>CM053147.1:141345303-146345303 GCA_028571685.1 Heterohyrax brucei
AAATAAATTGCATAAGCAGTGTTCTTTTTTCTGCATTTTTGTAAATAAGTCTAGCACACAACTGTAACCAATTTAGCTTTTTATAGGTGTACTACTTACTGAGGGCAATTGCAATAATCGGCAGTGTAACCACCCCCTAAATCAATGTCATGTATTCAGATGGACACAAAACACAGGAAAGGATGCTCAGTGTCTTTAACCATCAAGGAGATAAAAACAAAACCACAATGAAATACTATTTCATTCTCATGGGATGGCAAGGATTTAAATGAATAGATAAAATAGAAAATAACAAATTTTGGCAAGGATGTTGGAAAATTAGAAGTTTATCTATTGTTAGTAGGAAATAAAAATGATATACCCATTGTGGAAAACAGTGTGGTGGCTCCTCAAAACACTAAAAAGAGAATTACCATAAAAATAGAAAAATAAAACTACCACCTAAGTAAACCAAAACTGTTGCTGTTGAGTTGATTCTGACTGATAGTGACCCTACAAGACAGAGTAGAACTCCTCCCTAGAGTTTTCAAGGAATATTTGGTGGATTCAGATTGTCAGCTTCCTGGCTAGCAGCTGTGGCTCTTAACCAATATGCCACCAGCTTTTCCAAATCTACCATTAAAATAAAAGTACCGCTGTTGAGTTGATCCACTATTCATAGCAACCTTATAGCACAGAATTAGAGTCCCACAGACTAATTAAGGAGCTCCTGGTAGGTTCAAACTGCTGGCCTTTTTATTAGCAAGATACCATTTAATCCTGCCACAAGGTTTCTAAAGAACTATCTAGCAATTCCACTCTTAATTATAGACCCAAAAGACCTGAAAGCAGAGACTGAAAAAGGAACTTGTATACCAGCATTCACTGAAATATTCACAACACACAAAGCTGGAAACAACCTAAATGTCCATCAGTAGATGAATACACAAACGAAATGCAGTATATGCATACAATGGGATATTACTCATTCAGTATGAGATCTTAAGTCTTGATACATACTGTAATATAGGTAGAGCTTGAAGACATTATACTGAGTAAAATAAGTCAATTACAAAGGGGTAAATATTGTACGACCTCACTTATTTTATTCTTGATACTTATTATGGCTAATGTTACATGTCAGCTTGGCTAGGCTATGATTCTTCCGTAACATAATTTGATTGCCTCTATGATGTGATCCAATGTGCTAAGCCAAAGGAAAATTTTTTGAGGCTCAGGGCTACCTCCAGAATATAATTAGAGGTTTCACCAAGACTCACTCTCTCTCAAACCTGCACACTACTGATTGCCTGACTTCAGGAACTTAGGACGAAAGCCTGAAGAGGTATGTTGCTTGAACAGCAGATTTTGAAATTATCATCCCCTGCAATTTTGTGAGCTATTTCCTTGCGGTAAAGGTCTCTCTATATACTTGTATATACACACCACTTGATTCTTACCTCTAGAGAACACATACGGAGATAAAATATTGACTTTCTGTGTTTGAAAATAGCCACTATAGCAATGAGAACTTTAAACATATCTCATGGAGAAAATGCAAGTTTTGCTCACAAAGAGTCTTGCTATTAAGTATAATAATTACGTTTAGCATATACTATTTTTGTGTATCAGTTACTGAACATCTACAGTTTTATTTAATTTCTATATTATTTCTAGAAAAGTAGAAGTATTAACATGTGAGCAGAACAAGAATTTGAAATATTTAAAATACATACTGTTTTTAGGTGCTTTTGAGTCTATTCTGACTCATAGAAAGAAAGAACTGCCGCATAGGGTTTTCTTGGCTGTAGTATTTAATCAGGGAGCAGATAACCTGATCTTTATCCTGCACAGTTGTTGGGTAAGTTTCAACTTCCATCCTTCACTTAGCAGCTGAGTGCTTTTCCACTGTGCCACCAGTGCTCCTTTACAAATGTCTAGTAAACATATTCAAGAAGTATGGTTAGGTCTGTAATAGCCTCCTTTTCACTGTATAAAAATAAAAATCTAGTTTATACTGTGTCTTAGTCACCTATTGCTGCTGTTACAGAAAATCCACCAGTGAACAGCTTTAACAAGGAAAAGTTTATTTTCTCACAATCCAGTAAGCTAGAGATCTACATTCAGTGCACCAGGCACCCGGGGGGGACTTTCTCAGGACACATGTCTTTGCTGTCAGCCTCCCCTTGGCCTGGGAGCATTTCAGTGCAGGATCCTCATATACAAAGTATGCACTCTGCTCCCAGTGCTGCTTTCTTAGTGGTGCGAGTTCTGCATCTCTCTCTATTTGTTTCTCTCATTTGTGTCTCAAAAAGATTGATTTGAGACACTGATCTTGTAGATGTCATCAATAAGACTGATGCTAATTCACCTCATTACATCACAGTGATAGGATTCACAATATAGAAGGAAGTCATCTCAGATGAAAAAATGGTAGACAACCACAAAATACTAAGAATCATGACATACCCAAGTTGACAGATAGTTGCGGGGGGTGGGGGAGACACAATTCAATCCATGAATTCATGTATGTAATTTGATGTTCTTTATGGATCAGTCTATATAGTTAGCAAGTATATTCATCAACTGTCCTCTTCATTTGAGTCTTTGAATTTGCCCAGGCCCCTCTTCCACTAACAGTTGCCTCTTTTTCTGAATTCTTGTAGAATAGTTTATATCATACTCGCTATTTTTAAACAAAACAACCATCTAACTTTGGAAATTTGTTCACGGTTTTTCTTCCATCTTTTAAGAATCAGACTGTAAGAATGTATTTTCCACAGTCTCCTCTTTATGTCTGGCAACATCAAACTATCCCATTTGACATCCCTGTTAATAATTGATATAAAGTTTATCTAAACAATTAGTGAATGAATTTGAGTCTTAAGCAACGAGTTTACTTTTTAAAATTAATTGCATGAGTCTTCCTTATGTCCTATTTAAGGAGTCTAGTGGTGCTGTGTTGAGCTGTTAGCTATGTTACTGCTGGCCCCTTCCCTTTCTTACAGGCAGATAAAAATCCAAGACATTTTTAGTTACCACCACAACAGAAGAACCACTTCTAACCTTCTGTACATTATACTCATAATGTGCATCCTTGTGATTACTTCACAGTAGCAGGCTAGACCAGTCACCTCAAATTTAGTTTAGCCATAGACACTAATAATGCTGCATGTGCATGAAGTGAACATAGAAGGAAAAAAGGGAGAAGAAACTAGTTGCACCCTTGACCCTCACAACCACTAAGTTAGCAATCAGTATTTTCTAGGCTGCATAGATTTCCTGGCCAGCACAGACATGAGATAAGCTCTTCTGTACTCTCCTACATGGAGAAATAGACCTTCACCATCCTATCAACTTTGAAAATTTTTGACACATGCTCAAGTAATATCCACCATACTGAAGTGCTTTTTAAAATTTTTCTCCAACTAGAAGGTTTTACTTGGTTCTCACAGTTTATGCCTTTCACTTTTGAGTATGTTAAGATTGCTAAGCTAATGGTGTCTAGAGCTACAAAACAATAGAGAAAAATAAAACTTCACAAATTACAAGAGTCAGAAAACACTACACAGAGACATTTTTTCACTGAGAGTTGGAAAAGTTACCTAAGTGTTACACAGTGTGTGTTGTATTTGAAAAGACATATTATTATCCTCTACTTTCCACAAATATTCTGAAACAATAACCTCCAACTGTCAATGCTGCTACTGAATATCTGTCTACATGGACATATTTCGAAAAGATTGTTGTACTCCTGGAAAATGCTGAGAACCATTTAATTATAAAAGGGCACACATGAAAGAATAGAAAGTCAGTTTGATTTTGAAAATATGTCAATATACTTTGCAAATAGTTACATTGAACAAATTCCTGTGATAGACCAGTCAGGGTAAATGCATTGCCGTTTTCATGTTGAGATGTTAAGATCACATTTGTTTTCTCTTCAAGGTTGAGAAGGGCCACCTCTGTGGTACTACTGGTGTAGGGATAGTATCACAAAGAGAACTTTCCTATGATCACTGGTAATGAATTCTACACCTGAACAGACCATCTGCTCAGTGTCTTTACATGAGATTCTGGGCCTGTCCAATCCCTCCTAAATAGTGAGTAAAGAGAAACCAAAACCAGACATGGGCCTTTAAGAGGTCATTAATTTAAAAGAAAAACAAAAACCAAAAAACTCCCAAATAATAAATTACTACAAGAAATAGATGGGGAAATAAAATTCTCCTGAGCCCAGTGTTGTACAGCCTAGTAATTGAACAGCTCAGCACTGAACAGTGAACTTTTAGCTGCTAATATATTGGAAAGAAATGCCATTTTATATGAGATTAAGGTTATCTTATCCTTAAAGCACCATCTAATACAGTGTCAGATTCTATCATCTCTGTTTACTAAATTTATTGATTTTCTCAGCCGTATTTCACTGCAAAACTCCTAGGACTTATGCACATTTACTTTTCCTCTATCCTTTATTTCAAAAAGTTTGGCTTCTGTAGCTTGTGCAATGCTGCAGGAACCAACTGTTGATCAATCTCCTGGTTCCCCTTGGCTGGTGCGAGCCCTTCCTTCAGTTCGGTTAACAAACTTTCAAGGTCAATCTCATAAACCATCACTTTTATGAGACTTTTCTTGATTTCTTTTCTCTTTAAACCACTGCAGCACTTATGTTGCTATATTTGTTCAGAAAATTATTTTAAAAAAAACTTTATAATAGAATGATTCATGCTTTTATTATTTCATTGATTAGTAAATCATTTAAGAGAAAGAACTTGCTCAAACGCTCTTGACAAGCCTCTTACATCTTCACCACGAGGCCTTGCATGGATGACACCATAAGTTATTGACTATAGTCATAACATATTTATCCTATATGTGATACTTTGAGAAGAGACAGGCCAAATGATTTGGGAAAAACAGAAAATAATGATCAAAAATCTGAATCTCATTATTATATAGTACTCCAGAACTGGTCTTAGGGATAACAACCTTCCTGCTTTTTTTTTTTCTCCCTCAAAATATGCATTTCATATATTTAAGTAAGCTGTTGTCAAACAACAGAGCTGTTCCTGACTTCTCTTATTCTCATAGTTAGCTTCTTTCCATTGTGTTGAAACCAGCCCCTTCTTTGAAAAAATTAGTATTTAACAACGAACTTAATGGCTAAAAGTGGAACTGTTACTTCATAATCGGTAACAAAATAATTATAATGGAAATATCTTTAAAAATTTGACAAAGTAGTATAATTTATCTCATTTGACAAAGTAATACAGTCTCTCTCATAAGTGATGCATACCAAAAACCCAAACCAAATCCACTGTTGTAAAGTCAATTCTGACTCATAACAACACTATAGGACCACATAGATCGGTTTTTCCAAGGAACACCTGATGGATTCAAACTCTTGACTTTTTGGTTAGCAGCCATAGCTCTTAAGTGTTATGCCACAAGGATTTCCAAATGATGCATAATTTATCCAATTGTAATTAAAAGTACTATCTACGAGTAGTAACTGTGTTTTATTATTCAATGGAAGCATCATTAACAATATAGCTATTCATGTTTGTTAAATATTTTGTAATAACTTGTTCAAATTTCATTTTAACTATATCTTATTATTTCAAAGGAATAATCCAAAAGTTGAACTTTGATTTAATTGTTCTTTTCAGGGGGATCCAGACCCTAACACACCACAGATTTTCTGTACCATCTCATAAATTCTCCCCTTCAGGGGAGTCTATGTTTCTTTACTAAATTATTATTCTTTACAAAAACTAGAATTGTTTGTAAATGAAAATGATGTTGAACTTTGTAATATTCTCACTGCTAAACAAGGTAGCATTTATTAACATAAAAAAAAATCTAAGAAATACCCAGATTCTTAGAAACACCTTGGTTTTAATGAAACATGAACTACAATGCAGAATAAACAAATGCACTTTCATTGATCAGGTCGATAAAGGTACATCCTCTAATAAGTTTAAACCATTCTTGTTGTTTGATGCTGTCCAGCAGGCCCTGGACTAATAACATTACATGGCTCATGCCAAGTGTTTGAAAGGAAAGATGTCACTTTGATGGTTAAGGTGTGCCTGCACCAACACTTGATATTTTCAGTCACCTCACATGTGAAACCAGAACAATGAATAAGGAAGGCCAAAGGAGAATTGATGCATTGGTTTTAAGGGTTTGTGACAAATGTTGAATATACCATGGATTGCTAGGAGTAAAACAAATCTGTCTAAGAAGAAACACAGCCAGAATGCTCCTTAGAAGCAAGAATGGTGAGACTTTTCCTCACATTCTTTGAATATATTATTAGGAGACACCAGTCCCTGGAGAAGGATATCATGTTTGATAAAGTGGAGGGTCAACAAAAAGTAAGAAGTCTGTCACTGTGATGGATTTGCACAGTGGCTGCAATGACGGATTCAATCATAGCAGTGATTGTTAGGAGGGAGCAGAGATGGGCAGTATTTCCTTTCAACATCTGAGGCCCAACAATGAAGTTCGTGGACATAAATGTTCGAAATGCCACATACATCATTGGTGAATATCATTGTGGACACCTTCATTTAGCCAATAAACAAATAATTATTAAAACATCCTCCCTACTCATTTGATCTGGCCCTCCAGTGACTTTTTTCTTTACCCAAAGATAAAGGAAATATTGAAAGGAAGACATTGTGATGACATTCAGGGCATCAAGGTAATATAATCACAATTCTGAATGGCCATTCCAGAAAGAGAGTTCCAAAATTACTTTGAAAGGTGGACCAGGCACTGGTGTTACTGCATAGCTTACCAAGGGGAGTACTTTGAAGGTAACCATAGTGATATTCAGCAGAGAGATATGTAGCGCTTTGCCTAGGATGAGGTCACAAACTAAACTGTCAATTCTTATACTTAGGGTAGCTAGAGTTGGCATGAGCTTCAACACCTAATAACAGCAGTATGTAGATAGAGAAAGCTACAGCTACCACTATGGCTATATCTGTAGCTATAATCAGAGAAAGAGATAGTTAACTGTAATTTCTTAAAATTTACATTTCTTATATTTCTAGAGTTGTTGTATAGTATTGCTGTAGCTTTGAGAATTTATGCATTTGCTATGTAAAACATAATTGGGTATGTATTATTCTTGTGGTTGTTCTTACCTTTCTGGATGCCCATGTCATTGCTAGCTTATCTGGTGGAGGGATGAACTCCAGGAATACTAATCCCACTCTTTCTGCAGATTCATCGGGTATTCTAACAGGTGGGTGAGGAACAAATCATGTCCAGTGAGTGGCACTGGAAGTGTGCTTTAGTGGATGAAAAACAGAACTTGAAAAATACAGTGGTAGATTCTATTGCATGTGAATTTTTCCCAAGTCTCATAATTCATATACAGAAGAAATTCAATGAAAGATTTTTCTAGTTTAATACAACTCTAAAAATTCACATGACCTGGAAAACAAAGAGTGGCAGTCCACTTCTGTAAAGATTTACAGCCTTGCAGACCTTATGGGACAGTTCTATTCTGTTCTATATGTCACCATGAGTCAGAATTGATTCAACAACAATGAATTTGATTTTGGTAGTATTTGCCAGCTTTTTAAAGTTTGTAATTTGTTATGAGATATTCTTGCATTCTAAGTTCATATTCACTCATATATGAGGAATATGTAACTGTAATTTTGTGTTCTCTTTCTTCAAGTGGGGCATCTAAATTTCATAAGTTGAAGTTGTCATAAAAACTGCACTCAAGACTCTACTTTTCTGTTACTTGAAATAAAAATATAAAAATAAAAATACCTTCTAATTTTGTTAGGGTTGAGTATTACTACAGTGACATGATGGTAAGAATGATAATGACAATGATTGAGGGACATGTTTGAAAAAACTAGAAGATTCTGGAATACTTTCAAGACCTCATGTGAAACATAACTGAAATTTTGCAGGGAAGCACATAGTAGACATACCAGGAACACTCTGTTCTCTGTCATAATTTCACAAAGACACAGAGCCTGAAAATTCCTATTTTTATTAGGAATGAAAATTAACTAGTTGTGGCCAGAAGCTGGAAACCCTGGTGGCATAGTGGTTGAGTGTTATGGCTGCTAACCAAAAAGGCAACAGTTTGAATCTGCCAGGTGCTCCTTGGAAACTCTATGGAGTAATTCTACTCTGTTCTGTAGGATGGCTATGAGTTGGAATCAGCTTAATGGCTGCGGGGTTTTTTGTTTTGTTTTGTTTTTTTAGTTTGGCGAGAAGCTGGGACACTTTGGGAAGAATGGAATGAGAAAGAACTATTGTGATTTAGTAGAAGAAACAGCAGTTGTATGGGTTGAGACAAGACTGCAGAGAGCCTTAAATATTATGCTCAGACAGGGGTTTTGTGGCTTTAATAATGGGACTCCTTTAGATATTTTTATTGAGCATATGATGTGGTTATTTGAAGTCTGGGAATAAACTACCTGTGCCAAGAAATGTTAACATTCCTTTTCTTGATAATCCCATTTGCCTCTTCTAGAACATATGTGTAAATCTACAGAAGTTACATTAGTTGAAAAGGAAAGCAAAAAACAAATCGCTTTTAAAAAATACGAGATGAAAATAAAATCAGAACATCTGAAGTATACTTTACAGATGTTCCTAAGAAGTCTAACTTGAAAAGTTTATTTATTCTAACTAGTTTTCTGCCACTTTTACTAAGGGTGAATAGAACATTAAGCAGTATCTTTTACAGGGCAGAAATTAGCATAGGTTTTCTTTTTCCCCATCCCTTTTCAGTTTTTGGCCCAAGCTCAGTTTATTTCATTCCCATCTGCTTTTTTCTTTTGATGTTCTCAATAATAAGTGACAGTTACTTGGGTCTTTCAGATATGTTTTGCATAAATAAAACATAACACAACCTTCACAAAATAACGTCGATACTATATCAAATTCTCTCAACATAGTCCTCATGCAGCTGCAGCAACAAGGAAACAAAAAAATGCCTTCAATCATAATTTATACTCTCATAAATGGAGGAAAATATTCTCTTTAAAAAATGGTCTGGTTACCTTATAAACAAGATGATAAATCACCAATTGGGTGTTGTTTGCTCATGTTCCTTCCTTTGAAGTCATGTGGAAAAGTTTTATGCTTTTATGGTTTGTTTTGCTCACTCCCCCCACCCCTCAACATCTGGTCAACTGTTGTATAAAAGTTGTATATATTTGTTAAGGACAAGCTTTTGAAACCAAACAATATAAAAACAGAAGAATAAAAAATAAGGAAGGTAAAAATGTATTTTTGTCAATTTCACGTTCATGTGAAAAATATCCTGAAAGTATTTAATCAATATATTTTGAGTTCAGAGGACCATCAATCATAATTTAGAACCCTAGAGAGAAATAAAGCCAGAAATAGAGCAACTTGGCTGGAATGGTTAAAAAGAAGCATACAGACTGTTACACAAGAGTAGCTGCATGTAAGATGTGAAACACTTAGCTGTTCACTTCACTTTGAAAGACATTTTGTGTGTATAAGGTCATCTATCTATAAAAATGAGAAGTTCTGTATTTAGTAAAATAGAGACCTCTGTCTTATCAGGCTAAACAAATGAAATACAACAAAAGCTACATCTTCGCGCTTAGGGACTACTCAGCATTACAAAAAGAAGATAGGAAGGACTTTGAGATAATGTTATTCTTATCTTCCCAGTCAAGTAGATATGATACTAGCACGGGACAAAAATTTAATCATCAAGAAATCCTGAAGACAGTACTGATAGGATAACATAAAGGACAAAAATACGTATGTTCAGGAGAATCTTACAAAGTATGTAGAGAGAAATGTGAAATATATAATGAAGGGACTGTAGAAAATTTAGAGCAGTTGAGAATAAGAATTTGCCATTCAACGTGAGAAACCCAAATTGTCAGAATACAAAATAGCAGCAATTCTTTTCCTAAATATTTTAAGAGATACAATTATTTTCCTAAAATTTTATGAAACATAGATCACAGAATGCTTATTAACATGTTGTGATAAATGTTTTATAATTTTAAAAAATCTGTCAAGTATTGACTTAAGGCTCAGCACAGCCTAGCCAACTTGAGACAAAGCAGGCAGCTTTATCAGGTGGGGAACTCAGGAAGGCAGCTTCACAGAATTTCAGTAAGAGAGACAGAAATACTGTGTAAACAAACTCAGAGTGAAGCAATGCGAGCAGAAGAAGAACTGAAACTAAGGAATGAGAAAAAAGGAAAGCAGACAAGAGCTCTAGGAATCCGGGTAAATACAGATTTGAGAGGGAGTCAGAAAACAAAAACAGAACTGATCACCAGCAGTGGTCCCTGCTCATTTGGGAGGGTGGCACTTGTGGTGTGGAGGCTATCTGGAGTGGCAGCTAGAGAGATCCCGCACCTCAGTAAACTCTGGACAGCCCCATCCTTCCTCATATTTGGTTGGTGCCGGGTACTGGTTACCAGCTGCACTCTGCTTTGTCAGCCCCTGCACCCATACCAGAAACTGGGTGAGCATGACCTCCTTCTCTGCTCATTGCTCTCCTTGTGACGAGCAGTGTGCTCCCGTCTTAGTCATCTAGCACTGCTATAACAGAAGTACTACAAGTATTTGAGAAAAGAAATGCCGTTTTGCCACAGTCCAAACCAAACAAACCCAGTGCAGCTGAGGGCCAAATCATAGCGACCATATAGGGAAGAGTAGAACTGCCCTATAGAGTTTCCAAAGCACTCCTCATGGGCTTGAACTGCTAACCTTTTGGTTAGCAGCTGTAACACTTGACTGCTATTCCACCGGAGTTTCCTGTCAGTCCAGCAGGTTCAAAGTCCAAATTGAGGGTGTCAGCTTCAGAGGAAGACTTTTCCTGCTGGCTTGGAAGGAAGGACCTTGTCATCAGTCTTTCCACTGGACTGGAATGCTCAACCCAGTAACTGGTAAGAATACACCCTGAACCCACACCTGATGATTAGACAGACACATTATCTCACCAGGACACCAGTCACTTCCTTAGAGACACCATCTGCATCTCTGGCAAGTGCGGAGCAAGAGATCCTAGAAACCTCATTGAACACCTTCCCAGTTTCAACACCACATATCCCACAACAAAATAGTTCCTACAGCCCATCAGCACTTGCACTGAAAACCCTTGATAAATACCTACTGAGATGCCAGGCTGTTCACGCACAATGGGTCTACCCCATTCATTTGGGTAGTATGATATGGGAATGTCCTTCCCTGACCTCCTGAGGATGGATTAACTGCTAGCACCAACCAAAGAGGACCTATGGTCACACAGGTGCTGTGAAGGACTCTGACAAAAACTTGCCTCCAGTATCAGGAAAACAATATGCTCTCCTACCTCCACTCAGTCTAATAAGGGAAGATGTGTGAGCCTAACCGAGGAAGACTTACATGTGTATGCGACAGATCATGCAGAGCAGAAATCATGCCTACCCAGCAGACACTGCAAAAGTCACAAAACAGCAGAATCACAAAACAACATCAATAAAAATAATACAAAAAACACATTCTTAGGAGAATGAGAACAAAGCTCCTGATATATCAAACAAAAAAAAAATTAGAACATACATATGATCAACAAAGAAATGTACAAGAACTACCAATTAAGTTTGCAAACTCATCATAGAAAACGTGCTACATACTTCATTGCTGAAAACTATTATGGTCTGCTGTGAAGTACTCCCGTTGGGAAGCTATGTGCCAGCGCCCATGCCTAGCCCACCCTTCAAAAAAATTTTGGAACTCTTTGTCTGAAATGGTCATCCGAGCTGTGGTCACATTAACCGTGGTGTACTGAATGACATCAAAATGTCTCCTTTTCAGTGTTTTCTTTATCTTTGGGTAAAGCAAAAAGTCACTGGGTCCAGATCAGGCGAGCAGGGAGAGTGTTCTAATACAGTCATTTGCTTACTGGCTAAAAACTCCCTCACAGACAACTATAACATTAAGTTTGTGAACTTGCCATCATATGCAAGGACCATTCCAGAAAGAATTCCAAAATTACTTTGAAGGGTGAACTAGGTGCTGGCATGAGGGCATAGCTTTCCATGGGGAGTACTTCAAACATGACCATAGTGATATTCAGCAATGGGGCATGTAGCACTGAGAACAACTAAGTTCGAGGACTTAACTGTCAGACCTTGTATAATGCTTCAGAGACATCAGATAAAAACAAATCATATGAAGAAACAGGATAAGATGGTTCAAAACAAGTAAGCAACACAAACAGGAGAAAAAAAACTTTCCTAAAGAAGAAATGGTAAGAGAACTACCTGATAAAGAATTCAAAAAACTTAAATATAGTATCTTCAAAGACATTAAGGAAAAAGCAGACAAAATCCTAGAATTTAGGAAAATAATACAAGAAGAAAATGACAATAAAAACAGATAATTACAAACCATGCAAAAAACAAATAGCAATCCAGATTAACAATAAAATATCAGAAATAGATAATTCAATGGAAAAAACAGTTAAGCAGAAGTGAATCAATGGCAGACAGATTTAATCATCCTTCTGGAAGTTCAATCTGTATTTAATATTTTTTTCCAACTCCATAATCCAAAGGCATCAATTCTTTGATCTTCATTTTCATTCTCCAGCTTTTGACTGAAAATATCATGGCATGGGCTAGGTGCATTTTAGTCCTCACAATGACATCTTTCATTGTTAATACTTTTAAGAGATATTTTGCAGCAGATTTCTTGACTGCTGCCTCTATGGGAACCGATCATGGATCTAAGTTAAAGGAAATCCTTGACAATTTCAATGATATTGCTTAATGGTTCAGTTGTGACAATTTTTATTTCCTTTTTGATGAGGTCTGTAGACTGCGGACTTGAATGTTCACCATTAATTTCCTCTTCACCATTAATTGCCTCTTCACTTTTATCAGGCAAGATTGTCTTATTTGCACATTCCATGTTGTTAATGAGCCTCCTTTTAAAATTGATGACCCATTCTTCTTCATGTAGTCAAGTTTTCATGCTATTTTCTTAGTACGCATATTCGACTCGACGGCACTTGGCTACTTGGCTGGCATTGAACAAGTATGATGAAAAGATAAATCCTGATGCACACCTTTCCTGATTTTAAATTGTGTCCCCTTTTTTGTATGAATGGCTACCTCTTGGGCTACATACATGTTCCTCTTGAGCATTCACATTCTTAACAATGTTATCCCTAATTTGTTATGATCTGCACACTGAAATACTTTTGTATGGTTAATAAAACATGCAAAAATATTTCTGCTATTCTCTGCTTTTGGCCAGGATTGACAGCAGTAATTTCACTTACTCCACGTCTTCTTCTAAACCCAGCTTGATGTTCTGGCAATTCCCTGTCAATGTGCACCCACAACCACCTTTTGATTATCTTCAGCAAAAGTTTACTTGTGTGTGTTATTAGTGATACTGATTGACAAGTTTCATGTTCTATTGGATCACCTATAATTGGAGTGGATCTATTTTAGACAGTCGTCTAAATAGCCAGTCATCTAGGTCACCCAATTTCCTTGTCATAAATGATGGAGTGCTTCCATTTTTGCATTCATTTGTTCAAGAATCTTAATTGGCATCCACCAATTCCTAAAGCCTTGATTTTCACCAATGCCTTCAGTGCAGCTTGGACTTATTCTTTCGGTACCATTAGTTCTTAATCACAAAGAGAGTAAGAAAATGAGAACAAATTTGTAACAATAAAGGAGACTGAAGATGTCATTTAAAAAATAATTAATGGGGGAAAGAACTTACAATAAAAAAAAAAAATCCTGAAACTTGATGGCTTCTCTGGATATTAATATTAAATATTAGAAAAAAATAGACCATTGTTCTACTCAAACTGCTCCTGTATATAGAAAAAGTTGATGAAAATGATCCCAACTCAGCTGGAGTAGATGATCACCAAGGACAAAATCAACACAGGTGAAAGAGAATGCAGAAGACAGAAAGACTCAAGTGAATGGGTGACTACATCAACATGCAACAAGAAGAATGAGATAGTGCCTGGCTACCTCCAGTGACAGTCATAATGGGGCTCACAAAGTTGAGTCTCACTGGCAACACAAGAATAAAAAGGGTGCACCCTGAGATCTCCACTAAAAGGCCACAATTGATGGTGCAGGGGCCTCGGGGTTCCACTGGGTGCATGGCCCCTGGCCCTGATGCTCCCTCTGTCCATAAATCATAATGGAGGTCAACTCTTTGGACAGGAATTGATTGGACTTGGTGACACAGAGTGACCACATTGTGTGTGCACTTTATGGTTTCATGCATCTGTAAGATGTCGTCCTGCTGACTTCTTACTGGAGGCATGGGAGAGGGTGGAGAAGAGGGGATAGGAGGTTGTTAGGAGGACATGACATCTATAGAATGGAGAGGAGGAGTTTGCTTCACCGGACAGGGAGAGCAGAGGGAGCTGCACATAGGCAGGCCTGCAAGTTTATACGGGATTGTGCATTTTCGATCAATCGGAATAAAAAAAGAAAAAAATTAGAAAAAGAATGAATACTCCCTAGATCATTCTGTGAAGCCATCACAAACCTGATACAAAAGCTAAAGGCATCACTAAAAAAGAACACTATAGACGAATATGTTTCATGAATATAAACACAAAAATTCTAATAGAAATCAACAATGTATCAAAAATTAATACATCATGATAAAACGAAATTCACGCCAGTGCACAAGGATGGTTCAACACTAGAACATCAATGAACATAATTCACCACATAAATAAGAGAAACACTTGATCATGTCAGTCAAGGCAGAAAAAGCATTTGATGAAATTCAACACACATTTGTGATAAAACTCTCAGAAAAATAAGAAGGAAATTTTCTCAAAATAATAAAAGGCATTTATATGAATGAACAGTCAATAGCATTTGAAATGGAGAGACACTGAAAGCATCCTCTTTGAGAGTGAGAAACAGATTAGGACATTCTTTATCATCACCCCTATTGAATATTGTGCTTGAGGTCTTAGAACAATGAGGCAACAAAAAGAAATAAGAGGTATCAAAATTAGTAAGGAAGAATTAGAAATATCACAATTCATAAAACCTAGTGCTGTCGAGTCATTTCTGACTCATAGTGACCTTGTAGGACAGAGTAGTACTGCCCCACAGAGTTTCCAAAGAGTGTCTAATGGATTCAAATCGCCACCTTTTTTGATTAGCAGCGATAACACTTAACGACTAAGTCACCAGGATTTCCTAACTTTTTCCAAGACAGATTTACTCCTTCTTCTGGAAGTCTATGGTATATTCAATATTCTGCATCAATGCCCTAATTCAAAGCCATGAATTCTTCCTCAGTCTTTCTTATTCATTGGCCAGCTTTTGCATGCATGTGAAGCAAATGAAAATACCATAGGTTGGGTCAGGTGCATCTTAGTTCCGAAAGTGTTATCTTTGCTTTTTATATTTCAAAGAGATCTGTCGGAGACTTGCCTGATGCAATACATCTAATGTCTTTCATTTTTACTTTTAATTGTGTTTAAAGTGAAAGCTTACATCTCAGGTTAATTTATCATACAAAACTTATTCACATATTGTTATGTGAAACTAGTTGCAATCCTAGTAACGTGACAGCACACTCCCCTTCTCCACCCTCAGACTTTCCCACCAGTATCCACCCGGCTGGAAGTCCGTTCCTGTCTTCTCATTCTCCCTCTGAACAGGAGCCACCCTTTTTATTTCATGTAATTTCTTGAAAACGCACACTCTTTGTGAGTATTATTTTTTTGTTTTCTAACCCAGTCTTATCTTTGCTGAACAGTGAGCTAACAGAGCATCCAGCGGTTATGGCTTTGAGAGTTCCTCCAGCCTCGTATCACCAGAAAGTCTGGTCTCTTTACTTGGACTTGAGTTCCAGTCTACATTTTTGTCCTGCTCTGTCAGGGACTATCTGCTGTGTTCCCCATCAGGACAGTCATTAGTGGTAGCCAGGCATCATCTAGTTTTTCTTGTGTCAGGCTGATGGAGTCTCTGGTTTATGTAGCCCTTTTGTCTTTTGGGCTATTTTCCTGTGTCTTTGGTGTTCTTTATTCTCCTTTGCTCCAAGTAGGTGGGTACCAATTGATGTATTTTAAGCTGTTTGCAAGCTTAAAACTACAGAAGCCACTCACTAAAGTGAGATGCAGAAAATTTTCTTAGTACTTGGGCTTAGATGTTCTCTAGAAACCATGATCCCACACATTGATACTCTCTCCCCCAGTGTTTGGTTGTGTCCAGGGAACTCATTCGTTTTTGGTTTAGGTCAGTTGTTCTGACTTCCCCAGTATGCTGTGTTGTCCTTCCCTTCACCTAATAGGATGATTCTTGTTTACTATTTTGTTAGCGACTTCCCTTCTCCCTCCCTCCCCACCCTCATAACCATCAAAGAATGTTTTTTCTCTGTGTTTAAACCTTTTATTGAGTTCCTATAATAGCTGTCTCATAGACTATTTGTCATTTTGCAACTAATTACACTTATCATAATGCCCTCCAGATTTATCCATGTTGTGAGATGTTTTGTGAATTCATCATTCTTTATCACTGCATGGTATTGCACTGAATATGCACTATAATTTGTTTATCCGTTTATCCATTGAGAGCACCTAGATTGTTGCTATCCTTTTGTTGTTGTGAATATTGCTGCAATGAATATGGGTACATGTATTTCTATTCTTGTGATGGCTCTTATTTCTCTACCAGAACCTTTGGGATACAGCAAAGAGAGTACTCCCATGTCAATTTATAGCAATAAATGAGCACATCCAAAAATAAAAAAGGGCCAAAATCAAAGTATTAGCCATATAACTTTGAAAAATACAGAGCAGCAAAAGCAGTTCTTCAACATCAGAAGAAAAGAAACAATGAAAACTAAAGCAGAAATGAATGACATAAAGAATAGAAAATTAATTAGGAGAATTAACAAGGCCAAAAATTGATTCCTTGAGAGTAGAGTGTTAAAGTCTCCCACTCTTATTGTGGAGTGATCTATCTCATTTTTTAGTGTAGTCAGTGTTTCTCCAATGTATTTAGATGCTGTAGTATTGGGTGCATAAATATTTAATATTGTTAAGTCCTGCTTGTGTATTGAAACTTTCCACAATGAGTAGTGTCCATCCTTGCCCACGATGGTGGATTTTACATTAAAATCAATTTTATCTGAGATTAGAATTGCCACACCTAGTCTTCTTTGTTTATTGTTAGCTTGGTCTATATTCTTCCATCCTTTAATTTTCAGTTTGTTCATATCTTTAAGTCTAAGGTGAGTTTCCTGTAGGCAACTTACAGATGTCTTTTGATCCAAAATGTCACTCAGTGTCTCTTTACTGGAGTGCTCAATCCATTCATATTCGATGTAATTATTGATAGGTATGTGTTTAGTGTTGTCATTGTCATATGTTTATTTTTGTGTTGATGTTTTCTCTGTTGTTCTTATTAATCTGTTCTGGGACATTCTTGTGAGTTGAGTTTTCAGCTTTTCATGATTGGTTATGTGGTTGTTGAAACTCCTGTTTCTTGACTTGATATGTTACGTTTTTATTGTGCTTTATAGCTGCCCCTATGATCCCCACTAATAAACTGTATATAAACTCAATTTTAATTACTACCAGTCTTATTAACTTCCTCTCCGTGTGGGAGGTCTATAATGACTGCAGTACATCAATCTTTTTAGTATGATAACATCCTAGTTTTTGTGATATAATTACTGGATGATTTCTTTCACTATTCTAGCTTTGATTGAGTTTGGAGCCTTCCCTAACTGAGTAGGTTTCTGGGTGATGTGTTCTGTATCTGCTTCTAAAATATAAAATTAGTGGTTTTGTTCTTCTAAGCTAAGAGATTCTTTCAGTACTGCTTGTAGCTTTGGTTTGGTTTTTACAAAGTCTCTGAGTTTTTGATCATCTGCGAATGTCTTCATTTCATGTTCATATTTGAAAGGTAGTTTTTCAGGATATATAATTCTTGGTTGGAAGTTCTTCTCCTTCAAAGTTTTGAATGTGTCATTCCACTGTCTCCTTGCCAGCATTGTCTCTGCTGAGAAATCCAATGAAAGCCTCCAGGGTTTCCCTCTGAATGTTAGCTTTGCTTTGAGTCTTGCTGCCTTTAAGAGTTTCTGCTTACATTTCATTTTGTTAAGCTTGATTATAATATACCTTGGAGTCTTTCCTTTGAGATCTGTATTGAGTGGCATTTGACATGCATCTTCGATATCTACATTCTCTTCTTTCATCATTTTTGGGAAGTTTTCTGTCAGCAGCTCAGCAACAATTCTCTCTGTGTTTTCAGGTGTCTTACCCTGTTCAGGAACTCCAATTAATCATAGAATGTTCCTCTTAATAGAGTCCCACATGTGTCTTAATGCTTCTTTGTTTTTCTTTTTTTCTGCTTTGTCTTCGTAGATACTGGGGTTAGTAGCTCTGTCTTCTAAATTAGAAAGTCTATTTTTTCATTTGCTCCATTCTGCTTTCTTGGCTTTGAATTGAAGTTTCTGTGTCTTTGATTTTGTGCTTGATCTGTTGGATTTCAGAGTACTGGTGTTCCATCAGATCGAACAGCTTTTTTAATTTTTCATTTTGCTCTGCTCCCTTTTTTATAAGGTCTAGGAGGGCTCTCTATATAATCCTTTTGTAGTCACTGTCCAATAGTTTCAAAAAGGTTTCTTTGTCTGAGAAGTTCTTTGGTGCTTTCTTTAGGGGCCTTCTGAAGCCATGGGTGGTTTCTTGGTTATGCTCTTATCCAGTTTGTTGCTTTTTGAACATCATGTGAGTCAAAAGAGGTGGAGAGAGATGCTGTGAGGATGGACCATAGTTGTTTCTCTAGGTCATCTTAAGCCAAGTGCTGTCATCTTAAAGTGAAAGGTAAAAGGTACCTGATAACTTCCAGGTTTTCAGGTGTACAGGTCCCTCTCCCCAGCTGGCAAAGTAAGCACCTGTATATCGAACCCCAGATGTTATAAACTGGTTCAAAATACAAAAACACTACTGCCCTGCTGGCCTCTGCTATTGGGCCCCAGCTTTAGGTGACACTGTATATAATACTGCTTTTCTGCCAGAAAAATGCTCTCCTCCAGGCAAGTGCTGCCTCCCAGCCTAGGAATTAGGTTCCACTGAGGCCTCTGTATGGGTAATCTGCCTCCCAGTGGAACAAGATTGTATCCCTCACAAACTCCCCGCCTGTCTCAGCACAGGCTACTCAATGGTACAGGCAGAAAGAGAGACTACAGGTACCAAGATGCACAGAGTACAAAGCCAGGCTCTCAAAATATGGCAATTTTGCCTGCTGATCCCACCAGCAGTGCATCTGAGATTGGCTGCTAGTCAAGTCCCAGCTCCACCCACTGGCTAAGACAGACTAAAAAGTTAAAATGGCAAGTTACCTTTGGTCCATGAAAGCCAGCACTCACCAAGAGCAGAGGTCAGCAAGAGAAGAAGTTTTCCTTTTAGTGGTGTGAAGTCCAAATTAACTGACCCATGCCATGTCCTAGGGCTCACTAGGTGTCCGTAAGCGTCTATTTAGTTATCACTTCAGGTCTTAATTTCCAGAGGGATTTAGGGAGATATGTGCTTAGTCCACCATCTTAACTCCACCCCTCAATTTTATTATAAAGTCAATTTTGTCAAAGATTAATATTACCATCTTCCTCTATTTTGATTGTTGTTTGCTTGACACAACATTTTTCCTTTCCTTTGAGTTTTAGTTTGCTTGTATTAAGTCTAAGCTGTGTTTCCTGCAGGCAGCATATAGACAGATCATGTTTTTTAATTCATTCTGCAACTCTTTTCGTGCATTTAATCTATTTACATTCAGTATAACTATTGATAGGTAAGAGTTTAGTGTTGTTCTTTTGATATCTTTTTGTCTATTGTTGACAGTTTCTTTGTTCCACTTAATTTCCTGTGCTGAGTCCATTTTATTTTCATCATTGTTGATTTTCTATATACTGAATCTATGCTTTTCTTCTTTTTTATTTTGATGTGGAAATGTGTTAGTTTCCCTTGCAGTTTCTTTTAAACTTTACCTGTTTCTAAGTTTAAACCAATTTCTATTTCTTAACTTCCTCTCCATATGAAAGTGCTGTGATTACACAACTTAGTCTTTCTGTTTTGTTTTAATGTTGTCATCTTTTATGTATTGATGTCTTTATTTCCCATTTACAGTGTCTTAACTTTGATTTATTTTTATGACTGTCCTATTTGGGTTGATATGTGGTTGTTGTTCTGGATTGTATTCCTTGATTGTTATCTGTTATTATTCACTTTTTAACCCAAGGACTCCTTTTAGTATTTCTTGTAGTTTTGATTTATTCTTTAGTTTCCCTCAGGAGATGCTCAATTTTGCCTTCACATGTCAGCTGCAGCTTCTGGATATATAATTCTTGGCTGGAATATGTTTTTTCCATTAAATTCTTTATATATGCCAATCAGTTACCTTCTTGCCTGCATGGCTTATGCCAGGTAGTCAGAGCTCCGTCTTACTGACTCTCCTTGTAGGCAGCTTTTTGTTTATCCCTAGCTACTCTAAAAATTCTGTCTTTATCTTTGAATTTGGCAGTTTTGACTATAGTATATCTTTGTGACTTTCTTTTGGGATCTACCCTGTGTGGATTTGATGAGTTTCTTGAATAGTTATTTTCTCATCTTTTGTGATATCAGGGAAGTTTTCAGCCAAGAAATCATCCACAGTTCTCTTCATTTTCTGTTATTCCTTGCACCCTCTCCATCATAGTACTCCAATCATCCATAGATTATTTCTGTTGATAAAGTCCCACATGTTTCTTATTTCTTCTTTAAAAAAAATATTTTCTCCTATAAGTTTATATTAAGTGCTTTATATCAAATCTCATTAATTCTGGGCTCCATTGCCTCAGTTCTTATCCTATGACTTTTCAATCAACAGAACTGCTTCTAGGTATGTAAGCCCAGGTGTCCATTTATTTTTATTGTGTGGATTCAGCTCAAGTGCCCAAGTCATCAGTCCAAATGTGGTGCAGGCTTTACCTACAATGAGGCAAGCAATATGTAGAAACTTTTGGAGAAGGCATAGGTGTGTGGCAGCAGTAGGGAGTTGTATGATAAGTAAGGTAGGGGGCTGACAGTTACCCCTGTGTGCTTGAGAATAAAGTATGTCCTCATTCCCTAAAGTGCGGAGGTCGGTGGTTTTGGCACCCAGACTTTGGGCATCAAATGTTTCTGGCCGTAAGGACTATGAGGGACCAATTATTCATATACCCTACCTACTTCATAAGCATCATTATGAAACTGGAAATAATTTTTCTGTAAAAGACATAAATGGTTAAACTTAAGTCTAGGAGAGCAACATCATTATTTCATTGTTTATGGAGTACTGGTCAATGTAAATTCTTGGGCATTAATTTCATGATAAATGGAGAAAGGATTGAAGCTGTGAATGATTTCATTTTACTTGATTCCACAATCAGTGCTCATGGAAACAGCTGCCAAGAAATCAAAAAATGTATTGCGCTGGGAAAATCTTCTGCAAAAGAGCTCTTTAAAGTATTTAAAAGAAACATGTCACCTTGAAGACTAAACTGCACCTGATCCAAGCCACGGCATTTTCTATCACATTATATATATGCAAAAGCTGGACTATGAGTAAGGAAGACGGAAGAATTAATGTCTTTGAATTGTGGTGTTAGAGAAGAGTATTGAATGTACGATGGACTGCCAAAAGCAACCAGAGTGTTCCTTGGAAGCAAAGGTAGGAGACTGCATTTTACATAAGTTGGACATGTTGTTAGGAAAGATCAGCCTCTGGAGAAGGATATCATGCTTGGTAGAGTGGAGGGTCATTGAAAAAAAGGAAGACCCTTGGTGAGATGGATTGTCACAGTGGCTGCAGTAATGAGCTTAAGCTTTTATGCTTAAGGACTGTGGTCATGGCGCACAACTGGGCAAAGTTTCGTTCTGTTGTGCATAGGGTCACTATGAGTTAGAATCTACTCAGCAGCATCTAACAACAACAATATGTGTGCTGTCTCTAATAATGTTTACAGAATGTCTCCTTTTCTCTCCTTGAGGAATGTGTGTGATTTACCATCTCTTCATTTGATAGGATTCTTATCTTGTTTAACTCGGTAAGCTTGTTGAATTCCAGGGTCTATCTGTCCATTAAGAACTTGAATTTCTGATAAAAATTGTTCCCCAAAGAGCTCCTTTTTCTAATTGTGTCTGTAAAATTAATAATAACAATACACTTAATTGTGGAAAATGATAAAATATATATATTCATTGGCTTATATATGTGTGTGTGTATATATGTATATATATATGTGGGAATCAATGACAGGAGAAAAATGAAGAAATGGGAGTTCAAATATTGCCAGGAAGAAAAATTCCATTTACAAAAAAATCCTCTCATTTACTACAGTTTTTGTTTGTTCTTATGTTTGTTTCTATTCTTATCTTTTCAAAAGAAACCAAATCCAGACTTATTAAAGAGAGATTTTATTCAAAAGGATTGTTGCAAGAAGGACTATTATAACAGGTGGAAGGAGACCATTGAAATAGGGCACATGCTCTGAACATAAAATCAGAAAGTCTCTAAAGAATTAGACTGGGATAGTTTTAGTTTTCTGGAGACAAGGCTGGAAGGACAGGTTGTAGGGAAGTGGTAAAGGATGGAATCACCAGAGAGTAAATAAAAATATTTCACCCTGAGGCTAGCCTTCGGCTCAAGCTAGGCCAAAATCTAGGGACTTATGGGAAGAAGACAAGTTTAATAAAATTTGCTTAGCAAGCATTCTGTTTTGAATGATGCATGAGGACAAACAGCTTAGCTAATCACTTTAGAGGGCCTGTCTGGCTTTGTTGAAGATAAACAAGAAGAAACCTACAGTCTTAGCTAAACACAAAGTTAGAGGAGTTTTTTTTAACAATTACTGTTTTCTGAGATCCTAAGTTTCAGGAAAAATTCAACAATTCATAAGTCAGCCAGTGAAGGAGAATGTGATAAATTTTAAGTATTGCTTTAGAAAGAGATACAGTTTAGTAACTCATGTTTCAAAATATAAAGGCTGGTTTAACAACATATTTTTCAAAGTAAATCCTAAATGTGATCCCTAATACGTCACTTGCTATTTGTTCTGTCAACCTAACTGGACTAATTCTTTTAAATGGATACACAGGAAGCTCTCTGTATTTTTTGGCTATTGTTAAAAACATTTTGACTGGAATTAAAAAATTGAAGGTCAGCTGTGCATTTCTTCCAGGTTACAGGCTTGTGGGAGTTAGCAATATTTCTAATAGGTAAAAAGTAGTTGTCCAGATAGTATATTCAGCATTTCAACTTTTTTGCAGGAGAATTTTACAATGTTGATACCATGTGCTGTCTTTGAGCACGTATGAACCAGTATTGGCATCAGCTGCATCACTGAGACTAGACAGGCAATATTCACATTCTGAATAGGATAGAAGTTGTTCCTCTCCCGAATGGTGACTTGTCTGGGAATGAAGCATGGAGTTTCAGAATGTATCGTTCATTCAAATTCTCAAAAGCTGAAAATAGACCATTGTTCACACAGGAAAATGGAAATAAAAATAGAGTAGTTGCAAAAATTAACTGAGAAAAGGAAAAAAAAAATTTTCCACCCCAGAAAAGAATTAAATAAAATACTTACATTTATACTTTCCTAGATTGGATAAAATGGTGTGCTGAATCTTTTACAAGCAAAATGATTGAACTGAGATGCCCTCTACAAATTGGAAGATGAATATATGTCTCGGTAAATCGCTGGAGGCCCCACTTTATGACAAAGCAGAAAGTGAAAAATGACAACATAGCTCTCTGCAATTGATGGTCCTCAGATGGCAGCTTGCTGGCTTTTAAGACCCCAGACACCACTCACCTATATGCAGTGAAAGAGACTCTCTTAGCAAAATACTAGTTATGCTAATTCACCACAACATCCCTTGAAAACGTGGTACCTGGACCCCTGTCCCTTCTACTCTAATCTTTAAGATGTTAGATTGAATTTAGAAAATCTTTTAGTTTATGGTGTAGTCCAATTATGCTAACCTGCCTTCCACTGAGTGCTGTCACACCCTTCACCTAACCACATTCCTATCCACTATCTAATCTATGAACAAGCCTTTCCCATCCTCCTCACTCTTGTGGCCATCAAAGAGTCTTTTCTTTAATACATAAGTCCTTTTAAAGTACTCATAGCAGAGGTCTCATGCAATACTTGTCCTTTTGCAGCTGACTGATTTGACTCAGCATAACATCTTCCAGTTGATAGCAGATAACAAGATGCTTCCTAAAATCATTTCTCTGTATAATTGCATAGTGTTCCAATGTGTATATATGTCATAGTTTCATCTGTTGATGGGCATCTAAGTTGAATCCATCATTTTGCTAGAGTGGACAGTGCTGCAAATTGTGTGCATATGTCTGTTCATTTGACAGCCCTTATTTCTGTAGGATATATTCCAAGCCGTGAGATTACTGGATGAGATGGTATTTCTATTTCTACCTTTTTAAGAAAGTGCAAAGTTGGTTTCCAAAATAGATGTACCATTTTGCATTGCCACCAGCAATGTCAGAGAGTTCCAGTCTCTCCACAGCCTCTCCAGCATTTGTTGTTTTGTGTGTTTTTGGATTACTACCAACCTCCCTGGGGTGAGATGGTATCTCACGGTAGTTTCATTTATTTATTTATTTTTCTAATTGCAGATTTGCCTGGGATTTCTTTAATGATCATGTGTCTTTCAGCTACTTTGATGTCTTCTTTGGTGAAGTGTCTGTCCTTCTCCTTTGTCCATTTCTTTATTGTATTATTTGTGTTCTTGTTGTTGATATTTTGATATACCATGTAGGTTACAAAAATTAGATGTCAATCTGTGACATAGTTGTCAAATAATTTTTCCCATTCTGTGGTAGTCTTCTAGTACTCTTGAGAAATTCTTTGGATGAGTACAAGTGTTTGATTTTTAGTAGTTACCATTTATTTTCTCTTCTGTTGTTTACGCATTGTTGCTCAGATTTTGTAGTCTCTCTAGGCTGTATGTTAGAACTTCCATTGTTATCCCTATTTTTTCCTCCATAATCTTTATCATTTGGGGTTTGATGTTTAGTCCATTGATCCATTTTGAATTAATTTTGTGTAAGGTGTTAGATACAAGTCTTGCTTCAGCTTTTTACGAACGGGTATCCAATTTTTCCAACACCGTTTGTTAAAGAGACTGTTTTCATCCCAGTTTACAATCTTAGGGTCTTCATCAAATATTAACTGTTCACTGGAGGATCGTGATATTTCTCAATTGTTTATTCAGTTCCGCTGTTCTATATATCTGTTTCCATACCAGTACCAGGTTGTTTTGACTACTGTGGCAGTGTCATCGATTCTAAAGTTGGTCAGTATGATGCCTCCCACTGTGTTCCTCCTCTTCAGTAGTGTCTTACCCAGGGTTTCTTCCCTTTCCAAATAAAATTGGCGATTTGTTTCTCTATCTCATTAAAAAGTGACACTGGAATTTGTATTGGGATTGCATTGTGTATATAGATTGCTTTGGCTAGATTAGACATTCTCTCCATGTTAAGTCTTCCTATCCGTGAGCAAGGTAGGTTTCTCCACATACATGTCTTTTTTGCTGTCTTGCAATTTTCTCTGTATAGGTCTTTTATATCTCTGGTTAGATATTCTTAGATATTTGCTCTTCTTGGATGCTACTGTACATGGTAGCGATTAGGTGATTTTCTCTTTTGATGATCTCTTTGTTGGTGTAAGGAATCATCTTGATTTATTTATGTTTATCTTATATCCTGATACTTTGTTGAACTCTTCTATTAGTTCCAGTAGTTTATTTATGGATTCTTTAGGGTTTTCTGTGTACACAACTATATAATCTGTTATTAAGGATACTTTTACTCCTTCTTTACCAGTGTGGATACTCTTTATTTCTTTGTCTTGTCTGATTCCTCTGGTAGAACCTCTAGCACAGTGTTGAATAGAAGTGTTGAGAGTGGGCATACCTGTCTAGCTCATGCTCTCAGGGGGAATGCTTTCAGTCTCTCTCTATTCCAGATATTGATGGTCAGCTTTGTGTAGATGCCCATTATTATGTTGAGGAATTTCCCTTCTATTCCTATTTTTGGCTGAGAGTTTTTAGCATGAATGGATGTTGAACTTTGTTAAATGCCTTTTCTGCATCAATTGATAAAATCAGATGATTCTTATCCTTCATGTTATTTATGTAGTTGATGACATTGTTTCTTCTGATGCTGAACCAACCCTGCATCCCTGGTATGAATCCTACTTGGTCATGATGAATTATTTTTTGATATGTTGTTGAATTCTATTGGCTAAGATTTTGTCAAAATTTTTGGCATCAGGGTTTGCGAGTGATATTGGTCTGCAATTCTCTATTTTTTGTTGAATCTTTACTTTCCTTTGGTATCAAGGTTATACTGGCTTCATAGAATGAATTTGGGAATGTCCCGTACTTCTATAAGTTGTGAAATAGCTTCAGTAATATTGGAATTAACTCCTGTTTGCAAGTTTGGCAGAATTCTCTAGTGAAGCTGTCTTTACTAGGCCTTTTTTTGGTTGTTAGTTTTTGAATACTTTTTCAGTCTCTTCTTTTGTGATGGGTTTATTAAGTTGTTCTGCTTCTCCTTTGACAATTTTGGTAGGTGATATGGATCTAGAAATTAATATATTTCCTCTAGGTTTTCAAATCTGGTAGAGTACAATTTTTTTATAGTATTCTGTTGTGACAATTTTAATTTTGGTTGGGTCTGTTGTGACATCTCCTGTCTCATTTATTATTTGGATTGTTTCCTCTCCTGTTTTTCTTTTTTGAGTTTAACCAATGACATCAATTTTCTTGATCTTTTCAAAAAACAAGATTTTGGTTTTGTTAGTTCTTTCAATTGTTTTTCTATTCTTTAATTCATTTAGTTCTGCTCTAATTCTTATTATCTGTTTTTTTTTTTTTTTTTTCTGGTGCCTGAGGGGTTCTTTTGTCGTTCTTTTTCTGCTTGTCCAAACTGAAGATTTAATTCTTTTTTTTTTTGTTTGTTTCCTGTCTTCATTCCAAATGTGTGCGTTTGTAAAGAGAACTTGAATTCTAAGCACTACTTTTGCTGTATCTCATGGCTTCTAGTAGGATGTGTTTTCCTTCTTATCTGATTCCGTGATTTTTTTTTTTTATATATCCTTGATTTCTTCTATAACACATGAATTTTTGAGCAAGGTGTTGTTCAGTTTCCATAATTCCAGTTTTCTTCCCATATTTATGCTGCTATTAATTTTAACTTTTATGGCTTTATTGCCTGAAAAGATACTTTACAATAATAATTCAATAGTTTGGATTTCATTGAATCTTGCTTTATGGCTTAATATGTGGTCTATTCTGCAGAGTGTTCAATGTGTGTTGGAAAAGAAGGTGTACTTGCCTGTTGTTGGGTAGAAAGTTCTGTATGTCTACAAGGTTGAGTTGGTTAATCTTCACAATGAGATCTTCTGTATGTTTATTGAGCTTTTTTCTGATGATCCATCCATTACTGAAAGTTGAGTGCTGAAGTCTCCTACTACTGCTGTGGAGTGATCTATCTCATTTTTCAATGTTGTCAGCACTAGTTCAATGTGTTTAAATGCTCTGATATTGGGTGTGTAAATACCTAATATTGTTATATCCTCTTTATGTATTGAACCTTCAAGCAATAAATAGTGACCATTGTCCATGATAGTAGATTTTACTTTAAAATCTATTTTTTCTGAGATTAACATTGCCATTTCCGTCTGCTCTTCTTTGTATACTGTTAGATTGGTATATATTTTTCCAATCCTTAATTTTCAGTTGTTGTTAACTTTGAATTTAACATGTGTCTATTGTAAGTAGCATATAGAAGGATTATGCTTTTTGATCCAAATTGTTACTCTCTTTCTCTTTTTTGGAAGCATTCAATCCATTTACATTCAGTGTAATTATTCATAGATATGTATGTGGTGCTATCATTTTGGCCCTTCTATTTTTGCATTGTTGACATTTTCTTTGTTTTATTTAATATTCTATTTTGGGTCGTTGCTCTTCATGGGTTTTCTTTTCAACCTCTCCATGCTGGTTTTGTGTTTGTTGAGAATCCTGTATCATGTTTCTTTGGATATGTAGTATTGTTAGTTTGCTTTGTGGCTATCCCTTTCTTCTCTCTTAATGTTCTAAGTTTAAACCAGTCTCTAACTTCTTTATAGCTCTTTAACTTCCTCTCCATCAAAAAGGTCTAAGAATACATTAATGCATCCCTCTGTGGTGTAATGTGTGTCATAGTTTACATGTGGAGATCTCTGTTTTCCTAATTTAATATTTTACCTTTTGTTGAATGTTGTGATTTCTGTAACTAAGGACTCTGGATGTTGTGTCCTGCATTCTATCCTGGAATATACATCGGGTATTATTGCTTTTCTAATGGAAGAAATTCCTTCAGTGTTTCCTGTAACTTTCGTTTGGTTTTTGCAAAGTCTCTAAGTTGTTTGTCTGAGAATGTCCTAATTTCCCCATCATATTTGAGAGAACATTTTGCAGTATATATAATTCTTGGTTGAAAGTATTTTTTCCTTCAAGATTTTGTATGTGTCATTCCATTGCCTTCTTGCCAACATTGTTTCAGCTGAAAAGTCAGAGGGAAGTCTAAAAGACTTCCCTTTGCAAATTAATTTTGGTTTAAGCCAAGCTGCCTTTAAGAGCCACTCCTATGTCTCTTTTTATTAAGCTTGATTATAACATGTCTTGATGTTTTTCTTTTGGGGTCTACCTTTTGTGGAGTTCAATAAGCATAGTGAATGGATATCTTCTCTTCTTCCATGATGTCAGCGAAGATTTCTATCAGAAATTCTTCAGCAATTCTTTGTATTTTCTGCTATCTTTCCCTGTTCTGGAATGCCAGTCATTTGTAAATTGTTCCTCTTGATAGAGTTTTACATGGTTCTCAATACTTCTTCATTTTTCTTGATTCATTTATCTGATTTCTCTTCACAAATGCTGATATCAGTTGCTTTATCTTCAATATTGCCCTGGACAAAGACTGGTACAACACAAGGACTTTCCTCTAGAGCTGACAAAGGGAAAAACCTTCCCTTGAAGTGGCCATCCACTCTGTGGTATTTCCATTAGAGCATCGCTAGTTGATTAAAACATGACCCAACATCTCTCATCAGCACAATGTGCAAAAAATTCTCAACAAAATTTTAAGGCAATTCATTTCATCATCGTATCAAAAATAATACAGGGGGCAGAGTCAAGATTGTGATTAAGCACATGTCTCCTTATATCCCTCTGGAAACGAGGACCTGAACTGATAATCAAATGGAGCCTTCTGGTCACCTAGTGAGCGCTAGGACGCAGCACAGAGCTGTTAATTTGGACTTTATACCACTGAATGAAAAACATCCTCTCTTTTGCTGACTCCTGCTCCTGGCTAGCCCTGGCTCTTATGGACTGAGGGTAATGCACCATTTTGACTTTTTTCCTCTGTTTCGCCCGGTGGGTGGAGCTGGGTTGTACCTAGCAGCTAGCTTCAGATGCACTGCTGTGGGGACAGGCAGGTGAAATTGCCATATTTTGAGAGCCAGGCTTAGGACTCTGTTCATCTAGCCACTTTGGGCCTGGCTTTTTATCTCTGCCACAGTGTGATTTGTACAGAACCAGTAGCATCTGTGTGCGGGATGCTATGTTGGACATGGAGATTTTAGCGGGACCTAATTCTTAGCCTTGGAGCCTGCACCTGCAAACAGGACAGTGCTTCTCTGACAGGAAAGCAGTAGTTTACACAGTGTTACCTATGGTGAGGGCCTGTGAACAGAGGCTGAGGACTCAATACATCTCGGCCCCTTTAGCCCCTCTATCCACCAACCGTGTGGAGGGTGTCATCTTATATATGGCAGCTGCAGCTGGACCTAATTCTTAGCTTGGGAGCCATAGCGTGCCCACAGGAGAGTGTTTTCCTACCAGAAAAGCAATAGTTTACACAGTGATGCCTAAGGCTGAGCCCTGTCAGCAGAGGCCAACAGGGCAGTAGTATTGCTGTATTTTGAACTAGTTCATATCATCTGGGGTTGGATATAGAGGTGCTTACTCTACCAGTTCGAAAGAGGGACCTCCACACCTGAAAACCTAACTGACTTGGGAAGTGGTCAGATATCTTTTGTTTTACATTTTAAGACAGCCTAGAGAAACATCTGTAGTTCATCCTCACAGTATCTCTCTGAGCCTTTACTTACTCACATGAAACCCAAAAAGCAACAGATGCTTGTGGCAAACAAGAAATCACCCATGACTTCAGAAGGCTCCCAAACAAAACAGCCAAAGAGTTTTCCAGATGAAGAAACTTTTCCGAAATCATCAGAAGGTGAATACAAAAGGATTATATACAGAGCCCTTCTAGATCTTATACAAAATGAAACAGAACAAAATGAAAAATTAAGCAAGCTGTTCAATCTGATGGAACACCAGTATTCTGAAATCCAACAGATCAAGAACAAAATCCGAGACATAGAAACTTCCATTCAAAGCCAAGAAAACAGAATGGAACAAATGGAAAGGAGAATTTCTGATTTGGAGCTACTCAATATTGTGAAAATGTCTGTTTTGCCCAAAGCAATCTACTTATACAACGCAATCCCAGTACAAATTCTGGTGACATTTTTTAATGAGATGGAGAAACAAGTCATCAGCTTTGTTTGGAAAGGGAAGAAGCCCTGGGTAAGTAAAGCACTATTGAAGAAAAAGACTACACTGGGAGGCCTCCCACTACCTGACTTTAAAACCTATTACACTGCCTCAGTAGTCAAAACAGCCTCGTACTGGTATAAAAAGAGACATATAGACAAATGGAACAAAGTAGAGACCCCAGTGATGCCACCATCCTCCTATGAACAGCCGATATCTGACAAAGTTCCTAAAATTTTAAACTGAGGTAAGAATAGTCTCTTTAACAAATGGTGCTGACGTAATTGGATAGCCATCTGCAAAAAATTGAAACAAGACCCATATCTCACACGTTACACAAAAATCAACTCAAACTGGATAAAAGACCTATATATTAAATCTAAAACAATAAAGCTCATCCAAGATGAAATGGGATCAACAATGGAAGTTTTATTACACAATATAGACAGATTTCAAAATCTGACAGACAAAACACATTCATCAGAAGAGAAAATAGATAAATGGGAATTAATAAGAATCAAACACTTCTACTCATCCAGACTACATCAAAAAATTAAAAGACCACCTACAGAATGGGAAAAAATATTTTACAACTCTATGTCAGACTGACGCCTGATCTCCATAATCTATAAGGTATTACAAAATAAGAAAAAGATAAATCATCCAATTAAGAGACAGGCAAAGGAGATGGACAGACACTTCTCTAAAGAGAGATCCAGGCAGCCAAAAAAACATGTGCGGACATGCTCACAATCATTAACTATTAAAGAAATTCAAATTAAGATGACAATGAGATACCATCTCACCCCAACAAGGTTCGCCATGATCCAAAAAATGCAAAATACTGAATGTTGGAGAGGCTGTGGAGAGATTGGAATTCTCCTACACTGTTGGTGGGACTGAAGAATGGTGCAACCTCTTTGGAAAGCAATCTGGCTTTACCTTAAAATAATTGATATACATACACCTTTTGACCCAGTAATTCCTCTGCTTGGAATATATTCTACAGAATCAAGGCCATTCACACCAACTGATACATGCACACAAATGTCCATTACAGCACAGTCTACAACAGCAAAAAGATATAATCAACCCAGATGTCCAACAACAGAAGAATGGATGAGTAAACTTTTGTGTATTGTGCACATTTCCTCTTATGTCTGTTACTGCCTTTATATTATCTTTGAAGAAGTCTCTGTTCTTATCTTTTACACAGTTTTTAGCTGGATCATTGTCAGATACCCTGTTTCCAAGCTTTCATTTCTCTTTTTATTCTTTTGATGAAGTCTTTGGATGAGCATGAATGCTTAATTTTTAGGAGCTTACAGTTACCTAGTTTATTTTCTGTAACAAAGTCCAACACCCATTCATGCTAAAATCTCTCAGCAAAAGAGGAATATAAAGCAAATTCCTCAATGCAATAAGGGACATCTATGCAAAGACAACTGCCTACATCATCCTGAATGGACAGAGACTGAAAGAATTCCCTTGAGAATGGAAACTAGACAAAGATGCCTACTCTCAACACTTGTATTCAACATTGTAATAGAAGTTCTGGCTAGAACAATTAGACAAAACAAAGAAGTAAAGGACATCCAAATTAGCAAAGAAAACGTCAAACTCTCCCTGTTCGCGGATATGATTGTATATGCAAAGCATCCTAAAGAATCCATAAGTAAACTACTCAGACCGATAGAAGAGTTCAGCAAAGTATCAGGATATAAGATAACCATAAGTAAATCAGTAGGATTCCTTTATGGCAATAAAGAGATCATCAAAGAAAAATCACCAAATCAATACTATTTATCGTAGCCCCCAAGAAGATAAAATACCTAGGAATTAATCTAACTGGAGAAACAAGAGACCTACACAAAGAGAACTACAAGATCTTGCTGCAAGAAACCAAGACAGACTTACATAAATGGAGAAGTCTACCCTGCTCAGGGATAGGAAGATTTAATACTGGGAAAATGTCTATTTTACCCAAAGCAACCTACATATACAATGCAATCCCAATATAAATTCCAGTGACATTTTTTAATGAGATAGAGAAACAAAACACTGACTTTATTTGGAAAGGGAAGAAAACTCAGGTAAGCAAAGCACTATTGTAGAAGAGGAACACAGTGGGAGACTTCACACTATCCAACCTAAGAACCTACTGCCATCCTCTAATTAACAGTTGATACTTGACAAAGACTGTAAGATTGTAAACTGGGGCTGGAAAAATTGGATATCCAAAAGCAAATAACTGAAACAAGACCCATATCTCACACCTTACACATAACTAACTATAATTGGTTCAAAGACCTAAATATCAAAACTAAAATGATGAAGATCACACAAGAAAAAATAAGGTCAACAATGGAAGTTTTAATACGCAGCTCAGACAGGCTTCAACACCTGACAGACAAAGCACAAACAACAAAAGAAATAGTAGATAAAGGGAACTACTAAGAATCAAACCCTTTTGCTCATCCAAAGACTTTATCAAAAGAATTAAAAGACCACCTACAGAATGGGAAAAAATACCTGACAACTACGTGTCAGACCAAAGTCTGATCTCCATAATCTACAAGGTTCTGTAAAATATTAACAAGAAAAAGATAAATAACCCAATTAAGCAATGGGCAAAGGAAATGGACAGACACTTCACCAAAGATGACATACAAGCAGTAAAGGACACATGAGGAAATGCTCATGTTCATTAACTGCCAGATAAATTCAAATCAAAACTACAATGAGATACCATCTCACTCCAAAAAAGTTGGCCATGATCCAAAAAACACAAAACAACAAAGGTGAGGGGGCCTGTGGCGAGATTTGGACCTTCTTACACTGCTGGTGGAATTGCTAAATGGTACAACTTCTATTGAAGGCAATTTGACACTTTCTTAAAGAGCTGGAAATAGATATGCCATTTAATCCAGTAATCCCACTGTTCAGACTATATCCTACAGAATCAAGGGCAGTCACATAAATAGATACATGCACGCTAACGTTTATTGCAGCAAAGTATACAATAGCAAAAAGAAGGAGTCAACACATATGCCTAACAGCAGATGAACGGATAAACAAACTATGGTACATATATTCAACGGAACACTATGCAATGATAAAGAAGTATGATGATTTTAAGAAGCCGCTCATAACCTTGTTTCAACTGGTAGATATTATGCCGAATGAAATCAGTCAGCCGTAAAAGGACAAATGTTGTACGAAGCCCCTACTTTAAGGACTTTGAAATAGTCATACATACCAAAGAGAGGACTCTGACAGCTGCAAGTGTGGAGAGGGAAGAAGAGGGCCGGTCATAGATTAGATAGTTGTTAGAAATTTGGTTGGGCCAAATCAGTGACAGTACACATTAAAAAGAAGATCAACTTAACTGGACTTCAACATAAACTGAAAACTGTTGTAATCTTAACCCAATACTGCAAGGATAGAGTAGCAGGGGCAGGGGTCTGGGGACCATGCTCTCAGGGGACACAGAGGACAATCAGCATAACTAGCCTATTGCTAAGAGAGTCTTCTACATCCCATATTGATGAGTGGAATCTGAGGTCTTAAAAGCTAGCAAGCTGCTGTCTGAGACACACCATGTGATCCCAACTCATCTGCAACAGATGATCACCAAGAATAACAAAGTCAAGAGGGAAAAAGAGCCCAGGAGACAGAAGGACCCATGTGAATGGGTGACCGCATCAACATGTGACCAAAAGAACCAAGTGGTGCCTGGCCACCACCATAACCAGTCATGATGGGGCACACAATGTCAAATTCCACTGGAAATATGATCAAAATAGGGGTGCACGTCAAAAACTCCACTAAAAGACCACAACTGATGGTCTGGGGCATTCCTCCAACAGCGTGTGGGTTCCCCTGGGAGCTTGGCTCCTAGATCTGCTGCTGCCCCTGACCAGCAAACATTACTGAGGTCAACTCTTCAGACAGGAATGGACTGGACTTGGGGACACAAGGTGACTATATGGTGTGTGTGCTTTATGGTTCTATGCATCTCTAGGATGCTGTCCTACTGGCCTCTTGCTAGAAGGTAGTGGAGCAGGTGGAGATGAGGGGACAGGAGCTTCTTTAACAGGATATGACATATATAGAATGAAAAGAAGGGGTGTTCTGTCACGGGCAAGGAGAGTAGAAGGAACTGCAGATAGGCGAACATGCAAATTTAATTGGGATTGTATACTTTCACTCAATCTCAATAAAAAAATAATAATAATACAACACAGCCAAGTGTGATTCATACAAATATGGAAGTACCATTCAACATTAGAATATCAATGAGTATAATAGTCCACATTACCAGAACAACAGAAAACAACCACACGATCATCTCATTCAAAGCAGAAAAGGCATTTGATAAAATTTAATACCAACTACTGACACAAGCTCTCAATAAAGTAGGAATAAAAGCAAAATTCCAGAACATAATAAAGAACATCTGTACAAAATCAACAGCCAGTATCATTCACAAAGGAGAAGTACTGAAAACACCACTACTGAGAACAAAAGCAAGACAAGGATGCTTTTTATCACCGTTTCTATATAACATTGTGTTGGACATCTGAGATACAGCAATAAGGCAAGAAAAAGAAATAAAGGTCATCCAAATTGGAAAAGAAGTAAAGCAAACCCTGTTCACAAGTGATATGATCCTATACATAGCCAACCCCAGTGTCTGCAGAAGAAAACTACTGGAAAAAATGGAAAGACTCAAAAGAATAGCAGTATAGAAGAAGAATACAGAAAATCACTTGAATTTCTACACACTAAAAATAAGAACTTGAAAAGGAAATGAGGATAATAATATCATTTACAATAGCCCCAACAGAGATGAAATACATAGGAATAAATATAACCAGTGACTTAAAAGACATACAGGCAAAATCACAAAATACTACTGCAATAAACTGAAAGAGACCTACCTAAATGGAAAACATACGCTGTTCAAGGATAGGAAAACTCAATATTGTAAAAACATCAATTTTACCCAAAGCAATCTTCAGATATAATGCAATCTTGCTGAAATACTACCAGCATTCTTTTATGAGACAGAGAAACTAATCAACTTTATATGGAAAGGAAATAAATACTAGATTAGCAAAACATCAGTAAAGTAAAAAAAAAAAAAAATTAAGAAGCCTCATGTTGCCTCTTCTCAGCATCAACTATACAACCGTAGTCAAAACAGTCTGGTACTCTGACAACAATGGCAGCTGCATAGATCAATGGAAACACATCTAAGAACACAGATGTAAATCCACCTACCTATGATAAACTGATCTTTCCCAAAGAATCAAATCGTATTAAACAGGAAAAAGACAATCTTTTACACAAATGGTGCTGACAAACTTCTATGTTTATCTCTAAAAAAATGAAACAGGACCCATACGTCATACCATACACAAAAGCTAAATCAAAATCAATCACAGACCTAAGTATAAAACCTAAATTAAAAAAAAAAAATCATGGAAGAAAAATTAAAGACAATGACAAGGATCCTAATACATTGCATAAATACAATACAAATCATTGCTAACAAAGCACAAATACCAGAAAATCAACTGTAAGCTCCTAAAAATTAAGCATTCGAGCTCATCCAAAGACTTCATCAAAAGAGTAAAAAGAGAAATGAAAGCTTGGAAACAGAGTATCTGACAATGATCCAGCTAAAAACTGGGTAAAAGATATAAACAGAGACTTTATCAAAGATAATACAAAGGCAGCTAACAGACATGAGAGGAAATGTGCACAATCATTTGCCATTAGAGAAATGCAAACGAAAATTACAATGAGATACTAAATCACCCCACATTACTTTCAACTAATCATTGTTGGAGAAGGTGCGGGATTTTGGAAGTCTCATGCACTGCTAGTAGAAGTGTAAAATGTACAATTGCTATGTAAAATGATGTGGCATCTCCCCCCAAACTAGAAATAGAAATATTATAGTATCCAGTAATATCACTTAAAAGAATATATCCTAGAGAAATGAGAGCTGTCACACAGATATATGCATACTCACGTTCACTGTATTATTCACAAAATCAAAAAAAGATAAACACAACCTAAGTGCCCATCAGCAAATGAGTGATAAACAAATTATGTTACATACACATGACAAAATACTACACAATAATAAAGAACAATGATGAATCTGTGCAACATCTCACAAAATGGATGAATCGGGATGTAAGCCCGTCTACGCCCGGGTTATAAGCTGGGGACAAATTAGGGATGGGGATATGAAATATTTCCTTTATGGATTGTAGCCGCTTGTACATTGGTTCAATTCCTTGGTACTGATTGTAGTTCTCGGTGCCCCCATTGAAAGGATAGTTAATGGTGTCTTTTCTGCATGCGTCCCCGAAGTTGGTTCCGTCTGAAAAATAACTTTGAGGAAGTTTGCACAATTATTTGTGGACTTATCTTAGTGTCCCAGGACACAGTTAATACAGTTTGCTGCTAGTTTCAGTCACACCATAGAGGTCTCCAGGCTCCCTGTCTTACTCCCAACTGTTGAGTCAACATACATTTTTCCTGAGATTTCCATTGTGCACATCCCCACAGACTATTCTGCCTGCATTGACACTCAAACTTTTGATGTAACCTGGCTGAATGTTTCTTTTGGTATATGCCCTTCTGGTTCTTTAGATTTAATGTTTTAACCAACTATCTAAGTAATCCTTGTCTGGATTTCTTATAGTCAAGTTTTTAAATGCATGTGTCCCCAATTTACTTAGTAATTTTTGTCCCAGCAGTACAACAGGGCAGTCAGGAATGTCTAGAAAGGAATGCCTTACTAACTGTGACCCCATCATACATAAGAGTAAATTTTTTTTTTCTCTTGAATTTTTAATCGATGCGAATAATTACACAGTCCCTCTTGGAGCGGGGACTCATTGGGTAATTTAAGGCAGAGAAGGTGGCTACTGTACCTAAGGCAAACTTAATCTCCTTGCCTTCTGTGTCAAGTGTAACCCTTAGTTCCCCTGTGGAGATGTTGATGATGTGGCTGGGAGTTTTATGTGTCTCAGGGTCCCATCAGTAGTCATGTTTTTAGACCCCCATTCTGAGAGAGTCCAAGAGGGCCTGTCCATCTGAACCTTTTGGGGGTGGAAGTCTGCTAGACGTCCTGTTTTATGGCACTCAGGACATTCCACCTTTCAGCAGCTTCATTTTTGACAGTACCTGCACTGACAGGGTCAATATTCACCAGCCAGTGAGGTGATCCAAGTCTTGACCTCCTCCGGAAGCCAATTGGATTACCTGGAGATGGGCCTCTGAGAGTTACAGTCAACAACCGGGCCTTCTTTTTCACTTTTCCCGTCTGCTACCAAATCTCTGAATAAACACATTAAGGGTCTTCAACGGCACTTGGCTTGATACCACTAGGGAAAGTGAGGTCTCAGATTCTGTTCTTAAGCTTTGTAATTTTTGTCTTACGTCTGATGTGGACCAGAATATAAAATATATGACCATGGCTTTTCCTTTTCCATTTTTTTTAAAGGATAGTACTGATAGATATATTAAGGATTTACTGAGTCCAGTGAGACAGCCAGCTGGGATCACTTCAAGTCCTTGGTGAGTCTTTACTCCTTCCTGATTTTAATAAGACTCTTGCCTAGAGTCACCATGAGTCGGATCTGACTCGACAGCACTTGGCTTTGGCTTGGCTTGTCTTTTAGATTTGGATCCTAGAGAGCCATAAAAGTCTTTATAGAGGGGAATATTTTCTTTATTTGTCCTTCCATTTATGAAGCAGAATACCCAGAGTGAAACAGCAGGACTAGTTCATCTAAACCATTATTTGACTCAAAGTGACTTCAGGGACCAGTGTTTTCTAAAGGTCAAAGTTTGAAAAGATATACAAAGGCAGTAGCCTGTGTGGGTTATCTCAATGTCTACGAAAGTCAGAAATTTAGATTCTGGAAGAATTACGTGTATCCTCCATGGTTCTCTCTTTTAGATCATGATCTTACTTTTGAATCTTTCATCAAAAATGCTCAGTAAGTGGTATTTGAATACCATCAGGTTTTTAAGATCCCAGGCACTGTAGAGTAAATTAGCAAGTGGAAGAGAAACACTGACATTAGGACAATTATCTTAAAACACAGTGAAGCAATGACCCTTAAGTCTTTGAGCAAGGAAACAAATCTAACTTCATAAGTAGGAGCAGTAACTGCTTTTCATGTGTCTCGACAGCAATTCTATTCTGTAGAACCTCAAAATACGTGTTAATATAAATATGACAACATTTATCTATTAATACTTTAACTGTTTTTTTAATATAATAGGAAATTTAACATTAGTCTAACTTGTAAAGTTACAGCTAAAATTGTGTACATTTGCTAAGTTTACCAATAGGAATTTCTAATTGGAGAGTTACAACATCTAAACCCATTAGTTAAACACGTAGGAGAAAAGAAAAAAAAAATCAGCAATATTTCCACATAAAGTCTATAGTATATTTTTGTATACTCAGCCTTATATTGCTAATTTTTTGTTCTGCCTGATTTTGGATCAGCTGTAGTCTGTGAGGCCATCAGTGTCTGCATAACAGTTTGGGATATCTGAAGATACAGTCCTTTCCTCAATTTTGATATTTTTATTGAGATATTCTGATCAAACATTTTCAGAAAAAAAAACTATAGATGACAAAAACTTAACATGACCATGATTAATAAAAATAAATGTTCTTTGTCATAGAATTTAATTATAAGCAAATGTAAAGAAAAATAAAATCCAATCTATTAGAAAATTTTAGACAACAGTATTTCTAAATATAATCATTACCTATATTTTTAAAATACTTCATATACTATACATAATAATCCTGAGGCATGAGACCACATAGTTCGGGTATACTAAGATTATTAAGTCTCTAAATACCTGTGTAGTATAAAAATAAATTTATGAGTAAATAATTTGAGTTTTCCAGTTAAAGCATTTGTTTTCATTACGGTAGATTAAAAATGATAAGAAGAAAGTTATAGTAAAATTAGCAGTTAAACTCAAACCAAACCAAGTGTGTAGAGTCAATTGCAAATCACAGTCGCCCCAGAGGACGGAGTAGAACTGCTCCACAGAGCTCCCAAGAAGTGCCTGGCAGAATTGAACTGCTGACCTTTTGGTTAGAAAACATAACACTTAACCACCAGGATTTCTTCACTTGGCAATTAAGAAATAATAATAAAATTATGACTTAATATTATCCATTTGTTAAACAATATTAGGCAAAAATATAAGTGAAAATAACCAACATAAATTTTAAGCCAGTGAGAGCTGGGCACTTGATTTTAACCCATGTCATATAATTTACTAAGTAAGACTCTTGTACTTTTCCTTTAGAAAAGGACATTCTTGGCTTTCCATAAAGTTTCAGAGTTGCTAGGAGGAGTTTCTACAGGTTAACAAGATACAATAGTAAAATTATTTAACTAAAGATCTCACAGTAAGAAAAACTTAGCTTTCTCTACTTTACCAAGTCCTGTGGTTTGATTTTCCGACTCAGAAACATTATTCTAAAGAGATGTCAAATCTTTGCCTTCAAGGGAGATAACACAAGAAATATACTGTTTACTCAGAAATCAGAGAAAAGTTTGTTACTTTAACAGCAAAAAAAAAAAAAATCTTTCTAACATTAGTGTTCTCAAAACTCTCATAAATTAAACCATTAAACTTCTGTCACACAGAAATTCTGACCATATCAAATATTTTTCAACCTCACTGTATATACTTTAAACAGCAAAAATGAATTCATTAAGACTTGCATATGTTTTCTCTTTTTGCTTGAAAAGAAGATATATATATATATATATATATATATACATACAATGTTTAAACTGTGACACATATCTATTAACTCGATTTACTATCAGTAAGTTACCTAAAAGGTCTTGGAAATTATTTTAAGTTGTAACTGAAATAAATTTCTTTACAAATTTCAAGTTGTTTTTCAGTTTTTACTGTGTCTCATATTTTTCCCAGTATAATTTTAACTCACAAACTTTCAGTCAACTGGCTTTGGAATTCACAACTTCTCTGTTCAACTCACCAAGTCTCTTGCTATAGTTTGAACACATTTTTTGTTTCCTAATTCTTTTACATGTGATTGAGGGACAATGTACAATTCAAATTAATTTTTGCATGCATCTGTCTGCAGTTACTTCTGTTCTCCTTGCCCTGTGACAGCACACCCCGTCTTTTCATTCTCTATATGTCATATCCCCTTAACAAGCTTCTGTCCCCTCCTCTCTACCATCTTCACCCATCTACAAAGAGACCACTAGGACAGCCTCCTATAAACACATAGAACCATGAAGTACACATATCATACGACCACATTGTGTCCCCCAGTCCAGTACATTTTTGTTCAAAGAGTTGACCTCAGTAGTGTTTTCTGGTCAGGGATAGTAGCAGGTCTAAGGTCCGTGCTCCCAGGGGATCCCTCAGGCTGTCGGACCATCAACTATGGTCTTTTAGTACAGGTCTTGAGCTGCAACCTTCTTTTCCTTGTGTTGCCACAGGGACTCAACACTGTGTGCCCTGTCACAGCTGCCTTTGGTGGTGGCCAGGCACCATCTGGTACTTCTGCTTGCATGTTGATACAGTCACCCATTCACACAGGTCCTTCTGTCTCCTGAGCTCTTTTTACCTTGTTGTCCTTGGTGACCATCTCTTCTGGATAAGTTGGAACAATTTGGTGTCCCTCAGATAGCAATATATCAGCTTTTAAGACCACAGATGCCACTCCCCAGTGTGGGGTGCTAATAACTCTCTTAGCAATAGGCTAGTTATGGCAATTGGTCTCAATGTCCCCTGAGTTCATGGCCCCCAGACTCCACCCCTGCTACTCTGTCTTTGTGAAATTGAACTGAGATTAGAAGAGATCTCAGTTTATGGTGAAATCCAGTTAAATTATCTACTTTCTAATGTGTGCTGTCATTGCTTCCACCTAACCAAATTTCTGCCAAATATCTTATCTATGACCGAACCTGTCACTCCCTCGCCACCCTCGTAACAATCAAAGAGCCTTTTTTTTTTACTGTACATAAGTCTATCTTTAAGTCCTTATAGCAGGGGTCTCACACAATGTGCTTTTGCTGCTGATGGATTTCGTGCAGCACTATGTCTTCCAATAGAAACCAGGTGATGAAATGCTTACTGAAATCATGACTGTACTTTATTATTGCATAGTGTTTCATTGAGTGTATGTACCATCGTTTGTTCATCCATTCTTCTGTTGACGGGCATCTGGGTTGATTCCATCTTTTTGCTATTGTGCACTTTGCTGCAGTAAACATTCGTGTGTGTGTATCTGTTCATGTCACAGCCTTTGTTTCCGTAGGATATATAACAAGCAGTGGGATTACTACATCAAATGGTATATATATTTCCAGCTTTTTAAGGAATGCCAAATTGCTTCCCAAAGAGGTTGTACCATTTGGTAGTTCCATGAGCAGTGTGCCAAGCCAAAGCCAAGTGCCGGTGAGTCAGATCTGACTCATGCAGTGTGGGAAAACTTTTATCCTTCCACGGCCTCTACAGCATTTTTTGTTTGGTGTTTTTTGGTTCATGACCAACCTTGTTGGAGTGAGATTGCATCTCACTGTAGTTATGATTTGAATTTCTCTAATAGCTAATGATTGCTAACAGTTCCTCAGGTATCTTTTGTCTGCATGGGTGATTTCTTTGGTGAAGTGTCTGTCCATCTCCTTTGTCCATCACTTAATTGGGTTATTTACCTTTTAGTTGTTTATATTGTGCAGTGCCTTGTAGACAATGGAGATCAGACATTGGCTGACATTTAGTTGACAAATATTTTTTCCCATTTTGTAGGTGGTCTTTTAACTCTTTTGATAAAGTCCCTGGATGAGCAAGTGTTTGATTCTTAGTAGTTCCCATTTATCTATTTTCTCTTCTGTTGATTGTACCTTGTCAGATTTTGAAGTCTGCTTAAGCTGTGTGTTAAAATTTCCATTGTTGACTCTCTTTTTTCTTAGATGAACTTTATTAAGTTTGACATTTAGGTCTTTGATCCATTTTGAGTTAGTTTTTGTGTAAGGTGTGAGTTAGGGGTCTTGTTTCCGTTTTTTGCAGATGGATATCCAATTTTGACAACACCACTTATTAAAGAGACTTTTTTTACCCCAGTTTATAATCTTAGGGTCTTTGTCAATTATTAATTGTTCATAAGAGGATGGTGCCATTTATGGGGTTTCAACTGTGTTTCATTGGTCTATATGTCTCTTTTTGCACAGTACCAGGCTGTTTTCACAACTAATAGGTTCTAAGGTCTGATACTGTGAGCCTTCCTTCTGTGTTCCTCTGCTTCAGCAGTGCTTTAATTATCTGTGGTTTCTTTACTTTCCAAACAAAGTTGTTGGTTTATTTCTCCATCCTATCGGAAAAGTAACACTTGGATTTGTATTAGAATTGCATTGTGTATGTAAATCACTTTGGGTAACATTTTAGTCAGTTAGTGCTGCTGTAACAGGAATACCACAATGTGGATGGCTTTGATAAAGGAGATTTTATTCTTACACAGTCCAGTAAGTTCCAAGTGCAAATTCAGGATATCTGCTCCAGCGGAAGGCTTTAACACTAGCTGTCTCTTGAGGAATGTCTTTGTATTGCATCAGCCTTTGTTCAGGGAGTATCTTCGCACAGGAACCTCAGGTTTGAAGGACATGCATCTTCTCCCAGTGCTGCTTTCTTTATGGTGCGAGGTTCCCAATTCTCTGCTTGCTACCCTTTCTTTTTATGTCTTGTAGGGTGAAAGGATTAATGATGGTGCAAGCCATACTCCAGGGAAACTCCCTTTATGGTGGAGCAGGGAGGTGATTCTACAAAAGGATTTACAGTCTCACCCTAATCCTTTAAGATGCAGCATAGGGAAATCACAAAATGGATGACAATCATAGAATACAAGGAATCATGGCCCAGGCAAATTACTACGTGTATTTTTCAATCCATGACAAGTAAAGTAGACATTTTCACCATGTTGAGTCTTCCTATCCATCAACAGGGTAGGTTTCTCCCTTTATATAAGTCTCTTTTGATGTCTTGCAGTACGGTCTTGTAGTTCTCTCTGTATAAGTCTCTTATTTATCTAGTTATATTTATTCCTGGGTATTTTATCTTGTTGGGGGCTATAGTAAATGGTATTGATTTGGTGATTTCTTCTTCAATTATCTCTTTGTATTAAGGAATCCTACTGATTTACTTACGTTTATCTTATGTCCTGATACTTTTGTGAATTATTCTATTGGTTCCAGTAGTTTCCTTAAGGATTCTTTAGGATTCTACACATATACAATCATATCATCTGCAAATAGGGAGGCTTTTGCTTCTTCTTCCCCAGTGCAGATGCTCTTTATTTCTTTGTCTTGTCTAATTGCTCCAGCTAGAACCTCCGGTACAATCATGAATAGAAGTGGTAAGAGTGGGCATCTTGCCTAATTCCCATTCTCAAGGGGAATCCTTTCAGTGTCTCTCATTCTGGATGATGTAGATGGTTGGCTTTGCATGGATGCCCCTCATTGCATTCAGAAATTTCCCCTCTGTTCCTATTTTACTGACAGTTTTTAGTTTGAGTAGGAGTTAGACTTTGTCTAATGCCATTTCTGCACCACTTGAAAAAATCAGATGATTCTTATCTTTTGTGCTATTTATGTGGTTGAGCACATTAATTGTTTTTCTGAGGTTGAACCAGACTTGCATACCTGGTATGAATGAAACTTGAACATGATGAAGTGTTTTGATATGTTGCTGAATTCTATTGGCTAGGGTTTTGTTGAAGATTTTTGAATCTCAATTCATCAGTGGTATTGGTCTGTAATTTTACCTTTTTTGTGGAATCTTTCCCTGGCTTTAGTATCAAGGTTATGCTGGCTTCATAGAATGAATTTGGGAGTACTCCATCCCTTTCTATACTGTGAAATAGTCTCAGCAGTATTGGAGATAACTCTTCTCAACGGCACTTGGCTTTGGCTTGGCTTCTCTAAAAGCTTGGTAGAATTCTGCAGTGAAACCATCTAGTCCCGGGCTTTTTTTGGTTGATGATTTTTTAATGACGTGTTCAATCTCTTTCTTTATGATGGGTTTGTTAAGCTGTTCTACTCCTCCTTACAATAATTTTGTTAGATGACATGAATGTAGACATTTGTCCATTTCCTCTAGGTTTTCAAATCTGTTAGAGTACAGTCTTTTGTAGTACTGTTATAATATTTTTTATTTCACTTGGGTCTGTTGAGACATCTCCCATTACATTTCTTGTTCAAATTATTTGTTTCCTTTCCTATTTTTCTTTTGTAAGATTAGCCAACGGTTTATCAATTTTGTTGATCTTTTCAAACAGCCAGCTTTTTGGTTTTGTTGATCTTTTCAATTGTTCTTTTATTCTCTAATTCTGTAATTTATGCTCCAATCTTTATTATATGTTTTCTTCTGGCATCTGAGGGGTCCTCTGTTGCTCTTTTCCACTTGTTAAAAACTTGTGGTTAATTCTTTCTTTGGAGATTTTTCTTTTTTTTAGTGATTAACTGAAAGTGTACAATCCCAATTAAATTTACATGCCCATCTATCAACTCCTTCTGCTCTACTTGCCCTTAGAGAACACACTCCTCCTTTTCATTCTATACATGTCATACCATCTTAACAATCTCCTTTCCCCTGCTCTCCATCGTCTCCTCTCCCTTGTAGTAAGAGGCCAGTAGGGCAGCATCTTATGGATGCGTAGAACCATAAAGTGCACACAGCACATGGTGATATGTGTCCTCAAGTCCAGTCCATTTCTGTTAGAAGAGTTGACCTTAGTAATGATTTCTGGTCAGGTTCAGGAGCACATCTAGGGGCCATGCATCCAGGGAAACCTCCAGGCCACCGGACCATCAACTGTGGTCTTTTAGTGGAGTCTTGATGTGAATCCCTCTTTTTCTTGTGTTGCCATAGGGACTCAACATTGAGTGTCCCATCATGGCTATTTTTGGTGGTGGCCAGGTACCATATGGTTCTTAAGTTCACATGTTGATACAGTCACCCTTTCTCATGGGTCCTTCTGTCTCCTGTGCTCTTTTTTTCTCATGTCTTTGTTGTTCTTGGCACCATTTGGTATACCTCAGATGGCAGCTTGCTAGCTTTTAAGACCCCAGACACTACTCACAAATATTGGGTGCAGAAGACTCTATTAGCAGCAGGCTACTTACGCCAAATGGATAAAATGTCCCCTGAGAGCATGGTCCCCAGGCCCCTGCCCCTGCTACTCTATCCTTGCAGTATTGGGTTACATGAGAGTTTTCATTTTATGCTTAAGTCCTATTAAGTTGATCTTCTTTCTATTGTCTACTGTTCATTGCTTTCATCTAACAAAATTACTACCTATTATCTAATCTGTGACCAGCCCTGTTCCTCCTTCCCCACACTTGCAGAAGTCTTTCCTTCTGTATGTAAGTCTATTTTTAAGTCCTTTTAATAGAAGTCTCATACAGTATTTGTCCTTTTTGCTGCTGACTGATTTCACTCAATGTAATGTCTTCCAACTGAAAGCAGGTTATGAGATGCTCCCTAAAATCACCATTGTTCTTTATCAGTGCTTGGTGTTCCATTCGAATACATGTACCATAGTTCGTTTATCCATTCATCAGTTGTGGGGCATTTGGTTGATTCCACCTTATTGCTAATGAGGACTGTGCTGCAATAAACATTTGTGTACATGTATCTGTTTATGTGACTGCCCTTGATTCTGTAAGATATATTCTGAGCAGTGGGATTACTGAATCAAATGGCATATTTATTTCTAGCTTTTTAGGAAGCCTCAGATTGCTTTCCAAAGAGTTTGTACCAATTTGCAATTCCACCAGCAGTGTAGGAGAATTCTTATCTCTCCACAATCTCTCCAACATTTGTTGTTTTGTGTTTTGTGGATCATGGCCAACCTTGTTGGGGTGAGATGATATCTCATTGTAGTTTTGATTTAGATTTCTGTAATAGCTAATGATCATGAGCATTTCCTCATTTATTTTGGCTGCCTGGATGTCCTCTTTGATGAAATGTCTGTCCATCAACTTTGTCCATCACTAACTGGGTTATTTACATTTTTCTTGTTGATATTTTACAGTACTTTGTAGATTGGTAGATTGATGGAGATCAGACATTTGTCTCACATGTAGCTGCCAAATATATATATATATATATACATAAACATTCTCTAGGTAGTGTTTTAAATCTTTGGATAAACTCTTTGGATCAGCATGCTTTTGACTCTTAATAGATTCATTTCTGTATTGTCTATTCTGTTAATCACGCATTGTTTGTCAAATTTTGAAGTCTGTCTACATTGTGTATCAAAACTCCAATTGTTGATCCTATTTTTTCTTGTGTGATCTTCATCATGTTAGGTTTGATATTTAGGTTTTCTTTCCAAATTGAGTTGGGATTTTGTGTGTGTGTCAGCTGTGAGATATGGATCTTGTTTCAATTTTTTGCAGCCAGATACCCAATTTTGCCAGCACCATTAGTCAAAGAGACTGCTTTTAGCCCAGTTTTAAATCTTGGTCCTTTGTCAAATATTAATTGCTCATAAGAGGATGGTGGCATTTCTGGGGTCTCAACTCTGTTCATTTGGTCTACATGTCTCTTTTTGTACCAGTACAAGACTATTTTGACTACTGTGACAGTGTAATAGGTTCTAAGGTGGGGTAGTGTGAAGCATCCTACTGTGATCATCTTCTACAATAGTGCTTTGTTTATCCAGGATTTCTACTCTTTTCAAACAAAGTTCGTGATTTGTTTCTCCATCTCATTAAAAATGTCACTGGAATTTGTATTGGGATTGCATTATATATGTAGATCACTTTTTGTAAAATACACATTTTCAGAATGTTAAGTTTTCTTATCCGTGAGCAGTCTAGGTATCTCCAGTTATGTCTCTCTTGGGTTCTTGTGTTAAGGTCTATATTTATCTTTGTATAGGTCTTTTATTTCTCCAGTTAGATTTATTCCTAAGTATTTTATCTTCTTGGGGGTGATAGTAAATGTTTTTGATTTGGTGGTTTCTTGTATGATGATCTCTTTGTTGGTATAAAGCAATCCTACTGATTTACTTATGTTTATCTTATATCCTGACACTTTACGGGAGTCTTCTATTAGTTTCAGTAGTTTACTTATGGATTCTCTAGGATTATTTGCATATACAATCTTATCATCTGCAAATTCAGAGATTTTTAGTTCTTCTTTGCCGATGCAAGTGCCCTTTGTTTCTTTGTCTTGTCTAATTGCTCTGACTAAAACATCTAATACAATGTTGAATAGAAGCAGTGAGAGTGGGCATCCTTGTCTATTTCTTGTTCTCAAGGGGAATTCTTTCCATCTCTTTCATTCAGGGTGATCTTGGCTTTGCACAGATGCCCTTTATCATTTTGAGGAATTTCCCTTCTATTCCTATTTTGCTGAGAGTTTTTAGCATGAATTGGTGTTGGACTTTTTCAAATGCCTTTCCTGCATAAATTGGCTAAATTGGGTGATTTTATCTTTCCTGCTATTCATGCTGTTTGTCACATTAATTGTTTACCTGATATTGAACCAAGCTTGCATCCTTTGTATGAATCCAACTTGGTCATGATGAATTATTTTTTGATATGTTGTTGAATTCTGTTGGCAAATATTTTGTTGACAATTTTTGTATCTAGGTTCATGAGTGATATTGGTCTGTAATTTTCTTTTCTTTTTTTTTTTTGAGATCTTTCCCTAGCTTTGGTATCAAGGTTATGCTGGCTTCACAGTATGAACTTGGGAGTGAGTATACCTCCCTTTGTATGCTGTAAAGTAATCTCAGTGGTACTGGAGTTAACTCCTCTCTAAAAGTCTGGTGGATTTCTCCAGTGAAGCCATAAGGGCCAGGACATTTTTTAGCTCGTTGATTTTTGACGCCTTTTTCAATCTCTTCATTTGCTATGCGTTTATTAAGTTGTTCTGCTTCTCCCTATGATAGTTTTGGTAGTTGATATGAATCTAGAAATTTGTCCATGTTCTCTAAGTTTTCAAACCTGTTAGAGTACAGTCTTTCACAGTATTCTGTTATGGTACATTTGATTTTGGTTTGCTCTCTTGTGACACATGTTCTGGTAGGATGTGTTTTCATTCTCATTTGGTTCCACAAATTTCTTTATTTCATTCTTGATTTCTTCTATAACCCATGGCTTTTTGAGTAAGGTATTATTCAGAGTCCATGAGTTCCAATTTCTACCTGTGTTTTTTCTGCTATTGACTTCAACTTTTATGGCTTTATGTTTCAAGAATATGCTTTGCAGTAATTCAGTGGCTTGGATTATTTGAGACTTGCTTTATGTCCTAACACATGGTCTGTTCTGCAAATGTTCTATGTGCACTGGAGAAGAAGATGTGCTTAACTTTTGATGGATAAAAAGTTATGTACATGTTGATGAGGTCTAGTTGGTTAATTCTGACAATAAGATCTTCTGTGTCTTTCCTGAGCTTTTTTCCAGATGATCCGTCCATTACTGAATGTGGAGTATTGAAGTCTTCAACTACTACTGTGCAGTAATCTGTCTCATTTTTCAATGTTGTAAGCATTTGTTCAATATATTTGGATACTTTAGTATTGGATGCACAAATATTTAACATTGTTAAGTCCTGCTAGTGTATTGAAGCTTTCAGCAATTAATCGTGGCCATCCTTGTTCACAATGGTGGATTTTTCATTAACATCTATTTTGTCTGAGGTTAATATTGCCACACCTGCTCTTCTTTTTATAAAGTAAGCTTGGTATATATTGTTCCATCCTTTAATTTTCAGTTTGTTCATAACTTAAAATCTAAGGTGTATTTCTTTTAAGCAATGTATATACATGTCGTGTCTTTTGATCCATGATGTCACTTGTTGTCTCTTTACTGAAGCATTCAGTCCATTTATATTCAGTGTAATTATTGATAGGTATGTGTTTAGTGCTGTAATTTTGATGTATTTATTTTTGTGTTAATGTTTTCTATATTATTCTTAATATTCTGTTTGGGTCATTCTTTATGGGTTGAATTTTCATCTTTTCCAGTGTATGTTTTGTGTTTGTTGAGACTCCTGTCTTATGTTTCTTGTTTTGATACATTGCATTGTTATTGTGCTTTTTAGCTACCCTTATTATCCTGCTTAAAATTCTAAGTTTAAACCTAGTTTTAACTTCCGCGTATCTTTTTAACTTGTCCTCCATTTCCAAGGACTATATCTACTACAATACATCCCTATTTTCAGTGTGATAGTGTCATAGATTTTGTGATATAATCACTGGTTTCCTTCTTTTAATGTATCTTTGATAGAGTTTGATGACTTCTCTGAGTAGTTTTCTGGATGCTATGTCCTCTGTTGCTTCCTTAAATAAACACTTAATTGTTTTGTTTTTCCAAGCAAAGAGCCCCTTTTAGTATTTCTTGTAGTTTTGGTTTGATTTTTACAGTCTCTAAGCTTCTGTTTACCTGCAAATGTCTTAATTTCATTTTCATGTTTGAGAGACCATTTTGCAGGATGCGTAATTCTTGGTTGGAAATTTTTCTGCTTTAAGACTTTGACTGTGTCATTCCACTGCCTTCTTGCCAACATCATTTCTGCCAAGAAGTCAGACAAAAGCCTACAAGGCTTCCCTCTGAATGTTCACTTTTCTTTGAGCCTCACTGCCTTTAAGAGAGTCTGTTTAAGTTTCATTAAGATTGATTATAATATTTCTTGGTATCTTTCCAGGTATAGTTTTGTGGCATTCTATACATGTATTGGATAACTATGTTCTCTGCTTTTGTAATTTTGTGGGTGTTTTCTGTCAGTAACTCAACAATTCTGTATTTTTAGCTCTCTCTCTCTGTTCAGGAACTCCAATTAATCTTAGATTATTCCTCTTAATAGAGTCATACATGTTTCTTAACACTTTTTCATGTTTCTTATTTCTTTTCTCTGATTTCTCATCATAAATGCTGGTGTCAGTTGCTCTGTCCCCAAAGTCACTAACTCTGTCTTCCATCTCCTCAAGTCTGGTCCTTTGGCTTTGATTAAATAGTCAAATTCTGTAATTTTGTTATTGATCTGCTGTATTTTAGATCATTGATGTTCCATCAGTTCAAATAACTTGCTCGGTATTTCATTTTGCTCTGCTACATTTTATTTAATCTCCAGGAGGCCTCGATATATAATTCTTTTGTACTCAACCTCCAATAGTTTCAGAAAGTCTTCTTCATCTAGAAAGGTTTTTTTTTCCTTTTATTTTGGAAGTTTTCTGGAGCCATGGTGGACTGTTCCTTTAAATGATTAGCGATGATTTATTTCCTTTGGGCCATCTAGAGGCTGTATAGTTCTGGAGTTACCTTAGCAGAAGCTGCTGCATAGTGCTGAGACAGAAGTTGGTCACCAGCCACCTCTGTGTACTCTTGTGACTGGCCCCAGTGGATTCTCTAGGGTAGTAAGCTCCACTTTCTGGCTGGCAAAGATATCACCCTACTTTTGGTGTCACTGGGGAGCCATCAACTAACCCTATGATGTGAGTCAGTAAAGGCTGTAATAGATTCTGCAGGGCCACTCAGCAGTTATTTCTCCAGGCAGTCTTATTTTAAAACACTGGGGACTTTCTGACAGCTGCTGAAGTCAGTCAGGCTGTCAGATGTGGCAGGCCCTGCCACACTTTCTGGCTGGCAACAGAAGCACTTCTTCAGTCATCCTCAGATGTTATGATATAGTTCAAAGCAGGGAGGGTTTATGGACTTGTTGCCATCCTCAACTGGTCCCCACCCATAATGTTACACGGCACTAAACACAGCCTTTCTGCTGGAAGTGCACTTTCCAGACTGGCACTGTTTTTCAGCTTGGGAATTAGCCCCTGCTGAGTCCTCCAGCTGGGTAACTCCATCTTCCAGATGACCAAGATGGCATCCCACATAAGCTGCCCTTCCTGCCATGAAACAGCAGAATCTACAGCAGAGTTCAAAAAAGAGAGTTTGAAGGGGCAGTGTTGCCCTCATTCAGCATCCAGGCTTTCAAAATGTGGCTGTCCCACACATTGTCTCTCTGCTGTGCTATACACTGTTTAGCACTGCAGTGCAGCTTATTTGCTGGCTCATGCCTATCTCCCTCCTCCTGGATATCAAAGACGGCATCAGTAGCTGCAGTCTGCCCAATCAATGAGTAATGAGGAGCAGGGATCTGTGTGCACTGCCTCATGTTCAAGAGGTAGATTCCAGTTAGGTGGTGCATAGTCCAGTTGGACAACCCTGTGCCATATCCTAGGGCTCCCTTGGTGTCCAGCATGCTCCTTTCAATAATCAATCCAGGCTAGTTCTCAGAGGGAATTGAGGTGACATGTGTCTGTGCTCCATTTTGCAGCTGAAACCTGAAGTATTTTTTTCTTCATTGGCAAAATTTTACACACAAAAAAACATACAGCTTACAGGAATAACACAATCTCTCAGAGACTTTCCATAGAAAATTTCAAACTGGGGGTCTCCACAACTAAACACAAACTTCACAAAATAATGAAGGGTTGAAAAACAAGTTTCCAGATAGAAGGCCAGTGTGGAAAGTAAAGAGAAAGACAGAAACGGAGCTGCAGTCTTTTTCATGAGTGGTACTGGTGCCCTAAGATTTGGAGAAAAAAGCATGGTCCGAGAATACAGAGCATTAGCAGATTCTGTTCTCCAGGTTGAGGTGGTGGTTGCAAAGGATGGAGTAGAGTGAGGAAATCTGACCCTAACAAAAGGTATTATGGACGTCTCTTGTCTATTGCCTATTGCCAAATGTCTAGATGTTACAGGACTTTTCCCTAGGATATATTGGGACTTATGAGCCACATTCTTTAGGGAGGACCAGACAAGGGGAGTTGAGCTTGTGAAGCCAGAATCTTGGCCACCACTAAGCCAAAATTAAGAGGAGCAGGGGAAGATGCTCTTCTGCCCTTCTCTGAGGCTTTCCCAGGGAGGAGTCTCACTGCATTCCCCCAGCCAGATCTCCTGGAGATTCACACTCTAGAAACTGTTCATGAGACTAGGACATCCCACCCCTGAAGGTCACTCCTGAGATCATGGCATGTTTTGTCTATATTTCTGTTTTTGGCATCCAAAAAAATTGGTTTCTTAGAATCATCCACATGGCCTCCTTAAAGGTTTTCCAAAGAAGTTGCAATAGAGCCAGAACTCAAAGGGGAGTTACACACATACACTGCCCCCATTGCTGAATGAAAAGCAAGTTTGTTCCACCTGTTTCTGTAGCCAAATCCAGAGATGGGGAAATGTTCAATCAATGCTTTGACAGATAAGCATGCAAATCTGGGGACCAGTGAGAATGGTTTCTCCAAGACTGTCTGCTTGGGTTACAATTCCAGTGGGTTTTATAGCTAAACTACAAAAGCATTTTCATCTGGAAAATGTCAAACCTTGTCATAGGAGTCGGATCCAACTCGACAGCACTTGGCTGGCTGGCTTGTCATAGGATAGAACAGTGAGTCAAAAGATTAACTATCATTACCTCCTTGAAGGCTTGAAGTAATCGATTTACAACGCAGTGTCATGGATTGAACTCTGTCCCCCCAAAACGTGTGTAGCCATTTGTCTGGGCCATGATTCCCAATATTTTATGATTGTTCTCCATCTTGTGATTTTCCTATGCTGTATGTTAGAGGATTAGGGTGGGATTATAAATCCCTTCATAGGATCATCTCTCTGCTCCAACAGCCCACACCACCCTGTATCCTTTGATCTTTCAAGAGATAATAAGCAAGGGAAGCAAGCAGAGAATTGGGAACCTCACACCATCAAGAAAGCAGTATCATGAGAAGAAAGCATCCTTTGTATGTGAGGTTACTGCACCAAAATGCATACACCAATTAAATATGAGGTAAAAATCTGTTCAGCATAAGTACCTCTCACTAGACCGAAATCAGAAACATTCATTACCTTTCATGCAAGATAAGTCCACATATTTTCATTTCACTGGAAAGGGACAACATCTTGTGAAAGTCCTACAACTAAGTTGAGTCCAAGGAAAAGTGAGAGAGGATTTTGGAAGACAATTTCTTGAGCTGTATCTTGGGTTCTGCTCCAGCAGTGGTGGTCCACCACTCGTGGCCGGGATCTGTCAAGGTGGTGTTCTCCATGTCTGCTGAAAGGTATGGTTTCACCCAGGTATGATGTGTTCAGGTCTTCATTCCACCCAATTTCATGGCAGTGGAGGTGGTCAGGAGGACTTCCTACAGGCCAGTCCATTTCTCTTCCATCTGTTCTTCAAGCCTCTCTCTCCAAGTTTTTAAAAGAACCTTAACCCTTGGCTAAAAAGAATGTAAATTATCTGAGGGAGAGAGTGAAGACCTAGGGGGAGAAAAGTGGTGAATTAAAGACAAACCTTGTTGGAGGTATTGTACATATGTCTGAATTGTCCTTCATGAAGTTCCCACCTGTCACTGTAGCCAAACCTAGAGATGTGGAAAGGTTCAAGCAATGATTTATTAACAGGTAAGTGTGCAAATTATGGAAACAGTGAGAATGCTTTCTCCGAGACTATTCCACTTGTGTTGCAATTCCAGTGGCTTTTACAGCTAGATTACAAGGGGATTTGTATTTGGAAAATGCCAGACCTTATCACAGGATAGAACAGGGAGCCACAAGATTAAATATCATTACCTCCCTGAAGGTTTGAAATAATCAATCTATTACCCCAGTGATAGTGAAAGGAATGTAGTCTGTTGATTCAGTTGGGACAGGGAGTAGAATGTAGTTTAGCAGTCTAGGTGGCCTTGATTAAGTCCCCTCTACTAACATTAGTTAGAGAATCCTTCCCCTGTAGGTTACTCCTGAGACTGGGGCATGTTTTGTCCATATTTCTCTGTTTTTGGCATCCCAATACACCAGTTTCTTAGAAGCACCCATCTGGCCACCTTAAAGGTTTTCCAAAGAACAAGCAGCAGAGCCAGAACTCAAAGGGGAGTTACATTCATTCCCCAAGAGGACCCTTTGGCTTGCTGTAGAAGTTCCCCAGGCTATTAATATTTTTTAGAGCACAGTTAAAAGGGAAAAATGGGCCCAAGAGGCATGAGAGGAAATGTTTGATGAGAAAGCTCAATCAGTCAGGGACCCCATCTGGGACTTGTTCTGATTACCTGAGGTGAAACAGGCAGGTAGCTATTGGAGGTGCTCTGCAAAAGAGACAGTGCCAAATCTCCTTTTTGACCCAGACAGTGGCCAAATTGGAGGTGGCCCAGAGAAGAGTCCCCACATGTGATAAGGATGGATGCCCCTGAGGGGTCCCCATCATTCACCAGTAGAAAGAAGACGAAAGCAGGCCGGAGACAAACTAGCTCCTGGTTTCAGCACCAAAAATATAGAGGTCCTGTAACTGATTAGACCCCAGAGACCTAGTTCCAGTTTTGGAGATCAAGCTAGCAAGTGCAGTCTCCTAAAAGGTAGCCAATCAGGTTGCCCCTTTCCCAAAGCCCATGAGGATGCAGCCTTTCTGGTGCTAAACGATGGAAAAGTTTATTAAGAGAATGTGCACGCCAGAGGCGGAATGGGTCAGTCTCCATGAGTGGAAAAAAACCCAGTATGGATTTTGGGGTGCTTTCTATTGCCAAAAGCATGGGTTGATGTCATAGATGAGAGGAGGAGATAGTGATTTTGTTCTTATTTGGGTTTGAGGCAACATGTGCCACCCCACAACTGCCAGGAGAATTCCTATGTCATCATCACAACTTGTCAGAGAGAACTGTTACATTTGCATCACAAATTGGCAGGAAAAGACTGTTGTATCTGTAACTATCCTTCAAGAAGAAGTTATTAGGCTCCTAGCTGATGTTGTCAGTATCCACTACTGTAGGCAATGCTACCTATGCCTCAGAGGTCAAATAAACCAAGGAAAAATATCCTAACCCTTCTCCTAATTCTCTTTAAAAGAAATTCTTGTTAATAAAGAATACATTGTCACAGAGGTTTTATTCAACTTCTACAAGTTAACTCTGCAAATATGTGACATGATTACTTTTTTAATTTAGTAGGAATCAACAGGTCCTGAGATATTAAATATTTTACTTCTTTAAATAAACAAATATATCTGATTGTAAGTAGAGCTCTGTGCATATAAATCAAATCATGTAATTTTTCTAATATGATTTTTGAATAACACAATAAAGTGTATAAATTTTTCTAGAGATATACACTACTTTTTTAATCTTTCAAGGGAAAATGTAAGCTCATGAATCATTCAATGATTTCCTATTCCAAAATAATCACGTCAAGTATAGTATCTTTTCTATTTATGTCTGCATGTGTTTGTGTGTGCGTGCCTTTGTGTGTGTTTCATTTCCCACTATGTGCCAGGTACTCTCCAAACTTTTTCCATCTGTTAACTTATGTAAACTTCACTATAGTCTTATGATAAAGTTACTAACATAATTCACTTCTTACAGATGAAGAAATTGAGGGTCACAGAAGATATCAAAAAGTCTAGAACTGAGAAATAAGCTAAGGAAATATGACTCAGGTCCAGAGTCAGAGCTGTGATATATACTGTCATTTTCTTATATAAATGTTTCACTTTCATTATTTTTATGTATGAAATATTTTATAAGTATACTCAAATTTTATAATAACACTGTCGAAAAGCTAATGTAATGTACTACTTATGTTTACATACTTATTCTTGCTCTTTCTCATTTCAGTGAAACCTGCTCTTAAAAAAGCATTTGTCAATTGTGCAAATCCCAGGGACCTGCTGCCTACCAGTTGAACTACTATTTCTTCATAACTTACATAATGGAAGTAAAGAATTATTTGTCTGGAATGCAGACGATACCTTAGGGAGTCTCTTAGTAACACAATGCCCGTAAAGTCAGTAGAAAACCACAATAACTTAATTCTGACATGACTGCTAATGGCCCAGACCCTTCATGAATGAAGACTATATATACACATACATAGAGGCTTCATTAGTTTTCCTTCTCTAGAGAACCTTGCCTGAAACATACATGATTTATGTTTGCACAATGGGCTCATGAACAAAGTGGCCATCATGGTGGGGAAGGGTTATATATGGGCTCAGAAACATGGACTTCCATTCACCAAGGCTGAAATAGCTACAACCACTGCTAAGTGCCCAATAAGCCAACAGCAGAGGCCAACCTGACTTGGCCACTTGGGCCACATCAGTAAGGTCCCATACCCCAAGTGGCAAAGCAGCTTGCAAGGGCAGCATGGACTTTTTGTAGAACTTTATCTTGTTCTGGGCTCAAAAACAGCAGCTTTTGGAGTCACCTGATAAATATTCAGAGTAGCATACCCAAATGCTCGACACGTTGCCTCCAAAATCCAAAAAGGCCCACCAGGCACTGTGCTGCTTTTTAGTTATGGGAGGAGAGGCCAGAGCCAATAACTTATCCTTTACTTTAAAAGGAATATCTCAGCAGGCCCCGTGCCACTGTATCCCTGGAAAATTCACTGAGATGGAAGATACCTGAAATTTTATTAGATTAATTTGCTACCCTCCAGCACACAAATTCTTTAAGTTCAGAGTCACTGATGCTTCTTTCTTACTAGATCAAATTAGCGTGTCATGATTGTAAAAGACCAATGTGACATCCTTCAGAAGGGAAAGGTGATCAAGGTCCCTTTGTACAGAATTATGACAGCACTAGAGGATTGTTTTGGCCTTGAGGTGGGACAGTAATGGTATATTCCTGCCATTGTCAGCGGATGGAAAGCAGTTTCTGATAGTTTTTCAAAACAAGTATGGGGATAAAGGTATTAGCCTGATGATTATCCATCTACCAGGTACCAAGGGATATATTAATTTGCTCATGCAACGAAACTACATCTGGAAGAGCAACTGAGACTGAAGTTACCAACTAGTTTAGTTTTCAGTAATTCACTGTCATCCTCCAAGGTACGTCTGTTTTTTGCATAGAGCAAACAGGCAAGTTGTACATTTTTCAAGTCCTTGATTGTAGTAGTAATCTATCTAATCCCTCCAGGAATGTGATATTATTTTTGGCGTACTATTATCAATGGTAGTGCCATTCTGAAGGCTACCATTTGTGCTTTCCTGCCATAATAGTCTTTATTTCACTTATCAGAACTTTAACATGTGGGCTCTGTCACTTGCTCAGTATATGTATTTTACTTATGCATCTGGAACTGGGGAAATAACTACAGAATGAATTTGAAGACTCATTGGACCTATAATGAGACATTCATAAGCTAAAACTTCATTGATGACCTGACTTCTATAGGCCTCCACTCTGACTGCACTCTGGACCACAGTAATATTTTGGGTTTCCTGGAAATGTATCAGTTTGGAGCCAGTATCTACTAATCCTCAAAATGTCTAATTATTTTGTTTTTCCCAGTGAAGTTACTCTCTTACTAAAAGCTATAGATCCCTTTTGGGAAGACTGGGAAAAAGTTTAGTGGTATTAATTTTTTCAGCATAATGAAACGCTTTCTCAAGGAGCCCTGGCCTTCTCTATATTCAAGGGGTTGTGGATATTTTAAATTCACTGAAGCCTGGGAATTGACTGAGGGACTGTGGCTCTCTATTCTAGTGATTCGTTAAGGTTGCTGGTCACCTAACCTAGAATTCATCACTTTGTACAGATCAGGTGAATATTTAATAGACTTCCCATCTGTTTCACTCCTAAGGACATCATGACTAAGTAGTCAGTGCCTTAAGTCAATACGAGTCAGACTATTCTGAGTACTGCTTGGACACTGCTGTGTTATTATGGCAACCATGCCCACCTGATCTTTGTCGATTGAGCGCCACTAGTTGTCATTACAATCAACCCCAACGTAGCTAAACCCAATGTCATCAAGTCAACTTCAATTCATAGAGACCCTACAGGACAGAGTAGAACTGTTCTATAAGGTTTCCAAAGAGTGGCTGGTGGATTACCACTACTTCACCAGGGCTCCATAATTCATCTACAACAGTTTCCACTGTCAAATTCTGACTTATATAATACAGGAATGAAAGTAGTATTCAAGAATTTTGGGGTTCCCTTTACAAATTTATCTCTCATCTTTGCGTTAAAGTTGCGTTCCCTGGGAATTCTATATGTGAGTCTGCGTATCTATCCAGATAAATCCACTCTAAGATGCCATTTTATTTAAGCCTTTGTATATTTTCTTCTACATTATACCAAAGAAGGTCTAGTATTTCAACTTGATTTACTGTAGGCTGTGACATAATCTATGTTTAAGTAAATTAGTCAACTAAACTGTTAAATCCTTTTCTAACCTGTCAAACTGGAATACTGAATGAAGAATCTGTGCTTAGTGGGCCTATATGAATAAACACAGAATGATCCAATTTATGTTCCTTGCAACATTGCCTCACACCTTGATCAGCCACTTCCACACATATTCTCCAGGTTTCTATTTGTACATATTAGAAAAATGAAGTAATTTTTTTGGTTTTGTTTTTATTTAAGTGTTGTGCACTCTTTTCTGGGCCACACTGTGTACCTCACTGTTTGGGTCTCAAGGGACGTAAGTCTAGAAGCCAAAATGGGACACGATGATGTGTTTTGGGAACATTCAGCATTGCCTTATAAGGTATCTACTTCAGGTGATTCCCCGTGCAGTGACAGAAACAGAAGTGCTTCAGACACAGCTGAGTTAATCTCATCAGATGTGGGTGGGGGGCTAATGATTTTACTGAGAAAGGTTGATTAACATACAAAGATCACTAATCTCTTCAGGTGGGAGAGTACTTGTTCTGTTAGCATAAAGGATTTAGTGGAATTTAGGTATTCAGTGTCCTTAGCTTCCTGATTATTAGCCCATATGTCCCCACCCCAAGTTTCAGGATTCTATTTCTGCTCAATGAATATTCTCACTTTGACTTCAGACACCTTTCAAGGCTGGTAATTCAGTTGGCATTGTAACTCAATGATTCTTACAATAAGCCTCTAGGTTTGGTTTTCAGCAATATTAGGTCTGTTGCTACAAGAAATAAAACTTTGTTTCAAGGCACAAGTGGAAATTTTCAGGTCATTTATGAGACATCATAGCTTTGACTTCTGAATTCTTGAGCTCATCTCTTTCTTTCAATACTTTGTCTAGCAAAAGTTTAAGACCAACCAACTAGCTTCCTTATACTTCTCATTACGACAAAGTTGTAGAAACTTACAACTTCCTACATTCACACAGAGTCTTGCCTTTCTCCAATACTTGATATATTGGTGGTGATACTTGCATATCACTGGAAGCAGAGGCATCCATACCTTTAAGACTAACCAGACTCCAGTATCAATTAAAAAAAAACTCACCCTTACAATTTTACAATTTTGTCTCTTTGGAATCACATGTTGTACCAAATGTCTAGAGAAGCAAAATGAGTGAAGCAAACCAAGAGGGGAGAGAGAGAGAGACCAAGGAAATTGCTCATGCAGTTTAAAAACTTTAAAATCCAAAATCTGTAGGTAAGGCTGAAGATTCCTCCTGACTCACAAAGTTGCATGGGCTGGAGATCCCAAGATCCAGACTGCAGAGGGTGGCAAATTTCAATACTGACAGGCAAACTGCTAGCTCAGTTTCAAGAACCAGTGGTCAGATGAACAGGAGCTAGCTGCAGGATCCAGAGTGAGTAAAAACCTAGAGCCTTACCAGAAGGTCCATCTATATTGAATGCAGGTCACACCTCCAAGGAAACTACCTTTCAGCTGATTGGCTTAAGAGGTGACCATGGAGGTGATTACATCATTATATGATTGTCAAATTACATCATAATTGCCCAACCAGTGAGCATTGTAACCCAACTAAGTTGACACTCAATTTTCACCCTGTAAGTATATGTCCCAGTTTACTCCAGATGTAGTAAATCCTTCAGATATGAGTAAATGATAAAATCTAGTGTATTTATAGTTTCATTTCTTGAAAAATTGCAAAATGTGAGGTAAAACGGGAAAACATCTGGAAATAACTGCACATATATTTTATTATAGTCTCCTTCTTAGCTCTTTTACAGCATGCTTTCAACTGCTGTGACACCTGATGGTACATCCACCTCCTTTAGGTAGTTGTTGGTAGTATCTAGCATTGGATGCAGTTTGTGAAGCTGCTCATTGCCGGGTTCTCTTTTGGCCATGGCTTTCAAAGCATCACTGCAGATATGCTTTCTGTCAGTTCTTTAAGTTTTGTTTTGGTCATCATCTCTAGAACTGAAGCAACATCCAGCCTGAGGTCACTGTATCTATAAAGCTCTGGAGCAAGTAAGATGTGTTTCTGGAGCAAGTAAGATGTGTTTACTTATCAGTATATGAATATCAATTTATTGCATTATTTCCTTCATATGCCATTGAAAGTGGCACCAACCAATCAGTTTCTTAATACTTTAATCTTCTAATGATCTTATCTCTGTTTTTATTTTGGAGTGCTCCTGGGTCTATGAAGTTTCATTTGATCTTTTATAGTCTGCAACATCTTTTTCAAATGCACTTACAAAGAAGTATATACTTCTCTGAGATGGTGAAGTCTGGCATGTTGACTAAGTGAGGGAGGTTATATTTTCAAAGTAGAAACATCTTTGCTCCATTTAAATTCATCATGGCTATTATCGTCACCTACTCTATTCTTTCTCTTGCATCACTTATTGCTTCTTTACATTTTTCTATCCTGTCAATGTTGTCTCCACCTTAATAACTTGAATCAGAGTTAACATCATTGAGAAGGCTTTCAAATGTATAATCATCACCTTCCTCATTTGACTTTTCTTCATTGTTTGGCAGAAAGAAAAAAAAAAAAACTAGAATCTAGAAGTTCCTAGAAGTCTCTTCACCATTTTTAAAATGGAGGGATGTGGTAGGAAAAAACAGCTGTTTGTCTTACAAAACCAGGATAATGACTGTGACTTACTTCCAAGCAGGCATGAGAATACAGAAGGGGAGAAAACTGCCTAAGTCAAGACTACTACCCAAAGGAATAAAAACAAAGACATTTGAGTCTCAAGAAATTACCACAGAACTTCTGGCCAACATGGTGTCATAGACAGAAGTCCCATGCTATCTGTCCACTGCACAGACCCAAAAAACTAAGTAAAACAGAGACAAACACATATTCAGGAACCTGAAGTTTCTAATGAAGAGATAAGATCTCAGCCAAACACCGAAAGGAATAAGAAACTGATAAAGAACAGAGAATGAGAAGATACATGAGCAGAAGTCCCCTATCCGCTAATCCAGTATGGATTTATAATCTTGGACTCCTGTTAGAGATGAGCAGACAGGAAGCATGGGAAAGCAGCTTCACAGAAATTGTAGCAGGAGACAAGTAATCAGCTATACAAGCTTTCTTACCCCTCCATCTCCTCCCCATTGCTCTAACTCCAATGTCTTCTGGCTAGCTGTGGTGGCTCAGCTGGCTGGGAAGTGCAGTGTCTGTGCAACTGAGATTTGGCCTTCCCGCATCAGAGATGAGCAGATAGGGAGTATGAGAAACCACCTTCACAAACTCCCAGCAGGACATAGATCACTAGGTAAGCACCAATATATGTTTTTCTAACCATACGCTTCCCTCCTCCCTCAACTTCCTCTGCTTCCCACTGGTTAATCTATTTTGCCTAGAGGAAACTCCTTGAGTCATGGACACTTGAATTTGTGTCCTCGCAGTGACTAGATCCCTGAGTGTCATTTGTCTGTAACTGGTGTTTTCATTTTCTGCAATTTTTTTGCCTTTTCTTCATTTCTCAGATTCTCATCTCCCCACTCCAAAGGTAAACTCCCTTAGCACTCTTTTTGTTTGTTTGCTTTTGGTTAATATTTTTCTCTCCTCTCTCCCATACCCATCTTGCCTCCACACATCACAACCTGCCTGCTTGTTCTTCCCTACCTGTACCATGTGGTGAATATCACATTCCCCTGAAGCACAGAAGCAGCCTACTAGAACATTCCATGCCAGCTCTAGTATATGCTACAAACAACCCATCTCAGACCACCTTCACCTGGACCTGCCCTGATTCACCATAGGTGAAAGACTAGCTTTTTCTGTGGAACAATAAGGTGAAAATTATTGCAACCACAGACAAGCAAGCAACAAATAATGTGCAGCATGCCTGCTGTAACATGAACAAATAAAACAGAAAAACAAGAAGAAAATAACCACCAAATGACTATGACACTTTGATAACACACTATATATATATACAGTCTTCCTTTCAATATTTTGTTTATCTTAGAGTAGAAAAAAGTCATTGGGGGCCGCATCAGGTGACTAGGGTGGGAGTTCCAATACAGTTATTTGTTTACTGGCTAAAAACCCCCTCACAGATAAAATACAATTAAGTTCACAAGCTTGCCAGTTTGCCACTGTGCAGAATGGCCATTCCAGAAAGAGTTAGAAAATTGCTTTGAAGAGTGGATTAGGCACTAGCATTGTTGCATAGCTTCCCAAGGGGGGTACTTTGAAGTTGACTGTAGTGATATTCTGCAGTGAGGTATGTAGCACTTAGAGCAATTAAGTTTCAGACTTAATCATCAGACTTCATATTACAAGAACAAAATATCAAATTAAATTAATAACTAGAAATCATACAAATACAATTAGAAACCTAAAAGATAAACAACAAGATTTCAGAAATGGACAATGTCATAGAAGGGCTGAGGTGCAGATTTGAAATGAAGGAAGACAACATGAATAACACAGAGACAAAAACTTGGATACAGCACCAAGGAAAAAAATCAGAAAAAAGGAATAAAGAAAAATGAAGAAACCCTGAGAATTACATAGGATGTAACCAAAAACAAAAATTTGCATGTAACTGGAGTTCCAGAATTGACTCAGTGGCAATTGGTGGTGTTTGGAGTTGCAGAAGATGCAGAGAAAAACGAAAACACAGAGAAGATCACGGAAGAACTGTTGACAGAAAAATTCCCTACTATCATGAAAGATGAAAACTGATCATTCAAGAACCTCAATGAACCCCTTGGTGAAAATCATCAAGGCACAGAATAATTATACTCTCTAAAACCAAAGACAAAGGAAAAATTCTGAGAGCAGATCAAGGAAAACAAAGTTGCATACAGTGGTGAAAGAAGAAGACAAAGCTTTCATTACGCAGCAGAAATCATGCAAGCAAGAAAACAGTGGAATGACATAAATAAAAAAATTGAAAGAACATAATGCCAACCAAGAACACTATATCCTGCAAAACTCTTGTTAAAATATGATTATGAAATTGGAGCATTTCCAGATTCACAAAAATTAAGAGAATATGTAAAGACAAAGCAAACTTACAAGAATTATTAAAGGAAATCTTTGTTTCTAAGAACAAACAATATTAGATCACAGTCTGAATGCAGGATGCAAGTTTGTACTAGCCAGATACCAGCCTAGAAAATAAATTTTCAAGGACCACACAAAATCAAAATAATTACAACAGGGAGCCAGAGAGTTTAGTCAGCAAATAACAAGAATGTAAGAAACATAAAAGAGGGAATAAACAGTGTAAGAGAAGAACCTTCTAATGAAATTGAAGGCAAGATGATATCAAGTAAATATAGATTGGTTCAATCCTAGGAAAAGTGAATTTCAAGTTAACCATAAAAAAAGACAACATATGTATTCATTAAAGCAAAGGGGAAAAAGGTGTCAACAAAAACAAAATCTACCAAGAAAAATAAAGGAAAAAAAAAATCCACAAACGAAAGGAATTCAGCAGAGGAGGGTAAGAATAGCAACAACAACAACAATTCAGCACCTAACCAAAAACAAAAGTGCTACTAAATGACACCTATCAATAAACTTAAAATATACTTACACCTATCAATAATTATGCTACATGCAAATGTCCTAAATACACATATAAATATACAGGAAGTGACAGAATTGATAAACAAATGGGATTCATCAATTGCTATCTAGAAGAGACACACCTTAGAAATCAAAACATAAATTTATTAGAATTCAAAGGACAGAAAAATAATATATCCAGCAAATAGTTACCAAAAAAAAGATCAGGAGTGACAATGCTAACAGATTATAAAATAAAATAAATACTAGTAGATTATATAATAAAACTATAAAAGACAATGAAGAGCACTATATAATTATTAAAGGAATGATCCATCTTGAAGACTTAACCATAATAAACATCTATGACTGAGTGATATAGCTCCATAGTACATAAATAATAATACTCATAATGCTCAAAATATAGACTAACAGTTCTGCAAAAATTGTAGAAGCCTTTAACAAATAATTCTCAGTAAAGGGTAAAATACTTAGAAAGAAACTCAACAAATTGACAGACAAGCTAAAGGGCACAATCACCCAACTTGACCTCATAGTCATTTATAGAACACTCTCCATAACAGCTGCAATGCATATATTATTTCTCAATGCATATGGAACATTATCCAATATAGACCATATCTTTAACCACAAAGTAACCCTCAACAATATCCAAAACAGTGAAATAATACAACACCATCAATGTAGAAACTAACAACAGGAAGAACAAGAGAAAAAATCAATTACATTGAAACTGAATAGCACTCTGCTTAAAAACCACTAGATAATAGAAGGAATCAAAGATGGAATCAAAAATATCCTAGAAACAAACAAGAATGAAAATGTATCATACTGAAATCTTTGAAACACAGAAAAAGCAATCCTCAGAGGTCAATTTACAACAAGAGATGCATACATCAAAAAATAAGAAAGGAAAAAAATTAAAACATTAGCTACACAATTTGAATAACTTGAAAGAGAACAGCAAAAAAAGCCCACTGCCAGCAGAAGAAAAAAAAATAATTAAGATCAGAGTAGAAATAGATCAAATAGAGAACAGAAAAACAACAGAAAGTATTAACAGAAACAAAAGTAGGTTCTTTGAAACAAAACTAAACAAATGGCCACATTGCTCAAAAGAAAAACAAAAGAAGATTCAAATCAAAGAATGACTTGGGGGACATTACAATAGGCTCAACTGAAATAAAAAGCATCATAACAGAGTATTATGAAAAACTTGAAAACATAGAGGAAATGAATACATTGTTAGAACCACACTATCTATCCAAAACAACACAAAATGATGTTGAATGTCTGAACAGCCCCATAATAAGAGACTGAAAAGGTAACTGGAAAAGAAAAGAAAAAAAAAAAAATGTCCCAACAACAGCAACCAAAAAGCTATGACCCAAATGGCTTCTCTGGAGAATTCTACTGAACATTCAGAGAAGAGAGTACGCCAGTGTCACTCAAAATCTGAAAGATAGAAAAGGAAAGGATACTTCTGAATTCATTCTAATGAAGTCAGAATAACCCTGATCCCCAAATCAGGCAATTGACACCACAAAAAAAAGAAAGAAGAAAATTAAACACCAATATCTCTCCATAAAATAGATGCAAAACTTCTTAACAAAATTGAAGTCGGTAGAATTCACCATCATATGGAAAAAAAAACTATACCATGACTAAATACGACTCATACTAGGCATAAAGGGATGCTTCAACACTACAAAATTAATCAATGTGATCCACCACATAAATATAACGGAAGGAAAAAAATCACATGATTATCTCGACTGTTCCAGAAGAGGCGTTTAATGAAGTCTGACACCCATTCCTGATTTTCTTTTTAAGAAGTCAGTAGAATAGGTATAGAAGGGAAATTTCTCAGCTAATAAAGGATATCTAAGTAAAACCAACAGCCAACACCATTCGTAATGGAGAGAGCCTGAAAACATTCCCCTGGAGAACAGGAACAATACAATGATGTCCTTTACCATCACCGCTATTTAATGTTGTGTTGGAAGTACTAACTAGGGCAACAAGGCAAGAACATGAGATAAATGACATCCAAACTGATAATGAAAACATTCAGCTGTCACTGTTTGCAGAGGATATTATACTATACATATAAAATACAAATGATTCCATGAGAAAGCTACTAGAACTAACAAGAAGATTCAGCAAAGTTGCAGGATACAAGATAAACATACCAAAATCAATTCAGTTTTTATACACTAATAAAGGATAAAAGTATCAGGAAAGCAATACCATTTATAATGGTCTGTAAAAAATAAAATACTTTTGATTAAAGCTAACCAATAATATAAAAGGCCTATAGAAACAAATCTGCAAAACACTACTGAAAGAAACTAAAAGAGATCTACATAAATGGAAAAGCATACCATGTTCATGGATAGGTAGACTCAACATCACAAAACTGAAAATTTTACCCAAAGAGATTTATGAATACAAGGCAATACTGATCCAAATTCAAATGACATTCTTTTAAGAGATGGAAAAGCTTATCATTTACTCCATATGGAAGAAGAAAAATCCCCAGATACTACTGAAGAAAAAGAAAGCAGGAGTACTTGCATCACCTGACTTCAGACCATACTATACAGCTAAGAAGGTCAAAACAGCCTAGTACAAAGAAACCAAATCAGTGTCATCGAGTTGATTCGGACTCACAGTGACCCTGTAGGACAGGGTAGAACTGCCCGTAGAGTTTGCAAGGAGCATCTGGTGGATTCAAACTTACAGCCTTTTGGTTAGCAGCTGTAACACTTAACCACTATGCCACCAAGGTTTCCAAACATTCTAGTACCAGCACAAAAACACATACATTGACTAATGAAACACAACTGAGAACTCACATGACAAATCTATCCACCTATGGTTCCCTGGTCTTTGACAAGGGCTCAGAGTCCATTAAATGGGAAAAAAATAGTCTTTTTAACAAATGTTACTGGCAAAACTGGCTGCCCATCTGCATAAAAATGAAAGACCCATACCTCACAGTATATAAAAAAACTAATTTGAAATCAATCAAATACCTAAATATAAGGCCCAAACTATAAAGTTAATAAAGGAAAAAAAAATGTCAATACTAGATGGGCTAATACACGGCATTAACAATATATAAAACATAAGCAGCCACAAACTCCAGAAGATAAATTAGATCATCGGAGTCTTCTAAAAATTAAATGTTTAAGCCAATGAAAAGACTTCACTAAAAAAGTAAAAAGAGAACCCAAGGACTGGGGGAAAAATTAGCCTGTTTTATATCAAAGGCCTACTCCGTAAAATCTGTAAGAAAATCCAATACATTTACCACAAAAAGACAAATAATCCAGTTAAAGAATATGCAAAGGAAATGAACAGACACTTCAAGAAAGAAGGCATCCAAATGGTCAAGAGACATACGAGGAAATACTCGCAATCACTAACCGTTAAACGTATACAAATAAAAACCAAAACAAAGTCCTGTCTTACCCCAATGTTATTAGCATGAGTCACAAAAACAGAAAATAACAAATATTGGAGAGGCTACAGTGAGTTTGGAACTCCTATGCACTGCTTGTTGGAAGACAAAAAGGTACAACAATTTTGGAAAATAATATGATGAGTTGTTAGAAAACTAGAGATAGAAATATCATATGATCTAACAATACTACTAGTAGTACATCCTAGATCAAAAAGAGTCAACACACAAACAGACATATGCATTGCTATGTTCATTGCAGTGTTGCTGACAATAGTCAAAAGTTGGACACAACCTAAATGCCATTAACAGATGCATAACCAAAGTATAGTGCATACACACAATGGACTATTATGCAAAAATAAAGAACAAAGATGAATCTGTGAAACATCCCGTAACATGGAAGAAACTTGAAGGCACTACACTGAGTGAAGTAACTCAATCATGAAAGGAAAAATACTGTATGAGCCCAATACTCCAAAAATACATGAAAAAGTTTATACAAAAAATAATTATCCTTGATAGTTCCCAGAAAGGGGAACAGTGGGGATGGAAAAACACTAAATCAATGATGGTAAGTCAACATGGTAAATTTGGTAGAGTAAGACAATACACAAAAATGGGGAGGCCAGTGCAACTTGTGCAAGTCGAGATCATGGAAGCTCCACAGCCAACTCCCCTGAAGGATGAATTCCTGGAGAGCTGTGGAGACCATGATCTTGGGAAACAACTAGTTTAATTGGGGTAACATGTTTTATAAAGAACATGTTCTATGTTCTGCTTTGGCGAGTAACTTATGGGACCTGTGAGTGGCCATCTAGGACCCTCCACTGGTCTCACCACTTCTGCAGCAAGGGAGAATGAAAAAAGCTAAAGAAACAAAGAATAGTCAAAGGACTAATGGACAATATCTACAACTGCTTTAGCTGAATGAATCCGTATAACTAGACAGTACCCAGCTACCACCTCAGTCTATTCTGGTAAGGATCACAACGAAGGATCCTGGTCAGAGCTGGAAAAAAACGTAGAACAGAATTCTAACCCCAAAAGACTAGTCTTCCTGGCCTGAGGAAGACTGAAGAAGTTCTGAGTGTATGTATGGTCACTGTAGACTCTTTCTCTTCAGTAATGAAGTGACTCCTAAGGTTCACTCTTCAGCCAAAGATTGGACAATTTGATGAAGGAAAATAACATTAAAGGGCATACCAGCCCAGGGGCAAGGACTAGAAGGTAGGAAGGGACAAAACAATCATAACAGAAAAACTAAGTTTGAGAGTTTTGACCTGTTGTGTGTGGAGTTGTTAAACAATGTCATAAAACAGTATGTGTAGTAACCGTTTAATGAGAAACTAGTTTGTTCTTTAAACCTTCATCTAAAGTACCTTTAAAAAAAGGAAAAGAGAAAATTAGCACTACTGTGCATTCTTTGTTACAGCAAACTAAATGACTTTTGAGTTTTAGGAAAACTAACACTACTATTCATTCATCAGACACCCCAGTGTCTTAGTGGTTACATGCTACATCTGCTAACAAAAGGGTCAGCAGTTTCAAACAATCAGGTGCTCCTTGGAAACTCTGTGTGGCAGTTCTACTCTGTCCTATGAGATAGCTATGAGTGGGAATCAATTTGACAAGCAACGGGTAATGTATTCTTTACTACTAAAAAGTACTATCTACTAGGAAGCAGAAACAACTGTGATGGAATATTGCAGCCCTGCTCACAACAGCACATTCCACCTGTCCTAAGATTTAATGCAGGTAAAAATAACTTACAGGAGTATGAGGCTTGTAAAACGTACCACTGCAATGCATTACTCCTAATTGCAAAGGCATTACTGTCTGAAGCTAGAAAATCAGTCCTAAAATACTTCAGAACAAAGATTCAAAACAGAGCAGGGAGTCAATCGCATCTGATAACAATGAAGGGCATCAAGGAGTAAACAACCACTATGACTAGATGAAGACTAGGGATAGCTTATTCTCCTAGTAAGTGCATTCTTATGAGAACACAGTAACTGGAAACATAGTGAGGAGGCATATAGAAATAAACCTAAACTTGTGAAAACATAAGAAAACTCACACATTTAGGAGATACCACCTAATCCAATAACCAGTCTCTACAATAATGAGGCTCCAGCTCCAGGCTCAAGACTTTCACACATTTCAAAGCGCTCCCACCTTAAGTCTAAACCCTAAACTCACCACTGTTGAGTTAATTCTGACTTATAGCAACCCTATAGACAGAGCAGAACTTCCCTATAAAGTTTCCAAGGAGCACTTTGAAGATTTGAACTGCTGACATTCTGGTTGGCAGCCATAACACTTAAAACCTACACCGCCAGGGTTTCCACCTTGAGGCTAAATGCTTTAAGATCAGATTACTATCTTTCCATTGGACTCCAGAAGCATAAAAAGTTGTTGGGATAAACTATGTCCATGGGTCAACAGAGTGTTAAAAGTCATCACTTTTGCCTGAGCAATAATACAAAATTAATACATGGCATATGTGAAAACATCATGATGAAAAGCATTAAGGTTTAAGAGCATAAAGGAGAGAGTACTAATTTTCCTACAATCAAAAAGAGGTAGAATTCAAAGAAACAATATTTATTTTTATGAATATTTTAAAATATGAATTGTTCTTACATAAAAGTTATTCAGTTCCTTACATTTCATGTTTATTAGTCCTTTGTATTTTTAAAATAACTTCACTAGGTATATTTTCTTACCCCAAACATACATAGTATGTTGTGTATATTTTCATGTTTTACACTGATGGAATCATTCTCTGTATTTTTCCACGATCTGTTCTATTCTACTCAAACTTATACTTGTGGGATTAACTATATTTATTTGTGAAATAGGCATTTTTAATAATTAAGGTTTTGCATCAATTTATCTGATTCTCAGATTTTTTTGTATGATTCTCAGAGTTTTTGCAGTTATAATGTTGTTTGACAGCTATGTGATTATGTAATGACCTCCATAAAGAAATCTGATATAATCACTTCAGTGTTGAGATCTTCAGTCAGTCAACTGAAAGGGAGATTCCTTGGAGGTGTGGCCTACATCTGACGTATGTGGACTTTCTGGTAAAGCTTGCTGGCTTTTGTTTGCTCTGTATCCTAGATCTTACCTCCAGTTCTTTGGACCTGAGCTAACAGTTTACTTCCTGATCTTAGAAGTGGTCAGCTTCTGCACCCTATAAACCAGTGGTCTGCTATCATACCTTCAGTCTTGGGATTTATTAACACACGTAATCTGTGAACCAGAGGCTTGCCATCTGACCTGCTGTGTTATTCTAGCCAGCCCTATAGCTACATAAGTCTGGAGAAGCCTCCAGCATGATATACAGACTTGGGACTTCTAGCCTCTGCAACCATGTAAGGAGTCTTCCTCAAAACCTGATGCTCTTTCTTCTTCATGTAGTCCTACTTATTGAATCATTTGCTTAGCATACAAATTGAATAGGTATGATGAAAGAATACAACACTTACACACACCTTTTCTGACTTTAAACCATGCAATGTCCCCTTGTATTCTAATGATTTACTCTTGATCCATATACAGATATTCATGAGCATAATTATGGGCTCTGGAATTTCCATTTTCTGCAATGTTGTACATAATTTGTAATGATACACACAATTGAATGCCTTAGCATAGTCAACTCAACATGTTTTTCTAGCATTCTCCACTTTCGGCCAAGATCCACCTGACATCAGTAATAGTACCCTCATTCCACGTCATCCTACAAATCTGGCCTGAAATTTTGTCAGTTCCATGCCAATATACTGGTACAGCTGTTTTTGATCTTCAGCAGAATTTTACTCATGTGATACTAACGATATTGTTTGATAATTTCCAATTCAGTTGGATCACCTGACTTGGAAATAGGTATAAATATGGTTCCCTTTCAGTTGGCTGACCAGGTATCTGTCCTCCAAATTTTGTGATGTAGAGGAGTTAGTACTTCCATTGCTGCATCTGTTTGTTGAAACATCTCCTTGATATTCTATCAACTCCTGGAACCTTGTATTTTTTGTCACTGCCTTCAGCTCAGCTTGGACTTCTTCCTTCACTACCGTCAGCTCCAAATCTCACACTGTGTGTTGAAATAGTTGAACATCAATCAATTTTTTGGTGACTTGAAACAGTTACTGAAGAAGATCAAAGACCATAGCCTTTAGTATGGATTACATCTCAACATAAAGAAAACAAAAATCCTCACAAATGGACCAATAGGCATCATTGTGATAAACAGAGAAAAGAAAAGACTGAGGTTGTCAAGGATTTCATTTCACTTGGACCCATAATCAACACTCATGGAAGCAGCAGTGAAGACATGAAAGGAAGCACTACACTGGGCAAATCTGCTGCAAAGGACCTCTTGAAAGTATTGAAAAAGCACAGAAATCACCTGGAAGACTAAAGTGTGCTTTACTTAAGTCATGATATTTTCATAAGGAAGACGAAGAATTGATGGCTTTGAATTGTAGTGTTGGAGAAGAATGTACATTGGACTTCCAAAAGAACAAACAGATCTGTTTTGGAAGAAGTATAACCCGAGTGTTCCTTGGAAGCAAGGATGGTGAGATTGTATCCTACACACTTTGAACATGTCGTCAGGAGGAATCAATCTCTGGAGAATGCAGTCATGCTTGGTAAAGGGTCAACAAAACAGAGAAAGACCCTCAGTGAGATGGACCGACACTGTAGTTGCAATAGTGGAATCAAGCATATCTAATACATGAAGTAACTGAGCAGAAACTAAGAAGATTTATGCCAGGAAGGTCCCCTGTCAACTAATGTGACACACCTTTAGTATCCTGGAACACAGTCAACAAAGGCCCAAGACAGGGCATATAGGAAGACAACTTTACAGAGCTCCCAAGAGGAGACAGGACACCCTGTAACCAGGAAGCACACTTTCCCATCCTTCGCCCTTCTGACCGGTATGCCAACTCCACCCCTTCAGTACATGTCACATGACACAACCTGGCTAGTCAGCCATTGAGATGGTGCCACCTCAGATTCACGTCGCATCCGCTTGCTGGCTCCCATCATGCGTTTTTTTCTTTTTACCACTTTCTTTTATACTTCATTCTCACCTAGTCCCATATGCCATCTCTTCCGCTTCCCAGTGAGCCATATCACTGTGATAAGGTAGAGAACCTATGGCCCACCACCATCTGGGTTCACTCACATGCCAGTTCCTACCATGCCATTTTTAAATTTTATTTTAATTTCTTCTTTTTTGCCCTTTATTTGTTGTCTTTCTCACTCCCACCTAACCCTACTTACCAGTTATACCCCTTCCTGCCAGGCCACACTTCACTGTCTCAGCTAGAGAGCAACTGACTCATCAGTGCCCCAGGTCCACACAGCCCCACACACTGGCATCCAGTGCTCCACCATCTTTTATTTTTCTATTATTTTCCTGCTTTGCTTTCTCACCATCACCTATGCCTGTAAGTCACCTCACCTCCTTTTCCAGTGAACTCTAGTTTTCATAAACCCCACTCGCTAGATCCCACTACATCACCATTTTTTTCTGTCTCCTTTTTTTCTCTTTTCCTTTATTAATTTTCGGTCTCTCTCTCACATGTTCCAGTAGATAACCTTCCATCTGTCCCGCTGGCTTCTACTACATTGCTGTGAATAGAGTGTTACAGGCTGATAAATCTACCACTGACCCAGGTCTGCTCTGACCCCCAGTACCTGCCCTCTCTGTGTTTTAATTTATTTTATTTGTTTTCTGCCTCCCTCCTAGACCTTTATGCCACCTCAGTCCCTTTCTGTCTGTCCCTACCCATCTACCAGTTGCTGTATTTTTCTCTTCTTCAAGTCTATACCTTTAGAATATTTTCTTAAAAGATCAACTGAAGAAATACAACTCAGTTCTCTAACCACATTTCTTAGTCATCATCCACCAGCAATGAAATTAATTAGGAAATTGGTTGAATTCTAACTTAGTTGATGGCATTACTCTGGTCTTGTTCTCTTTTTATGTTGCTTACACACACACAATAAAAGGAATTTAATAACTGTTTAACTCTGGAGGCATTTAACTTGGGGTTAAGCTCTACATCTGCTAACTAGAATGTTGGTAGTTCAAATTCACCATGCACTCCTTGGAAACTGTGGGGTAGTTTTACTCTGACCTATAGGGTCACTATGAGTTGGAGGTGATTTGACTGCAGTAGGTTTGGTTTTTTGGTATTTAATAAATGTTTGTTGAAGATATTTATTTACACATTCTTTGTCAGATCCTTTTATCTTGTGGTAAAATTAATTTTGCAAAATTACAAATCCATTTTCTATACAAGTATGATTACTGATAGAAAACATGAGACTTAATTTTTAAATTATAATACAAAAATCCAAAAGCATCTGAAATCTTTTGAATAAGTCATAGAGATTTTGCTAGGCTATTCTAAGCTAAGTTGAGCAGATAATCTATAAATTTTAATGATGAAAGTAACCTTTTTTTTTTTCATTTTTAGACATAGGCCTGTCCAGCCACACCAGTTAAAGCTATTTTAATAGATTTTTGCTATTATCTAAAAAACACAAGGAAGTGATTACTTTCCTGCAACAATTTGTATGGATTCATTACTTAATAAGGGATTATTGAGTATAGAGCTTATACCTCTATAAAGTTGGAACAAAATGTAAATAATAAGTTATGGTGTCCTGCATTAAAATGCAGTATAACAAGACAGTAAAATGTATGAACACAGCTTAGAGAGTTTTTAATTTGTCATATCTTTCAAATGTTTTGGAAGATGAGTGTTTCAGCAGTTATTTATTACCTGTGAAGGAACAAAATCACTCAACAAAAATAAGATTAGTTATTTCTACTCGCTTGAAAATTGTCAGTGCCTACACAACACCATACTAAATTGTACTGGAACGGAGCAACTTTACGAACAAACAGAAATGAATTATAGGTATTTACTGGAGGAAGTAGTATGAATTATAATCCAGTAAATATTGCAGATAATTTATTGATAAGCCAAGCCCCAAATCTGATACAAGGTTTGTGTTCAGTATGCATGGAAATTCAACAACACTTTTCTAAATAACCGATGAGTCAAGAAGAAGTTATTAAGGAAATCTAAACCCTGATAACAAAAGTAGAAAATAAAACCCCAGAAATGAATTTGTAGATCGATTTGAGTTATAAGCATAGATACAAAAATCTTCAACAAAATGCTAGCAATCCTTATCCAGCAACATGTAGAAAGGATTATATATCATAAGCAAGTAGGATTTATCTCAAGATTTCAATATTGGTTTAATACATGCAAACCAATCAACATAACAGTCATATTAACGGAATTAAAAGACATAAACCACATAAGCATTTCTATAAACTCAGAATAAGCATTTAGCAAAATCCAAGATCTTTTCATGACACAGACACTTAATACATTAGGATTATAAGGGGCATTTCTGAACCTGATAAAAAGCATCACACAAAAACCCTACAACTAACATCACACTAAATAGTAAAAGATTGTATGCTTTCTACATAAAACTAGAAGCAAAATAAGCATGCCCAGTTTTTCCACTTCTATTCAACATTGTAGTGAAGGTGTATGCCAGGGTAATTATGCAAGAAAAAGAAATAAAAGTTATCTAGACTGAAAAGCAAGAACTAAAACTGTATTCACAGACGGCATGATTACATACATCAAAAATCTCAGGAATCCACAATGAAAATAGAACTCATAAACAAATTGAAGGAAGTAATAGAATATAGGTTAACATATAAAAGTGGCAAGTAACAATGAGAAAACAAAATCAAGAGAAGATTCATGTGAGATAGCATCAAAGAATTAAATACTTCTGGATAAAGTTATAGAAAAACCTTAAGTCTTGTACTTTAAAAATTATGAAAATTATTTTAAAAAATGTCTAAATGAAAGACATTCCATATTTGTGCATGGGAAATTTCGTATTATTAAGATGGCAATACTCTCAAAGTTTATCTACATATGAAATGTAATCACTATCAAAGTCTCACTGCCTTTAAGGTAAATAATGACAATCTGTTGCCAAAATTTATGTGGAAATGCAATGGACTCCGAATAGTCTAAAACAATAACAAAGAGAGAGAGAGAGAGAGAAGAACCAAGCCGTCTGTCTCACATTTCCTTAGTTTACTACAAAATTACTGCAGTCAAGGCAATGTGATACTGGCACAAAAACAGACACAAATCAATCTAATGGAATTGTGAGTCCAGAAATAGACCTAAAATTTAGGGTGAACTGATTTTTGACACTTCAAATTTAGACATGCCAAAGCAAATTGCTCTTCAAAAGCTGTCCTATTTTTACAGTTCCATTAGCTATATACAAGACTCTACCTCAACCTTGTGTAAACTAAATTTAGCTATCTATATAAACTGTTAGTCAATTTTCAAACAAGTTACTGATACAATTCAGTAAGAAAAATATATTCTTTTTAACAACTGATGTTAGGATAATTGGATATTGGCATCAAAAGAGAAAAAAAGTGAAATCAGACTCCTTCATCTTGATGCAAAATAATTCAAAGATTTCATGTAAGAACTGAAACTATAAAACTCATAGAAAGAAAACATAGGTGTAAAGTGTTAAGATTGTGGATTAGGTAATGATTTATTAGATATAATACAAGTACACAGGCAACAAAATTAAAAAGAAATATGAATTGGATGTCCCTCAAACTAAAAACTTCTGCCTAAAGAAGATATCACCAAGAAAGTAAGAATGTTTGCAAACTATGTCTCTGGTAAGGAATTTGAATCTAAAATATATAAAAAACTCTCTTGACTTAATAAAAAATATAAATAACACAATTAAAAATCTCAGCAAAGGATCTGAATAGCCATTTCTTCAAGGAAGATACACAAATGGCCCATAATCATATGGAAGGGTGCTCAACATAATTAGTCATCAGAAAAATTCAAACTGAAACTATTATGGACTAACACTTCACAGCCAGTAGGAGCACCAGAATGAAAGTAAGAGAACAAGAAGTATTGGTGAAAATGTAGGGAAATCACAACACTCTTATATTTCTGATCAGAATGTGAAATTGTGCCTTCATTTTAGGGAACATTCTTGCATTTTTTAAAATAATGTTGCATAGTGCTACTATATTTTCTAATTCTACTCCAATATACATGCTCAAAAAAATTAAAAATGAAAATGTCAACACCATCAAGAACAGAGAGGGAATGAGAGAAATCCCCCTGAGAATAGGAACCAGACAAGTATGCCTACGGTCAGCACTTCAATTCAGCATTGTTCTGGAGGTTCTCATGAGAGCAATCAGACAAGATAAAGAAATAAAGGGCATCCTCATGGGTACTGAAGAAGTGAAAATATCTCTATTTGAGAAAATATGATCTTATACACAGAAAACCCTACAGAATCCACATACAAAAAAAAAAGTACTGGAACTAATAGAAGTGCTCAGCAAAATACGGCGGTACAAGATAAACATACATAAATTAGTTGAATTCCTTGACACCAACAAAGAGACCATCAAAGAAGAAATCATCAAATCAATACAATTTCTAATGATCCCTAAGAAGATACAATACCTAGGAATAAATCTAACCAGAGAAGTAAGATGTCTATATAGAGAAAAGTATAAGACCCTACTGCAAGAAACCAAAAGAGACTTACATAAGTGGAGAAACACACCTTGCTCATGGATAGGAAGACTTAGTATTATGAACATATCTATTCTACCCAAAGCAATCTACATATACAATGCACTCTCAATACAAATTCTAATGTCATTTTTTAATGATATGTACAAACAATCAGAAACTTTTTTGGAATAGGGAAGAAACCCCTGATAAATAAAGAATTACTGAAGAAAAAGAACAAAATGGTAGGCCTTACACTACCTAACCACAGAAGCTATTACACTGAAGGGGTAGTCCAAACAGGCTCATACTGGTACAAAGACAGATATATAGACCAATGGAATAGAAGAGAAAATATAGAAATAATACCATCCACCTTTGAACAGCTGATATTTGACAAAAGCCCAAAGGCCCTGAATTGGGGAAGAACAGTCTCTTTAACAAATAGTAATGGCAAAACTGGATATCCACCTGCAAAAAAATGACACAAGAACCATATCTCACTCTGCAGAAAAGTAAATCAAAATGGATCAAAGACTTGAATATAAAATGTAAAACTATAAGGATCGTGGAAGAAAAAATAGAGACAAAGGTGGAAGCCCTAATACATGGTATAAGCAGAATACAAAACATTGTTAACAGTACATGAACACTAGGAGAGAAAATAAATGACTGGGAATTCCTAAAAAAATCAAACACTTATGCTCATTGAAAGAATTCACCAGGAGTGAAAGAAAATCTTCAGACAGGGAAAAAAAATATTGGCTAAGACAAATCCTGTGACTGTCTGTTTTCTAAAATCTGCAAGATGCCACAAGTCCTCGGTGACAAAAAGACAAATAATCTAATTTAAAATAGATGAGGGATGCAAATTGGTGCTTCAACAAAGAAGATATTCATTTTTGCCAGTAAGGTGAAGATGACAGAGTCGGCACATTCATTGTGTGAGCTCTCTAACAAGAAAAAAAAAAACAGAAAAGCAATTAAATGGATTGTATAGGACATTCTAGGAGTCCTGAATATCAGGGGAAAAGCTGAGAGTCTTGTCTGGGTGAAAGAGAAGGGAGAACAGGTCCAAGAGCAACTATTTTGGTCAGAATTAAACCTACACCCTGCAGAGGGACACACTTCTGCCAGATGAGAGTAGCAAAATCATGCTGGTGAAATGACAAAAAAAGGAGAAGCATGGTGAGAAAAGCCTGACTTTCTTAGTGAGGAAGATGAGCTTAGGAGAGTCATACCAACAGAACCACAGAGGACTTTCCCTTGAACATCATAAGTTAATCTTTCCTGTGGTCTAATCTTCTTTCCCAGAGGTCAATTTATCAACAAATAAAAAAGACTCAGTACAGAAAATTAAACAGAACACTGGAATTGTCTACAACACACAAAAAAAGATACCAGAATTGACAGCACTAAGTTCATAACCATTAGTATTCACATGGAATATAAATGGACTAAATGCACAAATAAGGAGATGGACAGTGACAGATTTGATTAAAAGAAAAATAAAGTGACCCATTTATATGATCCCTACAGGAGACACATCTCAGCATTGAAGACATGAACAAACTAAAACTCAAAAGATGGAAAAAATATATGTCAAGCTAACAATATCCAAAACAGAGCAGGGGTGGAAATATTAACCACTAATAAAATAAAATTTAAAGCAAAATCCACCAGAATAGATAAGGAAGGACATTTTATAATCATTAAAAGGCCAATGCTCCAGGAGAATATAACCATATTAAATATTCACACAACCAACTAGAGGCTCCTAAAATATAGAAAACACACTAATTGCACTGAAAACAGAAATAGACATCTCCACAATAACAGTGGAGACTGCAACTCGGCACTTTCAGTGAACAACAGAATATCAAGGAAAAAATACTTAATGAAGACAAAGAAAATCTTAATGCAACAATCAACCAACCTGACCTCACAGACAAATGCAGAACAATCTATATAACAGAGGCCAAGTATACTTTCCTTTCCAATTCATATGCAACATTCTCCAGAATGGAACACATATCATGCCATAGAATCTTTTTAGAACATAAAGGTATAAAAGTAGAAATCAATAACAGAATAAAGAAAGAAATCAAACACACAGAAACTGAAAAACACATTGCTCAAAAATGACTGGGTTACAGAAGAAATAAAGGATGGAATAAAGAAATTCATTTAATCAAATGAGAAATAAAACACATCCTACCAGAACACAGTGAAATTAGTATTCAGAGGTCAGTTCATCTCAATATAGGCATATAACCAAATAGAAGAAAGAGCCAAAATCAAATAATTAACTTTGCAACTGAAACAAGTGAAAAGAGAACAGCAAAAGAAACTCTCAGGCACCAGCAGAAAGCAAATAATGAGTGTTGGAGAGAATTAAACAAACTATAGCATAGACAAATTATTGAAAGAGTTAACAAGACCAAAAAACTGCTTTTTTGAAAACATTGACAAAATTGATAATCCAATATCCAAACTAAGAAAAACAAGAAAGGAAGCAAATAATGCAAGTAAAAATTGAGATGTGCCATATTACAAGAGACTCAAATAAAATTAAAAGAATCATAACAGAATATTGTGAAAAACTGTACTGTAATAAATTTGAAATCCTAGAGGAAATGGATAAATTTATAGAAACACATTGCCTACCAAAACTAACACAAAAGGAAGTATAAGAACAAATTAACCCATCACAAAAGAAGATATTAAACATGGAATTTGAAAACTCCCAATTTAAAAAAGCCTGGTCCTGATGGCTTCATTTCAGAACTCTATCAAACTTTTAGAGAAAACTTAATGCCAGTAATACTAAAGGTATACCAGAACACAGAAAATGATGGAGGCAAGGAGTCAAGATGGAGGACTAGACGCACATCTCCTTAATTCCCTCTGAAAACTAAGGCCTGTATTGATGATTAAAAGGAGCTTTCTGGACACCCAGTGAGGTCTAGGACACAGCATGGGGTGCCAGTTTGGATTACATGCCACTGAACAGGAAACTTCTTGTCCTTAGCTGAGTCCTTCGTGCCTCTTGTTGAATTCACAAGCTCCTGTGGACTGAAGGTAATTAATGTTTTTAACTTTCTCTTTGTTGTCTGGCAGGTGGGTGATGCGCTTAACTAGCTGCTGTACTGTACCACAGTGCTGACATGATTGATGGGTGGAATAGCCACATTTTGAAAGCCTGGCTCTATACTCAGAGCACCACAGCTCTTCCACCCTCTCTTTTCGAACTTCTGCCATAGTTTCTGCTGTTTCACAGGAGTGGGACAGCTTGAATGGGATGTCATCTTGTTTGACTGGGAGGCAGAATTACCCAACCAGAGGCTTCAACAGAGGCTAATTCCCAGGCTAGGAGGCAGTTCCAGCCCAGGGAGAGCTTTTCTTGCAGAAAAGTGGTGTTTAGAACAGTGTAGCCTTATGGGTGGGGACCAGAAGGGGATGACAATAGGCCAGTAACCTGTCTCTGCTTTTAACTATATCACAGCATCTGGGAACAGTTGAAGAGGTGCTTCCATTGTCAGCTAGAAGCATAGACTTGCAAATCTGACAGCTTGACTGATTTTGGAAGCAGTCAGATAGATTTATCTTTCAAAATAAGACTGCCCAGAGAAATAACTGCAGTACAGCCCAATGACATCTCGTCCAGTCTTTACTGACACTCATCATAGGGTCAGCTGACAGCCCCCTAATGACTCCATAACTAGGGCCATGTCTTTGCCAGCCCAAAAGATTCCATTGGGCCCCATCACTGGAGTACATGCAGGTGGCTGGTGATCAACTTTCTTCTCAGAACTGTGCCTCAGCTCATGTTAAGGCAACACCAGAGAAACTAAGCCTCTAGATGTCACAAAAGCAACAAACCCTAGGAAAACGTTTAAAGAAAAATCCACCCATGACTCCACAAAACTCCCAGATGAAGAAGCCTCTCTGAGACTATCAGAAACTGAGTACAAAAGAATTATATAGAGAGTTCTCCTAGAGATTAACCTAAATATAGAAGACCAAAGTGGAAAATTAAGCAAGCTGTTTGAACTGATGGAATATCAGCACTCTGAAATCCAACAGATCAATAACAAAATTGCACAACTAGACAATTCAATTCAAAGCTGAAAGAGCAGAATTGAACAATTGGAAAGCAGACTAAATGACCTTGAAGACAGAACTACAGACACCAGTATTTATGAAGAGAAATTAGAGGAAACAAACAAGAAAAATGAAGAAACATTAAGAAACATTGGGGACTCTACCAAGAAGAGTAATCTACAATTAACTGGAGTTCCTGAACAGGGAGGGATACCTGTTGAGTTGCTGACAGAAAACTTCCCTGAAACTGTGAAAAAAGAGAACATAGATAGCCAAGACATGAATCGAACACCACAAAAAGTAGACCCTTAAAGAAAGTTATCGAGACATATCATAGTCAAGCTTAGCAAAATGAAACATAAGAAGAAACTCTCAAAGGCAGCAAGACACAAAGCAAAGCTAACATTCAGAGGGAAGCCCTATAGAATTTCTTCTGACTTCTCAGCAGAAACGATGTTGGCATGGAGGCAGTGGGATGACACATTCAAAGCCGTGAAGTAGAAAAACATCCAACAAAGAATTATACATCCTGCAAAGCTGTCTTTCAAATATGAAGATGAAAGTAAGACATTCACAGATAAACAAACTTAGAGACTTTGTAAACACCGAATCATAGCTACAAGAGATACTGAAGGAAGTTCTTGGTTTAGGAAAACAAAACCAGTAAGTCCATATTTAAGGAGGCAATGCAGTACATAACATCAAGATACTTACTCAGGGAAGGCACAAAACTCCATCAAAGCTATAATATTAAAAGAAGCGATCCAGTGATCATATCATGAAAATTATGATACCACCATGTTAAAAGGAGGGATTACTACAGTAGTTATAGTCTCTCCAGATGGAAAGTTAATGAGATATGTAGAAGCTAAAATTGAGTTTAAACTTCAATTATTAAAGGGATAATTAAGGTAGCCACAAATCACAATAAAGACACAGTGTATCAAAACAAGAAATGTAACACAGGAGTCTTAACAAACACAAAACCAACACTGAAAAGGATGAAAAATGAACCCATAGAGAAGAATGATCACAACAGAATATTAACAGCAACAGAGAAAACATTAATACAAAAATAAATACATCAAAATGACAGCACTGACCACATACTTATCAATAATTACACTGAATGTAAACAAATTGAACACTATTGTAAAGAGAGAATGAGTGACATCTTGGATTAAAAGAAATGACCCCTCTACATGTTGCTTACAAGAAACTCATCTTAGACTTAAAGACATGAACAAACTGAAAATTAAAGGATGGAACAATATATATTAAGCTAATAATGTACAAACAAGAACAAAGTGAAATACTAATGTCAGATAAAATAAATTTTAATGTAAAATCGACCATTGTGGACAATGATGGTCACTATTTATTCCTGAAAGTTTCAATACACAAGCAAGACTTAACAATATTAAATATTATGTACCCACTACCAGAGCATCTAAATACATTGAAGAAACACTGACTACATTCAAAATGAGATAGATCACTCCACAATAATAGTGGGAGACTTCAACATTCCACTTTCACTATTGGACAGATCTTCTAGAAAAATGCTCACCAAAGACACATAAGATCTTATTGCCACAATTTACCAGTATTTCACAGCATTGAAAATGAGGGGATACTCCCAAATTAATTCTATAAAGCTGGCCAAACCTTGATACTAAAACCAGGTAAAGATAGCTCAAAAAAGGAAAATTACATACCAGTATTTCCCATGAACTTAGATGCAAATATCCTCAACAAAATTCTGACTGATAGAATTCATGAAGATCAAGTAGAGTTTATATTAGGGATGCAGGAATGGTTCAGCACTAGAAAAAAGAACAATGAAGTCAATCACATAAATAAAACAAAAGATAGAATCACTTCATTTTATCAATTGATGCAGAAAAATCATCCAACAAACCAAACATCCATTCACTTTATGATTTCTCTTTAGAAATCATTCACTTCAGAAACTCTCAACAGGGTAGGAATAGAAGGGAAATTCCTCAGCATAATAAGAGACATCTATGCAATGCCAACATCCTAAATAGAGACAATCTGAAAGCATTCCTTTTGAGAATGGGAGCTACATAAGAATGCCCATTGTCACTATTCTTATTAAACATAGTGATGGAGGTTCTAGCAAGACCAATCAGGCAAGATAAATAAAGAGCATCCAGTTAGGTGAGGAAGAAGTAAAAACATCTCTGTTTGCAGACAATATGATTATATGCACAGAAAACCTTAAAGAATACATAAAAATGCTTTAATTTATATGAGTTCAGTAAAGTATCAAGATATAAGAAAAATTTACATAAATCAGTTGGACTCCTTTACACCAAAAGAGATCATCAAAATCATCAAATCAATACCCCCAAGAAGATAAAATACTTATGAATAAATCTAACAAGAGAAGCAAAAGACTTGAACAAAGAATACTGTAAGATTGAGAAATCAAAAGAGACTTATGTAAATGGAGAAACCTACCTTGCTGATGAACAGGAAGACATAACACTGTGAAAATGTCTTTTCTACCCAAAGCGATCTATAGATACAATCCAATTCCAATATGAATTCTGACAGCATTTTTTAAGGAGATGGAGAATCGAATCATCTGTGGAAGGGGAAGAAGCTATAGATAAGTAAAACATTACTAAAGAACAAAGTGGGAAGCTTCATATTACTTGACTTTAGACTCTATTACACTGGCATGGTAGTCAAAACAGCCTGGTACTGTACAAAAACAGATACATAGACTAGTGGAACAGATTTGAGACTCCAGATGCACCATCATCCATGTATCAGCAGCTGTTATTTGACAGAGGCTCAAAGTTTGTGAACTGGGAATAAAATAGTTTCTTCAGCACATGGTATTGACAAAATTGGATACCCTTCTGCAGAAAAATGATACAAGACTTGTATTTCCGATCAGGCACAAAAGCTAACACAAAATGGATTAAATATCTGACTATAAAATCTAAAACAATAAAGATATGGAAAAAGAATTAGGGGCAAGAAGGGATTTCTAACACACGGAGTAAGCAGACCACAAACTGTTAATAACAGTGTGCAAAGAGAAAACAAGAATGTAGAAGAGAAAATAGATAAATGGGGACTCCTAAAAAATAAACACTTATTCTTATGCAAAGACTTTACTAAGAGATTAAAAAGACTATGTATAAAATGAGGAAAAAATTGACAGTCACAAATCTGATGAGTATCTAATCCTCATAATCTACAAAGTACTGCAAAACTTGAACAAGAAAGAGACAAGTAATCCAGTTAAAAAATGAGCAAAGGATATAACAGATGCTTCACCAAAGAAGGCATCCAGGCAGGTAAAGATACATAGGGAAATGCTCCCTATCATTAACCAATAGAAAAATCCCAATCAAAACTTCAGTTACATACCATCTCACCTCATCAAGGATGGCATTATTTCAACAATCACAAAATAATAAATGTTAAGAGAGTCTGTGGAGAGTCTGGAACTCTTCTACACTGCTGGTTGGAATGTGAAATAGTACAACCACTTTGGTAATCCATTTAACACTTTCTCTGAAAAGCTAGAAATAGATCTACCACAGGATCCAGCAATCCCACTGCTTGGAAAATACTCTGGGACAATAACGGCTGCTACACAGATAGATATATGCACACCAGTGTTTATTGCAACACTGTCCACAATAGCAAAAAGATGACATCAATCCAGGTGCCCAGCAACAGATAAAAGGGTAAACGAACCAAGATATAGTCACAATATGGGGTACTATGCAATGAAAAAGAACATCAATAAGTTTGGTGTTCATAACATGGAGTCATCTGGAAGAAATTATGCTCAGTGAAATCAGTCACTCCCAAAGGACACTATTACAAGGACTTAAGAAAAAAAGGTTTAAGCACTGAAGAAAATAATCTTTGATGGTTACAAGGGATGGGAGCGAGGGAGAGGAGAATTCACAGATTAGTAGTAGATTGAAATTGAATTAGGTGAAAGGAGTGACAACACACAGTAGACGGGAGATTAACCCTTCCGGACTATACCAAAAGCTAAGTGGTTTCATAAATACAGTCCAAGATTTTGAAGGACAGAGTAGCAGGGGCACAGGTTTAGGGACCACTATTTCAAGGGATGGCTAGGTCAACTGGCATATCTAAATTTTTTTGAAAGGAAGTGTCCCACATCCCACTTTGGTGAGTGATGTCTGGGGTCTTAACAGCTACCAAGCTGCCGTCTAAGTAGTGTCAACTGGTACCAGTCTACCTGGAGCAGAGGAGAACCAAGGACATCAAAGACACGAGGAAAATAGAAGCCCAGGAGACAGAAAGGATTGTATCATTCAGAGACTATATCAGTATGAGACGAAAAGAACTAAATGGTGCCTGACCACCAGCGATGCCTGCCCAGACAGGGAGCACACTGTAAACTCTTTTACACAGTGGGACAAAAATGGGGGTTCACAACTAGATCTCTATTAAAAGACCAGACTTGATGGTCTGAAAGCCTAGAAGTTTCACTGATGACATAGCCCATGTACTTTTTTGCTAGCCTAGAGCTGAAACTGCATCAGAAATAAATTCTTCAGACAAACAAGGATCTGGATTATTAAGATACAGAGTGATGCTGGCAAAGAGTGTGCTTCATGGCTCAAAAATATGCATGAAGGTATTGGAGTAGCTCCTATCCAGAGGCAAGATGGTAGGATAGAGAGAGGGATACAGGGGTTGGTTGAATGAGTATGGGAAGTACTGAGTGGAAAGGAGGAGTGTCCTATCATGGGGGGGAATGAGTAGTGAGAGTTGAATAATAGTGTGTGTGCAGAATTTCATAAGGCAAATTGACTTGGGTTGTAAACTGTCACTTAAAGAACAACAAAATATGTAAAAAGATATAAAAAATAAATGAAAAGCAATATTATTATACACACACAAAGAAAAATAGCATTTACTAATAGATGTGAATAGTAGTTAAGACTCATGGCTGCTAATCAAAAGCTTAAAAGTTTGAATCCACCAGTGGTTCCCTGGAAGCCTTATAGGGTGGTTCTATTCTATCCTACAGAGTTGTTATGAGTGGGAATCACCCCAAAGGTTAATGGAAGTTCCATAGAGGACAAAATTAAATAGCTATGTGAAATACAAATGGTTCTGTAATGTATCCCAAGATGCAAAAGATGAAATAAACTATAAAAAGTAAATAAAGCTACTAATACACAAAGAGATCAAGCAACTCAACCAAGTTTATACAGAAAAAGTGAGAGCTAAGACACAAATCTTAGTGTGTTTGAGTCTACGAACTCTATGTATAACATATGATACATGCTCTAAACTATTTATGGATTGTGAACTCAAAACTCTTCACCACAAGGGTGTAAATTCTAATCAGTTGGCCCTTCAAACTACCATTCCCTTCTGTTGTAATTCTAAAATTTTCTTTTACTTTCCAAATCTAAGTAGCATGATTCTTCATGTGATGGGTTTTGAAGATGAATTCAAAAGTAAGAGAAAGAGATTTATATCATTGACAACTCCATGCTGAAATATGTGTTAGGTAGTTGCTTGATTTTTTTTTCCCCTAAACGCCTTCTCAACATTTCTTCTCTCTTTCCAAGATTGCAGTTTGGATCTATGAAAACCATTCCACTGTATTTTGCAGCCTGATTTTATCTCTAAACTGATAGTAGTTGACGCAGTTACAGGGATCCACTTCCTTAGAAGGTGTTTCTTTTAAAGACGTTTCGATGACTACTTTCTCCTTATCGTAAATGGCTTATCAGACTATTTAATCATTACCAAGGTTACCTATAAGATATTCTTGTCAATAAAAAATATCTCATTTAATTATATATTTATACTTCAGAAAATAGTCTTTAAGTAACATGTTTATTTCATAAACATATGAAGCAGCCAATGTCACAAAGAATATTTTAATATCTATATTGAAGTATACTGATGCCAGTGATATGATAATATCCATACATCTACAGGAAAGATTAATTAATACGACTGTTGTTCAAATTTATCCACCAACTACTAATACCAAAAATAAGGAAATTGAAGATTTTTACCAACTTCTGCAGTCTGCAAGTGATCAAATATGTAATCTAGATGCAGTGACATTTACTAGTGACTGGAATGTAAAAGTTGGAAACAAAGAAGAAAGATCAGTAACTGGAGACTGTGGCTTTGGTAATAGAAATGACACCAGAGATTACATGACAGAATTTTGTAAGACCAATGATTTCTTCATTACACATATCTTCGGTCACTAATGTTAATTCCCATTATACATGAAGACCTCTCCACATAGAATACCCAAGAATAAAACCAACCACAGCTGTGGAAAGAGATGATGGAAAAGCTCAATATCACCCATCAGAATAAAACCAGGGGCCAACTGTTGGTAAGCAAGTCATAGCTGAATCTGGAGAAAATGAGACCGTGAAAGCCAAAATATGACCTTGAGTATATCCCACCTGACATTAGAAACCATATCAAGAATAGATTTGACTCACTGAATACTAATGATGAAAGGCTAGTTTAGTAGTGGATTGAGATCAAGGACATTATATACATAAAGAAAGCAAAACATCATTAAAAAGGCATGAAAGAAATAAAGCACCAAAATAGATTTCAAGCGACACTCTCAAAGTTGCTCTTGAACACATAGTGACTAAAGCAAAAGGAAAAAATCATGATGTAAAACAGCTGAACAGGTTTTAGAGGGTTGTTCAAGAAGGCAAAGTGAAGTATTATCCTAACCACATAGTGAAAAACTGCCACATACTGAAGCAAATGTTAATTTTATAAGTAAATATGCTTTGGAGAATTTTTCTAAAAGCATGTTTCAATTTCAACAGAAAAAAACAAAACAAATTTCTCATAATTATTTGTCAAACTTGCAATGAAGTAGAAACTAAGGAAAGATTTAAAAATACCAGCATAAAAAAAAGAAGCTAAGGAACTGAATAAAGCACTACACTAACGTAAACATCTTGTATTATTTAATCTTTTCTACCAATCCTTCCTCACTTGCCCAGGAATATCTTAAGCTAAGTAGGACCCTCTGTCCTCAATGATGGTCCTGCACCCAATGCTTCTCCTGTCACTTCCTCTCATTTCCTCCTGAGAGAAATGGCGGCAAGTCCAAGCCTGTGCTGTCCTTCTTTGTTTCTGTTGTTATTCTGAGGGACACATTGTTGACCCTTTAGCACTCCCTGAATCTTCTCAATGGCTTCACTTATTCAAGGAACTCGTGCCTTTATTTACTATGATCTTTTTGAAGGTGAGTTTGTTGGTTTGGATACCCTACAGAGGATTTGTTTTGTGAAGTTTATTGCAAATGCAAAATACGAGGTCTAACAATTAAGTTCGCACACATGCCTTGAAAAAGTGCTACATATCTGATGGCTGAATATTGCTACAGTCACCTTTGAAGTACTCCCCTTGGAAAGCTGTGCACCAAGGCCAGTACCTAGTCCACACTTCAAAGCAACTTTGGAACTCTTTTTCTAGGATGGCCATCAGAGCTATTGTATTACCCTTTAGGTCCTGAATGTCAGTAAAATGTCTTCCTTTCAATATTTCCTTTATCTTTAGGTAAAGAAAAAAGCCATTGGAGGTCAGATCAGGTGAGCAGGTAGGGTGTTCAAACACAGTTATTTGTTTACTGACTAAAATCTCCCTCAGAGACAGTGCTGTGTGACCTGGTGTATTATCATGACACAAGAGACATGAGTTGTTGATGACACATTCTGGTCATTTTCATCTAACTTTTTCACGCAGCCTTTCAGCACTTCCAAATAGTAAACCTGCTTAACTATTTGTCCAGTAGGTAGAAATTCATAATGAACAATCCCTCTACTATCAAAAAAGGTTAGCAACATCATTTTGATTCTTGATTTGGACTGATGAAACTTTTTTCGGTTGTGGGGGTTGGCTGACTTCCATTGTACACTTTGATGCTTTGTTTCAGGTTCATATTGTTATACCCTGTTTTATCACCAGTGATAACATGGCCCAAAACATCATCTTGCCTTTCCAGCAGGTCTTGGCAAACTTCAGCCTTCCTTTGTTTTGGTTCATCCGCGGGCTCCTTTGGGACCATTTTTGCACACACCTTTCTCATGCCAAGATTTTCGGTTAAGATTTTCCTAATCACTTCTCTATTGATGGTTAGTTGGTCTGATATGCTTCTCCTAGTTAGCTGATGATTTTGACACTCCATTTCCTGAATTTTTGCAATGTATTGTCAGTTCTGCTCATTACTGGCCACTTTGACCTCTCTTCATCTGTGATGCTTTCTCTCCCCTCAGAAAAACATTTAATCCACCTGTACAATGCCATTTTCTTCATGGCATTATCCCCATAAACTTGGAGTAACATGTCCCTGATTTCATTTCCATTTTTGCCAAGTTTAACAAGAAACCTACTATTTGTTTGTTGCTCTAATTCAAGTTCTGACATTCTCATGATGGCATACAAAAACACCCAACAACAATAATGAATGCCACACAGCAAGACAGCACCACATGTTGCCAGGAACACAGCTGTGAGACTCTGATATTCCAAGGTTATGAACGCTTACTGAGTTGTTTGTACAGTGCTGCCAACACAAGGACATTGTGGCAAGTTTGCAAACTTAGTTGTCAGATCTTGTAATAGTACTTAATTTTGAAAAGATTTACCAATACTTGAGATATTTGACAAGCATTTTGTTTGTAATGTTTAAGCATAGTACACTTCTTGAATATTTGGGAGGCATAATGCTCACTGCTGTTGAAATGATTCTGACTCAGCGACCCTGTAGGACAGAGGAAAACAGTCCCACAGGATTTCCAAGGAGTGGTAGCACATTCAAACTGCTGAATACTTAAAGCCTGTACCACCAACATTCCAAGAAGGTCTGTAAGTCTTCAATTTGTTGTACTGTAATAGTTTGAATGTTACTGTGATATTGGAAGATATGCAACTAGCATTTCAAATACCACCAAGGTCATCCATCAGGGTCAAGTTTCAGCAGATCTTCTAGACTAAGACAGGAACAAATGTCTGGTAATCTACTTGCAAAAATTAGTCAATGAAAACCTTTCAAATCACAACAGAACATTCCCAGACTTACATATTTTGGACATGTCATCAAGAGGGATCGATTACTAGAGAACATCATGTTTGGTGAAGGAGAGGGCCAGAAAGCATGGAAAAATTCTTAGATAAACTGGCGTAACAGTCACAGAGATGGACTTGGATATGCTGGTGATATTGAGAATGACATAGGATCAGGCAATATTTCATTCTGTTGTACATGAGATTGACAAAAGTTGGAACCAACTTGACATCAAATAACAATAATGATTGATACAGTACTTGTCTAGGAATGAGGAGAACATGGTTTTAGTATCAGTCTTTTTACTCAGTGCGTCCATGGGCAAAGCTCTGGGTTCCTTTGAAGTTAAAATTCCTCATATCGACTTAAGGATAATGATAATTTATCTACCAATATCAACTTTGTGTGAATATTAATGTACCTAAGAAGTGTGAAGTTTTCACTAGTATTGCATTTCCCAAATCAAGAAACTTAAAAAGAAAATAACTTTTGTGCAATTAAGATATGATACCTCTAAAGCATCTGTTTTACTAAGAGTTGGAAACTTAATTCAGTCTAATCTGGCACACTTTGCCTGATTCCCTAATTCTGTATTCAAATTCAAGTATCATTATCTCAATCACTTTTCATTTCGAAATCTACTTCTAACTGATTTCTTCCCCTTCTCAGAAGTTTCCCCTTTTATCCCTTCCCACTGCTGTTTTTAAAATATGATGACCTTTGTGAGAATGAAGGTATGTGCTCACCTGATTGGCCCCTAAGCAATAGGTACATTTTGTTTTCCCACAACTCTTTGGTGCTGGTGACTGCTGCTGCAACCATTATCAGGTTGGGCCCTGGAGCAGGTAAAGGGACTTCAGCTGAGAGACTAGACAGTATCCCTGGCCTCAGTTTGAATTAACCTCCTGTGTGATCTCTGCCACACCGTGATTCAGCCAGGGTTAAGCTGCCTCCTGGCCCTTCAGTTTCACAGCACATAGGTGAACAGGAGCTTCCACATTCACATTTGCCAGGCAGAAGTTTGGTTCCTGGTCTTCAAGTAATGTCTTACAAGCTTCCCACTTCATATGATAATCAGTAGTCCATTTTCCTTCAGCAGAGCAATTAGGAATTGAAAACCCACCCTTACTTCTTACCTGCAGCTTGAAGGAGCCCTGTTGGTACAGTGCTCAAAATCTTAGATGCTAAACTGAATTTTAGCAATTGGAACCCATCAGCTGCTCCATGTGAGAAACATATGGCAGTCTGCTTTCATAAACATTTCCAGCCCTGGAATCCATGGGGGCAATTCTACACTGTCAAGCAGACACACTATGAGTCTGAACAGATTCCATGACAATTGGTTTTTAGTTTAGTTTTTTACTTACACCTCTGATAAGGACGGGCAAGCAAGGAAACAAACTGACAAAACGCCCATCTACCTGTCTTCTTTCCAAATTTCTTTTCAGCAAAATGAAATGAAACAAAAAATTCCTTAGTTTTAAAGGTTTCCCAACCATCTTGTGATTGTAAAGGTGATGTTTCATCCTGACAGATTAAGTGGACCCTATAATGGCACTTGGCTTGGCTGGCATAAGAGTTATAACCTATGCAATTCTACTCTGTCCTACAGGGTTGCTATGAGTCAGATATGACTCAACATCAATTAATTAATTTCTTTTTTTTTTAATTAAGTATAAGGGTTATAAGGAAGTCTGGTGGCACAATTGTTAAGTGCTTGGCTGCTAACCTAAAGGTCAGAAGCATTCTGCTTTGAAAATATTACAGCTACTTAAACTCTAAGTGGCAATCCAACTCTGTCCTGTAAGGTCATTATAAATCAGAACTGACTTGATGGCAATGTGTTTGGTCACGAGAGGTGTAGGACAACAGAACTTTTCACTGGAAGTTTTAAGGTACTGCTACAAATATTACTTCTTTATAACTTGAATATAGCTTATAAAAGGAAAAGTTATATAAATGTAACAACTAAAAGTGTGTAGAAATAGTTTCATTAAAATTATAACACATCGTACAAATGGTTTGCAATGAAAAGAATTTCAGAATCTCCCTATCTTTGATCCTTTGCCCATCAGCTGGTTTGTACTCATGGTGACTCTACGTGTGTCAGAGTGGAATGTACTTGACAGAGTTTTCAATTGCTAGTTTTCCTGAAGTAGATAACTGGGGCTTTCTTCTGAAGTATGTTTGGGTGAACTGTAATCTCCAAAGTTTTAGTTATCAGCCATGCATGCTAAACATTTGTACCACCAAAGGAGTTCTTGCCTTTAGACCCATAGAAACTCTTGCTCCACTCTTTATTACTCTGTGGATAATTTTTGTACTTTTGTAATACACAAATGCTCATTAAAGAGAAGACTTAACCAGGAGTACAGATTAAGTTTTCAGGCTCCAAAATTTTTAGAAAGAAAATATTGGAATATCATTTAAGACAGACATCTTCAAAAAAGGTAATGAAACTGTCATGACAAACTTACTTCTCCGTAGTAATGACACTATTTATCATGATAAATCTGGGAGAAATAAGGGATAATAATGACAGAATTTTTTTTAATGAAAGGGCAGTTTAGCAAACTCCTTTTTGAGTTGGTTGAGAGACATCAATAGCATTTTTCTCTGACTGAGCAGACCACCATAAGGTTAAAAAATGTTTCCCAAGGTTTCTGGTTGATGTAAATTGTTAATGCATTTGGCTTTTAAATGAAACATTGGAGGTTCAAGTCTAACCAGAGTTACCTTAACAGAAAGGCCTGGCAATCAACTTCCAAAAAATCAGTCACTGACAGAAGAAAATACCCTGTGATGGCTACAAGGGTGGGGAAGAAGGGAGAAGGTTATCCACAGATTGGTAGACAGGAATTCAGTTAGGTGAAGGGAGTGACAGCATACAGTAGAAGACAGGTCAGCATAACTAGACTACACCATAAGGTAAACGGCATTCTAAACTCAGCCCAACATTTCATGGATAGAGTAGCAGGGACAAAGGTCTGGGGATGACAGTTTCTGAGAACATCACCATCAATTGATCTAACTAATCTTTTTCTAAGGGAGCATCCTGCACCCCATATTGGTGAGTGATGCCTGGGGTCTTAAAAGCTAGCAAGCTGCCATCTAAGGATCATCACTTGGTCTCAACCCACCTGGAACAGATGAAAACTGAGAACATCAAAGACTTGAGGAAAGACGAGCTAAGGAGACAAAAGGATCTATATGATTGGGAGACTAAATCAGCAGCAGAGCAGAAGAGCTAGGTGGTACCTACCCACTACCAAAGACAGCCTTGAAAGGCAATGCAATCTATAGTCCCTGATGTAGCATGAGAGAATGTGGTGTGCAGATCTAGAACTCTATTAAAAGACCAGACTTGATGTTCTGACAACTCCGAGGGTCCCCTGAGAACATGGCCCCAGACTTGTTGTTAGCCCAGACCTGAAGCCAACACTGCAGACAAAGAATGGACTGGCCTAGAGACAGAGTCAATCAGGTGGTGTGTGTACTTTATTGTTTAATATATATGTGAGGACGTCCTACTGGTTTCTTTTTAGAGAAAAGAGGAGAGGGTAGAGAGGAGGAGACAAATGTTGGCTGAGTGGATACTGGAAGTAAAGATTAAAATTATGGAAAGAAAGTGAACTTTTTCTTTTCTAAGGTTTATAGGTCACTAGGGCTTTTTGTTATGGAAAAGGAGACTTTGTGGTATTAGTAAAAAAATATAAATTAACTGTTACGGGAAAAACTCAGAAAAGACATTAAGCTGCTTTCAAAATGAGGCTTAACATTTGTTAAACTAAATATGATAACGTTTTCTCCGACTTGATGGCACATGGCTTGGCTTTGGCACCAATATGTTAGTATATATTTTATGAAGTGAATTAATGTCTTACAGTTTCTAAATTCATGAATGCCGTTTCTGTAGGAAACAATATGCATAATTTCGGAACCAATTAATACTATTATAGACTGTAGAATGCTTTCAAGCTTGTACATATTAGTCATTAATTTCAACAACCAAGGGGCAAAGATAGAATAAATAGAAGACATGAAGACGAATCAAAACTTCTTATTCCACAGGGAACAATTAATGAACTTGAAATAATGATTTCAGAATAGGCTCCTCACCAATGAGAAACTGAAGGCAATTTAGCAAAACCAACATCAATTGAGCTTTGCCTTTAATAAGAAATAACATGAGATCAATCATCTTCAGTAAAAGTCTTTTTGCAGAAAATTTTAAATAACAAATACAACTTTGAAGAATGTGCCAGTACATATGGGAACCAAATGCTGTCAAATGTGTTCACTCACTTTTGTTTACAGAATTAGTAACAAATCAGACAAAATGGCTTTGCTTTGTCTTTGTTGTTGTAGATGTTAGGTGCCGTCAAGTCAGTTTCAGCACATTACAACTGTACGTATAACAGAAAAAAAAACACTGCCTGTGCCATCCTCACAGTTGTTATGCTTTGGTGTGTTGTTGGAGCTACTGTGTTAATCCCTCTCATTCAGCGTCCTTCTCTTTTTCACGCCCTTATGCTTCACCAGCCATGATGGCCTTCTCCAGGGACTGGTCCCTCTTGATGACATTTCCAAAGTATGTGAAAAAAGTCCCAACATTTTAGCTGCTAATGACTATTCTGGCTGTTTATTTTTAGAAAAGCTTAAAAACTGTAAAAGCTTGTTTTTGAACAATTAACCCATAAGTCATAGATTGTTGCATCTGTGACTTAGGTAAAGCCAGATTTTCTCTTAACATTTGCCATCAGTTTTTAGTATTTTAAATACAAAATTTTGACATACATAAAGTCAAATTAAGGAAAATGCTTCCTGTCATCCTTTTACCCTAAAAATCAATTTATTTATTTTATTATGATTGAGTGAAAATGTACAATCCTATATAAATTTGCATGCCCACCTATGTGCAGCTCCACTGCTTTCCCTGCCTGCTGACAGCACACTCCTCCTCTCTAGTCTATACATGGCATATCCTCCCAGTAGTCTGCTGTCCCCTCCTGTCTACCCTCTCCCACTCCTCCAGTAGGAGGTCAGCAGGATGAAATCTTATAGATGCATGAAACCGTAAAGTGCACACACGATATAGTCACTCTGTGTTGCCTAGTCCAAATCATTCCTGTCCAAAGAGTTGACCTCCATTATGATTTATGGACAGAGGCAGCATCAGGGCCAAGGGCCATGCTCCCTGGGGAACCCCGAGGTCCCTGAACCAACAATTGTGGTCTTCTGGTGGATATCTCAGGGGGCACTCTTTTTATTCTTGTGTTGCCAATGAGACTCAACTTTGTGAGCCCCATCACAGCTATCACTGGTGGTGGCCGGGCACCATCTGGTTCTTCTGGTCACATGTCGCTGTAGTCACCCACTCATGTGGGTATCCTTGTCCTCTGGATTTTCTTTGACCCATTTCGTTTTGGTCCTTAGTGATTATCGTTCCTGCTGAGTTCGGACAATTTGCTGTACCTCAGATGGCAGCTTGGCAGGTTTTAAGAACCCAAACACCGCTCACCAATGTGGAGTGCAGAAGACTCTCTTAGCAAAACACTAGTTAAGCCAATTGGGCTTGATGTTCCCTGAGAGCATGGTCCCCAGAACCCTGCCCCAGCTACTCTGTCCTTTCAATATTGGGTTAAGATGGGCGAAGTAATCACGTTATGTTGAAGCCCACTTAAAATTGATCTTCTTTCTAATGTATATTGTCACAGATTTCACCCAACCAAATTTCCATCAACTATCTAATCTATACCCCACCCTCATTCTCCCTCCCTCCCCATTCTTGCAGCCATCAAAGAGTTTTTTCTTCTATGCATGAGTCTAATTTCTTATTGTAGGGGTCTCATATAATATTTGTCTTTGTGCTTCTGACTACTTTCACTCAAAATAATGTCCTACAATTGAAACTAGGTTATGAGATGTTTCCTAAAATCATCATTGTATAGTGTTTCATTGAGTATATATGTACCATAGTTTACCTCTCCATTCCTCTGTTGTTGGGCATCTGGGTTGATTCCATAATTTTGCTATTGTAGACTGTGCTGTGATAAACATTCATGTGCATGTATCTGTTGGTGTGAATGGCCTTGATTCTGTAGCATATATTCCAAGCAGTGGAATTACTGGGTCAAATGGTATATCTATTTTCAGCTTTTTAAGGAAGTGCCAGATTGCTTTCTGGACAGGTTGCACCATTTTGCAATCCCTTCAGCAGTGTAGGAGAGTTCTAATTTCTCCACAACCTCTTCAGTATTTGTTGTTTTGCATTTTCTGGATCACAATCAACCTTGTTGGGGTGAGATGATATCTCATAGTAGTTTTGATTTGAATTTCTTTAATAGTGATCATTAGCATGTCCACGTATGTTTTCTGGCTGCTTGGATCTCCTCTTTAGAGAAGTGTCTGTCCGTCTCCTTTGCCCATCCCTTACCTGGATTTTTTATCTTTTTCTTATTGATATTTTGCAATACCTTGTAGATTATGGAGATCAGATGTTAGTCTGACATACAGTTGCCGAGGATTTTTTCCCATTCGGTAGGTGGTTTTTTAATTCTTTTGATAAAGTCTTTGGATGAGCAAAGTGTTTGATCCTTAGTAGAACCCATTTGTCTATTTTCTCTTCTGTTGATTGTGCTTTGTTTGTCAGATTTTGAAGTCTGTCTAGACTGTGTATTAAAAACTTCCACTGCTGATCCTATTTTTTCTTGGATGAGCTTTATTGTTTTAGATTTGCTATGTAGGTCTTTTGTCCAGTTTGAGTCGGTTTTTGTATAAGGTGTGAGATATGGGTCTTGTGTCAATTTTTTGCGGATACGTATCCAATTTTGTGAGTACCAAAAAAACAAATATTTTTAATCCACAGACATGTAATATTTTCATAGTCATAATTATACCTTATGCACACATTTGCAGAAATTATGACCTAATGTGTTTTCTTGTGAACATTTTTCATGCAACAAATTATTTTCTTACCCACTTGTGAGTTTCATTACATTCTATTCAGTGAGTTGAGTTTTTAGCTTGCTTTTGTTTTAGTTTGTAGAATGAATTATACTAAATATTACATCTAGCATAACAGACAACTCACCCTACTTTTGATTATTTTACTGCTACAAATATCAATTCAGTTAACATGTTCATGCCCATTTCATCTTTCTTTCTGATTACGTTCTCATCAGAATAACTTCTTGAAAAATTATAATGAGTTAAAAATGTATTAAGCACTCTAGGGTCTATTTATATTCTGATCAACAATTGAATAATTATATAACTTTATGTCAATGGTGAAGTAACACAAGTCTAACCAGTGTTAGGTGTTATCATAAAATTAATTCATTGCAATAAGTTCACATTTTACATGTGAGGTTAGATTCATAGCAAGGGCTAAACTGGACACAATGAAATCCAGCTGTAGAGGATCACATCTCCTTATTCACCAAACACAATAGAATGAATTCCTTCAAGGAAAGGGAAAGGAAATTAAAGAAGGAAAATGATTCAAGGAAATCTGTCTCCCCATACACACACAATCCGAGTTCTAAGGTGTCCTAACAAGACAAGCTATTAAACTCTAAAAACTGCTTCATAACATATGATGATAGAATACAACTACATTGCAGCTGGTGGAGGGAAGCTCTTTGATGCAATAGGCCAGTGATCCACAGTAGGATTGAGTGTAATGAAATGTTTGTGGTATAGAAAAATGTAGCAGAAAAAAAAAATCCTTTGTTACTAAAGAACTGGTTAGAGGAGGAAAGCAGAGATGGATAGAGAAGATAAAGGAAGATGTAAGCAATGCTAAGGTAGGAAAAGTTAAAGAGTAGTTTCTCTCTTCCTTTCTGGTGGAAATTAAAATATAAAACTGAAAACCAAGCCCATTGCCGTAGAGTCAGTTCTAAAATTAAAGCATTTGATTTGATTTTAATAACTTATTTGAGAAATGGTTTCTTATGTTCTTTCATTTCCAGCTAATGAATTAAAAGATGTTTGGCACAAGTGCATCTCTGAAGCTCCTTCCAGTGTTCATCTTTCTCTAATCAAACCTGACCTCAGAAAGGTCATCAATGTCTATCTTCCCACTTATTACGAATATTCAAGTTTGTGAGATGTGCCTTGAATAGTATGAAACTTGAGAGTGACCTATTTTAAATATTTAGGGTGTGATAAAAAAATATCAGGGTAAAGGAGTTGAGGCTGAAAATGATTCATTGTACCCCACCTAATGAATGCTTGTGGTTGTAGTGTTGTTTGGGAGGGTATTTTATTAATGGAGAGACAAGCTGAGAGGTCACTCTAAATGTGCCAGTGCTATCGAGTTGATGCCGAAATGTGAAGGTTTTAAAATGTTTGGGGATCTGTGAACTGTTGGTTTAGTATCAGTGGCACATATTAGCCTATGGCTTACGTGAGAAAGTTGGTTCTGGTAGCTAAGGCTTGCTCTTATATTACACTATCCAAACAATCCTAAAGACCAGGGCTACAGGACCCCTAAACTAGCACATGAAAGCCAGCTGCAGTGTGGCACACTCCAGCCAGTGCCAATAAAGATCACATCAAGTGGTAACCCTCAGACAATCCAGGTAAAGGTAAGACCAAATGGGGTTCCCCAGCCAATCTGGGTAAAGATCAGTTACTTGGCTGACTCTTCAGCTAATTCAGTTAAAGATCAGTTATCAGTGAGGATCCCCAGCCCATCTGATGAAGGTCAACCCCACTGGCACACAGGAATTAGGACTATAAGGCCAAATTGCTTTTTGATAAGGTTATTCCACATCACATACCCACCAAAAACAGGTATTACTCAAGGCTGTGTGTCTACTGCATTTAACACATTCACACAGATTGCCTTTAACTCCCCATTACCACCAATAGTTGTCTGATGAATATCCTTGAAGACCTGTCTAACTTTTTCTTTTGTTTAAACATTCTGAGGACTGAAATTGTTGGGTGGTAGCACATGCTCAATTAATTTTTACTAAATACTTCCTGTTTGGTCTACTCAGTGAGTCCATCTGTCTACATTCTGACTTTGGGAAGTTTAAGACCTTTTAAATTATTGCTATGCATTCATAATCAATGAAAAATTTTATGTCCTGACTGCTCAATTAGCAAATTTACTGGTTCTTATTTAAATACACTCACCTATACATGTGTGTTTGAGTATTAGGGTTATCTACACTATGCAAGAATGAATGCACCCCTACTTAAAGTTTTCTACAGCTTTTATTTTCCTTTCAGTGTCTTGATTCTCAACTCCCAAAACTATTAGGGAAAATGTATTGATAATTCTAACAATTTTAACTTCATCAGTTGACATTTGAAGACTTCAATTCAACCAGCATTACAGTATGCTCTGTTTTATGACTGTACTGGGCTCTGAGGGTACAAAATTTTAATAGACAGATTTCACTTTATCTGACCATTTAGATTAATTTAGCCAGTATTTCAATTGTTATTTGGAAATAAATCTAATCTTTTGGTTTGTTTCAACAGACAATGGGGATAATTACATGAGTCAGGGTTACAGACACCTGACTGAAGAATTTAGGAGACTGCTGGGGGAGGTGATTGAGATCTTATAACCAGTGATAAAACAAAGCACTGTTGGGGGAGGAGTCAAGATGGCAGACTAAACACACATTTCCCTAAATCCCTCTGGAAACCAAGACGAATTGATATATAAACAGAGCCTTCTGGACACCTAGTGAGCCCTGGGACATGGCATAGGGATGTTAATATAGACTTTATATCACTGAATGGAAAACTTCCTCTCTTTCGCTGACCCCCACTCTTGGTGAGTGCTGGCTTTCACAGATCAAAGGTAGCCAAGCCAAGCCATTTAAACTTTTTTTTCCTCATTGTAGCCAGCGGGTTGAGCTGGGACTTGACTGGCAGCTAATCTCAGATGCTCTGCTGGTGGAATCAACAGGTGAAATTGCCATACTTTGAGAGTCCAGTTTTCGACTCTGTGCATCTCAGCACAATTGGCCTCTCTTTCTGCCTCTGCCATTGAGTAGCTTGTACCGAGGCATGAGAGGAACTTGTGTGGGAAGCTATATTGTTCCACTAGGAAGTGGAAATACCCACACAGAGACCTTAGCTGAACCTAATTCTTAGGCTGGAAGGCAGCACCTACCCAAAGGAGAGTGCCTTCCTGGCAGAGAAACAGTATTCTACACAGTATCACCTATGGCTAGGGCCCTACAAGTAGAGGCCATCAGGGCAGTAGCCTTTCCTGTATTTTGAACTAGTTTATAACATTTGGGGTTGGACAAAGAGGTGCTTGTTTTGCCAGCTGGGAAGAGGAACATGCACACCTGAAAACTGACTGACTTTGGAAGTTGTCAGATACCTTTTACCTTTCATTTTAAGATGGCCTAGAGAAACAACTGCAGTCCATCCTCACAGCAACTTTCCCAGCCTCTATTGACACACATGATACCTCAAAAGCAACAAACTCTGGAGAAAACCATAACCAAGAAATCATCCAGGGCTTCAGAAGGCCCCCAAAAGAAAGCACCTCAGAACTTCCCAGATGAAGAAACCTTTCTGAAACTATCAGAAGGTGAATACAAAAGGATTGTATAGAGAGCCCTCCTGGACCGCATCAAAGCAAAATGAAAAATTAAGTAAGCTGTTTGATCTGATGGAACAACTCTACTCTGAAATCCAACAGATCAAGAACAAAATCAAAGATGTAGAAACTTCAATTCAAATCCAAGAAAACAGAATGGAACAAATGGAAAAGAGAATTTATGATATGGAAGACAGAACTACTAACTTCAGCATCTATGTGGAGAAATCAGAAAAAATAAAGAAGAAAAATGAAGCAGCATTAAAAAGCACGAGGGACTCTATTAAAAGGAACAATCTACAATTAATTGGATTTCCTGAACAGGGCAAGACACCTGAGAACACAGAGAGTGTTGTTGTTGAGCTGCTGACAGAAAACTTCCCAGAAATTAAGAAGACAGTATAGATATTGAAGATGCATATTGAATGCCACTCAATATAGATCTCAAAAGAAAGATTCCAAGACATATTATAATCAAGCTTAACAGAATGAACCATAAGCAGCAACTCTTAAAGGCAGAAAGACTCAAAGCAAAGCTCACATTCAGAGGGAAACCTTGTAGGTTTACATCAGATTTCTGAGCAGAACCAATGCTGGCACACAGACACTGGCATGACACATCAAAGCCTTGAAGGAGAAGAACTTCCAACCAAGAATTAGATATCCTACACAACTATCTTTCAGAGATGAAAATGAAATGAAGACATTTGCAGACAAACAGAAACTCAGAGACTTTGTAAAAAAAAAAAAAACAAAAACAAAAACAAACCAAAGCTACAAGAAATACTGAAAGAATTTCTCAGCTTAGAAGAACAAAACCACTAATTTTGTATCTTAGAAGCAAATACAGGAGACATCATCCAGAAACCTACTCAGTTAGGGAAGACTCCAAACTCAACAAAGACATAATAGTGAGAGAAATTATCCAATGATCATATCATGACAACTAGGATGTCATCATATTAAAAAGAGGGATGTACTGCAGTTGTTATAGTCCTACCAGATACAGAAGAAGTTAATAAAACTGATAGTAATTAAAATTGGGTTTATACATAGTTCATTAAGGGAGATCATAGGGGCAGCCATAAAGCACAATAAAAATGCAACATATCAAATCAAGAAACATAATACAGGATTCTCAATAACCACAACACCAACCCTGAAAAAGGTGAAAAATCAACTTGCAAAGAAGAATGTCCCAGAACAGATTAATAAGAACAACAGAGAAAACATCAATGGAAAAATAAACATATCACAATGACAGCACTAAACACATAACTATCAATAATTACATTGAATGTGAATGGACTGAATGTTCCAGTAAGTAACATCTTGAATCAAAAGACATGACTCATCCATATGTTGCCTACAAGAAACTCACCTTAGACTTAAAGTGAATATTAAAGGATGGAAGAATATATCTCAAGCTAAAAATGAACAAAGAAGAGCAGGGGTGGCAACTCTAATCTCAGATAAAATCACTTTAATGTCCATCATGGACAAGGATGGTCATTATTTATTGCTGAAAGGTTCACTACACAAGCAGGACTTAACAATATTAAATATTTATGCGACTAATATTAGAGCACCTAAATACATCAAAGAAACACTGACTACACTCAAAAAGGAGGTAGACCACTCCACAACAATAGTAGGAGACTTCAACATTCCACTTTCAATATTGGACAGATCATCTAGAAAAAAGCTCAGTAAAGACACAGAAGACCTTATTGCCACAATTAACTGACTAGACCTCATCAACATATACAGAACTTTCTATCCATCGGCACACAACTTCACCTTCTTCTCCGGTGCAGATGCAACATTCTCCAGAATAGACCACGTGTTAGGTCATAAAGCAATTCTCAACAAAATCCATACCATTGAATTAATGCAAAGCATCTTCTCAGATCATAAAGCCATAAAAGTCAAAATCAACAGCAGAAAAAAACATACGAAGTGGAACTCATGGAAACTGAACAACACCTTGCAGAAAAAAATCATGGGTCATAGAAGAAATCAAGGATGAAATAAATAAATTTATACATTCCAACGCAAACGAAAACTCTTCCTACCAGAACCTATGGGATACAGCCAAAGAAGTGTTCAGAGGTCAGTTTATCTCCTTAAAAGCATACATCTGGAAGGAAGAAACCAAATCAAAGAACTACCCCTACAGCTTGAACAAGTAGAGAGAGAACAACATAAGATCCCCTCAGGCACCAGAAAAAAACGGATTCTAAAGATTAGAGCAGAACTAAAGAAATCAGAGAATAGAAAAGCAATTGAAAAAATTGAAAAGACCAAAAGCTGGTTTTTTGAAAATATCAACAAAATGGACAAACCACTGGCTAAACTTACTAAAGAAAAACAGGAAGCAAATAACCCAAATAAGAAATGAGAGGGGAGTTGTCATAACAGATCCAAAAGAAATCAGATCTATGGTAACAGAATACTATGACAGACTGTTCTCTAACAAATTTGAAAACCTAGAGGAAATGGACAAATTCCTAGATTCATATCACCTACCAAAATTATCACAAGGTGAAGTAGAACAACTTAATAAACCTATCCCAAAGGAAGAGATTGAAAAAAGTAATACAAAAACTACCTACCAAAAAAAGCCCAGGCCCTGATGGCTTCACCACAGAAGTCTACCACCAAGCTTTTAGAGAAGAGTTATCCCCAATACTACTGAGACTATTTCACAGTATAGAAAGAGATGGAGTACTCCCAAATTCATTCTATGCAGCCAGCATAACCCTGGTACCAAAGCCAGAGAAAGACCCAACAAAAAGGAAAACTACAGACCGATATCACCCGTGAATTTAAATGCAAAAATCTTCAACAAAATTCTTGCCAGCGGAATACAACATATCAAATAATAATAATAATAATAATCCATCATGACCAAGTCTGGTTCAACATCAGAAAAACAATGTCATGAACCACATAAATAACACAAAAGACAAGAATCACCTGATTTTGTCTATTGATGCAGAAAAGGCATTTGAAAAGTCCAAAACCCATTCATGCTAAAAACTCTCAGCAAAATAGAAATAGACGGCAAATTCCTCAATGCAATAAGGGCCATTTATACAAAGCCAACTGCCTACTTCATCCTGAGTGGACAGAGACTGAAACAATTTCCCTTGAGAATGGGAACTAGACAAGGATGCCCACTCTCACCTCATATTTAGCATTGTGCTAGAAGTTCTAACCAGAGCAATTAGAAAAGACCAAGAAATAAAGGGCATCTGCACTGGTAAAGAAGTAAAATCTCTCTATTTGCAGATGATATGATTGTATATGCAACGAATCCTAAAGGATCCCTAAGTAAACTACTCCAACCAATAGAAGAGTTCAGCAAAGTAACAGGAGAGGATAAACATAAGTCAATCAGTATGATTCCTTTATACAAACAATGAGATTTTTAATGAAGAAATCACCAAATCAACAATACTTACTATAGCCCCTAAGTAGATAAAGTACATAGGAATAAAACTAAGCAGAGAAATAACAGACACAAAGAGAACTACAAGTCTTTACTACAAGAAGCTAAGAGAGAGTTACATAAATGGAGAAACCTAACCTGTTCCTGGATAGGAAGACTTAGTATTGTGAAAATGTTTTATCCAAAGCAATCTACTTAAATAATGCAATCTCAATACAAATTCTAGCACATTTTTTTAATGAGATGGAGAAACAAATCGTCAACTTTATTTGGAAAGGGAAGAAGCCCCGAATAAATAAAGCGCCACTGAGGAAGAAGAACACACTGAGAGGCCTCTCACTACCCGACTTTGGAACCTATCACACTGCCACAATAGTCAACACAGCCTGGTACTGATACAAAAAGAGACAGATAGATCAAAGGAACAAAATTGAGACCCCAGACATGACATCATCTTTCTACAAACAGTTGATATTTGACAAAGGCCCTAGGACATTTAGCTGGGGTAAATACAATGTCTTCAACAAATGGTGCTGGCAAAATTGGAAATCTACCCACAAAAATTTGAAACAAGATCCATATCTTACACCTTATATAGAAACCAACTCAAACTGGATAAAAGACCTAAATATCAAATCTAAAATGATAAAGCTCGTCCAAGAAAAAGTAGTAACAACAATGGAAGTTTTAATACACAGCATAGACAGACTTCAAAATCTGTCAAATTACATCAGCAGAAGAGAAAACAGATAAATGGGAACTACTAAGAATCAAACTCTTTTGCTTATCCAAAGAATTTATCAATAGAATTAAAAGGCAACCTACAGAGTGGGAAAAAAATATTTTCCAACTGTATGTCAAACCGACACCTGATGTCCGTAGTCTATAAGACACTACAAAATATCAGCAAGAAAAAAATAAATCATCCAAATAAGTGAAGGGCAAAGGAGATGGATAGATATTTCTCTAAAGAGATCCAGGCAGCCAAAAAACACATGTGGACACACTCATGATTATTAGCTATTAAAGAAATTCAAATTAAAATGACAATGAGATACCATCTCACCCCAACAAGGTTGCCCATGATCCACAAAAATGCAAAACAACAAATGCTGAAGAGTCTGTGGAGAAATCGGAGCTCTCTTGCACTGCTGGTGGGATTGTAAAATGGTACAACCTCTCTGGAAAGCATTCTGGTGTTTCCTTAGAAAGCAGGATCTAGATATACCATTTGACCCAGTAATTCCACTGCTTGGAATGTATCCTACAGAATCCAGGCCATTCACACCAACTGATACATGCACACTAACGTTTATCACAGCACAGTCAACAATAGCAAAAAGATGGAATGAATCCAGATGCCCCCAAACAGAGGAATGGATATGTGAACTACGGTATATCTACTCCATGGAACACTATGCAATGATAAAGAACAATTATGATTTTAAGAAACATCTCACAACCTGGTTTCAACTGGAGGACATTATGCTGAGTGAGAGTAGTCAGCGACAAAAGGCAAACATCATATGAGACCCCTATGATAAGAACTTAAAAACAGACTCATGCATAGAAGAAAAGACTCTTTTACGACTACAAGGGTAGAGAGGGAGGGAGGGCGTGGGTGGGAGGGTTTAGATTAGATAGTTGATAGAAATTTGGTAGGGTGAAATCTGTGACAGCACACATTAGAAAGAAGATCAATATTAACTGGACTTCAACATAACACGATTACTTCTCCCATCTTAACCCAATATTGCCAGGTCAGAGTAGCTGGGATGGACGGCTGAGGATCATGCTCTCAGGGGAAATCAAGGCCAATTGGGACAACTAGCATTTTGCAAACAGAGCGTCCTGCACCACACATTGGTCAGTGACATCAGCTGTCTTAAAAGCTGCCATCTGGGGGTGCAGCAAATGGTCCCAATTCAGCAGGAATGGATGATCACCAAGGACCAAAATGACATGAGGGAAAGAGAACCCAGAAAACAGAGAGATCCACATGAGGGGGTAACTACATAGACTTGTGACCGGAAGAGCTGGATGGTTCCCGGCTACCACCACTGATAGCCATGATAGAGCTCACAAAGTTGAGTCTCACTGGCAACACAAGAATAAAACAGGGTGCACCCCGAGATCTCCACTAAAAGACTGCAATTGACGGTCCAGGGGCCTTGGAGTTCCTCTGGGAGGATGACCCTTGGCCCTGATGCTGCCCCTGTCCACAAATCACAATGGAGGTCAACTCTTCAGACAGGAATGGATTGGACTTGGCCACACAGAGTGGCCATATCATGTGTGCACTTTATGGTTCTATGCATCCATAGGATATCATCCTGCTGACCTCTTACTGGAGGCGGGGGGTGGGTGGAGAGGAGAGGATAGGAGATTGCTGGGAGGGTAATACATGTATGGAGTGGAAAGGAAGAGTGTCTTGTCACCAGGCAGGGAGAGCAGTGGGAGCTGCATGTAGGTGGACATGGAAATTTATATGGGAATGTACATTTTCATTTTCACTGAATTCTTAAAAAAAACAGCAAAGCAATGCCAGTACATGGCTCATTGATCTTGATTTTTGCTGCTTCTATGGATCCAACTTGACAGCACTTGGCTGCCTCTGTGATCAGACCTGGAATAAAATGGTAGGAAAATATGCTAACATTCCACATTGTCAAAGATCCTGAGATTTTGTGTTTTGTTCTAGACCCTGTCCAGTTCTCTCTAGTGCAACATGTTAATAAATTCTATTTAGTGAAAGCATCACAGAAACCAATGATTCATAACTGAATCAACTCACAATAGCCTATTCTTTCATGAAACATTTAGTAATTACTCAGCGTTTTTAAGGCAACCGTGTAACCACAGTTGTGGATCTGTGCCACCTGTCTCCATAGCCAGTACTGAGACAGGAGGTGAGGTAATTAAATGAGGACATGTATTGAATGCCGACACACCAGAGACAAGGGGGAATCAGTTCCTCCAAAGCTTGCCTGCCTGTAGAGGCTAAGCCTGGAGGTTACATAGGTTGATTAAGGCGGGTGAGGGGACGTTGGTTAATATTTTTCCCGGTCCACGCAAGTAGTTCTTTCGATGTTTTAACAATTTTTTTCGGGGGGGCGGTCTTCATGGCTCCAACAGGTGGGGCTTGATAATCTTCCAATTACCTGGTGATTCAGTTCAGTAGTCTTAGAGAATAACTGAAAGGTTATAAACAGAACAATTAATCAATTTTTCTAAGAGGGAAGAATAACTGTGTGACTTACTACCAGTACAAAGTAAATTCTAACAGATGTGGGAAATCAAGCTCTCAGGACTCAAATGTTTATAACATGATGTTTTAACTACTGTCTTAACTGCTGTGCCACTGTTTACAGTAAGACGGAGCTGGGCTGGCGAAGGGCCTCCCTTTCAACCATACTTCTCGATTTTCTTCCCTATTAGCTCGTTTCATACTTCTAGCCCCAAATTAGGATAGATTTCTTTCCCTAATCAATCCAACGTCTGCCTGAGTCTTAGTCTTCTATTTCCAATCTCTTCATTTGTCTTTGGTTACTATTATTCCTGTTGTTGTTGTTATCTTTACTAGCAAGCTAATTATTTCAATTTATATCCTTGGCTTTGTCTCTAGATTCTTGTCATTGCTGTTATCGTGTGCCATAGAGTCAATTCCAATTGATAGTGATCCTTTAAGCCCCATAGGTTTTCCAAGAAGTAGCTAATGGATTTGAACTGCTGACCTTTTGGGTAGCAGCTAAAGTCTTAATCACTATGCCACCAGGGTGCTGGCCTCTTATTTGCAAAATTTAGTTTCATGTCATAGTCGTCTTTGAAACTGTAAAAGTGGGTATTTTTTGATCCTGCTCCTTAAGATTCTGACTTAGTACATGCTTTCTTACGTCTTAAGGCTAATAGAACTGGGATATATAAGTCACTAAATTTCTCCTATTCCCCAGACTGGCCCCAGGCAATGTCCCACCAAAAGGCAGACATATAATTTGATTTTCCCCACAAATTACCCTGTTACCAAAAGGAATTATGATTTAGGGCTCCGAAGCTGAATAGTGTTCATGGATGCAAGCTAAAACTCCAGCATTCCCCCTTTACTCCCAGATGATTCATTTATTATGGGAAAACTTCATACCAATCCAAACATTAAATATTCTGTAGGACAGTCATTCACGATCCTTAAAGGATAATGAATCTACCATATTTTAACTTTAACTCATTGCCATCAAGCAGATTCCAACTCAGAGTGGTCCTATAGAACAGGATATAATTGTCCCATAATAAAAAAATAAAGACAACTAATTATCCAAAATTTTATCTTTTGCAATGTTGTTTATAAGATAGATGGAGAAATCCCAATAGTCAAACAAAAAGGGAAAGTTTAATACATGATGGCATACATTTTAATTGTAATAATTTACATCCATTAATATAGTACTTGGAAAGAGTTTTGTGACTTAAATGTTAATGACATAGTATTTTTTTTTTTTTTAAAGGAAGATGCAACATTCTATAGGCAATGTGATGTTAAATATTTAAAATTCCTTAAATGGTGTATTTTTTTTAGCTATTTGTTTTGAACTAATTTTGAATTCAAGTAAATGTTGTAACAACAGTAGAAAGAGTTCCTTTGTATCTCTCACCACACTTTCTATAATATCAACATCTTCCATGCCCAGCTTCATGAAAACTTACTCCAATATTTTAAATAAGGAGTTAAAAGTGACTAGAATGTGCTAATTTTGAGCTATGATGGAGTAACTGATGTTAGATTTTTTGTCCTTCTGTAAATAACACTTAATCTCGGCAAAATATAAGTCAAATTTTTCAGGCATTGTTCTCATCAGACAGAGGAAGGCCTTTGACAGCAGGAAAACACATATGGTAAGCTCTCCACAAGAACCAGTACTCTAGTTTGTCCATCTGAGCTGAGGAGGAGAAATCAGAGTGTGTATCTACTTGTTGTTGTTAGGTCCCCTCAAGTTAATTCCAGCTCATAGCCATCCTGATTACTACAGAATGAAACACTGCCTGGTCCTGCGCCAACCTCACAATTGTTATGCTTGGAGTCCTTTGTTGTTATATCTACTTAGAAATTTAGAATTCATGGCCTTGACATTAGAGAGGAGGTAGGTTCATAAGTTTGTATGAGAGTACTCCTTCAGTGCTTAGCTGAGATTCTGGATGCACATGTGCAAGGTAAATATATGTTTTATTATTACATGTATTTTTAATATAGTTGATTGTTAAAACATCAACAAAAAGTAACAGTGTAACATTGGGTATATAAAAACATATAACAAAATATATGACAAAAGCATAGTGAAATTTAGTAGGGAAAAAATCGTAAGGTTTTTATTTTATAAATAAAATGGTATAATTTGAAATAAATGAGTTATAAGTTAGAGTACATAACATAAACTACAAAGAAATAGCTAAAGTAAAAATTATAGCTAATAAGTGAAAAAGGGAGATGAAATAAAAACATAAACTATACTCAATATGTTCAAAAGAAAAACAGGAAGGAATAAAAGGTAGAATATATGGAATAAGTAAAGAAAACAAATAGCACAATGTGATATATTCATAAGTTCTTAGCGAAGACTGCTTAAATCAGAGCACAGACCAAACACTATTCTAATGGTGTGGTCAATAAACATTTATTAGTCATAAATAAACATGACAGGGATGGATAAAATAACACACATCATCATCAGTCAAAGTCCCAGGACGTTAGGCTCCTATTTCAAGGTGATGGTATGACTGCAACCAAATGACCTCTATATCACACTATTGAAGAGGAACCTCTATCCCAAAGCTAATAGTCCTAAGGACAGCCCCTCTCTCCCAGGCCTATTGTACTTAAAACTGTAACCATATCTACATGCCAAGCATCATGCACTTGCAGCAAGTACAGAAAAGGGGTGATAAAAGGTAAAAGTGCACAGCAAAAGTTGAAGGCTTTTGGGAGATAATGGGCATTATTCACAGTACTTTTTAAGGTGGGTCACTATCTTCTGACAGCTATTCTATATCTGCTGTCATTAGTAACATCCATCTCCCCTTTCTGTCACTATGATATCTCTGCTGGTGACTAATAGACAGGATGATTATGTTAAAAAAGGATAAGGGTAGAATGTTATGGACTGAACTGTGCACCCCCCCGCAAAATGTATATAGCAATTTGGCTGGACCATAAATCTCAATATTTTAAAACTGGCTTCCATTTTGTAATTTTCCGGTGCTGTGTGTTAAAGAGGACAAAATCTGGTGGCACAGTAGTTAAGTGCTATGTTTGCTAATCAAAAGGTCAGCAGTTCAAATTCTCCAGGTGCTTCTTGGAAACTGTATGGGTGAGTTCTACTCTGACCTGTAGAGTTGCTATGAGTCAGGATTGACAGCACTGGGTTTGGGTTTTGATGTTGAAGAGGAATAGGGTGGAACTGTAAATCTCTTCCTAAGGTCATCTCCCTGCTCCACTGTAAAGAGAGTTTCCGTGGAGTGTGGCTTGCATCACCTTTTATCCTATGAAAGATAAAAGGAAAAGGAAACAAACAGGGAATTGGGAACCTCATACCATCAAGAAAGCAGCCACTGGGAGAAAAACTTGTCCTTCACACCTGAGGTTAACTGTGCCAAGATGCTCCCTGACTAAAGAGGGATGCAACACAAGGACTTTCCTGTAGAGCTGAAAGAGGGAATGCCCTGCCCTTGGAGCAAACAACCTGAATGCAGACTTGTAATGTACTAGACTGTGTTAAGAATAAAAGTTTTCTTTGTGAAAGTCATCCACTTGGTAGTTTTTCTATTAGAGCAGTACTACATATCTAAAACAGCATTTGGTACCAAGTCTGGGGTTTTGGGTTTCTTGAGGGCCATCATCTCTCCCTAAGACAAATTCTTTACTTTGTGTTCATTAGCAGCTATTATATCCAGGAACATGGTTAAAGAGATTATATCACACTTGTGCATCCAGTAAATAGTAAGAGGATAGATTTAAAGGTAATCACATTAAATGTAAATGATCTAATTATCCTAATTAAAAAGCTACATATTGTCAGATTTGTTACAAAATTAAGAAATAACTTTACCCTGCTGTTTTAGTCATCTGCTGTTCCTTAACAGGAATATCACAAGTGAATGGCTTTAACGAAGATACACTTATTTTTTTCACAGTTAAACATAACTAAAAAAATCCACCACCACCTGGTTGATTCTGACTCATAGTGACCCTATAGGACAAGTGATGCTATAGAACAGAGAAGAACAGCTCTATAGAGTTTCCAAGGAGTGTTTGGTGAATTTGTCCTGCCAACCTTCTGATTAGCAGCCATAACACTTACCCACCACTACACTACCAGCGTTTCCTTACAAAAAAGTAAGCTAAAATTCAAATTCAGGGCATCACTTCCTTGGGAAGTCTTCCAGTATTGGTTCTGGATGAAGGTTCAGTTAGATGAAGGCCCTGGATGAAGGTCCTGCTCTCACTATTTAACATTTTATAGTAAGCCTTAGCTAGAACAATAAGGCAAGCAAAACATATATAATGCATGCAGAAAGAAAAGGAAAAACTAGAACTATTCCTCTTTGCAGATGATATGACCCTGTACTAGAGGGTCTATGAGGCAGTTCTTTTCTGCCTTACAGGGTTGCTATGTATCAAAATATCATCTATAATGCCCCAACTCAAAGAACCAAATCCACTGCTGTAGAGTCAATGTCGACTCACAGTGACCCTATGAGACAGAGTAGAACTACCCCATAGAGCTTCCAAGGAGCACCTGGTGAATTCAAACTGCTAACTTTTTGGTTAGGCACACTTAACCACTATACCACCAGGGTTTCCATAATGCCCCTACAAAGGTAAAATACTTAAAAATAAATCTAACTTTGGGAGTAAAAGACCTGTGCAAAGAAAATCACATAACACTCCTGCAAGAAAACAAAAGATACTTACACAAATAGAAAAAACATAGCACGCTCATGCACAAGACTTAACATTGTGAAACTGCCCATACATACCTGTCAGTTTGTCTTACTGTGGCGACTTTCGTGTTGTGATGATGATGAAAGCTATGCCATAGATACTTCTAATACCATCAGTGTCAATCATGGTGGGCAAGTTTCATCAGAGCTTCCAAATTAAAATAGATTAGGAACAAGGACCTGCCAGTATACTTCTTAAAAAATTAGCCAATAAAAACCTTATGAATAGCAGAGAAGCATTGTCTGATATAATGCTGGAAGATGAAACTTCCTCCTGTTGAAAGGGACTCAAAATACAATGTGAGAAGAATTGATCCTAAAATAGGACTGACATTAAGAATGTGGATAAAGTCAAGCCTTTGGAAATCTTCAATTGCTGATGTGGCACAACTCATAATGAGAAGGATCAATTGCAAAACTGGATGAAGTATATATTTCAGAAAACTGGAAGTCATCAAAAATGAAATGCATACCCATTGGTATCCTAGGTATATGAGAGCTGAAATTGACTGGTATTGGCTATTTTAAATGGGTAATTGTATGGCTGACTACGCTGGGAATGACAAACTGAAGTAGAATGTCATCACATTTGTGGTGGTAAAGAACATTTCAAGACATATCGTGAATTCAACACTGTCAGTGATAGAATAATATCCATATGCCTACAAGCAAGACCAGTCAATGAGAATATTGTTATTCAACTATATGCATCAATAATGATAAGAAAATGTAAAGATTCCTGCCAACTTGTGCAGCCAGAAACTGATCAAACATATATTCAAGATGCATTGATAATTACTGTTGAATGGAATGAAGAAGTCAGAAACAAAAGAAGGAATAACATTTGGAAAACACAGCTGATAGAAAGGATGCCACAGGCTGCATTACAGAATTTCAGGAGGCCAATGACTTCTTCATGCACACAAATTTTTCCACCAGTATAAATAACTCCTATATGCCTAGAACTCACCAGATGGAATATGCAGGAATCAACTTGACAATATCTATTTAAGGAGACAGTGGAAAATTCAATATCATCATTCGGAACAGGGCCAGGGGCCCACTGTGAAACAGACCACTCAAATTCAAACTGAAACTGAATAAAATTTGAGCAAGTCAACGACAGCTAAACCATGACTTTGGATATAATCCACTGAATTCACAGACCATCTCAAGAATGGATTTTGAAGCATTGAAATCTAATGACTGAAGACCAGTTGAGCTGTGGGATGATACCAAGGACATCATACATGAAAAAGCTAGAGGTCATGAAAAAGACAGGGAAGAAAGAAATGATGAAAATGGATGTCTGAAGACTCTGAAACTTGCTCTTGAATGTCAACTAACTAAAGCAAAAGGAAAAAATGATGAAGTAAGAGTTGACAGGATATTTCAACACATAGTTAGAGAAGACAGAGTAAGTATATAATAATGTGTGCAAATGCCTGGAGGTAGAAGATGGAATGAAAAGAACATTCTAGGCATTTCTCAAGCTGAAAGAACCGAGGAGAAAATTCAAGTCTCAAGTTGCAACACTGAAGGATTCTAAAAGGAAAATGCTAATATGCAAAAAGCACCAAAAGAGGATGGAAGCAATACACAGAGTCACTGTATCAAAAAGAATTGGTAGATGTTCAAACACTTCAGGATGTAGCATATGATCAGGAACCAATGGTACAGAAGGAAGAGGAAAAAGCTGTGCTGAAAGCATTGTCAAAAAGCAAGTCTCTGGGAATCGATAGAACACCAACTGAGAAATTGTGACAAGTGGATGCAGAGCAGGAAATGCTCACTCGTCTGTGCCAAGAAATTCGGAAAACAGTTTTCCCATCAACCGACAATAAGATATCCATAATTGTACCCATTCCAAAGAAGCTTATCCAATAGAATACAGAATTTATCAAACGATATTATTAATATCACATGCAAACAAAATTTTGCAGATTTCAAAAGTGACCACAATAGTACATCAACAGGGAACAGCCAGAAATTCAAACTGGATTAAGTAGAGGGTATGGAAAAAAGATACAAGATGAATCTTGACTGAAAGCAGGGAATACTACAAAGACATATACCTGTGTCTTATGGATTATGCAAAAGCATTAGATTGAGTGGATTACAACAATAATTAATCCAAGAAACGGGACCATATTGAAAAGAACAAGGCTTCAGGATTAGAGGAAGTCTCATTAACAACTTTAGATATACAAGGGTTGCCAATTAAGTTCAAGAACTCATCCTAGAAAAAGTGGTACATATCTCACTGCTAGTATCACTTTGGCCACCTTTGATGTAGTCCCCTTGGTATCCTATGTACTGATGCCAGCACCTAGTCCATCTTCAAATGCAATTTTGGAACTTTTTTTCTGGAATGGTCATGTCAGAGCTGTCATTGTATAACCCTTGACATGATAAATGTCATCCAAATGCCATCCTCTCAATATTTCATTTATCTTCAGGTAAAGAAAAAAGTCATTGGAGGCCACATCAAGTGAGTAGGGAGGGTATTCCAATATAGTTATTTGTTTACTGGCTAAAAACTCCCTCACAGACAACTATACAATTAAGTTTGTGAATTTGCCACCGTGCCGCCATGCACTCCAAAAAGAGTTCCAAAATTGTTTTTGAAGTTGGACTAGGCATTGTCATCATTGCATAACTTCCCAAGGGGAGTACTTTGAAGGTGACCATAGTAATATTCATCAGTGAGGTATGTAGCACTTAGAACAATTAAGTTCATAAACTTAATTGTCAGATTTCACACAGATGACACAATCTTGCTTGCTGAAGAAGAAGGTTGAAGCACTTACTGATAAGGATCAAAGACCACAGCCTTCAGCATGGATTATGACTTGATATGGGATCAAAATGCAACATCACTACATATGGAGAAAAGATAGACGTTGTTAAGGATTTAGTTTTTCTTGGATCCCCAATCAATGCTCACTGGAGCAGCAGGCAAGAATTCAAACAATGTATTGCATTGAACGCACCCACTGTAAAAGACCTTTTTAAATTATTAAAAACAAACACTGCACTTTGAGGAACAAAGCTACGGTATTTTCAGTTGCCTCAAAGACGTACAAGGAATAAGGAAGGGAGAGGAAGAACTGATGTCTTTGAATTATGGTGCTGTAGACTGCCAGAAAAACAAATTTGTCTAGGAAAAAGTACAGCCCGAATGCTTATCAAAAGTAACTATGGCAAGACTTTCTCTTAGTTTCTTTGGACATGTTGTCAGCAGGGTCCAGTTTTTGCAGGAGGACATCGTCTAAGGTAGAGGGTCAGAGGGAAAAAAAAGGAAGACTCTCAGTAAGGGAGACTGACACAGTAGCTACAAACAACTGGCTCAAATATAACAATGATTGTGAAGAAGGCATAATACTGAGCGTGTTGTACAAAGGGTAGATATGAGCTGGAATCAACTTGGTGGCTCCTAATAACAGCAGACATGTTAACTTTGGGGTTGGAAAAGAATACACACAGTATGGAGGAAGTCATCCATACTTTGCCATCCATGACAAAGTCATAGAAGTTTCCTGCACACATCCAAACACCTTGAGTGAGCTACTGGAGCCAAGGGCTGGGTACCACGGTCTTGGGGCTCATCTAGTTCACTTGGTATAACACAGTTCAAAAAGAAAAGGTTCTGCATTCTATTTTGGTGAATTGCAACAAATGTCTCCAAAGCTTGAAAGTGGCCATCTGTGTGTCCCACAATATCTATGTGTCCCACAGCATCTGGAACATAAGGTAATGAAGAAAATCAAAGATACAAAGAAATTATTAGTCCAAGGGAATCATGGACCACATGAACCACTGCCTCTACCAGCCTAAGTCCAGAACTAGATGGTATCTGGCTACCACTACCACGTGCTCTGACAGAAATCACAATAGATGTCATGGACAGAGTGTGAGAGAAATGTAGAACCAAATTCTAATTCACAAAAAGCCAGAAATTCTGGCCTGATAGTGATAGCGACTAGAGGAAGCTCCAAGACTATAGATCTAGGACATTCTGCTAACTCAGAATTGAAACCACTCCCAAAATCTCTCTTTTAGCAAGATTAGAATGGCTTCTTAAAAAAAAACTAAACCAAAACAAAACAATAACATATGTAATGAACATACTTCTTACTTCATTGAAGAATAAGAGACCAGTTGGGCAACACCTGCATAAAAGCAAGGACTAGAAGGCAGGAAGGGAAACAAAAACTGAATAAATGGATATGGAGGGCCTATAGAGGGAAAAGAAAAGAGGACAATGTTGACACAAAGTGGGGATTGCCACCAGCGTTACGAAACAATTTGCGTATAAACTTTTAAATGGGAAAATAATTTTTGCTGTAACTTCCACTTAAACCCCAATAAAATAATTCAAGGGAAGCATAAGAGTTCCTTCAACCATGGGAATGCTATTCAGATGAAGAGGCTCTTCTTAATCACTAGGCCACTACACTGGTTAAACACTTTGAACCTACTAGCTTCTCTACAGGAGAAAGATCTGATGATATGCTGCCATAAATATCACAGCTTTGACAATCCTATGGGGAAATTCTACTTTGCCCTAAGAGTTTCTATAAGTGGGAATGTGCTCAAAGGCAATGGCAGGTACTGCACCAATAATTATTCCAGGTTAAAACTGTAAGTAGTTGTTACAAAGCCCAATCAAAGATGGGTAGGAGGACTTCGGGCCAACACAGTACCATAGACAAAAGCACCATGTAGTCACTTCACAGCAAAGACCCCAAAAACTAAGTGAAATATAAATAAATGTCAATCCTGGAAACTGACATGAAAAATGAGAGACAAAGATCTTGGCCAAATACTGAATGTAATAAGAAATTGATAGAAAACAGAATGAGAAGAAACAGGAGCAGAAGTCTCCTATCAGGCTATCGAGCACAGATTCACCACCTTGGACTCCTGTCAGAGATCTGCAGACTGAGATATCAGGAAAGCAGCTTCAGGGAAAGCTTAGCAGCAGATGAAGCACCTGGTAACCATGTAACCATGCTTTCCTACCCTCTATCATCTGTCTGCTACTCTACTTCTGATGCCTCCTGATGGCTAGCAGCAGTAGCTCAGCAGATTGTGAGGTGCAATTTTCTTGCTATTTTGGTTTTCCTGGCCCATGAAAGCAGCTTCAGGAGCTCAAGTCAGGATATGGATCACTCTGTAACCAGCTATATACATTTTCTTAACCTCTGGCCTCCCACCCCAACCCCAGCTTCCTCTGCCTCCCAACAGCTGTAGTGTTTTGGCCAGAAGCAAGTATCTTCAGCCTGGCCATTTGGATTCACCCTGCCCCACACTGGCTGGTTCCCTGAGTGCCATTTGTCTGTAGCTAGTGCTGTTTGTTTCTGTTTGTTTGATTTCCTCTTGGTCTCTCACTACTTTCTCTCCTTACTCTTTAATGCCTTGCAGCATGTGCCAGCTTGGCCTCTTCTTGAAAGGCTGTGAAGCTCTGCTCAACTGGGGAAACCATTTCCCCAGCCCAGGAATGTGACACCGAGCTAGCAGCTTCCTCAGGAAATTTTTTCCTTTTTGAGTTTGTTTTGTCTGCTTGTTTTCTTTTTCTTTTTGCATCTTGGGACTCCCTTGTATCTGGGCACTACTGCAGGGCTTAGGATCCACATCCCAAATTTTGCACCGGCATCAGGAGGACCTGTGAGGACATTTTTTTCTTCTCTCTTTTTCCCTTTTTTCTCTTTTTTGCTTCCTGTCTTTTTTCATCTCACAGTTCTTGTCTCTCCACACTTACTTTCTTTTCCTATGTGCTGAATACTCGACATGGCTTAACATCTCTACTCCCTCTAGCCAGGATTTACTGTGCACTCTGGGAAATACCTCCTCAGTCTCCAAGCAGCACTGGTGGGACACGTGGAGGCCACTTTTTCAGAATGTTATCCAGTTATTTTTTCCTCTTTTTATTTTTTTTCACTTTTTGTTTGTATTCATTTCTTACTTTTTTTCATCTCTCCACTGCAACTGCAAACTTCCTTAGCACTCTTTTTATGGTGGGAGGTGTTGATATTGTTTCTGTCTTGTCCCTTTCCTCTTTCCCATACTCAGCTCCACACATCACAATCTACTCCCTCCTTCTTGCCTGTTTATACTGTTCATTGAATATCACACTTCTTAGCAACACAGGAATGGCTTACTGGAACCTGCCAAGCACTGACTCCTGGCCTGCCCTATAGCCCTCGTACGAGCCTCAAACAACTCATCCCAGCCCCTCCTATTCAGCTGTATCTGCTCTGCTGCACCATAGCTAAGAGACTGTCCCTGCCCATTGGACAAAGAGGTGAAAAATATGCTGACCATAGATGAGCACAAGCAAATCAAACAAAAATGCAGGATGACATGAAGAGAACTACAACCAGTAAATGAAGAAAATAACTACTGAAAGTCCCCAAACCAGCAGACAATATCAAAATCTACTGGGGAGGGGAGGAGGGAAAGGATGATTCCAGGAGGCTTCCAAAATAAATCACCAGATGACTTTCCAGTAGAAGAAAAGGTGTTAGAATTATCTGACAGGACATTTGAATCTCTACTACTCAGAGCTACCCAAAAGTTGAAGCAAAAAGCAGACAAAAATGAGGAGAAAACACAAATTCATGGAAAAGACAGAAAATGTATGGAAGAATTCATGAAAATAATACAGGAACAAAATGTCAAAATAAATTCACAGCTAGAAATCACACAAAAATAAAAATTAGAAATCCTGAAGGTTAACAATAAGGTTTCAGAAATGGACAGTGTCATTGAAAACTCAAGGATCAGGTTTGAAATGATTGAAGATACGTTAGGTGAAACTGAAGACAAAACATTGGATACAACTCTGCTTGAGGAAAAATCAGGAAAAAGAACCAAGAAAAATGAAGAAACTTCAACAGTGATGAGGGATACTGTAAACAGTGGAAACTTTCAAGTGATAGGAATTCCAGAACCAGGGGAGAAATCTAAAAAAGAAAAAGAAAAGAGAGAAGAAGAAAGAGACTATTGTTGAAGAAGTGCTGACATAAAACTTCCCTAATATCACAAATGATGAAAAGCTGACTATACAAGAAGCTCAACAAATACTTTGCAGGATAACCCATAAAACAAAATCATCAAGGTGTATAATAATCACACTCAGTGAAACCAAAGACCAAAAAAATAAAAATAAAAATAATATACACAAATCCTTGAAAATAAAAAAAAAAAAAAAGCCAACCAAGAATAACATACCCTGTATATCTCTCATTCAATGTGATAGTGAAATTAGGACATTTGCAGATAAGGAGAAACTAAGGGAATATATGAAAAGCAAAACAGACTTAGAAGAATTATTAAAAAGAGTCCTTTGGATCTGACTCAACAGCACTCGGCTTGGCTTGGTCTGAGAACAAACATCAGAATACAGCCTGAATATGGGACACAAGATCGTACTAGCCAGATGCTAGCCAGGGAAATGAACTCTAAAAGACTATTTAAAACCAAAAGAATCATGATAGGAATCAGAGAGGTTAATCTGTAAATGACAACAATGTCAGAACAATAAAAGAGCAAATAAGTAGTATAATGAAGTGGAAGGCAAGTTGATACCAATTAATAATACACTGATTCAAACACAGGAAGATAAAGGTGAATTTAAATGGAACCACAGAGAAAGTTTAAAAACCTACTCTTCAGAACAAAGTCCAAACACATAAAGTCACAATAAAAGCAAAATCTACAAAAAGAAAAGAAAAAGAAATCCAGAAACCAAAGGAATTCAAGACGGGAGAGCAAGAGTGTCATGGATTGAATTGTGTCCTCCCAAAAATATGTGTAGCCATGTGGTTGGGCCATGTTTCCCAGTATCTTGTGACTGTCCTCCATTTTGCGGTTTTCCTATGCTGTGTGTTAAAGGATTAAGGTGGGACTGTAAATCCCTTTATAAGATCACCTTCCTGCTCCATTGTAAAAGGAGTTTCCCTAGAGTATGTCTTACCCCACCCTTAATCCTTTAAGCCTGAAAGAGATAAAAGGAAAGAGAAGCTAGCAGAGAGTTGGCTACCTCACACCATCAGGAAAGGAGCACCGGGAGAAGAGCATGTCCTTCAGACCTAAGGTTCCGCACCAAGATGCTCCCTAGACAAAGACTGATGCAATACCGGACTTTCCTCTGGAGCCGACAAGGGGGAAAGCCTTCCCCTGGAGCAGACACCCTGAATATGGACTTGTAGCCTACCAGACTATGTAAGAATAAACCTTCCTTTGTTAAATCCATCCACCCTGTGGTATTTCTGTTAGAGCAGCACTAGCTTACTAAAGCAAAGAGCAACAAAGAAAACACCAACACCACAACTGAAAAAAAAGCTACAAAATGACAGCAATAAACCATATCTCTCAATAATTGCACCGAATGCAAATGGCCTAAATCCACTCATAAAGAGATTGAGAGTAATGAAATGGATAAAACAACAAGTTCCATCTATATGATGTCTAAAAGAGGGGCACCCGAGAAACAAAGATGAAAATTTATTTAAAATTTAAGGATGGGGAAAAGTCAAGCAAATAGATACCAAAAAGAAGCAGAGGTGGCAATACTAATCTCGGATTACATAGACTTTAAAACTAACTTGACTATAAAAGACAAAGAACAATTACAGGAATGATTCATTACCAAGACTTTACCATAACAAACATCTACACAGCCAATGACTGGGCTCCAAAATACATAAGACAAACTAACAACACCGAAAAGAGAAATTGACATTTCCACATATAATAACAGGAGACTTCAACAAACCACTCTTAGCAGAGATCAGACATTCAGAAGGAAACTCAGCGAAGATACAGAAGAACTAAAAGGTGCAATTAGCTAATTTGATCTTACAGACATATACCCAACAGCTTCAAGGTACTCATTCTTTTCCAATGCATACTGGATGTTCTCCAGGACTGACCACATCTTAGAATGCAGAGCAGACCTAAAAAAAAAGTATATACATAGAGAGAGAGAGAGAGTGAGAGAGAGATGAACACAGTATCTTCTCTGACCAAAACACCATCAAAGTAGAAATTAACAGTTGGAAGAAGAAGAAATGAAAATCAAATACATGGAAACTGAAAATACCCTGATTTAAAATCAATGGGTAATAAAGGAAATTAAAGATGGAATAAAAAATTCTTACAATCAAATGATAATGAAAGCACATCATACTGAAACCTTTAGGATAGAGTAAAAGCAGTCCTCAGAGGTCAATTTGTAACAACAGATGCACACATCAAAAAGAATAAAGGGAACAAATCAAAACATTGGTTATAATACTCAGAGAAATAGAAAGAAAACAACAAAAGAAGCCCACAACCACAAAAGAAAGAAAATTATAAAAATGAGAGCAGAAATACATGAAATAGAGAATAGAAAACTGGTAGACAAAATCAGCAAAATCAAAAGGTAAATCTTTGAAATGATTGGCAAAATCAGCAAACCACTGGTCAAACTGACAAAAGATTAAAAGATGAGGACTCAAGTGACCAAAATAAGAAATGACACGGGAAATATTAAAACAGGCTTGAATGAAATAAATAGAATAATAGCAGAGTATTATGAAATAGTATTCTCTAACAAATTTGAAAACCTAGAGTAAATGGACAAAATTCTAGAAACATACTACCTACCCAAACTAACACAAAATGAAAATCTGGGCAGACCCTTAAAAAGAGAAAAGATTGAAAAGGTAATAAATAGAATTCCGGGGTGGGAGGTGGTAATGCTCTGGCCCAAACGACATCACTAGAGAATTTTATCAAACATTCAAAGAAGAGCTTAAAACAGTACTTCTCAAAATGCTTCAGAGTATATACAGGGAAGTGATACTTCCAAATTCATTCCATGCAGACAGCATAATCCTGATACCAAAACCAAACACACCATAAAAAAAGAAAATTACAAATGAACATCTCTTACACATAGAGATGCAAAAATTCTCGACAGTAGAATCCAGCACCAAAGCAAAAAATAATACATAATGATCAAGTAGGATGCATACCCTTTATGCAAGAAGGGTTCACCATTGGAATATCAATTAATATAATCCACCACATAAATAAAAGGAAAGAATTTTGTGATCATCTCAATCAATGCAGAAAATTAATTTGACAAAGCCCAACACACCTTCCTGACAAAAAACCTCAAAAAATTAGGTATAGAAGGGGAATTTCTCAATATAATAAAGCACATCTACACAAGACCAATGGCCAACATCATCCCTAATTGAGAGAGGCTGAAAAGTTGCCCTTGAAAACAGAAACAAGATAAGGATGCCTTTTATCACCATTCTTATTTAACACTGTGCTGGAAGTCCAAGCTAGAGAAGTAAACCAAAAACCAAATCCAGTATCATAGAGTCAGTTCTGACTAATCGTGAACCTATAGAACAGAGAAGAACTGTTCTATAGAGTTTCCAAGGAGTGCCTGGTGGATTTGAACTGCTGACCTTCTGGTTACCAATTGTAGCACTTAACCACTACTCCACCAAAAGATTGAAACAAGACCCATATCTCAAACCTTATACAAAAATCAACTCAAATTGGATAAAAGATATAAATATCAAATCTAAAACAATAAAGCTCATTCAAGATAAAATAGGATTAATAATGGAAGCTTTAATGTGCAATATAGACAGACTTTGAAATCTGGCAAACAAAGCACAGTCATCAGAAGAGAAAATAGATAAATGGGAATTACTAAGAATCAAATACTTCTGCTCATCCAAAGACTTCATCAGAAGAATTAAAATACCATCTAAGGAATGGGAAAAAATATTTGGCAACTGTATGTCAGACCGAAGTCTGGTCTCTATAATCTATAAGGTATTGCAAAATGTCAACAAGAAAAGGATAAATAATCTAATTAAGCAATGGGCGAAGGAGATGGACAGACATTTCCCTGAAGAGGATATTCTGACAGCTGAAAGATACATGCAGAATTGCTCCCGATCACTAGCCATTAAAGAAATTCAAATCAAAACTACAATGAGATATCATCTCACCCTGATAAGATTGGCCATGATCCAAAGAACACAAAACAACAAATGCTGGAGAGGCTGTGGAGAAATTGGAACTCTCCTACACTGCTGGTGGGATTGCAAAATAGTACAACCTCTTTGGAGAACAGTCTGGCACTTCCTTAAAAAGCTGGAGATAGATATACCATTTGATCCTGTAATTCCACTGCTCAGAATTTATCCTTCAGAAACAAAGGTTGTCACACGAACAGACACATGTACATGAATGTTTGTTGCAGCACAGTTTACAATAGCAAAAAGTTGGAGTCAACTTTTTGGATGAGCAAACTATGGTGCATATACTCAATGGAACACTATGCTATGATAAAAAATGACAATTTTAGAAGACATCTGATGACATGGTCTCATTTGGAAGAGATCATGCTGAGTGAAATCAATCAGTGTCAAAGGGACAAATTTTGTATGAAACTCCTGTTATAAAGAATTAACAAGAGAATTATCCACTGAAAAAAATGACTGTGCTGGCTACGTGGGTGGGTGGTGGCTGAGGGTTTATCATAGATGAACTAGTTGATTGATGTTAGAGATTTTATTCTTTTATTGTAATTAATAAAAAATAAATAAAAAAGAAAACTACTGGAACTAATGGAGATATTCAACAGAGTGCATGATACAAGATAAAAATACAAAAATCAGTTAGATTCCCACATGCCAATAAAGAGAATGATGAAAAGGAAATCAGGAAAACATATAATTTATAGTCACCTTTAAAAAAGTATAATACTTAAAAATAAATCTAACCAGGGATGTAAAAGACCTACACACACACACACAAACACACACACACACACAAATACAAAACACTTCTGTAAGAAACCACAAGAGATCTACATAAATGGAAAACCATACCATGCTCATGGGTTAAAACAAAACCAAACCAAAAGCAGCACTGCTGAGTCAATTCTGACTCATAGCAGTCCTGTTGGGCAGACTAGAACTGCTCCATAGAGTTTCCAAGGAGTACCTGGCAGATTTGAACTACCTACCTTTTGGTTAGCAGATGTAGCACTTAACCCCTACAGCACCAGGGTTTCCATGCTCATGGATAGCCAGCCAGCCAGTCAAGTGCCATCGAGTCGGATCTGACTCATGGCAACCCTAGGGGCCAGATAGGTAGACTCAATATTGTGAAAATGACACTTCTGCCTAAAGCAATTTACAAATACAGCTCAATCCTGATCCAAAACACCAATGACATTCTTCAAAGGGATGGAAAATCTTATCATTATTTTTGTATGGAAAGGGGAGAAGCCTGGGATAAGTAAGGCACTGTTGAAGAAGAAAATAGGAGGACTCATGCTACACCCGACATTAGAACATACTATACAGCTACTATAGTCAAAACAACACGGTATGGAGATACAACAAATATGCTGACCTGTGGAACAGAAATAAGAACCCACATGTAAATCCTTCCATCTGTGGATACCTGGTCTTCCACAAAGGCTCAAAGTCCATCAATGGGGAAAAGAAGGTCTTTTTAACAAATGGTTCTGGCGAAAACGGACTTCAATGAGCAAAATACAAAACAAATCCCATACCTTACACTATATGCAAAAATTAATTCAAATGGATCAAAGTCCTAAATATAAGGCCCAAATCTATGAAGTTCACTGACTTAAAAATAGCATCAAGGCTAGAAGCCCTAATATATAGCATTAACAAGACACAAATCATAACCAACATCACACAGGTGCCAGGAGACAAGCTAGGTCATTGGGATTACCAAAACATTTTACCAAAAGAGTAAAAAGCGATCCCACAGAACGGGAAAATTTTTTAGTTATTACAAATCAGACAAAATTCTAATCTCTGAAATCTGAGAAATTCTAACATCTCTTCAAAAAACAGAAGAATAATCTAATTAAAAAATGGGCAATGGAAGTGAACAGACCCTTTAAAAAAGATGACATTCAAGCAGTCAGCAGATGCATGAAGAAATGCATGCTATCACTAGCCACAAAAGAAAGGCAAATCAAAACTACAGTGACAGCATATCACTCAAACATTACTGGAAAGAATCAAAAAACAGGAAATAACAAATGCTGGAGAGGCAGAAACTCTCATGCACTGCTGATGGGACTGCAAAACAACAAAATCATTTTGAAAACCAGTATGGCACTTACTAAGCTAGAAATAGAAATACCATGTGATCCAGCAATCCCACACCTAGGAATACATCCTGGAGAAATAAGAGTTGTCCCATGAATAGAATAGACATACACACGCTTATGTTCACTGCAACGTTGTTCACAATAGCAACAATCTGAAAACATTCTAAGTGTCTATTAAATGGATAACTGTGGTACATGTACACAATGGAGTATTATGCAACAGTAAAGTATATCAATGAATCTGTGAAGTATCATGTGCATGGAGGAAACTGCAGTGAAATAAGCCAATCACAAACAGTTTATTCCTGTATTAGACTATTACTGTAAAAACTCATGAAAAAGTGTATACATTAAAAGAGACAATCTTTGGTCATTACCAGGGAAGGAAGAGGTGGGGATGGAAAAACAACATGTACGTTGGACAAGTTATAAGTTCGATGAAGAGTAAGATTATGCACAATACTGGAAGCCAGTGCAACCTGTACAAGGCAAGGTCATGGAAGCTTCACAGGCACATCCAAACTCCCTGGAGTACCAATTTCTGGGCTGAGGACCGTGGGAACCATGGTCTCAGGGAACATTTCCTCAACTAGCATAATACACTTTACAAAGGAAATGTTCTACATTTTGCTTTTGTGATTGGAATCTGGATTCTTAAAAGCCAGTGGTGGCCATCTAGAATACTCTACTGATATCCTTCAGAAGAAAGGAAGAATAAAGCTATAGACACAGGGGGAAAGAGTAGTCCACAGTGCTAACGGACCATCTCTACAACGGCATCAAGCAATCTGGATCCAGTACAACTAGAAAGTACCTACTTATCATCACTAACTGCTCTGACAGGGATCACAACAGCGGTGCCCAAACAGTGCTGGAGAAAAATGTAGTACAAAATCCTAAATCAAAAAGAAAAAAGCAAGTTTACTGGTCTGACAGAGATCGGAGAAGCTCTGAGTGTATGGTCCCCAGACACACTTAAGCTCAGTAATAAAGTAACCTCTGAGATTCACCCTTCAGACAAGGATTGGACAGGCCCGTAACACCAAAGGATGAAAGGAATACGCTAGCCGAAGAGCATGGACTAAAAGACAGGAAGAGACAAAACCAAAGAAAACCGAATCTACTGCTATCAAGTCAATTCTGACTCATAGCAGCCCTATAGGACAAAGTGAGATTTTCCAAAGAGCACCTAGAGGATTCAAACTGCTGAGCCTCTGGTTAGCCATCTAGCACTTAACCGTAATGCCACTAGGAGTAGACAGGAGAGCTGGTAATAAGGAACCGAAGGTTGAGAAGGGAGAACGTTGACCTGTTTTGGGGTTGTTAACCACTGTCACGAAACAGTATGTGTACTGTTTAATGAGACACTTGTTTGTCCTGTAAACCTCCATTTAAATTACGATAAAAATGAAAGAAAAAAGATGAGCAGGCAAATATCTGTAACAGGTAGTGATAGAGTCAGCTTCTACCTGGCAGTTGAAAGATTGTAGAGGTAATATAGTTGTATCAACCAGCAGAACTCAGTAAGAAACAGGATATATTACCCAGATGAAATACATCTGGACCAGTGTTTTACTTTCAACAGTAAATACACCCTGTGGTTATTATGTGCATTTGAGTCAGTTCTAACTCATACAGAGCCAGTATTACAGTAAGATCACCCCTTAGAGTTTTCTTGACCATAATCTTTATCACAGAAGATGGACAGATCTTTTCTTCCATGGAGCTGATAGTGTATTTGAACTAATCACCTTTGGGTTAACCGTCAGGACTCCTTCAACATGGCTTATAGCATGGATTATACCTGTTTTAATTTAGCTCATAAGAAAGAAGCTACCAGACTGAAATAAAGCTTTCATAAAATTATCTTATCATGTAATGTACTTGAATGTGATAATCTCAGTTTGTTCAGAGACATGTTTGGAAAATGTTTCTCTACCTTCTTCAATCCTAGATTCATGCAATAAGGAGCTCCCCTCTCATTGGAGAATACCATGTGTTCAGTGCTAGTGGCTCTTTTATTTAACCAAGAAATGTTCTCCAAGGAGGCACAGACAATTAGAATCTTATAACCTAGCCTTTTCTTTCTGCTTGTGCTGAGGAATCAGGACAAAAAGTAGTGCTTGGAGGATGTAGCTAAATCATCCCAGGGACCCATTTTATTTGCCTTTATCCTCTAACTAATTGTTTTTTTATTTGCCTATAAATTTTAATTGCCTTGATTTATGTGTGTCATACTTGATAATGTTCCTCAAATCCTTTGTGAAAGAGACTATACAATATAAATTCTTCAAAAACATATTCACTTCTAATAAGTATCTATGAGAGTATTTGAAGGGTATGAAGTGTGATTGCAGCATATATATATATATATATATATATATATATATATTCTGTTTAAGTGCATAGCCAACCTGTGAAATGATTAAATGTGCATGCTTAGCTTCATTAGCTCACTCTTGATTACTAGGAGTAAAATGGAGAAGATAACACTTTCTTGTTACCACTGATGGAATTTTATAAAATATTAGCAAAGCTCAGATCTGCTTTTTATGTTCTTTAACTGCTACCGTGAGAACCTGGGTATAAAGGGGAGCTTGATTTAATTTCTTGCAAGATAGGTAAGAGATGTCTCTCAAATGTTTGTGCAATTCTTATTGACTGTTTTAAAAACCAAATATCACCATGATTGAAGCTATAATATCAGAATTGGAATATCTATTTCAAGAGTAATTTAAAATCACATTTAGTGTGACAGAACTTACACATATATTTTTTAAAGTTACTTTCAATTCAGTTGCTATATTATTGAATTTCACCAGAGCTAGTGGACTGTGTTACCATGGAATAAACTGAAAGAGTTTGTGCTACCTTTTTTTGCTTAGAAGCAGGAAAAACAAACAAGCAAACAAAAACCAACACCTAAATGCATCTATCCAATTACTTCACTCTATTATTTAATATGTGGAAATACTATCTTGGTATAAAGGGACATACACCTTCTTCATGGAAGGAAAGATGAAATAAATCTATCTTTGATGAAATCTATTCATTTTTTTTCAGTGTTGTCTTGATGTCTGTGTTTAAAGTTCACTCAGCCATTGTTTGCCATCAAGCAACTAAAGTTGGGGAGTTTTTCTCTGTATAAATGCCTAAGCAGATGTACTGATACCAAACATCAGTAAAGTGATTGTTGGGGCATATGAAGTTATCTTAGTTTTCCAGGGCTTCCATAACAAAATATCACAATGTGAGTGGCTTTAAATAACAGAAAGTGATTGTCTCAAAGTTCTGGAAACAAATCAGTGTATCATTTTAGGCTGTCTGAGAACTTGTTCCAGCTTCCCTGCTAGCTTCTAGTGGCTTCTGTCAACGCTTGGCATTCATTTGCTTTATTTGTAGATAAATTTCACATAACGTCTTTATCTCTGTGTGACTGTATTTACACATCTGTTCTCTTTCAGAAGACACTAGTCACAGAATTGGGATGCATCTTACTCTTGTGTGACCTCGTTAACTTAAGTAACATCTCCAAACAATGTGAATATTTTTCCAAACAAAGTCACATTCACAGGAACAGGGGGCAGGACTTCAGTATATCTTTGGGGGGCACACAATTCAATTAATAGTAGGAGAGTACCATAACAATGACCGTTCCAGGCACATTGAAAGCTGAATCACAGGCTCCTGTGACAATACTTTTTATTGTCCTGCTATTAACAGACATACCAGAATCTACTGTGCACCAGGCATATGCTTGACATCAAAAATTCAAATATGCTTGCTTTTACTTCTCAAGAAGTTTTTTTTCTGTTTTGCATTTGGAAAGGATAAATGTATATGGAGAAATTATCACTAATGCTACTGCATAAGCTATTATGGGGGGGTGAATATAGCTAGAGCATAGAAAAAGTATGTGGAAACAAGAATAAAATGTTAGGAAAGTGTTTTAGTCAGCTAGGGCTGCTCTAATAGAAATACCACAGAGTGGATGGCTTTAACAAAGGAAGGTTTATTCTTACACAGTCCGGTAGTTTGCAAGTCCATATTCAGGGTGTCCACTCCAGAGAAAGACTTTCCCCTCATCGGCTCTGGAGGAAAGTCTGGTATTGCATCAGTCTTTGTCCAGGGAGCATCTTGGCGCAGGAACCTCAGGTCTGAAGGACGTGCTCTTCATCCAGTGCAGATTTCTTGATGGTGCGAGGTTCCCAATTCTCCCCTTGCTTCTCTTTCCTTTTATCTCTTGCAGGCTGAAAGGATTAAGGGTGGGGCAAGCCATACTGCAGGGAAACTCCCTTTACCGCAGGGCAGGGAAATAATCCTAGAAAGGAATTTACAGCCCCACCCTAATCCTTTAACATACAGTTTAGCCAAACCATACATTTTGGGGGTGACACAATTCAACCCATGTCAGAAAGTCTTCTGAGAGAGTTACTTCACACGTGAATTAAAGAATGAGTAAGTATAGCTTACCCTGGCTGGCATAGGTAGAAGTTACTTCAGATGTGAGTAATAAAAGAAATGGCACGTTCAGAGAGGGTACACAGTTGAATTCAGTTGAAGTACGCGGTTGTTTGGAGACAAATGCATATACAAATACTTGTGAGATAGGTGGGAGCAGATCATGGAGTGCCTTTTGGCCTAATGAACCTCTGCTTGAATCTACAGTCAATGGGGGACTCAATGAAATCTGAAACACTGGGGAAACAGCATGACTGGATTCGCATGCTTAAAGCAAGTTCTAGCTGGAAAGTGTAAAGTGAACTTCAGGTACCTGCACTTGATGACAAAAGCCAGATAACAAGAGATGTAAAATAATGAATGTGTGCTCTTTTCATTATGGTTTTATTTTTATAATGACACCTTGCCAAATAGCTTAAAAACAAGTGTCTTGTTTTTCTAAAATTGAAGAGGCGTGTATTCAACCATTTTAAACTTATAGATCTAGAGATTAATGTTAGTTAATATGAAGCTTTATGTTTGACATACCTTTGTAAGTCCTTTAGAAGTTTATAAATTTTGTTGCACCTACAAATCAATACAACATTGATTTATTCTATCACATCCTTAGTGAAGCTCCTTTGATGACCAACATAATTCATAGGCATTTTGTAGAATAGTCAGAAGGTTTCCATAAATTATCCAAGCACAAAATTCATTTCCTCTGATGAGAATCTATTACAGTGTTAACCTTTGAAACCAGTTGTATCAGATAGCACCTGGAAGAAAACAGATGGCACATTTACAGGACTGACTGAGCAAAGTTTAACAAGGTGACTATTTACAATGGTGTGGGTAAGAACCAAGAATGGATAGAAGATCCCAGAGACAGCCAGCCTTTACACTCCCAAGTTTGAGGGGCAAGGTAAGGAAGTGGTATTCCTAGATTTAGCAAGAATTGTAGCTACGGAAAGATGCAGCTGCAGTGGCAGGCAGTTAGGAGGACCATAGGAGAATGAATTACATGCAAAACCTAGACAAGGAAAGGATACAGTGAGAAAAATACTCAAATCATTCCTTCTTTTCACACCACTCAACCTGTTGGTGTTCCTTATTTTGCAAGACAGAGGCTGACACAGCATAGGAGATGTAGTAGATGGAAAATTATATCCAGTACACACAGTATACAGAGCCAGCGTGCAAAGTGAACTAAGAGAGAACACTCTAAGATACAACTTGAAGTTGGGTAGCTGCTACTTCTCATAGAGTCAACTGGCTATTTGAGTAAGCATTGCATTTTTCCAAAGACATGTGGTTCTCTTTACCTAGGTGACACCCATATTTCATCTTGCCAATCAAATCCCTCAAAGGACTTGCTTCTGTGGCAAGTCCACTGAGACACATTCCACTCAAGTTTGGATGTCTGATGTACATGTTCAGTTTTACTCTGTCATATGCTGAATTATGGTAAAAATGTATACCTATAAATATATATGTCTATGTGGAGCCCTGATGGTGCCACGGTTAAGTGCTTGACTGATAGTTCAGTGATTTGAGCACACCAGTGACTTCAAGGGAGAAAGGTCTGGACTTCTACTCCCATAAAGACTACAGCTTAGAAAACTCTATCGGACAGTTCTACTCTGTGTTAGAGGGCCAATATAAAAGGAAATTGACTTGATGGTTAGCAACAACAACCACCAAAACCAAAACCTGCTGCTGTTAAGAAGATTTTGACTCTCAATAACAGTATATATATTTCTATCTCTTATTATCACTATTTCTTTATATAGAGAAAGACTTATTTGGGGGGAAATGACTCATGTGGTTGTGGCGGCTGGCAAATGTAAAATCTGTAGTGCAGATAACAGGCTGGACACTCTAGAAGTTTTTTTTTATCTCAAGTCAGGTAATGGGGGAGTGATGGAAATTTTGGCAATGTGTCTAGTTATAGCCTACAGACAGAAGAATCTTTGAGGAGACTTCCTTGGAGACTCTCAGGACATTGTGGAAGGTAACATGCTTTTAACACTAATTGATTGAAACACATGCGTATACTTTATAACAGCATCTAAACTAGTATTTGACCAAATTGTACCCCATAACCTAACCAAGTTGACACATAAAATTAACATCACAACAGCCTTCATGAATAAATAAAACAATAATCAAGGATTTTGATGATTTATCCTAAGAGAGATAAACCTTATAAATGAATTTTCCAGAACCGTAGAACTAGTCATTAAAGATGATCAAGGTGTAATCAAATCTTACTCAGTTTCATTATTCTTTACCTTCTTTCCACTCTTTCCAGTTAATCAGTTAACAATTCATTCTGAGCATAAATGAGAATTAATTTTAATAAAATGGTATTTATATCAAAGAAAATAGGAGAAGAGACACCTAGCAACAGTAAGTATTACAGCAGCTAACTGGTCAAAATAATATTTTGGTGAAACAAACATTTCTCCTTAATAGGTTTCTGGTGCATTAGTTCAGTCACATTTATTGAATTATAGACATTATTTCCAAACAAGTAATCTATTTATTATTCATAATCTTCAGAACAGTAGCTTAGTGTTAAATGGTCTTTAAAATACATTCAGTAAAATAGTAGTAGCTATTCCCCCATTTTATCCAGACACCTTAGGAGTGCCTCATCCAACACCCAAAGACACCATTATTCTCAAGGCACAGTTATTTAATAAAGTGGCAAGACATGTTGCTGAGTCGTATGGAAGTGATGGTTTTAAATGACAGATAATGCAAAACTGGAAAAGTCAAACAAATCAGCCTAAAATTTATATCCCTGGTAGGAAGAATAATGTTTGCTCGCATCTTTCACCCTGCTTCATGAAATGCCATCAGTATGGATGATCAGCTAAGAAAACATTTCAGAGAAAGGGTTTACAAGGAAGTGGGATCCCAGATAGACTTAGCTGTTAAATAGGGCTAACTGTAACCTTAGTTCAAATTAGTGGTAAATGTAAGAATCTAATAAAGGTCCCTTAGGTTATGAAGCTGCATTCCATCCTCTTCCTAAATTATCACCCTCAGACCAGATTAGCAGGTCTGCATTCCTTTCCCTGTTTCTAATGAGGTAAAATTGATTAAGACTCTGAGAGAGACAATAAAATTTTGGGTAATTCATACTGTTTGATACAATGTAATGAAACCTTATGATGTAATGAAATCTTGTGACTCCGGACTACTGCTCTGTGACAAACACCTAGCCCTGTGAATTCTGGATATAAAAATCTGCTGAAAAGGTAATATAAATGGGACAGTTCTTTGAAAAAGCTATTTTCACTGTCCCCCAGATCTGATGGCATATCTGCAAATAAAATATCCCTTGAACCCCACGTCGCCTCTGACAGGTGGAACAAACTTGCTGTATTTCGGCGGCAAGAGCATTGTTTGAGAATGAAAATGACTAATGGAAGTGAAAATAACACTAAGTGGGATGGTTTTATACAGCTTAGTATAATAGGTACATTACTGTAAGAGGGTAAACCCTAGTGACGCAGTAGTTAAGAGTTAAGGCTGCTAACCAAATGGGCAACAGTTTGAATCTGCCAGGTGCTCCTTGGAAACTCTATGGGACAGTTTTATTCTGTCCTACAGGGTCTCTATGAGTCAGAATTGACTTTACAGCAATGAGTTTCATTTTGTTGTTTAATATAAGATTGAAACATTCCAGCATTTAATTTACTTATAAGATACACTGGTATAGAAGAAAATTATTTACTCAAATATTTAGTAACTAAAAGACTTTAAGGTAGATCCAATTTACGCACATGAATACGGTATCATAATCAGCTCCATTGTTGATTTCATTTAGTTCTTACATAGGGTTCCGATGCAAAATTCACTTCCACAAAAGGTATTTATTATGTCAACTAAAGTTTAAAGCTTTGGAGGTAAACAGCTAAGCACATCTGATTATTTTTTCTCTACTGATTTAGTCTTCTGTTCAGTTACATAAAGCAGGGATACAAAGCCCAGGGATACTTGGGTTTCCTTTTATTCTCTATGCAGAATTAATCCGACTCAACGGCACTTGGCTTGGTTGGCAGAATTAATCAGAGATCTTTTCTTAAATATATCTCCTCTTTTTCCTAACTACAGCAGCACTAAATTACATCACTAAGATACTGTGGCTAGATTATGGCTTAATTTTGTTTTCCCTTCTCTATCTTTTTACCTGTAGCTCATCTCTCTTTAAAGTGATCACAGATGTTATATGATCAATCTAATAGTTAAGCTCTAAAACCACACACTATTGTGTACTGTTGATTCAAAATTTAGTTTCCACTTTCCTTTCAAATTTCATCTGGTAGTTTTGGCTTGTTTTTTATTGCCCACTAATGTCAAGTAGTAATAGATTCCTATACAACGTGCGGTTGATCACCCATGTCTTTGCACATAGTGAACCTATTATTAAGAAACTCACTTCTACTCCTTATGTTGTAGCTGCTACACTCTTTATAAGGATTATGTGGTAACTGCCACTTTCCTTGCAAATATCAACTGATTATGATCACAGACTAATGTGAAACTCTTTAGATCCATGGAATGGATTATGATGCAGGACATAACATTTTTCCTCCTCTACGAACTGTGTTATATAGTACTTACTTGTGCTATGCTGGACACTGTGCTTTATTATTGCTCTTATAACAATAAAATGAAATGAAATAATCTCTTCTGTGTTTTTTCTTTAATATGGCATAAACTACTGCCAATCTATATATTACTCTTCATTTCAACCTCACTTTTAAGTTCACATAGTAAGAATAGTGTTCTAAGAGAACATATATACTCCTTGATTCTTATTTTCTAAATATTCAAAAAATATTTCAAAATATATAATTATTTCACATTGCATCTTGAAAGCTACATACTTACTGTGTGGGTCTATGTTGCCATTTGGATTCACCTATTCATCTCTATTACATATGTTTTGATGCTAGATATGTGAATAAACTATGTTACTTGTACTTGCATTAATGCAGAACTTGGAATATCTTAATCCACTGTGGGCCTACCAGGCAATTCTCTATGTAACATAATTCTATATCATCCTCTGATATATTTTTTGCAAGCTTAAGTAATGGAACTTAGTAGAAGGCAAAATACATACTGCATGAATTGGGCCTAACTTTGTGTTTTCAGTCATTAAGTGTTCAAAAGTGGGTAATACATTTTTCTACTTCAATATATTTCCCTGACATAAAAAGCTAAAAGGGAATTAAAGTTTCATAAAAACTGTAACAGCCTCTATACATATTTCCCTGTCAGATGAGCTGTTTTCAGTAAAGACTTACAGGATATTCAGTTTTAATCAGTGTAAATTTAATAAATTCATTCCAACCCCGCTTGCAGTAAATCTGGTAAGACTTTCAGGATTAACCTGAGTCTATTCTCAGTGTATGATCAATAGGAAAAACATGTTGATACTAAACCAAAAATTACAATAAATGATTACAATACAATAAGTAAAATTACAATAAGCTCTGGATCTGAAAAAAAAGAAAAAGAATTAAATTAGATTCTGCCACCTTAAATTGAGGTATTTAAATACAAACTACTCTTGTCAGTGAAATGTAAAGTTACCCCAACGATGATGTTGAAGTCACTCTTAAAAACAAAAAAAGGAAAGAAAGAAATGCGCAGATAAACAGAATGGGAACTTTTTGAAGTTACAGCCAATTTCAATTCCAAATCTAATTTACCAAGTTTATTTGATTCTCAAGACAGAGACTACCGGCCTTAGTACAACCCATTCTGAGTGCTAGTGGTGCACAGGTTATGAGCTGAGGATGTTAACCAAAATGTTGGCAGTTAAAACCCACCTGCTACTACCTGGAAACCCTGTGTGGCCCTTCTACTGTCTCCTATAGAGTAACTGTGAGCCATAATGGACTCTACTGCTATAAAGTTCAGGTTTACAGTCTACTCTTTTATTTTTTATTAATTTAATGGCAAAGGCTAAATAGAGTAGCACAAAAGATAATGATTATCAACTACCAGGATTAAAGAAGTCATCTCCAGTCCCTTCCATCCCTGACATTCCAAGACTGTAACTCTCAGACAATTGCAACAATTTCCAGCAATGTTCCTGATCTGGGGAAAACTAAAATTGCAAAAGAAATTACAACTTGCAAAACTGCACTGATTTCCCAAACATCAATTATAACAAAGCATCTATGATTACAGACTGAGTTGAAACTCAGTCAAAAAAAATTTTTTTTACATCTATATGCTTTAGTAAGTCAATAGTCAAAGAGATCTAATAATAATGTAACATGAGTTAGTGTTCTAAATTTAAGTTCACTGATTATTTAAGTGACTGGCCTGATTTATAAAGTCTGACAATAACTTCTGAGACCTTCCTAAAACTAACTCTCAGTTTCAAAGCTCTAGAAGTACCCTTCCATGTAATTCCATTTTTTTTTGAAATGTTCCAGTTTCTTACAGCGTTTGTTCTCTTTTTCTGCAACAACTGAAACACCTAAATCTGCTTGACTCTGGGTGTATTCCGTATAGCCTTTGGTTAGGAGAATCCTTTAGTTTCTAAACCACAGGACGGTTATAAAGATTAAACGCAGTTTAACAATCGGTAACAACTGAGCTTTAATGTTAGCTATTGCTACTGTGTAGCTATCAATTCGCTGTCTCTGAATTCCAAATGCAACCTTTATTGCCCTGTTTTACAAGCTGGGGCCGAACTTTGTAATAGTTTCTCTTTGAGAGAGTGCCCAACAGCATGTGAGTAGGTTTCTCAGGAGTATCAAAATTTAGCAAGCTTTCTGTCTTTTAGCCAAAGGTTTTCAGCTTGCTCAGCTTGCTCATCTGAGTTTATGGTTCCGTGTCCTCTAGTCTTGGCTTATAGTCTTCCCAAAAGAAGGCCTTGTACTTGCCAGTTCCAATTTATGTTTTCTTGTTCTCCAACCTCACAGCCCGTGGACTAGGTCTAGATCCAGGCAAAACTATCAATTTATCCACCTCCTGTGGGTCACAGCCACAGCCACCCACAAACTTCAAACTCAGCCTTGGGAAGGGTACTCCCTTTCCAAATTTGTTACTTTCTTTGATACTCTCTCTGAGGCATATACTTTTTAAAACATAAAATACAGAAAATCACAGAAAGAGATTAACCCCTGCTCGTTGTCAGTGGAATTTCTCCACTATCAAAAATGCAATGATACACCTCATAACATCCATTCCAGCAACATCCAACTGCATATGCTTCTGTGTTCCTACAGAGTTATAACAGAGTTCAGAACTCTCAAATGAAGAACGGAACTGGACATAGCAAACAGAATAGCTTTCATCATGCAAAAGGTATATCTCATGTCTTCTGTATACAAAGATATTTTGTTGCCAGGTATATAATGGTATTTACTCTATATATACAACTTACAACACATATATCTTGATAGCCATAATAAATACTTCTGTTATTGTATTATATATGTACTGTACTTTCTACTGTTACTTTAATGTGAACATTCCCTACTTACAAATAGAATATTACCTATGAGAGTATACACTTTCATTCACAGACAGTAGCACCCTAACTGATGTACTACACATCTCTTAAGTTTTCTGACACTACTTCTCTGTTTAATTTTATTTTGAAAATGTTACTGTGAAGAGCATCATGTTGTTGTTAGATGCTGTAGAGTTGGTTCCGATTCATAGCAACCTCTGCACAATAGAATGAAATACTGCCTAGTCTTGTACCATGTCCACAGTTGTCTTTATGCTTAAGCCCTTCGTTGAAAGCACTGTGTCAATCCATCTCATCGGGGGTCTTCTTCTTTTTGGCTGACCTGCCACTCTACCAAGCATGATGTCACCCTCCACACACTAATCCCTCCTGACAGTATGTCTGTAGTATGTAAGATGCAATCTCTCCATCTTAGCTTCCAAGGAGTACTCTGGTTGTAATTCTTCCACTACAGATCCGTTTGTTCTTTTAGCAGGCCATGGTGCACTGAATATTCCACCCAACAGCACAAGTCAAAGTCGTCAATTCTTCTCTCTTCATCAGTCATTGTCCAGCTTTTGCATGCATATGATGTGATTGAAAATACCATGGCTTGATTCAGGCTCATCTTAGTCTTCAAGGTGACATCTTTGCTTTTAAATACTTGAAAGAGTTTCTTTGCAGCAGATTTTGCCACTGCAATGTATCTTTTGATTTCTTGCCTGCTGCTTCCATAGGTAGATTGTGGAACCAAGTAAAATGGAATCCCTGACATCTTCAATCCCTTTTCCATTTATCACAATGTTGCTTACTGGTACAGTTGTGAGAATCTTTATTTTGCTTTTTTGATGTTGAAGTGCAATCCATACTGAAGACTGTGGTCTTTGATCTTCATGTTTCAAATCGGCTTCACTTCCAGCGAGTAAGGTAGTGTCATCTTCATAAGGCAGACTTTTAAAGAGTCTTCCGCCAACCCTGATGGCTTATTCTTCTTCATAGAATCCAGCTTCTCAGATTATTTGCTGAGCATACAGGCTGAAAAGGTATGGGGAAATGATACAGCTCTGACACACATCTTTCCTGACTTTAAACCATGTTCCCTTGTTCTGTTTTCACAACTGCCACTTGATCCGTGTATAGATTCCTTAGGAGCAAAACTAAGTGTTCCAGAATCATTCTCCATGATGTTAACCATAATTTGGTAAGATCCACTCAGTCAAATGCCTTGCATAGTCAAGGAAATACAGATAAACATTTTTCTGGTATACTCTCCTTTCAGTCAAGATCCATCTGACATCAGCAACAATATCCCTGGTTCCATGTCCTCTTCTGAATACAGGTTGAATTTATGGCAGTTCTCTGTCAATATACTGCTGCAGTCACTTTGAATGATCTTGAGAAAAATTTTACTTGCATGTGGTAGTAATGATATTGTTTGGGAATTTCCACATTCAATTGGATCATCTTTCTTCAGAATGTGCATAAATTTGGATCTCTCACAGTCAGCTGGCCAAGTAACTGTCCTCCAAATTTCTTTTCATAGATGAATGAGCACATCCAGCATTGCATCTGTTTGCTGAAATATCTCAATTGATATTCATTCAAGACCTGGAGTCTTGCTTTTGCCAGTGTCTACAATGCAGCTTTGACTACTTCCTTCAGTGGCATCACTTCCTGATCACATGCTGCCTCTTCAGATGGCTGAACACCAATCAGTACTTTCTGGTGTAATGACTCTGTGTATTCTTTCCATCTTCTTTTGATGCTTCCTGAGTCATTTAATATTTACCCTGCAGAATCCTTCACAATTGCAACTCAAGGCTTGAATTTTTTCTTCAGTTCTTTCAACCTCAGAAATGTAGAACATACTCTTCCTTTTGGTTTTCTACTTCCAGACCTTTGAACATGCAATTTTAATACTTTATTTTTTCTTCTCAACATGCCCTTTGAAATCTTCTGTTTAGTTCTTTTACTTCATCATTCCTTCACTTTTCTTTAGCTGCTAAACATTTGAGAGCAAGTTTCAGAGTCTCTTCTGACATCCAATTTGGTCTTTTCTGTCTTCCTTCAGAGTTTCTCACTTGTCAGTTTGTTCTATTATGTGGGCTTTTGTGTTGCTGTGATGCTTCAAGTTATGCCACTGGTATTTAGATATTAGCAGGGCTACCCAGGGTTGGCAGGTTTCATCTGCACTTCCATACTAAGACAAACTAGGAAGAAGGACACAGCTTTCTACTTCTGAAAAGAATTATCCAGTGGAAACCTTATGAACAGCAACAGAACACTGTCAGATACAGTGCCAGAAAATGAGCCACCCATGTTGGAAGACACTCAGAAGATGACTGAGGAAAGAGCTGCCTCCTCAAAGTGGAGCTGTATTTAATAACATGGATGGAGTAAAGTCTTCAGGATCTTCATCTGCTAATGTAGGAAGACCCCAAATAGAAGAAACAGCTGCAAACATCCATTAATAATTGAAACATGGAATGTATGACGTATGAATCTAGGAAAGTTGGAATGAAAAATAAAATAGAATATATAAACATTGATATCCTAGGCATTAGGGAGCTGAAATGGACTGGTATTGGCCATTTTGGGTCAGACAATCATATGATCTACTATGCCAGAAATAAAAACTTGAAGAGGAATAGTGTTATGCTCAGCATCAAAAAGAATGTTTCAAGATATGTCCTGAAGTACAGTGTTGTCAGTGATAGGATAACATCCACACACCTACAAAGAAGGCCAGTTAATATGACTATTATTCAAATTTATGCACCAAACACTGAGGCCAAAGATGAAGAAACTGAAGATTTTTACCAGCTTCTGCAGTCTGAAATTGAACAAACATGCAATTAGGGTGCATTGATAATTACTGGTGATGAGAATGCAAAAGTTGGAAACAAAAAAGAAATTATCAGTAGTTGGAAAATACAACCTTGGTGATAGAAAAGATGCTGAAGATCACATGATAGAATTTTGCAGACTAACCACTTCTTCACTGCAAATGCTTTTTAACTAACACAAACAGCAGTTACAAATGGGCCTCACCAGATGGTACACACAGGAATCAAATTGACTACATCTGTAGAAAAAGACGATGGAAAACTCTGCATCAGTGGCCAGAATCAGATCAGGTGTTGACTGCATCACAGGTCATCAATTGTTCATATGCAAACTAATATTGTAACTGAAGAAAATTAGAACAAGTCCACAAGGGCCAGAGTATGACCTTGAATATATCTCACCTGAGTTTAAGACCATCTCAAGAACAGAACTGATGTGCTAGGCACCAATGACCAAAGACCATACTAATTGTGGAATGACATCAAAGACATCATTCATGAAGAAACCAAGAGGTCATTAAAAGGGCAGAAAAGAAGTGCATCGTGACCCAAAATAAAGAAAAACCTGTGTTCGTGATAGCAGCACCTGGAGGCAAAGGAGAAGTATTAATTTGGAAGCAAAGCAAGAGGTTTCCCATATATCTTCGATAAGTATATGACATAGTCACAAAATGTCCAAATCACATGATATATTTCACAGAAGGTAGCAAGGATGTTAAGAGAAACACAGCTGTATATTTCTTTCCAGTTTTATATATTTGTTTATCTATATATATATTTCTGTAAAACAATTCAACACTGACACAGTGTACTCAATCTTACCAAAATGAAGATGAGGAGAGGCTCTTAAAGTCAGCAGGCTCAAACCAAAACTAACTTACAAAGAAGAGTCATATAGACTGAGCTCCAATTTTTCAGCCAAAAGTATATTGGTAAGAAAGAATAGAATAACATAGACAAAGTGTTGAAGAAACAAAAATCTTCGAATCAAGAATTATATATCTTGCAAAACTGTCTGTCAAATAAGATACTGAAATTAGGACATTCCCAGATGAACAGAAATTTAGAGAACTTCCAAACACCAAACAAAAATTAAACAAAATAGTGTAGAAAGTTTGTTGATTAGAAAATTGATAACATCAGGCATTTACTCATGAATACAATGCGGGACACAGCACCCAGAGTCCAACTTGGTTGGGAAGCCACAAAGTTCAATAGAAGCTGAAATATTAAAATTAAGGAAACAGATCTCAGTATGTAAACTATGACAACATTACACTAAAAAGAGAGATTAATTAATGTATTTTTTAGAACTTTCAGATGGAGATGGAGTCAAGACAATTCAAAGATATTAAAGACTGGCTTAAACTCAGAACATTATGGAGGAATAGTAGGGTAGCCACAAAGCAGAGAAACAATACTACACATTGAAACAAGAAACACAGCATAGAATTCTCAACAATTATAAAACCAACTTTGAAAATGATGAAAAGAAAACCCATATAGCAAAACAACTCAGAACAGAATATGAAATTGAACAAAGAAACTGTGAACAACACCAAAAAGGCACTAAAATGACAGCACTGAATTCATATGTATCAATAATTAACACTGAATGCAAATAGACTAAATTCACTAATAAAAGACAGAGGGTAACAGGGTAGATCAAAAAATATGATCTGTCCATGTGATGCTTACAAGAAATACAACTTAGACTCAAAGATACAAACAAACTGAAACTCAAAGGTTGGAATGATATATGCCAAGCTAACAGCATGCAAAGAAGAGCAAGAGTGGCTTCATAATTCTCAAATAAGATAGACTTTAAGTAAAATCCACCATTGTGGACAAGGATAGTCACCATTTATTGTTTAAAGGATCAGTACATAAAGAAGATATAACAATATTAGATATTTATGCACCCAAACAAAAGAGCTTCTAAGTACATCAATCAAATGCTGATAACATTGAAAATTGAGATAAATCAGTCCACAATAACAGGAGACTTCAACACATTACTTTTAGTAAAGGCCAGAAAATCCAGAAAGCAGCTCTGTAAAAATATGGAAGATCTTATTGAAACAATCAACAAACTCACTCTGGTGGACATATACTGAACTCTTCACCCAACAACAGACAAGTGTACCTTCCTTTCCAAAGCACATTGAACTTTCTCCAGAACAGACCATGTATTAGACCATAAAGCGAGTCTCAACGAAGTTGGAAGCTTTGAAACACTGCGACCATGAAGCCATAAAAGTTGAAATCAATAGCAGAAAAAACATGGGTAGAAATTGAAACAAGGACACTGAACAACACCATGCTCAGAAATTTCTGGGTTATAAGAGAAACCAAGGTTGCAGTAAAGACATTTACAGAATCAAATGAGAATGAAAACAAACCCTACCAGAACCTATGGGATATAGCAAAAACAGATCTCAATAAATCCACATATCTGGAATTAAAAAAGAACCCATACCAAAGAATTAACCCTACAATTCAAACAAGTAGACAGAGAACAAAAGAATCCATTCTAAAACTTACAGCAGAACTGAATGAATTAGACAATAGAAAAACAATTGAAAGAATTAACAAAACCGAAAGTTGGTTTGTTGAAAAGATCAACAACAACAACAAAAAAAAAAAATATTGGGTTAAGATGGAAGAAGTATTCAAGTTATGCTGAAATCCGCTTAATATTATTCTTGTTTCTAATGTGTGCTATCACCGATTTCACCCAACCAGATTTCTAGTAACTATCTAATCTAAACCCTCCCCACCTCACCCTCTCTCCCTCCCCTCCCTTGCAGCTGTCAAAGAGTCATTTCTTCTATACATAAGTCTGTTTTTGAGATCTTATCATAGGAGTCTCATACAATATTTGACCTTTTGTCACTGACTACTTTCACTCAACATAATGTCTTCTAGTTGAATCCAGGTTATCAGATGTTTGGAATCATCATTATTCCTTATCATTGCATAGTGCTCTATTGAGTATATATACCATAGTTTATCTATCCATTCCTTTGTTGTTGGGCATCTGAGTTGATTCTGTTTTTTGTTATCATGGGCTGTGCTGTGATAAACATTCTTCCATCTTAACCCAATATTGCAAGGACAGAGTAGCTGGGGCAGGGGGCAGGGGACCATGTTCTTAGGTGAAATTGAGGCCAATTGGCACAACTAGTGTTTTGCTAAGAGGGCTCTCTGCACCCCACATTGGTGAGTGGCATCTGGGGTCTTAAAAGCTGCCAGGCTGTCATCTGAGGGCACAGCAAATGGTCCCAACTCAGCAGGAATGGATGCTCACCGAGGACCCAAATGACATGGGGTAAAGACAACCCAAAAGATAGAGAGACCCACATGAGTGGGTGCCTTCATTGACTTGGGACCAGAAGAACCAGATGGTGCCTGGCTATCACCAGTGATAGCTGCGATGGAGCTCACTAAGTTGAGTCTCACTGGCAACACAAGAATAAAAAGGGGTGCACCCTGAGATCTCCACTGAAAGAACACAACTAATGGTCCTGAGGTTTCTGGGTTCCCCTAGGAGCATGGTCCCTGGCCCTGATGCTGCTCTTGCCCATAAATTACAACGAAGGTCCACTCTTCGGACACGAATGGATTGGACTTGGCGATGTAGGGTGACCATATAGTGGATGCACTTTATGGTTCTATGCATCTATAGGATATCATCCTGCTGACCTCTGACAGGAGGAAGGAGAATGGGTGGAGAGGAGGGGAAAGGAGACTGTTAGAAGGATGAGACCTGTATGGGGCAGAGAGGAATAGTGTGCTGTCACTGGGCAGGGAGAGCGGTGGAAGCTGCATATAGGTGGGCATGTAAATGTGTATGGGAATATACATTTTCACTCAGTCATAATAAAATAAAAATAAAAATAAAAATAAAAACACTTGCCAAACTCACAAAAGAAAAATAGAAAACAAAAAAGATAACCCAAATAAGAAATGGGACTGGTCATTTCACACAGACCAACTGAAACTAAAAGGATCATAACAGGTCCTTTTAAAGGTGTCTCCTCATATTTACTTTTGACAAGTCTGATTATAATACACTTCAATGTCTTTCTTTTGGGATCTATGTTAGGTGGAGTACAACAAGCATTTTCGATAGATATTCTCATTTTTCATGATATCAGAGAAGTTTTATGTCACCAAATCTTTGACAATTCTCAGTGTATTTTTCTGTCATCCACCTCTGTTTTGGTACTGCAGTCACTCAGATTATTTCTCTTGGTAGGGTCCTATATAATTCTTAGTGTTTCTTGATTATTTTTAATTCTTTTATCTGATTTTTCCTCAAATACATTGATGTCATGTACGTTATCTTCAGTCTCACTAATTTGGTCAGCCATTGCCTCAGTTCTTCTGTTTTGACTTTCTAGTGAGTTCAATCATTCTGTAATTTCATTAGTAATTTTCTAAATTACTAATTTTTGCTGCTCTTTGCTTTCTTGCAAGCTATTGACTTTGTCAGCATGTTCTGCTGCATTTTGCCTTATCTGTTCCCTCATCTCTTGAAGAGTTCTAAATGTTAATCTTTTGTATTCTACATCTGATAGTTCCAGGAAGCTCCCTTCTTCTGAAAAATTTAATTTTTTGATTTTGGAGGTTTCTGAATAAATCATGGTCTGCTTCTTTAAATATTTCAATATGGACTGGTGTTTGCAAACCTTTAATAAATGTTTGCATTTATTTATGTTTACCCACTGTGTTCTAGCTTCTTGTTTTGATATTTCCAAGTATACTGGTCATGTGTGATAGTTTGGTTATTGTTGTCTTTGACTCTCGAAAGTCTTTTCACCTAGTAATTAGAGCTGTTAGTAGACATGGGAGCCAAAGAGTTTGATTACTTTTCTTATACGGATTCAGGCCAGATGTGTTCAGGTAGTCAGTCACCAAGTGTGTGGTGCAGACCATCACTTACTCTCTGAGATGGGCAGAGTTTGGCTACAGCACCAGTGTTTGGTTACAGCCACTAAGAAAGGGAGGAGACTAACAGCTGCCACTGAATGTAGGTAAGGATCGTGCATCCTCTTAGGTCTGAATATAAGTGGAGGGACAAATTTTGCCCTGATTTTCCAGCTTAGGGGAATTGTCTGAATTTTACCACCCTAGGTTTGTTAGACTGTTCCTCCTCAGAGTCTTGGAGAATGGCTCATGGAGGGCTTAAAGAATCCTACTTCCAACTCAGTTAAAGACATCTGACTCCAGAACCAGGTTCAGTGCAGAGAATGGAGGGAAAGAATGGCTAAGGGATCACTTGAGTAGAACTACTTCTGGATCATTTAATGACATCAGACTCTAGCGCAAAGTACAGTGCAGAGAAGAGAGGGTAGAGTGTTGGAAGAAAGTAGATACACCTTCCTTGAAGGAAATATTTAGATTGTCATGCAGCAGGTTACAGGAAAAGACTTGGCTGTTAAAGATCTGATGCTGTCTCTCACTGGCTGTGGAGGCACAAGTGGATTCTCCAATTACTTCTGCTGCGGATCACGCCCACCAGCCTCCATGTGAAGCAGCACGTGGTGGCTGTGGCCATTTCCAGGCAATTCAGATCTGTGGAATCCTACATGGACTTCTGGTGCTACTCTCCCTTCCTTGTAGCTCAGTCTAATTTGTCAACATGCTGTTTAATGTTTAGGGCTCCCATGACGTATGTACTGGATTCATACGTTTGGTTAGGTCTCTGTTGTTAGAGGGATCACTGGAAGTGTCTGTCTCTACCATCATGGCCCTGCATCACAATGTTGTTGTTTTTTTCTTTTATGTGATGGAGAAACAGATCACCAACTTCATAGGGAAAGAGAAGAAGCCCTAGATAACTAAAATATTACTGAAGAAGAAAAACAAAGTGGAAAGCCTCATACCACCTGACTTTAGAATCTGTTACACAGCCATGGTTGTCAAAACATTCTAGAAACACAGACCAGTGAAACAGTTCTGAGAATCCAGATATAACACCATTCACCTATGAGCAGCTGATATTTGACAAAGGCCCCAAGTATGTAAACTAGGGAAAGACAGTCTCTTTAACAAACAATGTTGGCATAACTGGATATCCATCTGCATAAAAACAAAATAAGACTCTTTTATCACAAGATGCATAAAGTCTAACTCAAAATGAAACAAACACCTAAATATAAAATCTAGAACAATACAAATCATGGAAGAAAAAATAGAGCAACCACAGGGACCTATAATGCAAAATAATCTTAACAATGCAGAAACACCAGAAGAGAAAATCAGTAACTGGAAACTTCTAAAACTCAAAAATTTATGCTCATCCAAAGAATTCACCAATAGAATATAAAGACTACCTATAGATTGGGGGTGGTGGGGGTGGGGGAGTGCTACCATGAATCCCATCTGTGTCTACTTGCTGTAATCCACAAAGGTACTGCAAAACCTCAAAAAAAAAGATAACCCAGGTAAAAAACTGGACAAACATTATGAATAGGCACTGTACCAAACAAGATATCCAGACAGTCAACAGACACAAGAAGAAATCCTCACAATCGTTAACCATTAGAGAAATGAGAAGTCTCAATCATAAGTACAGTCATATATCATCTCACACCAGCAAGGTAGGCATTAATCCAAAAAAAAAAACCACCAAATAATATAAATTTCAGTGGTTGTGGAGAGACTAGAACACTTCTATGCTGTTTATGGAATATAAAGTGGCATAACCACTTTAGAAATCTATTTGGCACTTTCTTAAATAGCTAGAAATAGAAATACCACAGACCCAGCAATTGTGCTCCTTGGAATATATCCTAGAAAAATTTAGGGCTGTCACATGAATAGCTACATGCATACCAATGTTTATTGTAGCATTGTCTGCAACAGCAAAAGGATGGAATCAACCTAGGTGCCCATCGACAGACAGATGGATACAGACTATGATATATTCACATAATGGAATACTATGCAATGATAAAAAACGATGATCTTTGGAGACATAATATGGGGTCATCTGGAAGACATTATGCTGAGTGAAATTAGCAAATTGCCAAAGGACAAATGTTGTATGAGACCACTATTATAAGGACTTAAGAAAAGGTTTATGCACAGAAGAAAATAATCTTTGATGGTTACAAGGGTGGGGAGGGACAGAGAGGTGTTCATACATTAGATAGGAATTGGGTTAGCTGAAGGGAGTAACAACACGCAGTAACAGGGAATTTAACACACATAGACTACACTAAAAGCTAAAAAGTTTCTTAAATATAACTCAACATTTTGAAGGATGCTGTAGCATAGGGTGGCAGAGTGGGCTAAGTACTACATCTGCTAACTGAAAGGTCAGCTGTTCAAATCCATAAGGCACTCCTTGGAAACTCCACGGGGCAGTTTTGACCTCTAGGGCTACTATGAGTCAGACCTGACTTGACAGCAGGGGGTTTAGTTTTTTAGTTTTGTAGCAGGGGCAAGGGTCAGGAGACTATGGTCTTAGGAGACATCTTGTCAAGTTGCAAAACTAAGTTTTTTGAAGAAAAGATCCTGCAGCCCACTTTAGTGAGTCATGGTATATGGTGTCTTAAAAGCTAACAAATGACCATGTACATAGCATAAATTAGTCCCATTCCACTTGGAACATACAAGAATGGCGGACATCAAAGACATGAGGAATATATGAGGCCAGGAGATAGAATTTGTCATGTAATACAGAGACTACATAAGCAATAAACCAGAAGAATTAAACGGTACACAGCCACCACCAATGATTCATTGGTGGTTTGTCTCTCCATCTCACTGAAACATGGCACTGGAATTTGTTTGGGGATTGCATTGTATATGTAGATCACTTTGGACAGAAAATATATTTCCACAATGTTAATTTTTCTTATTCATGAGCAAGGTAGGTTTCTTCACTTACGTAAATCTTTTTTGGTTTCTTGTAATAAGGTCTTGTAATTTTCTCTGTATAAGTTTCTTACATCTCTGGTGAGATTTATTCCTAGGTATTTTTATCTTCTCGAGGCTATTGTAAATTATATTGAACTGATGATTTCCTCTTGTTGATCTCTTTGTTGGTGTAAAGGAGTCCTACTGATTTATTTAAGTTAATCTTATATTATGGTACTTTGCTGAGCTCTACTATTAGTTCTAGTAGTGTATAGCTTCTTTAGGGTTTTGTGTGTATACCATCACATTATTGGCAAATAATCATATTACTTCTTCTTTACTGTTGCGGATGCCTGTTATTTCTTCATCTTGTTTGATTACTCTGGCCAGAGCCTCTAGCACAGTGTTGAATAGAGCGGTTACTGTCAGCATTCTTATCTAGTTCCTGTTCTCAGGGGAAATTCTTTCAGTCTTTCTCCATTCAGGATGATGTTGCAAGTTGATTTGGTGCCAATGTCCCTTATTGCATTGAGAAATTTCCCTTCTACTCCTATTTTGCTGACAGTTTTTAACATGAATGGGTGTTGGTCTTTGTTAAATGCCTTTCTTTATCACTTGACAAAATCAAGTGATTCTTATCTTTTGTGCTATTTATGTGGCTAATCACTTTAATTGTATTTTTGATGTTGAATCAGCCTAGCGCCCCTGGTATGAATCCCGCTTGGGCATCATGAATTATTTTTTTGATATGTTGTTGAATTCTTTTTTACTGGGATTTTGTTGAAGATTTTTACATCTAGGTTCATGAATGATATTGATCTGTAATCTTCTTTTTTTTGTGGGATCTTTTCCTGACTTTGGTATCAGAGTTATGCTAGCTTCATAGAACAAATTTGGGAATGTTCTGTCATTTTGTATGTTGTGGAATAGCTTCAGTAGTGTTGGAAAGAACTCCTCTATAAAAGTTTGGTAGACTTTTCCAGTGAAGTCTTCTGGGCCAGGACTTTTTTTGGTTGGTAGTTTTTTTTAATTTTGTGATGGGTTTTTTAAGTGGTACTGTCTCTCTTTGTGATAGTTCGCTAGGTGATGTGAGTCTAGAAATATTTCATCTAGTTTTTCAAATATCTTATAGTACAACTTTTCATAGTATTCCATTATGATACTTCTAATTTTGGTTGGGATTGTTGCTACATCTCCCATCTCAATTCTTATTTGGGTTATTTGTTTCCTCTCCTGTTTTACTTTTGTGAATTTAGCCAATGGTTTATCAAATTTATTGATCTTTTCAAAATACCAGCTCTCAGTTTTGTTAAGTTTTCGCGACTGTTTTTCTTTTCTCTGTTTTGTTTAGTTCTGCATTAATCTTTATTATCTGTTTTCTTTTTCCGGTTGAGGCGTTCCTTCCGTTGTTCTCCTTCTACTTGTTCCAGCCACAGGATTAACTTTTGGTTTAGGCACTTTTCTCATTCTGGATGTGTACATTTGTAGAGATAAACTGACCTCTGAGCCCTTCTTTCACTGTATTCCATAGGTTCTGGTAGGACACATTTTCATTCTTATTTGATCCCATGATTTTCTTTATTGCATCCCTAATTTCTTCTATAACCCATGAATTTTTGAGCAATGTGTTGTTCAGTTTCCATGACTTCAAATTTGTACTTGTGTGCTTTCTGCTATTGATTTCAATTTTTAAGGCTTTGTGCTCTGAGAAGAAGCTTGGCAATAATTCAATGGTTTGGATTTTGTTCAGACTTGCTTTGGGGCCTAACACATGGTCTATTTGGGAGAATGTTCCATATGCATTGGAAAAGAGGATGCACCTGTCTGTTGTTGAGTAAAAAGTTTTGTCTATGTCTACGAGGTTGAACTGACTGATTTTCACAGTAAGATCTTCTGCATCTTTATTGAGCTTTTTTTCTGAATAATTTGTCCCTTACTGAAAGCGGAGTGTTGAAGTCTCCTACTATTACTGTAGAGTGATCTCTCATTTTTCAGTGTTGTTCAATGTATTTATTTACTCTGATATTGTGTACATAATTATTTAATATTGCTATATTCTTATGTATTGAAACTTTAAGCCATAGTGACCATCCTTGTCCATGATGGTGGATTTTGCTTTAAAAATTATTTTATCTGAGATACTGTTACACCTACTCTTCTTCATAGTTGTTAGTTTGGTATGAGTTTTTCATTCTCTGATTTTCAGTTTGTTCATATCTTTAAGCTGTGTGTCTTGTAAGCAGAATATATACAGATCATATTTTTTGATCCAGCCTGTTACTCTCTGTCTCTTTATTGGAGAATTCTGTTCATTTGCATTCAGTATAATTACTAGTACATATGTATTTAATATTGTTATTTTGGTGCCTTTGTTTTTGTGTTGTTCACATTTTCTTTGTTCAACTTAATGTTCTGTTCTGGGTCATTTTTTTTCTTTAAGGGTTTTCTTTTCAACCTTTTCAGTGTTGCTTTTGTGTCTGTTGAGACTTCTATATTGTGTTTTTTATCTTGATGTGTAGCATTGTTAACTTTGCAGCTTCCCCATTCTCCCCTCTAATGTTCTAGGCTTAAACTAATCTTTAATTTTTTCATATCTCCTTAACTTTCTCTTCATTTGAAAGGATTATGAATATGGTAATATATCCTTTTTATAGTGTAATGTTGTCATAGTTTACATGTGAAGCTCTCTATTTCCCTAATTTTAGTATTTTAGCTTTAAGTGAGCTTTGTGACTTCCCTAATTAATTAGGACTCTGGATGTTGTCTCCTGCATTGCATCCTTGACTATGTATATGTGGTGTTATTGATTTTCTCATTGAAGAACTTCCTTCAGTATTTCCTGTAACTTTCATTTGATTTTTGCAGTCTCTAAGATTGTGTTTATATAAGAATGTCCTAATTTCACCATCATATTTAAAACACAGTTTTTCAGTATATATAATTCTTGGTTGGAAGTCTTTTTCCTTCAAGGCTATATATGTGTCATCCCATTGTCTTCTTGCCAACATAGCTGAAAAGTCAGAGGACAGTCTACAAGTCTTCAGTTTAGGCCTAGCTGCCTTCAAGAGACTCTCCTTATGTTTAGTTTTGTTAAGCTTGATTATAATATGTCCTGGTGTCTCTCTTTTGGGGTCTACCTTTTGTGAAGTTTGATGAGCATCTTCAGTAGCTAAGTTCTCTTCTTTCATGATGCCAGGGAAGATTTCTGTCAGCAACTCTTCAACAGTACTCTGTATTTTATGCTATCTCTCCCTGTTCTGGAATTCTAGTTAATGTGTATTTTACCTCTTGATTGAGCCCCACATGATTCTTAATGATTCTTCCTTTTTCTTGATTCTTTCATCTGATTTCTCCTCATAAATGCTGGTGTCAGTTGCTTCATCTTCAGTCTTGCTAATTCTGGACTCCATTTCCTCAATCCTGCTCTTTTGGCTTTCCATTGAGTTGTCTACAACTCTGTAATTTTATTATTGATCTGCTGAATTACACATCGTTGATATTCTAACAGTTCAAACAGCTTTTTTAATTTTTCATTTTGTTCTACTGCACCTTGTTTAATCAGTATCCTAAGATCTAGAAGGGCTCTATATAAATTCTTTTATATTCTACCTTCAATAATTTCAGGAAGGCTTCTTTGTCTGGGAAGTTTTTTGATTCTTTGGGAGTTTTCTGGAGCCATGGTGGTCTGCTTCTTTAAATGGATAGATATTGATTGTTGTCTTTGTGACATGAGAAAGTTGGTCAGCTTCTCTGGTGTCACACCAGCAGAAGCTATGGCATAGCTCTAAGAAGGGAGTGAGTTAGGGCACTGCTGGAATTCACCGCTAGCCACCACTGCATTCTCTAGGTGCATCTGTCTCAAGTACAACTTCTCTGGTGAGAAAGATGCTGTCCAGCCCAGCAGTGCTGCTCAGCTTGGTGACTTGTGCCAGCCTGGCCCTCAGGAGTGGCAGACCCCAACTCCTGACTGACAAAGATGGTAACCTCTTTGTGTCAGCTTTGGAGTTATGCCAGCAGACACTACAGCATAGCTCAGAGAAGAGAACAGGGAAGGGAGCTGCCTTTCTCAGCTGCCAGCTGCCCCTGCCTTCTCAAGGATCAGCTGTCTTAAGTAAAGCTTCTCTGGTGAGAGAGACATGGCCCAGCAGCAGCCAGCCCCAGCTGGGCCCTCAGGGGTGTCAGGTCCCACCTCCTGACATGCAAAGATGGCATTTTACTTCTGGAGTTTGTTCAGAACATGTCAGCAGACATTATGGCATGACTCAGTGAAAGGGTGAAAGGGCACTGCCACAGTTAGCTGCCAGCTACTGCTGTGTTCTCTAAATAGAATTTTCTTAAAAACTACTTTTCTGCTGAGAGAGGAACTGTTCAGATAGGTGCTGTTGCTCAGTGTGGCAGCCAGACTAGGCCGGGCCCTCAGGCATGGCTGACTTTGCCTCTCACCTGACTAAAATGGCATCTTACCTGTGTGGCCTTTTCTGTGCTGTGCCAGCAGAATCTATGGAGCATGTCAGAGAAGAGATGGTGGAAGGGCACTACTGATCACCATTGGGTTCTCTAGATGTGACTGTCTCAAGTACAGCCTCTCTGCTGAGAGAGATGCTGTCTACTTAATGTGCCCAGCTGGGCTCTCAGGCTCAACAGTCTCAGTCCCAGTCCCAATCCCAGTCTCCCGGGTTAACAGAGGTGACATCCATACCAGTAAGCCTCTCAGCAGCTGTGGCAGCAGAAGCGAGACGCTTTGCACTGCTATCTTACCTCTGACAAAAGTAGCTTTCCCCATACTGTTGCTCAGTTCAAGCTCATAATGCTCTGCCTAATCTTGAGGCTCCCATAATGTCTACTTTTCTCTGTTGTTTTTCTAGGCCTTCATTCTCAGAGGGAATCAAGGAGACATGTGACTGGTCCAACATCTTGGCCCCACCCACCCTGCTAGTCTTGTTGTAAAACAAATGTCTAACACCTCCACCTAGCCTTCCCATTTGCTTGCAAATGACACTGTAAGCACTAAATATTGAAAAGAATAAGGATTAATAAATATGTATAGATGATATAAAATATTAGTGGTGGTGAAACCTCAGGACACAGTTGTAGGATAGAGGATCTTACAGCCTGGAGGCTTAGTGTAGACCAGGGTTAACTGGCTTGGTATAGACCAGATGGCACATTTTGCAAGATAGCAAGTTGTATAGGGGAAACAGCTTGAAGATAAGGCCAAGTGGTAGTTAAGTGTTTCCCAGCCCAGGTGCCAGCCCAGAGAACAAGCTGAATAAGTATTTGAGGGGCAAGGGAGATATTTTCAGACTGTAAATAACTCATCCTCTGTCTTTTACTACAGTCAAAACAAATACCATTTTAATACATTTTACTCATTTGAAGCTCACAGTGCCCTTGTACTTCATGTAGGCTGTATTATTCTATTTTATAGGTGATGTAACAGGTAGGCAGGAGGAGGAGCAGCAAACTTTATAATCCGTGTAGCTGGTAAACAGCAAATCTCCCATTTGGTTTTGTGTCTTCAAAGTCATCACCAGTGGCTCTCAGTGCCACTATTTTCCTTCTAAATGCACTTTCAAGATCTTGTAAATTTTGGTAACTGAGTAACTAGAAATGACAGAATAGGCAAATTTTCGTTTTTTGAAGTTTCTAAATTTGGTCAGCTCCCAGGCAGACAGTCTCTGAGAGGAGTCCTAAAAGGTGAGTGCAGGGAGATCAGGGAGGCTCCCTGGAGTTTCAGAGTTATTGCCAGGGCAGAGGGATGGGCTCCCCAAATAAGTGACCCTGCAGCAAACTTAGAGGCTAGTCTCCATTTCACGAGGAACTCGCAGTCAGTTACTTGAAAATTCTACCATCAGAAGGCTTCTATCTGTTCAACAGTCTGAAAGAAGAAAGAAGGAAAAAAAAATCAACATTCATAGTATCACATATAGACTATAATTCCCCTGACAGTCATTTAGCTTTTTATTTCAGCGTTGACCAGCTTAACAAAAATTCCTGCCCGGAACTGGTGATTTCAGGCTTATTGAAAACCCATGGTAGGTATTTCTATGGACTCTGTCTCCCTCCAGGCCTCTGCCAGGTTGCCATGAGACTGGCAACCTTAGCCACATTTCTTTGTTGTGAAGATTAGTACCTTTCTCTCTCCTGATTTCTGTTCAGCTTTTATCTGGTGCTAGAAGGTGAAAAATTTTGTAGAATGTTCTGTACACTATGTTCCCAACCCTTTAAGAACAGAATGCATCTAAGCATGTTTACTAAGCACAGAAACTATATGGTAAATTATTGCAAACTGGTTCATTTGCAAAATGAGACTAATGGGAAGGAACTTTCACTTATTATTTATTCTACCTGATGTTTTGTGGTTTCATTATTTTCACAATTAAAAATATGTCTTTCAATAAAACCAAAAAGCTTGGTTAAAAAACAAAACAAAGAAACAACAACAAAATCATTGCAGTCCAGTAAGTTTCAATTCATAGTGACCCTGTAGAACAGTGTAGAATTGCCCCATAGGGCTTCCAAGGAACAGTTGGTGGATTGAACTGCTGATGTTTTTGTTAGCAGCTGAAGCATTTAACCACTGTGCCATCAGCTATTTGAAAACGAATAGACCACATTTTAAAATAAAAAGGAAACTCTGATTTGGAGTTTACTCATTTTGATTTCAGAAATTCTTTAGGAGGAGTTCTCTGAGTATCATAGCACATACTTGACAGTCTCCGGGTGGAGGAAGTCCTTTGGATAGCCCACCAGTTAGAGTTTCCCTTATTCCCCTTCCCACACCCGACACTTGCTAGTGTCTCCAGGCTTGGTGAACAAACCATCCCCCTCACTCCAAAGCCTGATGTGCTGTGCAGATAACTAGCAGAGCCAAAGAGATAATATTCTGAGTGCTCTTACATGTCAGTCTAATCATACCCCATCCTGAGGTGGTCAGGCCAAACAAAATCTGTGCAGTGACTTATGCAGTCCCTGGAGTTTAAGACTCATTATGGTAGGGATTTGAGTCTCATGCCTACACTGCAAACTGGTGGTGTATGTTGAAGACTCTCTATTTCTGCCCAGATAGCTTTCTGAGCCAGGGTGGACCACTCACTCTGAAACCATTGCTGTGCTTGTTGTCTGTTTTCTGTGAGTAATTTGCCAGCTTTTTTTAAGTGTCATGACTTGATCAGAGTAAGCAGGCTCAGTATCTGTAGAGGGGCTGTGCTAGTAGTTGAGAATCTCGTCCTAATAGTCTTGTAGTTGCTTGGAACCTTAAGATCACCACTGAAACAATCTGAATGCTCAGTGTAGGCTCCAATAAACTTGCACAGATTAGGGTTGTGTCCCAGAGTGGCAATTTCCTGGATTATGTTGTTTAACCTGACTAAAGTCCATATAAGCTTCTCCCTAATTCTAAGCCCCGGACCTCCCTCTGACCTTGACTTTTACATTATTCAGGTACTTAGTCAAATAATTCTTTATGTGTCTCTTCCTTTCTTACTGGATTCATGACATCTAATCTCAGAAAAAAAAAATTCAAATGGTGGTAATTGCATACGTTGTAAATCGTTTTGCCACTCCGTTTATCAATCTCCTTACCCAGTACCCACTGCAGTCTCTGTTTAAGTGAAGTTGAGTTCAGACTTAGTTCTGATCTCATGCTCCTCTTGCAATATCATTTGAACAAAGTTGCCTGTGACTGTTTAACACTGTTCAGTACATTTAGTATTTGATATAAGCCACACAAGACACGTCTATGGCTAAGCTAATATTATGGTAGCAATTTTATTACTGCATTCTGTTGGCTGGCTGGCTCTGTTCCAAACATTGTTTTAAGGACTTTAGAAACATCTAGTCATTTTCTCAACAAGGCAATTCATTTTTCAAGATTAGAAAAAGCCCTTTAAGATACTTGCCTAAAGTTTCCTGGATAAAAAAATAAGTTTGCAAAGTAGGTGTTCCAGCTCAGGAAAACTCACTCCAGACATCTTACTCTGTGTTTAAACATCTGTATCTCTCCAAATATCTTCCTGTCCCATACATGAACACACATGAGTAAATAAACAAAAATGAAATTATAGGCTTCAGATTTGGGGTGGAGCAGTGAAAAACTGATTCAGGATTAAACAATTTTAATTCATGCTGGTCCATGAAGAGGTATTCTGTAAAGCTATCGCCTGAAATAGCTGGGTAGTTGCCATCTGAAATTGTGGCTCTAGTGTAAGGAGTTAGATATATATATATGTATATATATATATATATATGTGCATGGTTGCTGTATCTCTATATCTCTATTTGCTAAGGTATTACAGATCAAGAGAGTAAAATAGACAAGGAGAGTTCAGAAGAATAACCAATTGGTAAGCAGAAGTAAAAGATAACACAGAGGTCCAAATAGTCATAATTTCATATGGTTGATAGTTAATTTCTTTTAGAGCCTAAATATTAAGATATAGATCTGAGAAAAAGAGTTGGAGTGACAAAGACCCAGTAAAATATTTCTATGGTATACAGTGAGTCAAGGCAAAATCAACTGTACGGTGACAATGGTTCCACCTTTTGTTTCAGAAGCTCCATTGCAGCTATGTTAGGTTGAGACAAAGGTCTGTAGGCCAGATTTTAGGCCAATCTGAACCAGAACAATTAAGTTTGCAGGCTTAATTGTTAGACCTCATAAGTAATTAAGTCTTCCTTTTAATATGTATCACCAAAAGACCATCACACTTTCTTAATACAAGTGCAGCGTTTGTTTCTAGACTAAAATTGCTACAGTACAACAAAATTAGATGGTATTACTTGTGACTCAGGGTCTAGAGATTATCACAAATTTAGCAGCAGTGTGATTGGTATCCAAAGAGAAAAGAGCTTGCTTTCAAGGTAACATAACATCCTCGCAACATCCTGGTGCCCCTAAAGGCCGTTTTTCCGGGAGACCATTAATGATATGAATTATCTCTAAACTGCAACTTCTATTTATGTTTCACTCTAGGGGGCCAGAATCATTAAACATTTTCCCATTTAACAATTTTGGTCATGACAGGTAAAGCTAAGTTGATGGAAAATTTTTCTCAAGAATTAATCTGTTCCGTAAACTCGACGAGGACCTGGGTGAATTTTCAGATTTTTGTTGCTTGAATTCATTCTAAATATATGCAATACATTTTCTTCACATTTTTAAAAACAACGCAAGTTTCATTTCAATGGCAGTTCTCTATTTTCTTGTGGCTTTCCCTACAGAGCAATAATCAAGTTAAAGCCCCTCAAATGCTAATTTCAAAATAAATGCCAGGATCCAAGATTATCTTGCATTGCACATTAATTAACTACTTTTAGCCTGACCACAAGACTTCTATTTAGAGGCAGAAATTAGCCAACATAGTCTTATTTACAGTGTGATTCTATGGAAGAAAAAAAAATCTGCTGTGGTCTAGACCCAAGTACATAAATTCTACCTTTTGATGAACAAAAGTAATGCTCGCTTGGAGGTCAAGCTGGGAGGACAAGAGTCTGATGAAAACATCAACAGCTCGCTCAACCAATGTGCCACTATCAAGAGATGTTGAGTCTAAGCTTCTTTCTGCTGTTTTTTGCCTCATTTCTACTGTGATGAGCACTTAGCTCTCAGGAATGAGCTGATTTCTCTCCCTTTGATAGGAACCCATGTAACATCATGGTCTGACAGGTTTCATTTTCCTTAGAGGGCTTGGGAAGGTAAAGCCTTCCTTTGGAAGGTGAGACAATAATGGCCTTGATTCCAGCATGCCCTGCTTCTGGTCTCTGTTCTACTCCAAAGTTTCAATATACAAACTTATAAGTACTCCGTCACTTTCCTCTTCCAGAAACACAAGTTTTGACTCTAACACTTGCAAAGTTTGTTTTAGCTATGTACCTATGATTATAATTACTGGAAAGTAATTTAAATAGTTAGCTTTAAATATCTTCTGAGGATTGGGGGTCAAAGGGATCAGGCACTGTGTTAAACCCTTTACCTGTTACTGTCTGCATGTTAGGAATGAGAAAATCAGACAGTATCAACCAGAGTCACAAAACCAGAAAGTGGAAGATTGCTCAGAGTCTGACTTGAAATCTAATCCACTACTACTACAGTGTTGAGGATCTTACCAAGGAAGGGTCTTTGTGCATGTAACATGTTCTTTGAGATTATTTTACTGTCAATCTGAGAATATTTTAAAATTTCCTTTGGCAAATAGTGTATAACTAGACTCTTGGAGGTGAAGTGTTTATGACATTTGGAAGTTTGTTAGATATTAAGGAATAGATAACACATAGGTTAAAAAGATCTCTTGAATCAGGAAATTGGATGGGTCCAGATTTATTATGAATGATTTCTCACTACAGTGGTGGGCTTTGTGCATCTCTTATAAGAGCCTCAAAATGAAAGTAGATCATGGGATAAGACTATTCTTTCCCTCACGTCCCTAAAGGTAAATACTTCCCAAATGGAATAACATCTCATTTCTTTGTATTTAATGACACACTTCTGTGTTGCTATAGGACATGTATGTGGAAGAAAATAGAGACATTTTGTAATCAAAAAGAGTCATGAGGTACGATCCTGGTTTTAACACTTGAGAAATGATAAATTTGGAAAAATCACTTAACTCTGTAACTACTATGAATAGTCTTGTAATCTAAGAAGGAAGAAGATGTGACTAAAGAAATAAAAATAGACCACAATGTCTCTATAAATAAAAGAGAGAAGATCTGAGCCAGCTGAAGAGAACATTAAGGCACCGGGATGGTCAGCCTCTATTCATGAAGGTGTCGCAACAGGACTAATGCCTGTTCAATAACAGCAACAGACTCCTGTCATTCTGAGTTCATACTGTTAAAGCAAATGCTTGTTTAGTTGATATTCTGTAATGTTACTACCAAGGGAGAACACATTAGGCCAAGGCATTTTAATTAACAATTATAATGTATAAGCTTCATAAAAATTCTGGTATTGTTAGCCTGCTTGGTACAGCCATCACCTAAAGGCAGATTTCTCAAACTTAAGAAATGGATCAGTTTTATTTATAGATGTGAGAACTACCTCAACATATTTAGAGGTAAACCTGTGTACGAGGACTGCCAATTAAGTTTGGAGACTCACCCTAGAAAAAGTGCTACATACCTCATTACTGAATATCACTGTGGTCTAAGTACTCTCCTTGGGAAGCTATGCACCAATTAAAGTGCCTAGTCCACCCTTCAAAGAAGTTTTGGCACTGTTTTTCTGGAATGGCCATCAGAGCTGTCATCATATTACCCTTGATATCCTGAATGTCAATCAGACGTCTTCTGTTCAATATTTCCTTTATCTTCAGGTAAAAAAAAAAATGTCATTGGGGGCCAGATCAGCTGAGTAGGTAAGGTGTTCCAGTACATTATTTGTTTGCTAGCTACAAACTGCCTCATAGACAAGTATATGCTTAAGTTTGGGAGCTTGCCATCACGCCACTGTGCACAATGGCAATTTCAGAAAGAGTTCCAAAATTGCTTTGAAGGTTGGACTATGAGCTGGCACTGGTGCATAACTTCCCAAGGGGAGTACTTCAACGGTGACTGCAGTGATATTCATCAATGAGGTATGTAGCACTTAGAACAATTAAGTTCACGAACTCAGTTGTCAGATCTTGCATACATCTATAAGACATCCACTAAGTTGAATGAATAAATCTACAAACTAAATTTATATTATAATTCTCTTCAACTAAATATAGTATGGTATGATTTTCAGAAACTAAGTTCCTGTTCACAGTGTAAATGTGAACTTTCTCTAGTGTGGGCTCTTCTAAGTCTTCCATCTTTGCTATATATGTAGGTGAATCAATTCTCGTACCCATTTTCTCACTTCGAATTTCAGCCATTCCTTCTCTCTGACGTACCTGATTGGCAAGTTTCAATCTTTGATGAAACTCCAGCACTCATCTTTTCTCTAAGTATCCGGAATATCAGCAGAGGAAAATACACAAACAACTTGCTACCTTGTTTCACTATAAATTCATGTTCACAAATCTCAAAAAAAAAGCTTTTGATGCGGCTGAGCAATTCTATTTCATTCTTTTGGTAGCTTTTCCATTCTTTTGAACTTCTAATTCACACTATCTTCTCTCTTCTCAATCCTTCAATGCACTGCCTTCAACAGCACACACACTTGCACACATAAATATTCACAATTATTATGTTCAGATTAAATTGTGAAATTGTAAGCAATCAGAATTAAATCCTACAGGCAGAGTAGCTATCAGTTCAGCTTTATGTGTTTCCATATTATCTACTTTTTCATCCTAAATAATCTAGATGAACTGTCCCAAACCACAAAGCAAACCAAACCCACTGCTGACAAGTCAATTTTGACATGTAGCAACCCCTTAAGACAGAGTAAAATCACCCCACAGGCTTTCCAAGGACAGGCTAGTGGATTCCACTTGCTGCCCTTTCGGTAGCAGCTGTAGCTTGCTGCCATTCTGAAGTGTCCCTGTTGCTACCAAACGGCAGCCCTTCTGCTGGTGCCTGGATTCCTAACCATTTGGCCTCATCGAGATGTTACTTCTTCAAACTTCTTCCTGCTTTTCATCATAGAGAGCCCTGTGGCACAATTGGTAAGAGCTCAGCTGATAATCCAAAGGTTGGCAGTTCAAATTTACCAGTCACTTTCTGGAAACGCTATGGGGAAAGTTCTATTCTCTCCTATAGATTTGTGTGAGTTGGAATTGACTTGAGGTCATGGGGTTTGGGCTTGGTTCATCATGCAGCACATATTTTTCTGTCTCCTCTGGATCATTCCCTTCTTCACACGAACTTGCTCTATGTCTCTGAGTTTAAAAAATCCTCTTAAATCCACATTTTTCCACCTCTATTGGTTGCCTCATTTTACTTTCCCACAGAAAAACTCCTTTGAACCATCACTGTATTTTTATCATCTCCATTTTTTCACTTTACTTTTGCTTTTCAAGGTGCTCTTACACAACACTGTTCTATCAAGGTCATCAGTGATACCCATGTGGACAAATCTGATGTTTGCCTCTCTATTCGTATCACCCTAAATCTTCTTTCTATTTCTTGAAACATTTTCTAATCTAGTCTTTGGTGACATCACAACCGGACTAATTTTCTTCTCATATCGTTGTTCTGTCCTTCTGAGTAGCATTAGATATTTCACCTAAGTCACTCAGCTTGATTAAAAATGTGACAGTGCTATAGAGCCATTTGGTTTGGGGCTGTGTCTCTTTCTTTCTCTCTTTATTGTATCTTGCTGAATTCCGTGGATTTTCACATGCTGTGTACGTGTTTAACACTCCATCTTGAAATTCAAATACTATCACTTTACATGTCTACTTGGAGACTCAATTTAAAAAATAAACAACAACAACAACAAAAACATTGCTATTGAGTCTATATCAACTCACTGTCACCCCATAGGACAGAGTAGAGCTGCTGTATGAGGTTTCCTTCTTAAAATTGTCCATGACAAAACAGAACTCTTGATTTTTTGATACCTCTGACTTTCTTTTTCTTCATCTCAATAATGAGCACTACCGTCTGCTTAGTTCTCACACCAAACAGTAGTTTCCAGATGTCCGTGGTGCGTGTGCATGTGTGTACGCATGTGAGATTAACCTTGATCCTTGTCCTTTCTACAGCTTCCATTTCCAGCCTCTTAGAAAGACGTCAATCTTATTTCAAATTATTCAAATTATTATTATTAATTATTACTTTCAATTATTATTATTGCTTTCTGTTGCAGGAGTTTGTCTTCATCCCAATTCACGTGGATCACAGCAGTAGCAGCCTAAATTGTTCATTAATCCCTACATACTTAATCTTCATTATAGCCTGGATTATGATTCACAAATGAATATAAATTCATGTTTTTCACATTTTGAAACTATCAGAGGACTTCCCATTGAATATAGTACAAAACCCTATCTCCTGGCCATGACTTAAACAGCTAATGCTCCAATTTCTTTCCATACCAGGCATGGACTAAACACCAACACTCTAGCCACAGTATGTTTTTTGTGTGAGTTTTGTGTTTCTGTTGTAGAGGTTTCACACTGGGAGGTATTCCCGACTTGGCATGCTCTTTCGCATGACAGTGACTTCACAATGATTCAGGTTTCTTGCTGTCATTCAGACACCAGAAGTAACTTTCTTGACCACACGATCTCAACTAGTCACCCTGTCCCTCTCTTCTGCACAACAGTATTTTAATTTGCTCCTTAGCTCCTATAACTATCTTCTGTTTTATTTTTTAACTAATTAATCAATGTATTAATTCTTCTGGTACTTCCTTTTCTAGTTCATAAGGATGTATATTCCTTGTGAGAAAGAACCATGTCTTTCTCATTCAATACTTTCCTCTAGTGTGAGAGGTACAGAAGAATAAGATATAAACACTCCAGAAATATTTGTTGAATTAAGAAATGTGAAACATTTATCTGAACAGCATACATGAAAGGCGTTTGATACATGTCTTGTTTATCTAGGTTAACTATAACAAAAATACCACAAGTGATTAGCTTCAACAAACAGAATTTTATTCTCTCACAGTCTAGAAAGCTAGGAGTTCAAATTCAGGGTGCCAGCTTCAGCGAAAGGCTTTCTTTGTCTGTAAGCTATTGGGGAAGGTCCTTGTCATAAGTCTTCCCAGGTTCAGGAGTTTCTTAGTGCAGGAACCTTGGGTTCAAAGAATGTTCTGTTCTCTTGCCTTTTTTTATTTGGTGGTATAAGATCCCTCTATTTCTCTTTTATATCTCAAAAGAACTGACTTTAAAACACAGCATAATCTTGTGGATTTAAGTGCTATCTCATCAACAAAATTGCCACTAATTCTGCTAATTTCACCTCATTAACATCATAAATTCGATGCCGTAGGGTCAATTTTGACTCATAGTGACCTTATAGGACAGAGGAGAACTATCTCATAAGGTTTCCAAGGAGAAGTTGGTGAATTTGAACTGCTGACTTCATAACTACTGTGCCACCAGGGTTTCGGTTAACATCACAGAGACAGTGTTTGCAACACACAGGAGAATCACATCAGGTAATAAAATGGTGGACAGTCACACAACCGTGAGAATCATGGCATAGCCAAGTTGACACATATTTCAGGGAGACACAATTATATCCATAGCAGTATAAATGTTTCATTAGAACACTACAAAGTAAATAATTTTTAATGGATTTGGTAATAAACATATATGTAAATATAAAGAATACAGTTACACAACAGTACTACTTTATATATCAGCCCACTGGTTATCAGTTCAAACCTTACAGCTGTGGCAGACTGTTTCTATAAAGATTTACTGTCTTTTAGTGGAGATCTCAGGATGCACCCCTTTTTATTCTTGTGTTGCAAGCCCATAAATCATAACAAATGTCCACTCTTCGGGCAAGAATAGATTGGACTTGGTGATGCAGAGTGACCATATATTGGATGTGCTTTATGGTTCTATACATCTATAGGATGTCATCCTGCTGACCTCTGGCTGGTGGAAGGAGAGTGGGTGGAGACGAGGGGAAAGGAGACTGTTGGGAGGATGAGACATGTATGGAGCAGAGAGGAATAGCGTGCTGTCACCAGACAGGGAGAGCAGTGGAAGCTGCATATAGGTGGGCATATAAATTTATATGGGAATGTACATTTTCACTCAGTCATGTTAAATAAAAAAAAAAAAAAAGATTTACTGTCTGGGAAAACCCATGGGACAGTTCTACTGTTTCCTATAAGTTTGCCAGAACTTCATAGCAATAGATTTTCTTTTCTTTTTACTTAGTATGCTTTTAAATCTTCTTTTATCATTATTATCACAATGAAAAAACAAATAAGTCCCCTTGGCAACTGTCAGATACTAGTATTTTAACATACTGGACAGCTGTTGTATTGGTCATCTTCAGATGCATGACTTAAATTAGTTTTCAATCTCAGGGCGATGATAACTGTGGTGACTCTGGGAACTTCTGATTTCTTGAGAGGCCTCACTTAAACAGCTGAAAACTTTTTTCCTCCAGCGTCTTAATAGGATAATCTGAGTGCAAAATCACTTTCTGTCTGATAGATGAATTCAGTGAACTTAGTAATTTGACTAATTGCAAAGACTGGGACATAAATTATCTGACTTATAAAATTTTATGTGAAAACATGTCTTTTAAATAAAATTAAGTGGATAAGTCATTTTGTTTATTTTATTCTGTTATCTTCAAATAATTCACCATTAGATATCTTTGCTATTGGATGAACAAAAGAAAGCTATACTTCCATACTTGTGAAAATGCTGCACATCCACAGCATTAATAAAATAGTGTTTATTGTTATTATTCACTGGCAAGTTGATTCTGACCAATAGTGATCCCATGGGAGCAGACAAGAACTCCTCAACAGGGTTTTCAATGCTGTGGCCTTTCAGGAGTGGATTGCTAGGATAGTCTTCCGAGGTACATCACTGGTGGGTTCAAACTGTTAACCTTTTGACTAGTAGTAAAGAGCTTAGCTGTTTGCTCCTTCCCTACCCCAAACCAAATCCAGTGCTGTTGAGTTGATTTCCACTCATAACGACCCTATAGCAGTCAGAGTAGAACAGCCTCACAGAGTTTCCAAGGAGCACATGGCAGGTTCAAACTGTCAACTTTTTGATTAGCAGACCAGGACTCCTAAAATAGCATTATACTGATTGAAATGCCATGGCTGTATAGCGGGCCACCTTCATAGGATCTGAAAGTTAATGAAAAGCTAAAATGTTGCCTGTTGACTTAATGTACAGTGGATATGCACATCATAGGTAAAAAGCTAGAAGGTATCAGCAAGAATTAATTTTCAACTTAATTACTGTGCATTTAATGTAATTCCAAAGATGACATTTTCATAAACGGACAGGGGATTACAGAAAACCTGTCTTCTACCAATCCTTAGGAAATTATAGTCAGTTTTTAATATATTAGGAAAAGGTAAATCTCGCAGATCTCTGGTCAGTTAACATGCTTTTAAAAGCACATTAAGAAACATCAGTTAATACTTTTTCTCAGAAGAGACAATGTCATGGAATGATGTTTTGCTAATCAAACTCCTTACTTGCTTGTTAAATGTTAAACTGAGGTATAATTCACAGAAAAAAGTATAAAGAGGAGTCTGTTGTAGAAATGCTCCCAAGCCCATAACTAAAGGTACCCTGCTAGTTGTGTCTCTAATAATAAACTCTGTTTCATATGAGGCTTTTCAAAGTGCTTCAAAATAAATCTCAAAGGGACCAGCAAATTCAGAAAATACATGCAAGTCCTTTACATCACAGAATGTAGCAAATTTAATAAATTGTGGGTAGTAGTGAATAACATCAATGCTGTACTTGCAAAACCAGTGGTGAGTATGATCATCAGATAAAAATGACTAGGTGTTAAGGGGCAATAAAAAGGAAATATTAACAATAAGGGTTTAATATTGATGTCTTGGGAAGTTATTTATATTGCTGGAGCATCAGGAAAACTTGGAATAGAGAACCCTGGCGATGAATGCACACTGAAGACTATTTGGTATCTGGGGAGGCGGAAGAAACAGTAGGCAGAATTCATGAGCTTGTCAACAGTAATTGGCCAAATCCTATTAAAATAGAAACTACAAGAGCCAAGGCTGCTCATTGTTTGGAATTGTCTCCTATTCAAAGCCCACACCTGTCTAAAGAAGGTAGCCCAGGACAGAAGGTTTTTACACAGGTCAGAGGGGCTTGAGACAGTCTGGCGATCAGAGGGCATAAGGACCCCGTAGCCCCACAGGCCCTAGAGTGGTCCAGGCCACAGAGGCTCAGCTTCTGTGGTACTAGAAAAGCCAAGAGGGAAGAGGGAATGTGTGTGAGTATGGCAGCTGCATGAGAACACACGCAACCGGGAGACAGGGAAGGTTTCAGGAACACATGTGACCCTGGGACGTCTGTACACGATATCAGGAGAGAGATAAGGCAAAATGCAGGACAGCACCCTGAAAATGTAAATAAGCTGCAAGAAATGCTTGAGAAGCAACACTCTAAAATTCAGCAGATTAACAATAAAATCACCAAGTGTCATCACTCAATAGAAAGGCAAAAAAGCAGGATCAAAGATATGGACTGCACAATTAATGACACTGCAGATAAAGTAAATGACACCAACATACATGAGGAAAAATCAGATAAAAGACTCAGTAAGAGTGAAGAATGGCTAAGAGTGATGTGAGACTCTTTTAAGAAGAATAATATAGAGTGATTGGAGTACCAGAACAGGTGGGATAGCTAAAAATACTAAGAGAATTGTTGAAGATTTGCTGACAAAAAACTTCCCTGACATCATGAAAGATGAAAATATCTCTGTTCAGGATGCTCATGGAAATCCACTCAAGATAGATCCTAAAAGAAACACAAGGCATATTATAATAAGCTCAGTAAAACTGTGGGATAAGGAGGGACACTGTATAATGGTTAGAGGCTCAATACATCAGGAAGACATAACCACACTAAATATCTATATACCCAATGAAAAGCCTCCAAAATATGTAAAACAAACACTATTTGCACTGAAAACAGTTAGACAGTTCCACAGTAATAGTAGGAAACATCACTTTCCATAAAGTATAGAACATCCTGAAAAGAATTTAGTAAATACATGAAATATCTAAATGCCACAATCAACTTGACCTCACAGACAGTTCGGAACACTTCATCCAACCGCAGCCAAGTATACTGTCTCTTCCAAGATACATGGAATGTTCTCCAGAATTGACCACATACTAGACTACAGAGCATTCCTTAACAAAATTCAAAATATTGAAATAATAAAAAGCTTCTTTGCAGACAATAAAGCCATAAAACTAGAAATCAGTAACAAAGTTGCAAGTGAAATCAAAACCATGGAAACTGAATGACATTTTGCACAAGAACTACTGGATAATAGAAAAAATTAAGGAAGCAATAAAGTGTTTCACAGAATTAAAAGAAAATGAAGGCACATCATACCAAAACCTGTGGGAAACAGCAAAAGCAGTGCTCAGAGGTCAATTCACCTAAAAAATATACACATCCAAAAAGAAGAAAGATCCCAAATCAAAGAATTAACCCGTCAACTTTTACAACAAGAAAGATTCTAGCGAAAGCACCCGTCAGGCTCCAGAGAAAGCAATTATTAAAATCAGAGCAGCAATAAATGAAATAGAAAATAGAAGAATAATAGAAAAATAATAAAAAAAAATAGAAGAATAGATAAGCCCAAAAGCTGATTTTTTGAAAAGAGCAACAAAATTGATAAGCCACTGGCCAAACTGACAAAAGAAAATCAGGAGAAGAAACGAATAATCCAAATAAGAAATGGAATGGGTGATATCACAATGGACCCTACTGTAATAAATTTGAAAACCTAGAGAGAATGGGAAATTTTCTAGAAAAACATCACCTACCTAAACTAGGAAAATCAGAGACAGAACAACTAAACAAACCCATTACAGAAGAAGAGATTGAAAAGGCAGTTAAAAAAACTTTCATCAAAAAAAGCCCTTGCCTGAATGGCTTCACTGAAGAATGGTACCAAGTATTCAGAGAAGAATTAACATTACTACTTCTAAAGGTATTCCAGAGCATGAAAAAGGATGGAATACTCTCAAAGTCATTCTACTAAGCTAGTATAACACTTTTATCCAAACCAACTAAAGACAGCACACACACACACACACACACACACACACACACACACACACACACAAAACACACAGGAAAATTACAGACTAATATCTCTTATGAACTTAGATGCAAAAATCCTCAACAAAATCCTAGCTAACAGAATTCAACAACACATCAAAAAATAGTTCATCATGACCGAGTAGGATTCCTATCAGGGAATGCAGGGATGGTTCAGCATTAGCATTACAAAAACAATTAATATAAGCAAACACATAAACAGAATAAAAGACAAGAAACACTTGATTCTATCAATAGATGCAGAAAAGGCATTTGATAAAGTTCAACAGACATTCTTGTTAAAAACTGTCATCAAAATAGGAATAGAAGGGAAATTTCTCAGCAGAATAAAGGCCATCTACACTAAACCAATAGCTAACATCATACTTAACTGAGAGAAGTCAAAAATATTTCCCTTAAGGACAGGTACTAGACAAGGATGCTATCATCACCACTGTTATCCAACCTTGTTCTGGAGGTCTAGCCAGAGCAATTAGGCATGACAAAGACATAAGGGGCATCCAAACTGGCAAGGAAGAAGTTAAAGTATCGCTATTTGTGAATGACATGATCTTATACACAGAAAACCCTAAAGAATCCACCAAAAACTACTGGATCTAATAGAAGACTTCAGCGAAGTTTCAGAATACAAGATAAACATACATAAATCAGTGAGATTCCTTTACGGTAGCAAAGGCAATCACAGCAAATGGGAAATCACAAGATCATTGCCATTTACTATAGTCACCAAGATGATAAAATACCTAGGAATAAATTTAACCAGAGATGTAAAAGACCTATACAAAGACAACTACAAGACCCTACTGCAAGAAACCAAAAGAGACTTGTGTAAATGGAGAAACCTACCTTGCTCTTGGATAGGAACATTAACATTGTGAAAATGTCTATGCTGCCCAAAGTGATCTATACATACAATGCAATCCCAATTCACATTCCAACTCCATTTTTTAATGAGTTGGAGAAAAAAATCATTAACTTTATATGGAAAGGGAGGAAGCCATGAATGAGTCAATTACTACTAGGAACAAAGTGTAGGGCCTCACTCTTTCTGACCTTAAAAGCTACTACACTGCCACAGTAGTTAAGACATCCTGGTACTGGCACAAAAGCAGACACATAGACCAACAGAACAGAATTGACAATCTGGATATAACTTCATCTACTTATGAACAGCTGATATTTGATAAAGGCCCAAATGCTGTGAACTGGGGAAAGAACAGTCTCTTCAACAAATGGTATTGGCATACTGGATAACCATCTGCGCAAAAAGAAAAAAAAAAAAACAAGACCCTTATCTCACACCATGCACAAAAACTAATTTGAAATTAAATATTAAAGCTAAAAGAATAAAATTCTTGGAAGAGAAAATTGGAAAGATACTGGAAGCCCTAGCCAATGGCATCAACTGTCTAATAACAACCTTCAATCATTAGAAATGAAAATAGATAATTGGGAACTCTTAAAAATTAAACAGTTTTGCTTATCCAAAGCCTTTTTCAAGAGAGTAAAAATATCGCCTACAGATTAGGAATGAATATTTACACAACCATGTTTCTGACCATCGCCTAATCTCTCTAATCTACAAGATACTGCAAAACCTCAACAAGAACAAGACACATAACCCAGTTTAAGAATGGGCAGAATACATAAGCAGGCACTTCACCAAAGAAGATGTACAGGTTGCTAACAGATACTTGAGGAAATGTTCACGATCGCTAGCCATACAAATACAAGTCAAAACCACAATGAGACACCATCTCCTCCACAAAACTGGCAATAATCCAAAAAATAGAATAATAAATACTGGAAAGGATGTGGAAAGATTAGAGCTCTTCTACATTGTTAGTGAGACTGTGAAATGGTTTAATCACTACAGAAATCGATTTGACACTTTCTTAAAAATGGAAATATCATTTGTGTTTAGTTTTTATGAAGTCTTTAAATTTCTCTTTATTTTCTAAAGTCTTAATTTCATCATTATATTTGATAAACAATTTAGCGGGATAAATTATTCTGGGATGGAAGTTTTTCTCATTCAGGACTTTGAATGTGTCTGCCCATTGTTTTCTGGCCAGCATTGTTTTGGCAAAAAAGCCAGATGAAAGTCTACAGGGTTTCCCTCAGAATGTTAGTTTCGATTTGAGCCTTGCTGTCTTCAGAAGCATATCTTTGTGTGTTAGCTTATTAAGCTTAATTATAATATGGCTTGACGTTCTTCTTTTTGGATGTAACTTTTGCAGTGTTCAATAAACATCTTGGATATCTATATTCTCTTTGTTCATAATCTCAGGAAAGTTTTCTGTCAGCATCTCTACAGCAATACTCTCTATGTTATCATTAACTTTCCCTTGTTCAGAAACTCCAATTAAACGTAAATTATTCCTCTTCATGGAGTCCCATATGTTTCTTAATGTTTCTTCATTTTTCTTATTTCTTTTCTCTGATTTTACCTCATAAATGTTGGTGTTAGTTACTTTGTCTTCTAGGTCACTGATTCTAACTTCCATCTGTTCAATCCTACCCTTTTGGCTTTGGATAGAATTATCCAATTCTGTAATTTTGTTATTAATCTGATGTATTTCAGATCATTGATGTTCTAGCACATCAAATAGTTTACCAAATTTTTCATTTTGTTCTATTGCATGTTGTTTAATCTCTAGGAGGGTTTTATATATAACTTTTTTGTATTCAATCTCTGTAGATTCAGAAAGACTTCTTCATCTGGGAATATTTTTGAATTTTTTGAATCTTTAGGGAATTTTCTGGAGCATTTGAAGACTGTTTCTTTAAATGATTAATTATGGTCTGTTGCCTGCGTGCCATCTAGATGCTATTTGATTTCTCTGATAATGGATCTAAGAGAATTGTTGGTCACCAGCTGATTCTAATACTGCAGAGATTTGTCCCAGGTGGACTCCCAAGGGTGGAAGACTTTGCTTATTGAGTAGCAAAGAGGCTGCTCTGTTTATGGAGAAACTGAGGGCTGTCAGCCAATCTTAAAACGTGAGTGAGAGAAAAGAGATTTGTCAATAGAGAGATTCCCAGAGAGAAAACACAAGCCTCTCAGCCTTAAAAAAGTAAACCTTAGAAGAAAAAGTAAACTGCACTTCTATTCAGGGAGCTGTCCAGCTGCTGAATTGAGAGCTGGAAGCTTTCCAACAGGCTGGCCTGAACAGGCAGCGGGGAACAGCAGACTTCACATGTCCACTTATAATGAAAGTATGTTACTGTTACTGGCCTTTTGCAGAAGCTGCAGTTCTCTGCTACAACGTAGCAGCAGAAGCAGAGGTCAAACAGTTGCTGGATTGTTTTTGAGAGGAGAAGATTAGTCTGATACTGTTGCCCAGTCAAATATGTTAGGTCCCAAGGCTTCTCAGGTATTCAGTGCTCCATAAAAAATATCATCCAGGCCTTAGTTCTCGGAGGGAGATGAGGAAACGTCTGTTTACTCTGCCATCTTGAATGATTTACCAAAATTTGAGTGGTTCAGAAATTCACAGATGTGCCTCAGAAGACAGATCCAGTGATCTGTTTTCAAAAGGTCATAGGCTGAAAAGCCCTGTGGAACACAGTGCTCCCCTACAGACATAGGATTATCATGTGTGAGTTGGAATTAGTTTGATGACATCTGGCTGGAACTATTTGCCCTCATAGAACTCTAGTCAATGGGGTGAACAAAGAACCAAAACTGAAGACTACATGATTGTATAACATAATGACAGTAGCAATACGGGGAGCTTTGGGCTACAAATAGAGATTTTTTTTTTTTGGTCCCAAATATGCCAAACTAATTACGCTAAAGTGATAAATGATTGGCGGTAGAGACAAGAGGAAAGACTACCTAAAACTGATAACGGAGGTCTCCTGCAGAGGTTATAGGTAGTTAGGACAGAGACAACTGTGCACAAAATAAATATTTAGAAGGTAGAGTAACCAAATTTTAGTGTTTGACTGGATGTGGTGTTGTGAAGAAGATGGGAAATTCAGGAAGACATCAGATTTCTGATTTTGACACCTAACTAGAGAGTGAGAGCATTCAGGAAAATCGGAAAGGATGGTAAAGAGACAAAGTAGGGGACAGAGATAATATTTCACATGGAGAGTGAGAATAAGAATAGAAGAAGCCTCAGAAACTCCACCAATATTGAAATGATGAGCCACAGAGGAACATTAACTAATTTCAGTATACTTGTTGGCAATGTAAGAGAAAAAAGTCTGGTTCAAAGAAACCCAAAGGAGGTGGAGGAGGCTCTGGATATACATTTAACTCAATAGTAAGAAAGTCATTGCTGGTTTAAAAACTAAACAAATAAGCATACCAGAAATCAGTGACAATGGTGAGTGAGCACAAAGAAGATATAAACGAAGGAAGTTTAACTGCAAGGTTTGCAGATCAGATGAGAGGGAATAAAGAAGCATGTGAGGTGAAGGTATTTTTCAAGATGAAGATATTGCAGGATGTTTTAAATACCACCACTGAGAAGGGTCTCGTAGGAATGGAGTCACTTAAAGCCTAGGAGAGAATAGAACGTTAGTAGAATTCTAAGGTAAATGTAGTTTCTATCTTTGATGTTGTTGTTATAGTTCTGAATAGTTTCATTGGAGAATAATTTAATTATTATAAAATTTATACTGTGAATTTTCCTTCAAGCTTTCCCGGAAGGGACGTGTTGTCTTTTATGAGAATGACTGTTTCCTGGGGAAAAGGAGATAATTAGACTTTTGGGGGATTACTGAATACAGTTCTGAACTGACACTAATTCCAGGATACCCAAAATGTCATTGTGATGCACCGGTCAGAGTAGAAGTTTACGAAGTCCAGGTTATTAAGGGAGTCTTAGCTCAGTTTTGTCTCACGGTGGACTTAGTGTGTCCCCAAACCCATTCTGTATGAATTTTACCAGTTCCAGAATGCATAATAGAAGTAGAAAAGCTAAGCAGCAAGCAAAACTCTTACAGTAAATAGCTAACAAATGAAATAAGGGCTACTACAGGAAGAAAAGTCAAGTGGAAGCCATTAGAACTGCCCCATACTTAAGAAAGTGTAAACCATTCCTTAATTCCTGGAGACAGGACTTGAAGGATGCAGAAGTGGTGACTCCCACTATATTTCCATTCAACTCATCTATGTGGTCTGTGCAAAAATGCATGGATCTTGGAAAAAGACAGCAATTTATCATAACCTTAACCACTGATGACTCCAATTGCAGCTGCTGTTCCAAACACATTTTCAGTGTTTGATCTAATTAATATATCTCCAGGTACCTGACACCTAAGCTATTGGTTTGGCCAATGCATTTTTCTTGATTTCTATTTTGAAGAAATACCAGAAGCATTGTCCCTCCAGCTTGCAAAGAAAGCAATATACCTTCACTATCATACTCAGGAGAGTATCAACTCTTCAGCCCTATGGCATAATTTAGCCCCAGGGACCTTGGTCACCTTTCCCTTCCACAAAACTACATACTGATTCGTTACATTGATGATGTTATGCTGATTCAATCTAAGAAGTAAGAAGTGTCAATAACTCTGGCCTTATTGGAATACTATTTGCTTGCTATATGATGGGAAACTAAGCCCATAAAATTTCAAGTTCCTTCCACCTCAGTGAAATTCCTAGGGTCCCAGTGGTATAGAGTGTATGGAGATACTCATTCTAAAGTGAGGGATAAGTTGTTAGGTATGATCCTTCCTCCCTCCCTCCCTGCTTCCCTCCCTCCTTCTATCCCTCTCTCTCTCCCTTCCTCCCTCCCTTTTCTCCTTTCTACTGTACTTCAGATGAAGGTTAGAAGACACAATAGTTTCTCATTCATCAATTAGTACACATACTGTTTTACGATACTGCTTAACAATCTTAGAGCAGGTAAGCACTCTCCCTTTTCAACCTGAGATTCCTTATTACCAGCTTTCTTGTCCCCTCTTGCCTTTCTAGTCTTTGTCCCTGGGCTAACTTTCCCTTATATCTCTTTTTGTTTTATGGGCCTGTCTAGTCTTTGGCTAAAGGGTGAACTTCCAGAGTGAATCCATTACTGAGCTGGAAGAGTGTCCACGAGTCATACTCTCAGGGTTTTTCTAATCTGTGCCAAAGCAGCTAATCTGGTTTTTAATTTTTGAGTTAAGAGTTTTGTTCCACTTTTTTCTACAGCTCTGTCTGAGACCATAGGTTGTGATTCCTATCAGAGTAGTCAGTGGTGGCAGCCAGACACCCTCTGTTTGTAGTGGATTCAGCCAGCTTAAGGCCATTATAGATACGGTCCATTAGTCCTTTGGACTAATCTTTCCTTTGTTTATCTAGGTTTCTTTACCATTCCTTGATCCCAAAGGGATGAGACCAGCAGAGTATCCTAGACAGTTACTCATAGGTTTTTAGGACTCCAAATGCATCCTCTATGTCTTATAGTCCACTCCCATCTTCGTCTGAAGAGTTGACATCGGTATATGTTTTAGCTCCAGGCTAACAGAGTCTCGGGGCCACGTCCTCAGGGGACCCTCCAGTCTGAGAGACCATCAAGTCTGGTCTTTTAATAGCGTTTTAGTTCTGCACACCCATTTCTCTCCTCCTACATCAGGGACTTCGTGTTGCATTCACTGGCAGGGCGGTCATTAGTGGTATACAGGCACCACCTAGCACTTCCGATCTCATGTTGGTGTGGTCTCTGGATCATATGGCACTTTCTGTCTGCTGAGCTCATGTTTTCCTCATGTCTTTGATGTGATTCATTCTCCACTGCTCCTGGTGGATCGAGACCAATTCATGTTACTCGGATGGCCACTTGCTAGATTTTTAAGATCCCAGACACCACTCATCAAAGTGGTATGAGAACATTTCTTTAAAAAAAAAAAAAGTTATGCCAATTAGACTAGATGTCCTTGAAAGTATAGTCCCCAGACCCTTGTCCCTGCTATCATGTCCTTTAAAGTGTTAGGTTGTATTTAGAAAAACTTTTGACTTTCGGTGTAGCCCAACTGTGTCAACCTCGTCTCTACTGTGTACTGTCACTCCCGTACCTAACCCAATTCCTATGTTCTACTGAATCTATGAAGACCCATCTCCCTCCATCACCATCCTTGCAACCATCAAAGACTATTTATTTCTGTGTTTAAAGCTTTACTTAAATCCTTCTAATTGTTGTCTGATAAAATATTTGTCTTTTTGAAACTGATTAATTTCACTCAGCATAATGTCTTTCAGATGACTCCATGTTATATTTCCCAAAATCACCATTAATCTTTAGCATTGCATAGTATTCCATTGTGTGAATATACTATAATTTGTTTATCCGTTGATGTGCACCTAGGTTGATTCCATCTTTTTGGTATTGTGGGTAGTGCTACAATAAACATTGTGGTGCATGTGTCTGTTTCTGTGACCACCCTTATTTCTCTAGGATGTGTTGTAAGAAGTGTGATTGCTGGATAATATCTCTATTTCTAACTTTTTAATAAGTGCCAAATTATTTTCCAAAGAAGTGGTACTATTTTATATTCTCACCAGCATTGTAAAAGGGTTCCAATCTCTCCAACATTTATTATTTTGTGTGTGTGTGTGTTTTTTTTTTTTTTTAATAAACTCCAGCTGTGTTGGGGTGAGATGCTATCTTATTGTAGTTTTTATTTGGCATTGTCTAATGGTTAATGACTGTGGGCATTTCCTCGTGCGTCTGTTAACATCCTGGTTGTCTTCTTTGGTGAAATGCCTGTTCTTATCTTTTGCCCATTGTTTACTCGGGTTGTCTTTTTCCTGTTGAAGTTTTACAGTCACATGTAGACTGTAGAGATTAGATGCCAATTGGATTTGTAGTAGTCAGTTTTTTTTTCCCAGTTTGTAGGCAGTCTTCTTACTCTTTTGATGAAGTCTTTGGACGAACATAAGTGGTTGATTTTTAAGAGTCCCAAATTGCCCGTTTTCTCTTACGGCGTTTTTCATTACTACAGATGTTTTGTGGTCTGTTTTTGCCATGTGTTAGGGTTCCCAGTATTGTCCTCATTTTTTTCTTCCATGATCTTTACTGTTCTAGACGTTCTGTTTAGGTCTTTAATCGATTTTAACTACTTTTTCTGTGTGGTATGAGAAATGGGTCTTGTTTCCTTTTTCTGAGATGGATATCCAGTTTTGCCAATGCCATTTGTTAAAAGACACTGTCTTTTCCCAGTTTATGGACTCTGACCTTTGTGAAATATCAGCTGCTCGCAGGTGGATAATGTTATGTCTGGATTCTCAATTCTGTTCCATCAGAATTGTACCAGGAGTAGGCTATTTTGACTACTGTGGTAGGGTAGAATGTTCCAAAGTCAGGTAGTGTGAGTCCTCCCACTTTGTTCTTCAGTTATGATTTACTTATCCAGGGCTTCTTTTTTTCTAAATGACTTCAGGGTTTTACTTCTCCATCTCATTACAAAATGCTGTGGAATTTCTACTGGGATTACATTGTGTCTATTGATTGCTTTGAGTAGAATAGAATTTTCATGATGTTAAGTCTTATCCACTAATAAGGTAAGTTTCTCCACTTAATGTGGTTTCTTGTCAAGGAGTCTTGTAACTGTCTTTTACATCTCTGGTTAGATTTATTCCTAGGCATTTTATTTTCCTGCAGGCTTTTGTGAACAGTACTGATTTGGTGATTTCCTCTTTGTTGATGTAGAGAAATCAAACTTATTTATGTAAATTTATCTTGTATCATCATACTTTGCTGAACTCTCATCTTAGTTCCAACAGGTTTTGTGGGTGTTGTGTATGTGAATTCTTTACAGTTTCCTATGTATAAGACCATATCATCTGCAAATAGAGATACTTTTATATCTTCCTTACTGATTTGGTTGCCCTTTATTTCTTTTTTTTTTAATTTTTTTTATTTGATATGACTGAGTGAAAATGTACACGCCCTTTATTTCTTTATCTTGCCTAATTGCTCTGGCTAGAAACTCCAAGACAATGTTGAATAAAAGTGGTGACAGTTGGCATCATTGTCTTGTTCTTTTCTCAAGGGGAATATTTTCAAATTCTCTCCGTTTAGGTTGATGGTGGATTTTGGCTTTGCATATATGTCCTTTATTGTGTCGAGGAATTTCCCTTCTATTCATATTCTGCTAATAGTTTTTAACATGAATCAGTGTTGGATTTTGTCAAATGTCTTTTCTGCATCAACTGATAAAATCAAGTTGCTCTTTATGTTTATGTATGTGGATGGTTACATTAACTGTTTTTCTAATGGGAAACCATTACTGCATCCCTGAATTATACTTGGTCACGGTAAATTTTGTTTGTTTGTTTTGATATGCTGATGAATTCTATTTGATAGAATTTTGTTGAGGATTTTTACATCTAAGTTCATGAGAGATATTGGTCTGTAACGTTCCTTTTTTTGCGATGTCTTTACCTGGTTTGGAAACCCTGGTGCCATAGTGGTTAAGTGCTGCAACTGTCAACCAAAAGGTAGGCAGGTCAAATATGCCAGGCATTCTGGAGCAGTTCTACTCTGTCCTATAATGTCACCATGAGTTGTAATTGACTGGATGGCAGTGGGTTTGGTTTTGTTATACCTGATTTTGATATCAGGTTATGTTGGCTTTGTAGAGTTAATTTGGGAATATTCCATCCTTTTCTATGCTCTGGAATATATTTAGTAAGAGGGTCGCCATGAGTTGGATCCAACTTGACAGCACTTGGCTTGGCTTGGCAGTGTTAACTCTTATCTAACATTTCATGGAATTCTCCAGTGAAGGCTTTAGGGCCAGGGCTGTTTTTGGTTTGGAGTTTTTTAATTACCTTTTTAACCTCTTCTTTTGTTGTGGGTTTATTTAGTTGTTCCACTTCTGTTTGGGTTACTTCAGGTAGGTGATGAGTTTCTAGAATTTTTTCTATTTCCTCTAGGTTTTCAAATTTAATAAAGTACAATTTTTCATAGTATTCTGTAATAATTGTTTTAATTTCAGTTGAGTGTCTTGTGACATCACCCATCTCATTTATTATTCAAGTCATTTTCTTCCTGTCTTGTTTGTCTTTTGCCAGTTTGGCCAATGGCTTATCAATTCTATTGATCCTTTCAAAGAAACAGTTTTTGGTCTTGTTAACTCTTTCAGTAATTTTTTTGTGCTCTGATTCATTCAGCTCCTCTCTAATTTTATGATTTGCTTTCTTGTGGTTACTTAGATGTAAAAATCCTCAACAAAATTCTATCAAATAGAATTCATCAGCATATCAAAACAAACAAACAAAATTTACCGTGACCAAGCATAAAGTGTTCTTTTGCTGCTTTCTTTCCATTTTTTGAATTGTAGAGTTAATTCTTTGAGTTGTGCTCATTTTTCTTTTTGGATGTGCACATTCCCTGAGACGACTTGACCTCTCAGCGCTGCTTTTACTGTGTCCCACAGATTCTGGTAGGATTTGTTTCCATTCTCATTTGAGTCTGTGAATTTCTATACTCCATTCTTGATTTCCTCTATAATCCAGCTTTTTTGAGCAAGGTGTTATTCAGTTTATACATCTCTGATTCTTCTTCCTTCTTTATGCTGTTATTGATTTCTACTTTTATGAGTTTATAGTCTGAAAGGATGCTTTGTAATATTTCAGTATTTTGTTAAAGCTTGCTTTATGGCCTAATATATAGTCAGTTTTCAAGAATGTTCAATGTCCGTAGGAAAGGAAAGTATACTTGTTGCTGTTGGGTAGAGTGTTCTGTATATATCCATTAGGTCTACTCGGTTGATTGTGGAATTTAGATCCGTGTCTACATCGAGCTCTTTTCTAGATGTTCTGTCCTTCACCGAAAGTGGTATGCTGAAGTCTCTTACTATTACTGTGGAGCTATCTATTTCTGTTTTCAGTGCAATTGGTATTCATTTTATGTATTTTGGAGCCCTGTCATTGGGTGCATAGATACTTAATATTATTATATCTTTCTGGACCAGCCAAGTGCTGTTGAGTCGGATCCGACTCATGGAGACCTGATCCTTTAATCATGATACAATGTCCTTCCTTATCCAATAGGATGGATTTTAAGGTCTATTTTAACAGATTAGTTTTGTTACTTCTGCTCTGTTTTGATTGTTGTTCGTTTTATATATTTTTTCCATTCTTTGAGTTTTAGCTTGTTTGTGTCTTTGAGTCTAAGTTGTGTCTGCTGTAGGCAGCATGTTGATGAGTCTTGTTTTTTATCTAGTCTGTCACCCTCCATCTCTTATTGATGCATTTAGTCCATTTACATTCAGCACAATTATTAACAGGTATAAGATTAGTGTTGTCATCTTGATGTCTCTTATGTGTGTTTTGTAGCCATTTCCTTTGTTTTCTTTAATTTTCTGTGCTGAGTCTTTTTTATGGGTTTACTTTTCATCCTTTTCAGAGTAGGTTGTTTTGTATTTGCTGAGACTTCATGTTTTTCTTGTTTATTAATTTTATGCATAAGATTGACAGTTTCTTTTGTGGTTACTTTCGTATTTCTCCCTGTTTTTCCAGACTTAAAACAGTCTTCAATGTCTTTATAAAAGACTACTTTTATATGTAAACTTTATCATAAGTTTTTACAGTAGTGGTCTCTGGCAATGTTTGTCCTTTTGTGAATGACTTACTGCACTCAGCATAATGCCCTCCAGTTTCCTCTATGTATGAGATGCTTCACAGATTCATTATTATTCTTTAGTGCTGCATAATGCTTATTATGTGTATGTATGAGTTTGTGCATTCATCTGTTGATGAGCATCTAGGTTGTTTCTAACTCTTTGATATCGTGAACAATGCTGCAGTGAATAAGGGATTGCATATGTCTATTCACATGATAACTCATTTTTCTAGAATTTATTCACAGGAACAGGACTACTGGATCATACAATATTCCTATTTCTGGTTTTCTAAGGTAGAGGCAGATTGTTTTCCAAAATCCTTGCATAATTTTGCACTCCCATCAGTAGTGCTTGAGAGTTCCAGTGTCCCCATAAGTTCTCTAACATCTGTTACTTCCTGTTTTTGATATGTGCCAGTAGTTCTGGGTGAAATAGTATTTCATTGTGGTTTTGATTTGTATTTCTCTAATGATCCGACTCAATGGCACTGGGCGATGGCTAGTGATCATGAGCATTTCATCAGGGGACTGCTGGCCAAGTCAAATGCCTTCTTTCTCCAAGTGTCTGTTCATCGCCTCATCCATTTTTTAGTTGGATTGTCCTTTTTGTTGCAGAAGTGTAGAACTTTCTTGCAGATTTTAGAGATTAGGCTTTTGTCTGATTTATAATGCCTTAGGCTCTCATTACATTCTGGTGGAGTTGTTTGATGAGCTTAAGTGTTTAACTTTTAGAAAATCTCAATTGTCTATCTCGTATTCTGGAGTTCATGTGTTGTTGGTTATGATTTATATCCTTTTAATGTCATGTATAAGGGATTATGCCCTTGATCCTATTTTTTTCTTCTATGAACTTTATAGTTTAGGGGTTTATATTTAGATCTTTAGCCTATTTTGAGTTAGTTTTTGTATATGGTGTGAGATGTGGGTCCTGTTTCAGTTTTTGCAAATGAATACCTACTTTTGCAATCATCATTTGTTAAAAAATCTATCTTTTCCCCAGCTAACAGACTTTGGGCACTCGTTGAAGGTTGGGTGACCATAGAAAGATGGTGTCATGGATTGAATTGTGTTCCCCCAAAGTCTGTAGTGATTTGGCTGGACGGTAGTTCTTGGTATTGTGTGTTGTTCCTTCATGTTCAGGAGAGAGTTCTAAATATGTTACTGTGATGGTGAATGCAACACCATTGCTCTTCAAGTTGTCACTTCTGACATAATAGACAATGTGATTGTCCAATTTCATAGGGCAAATAATAGCCCATTTCAGTTCACTAATGCCTAGGATATTGATGTTTATGCATTCCATTTCATTATTGATGATTTACAATTTTCCTAGATTCATACTTTGTACACTCTGTGTTCTGACTGTTGATAAAATTTTGCAGGCGTTTCTTCTAATTTTGAGACATGTCACAGCAGCAAATGAAGGACCTCAAATCTTGACTCCATCTATGTCACTCAGATTGACTCACTTGGAGGATGCAGCTCTTCCCCATTCATCTTTTGAGTGCCTTTCAACCTGGTAGACTCATTTTCTAACACAATATCTGACAGTGTTCTGCTGCTATTCATAAAGTTTTCAATGGTAATTCTTTTTAGAAGCAAGCTCTTGGGGCCTTCCTAACATATCATTCTGGAAGCTCAGCTGAAACTTGGATAATGCTGGTGGTATTTGAATACCTGTGGAAGCTTCTAGCATCACAACAACACACAATCCCCTACAGTGTTACAAATTGACAGACAAGTTGGGAACTAGAACCTATGGGACACAGGTTCTAGTGCTGAGAGGTCAGTTTATGTCAATAAATGAATATATCCAAAAATAAGAAAGGATCCAAATCAAAGAATTAACCCTGCAACTCGACCATGGATAAAGATAGCAGCAGAAGAACTCCTCAAACACCAGAAGAAAGCAAATAATAAAAATTACAGCAGAACTAAATGAATTCCAGAGTTCCAAAACCACTGAAAGAGTGAAGACCAAAAGTTGGTTTTTTGAAAAGATCAACATAATTGATAAAACATTGTCCAAAATGTCTAAAGAGAAACAGGAGTTGATAGCAAATAACTAGAATAAAAAATAGATGGGTGATATCACAACAGACCCAACTGAAATTAAAAGAATCACAACAATATGCTATGAAAATTTATACTGTAATAAATTTGGAAACCTAGAGGAAATAGAAAAATTTCTAGAAAGACAAATGGAAGCAGAATAACCTAATAAACCCATTACAAAGAAGAGACTGAAAATATAACTAAAAAACTACCAAACAACAACAACAAAAACTGATCACCCTGACTGCTTCCCTAGAGAATTCTACCATATTTTAGGCAAGAGTTAATGCCACTATTACTGCAGGTATTTCACAGCATAGAAATAGATAGACTACTCCCAAGTTTATTCTATGAAGCCAACATAACCCTGATACCCAAACCAGGTAAAGACAGAACAAAAAAGGAAAATTACAGACCAATATCTGTAATGAATATAGATGCAAAAATTCTCAACAAATTTATATTCAATAAAATTGAAAGACATACAAAAAATTATTCACCATGACCAAGTGAGATTCATACCAGAGGTGCAGGGATGGTTCAATATTTGAAAAACGGTTAATGTAGTCAACCACATGAATAAAACAAAACAATCACTTTTATCAGTTAACGGATAAAAGGCATTTGACAAACTCCAACACCAATTTATATTAAAAATGCTCAGTAATATAGGAATAGAAGGTAGATTCCTCAATGTAATAAGGGTTTCTAGGGAAAGTCAACAGCCAACACCATCCTAAATGGAGAGAGTCTGAAAGCATTCTCCCTGAAAATAGGAATCTGACAAGGATGCTTATTGTCTCCAGTTTTATTCAACGCTGTGCTGGAGGTCATAGCCAGAGCAATTGGTCAAGATAAAGAAATAAAAGACATCCAAATATACCTGTTTTCAGTTCATATGATTTTATACACATAAAACTCTAAAGAATCCACAAAGAAATCCACAAGTACTAGCAGAAGGTTCACCAAACTATCAGAATATAAAATACACATGCATAAATCAGTTAGATTCCTTTATACCAAAAAAGAGATCATCAAAGAGGAAACCACCAAGTCAATATTATTCACAATAGTCCCCAAGAAGGAAATATACTAAGGAATAAATCTAACTAGAGATGTAAAATACCTACACAAAGAAAACTACAATTTACTGCATGAAAGCTAAAGAGACCTAAATAAATGAAGAAACCTACCTTGTTCATGGACAGCAAGACTCAACAACATGGAAACATCTGTTCTATACAGCACAGACTATAAATCCAATGCAATCCCATTATAATGTCCCATGACTTTTTAATGAGATGGAGGAACATATCGCACATATCACCAACTTCATAGGGAAAGGGAAGGAGCCCCAGATAACTAAAGCATTACTAAAAAAGAAAAACAAAGTGGCAGTCCTCATACTACCTGACTTCAGAAACTGTTACACTGTCTCAGTGGTCAAAACAGCCTGGTACTGGTACAAAAACAGATACATAGACAATGGAACATACTTCAGAATACTAATATAACTTCAGTCAACTGTGAGCCACTGATATTTGACAAAGGACCAAAGTACCTAACCTGAGGAAAGACAGCATCTTTAACAAATGGTCTTGGTACAACTGGATGTCCAACTGCAAAAACGTGGAACAAGACCCATTTCTCACACTATGTATGAAGTATAACTCAAAATGAAATCAAAGACCTAAATACAAAATCTAGAACAATAGAAATCACAGAATTTATAAAACAGGGTAACACTGGGGGTCCTAATAAATGGCATAAACACACTACAAAATATTACTAACAATGCAAAAATATCATAAGAGTAAATCAGTAACCAGGAATTTCTAAAAATCAAGTATTTATGTTCATCCAAAAAATTTGCCAAAGAATATACAGACTACCTATAGACTGGGGCAGGGGATCAGGAATGGCTACCATGAATCCCAACAATATTGAATCTATACCACATACAAGGTACTGCAAAACCTCAACAAAAAAATAAATGACCAACTAGAAAATAGGTGAAGATCATGACCAGGTACTTTACCAAATAAGATATCAAGGCAGCTAACAGATATATGAGGAAATATGATCATTGGCCATCAGAGAAATGCATATCAAAAGTACAATGACATGCCATCTCACCCCAAGAAGGGTAGCATAAATCCAATAAAAACACAAAATAGTAAATGTTGGAGAGAATATGAAAAGACTGGAATACTTCTACACTGATGATGGGAATGTAAAATGGTACAACCACTTTGGAAATCAATTTGACACTTTCTGAAAAAGTTAGAAATAGAAATATCATATAACCCAGCAATCCTACAGCTCAGAATGTATCCTAGGGAAGCAAAGGCTGTCACATGAAGAGATTTATGCACATCAATGTTTATTGTAGCAGTGTCCACAACAGCAAACAGAAGGTATCAATCTAGGTGCCCATCAACAGATGAATAAATCAGCAAACTTCAGTACATAAACACCACAGAATACCGTGGAATAGTAAAGAGAAATAATGATCTTGGGAAATATCTGATAACATGGAGTCATCTGGAATACATTATTCTGAATTAAACTATTCAGTTGCAAAAGGACAAATATTGTATGAGACCACTACTGCAAGGTGTGGGGTGCCGTGGATTGAACTGTGCTTCCTAAAAATTCTGTAGTAATTTGGCTAGGCCATAATTCCTGGTATTGTGTGATGTTCCTCCATGTTGGAATACCTGCCTCTGTGATGCTAATGAGGAAGGACATGCAGCAGTTGTGTGGGTAGAGCAAAATCCAGTGTTTAAGTTTGTTTAGTGTATTGAGGAGGTCTCTTGAGCTATGAGGGAAGAAAGCTAGCAGAGACATTTGAGGACCTCATAGCACCAAAAAGCAGTGCTGGGAGATGAGTGCATCATTTGGAAAGGACTGGGGTCCCTGCACCTCAGAAGCTCCAGTCCAGGGGAAGAGTGATGACAAGGACCTTCCTCTGGTGCTGGCAGAGAAAGCCTTCACCTGGAGCTGACACCCTGAATTTGGACTTTTAGCTTACCGGACTGTGACATAAACTTCCTCTTTTTAAAGACAACCACTTGTGGTATTTCTGTTAAAGCAACGCTAGAAAACTAAAACATAAGGACTCAAGAAAAGGGCTATGCACAGAGATAATTTCTGATCGTAACACGGAAGGAAAGACAGAGTGGTATTCACAGATTATATACAAGATAACAATTAGGTTAGGCGAATAGAGTGACAGCGTGCAGTAAAAGAGATATTAGCACTTCTGGACTATATCAAAATCTAAGAAGCTTCCTAAATTCAATCCAACATTTTGAAGAATGTGCAGTAGAAGGGAGATCAGAACTTCTGGACTGTATGAAAATCTAAGAAGCTTCCTAAATACAACCCAACATTTTGAAGGACATAGTAGCAGGGGCAGGGATCTGGGGACCATGATTCGCGGTGCATCTAGATCAATTGATGTAACTAAGTTTTTGTTGTTGTTGTTTTGTTTTTAAGAAAATGTTCCACATCTCACTGTGGTGAGTGGCATCGAAGTCTTCATCTCAGTCCACCTAGAGCGGAGAAGAATGAAGGGCATCATAGACCAGAGGAACACATATGAAGGGGACAGAAGAGACCACGTGGTTAGGAAACTACATCAGCATGAAACCAGAAGAACTAGATGGTGCCCAGCCACCAGCAATGACTGTCCTGACAGGGGACACAACCTAGAGTCACAGATGCTGAGGGAGAAAATTGACTGTGCAGACTTAGAACTCTATTTGTAGACCAGACTTGATTGTCACACAGCCTGGAGTTTCCCTTGAGGACACAGCCCCCAGACTCTGCTAGCTCAGAGCTGAAACTATCCCCAAAGCCAATTTTTTGGACAAGGATTGGACTGAACCATAAGACACAGAGGGATGCTGGCAGAGAATGTGCTTCTTGGCTTAAATATACATACTGTCGGAACAGCCTCTGTCCAGAGGTAGGGTGAGATGGTGGAGACCATTGGACTGGAGTTGTGTGAATGAACACTGGAGGTACACAGTAGAAGAGAAGAATATGCTGTTGCAGGGTGGAACGAGCAGCTAGAGTTGTACAGTTGTGGGAGAGGGAGTTATATGGCAAATTGACTTGGGCTGTAAACTCTCACTTAAAGTACAATGAAACATTTATTAATAAGCTAATTTTATTGGCTTTTCCTTCTAACTAATAAATCAAACAAAACCAAAGCCACCAAGCTGATTTTGATTTGTGGTGGCTCTATATGACAGAGTAGAACTCCTCCATAGGGTTTCCACGGAGTGCCTGGTAGATTCAAACTGCCAACCCTTTGGTTAGCAGTCATCTTATCCACTATGGCATCCGGGTTTCCAGCAGATACACAGGGATATTACATGTCTCAGTCACAGTTACCACACAGAAGGTTTAAAGTAAGAAGTGAAACCCAGCTTTACAGCCCTAACATTGCTTGGACCACTACAGGTTTCATGTTATTACTATTTTTCCCTTGTCCCAAATGCTGTTTTCTCCATGTTGAGAAATTTAGTTTTCAGGATTCCTGACATTTAATTAACAACAACAACAACATAAATCGAAACTTTCCAAATGTCTACTGTAGTGGTCCCAGGCAGTGTGCTACATTCAGTGAGATATTCACTTGCTTTGTTCACTCTAATAGAGAATTCCTTGCAACCCTGAGACAACCCCATACCTTGTATGAAACTTTTAATACTCCACGAAGAAGTAATACCTGCCTTTCTCTTACCTTCCTAGCTGTTTCCCTGGGCCTCTGTTAAAATACTGTGAGGGGTAAGATAATTGCTATTCTTACTTTCTCTCCTTCAAAATGCTCAAATATAGGAGCTCAATAAATAATTGATAATTTGGGGAAAATCGATAAAAATACCTACAGGCACAAAGTGGAAAGGAAGGAAATTCAACAAAATGGCTTGTTAACCAGAAAAGACTATTGACAGTGAATCATCTGGCACTGTAGAATGAATGACTCAACAAAGCCATATGGCACTTGGGAAGACACATGTTAGTTAAACTTCTGGCCCAATAATGGTTTCCTGCTTTCTCTCTGATCACCTTTTCAAGTAGGATATTCATAAAAACAGCTTGGAAGCTCAGATGCTTTCCCAGCTGCCATCCTGTCACTAAGATAATTACTGTGCTAATCACCAACACCTTGCAGATAAGTGGAGATTTGCAATGGGCTGGAGGAGTGAGAAGGAAGACTGGATCAAAGACTGCATTCTGAAGCACCCCAAGAGGACTTTGCATCTTCAGTAGAAAGGCTGATAAAGGAGGAGACAGCAAAATATTTTGAATTATTGTTCAGGGAATCTGTGTGAGGCACTGTGTATCAGTGAGCTAGTTGAAGGGTGCTAAAATTGATCTTTAGTCCTGCAAATACTCAAAAGAGACAACAAAGGATACTGTTTCTATCAGAAATTAAAAGCAGATAGTCCCTAGATGCCCAACAACAGAGGAACGGATAGGTAAACTATGGTATGTGTACTCAATGGAACACTATGCAATGATAAAGAACAATGACAATTTCAGGAAACATCTCATAACCTGGTTTCAACTGGAGGACATTATGTTGAGTGAAAGTAGTCAGCGACAAAAGGACAAGTATTGTGAGACCCCTACGATGAGAACTTAAAAACTGACTCATGTATAGAAGAAAAGACTCTTTGACGGCTGCAAGTGTCGGGAGGGAGGGAGGGTGAGGAGGGAGGGAGGGCGAGGAGGGAGGGTTTAGATTAAATAGTTGATAGAAACTTGGTTGGGTGAAATACGGGACAGCACACTTTAGAAAGAAGGTCAATATTAACTGGACTTCAACATAACGTGATTACTCCTCCCATCTTAACCCAGTATTACAAGGACATAGTATCTGGGGTGGAGGGCCAAGGGCTATGCTCTTAGGGGAAACTGAGGCTAATTGGCATAACTAGCATTTTACTAATAGAGCCCTCTGCACCCCACATTGGTGAGTGGTGTCTGGGGTCTTAAAAGCTGCCCAGCCGACATCCGAGGGTACAGCAAATGGTCCCAACTCAGCATGAATAGATGATCACCAAGGACCAAAATGGCATGGGGGAAAGAGAACCCAGAAGACAGAGAGACCCACATCAGTGGGTAACTACATTGACTTGTGACTGGAAGAACCAGATGGTGCCCGGCCACCACCAGTAATAGCCACAATGGAGCTCACAAAGTTAAGTCTCACTGACAACACAAGAATAAAAAGGGGTACACTCTGAGAGCTCTGTTAAAAGACAGCAATTGATGACCCACAGGTCTCAGAGTTCTCCTGGGAGCATGGCCCCTGGCCCTGATGCTACCCCTGTCCATAAATCATAATGGAGGTCAACTCTCAGACAGGAATGGATTGGACTTGGTAACACAGAGTGACTATATCATGTGTGCACTTTATGATTCTATGCATCTATAGGACATTGTCCTGCTGACCTCTTACTGGAGGGAGAGGAGTGGGTGGAGAGGAAGGGATAGGAGATTGTTGGGAAGATAAGACAGGTATGGAATGAGAAGAAGAGTGTGTTGTCACCAGGTTGGGAGAGCAGTGGGAGCTGCCTGTATGTGGGAAAGCAATTTATATGGGAATGTGCATTTTCATTCAATCATAATAAAAAAAAAAGTAGATGGTTCCAACTCTTAATTAGTTGAGGTTTCCCATTTAAATGAAACTATTGATATTTTGTTACCTGAGAAATCATCAGGCCTTTCAATAAGGCAACAAACTTCATGAGTTTTTCACTACATGACAGAATATCTAGTAGGGCTAAAATTATCTGATCTCATAACTCTTGTTCCCCTACCATTTTTCTTGTCCCCTATTTCACAGAACAGTGTTAGATGCTTTTATATACATTTTTATACATAATCTACACTACTAAATGATAAAGATACTAGCATTTTCTTTATAGATGGGGAGACAAAATCTCAAACAGTTTACTAAGTGGCATATTCAAGGTCAGCACAGCTGTGGTTTGAATCAAAACTTACACATTGTACCTCTAATTTGACAGTAACACTTTTCGTTTGCAAGAAAAAGAGGGATCTGAGCAGTTTAGAAGCAGCCTATAAACTCCAGAATGACTAGATCTCATCACTATGGTGTAGAGGAGGGTACAATTCAGCAATTAGTTGTAGGAATTACTGTAATGATACTGAAATGAGCTATAAAAATGTGTTGCAGATTGGTCAAGGGATCTAAACATGAGATCCCTTCTATACCAACTAATCCTCCCTATCAGGTACCTGAAAAAATTATATGCTCAGGATATAATGAATGACCGATGGAGAAGTCAGGTATAAACCCTGGTGATCTTGGCGGACCAGATAGAAAGCTTGTAATCTAAAGAAAAATGAAGAGACGAACAAAACAAAAATCACTTTCACTTAAAACCTAGATTGTTATTTATCTTCAAGTTGATTCTGATTCATAGTGACTCCTATGGAGCATTACTAGTCTCATAGCGTCACTGTGAGTTGACTCTATAGCAATGGATTTGATTTGTTCTGGAACCTTTATAGACGCAGACCATCACAGCTTTCTTGTGCAGAGGTGCTAGTGGATTCAAACTGCAACAGTCTGGTTAGCAGCCAGGAACTTAATCACTGTGTCACTAGGGAACCCTAAGCTGGATTAGAGAGGTCCAACAGTTCAAATTCACCAGCCGTTCTTTGGAATCCCTATGTGGTAGTTAGTTTCTGACTTACAAAGTTGATATGAGCTTGTGTCAACTTGGTGACAACCAGTTTGATTTGGTTTGGTTTGGTAATTATTCAGTTGAAACTCTCTTGGATAAAGCAGTAGTCTCCTGGGCCAACCAATCTTGTCAGATTGAGGGAAAGTTAAGAGTTGGAGACTACCTGATCTTTTCCCTTGTAGGCTACTCCCTTTGGATTGAAAGTGCAGTAGTCACAGATTGACATTTCTCTGCAGAAATGATGTAGGCAAGAAAGCAATGGGATGACACATTCAAAGTCCTGAAGGAGGAAAACATACAACCAAGAATTCTGTAGCCTGCAAAATTGTCTATCAAATATGACAGTGAAATTAAAACATTCACAGATAAATAGAAACTTAAAGACTTTGTAAAACTATTCGGTTCTTCTGATGTAGGCACCGACTCATGTGGATCTCTGAATTTCTTTACCCCATGTCATTTTGGTCCTCAGTGAACATCCGTTCCTGCTGAGTTGGGATCATTTGCTGTGCAGTTGGATGACAGCTCGGCAGCTTTTAAGATTCCACACGCCACACACCAATGTGGTGTGCAGAGAGCCCTCTTAGCAAAATGCTAGTTGTGCCACCTGGCCTCAATTTCAACTAACAGCATGGTCCCCTGCCCCCTACCCCAGCTACTCTCTCTTTGCAATATTGGGTTAAGATGGAAGGAGTATTCAGGTTATGCTGAATATTATATTGTTATATAATATTATATTATATGCTGAATATTATATTGTTATATTGTTCTTGTTTCTAATGTGTGCTATCACCGATTTCACCCAATCAGATTTCTAGTAACTATCTAATCTAAACCTTTCCCCCCCCCCTCGCCCTCCCTCCCTCTCCTCCCTTGCAGCCTATAGGATATCATCCTGCTGACCTCTGGCTGGAGGAAGGAGAGTGGGTGGAGAGGAGGGGAAAGGAGACTGTTGGGAGGATGAGACATGTATGGAGCAGAGAGGAAAATTGTGCTGTCAGTGGGCAGGGAGAGTAGTGGAAGCTGCATATAGGTGGGCATGTAAATTTATATGGGAATGTACATTTTCACTGAGTCATAATAAAAAAAAGACTTTGTAAAACTAAACCAAAACTTCAAGAAATATTGAAAAGAAGCTCTCAGAAAAATCATTGAGTGTGTACTTAAGGAAGCAATGTATGACATAACATCCAGAATCCTACTCACTATGAGAAGTCAATGAGCTCAATCAAAACTGTATTATTACTAGAAGGGAACCAGTCATCATAACACAAAAACTATGATGTTGTCACACTAAAAAGAAGGCTATATTACAGTAGTTATAACCCTTTTATATGGAGAGGAAATTAAAAAGATATGCAGAAGGTAAAGCCTGGTTTAAACTTAGAATAGTAATGGGAGATCTTAGGGGTAGCCACAAAACAAAATAGCAATGCAACATATAAAATCAAGAAACAGCACAGGAGTGTCAATAAACACAAAACTAATATTCAAAAAGATGATAAGTAGGAACAACAATGGAAGTTTTACTACACAATGTAGACAGAACTTAAAATCTGTCAAACAAATACAATCAACAGAAGAGAAAATAGACAAATGGGAACTATTAAGAATCAAACACTTTTGCTCATCTGAAGACTTTATTAATAGAATTAAAAGGCCACCTACAGAATGGGGAAAAATATTTGGCAACTCTATGTCAGACCAATACCTGATCTCCATAATCTATAAGGTACTAGAAAATATCAATAAGAAGAAGGTACATCATCCAATTAAGTCATGGACAAAGGAGATGGACAGACATTTCTCTAAAGAGGAGATCCAGGCAGCCAAAAAACACATGTTGACATGTTCACGACTTTTAGTTATTAAAGAAATTCAAATCAAAACTACAATGAGATACCATCTCACCCCAAAAATGTTGGCCATGATCCAAAAAACGCAAAACAACAAATGCTGGAGAGGCTGTGGAGAAAGTGGAACTCTCCTACACTGTTGGTAGGGTTGAAAATGGTCCAGCCTCTTTGGAAAGCAATCTGGTGCTTCCTTAAAAAATTGGATATAGATATGCCATTTGACTCAGTGATTCCACTTGGAATAGATCCTACAGAATCAAGGCCTTTCATATGAACAGATACATGCACAAAAATGTTTATTGCAGCACGGTCCATGATAGCAAAAAGATGGAATAAACCCAGATGCCCAACAACAGGGGAATGAAGAGGTAAACTATTGCATATATACTTAATGGAGCACTGTGCAGTGATAAAGAACAATGATGATTCCAGGAAACATCTCATAACCTGGTTTCAACTGGAAGACATCATGTTGAGTGAAAGTAGTCAGCGACAGAAGGACAAATATTGCATGAGACCCCTATGATAAGAACTCAAAAACAGACTTATGCATAGAAGAAAAGACTCTGATGACTACAAGGCAGGGAAGAGCGGAAGGGCGAGGGGGAGAGGGTTAAGATTAGATAGTTGATAAAAATTTGGTTGGGTGAAATCTGTGACAGCACACATTAGAAACAAGAACAATATTAAGTGGTCTTCAACATAGCTTGAGTACTCTGTCCACCTTAAGGCAATATTGCAAGGAAAGAGTAGCTGGGGCAGGTGCTGGGGACCATGCTGTTAGGCAAAATCGAGGCCAATTGGCACAACTAGCATTTTCCTAAGAGGGTTGTCTGCACCCCACATTGGTGAGTGGAGTATGGGGTCTTAAAAGCTGCCAAGCTGCCATCTGAGGGCACAGCAAATAGTCCCAACTCAGCAGGAATGGATGATCACTGAGGACCAAAACGACATAGGTCAAAGAGAATCCAGAAGACAGGAAGACCCACATAAGTGGGTTACTACTTTGACATGTAACCAAAAGAACCAGATGGTGCCTGGCCACCACCAGTGATACCCGCGATGGAGCTCACAAAGCTGAGTCTCACTGACAACACAAGAATAAAAAAGGGTGCATCGTGATATCTCCACTAAAAGACCACAATAATGGTCCAGAGGCTTTGGGGTTCCCCTGGGAGCTTGGCCCCTGGCTGTGATGCTGCCATTGCCCATAAATCATAATGAAGTTCTACTCTTCAGTCAGGAATGGATTGGACTTGGTTATGCAGAGTGACCATATATTGGGTGTACTTTTTCGTTCTATGCATCTATAGGATATCATCCTGCTGACCTCTGGCTGGAAGAAGGGGAGTAGGTGGAGAGGAGGGGAAAGGAGACTTTTGGAAGGGTGAGACATGTATGGAGCAGAGAGAAATAGTGTGCTGTCACTGAGCAGGGAGAGCAGTGAAAGCTGCATATAAGTGGGCATGCAAATTTATGTGGGAATGTACATTTTCACTCAATCATAATAATAAAAAAAAGATGATAAGGCAACCCATAAAGAATAACCACAACAGAATATTGAGAAAAACATAGAAAACATCAGCAACACAAAAATGAATTCATCAAAATGACAGCACTAAACACAAACCTATCAATAATTACACTGAATGTAAATGGACTGAATTCTCCAATAAAGAAACAACGAGTAACACTGTGGGTCAAAAGACACGACCCATCTGTATGTTGCATACAAGAAACACACCTAAAACTCAAAGATATGAACAAACTGAAAATCAAAGGATGGAAAAATATATAGCAAGTCAACAACATACAAAGAAGAGCAAGAGTGACAACACTAATCTCAGATAAAATAGACTTTAATGTAAGATCTACCATTGTGGGCAAGGAAGGTCAATATTTATTGTTGAAAGGTTCAATACATAAGCAGCACATAACAATGTTAAATATCTATGCAACCAATACCAGCATATCTAAATACACTACACAAACACTGAAAACATTGAAAAATGAGATATGTCATGCCACAATAATAGTTGGAGTCTTCAACACTCCACTTTTAGCAATGGATAGATCATTCAGAAAAAATCTCAGTAAAGATACAGAAGATTTTATTGCAATAATTAACCAACTAGACCTTATCGACATATACAGAATTTTTCACCCATCAACAAGTAAGTACACCTTCTTCTCCAGTGCACATGGAACACTCTTCAGAATACACCATATGTTAAGACATAAATCAAATCTCCACAAAATCCAAATCATTGAATTACTGCAAAGCATCTTCTCAGAGCATAAAGCTGTAACAATTGAAACCAATAACAGAAAAATCATAGGTAGAAATTCAAACTCATGGAAACTGAACAACACCTTGCACAAAAATCCATGGGTTATAGAAGAAATCAAGGACAAAATAAACAAATTTATGGAATCAAATGAGAATGAAAACACATCTTACCAAAATCGAGGGGATACAGCAAAAGTGGTGCTCAGAGGTGAATTTATCTCTATAAGTGCACATCTCCAGAATGAAAAAAGGTTCCAAACTAGAGAATTAACACTACAGCTTGAACAAGTAGAAAGAGAGCAAAGAGGTACATTTTAGGCACCACAAGAAAACAGAGAATGAAGATTAGAGCAGAACTAAAAGAATTAGAGAATAGAAGAACAGTTGAAAAAATTAACAAAACCAAAGCTGGCTCTTTGGAAAGATTGACAAAATTGATACACCACTGGCTAAACTTACCAAAGAAAACGAGGACAGGATAGAAATAACCCAAAGAAGAAACGAGATGAGTTATGTTACAATAGAACCAGCTAGTATCAAAAGTATCATATTAGAATACTAAGAAAGACTGCACCCTAATAGATTTGAAAACCAAGAGTAAAAGAATACATTTCTAGATTCGTATCACCTACCAAAATTATCTTAAGGAGAAGTAGAAAAACTTAATAAACCAATTACAAAGGAAGAAATTGAAAACATAATAAAAAAATCACCAACTAACAAAAGTCCTAGCACAGATGGCTTCGCCAGAGAATTCTGCCAAACTTTTAGAGAGAAGTTAACTTCAGCACTACTAAGGCTATTTCAAAAACAGAAAGGAACTGAATACTCCCAAATTCATTCTATGAAGCCAGCATAATCCTGATGCTAAAGCCAAGGAAAGAGCCCACTAAAAAAGAAATTACAGACCAATATCACTCATGAACCTAGATGCAGAAATCTTCATCAAAATCCTAGCCAAGGGAATTCAATAACATATCAAAAAAAAAAAAAAAAAAATCATTCATCATGCCCAAGTTGGATTCATACCAGGGATGCAAATGTAGTTGAACATCAGAAAAAAAATGATGTAATCAACCACATAAATAATACAAAGCATAAGAATCACATGATTTTGTCAATTGATACAGGAAAGGCATTTGACGAAGTCCAATACCCTTTCATGCTAAAACCTCTCAGCAAAATAGGAATAGATGGGCAGTTCCTCAATGCAACAGGGGGCATCTATGCACAGCCAGCCACCTGCATCATCCTGAATGGAGAGAGACTGAAAGAATTCTGCTTGAGAAGGGGAATTAGACAAGAATGTCCACCCTCACCACTTCTTTTCAACATTGTTGTAGAGGTTCTAGCCAGAACATTAGACAATAAAAAGAAAGAAAAGGCCTCTGCATCAGCAAAGAAGCAATAAAAAATATCCCTATTTACAGATGAAATGAATATACATGCAGAGTATTCTAAAGAATCCATAAGTAAACTACTAGAACTAATAGAGGAGTTCAGCAAGTTGTCAGGATGTAAAATAAACACAAATAAGTCAGTCGAATTTCTTTGTATCAACAAAGAGATCATCAAAGAAGAAATCACCCAAAGGATACTATTTACTATAGCTCACAAGAAGATAAAATACCTAGGAATAAATCTAACTAGAGCACTAAGAGATCTTTACAAAAAGAACTGCAAGACCTTACTATAAGAAACTGGGAGAGATTTAGGCAAGTGGAGTAATCTGCCCTGAGGAAGACTTAACATTGTGAAAATGTCTACTTTACTGAAAATGATCTACATATACAATGCGATCCCAATACAAATTCCAGTGACCTTTTTTAATGAGACGGAGAAACAACTCAGCAACTTTGTTTGGAAAGGGAAAAAACCCTGGGCAAGCAAAGCATTACTGAAGAAGAAGACAGTGGGAGGCCTCACACTACCTGACCTTAGAACTTATTACACTGCCACAATAGTCAAAATAGCCTGACACTGATACAAAAAGAGACACATGGAGCAATGGAACAGAGTTGAGACCCCAGAGAAGCCATCATCTTCTTACGAACATTGGTATTCGACAAAGTCTGTAAGATTGTAAACTGGGGTAAAAATAGTGTCTTTAACAAATAACACTGGCAATGCCTGTTTTAGTCAGCCAGTGCTGCTCTAACAGAAATACCACAGAGTGGATGGCTTTAAGAAAGGAACGTTTATTTACACACAGTTCCATAGGCTACAAGTCCAAATGCAGGATGTCCGCTCCAGGGGAAGATTACTCCCCCTTGTCAGTTCTGGAGGAAAGTCCGGTATTGTATCAGTCTTTGACTAGGGAGCATTCTGGTGCAGGAAACTCAGGTCTGTAGGATGCATTCTTCTCCTGGTGCTGCTTTCTTGAGGATGTAAAGTTCCCAATTCTCTGCTTGCTTCTCTTTCCTTTTATCTCTTGCAGGATGAAAGGATTAAGGGTGGTGGAAGCCACACTCCAGGGAATCTCCCTTTATGGTGGAGCAGGGAGATGATCTTCTGAAGGGGTTTACAGTCCCACCCTAATCCTTTAACGTGTAGCACATCAAAATCACAAAATGGAGGACAATCATAGAACACAGGGAATCACGGCCCAGCTACAGGGCTGCACTTATTTGGGGTGGGGGGACACAATTCGATCGACGACAGTATCCATCTGCAGAAAAACTGAAACAAGATCCGTATCTCACACCTTACACAAAGTCTAACTCAAAATGGATCAACAACATAAATATCAAACCTAAAATGATAAAGAGCATGCAAGAAAAAAATAGGGTAAACAATGGAAGTTCTAATACACAGCTTAGACAGATTCCAAATCTGATAAACAAAGCATGGTCAACAGAAGAGAAACTAGATAAATAGAAACTACTAAGAATCAAACATTTTTGCTCATCTGAAGACTGTCAAAAAATTAAAAGACCACCCACAGAATGGGAAAAATATTTGGCCACTGCATATTGGACTGAAAGCCGATCTCCATAATCTATAAAGTACTGCAAAATATCAACAAAAAAAGTAAATAACCAAATTAAGTGATGGTCAAATGAGACGGGCAGACACTTCATCAAAGATGGCATTCAGGCAGCCAAAAGACACATGAGGAAATGCTCACAATCATTAGCTATCAGAGAAATCCAAATCAAAACTACAGTGGGAAACCATCTCATCTCAGCAAGGTTGGCCATAATCTAAAACACACAAAATAACAAATGCTGGAGAAGAGAACTCTCCTACTTGCTGATTGGTTTGCAAAACGGTACAAACTCTTTGGAAAGCGATTTGATGCTTCCTTAAAAGCTGGAAATAGATATACCATTTGACTCAGTAATCCCACTGCTTGGAATTTATTCTACAGAAACAAATATTGTCACAAGAAAAGACACATGCACATCAGTGTTTATTGCAGCACAGTCCACAATAGCAAAAAGATGGAATCCACCTAGACTGCCATCATACTATGTTACATATACCAAATGAAACACTATGCAATGATAAAAAAAAGAATGATGGTTTTAGGAAACATCTCCTAATCTGGTTTCAACTGGAAAGCACTGTGCTGAGGGAAATCAGTCAGAAGCAAAAGGAAAAATACTGTATGAGACCCCTGCTATAAGGACTTAAAAATAGACTTATGTACAGAAGCAAAGACTCTTTGATGGCTACAAGGGTAGAGAGGGAGAGAGGAGGTTGGTCGTAGATTATATAGTTGATAGAAATTTGGTTAGATAAAAGCAGTGACAGCACCAGTAGAAAGCAGATGAACTTAACTGGACTTCATCTTAAACTGAAAGGTCTTCAAATCTCAACCCCCAAATTGCAAGGATAGAATAGGAGGGGTGGGGGTTTGGGTACCATGCTCTTAGGTGACTTCAAGGCCATTTGGCATAATTAGCCTATTACTAAGAGAGTCTTCTGCACCCCACATTGGTGAGTGGCATCTGGGGTCTTAAAAGCTAGCAAGCTGCTATCTGAGGCATACAAAATGTTCCCAACTCATCCAAAATAGATGATCAACAAGAACAACAAAGGCACAAGGGAAAAAGAACTAAGGAGACAGAAGAACCCATGTGAATGGGAGACTGTTTTAACATGTGCCCAGAAGAACCAGATGGTGCCTGATCACTACCAAAGACAGCCAAAATGGGGCACACAATGTTGAGTGCCTGCAGCAAGATGAGAAAAAGAGGTGTGCAGCTCAAGAACTCTGCTAATAGACCGCAACTCATGGTCTGATGGTCTGGGGGAATCTCGTGGGAGCATGATCCCAGGAGCTGCTGCCCCTGTCCAGAAAACACTACTATGGTCAAGTCTTTGGATAAAAATGGACTATATTTGGGGGCACAGTGTGATCATATGATGTGTATACTGTAGGGTTCTATACATTTATACGAGGCTGTCCTACTGGTCTCTTACTAGATGGGAGAGAAGAAGGTGAAGAGGAGGGGGCAGGAACTTGTTAAAGGGATACGGCCAGTATAAAATTGAAAGGAGGAGTGTGCTATTGTGAGGCAAAGAGAGCATAAGGAGTTGCAGATAGGTAGACATACAAAATTTATTTGGATTGTGTACTTTTACTTAACCATGAGTTGGATCTGACTCAACTGCACTTAGCTTGGCTTCAGTTAACCATAATTTAAAAAAAAAAAAAAAAAAAAATTCTTGGGATCAAAAGAAAATGAAAGCACATCCTACCAGAACTTATGGGATATGCAAATGCAGTGCTCAGACAACAATTCTTCTCTATTAATGCACAGATTTAGAATGAAGAAAGGGCCCAAACAAAAGAATTAACCTTCATACTTGCACAAATAGAAAGAGAACAACAAAATAACAGCTTGGGCACCTGAAGAAAACAGATTATAAATATTAGAGCAGAACTAAATGAATTAAAGAACAGAAAAAAAATTAAAAGAATTAACAATCCAAAAGCTAGTTTTTTGAAAGGATCAGAAAAATTGATATACCATTGACTACATCTGCAAAAGAAAAACAGCAGAGGAAGCAAATAATTCAAATAAGAAATGAGATGGGAGATGTCACAACAGACCTAACCCAAATTATAAGGATCTTAACACAATATTATTAAAAACTGTACTCTAACAGATGTGAAAAGCAGTAGGAAATGGACAAATTTCTAGATTCACATCACCTGCCAAAATTGTCACAAAGAGAAGTAGAAAACTCAGTGAGCCCATTACAATAGAATATATTGAAAAAGTAATCAAAAACTACCAGTCAGGAAAAGTCCTGGCCCAGATGGCTTCACTAGAGAATTCTATCAAACTTTTAAAAAGGAGTTAATTCCAGTACTACTGAAGATATTCCACAACATAGAAAAGGTCGGAACATTCTCAAATTCATTTGTTTAAGCCAGCATAACTCTGACACCAAAACTCAGTAAAGATCACACAAAAAAAAGAAAATTACAGACCAATATCACTCACGAACCTAGATTCAAAAATCTTCAACAAAATCCTAGCCAGTAGAATTCAATAACATATCAAAAAAATAATTCATCATGACCAAGCATGACTTATACCAGGGATGTAGGTTTGATTCAACACGAGAAAAACAATTAATGTGATCAAACAGATAAATAACAAAGAGGGTAAGAATGACTTGACTGTATCAACTGATGCAGATATGGCAGTTGACAAAGTTCAACACCCATTCATGTTAAAAATTCTCAGCAAAATAGGAACAGAAGAGAAATTCCTCAGTGCAATAAGGAGCATCTATGCAAAGCCACTCACCAACATCAGCCTCAGTGGAGAGGGACAGAAATAATTTCTACTGAGAATAAGAAATAGACAAAGATGCCCACTCTCACCATTTCTGTTCAAAATTGTGCTAGAGGTTCTGGCCAGAGTGATCAGACAAGACAAAGGAATGAAGGCATCTGCACTGGTAAAGAAGTAAAATTATCACTATTTGCAGATGATATGATTGTATACACAGAAAACCCTAAAGAATTTATAAACTACTGGAACTAATATAAGAGTTCAGCAAAGCATCAGGATATAAGATAAACATAAATAAATCAGTAAGATTGCTTTAATGCTGCAAAATATCAACAAGAAAAAGACGAATAACCATTTTAAACAATAGGCAAAACACATGCACAGATACTTCACCACAGAAGATATTCAGGCAATCAAAAGACACATGAAGAAATGCTCATGATCATTATGTGTTAGAAAAATTCAAATGAAAACTACAGTGAGATACCATTTCACCCCAAGGAGATTGGCAATAATCCAAAAAACACAAAACAACAAATGCTGGAGAGGCCGTGGAGATACCGGAGCCCTCCTGGACTGCTGGTAGGAATGCAAGATGGTACAGCTTCTTTGGAAAGCAACTTGATACTTTCTTAAAAAGCTAGAAATAGAAATATCATATGATCCAGAAATGCTACCATTTGAAATATATCCTACAGAAATAAGGGCTGTAACACGAACAGATACATGCAGACAAATGTTTATTGCATCACAGTCCACAATAGCAAAATGATGGAATCAACCTAGGACCCCATCAACAGATGAATGGATAAACAAACTATGGTACATACACTCAATAGAACACTATTCAGTGATAAAGAACAATAATGATTTTATGAAGCATCTCATAACCTAATATCAACTAGAAGACATCGTGCTGAGTGAAATCAGTCAGCTCCAAAAGTACAAGTGTTCTATGAGACCATTATTATAAGTACTTAAAAAAGGACTTATGCACAGAAAAAAATACTCTTTGATGCCTACAACGTGGGGAGGGAGCAAGAGGTTTGCATTAGACAGTTGATAAGAACTCGATTAGGTGAAGGGTGTGATAGCACTTAGTAGAAGGCATGTCAGCAGAAATGGATTACTCCATAAACTCAATATTTCAAATTATAGGATAGCAGGGACAGGGGCTTAGGGACCATATTTTCAGGGGACATCATGGCCAACTGGCATAATTAGTCTTTTGCTGAGAGAGTCTTCTGTGCCCCATTTTGGTGAGTGGCATTTGGGGTCTTAAAACTAGCTGTCCTCTGAGGAATATCAATTAGTTCCAGTCCATCTGGAACAGATGACTACTGAGAACATCAAAGACATAGGAAAAATGAGCCCAGGAGACAGAAGGACTCATATGACTGAGAGACAACATTAGCATGAGACCAGAAGAACCAGGTGGTGCCTGGTCACCAACAAAGAAAGCCTTGATAAGGGACACAACGTACAGTCCCTGATGTAACACGAGAAAAATAGATATGCAGATCAAGAGATCTACTGAAAGACTTGAACTGGTGGTCCAACAATCTGGAAGGGCTCCTGGGGACATGACCGTAAACTTGCTGCCTCCCCCTTCATGAGACCAGTACTGAGGTCAACACTTCAGACTAAGAATGAATTGGGCTTGAAGACACAGAGTGAACATTTGGTGTGTGTGCTTCATAGTTTTGTACATTTACAGAAGGCTGTTCTGGATTTGTTTCCACAGTAAAGAGGAACTCGTGAAGAGGAGGGGTCAGGTGTTCATTTGGGGGTTACTAGTATCCAAGAGTGAAAAGAATGAGTGTGCTGTCCCAAAGTGGGTAGAGCAAATGTAGCTGTAGAGAGGTGACATTCAAAACTAACTTGGATTGCATATTTTCACTTAATCATAATAAAAAAAAATTAAAAAAGAAGAATGATCATATGGGCTTTAAAATCTGTGCAAGATCTTTCTTCTTTTGAATGCATTTTTACATCAAAATTGGAAATGGTGCCTTGTTTTATAAACTGTTCTAAATAAACTTCAATCATGTTAAAAAGGAAAGAGAGAAAGAAAAGAAAGGAAGGAAGAGAGCAAGAAAGAGAGGTGGAAGGAAGGAAGGAAATGAAAGAAAGAAAAGTCAGGTACTTTAGTGGCATTCAATTTTCTAGTAGTCTGCTCGCAGACAGCAAGTCACAGGTGCACGTGTGTGTGCACAGGGGAAGCAAACAAACAAACAAAAAATCTAAACCTACTGCAGTCAAGTCGATTCTGCTTTACAGCGACCTTACAAGACAGAGTAGAATTGCTCCCTAGAGTTTCCAAGGAGCACCTGGTGGATTTGAACTTCCGGCTTTTTGGTTAGCAGAGGTAGCACTTAACCACTACAACACCAGGGTTTCCGCACAGGGGAAAATACCAAATGTAACTCACTGACGTGGAGTCAGTTCCAACTCATTAAGCCCCAAACCCACTGCCGTCGAGTCGGGTGTGACTCTTTCTGACTCCTTATGTCAAAGTAAAGCTGCCCCATAGAGTTTTCAAGGAGGACCTGGTAGATTTGAACTTAGGACTTTTTGGTTGGCAGACCTCACTCTTTACCACTATGCCACCAGGGTTTCCATACAGGGGAAAAGACTTTTATAAACAAGTTGATTAGCTGGAAGAGGAAAAGGCTTTTTATTACTCCCAGGAAGAAAGGATCCAATCACAAACAGGCCCAGAGAAAAGCATTTTGTGAAGGAACTTAGGAATTATTCAGTCCAGTGCCTGCCTGATTCAGATGCATGTAAGAATCACAGTGGTTGTTTTGTTGATTGTTTATTTTCAAACAACAAACTCCTGATTTTAATTTGACTGTCCTTCAATCTCTACTCCATTGATTGGGCCCCATCTAACAAGTGACTTACGTTGAAAAAGACCGATGATCACCCTGGGGAAGCTGAGAATCCAAACTGTTTCACTATCCCCAAGGTCAATATGAACCTGAAGCTCCTGACTGGTATTTCCTCCCATGTGACCCTAGCTTGCAGTACTGCTGTGGTTGTTACTAACCTCAATGATTTGTCACCCTGAAAAATTCTGAATTATCCATCCTGTTTGTAAATTACCATGCCTCTTGCCACACACCTACGATAAGCCCACTGAAGCCCCTTGCTCCTCCCTGCAGAGAGAATTTTCTTTCTACTCATGGTCCACATGTACTGTTTCTTCTGTCTGTTCTTTCTCTTTGGGTGGAAATTTTACTCCTCTACAGTGAACATACAATAATTAACTAGTTATCACAGAATCTATTTGAATTTTCAGAAGTACATTGCCAGGACTTTCTTCTGAGGTGCCACTGACTAGGTGGAATTAAACCTGATCACCTTTCAAACAGAATTTGAGTGTGTTAATAGTTTGCACCACCTACAAACTCTTATGAAAAATTGCCTCTCCAATTCAGCCTTCCTGGACACTATTCCCCTTTTTCAGTATCCCCATTAAGCCCACAGACCCAAAGATATTTCTCTGTGACAGCACTTAGAACAAATTTGTCAGTGTTATTTCAATACCTCCCACTCACTCACTTATCTGCCGGGAGGCCAGTTTCTCTTTGCAGTCTCATGTGGGTCTAGACGGTTCCTATAATACACAATAAACGGCAAATAAAAGCATGAAAGCCTGAATAAGTGAATCAGTGAATTGTCATAGCCCGTCTTGCTCTGTGTGGTCATTGGCCTCAAAGAATAGGTGTTTCAGTACACAGCACAGTAACTGTTTTATAACTAATCCTCTATCCTTGCTTTCTAAAAGGGTGACAGAAATGAGTGAATTGTTTGTAACTGTGACAAGAAGCCTTCAGTCTAGTGTATATCTGAAATCCAATTTTAAAAAAAAACAAACAAAAAACACTGCCATTAAGTCAGGTCCGACTCACAGCCAGTAGTCAAATGAAATACTCAGTTGGTTCTATTATGGTTTGTTACACCTGATCGACTTGTCTCCTGTCTAATCTTATCTCTAGGGCTTGCCTGAGGCTAGATGCTGTAGGCTGCTTTTGTGTGATAATTTAGCCTAGAAAATCTAACATTTATTCTTTTAAAGATGAATTCACTAAATGGAATTCTGTACAACTTAGTAAATATTTTAAATATTTGCGTTGGTGGATAAAATAGATACTATTTTGGGTTTTTATTCAATAGTTTCCTTGAGTCATACAAAAATATATGTAAGAGTATTAGCTCCCTCTGTTGGGCTTAATTACTATTGTTGCATAATTAATCATAACTCAAAGGCTCAAACATTGAAATTTTCTTGAATATGGAAAAAAACATATTTAAACTGATGTCTACTTATAGTAAATGTTTAGACACTGTTTTGCAAAATCACAGGAGTTTAAGTATATATTATTTTAAAATTGATCAACAGATTTCTAATTAATGGGAAATAATAATACAACTAAATTTCTGGACCAAAAATATCAGTTATTCTTCAATGATTTTAAATCATTTATTAAAAATTTGGGGTTTTGTATTTAAGAATATTATTGTTTACTAAACAATAGAGTATGAATTTGAAAGGACTTAAACGCAATACAGAATTCAGATATATGAGGAATTAGGTTTTTATGAAAAACATTTTCATAATATTGATCAAATATAAAATTTGCAATGCTACGTAACAGGTAAGTATGAATCCAATGGAACTAACATTTATGAGATCAAAAGCACTTAAAAACTGACCATTGCAAATAGTACAACATACAAGTAGATGAATTCAAATGGTTTATAATTCGTTAATACTAAGGAGAGCAAATTATGTAACTACAATGTTGTTGTTAGTTGCCATCAAGATGATTCTGATTCATGGTGGCATTATTTTAGAAACTAGGAGAACTAAAATTAGGCTAAACACTGTGACTATAATCATAGGCAGGAAACAACTTTCTTTGACCTCAGTTTTTCCATTTTGAAAATTTGGAAGAAAGAATACAAAACACCTTATTTCTATTTTAACTCTGAAACTCTTTAAATGCAATTTGGAAAATACTTCTTGCTATTAGAAATATACACAGTAGGATGTCAGAAATATTTCTAGTAACTAACCAGTTACCAGGGAGTTGATTCTGACTCATGGTGAACCCATGTGTGTCACAGTAGGACTGTGCGCCACAGGATTTTCAATAGCTACTTTTTTACAAGTAGATCTCCAGTTCTTTCCTCCAAGGCATCTTTGGGTGGACTAGCACTTCCAATCTTTAAGTTAGTAACTATTATAGATTGAATTGTGTGCTGCCAAAATGTGTATGAACTTGGATAGATCATGATTCCCAGTATTGTGTAGTTGTCCATTATTTTGTAATCTGATGTGATTATCCTTTGTGTTATAAACCCTAACCTCTTGATGGGAACTCTGTTGATGCAGTAGTTAAGAGATCAGCTGCTAATCTAAAGGTTGCAGTTCAAATCCAACAGCCACTCTTTGGAAATGCTATAGTGCCATTATACTCTGCTGTATAGGGTAGCTATGAGTTGGAATTGACTCATTTGAAACAGAGGAGGAGTTTATAATGTTAATGTTACAAAGTTGGAGCCAGTTTTATTAATAAGACAAGATTAGAAGCAGTTATGTTAATGCTGCAGGACTCAGTCTGTAAGATTAGATTATATCTTGCGTCAGTCTCTTTTGAGATATAAAAGAGATTTTACCAGAGAAGAAAGAGACCTAACACTACCAAAAAAGAAGAGCATGCAGTTGAAGTTTATCTTTTGGACCTGTGATACCTAAGCTGAGAAGCTACTAGTCCAGGGGATGATTGATGACAAAGACAATTTCCCAGAACAGACAGACAGATAACACTGTCTCCTGGAAGCTGGTACACTGATTCTGAACTTCTAGCTCCTTAAACTGTGAGGAAATAAATTTCTGCTGTTAAAACCATCACTTGTGGTATTTCTGTGACAGCAGCACTAGATAAGTGAGACAGTGACTTAGCACATTAGCCATCTGTACCACCCAGGGATTCCAAGGTGCTTACGGAAGTCTTTTATCATTTTATAAAAATTTAATAGTATAATTAACAAAGCATATTCATTAAATGGTTCAGCAAAAAGAAACCAGAAGAGACTTATACAAGTGAAGAAACCTACCTTGCTCACAAGTAGGAAGACTTAACATTGTGAAAATGTCTATGCTACCAAAGGTGATGTATACATACAATGTAATCCCAATATAAATTTTAATGTCATTTCTTGAGATGGAGGAAAAAATCACCAACTTCGTTTGGAAAGGGAAGAAACACTGGATAAGCAAAGTGCTACTGAAGAAGGGGAACACAGAGGGGAGCCTCACACTACCTGAACTTAGAACCTTTTGCACTGCCATGGTAGTCAAAACAGCCTGGTACTGGTACAAGAACAGATATCTAGACCAATGGAATAGAATAGAGACTCCAGAAATTATACCACCCTCTATGAACAGCTGATAATTGACAAAGGCCCCAGGTCTGTCAACTGGGGAAATAAGTCTAGGCAAAACTGGATGTATGGGGTTGTGGGGCAAAGATGTCAGACTAAGCATACATCTCCTTGATTCCTTCTGAGAACTAAGGCCTGGAATGATAACTGAAGGGAGCAGTGTGGACATCCACGGAGCCATAGAATTTGTCACAGGGTTGTCAGATTGATGTGGCCACCAATAAGGGGAAGCTAACTCGCTGTAACACAAGGAAGCCACACACTGAGTCCCACTTCTGCTGATTCACTGTTTGGGAGGACTGCAGGTACAGACTCCTTCTTTTTTATCCAGGAGGCAGGGACTGAGCATGAGCCAGTAAACATTTCAAACAGCAGTGCTTAAATAAATAGCCTACAGTGCACTGAAGAAACTGTACTTGTGAGAGTCACATATTGAGAGCACAGCTGCTGACTGAGGGCACCACTGCCCCTCCATCCTCTCGTTCCCAAGGTGCAACATAGATTCCGCTGTTTCACAGTAGAAGGGCAATGTGGGCAGGATGCCATCTTGGTCAGTTGTGAGTCGGAGTTACTCTGGCAGAAGTCTTAGATGGGGCTAATATTCACACTGAAAAGCAGGGCCTGTCTGGCAGGACCTTGTCCAGTAGAACAGCTGTGTTTAGGATAGTAGTGACTAGAGCCACGGGTGGGGTTTGGCAGAGGACAGCAGCAAGGCCATAACCTCTCCCTAATTTGAACCATGACATGGCATCTGGGGATGGCCTATGAATTGTTTTCATTGTCTGTGTGAGGGCAGGGACTGCCACACTTCAGGGCCTGACTAGTTTGGGAAGCTCTGAAAACGAAGGCCTGGATTGATAATTAAACGGAGACATCTGAACACTTCTAGGACATAGCATAGGGCTGTCAATTTTGACTACACGCCACTGAACAGGAAACTTCTTCTCTTTCACTGACCTCCGTCCTTGCTGAATCTTGGCTCTCAAGGACTGAAGGTAACTTATATATTTGTTTTTCTCTGTCTTAGCTGGCAGGTGGGATTTGGGCTTAACAGGCAGCAAGGCTTAGTTGCACTGCTGATGGGACCAGCAGATGGAATAGACACATTCTGAGAGCCCAGCTCTGTACTGTATGCATCTTGGCCCCTCCACCTACTCTTTCCAAACCTGTGCCATAGAATAAACAATTCCACAGAGAGCTGGACAGCTGGTGAGGGATGCCATCTTTTTCGACTGGGAAGCAGAGTTACCCAAATGGAGGACTCAGTAGGGGCTAATTCCCAGGCTGGGAGGCAGTGCCCGCCATTATTTTCCTCTGTCTTAGCTTGCAAGCGGGTCTTGGGATGAACAGGTAGCAAAGCTCAGCCACACTGCTGATGGGAACAGCAGGCAGAACACCCACATTTTGAGAGCCTGGCTCTGGTCACTGTGCAACTCAACCACTCCATCCTCTCTGAACTTCTGCCATTGAATCAGCTATTCCACAGTGGGTGGGAGAGCTTGTGGTGGACACCATCTTGTTCAACTAGGAGGTGGAGTTATCCAAATGGAGGCCTCAGCAAGGACTAATTACCAGGCTGGGAGGCAGTGCCAGCCCAGGGAGTGCTTTTCCAAAAGAAAAGCTGTGTCTAGCACAGTGTGACCTTATGAATGGAGCCTGGCAGCAGGTGACAGCAGGGCGGTAGCCTTTCTGTATTTCAAACTAGTTTACAGCATCTGGGGTTGGATATAGAGGTGCTTGTTTCACCAGGCTGCATTTTTTTTTTCAACACTCCACTCACGATATTAGCAGATTTACTAGAAAAAAGATCAAAAAAGACACAGAAGATCTTGTTGCCACAGTTAATTAACTAGACCTCACTGACATCTACAGAACTTTCTATCCATCAACAGATAACTACACCTTCTTCTCCAGTGCACATGGAATATTTTCCAGAATAGAAAATGTGTTAGGATATAAAGCAAATCTCAACAAAATCCACATGATCAAAGCATCCTCTCATACTATAAAGCCATAAAAGGTGAAATCAATAGCAGGAAAAATATAGCTAGAAATTAGAGTTCATGGAAACTGCACAATATCTTGCTCAAAAAGCCATAGATCATAGAAGAAATAAAGGATGAAATGAAGAAATTCATAGATTCAAATGAGAATGAATGCAGTTCCTACCAGGACCTATGGAATACAGTCAACGCAGTACTCAGGGGTCAGTTTATCTCTGTAAATGCATGCATTTGGAAGCAAGAAAGAATACAAATCAAAGAACTAACCCTACAGCTTGAACAAGTAGAAAGGGAGAAACAGGGGAACCCCTCAGGCCATAGAAGAAAACAGGTCATAAAGATTAGAGCAAAACTTAAACAAATTAGAGAATAGAATAAGAATTGAAAATACTGAAAAAACCCAAAGCTGGTTTTTTGAAAAGATCAACAAAATTGATAAATCATTGGCTAAACTTACTAAAGAAAAACAGAAAAGGAAACAAATAACCCAAATAAGACATGAGAGGGGAGTTGTCACAACAGATCCAACAGAAATCAAAAATAACATAACAGAATACTACAAAACACTGTACTCTAACACATTTGAAGACCTAGAGGAAATTGACAAACTCCTATATTCATATCATCTACCAAAATTATCGCAAGGTAAAGCAGAAGAACTTAATAAACCTATCACAAAGGAAAAGATCGAAAAAGTCATCCAAAAAACTAGCAAACAAAATAAGGCCTGGCCCAGGTGGCTTTGCCACAGAATTCTACCAAGCTTTTAGAGAAGAGTTAACTCAAATACTACTGAGACTATTTCACAACACAGAAAGGGATGGAATACTCCCAAATTCATTCTATGAATTCTATGAAGCCAGCATAACCCTGACACCAAAGAAAAGGAGAGGCCCAACAAAAAAGGAGAACTACAGAGAAATATCGCTCATGAATGTAGATGCAAAAATCTTCAACAAAATCCTTGCCAATAGAATTCAACAACATATCAAAAAAGTTGGATTTATATCAGGGATGCAAGGCTGGTTCACCATCAGAAAAACAATTAATGTGATCCACCACTAAACAACACAAAAGACAAGAATCACCTGATCTTGACAATTGATGCAAAAAAAGAATTTGATAAATTCCAACACCCACTCATGCTAAAAAGACTCAGAAAAATAGGATAGACAGCAAATTCCTCAATGCAAAAAGGGCCATTTGTACAAAGCCAACTGTCTACATCATCCTGAATGGAGAGAGACTAAAACATCTCCCCATGAGAATAAGAACTAGACAAGGATGCCCACCCTCATCTCTCCTATTCAACATTGTACTAGAAGTTCTAGCCAAAGCAATTAGACAAGACGAAGAAATAAAGGCATTGACAAAGAAAAAGTTAATATCTCCCTATTTGTAGGTAAATCATTGTATAAGCAAAGAGTCCTAAAGAATCCATAGGCAAACTACACAATGTGATAGAAGAATTCAGCAAAGCATCAGGATGCAAGATAAACATAAGTAAATCAGTAGGATTCCTTTATACCAACAATGAGATTATGAAAGAAGAAATCACCAAATCAATATCATTTACTATAGCCCACAGAAGATAAAATACCTGGGAATAAATTTAACTAGAGAAATAACAGACCTGTACAAAGAGAACTACAAGACCTTACTACAAGAAACTAAGAGAGACTTACATAAATGGAGAAACCTACCCTGCTCATGGATAGGAAGACTTAACATTGTGAAAATATATATTTAACCCAAAGTAATCTATTTAAATAATGCAATCCTAATACAAATTCCAGTGACAATGTTCAATGAGATGTAGAAACAAATTACCAACTTTACTTGGAAATGGAAGAAGCCATGGATAAGTAAAGCACTTCTAAAGAAGAACACACTGGGAGTCCTCTCACTACTCGACTTTAGAATCTATTACACTGCCACAGTTGTCAAAATAGCCTGGTACTGGTACAAAAAGAGACATACAGATCAATGGAACAGAGCTGAGACCTCAGAGATGCCACCACTCTCTTATGAACAGTTGATATTCAACAAAGGCCCTAAGACTTTAAACTGGTGTAAAAGCGATCTCTCAACAGATAGTGCTGGCAAAATTGGACATCCATCAGCAAAAAATTGAAGTAAGACCCATATCTCACACCTTATACAAAACCAACTCAAACTGGATAAAAGACCTAAATATCAAATCTAAAAACGATAAAGTTTATCAAAGAAACAATAGGATCAACAATGGAGGTTTTTATATACAATGTAGACAGACTTCAAAATCTGACAAAGCACAATCAACAGAAGAGAAAATAGATAAATGGGAATTACTAAGAATCAAACCCTTTGGCTCTTCCAAAGGCTTCATCAAAAGAATTAAAAGACCACCTACAGAATGGGAAAAAGAAGTTGGCAACTATATGTCAGACCGACGTCTGATCTCCCTAATCTATAGGGTATTACAAAATGTCAACAAGAAAAGAATAAATTATCCAGTTAATTGATGGGTGAAGGAGATATACAGAAATTTCTCTAAAGAGGATATCCAGGCAACTGAAAACACATGCTAAATTGCTCATGGTCATTAGCTATTAAAGAAAGTCACATCAAAACTGCAATGAGATACCATCTCACCCTAGCAAGGTTGGCTGTGATCCAGAAAACACAAAACAGCAAATGCTGGAGAGGCTGCAGAGAGATTGGAACTCTCCTGCATCGCTGGTGGGATTGCAAGTTTGTGCAACCTCTTTGGAAAGCAATCTGGTGCTTCCTCAAAAAGCTGGATATAGATATACCATTTGATCCTCTAATTCCACTGCTTGGCATTTATCCTTCAGAAACAAAGGTTGTGACATGAGCAGACACATATACCTGGATGTTTGTTGCAGCGCAGCCCACAGTAGCAAAAAGTTGGAATCAATCCCAACGCCCATCAACAGATGAGTGAATAAGAGAACTATGGTACATACACTCAACAGAACACTATGTTATGATAAAAAACAATGACAATTTTAGAAAACATAACATGGTCTCATTTGGAAGAGATCATGCTGAGTGAAATCAGTCAGTGTCAAAAGGACAAATTTTGTGTGAGACCCCTGTTATAAGGACTTAACAAGAGAATTATCCACAGAAGAAAATGACTATGTTGGCTACACGGGTGGGTGGGAGGCTGAGGGTTTATCGCAGATGAGATAATTGATAGATATTAGAAATTGTATTCTTTTACTGTAATTAATAAAAATAAAATTAAAAAAACAGGATATTCATGCAATAGAAATGCAAATATTAATGAATAGCCAAGTAGAGACAATCTATTGCTACTGGCAAGAACAATGACACATACAAGAAGCATAACAAGAAATAATACATTGTCCTCTTCAATATATGGGACGTTCAAAAATGGGAAAAACAAATCAGTGGTGTTAAAATTCAGAACAGTCATTAATTTTAAGAAAAAAGTGTGTCGATGTTTAGAAATGACATAAGAAGGCCCATCTGATTACATTGTAGTATTACAATTCTTTACCTGAGTGACTTATGCGTAGTGTATTCACACTGAGATAATACAGTGAGCTGTATATTTAGATTGTGTGATTTTCTGTGTGTATAACTCAATATAAAATTTTTGTAAATAAAACAAATTTAGGAAGTATTTACTGAGAGTATTATGTGTTCCAGGTACTTTCCTGGAACTGTGAATATGTGAAACACTCAAAAGCACTGCCTTCCTGAAGCTTACATTATAGTGAGTGAGGCAGATAGTAAAGAAATAAGAAAAATATACAGCACGCTGTAGAAATAAGGGCAAGCCCTGATGATGCAGCAATCAAGCATTCAGCTACTAACTAGAAAGTTGGCAGTTTGATTCCACCAGCTACTCCTTTGAAACCTTATGGGACAGTTCTATTTTATCCTACTGGATTGCTATGAGTTGGAATTGACTCAATTCAATGTGTTTATTTATTTATTTTTGGTTTATAGAACTGAGGTGGAGGAAACAGTAGGGAAGGGGGACAGGGATTGCTCAGGTGGTATGGGGTGGTGAATTAAATAGGAAGAATAATAGAAGTCTCATTGACATATTTCCATTATAGCATCAGTTGGGAATATTTGTTTTAAAGAGCCCCTTTATCAGTGGCTCAAACAAACAGGAATTTATTTTTGCAACATAATAAGCAACAAAGAAATAGGTACTCCCTGAAGCTGACTCCACTGCTGAAAGAACACTCAGACTTTCCATCTCTTCCTTATCCTATATTTAGAATATTCACTTTTCCTCTGAATATTTATGACTTCATGGTCACAATACAACGGCTGTTCTACCAGACATAGTAAATAGGAAGTAGTAATAGTAAACTCTCCTAGCTTTCTCAACTTTTTACCACCCCAGGTTTTCCCAGAACAACAACTGGCCAACTGCTTCACAGCTGACTTTTTCTTACATGACGTTGATCTGAACAATCACAGATCAAACCCACATTTAAGACAGATGGAGATAAAAAGGAATAATTGCGGTAAGGTTGTTATAACTGGTCCTACACAATCAGTTCAGTTTTTGATGTTAGTCATGCTGCAACCTTAAAGAAAAAAAGCATTCTGTTAAGAATGAAAAAAGATTGACTATGGAGTATTACCTACAAATCCCTCATGTTATCTTTCATCTAGGAGAAGTGTAGTATCATACTACCTCTCAGCTAAAGCAGAGTTACAGAGTGACCCCACTCACACTTTAATATTCTATACTATTCTCATTTCCTTTCCTCACGTACCTAGTAATTTTGTTGCTGTTCCTAGTTCCTAAATTCCTAGAAGTTCCCTGACTGTGAAATCCTAGCTAGAAGCATCCTCCTCAAAGACTTCAGGGGTCTTTATTTCTGATCTTCAAAAACTTTTTTTTTTTTTGTTTATGAGTGTGAATTATTATTTTGTAGCTTTTTGCACATTTTTATGTGCTTTGACTTAAGTCTCCTGAGGACATATTTGATTTCTATCAGAATTCCTCCTCTTTGACAAGAGCCACCATGCTATTATTATAACATCTTCTGGAGAAGGCTGTTGATAGAGCTTTCTATGAGGAAAGAAATGTTTATTCTTGTCATCCAATACAGTAGATACCAGCCACATGTGTCTTCCGAGAACTTGAATTACATTCTAATGAGTGAGGTACTACAGTTCTGTGGTCTCAAATATCTCTTTACTGATGAAAAATACCTTTGGAGTTTAAAACTTTGCGTATTTATCCAATCATAAGCTTTCTTCCAGTCTATCAGCTAGAGCACAAGGATAAGGTTCTGTGAATGCCTGTCCCCTGTAACTTTTAGCTAGATATGCCCTTGAGCTGTGTCTATTTGCCAAATCCTACCCAATTTAAGAGACCTGAAAAAGAGAGTGAATAATCATTCCACACCCTTAAGGATTAAGTTGTATCTCCCCAAAATATATGCTGAAATCCTAATCCTTGCCCTGGTGCTCAGAGGTTAAGAGCTTGGCTATTAACCAACAGATCGACTATTTGAATCCACACCTAGCTCCATAGAAACCACGTGGGACAGTTCTACTCTGTCCTATAAAGTCACTTATGAGTCAGTATCAACGGGCTACCAATGTGTATTTGTGAATGAAACTTTATTTGGAAACAGGGTCTTTGAATATGTTGTCAGTCAACACGAGGTCGTGCTAGGGTAGGGTGGGTCCTAATCCAGTATGAGCAGTATCCTTATTAAAAAGGAGGAGAGACAGCGACACAGAGACACACAGAAGGACGATGGCCATGCAATCACAGAGTCTGAGATTGGAGTGATTTATATGCCCAGGTACACCAAGGATCTCCAGCCATTAGGAAAAAGTGAGAGAGGGGCATGGAACACATTATTTGTCAGAGCCTTCAGAAGAAATCAACACAGTCAATACCCTGATTCTAACCTTCAAAACTATGAGAGAATACATTTCTGTTCTTAAAAGTTACCCAATTTGTGTCATTTATGCCAGCCTTAGTAAGTCCCAGTCAGGACTGAGGTGCCCCATACTGAGATCTAGGAAAATTTCCCAGCACATACAATCATCTGGAGCCTCAGCCTCTTCTGGTGCATCTAACTGATATAGTACACGGGACTGAGAAATGATACTGCTTCGCAGAATGACTTTTGCTCTCAAACCTCAGCTGCTCACTTGAGTTTTCATCTGCTTTTGTCCCACTGGTTCTCTTTCTGGGGCCCTGGGAATAACCCTCTCAGCCAGTTAACAGACAGGGCAATCAAACTTTTTGCCAATTATCAAAATAGCTGTCAATAAATTGCCTCTGTTGCAAGCCCCACTACATGTCCCTTAGCTGTCCCAGATGCTTCAGTGGAAACCCCAGGCACAGGCTTTACTCACCACCAGTCATCAGTCTTTGGCTGGTGTCTGCTGTGATTGATTGATGTCTTTTCAGACCCTGCTGCCCTGGGGAAGACTTCATTAGTCAGCTTGGGGAGACTTCCTCCTCCCTGCCCTCTCCTGTTACCCAGTGAATCAAATTATTAACAGCTTTGGATGCTTCAGAGTTTATCCTGCCTTTGTTTTGAAAAAAAGTTTTTTCTGAAATGCATTTATTCCTTTAAAAAATAATACCAACAGACACATGCACAAGAATGTTTATCGCAGCACAGTCCACGATAGCAAAACGATGGAATCAACCGAGATGCCCAACAACAGAAGAATGGATAGGTAAACTGTGGCACATATACTCAGTGGAGTACTACGCAATGATAAAGAATACCGATGATTCCAGGAAACATCTCCCAACCTGGATTCAACAGGAAGACATTATGTTGAGTGAAAGTAGTCAGCGACAAAAGGACAAATATTGTATGAGACCTCTACGATAAGATCTCAAAAACAGACTTGTGTATAGAAGAAAAGACTCTTTGACAGCTGCAAGGGAGGGGAGGGAGGGAGGGCGAGTGGGGGAGGGTTTAGATTAGACAGTTGCTAGAAATCTGGTTGGGAGAAATTGGTGATAGAACACATTAGAAACAAAAACAACATTAAGTGGACTTCAGCATAACCTGAGTACTCCTTCCATCTTAACCTAATATTGCAAGGATAGAGTAGCTGGGGCAGGGGGCAAGGGAGCATGCTCTTGGGCGAAACCGAGGCCAGTTGGCACAATTAGCGTTTTGCTAGGAGGGCTCTCTGCACCCCACATTGGTGTGTGGCGTCTGGGGTCTTAAAAGCTGTCAAGCTGTCATCTGAGGACACAGCAAATGGTCCCAACTCAGCAGGAACGGATGCTCACTGAGGACCCAAATGACATGGGGTAAAGACAACCCAGAAGATAGAGAGACCCATGTAAGTGGGTGCCTGCACTGACTTGGGACCGGAAGAACCAGATGGTGCCCGGCCTCCACCAGTGATAGCCACGATGGAGCTCACAGAGATGAGTCTCACTGGCAGCACAGTAATAAAAAGGGGTGCATCCTGAGATCTCCACTAAAAGACCTCAGTTGATGGTCCAGCGGTTTCGGGGTTCCCCTGAGAGCATGGCCCCCTGCCCTGATGCTGCCCTTACCCATAAATCATAACGAAGGTCCAGTGCTTGGACAGGAATGGATTGGACTTGGCAATGCAGAGTGACCATATATTGGATGCACTTTATGGCTCTATACATCTATAGGATATCATCCTGCTGACCTCTGGCTGGAGGAAGAAGAGTGGGTGGAGAGAAGGGGAAAGGAGGCTGTAGGGAGGATGAGACATGTATGTAGCAGAGAGGAATAGGGTGCTGTCACCGGACAAGGGAGAGCAGTAGAAGCTGCATATAGGTGGGCATGTAAATTTATATGGGAATGTACATTTTCACTCAGTCACATTAAATAAAAAAAAAAAGAAAGAAATTATTCTTAAAAAGAAAGAAATAATGTCACACTTCTAGTTGCTCTGGTAACTTTCTTGAAAATATTTCAGTGGTGGCCTAGCTATTTTCCAAGAATGGAAATGAGCCTGCAGTCACATTTGCTTCTCCATTCCCTGTCTACCTACATTTGTCTATACGTTAGAATAGAGAGAGTGCTTTCTAATATTCACTGCTGGAGGCAGAATAAGTATGCATAAACTTTTTCGGTGACTTGACCAATAATTATTAGGTCCTTGAAAATAATTTGACTTTCAAACCGATTCTTTTGCCTTAATAATTTTTACGACTTATGTATATCTAAATTTCTTTTTTTTTTAACAGTAAAGCTGTCAGGAAACAACCTAAATATTCAATTGTAGAAAAATTTGTCTATGAGGTCTGATAATTAAGTCCGTGAACTAAATGATTCTAAGTGCTACGAACCTCAGTGCTGAAAATCACCATGGTCACCTTCAAAGTATTCTTCTTGGGAAGCTATGCACCAACAGCAGTGCCTAGTCCACCCTTCAAAGGAATTTTGGTACTCTTTCTGGAATGGCCATTGTGCACATCAAAGGAAATATTGAAAGGGAGACATTTGTATGACATTCAGGATATCAAGGTTAATACGACAGTAGCTCTGACGGCCATTCCAGAAAAACAGCTCCAAAATTATTTGTATAAATTGTGGTTAATCTTTGCTGTTGGATAATATATTTTCAATAAGGTGAATTTAAATATGTTTTGACATCACAGGAAAAAGATGTATTATTAAGTAAATTCAGAATAAATTAGAAGAATTAAAAAGAAATGGCATATTAATTTCAAAAATATTTATAATGTTTTCTCATGGAACACAGGATCAAGACCAGCAATTTTGTTTTCCATACTTTTTCATTCTTTCCAAATTTCATACTGTATACATGTCACTTTTTGAATCAGAAAACATTTAATATACATGTAGGTATACATAAGTATGCATGTATATGTACACATGATAATCAGAAAGCATGAAAAGGCTAATGAGATAAACTGAATGAGTAACTACTAAAAATAATGCTACTGGAATATTTGTGAAAATGTTCATAAAATTATGCCAAATGGATAATCAAAATATCAAGTTGTAAATAAGATGTACACTTGTCTTCATTTAATTTAGCAAAATGAAAATCAAACAAAACCCACTGCAGTTGAGTCATAGTGACACTGTAGATCAGAGTAGAACTGATCCATAGAGTTTCCAAGGAGTCCAGATTTAAATTGCTGTCTGTTTAGCAAATGTAACACTTAACCGCTACACCACAAGAGTTTCCTAATTTAGCAAAGGAACTGAATCATAAACAAGGAAAACTGTATTAAGGAAATAAAAGAAGATGGTTGAATTACATTATTGAATGCAAAGCAAACAGGGTTAAATTTCTCTGTTTACTTTGTCAATGTTTTCCATATTATTTTAAATAAATGTACACTTGTTTAATTATTAAACATGATTGCCTTGGTGTCATAGTGGTTAAGTATTACAGCTGCTACCCAAGAGGTCAGCAGTTCAAACACATCCGGTGCTTCTTGGAAACTCTATGAGTCAGTTCTATCCTGCCCTATCAGGCAACTATGAGTTGGAAACTGGCTTTATAGCAGTGGTTTTTTTGAGACCTTTTCTTTACAGTACAGTGATAGCTCTAACCCTGTGAATGTTCACAGTCTCTCACTGAACCATAAAGAATGGAATATACTGCTTCCTGCTTTGTCAGTGAAACAGAAAAACCAAACCTATTACAAGCGGAGTAGATTCAGACTCATAGTGACTCCATAGGACAGAGTAGAACTGCCCCATATTGTCTCCAAGAAGCAGCTTTATCAATAGGCTCTCTAATACACTTTCCAATATGCTAGCCAAACTCTAGAAACACTTGCTTTCTCTAATTAGCTTGCAATTAGGGCCAAATAGTCTTAAAATATAAATGCTTCTGTTTTGATGATTTGAATCTTTCTTCAATACTGAATACCTAAGCAAAGCATGTTTACAATGGCTTACTCAGGAAGCTCTCCTCCACTCCCCCCCCCCGACTTGGTTAAACATATTTTTCAGGATGTAAAGTGAGTTTGCTAGTGTGGGGGCAGTTCTACTCTGACCTCTAGGGTCGCTATGAGTCAGACCTGACTCGACAGCACTGGGTAGTGTGACTTTAAAATCCACATTTTTCACTTCATCGCTACCAAAAAGAATAGAAACACTCCTGGGGTATGTATACCTCCTAAAATAAGCCTTATCTGGTAAGATCTACTAAATAGTAAAATGCCCCCATGTTTCCTTTTGTCTTCCTCTTCCCCCTAGTGGTCTACTTCAGTGTTCTACTTTATCAGCCTGAAAGAAGCTTAAAAAAAAGGCTTAATATTTCCCTGTCACTCCACTATGAAGAAAAGAGACAGTTTTGTTTTCTATTTTTCACATTAGTCTCTCAATTCCTGTTAGCTAACTGTTTCTAGGGAAAAACACTATCATCTCACATGCGAATATTCTGATGTCGTACACGCTCAGAATTCTCACGAACTCTGCTGTGAATCCAGACTGAGGAAGCTAAAGTCCTTTGAAGTAATCAACTCAAATCTCTCTTCATGTGAGAAAACAGCAATTCTGCAGACCAGATAATATGAGGGCTAGAAAATTGTAAGTGTCTTCAGGGGCAAGATAGGAAGTCTGAAGGGAGTGACCTGTGACTGGTGTAACACACAGACGGCTGAGGTTACAGGGACATAGGTCTTCATAGCGAAGACATGTGCCTCCTGAAGGCATTCACGTTCTCCTTAAAGACTTTTTACCCCTTACTCTGAAATGTATAATTTAGTGAGAAGAGTGACCAGCTACTTGCTATAGAGTCAATGCTGATTCATGGCTACTCGAGAAGTGTCAGAGTAGAACTGGGTTCCTCAGTGGCTAATATTTTGGAAGTAGATCAGCAGGCCTTTCTGTAAAGGCAACTCCGTGTGGACTAAAATCTCTAACCTTTCTGTTAGTATTGAGCACATTAAACATTTGCACCATCTATGGACTCACAAGAGTGGAGGCATACAGGGGCTATATGATGGGACCTGTGTCCAATGATACATTGGATTTTAGAACAAAATTTATGTATTTATAGCCAGTGTTTATCTCCGGAGATACCCTAATTATGTTATCTTGAGATGGTACAAGAAAAGACCCTTACAAATTTTAATTTTTTTATAGCTTGTCTTCTTATTATTTTTAATTAGGATTAAATGAAAGCATACAATCCAAGTCAGTTTTGAATGCCTGTCTCTCTACAACTCTATCTGTTCTCCCTGCCCTGTGACAGCACACTCCTCCTTTCACTCCTTTTACTGGTATCCTCCCAGCAAACACCTGTCCCCTTCTCTCTCCCCCCTTTCCTCTCCTCTCTAGAAAGAAATCTACAGGACAGCCTTCTATTAATGTGTAAAACCATACACTACACACATCATATGCTCACTCTGTGTCTCCAAGTTCAGTCCATCCTTAGTCTGAAGTGTTGACCTGAGTACTGGTTTCAGGTCTAGACTAGCAGCAAGTCTAGGGGCCAGATTCCCAGTGGACCCTCCAGAACATCAGACCATCAGTTCTGGTCTTTTCGTAGAGTTCTTGATCTGCATACCTCTTTTTCTTGTGTTACATCAGGTACTCTACATTGTGACCCTTATCAAGCCAGTCTTTGGTGGTGGCTGGGGACCATCTGGTGCCTCTGATCTCATGCTGATGCAGTCTTCCATTCATATGGGTTCTTTTGTCTCCTGGGCTCATTTTTCCTCATGTCTTTGATGTTCTCAGTTCACATCTGTTCTATGTGGATTAGTACTAACTGATGTTCCTTAAATGGCAGTTTGCTGGCTTTTAAGACCCCAGACGCCACTCACCAGTACCGAGTAAAGAAGACCCTCTCAGCCAAAGGCTAATTATGCCAATTGACCTCAATGTCCCCTTAAAACATGGTCCCCAGACCCCTGTCCTCATTACTCTGTATTTTGAAATGTTGGGTTGAATTTAGAGCACTATTTAGTTTATGGTGCAGTCCATCTTGCTGATCTGCCTTCTACTGAGTTCTGTCACACTCTTCACCTACCCAAATTCCTATCGACTATCTAATTTATGACCAACCTTCTGCCTCCCTCCCCACCCTTGTAGCCATCAGAGTCTTTTTTTTCTGCGTGTAAGTCCTTTTTTAAGTCTTTATAGTTGCAGTCTCATGCGATACTTGTCCTCTTGCAGCTGACTGATTATATTCAGCATATCTTCTAGTTAATACAAGGTTATGAGATGCTTCCTAAAATCATCATTGTACTTTATCATTGCATAGTGTTCCATTGTGTGTATGTAGCATAGTCTGTTTATCCATTCATCTGTTGATGGGCATCTAGGTTGATTCCAACTTTTTGCTACTGTGGGTAGTGCTGCAAAGAAACATTTGGGTGTATGTATCTGTTTGTGTGACAGCCTTTATTTCTGTAGGATATATTCCAAACAGTGGGATTGTTGTATTATATAGTATTTCTATTTCTAGTTTATTAAGAAAGTGCCATATTGCTTTCCAAAGAGTTTGTACCATCTTGCATTCCCATCAGCTGTGCAGGAGAGTTCCCATCTCTCCATAACTTTTCCAACATTCACTGTTCTGTGATTTTTGGATTATAGCCAACCTTATTGGGGTGAAATGATATTTCATTGTAATTTTGATTTGGATATCACTAACAGTTAGTGATGGTGAGATTTCCTCAAGTGTCTTTTGGCTACCTGAATGTCTTCTTTGGTGAAGTGTCTGTCCATCTCATTTGCCCATTGCTTAATTAGGTTATTTGTCCTTTTCTTTTTGACATTTTGCAATATTTTGTAGATTATGGAAATTAGATGGCGATCCAACACATAGTTGCCAAATAGTCTTTTAACTCTCTTGATAAAATCTTTTGAATGAGCATAAACATTTGATTTTTAGTAGTTCCTGTTTATCTAATTTATCTTCTGTTGTTCATGCATGTTAGTTAGGTTTTGTAGTCTCTCTAAGCCATGTATTAGAAGTTCCATTGTTGTCCCTATTTTGTCTTGCATGATCTTTATCCTTATATGTTTGATATTTAGGTCTTTGATCCATTCTGAGTTAGTTTTTTGTGTAAGGTGTGAGGTATGGGTCTTGTTTCAGTTTGTTTCAGATGGATATCAAATTTTGCCAACATCATTTGTTAAAGAGACTGCTTTTACCCCAGTTTACGACCTCTGGGCCTTTGTTAAATATCAACTGTTGATAAGAGACTGGTGATATTTCTGGAGTCCCTTCTGTTCCTTTGGTCTATGTGTTTCTTCTTGTACCAGTACCAGGCTGTTTTCACTACCCTGGCAATGCAGTAGGTTCTAAGGTTGGGTTGTGTGAGCTCTTCAGCTGTGTTCCCCTTCTTCAGTAGTATTTTACTTATCTGAGGTTTCTTCCCTTTCCAAATGAAGTTGGGGATTTGCCTCTCCATCTCATTAAAAAATGACACTGGAATTTGTATTGGGATTGCACTGTATATGTAGATCGCTTTGGGTAAAATAGACCTTTTCACAATGTTAAGTCTTCCTATCCATGAGCGGGGTAGGTTTCTCCACTTACGTAAGTCTCATCTGGTTTACTGAAGTAAGGCCTAATTTTCTCTGTATAGGTCTTTTCTGTGGTTAGATTTCTTCCTAGGTATTTTATATTCTCAGGGCTTGAAGTAAATGGTATTAGTTTGGTGATTTCTTCTTTGATGGCTGCTTTGTTGGTGTAAAGGATTTCCACTGATTTACTTGTCTTTACCTTATATCCTGATACTTTGCTGAACCCTTCTATTACTTCCAGTATTTTACTTATGTAATCTGCAGGTAGGGGTATTTTTACCTCATCTTTACTTATGTGGATGCCCTTTATTTCTTGGTCTTGTCTGATTCCTCTAGCCAGAATCTCTAGCACAATGTTGAGTACAAGTGGGGACAGTGGGCATCCTTGTCTAGTTCCTGTTCACAGGGGAAAATCTTTCAGTCTCTCTCCATTCAGAAGACATAGGTGCTTGGCTTTGCGTAGGTGCCCCTTATTGCACAGAGGAAGTTCCCTTCTATTTGTATTTCACTGAGAGTTTTCAGCATGAGTGGGTTTTGGACCAGTCAAATGACTTTTCTGCATCAATTGACAAAATCAGGTGATTCTTATCCTTTGTGCTATTTATGTGGTTGATCATAGTAATTGTTCTTCTGCTGTTGAACCAGTCTTGCACCCCTGTTATGAATCCAACTTGGTCATGATGAATTATTTTTTTGATATGTTGTTGAATTTCATTGGCTAGGATTTTGTTGAAGACTTTTCTATCTAGGTTCATGAGAGATATTGGTCTGTAATTTTCTTTTTCTGTGGGGTCTTTACCTGACTTTGTTATTCAGGGTCATGCTGGCTTCATAGACCAAATGTGTAATGTTCCATCCTTTCCTATGCTGTGAAACAGCCTGACTAGTCTTGGAATTAACTGCTCTCTAAATGTTTGGTAGAATTCTACAGTGAAGTCATCTGGTCTGGGACTTTTTTTGGTTGGTAGGTTATTGATTACTTTTTCAGTCTCTTCTTTTATAATGGGTTCATTAAATTGTTCTATCTCACCTTGTGATGATTTTGGTAGGTGATGTGAATCTATAAATTTGTGCATTTCCTCAAGGTTTTCAAATACATTAGAGCACAATTTTTTAGTGTTGTGTTGTGACACTTTTTGGTCTGCTGTGACATTTTCTGCTTCATTTTTTATTAGGGTTGTTTGTCTCCTCTCCTGTTTTTGTTTTGTGAGTTTAGCTGATGGTTTATCAATTTTGTGGATTTTTTTCAAAGAAGCAGCTTTTGGTTTTGTTAATTTTTTTTCAGTTGTTCCTCTATTCTCTAATTCATTTAGCTCTGCTCTAATCTTTATTTTCTATTTTCTTCTGGTCCCCAAGGCTTTCTTTTGTTATTCTGTTCCTACTTGTTCAAGTTGTAGAGTTAATTCTTTGGTTTGGATCCTTTTTTCATTCCTGATGTGTGCATTTATAGAAATAAATTGACTTCTGGGCAATGCTTTTGCTGTATCCCACTGGTTCTGGCAAGATGTATTTTCATTCTCATTTGATTCTTTGAATTTCTTTACTATGCCTTTGATTTCTTCTATAACCCATGAGGTTTTGAGCTAGGTGTTCTTTAGTTTCTATAAGTTTAAATTTTGGCCCATGTTTTTTCTGCTATTGATTTCAACTTTTCGGTCTGAGAAGATGCTTTGCAACAATTCACTGGTTTGAATTTTGTTGATACTTGTTTTATGACCCACTACATGGTCTATTCTACAGAATGCTCTGTGTGTATTGTGTAAGGTGTACTTATCTGTTTGGGGGTAAAAAGTTCTCTATATCTCTACGAAGTCTAATTGGTTGATTGTCACAATAAGATCTGTATTTTTACTGAACTTTTTTCTGGATGACCTGTGTATTACTGAAAGTGGAGTGCTAGTCTCCTACTATTACAGTGGAGTGATTTATCTCATTTTTCCATGTAGTTGGTGTTTGTGTGATGTACTTAGATGCTCTGGTATTGGGTGCATAAGTATTTAGTATTGTTATATTCTGCTTATGTGTAGAAGCTTTAAGCAATAAGTAGTGACCATTCTTGTCCATGACAGCAGATTTTACATTAAAATCTGTTTTGCTACTTGTGATGGTCAAGATTGTTTCAAGTTTTCAATTCCATGTTTGGCTGCTGTATCAAGTGGCAGGGACAGGTCCTGTGGTGGCTGCCCTCCCCTTGGCTCTCATCTGTCTGCCTTCCACCACCTTCTACCTTTCTGCTTGTGTTGCCAGCAAATCCTGCTCTCTTTTGTGTCTGGTTCTTGGACCTGAACTAGCATTTGTTGGATTCATCAACCCTTACAGCCAGTAAGAGTCCCGTTCTCTGACCTGGGTTCATGAGCCCCTGCAGCTCTGTGAGTCACCAAAGACTTCACAGTCTCACTGCCACCTTGGGATCTACAACCTACACAGCTGGTGATCTAGAACTCTGGTCTGTGACCTGCCAACCTTGTGTTCACCAGCTCCTGGGGCCATATAAGGTTTGTGCTAGGACTTGGAACATTCAGCTTCTACAATTGTGTGTGCTGTTTCCTTTATATATAAATCTTTCATTGTACATGCACGTGGTACTGGTTTTGCTTCCCTAGAATACCCAGCTTAAGACACCGCTTGTTCTCTTCTTTGCTTAGTTTAGTATATATTTTTTTATCCTATGATTTTCAGTTTGTTCATTATCTTTGAGTCTAAGGTACATTTCTTGTAAGCAATATATAGACAGATCATGGTTTTTGATCCCTGCTGTTACTCTCTGCCCCTTTTTTGGAGCATTCAGTTCATTTACATTCAGTGTAATTATGGCTAGACTTGTGTTTACTGCTGATCTTTTGGTTCCTTTGTTTTTGTGTTGGTGTTTTGTTTGTTCCATTTAACAAACTGTTTTGGGATGTTGTTCTTTATGAGTTTTCTTTTCATCTTTTTCAGTGTTGGTTTATCTGTTGAAACTTCTGTATTGTGTTTCTTGCTTTCATACATAGCAATGTTAGTTTGCTTTGTGTCTATCCCTTTGATCCCCGTTCAAGTTCTAATTTTAAACCAATCTTTAACATCTGTATATCTTCTTAACTTCCTCTCTATCTGAAAGGGTACATGTACTATAAGATATCCCTCTTTATAGTGTGATTATGTCATAGTTCCATGTTAAGATCTCTAGTTCCCTACTTTTAATATTTCAGTTTTGATTGAGCTTTGTAACTTCCCTGAGTAGGATTCTGGATACTGTGTCCTGCATTGCATCTTTGAGTATACGTGTTGCTGATATTCTAAGCAAAGAGCTTCTTTCTGTATTTCTTATAGTTTTGGTTTGGTTTTTGCAAAGTCTTTAAGCTTCTGTTTATCTGAGAATGTCTCCATTTCACCATCGTATTTGAGAGACAATTTTTCATAATGTATAATTCTGGGTTGGAAGTTTTTCTTCTTCAAGGTTTTGTATGTCATCCTACTGCCTTCTGGCCAACATGGTTTCTACTGAGAAGTCAGAAGACAGCCTTCAGAGCTTTGCTTTGTATATTAGTTTTGGTTTAAGCCTAGCTGCCTTTAAGAGCTTCTCTTTATCTGAGAGTGGGGTGCTACTCTAGCAAATACCTAAAATGTGGAAGCCATTTTGAAACTGTGAATGGATAGAAGATTCAGAAGGAACAAAGAAGGCACAGATGATGAGAGATGACAGAGGACTGGTGGCAGCAGCAGCAGCAGCAGCACCAGAGGCAGTGCTGGAGCCAACCCATAAAGCAAGAGAGCTGAGTGCCTGTTCACAGTTTTTCATGTGGAACGGGGTACCTCTGGGCACTTAAATCAGTGGAGCTGGCCTTGCTGACCCACAGAGTGGGCAGGACACTTTCTAGAAAGAGTGAGGTGTCTCCAGGCACTTAAATTAGTGGAGCTACAGAGCTTTGGAACACTTGCCTGGCAGGGCAAATGAGGGCCTGAGGCCCAGGACATGTGGCCATTGGAAGCTAAAGATGAAGAGACAAACAGTGGGAGAAGCTGAGCTGCCTCAGTCTCAAAAGATATGGCCATGACCTCAGGGGTTTGAAAAGGTGGAATCATGGTGTCCTGTGTTCATAAGGGTGGAATTGCCACTCAATTGGGCTTAGGGTGCTCCTAAAGCCTATGGGGCAGAGTTTCTGCCCCAGTGGGCCTTGAAAGCAGAGTTGTAGCATGGGGCTAGATGTCTCCACTCAAAATCCAGAAAGTGTGGCCAATATCTAGAGTCTGGAGAGCAGGCCATTATGTAGAATGTCTCAGAAAATGTAAGAGTATTTCCAAAGCTTTGAGGGCTCATGTAATGTGTTCTGCTGACTTACCTGTTGCCTGTTAATGTCTCCTTTCCCTGCAATTTCTCCCATTTGTAATGGAATGTCTAACTTGTGCCTATTCCGTCACTGTACATTTAGAAACAGATAACTTACCTTCTAGATGTCACAGATGTAGAAGAGTTTTTGTATTTTGGACTTGGAACTGATTTAAGACTTCTGTCTTGGCTGGCGTCCTATGGGATGGACATGATTTTGCTGTGATGAGATAAATGTGTTACATGTCTCTATGATGTGATTTTTGGGGTGCCCAAGGATGGGATGTCGTGGATTGAATTGTGTCCCCCCAGAAATACGTGTAGCCATGTGTCTGGGCCAAGAGTCCCAGTATCTTGTGACTGACCTCCATTGTGTGGTTTTCCTAAGCTGTGTGTTAAAGGATTAGGATGGGGCTGTAAATCCCTTCATAGGATTACCTCCCTGCTCCACTGTAAAGGGAGTTTTCCTGAAGTATGGCTTGCCCCACCCTTAATCCTTTCATTCTACGAGAGATAAGAGGACAGAGAAGCAGGCAGAGAATTGGGAACCTCGTACCATCAAGAAAGCAGCACCACGAGAAGAGTGCATCTTTCAGACCTGAGGTTCCTGAGCAAAGATGCTCCCTAGACAAAGACTGATGCAATACTGGACTTTCCTCCAGAGCCAACAAGGGGGAAAGCCTGCCCCTGGAGCAGACACCCTAAATATGGACTTGTAGCCTACCGAACTATGTAAGAATAAACCTTCCTTTGTTAAAGCCATCCAATTTGTGGTATTTCTGTTAGAGCAGCCCTAGGTGACTAAAACATGTTTCATTTTATTAAGCTTGATTATAATATATATTCATTTTTTTTTTTTTTTTTTAGTGGGACCTACATTTTGTGGTGTTCAACAAGCATTTTGAATATCTATGTTCTCTTCTTTCATGCTGTCAGGGAAGTTTTCTGTCAGCAACTGTAGAACAATTCTTTCTGTATTTTCAGCTATCCCTCCCTGTTCAAAAACTCCAATTATTCATAGATTATTCCCCTTGATAGAGTCCCACATGCTTCTTAATGCTCCGTTTTTCTTGTTTCTTTCATCTGATGTCTCCTTATAAATGCTGGTGTCAGTTGCTTTATTTTCAGTCTCGCTAATTGTGCATTCCATTTCCTCCATCCTTCTCTTTTGGCTTTGCATTGAGTGTCTATTTCTGTAATTTTATTACTGATTGATTGGATGTCCAATTATTGATGCTTTAGCAATACACATGGATTATTTAATTTTTTGTTTTGTTCTGCTGCACTTTGTTTAATCTCTAGAAGGGCTCTATGTATAATTCTTCTGTATTCTCCCTCTGATAATTTCAGAAAGACTTCTTCATCTGGGAAATTTTTTTGACTCTTATTTTGGGAGTTTTCTGGAGTCATGGTGGCCCACTTCTTTAAATGGTTGAATATTGATTGTTGTCTTCACACTATCAAAAAGCTGCTCAGTTTCTCCAGTGTTACACCAATGGAAGCAGTGGCATAGCTCTAAGAAAGGAGTTAGGAACTACTAGACTTGGCTGCCAGCTGCCACTGCATTCTCTGGCTTATACATAGCTTCTCTCCTAATAGAGACACTGTCAAGCCTCGCAATGTTGCTTGGCTTAGTTGGTGGCCCCAGCTGGGTCCTCAGGGTTGGCAGGCCCCACATCCTTGCTGTTAGAGATGGTGAGTACTTGTGTTGATTCTTTGGAGTAATGCCAGTCAAGACTACAGTGTAACTCAGGGAAGGGAGGCAAGAAGGATTCCACTGTACTCAGTCACCAGGGACTTCTACATTCTGTATGTATGCTTACCTTAAAAACTGTTTTTCTGCTGAAAGGGGTGCTGTCCAGTGGCAGCTGAAAGCAGCCAGGCACTCACTGTGGCAGGTCCCATATCCTGGGTGGCAAAGATGATGTCCCACTTATGGAGTCTCTCAGGGGCTATCAGTAGTGGCTATGATGTGACTCAGTGAGGGGGGGTGGAAACTGCACTGACATATTCTGTCACCAGTTACTGCTGTGTTCTCTAGATGCTCTAATCTTAAAAACAGTTTTTCTGCTGAGAGAGGCTTTAACTAGCAACAGCTGGTAGCCATCAGGCCCTCAAGCATGGAAGGCGCTGCTTACTGACTGACAAAGATGGTATCTTACTTATGGAGTCTCTTGGAGGCTGGCAACAGACCCCGTCACCTGGCTCAAAGAAGGGAGGGATTAGGGCATCACCGCACTTAGCCACCAGCTGCCATTATGTTCTCTAGTTGTGATTGCCTTAAAAACTGCTTTTCTGTGGCAAGAAGCACTGTCCAGACAGGCACTGTTGCCCAGGATAGGACTTAGCCTCAAGCAAGCCCTCAGGTGAGGTTGACTCCACCTCTTAGCTGACCAAGATGGTGTCCTGCCTGAGCCACCTCTCCCACAGTGAGTCAGCAGTATTTGTGCACAGCTCAGAGAAGAGAGCAGAGACTGGTATTGCACCCTCAGTCACCATCCACTGCTGGCTTCTCTAGAGGTGACTGTCCCAAGCACAGTCCCTCTGCTGCAAAAGACTCTGTTTACCAGGCACAGCAGCTCAGCATGGTAACTGGCTCTAGCCAGGCTCTCAGGCTTGGCAGTCTCAGTCCTAGTATCCCAGTTAACAAAGAAGGCGTCTGTACCCGTAATCCTCTCAGCCAATTCACCAGGAGAAGCAGGACTCACTGTACCACTGTCTCACCATTGACAAAGATAGTTTTCCGCTTCCTGTCACCCAGTCCAACCTTACAACCGTATGTCTGATCTTGGGGCTCCTAGAACATCCACACTGCTCCATTCAATTATTTTTCTAGGCCTTTGTTCTCAGAGGGAGTTGAGGAAACATATTACTAGTCTGCCATCATGGCCCCACCCCTGTATTGTGTTTCTTGTTTTGATATGTAGTACTGTTGATTTGCTTTGTGGCTAACTGTTTTCCCCCCTAATGTTTTGGATTTAAACCAGTCTTTAAAATTCCTTTATATGTCCTTAACTTCCTCTCCATCTAGAAGAGCTATGAATACTGTAACATATCCCTCTTTATAGTGTAATGTTGTCGTAGTTTACATGCTGAGCCCTCTGTTTCCCTAATCTTAATATTTTAGCTTTGATTGGGCTTTGTGAATTCCCTAACTAATTAGGAATTTATATTCTGTGTCCTTCATTACATCTTTGAATATACATCTGGTGTTACTGATTTCTAATCAAAGAACTTCCTGAGTATTTATTGTAACTTTGGTTTTGTTTTTGCAAAGTCTCTAAGCTTCTGTTTGCCTGAAAATGTCTTAATTTCACCATCATGTTTGAAAGACAATTTTGTAGGACATATAATTCTTGGTTGGAAGTTTTTTGCCTTCAAGGCTGTATATGTGTCTTTGAGCCAACATGGTTTCAGGTGAATATTTGGAACTCAATCTACCAGACTCTCCTTTTTAAGTCAACTTTGGTTTAACCCATTTGCCTTTAAGAGCCACTTCTTATGTTTCATTTTGTTAAACTTGATTCTAGTAGGTCATGATGTCTTTCTTTTGGGATCTACCTTTTGTGGAGTTCAATGAGCACCTGGAATGGCTGTCTTCTTTCTAGATGTCAGGGAAGTTTTCTGTCAGTAACTCTTCAACATTTCTCTCTGTATTTTCTGCAATCCCTCCCTGTTCAGATACTCCAATTACATATACATTGTTCCTCTTCATAAAGCGCCACGTGATTCTTTGTGATTTTTCACTTTCCTTGATTCTTTCACCTGATTTTCCCTCATAAACGCTGGTGTTGGGTGCTTTATCTTCAGTCTCAATAATTCTGCATCCCATTTCCTCAGGTGTGGTCTTTTGGCTTTGCACTAAATTGTCTAGCTCTATAGTTTTATTCTTGATCTGCTGAATTTCAGATTGTTGATGTTCTAGCAGTTCATAAAACTTCTTTAATTTCTCATTTTATTCTGTTGAACCTTATTTAATCTCTATCCCAATATCTAGAAGGGTTCTATACATAATCCTTTTGTATTCTACCTCCAATAATTTCAGGAAGGCTTCTTCATCTGGGAAGTTTTCCAACTCTTTATTTTGGAAGTTTTCCTGAACCAAGGTAGTCTGTTTCTTTAAATGGTTAGCTATCGATTTTTGTCTTCACATCATCAGAAAGCTATTCAGCTTCACTAGATTCCCACCAACAGAAGCTGCAACGTAGCTCTAAGAACAGAGTGAGAACACAGCTATTCTTGGCCACCAGTCATCTCTGCATTCTCTGAAGGCACCTGTCTTAAGTACAGCTTCCCCAGTGAGAGAGACACTGTCCAGCCCAGTGGTGCTGCTCAGCTTGGCAGCCAGCCACAGCTGGGCCTTCAGGGGTGGCAAGCCCTGCCTCCTGCCTGACAAAGATGGCAACCTACTTGTGCCTACTCTCTGAAGTCACACCAGCAAACACTATGGTAGCTCAATGAAGGCAGGAGGAAAAGGGCACAATCACACTCAAATGCCAGCTGCTGCTGCATCCTGTAGATGCCCTTGTCTTAAAAAAACTGCTCTTCTGCTGAGAAAGGCACTGTCCAGGAGCAGCCTGTACTAGCTAAGCCCTAAGCCCTCAGGGGTGGTAGACCCTGTCTCCTAACTGGAGGGAGAGGGGACAGTGACCTATTTAAGGAATCTCTCAACTGACTAGGATGGCATCCTACATGTGCCACTTCTGCACAGTGCCAGTGGAACCTACGGTCTAATTCATGGAAGAGGAGGGGAAGGGCACTTGTACCCTAGGCCTGCAGCCACCACTGAGTTCTCTAGACATTACTATCTTAAATACTGCCTCTCTGCTGCAAGTGATGCTGTCTACTTAAGCACTGAAGCTTAGCATAGCACCTGTCCCCCACCAGGTTCTCGTGCTTATCAGTTCCAGTCCCAGTATCCTGATTAACAAAGATGGCATTCATACCTGTAAGCCTCTCAGCCACTGTGCCAGCAGAAGTGGGACACTTTGAGTTGCTATCTCACCTCTAAAAAAGTTTATTTTCCTCTTCCTGTTCCCTAGTCCAATCTCACACCCCTCCACCTGATGTTGGGGCTTCCAGAATGTTCCCTGTGCTCTGTTCAGTTGTTTATCTAGGCATTAGCTCTCTGAGGAAAGTGAAGAGATCTGAGACTATTCCACCATCTTGGCCCTGCTCCCCAGCTTTTATTATTAAAAATAACTGAATTACAATTGAAAGAAACTGTCCACAAAATAATATTCAGATATTTACTGTAAACTCATTCTTTAACAGCATCTCTAATGCTTCCCCCTTTCTAATTTGGAAACAAGATTTTAAAAGATTTGAGACATTCATACTAATTTCCAAATCCTACAAGCTTTCTCACTTTCAGGAAGTTTCTGAGGCAAGAGTTTTGGATGGAAATAAATTCACATTAAAAGTAAATGCAGGTAGTACTTAAAAGGGAGCAAAAGCACTTTAAATTTTAAGTAAAATGGTAGCAATAACATAATAGGGAGAAAAAAGGGAGAGGCTAAATTTAATTCTTACATGTAATACCAAAGACTATTTGTGAAAACCCTAGTAGTGTAGCCATTAACTGCTACAGCTGCTAACCAAAAGGTTGGCAGTTCAAATCCACCAGGCACTCCTTGGAAAGACTATTGGGCAGTTATACTCTGTCTATAGGGTTGCTATGAGTCAGAATTGACTCAGTGGCACTGGAATTGAAGACTATTTGCAGTGGAAGGTGTCTTGGTGTTTTACTTACCTGTTACTGATCCAACAGAAAATACCATGAGTGGATGTGTTCTTGAAGAGAAACTTTATTTTCACAGTCTGGTAAGCCACAAATCAATTTACAAGTAAGTCCATTCAGTAAGAAAATTTATTACAGTTCAGCAGGCTGAGTATGAATCTAGAGAGAGCATCTCAGCATAGGAACCTCAGGTCCAAAGGATGTGTTCTCCTCTTGGTACTGCCTTCTTGATGGTACAAGTTTCCCAGCTTACTCTGTTCACTTCTCTCCCTTGTACCCACAAACTAATAGCTTGAGTCCTGCCTCGTCAGCACAGCCCCTGTGCATTCTCCCTTATCAACAATACAGAAGAGGGATTCACAACATCTGGGATGAACGACACCATATTGGTACTCATAGCTGAGTCAAATCAACACATACATTTTTGGGGATACACAATGCAATCCATGACATTTGGTGTATAAGAAGTCATGTTTGTTTACAGTCAGGGATGATTTACATGCTTTGTCAGGGTGAGACTAATGGTGTTTTGTAAAATAAAAAGGAGAAGGGTATCCAGACAAAGGTGTCAGTGGTTTGCCTCAGGGAAACCTGGACCACAGACTGACAAGGAAGGAGACAAGCAGTTGATAGCAAAGCGAAACGGATATCACCCTCACATTTACCACACCCAGAAGCACCAGATTTCATGTAAAGATGAGATAGTGATCAAGACTGCAGATAAAAAGCATTTGATTATTGGTGACTAAGTCAGTAAATTTAGACCTTATGCATTTGAAGTGGAGTAAAAAACGCCACAGGGGCAACATATAATTCACAGGCAATATAATCACTATGAAAAATACAGTCTCTCTTCTCTAGTTGTTCTGTCTTTTTTTTTTTTTTTTAAGTCCTTATACAAGCAGCAACAGGGGAAAAAAGAGAGACTAAATTTATTCTTTTATATATAATATCAAAGTCTATTTGCAGTAGAAGTCATCTTGGTGTACAAGAAGTCACATCTGTGACTTATACAAGTCTTTTTACAAGCACTTAAAAAAAATAGACAGGGCAACTAGGTATCTAAAAGAGACAGGTTGTATTTTTCATAGTAATTATGTTGGCTGTGAATCATTTGATTGCCCCCTGTGCCGTTTTTCACTCCAATCTAATTTACCTTGTGAATATAAAAAGCACTTCTTTATTTACCTCATTAGGATAGATAACAGATTTTTGTTTTACCACTATGCAGGCTGTAGTAAACGGGGGGGGGGAAGCAAAGAGAGATGAAGTTCCATGCACGGATGATCATAGACAGTCCAAGTTTCTCTCCTGTCTCTCTCTCTCATGCACTGAGATTTCTTATATGGCAGGTAGTAGAAGAGGAACTAAAAAAAATCTACTTTCAGGTCATCCGTGGTACTGTGTGACAACTTGCCAGGGCAGTCATCTCTGCTTACCCTAAAATGATTGCAATCTCCCATATATCTGGACCATTCTGATTCTACATAAGGTGCTGTCTTCAGTTGGGAAGCTGTCCCAGCCAGCCTCCAATTCCAGCAACTAGGTTGATGTACATCGTCTGGGATCCAAGAGCAAACGTCACATTCCATTATGATTTTTATTTTAACTTTTCCTCATAGAAGACCATAGGTTCTTTTTTTTGTCTGCACCCAAAATAGTACTCACAGTGCCTGGTACACAAGAGGCTCTCAGTGTTTGTTAAATCTTTGCCATTGGTTAGGGCATTATCTCAACTGTGCATAAACCCCTCACTGAGTGTGGAAAAGGCAAGAAATAACCATCTTCTAACAAAATGATCACAGTCAAGTCATCTAGGATGGAACTGACTACATTGCACAACACCCAGAGATCACTTATAGTTAATGGGATGATGTATATGTTTAAATTTCCTCCTACTTAAGTACATCTCTTTGGCACTTCTTTTTACCTTAGCTGACATATATTTTGTGAAAGAAAATTCACTTTTATGTCCACACCAGAAAACAAGGGAAAGTTAAAAAAAAACACATCCAATGCACTCTAGCACACACAGATCTCAGATTCAAACAGACAGGGTTACAACTTCCAACCTAAATTATATGTGGCTTGCAGCACATTTATCAAACAGTGGTCTTCAGTATCCTAATGTGGGAAACAAAGGACCATGGTGCCTTTTTGCAGGGTCACTGTAAAAACCAAATAAAATAATAGGAAATTGGTTAATGGCAGACTGTATGCACTAAATCAATAAAGTCGATCGAAACTCTATATGCTGACAACTTGTTTATGGTTTTATTTTCTATGGTCAGTTTTGTCATACAATAAACATATCAACATAATCAGTTAAAACTGGAGGTAAAAGATGCTTCCAAGTGATAGCTTTTTATATTGTGGCAGAATTAGTGAAAGAAATAACATCCAACCAATTAAAATGATGTATATCAAATGAAATACAAAATATTATGTTAAAATGAAAACCCAGATACACAATTTAAATTAAGTGTGATAACAACAATGTTCTGAAACTATTTTTAGAGAAAGAACTGAAAGGATATATGATAAAATGCAGACAATGAATTTATGGATATAAGAAATTTGGGAGAAATTTTTCTTTTTGTATTTTCTTTCTAAATTTCTATCATCAGAATGTTTGAATTTAAAATGAATGTATTATTACACAAGAGTTATTTACCAACATAAGGCATTACATGACTTCTGTGTTTGCTGTAGAAATGTCATTTCTGTGTTGCTTTCCTGAGGCAACAAGAAGCATGGGTGCTGAAAATGACTTTGGGAGTTTGTGAAACTAAAATCCTGAGGGAGAAAGCCCTATGGTATATGCAAATGTTGTCATCCCACAAAAGAGGTTTTCAACAGGGTCTTCATGATATTTTATGTTTGGATCATTCATAAAATAAGACCATTTATATAAATTCTACACTTTGTTCCCAAGGACTGATTACTAAAGAAAAGAGAACTAAAGTCTTGCCTAAGTCTCTGTTCTCTTTATGGTTGTGATCCAATGCCTTGCCATTGACACGGTGACACAGAGCTAAAATCTAACTTGCTGATGTGTGGACACAGACTATGATGCTCCAAAGGTTTTCTCAGTACAGGCTTCTGACTACTTGCAAACATCTTAGAAACTCTTAACTGTAAGAGAATGCTTTGTGATTTTTAATTAATTGTCCAATCACAAAGAATCCAATGGAAACAGACTCGAAATTATGAAACCTGTTCATAACTGGGAAAGGATAAGTAAGAGTAGCCAGAACAACTCTTAAAAATATCAGATTGATGGGGATATGGGGGCACCTTTCAGTGAAAATCATTAAAAATCAGGAAATCTAGGGGGTTGGGGCCAAGATAGCAGACTAGACACACATCTCAATAATAATAATTGAATGGAGCACTCTGGACACCAAGGAAGCTCTAGGATGTGGCCTAGGAAGCTCTAGGATGTGGTTGTCAGATTGGACTAAGTGCCACTAAATGGGAAACTACCTCTCTCTGACAAAGTAACATGTATTGGGCCCCACTCCTACTGACTCACTGCTTGAGTGGACTGCAGTTACTGATACCATCTGTCTTAGGCTGGATTTTCTAGGGAAGCAAAACTAGTAACACGTGTAGGTACAAGGAAAGATTTATAATGTATATAAACTACAAGGAAAGATAGATAGATAGATATAGATATAGGAAACAGCTCACATAATTGTAGAAGCTTAATGTCACCAGTCCTGGCACAAGCCTCACATGGTGATGAAAGCTGATGAATCCAAAGTCAGCAGATCAGAGACCAGAGTTCTAGATCACCAGTTGTGCAGTTTGGTGGATCCGAAGCTGGTGGCGAGACAGGGCTGCAGATGCTGGCAAACCCAGGATTGGCAGGTCAGGGAGGAGGACTCTCAAGTGCCAGTTGTAAGGATTGATGAATTCAACAGCTGCTAGTTCAAGTCCAGGAACCAGATCCCAGAAGAAGAGAGCAGGAGCTCCTGGCTACATGAGCAGACCAGCAGTAGCAGTGGAAGGTAGAGAGATGAGAGCTGAGGGGCAGAAAGCCACCACAGACCCCACCCTGCCAGATGTGGAGTAACCAAGCTGACATAATCTTGACCACCACACCATGTTCGGCATGAGCTGGGTAATACTTGAACTTCAGTGATAAAGTAAACAGCACACAGTTCAGCAGAGGGACAGTATGTGGGATAGCCACATTTTGAGAGCCAGATTGCTGACTGAGGGCACCACTGCACCTCCACCCTCTCTTTTCTGAGCTGCACTATAGATTCTGTGGTTCCTCAGAGGGAAGGGCAACTTGGCTGGAACACCATCTTGGTTGGCTAAGAGGAAGACTCACCCAACCAGAGGCCTCAGCAAGGGTTAATTCCCAACCTAAGAAGCAGTGTCAGTCCACAAAGCACTTTTCCAACAGAAAGGCAGTGTAAGACAGTGTTTCCTTATGGGAGTGGCCTGGCTAAGGATGACAGCAAGGCCATAACCCATCCCTAATTGAACTAAGTCATAGCATACGGGCACAACAAAAGGTGGGCCCTGCCACACATTGAAGTTGGAAGGCAGGGCCTGCCACACAGCTGGAAGGTGGGACCTGCCACACATGAAGTCCTTACTGATTTCAGCAGCTCTCAGTCAGCTACTGGCTTCTTAAAATAAGACTATCTGGAGAATAAGCTGCTGAGCAACCCAGCAGCAACTCTTCCAGCCCTTATTGACACACATCATAGGATCAGTTGACGGCTACCGAGTAAATTTACAAGTAGGGAGCCATCTTTGCCAGCCATGAGGCAGAGCCTGTCACCCCAAGGAGTCCAGTGGGGCAGTCCCTTGAGTACACAGAGATGGCTGGTGACCAACTCCGTTTTCAAAGAACTACACCCAGCTCCTGTTGAGGTGACACCAGAGAAACTAAATAGCCTCTAGATGGTGCAAAGGCAATAAGCTATTGCTAATTATTTAAATAAACAGTCCACCGTGGCTCTGGAAAACTTCCAAAATAAGGAACTAAAAAACTCCCCAGATGAAGAAGTCTTTCTGAAATTATCAGAGTTGAAGTATAAAAGGGTTGTATATAGAGCCCTTCTAGAGACTAAGCAAAATTCAGCAGAGCAAAATGAAAAATTAAGTCAGCTATTTGAACTGATAAAACATCACTGTTCAGAAAGCCAGCAGATCAATAACAAAATTACAGAATTAGACAATTCAATCCAAAGCCAAAAGACCAGAACTGAGGAGATAGAAGTCTGACTTAGTGACCTTGAGGATAGAGCAACTGACACCATCATTTATGAGGAGAAATCAGAGAAAAGAAATAAGAAAAATGAAGTAGAATTAAGAAATCTGTGTGACTCTATTAAGAGAAATAATCTATGATTAATCGGAGTTCCTGCGCAGGGAAGGATAGCTGAAAACACAGTATTGCTGTTGATTTGCTGATACAAAACTTCCCTGAAATTATGAAAAAAAGACAACATAGACCTCCAAGATGCATCTTGAACACCAAAAATAAACAAATAAATAAACCCCAGAAGAAAGACACTAAGACATATTATATTCAAGGTTAATAAAATGAAACACAAACAAATGCTCTTAATGATAGCAAGGCTCAAAGCAAAACTATTATTCAGAGTGAAGCCCTATGGGCTTTCATCTGACTTCTTGGCAGAAACAGTGTTGACATGGAGGCAGTGCGTTGACACATTCAAAGCCTTGAAGGGGGAAAAAAAAACTTCCAACAAAAAGTTATATATCCTGCAACATTGTCTCTTAAATATGAAGAGAAAATTTGCAGATAAACAGAAGACTGGAGATTTTATAGAAATCAAACTAAAACTACAAAAAATACTGACAGAAGCTCTTTGCTTCGACAAACAAAACCATTAAGTGTAGACTTAAGGACACAATGCATGACACAGAATCCAGAATCCTGCTCAGTTAGGGAAGTCACAAAACTCAATCAATGCTACAACACTAAAAGAAGGGAACCAGTGTTCATATTATGAAAACTATGACACCATTACACTAAAAAGCAGGACATACTACAGTAGTTACAGTCTTTTCAGGTGGAGAGGATGTTTAAGAGATATGCAGAATTTGAAATCTGGTTTGAACTTATAATATTAAGGGGGATCATGGGGTAGACACAAAGCATAATAACAATGCAACATATCAAAACAAGAAATGTAACACAGGACTCTCAACAGACACAAGACCTACACTGAAAAACATGAAAAGTCAACCCGTAAAGAAGAATGACCCAGAACAGAATATTAAGAGCAACAGAGAAAACACCAACAGAAAAATAAATACATCAAAATGACAGCACTAAACACATACCTATTAATAATTACACAGAATGTAAATGGACTGGATGCTCCAATAAAGAAAAAAGAAGTGACATCCTGGACCAAAAGACATGACCTGTCTATGTGTCACATACTAGAAACACATCTTAGATTTAAAAATACGAATGAACTGAAAATTAAAGGATGGAATAATATATACCAAGCTAGCAACATACAAAGAAGAGCAGATGTGGTAATATTGATCTTGGTTAAAATAGATTTTAATTTAAAATCCACCATCATGGACAAGGACCGTCACCATGTATTGCTAAAAGTTTCAATATAAAGACAGGACTTAATAATATTAAGTACTTATGTACCCAATTACCAGAGCATCTAAATACACCAAACACTGACAGCATTGAAAAATGAGATAGATCACTCCACAATAACAGTCGGAGACTTTAACACTCTACTTTCAGTAATGAATGGATCATCCAGAAAAAAAGCTCAGTAAAGACAGAAAATCTTACTGCAACAATAAGCCAACTAGACCTCACTGACATACACAGAACTTCTAATGCATCAGCAGATAAATACATCTTTTTCTCCAAGCACATGGAACGCTTTCCAGAATAGACCATATGGTAGGACATAAAAGAAGTCTGAACAATATCCAAAACATTATACTATTACAAAACACCTTCTTGGGCCATAAAGCCAAAAAATTCAAAATCAATAACAGAAAAAAACATTGATAGAAATTGGAACTAATGAAAAACTGAACAACACTTTGCTCAAAAAGTGGGTTATAGCCAAGCTGCCATCCGAGGACACAGCAAATGGTCCCAACTCAGCAGGAATGGATGCTCACCGAGGGCCAAAATGGCATGCGGTAAAGACAACCGAGAAGACATAGAAACCCACAAGAGTGGGTGCCTACATCGACCTGGGACCGGAAGAACTGGATGGTGCCCGGCCACCACCAGTGATAGCCATGACGGAGCTCACAGAGAGGAGCCTCACTGGCAACACAAGAATAAAAAGAGGTGCATCATGAGATCTCCACTAAAAGACCTCAATTGATGGTCCAGCGGTTTTGGGGTTCCTCTGAGAGCATGGCCCCCGGCTCTGATGCTGCCCGTTCCCATAAATTATAACAAAGGTCCACTCTTTGGACAGGAATGGAATGGACTCGGCAATGCAGAGTAACCATATGTTGGAAGCACTTTATGGTTCTATACATCTATAGGATATCATCTTGCTGACCTCTGGCTGGAGGAAGGGGAGTGGACGGAGAGGAGGGGAAAGGAGACTGTTGGGAGAATGAGACATGTATGGAGCAGAGAGGAATACTGTGCTGTCACCGGAGAGCAGTGGAAGCTGCATATAAGGGGGCATGTAAATTTTCATGTGAATGTACATTTTCACTCAGTTATGTTAAATAAAAAAAAAAAAAGTGGGTTATAGAAGAAGTCAATGCTGAAATAAAGAAATTTATGGAATCAAGTGAGAATGAAAATATATCCTAACAGAACCTATGGGATACAGACAAAGCAGTGCTCAGAGGTCGATTTATCTTTATAAATGCACACATCTGGAAGGAAGAAAGGACCCAAACCAAAGAATTAACACTAAAGCTTTAACAAGTAGAAAGAGAGCAACAGAAGAATCCTCAGACACCAGAATAGATCATAGAGATTACAGCAGAGCTAAATGAGTTAGAGAACAGAAGAACAATTGAAAAAAATTTAAAAGAACAAAATCTGGTTTTTTGAAAAGACCAACAAAAGTGATAACCATTGGTTAAATTTACAAAAGAAAGACAGGAGCCAGCCAGCCAAATGCAGTCTAGGAGAGGAAAGAAATAAATAAGAAAGGAGATGGGAGATGTCACAATAGAACTAACTAAAATCAAAAGTATAACACCAGAATACTGTGAAAGATTGTATTCTAACGGATTTGAAAACCTAAAAGAAATGGACAAATTTCTAGATTCATATCACCTACCACATTGTTGCAATCTCTTTGGAAAGCAATCTGGCACTTCCTTAAAAATCTGAAAATAAATATACTATTTGATCCAGTAATTCCACTGCTTGGAATTTATCCTTCAGAAACAAAGGCTGTCACACGAACAGACACAGTACATGAATGTTTATTGTAACACAGTCCACAACAGCTAAAAGGTGGAATCAAGCCAGATGACCATCAACAGATGAATGGATAAACAAACTATGATACATACACTCAATGGAACACTGTGCTACGTTAAAAAACAATTTAGACTTTAGAAAACATCTCATAACACAGCTTCAATTAGAAGATATTATGCTGAGTGAAATCAGTGTCAAAAGGACAAATGTTGTATAAGACACTTGTTACAAGGACTTAAAAATAGAATTATTTACAAACAAACGTAACTTTGATGGCTACAAGAGCAGGTGTTGAGGGTTTATTACAGATCAGATAGTTGATAGGTGTTAGAAATTTTATTCACTTACTGTAATAAATAATTTATAAAAAAAGATTCAGCAATGGAAGCTGTAATATACAACTTAGACAGACTTCAACACCTGACAAAGCATGACCAACAGAAGAGAAAATAGATAAATGGGAACTACAAAGAATCAAACACTTTTGCTCATCCAAAGACTTTATCCAAAGAATTAAAAGACCATCTACAGAATGGGAAAAAACAATTGGCAACTACATGTCACACCAATGTCTGATCTCCATAGTCTAGAAAGTACTACAAGATATCAACAAGAAAAAGGTAAATAAACCAACTAATCAAAGGAGATAGACAGACACTTCACCAAACAGGACATCCAGACAGCCAAAAGACACGTGAAGAAGAGTTCATGATCTTTAGCTATTATAGAAATCTGAATCAAAACTGCAGTGAAATACTATCTCACCCCAACAAGGTTTGCCATGACCCAAAAAACACAAAACAACAAATGCTTGAGAGGCTGTGGAGAAATTGGAACTCTTCACTGCTGGTGGCATTGCAAAATGGTACAACCTCTTTGGAAAGCAATGTGTGCTTTCTTAAAAAGCTGGACATAGATACACTATTTGATCCACTAATCACACTGTTTGGAGTATATGCTATAGAACGGAGGGCAGTCACACAGACTGATACATGTACACGAATATTTATTGCAGCACAGTCCACAACAGCAAAAGATGGAATCAACCCAGGTGCCCAGCAACAGATAAATGAATAAACAAACTGTGGTCCATATACGCAATGGAACACTATGCAATGATAAAGAATAATGATGATTTTAGGAAGTATCTTATAACCTCGTTTCAATCACAAGACATTGTGCTGAGTGAAATCCGTCAGAGGACAAATACTGTGTGATATCCCTATTATAAGGACCTAAAAGTAGACTTATGTACAGATAAGTCTATATGACTTCAAGCTTGGGGAGTGAGGGAAAGGGCTGGTCATACATTAGATAGTTGATAGAAATTTGGTTAGGTGAAAGGAGTGACAGCACACAGCAGAAAGATCAGTTCAACTGAACTTCAACATAAACTGAAAACTCTTCTAGTCTTAACCCAATATTGCAGCAATAGAGTAGCAGGTGCACTGGTCTGGGGACCATGCTCTCAGGGGACATTGAGACCAATTCCAATTAGCATAACTAGCCTATTGTTAAGAGAATTTTCTGCAACCCATATTGGTGAGTGGGATCTGGGGTCTTGAAAACCAGCAAGCTGCTGACTGAGGTACACCAAATGATCCTAACTCATCCAGAATAGATAACCCCCAAGAACAATACAGACACAAGGAGAAAAGAGCCCAGGAGACAGAAGGATTCATGTTAACGGGTGACTGTATCAACATGTGACCAGAACAACAAGATGGTGCCTGGCCACCACCAAAGACAGCTGTGATGGGACACACAATGTTGGTCTGATGGTCTGCAGGGGTGGTGGTTCCCCTGAGAGCATGGCTTCTAGATGTGATGCTGCTCCTGACCAGAAAATGTTATTGAGGTCATGTCTTTGGACAGGAATGGACTGGATGCAGGCATACAATGTGACCATAAGATGCACATACTTTATGGTTCTATGCATCTATAGGATGCTGTTCTACTGGCTTCTTACTGGAACGGAGAGGAGAGGGTAGCATGGAGGCAACAAGAGATCGTTAAGAGGACAAGACATCTATAGAATGAAAAGGAGGAGTGTGCTGTCACTCGGCAAGGAGAGAGAAGGAGCTACAGATAGGTAGGTGTGCCAATTTAATTTGGATCGTATACTTCCATTCAACCACAATACAATATTTAAAAATAAAAAATCATGATTATAGAGATGTTGGAGAGATATCCAGATCAAGGATAAAGTGAAGCTATGACTGCTTTTATACTAACCTAGCCTCCCTGGAATGATAGATAAATAAAGAGAGTATACTTTACTTTTAGAACTTTTTCTGAAAGAGCCGCTCTAAAGGAATAACACTTCTGGACCCAGAGAGAGAAAAACACTGGCATTCAAAATTTGTAATCTGGTGTTCAAAGAAGGTCAGCAGTTCTCAGCTGGATCGCCAGCATCATGGGCCCTGGTGATGTCGTTGTTAGGTGCAAGTGAATCGGTTCAGACTTCATGCATAACAGAACAAAACACCGTCCCAGTCCTCTGTCATGTCCATAACTGTCCTTATGCTTAAGCCCATTGTGGGAACCACTATGTCAATTCATCTTGTTGAGGGTCTTTCTCTTTTTCACTGATGCTCTAGTTAACCAAGGAGGATGTCCTTTTCCAGGGACTGATCCTTCCTAACAACTTGCTCAAAGTATATGAGACTCAGACTTGCCATTCTTGCTTCCCAGGAACAATCTGGTTGTACTTCCAGGACAGATCCATTGGTGCTTTCAGCAATACATAGTGTATTAAGAGTTCTTCTCCAATAGCACAATGCAAAGGTGTGATTTTTTTTTCCTCTGTCTTCCTTCTTCATCATCCAGCTTTCACATACATATAATGTGATTGAAAATGCCATGGCTTGATTCAGGTTCACCTTAGTCTTCAAGGTGACATCTTTACTTTTCAATACTTTAAAGTGGTCTTTTGTGACAGATTTTCCCAGTGCAATGCATCTTTTGGTTTCTTGACTGCTGTCCCACCGGCTTTGGTTGTGGAGTCACATCAGATGAAATCCTTGACAACCTCAGTTTTTTTCTCCACTTACCATGATGTTGCTTACTGGGCTGATTGTGACAATTATTGGTGTCTTGATGTTGAAGTACAATCCATACTGAAGGCTGTAATCTTTGATCTTCATCAGAAACTGTTTCAAATCCTGTCTGCTTTCAGCAAGCATACATAATGTCATCTACATAATGCAGACTGCTGATGAGTCTTTAGCCCATCTTGATGCATTGTTCTTCACATAGTCCCCCTTCTCGGATTATTTGCTTGGCATACAGATTGAAGAGGTATGATGAAAGGATACAACCCTGACACACACCTTTCCTGACCTTAAACCACGCAGTGTCCCCTTGATGTGTGCACAATACTGTCTCTTGATCCATGTACAGACTCCTCATGAACATAATTGAGTGTTCTGGAATTCCTGTTCTCCAAAATGTCAGCAATAACTTGTTATGATTCACACAGCTGAATGCCTTTGCATAGTCAATAAAACATAAGTAAACAGCTTTCTGGTATTCTGTGCTTTCAGCCAAGATCCATCTGACATCAGAAATGATATCCCTGGTTCCGCATCTTCTGAATCTGTGTTGAATTTCTGGAAGTTCTTTGTCAGTATACTGCTGCAGTCTCTTCTGAATGATTTTTAACAAAATTTCACTTGAGTGTGATATTAATGATATTGTTTGATAATTTCTGTGTTTGGTTGGATTACAATTCTTGGGAATATGCACAGTTATGGGACCCTTCCAATAGGTTGGCCTGGTAGTAGCCTTCCAGATTTCTTGGCTTAGATGAGTGAGCACTTCCAGTGCTGTATTCATTTGTTGAAATCTCTCAGTTCATATTCCATCAATTCCTGGAGCCTTGTTTTTCACCAATGCCTTCAATGCAACCTAGACTTCTTCCTTCAGTATCATAATTCCTTAACATATGCCACCTCTTGAAATGGCTGAGCATCAACTGATGCTTTCTAGTATAATGACTGTGTATTCCTTTCATCTTCTTTTGATGCTTTTTGAGTTCTTTAATATTTTCCATGTAGAATCCTTCACTATTGTACTTCAAGGCTTGAATTTTTTTCTTCAGTTATCTCAGCTTGGGAGATTAAGATCATTTTCTTCCCTTTTGGTTTTGAATCTCCAGCTCTTTGCACATATCTTTATAATAATCTACTTTGTCTTCTTGAATCGCCCTTTGAAATCTTCTATTCAGTTCTCTTCATCACTGACACCTTTTGCTTTAGCTGCTCAACGTTCAGAAGTAAGTTTCAGAGTCTCTTCTGACATCCAGTTTGGTCCTTTCTCTCTTTCCTGTCTTAATGACCTCTTGCTTTCATCATGGATGATGCCTTTGATGTCATTCCACAAACCAACTGTTCTTTGATCATTATTGTTCAACATATCAAATGGCTTCTTGAGATAGTCTCTAAACTCAGGTGGGATATACTTAAGGTCATACTTTCGTTCTTGTGGACTTGTTCTAATTTTCTTCAATTTCAATTTGGACTTGAATATGAGAAATCGATAGTCTGTTTCACAATCAGTACCTGGTCTTGTTCTGACTGATAGTATTGAGTTTGTCCATCATTTTCTCCCACAGAAGTAGTCATTTTGATTCCTGTGTATTTCATCTGACATGGTCCATGTGTATGGTCACCATTTACATTGATGGAAAAAGATATGTGCAATGAAGAATTTATTGGTCTTGCAAAATTTCATCATGCAATCTCTGGCATCATTTCTATAATCAAGGCCGTATTTTCCAACTACCTATCTTTCTTCTTAGCTTCCAAATTTTGCTTTCCAGCCACTAGTAATTATCAAAGCATTTTGGTCACATATTGAATCAAATTCAAACTGCAGAAGCTGGTAAAAATCTTCAATGTTTTTCTTCATTAGTCTTAATGGTTGGTGTATATATTTGAATAATATTTGCATTAACTGACCTTACTTGTTCTTTCTGATGATGAATCCAGCACCATTTCTCTTCAAGTTTTCATTCCCAGCATACTAAGGCTATACGACCGTCCAACCGAAAACGGCCAATATCAGTCCATTTAGGCTCACTGATGCCTAGCATAACAATATTTATGAATTCTACTTCATTTTTGACAATTTCCAACCTTCCTAGATTCACATTTTGTACAGTCCACATTCCAATTATTAATGGATGATTGCAGTTGTTTCTTCTCATTTTGAGTTATGCCACTTCAGAAAATGAAGGTCCGGAAAGCTTGACTCCATTCACCTCATTAAGGTTCCTTCTACTTTGAGGAGGTAGATCTTCCCCATTTGGCTTTTGAGTGTCTTCCAACCTGTGGAGAGTGGGGTTCATTTCCTAGCACTGTATCTGAGTTCTCCACTGCTATTCATAAGGTTGTTACTGGCTATTTCTTTTCAAAAGTAGACAGGAGGATTCTTCTTCCTAGTCTGTCTTAGTCTAGAAGGTCAGCTAAAACCTGTCCACCATGGTTGACCCTGCTGGCAGCTTTATACTAGTGGCATATCTTCCAGTATCACAGCCACATACAAGCCCCCACAGTAGAACAACCTGACAGACAACTGGTGTTTAATTACCAGGAAAGAGTATAGTTGCTACATCCAAGCACCAGGAGATAACCAGCCTCAGAAATGAGAGCCTTAAGACATTAAGGCCCCAGTTTTAGTGGCTCTAAAAGATGCCTTGGAGGTGTAGCTCCAAGAGTAGAGGACAGTGAGGTCTTAGCTGTTTGACAACAGCGTAAGCACACCTCCAACGACTTTGCATACTACTGGAGGAGAGATAATCATATCGAAAACCAAACCAACCAACCAACAATGTGATGTAAGGTTCATGAAGAATAGAACAATCTGGGGTGTTATTTTGTGTCAGGTAGTTAGGGAAGCCATTGTTAAAGCAGAGACCTTGACTAACCTGACAGCCTAAATTTTAAGTGTTTTCTAGATTCATATGAAAAATTCATACTAGGAGTAAACCTAGAATAAATTTATACCTCTTTTTGAAAAAAACGTTAGTTGTCTCAAACCTCTCATCCTAGTTCGTCTTAGTCTGGGAGCCCCACTGAAACCTGCTCAGCATCAGTATAACATACAAACCACCACTGACAGACTGGTGGTAACTGCATGTGCAGCACATTAACTGAGTAACAAACTCAAAGTCTCCTTCATGAAAAGCAAGAACTCTAGCACTGAACTACCAATGTTGTTAGGTGCCATGAGTTAGTCCTGACTCATAACAACTCTCTGTACAACAGAACGAATGCTTCCCTGTCCTGTGCCATCCTTTCAATCATTGTTGCAGCTACTTAATCAATCTATCTTACTGACATCTTATTTCATTTTATTCAGTCAGTATGCTGAGCAAATAATCTAAGAAACTCGCCTATATGAAGAACATCACATCAGGATTAGAGAAAAACCTAGTAACAACCTGTGATATTCAGATAACAAAAGTCCACCTTGCCTATAATGAAGACAACTAGAAGCATGTATTGATGAAGATAAAAAAATACAGCTTTCAGTATGTATTACACCTCACCACAAAGAAAACAAAAATTATTTCATTTTACTTGGGTCAGCAGTCAAAAACCATGAAAGCAACAGTCAAAAAAATCAAACAGCATATCACAATGGGAAAATCTGCTGCAAAATAGCTCTTCACAGTCTTAAAAAGCAAAGAGGTTACTCTGATGACTAAGATAGGCCTGAACAAGCCATGGTATTTTCAGTCACCTCATATTCACACCTGTTGGGAGCCATGGCCCACATACCTCCTGTAAGCCTTAGATCTCGCTGCCTGCAAAGTGGCGTCGTGCTGCAGGGCCACACCCTTGTTTACCCCGCTTGATGGCCTGCCCAGTGTAAGGCTTTGCCTGGAGACTAGGCAAGCCCCCCTGTGATTGGATATTGTTTGCCCTATCAGAATACAGCAGACAACACTATTTAAGCCGTGTGACCAGGAAATAAAGTAGAAGAAGGATCTTGAAACCGCGTGTGGTGGTCCGTGTGTCTGTTCTCTACCTGCTGGACGGGTGGGGTCTCGGACACACACCAAAACTGTATCATGAAAAAGGAAGAGTAATGAAGAATTGACACATTTGAATCATGGTGTTGGTGAAGAATATTAAATATCCAATGGACTGCCAGAAGGGTGAACAAATCTGTCTTGGAGGAAATACAGCCAGAATGCTCCTTAAAAGAGACGATGGCAAGACTTTGTCTCTCTTAACTTTGGACATGCTATCAGGAGGGCCCAAACCCTGGAGAACAGAATCGTACTTGGTAAAGTAGAGGATAAGTGAAAAGAGGAATATTCTTGTCATAGATTGCTTGTGTGTTGCAAAAAATATATATATATTGATTTGACACAGCTGTGGGTCCCAATACGGGGCCATTCCTCAAAAGTGTTGTGAATCCTGTCTCTGATGGTGATGAGGGAGAATGAGCAGAAGCTGTATTGGTGAGATGAGACTAAAGCTGCCAGCTTGTGGGCCATGTGGGAGAGAAGTGAACAGAGTAAATTGGGAACCTCTTATAACCAAGAAAGCAGCACTGAGAGCAGAGCACATCCCCCGGACCTGAGGTTCCTGTGTTGAGATGTTCTCACTGGATTCATACTCAGCCTGCCAGACTGTGACAATTTTTCCTATTGAATGGATTTGTAACTCCTGAATAGATTTGTGGCTTACTGGACAGTGACAATAAAATTTCTCTTCATTAAGCCTTCCACTCATGATATTTTCTGTTAGAGCAATACCAGGTGACTAAAACAAAATTTGGCACCAGGAGTGGAGTGCTGCTCTAACAAACACTTGCAATATGTAGAAGTAGTTTCCAAAATCTGAACTGATGGAAGACTCAGAAGGAACCTAGGAAAACTGTTAATACTAATGAAGGTGCAGATGGTGAGAAACAAGTAGCAGAGGACCAGTGGCATCAGCAAAGAACGGGTAGCAGTAGAACCAGCGGAGCACAAGCCAGTGCTGGAGCTGACCCACGGAGTAAGAGAGCTGAGTGCCTGTGCATAGAGGCTTTCTGGCAGAGTGGGTCCTCTAGGCACTTGAATTTTTGGAGCTAAGATTGCTGACCCACAGAGTGAGAGAGCTGAGTACCTGTGTACAGGAGGCTTCCTGGCAGAACTGGGTGCCTCCAAGCACTTGAATCTGTGGAGCTACAGAACTTTGGAACACTTGCCCCAGCAGGGCAGATGTGGGCCTGAGGCCTGGGCCATGAGGCCATAAGAAACAGAAGCTGAAGAGACAGACAGCATGAGAAGCAGAGCCACCTCAGTCTCAAGGGTATAGCCATGACCTCTGGGATTTGAAAGGGTATAAACGTGATCTTCTGTGCTTGTAAGGGTGGAATTGCCACTCAGTTGGGTTTATGGTGCACTTAAAGCTGGGGGGCAGAGTTTCTGTCCAAGTGGGCCTAAAAGGTAGAGTTGTAGCACAGCGTTGGGGGTCTCCACTCAGAATCCAGAGAGTATGGATAATACCTAGAGTCTGGAGGGCAAGGTTAATGTGCAAAATGTCTCAGAGAACAGAAGATGTGTTTTCAGAGCTTTGAGGGCTAATATAATGTGTTCTGCTGACTTTATTATTGACTGTCAATACCTTTTTTCCCTTAAGTCTCTCCCATTTGTGATGGAAATGCCTAGCTTGAACTGATTTAAGACTTTTTGGTATCATACGAGCTAAACATGTTTTTGCTGTGATTTTTGCTATAATGGGATGAATGTTAATGTTTCAAAGATATGGTTTTTGGGGTGCCAATGTGTGGAATCTCATGCATTGAAATGTGTCTCCCAAAAAATGTGTGTAGCCATTTGGCTGGGCTGTGATTCTCAGTATTTTATCTATTTTCAAAAACCTATGCTATATATTAAAGAAGATTAGAGTGAGACTGTAAATTCCTTCCTAAGATCCCCTCCCTGCTCCATTGTAAAGGGAGTTTCCCTGGAGTGTGGCTTACAGCACCTTTCATCCTACAAGAGATAAAAGAAAAGAGAAGCAACCAGAGTTGGAAATCTCAAGCCATTAAGAAGCAGCAGGAGTAAAGAGTGTCCCTCAAACCTGAGGTTTCTGTGCCAAGATGCTCCTCAACCACAGACTGATTTAACACAAGGACTTTCCTCTAGAGCTGACAGAGGGAAAGCCCTCCCCTGGAGTAGACACTCTGAATTCAGACTTGGAGCCTTCCAGACTATGTAAGAATAAACTTCCCTTTGTTCAAGCCATCCACTTTGTGATATTTCTGTTGCAGCAGCACTAGATGACTAAAACGATTCTCAGCGAAATGTACTAACACAGCAACTACAACAATGGGCTCAGACATACCCACTCTTGTGAAGGCAACATTTCATTCTGTTGTGTGTTTACTAGGAGAGTTATTGCTAATCAAGGATGTGCGGATGTTCAGTTTTAGTGAATACTACCAAAGTATTTTCTGAAGAGTTTTGATGGGCTTGCTCTCCCATCAGCTATGCGTGAAGATTCCTGCAGTTCAGCATCCTTACCAATTTTTACAATTGTGGGACTTGCTAATTTGTACCAATATGGTGACTTTCAAAACAATTTTAGTATTCTTCTACCTTCAAGTCTTCCCTTCTCCCATTCTTATAGCTGCTAGTATACCATTTTACCTGCCCTAGACCATTTCCCTTGCTCTTCACCCCATTCATATCTGTCTTTACATCTGAGCAGAAAAGGATCTGATGAAGAAATACACTGTAATACACACAATTGAAAGTTGCTTAATGAGCTCTTTTATCTCCAGGCGTTGGGTAGAACAACTATACAGTCCATTCAGTGCAGAAAAAATCAGGTACCAGGAAGCCTAACATAGATACAAAATTATCCATATTCCATTTATATAAACCCTCTCTTCTTTATTTTCCTCATGAAGCATTGATTTCCTCATTCCTTTTGTTTTCTTCTCAGTGGTAATTAAATTACTGTTATTAGCCTTAATGTTACAGTCCTTCTGACTGCTGTTTAAAAAAAATTCAGTGTGTAATGAGAAGACAAGGGTTTTACTGACCTACAACAACACAAAACGTGCGCTCTTCCCTTTTGTATCCTAAAACTGATCTGCAAATATTACTTAACCAAACAGTCTTACAGCAACCTGTACATCAGCTGTGGCTACCAAATTCTGTGAAAAGAAATTCTATTTCCAAAATCTTAGCATTTTCAAAATAATTTATGGCCCATGACACTATATAAATTTTTATTTCTGTCTTCCAAATATAAAAATACATTTCGTTGTTAATGTTCTTCATCATTTCTTTATCTTCTATGTGGCTTTGCTGAATTAAAAAAAAAATAACAAGACTTTTACCTGCCTCATTGAACTCTTGTGACTTCTTTGTGATAAATAACCGTGTATAAAACACTGTAATAGAGACAAGTCATAAAACATTACATTAAAAAACTAAAGACAAGCACTATTTAGAATATAATATTTGAAAAGCATTACAAATGATTAAAAATAATTGATTTATGACATTCTCAGAGCTCAATTTAAAAAATATTACAGTAAGAAAAAATTAGCAAAAGATTTAAAAAGAATTTACAACAATAATAATAACCATAACAGCAAAGAAACTCAAACTGTAAATAAGAAGCCATGTTTAAAAACTCATCACATTAGAGAATATTACAAAAAAATAAAGCAGTATTGGCAAAAGAACAGAAAATCAGTTATTCATAAAATAAATGTTCACAAAGAGTTAACGGCAGATTAAAACCCATCTTATTGACAAGGAAGCAGAGCTCTGAATCTTCCTTCACTACCACTTTTTCTCCTCTGGAATTACCACTAGACGTCAAACTCTGCCCTAATTTATTTTCCTTCTGGGCAGTTTCATACCTTATCCATTTTTTGGAGAAGGTTTGATTGCCACTCTCACTAGTCCTTCTTGGCAGAAATACTTGAAGACAGAAAGTTAAATCAGCCTCCTCTTGTTTTTTTTAAAACAGTTTTACTGAAAAATAATTCATAGAGCATAAAATTCAACCCTTTAAAGACTATAATTTAATGGATTTTAGTATAATTATCTGTCCCTCAGTTTGCTAGCTTGCATGTCACTATGATGCTGGAAGCTCTATCAGCGTTATTCTAAATATCAGTAGAGTTACGCATGGTTGACCAGTTTAAGTGGATTTTCCAGACTAAGATAGACTGGGAAGACAATCCTAGTTATCTATTTTCAAAAACCAGTCAATGAGAACACTACACATCACAATATGCCTGAGATTTCAACTTTATTTGGAGCCATCGTTGGGGAAGGACATTATGTTTGGTAAAGGAAAGGGCCAGAGAAGGCAAGATAAACTTGAACGAAATGGACTCAAGTACTGCCCACAATAAGAAACTCAGGATACCTAATACCATGAATATACTAAAGAACTGCACAACTTTTCATTCTTTTGTACTTTAAGGCCACCATGAGTCAGAGTTCACCGTATGGCTGTTAACAACAGTATATTCACCTTTGGAAAGGAAGACTACTATCTAATTTTAAAAAATTGAAATTAACCCCAAATGAAACACTATACCATTACTCCTTAGATTTTTCATGATTCCCAAAGATTAAAAAAAAAAAAAAATCAGGACTTATAAATAAAATAAAACAGATCCTCTGAAAAAGAACAAGCAGAAGAAACATTTTCAGACTTCAATGACTTCAGATATTAGAATTATCACTTTGAGTACTCCTTCCACCTTAACTCAATACTGCAAGGATAGAGTAGCTGGGGCGGGGGGCGGGGGACCATGCTCTTAGGCCAATTCCAGGCCAATTTGCACAACTAGCATTTTGCTAAGAGAGCTCTCTGCACCCCACATTGGTGAGTGGCGTCTGGGGTCTTAAAAGCTGCCAAGCTGCCATCCGAGGACACAGCAAATGGTCCCAACTCAGCAGGTACGGATGCTCACCGAGGACCAAAATGACATGCAGTAAAGACAACCGAGAAGACAGAGAGACCCACAAGAGTGGGTGTCTACATCGACTTGGGACCGGAAGAACCAGATGGTGACCGGCCACCACCAGTGATAGCCACGATGGAGCTCACAGAGAGGAGTCTCACTGGCAACACAAGAATAAAAAGGGGTGCATCATGAGATCTCCACTAAAAGACCTCAACTGATGGTCCAGCGGTTTTGGGGTTCCTCTGAGAGCATGCCCCCCGGCCCGGATGCTGCCTTTTCCCATAAATTATAACAAAAGTCCACTCTTTGGACAGGAATGGATTGGACTTGGCAATGCAGAGTGACCATATATTGGAAGCACTTTATGGTTCTATACATCTATAGGATATCATATTGCTGACCTCTGGCTGGAGGAAGGGGAGTGGACGGAGAGGAGGGGAAAGGAGGCTGTTGGGAGGATGAGACATGTATGGAGCAGAGAGGAATAGTGTGCAGTCACCGGACAGGGAGAGCAGTGGAAGCTGCATATAGGTGGGCATGTAAATTTATACGTGAATGTACATTTTAACTCAGTTATGTTAAATAAAAATAAAAAAAGAATTATCAGCAACAGAATAGAAAATGAGTATATATAACATTTCTGAAATATAAAATAAATTATTGAAAACTATTTGAAGGAATACGAGAGTGGTATCTGTTGCTCTGAATTGTGCAGATTTCTTTTCTGATATTTCTGTCTGACCTTTCCTCATCTAGGGAGAAACCACCTTCATCAACTTTTGTCAGAATGTGAGCAGCCCTCAATAGGTCCATCCAACACAGACATTCTAACAGCAGTCATAATGATTCCTTGACCACATGATGGCATTGCATACTCTTAGTCAGCTCATGTGCCTGGCTTGGGGATATGAAATGCCCTTTAGAACATTACTTGAAAATTAATGAGTGGGTACATAGTAATCTACCCTATTGGTGTGCCATATCTTAGGTTTTTTCTAATTTTTCCATTATTAGATATAAAAAACTGGGAGTTTTATCAATAGTACTCACAACTTTCTAGAATAAAGTCTTAAGACCATAATAATTAAAGAAAAGGAGGTAAAACTTTTTGAGACTCCTGACGCCAAATTTCTTAGGAATGGCAATATCAGTTTTTATACCATCTCATGGTAGTATTTGAGTGTGATAATTTTTCCACACTTTTCCTAGCACTGACAAATAACATTAAAAAACTGCCTTAATTTGTTTGTTTTCATTTTTAACTTGTAAGGCATAAATAGCAATAATAACAAAACTTTCATGTTTACTACCTATTTGATTTTACTGTCTTATAGATTATCTATAGGTCTCCTTTGCCCGCTTTATTTCTGGAAATCTGTGTTTTCTTATTAACGCATATGAACTCTCAATATTTTCAGAATTTTCTCCCACTAAAGCATTTGTCCTTGTATTCAAGCAAATTTTAGTTGTTTTCTTCATGTAAAAGTATTTTTCATGATGTTATTAGTTTCAATCTGTAAACGTATATTTTTCATTTCTTTATATAGAATTTTTTAAAGAATATTTTGAGACATCTGAAAATCAAATAAATATTAGTTTCAATTTCCTCTTAATTCTTCTATGACTTCCTGTTCTTTTAATTTGAGTTTTATTTTTTTGCAAGTATTTATTTTGGTGACGAAAGCATAAAATTTTCTTGAAAAAATTTCCTCAGCACCATTTGTTACATATTTCACTTTTGCATTTCAAAATTGATTTTAAATGCTCATTTATCAGTTATTAAATTTTATACACATTAGTTTCTTTTTCTATGCTTCATATTCTCAGTATTGTGTTTGGAAAATGATTTCACTGTTTCAAGTACTAATGTAATTTAAATGTATTTTATTGCAATAAAACCTGTGAAAGATAGAATCTTTGCAAAGCAGAAAGAAACCCATTCGAGATGGAAAATTCAGATTATTTTCCACAGTATAGAATGGTAGAAAAATAGTTAGACTGCATCTTGTCAAAAAAGGAAAATTTATCTTATAAACCAAGATCGCACATCACTTTCCTATACCCACTATTTCTTAGATACGTGCTTCTGTGTTCATAAGGCTAAAAATAAACACAGAAAAAAAGAAGCAGATATTTGGAAAACAGGACAAGAAATTCTTAGAATAAAAAAGGAATCTGTAATATATAGCACACTCTGAAATTCCGTACTACCATTTACTGACCTACTTCCAATCACTGCTTAGGCAAGCGAGATCTGTTGTAATTCCTAGGCTGTCAAGGAGCACCTTCTGCTCTGATTTGCAGCTGAATCCCAGAGCTGCCTTTCATCTCTGCCACTTCACTCCTTGCATACAAAAGAAGAAGACTTCTCCAGAGAATCTGTAACTCACCCAAAGGCAAAGGAATGCTTCATAGAAGTTTCCAGGTCCAATGCAAAACTTTTAATTATAGCTGAACTCAAGATAGTTTTTTTTTTTCCTTTTCCATATTTTACTTACAGAACTATGCAGTATCATGCAAATTCCTTAGCATGAAAAGCAACTAGAAAGTCAGTGGGCTGGGAAAGGGCACAGCTATAGAAACTACAGGCATTAGAGTTGCAGACTGTGGCCAAAGCCTCTGAAGTGTTCTAAGGCAGACAAAATCATTTTTTCACTTTTACCACTTTTAACTAGCCAATCACTAGATCTCAGTTCTTTAGAAATCTTCAAAAACTTATCAAAGAAAATTCTTTTCTGTTCAAAAGGCCATCCAAAAAAAAGAAAACAAATCATTTATTTACACAGTAAATTCAAATAAAAATGATAATTCAAATATAAAATAATATAGCTGAATGATAAGTTGTACTGTGACACATAGTAGAGGATACTAAAGATTTCCTTATGTAAGTCAGGCCGATGAACTTGGATGTCAATGAGAACTGGCAGGAATAACGCAGTGCCTGAAGGCATGACAGCCGAAAATGCCTGTGCTTTTGGCATTTCTTTAGATAAGAGGAAACCCCGAGTGACTGTAGGAAAGAAGTAGCAGAATGAGGAGATCCAGCTGGAAAAACCACTCTCCAGCGTTTCATCAAGGGAACTGAAGCAAGGGAGACAATTAAAAAGCTGTAGAGATCCACGGTGATAGCCATAAACTTGCTTCCGAGCGAGAGCTTCTCGGACCCTATTAGGACATTAACTGCTCAGGCTGAACCTCGGTATCCTGAGCATTCTGATATTTGTATAAATACCATTATTTGTTTTTTGCCCTCAGACTTCTAATTTAAAATTTAGGGTATTGTCTGAATGGCACAAACAGTTAAGTTCTCAAAAGCTATCTGAAAGCTTAGTGGTTCAAACCCAGACAGGGACACCATGGAAGACATCCTGACGATATGCTCCTGAAAGGTCACAGTTTTGGAAACCCTATGGAGAAAGTCTACTCTGCACATATGGAGTTATCATGGGTTGAAACTGACTCAGTGGCACCAAATCCCAACAGGGTACAGCACAAGTATTGGTACTTCAAAGATAAGCTTCTCCATGTAATTCTGAACGTCAGACACGTTGGAGTACATTGATCTGAAACAATGTCTTGGTGGTATTCTGTGTTCTCTGAGTGTCTGTTTTTTTCATAAACTGAAAGGTGGATTTAAGAAAAAGTTATACATGAGGTTGGACAATTAAGTCCATGAACTTAATTGTTTTAAGTGCTACATACCTCATTAATGAATATCACTACAGCAGCATTTGAATACTTCCTTTCGGAAGCTATGTACTGATACCAGCATCTTGTCTTCCCTCAAAACAATTTCGGAAATCTTTCTGGAATGGAGATTGTACAAGGTGGCATGTTTGCAAATTTAATTGTATAGTGGTCTGTGAGGGATTTTGTAGCCAGTGAACAAATAACTGTATTGGAACACCCTCCCTACTCACCTGACCTGGCCCCCAATAACTTTTTTCTTTACCCAAAAATAAAGGAAATATTGAAAGGAAGACATTTGGATGACATTCAGGGTATCAAGGGTAGTATGACAACAGCTGTAATGGCCATTCCAGAAAAAAGTTCCAAAATTGCTTTGAAGAGTGGACTAGACACTGGCATTATTGTATAGCTTCCTAAGGGGAGTATTTCAAAGGTGATGATAGTGATATTCAGCAATGAGGTATGTAGCAGTTTTTCTAGGATGAGTTTGCAAACTTAATTGTCAGACCTTGTATGTTTCTTTAGAAATTAGCAAACAGGCAAGCCAAGTGCCGTCGAGTCGTATCCGACTTATGGCAACCCTAGTTGTCTCTAAATTATTATATTTCATGAGAATATAATGGCTTTCTTCCATGACTCTTATGTATGAACGTGTGTAATATATTACGTGGAGTATTAGATATGTTATGCAGCAGCAGCACTATTTCTACCACCCAAATTAGAATTTTCAGCATCAGATGCATAAGATCAATCAAAACTCAATAACCAATTGGACAGCAAGATCACGTGGAGACTGGTGAAGAATGTGAAACCTGGTGACTGTTTCTAGTATTCACCCCATTTACAAAGCTAGTTTTTCTTGACTTTGTACTGCTGAATACTTTTATTCATGATACAGTTTTTATAGCATACCCAAACACACACAGTTGCTGCCAAGTAGATTCTGCCTCATGGTGACCCAATGCAAGTCAGAGTAGAACTGTGTTCCAAATGTTTTTTGAAGGTTTATTTTTCTGTAGTAGATCATCATGCCTTTCTTCCAAGGTGGACTCAAACTATCAACCTTTCAGTTAGCAGCCAAGCTTGTTAACCATCTGCAACACCAAGGAGTCTCTTATAACATATACACTCTACCTTGATGTACATCTCTATCTTCTTCTCAACCCCCCATGTAAGCAGACACATCAGATTGTAGTCAGCAGCTATAATTCATTTTTCTACTTTTTTCCCGAATTGAGCTCTTGCTTGATCTATTGGACAATTTAGACTATCAAAAAAATGTTACCCGAGTGATAAAATAGTGACACATGAACAGCCAAGACAAGCCAAGTGACATCGAGTTGGATCTGACTCATGGCGACCCTAGGGGCCAGGGTAGAACAAGGTAGTAAAATTTAATGTTGGAGTGCAGAGTGAAGATGGCAAACTAAACACACATCTCCCTATATCCCTCTGGGAACCAAGACCTGGAATGATATTCAAACACAGTCTACTGGACACCTAGTGAGCCCTGGGACACTGCATGGGGCTGTTAATTTGGACTTCATACCGCTGAAAGCAAGACCTCCTCTCTTTCACTGACCCCACTCTCAGCAAGCGTGGGCTCTCAAGGTCCAAAGGTAACTCACCATTTTTATTTTTTTTTTCCTGTGTATTGGCCAGTAGGTGGAGCTGGGACTTGATTAGCTGCTGGTCTCAGATGCACTGCTGGTGGGCTCAGCAAGTGTAATTGCCATGTTCTGAGAGCCTGGCTTTGGACTCCATGCATCTAGGCTCCTTTGGCCTATCTTTCTACCTAGGCCTTGTGGTAGCCATACAGATGTGGTAACAAGCTTGTGCAAGATGTCACCTTGATCCACTGGAAGATAGAGACACCCAGGAGGAGGCCCTGGCTGGACTTAGTTGCTAGGCTGAGAGGTGGCACCTGTCGGGGGGAGAATGGTTTTCCAGCAGAGAGGCTGTTTTGCACAGTGCTGCCTTAGGCTGGGACCCAGTAACAGAGGATGTGGATTCCGGGCATCTAGGCACTTTTGACCTCTCTTTCCGCTGGTATCCTGGTACCAGCCGGGTGGCGACCTTGTGCGTGATGCTATCTTGTTCCAATGGAAGGTGGGGCTACCCATATGGAAGCCTCAGCTGAACCTAATTCCTGGGCTGGGAGGCAGTGTCTGCCCAGAAGAGAGTGCTTTTCTAGCAGAAAAGTAGAATTCTACACAGTATCGCCTGCAGCTGTGGCCCAACAACAGAGGCCAGCAGCCAGTAGCCTTTCTGTATTTTGAGCTAGTTTATAACATCTAGGTTTCAATATAGAGGTGCTTACTTTGCCAGCTGGGAAGAAGAGCATATACAGCTGAAAACATGACTGACTTGGGAAGTTGTCAGATACTTTTTACTTCTTGTTTTAAGACAGCCTAGAGAAACAACTGTGGTCCATCCTCACAGTGTCTCTCCCAACCTCTATTTACTCATTTGAATCCCAAAAAGCAACTCTGGAGAAGGCCGTGACAAAGAAATCTCCCATGGTATCAGAAGACCACCAAAAGAAACCATCTCAGAACTTCCCAGAAGAAGAAGCTTTTCCAAAACTACTAGAAGGTGAATACAAAAGGATTTTGTATAGAGCACTCCTAGACCTTATACAAAATGAAGCAGAGCAAAATGAAAAATTAAGAAAGCTGTTGGTTCTGATGGAACACTAGTACTCTGAAATCCAACAGTTCAAGACCAATATCAAAGACAGAAACTTCCATTCAAAGCCAAGAAAACAGAATGAAACAAACAGAAAATAGACTTTGAACTTGGAAGACAGAGCTACTGACTCCAGCATCTATGAGGAAAATTCAGAAAAAAGAAACAAGAAAAATGAAGAAGCATTGAGAAGCATGTGGAACTCTATTAAGAGGAACAATCTACAACTAATTGGAGTTCCTGAACAGGGCAGTTCCTGAACACAGAGAGTACTGTTGCTGAGCTGCTGACAGAAAACTTCCCAGAAATTATGAAAGAGGAAAATATAGATATCCAAGGTATATATCAAACACCACTCAGTGTAGATCTCAAAAGAAAGACTCCAAGACATATAATCAAGCTTAACAGAATGAAACATAAGCAGAAACTCTTAAAGGCAGCAAGACTCAGAGCAAAGCTAACATTCAGAGGGAAACCCCGTAGGATTTCATCGGATTTCTCTGCAGAAATGATGCTGGGCACGGAGACAGTTGCATGACACATTCAAAGCCTTGACACATTCAAAGCCTTGACACATTCAAAGCATTGAAGGAGAAGAACTTCCAACCAAGAATTATATATCCTGCAAAACTATCTTTCAAATATGAAAATGAAATTAAGACATTGACAGATAAACAGAAACTCAAAGACATTGTAAAAACCAAACCAAAACTACAAGAAATACGGAAAGAATCTTGTCTTAGAACAACGAAACCATTGTATATGTAGATGGCTTTGGGTAAAATAGATATATTCACAATGTTAAGTCTTCATATCCGTGAACAGGGTAGGATTCTCCCTTTATATGTCTCCTGGTCCCTAGGGTCGCCATGAGTCAGATCCAACTCGACGGCACTTGGTTTGGTTGCCTTTGGTTTCTTGCAGTAAGGCCTTGTAGTTTTCTCTGTATTGGTCTCTTATTTCTCAGGTTAGATTTATTTCAAGGTATTTTATCTTCTTGGGGAATATAGTAAATGGTATTGATTCAGTGATTTCTTCTATGATGATTTCTTTGTTGTTATAAAGAAATCCTACTGATTTACTTATGTTTATCTTATATCTTGATACTTTGCTGAACTCTTCTATTAGTTGAAGTAGTTGCCTTATGAGTTCTTTAGAATTTCTTGCATATGCAATCAGACCATCTACAAATAAGGGGATTTATACTTCTTTTTTGCTGATGTGCGTGCCCTTTATTTCTTCATCTTGTCTAATTGTTCTTGCTAGAACCTCTAATACAACGGTGAATAGAAGTGGTGAGAGTGGGCATTCTTGTCTAGTTCCTGTTCTCAAGGGGAATTCTTTCAGTCTCTCTCCATTCAGGAGGATGCAGGTGGTATGCTTTGTGTAGATATCTCTTATTCTGCTTCGGAATTTCCCCTTTATTCCTATTTGCTGAGAGTTTTTAGCATGAATGGGTGTTGGACTTTGTCGAATGCCTTTTCTACATCATTTGACAAGATCAGGTGATTCTTATCCTTTGTGCTATTTATATGGTTGATCACGTTAGCTGTTTTTCTGATATCAAACCGGCCCTACATCCCTGGTATGCATCTAACTTTGTCATGATGAATTATTTTTTTTTATGCTGTTAAATTTTATTGCCTAGGATTTTATTGAAGATTTTTGCATCTATGTTCATGAGTGATCTTGGTCTGTCATTTTCTTTTATTGTTGGACCTTTCCCTGGCTTTGGTATCAAAGTTATGCTGGCTTCATAGAATGAAACTGGGAATATTCCATCCCTTTCGATGGTATGAAATAACCTCAAGAGTACCGTAGTTAACTCTTCTCTAAAAGCTTGGTAGAATTCTCTGGTGAAGCCATCTGGACCAGGGCTTTTTTAGGGTGGTAATTTTTTGATGACTTTTTCAATATTTTCCTTTGTGACGGGTTTATTGCATTTTTCTAGTTCTCCTTGTGATAATTTTGGTAGATGATATGAATCTAGAAATTTGTCCATTTCCTCCAGGTTTTCAAATCTGTTAGAGTACATTCTTTCAAAGTATTCTGTTATGATACTTTTGATTTCATTTGGGTCTGTTGTGACATATCCTTTTCTGTTCAGGTTATTTGTTTTCTCTCCTATTTTTCTTTGGAAAGTTTAGCCAGTGATTTATCAATTTTGTTGAACTTTTCAAAGAACCAGCTTTTGGTTTTGTTAACTTTTTCAATTGTTTTTCTATTCTCCAATTCATTTAGTTCTGCTCTAATCTTTATGATCTGTTTTCTTCTAGTGCCTGAGGGGTTTCTCTGTTCCTCTCTTTCTTCTTGTTCAAACTGTAGGGTTAGTTCTTTGGTTTGGGTCCTTTCTTCCTTCAGAATGTGTGCATTTATAGAGACAAGTTGACCTCTGAGCACTGCTGTGTCCTCCATTGTGTCCTTGAATATACACATAATGTTTTTTGTTTTTTTAAGTGAAGAGATTCTTTCAGTATTTGTCGTAGTTTTGGTTTGGTTTCTACAAAGTCTCTAAGCTTCTGTTTATCTGAGAATGTCTTAATTTCATCATCATATTTGAAAGACCATTTTGCAGGATATACAATTCTTGTTTGGAAGTTTTTTCCCTTCCAGGCTTTGAATGTGTTATCCCACTGCCTTCTTGCCAATATCATTTCTGTCGAGAAGTCAGACTTAAGCCTACAGTGTTTCCCTCTGAATGTTAGCTTTGCTTTAAGCCTCACTGCCTTTAAGAACCTGTTTATGTTTCATTTTATTAAGCTTGACTATCGTGTGTCTTGGTGTCTTTCTGTTGGGATCTAGCTTTGAACCATGGTGATGTAGTGGGTTAAGTACTACATATGCTAACCAGGTGCTCCTCAGAAACTCTATGGACCAATTCTAAATCTGATTTATAGGGTTGCTGTGAATCAGACCTTACTTGACAGCAATGAGTTTGTTTTCTTTGGTTCATACACATCTTGGATATCTATGTTCCCTTCTTTCACAATTTCAGTGAAATTTTCTGTCACCACTGTACATCAGTACTCTCTGTATTTTCATCTATCCCTCCCTTTTCCAGAACTCCAATTATTTGTAGATTATTCCTCTTTATAGAGTCCCACATGTTTCTTAATGCTTCTTCAGTTTTCTTATTTCTTCTCTCTGATTTTTCCTCACAAATGCTGGTGTCAATTACTCTGTCCTCAAGCTCACTAACTCTTGTTTTCACGTACTCAATTCCGCTCTTTTCATTTTGGATTGAATTATCTAATTCTGCCATTTTGTTGTTGAGTTGCTAGATTTCAAATCGTTAATGTTTCATCTGTTCAAATAGCTTACTTAATTTTTCTTTTTGTTCTGCTGCATTTTGTTTAATCTCTAGAAGGGCTCTATACATATTTCTTTTGTACTAAACCTCTGAGAGTTGTAGAAAGGATTCTTCATCTTGGAAGTTTTGGAATTCTTCATTTTGGGAGTTTTCTGGAGCCATGGTAGACTGATACTTTAAATGGTTAGCTATAGATTGTTATCCTCATGCCATTCAGAAGTTCTTAGGTTTCTCTGGTTTTACCTTTAACAGGAGCTGAGGCATAGTTCTAAGAGGGGTTTTGGTCACCAGCTGCTGATGAGTCCTCTAGTGACTGGCCCGAAGTGGACTCTCTGGGGTGACAGGCTTTTCGTCCTGGCTGCAAAGATGGCATCCTACTGATGGGGGGCCATCATCTGATGCTGTGATGTGGATCAGTGAAGTGTGGAGGAGATGCTGCTGGGCCACTCAGAAGTCAGTTGTCCTGTTGATCTTAGTTCAAAAAAACACCTCTAAGCAAGGAGCTGTCGAACTGCTGCAAAAATCAGTCCAGTGCTCTGGTACGGCAGGCCCCACTTTCCTGCTGAAAATGAAAGCACCTCGTGAGCCATCCCCAGACGCCATGACATGGTTAAAAGTAGGGAGGTGTTATGATATTGCTGCAGTCCTCTGCCAGGCCCCACCCATAACTCTAAGCATTACCATCCTAAACACAGATTTTCAGCTGGAGAAACGCTTTTCAGACAGGGGCTGCTGCTCAACGTGAGAATTAGCCCCAGCTAAAGTAGGTGACTCTACCTCCCAATTGACCAAGATGGCATCCCACCCAAGATGCCCTTTCTGCTGTGAAACAGCACAGTCTGTGGCCCAGCTCAGGAAAGAGAGGGTAGAGAGGCAGTTTTGCCCTCAGTCAGCAGCTGGGCTCTCAATATGTAACTATCCTAAGCACAGTCTCTGCTGCACTATATGCTATTTCCTTAATCACTGCAGTTTTCAGCTTTTTAGCCAGCTCGAGCCCATTCCCCTTCTCTTGGATAACAAAGAAAACAACAGGATCTGCAGTCCCCCAGTGAATCAGTAGAAACAGGACTCAGTGTGCCGCTGCCTCATATTTGAGAGAGGTAATTACCCCATTAATGGCAACTAGTCCAATCTGACATCCCTATACTAGGGATGCTAGGGCTCCCCAGATGTCCACACTGCTCAGTTCAATCATCAGTCCAGGACTTCATTCTCAGAGGGAATCTGAGGGGACATGTGTCTAGTCTGCCATTTTGGTCACACCCTTATATTCTTCACACTTTAATGTTCATCTATTTTACTAATTGTGATGGATAAGATTGTGTGTCATCTTAAAGGGCCATTGTTCTCAGAGTTTCAGCAGTCATATATTGTTTTAAACACTTTCCTGTTCTGCTTTGATACATGATCATCTCCACGGTGGGATCTTCTATGAGTGGTAGTGATGGGAGAAAAGCCTGTGGTAGCTAAACTGTGCCCTCAGGCTTTATCTTTCATTCCTTCATTGCCTAACTCCTTCCTGCTTGCATTGCCAGGGCTTTTACTTATTCTGTATCCTAAATCTGGCTCATGTCTATCTGACCTACATTTCTTGGAACTTGAGCTAGTAGCTTGCCTGAGTTCACCAGCCCCTGCAGGTACAGAAGTCAGAAGAATTTTTCTTTTCCTGTTGCATGGACTTGGAGTGTTACAGCCTCTAAAATCCTTCTGAGTATTTCCTTGATATAAACTCTCTGTTTCTCTCCGTGCAACCTAAACCCACTGCAGTCATGTTGATTCTTACTCATAAAAACTCTGTAAGACAGAGTAGAATTGTTCTACAGAGTTTACAAGGAGTACCTGGTGGATGTAAACAGCCAACCTTTCAGTTAGCAGGTATCACACATAACCATTCTGCCACCAAGGTTTCCTCTTTCTGTACGTATATGTGCCTTAGTGGTTTTCCTTCTCTAAAACACCCAGTCTAATACACTAATAAAAATGTATCAAGCATGTTAAGAAATGGGGAAGATCAAGATCTTCCTAAACAAATACAAGCTTTGTTATTTGACCATACCAACTTTCCAAGTATAACTCGAGGAAGCACTCAAAGTGGAAAGGCAAGAAGATAAAATAAGTACTCATGTTTGTACACAGGAAACAAAGAAAAAAGACTTTGGTGGGGGTGACGGCAGGACATCCAACCACAAGGGCCAAATATGTGCTATTTTCAGGGACTAAATTCAATAATTAAATCACACAAACCAAACAACATCAAGTTTGTAAGAAATAAACAAAAAGTAAATTTGCTAAATGCAGGTTGTGTATTGATGTTAATGGAGACATATCAACAGATATGAGGACAGTAGCATATCAGAAGTAGATTGATTATGTTAAAGTATGTGCTGTTATAATTTCAAGTTGTGTAATGTAACGTCACTAGTAAGCACTAAGAAATTAATATGAAAAGAAAAAAGAAATCGAAAAGGATGCAAAGCAGCCAAATAACACAAAAATAAGAAAAATACAATAAAAAAAAAACTAAGGAGATACAACACATTCAAAAAACAGATAACATAGTGAGTAAGATATACATTTCATTTTTAGCAATTACCTTAGAGGCAGAGAATGGCAAAATCAATTTTAAAATCATCACTTTTCTTTGTATAAGAAACATACCTAAGACATAAAGACACAAATAGACTGAAAATAAAAACAATGGAGAAAAATATTCCATGAAATCAGTAAACAAACAAACAAAAAAAGAAAAACCAGAAAGGATAATCATTCCAATAATGGCTAAAATGGACTTTAAATCAAAATCCATTACAGGATAAAGGAGGACATAGTGATAAAAGGGTTAATTTGGCAAGAAAATGTAACAATTATAAATACAGTTGTACCTAGTAGGAATACACCAAAATACATGAAACAGTGCAGACTAATATGGAAGAAGTAATAGACAACTCCACAATAATAGTAGGAGAATTCAACATACCAGTTTCACTTACAGACAGAACATCTTGGGGGTCGGGGAATTTACTAAGTATAACAAATGAAAGCAGCTCTGGAACTGCTTACTCATCTGTTCCAAGAAGTTTGGATGACAGCTACCTGAGGGCAAATGACTAGTAGCGATTCATAGTTACACTGATTCCAAAGAAAGTTGATTCAACTAAACGTGGAAATTATTGATAAGTATCACTAATATTACATACAAGTAAAATTTTAATGAAGATATTTCAAAGGCAATTACAGCAATATATCAGCAGGGAACTTCCAGAAATTCAGGCGGGATTTAGAAGAGGAGGTGAAACTAGTAATATCATTGCTAATGTCAGATGGATTGTGATTGAAAGCAAACTATACCAGATATTTACCTGTGTTTTATTGACTATGCAAAGGTATTCAGTTGTGTGGATCGTAACAAATTGTGGATGACATTGTGAAGAATGAAGAGGGACCTGTGCAAAAATAAAAAGGTAATCATTTCAACAGAGCAAGAGGATAGTGCATGTGATAAAAGTTAAAAAAAAACAGTGAGTCAGGGTTGTATTCTTTCATCATACTTATTCAATCTAGATGTTGAACAAATAAGCCCAACCACAGTAAAAATGAGTGTTTTAGGAAATATGGATGAATACTGGAAACTCTGGCAGTGTAGTGTTTAAGTGCTACAGCTGTTAATCAAAGGGTCAGCAGTTCAAATTCACCAAGTGCTCTTTTGAAGCCCTATAGGACAGTTCTACTCTGTCCTATAAGTCAGATTTGGTATCAGTGGTTACTTTTTCTTTTCCTTTTCTTTTGGCTAGGCAAACTGGTATATAGGTAGGTACAGTTGTGTCCATAGATAAGAACAGATGGAAGTATCTACACTCATTGCCATCAAGTGATGACAATGGCTCATAGATCTTTCAGACAGAGTAGAATACCCCATAGGGTTTGCAAGGAGCAGATTTTGGATCCAAACTGCTAACCTTTTGGATAGCAGCCAAGCTCTTAACTACAGTGCAACCAGCGCTCCTATGTATGTAAACACAAATATATGAGTGCAGGCATTTTATATTCATTGAATTCACAAATACAAATACTTCATAGATATAACCAAATATGTTGTAAGATTGGTGTTTTGGTTTGAAAATTTAAGACCCCAATTTTATGGGACACTCAGTTGATTGGCATGGCATAGTCCACAAAATTTGTGTGTACCCTAGTGAAGTGAGTAGTATCTGAGGGTCTTAGAAACTTGCAAGCAGCCATCTATAATATAACTACAGGTCTCTGTTTGCCAGAAGCAATGCAGTAAGTAGGCAATCAAAAGTTCAGGGAAGAAACAAGCCTACATGATCCATAACCTCATCATCCCTGAGATCAAAAGAACTACATGGTACCTTGGCTACCAATACTAACTGTTCTGACCAGGGCCACAAAAGATAGTTCCAAGTAAATGGAAGAAAAATTTGGAGCAGAACTCAAATTCTTACTAAAATTTGAAAACCAAACAAAACAGTAGAAAGCAAGGGGGAAATCCCTTAGACACTCTGTAAACCTAGAACTGAGTCTACCACCTGATACCACCCTTTAGTGGAATAACAGAGTAGCCCACAGTATAAATGATATTATACATGAGATCAGTGCTGTACTTAAGAATCATCAGTATGAGACAAAAGGTCAACAATTACTCTAAATCAAGGATGAAATGATTGGGGGCAAAGAAATGATTGGGAGCAATAGAAATAGAACAAACAGAACACAGTAAACTTAGTCGTCTAGGGCTGATATAACAGAAATACCACAAGAAGGTGGCTTAAACAAACAATTTGTTCCCTCTCAGTATAGTAGGCTAGAAGTCCAAATTCAGGGTGTCAGCTGCAGGGCAAAGATTTCTGCTCTTCAGCTCTAGAGGAAGGTCTTTTTTATCTATCCTCCTAGGTGGAAGAGCTTCTCAGCACAGGGACTCTAGGTCCAAAGGATGTGTTCTTTTCCTGGCAGTATGAGGTCTCCAAGTTTTCCCACTAGATTCTCTCTTTTATATTTCAAAAGAGACTGACTTAAAGCACAACCTAGCCTTGTAGATTGAATCTTGCCTCATTAACATAACCTCTACTAACACCATCTTATTAACATCATAGAGGTAGGATTTACAACACACAGGAAAATCACATCAGGTGACAGAATAGAGGACAATCACACAATATTGAGAACCATGGCCTGTCAAGCTGACACACATTTTTGAGGAACAAAATTCAATCCATGTCAGCAACTAAAGAGAACGTTGACATATTGTGATAAATGTAACTATTTTCACTGAAAAATTTGTGTGAAAATTGTCAAATGAGAACCTAACTTGCTGTGGAAACTGTCACTAAATCTCAATAAAAATTAAAGGATAGAAGGTGCTTGTTTCATTTTTCTCTCAGCTAAATTTTAGAATTTCTAGATATTTCAAAGTCTTTTTTCTTCAGGTATTTTAAACTGTTTACCTAAAATCAAACTCAGCACATCCCTAGCCAAGTTTCCTTTTCTACCTTCAGTCTCCGTTTAGCATTTGGTACCACAAGTCACTCTGGGAAGAAACCAATCTTACTTTTCTTTGCACTTGCTATCTTGAGTTAATGCCTGATCTTATGAGTTTTTCTGCCTGAGCATGCAATATAGCTATCCTCAAATTTCTGATCTTCAGAGTCTTCTACCTACATTATAATGCTGATTCTCTTATTTTCTGTTCTTTACCCTACTACTTAATGTATCCTGTGCCTTATCATCCATGGATATAACCACACAACTACTTTGCTGAAATGTTAATCGCTTTATAGTAATTCCAAACAGAATACCATTCCAGGGTCCTTCTCAATGAAAATTATTTTGTTAACCTCTACCGTCTCAATGTCTAATGAATGTTAGGTGCTCAATGCATATTTTTTTAACTATGAAACTTGATAACAAAGAAGGGTTGGTGGTCTGAAGCCATCAGCAGCTGTGAGAGTGAAAAATAGGGCCATTTGTTTCCTGAAGACTTATAGCTTTGGACATCCTATAGGACAGCAGTCTTCATAGGGTTGCTATGAGCTGGAGTTGACTCAACCACAACGAGTTTATTATAGCATTTTGTTAGCGTATCTGACATGCTGAGACCAATTGTTGTCAACTGGATTGAATTCTGATAAACTCATGGTTTTCAGAATAGTACCGTTTTAGTCATCTGGTACTGCTCTAACAGAAATACCACAGAGTGGATGGTTTTAGCAAAGAAAGGTTTATGCTTAGACAGTCCAGTAGGTTACATGTCTGAGTTCAGGGTGTCTGCTCCAGGAGGAAGTCTTCCCTCTGTCAGCTTTGGAGGAAGGTCCTTGTGTTATATCAGTCTTGGTTTGCTGAGCATTTTGCCTCATGAACCTCAGGTTGGAAGGATATGCTCTTAGCCTGGTGCTGCTTTCTTGGTGGTATGAGGTTCTCAGTTCTCTGATTGCTTCTCTCTCTTTTTAACTTATATAGAATGAGAGTATATAGGTGATACAAGCCACGCTCCAGGGAAATTCCCTTAGCAAGGGTGTTGCAGTCCCCCCCAATCCCTTTGTAACATAACCATCCTATCTATTAGCTGCATACAGAGATTAGGATGCATCGCAGGAAAATCACAAAATATTAGAAATGATGCCCTAGCCAAATGGCTACACGCATGCTTTTTTTTTTTCTTTTTCCCTTGGAGGCAGGCACATTTCAATCCATGACAAGTTTTGAGCCACAGGGTTTTCAGTGGATGGTTTTTTTTGAAAGTAAATTGTCAGATATTTTTCTCCAATGCACCTCTGGTTGGACTAGAAACTTAAATCTTTCGGTTAGCAACTGAGCAAGGCAGCAGTTTACATCATCCAGGGAATTTCCTCAAACACAAAAGGTAAAATTAATTCCTTCCTTTGCTTTATTACATTACGTGGTATCAGGTCTGGGGAACTTCCAAGTTGAAAAAAAAGTCTGTGGCCAAAGAAATCTAAAATTAGGGAAAATGATTCAGCCAAAGTCAGTCTCTATAAAAAGACTTCAATAAACTGAAGGAAGGAGAACTGCTTGTGTGTTTCATTAATAAAATACTATTGAACAGAATAATGAAAGAAAAAACAACCATAAAGGAGTTCAGGAAAGAAAAGTAAAGTCCATATTTATTAGTATAAATTTGGTCAAAATATTCTCTTATCTTTTTAATATCTAGGTATAGTGATGCTTGTACTGTTATTCATGACACTGGTTATTTGTTTTCTTTCCTCAACAAATTTATATTTAGTTTTCTTTCTCTGTTGTTACTTCTTTTCTATTGTTTTATTTCCTTTCCGCTGCTTCTTTCGTATTCATGTAAATATTCTTTCACTTCTTTCTTTAAATGGATGCTTAGAAAATAGATCTTAAAGTTTTGATCTTTTCTAACATACACTTATGTCTGTAATTGTTTTTCCACTTGATGGCTTTAGCTGTGAGAAAGAAAATAATCCAAGAGACAGGATCTTGGACTAGGCTACACTCACGTCAAGGGAGCAAGAGTGACCCCATCTTAACTTATATGTGCCTTAAATTCTATTACTGGTTTGGTGTATGTCAAAGTGGATATTTTTAAGAGTTATTATTAGTCTCTTTCTGAAACTGTGATTTTGCTTCCCTTGTTTATACAGATGTCATAGGAAGACAAACTGTGATTAACTTTATGATATGTTTATGGTTAGAGTAAGTTGATGTTAGAGACATACTTATGGGGTTTCTGTTTCAGTACGCTTTCTCTCCCCTGGGTTGTTATAGTACATAGCATTGTCGCTTGGAGTCATTCTATCACTTTAACAAAATCTTTGCTTTTATATTTTTACAGATTTTTCTGTACAGTGCAGATCTAACTCCTGCTTTTGCTCTGTAGATCATTCCTCTAAAATAACTTGGTTTAATATATGGTGCAGGTATCTAGATTATCTAATGTTTTGGAAAACATATGACTTCCGCTGGTGGACAACTCTCAAAAGATACATACCCCTTTGACCTCCCCTGACCATACTTGTAACTTTTTACACCTTTGTTCTAACCAACCCAAAAGTTAATAAATCAGGAACTGTTTATTTAGCTGTGCCTGCAGCAATCAGCCAATGAAGATAACTTTAGCTGTGCTCCAGAAGCCTGTGATTTTTGTCTTCAGAGGCTCTTGTCACTCAGGTTCTGTGAAACAGAATATCTTAATAGGATTCACTGCCTCCCCAAATTCTTTGTAATCTCAATAAATCTCACTTCAATTTGTATTTTCTAGACCTTGAGTTTTATTCCTGAATGGCGGTAACCCCCCCAATGTGGTTTTTAGAATTGTCTTTTAAAAATGTCTGTTGTGCTTTAAGTGAAAGCTTAAAATTCAAGTCAGTTTGCCATATTAAACCCAGCACCCAAACTGCTATGCAACTCTAGCTGCTGTCACCACCCAGTGACAGCACAATCCTAATTTCCACTCTGTGCTTCCAATATACATTCAACCAATTCCTATCCCACTCCACCCTCTCATCTTGCTTCTGGAAAGGAGCTGCTTACAGCCTCACGTATATATTAAAACCAAAAAGCACATTCTTCACCAGCATCACTCTGTGTCTTACAGTCCAGTCCAATTGCTCTCCAAAGAGTCGGCTTCAGGACTGGATTCTCAGGACTGGATTCTCAGGACTGGATTCTCAGGACTGGGTACAGCTCCAGGATAACAAACAGCCAGTTCTGGGGCCGTGTGCTCAGAGACCATTAAGGCTGGGCTTTTTATAGAGCTCCAGTTCAATACACGGTTTTTCTGCTGTTGCTTCAATGCTCCATGTAGTTCTGGTCTCCTGCTAAGGTAATCTCTGGATCAAACGGATCTGTTGGTCTCCTGGGCTGATGTTTTCTTCATGTCTTTGATGTCTTTCATTCTCCTCTGCTTTAGGTGGATTATGCCAAACTGATACTACTTAAACAGCCACTCGCTAACTTTTAACACCAGAGATTCCACTCACGAAAGTGGTATGCAGAACATTAAAAAAATAAAAATAAAATAGCTGTACCAATTGATCTAGATGTCTCTTGAGACTGTGATTGCTAGACCTCTGCCTCTATTACTCTGTTCTTTAAAATATTGGGTTTTATCTAGGAAACAGTTTATGTATTGTCCATCTGTGCTAATTTCCCTTCTACTGTGTGCAATCACTCCTCATATAATTCAATTCCTGTCTGCTATCTAATCTATTGGAAACCCTGGTGGTATAGTTGTTAACAGCTGCAGCTGCTAATGTAAATGTTGGCAATTCAAATCCACCAGGCATTCCTTGGAAACTCTATGGGGGCAGTTCTACCCCATCCCATAGGGTCACTATGAGTCAGCACTGACTCAGTGTCAATGGGTTGCATGTTTGTTTGTTTTTTTTATCTAATCTCTGAATACCTGTCTCTCTAGTCCCTATTTTGTAACTGTCAAAGACTATATTCTTCTGTAACTAAACTTTTCTTGAATCCTTATAATAATGATCTCATGCAATATTCATCCTTTGCAACTACTTTCACTTACCATAATGTCTTCCAAATGATTCCAGGTTATGAGATGTTTCCTAAACCATCTTTGTTGATTATCATTGCATAGTATTCCACTGAATGAATATACCATAGCTTCTTTATTGATTCATCTGTTGATGGGCACCTAGGTTGAATCTATATTTTTGCCATTGTAGACAGTGCTGCAAGAAACACTGGTATGTATGTATCTGTGTGACAGTTTTTATTTCTTAGGATATAATCCAAGTAGGATTGCTTGATCACAGATACTTCTATTTCTACCTTTTTAAGAAAGTGCCAAAATGATTTCTAAAGTGGTTGTACCATTTTACATCCCCTACAGGCATTGCAGAAGAGTTCCAGTCTCTCTACAACCTTTCCAACATTTATTATTTTGTTCTTTGGATTAATGCCAGCTTTGACAGGATGAGATGGTGTCTCATTGTAGTTTTAATTTGTATTTCTCTAAAGGCTAATGATTGTGAGCATTTCTTTATGTATCTATTAGTGTCCTGGATGTTTTCTTTGTTGAAGTTCTGGCTCATGTCCTTGCCCATTTTTAATAAGGTTTTTTGTTTTTTCTGTTGTGATAGTTGAGGTTTTGCAGTACCTTGTACATTATGGAGATTACATTCTGATCAGATACCTGGTAGCCAAAGATTTTTTTTCTCCAGACCATAGGTATTCTTTTACTTTTGGTAGTCTTTGGATGAGCCTAAGTGGTTGGTTTTTAGGATTTGCAGTTATCTATTATCTCTTTGGGTATTTGTGCATTGTTAGTAATGTTCTGTAGTTTTCTTATGCTGTGTATTAGGGTTCTCAGCATTGTCTCTATTTTTGTTTCACGATCTTTATAATTTTAGGTTTTATATTTAGGTCTTTGATCCACTTTGAGTTAGTTTTTTTGCATGATGTGAGATATGGGCTTTCTTTTTTCATTTTTTTGCAGATGGATATCCATTATGCCAGTTTCATTTATTAAAGAGACTGTGTTTTCCCCAGTGTACAGACTGGGGAAAGTAACAAATATCAGCTGCTCATAGGTAGAAGATGTTATATCTGGATTCTCAATTATCTTCCATTGTTCTATATATCTGGTTTTGAACCAGGCTGTTTTGACTACCACGGCAGTGTAATAATTTCTAAAGTGAGACAGTGTGAGGCCTTCCACTTTTTTCTTCTTTGGTAATGTTTTCGTTATCTGGGGCTTCTCCCTTTACCATAAGAATTTGGTAACTTGTTCCTCCTTCTCATTAAAAAATGTCATTAGAGTTTGTATTGTGATTGCACTGTATAGAATGCTTTGAGTAAACAGACATTTTCACAATGCTGAGTCTTCCTATCCCTACGCAAGGTAGATTTCTCCAATTATATAGGTCTCTTTTCATGCAGAAAAGTCTTGCAATTTTCTCTATATAGGTGTTTTATGTCTTTGGTTAGATTCATTCCTAAGTATTTTAGCTTCTTAGAGGCTATTGTAAATGGGATTTATTTCCTCCTTGATGATCTCTTTGTTAATGGGAAGTGATCCAAATGATTTCCTTATGTTTATCTTGTATTCTGATACTTTGCTGAACTTTTTCTGTTAGTTCCCAGAGTTTTTATGAGGATTCTTTAGATTTTTCTGTGTATGAGATCACATTGTCTGCAAATGAAGATATTTCTACTTCTTCCCCACCAATTTGGATGCCCTTCTTTTCTTTATGCTGCCTGATTACTCTGGCTTTTCAACAAAATGGTGAGTAAAAGTGATGACAACAGGAATTCTTGTCTGGTTCGTGTTCTCAAAGGGTATGCTTTCAGACTCTCCCCATTTGGGATGATACCAGCTGCTGACTTTGTGTAGATGTCCTTACTACTTTGAGAAATCTCCCATCTATTCCTATTTTTCTGAGAGTTTGTAACATGACAGGTGTTGGACTTGTCAAATGCCTTTTTATACATCAGTTGATAAAATCAAGTGGTTTTTGTCTTTTTAAAATTTATGTGGTTGATTATACCAATTGTTTTTCTAATGTTAAATCATTCTTGACTTCCTGTTATGAATTCTACTTGGTCAGGGTGAATTATTTTTTAATACTTTGTTTAACTTTATTAGCCATAATTTTTTTGAGGATTTTTGAATCTAAGTTCATGAGAAGTACTTGTCTGTAATTTTCCTCTTTTGAGCTATTTTTGCCTGGTTTTTGTATCAGGGTTATGCTAGATTCATAGAATGAATTTGGGAGTATTCCATCATTTCCTGTTCTCTGGAACACCTTTAGTAACACTGGTATTAACTGTTCTCTAAAAGTTTGGTAGAACTCTCCAGTAAAGCCTTCAGGACCAACGTTTTTATTCTGGTTGGAAGTTCTTAAATTATTTTTTCAGTCTCTTCTTTTGTGATGGATTTATTTAGCTTTTCTGCTTCTCTCTGTGTTAGTTTTGTGCAGGCAGTGTGTTTCTAGAAATTTGTCCATTTCCAGTAGGAAAACAATTTTTCATAGTATTCTGTTAAGACTCTTAACTTCAATTGAGTCTCGTTTGAAGTCACCCATGCCATTACTTATTTGAGTTTTTTGCTTCCTCTCCTGCTTTTCTTTTGTCAGTTTGACCAATGGTTTGTCAGTTTTGTTGGTCTTTTCAAAAAAACAGCTTTTGGTCTTGCCAACTCTTTCAATCATTCTTCTATTCTCTAGTTCATTAAGTTCTGCTCTATTTTTTATTATTTGCTTTGGAAATCCTGATGGTGTATTGGTTAAATGCATATCTTCTAACCAAAAGGTCAGCAGTTCAAATTCACCAGATAGTCCTTGGAAACTATATGGAACCGTTCTACTCTGTGCTATAGGGTTGCTATTAGTCAGAATCGACTCGACAACAGTGAGTTTGGTTTGAGTTTTTCTTCTGGTACCAGGGGAGTTCTTTTACTGCTCAGATTCTGCTGATTTGAGGTATAGAGTTAATTCTTTGGGGCTCTTTCTTCTTTTTGGATGTGTGCATTTATTGACATAAATTGTCCTAAGAGCAGTGCTTTCCCTGTTTTCCAAGTGTTCTTGTTGGATGTGTTTTCACTGACATTTGATTCTATGAATTTCTTTATTCCATCTTTGATTTTTTTCATAACCCAGTCATTTTTGGAAAGGGGTTGTTCAGTTTCTGTGTGTTTGCTTTTCCTCCCTCCTTCATTTTTCTGTTATTGATTTCTACTTTTATGACTTTATAGTCCAAAAAGATTCTTTGTTATATTTCAACATTTTGACTTTTGGTAAGGACTGCTTTGTGGCCTGATATTTGGTCAGTTCTGGAGAATGTTCCCTGGGCATTGAAGAATAAAATATGCTTGGCTGCTATTGGGTAGAGTGTTCTGTATATCTCTATGAGTTCAAGTTGGTTGAAAGTAGTAGCATTTTGATCTTTGGTGTACTTATTGAGCTTTTTTCCTACATATTCTGTCCTTCATTACAAGTGGTGTGTTGAAGTCTCCTACTATTATCATGCAGTTATCTATTTCTGTGTTCAGCACAGTTAGTGTTTGTTTTATGTACTATTAAGCTATGTTCAGTTGCATAGATTTTTAATATGGTTATGTCATTCTATAGTATTGATCCTTTAATCATTATATAGTGTCATTCCTCATCCAATAAGGTGGATTTTACTTTAAAGTATATTTTATCACAGAATAATATTGCCACTCTGGATCATTTTTGAGTACCATTAGCTTGATATGTATTCTTTCCATCTTTTAAGTTGCAGGTTGTTCAAAGCCAAGCCAAGTGCCGTCAAGTGAGATCATGTCTTTGCATATAAGGTGTCTTTTCTATAGGAAACACATAGGTGGGTCTTCTTTTTTTTTTTTCTTAAATCCAATTTACCACTTTCCATCTCTTTATTGTTACATTTAGTCCATTTACCTTTAGCATGATCATTGATAGGTACAAACTTAATGCTGTCATTTTTTGTGTTGTAAACAATTCCTTTGTTTTCTTTAATTTTCAGTGCTGAGTTTTTTCTTTCTGTGTTTTGTTTGCATGTTTTTCAATGTTAGTGGCTTTGTATTTGTCGCAACTTCATTTTTGTTTGTTTGTTTTTTTATTTCGATGCATAGGACTGATAGTTCTTTTATGGCTACCTTAATGTTTATTCCTATATTTCTAAATTTAAAGAAGTCCTTAATTTCTTTATATCGCTTTGATTTCCTGTCAGTATGGAAGATCTGTGACTGCATTTTCTTTTAAGCCCTTCTTTTTCTGTTATAATGTGTACATAATAATATCTGTTTCCCTATTTGATTTATTTTTGTGATTCCCATTTAAGTGGAGATCTAGTTGCTCTGTTCTGTGTCCTATTCTTGATTTGTTACTTGATGTCATTGATTTCTAACTAAGGGACTCCCTTTAGTATTTCTTGTAACTTTTGTTTGATTTTTGTAAATTTCCTAGATTTCTGTTTATCTCAGAATTTCTTTTTTTTTTTATTATGACTGAGTGAAAATGTACATTCCTGTATAAATTTACATGCCCACCTATACACAGCTTCCACTGTTCTCCCTGCTCGGTGACAGCACACTATTCTTCTTTGCTCCATACATGTTTCATCCTCCCAAAAGTCTCCTTTCCCCTCCTCTCCACCTACTCTCCTTCCTCCAGCCAGAGGTCAGCAAGATGATATTCTATAGATGCATAGAACCATAAAGTGCATCCAATATATGGTCAGTCTACACTGCCAAGTCCAATCCATTCGTGTCCGAAGAGTGGACCTTCATTATGATTTATGGGCAAGGGCAGCATGAGAGCCAGGGGCCATGCTCCCAGGGGAACCCCCAAACCACTGGACCATCAATTGAGGTCTTCTAGCAGAGATCTCGGGATGCAACCCTTTTTATTCTTGTGTTGCCAGTGAAACTCAACTTAGTGAGCTCCATCGTGGCTGTCACTGGTGGTGGCCGGGTGTCACAGTGACAGCCACGATGGAGCTCACTAAGTTGAGTCTCACTGGCAATACAAGAATTTCTTAATTTTGACATCATATTTGAGGGATATTGGGGAAGTTTTCTGTCAACAAATCTTGGACAATTCTAACTGTATTTTCTGTTATCCTCCCCACCCTACTCTCATTGCCTCAATTTGTTTCTTTGGCTTTCTGTTTAGTTGTCCAATTCTGTAATTTTATTAATTTTCTGAATTTCTAATAAGTATATGAGAGCAAATTGTCAATATTTACTTTAAAAGAAGAGAATGTAAGGGAGCAGGGCAATGAGATTAATGGAATGACCAGCATGGAAATAATGAGAATGTTGGTGTATTGTGAATAATGTAGCCAGCATCACTGAACAACTTGTAAACAAACTGTGATTGGGAACTTAACTGCTGTGTAACCCTTCATAATAAAATATTTTTTAAAAGTACCCTGAATTTGGTTTATTAAGTTTTGATAATCATGTTGTTAGCTGTTGCTAAGGAAATCTCCAATGTCCTTTATTGTATCAGTTACCATAAAATATGTACTAAAAACCTCTCACAATAATTGGGACTTTAATTCTTTTTTGATTTCAGCAAAATGTGTCTTATTATAATATATGTTTTAAAGTGAATAAAATAAAGACATGGCATGATAACTAAACTTTTATTACAAAACTTCACTTTTATAACTATTTTTAAAATTAATGCCTCTATTGTGTGATATTATAATGCATATAATTATTTTGTTGGAGTTTGTTTTTTGATTTATTTCCATCCTTTTTTTGTTTCAGTCTTTCCTCATATTAAAGTATGCCTCTTATAAGAAATATGTAATTGAATTTTGTTTAATTTTATCCATCTGAGAAATTATGTTTTTGTGTATTGACTCTATCGTACTTAATTTGGCTTTAATCCATTGTTTTAATATTTATTCCAATTTTTCCTTCCTAGTCTATGTCCTGTTTAATATATGCTTTTGTGTGTGTTTTATTTGATTAACTGGATATAATTTTGAATTATTTTCTCTGTCTTTTATTCACTCAATAGGTAGTCATTTCCTGATTTATTTATTTTTTGTGGTTTCCCTGAAGAATACTATATGCATCCTTAATTTATCTAGTGTTTAATATGTATTACAATTTGCCTTAGTGTCTTAGACCTGCTATACCACAATGCCACATAGAACAGAAATTTATTTTCTCAAAGATCTAGAGTTAAGGGGTCCAAATCAGGTCATTGAGTCTTCCTTTGGGATCCATCCTTCTATCCTAGCTTTTGATAGCTCCTGGCAATCCTTGATGTTCTTGGGTTGTAGGTACGTCTTGACGTGATGTCTTATACCTGCATTTTTCTGTTTTTGTTCCCCAGTTTTACAAGACACTCCTAACAAAAGATTAGAACCTACTGTAACATGACCTGATGTGAACCTAACTGATAACATCTTCAAAGAAAGTTCCCATTGCCAAGAAAAGTCACATTTACAGGTATAGTGGTTAGAAATTTAACAAATCTTTTGGGCATGCAACTCAGTTCTTAGCATTCTTTTATCAGTTTCTAAGACACTGCAAGGATCTTAGAACATTAACTCTGTTTACCCTTGCTCTGTATGCTATACCCTTAATACTTTTGTAACACATACATTATTTATATATTACATTATTTATATATTTTAAACATGCAAGTCTTTATTTTAATTGTAATATATAGCATATGAATGCATTTTATGTAAATATTTGTGTACATAAATAATGTATTCAATACATACAATGAATGTTAATTTACTTACCTATATAATACTTCATTATTTAATGAATCTCTGTATTTAAATCTGAGGCAATTACCATATTAACGAAGTAAAGCTTTAGCTTCTCTATTGAGGGACCAGTCATGACAAACTATTTTAATTTTTGTTTGTCTGAAAATATATTTATTTTAATTTGTCAATTTTTTTCCTGAATATTCATTTTTCATTTTGGCATTCCTTCTTCTACCTCATACATGAATTTTGAGGTGTCATTGCATTGTATATTGTTTATCCTTGATCTTGGAAATTATCAACTGCTAGTCTTATTTTTGCTGTTTGGAAAGTTGTCTCATTTTCTCTGGCAGTAGTAAGGCAACTCTTTTAGTCTGTTGTTTTTAACTTTTTTTAAGCTTCCCTAGGTGTGTTTTCTTTGTATGTATCCTTCCAAATCTTCTTAGTTTTAAATACTAGTAGGTAACTTGACAACTCTATTTTTAAAAAATTCTCAGAGAGTATCTTCTCAACTGCTGCTTCTGTCTCATTATCATTATGTTGAAGTCTTTCAGGGATCCCAATTACGTGTAATAACCTTAAGTATATATGCTATAATTTTCAGATCTGACTCGATGGCACTTGGCTGGCTGGCCATAATTTTATGATTATTTCTGAATTTTTCATCATATTAGTCTTTATATTCAGTCTGGATATTTTCTTCTGACTCATCTTGTAGCTCATTAGTTTTTGGTCATTTATTCATAATCTGCATCTATACTCCCCTTTTTAAACTCCCCATGTATGTTTTATTGTAGTTTCTCTTGTTTTGGGTCTTGTTTCATCTTCTCACGGAACTGTTTATTTTTGTTAAGTGTTAGATACTGTATACAGGTTTTTCTTTTTTGTTTGTTTGTTTTTTAATACATGTGATGAAGACTTTGGATAATGTCTTCTTCTAGGTAATTTTGGATCCAGATCACCTTTAGCCTTTAATCTCAGTTACAGATTAAAGTTATTGCAAGCTGAGTTTCACTTCTGTAAGACCTGACATTTACTGTTCATCCTAACTCAAACGTTGTCACTTTGTGGAGACAAAAACAAAGCTAAGGGCTAACCATGATCCATCCATCTTTGTGGTCCTGAGCTCCAGTTTTTGTCCACTTATGTCTGTGACGTTGTTGAAATCTCTGCTTGGCTTCTCAACATATCAGTGTTGCGAACATCCTCAATCTTTGGGAATCAAACAATATTTTAGTTCAAAAGAAGCCCCAAATGCAATGCTTGTCTTTTGGCATCCATCCTCTCTCAGATAATAACAGTTTGAAGCTTCTCAGTCCCTTGAAAGCTCTTGAATATCTCTTGTCTGTATGTTGATTTGTGGTCCAAATTTTATATTTGACTTCAGTGTTATTAATTCTCCGAACACCCTAACCAACAGTTGATGGAAATAGAACTCCCACAATTATAGTAAATCTCCAAGCCAGAAAAAATCTGAGATCATACATTAGCTCTTCTATAATACTGAGAATTCACCTATGTTAAATCTACTCCTTGTAGCATTTTATGCTGGTGTTGTTAATAATAATACTGACAATAGTAGCAATTAAAATTGTGTGAATTGATAAGTCTATTTTAGATATATCTTATGAGGATCAAACTTACAGTAAAATGAAATTGACAAGAAATTGAAGCAAAACAGAAGTGCAAAAAATCCCCAAATGGTAGTTATCTACACATATGACATTTTTTCTTTCCAGAGTACATTTTACATTTGGACATATCTCATAGTCAAGAGAACAAAGGTAAAATATGTATGTGAGTGTCTGTGTGTCTGTCTGTCTGTATATACGAGGTCTGCCATTTAAGTATGCAAACTTATCCTGGAAAAGGTACTACATAGTTAACTGCTGAATATCACTATGGTCACCTTCACAGTAATTCTCCTTGAAAAGGTATACACATGTGCCAGTACTAGTCCACCCTTCAAAGCAATTTTGGAACTCTTTCTGGAATGGCCCTTGCACACAGTGACACAGTGGCAAGTTTGTGAACTTACCTGATTCGGCCCCCAATGATTTTTTCTTTACCTGAAGATAAAGGAAATACTGAAAGAAAGACATTTTGATGACATTCAAGACATCAAACGTAATATGATGACAGCTCTGATGGTCGTTCCACACAAAGAGTTCCAAAATTTCTTGAAGTGTAGTCTAGGTGCAAGCACTGATGCACAGCTTCCCAAGGAGCGTACTTCAAAGCTGATTATGGTGATATTCAGTAATGAATTATGTAGCACTTTTCCTAGAATGAGTTTGCATACTTAATTGGCAGTCCTTGTACATACATATACATATATGTGTGTATGTGTGTATGTGTGTATACATACATGTATACATATACATATACTAATGCACTGCAATATATTAGTATACCTATATATGTATATGTGATACAAGGTCTGACAATTAAGTGTTCACAAGTTTGCCACCATGCTCTTACATTGGTAGCACTCTACAAACAACTCAGTAAGATTTCATAACCTGGTGTAACAGTGTCTCACAGCTGTTATATCAACATGTGGCGGTGTTTCGCTGAGTAACATTCATTATCTTTGCTGCGTGTTTTAGTGTGCATTTGCAAGAATGTCGGAGCTTGAGTAGAGCCATCAACAAACATTACATTTCTTGTTAATTTTGACAAGTGTGGAAATTAAATCAGGGACATGTTATTCCAAGTTTATGGGGATAATGCCACGAAGAAAACAGTAATGCAAAAATGGATTAAACATTTTTCTGATGAAGAGAGGTCAGTGCAATCAGTAACAAGGAGAATTGATGAAAACATTTCAAAAATTCATAAGATTGTGCATCAAAATTGTTGGCTGACTGTGAGAAGTGTAGACGATGAAGTAAACATCTATAGAGAAACAGGAAACTCTTAACTGAAAATCTCGACATGAGAAAAGTGTGTGCAAAAAGTCCTGAAGGAGCTCATCATGAATAAAGCAAAGGAGAACTGAAGGTTTTCAAGACTTTGGGGACAGGCTAGACAGTGTTTGGGGCTGTTTTATCACTGGTGATGAAACATAGGTGTACCTATATGACCCTGAACTAAAGTGTCAAAGTGCACAATGGAAGTCAGCCAATTCTCCACAACCAAAAAGTGTTCAAGAGTCAAACCAATGTTGCTAACATTTTTTCATATCAGAGGAATTGTTCATTATGAATTTGTACCAACTGGATGGACAGTTAACTAAGTTTACTATTTGGAAGTATTGAAAGGCTGCATGAAAACATTAGATGAAAGCAATCTGAAATTTTCACCAAGAATGTGGGGCTCTTGCATCACAACAATACACCAGCTCACATGGCATTGTCTGTGAGAGGGAATTTTTAGTCAGTAAACAAATAACTGTTTTGGAACATCCTGCCAACTCACCTGAGCTGGTCCCCAGTGACTTTTTTCTTTACCCAAAGATAAAGGAAATATTGCAAGGAATACATTGGATGCCATTAGGTATATTAAGAATATTACAACAGCTCTGATGGCCATTCCAGAAAAAGAGTTCCAAAACAGCACTGAGAGGTCGACTAGGCACTCGTGTCAGTGCGGAGCTTCCCAAGGGGAGTACTTCAAAGTGACTGTAGTGATATTCAGCAATGAGGTATGTAACACTTTTTCTTTGATGAGTTTGTGAACTCTTTGTATACATGTACGCATAAAAACTAGTGTATATGTATGTATACTAGTATATATACTATATTTCAGTAAGAATTTGAGAAAAGAATAGGACTTTCTACATCAATCTAAATGTAATTGACTGCGAAGTTTATCAGATGAGACCATGGATAAGAAAACATTGTGCATTTTAAAAATTTTCATTTTCATGACATTTTATTTATGCAGAGTATTATAGTTTCCTGGTGTTTCCATATCAATAACAACTTAAAAAAGCCACAAGTGGTTGGCTTTATAAAACAAACCTTCATTATGTGACAGTTTTGGAACAAAGAAGTTCAAATCAAGATATTTGATCTAGTGGATGGTTCTTTCCTGTTGGCAGACCCTGACAATCATTGTCATTCATTGACTCTGGACAGCACTCCATATGGTTTCTACCCTTTGAGTGTGTTTGTGTCTATATTCTGCTCTGTTTCTGAGACACTACTCTGAAGGGACTAGGTTTAAGACTCATGCAAGTTCAATATGGCCTTATTAACATAGCACAAGAAAATCCTTATTTCCAAACAGGGAAATATTTACAGATATAGATAAGGGCTAATCCACTGCTGTTCAATTGGGTTCAACTCATAGCGACCCTAGATGTCAGAGTAGAACTGCCCTATAGAGTTTCCAAGGAGTGCCTGGTAGATTTGAACTGTCAACTTTTTGGTTAGCACATGTAGCACTTAACCCACTACTGCACCAGGCTTTCTTAGAGAAGTGTTAAAATTTCCACATATACATTTTCAGGAAAACAAATGAATCCATATCATGGGAGAACATCATAGAACTGTTTATTATACTGTTTTGGAATAAGGGACTGACAATTCCAAGGCTAATGTGAGGGATTGGAAATTAGACGGCTTAGAGAGACACTAGGTGCTAAAATTCTTTCAGTAATCTTCTAAAGAAGTTAATATTTAATAGTTTTAAAGAAAAGAACCCAAGGTTCAAAGAGATTGTGCAAATTGTAGAAGTTTACTTAGGTAAATACAGTAAAATGGAAATTAATATCTGTGCTTCCATAAAGCTAAGCACATATTCTTTCACTATACCAGTTTTTTTTCCATCACAGTCCCTCTGACTATAATTTTAGCACCAATGTACAACACTAAATTTGCTCAAGTGCTCCTGTATCCAAACCCAAATCAATGACTATTTGCAGTTCTCCATGAATTTCTTATTTCTAAAATCCTTCCACAAATATCTATTATTTTAAAACTTACCAGAAATGATCAATGGCCTTATACAGCAGTGCTGTATTTGCATATCCCTCTTAGAATAAGAACATACTTGTTTATGGACTAATGTGAACTATTAGGGAGGTTTATTAATCAATCAGGATTGAGTTATAGTGCCTAAGAGAAAGAATATTTTCCCTCATGGTTCTCCTAGTTACATGTGTTTAGGAAGGAAATTCTTTTTCTTATACCTGCATATTTTTTTTTATAATGAAAGAAGCTTAACAATTCATTTCATTAAGGAGTTTCTCGATGAATTTATATTTAGGTGAAGATATTGAAATATTTCATTCAGCTATGTGGCACTTCTGTAACTTAAAATTTGATACGAAGATACTGATGATTGAAGAGGCATTTTATAATGGGAAATATTGTATTTCACTTAAAAATGCTAAGAACCCAGATAAATGTAGAAATTTTGCTACTTAATTGGTAATAGGAAACCCTGGTGGCATAGTGGTTGAGTGCTACATATGCTAACCAAAAGGTCTGCAGTTCAAGTTCGTCAGGTGATCCTTAAGAATCCTGTGGGTCAGTTCTACTCTGTCCTATAGGGTCACTATGAGTTGGAATCAACTCAATAGCAGTGGGCTTGGTTTTGGTTTAATGGTAATAATGTGTATCATCAATTTTTAAAAAAAATACCAGTAAGTAAAATGACAAAAATAAGGTCACTGAGATAAGAATTTATTTTCAGACTACTTTTAGTTTCTGTAATTATTGCCCCAGTTTATGTTCTGTTATACCAATTGTCAAAATAATGGAAGGAAAATGGAATCTTGTGAACTAGACATTAAATTCATGATTATACAACACAAACCTAGCTTTACCTTGTTTGTTAATAATTCGTTAGTTCAGAAGATATTTACTGACCACTAATCTCATGTGGGACGCCCTGGATTGCACAAATGGTTCAACACTCAATTACTAGGTGAAAGTTGGCCTTTTAAGTTACCTACAGGTGCTTCAAAAGACAGGCTTGGCAATCTGCTTCAAAAAGTCACAACCTTGAAACCCCTATGAAGGAATTTACTATGAGCTTAAATTGACTCAACAATAACTTACAATAACAGCAACAACAATAGCTAACACAATGCCAGAAATTTTTTCAGGCACTGGTAATAGTAGTGAAAGAAGTCATGGTGGTACAGTGGTTAAGCGCTTGGCTAATAACTGAAAAGTCAGCAGTTCCAACTCATCAGCACCCTAAGAAAGTTGTGGCTATTTGCTTCCATGAAGATTACTGCTGTGGAAACTCTATGGGGCAGCTCTACTCTGTCCTATAGGGCTGCTATGAGTCAGAATCAATTCAACAGCACATAACAATAAACAGCAGTGAAGGAATGAAAAAAAAGCAGGAGTGTGGAGTCAAGGTGATGGACCAAACTAACATCTCCTTAATTCCCTGGACTGACAATCAAACAGAGCTTTCTGAACACCCAGTGAGTCCTAGGACATGGCATAGAGCTGTCAATTAGGACTACATGCCACCGAATGGGAAAATTCTTCTGTCTCACTGACTGTCATCCTTGTTGATTGGCCAACTCCTGCAGACTTAAGGTAATTGGTGTTTTTAACTTTTTTTCCTTTGTCTTAGCCATCAGGTGTGGACTTAACTGACAAGGAAGCTCAACCACACTGCTGACATGATCAGCATGATCAGCAGGTAGAACAGCCACATTCTAAGAGCCCAGCTCTGGACTCTGAACACCTTGGCCCCTCCACCTCTTCACTCTCTCTTTCCAAACCTCCTCCATTGACTTGGCTATTTTGCAGTAGGCAGCAGAGCTTATGTGGGGTGCCATCTTGTTTGACCGGGGGGGCAGAGTTACCCAAACAGAGGCCTCAGCAGGAGCTAATTCCCAGGTTGGGAGGCAATGCCAGCCTGGGGAGCGTTTTTCTAGCAGAAAAGTTGTATTTAGCACAGTATAGCCTTAAAGGTGGGGCCCAGCAGCAGATGACAACAGGGCAGTAGCCTGTCCATACTTTGAACTAGATTATAGCACGTGGGGATGGATATAGAGGTGCCTCCATTGCAAGCCAGAAAGAGAGGCTTGCACTCCTGATAGCCTGACTGATTTTGGAAGCTGTATTTCTCTAAGACTACTTAGAGAAATAACTGTGGTGGATCCTGACAGCATCTCTTCCAGCCTTTTCTGACCCACATCATAGGGTGAGCTGAAGGCTTCCCAGTGACTCCATAACGAGGGTCATGTCTTTGCCAACAAGGAGGTGGAGTCTGCTAACCCAGAGAGTCCACTGGGCCCAGTCACCGGAGTACGCAGAGGTGACTGGTGATCACCTTCCTTCTCAGACTACACCTCACATGCTGTTAAGGCAACACCAGAGAAACTAAACAACCTCTAGATGCCCCAAAGGCAACAATCCTTGGCCAGAAACTTAAAGAAAAATCCACTCATGGCTCCAGAAAACTCTTACAAAAAAGAATCAAAGAGTATCCCAGATGAAAAAGTCTTTCTAAAACTATTGGAGATTGAGTGCAAAAGTATTATATAGAGAGCCCTCCTAGACATACAAAATGCAGGAGAACAAAGTGAAAAATTAAGCAAGCTGTTTGAACTGATAGAACACCAGCATTCTGAAACCCAACAGATCAATAACAAAATTAAACAATTAGACAATTCAATTCAAAGCCAAGGAAATGGAACTGAACAACTGGAAAACAGTTTCTGCCTTTGAAGACAGAGCTACCGACAGCAGCATTTATGAGGAGAAATCAGAAAAAAAGAAACAAGAAAAGTGAACAAGCATTAAGAAACATATGGGACTTTATCAAGACAAGCAATCTATGATTAATTGGAGTTCCTGAAAAGTGAGGGACATCTGAAAACACAGAGTATTGTTGTTGAGTTATTGACAGAAAATTTCCTTGAAATTATCAAAGAAGAGAACATAGATACCCAAGATGTATATCAAATGCCTCATAATCTAGACCCCAAAAGAAAGACATGAAGATATATTATAATCAAGCTTACCAAAATGGAACTTAAGTAGACACTCTTAAAGGCAGCAAGACTCAAAGCAAAGTTAACATTCAGAGGAAAGCTCTGCGGGGTTTCACCTGACTTCTCGGGAGAAACGATGCTGGCATGGAGGCAGTGGGATGACACATTCAGAGCCTTCAAGGAGGAAAACTTCCAACCTTAAAAACACTCTTTCAGCTATGAAAATGAAATTAAGACATTTTCAGATAAACAGAAAGAGACTTTGTAAAAACCAAACCAAAACCACAAGAAATACTGAAAGAAGCTCTTGGCTTAGAAGAACAAAACCATTAGCTTTATATTTTAGGAGGCAATACAGGGTACATCATCAAGAAACCTCCTGAGTTACGGAAGGGACAAAACTCAATCAAAGCTGCAATATTAAAAGAAGTGATCCAGTGATCATATTATGAAAATCATGATATCATCACATTAAAAAGAGGATATGCTACAATAGTTATAGCCCTTCCAGAGGGAGAGGAAGTTAATAAGATATATAGATGTTAAAATTGGATTTAAACACAGATTATTAAGGGGGATCACAGGGTTAGCCACAAAGTGTAATAAAGGACAACATATCAAATCAAGAAATGTAATACAGGAGTCTCAACAAACACAAAACCATCACTGAAAAGCATGAAAAGATCAACTCATAAAGAAGAATGTCCCAGAACAGAATATTGAGAGCAACAGAGAAAACACAAACCCAACAATAAATACATCAAAATTACAGCACTAAACACATATCTATCAATAATTACTTTGAATGTAAATGGACTGAATGCTACAGTAAAGAGAAAGCAAGTGACATCTTGGATCAAACGACACGGCCCATCTGTACGTTGCTTACAAGAAACTCACCTTAGACTTAAAGATATGAACAAACTGAAAATTAAAGGGTAGAAGAATATATACCAAGCTAACAATATGCAAAGAAAAGCAGGTGTGGCAATACTAATCTCAGATAAAATATATTTTAATGTAAAATCCACCATCATGGACAAGGATGGACACTGTTTATTGCTAAAAGGTTCAATGCACAAGCAAGACTTACTAATATTAAATCTTTATGCACTGAATCCTAGAGCATCTAAATACTTTGAAGAAACACTGACTACATAAAAAAAAAGATAGATCACTCCACAATAATAGTGGGGGACTTCAACACTCCACTTTCAGTATTGGACAAATCTTCTAGAAAAAAAGCTCAACAATTATCTAGACCTCATCAACATATACAGAACTTTTAATCCATCAGCAGGTAACTCCACATTCTTCTCCAGTACATATTGAATATTTTCCAGAACAGACCGTGTGGTAGGACATAAAGCAAATCTCAGCAAAATCCACCCCAACAAATTATTACAAAGCATCCTCTCAGACCATAGAGCTGTAAAAGTCAAAAATCAATAGTAAAAAAAAATAGACAGAAATTGAAACTCATGGACACTGAACAACATCTTGCTCAAAAGCCATGGGTTATAGAAGAAATCAAGCATGAAATAAAGACATTCATGGATTCAAATGAGAATGAAAACACTTCCTGCTACAATGTATGGGATACAGCCAAAGTAGTGCTGAGGTCAGTTTATCTCTATAAATGCACACATCCAAAAGGAAGAAAGAACCCAAACTGAAGAATTAACCCTACAGCTTGAACAAGTAGAAAGAGAGCAACAGAAGAACTCCTCTGGCACCAGAAGAAAACAGATCATAAAGATGTGAGCAGAGCTAAACAAATTAGAGAACAGAAGAACAACTGAAAAGATAATGAGCAAAAGCCATTTTTTTAAAAAGATCAACAAAATTGACAAACCATTGACTAAACTTACTAAAGAAAAATAAGAAAGGAAATAACCAAAATAAGAAATGACATGGGAGATGTCCCAACAGATCCAGTAGAAATCAAAAATATCATAACAGAATATTACAAAAGACTGTACTCTAACAGAATGGAAAACCTAGAGGAAATGGACAAATTCCTAGATTCGTATCACCTACCAAAATCATCACAAGGTGAAGCAGAACGACTTAATAAACTCATCACAAAGGAAGAGATTGAAAAAGTCATCAAAAAGTTACCAACCAAAAAAAGCCCTAGCCCTGATGGCTTCACCACAGCTTTCTACCAAGCTTACCAATACTACTGAGAAGATTTCACAGCACAGAAACAGATGGAATACTTCCAAATTCATTCTGTGAAGTCATTGTAACCCTGATACCAAAGACAGGGAAAGAACCAACAAAAAAGGAGAACTACAGGGCAATATCACTCATTCAACAAAATTCTTGCCAATAGAATTCAACAATATATCAAAAAATAATTCATCATGACCAAGCTGGATTCACACCATGGGGTGCAAGGCTGGTTCAGCATCAGAAACACAATTAATGTGTCAATCACATAAATAACCCAAAAGACAAGAATCACCTCATTTTGTCAACTGATGAAGAAAAAGCATCTGACAAAGTCCAACACCAATTCATGCTAAAACCTCTCAGCAAAATAAAAATAGATGGCAAATTCCTCAATGCAAAAAGGGCTGTTTATATAAAGCCAACTACCCACATCCTGAATGGTGAGAGAATGAAACAATTCCCCTTGAGAACAGGAACTAGACAAGGATGCCCATTCTCACCTCTCCTATTCAACACTGTACTCAACATTCTTGACAGAGTGATTAGACAAGACAAAGAAAGGACATCTGCATTGCCAAAGAAGAAGTAATCTCCCTATTTACAGATGATATGATTCTATATGCAGAGAATCCTAAATAATACACAAGTAAACTACTCAAACTGATAGAAGAATTTGGCAATGTGCCAGGATACAAGATAAATATAAGTAAATCAGTTGTCAAAATTGCCTGGAAGGCAAGCGGATGCTTCCTTAAAAAGATGGAAATAGATGTGCTATTTGACCTAGTAATCCCACTGCTTGAAATATATCCTACAAAAGCAAGGGCACTGACATGAAAAGATACATGCACATGAATGTTTATTGCAGCACAGTCCACAACAGCAAAAAGATGGAATCAACCCAGATACCCAACAACAGAGGAATGGATAAGTAAATATGTTATATACACTCAATGGAACACCACGCAACGATAAAGAACAATGATGATTTTAGAAAGCATCTCATAACTTGCTTTCAGTTGGAAGACATTATATTGAGTGAAATTAGTCAGTGGCAGAAGGGTAAATCCTGTATGAGACCCTACTTTAAGGACTTAAAAACAGACTCATATATAAGAAAAGACTCTTTGACAACTGCAAGGGAGGGAAAGGAGTGAGGGAGAGGGCTGGTTATAGATTAGTCAATAGAAATTTGGTTGGGTGAAAACAGTGACAGCACACATTAGAAAGAAGCTCAGTTTAACAGGACTTCATCATAACCTGAATACTCTTCCAATCTTAACCCAGTATTGCAAGAATAGAGTAGCAGGGGCAGGGGTTGGGGGACCATGCTCTCTGGGGAACATTGAGGCCAATTGGCATAACTAGCCTATTGCTAAGTGAGTTTTCTCCACCCCATGTTGGTGAGTGGCGTCAGGGGTCTCAAAAGCTAGAAAGCTGCCATCTGAGGTACACCAAATTGTCCCAACTCCGTTGGAACTGATGGTCACCAAGGGCAATAATGACATGAGGGAAAAAGAGCACAGTAGACAGAAAGACTCATGTGAATGGGTGACTATATCAATATGTGACCAGAAGAACCAGATGGTGACCGGCCACCACCAGTGACAGCTATGATGGGGCTCATAAAGCTGAGTCTAAGTGGCAACTCGAGAATAAAAAGGGGTGCACCCTGAGAAGTCCACTAAAAGACCACAATTAATGGTCCAAAGACTTCAGGGTTCCCCTAGGAGCCTGGCCCCTAGACCTGATCCTGCCCCTATCCATAAATCATTACTCAGGGCAATGTGTCAAACAGGAATTGGTTGGACTCGGCACTGGGCAACAGAGAATTACCATATTGTGTATACGCTTCATGGTTCTATGCATTTATAGGTTGTCATCCTACTGGCCTCTTACTAGAGGGGAGTGGAGAGAGTGGAGAAGAGGGACAGGAGATTGTTAAGAGGATATGACATGTATAGGATAGAAAGGAAGAGTGTGCTGTCACTGGGCAAGGAGAGCAGTAGGAGCTGCACACAAGTGGGCATGCAAATGTAAACTAGATTGTACACTTTCACTCAATCTCAATAAATAATTCTTTTAAAAAAAGCAGACAGAATTCCTGACATTATGGAGATTATGACCTAGCGTGAGGAAACAGACAATAGCATGTGGGCAAACAAATGATATAATTTATGCTTATACAGAGTATGAAGAGAAAAAAAAATGGTCCCTGTGGGATAAAGATTGACTAAGATTCAAAATTTCAGGAAAGTACACTCTGCAAAGGCAATATTGTCTGTAATACTTTGAGGTAGTGGTTGCAAAAGGACTGAGTTTCTTACAGTAGTGGTGGTGCCAGGTAATTTCAGAGTGCTTTTTGTATGGGGACTGAACAATAAAAAGGGTTGTAAATCATATCTATTAGCACATGTAGAGCATTCATATTGGGTAGTCATATTATTCCATTTTGCTTAATATTAGTGGGTTATTGATGCATAAATGATTTTCAATAAATTTTTTTGGTGCAGTATTTAATACTGTGCTTGGATTTATTTTGTTAAGAGAGCTGCAGGTTCTGTTATGTGGCTGTCATTGTTATCTCAATACTTCTACTGTTAGAATATGCTGTAATAGCATCATTGTCACCAAACTTCTAATCTATCCTCCCCCCTCAAATAAATCAATGTCAGACTAATGAGTAATATTCATTATTTGATCAATAAATTCACAATCACTACTCCCTCCAGAATCACTCTCATTAAATTTGTATTTATACTGACAAAAGAAGGGGTTCATTTTTCACAAAAGCGTAACTTGACTGCAGAATGTATTCAATAAACCAGGAGAATCATTCAGCTGAGGATGGGTGAAAAAGGTCAAAGTAGTAAATAAATTCGAGAATATGGAGATACTCATCCAGTTGCATTTGGAATGTCTTGTGGATTTTTATATGCGGGGCCACGTTGTTTCTAAGAACATGGCCTATTATGCATAATGTTTTGAATGTGAGGTCAACAAAATCAGAATGTAATATTTGTATGTGCTCCCAATTTCTTTATCGCCCTCTGCTGTTTTAAAATATTAGTAAAAATAGCCAATATTCATTGACGAGATCGTTCTCTCTTTCTCTTAGTAGACACAGATGAAGATGCAGACACACACACACAGACACATTCACTTCTGAACAACCCTTTTTAAACAAGAGGAAATGCACAAAAGGAAATTAAATCAGATAAACTGTATAGATCATCCGTTATAATAATTACATCATTGTTGCCGTTAGGTGCTGTCAGGTTAGCTCTGACTCACAGCAACACTATGCACAACAGAAAGAAACACTGCCCAAACTTGTGCAATGTTCACAATCATTTTTTATGCTTAAATCCATCACTGAGGCCATTATGTCAGTCCATCTCATTGAAGGTCTTCCTCTTTTTGTTCGCTGATCCTCCACTCTACATAATATAATGTCCTTCTCCAGGAACTCATCTCTCCTGACAACATGTCCAAAGCATGGAAGATACAGTCTTGCCATCCTTGGTTCCAAGGAAAACTCTGGTTGTACTTCTTCCGGAACAGATCCATTTCTTCTTTTGGTAGTCCATGATACATTTAATATTCTTCTCCAACACCACTATTCAAAGGCATCAATTCTTCTTCTGTCTTCTGTCTTCTTTGTTCATTGTCCAGCTTTCATGTGTAAATGATACAACTGAAAATATTGTGGCTTGAGTCAGGTGCACTTTAGTCTTCAAGGTGATGTCTTTACTTTTCAATATCTTAAAACTGTCCTTTGCATCAGATTTTCCCAGTGCAGTGAGATAATTACATTATCATACATTAAATGATAAATAGTGACCAAAAAGTTATGCCAAAACTGTCATGTTGGGGCACTGAACTTGTGAAGTTGGCTTAGCCAGCCAAGTCAAAGTGCCGTCAAGTGGGATCTGACTCATGGCGAAGTTGGCTTAAGAGTGCTAAATAATTTTCCTCCATATTGAAAGCACATAGATAATAACACGTCTGCACACACACACAAAAACAATAATATAGGATGTGTTTAACAATAATTAAAATGAGTATAAGAAGTGATAGCTGGAAAAGTTGGTTTTGGAAGGAAGACTCCATAATGGGACAGTGTGAGACACAAATTTTAGTTAATATTTTAGCATAGCCATGGCAGTACTGGTTTGACAATGTATACCATTTGGATGCATTACTTTCATTAAAATAAAGCTGAATTAACAAAATATCTTTCTCCCTCAGTTTCTACTCATTCTTTTATCTGTCTACACCCACACACATTCTTTCCTGCTGCTTCAGTGGCACAGTTGTGTCTTATAACCATCCACTTTTGTCCTCAAGAGCTGTATCTTTTTCCTTTTTCAGGTTCTCAAAATGCTCCCACTCAGTAGTTCATATATTGTAGCATATAAACCCATACAGGTTAGTTCTATGACCGAAACCCTTCCCCTAGCTCTGCCTTCTCATTTATTCAGTATCGTGTTTCATTTCCTTCACAGCCAAACTCCTGGAAAGAGTATATTACCTTTCCCTGCTTACTTCTCTCCCAACATCTTCTTACTCTACTCTTGGGCAATTTCTTTCTTTTTTGTCTCATGTGTGTTGAGTCATTCACATTAGTGTACTGGATGAACAACTGAGCTATAGTGTTAGAGGCCTGGGGTTCAGCCCTGTTTTATTTCGTTCACAGAGGGAAGGTATGTAAACTTCCCAGGAATCAGTATTAAATAGTTTATATTTGTAAATTTCTAATTAAGAATCAGGAAAAGGTTATTTAATTTTTTGCATTATGGTAACTTATTGCATCAGTTTTATTTCTCAGAATCCCCATGTTAATCTGGTCCACATACTAATAGCCTTAAAAGAAAGTAGCAGACTCAGGTCATTCAGTTTTACTACTTGTTTGTCATCCAATTTGCCATATTCAAGATCATCCAACTCCATTTGGTATCCCAACCCTATGACAGCACATTCCTCCTTTTCACTCTGTCCTTTCCATATTCATTCAGCCTGTTCCTGTCCTCTCTTCTTCACCTTTCCATCTCATTACTGTAGGGGAGCTGTTCAGACAGCCTCAAGGCTTACAGTCCAGTCCAATTTTGTATAAAGAGCTGTCTTGGGTGCTGGTTTCAGCTCCAGGATAGGAGCGAGACCAGGGGCAGTATTCTTGGGGGACCCTCCAAGTTGTCAGACCATCAAAGTCTGGTCTTTTAATAGAATTCTAGATCCTGCATCCGTATTTCTCTCCCACTGGGTCAGGGAATCTGACATTGCATTGACTATCAAGTCAGTCATTGGAGGTGGTGAGGCACCATCTAGTTCTTCTGGTCTCCTGTTGGTGTAAATTCTGAATTATTTGACCCCATCTGTCTCCTGTGCTCATGTTGTCCTCCTGTCTTTAAGGATCTTCATACTCTTCTGTTCCAGTTGAGTTGAGACCAACTGATGCTTCTTAAATGGCAGCTGGCTAGCTTTTAAGACCCCAGGCCCCACTGACCAAGTTGAGACGCAGACCATTTTCGTAAGAAGAAAAGCTTAGTTTTGCCAGTTGACTTAGATGTCCCCCCAAAGCACAGTCCACCCATCCCTGACCCAGCCACTGTGACTTTCAAAGTGTTAGGTTGTATATAGGAAATCTTTTAGCACTTGAAATAATCTAAAAGTGTTGATCTTCCTTCTAGTGTGTGCTATCACTTCTTTCACTTAACCCAGTTCCTACCTAATTTCTAATCTCTTAACAACCATCCTTCAGCCCTCCCTCACTGGTAACCAACAAAGATTATTTTCCTCTATGCTTAGTCTATGCTTAGACCTCATAATAGTGGCCTCATACAGTAGTTGTTCTTTTGAGATTGACTGATTTTACTCAGCATAATGTATTCTAGATGACTCCATACTGTCAGGTGTTTCCAAAGATCATCGTTGTTCTTTATTTTTGTATAATACTCCATTTTGTGAATATGCCATATTTGATCCATTGTTCTGTTGAAGGGCACTTAAGTTGGTTCCATCTTTTTGCTGTTGTGGACAGTGTTGCAATGAACATTGGTATCCATGTATCTGTTCCTGTGATAGCCCTTATTTCTGTAGGATATATTCCAAGTAGTGGGACTGCTAGATCATACGGTATTTTGATCTCTAGCTTTTTAAACAAATCACCAAACCGTTCTCCAAAGTGGCTGTACCATTTTGCTTTCCCACTAGCATTGTAGAAGGGTTCTGCTCTCTCCACAGCCCCTGTGACATTTGTAATTTTATATTTTTTGGATTAATACCAACTTGATTGGGGTGAGATGGTATCACTTTGTAGTTTGAGTTTAGATTTCTCTAATGATAAATGATCATGAACATATTCTCGTGTATCTGTTAGCTGCTTGGATATCTTTTTTGGTGAAATGACTGTTCGTGTCCTTTGCCATTTTTGATTGGGTTATTTGTTTTTTTCTTGTTGAGATTTTGAAATACTCTGTAGATTATGGAGATCAGATGTGATCAGATTTTTGGTTGGCAAAAATATTTTCCCAGTCTGTGGGTGGTTTTTTTACTCTTTTGATGAAGTCTTTAAATGAGCTAAGTGTTTGACTTTTAGAAGATTCCATTTATCGATTTACTCTTCTGTTGTTTGTGCATTGTTTGAGATATTTTGTAGCTTGTTTATACTGTTTATTAGGGCTCCAAATGTTGCTCCTATTTTTTCTTCCACTATGCTTGTTGTTTTAGGTTTATGATTTAGCTCTATGATCCATTTTGATTTAGTTTTTGTGCACGGTGTGAGATGCAGATCTGTTTTAATTTTTTATATTTTTGCAGATGAATATCCTGTTTTGCCAGCACCATTTTCTGAAAAGATTATTTTTCTCATGGGTTCACAGACCTTCGGGCTTTGTTGACTGTCAGCTGCTCACAAGTGGATGGAGTTGTATGTGGGTTTTCTGTCCTATTCTAGTGATCTATCCATCTGTTTTGTACCAAAACCAGGCTGTTGTGATTACTGTGGCAGTGTAGCAGGTTCTCAAGCCAGGTAGGGTGAAACCTCCCACTTTGCTTTTCTTCTTTAGCAATACTTTACTTATCTGATGCTTCTTCCCTTTCTGTATGAAATTGGTGATTTATCTTTCCATCTCATTAAGAAATGGCATTCGAATTTGCATTGGGATTGCATTGTAGCTATAGATAGCTTTGGGAAGAATAGATACTTTTGTGATTTTAAGTTTTCTTATCCATGAGTAGAGTAGGTTTCTCCACTTATGTAAGTCTCTTTTAGGCTCTTGGAGTAGAGTCTTGTAATTTTCTTTGTGTAGATCTTTTACATGTCTGATTAGATTTATTTGTAAGCACTTTATCTTCTTGGTGGCAATTGTGAATAGTATTGATTTGGTGATTTCTTCTTTGATGTTCTCTTGGTTAGCATAAAATAATACAACTGATTTGTTTCTATTTATCTTGTATCTTGATACTTGCTGAACTTTTAGGTCAATAACTATTCTGTGTACAGAATCATGTCATCTGCAAATTGAGTATTTTTACTTCTTCCTTGCCTATGTAGATGCCCTATATTTCTTTATCTTGTCTAATTGCTCTGGCTAAAACTTTCCGCACAACATGCAATAAAAGTGGTGATAATGGGAATTTTTGGTTCCCATTCTCAGTGGTAATGCTCTCAGTTTTTCTCCATTCAGGATGATGCTACCTGCTGGCTTTGCATAGATGACCTTTGTTATGTTGAGGTACTGTCCTTTCTTTCTATTTTCATGAGAGTTTTTGACATGAATGGATGTTGGACTCTTCAAACGCATTATCTGTGTCAATTGATAGAATCAGGCGACTCTTTTATTTATGTAGTTGATTACATTGATTGTTCTAGTATTGAACCATTCCTAAATCTCTGGTGTGAATCCTAACTGGTCATGGTGAGTTATTTTTTGACATGTTGTTGGATTCTATTCACCAGGATTTTGTTGTGGATTTTTGCATCTAGGTTCATGAGAGATATTGATCTTTAATTTTCCTTTTTTATGCAGTCTTTACCTGGCTTTGGTATCAAGGTTATGCTAGCTTCATAGAATGATTTTGGAAGCATCCCCTCCTTTTCTAAAGTGTGAAATACTTTTGGTAATAGTGGTGATAACTCCTCTCCAAAAGTTTGGTAGAATTCTGCAGTGAAGCCATCTGGACTGAGAAGCTTTTTGGTTGGGAGTTCTTTAATTACCTTTGCACTTTCATCTTCTGTGACAGGCTTATTAAGTTGTTCTATTTGTGAGTTTGCAAATTTTGGGAGACAGTTTCTTTCTAGAAATTTGTCCATATCCTGTAGGTTTTCAAACTTGTTTGAGTATAATTTTTCATGATATTCTGAAATGATTTCTTTTTTTTTAATTTTAGTTGGGTCAGTTGTGATATCACCCATTTCATTTCTTGTTTGAGTTATTTGCTTGCTCTCCTGTTTTGTTTTTTTTTTTTGTCAGTTTGGTCAGTGGTTTGTTGATTTTATTGATCTTCCCCAAATACCAACTTTTGATCTTGCTGACTCTTTCAATTGTTTTTGTAGTCTCTAATTCATTTAGTTCTGATCTAATTTTTATTATCTCTTGTGGTGTTTGATGGATTCTTTTGTTTTTCCCTTTCTATTTATTTGAGTTGTGTCATGGATCTAATTGTGTTCCCCCAAAAATATATGTAGCCATGTGGCTGGGCCATGATTCCCAGTATCTTGTGACTGTCCTCCATTTTGTGGTTTCCCTAAGCTGTATGTTAAAGGATTAGGGTGGGGCTGTAAATCCATTTGTAGGACTACCTTCCTGCTCCAATGTAAAGGTAGTTTCCCTGGAGTATGGCTTGCCTCACCCTTAATCCTTTCATCCTATGACAGATAAAAGGACAGAGAAGCAGGCAGAGAATGGGGAACCTTATACCACCAAGCAAGCAGCACTGGGAGAAGAGTGCATCCTTCAGACCTGCAGTTCCTGTGACAAGATGCTCCCTGGACAAAGACGGATGCAATACCAGACTTTCCTCCTGAACCAACAAGGGGAAGGCCATCCCCTGGAGCAGACACCCTGAATATGGACTTGCAGCCCACCAGACTATGTAAGAATAAACGTTCCTTTGTTAAAGCCATCCGTTCTATGATATTTCTGTTAGAGCATCCCTAGCTGACTAAAACAAGTTGAAGAGCTAATCCTTTGATTTGAGCCCTTTCTTCTTTTTGGATGTGTGCACTTACTGAAATAAATTGATCTCTAAGTACTGTTTTTGCTGTGTCCCATAGGTTTGGGTAAGATGTATTGTCATTCTCGTTTGAGTCTGTGAATTTCTTTATTCTATCTTTGCTTCTTTCTACAATCCAGAAGTGTTTGAGTATGGTGTTATTAAGTGTCCAAGTGTTTGATTTTTGGTGCTTCCTTTTTCTATTGTTGATTTCAACTTTTACAACTGTTTGGTCTTTTTTGTGATACTTCAGTGTTTTGGGTTTTTTTGAGACTTGTTTTACATCTTGATATGTACTCTATTCTAGAAAATGTTCCATGTGTGTTGCAACAGAAGGTATACTTGTCTATGGATAAGTGGAATGTTCTGTACATTTCTATAAAACCAAGTTGGTTGATTGTAATATTTAGGTCTTCCATGTCTTTATTAAGCTTCTTTCTAGTTGTTTAGTTGTCCTACTATTATTGTGGAGTTATCTATCTCATTCTTCAATAATGTTAGAGTTTCACATATTTAGCAGCTCTGCCACTGGATGTGTAAATGTGTTTATGTCCTCCTGATAATGTTGACCCTTTGAGCAGTATACAGTGACCTTCCTTGTCCACTGTGGTGCATTTTACTTTAAAGTCTGTTTTATCTGAAACTAATATGGCCACAATTGCTCTTTTTAGACATTTGTTGGCTTGGTACATATTTTTTCCACCCCTTAAATTTCAGTTTGTTTGTATCTTTAAGTCTAATGTGAGTCTCCTGTAAGCAGCATATGGATGCTTCATGGTTTTTCAGCCATTCTGTTAATCTTTGTCTCTTTATTCATGCATTTAAGCCACTTACAATCAATATAATTATTGACAAGTATGAATTTAGTGCTGTCTGTGGGTATCCTTTTCAATGTTTTCATTGCTGTTGGTTTTGTATCTGCTGAGACGTCTTAATTTTGATGTGTAAGATTGTTAATTCACTTTGTGGTTATCCTTATGTTTACCCCTAGTGTTCTAAGTTTAAACCAGTCTTTAGTATCACTGTATCTCCTTAACTTCCTCTCCATCTGAAAGGGATGTGAATACATTAATTTATCCCTCTTAAAGCATAATGTTGTCAACATTTACTTACTGGGATGTTTGTTCCTCTCTTTATAGTAGTTGAGCTTTGGCTTATTTTTATGGATTCTCTGATCATATTGAAATGTGGATGCTCTGTCTTGCTGTGTATTTGTGAGTTTATGTCAGATATTGATTTTCCTGGTCAAAGAACTTCCTTCAGAATTTCTTGTAATTTTGATTTGATTTTAGCAAATTCTGTGAACTTTTGTTTGTCTGAGAATGTCATAATTTCACCATCACATTTGAGAGACAGTTTTGCTGATACATAATTCTTTTTTTTTAATTTAACATGACTGAGTGAAAATGTACATTCCTGTATAAATTTACATGCCCACCCATATGCAGCTTCCACTGCTCTCCCTGTCCAGTGACAGCACACTATTCCTCTCTGCTCCATACATGTCTCATCCTCCCAACAGCCTCCTTTCCGCTCCTCTACACCCACTCTCCTTCCTACAGCCAGAGGTCAGCAGGATGATATCCTATAGATGTATAGAACCATAACGTGCAACCAATATATGGTCACCTTGCATTGATAAGTCCAATTCATTCCTGTCCAAAGAGTGGACCTTTGTTATAATTTATGGGGAAGGACAGCATCAGGGCCAGGGGCCATGCTCTCAGGGGAACCCTTAAACCACCGGACCATCAAGTTGAGGTCTTTTAGTGGAGACCTCAGGATGCACCCCTTTTTATTCTTGTGTTGCAAGTGAAACTCAACCTAGCGAGCTCCATCGTGGCTATAACTGGTGGTGGCCGGGCACAATCCGCTTCTTCCGGCCCCAAGTCGATGAAGGCACCCGCTTTTGCGGATCTCTCTATCTCCTAGGTTGTCTTTACCGCATGTCATTTTGGTCCTCAGTGAGCATCCATTCCTGCTCAGCTAGGACCATTTGCTGCGTCCTGGGATGGCAGCTTGGCAGCTTTTAAGACCCCAGACACCACTCACCAATGTGGAGTGCAGAGAGCTCTCTTAGCAAAACACTAGTTGTGCCAATTGCCTCAATTTCACCTAAGAGCATGGTCCTCCACCCCCCACCCCAGCTACTCTATCCTTGCAATATTGGGTTAAGATGGAAGGAGTACTCAAGTTATGCTGAAGTCCACTTAATGTTGTTCTTGTTTATAATGTGTGCTATCATCGCTTTCTCCCAACCAGATTTCTAGCAACTATCTAAACTAAACCCTCCCCCACTCAACCTCCCACCGTCCCTTGCCTTGCAGCTGTCAAACACTCTTTTCTTCTATACACAAGTCTATTTTTGAGATCTTATCGTAGAGGTCTCATGCAGCATTTGTCCCTTTGTCACTGACTACTTTCACTCAAAATAATGTCTTCCAGTTGAAGTCAGGTTAGGAGACATTTCCTGGAATCATCATTATTCTTTATAATTGCATAGTGCTCCATTGAGTATATGTACCATAGTTTACCTATCCACTCTTCTGTTGTTGGGCATCTGGGTTGATTCCACCTTTCTGTTATCATGGACTGTGCTGTGATAAACATTCTGGTGCATGTGTCTGTTGGTGTGAAAGGCCTTGATTCTGTAAGATATATTCCAAGTAGTGGAATTACTGGGTCAAAAGGTATATCGATGTCCATTTTTTTAAGGAAGTGCCAGATTGGTTTCCAAAGAGGCTGGACCATTTTGCAACCCTACCAAAAGTGTAGGAGGGTTCCACTTTCTCCACAGCCTCTCCAGCATTTGTTGTTTTGTGTTTTCTGGATCATGGCCAATCTTGTTGGGGTGAGATGGTACCTCACTGTCATCTTGATTTGAATTTCTTTAATAACTAAAGATCGTGAACATGTCCGCATGTGTTTTTTGGCTGCCTGGATCTCCTCTTTAGTGAAATGTCTGTCCATCTCCTTTGACCATCGCTTAATTGGATAGTTTATCTTATTTTGCACTATCTTATAGATTATGGAGATCAGGCGTCGGTCTGACATAGAGTTGCCAAGTATTTTTTTCCCATTCTGTGGGTGTTCTGTTAATTCTATTAAAGTCTTTGGATGAGCAAATGTGTTTGATTCTTAACAGTTCCCATTTATTTATTTTCTCTTCTGTTGATTGTGGTTTCTTGGACAGATTTGGAGTCTGTCCTCATTGTGTATTAAAACTTCCATTGCTGTTCCTACCTTTTCTTGTATGAGCTTTATCATTTTAGATTTGATATTTAGATCTTTTATCCAGTTGGAGTTGGTTTTTGTGTAAGGTGTAAGATATGGATCTGGATTCAGTTTATTGCAGATAGATAACTAATTTTGCCAGCACCATTTGTTGAAGATACTGTTTTTACCCCAGTTTAATGTCTTAGGGCCTTTGTCGAACATCAAGGCAGATACCATCAGGCAGATGGTATCATCTCTGGGGTCTCAATTCTGTTCCATTGATCTATCTGCCTGTTCTTGTACCAGTACCAGGCTATTTTGACCACTGGGGCAGTGTAGTATGTTCTAAGATCGGGTAGTGAGAGGCCTCCCAGTGTGTTCTTCTTCTTCCGTAGTACCATATTTACTCGAGGCTTCTTCCCTTTCCAAACAAAATTGGCGATTTGTTTTTCCATCCCATTAAAAAATGATACTGGAACTTGTATTGGGATTGCATTATAGAAATAAATTGCTTTGGGTAAAATAGACATTTTCACAATGTTAAGTCTTCCTATCCATGAGCAGGGTAGGTTTTTCCATTTGTCTAAGTCTCTCTTAGTTTCTTGTAGTAAGGGCTTGTAGTTCTCTTTGTAAAGGTTTGTTGTTTCTCTGGTTAGATTAATTCCTAGGTACCTTATCTTCCTAGGGGCTATCGTAAATGGCACTGATTTGATAATTTCTTCCTTAACAGCCTCGTTGTTGGTATAAAGGAATCCTACTGATTTACTTATGTTTATCTTGTATCCTGAGACTTTGCTGAACTCTTCTATCAGTTTGAGTAGCTTCCTTATAGATTCCTTGGGGTTCTCTGCATATACAATCATATCATCTGCAAACAGGGAGATTTTAACTTTCTCTTTGCCGATGCAGATGCCCTTTGTTTCTTGATCTTGTCTAATTCTTCTGGATAGAAAATCTAGCACAATGTTGAATAGGAGAGGTGAGGGTGGGTATCTTTGTCTACTTCCTGATCTCAAGGGAAAAAGTCTTTCAGTCTCTCTCCATTCAGGATGATGTGGGCAATCGGATTTGTATAAATGGCCCTTATTGTATGGAGGAATTTGCTGTCTATGCCTATTTTGCTAAGAGATTTTAGAATGAATGGGTATTGGACTTTATCAAATGCCTTTTCGGCATCAATCGACAAAATAAGGTGATCCTTGTCTTTTGTGTTATTTATGTGGTTAATCACATTGATTGTTTTTCTGATGTTGAACCAGCCTTGCATCCCTGGTATGAATCCCACTTCGTCATGATGGATTATTTTCTTGATATGTTGTTGTATTCTATTGGCAAGAATTCTGTTGAAGATTTTTGCATCTAGATTCATGAGTGATATCGGTTTGTAGTTCTCTTTCTTTGTTGGGTCTTTCCCTGGCTTAGGTATCAGGGTTATGCTGGCTTCACAGAATGAGTTTGGGAGTGCTCCATCCCTTTCTATACTGTGAAATAGTCTCAGTAGTATTGGAGATAACTCTTCTCTAAAGGCTTGGTAGAATTCTGCAGTGAAGCCATCTGGACCCGGACTTTTTTTGGTTGGCAGTGTTTTGATGACCTTTTCAATGTCTTCCTTTGTAATGGATTTATTAAGTTGTTCTGCTTCACATTGTGATAATTTGGGTAGGTGGTATGGGTCAAGGAATTGGTCCATTTCCCCTAGGTTTTCAAATTTGTTACAGTACAGTTTTTCATAGTATTCTGTTATGATATTTTTTATTTCAGTTGCATCTGTGGTGACAACTCCCCTCTCATTTCTAATTTGGGTTATTTGTTTCCTTTCCTGCTTTTCTTTAGTAAGTTTACCCAGTGGTTTGTCAATTTTGCTGATCTTTTCAAAAACCAGCTTTTGGTCTTTTCAATTTTTTCAATTGTTTTTCTATTCTCTAATTCATTTAGCTCTGCTCTAATCTTTGTGACCTCATTTCTTCTGGTGCCCAAGGGGTTCCTCTGTTGTTCTCTTTCTCTTGTTCAAGCTGTAGAGTTAGTTCCTTGATTTGGTTTCTTTCCTCCTTCCAGATGTGTGCATTTATGGAGATAAAGAGACCTCTGAGCACTGCTTTGTCTGTATCCCATAGGTTCTGGTAGGAAGTGTTTTTGTTCTCATTGCAAGCCATGAATCTGTTTATTTCATCCTTGATTTCTTCAATAACCCATGTTTTTTATGAGCAAGATGTTGTTCGGTTTCCAAGAGTTCCACTTTCTATCTATGTTTTTTCTGCTATTGATTTCAACTTTGATGGCTTTATGATCTGAGAAGATGCTTTGCAGTAATTCAATGGTATGGATTTTGTTGAGCATTGCATTATGCCCTATCACATGGTCAATTCTGGAGAATGTTCCATGTGTACTGGAGAAGAAAGTGTAGTTGTCTGCTGATGGGTGGAAAGTTCTGTGTATATCAATGAGGTTTAGTTGGTTAATTGTGTCAATGAGGTCTTCTGTATCTTTACTGAACTTTTTTCTAGATGATCTGTCTAGTGATGAGAGTGGAGTGTTAAAGTCTCCCACTATTATTGTGGAGTCACCTAACTCTCTTTTGAGCGTAGTCAGTGTTTCTTCGACGTATTTAGGTGCTCTGATACTAGGTGTATAAACATTTAATATAGTTAAGTCTTGCTTGTGTACTGAACCTTTCAGCAATAAATAGTGTCCATCTTTGTCCACGAGGGTGGATTTGACATTAAAATTGATTTTGTCTGAGATTAGAATTGCCACCCCTGCTCTTATTTGTTCATTGTTAGCTTGATATATATTCTTCCATCCTTTAATTTTCAATTTGTTCCTATCTGTAGGTCTCAAGTGAGTTTCATGTAGACAACATATGGATGGGTCATGTCTTTTCAACCAAGATGGCACTCGGTGTCTCTTTACTGGAGGATTCAGTCCATTCACTTTCAATGTAATTATTGATAGGTATGTGTTCACTGCTGCCATTGTGATATGTTCATTTTTATGTTGTTGTTTTCTCTGTTGTTCTCATTAGACTGTTCTGGGACATTCTTTGTTGTGAGTTGATTTTTAACCTTTTTCAGAGCTGGTTTTGTAGTTGTTGGGACTCGTGTGTTACATTTCTTGAAATGGTATGATACATCTTTGTTGTGCTTTACAGCTGCCCCTATGATCCCCCTTAATAAACTATATATAAACCCAATCTTAATTACTACCAGTCTGGTCATCTTCCTCTCCATCTGGAAGGACTGTAACAACTGTAGTACATCCCTCTTTTTATTATGATGACACCATAGTTTCATGATGATCACTGGATTGCTTCTTTCTGTATCAAAGCTGTGATTGACTTTGGAGCCTTCCCTAAAAGAGTAGAGTATTGAGTAGTGTGTCATTCTAAAACATAAAGTTAGTGGTTTCATTCTTTATGCCAGAGCCAAGAACTTCTTTCAGTATTTCTTGTAGTTTGGGTTTGGTTTTTACAAAGTCTCTGAGTTTGTGTTTATCTGGGAATATCTTAATTTCATTTTCATATTTGAAAGATAGTTTTGCAGGATATATAATTCTTGGTTGGAAGTTCTTCTCCTTCAAGACTTTGAATGTGTCATGCCACTGTCTCCATGCCAGCATGGTTTCTGCTGAGATATTTCACGAGAGCTTACAGGCTTTCCCTCTGAATGTTAGCTTTGCTTTGAGTCTTGCTGTCTTCAAGAGTTGCTGCTTATGTTTCATTTTATTAAGCTTGATTATAATATGTCTTGGAGTCTTTCTTTTGAGATCTATATTGGGTGGAGTGCAATATGCATCTGAGATGCCTATATTCTCTTCCTTTATGATTTCCGGGAAGTTTTCTCTCAGCAGCTCAGCAACGATACTCTCTGTGTTCTCAGATGTCTCACCCTGTTCAGGGACTCCAATTAATCAAAGGTTGTTCCTCTTTATAGAGTCCCACATGCTTCTTAGTGTTTCTTCATTTTTCTTGTTTCTTTTCTCTGATATCTGCTCATAGACACTGACATCAGTAGCTCTGTCTTCCAAGTCAGAAATTCTTTTTTCTATTTGTTCCATTCTGTTTTCTTGGCTTTGAATGAAAATTTCTATGTCTTTGATTTTGTTCTTGATCTGCTGGATTTCAGAATACTGGTGTTCCATCAGATTGAAAAGCTTGCTTAATTTTTCATTTTGTTCTGTTGCATTTTGTATAAGGTCTAGAAGGACTCTGTATATAAGCATTTTATATTCACTTTCTGATGCTTTCATAAAAGTTTCTTCATCTGGTAAACTCCTTGGTTGCTTTGTTTGGGAGCCTTCTGAAGCCATGGGTGATTTCTTGTATGCCACAAGTGTCTGTTGCTTTTTAGGTCCTGTGTGAGTATGTAGAAGCTGGAAGAGGTACTGTGAGGATGGATTCCAAATGTTTCTCTAGGCTGTCTTCAAATGTAAAGCAAAAGATATCTGAGCACTTCACAAGTCAGTTAGGTTTCCAGGTGTAAAAGTCCCTCTTTTCAACTGACAAAATAAGCACCACTATATCCAACCCCAGATGATAACAAACCAGTTCAGAATACAACAACGCTACTGCCCTGTTGGCCTCTGCTGACAGAGCCTAGCCTTATCCAACACTGCGTTGAGTACTGGTTTTGTGATAGACAAGCACTCTCCTGTGGGCAGGCTCTGGCTCCCAAGCTAAGAATTAAGTCCAGCTGTGGCCACCGTATCCAAGATGGCGTCCTCCAGACAGGCAGCAGACAGAGGGGCTAAAGTTGCTGAGAGGTAGTGATTCCTCTGCTTCTGTTGCAGGGCCTGCAATGTAGGTATAACTGGGGAAATTACTACTTTTCTGTCGTAGGAGCGCTGTCCTGTTTGCAGGCACTGGCTTCTAGGCTAAGAATTAGGTCTCGCTGAAGTCTTGGTACCAACATGGCATCCCACACACTTACTGTGGAATTCTGCACAAACCCCACTGACGCAGATATAAAACAAAAGGCTCAAAGTGGCTAGATTAACAGAGTCTTAAGCCTGCCTCTCAGAGTATGGGAATTTCACCTCCCTATCCCCCAGCAGCACATCTGAGTCTAGCCACTAGGCAAGACCGAGCTCTGCCTGCCGGCCAAGACAGAGAAAAAAAAAGTCAAAATGGTGCGTTTACCTTCCATCCGTGAGAGCCATCTCTAGCCAGGAGTGGGAGTCAGCGACAGTGGTATGAAGTCGCAGTTAACAGCCCTGTGCCATGTCCTGCGGCTGATTAGGTGATCAGAAGGCTCCGTTTGATTATCAGTTCAGGTCTTGGTTTCCAGAGGGATATAAAGAGACGTGTGCTTAGTCGCCATCTTGACTCCATCCCCTGATACATAATTCTTGGTTGGCAGTTTTGTTTTTTCGTTTTTCTTTCCTTTCCTTTGTGTATATCATCCCATTGCCTGTGTGTCAACACCACTTTGGTTAAAAAAATCAGAGCTAATTCATAGAGACTAAACTTTGGATATTATGTTTTGTGTACATCTTAAAGCACTTAGCACTTTATCCTTGTCTCTAATTTGGTTAATCTTGATGATAATATGCTTTGGTGTCTATCTTTGGGGGTCAAACTTGTGTAGAGTTTGGTGAGCATCTTGCATAGAGATTTTCTTGTTTTTCACAATATCAGGAAAATATTCTGTCAAGATTTCTTCAACAATTCTCTCTGTATTTTCTTTCATCCCACTCTGTTCTGAAACTCTGATCAGTCATAAATTATTCCTCTTTATAGAGACCCACATAACTGTCAGAGAGTCTTCATTATTTTTAAATCTTTTGTTTGATTTTTCCTCCAGCATATTAGTTTTGGTTTCTTTATCTTAAGTTTCACTAATTCTGCTTCCTATTGTCTCAGTTCTACTCCTTTCACTTTCTACTGAATTTTCTAAATTGGTAATTTTATCTTTAATCTGCTGAATTTCAGATCCTTGTTGCTTGAGGATTTCTTGCAACCCACTTGATTTTTCTGTGTGCTCTGTTGCAGTTTGCCTAAATTCCTTCTTAATGTCTATGAGAGTTTGGAATATAACTTTTCTACATTCTACCTCTGATAACTGCATGAATTCCTCTTCATCTAGAAAGTTTTTTAATTCTCTGTTTTGGGAGTTCTATGAAGCCACAGTGTTTACTCCTTTTAATGATTTGAAATAATTTTTGCCTCCAAACCATCAGGGATTGTTTTAACGTCAAGTATTGGAATCTGAACTAAGTCTATGTAGCTTTATCTATGTTTAGTTTTGTGTCAAAATAGTTCTGTGTGCTGTTTGGTTGAGTGGTTAGTCTTGTAGCTAGGTGACCACCTGTTCATTTACTTATCTTGTGTGTATTCAGCCCAGACACACAGTCAGATGGCCCCCAAGTGTACATTGTCCATGGTGGAGTGATGATTACTGTAGGCTCAGGCAGTCAGTTGCACAAGCTTTGAAAGATAAAGGTGCCTTTCTCAGATGCAAAATGGTGAACGTTCTGCAGATCTGAGCCTAGGGAAACTGCCTGCTGTTGCCCCCAGATTCCTTTATTTGGTGCTGACTGCTACTTCAGGTCAGGCACCCAGCACAGCACAGAAAGGAAAGGGGAGGAGGAAGGTACCTAGTAGAGAAAGAGAGATTTTGTGCCCCAAAGAAAAAAAAATTCCTGATCGACACGTGAATGCCTGTAACTTATCTTTTGGTGTTCAGATTCTGTTGGGGTTTCTGCTTGAGGCTTGGCTTCTGCACTGAGAAGAAACACTTTCTTGATGGACTCACTCATGTTCTCAGATACTGGCTTTGTTTGCCAAGTTTGCATTCAGGGGTCCTCGTGAGTAGTGCCAATCAGCCCATTTGCACTCACACCTCCCTCTCTGTTGGTCAACTTATGTCCCAGGCTTCCCACTGGTCATCAGGGCTCCAACAGTATCCTTAGTCTACAGAGGGATGGAAAGATGAATCTGATCAGTCAGCCAAACTCCTCTCCCCCAACATCCTGCTAGCCTTTTTAACAGCAACCAAGTATGTTAATTTTTTGTATCCCCAGGAACTCCTAGAAGATGATAAATTCTGGGGGAGAAAATTATAAAAATGAAAATACTGGTCAGAATAGTAGTTCTGAGGGCAGAGGATTGCAATTTTAGAAAAGATAATCAGGTAAGGTACTATATAGAAAGTTATATTAGATCAAAGACATGAAGGTGAAGAAGGAATGAGCCATGCCAATATATGGGAGAAGAACATTCAAGGCAAATGCAAAGACTTTGAGGTAGATGGCTATTAACAAGAGAGCAAGGGAGGTTAGGACAACAGACTGTTAAAGAACTCTGTAGGATCTTATTGGCTGTGTTAAGACTTTAGATCTTGAGTTAAATGGAGACACAAAGCAAAATATGCTGTATTTTTATGTGCTTCATATTAAAGTATATACAAAATCTAAGCATTTTTTTTTCCTTTCTCAGGAGAAAAAAGTAGAGGGGTCTGATCTCATATTTTTGATTCCTTGTATTATTGGTCAATTTTGGCATCCACGTGAAACACTTGAACCAGATTTCAGACTCCTGAGGTTCTTGGCAGCCTCAAATACAGTAACTTTCACCTCCACATTATTTCAATATTCCACTCTGAGGTCACTACCCTTGAACTCAGAAAGATTTTGGTTTTAGTATTGACTTCACCACATACTAGAGCTGGGACATCTTCTTGATGCTGTCTTCGCACGTATAAAATTAACATAATGATAGTATCTACTTGTGGTACTGATAGAAGAAGTCAAAGCTGCGTTGCGGGCATCGATAAAGAAACAAACAAACAAAAAAAGCACCAGTAATTAATGGAATATCTACTGAGTTATTCAACCAGTGGATGCAACACTAGAAGTGCTCACTCATTCATGTCAAGAGTTTTGGAGGACAGATGCCTGGCTAACTGATTGGAAGAGATCCATATTTATGCCTATTCCCAAGAAATGTGATCCAACCAAATGTGAAAATAATCAAATTATATTGTTAAAATCACACTTAAGTAAAATTTTGCTGAAGATCATTCAAAAGTGACTACATTGGTATATTGACAGAAAACTGCTAGAAATTCAAGCCAGATTCAGAAGAAGACATGGAACCTGGGATATTATTGCTGATGCCAGATGGATCTCGGCTGAAAGCAGAAAATACCACAAAAAAGTTTACCTATCTTTAATAGGCTCTGCAAAAGGATTCAGCTATGTGGATCATAACAAATTATAGATAATATTGCAGAGAACATGAATTCCAGAACATTTCATTGTGCTCATGAGGAATCTGTATGTTGATCAAAAGGCAGTCATGGAAACAGAATAAGGGGACACTGCAAGATTTAAAGTCAGGAAAAGTCTGTGTCATCGTTACAACCTTTCACCATATCTTTTCAATCTGTATGCCAAGCAAATAATCTCAGTAGTTGGACTACATGAATAAGAACAAGGCATCAGGATCAGAGAAAGATTAACAACCTGCATTATGCACAACCCTGTTTGCTGGAAGTGTAGAAGATCTAAAAGACTTATTGATGAAGATCAAAGACTACAGCCTTCAGTATGGATTGCACCTCAACATCAAGAAAACAAAAATCCTCACAACTGGACCAGTAAGCAGCATCATGATAAATGGAGAAAGGATTGATGTTGTCAAGTATATCATTTCACTTGTTTCCACAATCAACCCCCACAGAGACAGCAGTCAAGAAATCAAAAGATGTATTGCACTGAGAAAATGTGCTGCAAAGGATCTCTTTAAAGTATTGAAAAGTAAAGTTGTCACTTTGAAGACTAAGATGTGCCTGACCCAAGCCATAGTGTTTTCAATCACATCATATGCATGTGAAAGCTGGATAATGAATAAGGAAGACAGAAGAATAATTGACACCTTTGAATTCGTTGGAGAAGAGTATTGAGTATACCATGAACTGCCAAAAGAACAAACATATGTTCTGGAGGAAGAGCAACCAGAGTGCTCCTTGGAAACAAAGATACTGAGACTGTATCTTACACACCTTGGACAAGTTTTCAGGAAGGACCAATCCTTGGAGAAGGACATTATACTTGGTAGAATGGCCAGCCAAGTGCCATCGAGTCGGATCCAACTGACGGCGATTCTAGGGGCCAGAGTAGAGTGGAGAGTCAGCAAAAAAGAGGAAGATCTTCAATTAAATGAATTGGCACAGTTTTTAGACACCCCAGTTTTAAAAAGGGAAGTTAAAATAGGCAGCAAAGATTTAATTCTCTTTGTAAAATTGACTTATATTTTATCCTGTCTTAAAAATTCCTGGCCTTGACATGAAGTCACTGACAGGGGCTATGGAAATAATTTCTTTACAGATTTTCACAGCTTTTTAGAAACATAAAAACAGATGAAGGAGCCAGTGGAAGACCCAGGCACCAGTCAGGACCTCCAACTGAAAGCAGTCTGAATCCCTACACTTCAAAGGACTCTTGAGCCTCATAAACAGATACCCCCTCTTGACCTCTAATCAATAACATTAAAACATAAAAAATCAATTGTTTCCCTGACACCAGCACAAAAAATGCCTGTATTTACATTTTGTGTATAACCTTTGCTTTCTTTAAATAGTTTGATGTTGCCTGATAAAATTTGAGCAGTACCTTCATAGAGAAATGTTTCTCTGCCCTCTGTGTCCTTCCAATAGGACACAGTAAATAAACTTACTCTCTAATCACACACCAAAACCTATCTCAGAGATAGGCAATTTGAGGCAGGTAATGAGAACCTGGAATATTGTCTGGTAACAGTTACAATAATTGGGTTAAGCATAACAGAAATGGGGGGGGGGAACAGTCAAGATAGTGGACTAGATACATGTCTCCTTAACTCCCTCTGAAAAATAATGCCTGGATTGATAATTAAATGGAGTTTCTGGACACCCAGTGAGCCCAAGAACACAGCACAGGGCTGTCAGTTCGGACTACACACCACTGAATGGGAAACTTCTTTTTCACTGCCCCTGACCCCTGTTGAATGACTGGCTCTCAGAGACTGAAGGTAACTGGTGTTTTTTAACTTTTTTCTTTTTGTTAGCTGGAGGTAGGGGATTGGTTTCACTGGCAGCAAAGCTTAGTCACAATGCTGATGTGATCAGCCAGTACAATAGCCACATTTTCAGATCCCAGCTCTGGACGAAGAGCACCACAGCCCCCCCACCCTTTCTTTTTGGACCTCCACCATAGATTTGGCTATTACACAGCAGGCAGGACACCTTGTCTGTAATGCCATCTTGTTCAACTATGAGGCAGAATACCCAAATGGAGGCCTCATCAGGGGCTAATTCCAAGGCTAGGAGGCAGTGCCAGCCTGGGCAGAGCTTTTCCAGCATAAAAGCTGTGTTTAGCATAGTGTAGCCTTACGTATCAGACCCAGCAGGGCATGACAGCAGGGCAATAGCCTGTCCATACTGTGATCTACATCACAGCATCTGGAGATGGCATGGCTGTAGAAGTGCTTCCATTGCCAGCTGGAAGAAGAGGTTTGCACACATGACAGCCTGACTGATTTTGAAGTGGTCAGATTGCTTTTACTTTGCAAAATAAAACTGCTTAGAGCAAGAGCTGTAGTGCAGCCTGACAGTTTCTCTACCAGTCCTTACTGACCCTGAACATACTGTCATCTGATGGCCCCATAGTGACTCCAAAAGTAGGACTATGTCTTTGCAGGCCAGGATATGGAGCCTGCTACCTCAGAGATTCCACTGGGCCCAGTCACTGAGGTACATACAAGTGGCTGATGATGAACTTCCTTCTTGGAACTGCACCTCAGCTCCTGTTAAGGCAACACCAGAGAAAATATGGACCCCAAAAGAAAGGCCCCAAGACATATTAAAATCAAGCCTAACAAAATGAAACATAAGCAGAAACTCTTAAAGGGATCAAGACTCAAAGCAAAGCAAGCATACCTTGGGAAGCCCTGTAGGCTTCCATCTGACTTCTTGGCAGAAAAGATGTGGGCACAGAGGCGATGGGATGACACATTCAAAGACTTGAAGGGGAAAAACTTCCAATCAAGAATTATATAACCTGTAAAACTGTCTTTCAAACATGAAGATGAAATTAAGACATTCATAGATAAACAGAAATTTAGAGACTTTGTAAAACCAAATCAAAGCTACAAGAAATACTGAAAGATGTTCTTTTCTTAGAAAAACAAAACCATTGACTCTATTTTTCTAGGAGACAATGCAGCATACAACATCCAGAAACTTACTGAGTTAGGAGGCACAAAACTCAATCAAAGATTTAATATTAAAAGAAAGGATCCAGTGATCATAAGAAGTATGATACCATCACATTAAAAAAGAAGGATATACTACTACAGTAGTTATATTCTTTCCAGATGGAGAGGAAGTTAAAAGTCAGGTAGAAGTTACAATTGTGTTTAAACTTATATTATTATTATTATTAAGGGATCATCAGGCTAGCTACAAAGCACAATAAAGATGCAGCGTATCAAAACAATAAATGCAACAAACACAGAACCAATGCTGAAAAGGGTAAAAAGTCAACCCATAAAGAAGAGTGACCAGTAACAGAATATAGAGCAACAGAGAAAAGACCAATACAAAAATAAATACATCAAAATTACAGCACTAAACACATGCCTATCGATAATTACACTGAATGTAAACGGACTGAACACTCTAGTAAAGAGACAGCAAGTGGCATCTTGGAACAAGAACTCATAAGAACTTACAAGAAACTCACCATAGACTTAAAAGATATGACCAAACTGAAAATTAAAACACATAAGAATATATACCAAGCTAACAATATACTAAAAGAGCAGGTATGGCAATATGTATCTCAGATAAAATAGATTTTAATGTAAAATCCACCATCAAGGATAAGGATGTACACTATTTATTGTTGAAAGTTTCAGTACACAGCAGGGCTTAACAGTATTAAATATTTATGAACCCAATACTGCCAAGCCAAGCCAAGCCAAGTGCCATAGACTAGAGCACCTAAATACATCAAAGAAACACTGACTGCACTGAAAAATGACATAGATCATTCCACAATAATAGTGGGAGACTTCAACACTCCACTCTCAGTATCAGATAGATCTTCTGGAAAAAACTCATTAAAGACTCAGATCTTACTGCCACAATTAACCAACTAAGACTTCTGCGACATATGCAGAACTTTTTAATCCATCAGCAAATAACTATACCTTCTTCTCCAGCTCACATGGAACGTTTTCCAGAATAGACCATATGTTAGGTCATAAAGCAAATCTCAACAAAATCCAAACCACTGAATTATTGCAAAACATCTTCTCAAACCATAAAGCCATAAAAGTTGAAATAAATAGCAGAAAAAAACATAGATGGAAACTGGAACTCATGAAAACTGAACACACCTTGCTCAAAAAGCCATAGGTTATAGAAGAAGTCAGGATGAAATAAAGACTTTTTTTGATTCAAATGAGAATGAAAACACATCCTACCAGAACCTATGGGATACAGACAAAGCAGTGCTCAGAAGTCTGTTTATCTCCATAAATGCACACATCTGGAAGGAAGAAACCAAATCAAAAAATTAACCCTACAGCTTGAACATGTAGAAAAGAGCAACAGAGGAATGCAGCAGAAGAAAACAAGTAATAAAGATGAGGACAGCAGAATTAGAGAACACAAGAACAATTGAACAAAAGCTGTTTGAAAACAATGAAAGCAAAAAATCATTGAGTCAACCAACAAAAGAAAAACAGCAGATGAAAAAAATAACCCAAATAAGAAATGAGATGGCAGATGTCACAACAGATCCAAAAGAAATCAAAAATACCATGACAGAATACTATGAAAGACTATACTCTACCAGATTGGAAAGTCTAGAGGAAAAGGACAAATTCCTAGATCTATATCACCTACCAAAATTACCATGAGGATAAGTAGAACAACTTAACAAACCCATCACAAAGGAAGAGATTCACAAAGTCATCAACAAACTGCAAACCAAAAAAAGGACTGGGACAGATGGCTTCACCTTAGCTTTCTACCGAGCTTTTAGAGTTAACTCCAACACTACTGAGACTATTTCACAGCACAGAAAAGGATGGATTACTCCCAAATTCATTCTATGAAGCCAGCATAACCCTGATACCAAAGCCAGGGAAAGGTGCAACAAAAAAGGGGAATTACAGACCAGTATCACTCGTAAACCCAGATGCAAAAATCTTCAACAAGATCCTTCTCGATAGAACTCAACAACATGTTAAAAAAATAATTCATCATAACCAAGGTGGATTCATACCAGGGATGCAAGGCTGGTTCAACATCAAAAAAACAATTAATGTGCTCAATCACATAAACAACAAAGGACAAGAATGACCTGATTTTGTCAACTGACGCAGAAAAGGCATTTGACAAATTCCAACACCAATTCATGCTAAAAACTCTCAGCAAAATAGGAATAAAAGGCATGTTCCTCAATGCAATAAGGGACATCTACACAAAGACAACTGCCTACGTCATCCTGAATTGAGAGAGACTGAAAGAATTCCTGTTGGGAACAGGAACTAGACAAGGATGCACACTCTCACTTCTCCTACTAAATATTGTACTAGAAGTTCTGGCTAGAGCAGTTAAACAAGACAAACAAATAAAGGGAATCCATATCAGCAAAGAAGAAGTAAATATATCTCTAATTGCAAATGACATGATTGTATGCACAGAGAATCCTAAAGAATCCATAAGTAAGCTACTCAAACTGATAGAAGAGTTCAATAAGTATCAGGATATATGATAAACATAAGTAAATCAGTAGGATTCCTTTATTCCAACAAAAAAAATCACTAAAGAAGAAATCACTAAATCAATACCATTTACTATAGCCACTAAGAAGATAAAATGCTTAGGAGTAAATCTAACTGGAAACATAAGCGACATATGCAAAGAGAACTACAAGATGCAAGAAACTAAGAGAGACTTACATAAATGGAGAAACCTACCCTGTTCTCGGATAGGAAAACTTAACATTGTGAAAATGTCTATTTTATCCAAAGTGGTATACATATATAGTGCAATCCCAATACAAATTCCAGTGTCATATTTTAAGAGACAGAGAAAGAAATCACCAACTTTGTTTGGAAAGGGAAAAAAACCCAGGTAAGCGAAGCACTACTGAAGAAGAACAATGTGGGAGGCCTCTCACTACTGGGTTTTAGAACATATTACACTGCCACAGTAGTTGAAACAGCCTGGCACTGGTACAAACAGAGACGTATAGACCAATGGAACAGATTTGAGATCCCAGAGATGCCACCATACGCCTATGAACAGTTGATCTTTGACAGAGGCCCTAAGACTCTAAACTAGGACAAAAACTGTCTCTTTAAGAAATGGCATTGGCAAAATTGGTTACCCATCCACAAAAAAAATTGAAACAAGACCTGCATCCTACACCCTACACAAATACCAACTGAAACTGGGTAAAAGGCCTAGATTTGAAACCTAAAATGATAAAGATTATGCAAGAAAAAATACAATCAACAATGGAAGCTCTAATACACAGTTTAGACAGTCTTCAAATTCTGACAAACAAACTTCCATCAATAGAAGATACAATAGATAAATGGGAACGACTAAGAATCAAACACCTTTTCTGATCCAAAGACTTTATCAAAAGAATTAAAAAGTCACCCACAGAATGGGAAAAAATGTTTTGCAACTGTATGTCAGATCGATGTTTTATCTCCATAATCTACAAGGTACTGCAAAATGTCAACAAGAGAAACGTAAATAACTCAATTAAGCAATGAGCAAAGGTGATGTGCAGACACTGCACTAAAGAAGACATTCAGGCAGCCAAAAGACACATGAGGAAATGCTCACAAGCATTAGCTACTGAAGAAATCCAAATCAAAACTACAATGAGATATCATCTCACTCCAGCAAAGTTAGCCATGATCCAAAAAACACAAAACAACAAATGAGGGACTGTGGAGAAATTGCAACTCTCCTACACTACTGGTGGAATTTCAAAATTGCAGTCTCTTGGATAACAATCTGGCACTTCCTTAAAAAGCTGGAAATACATGTGCCATTTGATCTAGTAATCCCACTGCTTGGAATATATCTTACAGCATTACAGGTAGTCACATGAATAGATATATACACACGAATGCTTACTGAAGCAGTCCACAATAGCAAAAAGATGGAATCAACCCAGATGCCCAACAACAGATGAATGGATAAGCAAACTATGGTACGTATACTCAATGTAACACTGTGCAAGGATAAAGAACAATGCTGATTTCAGGAAGCATCTCATACCTTGTTTTCAACTGGAGGGCATTATGTTTAGTCAAATTAGTCAGCAGCACAAGGACAAGTATCTCCTGAGACCCTTACTGTAAGGACTTAAAAACAGACCAATGTACCGAAGAAAAAAGTCTTTAATGGCTACAAGGGAGGGGAGGGAGAGAGGGAGAGGGATGCATATAGATTAGATAGCTGATGGAAATTTGGTTGGCTAAAGCAGTGACAGCACACTGACTTCAGCATAAACTGAAAACTCTTCTATTACTAGCCTAATATCACAAGGATAGAGTAGCAGGGCAGGGGTCCAGAAACCATGCTGTCAGGGTACATCGAGGCCCATTGTTATAACTAGCTTCTTGCTAAAGAGTCTTCAGAACTCCATATTGGTGAGTGGCATCTGGGGTTGGTCTTAAAAGCTAGCAAGCTGCCCTCTGAGGTACACCCAATGATCCCATCTCAGCTGGATCAGATGATCACCAAGGACAACAAAGACATAAGAGAAAAAGCCCAGAGGACAGAAGAACCCACACATACGGATGACTGTATCAACATGTGATCAGAAGAATCAGATGGTGCTCAGCCACCCCCAGTGACAGCCATGATGGAGCACACTATGTTGGGTCCTAGTGGCAGCACACAAGAAAGGGGGATGCACCTCAAGAACTCCACTAAAAGACAGCAATTTATGGTCTGATGGCCTGGGACTTCCCCTGGGAACATGGCCCTTAGACCCGCTGCCGCTCCTCATCATTAATCATTACTGAGGTCAGCTGTTCAGATAGGAATGGATTCGACTTGGAGACATAATCTGATCATATGGTGTGTCCACTTTATGGTGCTATGTACCTACAAGATGTTGTCCCACTGGCCTCTTACTAGAAGGGAGAGGAGATGGTGGAGAGGATGGGATAGGAGATTGTTAGCAGAATATGACATATATAGAATGGAAAGGAATAGTGTGCTGTCACCAGGCAAGGAGACCAGAGGGAACTGCAGGTAGGCAGGCATGCAAATTTAACTTGGATTGTATACTACTTTCACTCAATAACAATAAAAAAATAATAAAACAAAAAAAATGAATAATAATAATAATAAAAAGAAATGTAGGATGCTGAAAGACCAAAGAAAGAGGAGGCAACTCTCTTTACTGTGGTGGTAAAGGAAGGTGTCAGACTTATGTACGAGGCAGTCCTGTGTGACCTCAAGAAGAAAGTGTATCTCCATGCCTCACAGTGGGAGGGCAGAGGTTTTATATTGGTGACGGACAATAGTGGCTATATGCCTGAGACTTGCATAAAAATAACTGAGAAAATTGTAGTGACCAGTGGACCACATGAGGGCACTCTTGCATCACTTGGTGATACACCTTAGTAAGACTGCAGACATTATAAACTCTGTGGACTGTGATTCCATTCTGAAACATGTGGCAGTGCCATTAACCAGAACGAACTTGATGGCGATGGATTTTAATTTGTTATTACCATTGGAAAGTCAAAGGAATGAGGATATAACCTTTCATACCAAGAACTGTTTAAGACATAATATTGAAACATCAGTGCAAAGAGGCTTGTTTAAAGAGCAATCAGTGGTCTTGTTTGATATTCATCCATGATATAATACAAACTGATAATAGTAGGAAAGATGTGCATCTAAACTGGTACTGAATAACAGAGGGCCCAGAAAGACACAATTATTTGAAATATGGTTTCTAATACTGAGTGCCATTTTGAATAAAAGGCTTTCATTTTGAGAAAGGAGTCCCTGAGTAATGTAAACAGTCAACAAACTCAGTTGTTAACTAAAAGTAGTTCACTCACAGATTTCTTGGAAGAAAGTCCTGATAATCCACTTCTTAATATCTCTGTGGCATCCATGTGGTTGCCATGAATGGAACTGACTCAGCAGCAACTGATTTTACTGCTTATTTCAATGCAGTATTTCCCAGAGGATACAGGAATGCCTACTTCCTTCTCCAGAACAGTTATGAGTTTCTGTATATTGTCTGACACAAAAGACAGAGAGAAAACCTGAAATAGGAAGATTTCTGACCCTGGAAAAACACCTAAACCAACTGGTATTAGTCAATTTCAACTCCTATCGATACTAACGACAGACATTTTCCAAAATATAGGGTTTCCAAGGCTGTAAATTTTTACAGAAGCAGACTGCCATGCTTTTCTCTAAGGAGTAGCTGGTGGGTTTGAACTGCTCACCTTTTGGTTAGCAGCTGAGTGCTACAACCAATGCAATAACAGGCTTCTTAAACAGCACTGCTCTTTTTATTTTACTAGTATTAGCACTATATTACATCAGAATAATTTGCAGTATGCTATTATAATGAAATCCCTGGCAGTGTAGTGGTTAAGAATTACAGCTGCTAACCGAAAGGTCTGCAGTTCAAATCCACTAGGTATTCCTTGGAAACTACGGGGCAGCTTTACTCTGTCCCATAGGGTCGCTATGAGTCAGCATCGACTCCGTGGCACTGGGTTTGGTTTTTTTGGTTTGTTTTATTATAAAGTAGATTCCAAAGGGCAGCTCAAGAAGACACAGTAAAGTGTTACAGCAACATGTGCAAAGAGCTGGAGTTCCAATATCAACAGAGAAGAACACGCTTGGCATTTCTGAAGATGAAAGAACTGAAGAAAAAATTCAAACCTAATATTGAAGGATTCTACAGGAAAAATATTAAACAACATGGAAAACATAAACAGAAGATGGAAGGAATATAGAGTTACTATACTAAAAAGAATTGGTGGACATCCAACCATTTAAGAAGATAGCATATAATCAGGAACCAATGTTACTGAAGTAAGAGGTCCAAGTTGCACAGAAGGCACTGGTGAAATACAGACCTCCAGGAACTGACAGAATACCAGATGATATGTTTCAGCAAACAGATGCTGAAAGCCTTGGATGCACACATTTTTCCATGTTAACAAGTTTGGAAGACAGCTACCTGACCAACTGACTGAAAGAGATGCATATTTATGCTCATTCCAAAGAAAGGTGATCCAACCAAGTGTGGAAATAACCGAACAATATTGTTAATATCACATGCAAGTAAAATTTTGCTTAAGATCATTAAAAAGCGACTGCAACAGTATGTTGACAAGAAACTGCCACAAATTCAACCCATATTCAGAAGAGAATGTAGAACCAGGGCTATCATTGCTGATGTCAGATAGACCACGGGTCAAAGTAAAGAATGCCAGAAAGATGTTTACCTTCACTGGCTATGCAAAGGCGTTCGCTATGTGGATCATAACAAATTATGAGTAACATTGTGAAGAAAAGAAATTCTGAAACATAATTTGTGTATGTGGAACCTGTACGGAGATGAAGAGGTAGTCTTTGAATAGATTTAGGGAATACAGTGTGGTTTAAAGGCAGGAAAGTTACCCATTGGGATTTTATCCTTTTACTGTACTTATTCACCCTAAATGCTGAGCAAATAATCAGAGAAACTGGACTATATGAAGGAGAAATGAAGACTCGCCAATAACCTGTCTTATGCAGATTACACACTGTTGCTTACAAAAAGGGAAGGGGACTTGAAGCTCTTACTGGTGAAAATCAAAGACTATATCCTTCAGTATGGATTTTACTTTAACGTAAGAAAACAAAAATTATCACAGCTGGACCAATAAGCAACACTGTGATAGATGGAGAAATATTATAATTGTCAAAGATTTCATTTTCCTTTGATCCACAATCAATGCCCATAGAATCGTCAGTGAAGAAATCAAAAGACACCTTTCACTGGACAAATCTGCTGCAAAAGATCTATTTAAAGTGTTGAAAATCAAAGATGTCACCTTGAAGACTAAAGTGTACTTGATCAAAGCCATAGTATTTTCAATTGTCCCATATGCATATGGAAGTTGGGTGGTAAATAATGAAAACTGAAGAAGAATTGACACCTTTGAATTATGATATTGGCAAGGAACACTGAGTGTATCATAGTCTACCAAAAGAACAAACAAATTTGTCTTGGGAAAAAATACAACCAGAATGCTCTTTAGCAGCCAGCGTGACAAGGCTTTGTCTCATATACTCTGGATGCGTCATCAGAAGGTATCTGTCCCTGGATCACTTGGTAAAATAGAGGGTCAGTGAAAGAGTGGAAGACCCTCAGCAAGATGGATTGACACAGTGGTGCAAGGATGCGTTGAAGCATACCAACAATTTTGAGGATGGCACAGGATCAGGCAGTGTTTCATTCTGTTGTACACAGTGTTGCTATTAGTCAGAACTGTCTAGAAAACGTCTAAAAGCAACAACATCATAATGAAACTCTGTTTTTTCTCACATTGTCGTTTAATTCCACTTTATGATACTAGTGTTACTCCTGGTTTGGCTGAAACTTTGGACAGGCAGCATAGATTTCTGCTCCCTTTAGGTTAATATGTACAGTTATCTGATAACTGCACACGAATATCCAGTGTCTTGTAATGGTCAAAACTTCATTCTTGTTTTCGTATAAATACTTCTCAACATCCCACAATAGAAACATGTTTTTATTGGGATGGGGGACATTTAATTAATGAAGAGTATGCAAAGGCATCTCTCTTGACTAGTCTCAAATCCTCTTGCATAAATGAATCATTGCTGTATTAAAATAATGAAGTGAAAGGTGTTTTTGTTTAGGTGTTTTTCTGGGGTCGTAATTCTTCCTATCTCATGTCATTTCCCTTGGTCTGTCTTTGTTGTCCTTGTTAGGTGCCAGCAAGTCAGTTCCAACTCATAGCGACCATTTGCACAACAGAAACACTGCACAGTCTTGTGCCACGTCCACAATAGTTTTTATGCTTAAGCCCCCATTGTTGCAGCCACTATGTCAATCCATCTCATAGAGACTCTTACACTTTTTTTGCTGACCCTCCACTCTACCAAGCATGATGTCTTTCTCCAGGAACTGATCCCTCCTGACAACATGCCCAAAGTATTACAGTCTTGTCATCTTTACTTTCAAGGAGCACTGTGGTTGTACTTCTTCTGAAACAGATCTGTTTGTTCTTTTGGCCAGCCATGGTACAGCCAATATTCTCCTCCAACACCACAATTCAAAGGCGCCTATTCTTCTTCTGTCTTCTTTATTCATTGTCCAGCTTTAGTGTTAGACAATTTACAAGAAGGGATAACTGGTTTAGAAAAATAATTAGGCATTTATATATTCCCTGGATAATACTTCATCAAAATAACCAGTAAAACAGTTGATGTTCTTAATAACTACGGAAAGTCTCTGGGTTATGAAGGAAATCAGTTCCTAAGTATGTCTTTAAGTCTAATTTGTAGGTAAACTCTAACAAGTACATATGTTTCCTATTTAGTGTCAGTGAAATATTAGAACCCGGTTGCACAGTAGTTAAGTGCTCAACTGCTAACTAAAAGGTTGACAGTCTGAATCCATTCGCTGCTTCTTGCAAACCGTATGTAGCAGTTAGTTCTAAGGATCACCATGAGTCAGAATTGACTCAGTGGCAATGAGTTTGTTTGTTTGGGTTTGTGGGTATAAACCATTTGAGAAACACTGCACATTGTCTTCATGAGAGTCACAAAATAGTGTGTGCATTCATTGTTAGAATTTTTGTAAATGCTCTTTATCTAGATGGTTGACTGAGTTCCTTTGTATTAATGTCTGCTGAGTTTTTCAAGAATATATGTTGAATTTTATCAAGTATTTTTTTCACTTCTAATGATACAATCATTTTTTATTACGTCTTTTAGTTTGTTTATATGAATGACAATAATTTTTTCAGTGTTAAACAAAAAATTCATTCCTGTAGTAAACATCACCTTTACCATGATAAATTATTCTCCTAAATTGTCATTGGGTTTGATGCTCGAGTTTGGTTTCAAATTTTGCATCTACTTTCATGAGTTATGTTAATCTTCAGTAGTCATTTCTTGAGATATCTTTCTGATTTTGGTATTAAGGTTATACTAGCCTCATAAAACGAGTCGGAGAATAGTTTATCCTCTTTTATTTTCTCACTAATCTTATATGGAATTGGTAGTATTTCTTCTTTAATTGTTTGGTAGAGCCAGCCAAGCCAAGAATTCACCATTAAAGTTGTTTTGCATGGGCTTTTATCAGCAAGAAAGTTTTTTAAGTACAAATTCAATCTGCCAGTTTTGTAGCTGTTTTTCTTACCTCAATCTTGACTAGTTCCCTTGAATGTATGCCCTAAGCAGAGCTCTGCTGAATACATAAGGGAATCTTCTGAAGATTTCTGAGGTCTTTTCTCTGAAAATCTTTCTTCTCAGGGGGTATTTTCTATGAACCATCCAGCGTCCATTATGAATGTGTGTATGTGCGTGTGAGAGACACAGAGAGAAATAGAACAAGTCTATGAGAAAGATTAAATTTCTCAGCTTACTCTATAGCTAGACATGGTTAATAAGATGAAGGTCTAAGTCATCGGTTATACTCTTTTCAAAATCTCCAGCTTACTGCTCAGAGGAAGTTTCCTGTTCTAAGCACTGATCTCTGCAGTGATATCTTATACACTGAAGACAAAAACTTTATCCAAGCAGAAAGCTAGAGATTTCCAGAGTGTGGACTGTTAATCATTTGATTAACCACATCTAACTATAAAGTAAGATGAGTAGTATAATCTTCAGATAGACACAGTCTCTCTCTCTCCTTATCTCTCTCTCTCTCACACACACACACCCCTACTGTGACTTCCATAAATAATGAATATTGGTTAGCAACTAGCTATTATTTCAAAACTTATCTTAGACATTACCTTATATAAATAACTTCAATGAGGTTAGTTTTATTTAAACTTAAAACTTATCTACCAAAGTGTTAGATGTCAGAAGAATGTTAGAAGTGTGAGCCTTTGAAAGAAAACATCTGTTCAGTTTCGAATGGCCTAGTTCAAGTTTGAGTACTCAACAGATCTCCAGTAAATGGTGAGTGATTACCTAAAAATGATCCAAACCTCTTACAGTAATTTAAATGTTGAAAGAATTATATAAGATCACGATGGCTGGCAGTTGCCACCAAATTGCACTGCAAACCTAGCTTTTGTTTGGAGCAAGATTCATAAAAATTATGAAAGATTTAATTAACATGATATAAAAGAAAAGAGAAGAGATATTTAAACCTGAGGTTTAACTTTTCATATTCCCAACTCCTTTTAAATTTGTTAGACTACCTGAAGGTGAGCTGGTCTCTTTTTCTGCTGGATACAGAAAGTGAAATGTCTTTGAATGGAATTTAAAAAATAAAGCAATTGCTTTCTTAGAAAAGGAACAAAATATACAGGTTTAAGACAGAGTTGGGGCTTAAGTTTCTGGATATGCATTTAGAAATTTATGCCAGATTTAATAAACATGAGAGAGAGGGTAAGATTTTTCTCCTCTTTACCCAATAGATGATCTGAGTGGTGTACAGATTGGCTTTTAGCAGTATCACAAATCTGAATCTTAGGCAGCACATAAAAACTTTACATTGTAGTCCTTTAGAAGAAGTGAAAGTTAAGTAAATGACACAAATATTATTTCCTTATTTCAAGTCTTCATACACTTGAACCATATCACACATACATAAATACAGCAAACCAGCTGTAAGATACTGATTCTGTGTAAATAAGTGAATATTTCAATGACTGCAATTTCAAAGTGACTCTTTATATGCTATTAATCTTTTGTACATTAACATATGCAAAGATAATTCTTTTCTCCAATAGTAATACTGTATATTTATATAATTATATCTAATCCGTGTGATCACATCATGTTTGTAAAATCTGAAACTAGAAACATCACATTTCACTTCAATTAAAAGACACACTTCTTATAGCACAGACAGATGTGTGTATAATAAGTAGAAGTGTATGTACAAAGAAGCTGTTCATATGCACTGCAGCTGTTATATTCCCACCTTAACAAAACATAGGCCCTCCTGATGTTGCGATAGCCCTTACAAAAGTTGTTCAGTTATTTTCATACATAAATGTCTCTGCCTGCAGGTCTGACCACCGTTAGATGAGCTAATGTTGTCTGTAGCAACCTATCACTCAGAGTCCCAACAGGAAACAAACAGGTACACAAATATGGATAATAGAGAGCAGGAGGATAGCTGGAGGGCTTATGAGGGTCAAGGAGCATCTTGTTGTTCTTGTTTTAGCTGAAAGTTACGTACAAGCTCTAGAGAATGTTCCAAGACAGGGAGGCCATACTTAAACAGAAGACAGATAGGAATAAGGTCACTAAGATCATGGTAATAGGACCCAGAGTACATTTAAAGAACCTAGGTTTTTGTTTGAGATAAGAAAAGTTTTTCAACAGCAAATACTTGGGAGGCAGAGAATATGAACGCACATAGTGTGGTAGATCTTTATAGGGAGATAAATAAGACCAAATCTGATTGCTCATATTGTACCTCAAAAACATAAGGCAAGATCATTAGCTGAGAGTGAAATGGTAAGAAAAAGTAAAGAACCTTGAGGAAAGAAGATAAAATATGAAATAAAGAGTTGGAGTACAGATAAGCAAGCCACTAAGTTCACAACAGTTCTTATAACAACAAACTCAAAATATCTTCTCAAGATAACTTCCCATGTACATGAAAAAAAAAAGCATTATTCTTTGTGAAAGCGAGAAACTTAAAAGAGTTTTCTCAAAATACATTATCAAGGTGACTTTGATTAAATCTAGTGGTGATACAGCAGTTTTATAACACTGTGGAGTTTTTTGTCTTTTTATTTGAAGTTAATTAGTTCATTGGGCCATGCTCTGCCACTAGAGGTATAAGCAGTAGCAGACAACAAGACCAGCTCTTCCCTCTTATGGAGTTTGTTGGTTGCTACATAGAGTTTTAAACTGAATTTGAGTCAGAGCTACACAAGTTCATGAATCATCACTACATGTAAAGTGTCCTTTAACTTATTAGCTAGAGATTAGGGAAAAGAACAGGCCAGTGGGAACACAAAACCAGGATAAGACAAGTCCACGGTCTGTACAAATACAATCACCTTAAAGTTAAACGCAGGATTTGGTGACAGCACAGATAGCAGGGGTAGAGGTGCTCCAAGAAGACTTTTGTTTAGACTGATACTGACCTGAGTTGTAACGACTAGCAATAATTACGCAGGAGAGTGCCAGTCATTAAGAATAGAGGGTCCAGTGCATACAACCGCTCAGAGGCATCATAGAATCTGCAGAAGATGCTTGTGTGGGTGTGGAAGAAACTGATGCATCTCATCCTGTTTCTAAACAATTATAAACCTTACACTGTGTTTCCTCCTGCCGCATGCCTTTCTTTACATGTCGGCACGCAAGTGCGCATGCACACATACACACACACACACACACACACACACACACACACACACACACACACACACACACACACACACACTAATCCCTCTCTGAATATTGCTGTAGTTAAGTGCAGCCGAGTCAGCACCAGCTCACAGAGACCGTATGTATAACAAAATGAAACACTGCTCTGTCCTTCCCCACCCTCATGGTAATTGTTATGCTGCAGCTCATTTTGGCAGAGACTGTGTGAATCCATCTCGTTGAGGGTCTTTCTCCTTTCTCTTACTCTCTAGAGCCTTTCCAAAGTATGATGTCCTTCACCAGGGAGTAATCCCTCCTCACAACATGTCCAAAGTATGCGAGACAACGATTCTGTGTCCAGTGCTTCTAAGGTGTAGTCTGGCCTCACTTTCTCCAAGATAAATTTGTACATTCTTGTGGCAGTCCATGATATGTTTAACATTGTTCTCCGAAACCATAACTCGAAGTCATGAATTCTTCTTCCTTATTCATTGTCCAGCTTTCACATCGTCATGAATAGTCCTTTCATAATATTACAAAGAAAAATTATCAAGGAACTGTAGGCAAGATAAAGTTGTGCATGAGCATGTGGCCTCTGGATCCAGCTTGTTAAAATTTGAAACTCGTTTCTTTATCGTCTGTTTGGAATCAGGCAAGTCATCTTACCTTTCTCAGTTTCGAGTTTCCCCTCTATACATACGTATATATAAGAGACCTATCTTAAAGATTCTGAGAATTAAATGGGATAATCACTGTTCCTGGCACATAGTAAGACTTAACAAGCATTAGTTCTTGTGTTATTAAGACCCAAAGTTTTGACTTTATAAGAATTAAATAAATACTTGTCCAGAAATTTAAATTTACTTCCTCATAATCACAAAAAGCTATTTTCACCTTTTCCTTTCTCTCATTTCAAGTATACTTACAGTTCTAAGGTGTCATTGTGTGTCCCAAGAGTTTACCTTTAAGCCCAATATGGTCTGCTCCTTCGAATATTTTCTCCGTAGTAAACAAAAGAGTTCTGAATCCTGCTGATTCTCTCCAAGATGTGATATTGCCTGTCAAAGTTGGCCTTAACAAGTTCCCAGTGTGAAGTTCTTCAGTACAGAAGCAACAAGACCAGGCAGTACAAAATGTCCTGGTATCATATTCATTCTCATAAGGACACTGCACTCCAGTACATCTTTCAGATGGAGCTGCTGTGGATTATCAACCAGGGTAGAAATAAAAGATGAAGAAAAGATGGATCCAAATAGGTAAACTATTAAGATGTGATGAAAGAAACAATGTGTTACTTTTAGAAACCGATTATTCCTTTTGTGTTGGTTTTGGCTGTTTTGTAAAGTTTCAGAGCACTTATTCCAAAACAAATTGTTTAGAATATAGGTACGAACTAGCTGATAGAAAACTTGTAATGATAACAAATATTCAATTAAAAATATAGCATTGAAAATTTTACAAAAACATGTAACCTTGTAAACTGATTGTTAACCTTATAAACAGATTGCACGAATTTAGGAGAGACCTGTACAGTTGTAGCTCAAGATTCATTAGCTTCAGAATAAATCATAGTTTGGTTAAGTATATTTGCTAATTAATCCATTGATTCTACTCCTAACTGTGTAGTGCAACTACCTGAACATTATATTTATTAATTCTTGCCCTAGTTTCTTATTGGTGCTGTAAAGGAAATATCATAGTCGGTGGTTTTAAAGAACAGAAAGTTCTTCTTTCACGCTTTGGCAGGCTAGACGCCCAAATTCAGGGCACCATCTCTAGGATAAGGCTTCCTGTCATCTCCAGGAAAATATCTCTTTCAGTTTCTATAGACCCACGCTTCCTGATTCTTCACTGATCTTCACACAGCACGTGTCTTGCTTGCTTCTCAGTGCCTGTTCTATGCTGATATGGCCTCATTAGTGTAACAAAAAAAAACCCTATTGCTGAAAGGGATTACATCCACAAATGTAGGGTATAGAATATGTGTATGAAAGCACATGTGCACACACATACCCACCCCCCTGCAAACCACACACACCTGTTTTGACAGGGGGTACACTTCGATCCATAACAAATGGTTTTGATTGGAATGTCTTACATGTTCATCATGATACTGCCACAATCTTTCAACACTGGATCTTGGCATATTCCCTTTTCATATGACTGTTGTCTTTTGTTGCTATGAAGCTGGCTCTGGCTTGTAGCAACCTTGCATATAACAGAAAAAATTGTTGCCTAGTTCTGCACCAAAAACCTGAATGGTGCAGTGGTCAAATGCGATTGCTGCTACACAGAAGGTCAGCAGTTCAGATCTGCCAGGTGCTCCTTGGAAACCCTATGGGGCAGGCAGTTTTACTTTTGCTGTGCCTATAGGGTCACTGTAAGTCAGAATTGGCTTGATGGCAGTGAGTTTGTTTTGGGGAGGTTCCCCACCCTCTTCATGATTTTTGGTAAGTTTGAGTCCATTGTTTTCTTCCAATTCAGGAGGCTCAACTTCCAGCACTATATTGGATAAGAATCTGTTGTAATCAATAAAATTTTAATTGGATAATTTTGGAAGTAGATCTCCAGGCCTGTTTTTCAAGTCTGTGTTGTTCCAGAAGTACCACTGAAATCTTCCCATGATAGATGACCCAGTTAATATTTGAAATATCAGTGGCATAGATTCCAACATAGCAGCTACACACAAGTCCCTTCAGTATGGCAAACGAACAGACTGGGAGTGGTTCATCATATGCCTAGGACTTCATATTGCTGTGATCCAAGCAAGGATGCCGACTCTGCTCAGATTTATTCTCTTGTTGTCTAGAAAATCTTTTAGACTCAAGCAGTCAAGGACATTATTTTTTGCTCTACTCTAGTGTCTAGTTATCTATATTTAGGTCTTGGGTTTATCTTTTCTATAAGATCTATCTATATACTGCCTTACAAAAGCAGAAGACATCGACAGTAACACAGGCAGTTAATTAATTTTTTTATGTATGCTGCTGCTTACAATTGTGGTTAACAAACTTTTTAACAATCATAGTCATGGATATTAAAGTGTGTAAAGGAAGTAAGTAAACAGGCAACTCATTAACTTAGAAAGTATTTATTGAGCATATACTAAGTTTATTCATTTGTGTTAGGTTCCTAGTATGTATAGCTGCATAAGATAACATAGTTTTTGGCATCTTGAAACGCGAAGTTCAATAAATAAAACAGATATTAATCAAAGCAGTAATTAATTAAAATTATTAATATGTGCTGTAAAAAAATAGAAGAGCTTTCTGTAAATAGAGAAGCCAGAGATAGAAAAAGCTAATACTTGCCGAATTCCACTGTGACTTTTGTGAGCTAAATGTCTTTAAATATAACTGTACCCAAAGAGTTAGGTTTTGATATCTCTCTTTAATATGGAAAATAAAAAGGCTTATGGAATTCATCCACAGTTAAAAAGCTACTTAGTTTTAGAGCATGAAATGGAAAAGAATTTGTCCTAAAATAAAGTATGAGCTCTTAAAAGAGCAAGCACAGGGTAGTAGACTTTTGGTACAGAGGATTCTTTGTTTGTTTATTTGCTTGCTTGTTTCTTTTTCTGGCAGCCCAATTTAAACTTTTGACAGTCATTCAATGTGGCAGTCATGGTCACCCTGAAATAGTTCTATAGGGCTTAAACATGTTCCTTAATGAGAACTGAAAAATGTGACTAATTAGACCACAGAATTTCACTGGAGCATTTCTTACCAGGGGGAAGATTGAGCTTCTGAAATGCTGTAGAGTATAATCTAGCTTTATCCACTCTGCAGTGCAGAGAACAAATGTTCTCAGGTACTTTAGAAACATAAAATATAAAGCACAGAGGTCAGGATTTTTCTAGAGAATGCTGACAGTATTTATTCTAAAGAAATTTTCTGTGGAATACAATATTATACTTTTTTATGTACATAAAGAAATTAAATTGTTACTTTCTAAAAGCTGACATTAAATATCAACTTATTGATTCCTATAGTTTCAGTTTAACTGCCCAAAAACTGTTTCAAGCCTTTCATCCTAGATTTTAACCTTTAGCCTTTGAGAGTCATTAAACCAACACTGAAATTCTCAGCTCTAAAACATAACAAATTACAGATAACATTGCCAACAATGGTAATTCAGGAGCATTTAATTGTGCTCAAAAGAAATCTGCACTTGTAACAGGAGTCAGTCATTTCAACAAAATAAGGGGATACTGCGTGGTTTAAAGTCAGGAAGGGTGTGCTTCAGGATTGTTACGATCTACACAGTTGAATGCCTTTGCACGGTCAGTAAAACCCAGATAAACATCTTTCTGGTATTCTCTGATTTCAGCCAAGGTTTCTCTGACATCTGATATCCCTCATTTGACTTTCTCTCCTAAATCCAACTTGAATTTCTGGAAACTCCGTATTGATAAAGAGTTTTTGAACGATCTGCAGTAAAATTTTACTTGCGTGTCATATTAGTGGTATTGTTCAATAGTCCCAACACTCTTTTGGATCACCTTTCTTTGGAATTGGTATGAATTTGCATGTCGAATCCGACTCGACGGCACTTGGCTTGGCTTCATTTTGTTGGCCAGAAAGATAATAAATTTGTATTATGTGACTAAATTTGTAGTACTTGGTTAAAATAGTAACAGAAAACTAGTAAAATGATGTTTCTTATTTTGTGACCCAAAAGACCCTCATTTCTATTCATCTTCCTTGCAAGTATGTAATTAATACTGCTTTTTTCAAAATAAGTGTGTTCAATAATAAGAAATTTCAGTTAACAGAAGATCTTATCATACTTTGAAAATTATATCTCACTGTAATCTATGAAAAAATATACTTATTCTAAGAAGAGGAATGAATGACTCAGCATGTAGCCAGTTAACTGCAAAACTGAAAAGAAAGTAACAGGCAGTAAATAAAGTCCATTGCTTTGTCTTGTTTCTGAAAAGATAGATGTCACTAGCAATTCACTGTTACAGGGCAACTGGTAGACTGGGAAGGTGAATGAGTCATGTACGTGTTTTGATTTAAACTCTTAAATTTACTTCCTCTTTTTCTGTCAGCTTTATCCAGAAATTCTTAGAGAAAATACCAATTGTGCACTTAATGTTCAATAAAATTTGATGCACATGAAGTACAGATCATTTGTAAAGAGTGCTTGCTCATTGTTTCCAGTAATCATAATACCAAAGCCAAGAAAAGATCCCACAAAAAAAAGGGAAAATTACAGACCAACATAACTCATGAACCCACATGCAAAAATGTTCAACAAAATCCTTTCCAATGGAATTCAACAACGTATCAAAATAAAAAATATAATAACTCATCACCACCAAGTGGGATTCACACCAGGGATGCATGGCTGGTTCAATATCAGAAAAACAGTGTGATCAATCACATAATTAATACAGAAGATAAGAATCACCTGATTTTGTCAATTGATGTAGAAAAGGTATCGACAAAGTCCAACACTGATTCATGCTGAAAACTCTCAGCACAATACGCATAGAAGGGGAATTCCTCAGTGCAATAAGGGGCATCTAAACAAAGCCAACTGACTACATCATCCTGAATGGAGAGAGAATGAAACACTTTTCCTTGAGAATGAGAACTAGACAAAGACGTCCCCCCTCACCACTTCTGTTCAACATTGTAGTAGAAGTTCTGGCTACAGCAATTAGACAAGACAAACAAGTAAAGGGCATCTGCATCAGCAAAGAAGAAGAAAAAGTCTCCCTATTTGCAGATGATTTGACTGTATGTGCAGAGAATCCTAAAGAATCCATAAGTAAACTACTCAAACTAATAAAAGGATTCAGTAAAGTATCAGGACAGAAGATAAACATAAGTAAATCAGTAGGGTTCCTTTATGCCAACAAAGAGATCATCAAAGAAGAAGTCACCAAATTAATACCATTAACTATAGCTCCCAAGAAGATAAAATACCTAGGAATGAATCTAACTAGAAAAACAAGAGACCTATACAAACAGAACTACAAGAACTTACTGCAAGAAATCAAAAGAGACTTACATAATTGGAGAAGTGTACTCTGCTTATGGATAGGAAGACATAACATTGTGAAAATGCGTGTTTTACCCAAAGTGATCTACACATACAATGCAATCCCAATACAAATTACACTGTCATTTTTTAAGGAGATGGAGAAAAAAATCACCAACTTTGTTTGGAAAGGGAAGAAATCACAGATAAGCAAAGCACTACTGAAGAAGAGGAACACAGTGGGAAGCCTCACACTACCTGATCTTAGAACTCATCACATTACCACAGTAGTCAGAATAGCCTGGTACTGCTACAAAAGAGACATATAGACAAATGGAACAGAGTTGAGACCCCAGAGATGCCACCATCCTCTTATGAATCGTTGATGCTTAACAAAGACCTGGGATTATAAACTGGGGTAAAAGCAGTTTCTTTAACAAATGGTACTGGAAAAATTTGATAGCTATCTGCAAAAAATTGAAACATGATCCCATCTCACACTTTACACAAAATCTAACACAAATTGAATGAAAGAACTAAGTAACAAACCTAGCATGATAAAGACCATGCAAGAAAAAATACACAGCTTAGAGAGATGTCAAAATTCAACGAACAAAGCACTATCAACAGAAGAGAAAACAGACAGCTGGGAACTACTAAGAACCAAGCACTTGCTTATCTGAAGACTTGATCAAAAGAATAATTAGACCACCTACAGAATGGGAAGAGATATTTGGCAACTACTGTTGGACTGACATCTGATCTCCGTAATCTACAAGATATTGAAAAACATCATCAAGAAAAAGGTAAAGAAACCAATTAAGGGATAGGCAAAGAAGATGTACAAACACTACACTGAAAAGGACATCCAGGTAGCCAAAAGATATGTTTATCATCGTTAGCTATTAGGGAAATCCAAACCCAAACTACAATGAGATACCATTTCACTCCAACAAGATTGGTCATGATCCAAAGGGAAAAAAAAAACCAAAATAACACAACACAACAAACACTGGGGACACTGTGGAGAGACTGGAAGTCTTCTACACTCCTGGTGGGATTGCAGAGTGGTACAACCTCTTAGGAAAGCAATCTGACACTTTCTTAAAAAGCTGGAAATAGATAAGCCATTTGATCCAGTAATCCCACTGCTTGGAATACATCCTACAGGATCAAGGGTAGTCATTCGAACAAATACATACACACAAATGTTTATTGCAGCACAGTCCACAATAGCTAAAAGATGGAACCAACCCAGATGCCCCACAACAGATGAGTGGATAAACAAACTATGGTGCATATACTCAGTGGAACCCTATGCAGTGATAAAGAAAAATGGTGATTTTAGGAAGCATCTCATAAGGTGGTTTCCACTGGAAGACATTATGTTGAGTGAAATCCACCAGCAGCACAAGGACAAATATTGTATGAGACTCCTACTATAAGGACTTAATAATAGACTCATGTACAGAAGAAAAGATTCTTCGGTGGCTGCAAGGGATGGGAGGGATGGAGAGAGCTGGTAACAGATTAGATAATTGGTTGAAATTTGGTTTAGGTGAAAGCAGTGACAGCACACAGCAGAAAGAAGATCAACTTAACTGGACTTCAGCATAAAGTGAAATCTCTTCTAATCTTAACTCATTATTGCAAGGATAGAGTAGCAGGGGCGGGGGCATGGGGACCATGCTCTCAGGGGACTTCAAGGCCAATTGACATAACTAGCCTACTGCTAAGAGAGTCTTCAGCACCTCATATTGACGAATGGTGTCTGGGGTCTTACAAGCTAGCAAGCTGCCATCTGAGTTACACCAAATGGTCCCAACTCATCCAGAACAGACAATCATGAAGAACACAAAGACACGAGGGAAAAAGAGCCCAGGACACAGATGGGCCCATGTGAATGAGTGACTGTTATCAACATGTGACCAGAAGAACCAGACAGTACCTGGCCACCACCAAATACAGCCATGATGGGGCACATAATGTCCAGTCCCAGTGACGACAAGAGAAAAAAAGGGGTGCATCTCAAGGACTCCACCAAAAAACGGCAACGGATGGTCCAGCAGCCGGGGGATTCCCCTGGGATCATGGCCCCTAGACCTGCTGCTGCCTGTGACCAGAAAGCATTACTGAGGTCAATTCTTTGGACAGAAATAAACTGGACCCAGAAACACAACATGACCATATGGTGTGTGTACGTTATGTTTCTATGCATCCATAGGATGTCATCCTACTGGCCTCATCCTAGAAGGAAGAGGAGAGGGTGGAGAAGAGGGGACAAGACATTGTTAAGAGGATATGACATACTTAAAATGAAACGGAAGAATGTGCTGTCACCAGGCAAGGAGAGCAGAAGGTGCTGCAGATAGGTGGGCATGCAAATTTAATTTGGATTTTATACTTTCACTTAATCATGATAAGAAAAAAGAAGAAGAAGTCAACTTAAATAGCTCTCCCACTCTGAAAATGCTTGCTACCAGGCCATCACTTTTTCTTTCTGAAATCACATGGAGACAAGAAACACCATACAATCGCCTGATTTTGGCTGGAGATAATTTCATATTTCCTTGTTACCTGAAAAAGTCTTCTTAACTACCGACATATCACCATCAGCACACATCTGACTTTGTCACAGTGTCCAATATTGCAACCATCAGTGTAAGTATCTGTGGTCCTACCTTCTTTTCTCTCCCCCTTATTTTCTTCTTCTTATATTTTTTCATATGTGTTCTCACTTAACTGTGTCTTGAGATTGTTCTAATTTTACAAGCCCCAAAGAATCATCTTTTATCGAATTTCTAAAGAGAAAGAGAATTTGGCTAAGAATATTCTTCTCTGTGCATCAGAACATAGTAGATTTTTCAACCTTGGAACAAGAAACAATCCTAGGTAAAATCAGCTGGCTATGAAGGAAATATAGTGCCAGATGGTACAAAATAAGGTCATTGCCTGTCTTAGTTATCTAGTGCTACTATAACAGAAGTGTCAAAAGTGGAAAGTTTTAATGAAGAGAAATTTATTTTTCACAGTCTATTAGGCTAGAAGTCCGAATGCACAGCATCAGCTCCAGGGTAACACTTTTTCTCTCTGTTAACTCTGGAGGAAGCTCTTTCTCATCAATTTTCCCCTATAGTAGGAGTTTCTCTGTGCAGGAACTGAGTCCAAAAAGGTTGTCTCTTTCTCCTAATGCTTCTTTCTTGGTGGTAATGCAGCTCCCAGTCTGTCTTTGTTTCCCTTTCCTTTTTTCTGTTGTAAGATAAAAGGTGCTGAAGGCCACACTCTGGGAAAATTACCTTTATATTGGATCAGGGATTTGACCTTAGTAAGGATGTTACAATCCCGCCCTGATCCCCTTTAACATAAAATTACAACCACAAAATGGAGGACAACCACAACAAATTTGACACATTTGGGGGGGAACCTCATACCCCCTAGAAAGGAGCATTGGGAAAAGAGATGGTCCTTTGGACACTTTGGTTCCTGTGCAGAAAAGTTTCTAGTCCAGGGAAAGACTGATAACAAAGATCTTCCTCCAGAGCCAGCAGAGAAAGTCTTCTCTTAGACCTGACATCCTAAAGTTGGACTTCTAGTCTAGACTGTGAGAAAATAAAGTTCTCTTTGTTAAAGCCATCCATTTTTACCATTTCTGTTATAGCAGCTCCAGATCACTAAGATGTTGTCTGTCAGCAACTTCTCTTGGAATGGGATGTGTCAGTGTAGACACATTGTCATCTGCACTCTGCCTCTTTGGTTATATAGACACATAGGTAGATCCTTCTAACCTATGGGTTTATACCTAGACTCAAATGCTGTATCTGATAATTCAGTCTGTCTTGTGCCTTGGCATCAGGTCTATAAAATATGTAGCCTCCTAACTTCAGTGTACTAAATTTGATAATTCATGCAATATGTGTTCAAGGTGTGCTCCTTATTTGCCAGGCTGTGTAAGGGGTCAAATGCTTAAGTTTCATATGTTTTTATCAGACTGCACTACTCCATGGTTACTGTTCAGTGAAAATTTAAAATTCCTGACACTGTCTTTTTATGGTCTTTCAATTTTTACAAGTTCTCTACTATCTTCCTTTTTTTATGCTTTCATCTGGAAAATATCTGAAATATTTGTTAATTTATTCTCATATTTTCATGTTGACCTTGATAGAAAATTAAGATATTTACAGTAATACAACACATAGCTTTAACGGAATGTACTGTTTCAGGCCACATAATTGAGTTTTAGTTAATATCTATACTATTTTACTATGGAAACTTGGTGGCACAGAACTTAAGTGCTCAGTTACCAACCAAAACATCAGCAGTTAAATCTACCAGCTGTTCCTCAGAAACTCTAAGGGGCAGTTCTACTCTGTCTACTCATAGGATCATTATGAGTCAGAATTGACTCAATGGCAGCAAATTTGGTTTGGTTTTTGGTTTACTATGGTCTCATATGTTTAAACATTTTCTCCCCATGCTAGCAAGCTCATTTCCCCCCCTAAGCTAGCACCTATTCAAAGTTTTCACTTAGTAATTTATGAAAGAGGTATGAATATCAATAACAATGCAGTGATATAATGATAACAGTGATATGAAATATTAGTCACTAAGATAATGGAATGAGTAATCAAATGGTGAACAGAGGTAAACAGAGGTAAACCATAGCATTTCATGAACAAAGATTATTACCAGAGCTATCCTCTTTAATTAAAAATATAGTTACTAACTATCTAAGCCCTCCCCGCTCACTCTCTCCCTCCCTTCCCTTGCAGCTGTCAGAGTATTTTCTTCTATACATAAGTCTGTTTTTGAGATCTTATCATAGGTGTCTCATACAATATTTGTCCTTTTGTCACTGACTACTTTCACTCAACATAATGTCTTCCAGTTGAAACCAGGTTATGAGATGTTTCCTGGAATCATCATTATTCTTTATCATCACATAGTGCTCCATTGAATATTTATACCATAGTTTACCTCTCCATTCCTCTGTTGTTGGGCATCTGGGTTGATTCCACCTTTTTGCTATCATGGACTGTGCAGCGATAAACATTCTTGTGCGTCTGTCCGTTGGTGTGAAGGCCTTGATTCCGTAGGATATATTCCAAGTAGTGGAATTGCTGGGTCAAATAGTGTATCTATATCCATTTTTTTAAGGAAGTACCACATTAGATAGTTGTCAGAAATCTAGTTGGGTGAAAGCAGTGATAGCACACATTAGAAACAAGAACAATATTAAGTGGACTTCAGCATTACTTGAATACTCCTTCCATCTTCACCCAATATTGCAAGGATAGAGTAGCTGGGGCAGGGGGCAGGAGACCATGCTGTTAGGTAAAATTGAGGCCAATTGGCACAACTAGCATTTTGCTAAGGGGGTTCTCTGCACCCCACATTGGTGAGTGGCTTCTGGGGTCTTAAAAGCTGCCAAAGTGCCATCCGAGGGCACAGCAGATGGTCCCAACTTAGCAGGAATGGATGCTCACTAAGGACCAAAATGACATGGGGTAAAGACAACCCAAAAGATAGAGCGACCCACATGAGTGGGTGCCTACACTGACTTGGGACCAGAAGAACCAGATGGTGCCCGGCCACCACCAGTGATAGCCATGATGGAGCTCACTAAGTTGAGTCTCACTGGCAATACAAGAATAAAAAGGGGTGCACCCTGAGATCTCCACTAGAAGACCCCAACTGATGGTCCAGTGGTTTCAGAGTTCCCCTGTGAGCATGGCCCCTGGCCCTGATGCTGCCCTTGCCCATAAATCATAACAAAAGTCCACTCTTTGACACGAATGGACTGGACTTGGTGATTCAGAGTGACCATATATTGGATGCACTTTATGGTTCTATGCATCTATAGGATATCATCCTGCTGACTTCTGGCTGGAGGAAGGGGAGTGGGTGAAAAGAAGGGGAAAGGAGACTGTTGGGAGGATGAGACATGTATGGAGCAGAGAGGAATAGTGTGCTGTCACCGGGCAGGGAGAGAAGTGGAAGCTGCATATACGTGGGCATGTAAATTTATACGGGAATGTACATTTTCACTCAGTCATAATAAATAAATAAATAAGAAATTTGTATATAAAAATATATAGTTATTAATTAACCCATTTAGGGGATTTCATATGTTATAATTAATAAATTCATATTTTCCTAAAAATGTCATTATTCAAGATATTAATATTGTTCTCTTGTCTACACTGTGTATATAGTTATTCAATCTGAATGCTGAGCAAATAATCCAAGAAGCTGGAATATATGAAGAAGAATGTAGCATCTGGATTGGAGGAAAACTCATTAACAACATGTATAATGCAGATGACACAAGCTCGTTTGCTGAAAGAGAAGAGAACTTGAAGTGCTTGCTGATGAAGATCAAACAGCACAGCCTTCAATATGGATTACACCTCAACATAAAGAAAACAAAGGTCTCCACAACTAGATCAATAAGCAATATCATGATAAACAGCAAAAAGATCAAAGGTGTCAAGGATTTCATTTTACTTAGATCTACACTAAACACCCACAGAAACAGCATTCAAGAAATCAAGTGACTCACTGCATTGGACAAACCTGTTGCAAAAGACCTCTTTACAGTGTTGAAAAGAAACCACTTTATGTACTAAAGTGTGCCTGACTTAAGCCATAGTGTTTTCTATGACTCATAGGCAATGCAAGAGATAGGCAGTGAATAAGGAAGACCAAAGAAGAATTGATGCCTTTGAATTACAGTGTTGGTAAGAAATACTGAATATACAGTGGAGTATCAAAACAACAAGCAAACCTGTCTTGGAAGAAGTATAGCCAAAAAGCTGTTTGGAAGTCAGAATGGCAAGACTTTGTCTCACATATGAGGTTTGACAATTAAGTCTACGAACTTAATTTTCTAAGGGCTACACACCTCATTGCTGAATACCACTAAGGTCACCTTCAAAGTACTCCCCTTGGGAAGCTATGCACCAAAGCCAGTGCCTAGTCCACCCTCCAAAGCAATTTTCAGACTCTTTCCTGAATGGCCATAGCATATGGCATGATGACAAGTTCACTAACTTAAGTGTATACTTGTCTGTGAGGGAGTCTTTAGCTGGTAAACAAATAACTGTATTGAAACACCTTACTTACTCACCAAATTTGGCCCCCAGTGACTTTTTTCTTTACCTGAAGGCAAAGGAATATTGAAAGGTAGATATCCGGATAACATTGAGGACATCAAAAGTAATATGACAGTTCTGATGGCCACTCCAGAAGAAGAGTTCCAAAACTACTTCAAAGGGTGAGCAAGGTGCTGGCAACAGTACATAGTTTCCCAAGGGGTGTCCTTTGAAGGTGACCATAGTGATATTCAGTAATGAGGTACGTAACACTTCGCGTAGTCTATAAAACATGTAAGCATCCTTCTGGTAGTCTCTGCTTTCAGCCGAGCTCCTTCTGACATCAGCAATATCTTTTCCTCCAAGACTTCTTCTGAATCCAGTTCCAGAAGTATGTACACACACTGGGAACTATGAGGAATTTGAACTGGATTTATAAGAAGTCTTGGAGGAAAAGGTGTTGCTCATGTCAGAAGGAGCTTGGCTGAAAGCAGAGACTACCGGAAGGATGCTTACATGTTTTATGGACTATGCGAAGGTGTTTGACTGTGTGGATCATGACAAATTATGGTCAGTGCTGACAAACATAATTGCCAGAACTTTTTGCTATAGACGTCTCTGGATCAGTCTCTGGAGTGGAACACAATTGGTAATGCAGTAAGTAAAAAAAAAAGGAAGAGCTTCGAAAAGATGAATACAACAATACGTGCTCAAGTATAACAGTAATTGTGAGGATGGTGCAGGACCAGTTGTGATATTTTTCTTTGTACATGGGGTCTTTATGAGTTGGAACCAACTTTTTGGCACCTAACAACACAGCAGTAAAACATTGTGTGAACATGTGCTATTTAACACATAAATAAATGTATTTCAGCAAATGGATGCAATTGTTGAGGTGCTCACTCATCTATGCCAGTAAATTTGAAAGACATCTACTTGGTCAACTGACCGTAAGAGAGCCATATTTGCACATATTCCAAAAAAACTGATTTAGTAGACTGCAGAAATTATAAAGCAGTATCATTAATTTCACATCAAGTAAAATTTTGCTGAAGATGATTTTAGAACTGTGCAGAAGTACACACACTGGAAACTATGAGGAATTTGAACTGGATTCATAAGACGTCTTGGAGGAAAAGATATTGCTGATGTCAGAAGGAGCTTGGCTGAAAGCAGAGACTACCAGAAGGATGCTTACATGTTTCATAGACTATGCGAAGGTGTTTGACTGTGTGGATCATGACAAATTATGGTCAGTGTTGACAAGAACGGGAATTCCAGAATATTTCATTGGGCTCACAAGGAAACTATTTATGTAGACCAAGAGGCAGTCATTCCAAAAGAATGAGGAGATAGTGTATGATTTAACACCCAGAAAGATGTGTATCAGGTCCATATCATCCTTTACCGTACTTATTCAATTGTTTGCTAAACAAACAGTCCAAGAAGCTGGACTATATGAAGATGAATGTGGGATCAGGATTGGTGGAATAATCACTAACAATCTGTGATATACAGATGACACAACTTGGCTGAATTTGGAGAGGACTTGAAGCACTTACTAATGAAGATCAAAGGCCACAACCTTCAGTATGGATAACACCTCAATATAAAGAAGACAAAAGTCCTCACAACTGGGGTAATCAGGAACATCACGAGAAATAGAGAATGGAGAAAATGCTGAAGTTCTCAAGAATTTTATTTTACTTGGATCCACAATCTATGCCCATGCAAGCAGTAGTTAAGAAATCAAAAGATGCATTGTTTTGCACAAATATGCTGCAAGAGATCTCTTTAAACTATTCTGATGGAAAGATGCCTCTGTCCCAAGCCAAGATGTTATCACCTCCCATGCATGCAAAAGCTGGACAATGAATAAAGTAGAACAGAGATGAACTGATACAGTTGAGTTATGGTATCAGTGATGAATATTGAGTGTACCATGGACTGAACAGAAGAATGAACAAGTCTTTTTTGGAAGAGTGCTTCTTGGAAATGAAGACTTCCTCTCAGCTGTTTAGGATATGTTATGAGGAGGGATCATCCCCTAGAGAAGGATATCATACCTCACACGGTACAGGGTCAGCAAAAGTAAAGATTCTCATAGATATGGATTGAAATTGTGGCTGCAACAATAAGATAGCAATTATGAGGACAGCACAGGACCCGGTAATGTTTTGTTCTGGAACTGACTCTATGGTACCAAGCACAACCGTGACATAAACATGGTTATGAATAAGCATGTAATATCAACATATGTGTAATATGTTTGCCTGTTATCTATTATGAGTAGGCATAGTCTATACATTATTGAACTAATCAAGGCAGATATTTTCATTGGCTCCAAATGAATGCCCAAACTAATGATAGGGTAAATGCTAACAAAAATTATTTGATGTTTATTGAATAAACCTTGAGTTAATACTAGAAATCAATCCTATTGGGAGGGAGTTTCTCCTACCAACAAGTAAAGGAAAATTTCTAGTCTAGGTTTTCTAGAAGATTAAAACCAATGAAGTGCAAATAAATAGACATAGAAATTTGCTTCCAGTAAATGGTTCTGCTGCTGAACTAAAGCAAGTTCATTCCACCTGTCACTGGTAGCCAAAATTCAGAGATGGGAAGAAAGATTCAATGCTTTATTCACAGACAGACAGCGAATCTGGGGGACGGTGAGAATAGTTTCTCAAAAAACTGTCCCATTTGGGTTACATTTACAGTAGTTTTTAGCCAGAATTCAAAGAGATACGTGTTTAGCACAAAACAACAGTCAGGAGTCACAAGATTTCATTACAACGTAAGGTTTCATTACATCTTACAAAACAGCATGAATTATTTAAAATTTCGTTGTCTCTCTCTGAGGTCTTAATCAGTTTTACTTCCTGAGAGACAGGGAGAGGACTGCAAAACTGCTAACATGGTCTGATGGTGATAACTGAGGGAGAGGATGGAATGCAGCTTAAATAACCTGTGACTTGTTAGTTTCTTACATTTACCACCAGTTCACTCAGTTGTGAGAATTGGCAAGTCCCATTTCAGTGGGTCAGGTAACGGCTGAACACGTTTGCTTGCTGATCTGGTTGTGGGCTTCAATCCAAAATTTGCAGGTCAGGAAGCAAGCTTTGCCTAGATTCAGACACACTTGTGTTAGAGTTTTACCTCTGACAACTTACTGATTTTCAGCTATGAACTCAGATGGCCATGACAGTTCATTGAATTAAGGCACTCAACAGGATGTAGCATTAAATGTGGTGTATGATAACTACTCAAGAGTGTTGAATCCATCCTTTCTCCCAGAAGTAGTGAAGAGAATAAGGAGAAGTAAATGTGGGAACATAAGGAGGCAGTCTCTTGCCATTTCTCCCTAAGGATGCCTTTTCCACATCTCCCCATTAAAACAACTAAGTAAGCAGGTCCTGTAAGCCTCCTTCTCTCAGACTCCTCCTATGGCTCTCCTTTAGGCATCTCAGAGTTTTCATGAGCTCCCTCTTCCTCACCCAATTTCAAGTGTCAGCTTCTATTTGCCTGAAAGTCTTGCTTGTAGCACTGAGATTACTGCCTTTCTTGCCAAGGAAAAATTTCTCATCTGTCCTTCCAGGATGTAGCCTTCAGGATTGTCTTCTATTTAAGATACGCCCTCACCTAGTATCTCTCATCAGAAGGGGAAAACGGAGAAACTCAAAGCACAAATTTTAAACCTAACTGAATCCAGACATTTGCAAAAAGTATACTTGTACTTCATTGGATTAGTTGCCATTTTATCTCATGCATGCTTACCAAATATTTAATAATGCATTTTTTTGTTGTTTGGAAGTGAGTCATCATAGTAACTACATAGTAAATTTTGCATCTCTTCTAATTTTAATCATCTCTATATTAGTCATATCTGTGATAACGTCCATGCATCTATCACCTACTGTCATGGATTGAATTGTGTCCACCAAAACTTGTGTGTAGCAATTTGCTTAGGCCACATGATTCGTGGTATTGTGTGATGTTTCTGTGTGATGTAAATCCTACTTCTATGATGTTTATGAGTGTGGACAGGGAGTGCTTGTATTAGTGAGGCAAGAATCAATCTATAAAATTATATTGTGCCTTGAGGCAGTCTCTTGGGATATAAAGGGAAGCTAAGAGAGAGCTGAGAACCTCATACTGCCAAGAAACAAGAAGAGAACAGATCAGATTCTTTGGACTCCTCTTTAGGCACCTCAGAGTTTTCATGAGCTCCTTCTCAATCCAGCAGAAGATTGATGACAAGGACTGTCCTCCAGAGACAACAGAGAAAGACTTCCCTTGGATCTGATGCTCTGAATGTGGACTTTTGTCAACCTTTTTATGAGAAAATGAATTTCTCTTTTTAAAGACATTTGCTTGTGCAATTTCTGTTATAGCAGCACTGGATACTTACTAACTATATGTATTTGCCATTCTACATTTTATGTAATTTATTGTTTTACTTGCTATAAATCATTACATTTCTGAAACAAATCACTGAAGACAATGTTGAATACAACATTTAAAGAAACTGGAAAATTATGTTACCATTTTATACCTTAACAATAAGCAAAAAAAATGTTTTTAATGATCAAATTTAGCACTAATAAAATTGTAGAGAAACAAAATGTTTATTTCACTATCATTGCAAAGTTTCCTACAAGTGCTGGGAAGTAATTTTAATGGCCTTGAAATCTGTAATCCAATTCAGGAACATTCTTATAAAGAATTTCGTGACAAATGAAATAGGCCAAATAGGAGCATAGAAACATTGTATTCAATACAAAAGACAAGCTGGAATTAATCTTAACACTCATAAAACAATCAAGTAAAGTATGTAATATTGAGCCATTAAAATGATTTTATGAAAGACACATGAAAACATATTTAATAAAGAATATTGTGTAATAAAAATGAAATCCAAGATTGACTATACAAGAACTACTATTATGTGACATGATCATATTTGGTTATGACTTGGACAGAAAGGTAAAGATAGAGGACCTGTGTTACCTTTTACTCTTTTCTTACATTTTCTTTTTAAAATAAATAAAGGAAACACAACTTGAAGATTATATCATATGGAATAGCATTATTCAGTGATTATTAGTACACATATGTACAACATATTTACAGAGACACTAGTATTACTGGAGGTTCACCTAGTTAAGAATAAATTTCCATTATTTTCCATATCTACTTTGTTTAAAAAGTTTCTTAGAGACTATATTGAAGTTCAACCAGAAATGTTAGAAAAGCTGTACTTAAAAAACATATGCCAATAAGCTGTAAGTCAATGTGCTACCCTTGTTTCCCACTCCGACATATTAGAAGTGTGAAATCTCGCTTTGCATTCAAGGAAGAAGAAAAAGGCATCCTGCTCACACCGTGGCAGCCACTAAGAATGGTATCCACCAGGCTGCTATTAACTCCTTCCAATGTCAGACCTCCGACTCGACGGCACTTGGCTGGCTTGGCAATGTCTCACCTCTGAAATGCTGTCAGAAGATCTTTGTCTTGTAGTACTAACATTTGGTTTATGTAAAAGTGACTGTATTGTAACTATTTGCAATAAAATCAGAGTTAAAAAGTTTGTCTAAATAATTTGCTTTGCTAAGCACCATGCATGCATTTTACAGCACTTGAATAAGAAAATAATCTCCTTGTTGCTTTCTTGGCTTCACATAGCGCACGACAATTGCTGAACTTAAAGGGGACCTGCAGTAAAACATGCAGCTAAATGATGACTTATTTACGCATTCAGAGACTGAGTCACTTCAAAACAGCCTATTGTTTAATATTTAAAAAAGAACAGAAAGCCAAACTTTCCCTTCACCAAGCTACATTCCGTTTACGAGGCTCCATGTAAGAAACATTTCAGTTCTTTAGTAAGATTAGCCAAAGGTTTGTCAACTTTGTTGATCCTTTCAAAAAACCAGCTTTTGGTCTTTGCAATTTTTTCAGTTGTTCTTCTATTCTCTAATTCCTTTAGTTCTGCTCTGATCTTTATGATCTGTTTTCTTCTGGTGCCCCAGGGGTTTCTCTGTTGTTCTCTTTCTACTTGTTCAAGCTGTAGGGTCAGTTCTTTGATTTGCTTTCTCTCTTCCTTCCAGATGTGTGCAATTATGGAGATAAACTGACCTCTGAGCCCCTCTTTGGCTGTATCCCATAGGTTCTGGTAGGAAGTGTTTTCGTTCTCATTGGAATCCTAAATTTCTTTATTTCATCCTTGATTTCTTCTATGATCCATGATTTTTTGAGCAAGGTGTTGTTCAGTTTCCATGAGTTCCTCTTTCTATGTTTTTTCTGCTATTGATTTCGACATTTATGGCTTTATGATCTGAGAAGATGCTTTACATTAATTCAATGGAATGGATTTTGTTGAGGACTGTTTTATGTCCTAATGCATGGTCTATTCTGGAGAATGTTCCATGTGCACTGGAGAAGAAGGTGTAGTTGTCAGCTGACGGACAGAAACTTCTGTGTATGTCAATGAGGCCTAGTTGGTTAATTGTGGCAATAAGGTCTTTTGTGTCTTCACTGAGCTTTTTTCGAGACGATGTTTCCAATATTGAGAGTGGAGTGTTGAAGTCTGCTACTATTATTGTGGAGTGATATATCTCCTTTTTGAGTGTAGTCATTGTTTCTTTGACATATTTAGGTGCTCTAATATTAAGTACATGAGTCAGCTCTGACTCGATGGCACTTGGCTGGCTTTAATATTAAGTGCATAAATATTTAATATTGTTAAGTCCTGCTTGTGTATTGAACCTTTCAGTAATAAATAGTGTCAATCCTTGTCCATGATGTTGGATTTTACATTAAAATTGATTTTATCTGAGATTAGAATTGCCACCCCTGCTCTTCTTTGTTCATTGTTAGCTTGATATATATTCTTCCATCCTTTGAATCTCAGTGTGTTCATATCTTTAAGCCTAAGGTCAGTTTCTTGTAGGCAACATATAGATGGGTCACGTCTTTTGATCTAAGATGTCAGTTTACTGGAGCATTCAGTCCATTCACATTCAATGTAATTATTAACAGGTATGTGTTTGGTGCTGCCATTGTGATATGTTTATTTTTGTGTTGATGATTTCTCTGTTGTTCTTATTAATCTGTTCTGAGACCTTCTTCTTTGTGAGTTGATTTTTCACCTTTTTCAGGGTTGGTGTTGTGATTATTGAGACTCCTGTATTACATTTATTGATATGGTATGTTGCTTCTTTATTGTGCTTTACAGCTGCCCCTATGATCCCACTTAATAAATTATATATAAACCCAATTTTGATTGCTACCAGTCTTGTCAACTTCCTCTCCATCTGGAAGGACTATAATGACTGTAGCAATCCCTCTTTTTAATATGATGATATCATCATTTATGTGATATGATCACTAGATCATTTCTTTCACTATTGTAGCTTTGATTGTGTTTGGAGCCTTCCCTAACTGAATATGATTCTGGATAATATGTTCTTCTAAAATACAAAGTGAGTGGTTTTGTTCTTCCAATCCAAGAGATTCTTTCAGTATTTCTTACAGCTTTGGTTTGATTTTAACAAACTTTCTGAGCTTCTGTTTATCTGCCAATGTCTTAATTTCATTTTCGTATTTGAAAGGTAGTTTTGCAGGATGTATGATAGTTGGCTGGAAGATTTTCTCCAAGGCTCTGAATGTGTCATGCCACTGTCTCTGTGCCAGCATCATTTCTGCAGAGAAATCTAACAAAAGCCTACAAGGTTTCCCTCTGAATGTTAGCTTTGCTTTGCATCTTGCTGCCTTTAAGAGTTTCTACTTATGCATCATTTTGTTGAGCTTGATTATAACATGTCTTGGAGCCTTTCTATTGAAATCTATATTGAGTGGTGTTCGATATGTATCTTGGATATCTATATTCTCTTCTTTCATAATTTCTGGGAAGTTTTCTGTCAGCAGCTCAGCAACCATGGTCTCCGTGTTCTCAGGTGTCTTACCGCATTCAGGAGCTCCAATTAGTCATAGATTGTTCTTCTTAATAGTGTCTCATGTACTTCTTACTGTTTCTTCATTTTTCTTGTTTCTTGTTTCTGATTTCTCCTCATAGATGCTGGGTCAGTAGCTCTGTCTTCCAAATCAGAAATCCTCTCTTCTGTTTGTTCCATTCTGTTTTCTTGGCTTTGAACTGAAATTTCTATGTCTTTGATTTTGTTCTTGATCTGTTGGATTTCAGAGTACTGATGTTCCATCAGATCAAACAGCTTGCTTAATTTTTCATTTTGCTCTGCTGCATTTTGTATAAGGTCTAGGAGGGCTCTCTATATAATCCTTTTGTATTCACCTTCTGATAATTTCAGAAAAGCTTCTTCGTCTGGGAAGTTCTGAGGTGGTTTCTTTTGGGGGCCTTCTGATGCTATTGGTGATTTGAGGGTTACTGTCTTCTCCCTTGTTTGTTGCTTTTGGGGCTTCATGTGGGTCAACAGAGGCTGGGAGAGATGCCGTGAAGATAGACCACAGTTGTTTCTCTAGGCCGTCTTAAAATGATAAACAAAAAGCATTTGGCAACTTCCAAAGTCAGTCAGATTTTCCGGTGTATATGTCCCTTTTCCCAGCTGGCAAAGTAAGCACCTCTATATTCAACACCAGATGTTATAAACTAGCTCGAAATACAGAAAGGCTACTGGCCTGCTGGCCTCTATTGTCAGGTCCCACCTGTAGGCAATACTGTGTAGAATTCTGCTTTTCTGTTGGAAAAGTACTCTCTTCTGGGTAGGCACTGCCCCTTAGCCCAGGAATTAGGTCCAACTGAGGCTTCCATATGGATGACCCTGCCTCCCAGCAAAACAAGGTGACATCCCCCACAAGCTCGCCAGCTGGACAGGACCAGGCTCTCAGTGGAAAGAGAGGTCAAGAGTGCCAAAATGCTCAGAGTCCACAGCCTCCGTTGCTGGGCCCCAGCCTCAGGTGACACTGTGCAAAACAACATCTCCCTGCTAGAAAAGCACTCTCCCCCTGGCAGGAGCCACCTCCCAGCCTATGAACTAAGCCTGGCCAGGCCTCTGCTTCGGCTTCTCCATTTCCCAATAGGCCAGAGGAGCCAAGGTATATAGATTCCAAAGCCATACTCTCAGAACCTGGCAATTACACTTGCTGGTCCCACCAGCAGTGCGTCCAAGACCAGCAGCTAGTCAAGTCCCAGTTCTGCCTACTGTCCAAGACAGAGGAAAAAAAAATCGAAATGGTGAGTTACCTTCGGTCTGTGCAAGCCTGTGCTTGCTGAGAGTGGGGTCAGTGAAAGAGAGGAGGTTTTGCATTCAGTGGCATCAAGCCCAAATTAACAGCCCTATGCTGCATCCCAGGACTCACTAGGTGTCCAGAACGCTCTGTTTAATTATTCAGGTCTTGGTTTCCAGAGGGATTTAGGGAGACAAGTATTTAGTCCTCTATCTTGACTCTGCCCCACATTTCAGTTCTATATTTTAGGGAAATTATGCTTTTGCACGATGGTTTGCTCATATAGAAACTGAAGTCCACTAACTTGCCATGTTTTCCTCTTTATATCGACTACTAAAAAGCTTAGAAACAGAATGATAACCAACTTCTAGAAGTGCTGCATAGTTTTCATGTCATGCATTTTGCATGTTACCAAGACCGTGTTATTTCTTTTCCTTTTGTTTTCATCTGAATTTCCTCTAGTTTGGCCTTGATTCCATTATTGTCTATATAGTCCTTTTTCCCCCTTCCTTTTAAAAATTTAATTGTTTTTGTAGAGCATATACACAGCATAACATACACCAATTCAATAGTTTCTATATGTATAATTTGGTGACATCCGTTACATTCTTTGAGTTGTACAACCATTGTCACCCACCTTTTCTGAGTTATTCCTCCACTTTTTGCATAAACTCATTGCTCCTTAGAGTTCTTATTAATCCCTCCAGCTTCCATTGTCACTTTGACGCCATATAGATAGTCCTTCAAAGAGTTTGATACTCAAGGTGGACATTTTTTACTAGTTAAGGTAGACCACTGCTTGTTTTTAAGGGGACTATGGGAGATACTCCGGAGTCGGATCTGCTGGCTATGGGAGATATTTTTAGCTTTAAGATTTAAAAATTATCTGTGGGCAATCATTTTAGGGATTTATCCAGTCTTCATGTCTCTAAAAAGTATGTATTCTATGAGGATTTAAAATTATGTTTTGCATTTTTCCCTGTTGGAACAAAATTCTTCTGCAGAATCTTTGATCAAAATGCTCAGTAATGATATCTGGGCACCACTGAACTCTTCTGGTATCTTGACAAAGGAGACAGTTATTCTCCTCCACATTTCTTTTAACCATCTCAAAGTGAAGAAATTAATAAACTAATAAAATTGAAATCACTTCTTAAAAAAAGTTCATAGTAACCAAGCCATGTTTTCTACACTCACTGACCATGGTTGACTTCATATTCTTGACCCTAATCAGACTCAAAATCTCTTCCAAGTGTAAACTGAGGCTTTAGACACCAAAGCCTAGGAAACGTTGGGGACTATTTCATGAATCCTGTGACAAGAAAAGTTGTTCTTCATGAAGCCTTCCACTCATGATATTTTCTATTAGAGCAGCACCAGGTGACTAAGACATAATTTGGTACTGGGAGTTGGGTACTGCTCTAACAAATACCTAAACTGTGGAAGCTTTCTTTTGAAACTGTGAATGGGTGGAAGCAAGTACCCAAGAGAACTGTTAGCACCTGAGAAGGCAGCAGATGGTGAGAAAAGCAGCAGCAGCAGTGAACTGGCAGCAGCAGAACCACGTGCTGACTTACGGAGTGAGAATGCTGAATGTCTGTGCACAGGAGACTTCCTGGCAGAGTGGGGTGCCTCCAGGAACTTGCATAGGTAGAGCTAAGCTTGCTGACCCACCGAACAAGAGGGCTGAGTGCCTGTGTGCCGGAGGCCACTTGATGGAGTGGGGTGTCTCTTGGTATTTGAATCAGTGGAGCTACAGAGCTTTGGAACACTTGCCCCTAAAGGGCAGATGTGGGCTTGAGGCCATAGGAAGCAGAAAGCGATGAGACAAAGTTGATGAAGATATGGCTTGCAGCACAAGCTAGGAAGCCATATGAAGCAGAAGCTGATGAGATAAGGCTGATGAGAGGCTGAGCTGTCTCAGTTTCAGAAGGTATGGCCATAAAAGGGTGGATCCAGGATTTTCTGTGTTTGTGGAAGTGGAATTGCCACTCAGCTTGGCTTAGGGTGCACCTAAAGCTGAGGGGGCAGAGTTGCTATCCAAATGGGCCTGAAAGGTGAAGCTGAAGCCCAGGTGCTTCCACTCAGAATAGGAGAGTGTGGCTAATACATAAAGTCTGAGTGGAAAGGTTATAAAATGTCTGAGTTTGAAATATTGTTTTTGAAGCAATGAAGGTTAATGTAATGTGCTCTGATAATTTGCTTGGTGTATGCTATGCCTTTCCCTACAGTTTCTCCATTTGTAATGAAAGTGTGTAATTCATCCTGCCTGTTCTATCATTGTATTTTGGAAAGATAACATGTGTTCTGGATTTCACAGTTCAGGAGAAATATATGGATTTTGGATTTGGACTTGAGATTGTTGCTGTGCTATGAATGAAGATTGCTGCTATGCTATGAATGAAGACTGTTGCTATGCTATGAATGAACATGTTATAATGATGTGACTTTTGGGGTGCCAAAGGTAGGATGTTGTGGATTGAATTGTGTCTCCTCCACAAATGTGTGTGTTGATTTGACCTGGCTGTGAGTCCTAATATGGTGCCATTCCTCCCATGTGTTGTGAATACTGCCTCTGTGATAACTGATGATGAAGAATGGGAAGCAGTTGCGTTGGTAACGCAGGACTCAAGCTACAGAAGCTTGTGGGATACAAGGGAGAGAAGTGAGCAGAGGAATTTGGAAACCTCACATCACCAAGAAAGCAGCACTGAGGGCAGAGCATGTCCTTTGGACCTGAGTTTCCTGTGCCAAGATGCTCTCACTGGATTTGGACTTCGACTACCAGACTGTGATGATTTGTCATATTGAGTGGACCTGTAACTTGTTAATGAATTTGTGGCTTACTACACTGTGACAATAAAAGTTTCTCTTCATGAAGCCTTCCACTCATGGTATTTTCTGTTTGAGCAGTACCAGGTGACTAAGACAACCACCTTCATTAGGCCAAACAATCTCACACACAGATTTAATTTCTTTGTTTCCTGTTTTGCTAAACCGTAAATAATGCAATATGTTACATCAAAAATATGTGACTTAGATGTTATTTTTATCTCAAATATTTAGGAAGAAAGCAGGATTCAAATGTCTAGGTGAGGGGTAGGGCCAGTATGGCAAAGTAGTTAGAGACTTCTTGTGATCCTTCTAACAAGAAAAACCCAAAGAACAAAATAACCACTTATACTTGACATTCTAGAAGCCCAGAATATCAAAGGAAAAGTTAAAAAATCAGACTAAGTGACAAGGAAGGGAGAGTAAGTCCAGAAGCACCTAGGACTGGCTGGAGCTGACCAACCAGGATCCACTATAGCCAGCCTGGTGAATAGAGTAATAGCATTCAGACAGTGTCCTCTCAGTGGGAGATACCAAGCCTTGGAGAGTCCATATGTGCCTTTAGAACTGGTAAAAACTGAATTCATCCATCAAAAATTTGCATCCAACCTGTTGAGTAGATCTAAAACTTTCTTTTCAGATAAGCTTCTCACCCTTTTCCTAGTACCATTCTCCCTCCCTTCTCTATACTGCATCCAGCCCTAGAGTCTGATGCCATTACATGAGAAGGAAGTAGGACTCATTATACATACCCTGAACCATTCTCCTAGACAAAGATGGAGAAGGGCAAACTCCCTGAGCCTACTCCCCTGAGCAGTAATTTCAAGGCAGAAGCAATTCCTTTGCCTACGTGCAGGCATAAAAGACACACATTTACCACAGACACTAAAGGATAACTGTCAGTCCCCTTTATTTCTCAGGGACTGCAATACCTTGTGTCTACCCAAATAAACCCTGCTAGTCTAGGACTACAGTGAAGTACCTGCATGACAGGATGTTAGAGCCTCAAAGGTGCCAGTAATTGAATTAGCTTACATCACCAGCGCTCCCAAACTCATTCTGCCAAGCCAGCATAACCCTGATAACCAAACAAGGTAAAGACACCAAAAAAAAAAAAAAAAAAAAAAAAAGAGAGAGAGAGAGACAGAGAGAAATAAAGAAAAAGAAAAACTGGAGACCAATATCTCTCATGAATTTAGATGCAAAAATCCTCAACAAAGTTTCAGTCAATAGAATTCAACAGCATAACAAAATGAAAGAAAATTCATCATGATTCACTGGAATTCATACAAGGTATGCTGGCATGGTTCAACATTAGAAAAACAGTGTAATCAACCACTTAAATTAAACTAAAGAACCACTTGATTTTATCAATTGATGCCAAAAATGTATTTGACAAAGTCTAGCACCCATTCTTGTTAAAAACCCTCAGCAAAATAGGAAGGGAAATAGAAGAAAAATCCCTTAATATAATATCCCCAGTGCCACAGGACATTTATAAAAAGCCAACAGTCAACATCATCCTAAACAGAGTCTGAAAGCAATCCCCTTGAAAACAGGAACAAGACAAGAATGCCCATATTCACCTCTTTTATTCAGTACTGTCCTGGAGGTTCTAGTTAGAGCAGTCAGGCTAGAAAAAGAAATAAAGGACATCCAAATTGGTAAGGAGGGAGGAAAAGTATCTTTATGTCACATGATGTAATCTTATACATAGAAAGCCATAAAGGTTCCATTAAAAAAGTCCTTGAACCAATAGAAAAGCTCAGCAATTATCATGACACAAGAAAAACATAAAAAAATCAACTGGAAGAGGAAGGTCCAAGTTGGTAAAATAAACAAACATTTCCTGTGGCCTCTCTAATGACAGAGATCCAAAACAACAAATGAATTCAGTACATACAACGTCCTAAGGGCTCTAAACATCAAAGGGAAAGTTCAGAAATTGGACTGAGGAATGGGAAAGGAGAGCAGTGTCAGAAGTATGCAGTATTCCACAGACATGACCTGCCTGGAAATGGTTACAACCACCACAGGATGGACTGAGTGTGGATGTAAGTGGGTACCCTCCTCAGCAGGAGAAATAGCCTGGAGAATTCATCTGCACCTCTGGAACCAGTGAGAGACAGCACCAGATCATCAAAAACTAAATCTTCATGTGTAACCTGAATCTATTCTATGAGATGGGCTTGTCTCCCTTCTCCTTGTGCTCTCCCTACCCTCCTTTTCTGCACTATGCCCAGCACTAGAGTCTGACGCCATTAGCTGATCCAGTAGTGGGAATCTTAAGCCTGCCCCGAGCCATTCTTACTCACCCTTCTCAGCACCACACCCTGCTCTGGAGCCCGATGCTATTAACAGAGATGGAAGTAGGACTTCTTAAGCTAGCCCTGAACCATTCTCTTGGACTCAGAGAAGAACAACTTAACAAACTCAGAGAAAGAGAAAAATTCTGCTGATTCCTCCAAGACAGAAAATCAGGAAAGAAACTGTTCCTTCACCTAGATTCAGACATACAAGGATATGCCATCCTCACAGACACTCAGAGACAATTGTTAGTTCTATGCCTTTCCAGCAACTGCAGCCAGACACCAGTGCCTATACCAACCATTCATAACCATGTGGGACAGTACACCCCTGCAGCAATGACTGACTACCTGGACACCTGAGCTGAATTAATGTAAAAAAAGTAAATTGTATGTTTCAAAACAATACAAATAGAGGAATCATAAAAATAAGCCAAAGGCAAAATGTTGGAAACAGGGAAACAAAGATTTCATTATATAAACAATGTAACAAAAAAGAGAGACTCAAGGGACAACATACTTACAGATCTTTCATACAGAAAAAAATCAAGGTGCTATTAAGAAATTAAAGACTGATATAATTTTTTTAAGAGGGGGTTAATATTAAGGTAACCACAAAAGAATCTATTCTATACATCAAAAGAAAAAACAAGCAAACACAAGAAGTCTCAGCAAATACAAAGACACCAACATTTCAAAAGATGAAAAGAAAACATATAAAGAGGAGTCAGCAAAGAAAATTAAAGAGAACAAAGGAATTACCTACCATACACACACAAACAAAAAGACATCAAAATGACAGCACTAAACTCACACATATCAGTAATGACACAGAATGTAGATGAACTAAATGCATCAATAAAGAATCAGAGAAATAATAGACCTTTACAAAGAGAACTACAAGCCCTTACTACAAGAAACTAAGAGAGACTTAGGTAAATGGAAAAACCTACCTGCTCATGGATAGGAAGACTTAACATTTTACCCAAAGCAATCTACTTATATAATGCAATCCCAATACAAGTTCCAGTGACATTTTTTAGTGAGATGGAGAAACAAATCACCAATTTAGTTTGGAAAGGGAAGAAGCCCCAGATAAGTAAGGTACTTCTAAAGAAGAAGAACACACTGGGAGGCCTCTCATTACCTGACCTTAGAACATACTACACTGCCACAGTGGTCAAAACAGCCTGGTACTGGTACAAGAACAGACAGATCGATCAATGGAACAGAACTGAGACCTCAGAGATGACACCATCTGCGTATGAACAGTTGAAATTTGACAAAGGCCCTAAGACATTAAACTGGGGTGAAAACAGTATCTTCAACAAATGGTGCTGGCAAAATTGGATATCCATCTATAATAAACTGAAACAAGATCCGTATCTTACACCTTATACAAAAACCAACTCCAACTGGATAAAAGACCTAAATATCAAATCTAAAACAATAAAGCTCATCCAAGAAAAGGCAGGAACAACAATGGAAGTTTTAATACACAATGTGGACAGACTCCAAAATCTGCAAACAAACTACAATCAATAGAAGAGAAAATAGATAAATGGAAACTATTAAGAATCAAACACTTTTGCTCATCCGAAGACTTTATTAACAGAATTAAAAGACCACCTACAGAATAGGAAAAGATATTTGGCAACTCTAAGTCAGACTGACACCTGATCTCCATAATCTATAAAATACTACAGAATATCAATAAGAAGAAGATAAATAATCCAATTAAGCAATGGGCAAAGGAAATGTACAAACATTTCTCTAAAGAGGAGATCCAGGCAGCCAAAAAACACATGTGGACATGTTCACGATCTTTAGTTATTAAAGAAATTCAAATCAAGACGACAATGAGATACCATCTTACCCCGACAACGTTGGCCATGATCCCAAAAACACAAAACAACAAATGCTGGAGAGGCTGTGGAGAAATTGGAACTCTCCTACACAGTTGGTGCAGTTGTAAAATGGTCCAGCCTCTTTGGAAGGCAATCTGGCACTTCCTTAAAAATGGATATATACCATTTGACCCAGTAAATCCGCTACTTGGAATATATCCTACAGAATCAAGGCCTTTCACACCAATGGACACATGCACAAGAATGTTTATCACAGCACAGTTCACAATAGCAAAAAGATGGAATCAACCCAGATGCCCAACTACAGAAGAATCTATAGGTAAACTATAGTATATATTCAATGGAGCACTACGCAATGATAAAGAATAATGATGACTCCAGGAAACATCTCATAACCTGGTTTCAACTAGAAGACATTATGTTGAATGAAAGCAGTCAGTGACAAAAGGACAAATATTGTATGATAAGATCTCAAAAACAGAGTTGTGTATAGACAAAAAGACTCTTTGACAGCTGCTAGGGAGTGGAAGGAGTGAGGGGGAGAGGGGGAGGGTTTAGAATAGATAGTTGCTAGAAATCTGATTGGGTGAAATCAGTAATAGCACACATTACAAACAAGAACAATACTAAGTGGACTTCAGCATAACTTGAATACTTCTTCCATTTTAACCCAATATTGCAAGGACAGAGTAGCTGGTGTAGGGGCCAGGGGACCATGCTCTTAGGTGAAATCGAGGCCAATTGGCACAACTAGCGTTTTGCTAAGAGGGATCTCTGCACCCCACATTGGTGAGTGGCGTCTGGGGTCTTAAAAGCTGCCAAGCTGCCATCTGAGGGCACAGCAAATGGTCCCAACTCAGCAGGAACAGATGCTCACCAAAGACCAAAATGACACGGAGTAAAGATACCATCAGGATAGGAAATCTACAAAAGATATCAAAAGCCAAATCACAAAAAAAAAAAAAAAAAAAAAAAAAAAGAAATTCAGAGATCTTGGGATTTAATTTATGACAACATCATGTGAAAAAGAGGGACCAATTAATATGCCCACAGATCTTCAAGATGGAGAGGAAGCCTATGAGATACAAAGATATGATAGACTGGATTACTTTTAGAGTAACAGAAGGGACTGAGGGAATAATCACAACAGTAGCCTACAATTCTACACATGAAAACATGAAAATTTTAAAAAGCAAAACATGAAGTCTCAGCGATTACAAAAACCAAACACTGACAGACATGAAAGCACATTAGAAAAAAGACTCAGCACAGATAACTGGATACAACAGAGGGATTGTCCACAACATGCAAAAGAAGGCATCCAAATGATAGTGCTAAGTTCATAAGTAACAATAATCACACTGAAAGTAGATGGTCTAAATGAACCAATGAAGACACAGAATGTAGCAGACCAGATTTAAAAAAATTACCCATCTGTTTGCTACTCACAGGAGACACACTTCAGACTCAAAGACAGAGAACAAACCACAACTCAATATATCCAGATAGAAAAATTCAAAAAAGAGCAGGAGAAGCAATACTAATCTCTGACAAAATGAACTTCTAAATCCACAAAACTGGATAAAGAGGGCACTGTATACTCGTTAAGGGCTCAATACAGCAGGACATAACCATATTAAATATCTATGCACCCAGTGGAAAGTCTCCAAAATACATAAACACCATTTGCACTGAAATCGGAAAAAGATGTCTCCACAATGATAGTAGGTAATTTCAACACACTGGTCTCAGCAAAGGACAGAACATCTCAAAAAAGAAAAAAAAAGTCAATAAAGACAGAAAAGAGCTAAATACTGTAATCAACCAACTTGACCTCACAGACATCTACAGAACACCTCACCCAACAGCAGCCAAGTATGCTTTCTTTTCCAATACACAAGAATATTTTCCAGAATTGACTCCAGATTAGGCTATACAGAAATCCTTAACAAAATACAAAATATTGAAACAACACAATCTTTCTTTTCAGACCACAAAGGCATAAAACAAGAAAGCAATAGCAGAAAGAAGAAGGAAATAAAATTAAAAAAAAAAATTGGGAAACTGAACAACATTTTGCTCAAGAGCTATTGGGTAATGGAAGAGATCAAAGACAAAATAAATACATTCGTAGACTCAAAAGAATGGAAACACAGCTTACCAAAATCTATGGGACGCAGCAAAAGCAGTGCTCGGAGGTCAATTACTAAAGTTCAGAGAAGAGTTAAACCACTATTACTAATGGTATTCCAGAGCATAGGAAAGCATAGAATACTCCTAAAAAAATTTATTAAGCTAGTATAATCCTGATACCGGAACCAGGTAAAGATACACACACAAAAAAAGGAAAATTACAAACCAATACCTCTCATGAACCTAGTTGCAACAATACTCAACAAAATTCTAGCTAACAGAATTCAACATACCAAAAAAAAAAAAAATTCACCATGCTCACCATGATCAAGTTGGATTTATCCCCCCAGTCATACAAGGGTGGTTCAACATCACAAAAACAATTAATATAATCAACCACATGAAACAAAACGCCACAACTGCTTGATTCTATTAGTTGATGCAGAAAAGGCATTTGATAAAGTCCAACACCCATTCATGTGAAAAACTCAGCAAAATAGGAATAGAAGGGAAAGTTCTTAACTTAATAAGGGGTGTCTGTGGAAAACCAACAGCCACCATCATACTGAATGGAGACAAATTGAAAGCATTCCCCTTAAGAACAGGTACCAGACAAGGATGCCTGTTGTCACCACTTCTGTTCAACATTGTTCTGGAAGTCTTAGCCTGAACAATCAGGTGTGATAAATTAGGGGCATGCAGACTGGTAAAGAAGAAGTCAAAGTATCACTATTTGAGAATAATATGATCCTATACACAGAAAACTCTAAAGAATCCACCAAAAAACTACTGGCTGTAATAGACACACAAACACACAGACCAACAGAACAGAATTGAGATTCCAAATATAACATCATACACCTATGACTAACTGATATTTGATAAAGGCCCAAAGACTGCAAACTGAGGAAAAAGCAGGCTTTTCAATAAATGGTATTGGCAGAATTGGATATCCATCTAATAGAAGACTTCAGCAAAATGTCAGAACACAAGATAAACATACATAAATCAGTTGGTTTCATTTACACCAACAAGACAACTAAAGAGGAGATGTCAAAATCATTAGTATTTACTGTAGCCCTGAAGATGTTAAAATACCAGGAATAAAGTTAACCAGAGATGTAAAAGATCTGTACAAAGAAAACTGTAAGACCTTACTGCAAGAAACCAAAAGTGACTTACATAAGTAGAGAAACCTACTTTGCTCTTGGATAGGAAGACTTAACAGTGTGAAAAGGAATATTCTATCCAAAGCAATCCATAACATACAATGCAATCCCAATCCAAATTCCAATGCCATTTTTTAATAAGATGGAGAAACAAATTACCAACTTCATATGGAAAGAGGAAGCTGAGGATAAGTAAATCATAACTAAAGAAGAGCATAGTGGGAGGCCTCACTCTACTGGAACTTAAAATCTACTACACTATCACAGTAGTCAAAACAGCCTAGTACTGTCACAAAAAAGAGACACACAAACCAATGGAACAGAACTGAGAATCCAAATATAACATCATGCACCTATGAGCAATTGATGTTTGATAAAGGCCCAAAGGCTGTGAACTGGGGAAAAAATAGGCTTTTCAACAAATAGTATCACAGAACTGGATATGCATCTGCCAAAAAAAAAAAAAAAATGAAACAAGACCCTTATCTTACACCATGCACAAGAAGTAACTCAAAATGGATCAAACATCTAAATATAAAATCTGAAACAATAAATATTTCAGAAGAAAAAATTGGGAAGACACTAGAATCTCTAATCCACAGCATTAACAGTCTACATAAAATCATCAATAGCCAATTGAGAACTCCTAAAAATCAAAACTTATGCTCATTCAAAATCTTCATCAAGAAAGTAAAAAGATTACTTACAGAGTGAGAATGAATGTTTGGTTACCAGTTTTCTGATTGATAGCTAGTCTTGTTAGTCTATGAGATACTGTAGAACCTCAACAAGCAAAAGACAAGCTATCCAATTGAAAAATGGGCAAAAGATATGAACAGACACTTTGCCAACAAAAATATCCTGGATGCCAACAGATACATGAGGAAAATGTTCATGATCAGCAGCCATCAGAGAAATCCATATAAGAACTACAATGAGATACCATCTCACCCAAACAAGGTTGACAATAATCCCCAAAACACAAAATAATAAATGCTAGAAAGGATGTGGAAAGATTGGAACTCTTCTACACTATTGGTGGGAGTATAAAATGGTGAAACCACTGTGGAAATCAATTTGGTGCTTTCTTTAAAAACTAGAAATAGAAATACTGTATGATCCAACAATCCCACTCCTTGGAAAATATCCCATAAAAATAAGGGCCACCACACAGATACACGGACCCTGCTGTTTATTGCAGCATTGTCCACAATTAGAAAAAAGATGGAAGCAGTCTAGACACCTATCAACAGACAAATGGTTAAACAAACTACGATATGTTCACGTAATGAAATACTATGCAATGATAAGAACAATGATGATTTAGGGAAATATCTAACACTGTGGGACCCTTTGGAGAACACTGTACTGAGTAAAATTAGCCAGATGAAAAAGGATAAATATTGTATGAGACCATTATTATAAGGATGTAACAAAACATTTAAGCACCAAAGAAATCAATCTTTGATGGTTACAAGGGTGAGGAGGGAGAGAGATTTCTGCAAATTAGATAGTGGTTAGGATTTGAACTGGGAGTAGGGTGTGACAGCATGCACCAGAAAAGAGGGACTCAACTACACTGCATCAAAACTAAAATGCTCCCTAAGTGTGGTCCACCTCTTCAGAAGGAGAGAGTAACAGTTTCAAGGGTTGGGAGACCACACTTTCAGGTAACATCCAGACTAACTGGCATACTCAAGTTTTTTTCTTTTTCTCTAAAGGAAATGTTCTACATACCACCTGGATGAGTGGCATCTGGTGTCTTAAAAGCTAGCAAGCTGCCATTAAGTAGCATGAGATCCCAGTTCACCCAGACCAGAGGCAATCAGGGGACATCAAGGACAGAAGGAAAATACAAGCGCAGCAGAAGAAAGGAGCCGTATGAAGCAGAGTCTATTTCACCATGGGACCAGAAGAGCTAGAATAGTGCCTGGCCACCACCAGTGACTACCTGAATGGTATGTATAATACGGAGCCCTTGACATAGGAGAAGGATTAGAGGGCGGAATTAGAAATCTACCAAATGACCACGAATGGTCTGTCACTCTACGGGGTTCCCTTGGGAACGTGGCACCCAGAGTCTCTAACCCATTTATGGCATTCGGCACCGAAGGCAGCTCTTCACATAAATAGTGACCCGGAATATAAAAACCATGGAGTGAGACTGGGGATGGACAGCCTTTTGCACGTTAATTTATACACAGGGCTGTCCAAGGAGGTCATTGCTGGAGACGAGATGATGGGGTAAGGAGGTACAGATCATGGTCAAATGGACATACGTAGTTTGAGATGAAAGTAGGGAATCGTGCTGTCACAGATTAGTGGAAGGGAGAGCAGTTAGAGTAGAACTGTGGTGCAAATTCCAGGTATTACATGGAGAAGTGGTATACATTGTAAACTTGTACTGAAACCACAATAAAATTTATTTAAAAAAAAAAAGAAAGAAAAGAAAAACGGGATACAGAACTCAAACCCATTAAAAAAGACCAGACTTGATACAATAGATGGGTGGAATCCCAGAAGACAAGCCTCCAGACTCTGTTAGCCCATAACTGAAACTGTTCCTGAACGCAACTCTTCAGACAAAGATTTAGAGGGGACCAGGAGCTAGTTGAATTAAATGGGAAATGCAGAATGGAAAGAAGGAATGCTCTGTCACAGCGTGAGGAGGGCAGCTGGAATTACACAGCAGTATAAGTTTTTGTATCACAAATTGACTTAGATTGCAAACTTTCACTTAAAGTTCAGTATATATACATATATACATTTAAAGTCTAAGTAGTTAATGTTCTGTAAATTGACAATGCCAAGACGTGAATAAGAGGACTGTCAATTAAGTTCACCAACCCATCCTAGAAAAAGTGCTGCATACCTCATTGCTAATTATGACTATGGTCACCTTTGAAGTATTTCCCTTGGGAAGCTATGTACCCACACCAGGGCCTAGTCCACCCTTCAAAGCAATTTTGGAACTCTTTCTGAAATAGAGCTGTTGTATTATCCTTGATATCCTGGATGCCATCCAGATGTCTTCCTTTCAATATTTTCTTTATCTTCAGGTAAAGAAAAAAATCACTGAGGGAGGCAGATCAGTTGAGTAGGGAGGGTATTCCCAAACAGTTATTCATTTACTGGCTAAAAACTCCCTCACAGTTAAGTTCGTGAACTTGCCACCTTGCCACCATTTGCAATGGTCATTCCAGAAAGAGTTCCAAAATTATTTGAAAGGTAGACTAGCTGCTGGCATAGGTCCATAACTTCCCAAGAGGAGTGCTTTGAAGTTGAGCTTAGTGATTCAGCAATGAGGTATGCAGCACTTAGAACAATTAAGCTCATGGACATGTCAGACCTTGTATATGATATTGAATCTAAAATGTCATGCTTTTTCCAAAACCTCTGGGTGCCTTTATTTATATTCGATCTGTGTACAACTTCTCACTGGATATCTCCCCTCAGATGTGAAATGACTGGCATTTCAAACTCAGCATGTCTTTAATATTCCCCTCACCTTCAATGCCACCATCTCTTTTCCTGCCTGTCTCCCAGTACAGTCAATGACATCCATGTCACTGTCTTTTCATGAGCCTTAGCACAAATTTAGAAACCAAGCTTGCTTTTTTCTGTTCCTCATTCCTCCTCACAACCCAATCAATAAATCAATAAATATTGATGATTCTAAGATCTAGTATTCTATGTGTCTTTTTGTTTTAATACTGGTGAGATCTTAGATTTTAAAATTTCACCAGCTTCTTATTGCTCTTAGAATACTAGTTGAATCTCTTTCCCGTGGCCTACAAGCCTCCTTTACTCAGCCCATCTAATCCACTAACCTCATCTTGCATTCCCTCTCTTTGTGTTCTAACCCACCATTTTTGCATCTGCTCCCATGACTTTTCCATCTTGCTGCTGAGTCTGAGTCTTTGTTTTTATCTCTCACACAAAGAGCCGTTATTTGGCTTACCGTAATGTGTCTTATAGGTCTCAGCTCAATTGTCATCCCCTCCAAGAGATTTTGTATGCTCTCTGTTCTCTTGTTTATGCTTCTTTTTGTGAATCTGTGTATTAGATGATAGTGTCCATGAGGACAGGAATTTTAATTATTTTTTCCATCAGCTGAGAGTAAAATGTTCTACTATTAAGTGTATTCTGACTCTTAATGACCCTGTAGGACAGAGTAAACTCACCCATAGAGTTTCCAAGTCTGTAATCTTTATGGAAGCAGACTGTCATGTCTTTCACCTGCAGAGCAGCTGCTGGGTTAAAATCACTGAACTTTCTATTAGCAGCTAAGCACTTAACCCCTGCTGTAACAGGGCTTCTAGAGGTCAGAATATATATTCAATAAACACTTGTTCCAGGGAGTTCTGGTATTAGCCAGAGTATTATTTGTGTGGGTCTGGATTCTAATGGAGTAATGAATAGAAGAGGAAATAGTTAGACTCCTCACAACTCTCCCTGAAGCATTCTGAAATAGTCATTTTTCATGCGTCCCTGGCAGAGTTATGGGAAGGGAATCTGATGGCCAGGAGTGAGCTGGCTATGTAATAGGTACTTGAAATGTAGAAACCTGGCAGTCAAAGTATGCTGGAGGCTCCCCTTGAACCCAGAAAATGAAAAGTTTATGAGTTTCACGTCTTGAAACCTTCAAAAGCCTTAGGGTATTTTTTGAATTGTGGGCTGTTCTGACTCACTGATTAAGTCAGAAATTGCAAGCATACCTATGTTACTTGTGGCCTCCATATTGATTAAAACATGAATTTAAACCCTGTTTCAATTACTCAGCCAGGAGACTTTTAACTGCTGCTACTTGGAATAAACTTTCGTTTGCCACAGGGTATCATGAATACTCTGAAGTTTTAAGAGGAAATGGCACCACAGAAGAGAAAAGGTAAGTCACAGAAAACTTATGAGATAAAAGGTTAACAGCTCCTAAACAGAGAACAAGAAAATTATTATACATCAGTTTTAAAAAGTCAGATTTTGTTTCTGTCACCTATAAAGTAAAATATATTACAGGATACTTGTTTAATTTTCACACTTGTGCCACAAAGCAAGAGCACTTTGTGTTACTCTGTTTTTAAAGGCATGTAAAAACACAATTAACACCTTCTAAGTACAGAATCATGTGAAAATAAATAATATTTTCAGATTTTTTAAAGGGGTGACTTGCTGTAAATTTGCAATAAATCTTAGAAACAAGAACAGTATTAAGTGGACTTCAGTATAACTTGAATACTCCTTCCATCTTAACTCAATATTGCAAAGACAGAGTAGCTGGGGCAGGGGCAGGAGACAATGCTCTTAGGCAAAATTGAGGCTAATTGGCACAACTAGCATTTTGCTAAGAGGGCTCTCTGCAACCTACATTGGTGAGTGGCTTCTGGGGTCTTAAACGCTGCCAAGCTGCCATCCGAGGGCACAGCAAATGGTCCCAACTTAGCAGGAAGGGATGCTTACCGAGGACCAAAATGACATGGGCTAAAGACAACCCAGAAGATAGAGAGACCCCCATGAGTGGGCGCCTACATTGACTTGGTACCAGAAGATCCGGATGGTGCCCGGCCACCACCAGTGATAGCCACAGTGGAGCTCACAAACTTGAGTCTCACAAACTTGAGTCTCACTGGCAACATAAGAATAAAAAGGGGTACATCCTGAGATCTCCACTAAAAGACAACAATTGATGGTCCAGTGGTTTCGGGGTTCCCCTGGGAGCATGGCCCCTGGCCCTGATGCTGCCCTTGCCCATAAATCATAATGAAGGTTCACTCTTTGGACACGAGTGGGTTGGACTTGGCGATGCAGAGTGACCATATATTGGATGCACTTTATGGTTCTGTGCATCTATAGGATGACATCCTGCTGACCTCTGGCTGGAGGAAGGAGAGTGGGTGGAGAGGAAGGGAAAGGAGGCTGTTGGGAGGATGAGACATGTATGGAGCAGAGAGGAATAGTGTGCTGTCACCGGGCAGGGAGAGCAGTGGAAGCTGCATATAGGTGGGCATGTAAATTTATATGGGAATGTACATCTTCACTCAGTCATAATAAAAAAAAAAAGAGAGAGAGAAAAAAGATTTGTAATAAATCTGACACACCAGACCCTTGATTTGATTGACAAGTAAAGTGTAAGGTCAGAGAGCTTTCCAAATATGTATACAAGATAATGATACATCTGAACAGATGTGTCAAGGAAGGAAGTGTTTCAGGGACAGAGTTAAACAGGTCTAGGATTTGAATTACAGGAAAAAGAGCCACACTTCTTTTGGATTATTTCGATAACAAATCGACTCCTATAAAAAGATTGATGACTTTTCTCTTTTTCACTTGTTTCTTCCCATTGCTCTTTCCATGAACATCTTGGGAATGCCCACAAAGTCTCAGGAATTGTGCTAGACTCTGCAAATGAACATGAATAGAACATACTCTCTGTTTCAAAGAGCACAAATTCAGCTGGGCAAGTAAACACACAAGTTACACTTGCATGTGTTCTGGCAAGCAGAACAGATTGTATGGATCAACTATTTTGATAAGAACTGCCAGAATGGTTGTCAAAATGTTTAAAGATGCTTACTGAAGACATTGCAGTGATAGGGAATCTTAAAGAATTAGCAATCAACATCCCAAAGAAGGTCACTTGGCTATCTCAAAGAAGGTCACAGTCCAGGACACTATGACTAGAATTTACTTTTCCCCGTGGCACTGGACATCTGAGACACAAGGAGCTGAATGGTTATTTTATAACTGAAAATTCAGGGGGACAGAATTCGAAGTAATTTAGAACCCCAGTGACAAGACACCTGAAGAGCCTCTCACGCTTTGGTTTGGCACCTTCAAAAGAAGTATACACAGAACACAGAGGTTGTCAAAGGAGAAAAATTAAAATTCAAATTATCTCACCTCATTGAAAGGTGACTACAGTGACCGCTGTGTTACGTGTCACGTTGAGTGTGTTACGTTGAGATGGCTCTGACTCATGGTGACCTTATTTATAACAGAACAAAATATTGTCTGGTTCTGTACTATCTTGAGAATCATTGGTATGAGTTGCAGCCACTGTGTCAGTCCCGCTCATGGAGGATTTGCTTCATTTTCACATACCCTGTATTTTACCAAGCATGATATCCTTTTCTAGATGTTGCTCTTTCCTAATGAAGTCTCACAGCAATCTTTGCTTCGGAGGAATATTCTGGCTGTAGTTCTTCCAAGACTGATTTGTTTATTGTTCTACCAGTCCACAAAATATTCAACATTCTTTGCCAACACCATAATTCAAGTGTGTCAGTTTTCCTTTGACCTGCCTTCTCCATTCCAGATTCCATTCTCTCAGACTCACGACAAAGTAAAAGTAAATCCTCTCTTGGAAAAGATAGCATCATTCTAGGCTTGAAAATATGTTTTTATAAAACTGTGAGTCTATAGAACAGAGTAGAACTGCTTTGTATGGTGTCCAAGGAACCCTGGTGGATTCGAACTGCTGACCTTTTGGTTAGCAGCCATAGCTATGTATAACAAAAAACAAACCCATTGCCAATGAGTCAATTCTGACACACAATGACACTATAAGACAGAGTAGAACCATCCCATAGAGTTTCCAAGAAGCGCCTGGTGGATTCAAACTGCCAGCCTTTTGGTTAGCAGCCATAGCACTTAACCACTACACCACCAGGTGTTCTGGCTATGTATAAAATCAAAACAAGCCTACTATCATTAGGTTAACTCTGATTCACAGAACCCCATAGTCAGAGTAAATCTGTCCCATACTGGGAGCACCTGGCAGATTTGAACTGCCAGCCTTTTGGTTAGCAGCCATGGTACTTAACAACTATACCACCAGAATTTCCCAGCTATGTATACCCACTGCCATCAAGTTATGCCTGGCTCACAGTTATATATAGGAGGTCGTAAATAAGAGACATTAGGTTAAAAATCTTACGATAACCATGCTCACCATTTTTATATAGGCTCAAAGAAAAGATCATTAATTTTAATAGAGAACTATAATTAATATGAAAGATGAGACAGAAATTACAGAACTAACAAAAGTTCTAAGTTCATTAAATAGATTAAGTGACAGATTAAACACAAGTAAAAAGAAAACCAGTAAACTAGATGATAGGTCAAAAGAAATTTTTATAATGAATTACGGAAAGATAAAAAAAGAGAAAATACAAAAGAGACAGTAAGAGATATAAAGGAGTCAGCAAGAAGGACTAACTTGCGTGTATTCTGAGTTCCAGAAGTAAAAGGGAACTGGGTGAAAGTAATATTAAAAGAGCTAATAACTTTCTGGAAGTACACTAAGACACAGTTTCAAATAGCCTTAAGAAAGCAGGAGGAAAGGAGAAAAAATAAGCAAAACACTTACCTAAGTTTATCATACTAAAAACACTGAAAAGCAAAGTAAAAAAAAAAAAAAAAAACAATAAAAAGACAAACAACTCAATCAAAAACTGAACAGAAAACTTGAATAGGTAGTTGACTAAATGACCAAGAAGCACATGAAAGGATGTTTAATATCCTTAGTCATTAGAAGGGTGCAAATCAAAACTTCAATGAGATACCATCCCACCCCTGTAAAGAGGGCAATGATTGCAAAAAGGAAGGGGAAAATGGATGTTGAGATTTGGGGAAAATTTGTAAACTTCATCCATTGCTACTGGAAATGTAAAATGGTACAGCTTTTGTGAGAAACTTTGGTGGTTTCTCAAAAAGTTGAGCATAAAACTACCATGCCACCCAGCAAGGTTGATTGATTTAGGTATCTACCGAGATTAAATAAAGGCAGGAATGCAAACAGAAACCTGTACATTAATGTTCACTGCAGCATTGCAGCTGTTCTTCGTTTGCAATAGCCAAAGGTGGAAACAATAAAAATATCCATCAACAGATGAATGGATAAACAAAATGTGGTATGTACACAAAGTGTACTACCGTTCAGTCACAGAGAGAAGTCCTGTGACATGGATGAATTTTGAAAATATGCTGAGCCAAATAAGTCATAAAAATACAAGTCCTATATGATCTCAATTACATAGTCTCAATTTCAATTTAATTATAGAAACTAAAGATTATTTGTGGTTACAGGAAGTTGAAAATATGAGGGAAAGGTGGGTTGTTTAGGGAACGCAGAGTTTATGCTACTGGTGTGGAATTATTTGAAAAGGATAGAAAGACTGGGTGCACAGCTTGAAGACTGTAATAATGTCGCTAAATTAAAGTGTTCCATATGCTTTACTACAATTTAAAAACCTATACCAAACAAACAACAACAAAATTTGGACTGGAAGCTGCAGAAACCATGGAATCCAGGAAAAAAAAAAAATGAAATGATATCTTTAAAGTGCTACGATAAAATAACTCCCAACTTAGAATTCTGTAACTAGTGAAAATGACTTTTAAAAATGAAAAAAAGTAAAACATTTTCCAGGACAAATTGAGAGAATTTGTCAATAGAAACCTTCACTAAAACAATTACTAAAGAATAGAATATTATAAAGGCAGAAGAAAATGATCACAGATAAAAGTTAAGACGCAGGAAGGAATAAGGGCAACAAACTAGTCAACGTATAAAAAAATATAAATCAGTATAAAAGAAGAAGACTAATGTCATGTTGTGTTAGCTTTTATTTATCAGCTATTATTGTTGTATTTAATATATATTATGCTATATTATGGAGTTCTGTTGACACAGTGGTTGAAAGCTCACCAGCCAACCAAAAGGTAAGCAATTTGAAGCCACCAGCTGCTCCCTAGAAAACCTATGGGACAGTTCTTCTCTTTCCTATACAGGGTCACTATGAGTCAGACTCAACAGCAATGAGTTATTTGTTTTATGTGGTATTAAATTACAACACTCTCAAAAAAGAAAGAGTGAAAAAAATTATTCCAGGAAAATATTAAAGTACTAGTTAATACGGAGCCTGATGAATACAAGGTACATGTTCCATCTCATAGTACTGTTAAAGAACAGTGAAAAGTATAAAAAGCCAGGCTAGTGGAGTGAAAAACAGGAAAAAAAAAAAAAAAAAAAAAAACCACAATCCAAAAGAAAGCAAGAAAGAAGTGGGAAAGAAACATAGAACAGGTAGGACATTACTATATCATTTAGTAAACTAAAAGATACATTTAAATTTCAAGCTGTCAATATTCTAATTTAATGAATGTGCTAAATGCTGCAGTTAAAACAATGATGACTTTTGAATGGGATTTTTTTTAAAGTTTTATTGTTTTTAAGAGAGAGATAAAATATAAGAATATGAAGCTATTGAAAAATAAACAAAAAAAGTGTAGGAAAAATACACTGCTCAAACTTTGGCCAAAAAAGCTAATGAAAGAGACTTCAACTAAATTATCAGAAATTTAAAAATGCTAAACATGTATACATTTGGAAACATAGCCTAAAAATATGTAAGACAAAAATTGACAGAACTAAGATGAGAAACAGACAAATCCACAGTCATATTGTCGTTTTAATATACATACCTGCAGATTTATAGCAATCCTACCTAATTTAGAATATGAGATCTCAGAATCCAGAAGTAATCTAAAGCTTCAAGGGGGCTCTGTTACAACTGTAGCAGGAGCAGATGCCTTTCACTGATAAATAAGTTACAAAATGCTGGTGTATTCTTGTTGACAGTCTTAAGACAAGTCCTTTTATGAAGAGTGAAATTCTTTCTCTACCTTTCCTGGACTTCTGTAGGAGAAAAGTTACCCTCAACACTGGCAGATTCTTTTGTTCTTTTTCTGCAGAAAGAGCAAGTGCTTTTCTTCCTGGTGAGTTCTGGAGAGAAACTGAGGATGCACAGAATTGTTCCTTCTTATTTTCATTTGAAGTTTGTTCCCTCTAAGTTGCCTTAATTCTGGCTACTTGTCCAAGTCAAATATTTCTCAAGGATGAGGTTACACTCAATGGTTGAGGTCATTGGCAGGAAGCCACACCTTGCACTGCATGTTCCAATGTCAGCTTTCTTAGTTCTTCAGTGACCTATCTTTTTACAAACTTACCTAGATTAAATACATCTACAGTATGCACCTGTCTTTCTTAGGTCTGGAATGATCAAGGTTTGCTCCTATAGAAATTCCAATAAAGTTTTCTGAATAACATCAATCAAAAAATGAATAAATAATCCAACTTAACTGATTCAAGGTGACAGGGTAGACGGAGCGTGGGAGAAAAACAGTAGAATCAATAGAACAAATGGGGCAGAAGCAGCTTTTAATTATAATCTAACCCAAAACTCCATTAATGTATATTTTTTCAATTTTAAGGAGTTTTGGTGTGGTTAGAAGTCGTCTCCCATACTAAACTGTTTTTGAGACAACATTAAAGGAGAAAATGTAGCTAGTTGTCAGAATTAACTAAAGCTTTAACATCTGTAACATATGCCTCCTTTGGTCACTTTCCAGCCTCTGACAGAAATATCACTCCCATTTCCTTGGACACAGCTTAGATAAGGTATTTGAAACTAAGATTAAACCTCGTTTTCCCTGAAGTTCTCCCCTTTGATCTTTGAATCTCTTTCACTTGATGGATCCTGAATTCAATTAATCATCTGACCTCCAGTCCTTTGGACTTGAGTCAATAGCCTGCCATCTTGTCTGCTGATCTTGGTATTTATTGGTCCCTGAAGTTTTCTGAGACAGCAGCTTGCCATCTGACCTTCTAATCTTGGGTTCATCAGCCTTTGCAACCATGTGTGTCAAGAGGAGCCTCCAACGTGATGGCTGACCCACAGACTCAGGACTTTCCAGCTTCTGCAATTGCATGAGCCATTTCGTTGAGATAAATGTCTCTCTTTATATATTTATAAACATATGCTTCCCTGGTTTTGCTTCTCTAGAGGGCCCAGTCTAAGATGTGTAGCCAAATCGGTCTCCTTGTCACCATATTCAGCCTGCTATTAAGTGCAGACTTGATTCTGTTGTTGACTATTTGTCCCAATACAATATCTAATTCCTGTAAAGTAGGGTGGAACTCAGACCAACCCTTTAAAGCTATTTCTTAGAGAAGTCAAACTCAGTTTTCTAACTCATTTGGGAAGTGTTTAGAACTCCTTGTCTACAAGTATGACATATATAAATACTAAATCATAACCTGAGCTTCCCAGGATAGATATACCTACTAAGAATAGAGTAAAATATTTTTAATCTGTCAGCTCCATGGAATGTTAAATTGTTTGTTCCAAGCAGGTCAAGATTTTCTGTCTACAGTTTTTCTGCACAGTAAATTGTATTGCTCTAGTAAGCTAGGGCTTACTTGTGGTAAATTTGAAGAGTACTTTAGATAACACAAGGAGACGTTAACCAAAGAGGTGGACACAGAAGACTGAATCATAAAATAAAGATGTGAATTTGGCAGTAATCTGCATAATGCTTCTGTACTAACATTGGAAATAATTACATTCTCAAAACAACAAACCAAGGTAAGAAGTGAGTTGAAGAAAGAACTCTGTGGCAGATTCATTTGGAAGCATCAAGGAAGACTATGATTAATAGAATAGTGTTAAGGAAATAAAAAGAACACTTATGGAATATATTGTCTGGCTTGTACCAAATCCTCTATATAAATGATTCCTCAGGATCCTTGCAGGATTATATCTATATATGAGACTGCCTATTAATTTTGCCAACTCATCCTTGAAAAACCGGCTACATACCTCATTGCTGAATATGGTCACCTCCAAAGTATTCCCCTTGGGAAGCTATGTACCAATGTCAGCACACAGTTCACCCTTAAAAGAATTTTGGAACTCTTTTTCTGGAATAGTCATCAGAGGTGTTTTCATATTACCCTTGATGTTCTCAGTGTCATCAAAATGTTTCCTTTTCAATATATCTTTTATCTTTGCACAAAGCATAAGTCATTGGGACCCAAATGGGGGTAGTAGGTAGGGTGTTCTAATAGTAACTTGTTTACTTGCTAAAAACTCCCTCACAGACCACTGTACAATTAAGTTCACAAACTCATCACATGTCACCTTATAATTTTTATCTTCTCTCTTTTATTTTCACTAAATTTACTTTGTTGGCATTGTGAATATGCATAGCGAAAACATATACCAATTCAGTGACATTGGTTACATTCTTCAAGTTGTGCAACTAGTGTTACCTTCCTTTGCTGAATTGTTTCTCCCCCGTTAACATAAAGTGACTGTTTCATGAAGTTTCCATTTACTCTTTCAAGTTGCTGTTGTCAGTTTGATCCCATATAGATAGTTCTTAAAAGAGTGTAACATCGAAGGTAGATGAAGTGGAGATTATTAGTATCATTATACAGATGAGGAAAACAGAGGCTCATAAAGCCTAAATAACTTCTCCAGTTTCATACAGCTAACAGTGGTAAAGTCAAAGCTTCAATTCAAACTCAAAACATAATACTTAAATGACTACACAAAATAATGTTTTAAGGAGAATCATTTCCTTCCTCACCTAATGGTGTAGAAAAAAAGAAATCAAGAAGCAGTTCATTTATTGTGAAATTCTGATCACCTTTAAGACCTACAGGTTTATGGTTTCAGCACATGGGAAACTAATAGCTATGACATGAGGGATGATTGCAAGGTGAAGATACAACATGAAAAAAAAGTATGGATTCCTTCTTAAGTTATTTTGGTGAGTGGGAGTTTAAGAAAGGCAGTAAAGTAGATAGAGTATTTACAACCTTTTTAAGACAGAGAAGCTTTGTATTTAGAGGTTGTTATATACTCAGCTTTGTCCCTCGAGCATATTAATTTAAGTTTTGGTTTTCTGTACCTGTGGATGTGATCCTGTTTGCAAACTGAGTTTTCTTGTTATACAAGGTCTGACAAGTTTGTGAAATTGCCAATGGGCATTTACATTGGTGGTACTGTACAAACAACTCCATAAGGGTTTCATAAACTTGGCATATCAGTGTCTCACAGCCGTGTTCATGTCAACATGTGGCTGGGTCTTGCTGAGTGGTGTTCATTTTTGTTGTTGTGTGTTTTTATGCACCTTCATTAGAATGCTAGATCTTGAATTAGAGCAAAGAACAAACATTAAATTATTTACTAAACTTGACAACAATGGAAATAAAAACAGGGACATGTTAGTCCAAGTTTATAGGGATAATCACATGAGGAAAATGGCAGTGTACAAATGAATTAAACATTTTTCTTAGGAGAGAGATAGTGCCATTGGTGAAGGGAGCTCAGAGTGGCCAGTAATGAGCAGAACTGATAAAAACACTGCAAAAATTTGTACCAACTGGACAAATAGTTAAGTGTGTTTGCTATTTGGAAGTCATGAAAACACTGCATACAAAAGTTAGAAGAAAATGACTTAAACTTTTCACCAACAACTCATGGCTCTTGTATGACGACAATGCACCTACTCACACGACACTGTCTGCTAGGGAGTTTTTAGCTAGTAAACCAACAACTGCACTGGAACACCTTCCTTGCTCACCTGATCTGGCCCCCCAATGAATTTTTTCTTTACTCGAAGACAAAGGGAATATTGAAAGGAAAACATTTTGATGACGCTCAAACATCAAGAGTAATAAGGCAACAGCTCTGATGGCCATTCCAGAAAGAAAGTTCTAAAACTGGTTTGAAGAGTAGACTAGGTGCTGGCATGGTACTTAGCTTTCTGAGGGGAGTACTTCAAAGCTGATCATAGTGACATTCAGCAATGAGGTGTGTATCACTTTTTTCAGGATGAGTTCATGGACTTAATTGGTAGACCTATTAATGAGGTAAGTAAGTGTAGGGTGTGGCATGAAACTAATCAGTTATGACTTCTTAAAATGGTAGAACAGACACGGAGAATGTAGGAGATAAGGCACATATTAAGAAATCCAAAGGAATGTCAATGAAAGGTAAACAACCATCGAACAATGCAAGCTCCTGTAGCTAACAACAGGGAAGGACCTCCCACTGTAGCTAACCCCTAAAATTGGACTCCTAACTATTAGAACTGTGAGAAAATACACTTCTGTTCTTCGAAGCCACCCAGTTGTGGATTTGTTGTTATTGTTAAGGCAGCAGTAAGTAAATAAGATAGAATTTGTTACTAAAAGTGGGGTGCTGCTTTAACAAATATCTAAAATGTGGCAGGGGCTTTGGAATTGTGTAATGGGTAGAAATGGGAGGAGTCTTGCTTGATAGTAAGAGCCTAGATTGCCATTAAGAGACTATCTGTATAATCATGGATGATACAGTCAGTTCTGAACAAGCACTGAAGGAGTTGAGAGCTATGGTGAAAGCATCCATTGTTGTAAACAGAATGTTGTTAGTAATCTGGATGTCAAATATGCTTTGGGGAGGCTTTTAAAGTATGTTAATATATTAGTGGACACTGTTATAAAGTGGCAGAAAAACTTGCCTCAATTAAGTTTGAATGTTTTGTGGAAAACAGAGATTATAAATGATGAACTTTGGTATTTAGCTGAGAGTATTTCTGAAATTTTGAAGATGCACTACAGTTTCTCACTGTTGCTTGTATTAAAATACGGCAACACAGAGATAGATTGAGAAATAAACTACATACAAAAAATAACTAAATAAATGGAATACTCTTTCGTAAAAACTAAGTGAGCACACCTGAAAAAATATAACAAGACCGTGAGTAAACAACCATTAGCTCAAGGTAGTAGACTGCATCCTGGGGAGTAGTTCAGAGACCAGCAGAACTATTGGAAGGAGAACAGGGGACATGGATCTCTCTTCTTTGGCTTCAAAGTATGGAGCTGCCATCTAGGTTTCAAAGAATGATATGGAAGCCACATTCATTCCAGAGAGTAAGAATCCCATTCCAGAAGACTAGAAGAATGAGGCCACAGCTAGAAGATTAAAGGGTGATGTTTCTTTTGCAGGGCTGAAGTGATGGGATCAGTGTTCTAGTCAAGGAGGAGCACATATGGCTCATATGTAAGGAGGTAGGATTACCATCTCAGTGGGCCTGGAAATCAAGACAGACACCTGGGGCTGAGGGTCCTCCCTCCAGAAAAGTATGTTTCAACTTGGCTAGGCCATGATTCCCAGCATCATGTGATTGTCCACAATTCAGTCATCTAATGTGATTTTCCTACAGGTTGTGAATTCTACCTCTGTAGTATTGATGAGGCAGGATTAGAAACAGTTATATTAATGAATCAGAACTCAATTGACTGCATCTTAAACTAATTTCTTTTGAGATATAAAAGAGAAATGTGCAGAGAGATATGGAGACCTCCTACCACTAAGAAAGAAGTCCTGGAGCATAGCATGTACTTTGAACCTGAGATTCATGCTTTGAGAAGCTCTTAGACCAGTAGAAGACTGATGACAAGGACCATCCCCAAGAAGTGACAGAGAGAACAAGGCTTCACCAAGAACTGCTACCCTGAATTTGGACTTCTAGTTTCCTGAACTATAGAAGAATACATTTCTGTTTGTTAAAGCTATTTGCTAGCAGTATTTCTGTTACAACAGCAATAAATGACTAAGTTAATGACCAATGCTCAGAGGCTGGGGCGTGAGGACATTTCCCAGATATGACTGGAAAAGAAGAGGGTTATTTTAAAGTCTTGAGAGCTAATGAGCTTTTTCCTACTGGGTTTTAGACTTAGTTGGTGCTCACGATCCTTATTTTCACTTCAGTTATCCTGGCAAGAGAATGTCTACCTCATTCCTGTTTCATCATTGTACTTTGGAAGCAACTAGCTTGTATTTTAGGTTTCACAGGTCCGTAAATAGACAGTAATTTTGTCCTAGGATGGAATGTAAACTAAATCTCAAATACTGCTGATTTAAATGATGTATATGATGTAATTTTGAACTTAAGTGTTGATAAACATTTGGGTTAAGACTTTTGGGATGATGTAACAGAGTAAATGTTTGCACTTAGAAAGGACATGAATTTTTGGGAGTCAAAGAATAAAATGTTATGGAATGAATTGTGTTCCCAAAAAATATGTATTAAAGTCCCTGATCATCTGTACTTGTCAATACATTATTTTTCTATGTTAATGTGGTCATACTAGCATAGAGTTGTTTCTAAAATGAATGACTTATGATCTGTAAAAAGAGCAGGGGGATTGGGCCAAGATGGCAGACTAGTCACATGTGTCCCCCATTCTCTCTCAGAACTAAGGCCTAGAAAAACAATTGAACAGTGTAGACTGGACATTTTGGGAACCTCAAGATCAGACAAAGGATTGTGAGATTGGGCTGGGTGACAGGAAGGGGAAAACTACATTGGTTAGAGGGGAGACAGCAGCACAAGGTGTTCTCCTTCTGCTCACGTGCAGCAGAGAGGCTTACAGGTATGGATACCATCTTTGTCAACTGGGATACTGGGACTGGGGTTGCTGAACCTGAGAGCCTAGAGCTGGTTGTCATGCTGAGCTGCAGCACCTAAGTAGACAGTGACTCTTGCAGCAGAGAGGCTGTGCTTAAGACAGTCAAATCTAGAAACCCAGTGGTGGCTATTGGCTGAGGGTTCCAGTGTTCTTCTCCCCTTTCTTTTTCAAGCCATAGCACAGATTCTGCTGGTGCATCACAGGAGCGGAAACACAGGGAGAACACCATATTGGTCATTTGAGAGGCAAAGTCAGCCAGTCCTGAGGGCATGGCTGGGGCTGGCTGCCGTGCTGAGTGACAGTGTCTGACTGGACAGTACTTCTCTCATGAAGAAAGCTGTTTTTAAGACAGTTGCACCTAGAGAACGCAGTGGTGGCTGGCAGCTGAGTGTGGTGTCTCTTTCCTTCTCCTCTTTCTGAGCCACATCATAGTGTCTGCTGATGCATATGTTCCACAGCTAGGTCATCATCATTGTCTGCCAGAAGGTGGCGCCTGCCACCCTTGAGGGCCCACCTGGGACTGGCAACTATTGGACTGTGTCTCTCTCAGCAGAAAAACAGTTTTTAAAATGATCACACCTAGAGAATGCACCAGTGGCTGGGGGCCAAATGTGGCAGCACCCTTTGCCCCTCCCTTCCTAGACCCACATCATAGCATTTGCTGATACATCATCAGAGACTCCACAAGAAGGTCACCATTTTGCCAGACAGGAAGTGGGGCCTACCACCCCTAAGAGCCCAGCTGGGGCCAGCCGCTGCTGGACAGCATCTCTCTCAGTAGAGAGGCTGTTTTTAAGACATTTACTCCTAGAGAATGTGACAGCAGACGGCCACTGAGTGTAGGAACACCCTTTCCTCCTCCCTGCTCTGAACTACGCCATAGTGCATGCTGGAGTCACTCTACTGAGTCAGCATAAGTAGATCACCATCTTTGCCAGCCAGGAGGAAGGCATGGCATCCCTGAGTGTCCAGCCTGGACCAGCCACCAAGCTGAGCAGCATTACTTGACAGGACAGCATCTCTCTCACCAGAGAAGCTGTACTTAGGACAGCTGCACCTAGAGAACGCAGCAGTGGCTGGGGGCCAAGTAAAGCAGTGCCCTGCCTCATTCCCTTCTCTGAGCTGTGCCATAACTTCTGCTAGTGTGGCACTAGAGAAGCTGAACAGCTTTCTGATAGTGCAAAGATAGCAATTCAACATTTAAACAAGCAGACCACTATGCCTCTGGAAAACTTTCAAAATAAAGAATCAAAAACTTCCCAGATAAAGAATCCTTCCTGAAATTATCAGAGGTAGAATACAGAAGAATTGTGTATAGATACCATCTGGATTTTAGGATCACAACTGAACAAAGTGCAGCAGAACAAAATGAAAAACAAGCTACATGAACTGCTAGAACATCAACAATCTGAAATTCAGCAGATCAGTAATAAAATTATGGAGTTAGACAATTCAATGGAAATCCAAAAGAGCAGAATTGAAATGCAGAATTAGTGAAATTCAAAATAAAGCAACCAACACCAGAATTTATGAGGAGAAATAAAAGAATCAAGAAAAATGAAGAACCACTAAGAATCATGTCAGACTATCAAGAGAAACAACTACATGTAACAGGGAGGGATAGCAGAAAACAAAGAGAGAACTATTCAAGAGCTGCTGACAGAAAAATTCCCTGACATCATGAAAGAAGAGAAGATAGCTAATCAAGATGGTCACTGAACTCCACAAAAGGTAAACTCCAAAAGAAAGACTCCAAGATGTGTAAAATTCAAGCTTAATAAAATGAAACATAGAGTGACTCTTAAGAGAAGTTCAGCTTCAACAAAAACTAAAGTACAAAGAGAAGTCTTGTAGACTGTCCTCTGACTTTTGAGCCAAAGCCATGTTGGCAAGAAGGCAGTGGGTAGCACATACAAAGCCTTGAAGAGTGGGAAAAACAAAAACCTTCCAACTGAGAACTTTATTTTCTGCAAAATTATCTCTCAAATATGATGATGAAATTAAGACATTCTCAGATAAACAGAAGCTTAGAGAGTTTGCAGAAACCAAACCAGAATTACAAGAAATATTGAAGAAAGTTCTGTGATTAAAAAATGAGTGACAACAGATGTGTACTCATGGATGGAATGTACAGCATCTAGATTCCTAATTAGCTAGGGAAGTCAAAAGGGTCAATAAAAGCTAAAGCATTAAAATTAGTGAAACAGAGATCTGAATATGTAAACTATGACAATATTACACTATAAAGAAGAATATACTACAGTACTCATAGACCATTCAGATGGAGAGTAAGTTAAGGAGATATACGGAAGTTAAAGACTGGTTAAAACTTAGAACATTAGGGAGTAACAAAGGGGTAGCCACAAAGCAAACTAACAATACTACATATCAGAACAAGAAACATAATACAGAAGTATAAACAGACCCAAAACCAACACTGAAAACGATGAAAGAAAACCCCAAGAGAAAAAAGACACTGTATAAAATATTAAGTGGAACAAATAAAATGCCAACCACACAAAAATAAAGACACTAAAATGAGAACACTACACACACATTTGTCAATAATTACACTGAATGTGTGTAGACTGAATGCTCCAATAAAGAGACAGAGAGTAGCAGGATGAATCAAAAACCACAATCCATCTATATGCTGCTTACAAGAAACACATCTTTGACTCAATGATGCAAAGAGATTGAAAATCAAACAATAGAAAAATATATACCAAGCTAACAATATGCAAAGAAGAGCAGGAGTGGCAATATTTAATCTCAGATAAAATAGATTTGAATGTAAAATCGTGGACCAGGATGGCCACTATTTATTGTTTAAAGTTTCAGTATATAAGGAGGATATAACAATATTAAATATTTCTGCACCCAATATCGAAGTGTCTAAATAAAATGAGCAAATGCTGATAACATTGAAAAATGAGACAGATCACTCCACAATAACAGTCAGAGACTTCAACACTCTGCTTTCAGTAACAGACAGATCATCCAGAAAAGCTCAACAAAGATACAGACGATTTTACTACGACAATCAACCAACTCACCATGGTAGACCTATGCAGAATATTTTACCCAACAACAGACCAGCCCACCTTTTTCAACACATATGGAATATTCTCCATAATAGACCATGTATTAGGCCATAAATCAAGTCTCAACAAAATTGAAACCATTGGATTGCTGCAAAGCATTTTCTCAGATCATAAAGACATAAAAGTTAAAATCAACAGCAAAAAAAAAACAAGGTTAGAATTTCAAACTTATGCAGACTGAACAATACTTTGCTCTAAAAGCCTTGGGTTATAGAAGAAATCAAAGATGCAATCAAGAAATTCATGAAATCAAGTGAGAATGAAAACACATCTGTGGTGGTCAGGATTATGTCAACTTGACTACTCCATATTTGGCTGCCGTAGTAAGTGGCAAGGTGGGGTTTATGGGGGCTTCCCCACCCCCAGCTCTCATCTCTCAACCTTCCACCACTACTGCTGGTCTGCTCACGCAGCCAGTTGCTCCTGCTCTTTTCTTCCGGCATCTGGTTCCTGGACTTGAACTAGCAGCTGTTGGATTCATCAGTCTTTACAGTCAGCACTTGAAAGTCCTGCTTCCTGACCTGCCAATCCTGGGTTCGCCAGCCTCTGCCACTCTATCTCGCCATCACCTTGGGATTCACCGATCTACAGAACCAATGATCTAGAACTCTGGTCTGTGACCTGCTGACTTTGGGTTCCTCAGCTTCCGTGGCCACATGAGGCTTGTGCCAGAACTTAGGACATTCAGCTTCTATGATTGTGTGAGCTGTTTCCTGTATCATCTATATCTATATCTATATATCTATATCTACCTATATATATTATAAATCTTTCTTTGTACCTACACGTGTTGCTGGTTTTGCTTCCCTAGAAAACCCAGCCTAAGACAACATCCTACCACAACGTATGAAATACAGCAAGAGCAGTGCTCAGAGATCAATATTGTCTCATAGATACACACATCCAGCATGAAGAAAGGGCCCAAACCAAAGAATTAGCCCTACAGTTTGAATAAGTAGAAAGAGAAAAACAGAAGAGGACTTTGGGCAAGAGAAGAAAACAGGTAATAAAAATTAGAGGAGATCTAAATGAATTAGAGAATAGATGAGCTCAAAGAATTAACAAAACCAAATGTCGTTTTTTTTTTTTATAAAATTCTAGAAAATTGGCCAACCATTGCCTAAACTTACAAAAGAAAAACAGAAGAGGAAGCAAATAACTTGAGTAAGAAATGAGACAAGTGGTGTCACAACAGACCCAACTGAAATTAAAAGTATCGTGACAGAATACTGCAAAGAAACCGTACTTTAACAGATTTGAAAACCTAGAGGAAATGGGAAAGTTTCTGGTTTCACGTCATCTACCAAAATTATCGCAAAGAGAAGTAGAACACAAAAAAAAAGATAGAAAAAGTAGTAAAAAACTAACAACCAGAAAAGTCTTCACTAGAGAATTCTACCAAATTTTTAGAGAGGAGTTACTTCCAATACTACTTAAGCTTTTTCACAACATAGAAAAAGACAAAACATTCCAAAAGTAATTTTATGAAGGCAGCATAACCCTGATACCAAACTGGGTAAGGATTCCACAAAAAAATAAAATTACAGATGATTATCACTCATGAGCCTAAATGCAAAAATCTTCTACAGAATCCTAGCCAATAGAATTGAACAACATATCAAAAAAATAATGCATCATGACCAAGTAAGAGTCCTACCGTGGATGTAGGGTTGGTTCAACATCGGAAGAACAATTAGAGAGATCAACCACATAAATAACAAAAAGAATAAGAATCACTTAATATTATCAATTAATGCAGGAAAGACATTTGACAAAGTCCAATAGCCATCCCTGTTAAAAAATCTTAGCAAAATAGGAATAGAAGGTAAATTCCTCGTGCAAATGGGTCATCCATGCAAAACTAACCCCCAACATCATCCTGAATGAAGAGAGACTGAAAGAATTCCCACGGAGAACCCGGAAATAGACAAGAATGCCCATTCTCACCACTTTTATTCAACACTGTACTAAAGATTTTGGCCAGAGCAATCAGACAAGACAAAGACATAGAGGCACTTGCATTGGTAAATAAAAAGCAAATATATCCCTGTTTGCAGATGATATGACTGTATACAGAGTAAACCCTAAAGAATCCATAAATAAGCTATTGGAACTAATAGAAGAGTTCAGCAAAGCATCAGGACATAAGTTAAACATAGATAAATAAGTAGGATTCCTTTATGCCAACAGAAGATCATCAAAGGGGAAATCAGCAAATCAATATAATTTACAATTGCTCCCAAGAAGATAAAATACCTAGGAATAAATCTAACCAGAGATGTAAGAGACCTATACAGACAATTAGAACACCTTACTGTAAGAAACCACAAGAGACTTACGTAAGTGGAGAAATCTACCTTGCTCATGGATAGGAAGACTTAGTGTAATGAAAATGCTTATTCTACCTGAAACAGTCTGCATACACAATGCAATCCTAGTACAAATTCCAGTGTAATTTTTTAATGAGATGGAGAAATCTACCACCAACTTTGGTAAGCAAGGAAACCCCAGATAAGTAAGATACCACTAAAGAAGAGGAACACAGTGGGAGGCCTTGTACTACCCAAACTTAGAACCTATTAAATTGCCACAGTAGTCAGAACAGCCTGGTAGTAGTACAAAAATAGAAATATAGTCCAATGGAACAGAAGAGAATGCAAAAAGTCACCATCCTTCTGTGAACAGTTGATACTAGACAAAGGTGTAAAGGTAGGAAACAGTATCTTTAATAAAAGGTATTGGCAAAACTGGATATCCATCTGCAAAAAACTGAAACAAGACCCATATTTCACACCAAATACAAAAACTAAGTCGAAATGGATCTAAGATTTAAATAACAAACCTAAAATGACAAAGATTATGGAAGAAAAAATAGAGACAGCAATGGTGTAGACTACAAAACCTTACTGACAACAAACAACTGAAGAGAAAATAGATAAATGGGAACGATTAAAAATCAAATACTTAGGGGAGTGGACAGAGAGGAGGGGAAAGGAGACTGTTGGGAGGATGAGACATGTATGGAGCAGAGAGGAATAGTGTGCAGTCACCGGACAGGGAGAGCAGTGGAAGCTGCATATAGCGGGGCATGTAAATTTACATGTGAATGTACATTTTCACTCAGTTATGTTAAATAAAAATAAAAATAAATAATCAAATACTTACACTCATCCAAAGACTTTATCAAGAGAGTTAAAAGACTGCCTACAGAATGGGAAAAAGTATTTGCCAACTATGCATTGGTTTGACATATAATTTCCATAACCAACAAGGTACTGCAAAATATCAAGAAGCAAAAGACAAACAATACAATTAAACAATGAGCAAAGGATGTGGACATACACTTCACCAAAGACAACATCCAGGCAGCCAAAAGACAAATGAGGAAATGTTCACAATCATTAGCTATTAAGCCTCCCTCCCCCTCCCCCCCACAAAACCAAAGCCACTGCCGTAGAGTCTATTGTGGTTCATGGCAACCTTATCAGTCAGAGTAGAACTGCAGCACAGAGTTTCCAAGGAGCACTTGGCAGATTTGAATTGCTGATCTTTTGGTTAACAGATGTAGCACTTAACCACTATGCCATCAGGGTTTCCAGTAGCTATTAGAGAAATCCAAATCCAAACTGCAGTTAGATACCATCTCACCCCAATGAGGTTGGCAACAGTCCAAAAACCACAAAACGAGAAATATTGGAGAGGCTGGGTGGAGCAATTGGAACTCTCCTACACTGCTGGTGGGAATGAAAAAATGGTAAAACCTCTTTGGAAAGCAATTTGGTGCTTTCTGAAAAGCTAGAAATAGAAATACTATATGATCCAGCAATCCCACTGCTTTGAATATATCCTACAGAAATAAGGGCTGTCACATGAACAGATACATGCACATGAATGTTTATTGCAGCACTGTCCACAGTAGCAAAAAGATGGAATCAACCTAGGTGCCCATCCACAGATGAGTGGACAAACTATGCTATATATACACAATGGAACACTATGCAAGGATAAGGAACACTGATGATTTTGGAAATCATCTCATAACCTGATATCAAACTAGAAGACATTACACTGAGTGAAATCGGTCATCTGCAAAAGGATGTGTGTGTATGAGATCACTACTATAAGAAGTTGAAAAAGGACTTATACACAGAAGAAAAGACTCCTTGATGGCTGCAAGGGTGGGGAAGGAGGGAGAGGGTTGTTTACAGATTAGTCAATAGGAATTTGGTTAGATGAAGGGTGTGATAGCACTTAGTAGAAGGAAGGTCAGCCTAACTGGACTACAGTATAAACTAATAGGTTTTCTAAATGCAAGCTAACGTTACAGAGGATGTAGAGCAGATGCAACAGTCCAGGGACTGTGTTTTCAGGGGACATGGAGGTCAATTGGCACAACTAGCCTTTGATTAAGAGTGTTCTGTACCTCATATTGGTGAGTGGTGCCTGGGATCTTAAAAGCTAGTCAGCTGCCATCTGAGGAACATCAATTGGTCTCAATCCACCTGAAACAGACGACGACCAAGAACATCAAAAAGAAGAGGAGAAGTCCCTCTGTCCAGGAGACAGAAGGACCCATATAATTGGGAGACTACATCAATGTGAGACCAGAAGAACATGGTCATTCCCAGCCACCACCAAAGACAGCTCTGATAGGGCACACAATGTAGACTCCCTGATGTAGCATGTGAAGAAGAGATGTGCAGACTGAGAACTCTGCTAAAAGACTAAAACTGATGGTCCAGCAACCTAGACCTGGGAGCATGGTTCCTAGACTTGCTACTGCTCCAGACCTGAAGGTAGTACTCAGGTCAATACTCCAAAGAATGGACTGGACTTGGAGACACAGAGTGGCAATGTGGTGTGTGTACTTTCTGGTTTTATACATTTATAGAAGGCTGTCCATGACTGTCTTTCTAGAGGGGACAGGATAAGATTGAGAGGAGAGGACAAGTACCCACTGGGAGGATACTGAAAATAAAGAGTGAAAAGGAGGAGTGTGCTGTCACATAGTGGGGAGAACAGATAGAGTTCTAGAGAGGTGGGCATACAAAATTGACTTGGATTGTATACTTTCACTTAATCATAATAAATAAATAAATTTAAAGGAGCAGAATAGGCTCAGAGACACACACAAGTTTAAGATACATGCAAAGAAATACCCAGGAATGCTAGAGAACATTAAGAAGCATCAACTTATGCCTGGTACTATCAACAGGGAAGGAACTCCCCCTAAAGTTATACCCTGAATTTGGACTCCTGGCTTCCTAAATTGTGAGAAGATAAGTTTTTTGTTCTTTAAAGCCACCTGCTAGTATTTTGTTGTTGTTGTTACAAAAGCACTAGGTACCTAAGACATGAACTGAAAGAACTTAATAATTCTGAGTGTAAGTGAAGGAAATCCTGATAGTGGGCACAATTTAGGAGAAGGTCTGATCTTTTAAAGAAAGATGAGCATCATAAATTCTGCAACAGGAGAAAGGATGGATGTCATTTTCTTCTCTCCCTTCTCTACCTTCCTTTTATCATCAAAGAAAATCAGCAAAGCATAAAAAGAGCAAGTATTTTTTAGTGTTGTCAGCACACTAAAACAGAGTGAATTGGTTGAGGCACTTATTTATCTACTAAGATATGGACATTGTGTTCAAAAGCCATTAGGAAATAACCCGAGGTCCATGCTCTACAAGTCTGCAGGAGCAAGCAAGGATAAACCACAGGTTTTATAAAGAAGGACAGATTAAAGATAGAATTGAAATTTTCAAGTCATTCTGAGTTACAGAGAAATAAAACTGGAAATTTCTAAGGCACAAGATTTCAGTCTTCTCTGTACAGTTGGAAATAAGGAGGGTAGGAATCAAGCTTCTCCTTAAGAAAATGTGCTTTGAACAGGCACTGCAACACTCACCCCTTCCCCTGCTGCTGAATAGCTATTAAACTGGCAAGCTACCAATTTTCAGGAACTTTAATGAAACTTGAAAAGCCTTTTGTGACATTCGTTGTAACCTCCTGGATGTGTTTCCAGTATACAACCTTTGAGAAAATTCAGTATGATGCTGGAGACTGGAAGGCTTTTGTTTTGCCAAATTGTTTAACATGTTTGACTCACAGATAAGAAATCAGACTGGTGATGACATACATAAGGGACAGAGGGCATATCCTTTGAAGTAATTACATTCTAGGCAATTTTATTTTATTCTTCCTCCCACAGCTTTGCAATCATCACTTTAGACACTTCTTCCACTTTTTCATTCATGGTTCCAATTTCTTTCTTCAGCACAATATCCCCTGATGACATGAGGGCAACAGAATGCACTTATGCCTATGAATTCCACTTAAAAAACTTCCTTTACTTCTTAGAATATTTTTATCCTTTCAACCACAATTTTTTCTGTCACTTTGAATCTTTTGCCCATCCCCTAAACTAACATTGTTCTGCGTAGGAAGGCTTGTGTTACTGAAGAAGAGGAAGCTTAGCCATTTATATCATAAATAGTATATGACAGATAATAATAAATTCACTTTTGATGGATGTGACCTTGGACAAGGTACTTAAATTCTCTGAGTCCACATTATCTTATCAAATAGGTAGAAGATTATTTACTCACACAGATGTTGTGGGGATTGTGTGATAACATGCAAATCACTGTCTGGAATATAGTAAGAAGAAAACTGCTGTTGAATATCATCTGCCTCCAGTTTCTTTCTTACAATATCCATTCAATACAATAGAAAATAGTCTTACCCTGTTATATGAAACATAAGTAGTGTCTTACTTATCAAGTTCTGCTTTAACAGAAATACTACAAATAGTTAGCTTTAACAAACAGAAATTTATTCTCTCACAGTTTAGGAAGCTAAAAGTCTGCATTTAGGGTGCCAATTCTAGAGTAAGAATTTATCAGTCCCACTGGAAGATCCTTATCTCTTTTCAACATCTCTGGGCTCGGCCTTTCTTGGAGATCTCCACGTATCTCAGTGTCATCCATCTCCTGGGTCTAGGAGGTCCGCATTACAATGACCTCTGGTCCAAAAGAAGTGTCCAGCTCCCGGTTCTCTTTTCTTGGTGGTACTGAGGTCCCTATCTTTCTCCACTCTCTTCTGGTTGTTTTACCTCTTGTTGGATAAAAGGTGACACAGATCACACCACAAGGGAATTGTCATTGTGTCAAGGCTGTGACCTGACCAAGGGTCTTACATCCCACCCTAATCTCTTTACAACTTGTTGGCTTATCACACCAAATTACATCATGAGCGATGATTACATAATTATAAAACTGCCTTAGTACATGATTGCATAAATGCCAGACCACTGAGAATCAGTATGCTTCATGGCAAGCAGTAAACTCAGTGGAATATTAAGCATCTAGAGAACAGAGAAATGAGTAGTAACAGTTGGATCCAAATCTTAGGCATTCTTTACCCATGCGTGTAGGTACTAATACACAATTTTGTGCTTATGTGTGTCCTCCATTCTGAATAATACCTTTGTATCTGTAATATACCTGATGCAGTGGCTCCAATATTTGTGCCTATCCAATGCCCGTTGAATGAGTTAATGAATGAAAGTATGAATGACCACTTGAATTAACAGATGAATTGCATTACCAGTGCACTGTGAAATTTATTCATTGCACAAAGCAATAAAAACCCACTGCTGTCCAGCCCTAAGGGACTTAGTAAAACCATCCTGTAAGATTTCAAAGCCTGTGGTCATCACAGAAGCAGACTGCCACATGTTTCTCCCGTAGAACAGCTGGTAGGTTCAAATCACCAACTCTTAGGTAGCAGACAAATGTTTTAACCACTATATGTCTAGGCTCCTTTCATTGGACCATCTGCTAAAAACCGTGTTCACCACCCTAATCCTGCCGATATTTCAAAGTAACTTTCTACTCCTTTGGAGTCATTGTAGATTTAAAATTCTAAAATTTGAGCCCCTAGGCTTTGAGATCTGAATTCATGATGATAGTTCTAAGAGGCCTTGGTTGCTTTTTAGCTGCATTTATAGGCAAGTCTCCCACTGTCTCAGCACTAGTTTCTTTATAGATACAAGGTATCTCTCGGTCAAATTAGAAAGAACAAACATTTATGAACCTCAAAGAACTTTTGCCCATATATGTAACTGCCTCTTTCACTTCTTCTTCAGGATACCTAAAACACAGCATCTGTAAACTTGAACTCATGCTGTTTCTCATAAACATTCTTCACATCAACATCTCCTGCAGTTACCAGCAGCACCACTTACACAGTGTTCCATGACACAAAGTCTGAATGGCCAATGCCTCTCCTTTCTGGAGCTCTGCATCAAGCCAATCAGCAAAGCTTATTGATTTTATCTATTTGAGACTCAATCTTATACTTTCCTTGCTTTTGTTTTTATTTGTGTTTTTATATCTGTAGCTTCACGACCAAATGTAGGACTTGTCACATGCATGTACGAGTATATTTTGTACCTATTACGTGTCTATTTGGTGGTGGTTCCATTTTGTTTTGAAAAATAAAACAAAGATTTGATAAATTCACATACAATAGAGTAGAATGAATAGACAATAACTTCACATCAAAGACAAAAATCAGGGTAAAAGCACCTAAAAATCTATTCTCTCTCTATGTGTATTATATATGTGTATGTGTGCATGTATATACAGAAAGGAAATAACATAAACTTAAAATGTGCTTACCAACAATTCCCCCCTACTTCTTTACTAATAGAGCACTCTGTTGTTTCATTTACCTCCTCCGCTAAGCCTCATGCTTAGGAGGCAGACCTAGACTTTCAGCTTCAAAATGATGAAATCTAATAAACCTAGGTCAGTTTAGTAATCTCATTCCTCTTTGCTGGCTATTGGGTTAGGAAAAGATATATGACACAATTTGGCCATAGACATGGGAAGTTTGCTGTCAGTTTACTTTCTGTTCTTCCATTCAATGTCATCATGTCTTCTTATGATGATAAATCTGCATAAAGCATCTTACATCCATGAGGCAAAAGCCAATGATAGAGTCAACGTCTTGAAGAGTAAAATAAACTGACAGAAGCAGTTTGGTTCTTTGCAATTCTTTATGAGCCACTGAATTAGCCAGCACTAGAACTAATTGTGGAGCACTGTGGCCCAGTAGCTAAGAGCTCAGCTATTAATGAAAAGCTCAGTGGCAGTCTCAACACACCACCCACTCCTTGGAAATCCTATGAGGTATTTCTACTGTGTCAGATAGGTTCACTATGAATTGAAATTGACTTGTTGGCAGTGGTATAAGGTTTTTCTTGGTTTATAATACACTGTGAGACATTGGTTGTTAGGTGGTAGAATTCTTCCCTTCCATGAAATAGATCTAGTTTGATTTTTAGCCAATGAACCTCATGTTCCTTCACCAACTGTCCGTCAGTAGAAGCTCGTGGGCTGCTATGATGCTGAAGAGGTTTCAGCACAGCTTCCAGACGAATACAGAATAGGAAGAAAGGCCTAGTGATCTACTTCCAAAAAATCAGTCAGTGAAGACCTTATGGATTACAATGGCTTATAACCACGGAGCATTTCATTCCATTGTGCATGGAATTGCCATGAATTAGTCTGACTCAATAGGAGTTTACAACAAGAATAACAGAATTATTAAGCTCTACACTTCTATAACATAGCACCTTTTCAATATTTTATTTTTCTTTAATATCAGTTGAGTAGGAGTTGCCCAGTAGCCTGATTCTAAATGTATCTAAAGTTACCACACAAAATCACATATGATAATATCTACAACCATTATTAGATATTCATCATAAACCAGAGGGAAATTCAATATTTGTAAAGTCAAAACAGGCCAATTGTTTGCATAAATAACACCTTTTTGGTGCTAAGACAAAGAAACCAACAAACTGAAAACATCCTCCAGTAAGCTCTTATGAAAGGAATTGTTTTGAATTGAATTATGTTCTTCAAAAATATGTGTTGTAAATCTTAACATCTGCCTGTGATTGTAATCCTATTTGTCAATGGGCTGTGTTTGGTATATTATGAGGTATATTAATGAGCCTGGTATATTTGGTTTGGTACATTATGATATATTAATGAGGGAGGATTGGGATAAACCTTAACTCAATATCTTTTGAGATATAAAGATGATTACACAAGCAAGTCAGAGTGGTAGATACGAGGGAAGAGAGATGCCAAGCCACATGAAACCTGCCTAGGAGATGAAGCTCTAAGAGACAAGGACCTTCTTCCAGAGCCAACAGAGAGAAAGCCTACCCTACATACCAGGGACCTGAATTCAGACTTTCAGCCTCCTGAACTATGAGGAAATAAATTTCTGCTTGTCAGGCCACACATTTGTGATATTTTTGTTATAACAGCACTGCATAAATAAACAGGAACAAAAAGTATTGTATACCTGTGAGCCAGTAACACTATTCAGGAACATCACTTCAACAAGAGACTGTAACTGTGTTACGAGGGCTGTCTTAGCTGTCTGGTGATGTGTGTGGCTCCAAAAATAACATTCAAGACATTGAAATTCTTGCTGACAGAACAGGTTAAGTATCTTGCAATACATGAATAATATTTTTATTACAGATCAGCATTTGCTAGGAAATGACTAGCTGTGAGTTTGAGGCTAAAAAAAATTCCTGGCTAGAATCTATGAATCTGTGTTGTTCTCAGAGTCTGGCACATAGCAAACATTCAACATATATGGTAAAATTTTAACTGTGTAGAATCCATTAATGTATTAGACTTTAGCTTGGATAATTAACTTTTTCTCATCCGTCTTACCTCAGCACCCGACACTTCTGAAAGAGGTCAGATCTATAGTAGTAAGACTAGAACACTTTCCTAAAGCCTATCTTCAGAGATCTATCAGTTTGCAGTGCTTAGTTGACTGATTTCTGTCTCCCCTACCTGATTTCCTACCTCACAAATACATGTGTACCGACCAGTGTCCATACGTTGCCACCAGATCCAGCCCATTGTCCTGGCTCTATTGATTTTCAATAAATATTTGTTGAGAGAACTGATAAAGCATATGAAAATGTATAAGGGATAATAATAATATTAATAAAAGCAGTTCTGTTTAGTGTCTTCCAACTCATGAAGAACCTATGTGTGTCAGAATAGAACACATTCCATAGGTTATCAAGGCTGTGGAGTTTCAGAAGCTTTTATTCAAGGAGACATCCAGGTGGTTCCAACGGCTAGCTTTTCGATCACTAGTCAAGCACTTAACAGTTTGAATCATGAGGGAACCCCTTTTATAAGGAACAAGTGGATAGGATACAGGCCCCAAAAGAATAATATTGGAGGTAAGAATGGGGGCAGGAAGACTGAGCAGATGAGAAAATGGAATTGAATAATTTTCAAATCTGCCCAGCGCTAACTATGACTCGGCTTAACATCTGCGGAAATTTTAGTGAGGCAAGCCTTCAGCTGTAGTATTGTTGTTGCTAGGTGACATTGAGTCAGTTCTGACTAATGAGAAACCTATGTAAAACAGAATGAAGCACTGCCGGGTCTTGTACCATGGGCACAGTCATTTTTGTGACTTGTCAATTGTTTTGTGCTTTGACAATTGCCCATTGTTGCAGCTGCTGTATCAATCCATCTTTTTGAACGTCTTCCTCTTTCTGGCTGATCCTCTAACTTTAGTCACCATGATGTCCTTCTCCCATCCTTCCTAACAACACATCCAAAGGATATAAGAAGCAGTCTCGCTGTCATTGCTTCCAGCGAGTGCTCTGGTGGTACTTCTTCCAGAACAGATTTGTTTGTTCTTTTGGCTGACCAAGTTATATTCAATATTCTTCACCAACATCACAATTCAAAGGCATCAGTTCTTCTTCTGTCTTCCTTAGTCATTGTCCAACTTTCACATGACAGTGATGTGATTGAAAATACCATGGCTTGAGTCAGGCTCACCTAGGTTTTCAAGATGATATCTTTACTTTTCAGCACTTTGAATGGATCTTTTGCAGCAGGTTTTCCCAAAACAATGTTTTTTGATTTCTTGACTGCTGCTTGCATGACTGTTGATTCTGTAACCAAGTAAAATGAAATCTTTGACAACCTCAATCTTTTCTCCGCTTATCACGTTGCTTACTGGTCCATTTTGTAAGGATTTTTTGTTTTCTTGATTTTGAGGTGCAATCCATTCTGAAGGCTGTGGCCTTTGATCTTCCTCAGTAAGTGGTTCAGATCCTCTACATATTCAGCAAGCAATACTGTGTCATCTATACAGCACAGGTTTTTAATGAATCTTCTTTCAATCCTGGTGCCTTGTTCTTCATTTAGTCCAGCTTCTCTAATTAAGTGCTCAGCATACAGATTGAAAAGGTATGGTGAAACAATACAACCCTGATACACACCTTCCCAGTCTTTAAACCAGGCAATGCCCCCTTCTTCTATTTGAACAACTGCCTCTTGATCTATGCACAGATACTCTTCATGAGTACAATTAAGTGTTCTGGAATTCCCATTCTCTGTAACGCTATCCATAATTTGTTATGATCCACACAGCTGAATGCTTTACAAAGTCCCTGAAACATAAACATCTTTCTTTTATTTTCTTTCAGCTGAGATCTGTCTGACATCAGCAACGATATCCCTGGTTTCATGTCCCTTTCTGCATCCAGCTTAAATTTCAGGCAGTACTCTGTCAATATACTGTTATAGTCACTTTTGAATGATCTTTATAAAAAATTTACTTGCTTGTGATATTAATAACATTATTCAATAATTTCCAAATTTAGTTGATTTACTTTCTTAGAAATAGGCATAAATATGGATCTCTTCTAGCTGATTAACCAGGTAGCTGCCTTACAAATTTCTTTGCATAGATGAGTGAGCACTTCCAACACTGAGTTTGTTGAAACCTCTCAACTGATACACCATCAATTCGTGGAGCCTTGTTTTTTGCCAGTATCTTCAATGCAGCTTGGACTTCTTCCTTTAGTACCGTTGGTTCCTAAGCATATGCTGATATTGAAATGGTCGGATACTGACCAATTCTTTTTGGTATAGTGACTCTGTATTCCTTTCCATCTTTTGATGCTTCATGAATCATTTAATATCTTCCATGAAGGAGACTTCACTATAGCATTTGAGGCTTGAATTTTTTCTTCAGTTCTTTCTGTTTGAGAAATGCAGGATGTGTTCTTTCATTTGGGTTTTCTACCCCCAGCCCTTTGCATGTATTAGTGTTATACTTTGTCTTCTTGAGCAGCCCTTTCAAATCTTCTGTCCAGTTCTTTCACTTCATTTCTTCTTTTGGCTTTCAAGAGAAAGTTCTTCTACTTGACAATCAAGAGAAAGTTTCAGACTCCTTAACGACTTCAAATTTGTCTGTTTTTCTTTCTTTAGTATCTTTTTAATAACCTCTTTCTTTATATATGATATCTTTGATGTCAATCCACAACCCATCCAGTCCTTGAATATTAGTGTTTAATGCATCAAATCTATTCTGCTGATGGTCTCTAAACTCAGGAGGGACACACTTAAGTTCATACTTGTTTGAATTTTCTTCAGTTTCAGTCTGATCTTACAGAGGAGCAATTGATGGTCTGTTCTGCTGTCAGCATCTGGTCTTATTTTGACTGATGACAATGAGTTTTTCTACTGTCTCTTAGATTTAGACAGTTCGATTCCTGCGTTTTCCTTCTGGAAAGCTTGATGTGTATAGCCACTGTTTATGTTGGTAAAAAAAGTACTGGCATTGAAGCCATTGGTCTTGTGATATTCTGTCATGTGATCTCTAGTATCAGTTCCATTACCAAGGCCATATTTTTCAATTATCAATGCTTCTTCTTTGCTTCATACTTTTGCATTCAAATCACCAGTAATTACCAATGCAGCCTGATTGCATGTTCAATCAATTTCAGATGCAGAAGCCAAAGCCAAAGCCAGCAGAAGCTGGTAAAAATCTTTAATTTCTCCTTTTGGGGCCTTAGTGGTTGGTGCATGAATTTGAATAATAGTGATATTAACTGAACTTCTTTATAGGCATATGGATATTATCTTATCAGTGATAGAACTGTACTTTAGGATAGATCTGGCAATGTTCTTTTTGATGATGAATGAAACATCATTTTGACTCACGTTGTCGTTACTGGCATAGTAGACCATACAATTGTCTGATTCAAAATGGCCAATAACAGTGCTTTTCAGCTCATTAATGCCTAGGATATGAATATTTATTCATTCTACTTCATTTGTGATGATTCCCAACTTTCCTAGATTTAGATTTCATATATTGCAAGTTCTGATTACTAATGGATGTTTGCAGCTGTTTCTTTTCACTTTCAGTCATGCCACGTCGACAAAGGAAGGCCCAAAATTTGACTCCATCCAAGTTGTTTTAGTCATCTGGCAATCCTTTAACAGAAATACTATGAAGTGGATGACTTAACAAAGAAGAGTTTATTATTACATAGTCCAGTAGGCTACAAGTCCAAACCCAGTATATCCACTCCGAGGGAAAGCTTTTCCTCTGTGTCATTTCTGGAGAAAGGCCTTTGTGTTGCATCAGTCTTTGGTCAGGGAGAATCTTGGCACAAGGGCCTCGGGTCTGAAGGACACACTGTACTCCCTGTGCTGCTTTCTTGATGGTATGAGTGTTCCAACTCAGTTTTCTTTCTTTTCCTTTTATTTCTTGTGCGATGAAAGGATAAAAGGTGGTGCAAACCACACTCCAGTAGAACTCCCTTCACATTGGAGCTATGTGGTAACCTTAGGAACGGTGTTAGAGTCCCACCCTAATCCTCTCTAACATAACCCAGTCTATTAACCACAGGTAGAAATTAGGATTTGCAGCATCAGGAAATCACAAAATGGAGGGCAATCACAAAATACTGAGAATCATGGCCCAGTCAAATTACTGTACGTATTTATGGAGGGATGCAATTCAATCCATGACACACGTCGTTAAGGTCAACTCTACTTTGAGAAGGTAGCTCTTCCCCGGTCATCTTTTGAGTACCTTCTAACCTTGGGGGCTCATTTTCCAGAAATATATCTGACGTGTTCCACTGCTATTCTTATATTATTTTTACCAGCTAATTCTTTTCAAATGTAAACTCCTGGGTCCTTTTTTCTAGTCTGCCTTAGTCTGGATGCTCTAAAGAAGCATGTGTGCCATGGGTGACACTGCTGGTGTCTAAATACCAGTGGCATAGCTTCCAGCAACACAGCAATATACAAGCTCCCATCATATGACAAATTGACAGACAGCTGGGGGTGAGCTCTTATATGTTTATTCTTTCCATTAAAGTAATGTGACAGTCTGTTTTACCCTAAGCCAGCACATGCAATTGTTTTCCAGTTTCTAGACCTAACTGGAATTAAAGAGCCATTGTAACATTAGTTTTTACCACTAACCTTTCGTGTTAAAATCAATGATAGCAGAAATCGTGACTATTATTTACACATATTCTTGGCACCCACACATTCCATATTCCTATATCTCAACCCTAGACCAACTTTTTAAAGTACATGGTGATGTCTTCATTTTTCAGTGAAAAAGTGGAGACACCAATAAAACTTATCAAAATTACACAGTTGCTAAAAGTGCAGCCATCATTTTAATCCAGTTGTATTTGCTCCAATGCTAGTGTTCATCTATTTGTGTCACTCTTGATGGCATTTCACAATTTCAGGTTAGCAGTTTTAAATATATTGCTTTAAAAATAACTATTTATATCTTTTCCCACTATTTCAATTATGTTGTAACTATGACAAGATTGTTATGTGAGCCTAATAATCAAGTTTCACCAATTTTAATTACTTCCGTTAGCATGATTTTGCTAGTCGGACCAGACCTACACAAATAACTGCTCTTGAGACAGGGATGTAGTGAACAGCAAGGGCTTTATAATAATATATCAGTATATAGGAGACAGAAGGAAATAACTCCTCCAAAACCTGCCTCACCGGTATGGAGTTAGTCGGAGGTTTTACAAGAGGGGACATGGGCTTCAGGAACTCGAAGAATGTACATTTTCCTTCTCGAAAGTCACATCTGTGTTGTGTAGATTGTATTCCATCATTATCTTATTTGTCTTGGAGTTGACTGTCGGCTCTGTGCTGATCTCTAGTCACAAGACAGGTTAATTGTCCTGCTTAAGAAGCTTAAATCTACATCATTTGTTTTTCCATGGCCCGAGGAAAACATTGGTTAAATTTTAATTCTAGAGGAACTAAGCTTCAAAGACAGTAAAATTCATGTTTGGAGATACAGATAGACAAAGGAAAGAGAAAAAAGAATCCAGCACAAGACACTGCTGAGCAGAGTATTCACTTCTCCAGTATATGTGCTATACATTTTGGTGTACTGTCAATGTCAATGCCAGCCTAAAATCACAAAAACCAGTCCTGAACCTGTGTGGTTTGTTCAGCCATGTCCACACCAACATCCAGACTGCAATATTTGCCCAAAAGAAGTGATATAGAGGACAAATCTTTCAATCCCTTCTAAGGGAAGCTTGTCAGTTGCTTAAGGACATTAGTTACCAAGTCAAAAAGTTCATGATTTCTTTATGTCATAAAAAGAAAACAGAAGGGGGAAAAAAAGGAAAGAAAATGAATCTTAGATCAACCCCCCAAAGCATTGCACCTTAAAAGGTTATCGTGCCGCAACATGATGTTTTACAAGTTGAAGTTGAGAAAAGATAATGACTGCAATTAATCATGAACCCTCTCATATCAATTTTAGGAAAAATATCTCAGAGGTAACTATAAATTTTCTATTTAATATCTGTAACTATTCCAGTGAAATTGCCTGTGGTCTCTAGGGAACAACTGAATGCTCAGACAATGCTCATTACATGAATTTAGCATTCACTTTAATTGGGCAATCTGGTGTTCCATTAATTCCAAAGTAGCACTAATTTTCCAATATGGATAATTAAGATACAAAAATATTGCTGTCTTTATTATGGTTTTGTAACATTTGTGAAATTTGGGCTCTGAAAAATTCCTGTGAAAACATGAGATTGAACTAATATTAATAATATCTTGAATTATAGTAACAATAAAATAAACATAGAAAGTATTTCAGAAGATAAAACATTAGGATAAAAGCATCGGATATAACAGCAGAACATTGTCAGATATGGTGCCAGAAACTTGAGTCCCCCTAGCTGGAAGACACTTGGAAGATGACTGAGGAAGAGCTGCCTGCTCAAAGTAGAGTCGATCTTAATGAAATGGATGGAGTAAGGCCTTTGGGATCTTTGTTCCCTGATGTGGTACAACTCAAAATTACAAGAAACAGCTGAAAATATCAACTAATAATAGGAACATGGAAGTATGAATCTACAAAAACCAGATATCATCAAAAATTAAATGGAACATATAGGTATTGGTATTCTAGGCATTAGTGAGCTGCAATGGACCGATTTGGGCCATTTCGAATCAGACAGTCGTATGGTCTTCTATCCTGGGAATGAAAACTTGAAGAACAGGGTTCATTCATCATCGAAAATAACATTTCAAGACTTTTCCTGAAGTAAAATGCTGTCAGTGATAGGATAATATCCATATGTTTACAAGGAAGGCCAGTTAATACAACTGTTGTTCAAATTTATGCACCAACCACTAAGGCCAATGTTTAAGAGACTGAAGATTTTTACCAGCTTCTGCAGTCTGAAATTGTTCAAAATTCAATCAGGATGCATTAGTAATTACTGGTGACTGGAATGCAAAAGTTGGAAACAAAGAAGAATCAGTAGTTAGAAAATACAGCCTTGCTGATAGAAATAATGCTGGAGATGCATGATAGAGTTTTGCAAGACTGACAACTTCTTTATTGCAAATACCTTTTTCAACCAACATAAACGGTGACTACACACAGCTTGGCAGTGAAGTCTCAGGAATTTTTGTTTGTTTGTGGTTTTTATTTCCTTTTTCTTCTGCATATCCCAGCCAGCATGCCAGAGCAGTTCATAGCCAAGAAGACAAAAATGCCCCCCAAAGTCTGTTCTTACGAGACTATCCACTGTATTTGAGATCAATGCCATGAAATAAGTGCTATACCTCTTCTCTGACCAGCAAGTAAGAATACAATTGACCAAGACGGGGCTGCCAACTACTCCCACCTGCATTTAGCAAAGATAAGCAAAGGTGCTACCCTGCTCCTCCTTATCTGTGCGATAGCCAAAGAGATTCTACAGTAAGGTGATTCTTACTATAAGCACCCTTACTTAGGCAAATGCCAGAAAAAAAGCAGTGCCCCTTTCTCACTCAGCGGAAGGCTGGTGGGGGGCAAGCGGGGGTTAAAAAGAGAAAGCCAGAAAAAGAGATTCTTTAAATATGTGTATGAAGTTCACCCTAAACACTCAGAATCAAAATACTGAAAGCTTAAAGAACTGAACTACAGTGTGGCATACAGACTGAGTTTTAGGTTTATCTTTGCATATAAATTAACAGCACAAAAGAATACTGCAAAGGTTTTGAAAGCTAAACGGACAATGAAATCTCAGTCCACAAAAGTGAACAATGGGGTAGGATCTGAATTACATGTACCAATGGTCTGGTAAAATAGAAGATTAAAACAGTGTTGGAAATCCTAGTAGTACAGTGGTTAAGAGCTGCAGCTGCTAACCCAAAGACAGGCAGTTTAAATCCACCAGAGTCTCCTTCAGAACACCTTACGAGGCAGTTCTATGCTGTCCTACGGGGTTGTGATGAGTCATAATTGCCTAAACAGTAATGTGCAGTGTGGTGGGTAAATGGTGTTATCTTTCGGTACATTAATGAAGCCATACCAGAGCAGGGTGGGTTTTAAACCTAGTAATTTCTGAGTAGTGTCTCATGAAAGAGCAGAATAGACTGAGAGACACACACAAGAGGGAAGACACATGTCAAGAAAAGCCAAAGACCTTTCAGGGCTATTGACAAAAGTTTATCTCCCCTTGGAGTCATACCATGGGTTGTGACTTCTGGTCTCCTTAATTGTGAGAAAACAAATTTTTTATTTTTAATCCCCAGCTTGAAGTATTATTTGTTATGGCAGTACTAGATAACTAAGACAGTGCAACTCTGGAAAAGAAAAATAAGTATTTGAAGGGATTATAGCTGAATACTTCCCAATTTTAACAAAAGAACAATGCCTAAAGATTCAAGAAGCTGAGAAAACCCCAAACAGGATAAATCTAAAGCACTCAACAACCAGGTGCATTATAACAAATTGCTGAAAATTAAAGATAAACAAAACACTTGGAGCCTTGACCTGAATTTCACATTTTATAAAAAATTAAAAATGAGTCATTTATCTACACATAAAATATAAAATTAGAAAACCTTTGAATAAAAGGTGACAGAATACTTTTATGACCTACAATTAGATGAAGATTTTTTCCATGTAGCACTAAAATATCATATGTAAAAGAAAAAATTAATAAATTAAGCTTTATAAAAATCAAAAATGTTTATCCTGTAAAAGAAACTGTTAAGCAAATAAGAAATTCACAAAATGGAAAAAAAAATGTTTGTGAAACATATCAGACCTAGGACTTTGATTAGAAAGTACAAAGAATTCTCTGAACTCAACCATAAGAATACCAATTATTCACTTAAAAAGCAGGCAAAATACTTAAACAGTCATCTCACCAAAAAGAACATGTGGATGACAAATAACGGTGTTCAATATCATTAACCTTCAGAGAAATGTGAACTAAAGTCATCATGATATATTTCTATGTGTCTACCAGAATGATTAAAATAAAATTACTGACAATACCAAGTGTGGCTAAGGATGTGGAACAGCTGGATCACTCATACAATGTTGGCGGAAATGTAAAGCTTTACAACCATTTGAAATACAGTTTGGCAGTTTTCAATAAAAGTAAAACATACACTTATACTTACTGTATAACTTCTATACTATATCCTACTCAGCCACATTTATTCAAGAGTAATGAAAATGTTCATAAATAATTTTGTATATCAAAATTGATTTCCAATAACCAGAACTGAAAACAACCTAATTGTTCTTCAATGGATGAAGGATTTAAAATATATATATATATATATATCATAGGCTTTGCCTATATATATATATATCATAGGAGGGTGAGGCCAAGATGGCTGAGTAGGCAGATGCTTTCTGTAGTCCCTCGTACAACAAAGACCTCCCCCCCCCCCAAAATGAGTGAATCACTTATATGGAACAATCTAGGAGTTCTGAACATCAAAGACAAAGTTGAAGAGTCAGACTAAGTTCAGGGGAAGGTAGAGAAAGTTCAGAAACAACAAAGATCTATGAGACTTGACCTGGCTAGCACCCTGTAGGCTGGTTTGGCTAGAAAAAGTGGGCTCAGAGTTCCTGAGTATCAGGCAGAAGGCTGAAAGATTGGACTGGGTGACAGAGAGGACAAAGCTGGTCTAGAGACAACTACTTTGGCCAGATTTAAATCTGCACCTCACAGAGGGACACGCTTCAGCCAGCCAGGTGGGGCCATGACATGGCAACAGGCAGCTAAGCAGAGCAGCAGAGCTGTGAGTGCAGAGTGTCTTGTTCAGTGGAGAATCTGAGCTTTAGACGGCAGCACCTACATGACAAAATAGGACTTTTACCTGAGCATCATAAGCTAAATGCTTGAAAACTCTAGGAGACTCAAAATCTTTCCTGTACACTGATTTCTCTCCCTTTCTTCAGCGCATCCCTTAATCTTCTCTGGTCTACACCAGGCACTAAATTATGACTCACAACCTGGGCCAGAAGTGAGCCATCTTATGCACACGCATTGAGCTTATCTCCTGGGCTTGGAGAGGGAAAAAAAGGGAGGGAAAGTAGAAAGGTTCTGCTGTATTCCCCTGAGCTGGCACCTCCTCCTGTCTTTCTCAGCTTGCTCACAGATCTAACCACCCAGTGACAAGACATTGGAATATTTATGTCTGCAATCAATTTAGCTCAAACAACCAATATATTTGGACACTCAAAAACTAAATTAATATTTATATATTATAATTTGTATACATATATAAATTAGAATACAATAACAAAAAATAAATTACAGGAAATTTCTGATGGCTCAGAGATAACCATCAAGTTTTAAACATTTAAAGAAGCAGATCAAGGTAGTGTCAGAAAGATCTCCCCCTGAAAAAGAATTAAAAAATTCTCCAGATGAAAAATATTTGGGTAGAATATAAAATAGTAATGTTTAGAACTCTCCAAAACATTAGAAAGGAGATTAGACAAAGTACAGCAGAGTATTCTGAAAAATTAAGGAGGCTACAAAGAATACTTGAGAGGCAATGCTCTGAAATTCAGGAGATTAACAATAGAATTACAAAATTAGACAATTCAGTAGAAAGTCTGTGGGTCACATGACCTCAGCTGGGCTGGTGGGCAACTTGGCCTGGGTACAGTGTTTGTGAGCCTGTGAATGAATTAATGCAAAACAGCTGCAAAGGGCTGGAATGTATGACATCAGCTCCTTACAGACAATGGGCCTGGCCTGTTGAATGTGACCTTGGTACCCACACCCAGGCCTAAGTGCTTTACCTCCTGGAGAGGTGAATTCACCTGAGGAAGTGGCCTGTGGTATGTTAGTTAGACAGGAAGATATCCATTTACTTTGTGGGGAACTACCCACACTGTATTCAAATTAATGTCTGCTTTAAAGCTCGTACATCTGTTTTGTTCACTAAATAAAAGGAAGCTGCATAGTTGTTACTGGGCCGTCAGAGATACTGGCTTCCCTCCTTACCACCAGTGTTTATTGTGAGGCTTTCTTCATTGGCACAGATAAGCCTTGGGCAACACAGACCCATGGAACTCAGCAAGTCAAAGGAGCAGGATTGAGGCAATGCATTGTAGAATTAGAGAGACTGAAGATGAAGCAACTGACACCAACATATATGAGGAAAAACAGTTAAAAGAATTTAAAAAATGAAGAATAACAAAGAGTTATGTGGGACTCTACCAAGAGGAATAATTTACCAATGACTGGAATACCTGAACTGGGGGCAATAACAGAAAATACAGACAAAACTTTCCTAATAGCATGAAAGACCAGAAGATATCTATCCAAGACACTCATTGAATTCCATAAAATGTAGATCCCAAAAGAAGACAACAACACATGTTATCAAGAAACTTAACACAACAAAAAATAGTTATTTAAAGGGAAGTGGGCTTAAGACAAAAATAGCATATGAAGGACAGTCGTTAGGGCTGAGCTCAGACCACTCACAGAAGCCATGCTGGCAAAAAGGCAATGGGAAGACATACTAAAAAGCCCTGAAGGGGAAAAAAATTACCAACAAAAATTTATATATTCTGCAAAATTGTATCTCAAATATGATGGCAAAATTAGGATATTCCCAGATAAAAGTTTAGAGATTTTGCAAAAATAAAACCAATGGTACAAGAAATACAGAAGGAAGTTCTTCAATTAAAAAATTCATAGCATCAGATATATACTGAAGGATACAATGCAGGGCAGAACATCTAGAATCAAAATGGACAGCAAATCTACAAAAAGAAATCTAAGCTAAAACATTAAAAATATGAAAACACAGATGTCAGTACATGAATGAGGACATTATACAAAAAGAAAGAAATTAATGTATTCACAGACCTTTAAGATGGAGAGGTCAAGGTGATACAAAAAAATTAAAAATTTGTTTAAATAAATTTAGAATATTAGGGGTAAATATCAAGATAACCACAAAGGAAATTAACAATTCAACACATCAAAATAAACAAAATCAAGAAGTCTCAACAAATGTAAAATAACAATGAGAAGGAAAAGAAAATACCTAAAGATGACTCAGCACAGAAAATTGAGTAGAACACAGAAACTGTCAACTGTACACACACACAAAAAAAACCCCACCAAAATGACAGCACTAAATTCATGCTTATCAATAATTACATTGAAGGAAAATGGGTAAATGGGTTAAATGCACCAATAAAAAGACAAAGAGTAGCAGTACGGATAAAAAAAAAAATCACAATTTATCTGCTGCTTACAAGATACAAACCTTAAACTTAAAAATACAAACAAATTGAAACTCAAAGTGTAGAAAAACACACCAAACTAATGACATTCACAAAAGAGCAAGAGTGACAATATTAATTTCAGATAAGATAGACTTTAAAGTAAAAATCCACCACAGTAGACAAGGAAGGTCACTGCATAATGCTTAAAGGATCAGCACATCAGGAAGACATACCATTTTAAATATTTAAGTACTCTGTGGCAGAGCTTCTAAGTATGTCAAATGAACTCTAACAGCTTGAAAAGAGAGATATACAGCTCCACAATAATAGTACTCAAAATCCACTACAATCAAATCAATTCCAACTCATAGTAACCCTACGGGACAGAGTAGAACTGCCCCATAGAATTTAATAATAGTAGGAAGCTTTAATATACCACTTTCCATGATGGACAGAACATACAGAAAGAAGCTCAATACAGACAATGGAGATCTAAATGTCATAACTGACCAACTCAAGCTCACAGACATATATGAGGACTGCCAGTTAAGTTTCCAAGATCATCCTAGAAAAACTGTTACATACTCATTGCTGAATATTACCACAGTCACCTTTGAAGTACTCCCTTTGGGAAACTGTGTATCAATGCCAGCACCTAGTTCCTTCAAAGAAATTTTGGAACTCTTTTTCTGGAATGGTCCTCAGAACTGCCGTCATATTACCCTTTACGTCCTCAATGCCATCAAAATGTCTCCTTTTAATATTTCCTTTATCTTTGGGTAAAAAAAAGTCACTGGGGACCAGATCAGGTGAGTAGGTAAGGTGTTCCAATATAGTTATTTGTTTACTGGCTAAAAACTCCTTCACAGACAACTATACAATTAAGTTTGTGAAACTGCCACCTTGCCACTGTTCTCAATGGCCACTCAAGAAAGAGTTTCAAAATTGTTTTGAAGAGTGGACTAGGTGCTGGCATTGGCACATAGCTTCCCATGCTTCACTTTAAAGTGACCATGGTGACATTCAGAAATGAGGTAGGTAGCACTTAGAACAAACAATTTTGTGGACTTAATGGTCAGATGCAGTATGGAGCATTTCATCCCAAAACAGAAAAGTATACCTTCTTTTCCAATGCACAAGGGACTTTCCATAGAATAGATCACTTATTAGGCCATAAAGCAAGTCTTAATAACACGCATTGAAATATTTCAAATTATTTTCTCAGACAATAAAGCCATAAAAGTAGAAATCAATAGCAGAAAAAGCAAGGGAGAAAAAAAATCAAACACATGGAAAGTAAACAATGCCTTGTTCAAAACTTCTGGGTTGTAGTAGAAATCCAGGATGCAATCAAGAAATTCATGGAATCAAGTGAGAATCAAAACGCATCCTACCAAAACCTATGGGATATAGCTAAAGCAGTTCTCAGAAGTCAATTTATCTCAATAAATGAAAACATCCGAAAAAAGAAAGGCTCACATCAAATAATTAACCCCAGAACTCAGACCAGTGGAAAGAGAGCAACAGAGGAAACCCCAAAGCACCGGAAGAAATAAGATAATAAAAATTAGAGCAGAATTAAATGAATTAGAGAATACAAAAAAAAAATTGAGTTTGTAAGACTAAAAACTCTTTTTTGAGAAGATCAACAAAGTGGGTAAACCACTGCCCAAACTGATGAAAGAAAAACAGGAGAGAAAGCAAATTATGAGGTCTGACAATTAAGTTTGCAAACTTGTCACCATGTGCTTACATTGCCAGTGCCCTACAAACAACTTGAAAAGGTTTCATAACCTTGATTTATTAGTGTCTCACAGCTGTGTTCATGCCAATGTGTGGTGGTGTCTCACTGAGTGGCATTCATTACTACTGTTGTGTGTTTTGTGTGCTGACTCAGGAATGTCAGAGCTTGAATTAGAGCATGGAATGCATATAAATTTTCTTGTTAAACTTGGTGTGAGTCGAAATGAAATCAGGGACATGTTCATCCAAGTTTATGGGGCTAACGACAAGAAGAAAACAGCATTACGCAAATAAATGGATTAAATGTTTTTTCTGAGGGAAGGGAAAGAGTCACTGACGAAGAGAGGTCAGGGTGGCCAGTAATGAGCAAAACTGCTGGAAACATTGCAAAAAATTTGTTGATCTGTGTATCAAAATCATCAGCTGACTGTGGGAAGCATAGCAGATCAAGTAAACATCAATAGAGAAATAGGAAAATCTTAACTGAAAATCTTGGCATAAGAAAGGTGTGTGCAAAAATAGTCCTGAAGCGGCTCACCAATGAACAAAAGCAAAAGAGGGTCACAGTTTGCCAAGATCTTTTGGAAAGATAAGACTATATTCTGGGCCATATTATCACTGATGATGAAACAATGGATGTAGCGTATGACCTTGAAACAAAGCAACAAAGTGTTCAGTGGAAGTTAGTCAGTTGTCCACAACTAAAAAAGTTCCATCAGTCTAAACCAAGAGTCAAAACGATGTTGCTAACCTTTTTCGATATCAGAGGGATTGTTCGTTATCCCTCTGTTGTACCAACTGGACAAACAGTTAACCAAGTTTACTATTTGGAAGTGCTGAAAAGGCTGCATGAAAAAGTTAGACTGAAACAACCTGAAGTTTTCTCCAAAAACTCATGGCTTTTGCCACGGATCTGTGAGAGTTTTTAGCCAATAAACAAGTAACTGCATCAGAACATCTTGCCTACTTGCATGATCTGGCTCCCAATGACTTTTTGTGTATCTGAAGATAAAGAAAATATTGAAAGAAACGCATGTGGGTAACACTCAAGATGTCGAGGATAATATGAGAACAGCTCTAATGTCCATTCCAGAAAAAGCATTCCAAAATTGCTTTGAAGGGTAGACTAGATGCTGGCATCAGTGCATAGCTTCCCAGTACTTCAAAGGTGACCATAGTGATATACAGCAACGAGGTATGTAGCACGTTTTCTAGGATGAGTTCGTGAATCTAATTGTGAGACCTCATGTTACATGAAAAGAAAGCAACAGTGAGGCAAGGGACTGTGTGTCTGAGTTAACAAGCATGTGTGCAGTGTGATGTGCTAGTCATTCTGCTAGACGCTTTTCGTACATTGTCTCATACCTTCACACAACGCTGTGAGGTAAATAAGTTTTTTAGTGGAAGAAAAAAGTGAGGCATAGAGAAGTTAATTATTCTAATTTAAATAATTAGAATGTTGCAAAGTCAGCATTTGGTCCTTGGTAGATTTCAGGTTCCACAGTCTGACTATGATATTTACAGTGTACATACAAATATGTACACTAGTGTACATGTATCATAATAACTATGGAAATGTATGTGCATATGTACAATAGTTTACACAATATGTACACAATATTGTACTAATATGTACAACAGTGTACATATGCATATACATTTCCATAGCTATTCTTTTTTTTTCTGGTAACAATATTCAGATTTTCCTCTGTGGAATGACCATTTCTACCATGTTCAAAGAAGGTCATGCTGTTGGGACATTCCAAAGGTGGACATGTGACCCAAGCTTGACATATCAGAACATTTAATCTTCTGGACCTCTGTATGACCCAAGCTAGGCAGACTTTGTTGTATCTATGGAGGAGGAAGTTTACTTCTTTCACTAGTATTATAGTGGTGGTGATGCAAGAGTGAAGTTGTTTGGTGTAACCAGGAAGGAACACAAGCTAAGTGAAAACTAAACCAACACTAAGGAATGCAGAAATGTAGAACTGAAAGAATTTATATGATGTTTAATTGTATGTGTCAACCTGACTAGAATTTCATGCCAAGTGTATGATGTTTCTGTGAGGTACTTAAATTGGAATTGAAATTAGTTCACTTTAAGTAAAGTAGATTACTCTCCCTAATATGGTGGGTCTGTCCAATAAGTTGAAGTTCTCAAGAGCAAAAATTGAAGTTTCCCAGAAATGAGTAATTCTACATTATGACTGAAACATAATTATTCTACCAGAGTTTCCAGCTAGCTTCCTGACCTACCAGTTTTGAACTCAGGACTACCAGTTTCCAGTCTGGGCTCTGACCTATGGAGTTTGGATATGCTAGCAGTCACAACCACAGGAGCCAGTTCCTTAAAACAATTCTCCCTCTCAATCTCCCAACACCCCGTGTCTCCCCGTCTGTCTCCCCATTTCCCCATCCTCCATATCTCGCTCTCATAAATATACTTCCCCATCATTTGTCATGCAGTCAATGCTGACTTACAATATTACAAGAGAAACACTGCAGTTTGTGCCACCTGCCACAAGGCCAATCACTGAGACAATCAAAGATTTTATTTGTGTACTAGTTTACACAAAGTAGCAGAGGGTATAGCTCCTCCAAAAAGCTCTCCTACCTATTGTTTCAAGGAAGGTTTTCTAAAGGGTGAGTGTCATGGTTTGAATTATGTCCCCCTCAAAATATGTGTAGCCACGTGGCTGGTATATGATTCCCAGTATCTTGGGACTCTCCTCCACTGTGTGGTTTCGCTAAACTGTACGTTAAAGGATTAGGGTGGGGATATAGATTCCTGCATAGAATTAGTTCCCTGCCCTGCTGTAGGGGGAGTTTCCCCAGAGTATGGCTTGCCCCACCCTTGATGCTCTCAGCTTGCGAGAGATAAAAGGGAAAGAGAAACAAAGGACAATTGAGAACCTCGCTACCATCAAGCAAGCAGCACCGGGAGAAGAGCGCGTCCTTCAGACCAGAGGTTGTTGCGCCAAGACACTCCCTGGACAAAGACTAATGCAATACCGGACTTTCCTCCAGAGCTGACAAGGGGAAAGCCTTCCCCTGGAGCGGTCACCCTGAATATGGACTTGCAACCTATCAGACTGTGTAAGAATAAACCTTCCTTTGTTAAAGCCATCCACTCTGTGGTATTCCTGTTAGAGCAGCCTAGCTGACTAAAACAGTGAGGCTATGTGTTAAGATCAGAGGTCGAGAATTCGAGAGGTTAGGGAATATACTTTGAAGAGGACTATGGGTTTCTTCAATCCTCTTGATCTTTTCAGGCTGTTGGAGTGATAAGACACCAGGCACCACCTGCAGTCTCACAGGTTATTATCAGTCTTTTGGGCCATGAGCATCGGTTCAGGCGCCAGTTCAGCCACCTGGAAGCAAAAACTCAAATCATTGGCCAGGCACCCCCTAGTTTCTTGTCTAAGAAGTCAGTTGTCAGCTTGAAGCCCAGTTACCAGCCTGGAGCCCAGTAATTAGGGCAGGAGGCACTACCGCCATCTCGCAGTGAAGTTACTGAATTCTTGCCAGTGTTTTTCACCACTGTGAGTTCTGCTCTTAGTATCACCATCTGGGCCCTATGGAACGTGAGTTTTATGTTTCCCCAGCAGGGTTGGGGCAATTGTTTTGTAGCAAAGCCGCTCAGGCCTCCGGCCTCAGTTTCCTCCTGTTGCTAGAAGAACTACGATTTTCAGCCTCTGGTTTCAATAGCAACCCTATAGGACAGTGTAGAAGAGAACTGCCCTGTAGGTTTTCCAAGGAGCACATTGTGGATACAAAATGTTTACTTTGGGTTAGCAGCTGAACTCTTAACCACTGTGCCACTAAGGCTCTGGATCCCCAGTAATGCACTGGTTAAGAGCTACAGGGGGCTACAGCTATTTACCAAAATGTTGGCAGCTCTTTGGACTATCAATACATATCCTGCAATAATGGATAGAATTTCTTTAAACTTTTCTCCTTTACATTGAGCACAACATTAATCTTGCTCAGTCAGAGTCTCTGGAGGGATTTTGCAGGAGGGATGGCTCCCTGCTGTCTCTAGGCACCCCCGTAATTATTGAGTGGTATAGATGGGAGGACTTCATTTCAGCCACATGTACAAAATATGTATTTCTGGATCTTGTAGCTCCAGCCTGGCCAGGCAATCAAATTTTGAGTGACTCTCTCAACATGGACTCTGTGTATTCCAGACCTCTTTGCCCCATAGATATTCTGCACTGTCTGCATACCCACACACACCTAGACACTTGGCTTACGCCCTGAAAGATTTTTTCCTGCTTGCTCAGAGTGTGGCCCAGCTCTGGGCTGAGGTAACCAGTGAAATTCTTTGCCATCTGGTGGGTTGCAAATATACTTTAACCAATTAGGTCAGAACCCACCCCTTGGGAAAATTTTCTTTCAAGTTTGATCTTCCTTAGTTAGCTATTCTCCTTCAGTCCTAGAGTGCCGTAGGAGAGTTCTACCTTTATACTTTTTTTAAAAGAAAATTTTACAATTAAACTTGAACTGTTTACATCCCTGTGTGTTTTCTGCCTCTTGAATGGAACAAGATAATACAGAGGAGTAACCTGAGGTTAGCCCATTGGCTACTCCCACGTATCTTGTGCTTTCTAGCATTCTAGCCCACTCTGCATTCATGAAGGTTGAGCCTTTAGGTATTTCTAGTTGCAAGGAGTGGAGATTGCCAGGGGACATGCGTGAGGGACATGTCAGATGTCTGCTCTGTTCAAGCCCTGATGGCTGGGCCCTTAGCCATTGTTACATGTACTTCACTGTGTCATTGGTGAAGGTCAGAATGGCTAGGAAGACCAAGTATGAGGGAAGTTGAGAGGTTTGTTCACTACTATCTTACTCTCTCATCTGGTAACACAGAGTCCAGATGAGCAGCAGAAAATCAGGGCAGACTCCTAAAGTGATGTGATAAAATCATGCACCTTCGTGGTGGAATAGCAGAGAGAAAGCACAGCCTCTGGAGGTAGAACTGGGTTAAGATTGTAGCTTGACTATTTATGAGTTTCTGATTTAGAACTCAAGCCAAACTAACTACTGTCGAATCAATTTCTTTAATTTTTTAATGTGATTAAGTGCAAATTTACAATCCAAGTCAATTTGTCGTATAAAATGCCAAGCACCCACTTCTGTGCAACTCTATCTGCTTTTACTTGCTTTCCACTCTGTACTACCAGTATCCACTCAATCAACATTTGTCCCTTCCTCCCTACTCTTTCTGCTCTAAAAAGAGACCAGTTGGGCAGCCCCATATACATATTAAACTGTAAAGTACACACCCTACCTGCATTACTCTGTGCCCCATATTCCAGTCCAATCTTTGTCTGAAGTGTTGGCTTCATTACTGATTTAAGCTCTAGGCTAGAAGCAAGTCCATGGGCCATGTTTGCAGGGGACCCTCCAGGTTGTCAGAATACCAAGTCTGATATTTTAATAGAGTTCTTGATCTACGTACCTCTTTTTCACATGCCGTGTCAGGGACTTTATATTGGATCCCTTGATATGGCAATCTTTGGTGACGGCTGAGCACCATCTAGCTCTTCTGGTCTCATTCTGTTACAGTCTCACAATTATAAAGGACCATTCTGTCTCTTGGGCTCATATTTTCCTCATATCTTTGATGTTCTCAGTTTTCATCACCTCCAGGTACATTGGGACCAATAGATGTTTCTTAGATGGCAGATTACTAGCTTTTAAGACTATGGTGCAACTCACCATTATGGAATGCAGGACAATCTCTTACAAAACGACAATTTCTACCAACTGACCTTGATTTCCCCTGAAAACATTGTCCCCAGATGTCTGTCCCTTCTACTGTGTCCTTTAGAATGTTGGGTTGTATTTACAAAACCTTTTAGCTTATGCTGTAGTCCAGTTGTACTGACATGCTTTCTACTGTGTGCCGTCACTCCCTTATTTAATTGAATTCCCGTTGGCTATCTAATCTATGAATAACACTCTCCCTCCTTCCCCACTCTTGTAGCCATCAAAGAGTATTTTCTTCTTTGTGCAACCCTTTTAAGTCCTTATAATAGTGGTCTCATACAACATTGTCTTTTTGCAGCTGACAGATTTGACTCAGCATACATAATGTCTTCCAGTTGATTCAAGGTTAAGAAATGTTTCATAAAACCACATTGTTCTTTATTATGAGTTTATCCACTCATCTGTTGATGAGCACCTACGTTTATTCCATCTTTTTGCTATTGTGGACAGTGCTGCAATAAACATTTGAATGCATGTATCTGTTTGAGTGACAGCCCTTATTTCTTCAGGATATATTCCAAGCAGTAGAATTGCTGGATCATATGGTATTTCAATTTCTAGCTTTCTAAGAAGCACCTAATTGCTTTCCAGAGGGGTACTATTTCTTCCTTTTCCAAACAAAGAGGGTGACTTGTTTCTCCATCTCATTCACAAATGACACCCACCAGCAGTGTAGAAGAGTTAAAATGTTTTCACAGCTTCTCGAACATTTATTTATTTATTTTGGTTAGTGCTAGCATTGTTGAGGAGAGATGATATCTCATTGTAGTTTTCATGTGGATCATGAGCATTTCCTCATGTATCTTCTGGCTGCCTATATATTTTCTTTGGAAAAGTGTCTGTCCATATCCTTTGCCCATTATTTAACTGGGTTATTCATCTTTTTCTTGTTCATATTTTGCAGTTTGCACCTTATCGATTATAGACATTAGATGTAGATGAGACACAAGACTGCCAAATATTTTCTCCCTTTCTGTAGGTAGGTTTTTTTTTTTATTATTTTTTTCATTTTTTATTTAACATGACTGAATGAAAATGTACATTCCCGTATAAATTTACGTGCCCACCTATATGCAGCTTCCACTGCTCTCCCTGTCCGGTGACAGCACACTATTCCTCTCTGCTCCTTACATGTCTCATCCTCCCAACAGCCCCCTTTCCCCTCCTCTCTACCCACTTTCCTTCCTCCAGCCAGAGGTCAGCAGGATGATATCCCATAGATGTATAGAACCATAAAGTGCATCCAATATATGGTCACTCTGCATTGCCAAGTCCAACCCACTCGTGTCCAAAGAGTGGACCTTCGTTATGATTTATGGGCAAGGACAGCATCAGGGCCTGGGGCCATGCTCTCAGGGGAACCCCGAAACCGCTGGACCATCAATTGTGGTCTTTTAGTGGAGATCTCAGGATGCACCTCTTTTTATTCTTGTGTTGCCAGTGAGACTCCTCTCTGTAAGCTTCATCGTGGCTGTCACTGGTGGTGGCCAGGCACCATCCGGTTCTTCCGGTCCCAAGTCAATGTAGGCACCCAATCTTGTGGGTCTCTCTGTCTTCTAGGTTGTCTTTACCACATGTCATTTTGGTCCTCGGTGAGCATCCATTCCGGCTGAGTTGGGACCATTTGCTGTGTCCTCGGATGGCAGCTTGGCAGCTTTTAAGACCCCAGACACCACTAACCAATGTGGGGTTCAGAGAGCTCTCTTAGTAAAACTCTAGTTATGCCAACTGGACTCGATTTCACCTAATAGCATGGTCCCCTGCCCCTTGCCCCAGCTACTCTATCCTTGCAATATTGGGTTAAGATGGAAGGAGTACTCAAGTTATGCTGAAGTCCACTTAATGTTGTTCTTCTTTCGAATGTGCGCTATCACCGCTTTCTCCCAACCAGATTTCTAGCAACTATCTAGACTAAACCCTCCCCCTCCACCCTCCCTCCTTCCTCTCCCTTGCAGTTGTCAAAGAGTCTTTTCTTCTATACACAAGAGATCTTGTCGTAGAGGTCTCATACAACATTTGTCCTTTGGTTGCTGACTACTTTCACTCAGCATAATGTCTTCCAGCTGAAACTTGGTTAGGAGACATTTTTTGGAATCATCGTTATTCGTTATCATTGCGTAGTGCTCCATTGAGTATATGTACCATAGTTTACCTATCGATTCTTCTGTAGTTGGGCATCTAGGTTGATTCCATCTTTTGGCTATCGTGGACTATGCTGCGATAAACATTCTGGTGCATGTGTCCATTGGTGTGAAAGGCCTTGATTCTGTAGGGTATATTCCAAGTAGTGGAATTACTGGGTCAAATGGTATATCGATATCCATTTTTTTAAGGAAGCACCAGATTGCTTTCCAAAGACGCTGGACCATTTTACAACCCCACCAACAGTGTAGGAGGGTTCCACTTTCTCCACAGCCTCTCCAGCATTTGTTGCTTTGTGTTTTCTGGATCATGGCTAATCTTGTTGGGGTGAGGTGGTATCTCATTGTCATCTTGATTTGAATTTCTTTAATAACTAAAGATCCGGAACATGTCCGCATGTGTTTTTTGGCTGCCTGGATCTCCTCTTTAGTGAAATGTCTGTCCATCTCCTTTGCCCATCGCTTAATTGGATGTTCTATCTTCTTATTATTGATATTTTGTAGTATCTTATAGATTATGGAGATCAGGCATCTGTCTAACATAGAGTTGCCAAACTTTTTTCCCCTTCTGTGGGTGTTCTTTTAATTCTATTAATAAAGTCTTTGGATGAGCAAAAATGTTTGATTCTTAATAGTTCCCATTTATCTATTTTCTCTTCTGTTGATTGTGGTTTCTTTGACAGATTTTGAGTCTGTCCTCATTGTGTATTAAGACTTCCATTATTGTTCCTACCTTTTCTTGCCAAGCCAAGTGCCGTCGAGTAGTTGATCGTGCATGAGCTTTATCGTTTTAGGTTTGATGTTTAGGTCTCTTATCCAGTTGGAGTTGGTTTTTGTGTAAGGTGTAAGATATGGATCTTGATTCAGTATATTGCAGATAGATAACCAATTTTGCCAGCACCATTTGTTGAAGATATTGTTTTTACCCCAGTTTAATGTCTTAGGGCCTTTGTCAAATATCAACAGTTCATAGGCAAATTGTGTCATCTCTAGGGTCTCAACTGTGTTCCATTGATCCATCTGTCTGTTCTTGTACCAGTACCAGGCTGTTTCGACACCTATGGCAGTGCAGTACGTTCTAAGGTCGGGTAATGAGAGGCTTCCCAGTGTGTTCTTCTTCTTTAGCAGTACCTTTCTTAACCGGGGCTTCTTCCCTTTCCAAACAAAATTAGTGATTTGTTTCTCCATCTCATTAAAAAATGACGCTGGAACTTGTATTGGGATTGCATTATATAACTAAATTGCTTTGGGTAAAATAGACATTTTCACAATGTTAAGTCTTCCTATCCATGAGCAGGGTAGGTTTTTCCATTTATCTAAGTCTCTCTTAGCTTCTTGTAGTAAGGGCTTGTAGTTCTCTTTGTAAAAGTCTGTTATTTCTCTGGTTAGGTTAATTCCTAGGTACTTTATGTTCTTAGTGGCTATCGTAACTGGTGTTGATTTGATAATTTCTTCCTTAACAGTCTCGTTGTTGGTATAAAGGAATCCTACTGATTTACTTATATTTATCTTGTATCCTGAGACTTTGCTGAACTCTTCTATCAGTTTGAGTAGTTTAGTTACAGATTCCTTGGGGTTCTCTGAATATACAATCATATCACCTGCAAACAGGGAGATTTTAACTAACTCTTTGCCGATGCAGATGCCCTTTACTTCTTGGTCTTGTCTAATTGCTCTGGCTAGAACTTCTAGTACAATGTTGAATAGGAGAGGTGGGAGTGGGCATCCCTGTCCAGTTCCTGATCTCAAAGGAAAGTCTTTCAGTCTCTCTCCATTCAGGATGATGTGGGCAATTGGCTTTCTATAAATGGCCCTTATTGTGTTGAGGAATTTGCCATCCATGCCCGTTTCGCTAAGAGTTTTTAGCATGAATGCGTGTTGGGCTTTATCAAATGCCTTTTCTGCATCAATGGACAAAATCAGGTGATCCTTGTCTTTTGTGTTATTTATGTGGTTAATCACATTGATTGTTTTTCTGATGTTGAACCAGCCTTGTATCTCTGGTATGAATCCCAGTTGGTCATGATGGATTATTGATATGTTGTTGTATTCTATTGGCAAGAATTTTGTTGAAGATTTTGGCATCTAGATTCATGAGTGATATTAGTCCATAGTTCTCTTTCTTTGTTGTGTCTTTCCCTGGCTTAGGTATCAGGGTTATGCTGGATTCATAGGAATGCATTTTATAGTACTCCATCAGTTTGTATACTGTGAAATAATCTTAGTAGTATTGGAGATAACTCTTCTCTAACGGCTTGGTAGAATTCTGTAGTGAAGCCATCTGGGTCCGGACTTTTTTTGGTTGGCAGTGTTTTGATGACCTTTTCAATCTCTTCCTTTGTCATGGGTTTATTAAGTTGTTCTGCCTCACATTGTGATAATTTTTGTAGGTGGTATAATCAAAGAATTTGTTCATTTCCCCTAGGTTGTCAAATTTGTTAGAGTACAGTCTTTCATAGTATTCTGTTATGATATTTTTTATTTTGGTTGCATCTGTGGTGACAACTCCCTTCTCATTTCTAATTTGGGTTATTTGTTTCCTTTCCTGCTTTTCTTTAGTAAGTTTAGCCAGTGGTTTATCAATTTTGTTGATCTTTTCAAAAACCAGCTTTTGGTCTTTTCAATTTTTTCAATTGTTTTTCTATTCTCTAATTCATTTAGCTCTGCTCTAATCTTTATGATCTCATTTCTTCTGGTGCCCGAGGGATTCCTCTGTTGTTCTCTTTCTACTTGTTCAAGCTGTAGAGTTAGTTCCTTGATTTGGTTTCTTTCTTCCTTCCAGATGTGTGCATTTATGGAGATAAACAGACCTCTGAGCACTGCTTTGGCTGTATCTCATAGGTTCTGGTAGGAAGTGTTTTCGTTCTCATTGGAATCCATGAATATCTTTAGGTCATCCTTGATTTCCTCTATAACCCATGTTTTTTTGAGAAAGATGTTATTCAGTTTCCAAGAGTTCCACTTTCTATCTATGTGTTTTGTGCTATTGATTTCAACTTTGATGGCTTTATGATCTGAGAAGATGCTTTGCAGTAATTCAATGGTATGGATTTTGTTGAGCATTGCATTATGGCCTATCACACGGTCAATTCTGGAGAATGTTCCATGTGCACTGGAGAAGAAGGTGTAGTTGTCTGCTGATGGGTGGAAAGTTCTTTATATATCAATTAGGTTTAGTTGGTTAATTGTGTCAGTGTGGTCTTCTGTATCCTTATTGAGCTTTTTTCTAGATGATCTGTTTAGTAATGACAGTGGAGTGTTGAAATCTCCCACTATTATTGTGGAGTCATCTAACTCTCTTTTGAGCGTAGTAAGTGTTTCTTCGACATACTTAGGTGCTCTGACATTAGGTGCATAAATATTTAATATAGTTAAGTCTTGCTTGTGTACTGAACCTTTCAGCAATAAATAGTGTCCATCTTTGTCCACAATGGTGGATTTGACATTAAAATTGATTTTGTCTGAGATTAAAATTGCCACCCCTGCTCTTCTTTGTTCATTGTTAGCTTGATATATATTCTTCTATCCTTTAATTTTCAGTTTGTTCCTGTCTTTAGGTCTCAAGTGAGTTTCTTGTAGACAACATATGGATGGGTCGTGTCTTTTGATCCAAGATGACACTCTGTGTCTCTTTATTGGAGCATTCAGTCCATTCACATTCAATGTAATTATTGATAGGTATGTGTTCACTGCTGCCCTTGTGATATGTTTATTTTTATGTTGATGTTTTCTCTGTTGTTCTTATTCGTCTCTTTTGGGACACTCTTTTTTATGAGTTGATTTTTCACCTTTTTCAGAGCAGGTTTTATAGTTGTTGAGACTCGTGTGTTAGATTTCTTGTTGTGCTTTACAGCTGCCCCTATGAACCCCCTTAATAAACTGTTTATAAACCCAGTTTTAATTACTACCAGTCTTGTCATCTTCCTCTCCATCTAGAATGGTTATAACGACCGTATTACATCTCTCTTTTTTTTATGATGACACCATAGTTTTCATGATGATCACTAGATTGCTTCTTTCCAAATCAAAGCTGTGATTTACTTTGGAGCCTTCCCTAAATGAGTATTGAGTAGTGTGTTGTTCTAAAATATAAAGTTAGTGGTTTCGTTCTTCTAAGCCAAAGCCAAGAACTTCTTTCAGTATTTCTTGTAGTTTGGGTTTGGTTTTACAAAGTCTCTGAGTTTCTGTTTATCTGGGAATGTCTTAATTTCATTTTCATATTTGAAAGATAGTTTTGCAGGATATATAATTCTTGGTTGGAAGTTCTTCTCCTTCAAGACTTTGAATGTGTCGTGCCACTGTCTCCGTGCCAGCATGGTTTCTGCTGAGAAATCTGACGAGAGCCTGCAGGGTTTCCCTCTGAATGTTAGCTTTGCCTTGAGTCTTGGTGCCTTTAAGAGTTGCTGCTTATGTTTCATTTTGTTAAGCTTGATTATAATATGTCTTGGAGTCTTTCTTTTGAGATCTATATTGGATTGCGTACGATATGCATCTGAGATGTCTATATTCTCTTCCTTCATAATTTCTAGGAAGTTTTCTGTCAGCAGCTCAGTACCAATACTCTCTGTGTTCTCAGATGTCTCACCCTGTTCAGGGACTCCAATTAATTGAAGGTTGTTCCTCTTAGTAGAGTCCCACATGCTTCTTAATGTTTCTTCATTTTCCTTGTTTCTTTTTTCTGATTTCTGCTGATAGACGCTGGCATCAGTAGCTCTGTCTTCCAAGCCAGAAATTCTTTTTTCATTTGTTCCATTCTGTTTTCTTGGCTTTGCATGGAAGTTTCTATGTCTTTGATTTTCTTCTTGATCTGTTGGATTTCAGAGTACTGGTGTTCCATCAGATCGAACAACTTGCTTAATTTTTCACTTTGTTCTGCTGCATTTTGTATAAGGTCTAGAAGGGCTCTGCATATAATCAATTTGTGTTCACTTCCTGATGCTTTCATAAAAGTTTCTTCATCTGGGAAACTCCTTGGTTGCTTTGTTTGGGAGACTTCTAAAGCCATGAGTGATTGCTTGTATGCCACAATTGTCTGTTGCTTTTTTGGGTCCCATGTGAGTATGTAGAAGCTGGAAGAGGTACTGTGAGGATGGATTGCAAATGTTTCTCTAGGCTGTCTTCAAATGTAAAGCAAAAGGTATCTGACCAGTTCACAAGTCAGTTAGGTTTTCAGGTGTAGAGTTCCCTCTTCTCATCTGACAAAGTAAGCACCACTATATCCTACCCCAGATTATAACAACGTAGTTCAGAATACAGCAATGCTACTGCCCCGGTGGCCTCTGCTGACATGGCCTAGCCCTATCCAATACTGCATCGAGTACTGGTTTTGTGATAGAAAAGCACTCTCCTGTGGGCAGGCTCTGGCTCCCAAGCTAAGAATTAGGTCCAGCTGTGGCCACCGTATCCAAGATGGCGTCCTCCACACAGGCAGCAGACAGAGGGGCTAAAGGTGCCAGAGGTAGTGATTCCTCTGCTTCTGTTGCAGGGCCCCCAACGCAGACAGCACTGTGCAAAATCACTACTTTTCTGACGGAGAAGTGCTGTCCCGTTTGCAGGCGCTGGCTCCCAGGCTAAGAACGAGGTCCCGCTAAAATCTCGGTACCACCATGGTGTCCCGCACCCTGACCGCAGAGCTCCGCACAAACCCCGCTGAGGCAGCTACAAAACAAAAGGCTCAAAGTGGCTAGATTAACAGAGTCCCGAGCCTGGCTCTCAGAACATGGGAATTTCACCTGCCTATCCCCCCAGCAGCGTGTCTGAGTCCAGCCGCCAGGCAAGACCCAGCTCCGCCCGCCAGCCGAGACTGAGGAAAAAAAAAAGTCAAACTGGTGAGTTTACCTTAGGTCTGTGAGAGCCGGGGCTAGCCAGGAGTGGGAGTCAGCGAAAGAGAGGAGGTTTTTCACTGAATGGTATAAAGTCCCAATTAACAGCTCTGTGCCGTGTCCTGAGGCTGATTAGGTGATTGGAAGGCTCTGTTTGATTGTCAATTCAGGTCTTGGTTTCCAGAGGGATAGAAGGAGACGTGGGCTTAGTCTGCCATCTTGACTCCGCCCCCTCTGTTAATATTCCTAAAGTTGAGTATGCTATAATGGAATCATCAGAAAAAACATGACAAAGCAGATTAAAATGTAGAGATATGATTCTGAGTTTATGAAGGCTAATGCTTCAGCCAACAATCTCTTAGTACTAGTAAGACTAGTATCTTCTTTAGGTACTAATGTACTTTGATAAATATTCAGTGAGAGCAACCAAATCAGATGACTTAATTTTTACTGAATTTTTAATCAGTTACTGAGTTAAATCTTTCCACTGTGACAGCAGTTAATTGATTTATTAAATATGTTTAACTCTAGTCTTGAATATTATGTGCTGAAGTTCCTGCAATTTTAACCCATTTGTCATGTTTTTTGCTCATTCCCGTGATTACAAATAACTTAACACCAGGCATTTTGCATAAAATTGTTGAATGTTGCCTTATTTTACACATATTAAGTCTTACAAAATATGTCCTGAGGACATGGTAAGTATTGAATATTATGGATTCAGTGGAATTTCTCATTTTTCATCTGTAGCTCTCTTCTCACTTTTGTCTGGTGTGTTTCTGCCTCAGCCTTTACTGAGAATGACTCCCCCATCCTCCTCTAAATGTTCTATTAGCAAGTCCGCATTCACGTGGTTCATCCATTATTAAAATTATGTTTTTAACTATATTTTAAGAAAAAAACATACAATTTAAACACGTACAATTCTGTGTGGATACTAACACCTGAATATTTTAAGTAATGACATGGGAACTAAAAGAATGGCAATTGACACCTTTTACAGCAAACATGCTTCAAAAATCTGTGATAAAAAACGATGTGGAGTATGATATCACAAATATTAAAAAATTGCAAAAACAGACTAATAGAGATTCAATCATTTCAACGTTAAAGAGTTCTGTTTAATATAGTTTTCAGGTAATATCTGGAAACGTGATTGGATAAATCATTTCCAAAGAACACATCTTATAATTAGTCACTAAATACTTTTCTCCTCTCAATAAAACATTTATTAAACTGTAGACTGATATTTATGTAGCTATAATGTACTTGCATAGCAGTCAACTGAATTATGGTCATTTGAAGGTCATATACATATAACATTTAGGAAAACTTACCTCTCCCTGATCATTAGAAAGCAATAACAATTAAAAATGTAGTGGTTGCATTATAACTGAATATTTGAACCAACGAGAAGGAATTCAATGAATAAAAATTTGTATTTGTACACCAAACACTAAATATACTTCCAAATATTAATGTAGAACATTGACACAATTTAAAGTCAACAAAAACGTTTATAATGCAAACTTATATGTACACAGAACATTCCAAACATTACAGAAATTGCAATCATGGTTTGCAGTAAATTCAGCCATTTATATAATAGAGAGCTCTGTTTAATAAGACTACATTTACATTTCTTTTTTAACCCAAGGAAATAAAAACATTTAAGTGAATGAAGCATTCATTTCAAAAACTTACAAAGAGCTCATAGAAACCAGCAAGACAAATATTAATTTGCAAAAGACAATAAGGAAAACAAATTGATAAAAGTCCAGAGTCTAAAATACTAGCAAATAATTCTTATAATTATTTGCCTCATAAGTAACATTCAGATACATTCTGTGCTCTGCCTCTTTGCTATTATCAATTGAGTATAGAATATTTTTTTCTTTTAAGCCTCATGTACGCAGGGATTTTGCCATTATAATCAGCGGTACAAGTCTCTATAATGAACTCACTGCTAACTAAAAGTCTGAAGGTTCAAACTAACCCAGAGACACCTTGGAAGAAAGTCTTGGAAATCTACTTCTGAAAAACACCCAGCTGGTGAAAACTCTATGAGCGTAGTTCCATACCGACACACATGGGGTTGCCAAGAGTTGGAGTCCACTCAGTGGCAACTGGTTGCCTATAACCAGTGCTATACTACAAAAGTTTGGATGAATGGTAGATAGACAAATGCTTTGGTCAGTATTTGTTTAATAAACAAACTAATAGAATTTTATAATACCTTTAAATTATCTCCCTGAATCCAGTTTCTTACTTATCAGGTCTGTCTTCAGGATGTTGGCAAAAACTGTTTCTGGAAAACAACAGCAAGTATTCTGAGATAAAATGTTGTGACCATAAAAAAACAGAAAACCATTACTTAATCAGACTATTGTTTTTGTACTTGAGTAACAGTAAGACATTTTCAGACATATGAAGAAAAGTATGTCAACTGTGTGCCAAACGAATTAAAAAAACAAACAAAAAAATACCACTGCTTTCAAATCAGTTCTGACTCTAGTGATCCTATGGAACAGAGTAGAACTGCTCCATAGAGTTTCTAAGGAGGGCCTGGCAGATTTGAACCATCAACTTTTTAGTCAGCATACATAGCACCTAGCAACTATCACACCAGGGTTTCCTATCTGTCTACAGTTACTTAAAAAAGAAAATGCTGTCAATGAAACTCTATCTCCTTGCTTTGAAAATGCTCCACAAATCACTCCCATCTACTCATGTGTACCACTTTGGAGCTTATTTTAAACAGGCAATCTCAGGCCTGAATGTTTAATCAGTATCAGCTTTTCCACAAACTCTCAAAGTAGTTTGCTTTCTTATCAGGTCTGACAATTAAGTTTGAGACCTCATCCTAGAGAAAGTCCTACATACTTCATTACTGAGTATCACTATGGTCACCATCAAAGTACTCCCCATGGGGAGCTATGCAGTAATGCTAGTGCCTAGTGTATCCTTCAAAGCAGTTTTGGAACTCTGTCTGTAATGGCCATCAGAGCTGTGATCATATTACCCTTGATGTCCTGAGTGGCACCAAAATGTCTTCCTTTCAATATTTCCTTCATTTTCAGGTAAGGAAAAAAGCCACTGGGGGCCAGATCAGGTGAGTAGGGAGGGTGTTCCAGTACAGTTATTTGTTTACTGACTAAAAACTCACTCTCAGTCAATGCCACATGAGGTGGTGCGTTGTTGTGATGTAAGAGCCGTGAGTTGTTGACAAAAAGTTCAGATCATTTTCATCTAACTTTTTCACACAGGCTTTTCAGTATTTCCAAGTAGCAAACTGGCTGTTTGTCCAGTTGGTACAAATTCATAACAAAAAAACCCTCTGATATCAAAAAGGCTATCAACATAATTTTGACTCTTGAACTGATGGACTAATGAGCTCTTCAGACTGATGGAAATTTTTTGGTCATGAACAATTGACTGCCTTCCATTGTGCACTTTGATGCTTTGTTTTATGGTTACATTAGTACACTCGTGTTTCATCACCAGAGATAACATGGCCCAAAATATTGTCTTGCTTCTCCAAAAGATCTTGGCAAATGTCAAACTTCTTTTGCATTTGCTCATAGCTGAGTCCCTTTGGGACCATTTTCACACACTCCTTTCTCATGCTAAGGTTTTCAGTTAAGAATTTCCTGTTTCACTGTCAATGTTTACTTTGTCTGCTATGCTTCTAATGGTCAACTGACAATTTTGACTCACAGTTCGATGAATTTTTGCAGCGTTTTCATCAGTTCTGCTCGTTACTGGCAGACCTGACCCGTCTTCATCAGTGACACTTTCTCTCCCCTCAGGATGGAAAAAGTATACTATTTTTTAAAATAATAAATAATAGTATAGTTAATTAAAAAATTGTATGATTAAGAAATATTGTGACTATAAAAATAGAATAAAAAATGCAGTGTTAATCACCTGATTAAAAAATCCAGTATTAGCATAAATTTAACAAAATTAAACAATAGCTTTAGAAAAGAATGAGCTGGAAGAAGAAAAATAATGAATTCTCAATTACTTTCAAGAGTATCTTATTATACTATCTGAGATAACCTTAATCTTAACATGGCAAAGGAAATAAAGTATCATGTGAATTTTGAAACCACAATGGAATAAATACCAGAATTATCGTGTCTAAACGGATAAATAGAGACATGAAAAATTGAGAAAGATAGCAATAAAACAGGAAGTGGTTAACAAGGAGAAAATAAAAAAAGTAAAATGGAATAACAATACAAAATGTGTCACTACTTGTTGAGTGGTGTTTATAATAGCTTTGCTGCTCCCAGTTCTTGCCAATTCTGTTTCTAATATAAACCAAACAAAAAACTAAACCAAGTGCCATCGAGTTGATACTGACTCATAGTGACCCTATAAAACTGAGGAGAAGTGCCCCATAGAGTTTCCAAGGAGCTCCTGGCATATTTGAACCGCTGATCTTTTGGTTAGCAGCCATAGCACTTAGCCACTATTACCACCAAGGTTTGTTCCTAGCAGAAAGCCAAGCCAGTGCCACTGAGTCGATTCTGACTCATAGTGACTCTATAGGACACAGTAAACTGCTCTATAGAGTTTCCAAGGAGTGCCTGGTAGAATCAAACTACTGCCCTTTCGGTTCATAGATGTAGCACTTAACCACTATGCCACCAGGGTTTATTCCTAGCATAAAAACCCACTGCCATGGAGTCAGGACTAATTCATAGCATAGGGCTTTTTTGTTTAATTTTCCCTCTGGAAAGGATGTGTTTCACCATGTAGTTACTCATGTAACTGAACCTATTAGTGTCTGTTTTAAATCTTAACTTTTATGATGTTAATGAGGTAGGATTAGAGGCAGTTATGTTAATAAGGCAGCACACATTCTACTGGATAGGTTCTATCTTGAACTGATCTCTTTTGAGATATTAATTGGAGAAGTCAGTAGAGAAAGTAAATGAGCTTTTACTACCAAGAAAGATTCAGGAACAGAACACATTCTTTGGACCCTGGGTTCCTAGGCTGAGAAACTCCTGGACCTAGGGTACAGTTGATGGTCAGGACCTTTCCCCAGAGCTAGTAAGCAGAGAAAGGCTTCTTCTGGAACTGGCACGCTCAATTCAGACTTCTACCATCCTAAACTGTGAAAGAATAAATTTCTGTTACAGCAGCACTAGAAAATTAAGGCACTCCCTATCAGTAATAAATCAACTCTAAATATCAGTGGCATCACATAATTTTTTTTTCTCATTTATGTCTAGTCTGATGTTGGCCGTGTTGGACTGGTGCCCTCTATCATGTGACTCAGAAATCCATGCTCCTCCTGTTATGTGATACTACAATGCTCATCATATGACCTGAACATTCATGTTGATGGGGAGAAGAGTGAGGATTAATATGCAGTGGTTGTTGTGGCAGGTTTAGAATATAATATGCACACACTACTTTGATCTATATTTAACTGATCACAACTCAATTGTATGACGATTTAGATGCAAGGAGGGAGGGAAATGCAGAGTTCCTACTAATCTGTGTAATGGAAAATGAGATCTATGTACATGTAGACATTCTCTCTGACAGTGGGAGTATTTCCATTTTCATCTGAAAATACTAAGGATACAGAAGTAAATAAAAAGTCAAAAGTTTTGGCCTCATGGAGCTTACAGTCCTACATGGAGAAAGAAGTAATTGGACAACTAGATAAACAAATGTCATACTTTTTTTAGGAGATGATGAGTACTATGGAACAAAAAATAACTAGAGAAAGAAAATAGTGCTAGAAATTTGGATTTACAGTTTAATTGGATTGGTCAGTATAATACTCATTATATATTGAAAAGCATTTATGGGCTCAGTTACGTGAATAACTAGGTGAAAGGCATCCTTTCCAGAGAGAAAAGTAAATAAAAGGGACCTGGGCTAGGAACAGAAACCCTAGTGGTGTGGTGGTTAAGTACCACGTCTACGAACCAAAAGGTTGGCAGTTTGAATCCATCAGGTGCTCCTTGGAAAATCTGTGCAGCAGTTCTACTCTGTTCTATATGGTTGTTATGAATTGGAATCAACTCATCAGCAGTAGGTTTGTTTGGGTGTTTAGGTTAGGAACAGAATTAGCATGCACCAGAACAGCAAAGCTGTTATAAATAGCACACAAGTGATGATGCATTTTGTATTGTTCCTCCATTTTACTGAAATTTGGAATAAGATGAGGAAGCTCGCTATCATTAATTTTAATGGATATTTTGGTACGGTTTCTAGACAACACAGTAAGATCTGAAAAACAGATAAATGGCATGCAGGGTTAAAAGACAAAAACTAAGTTACAGATACATGATTGCAGAGTTGGAAACGCAAATAATCTGTAGAAAATTTGTCATAATTATTGGGTGTTCAGCAAGTTTGTCAAGTAAAAAGCCAATATATGAAGTCAAAAGTATTTCTATATACCTACAAAAACACTTGCCAACCAGCCAAGTGCTGTCGAGTCGGATCTGACTCATGGCAAACACTTAGATTACATAATAATAGTGCAAAAAATATTGAGAAATATTTTAAAGACATGTAAATGGAGAGATAAACCACATCCATGGATTGGAGAATCAATATTACAAAAATGTTAAGTTTCTCTATCTTAGCCTATAGATTCAAGTACTCTGAACAGGGCTTTAAACCAATTATCTCCACATCAGTCATGGCCAAGGAAACAAAACTGAAGCAGATCTGACCCAGTTTTTAAAATCTGGATGAACTGAAATGGTAGCCTGAATTGGAAAAATTACAAGTCAAAGTCTTTCTGTAAACCTAATATCCCACTTAGAAAACAAGCACCCAAGTCTCCTGCCTGACAATTTTTGAGCAGAGTTGGAAACAGTCATGTCCCACTGAAAGATGGCAGCTGTCCATGCAGCTTTAAATATGTATTGCTCTACTCAATACTGTCAGTAATCCAGTCTCAAGAATCAGGTTTTTTAAAGGGCTCTCTAAGTCTTTTTCAAGTCTCCCAATCCAGGGCTTTGGCCTGTAAATTTTTACCTATTCTGGCTTTTGTGCTGAGTTGTCTAAACTACAAAAATTTGAGTTCCTACTGGTTTTCTTCCTCAGTCATGACAGAATGGGGAAGAACCAGTTCAAAGCCCTGATTACAAATCAGAGCTAAAACAAAGATGAAGACACTGAATGGCAAGCATAGGCTGTACCCATATTAAAGAACCTCTGAGCCACTTTTAACACTACTGAAACTAACTTGGGCAAATTAGTTAATACCATATCTCAGTGCTGTCATCTTGAATTTGGAGAATAATAATAGTATCTATCTCTTAAGGGTTTTTGAAGATTAAATTAATTAGCATACATGAAGCAGTAGTGATAGGAAATAGAATTAAACATAAAAGTAGAAAACTCATTTTTATAATTTTGTTTGTCTAGAACCACTCTCAGTAACAAATGTCTTAGGCTGAGTTCTCCAGAAAAACGAAACCAGTAAAACATACAAATGCACACACATACACACATGCAAAAAAAACCCAAAAGACCAAAAAAACAGTTCCATTGCCACTGAGTAGATTCTGACTCATAGAAACCCTGTAGAACAGTACAGCAGTTCTGAAACATTTCCAGAGTGTCTCTAGAGGATTCTCACTACTGACTTCTTGGTTAGCAGACATAACTCTTGTTCACTATACCACCAGGTTTTCCAAATATATAAAGAAATAGATTTATATAATGGAAAGACTCAGACAGTTGTAGAGGCTGGAGTGTCCAAAGTCTATGGATCGAGATAAAGGCTTCTCTTGATTCATGAAGTTGCAGTGGCTGGTGAACCCAAGATCCACAGATCAGACAGCAGGGTTGTTGTCACAGGCTATGAAGGCAGTGAATCCTCAGATCAGAGACAAGATTTCAGGTAAGCTGCTAGTTTAAGTCCCAAGAACCAAGGGTCAAATAAAAGCCAGCTACAGAATCCAATGTAAGCAAAACTCACGAACCTTTTGAGAAAATCCACTTATGCAGGTTACATCCCCAAAGAAACTCAATTTCAGCAGTTTGGACAGGCATAGCAGAAATCACTACGAAGGTGATCACATTATATCAAATCTCATTAGGGAAGTGATCACATCATCAAACAATTGTGAAGCTATATAATAACTTCCAAACTACCGAGAATCTTGGCCCAACCAAGCTGACATACAACCTTAAGGATCACTGTAACTAACAACTGTATACTATAATTAACATAACAAAAGCAAATTAAAAATTTGGCTAAAACCATAAGGAGAATATAAAATTTCTGAGTGTAACACTAATGGAAATCTACAGTTGTGATGGATTGAATTGTGTCACCCCAAAATGTGTGTCAGCTTGATTAGACCATAATTCCCAGTGTTGTGTTATTGTCCACCATTTTTGTGATATGTGATATTTCCATGCACTGTAAATCTACCTCTACGATGTTAATTATGTAAGATTAGTGGCAGTTATATTAATTTGGCAGGACTTAATTTGTAAGGTTAGATTGTGTTTTAAATTAATCTGTTGAGATACAGAAGAGCAAATTGAACAGAGAGACACAGGGACCTCATACCAGTAGAAAACAAGAGCCAGGAGAATAGCTCATCCTTTGGACCTGCGGTCCCTGCACTGAAAATTGCTAGACTAGGGGAAGATTAACCACAAAGACCTCCAGAACTGAAAGAAAGAGAAAGCCTTTCCCTAGAGGTGACACCCTGAATTTGGACTTGTAGTCTAACAGACTGTAAGAGAATGAATTTCTGTAAAGCCATCTACTTGTTCTATTTCTGTTACAGCAACACTAGATAACTACGACAACAGGATACCACAGAAAACAAACAACATGTGCTTTGCAAAATATGAGTTTTAGAAGCATGCGATTATCAGACATAGGAAAGTTTCCTGCAACCCCATTTGAGACTTCTAATTATTTAGGCAAGAAGTAGGCAAAATCATAGTGCAAGGTGGCACCAGTAGGACAATTTGAGTAAAAAGAGGAAATAGAATTGATGTTTTCTTTTTCTTTCTTTCTTTCTCTCTCTCTCCTTCCTTCCTTCCTTCCTCCCTTCCTCCCTTCCTTCCTCCCTGCATCCCTCCCTCCCTCCCTCCCTCCCTCCCTCTTTCCTCCCTTCTTCCTTCCTTTCTTTTCTTCCTCTCTCTTTATTTTTTTCTTCCTGTCTCTCTCTTTCTTTCTTTCTCTCTTCCTCCCTCCCTCCCTCCCTCCCTTGCTTCCTTCCTTCCCTAACTTCCTCCCTCCCTTCCTCCTTCCTTCCTTCCCTCCCTCTCCCTTTCTTTCTTTCTTTTTTAATTTAATAGGTGACTCTAAACCTGTGTTTTTTGTGTTCCTAAAAATTTCTGGGCCTGCTGAAGTTCTATTATTTTCTATAATTTCTCAGCTTGAATTAGTGTCAGCCTCTGCTCTTTCTTTACAGCCTAAACTGATTAGTCTCTGCTTAAAGGTTAACTCTTAAACTGGTCAACAAGGTCATTTCTTTTAGCCCCCCTTATCTGTGTATTTCACTTCATTTGGGATTGTGGAGATGGTGGTAGTCTACTGTAACCTATTGTGACAGAGAAGGGGAGCACCTTCCCAGAATGGGACTGCTGTTATGTTCCGTTGAGTTGTTTCCAATTCATAGCCATTAGGGAAGCACAATTAGGCACTGAGGTATGTTATCTACTGTGATTATTTCTATTAAAAATAATTGTCTTTAATTCTATTCTGTCTCGGGGTAACTTTATAGAACAGAGTAAAATTGCCCCATAAGATTTCCTAAAAGTGGCTGCTGAATTTGAACTGCTGTGTTTTTTGATTCAGTTTGAATGTACCAGGCACTCCTTGGAAACTCTATTGGGTAGTTCTATCCTGTCCTGTAGGGTCAGTATGAGTCAGAATTGACTCAGTGGCAGAGGTTTTTTATTTTTTTGTTTTTTGATGTTTTTTGGTTAGCAGCTAGGCTTAAGAACGGAGTACTTATATGGTTGAATCAAACAAACATGACAAGCTAACAGCTATACGTATAGTGTCTGGACCAGGTAAGATGCACTATCAAAAACTAAAACGGGGCATGAAAGCTATGGGAGTCTTTCCGTGCTTAGGAAACAAAATCAGTCAGAGTTAAGACAGTTGCCAACACCTGGGAAATTTCATCCACAAAATATTTGCCAGATCTCTCAAAGGATCTTTGAACAAAATAGATAAATATACATATATTTGTTTATCATGATATTTTTAAGATATATTAAAACATTGATAATATTTAAATGGACATCAATAAAGTATTGGCTACAGTATGATGTATTTACATAACTTCAGTTAATATAGACAGAAAGTGTTGAGTATGCAATATATTGCTAAACAATAAGAAATGTTAAAAAGAAGCATAAAACTAAGATCTGATTTTCATAAAATTAAAAAAATGTGTTAAACATAAAATAGTTATAGTTGTTTCAGATGCAGAGAAAATTTAAGAGTTTAAGTTTAAGAGGTTTAATCTTAGTTTGTTAAGGAGAAATATACGTAGCCATAAAGCAAATTAACAATGCATTGTATCAAAAGAAGAAATGCAATACAGAAATCACAATGAACACAAAACCAACCCTGAAACAACAACCCATAAAGAAGAATAGCCCAGAACAGAGCATTAAGGGTAATTACATCTAAATGATGGCACTAAGCACATATCTGTCAATAATTGCACTGAATGTAAATGGACTGAACACTACATTAAAGAGACAGTGACTGACATCCTGGATCAAAAGATATGACCTGTCTATATGTTGCTTACAAGAAACACATCTTAGACTTAAAGATATGAACAAATTGAAAATTAAAAGATGGAATAATATATAGCAAGCTAACAATATACAAAGAAGACCAGGTGTGGCAATACCAATCTCAGATAAATTAGATTTTAATGTAAAATCCACTATTGTGGACAAGGATGGTCACTGCTGATTGCAGAAAGTTTCAACACTCAAGCAGGACTTAGAAATATTAAATATTTATGCACTCAGTACTGGAGCACCTAAATACATTGAACAAATACTGGCGACACTGAAAAATGAGATAGATCATTCCACAATAATAGTTGGAGACTTCAGCACTCCCCTTTCAGTAATGGATAGATCCTCCAAAAAAGGCTTAGTAAAGATGCAGAAGATCTTATTGCAGCAATCAACCCACTTTACCTTATCAACATATACAGATCTTTTCATTCATCAACAGATAAGTACACCTTCTTCTCCTATTCACATGGAACATTCTCCAGAATAGACCATGTATTAGGTCAAAAAGCAATTCTCTATAAAATCCAAACCACTGATTTACTGCAAGATGTCTCCTCAGACCATAGAGCTGTAATAAAAGTTAAAATCAATAACAGAAAATTCATAGGTAGACATTCAAACTTATGGAAACTAAACACCACTTTTCTCAAGAAGTCTTGGGTTATAGAAGAAATTAAGGACAAAATAAAGAAATTTATGGAATCAAATGAGAATGAAAACACATCCTACCAGAATCTATGGGGTGCAGCAAAAGCAGTGCTCAGAGGTCAGTTATCTCTATAACTGCACACATCCAGAAGGAAGAACAGGCTCAAATTAAAGAATTAACCTTACGACTTGAACAGGTAGAAAGAGAACAACAGAAGAACCCATCAGGCACCAGAAGAAAGCAGATTTTAAGGATTAGAGCAGAACTAAATGAATTAGAGAATAGAAAAACAATTGAAAAAATTAACAAAACCAAAGGTGGTTCTTCGAAAAGATCAACAAAATTGATAAATCATTGGTTGCACTTACTAAAGAAAAACAGCAAAAGATACAAATAACCCTATTAACAAATGACATGGGAGTCGTTACAACAGACCCAGCTGAAATCAAAAATATCATAACAGAATACTATGAAAGACTGTATGTCCTCTAACAGGTTGGAAAACCTAGGGAAAATGGACAAATTTCTAGATTTGTATAACTCACCAAGATTATCCCAAGGGAAGAAAGATCAACTTAATAAATCTATCACAAAGGAAGAGAGTGAAAAAGTCATCAAAAATCTACCAACCAAAAAAAGTCCTGGCCCAGATGGCTTCACCAGAGAATTCTACCAAACTTTTAGAGAAGAGTTAACTCCAATACTATTGAGGCTATTTCACAACACAGAAAAGATGGAATACTCTTAAATTCATTCTATGAAGCCAGCATAACCCTGACACCAAAGCCAGGGAAAGATACTACAAGAAAAGAAAATTACAGACCAATATCACTCATGAACCTAGATGCAAAAATCTTCAACCAAATTCTAGACGACAGAATTCAACAGCATGTAAAAAAAAGAAAATCATTCATCTTGACCAAGTTGGTTTCATTCCAGGGATGCAAGGCTGGTTACACATCAGAAAAACAGTTACTGTAATCAGCCACAGTAATAACACAGAGGATAAGAATCACCTGATTCTGTCAATTGATGCAGAAAAGGCATTTGACAAAATTCATGCTTAAAACTTTCAGAAAAACAGGAATAGAGGGGAAATTCCTCAATGCCATCAGTAGCATCTACACAAAGCCAACTGCCTTCATCATCCTGAACAGTGAAAGACTAAAAGAATTCCCTTTGAGAATGGGAACTAGACAAGGATGCCTACTCTCACCACTTCGTGCTAGAAGTTGAAGCCAGAGAAATTAGACAAGACAAAGAAAGGGAATCTGTATTGGCAATGAAGAAGTGGTAATCTCCCTATTTGCAGATAATATAATTATTTATACAGAGAATCCAAAGGAATGCATAAGTAAACTATCAGAGCTAATAGAGGAGTTTAGCAAAGTAACAGGATACAAGATAAACATAAGTAAATCAGTAGGATTCCTTTATACCAACAGTGAGATTATTAAAGAAATCACCAAATCAATTCCACTTACTATAGCCCCCAGGAAGATAAAATACCTAGCAGTAAATATAACTAGAGAAATAACAGATATTTACACAGAAAATTACAAGACCTTACTACAAGAAACTAAGAGAGACTTATATAAATGGAGGAATCAACTCTGCTCATGGATAGGAAGACTCAACGTCATGAAAAATGTCTACTTTGCCTAAGGCAATCTACTTATATAATGCAATCTCAATACAAGTTCCAGTAACATTTTTTAATGAGATGGAGAAACAAATAATCAACTTTGTTTGGAAAGGGAAGAAACCTCGGATAAGTAAAGCACACTGAAGAAGAAGAACAAACTGGGAGGCCTCTCACTACCTGACTTTAAAACATATTACACTGCCACAGTAGTCAAAACAACCTGGTACTGGTACCAAAAGAGACATATAGACCAATGGAACAGAGTTGAGACCACAGAGATGCCACCATCCCACTGTGAACAGTTGATATTTGACAAAGGCCCCAAGATTTTAAACTTGGGTAAGAACGGTCTCTTTAAGAAATGCTGCTGGCAAAAGTGGATATCCATCTGCAATAAATTGAAATAAGACCTATATCTTACACTTTATAGAAAACCAACACAAAGTGGATAGAAGACCTAAATATCAAATCTAAAATGATAAAGCTGATCCAAGTAGACAGACTTCAAAATCTGACAAAGCACATTTAACAGAAGAGAAAATACATAAATGGGAACTACTAAGAATCAAACCCTTTTGCTCTTCCAAAGACTTCACCAAAAGAATTAAAAGACCACCTACAGAATGGGGAAAAGTATCTGGCAACTGTATGTCAGACTGATGTTTGATCTACATAATCTATAAATTATTACAAAGTATCAACAGGAAAAAGATAAATAATCCAATACAGTGATGGGTGAAGGAGACAGGCAGACATTTCTCTAAAGAGGATGTCCATGCAGCCAAAAGACAAATGCAGAATTTCTCGCAACCATTAGCTATGAAAGAAATTGAAATCAAAACTACCATGAGACACCATCTCACCCCAACAAGGTTGGCCATGTTCCAAAAAACACAAAACACTAAATGCTGGAGAGGCTGTGGAGAGTTTGGATCTATCCTACACTGTTGGTGGGATTGGAGAATATTGCAACCTCTTTGGAAAACAATCTGGCGCTTCCTTAAAAAGCTGGGTATAGATATACCATTTGATCCTGTAATTCCATAGCTTGGAATTTATCCTTCAGAAACCAAGGTTGTCACATGACCAGACAGATGTACACAAATGTTTGTTGCAGCACAGTCCATAATAGCAAAAAGTTGGAATCAACCCCGATGTCCATCAACAGACAAATGGGTAAGCAAACTGTGGTACGTATACTCAATGGAACACTATGCTATGATAAAAAACAATGACAATTTTAGAAAACATCTCATAACATATTCTCATTTAGAAGAAATCAAGCTGAGTGAAATCGATCAGTGTCAAAAGGACAGATTTTGTATGAGACCTCTGTTATAAGGACTTAACAAGAGAATTATCCACCAAAAAAAATGACTGTGTTGGCTACATGGGTGGGTGGGGAGCTGAGGGCTTATTATAGATGAGATAATTGATAGATGTTAGAAATTTTATTCTTTTACTGTAATTAATAAAAAAAGTCTAACAATAGAAGTCAATTATTCAATTCTGGAAAACAGAAAATGAAAAGCCTAAATAAATGCATTTAAGATTTTAAAAAGAGAGCAAAATCACAGATCGGAAAACAGAAGAAATGATAAATAAATGTAAGAGCTGGTTCTTTTAAAGGTACAATAATTGTGAAGGTTAAGATTGTATGACAGCTTGGCTGGGCTGATTCTCAGCGTTTATACGTGATTGCCCTCATGAGGGGATCTGCTGTGAGTAACCAACAGATTGAAAGGGAGTTTCCTTGGACATGTGCCCTGTGTCCAAATATAGGTGGACATCTTGTTTTTTTCCCCATTCTGGATCCTGTAGCTGTCTCCTGTTCAACTGATCCCTGCTCCCTGGGACTTGAGCTAGCAGTTTATCTGCTGGTTCGGGGATCCTTCAGTTTTCACAGCCTGTGAGCAAGAGCCGTGTTCTCCAACCTGCAAACCTTGGGTTCACCAGCCCTCATGGCTAATTTAGTCAAGAGATGTGTCTAGTCTGATCCATGGACTCAGGACATTCCAGCCTCTACAACGTCATGAGCAATTTTCTTGATGTAAAGGTCTCTGTATATATATTTATATGATTATTCTGCTTCTCAAGAAAACCCAGCCTAAATAAGCTTTTCCACACCTGGTGTAATCAAGGAGAGAAGAAAGAGAACACATTGTTAGGAAAAATAGGCAGAGAGGAGTTTTGAAAAGGCCAAGACCAGTTAATATTCTACACAATTCTAGACATTTTAGTTTGAAACTTCTCATGTAAATGACATATTAAAATACACTTCCAGATCTTTAACAAGAAGAAAACTTAATTGGTAATAACTATTGGAGATACACATATTTTTAAGAGGAGATCTTCGGAGAATTATCCATCTGTTTTGATTTCATAGGCAATTTTTCTCACATTTTCAAGAAGTGATCATTATTTGGCTATATAAAAGTTTTAGACCAAATGTGGGGGAGCAATCTTCTCTCTGAATTTGACTGTCCTAATACCAGTATTGGAAACCCTAGTGGTGTAGTGGTTAAGTGCTACAGTTGCTAATCAAGAGGCAGGCAGTTTGAATCTACCATTTACTCTTTGGAAACATTATGGGGCAGTTCTACTCTGTCCTATAGGGTCACCATGAGTCAGAATCAACTTGAGGGCAGGAGGTTTAATTTTTTTTGTTGTTATTGTTGTTGAATATCAATGTTAAAAAAAAAAACACAAAATACCTTCCTGCAAAAACTGGATTATGAATAAGGAAGACAAAGGGAGAATCGTTGCTTTTGAATAGCAGTGTTCACACACACACACACACACACACACACACACACACACACAACACTGATCATAAGATGATTCTGACTCATAGTGACCCTGTAGGACAGAGAAGAATTCCCCTATATGGTTTCCAAGGAATGCCTAGTCAATTGAAACTATCGACCTTTTTGTTACCAGCTGTAGCACTTAACCACTCTGCCACCAGGGTTTGCAAAGAATACTAAATGTGCCAAGGACTGCTGGATAAACTGACAAATCTGTCTTGGAAGAAACATAACCAGATTCTGTCTCAGTAACTTTGGATATGTTATTAGGAGGGATTCGTCCCTGGAGAAGGACATCATATTTGATAAAGTAGAGGGACAGTGAAAAAGAGAAAGACCTCAGCAAAATGGACTGGTACAGTGGCAATAACAATGGACTTAAACATTGCAAGAACTGTGAGGATGGCACAGAACTAGACAACATCTGCTCTGCTATACGCAGAGTCACTGTCAGTCAGAAGTGACTCTATGGCACCCAACAACCTAACAACAACACCAATGTTAAGTAAAATACACAGATACACACAGTCATTATAAATCAACCTTACTTATGCGATGTTGTTGTTAGGTGCTATCTAATTGCTTTAGATTCGTGGTGACCCTATACGCAACAGAACAAAACAAGGCCTGGTCCTGCGCCATCCTCACAGTCCTTGCTATGCTTGAGCCCATGGTTGCAGCCACTGTGTTAAGCCATCTTATTAAGATCTTCGTCTTATTAATTGACTTCCTACTTTGCCAAGCTTGATGCCCTTCTCAGAGACTGGTCCTCCTGACAATGTGTTTATAGTATGTGAAAAGAAGTCTTGCTATCCTTTAGTCTAGCAGCCCATGGTATATTCAAGCATGCTTTAACAACACCGTAATTGAAAGCCATCACTTCTTTGGTCTTCTTTACTCATTTTCCAGCTTTTCCAGCTTTCACATGCATATGAAGTGATTAAAAATATCATGGCTTAGGTCATTCACATCTTAGTCCTCAGAGATACATCTTTAACACTTGAAGGAGGTCTTTTGCAGCCAATATGTTCAATGCAATATGTTGTTTGGTTTTTCTGCTGCTGCTTCCTAGACTGTATGGCCTGTATCAGTATACAAGCAGGTGTTCTGACATTTTGCTTGTTCTGGATCCTGAGACTGCTGCTCTTCATCTGACCTCCAGGTCTTCAGACTTGAGCTATCAGCTTATCCACATATCTTGGAATACAACAATTTTCACAGCACAAAAGGGGAGTACTACTCTCCCACCTGCTGTTCTTGGATTCATCAGCCTCTGAAGTGACATCAGTCAAGAAAACTCTTCATCCTGAACCACAGATTCAGGACTTTCCAGCCTTTATAACTGTGTGAGTTATTTCCTTTAAGTAAGTATCTATTTATAAATATTTGTCTGTTTTACTGCTTTTGCTGCCTAGAGAACCCAGACAGCCTAAGACATTTGGTACTGACATTGGTTCTAGAAAAATAAAGTTTTAAGGATTTTTCAAAATTTGTTCTGAAGTCTGGCTAGACTTACAGATGCTGATGAATCTGCTTCCAGCAGTGAGGACTGTCTCTAAAGAGCCCTTGCCTGAAGTCATTGCCTGGGGCATCACCTGAAGCAGATGATTTAGAAGATACTGCTGAATATTCTGAGAACAACTCCATACTACCAATTCCAACTTCCAGACCTAAAACTAGACTTAAGTTCTTCTGTTGTTGTTAGGTGTCATTGAGTGAATGCTGACTAATAGTGACCCTATGAACAATAGAATGAAACATTGCCTGGTCTTGTGCCATGTACACAACTGTTCTTATGCTTACTCCCATTGTTGTGGCCACTGTGTCAATCCATCTTGTTAAGGGTCTTCCTCTTTTTCAGTGATCCTCTACTCTACCAAGCATGATGGCCTTCTCCAGGGACTCATCCTTCCTGACAACAAAGTATGTAAGACACAGTTTTGGACTCCGCTTCCAAGGAGCACTCTGGTTGTAATTCTTCCACCATGGATCTGTTTGTTCTTTTGGCAGTCCATGGTACATTAACCATTCTTCTCCAACACCACAATTAGAAGGCATCTATTCTTCTTTGTCTTCTTTTCTCATTGTCCGGGTTCTGCATGCATATGATGCAACAGAAAATATCACGGCTTGGGTGAGGCTCACTTTAGTCTTCAAGGTGACATCTTTAATTTTCCATACTTTAAAGAGATGCTCTTTGCAGCAGACATTCCCAATGTAGTACATCTTTTGATTTATTGACTATTGCTTCCGTGGGCATCGATTGTCGATCCAGATAAAATGAAATCCTTGAGAACCTCAATCCTTTCTCCATTTATGATGATGTTGCTTACTGGTCCAATTTTGAGGATTTTTATTTTCTTGATGGTGAGGTGCAATCCATACTGAAAGCTGTGGTCCTTGATCTTCTTCAGTAAGTGTTTCTAATCTTCTTCACTTCCAGCGAGTAATGTGGTGTCACCTGAGTAATCCAGGTTGTTAATGAATTGTCCTCCAATCCCAATGTCTCATTCTTTTTTGTAGAGTCCAGCTTCTTGGATTATTTGCTCAGCATACAGATTAAAAAGATATAGTGAAAGGATGCAAACCCAATGCACACCTTTCCTGACTTTAAACCATGTAGTGTCCCCTTGTTCTGTTCTCACAATTGCCTCTTGATCCATATACAGATTCCTTAAGAGCACAATTAAAAGTTCTACAATTCCCATTCTATGCAATGTTAGCCATAATTTATGATTCACACAGTTGAATGCCTTTGCATAGTCAATAAAACACAAGTAAACATCTTTCTGGCATTCTCTGCTTTCAGCCAAGTTCCATCTGACATCAGCAACGATATCCCTGGTTCCAGATCCTCTTCTGAATCCAGCTTGAATTTCTGGGCATTCCTTGTCAATATACTGTTGCAGTCACTTTTGAGTGATCTTGAGAAAATTTTTGCTTTTGTGTAATATTAACGTCATTGTTCAGTAATTTCCACATTCAGATGGATCAGCTTCTGTTGGCATGGGCATAAATATGGATCTGTTCCAATCAGTGGTCACATAGCTGTCCTCCAAATTTCTTGGCATATACAAGTGAGCACTTCCAGTGCTGCATCTGTGTGTTGAAAGATCTCAGTTCCTGGAGTCCTGTTTTCTGCCGATACCTCTTATGCAGCTTTGACTTCTTCCTTCAGTACCATTGGTTCCTGATCATACGCTACCTCTTCAAATGGCTGAACATTGACCGGTTCTTGCTGCAGGCTGGGAGCTGCTGTGTCCTGGCCCCCTTGTCCCCTCCTCCCCCTCCCCATGTTTTGTACCTCTCTGCTTGGCACCTTGAAAATATTCACAGAATAATAAGAACTATTCCTTGAAACTATTCGCAGGATATTATCCCAGACAAAGATATTTGTAAAACAATAAGCCCAAAGCTAAAGCTATTTCCTTGAAACTGCCAGATAATAGCTCCAGATCATGACCATTGTTGGCAGTCTTCCACCCTGTTGACTTCCTATCCATTAAGCCTATAAATAAAGCTTGTGAAAGCGAAGTGGTATCCATGGTTCTCCATCAGAGGCCATGGTCCCACCTGGCTCCAATTTTATCTTGTGTGTGTAATGTGTTTCTTGCGTGGGTGACATGTTTCATGTATGAGTGGGTTTTTTTCTCATCCCCTTCCTGCCCATCTCAGCCTCAGACCCTATCCAGTGCTGGCCACTGGAGTGCCAGAAGTGGCACTTCTTTCTGGTATAATGACTCTGTTTGTTCCTTCCATCTTCTTTTGATGCTCTCTGAGTCTTTTAATAGTTTCCCTGTATAATCCTGCACTGTTACACCACAACTTGAGGCTTGAAATTTTTCTTCAGTTCTTTCAGCTTGAGAAATGCAAAAACGTGTTCTTCCCTGCTGGTTTTCCATCTCCATCTCTTCGTACATGTCACTATAATACTTTCTTTTGTCTTCTCAACTGCTCTTTAGAATCTTCTGTTTAGGTCTTTTACTTTGTCATTCCTTCCTTTTGCTTTAGCTGCTCGATGTTGCAAAGTCTCTTCTGACATCCAATTTGGTCTTTTCTTTCTTTCCTGTCTTTTTAATGACCTCTTATTCTCTTCATGGATGATGTCTTTGATGTCGTTCTGCAACTTACCTGGTCTTCAGTCATTAGTGACCAAACACATCAAATCTGTTCCTGAGATGGTCTTTAAACTCAGGAGGGATATATTCAAGGTCATAGCTTGGCTCTCATGGACTTGTTCTAGTTTTCTTCGGTTTGAATCTGCACATGAGCAGTTGATGATCTGTGCCATAGTAAGTACCTTGTCTTGTTCTGACTGCTGATATGGAGCTTTTTCATCACCTTTTTCCACAGATGTAGTTGATTTGGTTCCTGTGTGTTCTGCCTGGTGAGGTTCATATGTACAGTTGCTGTCTGTGTTGGTGAAAAAAGATATTTGCAATGAAGAAGTCATTAGTCTTGCAAAATTCTATCATGCAATCACCAGCATTATTTTATCACTAAGGCCATATTTTCCAACTACCAATCCTTCTTCTTTGTTTCCAGCTTCTGCATTCCAGTCACCAGTAATTATCAATGCATCCTGATGGCATGTTCAGTCAATTTCAGACTGCAGAAGCTAGTAAAAATCTTCAGTCTCTTCATCTTTGGTCTTAGTGGTTGGTGTGTAAATTTGAATAATAGTCATATTAACTGGCCTTCCTTGTAGACATATGGATATTATCCTATTGCTGACAGCACTGTACTTTAGGACAGATCTTGAAATTTTCTGTTATTTGATGAACACAACACCGTCCCTCTTCAAGTTTTTGTTCCCAACATAGTAGACCATATGATTATCAGATTCAGAGTGGCCAAGACCAGTCTACTGCAGCTCACTAATGCATAGGATATCAATGTTTATGCATTCTATTTCATTTTTGATGATTTCCAGTTTTCTTAGATTCATATTTCATGTCCCAATTATTAATGGACATTTGCAACTGTTTCTTCTGCCTTTCAGTCTTGCCACATCAGCGAACAAAGATGCTGAAGCCCTTACTCCATCTATGTCTTAAAGTCGACTCTGTGTTAAAGAGGCAGCTCTTCCCCGGTTGTCTCCCAAGTCCCTTCCAATCTGGGGGGCTTGCTATCCAGCACCATATCTGACAATGTTCGGCTGCTATTCATAAAGTTTTCCCTGGCTATTTCCTTTCAGAAGTAGACTGCCTGGTCTTCCTAGTCTGTCTTAGTCTGGAAACTCAGCTGAGAGTTATCCACCATGGGTGACTCTGCCGGTACCTGTATACAAGTGACATAGCTTCCTGCATCACAGCAACAAGCAGGCCTCCCTTGACAGAGAAGTGGGGGCTGCTCACTCTCTTTACCCTCCTTACCTGATGCCGTTATCCTCCTTAGCTGTTGAGCCCTAAAATGTGAAATGCAAAGTGTGACCCAGGAGAAGGTACGCTCCAAAAGAACTGCTTAACTTTTCTAATCTGTACAAACAGAAACCTAGGGAATATATGTGGGAATGGCTATTAAGTGTGTGGGATGATGGTGCAAGAAATGTGAAGATGGATCAGTCTGAGTTTACTGATATGCGTCCACTAAGTGTATATTCTTCATTCAAAGTTTCAGTTTGAGGAGTTAGGAAATGATCTTGGATTGCTGAAGCATGGATTACAAGGTGACCCAACTAAATCAAACTGAATTGCAGACCTGCCTTGGTGTATGAAGAAGCAGGTATACAAAGACTTAGTGACATGGGCATGCTGGAATGCAATTATCTGATTAGACTCACAGACCCCACACATGAAGTGCCCAGAGAACACAACTTTTTACCACAACTGTGACTAACAAATGTGTGAAATTCATCTTTGATGACTACTATGAATGGTATTTTATTTAAATCAGATTTGACAGTGGGAAATGCCTTTTCTGAATTAAGACACTTAACTACAGTGGGGATGATTGGACCCTGCCCCAGAAAATACCTTAGACAAAGCTGAAATAAACTAATTTCTGTTACATTCATAATGGTGGAAATACGCAGATTTTTAAAGCCAAAGTGAGTATCAACTGCAAAAAATGATTTATGGGTTATGGGAAAGAATGTTGTATGCAAAATAAGAATATTTGAATTCAACTTTTTTCTAAACCAGCTCACATATGTACAATCTTGAAGGGAGTTTCTTCACTTCTCAGATAAAGTTGGTGATTTGTTTCTCCATCTAATTAAAAATGTCACTGGCATTTGTATTGGGTTTTCATTGTATATGAAGATCACTTTGCATAAAATTGGCATCTTTACACTGTTAAGTCTTTCTATCCATGAATAGGATAGATTTGTCCATTTATGGAAGTCTTTCTTGGTTTCTTTCAGTAAAGTCTAGTAGTTCTCTTTGTGTAGGTCTCTTATTTCTCCAGTTAGATTTATTCCTAGGTATTTTATCTTCTTGGGGGCTATAATAAATGGTATTGATTTGGTGATTTCTTCTTTAATAATCTCACTGTTGGTATAAAGGAATCCTACTGATTTACTTATGTTTATCTTATATCCTGATACTTTGCTGAACTCCTCTATTAGTTCCAGTAGTTTACTTATGGATGCCTTAGGATTCTCAGTATATGCAATCATACTATCTGTGAATAGGTAGACTTTAACTTCGTCATTGCCAATATGGATGCCCCTTTAGTCTTTGTCTTGTTTAATTGCTCTGGCCAAAACTTCTAGTACAATGTTGAATTGAAGTGGTGAGAGTGGGCATCCTTGTCTAGTTTCCATTCTTAAGAGGAATTGTTTCAGTCTCTCTTCATTTAGGATGATGTAGGTGGTTAGCTTTGCATAGATGCCCCTTATTGCATTGAGGAATTTATCTTCTATTCCTATGTTGCTGAGTTTTTAGCATGAATAGGTGTTTTAGTCATCTAGTACTGCTGTAACAGAAATAGCACAAAGTGGATGGCTTTAATAAAGGACAGTTTATTGTTACACCATCCAGTAGGTTACAAGTTCAAATTCAAGGTGTCCACTCCAGGAGGACATCTCCCCTGTCAGCTCTGGAAGAAAGTCCTTGTGTTGCATCAGTCTTTGTTCAGGTAACATCTGGGCACAGGAAGCTCAGGACTGAAGGATGCGCTCTTCTCCCAGTGCTGCTTTCTCAATGATGTGAGTTTCCCAATTCTCTGCTTGCTTCCCTATCCTTTTATCTCTTGTAGGATGAAAGAATTAAGGGTGGTGCAAGCCGTACTCCAGGGAAACTCCCTTTACAGTGGAGCAGGGAGGTGATCCTATGAAGGGATTTTCAGACTCACCCTAATCCTTTAACATACAGCATAGGAAAATCACAAAATGGAGGATAATCATAGAATATCAGGAATCATGGTCCAGGTCCATGGCTACGCATATTTTGGGGGACACACAATTCAATCCATGACAACGGGTGTTGGACTTTGTAAGTGCCTTTTCTGCGTCAGTTGACAAAATCAGGTGATTCTTATCTTTTGTGTTATTTATGTGGTTGATCACATTAATTATTTATCTGATGTTGAACCAGGCTTGCATCCCTGGTATGAATCCAAACTTGGTCTTGATGAATTAATTTTTGATATGCTGTTGAATTCTGCTGGCAAGGATTTTGTTGAAAGTTTTTGCACCTAGATTCATGAGTGATATCCATCTGTAATTTTCCTTTTTTGTGGGATCTTTCCCTGGCTTTGGTATCATGGTTAAGTTGGCTTCATAAAATGAATTTGGGAGAGTTCTATCTTTTTCTATACTGTGGAATAGTCTCAGCAGTATTAGAGTTAACTCTTCTCTAAACGTTTCATAGAATTCTCTAATGAAGCCATCTGGGGCAAGACTTTTTGGTTGGTAGCTTTTCAATGACTTTTTCCTTTGTAATGGGTTTATTCAGTTGTTTTGCTTCTCTTTGTGATAATTTTGGTAGGTGATATGAATCTAGAAATCTGTCCATTTCCTCGAGGTTTTCCAATCTGATAGAGTGCAGTCTTTTGTGGTATTTTGTTATAGTATTTTTTATTTCTGTTCAGTCTATTGTTACATATCCCATCTCATTGCTTATTTGGCTTGTTTGTTTCTTCTCCTGTGTTTCTTTTGTAAGTTTATCCAATGGTTAATCAATTTTGTTGATCTTTTCCAACCATCAGCTTTGCTTTTTTAAATTGTTATAATTGTTCTTCTATTCTCTAATTACTTTAGTTCTGCTTTAATCTTTATTTTCTATTTTCTTCTGGTCCCTCAGGGGTTCCTCTGTTTCTCTCTTTCTACTTGTTCCAGCTGTAAGTTAATTATTTAATTTGGATCCGTTGTTCCTTCGAGAAGTGTGATTTTATAGAGCTAAACTGACCTCTAAGCACGGCTTTTGCTATATCTTATAGGTTCAGGTAGGGTGTGTTTTCATTGTCATCTGTTTCATAAATTTCTTTATTTCATCCTTGATTTCTACTATAACTCACGGGTTTTGAGCAAAGTGTTATTCAGTTTCCACGAGTTCAAATGTCTGTCTGTGTTTTTATCTGCTATTGATTCAGCTTTTACGGCTTTATGGTCTGACAAGATGCTTTGCAATAATTCAATAATTTGGACTTTGTTGAAATTTGTTCTATCCTAACATGTGGTCTATTCTGGAAAATGTTTCACGTGCATTGGAGAAGAAGGTGTACTTATCTCTTGATGGGTAAAAATTCTGTATGTGTTGATGAGATCTAGTTGGTTAATTGTTACAGTAAGATCTTCTGTGTTTTTGCTGAACTTTTTTTCTGGATGATCTGTGCATTACTGAAAGTGTAGTGCTGAAGTCTTCAACAATTATTGTGGCATGATCTATGTCATTTTTCAATGTAGTCAGTGTTTGTTCAATGTATTTAGATGCTCTGGTATTGGGTGCATAAATATTTAATATTATTAAATCCTGGTTATGTACTGAAGTGTTCAGCAATAAATATTGACCATCCTTGTCCACGATGGTGGATTTTACATTAAAATCTATTTTATAGGTTAATATTGCCACACCTCCTCTTCTTTGTATATTGTTAGCTTGGGATATATCATTCCATTCTTTAGTTTTCAATTTGTTCTTATCTTTAAGTCTAAGCTGTGTTTCTTGTAAGCAATACATAAATGGGCTCTGTCGTTTGATCCAGGATATCACTCTTTCTCCCTTTATTGGAATTTCCAGTGTGTTTTACATGCAGTGTCATTATTGATAGGCGTGTGTTTAGTGCTGTGATTTTGATGAATTTATTTTTGTGTTGGTGTTTTCTATGTTGTTCTTAATATTCTGTTCTGGGTAATTTTTCTTTATGGGTTGACTTTTCATCTTTTTAAGTACTGGTTTTGTGTTTGTTGAGACTCCTGTATTTTGTTTCTTGCTTTGATATATTGCACTGTTATTGTGCTTTATGACTACCCTTACCATCCTCCCCAAAATTTGAAGTTTAAACCCAATTTTAACTTCTACATATCTTTTTAACTTCCTCTCTCCATCTGAAAGAACTATAACTACTGTAGTGTATCCCCTTTTTTAGTGTGATGGTGTCATAGTTTTCATGATATGATCATTGGTTTCCTGCTTTTAATATTGTAGCTTTGATTGAGTTTTGTGACTTCCTTAACTGAGTAGATTTCTTTATTCTATGTCTTGCATTGCATCCTTAAATATACACTTAATGGTTTTTTTTTTCTAAACAAAGAACTTATTTCAGTATTTTTTATGGTTTTGGTTTTGTTTTTACAGTCTCTAAGCTTCTGTTTATCTGCAAATGTCTTAATTTCACTTTCTTATTTTAGAGACAATGTTGCAGGATATATAATTCTTGGTTGAAAGTTCTCCTTCAAGGCTTTGAATGTGTCATCCCACTGCCTCCTTGCCAACATCATCTCTGCTGAGAAGTCAGACAAAAGCCTACAAGGTTTCCCTCTGAATGTTAGCTTTGCTGTGAGCCTCACTGCCTTGAAGAGAATCTGTTTATGTTTCACTTGATTAAGCTTGTTTATAATATGTCTTGGTGTGCTTTGAGGTCTATTTTTTGTTGCTTTTGATACACATCTTGGATATTTATGTTCTCTTTGTTCATAATTTCAGGGTAGCTTTCTGTCAGTAAGTGAACAAGAATACTCTCTGTTTTTTGAGCTATCCCTCCCTGTTCAGGAACTCAAATTAATTATAGATTATTCCTGTTGATAGAGTCCTACATGTTTCTACATCCTTCTTCGTTTTGCTTATTTCTTTTCTCTGAGCTTGCCTCATAAATGCTGGTGTCAGTGGCTCTATCTTTAAGGTCACTAAGTCTGACTTTTATCTCCTCAGTTCTGCTTTGACTTTGGATTGAGTTGTCTAATTCTGTAATTTTACTGTTAACTCACTGCATTTCAGATCTTTGATGTTCCATCAAGTCAAATAGCTTGCTTAATTTTTCATTTTGCTCTGCTGCATTTTGTTTAATGTCTATGAGGGTTATTTATATTATTCTTTTGTACTTGACCTCCAGTAGTTTCATCAAGGAAGGTTTTTGATTATTTATTTTGGGTGTTTTCTAAAGCCATTGTAGGATGTTTCCTTAAATGGATAGAGACAGTTTGTTGCCTTCAGGCCATCTAGAGGCTGTCTAGTTTCTCCGGTGTCACCTCAACAGGAGCTGAGGCATAGTTCTGAGAAGAGAGTTGGTCACCAGCCATCTCTGTGTGCTTTAGTGACTGGCCCCAATGAACTCTCTGAGGTGACATTCTCCACCTCCTATCTGGCAAAGATGGCACCCTACTTATGGAGTCACATAAGTGACTGGGAGGCATCAACCAACCCTATGATGTGGGTCAGTAAAGGCTGGAAGAGACACTGCCAGAGTATTCAGCTGTTATTTCTCCAGACAGTCTTATTTTATAAATTTAGGAACTCTCCAACAGCTGCCAAAATCAGTCAGGTGGTCAGGTGTGGCAGGCCCTGTCTTCCAACTGACAAAGGAAGCACCTCTTTGGCCCTCCTCAGGTGCTGTAACATAATTCAAAGTAGGGAGGGGTTACAGCCTTTCTGCCGTCTTCAGCCAGGCCCTACCCATAAAGTAACACTGTGCTAAACACAGTCTTTCTGTTGTAAAAGTACTTTCTAGACTGATACTCTTTCTCGGCTTGGTAATTAGCTCCTGCTTAGGCCTCTGGTTGGGTAACTCTGTCTCCTAGCTGACCAAGATGTCACCCCAATCTGACTTGCCCTTCCTGCCGTGAAACAGCAGAATCTATGGTGGAGCTCAGAAAAGAGAGATTCAGGGGGCTGTGATGTCCTCAGTCAGGAGCCAAGCTGTCAAAATATGGCTATTCCATGCACTGTCTCTCTGCTGCACTATATGCTGTTTACTTTAGCACTGCAGTTCAGTATACTTGCCTGCTCATGCCATCCCACCTCCTGGATAACAACAAAAAAGAAAAAAGTATCAGAACCTGCAGCTCACCTAAGTGGCAAGTCTGCAGGAGTGGGGCCCAGCATGCACTGTCTTGTGCCAGAGAGGAATTTTCCCATCTAGTGGTTTGTAGTCCAATCTGACAACCCTGTGTCATATGCTAGGGCTCTCTGGGTGTCCAGAGTGTTCTGTTTAGTTATCAATCCAGACCTTAGTTTTCAGACGGAATTGAGGATACATGTGTCTAATCCACCATCTTGACTCTGCCCACTGCCCTCATTTCATTTTTTTCTTTTTTTTTTATGAATTAACAATTTTACAGTCTATAACATGTTGCAATATAACACCCAGAACTTTCACCTTTATTTTATTCTAGCTGCCCCTTTCCCTGCCCACATGACAGCACACCTCCACTTTTGTTTGGAACTTCCTGTGACCTTTTGATAAACGTCTGGCATTCCTTCTCATCAGCTCAACTCCAGCAAAGTGTCCCTCATACAACCCTGTGTAAATTTTTACATCTGTTTGTCTCTAATATTCCTCTATGTTTTGTATGCTCTAGGGAAGTCTTTGTCTGGGAAGCTGGCCCCGGTACTGGATGTAGTTTGGGGTTCCTTATTTCTTGATAATGTCCAGAACCTGTAAACAGAACTGCACCATAATGACCACCACTTACATGCAAACAGATTTCAAAACAGGTGTGTGTAAATATGATCTAAGGCACAGATGTATAAGGAAGGTTTGGAAAATATCTCTCAACTGTTGTCTTGCCATTAAATGCAAATAAAGAAACTTTAGACAGTACACTGTGATTTGAATCATTAATATTTCTTTCAAAGCAGCTTTGAGGAATGATTTAACTTTTATTGGAAGTACTGGAGTAAAAGGTGACACAGTGGTTGAAGTGCTCACCTGCTAATAGAAAGGTCAATGGTTCAAGCACCAGCTGTTTTAACATACCAGTTGGCTTAAAGATTCACTGCTTTGGAAATCCTATGGGGTATTTCTCTTCTGTCCTTTAGGGTCACTATAAGGTGAGATGAACTTGGAAGCAGTGGATATATTGGAGTAAAAGACCTCCAAAAGTAATTGCCAGTCCTCAAGTTATCGTATTTCAAAAGATCCTCTCTATTTTATTATACAAGTCACTAGTTTTGAGTTTGCATTCTCTCTGTGTGCAAGATAAAGAGAACCAAAATTATGGTCTATTCCCAAGGTCTTCCTCTAATGCTCTCTCCTTGTCTACAGTGTTGCTAAAGACTGAAACTACTATCACCTATTTGATTTGAAAGAATCTACTTCCAATTGGACATCTTATATATTTTTTTTCTGTTTGTTAAAATGGTTTTGTCACACAGACAACTTATAAAGGCATGAAAAATACAGTACTTAGGTCATAAGATGTGTAAGACTGCCTGGACCCACAGTTGACAAAAGTAATACCTTTTTGTGCCACAGTTGCTTCTCTTGTAAAGTGGAGTTAACAACAGCAATTACCTCAGGACTGTTGTAAGGATTAAATTAGTTACTACTCATTAGTGCTCAGAATAATACTGTGTATGTATTAAGGGCTGTGTGTATATATATAGTATATATATATGTTTTTTAAATTAAAATGTAATAAATAATTATCATAGATCATGTTTTAAAAAAATTGTATATTATTGGAAGCCTATGGATTACTGGGAAGGGTAAGAATGGTTTTATATGACCTGTAGAACATTTAAATGTAGGGTAGACAATAATCTATCCAGTCAGCTAGTACTTTAAGCCAATATCAATACAGTAAGTTTACTAGCAACAAGGAACTGCTGTCAAACAAGGAGGATATCACCATAAAACTGGAAGTGATGAACGGGTTACAATAAATGCAAAGCAGAGCACTCCGCAGGCAAAAAAAAAAATAAAGAAAGAAGGGAATACTTGAAAGATGAGGAGTCTGTGCTTGGGCCTTAAAAGAGAAGTTTGTTAGATTAATATTTTTTTTAGAATGAAGAGTCAGGGAATGCACGTAGAGGTGTTAGAGAACAGGACAAATTGGAGAATTGTAAAGTGGATTGAAAACTCTTGTTTTTCAACAACAGTGGGCAAGAATATGAAAAGTTTCAAAGCCATTCTGAGGAGTGTCAACTTCGTCACATGAGATAAATGGGGTTATTTTTGTTACAATTGAGCTGATGAAGATTTTAGCTTTTGTATTCTTTTTCTTTCCTTTTGTCTCTAATCCCAGCTGACAATGCCCTATTTATTGAAATTTCTCCCTTTTAAAATAAAAATAAAAGATTCTGAGATCTAAGTCACCAAAGTGACATCTCTATGATGCTTTTCTTAGAGAGGGAGTATGATAAAGTTTCAAATCTTTGAATTAATTTTACTTCCTCACTTAACATCTGATCTCTCATAACAATAGTTACCTCTTGAGGGAGGGGGTTGAGACTGAATGATGCAACTGAATATCTTATAACAATTTTTCTTGAATGTATCTGACAAAACCCTTTCTCTACATCTTGTTTATGACATTGTTGTCCCCTGGACCTTGGCCCTACACATAAACTCACTATTCTCTGTCTCTTGTTAGCATCCTGTTTTCATGGATGCCATCCATATCTACAACTTCTGACTGAAGTTCCTTCTTCATAACTAACAGACCCTTACACATGAAGAGTCAAAGACATAATATTCCTAAGATTCGGAATGCTCACTATTGGAAATCCAACTGCTGAGAGATTACTAAGTAGACAAGTTCATTGAATGCATATCCATGACATCCATTCAGACATGCTGATCTGGATAGAACCAAACAGGAAACTTTGAGAGAATTTGAAGTTTAGCCCAGTGGCTGGGTGGGATCCCCTAGCCACAACTACCTTATTCCTAGCTTCATTTCCAGTCCCTAATAATCTCCCTGATGTGCTCCCTTTTGCAACAGAAGCCATTCAAATTACATGTAAGACCCAAGGATTGTCTATTTGGCAAACATGAGCCTCCAGGGATTCTCTGTGGCATTCCTTCCCCTGGTAGAATAAATCTGTGGAACGCTTTGGAACACTGTAAACCACTTCAACCCAGAGCCTCTGTTTGCCTGTGTATCAGGTTCCACACAGGCAAATGTGCAAAAACTAGCCTTCTGGTAAGCAATAGACATTTATGTCCTACCAGGAAGAGGTGCACCAAACCAAAACCAAACCTATTGCCACTGAGTCGATTACAACTTCTAGAGTCTTTACAGGACACAGTAGAGCTGCCCCATAGAGCTTCCAAGGAGCATCTGGTAGATTTTAACAGCTGACCTTTTGGTTAGCAACCATAGCCCTTAACCACTGCGCAACCAGGCTTTCCAAAAAGGTGGACAGCTGGACCGTATTTGAATTTCCAAGGCGGGAGAGACACCTGCAACTGTGCTGGCATAGAATAAATTTTTAAGGAAGTACATGAATAACAGATCTTGAAAAATTCAATAAATAGCTCTTTCCTCTTCTAATTTTAAGAGTTGGGTTATTCATTTTCCCCAAGACTTTCATTAGCCTTGGCAAATGTACTCTGCTCAAACCTCAATTCTTGTTATAAGTGCTATTCAGTGAACATCTGTGTGTAGTGGTTCTTTCTCCATTTTAACGGGAGCTGTAAAGGCTGCTGAAAGGAGCTACACTGTATGCCATTCTCAAGGCCCAATCAGGCTGCCTCTTTCAGATGTTAAAATCACATGTTTCCTGTACAGCACAGATGCTTCCATTCCAATAAATCATGTAAGACTAAATTATCCTCAGAGGTTGAGAGAAAGATCTTAAAATAAGTCAAAACAGGAAGCCTCACTGTAGGTTTCAGATGCCTGTAAAATCCAGCATTTGTTTATGTCAAAAAAAATACACAGAGAATAACACAGATGAGAAATAGCATTAAATGCCAACCAAAGCTGAGAAAAAAAAAATTCGCTTGTGGCTCGGTTTACTGTTTAGTGACACTATATGAGTGAGTCAGCACTGGTGCTGGGAATTGGCAACTCACAATTAATATCTAAAGAAGGAAACCATGAAGCAGACCCATAGAATAGGATTTAAAAGTGGTTCACCTGACCTGGCTGTCTATATTTGAAAATTTAGTCATTGAAAATCCTGTGGAGTACAAAACCTGACAATTAAATTCACGATCTTGCCACTATGCATTCATGTTGGCAGCAGTGTACAAACAATTTGGTAAGGTTTCAAAATCTTGGTATATTAGTGTCTCACATCGGTGTTTTTGTCTGCAGGTAGTGGTGTTACCAGACAAAGCTCCTGGTTCATGCCACCTGCCACTAAAGCCAATCTCTGAGACAGGAGTTTCGCTGAAGTGATTAAAAGTTTTATTTGCAAACTGGCATGCAAAGGATCAGGGAGTATTGTCATCCTAATGGCCTGTTGGAAGTTGCCAGGTAAGTTCAGGGTTTTTTTTTAAAGGGAAAAGCTACATGCAAGTGAACTGGGGAGGAGCATCTGTCTGGGAGCAGGCCAGATGGAATATGCATCAGAACACAAGTCCAGGAAGCTCTCGGTAGTTGTCTGAGCAAGGGTTCTTTGAATTGTTGCCTCTACTTGTCTGATCACCCTAAAAAGGCTGTAAAGGCTGCAAAGACTTTATCTCAGTGGCTCCTACAAGTTAATGTGTGATTTCTCAGCTCAGGTAGTGCTAGAAAGTCAGAAATTTTAAGAAAAATGGAAAATTAGTCCTGACAGCCTACTTCCAATTGTCCTTTGAAAATGGGTCCTGAACCCTTCTCCCTTTTTTCAATCCCCCCTGTTATTCTTAGCCTTCACAATCTTGGGAAGAAGGGGCACTGACCATTCTGACTACCTTCTGCTGAGTAGGGGTGCAAGATATGGGTGAAGGCAGTCAGTGTGGAGGAAGACCTATCAGGGGGGTAAAAGGCCACCACATCTTGTTGGACCCAGGAGTAAGCGGACTCTGAGAGAAAACTTTCAGGAATAAACACGTCATCTCCCCTACTTCATAGAGTCTGGGCTGTTCCCTTAGCAACTATTTTCAGGATACAGGGCCAAAGATATAAATGAATAAGATAATTACAACAGTGAACAAGAGGGAAATAGCTCAAGAATTTACAGACCTAAACCATTCAGACAGCTGGCTCCACTGACCTTAGTGACAAAAGGGATCAACTTAGGCATTTCTTTAGAGGGTGTTATGGAGTCAGTTATTCATAAGATCCCAAAACTTGACTCAGCAACAGAACTCCACATGCATGAAGGACATCCTGGTTTAAACCCGGGTATTAGACATGGTAATGTTCCAAAACCCCTCATGTAGCCAGACTATTTTCCCAAACCAACAGTGCAACTAATTTTAAATCCTACTTGTATTCCAGTTAGTAATATTTGTCCAAGTAACTCAGCAGAGCATTTAGAGACACATGTAAAGGACTATCTTTTAACTATGGCCCCATTAGACATTCTGACTCGATGGCACTTGGCTTGGCCATTAGAAATTATCAGACACAAGAGCAAACTTCATCAGACACAAGAGTAAACTTAAACTTTGCACAGTCCCATTTGGAAAGTGGGGCCCATTGGATAATCCAAGGTGAAGAAGGTAGCTCTGTTATAAGACTAGTTTAATTTTTTTTACTTTCCAAGTAAACATCAGAGAGTAACCCTTAGCTGTCCCATGGAGATGTTGATGTGGGCCAAGAGGTTGATGGGCCTCGAGTCCCCCATCAGTGGTGAATCTCTTTAGATTCCTCTTTAGATTCCCCCAGAGGGCCTGCCAATCTGGGCCTTTTGGGGGAAGTCTACTGGACATCCTGTTTTAGGGTATTCAGGAACACTGCCTTTCAGTAGCATTATTTTTCACAGTACCTGTATTAATAGGGGTCCATATTTACTGGCCAGTGAGGTCATCGAAGTCCTGATCTCTGTGGGCCAATTGAGTTATCCTGAGGTGGACCTTGGCTAGCCATAGCCAACGACTGGTCTTACTTTTCATCTTTTTCTCTCTGCCACCAGAATCTCTGTTATTAAAATACCTTAAAGATTTCCTCTGCCAATTGGGAGTGTGAACTGAGGTTCTACCTTGAGTTTTTGTAATGTGTCCTATGTCTGATATGGACCAAGACACAAAAATGCATGGCCACAATGACTTTTTTTTACAATGCTCAGAGTAAAATAGTAGAGTGGTTTTTCTGGACTATTATTTGACTTAAGATGGCTTGAGGAACCAGGGCTTTAAGCTTGTAGTTTAAAGAGTAACCAAAAGCAATAGCCTGTGTGGCTCACCTTGATCTCCATGGAAGCCAGACACTAGATATCCAGACACTAGAAGAATTATATATCCCACTATAAAACCCTCCACCAGGGTGTTGAATAAATGGTAATTGAACACCATCAGGTTTTCAGGATTTCAGACACCACACAGTGAACTAGGAAGTAGATAGAAACACAGGTAGAAAATACTAGACCAGTTATTTGAAATAACCAATGAAACTATGACCCTAAGGTCTCTGAGGGGCAACAAAACTCAGGCTTCATGTTAATATAGATACAGTAAAAATTACCTATGAAGACTTAAACTGTCTCTTGGTAGACTAAGAAACCTAATGTGATTTTAATTTGTAAAATCATAGCCAGAATTTCAGACACTTTCCTGGTGGTGATATTTATAAATTTGTTGAAATTACAATTTTGTTGAATTTACCCACAGAAATTTCCAGCTAAAGAATTACAACCTCAAATCTGTTAGTTAAATAATTTTAGGAGAAAGGAAAATGATTTCCTATATCCAGAAAGCAGGATCTCAAAACATCAGCAATACTTTCACATAACCCATAGCATGTTTTCATTTACTAAGCCTTATGTAGTTGTTCTCTGTTTCACCTAATTCTAGATCAGCTGCAGTCTGCAATGTCATCAGCTCTGGATGTCTCACGTCATGGATCTTTTTACCAGTCTAAATCTCCACTGAGATATTCTTGTTGTTTCCAGAAAATTAGCAAAAACTGTCAGTGATGTAAAACTTAGTATGACCATAATCAATAAAAACAGGATTTCCTTAACAGTGGCAGGATATAAAGATTAACAAAATCCAAACTGCTAGAAAAACTTTAGACAATAATACAATCATTACTCATATTTTCAAGGAACATTAGACACCATACATAATAGTCTTGAGGTATAATGTCACAGTTATCAAGACTATGTTTTTATGTTTCTAAAGCTTTATATAGTATAAAATAAACTTACAGGCAAATAATTTGAATGTCTCGGTCAAAATACTGGTTTTGATGATGTCCAATAAAATAAAATATCTATGACATCCCACCCTTTGTTTTGTAAAAAAAATCACAGCCTTGCAACATGTAAAATATATTTATCTCACCACAGCAAAAAGCCTTACAAATAAGAAATAACAGTAAAACCCTGACTTAATATTATGCATTTCTTAGATAATATTATGAAAAAAACATAAATTTTAACCCAGTGAGAACTAAGCACTTTTTGGTTCCAATTTGTGCCAAAACCTTTTAGCCCTTTCCTCTTTTACCAAGTCTTGTGGCACAATTTTAACTCAGAAATTATTCTAATGAGAGATCAAATCTTTGCCTTCAAAGAACAAATTAACCATTTACTAAGAAGTCAGAAAATCTTGTTACTTAACAGTAAAAAAAAAAAAAAAATTTTTCAGTTGTTAATGTTCTTAAAAATCTCATGAATCAAACCATTAAATTGTTAGACAAACAAAACCTTTGACAAAACCAAATAAATATTTTCCAACAAACTTTTATAGTACATTCCTTAAACAGCAAAAATGGACTTACGAATGACTTCTAATCTTAATGGCAATGCTTTCTTTAATTATGTAATAAAAGCTCTATTTAAGGCTAGTTCATGGCTAGAGAAGAGAAAATTCCTTCTAGACCAACACAGGTAAAAAAATGAGTTGAGCCAATGTGTGCAATCTGCTTCAAACTCACTGATATAACTTAGATCTTGTTTATTTAGACAAGTAAAAGTGAAAAGAAAAACATTTGTACAATCATGGATGCTTTCTTAGTTTATTTTTTAGCCAATTATAAAAAGAGACTTAAAAATCACATGGTTTATGATTATATTGTGTGTGCTCCTTATGGTTCTATACATCTGTAGGACGCTGTCCTAGAATTCTTACGAGAAGGGAGAGGAGAGGACAGGAGATTGTTAAGAGGACAGGTAAACAGAACAAAAAGGAGTGTTCTGTCACTGGGCAAGGAAAGCAGAGGGAGCTGCAGATAGGCAAACATGGAAATTTAACTTAGATTGTATACTTTCACTCAATAGCAATAAAGAAAGAGAAAAAAATCACATGGTTTGTAATGACAGTTTGGTATACAACTGAGACGAAATTCTTATATAAAATGAAAATTGTAAAGGTATTTAAGAACTTCCCTATTTATCATTCTATTTCCTTACGTCCTTAATATTATTTGTGACTTTTTTATACTTCAGTCTCCTTGTTTATTTATTTACTTAATTAGTTTTATCTTTTTCAATCACCAACATTTAGCCCTCTTTATCCTTTCTGTGATACAGTTTTCTATTTCATTAATTTTTACAATCATCTTCATTATAATTTCATTCTTTTCTTTGAAATTATTTTGCTGTACTTTTTACAGTTTAATATGAATACTTAGCCATTAATTTGCAGGCTTCTTTTTTCTTTCTTTCTTTCTTTTTGTTTTGTACATATTCCTCCAAATCTTTCTGTAACTGTGTCTTGTAATTTCCTATATAAATGATTTTCAATACCTTTCAGCTCCAAGTCTTCAACTTTTCATCATAGTTTTATCTTTGATGCATGAGTTACTTGGAACTGTGTCTTGTTTCTTTCTCCTTTCTTTAATTTCAATACATAAAAATTAAAAAATAAAAGTTTTGTTGATACAATTTAGTTGTGTGGTATTACAATCTGAATTCATAAACAATATGGCAAAGATTTCTTCCATATTTGCACTGCTCTTCTGTTTTGTTTTTTTTGGTAGCATATGGTTGTAGGAAATGCTATTGATTGTCTAACAATATTCTGTCTCTCTTACTTCTTTGGCATGCAATTGCCCAATTTCTAATTGCCAGCAATTATATTTCTTTGCCTCAAGTGTCCTTCCCACCTCCCAGTCATGGCCTGTGTTATGACTTACATGGCACATTAGGTGTGTCAAAGAATTAATATTTCCCAAGAAACAACATTTAACCAATACCTGATGGGAGTTGTTCTATCAATACTCCTGTACTTTTGTCCCTTATGTGGGATAACTGCTGGGTACTGGTTCACACCATTTTCCAGCAAGAGTAATCCCCATTTATCCATACTGGTAATAAACTTGAAAATGTTCTCCTTGTTTTCTTTCCCCTCTGGTTTCACTCCTGAATTCCCTGTCATGGTTTCTTCCCCTCATAAATAAACTACTAGTACCAATTACTGTCCAATCTGTGCCAACTCATGGTGACTCCATGTGTGTCACAGAAGAACTGTACTCCATAGGGTTTTCAATGGCTGATTTTCCTAAAATACATCACTAAACCTTTCTTCAGAGGCATGTGTGAGTAGCCTCAAACCTCTAACCTTCCAGTTAATAGCTCAGCATGTTAATTGTTTGTACCACACAAAGACTTCCTATATGTAAACAAGTCATACTGAAATAATTTCCTCATTTTTTGTTTCAGAAGAAACACACGGTAAGGCACTATGAATTGGTTGCTCTGTGTATTTTTGAGTAGAATCAACTGTTTCTGTGTTTTAGATGGACACACACATTAAAAGTATAATACATGTTATGCAAATTCCATATTTAAATGTCTACTAATTTTTCATCTGTTTGCTCACTAAAAGAGCTGAAATTGCAGTCTACATATTTAATAGTGTATATCTGTTTTTTTCTTTGTAATTGTATGAAGTTTTTCTTTATATTTGTGATTTGATTGTATTATATTTGTTTAGGATTATTGTTTTGATTTTCTCCTTAATTGATCCTTTTAGCACATGTTACTTTCTATGCCTAAGAACACTTTTGTTACTAAAGTCCATTTTGTCTGATAACGTTATGTCTCACAGTTTTCTTTTGGTTAGTATTTTCCAGTTACGTCTCTTTAGTTTCAAATGCCTTTGAATGTCACTTTATCATGATTATAATTGGAATTCTTTTTAGTGAGAAGGGAAGAGTTCTGCCAATTTTCTTTTTTAATTGGTGAGTTAGGCCATTAATATTTATTTATTTTTGCTACATCCCACTTTTTTCCACCACAATTCATTTACTTTTTTGTCGTTTTACCTTCCTTGCCTTTTTTTCAGGAGGCAGCATTGCCTGAAGGTATCTGTTTCTCATCTTTTCCCCTACTATCTTGGAATGTGTGCACTGTAATTCTTTCCTGTTAATGGCTACTTGTGTGTTTTTACCATGTTTATTTAAAGTTTAAAATTAACTACTTACCCATTCTTGAACACTGTAAGAGTCTGTCTTCTTTGTCTATGGCATTCTTCTTATTCTGCTGTTACTGCTTCTATGCCTATCAATTTATCCTCTTTTTCAAAACCAGTATTTGGAAGGTATACTGCAAAGAGCACATCTGAAGGGAGTTTTTGGAAACAGAACTAATTTGGTGAAAAACTTAACTTCTTGAGTTTGAGTACATCCTCTTGGGTTTATCTAATGCCAAGTGCCAAGTGCTATCGAGTTGGATTTATCTAATAGTACTGTTTAAAGATAAGACAAAACTTCAACAGAGATGTTGAAACAAAAGATGTAGCTTTCGGTGACACTGGTGTATTGGTGACATCTGAAATTAAGTAATGAAGGATGTGTCCAGGGAGAAAAGAAAACCAATTAAAAAAAAAAAAAATGGAACCAAACCCAGTGCCATGAAATCAATTCTGAGTCACAGCAACACTATAGGACAGAGTAGAACTGCCCTACTAAGCTTACAAGGAGAACCTGGTGGATTCAAGCTGCAGAACTTCTGTTTAGTAGCCGTAGCACTCCACCACTACACCACTAGGGTTTCCATGATAATCAATATGAAAAGAGAATCTCAGAAAACTGTAATATATATTTGAATCACTGTGACAGTTAATGGTATGTATCAACTTGGCTAGACCTTGATTGTCCATATTGTAATCTGATGTGATCAACCAATCAATTGTAAGGAGAGTTTCCCTGGGCATGTGTCCTGCACCCAATACACATATGGACAACTGTAAAAGCTTGCTTGCTTGTTATGAATATTGTTTCCAGCTCACCATTAGACTTCAAGTTCTTGGGACTTGATCCAGCAGCCAGTCACCTGATAAGCCAACTTTCAAATTTGCCAGCTATGCAGCTCTAAGCCAGCTGCCTGCTATCTGACATGATGATTCCGGATTGGTCAGACCCTGCTGCCGTATGAGTTAGAAGAAACTTTGGGACTTGCCAGCCTGAGTAATATCCTTTAGTTAAATCTGCCTCTACTTATACATGGTCTTGCCTCTCTAGAGACTCAGTCTAAGACATTTGGTATGAGTTGTTCTAGAGGCACAAAAGCATAAGGATGAATTAGTTTTCTAAATTGGTTCTCAGATCTAAATAGCAGTAAAGGCACTGATTATTTGGCCTCTAATAGGAAAGAGGATGCTGTTGATTCACCGAATGAGGTGTCAATATTAATACACAAAATAGACCACATATTAGTGAAAGGCAAGAATTTGATTGATCACGAGTTTTATTCTTATCAACCGTTTTGTCAGAATGAGAAATACAGGGAAATTAGTTGATTTCTTAGTCATCTGATACTGCTTGAACAGAAAATATCACAAGCAGATGGCTTTGGCAAAGAAAAGTTTATTCTTACACAGTCCCGTAGGCTGGAAGCCTGAATTCAAGGTGCCAGCCCCAGGAGAACACTCTCTCTGTTGATCCTAAAGAAAAATCCTTTGGTTGCATCAGTCTTTCTTTGTTCTGAGACTTTTTCTGTGCAGGAACCTCAGATATGAAGGACATACACTGCTCTCACGGCTTTCTTGGTGGTATGAGTTTGTCACCTCTGCTTTCTTCCCTTTCCTATTTTCTGTTGTAGGATAAACGGATAAAAAGTGGTACAAGCCACACTTAAAGGAAACTCCCTTTACACTAGAGCAGGGAGGTGACCTTAGGAAGGGTGTTCCAGTTCACCTTAATCCTCTTTAAATAATTCACTCTGTTAACCACAGGCAGAGATTGGGGTTTACAGCATAGGAAAACAACAACATGGAGGTCAATCACAAAATACTGGGAACCATAGCCCAGCCAAATTGTTTTACACATTTTTGAGTGGACACAGTTCAACTGAGGACGGTCAGTTGGCTCTGTTTTCCCCAGACAAAGTGGAGAAAAAAAAAAGATGACTTCAGTGTTTCAGACTCAAAGCTCAAATATCACATAAAAAATCAAAATTGCCATTTGTGCCTTGAAAAAAAAGCTTTATTTTTTAGTGACAGAAACCAAACTCAGAATTTTATCATATGAATGGATAAATTTCAACACCAATTAAATTCCCAGCCTTGAATGGCATCTCAAGTTAAAGTGAGGACATTTATTGGAATTAAATAAGACCCTGTAATTTGGAATGGGGACATATAGGCAGATAATCAGGTAATTGTAGATAATGAGCCCCTAAATTCTGTAGAATCATACTTGCCAATAGAACTAGCCCTCCCCTCTGAAAATATTGCTCCATATTTTTCTGCTTCGGCCACTGTTAGGGAAAAATTTGTTGTAAGGAAAAAGATCTTTTTACAACTTTCCTCTAGTTACCCACCCCGAGCACTCAGCCCATACATTCCTGACTGTTGAACGAAAATGGGAAGGGCCACTTCCCTAACCACCAGAACTAGTTTTGGAAACAACAGGACAATATAGAACCAACCCCCCTTCAGAGTTCAAGGAACTTACCCAAAAAGGCTGGTTTCGGGAATAACAAGAAGGAACTTACCCAAAAAGGCTAGTTTCAGAAATACCAGGAAGTAAATGCACCCGAAATATCCGCCCTAGCCCCGAGCTAATACAAACCAACCCCATGCAGAACCTTTCCCAACCCCACCTCCCCCAAGAATGTAAGACCCTGCCTTTATATACTCTGTACTTTTCTTGTTCGGGGCCCATTCCCTCTACTCTGACAAGAGTATGGATTGAGCCCCAGCACGCTGGAATAAAAGCCTCTTGCTGTTGCATCAAGCTGCAGACTTCGTGACTGATTGGGGTTACGCCCTCACCTGTGACTTGAAGAGAGGTCTCCCCTGTTGGGGGTCCTTTCACCACCATCCCCAGCAAGACCATTGTTTCCTCCACTCTCCTCTGATGAGATTAACTCAGCTTTGTCTGAAGAGCCTTTGTATGAGATGTCACCTAAGGCAGCGTCTGAGTAATTGTCAGGTACACTGCCTGGGGCAGATTCTTTACAAGACACTACTGAATGCCCCTAGGATCATCATCTCCACCCATGTTTACTTCTAAACCTATAACTAACTAGACTTACGCCTCAGGAAACCCCAAAAGTTGAAGTGCAAAGTATGACTCATGAGAAAATCAAACTATACTCCCAAAGCTGCTTGATTTTTCTAATATGTACAAACAGAAACTTGATGAATATGTGTGGGAATGGCTCTTAAGGGTGTGAGAGAATGGTGCAAGAAACATAAAGATGGATCGGTCTGAGTTTGTTCATACGGGCCCACTAAGTAGAGCTCCTTCATTCAGTAATTCAGCTCTAGAGGTTCAAAAAGCTTCTAATAATTTAGTTAGTTCACTGAAGCATGGATTAAACAGTAGCCTATAATAAATCAAACTTAAGTGCCAAACCTGTCTCGATATGTGGTAGAAGCCAAGCCAAGTGCTGTTGTGTCGGATCTGACTCATGGACAGTATCCAAAGGCTTAGGGAAATGAGCATGTTAGAGTGGATTTATCAGGTTAGTCCCACAGACCTGTAGCAGGAAACAGGTAAGTTCGGCTCACAGATCAGAAAACACCTGGAACACCACCTTGTTTGCAGAGGAAGAGACTGTTTACTAGCTAGCAGTGCGGCCATGACACGCTGTTCTGTTATCAGACATGTATATTTATACATTTTTCCAAGAAAGCAGACAAAGGAATTTCCACATATACTCTTAATTGGCAGTTACAGGTATACCAATTTTCATATTGCATTTCTATTGGTCCAGCATACTTAAAGAGGCACTAGATAAGCAGTTAACATTAAGTTACGTGGGAAGAAGCTACCCCCTCCTTAGAAACTATTAGAGGTTTTAGATGTAAAAGGTTTTGTTTAGTTTAAATTATGCAGTAAAAGAAAACCAGGGAAAGAGAAAGAGAGAGAGAAAAAGTTTATTTGCATCCTAGGCGGCTTTACAGAGCTTCTGGGAGGGAGTCTGCAAAACCCCTTCTGGTCTGGGGGTTGGGGCTTTATAAAAGGGTGGTGGTAGACCTTACTGAGGACAGCTCTGAGGACAGTGCCTGTGGCAAGTAGCCAATGGGGCTGTGAGTGACAAGTAGTCAGTGGGGTTGTGGACAATTAGAATCACTTAATTAACATGGGGGTGTGTTGTTTTCAGTGGAGTGAGGTGAGGAGAGGTCTGGTTGAACCTATGAGGAAGAAGCGGCAGCTAGTCTTCATTTGAATGGAATTTCTGGAATAGCTGGCAGATGAGAACTTTTGACTTGGGCTGTTCCGGGAATAGTTGGGGGAGGGGGGGTTGGGTTTTAGCCTATCAGAAACTGGGCTTATCAAGGGTTTCTATGGGGGTGGGGGGAAGCATCTTGGGCTGGCTCCAGAGAGAGGCGTCTGGACTTTTACCTTCTTCTTAGAAACTGAGCTTATGTCAGAATTTCTATGGGGGGCAGAAGGACTCTGGTGCACCAACCCTAATTTAGGCATCAGGCAGAAAGCAGGCATTGATTCAAATAGGGTTTGCAAAGTTCCTCCCAAAGCAAAGCTGGTGCTGTCTTATCTAACAGAATAACAACAAAGGCTACTTCCTCAGGTGAATTCACCTTTAAAGGAGGAAGGTGCATAGGATGGGTGTGGGTGCAGAGGTCACATTTAGCAGGCCAGACCCCTCATTTTTGAGGATCTGATGCATTCCAGCAGTTTTCGGCTGTTTACGATCACTCATTTACAGGCTCACAAGCCCTGCACCCAGGCCTTCTGGAATTTAAGTGGTATTTTCTTAAAAAGCTTTTTCTTCCTCTCAGACCTACACATGGACTGCCCATAAGACAAACATTTTACCACAATGGTGAGCAAAAAACTTGTGAGGGAAGTCCTCCAGACTCATTGAAGACTGCAATGATTACTATTTTAAGTGAGTTACATTTGACAGAGGGAATTGCCCTGATCAGACACCTAACTACAATGGGGCTGATTAGACCACATGAGTGAGCGGCCATGAAGCGGCACTCAGTCAGCAATGACAAGATGGACTTCGTTACTATAGTAGAGACAGGAGTCAAAGCAGAATAGTCTTAACTGAGTGGACTTTAAGTCCACACTTGAGTGGACTTCATGCATTGATTACTTAGTCAAGGTGTCCCCAGTTACACAGTGCATAATTGCAATTGTGATTGGCACAAGCCCCACGTTAGATCTGTGACATGTAGAGAAACGAATGGTAGGAGAAGCCAAGTAGAAACTATTAGGACTATCCCTATCTACGAAAATACTAAACCAAAAACAATACTGCATTCCTGGAGGAACTGCAGAGGTTAGTACCCTTAAGGACTTGAAGGATACAGGGGTGGTTATTTCCACCATGCCCCCATTTAGCTCACTTATTTTGCTTGTGTAATATATAAATAAATAAATCTTGGAGAATATCCATAAACTTAAGGTGTTGTTTCCAGTTGCAGCTGTGATTTCAAACCAGGTTTTACTGAATGAGCAAATTAATACTTGTCTTGGTAACTACAATGCACTTTTTCTCCATTACTGTTCCAAAGGACCATCAAAAGTGTTGTGGAGAGAATGGCATGAAACAGAGGCAGAGACACACCAGCCCAAGGGAACAGTGAAGTTTATTTGAAGAGAGAGAGAATGTGGTCTGAGATGATGGGTGGTTCAGCCCTCCCCTGTCCAGTAGAGCAAGTTTTTTTTTTATGTTTTTAAAGTTTTGATGAGATAGTGTGGGATGAGTGGATTTATGGTTTGATAAGGGAAGAATGTTAATTAAAAGAGGAGAGGTGGTTGAAAGAAATTCCGGTATGGGGATTCATGTTCTGATAAGGAAGAACTGTTGATCAGAAGGAGGATGGGGTAAGGTTTGTTTGTGATCGTGGTTTGATAAGGAATGAATTTTGCTTAGGAGGGTAGGGGTGACGCACATAAAATTTTGTTTGTGGTTGAGTTCCCATGGGCTGTTTTTTGGTAATGTTGGGGGCAATGGCTTATGCTAAAGCCTCTCTGAAACCCGAGGGCATGGTAGGAGAAGACAGCTTCTGTTAAACTTCTCTGAAATCCAAGAACAGAGGCCCCCTCAAAAAACAGTTTCCCTTCATCTGGCAAGGCCAGAAATACAACTTTAATTGCCTACCTTGGGACTACATCAAGTATCCTATGTCATAATTTAGTTTGCAGGGAGCTTGATCATCTTTCTCTTCTACAAGATGTCACATTAATCTATTACACTGATGACATTATGCTGATTGGACCCAGTAATGGATAAATACCAATGACTCAGGGCTTACTGGTAAGACATTTGCATACAAGAGAATAGGAAATTAACATGACAAAAATTCAAGCTCCCTTCACATCAGTGAAATTTCTAGGACTCCAGTGATGTGTGGCATATCAAGATGTTCCTTTCAAAGCGAAGGACAAATTGTTGTATCTAGCCACTCATACAATGAAAAAGGAGGCATAGTGACTGGTGGACTTCTTTGGATTTTGGAGGCAACACATTCCTCATTTGGATTTGCTTCTCCAGCCTATTTCCCCCATGTGTCTGTCAGTTTCTTGTACTGTGAGGGCTTGTGTGTTGCTGTGATGCTATTACACCAGAATTCAGACACCAGCAGGGTCACCCACGATGGACATGTTTCAGCGGAGTTTCCAGGGTAACACAGACTAGGAAGATGGACTCAGCAGTTCACATCTGGAAATAATTAGCCAGTTAAAGCCTTACGAACAGCAGCGGAACACAGTTAATTACAGTTTCAGAAAATGAGCCTGCCAGGTTGGAAGACACTCAAAATGCAACTAGGAAAGAGCTACCTCCTCAAAGTCGAGATAACCTTAAAGATGTGGATGCAGTCAAGCTTTCAAGACCCTCATTTGCTGATGTGGCATGACTCAAAATGAGAAGAAATAGCTGCAAACATCCACTAATAACTGGAACATGGAAAATACAAAGTATGAATCTAGGAAAATTGGAAATGTTCAAAAATGAAATTGAAATCATAAACATCAATACTCAAGGCATTAGCGAGCTGAAATGGACTCACACTGGCCATTTTGAACCAGACAGTCATACAATATGCTATGCTGGGAATGAAAATCAAACAATGGTGATGTGTTCATCATCAATAAGAGTAGTTCAAGATATATGCTGAGTGAAGTACAACACTGTTAGTAATAGGATAATATCCACACACATACGAGGAAGGCCAGGCAATACGACTATTATTCAAATTTATGCACCAACAACTAAAAGGCCGAAGATGAAGAAATTGAAGACTTCTGCAGCTTGGGCAATTTGAAATTGATTGAACATGCAATCACAATGTTTTGATAATTACTGTTGATTGGAAGGCAATACCTGGAAATAAGGAAGAAAGATGGGTAGCTGGAAAATACCGCCTTGGTGACAGAAATGATGCCAGAGATAGCATGATAGAATTCCACAAGACCAATGACTGCTTCATTGCAAATACCCTTTTCACCAGCATAACAGCAACTGTAGATATGGACCTCACCAGGTGGAATACACAGGAATCAATCAGCTACATCTGTGGAAAGAGACAATGGAAAAGCTCCATATCAGCAGTCAGAACAAGATCAGGTGCTGACTGCAGCACAGACCGTCAGTTACAAGTTTAAATTGAAACTGAAGAAAATTTGAACAAGTTCACAAGAGCCATAGCATGGCCTTGAATATGTGAGATCTGACCATTAGGTTTGTAAACTCACCCTAGAAGAAGCGCTACATACCTCGTTGCTGAAGATTACTATGGTCACCTTTGAAGTACTTCCTTTGGCAAGCTATGCACAGATGACAGTGTCTAGTCCACCCTTCAAAGAAATGTTGAAACTATTTTTCTGGAATGGCTTTCAGAGCTGTCATCCTGAATGTCATTGAAATGTCTTCCTTTCAGTATTTCCTTTATCTTTGGGTAAAGAAAAAAGTCACTGGGGGCCAGATCAGGTGCGTAGGGAAGGTGTTCCAGTACAATTATTTGTTTGCTGACTAAAAATTATCTCACAGACAAGGCCGTGTAAGCTGATGCATTATGTACAACAGCCATAAGTTTTTGGTGAAAAGTTCAGGTTATTTTCATCTAACTTTTTTACACAGCCTTTTCAGCACTTCCAAATAGTAAACTTGATTAACTGTTTGTACAGTTGGCACAAATTCACAATGAACATTCCCTCTGATACCAAAAACAGCTAGCAACATCATTTTGACTCTATTTGGACTGATGGAATTTTTTTGGTCTTGGAGAATTGGCTGACTTCCATTGTGCACTTGGATGCTTTGTTTCAGGTTCGTATTGGTACACTCTTGTTTCATTACCAATGATAATATGGCCCAAAACATTGTCTGGCCTCTCCACAAGGTCCTGACAAACTTCTACTCCTCTATGCTTTTGTTCACTGGTGAATTCCTTTCTGACATTTTTGCATACTCTGTTTGTCAATAGATGTTTACTTGATCTGCCATGCATCTCACAGTCAGCTGATGGTTTTGACACACAATTCCATGAATTTTTGCAACATTTTCTTCAGTTCTGCTCATTACTAACCACCCTGTCCTCTCTTTATCAGTAGCGCTTTCTTCCCCCTCAGAAAAATGTTTAATCAATTTGTACACTTCCATTTTCCTTATGGTGTTAGCCCCATAAACTTGGACTAACATATTCCTGATTTCACTTCTACACTTGCCAAGTTTAGCAAGAATTTTAATGCTCGTTCATTGCCCTAATTCAAGCTTTGACATTCTCATGCTGGAACACAAAACATGCAACAATAATTGAGACACTACTCATTAAGACAGTACTACAAGGGTCGCCAGGAGTCGGCTCCAACTCGACGGCACTTGGCACTTGGCTACAAGTAGACCCAAAGACAGCTGTGAGGCACTGATATAATAAGGCTATGAAACCTTAGCAAGTTGTTTGTACAGTGCTGTCTTTGAAAGAGCACTGTGGCAAGCTCAAGAATGTAATTGTCAGACCTTGTATTCCACCTGAGTTTAGACATAATGTGAGGAAGAGATTTGATGTGTTGAACACTAATAACTGAAGACATCAAAGATGTCATCCACGAAGAAAATGAGAGGTTATTAAAAAGACAAGACAGAAAATAAAAGACCAAATTGGATGTCTTGAAGAGACTCTGAAACTTGCTCTTGAGCATTGAGCAGCTAAAGCAGGAGGAAGGAATGATGAAGTAAAATAAGACTTTAAGAGGCATCTCAAGAAAACAAAGTAAAGTATTAGGATGACATATTAAAAGAGCTGGAAATAGAAAACCAAAAGGGAAGAACACACTCTGCATTTCCTCAAGCTGAAAGAACTGAAGAAAAATTTCAACCCTCAAGTTGTGTTTTAGTCAGCTAGTGCTGCTCTAACAGATATACCACAGAGTCGATGGCTTTAACAAAGGGAAGTTTATTCTTACACAGTCTGGCAGGCTATGAGTCCAAACTCAGGATGTCCACTCCAGGGGAAGGTTTTCCCCCTTGTTGGCTCTGGAAAACGTCTGGTATTGCATCAGTCTTTGTCCAGGGAGCATCTTGCTGCAGGAACCTCAGGTCTGAAGGACACATTGTTCTCCCAGTGCTGCTTTCTTGATGGTGTGAGGTTCCCATTTCTCTCTTTGCTCCTCTTTCCTTTTATCTCTTGTAGGATGAAAGGATTAAGAGTGGGACAAGCCACACACCAGGGAAACTTCCTTTACAGTGGAGCAGGGAGGTGATCTTCTAGAGGGATTTACAGTCTCACCTTAATCCTTTAACACACAGCACAGTAAAATCACAAAATGAAGGACAATCATAGACTACAGGGAATCGTGGTCACATGGTTACACCTATTTTGTGGGGGACACAATTCAATCCATGACATCTCACCCTTTGGTGCTCCCAAAATGGCGTCACTGAAACACATAACACATTTATCCCATATAATAGAAGTCTTAAATCAGTTCCAAGTACAAAATACAAAAACTGTTATACATCTGTGAAACCTAGAAGGTAAGTTATCTGCTTCTAAAGGTACAATGGCAGAACAGGCACAAGTCAGACACTCCATTACAAGTGGAAGAATTTGCAGGGAAAAAAGGCATTAATAGAAAACAAATAAGTCAACAGAACACATTACATTAGCCCTCAAAGCTTTGAAAATGCTCTCACTTTCCGAGACATTTTACACAATGCCTCTGCCCTCTGGACTCTAGGTATTGGCCACACTCTCTGGTTTCTGAGTGGAGACCCAGCCCTGTACTACAACTCTGTCTCTCCACTTGGACAGAAACTCTGCCCCGTCATATTTAGGTGCACCCTAAGCCCAAATGAGTGGCAATTCCACTGTTGTATACACAGGACCTCATGGTTCCACCCTTTCAAACCCCTGAGGCCATGGCCATATCTTTTCAGACTGAAGCAGTTCAGCTTCTCACGTTGTTTGTTTCTTCAGCTTCTACTTCCTATAGCTGCATGGTCTGGGCCTCACGCCCACATCTTCTCTGCCAGGGCAAGTGTTCCAAAGCTCTGTAGCTCCACTGATTCAAGTGCCCAGAGACATCCCACTCTTGCTGGAAAGCACCCTGCACGAAGACACTCAGCTCTCTCACTCTATGAGCCAGCAAGGCTAGCTCAACGGATTCAAGTTCTCACAGGCAGCCCATTCCATGAGGAAAACTATGCCCAAGCCCTTAGCTCTCTTGCTCCGTGGGTTGGCTCCAGCACTGCCTCTGGTTCTGCTGCTGCTGCCGCCAGTCCTCTGCTATTCTATTCTCACCATCTGTACCTTCTTCGGTGTTAAAAGTTCTCCTCAGTTCCCTCTGAATGTTCTATTCATTCACAGTTTCAAAATAGCTTCCATATTTTAGCTATTTGCTACAGCAGCATGGCACTTTTGGTACCAAATTCTGTTTTATTCAGCTAGACTGTTCTAACAGAAATACCACAGAGTGGATGGCTTTAACAGAGGAAAGTTTATTCTTACACAATCCGATAGGTTACGAGTCCAAATTCAGGATGTCCACTGCAGGGGAAGGCTTTTCCTCTTGTTGGGTATTGCATCAGTTTTTGTCAAGGGAGCATCTTGCTGCAGGAACCTCAGATCTAAAGGACACGTTTTTCTCCCACTGCTGCTTCCTTGATGGTGTGAGGTTCCCAGTTCTCTGTTTGCTTCTCTTTCCTTTTATCTCTTGTAGGATGAAAGGATTAAGGGTAGGGCAAGCCACACTCCAGGAAAACTTCCTTTACAGTGGAGTAGGGAGGTGATATTCTGAAGGGATTTACAGTCCCACCCTAATCCTTTAACATACCACACCGTAAAATCACAAAATGGAGGACAATCGTAGAATACAGGGAATCATGGTCACATAGCTATACCTATTTTGGGGGGACACAATTCAATCCATGACAGGTTGCAATAGTAAAGGTGTGTTTCTTAAAGGAAAATATTAAATGACTCATAAAGTATCAAAAAAGACAGAAGGAATGCAGTTATTATACCAGAAAGAATTGCTCTACATTCAACCATTTCAAGAAATAGCATATGAACGGGAATTGATGGTACTAAAGGAAGAAGCTCAAGCTACATTGACGGCATTGGTGAAAAACAAGGCTCTAGGAATTGATGGAACATCAACTGAGATGTTGCTATGTGCAGATGCAGTGCTGGAAGTTCTCAGTCATCTATGCCAAGAAATTTGGAAGACAGCTACCTGGCCAAGTGACTGCAAGAGATGCATATTTATGCCTGTTCCAAAGAGTTGTTAGCTAACAGAATGTGGAAATTATAGCACAGTATCATTAATATAATATGCAAGCAAAATTGTGCTAAAAATCATTCAAAAGTGACTGTAACAGTGGATTGACAGGGAACGCCCAGAAATTCAAGCTGGATCCAGAAGAGAACATGGAAGTAGGGATGTTATTGCTGATGTCAGATAGATCCTAGCTGAACGAAGAGACTTCCAAGAAGATATGTCCTTATGTGTTATTGAGTATGCAAACGCACTTACTGTGTGGGTCACAACAAATTATAGGTAACATTGTGGAGAATGGGAATTCCATAACACTTAATTGTGCTCTGGAGGAATTTGTACATGGATCAAGGGGCAGTCATGCAAAAAGAACAAGGTGATACCACATGGTCAAAAGTAAAGAAAAGTGTCATTTTGGGTTGTATCCCTTCAGTATATATTTTCAATCTGTATTGTGAGAAAACAATCTGAGAAGCTGGACAATATGGAAAAGAACAAGGCATCGGGACTCAAGGAAGACTCATTAACCACCTGCATTATGAAGATGACACAACCTTGCTTGCTGGAAGTGACGAAGATTTGAAACACTAGTGAAGATCAAAGCCCACGGCCTTCAGTGTGGATTGTATCTCAACATCAAGAAAACAAAAATCCTCACAACTGTGCCATTAAGCAACATCATGATAAATGCAGAAAGGATTGAAGTTGTCAAGGATTTTATTTTACTTAGTTTCACGATTAATACTCATGGATCAACAATCAAAAAATCGAAAGACACATTGCATTGGGAAAATACACTGGTAAAGAAGGTTCAAAGTGTTGAAAAATAAAGATGTTGTCTTGAAGACCAACGTGAACCTGACCCAAGACATGGCATTTTCAACTGCATCATACATATGTGTAATTGCACAATGAATAAGAAAGACAGAAGAAGAATTGATGCCTTTGAATTGTGGTGTTAGAGAAGAATGCTGAATGTCCCATGGACTGTCAAAAGAACAGATCTGTTCTGGAAGAAGTACAACCAGAGTGCTCCTTGGAAGCACAGACGGTGAGACTGCTTGTTGCATACTTTGGACATGTTATCAGGAAGGATTGATCTCTCACGAAGGACATACATGCTTGTTAAAGTAGAGGGTCAGTGAAAACAGGAAGATCATCAACAAGGTGGACTAACATGGTAGCTGAAACAATGGGCTTAAGCCTAAAAGCAGTTATGGGCATGGCACAGGACTGGGCTGTGTTTTGTTCTACTGTGCATAGAGTGGCTGTGAGTCAGAATCAAGTCAACAGCACTTAACAGTAACAATATTCTAGCCTACTTGTCAAGTTTTCTTCTACAGTTTACTTTGGTGTGTCCAGGGTATTAAAAGCCCATTAGCAGCCATCTGGGATACTCCATTGGTCTCACCTCTTTGAGAGCAAAGAAGAATAAAGAGAACTAGAGGTATGAGGGAAAGACTACTCTGCAATAGCCTCCACCACTGAATTCAGTACAACTGCATGATGTCCAATTATGTCCACTGATTCCTCTCAGGGGGTCACAATAGAGGACCCCAGATAAAGCTGGAGAAAAATGTAGAACAAAATTGTAACTTTAAAAAAAGACCAGACTTGTTGGTCTGACAAAGATTGGAGAAACCCTGAAAATAGGGTCCCCAGGTACACTTTCAGCTCGATAATGAAGTCACTCTTGATCATCAGACTTTAGTGAAAGACTGGACAGGCCCATAAAACAAAACAAGACTGAAGGGGTACACCAGCCTAGGGGCAAGTACTAGAAACCAGGAATTGACAGAAAATTGAGTAATAGAGAATCTAAGGTTAAGAAGAGAGCATGTTGACATGTAGTGGTATTGCTAACCATGTCATAAAACAATATATGTACTAACTATTTAAGGAGAATCTGGATTGTTCTGTAAACCTTCATCTAATGTACAATTAAATAAATAATAAAAGCAGCTAGTTTTAAGTGAGGAAACCTTAGTGATATAGTGGTTAAGAGCTATGGCTACTAACCAAACGATCAGCAATTTGAATCTACCAGGTGTTCCTTGGAAGCCCTCTGGGACAATTCTACTCTGTTCTATAGGGTTTCCATGAGTCAGAATCAAGTTGATGGCAATGGATTTGGTTTGGTTTGGTTTCATTTTGAATGGATCCCAGAATAAGAGAAGACCCTGAAACAGGTTCAAATTGCCTTGCTAGCCACTCTGTTGGCTGGGGCATATGTTCTGGTTGACCCAATCATGCATGAAGTATCAGGAGAAAATAGTGATAAATTTTTGAGTTTTCCACAGGCCCCTATCAGTGAGTCACATCACAGACTTTAAGACTGTGAAGTAAAGCCTTGCCATTCCCTGTTGACAACTACTCTCCTTTTGAGGAACTGCTTTTAACTTGTTACTGGACCTTTGTAGAGACCAATTTCCTAACCATGGGTCATGAAGTCACCATGTAGCCTTAGGTACTATTATGAACTACATGTTTTCTGACCCCCAAAGTGATAAAATTGATGTGAAAAGCAGTATTTCATCACTAAATGGAGGTCCTATGTATGCAAGATTGAGCCTAGAGTAGGACCAGAATACATAAATAACTTACATGAGAAAGTGGCTCAAAGGCCTGTGATCTCCACTCCTGTCACATTATCTTCCTTTTCCCAGCCTGCTTGTACGGCCTCATGCGGAGTTCCTTGCTATGAGTTTACTAAGGAAGAATTGCGCCTGTTTTACAGATGGTTCGTTGTGAAATGCAGGCATCACTTAACAGTGGTCGCACCTCAGACTTTTTCTGGGATTTCTCTTAAGGAAAGTAGTGAAAGGAAATGTAACCGAACTGGACAGAACTCCCACCTGCTAGTTTACTTTGCTTGGAAGGAGAAATGGCCAGGTATGTGACTGTATACTGAATCGTTTGCTGAAGCTCATGGTATAGCTGGTTAGTTAAGGACTTGGAAGAGACATGATTGAAAAATTGGTGAGAAGGATGTGCAGGTAAGTGCTACTTAGATAACCCTCTCTGAATCCCCACAGAAGTGAAGATATTATGTCCCATGAGAATGATCACTGTCTTAGTCACCTAGTGCTACTATAACAGAAATATCACAAGTAAATGGCTGTAACAAACATAAATTTATTCCAGTCTAGGAGGTTAGAAGTTTGAATTCAGAGTTGTAGCTCCGGGGGAAGCCTTCCTCTATTGGCTGTGGGGAAGATTCCTTGTCATAAGTCTTCCCCTGGTCTAGGTGGTTCTTCAGAGGAGAGACTCTGCATTTCTTCCCTGGTTTTTCATTCTTGGTGACATGAAGTCCCTCTGTCTCTCTAAATGCTTCTTTCTTTTATACCTCAAAAGAGATTGGCTCAAGGTACGACCTTGTCTTGTAGACTGAGTGTTGCCTCATTAAAACAACTGCCTCTAACTCTGTCTCACTGATATCATAGAGGTAGGATTTAACAACACATCAGATAATAGAATAGTGGCAGTCACACAACACTAGGAATCATGGCCTAGCCAAGCAGACACACATTTTGGAGAGCACAATTCAATTCATAACACTTCTCAAGGAAGCAAACAATAGAATGGATAGGATGATATGTTCTGTGGAAACCAGTTATCCTCTTTCCCCAGCCATTCATGTCATTGACCAAAAGGTTCATAAACAAAGTGGCCATAGTGGCAGTGATGGATGTTATGGATGGGCTCAATAACAGAAACTTCCACTTGCTAAGACAGACTTGGCTACAGCCATTGCTAAATTGCCAATCTGCCAACCAGAGAGACTCACACTGAATCCCTGTTATGGCACCATTCCTTGAGGTAATAAGCAGCAACCTGGAGGCGGGTAAATTACCTTGATTCCATTATAGACAGGGGAGTATTTCAAACTTGCTTGACTAAACACTTACAATGGATATGAAATTGTAGTCCCTGCATGCTTCTGCCAATAATTCCATCTGTCAACTCGAGGAATGCCCTATCCACTATTGTGGTATGCCATTCAATCTTGCCTTGGCCAATGGAACCCCATTCACAGCAAATGAGGCATAGCAGTGGGCCCATGCTCATGGAATTCACTGTTCCTACTATGCCCCTCCCTGTCTGTCTGTCAGTTTGTCATACTGTGAGGGCTTATGTGTTGTTGTGACGCTGGAAGCTATGCTAGTATTCACATACCAGTAGAGTCACCCGTGTTAGACAGGTTTCAGCTAAGCTTCCAGAGTAAAACAGACTAAGAAAAAGAACCTGAAAGTTTACTTCTGAAAAGGTTTACCAGTGAAAACCTTGTGAACAACAACAAAACTTATAAGATACAGTGCTGGAAAATGAGACTACCAGTTAGAAGACACTCAAAAGATGACCAGGGAAGAACGGCCTATTCAAAGTATAGTCAACCTTAATGAAGTAAATGGAGTCAATCTTTTCCAGGCCTTTATTTGCCTATATGGCAAGCTTCAGAATTAGAAAAAACAGCTACAAATATCCATAAAAGTCAGAACACAGAATATACAAATTATGAATCTCAGAAGACTGGAAAGCATCAAAATAAAATAGAGTACATAAATATCAATATCCTAGGAATTAGAAAGCTGAAATGGACTAGTATTGACCATTTTGAATTAGGCAATCACATGGTCTACTATGATGGGGATGACAACTTGCAGAGGAATGGTGTTGCATTCACTGCCAGAAAGAACATTTCAGCAGCTAAACTGACACAATGCTGTCACCAATAGGATAAAATCTATATGCTCACAAGGAAGACCAGTTAATATGATTATTATTCCAATTTACACACCAACCACTAAGGCCACAGATGAAGAAATTGAAGACATTTTTCACCCTTACGTCTAAAATAGTTCAAATATCCAATAAGAATGCATTGATAATTACTGGTGATTGGAATGCAAAAGTTGGAAACAGGGAAGGATCAGTAGTTGGAAAGTATAGTGATAAAAATGATGTCAGAGACTGCATGATAGAATTTTCCAAGACGAATGCCTTCTTCATTGCAAATAACTTTTCTCAGCAATGTACAAGAACTACCAATTAAGTTCATGAACTCTTTGTAGAAAAAGCTCTACATACCTCATTGCTGAACATCCATACTGTCACCTGTGAAGTACCCCCCTTAGGAAGCTATGGACTGATGCCAGTGCCTAGTTCACCCTTCAAAGCAATTTTGGACTCTTTTCCTGGAATGGCCATTAGAGCTGTCATCATGAATGCCATTAAAATGGCTTCCTTTCAATATTTTGTTTATTTTCAAGGAAAAAAAATGTCATTGGGGGCCAGATGAAGCAAGCAGGGAGGGTGTTCCAGTATAGTTACTTGTTTACTGGCTGAAAACTCCATCATAGACATCCACACAATTAAGTTTGTGAACTTGCCACCATGCCACCATGTGTGATGGCCATCCTGGAAAGAGTTCCAGAATTGCTTTGAAAGGTCGACTGGGCTCTTCCCAAGGAGAGTACTTTGAAGGAGACCTTAGTGGTATTCAGCAATAAGGTATGTTGCACTGAGAACAGTTAAGGTCAAGGGATGAACTGTTGGACCTCATGAATGACATTTATAAACATATACTTCACCAGATGAAATACACAGACATCAAATGAACTACATCTGTGGAATGATACAATGGGAAAGCTCAACATCATCAGTCAGAAGAATGCCAAATTGTAGCACAGATCATCAATTGTTCATATACAAATTAAATTGAAAGTGAAAAAAATTACAGAAAGTCTATGAGAGACAAAACATAACCTTGAGCACATTCCACCTGAGTTCTGAGACTATATCAATAGTAAATTTGAAGTACTGAACACTAATGCTCTGTCAGGGGCCATGAGGAAGCATCAGGCCCCTAACAAACAGGAAGTCTGGATAGTCCCTGAGAACGTGCGCGCGCGTTCTCAAACCACCCCCTGCGTCACTGCCTAACGTCAACTGTACAGGCATACTGTCTGCCCAATCATAGAACGCCAACTGTCTCATACCACTATCTTCCGATCCTAAGCCCTTCCCCTCCCCAACTTCTATATATATATTACTCTGCTACAATAAAACCTCGAGGCTTGATCAGAATTTTGTCTTGCCTCCATTTCTTCTCATCCCTTGCTCCACTTTCATTTTCACAGGCTCCGCCTCGTCCCTCCGTTGATTTGCCTCGCAGGTCGGAGCATAATTGGCGCCCAGCGTGGGGCCTGAGGTATGGAGCTGCTGAAAAGACCCGCTTGAAAAGCCCTGGCCAGGCACTCCTTGAGCCTCCACGAGGTGTGAGTTTGGCTCATCCTGAGTTACCGCGCGGTATTGACCCGTGAGAAGACTCGTTCCTGATCACCGCCAGACTAGCCGCCCTGCGAGATTGATCTGTTAGAGGTAAGTGGGGAAGAAGCATGGGGCAAGAATTGAGTTCACATGAGCTCTTTCTCACAGGAATCAAAGATTCCTTCAAGATGCGAAGGATTAAGGCTAAGAAAAAAGATCTCACACAATTCTTTATATTTTTGTCTGATGTTTGTCCTTGGTTTCCCCAGCAGGGGACAATAGACTAGATGTTGGAGAAGAGTTGGAGATTGCTTAAATGATTATTATAGAACTTTTGGACCTGAGAAGGTCCCTGTAACTGCCTTTTCATATTGGAATTTGATTAATGATGTGTTACAAAGCTCCCTTAAAGACCCAGATGTTCAAAAACTTGCTCACATTGGGGAGACGGTCCTTTGAAATAGCTCTCGCCCCCCTCCACTTGCCCATCGGTTTCTATAAATGTTCCAGAGGAGCCTCAGACAGCTGATATAAAAGAAACCCTCCAAACAAATCCTGACCCGCCTAGCCTGATTTACCCATCTTTAAAACCCTTTAGGGACAATTCCGATGTGGGCCAGTTGTCCCCCGAAGACCAGGAAATATTAGAAAGTCAGGCTGCACAATATCAGGGCAGCGGCGACCGTTGGGCTTTCACCGCCCCTGCCTTCCGCGGTCCCCCTAATGAAACTCTACAACCTCCTCCATATCTCCAGGGTTCCTCAGCTCCCCTCACCTCACCCCTTAACCCAGAGCACAGCACAATCATGGTTTCAGACCCCATTCGGCAGGCTAAAATCCCCCTCACTCAAGAAGTTTCCTCCTTAAGAGAACTGCTGACTCAGAAACGCGAACACTTAAAGCTTATCAAAGAAATCCGAGCCCTTGAGGCGGAGCTTGCTTCCACAATGCTCAGCCAGGTTTCATAGAAAACCCCCAAGGGCTCAAGTCCCAAAGGCCCCCTTTCCACATTTCCCATAACCCGCAGTCAAAGGCCTCAACATGATACTGAAGAAGAGGAAGTAAGTAGCGAGCCTGGTGAGGGCCCAGGCTCGGGGGAGAGGCTTCTGACAAAGAAAACCTCGCCCCGGAAGAGAGTAGTTCAGACAGACAAAAATACCGCCGCCTAAACCTCAAACATTTAAAAGACTTAAAGGCAGCTGTTAATAATTATGGCCCTACTGCCCCCTACAGCCTGGCCATACTGGAAAGCCTAAGTGAGCGATGGCTAACCCCTAATGATTGTCATTTCTTGGCACGAGCCACCTTATCCGGGGGTGATTTCGTACTCTGGCGCACCAATTTTGCAGAAAACTGCAGCGAGACCGCCCAGCGTAATAGTGAAAGCAGGATGTCCCGCTCTTGGACAAGAGATAAACTCTTGGGGCGAACTCCCTATGATACTAATGAGAAACAGGCAAATTTTCCCCCTGGTTTATTAGCACAAATACAAAACGCCGGCCTCAAGGCCTGGAGGTGTCTTCCCTCAAAGGGTTCAGCCACCACCTCCTTAGCTAAAATCCCTCAAGGCCCTGATGAGTCCTACAGTGACTTTGTCAGCCACCTAACTGACGCCGCTGAGCGTTTGGTGGGGGAAGGAGAAAATGATAGTGCCTTCATTAAACATCTTGCCTTTGAAAATGCTAATCCTTTTTGTCAACAGGCTCTAAGACCCCACCGCAGTGGTAGCCTTTCTGATTATGTTAAACTTTGTTCAGGAATAGGAGCTTCTCATGCCATTGGTATAGCTATAGGGGCCACTCTCAAAGGTCTTGACCATGATAAACAACAAAAAACTTGCTTCAATTACAAACGGCCCGGACATTATATACGCGAGTGTCCCACAGGTAAACAGAATCGGGGACCTCCTACTTCAGTGTGCCCCCGATGTAAGAAGGGCAAACATTGGGCCGCAGATTGTTTTTCTAAAACTGACATCAACGGTCAGCCTCTCCCCCTAAAACAGGGAAACTCCCAGCGGGGCCAGCCCCTGGCCCCACCCTTGGGACAGAACCTAGGGGCAGTCAGGTTCGTCCCCCAGAAACAGACAAAAAGACAAGTATCAGCTCCCTCTGCCGTGCCACCCCTGGAAGCGCAGGATTGGACCTCTGTTCCACCACCGATACAATATTAGTGCCCGATCAGGGTGTTCAGCTCATCCCTACAGGGGTCTATGGGCTGCTACCCCTGGGAATGTTTGGTTTGATCTTAGGGCGTGGCAGTTCCTCATTGGCCGGCCTTCATGTCATCCCTGGGGTCATTGATAATGACTACACAGTACAAATTACTCTTTTGGCCTCGGCTCCGTTGGGGCCCCTGTCTGTTCCAAAAGGAAAGAGAATAGCACAACTTATATTACTTCCCTTAGATTCCACACCCACCAAACACATACAGTCCATTAGGTTGAATTCTGCCTTTGGGTCTTCCGACACCTATTGGGTGCAACCAGTAACCCCTGATAGGCCAAGACTCACATTCCAATTAGATGGTAAGGCCTTTGAAGGGATAATGGATACAGGGGCAGATGCCACAGTAATTTCCGCTAAATATTGGCCTTCCAACTGGCCCTGTGAGGCCTCAATAACTCATCTTGAAGGCATTGGCCAGTCTGTCAACCCTAAACAAAGCTCAAAAATTCTTACTTGGAAGGACTCTGAGGGTAACTCAGGACAGATTCAACCTTACATTGTTCCGGGTTAACCTGTTAATCTATGGGGTCGTGATGTCTTATCCCAGCTGGGGGTCATCATGTGTAGCCCAAATGAGATAATTACCCAACAGATGATTAACCTAGGCTTCCTACCAGGACAAGGACTGGGAAAAAATAATCAAGGTATAAAGCAGCCTCTTCCTGTAACACCTAAAAATAATCGTTCAGGCTTGGGAAGTGAAAATTTTCCTTAGCGGTCATTGACTCCCCTGCACCCCATGCTGATAAGATTAAGTGGAAATCTGAGTCTCCAGTGTGGGTAGATCAATGGCCCTTGACTGAACAAAAACTCTCAGCTGCCACAGCGTTAGTGCAGGAACAGCTGGCTGCTGGACATTTAGAACCAACCACCTCTTCCTGGAATACTCCTATATTTGTGATCAAAAAGAAAAATGGGTCATGGCGACTCCTTCAGGACCTCAGAGAAATTAATAAAACCATGTTTACAATGGGGGCTCTCCAACCTGGACTCCCCTCCCCCCGTTGCCATTCCAGCTAACTATTTTAAAATCATTATTGATCTCAAAGATTGCTTCTTTACCATCCCTCTTCACCCACTTGATAGAGAGCGCTTTGCGTTTAGCCTCCCAGTTATTAATTTTAAAGGACCAATGCAGCGCTATCAGTGGAAAGTTCTCCCTCAGGGCATGGCCAATAGTCCCACTCTGTGTCAAAAATTTGTTGCTCAGGCTGTAGACCCTCTTAGGCGTCGGTGGTCTTCCATTTATATCATTCATTACATGGATGATATTTTACTGGCGGGGGCCTCCAGCTTAGAGGTACTTAAGTGCAGCCAGGACCTAACCTGCCAACTAACTTCTCTTGGACTTCAAATCGCCCCAAACAAAATACAGCTTACCGACCCTTATTATTACCTCGGTTTTGAATTAAATAATAATCAAATCACCACTCAAAAACTTAACCTAAAAACCTCTCATCTACACACACTTAATGATTTTCAAAAGTTCCTGGGAGATATTAATTGGCTCCGACCGTATCTCAAACTTACAACAGGGGAATTAAAACCATTGTTTGATACTCTTCATGGAGATGCCAGCCTCCTCTCTCCCGTCACCTTAACCCTGAGGCAAAAAGGGCCCTTCACATTGTTGAAAAGGCCATACAACAACAACAGGTTACCTTCATAACTTATGAGCAGCCCTTTGCCCTTATTGTCTGTGCCACACAACATACACCCACGGGGGTTTTGTGGCAGAATGGCCCCCTCTTGTGGATACATCTATCCTCCACCCCAACTAAAGTTCTCCTCACCTATCCCTCCCTAGTGGCCAAAATTATAAGACTGGGCCGAGAAAAGAGCCACCAACATTTCGGCAGGGACCCTGACCAACTTATCCTTCCTTACACCAAGGAACAAATAGACTGGCTTTCCCAAAATGATGATGATTGGATAATAACCCTATCCATGTTTCTAGGTACGGTTGATAACCACTATCCATCCCATAAACTCCTTCAGTTCGCGGCTACATCCTTTTACCTTCCCCAAAATAACCTCTTTAAGTCCTTTGAAAGAAGCCTCTCTGGTCTTCTCAGATGGATCCTCCTCTGGCATTGTGGCATGGGTCATAAATTCACAGCCTTACAGTGCCCAATCTCCCTTTAAGTCAGCCCGGCTTGTGGAACTTTTCACTATCTTACAGGTCTTCACAATACTACATGATGTCCCCTTCAATCTTTACACCAACAGTGCTTACATAGCTCTCTCAGTCCCAGTTTAGAGACAGTTCCTTATATCAAACCATCTTCCAATGCTGTGTCTCTTTTTCAACAACTCCAATCCCTCATTTTAAAAAGACATACTCCTTTCTTTATTGGACACTTTTGGGGCCACGCGGACCTTCCTGGTCCACTTTCACAGGATAATGATCTTGCAGACAAACAAACCCGCCTTGTCCTCTCAATTACCACCGACTACACAAGGCCATGCCCTTCACCATCTCAATGCCCGCACACTCCGCATTATGTTTAAGATTTCCAGAGAACAGGCTAGACAAATCGTTAAAGACTGTCCAGCATGTGTTACTCTCTTGCCACTCCCCCATCTGGGGGTTAACCCAAGGGGCCTACTCCCCAGTGAAATCTGGCAAATGGATGTTACCCACATTCCTGAATTTGGTAACTTCAAATATACCCATGTAACCATTGACATCTATAGTGGGTTCCTCCATGCCACCCTCCACAGTGGTGAGGCCTCTAAAAATGTTATAGCACATGTTCTCCAATGTACTGCCATCATGGGAAAGCCCCAACAAATCAAAACAGACAATGGGCCAGGCTATACATCACAAACCTTTAAAAACTTCTGTAGTCAATTCCAGTTTAAACATGTAACTGGCATTCCCTATAATCCTCAGGGACAGGGCATAATAGAACGAGCTCACCAGACCCTTAAGAACACCATGTCCAAACTTAAAACAAACACTGTTTACCCCACTAAAGTTTCCCCTCGTAACCTCCTAAATCATGCATTGTTCATCCTTAATTTCCTACAATTGGATCTTAATGAAAAATCTGCAGCAGATCGCCTTTGGCACCAAGAAACTAAAAATCAATATGCCAAGGTTATGTGGAAAGATCCTATAACCCACAAATGGCACGGTCCTGATCCGGTTCTTATCTGGGGAAGAGGCCACGCCTGTGTGTATGATACCCCAGAGGGGGCCCCTCGGTGGTTACCCGAACGTTTTGTTAAGCCCATTAATGATAAACCCCCATCCAGGGAAAGAACCCCTGAGAAAGATTCTTCTTGTTTCTAGATCATGAAAATTGTCATCCTGTTAATAATCCTCACTCCGCCAGTGCATGGAGGATTCGGAGGCCCTGTGAACAAACAACAACTCATCAATGCCTTGTTCGGTAACCCCTGCGACTGCGGAGGAGGTACCCAAAGGAATCAGCCCACTAGTTATACCCACTCAAATGACTGCGGAGATGAAACCGCTTTCTTAACCCATTCATCCCAACTTGGAGGGGGTTACAAACAGGAGTGGACATGTGTGACCAAACCTCGAACCATCCCCTCAGTAAACAGCCAGCCAGGGCCTTGTCCCGATAAGTGCTCAATACTGACCCAAATGCACTCCACTTTGTTACCAAACTTCCCAATCCTGTAGTAAAGACGGCCAAGTATATCTAACTGCCGTCCAAGAAAAGCAATATCGGGGCTCCACAGGGGGTGACTGGGACACGTCACCAGGAGGTGGCAGTAAATATAGTCAAGCCTCTTGTGCAGGAAAAGTCGGTGACCATGTATGCTGGCCTCCAAAACAACCTATTCATGTATCAGATGGTGGTGGGCCATCAGACAGAGCCAGGGAGGCTGTAGTACAAGCAAAAATCAATCAACCCATTGCCCAGCAGTATCCTTCTCTTAATTATCACCACTTGGCTCTCCCGAAGCCTCGGACTATTAACTTGGATACTGAAACCGATAACGTTCTTAAAACCACCCATAAAGTCTTGAATTCCTCCAACCCCTCCCTGGCTAGCGATTGTTGGCTATGCATGACTCTTGGGTCTCCCATGCCAACAGCTATTCCCACAAACAACTCCTCTACACTTTCATCCGGTAACTGTAGCCTCAGCCCACCTTTTCGAACACAGCCTGTTGGCTTTAATTCTTCCCATTGCTACCAAGGGTCATTCCAAAATAACAGCTTTGATCTAGATGTTGGATTTATAACATTTAATAATTGTACCAATACCACCAACCATACAGAGCCCCTCTGTCCAGCCCCTGGACAGGTTTTTATATGTGGAAATAACTTAGCCTATACAGCCTTACCCAGAAACTGGACAGGACTCTGTGTTCAGGCTAACCTCCTCCCAGATATTTCTATCATATCAGGAGACACTCCTGTCCCTGTCCCCAGTTTTGATTACATAGCCGGACGATCAAAACGAGCCCTCCAATTCATACCCCTTCTTGTGGGCCTGGGAGTTGCCAGGGCTACAGCCACCGGCTCTGCTGGCCTGGGCATCGCCATAGACAAATACAATAAGTTATCCCATCAATTAATAGACGATGTCCAAACCCTCTCCGGTACTATCAATGATTTACAAGATCAAATTGACTCCTTAGCTGAGGTAGCCTTACAAAATCGAAGGGGCTTAGACCTTCTTACTGCAGAAAAAGGCGGTATCTGTTTAGTTTTATAGGAACACTGCTGCTTCTATGCCAATAAATCCGGGATTGTCCGAAACAAGATAAAGGATTTACAAGAAGAGCTACAAAACCGACGAAGAAAACTACAAGAAAATCCATTTTGGACTGGACTGAACTGGTTCCTTCCCTATTTCCTCCCCATCCTCGGCCCCCTTCTCGGTTTAATGTTAATTCTGTCTTTTGGCCCTTGGGCCTTCAAAAGACTTACAAGCCTTATCAAACAGCAGATAGACTCCGCTTTAGCTAAACCTATCCAGGTTCACTATCATCGCCTGGCAGTTGATGAAGAATATGCCACCAATAACAGATACTCCGACTTACTTCCTCAGGGAACAGCATGAGAAGTAGAGGCATGCTTACCTCCTCACCAGTGTGCAAGAGAGGTATGGGCATTGGGAGAAGTGCGAAGCAAAGCATTGCAAGGGAAAGTTATCATAAACTCCTCTACCTTTCCCTGGGGCACACCTGGCTTGCATAGAGGTTGGTATCTATCACAAAATCAAGGCGGCTCTACCTCTCCTCCCCAAAAGATACCAAGAGCCAAAAATTACTTGGAGGAGCCATGGTCAATACCCCCTCTCCCGATTAAAGCCCACCTCCCAACAAACAAAACAAAAAGGGAGGAGATGTCAGGGGCCATGAGGAAGCCTCAGGCCCCTAACAAACAGGAAGTCTGGATAGTCCCTGAGAACGCACGCACGCGTTCTCAAACCGCCCCCCGCATCACTGCCTAACGTCAACTGTACAGGCATACTGTCTGCCCAATCATAGAACGCCAACTGTCTCATACCAGTTATCTTCCGATCCTAAGCCCTTCCCCTCCCCAACTTCTATATATATTACTCTGCTACAATAAAACCTCGAGGCTTCATCAGAATTTTGTCTTGCCTCCATTTCTTCGCATCCCTTGCTCCACTTTCATTTTCACAGGCTCCCCCTCGTCCCTCTGTTGATTTGCCCCGCGGGTCGGGGCAACACTCGAAGACCAGACTAGTTGTAGGATGATATCAAAGATATCACACAAGAAAGCAAATGGTCATCAGAAAGACAGGAAAGAAAGAGAAGACCAAATTGGATGTCAGAAGAGACTGAAATTTACTCACGAAAGCTGTAAACAAAAGGAAGGATCAATAAAGTAAAAGAACTTAACAGATTTAAAAGGGCAACTTGAAAAGACAGAGTATTAAAATGACATGTGCAAAGAGGTGGAGATAGAAAGCTGAAAGGGAAGAACATGGTTGGCATTTCTCAAGCTGAAAGAACTGGAGGAAAGAATTAAACCACAAGTTGTAATAGTAAAGGATTCCACAGGGAATGATGAGGGAAACATCAAAATAAATAAATAAAAGATGGAAGGAATACATAGAATGATTATAACAAAAAAAACTGGTCAATATTCAACTGTTTCATGAGGTAGAATATGATCAGAAACTGAGAGTACTGAAGGAAAAGAAGACAACACTGCCTTGAAGGTATTGGTGAGAAACAGTGTTCCAGAAATTTATGGAATATCATTTGAGATGTTTCAACAAATAGAGGTGTTTAATTGTCTATGTCAAGGAATTTGGAGGACAGCTAACTGGCCAACTGGTTGGAAAAGATCCATGTTTATGCCTATTCCCAATGGAGGTGATCCAACTGAATGAGAAGTTATTGAACAATGTCATCAATACCACATGCAAGTAAAATTTTGCTAAGGATCATTCAAAAGCACCTGCAGCAGTATGTTGACAGAGAACACCAAAAATTTAGGCTGATTTGGAAGAGGATGTGGGCTCGAGAATATCATTGCTGCTGCCATATGGAGCTTGGATGAAAGCACAGAATGCCAGAAATCTGTTTACCTGTGATTTGTTGACTATGTGACAGGATGATATCCATATGTCTAAAAAAAAAGACCAGTTAATAAGACTATTATTAAAATTTACACACCAACCACTAATGCCAAAGATAAAGAAATTGAAAATTCTGATAGACTTCTGTAGTCTGAAATTGATCAAATGTGCATTCGAGATGCATTGGTAATTACTGATGATTGGAAAGCAAAACTTAGAAACAAAGAAGGATCAGTAGTTGGACAATGTGGAACTGGTGATAGAAATTATCCCAGAGATTGCATAACAGAATTTTAAAAAACCAAAATTTCTTCGTTGCATACACTTTTTCACAAAAATAAATGGTGACTATATGTTTGGACCTTATCAGATGGAACACACAAGAATCAAATTGACGACATCTGTGGAATGGTACAATGGAGAAGCTCAATACCATCAGTCAAAACAAGATTAGGGGCTTAACTGTGGAATGGACCATCAATTACTCACATGCAATTTCAAGTTGATATTGAAGAAAATTAGAACAAGTTCACGAGAGCCAAAATACAACCTATAGCATATATCACCTGAGTTAGACGCCATCTCAGGAATAATTTGATGCATTGAACACTAATGAATGAGGACCAGATGAGTTGAGGAATGACATCAAGGACATTATATATGAAGAAAGCAAGTGGTCATTTAAAAGAAAGAAAAGACCAAAATGGACATCAGAAGAGACTCTGAAATATGCTGTTGAAAGCTGAACAGCTAAAGTAAAAAGAAGAAATAATGAAGTAAAAAAACTGAAGATTTTAAAGGGTGGCTTAAGAAGACTCAGTAAAGTATTATAATGACATGTACAAAGTGCTGGAGACAGAAAACCAAAATCTACAATCAATATCTGTGGGGGATCTAGTAGTCAAATCAAAAGGCACATTACAATGGGCAAATCTACTGCAAAAGACCTCTTCAAAGTGTTGAAAAGCAAAGTCACTTGTAGACGAAAGAGCAACTGATCCAAGCCAAGGTATTTTCAATAGCATTATATGCATGGGAAAGCTGGAAAATGAATAAGGAAGACCAAAAAAGAATAGATGACTTTGAATTGTTGTGCAGGTTAAGAATATTGAAAATACCACAGACTGCTGAAGGAACAGAAGTACAAGCTGAATGCTCCTTAGTAGCAAAGATGGTGAGATGACATCTTACATATTTTGGACATGTTCTCACAAGAGATCAGACCTTGGAGAAGGACATTATGCTTGGTAAATAAAGAGACCAATAAAGAGGAAGACCATCAATGACATGGATTGATTCAGTGGCTGCAATAATGGACCAAAGTATAATGATTGTCAGCATGGCACATGACAGAGCAATGTTTCCTTCTGTGGTACATGGAGTCGGTATGAGTCAGAAGTGACTTAACAGCATGTAACAACAAAATAGAAAATCCAGACAAAAGCAATTACATGTAATTGGTATGAGTCGGAATTGACTCGACAGCAATGAGTTTTGCCGGGAGCCAGCCCCAACACTTTTCAGGGTCCCGCACGGAGGGAGGGAGAGGCGTCGACGGGAAATGAATTAAGAGAGACAGGAAAGAGTTTTTTGGTTAAAGGCAGCCCGACCAAGAGAGAGAGCTGTCTGTCTTTATTGTTTTTATAGATGAGGTGATGTCATTTTCACCCTATTTCCTTCATCATATAAACTACTGGTTAACAAGAAACTGACCTAACATTATTGGCTAACAAGAAAGTGACCCCTCGTGGTCTTCTTTCTCTAGTTAATTACCAGGGCTTTTTGGATAATGGCCGGAGACAGGTCTTCGTGTTGATAAATGTCAGTGAACACAATTAATGGTTTTATTCGTACCTCAAAGTGGAAGGTACAGAAGGGTAGACTCTTCAAAGCTTCACCATTTGGCTGTTTCCATTTGTTTCTCTAAGTTTTTATTTATCTCTTCCTGTGTAGATAGTGTCTGCAATCCCCTAATCCAACCCAGCTGCCCTAAGAAAGATGTTTCTTTAGTGATAATTCTTTTGCCATACCAATTATAATGGACTTGGAAGTTTATCTATCTTTCTGCTGTAGGGAGTGAGATGCTTGTATAGTTTTATGGCTGTGTGGAGAATTGTGCTTGGGAGCCTTTCAGGGGTTACTTTGTAAACCTGTGTCTGTGGAGAAAAGGGAGGGGGGAGATGCAATTAGGAGAAAGTCAGCGAGGCTGGGCAGGCCTCAGTGCTTTCAGCCATGCTGTACTGAAATCCATTCCTCCAAGCTCTTTCCCCTAGAAGTTTCTCTTCAGGTTTTCCTAATATTATTTCATAAACCGAGGGGGTAGTAAAGTCCCAGGGTGGGCTCTCCACAGAGTTTGGTTTTAGTTTATTTTATTTTCATCTTAATCTTGAATTATCATGCTCTCTGACTGTGATGGTGTTATGAATTGAACTGTGTCCCCCTAGAATAGATATAGCCATGTGGCTGGGCCATGATTCCCAATGTTTTGTGATGGTCTTCCATTTTGTGATTTTACTGTGCTGTAGGTTAAAGGATTAGACTGGGAGAATTACCTTCCTGCTCCTCTGTAAAGTGAATTTCCCTGGAGTATGGCTTGCCACACCCTTAATCCTTTCCTCCTACAAAAGATAAAAGGAAGGAGAAGCAAGCAGAGAATTGGGAACCTCACGCCATCAAGGAAGCAGCGCTGGAAGAAAAGCGCATCCTTCAGACCTGAGATTACTGCTCCAAGATGCTCTCTGGACATAGATTGATGCAATACCAGACTTGCCTCCAGAGCCAACAAGGGGGAAAACCTTCCCCTAGAGCAGACATCCTGAATATGGACTTGTAGCCTACCAGACTATGTAAGAATAAACTTTCCCCTGTTAAAGCCATCCACTCTGTGGTATTTCTGTTAGAGCAGAACTAGCTGACTAAAACAGATGGTTAAAGTTATGTGTCACCTTGGCTGGGCCATAATCCTCAGTGGTTTTGCAGATGTGTTGTAGTTTGGCAACTATTTAATGATGCAGTCATCTTCATAACGAGATCTGATTTGAGGTGATCTTCTCCCTGAAGAAATCTATTGTAGTAGGCAAACAGTTGAAAAGAAGTTTCCTTGGGGATGTGGTCTAACTCCAACAGAGATGGACTCTCTGACAAGGCTTCCTTACTTTTGCTTACTCTGGATCCCGCAGCTAGCTAGCTCCTGTTCATCTGACCTCTGGTTCTTGGGACTCAGGGTAGTAGCTTATCTGCTATCTGACATTCCCATCTTGGATTCATCAGCACCTACAGTTATGACAGTCAGAAGCCTGACCCATTAACGTGGTACTTTCCAACCTCTACAGCCACATGAGTCATTTCCTTTATGTAAATCTATATATATACACACTTACATGCTGCACTGTTTTTTGCTTCTCCATAGAAATCAGCCCGATACATTAACTTTTAGTAAATTACTTCATCTTCCTTGTACATATTTTATTTTATATGTAGAGTGTTTTGCTAGGGCCCTTCTATCTTCCCCTCTCATTTTCTTTAGTGTCTCAGATGTGAATGAAAAACGGAGTCTGAGTACCACCAAAGAACTCTGTACAGAAGGTGGTGAATAAGTTAACATTGAATACTGAACTCCATATGGATCTGAAAAGAGGAAATGAGATCTATGCTAACAGGATTATTGAACTGGAATCATCACTAGTCAAATAGACAATCTTTCTGAAGGCTGCATATAGTTTTGGATTCTGGTGAAAAATAATGGAAGGATGAGAGAGCCAGAGTATAAAGTAGACTACATGTTGAAATAAGATGTACTGAATATTAAGTGGCAGAAATTATTCCTCAGAAACTTGACATCATTACTGAAATATTTCAAGTATAACCCAATGGTATATATATGGACACTGGAGACAGCTAAGATAGTCACAAAGTTATTTACTAAAATACAGATCCAAATATGAGGAGCTACTTTTCAGTAACTTCATATGAATGTGAAAGCTGGACATTATAAAAAGTTAAACAGAAGACGACACATTCAAACTGTGGTTTTGATAGAGTATTGAAAATACCACGGATTTCCAGAAGAACAAACAAATCAGTCTTAGAAGAAATAAAAAGAGAATGCTCATTTGAAACAAGAGTAGTGAAATTTGGGCTCACTTCCTTTGGATACTCCATCAGGAAAGGTTACTTTCTAGAAAAGAACACCATATTTAGCAAAGCAGAGGGTCAGCAAAAATAAGAGAATCTTTATTGAGATAGTTTGGCACATTAGCCACAAAAAAAAAATGAACTCAAACATACCAAAGATCATGAAGATGGCTCAGTACTGAGTAACATTTTATTCTGTTATACAGTCATCACTATGAGGTAGAATCAACTCTCAGAAAGTAACAATGAAAGACAAATATGGCATCAAATGGAATAGATACTGGAAAGACATGCTATGAAATACACTTCTGAGGAAAAATATCCATGGACTCTAATAGCTCCACCACTACCACTCCACCAAAGGAAACAAGGAGGTAGTAAAAATAAAATGTCTGGCCTGGGAAAATGGGAGAATATTGGAATCATCGGTATTAATAGGATAAGAGGAACTGGTAGCAGAGGAGCCAGCCACACAAGGTCTGAGAATGCAGATCCTAAGAAATCACAATCACTGCTGCCTGATACAGGGAGAATTGAAATGCCATAACTGTGGCAAGGACTTGAAGCAGCTAAATGTCATAAGGCGTTAACTAGAAGCAAATGTACACCACGTCTTCAAAACAGTTATAGGACAGTCATTTCCTCACAGAAGTCTGAAATGGGTCCTGAGTACAACTGCATCTGAGAGCTTTATTTTGGAATAAACTTGGAACCACAGCTTCACAATTTCAAAATCAATGATTGTGAAGTATAATAGTTATTGAAGCCCTTTTTGAGACTTTATGGGAGGAAAACACCTTAGTTGTTCACCTGAAACTAGATATCCTCTAAATTGCGTGAGACTTCTCCTCCTTACACATAAACATAACAAAAGGGTTACTAATATAATCTAACTCCCCCAGGGTTTCCAAATAAAGCTAAATGTTTATTTAAAAAAAAAAAAAAAGAAATTTTGATGTATTTTGCTTTTTATTTTCTAAGAATTAGAAATAGTAATATTTTTCTTTAAATTTTATTTATTTTATTGTTGACAATAGACACAGCAAAAGATATACTATATAGCAAACATACACTTCACATTCAACAGTTTCTGCATGAACAATTCAGTTGTATCAACTAATTTCTCAAGTTGTGCAATCATTCATACCCTCATTTTTGGAGTAGTTCCTCCCCCATTATCATAAACACACTGCTACCTAACATTCATATCTAATCTTTCAAGTTGCTGTTGTCAGTTTGATCCCATATGGATAGTTCTTAAAAGAACATGAAGCTCAGTGCAGATGGTTTTTACTAATTAAACTAAACTATTGTTTGATTTTAAGACTTCAGTGGATATTTTTGGTTTAAAGTTTAGAGATCATCTCAGAGTAATAACCTGATTCATCAATTCTTCATGGCTCCAGAATCTAGAATTCATGAGGAATGTGAAATTCTTTTCACATTTCTCCCCTTTTGATCAGGAGTCTTCTGTGGAATCTTTGATCAAAAGTTAGTTGGGCACAATCCAGTTATTGTGATCTATGCCAAAGGACACAGTTGTAAATGTAGGCTGTTGAAATGAGACATAAGTAACTCCATTTAGAGGAAGAGTGCAGTGAAATTTCAGGCTCCAGGAACCACCTTAGCAGGAAATAACAACAACAAAAAAATACCATAGGATAATTACACTGAAACAGATAGAGCCTGGAGGCAGCCTCACAAATAATCCCTGGAGGCAGCCTCACGAATAATCCCTGGAGCCAGCCTAGTAAAACATCCACCAACAGAAATTCCATGTGGTCAACACATTCACCCACAGCTAAATTTTTCAACTTGCAGAAACTCCGTATGGCCTCAGCCAACCTCAGCCAATCAATTCAAAGGTCAGCTCCCCCTCCCTACCTTACGATTTCATGGCTTAAATACTGGGTGCTAAGGAAGCTTGTGGTCGCCCCCTGCTCTGTGTAGTTTGGGGTGCGTCTCTGGTGCACCAGTCTTTTTCTTATTGGGTACATTTTTTAATAAAACTTAACTTTCAAAAACTACCTGCATCATGTCTTGAAATTGGGACCCTAACAAGGGAATTAGCCACACATTCCATGAAGGCAGAGGTTCCCGCCAAGCCAAGTGCTGTCCCCAGTTTGTGGAAATTTCTGCTGTCTCAGGCAGTTAGTTTAGCTCCCCCAGCAGTTTTGTACTAGAATCCTGTTTCCTTTGCTTGGCTTCCCCTCCATGATGCCACAGCTTTGCACTGGAATTCTGTTTCCTTTGCATGGCATGTCCCATAATGATACTCTAAATTCTTGCAATGCATGAAGTTATGTGTAAGCCACATTGCTCTTGCATACTGATTAAGAAACGTTGCTGCTGTAATTTGTATGAACTTCCTACTTGTACATAAACCTCTTCAAAGTAATCTTTGTCCTTACCTTCACTAAGTAGTCTCAGAAACAATAGCTCCAACTGTCTCTATTTCTTGTATAATGAAATAAAGTTATCTTTCATACTTTCCCCCTTGCTCTCTTTTTTATTGGCTGATATGAGTCACACTTAGCAGAACATGAGGTTTCTACCTGGTAACACCATATCCTCTTCCTATTTCTAACTTTCCTTCTTCCTCTGATGTTCCAGTGAATAAAAAAACAACTGTTGTGCCTTGGATGGCTGCTTGAAAGTCTTGAAGACCTCAGGAACTATGCAGAAAATGAAATAGCAATATTTTTAATGATATGTTTCATGGTCTAGTTTACTTATCAACATATATTTTTGTTGAAATGTAACTGACAAATTTACACATCCTTTAGGGATGTGAGACAAGGAATACACATAATAACAACTAAAATCAAAAGATATGAAAGAATAAAGTAGGAAATTAAGTTTTATTCAAGAGAAAGATGAGTCATAAAGCATACACCGTAAGATCTTATACATTTGATAAGTATGGAACACAGACATGGGTCTGGGTTTATTAGCAGCCAGAGAAATGAGGGAAGATCACTTTAAGCATATTCATAAAGTTTTGTTGTTAACAATGTCCTCTACAATTTTCCCAACAAATAGAGTCACAGTGTCTTCATTTAAATTTTTCCATTCTTACCCTTTGACTGTACAGAGCTGCTATTTTACTCTCTAAAGTAGAGAAAGTTCTTTTTATCTGTCAGTAATAACAAGGTACCCCAGCTTCTCAGACTGTGACTAGCAGCTGTAGTCAGAAATTCCTTTTCCCAGGCTCTCACCTGGCTGTCACCATTTTCCCAATCAACATATCAATTACTGTGGCTGTAAATTACAAGCAGTAAAAAGATCTGCGGGAAAGAAGAATTACTCCTCTAGGGTGTATTTTTATGACATCTGCCAGAAGGAGGCAAAGTAGTCATTTATCAAAGTAAAGCCTTTCACTCCATCACAGCTGCACTGCAGGATCCTTCTGGGTAAGAGCCTCAGTGTTACTCACTAGCTACTCCTCTGCCACTTTTAACATCTTTACATTGATTTAACGGGAAGAACAATCATGTAATTTGGAATGCAAAAAAAAAAATGCTTAGAAAAGGTAACTTTTTGGATGAATTATCATAGTGATAAGGAGATACAATAAGAATTCACAAGGAAGATAAATATCACTTGACTGCTAACATTATGTTTCAAATAATAGGAAGAATCAGAGTATGATCTTTTTGAGGAACACTGAATTTCTTGGAAAATAAACAATAATTACAAAAAAATCCATGCACATTGTTTTAGTCCACTGGTACTGCTCTTACAGAAAACACAAATGAAAGGCTTCATGAAGACAAATTTTATTGTCAAAGTCTGGTAAGCTACAAATTCATTCACAAGTTATAAGTCCATTCAACAAGAGAAATTATCAGAGTCTGATTGGCTGAGTCCAATTTCAGTTAGAAATCTTGGCACAGGAACTGTTACTGGAAAAGCCTGGGAGTTTGGCTACCTGTCACAAAAGGCCAATTCACCGAGACAGGAGCTTTTGGGGTGAAATCAAAAGTTTTATTTGCAAGCTGGCATTGCAAACGGACAGTGAGGTATTGTCATTCTGAAAAAGCCTTCCCAAATTGGTTAGGCAAAGTGTAAGTATTTACATGGAAAGACCATATGCAGATGTAGGGAACAGTGTGGGCAGTTGAGACATCTGGGGGGTCAACTGAGTGGAAGTCAACTGGGTGGAGGCAGACTGGGCAGAAGGAGTTGACTGGGTGGAGGTCTGCTTTGCAATCAAGCAGCCATTATTAGCCATCAAGGAAAACAAAGTGGTGTTAGACTTCACTACCAGCAACCTAGAAGAATAATGCTCAGACACAAGTTACTTCTCCATCCTCCAGGCCTTCTGCTTGATTCTTATCACTGGTTTTTATCAAGACAAAGCCAAGCCAGCCGAGTGTCCTCAGTAGCACTTATTGTCTATAGTTGACTGAATCTATAGCGGAGCCTACAGAGGGCCCCACTCTAGCATTGCCACCTGCGGCTTGTGCAGTGTGGAGGTCACGTCTTTCCTTGTGTGTTAGGGGTGATCTGAAACAATGTCTCCCAGGTCCCCTTAGTTTTGAGCACCCCTGACATGGAGGCTTTTTCAGCCTCTGGTTTCAATCCCCCTGTTGTTTTAAACCTTTGCAATCTTGGGAAGGGGGATACAGACCATTCTGACTCCTTCCTGCTAAATAGGGGCACTGGAGGGGGTGACTCTCCCCCACTGGAGGGGGATACCCCACCGCAGGTGTGAAAATCCCCCATGTCCTATTGGACCTGAGTGTACACTGACTCCAAAGGGAGATTGTCAAGGATAAACACTCCACACAGCTGGTGGGGTCATTCCCTTGGTCACTATTTTTAGGATACAGGGTCCAAAGATGTAAATGAAGATTGTTATAATAGTTAACAAGAGAGTACTGGTCCAGGAATTTACACACTCAAGCTATTTATAGACAGCTGGCTCCACTAACCTGAGTGGTAAAAGGGACAAACTCAGGCACCTTCACAGGGTGGTGTGGAGTCAAGTTGTTCACAAGATTTTAAAAGGTGACTCAGCACAACTGTATATGTATGAAAGACATCTTGGTTTTAAACAACACAACCCATGGCAATTTCCCAAAACCCCTAATGTTACCAGACCTTTTTTTTTTTTTTGGTATATATCTCTAGACCAACAATATAGATGATTTTAATTCTTGTCTATATTTTATCAGTAATTTTTGTTCCAGCAACTCAATATGGCATTCAGGGACACCTGGAAAGCAATGTCTTTTTAACTGGGGACCATTAGGCTCTACCAAACATAAAAGTAAACTTTTATCAAATATTAGTAAAATTTTAAAACTTAAGATTAATACAGTCCTGCTTGGACGGTGAGGTCCCATTGGGCAAACCAAGATAGAGAAGGCGGCCCACTTGTCTAAGACAAGTCTAATTTTACTTTCAAGTCCTCATCAGAGGGTAACCCTTAGCTTTTTCACGAAGACATTTATGTTAGCCAGAAGATATGTGTGCCTTGGCCCCCCCATGGTGGTCAGTTACCTAGACTCCACTTCTGGGACTCTAAGTGGGTCTGTCCATCTGGGCCTTGTGTTGCAGAAATCGACTGAATATCCTGTTTTAGGGCACCCAACACACTCTGCCTTTCAGAGGTCCCGTTTTCAACAATATTTGTATTTATTGGGGTACTCAAGTCACTGTGGTACTCTTAAATCATCATTTCTGGAGCTAACTGGGTTACCTCGAGGTAGACCTAAAGGGCTATAATCATAACTGGGCTTTCTTTTTATCTTTTCGTCTCTGCCACCAAGATCTCTATTATTTAAAATATCTTAAGGGTCTCCTCTACTGACTCGGAGTGTGGACTGAGGTTCTGCCTCAAGTTTTTATAATTTGTCTTATGTTCGATGTAGACCAAGACACAAAAATGTATGGCTCTAATGCGTTTTTGTTTTTAACAATGTCCAGAGTAAAATAGTAGACCAGTTTATCTGGACCATTATTTGACTTAAGATGGCTAGGAAAACCAGCCTTTTCCAAAATCAGTAGCCTATATGGGCTACTTTAATTTTTACAGAAGTCAGCAATCTAGACCCTAGAAGAACTGTATATCACACTATAAAATTTTTGATAGTGGGGGGTGGAGTCAAGAAGGAGGACTAAGCACACATCTACCTAAATCCTTCTGGAAACCAAGACCTGAAGTAATAATTAAAAGAAGCCATCTGGTCACCTAGTAAGACCTAGGACACGGCTTAGGGCTGTTAATTTGGACTTCATACCACTGAATGGAAAAGCTCATCTCTTTAGCTGATTCCTGTTCCTGGCCAGTCCTGGCTTTCACAGACCAAAGGTAACTCACAATTTTGACCTGGATCTTGCCTAGCGGCTAGTCTCAGACACACTGTTAGTGGGATCGGCAGGTGAAATTGCCATGTTTTGAGATCCCGGCTTAGGACTCTGTACATCTCACCACCTTTGGCCTCTCTTCCAGCCTCTGCCATAGTGTAGTTTGTATGGAGCCACAGGACAATGAGCTTGTGCAGGATGCCATCTTGGACACAGAGGCCTAGGGTGGACCTAATTCTTAGCCTGGGAGGCAGCACCTGCCCACAGGAGAGTGATGGACAAGGATGAACACTATTTGTTGCTGCAAGGTTCAATACACAAACAAGACTTAACAATATTAAATATTTATGTGTCAAATATTAGAGCAACTAAATACATTGAAGAAACACTGACTACACATAAAATGGAGACAGATCACTTCACAATAATAGTAGGAGACTTCAACACTCCACTCTCAACATTGGGCAGATCATCTAGAAAAAAGCTCAATAAAGACACAGAAGACCTTATTGCCACAATTGACCAACTAGACCTCATCGACATATACAGAACTTTCTATCCATCAGCAGACAACTGTACCTTTTTCTCCAGTGCACATGGAAAATTCTCCAGAATAGACCAGGTGTTAGGATATAAAGCAATTCTCAACAAAATTTGTAGCATCGAATTAATGCAAAACATCTTCTCAGATCACAAAGCCATAAAAGTCAAAATCAATAGCAGAAAAAACATAGGTAGAAAGTGGAACTCATGGAAACTAAAAAAATATTTTGCTCAAGAAAACATGGGTTATAGAAGAAATCAAGGATGAAATGAAGAAATTTATGGATTCCAAAGAAAATGAAAACTCTTCCTACCAGAACCTACAGGATACAGCCAAAGGAGTGCTCAGAGGTCAGTTTATCTCCATAAATGCACACATCTGGAAGGAAGAAAGAAAACAAATCAAAGAACTGACCCTACAGCTCGAACAAGTAGAGAGAGAACAACAGAGGAACCTCTTAGGCACCAGAAGAAAACAGATCATAAAGAACAGAACTAAATGAATTAGAGAATAGAAGAACCATTGAAAATACCCAAAGATGCTTTTTTGGAAAAGATCAACAAAATTGACAAACCACTAACTAAACTTACTAAACAGGAAAGGAAACAAATGACCCAAATAAGAAAAGAGAGGGGAGTTATCACAACAGATCCAACAGAAATAAAAAATATCATAGCTAAGTACTATGAAAGACTGTATTCTAACAAATTTGAAAAAATAGAGGAAATGGAAAAATTCTTTGATTCATATCACCTACCAAAATTATCACAAGGTGAAGCAGAACAACTTAATAAATCCATCACAAAGGAAAAGATTGAAAATGTCTTAAAAAAACTGCCAACCAAAAAAAGTCTGGGCCCAGATGGCTTCACTGCAGAATTCTACCAAGCTTTTAGAAAAGAGTTATCTCTAATACTACTAAGACTATTTCACAGTATAGAAAGGGATGGCATACTCCAAAATTCGTTCTATGAAGCCACCATAACCCTGATACCAAAGCCAGGGAAAGACCCAACCAAAAAGGAGAACTACAGAATGATATCACTAATGAATCTAGGTGCAAAAATCTTCAACAAAATTATTGCCAACAGAATAAAACAACATACCAAAAAAATAATCCATCCATCATGACCAAGTTGGATTCATACCAGGGATGCAAGGCTGGTTCAACATCAGAAAAACAATTAATGTGATCAACCACATAAATACCACAAAAGACAAGAATCATCTGATCTTGTCCATTGATGCAGAAAAGGAATTTGATGGCCCAACACTCATTCATGCTAAAAACTCTCAGCAAAATAGGAATAGATGGAAAATTCCTCAATGCAATAAGGTCCATTTATACAAAGCCAACTGCCTACATCACCCTGAATGGAGAGAGACTAAAAGACTTTCTCTTGAGAACAGGAACTAGACAAGGATGCCCACTATCACCTCTCCTTTTCAACACTGTACTACAAGTTCTAGTCAGAGCAATTAGACAAGATCAAGGAATAAAGGGCATCTGCATCGGGAAAGAAGAAGTCAAAATCTCCCTATTTGCAGATATAATTGTATATGCAGAGAATCCCAAAGAACCCATAAGGAAACTACTCACACTGATAGAAGAGTTCAGCAAAGTCTCAAGATACAAGATAAACATTAGTAAATCAGTAGTATTCCTTCATACCAACAATAATATTATTAAGGAAGAAATCACCAAGTCAATATCATTTACTATAGTCCATAAGAAGATAAAGTACCCAGGAATAAATCTAACCAGAGAAATAACAGACGTTTACCAAAAGAACTACAGTCCTCAGTACAAGAAACTAAGAGAGACATAAATGGAGAAACTTACCCTGCTCATGGATAGGAAGACTTAACATTGTGAAAATGTCTATTTTACCCAAAGCGATCTACTTATATAACACAATCTCGATACAAGTTACACACGTTTCAGTGACATTTTTTAATGAGATGGAGAAACAAATCACCAACTTTGTCTGGAAAAGGAAGAAGCCCCTGATAATAAAGCGCTACTAAAGAAGAAGAATACACTGGGAGGCCTCTCATTACCCAACTTCAGAACCTATTATGCTGCCACAGTAGTCGAGACATCCTGGTACTGGTACAAAAAGAGACAGATAGATCAATGGAGCAGAATTGAGACCTGAGAGATGACACCATCTTTCTATGAACAATTGATATTCAGCAAAGGCACTAAGATGTTAAACTGGGGTAAAAACAATCTCTTCAACAAATCGTGCTGGCAAAATGGATATCCATCTACAATAAATGGAAACAAGACCCATGTCTTACACCTTATGCAAAAACCCACTCCAACTGAATAAAAGACCTAAATATCAAATCTAAAATGATAAAGCTCATTCAAGAAAAAGTAGGAACAACAATGGAAGTTTTAATACACAACATAGATAGACTTCAAAATCTGACAAACTACAATCAACAGAAGAGAAAATAGATAAATGGGAACTACTAAGAATCAAACACTTTTGCTCATCCAAAGATTTTATTAATATAATTAAAAGGCCACCTACAGAATGGGAAAGAGGATTTTCCCATTCTATGTCAGACTGATGCCTCATCTCCATAATCTATAAGGTAGTACAAAATATCGATAAGAAAAAGATAAATCATCCAATTAAGTGAATGGTAAAGGAGATGGGCAGACACTTCTCTAAAGAGGAGATCCAGGCAGCCAAAAAAAACACATGTGGACATGCTCATGATCATTGGCTATTAAAGAAATTCAAATCAAAACTACAAGGAGATACCATTAACTCCCAACAAGGTTGGCCATGATCCAAAAATCACAAAACAACATATGTTGGAGAGGCTGTAGAGAAATTGGAACTGTCCTACACTGTTCGTGGGATTGCAAAATGGTCCAACCTCTTTGGAAAGCAATCTGGAGCTTCCTTAGAAAGCTAGATCTAGATATACCATTTGATCCAGTAATTCCACTGCTCGGAATATATCCTACAGAATCAAGGCCATCCACACCAACTGATACATGCACACGAATGTTAATTGCAGCCCAGTCCACAATAGCAAAAACATGGAATCAACCCAAATGTCCAACAACAGAGGAATGGATAGGTAAACTATGGTATATATACTCAGTGGAACACTATGCAATGATAAAGAACAGCAATGATTTCAGGAAACATCTCATAACCTGGTTTCAACTGGAGGACATTATGTTGAGTGATCCTAGTCAGTGACAAAAGCACAAATGTATGAGACCCCTACAATAAGAACTTAAAATCAGATTCATGCATAGAAAAGACTCTTTGATGGTTGCAAGGGTGGGGAGGGTGGGAGGGCCGGGGGGGGGGATTTAGATTTGATAGTTAATAGAAATTTGGTTGGGTGAAATCAGTGACAGCACACATGAGAAAAAAGATCACTATTAAGTGGACTTCGACACTACTGGAGTACTCCGCCCATCTTAACCTAATATTGCTAGGACAGAGTAGCTGTGGCAGTGGCCAACGACCATGCTCTCAGGAGAAATTGAGGCCAACTTCCACAACTAGTGTTTTGCTAATGAGGACTCTCTGCACCCCACATTGATGGGTGGCATCTGGGGTTTTAAAAGCTGCTAAGCTGCCATCTGAGGATACATCAAATGGTCCCAGCTCAGCAGGAATGGATGATCACTGAGGTCCATAGTGATATGGGGGAAAGAGAACCCAGAAGACAGAGAGACCCATGTGAGTGGCTGTCTACACTGACTTGTGACCAGAAAAATCAGATGGTGCTCAGCCACCACAAGTAATGGCCATGATGGAACTCACAAAGTTGAGTCTCATCGACAAAACAAGAATGAATAGGGGTACACTCTGCGATTGCCACTAAAAGACCTCAGTTGATGGTCTAGGGGCTTCGGGTTTCCCTGGGAGCATGGCCACTGTCTATAATGCTGTCCCTGTCCATAAATCATAATGGCGGTCACTTCTTTGGACAGCCAGGAATTGGACTTCGTGACATAGATTGATCATATTTTGTGGGCAATTTATAGTTCTATGCATCTATAGGATGTCGTTCTGCTGACCTCATAATGGAGGAAGGGGAGTGGGTGGATAGGAGGAAATAGGAGACTCTTGTGAGGATATGACATGTATGGAGCAGAGGAAGAGTGTGCTGTCACCAGGCAGGGAGAGTAGTGGGAGATGCATACAGGTCAGCATGCAAATTTATATGAGAATGTACATTTTCATTCAATCATAATAAAAAAAATCTTTAATAAAGGTATTCATTAAATGATAATTGAACACCATCAGGCTTTTAAGATCTTAAGCATCATATATTGTGAACTAGAAAATAGAACACATTAACAATATTAAGCCAATTATCTGAAATAACCAATGAAACTACGACTAGGTCTCTAAGGGGAGACTCACCTCAGAGGTGTTTATGTATAGCATCAGTAATCTTTCATGTGCCTCATCAGTAAGTGTATTTTATAAAACCTCAGATTTTAAATCAATACATAAATTGCAATATTTCTCTGTGAAAACAAACTGCTTTTTGGATAGAATGGGAAACCAATGCAATTTTAATTTGTAAAATTACAACTAAAATACTAGATGTTTCCCTGGTTATGATACTTATAATTCTACTAAGTTTACCTACAGGAATTTTCAGCTGAAGAATTACAAGAATACAAGCTCATTTTTAAACAATTTTAGGAAAAATAATTTTCCAGACTTTTTTTCCAACCAATTTTAGACAATTTTAGACTGGCTGTCATCTGTGAAGCTACTAGCTTTGCGTAAGACTTTTGGGTTAATCTCAAGTCACAATCTTCTCTCACCAGTTTAAAATATCTGTTGAGATGTTCTAGTTAATCAGCAAAAAACGTAGATGACAAAAACTTCTTAATAACGACAATAGTCTGTTACAAAGCAAGCTATAAAGTGTCGAATATAACCCAATCTGCTGAAAAGTACCTTATAAAATATTTTTAAGCACAATTATTACTCGTATTTCTAAAGAACATTAAACACTATGCATAATAATCTTGAGGTAAAATTTCACATAGTCAGGATATACCAAGATTGTTAAGTTTTTAAATACTCATACAGTATAAAAATAAATCAACAGGCAAATAATTAGAATGCCCCTGTCAAAGCATTAGCTTAGATAATGTCAGATTAAATAAAATATATCCATGACAACCCATCCTTTTTTCTCCAAAGCATTATTACCTTGTGACATGAAAAACATTTACTTGCCTCCCAGTGAAAGTCTTAAAGTCCAAGCCCAAGGTCCAGACATTCATCATTAGCCGTAAAATCTAGGATACAAGTTATCTGTTTCTAAAATACAGAACAGGTAGGCACACATTATCCATTTCTATTGTAAAGGGGAGATAAAAAAAAAAAAAAAGACACAATAGGTAACAAGACAGTAGCCCTCAAAAACATTTAAAAGAATTTTTCTCTCCCTGAGTTATGTTACACAATGGCCTGTCCTCTAGACTTAAGGTATTTGCCACCCTTTCCGAATTTTGAATGGAAGGCCCCTGGCCCTGTACTACAAACCCAATGGGACAGCACCTCTTGTTCCCTCCATTTCAGGTGCACAATTTTCTAAATGGCAACTCTACAATCAGGCTGTGTCTCTATGCTCTCAAACCCCGAGGCATGGACACACCTTTGAGACTTAGGCAACTCAGCTTGTCATGCTTGCCATCTCTCCAGCTTCTGCTTCTTACGGGCTCATGACACAGGCTTCAGCCCTATGCCTGTCTTGCTATTTTTTCTGGCAAGTGAAGTTAGCAATTTAAAATCAAATCAAACCTACTGCTGTGGTGTTGATTTTGATCTACAATGTCCGTATAAACAGTAAAACTGCCTTACAGAGAGTCCAAGGAGTGCCAGGCAGACTTGAACTGTCAACCATCTGGTTAGCAGTTGTAGCACTCAAACACTGTATCTAAGTTTCTCCAGTTAGCAATTAAGAAAATAATAAACTCATGACTTAATGTTACTTATCTGTTGGATACATTGAGAAGAAATAACATACATATATTTTAACCCAATAAGAACCAGGCAGCTTTTTAATTCCTGTCTGTGCCGAAATCTTTTAGCTTTTCTCTCTTTTCTCACCCTTGAGACTCAGTTTTGTCTCAGAAATCTCATCCAAATGAGGGACTAGATTTTTGCCTAAAATTAATTGTTTTACTCAGAAGTTCGAAAACCTTGTTACCCAATTTTTCTAACATTACTCTTCTTACAAATCACATGAATCAAGCCATTAGATGGTTCCACAAACAAAACTTTTGACCATATCAAAGAAATAGTTTTCAATGAACTTCTGTAACACATTTCTTAAACTGTAAAGATGAGCTCACTTATTAGGTTTATCTAGCATGTATGTATATTCTAGCTGCTTGAAAAGAGAACAGTATATAAATTCACATTATACCAGATATTTATTAACCCAATTACCCTAAAGTCAAAGGCTGAAATTAAGCCTGTTTATTAACCACTCCAGGTCTTTAACTCTTAAGGTTTCATCAGTTAGCTTTTAGAAATTGTAAAGTCTCTGTTTAACTAATCAATTAATGATTTACACAGAACTTCAAATCTGGTTAGGATTTGAGTTTATCCAATTTCTGATAATTAAAGTAGCAATTACTATTTGTTATCTGTCTTTTAAAAAGGTCTCCACCCCCATGTCATTTTTGTCCTTGTTGATCATCTGTTCCTGCTGAGTCGAGTCCATTTCGTGTACCTCAGACGGCAGCTTGCTAGCTTTTAAGACCCCAAACACCGCTCACCAATATGGGGTGGAGAAAACTTCCTTAGCAATAGGCTAGTTATGCCAACTGGGCTCCATGTCCCCTCAGAGCATGATCCCCGGCCCCCTGACCCTGCTACTCTGTCCTTGCCATACTGGGTTAAGATTGGAGGAGTTTTCAGGTTATGTTAAAGTCCAGTTGAACTGATCTTCTTTCTTGTGTATGCTGTCACAGATTTCACCCGACCAAATTTCCATCAACTATCTAATCTATAACCAGTCCTCTCGTGATCACATCGTGTGTGCACTTTATGGTTCTATGCATCTATAGGATGTCTTCCTACTGGCCTCTTACTAGAGGGGAATGGAGAGGGTGGAGAAGAGGCGACAGGAGATTGTTAAGAGGACATGATTGTATAGAACAGAAAGGAGTGTGCCGTCACCAGCCATATTCTCTTTACCTTCAGCAAGTACATTAGCTTGTCACGGTGAGATGACTCACACCTTCATTCCTGAAGGCTCTGTCATTAGTAGTCATTTCAGGACTAGACTGATGTCATTTTCCACTGATCTTAGTCATAGGACATGCGACACCCTAAAAAATATGATTTCCAGACACACTATTCTTTTCCTCCATTATGTAACATCAATCTGATTTCACTTTGGTAATCAGAATCAATCATTCCAGTCAATATTGTACCTCCTTTTTTTTTCCTGTTGGATCCACAAGCATCAGGAGCTCAAAGGGACTGGGTGACATTCTTAACTTCTTGTTCAAGGGACTTAGTGTTGTGTCTCCAGGTGGCAGCATTCCTTCCTTTAGAACTAAGACCACTATACGTGTAGAGCATAGGTTCACAGGTACAGGAAGTAACAAATTTGAAGGCAGATCACTAGGGGTAATAGTGAATGATGCTGCTCCCACTTCTACCACTTCATTCCTGGATTCACTGTGATCATAGAGTTTGTGCGTCACCTTGGCTGAGCCATGACTTTCAGTGGTTCAGTAGTTATGATGTAGTTTGGCAGTCATGTAATGATTTAATCAGCTCCATGATGAAATTTGATGTATTGTGATCACCTCCGTAATGAGATCTGTTATGAATAGCCAGACAGGCATGGCATGCATCCAATACAGGTGGACTTTCTGGTAAGGTTCACGGTCTTTTGCTCATTCTGTATTCTGCAGCTGGCTCCTTTTGGTCTGGCCTCCTGTGCTTGGAGCTTAAACTAGTAGCTTATCTGCAGTCATGCCTGTGGATCTTGGGATTCTTCATTTTCTGCAGTCTTTGAGCCATAGAAAGCCCCTAGTTTTACCCACAGACTAGGGATATTCCAGCTGTAACAAATAACCTGAGCCATTTCCTTGATGTAAATCTCTCTGTGTATTTACTCACTGCACTGGCTTTGCATCTCTAGGGAGCATAGCCTAAGGGACTTGGTACTGGGTGTAGGATGCCGTTCTAATGATATTTAAAATGCAGAAGTGGTTTTGAAACTGAATGAGTAGAAGCTGGAATAGTTTTACAATGCCTAATAATATAAAAGCCCAGATTTCCTTGAAGAGGCTATTAGTGGAATTATGGATATCAGACATTTCTGGTGAGAAGAGCTGCAGTACCAGAAATGGCCCAGATTAAGCAGTAGCAGAAATGCTACTACAGCAGAACAAAAAGACCAGTGCAAATACAACATTGGAGTTGACCAACAGAGCAAGAGAGGGGACAACCTTTTCACAGAAGGCTTCCTGGTGGAGTAGGGTACTGGGCTTGCTGGAGTGGAGCAGAGTTAGGCTTGCTGATCCATGAAGCAAGAGAGATGAGTGCCTTCCAGCTGAGGTTTACTGGTGGAGTGTTGTATTTCAGGCACTTATTGGAAGTGCTAAATAGCTTTGGAACACATGCCTGAGTAAGGTAGTTGCAGGGACAGCCAAAGAGGCCTGAGGGCCCAAGAGGTCAAGCAACTAAGAAGTAGGAATATGATAAAAGTAGGCTATTTCCAAATAGAAATTTAGGGGATTTGAAAAAACCAAAACTATAGGAAATACTAAAGAGAGCCCTTTCATTAGAAAACCAATAACATCTGGTAACAACCCAAGATTTAAACAGTGAACAGAGCAATTGGATATCAATCCAAAAAGAGGAATCACAAATATAAACCATATGCAACACACTGAAAATAAGGAAACAGAGATGTCATTATGTAAACACTATATTAAAAAAGAAGGATCCTAAAGAAATGTAGTTATAGATCTTTCATATAGAGAAGTCAAGACAACATAAAGTAATTAAAGACTGATTTAAATTTATAAAAATAAGAGCAAATGTTAAGGTCAACAAAAGGAAATTATCAATCCTATGCATCAACTTAAAAAACAAGAAAAACATGAAGCCTCAGCAAATACAAAACCATATACATTGAAAAAAAGAAAAGATAACATATAAACAGATTCAGCACAGAAAAGTAAACAGAACAAAGGAATTGTCTAAAACACACACACATAAAAAAATAATCAAAATGGTAGAATTAAGCTCATGTCAATCAATAATCATGCTAAATGTAAATGGAGCAAATGTACCAATAAAGAGATGGAGACTGGCAGATTTGAAGAAAAAACAAGATCCAACTGTATGCTGTCTACATGAGATACACATTAGACACAAAGACAAAAAGAAACTACAGCTCAAAGGATGGAAAAATATATGTATCAGGCTAACTACATTAAAAAAAACAGGAGTGGCAATATTTCTCTCTGATAAAATAGACTTTAATGTAAAATCCACTACATTGGATAGCCAGCCAGCCAACCAAGTGCCGTAAGGAACGATAATAGATAATGATTAAAGGCTCAATACTTCCAGGAGGAGATAACCATGTTAAATATTTATTCACCCAAGTAGAGCTCCAAAATACACAAAACAAATACTATCTTCATAGAAGATTGAAATAGCTCCACAATAATAGTAGACTTCAACACACCATCCTCAGTGGAGGAGAAAACATCTAGAAAAAAAGCTCAGTAAAGGCACAGAAGATCTAACTTTCACAATAAACCAACTTGACCTCATGCAGAACACCCAACAGCAGTCAGGTAAGCGTATTTCCTTTTGCAGTGCACATGGAACATTCTCCAAAATTGGCCACATATTAGGCCACAGAGCAACCCTTAACAAAATACAAAGTACTGAAATAATACAAAGCATCTTTTCAGACCATAATGCAGTAAAAGTGGACGTCAATAACAGAAAAAAGATGGGAAAAAAATCAAACACATGTAAACAGAATAACGTTTTGCTTTAAAATTTCTGGGTAATAGGTGAAATCAAGGAAGGAATAAAGAAATTCATAGAATTGAATAAGAATGGAAATACTTCCTACCAGAATTTATGGGACACAGCAAAAGCAGTGCTCAGAGATCAATTTGTCTCAATAAATGCACAATCCAGAAAGAAGACAGGTGAAAAACACAATTAACGAATAACTCTAAAACTTGAACAAGTGAAAAGAGAGAAGTAAAAGAACCACTCAAGCGCAAGAAGAAAGCAAATAATAGAAGTTAGAGCAGAACTCAATGAGATGCAAAATAGAAAAACAAATGAAAGAGTTAACAAGAACAAAAGTTGTTTTTTCAAAAGGACAACAGAATTGACAAATCACTGGTCAAACTCACAAAAGAAAAACAGCAGAGGAAGCAGATAACTAGAATAATAAATAAGATAGACAATATCACAACAGACCCAGCTGCAATTAAAAGAATCTTAACAGAGTGTTGGAAAATCCAGTGGTGTAGTAGTTAAGTGCTACAGCTGTTAACCAAAACATTGGCAGTTTGAATCCACTAGACATTCCTTGGAAACTTTATGGGGCAATTGTACTCTGTCCTGTAAGGTCACTATGAGTCGGCACCAACTCTACAGCACTGGGTTTGGTTTGATTTCGTTTTAACAGAATACTATGACAAATTGTATTCTAAAATATTTGAAAACCTAGAGGAAATGGACAAATTTCCAGAAACATATCTCCTAGCAAAACTAGCACAAACAGAAGTAAAACAACTAAATAAATCCATCACAGAAGAGGAGATTTAAAAGGTTATTAAAATATTCCCAACTAGAGAAAGGTCTGACCCTGATGGTTTCACTGAAGAACTCTATCAAACATTCAGAGGAGAGTTAACACCACTATTACTAAAGAATGGAATACTCCCAATACTTTCACAAAGGCAGTATAAGCCTGATACAAAAACCAGGTAAAGACAGCACAAAAAAGGGAAATGACAGACCAATATCTTTCATGAACCTAGATGGAAAAGTCCTCAACAAAATTCTAGCCAATATAATTCAACAGCATATTAAAAAAGAATTCACCATAACTAAGTAGGATTAATGCCAGGGATGCATGGTTGATTAAACATTAGGAAAACAATTAATGTAATCAAACACATAAATAAAACAAAAGAACCACCTGATTTTATCAACTGATGCAAAAAAGGCATTTACTAAAATCCAACACTCATACATGTTAAAAACTCTCAGCAAAATAGGAACAGAAAGGAAATTGCTCAACAGAATAAGCTGCATCAGTGCAAAGCCAACAGCCAACTTCATCCTAAACAAAGAGTCTGAAAGCATTCCCTTTGAAAACAGGTAACAAAAATGCCCATTGTCACTGTTCTTATTCAACATGGTCCTGGAGGTTCTAGTCAGAGCAATCAGACAAGATAAAGAAGTAAACTGCATCAACAATGGTAGTGAATAAGTAAAAGTATATGTATCTATAGATGATATAATCTTATACATAGGAAGCGCTAAAGTATCCACCAAAATAACAACTGGAACTAATAGAAGAATTCACCAACTACGAAAATACAAGGCAAACATACATACATGCATATATTTAAGATCAGTTGCACTCATTTATACCAACAAAGAGACCATCAAAGAGAAACTCTTGAAATAACTACCATTTTCTACAGCCCCCAAGAAAATAAAATACCTAGGAAAATATCTAATCAGAGATGTAAAAGACATTTTACAAAGAAAATTACAAGGCATGATTGCAAAATCAAAAGAGACATAAATGGAGAAACCTACTTTGCTCATGGATAGGAAGACATAACATCATGAAAATGTCTATCCAAAGTGATCTATACACACAATGCAATCCTAGTTCACATTCCAATGGCATTTTTTTTTATTGTGATCGAGTGAAAGTGTACAATGTGGCTCCTTCTGTTCTCCTTGCCCAGTAATAGCACACTCCTCCTTTCCATTCTATACATGTCATATCCTCTTAACAATCTCCTGTCCCCTCCTCTCCACTGTCTCCTTTCCCTTCTAGTAAGAAGCCAGTAGGATACCATCCCACAGATTCATAGAACCATAAAATGCACACACGATATGGTCACTCTGTGTTCCCAAGTCCAATCGATTCCTGTCCGAAGAATTGGCCTCAGTAATGATTTATGATCAGGAGCAGCATCATGTCTAGGGCTCATGCTCCCAGGGGAACTCCCAGGCCTTCGTACCATCAAATTGTGGTCTTTTAGTGGAGTTCCTAGGGTGCCCTCCTGTTTTCCTTGTGTTGCCACTGGCACTCGACCTTCTGGGCCCCATCACAGCTGTCATTGGTGGTGGCTGGGCACCGTCTGGTTCTTCTGGTCACATGTTGATACAGTCATCCATTCACATGAGTCCTTCTGTCTTCTGGGCTCTTTTTCCCTCATGTCATCATTGTCCTTGTTGGTCATCTTTTCCAGCTGAGTTGGGATCGTTTGGTGTACCTCAGATGGCAGCTTGATAGCTTTTAAAACCCTAGATGTCGAATGGCATTTTTTAATGTGATGGTGAAACAAATCACCAACTTTAGAAGGAAAGGAAGCAGCTGTGGATAAATGAAGCATTACTATAAAAGAAAAACAAAGTGATAATCAAAACAGCCTTATTCTGGTACAAAACCAGATACAAACATCAATGGAACAGAATTGAGAATCCAGATATAACATCATCCACCTATGAATAGTCGATATTTGACAGAGATCCAAAGACCATGAACCCAGGAAAAGACCAGGTGGTGTAGACATAACTGGATTTCCATCTGCCAAAAAACAAAACAAGAATCACATTTCACACCATGTACAAAAAGAAACTCAAAACAGATCAAAGACCAAACATAAAATCTAAAACAATAAAGATTATGGAAAAAATGTAGAGACAATGCTGGAAGCCATAATACATGGCATAAACAAAGTTCTATAGATTACTAACAATGCACAAGCACCAGAAAATAGATAACTGAGCACTCCTAAAAATCAAACACTTATGCTCATCCATGGACTACATTAAAAGGGTAAAAAGACTACCTAATAGCATGGGGAAGTATTTTTGGCTACCATTAATCTGACCAGCACACAATCTCCCTGAGCTATAATGTACTGCCAAAGTTCAGAAAGAGAGAAATAATCCAATTAAAACATTGGCAAAGGATATAAATGGCGATGTCACCAAAGAAAGTATCCAGAGAGCTGACAGATACATGAGGAAATGCTCGCTATCATTTGCTATGCAAGAAATGCAAATCAAAGCTACAGTGAGATATCATGTCACTCCAACATGGCTGGCATTACTCCAAAAAAAAAAAAAAAAAACACAGACCTATAAATGTTGGAGAGATTGGAACCCTTCTACATTGCTGGTGGGAATATAAAATGGTACAACTACTTTAGAGATCAATTTGGTGATTTCTTAAAAGACTAGAAATACAAATGTCACATGATCCAGCAATCACACTTCTTGGAATATATCCTAGAGAAATAAGGGCTATCGCATCAACAAATATATACACATCAATATTTACTGCAGCACTGTCCACAATAGCAAAAAGGTGGAATCAACATAGGTGCCCATCAACAAATGGATGGATAAATGAATTATGGTATATTCACACAATGAAATACTATGCAATGATAAAGAACAACAGTAAATTTAGGAAATATTTCATAACCTGGAATCCTCTGGAGGACATGCTGAATGAAATTAGTCAGATGCAAAAGGACAAATATTGTATAAGACCATTACTATAAGGATTTAAGAAAAGGGTTAAGCACAGAAGAAAATAATATTTGATGGTTCCAAAGGTGGGAAGGGGCAGAGAGGGTATCAGTAGATTAGATAGTATGTAGGAATTGGGTTAAGTGAAGGGAGTGACAGCACATTGTAGACTGAAAGTTAGCACAACTTGACTACACTGGAAGTGAGTTTTCCTAAACACATCTCAACCTTTTGGAAGATAGAGTAGCAAGGACAGGGGTCTTGAGGCAACAGTTTCAGGAGCCATCTAGGGTAATTGGCATAGCTGTGTTTTTTTCTTTTTAAGAATATGTTCTGTGTACCTTTTTGTTGACTGATGTCCATGGTAATAAAAGCTTGCAAGCTGTCACGTAAGTAGCATCAATTGGTACCAATCTACCTAGAATAAAGAGAAGGACATCAAAGACAAAAGGAAAACTGTGAGCCCAACAGATAGAAGGTGCATTGTGATCCAGAGACTGATTCAGCACAAGATCAGAAGAACTAGATGGTGCCTGCCTACCACCAATGGCTACCCTTACAGGGAACTTGAAGTCCCTCTTATAGCAGGAGAAAGATGGTTGTATACAACCAGAAGTCTGTTCAAAGACCATACTTGATGGTCCATCAGACTGGAGGGTCTCTTGAGGACATGGCCCCTGGACTCTGTTAGCTAAAACCAGTACTGAAGCCGACTGTTCAGATAAAGATTGGACTGGACTATAAGACATAGAGTGATGCTATGAAGAATGTGCTTCTTGGCTTAAATATATACATGAGGCTGCCTAAGCAGCGACTCTTTAAAGGTAAGATGAGAGGGTGGAGGGGCACAGGATTTGGGAACTGTAGGGTAGAAAGAAGAAGTGTGCTGTCATGGGGTGGGTACGGTGAGGAGAACAGATAGCATGGTGGTAAGTTTGGGGGGTTTCACATGGCTAATTGATTTGGATTGTGAACTTTTACTCACAGCGCAATAAAAATACTTTAAAAAAATGAAAAGAAAAAAAACTTCAAAGTGCACAAATAAATAAATATCATCGCATATCCACTGTGGCTGAAGAAATTGGTTGATCTTTTTTTTGTAATCAGAATCATAGATGAAAACACTCTGGCTCATCACTTGATATTCAGCAGAGCTGTGTCTGGTCAGGAACTCTGACAGGTATTCTTTGTGTTATAGCTGCTGCCAAAGCCACTTTAAGGAGAATGGCCCTTTGCGCAGATTCTTACCACTCCCTTAATTCTTCCCTCAAACTTCTCTCACTCCTGATCTTCAATCTCTACTCATATTCATTGCCTTCTCTCCTCCCAGCCCTCCTCTAGGACTTGATGGCTTTCTGAGGTCTGCTTTCTGACTGTGTCAATGATGCTGTAACACTCAAGTGAATCCCTGCTACAGATTAGTTGTAAGTAAACACAATTAAGCCCTTGCCTACTGTAAACAGTTGTGTACTGTGCTTACTGGTTAATCCACCCCTGTTCCCGAGTCGTATTTGCCCAGTGTCTACTCCTCCCCTTAAGCACCCATCTGTACTTTCTGGCTCCTGCACTTGCCCTCACTTGCCCTCCTCTCAAACCTAATGGAACTCATGTTTTTGCACTCTGAGGATCTACTCCTTCATGCTAGCATCTTAGAAATTCTGCTGCTTGCCTTGGACCATTATGCTTTACCTGAAATTTGAGTTCTTTGAAATTCAACAATTAACTACATTATTCTATTATCCTTTGCATATTTTTAGAACTTCTATGTGACTATTTGTCATGGATTGGTGTGTGCTCACTCAAAACCGTGTGTAGCCATTTGGTTGGGACATGATTCCCAATAATTTATGACTGTCCTCCATTTTGTGATTTTCCTATGCTGTATGTTAGAGAGGATTAGAGCGGGACTGTAACTCCCTTCCTAAATTCACCTCCCTGCTCCAATGTAAAGGGAGCTTCCCTGGAGTGTGGCTTGTACCACCTTTTATCCTACAAGAGATAAAAGGAAAGGGAAGCAAGTAGAGGATTGGGGATCTCATACCATCGAGGGAGAAAGCAGTGCTGGGAGCTGAGCACCTGCTTTGGAAAGGACCAGGCTCCCTGCACCTGAGAAGCTCCTAGTCCAGGGGAAGATTGATAATGGGAAACTTACTCCAGTGCCAGCAGAGAAAGACTTCCCCTAGAGCTGACACACTGAACTTGGACTTTTAACTTACTAGATCATGACAAAAAAAATCTTCTCTATTTTAAAACCATCCACTTGTGTTATTTCTGTTAAAGCAACACTAAATACCTAAAACACTACCCATCAATTTATTTGTCTTTCACATAGTGTCTACAACAACAGCTCTTTGGTAGAGACTCAACCCAAGGACCACCATCTAAGACTAGTTGTAGGAAGATTAGGTTTCCCATCTCAAACAGCTAAGCTAAGAAGTTTCATTGACTACAGTCTAGGATTTTAGTTATTTATTTTAGTTTGTTTAACGGAATGGCCACATGACAATGAATGAAAAAGCACTTGCTTATGAGCACACTAATGGAAAAGCAGAAGACAGTCACTAAGCAGAGACAGACAATGAAACATATAGGTAAAAATGGAAATGAAATATGAAGCTACACATTGAGAAAGATGGAGATCATTGCTTTGACATCTGACTTTGCAGGACCAAGTCTCTTACCATTGAATACTGACGAGATTGCCTACTATGTCCTTTCAGTAAATCTCCTTTACTTAGATTAGCTGGAGTGATTTTTTTTTTTTTTGCTTTTATCAAATATGCCCTAAATAAAACAAGCAAGCTCCAAGAAGATAATGTCGAGATTATGTTAACATCAGAACATTCACTCACCTGATTTTTGGTTTCTTAGAAAGAATTCCAGAACATGACACTAAATAAAAGTGGTATTTATGGCAATAAAGAAGATATAAACAAATTCAGTGGCTACCTGTGCCAACCCCTCATTTTCCTTAGCAAGGAAATGTACTGCCCCAAGTAATTCAAGTAGTTTCTAGCCACTAGCTTGTTACTTGAGTAAGTCTAAATAGAATTAAATAACTAATAAAATAGTGACATAGAATGCTAGCACAAGAAGGAAACCATTCCAGTTTCAGGCAACATTAATTGTTGAGAAAGTCTTCTCCAATATAAACCCAGAATCCACAAAAGTTCTAACCAGTCAAAGTGTAATTGCTTTCTAGAGTCACACAAAATAAGTATTGTATCACTTCCCTATGAATGTATTTGTTCTATCATTCTTTCAGCAAAGCTGCACTGATATTTATTTCAGTCACTTTGATTAATAGTAAATCAAAACAAAACCCATTGCCATCAAGTCGATTCTGACTCATAGAAGCCGTATAAGATAGAGTAGAACTGCTCCATAGAGTTTCCAAGGAGTGCCTGTTGGATTTGGAATGCCAACCTATTAACCATAAGATGTAGCATTTAACCACCACACCACCAGGATTTATCAAAATGGCAATAAATCCTTCTAGTAGAAAATGCGTATTCTAATTGTACACACATAACTAACACAATCTTCTAGGCAAATGTAGAGAGGAAAGCATTTCTGGGATATGAGGGAAGGCTTAAAAAATAAGGCAAACTATAATAATAGTTTATTGTAATAAACCCCATTGCCAAAAAATTGATTCTGACTCATTATAGAGGTAAGAGAATAACTGATTTCCATGTACTTTGGTGAAATCCTTGCAGAAGCAGTTTGCATGTCCTTTTTCCATAGCAATTCTAGGTGGGTTTGAATGGCCAACCTTTATGTTTGTGTCACCCAGAGACCTCTAATAATGACAAACATAAAAGAAATGCAATTGAATAAATTCAGACTCTCAATCACTCTGTCATTAGGGCTCACCCTTATGTCTGGATATTCTGGACAAAAAAAGCTGAATCACAGACAGCTTAAATAACCTCTGTGATGTCACAGAGCCAGTACATGGCAGCCAGAGACCAGCCTCTTAATGACAAATTAATCCTGACTCAAGGCAGAAAATAACAAATGCAATAACACATGGCTATTGTTATCTTTAAACGCTTACTACATGATTGGACGCTTGGGATAAATGCATTACGTTGATTAAATAATTTGATTGAATTAGAGACACTCTGCATAACCATTATAAAAATGAGGGAGCTGAGGTTTAGGCAGTTTAAGTAACAATTGTGATAGTCACAGTAGTCTCAGCTATAACAGGCAAGATTTAAAAAGAAGTGTTTCTGACTACAGAGTTCATCCTCTTCACAAGTGCCCAAAATTATATTTCTTTCAGAAAAAAACAGGGAGAAAATCTTTTCAAACAGATAAGCTACAGAAAAAAAGAAAAAAGAAACACTAAAATTTATGGAAGGATAAAACCCTAGAGTCACTAAGAGTCAGAATCTACTCAAAGGCAATAGACTTTTCATAAGCAAACTTTAAGACATACTGGAGGGGCGGAGTCAAGCTGGCGGACTAAGCCCACGTCTCCTTCTATCCCTCTGGAAACCAAGACCTGAATTGACAATCAAACAGAGCCTTCTGACCACCTGATCAGCCTCAGGACATGGCACAGAGCTGTTAATTGGGACTTCATACCACTCAGCAAAAAACCTCCTCTCTTTCACTGACTCTCGCTCCTGGCTAGCCCCGGCTCTCACGGATGGAAGGTAAACGCACCACTGTGACTTTTTTTTTCCTCGGTCTCGGCTGGCGGGCGTAGCTGGGCCTTGCCCGGCGGCTGGACTCAGACACGCTGCTGGGGGGATAGGCAGGCGAAATTCCCATATTCTGAGAGCCAGGCTCGGGACTCTGTTAATCTAGACACTTGGAGCCTTTCGTTTTGTAGCTGCCTCAGCGGGGTTTGTGCGGAGCTCCGCAGTCAGGGTGCGGAATGCCATGTTGGTACCAAGATTTTAGCGGGACCTCGTTCTTAGCCTAGGAGCCAGCGCCTGCAAACGGGACAGCACTTGTCTGACAGAAAAGTAGTGATTTTGCACAGTGCTGCCTACGGTGGGGGCCCTGCAACAGAAGCAGAGGAATCACTAGCTCTCGGCACCTTTGGCCCCTCTGTCGGCTGCCTGTGTGGAGGACGCCATCCTGGATACGGTGGCCACAGCTGGACCTAATTCTTAGCTTGGGAGCCAGAGCCTGCCCACAAGAGAGCGTTTTTCTATCACAAAACCAGTACTTGACACAGTGTTGGATAAGGCTAGGCCCTGTCAGCAGAGGCCACCAGGGCAGTACCATTGCTGTATTCTGAACTAGTTTGTTATCATCTGGGGTTGGATATAGTGGCTCTTACTTTGTCAGATGAGAAGAGGGACCTCTACACCTGAAAACCAAACTGACTTGTGAACTGGTCAGATACCTTTTGCTTTACATTTGAAGACAGCCTAGAGAAACATCTGCAATCCATCCTCACAGTACGTCTTCCAGCCTCTATATACTCACATGGGACCCAAAAAGCAACAGACAATTGTGGCATACAAGCAATCACTCATGGCTTCAGAAGGCTCCCAAACAAAGCAACCAAGGAGTTTTCCAGATGAAGAAACTTTTATGAAAGCATCAGAAAGTGAAAACAAATTGATTATATACAGAGCTCTTCTAGACCTTATACAAAATGCAGCAGAACAAAATGAAAAATTAAGCAAGTTGTTCGATCTGATGGAACACCAGTACTCTGAAATCCAACAGATCAAGAAGAAAATCAAAGACACAGAAACTTCCATGCAAAGCCAAGAAAACAGAATGGAACAAAAGGAAAAAAGAATTTCTGACTTGGAAGACAGAGCTGCTGTTGCCAGCTTCTACCAGCAGAAATCAGAAAAAAGAAACAAGAAAAATTAAGAAAAATTAAGAAGCATGTGGGACTCTATTAAGAGGAACAACCTTCGATTAATTGGAGTCCCTGAACAGGGTGAGACATATGAGAACACAGAGAGTATTGTTGCTAAGCTGCTGAAAGAAAACTTCCCAGAAATCATGAAGGAAGAGAATACAGACATCTCAGATGCATATCGTATGCCACCCAATATAGATCTCAAAAGAAAGACTCTGAGACATATTATAATCAAGCTTAACAAAATGAAACATAAGCAGCAACTCTTAAAGGCAGCAAGACTCAAAGCAAAGCTGACGTTGAGAGGGAAACCCTGTAGGCTCTCGTCAGACTTCTCAGCAGAAACCATGCTGGCATGGAGACAGTGGCATGATACATTCAAAGTCTTCAAGGAGAAGAATCTTCAAACAAGAATTATATATCCTGCAAAACTGTCTTTCAAATACGAAAATGAAATTAAGACATTCCCAGATAAACAGAAACTCAGAGACTTTGTAAAAACCAAACCCAAACTACAAGAAATACTGAAAGAAGTTCTTGGCTCTGGCTTAGAAGAATGAAACCACTGACTTTATATTTTAGACCGACACACTACTCAATACTGATATAGTGAAGGCTCCAAAGTCAATCACAGCTTTGATATGGAAAGAAGCAATCCAATGATCATCATGAAAACTATGGTGTCATCATAATAAAAAGGGATGTACTACAGTTGTCATAGTCCTTCCAGATGGAGAGGAAGATGACAAGACTGGTAGTAATCAAAACTGGGTTTATAAATAGTTTATTAAGGGGGTTCATAGGGGCAGCTATAAAGCACAACAAAGATGTAACATACCATTTCAAGAAATCTAAGACATGAGTCTCAACAACTATGAAACCAGCTCTGAAAAAGGTGAAAAATCAACTCACAAAAAAGTGTCCCAGAACAGACTAATAAGAACAACAGAGCAAACATCAACATAAAAATAAACATATCACAATGGTAGCACTGAAAACACACCTATCAATAATTACATTGAATGTGAATAGACCGAATGCTCCAATAAAGAGACACCGAGTGTCATCTTGTATAAAAGACACAACCCATCCATATGTTGTCTACAAGAAACTCACTTGAGACCTAAAGACAGGAGCAAACTGAAAATTAAAGGACGGAAGAACATATATCAAGCTAACAATAAACAAAGAAGAGCAGGGGTGGCAATTCTAATCTCAGACAAAATCAATTTTAATGTCAAATCCACCATCGTGGACAAAGATGGACACAATTTAAGCTGAAAGATTCAGTACACAAGCAAGACTTAACTATATTAAATATTTATGCACCTAATGTCAGAGCACCTAAATATCTCAAAGGAACACTGACTACGCTCAAAAGAGAGTTAGATGACTCCACAATAATAGTGGAAGACTTTAACACTCCACTCTCATTACTAGACAGATCATCTAGAAAAAGCTCAGTAAAGATACAGAAGACCTCACTGACACAATTAACCAACTAAACCTCATTGATATATACAGAACTTTCCACCCATCAGCAGACAACTACACCTTCTTCTCCAGTGCACATGGAACATTCTCCAGAATTGACCACATGATAGGCCATAATGCAATGCTCAACAAAATCCATACCGTTGAATTACTGCAAAGCATCTTCTCAGATCATAAAGCGATCAAAGTTGAAATCAATAGCAGAAAAAACATAGATAGAAGGTGGAACTCTTGGAAACTGAACAACATCTTGCTCAAAAAAACATGGGTTATAGAGGAAATCAAGGATGAATTAAAGAAATTCATGGATTCCAATGAGAACGAAAACACTTCCTATCAGAACCTATGGGATACAGCCAAAGCACTGCTCAGAGGTCTCTTTATCTCCATAAATTCACACGTCTGGAAGGAAGAAAGAAACCCAATCAAGGAACTAACTCTACAGCTTGAACAAGTAGAAAGAGAACAACAGAGGAACCCCTCGGGCACCAGAAGAAATGAGATCATAAAGATTAGAGCAGAGCTAAATGAATTAGAGAATAGAAAAACAATTGAAAAAATTGAAAAGACCAAAAGCTGGTTTTTTGAAAAGATCAACAAAATTGATAAACCACTGGCTAAACTTACTAAAGAAAAGCAGGAAAGGAAACTAATAACCCAAATTAGAAATGAGAGGGGAGTTGTCACCACAGATGCAACAGAAATCAAAAATATCATAACACAATACTATGAAAGACTGTACTCTAACAAATTTGAAAACCTAGGGGAAATGGACAAATTCCTTGACTCATGCCACCTACCCAAATTATCACAACATGAAGCAGAACAACTTAATAAACCCATAACAAAGGAAGAGATTGAAAAGGTGATCAAAACACTGCCAACCAAAAAAGTCCGGGCCCAGATGGCTTCACGGCAGAATTCTACCAAGCATTTAGAAAAGAGTTATCCCCAATACTACTGAGACCATTTCACAGTATAGAAAGGGATGGAGTACTCCCAAACTCATTCTATGAAGCCAGCATAACCCTGATACCTAAGCCAGGGAAAGATCCAACAGAGAACTGCAGACCGATATCACTCATGGACCTAGATGCAAAAATCTTCAACAAAATTGTTGCCAGCAGAATACAACAACATATCAAGAAAATCATCCATCATGACCAAGTTGGATTCATACCAGGGATGCAAGGCTGGTTCAACATCAGGAAAACAATTAATTTGATTAACCACATAAATAACACAAAAGACAAGGATCACCTGATTTTGTCCATTGATGCAGAAAAGGCATTTGATAAAGTCCAACACCCATTCATGCTAAAAACTCTCAGCAAAATGGGCATAGATGCCAAATTCCTCAACACAATAAGGGCCATTTATAGAAAGCCAATTGCCTACATCATCCTGAATGGAGAGAGACTGAAAGAGTTTCCCTTGAGATCAGGAACTAGACAAGGATGCCCACTGTCACCTCTCCTATTCAACATTGTGCTAGAAGTTCTAACCAGAGCAATTAGACAAGACCAAGAAATAAAGGGCATCTGCATCGGCAAAGAGGAAGTTAAAACCTCCCTGTTCACAGATGATATGATTGTATATGCAGAGAACCCCAGGGAATCTATAAGTATACTACTCAAACTGATAGAAGAGTTCAGCAAAGTCTCAGGATACAAGATAAACATAAGGAAATCAGTAGGATTCCTTTATACCAACAACGAGATTGTTAAGGAGGAAATTATCAAATCAATACCATTTACGATAGCCCCTAAGAAGATAAAGTACCTAGGAATTAATCTAACCAGAGAAACAACAGAGCTTTACAAAGAGAACAACAAGCCCTTACTACAAGAAACTAAAAGAGACTTAGATAAATGGAAAAACCTACCCTGCTCATGGATAGGAAGACTTAACATTGTGAAAATGTCTATTTTACCCAAAGCAATTTATTTCTATAATGCAATTCCAATACAAGTTCCAGCATCATTTTTTAATGAGATGGAGAAACAAATCACCAATTTTGTTTGGAAAGGGTAAAAGCCCCGGATAAGTAAGGCACTACTAAAGAAGAAGAACACACGGGGAGGCCTCTCATTACCCAACCTTAGAACATACTACACTGCCACAGTGGTCAAAACAGCCTGGTACTGGTACAAGAACAGACAGATGGATCATTGGAACAGAATTGAGACCCCAGAGATGACACCACCTGCCTATGAACAGTTGATATTCAACAAAGGCCCTAAGACATTAAACTGGGGTAAAAACAGTCTCTTCAACAAATGGTGCTGGCAAAATTGGTTATTCATCTGCAATAAACTGAATCAAGATCCATATCTTACACCTTATACAAAAACCAACTCCAACTGGATAAAAGATCTAAATATCAAACCTAAAACGATAAAGCTCATCCAAGAAAAGGTAGGAACAACAATGCAAGTTTTAATACACAATGAGGACAGACTCCAAAATCTGTCAAACAAACCTCAATCAACAGAAGAGAAAATAGATAAAAGGGAACTATTAAGAGTCAAACACATTTGCTCATCTGAAGACTTTATTAATGGAATTAAAAGAACACCCACAGAATGGGAAAAAATATTTGGCAACTCTATGTCAGACCGATGCCTAATCTCCATAATCTATAAGATACTACAAAATACCAAGAAAAAGAAGATAAACCATCCAATTAAGCAATGGGCAAAGGAGATGGACAGACACTTCACTAAAGAGGAGATCCACGCAGCCAAAAAACACATGCGGACATGTTCATGATCTTTAGTTATTAAAGAAATTCAAAGTAAGACAACAATGAGATACCATCTCACCCCAACAAGATTGGCCATGATCCAGAAATCACAAAACAACAAATGCTGGAGAGGCTGTAGAGAAAGTGGAACCCTCCTACACTGCTGGTGGGGTTGCAAAATGGTCCAGCCTCTTTGGACGGCAATCTGGTGCTTCTTTAAAAAAATGAATATTGATATACCATTTGACCCAGTAATTCCACTACTGGGAATATATCCTACAGAATCAAGGCCTTTGACATCAACGGACACATGCACCAGAATTTTTATCACAGCACAGTCCACGATAGCAAAAAGGTGGAATCAACCCCGATGCCCAACAATAGAAGAATGGATAGGTAAACTGTGGTACATATACTCAATGGAGCACTACGCAATGATAAAGAATAACGATGATTCCAGGAAACATCTAACCTGGTTTCAACTGGAAGACATTATGTTGAGTGAAAGTAGCCAGTGACAAAAGGACAAATACTGTATGAGACCTCTACGATAAGATCTCAAAAACAGACTTGTGTATAGAAGAAAAGACTCTTTGACAGCTGCAAGGGAGGGGAGGGAGGAAGGGGGTCTTACTTTAGATAGTTACTAGAAATCTGATTGGGAGAAAGCGGTGATAGCACACATTAGAAACAAGAACAACATTAAGTGGACTTCAGCATAACTTGAGTACTTCTTCCATCTTAACTCAATACTGCAAGGATAGAGTAGCTGGGGCGGGGGGCGGGGGACCATGCTCTTAGGCGAATGCCAGGCCAATTGGCACAACTAGCATTTTACTGAGAGAGCCCTCTGCACCCCACTTTGGTGAGTGGCATCTGGGGTCTTAAAATCTGCCAAGCTGCCATCCGAGGATACAGCAAATGGTCCCAACTCAGCAGGAGTGGATGCTTACCGAGGACCAAAATGACATGTGGTAAAGACAACCGAGAAGACAAAGAGACCCACAAGAGTGGGTGCCTACATCAACTTGGGACCGGAAGAACCAGATGGTGCCCGGCCACCACCAGTGATAGCCACGATGGAGCTCACAGAGAGGAGTCTCACTGGCAACACAAGAATAAAAAGGGGTGCATCATGAGATCTCCACTAAAAGACCTCAGTTGATGGTCCAGCAGTTTCGTGGTTCCTCTCAGAGCATGGCTCCCTGCCCTGATGCTGCCCTTTCCCATAAATTATAACAAATGTCCACTCTTTGAACATGAATGGATTGGGCTTGGCAATGCAGAGTGACCATATATTGGAAGCACTTTATGGTTCTATACATCTATAGGATATCACCTTGCTGACCGCTGGCTGGAGGAAGGGGAGTGGACGGAGAGGAGGGGAAAGGAGGCTGTTGGGAGGATGAGACATGTATGGAGCAGAGAGGAATAGTGTGCAGTCACCGGACAGGGAGAGCCGTGGAAGCTGCATATAGGTGGGCATGTAAATTTATACGTGAATGTACATTTTCACTCAGTTATGTTAAATAAATAAAAAAAAAGACATACTGGAGAGTTAGTGAGGGCAAACCAGTCTCTGAAAATGAGTGTGCCACATCACAGAGAACTTCAGTGCCCTAGCCATTTCATTTAGACATATTCTGCAGACGTTTTGGAATACACATGCAAGGCAGAGGATGCTTACCAATTGCATGAAGGTTTAGTTTGGGACCTGGTCTTGTATAGAGTCCTACTCTTCCTCTAAAGATCTTATTTCTGAATCATCTGGACTCAATGAATTATTGCAAATAATTCAATGCACTGTTGTCTTTCTTTTGAGCTATATGTATGCACGTTTTTAGTGCTGACCAGCTCGCATCTACCTGTCTATTTTATCCACATATACATGGACTCTTGAAATTGAGAAAATATGATGAGTGGCTCATGGCCCACCGATCTATCTGTGTATGATAAAGAAAAGAATGTGTTGATGTCATTTGGTCTTAATTAAGGTCTTTCAGATTCTTGTTGGTTCTAACTTTTCAAAATTTTCTCATGAGCCAAATGATTCAGTCTAGTATTTATCAAGTCACACTTATCCTCCCTTCTGAATCAGTAGAACACCTACTAGCCTTGTGGCTGTCTATTTCCTGAGACTTCACAGGGAGTCTGACTTATATCAGCACCAGGTTCTCAAAAACTGATTTGCTCCTGTGAAACGGCACACACAAGCCAGATTTGAGAGCCTCTAGGAAACCCTGGTAGCATAGTGGTTAAGTGATATGGCTGTTAATCCAAGGGGCTGTTAACAAAAAGTTCCTCAGTTTGAATTCATCTAGCACTCCTGGGAAACACTATGGGACGATTCTACACTGACTTCTAGGGTCTCTATGAGTCAGAACTGATTCAATGGCAGAGTTTGCTTGCTTGTTTTTTAGTTTACTCACACCTTTACTTCTACAAACATTTATTATATCTCTGAGTAATTTGCTGTCATGAATTGAATTGTGTCCCCCCAAAACATGTGTTGTAAATTCTAACCTCTATTCCTGTGGTTATAATCCCATTTGGGTATGAGTTTTCTGTTATGTTACTGAGACAGGATTAGTGTAGGGTTTGTGTTGAGTCAATTTCTTAAAAAATATAAAAGAATGAAATTAAGGAAGTAGAGACCAGAGAGAATAGACACTATGCCTCCTAAAGATCACCTATGAACCAAAGAACAAAGATCTTCCCTCATAGTCAAGAGAGAGAAAGATTTCTCCTAGAGCTGCGCCCTGAATATGAGTTTCCAGAATCAGGATTGGAAAAGAAAATTCATTTAATAACCTGCAATACACAAACTTCGATTGCTGAAAGCAAAGAGGAATTGAAGCAACTACTAATGACGTTCAGCCACAGCCTTCAGCATAAAGAAAACAAAAATAGTATCACACTCAAGTAAAATTTTGCTGAAGATCATTCAAAAGCAGTTGCAGTGGTACATCAACAATGAACTGCCAGAAATTCAAGCCGGATTCTGAGAATGAGATGGAATGAAGAATATTATAATCCTGATGTCAGCTGAATCTCATGAAAAGTAGAGAATATGAGAAAGATGCTTACCTGTGCATTATTGACTATCAAAGATATTTAATTGTATGGATCTCAACAAATTATGGGTAACATTGTGAAGAATGGAAATTCCAGAACAGTTTCTTGTGCTAATGAGGAAACTGTACACAGACCAAAGGCAGTCACTCAGACAGAACAAGGGAATACAATGTGATTTAAAGTTAGGAAAGGTGTGCATCTGGGTTGCATCCTTTCACCATACTTGTACACTATATTTATTGTGCAAATAATCTGAGAAACTGGGCTATATAAAGAAGAACACAGCATCAGGACTGGGGGAAGACTTTAACAATCTATGACATGCAAATCACACAACCCTGTATGCTAAAAGCAAAAATAAAGCACTTACTGATGAAGATCAAAGACTATAGCTTTAGTTATGTATTATACCTCAACATCAAGAAAACAAAAATTCACTCAATTTGACCAATAACCAGTATCATTATAAAAAGGGCAAAAACTGAAATTATCGAGGATTTCGTTTTACTTGGATCCAGATTCAGTGTTCATGGCGACAGCAGTCAAGAAATCAAACAACTTTTTGCATTGGACAAATCTGCTTCAAAAATTTTTTTTAAAGGGTTAAAAAGCAAAGATACGACTTTAAGGACAAAAGTGTACCTTACTGAAGCCACAGCATTTCAGTCACTCATGTACATCCAAAAGCTGGGCAATGAATAAGAAGACTGAAAAAGAACTGATGCTTCTGAATTATGGTGTTATAAAAGTCTGTTGAATATATCATGGACTGCCAGACAAACAAACAAGTCTATCTTGGAAGAAGTACAACCAGAGTGCTCCTTAAGCAAAACTTTGACTCATGTGCTTTGAACTTGGTATCAGGAGGGACCAATTCCTGGAGAACGACATCATACTAGATAAAGAAGAGAGCCAGTAAAAATGAAGACCCTCAGTGAAATGGATTGACACAGTAGTTGCTTGAACATGGTGAAAATTGTGAAGTTGAGCAGTTTTAGGCAGTGTTTTCATCTGTTGTCTATGGGGTTGTTGTGGGTCAGAGACGACATGATGGTGCTGAACAACAACAGAATCCTGAACTGCCAGAAATTAAGTTTATGTCTGTTAAAGACACTTGCTTGTGATATTTCTTATATAGCAATGTGTCATGGATTGAATTTTGTCCCCTCAAAAATAGGTGTAGCCATGTGGCCATGATTCCCAATATTTTGTGATTGTCTTCCGTTTTGTGATTTTCCAGTGCTAAATGTTAAAAGACTAGGGTAGGACTGTAAATCACTTCATAGAGAGGAGCAAGTGGAGAATTGGGAACCTCACACCACCAAGAAAGCAAAGCCAGGAGAAGAGTGCCTCCTTTAGACCTGAGATTCCTGTGCCGAGATGCTCGCTGGACAAAGACTGATGCAATACCGGACTTTTCTCCAGAGCCAACAAGGAGTAAAGCCTTCCCCTAGAGTGGACATCCTGAATTTGGGCTTGTAGCGTATTGGCTGTGTGAGAATAAAATTTCGTCGTCGAAACCATCCATTCTGTGGTATTTCTGTTAGAGCAGCACTAGCTGACTAAAACATAGTGCTAGATAATTAAGACATTTACCTACTCCTTCCTACCTAGGACTGATCTATCTCTTCCAGTCTGAGGATGGTTTACTCTTCTTTACAGTAGAGTTCAAAATGAAGCAGATTCTCCTCGTTCTTCTGTAACGTATGGGAACATCAAAAAACTTTGTCAGGAATCTTTCTGTTGTGAATTGAATTCTGTCTATCCAAAAATATGTAGCAATTTAGTTGGGCCATGATTCCCAGTATTGTGTGATTGTCTTCCATTTTGTGATTTTCCTATCTTGTAAATCCTAATCTCTGCCTGTGGTTAATAGAATGGATTACGTTAAAGAGGATTAGGGTGAGACTGTAACATCCTTCCAAAGGTCACGTGTCTGTTCCAGTGCAAAAGGAATTTCAGTGGAGTATGATTTGTACCACCTTTTATCCTTCTATCCTACAAAAGATAAAAAGAAAAGTAAGCAAGAAGAGAGCTGTGGACCTCATGCCATCAAGAAAGCAGCACCAAGTACAGAATGCGTCCTTTGGGTTTGAGGTTCCTGTGCCAAGATCCTCTCAGACCAGAGAAACACTGATGTAAGACAATGACCTTCTTCCAGAACCAGCGAATGGGAAAAGACTTCTCCTGGAGCTGACACTCTGAATTCAGAGTACTAGCCTATTGGACTATGTAAGAATATTTTTGTTGTTGTTGTTAAAGCCATCCACCTGTGATATTTCTGTTACAGTAGCAACAGACAACTAAAACACTTCCATGTAGGTGTTCACTGGAGAGCCCTCTGCAGCCGTGTTTGCCTTTTCAGAGCACCATCTCTGTCAAGCAGCCCAAATATTGTTTGGTAGCACACTATGAGAACTGGTGGAAATCTGTCTACCCTTTCCCATGCACTCTTCCTAGCTGTGTGGCACACAATTGTACTAACTTTATGTGAATTTTGTGAAGTCAAAAAGTTATCAAAATCAGCTTCTACTCAAGGTACAGCAAAGACACCACTTTTCTTCTTTTTATGCCTTTTTTATATTGTGATTAAGTGAAAGCATGCAATCCAAATCAATTTTGTATCCCTGCCTATCCGCAGCTCCACTGGCTCTCTTCCCTCAGTGACAACATAATCCATCTTTTCATTCCATATTTCTAGTATCCTCTTAAAAAGCATCTGTCCTCTCCTCTCCACCTTATTCTCTCTCCTCTCGAAAGAAACAGTAAGACAGCCTCCTGTAAATGTATAGAATCATAAAGTATACATACCATATAGTCACACTGTGTCCCCGAGTCCATTCCATTTTTGTCTGAAGAGTTGACCTCAGTACTGGTTTCTGGTCAGCAGCAGGTCTAGAGGCCATGTTCCCAGGGGATCCTCCATGCTGTCAGACCATCAGTTCTGGTCTTTTAGTTGAGCACTTTGACTGCACACCTCTTTCTCTCATGTTGCCTTAGGGACTGTACACTGTATCCCCCATTACGAGTGCCTTTGGTGGCACCATCTGTGTCTTCTGGGCTCATGTTGATACAGTTTTTCATTCATATGGGTCCTTCTATCTCCTTGGCTCTTTTTCCCTTGTATCTTTGTTGTTCTTGGTCATCGTCTGTTTCAGATGAGTTGGGACTGTTTGGTGCACCTCACATTCTCTAGTGGAATGGTTCATTGTGGTCTCTTTTGAAAGGATTTTAGAGCTCAAACTTGCCTCAGATTAAACTGTCTCTTATTTCCCTTCACTTTTATCTATTTAGTCCTTCAAACTGGATCAAATGAACTTTCTCAGATTCATCAAAAGGCCTCTTCTTCCTTAGGATATTGCATTTCTCTTGTGTGAGACACTATCTTGTGCTCTTATAATTGTTCCTTCCCCACTCTTCTAAGGGTAGCTTGAGATTCATAACTTAGTCAATGTATTTATGAGTACAAGATTTCACACATGGAAAGCTTTCATAAATCCCTGTTGAAAAATTAATGAGAGTACCAGTCTAGTGGAAGTGGTGCCAAATGTCTAACTTCCCTGGATAGTTTACTTACACATAGTTCGACTTGTATTTCTTTCACTAGTTCTACAATTTTGAATTCAAGAAAAGTAATTTCAAATGCATTAGCTTTGAACATATAACATTTTAAAGTTGACGGCCAGGATAGCAGCACAAAATATAACAGCCTCAATAAAGTCATAACTATACCCTCACTCATTTGATTTCTAGCTACTGTATTTCTCTCCTAGCACTGGAGTTAAAATGTAAGTGTGAAGTTATACTCAACCAATTTTAGTGAAAAAATCTTCTCAGATTTTACTCCAGATCACATTCACAATCAGAAGACGCAGAGGACAACCCTAGACTTAACTCTTGCAGTCATTGCTTCAGAAGTGACAATCTTTGTCTTGGTCATCTAGTATTGCTACAACAGAAATACAACAAGTGGATGCCTTTAATAAAAAAGTTTATTCTCTCAGTCTAATAGGCTGGAAGTGCAAATTCAGGGAGCCATCTCCAGAGGAAGAGTTTATCTCTGAGCTCTAGAGGAAGGTCCTTGTCATCAGTCTTCCATTGATCTGGAAGCATCTCAGCACAAGAACCTCAGGTCCAAAGGACACACTCTGCTTCCAGCAGTGGTTTCTTGGTGGTATGATGCCCCCAGCTCTCTTCTTGCTTTCCATTCCTTTTATCTCATGCAAGATAAAAATCAGTGCAGGCCATGTCTTGTGGAAATTCCCTTTACATTGGGTCAGTGATGTGATCTGGGCAAGGGTCTCACAGCCCACCTTAGTCTTCTTTAACTACAGGCAAAGATTATGGTTTATAACACATAGGGAAATCCCAAAATGGAGAACAATCATACAGTACTGGGAATCATGGTCTAACCAAGTTGACACATACTTTAGGGAAAACAATTCAATTCATGACAACCTTATTTAAGTTTCTCAAATGAGCACATTCACTGTTTTCTCTTGAAATAGTCCGTTGTCTACTGACCCTCTGTCATGGATAGAGTTGTGTCCCCTAAAATAAAATGTGTGTAATAATTTGGCTGTGTTATGATTCCCAGTATTGTGTGATTGTCCTCCATTTTGTGATTTTCCTGTGTTGATGATCCTAATCTCTACCTGTAGTTAATAGGGAAAGACTGGATTATGTCAAAGAAGATTAGGATGGGACTGTAACACCATTACTATGGTCACTTCCCTAATTCAATGTAAAGGGAATTTCCTTGGAATATGGCGTGACCCACCTTTTATCCTTTCATCTCACAAGAGATAAAAGGAAAGGGAAGCAAACAGGCAGTTGGAGACTTTACATCACTATAAAAATCTTTCTCCAGAGCCAACAGAGAGAAGGATTAACTTGGATGCTCTGATGCCCTGAATTTGGACAAGTAGCCTGCTAGACTGTGAGAGAATAAACTTGCCTTTGTTAAAACCATCCACTTGTGATACTTATGTTATAGCAGCAATAGATGACTAAGACACCCTCCTACTTTCATCACTCTTTTTTATTGCTAGCCTCTTAACCTGCAAGTTGATTCATTGTCCTTCTCCTGAGGACCTTGACTTACGACCCACAGAAGGTTAAATCTTTCTTCCCTCCTAGCATCTACAACTTGTTCTTCAAACTATTATATAGTCATAATCACTTTTTAATTTATGAGTGGTTCTTTTCTGGGCAATAAATTCCAATAAGGAAGGAACCACTTCTGTCTTTTTACTAGTGTACATCTAGCACTTGTGTACACTTCATGTCAACTGTTGAAAGATTAATTCAAAGTTATTTTTATGACATATAACAGTGCTAAGATATAGCAAAAAAAAAGAGAAAAACTTGTTGCTGTTGAGTCAAGTCCAACTGATAATGACCCTAAAAGACAGAGTAAAACTGCCCCATAGAATTTTCAACAACAGCCTTGTGGATTTGAACTGATGAACTTTAGGTTAGAAGCCATAGCACTTGACTACTATGCTACCAGGGTTTCCAACACAGAATAGCATATAGGAAATAGTTATTGAATTATTCAAATAGTTATCAAAAGAGGCAATGGACATGATGTTACCAAAGTCATTCTCAAAGTTTAACATTCAATTTTCATTTCTTGAGACAGAGACTCTGATGTAGCTTGGGTTGGTCTCATTTACTTAGCTTTGACAATGAGTCCCACATCCACCCGGAGGGAGGGTGGTTGTGGAGGACATGTCTATAGCTCTGTCAGCTCTGGGGGAAGGACTTTGTCATCAATGTTCCCTAGTCAAGGAGCTTCTCAGGTGCAGGGACTGACTCACTGTGCTCTCAGTCCTGCCTTGTTGATAGTATGAGGTCCCCATGTTTCTCTGCTTGCTTCTCTCTTTAACATCTTGAAAGAAACTGGCTAAATATACCACGCAATCCTGTAGACTGAGCCCTGCTTCATCAACATGACTGACATTAATCCCTTTTCTTCCATATCCACAGAGATAGGCTATACAACACATAGGAAAGTCACATCAGATGACAAAATTGTGTGGATAATCACACAATACTGGGAATCTTGGTCTAGCCAAATCAACAGGTACATTTTGGGGATACAGTTCAAAGCATGACAACTCCTAATATAATCAGTATTGTTAGTGCCATCTGCTGTTGAGTCAGGCCCCAACTCATGGAAACTCCATGCACAACAGAAACAAATAACTCCCAACCCTGTGCCATCCCCTTAATTGGTTGCAGTTCCAGTCATTGTAATCTATGTAATAAAAGCCTAACTTTTTGCCATCAAGTCCTTTCTGACTCTAGGGACCCTATAGTATAGAGTAGAATTTCCTGACAGGCTTTCAAAGGCTTTAAATCTTTATGGAAGCATATTGTCACATCTTTCTCCCATGGAGCACTTGGTGGGTTTGAACTACCAACCTTTTGGTTAACAGCCAAGCATTTAGGGGGTGGAGTCAAGACGGAAGACTAAGCACTCATCTCCTTATATCGCTCTGGAAATCAAGACCTGAATTGATCATCAAATGGAGCCTTCTGATCACCTAGTGAGCCTGCAGGACACGGCACAGGGCTGTTAACTTGGACTTCATACCACTGAGCGAAAAAACCTTCTCTCTTTCTCTGACTCCTGCTCCTGGCTAGCCCTGGCTCTCACAGACTGAAGGTAAACACACCATTTTGACTTTTTTATTTTCTGTATCTTGGCTGGTGGGCAGAGCTGGATCTTGCCTATCGGCTAGACTCAGACGCACTGCTGGGGGGTTAGGCAGGCAAAATTCCCATATTTTGACTTTGTTAATCAAGCCACTTTGGGTTGTCTTCTTATCACTGCCACAGCGTGGTTTGTACGGAACTGCTCTGCCAGTGTGCGGGACGCCATATGGAATATGGAGATTTTAGCATGACGGCACTTGGTTTGGCTTTGACTAATTCTTAGCCTGGGAGCCAGCACCCGAAAACAGGACAGCGCTTCTCCGACAGGAAAGCAGTAGTTTACACAGTGTTGCCTACACTGGGGGCCTGGCAACAGAGGCAGAGTAATCACTACCTCTTGGCACCTTTAACCCCACTATCTGCTACCTGTGTGGAGGGCGCCATCTTAGATATGATGGCTGCAGCTGGGCCTAATTCTTAGCTTGGGAGCCAGAGCCTGCTCACAGGAGAGCGCTTTTCTACTAGAAAGGCAATAGTTTACACAGTGTAACCTAATGCTGGGCCCTGTCAGTAGAGGCGAACAGGGCAGTAGCATTGCTGTACTTTGAACTGGTTTGTATCACCTGGGGTTGGATATAGAAGTGCTTACTTTGCCAGTTGGGAGGACGGATTTTTACACCTGAAAACCTGACTGACTTGGGAAGTGGTCAGATACATTTTGTTTACATTTTAAGATAGCCTAGAGAAACATCTGCAATCCGTCCTCACAGTATCTCTCCCAGCCTCTACTTACTCGCATGGGACCCAAACAGTAACAGACACTTGTGGCATACAAGAAATCACCCATGGCTTCAGAAGGCTCCAAAACAAAACAACCAAGGAGTTTTCTAGATTAAGAAACTTTTCTGAAATCATCAGAAGGTGAATACAAAATGTTTATATGCAGAGCCCTTCTAGACCTTATGCAAAATGCAGTAGAACAAAAGGAAAAATAAGCAAGCTGTTCAATCTGATGGAACACCAATACTCTGAAATCCAACAGATCAAGAAGAAAATCAAAGACATAGAAATTTCCATTCAAAGCCAAGAAAACAGAATGCAACAAATGGAAAAAAGAATTTCTGACTTGGAAGACAGAGCTACTGACACCGGTGTTTATGAGCAGAAATCATAAAAAACAAACAATAAAAATGAAGAAGCATTAAGAAGCATGTGGGACTCTATGACGAGGAACAACCTTAGATTAATTAGAGTCCCTGAACAGGATGAGAAACCTGAGAACACAGACAGTATCGTTGCTGAGCTGCTGACAGAAAACTTCCCAGAAATCATAAAACAAGAGCATATAGACATCAAAGATGCATAGCGTATGCCCCCCAATATAGATCCCAAAAGAAAGACTCCAAGACATATTATAATCAAGCTTAACAAAATGAAACATAAGCAGCAACTCTTAAAGGCAGCAAGACTCAAGGCAAAGCTAACATTCAGAGGGAAATCCTGTAGGATTCCGTCAGATTTTTCAGCAGAAACCATGCTGGCCTTGAAGGAGAAGAACTTCCAACCAACAATTATATATCCTGCAAAACTATCTTTCAAATATGAAAACGAAATGAAGGCATTCCCAGATAAACAGAAAATCAGAGACTTTGTAAAAACCACACCCAAACTACAAGAAATACTGAAAGAAGTTCTTGGCTTTGGCTTAGAAGAACAAAACCACTAACTTTATATTTTAGAATGACATATTTCTCAGAACTCTACTCAGGGAAGGCTCCAAAGTCAATCACAGCTTTAATACTGAAATAAACAATCCAGTGATTATCATGAAATTTATGATGCCATCATATTAAAAAGGAGAATGTACTACAGTCGTTAGATTCCTTACAGATGGAGAGGAAGATGACAAGACTGATAGTAATTAAAATTAGGTTTATATATAATATATTCAGGGGGATCAACGGGCAGCTGCAAAGCACAACAAAGATGTAACATACCATTTCAAGAAATGAACTAAAACTAATGAACGACTAATGAACAACTAAAAAACAGCTCTGAAAAAGGTGAAAAATCATCTCACAAAAAAGAAAGTCCCAGAACAGACCAATAAGAACAACAGAGAAAACACCAACACAAAAATAAACATATCACAATGGCAGCACTAAACACCTATCAATAATTACACTGAAGGTGAATGGACTGAATGCTCCAGTAAAGAGACATCAAGTGACATCTTGGATCAAAAGACATGACCCATCCATATGTTGTCTACAAGAAACTCACTTGAGACTTAAAGACAGGAACAAGCTGAAAATCAAAGGATGGAAGAACATCTATCAAGCTAACAATGAACAAAGAACAGGTGTCGCAATTCTAATCTCAGACAAAATCAATTTTAATGTAAAATCCACCATCGTGGACCAAGATGGACGCTGTTTATTGCTGAGAGGTTCAGTACACAAGCAAGACTTAACAACATTAAATATTTATGCACCTAATATCAGAGCATGTAATATGTCAAAGAAACACTGACTACACTTGAAAAAGAGTTAGATTAGTCCACAATAATAGTGGGAGACTTCAACACTCCACTCAGTACTGGACAGAATGTCTAGAAAAAGGCTCAGTAAAAATACAGAAGACCTTATTGCCATAATTAATCAATTAAACCTCATCGACATATACAAAACTTACTACCCATCAGAGGACAATTACACCTTCTTCTCCGGTGTGCATGGGACATTCTCCAGAATTGATCATGTGTTAAGACATAATGCAATTCTCGACAAAATCCATGCCATTAAATTACTACAAAACATCTTCTCAGATGATAAAGCCATAAAAGTCAAAATCGGTAGCAGAAAAAACATAAATAGAAAGTGAAACTCCTGGAAACTGAACAAAATCTTGCTCAAAAAACCGTAGGTTACGGAAGAAATCAAGGATGAAATAAAGAAATTCATGGATTACAATGAGAATGAGAACACTTCCAACCAGAACCTATAGGATACAGCCAAAGCAGTGCTCAGAGGTCTGTTTATCTCCGTAAATGCACACATCTGGAAGGAAGAAGGAAACTAATTCAAAAAACTAACCCCACAGCTTCAACAAGTAAAGAGAACAACAGAGGAACCCCTCAGGCACCAGAAGAAACCAGATCATAAAGACCAGAGCAGAGCTAAATGAATTAGAGAATAGAAAAACAATTGAAAAAATTGAAAAGACAAAAGCTGGTTTTTTGAAAAGATCAACAAAAATTGACAAATCATTGGCTAAACTTACTAACGAAAAATAGGAAAGGAAACAAATAACCGAAATTAGAAATGAGGCAGGAGTTGTCGCAACAGATCCAACAGAAATCAAAAATACCATAACAGAATACTATGAAAGACTGTACTCTAACAAATTTGAAAACCTAGAGGAAATGGTCAAATACCGTGATTCATATGACCTACTCAAATTATCACAACGTGATGCAGAACAACTTCATAAACCCATCACAAAAGAAGAGACTGAAAATATCATCAAAACACTGCCAACAAAAAAAAGCTCAGGACCAGATGGCTTCACCGCAGAATTCTACCAAGCTTTTAGAGAAGAATTATCTCCAATACTACTGAGACTATTTTACAGTATAGAAAGGGATAGAGGACTCCCAAACTCATTCTATCAAGCCAGCATAACCCTGACACCACAGCCAAGGAAAGACCCAATAAAGAAGGAGAACTACAGACCGATATCACTCATGAATCTAGACGCAAAAATCTTCAACAAAATTCTTGCCAATAGACTACAACAGCATATCCAAAAAATAATCCATCATGACCAAGTTGGATTTACACCAGTGATGCAAGGCTGGTTCAACATCAGAAGATCAATTCATGTGATTAACAACATAAATATCACAAAAGACAAGAATCACCTGATTTTGTCCATTGATGCAGAAAAGGCATTTGAAAAACTCCAACACCCATTCATGCTAAAAACTCTTAGCAAAATAGGCATAGATGGAAAATTTCTCAATGCAATACGGCCATTTATACAAAGCTAACTGCCTACGTCACGCTGAATGGAGAGAGACTGAAAGACTTTCTCCTGAGAACAGGAACTAGGCAAGGATGCCCACTGTCACCTCCCCTATTCAACATTGTACTAGAAGTTCTAGCCAGAGCAATTAGACAAGACCAAGAAATAAAGGTCATCTGCGTCAGCAAAGAAGTCAAAATCTCCCTGTTTCCAGATGATATGATTGTATATGCAACAACGAGACTGTTAACAAAGAAATCATCAAATCAATACCATTTACTATAGCCCCTAAAAAGATGAAATACCTAGAAATTAATCTAACCAGAGAAATAACAGACTTTCACAAAGATAAATACAAGCTCTTACTACACGAAACTAAGCGAGGCTTAGACAAATGGAAAAGCCTACTCTGCTCATGGATAGGAAGACTTAACATTGTGAAAATGTCTATTTTACCTAAAGCAATCTACTTATATAATGCAATCCCAATACAAGTTCCAGAATCGTTTTTTAATGAGATGGAGAAACAAATCACCAATTTTGTTTGGAAAGTGTGGTGGTCAGGATTATGTCAACTTGGCTACTACCTATTTGGCTGCTGTAATTAAGTGGCAGGGCAGGGTTTGTGGTGGCTCCCTGCCCCTTGGCTCTCATCTCATGACCTTGGACTATGCTGCTGATCGCTCACGTGGCCAGGAGCTCCTGCTCTCTTCTTCCAGCGTCAGGTTCCAGGACTTGAGCTAGCAGCTGTTGGGCTCATCAGTCCTTACAGTCGGCACTTGAGAGTCCTCTTCCCTGACCTGCCGATCCTGTGCTCGCCAGCCTCTGTCCAGTCTTGCTCCCTGATCCTGGGTTCCCCAGCCTCTGTCGCTTTGTCTCGCCACCAGCTTGGGATCCACTGACCTACACAACCGGTGATCTGCAACTCTGGTCCCTGACTTGCTGACCTTGGGTTCCTGAGCTTCCGTGGACACGTGAGGCTTGTGCTAGAGCTTGGGACATTCAGCTTCTGTGATTACGTGAGCTGTTTCCTATATTTGTATCTATCTATCTGTCTATATATATATATATATATATATATATATATATACATTATAAATCGTTCCTTGTACCTACACATGTTACTGATTTTGCTTCCCTAGAAAACCAGCCTAAGACAGAAAGGGAAGAAGTCCCAGATAAGTAAGATACTACTAAAGAAGAAGAACATACTGAGAGGGCTCTTATTACTTGACCTTAGAACATACTACACTGCCACAGTGGTCAAAACAGCCTGGTACTGGTACAAGAACAGAGAGATCGATCAACGGAACAGAATTGGGACCCCAGAGATGACACCATCTGCCTATGAACAGTTGATATTCGACAAAGGCCCTAATACATCAAACTGAGGTAAAAACAGTATCTTCAACAAATGGTGCTGGCAAAATTGGATATCCATCTGCAATAAATGGAAACAAGATCTGTATTTTACACCTTATACAAAAACCAACTCCAACTGGATAAAAGACCTAAATATCAAACCTAAAACGATAAAGCTCATCCAAGAAAAGGTAGGAACAACAATGCAAGTTTTAGTTCACAATGTAGACAGACTTCAAAATCTGTCAAACCAACTATAATCAACAGAATAGAAAATAGATAAGTGGGAACTATTAAAAATCAAACACTTTTGCTCATCCAAAGACTTTATTAATAGAATTAAAAGACCACCCACAGAATGGGAAAAAATATTTGGCAACTCTATGTCAGACCGATGCCTGATCTCCATAATCCATAAGATACTACAAAATATCAATTAGAAGAAGATAAGTCATCCATTTAAGTCATGGGCAAAGGAGACGGACAGACATTTCTCTAAAGAGGAGATCCAGGCAGCCAAAAAACACATGCGGACATGTTTATGATCTTTAGTTATTAAAGAAATTCAAATCAAGACTACAGTGAGATACCATCTCACCCCAACAAGGTTGGCCATGATCCAAAAAACACAAAACAACAAATGCTGGAGAGGCTATGGAGAAAGTGGAACTCACCTACACTTTTGGTGGGATTGCAAAATGGTCCAGCCTCTTTGGAAAGCAATCTGCTGCTTCCTAAAAAAAGAAAAAAGGATACAGATATACCACTTGACCCTGTAATTCCACTACTTGGAATATATCCTACAGAATAAAGGCCTTTCACACCAATGGACACGTGCACAAGAATGTTTATCACAGCACAGTCCACGATAGCAAAATGATGGAATCCACCCAGATGCCCAACAACAGAGGAATGGTAAACTATGGTATATATACTCAATGGAGCACTACGCAATGATAAAGAATAATGATGATTCCAGGAAGCATCTCATAACCTGGTTTCAGCTGGAAGACATTATGTTGACAGAAAGTAGTCAGTGACAAAAGGACAAATATTGTATGAGACCTCTATGATAACATCTCAAAAACAGACTTATGTATAGAAGAAAAGACTCTCTGATGGCTGCAAGGGAGGTGAGGGAGAGAGGGCAAGGGGGGGATGGTTTAGATTAGATAGTTGGTATAAATTTGGTTGGGTGAAATTGGTGAGAGTACACATTAGATACAAGGACAATATTAAGTGGACTTCAGCATAACTTGAATACTCCTTCCATCTTAACCCAATATTGCAAGGACAGAGTAGCTGGGGCAGGTCAGGAGACCATGCTCTTAGGCGAATTGGCACAACTAGCGTTTTGCTAAGAGGATTCTCTGCACCCTACATTGGTGAGTGGCATCTGGGGTCTCAAAAGCTACCAAGCTGCCACCCGAGGGCACAGCAAGTGGGCAAATCCCAACTGAGCAGGAATGGGTGTTCACCAAGGACCAAAATGACATGGGGTAAAGACAACCCAGAAGATAGAGAGACCCACATGAGTGGGTGCCTACATAGATTTGGAACCAGAAGAACCAGATGGTGCCCAGCCACCACCAGTGGTAGTCGCGATGGAGCTTACAAAGTTGAGTCTCACTGGCAACACAAGAATAAAATGGGGTGTACCCTGAGATCTCCACTAAAAGACCACAACTGATGATACAGCAGCTTCAGGGCTCCTCTGGGAGCACGACTCCTGGCCCTGATGCTGCCCCTGCCCATAAATCATAACAAAGGTCCACTCTTTGGACATGAATGAATTGGAATTGACAATGCAGAGTGGCCATATAGTGGATGCACTTTATGGTTCTATGCATCTATAGGACATCATCCTGCTGACCTCTGGCTGAAGGAAGGAGAGTGGGTGGAGAGGAGAGGAAAGGAGATTGTTGGGAGGATGAGACATGTATGGAGTAGAGAGGAATAGCGTGCTGTCATTGGGCAGGGAGAGCAGTGGAAGCTGCATATAGGTGGACATGTAAATTTATATGGGAATATACATTTTCACTCAGTCATAATAAAATAATACAGTGTATCCACACAAAGGAATATCATACAGTGAGAAAGAACAACGGTGAATTTGTAAAACATAGCATGGAGGAATCTGAAAGGCATTTTGTGCTAAGTGAAATTAGTCAATGATGAAAGGACAATTTTATGAGACCACTATTAAAACACTCAAGAATAGGTTAAACACAGAAGAAAAGATTCTTTTATGGGTGTTGGTAGGGGGGAGAGGGATATTCACTAATTTGTAATTGACAAGAATTGTTTTAGGTAGCCAAGCCAAGTGCCGTCGAGTCGGATCCGACCCATGGCGACCCTAGGGACCAGGATAGAACTGACCCCCATAGTATTCAAGTAGCGCCTGGTGGATTTGAACTGCCAACTGTTTTAGGTAGAGAGACATCATATAGTTAAGGAAAAGTCAGCACAAATTGACTAAATCCAAAGCTTAGAAACATTCTAAATAAAACTAAGGGACAGTACAAGGGTCAGGGCTTGGTTACTCTAGTTTCAGGGGACATCTAGGTCAATTGGCATAACAAAATTTATAGAATATTCTGCATCCCACATCAGCGAGTGATGTCCAGGGTATTAAAAGCCAGCGTGTGACCATCAAAGAAGCATTAACTGTTCACAAGTCACGTAGAGCAAAGGAGAAAAAAGAGCATCAAAGAAACAAGGGAAGTGTGAGCTTAAGAGACAGAAAGGGCAAAATACAGCAGAAACTACATCAATGCGAGAGTGGAAGAACTGGATGGTACCCACTCACTACCAGAGACTGCACTCACAGGGAACTCAACAAAGAGTCCTTGGTGGAGTGAGGGGACCAGGGGGTGCAGAACTCAAATAATAGTAAAATGACCAGACTTGATGTCTTACGGACTAGAAATTCCCCCAGAGGACATGGCTCCTGGACTCTCTGTTAGCCCCAAGCTGTAACGTTTAGGAAGCTAACTCGTCAGAGACTGAACTGGTATATAAAAAAAATGATATTGGTGAAGACGGTGCTTCTTGGGTTGGGCAAATAAAGATTAACTGGACAGCTCCTGTTTGAGGGTGACATTGGAAGACAGAGAAGGACAGGAGCTGTTTCAGTGAACACGGGAAATAGGGGGTAGATGGGAGGAGTGTGCTGCCAATGTGGGGAGAGCAGCTGGGACACACTGCAGTGTATGTAAGTTTTTTAGAAGAAACTGTAAGCGTAAACTTAAAAAATAAAGGAAAAAACTTTAAAAGATGCTAAAAAAAAGAATCTTTTTTTCAAACACTCATTGCTGAGACAGTCCATTGCGGTCCCTAAGCTTCTGTGTTTGATCTTGCTGAGTGTGCTAAAAATAAAAGGCCCTGACATGTCTACTTTCTCAGGATTTTTTGTACTACAGTCATTAAGTGCCACTTCTTGACACCACCATGCACTGTGGTAGAACTATTAAAACAAATTTAATGTGATAATCTGTCAGGAATCCCACAAAATAATTTTAGGATTAGAAAACAGCTCACCACTCAAAAAGCCTTGCTTACCCTCACTATAAGAGCAATCAATTGCCCTGGTGATCTACTCTTCACACACCTGTGCTGTCTTATGAACTTGAGAAGAATAAGTAACCAGCACAATGCAAAATGAAATTCATGCTGCTTACTACATCCTGAGCAATAATGTCATTTGTCTCTGATTCAGTTGTCTTGTGTTTTCTGTCAGCATCCAAGAAAGAACAGTCAGCTACTTACTAGCTTGCAATTAGAATAAAGTTCTTGGCACTTTAGAGACTCTGACATCCATTTTGAAGTTTCAAAGCTAGATCATAAATTCTACTCTTTTCCTACTGAGTGTCTAGAAATTAACATAAAACTCTAAACATCTGAAACTATGTTGTTATTTTTTGGTTGTTTGTTTCCACACAACATTCTCCAGGTGTTATAATCACGAGTAATCGGTGCTAACATTTGCTGCTACCTGAGAAAAACAGCTTGCCATATAGGGAGAAGCATTGTCTGCTGTTTTAAAATTTTATACCTTTGTGGACTGTCATGAACTGAATTATGTCCCCCCCCCAAAAATAAATATGTATAGTAATTTGGCTGGGCCACAATTCCCAGCATTGTGTGGTTATCTTCTATTTTTGTGCTATAGTTTTATCCTATAAATACTAATCTCTGCCTATGGGTAATAGCACAAGACTGGATTATGCTAAAGAGGAATAGGATGGGGTTGTAACACGCTTACTGTGGTCACCTCCCTGTCCAGTATAAAGGAAATTTCCCAGAGGTGTGTGTTTCACCACCTTTTATCCTTTTAGCTTACAGGAAGCAAAAGGAAAGGGAAGTGAGAAGAGAGTTGGTGACTTCATATCACTAAGAAAGTGGCACCAGGAGCAGAGTATGTCCTTTGGAGGTGAGATTTTTGTGCTGAGGTGCTTCCAGACCAAGGGAAGACTGATGCATCACAAGGACCTTCCTCCAGAGTCAACAAAGAGAGAAAGTCTTCCCAGGGAGTTCGTACACTGAATTTGAACTTGTAGCCTACTGGACTGTGAGAGAATAAACTTCTTTTTGTTAAAGCTATCTGCTTGTGATATTTCTCTTATAGCAGCAGTAGATGACTAATACAGAATTTGGTTTCAAGACTGAGGTGTTACTCCAACAGATACCTAAAATGTAGAAGTAATTTTGAAACTGTGAATAGACAGATGACTCAGAAAAAAAAAATAAGAAAATCTGTTACATTGGAGATGACAGAGATGATGAGGGGCAGCAGCAGCACACGATCAGCAGTAGAGTAGAAGCTGTGACAGAGAAGCAGCAGCAACAGACCAAGGAGACCAGTGCCAAACAAAGCTGGAGCCAACTCAAGGACCAAGAGAGCTGAATACTCATGAGCAGGAAGCTTCCTGGTGGAGTGGGATTCCTCTAGGCACTTATTGATGATGCTACTTAGCTTTGAAACACTTTCCCTAGTAGGGCAGATGCAAGTGTGAGGCCCAGGTCAAGAGCCCACAGGAAGCAGAAACTGAAGGGACGAAGAACACAAGAAACCATCTTGCCTCAGTCTCAAAAGACGTGGTAAGGATTTCTGTGATTACAAAGGGTGGCCCCTAGTGTTTCTAACTGTGGAGTTGCCAGTCATATGGTCTAGGAGAATCGTGTGCTTAAAGCTGAGGAGCAATGTTGCTGTTCCATTGGGTCTGGAAAGCAGAATTGAGGCCCATAACTGATGGGTCTCCACTCAGAATCTGGACTGTATGGCCCATACCTAGAGTCTGAAGGTGGGGTCTCAGAAAACAGTGAATTATTTTCAGAGCCTTGAGAGCTAGCATAATGTGTCCTACTAACTTGCTTGGCGTCTGTAATTACTTCTTTCCCTGTAATTTCTCCCATTTGTAATGGAAATGTCTAGCTTGTTCCACTGTATCTTTGGCAGTAGATAACTTGTATTCTAGATTTCAGAAACGAAGAGAAATTTTGGATGGACTTGAAATTAAGACTTTTGCTATGACACGATGCAGTGAATATGTTTTATGTTGCAAGGATGTGATATTTTGGGGGCCAAAGGGTGAAATGTCTTAGAATGAATAGTCTCCCCAAAAATGTGTGTATCAAGATCTCTCGGCCATGATTCCCAACAGTGTGTGGTTGTCCTCCACTTGGTGATTTTCCTGTGTTGTAAATCTTTACCTCTGACTGTGTTTGATAGCACAAGATTGGATTATGCTAAAGAGGATTAGAGTGACACTGTAATATCCTTCCTGTGATCACCTCCCTGATACAATGTAAAGGAACTTCCTCTGAGAGTTGCTCGCCTTTACTTTTATCCATTTAACCTACAAGAGACAGAAGGAAGTGCAAGCAAGCAGAGAGCTGGAAACCTCATACCACCAAGAAGGAAGCACCAGGAACACAGCACATCTTTTGGATGAGGGTTCCCGTGCAGAGAAAGTCCCGGGCCAAACGAATACCAATGTATCACAAGGACCTTCCCCCAGAACTGACAGAGAGAAGGGGAGCTTTTCCATGGAGCTTACATCCTAAATTTGGACTTCAAGCCTACAGGACTGTGAGAGAATATACTTCTCTTTGTTAAAGCCATCCACTTGTGGTATTTCTGTTATAGCAGAGCACTAGATGACTAAGACAGAGATCACTTCAGAGACTAACTATGACAGACATAAGATTTGAATGATTTTTAGTCACTTACTGTCAACCCAGTATAGAATTAGTTTTCTTATTTCTTCCCTGTTGATCCTGTTCTGCATGTGACAAAGGGATCAAGTATTGGCAGCAAGAATTGTGGGCTTCCTATTGCATCCTGTCTTTAAAGAGAATATCACTGAATCAAAGAATCAAAAGACTCTCAAGCAAAAGATGTGTGCATGAGAAACTGAAACACTGACCTTCCATGAACCAGGCTTGCAAAACTCGTTTGTTCTACGCTAGATGCCATATAATATCAGTGAAACTTTTTCCCTGAATAACTGGAAATTACTAGATATGCCACATCCTGACAAGCAGGGCTCCACACTTGAATCTGTATTAGCTCCCTAGGGCTTCCTTCTCTATTAATCAGGGATTTCCAGAGAAATAGCCAACAAGATATGGATAAAATGTGGATAGGATATAAAGAGATAGAAAAGTAAGCAGTTACAGAGAGAAAGAGAAAGTGAGAGAAACTAGGCAACAGGATGGAAACTCCAGCGGGATGTCCATGCTACAGTTTTGAGATAATCCTTCTTTCTGTGAAAACCTAAATTTTTATTCTTAAGAGCTTTAACTGATTAGATAAGACCCACTTACATTACATAACGTCAGCTAACTTACATGTTAACCACACGTAAATACCTTGATAGCAAAATCTAAACCAGTGATTGACCAAAAAATTTGGCATCATAACATAGCCAATTAGACACAAAACTATAACTATCACAGTCCACCCCTTGCCAATTTGATCTTAAGCTTTAGAATTTCCATATAAGTCGATTTTAGCATAGAGGCTAATATCTATTAGGAAAGGCAGCTAGATTTTATCTAATGTTGTATCTACATAGTGAACACAATATTTTCACTCCTATTGTACATATGTGTTTAGGACCTGCCAATGTTAAAGCTGTTATGAGTCAGAATTGACTAGCTGCAACAGGTTACTTATTTTTAATTAACCTTTGTAATGATTCAGAATAATCTCATCTCATATGTCTGTTGTGTCTGCTGACATCAGATGGTCACTCAGAGCCACTTTGGGGCACTGTTATGTTGGGACTAATAAAACAACTTTACGTGATAACCAGAAGACTTGCATTGAATCAAAGGGGTCAATCTAGGAATCCACCTTCAGTTTGTTGATAATTGACAGGGACATGAAAAATAACTTCCCTGAAGTCATTCCCTGAAAATTTCAGTTCCTTGAACTTGATGCACACTTGCAGCTGCACCATAAAACTTCAGAGTTTTCCACATGTGGCTTCAATTTACATAGGACAGGGACTGGATCCATGATGTCCCTGGTACCTGCCAGCTTTCCTTAGAGCAATCCACTGGGCAGTTAATGCAGTCATCTATCCTCTGAGGAAGTGACTGCATTTTTTTTTTCTGTAGCAAGACACCTTTAGACACAGAGACAACTTGAGACGGAGATGTTTGAGATAGGTGATGTTTATGATAGATGTCCTTGAAATAATGTGCTTTATCTGTCTTAGATATTGGCTACAAAGCTGGAGGGACTTAAGAGAGGATTCTGATGATGCATAGGAGTTGAAATTGAGATGTTCATCCAAAGCAAGTGCTAAAACCGGCAGATCTTTTCAATCCTTTTCCTAAAGACTGTGATGTTAAAGGCCAGGAGGCATGGACAAAGACATGGACCTGGGCAGGGGAGGCAGAAGACTTGGAGAACTTGGGATGGTGAGGACTTGGGCCTAGAAGAGGAGCTTGTTCTAGTGGGGTTGGTCATGGTGTATGGTAGCGTGTTGAGTTTCAACTGTTAGGAGAGGGGAGAAATGGTTACATTTTACTTTCACACTTCTTTGTGAAACACTTTTTCTATCACTAGTGCTCATCAGGGATGGATTAACCAGCAAGCAAGGTGTGCACAGGCTTACAGTAAGGAAGAAGTGAAGTAGGAAAAAAAAAATTCCACCCTGTCTGTCTCAACAAATAGAGAACTTATAGTTCAGAGTACAACTGCCCCATGGGTTTTCCAGGTGACTGGTGAATTTGAACTGCTGACCCTCTGTTACTAGCCAAGCAGTTAAACCCTGCAATACTGGGGCTCCAAGGAAGATATTCATAGGATTAATTATATTTATTTACTAATATGTAGCACGTGATATCATATACTGTGGTGGAAAACATGTGAAATTGTGCACTACAGATAGACAAGCCCAACTAAGCCCACATGTAATTAACTGCTTATCAGATAATCTGTTTCTGCTTTTAATTTGCTTTTCTGATTTTCTTTCACTTCTCAGTCTTCACTTTTTGACAAGGGTTTCTTTGCTTGCATATTTTTTAAAAACTTGGCTCCTCTTAGGGTTCATATCTGTTTTTTCCTTCCTCTACACATACTTCCTAATCAGTATCAACTGCTCTGTGGTTTGGATTCTGTAACTGTACTTGTCAGATTTTTTTTCTCGTTTTACATCTTTCTGTTGATGACTAAAGTACATATCCAACTCTCTGCTTTTTTTTTCTTTATTTCTTTCTTTCAGTTATGCTATCTAAACATCTCCCAATATGCCCATTTTTAGCTAAAAAATTCTGGCATTGTCACTTATACTATGTCTTAGTATGTATGCTTCCTTGGGATGCCATAGTAACTACCACAAACTTGAAATATGTCTCTCAGGGAAGCTCTGGAAGACTGAAGTCTGAAGTCAAAGGTGAACAGAACACTGCTCCCTCAAGAGACTGTAGGAGACTTTGTTTTGCCTTGTCTAGCTTCTGATAACACTTACCACTTGATTTAGGCCCTACTAAAGTGACCCAGGATTGTCTCATTTCCTACTTTTATGGCTCTATGGTCTAAAAAGATGCTTTGCAATATTTTGATGCTTTGGATTTTGTTAAGGCTTGCTTCATGGCCTAATATGTGGTCTATTCTGGAAAATATTCCATGTGCATTGGAGAAGAAATTATATTTGGCTACTGTTGGGTGGAGTATTCCGTATACATCTATGAGGTCAAGTTGGTTGATTGTGTCATTTAGATGTTCCATGTCTTTACTGAGTTTCTTTCTCGACATTCTGTCCTTCACTGAAAGTCATATATTGAAATCTCCTGTTACTGTGGAGTTGTCTCTTTTCAATGCTGGTTTTACAAGTTTGCTCTATGTACTTAGGAGCCATATAATTGGGTGCATAAACATTTCATATGGTTATATCCTCTGGTGTGTTGACCTTTTAGTCATTATATAATGGCCTTTGTTATGCATTGTCATAGATTATACTTTAAAGTCAATTTTATCAAAAATTAATATTGCAATTCCTGATCTTTTTTGAATGTTGCTTTCTTGAGTCACATTTTTTTCCATCCTTTGTGTTTCTGTTTGTTTGAGTTTCTAAGTCTCAAGTGAGTCTTGTGTAGGTAGCACAGAGATAGGCCATGTTTTCTTATCCATTCTACAACTCTCTGTTTATTATTGCATTTAATCCATTTAGTATAACTATTGATTGGTACAGATTTAGTGCTGCCATTTTGATGCCTTTTTTGGTTCATGTTGACAATTCCTTTGTTCCACTTAATTTTCTATGCTGAATCGTTTTTATGTGTTTTCTTTCTATCTTTTTCATTATTGGTTTTTTTACTTGCCGAGAATTCTTATCTTTCTTGTTTTTTATTTTTATTTCTAAGATAGTTTCCTTTGTGGATTACTTAATATTTATCCCTATTTTCCTAAATTTCAGTCAGTCTTTAATTTCTTTCTTTTGTCTTGAATTCTTCTCTGTATGAAAGACCTATTATTACAGTTTTTAGTCCCTCTTTTTATTAAAATGTTATCATCTTTTACATAATGACATCTCTGTTTCCCTGTTTTCAGTGCTTTACCTTTGCTTTTGAAACCCTGGTGGCATAGTGGGTTAAGTGCTACTTCTGCTATCCAAAAGATCAACCATTCAAATCCACAGGAACTCCTTGGAAACTCTATGGGGCAGTTCTACTCTGACCTAGAGTCTCTACAAGTCAGACTCGACTTGACTACAGTGGGTTTGGTTTTTTGTTTTTAACTTTGATTTAGCTTTGTGATTTCCCTATCTAGGTTAATATTTGGTTACTCTGTCCTGTGTTCTAACCTTGGGTTGTAATTTGATGTTGTTGATTCTCTAACTGAAGGACTCTCTTTAGTACTTACTGTAATTTTGGTTTTGTTTATACAAATTCTCTAAACTTCTGTTTATCTGGAAATGTACCAATTTCACCATCATATTTGAGAGATAGTTTTTCTGGACATATAATTCTTGGATGGTCATATTTTTCCTTCAAGGCTTTGTATGTGATGTGCCACTGCCTTCTTATCTTCATGGTTTCTGCTTAGTAGTTAAGCTTAGTCTTATTGAGTCTCCTTTGTAGATTATTTTTTGTTTATCTCTAGCTGCTTTTAAAATCATCTCCCCAACTCATAATGACCCTATAGGACAGAGTAGAACTGTTTCATAGAGCTTCCAAGGAGCACCTGTTGGATTTGAACTGTGAGCCTTCTAATTAGCAAACATAGCCCTTAGCTGCTACACCACCCAGTTTTCCTCCTTATCTTTAGTTTTGGCAGATCTGATTATAATACGTCTTGGTGGCTTTGTTTTGGAGTCTACCTTTTGAGGAGTTCAATGAGTATGTTGGATAGCTGTCTTCATCTTTCATGATATCAGGGAAGTTTTTGTCAAGAAGTCTTCAATATTCTTTCTTTATCTTGTTATTCCCTGCCACCCCTGTTGCAGCACGTCAATCACTCGTAGATTATTCCTCCTGATAGTTTCTCACATAATTCTTAGTGTTTCTTTTTTTTATTATGACTGAGTGAAAATGTACATTCCCGTATAAATCTTAGTGTTTCTTTATTTAAAAAAATTCTTTTTTCTGATTCTTTTCTCAAATATGTAGATGTCAAATATTTTACCTTCAACTTCACTAATTCTGGCTTCTGTTGCCTCAATTACACTTCTTGACTTTTTACTGTAATTATATTACTAGTCTTCTGAATTTCTATTTCCTGTCTCTTTACCCTTTCTTGTAGCCTGTTTAATTTCTCATTATACTCTGCTGCACTTTACCTGATCTCCTTCCTGATCTCTTGAAGAGTTCTAGCTATTAGCCTTTTGTATTCTACCTCTGATAATTTCAGGAACTTCTCTTTCTCTGGAAAATTTCTTAATTCTTTGTTTTGAAAGCTTTCTGAAGCTATCAGAGCCACCAATAAGTTGTATTTATTCATTTATTCATTTTGTGTTTGCTTACTGTATTCTAGCTTCTTGTTTTGTTTTTGTTTTGAAACGCTAAAATAGGCTAGTGTGAGCTACATTGATCCCTGGCACCTTTGGGTCTCTCACATCCTGTCACCAGATGGGTAGAGTTGTTACTAGACAAGAGAGCCTGCTGATTTTCCTTATAACATTCAACTCAAGTTCCCAGGTTTTTGGTTACCAAGTATATGGTGCAGCCTCTTCCTTACAGTCCTAGATGGGAAGCAGTGATTGGTTTAGGCACAGTTATCTAGTTGCACACACTGACAAAGGCAGGAGGAGGCTGACAGCCACTGGTGAATGTCTGTGAGGAATGTGTCTCCTTATGCATGAGCCTAAGCAAAGGAATTGTTTCTGCCCTGAGTTCCTGGCTTAGGGGAGCCAGCTGGTTATTTTATTCATTTATTTGTTCATCCTTTTTTTGTTAAATTGTTCCCTCTCTGAGTTCAGCAGAATGGCTTAATGCATGCATAAGGAGTCCTACTTCTGGCCCAAGTAATGGTGTCAGACTCTGTATTTTCTGCTATCCCTTCCTGTTATGGAACTCCAGTTACATGTAAATTGTTCCTCTTGATAGAGTCCCATGTGATTCTTGATGATTCTTCATTATTTTTTATTCTTTTATTGGATTTCTCCTCATAAATGCTGGTGTCAGTTGCTTTATCTTAAATCTCACTAATTCTGCATTCTGTTTCCTCATATTCCTTTGACTTCCAAATGAATTGTCTAACTCTGTAATTTTATTATTGATCCACTGAACTTCAGATTGCTGTTGGTCTAACAATTCATGTAGCTTGTTTAATTTTTTATTTTGTTCTGCAATACTTAGTCTAATCACTACCCTAAGATTTAGAGGGTCTTCACTCATAAGTTTTTTGTGTTCTACCTCTGAAAATTTCAGGAAGTTTTTTTGTTTCTTTCTTTTGGGAGTTATCTGGTGCCATGGTGGTCTGCTTCTTTAAATGGTTGTTGTCTTCGAGCCATCAGAATGCTGTCCAACTTCTCCAGTGTCACACAAGCAGAAACTATGGCATAGCTCAGAGATGGGATAAGAGAAAGGCTCTGCAGCACTTGGCTACCAGCTGCTGCTGTATTCTCTAGATGTGGCTGTGTTCAGTACAGCACCTCTGCCAAGAGAGATGCTGTCTGTTCAGACAGTTCTGCTCAGCATGGCAGATGGTCCCATTTAGGCCCTCAGGCTTGACAGACTCTGCCTCCCAGCTGACAAAGATGGCAGTCTACTTGTGCTGTCTCTCTGCAGCCATGCCAGCAGACACTGTGGCATAGCTCAGAGAAGGATGGTGAGAAAGATGTTGCCAAACTCAGCCACCAGCCACTACTACATTCTCTAGGAACAGTTGTCTCAAAAACAGCTTCTCTACTGAGAGAGATGCTGTTCAGTCATGTGCCACTGCTCAGCTTGGCAGCTGGCCCCAGCCAGGCTCTCAGACACAGCAGCCCCAGCCCCAGGCTCCCAGTTAACAAAGTTGGCATCTATACCTGTATAACTCTTTGCTACTACACCAGCAGAACTGGGATCCTTTGAGCTGCTGACCACCTGCAATGAAGGTAGTTTTCCCCTTATTGTCTCCCAGTCTGATCCCACAACTTTCTGCCTGGCCTTGGGGATACTAAAATATCCACTCTTCTCTGTTGAGTTGTTTTTCTAGGCCTTAGTTCTGAGAGGAAATCAAGTAAACAAGAGACAAATCTACCATCTTGGTCCTGCTTTAGCAAAATCTTACCTGAAAAAATCTTACCTGAAAGTCTTGTCAGGAGAAAGCTACAAAGAAAATAGTCCAAAAGGAGCTCACCAATGAATAAAAGGAAAGAGCAGTTGAAGTTTGCCAAGGCCTTTTGAATAGGTAAGGTGATGTTTTGGGTCATGTTATTACTGGTGACGAAACGTGAGTGTACCAACATGACACTGAAACAAAGCATCAAAGTGCACCATGGAAGTCAGTCAGTTCTCCACAACCAAAAAAGTTCTGTCAGTCCAAATCAAGAGTCCAAACAATGTTATTTAGCTTTTTTGACATCAGAGGGATTGTTCATTATCAATTTGTAGCAAGCCGACAAACAAGTTTACTACTTGGAAGTGCTGAAAAGGCTGTGTGAAAAAGTTAAACAGTAGCAACCAGAACTTTTCACCAAAAAACTCATAGCTGTTTCATCAGGACAATGTACCAGGTCAGACAGCATTATCTGTGACAGAGTTTTCAGACAGTAAACAAATAAGTGTTTTAGGGCACTCTGTCTACTCGCCTGATCTGGCCCCCAATGATTTTTTTTCTTTACCTCAAGATAAAGGATATATTGACAGGAAGACATTTGGATGACATTCAGGACATCATAGGTAATATGATGACAGCTCTGATGTCCATTCCAGAAAAAAGAGTTCCAAAATTACTTCAAAGGGTGGACTACATGCTGGTTTTTGCACATCGCTTCCCAAAGGGAGTATTTTTAGGTGATCTTAGTGATATTGAGCAGTGAGATATGTAGCACTTTTTCTGGGATGAACTCATGAACTTAATTGCAAACCTTGTGTGTGTATGTGTGTGTGTGCATGCATGTGTGTGCTTGTGTGTGTACTTAATTTTGATAGCCTTGTTTCCTTGGTTTACTGCTCTTTATTGCTTTCACTCATAATATGAAAAATTATTTTATTTATTCTGTGCAGTTTGTATAGAAGTCAAACATTTAAACAACTAAGTATTATTTCTAGTGACCTATGATAAACTCCTGACAATACTGAAATGTCCTGGAAAGCTAAAAATAATTTATTTCTGTTTTGCCATGAAACAGTTTTAGAAATGGAATAAAAATTGTTTAACTTCATTAAGTTACATGAAATACATGGTCTACATGTCTGTCAGATTTTCATACTCTGAGCACTTGCATGTTGTTATGCTGCTGAAAGCTATGTCAACAATGTTCTGATACCAGCAGGATAATCCCTGATGGACAGATTTCATGTGAGCTTTCAGACTAAGAGAGAGTAAGAAGAAGGATCTGGTAATCTACTTCTGAAGTGAATTGGCCAACAAAATCCTTATAAATAACAAATAAATGTTATCTGATATAGCAGCAGACGATAAGATCCCCATACTAGAAAGCACTTAAAAAACAACTGGGGAAGACCAGCCTCCTAAAAGTACAGTCTGCCTTAGTGATGTGGATGCACTCATGCTTTTTAGGCCTTCATTTGCTGATGTGGCAAGACTCAAACTGAGGGGGAAAACAAACAAACAAAAAAAACAGCTGTAAGCATCCATTATTAAGTGGAAAATGGAAGGTATGAAGTATGAATCCAGGAAAACTGGAAATTATCAATCAAATGGAATATATAAACATTGATGTCCTAGGCATTAGTGAACTGAAATAGACTTGTACTGTCCACTTTGAATCAGGTCTATTATGCAGGGAATAACAAATTGAAGAGAAATGACACCGCATTCATCATTAGTATGATCTATTCTGAAGTACAATTCTGTCAGCAATAGGATAATATCCATATGCCTACAAGGAAAACCAATTAATACAACTATTATTCAAAGTTACATACCAACTATTAAGGTCAAAGATGAAGAAATTGAATATTTTTACAAGCTTCTGCAGTTTGATCAAAAATTCAATGAAGATACATTCATAATCAGTAGTGATTGGAATGTGAAAGTTGGAAAAAAAACAAAAAAAGTATTGATAGTTGGAAAATACAGCTTTGGTAATAGAAACTATACTGGGTATCATTAAAGTAGTAAGTACTAATGGCACAATTTTGTAGGACCAATGACTTCTGTTTTGCAAATACCTTTTTACACCAATATAAATGGCAACCATACCCATGGGTGTCACCAGATGGAACACAAAGGAGTACAAATAACTACAGCTGAGGAAAAAGATGATGGAAAAGGTCAATACAAGATGCCATTGTGGCACAGTCAGCTGCTCTTAGTGAAGCTCAAATTGAAACTGAAGAAAATTAGAAAAAGTCCAAGAGAGCCAAAGTATGACCTTGAATATATCCCACCTGAGTTTAGAGACCATCCCAAGCAAAGACTAGACATGTTCAACACTAATGACCAAAGATGAAACAAATTGAAAACACCATACATGAAGAAAACATTTGGTCATTAAAAAGACATTTAAAAAATATAAGAAAAGACCAAATGGGGTGTCGGAAGAGACTCTAAAACTTGCTCTTGAATGTCAAGTAGCTAAAGTAGAAGGAAGAAATGATGAAGTGAAAGAAATGAACAGAAGATTTCAAAGAGTGGCTTGAGAAGATGAAGTAAAGCATTACGGTGACATATGCAAAGAGCTGGACATAGAAAACCAAAGGAGAAGACCATGCTCTGCAATCCTCAAGCCGAAAGAACTGAAGAAAAGACTCAGCCTCTAGTTGCAATAGTGAGGGATTCTAAAGGGAAATATTAAACTATGCAGGAAGCATCAAAAGAAGATGGAAAGAATATGGTCATTATACCAAAAAAGAATTGGTTGACATTCAACCATTTGAACGGGTAACGTATAATCAGAAACCAATGGTACTGAAGGAATGGCACTGAAGGAATAAGTCCAAGGTGCATTGAAGACAGAAGGCAGTTGGTGAAAAGACTCCAGGAATTGATGGAATATCAACTGAGAAGTTTTAGCAAATGGATGCGGAACTGGAAGCACTCCTCTATGCCAAGAAATTTAGAAGAAAACCAACTGACTGGAAGAGAGTCATATTTATGCCTATTACCAAGGCAATACAACTGAAAGTATAAGTTATCAAATAGTATTATTAGTACCACACACAAGTAAAGTTTTGCTAAAAATCATTCAAAAGGCCCTGCTGCTGTACGTTGACAGAGAACTCATAAAAATTCAGGCCAGATTCACAAGAGGACTTGGATCACTGCTGATGTCAGATGGATCATGAATGAAAGCAGAGACTACTAGGAAGATGCATACTTGTATTTTATTCCCTATGCAAAGGCATTCAACTGTGTAGATTGTAGCAAAGTGTGGATAACAATGGGGAGAATGGGAATTCCAGAACATTTAAATGTGCTCTTGTGGAATCAGTACATGAAAAGAAGCAATTGTTTAAACACAAGGGAACACTGTTGTTGTTGTTGTTAGATGCCCGTGAGTTAGCTCTGACTCCTAGCAACTCTATGCACAAAAGAACAAACCACAGCCCTGTCCCGCAATCACTTTTGTACTTAAGTCTGTTGTTTCAGCCACTTTATCAATGCTTCTTGTTGAGAGTCATTCTCTTTTTCACTGATCCTCTGCTTTACTACTCATAATGTACTTCTCCGGGAATTGATCCCTCCTGATAATGTATCCCAAGTATGTAAGACACAGTCTTGCCATCCTTGCTTCTGAAAAGCACTCTGGTTGTACTTTCTCCAGGAGAGATCTGTTTGTTCTTTCGGTAGTCCGTGATATAGTCAAAATACTTCTTCAACACCACAGTGTAAAGGTGTGAATTCTTTCTTCCTTACTCATTATCCGGATTTCGCATGCATATCATTTGATGGAAAATACCATGGCAAGGGTCAGGCACACCTTAGTCTTCAAGAATTCATCTTTACTTTGCAATATTTTATAGACGTATTTTACAGCAGATTTTCCCAATCCAATGCTTTTTTATGAATTCTGGACTGTTGTTTCCATGGGTGTCAATTGTGGAACCAATTAAAGTGAAATCCTTGACAACTCGAATCTTTTCTCCATTTATCATGATGTTGCTTATGGTCTGGTGGTAAGGATGTTTGTTTTCTTGATGTTGAGGTATAATCCATACTGGAGATTGCAACCTTTGATCTTCATCAGTAAATGTTTCTAATACTCTTCACTATCAACAAGAAATAGTGTGTCATTTTCATAACACAGGTTGTTAATGAGTCTTACTTCAATTCCAGTGCCTCATTCCTCTTCATATATATAGTCCAACCTCTTGGAAAACCTGCACAGCACACAGATGGAATAGGTATGGTGAAAGGACGCAAAGCTGATACATACCTTTTCTGACTTTAAACCAGTCTCCCCATGTTCTGTTTGAATGACTGCTTCTTGATCCATGTACAAATTCCTCATGAACACAAGTGTCCTGGAATTCTGATTCACCTAAATTTTGTCCATAAATTATTATGAGCCATCCACACAATTAAATGCCTTTGCATTGTCAATAAAGCAGAGGTAGATATCTTTCTGGTGTTCTCTGCTTTCAGCCGAGATCACTGGACATCAGCAATATCCTGGTTTCAAGTAGTTTGAATCCAGCTTGAATTTCTGGCAGGTTGCTGTCAATATACTGCTGCAGTCACTTTTGAACGATGTTAGCAAAATTTTACTTGCATGTGATATTAACAGTATTGCTCAATAATTCCTTATTCAGTTGGATCATCTTTCTTGGGAACAGGCATAAATATGGATCTCTCCTGGTAGGTTGGACTGGTAACTTTTCTCCAAATTTTTTAGCATAGATGAGTGAGTACTTCCAATGCTGCATCCATTTGTGAAAATATCTCAGTTGATATTCCATCTTTTCCCGGAGACTTGTTTTTTCTCCAATACATTTAATGCAGATATGACTTTTACCTTCAGTACCATCAGTTGCTTACAATACACCACCTCTTGAAATGGATGGACATCGACCAACTTTTTTTTTTTTTTTTGTTATAATGACTCTGTGTATTCCTTCCGTCTTCTTTTCATGCCTCCTGAGTCTTTTAATACCTTTCCTGTAAAATCCTTCACTACCGCAACTCAAGGCTTGATTTTTTTTTATTTCTGTAGTTCTTTCAACTTGGGAAATGCAGAGTGTTCTTTCCTTTTTATTTTTTTTTATCTCCAGTTCTTTGCACATGTCATTGTAATACTTTACTTTGTCTTCTCAAGCCACACTTTGAAACTTTCTATTCCATTCTTTACGTCATCATTGCTTCCTTTTACTTTAGCTACTTGACAATCAAGAACAAGTTTTAGAGTCTCTTTCAACATTGATTCTGGTCTTTTCTTTTTTCGTTGTCTGTTTAATGACCTGCTGCTTTCTTCATTTATGATGTCTTTGATGTCATTCCACAACACGTTTAGTCTTCTGTCATCAGTGTTCAGTTCATCAAACTTTTTCTTGAGGTGGTCTCTAAACTCAAGTGTGATATACTCAAGGTCATTCTTTGATTCCTAAGGACTTGTTCAAATTTTCTTCAGTTGCAATTTGAACTTCAATAACAGCAGTTTATGATTTCTGCCATAGTCGGCACCCAGTCTGTTCGTGACTGATATTGAGCTTTTCCGTAATTTATTTCCACAGAAACAATTTCATTCCTGTGTATTCTGTGTAGTAGGCCCATGTGTAGAGTCATCATTTATATTGGTGTAAAAGTATTGACAATGGAGAAGTCATTGTCCTGTAAAATTCTGTTGTATGATAGCAAGAGCTGGTAAAATTTTTCAGTTTCTTCATGTTTGGCCTTTGTGGGTTGTGCATAAATTCAACTAATAGTTACATTAACTTGCCTTCCTCATAGGTATATGGATATTATCCTATCACTGCCAGCATTGTACTTCAGGACAGATCTTGAATGTTCTCTCTGATGATGAATGAAACATCATTCCTCCTCAAGTTGTAATTGTCAGAAAAGTAGACCATATGATTGTCTAATCCAAAAAGGCCAATACCAGTCAGTCCATTTCAGCTCACTAATACCTAGGATACTCAATGTTTATGTGTTTCATTTCATTTTTGACCATTTTCGTTTTCCCTTTGTACACTCCTTGTTTCAATTATTAATGGATGTTTTCAGCTGTTTCTTCTCATTCTGAGTCATGCCACATCAGCAAATGATGGTCCCAAAAGCTTGAGTCTATCTATGTTGTTAAGGTTGACTCTACTTTGAGGAAGCAGCCCTTCCCCACTTATTTTTTTGAGTGCTTTGCAACCTGGTTGACTCATTTTCTGGCAACATATCTGACAATGTTCTGTGGCTACTTATAAGGTTTTCTTTGGCTAAATCTTTTATCTATGTTTTATTTACTATTCAAAAGTATTTGACTGTGTGGATCATAACAAATTATATATAACATTGCGTTTCATTGTGCTCATGGGGAATTTGTACATGGATCAAGAGGCAGTTATTTGAACAGAACAAGGGCATACTGCATTGTTCAAATTCAGGAAAGGTGTGTGTCAGGGTTGTATTCTTTCACCATATATTTACAATCTGCATGCTGAATAAATAATCTGAGAAGCTGCACTATAATAAGAAGAACAAGGCAACAGGATTGGAGGAAGACTTGTCAACAATCTGCATTATGCAGATGACACAACCCTGCTTGCTGCGAGTAAAGTGAACTCGAAACACTTGCTGATAAAGACCAAATACCACAACCTCCAGTACGGATTATACTTCAACATTAATAAAACAAAAATCTTCTCAAACTGGACCAGTAAGCAACATTGTAATAAATGCAGAAAGCACTAAGTTTGACAAGGATGTTATTTTACTTGGTTCTGCACCATAGAAGCAGCAGTCCAGAAATCAAAGGAAACATTGCATTGGGAAAATCTGCTATAAAAGAACTCTTTAAAGTGCTGAAAAGTAAAAATGCCACTTTGAAGACTAAGGTGCGCCTGGCCCAAGCCATGGTACTTTCAACTGCATTGTATGCATACAAAAGCTGGACAATGAATAACGAAGACAGAAAAAGAATTGATGCATTTGAATGGTGGTGTTGGCGAAGAATATTGAATACATCATGGACTGTCAATAGAATGAACAAATCTATCCTGTAAGCAAGGATGGAAAGACTGCCTCTTACTTGCTTTGGACACGTTGTCAGGAGGGATCAATGCCTGGAGAAGAACATCATGCTTGGTAGAGTAGTGGGTCAGCAAAAAGAGAGGAAGACTGTCAACAAGACTAAGTGGCTGTATCAGTGGGCTCAAGCATAACAATGATCGAGGGTGTGGTGTAGGACTAAGCAGTGTTTCATTCTGTTGTGCATGGAGTCACTACAAGTCAGATCTGACTGGACTTCACCTAATAATAACAATTGAGAAAAGTATCTAATTTTCATTGTTTTAAATATATGCAGTGTCTCTTATATTTTGCCTAGTGTTAAACAATAACAGCATAATATAATTTAACTTTTTTTTTTACTAACTTCTTTGCAATTTTTTTCTTTATTTCAGTCTAGGGAGCATCGAAGTTAAAGGTTTCAAATAAGGGTTACTCCTGTAGGAGTTTTATTAATATTAAAAGGTTTAGAAACTTGGTAATATTGGTATGTTCTAACTGTATCCTAAGCCAAAGCCAAGCCAAGTGCTGTCAAATAGGATCTGACTCATGGCGATCCTAAATGTATGCTTTATATTCACATATTGTTATGTCTCAGGATTATTATATATTATATCTAAAGTTCTTTGGTTTTTTTCTCGACTCGACGGCACTTGGCTTGGCTTGGCTCTCACTAAGGACTGTGGTCACCAGTATTGAAAAATTAGAAAATAAAGTTACTTACTATGTTTTGAGATTTTGTCTAAAATTTTATATTAGGTTGACTTTTATATTGCCTTGCCTTGCCTTAGGTCTTTCATTTGTATGGATTATTATCAGTAATAAATTAATCATGGCCATTTTTAAGTCTTGTCATCTACAGATAGTTTTTACTTTGCTATCCTGAAGGTGCTTGCAATAAGCCACAGGCCAGAATTTTTTTCTATCAAAAAGAATCCATAAAAAACTATGCCAGAGATTTGAAGTGAATATCTAAATGCTTATACTACTGTATTGAGTCTACTTTTCTATGATTTTTATGAAGACATTGATTCTTATGAAGACAAGATGATTGCTGGTCCATGTTAAATGTGACAAAAATTAATTACAGAAGTAAGTGGACTAAAATACCATTTTATGGGTTTTATGTGATGAGATATTGCTGATGTTTTAATGTTCTGGTTTCTGGATAAAATAAATCATTTTCTCATTTCTCCTAAACTATGTATAACTTGTAATAATTTAGTAGACTATGTTTATGCAAAGAAAGATAAAATATTTCTCTCTCCCTTATCCCTTCAGAATTGGAAAATTATCAGTAAGTGTTCTCATTTTTCACAGCAGTATAATTATTTGCATAAGCTCAATAAGAATATGAGTCCCTTGTTAACCATATATAACTGGAAATCTTAGTTGTATGGCCAAGTTTTGACTGGAATGTTACATTTGAGAATGGTGGTTCCAGAATCAGGTATGACCAGAACATCCATCAAGGCCATTTATAAGATAAATTGTTGTTCTTGCTGCATGTATGTAAATAATGAACATCCTTGTTTAAAATGAAGAAATACTTTGCTCTGAAACTCCTTTTGATTGAAAGAAGGGTGACCGTGGCAAGCTCTTATAAGCTATCCAATTCTGGGTTTAGGTTATTGTCTTTGAGGAAAAAACAGACAACTAATTAATTTGTTTTCTACTGGCAGATTAGAATTGTTTCTGTTACCTGGTTTATCTTGCTCTCTACATAATCAGTTAATCAAAGTGAAAATCTGGAAACATGAGAGAGATTAAGATACAAAGCCAATCACATGATTGACTAAATTGCTATCAAATCAGGGTCCACTGACAAAGTATCACGTGGCTTTTCTATAACTACCATAATACCCTTAGTTACGAAAATAGATATAAACTATGCAAATATTATATTTAAGGCTGCAGTTAATGTTAGACAAGGTAGCTCTGATAATGTTGTAGACTATACACTCTCTCTTTCAAATAGTACGTATATAAGACATAATGTTAGAGCCATTATTTCCAGTCCTACAATGTGAGCCAGCTGGAGCTAGACTCATAAGTACACGTCCCATCAACTGGACCCTGAGGTATAAAGACAATAGCTAAGACAACATTGGAAAATATTTTTTAGGAAACTTTTTACATAAATCATAAACAGAGCACAAAAGACCCACATATTTCTACTCTTATTTTTTCTATTAGCATTCACCAAATTGTAAGACTTAGACCAATGAGGACCCTTCTGACTGTCATTACTGAGACTTGTACCAATGATTATTAAAAAGACAGTTCCAAATGTAGAATCACAATGATTTCATAGTTTCTAGCCCGTCTGTGAGAAGGTGATACTTTCAATGATTTTGCTAGTTTGCAATGTTTAATATACACTGATGAATCTGTTTCTTGGACTCTGGTAGACACCACTGTAGCCTCATGCTTGTCCATCTTCCTAGTCTTACCTTTTCTGTAATATTTTCTTGCCCACAGGCAGCTATGGCTCTGGTAGAATGATTGTCTATTTCTTACTTCTGCCTTTTTGGATATACACTGAATAAAACATTCTTTTTCCTTTACTAAACTTTGTGATTTTTTTACCCAGCAATAGTACAGACCGAGATAATTATAACACAAAATAGATTAGCCCTTGATTATTGCGGAGGTCCGCCATCAGCATTGTAGACAAAGTCACGAACCCCTGCAAATGACGGGCTGAAGCATCTCACCTGTGACATGTTTTTTAGCCTACTGCCCTTGATATTATTTGGCTTCCTAATCAAATTTTCTTCAAAAAGATACCCCCTCCTCTCCTGGCACAAGGATCAGGGGAGATGCCTTCTGAGAGGGGCCCTTTACTACCCCCTTGGTCTATGAAATAATATCGGGAAAACCTGTACAGGAATTTTCTGAGGAAAAAGAGCTCAGAGGAATGATCTCTAACACAGCCAGCTTTGAGAGCAGTGAGGCCGGCCCAACCCCTGCTGACTTCCCCCAACTGCACATCCCCACCCATGTGAAAGGAATTATCCTCTTTAGAAAAGCTTGAGAAGGACATAGGGTGGGGGACGGTAGATGTTTACTATCCCCGCAGGAGGAGATAAAATAAAGAGCAAAGTAGGAACAAATAGAGATCATAAACTTTAGACCCTTCCTCGTGAACCTTTTAACCTTGAGGTATAAGTAGGGCTGATTGAGCTCGAGGCATCCTTAGGCCATTATCTAAAAAGCCTTGACAGTTAAAAGGATCACCAGGTTTCAGCTAACTAATAGCTCATGTGGCAGGGTAAAAAATTACATCACCTCAAGACCACGAGGTTTTTGGTTTCAAATTTGCCAACCACGAGGTTTTGGTTTTAAACTAGCCAATAGATTGTGTGGTCAGTGGGCAGGGTAAAATTCACGTCACTCTTACTATAAAAACAATAAAGACAGACAGCCTTCTCTCTTGCTCTCTGGGTCGGGCTGCCTTAAACCAGAAAAGTCTTTCCTGTCTCCTTGATTCATTTCCCGCCACGCCTCTCCCTCCCTCCGTGTGGGACCCTACAAAGTGTCGGGGCTGGCTCCCGGCAGATTATTTACCCGTTCCCCAAGGAGTTGTTTGCAAAGTGTTGTATATATATATTTTAGTGACTCCCAAGTGAAAGTACAGAAACCCTGGTGGTGTAGAAGATAAAAGCTAAGACCACTAACTAAAAAGTCAGCAATTCATAGCCACCAGATGCTCCATGGAAATTCTGTGGGTCAATTCTACTCTGTCCGATAAGTTCACTATGAGTTGGAATCAGCTGGACAGCAAAAGGTTTACTTTTTGTTCTTTGGAAGTGAAAGTATACTGAAATACGGTTTCAACAAAAGTTCACATTAGCGAAATCACGCATGCCACAGATGCTTCTGTGCATTTTTTTGTGATTGGTTTCATGATTGGAAAATTTGGGGCTGAGGACCAGGCACGACTTGCAGACTACTGGCTCATGAATTCTCCTCATTTTTATCTTTTATATTAAGTTACTAAGCTACTTGACGTCTGGAATCTTAAGAGCTCACTAGGGGCCATCTAAGGTAAAGCAAATGGTCTCATTATGAGTAGAGGAACAACAAGAGTTACGGAATATACAGAAATAACATATGCTTCATAGAAAGGGTATCCTGCTAAAGCAGTACCTATGAGACCTGAAGAACCTGAGTCAAATCATGATCAAAAGAGGGGAAGTGTTGACTAGAGAAATTAATAACATACATCTTTCTTTGATTTTAAGGTTTTTCTTATCCATGAAACCAAATATTAACCACAGGAAGCCTTATCCAAACTTGAAAAGCCTACCAGAAATTGTAATATATAGCAATATGTAATTTTGTTTTACCTTGCTTTAAAAGGGTAGTCATCAAAGCATTACCTACTAATTTAAATATCAAAAAGGCTCATGGCTACAGGTGGGTGTAGGGGCAAATTATTAGCTGCCAGGCCAGAAGTAACTTGTTATCAGTTGATCTCAAGCAAGGCAGAAGGAAGGCCTTAATAATGTTAAGATTAGCCACTGGTTGATATTCTACATTTCTCCCACCTTATTATATATCTACCTTCTTTGACCCATTTATTTTCTCTGGAAACAGAACTGTCTACCTATATATATGTGGAATGATTGCTCAGACTAAATTTTATGCACAAATTTTGGTGAATTTTGATTATTTTTAAGAGTATATATAAATACACCGCCCACACAAGTAGAGATCTTTAAAATAGTGCCTGACATACAACAAATGTCTAATAAGTATTTGTTATTTGAGTCGGATCCAACTCGACGGCACTTGGCTTAGCATTTTCATTTTAATTTGATTTCATTTTTTACCAAAAATTTCAGTACAAATATAACTTTGGAATTTATTATACTCAATTAGGGAACATTTTGTATGTCAATAAATATACTACCATGCTTTTTGACTGTTTTTGACTGTTTCATAGTATTTCATATTTATTGTTTTGATGTAACTATTATTAAACCAGTTTTATGCTAATTTAATTAATCAGTTTCCTATTTACAGTTGGAAACCCTGGTAGCATAGTGATTATATGCTACATCTACTAAAAAAAAGGTCAGCAGTTTGAACCTTCAAGTGCTCCTTGGAAACTCTGTGAAGTAGTTCTACTCCATTTTAGAGGGTTGCTATAAGTCACTGACTCAGTGACAGTGGGTTTGGTTTGATTCATCGATATTGAAGATGTTGTTAATGTCTTGCTATGTAAAAACCAGAGCCCTGTGGCACAGTGATGAGGAACTGGGCTGCTAACCAAAATGTCAGCAGTTCAAATCCCGCAGCAGTTCCTTGGAAACCCTGTTCAGCAGTTCTACTTTGTCCTATAAAAATTGTGACAATAAACATCTTTGTAAATAAATTTAATTGTGCATTATTAATTAGTTGAATTCAACTTATTTGCAAATATTGGCATACATTGGCTGAATTAAATAGTAAATGAAATTCAAAACTTTCTAATTCAACATCCCAGTATGAGCCTTAATAATTGTGTTTGCTATCCAAGAACTTGTAAGGATGTGAGAAAAAAAAAGTGTTGCCATCTAGTTGATTCTGACTTATTGTGACCTATAGGACAGATAGAACTGCCCCATCAGGGTCTAGAAAGTGGATAGTGGGTTAGAGCTGCCAACCTTTTGGTTAACAGATATGTTCTTAACTACTGCATCACCAGGGCTCTTGTAAGTCTGCTTTTCAAACACAGGAATTCACTTGGAGTGTAAACTCTTTGGAAGTTTGTTACAAGCACTTGAGCTCTAATCTCACAGTAATTTTTACTTTAGTTTCAGATACAAATTTTTTTTCATACCACAAAGCCAGACAAGACTACCTGGACCTCCCATTGGATCCCATAGAAATTCACTCAGCTGAGTGAATTGCTTGACTCTACCAGGTTCCATACATGGGAGAAAACACTCTAATTGCTTACACCCTGGTGTTAAAGATCTGCAACACATTTCTTTCAATTCATCTGTGGGTCGAAATCATAGCTCTCCCCTGCAAATCTTATATACAGTCTTTTCCAGTTTGGGGACATCTTAAAGAAGTAGCACTCTGGCCCGTGCATTCATAACTGCACATTAAATGCAGCTGTTGCTTAGATAACACAGTTCATTCTCTTGGGTGTGTTCACTCTTTCCTGATTAATTGCCGGGAACCAGCCCCAACACTTTTCAGGGTCCCACACAGAGGGAGGGAGAGGCATTGGTGGGAAATGAATTAAGAGAGACAGGAAAGAGTTTCTCGGTTTAAGGCAGCCCGACCAAGAGTGAGAGCTGTCTGTCTTTATTGTTTTTATAGATGAGGTGATGTCATTTTCACCCTATTTTCTTCATCATATAAACTATTAGTTAACAAGAAACTGACCCATTATTATTGGCTAACAAGAAAGTGACCCCTCTAGTCTTCTTTCTCTAGTTAATTGCCAGGACCTTTTGGATAATGGTCTGAGACAGGTGTTCGTGGTGATAAATGTCAGAGCCAAGTAAAGCCAAGTGCCGTTGAGACAGTGAACACAATTAATGGTTTTATTTGTACCTCAAAGTGGAAGGTACAGAAGGGTAAACTCTTCAAAGCTTCACCATTTGGCTGTCTCCATTTGTTTCTCAAAGTTTTTATTTATTTCTTCCTGTGCAGATAGTAAGGGTCTGCCATCCCCTAATCAAGCCCAGCTGCTCTAAGAAACATGTTTCTTTAGTGTTTATCAGTTTGCCATACCAGCTATAAAGAACCTAGAAGTTTATTTGTTCTTTCTGCTGTCGGGAGTGAAATGCTTGTGTAGTTTTAATGGTTATGTGGAGAATTGTCCTTGAGAAGCCTTTCAAGGGTTACCTTGTAAACCTGTGTATGTGGAGAAAAGGGAGGGTGGAACACAATTAGGGGGAAGTCAGTGAGGCTGGGCAGGCCTCAGTGCTATCAGGCATGCTGTATTGAAATCCATTCCTCTGATCTCTTTTCCCCAGAAGTTCCTGGTCAGATTTTCCCAATATAATTTCATAAACCAAGGGGGTTGTAAAGCTCTTCTTAGAAGGCATCTTCCTTAATCCTCATATCAGGAGGGGAAGGGGTATCTTTTTTAGGAAAATTTAATTAGGAAGCAAAATATTGTCAGGGGTAATAGGCTAAAAAACATGTCACGGTTGAGATGCCTCGGCCTGTCATTTACAGAAGTTTGTGACTTTGTCTACAAGGGCCTTTGCGAATGGCGGGCCGCCGCAATTAATCCCTTTTTTACCTTCTCAAAAGAGTAGATTAAAAGAACTCCAGCAGATGTGCAAATGGATTTCTGTAAAGTGAGAGCTTGCAACAGTAAGCAATCTTTGCCATGCACCTCCTGTTCCCTCCCACAATGCATACTCTTGCCCTTCCCTCTGTCCTCCTCTCTTAACCTTGTCTCCTCTCACATTTACTTCATTTCTGTCATGATGGCCTTTGTTGTCTGTCTCCCCCTAATGGAAGGTTTGATCAGATTCTACTCTTAAGAGATTTTGATTCATAGTCAGGCCAAGAGGGTGGACTAGTCACACATCTCTTCAATTCCCTCTGAGAACTAAATCCTAGAAAACCAATTGAACAGAGGAGAGCAGACATCCTGGATCCCCAAGAACAGGTGTAGTGTTGTGAGATCAGACAGGTTGACTGGAAGGGGAAAACTACTTTTCTCAGAGGAGAGAGGGCAGTGTAGTCTGCTTCTTCTGGTGCAGTGGCTGAGAAGCTTACAGGTATGGACACTATCGTTGTTAACCAGAAGATTGGGATTGGGATTGCCAAGTCTGAGAGCCTGGCAGGGGCCAGCTGCTACGCTGAGCTTCAGTGCTTAAGTAAACTGCATCTTTTGAAGGAGAAAGGCTATGCTTGGGACAGTCACATCTTGAAAATCCAGCAGTGGCTGGCAACTGGAGGTGCCAGTGCCCCTCCCCACTGTCTTCTCTGAGTTGTGCCATAGATACTGCTGTATCAGCACAGGAGAGGTGGCTCAGGTGGGATGCCATCTTGCTTAGCTGAGAGCTGGAGTCAGCCACCTGGCTTAGTCTGGCTGCCACACTGAACAACAGTGCCTGTCTGGACAGTGCTTCTCCCAGGAGAAAGCTGTTTTTAAGACAGTCTTACTAGAGAACACAGTGGCAGCCTGTAGCCGAGTGTTGTGGAGTACTTAACCATCCCTTCTTTGAGTCATATTATAGAGTCAGAGGATACAGCTCCTGAGCAACTCCACAAATAGGTCACCAGCTTTGTCAGGTAGGAGGAAGGGCCTGCCGACCTTGAGGGACCAGCTGGAACCAGCTGCTGCTGGTCAGTGCTTCTCTCATCAGAAAAGCAGTTCTGAAGAAAATCTCTTCTAGACAAGGCTTATGGCCAAATGTGGCAGCACCATTTCCACCTCCTACCACAGAGCTACACCACAGCATCTGCTGATGGGAGCTCAAGGGACTCTATAAGTAGAACACCATCTTTGTCAGCTAGGAGGTGGGGTCTGCCATACTTGAAGGCCCAGGTGAGGCCAACCTCCAAACTTAGCAGCATCATGGAGCAGGACATTGTCTCTCTCCAGAGAAGATGTGCCTAAGTCAGCTGCACCTAGAGAATACAGTGGCAACTGACAGCCAACGCTAGCAGTGTCATTACTCATTGTCTTCTTAGATCTATGCCAAAACTTCTATTGCTGCAACATTGGAGAAGCTGAACAGCTTTTTGATCGTGCAATGAAGACAATCAATAGCTGACCATTTAAAGAAGAAGACCACCATGGCTCCAGAAAAGTCCCAAAATAAAGAATCAAAAAACATCACTGAAGAAGCCTTCTTGAAATTTTTGCAGGTAGAATTAAAAAAAAAAAAAAAAAAAAAAACTATGTATAGAGCACTTCTAGAGATTTAACAAAGTGCAGCAGAACAAAATGAAAAATTAAGCCAGCTATATGAACTGCTAGAACATCAATGATCTGAAATTCAGCAGATCAGTAATAAAATCACAGAGTTAGATGATTCAAAGCAAAGCCAAATGTAGAATTAGAGAGATTGAAGTTAAAGCAACTGACATCATCATTTATGATGTGAAATCAGATAAAAGAATGAAGAAAAATGAAGAAGGACGTGGTGCTCTATTAAGAGGAATAATCTACAAATAATTGGAATTCCTGAACACAAAGGGGTAGCAGAGAAAACATAGAGAATTGTTGAAGAGCTGCTGACAGAAAACTTTCCTGACATCATGAAAGAAGAGAACATAGCTACTCATAATGCTTATCAAACTCCACAAAACTAAGCCCAGGGAGAAAGACACAAAGACATATTATAATCAAACTTTATAAAATGAAACATAAGCAGAGGCACTTAAAGGCAGCTAGGCTTAAATCAGAACTAACATATAAAAGGAAGCCTTGCAGGCTGTCCTCTGACTTCTTGCAAGAAACCATGTTGGCAAGAAGGCAGTGGGATGACACATGCTAAGCCTTGAAGGAGAAAAAAATTCCATCCATTATGTACCACGAAAAATTGTCTCTCAAATATGATGGTTAACTTAAGATGTTCTGGGATTCACAGAAGCTTAGAGACTTAAAAAAAAAAAATTACAAGAAACACTGAAAAAAGTTCTTCATTTAGAAAGTCAATAACGTCAAATGTATACTCAAGGATGCAATGCAAGACACAGCATCCAGAGTCCTACTCAGTTAGGGAAGTCACAAAGTGCAATCAAAGCTAAAATATGAAAATTAGGGTGACAGAGTTCTAAACATGTAAACTATGACACCATCACATTATAAAGAGGGATATATTATGGTATTTACAGCCCTTTCAGATGGAGAGGAAGTTACAGAGATATACAGAAGTTAAAGATTGATTTAAACTTAAAAGATTAAGGAGGAAAGATGGAGTAGTCACAAAACAATCAATACCACTTTTCAAAAAAGAAACATAGTACAAGATTCTCAGCAGACACAAAACCAACAGTGAAAATGATGAAAAGAAAACCTATAAATAAATATGACCCCAAACAGGATATTAAGTGGAACAAAGAAAACATCAGCAACACAGAAATACAAGCAACAAAATGACAGTGCAAAATATTTGTCTATCAATAATTATACTGAATGTAAATGGACTGAATGCTCAGGTAAAGAGACAGTAACAGCTTGGATCAAAAAACACAATCCATCTATACACTGCTTACAAAAAACACAACTAACAATCAAAGACATAAAAAAATGGAAAGTAAATGGATGGAAAAATATATACCAAGTTAACAACATGCAAATAAGAGCAGGAGTGGCAATGCTAATTTCAGATAAAATAGATTTTTAAAGTAAAACCCACCACCGTTGATAATGATGGTCACTACTTATTGCTTAAAGATTCAATATAGAAGGAGGATATAACAATACCGAACATCTATGCACCAATACCAGAGCATCTAAAATACCTTGAACAGAGATTCTGACAGCATTGAAAACTGAGATCATTGCAAAATAACAGTAGGAGATGTCAACACTCCACTTTCAATAATGGACAGATAGAAGATCACATGTTGACAATTAACTAACTAGGCCTCATTGACTTATACAGAACTTTTTACCCAATAATAGATAGCTACACCTTCTTTTCCAATGCACATGTAACACTCTGCAGAATAGACCATGTATTAGTCCATAAAGTGAGTCTCAACAAAATTTGAACCATTGAATTATTGCAAGTCATCTTCTCAGACCATAATGCTATCAAAGTTGAAATTAATAGCAGAAGAAACATGGGTAGAAACTTGATCTCATGGAAACTGAACAACACCTTGCTCAAATTTCATAGGCTAGAGAAGAAATCAAAGATGCAAAATTCTCATTTCAAATGAAAATGAAAACACATGATACCAAAACCTATGAGATAAAGCAAAAGCAGTGCTCAGAGGTCACTTTATCCATAAATGCACTCATCTAGAAGAAGAAATGGCCCAAACCAAAGAATTAACCCTACAACTTGAACAGTCAGAAAGAGAACAACGAAAGAAACTCTTGGGCACCAGAAGACAACAGACAAAAAATAGAGCAGAACTAAATGAATTAGAGAACAGAAAAACAATCAAAAGGATTAAAAAAACCAAAACTGATTTTTTAAAAGATCAAAAAATTGATAAACCCTTGGCTAATCTTACAAAAGAAAAACAAGAAAGCATATAAATAGCTCGAATAAAAAAAGACACAAGAGATGTCACAACAGAACCAACTGAAATAAAAGTGTCATAACAGAGTATTGTGAAAGACTGTACTCTAATAGATTTGAAAACCTAGAAGAAATGGAGAAATTTCTGGATTCACGTCACCTATCAAAATTATCACAAAGGGAATTAGAACAACTTAATAAACCCATCGTGAAAGAAGAAATGGAAAAAGTTATGAAAAAGAAACTCCTAATGAAAAAAAAGATGGCTTCACCAGAGAATTCTACCAAACTTTTAGAGACACATTAATTCCAATACTATGAAGCTGTTTCACAACATAGAGCCAAGCCAAGCCAAGTGCCGTCAAGTCGGAGGACAGAATATTCCCAAATTCATTCAGTTAAGCTAGGATAACCCTGATACCAAAGCCAGGGAAAGATCCCATAAAAAAAGAAACTTACAGACCAGTATCGCTCATCACTCATGAACATAGATGCAAAAATCTTCAACAGAATCCTAGCCAATGGAGTTCAACAGCATATCAAAAAAATAATTCATCATGGACTAGTTGGATTCATACCAGGGATGCAAGGCTGGTTCAACATCAGAAAAACAATTAATGTGACCAACCACATAAATCACACTAAAGATAAGAATCACTTGATTTTGTCAATTGATACATAAAGGGAATTTGATGAAGTCCAACACCCATTCTTGTTAAAAACTCTCAGCAAAATAGGAATAGGAGGGAAATTCCTCAATACGATAAGGGGCATCTATGTAAAGCCAGCTGCTAACATCATCTTGAATGGAGAGGGACTGAAAGAATTCCCTTTGAGAACAGGAAGTAGACAAGGACTCCACTGTCACCACTTCTGTTCAACATTATGCTAGAGGTTCTAACTAAAGCAATTAGACAAGACAAATAAATAAAAGGCATCTGCATCAGCAAAAAAGTAAAAATATCTGTATTTGCAGATGATATGATCGTACACACCAAAAAACCCTGAAAAATCCATAAATAAACAACAAAAACTGATAGAAGAGTTCAGCAAAGTATCAGGACATAAGATAAACATAAATAAATAATTCCTTTACACCAACAAAGAGATCATCAAAGAGGAAATCACCAAATCAATATGATTCATAATAGGCCCCAAGAAGATAAAGTACCTAGGAATAAATCTAAACAGAGATTTAAGAGACACATACAGAGAAAATTACAAGATTCTACTGCAAGAAACCAAAAGAGACTTACATAAGTGGAGAAACCTACTTTGCTCATGGATAGGTAGAGCTAGCATTGTGAAAATGTCTGTTCAGCCAAAGTTATCTGTAAATACAATGCAATCCCAATACAACTTCCAATGTCACTCTTTAACACGGTGGAGAAACAAATCAACAACTTTATTTGGAAAGGGAAGAGATCCTGGATAAGTACTGAAGAAGAGGAACACAGTAGGAGGCCTCACACCATCTGACTGTAGAACCTATGCCACTGCCACATTAGTGAAAACAGCCTGATACTGGTACAAAAACAGATATATAGACCAATGGAACAGAATAGAGAATCAAGAAACATCACCATCCTCATATGAACAGCTGATACTTGAAAAGTTCCAAAGGTTGGAAACTGGGTTAAAAACAGGCTGCACTGTATGAATTAGGACCCATGCCCCTGGTCTTCCCACCTGCGTCAATGTGATCCCTGAGAGTATTTCTTTTCTTTCTTTCTTTGCCTTCCCCCTTTTTTGCTTTCTGTCTTCATTTCCCAGTTCTCATCTCTCTATATTTACCTTTTTTGTTTCTGTTTTTACTTTTTGTCTCTTGAGCACCCAGCACTGTGGGACTTTTATATCTGTCTGAGCTAGACTTTTTGGCACAGTCTAGTAAATTCTTCCCTGGTCTTTGCAGCAGCACTGGTTGAACATCTAGGGGCCTTTCACTTCGTTAAGCTAGTATTTTCTTCCTTATCTTTTTTCCCTCTCTATCTCTTTGTTCCTCATCTCTCCATTCCAATGGCAAGCTCCGTTAACACTCTTTTTGTTTGGTTTTCATTTGGGGCTCCTATTTCTCTTACCCTTTTGAGCACCACAAGTTACAACCTCCCTGCTCTGCTACACCACATTTGAGCAAGTGGCCCTACCCACTGGACAAAGGGGCATGAATTATTTTGGCCATAGATGAGCAAACAACACAAAACGTATGGCCTGCCTGCTCTGAAATAAACAAATATAACAAAAAGCAGGATGAAGCAAACAAAAAGTTACAATCAATGAATGTAATTAATAACTATTGAAAGTCCTGAAGACAGTAGACCACAACAAAACTTACATATATTAGAAGAACCAAAAAAAAAAAAAAAATAGGGGTGGGGATGATTGCAGCAGTCTTCCAAAATAAAACACAAGTTGGCTTTCCAGCAGAAGAAAAAGCACCAGAACTATCTGACAGCAAATTCAAACCTCTAATATTCAGAACCATTCCAGAGTTGAAGCATAAAGCAGACAAAAATGAGGAAAAGGCAGTCAAATTTATGGAATAATTCAGGAAAAAATATTATAGGAAAATAATCCAGAATAAATTAAAAACTAGAAATCCTAACAAAAACAGCAGTTAGGAGTCCAAAACATAAACAAGAAGATTTTTGAAATAGTTCCATGGAAGGACTGAAGAGCAGATTTGAAAGAATAGAAGACAGGACCAGTAAAATTGAAGACAATCACTTGGATACAACTCTGCTTGAGGAAAAATTGGAAAAAAGAACAAATAAAAATAAAAAAACTTGAGAACTGTGTGGGCTACAATGAAAAATGAAAATTTTAGAGTCATCAGAGTCCTAGAACAGGGGTAGAAAACAGAAACTCAGAAAGCATCATTGAAAAATTGCTGACAGAAAATAACCCTAATGTAAAAGATGAAAGTCTGACACCAAAGCTCTACTAACCACATATAGGACAAATCCTTAAAAAAAATCATCAAGGCATGTCATAATCATACTCTCTAAAGCAAAGTCAAAGAACATTCTGAGAGAACGTTAAGAAAAACAAAAAAGTCACATACAGAGAAGAAACAGTAAGACAAAATTCTAATTATTCAGTACAAACATTTAGGCAAGAAACAATGGGCTGATGAAACCTTAAAAGAAAATAACTGCCAACCAAGAATAATACATTTTGCAAAGCCAAGCCAAGTGCTGTCAAGTCAGATCCTCTTGTTCAAGTATGATGGTGAAATTAGGACATTTCTGGATAAACAGAAAATAGGGAACTATGTAAAAACAAAACTAAACTTGCAAGAATTTTTAAAGGGAGTCCTTTGGTCTGAGAACAAACAACATCAGATTGCAACCTTATTCAAGGATGCAAGACTGTTTATCAGCCAGATACTAGCCACAGAACTTTCAAGGACTACCCAAAACCAAAAGAATTATAGCAGTGAAGCAGACAGGTTAATCAGCATATGACAATGATGTCAGAAAAATAAAGCAGTGAACAAACGATATAGGTATAAAGCTTTCTAAGAGAGTGGGAGATAAGGAGGTATCAAGTAATAATAGAATAGTTCAAACCTAGGAAGATAAGGGTAAATTTCAAGGTAACTACAAAGAAAATTAACGTAACTACTCATCAAAATAAGGAATAAAAACAAAATCTACAGAAACAAAAGTGGAAAAGAAATCCACAAACCAGAGTAATTCAGTATGGAAGAGCAAAAAGAACAAAGAAAATGTCAGCACCACAAAAAAGATGCATGACAAAGTAACAGCAGTAAACTCACTCTTATCAATAATTACACTGAACATATATGGCCTAAATTTACTCATAAAGACACAAAGAGTGACAGAATCCATTGATATGCTGTTTAGAAGAAACACACCTTAGAAACAAAGATGTAAATTTATTACAAATCAAAGGATGGCAAAAAATACATATCAAGCAAATAGCGACCAAAAAAGTAGAAGTGATAATACTAACTTCGAATACACATTAAAGCAAAATCCACCACAAAACACAAAGAAAGACACTATATAGTGATTAAAGAGACAATTTATCATGAAGACTTAAGGAAAACAAATGTATGCACTCAAAGATTGGGCACTCAGTTATGCATAAAATACATAAAATAAACTCTAAAAACACGAAAAGAGAAGTTGACAATTCCACAATTACAGTAAGAGACTTGAAAATACCACTTTCAGTAAATGATAGAACATTCAGAATGAAACTCAGCAAATATATGAATGGGCTAAAGGGAACAATGATCCAACTTGATCTCATAGCCATAAATAGAACACTCCACTCAACAGCTGCTAGGTACACATTCTTTACCAATGCACACGCAACATTCTCCAGATTAGACCACATCTTAGTCTACAGAGCAACTCAACAAAATCCATAACACTCAGATAATGCAAAGTATCTTTTACTGCCACAATGCCATGAAGTAGAAATTAACAACAGCAAGAGGAAGGAACAAAGATGAGTTTTATGAAAACTGAACAACATCCTGATTAAAAACTCTGAGAAATAGAAGAAATCAAAGATGAAATCCAAATTTTCTAGAATAAAATGAGAATGAAAGTAAATATACCACAAACATTTGGACACGCCAAAGGCAGTCCTCAGAGGTCGATTTACAGTAATAGATGCACACATCAAAGGAGAAGAAAGTACCAAAATCAAAACATTACCTACACGACTTGAACAAATTGAACAGCAAAAGAAGCCCATGGGTGCCAGAAGAAATGAAATAATAAAGATCAGAGCAGCAATAAATGAAATAGAGACAAGAAAAACAGTAGAAAGGATAGACAAAATCAAAAGTTAGTATTTTGAAAGAATCAACAAAATCAACAAACTACTGGTCAAACTGAAGAAAGAAAAGCAAGAAAGTTATGATCCTTTTTATTTCATTGGGTTTGTTGTAATGTAGCTGGTTTTATTTCTTATTTGGATTAATCGAGTCCTTGTATCTTTGATTTATTTCTTTCTCCTTTGTTCCAGATGAGTTGGGACTAACTGATGTTTCTTAGGTGGCCACTTGATAGCTTTTAAACCCCAGACACCACTCACCAAAGTGGGAATCAAAACATTTTGTTAAAAACACTACCAATTGACCTAGAAGTTTCCTGAAAACATGTTCCCTGGTCTGGGATCTTAAAAACCCGTGATTGGCTATCTAGAATATTCCATTTGTCCTCTCCATTCAAGAGCAAGGAAGAATGAAGAAAACTAAAAAATACAAGGGGAAGATTAGTTCAAAGGGCTAATGGACAACATCTACAATGATCTCCACCAGACTGAATCCAGTGTAACTAGATTGTGGCCTTCTACTACCACTGATCACTCTGATAAGGATCACAACAGAGGATCCCGGACAAAGCTGGAGACAAATGTAAAACAAAATTCTAACTCAAAAAGAAAGACCAGACTTGCTGACTTGACAGAGACTGGAAAAACTCCGTGAGTATGCCACCATTCGGCTCATTCAGCTCAGTAAAGAAGTCACTCCTGAGGTTCACCCTTCATCTAAAGTTTGGATAGCCTTGTAAAACAAAAGTAATCTTAAGGAAAATGCCAGCACAGGGACAAGGACTGGAAAGAACAAGGTGACAGGAAAGCTGATAATCGGGAACCTGGGACTGAGAAGGGAGAATGTTGACTTGTTATGGGGTTGTTAACCAATGTCATAAAACATTATGTGTACTAACTGTGTAATGAATTTATTTATTTGTTTATTTTTAAATTTTAAATTTTTGAATACTTTAAAAAAATAAAAAGGAACCCATAGGATGTAGACTAAACAATACTGCAGTTTCTGAAGTCAAGTAGTGTAAGGCCTCTCACTGTGTTCCTCTTCTTCAGTAGTGCTTTAGACATCCAGGATGTCTTCTCTTTCCACACAAAGTTGGTGATTTTTTTTCTCCATCTCATTAAAAAATGACACTGGAATTTGTGTTGGGATTGCACTGTATCACTTTGGGCGAAACAGACATTTTCGTGATGTTAAGTATTCCCATTCATGAGGAGGGTAGGTTTCTGCAATTATGTAAGTCTCTCTTAGATTCTTGCAGTAAGGTCTTATAGTTCTCTCTATAGGTGTCTTATTTCTCTAGTTAGATTTATTCCTAGGTTTTTTTTTCTTGAGGGCTATAGTAAATGGTATTTACTTTGGTGATTTCTTCTTTGATGATCTCTCTGTCGATATAAAAGAATCCTACTGACTTACTTATGTTTATTTTGAATTCTGATACTAGCTAAACTCTTTCGTTAGTTCCAGTAGCTTATGTATTTATGTATATGTGAGCATATAGAATCATATCACCTGCAAATAGGGATATTTTTACTTCTTCTTTGCCAGTGCAAATGCCCTTTATTTACTTGTCTTGTCTAATTGCTCTGGCCAAAACCTCTAGTACTTTGTTGAACAGAAATGGTGAGAGTGGGCATCCTTGTCTAGTTTCTGTTATCAAGGGGAATTATTTCAGTCTCTCTCCTTTCAGGATGATGTAGAAGGTTGGCTTTGCACAGATGCTCCTTACTGCATTGAGGAATTTACCCTCTGTTCCCATTTTGCTCAGAGTATTTAGCACGAACGGTGTTGGACTTTGCAGAATGCCTTTTCTGTATCAGTCAACAAAATCATGTGTTTCTTATCTTTTGTGTTATTTATGTGGATGATCACATTAAGTATTTTTCTGAAGGTGAACCAGTCTTGCACCTCTGGTGTGAATTCAAATTGATCATGATGAATTATTTTTTTGATATATTGTTGAATTCTACTGGCTAGTATTTTTTGAAGATTTTTGCATCTAGATCGATGAGTGATATTGGTCTGTAATTTTCTTTTCTTTCTTTTTTTGTGAAAACTTTCTCTGGTTTTACTAACAGAGTTATGCAGGTTCTTAGAATGAATTTGGGAGTATTCTATCCCTTTCTATGCTGTAAATAGTTTCAGTAGTACTGGAGTTAACTCCTAGCTAAAACTTCGGCAGAATTCTATGGTGAAGCCATCTGGGCCAGGAGTTTTTTTTTTTTTTTTTTTTTTTTTTTAATGACTTTTTCAATCTCTTCCTTTGTGATGGGGTTAGTGATTTGTTCTACTGTCCCTTGTGGCAATTTTTGTAGGTGACATAAATCAAGAATTTTGTCCATTTCCTCTAGAATTTCAAATCTGTTAGAGTGCTGACTTTCGTAGTATTCTGTTATGATACTTTTGATTTCTGTTGAGTCTTTTGTGACATCTCCCATCTCATTTTCTGTTAAGTTTATCTGTTTCCTCTCCTGTTTTTCTTTTGTTAGTTTAGTCAGTGGTTTATCAATTTTGTCAATCTTTTCAAAAAGCTGGCTTGTGGTTTTACCATTTTTTTCAGTTGTTCTTCTGTTCTCTGATTCATTTAGTTCTGCTCTAACCTTTTTGAGCTGTTTTCTTCTGGTGACTAAGAGGTTCCTCTGTTGCTCTCTTTGCGCTTGTTCAAGCTTTAGTGTTAATTATTTGATTTCAGTCCTTCCTTCCTTCTGGATATGTGCATTTATAGAGATAAACTGATCTCTGAGCACTGCTTTGGCTGTATCCCATAGGTTCTGGTTTCTGTTTACATTCTCACTTGATTCCATAATATTTTTTAATTTTGTCCTTGATTGCTTCTATAACCCATGGCTTTTTGAGCAAGGTATTGTCCAGGTTCTGTGAGTTCAGATTTCTACCTATATTTTTTCTGCTGTTGATTTCAACTTTTATGGCTTGATGGTCCCAGAAGATGCTTTGCAATAATTCAGTAATTTGGATTTTGTTGAGACTTACTTTATGTCCTAACACGTGGTGTATTCTGGAAAATGTCCCTTGTGCTTTGGAGAAGAAAGTGTACTTATCTGTTGATGGATAAATAGTTCTATATGTATCAGTGAGGTCTAGTCAGTTAATTGTCTTAGTAGGATCTTCTGTAACTTTATTGTGCTTTTTCTCTGGATGATCTGTCCATTACTGAACGTGGAGTGTTGAAGTTTCCCACTATTATTTTGGAGTGATCTATCTTATTTTTCCAGTGTTGTCAGTGCTTGTTCAATATATTTAGATGCTCTGGCATTGGATGTATAAATATTTAATATTGTTAAGTCCTACTTACTTATTGAACATTTCAGCAATAAATGGTGACCATCTTCATTCATGATGGTGGATTTTACATTAAAAAACATTTTATCTGAGATGAGTATTGCCACTTATCTTCTTTGTATGTTGTTGGCTTGGAATATAAATTTCCATTGTTTGATTTTCAGTTTGTTCATATTTTTGAGTCTAAGCTGTGTTTCTTGTGAGCAACATATAGATGGATCGCCTCTTTTGATCCATGATGACACTCATTGTCTCTTTATTCGAGCATTCAGCCGATTTACACTCAGTGTAATTATTGATAGATACATGTTTAGTGTTGTCATTTTGATGCATTTATTATTGTGTTGTTGATGCTTTCTATATTCCATTTAATATTCTATTCTTAGTTGTTCTTCTTTGTGAGTTGACTTTTCATCTTTTTCAGTGTTAGTTTGTGTTTGTTGTTTTTTATGTTTGTATTATGTTCCTCATTTTGATATGTCTCATCGTTATTTTGCTTTGCAGTTACCCCTATGATCCCCCTTAATGTTCTAAGTTTAAACTAGACTTCAACTTCTGCATATTTTTTTATTTTCCTCTCCACCTGAAATGGTTATAATTACTGCAGTAATCCCTCTTTTTAGTGTGAGGATGTCATAGTTTTCATATTCTGATCATTGGTTCCCTTCTGTTAACATTGTAGCATTGATAGAGCTTTTTGGCTTTCCTAACTGAGTAGGATTCTAGATGCTGTGTCCTGCATTGCCTCCTTAAGTACACATTTAATGTTTTTGCTTTTCTAAGCAAAGAGCTTGTTTCAGTATTTCTTCTAGGTTTGGTTTGGTTTTATAAAGTCTCTAGGCTTCTGTTTATCAGTAAATGCCTTAATTTCTTTTTCATATTTGAGAGACAGTTTTGGAGGATATATAATTCTTGGTTGGAAGTTTTTCTCCTTTAGTGCTGTGAAGATGTTACCCCACTACCTTCTTGCCAACATTGTTTCTTCCAGGAAGTCAAATGAAAGACTACAGGGCTTTCATGTATATGTTAGCTTTGCTTTAAGCCTCATTGCTTTTAAGAGCTTTTCTTTATGTTTCATTTTATTAAACTTGAGTATAATATGTCTTGGTGTCTTTCTTTTGGGGTCTTGTTCCTCACACATCTTGGAAATCTATATTCTCTTCTTTCATAATTTCAGGGAAGTTTTCTATCAGCAACTCTACAACATTACTCTCTGTGTTTTCATCTATCCTTCCCTGTTCAGGAACTCCAATTATTTGTAAATTATTACTGTTAGTAGAGTCCCACAAGTTTCTTAATGCTTTTTCATTTCTCTTTCTTTTCTCTAGCTTCACATAAAAATGCTGGAGTCAGTTGCTGTATCAGTTACTGTATCCTCAAACTCACTAATTATAGGTTCCATATTCTCAATTCTACTCTGTTGGCTTTGGATTGAATTGTCTAATTTGGTAATTTTATTATTGATCTGCTGGATGGCAGATCATTGATGTTCCATCAATTCAAACAGATTAATTTTCCATTTTGTTCTTTTGCAAGTTGTTCAGTCTCTAGGAGGGCTCTGTACATAATTCTTTTGTCCTCAACTTCCAATAGTTTCAAAAAGCCATCTTCACCTGAGATACTTTTTGAGTTTTTATTTTGGGAGTTTTCCAGAGCCATGGTGGACTACTTCATTAGATGGTTAGCTGTTGATTGCTTCCCTCGTACCATCTAGCAGGTGTTTGGTTTCTCTGGTGTTACCTCAACAGGAACTGAGGTGTAATTCTAAGAGGGGAGTTGATCACCGATTGCCTCTGTGTACACTAGTGACTGGTCCCAGGTGGACTCTCTGGGGTGGCAGGCTCTGCCTCCTGTTTGACAGACAATGCTCTCCTTATGGAGTCACTGGGGTGCCATCAGCTGATGCTATGATGTGGATCAGTGAAGGCTAGAGGAGATGCTGCCAGACACTCAGTGGTCAGTTCTCCAGATGGTCTTATTTTAAAGTGCTAATTTACTGCTAAGCAAGGAGCTGTCCAAGAGCAGCCAAAATCAGTAAGGCCCTCAGGTGTGGCAGGTCCTTCCTCCTGGCTGACAGTGAAAGCATCTCAGAGGCCTTCCCCTGGTGCTGTTACATGGTTGAAGGCAGGGAGAGGTTACGGCCTTGCTGCCATCCTCTGCTACAGGCCCCACCTGTAACTCTTGGCACCACTGTCCTAAGCACACATTTTCTGCTGGTGATGCAATTTCAAGACATGGGCTGCTGCTCCAGGTGAGAATTTGCCCCAGTGAAGACCTCTGGGTGGCTGACTCTGCTTCCTAACTAACCAAAATGATGTCTCACCCTGGCTGCCCTGCCAACTGTGAAACAGCAGAATCTATGGCACAGCTCAGAAGATTGAGTTGAAGGGCAATGGTGCCCTTGATCAGTAGCTGGGCTCTCAGTGTGTTCCTCTCCCAAGCATAGTCTTTCTGTTGCAGTATACACTGTTTACTTAAGTACTGGAGTTCAGCATATTAACCAGCTCATGCCCAGCTCCCACTTCAGGGAGAACAAAGAAGTCATAAGTACCTGTGGTCCTGCCAAATGGTGAGTCAGCAGAAGCAGGACTCAGCATGCTGCTGTCTTTACTTTGAGAGAGGGAATTACCTCTGGTTGTGCTTTTTTAAATCTAACCTGCCACTCTCCATCTCTTTATTGATATATTTAGTCCATGTACATTCAGCATGACTATTGACAGGAATGAACTTAATACTATCATTCTGATGGCTTTTTGTGTTTTGTGGATGATTCTTTTGTTCTCTTTAATTTTCTTTGTTTAGTCTTTTTTCACTTTGTGTTTTCTGTTTATTTTTTTTCAATGTTGGTAGTTTTGTATTTGCTGGCACTTCTTATTTTTCTTGTATACTATTTGATACATAATATTGATAATTTCCTTTGTGGTTATCTTAATATTTACCCCTGTTTTTCTAGATTTAAACTTGTCTTTAATTTCTTGGAATTGGCCCAACTTCATCTCCATATGAGAGACATCTATGACTACATTAACTTTTGAGTACCTCTTTTTTGATGTAATGTTTGCATGATGACTTCTCCATTTCCCTATTTTCAGTGTTTTTCCTGTGATTTATTTTTGTGATTTCCCCTGTTTGGGTTGACATCCACTTGTTCTGTTCTGTGGTCTGGTCTTAGGTTGTAATTCTAACCAGAGAAATCTCTTTAGTATTTCTTATAACTTTGGTTTGGTTTTTGCAAATTCTCTTAATTTTGGTTATCTAAAAAAGTCCTAATTTTGCTACCATATTTATGAGACAATTTTGCTGGGTGGATATTTCTTGGCTGGCAAATACTTTACTTCAAGGCTTTATGCGTGCATGTCGTTCCACTGCTTTCTTGCCTGCATGCTTTCTGCTGAGTACTTTGGGCTTAGTCTTACTGATTCTCCTGTAGTGTATTTTTGGTTTATTCTTAGTCACTGTTAAAAGTGTGCCCTTACCTTTAGTTTTGGGATGTTCAGTTACAGTATGCTTTGGTGTCTTTCTTTCAGGATTTGCTTTGTGTGGAGTTTGATGACTTTCTGGATAGTTATCCTCTCATTTGTCATGATATCAGGATGTTTTCTTTAAGTAAATCTTCCACAATTGTCTCCGTATTTTCTTTTATCTCACCCCCTTTGTTCTGGTACTCCAGTCACCTATAGATTATTCCTTTCAATAGAGTCACACATCATTCTCAATATTTCTTGATTTTTTAAAAATTATTTTACTAATGTTTCCTCAAATCATTGATGTCTTTTGCCTTGTCTTCCATATCAGCAATTTGGCCTTCTATTGCCTCAATTCTGCTTCTTTTCTCCTTAGTCTAATTCTGTAATTTTATTATTCTTTTTTGAATTTCTAATTTCACTCTATGCTTTCTTGCAGCCTGTTCAGTCTGTGACTATGATCTGCTGCATTTTATCTCATTTCCTTCCTTATCTCTTGAAGAGGTCTAAACATTAATCTTATTTTACTTTTGTTAGTTCCAGCAAGTCCTCTAATTCTGGAAAATTTTATTCTTTGGAGAGCTTTATGACGAAATTATGATCTGCTTCTTTAAGTATTTGATATGGACTGTTGTTTCTGAGCCATCAGTAACTTTATTTATTTTATGTTTGTCTACTGTGTTCTAGCTTCTTGTTTTGAAGTTTACAAATAGTCTGGTTCTGTTTTATTGTGTAGTTGTTGTCTTTGAAGCTCTGCTGTCTTTTCATCAGGTCATTAGAATTGTTACTAGACATATAAGCCCAAGAATCTATTTACTTTTCTTATATGGATTCAGCTCAGGTGTCCAGTTAGTCAGTAACCAAGTATATGGTGCAAGCTCTCACCTACTGTCCTAGATGGACAGGGGTAACTGATACAAGCACAGGTGTCTGGCTACAGCTGGTAAGAAAAGCAGAAGGTTAATAGCTGTCCCTGAACATCTAAAGATAGTTTGTTTTCTGATGTCTGAATCTAGGTGAAGCAACAGTTTCTGTCTTGATTTTCCAGCTTAGGGGAAGACTCAGAATTTTTTTCTTTCCTCTCTTCCCCGAGTTTATTAAATTGTTTCCTCTTGAGTCTTGATTAATTGCTTAGGGTAGGCTTAAGGAGTCTTACTTCTGATTCAATAAATGATATCAGACTGTAGCACTATGGACAGTACAGAGAAGAGTGGAGGAGCACTGGAGAAGGGAGATTGGGCTATGAGGTCTGCCAATTAAGTTTGCAAACTCATCCTCAAAAAAAGTGCTACACACTTCATTGCTGAAGATCACTATGATCACCTTTAAAGTACCCACCTTGGGAAGCTATGCACCATTGTCAGTGCCTAGTCCACCCTTCAAAGCAATTTTTGAACTTTTTCTGAAATGGCCATCAGAGCCATCATTGTATTATACTTGATGTCCTGAATGTCATCAAATGTCTTTCTTCCAGTATTTCCCTTATCTTTGGGTAAATAAGAAAGTCATTGGGGGCCATATCAGGTGAGTGGGGAGAATACTACAAGAGTTACTTGTTTCCTGGCTAAAAGCTCCCTCACAGATAACTATACAACTAAGTTTGTGAACCTGCCACTGTCCCACCATGAAGAATGGCCATTTCAGGAAGAATTCAAAAAGCACTTTGAGCTTGGACTAGGTGCTGACATCAGTGCATAGCTTCCTCGGGGGGTGGGGGTGGAGGTACTTCAAAGATGAGTGTAGTGATAGTCAGCAATGAAGTGAACTTAGAAATACTAGATTTGTGGACTTAACTGTTGAACCCCATATCTTGAAGGAAAGATTCAGATTCAGACTTAGCTTTGGACAATCTAATGCTGTCTCTTACTGGCTTTGGAGGCAAATGGGTTCTCCTGACAATCACATCTGCTGAAGAGGACACCTACCATCCTCCACAGCTCTGCCTACCATCAGTGACTGTGGTCATTTCCCTGCAGGTCAGGTCTGTGGATCCTATGTACTTCTGGCACTGTTCTCACTCCCTTGTTGCTCAGTTCAATTTCACAGCTTTCTCTTTGATGCTCAGGGCTCCCAGGTGTCATATGTACTGGATTTGTTTGTTCTTTTGGTTCTTAGTTGTTAGAGAAAGGGTCAAAAGTAGTATCCATCTGTTCTACCTCTTGGCACCATCCTCCACAGCTTTCTAACACACTGGCATATGAAGACTGAAAACACTAGAAGAATCAGAGATAATTCTCATGCTCTCATATTGCTTTCTTGCATTACACTATGAGTCTAGTACAGTAAGAATTATTTTTGGAAGGGTTCAAGGTTTGGTAAGAAATCACATTAATTACCTTTTAGTTATATTGAGCTTAAAGGTTTTACTGTCATTCAAAGGGAGATTCCAAATGGATACTTGCATAAACAGATCTAGAATCCAAAAGTTTGGACTGGATGTGAATTTGAGATGTGGGTTATTGCACTATCATCTATGTTACATACAGTAGGAAAGACAGGTAGAGGAAAGAAAGATGCAGAGCAGGAAATGAGTACATCCTTTGTGTGTGTGTTGGTAGAGACGACATGACAAAATGAGTACAATACTGGTCAGTCATCACTAATAGGTTGTTAATCAGCTGTTACTCTAGCAGTTTCCACTTGTGCACTCATTTCATTTCACTGAAACACTGGTCAGCATTATTATCCTCAATTTGGTAAAATGGAAATTCAAAATTTTGAAGTGACAGAGCAGTAGAAACAAGATAGGTAATCTGCATGACTCGAATACCTTATTTTCTTCTGCTGCACCTTCTACTTCTAAACAAGGTATTCTGGTGGGATTTTTTAGTACATTATTTTGTACAGCTACTATCACTAACAGCATACTGGACTCATTAAAGAGTTTTCCAATGACCAGTGACTGGAGAATCCAAACTGAATGCAGCTTCTGGCTGTTAGTGAATAAAGGTTGATCATGCACACAAAAAAATGAGAACTTTCTCATTATTTTAGGTCACTACATTTCAAGGTTAAGAGGGCAGAGTAAAATAAGAACTAAAAAGATATTGTTGAACTAGTGGTTAAGAACTGAGAAGCTAACTAAAATGTCAGCAATTTAAATTAACCAGCTGCTCCTTGGAAAATCTATGGGGCTGTTCTACTGTATCCTATTAGAGTTGCTTTGTGTTGGAATCAACTTCATGGTGATGGGTTTGTTTGTTTATTCCTTTTTGGATTTGGTCGAAAGTCTAGACAGAAGACAAAGTGGTGAACTGGAGAATTAAATGGATCCCATAAGAATATAGAGGCTGATGTTGTAGCACAGAGAAAACAAGTTGGCATTTAAGGAAAAAAATTCACAAATTTTTTCCTAGTAAATCTGTCAGGTCCCCAGTTTATGCCTGGTTCCTTTGCCATTGTCATTAATTCTATGCTTTTGTAAGTTTTCTTCAGAATTTGGATTCTTTTTCTCCATGTCAGCACTGACCCAATGGCCCAGCCAGGCAGTTTGAGGGCAAGAGTTCCCCTGATGTGAGTTGCTGTAAGTGCTCTTGCTGCCTGGGTACCATTATTGGTCTGCCTTCCCCAGTGCTAGTCATATGCCTAGACATACTGCTTGTTACCACCAACTCAAATTATGGCTCTCCAAATCAAAGGAGGAAATTTCCCCTAGAAGACATCTGATTCTCAGTTCTAGCTCTGTCAGTGATGTGAATTACTTAAAATACCATTCTTGAGTGTTTACCCTCCTCCTCCTTGCAATCAAACACAGAACATAGAATTATCATCTGTAAAAATGACACTTTCTGCTTATATTTAGTGGTCAGTGAATGGCTTTCCTGAAAGTTCCCAAGTTTCTCCTAAGGTCTATCTCACAAACATGCTCCAGAGAATCAAAAAAGTTAGCCTGTCATTAATGTGTTCTAATGACTCCATTAACCATCCCAGGCTTCTGAGTATTTTCTTCACCTTGTTGGCATTACAATGCCATAGAGTATAACTCCACATTTCACTTTCAACACATACAAGCACACACACAAAAGAACACATTTTCATGTAAGTACTGCTCTGTAAAGGAGTTAGAGTAGGATTCATAGAAGGTACAAGAATAACTCAGATTATCTTGCTAACTCTAGAAGATCAGAGTTACTCAGGGCCCAGAATTCCACAATCATAGAATTTAGGGTTTGTTCTGAGACATTTACAAAGGGAGTTTGAAATTTTCCAAGAGAAGCTTTGTCAGGAGAGGCAGGTGACCTACTCCACAGGCAATGTGAGCTGTCTCTGTGCCAGTCAGTACCAACGTGAAAGTGTTGTGCAGTGGCTTAGGGTGAAATCAGTAAGACTTTGGTAAGAAATTGGGAAATCTCTTTAAATAGTCCCTGGGTGTACAAACAGCTACTTGGAAACTCTATGGGGCAGTTCTACTCTGACCTATCAGGTTTCTATGAGTCAGAACCAACTCAACAGCACTTGGTTATGGGTTGGGTGCAAACAGTGAACATGATTAGCTGCTAACTGAAAAGCTGGAAGTTCAAGTCCAACAAGAGGATTCTCATGAGAATGGCCTGGATGTCTATTTCTGAAATACCAGTCATTGAAAATACTATGAGGCACAGTTCTACTCTGATACACATGGATTCACCGTGAGTCAGGTTCCTTTCAGTGGCAACTCGTAGATGGTTATTTTGAATGAATTATTCCCATAGAATGTTTAGTTTCAGGCAATGATTACTCAGTGTTATGCAATGGTTATGGTGAAAGCAGCCGTCTTACCTCCATGTTCCATGTTGTTTCCATATATTTCTTTAGCAAATATTCACTGAGGGCATTCACGCTACGTCTAGTACCTAAACCAAACCATTGCAGTCAAGTCAATTCAGACTCATAATGACCGAGAGGACAGAGTAAAACTGTCTTTCAGAGTTTCCAAGAATCACCTGGTGGATTTAAACTGGCAACCTTTTGGTAAGCATCCATAGCTATTAACCACCAGTGTTTCCAGTCTACTATTAGATTCTGGGAATATAATGATAGTTCAATTCTGAAATTATTTTTGACAAATTCACCATGTACAAGAGATGTAGCATATATACACATGTATATATGTAAAATATAGTTTATTTTTTACAAATTTTTCTGTGCTTGGACTATACTGCTGCTGAGATTGCTTCTCCATAAAGTATGACCATGGAAGCCTAGAACAACCCAGATTATTCCAACAGGAATCTTAACACTCATTCACAGTTGCACTTGCACAGCAGGCACTCTTCATTGTCAGGCACCAGGACAAAAATTGAGAAGCCAAGCCAAGTGCCGTCGAGTCGGATCCGACTAAAAAACTAAGACATTGTCGTTAACTGATGGAACTTAGGGTTTTCCATACTGTAATGCAAATAACTCACATTTTATGCATTCCTTTGTTCATCTCACTCTCCCTCCCAAGACGTATTTTTCTAAGTGTGCTGATACTAGCTCTTTCCCCCCCCACTTTTTTGTTACAGGAATATATGGAAAAAGATTGGCATTGTGATGCCTATGAGGGTGTCTCATGGGTGGGTGTTACTCATATAAAAATAAAGAAATGGGAGAGAAAATGAAAGGAATAGGCAGAAATAACCTGTATTCTTTTCAGAGTGACATGTTTACTGTGTGACAAATGTGGGCATATACAATAACCTGGTAAATAAGAAGATGCAAGGACAGAACACGGAAAGAAATGACATGTATGCAAGGTACAAAAATTAAGTCCAGGAACTTAATTGTTCTAAGCGTTACATTCATCATTGCTGAATGTCACTATGGTATCCTTAGAATTACTCCTCTTGGGAAGCTATACACTGATGCCAGTGCCTAGTTCTCCCTTCACAGCAACTTTCGAACTCTTTCCAGAATGGCCATTGCCCACAGTGGTATGGTGGCAAGTTTGCAAACTTGATTATGAGGGGGTTTTTAGCCAGTAAACAAATAACTGTATTGGAATACCCTCCTCACTCAACTGATTTGGCACCCAATGACTTTTTTCCTTACCTTAAGATAAAGGAAATATTGAAATGAAGACATTTTGATGACATTCAGGACATCAAGGGCAATATGATGACAGCTCTGATGGACGTTCCAGAAAGACTTTCAAAATTTCTTTGAATGGTGGTTTACGCATTAGCACTGGTGCACAGTTTCCCAAAGGGAGTACATTAAAGGTGACTGTAGTGAAATTCAGCAATGAGGTATGCAACACTTGTTCTAGGATGAGTTCATGAACTTAAATGTCAGACTTCTTAAATCCTGTATAGCAACAGAGAATCATGACTGATTTCCAAACTGAAACAATTCTGGTTCAGCTCAAAGACTATGATGAAGCTAGAACCTTCCAAGAATTGTTAAAAATGTTTGCATTTATCCTGAGAGCATTGGAAAGGCACTGGGGTTTGAATAAGGGAGTGACATTTCTAGCTTTAAATTTGGGAATAAAAATTACTCTATCCAAATTACAGCAATCAGATTGTAAGGATGAAAAATTGGATAAAGGAGAACCAGTTAAAATATTGCTGCTGTTGTCCAATGGAGTAATCATGGATATTTTCATTAGAATGATGATGGTAAAGGTGCAATAATAATTGACAAATTCAAGACAGCTTTCAGGAGGAAAATCACCAGGAGTTCAGAAAAGACTGAATGGGGGAGATGAGGTGCAGAAGATGCTGAGGACAAATCTCCAAGTTGTAACTAGATGGGTGATTATGGTTTATGGGTTATTGAACAATGGAGGGTGATGACTGTAGTGGCTTGTAAAGTTTGAGTGTAGGAGTGAAAATTCCAAGTAGACCTCGATGCCAAAGTTCAGCAGAAAGGGCTCGTATTGACATACAAATACGTGAGTCATTAGCTGGCCATAGTAATTAGTAAGAAGTTACCTATGAGATAGTAAACAGTGAAAACATGGTTTACTTGGAAGATGATTTGCCTGACAAAAAAAAGATTGAGAAGATAAAGAGAAAACCAAGAAAGCACTGCAGAGTAATGAAAGTCAAGAAATAAAAAGCATTTAACAAAGAGGTCAAATTGACATGGACTTCAAAATGTCCTTTGGACTTGGGAAAGTGGAGATTCTTGGTGATCTTAGCTGAGCTATTTTGATAGCATAACAGAAGCCAAATCCTCAGTGGAATAGGCTCAAGAGTGAGCAGGAAGTGAGAAACTAAAAACACACAGAGAGAAAAGTCTTGGAGAGCAGGAAGGAGAGGGAGTGGATGTTAGATCGGGTAGTTGGATGAATAATGATGTGGGACTGACAGAATACTCTATAAAACAGGATGAAGTATTCTTGGAGTCCTGACCTGATGGTACAGTGGTTAAGAGCATCTTGAGTGTTGATGAAAGGGACTGGGCTCTAAGGGTGATAATGCATATACAAGAGAGAAAAGAAGTTATTGATAGAAGAAGGGTTCTTGATAAGGTATGGTATGTTCAAATACTGTAACATAATTTAGCTTCCAAAGTTTCACAAGTAAGTATTATTAGATATATTTGTGTAAACTCCCTTCTGATTCATTTTGAAAACATATTTTATGAAATACTTTTCTTTCTCTGTGACAGTTTATAGTCTTATCTTTGAATGCAATGGATTGTATTAATTTCTGACATTCCTTGTATAACCAAATTTGATTATGAGCCATGTTATATGCATTACTAATTTTATTTATCAACATATACTGGTGTTTTTGTATCTATGTCTGTATACATGAAGTTGCTCTGTATTTGTCGTCTGCTGTTGGTACATTTTTGTGCTAGGTTGTACTGGTCTCATAAAAGAAGACTAATATAATTACTTTATATCCTAAAACAATTTTCATGACACAGGAATTATCTCCTTTGACTCATCTGTCAAACTATTGGTGTCTGACCTCTTGGGGCAGGATATGGACAGGAGTCTGCTTGTGGTGATACTTGACTGCCAACTCACTTCCTATGAGGACTGTTGTTTTCCTGAGGCAATTTGAGCATTATTTTCCTAAAACTATTATCCATTTCATCTGCTTTCAAATATTTTGCATACAGTTTTTCATATTATTCTCTTACAACTTCTTATTTCTATCTGTAGTCATTTTCTCTTCTCTTTTATAATATTGTATGTTCATGTAATCTCCTTCTCTTTAGAGATTTAGTGCTATAAAAGAATTCTTAAAGATCTTGTGATGACTGCAACAGGGGAAAACTAAAGCCTGAGAAAGCTAAGTGACTTATTCAAGGTCATATGTCCAGTTTTGGTTGCACCCATGTCTCCTAGGGCTCTATCAAGTGAACCTTTCCACAGACCTGATGCTTTGTCCTAGTTTGTACCCCTATCTCAGTTTAATTTATGCTGAGGTAAACAAAGTTCTAGGTGATTATATTTGGGCAAAGCAAGCTCCACATGACATCGAGTGCAAGTGTGAACAGATGTGAATCCATGAGTCAGTGACAATCATGGTACCTCACAAAGGGTTCATTTGAAGCTGAGTCCACAGTGATTAATGAACAAAATCACAAACCACAACGTGCTAACAGAATTTACTAACACAAAGCCATGTCCATGGGACATAAATGCCAGAGCTAATATGGTATTAATAATGTTTACCATTTATTTGAAAGAAGGATAATATGCTTGTGAGTTTCTAGAAGCATTTTATTAATCAGAGAATTTTGCTAGGTTTGAGATTTAAATTTAATTCAGTAGATTACATTTTTCCTCAGACTATTTTAAAGAAAACTATGGTGGATTCGCTATTAAGCTACTGACACGTCTTCTTTGTGATGACAGGCAACAGCAAGTATGACAAATGCTGCTGATTGTTTTGTTCAGCAATTTCAGACCCTTTCCAGTAGGAGAAATTTATCCATTAAGTCTCTCAACGGGAGCCCACATTGTTAAAAATGACAATGATATTTATTTATCCCCAATGGAAAGTATCCATACAATTGTTTCTTCTCTGGCCTTTAGGGTTGCCATGAGTTGGATCTGACTCAACGGCACTTGGCTGGCTATCTTTTGCATTAAACTTGATAACAGTGTTTGTAAATACAGGTGGCAGGTGCTGTACAGATTTTAATATGACACTTTAATTCTGAAAATCATGATTATTTCAGGACTTAGATTGCCCAAAAAGAAGCACGTAATTTGACATTACCTAATTTACTTGACACATCCCAAACTGAATTCAGTCTGTTACCATGAAAGATATACACACAATTTCTGCTCCGTGTTCCTGTAGCAGAAAGTGCTGGCTACTTACCCTGTATCTGGTCTATTCTTCATACATTGGATTAGAACCCTGAAGTCATTTTAGGGTCGCTGTAAGCCCTGCTAAACTGTTTTGCTCAAACATTCTTGCAGCTAGCTAAGACTAAGTGACAATTTCTGGGCAAAGAAATGTACGTGTAAGTTCAGACTTCCAGCACAACTCTTTAAAGAGATGCATTTTGTCTCATACATAAAAATATGTTTTTATTGCTGCTTTGCATGCTATGATAACTAGAGCTTCTGCAACCATTTTGGAATACAAGGAAAATTCTAAAAATGGCACATATAGGTTCTTGATTAGTATAGACTCACTTTTTCAGCCATACAAAGAGTCATAGGCCAATACCCATTGCTTATTAAATATTGTTGCCTATTGTTGATTTGTCTTAATATTTTCATAGCCTCATATGTTCTTTTTTCTTTTCTATGCTCTGGTAATCCTATCCCATGAAGTTTTTTTTTCTCACAGACATAGGCCGAATCCCTCTTTGGCTCCGTAACATGTAGTACTCACTGCTTACAATACCTCAGCTTGCGGTCACCAACTAAGCATATTCCTTGAGGAAAAACATGTTGTTTTTCACCCCAATCATCCCATATTTAAAGTAAGTACAGTCTACTTATGTAGATAAAATGGATTCGATTGATATTACTTGAAAGAATGAATGGCAGTGTAAATAAAAGAGCTTGGAATTTTTGAAACATGTGAAAATGAATTGTAACAACGTATTAAAAGATATTCATAAACAAAGTAAAAGTCAAAGGTGAAAATAGTCAATCTTGTCAGAAAATTTAAAATGTATCCTTGTTAGAGGCTTGGGTGGCAGAAATAATTAAGCACTCAGTGCCAACCCAAAGGTTAGAGGTTTGAGTTTACCTAGAGCTACCTTGGAAGAAAGCCCTGGTGGTTTATTTAGAAAATTAGCCATTGAAAACCCTGTATATAGCACAGTTCTATTCTAATATACATGGGGTCACAGTAAGTCAGTTGACTCAGTGAAAACTGGTTTGATTTTGATTTTTATTTGGGTAAAAAAAAAATCTGACAAATTTATGATTAGAGTATCCATGCTGTACTCATGAACACTAAGTTTTGTGTCTGTGTGTGAATATGTGTGTGTGTTGAATGGTGAATACTTTGTAAGAAATTCTTGATTGGTCATGTTGAGTTATTTTTCAATTCAAGGTCTTTGAAACAAAGGTAACCACAACACTCACCCTACCATTTTCCTCTTTACTCTTCAAAAATGTGATTCCCGTTTGATTTTTATAATCTTGATTTCACATAAAAACTTTAATATATCATCTCTTTAAATATCTAGGTAAAGTTAAATTCTATAGTAAGAGCTAGGTTACTAGAACTGGTGTAACAATCATTACCTTTGCCTTATAAAGTTCTCCACTCATATGTTTTCCAAAGAAAGTCATTTGTTTAAAAGTCTCAGTTGTGTGACCTTAAGCCCAAAGGTCATAAGACAAACGTTTAACTCCGAAGGCATAAAGTATCTGTGTGATTTATAAATGTAACATTATTGACATTAACATAAGATTTGATCTTTCATGTCCAGTCTCATGGGATGTAGCTTCTCAGCATATTGAGTTTTCTTCCTTTCCCATTTATTGTTCAAAGGCATACCTTGAAGCATAAACTTCAAGAATGCTGGAGAATATATCCCTTTAAAGACTAGAAAAAATACCCCAAGATCACAACATGAAAGAATGAATCTCAATTAAATTTTTTTATTTTTTATTATAACTGAGTGAAAATGTATATTCCTGTATAAATGCACATGCCCAGCTATATGCAGCTTCTACTGCTCTTCCTGCCCGGTGAGGGCACTATTCCTCTTTGCTCTATATATGTCTCATCCTCTCATCCTCTCATCCTCCTTTTCCCAAGTCTCCACCCACTTTCCTCCCTCCAGCCAGAGGTCAGCAGGATGATTAACCTTCCTTTTCAAATGTTAAAAGTTCTGGAGTAGTTACTTTTCCTTCTCGCATAAATTACTCAGATCTTGGAAGTCTCAAATAAAGGTACAAGAAAACACATTGGCAAAAATATTATCACTTTAAAAAAAAAAACAGGTTAAATTAAAGCATATCTCATTTATGGATTGCAGTAGAAACATGTTCATGTTTTACAAACTAGCATTCACTAATTCCACAGAAATAAAGATTATACTTTCCATTTCAATACTAGGACTGTATTAGAACTGGAAAAAAGTCAAAGATTACTAATTTTTAGCCTCATTGTTGCTGCAGTTGAAAAAGCATAACCCACGTGATTCGTGTGAATCAAAATCACTCACACCTAAACTGTCCATTGGCTTAGCCCTCACAGATTTAAAAACATCAGTTCTACCTGGGTAGCATAGGGGACAAATGCTATGGCTGCTAACCGAAAGGTCTGCAGATAGAATCCGCCAGGTGCTCCTTGGAAACTGTGAAGCAGTTCTACTCTGATCTATAGGGTTGTAATGAGTCACAAATGACTTGCCAACACATGATTATTATTATTATTTTTTAATTTGGTATGCACTGGTAATCAGGAAAGGTAGATTTTAATGAAATCTTGCTTTAGCAGAGAAATGATTTATCATAAGAACTTGCTTTCCTTTGATTGTAAATTAGTATTACTCAATAGCTATAACTGAATAAGGTCAAATTTTCAAGTGAAGTCAGTGTGGTTTTAGGAAAACATAAGAGGACAAATGCTGAGGAACATCTGAGCACACAAATGACTGCAAACTTGTTGATCTTATACATTTTACTAACTGCAACATTCAAAATGTCAGATTCATGTAGCTTTAAATCTGAAAATACTTGTCAAACAACACTTCTGGCAATGAACTTATCTTTGGGAATTGGCCAAGTATCTGAAATAATAGCTTCTTACCAGAAATTGGACTAGTTTTGCTTGCATGTCATTAGAAAGCAACTGAATTATTTCTTTAGCCTGCTAGTTCTCAAACTTGAATGTGCATTAGAATCCCATGGAGGACTTATTTAAACCTGGATTGCCTGACTTCACCCAAAGAATTTATTTCTGTGTAGGTCTAGAGTGAGGCCTGAGAATCTGTGTTCATAACGAGCTTCTAGGTGCTGCTGGTACTGCTAATATGGAAATCACCACACTGACAACTCCTGGTTTTGAACAAAAACAAAGAAATTATTAATGTTAATTAAGAAAAAGAAAATATGTGAACATTATATTTCCTTCCGTGTCTCCCTAGTCTATGATTCTGGTACAACTCTATTATTAATAACACAGAATACTTTGTTAAATTTATTTATTTTTGGTAGAGGGTTAACTAAAAAGCTCTTTAACTTTCATTAGGAAAACAAACAAGCAAAGGGTCTGTTGAGCGGGAAACAAAAGAAAGGTATTTTTTAAAGTCATCATACATAACTTCATTTGGTATTAGGAAAAGTACAATTCTGTCATTGATTTTTTAAAATTTATTTATTACAGTAAATGAATAAAATTTCTAACATCAACTGTCTCATCTATGATAAACCCTCCACCCCCACACACCCTTACAGCCATCAAAGTTATTTTCTTCTGTAGATAAATCTATTCTTAAGTCCTTCTAACAGAAGTCTCATACAGTATTTGTCATTTTCACACTGACTGATTTCACTCAGCATAATATCTTCCAATTGAAACCATGTTACGAGATGTTTTCTAAAATCTACACTGCTTTTTATCATAGCATAGTGTTCCATTGAGCATGTATACCATAGTTTGTTTATCAATTCACCCACTGATAGACATCTGGATTGATTCCATCTTTTAGCTGCAATAAACAGTCATGTGCATGTGTCTGTTCGTGTGACAGCATTTGTTTATGAAGGATAAATTCCAAGCAGTAGAATTACTGGATCAAACAGTATATCTATCTCCAGCTTTTGAAGGAAGTGACAGATTGCATTCCAAAGAGGTTGTACCAATCTGCTATCTCACCAGCAGTGTAGGAGAGTCCCAATCTCTCCACAGCCTCTCCAGTATTTGTTGTTTTGTGTTTTGGGATCACAGCTAACTTTGTTTGTGTGAAAGGATATCTCGTAGTTTTGATCTGGATTTCTCTAACAGCTAGTGATCGTGAGCATTTTCTCATGTGTCTTTTGGCTGCCTGGATGTCCTTCCTCTCTAGTAAAGTGTCTGCCCATCTCCTTAGAATTTTTGTTTTAAAAATATGTAAGCATATCTAGAGTCGGATCCGACTCAACGGCACTTGGCTGGCTTGGCATGCATATCTAGTAAAAAGATTGTAAATTCAGAAATAAGAGTTATTTGTATAGGAAATACTATGTCCTGTACAAATAAGTTAGGAGAAATTCTTAACTTTGGGGTGGGATGGAATGGGGTGGGTTCTTTACAATAAAATGAGAACATTTGGACTGGATGCTCTGTGACAACCTGTCCAGCTCTAAAGAATGTCCTCTAAAGATTGTGTTAATTCATACAAGTCTGTGTCACAAAGAAGTTGGCGCCTACATTTACTTGGCAAAGAAATTAAATTTCTTGAAGGAATTTCCCCAAATCTGCAGAAAAGATAACTTTCCAGTTTGATAGCTATTGATTTAAAAGAGTTTTAAAATAGAAATTGAGAAGAGAAGATAATTAGATTATTTGGAATGTGTCTTCTAGCTCCTTACATGTTACTTGCCAGCTTAAATCTTGAGTACAAATTTTAACAAGAGACAAGATTTTATTCCTTGTAAAAACTTCTTTAGTGTTTAGATAGGCAGATTCTGAGGGTGGTAATGATCAGTTGATAGTTCTAGAGTAGTTTGTGGCATCTGCTGCTGCTCAGTAGCAAAATTAATAAATACCTGAAAGAAATAATGAATTGTTAACACATACGCACACTCAAGATTTTGGTCTCAATTTTTATAAGGAGGAGCTTTCTCTAAAGTATTACTCAACTGTTCCTAGAGCTACAAATTGTCAGTTCATACCACCTACTCCTAAAATGCCATAAACATGAAAATCCATTGAGGACACAATGGATTTATGGAAGATGAATAAATCACCTGAGAATTCTCAATGACGTATACATGGTTTTAGAAAGAAATCATGATATAATTCTATATTTCTGGTACTCTTAATAAATCAAGCACTATCTCATCCAAAATCAGCCATCGCTGAATTAACGTGGTCTTTTGGGAGATGGGTAAGGTAGACAAGAGATATGATCTAACCTACTGAATGTAGTCATCAATAAATCGTAGCCTGGTTGATTATGGCTACCTGGAGTGGACAGCCTATAATAAATAAACCTCCTAATACTTACCATCCTTATCACAGTTTAAAAATTTTTTAAATCAAGCAGTGATTATTTAAAAGAAATGGTCAAAAGTAGTTTGGTTAATTTTAAAAACTGACCAAGTTCAGTTTCATGAAAATACTAAAATGCAACTTACTGAATTATTCAAGGTACTCTACCTGTTCCAAAGTGGTTTGGTTAATGGAGTAGTGTTTGATATTCAAGAAGGTCTTATTGTTCTCTAGAACTGTGAACAAGTCAGCTAACAATCCACACCTTTTTGGTACGTGATATTCCAATAAACTAAGACGTTGACCCTGAAAACCAAAAATTAATACATATACATATATATTATTGATTATAAATCATGAAACAAAATTGATCAAAATATATTTAATTCCCCAACAAAAGTGTTGCTTTTTGTTGTTGTTATTTTGTAACTATAGACAGTAAGTAGGTTTGTAAGCCTATTTTGAGTGTCTCCAATAAATGCTTGTTAATGACAATTTATCACAAAGGATATTTGTAAATGATATTCACCTGGGTTGAGTTACTGTTTTGCCTCCTTAGATGCACTTACATTGCAACAGGCATGAAAAGACAATTTTAAGTGAGTACTAATAAGTGTTAGTGCTGCAGTGGTTTAGGGCTTGACTGCTAGCCAAAAGATCAGTGGTTGGAATTGACCAGTTGCTCCTTGGAAACCCTGTGGAACAATTCTCCTCTGTCCTATAGTTTCACTACGAGTCAGAAATGACTTGACAGTGAGTTTGGTTTGTGAATAGTATGCCAAGAAAGATCTGAGTGGAAAACTAATGCGGCATAATGTGGAGCACTGTAGTTCACTGTTGTTCTCAACATTAGCTGAATGACTCTGTTTTGAGCCCCATTTTCATTTATGCAAAATAGGAATGCAATATCTGTTTTATAGGATTGTTTAAAATGGTACTCAAGTATGTTTTGCACAGTGTTTCTTAAATGGTAGGATTTTGCTAACTGTTAAAATAGATAGGAAATAGCCATTTTGTGGTCAACAACCTATTAGAAATTGTGGTAAAGTAGAATCACACAGCTATCCCAAAGAATTGTACCTTGTACCTCTCAAAATTTAATGTGCATAGGTTTCACCTTGTGACCTTACTAAAATGCAGTTTCTTGATTCAGTAGGTTGGGGCCTGAGATTCTGCATGTCTAACAAGCTCCCGAAGTGCTGCTGGTTCAAAGACACTTTGTGTCAAGGTTGTAGAAGATTCCGACCCAAGCCTAGAGCTCTTTCTGTAAAATACTGCTGTGAAATCTATAAACCTTGAAGCAAATACCTCTGAGAAAGTAACTTTCAAAACCTTCCATTCTGAACAAAACAAGCTTTGTAAGAGAAATGTGCCATGGATAAGAGGGTTGACAATTAATCACAGTTTACATTGGGGTAATCCAACAAGTGTCCTAGTAGGGTCATCATTCTGAAGAGCTGTCAAATAACATCAGCTGTCCATAATATTTTGTGGAATCAAGGCATGGTCTATATGTTGTTATGAGGTCAAGAAAATAGGGACTATTTATGGTAGTATAGAATTAAAACAGAAAAATACAAGAACATTTATAGATGAAAACAAAGAAGTAATGCCGAATATTAACACTACCTTAAACTGGATTCCTGGGAAATGGAGCTTCAAGCAGTCAGAAATAGTGTGATGTTGATCTTCTCTCTTAGAGAGCCAAACCTTGACTGTATAACCATCACCAAACCTGAAAGTTGAAAAAAAAAATATAGTTACTGCTATATTGATCTAAGATTGATCTGTGCCTAATCATTTTCATGTAGGGGGGAAAACAAGGAAATTATTCCAAATCATTGAAAGATTTTGGATTCTCATGATAATGATACTCAGAAATTCATCATAACACAATTATGCAGTTTGCTATGAATTAATTTATATTGACAGAGGCACTGATTTATTACCTTTTTAAAAAACAAATACAGGAATCAAGACCAATTTCAATAAAGGATGAAAGGCAAAAATGCAAACTGAATGCAAAGTGAGAAGCTGGACTAGAAACTAGTCTAGAAAATCAAACTCTTCATCTTACACCTTCAAGATCCAAAAGTATTAGAATGTGGTTGGAGAAAGATGAAAGAAAAATGCATGAGTAATTAACCTAGGCACTTGTTTGTCATGTAAAACAGTTCTCTCCACTGTGCCATAGTTGGACAGTCCTGTGACCAGGAGGGAAGTTGGCCTGACAGACACTATCCCTAGAGTCTGGAGTTACAGATTACACTGTCATCCAAATGACTACCCACGAGGTTATATTCATCCTGTATGGTAATCTCAAAATCAGTCTCTGAAGATTTATGGGACTCCCAGAAACATGCACTTTTCTACTGCTATATTGCAGGTTCCTTGCATGGAGTTTGTTACACTAGAGTGTTTCATTAATGTTTCTCAATTCATTTATGTTGAATCATACACAAATACATGAAATGATCACTGCTGTATTTTTGTTTTGTTTTGTTTTGTACACTGATGCCTCTGTCCCCATGCCTAGCAGAGTACCCAGAATATAGCAGTAAAAACATTAACAAATGACACGTCTAAGCTTTACAGTTCACACTTCATTTACAAAGCATTGCTGGGGGAAAATTATTACATTTAAGTTAATGTTACACAGGTGAAGTGGTCCTAATACTTTTATGGCTAAATGATTTTCCATCGAAGACCAAAAGCACATGATAATTTAATTTTGTTTCAATGACACGGATCACTGTTGTGAATGCCCCTCAGAGCTCTTAGTACTAAATTCCATTATCCTGACTCCCTCCTTGAGGTCAAGTTGTCAGTCTGTCATTTATCCTGAGGTCTGTGGGTATTCCCCGCCACAGACTCTCATCATTTTGGGTGGGTTTACATGTTGATGGGAATACTGATGAAATGTAAATGAAAACACACAGACAAGAACCTCCTTGAAACCTTATTTAGGTATTTGTAAGGATTTCTGAAGATCAACAAATTGCATTAGTACAGAAGGTGGGTATTTGGCTGATATTCTTCTTCTCACTAGAATAAGTTAGATATTGTAGTGCTGCTTAATGTGTGCTATCTCACTCAGTCTTCACCAAACGTACCAAGGAGGTTATGTGTTTGTTTTTCAAGTAGGTAAGATATTGATGGACAGATAGTTTAAGAGGGTTCTGAAGGTGAAGGAATTTCATAATTAGTACAAAGAGTTCTCAGTTGTGTCCAAGCACAAAGTTACATCTTAGACTATATTTGTTAGAGATGTGCTTTTGATTTGGTGCTTATTAATGATTATGATGATTATAATCATTACATCATAATGTTTGTGCTAGAAACTGACAACCTGAGTTTGAATCCAGCACCTTCGTGTTCTATACACATGACCTGAGTGAGTCAGTCAAATTTTTTAACCTCATTCGATTTACCTAGAAAATAAGGCTAAAAATAATACCTTCCTGATAAGGTTTTCAGAGTCCTTGGGTGGGGAAAACAGTTAATATGTCTAGCTTCTAACCAAAATTAAAGGTTCAAGTCCATTCAGAGGCACCTTCTAGGAAAGGCTCACTGATCTATTTCCGACAAATCGGCTATTGAAAATCCCGTGGAACAGGGTTTCCTACTTTGACAGACATGAAGTTGTCTTCAGTCAGAATGATTCAATGGCAAATGTTTTTCTTGTGGTGGTTTAGTAAGGTTTTTAGAGGATTAAATGAGTTAATATTTGTAAAATACTTATAACAGCATCTGACCCTGTGTAAGGCAGGAAAGAAAAGAAGGAAGTAGATAGGTACACAGATTGCTGTTGTTAGGTGCTTTTGAGTCAGTTCTCACTCATAGAAACACTGTCTACAACAGAACAAAACACTGCCTGGTCCTATGCCATGCTCACAATCATTGTTATGCTCGAAGCCATTGCTGTAGCCACTGTGTCCATTCATCTTGTTGAGGATCTTCCTGCTTTTTCACTGAAACTCTACCTTACCAAACACGATGTCCTTCTCCAGGGACTAGTCCCTCCTATCTATATGTTCAAATTATGTCAGACATAGTCACACAATCCTTGCTTCTAAAGAGCACTCTAGTTATACTCCTTCCAAGACAGGTGTGTTTGTTCTTCTGGCAATCCATGGTATATTCTGTGTTCTTCTCCAGCACCACAACTCAAAGGCATAAGTTCTTCTTCTTTGGTCTTCCTTATTCATTGTCCACTTTTGCATGTGCATGATAGGACTGAAAATATCATGGCTTGGTTCAGGTGCTCCTTAGTCTTTAAGGTGACATTTTTGCTTTTCAACACTTGGCAGCAGATTTGCCCAATGTAATACTTCTTTATTCCTCAACTACTTTCATGAGGTTGATTGTACATCCAAGAAAAGTGAAATCCTTTACAATTTCAAGTTTTTCTCCATTTATCATGATACTGCTTATTGGTCCAACTGTGAGGATTTTTGTTTTCTTGATGGTGAGGTATAAGCTATACTGAAGTCTGTAATCTTTGATACTGATCAGTGTTCAATGTCCTTTTCACTTTCAGCAAACAGAGTTTTGTCATCTGTATAACACAGGTTATTAATGGATCTTCCTCCAATCCTGATGCCTGAATTTTCTTCATATAGTCCAGCTTCTCAGATTGTTTGCTCTGCATACAAATTGAATGGGTATGGTAAAAGAATACAACTCTGTTACACAACTTTCCTTGTTAAACTATGCGGTATTCCTTTGTTTTGTTTGAACTACTACTGTCTCTTAATCCATATACAGACTCTTCATGAGCACAATTAACTTGTTATGGAATTTCCATTTTCTATAATGTTATCCATACTTTGTTACGAACTACACAGTCAAATGTCTTTGCATAGTCAGTAAGTTGACCATGCAAAGGCATTTGACTGTGTGGATCATACTAAATTATGGCTAATGTTGTAGAGAATGGGAATTCCAGAACACCTAACTGTGCTCTTAAGGAATCTGCATATGGATCAAGAGGGAGTCATGCAAACAGAACAAGGGGACACTGCACGGTTTAAAGTCAGGAAAGGCGTGCATCAGGGTTGTATCCTTTCACCATACCTTTTTAATCTGTATGCCAATCAAATAATCCGAGAAACTGGATTATATGAAGAAGAACGAGGCATCAGGATTAGAAGACCACTCATTAACAATCTGCATTATGCAGATGACACATTACTTGCTACAAATGTAGAGGATTTGAGACACTTATTGATGAAGATCAAGGACCACAGCTTTCAGTATAGATTGCACCTTAACATCAGGAAAACAAAAATCCTCACAGCTGGATGAATACGCAACACTGTCATAAACGGAAAAAGGATTGAGGTTGTCAAGGATTTCATTTTACTTGGGTCCACAGTCAACATCCTTGGAAGCAGCAGTCAAGAAATCAAAAGACGCATTTCATTGGGAAAATCTGCTGCAATGGACCTCTTCAAAGTATTCAAAAGTAAGGATGTCACCTTGAAGAGTAAACTGTGCCTAACTAAATCATGGTATTTTCAATTTCATCATATGCATGTGAAACCTGGACCATGAACAAAGAAGGCAGAAGACCAATTGATGCCTTTGAATTGTGGTGTTGGAGAAGAATGTTGAATGTATATGGACTGCCAAAAGAACCAACAGATCTGTTCTGGAAGAAGAACAACCAGAGTGCTCCTTGGAAGCAAAGATGGCAAGACTGTGTCTTACATACTTTGGACATGTTGTCAGGAAAGATCAGTCCCTGGAGAAGGACATCATGCTTGGTAGAGTGGAGGGTCAGCAAAAAAAGAGGAAGACCCTCGATGAGATGGATTGACACAGTGGCCACAACAAAGGGCTTAAGCATAAAAATGATTGCGGACATGGTGCAATTGGGCAGTGTTTCATTCTCTTGTTCATAGAGTTGTTACAAGTCGGAACCAACTCAACAGCACCTAACAACAATGACCACAGTAGTCAATAAAAAACAGGTAAACATCTTTTGGGTGTTCTCTACTTTCAGCCAAGATCCACCTGACATCAGCAATGATACTCCTGGTTTTATGTCCTATTTTGAATCTAGTTTTAATTTCTGGCAGGTCCCTGTCAAAGTACTGCTGCAGCCACTTTCGAAAGACCTTTAGCGAAATTTTACTTGTGTGTTATATTAATGGCACTGTTTGATTATTTCCTCTTTTGGATTAATCATCTTTCTTGGGACAGGGTAAATACGGATTTATTCCATTCAGGTGGTCGGGTAGCTCTTTTCCAAAAGTGAGCACTTCTAGAGCTATGTCTATTTGTTGAAACATCTGTTGCTATTCCTTCAGTTCCTGGAACCTTACTTTTTCACTGGTGTCTTCATTGCAGCTTGAACTTCTTCCTTCAGTTCCATCCATTTCTGATCATGTGCTACCTTGTAAAATGGATGAAAATCAACCAAATGTTTTTGGTGTAATGATTTTGTGTATTCTATCCATCTTCTTTCGATGTTTCCTGAGTTGTCTAATATTTTCCCTGTAGAATCTTTCACTATTGCAATCCAAGGCTTGAATTTGTTCTTTGGTTCTTTCATTTTGAGAAATGTAGAGCATGTTCCTCCCTTTTGGTATTCTACCTCTAGCTCTTTGCACATGTCATTATAAAACTGTCTTCTCCATCCACACTTTTAAATGTTCTGCTCAAGTTTTGCATGTCATTCGTAATTCCTTTTGTTTCAGTTACTTGGTATTCAGGAGCAAGTTTCAGAGTCTCTTCTGACATCCATTTTGGTCTTTTTGTTTTCTTTTTTCATGTGTGATGCGCTTGATGTCATTCCACAAATCTTTTGGTCTTCAGTCATTAGTGTTCTCAGCACCTCAAATCTGTACTTGGGATGGTCTCTAAACTAAGGTTTTATATAGTCAAGTTGTACTTTGGCTCTCGTGGAGTTCTTCTAATCTTCAATTTTAATTTGAACTTGCATGTGAGCAATTAATGGTCTGTTTCACAATCATTTCCCGATTGTGTTTTCCATCTGGTAAAGTCCACATATATAGTCACCATTTATGTTGGTGAGAAAAGGTATTTGCAAGGAAGAAGTCACTAGTCCCCAAAACTGAACCAAGTTATTAACGTTGACTCTAGTTTGAGAAGGTAGCTCATCCCCAGTCATCTTTTGAGTGACTTCCAACCTGGAGGACTCATTTTCTGAAACATTCTGACAATATTCCTCTGCCATTCGTAAGATATTCCCTGGATAATTATTTTTGGAAGTTATTTTTCTTATTCTGCCTTAGTCTAGAAGCTCAGCTGAAATCTGTCCTCCACGGGTGACCCTGCTGGCACCTGAATGCTGGTAGCAGTGCTTCCAGCATCACAGCAATATGCAAGCCCCTACAGTACGACAAACTGATAGATGTGTGGGGAGATGGATAGGTAGATGATAGATAGATGGATGGATAGATAGACAGACAGACGGATAACCACCATGCCAGTGCCATTGAGTCATTTCTGACTCATAGCTACCCTATAGAACAGATAGACAGAATTTAGGTTTCGTACAGGATATTGCCAAAATGGAAGAAACACTTTCTTTGGTGTGAAAAAAGCTCACAATGTATTGGGAAACTTGGATAAAAGTGGATGAAGCAATTAAAAACATGAACTTAAGTTCTACATGAAAAACTCCATGATGCATATGGATAGCTGACCTCATATTTCAATGTATATTAGGGTTCACTTTTAACACTGGTAGAAATTGCAACCCTATGAGCTTCTTTTGCTTGCCAAGTCACATTATTTTGCTTAGGTATTTAAAAAAAAATGTTAATTTCAATAAAACCATTGGCATCCTACTCAGTTGTGACTCACAGAGAAATTTCAATTGACTAGTAAATTATCACCTAAACAGATATTCATGTATTTTTTTTTCAAAATAAAATTTCATTGGATCTAAGACATCAATCCCTAGAGAGAAGGATATGATGCTGAGTAAGTCAGAGGGTCAGTGAAAGAGGGGAAAACATTCGACAAAATGGATTGGCACAACGCCTACAACAACAAGCTCAAACACAAAAAAACAAAAACCAAACAGTTGTGAGGATGATTCAGAGCTGAGCAGTGTTTTGTTCTATCATATATAGGATTACTATGACTTGCAGCTGATTCAACGACACCTGACAAGAACAAGAAGACACTTTCACCTTTACTTTAGAGACCCTGAATTACACAGAGGGGATATCATACCATTCTTTCTAAAAAGACAACTCAAGAGAAAATACTTTTCAAATAGACTGGTACTTGTCTCAGAGCCTCTCTAGAATTATCAAGAGGAACTCTGGACATATAATTTAAAAACATTATACCTTCTATTATTAATAAAATAATTCTAGATTGTTACATCTATTCTTTATGGAAGTACCTAGCTTATCTTAACTTAGTTCATTATTTTTTCCTATAATTTACACATTTAATTCAGTAAGTTTCCTGAAGGACTTGTTTAATTCATGTACTTCCTGCAGTCAGAAAGCTTTCAAACTAGCCAAGAAGTCATTCAGTTATACACTCACTTATAGATCTAACATTTCCTGTTAGTCCATCATGTCCACATAAATTGCATAGAAAATGTTTAAATAAAGATGAACAGTGTTATCTGCCAGTTAAGGTGTCCATAAGAAGTATTCAAAAATACTTGCATAATTCAATGGATATTATATTCACAAGCTTTTGTAGTATAGCCATGTGTTGCTTAACATCCACAGTATGTTCTGTGAATTAAGATATTAGGTGATTTGGACATCAGGCAAATACCTTAGTCCACAGGGCATGGGACTCCTGAGTGTGTATCTCAGGGTTGTTGTGCATTATGCAGCCTGGGTAACTTCTAATGCAGACTCCTCAAGAGGGTGCTAGGCTGCCCCTGCCCAGTACATGTCCCTGAAGGTCCATGAAGATCAGGGTTGGGAGACTCTCACTGACTTTGGGTGCTAGGGAGTGGGATCAAGAACCTACTCCTTCCAGTGGCGGGTTTGGTTTATCTCACTGGTTGGGGTCAGCAAGGTGGACTTGCTGCAAGGTGGGACTATGAGTGTCCCCCAGAGGGCATACAGCTGTACATATCAGATGTTGCCCAAACAGACGTTATGCTGTGACACATGACTGTACTACATTTTGTTATCATAAACATTAAATGCAATATATATAATAAATACGAAAATAGAAACATGAACAAAGTACTAAAAGAATGATACATACACAGTTTTAAAGAATCATACAGGGAAAGAATACTGTGATAGAATGGCATCTAAAATAGCATTTCAAAAATTTCAGTTACAAGTAATATCAAAAAGCTTAAGAAAGTTTACATTTCTTAACATTGTTATTTCACTTATAATAACTTCCTTTCCAAAACATTAAAACTCAAAATTTATGACAAATGTGTTTATTGTAGCATTGGTCATCATACATTTGTCTATGAAGTATTTGGTTTTAAAATTCTCTGTTCTTACTGTCTATAATATTTTTTATTTTATCTTTGCTTTGGATATTTTTAAAACTTACTGTTCTGTGGTTATTGCTGCTGTTGAGGACCACTGAACTGATTATCACTCATATTAACCCCATGTGACAGTGGAACTGCCCTGTAAGTTTTTTTAGGCTGTGATCTGTATAGAAGTATGAGGTTTGACAATTAAGTCCACGAACTTAGTTGATGTAAATGCTACACACCTCACTGCTAAATATAACTACAGCTATCTTTGAAGTACTCCACTTGGGGAAGCTATGCACTGATGCCAGCACCTGGTTCACACTTAGAGGCAATTTTGGAACTTTTTCTGGAATTGCCTTGTGCACGGTGGCACATTCACTAACTTCATTGTATAGCTGTCTATGAGGGAGTCTTTAGCTGGTAAATAAAAAACTATTGGATCTCCCTCCCTGCTCACCTGATCTGGCCCCCAATGACTTTAATATTGAGAGAAAGACATTTGGATGGCCTTCAGGATATCAAGGGTAATATGATGACAGATGTGATGGCCATTCCAGAAAACAGTTACTAAACTGTTTTGAAGGGTGGCGTAGGCACCAGCATCAGTGCATAGCTTCTGTAGAGGAGTATCTCAAAGGAGACCATAGTGGTATTCAGCAGTGAGGCATGTAGCACCTCTTCTAGGATGAGTTCACAAACATAATTGCCAGACCTCATAGATCATGGGTCTTTCTCTTGCAGAGCTGCTGGGTGAGTTTGATCTATTAGCTTTTCAGTTAGCAGCTAAGTGCTTAACTGTGGTGCCACCAAGGTTTCTTATACAAAGGGTTTTTAATTTGAGCACAATGTCTCTGTTATAATACTAAGTATAAAATGCAAAATAGGGAATTAGATACTCAGAGTATATGATGTCAATATGTAAATATGTACATAAAAGTAGTGACTCTAAATTCATTGAAATGAAATTCTACAACATAATCTAACCAGAAGAGTTAGTATAACTAACGTTGTTTACTTTTTTTTCTTCTGTTCCTCAAAATTACAAACATATACTACTTTTTTTACTAAAGGGAAAAATTGCTTGCTTTAGAAAAGAAAAAAATTCTACTGCTAGCATTGTATGCTCTAAGACTATACTTCAGTTTTCATCATATTACCTCTAAAATCAAATGTGTAAAGCTCTTCTTGTTGATGCTAATATGGATTTTGAAACAATACCCCACTGCCATTGAGTTGATTCTAACTCATAGTAACCCTGTAGGACTGAGTAGAACTTCCACATAGGGTTCCCAAGGAATACTTGGTGGATTTGAACTGCTAACCTTTTGATGAGCAGCCATGGAACTTAACCACAATGCCACAAGTGTTTCTGTAATAGAATTTTCTTTTTTTTTAATGTGTGGTATTTTTATTAGATATCTGCTGCATATTGTTAATGTGCTCAGGTGCTAACTGAAACGTTGAAAGTTTGAGTATATCCAGAGATAACTTGGTTGAACAGTCTGGGGAACAACTGTAAAAACTTAGCTACTCAAAATCCTATGGAGCATCGTTCTGCTCTGACTCACGTGGAGTCACCATGAGTCTGAGTCAACTGCATGGCAACTGATGACTGAACTAGAAACTCATTTCTTTTAACCATCGGTTAGGAAATGCATTTATACACACATACTACACCTAGAAGCCCTTTCCTAGAAATATTTGATAATAAGATAATCTTTAAACAACCTTTGTCCCCAACATGTCACAGTGAAAGCATGTTTGTAGGTAAAGCTCTCCTCAAGCATTTTTGGAAAAGCATTTTTGGTGGGATATGGACAATCACTGCTTGAGAACTTATCAGTCTTTGACTTAACCTTTCTGGCTTCTCCACATGCATGCCCAACTTCGCATGGGACTGCACCCCCACAAAATACCAAATTTCAGTAAAGAAAGATGCTACACCAGAGCTCTAAAAAGTGGTGACTAGTCCTCTATAACTGAGTTGCAATCCTTTGTGTTTGGGACGTATGGATGTAGGGCAGGAGACAACAGCAATGTGGGAGAGTTAGCTGACAGCAGAAAGCACAGATGTATATGAAATTCTAGGTGTGTGATGGAAATACTGGTTATGTAGTGGTTATGGCTGCAAACCTAATGGCAACTCGAATCCACCAGGTGGTCCTTGGACACTCTGTGAGGTTGTTTCACTTTGTCCTTTAGGGTCACTATGAGTCAGAATCAATGTAATGGTAATACATTTTGTTTGTTTGTTTGTTTATGTGTAGTTGATGCTGTTGTACTAACAACTTATTCATTGTTACCTCAGTCCTCAAGACAACCTTCCTAGGCAAAGGAGAAATAAGGAGAGACAGAACTAAGTAGATTAAGTTCTGTCATGAGTGCACTGTAAATGAGGCACACAGTACGCAATTTAATCCCCTCAACACTTTGATACAATTTGCTAAAGGTCACATAACCCAAAGGATGTTGAGGAAGCAGCAGTAAAATTGGAAACTCTAGTTTCAATAGTATCCTATAAAATTGTGGCTGCCTAAGGTAACAATTTCACACCAATTAGTTCATTTTACATTTATTATTATGATGATGATGGAATGAAAATGTACATAGTCTGTCATTGCAATATTGGGTTAAGATGGGAGGAGTACACAAGTTGTGTTGAAGTCCCGTTAATATTGATCTTCTTACTAATGTGTGCTGTCACCAATTTCACCCAATCAAATTTCTAACAACTATCTAATCTAAACCCTCACCTCTCACCCTTCTGCCCTTCCCACCCCTGCAGCCATCAGAGTCTCTTCTGTTATGCATGAGTCTACTTTTAAGTTTTTATCACAGGGATCTCATACAATATTTGTCCTTCTGTCGCTGACTAGTTTCACTCAACATAATGTCCTCCAGTTGAAACCAGGTTAAGAGATGTTTCCTGCTATCGTCGTTGTTCTTTATCATTGCATAGTGCTCTGTTGAGTACATATACCATAGTTTACCCATCCAGTCTTCTGTTGTTGGGCATCTGGATTGATTCCATCTTTTTGCTCTTGTGGACTGTGCTGCAATGAACATTCATGTGCATGTATCAGTTGGTGTGAATGGCCTTGATTCTGTAGGATATATTCCAAGCAGTGGAATTACTAGGTCAAATGGTATATCTATATCCATTATTTTAAGGTAGCACCAGATTGCTTTCCAAAGAGGTTGCACCATTCTGCAATCCCACCAACAGTGTAGGAGAATTCCAATCTTTCCACAGCATCTCCAGCATTTAGTGTTTTGCGTTTTTTGGATCATGGTCAAACTTGTTGGGGTGAGATGGTATCTCATTGTCATTTTGATTTGAATTTATTTAATAGTTAATGACCATGAGCATGTTCACATGCGTTATTTGGCTGCGTGGATCTCCTCTTTAGAGAAGTGTCTGTCCATCTCCTTTACCCATTGTTTAATTGGATGATTTATCTTTTTCTCGTTGATATTTTGTAGTACCTTATAGATTACGGAGATCAAGTGTCGATCTGACATAGAGTTGCCAAACATTTTTTCCCATTCTGTAGGTAGTCTTTTAATTCCTTTGATGAAGTCTTTAGATGAGCAGAAGTGTTTGATTCTTATTAATTCCCTTTTATCTCTTTTCTCTTCTGATGACTGTGCTTTGTCAGATTTTGAAGTCTGACTATATTGTGTATTAAAACTTCCATTGTTGACCCTATCTTATCTTGGATGAGCTTTATCGTTTTAGATTTTATATTTAAGCCTTTTATCCAATTTGAGTTGATTTTTGTTTAAGGTGTGAGATATGGGTCTTGTTTCAATTTTTTGCAGATGCATATCCAATTTTGCCATCACCATTTGCTAAAGAGACTGTTCTTACCCCAGTTTAAAATCTTAGGGCCTTTGTCAAATATCAGCTGTTCATAGGAGGATGGTGGTATCTCTGGAGTGTCTACTGTGTTGCATTGGTCTACATGTCTCCTTTTGTATCAGTACCAGCCTGTTTTGACAACCATGGCAGTGTAATATGTCCTAAAGTCAGGTAGTGAGAGGCCTTCCAGTATGTTCTTCTTCTTAGTAGTGCTTTACTTATCTGGGGCTTCTTCCCTATCCAAACAAAGCTAATGATTTGTTTCTCCATCTCATCAAAACATGTAGCTGGAATTTGTATTGGGATTGCATTATATAAATAGATTGCTTTGGGCAAAATAGACATTTTCACAATATTGAATCTTCCTATCCATGAGCAGGGCAGATTACTCCACTTATGTAAGTCTCTCCCAGTTTCTTGTAGTAAGGTCTTGTAGTTCTCTTTGTAAAGATCTCTTATTTCTCCAGTTAGGTTTATTCCTAGGTATTTTATCTTCTTGGGGGCTATAGTAAATGGAATTGATGTGTTGATTTCTTCTTTAATAATCTCACTGTTGGTATAAAGGGATCCCATTGATTTAGTTATGTTTATCTTGTATCTGGATACTTTGCTGAACTCTTCTATTAGCTCCAATAGCTTACTTATGGATTTCTTTGGATTCTCTGTATAAACAATCATATCATCTGCAAAGAGGGAAATCTTTACTTCTTCAATGCCAGTACAGATGCCCTTTAATTCTTTGACTTGTCTAATTGCTCTGGCTAGAATTTCTAGCACAATGTTAAAGAGAAGTGGTGAGAGAGTGTATCCTTGTCTAGTTCCTGCTCTCAAAGGGAATTCTTTCAGCCTTTCACCATTCAGGATGATGAAAGCAGTTGGCTTTGCATAGATGCTACTGATTACATTGAGGAATTCCCCCTCTATTCCTATTTTTCTGAGAGTTTTAAGCATGAACCGATGTTGAACTTTGTCAAATGCCTTTTCTGCATCAGTTGACAAAATCAGGTGATTCTTATCTTTTGTGTTATTAATGTGGTTGATTACATTAATTGTTTTTCTGATGTTGAACCAGCCTTGCATCCCTGGAATGAAACCAACTTGATCATGATGAATGATTTTTTTTATATGCTGTTGAATTCTATTGGCTAGAATTTTGTTGAAGATTTTTGCATCTAGCTTCATGAGTGATATTGGTCTGTAATTCCTTTTTTGTGTGGGATCCTTCCCTGATTTTGGTATCAGGGTTATGCTGGCTTCATAGAATTAATTTGGAAGTATTCCATCTCTTTCTACAGTGTGAAATAGCCTCAATAGTATGGGAGTTAACTCTTCTCTAAACATTTCGTAGAATTCTCCAGTGAAGCCATCTGGGCCAGGACTTTTTTTGTTTGGTAGATTTTTTGTGACTTTTTCAATCTCTTCCTTTGTGATAGATTTATTAAGTTGATCTACTTCTCCTTCTGATAATCTTGGTAAGTCATATGAATCTAGAAATTTGTTCATTTCCCCTAGGTTTTCAAACCTGTTAGAGTACAGCCTTTCATAGTATTCTGTTACAATATTTTTGTAACTCATTCTTAATCAGGTTATTCATATCTTCTGCTGTTTTTCTTTTGTAAGTTTAGCCAATGGTTTATCAATTTTGTGGATCTTGTCAAAGAACCAGCTTTAAGCTTTGTTAATTTTTTCAATTGTTTTTCTATTCTGTAGTTCATTTACTTCTGCTCTAATCCTTATAATCTGTTTTCTTTTGGTGCCTGAGGGGCTCCTCTGTTGCTCTCCTTCTAATTATTCAAGCTGTGAGGTTAATTCTTTAATCTAGGCACTTTTTTCTTTCCATATGTGTGCATCTATGGAGATAAACTGACCTCTGAGCACTGCTTTTGCTGTATCACATAAACTCTGGTAGGAAGTGTTTTCATTCTCATTTGAATCCATAAATTATTTTGTCTTTAATCTTCTATAACCGAAGGCTTTATAAGCAAAATGTTGTTCAGTTTCCACAAGTTTGAATTCCTACCTATGAAATTTCTGTTATTGATTTCAACTTTTATTGCTCTATGGTCCAAGAAGATACTTTGCAGTAAATCAATGGTTTAGATTTTATAGAGAATTGTTTTATGACCTATGTCGTGGTCTATTCTGGAGTATGTTCCATGTGAATTGGATAAGTAGGTGTATTTATCTGTTGATGGATGAAAAGATCTGTATATGTCGATAAAGTTAAGTTAGTTGATTGTTGCAATAAGATCTTTTGCATCTTTGTGGAGCTTTTTTCTGGATGATCTGTCCATTATTGAAAGGGGAGCGTTGAAGTCTCCAACTATTATTATGGAACAATTAATCTCATTTTTCAGCAGTGTCAGTATTTGTTCAATGTATTTAGTTGCTCTGGTATTGGGTGTATAAATATTTAATATTGTTAAGTCCTGCTTGAGTATTCAACCTTTCAGCAATGAATAGTGACCATCCTTGTCCACAATCGTGGATTTTACATTAAAATCTATTTTATCTGAGATTAATATTGCCACACTCACTCTTCTTTGTGTATTGTTAGCTTGATATATACTATTCCAACCTTTAATTCTCACCCTGTTCATATCTTCAAGTCTAAGGTGTGTTTCTAGTAAGCAACATATAGATGTTGCTTTGATCCAGAATATCACTCACTGTCTCTTTAATTCAGTCCATTTACATTCAATGTAATTATTGATAGGTATGTGCTTATTGCCATCATTTTGATGTAATTACTTTTGTGTCGACATTTTCTATATTGTTCTTAATGTTCTGTTTGGTGGCATTCTTCTTTATGGGTTGTTTGAGTGTTGGTCTTATGTTCTTTGAGACTCCTGTATTGCATTTCTTATTGTGTTATAATGCATTATTAATTTACTTTATGGCAACATGTATTATCCCCCTTAACATACAAAGATTAAAATCAATTTTAACTACTTCATAAGTCTGAAACTTCCTCTGCATCAAAAACAACTGTAACTTTTGTAGTGTATCCCTCTTTTAATGTGATAGTTGTCATGATACGATCACGGATTCCCTTATTATAATACTGTAGCTTTCGTGAAGTTTTGTGACTTCCTAACTGATTAGAAATTTGGATAAAGTGTTCTGAATTGTCACCTAAAATATACATTTAGGAAAGAGCTTCTTTTAATATTTCTTGTAATTTTGGTTTAGTTATTATGAAGTCTAAATTTCTCTTTATTTTCAAAAGTCTTAATTTCACCATTATATTTGATAGACAATTTTTCAGGATAAATAACTCCAGGATGGAAGTTTTTCTCATTCAGGGCTTTGAATATGTCTGCCCACTGTTTTCTAGCCAGCATTGTTTTGGCAGAAAAGTCAGATGAAAGTCTACAGGGTTTCCCTCAGAATGTTAGTTTTGATTTGAGCCTTGTTGCCTTCAGAAGCATCTGTTTCTGTTTTAGCTTATTAAGCTTAATTACAATATGCCTTGGTATCCTTCTTTTGGGGTCTAACTTTTTCAGTGTTCGATAAACATCTTGAATACCTATGTTCCCTTTGCTGATAATCTCAGGAAAATTTTCTGTCAGCATCTCTACAGCAATACTCTCTATGTTGTCATCAATCCTCTGTTGTTCAGGAACTCCAATTAAACATAAATTATTCCTCTTCATGGAGTCCCACATGTTTCTTAATGCTTCTTCATTTTTCTTATTTCTTTTCTCTGATTTTACCTCATAAATGCTGGTGTTACTTACTTTGTCTTCTAGGTCACTGAGTTTAACGTTTTTCTGTTCAATCCTATTCTTCTGGCTTTGGATAGAATTATCTAATTCTGTAATTTTGTTATTAATCTGATGTATTTCAGATTGTTGACGTTCTAGCATCTCAAATAGCTTTTTGTTTTGTTTTACTGTATTTTGTTTAGTCTCTAGGAGGGTTCTATATATAACTCTTTTATGTTCAACCTCCTATAGATTCAGAAAGGCTTCTTCACCTGGGAATTTTTTTGAATATTTAGGGAATTTCCTGGAGCATTTGAAGACTGTTTCTTTAAATGATTAATTATGATCTGATGCCTGCATGCTATCTCCATGCTATTTGATTTCTCTGATAAGGGATCTAAGAGAATTGTTGGTCACCAGCTGTCTCTATTACTCTAGTGATTTGCCCCAGGTGGACTCTCAAGCATGGAAGGCTCTGCTTATTGGGTAGCAAACAGGCTACTTTGCTTATGGAGAAATTGGGGGCTGTCAGCCAACTCTACAACGTGAGTGAGAGAAAAGAGGCAGGAAAAGCTGAGGCTTCTCAATGGAGAGCTGTCCATGGAGATATACAAGCCTCTCAGCCTTAAAAGTAAACTGCACTGCTATGCAAGGAGCTGTCCAGGTGATTAGCTGGGAGCTGTCTAACAACTGGCCTGAACAGGCAGTCATGAACAGCAGACTCCACCTGCCAGCACTGTTACCAGCCGTTTGTGGAAGCTGCAGTTCTCTGATACAATGAAAGAGCAGAAGCAGAGATCAGACAGTTGCTGGATCATTTCTGAGAGGAGATTATTCTGATACTGTTGCCTAGTCAAATATGTTAGGTCTTAAGGCTCTCCAGATATTCAGTACTCCATATAAATATCATCCAGGCCTTAGTTCTCAGAGGTAAATGAGGAGACACCTGTTTACTCCATCTTTTACAGAATGTTCTCATTTTACACTTTTAAAATTTTTATTATTGTGATCAAGTAAAAGTTTACAGTCCAAGTCAATTTTCCATATAAATCCCCAAGCACCTGCCTCTATGCTATTCTGTCTGCTTTCCACACCCTGTGACAGCACACAATTCCTTTACACTCTTTACTTCCAGTATCCCCTCAGACAACACCTGTCTCCTCCTCTTCACCCTTTCCTCTCACCTTTTAAAAGAAGCCAGTTAGGCAGCCTCACATGTATACGAAGTCATGAAGTACACACACCATCTGCATCACTCTGTGTTCCATAGTCCAGTCCAAACATTGTCTGAACTGTTGGCTTCCGTAGAGGTACGGCTCTGGGCTAGCAACAAGTCCAGAGGCCATGATCTCAGAAGACACTCCAGGTTACTAGACCCAAAGTCTGATCATTTATTAGAGTTCTAGGTCTGCACAGCCCGTTTCCTCTTTCTATGTTAGAGCACTACATTGTGTTCCTGGAAAGGGCTGTCTCCGGAGGGGGCCAGCACAATCTACATCTTCTGGTGCTGTGCTGCTGTAGTCTCCTGATCATCTGGATCCTTTTGCCTCCTGGACTCATATTTTCCTTGTCTTTGATGTTTTTGGTCTTCGACTGCTTCAGGTAGGTTGGAACCAACTGATGTTTTTTAGATGACAGCTTGCTGGCTTTTAAGATCCCTGGTGCAACTCACCAATAAGGGATGTTGAACAATTGCTTAGAAAAAACTTGTGACAATTGACTTCAATGTCCTGGGAAGCTGTGGTCTCCAGAACACTGTTCCTGCTATTCTATCCTTTAAAATGTTGGGTTGCATTCAGAAAAACCTTTAGCTTGTGGTGTAACCTACTTGTACTGACCTGCTTTATGCTGCATGCTGTCACTCCCTTCATCTAACCAAATTCCTATAGACTATCCACTCTATGGAAATCCTGGTAAATAGTGGTTAAGTACCACATCTGTTAACAAAAGGGCAGTGTAAATCCACAAGGCACTCCTTGGAAACTCTATGGAGCATTCTACTCTGTCCTTAGGGTCACTATGAGTTGGAGTAGACTTGAATCAATGACAGTGGGTTTGGCTTTTGGTTATTCAATCTGTGGAAACTCTGGTGATGTAGTGGTTGAATGCTATGCCTGCTAACTAAAATATTGTCAGTTTGAATCCACCAGGAACTCCTTGGATACTCTATGGGGCAGTTCATCTATGTCCTATAGAGTCTGTAAGAGAATTGACTCTATGTCAACGGGTTTGTTTGGGGGGGAGTTTATTCAATCTATGACTAACTCTGTGTTACACCCCTCACCCTTGTGGCTGTCAAAGAGTATTTTCTTCTGTGTACAAGCATTGTCTTAAGTCCTTATAACAGTGGTCTCATACAGTATTTGGCCTTCTGCAGTTGACTGATTTACTCAGCATAGTGTCTTCCAGTTTATTTCAGGTTATGAAGTGTTTCATAAAATCATTGTTCTTTATCATTGCATCATGGTGTTCCATTGTGTAAACATACCATAGTTTGTTTATCCATTTATCTGATGATGGGCACCTAGGTTGATTCCATCTTTTTGGTATTGTGTATAGTGCTGTAATAAACATTAATGAGCAGGTATCTATCTGTTCATGTGACACCCATTATTTCTCTAGGATATATTCCTAGCAGTGGGATTGCCAGATCACATGGTATTTCTATTTCTAGCTTTTTAAGATAGAACCAAATTACCTTCTAGAGAGGTTGTACTGTTTTACATTCCCACTAGCAGTGTAGAAGAGTTCCAGTCTCTCCAAAGCCGCTCCAACATTTATTATTTAGAGTTTTTTGGATTCACGCCAGCCATGTTGGGGTGAGATGGTATCTCATTGTAGTTTTGATTTGGCTTTCTCTAATAGTTAATGACAGTGAGCATTTCCTCATGTGTCTTTTGGCTGCCTGAATATCTTCTTTGGAGAAATGTCTGCCCATATCCTTTGCCCACTATTCAGTTGGGCTATTTGTCTTTCTCTTGTTGTTATTTTGCAGTACCTGGTAGTGTGCTGGTTAAGTGCTATGGCTGCTAACCAAGAGGTCAGCAGTTCAAATCCACTAGGTGGTCCTTGGAAATTCAGTGGAGCAGTACTACTCTGTTCTATCTGATTGCTATGAGTCAAAATTGACTTGACAGCAGTGTGGGTTTTTTCATGTATGTGTGTACATTATGGAAATTAGACATCAATCAGATACACGGCTGCCAAATATTTGTTCCCAGTCTTTAGTCACTCTACTCTCTTGACAAAGTGTTTGGATGAGCATAAGTGTTTGATTTTCAGTAGTTCGCATCTATTTATTTTCTCTTCTGCTGTTTGTGCATCACTAGTAACACTTTGTAGTCAGTTTAAGCCATGTACTAGAGTTTCCACTGTTGCCCATATTTTTTCTTCCATAATCGTTATTGTTTCAAATTTGGTATTTAGGTCTTTGATTCGTTTTCAGTTAGTTTTTGTGTAAGATGTGAGACATGGGTCTTGTTTCAGTTTTTGTTTTGCAGATGGATAATAAGTTTTGCCAAAACCATTTGTTAAAAGAGACTTTTTCACCAGTTCATGGACTTTGGACCTTTGTCAAATATCAGCTGTTTGTAGATGGATGGTATTATTTCTGGATTCTCTAATCTGTGTCATTGGTTTCTATATCTGTTTTTGGACCAGTATCAGGCTGTTTTGACTACCGTCACAGTGTAACAGGTTCTTAGGTCAGGTAGCATGAGGCCTCCCACTGTGTTCCTCTTCTTCAGTAATGCTTTACTTATCCTGGGTTTGTTCTTTGCCAAAGCCCATCACCCACAAAGACCTCTGTGAGCAGAGCTACAAGCCTTTGTGATGGTGGGCAGACGCATCTCACCCCTGACATATTTCTGGCTGTATATTTTTTCACCCCAATTAAACTCTCCCCAAAAATACCCCTTCATCTCCCTGCACAAGGACAAACGCTGAGCCCAGGAATGCCCAGCCCTGCTGACTTCCCCCAACTGCACATCCCCACCTATGTGAAAAGAATTATCCTGTTTTGAACAATTCAAGAAAGGCATAGCGTGGGGGATGGTGGGTGTTTACTGTCCCCGCAGGAGGAGATAAAATAAAGAGCAAAGTAGGAACAAATAGAGATCATAAACTTTAGAACTCTCCTCCTGTACCTTTTAACCTTGAGGTATGAGTAGGGCTGATTGAGCTCGGGGCATGTCAATTATCATCACAACACACCTGCCTCGGGCCATTATCTAGAAAGCCTTGACAATTAAAAGGATCACAAGGTTTCGGTTAGCTAATAGCTCGTGTGGTCGGGGGGAGCAGGGTAAAAATCACATCACCTCAAGATCACGAAGTTTCGGTTTCAAATTAGCCAATCACGAGGTTTGGGTTTCAAATTAACCAATAGATGTGTGGTCAGTGGGCAGGGTAAAACTCACGTCACTTTGACTATAAAAACAATAAAGACAGACAGCTCTCTCTCTTGGTTGGGCTGCCTTTAAATCAGAAAACTCTTTCCTGTCTCTCTTAATTCTTTTCCCACCGACGCCTTCCCTCCCTCCGTGCAGGACCCTGAAAAGATGCCGGGGCTGGCTCCCGGCAGTTCTCATTCCAAAAGAAGTTCATGATTTGTTTCTCCATCTCATTAAAAAATGACATTGGAATTTGTGATGAGATTCTATTGTATCTACAGACCACTTTGGGTAAAATAGACATTTTCACAATGTTAAGTCTTCCTATGAATGAGCAAGGTAGGTTTTACCACTTGTGTAAGTCTTTTTTTCAGTTTCTTGCAGTAAGCTCTCATAATTTTTTTCTTATAGGTCTCTTACATGTCTCATTAGGTTTATTCGTATGTCTTTTATCTTCTTGGGAGCTATTGTAAATGGTATTGATTTGGTGATTTCCTCTTTGATGGTCTTGCTGTTGGTGTAAAGGAATCCTACTGATTTATTTATGTTTATCTTATATCCTGATACTTTGCTGAACTGTTCTATTAGTTCCATTAGTTTATTTATGGATTATTTAGTGTTTCTGTGTATAAGATCATGTCACCCACAAATAGACATACTTTCACTTCTTTTCTGATGTAGATGCCCTTTGTTTCTTTATCTTGTCTGATTGCTCTGGCTAGAATTTCCAGAATGATGTTGAATAAAAGTGATGACAGTGGACATCCTTGTCTTATTCACATTCTCAGGATGAGTTCTTTCAGTCTCTCCATTCAGAATGGTATTGGCTGTTGCCTTTGCATAGATGCCACTTATTATTTTAATGAATTTCCCTTCTATTTCTATTTTGCTGAGGCTTTTTAACATGAAGGAATGTTGGACTTTGTCAAATGCTTTTTCTGCATCAATTGACAAACTCGGGATTCTTTTGTTTTATTTATGTGGTTGAGCACAATAATTGTTTTCATGATGTTGAATCATCCTTTCATCCCTAGTTTCAATCCTACTTGTTCACAGTGCATTTTTTTTTTAATGTTGTTGAATTCTATTAGCTAGAATTTTGTTGGGGATTTTTTATATCTAAATTCATGAAAGATATTGGTCTTTTCTTTTTTGCACTATTTGTACCCAGTTTTAGCATCATGGTTATGATGGCTTTGCAGAATGAATTCAGAAGTGTTCCCTCCTTTTCTGTGCTGTGAAATACCTTTAGTAGTATGGTACTAACTCTACTCTAGAAGTTTGCTAAATTCTCTAGCAAAGGCATCTGGGTGAGGACTTTTTTTTTTGGTTGGGATATTTTGAGTACTCTTTGAATTTATTATTTTGTCATGGGTTTATTGAGTTGTTCTACTTCAGTTTGTGATAATTTTGTAGGTAATGTGAGTCTAGAAATTTGTCCATTTTCTCTAGGTTTTCCAATCTATTACAGTATAATTTTTCATAATATTCTGCTATGATTCTTTTAAAGTCAATTGGGTTTTGAAATCACCTGTAACATTTCTTATTCAATTTATTTGTTTTCTCTCCCATCTTTCTGTCATATGTTTGGCAAAGGATTTATTAATTATGTTGATCTTTTCAAAAAACCAGCTTTTAGTTTCAGTTCTTTCAATCATTTTTTATTCTCTAATTCATTTAGTTTTGCTCTAACTTTTATTATCTGTTTGCTTCTGGTGCCCAAGAAGTTCTTTTGTTGTACTCTTTCTAGTTGTTTTAGTTGTAGGGTTAATTATATGGTTCAGGCCTTTTCATCATTTTTGATGTGTGCATTTATTGAGGTAAGTTGAACTCTGAGCAGTGCTTTAGCTGTATCCCATAGGTTCTGGTAGCATGTGTTTTCATTCTCATTTGATTCCATGAGTTAATTTATTGAATCCTTAATTTCTTCTATAACCCAGCAACTTTTGAGCAAGAGGTTGTTCAGTTTCCATGAGTTTGAGTTTCAACCCATGTTTTTTCTACTATCAACTTCAGCTTTTATGTCTTTATGGTCTGAGAAAATGTTTTGCAATATTTCAATGCTTTGTGTTTTGTTGAGACTTGCATTATGGCCTAATACATGGTGTATTCTAGAGAATGTTCCTTGTGCAACAGAAAAGTAGGTGCACTTGTCTGCTGTTGGGTGAGAGTTCTGTATATGTCTATGAGGTTGAGTTGGTTGACTGTCACAATAAACTCTTTTGTATCTTCATTGAACTTTTTTTCCTGGATATTCTGTCCGTTACTGAAAGTGGTGTGTTGAAGTCTCCTACTGTTATTGTGGAGTGATCTGTTTCACTGTTCAGTGTTTCTGGTGTTCAGCTGATATATTTAGAAGCTCTGATATAGGGAGCTCAATTATTTAATAATATTATTTCCTCCTTACATACTGAATGTTTAAGCAATAATAGTGACCATGCTTGTCCATGATAGCAGATTTTACTTTAAAGTCTACTTTACATTAGATAAATATTTCCACTTTGCTCTTCTTGCACATTGTTAGCTTTGCATGTATTTTTGCATCTTGTGAGTTTCCCTTTCTATCTCTGAGTCCAAGTTGTGCTTAATCCATTTACAATCAATGCAATTATTGATAGGTATGAATTTAATGCTGTCATTTTTGTGCCTTTTTTTGTGTGTTGCTGACAATTTCTTTGGTTCATTTAATATTTTGTTCTGAGTCATTTTCCTTAACAGGTTTCCTTTCCATCTTTGTTAATGTTGGTTTTATTATCTGTTGAGATTTCTAGATTGTTTTCTTATTTTGATATGTAGTATGGTTAGTTTGCTTTGTGGCTACCCCACTATTCCTTCCTAATATTTTAAGTTTAAGACAGTCTTTAACTTCTTTGTATCACCTTAAATTCGTGTCCATCTGAAAAGTCTATGAATACATTAATTTGTACCTCTTTTTAGTATAATGTTCTCACAATTTACGTATTGGGATCTGTGATTCCTAGCGTTACTATTTTTGGCTGTGATTGATTTTTGTGGCTTCCCTAACCAACTTTACTCTGGATGCTGTGTCCTGCATTGTATCCTTGAATATATATCTGATGTTATTTATTTTGTAATCCAAGAACTTCATTCCATATTTCTTGTGATTTTGGTTTGTTTTTTGCAAGTTCTCTAAATTTCTGTTTATCTGGGAATGTCTTAATTTCATCATCATCTTTGAGAGACACTTTTGCAGGATATATAATTCTTGGTTGGTAGGGGTTTTTTGTTTGTTTGTTTTCTTCAAGGCCTTGTATATGCAATCCTATGTCCTTCTTATAAGCATGGTTTCCAGTGAATAATCACAATTCAGTCTAAAGGGGGTCTCCTTTGTAGATTAGTTTTGGTTTGAGCCTCGCTGCCTTTAAGAGCATCTCCTTATCTTACATTTTGTTAAATTTGATTACATGTCTTTTTTTCTTTTGAGTTCTTCCTTTCGTGGAATTTGATGAAAGACTTGGATAGATGTCTTTTCATCTTTCATGATGTCATGGAGGTTTTTTGTCAGTGAATCTTCAACAATTCTCTCTGTATTTTCTGCTATATCTCCCTGTTCTGGTACCCTAATCACTCTAGACAGAGCCCCACAGAACTGTTAGTGAATGTTTATTTTTCTTAATCCTTTTATCTGCTTTTTTTCCTCATAAATGCTCATGTTAGTTGCTTTATCTTCATTCTTGTTAATTCTGCTGTCATTGCCTCAATCCTGCTCCTCTGACTTACTGTTGAATTCTCTAACACTGATTTTATCATTAATCTGCTCAATTTCAGATCAGCATTGCTCTAGCTTTTTTAATTTTTTATTTTATTCAGCTATAATTTATCTAATTGCCATTGTAATTTCTTGAAGGGTTCTATTAAAAAAAATACTGCCATCGAGTTGAAGACAACTCATCACAACCTTATGGAACAGAGGAGATCTGTCCCATAGAGTTTGCAGGGAGCATCTGGTGAATTGGTACTGCCAACCTTTTGGTTAGCAGCCATACCACTTAACCACTATGCCACCAGGATTTCCAAAGGATTCTATACATAACTATCGTATTCTACCTCTGATAATTCCAGGAAATCTTCATTTGGAAAATTTTTTGATTCTTTATTTTGGGAGTTTTCTAGAGCCATGGTGATCTGCTTCTTTAAGTGATTAGAAATTGATTGTTATCTCTGAGACACCAGAAAGCTGCTCTGATTTATTTGTTAGGTTATTGCTATCTAACATATATGTATGTATGTGTATGAATGTATGCATTTTAATTTAGTTTTTATTGTAAGTAGTCTAGTCATTTGAGCTAGAGTGATTACTGGAGCTTTGATAATTCTGATTCCTTGTTGCCCTATGGCTGGAGTGATGACTGCACTGATACATATAGCAGGGATTGCTGGCTCAGGGGAGCCAATAGAACTCCTCTTCCTGCTCTACCTTTGTTTACCTTTGCAGGTCTGGCAGAAAAACTCAAGGCACACACATACAATACCTCACTTCTGGTCCAGGTAGAGCTCTAAAATTTAGAGAGTTGGGTGTAGAGCAGAGAAGGGAGGGGGGGAAAGCCTAGCCTTTAGGGAGTAAAGTCAGTGCATAGGAAAGGTTTGAGTCACAAAAGTTGACAAGCACTTAGCTTAAAATATTACAGTAGGTGCAGCAATCTGCAGCTCAGGGGAGCCAGTGGAACTTATCTTCTACTTATACCTTTGTTTCTCAAGTCCAGGAAAAAAGCTCAAGGACTGCAAGTAAAAAGTCCTACTGCTGTCAGGGTAGTGCACCAGAATTTAGCCTCAGGTGTATGGCAGAGAAGGTAAATGGGAAAGGCTTGGAATAGGGAGCGTAATCACCATGTAGGAAAGGATTGAACCCTGAGGGGTCATGAACACTTATTTTGACACAGCTACATGTAATTCACATGAGGTTCTGTAGATGGCGCATCTGTAGCTCAGAGGAGCCAGTAGAATTTTCTTCTACCCTTCCCTTCATTTCCTGCTTGGGAAATGAATCTGGGAGAAAAGCTCAGGGCACACATGTACAGTCCCACTTCTTGCACATGTAGTGCAGCAGAATTTAGCCTCTGTTGTAGCTCAGAGTAGGGAAGAGGGAAGAGCACTGCTGTACTCAGCTGCCAGCTGCTGCTGTGCTCATCCTAAGCACAGCTTCTCAGCTAAGAGCAATGCTGTCCACCCAGGCACCGCTGCTCAGTGTTTCAGCCAGCCCCAGACTCACTCTCAGGTACAGCAGTCCCAGTCCTGCCCTCCCAGCCAACAAAGATAGCCTCTGTATCTTCACTGCCTCTCATTGCCAGGCTAGCAGAAGCAGGACCTGTTGTGCTGCCTGATTGCTTCTGACAAAAGTAGTTGTTCCCTTTCCTGTCACTCAGTTTGATCTCACAATTTTCCACTTATATTGCAGTTTCTAGAACGTCCTTTTTGTTCATTTCAGTTGTTTCTCAAGGCCTGCGTTGTTAGAGTGATCAGAGGAGACATGCAGCTAGTCCACCATCTTATCCCTGCCTTGGTCTCATTTTATACTTTTAATAACTTTGTGCACCGAATAGAACAGATGACATTTTTTTCCTATATAAAATGCAAACTTCTGCCTCCCAAAGAGGTTGCCACTAGTTTATTAATTGCAAAGTTGGGACTGACATGGTCTTATTGATACAAAGCCAAACCTCTTCATAGTAGGTTCCTTTATCACTTCAACTTTAGTTAAATGCAAATCAGAAAAATTTCTATTCACTGCATATGCAAATAAGAGCAGTCTTAAAGGTTATAGACCCAAAGTATTAACATAAAAAGATCCTCTGAAACAACAATAACAAAACTATGTTTGGCAGCTTGCACTGGCATTAATCCTGGGAAGTAAACTGACTTTGAAAAAAATTCTCAATAAGCTTCTGAGTTTTAAAGTAGAATCTTACTGGATAGATAATAAGGCTTTAAAATAAAAGAAAGCATGTACCAAATTAGCATATATCTGTTCATAAAGTTTCTTTTCTATAGCTAGATGTGTCACTTTCTTAAATGACAGCATCAACCAAAGATCCAGAAATTCAGAGCTGAAACCAAGTTGCCATCAGGAAAAACAACAGAACCATCTGAGAGACTGTTGACCTGTTGTAGGGTTGTTGACCAATTTCACACACACACAAACACACACATGCATGTGTAATAACTGTTTAATGAGAAATTAATTTGTTCTGTAAAACTTAATCTAAGGCACAATTTAGAAAAAATAGAAGAGAGAAGAATAATTTTTAGTCACAAGGCTATAGTCAAGTTAGTAATATGGAAAAATAAGTACCTTCAGTGCCTTCAAAGAAGCCCTGGTGGCACAGTGCTTAAAGCAATTGACTGCAACTGAAAAGTCACTTGGAGGTTCAAAACCACCAGCAAGAGAAAGACATGGCAATCTTCCATAAAGATATGCACTCTTGAAAACCAAAAGGGGTCACTATGAATCAGCAACAACTTGACAACATTAAGTTTGGTCTCAGAAGTGCCTTTATCTTTCATTTCTATAATTACACCATTTTCAGCTGCCAAACAAGCACATGATCCGCCCCCCCCCCCCCGCACCAGGGTAGTGAGATGACAGTTGTAAAACCAGAGTTTTGGACTGGTTCATTTCTATTTGAACCCTTGATGAAACTACATTTTTTAGCAGGTTAGACACAGAAGCATGTACAAAAAGGGGGAAAAGAGGCTGATGCCACATGAAGATCACCAAGGAACTGAGGAATGCCTAGGCTACCAAAGCTGAAGAAGACAAGGACTTTCCTCCAAAGCCTATACACAGACATTGCTCCTGGAGTTGGTGCCCTACACACAAACTTGTAGCCACCTAAACTGTATGAAAATTAATTTTCATTTTTTTAAGGTAAAAAAATTAATTAATACATACCAAATGCATAGAAGAGTACTTGGCATAAGTGAGTAAACAAATAACATAACCAATATAACATAGCTCTATTCTAACACTGAAGCCCTGCTGGTGCAGTGGCTAAGAGCTGGGTGCTAACCATAGGCCAGCAGTTCACATGTACCAGCCACTCCTTGGAAACTCTACAGGGCAGTTATACTCTTTCTTATATGGTTGCTATGAGTCAGAACCATCTAGAAGGAAATGTGATTCTAACATTTACCAGACTGCAAGGTATTTGTAGATTTTTGTGTTTGTTGAAAAATTTAAGCTCTTCAAGTCCAGGGACCTTGTGTTTATTAATGATCTAATTATTGTGACCTTAGTAACCTGCATAGAGCCTGGAACATACAGTGTTTCCAAATACTATTTTTATGGATGCAGTACATAATTTTTCATATCCTCTTTTGTGGTTAGCTTGCTCTTCAAAAAGTTTATTTTCTCTAAATATTTTTATAAGCCAAAGTAATGACAGCTTGAGAATTCCTAATAAATCTAGTGACCTATGAAATCTAAAAGGCTTTCTTTAATCACTGAGAAAATAAAACATAAAACTGTAAAAAAGCAAAAAAGAAAACTGCACTTCTAACAGATTCCATGTGGAGAATTTCCATTTTAATTATGGCATTTGTTGAGGAATATTGAATATACCATGGACTGCAAAACACCAATGTGTCCTGAAAGAAAAACAGCCAGAGTACTCCTCAGAAACAAGGATGGTGACACTACTGTCTCATGTACTTTGGACATGTTATCAAGAGGGATCAGTCCCTGGATAAAGACATACTTCATACAAGGTCAGCAGAAAAGAGGAAGACCTTCAGCAAAATGGATCCACACAATGGCTGCAATGAAGGGCTTAAGCGTATTGATTGTGAGGATGGAGCAGGACCAGGCACTATTTTGTTCTGTTGGACACAGGGCCACTATGAATCCAAACTGAGTCAGAGGCACCTAACAAAAACAAGTTTCCAGGAAGTTATACATAAGAATCACCTGACAGTCTTGTTAAATTGTAGCTCTGATTCTCCATGTATGGGAATGGAAACGCAAATTCTCAGCAGGAAACTTGTTAGAAATGCCAGTTCTCATCAGGAGCTCAGAACTGAAATGAATTGGTTCAAATCTCTGTATAAAACCAGGCCCCTCATTCTGCCTCTTGAATTTTTTTCATGGTCTTTAGTGTTAGGCTCTCTGAACATTTTCTTTCATTTCAAAAATACCCTAGGATCTAGTTAGATAAAAGAAACTTTTAAAGTTGATAATATTACAAGAGACATTTTCTGTATTTCTCATCTTGACAAGTAAGCATTTTTTCTTCCTTTTTTCATTTTTAAGCACAGAGTTGGGATATAAATATAACTATTCTCCATGAAGTTGAAATTCTAACACCATTATTTCCACTCCAGGTAGGAAAAGGCAATGTTTGTGAATTATGAAGGAAGCCCTGAAAGTGTTTTACTGTTGGCATAAATTATTTATGTGACTTTCTGATTAACAGATGCATGACAAAAGTCCATAAATGTGTAATATTTCTCCTCCATAAAAGTACAGGTTCATAAGATACTATACAAATGATTTTAATGAGCAAGATAATTGAATTTATTTCAAAGCAACACAAACAATCTAAAAAAACACAAGCAGAAACGAGTTCACAGAAACTTATCATTCTTAAAGTTCCATGCATAGCTCCCATGGAATCCCAGCAAGAGAACACAGAACCTAAAATGAAAATGTTACAAAGTGGCACATTTTCCTAAGACATATAAATTAAAAGGTTGATTATCAAAGGCTCTGCTATACAGTGGCTTCAGTGTCAGTCCATCCAAGTGGCACTTGCACCAAGGGCAAAAGGCTTCAGGAAAGGAAAATATTCCTAGCTGGCTATGTTAATATCCTGGACAATGAACAAAGAAGATAGAAGAAGAATTGATGCCTTTTAATTGTGGTGTTGGAGAAGAATGTTGAAATACCATGGACCACCAAAGAACATATCTGTTCTGGAAGAAGTACAACCAGAGTGTTCCTTGGAAGCAAAGATGGCAGGACTGTATTTTACATACTTTGGACATGTTGTCAGGAACGATTAGTCCCTGGAGAAGGACACAATGCTTGGTAGAGTGGAGGGTCAGTGAAAAAGAGGAAGACCTTTGATGAGATGGATTGACACAGTGGTTGCAACAATGGGCTTAAGCATAAAAATGATTGTGGACATGCTGCAAGACCAGGCAGTGTTTCATTCAGTGCTCACGGGGTCACTATGAGTTGGAACTGATTGGATGGCACCTAACAACAACATATTAATATCCTATCATATCAGCCATTATATAGCGGCAAACACTGGGGTTCTGTTACAGTGAGCCACCAAGCTGATCCCACAGCACAGTCAGCCCAAGAGGCAATGGGGACTAAAGAAGTCATTTTCTTCCTGATGTCTGTCCCTGAGTTGACTAGGATGATTAAGTAAACACTACATGGCAGAATGCCATACCAATCTACATTCTGGTTTAATGAGTGCAAGGTGAGAACTCAGGAGAAAACACCATCGTTAACACAGAGAATGTTCAGAGCCAGGACACCTGTTCAGCTGCCATCTGTGCAAAGATCATAGCTGTGTAAAGTATGTCCATAGAGGGGAATTTTCCTGCACACACTTAAACAAATGCATTTTATTCTTCATGGCTGTGATTTTAAGCTTTCTAGGGTCTGATCTCTTTGGAATTCCTGATTAAAGCTCTTTTTCATTATATTTCAGAGAGCTTACAAATAATCTCTATGGAATCCAGTCAGATCCATGTAATGCAACCTTTTAAAAATTCACACAATACTATGAAAAATGAATCGTGTTCTAACTAGAGGTGATATATATATATATATTAAGGAGTATCCACCCTCCTCTTGTTGAAGAAAAACTTTGGTAAATTGGCCTCAGGGCAAAGGCCACTGTGGCCCAAATGTAGCTAGAACTGTCCAGCTGACTACCAAGGTGAGTATAAGTTAAAAGGTAGGGAGGTGATGAAGAAAGTAGAAAAGAACTTAGGAAGGAGCCAGGAGAACAAAAAGACCAGAGCTTCATGATGACCTCATGATTATACTTTGTCCTCGCCTTTAACAAACAAAAAAATTACCAAATTTAAAGAATATTTGAGACAAATGCATTTGAGAAGTATTGAAAAGGGCTACATCTGATCTGAGGAACAAGTTAAGTCCAGATGTAGGATAATGGCACCGCCTAGTAAGTACTCTTTACTCAGATTTTCTAGAGAGTTCCATCCAATCTGATCTTTAACTGGATTGGCTCTGGAGGGAGCCCTATCCTACAACCTTTTCACAAATTGGCTAGAAAAAAATAGCTCATCCAGTAGCTGATCTTTACATGGATTGGGTAGGGGACCTCTCAGTGACTGCTAAAAATGATAGAAAATAAAGACTTAGATGTGGCATCCTGACGTGGAAACCAGAGAGGACCCTGTGCTTTGGACACAGATATTGTGCTAGGAATCTCCCAGATCAAGTAAACCTGCAGCAGCAGTAGAGGCAGCAGCTGGCGTAGTACCAGAAGAATCATAGACAACACGCCGATTCAAACGATGGCAGCAGAATGAAGACTGACTCTATACCAAGAACTGATAGGAACAATCAATAATCAAAGGGATATCATTGAGTTTCCTGTTGGAAAGTTTCCTGATGGACGAGAATCAACGCTATTTTGGGGGGAATTGTAAGACTTCCCTCTTCAGACATGTAAGGGTCTCCTTTTGGAAACTAAGGCTTTGTGCTGGGAACCCTCCTGAATCTTTCCCTTTGTGTATCTTTGTTTCTGTTTGTGTCCTTTATTTATCTTTCTTTGTTATTAAAGTTGTTCTTGAGTCATATCGTTTCTATGAGTTCTCTGCTACCTTTCCAGTGTTACTGAACATGATGAAGCCTACCAAGGGGGAAACGGCTGGTGTCAGAAATGGAGAAGTTGAAAAGAAGAGTATATTTGGCTTCTACCTCATAGAATTATCTGTTTCTTATAGTCAGAGTTATTGTTTCCACTGTGGCCCCGGGGGGGGGGGCGACTCATTTTACCCTTCACAGAAAAAATAGAAAGTAAAGGAGCTATAACTAGATAAGCTATTTAAAAAAATACTAGTTAGGTCAAATTTTCCAAAATATGGAATGTAGATATGTATACTTAAGGTTATTTCTTTAGTCTAAACTCTCATGTTAGAGCAATTTAAGTCTAACTGAAAGGATGTCATTTCTCCTTACGTAATGTCATTTAATCATTCAAATATAAGCAATAACACTAAAAGTATACATGTTTGCAATACTGGCCAGAGAGCAAAAGCTATAGGAGATCAGCTGTAATAAGAGGCCTCATAAATAATGGACCTAGAACCTCTATTTTAAACTCACATCCATTGTAGGTGTTGGTTTAGATTCAGTATGAAATAGCTGTTAATAGACATTTTTTGAAAGAGGTGTCATTGATTGAATTGTATCCCCCCAAAAATGTATGCGTTGATTTGATTTGGCTGAGTCCCAATATAGTGCCCTTCCTCCCATGTGTTGTGTATCCTGCATCTGTGAGATTGATGATAGAGAATAGCAACAGTTGTGTTAGTGAGGCAGGTCTCAAGCTACAAGCTTGTGGGTTATAAGAGAGAGAAGTGAGGAGAGGAAGTTGGGGACCTCATACCACCAAGAGAGAAGAATAGCAACCAGAGCACATCCGTTGGACCTGAGGTTCCTCTGCTGAGATGTTCTCTCTGGGTTTGGACTTGGCCTACTGGACTTACAATTTATAAAGGGATTTGTAGCTTATTGGACTATGTCAATAAAGCTTCTTGTGATGCCTTCCACTCATGGTATTTTTTGTTAGAGCAGTACCAGGTGACTAAGACAAGAGGATAACCATATTTCTGGCATGACAACTCACTGTGGTTTCACCATGATTAGCTCTGCTGTCCCAATACCTAGCAAAAATGGTGTAAGTTATATCTATATCTGCATCTATATATATATCTACATGTACTTCCATATATATGTATACCAGCCAAGTGCCGTTGAGTCAGATCCGACTCATGGCGACCCTAGGGGCCAGGGTAGAACTGACCCCCTGAGTATTAAAGGAGCACCTGGATGTATACATATATATATATATATGTATGGAGAGAGAGAGAGACCTGGTGACACAGTAGTTAAGAGTTCAGCTGTTAACCACAAGGTCAGATCAGTAGTTTGAATATACCAGCTGCTCTTTGAAAATACTATTGGCAGTTATATTCTGTCCTAGATGGCCTCTATGAGTTGGAACTGACTCAACAGCAATGGGTTTTGGATGTATGTGTGCATGTGCATGTTCATATATATACATATACCAAAATATAGGTATACATATATACCAAAATATACATATATATAAAATAAATATGCACCAAAATGTGTATGTGTGTGTATACATATAGTCTTCACAGATGGTTGTTAGGATATACAAGCAGCCAAGCCAAGTGCTGTTGAGTCAGATCCAACTCATGGCAATCCACCAGGTGTTCCTTGAATAATCTGGGGATCAGTTCTACCCTTGTTCCTAGGATCACCATGAGTTAGGATATACAGCCAATGAAGAAATATTTATTCAAATCAAAATACTAAAATTGAATACAAACAATGAAATTACCCAGTACTTAAACTGACCCCATTTCTTCCATTCACCCCAGCCCAATGAGATGGGAAATTTACTCCAAACTTGGTATATCCAAGGATACAGGGTTTTGTCTCCCTCCATATCCCAATGGAATGGAAGGAATTTTTCTTCCAACCGATACAGTATATCAGTATTTCCTACCCTATTCAGGATACCTATCACTGAGACTATGTTCCAGACAAGTGTGCCCAGAGGTGGGGGATCTCTTCTACCCAACACTAATTTGTGGGATAAAGACTGTACATGCACATGACAGTATTCAGATTACTGGGGTTCCAATCACACTTTCTGCAGCTTATAAATCATGGTCCATGCTGGAAAGTTAAGCTGAGAATATCTGAAGCTACTGCCACTCCGACTCCATGGAGCACTCAATTCTTAAAGCAGGGGTGTAATTCACAGAGAAGTGCACCATTTTATTGTTAGCTCCACAGAAGTGAAGCTTGGATAGTGAAGTAGGCCATAAAACAACCCAAAAGAATTGACTTCATTTTCAGCAGTGTGAAGAAATTCAAGCTTAAGGGAACTGTCAAAAAGAATGTATGTTATGGTGAAAGAAATCTGGAAGGACATTCATGTATCTAATGTGGATACAGGCCAGACTGCCTAGTCATTTTCAGGAGAGAACAGGGGAAGTAGGCAGCTGAGTGGAGCCCTCTTGGAATCAGAACAAATCTGCAACACTGAACTCAGGAAGCATCATTCTGAAGGAGCCAGAGATTGATTGAATTTGTCTGTGGAGCAATTTATGTCCTAGGGCATTGTTGCAAACAGTAGAGCTATCAGCTTGCAGTTAGTGAAGTATAACAGCTTCACTGGTCAAGGAAAGAGATAGTCACAGAGAGTCCTTGGAAAAAAAACAATCATTGTATGGTGGCAATGGGCATATTCAAGGCTGTGTTCCCTAAGGAGTAACATCAAAGGCTCAATGCTGTTAGAGGTGAGAGGAAATGTATTTCATCAGTATTATTCAACCAGTCACTAAGTAACTAAAGCAAATAACAATAACAAGCCCAGGATGGAGGGAAGCTGGATGGTATCATTGATCAGTGTGTTTCAATGTATTATCAAAAAGGCAAGTTTCCAACAAAAAACTATGAGATAAGCAAAGTATGTCATGGGCATGGAAAGTATGATCATTATTGTGAGAAAAAATAAAATCAGGCAACATTACTTGCTTCTGAGAGCAACCAGATATTTAATTTAAGAGACTTCAATGCAACCATTTTTCAAAAAACTAAAGGAAACCCTCAGTAAAGAAGTAAAGAAAAACATAGTGACAGTCACATCAAATAAAGAATGTCAACAAAGACATAGAAATTTTTAAAAGGAATTAAATGGAAAACCTAGAATCGAAAAGTTCAGTAACTGAATTTAAAAATAACAGCTCCTCAATAACCACTTGGTCCAGGAAGAAACAAACAAGGAAATTAGAAAAGATTTTAAAGATAAATGAAAATGGGGGAGCAGAGTTAACGTGGTGAACTAGACACACACCTCCTTGATTCTTTCTGAAAACTAAGACCTGGATTGATAATTGAATGGAGCTTTCTGGACACCAAGTGATATCCCAGGACACGGCATAGGATTGTTACTCTGGTATATATTCCACTAAGCAGGAAACTTCCTCTCTACTGCTGAAGTCTGCTGGCTCACATGAATCAAAGCTACTTGGTGCTTTTAACTTTTCCTTTTGTTGGCTGGCATGTGGGGGAGGGGCATGAGCTTGTGGCTACTCTGAAATGCAATCTTGAAGTGAACTTCATGTCTTGCAGCAAAGAGACAGTGTGTGGGATAGCCACATTTTGAGATCTGGTGGTGGGGACACCACAGCCCCTCTACTCTCTCTTTTTGGAGCCCTGACACAGATTTGTGTCTTTCTCATCAGGTGGAGTAGCTTGACCAGGATGCTAGCTTGTTCACGTAGGAGGCAGAGTTACCCAATTGGAAGCCTCACCAGTGGCTGCGAGACAGTGCCAGCCCAGGGAGCACTTTCCCAGTGGAGAGGCTGTGTTTAGCACAGCGTGGCCACATGGGTGGTGCACGGCAGGCAGTGATTGCAGTGCAGTAGCCCATCCCTGTTATGATCTGCTCTATAGTATCTTGGGACAGGCAGGGAGGAGCCCCTTTGCCAGCCATAAGGAGGGCCTAACACACCTGGGGGCTTCACTGACTTTGGTTAACAGTCAGGTAGCTTTTAGCTTTCAAAATAAGACTTCCTGGAAAAATAACTGCTGTGCAGCCTGACTGCATCTCTTCCAGCCTTTACTGACCCACATTGTAGGGTCAGCTGACAGTCCCCCAGCATCTCCATAAGTAGGGTGGTGTCTTTGCCAGCCAGTAGGTAGAGCCTGCCACCCTAGAGATTCCAGTGGGTCCAGTCACAAGAGAACAAAGAAGAGGCTGGTGACCAACTTCCTTCTCAGGACTACAACTCAGCTCCTGTTAAGGCAACACCAAAGAAACTAAACACCTTCTAGACGTCCTGAAAGCAACAGACCATCACCAAACATTTAAAGAAATATCCTAATGTAGACACAGAAAACTCCCAAAGTAAAGACTCAAAAAAATTTCCAGATGAAGAAGTCTTTCTGAAACTATCAGAGGTCAAGTACAAAAGATTTATATGCAGAACAGTCCTGGAGATTAAACAGATTGCATCAGAACAAAATGAGAAAAATAAGCAAGCTCTGAAACTGATGGAACATCAACATTCTGAAACCTGACAGATCAATAACAAAATTTCAGAATTAGACAATTCAATTCAAAGGGAAAAAAGAAGACTTGACAGATTGGAAATTAGAATTAGTGACCTTGAAGATAAAGCTACTGCCACAGCATTTATGAATAGAAAATCAGAGAAAAGAAATAACAAAAATGAAAAAGCACTAAGAAACATGCGGGACTCTATCAAAAAGAGGAATAATCTATGATTAATTGGAGTTTCTGAACAGGAGGTAATAGCTGAAATGCAGAGTATTGTTGTTGAGTTGTTGACAGAAAATTTTCCTGAAATAATGAAAGAAGAGAGCACAGATATCCAAGATGTGTATAGAATGCCACAGAATATAGACCATAAAAGAAAGACACCAAGACATATTATAATCAGGCTTAAGAAAATGAAACATAAGCAGACACTCTTAAAGGCAGCAAGACTCGAAACAAGCTAACATTCAGCAGGAAGCCCTGGAGGCTTTTGTCCGACTTCTCAGCAGAAACAATGTTGGCACAGAGGCAGTGGGATGACACATTCAAAGCCTTGAAAGAGAAAAACTTCCAACCAAGAATTATATATCCTGAAAAACTGAGTTTCAAATTTGAAAATAAAATTAAGACATTCACAGATACACAGAAGCTCAGAGATACAAAATCCAAACCAAAACAGAAATACTGAAGAAAGCTGTTTTCTTAGAAAAATAAAATCCTTAAGTGTGTATTTAAAGAGGCAAAGGAGGATACAATGCATGGAAACTGACTAAGTAAAGAAAGGCACAAAATTCAGACAGAGCCACAACATTAAAAGAAAGGAGCCAATGAACTTCTCATGAAACTATGATACCACCACAATAAGAAGAGTTATATACTATAGTAGTTATAGTCCTTTCAGATGGAGATAAGGTTAACAAGATTTGTAGAAGCTAAAATTGGGTTTAAATTCAGATTATTAAGGGGGATTATAAGGGTAGCTGCAAAGCACAATAACAATGTAACACGTCAAGACAAGAACTCTAATACAGGAGTCTCAATGAACACAAAACCAACACTGAAAAACATGAAAATTCAAAGCATAAAGCAGAATGACCCAGAACAGAATATTAAGAGCAACAGAGAAAACACAAACACAAGAATAATCACATCAAAATGACAGCACTAAACACATACCTCTCAACAATTACACTGAACATAAATGGTCTGAACACTTCAGTAAAGAGACAACAAATGATATATTGGATCAAAAAACACAACCCATCTATATATTGCTTACAAGAAGCACACATCAGACTTAAAGATATGAACAAACTGAAAATTAAAAGATGGAACAATATGTACCAAACTAACAATATACAAAGAAGAGGAGGTGTCACAATATTAACCTCAGATAAAATAGATTTTAATGTAAAATACACCATCATGGACAAGGATTGCCACTATTTATTAATGAAAGGTATAATATGCAAGCAGGACTTAACAATATTAAATATTTATGCATTCAATACCAGAGCACCTAAATATATTGAACAAACACTGACTACACTGAAATATGAGATAGATCATGCCACAATTACAGTAGAAGACTTCAACACTCCACTGTCAGTAGTGGACAGATCATCTAGAAAAAAACTCAGTAAAGACAATCTCATTGTGACAATTAACCAATTAGACCTCACTGACATATACAGAACTTTTCATCCATCAACAGATAGGTACAACTTCTTCTCCAATGCACATGGAACATTTTTCAGAATAGATCATGTGTTAGCACATAAAATAAATTTTAACAAAATCCAAACCATTGTATTATTACAAAGCATCTTCTCAGACCATAAAGCCACAAAAGTGGAAATCAACACCAGAAAAAATACAGATAGAAATTGAAACTCATGGAAACTGAGCAACACTATGCTCAAAAACCATGGGTTATAGAAGAAATAAAAGATGAAATAAAGAAATTCATAGATTCAAATGAGAATGAAAACACCTCCTACCAGAACCTATGGGATACAGACAAATAGTGGTCAGAGGTCAATTTATCTCTATAAATGCACATATCGGGATGGAAGAAAGGACCCAAACCAAAGAAGCCTACAGCTTGAACAAATAGAAAAAGAGCAACAGAGGAATGCTTCAGGCACCAGAAGAAAACAGATAAAGATTAGAGTAGAACTAAATGAATTAGAGAATAGAAGAACAAATGAAAAAAACTGATAAAATCAAAAGCTGATTTTTTTAAAAGATCAACAAAATTGACAAACCATTGGCTAAACTTACTAAAGAAAACCAGGAAAGGAAACAAATAACCCTAATAAGAAATGAGAAGGGAGATGTCTCAACTGATCCAACAGAAATCAAAAGTATCATAACAGAATACTATGAAAGACTGTACTCTAACCGATTTGAAAACCTACAGGAAATGGAGAAATTCCTAGATTTATATCACCTACCAAAATTATCCCAAGGAGGAGTAGAACAGCTTAATAAAACCATCACAAAGGAAAAGATAGAAAAAGTCACCAAAAAATTACTGAAACAAAAGAAGCCCGGGCCCAGATGGTGTCACTGCAGAATTCTACCAAGCTTTTAGAGAAGAATTAACTCCAATACTACTGAGGCTATTTCACAGCACAGAAAGGAATGGAATACTCCTAAATTCATTCTATGAAGGCAGCATAATCCTGACACCAAATCAGGGAAAGATTACACAAAAAGGAAAACTACAGATCAATATCACTCATGAACTTAGATGCAAAAATCTTCAACAAAATCCTAGCTGATAGAATTCAACAACATATCAAAAAAGTAATTCATCATAACCAAGTTGGATTCATACCTGTGATGAAAGCTTAGTTCAACTTCAGAAAAACAATTAATGTGATCAACCACATAAATAACACAAAGTAATCACCTGATTTTGTCAGTTGATGCAGAAAATGCGTTTGATGAAGTGCCCACACACATGCATGCTAAAAACTCTCAGTAAAATAGAAATAGAAGGCAAATTCCTCAATGCAATAAGGGCATTTATGAAAAGCCAATCAGCTACATCATCCTGAACGGAAAGATAATGAAAGAATTACCCTTGAAAATGGGAACTAGACAAAGATGCCCACTCTCATCACTTCCATTCAACAGTGTACTGGAAGTTCTGGCCAAATCAATCAGACAAGACAAAAAAATAAAATAAATAAAAGGAAAAGTAAAAATATCCCTATTTGCAGATGATATCACTGTGTATGCAGAGAATCCTAAAGAATCCATAACTGCGAAAACTAATTGAAGAGTTCAGCAAAGTTTCAAGTTATAAAATAAGCATAACAAAATCAGTAGAATTCCTTTATACCAACAAAGAGATCATTCAGGAAGAAATCAACAAGTCAATACAATTTACTATAGCTACCAAGAAGATAAAATACCTAGGAATAAACCTAGAGAATAATAAAACTAGAGAAGTAAGAGACCCATGCAAAGAGAACTACAAGACGTTACTGCAAGAATCTAAGAGAGACTTACATAACTGCATAAACTTACCCTGCTAATGGATTAGAAGACCTAACATTGTGAAAATGTCTATTTTACCCAGTCAACTACATATACAATGCAATCCAAATACAAATTCCAGTGACATTATTTAATGAAATGGAGAAACAAATCATAATTTTGTTTGCAAAGCAAAGAAACCCCAGATAAGCAAAGCACTACTGAAGAAGAACACCATGGGAGGCCTTTTACTACCCGACTTTAGAACCCACTAAACTGTAACAGTAGTCAAAATATCCTGGTACTGGTACAAAAGAAGACATATAGATCAGTGGAATAGAATTGAGACCCCAGAAATGCCACCATCCTCCTATGCACAGTAGATATTTGATAAAGGCCTTGGGGTAAAAAACAGCCTGTTTAACAAATGATGCTGGCCAAATTGGTTATCCATCCCCCCAAAAGTGAAACAACACCCATATCCCACACCTTTCACAAAAAAACAACTCAAATTGGATAAAAGACCAAAATATAAAACTTAAAACAATAAAGATCATGCAAGAAAAAATAGGGTCAACAATGGAAGGTTTAATGTACAGTATAGACAGACTTCAAAATCTGACAACGTTCAATCAACAGAAGAGAAAATAGAGAAATAGGAACTACTAAGAATCAAACACTTTTGTTCATCCAAAGACTTTATCAAAAGAATGAAAAGACCACCCACAGAATGGGAAAAAATATTTGGCAACTATATACCCTATTGATGTCTGATCTCCATAACCTATAGCCAAGGCTAGCCAAGTGCCATATAAGGTATTGTAAAATATCAACAAGAAAAAGATAAATAACCAGATTAAGCAATGGGCAAAACAGATGAGAAGACACTTCACTGAAGAAGACCTCCAGGCAGCCAAAAGACACATGAAGTAACGCTTACAATCGTTACTTATTAACGAAATCCAAATCAAAAGTACAATGAGATACCATCTCGCTCCAACAATGTTGGCTATGATCCAAAAAACACAAAACAACAAATGCTGGAGAGGCTGTGGAGAAACTGGAACTCTCCTACATGGCTGGTGGGATTGCAAAATGTTACAACCTCTTTGGAAAGGAATCTGGTGCTTCCTGAAAAAGCCGTTTGATCCAGTAATCCCACTGCTTGGAATATATCCTGTAGAATCAAGGACAGTCACATGCACACAAATGTTTATTGAAGCACAGTCTACAATCACAAAAAGATGGAATCAACCCAGCTGCCAAATTACAGATGGACAGATTAGTAAACTACGGTACATATACTCAATGGAACACTATGCAGTGGTGAAGAACAATGGTGATTTCAGGAAGCATCTCATAACTTGGTTTCAACTGGAAGACATTATGTTGACTGAAATTAGTCAGCGGCACAGGGACAAATATTGTATGAGACCCCTAGTATGAGGACTTAAAAGCAGACTTATGTACAGGAGAAAAGACTTTGATGGTTACAAGGGATGGGAAGGGAAGAGGGAAAAGGGTGGATATAGAGTAGATAGCTGATAGAAATTTGGTTGGGTGAAAGCAGTGATAGCACACACTAAACAGAAGATCATCTTAACTGGGCTTCAACATAAAGTGAAAACTCTTCTATTCCTAGCCTAATATTACAAAGACAGAGCAGCAGGGGTGAGGTTCCAGGGACATTGCTCTCAGGGGACATTGAGGCCAATTGGCATAACTAGACTATTGCTAAGAGAGTCTTTTGTATCTCTTATCAGTGAGTGGTATCTGAGGTCTTAAAAGCCAACAAGCTGCCATCTGAGGTATATACCCAACGATCCCATCTCAGCTGGATCAGATGATCAGCAAGGACAACGAAGACATGACATAAAAAGATCCCAGAGGACAGAAGGACCCACGTGTATGGATAACTGTATCAACATGTGATCAGAAGAACCAGATGGCACCTGGCCACCACTAAGGACAGCCGTGACGGGGCACACAATGTTGGGTCCCAGCAGTAACATGAAAAAAAAAGGGGTGCACCACAAGAAATCCACTAAAAGACCACAATTGATGGTCCGATGGCCTGGGACTTCCCCTAGGAGCATGGCTCCTAGACCCGCCCCTGATCACTAATGATTACCGAGATCAGCTCTTCAGACAGGAATAGGTTGGACTTGGGGACACAAAGTAACCATGTGATGTGCCCCCTTTATGGTTCTATGTATCTACGGGATGCCGTTCTACCGGCCTCTTACTGGAAGGGAGAGGAGAGGTTGGAGAGGAGCAGATAAGAGGTTCTTAGCAGGATAGGTCATGTATAGAACAGCAAGAAGAATGTGCTGTCACTGGGCAAGGAGACCAGAGGGAACAGCAGATAGGTAGGCACATAAATTTCCTTGGGTTGCTACTACTTTCACTCAATCACAATTTAAAAAAAGGTTATAAAATGCTGGAATTCAGAAAAAAGAATTAAGGATGACAAAATATCATCTCATGTATATTGGACATGTTACTGGGAGGAACTTTACCTGAAGGACATAATACTTTATCAAGTGGAGTTAGTGAAAAAGAGGAAGATCCTCTGTGAGATGACCTGACACAGCGGTTGCAACAACGGGCTCATGAAAAATATTGACTGTGAGCATCGTTCTGGACCTGTCAGCATTACCTTCTATTGTACTTAGGAAAATGAAGACTCTGAAGGGACTAAAATGCACATTACAACAGCATAGGGAAGAGTCATATCTACTATATATTTTTAATCTGGAGCTCTCTTTGAAATGGATGTTCTATAAATAAGACAAGCAATTCCTTGGGATTATTTTTCTGTTGGCATTTATTCACTATGCTCCTCTTACTATCTTCGGTAGTTCAGAAATTTCTAATAGGAATTAAATTTCTATCATAACTGAGTCAAAAAAAAGATAAATGAAAATACCAAAACTTACAAAATGCGGCTAAAGCAGTTTAGAAGAAAATAGTTAGCTGTAAATGCTTACATTAAAAAGAAATTCTCAAAAGAATAGCCCAACTAGCCACCTTGAGTCACTAGAAATACAAGAACAAATGAAACTTAACAAAAGAGGAAGGGAGAAAATAACAAGAATTAGAGTACATGTTAATGGAATGGTGAAAAAAAATAGAAAAATTTAAGGACTTCACAAGGTGATTCTTGAAAACAATCAGCAAAATTAACAAACTCTTAACTACATTGACATAGAGAGAGAAAGAGAAAGAGAAAATGAGAGAGAGAAGATTCAAATTACTAGAATCAGGTGAGAAGCAAGGAATATTACTATTGACCTAATAAAAATATAAATAACTGTAAGGGAATACTATGAACAAGTATGTGCCAATAAATATATCTTATGGGAAATTCCTAGAAAGACACACACAACAAACATTGATTCAAAAAGATGTTTACCAAAACAAAAAATAAAGAATTATTGCCTTCAAGTAGCTTTTGACTCATAGCAATCCCGTAAGACAAAGTCAAATGTTTCCAAAGGGTTTCCAAGGAGAGCCTGGTATATTTGGACTGCTGACCTTTTAGTAAACATCTAACCTCTTAATCACTGTACCACTAGGGATTCAAAGAAATAAACCCACTGCAGTCTAGTCAATTCTGATGCACAGCAAACCTACAGGGCAGAATAGAACTGCTCCATAGTTTCCAAGGACTACTTGGTGGATTTAAACTGCTGACATTTTGGTTAGCAGACATAACACTTAACCACTATCCACTAGAGTCTAAATAGACCAATAACATGTAAAGAGATTAAATTAGTAGAAAGCGACAAGCTGATTCCAAAATCTATACAAAATTGCAAGGAACTCATAATATCCCAACTAGAAATATAGTGTGGTACTAGCATAAGGATAGACCTATAGATCAATAGAATAGAGAGTTTAGAAATAATTCCATATGTACATGGCTAAACCATTTTTGACAACAGTGACAGACAGGGAAAGAATAGTCTTTTCAACCAATTGTGCTGGATCAACTAAATAATCACATGCAAAAGAATGACATTGGACCTCTACCTCACACAGTTAATGCAAATATTAACTTAAAACGGGCCAAAGACCTAAATGTAAGAGATAAAACTATAACATTACTTGAATAAAACATAATAGTAAATCTTTATGACCTCAGATGTGGCAATACATTCTTAGGGGCGACAAGAAAATCATGGTCAACAAAAGAAAAAATAAAAACAAGTAAATTAGACCTCATTTAAGTGAAAAACTTCTCTGCTTCAAATTATCCTGCAAATAAAGCAAAGGGCCACAGTGGGAAAAATTCTGTCAGCTCCTCCAATGGTTAAACACAGAATTTCTATGTATAAAACGTGCTGGGAATTGTAGTAGATGTTAAGCGTGGCCCCAGTTCTCGTTTCTTCCTGCATGCACGCAGTTTGCCCTATCCTTCTGCAAGCTTTTCCAGTATTGGTGGGACTGCTGCCTTATCCTCTTTCTCTAGACTTAATCATGTGAGTTGATTTGGACACAGGAATGTTAACAGACTGACCTTACCAGAGGCTTGAATCATACTTGTGCAGCTGAACCTGCTTACCCTTGTGCTTTCACCATCTAGACATTTATCCCAGAAGAAGAATGAGAGCCATGTGAACCAGAGCCAACCAATCAAGCCCCACCTAGACCACCAGATTCCACTTCGCATGTTCTCAGGGATGAATGATAGTTGTTTTAAGTTAATGAATTTTTATGAAGCTGCTTCAGCAACATTTTTGTAACACAATTTAAACTAATGTGGAGATATTTTTGTTTTTGCTAAAATGGAAACAGAAAATAAAATATGAAATGTTTCTTAAACTGTAAAACATACATTTTCTTTGAACACATACACACATAAACATGTATGTTCTTCATGCTCACATACTTTCAGTCTGATTGTATCCAGACTAAAATAGTCTTCTCATAAATCCTAATCTTGATTTATTTAAAACCTAAAATGTCATTCTAACATAATAGAAATCCATTTTTTGGCTAGGCTGTTTTTTTGTGTTTCTGTTGTATTTACAGTCAGAGTTAAATAACCCCCTGGTGTACAGTTGAGTTTTAGAATGGCACATTTTTGCTGCTTGCCTTGCACATTAAGTCTTGGCAGGCCAGTTTGCATCACTGCTGAATCTGGCTGTTCAGCAGACAAGGAAACAGCAAAACATTGCCAAGGCCATGGCAGCAACCAGGCTTGAATCAGACACCTGATAGTTTCTGGTGATAGAGATGTAGATTAGAGACAAAGAATAGTTTCAAAATAGTGGTGAACGGTGCACACTAGTTTGAGAGAAAGCAGGCTTCTTCCTGTCTAAAGATAAACAAGATACAAATAAAGAGGTTAGTTATTGCTACAACCAGTGGCTGTTTATTAAGGAATGGAGAACTGGAATGCTTCCATGGCCTCACCTGATTCCTCTTATACAGAGTTCAGACCTGGCAACCAGGAAGATGACCATCATTAAGGAAAAGCATGTGTCCTAGGGACTTCATATTTGTTTGCTATTCATGCCATCATTTGTTCAACAAATACTTTCAACACTTGTCATGTACCAGACACTGTCTCAAATGCTAGGGATACAGAAGTAAATAAAAAACAAAGATCTAACATCACAGAGAAGACATTCTCCTTGGCAGAGGAAGATACTAATGTCCTAAACAGACAAATGCTGTATTTACTACGTCAGAGGCAGTATTAGTTTCTTTCTGTTCCACTGTCAGTGACAGAAAAGCCTAAACAATAAGGACATTAGGAAGTTTACAGTCTGGAATCAGGCAGCTTAGTGTGGCTAATATTCCGTGTTATCACTCTGCTCTACATAAATGTGACTCATGGGCCAAAAAGGCTGCTTCGTCTCCGCCAGTACATGCACATTCAAGTGTGACGGATGAAGAAAAGAGCACAAAGGGTACACCCTTCCCTGCAAATGGACATCCCAGAAGTTGCAGACATGTTGTATCTCTTTGCAGTGACCACTTGTAGTTATAATGATAGCTGAGAAAACCAGTCTTATTTCCAAGTGGCCATGTGGCCCATTAATATGCAGAGGCTCTTCTTTTATGAATGGGAAGAATGGATACCGTCAACTTCTCTGAAGAGGTATCGGTTTAACAAAATTGAGGGAGTGAACCATGTTTGTGCCTTAGGGATCTTTCTAGCCGAGGAAGGAGAAAGTTCAAAGTCCTCAGGTGGGAACATGGTTGGTGTATGCCTCGATTTCTTTTCAAAATACTTCATAGTAATCCCCTTTAGTAAAGCCACAGCTCCGGGTTGCATCTCTCATGATCTGAATATTGAGGACCTGAGGCCTTGAATCCAAGTCTCAGCAGGAGAAGGACATGTGGATTAGAAACCTTCCTTTGATAATTAAATTACTGGTATCATTAATGGTGTTCTTGGAACACAATACTGCAATAACTGTAATAAAATTTACATATTGTCAGCATGGAAACATGCTGAGAGTATGCAGGTATGCTCAATTGTTTCTCTTAATAAAACCATCTATAACAAAGGAAGTTAATTCAATGGTTAGTAGTAGCAGTTGGATTGCAGAACACTGGAAACCAAAGATGCTGAAAATATAATTCCATAGCACATCATTCCATAATTCCTCATTATGGCAGAAATAATTATATGTGCTCATGTACAAACTTCTTTCCCCATTTGTGAAGATGACATAGACATATAGAATTATCTATTTAATTTTTAAATGAATGAATTTATTATTTGGTAATGTAATCATACTAAGCTCTTACATTTATAGCTATGTTTTACTGAAGTATTAAATTTGCCACAGTAAAGCATAAGTTGTCAAAAAGATGATACTTAATTTTCAGCTATACACAGAGTTGTTGCTGGGAAACTCAAACACCATTATACATCCTTTAACAGTTTAAAAGAGAATCTACAAATAATTATCTAAACAACACTTCATATTTTAAGACAAATGGCTTTACAACATATCTATGATGGCATTTGAATTTTATTCATCTTTTATTTTTGATTCCTAAAGTTTTCATGTTTGCCAACTTAAGGAAATGAAGATTCTCATAATACCTAAAGAGGTATCTGGGGATTTTTCTTTAAATAATTTAAAGCTTTATTTTGTTTATAAATAAACAACTTTTCTCCTCTATCACCATTAAAATAACACCTTGCCTAGTGTATTTCTAACTGTAAACTTTATGCTTAAGAAACATGCATTATTTTCTTTCTCCAGGAAGACTGTTTTTAACACTTGGACTTAAGCCTCTTACTTAGGTTAGTTTCCAAAAGAGGTAAAAAGAAAACACGTGCCACTCACAGCTGTTACTTCTTCCCTCCAGGTGGGTTATGAGTGCGTCCATGGTCTGCTAGTAAGAAAGCAGTGCATTTACCAAGGTAATTATGATACACTCAAGTTGAGGCATGCAGAGGACATCAGTCAGCATGCATTCCTAACTACTTGGGATAGCGCATCAGCACCCAAAGATGATGGTCTCATTCACTACTGGTTATCAGGAAGCTGCCAAAGTCCTTTGGTTATTTCCGCTCCAGCTCTCTTTTCATCACTCGGTTTTTCTCTTTCTCTCTCAGAAACATACGCAAAATCATACCTCGCACATCACACACAGACTCATAAGTATCTATTATCTATAGGGCTATAACATATTATCTGAGGGTCTTGAAATGGCAGCTTTAGCTCCTCTTGAACCCCCTAGAGCACAGACTAATAATGATATACCGTCAGTTGAGAAAAGAATTTGGCCAGGAAAACGAGCCAGAGACTGATACTAGTTTCCCCAATATCCACTTTCCATCTGTTGCTCGGAAACATATATCTAACTTTATTCAAGAAATGAAGTGTCCCACTAAATACTGCATTTCACAAACTTCCTACTATCCAGAAGGAGGTAATGAAACATAAGCAGAAGTCAGTGGATGGAACTTTCAACAAACTTTTCTATGAGAGTGAAGACAGTTAACATGCATTCATTTTGCTTTTCTCTGACCCTCTTTGTCATTCCTCACAATATGTTTACAATAGGTGGAACTACAGTAGGACTCATTTTAGGACAAAGCAATTTGTAGAGAGCTGATCTACTGAACCAATGTCTATAACCAGTCATCTCTGGATTTCTTAATACACATAAAAAGTAAATATGTGCAAGTCAGTGTTACTAATGAACAAAGAGTCCATAACTGATACAAAGAAAGGACTCAAAGATATATAAAAGAAAGAAGAAAATGAGAAGCGTAAGAGATCATGCTCTAATCAGACAAGTACAAGAAAGACACTTGATAAGACTTTCTTTCTCAGACATACAAAGGCAGAGGATGATGAATAAACAGAAAATTTTGAGAGCATATCTAAGAGCTGACAGTTAAAGTCTTTGTGCTTATTAGAAATTATATGTTAAATGAATGAGGTATTGGAGTCTCAATAAGAGACATATTGTTAAAGCGAAAACATGCTGAGAGTATGCACGTATGCTCAATTTTCTCTCTTAATAAAACCATCTATGGCAAAGAAACTTAGTTGAGTGGTTAGTAGTAGCAACTGGATTATAGAACCCTTGAAATCAAAGCAAGATGGGAAACGATGTGAACAAGATGAGAGTTTAGCTGGTTGCAAAATCACATCCCATTGCAGCAATGTCAAAATAAGGAAATTAAGAAAATATGTAACCAAAGATCTTGGAATCTCACATAGCAACTGAAGAATTGGTGAAACAAAGAGAAAGCTTCCTGCTGACCCCTGGCTGAAGGAAGGAGAGTGGGTAGGGAGGAGGGGAAAGGAGACTGTTGGGAGGATGAGACATGTATGGAGCAGAGAGGAACAGTGTGCTGTCACCGGGCAGGGAGAGCAGTGGAAGCAGCATATAGGTGGGCATGTAAATTTATATGGGAATGTATATTTTCATTCAGTTGTAATAAAAGAAAAGAGAAAGCTGACTCAAGAGTAATATACTACACTCACGGGGGTGGGGATGCAGAATTTGAAAGAACATACAAGCACAACTCAGCAGCCTGCCTCAGTGTGGTCATGGATGGAGATGAAAGTCACTTTTAAGTGGACAGCACATGGAGGGAAAATAGGAAAAAACTAGATATCTCTAGAATAATGGTAAGAAACATTAATATACCACTTCTGATGATGAACAGAACAACTAGAAAGAAAATCAATAGGAGACTTAAATAAAATTTTTAACCAACTGGAGCTAATATGCATATATAGTGCACACCACTCAACATCATTACAATATGCATTCTTCTCCAATGCACATGAGTCATTCTTCCAAATAGACCATAACTTAGTTCACAAAAGGAATCTTAATAAATTTAAAAATGCTGAAATCATGCAAACCATCTTCTCTGAACATGATGAAATTGAGCCAGAAATCAATAACAAAAAGAACAAGGAAAAAAAAAATACATGGAAACTATGCAACCAATGGGTCATAGGAGAAACCAAGAGAGAAATCTTAAAATAAATAAATAATATTTAGAATCAAATGAAAATGAAAACACAGCATGTCCAAACCTGTGGGAGTATTATTTACACTAGCTAGAAGAACTGGCTACCAGATGGTTTCTGATTAAAAGAGGAAAAGAGTGGAACAGAACAGAACTCATATGGAAACTATAAGTATCGGATATGTCAAGACTGTGGGAACCCTCAAATCTAATGCCTGGAAATGATCTTTAAACCTTGAACCAAAATCAGCCCACAAAGCCATCATTAAATAAACAATATTTTCACCTGCTTACTTAAAGAATGTTTCTTTAGCACAGTACTCTTACAAAGATTATCTATGTGAATTTAAATTGGCAACAGACGATAACTTTAAGCATCAGAGCCTAAATTAATGGTGAAGAAATAATAGGAGCAGAAGTAATGAGAATGGTAACACAATGTCAAACATGTACCCAGTGTTATTGAATCATGCAGAAATTGTAAATGGATGTGGGTTTGGGAGTGTATGTTGCCACCAAAAACAATTATTTTTTAAAAAACAATAGATTGCATACGCACAGACAGAGAGACAAATAAAAAGGAATGGAGAAGATGCAGAAGAACTGTCTAAATGAAGAGTGAACAGGAAAGAGTTGTTGGGGCAGACATGCTTCAAGTTGGACAGCAAATGCTGGCATGGTCTACATCTATGTGGTTCTGGGAAGTGCTCTAGCAGAAAGGAGGCAGAATGTATTGAAACCAAGCCTGTAGTGTGAGACCAGAATCAAAGTGATCCACATTTGAACTCCAGCCCCTCCACATGTGTAAGGCTCACTTTCTGCATTTGTTAAATAGGAAAAAATCATGAGAATACACATCATATAACAATGTAGAATGGGAAAGCTTTGGTTCAAATACCAGCTCATCCATTTACTAGCTAGTGCCCCAGGAAAGTTACTCAACCTCATTTTCTGTATCTGTAAAATGGAAGATAATAATAAAAGCTCCTTCACAGGGCTGTTATGAAGAACAAAAAGTTAGTATGCACAGTGAACTTGAAAGTGGCATGTAGTAAGTGCCACCTAAGTGTTTGCTCTTGATACTGTTAGCCACCATGCTACATATATATATAGTGATTACTACAGCATGGAAGAGAATAAATGTTAAACAAACAGTAACCATATAAGAGTGAGTTATTGAAAGGGAAATAGGCTTTGTGAGGCTGAACACGTGTATCTTCATGTGGTTGCTCATTACTACTATTTGCCTAATCACTCTGACGTAAGTCCCTGGCTTTTAGACAGTACTGTTCACTATCACTATAAAAACTCTGCCCTTTCACTGTAGGGTGTGGAGATCTGCTTTTGTTCTACAGCTGTCAAAGACGTGCCTTATCTGTATGTCTCCTAATAAACTCCTTTGCTGCCACCCTGGAGTTGCCTATCTCTTTCTTCCATCTCTGGGCACCCTCTAATTTTGGAGGTAAACTTCAAATTACTGGTCCCTGCCAAAACAATTGGTGAGTCAGCCAGAAGACCAAAGAAATGGTGAGTAGGTGTGAGGCTTCTGTGGGGAAAATTCCAGACTGGCCAATAACATCTGTGTGGACGGGGATCTGACCCATGTGTTCCACGTATGTGGACCACTGCACTAGTTCCAAAAATTCCAAGAGGCATATAGTCCAGGTGTGGGCAGACATGCAATGTCATAAATGTGGGAAAAGAAGCTAGGAGAGCAGTAGCAGACATGGGATGGCTGCTGCTCCAGGCTATTCAGCTGGCCACCAAAGCCCAGTTAGCTGCTGAATCACACACAAGAGCCTGTAGGAATAATTACAGTTAGAAAAACATGTGCAGCAGTAGCGTGTAGCCACCAGCAATGTTGTACTACACAGCCATGTCCATGAGCAAGATGAGCAGCTAGAAATGTCTGTCTGCAGATTTGTAAAGACGGAGGATTCGAGAGCTTGGGGAACAATACTCTAGACAATGACCAAAGCTCTATGACAATGGGACCAGAGAGGCTAGAGCGGCTCAGGGGTTCTCTAGTGCTGAGAATACCCTGTAAACACCCAGAGAAAAGTATGAGTTAAAACAGCAGAAAACAAAAAAAAAATAAAATGTCTTTCAAGATAGCTTATGTTAAGCAGCCTTGAAGAAAGCTCAGAGGCCCTCTCAGCAATCCTCTGGTAACTGCTTTCTCCAAAATAACTGAACAGCAACATGGTCACAGCTGCAACAGTAAGGGAAAAGCTAAAATAGGAGGTCTTGCCTCTGTGTCACCAGGCCACTGGCTGAACAAATGCTTGCACTTGGTATGATGGAGGCATGGCTCCACAAATGACTGGAGGGCTCTGCTAACCTCACCTAGATCTTCTGACTTTCAGAAGTAATTTAGACTGAGGATTAAGCCTAGGTCCCTTTGTGATCAAAAATCTTATGTTACAATTAAAGTTGAGGGAAAAAATGAAAACTATTGTATATCTTGGATTTGTAGATACTGTTGCACAGGTGACTGCGATCTCTATGACACCTGGCTCCAAAATGGGCAAATATTTTGGGAAACTGAAACCCTTGCCCAAATCTGAAATATGGATAAATCCTTTTGAAGACCTTACAGACCCCTATTATATGTATTGATGATGTCGGTGTATTAATGCACACTTATGTAAGTTTTGCTTCCAAATCCTGATGGGAATTGCTACCGTTAGGACAGTTTAGTGAAGCATGTGGAAACTGTGGCATGGGCTATAGGGAATAGTCTGATTGTTCAGTTCAACCTGAACAGACTGACAAATAAGGCAAGCCCCATAGCGATGAGATATTTGGACAAAAAAATAAAAACCAGTTCTTCTCCTGATAAGCTTCCGTTGCTTGTGTGGGTGGTCACCAGAAAGAGGGGAGAACATCCAACAAGCAGACTACTCTTGCCAACTGACTACAGAGGATGAAGCATTTCTCTGCTCCAGAGCATAGAAATGTGCAACAATCACCTCATTGCTTTAAGAGAGGATGGCTCATGGAGATTCACACACCATGCCACTATCATCAGAGAATACTGGACAGCATAGAAAAGCTGATCTCCCTATGACATCCTGGCCAAGGCTAAAACCTGCCCAGGGACAGATTCCTGAGCTAACAGGCCAGGGTGTTCTCTGCAGGTAAACCATGCTGGGTCCTTTTATCCTATATGGAGGCTTCCACTAGGTTGCAAGTTAACTCTGCACTCGATATCACCCTCAAGCCACAGGGACATTTGCGCACCTCAGCAGACAGGCTTGAACAGCTGAGAGAAGAGGAAGAGGCAACCTCAGTCTAAGCTATACATCTCAGGCAAGCAGTCCGGTGTCTCAGTACAGTAGCTCCATGCAATGGTATTTCTCATTTGCACAGCGTGTTCTGTTAAACTATTATATAAAATATGTTTCTTCTATGTACAGTTGTTCCTGGCAAAAGATTTGACTTCCCACAGAGGATACTGCCTCAAGACCAGGGCAGTCTAGGAGGTTATATTCAGGAAACCCTTACCTCAGGTTTCATGGAAGATAGGGGCAGAACTGGGGTGCTAATGTAATCTCCTTTTATTCCTAGATTATCTCACAATGATGGACAGCCCCTCATCCTTGGGCTCCAAAGATACAGGCTTTGGCTAGAACTGTCATTCAGATCAATTATTGACTCTGCCAGCATTTTGAACTGAGTCGGTGAGTCGTCTCCTCACACTGATCCAGCTGATCTGTCAACAAGAGGATACCCAGTGGACCGGTTGAATGTGTATGCTGGTGTACTGAGAAGACTATACAGTAAATGAGCATGGTTAATTTCACTACTCATAGAAAATATCTTTGAAGTATGAAAGCTGACTGTGGGTAGTCCCCCAACATTGGAGGAAAATTTCTCTGCATGGTTAAAATGTAAATGTCATGGAACTCCGAAAATGGAACTTTTAAGACTGAGTTTGACATTACTCTGGACATAGAAAACTTTGCATAATATGACCAGGTGAGCCAATATCCATTGACTGACTACATTAAGTCTGAATTAGCCTGATCTGACAATGGCAATACCTTATCTAATTGTGCTGAGAAAAGGCAGTTTTGTATTAGATATATGCCGTTTTTTTCATAAATGAATCAGGACATGTTGACATATATAGAACTGGACAAATGCAGCCCTTCGATCTATGTTGTTAATTTGGATTAAGTCAAAATGCAGGTGGCTGGTTGGGATCTCTTGTCCAAGCAGTCCTGATCAATCTGATGGTGACAGTCCTACTAATAACCCTCCTTAAATGCTGCCTCAAATGATGCATAGATACACCAGCCACCAGGGTTATACACCAAACCACGGACATGAATCTCAACATCCAGAATGGGTCATAGGAATCCCAGGACTTGGTACTACTTCATTCCTTTTACTGGCACCTGGATGGGAGTAGCACTATTGGGGAAATTATCTGCCTCTATGCTTCCCATCCAGGTTGCCTTGGCCCCAGAAGGTTCTGTGATAAGGAGCCTGGGAACTGGGTCACCTCTCTTATGATTCCTTCTCCTTATGGCAAAAGTCTTCTCTCTCCTCTGAGTACATGGTAACTATTTCCATCTCTTGCCCACTGATCTACATCTGTTTTCAGCACGGAGGAACTGGGGTCTCTCATGCTATGACACAAAAGGTTGGATGTACCAGATTGTGAATGCAAGCATTGAGGGGTGGACTGAAGAGAAAATAGGCTTTGCAAGGTCAAACTTAAGGGATCTTATGTAGTCTGCTACCATTTGCTGAGTAAGCCCCTAACTTATAGCCACTGTTGTCCACCACCTCTATAAAATCTCTGCTTTCTCATTGTGGGGCATGGGGATTTATTTTGGTCCTGCAGCTGTCAAAGGTTGTATCACATGTAAGTCTTCTAATAAGCTCTTTTCCTTCCACTATGGTGTTTCCTTCCCCTTTCTTTGGTTTCTGCATCTTTCAGGTTTGTAAACAAGTTTCACATTACTGGCACATGCCCAAACAGTACTAAGACCTATTGGGGAAGGTGTCATGGATTGAATTATTTCCCCCCAAAAATGTGTGCAGCAATTTAGATTGTCCATGATTCCCGGTAGTATTGTGTGATGTTCCTCCATGTTGTAAACCTTGCCTCTATGTTGTTAACAAGGGAGGATGGGCAGCAGTTGTTTTGGTGGGCAGGATTCAGTGTGTAAGATTGTGCCACACCTTGAGGAAATCTCTTGGGATAGAAAATAAAGAAGTTAGCAGAGAGATTTTGTGGACTTCATACCACCAAGAAGCAGTGCCAAGAGCAAATATGTTCTTTAAAAAGGACTCATGGTCTCTGTGCCTCAGAAGCTCCTGGTCCAGGAGAAGTGTGGTGACAAGGACCTTCCTCTAGAGTCAACAGAGAAGGCTTTCACCTGTAGCTGATGTCTTGAATTTGGACTGTCAGCCTATTGGACTGTGACAGAATAAAATTTATCTTTTTAAAGCTATCTACTTGTAGCATTTATATTACAGCAGCACTAGATGACTAGGACAGAATGATCACATTTCATAGGCTATAGAATCAAAGAGAAGGAAAATGTAGGGCGCATACAGGGGAAGCAGGTCTCATCATCACTGGGAAATGATTTGGGATCACAGGTTAAGGATGCACTTCAAATTTTATAAGATGTAATTTTTCCTTAGCTAGAGAACAAAAGGAAAAGATCAAATGAAAAGGAAGTGATTCTCCATGTCTTGTAGAATCTGGGAGGAGAATATCCAGCAGCATTCTAACCTCCTATGCTCTGTGGAAAAAATAAGATGAAAAGAAAACAAGTCCACAGGTAACAAGCCGTGGGGGTTACAAAGTGTCTAGGGCAACTAGAATGACAGAGAGGAAGGTGGGTGATGACTAGCAGCCCAGCTATTGGCCTTGGACTAACCCTGGAAAAACTGGTAAGGAGAAGCTGGAATATAGGAGGGAAGATTCTCTAGAAAAATAAAATAACTTGTGTGGACATGCATACTTTGGCAATGGAATGGAAGGAGGAAAATATGAAGAAAAGTAACTGATGGAATGTTTCCAGAGATCTTAGGCTTGGCAAGAGACATGCAGGCCAGAATGGGGAATGAAAGGACTCAAATTGCTTCTTAAGTTGGAGACTGAGACCAGAAGGGCTCCGGGGTAGGAGGAAGAGAGGCACAGGGCTGAAATTGAGATGTTTGCATAAGGTGAGAAAGAAAGCAATCTCCCTCTATGAGGTCTGGCTTTTGAAATCCTGTACACTAGATTTTGCTTGTTCTATCGTTTGCACCAGAGACAGGATTGGTAGTAGTTCCTATTAGCTAAAACCAGAACAAGCTTGAGGAGGTCCTAAGTTAGAGCTAGTAAAACTCTATCAGGTAAGCTCCAATGAGTGAAATCAAGCATTTGCTTATTTTATTGAAATAATAAGGTATGGGTATGATTATTGAATTTGAACTTGACTCTTAGCTTATCAGCACAAACATTTTAAACATGTATTAGAATGACAGCTATAACACTGAAAGCCTTGTTTAACTACATAGAAATATCAACATATACATTATTAATATGTTGACAAGAAAGTCAAGAACTGCAAAAGAAAATGTACCTTTTTAAATTTAGGCTCTGGCAGTATTAAACAAAAATTCCTAGTGGATAAAATATGAACATTTAAGGACCACATATGTCTTCTTTGTTTGGTTCTACTAGGTTTCCCAAGGCCAATGCCTCCAAGACTCATTGTCATTGAAATTATATCTCTGAAGTAATACAGCGAAACTTGTAAGAGCAGGAACTTGACAGGACAGTCTTGTTTTTCTGAGATGTACATGATTTCCAGCTTTGACAGGGTGCAGTCTTGTCACTTTTCTATTGCTCTCTAGGAGTAGAAAATATTTGAATTGTCCTTTTTGACACATTTCTGCCTTACAGTTTCCAGATTTTGCAGATTTTACTGTATGTGGATATATGATGCATAAAGGAATTCACGGATGGGTAAGAAACGATATGTGCATTCTCCAGGAGAAAACACCAAGGACTGCAGAGGCCAGAGGAAATCTCACGGATGAAGGAAGAATTGTCCTGTCATCAGGAGTGGAAAACACTGTGCAGTCAGTGTTGGGGCGTGGCTCCCTGCAAGGTGAAGAAGTGAAGAAAGACCTGAAGGCTAGAAAGGAAGATGTTTAGAGGACCACAGGAAGAGCATCTGAATGAATCTAATCTGAAGATCTCCTAGCTTCGGTATACTGGTTGGTGAGGTGGGATATCTTAAACTCTATTCTGGGAATGCACTGAAGCCAAAAGAAGAGAGTGCTCTTCTCACAAGGACTTTGGAGTTTCAGCAAAATGAGATCACTCCAGGGCTACACGGAATTAACCTGTGGGAATAGAAGTTCCATTATGTGATACCCATACCACCCTTGAAACTATTCCCTGATACATTCTTGCTCACAGACCATGCTTCTCTCAATCACTGGTCAAGCTGAATTCCAGAAGATCTGGCTGACTGCCTTACAAGAGTTTGGAAATCTGAGTCCCTATCCTTATGACTAGGTGACCCTTCCATCTGTAAAGTACCTGAGGAAAAGAACAAAGCATCACTTAAGACTAGTTCTCAGAATGATCTTGCCATTCTCCCATTCCTACCCACACCCAGTTGATGTGTGGCAATGTCTGTGGATACTTTTCTTCACCACAACTCAGAAAAAACTACTCGTGCTCACCATCCATTTCCTAATTAATCCCTTATTTTCATCTCTAAAATTATGGAAACAGTCAGTCTGTATGTTACAGAAAATCATAAACTTACAAATTATCCAGTAAACTTTATCAAGTTCAGTGTTTGAGTGAACAATCTGTAAGCCATGTTTTTATTGAAAGTAGTTCAGCAATTCATATTTAGTAATAATTGATCCTCCACAATTAGTACAAATTACCACAATGAAAAGTCAGAAGTAGCCAGAGATGGGAAGTAACAGCTAGATGATGTTTCTTCCTATGTCCTTAGACCCACTGGCTCTTCCAGTCACTTTCATCAACTTTATAAAAGGCAAATAACTAACCATAAACATAGCTCACCTCAGTAATCTAGAATGAGGCAATAAAATTTTATGTAAAAATTCATAAAGATTAGAGGGATGTGAAAAATTATTTTTCTTTTGATACTTATTAAACATGAATAAAGTACATACCAAGAGGTGCATCTAGTAGGTTCACCTGACAAGTAGTTGATTCTAAGTAGCAAGTGACAGTGAGTTTGACCCTTCCAAAGTCACCCAAACCTAAGCTGGTAGAAAAACAACTCCCAAAACAGGTTACCTAAGTCTATAGCATTAAATGTTTAAATATTTAAACTACATACATACATATATATATATGTATACACACACACACACACACACACACACATATATATAGGAAAAACTGGTGGATGGCACTTGGCTTGGCTGGTGGTTTAGTGGGTTAAGTACTATGCCTGCTAACCAAAAGGTTGGCAGGTCAAATTCACCAGGTGCTTCTTGGAAACTCTATGGGGCAGTTCTACCCTGACCTACAGGGTCATTATGAGTCATAACTGACTCAACAGCAGTGGGTTTTGTTTACATATATATGTAAATATATGCGTGTATGTATGTATATGTATACACACACACACACACACACACACACACACACACACATATGAGGAATCTTGGGGTGCAGTGGTTAAAGCACTTGGCTGCCTACCAAAAGTTTGTCAGTTTGAAAGCACCAGCTGCTCTGTGGGAGAAATGTGAAATTTTCTATGACAATTTCCAGCTTTAGAAACCCCACAAGGCAGCTCTACTCTGTCCTGTGGTCCACTATGAGTCTAAATAGCAACGACAAATAAGTTACCTTCTTAGATTTGTAGAGATATTTTTAGAAAGTATAGCATTTGGTGTAGTAAAACAGTAACTCTAATTCACTGCAAATGAGGGAAGAATTGGTATGAACTTTTGATAAAAAATTTATATGCAACAAAGAGCATTTTTTTTGTTTTTTCCCTCATCTTGACTTCTGCAATCATATTCTCAGCAATTACCAGTCTTGTTACAATAAAGATATAATGATACCCAGGGAAGAAGAAAGGAAAGGTTTGTGGGAAAAATCTTGTAAGAGAGCTGTTGTGTCTTTAGCTTACTTTGAGTATGTTTGCATCTTAAACACATTCCTCAGTTCTCAGTCTTTATCTCTTGTTACGTGAAATGAGCTAAGTGGATCATACTGTGTATAGAATATCTCTAGCTATATCCATTACAAGATGGCAGAGTAAACAGACATCTTCTAATTTCCCTCTGAGAATTAAGACTTGGGTAATATTTTTTATGGAGCATTGAATACCTGGGGAGCCTTAGGATCTAACATATTTGACTGGGCAACAGTATTGGACTAATCTCCTCTCAAAAACAATCCTGTGAACATCTGACCTCTGCTGCTGCTGCTTCATTGTAACAGAGAACTGTAGCTTCCACAAACGGCGATAACAGTAACATACTTTCATTATAAGCTGGCAGGTGAAGTCTGCTGCTCCCCATTGCCTGTTCAGGCCAGTCTGTTGGACAGCTTACAGCTCCCAATTCAGCACCTGGACAGCCCCCTGGATAGAAGTCCAGTTTACTTTTAAGCCAAGCCAGCCAAGTCCTATCGAATCAGATCTGAGGTTTACTTTTTAAGGCTGAGAGGCTTGTAGTTTATCCCTGAAAATCTCTCTACTGAAAAACCTCTTTTCTCTCATTCACATTGTAAGATTGGCTGAAAGTTCCCAGTTTCTCCATAAGCAGTGCAGCCTCTTTGCTACTCAATAAGCAAAGTCTTCCAACCTTGAGAGTCCACCTGGGGCAAATCACCAGAGTAATAGAGACAGCTGGTGACCAACAATTCTCTTATCAGAGAAATCAAATAGCATCTAGATGGCATGTAGGCAGCAGACCATAATTAATCATTTAAAGAAACAGTCTTCAAATGCTCCAGAAAATTTCCTAAATAAAGGTTCAAATAATTCAAAACATTTCCCAGATGAAGAAGCCTTTCTGAATCTAACAGAGGTTGAATAAAAAAGAGTTATATAAAAAACTCTCCTAGAGATTAAACAAAATGCAATAGAACAAAATGAAAAATTTGGTAAACTATTTGAAATGCTAGAACATCAATGATCTGAGATACATCAGATTAATAACAAAATTACAGAATTAGATAATTCTATCCAAAGCCAAAAGAGTAGGATTGAACAGATGGAAGTTAGAATCAGTGACCTAGAAGACAAAGTAACTAATGCCAGCATTTATGAGTTAAAATCAGAGAAAAGAAATAAGAAAAATGAAGAAACATATGAGACTCTATGAAAAGGAATAATTTACATTTAATTGGAGTTCCTGAACAAGGGAAGATTAATGACAACATAGAGAGTATTGCTGTACAGATGCTGACAGAAAAATTTCCCAAGATTATGAGCAAAGACAACACAGGTATCCAAGATGTTTATCAAACACTGCAAAAGTTAGATCCTAAAAGAAGAACACCAAATCATATTATAATTAAACTTAATGAGCTAAAACACAAAGAGTTGCTTCTGAAGACAGCAAGGCTCAAATCAAAACTAACATTCTGAGGGAAACTCTGTGGACTTTCATCTGATTTTTCTGCTGAAACAATGCTGGCTAGAAAACAATGGACAGACACATTCAAAGCCCTGAATAAGAAAAACTTCCATCCTAGAATTATTTATCCTGCAAAACTGTCTATCAAATATAATGGTGAAATTAAGACTTTTGAAAATAAAGATAAATTTAAAGACTTCATAAAAACTAAACCAAAATTACATGAAATTTTGAAAGAAGCTCTGCCCTAAATGTATGTTTTAGGTGATAATTCAAAGCACTTCATTCAAATTTCCAATCAGTTAAGGAAGGCACAAAACTTCACCAAACCAAGCCAAAAGCTACAATATTATAATAAGGGAATCCGTGATTATATCATGACAACTATAATACCACATTAAAAGAGGGATACACTACAATAGTTACAGTTGTTTTTGATGCAGCAAAAATTTCAGACTTATAAAATAATTAAAATTGATTTCAATAATTATATGTTAAGGAGAATTACGTATGTAGCCATAAAACAGACTATCAAATATCATTTGAAATTAGAAATCACAATACAGGAGTCTCAACAAATATAAAATCAAAACTCATACCATAAAGAAGGATGTCCCAGAACAGATTAATAAGAACAACAGAGAAATCGTCAACATGAAAATAAACATATCACAACGACACCACTAAGCATACAGCTATCAATAATCACATTGAATATAATTGGACTGAATGCTCCAGTAAAGAGACAATGAGTGATATCGTGGATCAAAAGACATGACCCATCTATATGTTGCTTACAAGAAACACATCTTAGACTTAAAGATAAGAACAGGTTGAGAATTAAAGGTTGGAATAATATATGCCAAGCCAAGGGCCGTCAACTCGGCAAGCTAATAATACACGAACAAGAGCAGGTGTGGCAATATTAATCTCAGATAATAGATTTTAATGTGAAATCCACTATTGTGGAAAAGGATGGTCACTATTTATTGCTGAAAGGTTCAATACTGAAGCAAGACTTAACAATATTAAACATTTACGTACCCAATACCAAAGCACTTAAATACATTGAACGAATACTGACAACATTGAAAAATAAGATTGATCATTCCACAGTAATAGTTGGGGACTTTAACACTCCTCTTTCAGTTAAGGATAGATCATCCAGAAAAAAGCTTGGTAAAGATACAAAAGATCTGATTGCAACAATCAACCAACTTGACCTTATTGACATATACAGATCTTTCCATCCATCAGTAGATAAATACACCTTCTTCTCCAAAGCATGTGGAACATTCTCCGGAAGAGACCATATGTTAGGTCATAAAACAGTTCTCCATAAAATACAAACCACTGATTGATTGCAAAGTACCTTCTCAGACCACAGAGCTATAAAAGTTGAAATTAATAACTGAAAATTCATAGGTAAATTTCAAACTTGTGGAAACTGAACAATACTTTACTCATAAAGCCTTGGGTTATAAAAGAATTAAAGACACAATAAAGAAGTTTATAGATTCAAATGAGAATGAAAACACATCCTACTAGAATTTACGGGATATAGCAGTGCTCAGAGGTCAGTTTATCTCTATAAATGCCCATTTCTGGAAAGAAGAAAGAGCACAAATTAAAGAATTAACCTCACAACTTGAACAAGTAGAGATAGCAACAAAGAAACCCCTCAGGCACCAGAAGAAAACAGATTATAAAGATTAGAGAACTAAATGAATTAGAGAATAGAAAAACAATTGAAAAAACTAATAAAACCAAAAGCTGGTTCTTCAAAAAGATCAACAAAATTGATAAACCGCTGGCCAAACTTACAAAAGAAAAACAACAGAAGATACAAATAATCCTATTAAGAAATGAGTTGGGAGATGTTACAACAGACACAACTGAAATAAAATATATTATAACAGAATACTATGAAAAGCTATACTCTAGCAGATTTGAAAACCTAGGGGAAACGGACAAATTTCTAGATTCATACAACTCACCAAGACTATCACAAGGAGAAATACATCAACTTAATAAATCTATCACAAAGGAAGAGATTGAAAAAGTCATAAAAAATCTACCAACCAAAAAGTCCTGGCCCAGATGACTTCACCAGAAAATTCTACCAAATGTTAAGAGAAGAATTAACTCCAATACTAATGAGGCTATTTCACAACATAGAAAGACATGAAATACTCCTAAATTCATTCTATGAAGCCAGCATAACCCTGATACGAAAAGCAACGAAAGATTCCACAGAAAAAGAAAATTACAGACCAATATCACTCATGAATCTAGATGCAAAAATCTTCAACAAAATTCTAGCCAATAGAATTCAACAGCATATCAAAAAAATAACTCATCATGATCAAGTTGGTTTCATTCCAGAGATGCAAGGCTGGTTAAACATCAGAAAAATAATTAATGTAATCAACCATATTAATAACAAAAAGATAAAAATCACCTGATCTTGTCAATTGATGGAGAAAAGGCATTTGACAAAGTTGAACATTATGCTTAAAACATTCATGCTTAAAACTCTCGGAAAAATAGAAATAAAGGGGAAATTCCTCAATATAATCAGTAGCATCTATGAAAAGCCAACTGCTTTCATCATTCTGAATGGCGAAAGACTGAAAGAATTCCCTTTGAGAACAAGAACTAGACAAGGATGCCCACTCTCAACATTGTGCTAGAAGTTCTAGTCGGAGCAATTAGACAACTCAAAGAAATAAAAGGCATCCATATTGTCAGTTAAGAAGTAAAGCTTTCCCTCTTTGCAGATGACATGATTATTTATACAGAGAATCCAAGGAAATCCGTAGTAAACTATTACAGCTAGTAGAAGAATTCAGCAAAATATCGGGATACAAGATAAACATAAATAAATCAATGGGATTCCTTTATACCAACAGTGAAATTATTAAAGAAGAAATTACCAAATCAATTCCATTTACTATAGCCCCCAAGAAGATAAAATATCTAGGAATAAATCTAACGAGAGAAATAAGAGATCTTTACAGAGAAAACTACAAGACCTTACTATAAGAAACCAGGAGAAACTTACATAAGTGGAGTGATCTGCTGTGCTCATGGATAGGAAGACTCAATATTGTGAAAATGTCTATTTTGCCCAAAGCAATCTATTTATATAATGCAATCCCAATACAAATTCCAGCTACATGTTTTGATGAGATGGAGAAACAAATCATTAGCTTTGTTTGGATAGGGAAGAAGCCCCAGATAAGTAAAGCACTACTAAGAAGAAGAACATACTGGAAGGCCTCTCACTACCTGACTTTAGGACATATTACACTGCCATGGTTGTCAAAACAGCCTGGTACTGGTATAAAAAGAGACATATAGACCAATGGAACAGAGTAGAGACCCCAGAGATGCCACCATCCTCCTATGAACAGCTGATATTTGACAGATGTCCTAAGATTTTGAACTGGGGTAAGAACAGTCTCTTTAGCAAATGATGCTGGCATAATTGGATATCCATCTGCAAAAAACTAAAACCAGATACATATCTCACACCTTATACAAAAATCAACTCAAATTAGATAAAAGACCTAAATATAAAAGCTAAAAAGGTAAAGCTCATCCAAGATAAAATGGAGTCAACAATGGACGTTTTAATACACAATATAGACAGACTTCAAAATCTGACAAACGAAACACGTTCATCAAAAGAGAAAATAGATAAATGGGTAATAATAAGAATCAAACACTTCTGCTCATCCAAGGACTTCATCAAAAGATGAATGGGAAAAATATTTGGCAACTCTATGTCAGACCAACACCTGATCTCCATAATCTATAAGGTTCTACAAAATATTAATAAGAAAAAGACAAATCATCCAATTAAGCGATGGGTAAAGGAGATGGACAGATACTTCTCTGAAGAGGAGATCCAGGCAGTCAAGAAACACATGTGGACATGGTCACGATCATTAATTATTAAGAAATTCAAATCAAAATGGCAACAAGATACTATCTCACCCCAACAAGATTGGCCATGATCCAAAAAACACAAAACACTAAATGTTGGAGAGGCTGTGGAGAGACTGGAACTCTCCTACACTTTTGGTGGGATTGAATGGTGCAACCTCTTCGGAAAGCAATTTGGCGTTGCCTTAAAATAATGGATATAGATATACCATTTGACCCAGTAATTCCTCTGCTTTGAATATATCCTACAAAATCAAGGCCATTCACATCAACTGATATATTCACATGAATATTCATTGCAGCACAGTCCACTATAGCAAAAAGTTGGAATCAAGCCATATGCCCAACAATAGAAGAATAGATGGGTAAACTTTGGTATATGAGCTCAATGGAGTATTATACACTGATAAAGAACAACAATGATAGCAGGAAACATCTCTCAATTTGGTCTCAAGTGGAGGACATTATGTTGAGTGAATCTAGTCAGTGACAGAAGGACAATTATTATATGAGACCCCCTATGACAAAAACTTAAAAGCAGACTCATACATAACAGAAAAGACTCTTTGATGGCTACAAGCGTGTGGAGGGTGGGAAGACAGGAGGGCAAGGAGCAAGTGTTTAGATTAGATAGTTGTTAGAAATTTGGTTGGGTGAACTTGGTGATAATACACATTAGCAAGAAGGTCAATATTAATGGGACTTCGACACAACTTGTGTACTCCTCCTATCTTAATCCAATATTCTAAGCACAGAGTATGCACACTTTCATTTTTTATTTAATAAAAAAGAAAACAAAAACACATTCCTCAGTTCTCATTCTTTTTCTCTTGTTACATGAAATGAGCTAAGTGGACCATACTGTGTGTAGAATATCTCTAGCTATATCACTGTGTTACATGATTGATTTTATAGTGAACATTTAAAGGAAAAGAGAAATACTGCATACCTGTTTTTAATGTGCTGAGGAGGACCAAGACACCTGAAGCTTCCATTGACCATTATGGCAAGTCTTGTGCACAGAGACTCACACTCCTCCATGCTGAAGAGAAAGAAAAGAATATTTTAAACAAGCCATGTCCAAGAGAGATAAGGCTTGAATCAAACTTTAAAATGAAAAGTAAATAAACACACCATATTTTAATTTACTTAATTTGCTAAATAGAGACCTCAGGAACACCAAATACATGCTTTTAGAACAGATAAGGTTTTAGCTAGGTGAGCAGTTGCACAATTAACAAAAAAAGTTATTAGCATTTCCATGTAACGTAAAGAAGAGTTATAAACTATGTGAGAGAAGATCTTTTAGCAACAGTACAAAAATACAAAATAGAAAATAACTTCAAGCAAAAATGCAAAAGGCTTATGGAAAGAAACAAGAAAGCTTTACTAGTAGATATAAATCAAATCCTGGTATATCAAGATCCTGAAAAGAAAAAAATAGATATTTGAGAAAACTTGGAATATTATTACATCATAATATGAAAATTATATAAGATAATATATTTGTGTAAAAATACAAAAGATTAAATGTAAGATATAAAGAAAATGTATATTCAGTTCAAAAATATAATCAGATATATAACTATAATTTATATCACAAAATAATATAGAGTGTGAATCAACTCAACTGAGAATCAACTCAATGGAAGTGGGTTTATAATTTAATACTATAATATACAGTTTTATAAATACTTATAATTCATTATTATGTGATTATAATTAAGGAGAATTATAACATTTTGTAGTATAAATACAGCACAATTCCAATAAAAATTTATTTCCTAGCCCTCATGGGAAAATTGAAAAGGATTACAAAATATGTCTTTATATAGATATATTACTCAAGAAGAGTTATGACAGAAGCCTTACTCTGGTAAACATTAATATTTTATATGGCTACAATACCTAAATAAAGTGATACTCTAAAGAATTATAAGGGACAATACAACAGTTCAGAAGCAGACATTAATACCTTAACATGATCGGAGGATGGCAAGATCAAAGGAAGGAATTTCGAATGAAAGATTTGATGTACTTAACAATATAAAGCTATAAGACTTCCAATAAGTGTGTCAAAATACAACAAACCAACATTTTAAAAAATCTATTGCATCTAGTGCTTTGAGCAGGGGTTGATATACTTAACCAGAAAAAACTCATACGTTAGTTTAAAAACAAGACAATAAAAATCCAATAGGAAAAAAAAAAAGAAGCAAATAATGTGCAGAGACTATTCAAAGTCTGCTAATAGCTATCAAAACCCAGTCAAACCCACTGCCAATAAGTTGATTCTGACTCATAGTAAAACTATAGGATAAAGTAGAACCATCCTACTGCTACACAGGGTTTCTGAAGCTGTAAATTGTTTATAGAAGCAGACTGTCAGTTATTTCTTCCATGTAATACCTGTTGAGTTCAAACTGCTAACCTTTAATTAGGAGCAGACTACTTATCCACTTTGCCACTAGGCTTGTTAGCAAATCACAGATTTAATCAGAAATGAATTGATTTTAAAACTACTGTCTAGCAATAAAACCACTGGTAACATGTGCTTTTGTATATTGCAGAGACAAAAGGTGTCATTTCCATTCACAGTGTGAAATAAAATGATAATAATACAAAAATCTAAGATCAAATAATACACAAATTCTAATATGATAACATCTCATGACGTTTTCCCAGTGATTCTAAATGAGCCATTTCATATACTGTTTGTAAAAGCAAAAATGGCATAATTTATGAAGAATCCATTTGGATTTTTTTTAGGAATGTGCCCTAAGAGAACACACAGAATGAATGTATAAAGATGTGAAACATGTAAATATCCCACAGTAGCATAAGAATCAAATACCTGAAAGTCCACTTATTTGTAAGTCAGCCACTAAAATGAGGTTTCCTAACATCCAGTAATTACACAGAGAAAAGGTAATGATAACAGAAATGGTAAAATAACAGCACATGTGAGAAAACAAGTTTAAATACATTTTTAAAAATTAAAAAGCAAACAAAAAACAAGCATAGCCACACATTGACAGGGAGAGAGATTTCACAGAAGTATCACAGAGTGGCAGTGCAGGGGAATGGGAAGACAATCAGAACACAAAATGAACTAACAAAAAAGAATCCATAGATGCTTCATTTAGCAGAAAATCTTCTTAAAGCAGCTATTATAAAGATGTTCAAAGAACTAAACAATCATATTTAAAGAAAATCCTATCACTGTCAAATCTCTAAAATCTACAAGATGCCACAAAACCTCAGCAACAAGAAGGTAAATAACTAAATTTAAAGAACAGGCAAGGATATGAACAAGCATTGTACCAAAGAAGACATACAGGCAGCTAACAGATACGTGAAGAAATGCTCAAAATCATTAACCATCAGAGAAATGCAAATTGTAACTATAATGAGCTACCATCTCACCCCAACAAAGCTGGTATCAATCCTAAAAACGCAAAATAATAAATGTTAGAGAGGCTGTGGAGAGACTGGAACATTTCAACAATGCTGGTGGGAATGTAATGTGATACAAGGTATTTGGAAATCAGTTTGGTGCTTCCTTTAAAAAAGCTAGCATTAGAAATACCAAACTATCCAGCAATCTCACTCTGTGGACTATATCCTAGAAAAATAAAATCTTTCATACAAATAGATACATGAACACCAATGTTCATGGGCAGTGCTTTCCATAACATCAAAAAGTTAGAATCAACTTACATGCCTATCAGTGTATGAATGGATAAACAAACTATTCACAAAATGGAATGCTACTCAATGATAAAGAACAACAATGAATTTGTGATATGTCTTACAGCATGGATGAATCTGGAAGGTGTTATGCTGAGTGATGTTAGTCTCAAAATGACAAATATTGTATGAGACCACTAGTATATGAACTCAAGAAAAGTTTTAAACACAGAAGAAAACATTCTTTGATGGTTATCAGGATAGGCAAGGAAGGATGGGGCTTTACTAAACAGATCGCTGTTGCTGTTAGGTACTGTTGAGAGTTGGTTCTGACTCAGAGAGATTCTATAGGTTAGAGCATAACTGCCCCATAGAGTTTCCAAGGAGCACCTGGTGGATTTGAACTGCAGTCCTCTTGGTTCACAGCTGTAATACTTTACCACTATACCACCAGGGTTTCCCAAATATATAGTATATAAGAATTATTTTAGGTATGGGGAAGGAAAACACACAATGCAGGAGAAGTTAGCACAACTGACCAAATGATTAAACCAAAATATAAGAAGTTTCCTGAATACAGCCAAACATTTTGAGGGAGGGAGCAACAGGACAGAGATCTTCGTATCACAGTTTCAGGAGACATCTAGATCAATTAGCATAACAAAGTTTAATAGCAGAATGTTCTATATCCCACTTGGATGAGTGAAGTCTGGGGTCTTGAAAGTTAGTAATGGCCATCTAGGAAGCATCAATTTCTCCCAGCTCTCCTGGATAATGGAGAACATCAAAGATATGGGGAAATATAAGCCCAAGAGACAGAAAATGTCACATAAACCAGAGACTACATCAACATGAGACCAGAAGAACTAGATAATGCATAGCTACCACCAATGACTGCCTTGACAGGAAACACAACACAGAGTCCCTGATGCAGCAGGAGAAAAGTGAAGTGCGGAACTCAAACTCTAGCAAGAAGATCAGACCTGATGCTCTGACAGACTGGAGGGTTCCCAGAAGACACTGTCCTGGACTGGCTGTTATTCCAGAACTGAAACGGTTACTGAAGCCAACTCTTTAGACAAAGATTGGACTAGACTATAAAACATATGATGATACTGGGGACGAGTGTACTTCCTGACTTAGGTAATACATGAGACTAACTAGACCAATTCTTCCCAGAGACAAAAGGAGAAGGCAGAGGGGGAGAGCAACTGGTTGAATGGACACAGGAAATAAAATGTGGAGAGGAGAAATGTGCTGTCATGGCACGGGGTGAGCAGGTAATATCACATAACAATGTTTGTGTAAGTTTTTATACAACAAACTAACTTGAATCGTAAACTTAAAACTTAGAACAAGTCTTTAAAAACAAAGGAAATATAGTGACATTACCATATAAAACTTAAAACAAGTCTTTAAAAACAAAGGAAAACGTAGTAACATTATCATATAAACAAAGATTGAGAGGATTGTTAGCCAACGTCACTTAACACTAAAGATAATTCTTCAGGTTTAGAGGAAAGCAGGGTTACTAAAATCTACATAGGACAATGAATAAGAAAGACAGAAAAAGAACTAACGCCTTCGAATTGTGGTGTTGGAGAACAGTACTGCATGTACCACAGACTACCAAAAGCACAAACAGATCTATTCTGGAAGAAGTACAACCAGAGTGCTCCTTGGAAGCAAAGATGGCAAGACTACTTCTTACATACTTTGGACATGTTGTCAGGAGGTATCAGTCCCTGGAGAAGGATCTCATGAACGGTAGAGGGGAGGGTCAGAGAAAAAGAAGAAGACCCTCAATGAGATGGATTGACACAGTGGCTGTACCAATGGACTGAAGCATAAAAACAACAGTAGCCATGGAACATAAGCAGACAGTGTTTCATTCTATTGTGCATAGGTCACTATGAGTCAGAACTGGCTCAATGGCACCTAACAACTACAAAAACAATATCTACATGGACAAATGAGAACCGTAAGTTGTAATTACGTTGGTAAATGTAAAATTTTACAGATGTATTTTTTTCATTTATTACCTTCTTTAAAAGGTATGTCTGTACAACATGATCATTATTAAATTGCTTTATATGCTTTATAACATATAAAAATGTAATGTATATGATAATAGTAACAAAAAAGGGAGTAAAAATGGATATATATTGGACTATCCATATATTACTGGAATTAAGTTAGCATTCCTATGATAGGTTAACATACATACTACTAAACATAGGCCAGATATGAAGAATACACTTAAAAATATATAGCTAAAATATCAAAATGATACACTCAGGATTATTTATTTAAATAAAGCAGGCAGTTGAGGATCTAATTTGTAAAAGAGACACAAGACATTTAGAGACATATAATAAAATGACAACTGTAAATTCAACCAAATTGTGCACATCTCAAGAGGCAATGAATGCTGCCAACTGATGTTCAGTCTTGCTTAGGAAATGACCAGGAAAGGGGGCATAACTTACCTGTGAGAGGTCAGCACTGCAACACAACCTTCCCGAACCTCTTTCATTATTGCTTCCCATAGGTACCGCTTAGAGCAGGGATCCATTCCAGAGCTGGGCTCATCCTGTAGGAAAGTACACACATGGCTGCAACATCAGGACAACAAACATAAGAATATAAACACTGCCATGAGTGGGCATATCCTGGCCAAGAAAAAATCTCCACTCTGGCTCTATCAGGCAGCCTTCCACTGGGTGTCATATGTTATCCTTAACAAGTTGTAGATGTATCTTAACATCAGCTGAGTTACCCTTTGTTATCTGGTTAGACAGACCAATCTTGATGCTTTTAAAATACATCCTCAAACTACATAAAATTCTAAAATTATATATCCTAAAGAAACACATCATAGAGAAAAGGGTTTCACTTATTCAGCACACCAAATGAACTGCAATTTCTTAGAACCTGAGGCTTTCTTCTTCAATAACCACCAAAATACTTCCCATGAGTCCTGCTTTTTTTTACTATTATTATTACGACTGAGTGAAAATGTACATTCCCATATAAATTTACATGCCCACCTATATACCTCTTCCACTGCTCTCCCTGCCTGGTGGCAGCACATTATTCCTCTCTGCTCCATACATGTCTCATCTTCCCAACAGTTTACTTCCCCTCCTCTCCATCCACTCCCCTTATTCCAGCCAGAGGTCCACAGGATGATATCCTATAGATGCATAGAACCATAAAGTGCACCCAATATATGGTCATTCTGCATCGCCAAGTCCAACCCATTCGTGTTAGAAGAGTGAACCTTCATTATGATTTATGGGCAAGGGCAGCATCAGGGCTGGAAATCTTTCTAAATAGTGTGACTCATTTCTGTGATTTTTGTGAGGATGGAGAACTAAACATGTTTTTCTTTAGAACCTAGGATCATCAACTTCCCCAAAGAAAGAAGCAGAAGAGAAATGAAAAAAAGAAATGGCACTGAACAGGAAAACAAACACCTGGCATTTTCTACCAGCCAAGTGACATACCTCATTGCTGAATTTCACCATGGTCATCTTCAAATATTCCCCTTGAGGACCTATGCACCAACACCAACACAAAGTCCCCCCTTCAAAGGAATTTTGGAACTCTTTTTCTGGAACAGCCATCAGAGCTATCGTGGTATTATCTTTGATGTCCTGGATGTCCTCAAAATGTCTTTCAATATTTCCTTTATCTTCGGGTAAAGAAGAGTCACTGGGGGCCAGATCAGGTGAGTGGCGGGGGGGGGTGGGTGCTCCAGTACAGTTGTTTACTGGCTAAAAACTTCTTCACAGACAACTATAAAATTAAGTTTGTGAACTTGCCACCACACCACCATACGCAATGGCCATTCCAGAAAGAGTTTCAAAATTGCTTTGAGTGGTAGACTAGGTGCTGGTGGCAGTGCATAGTTTCCCAAGGGGTGTACTTCTGTAGTGATATTCAGCAATGAGGTGTGTAGTACTTTTTGGGAGATGAATTTGTGAACCTAATTGTCAGACCCCTTATATAAAACCTATTTTATATAGTTATACATAGTTAATATTATTTATTTAAAATTGTTTAATAGGTGTACATATATATACTACATATATATACATTAGGGTCGCCATGAGTCGGATCTGACTCGACAGCACTTGGCATACCTAGTATATATATATGTAGCATATATATAAATACTTTTATATATTTATATATTCTATATAGTTATATATAAATATAGTGTATATATATAAACATATATGTGTTCAAAATTATTTTGCATTGTTCAGTAACAAATTTGGATATACAATTTTAAATTTTCCTAAACAGTCCTTCAGAGTCATCTGTGACAGTCATTTCTTTTCTCTCCATGGAGAAAGTCTCTTCAATGTATCTCTTTAGTCAGATGGTTTGGACAGTCATCATCACAGTCATTTATGTTTGTTGAGGGTTTAATGTGCACCAAGTACTGGGCTATGTTCTCAATGTAGATTATGTCATTTACTGTTTTCAGTGGCTCCATTAGACAAATGATGTTATCAGAACCACTTTCAGATCAGGACAAAATAGGCACTGAAAATGAAGGTTACCACCTGCTAAGTAGTTGCAGAAGCAGAATTTGTACCTTTTCAATTTTAATCTGACTCCAGAGATCTCACATTAACCACAGAGGCAGAGTTTCAGGTAACCAAGGGAAGCTGAGGGCAAGGATGTTTGTAAAAGAAGAGTACGGGGGGCTGATGGTAGCCAGAGGCAGAGCTCCATCATTCTGAACTAGGATATGGAATGTAAGGCTGAGCATGGAAAATTCTGCTGAAGGTAATGAGAAAACATGTCTGCTAACTTTTCATATACATTTTGCTTCATCTTGTTGGAAAACATATGCTGTTTATAAAAATCATAATTGAGCAGACTTTTTAATTTTTTTATTATCAGATTTTACAATGTAAAAGCAAGGAATAGTCTTGAACCTTGCAAAAGGCAAGCTTAGAGCAAGGAAAAGGAACATGTAAGTCAGATGTCAGAAGATGACCAGTAAGTGATGGGATTTTTTTTTCCAACCCAGGCCTCTGGATCCCAGTTAAATCCTTCATTTCCATTCTGCTTTCATATAATAAACATTAATAGGAGGGGGAAAAATATCTGTTTGACTTCCAATACTTTTCTAATGTCCCTGATGAGTATGAATCTCTGGATTGCATTCAAGTGCTCTAGTGACTAGAAATCCAAGCTATGACAAATGAAGAATGATTTTATTTATTGCTGGAATGCCATTATTCAGTTTAGTTATTTTAGAAAACAAAAATTCACTCTCTTTTGTCTATTGCTACTTACAAATAATGCTCTGATCCAGCCAAGCTAAATTAATTATTCAAATAAGGCACAGACTGCCTTGTCTCAAGGCCTTATACACACCCTGGAATTGTCTGCCTTTCCTGTGATAACCATCCTGCTCTCCCAACACCAGTCCTCAGGGTTCTCCCCAGTTCAATACTGTCACTACAGCTATGATATACATATATATATATGGGAGGGGACTCTTGAAAGCAACATATTAGATAAGAATTACTCATTGATTTTTAGACTACCAATGAAGTAGTATCTTTTAAACTATTGTTTTTCATGTGACAATTTTATTGATTTTCTAAGCAAAGAGCTTCCTTCAGTATTTCATGTAGTTTTGGTTTAGTTTTTATAAAGTCTCTAAGCTTCCGTTTATCTGCAAATGTCTTAATTTCACCATCATATTTGATAGACAATTTTTCAGGATGTATAATTCTTGGTTGGAAGTTTTTCACTTTCATTGCTTTGAATGTGTCATCCCACCCTTTTCTAGCCAACATCATTTCTGCAGTGAAGTCAGGAGAAAGTCTACAGTGTTTCCTTTGGAATGTTAGCTTTGCTTTGAGCCTTACCGCCTTCAAAAGCATCTGTCTGTGTTTTATTTTATTAAGCTTGATTATAATATGTCTTGGTGTCTTCCTTTGGGGGTCTAGCTTTTGTGGTGTTTGGTACACATCTTGGATACCTATGTTCTCTTTGTTTATAATCTCAGGAAAGTTTTCTGTCAGCATCTCTACAGCAATGCTGTCTATATTGTCATCTATCACCTGTTATTCAGGAATTCCAATTAAATATAAATTATTCCTCTTAATAGAATCCCACATGTTTCTTAATCCTTCCTCATTTTTCTTATGCCTTTTCTCTGATTTCTCCTCATAAATGCTGGTGTCAGTTGCTCTATCCTCAAGGTCACTAACTCTAACTTCCATCTGCTCAATTCTACTCTTTGGCCTTAGACTGGATTATCTAATTCTGTAATTTTGTTATTGATCTAATGTATTTCAGATTGTTGATGTTCCATCAGTTCCAGTAGCTTACTTTATTTTCCATTTTGTTCTGCTGCATTTTGCTTAACCTCTAGGAGGGTTCTATGTATAATTCTTTTGTACTCAACCTTTCATAAGTTCAAAAAGCCTTCTTCAACTGGGAAATTTTTCAAATCTCTATCTTGGAAGTTTTCTGGAGCATTTAAAAGCTTCTTCTTTAAATGATTAACTCTGGTCTGCTGTCCGTGTGCCATCTAGACTGATTTCTCTGATGTTGCTTCAACAGGAGCTGAGGTGTAGACCTAAGAAAGGAGATCATCACCAGCTGTCTATATACTCTAGTGATTTTCCCTAAGTGGACTCTATGGGGTGGAACTCTCTGCTTATTGGGTGGCAAACACTTTTGCTTATCCAAAGACTTTATCAAAAGAGTTAACAGACCATCTACAGAGTGGGAAAAAATATTTGGCCACTACATGCTGGACCCACATCTGATCTCCATAATCTACAGGGTACTGCAAAATGCCAACAAGGAAAAGGTAAATAACCTAATTACACAATGAGCAAAGAGATGGACAGACACTTCACCAAAAAGGACATCCAGGCAGTCAAAAGACACATGAGGAAATGCTCATGATCACTAGCTATCAGAGAAACTCAAATCCAAACTACAATGAGATACCATCTCACCCCAACAAGGTTGGCCATGATCCTAACAACACAAAACAACAAATGCTGGAGAGGCTTTGGAGAGATGGGAACTCTCCTATACTACTGGTGGGATTGCAAAGTGGTAAAATCTCTTTGGAAAACAACCCGGCACTTCCTTAAAAAGCTGGAAATAGATAACCATTTGTTAACGTAATTCCACTGCTTGGAATTTATCCTTCAGAAACAAAGGTTGTCACACAAACAGACACATGTACATGAATGTTTGTTGCAGCACAGTCCACAATAGCAAAAATTTGGAATCAACCCTGATGTCCATCAACAGATGAATGTATAATCAAACTATGGTACATATACTCAGCGGAACACTATGCTATGACAAAAAACAATGACAATTTTAGGAAACATCTGCTACCATGGTCTCATTTAGAAGAGATTATGCTGAGTGACATCAATCAGTGTCAAAAGGATAAATTTTTTAGGAGACCCCTGCTATAAGGACTTAACAAGAGAATTATCCACCGAATAAAATGACTGTGTTGGCTACTTGGCGGGGGAGGGGGAGGCTGAGGGTTTATCATAGATGAGATAATTGTTAGATGTTAGAAATTTTATACTTTTACTGTGATTAATAAAATTAGTAAATGCTGTAATTAATGAACTAATAAAAATTTTTAAAAATTCATCATGATCAAGTTGGTTTCATTTTAGGGATGCGAGGCTGATTCAACATCAGAAAAACAACTAATGTAATCAACCACATAATTAACACAAAAGAATCACATGATTTTGTCAATTGATGCAGAAAAGACATTTGACAAAGTCCAACACCTATTTATGCTAAAAACGCTCAGCAAAATTGCAGTAAGGGGCAACTATGCAAAGGCAACTGCCTTTGTCATCCTAAATGGTGAAAGACTGAAAGAATTCCCCCTGAGAACAGGAACTAGACAAGGATGCCCACTCTCATCACTTCTATTCAACATTGTGCTAGAAGTTCTAGCTAGAGCAATTAGACAAGACAGAAAAATAATGTGCATCCATATTGTTATGAAGAAGCAAAAATCTCCCTATTTGCAGATGATATGATTGTATATACAGACAATCCAAATGAATCCATAAGGAAACTACTGGAACTAATAGAGGAGTTCAGCAAAGTATCAGGATACAAGATAAACATAAGTACATCAGTAGGATTCCTTTATACCACAGAGTTCATCAAAGAAGAAATCACCCAATTAATACCATTTCCTATAGCCCCCAAGAAGATAAAATATCTAGGAATCAATCTAAGTAGAGAAATAAGAGACCTATACAGAGAAAACTAGAAGGCCTTACTATAAGAACCAAAAAAGACTTAAAAAATTGGAGAAACCTACCCTGTTCACAGATAGGAAGACTTAACATTGTTAAGATGTCTATTTTAACTAAAGAGATCTACTTATACAATGCAATCCAAATACAAATTTCAGTGTAATTTTTTAATGAGATGGAGAACCATATCACCAACTTTGGAAAAGGAAGAAACCCCGGCTTAATAAAACACTACTGAAGAAGAGGAACACAATGAGAGGCCTCACACCTGAGAAATTATTACACTGCTACAGTAGTCAAAAGCCTGGTACAGGTACAGAAAGAGACATATAGACCAATGCAATAGAGTGGAGATCCCAGAGATGCCACCATCCTCTTATAAACAGTTAGTATTTGACAAAGGCCCTAGGAGTGTAAACTGTAGTAAAAATAGTCTTTTTAGCAAACAGTGCTGGCAAAATTGGAAATCCATCTGCAGAAAACGGAAACAAAACCCATATCTCACACCTTACACCAAAACTAACTCTAAATGGATCAAAGACCCAAATATCAAACCTAAAACAATAAAAATCATGCAAGAAAAAACAGGCTCAATGATGAATGTTACATTACACAGTTTAGACAGACTTCAAAATCTAATAAACAAAGCATGATTAACAGAAGAGAAAACAGATAAATGGAAACTACTAAGAATCAAACACCTTTGTTCATCCAAAGACTTTATCAAAAAAGTTAAAAGACCACCTACAGAACGGAAAAACTTTTTGGTAACTACACGTCAGGCTGTCGTCTGATCTCCATAATCTACAAAGTTTTGCAAAATACCAACAAGAAAAAGGTAAATAATTCAATTAACTGATGGGCAAAGGAGATGGGCAGACACTTCACCAAAGAGGACATCCAGGCATCCAAAAGACATATGAGAATATGCTCACAATCATTAGCTATCAGAGAAATCCAAATCAGAACTACAATGAGATATGAGATATCATCTCACCCCAACAAGGTTGGCTAAGATTCAAAAAACACAAAACAACAAATGCTGGAGAGGCTGCGGAGAGATTCAAACTCTCCTGCATTGCTGGTGGGATTGCAAGTTGGTACAACCTCTTTGGAAAGCAATCTGACACTTCCTTAAAAAGCTGGAAATAGATATGCCATTTGATCCTGTAATTCCACTGCTTGGAATTCTTCCTTCAGAAACTAAGGATGTCACACAGACAAACACATGCACATGACTGTTTATTGCAGCACAGTCCCCAATAGCTAAAAGATGGAATCAACCCAGATGTTCATCAACAGATGAATGAATAAACTATGGTACATGTACTCAATGGAACACTATGCTATGATAAAAAAAAAAATGCAGATTTTTGAAAAAAATCTCATAATATGGTTTCAACTGAAAGATATGCTGAGTGAAATCAGTCAGTGTCAAAAGGACAAATATTGTATGAGGCCCCTGTTATAAGGACCTAAAAATGAATTATCTACAGAAGAAAATAATTTTGTTGGCTACAAGGATGAGGGGGGTGAGGGTTTATCATAGATGAGATGATAGATGTTAGAAATCTTACTCGCTTACTATAATTAATAAATTTAAAATAAGAAAATATATATTATAAAAAATTCATTGAATTTTCAATTTGGCATGTTAAAAGAATTTATCAAAATATAAATGCTATAAAATTCTCATGGTATTTTACATGCTGCCTGCTTGGGAAATGTTGACTCATATGAAAACACACTCTTTGGACACAAATGGATTGGACTTGGCAATGCAGAGTGACCATATATTGGATGCACTTTATGGTTCTATACATCTGTAGGATATCAGCCTGCTGACCTCTGGTTGGAGGAAGGAGAGTGGGTGGAGAGGAGAGGAAAGGAGACTGTTGCGAGGATGAGACATGTGTGGAGCAGAGAGGAATAGTGTGCTGTCACCCAGCAGGGAGAGCAGTGGAAGCTGCATAATAGGTGGGCATGTAAATTTATATGGGAATGTACGTTTTCACTCAGTCATATTAAATAAAAAAAAAAAAATATTAGATCAGAGAACCAAAGTCACAAGTTTTGAAGTTACTTCCCATAAAAACTTTGACAAGCTAAAATAAGTTTATATATACACACATAGTGTTTATCTTATTTTTAAGACATGGGTAAATTACTGTTATTTTTTCTACTCACCAATAAAAGAATTTCAGGTTTGCCCACCAAGGCCAGAGCTGTAGATAGTTTCCTCTTTGTTCCACCGCTATAGGTGCCAACAGAGTGGTCCACATGGGCTTCCAGGTGCAAGAGCCTGACAAGGTTTTGAGCAACCTAAGAGAAAGAAGGTCTCCATGAAGGCAAAACCGTTCACCAAGATGCTAAATGACACCTACTACCTCTCAGCCTTGAAATCTGCTTCTTTCACGTCTACCACTGTCAACTCAACGCTAGTGCACACTCAATTCAGAATCTCTCTGAAACATTTCCCCCTGGAAAAGGAGAAATGGGAGACCAGCCTGTTCAAGACTGTGAGGCATCTAACAGATGGTCACAATACACAGATGTGGTACTCAGGTAGGCAGTATGCACACAATAGGTAACATTAAGATTAAGGACAGGTGGATTGTAATGTTAAGGTGACCAGAAAAAGGTGAGCAACAAAGGAACAGAATAGGAAAAAAAACAAGTGAAAGAGCAGAATAAAACCTTCAAAGAAGGAAAGAGCTTAAGGAAGGAACTGTCAGTATTAGCATAGTATCTCATTTACATTAAGAAGCCATTGTTAGAAGTTGTCCATTCAGAGACTGGTTTATAAAATAACTGTGGAGATGGTGGGCGGTGTACAGGATTTCTCTTACTTGCAACTTCCTGGAGCTACTTACTAAGTAATGAGAATGATGACTATATATCACTAAACATAATAACCTCCAATTACAGGGAAATTCTTCCTGTTTTCCAAGCACACCAAGTATGTTCATGACTTCTGTTTTCTCTAATACCTTTCAATCTGCAAATGTTCGTACATACTTCAAGGCCTAGTTAATTTCCTTACCCGCTCCACAGTGTAAATAACTGTTCCCTCTTCCATGCATTTTGTATTATATATACACATATACATGAATGTACATATGTAAATATACATATATTGTACATGTTTATATGTATACACATGTACATGCATGTATACATACATACATATACACACACATACGTGTGTCTATATGTATATATGCATGTGTATGTATATAGATAGATAAAATTTCTTGTCAGTCTATCTTCTGTGCCAGGTTTGTCCATCTTGGACCAAGATTAAGAAAATTCTTTGTTTCCAAGTATTTAATCTTAAAATTTTGCAATTTTTTTTTTAACCTTTGCAATTATACAGTTGTCAGCTTGGATTGACTCTTCAGATATCACATAATCAAACTGGCCAATATCATACTTTAGTTTTAATTTAGGAAAAGGAAAACCAAAGTCCTATGAAGATGGATTCCTAATTGTGTGTGCTAAAGAGATAAATAAGAAAACATAACTTTGAATGAACTATTACTTTTGTGGACATGAATGCAAAATATTAGAACATGTATAATAATAGTGACAACAGTGATGATGACAAAATATTACATCTATAAATATAATAAAATAAATAAAAAGATTTTTTAAAAAAATCATATGTATCATAATAGATAAGGGAATAGGAAATACCAGTACCAGTTGACATCAAGTGGACTCCAACTCACAGCAATCCCGTGTGTGTCCGAGTAGAACTGTTCTCCACAGGGACTCTCAACAGCTGACTTTTGGGCATTAGATCGCCAGGCTGTTCTTTAGAAGTGTTGCTGGGTGTGCTCAGACTTCTCAGCTTTGGGTTAGCAGCCAAGCATGCTCACCATTTGCACCACCCAGGGACTAAATCCTATTTGCCAATAAAGTAAATCTCGTTTGTTTAGTCTGAGAACTGAAACAAATTAAGTAAACTTGAAGAAGACAATTTGGCCACTTCAACAATACAGGTCAAGAAGAGACTAAATGTGTTTGCAGTAGAAGTTCCTTTCTTTTAAATGTGTAGTTAGCTGGTTAGCTAGAAAGAGCAATAAAAGTAAAGAAGAATATATTTTTATAAAAAGGAAATTGTGTACTTTCAACATCTTAACTTAACATGTATAAATATACTACATTTGCCTCTCTTTGGATACAGTCCTAGGACTTGAATGTGGATCTGCTGACGGTGTTGGTCACTGCTCTGTTGCCTAAACCACAGCCTTAATTCATCACCTGAGAGACATCATTGTGAGCCTTTCAGTGGAGCAAAAAAATTCTTAGTGGAAAGAATTTTGTGAGGAAAAACCGTTTAAAGACCTTTACGATTTACTTCAAATTATTCTGTTTCCTGTCCACATGTAATTCAAAAGTAAGTTTAGAAAACCTCATCTGTATGACACTGTTTTTTAAGCCAGTTTTCAAAGAAACACTCTTCCTTTTTTTGCATGTATTTCATCAGTTCTCAGTATAATAAAAATCCTCCATAACAAAAAGTAGCAAGTATGACATAAATGGGTTTGATTATAAACAGCAGATTCTCCATAAACAACAAGCCTGGGTGGTTAGAACAGGAATACTGGTTATGCCAGCTGCTAACTTGGGTTCTGAGTACACTGTCAATGCAGAAGTGGGAGCACAGGGGCAGGTGATGTGCCAGTGGCATGAGGTTGACTAATGCGCCTCTGGTGAATATCAGTAAACTTGCATCAACTGAGACAGTAATCATGCCTCCCAATGAAACTTCTTGTATAGACTGCTTTATATAAACTGTGCAGTTATGCTAGACTGTGAACATTGTCTTCATTAGGGGCTACCAAGAAACATAAGATTAGCACATGTGTGAACATTCACATGAGAGATGAAAGAAAGGGATGAGAGTGGTTTCCTGAAAGAGGAGTTATTGGTCCACAGTGATGAAGAGGAACCTAAAAGAATAGCTGACATTATTAGGAAGCTTTCTGAAAGGCCATCAATAATGATTTATTAGAAATACGACACTTTGGGGTTTTATTTAAAAAAAAAATCTATTTCCATTGAGTCAATTCCGACTCAAACCAACCCTATATGACAGAGTAGAACTGCCTCATATTGTTTCCAAAGAGTGTATGGTTGATTCAAACTGCTGACCTTTCGGTTAGCAGCTGAACACTTAACCATAATGCCACAAAATACACTGTGTGTGTGTGTGTGTGTGTGTGTGTGTGTGTGTGTGTGTGTGCGTGTCATAAAGAAAATTTTGTTCTACTTTCGTCCACTTTCTTCAAATACTAGCAATAAGCAAACCCTTAAAAATTAATAAATAAATCTATTTCCTTCCAGCCAGTTCCAATTCATAGCAACCCTTGAGGAAAAGTAAACATTGCCCCATAGGGTCTCCTGGGATATACATCTGTACCAAAACTGATTGCCATATCTTTTTTCTTTTTCCTATAGAGAAGCTGGTAGGTCTGAACAGCTAACCTTTCATTAGCAATTGAGGCCTAACCACTGTGCCACCAGAGTTCTTTGTAAACAGGTGATGCTAAACAACAACAGCAAAGTCACATAAAATGTAATAATAGCACTCAACGGCACTTGGCTTGGGCTAGTTCTGTTGAAATGGACTTAAGAAAGATAAGAGAGCTTTTTATGTATCTTGCATATCTTGTTTATATTTATGAAACCAGGAAACATATGTTATGTTTTTCCAGTTTCATGAAAAGTTAAATGTTAATGTCTGCAAATCCTAGGTTAGATAACCTAAGATACAGTCCAGAATATATGGGAATAACTGTATTGGTTTGATCCAGTTCTTTCTAAGTGACACGTTTTCAGAAAATGACTAAAAATTGTCTAATAAAAGGTATTTTAGCACAGCTCTTCCTGCAGTCAGCACTCCTGTCAAAATAATGGCAACTGTAATACCTTAGCAATCATGGCTGGAAAAATGTTGTTAAACCCTAAAATGTCTTAATTTAATGGGATCTTTCTCTTCTATTTGGTATGTTTCCCACATAAAGCTCTAGAAATCTTATATCCCCTGTACCTAATCATGTTTGGCATATAATATAACTTTTATAAATATCATTTGAGCTAAAATAAATAGGCCAATGATTCACATGTTGTATAATGCCTGATGTGTAAAAGGTTTGCAAGCAGGCACCCAAGGTACTACTAAATGAGGAGGAATTGGCCCTTATTTGCCTGCTGCAACAGAGGAAGGAGAGTTAGGCAGAGAAGGAGGAAAGGGGATATGTGGCTTACTTCCTCCATGAAAAACTGTCACCTTTGTCACAAGACGAGAACTGGATGGTACCCAGCTACTATTACTGAATGTTTTGATTCAATATTCTTTGTAAGAATTTTGGAAAAAAAGAGAAGGTGAGATGTGGAACAGAATATCAAACTCTTATAGGATCCAGGCCTTCTGAAGCGATAGAAACTGGGTGAACCCATGAAACTATTGTCATGAAATAATCTTTAAATCTTAAACCAAAAATACCCTCTGAAGTCTCCCTTAAGCCAAACAATAATTTTGTTTAATTAGTAAAGATTTTGTGATTGGAAAATGTACTTTTCAAAGGAACTGTCTATATGGGATGTAATTGACAGCAACAACTCCAAAAGTTAGAGAAGAAACTTACGGGAAAATGAGTTCATGTTAATCATGAAAGAATAATTCAGAAATGATTGCACATTTTTCATAATGATTTCACAATGTAAAGAATGTAATCAGTATTACCAAATGATGCATTTAGGAAGGCCAGATTGGTGTATGTTTTGTCATATACATTGTCAACAACAATGATGGAAAGCAAAATAAATTAATTTAAAAAATAAATGAAGAGAAGATAATGGGAGCTAAAGAACAGCATGATTTTATTTCAAGGAATGTCAGGTAATAACTAAAAATACTGCTCCCTCTTTATCTGTAAGTTTATGGTGCTGTGATAGCATTTGTGTTGCTATGATGCTGGAAAGCCCTGTCAGTGATATTTCAAATATGAGGTAGGTCACCCGTAGAGGACAGGTTTAACAAATCTTCCAGGCTAAAATGGACTAGTAAGATTTGTTGTGCTACTTCCAAAGATTAGCCAGTGAATACTTTTTGATTACAGCAAAATATTGTCTGATACTATCATAGATCAAATTGTGTTCCCCAAAAATCTGTGTAGCAATTTAGGTAGGCTATGATTTCTGGTATTGTATGATCCTCCTCCAGCATGTAAATCCTGCCTCTATGATATTAATGAGGGAGGATGGATGGCAGTTGTATTGGTGGGGCACGACTCATTGTGTAAGATTACTTTGTGCTTTGAGGCAGCCTCTTAAGATGTAAAGGAAAGGAACTAGCAGAGAGATTTGGGGACCTCATACCACAAATAAGCAGTGCCAGGAGCTGAGTGTGTCCTTTGAAAAGGACTGGAGTCCCCATGCATCAGAAGTTTCCAGTCCAGGGGAAGACTGATGACAAGAAACTTCCTCCAGTACCAGCAGAGAAAGCCTTCCCCAGCAAGGCAGTAGTTGTGTTGCTGGAGCAGGACTCAGCGTAGCAGGACTCAGCGTATAAGATTGTTTTGTGCCTTCAGGTATTCTCTTCAGATATAAAGGAAAGAAGCTAGGAGAGAGATCTGGGGAACTCATACACCAAGAAGCTGTGCCAGAAGCTGAGCATATCCTTTGAAAAGGTTCAGGATCCCTGGAGCTGACACTCTGAATATTGACTTTTAGCCTACTAGACTATGACAAAATAAAATTTCTCTTTTTAAATCTATCTACTGTAGTATCTCAGTTATAGTAGCACTAGATGACTAAAACAGATTCAGTGCTACAAATTGAGCCCCATAGGTTCAAAAGCATTCAGTGGTCTCAAAAATGGTTTTGAGTACATCAAAGATTGTGAAGATAGTACATAATCAAGAAAAATCCATTCTCTTTTACATGGGGTCTTCATAAGTTGGAGCAATCTGGAACACAACAGACAGCATCAGTTTTTAGTCAGCTAGTGCTGCTTTAACAGAAATATCACAAATGAATGACTTTAAAGAGAAATTTTGTTTTGTCAGTCCAGTCAGTTAAAAGTCCAAATTCAAGGTGTCAGCTCCAGGAGAAGACTTTCTTTGCTGGCTCTGGAAGAAGATCCTTGTCATCAATCTTCCCTTGAACTGGAAATTTCTGAGGCACAGGATCTTGGTCCTTTCCAGACATGCTCAGCTCCTGGCAAAGCTTCTTGGTGATACAAGGTCCCCAGAGTTCTTTCCTAGTTTCTTTCATTTATATCTCAAGAGACTGCCTCAAGCACAGAACAGTCTTATACACTGATTCCTGCCTCACCAACACAACTACCGCTCATCCATCCTCATTAAAATCATAGAAGCAAAATTTGCAAAATAGAGGAACAGAACAATACTGGAAATCACATCCTAGCTAAATTTCTAAATAGATTTTTTGAGGGGATCACAATTCAATCCATGACAAGTATCAACAACTAAAAATAAGATGGCTAAGAGTTTTAACTCCTCAATAGCAGGGAAAACTAAAATAGAGAAATTATCAGTCTTGAGGTGGGGCTAGGTTGGTGGAGTAGCCACACCTATTACATGAAACCTCTAACAACAAAAACCAGAAAAACAAGTGAAAGGCTACATAGGTTATATAGGGGCCTTAAACATGAGGGTGAAAGCTGAGTGACTGGACTGGGTGACCAGGAGAGGAGAGCAGGTCCAGAAGTAACTACCTCAACCAGCATTAAATCCACACCCAGCAGAAAGGCTCGCTTCTGCCAGTGAAGCAGAGCTGCCTCACAGCTCTGCCAAACACAGTGGCAGTGCCATGAGTGCAGTGTATCTTTCTCAGTGGTGAAGCTGAGCTTCACTTGCACCTAAAAAACTACAAGAAGACTTTCACCTGAGTGTCAAAATCTAAGTGCTTGTGAATACTTGCAAATTTAAATCTTTTCTATGAGCTGATTTCTCTCCATTTCTTCAGTACTTCCCCCTTGTTTCTCTGACCTGCACCTGGCACTAAATTCTGACTGTACTTGGGTCAGAAGCAGGACATCTTATGCACGTGCCCTGAGCTATTCTCCTAGACCTGCAGAAGCAAACAAAGAGAAGGGAAGAAAAAAAATTCTGCTGACTCCCCTGAGCCAGCAATTTCCCCTACCTTTCTTAATGTGTTCACAGTTCTAACCATGCAGTGAGAGGCCATTGGAATTTCTAAAGCTCAGTAATCAAATTAACTCAAATGACCAGACAATTTGGATAATCAAAACCTATTAAAAAAAATCCACAGCCATCAAGCCAGGTCCAACTCCTAGTAACCCTAGAGGTCAAAGTATAACTGCCCCATAGAGTTTCCAAGGAGCACCTGGTGGATTTGGACTGCTGACCTTTTAGTTAGCAGACATAGCACTTAACTCACTATGCCACCAGGGTCTCCCATCCAAAAAAAATAGAAAGAGACAGAGAGAGAGAGATGTTTGAACACAAGAATCAAACATAAATAAATTCCAACAAGCTTCTGGTGGCTCTGAGACAACAGCCAATTTCTAATCATTTTAAAAAGTACACCACCATGGCTTCAGAAAAACACCCAAATCAAAGAATTAAAAAATTTTCAAGACAAAGAAAATTCTCTGCAAATATTAAAAAGTTAATGAATAAGAGAAATTTTTACATCACCGCAAGATACCAAGAAGGAGATTAGGCAAAGAACAGCTGAGCATAATGAAAATTTAAACAGGCTACAAGAAACACTTGAGCAACAATGATCTGAAATTCATCAGAGTAACAATAAAATTAAAGAATTAGATAATTCAATAGAAAGTCAAAGGAGCAAGACTGAAGCAATGGAATGCAGAATTAGTGAGACTGAAGATAAAGCAACTGACACCAGCATATACGAGGAAAAATCAGATAAAAGATTTTTTAAAAATGAAGAATCACTAAGAGTTATGTGGGACTCTAGCAAGAGGAATAGTTTATGAGTAAATGGAGTACCAGAACAAGGAGATGGAGTAGATAATGGAAAATAGAGACAGAATTGTTGAAGATATGTTTACAAAACTTCTTCAGTATCATAAAAGACAAGAGACTATCTTATCCAAGATGCTCATAGAACTCCATACAACATGGATCCCCCAAAACACCATTATATGTTATAATCAAATTTGATAAAATCAAACAGAAGGAGAGACTTTTAAAGGCAGTGAAGCTTGAACAAACAATAAGGTACAGAGAGGCATTAAGACTGAGCTCAGATTACTCAGTGGAAACTGCGATGACAAGAAGGCAATGGGATGACACATGCGAAGCTCTGAAGGATGAAATCTCCACCAAAAAGTATACACCCTGCAAAATTATCCCTCAAATATAACAGCAGATTTAGGACATTCCTAGATAAATGGAAGTTTAGATAATTTGAAAAAAAAAATGCAAGAAACACTGAAGGAAGTTCTTCAATTAGAAAAACAGTAAATCACATACATACTCAAGGATACAATGCAGGACAGAGAATCCAGATAGCAACATAGATGCGAAAACCACAAAGATAAATTAAAGCTAATTTCAGTATGTAAGTGATGACATTATACCAACAAGGGGGACCAATTATTTTATTCACAGATGTTTCAGATGGTGAGAAACTCAATGCAATACAAAGAAATTAAAGCCTAGTTCAAATCTAGAACATTAGGGGTTAAATATTTAGGTAACTGCAAAGGAAATTAACAATAAAACACATCAAAAGAAGAAATCTCAGCAGATATAAAACCAACAATGAAAAAGATGAAAAGAAAACCCATAAAGAAAAATGACTCAGCAGAGAAAATTAAGTGGAACAAAGAAACTCAACAACACACAAAAAAAGACACCAGTGTCAGCACTAAATTCATACCTATTGATAATTACATTGAATGCAAATGGATTAAATTCAACAATAAAGAGAAAATAGTAGCAGAATGAATTTAAAAAAAAAGATCCACTTACATGGTGACTTCAAGAGACAGTTTTAGACTTAAAGATACAAACAGAAATTTAAAGGATTGAAAAATATATGTCAAGCTAACAAAATGCAAAAAAGAGGAAAGATGACAATATTAATTTCAGATAAAATAGACTTTAAAGTAAAATCCACCATAGTAGACAAGGAAGGTCACTATATGCTGCTTAAAGGGGGACATATTTATGCCCCCAATGACAAAATTTCTAAATAAATCAAAAGAACTCTAACAGCATTGAAAATGTAGACAGAAAACTCCACAAAAATGGTATGAGACTTCAACAAACCACTTTTGGTGATGGACAAAACATCCAGAAAGTAGATCAGTAAAGACACAGAAAATCTAAATGTCACAATCAACCAACTTGACCCATAGACATGTACAGAACACTCCAATCAACAACAGACAACTATACCTTCTTTGCCAATGCACCAAGAGCACTCTCCAAAATACACCACATATTAGGTCATAAAGCAAATTTTAACAAAATCCAAAGCACTGAATTATTGCAAAACATTTTTTCAAACCATAAAGCCATAAAAGTCTAAATCAGTAGCAGAAAAACCAAGGATTAAAAAAAAACAAATCAAGCACATGGAAATTATACAGTATCTTGCTCAAAAACTTTGGGTTTATAGAAGAAATCAAGGATGGAATAAAGGAATTCATAGCATTGTATGAGAATGAAAATATATTCTGCAAGAACCTGCAGAACACAGCAAAAACAGTGCTCATAGATCAACTATCTCAGTATACGTGAATACACAAAAAGAAGAAAGAACCCAAATCAAAGAATTAACCCTGTAACTTGAACAAGTAGAAAAACAGCAACAAAAGAACTCATCAAGGACAGGAGAAAACAGACAATAAAAACTGAAGCAGAACTAAATGAATTAGAGAATAAAAAAAAAACAAATGAAAAAGTTAACAAGACCAAAAGCTGTTTTTTTTTGTTTGTTTTTGAAAAGATCGATAAAATTGATAAACCATTGGCCAGATTGACAAAGGAAAAACAAGAGAGGAAGAAGATAACTCAAATATGAAATGAGATGGGCAATTCGACAACAGACCCAACTGAAAAGAATTACAACAGAATACTATGAAAAACTGTACTCAAATCAATTTGAAAACCTAGAAGAAATGGACAAATTTCTGTAAACACGCTACTTATGAAAACTATCACAAACAAAAGTATAACAACTAAATAAAGCCCTCACAAAAGAAAATATCAAAAAGCAAATTAAAAAATTCCCAACCAAAAAAAAGGCCTAACCCAGACAGCTTTATTAGACAATTCTACCAAACATTTTAAAACAGTTAGCACCAATTTGGTAATGGTATTTCACAGTATAAAAAAGGATAGAATGCTCCCAAATGCATTCTATGAAGCCAGAATAACACTGATACCAAAACTGAATAAAGATAGCACAATAAGGAAAATTACAGACCAATATCTGTCATTAACTTAGATGCAAAATTTCTCAAAAAACATAACACTAGTCCATAGAATTAAAACAGAACATATCAAAGAAATAATTTACCATGACCACACAGGATCCATATCTAACACCTTGCACATAACTAACTTAAAATGGATCAAAGCCCTAAATTAAAAAATCTGAAACAATAAAGATGCTGAAGGAAAAATAGGGACAACACTGGGAGTCCTAACACATGGCATAAACAGACCACAAAATATTACTAACAATGCATAAACACTAGAAGAGAAAAATAGATAAATGATAATCAATGAAATTAAAAACAGTTCATCAAACAGTTCATCAAAACAGTAAAAAGACTACCTACAGACTGGGGAAAAAAAAAAAACTGGCAACCACAAATCTGACTGGCATCTAATCTTCATAATCTATAACGTACTGTAAAACCTCAACAACAAAAAAGATAAATAAACCAATTAAAAACTGAGCACTTCACCTAAGAAGACAGCCAGACAGCTCCAGAAGCATGAGGATAGCTCGTAATCATTAGCCATTAGAGAAATCCAAATGTAAATACAATGGGATACCACCCCACTCCAACAACTCCGTCATTAAGCCGAACAACACAAAAATAATAAATGTTGGAGAGGCTATGGAGAGACTGGAACTTTTCTACACAGCTGGTGGGAATGTAAAATGGTACAACTATTTTGGAAATCATTTTTTTTTGCTTTTTTAAAAAGGTAGAAATAGAAATATCATATGATCTAGCAATCTCACTTCTTGGAATATATCCTAGATATAGGTACACCAGTGTTTATTGCAGAACTATCTACAACAGTGAAAAGATGGAATCAACCTTCATGCCTATCAATAAACATATGGATAGACAAACTATTGTATATTCATACAATGGAATACTATGCAATGGTAAAGAACAGTGATGATTTTGGGAAACATCTGGTAACAGAGTCATCTGGAAGACATTATGCTGAGTGAGACTACTTAGTAGTAAAAAGACAATTATTGTATGAGACCACTATTACAAGTACTCAGGAAAAAGTTTAATCATAGAAGAAAAGAATCTTTGATCGTTACAAGATAGGGGAGAAAAAAGAGGAGTGTTCACAGATTAGATAGTACATCGGAATTGTGTTAAGTGATAAAAGTGACAGCATACAGTAGAAGGTAGATTAACACTGCTGGACTATACTTCCTGTCTAGAGGTGAAATGGGAGGGTGGAGAGAGGCAGATAGGAATGGATTGAATGAATATGGGAAGTACAATGTGGAAAGGAGGCATGTGCTGTCACAGGGTGAGGGAAGCAGCTAGGCTGTATAGTGGTGTGTGTGCAGGATTTCATATTGCAAATTGACTTGGATTATAAACTTTCACTTAAAGCATAGTATTTTTCTTTCTTTCTTTTTTTTTAAATTACCAGTCTGTGTTCCAATTAGTATATTGTTTGGGTGTTTAGGCATGACATTTACCCTTCAATATCTATTGCCATTGACTACATACAGGTCATGTCCCTGTCTCCTAAGTTATTTTGTTAATAGCTTGATATAAAACTTCTTACCAGGTTCATTGAATCCAGGATCAGTTTTATAAATTTTTGTATATGGTACAGAAGGTATAGTGTGGACAATAAAAATATTTGAATATCATCACATCAATCTGCTAAAGCTAAACCAGTCAAATGAAGTGGCATTCAGTTTCCCGCCCCCCTTCTCCTGCAATTAATGGAAATCTGAAATATTGGGGGAGTGAGAAACATGCCTAGAACAAAAATCACAAGCAGGTGACCTGTGGCCCCAGGAGGGCATATGAGTAAAGTATGAGATTCTGGGCTCTAAGTTTACGGTGGATGGAGGAAAGAAATGCACTGTGACAGTGAAGAAAGAAGAAATATCCCAGCAGGAACAAGATCTCCATTTAGAATCATACCAGAGGCAACAACGGCTGTACGTGTCACAGTGGAAGCAGATGACAACACAGAAAATAAAAGCCTATGAGAGCAGCAGATATGTCAGAAAGATGGACAGTCGTGTGCACAAGTCCTGAAGAACTAGAGGTGAGGTGCACACTTCAGGCTCTGGTTCCAGCCCCAAAGAAGGTAAATAAGCAGAACACCACATCACAGGAGCGACCAAGTAAGCACAAATGGCTTTCAGCTTCTTTAGCCCCATAGCGAAATAAAAAATAAGACTGAGCTGTTAATGGCACTAGGAATGCATATTAACAGTTGAGCCTACAATTAATCCTGGACTTCAATAGCTGTTTAGCACTGCTGTGATATAATCCTGTGTGGTGGTCAGTTATCTTTGTTTAATAAAGTGGGAAGTAAATATACTGACCAGGACCCTGCAACACTGTGGAAAATGTCTGTTCCTGTTTAGTTCAAAGGTGCAAAGCACGAACAAGTCACAAAGGCTGAAGATTTACAAAACCAGTTCGTGAACAAATCTTCATGGACCAGTTAAGGTGATGGCTATTAGTTTTGTCTGTGACTCTCATCATGTACCAGCATCTTCAGAATCTAATTTAAAATGCATCACATAAACCACTGTTTTCTGCTTCCACTTTAGACTCAAGAAATTCAAGGAGCACCCCAGACTGTCTACAATGAGGTACAGAGAGGAAAAAAAAAAAAAAAAAACTTCCTTAAACATCTATTATTCCAATGGCTTCCTTTTTTAACTGTGCTGTCAGGCACTGCTGCCTGCTCAGCAAAGTGAAGAATGGCACCTGTCTCTGGTCTTCCCACTTCCCCACCTACCACCTGTCTTTTCAATAATTGGTGGAATTGGTGAAAGGAGAATTCTGCAACATCTGCCACTCTGGCAATCCACTGAGGCCACCCAGAAAGAACCCATGTAAGAAGCCATCAATCCACCTACCGGAAAGTCATCCATTCAAATAATCCAACAACAAACCTCATAATATTCGATGTTCATTTCAGTGTTGGATCCTGGGTGCTCAAAATGTATGGTATTTGTTCCTGTCTTGACAGATTAGTAGTACAGTAAAGAAGGTATTTAAGAGGAGAAAAAGGGGCTATGGGGAATATAAAGTTTCAAGTTATTTCTGCCGTAACTGCTACCACATCACTTTCTTACTCTGATATATTTTAAATATATACTATAAATTACTGTATGTAAGATTGAAATATATTTTGTTTTCTTCAGTATAACCATAATGGAAAATGCCTTTCAAGTAAATTTATCGAGTACTAATATTTACTTCTCCCACAAAGGAAAGAGAGCTACTTGGAGAGTGGAAGGTGGTCACTACACATGACTGAATAGTTCCTTGTTTTGGAAACCTCCAAGGATGTTACCTCGGGGATGTGCTGCTTTGGAATCCCACGCAGGCTGCAGTAATAATGGAGATGCTCCCAACCAGTCAGGAGGTCATCAAGGGCATCTTGCTGCGGACAGTAGCCAATGAGAACACCTGCCACACCAGCTGAAGAGAGGGCCACCTCTTCGCTGCTTAGAGAAGAAAAATACCTTTTGAGATTTTCTAAACAAAACTCAGCCGACTTCTCGTATTTGACTCATCTATATAATAAGTTTATTGCATAGTTTGATTAAAGCAATGAATTCAATAAGCAGTGACTCATGTGTCAAGTGACTAAACAGGCTTCATTTTAGAATCACAAGCCCGGGTGTTAATTAATTTTGCTCTAGAATCTTTAAAAAAAGAATATACATCACGATGCTTTGGAATATATGTATATATTCCTGTACACACATGCGCGCACACACACACACACACACACAAAGCACTAAGTTTTGTATTTGTCATGTGACAAGTTTTCTATTAATCACTATTACATTTATCTTTTATTTTACTACCCCTAAAGTTTACTTAACATTTTATGAATCAACAACCAAGCTACCATTTTGATGTTTTAAAAGTTAGTTGTTTTTAACAATTATGTACAATCTCATTGATTAAATGGACAAATGGACAGAAAAGGAGGAAAATTACTATTCATGGTACCAATCTTCAGTTATTTCCATTAGTAGTTTGATGTTAAGCTTTCTAGTTGTACAACATGATTATTAAGGGTGAGAATTGCAATTTATAAAACCATATCTACTTAAACAAAAACAAAATTTTTATTTCAAATTGTGTCAATATATACTCATCATGGAATATTTGAAATTACCAAATGACAACACAATTAACATTTTGATTTTTTTATTAACTTGATTCTATGCATTTTTATGCAGATAAAATTTTATAGAATTTAAAGATTGTTGCACTTTAGTAAAAATAATCCCTAACTTCTAAATGGAAGATAATATAAAGACTTGCTAACAAATTATGACTGCTAAAGGGGCAATTATTAGCATTAATCAATTATAGGGGAAAAAATAGTGAATCTAGGTATTAACATGATTATTTTTCAAATTTCTATCAAAGTAATATATGCACATGGTAGCAAGTAAACAATAAGTTTGACTTTGTGTAATGCTTTAAGTTCTCAGCATCATTTTGCATTTTCCTCCTAACTCATATAAAATTAACTCCCTCACATTTTTTGTTTTCCAAATAACATGTAGTAAAAAGTTACTCTCTATATTTTTTTTCCCCTGCTTGGTCACTATTCAAAATTTCCTTTGTAAGATTTATATAGGTGTGTCTTTTTTCAAAGACTTAATGTAAGAATTGCCTGTGAATTATTTGAATTATAATATCACATCTTGTTTTCAGTGTTTTCCTCTGGAAAATTTTACTTACTAACATTTGTCATTAATGTTTTTATTTCATTTTTTTAAGTTCTTTGTTGCTGTCCTGTACAAAAAGCCATCTGTTTTGAATTTGTGCCTACATTATCTTTATTTTCTACCACTCTTATTCATCATCATTTCAAAAGACTTTTTAACTATATTCTGGCAGTATTTCTCAGGTGACTTCAGGATACCACTAATTTAGTAAGCAGCATTTTTAGTTCCATTTTTGTTAATTTCTTTATGTTAACTCATTCACTGCCATGGAGTCAGGTCCGACTCATAGCGACCCTATAGGTCAGAGCAGAACTGCCCCATAGAGTTTCCAAGGAGCACCTGGCAGATTTGAACTACCAACCTTTTGATTAGCAGATGTATTAGCTCCTGTCTTATCTATACTTCCTTGTCTTTCAAATTTAATTAGAGCATTTGTCATGAAGTTTTCTACATCTGTGTCCTCGTATTTCTCGTATTTTACTGTTTTTTATCCTGAGGATGCCAAATTGTTTTTTAGTATTTTGTTATATTTTAGTAAACAAATATTCAAGTTATTATTTTCACAACTGTCCTATTTCTCTAGTGTTTTCCATCAGCTTTTGTACAATAATTTTCATTACATGTATGTTTAGCTTCTTACTCAACATTGTGTAGGGATTAAAGTTTCCAGATAAAATGTTGCCCATTTAAATATAAATTTCAGAAAACCAATAAGTAAATTTTAAATGTAACTATATCTCATGCTGTATATATATATCATATTTAGAAAGATATTTCTTTTATCTGAAATGTAAATTTAATTAGGTGTTTGTATTTTTATTTGAAACTTCAGTAATTCTAATTGAATATTTCTGAAGAGTAAATGTGTGTATTGCTTGTGTTCCAAACATTTCTTTAATGTGTTATTTTAAACTCAGTCAGAGTACGGCTAAATTAGGCCATATTTGGGGTCATGATGTAGTAATTTGCAATAGACTCATCCTATCTTTTAAAATGGTAAGAAAAAAAAAATGCCACACAAAAAAAATATAAGAAGCAATATATATAAAACCTATCAACTGAATGTTCAGATTGCATTCATCTTTCTTTTTTCCTTTGAGGCATTGCCCCTTGATATCAAACGAGGAAGGAGAGGTTGTAGAGCTTTGTAAAAACTGATTTTTACAAGCTGGAGAAAGTCAACGGGGCTTTTTATCAGTATTGTTTTTTCTCTTTCTTTTTTTGAGGAGGCAAAAATTTGGTTTCATAGCTGCCAAGGCCGGCAGGATGTAAAGGACCAAGATTCCAGACAGAAGGAAATGAAGAGCGGTCTAATGGTACAAAATGCACTTTCCTTTGGAACATTACAATCAATTCGAGTATAAAATTGAAGAGGGCAAGCATTAATGTTAAAGAAGCTTAAAAGTGACTATCAAGTTCACCACAGTTGTGGGAAAATAAAAATGAACTCATTGAAAAGACAGGTATTAAAGCACTGGTAGACAGACACAGCCTTCAACTGGAACCACCAAAAAATGACACAATGTGCAGTATGGAAATGGATAACTCCTTACAATGATTGGATTACAGTCTTAGATTAAATCATGTCACTTTCTGATTGTGGTAAAATGGTCTTTCCTATTCTATTGCATTTCAAAGGCTAAAGAGAATTCTCTTCAGACTTACCTGACATACCATTAAAAAAAAAGATGACGAAAAACACAGATATTAGAAATAGGTCAATAGATGATTCAGACATTGGATTTTCAGACACAGACTTTAAAATACTTTAGTAGATAAACATACAAAAAAGAGGATGAACTATAGTAGATGACCAAATCTACAGAAAAGAATCCAATGGAAATTCTAGAATTGAAAATTTGTAATAATCAAAATTAAGGCACTAGAGATACTTCGGACATATAAATAAATACTAACATAATTTAACACAAAACATAATCTCAGGACAATAAAAATGTCTCCACTACAGCATTTACAGGCATTAAAAATAAAATATACTATGAACAAATTATTTTAATATAAATTTAACAAGTTAAATGAAATAGACTAATTTTTCAAAATTCATGTGTCAAAATAGAAAAACTGAGAACTTTTACATTAGAAAATTGAATGGTTAATTAAAACTCTTCAATAAAACAGACTCAGATGGATATTCAAGGAACATTCCTTGAAACATTTAAGGAAAAAAAAAATTGTAGAAAATAGAATAGGAGCAGTTTCCTAGATTACTTTATGATACTTAAGCCTCAAAAAGATATTAAAAAATAAGCAAAATCACAAGGTAATTTGTCTTACGAAAATAGAAACATTCCATCAAAACATTACCAAATTCAGAGGTGGCGCTCATATGGAGAACTAGCCAGACTCATTCTAAGATCCCTGTAACAACAAAAAAAGCAACTTAATGGATTATAGGTGACAAAAAGGGGAAAGCAGGTCCAGAAGTACCCAGACAGGCTAGAACAGGTCAAAAAGAATTCGTACCATGCTGATGGACACTGTGCAGTGCAGTGACCAAAACACTGTTCAAAGAACATCTTTCTCATTGGAGAAATCAAGCTTCAGGCAAACATGCCTACAGAATTTCAGAACTCGCCTATTAGAACATCAAAAGATAATTTTGTGCAGACACACACAGATCATAACTCTCTCTTTGGGCAAAAGTTTATCTTGGTCCATGGCTGTCTCCATCTTTTTTCCTGTGCTGTGCCAGGTACTGGATTCTGACTCTTTGGCTGGGTCAGAAGCAGGAACTTTTGTAGATGCCCTGAGCTATTCTCCTGGCTGAAAGAGTGAGAAATTTAAGAAATGGGGGAGAAGGAGGAGGGAGAGGAAGTTCCACTAGTTCTCTTGATCTGGGTACCTAGGGCAGAAACAGGCAATTCCTTTTCCTGAGGATCGTTATGCATCCGAATCAAAGTGATGGCAATGGGCTTGGATTTTATTTATCTATTTATTTTATGGTTTATGTATCTATATATGCTTCACAGATTAGAAAGAAGGCAAAAAAAAAAAAAGATGTGCTCATATTAATATCAGACACAATTAAATTCAGGTCAAAGTTTTAAATGAGTCCATATACCAAAGCTAACTATATATTACACAGAAAAATCCAAAAAAGAAGAAATAGACAACTTTTCTATTACAGTGAGATTAAGCTAGTAGAAAACGGAAAAGAATTATCACTTTGGAATTCAAAAATAAAAGTTATTTCAAAAATAAAGTGATGTCCGATAATATCTGGAGAAAAACAAAAATGAAAAATCCAAAACTAAACTCATTGCTGTTGAGTTGATTCTGACTCATGACTACCCTATAGGACAGAATAGCTTCAAGTCATCAAGTTTCCAGGGAGCAGCTGGTAGATTGAAACTTCTCCACCTGAAGGCAACTGGGAATGAAAATGAAGGCACAACTAAAATATTAGGTTACACAGTGTCCAAAATCAATCAAGGATTTAACATTTTACATTATAAGGAAAAAAAATAATCAGAATAAGTTAATCAAAAACCAAACTCTGAAAGTTAGTAAAAGAGCAAAAGAAAATGTAAAGATAGCAAAGGAATGAAATACTTACAATTAAAAGTAGAAATACATTAATTGGAAAAAAAAAAGTACAACAAATAAATGGTTCTTTGAAAAAAAGATGATTGGTGCTTTCTCTAGAAAATCAATGGTAAAAGTCACAAAGCTAATGGTATGCAATAAAAATAAAGACAGATTTACAAATAAAGAGGAAACTAAAACACTTAGAAGATATTACCAGCACTCTGCTCGAATCAAAGTAAACAAACTCATTTTAGATGAAATTCATTTTTTTTCAAGGACACATAAATAACCAGACTAGCCACTCAGATGGGCAACCTAAACAAAGACCAGTTATTATTTTTTAAAGATTTTAAATAAAATGCTAAAAATGAGTCCTACTCACTGTCTTCTCCCTGTTAAACAAATCTATGCATGTGATGTATGTAAAGTTAAATGTTAGATCTCTGGAGAGAAAGACTGGGCAACTAGGAAAAGGGATATACCTTTCAGTATTCTGTATATTTTTTACCATATGCACATATAGCATATTCAAAAATACTTAAAATTGTAATGCCAAAATACTAAAGCAACATCACAAAATATATTTAGTTGATGAAAGTAAAAAGAAAACTGATCATTTAGAACCAAAGCTGCTTTTCATTGAAACATGTTCCTTTATGTCATGTGTAACAACTCAAATCTAAAAACCACCATCATTCTCTTTGGAATTCACAATATATAATTGTCATAATAAATGATGATACCAAATGTTGACTGTTTATGCTAAATAATTTTAGTGATCATTTACATTTTTACAGGTAATAAATTATTACAGATATAACAACTTTATGCCAGTAGTCTGAGGATGAATATTTATCTTTTACATTAATATCTGTAAAGAAAATTAAAAAGAGCATGAATTATGTCACATTAGTTCCTGTTATTAATTAAATTATATTCACAAAATGTGTGTGCATCAGTTTGACTGGTCCATGATTCACAGAACTGTATGATTGCTCATCATTTTGTTATTTGATCAGATTTTCCTCTGTGTTGTAAATTCATTTGTTGTGATGGAATAAGATGGATTGCAGAATTTATATTTGTGAAGTATACAGGACTAGATAGTGTCTCAAGCCAATGTCTTTTGAGATACAGAAGAGAAAGATGAGCAGAAAGACACAGGGATCTCGTAACACCAAATAAGCCATATTTGGAGCAGAGCGTACCCTTTGGACTTCAGGTCCCTTTGCTGAGATATTCTCAAACTAAAGTAAGACTAATGCATCACTAGAATGCTCCTCCAGAGGTGACAGAGAGAGAAGCCTTTCCCTGGAGCCATAAACTTGAATTTGACCTTCTAGCCTACTGTGCTGAAAAAGAATAGATTTCTCTTTGTTAAAATCATCTCCTTGTAGTATTTCTGTTATAGCAGCACTAGATAACTAAGATAGAATTTGGTACCAGGAGAGGAATCCTGCTCTAACAGATACCTGAAATGTGGAAATGGTTTTAAAACTGAATGAAGTGAGATGCTGCAACCACATAGAAGCAACAGTAGCAGAAATGTGGCTGTGGCAGAGAACCAGCAGTGCAGAAACAGGTGACCAGCATGAAACAGTGCCAGAGCTAACCCATGGAGTGGGAGACCTAAGTACCTGTGTGAAGGGGGCTTCCTAGCAGAGTGGGGTGCCTCTGGACACTTATTGGTGGAGTTAGGCTTCCTTAACCACAAAGTAAGACAGCTGAGTACCTTCCAGTCAAAGTTTACTGGTAAAGTAGGGTACCTCCATGCACCTATCAGTGGAGTTACCAAGCTTTGGAACACTTGGCCCAACACAGCAGATGTGAGTGTGAGGCCTGAGGAGCCCAGAGGCCAAGAATCCAGAAAGTAGAAGCTGAAGAGACAAAGAACACAAGAAACCAAGCTGCTTCATTCTCAAAAGGGATGCCCAACATGACCTCAGGGATTTCAAAGTGTGTAGCCGTGGTCTCTGATATTTCTAAGGGTGGAGTTTCCATTCAGATAGACGAGGAGAATGATGTACCTAAAACCAAGGGAGCTCAGTTGCAATGCCAGAGCACCTGGAAGGCAGAACTCAAGATCAGGGCTGAGGGGCCTCCAATCAGAATACAGCTAGTGTTGCCAATATGTAGAGTCTAGAGGGCAGGGCCATTGTGTAAATAGTCTCAGAGAATTGAAGCCTTGAGGGCTAATGTAATGTGTTCTGCTGAAATGTTTACTGCCCATTGTCCCATTTGCCCCTCCAATTTCTCCCATTTCATTGGAAATATCTATGTGCTTGCCTGTTCTGCCATTGTACTTTGGAAGCAGAGAACTCATATTCTAGATTGCACAAACGAAGACAAAGTTTTGGATTTTGGAGTTGGAGTTGGAGTTAGATTTAAGACTTTGGCTATGATATGATGGGATGAATATGTTTTGCATATCACATATTGAAAGGATGTGATTTTGAGGGGCCAAGGATCAAATGTTATGGACTGATAAGTGTTACCCCAAAAATGTGTATAGCAATTCAGCTAGGCAATGATTCCTAGTATTATGTGGTTGTCTTCTATTTTGAAGTCATACAGGTTTAGGGAGTGGCATGAAACTAATCAGTTCTGATATTTTACAGTGGAAGAATAGACAGAGACATGTATGAGGGAAGACAGGTGTTAAGGAAGACAAAGGAATATCAAAGAAACCTAAACAGCTATCAAAAAATGTCAACTCCTGTAGCTAACAAGGAAGGACTGTACCTACACCCTAAATTTGGACTTCAATCACTATAACTGTGAGAAAATAAATTTCCGCTATTTAAAGTCACACACTTGTGGATTTGTTGCTGTTGTTAAAGCAGCACTAAGTAAACAAGATAGAGCTTGTTATCAAGAGTGGTGTGCTGCCTTACCAAATATCTAAAATGTGGAAGGGGCTTTGAAACTGTGTAATGGTGGAAATGAGAAGAATCTGTAAAACCTAATTTCTGCCTGTGTTTAATAGGGCAAGACAGGACTATGTTAAAAAGGAACAAGGTGGAACTGTAACATGTTAACTAAGGTCATCTCCCTGATCCACTATAAAAGGAGTTTTCCTGAGATGTGGTAAGGGAAGCAAGCAGAGAGTTTGGCACCTTATACCACCAAGAAAGCAGTGCTGGAAGCAGAGCTCATTCCTTGGACCTGAGGTTCCTGCAGTGAGATACTCCCAGACTAAGGAAAGCCTAATGACAAGGACCTTCCTTCAAAGCTGAAAGAGAAAGAAAGCCTTTCCCTTGAATCAACATCCTGAATTCAAACTTATAGTCTACTGGACTATGAGAGAATAAAGTTCTCTTTGCTAAACCTATTCACTTGTGATATTTGTGCTATAGCAGAACAAGATGACTAAGAAATTTCCTTTAGTAAAGTACTATTTTGTGGAAAATAAGATTAAGTAGCAGACCAAAAAATGAAAGCAATACTAAAATTAAATTAAAGTACACAACACTCTCACATCCAGCACAGATGCTTTTCAGTATCTCCTACTGTTAATTAACATGCCTTACTTCAGAAAACTCTGACTCCAACTCTCAACCTCAGAATCATCTTTGACTTCACTTTTTCACTGCCACTGTTGAAGACTTGCAGTACTGTGACACCATAAGATAATTTTGTATATTTAACTTATCCTCTCACACTTCAATTGTTTCTTCCCTGTTTCAGTTATTCCTTTTCCCTTGTCTAGCTCTGGGAGTGGAGAGAATGGATCTTTGCCCAAGCTAATTTGCATGCTATCTTGTGTCAAAGTCATCATCCAAAGCCAGAGTTCTAACACCTAGCTCAAACTGACATCTCTAGTGCTTCCCTAGATGCCCACAGAATTAAAAAAGAAACTCATCATGAAGAAGCACGATGTAATGATCTTAGAGAACATCTTAGTAAATGTAAGGCAGAAGGTGTTGGACTGAAAAAAACAAACAAACAAACAAACAAAAAAACCTCCCTATCACAACTTAAGTTCAAATGATAAGATATAATAAGTCCAGATAATAAAAATTCAAATCACAAAAAATAGAAGACATGGGGTAAAAAAAGTACACAAATCTTGTGTCTACACTGTCCACTCTCCTCCATAACATACACCATCTGCACCCTGTCTCAGACATGTACCAAATATGTTAGCCAGGAGGCAGGGCACATCTGCTCTTAAAATCCTGGGTGCTTCTTATGAGATAGAATTTCTTTTCATGTTCTACACTGGTTCAAGAGTTCAAGGAAGAGACCACAAGGAGAGAAACAATGCCTTCTTAATGCAAAGAACATGCATGAGTTAACTCAAGACGTAACCAAGATACACGTACAATGGCATTCATTGAAGCAGTACTCACGATAGAGAAGGAAACACCCTAAATGTCCATCAACAGATGAATGGATACACACAATGTGGTATATGAATTGCTACACAAGCCATAAAGAGAAATGTAATCCAGATACATGGTACAACATGTATAAATCTTGAAAATAATGAATGAAATGTGTCAGACATAAAAGAACAAATATTGTCCAAACTGCAGTACAGTTACTTAATATGTCCCTTATAGCCATAACTTTTGTAACTTCCACCAAATGACTGGAAGGGACTATGCAGATGACATTTTTTGTGGCTCATGAAGGTGATTGGATATTTTCCTGATAATGTAACTAAGATGCATGACACCATTGTGTGAGTGGGGGCATGGAAATAAAACCATAAGAAGGGGACTGGTTATGACTTTTGCCATCCTCCTAGGTTCAGAGGGAGACACAGGGAAAGAGAGAGAGAAGCCATAACACAGAAAACCAATAGGCAGCAGAATCAGGACAGAAAGGGAGAGCTATAACACTGGAGATGGCAAAGACATGGCAGCAGAGATGCAACAGGACCAGAAGACAGTGAGGTAGGTGTGCTGATCCAATGAGCAAAGAGCTAAGAGTCTTCAGGCATGAGGCTTACTGGTAGAGTAAGATGCCTCCGGGTACTTACTGGCAGAGCTAAAGGGGCTTTTGCTTGAGCAGGGCAGAAGCTAGGTTGAGGAGCTAAGGGACCAAGAGCCAGGAGGAGGCCTGCTGCTGTGGCATGGCTGAAAAGTGGATATTCTGATAAAAGAACTGTATCCTAAGCATTCCTGAGTCCAAATCATAACTTGCTACTTCCCTAGTAAATCCCATGATTTTGAGTACAGTCTGTGAATTCTGGGTGGCTACTGCAATAGATTAATGAAGCAGAGGAATAGAGAGCACGTGAGAGGGACAGATGATGTCAGAATTGGTAACAAAAGCTGGCCAGAGAAGGTATGCCTGATCTCCACTTCACAGGACTCATCCTTGAGCTGTAGTTCTTGAGAATTTGGCAACAGATATTCACAATGTTTGTACCACATTGTGAATGTAATTACTGTCACTGAATTTTGAATCTAAAACAAACAAACAAAAATACTAAAATAGAAAGATGTGGAGGGACAGGAGAAAAGAAAGAAGGAAGAACAGTGTTTTCAGCTGAAGTCCCCTATTATTCACCTGGGTGATATGACTGAGAACGCCCCTGTGTGAAGCCATTTCATTTACTGACAGCAAAATTCTAAATTATAACATAATCCAGTGAATGAACTTAACATTGATACAGCAGGGAGGCCATGTAGCATTAATGTGTTGCATCAATTTAGAAGGAAAAAATTACATACACACACAAACATTCAGACCATGATTCAACCAGTTGGCTCGTTCATTGCAAAAACAAAGCAAAATAAAATGTTTCACAATACTTATTATTCAAAGACAAATAGGAAAAAAAAAAAGAAACTACAGAGTGTTTCACACAAACAAAAGTTCATTAATTTGTGGTGAGCATGATACCAAAGTGTCACCTCCATCAGACTGTGAACTTGAAGGAAGTGAGAGAATAAAAGTTTCCTCGTGAATCAGGATGGTAGAAGGTATGCCAGATCATAATCTTTTATTAATTTTCCTAGACATCACTAAGTGGCTCATACCTTCAATGTAGACAGTAATAGGAGCAGAAAAAATTAATGAGCATTTGTTATGTGCCAGACATGGATTACATACTCTTATTATCTCACTTTAAAGTTTAGATAACTAGTGCTCAAAGATAAACAACTTGCCTGTGGTCACAAAGCCATATAATGGCAAATCCAATATTTAGACCAAGAGAGTCATGCTTCAGAGCTCAAGCTTTTATATCACTATACTGCAGACCTGCTATAAAAGATCATTCCTTGAAGGCCAAGATCATGGTTTATACATGGAAGATACATAAGAAATAAAAGGAATGTCTGTTTTATACAATAAAGTTACAATGACAATACTTCGAGGATGTAAAGTATTATATAACAGCTTTGGTTACTGCTTTAATAGCAGTAAATAGCATGTAATATACATGTAAATAGCATGTAAATCAAAAATGAAACTTGTTGCAAGTCGATTCTTACTCGATTCTTATTCTTAATGACCCTTCAGGACAGAATAGAAGTGCCCCATAGAGTTTCCATGGATCACTTGGTGGATTCAAAGTAGTGAACGTTTGGTTAGCAGCCATAGCACTTAACCACCATAGAACCACAGTTTCAGTCCACTCACATATGGGTTATATAATCAATTCAGTAATGGAAGATGTAATGGTTATGTTTACTTTTCATGCAATAATTAAAAAAATATTTTTTCCCTCATTAAGTTAGAATGAATCACTTTGTTTTGGTTATAGTTTTATGAAAATTATTATTATATATGCCATGTGAGATCTCAGTTTAAGATATATGAATATTTAGAAGTATATTTTATGTGAAGAATCAAGTCTTTTGAATTAGGTTATGAGATAAATAACAACTATTATTAGGTTATGGTTGTCTAACCACAGCACCAAAAGTCAGAATTGGCTTGACAGCAGTGGGATTTTTCTTTTTTTTTAATTAGGCAAGGGAGAGCCTTGGTGGTGCAGTGGCTAAGAATCTGGCTGCTAACAAAAGGGTTTGTAATTTAAACCCACTAGCTGCTCCTTAGAAACTCTAAGGGACAGCTGTATTCTCTCCTATGGAATAGCTTTGGGTAGGAATCAACTCAAGGACTGTTTTTGCCTTTGGTTTTATACTAGACAAACTGCTACACACCAAACCAATCTTAATCATACTTCTATCAAAGTTAGAACCTCAATGACACCGATCACCAGCCCAACTGTATCTGGCATTTCTATTTCACTTATTTCTATAAGTATTAAAGAAAGGTAGTGAGTAAAAGAATGTTGTACCTCAGGAGACATACTTGCCACTAATTTTAAACTGTATGAATAAGACTTTATTTTTCATCTAAAGTTCAATTTTTCTCATCTGTAAAATGAAAGAGTTGAACTGTTTATTTAGAAACCATTGTGTACATCATCTAGCAAATCACAATCAAACAAAAGTACCAATGGAAAAAATCATTGGATATTTTAAGTGATATGGTCAAGTTTCAGTCTTCAGAAAAAGAATAATTCTATCTTCCTGATGAAAAGGAATAGATTGTCCTTTGTGCTTGGTATTTATGGATTATTACTTCTCCCAGGTGAAAATGTCATGTGAGGAATATAGAAAGTATGTCCAGGGAGGAGTGCTGAAAACATCTTGAGCATTAAAGAACTTGTATCTTTTTTGAAGATAGCTTAGTTTCTGTATGGTATGGAGATCTTAAATGGAGATAAGAGTTCAGTCAAGAAGGACTTCTCATGGAGTGCGATGGAGCTCAGACATAGAGTAATCATGATTTTTAAAATTAGAAGTTGGCATCACTACATGTTTAAAGTTACTTTTGGCAATTAAAAATCTCTGTATAGGAAAATCAGGTGATTAATGCTAATACCCTCTTCACAGTTCCCATTCCCATACCTTTTTCATTCATGCTTATATCATGGTTCTGTTTAGAATATCCTTTTAAAAAAAATTCTAGGTTTACCAAGATCTCAACTTGGTGTTTATATTGCAGTGTCTAGGCAAGGAAGCAATTGCCATAAATATTTTTCTTCAGTTAACATTATTCCTTAATTAACAAAAGGCTTAGGGATATTTCTTTACCAGGAAAATTTTGGAACTTTTCTAATACCAATTTTTAATGAAACAAATATATTATCCAAGATGATTTAATTATACTGGCTCATCAGGATAACAATAAAGATAAGTGCTGGTATAGGACAAAGTCCCAGTGAGAAATAACAAAATAAACTATATATACTGTATGAGAGTTCAGCAGTTTCTTACACAATAAAAGTACTCCCATTAAAAAATAATAATAACATTTTCAGTTTGGGTTATACATCAACCCTGTCAGTCTTGGAAGATATGGAAGATACTCTGGGTAAGACAAACACACCTAAATTAAAGTGTTAACAGATGTAAGGACAAACACAGACAGCTAGCATACATACAGAACTAAGCCTCTTTGGCCTGAAACTTAAAACTTTTCATCTCATACAATGGAACTTCATTTGTTATAATATGGCAGGTTGATGTTGCAGTGATGCTGGAAATTACGCCACTGGTAGTCAAACACCACCAGAGTACCCACAGTGGACAGGTTTCAGCAGAGCTTCCAGAATAAGAAAGACTAAGTAAAAGAAACTGGTGGTATACCTCTGAAAATATTGGCAGTGAAAACATTACAGATAGCTGAGGAACATTTTTTAATATAGTGCATGAATATTAACCCCTTAAGTTGGAGACACTGAAAATGCAACCGAGGAAGAGCAGCCTCCTCAAAATAGTCAACCACAATGATGAGGATGGAATCAAGCTTTTAGGAACTTCATCCACTGAAGAAGCACAATTCAAAATGAGGAGAAATAGTTTCAAATATCCATTCATTGGTAATCAGAACATGGAATGTATGAAGCACAAATGAAGCAGAATTGAAAGTCATGAAAAATGAAAAGAAACGTAAATATCAATAGTCCAGGTATTAGAGAGCTGATATGAACTCTCTTGACCATTTTGAATTGGACAGCCTTATATTCTGCTAGGCCTGGAATGACAGATTGCAAATGAATGGCTTTTCATTCATGGTTAAAAAGAACACTTCATGATCTATCTTGAAGCACAATGCTGTTAGTAATAGGATAATATTTATATACCTACAAGCCAAGCCAAGTGCCGTCGAGTTGGATCCGACCCATACCTACAAGGGAGACCAAATATTATTCAAATTTATTCACCATACACTAATGTCACATGTGAGAAAGCTGAAGCTTTTTACTAAATTCTGCAGTCTGAAATTGATGAAGCATGCAATCACTATGCATTGATAATTACTGGTGGTTGGAATGTGAAAGCTAGAAACAAAGAAGGATTAAAAGTTGGAAATATGGCCTTGGTGACAGAAATGATGCCAGAGATCACTTGACAGAATTTTGCCAGACTAACTTCTTCAACAATATAAATGGTGACTATACATGTGGATCTCACCACATGGAATACACAGGAATCAAACAGACAACATCCGTGAAAGGAAATGATGGAGAAGATAAATATCATCAGTAAGAAAAAGACCAGGGCCACCAGTGGAATAGACTGTAATTGTTCACATGCAAGTTCAAGGTGAAGATGAAGAAAACTAGAGTAAGTCCTTAAGAGTTAGATATGACCTTGACTATATCCTACTTGAATTTAGAGACAATCTCAAGAATAGATTTGGCTCATTAAAACTTATAACTGAAGACCAGAAGAGTTGTGGAATGACACCAAGGATACCAACAAAAGGGTACCAAGCAAAATGTCATTAAAAAGATGGGAAGGAAAGAAAAAAACAAAATGGATGTCAGAAGAGACTCAGAAGTTTGATCTGCAATGTAGTGTAGTTAAAGTATTGTGAACTACTTTAGCTAGGAAGAAATGATGAAGTAAACCAGCTAAACAGAAGATTTCAAAGGACAGCTTGAGAAGACAAAGCAAAGTATTCTGATGACATGTGCAAAGACTTGAAGTTAAAAAACCAAAAAGGAAGGATGTGCTCAGCATTTCTGAAGCTAAAATAATTGAACTAAAAACTCTAGCCTCAAGTTCCAATGTTGAATGATTCTACCAGGAAAATATTCAGCAAGGGAAGAAGCATCAAAAGAAGGAAAAAAATACACAGAGTCACTAGATCAAAAAGAGCTGGTTAATGGTCAAACATTTCAGGAGGTAGAATATGATCAAGAATTAACAGTACTGAAGTCCAAGTTGCAATGACAGGAATGGCAAAAGACAACCCCAAATCAAACTCAGAGCCATTGAGCCAATTCTGACTCATAGCAACTGCATAGGACAGATTATAACTGCCACCATAGAATTTCCAAGAAGCACCTGGTAGATTTGAACTGCCAAACTCTTGGTTAGCAGCTGTAGCACTTAAGTACTATGCCTCCAGGGTTTCTGATGAAAGACAAGGCTCCAGGAATTAACAAACCATCAATTGTGATGTTTCCACAAACAGATCTAACACTGAAGATGTTCATTCATCTATGTCAAGTAATTTGTAAGACAGCTTCCTATACAACTGACTGGAGGAATGTGACCCAACAGAATATGTAGGTTATTGAAAACTGTCATTAATAACTCACACAAGTATAATTTTGCTAAAGACCATTCAAATGTGGTTGTAGCAGTACATCAATAGGGAACTGCCAGAAGTTCAAGCCACATTCAGAAAAAGACATGCAGTGGAAGATACCATTGTTGATTTCAGATGGACCTTGATTGAAAAAGGAGTATGGTAGAAAAATGTTTACCTGTATGTTATCAGCTATGCAAAGACATACAACTGTGTGGATCATGACAAATTATGAACAACGTTATGAAGAATGAGAATACTAGAATACTTATTTTTGTTTATATACATAGATCAAGAGGCAGTTCTTCAAACAGAGCAAGGGCATATCACGTAGTTTAAAGTCAAGAATGTTGTGCTTCAATGTTGTATCCTTTCACCATACTTATTCAATCTGTACGCTGACCAAATAATCTAAGAATGAGGACTACATTAAAAATAGGGCATCAAGACTGAAGTAAGACCATTAATAACCTGCAATACGCAGGTGACACAAACTTGCTTGTTGAAAGTGAAGATTACTTGAAGCACACACTGATGAGGATCAAAGATTACAATCCTCAGTACAAATTACACCTCAGTATAAAGAAAACAAAAATCATCACAGTTGGACCAATAAACAACATCATGAAAACTAAAAAAGATGTGAAGGATTTGATTTTATTTGGATACATAATCAACACCCATGTAAGCACCAGTCGAGTATTCAAGAGCCATACTGTGTTCGGTAAATCTGCTATAAAAGACCTCTATGAAATGTTGAAAACCAAGGATATCACTTTGAGGACTAAGATATGCCTGACCTAAGCTGTGATATTTTCCAACACATTATATACATACAAAAGCTGGACAGTGAATAAGGAATACTTAAGAAAACCTGAAATCCTTAAAAATGGTATTTGTGAAGAACATAAAAAAGACAAAGTACTGCCAAAAGAGCAAACAAATGTGTCTTGGGAAAAGCACAGACTGAATGTATATTAAAACAAGGGATGATAAGACATCATCTCAAGTACTTTTGACATTATCAAAATGGACCAGTCCGTAGAGAAAGGTATCGTTCCTAGTAAACTGGAAGGTCATTGAAAAATGGTAAGACCTCAGGCTGAAGCTAACATGGTAGAGTAGTGAAAAGTTTCCACTGATCTCTCTAACAACAAAGACACCAAACCACAGATGGATTCATTACAAATGGCATCCTAGGAGACTCGAACATCAAAGGAAAATTTGAGAAATCAGACTGAGCAATGAGGATGGGAGTAAGTCCAGAAGTACATAGGACTCACCAGACCTGGCACATGGAAATGCCTACAGCCAGCATGTTTAGAAAAGCTGTGGTAGTTGGAGGTCATCATCTTCAGCAAGAAAAACTGACCAGAGGATCCACATGTGCCTCCAGAACCAGTGAAAAACAGCACTAGATTGTCAAAAGCTAAGTCTTTACATGTAATTTAACCACATGTGGATCTAAATCTTCTCTTTGGGATAAACATCTCTCCCTTATTGTACCACTTCCTCCACCTTTTTCTGATCTGTGCCCAACTGAGGAGTCTGACACCATGAAGTGAGGTAGCCACTTAAGCAGACCCTGAGCCATTATCAGAGACTCAGAGAGGGAACGATCTAACAAACTAGGGGAAAGAGAGAGAATAAATAAATAAATAAAGCCTCACTGAGCTGTAAATTCAGTACATAAACAGTTCTTTCACCCAGATTCAGAAAAAGGGAGACAGACATACAAACCTTACAGACCCTCAGGGATAGCTGTTAGCCCCTGCCTTTTTCTAGAACACTGGGCAAGAGCTTGTACCACGTACTTGATGGCTGACTACGTGGACATGTGAGCTGAACCCACACAAGAAAAATAAAGAAAATCTTGGGCTTGTATGTCTAGTAAAAGCTCTAACCACTTAGTGACAGGACATCAGAGTTTAAAGGCACTGACAACCAAACTAGCACACATGATCAACCTATTGGGACGCATCAAAGCAAAATAACACATGAAGCTACAATACAGCAGGCAAACAAAATAAACTAATACAATTTACTGCTGACTTGTAGACAATAGTCAGTTTCAAAGCACTTAAACAGGCAGATCAGGGTGGCTTCAGAACTTCCTGGAATTGTCAGGGGTACAAAACAAAATGCTGGTACTTAGAACTCTTCAAGACATCAGGGAGATGAAGCAAAATGCAGCAGAGCATAGTGACAAATTGAACAGACTACAAGAAATATACAATGGCAAGAGTTAGAAATTCAGAAAGTGAATAATAAAACTATAGAATCAGACAACTCAACAGTAAGTCAAAGGATCAAAACTGAGGCAATGGAAGGCTGAAACAGTGAAACCGAAGATAAACTACATGCCACCAAAATGTTTAAGGAAAAATCAGATAAAATATTTTTTAAAAATCAACAAAACACTAAGAATTATATAGGACTCCGTGAAGAAGAATAATCTATGAATGACTGCAGTACTAGAACAAGGGGAATAACAAAAAATATGGAGAATTGTCAATGATTTGATAACAGAAAACATCCCTGATGTCATGAAAGATGAGATGATATGAGGTCTGATAGTTAAGTTTATAAACTCATCTTAGAGAAAGTGTTACATATCTCATCACTGAATAGCACTATGGTCACCTTTGAAGTACTCCATGTGAGAAGCTATGCACTAATGCCAGCACCTAGTTCACCCTTCAAAGAAATTTTAGAAATCTTTTTCTGGAATGGCCATCAGAGCTGTCTTCATATTACCCTTCATGGCCTGAATGTCATCAAAATGTCATCCTTTCAATACTTCATTTATCTTCCGGTAAAGAAAAAAGTCATTGGGGACCAGATCAGGTGAGTAGGGAGGGTGTTCCAATACAGTTATTTGTTTACTGGCTAAAAATTCACTCAAAGACAATGCTGTGTGAGCTGGTGCATTATCATGGTGTAAGAGCCATGAGTTGTTGGTGAGAAGTTCAGGTCATTTTTACCTAAGTTTTTTCACACAGGCTTTTCAGAACTTCCAAATAGAAAACTTGGTTAACTATTTATCTAGTTGGTACAAATTCATAACGAACAACCTTCTGATATCAAAAGACCATAGCAACATCGTTTTGACTCTTGGTTTGTACTGACAGAGTTTTTTGGTCATGGAAAATTGGCTGTCTTCTATTGTGCATTTTGATGTCTTGTTTCAGGGTCACACTGGTAAATCCATGCTTCATTGCCAGTGATAGCATGGCCCAAAACATCATCTTGCCTCTCCAAAAGGCTTTGGTAAACTTCAACTCTCCCTTGCTTTTGTTGATTGATGAACTCCTTCAGGACTACTTTTGCACACACTTTTCTTGTGTCAAGATTTTCAGTTAACATTTTCCTAATTGTTTCTGTACCAGTATTTATTCGGTCTGCTATGCTTCTGACACTCAGCTAATGATTTTGATGCATAATACAATGAATTTTGCAGTGTTTGCATCAGTGCTGCTCATTATTGCCACTGTGACCTCTCCTTGTCACTGACACCTTCTCTCCCCCCAGAAAAACATTTAAACTGTTTTTACACTGCTGTATCCTTATGACATTATCCCCATAAACTTGGACTACTATGTCACTGATTTCACTTCCATTCTTGTGAAGTTTAACAAGTTTAACATTAACAATTTAATGTTTGTTGCTCTAATTCAAGCTCTAACATTTTTGAGACAGCACACAAAAACACTCAACAGTAATGAATCCCACTCTGCAAGATACCACTACATGTTGACATTAACACAGCTGTGAGACACTGATAATACAAAGGTTGTGAAACCTTACCGAGTGCTGCCAGTGTAAGTGCTCAGGGGCAAGTTTGTGAACTGAATTGTCAGATCTCATGTCTATCCAAGATGCTCATTGAACTCCACACAAAATAGATCCCAAAATAAAGACACCAAAGCATATTATAACCAAACGTGCTGAAACTAAAGATAAAGAGACAATTAAAAAGTGGATAGACATAAATGAAAAATATCTTACAAAGGGGAATCAGTAAGACTCAGCTCAGACTACTCAGCAGAAACCATGCAGGCAAGGAGGCAATGGGATGACATACACAAAGCATTGAAAGAAGAAAATTGCTAGCCAAGAAACATATATCCAGAAAAACTGTCTCTCAAATGTGGTGGCAAAATTAGGACATTTCCAGATAAACAGAAATTTAGGAAATTTACAAAAGTAAACCAAAATTATAAGAAATAATAAAGAGAATTCTTTGCTTAGAAAATCAATAATGCCAAGTAACAACCCAAGAATAGAAGAACACAGAATGGAGCAACTAGGCATCAACCTTAATAGGGGAAATCACAAAAATAAATAAAAGGCAAAACACTGAAAATAGGGAAACAGATACGTCATTATGTAAATATAACAAAAAAGGGATACTCAGAACAGTCATAGATCTTTCAACAGAGAGGAAGTCAAGGCAATATAAAGAAATTAAAGTCTAGTTTAAATGTGGAAAAATAGGGATAATATTAAAATAACTACAAAATATCGATCTTATGTATCAAAAAAGAAGACAAACACACAGTACATATAACTAAAATATAAATATAAAACCACCAACATTGAAAAAGATGTAAAGAAAATACATAAAGAAAAAAAGACTCAGCACACAAAAATGAGTGGAACAAAAGAATTCCCTACAACCCACAAGAAAAGACAACAAAATGACAGCACTAAAATCATACCTATCAACAATCATGCTGAATGCAAATGGATTAAATGTACCAATAAAGAGACAGAGAGTAGCAGACTAGATTTTAAAGATGATTCATCAATATGCTGTCTACAGAAGACATACCTTAGACTTAAAGACACAAACAAACCAAAACTCAAAGGATGTAAAAATATATCAGGCTAATAATACTCAAAAAAGAGCAGAAGCAGCAATATTAATCTCTGATAACACAGATTTAAAGTAAAACTTCACCACATTAGATAAGGAAAAACACTATATTAATTATCAAAACCACAATACTCCAGGAAGAAGTAATCATATTGAATATTTAAGTACCCAACAGGGCACCAAAAAGACATAAGGCAAATTCTAAATGGACTGAAAACAGAAACTGACAGCTCAACAATAATATTAGGAGACTTCAACACACCATTTTCAATCAAGGACTCAACATTTAGAAAAAGGCTTAATAAAGACATGAAAAATCCAAATGCCACAATCAACCAAGTTGATCTCATAGATGGAACACTGCCACTCAACAGCAGCCAAGTATACTTCTTTTCCAGCACATATGGAACATTCTCCAGAACTGAATACATGTTAGGTAATTTCATACATTGAATTGTGTCCCCCCAAAAAAGTTTGTTCCAATATGACTAGTCCATGATTCCTAGTATTGTATGATATTGATGTGTGCTGCAAACACAGCCTCTATGATGTTAAGAGCATGAGCAGCATGAGCATGAGTAGCGGTTGTGTTGGTAGGCCAGGACTAAATGTGTAAGATTGTATTGTGCCTTGAGGCAATCTCCAGAGATACAAAGGAAAGAAGATACCAGAGAGATTTGGGGAATTCATACCATATAGAAGCAGTGCTGGGAACAGAGCACATCCTTTCAAAAGAACCCAGGGTGCCTGTATCTCAGAAGCTCCCTTTTCAGGGGACAATTGTTAGTAAGGACCTTCCTCTAGAGACAACACAGAAATTCTCCCCTTGGAGCTGATGCCCTAAATTTGGACTTGTAGCCTACTAGACTGTGACAAAATAAAGTTCTTTTTGTTAAAGCCATCCACTATTGGTATTTCTGTTACAGTAGTACTTGATGACTAAGACAGGTCACTAAGTAATCCTGAACGAAATTCCAAGTACTAAAATGTTACAAAGCATCTTTTCAGACCATGAAGCCATAAAAGTAGAAATAGCAATGGAAAAAAGGAAAGACAAAAAAACGAAACACACAGAAACTGAACAGCACCTTGTTCAAAAACTACCAAGATTATAAAAGAAATCAAGGATGGTAAAAAGAAATTCATAGAATCAAATAAGAATAAAAACACAGGCTACTAGAATGTTTGGGATACAGCAAAAGCACTGACCAGAGGTCAGTTTATCTCAATAAATAATACACATCCAGAAAGAAGAAAGGGCATCAATAAAAGAATTAACCTTACAACTCTAAAAAGTAGAAAGAGAGTAGAAAAGAAACCCTCCATGCACCAGAAGAAAGCAAATAGTAAAAATTAGAATGGAACTAAATGAATTAGAAAACAGGAAAAAAAAAAATGATAAAAAAATGTTAGGACGAAAGGCTGGTTCTTTGAATAGGTCAAAAAAATTGATAAACCATGCCAATCTGACAAAACAAAAGCCAAGCCAAGCCAGCCAAGTGCCAAAAGAAAAGGAAAATAACTTATATGAAATGAGATGAGTGATATCTCAACAGATCCAAGAGAAATTAAAAGTATCATAACAGAATATGATGAAAAATTGTACTCTAATAAATTTAAAAACATGAAGGAAATGAACAAATTTCTAGAAACACACTACCTACCTAAATTAACCCAAACAGAAGTAAAACATCTAAAGAAACCAGACAAAAGAAATGATAGAAATAGTAGTTATGAAACTCTCAACCAAAAAACTCTGGTCCTAATAGCTCTGCTAGAGAATTCTACAAAACATTTAGAGAAGAGTTAACACCACTGTCACTAATGGTATTTCAGAGCACTAAGAAAGATGGAATACTCCCAAATTCAATCTATGAAACCAGCACAACCCTGATACCAAAATCAGATAAAGACACTACACATACACACACACATGCAAAGGAACTTAGGCACAAAAGTCATTAACAAAATTCAAATTTCAAAATCATGTTAAAAAAAAAAAAAGCTCACTGTGAGCAAATGGAATTCATATCAGGCATGCAGGGATGTTTCAAAATTAGAAAAATAATCAGTGTAGTCAACGATGTAAACAAAACAAAAGCCAAGAACCACTTGATTTTATCAATTGATACTGAAAAGGCATCTGACAAAGCTCAAAACTTACTCAGCTTAGAAAATCTCAGCAACATATGAATGGAAAGGAAATTCCTCAACATTATAAAGGTCTTTTATACAAAGCCAGAAGTTAAAAGAAATCCTAAATGGAGAGATTCTGGAAGCATTCTCCTTGAGAATGGAAACCAGACAAGCATGCCATTTGTCACTGCTTTTATTCAACATTGTCCTTGGAGGTTCTATCCAGAGCAACGAGGGAAGGTAAAGAAATTATGGGTGGCCAAACTAGTAAGGAAGAAGTAAAGTATTTCTATTTACACATAAAATGATCTTATACACAGAAAACCCTAAAGAATCCTCAAAAATCTACTGAAATTCATAGAAGAGTTCAGCGACGTTTCAGGATATGTGATAAATATATATAAATCAGTTGAATTCCTTTACACCAAAAAGAGACCATCGAAGAGGAAATTATTACCATTTACTGCAGCCCCAAGAAGATAAAATACCCAGGAACTAATCTAACCGCAGATGTCCCTATGCAAGCAAGATTACCACACTCTACTGCAAGAAACTAAGAGACACCTACATAAATGGAGAAATCTACCTTGCTCGTGAGCTGGAGCACTCAGTGTCATAAAAATAACCGTTTTACCCAAATCAATCTGTAGATACAATGTAATCCCAACTCCACTTCCAAAAGCATTTTTTAATGAGATGGGGAAATAAGTCACCAACTATATAAGAGAAAGAGACTCAGATAAGTAAAGATTTACTGAAGAAGTAAAACAAAATGAGAGACCTCACCCTACCTGACTTTAGACCCTATTTCACTGCTTCAGTAGTTAAAACAGCCTGGTACTAGGACAAAAACAGACGCATAGATCAATGGAACAGAACTGAGAATCCAGATGTAGCATAATCCACCCTATGACCAGCTGATATTTGACAAAGGTCAAAGTCCATAAACGGAGGAAAAGAGTCTCTTTAACCATCAGCATCGACATAATTGGATACTCATCTGCAAAAAAAAAGTTAAACAAGTCTCAAATCTCACATGCAAACCTCAGACTAACTCAATTTGAAACAAAAACCTAAATGTAAAATTCTAAAACAATAAAGATCATGGCATAAAAAATAGAGACAACACTGGGAACTCTAATGTATGATGTAAAGAGACTATAAAACATTACTAACAATGTACGAACACCAGAAGAGAAAATAGACTACTGGGCACTCCTAAAAAATTTTTTTGCTCATCCAATGACTTCATCAAAAGACCAAAAAGATGACCTACAGACTGGAGGAAAAAAATTGGTACCACAAAACCAATTAACGTTTAATCTCCATAATCTACAAGGTATTGCAAAATCCTAACAACAAAAAGACAACCCAGCTAAATAATGGGTTGAGATTATGAACATTTACTTCACTAAAGAAGACATCCAGGTGGCTAATGGATACATGAGGGGACACTCACAATCATTAGGCTTTAGAGAACTCAGATCAAAACTGTAATGAGATACTGTCTCACCCCAACAGGGCTGACATTAATCCAAAAAACACTAATTAATAAATGATGGAGAGGTTGTGGAGAAACTGGAATACTTCTACACTCATGGTGAGAAAATAAAATGGTACAACCACCTTGGAAATCCATTTTGCACTTTCTGGAAAAGCTATAAATAGAAATTCCACATAACCCAGTGATCCCACTTCCTGCAATATGTTCTAGAGAAAGAAGGGCTGGCGTGCAAATAGACACACACACATCAGTGTTTATTGCAGCACTGCCCACAATAGCAAAAAGATTGACTCAACCTAGGTGTCCACCAACAGAGGAATGGATAAACATACTATGGTATGTTCACACAATGGAATACTGTGCAAGGATTAAGAACAACAATGATCTTGGGAAACATCTCATAACACAGAGTAAGCTGGAAGACATTATGCTGAGTGGAATTAGTTGCAAAAAGATAAATATTGTATGATACCACTATTATAAGGACTCAAGAAAATGTTTAAACATGGAAGAAAATAGTATTTGATGGTAAAAAGCTGAGGATGGAGGGCAAGAGATATTCACTGATTATACAGTAGATAGGAACTGGACTAGGTGAAGGGAGTGACAGCACGCAGTAGAAGGGAGACCAGCACAACTGTACTACTAGAATAAACAAAAACTAAGAGATTTCTTCAGTATAACCGAACACTTTGAAGGACAGTGTAGCATGGGCAGGGGTGGAAACCATGGTTTCAGGGACATCTAGGTTAATTGGCTTAACAAAGGTTTTTTTAAGCAAATGTTCTGCAACCCACTTTGGTGAGTGGACTCTGGGGTCTTAAAAGCTACCAAACAGCCATCTAAATAGGATCAACTGGTCCCAACCCAACTTGAGCAGAGAGAATTAAAGACTTCAAAGATACAGGGAAAGTATGCACCCAAGAGACAGAAAGGGCCATATCACCCAGAGGCCACATCAGCATGAGACCGTAAGAACTAGATAGCATCCAGTCACCATCAGTGACTGCCCTGAGAGAAAATACAACTCCAAATCCCTGGCATAGCAGGAGAAAAATGGGTGTGCAGTACTAGAACTCTATTAAAAGACTGGATTCAATGGTCCAACAGACTGACGGTTCCTGCAAGATGTGGCCCCTGGACTCTCTATTAGCCCAGAATTGAAACTAATCCAGAGCTAACTCTTGAGACAAAGGTTAGAGTAGACTACAAGACATAAAATTGAACTGGTGAAGAATGTAATTCTTGGCTTAGTTATATACATAAAGTTAACTGAGCAGCAGGATTGACACAGGAGCTGCAGCAATGGGCTAATGCATAACAAAGATGTGAGTATGGCACATACTTGAAACGTGTTTTGTTGTATTGTAGATAGGGTTATCCTGACTTAGAACCACCTTGACAGCAGCTAAAAACAACAACAAGCAATAGGCATCACTTTATTTGACATAATAAGTGTTTTACAGCTAGAAGTTACTTCTGTCCAGAAAACGAAAATTTAATGTAAGAATGGAAATAGCTGATGGAGCAGTGACTCAGTACACGTTGTCATACACATTCAGAGCAATTTTAGGCAGGCTTTGACGTGAATTTGTGCAGTAACACTGAGAAGCACTCCTGATGCAGTGGAAATTGAAAACTGGAGTGAAATCGATGAAAAAATGTATTATTCCAACTACATAAGCATAATTGTAACTATGAGGATGGCTCAGGGCCAGGCAGTGTTTCATTTTGCTGAATGTAAGGTTGCTATCAGAATCAACATGAGGGCATCTAACAACGCCAACACAAGAGTGTATATGTATGCTTATATGTGTGAAAAGTGTGGACAAATAAATTAGATATATTGATGGATGGACAGGTGAATGGAAGGACATATGATTTTTTTTTTGTCAAAATGTGGTACTACACGAATAAAAGTCACTTTGATGTAAGAGTATAAAGGCTATTCCTCCATTATTTCCCTAACCTCAGGTTAGTGTTGTTGAATTTTCGTTTAATTTAAAATAAGGGAAAAAGAGTTAAGTAGCTCCTAGTTGGTGAAGTCATGATTTAAATTGCTATAATTGTGATTAATGTTAGTTTTAAAGGAAGATAAAGTCTTTATAAGTAATAAATAAGTTCTGGGTCATTTTTATATTGATAATATACTGGCTTAATATGAAACAATAATCTGTATGTAATTCTTGAGTTCTATTCTAATAATCAACATTTTGATTGTGTTAAAGCACTGAACAGTTACTTCGCATATGAATTTTATGGTGGTGAGCATTTAAGAGAGGCAGAAACTAGGACAAAAAAGAAAAAAAAAAGGTCTACCCAGTTTTACGCATTAAAAATGAAGTATTCTTCAAAAGTGCTTGTTTCAAATATGAAGAGAAAACTTTGTATCATAATAGTCTGGACGTTGTTTACCATTTGTTTCATAGTTTAACACATGATCTTGGTGGAAGATTTGGAAAATGTAGGATAAAATAACAAACAAAACTACCTATAATTTTCTACCTATATATAATAATCTCATCTTCCAGCTTTTTATGCATATATATTATAAATTATTAGTATACATGTATTTTATATTGGCTTGGCTTATATACGTCATATAAAATTAGCACATATGTATATAAACATAAATGCTGGTTTTATATATTATATAAATATATAAATATACATATATACACATACATATATAAATACAAATATACATACATATAAATGTATATATAGGGTCACCATGAGTCAGATCTGACTCGACGGCACTTGGCTTGGCTATATGTAAAATTTCATGGTATAGTAGTTAAGAGCTACTGCTGCTAACCAAAAGGTTGGCCATCTGAATCTGTCAGTTGCTTCCTGGAAACCCTATTCATTAATTTTACTCTGTGCTTTAGGTTTGCCACGTGTTGGATTCAGTTCCACAGGAAGGTTTCTTAGTCTTTAAAATAAATGCATATACTACTACAAATAATAATTGACTGGCTGTATTTTTCATTTAAACACTTATCTAAGTTTCTTTAATTTTCCTGAGCTTAAATTCATAGACTGGAAATTACTAGTTCAAACTTTTTGTCTAAATATGTTGCCAAATTGAACTCCAGAAAACTATAATTATTTATATTCTCAAGAGCAGCATATAACTGTGCCCTTTTTAATACGTTATACGTTTCTTTACTAGTTTTCAAATCATTTCTAATTATAGATAAAAATACATTTCTCTGTTGTTTGATTTGTATTTTTTTCAAATTTTATATAATCATTTTATTTCTTTTTTACGTTGTGATTAGGTGAAAATATAAAATCCAAATTAAATTTGCATGCCCGCCTATCTGCAGCTCACTCTGCTCTCCTTGCCTGGTGACGGCAAACTACTCTTTTTTGTTCTATGCTTTTCTTACCCTCTTAACAATCTCCTGTCCCCTCCTTTCCACCCTCTTCTCTCCTATGTGGAAGGATACCAGTAGGACAGCACCTTATAAATGCATAGAGACATAAAGCACACACACCACATTGTGTCCCTGTGTCCAGTATATTTTTGTCCTAAGAGATTACCTCAGTAGTGTTTTCTGGACAAGGACAGCAGCAAGTCTAGGGGCCATGCTCTCAGGGGACCCACCAGACCATCAGACCATCTACTGTGGCCTGTTAGAAGAATTCTTGTGCTGGAAACTTCTTTTTCTCGTGTGGTAGCAGGGACTTTACATTGTGTACCCCATCACAGCTGTCTCTGGTGGTGGCCTGACACTATCTGGTTCTTCTGGTCACATGTTGATACAGCCTCCAATTCCCATGGGTCCTTCTGCCTCCTGGGCTCCTTTTCCTCATGTCTTTGTTATTCTCAGTGATCATCTATTTCAGTTGAGTTGGGATCATTTGATGTACTTCAAATGGCAGCTTGCTAGCTTTTAATGTCCCAGACACCACTTACTAATATGGGATGCAGAAGACTCTCTTAGCAATAGGCTAGTTATGACAGTTATCCTAGACGTCCTCTGAGAGGATGGTCCCCAGACCCTACCCCTGCTACTCTATCCACGCAATACTGAGTTTAGATTAAGAGTTTTCAGTTTATGGCCAAGTTCAGGTAAACTGATCTTCTTTCTACCGTGTGCTGTCACTGCGTTCACCCAACCAAATTTCTATCAACTATCTAATCTATGACCAACCCTCTCCCTTCCTCCCTTCCCTTGTACCCATCAAAGAGTCTTTTGTTTTACACATAATTTTTTCAAAGTCTTTATAGTAAGGGTCTCATACAATATTTGTCCTTTTGCTGCTAACTGATTTCTTTCAGCATAATGTGTTCCAAATGAAACCAGGTTATGAGATGTTTCCTAAAATCATTATAGTTCTTTATCATTGTATACTGGTACACTGAGTATATGTACCATAGTTTGCTTATGCGTTCATCTGTTGATGGGCATCTGGGTTGATTCCTATTTTGCAATTGTGGACTGTGCTGCAGTAAACATTTGTGTACATATGCCTGTTGATATGACAGCCTTATCTCTGTAGGATATATTCACAGCAGGGGGATTACTGGATCAAGTGATATATCTATTTCCTGCTTTTTAAGGAAGCACAGTTTGTTTTCAAAAGAGGTTGTACCATTTGCAATCCCATCAGCAGTGTTGGAGAGTTCCAATCTCTCCACAGCCTCTCCAGCATTTGTTGTTTTATGTTTTCTGGATCATGGCCAATCTTGTTGGGGTGAGATGGTATCTCATTGTAACTTTGACTTGGATTTCTCTGATAGCTAATGATAGTGAGCATTTCCCTGTGCATGTTTTGGCTGCCTGGACGTCCACTTTGGTGAAGTGTCTGTCCATTCCCTTTCCTCATCCCTTGACTGGGTCATTTACCTTTTTTCCTGCTGATATTTTCAAGTACCTTGTAGATTATGTAAAACAGACATCAGTCTGATATGTAGTTGCCAAATGTATTATCCCATTCTGCAAGTGGTCTTTTAACTCTTTTGAGAGTCTTTGGATAAGCAAAAGTGTGTGATTCTTAGTAGTTCCTATTTATAAATTTTCTATTCTGTTGGTGGTGCTTTGTCAGGTTTTTAAGCATACCTAAGCTGCCTATTCAAAATTCCATTGTTGATCCTATTTTGTCTTGCATGACTTTTGTCATTTTAGGTTTGATATTTAGGTCTTTAATTCATTTTGAGTTAGCTTTTGCATAAAGTATGACATAAGGATCTTGTTTCAAGTTTTTGCTGATGGATATCCAAATTCGCCAACATCATTTGTTAACAGTGCTGTTTTTACCCAAGTTTACAATCTTAGGGCCTTTGTCGAATATCAAGTGTTCACAGGAGGATGGTGGCATCTCTGTAGTCTCAACTCTGTTCCATTGGTCTGTATGTCTCTTTTTCTACCAGTACCAGGCAGTTTTGACTACTGTAGCAATGTAATAGTTTCTAAAGTGTGGTAATGTAAAGCCTCCCTCTGTATTCCACTTCTTCAGCAGTGCTTTACTTTTCCGGATTTTTTCCCTTTTCCAAACTAAGTTGGTGATTTGTTTCTCCATCTCATAGAAAAATGACACAGGAATGTGTATTGGGATTGCATTACATATGTAGATTGCTTTGGATAAAATAGACAGTCTCATAACGGTAAGTCTTCCTATCCATGAACAAGGTAGGTTTCTCCATTTATGTAAGTCTCTTTTAGTTTCTTGCAGTAGGGTCTTGTAATTATCTCTGCATAGGTCTCTTATTTCTCTAGTTAGATTTATTCCTAGGTATTTTATCTTCTTGGGGGCTATAGTAAATGGTATTGATTTGGTGACTCCTTCTTTGATGATCTCTTTGTTGGTACAAAGGAGTCCTACTGATCTACTTAGGTTTATCTTATATCTTGATACTTCACTGAACTCTTCTACTTGTTCCAGTTGTTTACTTATGGATTCATTCAGATTCTGTGCATAGAAAATAATATCATCTGCAGTTAGGGAGATTTTTACTTCTTTGCTGAGGCAGATGCTCCGTATTTCCTTGTCTTGCCTAATTGCTCTGGTTAGAATCTCTAGTACAGTGTTGAACAGAAGTGGTGAGACTGGGCATCCTTCTCTAGTTCCTGTTCTCAAGGGAAACTGTTTCAGTCTCTCTACATTTAGGGTGATATAGGCAGTTGGATTTGTGGAGATGCCCCTTATTGCATTGAGGAATTTGCCATCTATTCCTATTTTGCTGAGAGTTTTTAGCATGCATGGGTGTTGGATTTTGTCAAATGCCTTTTGTGCAACATTTGACAATTATTTTTCTGATGCTGAACCAGCCTTGCATCCCTGGTATGAATCCACCTTGGCCATAAGAGGTCATTTTTTTATATGGTGTTGAATTTCATTTGCTAGGATTTTGTTGAAGATTTTTGCATCTAATTTCACAGTGACATTGGTCGGTAGTTTCAGTATTTTGTAGGATCTTGCCCTGGCTTTTAGTGTCAAGGTTGTGCTGGCTTCACAGAATGAATTTGGGAGTATTCCATCCCTTTCTATGTTGTGAAGTAGTTTCAGTAGTATTGAAGTTAACTCTTCTCTAAAAGCTTGGTAGAATTCACCAGTGAAGACATCTGGGCCAGGATTTTTTTAGTTGATAGTTTTTGATTATTTTTTCAATTTCTTCCTTTGTGATGGATTTATTAAGTTGTTGTACTTCTCCTTGTGATAATTTTGATAGGTGATACGAAGCTAGAAATTTGTCCATTTCTTCTAACATATCACATCTGTTAGAGTGTAATCTTTCATAATATTCTGTTATGATACTTTTGATTTCAGTTGTGTCTGTTATTACATCTCCCGTCTCATTTCTTAATCAGGTTATTTGTTTTCTCTCCAAGTTTTCTTTGACAAGGTTAGCCAATGGTTTATCACTTTTGTTGAACTTTTCAAGAAACCAGATTTGGTTTTCTTAATTTTTTCAATTCTTCTTCTATTCACTAATTCATTTAGTTTTGCTCTATTGTTTATTATCTGTTTTATTGTAATGCCTGAGAGGTTCCTCTGTTGCTCTTTTTCTACTTTTTCAGGCTGTAGGGTTAATTTTTTGGTTTGGGCCCTTTATTCCTTCCAGATGTGTGCATTTATAGAGGGAAATTGACCTCTGAGCACTGCTTTGACTGTATACCATAGGTTTTGGTAGGATGTGTTTTCATTCTCACTTGATTCCACTAATTTCTTCATTTTGTTATTGATTTCTTCTATAACCCATGGCTTTTTGAACAAGGTGTTGTTTAGTTTCCATGAGTTCAAATTTCTACTTGTGTTTTTTTCTGTTATTGAGTTCAACTTTTATGCCTTTATGATCTGAGAAGATGCTTTGCAATACGTCAATGGATTACATTTTGTTGAGACTTGCTCTGTGTTTTAACACATGGTCTATTATGGAAAAATGTTCAAATGTGCATTGGAGAAGAAGGTGTCCTTATCTGTTGATAGGTTAAAAGCTCTGTATATGTTTATGAGGTCTAGTTGGTTAATCGTCACAATAAGTTCTTCTGTATCTTTACTGAGCTTTTTTTCTGGATGATCTGTCCTTTACTGAAAATGGAGTGTTGAAGTCTCCAACTATTATTGTGGAGTGATCTATCTCATTTTTCAATGTTGTCGGTGTTTGCTTGGTGTATTTAGATGCTCTGATATTGGGTGCACAATATTTAATATTGTTATGTCATGCTTGTACACTGAACTTTTCAGGAATAAATAGTGACCATCCTTATCCACAATGGTTAATTTTACGTTACACTCTATATTATGTGAGATTAGTATTGCCACTCCTGCTCTTCTTTGTTGTGGGTTTGGTATGTATTTTTCCATCCTTTAATTTTCAGTTTGTTCATCTCTTTGAGTCTAAAGCATGCTTCTTGTAAAACAACAGATAGATGGATTGTGTCTTTTGATCCACAGTGTCACTCGCTGTCTCTATATTGGTGTGTTCAGTCCATTTTCTTTCAGAGTAATTATTGTTAGGTATGTGTTTAGTGCTGTCATTTTGATGCATTTATTTTTGTGTTGTTGATGTTTTCTATGTTGCTTTTAACATTCTGCTCTGGGTCACTCTTCTTTATGGGTTGATTTTTCATATTTTTCAGTGTTGGTTTCATGTTTGTTGAGACTCGTATTATGTTTCTTGCTTTGATATGTTGCACTGTTATTTTGTTTTGTGGCTACTCCTGTTAGTCCCCTTACTATTTTAAATTTCAATCAGACTTTAACTTCTGCAAATTTTTTATTTTCCTCCCTGTCTGAAAGGGTTATAATTCCTGTAATATATCTCTCTTTGTAGTGTGATGGAGTCATAGTTTTCATTTTCTGATTACTGGTTCCTTTGTTTTAATATTATAGCTTTGATAGAGCTTTGTGGCTTCCTTAAAAAAGTAGGATTCTGGATGAGGTGTCCTGCATTGCATTCTTAAATATACACTTAATGGTTGTGTTTTTAATAAGCAAAGAGCTTATTTCAGTTCTTGTAGTTCTGGTTTGTTTTTTATAAAGTCTTTAAGCATGTGTCTGTCTGCGAATGTCTTAATTTCATCTTCATATGTGAGTCAGTTTTGCAGGATATATAATTCATGGTTGGAAGTTTTCTCCTTCAAAGATTTGAATGTATCATCCCACTGCCTCCTTGCCAACACCATTTCTTCCAAGAAGTCAGACAAAAGCCTACAGGGCTTCCTTTTCAATATTACCTTTGCTTAAAGCCTTGCTACTTTTAAGTGTCACTCTTTTTTTTTTCATTTGTAGGAAGCTTGATTATAATATATCTCAGTGTCTTTCTTTGGGGTTCTAGTTTTTGTGGTGTTTGCTATGTATTTTGGAAATCTATGTTCTCTTCTTTTGTAACTTCAGGGATGTTTTCTGTCAGCAATTCTATAGCAATGCTCTCTGTGATTTCAGTTATCTTTCCTTGTTTGGGAATGCAAATTACTCGTAAAGTATTCTTTTTTGTAGATTATTTCTTATTTTTGATACTTGCTTTCTCTGATTTCTCCTCATAAATGCTAGTGTCAGCTGCTGTATCCTCAAGCTCACTAACTCTGTCTTCTATCTCCTCAATTCTGCTCTTCTGGCTTTGGATTGAATTGCCTAATTCTGTAATGTTAGTATTGATCTCCTGGATTTCAGATAATTGATGTTCTATCAGTTCAAATAACTTCTTAATTTTTCATTTTGTTCTGCTGCATTTTGTGTATTCTCTAGAACGGTTCTACATATGATTCTTTTGTACTCATCTTCCAATGGTTTCAGAAAGGCTTCTTCATCTCAGAAGCTTTTGAATTCTTTATTTTGGGAATTATCTGGAGTCATGTTGCTGTTTCTTTAAGTGGTTAGCTACGGATTGTTGTCTTTGTGCTGTCTAGAAGCTGTTCAGTTTGTCTAGCATTTCTTCAGTAGAAACTGAGGTGTAGTTCTAAGAAGGGAGTTAGTCAGCAGCTGCCTCTGTGTACTCCAGTGACCGGCCTCTGGTGGACTCTCTGGGGTGGCAGTCTCTGCCTTCTAGCTGGCAAAGATGGTGCCCTAACTTTGGAGTCACAGGGGTACCATCAGCCCATGCCATGATGTCCATCAGTGAAGTGTGGAGGAGATGTTGCCAGTCACTCAGCAGTCAGTTCTCCAGGTGGTCTTATTTTAAAAAGGTACTTTACTGCTAAGTAAGAGCTGCCCAACTGCTGCCAAAATTAGTCTGGACCAGATATGTGGCAGGCCCTGCCTTCCAGCTGACAATGGAAGCACCCTGTAGGTTCTCCCCAGATGATGCAATGTGGTTCAAAGTAGGAAGGTAGCACTTCCTTGTTGCCACCCTCTGCCAGGCACCACCTGTACCTCAAGGTATCACTGTCCTAAACACAACTTTTCTGATGAAGAAGCACTTGTGACTCCACCCCCCAGCTAACCAACATAGTATCCTGCCCAGCTGCTCTGCCTGCCATGAAACAGAAGGATCTATGGCACAGGTCAGAAAAGAAAGAGTGGAAGAACAGTGGAGCCTTCAGTCAGCAGCCAGGTTCTCAACATGGTTACCCCAAATACAGTGTCTCTGCTGTGCTATATACACTGTTTGGTTAAGCACCGCAGTTCAGTGTATTAGCTGGCTCATGCCCAGCCCCAACCTTCTGGATAGCAAAGAAAACATCAGTACCTACAGTCCTCCAAACAGTGAGTCAGTAGAAGTGGACTGTGCATGCTGCTGCCTGGGCTTTGTGAGAGGCAGTTACTGCCTTATTGGTGACTGTTCTAACCCAATAACCCTATGCTAGATCCTAAGGCTCCCTGGATGTCCATGCTGCTCTGTTCAATTATCATTTCAGGCCTTAGTTCCCAGAAGGAATTGAGGGTATTTGTGTCTAATCTGCCGTCTTGGCCTACCTCTTGGTTTTCATTTTTTCATATCAATGACAGTAGCTATTATTTCATTGTTTGTTAGTCAAGGGAAATTGTTTCTCAATTCATTTTCTTATGTATTTTAATTATATCATGTGCCAGAAAAATTACTTATAGTGCTATAAATACTCATAATGTTTTTAACTATTTCTTACTGCACGAACTTCAAGATTAATGCTAAATAACAGTGCTGAGTTATTCTGGTTCTTGTTTTAATAGGAATTACTGAAGTATTTCACAATTAAATATAAGACAGTTTATTTAGAGTCTTTTTGTCAATAAGCTAATCTAACCAGTTGCCTTTGAGTTGATTCTGTCTTGTGATAACCTTGTAGCTGTCAGAGTAGAACTGTATTTCATAGTGTTTTTAATGGTTAATTTTTCAGAAGTAGATTATGCAGCCTTTCTCCTAAGGTGCCTATGGGTGGACTTGAATTTAAAACTTTTTGCTTAGTAGCCATGGATGTTAATTGTTTGCACAAACTGGTGACTCTTTGCATTAATATAGAGTTTTGTATGTGATGATGATGTTACTATTCACATTCTCCACATACATTTCCTTAGCTATCAGATAATGAGTATGAAAAGTTAAAAGTCTCTTAATTCAAATATTGTATATTCCTGTTATTCTTTTTCTGGCTTCCAACACAGTTTGCTTATTTGACACATTTTCATACTATGTATTTCATGAATAGAACTTTTCATTATAATGACTTCATACTGGAAAGTACATTTTAATAATGTAAAATATTTTGTTGTAAGTAGGCCTTTCTCTCTAAATTTATTTATTGAACATTAATATATTCATACATTTTACCTTGCTCATATTTGCCTCATTCTCATTCTTTCATTTTTAATTTTCATCATGATTTTGTAATAAGTGTGCCACATAAAGACTCCCTGGGTGTGTAGTGGTTCAGAGTTATGGCTGCTAACCAAAATGTCAGCAGTCTGAATCCACCAAGTGCTCCTTGGAAGTCATATTAGGCATCTCTACTCTGTCCTGTATGGTCACTATTAGTTGGAATTGAATCAACATCAATAGGTTGCTTTTGGATTGGTGCCACATAAGGGACATAATTTATTGACAGAGTTTTGTTTTTCAGAGAAACTACACCCAGTAACATTAATTATAATTGTATCTGCTCACTATGGTAGCTGTCAAGTGTCTTTTTTTTTTTTTTTTAAATTATCTCTTGCACTTGGCTTTGGCTTGGCTTGCTACTCTCTTTATATTTTATCCTCTACAGATATTATGATTTCTTTATCTTTACAACTCTCCAATAACTTGTGTGTGGAGGGGTTGGACAGTAAGAGATTGGGAACCGGGCAACTTTCAATTAAGATCCTCCACCACTTTCTAGAAAGTTAACTTTTGGAAGGCTGCTTAATGAATTTCAGATTCCTTGTCAGAATGTAATCAAGATAAAGACTGCTATCAGGTACCAGTCCCAGGAGACAGACATAATACTTGGAGAAGTGAAAGGCCAACAAAAAAGAGGAATATCCTCAACAAGATAGAGTGACACAGTGGCCGCAACAATGGGTTCAGACATAACAGTAATTGTAGACATGGCACTGTTGCACTTAAGGTCACTATGTCTGTGAACTGATTCAATAGTATCTACAAAAATAAAAACAAGAATGTGAAACACCTAACAGTGCTTGGTGAATAGTAGAGTTTCAAGAATTTTTTACTATTTTTACTGACCATTATTTTTGTCCAGAGGCTGCAAAATTAAATATTTTCATAATCTAAACAGGCAAGTCAAATATCTGACAGTACAGTGAGACAGTATGAAGTGGTGGGAGTTGTGACAAACTGGAGAGCAAATGACCAAGGACAATCAAATTCAAGGATTCAAATATCATGCTGTCTAACTAAAAAGGCATGTGATTTGGGGCCTGCAGTCTGTGTTTGTGACCACCATCATGCCAAGAGACCATGAAGTGCTATAAAAGAATTGCAATGATTAGTTTGGAAATGAATTCTTTGAGCATATATCTTATTCTTAGGTTTGAGATTGTGTACTCATAAAAATTAACAAATTAAAAATAAAACTACCTAATGCTACAACTCGACGGCACTTGGCTTGGCTTGGCAATGCTACTACTGATATTACATAACCTCAGTGAGAGGCAAAATAACCCTTAATACATGGAATAACTAAATCAATGTGTTTCAATTAGGTAGGAATAAATTATGAGCTTCATGGACTTGATGGTATATTCCAACCCTCTGTGTAGTTAAAAATTCTTTTGTTTCTAATTATCCAGTTAATTCCTTGAATACCAATGCTCAATTAACATTACAAATAATCAAGGTTAAAAATAAAATTTATGTAAGTATGATTGAGTTATAACTACAGTACTTATACAGATATGTAGCATGTTAAGGAACTTTCAGACCATTATGGGGATATATATTTATTTTTCTTTTTAAAAGCAGCTATTTGAACTTCATTTTCCCATTACTTTACAAATGACGGAGTGGAATGGAAAGGAGACAGTCAGTTTTCTAGGAGAGAAAGAATAAACCTTTTGAAGTTCTGGTTTCTTCTGTCTGTTTATACTTATAAGTAGAGAAGATCCTTGCCTCAACAAAACAAAAAAGCACTCATTACTGTTGAGTCAAATTCAACTAATAGCAATCCTATAGGGAGGAGAACTACCCCACATAGTTTTCAAAGTTGCAATCTTTTTTTAAAATTATGATTAAGTAAAGGTATACAATCCAAATCAATTTTGCATGCCTGCCTATCTAACTCCATATTCTCTCCTCACCCTGTGATAGTACACTCCTCGTTTTCACTCATTACTTCTAGTATCCTCTTAACAAACACCTGTTCCCTCCTCTCCACCCTCTGCTCTTCCATCTAGAAAGAAATCAGGATAGCCTCCTATAAATTTACAATACCATAAAGTGCACAAACCACAAGCTCACACTGTGTCACCAAGTCCAGGCCATTCCCATTCAAAGAGTTGGACTAAGTACTGATTTCAGGTCAGGGCCAACAGTTACTCTAGTGGCCATGTTCCCAAGTGAACCTCCAGGCTATTGGACCATCAGTTCTAGTCTTTTAGTAGAGTTCTTGAATGGCACAGCTCTTTTTCTCCTGATACTTCAGGGACTCTACATTTTTCCCCCTATCACGGCTGCCTTTGGTAGTGGCCAGGCATCATCTGGTTCTTCTGGTCACAGGCTGATGCAGTCTCCCATTCATATGGGTCCTTCTGTCTCCAGGGCTCATTTTTCTCCATGGCTTTGATATTCTCATTGTTCATCTCTTCCAGATTGGTTGGGACCACTTGGTGTTGTTCTGATGGCAGCTTGCTAGATTTTAAGACCCCAGGCACCACTCACCAATATGGGGTCCAGAAGCCTCTCTTAGTAAAAGACTATGCCACTTGACCTCAATGTCCACTGAAAATATGGTCCCAGATCTACATCCCTGCTATTCTGTAATTTGAAATATTGGGTTAAGCTTAGTAAACCTTTCAGTTTATGGTGTAGCCCAGTTACGCTGATCTATACTCTATTGTGTGCTGTCATTCCCTTCATCTAACCAAATTCCTATGCACTATCTAATCTATAAACATCCTTCTACCTTCCTCCTCACCCTTGCAGCCATCAAAGAGTCTTTTGTCTCTGTGCATAAGTCTATTTTTAAGTTCTTACAGCAGAGGTCTCATACAATACTTGTACTTTGCAGCTGACCAATTTCACTCAACATGTTGTCTTTTAGTTGAAAGAAGATTATGAGATCCTTCATAAAATCATTATTGTTTTTTATCCTTGCATAGTGTTCAGGGGGTATACGTACCATAGTTTATTTATCTGTTCATCAGTTGATGGGCATCCAGGTTTATTCTACTTTTTGCTATTGTGGACTGTGCTAGAATAAACATTTGTGTGCATGTATCTGTTCATATGACTACCTTTATTTATGAAGAATATATTTCAAGCAGTGGGATTTCTGGATTATGCAGTATTTGTATTTCTGGATTTTTAAGAAAGCACCAAATTGTTTTCCAAAGAGTTTTTGCTATTTTGCATTCCCACCATCAGCATAGGAGAATTCCAATCTCTCCACAGCCTCTCCAGCATTTTGTGGGTGTGTGTGTGTGTGTGTTTTAGATTATTGCCAACCTCAGGGGGGTAAGATGGTATTTCATTGTAGTTTTGACTTGGCTTGCTCTAATAGCTAATGATCGTGAGCATTTCCTCATGTGTCTTTTGGCTGCCTGGAGGTCTTCTTTAGTGAAGTATCTGTCCATCTTATTTGCCCATTGCTTAATTGCATTTGCTTCTTTCTTGTTGAAGTCTTGCAGCACCTAGTAGAATATTTCAGACATTGGTCCAACACACAGTTGCCAAATATTTTTTCCTATTCTGCAGACAGTCTTTTCATTCTCTTGATAAAGTCTTTGAATGAGCATAAGTGTTTGGTTTTTAGTAGTCCCCATTTACCTATTTTCTCTTGAGCTGTTTTTGCTTTGTTGGTCAGATTTTGTAGTCTGTCTAAGCCGTGTATTAGAACTTCCACTGTTGACTCTATTTTTTTATTGAATGATCCTTGTCATTTTGGGATGGATATTTAGGTGTTTGATCCATTTTGAGTTGGTTTTTGTGTAAGGTGTGTGATATAGGTCTTGTTTCAGTTTTTTTGTAGACGGATATCCACTTTTGCCAACACCCTTTCTTAAAGAGACTGCTTTTACAACCTTTGGGCCTTTGTTACAAGGTTGTAATGTTTACAAAAATAGAATTCCATGCCTTGTTCCAACAGAGTGGCTGGTAGTTCAAATCACCTACCATTACAGCTAGAAGCCAAACATTTCAAACACTGTAGCACCAGGATTACATAAAAAAAAAAAAAAGAGACCTCAAAAACACTGTGCTTCTTACATCTGTAATTGCAGGCAAAAACCAATGATGCAAATACTTGGGAGTGTTCTAATTCCATTCAGGAGGTACATAAACAGTATACAACTCCTTTACACCTCTAAAGAAAACAATGGTAGCATAGTAGTTAAGCACTTAGACTAAGCTAGTCTAGAAAGAATGGCCTGGATATCTACTTCTGAAAATCAGCCAGTGAAAGCTCTATAGATTACAATGGTCTGGTCTGCAACTGATCATAGGGAGCGCTCTGAACTGACAACATTTTGTTCCATAGTATATGAGGTCACCATGAACCAGTGCAGCTATCACCAACAATCATCCTAGTTGAAACAGCAGTGGCAAGACCAGTTACTCAGTACTGGAAATGGGATATACTTCATATTACTGCAAAATGGAACCCTGGACCTGTCAGTTTAACACCAGCCTCCAGACTAGAATTCTAGAAACAGAACCATAAAATGGAGGCAGCACACAAAGAGAGCAAAATCCCTGGACAAACTTATTGAGAGAGAGTTAGCAAAATGCCAAGGGCCATGAGAACTTCTAACAGAAAAAGTTAACAAAATAAATAGTTAAGAGAGATGCATCAGCTTCTAATCAATAAAAATTAATCTGGGTGAATAAAACTAAAAGAAGATATGCCATGGCATTTTACTTTTTAAAAAAAAAAAAGGAAAACAGTGAAATGATGTTTTTAAAATGGCGATAGACACTGTAATTCAAAAAAATGCATACAAAAATCATAAAGATATCAATGTAAATACTATCAAGTTGATACAATTCCAATCAACATTCAAATATTGTAATTTTTATGGACTTTTATAAAACAATTCTACAATTACTATGCATTAATAAGGGATCAGGATAATGAAAATAATTCTTAAAATGAAGAAGTAGGAAGAGATACAAGCAATGCAATTTGTTAAGGTTAATAGTAATTAATCTTACTATTAGTAATTAACATTACTTACATTCTCCCTAACAAGAGAATGAAGGCAGAGAGTCAACACATGTGAAAACTTCTACACAGGAAGGAAGGCACTTCCAATCAATAGGCAGATGATATATTACTGAGAAAATTGTTTTATAGGTCAAGTAGAATTCTGGATGCAAAAATATCAAATTGTATTTCTACTATACATTCATTGTATTCTAGCAAAAAACCACACATATTAAATGTATGAATTAAAAAAAAATTTGAAATGAAAATCAGAGAACAGCTTTGTGACTTCAGAAAGGTAAGACTTTCTTAGCACAGATTCAAAATCAATGAAAACACTAAGAAAAACGTGATAAAATTAATACCACAAAATTGAAAATGATACACACACACAATCGAATGACATACTGCCCCATACTTCATCATGCATATCTTCTGTGAAAAAAGTTGAAATACAAAGTACAATTGTGGTTAGGTGATGTCGAGTTGGTTCTGACTCATGGAGACCTTTTGTACAACAGAAAGAAACTCTGCTGCATCCTGAATCATACTCACCATGATCACTGTTACACTTGAGATCTTTGTTGTAGCCACTGTGTCAATTAGCCTCTTTGAAGATCTTTTCATTTTTGTTGACCTCTGCTTTACCAAGCTTCTTTCCCAGGGATCAATCCTTCCTGATAATACTTCCAAAGCATATGAGACATCACCTTATTATCTTTGTTGCGAAGGACCATTCTGGCTGTACTTCATCCAAGACAGATTTGTTAGCTCTTTTGGAAGTCCATGACATATTGAAAATTCTTTGCCAACAGCATAACTCAAAAGTGTCAAACTTCTTCAGTCTTCTTTATTCACTGTTCTGCTCTCACACGCATATAAGGTGACTGAAAACACCATGGTTTAGGTTAGGCACACCTTAGTCTTCAATGGGACATCTTTGCTTTCTAACAATTTAAAGAGACCTTTTGCAGCAGATTTGCCTGGGGCAATGCATCATTTTATTTCTTGACTACTGCTACCATGGGTATTGATTGTGGATCCAAGTAAAACGAAATCCTTGACAATTCAATTTTTTTTATCTCATTTATTACAACAGGGCTTAGTGAACCAGTTGTGAGGATTTTTGTTTTCTTTATTCCGAGGTGTAATACTGAAGGCTGTGGTCTTTGATCTTCATCAGTGTTTCAAGTCCTCTTCACTTTTACACAGGAAGATTATATCATCTGCACACTGCAAGTTAATCAGTCTCCCTCCAGTCCTGATTCTCTGTTCTTCTTTACATAGTCCAGCTTCGTAAATTGTCCAACAGCAAGTTTGAATACGTGTGAAAAGAGAACACTTACAACATATAAAACAGCCAAAATGTTAATTTGGAGGAGAATGTATAAAAAACTCCTATGCTGGAAATGCTGGTGGTGTAGTGGTTAGGTGCTACAGCTGCTAATGAAAAGTCTGACAGTTCATATCTAAGAAACACTACGGGCCAGTTCTGCTCTGTCCTACTGTGTCACTACGAATTGGAATTGACGCAAAGGCAGTGGGTTTTTTTTTTTTGGAGGGGGAGGTTATTCCCCCTTCAAAGAATCAGTAGTAACTAGACATCAAATTAGGAAGAAAATAGCATTCTCAGATTTTGGTGCATGGGATCTACGGAATGTTGTGAGTTTTCTGGACTTGATTATTTTCTCCTTGGGCAGTGAAAATGACGAAAATGGATCTTACCCCATGGGAGTCCTAATGACAGCATGTCCTGATGTTGGGGCAATGTCACCAATCAGCATTTTGAATGTAGTACTCTTTCCAGCTCCATTCACTCCTAGAAGCCCAAAGCACTAAGGGGAGATACAAACAATAAAATTACATCAAGAACCAAAATGGATTTTAAGAAACTGTGAGTTAAATTTTTATGTGGTAACTGTGGACTTTTAAAATAATTCCACCATGTGAAGCACTCCAAGGATTAAGAAGTGTTTCAAAATCATCATGGCATGTAAGTGTATAACAATTTCAGCATGAATTTACAGAAATTACTCTAGAAAACTCAAGAAAATTAGAAATAAATGTCAACTACAAAACTATATTTAACTATCCTATGTCACGTATAATTTTAAAATGTTTTCTAATGAGAGTTCATTTTTCATTTTCCACATACCCTACATAATGAGGTCCAACCATTAAGTCTGTGAAATTAATTGTACGAAGTACTACATACCTCATTGTTGAATATACTATGGTCACCTTTGAAGTACTCTCCGTGGGAAGCTATGCACCGATACCAGAGCCTAGTCCACCCTTCACAGCAATTTTAGAACTCTTTCCAGGATGGCCAACGCATGGTGGCATGGTGGCAAGTTCACAAACTTAACTGTATACCTGTCTGTGAGGGAGTTTTTAGCCAGTAAACAGATAACTGTATTGGAACACCCTACCTAATCACCTGATCTGGCCCCCAATGACTTTATTGTTTACTTGAAGATAAAGGAAATATTGAAAGGGAGACCTTTTGATGACATTCAAGGCATGAAGAGTAACACAATGACAGCTCTGATGGTCATTTCAGAATAAGAGTTCCAAAAGTGCTTTGAAGGGTGGAGTAGGCACTGGTATCGGTACATAGCTTCCCAACTGGAGTATTTCAAAGGTGATTGCAGCGATATTTAGCAATGAGGTATGTAGCACTTATTCCAGGATGAGTTCACAAACTTTTCGGTCCTTATGTATTCTGTTTACACATGGGTATGTATAAGGTCCATTACTTTCAAGTCAGTTCTAACTTACAGCAACTCCATGAGACAGTAGAACTTCTCTCCATAGGGTTTGCAAGGAAGGACTAGCAGATTTGAACTGCCAACCTTTTGGTTAGTAGTGATAGCTCTTAAACTATACCACCAGGGAACCATGTATATATATATGTTTTATATACACACAAATATAGTTAATGTATTGCTATATAGTCAGGCATTATATTTATTGCAGTTTAGTTCTTACCCTTCTTATGTACGTTGCTTTTCAACTGAACAGGCTATGCGACTGTCACTTGTAAATTTAGTCCTAATCTAGAGTTTGGGGTAGTGCTGATCTTAATTTAGAGTTAATTATTTTCAAGTTCCCCTCTATCATTATTGGATATTTAAGAGTTATTTTAGATATTTTTTCTAATCCCACTCTTTATTAAATTTTAATACCATAGACATTCTGCTTATACATCAGTTTGTGTAGAATATTTTAAAAATAATATTGTACTTCAAGTGAAAATTTACATTCTAGGTCTTTTTGTCATACAAAAACTTGCACACACACTAATATGTAACTCTAGCTGTTCTCCTCATCCTGTGACAGTGTACACTTCTTTTACACCCTGTATTTCTTTCTTTCCTTTTCTCTATTTTTTATTGTGATTAACTGAAAATATACAACCCAAATTAAATTTGCATGCCCACATATCAGCAGTTCCTTCTGCTCTCCTTGCCCAGTGACATCCACTCCTCCATTTTGTCCTGTAATGCCATATCCTCTTAACAATTTTCTGTCCCGTCCTTTCCATCCTCTCCTCTCCTTTGGATTAAGAAGCCAGTGGGATAGCATCCTACAGATGCATAGAACCATAAGTACAAACACCATATGGTTACACTGTGACCCCAAGTCCAGTCCATTCCTGTGTAAAGAGTTGATCTCAGTAATATTTTCTGGTCAGGGCAGCAGTGGGTCTAGGGGCCATGCTCCCAGGGAAACTCTCAGGCCACTGGACCATCAACTGTGGTCTTTTAGTGGAGTTCTTGAGGTGCAATCTTCTTTTTCTCATGTTCCCACTGGGACTCAACATTGTGCCCCCCATCACAGCTGTCTTTGGTGGTGACTGGATACCATCAGATTCTTCTGGTCACATGTTGATAGTTATCCATTAATATGGGTCCTTCTGTCTTCTGGGATCTTTTTTCCTCATATACTTGTTGTTTTTGGTGACCATCTGTTCTGGATGAGTTGGGACAATTTGGTGTACCTCAGATGTCAGCTTGCTGGCTCTTAAGACCTAAGACACCACTCACCTATATGGGGTGCAGAAGATTCTCTTAGAAATAGGCTAGTTGTGTCAGTTGGCCTCTATGTCCCCTGGGAGCAGTCCCCAAACCACTGCCTATGTTACTCTATCCTTGCATAATTGGATTCAGATTAGAAGAGTTTTCAGTTTATGTTGAAGTCCAGTTAAATTGATCTTCTTTCTACTCTGTGCTATCACTGCTTTCACCCAACCAAATTTCTATCAACTATCTAATTTATGACCAACCGTCTCCCTCCCTCTGCATTCTTATAGCCTGCAGAGTCTTTTCTTCTGTACATAAGTGTATTTTTAAGTCCTTATGGCAGGAGTCTCATACAATAGTTGTCTTTGCCACTGACTGATTTCACCCAACATCATGTCTTCCAGTTGAAATCGGGTTATGCTTGCATAGTGCTCCACTGATTATATATACCATAGATTGCTTATCCATTCATCTGTTGTTGGGCATCTAGGTTGATTCCATCTTTTTGCAACTGTGGAATGTGCTGCAATAAACATTTGTGTGTGTGTATCTGTTCGTGTGACTTCTGTTGATTCTGTAGGATACATTCGAAGCAGTGGATTAGTGGATGAAATGGTATATCTATTTCCAGCTTTTTACAGAAGTGCCAAATTGTTTTCCATAGAGGTTGTACCATTTTGCAATCCCGCCAGCAGCGTAGGACAGTTTCAGTCTCTCCACAGTCTCTCCAAATTTTGTTGTTTTGTGTTTTCTGGATCATGGCCAACCATCTTCGGTGAGATGGCATCTGGTTATAGTTTGGGTTTGGATTTCTCTAATAGTTAATGATCGTGAGCACTTCCTCATGTGTCTTTTGGCTACCTGGATATCCTCTTTGGTGAAATATCTGTCCATTTCCTTTGTGCATTGGTTAATTGGGTTATTTACCTTTTTCTTGTTGATATATTGCAGTACCCTGTAGATTATGGAGATGAGACATTGATCTGACATGGAGTTGCCAATTTTTTTTCCCATTCTGTAGGTGGTCTTTTAATTCTTTTGATAAAGTCTTTGACTGAGCAAAAGTGTTTGATTCTTAGTAGTTCCCATTTATCTATCATCTCTTCTGTTGAAAGTGCTTGGCTTGGGAGATTCTGAAGTGAGTCTAAGCTGTGTATTAAAAATTCTATTGTTAACCTTCTTGTTTCTTGCACGATCCTTATTGGTTTAGGTTTGATATTTATGTCTTTTATCCAATTTGAGTTAGTTTTTGTGTAAAGTGTGAGACATGGGTCTTGTTTCAGCTGTTTGCAGATGGATATCCAATTTTGCCAGCACCATTTGTTAAAAAGACTGTTTCTACCTCAGTTTAAAATGTCAAGATCTTTGTCAAATATCAGTTGTTCACAACAGCATGGCGGCATCTCTGGGGTTTTGACTTTGTTCCACTGGTCTATATGTTTCAGCTGTTTTGACCACTGGGGAAGTGTAGTAGTTTCTAAGGTCAGCTAGTGTAAGGCCTCCCACTGTGTTCCTCTTCTTCAATAGTTCTTTGCTTATCCAGGGTTTCTTCCCTTTCCTAACAAAGTTGGTGATTTGTTTCTCCATCTCATTAAAAAATGACACTGGAATTTGCATCTGGATTGCATTGTATATATAGATCACTTTGGGTAAAACAGGCATTTTCACAATGTTAAGTCTTCCTATCCACAAGCAGGGTAGGCTTCTCCATTTATGTAAGTCTCGCTTGGTTTCTTACAGGAAGGTCTTGCAGTTTTCTTTGTCTAGGCCCCTCCTTTCTCTAGTTAGATTTATCCTGAGTATTTTCCCTTCTTGGGGGCTACAGTAAATGGTATTGATTTGGTGATTTCTTCTTTGATGATTTCTTTGTTGGTATAAAGCAATCCTAGTGGTTTACTTATGTTTACCTTATGTTCTGATACTTTGCTGAACTGTTCTATCAGTTTGAGTAGTTTACTTATGGATTCTTTCTGTGTGTCCAATCAGATCACCCACCATACATGCTGATTTTTACTTCTTCTTTGCTGATGTGGATGCCTTCTGTTTCTTTTTCCTGTCTAATTGTTCTTGCCAGAACTTCAGTACAATGTTGAATAGAGGTAGTCAGAGTGGAGAGCCTTGTCTAGTTTCCATTCTCAGTGGGATTTCTTTCAGCAGCTATGCATTCAGGATGATGAAGCAGTTGGCTTTTCATAGATGCCCTTTATTGTGTCGAGGAATTTCCCTTCTATTTTTATTTTGCTGAGAGTTTTTAGCATGAATGGGTGTTGGTCTTTGTTGATTGCCTTTTCTGCATCAGCTGACAAAATTAGGTGATTCTTGTATTTTGTGTTTTTTATGTAGCTGATCATATTAGTTGTTTTTCTGATGCTGAACCAGATTTGCATCCCTAGTATGAATCCAACTCCATCATGATGGATTATTTTTTGATATATTGTTGATTTCTATAGGCTAGGATTTTGTTGAAGATTTTTGCATCTAGCTTCATGAGTTAAGATTAGTCTGTACTTTTCCTTTGTTTGTAGAATTTTTCACTGGGTTTGGTATCAGGGATATGCTGGTTTATAGAATGAATTTGGGAGTATTTCATCCCTTTCTACAGCTGTGAAATAGCCACGGTAGTATTGAAATTTACTACTTTCTAAAAGCTTGGTGGAATTCTCTGGCGAAGCCATCTGGGCCAGGACTTTTTTTATTTGGAAGTTTTTTGATGATTTTTTTTTCAATCTTTTTCTTTGTGATGAGCCTATTAGATTGGTAGGTGATATGAATCTAGAAATTTGTTCATTCCTTCTAGGTTTTCCAATCTGTTAAAGTCTTTCATAGTATTCTGTTGTGATACTTTTGATTTCAGTTGATTCTGTTGTGACATCTATCATCTCCTGTCATAGTTGGGTTATTAGTTTCCTCTCCTGGTTCTTTTTTTTTTTTTTTTTTTTTTGTAAGTTTAGACAGTGGTTTACTAGTTTTGTTGAGCTTTTCGAAAAACAGCTTTTAGTTTTGTTAATTTTTTCAATTTTTCTTCTGTTCTCTAATTCATTTTGTTCTGCTCTAATCTTTATGATCTGTTTTCTTCTGATTCCTGAGGGGTTCCTCTGTTGTTGTCTTTCTACTTATTCAAGTTCTAGGGTCAGTTCTTTGGTTTGCATCCTTTCTTCCTTCTAGATGTGTGCATTTATAGAGATAAATTGACCTCCGAGCACAGCTTTGGCTGTATCCTATAGGTTCTGGTAGAATGTGGTTTCATTCTCATTTGATTCCATAAATTTCTTTGTTTTGTCCTTAATTTCTGCTCTAACTCATGGCTTTTTGTGCAAGATGTTGTTCAATTTCAATGAATTCAGATTTCTATTTACTTTTTTTCTGCTGTTGATTTCAACTTTTAGGGCTTTATGGTCCAAGAAAATGCTTTGCAATAAATCAATGGTCTGTATTTTGTTGAGACTTAGTTTGTGTCCTAACACATGGTCTGTTCTGTAACATGTTCCACGTGCATTGGAGCAGTAGGTGTACTTATCTTTTGATGGATAAAAAGTTCTGTATATGTCAAACTAGGTGTAGTTGGTTAATTATTGCAATGAGATCTTCTGTGTCTTTCTTGAGCATTTTGGGGGGATGATCTGTCCCTTAATGAAAATAGAGGGTTGAGGTCTCCAACTATTATTGTGGAGTAATCTAGCTCATTTTCCCACTCATTTTCCAATCTTGCAGCTACCCTTATGATCGCCCTTAACATTCTAAGTTTAAACCCAATTTTAACTTCTCCATATGTTTTTAATTTGCTCAGCATCTGAAAGGACCATTGCTAGTGTATTATATCCCTCTTTTTAATGTCATGATGTCATAGTTTTCATGCTCTGCTCACTAGTTCCTTCCTTTTAACATTGTAGCTTTGACTGAGTTTTGTGACTCCCCTAACTAAGATTTTGAGTGCTGTGTCCTGAATTGTCTCCTTAAACATATACTTAATGATTTTGTTTTCTAAGCAAAGAGCTTCTTTCAGTATCTCTTGTAGTTTTGGTTTGTTTTTTTTTTACAAAGTCTCTAAGCTTCTGTTTATCTGGAAATGCCTTAATTTCATCTTCATATTTGAGAGACAGTTTTGCAGGATATATAATTCTTGGTTGGAAGTTCTCCCCCCATTCAAGGCTTTGAATATATCATCCTACTGCCTCCTTGTCAGTATTGTTTCTGCCAAGAAGTCAGGCAAAAGTCAACAGGGCTTATTTCTGACCGCTAGCTTTGCCTTGAGCCTCACTGCTTTTAAGAGCTTCTGTTTGTTTCATTTTATTAAGTTTAGTTATAATATCTTGATGGCTTTCTCTTCGAGTTTAATTTTTTTGTGGTGTTTGATATGTATCTTAGAAGTCTATGTTCTCTTCTTTCATAATTTCAGGAAAGTTTTCTTTCCATAACTCTACAACAATACTGTCTGTGTTTTCAGCTATTCTTCCCTGCTTAGGAACTCCAGTTATTTGTAGAGTACTCCTCTTAATAGAGTCTGATGTGTTTCTTAATGCTTCTTCATTCTTCTTGTTTCATTTCTCTGATTTCCCCTCATAAACACTGGAGTCAGTTACTCTATCTTCCATGTCACTAAGTCTGACTTCTATCTCCTCAATTCTGCTCTTTTGGCTTTGGATTGAATTGTCTAATTCTGTAATTTTGTCATTGATCTGCTGGATTTCAAATCGTTGATGTTTCATTAGTTCAGATAGCTTGCTTAATTTTTCATTTTGCTCTGCTGCATTTTGTTTAATCTCTAGGAGAGCTCTCTATATAATTCTTTTATACTTGACCTCTGATTATTTCAGAAAGGCTTCATTTGGAAAGTTTTTTGGTGCTTTATTTGGGGCATTTTCCAGAGCTATGGTGGACTGTTTCTTTAATGCTTAGCAACGGACTGTTGCCTTCATACTATCTGAAAGCTGTTCAGTTTGTCTGGTGTTATCTCAACAGGAGCTGAGGCAGAGTTCTAAAAGATGAGTTGGTCACCATCTCCCTCTGTCTACTCTAGTGACTTGCCCAAGTGGATTCTCTGGGGTGGAAGGCTATGCCTCCTGGCTGGCAAAGATGACATCCTACTTATGGAGTCACCTCAAGGCCATCAACTGACACTATGATACGGGTTAGTAAAGATTGGAAGAGATGCTTCCAGGCTGCTCACCGGTTATTTCTCCAGGCAGTCTTACTTTAAATAGCTGGGAGCTGTTCAACAACTGCTGAAATCTGTCAGGCCTTCAGGTGTGAGAGTCTCTACCTTCTAGCTGACAAGAAAAGCACCTCTTCAGCCGTCCCCAGATGTCATGATGTAGTTCAAAGGAGCGAGGGGTTACAGCCCTGCTGCCATCCTCAGCTGGGCCCCACCTGTGAAGTATCACTGTCCTAAACATAGTCTTTCTGCTGAAAAAGTACTTTTTGAACTGGCACTGCTTCGCATCTTGGGCATTAGCCCCTGCTGGTTATTCTAGTTGGGTAACTCCATCTCTCATCTAACCAAGATGTCATCTCGGCTGAGGTGCCCTTCCCACTGTGAAACAGCAAGATCTATGGAAGAGTTCAGAAAGAAGAAGTTGGAGGGGCAGTTGTGCCTCAGCCAGCAGCCAGACTCTCAAAATGTTGTTGTCCCACTCACTGTCTCTCTCCTACTCTATATCCTGTTTACTTTAGCACTGCAGCTCAGTGCCTTTGCTAGCTCATGCCCATTTCCCACCTCCCAGATAGCAAAAAAGGCATCAGTACCCAAGCAGTGAGTGAGCAGGAGCAGGGCTCAACATGCATTGCCTTATGTTAGACAGAGATAATGTCCTGTCTAGCGCACATAATCCAATCTGACAACCCTATGCTGTATCCTAGGGCTCTGTGAATGTCCAGAGTGCTCTGTTCAATTGTGAATCCAGGTCTTAGTTATCTGATGGAATTGAGGAGACTTATGTCTAGTCCGCCATCTTGGCCCCAGCTCTACAACCTGTATTTCTCATGTCAATTCAACCAGCACTTGTCCCTTTCTGCCCTCTTAGCTCACCTCTGGACAAGAGCTGCCCGGCTAGCCTCATGTAATCCACTTAAGCTGAAAATCATACTCTTTAGCATAATCACTTTATATTTTATAATCTAGTACAGTCTTTGAGGAGTTGGCTTCAGGAATCGTTTCAGTTCTTGGATAACAGAGAGTCCCAGGACCATGTCTTCTGGGGACTCCAGTTCATAAGGCCATCAAGTCTGGTATTTTTAGAGGAGTTTGTGTTCTGCACTTCCATTTTTTCCTGTTATGTCAAGGACTCTGTGTTGTATTACTTGTTGGGGCAGTCACTTGTGGTGGCTGGGCACCGTCTAGTTCTTCTGGTCTCATGCTGATGTAGTCTCTGTATGAAATGACCTTTGTGTCTCTTGGTCTAATATTTTCCTTATATGTTCAATGTATTTTGTTCTCTGCTCTAGATCAGTTGGGACCAACTAATGCTACTTAGATGGCCACTTGGTAGCTTTTAAGACCCCAATTCCACTCACCAAAGTGGGATGCCTAACATTTTCCTAAAAAACACAAAAAAAAACTTTGTTGTGTCAACTGCCCTAGATGTCCCAGATATTCCCTGAAATCATGGTCTCCAGAATAGTGCCCCTGCTACTCTGTCCATTGAAGTGTTGGCTTATATTTAAGAAGCTTCTGGGTTTTGTTTAGTCCAGTTTTGCTGACCTCCCTACTACTTAACCCTATCACTCCCTTCACCTAATCCAGTTAGTTTCTAGCTACTGTCTAATCAGTGAACAGTCCTCTTCCTTCCTCCTCAGTCTTGTAAAAATCAAAGGCTGGTTTCCTCAGTGTTTAAATCATTTTATCAGTCCTAATAATAATGGTCTTATGCAGTATTTGTCCTTTTGCAACTAATTTCACTCTGCATAATGCCTTCAGATGACTCCATGTTATGAGATATTTCCCAAGATTTTATTGTCCTTTATCTTCACATAGCATTCCATTCTGTGAATATACCATAGTTTATTTATCCATTCATCTGTTGATGGGTATCCAGTGATACTGTCTTTTCTGCTACTGTGGACAGTGCTGCAATAAACATTGGCATGCATGTATCCATTTGTGTGACAGCCCTTACTTCTCCATATATATTCGAAGAAGTGGGATTCCTGGATCACATGGTATTTCTTCTATTCCTTGCTTTTTAAGAAAGCATCACATGGATTTCTAAACTGGTTGTACCATTTTTCATCTCCACCAGTGTAGAAGTGTTCCAGTCTCTCCACGGCTTTTCCAATATTTATTTAATGTTTCTTGGATTAATGCCAGCCTTGTTGTGGTGAGATGGTATATCATTGATATGGAATTATCTAGTGGCTAACAACTGTAAACATTTCCTCATGTTTCTGTTGGCTGCCTGTATCTCTTCTTTGGTGAAATGTCTGTTCATATCCTTTGCCCATTTTTTAATGGGCTTATTTGTCTTTTTCTTGTTGGTTTAGCATTATTTCATAGATTATAGAGATTAAATGTTGATTGGATTTGAATAGCAATTTTTTTTCTTCCAGTCTGTAGGTTGTCTTTTTATTTTCTGAGTGACATGCTTGGGTGAGAATAAGTGTTTGATTTTTAGGAGTTCCCAGTTACCTATTTTTTTCTTCTGGCTGCTTGTAAATTGTTAGTAATGTTTTGTAGTTTGTTCATGCCATCTATTGGAGCTCCCAACATTGCCCCTATTTTTGTTTCCATGATTGTTATCATTTTAGATTTTCGATTTAGTTCTTTGACCAATTTCGAGTTAGTTTTGGGACATGGAATGAGATCTGGGTCTTGTTTCTTTTTTTTTTTTTGCAAAAAAATGGTGTTACACCAATACCATTCATTAAAGAGATTGTCTTTTCCCCAGTTTATAAACTTTGCCCTTTGTCAAATATCAGCTGATCATAGGTGAATAATTTTGTATCTTGATTCTCAAATCTGTTTCATTGGTCTATTTTTTTATTTTTATTTTTACCAGTATCATACTCTTTTGACTGCCACGGCAGTGTAATAGGTTCTAAAGTCATCAGTGTGAGGCTTTGTTCTTAAGAAGGTATTATTTCATGAACCCTAGCTCTATGTTTTGATACTCAGCATCTAGTCAGCTTATCTATCGCTTCAATCCTGTGCTATGTTCCATGTTCCATACTTTCTTGCCTTATTTCCTGGATCTAATCTCTATCTTGCATTTCAGTGTATTGTTTTGGCTGAGATTGTACTTTTGAGACTAGATATCACTGGTTTTTGTCAATTTCCTTCCATGACACTTGTTTCCTGATTTCTGCTGCATCCTGATGTACTTCTACCTGCTTATAGACTGATAGGCTGCTGACATAAACTGACTTGCTGGCCTCTTAAAGAAGCCTGGAAACCTGAGGTTCTGCATTCCTTGTTGCCATATCTGACTTCACTATCTCATACTGTACATTTTACCTCTGGATACCATCTGCTTTACTGAACTGTCACTTGCTCAATTATCATGTTTATCCTCATTAAACCAGGTATTCTCTCACATGAAAAATGACCCATTTTATTCCAAGTCTGTGTCATATAACTGTTGCCAGTCAGACTATATCTGAGATGGCTGTACCAAGCTAAAAATCCCTCAGCCTGTGAAAACTGTACTTAACCTTCAAAGCTTAAAGAAATATCTACTTTTATATAAAGTGTTCTCTGTAATACCAGTCCATGCTTGCCCTACTGTCCTTTCCTGCACTTACAGTATTTAAGAAAATGTTCCTTGTTTATCTTTAATCTTGTTCTACCTTAGGACAACACTTAAGTTGTAATATATCACTGCATGCTTTTTATCTTTTGTTTCTTAGATATCTTTGATTCCTAGCGGGTGAAGGAAAGTTCTTAGTCATCTCTGTACTTTCCACAGGCCCTTGCATAGACATTACAGACATTACACTGGGTAATTAAATGGTGATTCTCACAAAAGCTTGTTGTTTTGTGATGTTCAGTTGATTCCAACTTGTAGTGACCCTATAGGACAAAGCAGAAATTCTCCAGAGGATATCCAAGGCTGTAACTGTTACAGAATCAGAACTCCACATCTTTCTCCTGAAGAATGGCTACTGAATTCAAACAATGCAGATGTTAGTTAGCAGCCTTGCACTTAGCCACTGTGCCAGCAGGGCTGCTTCATAAAAGCTTAGAGGAACCCAAATTAAAATGTCATCCTGGAGACATTTCAGATACATGTGGAATCATTCTTACGAATATTCCCATGTTTTCTCTTATACCTTAGCTTAAAACTACTGTGGAGAGATGGTGACAAATACAATATCCATTTTTAACCCCTAAACCCAAAGACATTGCCATCAAATCAATTGCTACTCACAGTGAAAGAATAGGGTTTCCAAGGACTATCTGGAAGATTTGAACTGCCAATTCTTTGGTTAGTAGGCAAGCTCTTAACCACTGCACCACCAGGGCTCCTCATTCAAAACAATGCATAAGATGGCATAGCTATTCTCAGAAAAGTAGCAAACAACAGCAATTAAATCCCTTCCTTAACACTTTGTTCTACCACAAATCATGGTCCATGTTCTAAGGCTACTGCTGAACTGCTTGACTCCTCCCTACCTCAGAATATTCATGTCTGAAACACCTATTCTCAGCTCTCAACTCATAAGCACGGCACAGATGCTAAGGAGATACTGATATAAACTATCAGATAGCAATATCAATCCAAGCTGCTTTTCTATTTGTAATAGTTAACTAAAGGTGATGATTTCCAGAACCAATTTCCTTTACACATCAAGCATAACTAATATAGTTTCTGTTAGTTCTAATTAAATATTTATTCTTTTATCGATGTCATATTCATGAAAAGATTTATGAGCTGTTATGATGCATGAATTTTCTTTACCTTGGCAGAGTAGTCTTTTATTAAATGGACAGCCACTTAAAGAATATCAAAGTCAAAGTTGGAAATGCTTTCCTTAATTAACTAGATTCAAAAAATATTTCCACTGAATAAAAAGGTCATTGCATAACCCAAACAATAATTAAAAATCCCCATTCACATACATTTAAAAAAAAAACAGAAACAAAATAAATTAACTCTATCAATCAGAGAAGTTTTCACTATTGAAAAAGGCAACAGATGTTCCACTCAACTTCTGCTTCTACTGATTTTACAGCAGTTCCTAAAAACTGCTTATTTCAGATATTCTGAAAATAAGAGTTAACAATTAGAACTATACAGATTTGCAACAGGAAGAATTAAAATAGAAGCTTCTTTACCTCTCCTCTTGGTATACCCAAACTAATATCTTGCACAGCAGTAGTCCTCTTGAAAAAGCTTTGATAACTTTTATTAAGATTATGTAACACAAGAATATCTCCACTGGTTCTTCCTTCAAACACCCTTGTTTGCTCTTTTTCAACATCTATATCCTTAGAAATTTTGACTCTGACTCTTGGGGCAGAATAAACCCTGGAAAGATAAAGTTATAGGTAATTCACACATGAGAGATTATACTGAAATAGTTCATAGAGATCAGAAACATATAAAAACAAAAGATATGGTCTTCATAGTACAGCAAAGCAAAACAAAACAAAAAACTCTGTTGTTGAGCCAGTTCAAATTCTAGCAAACTCATGTGCTACAGAATGTAAATAATCCATAGGGTTTTCTTGACTAATTTTCATGCAAGCAGATGTTCAGAGCCACTGGCTAGGTTCAAATCTCCAACTTTTATGTAAAAAGCTTATTGTAAACTGCTTGCATGGCCCAGACTCTTCCAGACATCTGTAATATCATCCTATTCCTGCTATCTGGTTACATATTACCAGCAATAGTCAGTTTTCACTCACTAATCTGAAGGAAACACGTCTGTTCCTGCAAAGCACTCAAATAGATCCACATTCAGCTAGAGCTACTTTTCAAGTTTAAGAATTAAAAAAGTCTTGTCAGACTTCTTCCATAAAGAATCTTACACAAAATTATTATAAGAAGCCAATTTATCCAAGTACTTCTAGAACAGTAATTAAACAAGATATTTAATAGATTGTATATGTTGTTTCTGTTATATACCATCATGCCATTTAATCAGTTACACAGTATGATAAAGCAGAATGATCCCATAGGGCTTTCCTACAGATTTGACATAAAAATTCTCAAGTATATTTTGAATTGTATAAAAGGATAGAATGGCAAGCACATTGCAAAATGCCTCAAAAATTGTGTTCCATATTATCCATTCAATTAATAAAAAACTTACTGAGTTGCTCATTTTTCAATTTTCTATATGATTTGCTCCTTGAATACTCTGGGGGTCAGTTCTACCCTGGCCCCTAGGGTCGCCATGAGTCAGATCCAACTCGATGTCACTTGGCTGGCTATATGATTTGCAGTTTGCTGCATTTTAATTTGAAAATAAATTTTCAGTTTCCCTTCTAGAGTGCAATGCCGAGCTAAGTACGGTCCAGTTGGATCCCCCTCACTGCCACCCTAGAGTGTAATATGCCAACATTTTACTAATTAAGTTTCCCGGTATTGACAATGTATTGTGGTTACACCATGTATATGATATTGTTGGAAAAGAGGGTGAAAGGAACCTACGATGCCAATTTTTCAACCTTTCGAAATCTTAAACTACTTCAAAACAAAATAAAATATCCACTGCCAGATCCCAGTCCCCTAAGATCTTTTTCCTATGTTATTTTCCTATCTAAATCACCATTTGATAAATATATAATTTATTTTACATAAATCATAAGTGATGAGAAAATATAGTTAGATAATGGGTGTATATATTGTATAATTCTATCTATATAACACTTAAAATTAGTGGATTTAAAAATAAGAATAGTGCTTAACTATCTGATTAAGCACTGGAACACATCTATGAAGGGCCTTCTGAGAGGTGGCTATACGGGTGTATGAGATCATGAAAATGTATTGATATTCTTATTTTTCTATGAATGTTACTAAAAAAAATTACTTAATGTAAAAGGAAGGAAAAGTATTAGAAGGAACTCTCTCCTCCCTTCCTAGTTGAAGGTACTTCTGTTTTTTGCTCATTTTCTGTCTTTGTTCCCTTCTGGAGAAAAAATTGCTTTAATTGAAATTCTAATTCTCTGTGAAGCTTGGCATGTAGTTTGCTTTGTTTCCTCAGCCCTAGGAGGTGCATTTCGTAGCACTTATTCTATCTTGGCCTTCAGTAGTCATTTTCTCACTCCACCTCTGTTCTTTCCTGTTTCCTACATCCACCCAACTGTTACTCAGATCAGTGGTTCTTTTGTCCTCATTAGTCACCTGAGAGTTTTGTCAATGTAAACCATTTTCCAACTCCAGAAGCTGTGTTCTTATATTTCTATGGCAAGGTCCAGGCATGCATGTTTGTTTAAACCCAAAACTATTCTAATGGATAGGAGACACTTGACCCAGGTTACCTGTTGGTCTCACCAAATAACTGTCATGGAATGAAATGAATGCCACCCTCCAAAATCTGTACAGCCATTTGGCTAGGCCATAAACTCCAAATCCACTACAGTTGAGCTGATTCTGACTCATAGTAACCCTATAGGATAGAATAGAACTGCTCCACTGAGTTTTCAAGGAGTGACTGATAGATTCAAACTGCCAACTTTTCAGTTAGCATAGTACTTAATGGCTATGTCACTAGGATTTCCAAGCTAAGCTATGATTCCTGCTACTGTGTGATGTTCCTACATGCTGTAAATGCTGCCACTATTATGTTAATGAAGGAGGATGGCCTGTAGTTGTGTTGGTGGGACAGGGTTCAGTGTGTAAGACTGCATTGTGCCTGGAGGCAATCTCTTGAAGTACAAAAGAAAGAAACTAGCAGAGAGATTCAGGGACTGCACACCACCAAGAAAGAAGTTCCAGGAGCAGAAAACATGCTTTGGAAAGGACCCAGGGTTCCTGCCTGTTATGGGTTGAATTGTGTCCCCCCCAAAATGTCTGTTGATTTGATTTGGCTATGAGTCCCAGTATGGTGTCCTTCCTCCCATGTGCTGTGAATCCTGTCTCTGTAAGGTTGATGATAGAGAATAGGCAACAGTTGTGTTAGTGAGGCAGGTCTCAAGCTACAAGCTTGTGGAATATAAGGGAGAGAAGTGAGCAGAAGAAGTTGGGAACCTCATACCACACCAAAAGAGAAGAAGCACCAAGAGCAGAGCACATCCTTTGGACCTGAAGTTCCTGTGCCAAGATGCTGTCACTGGATTTGGACTCAGCCTACTGGACTGTGATGATTTCTCATATGGAATGGACTTGTAACTTGTTAATGGATTTGAAGCCTGCTGGACTGTGACAGTAAAGTTTCTCTTCATGAAACCTTCTACTCGTGGTATTTTCTGTTGGAGCAGTACCAGGTGACTAAGACACTGCCACTCAAACATTCCTAATCCAGGGGAAAATTAGTGACAACAACCTTCCTCCAGAGCCACCAGAGAAAGCCTTTTCCTGGAGCTGATGCCTAGAATTTGGATTTATAAAACTAAACTATGGGAGTATAAAATTTGTCTTTTTTAAGCCAGTTAGTTGCAGCATTTGTTATATCAACACCAGATGGCTAACACAGCAATCCAACATAAGAATACATTTACAATTGCCATTCCGTTATCTTCTGGTTGACAATGATCAATGACACCTACATTAAAGAGGAAGAATTCAGATGGGTATTAATGTAGCAGAACTTTCTAGATCTTCAGTATACTTAACACTATAAGAGAAATATTATTCTGGATGAATATGACTGTTCTGACCCAAACAAGGCTTCAGGTGCACAGAATAAAGGATATCTTCAGATAGGAGAGAAAAAAGTCAAGAACTTCCAGAAGCCCACACATCCATTTTGGGTCCAAGTAAGGCACAGATTCTAGCAGAGATCTAAATTTCTCAGGAGAAAACCAAAGGCCACTAGCATGACCTGGAGGGCCAGAGCCTGTGTGTTGAGATAGGAACAATGGCAATACAGCAAACTCAGACCACCTAGCACTCACATTCCCATCACATACTATTCATGGATAACTGTGTGGGTCTAGCAAAGGCAAGTGATTTGTTCCTCTGATGCAGAGCAGGGATTTTACATTCTCTTTCACAAATCAACTATAAGAAGCATAAATTTAGTTAGCATCTAACAAAAATACAGTAAAGTCTGTGATAGTCAGAGACCTGTGCATGACTGAAGTCAGTAAGAGAAAGGAATATCAAATATTTTCCACTAAAATGAACAATGGTAAAGTAGTAAGACTGCATGCTGTCAAAGGCAGAAAACTTGGGGGCTTATGAAAAACAAAACTGTCCCATAGAGTTCCAGCTTTCACGATTTTCACTGTATTTCTCACATGAAGGGATATAGCTTCAAGCAGAGGAGATTAAGATACAAATTCTAGGTGGGGCCAAGAGGTGTACTACACACACATCTCCTCGATTCCCTCTGACAACTAAGGCCTAGAATAATAAGTAGACAGAACAGTGTGGACACTCTGGGAGCCCCAGGATCTAGCATAGTTTTGGGAGATTGGACTGGGTGACAAGAAAAGGGAAACTACCTCTGTCAGAGATGAGGCAGTGGCACACTGGTTTCTGCTTCTGCTATTGCATCATTTGAGAGGACTACAGGTACAGATGCCTTCATTATCCAAGAGGTGGGGACTGGGTCTGCTGAGCCTGTGAGCATAATGTGAGCTGGCTAATATGCTGAACTGCATTGCATAAGTAAACAGCGTATACCACAACAGAGAGACTGTGATTGGGACAACTACATCTTGAGAACCTGGCTGCCAACTAAGGGTGCCAGTTCCTCTCCCCCATCTTCTCTGAGCTGTGCCATAGATTCTGCTAACTCACTGCAGGAAAAGAAGCTCAAGTGACAAGCCATCTTGGTCAGCTGAAAGGCAGAGTCAGCCACTTTCTCAACTGGAGCTAATTCTCACATTGAGCAACAGGTCCTTCCGGGATAGTGCCTCTCTAGCAGAAAAGCTGTCTCTAAGGAAATCCTACCTAGGGATCATGGTGGGGCCCAATGGCCAAGAGTGGCAATGCCCTAACCCCTCCCTTCTTTGAGCCACTTTGTAGTGTCTGGGGAAAGCCTACAAGGTACTGTCTTTCTCAGCTGGGATGTGGGAACTGTCACCCCTGAGGTTCTAGCAGCTTTCAACAGCTGCTGGACAGTGCATTCCTTGGCAGTAAAGCAGCACTTAAAAGAAGACCAGCTGGAGAATGCAGTGGTAACTGACAGCTGAGTGGGTTGGTAATATATCCACAACCCATCACAGAGCCATCATAGAGTCAACTGACAGCATCTCAGACTCCATAAGAAGGGTGCTGTTCTAGCCAGCCAGGAGGTAGGGCCTGCCAATCCTGAAGGTATGTCTACTTTCAGCAGCTGCTGGACAGCACCTCTCTCAGAAAAGCAGTTTTTAAGTTAATGCATCTAGAGAGTACCGCAGTCCCAGCAGCTGAGTAGTGGTGGCATCCTTCTCTCCTCACTTTCCCGAGCTACACCATAGGTTCAACTTATGTAATGACAGAAATTCAGCACAAGTAACTTGCCACCCTTAGCAGACAGGAGGTAGGATCTGCCACCAGGGGCCAAGCACTAGGGAATGCAGACATGCCTGGTGACCAAATCTAGCAGTGCCCTTACTCACCTCTTAGAACTATGCTGCAGTTCCCATTGGTGTAACACTAAAGAAACTGAACAGCTCAATGATGGCACAAAGGCAACAATCAATATCTAACCATTTAAAGAAGCAGACCACCATGGCTCTGGAAAACTCCCAAAATAAAGAATCAAAAAACTCAGAGGTAGAATATAGAAGAATTTTGTAAAGAGCCCTCTAGAGAGTAAAGAAAATGCAGTATAACCAAATTAAACACTAAGTAAACTGTATGAACTGCTGGAACATCAATGATCTGAAATCCAGCAGATCAGTAATAAAATTATAGATGTAGACAATTCAATGAAAAGCCAAAAGAGCACAATTGAGGAGTTGGAAGGTAGAATTAGCAAGCTTGAAGATAAAGCAACCGACACCAGCATTTAAGAGAAGTCAGAATAAAGAAATGAGAAAAATGAAGAAACATTAAGAAACATGTGGGATTCTATCAAGAGGAATAGTCTATGAATAACTGGAATTCCTCAGCAGAAAAGGATAGCCAAAAATACAGAGAATTGTTGAAGAGTTGCTGACAGCAGACTTCCCAGAAATTTGTGAAAGAAGAGAGCACAGATATCGAAGATGCTTATCAAATGCCACAAAAATCAGACCCCAAAAGAAAGACACCAAGACATATTATAACCAAGCTTAATAAAATGAAACATAAAGCCAAAAGCCAAGTGCTGTTGAGGCTCTATTAAAAGCAGTAACACTTAAAACAAAACAAAACTGACATACAAAAGAAGCACTGTAGGCTTTCATCTGACTTCTCAGAAGAAACTATGTTGGCAACAAGGCAATGGGATGACACATACAAAGTCTTGAAGGAGAAAAATTTCCCATCAAGAATTATAGATCCTGCAAAATTGTGTCTCAAATATGAAGATAAAATTAAAATATTTGAAGATAAACAGAAGCTTAGAGACTCTGCAAAAAGTGAAACAAAAATATGATAAAATTAAAATATTTGTAGATAAACAGAAGCTTAGATACTTTGCAAATAAATGAAATGAAAATACTGAAAAAAGCTCCTTGTTCAGCAAGACAAAAACAACAAATATACACTTAAGGATGCAATGCAGGACACAGTATCCAGAATCCTATTCAGCTAGGGAAGTCACAAAGCTCAATCAAATCTAAAATATTAAAAGAAGGGAACCAGTGATCTTAACATGAAAACTATGAAATCATCAGAATATAAAGAAGGATATATTACAGTAGATAGAACTCTTTCAGATGGAGAGGAAAGTAAGAAGATATACACAAGTTAAAGATTGCTTTAAACTTAAAACATTAAGGGGGATCAAAATAGTAGCCACAAAGCGAACTAACAATGTGACATATTAAAATAAGAAACATAATACAGGAGTCTCAACAAACACAAAACAAACACTGAAAAAGATGAAAAGTCAGCCCATAAAGAATGATCCTAAACAGACCATTAAGAGAAATAAAGAAAACATCAATAAAACAAAAATAAAGGCATCAAAATGACAGCATTAAACAAATACCTATCAGTAACTGGCTGGCGCTTTGGCGTATCAGTAATTATACTTTATGTAAATGAACTGAATGATCCAATAAAGGCGGAGAGTGACAACCTGGAACAAAAGACATGATCTGTCTGTATGGTGCTTACAAGAAACACATCTTACACTGAAAGACATGACCAAACTGAAAATTAAAGCATGAAAAATACATAGCAAGCTAACAACACACAAAGAGCAGGAGTAGCAATACTAGTCTCAGATAAAATAGATTTTAATGTAAAACCCACTATCTTGAATAAGGATGGTCACTATTGTTGAAAAGTTCAATACGTAAGCAGGATATAACATTAAATATTTATGCACTCAATACCAAAGCATCTAAATACATTTAACAAATGCTGACAACATTGAAAAATGAGATAGATCACTCTACAATAATAGCAGCAGACTTCAATTTTCCACTTTCAGTAATGGACAGATCATACAGAAAAAAAAAAACTCGGTAAAGACGCAGAAAATCTTACTGCAACAATCAGCCAACTAGACCTTGTTAACATATACAGAACTTTTTACCAAACAATGGATAAGTATACCTTCTTTTTGAATTCGTACAGAACATTTTGTAGAATAGACTATGTATTAGGACATAAAGTAAGTTTCAGTACAATCCAACCCACTGAGTTGCTGCAGAACAACCTCTTGAATCATAAAGCCATAAAAGTTGAAATGAACAGCACAAAAAATGTAGGTAGAAAACTGAACTCGTTAAAACTCAGTACCAGCTTGATAAAAAAAACCGTGGATTATAATAGAAGACATGAAAGACACAATAAAGAAATTTATGGACACAAATGAGAATGAAAACACAGTCTGCCACAACCAGTAGGTATAGCAAAAGCAGCACTCAGCACTCAATCTCAATAAATGCACACATGCAGAATGTAGAAAGAGTCCAAACCAAAGAATTAACCCTAAAGCTTGAACAAATAGATAGGAACTGAGGAACTCCTCAGGCACTAGAAGAAAACAGATCATAAAGATTAGAGCAGAACTCAATGAATTAGAGAATAGAAGAACAATTGAAAGCATTCACAAAAACAAAAGCTGGTTCTTTCAAAGGATCAACACAACTCATAAACCATTGGCTAAACTTACAAAAGAAAAAGAGGAGAAGAAACAAATAACCCCCTAAAAAAATGAGATTGGGAGACATCGCAACATTCGCTATTGAAATCAAAAGTATCGTAACAGAATACTATGAAAGACTGTACTCTAATAGATTTGAAAAACTACAGGAAATGGACAAATGTCTAGAATCACATCACATACCAAAATTATCACAATGAGAAGTAGAACAACTTAATAAAGGCATCATGAAAGAAAAGGTTGAAAAAGTCATCAAAAAATTACCAAACAGGGAGCGGAGTCAAGACAGCGGACTAAGCACATGTCTCCTTATATCCCTCTGGAAACCAAGACCTCAACTGATAATCAAACAGAGCCTTCTGATCACCTAATCAGTCTGAGGACACGGCACAGGGCTGTTAATTGGGATTCATACCACTGAGCAAAAAACCTTCTCTCTGTCGCTGACTCCTACTGCTGGCTAGCCGTGACTCTCACGGACAGAAGGTAAACACACCACTTTGACTTTTTTTTTCTCTCTGTCTTGGCCGGTGGGCGAAGCTGGATCTTGCCTAGTGGCTAGACTCAAACGTGCTGCTGGGGGGATAGGCAGGTGAAATTCCCATATTCTGAGAGCCAGGCTTAACACTCTGTTCATCTAGCCACTTTGAGCCATTCATTTTATATCTGCGTCAGTGGGGTTTGCGCGGAATTCCGCAGTCAGTGTGCGGACGCCATGTTGGTACGGAGATTTTAGCGGGACCTAATTCTCAGCCTGGCAGCCAGCACCTGCAAACAGGTAAGTGATTCTCCGTCAGAAAAGCAGTAATTTTCCTAGTGCCACCTACGTTGCAGGCCCTGCAACAGAAGCAGAGGAATCACTACCTCTTGGCACTTTTAGCCCCTCTGCTGCCTGTGTGGAGGACGCCATCTTGGATACAGTGGCCGCAGCTGGACCTAATTCTTAGCTTGGGAGCCAGAGCCTGCCCACAAGAGAGTTCTTTTCTATCACAAAAGCAGTACTCGACGCAGTGTCGTCTAAGGCTAGGCCCTGTCAGCAGAGGCCAACAGGGCACTATCATTGCTGTATTCTGAACTACTTTGTTATCATCTGGGGTTAGATATAGTGGCGCTTACTTTGTCAGTTGAGAAGAGGGACCTCTACACCTGAAAACCTAACTGACTTGTGAACTGGTCAGATACCTTTTGCTTTACATTTGAAGACAGCCTAGAGAAACATTTGCAATCCATCCTCGCAGTACCTCTTCCAGCCTCTACAGACTCACATGGGACCCAAAAAGCAACAGACAATTGTGGAATACAAGAAATCACCCATGGCTTCAGAAGGCTCCCAAACAAAGCAATCAAGGAGTTCTCCAGATGAAGAAACTTTCATGAAAGCATCAGGAAGTGAATACAAAATGATTATATACAGAGCCCTTCTAGACCTTATACAAAATGCAGCAGAACAAAATGAAAAATTAAGCAAGCTGTTCGATCTGATGGAACACCAGTACTCTGAAATCCAACAGATCAAGAACAAAATGTAAGACATAGAAACTTCCATGTAAGGCCAAGAAAACAGAATGGGACAAATAGAAAAAAGGATTTCTGACTTGGAAGACAGAGCTACTGATGCCAGCGTCTGTGAGCAGAAAAAATTGAAAAGACCAAAAGCTGGTTTTTTGAAAAGATCAACAAAATTGACAAACCACTGGCTAAACTTACTAAAGAAAAGCAGGAAAGGAAGTAACCCAAATTAGAAATGAGAGGGGAGTTGTCACTACAGATGCAACAGAAATCAAAAATATCGTAACAGAATACTATGAAAATCTGTACTGTAACAAATTTGAAAACCTAGGGTAAATGTACAAATTCCTTGACTCATACCACTTATCCAAATTATCACAACGTAAAGCAGAACAACTTAACAAACCCATCACAAAGGAAGAGATTGAAAATGTCATCAAAACACTGCCAACCAAAAAAATCCGGGCCTAGATGGCTACACTCCTAAATTCTACCAAGCATTTAGAGAAGAGTTATCTCCAATACTACCGAGACTATTTCACAGTATAGAAAGGGATGGAGTACTCCCAAACTTATTCTATGAAGCCAGCATAATCCTGATACCTAAGCCAGGGAAAGACCTAGCAAAGAAAGAGAACTACAGACTCATATCACTCATGAATCTAGATGTAAAAATCAACAAAATTCTTGCCAGTAGAATACAGCAACATATCAAGAAAATAATCCATCCTGACCAAGTGGGATTCATACCAGGGATGCAAGGCTGGTTCAACATCAGGAAAACAATTAATGTGATTAATCACATAAATAACACAAAAGACAAGGATCACCTGATTTTGTCCATTGATGCAGAAAAGGCATTTGATAAAGTCCAACACCCATTCATGCTAAAAACTCTTAGCAAAATGGGCATAGACGGCAAATTCCTCAACACAATAAGGGCCATTTATACAAATCCAATTGCCCACATCATCCTGAATGGAGAGAGACTGAAAGACTTTTTCCCTTGAGATCAGGAAGTAGACAAAGATACCCACCCTCACCTCTCCTATTCAACATTGTGCTAGAAGTTCTATCCAGAAGAATTAGACAAGATCAAGAAACAAAGGGCATCTGCATCGGCAAAGAGAAAGTCAAAATCTCCCTGTTTGCAGATGATATGATTGTATATGCAGAGAACCCCAAGGAATCTATAAGGAAGCTACTCAAACTGATAGAAGAGTTCAGCAAAGTCTCAGGATACAAGATAAACATAAGTAAATCAGTAGGATTCCTTTATACCAACAACGAGGCTGTTAAGGAAGAAATTATCAAATCAGTGCCATTTACGATAGCCCCTAAGAAGATAAGGTACCTAGGAATTAATCTAACCAGAGAAACAACAGACCTTTACAAAGAGAACTACAAGCCCTTACTACAAGAAACTAAGAGAGACTTAGACAAATGGAAAAACCTACCCTGCTCATGGATAGGAAGACTTAACATTGTGAAAACGTCTATTTTACCCAAAGCAATTTATTTCTATAATGCAATCCCAATACAAGTTCCAGTATCATTTTTTAATGAGATGGAAAAACAAATCGCCAATTTTGTTTGGAAAGGGAAGAAGCCTCGAGTAAATATGGTACTACTGAAGAAGAAGAACACACTGGGAGGCCTCTCACTACCCGATCTTAGAACATACTACACTGCCACAGTGGTCAAAACAGCCTGGTACTGGTACAAGAACAGACAGATCAATCAATGGAACAGAATTGAGACCCCAGAGATGACACCATCTGCCTATAAACAGTTGATATTCCACAAAGGCCTTAAGACATTAAACTGGGGTAAAAACAGTCTCTTCAACAAATAGTGCTGGCAAAATTGGTTATCCATCTGCAATAAACTGAATCAAGATCCATATCTTACACCTTACAGAAAAACCAACTCCAATTGGATAAAAGATGTAAATATCAAACCTAAAACGATAAAGCTCATCCAAGAAAAGGTAGGAACAACAATGAAAGTTTTAATACACAATGAGGACAGACTCCAAAATCTGTCCAAGAAACCACAATCAACAGAGGAAAAAATAGATAAATGGGAACTATTAAGAATCAAACACTTTTGCTCATCTAAAGACTTGATTAATAGAATTAAAAGAACACCCACAGAATGTGACAAAATATTTGGCAACTCTATGTCAGACCGACGCCTGATCTCCATAATCTATAAGATACTACAAAATATCAAGAAGAAGAAGATAAACCATCCAATTAAGCGATGGGCAAAGGAGATGGACAGACATTTCACTAAAGAGGAGATCCAGGAAGCCAAAAAACACATGCGGACATCTTCACGATCTTTAGTTATTGAAGAAATTCATATCAAGACAACAATGAGATACCATCTCACCCCAACAAGATTGGCCATGATCCAGAAAACACAAAACAATAAATGCTGGAGAGGCTGTGGAGAAAGTGAAACCCTCCTACACTGTTGGTGGGGTTGCAAAATGGTCCAGCCTCTTTGGAAAGCAATCTGGCACTTCCTTAAAAAAATGGACACCGATATACCATTTGATCCAGTCATTCCACTTGGAATATATCCTACAGAATCAAGGCCTTTCACACCAATGGACACAAGCACCAGAATGTTTATTACAGCACAGTCCACGATAGCAAAAAGATGGAATCAACCCAGATGCCCAACAACAGAAGAATGGATAGGTAAACTATGGTACATATACTCAATGGAGCACTACGCAATGATAAAGAATAACGATGATTCCAGGAAACATCTCCTAACCTGGTTTCAACTGGAAGACATTATTTTGAGTGAAAGTAGTCAGCGACAAAGGGAGAAATACTGTATGAGACCTCTATGATAAGATCTCAAAAACAGACTTGTGTATAGAAGAAAAGACTCTTTGACAGCTGCAAGGGAGGGGAGGGGGGTGAGGGGAGGAGGGTTTAGTTTAGACAGTTAATAGAAATCTGATTGGGAGAAAGCAGTGATAGCACACATTAGAAACAAGAACAAAATTAAGCGGACTTCAGCATAACTTGAGTACTCCTTCCATCTTAACCCAATATTGCAAGGATAGAGTAGCTGGGGCAGGGGGCATGGGAACATGCTCTTAGGCGAAATCAATGCCAATTGGCACAACTAGCATTGTGCTAAGAGAGCTCTCTGCACCCCACATTGGTGAGTGGCATCTGGGCTCTTAAAAGCTGCCAAGCTGCCATCCAAGGACAGAAAATGGGCCCAACTCAGCAGGAACGGATGCTCACCGAGGACCAAAATGACATGTGGTAAAGACAACCTAGAAGACAGAGATACCCGCAAGAGTGGGTGCCTTCATCGACTTGGGACTGGTAGAACCGGATGGTGCCTGGCCACCACCAGTGATAGCCACGATGGAGCTCACTAGGTTGAGTCTCACAAGCAACACAAGAATTAATAAGGGTTCATCCTGAGGTCTCCACTAAAAGACCTCAATTGATGGTCCAGGGTTTCGGGGTTCCCCTGAGAGTATGGCCCCCGGCCCTGATGATGCCCTTACCCATAAATTATAACAGAAGTCCACACTTCGGACAGGAATGGATTGGACTTGGCAATGCAGAGTGACCATATATTGGTTGCACTTTATGCTTCTATACATCTATAAGATATCATCCTGCTCACCTCTGGCTGGAGGAAGGAGAGTGGGTGGAGAGGAGCGGAAAGGAGGCTGTTGGGAGGATGAGACATGTATGGAGCAGAGAGGAATAGTGTGCTGTCACTGGACAGGGAGAGCAGTGGAAGCTGCATATAGGTGGGCATGTGAATTTATATGGGAATGTACATTTTCACTCAATTGTGTTAAATAAAAAATAAAAAAAATAAAAATTACCAAACAGAAATGTCCTGGCCCGGACAGCTTCACCAGAAAATTCTACCAAGCTTTCAGAGAGGAGTAAATTCCAATACTACTAGGTCTATTTCACAGCATAGAAAAAGATGGAGTACTCCCAAATTCCTTCTATGAAGCCAGCATAACCCTGATACCAAAACCAGGGAAAGATCCACCCCCCACATAAAAAGGTTACAGATCGATATCACTCATGAAACTAGATGCAAGTCTTCAACAAAATCCTAGCCAGAAGAAGTCAACAACGTATCAAAAAAATAATTCATCATGACCAAGTTGGATTCATACTAGGGATGCAAGTCTGATTCATCATCAGTAAATCAAGTAAAGTGATCATCCACATAAATAATGCAAAGGGTAAGAATCATCTGATTTTGTCAATTCATGCAGAAGAGGCATTTGACAGAGTCCGATACTCATTCATTCTAAAGTCTTTAGTGGCATCAATGTAAAGTCAACTGCCTAAAGCATCCTGAATGGACAGAGACTGAAAGAATTCCCCCTGAGAATAGAACTAGGTGGGAATGCCCACTTTCACCACTTCTATTCAACATTGTGTTAGAGGTTCTAGCCAGAGCTGTTAGACAACACAGACTTAACATGGAGCTAAAAGCAGTGTACAGAGAAATAAATGGTGTCCACATCTGCAAAGAAGAAGTAAAAATCTCCCCATTTGCAGATGAGTGATATGACTGTATATACAGAGAATGCTAAAGAATCTTTAAGTAAATTACTGGAACTAATAGAAGAGTTCAGCAAAGTATCAAGAAGGGCCATCGTGCATGGTGCCATAGTGACAAGTACATGAACTTAATTGTACAGTTGTCTGTGAGGGAGTTTTTAGCTAGTAAACAAATAACTGGATTGGAACACCTTCCCTACTCACCTGATCTGGCCCCCAATTATTATTATTTTTAATGAAAATCAAGGAAATATTGAAAGGAAGATATTTTGATGACATTCAAGACATAAAGAGTAATACAATGACAGCTTTGATGGCAATTCCAGAAAAAGAAATCCAAAAGTGCTTTGATGGGTGGATTATGCTCTGGCATCGGTGCATAGCTTTCCAAGGGGAATACTTCAGAGGTGATCATAGTGATACTTAGCGGTGAGGTATACAGCACTTTTTCTAGGACAAGTTTGTGTACTTAATTGTCAGACCTTGTTTGTGTGTGTGTGTGTTAGAATACAATAACCAAGTAAATACATTACAACTTTCTGATGGCTCAGAGACAACAATCAATTTGTACTCATTTAAAGAAGCAGGCCGCCATGGCTTCAAAAACTCCCAAAACAAAGAATCAAAAATTTTTCCAGATGAAGACTTCCTGCCAGAGAATAATGTACAGGACTCATCAAGAAAACAGGGAGGAGATTAGGCAAAGTGCAGCACAAAATAAAAATTAAATAGTCTGCTACAAATGCTTGAGCAACAATTATCTGAAACAGCAGATTACAATGAAAATGGAGAATTAGACAACTCAATAGAAAGTCAAAACAGAAAGTTTGAGACATTGGAATGGAGAATTAGTGACACTGAGGATAAAGCAACTGACAACACCATACATGAGGAAAAATAAGACAAAATTTTTTTTTAAAAATGAAGAATCACTAAGAGTTATGTGGAACTCTATCAAGAGAAACAATTTACAAATGAATGGAAGGGATAACATAAAACATAGAGAGAATTGCTGAAGATTTATTGACAGAAAATTTCCCTGATGTCATGAACGATGAGACAATATCTGTGCAAGATACTCATTGAACTTTGTACAAGGTAAGTCGCCCAAAAAGACACTAAGACATATTATCATTTAAGGAGCACCAGTTCGTCCCAGAACATCCGGAGCAGAGGAGTACAAAGGACATCAAAGACATGAGGAAAAATGAGCCCAGAAGACAGAAGGGGCCATATGATTAGGGACTACATCAGCATGAGACAAGAGTAACTATCCAGTGGCCAGCCACCACCAATGACTGCCCTGACAGGGAACACAATATAGAGACTCTGACATAGAGGGAGAAAAATGGGGGTGCAGATCTAAAACTCTATTAAAAGACCAGACTCGATGGCCAGACTGGAGGGTCCCATGACAAATTAAAAGACCAGACTGGATGGTCCCATGACAAATTGTTCCTTTGACTCATTGCTAGCCCAGAGCTTCAACCAGTACCAAAGCCAACTCTCCAGACAAGTGTGTGCTTACTGGTTTAAATATATACACGAGGCTGTCAGAGCCGCTCCTGTTTAGAGGTGAGATAAGAGGGAAAAGAGGAGGGGACAGGAGTTGGCTGAATGAAGTACAGGGTGGAAAGGAAAAGTGTGCTGTCACAGTATGGGGAGAGCAGCTAGAGTTGCACAGATGTGGTGGGGGCAGTTGCATGGCAAATTAATTTGGACTATAAACTTTCACTTAAAGCACAATAAAACATTTTTCTTAAAAAATACTAAACAACAAAATACCTGAAACTTCCAAGGGAGATTCTACTTACAGGCTTTAAAATGGATTAAATGGATAAGGGTCAATCACAAAACCAATTATGTTTGAAATACACTTTGAAATTTATTCCAAATTTAGTCAAATACTGGAAGGCTACATATTTCAGAGTTATTATGATCAATTTAAAAGAACCTTTATATTTCCTTTCAAAATAGTTGCCTACTTGAGCACATGAAAAGTGAAAAGGAAATATATCATGAAAAGCCATAAGGGGAAATAATTCTTTAAGGAAGTCATCATAAAATTTTAATAATTCACCTTTATAATTTTTAACAGGCTTTCCAGTGACATGGTTCCTAGTAATTTCTCTCTGACAGGTCTTTCTTATATGGAGAAGTCAGAGGGAAATGTGTACAAATTGTAAAGAACAAGTGATTCAATTGTGAGTTCACATGGTTCATAGATACGGGAGACATGCCATTGTGGATCTTACATGAAACAGCATATTTCTTATCTGTTTCATATGTGTCATCTGACAATACTTTGGACATTCTTGAAAACTCATCTTAAATTCTGTGTAGAGTATTGGTGAGACACATAGACACAGAAATATATATATTCACCATATTATACATCTACATATATGCATATCCACCTTGAGCTACTGAAATTTATTCTCATCTGACAAAAGTACACAGCAAGAGAAGCAACAGTATTTGGCAAAGGCCATGTGATTACCATCTGAATTGCAATACAAACAGGCTTCCAGGACCTAATACTGTTAACTGTAAAAATTACACTATGTTATGCCAAAGCCAGGTAGTGACAACCAAATTCTTCTTAGATACAACAATCAAACTAAAGGAGAAACCAAGCAATTTCAAAATAGAAAATACATTTACATAATTAAATCACTGGAAATAGAGGGTAGCACCCTGTCTTTTCACATTCTCAGTGTTGGTGACTGAAACTAATCAAAAAAAGAGAAACTTATGAAATACTAACACATTAGAACTGTGTGTAATAATGATTAGATACGTTTCGTATATTGCAACTTCCAGGATGAATTTTTTACTCCCTCCGTTTATCTAAGAGAATCTGTTCCACTTAAGTTTGACCCACTGCTGACACACCTCCACTGTCGCAGAAGGTCCCAGTGCAAAAGCAGCCGCAGTAGAAGAAAAACTGTGCCCTGGAAGGCCAACTCCATGAAGATCCAGCCCAGGAATGTCATCTCAAAGGGACTCACATAGGAATCAATGTTGAAGTTGTAGGTCAGGTCATATTTGATCTGATTATAACAGAGTTCTATTAGTCCTTGGCCCAAGCAGAATTGAGGGAAGATAGTAAAAACCCACTTCAGGATATTGTAAATGTTCTGTAGATTCTGTACAGTGAAAGAAAGAGAAAAGAAATCAAAATTCAAAATACCCTGTTTTAACAATGCATATCAATAACTTCTGTTTCTCCTTGGCCAGTTCCATGTTCCAGGTCTTCCCTATCCAAGGCACTCAATGACATTCTTGGAATTTCCACCCCTGTCTGCAGTCTTCCTTTCTCCTGATCTTGTTGAGTAAAATTAATGAAAATCATCATCCTTGGCTGCTACTGCTAAGACACATGGTTTCTATCAAGGATTCAGATTTGTCTGTGTCCTAGTCTCAGCTTCAGTTATTTCAAAGATTCTCTTCTTTTCTTAAATAACCTCAATCTCAGCAGAAATCTCATAACTTTCAAATATCTTCAATCTCCTACAGTTCAAAGAAAATAGAAACTACCAGAAGGGATTTCTTCAGTGTCATCCTTTTCTCTATGATAACTAAGTTTACTTATATTTTGCCTTCCTTCCAGGAGGACTTTCTACTTGGGCTCTGGGTCTCATCCTTTCTCTACCTTTTGACCATCAGGACACCAATTATGCCCTTTCTTCTACATCACCATCCTCTTTACTTGCTCTTTTGCATTAATGATTTTTCATACTAAAATATCTCCCATTTTAAAAGCTAGCCAGTGGTCCCTCATGTTCATATCCTTTCTGCCTACCATAACATCTTGTGTGACTTCCAAGTTTAGTGAATGTGTCAGCTCTTTCTCATTCTTCGCACCATCACCTTTTTCACTTTTAAAATGATTGTCTCTTCCTTTCCAGTCGTCAAAGCACTTCATGTTGGAAAATGTAATGAGCACTTCTTGGAGATTGTCGGTTGAGCTCTTAAATGTACCTGCCTCCAGAAAATCCCTTTCTTTCCAAAATGCTCTTTTGTTTTAAATATGTTCCTCTAAACTTACTAGCCAATGTCATTCAGATTCTCAGATATTCTATATTCTTTACTTCGCCAAAATATTAGTTCTCAGGATTTTCTCTCTTATTAGTGGTTTTCTCATGCTTCACCCTCTATCTTCCCTGGATTGATGACTTTCAGATTTCTAGCTTCAAACCACATATCGCATTGAGCACCAAACTGTGTATGCTGCTTCTTAGTTGATATCCCCTCACAGAGCCTACGGGCATTTCAAATTCAACATGCCCCAAACGAAAACCATAAGACAACTTCTGAGTCCTTTGATTAGTCCTTTATAGAGTCCCCAGGTAGGTGACAAGTATTTATTGAGCATTAACCACATGCCATACTCTTGTCCAGGTGATGGGATAGAGCAGTAAAAATAAATTCTATTACAGTCTTTTTCTTTTAAATATATTCTTACACTTTATGTGAAAGTTTTTAATTCAAGTCAATTTGTCAAACAAAATCTCACACACACAGTTATGAAACTTTAGCTGCTCTCACACTAATACTGCACACTCGTCCTTTTCACCCTTTATATCCTATATTCCATTCACCCAGCTCCCATCCTACTCTGCTGTCTCATCTCTCCTCCAGATAGGAGGTGGCCTGTTAGTCTCATGTAGCTACTTCCACCAAGAATCACACTCTTCACCAGCATGATTTTATGACTTACATTCCCATCTAATCTTTACCTGGAGAGTTGACTTCAGAAATGGTTTCAGTTTGGGGCTAACAGAGAGTCTGAGGATCAAGTCTTTCAAGTTTTCCAGTTTGTCAGACCATCTAGTCTGGTCGTTTAAATAGAATTTGAGTTCTGCACATCCGTTTTTCTCCCTAAATCAGGGACTCATATTTTGTACCCCATAAGAGCAGTCATTTGTGGTTACCAGACACCGTCTAGTTCTTCTGGTATCACGCTGATATAGTCTCTGGAGTATGTGGTCATTCCTGTCTTTTGGGCTTACAGTTTTGCTGTTCTTTGTTCTCCTCTACTCCAGGTGCGAAAAGAGAAACTTATGGTTTTTAGAGAGTTACTTGCTAGGTTTTAAGACCAAAATGCCATTCAACAAAGTGGAGTGTAGAACGTTTTCTTAATAAGCTTATAATATATGCCAGCTGACCTAGGTGTCCCCTGAAACCATGGTCCCAAGCCCCCTGTCCCTGCTATTCTGCCCTCTGAAGTGTTGGTTTATGTTTAGGAAATTTTTTACCTTTTGATTTATTCCTGTTGTGCTAATTTCTCCTCTACTGCGTGTTGCCCCTCCCTCCACCTAACATAATTTTTGTCTACTATCTAATTAATGAATACCCCTCTCCCTCCCTTTCTTCCTTTGTGACCATCAAAGAGTCCTTACAGTCGTGGTCTCACACAGTATTTGACCTTTCGCAATTGACTAATTAAACTCAGAATAATGCCTTTCAGATTCTTCCAAATTATGAGATTTTTCCCAGATTCATAGCTGTTCTTTATCATTGCATAGTATTCCATTGTGTGAATACACCGTCGTTTTTCTGTTGTTCTGTCAATGAGCACCTAGGCTGATACTATCTCTCTCTACTGTGGACAGTGCTGAAACTAACGTGCATGTATCTGTTCATGTGACAGCTCTTGTTTCTCTAGGACATGTTGCAAGAAATGGGATTGCTGGATATTATGGTATTTCTATTTCTAGCTTTTTAAGAAAGTGCCAAATGGATTTCCAAAGTGGTCGTACCAATTTACATTCCCAACTTCAGTCTAGAATTGTTCCAGTATCTCCACAACCTTTCCAACGTTAATCATTTAGTGTTTTTTGTATCGATGCCAGCCTTGTTATGGTGCAATGGTATCTCACTGTAGTTTTCATTTGGATTTTTCTAGTAGCTAACAGACATGAGCATTTCCTAATGTATCAGTTAACCATTTGGGTATCGTCATTGGATGTTTATTGTCATCCTGTGCCTGTTTTTTCAGTGGTTTGTCTTTTTGTTGTTGAGGTTTTGCAGTATTTTGTAGATTAAGAGATTAGATGCTGATCAAATTTGCACCAGCTAAAAATTGTTTCCCAGTCTGTTGACTGTTTTTTACTCTTTTGTGAAGTCTTTGAGTAAGGGTTTGATTTTCAAGAGTTCCCAGTTACCTATTTTCTCTTCTGGTATTTTTACATTGTTAGTAGTGTTTTGTATTCTGTTTATACCAGGTATTAGAGCTCCCAGTGTGCCCCTGTTTCTTCTTACAGGATCATTATCATTTTAGAATTTTAAATTTAGGTCTTTGATCCATTTTGAGTCAGTTTTTGAGCACAGAGTGAGATATGGGTCTTGCTGCATTTTTTTTGCTAATGGACATCCAGCTATTCCAACATCGATTGTTAAAGGGACTGTCTTTTCCCCAGTTATGGATATCAACACTTGCCAAATATCACCTCCCCATAGATGAATGATTTTATGCCTGCATTTTCAATTTTGTTCCATTGGTGTGTGTATCTGTTGTTGTACCAATATCAGGCTGCTTTGACCACCATGGCAATATAATAGTCTCTAAAGTCAGGTAGTGTGAGGTTTCCCGTTTTGTTCTTCTTCAGTAATGCGTTACTCATCCAGAGCTTCTCCTTTTCCATAAGAAGCTGGTGATTTGTTCCTCCACCTAATTAAAAAAAAGATGCCATTTGGAACTTAGATTGGGATTGCACTGTATATGTTGATCACTTTAGGTAAAATAGACTTTTTCATGATGTTGAGTCTTCGTATCCATGAGCAAGGTAGATTTCCCCATGTATGTAGGCGTCTTTTGGTTTCTTGCCATGGTGTCTTGTAATTTTCGATGCACAGGTCTTTTACATCTCGGTTACATTGTTTTCTTATGTGTTTTATCTTCCTGAGGACTGTTGTAAATGATCAGGTGATTTCCTCTGATGTGTTCTTTTTTGATGTTTTCTTTATAAGAAATACAAGTGACTTTTGTATGTTTATCTGGTATCCTGATCCTTGCTGAACTCTTCTATGAGTTCTAGCAGGCTTTGTGTGTGTGTGTGTGTGTGTATTCTCTAGGGTTTTCTTTGTATAAAATCATATCTTGACTGATTGCTCTGGCTAGAATCCCGAGCAAAAGTGGTGACAAAGGGCGTCCTCGTCTGGTTCTTGTTCTCAAAAGGAATGATTTCATGCTCTCTCCATTCAGGTTGATGCTGGCTCCTGACTTTGTATAAATCTCTGTACTTTGCTGATGAATTTTAATTCTATTCAGATTTTTCTCAGAGTTTTTAACAAGAATGGATGTTGGACTCTGTCAAATGCATCAACTGAGAAAAGAAAATAGTTCTTGTCTTTTGTGTTATTTATGTGGTCCATTATATTGATTATTTTTCTAACGTTGTTGAGCCATCCCTGTGTCCCTGGTATGTATCCCATGTGGTTATGGTGAATTAATCATTTTTATTAATACGTTGTTAAATTCCATTGGCTGGAATTTTCTTGGAGACTTTTGCAGCAATTTACTTTTCTTGTGGTGTCTTTACTTGATTTTGCTATCAAAGTTATGCCAGCTTCATAGAATTAATTTGGCACTATTACATCCTTTTTTATGTTCTTTTATACCATTAGTAACAGTGTTGTTAAACTTTCTCTAAAATTACCCAGTGAAGCCATCAGGTCCAGGGCTTTTTGGGGAGGTAGGGGGTTAAATCAACTTTTCAATCTCTTTTTCATTATGACTTTATTTAGCTGCTCTATTTCTGTCTGTGCTAGGTTAGGTAGGTGGTATACTTTTAGAACTATGTTCATTTCCTCTAGGTTTTCGAATTTGTTAAAGTACAACTTTCCATGTAATCTGTTTTTCTGTTTTGTTTTTAAATTTCAGTTGTAATATTGCCCCTTTCATTTCTATTGAAGTTATTTAGTTCCTGTCCTATTTTCTTTTGTCGTTTTGGCCAATGGTTTATCCATTTTGTTTATCTTTTCAAAAAACAACTTTTAGTCTTCTTAACTCTTTTGACCATTTTTCTGTTCTCTCATTCATTTAGTCTGCTCTAATTTTTGCTATTTGTTTTCTTCTGGTCTTCAAGATTCCCTTTTCTTGCCCTCTGACTACTTTTCAGGGTTGTAGGGTTAATGATTCTATTTGGGCCCTTTCCTTCTTATGGATATGTACATTTATTGAAGTAAATTGACCTCTGAGCACTGCTTTTGCTGTGTCCTCGTTATTCTGGTAGAATGTACTTTCATTTTCATTTGATTCCTTGAATTTCTTTATTCCACCCTTGATTTCCTCTATAACTCAGAAGTTTTTGAGTGAAGTGTTGTCCAGTTTCCATGTGCTTGGTTGTTTTTTGTTCATTTATGTTTCTTGCTTTCTCTGTTATTTATTTTTACTTTTTTGGCTTTCAGTCTGAAAAGATACTTTGTAACATTTCACTACTTTGAATTTTGTTAAGGTTGTTCTGTGTCTTAATACATGGTTTATTCTGAAAAATGTTCCATATGAGTTGGAAAAGAAAGTGTATCTGTCTGCTGTTGGATAGGTATTCTGTACATAACTACAAGATCAAGTTGGGTAACTGTAGCACTCAGATCTCCATGTTTTTGTTGACATTTTTCTGGATATTTTGTATGTCACCAAAAGTGGTATGCTGAGCTCTCATGCTATTATTGTGGAGATTTCTGTTTCTATTTTCAATGCAGGTAGAGTTTGTTTTAAGTATTATACAGCCCTACCATTAGGTGCTTAAATATTTAATTTGGTTGTATCCACCTGGAGTACTGACCCTTTAATCATTATACAGTATACTTCCTTATCCAATGTGGTATATTTTACTTTAACATCTGTTTTATCAGAAACTAGTATTGCTGATTCTGTTCTTTTTTTGAATGTTGTTTGGCATGTTCTTGTTTCATCCTTTGAGTTTTAGTTTGTTTGTATCTTTAATTCTAATGTATGTCTCTTGTAGGCAGCATCTAAATGGGTTCTGTTTTTCTAGTCCAATTTGCCACTTTCTGTCTCTTTATCATTGTGTTTAATCCATTTACATTCAGCATAGTTAGTGCTGTCATTTTAATACTCTTTGTACACTGTTGACTGTTCTGCTTAATTTTTGTGCTGAATTACTTTACGTGGTTTCTTTTATCTTTTTCATTGTTGTTGGCTTTGCATTTGCTGAGACTTCATGTTTTTCTTCTTTTTACATTGATGTGTAGGACTGTTAATTTCTTTTGTGGTTATCTTAGTATTTATCCTTTTCTTTGTAATTAAAGTTTAAACCAGTATTTTGTTTCTTTGTATCACCTTGACTTGCTCTCCATATGAAAGATCTTTTTTTTTAAAGTCTTTTTTTGTTACAATGTTTCTATCTTTTACATAATGATATTTGTTTCCCTATTTTTGGTGCTTAGCTTTTGATTTATTTTTGTGATTGCTCGGTCTCGGTTAATATGTGGTTGCTCTGTCCTGCTTTTCTTGTGTTATTATCTGATAGTATTGATACTCGAAGGACTCCCTTTAGTATTTCTTGTAATTTTGGTCTGGTTTTTGCAAATTCCCTAAATTTCTGTTTATCTACGAATGTCCTAATTTCACCATTGTATTTGAGAAACAGTTTTGCTGGATATATCATTCTTGGCAGGCATCTTTTCTTCAAGTCTTTGTATATGTGATTGCATTGCTCTCATGCCTGTGTTTTCTCTGTGTAATCCACGTTGAATCTTATCAATGTTCTTTTATAGATTATTTTTTTGTTTATCCCTAGCTAATTTTAAAATTGTCTCCTTATCTTTAGTTTTGGCAAGTTTGATTACAATATGCCTTGTTGTCTTTCTTTTGGGATATACTTTGGTATCTACAAAGTAGATAGGTGTCAGGTATTTTTCAAAATATCTGGAAATTTTTATGTTAACAAATTTTCAACAATTCTGTGTTTTCTGTTATCCCTCACCCCTGTTCTGGTACTCTAAGCATTTGTAGATTATTACTCTTGATAGAACCCCACGTAATTCTTGGCGTTTTTCCTTTTTTTTTAATTCTTTTTTCTGATTCTTCCTCACATATGCTGATGTCACATTCTTTGTCGTTAGTCTCACTAATTCAACTTCCTATTGCCTCAGTGTTTCTCCTTTAACGTTCTGCTGAAGTTGTGTAATTCTGTAATTTCATTATTAACCTTCCAAATTTCTACTTCCTGTCTCTGTATACTTACTTTCAGTCTGTTTAATACTATGCTGCATTTTCCTCCATCTGCTTTCTGATCTCTTGAAGAGTTATGAATACTAATTTTTATATTCTACCACCAATAATTCCAGAGAGTTCTCTTTACCTAGAAAATTTCCTGATTCTTTGTTTTGATAGCTTTCTGAAGCCACTGTGGTCTGCTTCTTTAAGTGGTTTGATATTGATTGTTGTCTCTAAGCCATTATTAAGTTGTTGTATTTATTTATTTTATATTTGTTGACCCAGTTCTAGCTTCTTGCTTTGTCTGAGTAGGCCGGTTGTGTGTGCTAGTTCATTCATTGTCACCTTTGAAGCTCTAACATCCTGTTACCAGGTGATTAGAGTTTTATTAGGCATGTGAACCCAAGAATCCACTTACTTTTCTTGTATTGACTCAGCTCTGGAGTCCCAACCGTCAATCACCAAGTGTATGGCACAGCTTTTGCCTACTGTTCTAGATGGGAGGGGGTGATTGGTGTAGTCACAGTTGTCTGGCTTCATGGGCTGAGAAAATCAGGAGGCTGTGAACCATCCCTGAGACTTTGCGAGGAAGGCTGCCCCTTTATGCCTGAGCCTAGATAAGGACACAGTTTCTGCTCCGAGTTCCTTGCTCAGATGAGTTTGCAAATTTTGTTTTTGTTTTCCTTCCTGCTGTGTGTTAAATTGTTCCAAGTCTGGGAGAATGTCTCAAGGCACACATAAGGGAGTTTTCTTCTAGCCCATGATCAGATTAGTGTATTGAGCTACACGCAGTGCAGAGAAGTGAGGACGAAGTTCTGGGAAAAGACGTTTATCCTGAAAGAGAGTTTTAGAATTGCATGGTGTAGGTTAGACACAAACCACTTAGCTTTTCATAATTGAATGCTGTTTTCCACTGGCTTTGGATGCTGTCTAGGTTCTCTGCTCCCCAGTTTCTCTCATTGAGGAGGATGCCCTCTGAATGCCACTGCTGTACTCACCATGCTAGCTTTTCCTCATCTTTTTCTTGGTCAGATATGGCCAGCCCTAGGTACTTCTGGACCAACTCTTCTTTCCTTTTTGTTCAGTCCAACTTCTGAACTTTCTCTTTGATGTTTAGGTCTCCTAGAAGTCATGTATAGCAGATTCACTTGTTCTTTTGGGTCTTTGTGATTAGGAGAATCACAGGAAGCATCTGACAACTCTGCCTTCTCAGCTCCATCTCCTCCAGAATCTCCATTTTGAGCTTCCTCTCTGAAAAGTGTCGACATTCAATCTTTCGTATCTTTGTTTCACATGCACATTGAGTCAATTCTTCCCCCCGAATACTTCAAAAACTGTTTTTCTTTCAATTCCTTTTGTTGTTACCTTAATTCAAGCTATGAAACACTCTCTCCTAGGTTGATGTAACAGGTTTCTTTCTAACCAGTTCCCTGTCTCCAGTCTTTACCCCCTCCAAATTGTCTCCACTGCAAGTTTCTAAAAGGAAAATTTTATTTCTGTGATTAAAGCCATTTTCTGTTTCCTCTCATTGAATCCTCAACATTTTAGCAAGGCATAAGATGCCCTGTCTATATTTAACCAATTCTTCAGCCTCCAATTTCACCACCCCTACCTCTTCACATTTTACTCTCAAGCCTTAATCAGCCAATTACAGTTAATAAAGGTCCACTCTTTGGACACGAATGGATTAGACTTGGTGATACAGAGTGACCATACATTGGATGCACTTTATGGTTCTATGCATCTATAGGATATCATCCTGCTGACATCTGGCTGGAGGAAGGAGAGTGGGTGGAGAGAAGGGGAAAGAAGACTGTTGGGAGAATGAGCCATATATGGAGCAGAGAGGAATAGTGTGCTGTCACCGGGCAGGGAGAGCAGTAGAAGCTGCATACAGGTGGGCATGTAAATTTATACAGGAATATACATTTTCACTCAGTCATAATAAAAAAAAAAAGAAGCACCTTACACTTGCCTTGTGCCCTTTCCTATAACTCTAATGCTTTCTACTTCCTCCCTTCAGATTATTGATTTAGAGCACATCTCTGATCTTTCCCAGGCTTGGTTAGAAGTTATTCTTCTGATCTCATAGGACACTTTGGATTTATCACTACCATACTTCCAATCACATTGCATCTCTCTATTTGATCTACTGGCTAAAAATTCTTTGAAAACAATGCATGAATATGTTTATCACTGTACTCCAAGAACCAATTATAATGTGTGGGATACAGCAGGTCATTGATAAATAGGATCTGAGTGAATGAATGGATGTTTCATACTATTAGAATATGTCCTTCAAGAAAACAGACATATGCATATTTTACATAAATCAAATGTCCTAGTGAGTAATGTTTCATTAAATTGAAGAAAATATCAAAATACTTCCAGTCATTCATTTACTTACAAATGTAGCAAAACACTTAAAACTTTGGACTTCGTAGATGATCAAACTTGGTTTCAAGAACTGACATTGCTACTTTTTTAGAAACACTGGTTTGTGGCATGGTGGCAAGTTGATTAACTTTTCTAAATCTTAATTTTTCATGCTTTAATGTAGTAAAATGAGTAGCAACAATGCAATGTGAGTGCGTAAATGACTGGATGATATTAGTAGTTATTTTTCCAGGTGACTGAGAATATTTAAATAATGTGGAAAATTCTTAGCTCATACTTGTTGAAACTAGCCATTAAGCTGATTCCAATGCATTGCAACTTTGTGTGAAACAGAACAAATTTTGCCAGGTGATGGTCCTGTGCCATCTTAATGTTTAATGTTTAATCCATTAATGTTTAAATCCATTGTTGTGACTATTGTGTCAATTCGTCTCATCGAAAGTTCACTGACTCTGTATTTTATGAAACAATATACATTTTTATAGCACTTGTCTTTCCTAATGATGCATCCAAAGCAAGCAAACCAAGTCTAGCTATCCTTGCTTCTAAAGAGCATTCTGGTGTATTTCTTCTAAACCTGATCTGTTCATTCTTGTGGCAATGGTTTTACCACAGTGTGTTGAAATTGATATTTCTTGTCCATGGTCTAAGATCTTTCTAGCATAAAGCACAGTCCTTGTTACAGTACATTGAAATGGTGGCCGATTGAGTTGGCTTTTAGATTTAATGTAGTTATTTTAAAGTGTTTAATGTAGAAAAACGATATGACTAAAATTAATAAACAAGCTATGCAAACAGAACAGAGAATTAGATTTTTGTGTTTATAGTCTTTCTCGCCTTACATTCAAATTTAATAACTGACCCAAAAATACACAGTGTTTTTTATAAGGGAGCAAAATTATCATAATATGTGTATATAATACACAGTGGTGCATGTTACACATAACAAATATTAAAGAAGTAATTAATAGAATTGCCCATTATACATTTCACACTGGAAAATGTATGAGTTTCTCTCATAACACAAATTTATAATCCACTAGTATAGAAGTAGTCTTAAATAATATGATTTGAAAGCAATACAAAATTCAATAAAGGCTGTTAGAGGCATGTATTTCTATATTATGGTTTTGCCTATAAACACAGGGAAAAAATGACACTGTCTTTTAATTTTTCCTTAGTTTCTAAACTGACTGTATGCCACTATTTATAGTTTTCAACCATCTAAAGGGGCTTATTAATCCCACTTTCCATAAAACTATATCCTTGGATGAATTAGTATGTCATATGAAAGGATTTTGTATTGCTAGTTATAGTACAGAAACAACAAGGTTGTTGTGATAATTTAAGAAATGACATCCTAATAGTGGTTGCTTCATGTCTGACTTTAAAGAATTTACAATTGTCTCTATGAAAACATGAACAGATGTGTACACCAGTATGAACAATGAAAGAGCAAATAATCAGCACATGTGAAGGAGGACGTAGTTGTACTAATTCATGGGGATAATGCTTCACCAGTGTCCATTTTAGGATATGTGGAGATGGAGAAAAGTGAAAGTGAACAGAAAAATAAATTACTGAAGCCCGTGAGGTTTTCCTTGACTTACACCATGCAGTACCATCAGGAAGATAGATACTTCAGATCTTGAGTTACAACCCCAAATACATTTTATAAAGAATCATCTTGTAAATTCTGATTTTGTAAAAATTAAAATCATCATTTTGACACTACAGTTTGTATACACAGTGGTTAATGCTGGTTATACTGTTTTAATTGTACGGCTGATATAAGAATCTTACTTTCTCTCATTGATTCTATATGAACGCACTGTAGTCTATACAATTGACAAGCAATGTTTGAAATCATACATTTAGGATGTTGGGTTTTATAAACATTATCAAAATAAAGAGCAAAGGAACTGGAAGGCCTCTAAAAAAGCAATAAAATAACTTTTATGATTTGTGGCAAATGATCCATTGTTCCACAGACAACTTTTTTTTTTTCCAGAAAGTAATGCTGTTTATACTTTGAGGATAACAATGCATTTATCTCTGTCGCACTATTAGAATCCACACAGACGGAAAGGCTCCTGAATCTTTTCCTCTTTGGCTCTGGAAAACCTTTCCTCTGTCCTTCCTTTTCCTTTTGGAGCTAAGCAAGCCTTCTGTGATTATGTCCCCTAGAGCAGACCTCTGCTTCCAAGTTTCTTACTATAAAGCTTATCTCCCTTGATCTGTGTTCCTACCACCTTAGTTTATTACTGGTATCACTAGTGGTCCATGTTATACTAGAGATCTAACGAGGAAGAGGTAAAACTGTATAATTGCATTTGCTGATTTCAGTTTTCTCCTCAAGCTAAAGTCAATTAATGGCTCCACCGTTTTCTATTTAAAGGATAGCCACATTAACACAGATTGGTGCCACTTGTAGTGTTTTAAAAATTTCTAAAACAGATTGTTTCCTCTTTTAAACGTGTAGTAAACATTTGCATATATTACTCCTTCTATACAAATATGACACACAACAATAAAAATAATTCTTACCATCCCTTGAAGTTCAGCTGAGTCTCTTGAGGTCCATTCATGTGGCAGTGAGCCTGTCCCATAGAACCAAGTATTCATTCCCATTCCATTTTACATGAGAACCGAGTGTCTCCTTCAGACTCAAGTGTTCTGTGTCTTTCTTAGGTTATTTCCCTGTCCCTGAGTTAGTGGAACATCTAGACCCCTAGGAACTTCTGAGGAATCAGACTCCAAGCAAGCAGCAGGGAGTCAGGAGAGAATAGCATGGTCAAAATCAAAAGCAGCAGGAATGCGAAGAATTGAAATATGGGGGAGAGGGCAGTGCAAACCAAAGTCCATAACCACAGGCAGCACAGTGGGTAATATAAAAAAAGGGGGGGGGGTTAAAGCAAAAGCCACAGCCAGGTGTGCCACACTGGGGAGCAGACAGGGTAGAAGAGAATAGCCAGTGACAAATAGGTGTGTCAGCAGAAGGTAATTCAGTTTTCCCTGGAGACCTGCTGGGGATGACATCGGCAAGTGAGAATGGCCTGTATGAGAGGAGTGTTCTTTGAATGTAGTAAAGCAAAATTTATACCAGGTATCACAAGCATCCTGTCAGATAGTAACTCCAGACATAGTCTGGTTTGAAACCATAGTCCGCCATTATGGCCAATCTTGCTTCATAGAGTCAGAACCCAAAGAGAATAATTTCTGCTTCTCTTAAGGCATCACTTTCACTGGACAGATTTTCACTCAACCATTCATTCATCCAAGCACTAACTCAATAATTCATCAACAAAGAGTCTCTGATTAAGGTGCTATGGAAGAAGCCATGACCTTCTTGGTCAGTCGGCCATCGTTAATGGAGTAACAGAGACTGTCTTTTTGTGACTAATTGCTAAGCTCTATTATAATGACATAATTGTTTTTATTAACTAGAGTCACTTCTACTTTCTGGAGTTTAAAGGCAGTAGATACTAGCACATTTCCACTTAATGCCAGTTTAGAATGGAGCAAAATAGGCCTGAGTATGTATCGTCTCCTTAAAAGTACCTCCGGCGAGGTGACGCTGATATTCACTAACCTGATCTTTGGAGACGATGGCCAACAGTCGAGGCGTGACAGTAATGAGCATGGTGCAAAGGCCACAGATAAAGTTTAAAGAGATGTAGGAGATGAAAGCTACATCTGAACTTGAGAAGATCCTGGACATCAGATACATCCATGGAAGTGTTGCATATCTAACAAGAGAAAAAGCAATATTTAGTTTACTGTAATGTGTAAATGTTATGTGTAATCAGTCTATGAAGACTGATTTATAGATGAAATCAAACTGGCCTGGTCATTTTTCTCACGGAGTAAGCAGAAACATACTTTTCTTAATATATCTTACAGTCTGTTCTAAAGATAACGTTATTTTGGGGGTCTTCAAGGACACTGAACTACACTGAAAAGAGCACTGGACAGGACCAAAACACACGTCTCAAGTGAGACTCCAGACTTGCAGGCTCTGACCTGGGGTAAGTCAGCTGAATTTTTCCATCACTGTCTCCTTTCCAGGCCTGTTCTTGGTCCTTTGATCTGACTCTCTTCAGTAAAGCAAGGATAAAGCCTACTTTGTTGTAGGAGAAGTTAAATTATAGCAAGACTATGTAGAGCTGTAGACTTCCATTTGACTGTGAGGCATTCAAATAACAAATGAAAGCTCCTATTCAAAGTATTGTACATGTTGGGAATTGCATCACGTGTTTCCACACTGTTCTCTCAATAGGGTGAGTGCTACAATCACCATCTCATAGAGAACGAAAAAGAAATTGAGAAAGTTAAAGTACTCTAATCAAGGTTCCATAGCTCTTAAGCAGTGATGCTGAAAATGAGATTCAGATTGGGGTTCACCCAAAACTGCATAGTAAATGGCATTGTTAAGATTAAATGTTAGAAACTATCCTGAGAATCAGATGAAAGAAATAACCCATCTAGTTTCCTTTTATTCTTTCTCCTCCAACTTAGTTTAATTCATAGCCAACTTCCTTCATCTTCTTTCTGTCAGTACCATGTACCCCATTAAGGGGAAATGGCACTTTGGATCATAAGAACCCCATAAATACAGAACATTCACATGTTCTCTGTAAACTCATGATAAACTTGTCACCATTATAATGATTTATTGATTTCCCCTGTAATCCTTCAGTGCCTTCAAAATGACTGAGGTTCTCCTGATGTTAATTAGTTTTTAAATTTATGAAACTATAAAATCTATGACACTTGTCCCTGGATCAAATAGATGAATTATCATATTTCACAAAATATAATATAATAAACCTGCAAAAACTAGAAACTGTGAAGGTATAAACCTGTGGAAAGTAATAAGACTGTAACTGTCAAAGGTAGAAAACTTGCAACACTCAGGAAAAGAAAGCATGTTTAGGCTCTCATAGGTTTCACTGTATACATAATATAGTATACCAATATCATATAGTTCTTCAAAACCTTGACTCAAAAGCAATCTGCCTCATAATTGGGGCCTGAAAAAATTAGAACACAGACAAATGAAAGTGCTTTAAAGCAAGTGCTTTAAAAGGGTATTGTAACAAACAAAACAATTATCAACACGGTGAACGTGGTTATCTAATTATCTAAGGCTGCTGTAACAGAAATACCACAACTGGGTGGCTTTCAAAAAAGAAACTTATTTCCTCATAGTTTAGGAAGCTAGAAGTACACATTCAAGGCAGGGGAAAACTTTCTCTCTTTGTCAGCTCTGGAGAAAAGTCCTTGTCTCTTCTGAGCTTCTGATCTTGGATAGTTTTTACATGAGTTGACATCTCTCTTCTCCATCTCAGCTACTTTTATTTGCTTGTTTAATCTTTTTCATGGAAACCTTGGTGGTGCTACAGCTGCTAACCAAAAGGTCAGCAGTTCAAATCCACCAAGTGCTTCTTGGAAACTACTCTGTCGAATAGGGTCGCTATGAGTTGGAATTGACTCTGCAGTAGTGGGTCTGAGTTTTTATACCTCAAAAGATATTGATTTAAGACACACCCTACACTAATCCTTTCTCACTAACATAAAAGAGATAATCCATTCCCAAATGGTATTATAACCACAGAAATAAAGATTAAGATTTGTAACACATAGTGCAAGGGCACACAATTGAATCCATAACAGTAAGTCATAACTTTTAGAAGTGAGGTCTAAAATGAAACACTACAGAAAGAAATCAAACCCCTACACATGTTTATGCCCACTATAGTCACTCTGTCCCTCTCCTTTTTGAGTATAAATCAAGTACTACTCATATTGCTGCTTTGTGAAGCAAACGGAATAACAGTACAAAAAGCATTTTTGAAATGGCAATATAAGTATTAGTAACAGATTGGGAACCAACTGGCAACTTCAACTGCACTAAAATCCATCCTTAGAGTGAACCAAAAACTTCTCTAACTACTGTTTCGAATTCTATATTCAGTAACAACACATGACAGCTTGGTTTTCTTTTCCTTGTAACAGCCTGTTAAATAACTAAAGATAATCACTATGACCACCTGATGGCTTCACTACAAAAGACCAAACATAGTCAGGTCTTTTCTTTGCTCCTTGTATGAAAACATGCCCAACCAATTCACTCTATTAAATATTGCAATGTGGGCTCAGGAGAGTCTGAGTAGCAGCATTCATACAACACCTGACGTGGTCTGCCCAGTACAAAGCACGGCACACTCATCACCTTCTTTGATCAGAATCTCTGTATCCAATAACATGATCTAAGAACAAAGTGACCTAACTATTCTGCTATCAAGTCTGGGAGTTCCCAGTCTGTGCTAGAATAATCAATTAACAGCTCAATGCTGGGCTCTGCTCAGTTTGAGATAGTTTAGAACCTGTACTTTCTTACTTACTACGTGTCTATTCCATATGGGGTTGTGTCATTTAAATATTTAACAAGCAGATCAAAGCATTATTTAAGGGAGGGGAAAAAGGAATCAGAAACAAAGGCCTAGTCTTAAAAGATGTTACCAGAGAGTCCTCGCTGGTACATTAGTGAAGCATTTTTTAGTGTATTTTTCCACCATGTATGAATCCATCCTTTTTTTTCTTTCAGTATTTTTGCTAGTTATGTTTTCAAAGAATTGCTCAAATATCAGCATATTGGAAGCTGTTATCTCCCTTTTTTTTTAAGAAAGGAATTAAATTGGTTATCTGGTATATTTCTGGTGAAGTTTATGGTGGTTTTTGATAAGCTCCATACTTTCATTAAAATGTAATATGATGTCACTCTAGAATTTTCTGGAAGTTGGTATACTTTTTGCAAGTGTTCTAGACTTTTTTTCTCCACATTACATGGACTTTTCAAGATCCCAAACATGATTCTGTGACTTTGTCTGCATAGTCTTTTAGAATCAAATATATAATTTCTCTAGGTCTCAAAAATTCACTGTGTTTAAACCAGCTAGGCTGTCTTTTCTTTCTGGTATATATTTTTTGATACTGTTAGGTACTCATTTTTACTTTGTTATCAATTCTTCAACTTTTCAGCTTAAATATTGTTTTCCTTGATAAATAAAATTGTTAGTAGGTGTTTCCTTTTTTAATCTATTTCAAGAAGAAGTTAAAAGCACAGATAAAGCATATGATTTGTTATATCTACCCTTATTTCTTCCTATCGCAAACAGTTAAATGACTCCGTTTCATGCCTGTGTATGTCTTAGGTTTCAGCTAAGTATCTTATCTGGGAGACTAGGTTCTGAAGACTATTACTGGGCTTCTGATACAAGTGGTTCTTGTGGTGACAGAAGGGTCAGCCAACTCTGATATCTTCACTCAAAGATGGTCAATGAACCTTCAGAGATCACACTCACTACAATGGGCCTCCAAGCTCCTCCACTCTGTCAGTGACCACAGCTCATGGGGAATGACTGTCATATTCAGAGTTATGTGTGTAGCTGAGCTCCCATGAAGTCAGCCAAGTGCCGTCGAGTTGGACTCCCATGAAAGAACCCTTTAAAATCTGGATTCTCCCATGATACTGGTCAGCCTTCCATTGACTCTTCTGTAGAGGATTAACACACATCCACACATAGTCTGAATGAACATTTTTAGAGCCACTAAATTTCTTTTTTTTTTTTTATTATGACTGGGTGAAAATGTACATTCCCGTATAAATTTACATGCCCACCTATATGCAGTTTCCACTGCTCTCCCTGTCCGGTGACAGCACACTATTCCTCTCTGCTCCATATACGTCTCATTCTCCCAACAGTCTCCTTTCCCCTCCTCTCCACCCACTCTCCTTCCTTTCACACCAATGGACACATGCACAAGGAAGTTTATCGCAGCACAGTCCACGATAGCAAAAAGATGGAATCAACCCAGATGCCCAACAACAGAGGAATGGATAGGCGAACTATGGTAAATATACTTAATGGAGCACTACTCAATGATAAAGAATAGTGATGATTCCAGGAAACATCTCATAACCTGGTTTCAACTGGAAGATATTATGTTGAGTGAAAGTAGTCAGTGACAAAAGGACAAATGTTGTAAATTTCTTTAAGCTAAGAATTTTTACCTGAAGTGTATAACCCCTGTTGGCCTGAAAATGTCTTCAACAAGCTTATGGACCCCCTGAAATTCTTTGAAAAATATTAGAACAATACATGTAGAGAGAATTTTTAGCTTAATAAAGATTTGTAAAGGGATTCACAATCAAAGGTTAATATAAAAGCTTTTAAAAACATGTTTTTTTTAAAGTTTTTGATCACTTTATTTTGTTTTACCTTAATTTTTTAAATTTGCTCTTCTAAAGTTCAAAAATGATGGCACAGCAAAATATTTTTTACACTAGGGAGACATAATAACATCTTTCAATTGGATCAATACACTGAATCAAATTATTTTCTCAGAACTGGGAATATGTGGTTATAGTTACATAAAGTTATCTTAATTTCCAATTGAGAATAATAAACATGTATTTACTATAAGCATGTTTTATAGTTAACAATATAATATCCAAATGTTAAAATAACTCTAACAATAATGGCTAAAATAATATCAGCCATTGAATTTGGTATTCATATAACCTATCTAATCTCCACAGCAACAGAATTGGAGCTTTACAAGCGAGAAATGGAGGACTAAAGAGAGTCACTGAGTTTTCTAAGGTGATAGAGTTACCAAGCAGCAGTATCCACATTCCTAAGGAGGTTTGTCTGTCTTGTCTATCTGTTCTCTCTCTTGCTATCTATCATCTGTAATTTATACATTTTCTATCTAGTATTATCTACGATTTATGTATTTCTAACTTTCTATTATCTGTCTACCTGTCCACCTATCTACCTATCTCTATACACCTGTCTTACACAATTATCCATTTATATAATAATAGAAATTCGTTTAAGAAAAATTCTGTTTCTTAATTAGATGTTCTGAGTGACTGAGAGAGAACAGTATCAAAAACAGAACTTAGAAGTTCTCACAGGCATTTTATTCATGATGTTTGGCTTAAAAAACTGGCAGAATAGTTTGTTTCAAAAATCAACTTCAAATCGTAATAAATTATATGCTAGTCATTTTCCCATTGTGTATGTTAGCAATTATCTCTCATATCTTTAGCTCTGACACATACACATGGCATACAAGAAGACTGATAACTGTGCACTCCTGAAACTGAGTGGTATAACCATAGAACTAACAACGATTCTTATTAGCGATCGTAAATAAGGTTTGGGTGAAACAATTCTAATTTTGCATTTTTTCATATCTCAGGGAAAAAAATGCTAGAATTTAGACAAACCATGTCCACATTACTAATATCATAGGGGAGGCAAAAAATTATGCCTAACATAAGTTTCTTGAGGAAAAGTGCCCAAACGCAATTTCAGAGCTAAATGGACTACAAACTTGAGCCCTTACGTTAATGCTAAAGCTAGAAAGAAGAGAATCCATTTCAAACTGCACAAGTCTGTCAAAGAGCTTAAAGGCCTTTCTGAGACAGGGCCAGTGCTATCTTCATTACGATTGTATCAGCCATCCCTTCCTACATGAGACATTCATCATATTATTTAAGCTTCTTTTCTTGTGGTCCCTTGTAGAAACAACATAATTTCTTGAAAGGGAGGAAAATCACGAAGCCAACTGCAGGTTCAAAGCTGTCCTAAGCGTTTTCAGTTTCAGAAAACAAACCATAATTCTGCAGCAGTGTTTCTCATCACATACCCGAAAAGTGCCAGCAGGAGGGCTGTGGCTGCCAAGTTCTCCCGGAAAGTAAAAGCTGATAACTGGAAAGCAGAGATAATGGCAACACACAAGCAGACAGAAACTAAGTAAAAGACCTGAGAAAGAAAAAGAAAAAAGGGGGGCCTGTTAGACCAGAGGAGCATGTTCATCATTATCTGCATATCCTGCAGCTTTAGTTTCAACTTCCACTTCAGTGTATTCCTTTAATAATTATTTTGCAGATTAGAAATATTTTGGCAGTCACTCGCACAATCGTTTAGGGAAAGATCTGCCACAGTTGTTGAACTGATTCAGACCTACACTGAGCCCATGTGTTACAGAGTAGAACTGAGCTCCACAGGAGTTTCTTGACTATGATCTTTATGAAAACAGACTGCTAGGCCTGTCTTCCATGGTGCTGCTGCATGAGTTCAGTCTGACAGCCTTTAGGTTAGAGATCAAGCGCAAAATGTTGACACCACCTAGGAATTTTATAGAACCCCAGACACCTATGATGAAGCCAGGCTTCCTCTAAATGTAGAATGAGAACAGATATCCTACCCTGGTCTACAGGTCTACAAACCCCTGTGTAGCACTCTCCGCCTCCCTGTGCAACCTCACTTGTGGAGTCCCCACACAAGAAAAAACCATGGTCTCCCTTCTATGACTCTAGCCCAGCAGCCTTGGTCTCCCTTGGTGCCTCTGTTTGCACCTCTTGATTACAATAACATACACATTTTTCGTCTCTTCTTACTTTTCATTATTCTCAGCATAATGTCATTTCCTTGACATCCTTTTTTGAGAACCTGAATTAAAGCTACCCTCCATCACCTTATCCTGTTTTATTTCTAATCATTATTCAATTACATACTGTGTGTGTAATTTGTCTGTTCTGTGTCTGTTTCCTCTCATGATACAAGTTCCCTGAAGAAAAAGACCTTTTCTACCACATCCACTGATTCATTCTAAATATCTCAGATGCACCTTGGCCCATAACAAAGCTTCAAAAATGTTTGTTAGATGAGTGATTGAACAGAATCAGAGGTCACTGAAAACAGAAAGTAAGTAACAGTCAACCAAGAACCAAGTGGTTCACTCTGTCCTTAAGCCAAACACGACAGAGTGAATAAGAGGTGGGTTTGGTGGAAGGAATAAGGGGACAATAAACTGAAGATTGTAGAAAAAAAGGGAGACTCTGGGGCTTGGAGACTTTGGATGCCCCCTGGTGTCCTGGAAATGTGGTCACCTGATGTGTGCTCATTCTTGTAATACCACTTTTCTGTTTCACTCAAACGAACAAAAGACATTGTTCATAAGACAACATTAAATGGGAGACATGGGATTGTAGAGAGGTCAGTGGCAACGTGTGGCCTGTAAACATAACTTATTCAGAGTCAGGCTGACACAGCAGGAGATATGACCTCGGACAAGCAGACCTTCAGCCTTCAAGAGAAGAAGACGAAGGAGCTGTAAAGATGAAGGAGTCAGCATTCCTCAGTCTTCCATTCCCACCTCCTACTCCCACACCAGTTTGGCTTTATAGAACAGAAATTCACCTCTTAGAGCTCTGGATGTTAGAAGTTTAAATCAGGGTATCAACCATGTTGATTCCTTCTGGAGCTATATGACTCCCTCTTTGCTTCTAGTGGCTGCCAGCAAACTTCAACTTCCTTCCACTGCTTTTGTAGATATACCTTCACATGGCATCTTTTTTTTGGTGTAGGTGACTCTGCTATTCTCTGTCTGTTCTTACCTTTTATAAAACATCACTCAAAATGGATTAGGATCAGGGCCTACTCTATGTCAGCCTGATCTAATTTAAGTGATGTTATCTACAAAGAAAAAACCTGTTTCCCCAAATGAGTTCACATTCATAAAAACACGGGATTAAATGTCAAATTATCTTCTGGGGTGGGGGGTGCAATTCAGGTCATAAAGGATTCAACAACATGTATATTACATTGAATTTTTTATTCAACAGAACTCATCATACTTGTTTTTTAGAAAAACAACAAAAATTGCATCTCATAGTTTTGGAGGTTAGAAATCCAAAATGAAGACAGCAGTAGGGCTATGCTCTCTGTGAATGTTCTAGGGAAAAGATTCTTCCTTGCTTTTCTAGCTTCAGCTATTTCACGTTTTTCTTGACTCATGCGTGTATAACTCGAATCATTGCCCCCACTTCCAAAAGGCTCTTTCCTCTGCTGTCTGAATCTCCCTCTTTTTTATAATTTTTATTTTGTTGTTATTGTTGACAATACACACAGCAAAACATAGACCAATCAAATGTTTCTGTATGCAAAATTTAGTGACACTGATTACATTCTTTGAGATGTGCAACCATTCTTGTCAGCCTTCTCTGTGTTGTTTCTTTCCTGTTAACATAATCTCACTGCCCCCAAAGGTTCCCATCCAGTCTTTTGAGGCAATGTTGTCACTTTGATCTCGTAATTTTTGAAAGATCATAACGTTCAAGGTAGAGTCTTTTTACTAGTTAAGCTAAACTGTTTTTTAAACTTTATTTTGTTTTTATTATTGAGAACATACACAACAAAACATATACCAAGTCAATCATTTCTGCATATACAATTCAGTGACATTGACTATATTCTTTCAGTTATGCAACCATTCTCATCACCTTTTCTCAGTGATACTCAGGGAAGACCTTATTTACTAGTCAAGCTAAACTGCTGTTTGGTTTTAACATTTCAGGGAATATTTTTGAATCACTATTTAAGATTATTTCAGTGCAATAGTTTCAGAGGTTTATCCACCCTCTATAACTCTAGAAAGTCTCATCTCAGGTCTATGAGAATTTTAAATTCTGTCTGCGTGTAATCCTTTTGATCACAATTCTATGGATCCTTTAATCAAAATGTACAGTAATGTTAGCTGGGCAGTTCTTCTGATCACATGGCATAGAGCTGATTTCATTGAGGCAATCAATCAGTCACACATCTCAAATCCTGCTCCTATTTCCTACTCTCCATTTTTCCTCTGTTGCTCCCGAGAACACAGCTGTGCATTAGATGACCAGCAGCAAGATTCAACACCTGGGTACTATGCAATGAACTATAAGGTAGAACAGAAGCACTGTGCTCATTATTAGGGCCATTTAACTAGGATGTCCTGTGAAACCATGACTCTAAACCTCCAAATCAAGGAACCAAATCCCATGAGGTATTTGGTTGCACGTAAGCAGCCTCAGAGGCTACTTTCTTGTTGTTGTCACAAATATATCTAACATACAAGTTTTGTAATTCTACTTGCTACAGGTGTATAACTGACAGAAGTTTCAGTAATTGGATATGTAACTACCATTAATCACTGTGCTTTTTCTTTCAAAGTTTATTTTTCCTATCCCCCTCCCTCCCATCCTTAGTAGCTAATAAACTCTGATCTCTATATATTTCACTTTCTTATCTTTTTATATAGGTGAGGTCATACAATATCTGCTCTTTTGTGACTGACATTTCACTCAGCCTGAAGTCTTCAAGCACGACTCATATGTGAGCATATATCAAGAATTCCTTCCTCTTACTGTCTGAGTAGTACTCTGCTGTACGTATGTTCTGCATTGTGTTCATCTGTTCATCTGTTGATGGGCACTTAGGTTGTTTCCACTTTCTGGCTACTGTAAATAGCCCTGCAATGAACATTATGGTACAATCTCTGTTTTAGTCTCTGCCTTAACATCTCTTTGTTCTATATTTAGCAGTGGAATTGTTGGATCACATGGTAGTTCTATTTTTAGTTTTTGAGGAACTACATAGTGTATTTCACAACTGTACCATTTTTGCATTCCCACCATCAAAGAATAAGAATTCAAAAATCCTAGCCAACATTGTTATTTTCTGTCTCTTTTTTTAAAAATCCCTTAGCCATTTTAAAACCAAACCAAACCTGCTGTTGTTGAGTCAACTGAAACTCATAGATCCTAGAGGACAGAGCAGAACTGCCCTGTTGATTTTCCAAGAAGCACTTGATGGATTTGAACTGCCAATTTTTTTGGTAAGCAGTCAAGGTACTTAATCATTATGATTCCAGGGTATTCTATTAAAAAAAGAAACCTCTTTACCATCGAGTTAATTCTGGCTCATAGCAATCCTACAAGACAGAACAAAACTTTAGAATTTTGCTAAGGAGCACTGGTGGATTTGTACTTCTGAACTTTTGATCAGCAGTGGTGGGAATTAAATGGCATCTCTTTGTGCTTTTCATTTTTGTCTTTCTGATGGCCAATAATATTGAGCACCTTTTGATGTGTTTCTTAGTGTCCGACTGTCCTCTTTAACAAAATGTTAGTTGAAATATTTTGCTCATTTAATTTTGGGTTATTTGTCTTTTTGTTGTTATGTTCTAGGCGTTTTGTATATAATTTGCTTAAAAATCTTTTGATGAACAAGTTTTTCGTTACTGTTAGGTCCCATTTATTTATTTTGTCATTTGCTGTTTGTGTCTTTATTACTATATTAGACAACGCATTGTTAAGAACTAGGCCCATAGCATTGCTCTTGCATTTTTGTGTATTTATTGTATGGTTTTAAGTTTGCACACTCAGGTTCTTAATCCATTTTAACTTTTGTGTATGTGTGTGTGTGTGTGTGTGTGTGTGTATCTGGTGTGAAGATGGATCCTGTTTTGGTTTTATACATGTAGAAATCCACTTTTCTCAACACCATTTATAGAGAAAACTTCTGTCTCCAGTCAAGTAGCCGTAGCATCCTCATTGGTATCAGTTGACCACAAATGTGAGAGTTTATTTTGGGACTCTCAATTCTCTTGCATTGGTATGTGTTACACAGGCTGTTTTGATTACTTTAGCTATATTTTAATGTCTTAAAATCAAGAAGTGTGAGAGTTCCTACTTGTTCTTCTCTTTCAAATTTGCTTGAGCTATTTGGGGACATTTTTCATGCTATATAAAGCTGAGGACTGGTCTCTCTGTTTCTGTAAAGAAAGCTATTAGAATTTCAATTGAGATTGTGTTGAATGAGTTGATCATTTTGGGTAGTATCGGTATCTTAGCAATAGTAAGTCTTTCAATCTATAAACATGGAACAGCTTTCCATTTAAGTCTTCCTTAATTTCATTTAGCACTGTTTCATAATTTTCATTGTACAAGTCTTCCATGATCCTAATTATATTTATTTCTAGCTATCTAATTTTCTTACATGCTGTTGTAAATGTAATTGTTTCCCTAATTTCCATTTGAGATTTCTCATTGCTGGTATACAGAAACTGAGCTGATTTTCATTTGTGACCTTGTTTCTGCAAGTTTGTTAAAAATCTTCTATTAGTTCCAGAAGTTTCCTTATGGACTCTGGTATTTTCTATACATAGGGTCACGTATCAGCAAGTAGAGATAATTTTACTTCTTCTGGATCCTTTTTATTTATTTAGTTTATCTTATTACTCTGGCTAGGATTTCTAATACAGTATTGACTGTAAGTAGTAAGAGCAGGCACTTTTTTTCCTGATGTGGAGGGTAAAATTCTCAGTCTTTATCCATCAAGTATAGTGTTGACCACTGGCTTTTCATATATACCCCGAAACACACAGAGGAATTTATCTTCTGTTCCAATATTTTTTAGAATTTTCATGAAGAAAATTTGTTGGGTTTCATAAAATGCTTTGTATGCATTTACACAGGTAAATCCTATGATTCTTTTTCTTTGTTCTTGTGATGTGGTATATTATGTTAGACTGATTTTTCTGATGTTAAACCATCCCTGTGTTCCTGGATTTATCCCACTTGGTCATGGCATATGACTAATTTGACTAGTTATTGGATTCTATTTACTAGTATTTTGTTAAAGATTTTTACATCTATATTCATAAGAGACATTGGTCTGTAGTTTTCTTTTTTTGCAATGTCTTTGTTTTTGGTATCAAGGTTATATTTCCTTATAGAAATAATTAAGGAGTATTCCTTCCTTCTTTATTTTTTGGAAGAATTTAAACAGCAATGGTGTCAATTATCTAAATATTCAGCAGAAATTACTAGTGATGTCATCTGATCCAAGTCTTCTATTGTTTGGAGGTTTTTGATTACTGACTCTAACTGTTCACTTGTTATAGGTCTGCTGCCACTTTATATTTCCTCTTGTGACCATTTTGGAAGGTTGTATCCTTCTAAGAATTGTTTCACTTCATCTAGCATTTTATTATAGTTACTTACATCTTTTCTCTTTGCCAGTCTAGTTAAGGTTTGTCAGGTTTCTTGATCTTTTCAGAGAATTAACCTCTAATTTTGTTGATTCTCTGTAGTATTTTTGTTTTTCTATTGTATTTGTTTCTTCTCTAATCGACTTGATAGCAATGGGTATTTCTTTCAGCATAATTATTGACAAGAAGTGATCTACTCTACCATTTTGTTGTTTCTTTGTGTGTTTGTCTTAAGCTTTCTTTGTCTTTTTCCTTTACTACTGCTTGCTTTTTAGTGGGGAGGGGACAGGAAGGTTTATTGCAATCAGTCATTTTATATCCTTTACCTTTTTTTTAATTGGTTACTATGTATATTACATGGCTATACTATCCTTGGGTAACCTGGTACCAATACAACTACCATCTCATTGCCACTGAACTGATTCTAACTCATAGAGACCCTATAGGACAGAGTAGAAGTACCCTATGTGGTTTCCAAGAAGTAGCTGGTGGATTTGAACTGGCAATATTTTGGTTAGCATCTGTAATTCTTTTTATTTTTTTTATGACTGAGTGAAAATGTAAATTCTTGTGTAAATTCACATGTCACCTATATGCAGCTTCCACTGCTCTCCCACAAATATTGTATGAGACCCCTATGATAAGATCTCAAAAACAGACTTATGTATAGAAGAAAAGACTCTTTGACATCTGTAATTCTTAACCACTTTGTCACCAGAACTCCAACACAAATATAGTAACATGCAAAAAATTCTGTATGTATACCATTCTTCTACTCTACCTTTTGTTTTTGTTATCCCTAATTGCCTCTGCTATTTCATGTGTCCTGTAATATGGTTTTATCATTTCTTTTTATATATTTTTTATTAAAAAGCAAGAAAGACAAAACACTTGGAATTATCATGCATTAATACATTATTGCCAGCCCTTATACTATAATAATGTCCATGCAGTTTCCTTTACTGAAGATATTTCTTTCTCTTTTCTTCTTATTGTGATTAAGTGAAAGTATACTGTCCAAATCAATTTTGCATGCCTGTCTATCTGCAGCTCCTTTTGCTCTCCTTGCCTGGTGACAGCACATTCCTTTTCATTCTATACTTGTGTCATCCTCTTAGCAAGTTCCTGTCCACTCCTCTCCACTCTCCTCTCTCCCGTCTAGAAAGAGACTAGTAGGACATCCTCCTATAATTGCACAGAACCATAAATTACATATGCCATATGGTCACACTGTGTCCTCTGGTCCAGCCCATTTTTGTTGGAAAAGCTGACCACAGTGGTGATTTCTGGTCAGGGGCAGAAGCAGGTCTAGAGCCCACATTCCCAGGGGATCCTCCAGGCCATTGGACCATCAGTTCTGATATTTTAGTAGAGTTCTTGAGCTACACTCCTGTTTTTCTCATGTTGCTACAGGAACTCTACATTGTGTGCCCCATCACAGCTGCCTTTGATGGTGGCCAGGTACCGTTTGGTTCTTCTGGTCATATGCTGGTACAGTCTCCCATTCACGTGGGTCTTTCTGCCTCATGAGCTCTTTTTTTCCTCATGTCTTTGTTGTTCTTGGTCATCATCTATTTCAGATGAAGTGGCACCATTTGGTGTTCCTCATATAGCAGCTTGCTAGCTTGTAAGACTCCATGAAACCACTCACCAGTAATATGGGGTGCAGAAGACTCTCTTAGCAATAGGCTAGTTATGCCAATTCGTCTTCCTGTCTCTCAAAAGCATGGTCACCAGATCTCTGTCTCTGCTACTCTATCCTTGCAATACTGGGTTGAGATTAGAAAAGCTTTCATTTTATGGTGAAGTCCAGTTAAAATAACCTAATGTGTGTTGTCACTGCTTTCACCTAACCAAATTTGTGTCTACTGTCTAATCTATAACCAACTCTCTCCCTCCCTCTCCACCCTTCTAGCTGTCAGAGTCTTGTCTTCTGTACATAAGTCTATTATTAAGTCCTTATAATAGGGGTCTCATGCAATATTTGTTCTTTTGCCCCTGATTTCACTGAACATGTCTTCCGATTGAAACCAGGTTGCGTGCTGTTTCCTAAAATCATCATTGTTCGTTATCATTGCATAATGTTACATTGAGTATATATACCATAGTTTCTTTATTCACCTGTCAATAGTCATCTAGGTTGAACCTATTTTTTTCTATTGTGGACGATGTTGCAATAAACATTCATGTGCACGTGTCTGTTCATGTGACAGTCTTTATTTCTGTAGGATACATTCCAAGCAGTGGGATTATTAGATCAAATGGTATACCTATTCCTAGCGTTTTAAGGAAGCACCAAATTGCTTTCCAAAGAGGTCATAACATTTTGCAATCCCATCAGCAGTGTAGGAAAGTTTCGATGTCTCAACAGTCACGCCATTACTTGTTGTGTTGCATTTTTTGGATTGTGGCCAACCTTGTGAGATGACATCTCATTGTACTTTTGATTTGGATTTCTCTAATACCTAATGGCTGTGTGTATTGATTCATGTGTCTTTTAGCTGCTGGATGTCTTCTATGGGGGAAGTGTCTGTCCATCTCCTTAGCTCATCACTTAATTGGGTTATTCACCTTTTCCTTGTTGATATTTTGCAAGACCTTGTAGATTATGAAGATCATATGTCAGTCCAACACATAGCTGCCAAATATTTTTCCCATTCTGTAGGTGGTCTTTTAACTATTTTGATAAAGTCTTTGGATGAGCAAAACTGTTTGATTCTTAGTAGTTTCCACTTATCTGTATCGTTTTCTGTTGATTGTGCTTTCTTTGTCAGATTTTGAAGTCTCTCTAAGTCATGCATTAAAACTTTCACTGTTGCCCTATCTTTTCTTGCATGATCTTTATCGTTTTAGGTTTGATTATTTAGGTCTTTGATCCATTTTGAATTAGTTTTGGTATAAGGTCTGAAATACAGGGCTTGTTTCAGTTTTTTTATGGATGGATATCCAGTTTTGCCAACACTATTGGTTACAGACTGTTTTTACCCCACTTTATGGATTAGGGCCCTTGTAAAATATCAACTGTTCGTAAGAGGATAGTGGCATCTCTGGGTTCTCAATTCTGTTCCATTGGTTTATATGTCTCTTTTTGGACCAGTACCAGGCTGTTCTGACTGCTGTGGCGGTTTAATACATTCTAAGGTCAGGTAGTGTGAGGACTTCCTCTGTGTACCTCTTCTTCAGCAGCACTTTACTTATCCGGAGTTTCTCCCCTTTCCAAAGTTGCTTATTTGTTTCTCTATCTCACTAAGAAAAGAAAGAAAGAAAGAAACTGGGATTTGTGTTAGAATGTCATTGCAGTGGTAGATCTCTTTTGGGTAAAATAGATATTTTCACACTGTTAAGTCTTCCTATCCATGAGCAGGCTAGGTTTCTCCACTTACATAACTCTCTTTCAGTTTCTTGCAGCAAGATCTTGTAGGTCTCTCTGTATGGGTCTTTTATTTCTCTAGTTAAAGTTGTTCCTAGGTATTTCATCTTCTTGGGGACTACACTAAATAGTACTGATTTGGTGATTTCTTCTTTGAAGATCTTTTTGTTGGTGTAAAGGAATCCTAGTGATATAGTTATGTTAATCTTATATCTTGATACTTTGCTGAATTCTTTTACTAGTTTCAGTAGTTTACTGACAGATTCTTTAGAATTCTCTGCATATCATCTGCAAATAGGGAGATTTTTATTTTTTCTTTGCTGATGCAGATGCCCTTTATTTCTCTCTCTCATCTAACTGCTCTGACTACAACATCTAGTACTATGTTAAGTAGAAATGGTGAGAGCAGGTATCTCTGTCTAGTTTCCATTCTTAAGGGGAATTCTTTCAATCTCTATCCATTCAGAATAATGTAGATGATTGGCTTTGCATAGATACCCCTCATAGAATTGACAAATTTTCCCTCTATTCTTATTTTGATTGGAGTTTTTAGCATGAATGGATATTGGACCCTGTCAAATGTTTTTTCTGCATCAGTTGACAAAATCAGATAATTCTTATCATTTGTACTACTTATGTGGTTGATCACATTAATTGGTTTTCTAATGTTGAACTAGTCTTGCATCCTTGGTATGAATTCAGTTTGGTCACGATGAATTCTCTTTTGGATGTGTTGTTGAATTCTATTGGCTAGGATTGTGCTGAAGATTTTTACATCTATGTTCATGAGTGATATTGGTCTGTAATTTTCTTTTTTTGTGGTATTTTTCCCTAGCTTTGGTATCAAGGTTATACTGGCTTCATAGAATGAGTTTGGCAGTATTCCAATCTTTTCTATGCTGCAAAATAGCCACAGTACTAACAGAATGTAGTCCTTTCTAAAAGCTTGGTAGAATTCTCTGGTGAAGCCATCTGGGCCAGGACTTTTTTAGGTTGGTAGTTTTTTGATGATTTTTTCAGTCTCTTTCTTTGTGATGGGTTTATAAAGTTGTTCTGCTTCTCCTTGTGATAATTTTTGTAGGCTATATGAATCTAGAATTTTGTCCATTTCCTCTAGGTTTTTAAATCTGTTGGAGTACAGTCTTTAGTAGTATTTTGTTGTGCATTTGATTTCAGTTGAGTCTCTAGTGACATCTCCCATCTCATTTCTTATTTGGGTTATTTGTTTCCTCTCCTGTTTTTCTTTTCTAAGTTTAGCCAATGGTTTATTATGTTTGCTGATCTTTTCAAAAAGCCAGCTTTTGGTTTTGTTAATTTTTTCAATTGTTCTTCTATTCTTTACTTCACATTCTGATTCTATTCTCTACTTCATTTTCTCTAATTCTTTTTTCTATGCTCTAATCTTTATTTTTCTGATTTCTTCTGGTTCCTGAGGGGTTCCTCTGTTGGTCTCTTTCTATTTGTTCAAGCTGTAGAGTTAATTCTTTAGTTTGGGCCCTTTCTTCATTCCCGATGTGTGCATATGTAGAGATAAATTGAGCTCTGAGCAGTGCTTTTTCTGTATCCCATAGGTGCTCTTAGGATGTTTTCATTCTCATTTGATTGCATAGATTTCTTTATTTCATCCTCGATTTCTTCTATAACTGATGGATTTTTGAGCAAGATTTTATTCAGTTTCCATGAGTTCAAATTTCTACCTGTTTTTTCTGCTGTTGATTTCAGCTTTTATTGCTTCATGATTTGAAAAGATTCTTTTCAATTTAATTCAATTGTTTTTGATTTTATTGAGACTTCCTTTACGTCCTAACACATGCTATATTCTGGAAAATGATCCTTGTGCAATTGGAGAAGAAGGTGTCCTTATCTGTTGATCAGTAAAAAGTTCTGTATGTATTGAAGAGGTCTAGTTGTTTACTTGTCACAATCAGATCTTCTGTATCTTTACTGAGCTTTTTTCTGGATGATCTGTCCATTACTGAAAGTGGAATGTTAAAGTCTCCAACTATTATTGTGGAGTGATCGATCTTACTTTTCATTATTATCAGTGTTTGTTCAATGTATTTAGATGCTCTGATATTGGGTATATGAATATTGTGATGTCCTACTTTTGCATTGAAACTTTAAGCAATAAATAGTGACCATCTTTTTCCACAATGGTAGATTTTACATTAATGCTTATTTTATCTGAGATTAGTATTGCCACTCCTGCTCTTCTTTGTATGTTGTTGGCTTGGTACATATTTTTCCGTCCTATGATTTTCAGTTTGCTCATATCTTTGAGTCTAAGGTGTGTTTCTTGTAATCAACATGTAGATTCATCATGTCTTTTGATCCAGGATGTCACTGTCTCTTTATTGGAACATCCAGTGTGTTTACATTCAATTTAATTATTGATAGATATGGGTTTAGTACTGTCATTTTGATGCATTTTGTTGTTGATGTTTTCTGTTACTCTTATAATTCTGTTCTGTGTCAGTCTTCTTTATGGGTTTACTATTCATCTTTTTCAGTGGTGGTTTTGCATTTATTAAGACTCTTGTATTATGTTACATGTTTTATTATGTCTCATTGTTACTTTGCTTTGTGGTTACCCATATGATCCCCCTTAGTATTCTGAATTTAATCCGGACTTTAACCTCTGCATATCTTTTTAATTTCCTCTCCATCTGATAGGTTTATTCCTAGTGTAGTACATTCCTCTTGTTAGTGTGATGATGTCATAGTTTCTGCATTCTGATCACTGATTCCTTTCTTTTAATACTGTTGTTTCGATTGAGCTTTGTGACTGCCCTGAGTGGGATTCTGGATGCTCTGTCTAGCATTGCCTCATTAAGTATAGACTTGATGTTTTTGCTTTTCTAAGCAAAGAGCTTCTTTCAGTATTTCTTGTTTGGTTTTTACAGTCTCTAAGTTTCTGTTGAGTTGCCAGCCAAGCCAAGTGCCATCTGTTTATTTGAAGTTGTCTTAATTTCACCTTCATATTTGAGAGGCAGTTTTGCCGGATATATAATTCTTGGTTGGAAGTGTTTTTCCTTCAAGGCTTTGAATGTTTCATCCCACTGCCTCCTCGTCAACATCATTTCTGCCAAGAAGGCAGTAGAAAGCCTACAGGGCTTCCCTCTGAATGTTAACTTTGCTTAAAGATTCACTGCCTTTAAGAGCTTCTCTTTATGTTTCATTTTACTAAGCTTGGTGTTGGTGTCTCTCTTTGGGGGTCTAGTTTTTGTTGTGTCGGATACACATTTTGGATATCTGTGTTCTATTCTTTCATAATTTCAGGAATGGTTTCTGCCAGGAACTCTACAACAATGATATCTGTATTTTCAGCTATCCCTCCCTGTTCAGGAACTCCAGTTATTCATAGGTAATGTCTCTTAAAAGAGTTCCACATGTTTCTTAATGCTTCTTCATTTGTCTTATTTCTTTTCTCTGATTTCCACTCATAAATGCTGGTGTCAGTTAATCTCTCCTCAAGCTTACTAACTCTGGCTTCCATCTCCTTAGTTTTGCTCTTTTGGCTTTGGATTGAATTGTCCAATTTTGTAACTTTATTGTTGATCTGATGGATTTCAGATCATTGATGTTCCATCAATTCAAATGGCTTCTTAATTTTTCATTTTGTTCTGCTGCACTTTGTTTAATCTCTAGAAGGGCTCTATACATAGTGCGTTCGTATTTGACCTCTGATAATTTCAGAAAGGTTTCTTCATCTGGAAACCTTTTAGAGTCTTTACTTTGGGAGTTTTCTGAAACCATGATGGATTACTTCCTTAAATGGTTAGCTATTGATTGTCATTTTTGTACCATCACGAAGCTCTTTTTTTTTCCTGCTGTTACCTCAAAAGCAGCTGAAGGATAGTTCTAAAAGGGGAGTCAGAACACTATAAGATTTGGTCTTACTCTTCTGTGTACTCTAGTGACTGGCCACAGGTGGACTTTCCTGGGTGGCAGGCCCTCCTCCTACCTGCTAAAGGTGGGAATTACTTGTGGCAATTTTGTCATTACACCAGTTGAGCCTATGGTGTAGCTCAGGGAATGAAGGAGAGAATGATGCCATCCTACTCGTCTGCCCAGGACTACTGTGCTCTGTAGATGTGTTTAGCTTAAAACTTCTTATTTGTTGAGAGAGGCACTGTGCAGTGTCCACTGAAGGCAGCTGGGGTCTCAGAGGTGGCAGACTCTACCTCCTGGCTAGCAAAGATGGGTGCCCTACTCATGGAGTCACTGGGGGTAAGTTAGCTAACACTATGTTGTGGATCAGCAAAGGGTAATGGAAATGCTGCCACCCCACTCAGCAGTCAGTTATCCAGGTGTTCTTATTTTAAAAAGATCCTTTTCTGCTGAGGAAGGTGCTGTCCATCAGCTGCTGAAATCAGTCAGGCCCTCATGTGTGGTAGGCCCTGCTTTCTGGCTGACAACAGAGGCATCTCATAGGCCATCCCCAGATGCTATGATGTGGTACAAAGAAGGGAAGGGGTAGAGCTTTGCTGCCTGTATCTGCATGGCCCCACCCCTAATTCTAGGCACAATCATCTTAAATACAGCTTTTCTTCTGGAGAAGCACTATCCAGACAGGGACTGCTGCTTGTCATGAGAGTTAGCCCATCCTGAGACCTCTAGGTTGCTGACTGTGCCTCCCAGCTGACCAAGGAAGAGTCCTACCTGAGCTGCCCTTCCTGTTGTGATACAGCACAATCTAGGGCACACTTGAGAAAAAGAGGCTAGAGGGGCAGTGGTGTCCTCAGTCCACAATCAGGGTCTCAAGATGTAGCTGTCTATTCCAAGCACAGTCTCTCTGCTGCACTATATGGTGTTTATTTAAGCACTGCAGTTCTTTGTATTTGCCAGCTCATGCTCCATCCCAATCTCCTGAATAACAAAGGAGGCTTCAGTACCTGCAGTCCTCCCAAATGATACATCAGTAGAAGCAGAGCTTAGTGTGCCACTGCCTTGTCTTTGAGAAAAGCAGTTTACTCCTTACTGGCACCTAGTCCAATCAGATAACCCAGATCCTAGGGCTCCCAGGATGTCCTTGTTACTCTGTTCAATTATTATTCTAGGCCATATTTCTCAGAGGGACTTGAGGAGACCTGTGCTTAGTGCATCATCTTGGCCCCACCTTGGATAGTACTTTCTGTATATATCTTTTTTCTTCAGTCTACAGAACTCCTACTAGTTCTTTCGGTGTAGGGGAGGGCAGTCTGATGGACATGAACTCTCTGTTTCTGTTTGTCTGGGAATGTTTTCATTCTTGTAGAACAGTTTCACTGGACATACCATTCCTGGTTCACTTTTTTTTTTTTTTCCATTCACCCCTTTAAATGTACCATTCTACTGCCTTCTAGCCTCTAGTAGTTTTGAGGAGAAATTGATGCTTAATCTTATCGGGAATGCTTTGTTTGTGACTGCTTATCTTTCTTTATTTTGAAGACTCTATTTTTACAGAGTTTCATTCTAGAAGCATAAGTCTCTTTGGGTTTATCCAGCTTTGGACTCTTTGAGCTTCTTGGATTTGCAGATTCATATCCTTCATTACACTGGAGAAGTTTTGTCATTATTTAGTCGAAAAAAATTCTGAATCTTTCTCCTTTTGAAAATCCCATGACGTATTAGTCTCTTGTTGTTGTGCCATAGCTCTATTAAACTTTGCTCAGTCTTCTTGAGCCCCTGTTGTTATTGTTCCCCAGCTTCTCTGATTAAACCAACACATCTTTTAACTCACTGATTCTTTTTTCTGTTTGATTAAATCTATTGGTAAATTATTCTGTTGTTTCTCTTTCTAGTTATTATCTCTTGCAGTTACAATGTCTCTTTTCTTAGATTTTCATTTTGTTCTCGCAGTGTTCTTACTTATTTTAGGTCTTTAATTATGTTTAGGTCTTTAATTATGTTTAATATTATTAAATTATAGTCTTCTATTTTATTCATTATTCAGTCTTCCCTATATCTTTTTTCACTCCCTTCATCATGGGCCATCATTTCCCTGATCTCTGAGTGTCTTGTGAATTGTTGTTTTTTGTTGTTGAGGCACTGGACTTTTTTGAGGGTGTTCTCTTTCTAAGTTCTTAACTGCACTACTTTCTGCAATAAATGAATAAAAATTTCTTAGGTAGGCAAAGCATTTGGCCTTTTCTTACCATTTCCTCTTCCTCTCCTTGATAGATAGCCCTATTTTCCTCCCTAGTTTTATTAGGATTCAAAAGTTCCAGATTTGGGTTTTCAATTTTCAGTGTCTCCTAAACACACCAGAGAGCACATTATGGTCAATCTGTCTGCCAGCAGGCACTGCCACAAAGTTGAGCTATCACACATTAATCAATCGGTCCACCAAGGATCCTAGTACCCTTGCTCTGCTTATTACTTGCATCCCATCATTGTTTCTGAAACCATATTATCATTTTGAAAATGTACTCCCAGAAAATCTCCTTCAGGGCTCGGTGATGTCCTCCAGTTTTGTTTGAGGTTTCCAATCCTTGTTCTATATCATCTGCTTATATTGGAGCTAGCATTCCATGGAAAATATAGGCCAGCTTTCCTGTGTTTCAGGAATAGGAGTGATTGTCAGTCTCCAGAACAGTAGATCTATCTTGTTTTTTTTCAGAGCCCAGGGGCCCTGTAGTGATTGGGGAAGCAGTATTTACTCATGTGACTCTCCACTTGGCTCCACTCCAGTTGACCTTCCACAGGAGTTCATATCAATACCACATCTGACAGTTACCAGGTGAGGGATGAGGTATCACACTCTGAGTGGACCCCCAGGGAGGTCTGCTTTGTTGCTGTCAGAGCCAGTCTCATACTGTGTTGGCTGTGGGTATAGTCTCTACATAAGATGCCTGTTTCCTAGCACACAGCAGCCTCATTCAACACTCTCTAGTGCTTACCAAAAATGGGAGCCAACAGACTGGGACTAACTTTCCAGGACATATGTCCTGTTGATTTCAAAGGCCTGAGATACTGTTGGTTTCAAGGGATGCACAGCAAGAAAGAAAAGAGTTGATTTTGAGAGCCAACTCCACTTCAGGGGCCATCTGTAGAAACTCACAGTAGGCTTTCAGTGACACTGTTTAGGTGGGAGGAGGTAATGGAACACTCTATTGAACCCCAAGTGAGGTTGGCCTTGTTGATTTTAGAGAAGTTTGGAATCCTGTCTGTTTGTTCAGGGAGTTGGTGTAGTAGTTAGCAAAGCAAGCCCTTTCTTCTTCAGTTCACAGCAGAATTGGTGGAGGGAAGCAGGGGGAAGGGGAAGTGATTTTCCTACAGAGTAGTACACACTGTTGTTTCACAGATTCTTGCCTGTCTACAATTTCCAGCTATGTTCCTTTGCTAACTGATTCAGAGTCTTTTAAAGTTGAATACACTTTCCTTTTCATATTTCTTGTTGCATTTGTCCAAGGCGGTGGGAATGATGGTCTTTTTATACAGTGAACTGTCTAGAATCTCAGTATTTATCAGTCTTACCCCAGGTTCATAAATTGCCTTATGTGCTTACTAAAAGGCATATTTCCCAGTCCCACTCAGATCTATTGAATCAGAATCTTGAGGACTAATCCCCAAAGAGTTATTATTGTTAATGACTGTCCAGGTGACTACTGTGACTGTGCAAATTTGAGGAGAAACCTAATTAAACTAAATGATCTCAAGTTTTGGGGCAACATAGGTATGATACTTTTAAAGTGTATTATTGAAAAGATACGGGCTTTACGTTCAAAAAGAAATAAGTGAGTTAAATTCTAAGCTATATCCAAAGAACAAGCATTATCTGAGACCAATGTGCTAATTTGCCAGGTCCTATGGGGCAGATGCAGGCAGAACAGAAAGCAGCTCAGGTTGCACTGCATAGGGCAGTTCCTCTGTAAACACAAGATCCTTGTCCCTTTCACTAGGACACAGAATGAAGAGTGTTTATGAGGGCAAAACCATGACTTTCCTATGGAAATCACAACTCTAACACTGAGAGTAGATACTGATCATTGATAAGAATACTCTGACATGTTAGATGTATTTTTTTGATTCAAGATTAGTGGCCTGGACTATAGGAAACAGCCCAATAATATGCCAATTACTGATCTATTAAGGACTGAAGAGAATGGTCTGAAAAAACTGAATAAATAAAGGAAAATACTTTATACACAAATTTGCGAATAAGGCAAAGGTCTCACTAAAGTTAGCTTTAGGCATGCAGGTGATATATCATTTTCAATTACTTTTATCACCCAAAATTTCATCCTTCAGCAAAACCATGTTAAAGATGATTACTTTCTCATGAATCCATTAACTCTTGCATTTCTGAGTAGGCCCTTCATTTTCAAGATCTCTTCCTGTAGTTAATCAATCTTTCCTCTTATAAGTAATCCTAAGTGGTTAATGGTGATTTTAAATCGGGTGGCTACAACCTGAAATGCTTACTGTAAATGCTTAGCTGTTTCTGAAGGGTAAGCAGGTTGAACTCACCAGATCCACTGTGAGAGAAAGATGTAGGTATCTGCTTCCATAAAATTTACAGCCTTGAAAAGTCTATGAAGCAGTTCTACTCTGTCCTATAGGGATGTTATCATGTGGAATTGACTCAACAGCAATGGATTTATTTTTAGTTTTCTCTTGTTGATTGGTCTGAGGTAGCCAGAGCCACCCCTTTTCCCACCCACACAGTTAAACAGTTTACCAGGTACAGGTACACAAGGTCTTGTTCCAAAATCCTACCATGTCATACAGGAAGTTAGTGAACCAGTACGTCCTGTGGCCAAGGCCACTGATATGCTGCAATCTTTTGGCTCCAGTCACCCTGTCTTTCACCACAGAGCTTCCAATTGATGCAGTCAAGGTGGAGAAGCCCAATACGATGCAGAGTGCAACACCACATTGACGGATGCTCTCCAAGCTGTAGGCCAACAAAACAGTTCATCAGACAATGGATAAATAACTCTTGTAGTCACAATCAGTGATAATGATAATAGTGATAAAATTCATTCATCAAGAATACATGGTCAACTAGTCATACTGGCTAAGGGCATGTATACTCTCAAGAATCCCTGCAAAAACTATTTAAATTTATAGTATTTTTTTCAGTTTACAGAAGACATAACTGAGGATCAGAAAAGTTGTAGGAAATTTTGGTTTTATCTTAATATCTATTTTTAAACAGTGAGCTAGACTCCCAATTAAAATAAAAAGAAATTCCCGGAATGGCATCCATGGAAAGCAGCAGTCTTTACCCATGAATGACCTGCAACAGTATTGCCACAGGGAAGCAGTTACTACAGCCTCACCTGTCACTGATCTATCTCTGAATTCAGTCACTCAAAATACCAAAAATGATTTATAATAACTCAAGAGGTTTTCCAAATAATATATGACATTATATCCTATGGATCATGGTTTTTACCTGGAGTGCTAGTAGTAACATTCTAGTCTCAAGTCACTTAGCTCCATCCTCTGAGCTAACCCTTGAGGAGCAATCAAGTCACAGTTTAAAGACAAGATAAAACTTCACAGGAAACATAGTCCACTATGTCCTGCATTCTTGTTTTATAACAGACATTAGTTAGTCTCCACCTAGAATTCTGGGCATGTATCAGGGATCATTAATGGAGGAATCTGGAAATCAATATACGAATGTAAGGACAGACTTAAGGTGAGAATGCCCATTTGAGTACATTTGTGTTTTCCAGTTTAGTTTAGCAGGTGATTTATGAAGAATACAGAGTTCCTGGGTGGTATAAGTAGTTAATGTGCTTGGTTTCTAACTGAAAAATCAGATGTTGATTTTCACCCAAAGGTGTCTTGGAAGAAAGACCAGGTGACCTATTTCTGATAAGTTAGACATCAGAAACCCTTTGAAGCACAATTCTACTGTGATATACATGTGATCACCAAGTGTTGGCAACAGATTTTATAAAACACATAAATAATACGTTATTTTATTATCAGTTCTTAACAAAAATCTATCAGCAACATGGTAGAGAACACAAAACAGAGAAAGCAAGGCAGAACCATTCTTACTTTATCAAGAAAATGAGGCTAACACTTGCTTCAGCATAGGCTTCATCCCCACACATGACTGTTTTGGGACAATGAGAAAAGCTTTGTCTGAGGAATTGTAAAGGTAGTATCACAATATCTACCTGTTTTAGTATCATGTTTAATATTTCAACACAAAATAACGTTCTGGAACATGTTGGTTGGATCCCATAATCTTGAAGAACTCATACACTTAGGAAAATGTCTACTCAGAAATATAATTGAATGTTATGTTCACTGTTCTAAGCTTAGTCAGACACTGTGTTTTCTCTTTTAATAACTTCCTTCACATTTTGTAAAGTAATGCCCAAGCACTGTCACTAACTGTATATGTTAAAATCTCTCAGGATGAGCTAAAAGGTAGACAAAAGATACGAAGCACCCCAGTGATTTTCTTCCAAAGTTGGGTCATTTTTAATGAGCTTTGCCACTCTTCCAAGAACTCCTTCAACTCACATCTTGTCCTCATTCAATAAGGCTCCTCCATATGGGTGGCTATATAGTGTTATTCCTGTAAAACACAATTGAACAGTGAGTGTCAAATGTGCTACGAAGACAGTCTTCTGCTGAGTCATGTAGAATTTGTGTGACCATGAGATATCTCTTCTGTGTTTTGTTCAGGCCAAGCAAATTACCTCATGAAATTTGGCTAGTTCAGGTTGGGATTTTTGTCGTTGGCATTGTTATAAAAAATAATGAGTATGTATTAAATGCACATCATATGAAAGGCACCACACTCACACTTGACCATGTTTCATTGCCAAATACTTATAAGTATCCCATGGCTTGGGTAACACATTATCCACAGTTTACAACTGAGAGAATGGACTCAAAAGTCTACATAACAATTTACCAAGAGTGATCACTTAATGGAAAATAGGTGAATATTCAAAAATCTACCTCTAGATCAAGCCAGGTCTAGCCAGAGAGATAACCGGTTATTTCTCTGGCTTAATTTTGTTCTTCGGAATTTCTTTCTTTTGATTTGTTTACTTTGTGTGTGTGTATTATTACTGTTGGTAGGAACAGCAGAATCACTTCCAACTCATAGGACTCTATGTACAACAGATGAAAACGCTGCCCAGTCTTGTGCTATCCTCATGATTATTGTTACACTTGAGCCCATTGTTACAGACACTATTCAATCCATCTTTTAGGAGGGTTTTCCTTTTCCACAGACCCTCTATTACATGATGTTCTTTTCCAGGGATTGTCACTTTCTAACAGCATATCCTTCCTTGTATTTATAAGCTTGTGCATTATCATAATGGCAGCAGCCAATACCGATAAATTATTATCAACTAAACAATTAAAAGTTTTTTTAAAGAAGGCTGTTTATATTGCACATGGTCTCTTCCACAATCCCTCCTCTGCAGCACACTGCAGTCACTGTCATATCAAGAAGAGCTCCAAAACTCAGGAAAATAACTTTAAATTTCATCTTAAAGATATTATGACTCATATGAATGATCAAGAGCCCTTTTTCTATCACTTGTTTCATGTATTTGAAGCAATCAAGCTACATGAGTGACTTGTATGCAGAGATCATTACAAGATACATATTACCTAGAATTATTTCATGTTTCCATTCCAATATTTTTCTTCTTCTTTCAGCTCATTTTTATCTCATTATTGTATTTTTATGTGTCCTTATAATATAGCATTGAAAATTTACTTGACACGTGTTAAAAGATGGATGAAGTCCGAAGTGATGCTGAGTGCAATAAGTCAGTCACAAAAGGACAAATATATGACCTCATTTATACAAGAAGACAAGAAAAGGAAAATATATATAGATAAAAGTTTACTTAGTGGTTACTAAGGGTGAGAGAAAAGTAGAAAAGGAGAATTAACAGACATGAAAAAATTGCACTGATCAAAGGTCGAGTTGCATAGCTGATTAGTGACATTGCTGTCAATTAAGCTGTAAACCAGTAAAAAGTCACACTGGCAAAAGTTTTGTATCAGATATATTTACAACAATAACAACAAAACAGCAGCTGCTAAAGTACAACCAAAACCTCACGGGATTCAATTCCCTGGTTTAGAGGTTTAGGGCCACGGTATCATGAGACACCCCTAATTGCCCTAATAACATATTTAGTGCTTCTGTGTTTACTCCTAACTTATTGCATAGTAACAGCTTTCAAGGGACCACCCAAGGCATTGCAATTGGTCTCTGTTTGCCTGAAGCAACAGAGGATATGGAGAGACAAGAATAAGATGAGGAAATGGAATGCTTGCCCAACTGTCTTCACGAAAAACTGTATCCTTTGTCAAGAAATCATAACAGGATGGTGTCTGGCAACAATTACTGAACATTTTGATCAAAGATTCTGGGAGATGATTCACGATCAAATGATGGAAAAGAAAAAGCAGTAAAACTTTAAAATTCTATGGACTCCAAAGTTATGGAGCCAATGGGCTGGATGAACCTCTGAAACTATTGCCCTGAGATAATCTTTAAAATTTAAAATATTCTCTAAAGTTTTGTTTTTTCAATTTTTTTTTATTGTGATTAAGTGAGCGTTTACAAACTCCGTCAATTCACCATATAAAACCTAAAGAACTCCCCTCTCTACATCTACATTTGCTCTGCTCAACCTGTGACACCATACTCTTCCTTTCCACTCTTACTTCCAGAATCCACTCAATTAATATTTGTCCCCTACTTTCTACCCTCTCTTCTCTCCTCTAGAAGGGAGCCAGTTGGACAGCCTCATACATAAATCAAACCACAAAATATGCATACCACCTGCATCGATCTATGTCCCATAGGCCAATCCAAACTTTGTCTGAAGTGCTTTGTCTGAAGTGAAGGACTGGTTTCAGCTCTGAGCTAGCAACAAGCCCCGGGCCTATGTTCTCAGGGGACTCTCTGGGTTGTCAGACCATCAAGTCTGGTCTCTTAACAGAGTTCTAGATCTGCACTGCCTTTTTTCTTGTGCTATGCCAGGGATTTTACACAGTGTTCCCTGCCAGGGCTGCCTTTGGTGGTGGCTAGGCACCCCTAGTTCTGTTTCATGTTGATGTAGTCTTGCTATCCTACAGACCCTTCAGTCTCCTGGGATCATATTTTCCTCATGTATTTAATATTCTTGGTTTACATTTGCTCCAGCTGAGATGGGAACAGTTGGTGTTCCTTAGACGGCAGCTTGCTTGCATTTAAGACTTCAAGTGACACTCAACAATCTGGGATGTAGAACAATCTCTTAGAAAAAGACCAGTTATGCCATATGACCTCAATATCCCCTGAAACCACGATCTCCAGCCCCCTGTTCCAGCTACTCTGTCCTTTAAAATGTTTGGTTGTATTCAAAACCTTTTAGCTTATAGCATAGTCCAGTTATGCTGACTTCCTTTCTACTGTACGCTGTCAGGACATTCACCTAACTTAATTCCTGTTCACTATCTAATCTATGAATAACCTTATGCCCCACACCCCACCCTTGTAGACATCAAAGAGTATTTTCTTCTGCGCATAAGCCCTTTCTTAAGTTCTTGTAATAATGCCAGCCAGCCAAGTGCTTGTAATAATAGTCTCACACAATATTTTTCCTTTTGCAGCTGACTGATTTCACTCAACGTAACATTCTGCAGGTGATTTAAGTTTATGAGATATTAAAATCATCATTGACCTTTATCATAGCTTAGCATTCTATCATGTAAATACACCATAATTTATTTATCCGTTCATCTGTTGATGGGCAGCTAGGTTGATTCCATCATTCTGCTATTGCGGACAGTGATGCAATAAACATTAGAGAGCATGTATCTGCTCATGTGACAGACCTTAAATCTGTAGGATATATTCCAAGCAGTGGGGTCATATGGTATTTCTGTCTCTAACTTCTTAAGAAATCACCATAAGTACTTTCCAAAGAGGTTGTACCATTTTACATTCTCTCAGTGTAGAAGAGTTCCAGTCTCTCCAAAGCCTCTCCAACATTTGGTACTTTGCATTTTTTTTGTTTAGTACCAGCCTCACTGGAGTGAGATGGTATCTTATTGTAGTTTTTATTTGGATTTCCATAATGCCTAATGATTCTGAGAATTTCCTCATGAGTCTTTTGGCTGCCTGGATGTCTTCTTTGAAGCAGTGTCTGTCCATATCCTTTGCCCAGTGTTCAACTGTGTTATTTTTCTTTTTCTTGTTGATATTGGGCAGTATATTGTAGATTATGGATATTATACTTCCATCAGATATGTGGTTGCCAATTATTTCTTACAGTCTGTAGGCAGTCTTTTTACTGTCTCGATAAAGCTTTTGGATGAGCTTAAGAGTTTGATTTTTCGTAGCTCCCATTTATTTTCACTCTAGATGTTTGTGCATCTTTAGTAATATTCTGTGGTCTGTTAGGCTGTATATTAGAGCGTCCAGTGTTGTCCCAACATTTTATTCCATAATCTTTATCACTTTATACTTGACATTTAACTCTTTAATACATTTTCAGTTTTTGTACAAGATGTGAGATATGGGTATTGTTTCAGTTTTTTACAAATGGATATCCAATTTTGCAAACACCACTTGTTAAAGCAATGGTTGTTCTCCAGTTTACAGACTTTGAGCTTTTGTCAAATATCAGCTGTTCATAGGTGGATGGTGTTATTTCTGGATTCTCTATTCTGTTTTTGTACTGGTACCCAGCTGTTTTGATTACCATGGCAGTGTAATAGTTTCTAAGGTCAGGGAGTACGAGGCCTCCCACTGTGTTCTTTCTCTTCAGTAGTTCTTTATTAATCTGGGGTTTCTTCCCTTTCCAAATAAAGTTGGAGATTTGTTTTTCCATCTCATTAAAAAATGACATTGGAATTTGTATCAGGATTGCATTGTACGTATATACTGCTTTGGGTAGAATAGACACTGCACAATGTTAAGTCTTCTATCCACGAGCAATGTAACTTTCTCTACTTTTATCAGTCTCATTTGGTTTCTTGCAGTAGGGTCTTGCGATTTTCTTTGTATAGGTCTCTTACGTCTCTGGTTAGATTTATTCTCAGATTTTTTCTCTTCTTGAGGGCTATTATAATGGTACTGATTTGGTGATTTTTCTAGTTGATGGTCTCTGTTGGTATAAAAGAATCCAACTGATTTATTTATAATTATCTTATACCCTGATACTTTGCTGAACTCTTTTATTAGTTCCAGTAGCTTATGGATTCTTTAGGGTTTTCTGTGTATAAGACCATATTGTCTGCAAATAGAGACACTTCTTCTTTACTGATGTGGATGCCCTTTATTTCTTTATCTTGTCTGATTGCTCTGGCTAGAGCCTCCAGCACAATGTTGAATAAAAGTAGTGACAGTAAGTATCCTTGTCTGGTTCCCATTCTCAGGAGACATTCTTTCGGTCTCCATTCAGGATGATGTTGGCTAGATCTAGGCTAACTTTGCCTAGATGCCCCCCTTTTTGTGTTGAGGAATTTTCCTTGTATTCCTATTTTGCTGAGAGTTTTTAACATGAAAGGGTGTTGGATTTTGTCAAATGCCTTTTCTCTGTCAGTTGATGAAATCACGTGATTCTTATCTTTTGTTTTATTTATGTCATTGACTACATTAATTGTTTTTCTAATACTAACCAATCCACGCATCCCTGATGTGAATCTTACTTGGTCATGGAGAAGTTTGTTTCGTTTTTTCAATATGTTATTGAATTCTACTGCCTAGAATATGTTGAGGAATTTGTACCTATGTTCATGAGAGATATTGGTCTGTAATTTTCCTTTTTGTGTGTTATGTTTATCCAGTTTTGGTGTCAGGATTATGTCAGCTTCATGGATTGAATTTGAGAGTGTTCTATCATTTTCTATGCTGTAAAATACCTTGAGTAATATTGGTATTAACTCCTCTCTAAAAGTTTGGTAGAATTCTCCAGTGATGCTGTCTAGGCCAGGACTTTTGTGATTGGTAGACTTTTTTTTTGTTTTTTTGTTTTGAATTACTTTTTCAGTCTCTTCTTTTGTGACTGATTTATTAAGTTGTTCTACTTCTGTTTGTGTCAGTTTTGGTAGCAATGCGATTCTAGAAATTTCTCCATTTTGTCTAGTGTTAGAGTACAACTTTTCATAATATTCTACTGTGATTCTTTTAGGTTCCATTGAGTCTGCTGCAAAATAGCCCATCTCATTTCTTATTCAGGTTATTTCCTCTCCTGTTTTTCTTTAGTGAGTTTGGCCAAAGGTTGATCATTTTTTTGGTGGCTTTCAATTGATTCTTTCAATTGTTTTCTATTCTCTAATTTGTTTTATTGTGCTATGATTTTTATTATTTGTTTTCTTCTGTGGATTGAAGTGTTCTTTTTTGTTCTGTCTATACTGGTTTGAGTTGTAGGGTTAATTCTTTGGTTTAGACCCTGTTCTTCATTTTGGATATGTGAATTTATTGAGATAAATTGACTTCTGAGCATTGCACTGGTTGCATCCGATAAGAACTGCTTTCATTGTCATTTGATTCCATGAATTTCTTTATTGCATCCTTGATTTCTTCTATAACCCATGAATGTTTGAGCAAGTTGTTCACTTTCCATGAGTTTCAGCTTCTACCCATGTGTTTTCTGCTAATGGTTTCAATTTTTACGGTTTTATGGCCTGAGAAGATGCTTTGCAGTAATTTAGTGGTTTGGATTTTTTTGAGACTTGCTTTATGGTCTATTATGTGGTCTGTGTAGTGGGTTAAGTGCCACCACTGCTAACCACAAGGTCGGCACTTCAAATCTACCTTGAATACTCTGGGGGTCAGTTCTACTCTGGCCCCTAGGGTCACCATGATTTTGATCCGACTCAACGGCACTTGGCTGGCTGGCATGTGGTCTGTCCTAGAGAATGTCCCATGTGCATCAGAAAGGAAGATGTACTTGTCTGTTATTGGGTGGAGAGTTCTGTTTACATCTATGATGTTGAGTTGGTTGAGTGCCACAGTAAGATCTTCTGTATCTTTACCGAATTTCTTTCTGGATTTTGTGTCCATTACTGAAAGCAGTGTGTTGGAGAATTGTATTATTTGTGGAGTGTTCTGTCTCATTTTTCAATGTTGTCAGCATCTGTGCAATTTATTTAGATGCTGATATTGGGCACATAAATATTTAGTATTATTACATCCTCCTAATGCATTGAACATTTAAGCAATAAGTAGTGACTATCCTTGTCCACAATGATAGATTTTACTTTAAAGTCTGTTTTATCTGAGATGAATATTGCTGCCCATGCTCTTCTTCGTATGTTGTTAGTTTGGTACATACTTTGAGTTTTAATTCACTCATATCTTTGAGTCTAAGACGCGTTTCTTGTAAGCAGCATAGATAAACTGTTTTTTTTGTGTGTGTGATCCAACCTGTTACTCTCTATCTCTTTATTGGTGCATTTAATTCATTTACATTCAGCGTAATTATTGATAAGTATGAATTTAGCGCTATCATTTTGGTGCCTTTTTTGTTTGTTGTTGACAGTCTCTTCATTCCATTTAATATTCTGTTATGAATCATTTGCATGGGTTTTATTTTCATCCTTTTCAATGTTGGTTTTATATCTGTTGAGACTTTTACATTGTGTTTCTTGTTTTGGTGTGTAGTATTGTTAGTTGGCTTTGCAGCTATAAAACTATTCTCCCCTAATGTTTTAAGTTTAAGCCAATCTTTAACTGCTATGTATCATCTTGACTTCTCCATCTGAAAAGTCTGTGAATACATTAATTGGTCCCTCTTTTCTGTACAATGTTGTCATAATTTACATATTGAGATCTCTGTTTCCCTAATGTTAATATTTGAGTTTTGATTGAACTTTTTGGCTTCCCTATCATTCTGTGATTCTATTGTTAATCATTGTTATTTTAGCAAACTTGGTTATTTTTCATTTTATTCTGCAGCACTTTGTCTTATCTCAATCTTAATTTCTCAAAGGAATGTACACCCAACTATTTGTATTCTACCTCTGATAATTGCAGGAAAACTTCTTCATCTGGGAATTTTTTTATTCTTTGTTTCAGGAGTTTTCTAGAACCACAGTAATCTGATCCTTTAAATGATTAGAAATTTGTTTTTGTCTCTAAGCCATCAGAGATCTGTTGTGATTTATTTGTTAGGTTATTGCAATCTAATATGTATCTCTATATCAATACAGAAATACAGATATGTATGTATTTTAATCTGGTACAACCATCCAAGTTGTCTAGTCATTTGAGATAGAGCAGTTGTTCGAGCCTTAAAAATTTGGATGCTTTCTCAACCACAAGGTCAACAGTTTGAATCCACCAGGTGTTCCTTGAATACTCTGGGGGTCAATTCTACCCTGGCCACTAGGGTCGCCATGAGTTGGATCCGACTCAAGAGCACTTGGCTGGCTTTTTGGTCTCAGTCAGTGGTTGGAGTGATGACTGCACTGAGAAAGGCAGCAAAAATTGCTGGCTCAAGGAAGCCAGTAGAACTCTTCTTCCAATCCTCCCTTTGTTTCCCAACCCAGGTACAGGAGAAAAGTACAGGGGGCACACATAAAGTGTTCCACTGGTGGCCTAGGTAGTGCTCTAGAATTTAGAGTCAAGTGTAAAGCCAAGAAGAGGCAGGCAAAGGCCGGGAACAGGGGTTAAAGTCAGTGCATAGAAAATATTTTAGTCACAAAAATTGGGGAGCACTTAGTTTGTGATGCTTCCATGAACGTCTGTGGTTCTGTTTGTCCAGTGATCTAAGTTCAGAGGAGCTGGTGGAACTTGTCTTCTACTCCTCCATTTGTTTCTATCTTCTAGTCCAGGAGAAAATTCAGGGCACACACATACAATGTCCCACTTCCAACCTGGGTAGTGCACCAGAATTTGCTGTCTGATGTGGGTCATAAATGGTAGGTGGGAAAGGCTGGGGATAGGGAGACAAATTAGTACTTAGGAAAGGACTGACACCCAAGTGTTAGCTTAGATGGCCCACTGGAATTTGCCTGGGGCTCTGTAGGTGCAGTGAGTGTGTTGTTCACTTTTCACAGCTCAGGGAAAGCCAGTGGAACTCTTCTTCTACCATTCCCTTTGTTTCCCACTCTGATTCCAGAAGAAAAGCTCAGGGCACAATGTACAGTGTCCCACTTCCAGCCCAGGTAGTACACCAGAATTTAGCCTCTGGTGTAGCTCAGGGAAGGGAGAGCAGAAGAGTGTAATATAAAGAAATTAAAGATTCATTTAAAGTTAGAAAAATAGGGGAAATATTAAGGTAACCACAAAGGAAACTATTGCTTCTGTACATATAAACAAGAAAAACATGAAGACTCACCAAATACAAAACTACGTCTATTGAAAAAGATGAAAAGAAAATGCATAAAGAAAAAGAGACAGCACAGAAAACATAGGAATTGTATACAGCACCCAAAAAGACATCAAAATGACAGCACTATGGTCATAGCTAGCAATATTCACCCTGACCATAAATGAACTGAAAGCACCAGTAAAGAGACAGAGAGTGTCCGACTGGATGGGAAAAAAATAAAAAAGACCTATCTATATGCTGCCTACAGGAGACACAACTTAGACTCAAAGACACCAACAAAGTAAAACTCAAAGGATAGAACAAACTATATTAAGCCAACAACATTCAAAAAAAGAGCAGAAGTAACAATATTAATCTTTGATAAAATAGACTTTAAAGTCAAATCCACCACATTGGATAAGGAAAGACATTAGATAATGACTAAAGGATCAATACTTCAGGAAGACATAACCATATTAAATATCTGCACTTTGCAACCAATAAACCCATGCAGTGAAGTTGATTCCAAATCACCTTAATCCTATAGAATAGAGGATAATTGCCCCATAGATTTTCCAGGCAGTTTAGCATAGCACTTAACTGCTATATCACAAGATTTTCCATAATAAAATACTTAAACACTAACTGCATTGAAAAAAGTAATAGACAAATCCACAATAACAGTAGGAGACTGCCGGGTCCCCTGAAGATATGACCCTTGGACCCTTTGTTATCCCAGCTCTGAAACCAGTGCCAAAGCCAATTCTTCAGAAGAATATAGCACTGAACTAAAAGACATAGAGTGATACAGTTAAGAATGTGCTTCTTGGCTTAAATGCGTTTATGAGTCTCTCTGAGAAGCTCTAGTCCACTGACAATTTTAAAGGGTGGAGATGAACAGGATTTGGTTGGATCGATACGGGAAGTACAGGGTAGAAAGGAGGAGTGTCACAGGGGTAGAGGGAGAGCAGTTAGAGTTACATACTGGTGTGTGTGTGTGTGCAGTTTTATACAGCAAATCGATTTGGATTGTAAACTTCCACTTGAAGCACAATAAAATATTTTTAAAAAAATTATTATACTCTACATGGTTGGTGAGATAAATATGAGTCACACAGTTTACATCTATGGGTATTCATACACCATGACAGGCAAGCACCACCATCTACTTATAAACTGAGATGCCATTGGTTGTGATTCCAGTTGGCAGAGTCATTAAAGTTGGCAGCACACTAAGCAATTCTAGTGCTGTTTCTGGGGAATAATTATCAAAATTACTTCTCATCTCTGTGTATATGGCATTGTTCATCTTAGCTGAAAATTTAATCTCTGAAATTGTACTCATACTTCATGTCTGTCAAGCTCCTGGCTACTGATTCTTACTCGATAGGCCATCCTGCAATCCTCTGCTTATACTGCAAAAGTTCTTCCAATGTGTACACAATCATAACCTATAAATAGAGTAATCCATCAAAGAGACTCATGCATGCCTTTTAGGCTTTGCTGTCCAGTCGATTTGATGGTTATTGTCTGGCACAGGGGTCAGCAGACTTCCTGAAAAGGTCCAGATACTAAATATTTTAGACTTTGAATACCATACAGTTTCTGCCGAAGCTACTCAGCTCTGCTGGTATAGCACAAAAGAAGCCATAGACAATCTACAAGGAAATGAGCATAGCTGTGTTCCAATAAAACTTTATTTACAAAAAGCAGGTTGCATGTTGTATCTGACCCACAGATCATAGTTTTCTAATCCCTAACATAGTATATTAGGAAGAAAAGTAAACACAACATTACAGAACTAAACCCGTGCTGCAAGGTAAGCCAGGCAGCCATCCTAGACAGGCCCTCTCATTTTAGCTTACTCATTCCCCTTCCCTAGCAGGATTGTTTCCCTTATCTAAGAGAAACACAAGCACAGAATGAATCAAATTATAGGTCTTCTTCTCTCCATGTCCTTGTACTCCCCTTGGATCAGGTCCCTTGACTATAGTGCATATGCCCTATACATCTCCCCCTGCACACCCTGTAGTGTATTAAATTCAAACAAACTCATCATCAGCTGAGTTTTCATTACTATTAGCATCCCCATCATCATCATTGTCACTTAGAAAGTGAATCGTCTTGTTCTTTACTATCTTCTCTATCCTACAGATCCAAGAAGTTGCCAAGTTCTGTTACTTCACCTCCACTGTCATTGCATGCACATTTGTACACCTTTCCTGGAGCACCACAACGTACAACACCTCTCACCTTGTCACTCTCTGATGCTCATCTATCATTACTCTAGCAGTCCTAGAGAATTTCCAAAAAGAGACATAGAAAAAGAGTCTGTATTCTTTACCTATATGCAAAATCCATTGGCTCTTGGCTGAAAACAGAGAATACCAGAAAGATGTTTACCTGTGTTTCATTTACTGTGCCAAGGTGTCTAACTGTCTGGACCATAACAAATTATGGATAACATTGTGGAGAACAGTAATTCCAGAACACTCAACAGTGCTTACGAAAAATCTGTATGTGGCTCAAGAGGCAGCTGTACAAACAGAACAAGGGGACACTGCACGGTTTAAAGTCAGGAAAGATATGCATCAGGATTGTGTCTTTTCACTATACTTTTTTAACCTATATGCCAAACAAATAATCCAAGAAACTGGTCTATATGGAGAAGAACAGAACGGACACATGACAAGAGATTGAAAAGTTAATTTGAAAAGCTTTAAAAAACAAAAACAGAAAACTGGCCCAGATGGCTTCACTAGACTATTCTAGCAAACATTCAGAGAAGAGATTATACCAGTGCTACTCAAACTATTTCAGAAGATAGAAAAGAAGCTGTATTTCCAAATTTATTCTATGAAGGCAACATAACTTGATACCCAAATCAGGGAAAGACAGCACACACACACACACACACACACCTCAAAAAATTACAGGTCACCATCTCTCATAAATATAGAAGAAAAAATTCACAACAAAATTCTAGCCAGTAGAATTCAGTATCATATCAAAAATAATAATAATAATACACCATGACCAGGTAAGAGTCACACTAGGTATTCAAGAATGGTTCAAATCAGAAAATTAACCAATGCAATCTACAGTCTAAATAAAAGGTTAAAAAAAGAAACATATAATCATCCCAGTTGAAACCAAAAAGGTATCTGACAAAGTCCCACACTTATTCCTAATACAAAGCCTCAATAAAATAGGTATAGAAGGGAAATTTCTCAACATAATAAAGAGCATCCACATGAAATAAATTGCCAACATCATTCTTAGCGGAAGATGAAATCTAGAAGACAACGATGTCTTTTATCACCACTCCTATTTAGCACTGTGCTGGAAATCTAGCTACAGCAAGAAGGAACTTTTACAGAAACAGAGTGCCATATCTTTCTCCCTCAGAGATGTTGGTAGGTTCCAGTCTTTTAGTAAGAAGTTGAGGACTTTACCACTGTGCCACCAGGATTCCTATTTTTGTAATCTATGTTTTTGTTTTTGAATTGTGATAAAAATATGCATAAAAAACACACATTATCTTATCTATTTGATTCTGGCTAGGGTAAATCACTTTGCAAAACACATGCACCCAATTTAGGTCAGACTAGTCTTTCAACACTCTAGGAATTCACTGCATTAAAGTCACTGAATTGTATACTTAAAAGTGGTTGAAATCCCAGATAAGCAAAGCACTACTGAAGAAGAAGAACACAGTGGGAGGTCTCTTACTACCCAATTTCAGAAGCTAGTACACTATCACAGTAGTCAAAATAGCCCATACTGGTAAAAGACATATAGACCAATGGAACAAATTTGAGACCCCAGAGATGCTATCATCCTTCTGTGAACGGTTCCTATTTGACAAAGGCCCTAAAATTGTAAACTGGGGTAAAAACAGTTTCTTCAACAAATAGTGTTGGCAAAACGGGATATCCATCTGCAAAAAACTGAAGACTCGTATTTCACACCTTACACAAAAGCCAATTCATATTGGATAAATATCAAATGTAATATGATAAAGATCGTGCAAGAAAAAGTAGAATCAACAATGGAAGTTTTAATACATAACTTAGACTTCAAAATCTGACAAACAAAGCACATTCAATGGAAGAAAAATTAGATAAATGGGAACTAATAAGAATCAAATACTTTTGCACATCCAAAGACTTTATCAAAAGAGTTAAAAGACCACCCACAGAACGGGAAAATGTACTTGGCAACTATATGTCAGACGGATGTCTGATCTCCATAATCTACAAGACACTGCAAATGTCAACAAGAAAAGCATAAATAACCCATTTAAACAAAGGAGATGGACAGACACTTCACTAAAGAGGATATCCAGGCAGCCAAAGACACATGAGGAAATGCTCACAATGATTAGCTTCTAAAGAAATCCAAATCAAAACAATGACGAGATACCATCTCACCCCAACAAGGTTGGCCGTGATCCAAAAAAACACAAAACAACAAATGCTGGAGATGCTATGGAGAAATTGGAACTCTCCTACACTGCTGGTGGGATTGCAAAATGGTGCAACCTCTTTGGAAAGCAATCTGGCACTTCCTGAAAAAGCTGGAAATTTATATACCATTTGACCTAGTAATTCTACTGCTTGGAATATATCCTCCAGAATCAAGGGCAGTCACACGAACAGATACATACACACAAAAGTTTATTGCAGCATAATCCGCAATACCAGAAAGTTGGAATCAACCCAAATGCCCAACAAAAGATGAATGGATAAACAAACTGTGGTATATATACTCAATGGAGCACTGCACAATAATAAAGAACAATGATGACTTAAGGAAGCATCTCATAACTTGGTTTCCATCAGAAGACCAGATAAAGTACATGAAATATCCAGAACTGGACCTAAAATAAACCTTGGCTTTTTAAGTACATTGTTACTCTACCATCTCAACTTCTGGTCTCTGAGAAACTGGTTGCCATTGAGTCTACTCCAACTCACGGTGATACTACATGTGTCAAAATCAGTCATGTTGTGCTTTGTATGTTCTGTTTATCTCCATAAATGCACATATCTGGAAAGAAAAAAGAAACCAAACCAAAGAACTAACCCTACAGCTGGAACAAGTAGAGAGAGAACAAGAGAGGAACCCCTCAGGCACCAGAAGGAAACACATCATAAAGATTAGAGCAGAATTAAATAAATTAGAGAATGGAAGAACAACTGGAAAAAAATTGAAAAGACCAAAAGCTTTTTTTTGAAAAGATCAACAAAACTGACAAACCATTGGCTAAACTTACCCAGATAGAAAATGAGAGGGGAGTTGTGATAACAGATTCAACAGAAATCAAAAATATCATAACAGAATACAATGAAAGAGTGTACTCTAACAAATTTGAAAATCTAGAGGAAATGCACAAATTCTTTGATTCATATCACCTACTAAAATTATCACAAGGTGAAGCAGAACAACTTAGTAAACCCATCACAAAGGAAGAGATTAAAAAAGCCATCCAAAAACTACCAACCAAAAAAAGCCCAGGCCCAGATGGCTTCACCACAGAATTCTACCAAGCTTTTAAAAGAAGAGTTATCTCCAGCACTACTGAGAGCATTTCACAGTATAGAAAGGGATGGGATGCTCCCACATACATTCTACGAAGCCAGCATAACCCTAGTACCAAAGGTAGGGAAAGCCCCAACCAAAAAAGGAGAGCTATAGACCAATATGACTCATGAATCTAGATGCAAAAATGTTCAACAAAATTCTTGACAATACAATACAACAACATATCAAAAAATGATCACATCAGTGATGCAAAGCTGGTTCAACATCAGAAAAACAGTTTATGGGATCAACCACATAAATAACACAAAAGACAAGAATCAGCTGATTTTGTCTATTGATGCAGAAAAGGCATTTGATAAAGTCCAACACCCATTCATTCTAAAAACTCTCAGCAAAACAGGAATAGACAGCAAATTCCTCCATGCAGTAAGGGCCATTTACACAAAGCCAATTGCCTACATCATCCTGAATGGAGAGAGACTGAAACAATTCCCCTTGTGAACAGAAACTAGACAAGGATGCCCACTCTCACCTCTCCTATTCAACAATGTACTAGAAGTTCTAGCCAGAGCAATTTGACAAAACCGAGAAATAGAGGACATCTGCATCAGCAAAGAAGTAAAAATCTCCCTATCTGCAGATGATATGTTTGTATATGCAGAGAATCCTAAAGAATCCATAAGTAAACTACTCAAACTGACAGAAAAGTTCAGCAAAGTATCACGTTACAGGATAAACATAAGTCAATCAGTAGGATTCATTTATACCACCAATGAGATTATTAACAAAGAAATTACCAAATCAGTAACATGTACTATAGCCCCTAAAAAGATAAAGTACCTACGAATAAATCTGGCCAGAGAAATAACAGACCTTTAGAAAGAGAACTATAAGAAGCTAAAAGAGGTTTATCATAAATGGAGAAAAATACCCTGCTCATGGATAGGAAGACTTGACATTGTAAAAATGTCTATTTTACCCAAAGCAATCTATTTATATAACGCAATCCCAGTACAAATTCTGGTGACATTTTTTTAACGAGATGGAGAACTTTGTTTGGAAAGGGAAGATGCCGCGGATAAGTAAAGCAATACTAAAGAAGAACAACACACTGGGAGGCCTCTCACTGTCTGACTTTAGAAACCATTACACTGCCACAATAATCAAAACAACACAGTATTTGTGCAAAAAGAGACAGACAGATAAATGGAGCTGAATTGAGATCTCAGAGATGGACCCCACGTAACCACCATCCAGCTGTCAGGTTCATGCTAAGTGGCAAAGCTGCTCAGTACCACCGCTTGCCTACCCTTACACTTTTCATTGAATGGCTGGACAGCTCCATCCTTAGTGCTTTAATTTCCTGTTGTTATTGTCATTGATGCCTGTGTCCACGATAATATTTCCTCAAAACCTTCATCTCTGCACACAATTCAATCACTGACATCAAATTTTGTATTTCTCTGATGTCAAATTCTCACTTTCTTCTCACCATAACTTCTCCAACTTCTCTCTCCTACACCAACAACTTGTCACCAACATCATGACACATGTCCCCACACTCCCTTTTACTCTCTTTTGAGTCAGAAATTCCCACTGAGCTTATTCATTTTCCTCTCTAGCTTGGAGAATGTGATGAGGTATTTTAATTTTTGTTCTGCTTGTGTTTCATTTCATCCATTCTTATTTATGTTAATAGCAAATCACTACAAAAAATCCATGGTTTCACCTAAGCTAAAACATAAAAACATTTCTGAAAATATACAAATTAACTCTCAGTTCCAGAAATGGACCTATATCATTTTCTAAAGTAAGAAAGCATAGGTAATAAATCAACAATCAATATAGATAATTGGTGAGTTCAGGGTCCAGCATAAACAAAAGTGTGACATTCACCTTCCCAATAATAATGCAGATGGATAGACTGTATTTTGTGTAACAACATTCCATATAATAATTTCTTCTAAAAGTAAAGTTATTTCTGCTTCAAAAATACTAAACTCATAGAATAAAACAGATTTAAGAGAAAACTTTCAGGTCATCTTTTACGCCCCTTATGAATGAGGTCAGAGTTACAAGAAGCGACAGACCTTTGATGGCACACAAATCGGGGCCAATCTAATTTGCATTGCAAGTATTTATTTATGAATTGAATGGACAAATAGAAAGCTTCTCATCATTTTTCACATTCCTATTCAGATTGTTGGCTGCTTCTTTCAGTTTTAAAAATGTTGTCTTATGAAAGTAATGAATTATAATGCATGAAATGTAACATTACCATATTGTCTCCAGTCCACAGAAGTGGGTAAGTGTCGCCACAAAATAAGGTTGTTTAGATGATTTAAGTAGGAAGGTAGAGAATGAAAACCCTTCTGGTTATACCACACCTAAAAAAGAAAGATAATTAAATTTCTTTCTTGAAATTAGCTCTTCAGCCCATTCGTCAGCTATTCTTGGACAGAGGGAATGCATATGGCAATTACATTCATCAGCATTAAATGCAGGACTCAAAATAGTGTGCCTTTCTGGCTGGCAGTGAGCAGTAAAATCCAGCCTACTAATTTTATATTTATCTCAAGCATATAATTTACAACTAAAAATAGATTAATTTTTCCTAGAACAAATGTGAATGTTGTTATCTAATTATATTCTCACAGGAAAAATGGAACTCAAGCCCATCATTTTTTTCATTCTCAGTTGGTAAGGTAATGAAATTTGACCTGCAGATTAAAAGCATGGAATATCATCAGAAAAACAAAGTTTATATTCAAATTAATAACTAAACATAGAACACTATTTCTCAAAATAAATTGAACTGAACATTTGCTGAAAATGGAGAACGAAGTATCATGTCTGTTGAACAAGTACAAGGTGAAGGAGGAAACAGGAGAGAAATCATGTTATTAAAGTTGGGATAACAAAGGTCATAAAAAATATTACTCAAACCATCAGTATCTATGTTTCAAAATATCAGTATTTTAATGAAAACCAGGAGGGAAAGTATTCAGTTTTGAAAACTGGTCAAAAAATAATGAATCAATTGTTTGTCTTAATTCAATCACCAGGGTAGTTTCTCTAGACAATGTTGGCTGTTGTGACTGACAATTCCTTTTCCGGAGTTAGAGCTACTAACACTGAAAGTGAATGATAGAAGAAGTCCATTTACAGGATCAACACCGTTTGGAGTCCCTGAAACTCTTTTGTACAGATGAGGGGATCACTTAGCACCACCATTACACTTTCAGTGATCTTAACAACAGGTTTACAACATTTGACTTGATTTTCAGTCTATGGCCATTTCTTTTAACATTTTGCCTAGAGTTACAAATGTCCTAGGAAAAAAGCTTAGTGGACACAGTTTGTCTCCAAAGATACCACAGGTAACAATTGTGCTAAGTGTTTTGATATCACATTTTTTCAGCAACCCATATCTATTTCCTTGCTATTTTTCCATCTTCCCTAGGAGTTGCCTTATATTTCCAGCATCCACCCTCATTATTGAATTCAGGATCTGGGGAAACCGTCATTGCTATATCTAGACACACACACAGAAAAGTGTAAGCAAGGAAGTTTTAGATATAAATAAAGAAGGTAAATATCTTTAGAGAAAATGAATAGATTCCTTCTACATATTAGAATATTCTAATAATGACTTCATAGTTTATTTAGGAGCTTTGTTGTCATAGTGGTCAAAAGCTTGGCTGTTACCCAGCTGGTCAGCAGTTCAAATTCACCATCTATTCCTTGGAAACCCTATGGGGCAGTTCTACTCTTCCTGTAGGGTCATTAGGACTCCAAACAGATTCAATGACACAAGTATGTTTAAAAATCCAGCAGATGTGTTTTAGGTTGTTACCCTATCAAACCACCAACCTTTTAAAATACATGTACTTTATTATACTTTAATGGAAAGTTTACAATCCAAGTCAATTTGTAATGCAAAAACTTATACATTGTTAAGTAACTCTAGCTGCTTTCCCCACAGTATGACAGCACATTCCTCTTTTCCACCCTGAATTTCCCCTGATCATTTAACCAGCTCATGTCCCCTCTGCCCTTTCTGGACAGAAGCTGACCAGTTAGTTTCATGTGTCTACTCAAGAAGTACACTTTTCATCAGTATTATTTTATGTCTTATAGCGCAGTCCAACTTTTGACTGAAGAGTTGCCTTTGGGAAACGTTCAGTTCTGGACTAACATTAAGAGTTCAGGGACCATGTCTTCCAGTGACCTTCCAGTCTTTCAGAACAAGAAGTCTGGTCTTTTTAATAGTGTTTGAGTTCTGCACACCCATTTTTCTCCCATTATTTCAGGGACTCTTAGTTGTGTTCCTTCCCTCTCAGAGCAGTCATTGGTGGTAACTGGGCATCATCTAGTTCTTCTGGTCTTAAGTTGACACAGTCTCTGGATTAAGTGGCTCTTTCTGTCTTTTGTACTCATATTTTGCTTATGTCTTTGATGTCATTCATTCTCTTCTGCTCCAGGTAGGTTAGAAAAAATCAGTGTTGTCTAGACAGCTGCTTGCTATCTCTTAAGACCCCAGACACTGCTCACCAGAGTGGGTTGCAGAGCATTTTCTTAAAAGAAAGTTTGTTATGCCAAATGTCCTAGAAGTCCCCTGAATCCATGGTCCCCAGACCCTTGCCCCTGCTTCTCTGTCCTTCAAAGTGTTTGGCTATATTTAAATAAATTCATAGCTTTTGGTTTCATCCAGTTGTGATGACTTTTCCTCTACTGTGTGTTTTCCCTCTCTTCACCTAACTTCATTCTTATCTACTATCCAACAGATAAATACTCCTCTCCTTCTCTCCTCGTCCTTGTAACCACTAAAGACCATTTTGTTCTGTGCCAAACGTGAATCTTGATATTTTCATCTCAAGCTGTAAATCTCACATTTACTACCTAAATAGGAAAACACATCATAAGAAATGTTAACTGAAGGAGTACTCTCTCAACAAATGAAATATGACTGGTAAAACTATCATGGATCACACTATCAAACATCTTTTCAAGATCCTGTGTTCTACAGACTGAATATGTAACAAGTATGAGTCATAATCCTCATAAACTTTGCCGGATTTACATAAACCATAAGATGTTCATACTACAGAGTAGGGAGGGTGCCTTTCTGCATTCACACAGATCATCTTTATTTCATTAGTTATATGACGGGTTTACAGACACAACACTCATACTATATAGAAAGAAATCATTTATGGTACTTCCCACATTGATGTTCTAATAAACTAACAGGAATCCCTGGTGGGGTAGTTAAGCTCTCAGCTGCTAATCAGAAGATTAATGATTTGTGCCCACTAGCCACTCTGGAAGGAAAGACATGGCAGTCTGCTCCTACAAAGATTACAGCCATGAAAACCCTACAGGTCAGTTCTATTCTATCCTTTAGGGTCACTATGAGTCTCAACAAACTGTAATCAGTACCCAGCAATAGACTTATCTTCCTCCCTAAATCTCTTCCAGTTACTCTCTCAAACATCATACTGTTTCCCCATTTCCTGAGGTCAAAAAGTGATGATTCTTTCATCCTTCCTTATCTTAAGGTTTTATTGACATTTTTCTTAGAGAATCTCTGGTATTCACCAGTTCTCCATTTCTACTGGTGGATGAACTCAGGCCTCTTTCTTTACACCTGGCTACACATCTATTATTTCTCATTCTTATGGGATAGTACTGGAAGGGCTAGAAAAGTCAGGACCAAAACAATAGATCTGCTTACCACTGGTATCATCATGTTAATTTTGGTTCCACTCATCTCTAACGGGTGAGGAGTTTAACTTAGTGTATGGAAGAACTCTTTGGCTGCAAAGGAAACTTGTGATGTTTCCAGTCATCTCACTTAAGGATATCTATAAAAATAGAGGATCTCTTCATTTGGTTTAGATTTTTAGCTAACTTTCTGTCTCAACATCAAGGAATAATCTATGTACTATTCTCCTTTACAGTCTAATGAAAAAAATTTTTTCAAGGGTCTGTTTATATAAAACTATTCATAGTAACAAATGATAGGATTTGATGTGATTCCTCCCAGGCCCCAAATAGATCTTTGAAGATCAACTTTTCTTAAAAAAAAAAAAAAAATGTTGAGTCAATTTCAACACATAGTGACCTTATAGGACAGAGTATAACTGCTACATAAAGTTTCCACGGAGTGCCTGGAAAATTCAGACAGCCAACCTTTTGGTTAGCAGATACATCACTTCACCACTAAACTACCAGAGTTTCCTGGGTCTTCTTAAACACCTTTCCAAAACAAAAGAAAAAAAAAAATCTGTTACCTTTGCCAGGGCTTTTGATATATTTGAATTGTCATCTTCAACATGATCAGGAATTTGCACTCCAAAAGACCAACCTCCAAGCCTGTTAATGTTAAACATTTTGTAAGTTCTTCAATTAGGAAGTTCCAAAACATCTCTCCAGAGTGTGTTTTATTACCAATCATGATAGTTACAATGGCCTTAGAAGAGTAACCACATAAATGTCCATTCTTTGTGAGCTGATATTGATTGTTGAGCATGTAAGCATTGTTTACATAAAAAGTTTTGATGTGACTGTACATATTAACAAATACTCCTTCAGATTTATCATGTTAGCAAATACTTGCCACATAAAGGAATATGTTCTTGATCATCAGCGCTGCATTTTAATTAAGATTATTACTCTACAAACCAGCCATTCTGAATTACTTAACAGTTTTGTCACGATCTCTTACGCCACCAGGTCTTTGTGATATCTTGTCTTCTTTACATTTTCTTCTTCAATATCCCACTCAAATATCACTTTGTTATGAAGTGCATGTTAGAATACTCTACATGGGTAAGATGCTCTTTCTAACCCAAGCAGGTGTCTCATAAGTTCTCTTAGGCAATTTTTGGAAAAACTTTGGTGCTGAATTTTTTCAAGTCTGCAGGGTCAGGGAGCAAATCTAGAAAAGGGGTTAACAATGAGTATTTCTTACCACTTTAAACCACAGTAACATTCTCTATACAATGAAACTTCATGTATCTTCAAACACACAGCTGCTTCACAGCAAATGAACACCATAGACTACTTACATTGTCTAGGACACACCACCCTGTGTCTGCCTTCCAAATGTCCATTTTTTAACTTTGACACTACAGAATGTCATCAGCCTTCCCGGACACCTGCCTTGCCATTAGTTGACATAGAGTTGATTCTTATACATAGTGATCTCCTGTACAATAGAATGAAAGCTGCCTTATCCTGTGTCATTTTTATGATTGCTAGTATGTTTGTGCCCATTGTTACATCTATTGTAGCACCTTCAAACCTAGGAGACTCATGTTCTAGCACTGTATTGAATAATAATGTGTTGTGCATGATTCACATAATTTTCTTCCATTAAATTTTGTAAGCACTTTGCCAGGTCTTACTTCCTGGTCTGTCCTAGTCTGGAAGTTTAGCTAAAACTTTTCCACCATAGGTGACCCCACTAGTATTTGAAATACCAGTGGCGTAACTGCAGCACCATAGAAACATGCAAATCTACAGTACAACAAATTGACATATAAGTGATGGGGACAGCTTTTCTTCCTAGGCAATTTGCAAACACCTCTCTTTTACTACCCACATCTTAATGCCTTTAAAACTGCCCTAGAATCATTGATTTCCTTTTCTATCCCATATAGTTAGCTTTTTGAAGGTTGGTGACTAGGTGTTCAGAATTTAGAATGGCATCTAGCACACAAGAGGTGCTTAATAAGTATTTGTTCAGTGAATGAAATAAATTCAGCAAAGTGAGAATTCACCATGAACCCTTAACCTCAACTTTTTTCAAAGAGACATCTTCCACTGAGACAATTACTCTTCGTTTGTCACTTATCTAGAGAGTAGAAAATGGATATCAATATGTGCCCTTATTTCTAATGGCAAATACTTGTTGGTAGCTGAACTACACAGCCAATGCAATACGGAAATAAAAGGTGCAGTTACACCCAGGGGAAGTTCACAGACATGCATAAACTAGAAAATAAACAATTTAAAGTCAGTGTGGTAAATGATGCAATGGAATCATAGGGCATGGTAAGAGTCTTACTAAATGTTGCACAGTAGAGAGAATTCTAAAGGCAGATCATTATTTCATTAGCTCTTAACCTATCTGCTCTAATACATAAAAGCAATTAAATGCTTCTTGTTCTTCATGCTTCTACCATTGACTGAATTTCAGTTGATTTAACTTCTATCCTCTATTCCAAAAGAGAAGTAAGCAGTCAGTAATTTTAAGGTCCTTCATATATTTTAAGAATGTGTATGAGTACCAGTTTAATAGCAGAATTTTGGATTTTTAGGAATGCTAGAATTTGAAACAATAGTTTTTCCAAAGCAATTTAAAGGCAATAGAAAAAAGAAAAAGAAAAATAGCAACTACTTTGAACACACCTGGGTTTTTCAGAAGTCAACAGCAAATACTCTTCCACATTGAAGGCAGAAAGGTTCAGCAGGATGTGGCCCAGGCTGTTCTTCAGGTAGGGAGCTCTGGCACTTCCATTTGGACACTTTTGCAATTTTTTTCAAATGAATAAAATAGAAACTTATTTATAAGTGACAACAAAGTTTACTAACACAATTCTAAACTAAATTTAACTTTTCCTAACTTTCAATTTTCAAACAACAACAACAAAAAATTATGGACTTTTATATGGTCCAGTTTCTAAGATTTCTGTAAGAGATACTTATATCTGAGAATTCTATGAGAATTCCTCTGTGACTTTAGCAGTAGATTATTTGAGGGCTTCAAAACCTTTCCTTTATGTACATTTGGGCTGATTTTTAAGGACTAAAAAGAGAAATAATATCTTCACTGGTGTGATTCTGCACAGAGACAAGGATGAGAAGAAGGAACATTCAAAGGAAAAGTGTTTATATCATAAACATCAAAAGTATAAGCCAAACAACTCTTCTCCAGTAGCTCACCAAAGAATAGTTAATTTCTGAATCATCAAGTAATTACCAAAGTACGAGGCAGTGCTCCCTAGAACACTAACAATTTGGGAGATTGGGGGTTGCACACAGTTTGTACCCAGCCACAGAAAAATATTAGACTCCAAATGCTGTATTTCCATCTCCCAGAACAATTTAGGAAAGACAGAATCTTAAAATAGTTACAACTCTAGGAAATGAGTCTGTCTGTGGATTTTCCACCTAATGTCAACTCACTCTTCAGAGCTTATTTTCTCATTTATAAGTTGGAAATAAAAATAACCTTATTAAACCCAAGAGTTTGTTGTTAGGCTCAGATATACATCAAAGAATTCTGGCAAAGTAACACATATATAAATTTGAAGTATTTCTTCTGGTTCTTGATAGAAAGGCTTGGAGAAGACATTAAAAGTAATAACCATTTTCAATTATAATTCAGTCAAAATTATCTCAACCTACATATAAACAACTGTTTATATTTTGCCTACTTGTAGCCTATCTCTCTCCAATTTCGTGTATCAAAATATTTTTAAAGACATTATTTTCATTAGATGATGCCTTTGCTGAAAAACTCAAATTATTAGAAAGAATTTGAGTCCAAGGTAGGACCAAGATGGTGACATAGCCACATGTCCTACCTAATCTCTGTAGCAACTAGGAACTAGAAAATCAACAAAATAGGCTAAATTAAGCACTCCAGGAGACCTGAACACCAGATGGAAAACTGAAAGAACAAACTTGGTGACAGGAATGGGAGTAATTCCAGCAATTATCTTGACCAGTAAACAAAACAGGAGTGAGTTAAACTCAGCAACACCACACCAGATATAGGAGTGTTGGACTGCTCTGACTAAAACAACATGGCACAGGGCAGAGAGACTCCATGCCAGCCAAATATGAGCTCCTCATAAGAATACTTCTCTCAGTCAAGCAAAGCCATGGTGTGGATTGAGAGATGCCACATAGGCTAGAGAAGCTTTGGGACTGGCAAAGAAGACTGCTCCCAGGCTATGCAATGCTGTATGGGGCTGATGGTCTCTGCGTGGACTGGAGGGGCTTGGGACCAGGTAGATCAGTGGGACTTAGGGCCTCATGACAGGAGGGGCTTATGAAGCCATGGACCAGGACACTGACATGGGAAAACACAAGGGAGCCATGATGGCAGTGCCAGGGAGCAGGTGCAGTCCAGAGAAATGCAGAATCCAGTAGCTGGGCCAAATTCAACTGCATCAGACATTTAAACACAACTCAGGGCAGTAAGGGCAGAATGTCACCAAACGACATGGAAAAACACTGGCCCAAGACTGAAAGATCTGCTCAAGACATGACATCCAAATTATTGAGGCTTCAAAAACCAAAAATCAAGCCAACTCAAATGGCTTGAATATTTATAGACAAAATTTAAAGCACTATAACCAAACAAGTAAGTTGCAATGACTTTCTGATGGCATGGAGATAGCAATCAATTTCTAAACATCTAAAGAAGTAGACTGACATGGCTTCCAGAAACTCACAAAATAAAAAAATCAACAAGTTTCCCAGGTAAAGACTTCCTGTAGCTACCCTAGGTAGAATTATCAAGAATGATGTACAGGAAACTGCAAGATATCAGAAAAGAGATCAAGCAAAGAGGAGCAGAGCACAATGAAAAATTAAACCAGCTATAAGAAATGTGTGAGCAGCAACGATTTAAAGTTTGACAAATTAACATTAAAATTACAGAACTAGATAACTCAACAGAAAGTCAAAGAAGTAAGAGAGAGGAAATGAAATGAAGAAATAATGAGACTGTAGATAAAGCAATTCACACTAGCATTTACAAAGAAAAATCAGATAAAAAATCAAGAAAAAATGAAGAGTGGTGAAGTCAAGATGGCGGACTAAGCACACGTCTCCTTATATCCCTCTGGAAACCAAGACCTGAATTGATAATCAAATGGAGCCTTCTGATCACCTAATCAGCCTCAGGACATGGCACAGGGCTGTTGATTGGGACTTCATACCACTGAGCAAAAAATCTCCTCTCTTTCACTGACTCCCGCTCCTGGCTAGCCCTGGCTCTCACAGTCGGAACGTAAATGCACCATTTTGACTTTTTTTTTCTCTCTGTCTTGGCCGGCAGGCGGAGGTGGGTCTCACCTAGTGGCTAGACTCAAACGCGCTGCTGGGTGGATAGGCAGGCGAAATTCCCATATTTTGAGAGCCAGGTTTAGGACTCTGTTAATCTAAGCCACTTTGAGACTTTCGTTTTATATCTGCATCAGCGGGGTTTGTACGGATTTGTATAGCCAGTGTGCAGGACACTATGTTGTTACCAAGATTTTAGTGGGACCTAATTCTTAGCCTGGGAGCCAGCACCTGCAAACAGGTCAGTGCTTCTCTGACAGAAAAGCAGTAATTTTCCCAGTGCCACCTACGTTGCAGGCCCTGCAACAGAAGCAGAGGAATCACTACCTCTCGGCGCATTTAGCTCCTCTGTCTGCTGCCTGTGTGGAGGACACCATCTTGGATACGGTGGCCGCAGCTAGACCTAATTCTTAGCTTGGGAGCCAGAGCCTGCCCACAAGAGAGTGCTTTTCTATCACAAAAGCGGTACTTGACGCAGTGCCACCTAAGGCTAGGCCCTGTCAGCAGAAGCCAACAGGGCACTATCATTGCTGTATTCTGAACTAGTTTGTTATCATTTGGGGTTGGATATAGTGGTGCATACTTTGTCAGCTGAGAAGAAGGACCACTACACCTGAAAACCTAACTAACTTAAGAAGTGCTCAGATACATTTTTCTTTACATTTTAAGACAGCTTAGAGAAACATTTGCAATCCATTCTGACAGTACCTCTTCCAGCCTCTACATACTTACATGGAACCCAAAAAGCAAAAGACACATGTGGCATACAGGCAATCAGTCATGGCTTCAGAAGGCTCCCAAACAAAGCAACCAAGGAGTTTTCCAGATGAAGAAACTTTCATGAAAGCATCAGAAAGTGAATACAAAATGATCACATACAGAGCCCTTCTAGACCTTATACAAAATGCAGCAGAAAAAGGGGAAATTAAACAAGCTGTTTGATCTGATGGAACACGAGTACTCTGAAATCTAATAGATCAAGAACAAAACCAAAGACATAGAAACTTCCATGCAAAGCCAAGAAAACAAAATGGAACAAATAGAAAAAAGAACTTCTGACTTGGAAGACAGAGCTACCGATGCCAGCATCTATAGCATAAGTCAGAAAAAAGAAACAAGAAAAATGAAGAAACATTAAGAAGTATGTGGGACTCTATTAAGAGGAATAACCTTCGATTAATTGGAGTCCCTGAACAGAGTGTGACATCTGACAACAAAGAGAGTAACGCTGCTGAGCTGCTGAAATAAAAATTCCCAGAAATCATGAAGGAAGAGAATATAGAAATCTCAGATGCATATCGTACACAACCTAATATAGATCTCAAAAGAAAGACTCCAAGACATATTATAATCAAGCTTAATAAAATGAAACATAAGCAGCAACTCTTAAAGGCAGCAAGACTCAAGGCAAAGCTAATATTCAGAGGGAAACCCTGTAGGCTCTAGTCAGATCTCTCAGCAGAAACCATGCTGGCACAGAGACAGTAGCATGACACATTCAAAGCCTTAAAGGAGAAGAACTTCCAATCCAGAGTTATATATCCTGCAAAACTGTCTTTCAAATACGAAAATGAAATTAAGACATTCCCAGATAAATAGAAACTCAGAGACTTTGTGAAAACCAAACCCAAATGACAAGAAATACTGAAAGAAGTTCTCGGCTCTGGCTTAGAAGAACAAAACGACTAACTTTATATTTAGAACGACACACTACTTAATACTCTACTCATTTAGGATGGGCTCCAAAGTCAATCACAGCTTTGATATGGAAAGAAGCAATCCAGTGATCATCATGAAAACTATGGTGTCATCATAACAAAAGAGGGATGTACTACAGTTGTTACAGTCCTTCCAGATGGAGAGGAAGATGACAAGACTGGTAGTAATTAAAATTGGGTTTCTATATAGTTTATTAAGGGGGATCATACGGACAGCTGTAAAGCACAACAAAGGTGTATCATACATTTCAAGAAATGTAACACAGGAGTCTCAACAACTACAAAACCAGCTCTGAAAAAGGTGAAAAATCAATTCACAAAAAAGAATGTCCCAGAACAGACTAATAAGAACAACAGAGAAAACATCAACATAAAAATAAACATATCACAATGGCACCACTGAACACATACCTTTCAATAATTACATTGAATGTGAATGGACTGAATGCTCCAGTAAAGAGACACCAAGTGTCATCTTGGATCAAAAGACATGACCCATCCATATGTTGTCTATAAGACACTCACTTGAGACCTAAAGATGGGAACAAACTGAAAATTAAAGGATGGAAGAATGTATATTAAGCTATAAATGAAGAAAGAAGAGCAGGGGTGGCAATTCTAATCTCAAACAAAATCAATTTTAATGTCAAATCCACCATCGTGGACAAAGATGGACACTATTGCTGAAAGGTTCAGTACACAAGCAAGACTTAACTATATTAAATATTTATGCACCTAATATCAGAGCACCTAAATACATCGAAGAAACACTGACCATGCTCAAAAGAGAGTTAGATGACTCCACAATAATAGTGGGAGACTTTAACACTCCACTCTCATTACTAGACAGATCATCTAGAAAAAAGCTCAGTAAAGATACAGAAGACCTCATTGACACAATTAAACAACCAAACCTCATTGATATATACAGAACTTTCCACCCATCAGCAGACAACTATACTGTCTTCTCCAGTTCACATGGAACATACTTCAGAATTGACCATGTGATAAGCCATAATGCAATGCTCAACAAAATCCATACCAGTGAATTACTGCAAAGCATCTTCTCAGATCATAAAGCCATCAAAGTTGAAATCAATAGCAGAAAAAACATAGATAGAACATGGAACTCCTGGAAACTGAACAACATCTTGCTCAAAAAAACATGGGTTATAGAGGAAATCAAGGATGAAATAAAGAAATTCAAGGCTTGCAATGAGAACGAAAACACTTCCTACCAGAACCTATGGGATATAGCCAAAGCAGTGCTCAGAGGTCTGTTTATCTCCATAAATGCACACATCTGGAAGGAAGAAAGAAACCCAATCAAGGAACTAACGGTACAGCTTGAACAAGTAGAAAGAGAACAACAGAGGAACCCCTTGGGCACCGGAAGAAAGGAGATCATAAAGATTAGAGCAGAGCTAAATGAATTAGAGAATAGAAAAACAGTTGAAAAAATTGAAAAGACCAAAAGCTGGTTTTTTGAAAACATCAACAAAATTGACAAACCACTGGCTAAACTTACTAAAGAAAAGCACGAAAGGAAACAAGTGACCCAAATTAAAATGAGAGGGGAGTGGTCACCACAGATGCAACAGAAATCAAAAATATCATAACAGAATACTATGAAAAACTGTACTGTAACAATTTGGAAAACTTCGGGGAAATGGACCAATTCCTTGACTCATACCACCTACCCAAATTATCACAACGTGAAGCAGAACAACTTAATAACCCATCACAAAGGAAGAGATTGAAAATGTGATCAAAACAAAGCCAAGCAAAAGAAGTCTGGGCCCAGATGGCTTCACTGCAGAATTCTACCAAGCATTTAGAGAAGAGTTATCTCCAATATTACTGAGACTATTTCACAGTATAGAAAGGAATGGAGTACTCCCAAACTTATTCTATGAAGCCAGCATAACCCTGATACCTAAGCCAGGGAAAGATCCAACAAAGAAGGAGAACTACAGACCGATATCACTCATGAATCTAGATGCAAAAATCTTCAACAACATTCTTGCCAGTAGAACACAACAACATATCAAGAAAATAATCCATCATGACCAAGTGGGATTCATACCAGGTATGCAAGGCTGGTTCAACATCAGAAAATCAATGTGATTAACCACATAAATAACACAAAAGACAAGGATCACCTGATTTTGTCCATTGATGCCGAAAGGCATTTGATAAAGTCCAACACCCATTCATGCTAAAAACTCTTAGCAAAATGGGAGTAGATGGCAAATTCCTCAATACAATAAGGGTCATTTATACAAATCCAATCGCGCACATCATCCTGAATGGAGAGAGACTGAAAGACTTTCCCTTGAGATCAGGAAGTAGACAAAGATGCCCACTATCACCTTTCCTATTCAAAATTGTGGTAGAAGTTCTAGCCAGAGCAATTACACAAGACCAAGAAACAAAGGGCATCTGCATCAGCAAAGAGGAAGTTAAAATCTCCCTGTTTGCAGATGATATTATTGTATATGCAGAGAACCCCAAGGAATCTATAAGTAAGCTACTCAAACTGATAGAAGAGTTCAGCAAAGTCTCGGAATACAAGATAAACATAAGTAAATCAGTAGGATTCCTTTATACCAACAACGAGTTTGTTAAGGAAGAAATTATCAAATCAATACCATTTACGGTAGCCCCTAAGAAGATAAAGTACCTAGGAATTCATCTAACCAGAGAAACAACCGACCTCTACAAGGAGAACTACAAGCCCTTACTACAAGAAACTAAGAGAGACTTAGATAAATGGAAAAACCTACCCTGCTCATGGATAGGAAGACTTAACGCTGTGAAACTGTCTATTTTACCCACAGCAATTTATTTATATAATGCAATCCCAATACAAGTTTCAGCATCATTTTTTAATGAGATGGAGAAACAAATCACCAATTCTGTTTGGAAAGGGAAGAAGCCCCGGATAAGTAAGGTACTACTAAAGAAGAAGAACACACTGGGAGGTCTCTCATTACCTGATTTTAGAACATACTACACTGCCACAATGGTCACAACAGCCTGGTACTGGTACAAGAACAGACAGATTGATCAGTGGAACAGAACTGAGACCCCAGAGATGACACCATCTGCCTATGAACAGTTGATATTAGACAAAGGCCCTAAGACATTAAACTGGGATAAAAACAGAATCTTCAACAAATGGTGCTGGCAAAATTGGTTATCCACCTGCAATACACTGAATCAAGATCCATATCTTACACCTTACACAAAAATCAACTCCAACTGGATAAAACACCTAAATGTCAAACCTGAAATGATAAAGCTCATCCAATAAAAGGTAGGAATAATAATGGGAGTTTTAATACACAATGAGGACAGACTCCAAAATCTGCCCAAGAAACCACAATCAACAGAGGAGAAAATAGATAAATGGGAACTATTAAGAATCAAACATTTTTGCTCATCTAAAGACTTTATTAATGAAATTAAAAGAACACCCACAGAATGGGAAAAAATATTTCGCAACTCTATGTCAGACTGACGCCTGATCTCCATAATTTATAGGATACTATAAAATGTCAATAATAAGAAGATAAACCATTCAATTAAGTGATGGGCAAAGGAGATGGACAGACATTTCACTAAAGAGGAGATCCAGGAAGCCAAAAAACACATGCGGACATTTTCACAATCTTTAGTTATTAAAGAAATTCAAATCAAGACGACAATGAGATACCGTTTCACCCCAACAAGATTGGCCATGATCCAGAAAACACAAAACAACAAATGCTGGAGAGGCTGTGGAGAAAGTGGAACCCTTGTACACTGTTGGTGGGGTTGCAAAATGATCCAGCCTCTTTGGAAAGCTGGCGCTTCCTTAAAAAAATGGATATCGATATACCATTTTACCCAATAATTCCACTATCTGCAATATATCCTACAGAATCAAGGCCTTTCACATCAACGGACACATGCACCAGAATGTTTATCGCAGCACAGTCCACGATAGCAAAAAGATGGAATCAACCCAGATGCCCAACAACGGAAGAATGGATAGGTAAACTATGGTACATATACTCAATGGAGCACCATGCAATGATAAAGAATAACGATGATTCCAGGAAACATCTCCTAACCTGGTTTCAACTGGAAGACATTATGTTGAGTGAAAGTAGTCAGCGACAAAAGGACAAATACTGTATGAAACCTCTACGATAAGATCTCAAAAACAGACTTGTGTATAGAAGAAAAGACTCTTTTACAGCTGCAAGGGAGAGAAGGGAGGGAGGGTGAGGGGGGGAGGGCTTAGTTCAGATATTTGCTAGAAATCTGGTTGGGAGAAAGTGGTGATAGCACACATTAGAAACAAGAACAACATTAAGTGGACTTCAGCATAACTTGAGTACTCCTTCCATCTTAACCCAATATTGCAAGGATAGAGTAGCTGGGGCAGGGGGTAGGGGACCATGCTCTTAGGTGAAATTGAGGCCAACTGGCACAACTAGCATTTTGCTAAGAGAGCTCTCTGCACCCCACATTTGTGAGTGGTGTCTGGGGTCTTAAAAACTGCCAAGCTGCCATCCGAGGACACAGCAAATGGTCCCAACTCAGCAAGAATGGATGCTCACCAAGGACCAAAATGACATGCGGTAAAGACAACCTAGAGGACAGAGAGACCCGCAAGAGCGGCTGCCTTCATCAACTTGGGACCAGAAGAACCGCATGGTGCCCGGCCGCCACCAGTGATAGCCACGATGGAACTCACTACGTTGAATCTCATTGGCAACACAAGAATAAAAAGGGGTGCATCCTGAGATCTTCACTAAAAGACCTCAATTGATCGTCGAGTGGTTTCGGAGTTCCCCTGAGAGCATGGCCCCTGGCCCTGATGCTGCCCTTACCCATAAATTATAACGAAGGTCCACTCTTTGGACAGGAATGGATTGGACTTGGCAATGCAGAGTGACCATATATTGGTTGCACTTTATGGTTCTATACACCTACAGGATATCATCCTGCTGACCTCTGTCTGGAGGAAGGAGAGTGGGTGGAGCGGAGCAGAAAGGAGGCTGTTGGGAGGATGAGACATGTATGGAGCAGAGAGGAATAGTGTGCTTTCACTGGAGAAGGAGAGCAGTGGAAGGTGCATATAGGTGTGTATGTAAATTTATATGTGACTGTACATTTTCACTCAGTTATGTTAAATAAAAAAAAAAGAAAAAAATGAGAAATCACTAGAGGTTATGCACAATTTTATCAAGAGGAATAATTTACAAGGTATTGTAGTACCAGCAGAAGCAAGGATAACAGAAAATACAGAAAGAATTGTTGAAGACTTGCTGTAAGAAAACTTCCCTGGTATCAGGAAGCATAAGAATATATCTGTCCAAAATGGTGATCTAACACCACTCAAGATATATCCCAGAAGGAAAACAGCAAGGCATATTATAATCGAACTTAATAAAAATAAATATAAAGACAGACTTTTAAAGTCAGCTAGGCTTAAGCAAAAAATAATCTATGGAGGAAAACCATAAAGACTGAGTTCAGATTACTCAGCATAAACCATGATGGCAAGAAGAAAATGGGTTGACATACACAAACCCCTTGGGGGGGAACATGCCAATCAAGATTTATCTCCTGCAAAATTTCTTTCAAATATGATGGTGAAATTAGCATACTCACAGACAACAGAAGTTTTGAAAATTAGCCAAAAACAAACCAAAACTACAAGAAACATTGCAGGAAGCTCTTCAATAGCTCTTCAAAATCAATAGCATCAGATACACACTAAAATATTTAATGCTCAACAGAGCACCCTGATACAATCAGGACAGGAAATCCACAAAATTTACTCAGATACAAATCACAGAAAATAAGAAAATCAGAGAATTCAGGATTTAAATGATGACAATATTATACTAAAAAGAGTGACAAATTAATGTTCTCATTGATCTTTCTGATGGGGAAGAAGGCAAGGCAATACGAAGACATTGAAAACTAGTTTAAATTTAGATTAATAGAGAGGACCATGGGAGTAACCACAAAGGAAATCTACTGTTCTATGCAGCAAAATGATAAACAAAATAACAAAGAAACAAAACATAAAGTCTCAGTAATTACAAAAAAAAGAAATGAAAACACATAAAGAAAAAAGACTCACAGCAGAAAACTGAATGGAACAGAGGAATTGTCCACAACCACACACACAAAAAGAAACACATCAAAATGACAGCAATAACATCACATCTATCAATAATCACACTGTATATAAATGGACTAAATGCATCAATAAAGAGAGAGTAGCAGATTGGATTAAAAAAATGACCCATCTGTATACTGCCTACAGGATATACACATTAGGCTCAAAGACACAAACTAACTATAACTAAAATGTTGGGGGAAAAAATCACACAAAAAACTTTCAAAAAAGAGTATGAGTTGCAATACTAATCTCCAATGAATTAGACTTTAAAATTAAATCCACCACACTTGATAAAGAGGGACATTATATAACGGTTAGAGGTTCAATACACCAGGAGCATATAACCATATTAAATATCTACACATCCAATAACAAGGCTCTAAAATATGTAAAACAAATACTATCTGCACTGAAAACAGATATAGACAACTCCAAAATAACAGTAGGAGACTTCAATACATTGCTTTCAGTAAAGGACTGATCATCTTAAATGTCACAATCAACCAACATGACCTCACTGACATACTCAGAACACTCCACCTGACAGCAGCTAACCAAGTATACTTTCTTTTCCAATACACATGGAAAGTTCCAGAATTGACCACATATTAAGCCACAGAGCGATCCTTAACAATATTCAAAATATTGAAATAATACAAAGCTTCTGTTTAGACAGTAAAGCCATAAAACTACAAATCAAAACCAGAAAAAAGATGGAATAAAAATTAAAAACATCGAAACTAAGCAATATATTGTTCAAGAATGACTGGGTAATAGAATAAATCAAAGATGGAATAAAGAAATTCATACAGATAATTGAGACTGAAAACATCCTACTATAATCTATGGGACACAGCAAAAACTACTCAGAGGTCAGTTCATTTCAATAAATGCACTCATACAAAGAGAAGAAAAGGCCCAAATCAAAGAATTGATTCTTCAACTCGAAGAACTGGAAACAGACCAGCAAAAGAACCCATCAGCATCAGAAGCAAGCAAATAATAAAACATTAGAGCATAAATAAATGAAATAGAAAATAGGAAAATTGAATGAGTCTACAAGACCAAAACCTGGTTCTTCGAGAAGATCAACAAAATTTATAAGCCATTGGCCACACTGACAAAAAACAGGAGAGGAAACAAATAATCCAAATAAGAAGTGAGGTGGGTGGTATCACAACAGACCAACAGAAATTGAAAGAATAATAACAGAATAATACAAAAAAAAATTGTGCTCTAATAAATTAAAAAACCTGAAGGAGACGGGCAATTTTCTAAAGAAACACCACCTACTAAAACTAGCACAATCAGAAGTACAACAACTAAATAAACCCAACACAACAGAAGAGATGGAAAAGAGATGGAACTAGAACTCTAACAAATGATTGCTTGATGGTCCATCGGTCTAGAAGTTCCCCTGACAGCATGGCCCTTTAATCCTTTATCAACCCAAACTGCACCCAGAGCCAAAGTCAGCTCGCCAAAGACTGAACTGAACTACATAAGACATGGAGTGATGCTGGCAACAAACAACATCCTTTTAGACTTAAATATACACATGGAGCTGTGTAAGATGTGCATCTATGAGAGCAAGATGATAGGATGACAGGGACAGGACTTGCTCAAATGGACACAGGAAGTTTAGGGTGGAAATGGGGAATGTGGTGTCGTGGGGCAAAGGGGTGGGAGGAGAGAGTACATAGAGTAGAATAGTTCTGGGTGTTATATGGCTTATTGATATGGATTGAACACTTGCTTAAAACCAATAAAATTTATTTAAAAAAATTCAAGTCCACTAGAAATTGTCTTCAGTCACTTTTAGGCTCATGTGCTTTATTCTCTCTAAAACATATCTTCTACAGCAGGCTGCAAAATGATTTCCAATGCTATCATATCCTAATCCACTGAACCTGTAAATTTTATTTTAAATGACAGTCTTTGTAGATGTAATTAAGTTACAGATCTTGAGAAGATTATCCTGGATTATCTGGTTAGGTCCTAAATGCAATCACAGATACCCTTATGAAACAGAGACAGGGGGAGATTAGACAGGAAGACAGGGGAAGAGGATGCAAAGAAGAGAGTCTTTGGAGAGAGAATGGTCCTTTCAATCCTTCGGTTTTCAGCTCAGTAATACTGATTTTGTATTTTTTCTCTGGAACTTTGAGAGGATAAATTTTAGGATTTTTTTTTAGATCTGTTTACAAGATTTCAAGATAACTGGCTGCACTAGAATGTCTTTCTTAGTAAGAGAATTGTTGTATGCCTGAGACTTTTGGCTACACTGTATCAGTTTGATCACATAGGTTATACTACCAATGTGGTAAGGTGGAAACCTAATTTTGTGTGTTTGATGCACCAAGTCATGCTGTATCACTTTGACTCTGGACTGTGGAAGTCTGGAGACTAAGTAGCTAAGTTTACTCATTCAGGCACTGCATGCCACTGACTAACCCCCAATAAAACCCTTTGGTACCAAGGTTCACGACAGCTTCCCTGGCACCAGCCAGAGAGATCTTGCATGCTGAAGTTGAGGCGGGCAGAACAAAACTCTTCAACCATGTGTTCTCATATACCACTGCTGGGAGAAATAAACTTGTCCCCATGTGACTACTGAAAATGGACATCTGGAAACTTGTGTCTTCTCACTGATAAACTTCATCTATATGTCTTTTCTTTTTGCTTATTTAATCTGCATCCATTTGTTGTAATAAACCATAACTCTGAGTATAAAAGTTTCTGTGTCTTGTGAGTGCTTCTAGTGAAAGTGGCTTAGGGATCCCTAACTGAAATACTTAAATATATATATATCCTTGTATAACATACAGTGGATGATGTATAATGTGTAATGCATAGTGTAGAATTAGAAGGGTCAGGTGGTCTTAATGCCTAGCTCTAAGAACTCAAATAAAAATCAGACAACAATTTTAAGATCATCCTGCCTTGAAATTTCAGGAAATTCCTCCCCTCTGCCCCAGAGCAATTCTAGCTCCCTCATTATTAATTGAAGAAGATTCAGTTGTTTAATAAATACTATTGGTGATAGTAATGATAATAAATTGTGTGGCTGTTAGGTTCTGGGAAGTCAATTTCATCAGATAGCAACCCCATGTGGGTAGTGAACATGACAGACACTATGGAGAGGCAGAGTCAAGATCGTGGTGTAACCACATGACCTCGCCACACTCTCTAGAAACAAAGAGCTGTGGAATCAATTAAACTGACCAAATGGAGCATTCCAAGAGGCCTGAACATCTGGTAGAAAAATATAATAATGGACTGAGTGACAAGAAGACTATAAAAGCACTAGGCCACCACAAAGGGAACAACATGGCACCAGCCAGAGAGATCTCGCATGCTGAAGTTGAGGAGGGCAGAACAAAACTCTTCAACCAAAACAAAGTCACAGCATGGGACTGCAAGACACCATGAGGGCTGGAGCAAGGTTGCGCCTGGCAAAAGATATCCACATCTGCCTAAGCAATGCAGCCTAGAGCTGAAGGCTTTCATGTAGGTCAGAGGGGCTTGAAACCAGGCTAGCAGTCAGAGGACATTAGGACCCAGTGGTGCCACAAGTCTTAGAGTCGAACAGGACAAAGAGGCTTGGGTTTGGGGTCCCAGGAACAGAAATGGGGAAACGTGTGAGTTCCCAGGCAGCAGCATGAGTGAACTAGTGGCCTGGGGGTGAGGGTGGCTTGTGGGATGCACATGACCTTGGGAAGGGCAGTGGCAGTGATGTGGGGGAAATGCCCAACCCAAGAGCAGCAGTGAGGGTGCAGGTAACCCCTTCACCTGACAGCGGCAGCTGAAAGTGTGCACAAGTGACCTACCGAGTCCAGAGGCAGTGGTGGCAGCAGCGGCACTGGTATCCTGCCTGGCCTGGGAGGCAGCAAGGGTGTGGGTGAGCCCACCAACCTGAAAGCAGTAGCAGCGACTGTGCAAGCCACCAGCCCATCCTGGAGGCAGCACTGGAGGTGGTGCTGGTAAAAGGGCAGGCAACCCCCCAGCCCAGGAATGTTGGTGGAAGTGGTGCAATTGACCCACCCACCTGTTGGCTGCAGTGGCAGTGCAGGTGACAAGACCAGATAAGGGGCAGTGGCAGTGGCTCTGGTGAAGTTCCTGTCCTGGGGCCCAGGGTTCAGGGGATGCCTGTGGTTTAGGGTTGGCCACAGTGGTGCCAGAGACATCTGTAGACTGGGGATGGCAGCACAGAAGCTCACAAGCCAGAGCAGTGTAAGACCAGGAAGGAGATCAAGAGACAGCGGAGACCTGTCCTGCCCTGCCTAACACACTACCAAACAATAAGATCAAGGAGTAGATAGTCATCAGACTGGACAGAGAAATGCTGGCCCAGCTCCAAAAGAGAGACTCTGGGCAGGTCAACTGAACTATTAAGTCTCCAAAATCAAGCCAGCTCAAAAGTTTTGAATATCCATAGATAAAACTTAAATTACAATAAGAAAACAAAAAAAATGCAATGAGTTTCTGATGGCTCAGAGACAATCAATCTCTAAACATCTGAAGAAGCAGACTTCCAAGACTCCCAAGCACTCCCAAAATAAAATTTTAATGGATTTCCCAGATGAAGAAGAATTTGTGCAATTATCAGAGACAGAATACAAAAGATTGATGTACAGAGCTGGGAATGATATTAGGAAAGAGATCAGGCAAAATGCAGCAGAGCACACTGAAAAATTAAACAAGTTGCAAGAAATCCTTAAGCAGCAATAAATCATAAAATTACTGAGCTTGATAACTCAATAGAAAGTCAAAGGAGCAGGACTGAGAATATGGAATAAACAATCAGCAAGACTGAAGACTCAGTAAATGACATCAGAATACACCAGGAAAAATCAGATAGAAGATTCATTAAGAATAAAGAATAACTAAGAGTCATGTGGGATTCTATCAAGTGGAATAATATACTAGGGATTGCCATATTAGAACAAGGCAGGATAGCTGAAAATACAGAGAAAATACGTGCTGACATAAAACTTCCCTGATATTATGAAAGATGAGAACATTTACATTCAGGATGTTGATCGAACCCCACTCAAGAAAGATTCCCAAAAGAAAAAGATCAAGGCATATTATAATCAAACTCAATAAAACTAGAGATAAGGAGAGGCTATCAAAGACAGTCATGCTTAAAAAAAACAATAACCTAAAAAGGAAAATCATTAAGATTAAGCACAGATAGCTCAGCCAAAATAGTGCAGGTCAGAAGACAATGGGATGACATATACAAAGCACTGAAGAAAGAAAACTGCTAACTGAGAATTATATATCCTGCAAAAATGTCTCTCAAATATGAAGGTGAAGTTAGGACTTTCACACATAAGAAGAAATTCAGAGAATTTGTAAAAACAAACCAAAATTAAAAGAAATATTGAAGTTGTCTGATTAGTAAATCAGTAACATCAGACATACTCTTAAATATCAAATGCTCAATAGAGCATCTAGGTAACTTCAGAATACAAAATTGAAAATTGATAGCCAAAACCAAATCACAAAAAATAAAAACTCAGAGATCTCAGGATTTAACTGACAACAACACTGTATGAAAAAGAGAGTTAAAAAGGTACCCACAGATCTTTAAGATGCAAAGAAAGACAAGAAGATACAAAGACACTGAAGCTTGGACTACTTTTAGATTAATAAAGGGGGCTGAGGAAGTAGCTGCACAATAAACCTACAATTCTATACATCAAAGTGACAGACAAACTAAAAAACAAGTGAAACATGAAATCTCAGCAATTTCTAAAAGAAACACTCAACAGCATGAAAAGAAAACACATAAAGAAAAAAGACTCGGCACAAAATATTGAATCCAACAGAGGAACTGTCCATAATACCTCAAAACTTGCATCAAATGACAGTACTAACATCAAAATCCATCAATAGTCACACTGAATGCAAAGGGACTAAATGCACCAATAAAGAGATGGAGAGTAGCAGTTTGAATTAAAAAAAAAAAACTTGAGCCATCTATATGCTGCTTACAGGAAATACACCTTAAACTCAAAGACACAAACTACAACCCAAAGGTTAGAAAATATTTGCATATCAGGCTAATAACATTCTAAAACAAGCAGGAGTGGCAACATTAGTCTCTGACAAAATAGACTTTAAAGTTAAATCCACCACACAGGATAAGGAGGAACACTATACAATAGTTAAAGGCTCAATACATCAAGAGGACATAACCATATTAAATACCTATGCACTCAATGACAAGGCTCAAAACTACATAAAGCAAACACCATTCACACTGAAAACAGAAATAAACAGTTCCACAATAATAGTAGGAGACTTCAATACACCACTCTCAGTAAAGGACAGAACATCTCAAAAAAAAAAAAAAAAAGCTCAGAAAAGATATGGAAGATCTAAATGCCACAATCAACCAACTTGACCTCACAGACATATTCAGAACCCTTCATTCAACAGCAGAACTGTATGCTTTCTTTTCCAATACACATTGAACATTCACCAGAATTGACCACATATTAGGCCACGGAGCAATCCTCAACAAAATTCAAAATATTGAAATAATAAAAAGCTCCCTTTCAGACCATAAAGCCATAAAACTACAAATCAATAACAGAAAAAAAGATGCAAATAAGAGCAAAATCACAGAAAGTAAATAATATTTTGGTCAAGCGCTACTGGGTAATAGAATAAAGCAAAGATACAATAAAGAAATTCATAGAATCAAATGAAAATGAAGACACACCTACAAAAATCTACAGGATATAGCAAAAGCAGTGCTCAGGGGTCAAATCATTTCAATAAATGCACACATCCAAAAAGAAGAAAGGGCTCAAATCAAAGAATTAACTTTTCAACTTGAACAACTGGAAAGATCCCAGTAAAAGGACCTGTTAGGCTTCAGAAGAAAGCATACTATTAAAATTCAAGCAGAAATAAATGAAATAGAAAACAGAAAAATGATTGAAAGAGTTCACAAGACCAAAAGCTGTTTTTTTGAAAAGATCAACAAAACTGATAAGCCATTGTCCAAACCAACAAAAGAAAAACAGAAGAAACAAATAATCTAAACAAGAAATGAGATGGGTAATACCACAATGAACCCTACTAAAATTGAAAGAATCATAGAATAATACTATGAAAAACTGTACGCTAATAAATTTGAAATCCTAGAGGAAATGCAAAATTTTCTAGGAAAACACGACCTACCTAAACTAACAAAAACAGAGACAGAGCAACCAAACAAATCCATCACAAAAGAAAAAATTAAAAAGGTAATTAAAAACTTCCATCCCCCAAAATCCCTAGCCTGAATGGCTTCACTGGAGAATTCTATCAGTCAGAGACAAGTCAACATCAACACTTCTAAAGGCATTCCAGAGCATAGAAAAGGATGGAATACTCCTAGGTTCATTCTGTGAAGCTGGTACAACCCTGATACCAAAATCAGATAAAGACAGCACAAAAAAGGAGCATTATAGACCAATATCTCTGATGAATTTAGACACCAAAATCCTTAACAAAACCTTAGCTAACAAAATTCAACAACAAACCAAAAAAACATTTCACCATGACTGTTTTAGTCAACTAGGGCTGCTCTAACAAAAATACCACAGAGTGGATGGCTTTAACAAAAGAAAATTGATTCTTAAACAGTCTGATAGGCTACAAGTCCATATTCAGGGTGTCCACTCCAGGGGAAGGCTTTCCCCTTGTCGACTCTGGAGTAAAGTCCAGTATTGCATCAGTCTTTGTCCAGGGAGCGTCTTGGTGCAGGAACCTCAGGTCTGAAGGATGTGGTCTTCTCTCGGTGCCACTTTCTTGATGGTGCAAGGTTCCCAATTCTCTGCTTGCTTCTCTTTCCTTTTATCTCTTGTAGGATGAAAGGATTAAGGGTGGGGCAAGCCATATTCCAGGGGAACTCCCTTTACAGAGGAGCAGGGAGGTGACCTTATGAAGGGATTTACAGGTCCCACCCTAGTCCTTTAACATACAGCATAGGAAAACCAGAAAATGGAGGACAGTCACAAGACACTGGGCATCATGGCCCAGCCAGGTGGCTACACCTATTTTTGAGGGGACACAATTCAATCCATGACAATGATCAAGTAAGATTCATACCATAGATGCAGATGCGGTTCAACATAAGAAAAACAGTGTAATCAACCACATAAGCAGAACAAAAGACAAGAACCACCTAAATCTATCGATTGATACTGAAAAGGCATTTGATAAAGTCCAGCACCCATTCATGTTAAGAACTCTCAGCAAAATACAAAGAGAAATTCTTCAACATAACAAAGTCCATCTACACAAAACCAACAGCTAACGTCATACTTAATGGAGAGAAGTTGAAAACATTTCCCTGAAGAACAGGTTCAAGACAAGGATGCACTTTGTCACTACTTCTATTCAACATTGATCTGGAGGTCCTAGCCAGAGCAATTAGGCATGATAAAGAAATAAGAGACATCCAAATTGGTAAGGAAGTAGTTAAAATATCACTACGGTGAATGACATAATCTTATACACCGAAAACTCTAAAGAATCTACCAAAAAGCTACTGGATCTACTGAAGACTTCAGCAAAGTATCAGGTTACAAGATAAACTTTCATATATCAGTGTGAATCCCTTATACCAACAAAGATGTAATCAAAGAGGAAATCTTGAAATCATTACCATTACTATAGCTCCGAAAATGATAAAATACCTAAGAATAAATCTAACCAGAGACATAAATGACTTATACAAAGAAAATAACAAGGCTCTACTGCAAGAAATGAAAAGAGACTTACATAAGTAGAGAAACCTGCCTTGCTCTTCGATAGAAAGACTTGACATTGTGAAAATATCTATACCTCCCAAAGTGATCTGTACATACAATGCAATCGCAATTCAAATTCCAATGACATTCTTTAATGACATAGAAAAACAAATCACCAACTTCATATGTAAGGGGAGGAAGCTGTGGATAATTAAAATATTACTAAAGAGGAAGAACAAAGTGGGAGGCGACACTCTACCTGACCTTGAAACCTTGTAGACTGCAACAGTAGTCAAGACAGCCTGGTAATGCCCCCAAAACTGAAACATAGATCAATGGAACAGAATTGAGAATCCAAATATAACCTCATCCACCTATGAACAACTCATATGCAATAAGGGCCCAAGGTCTGTGAACTGGGGAAAATACAACATCTTCAACAAATTGTGTGGGCATAACTGGTTATCCATTGGTAAAAATAAATAAATTGAACAAGACTCTTATTTCATATTACATACAAAAACTAACTCAAAATAGATCAAAGACCTAAATATAAAAACTAAAAAATTAAAAAATCTTGGAAGAAAAAATTGGAAAGATGCTGGAAGCCCTAATCCATGGCATCAACAGTCTACAAAAAGCCAACAACTCCCAGTCATCAGAAATGAAAATAGGTAATTGGGAACTCTTAAAAATCAAACACTTAAACCTATCCAAAGCCTCCCTCAAAAGAGTAAAAAGAGGGAGGTGGGCCTAAGGTGGCTGACCAGACATGTGCCCCCTCAATTTCCTCTGAGAACTAAGGCCTGGAATGATAACTGAATGAAGCACTGGACATCACAGAAGCCCTCTGACAACTCTGTTGTCAGAGTTGACTAGGCACCAGTAATGGACTACTACCCCTCTTGAAGACAAGCCAGCAGCTGCTGATCCCCACTCCTGCTGATTCACAGTTTTAGAGGACTATATGTACTGATGGCTTCTTTGTTATCTGCGAGGCAGGTACTGGGTACAAGCAGGCAAATACTCCGAACTGCAGCACTTAAATAGATAGTGTATAGCACAGCAGAGAGACAATGCGTGGGATAGGCACACACTGACAGCCTGGGTACTGAATGAGGGCACCATTGCCCCTCAACTCACTCTTTTCTGAGCTGCACCATAGACTGGTATTTCACAGCAGCAGGGGCAGCTCGGCTGGGACAACATCTTGGTCAGCTGGGAGGCAGAACTACATCATACCATCCAACGATGGCCTATGAGGTACTTTTATTATCAGCTGGAAGGTGGGGTCTGCCGTACCTGAGGGCCTGAATGCTTTGGGCAGCTGTGGGGCAGCTCTCTGCTCAAAACTAAAGTATCCTTTTAAATAAGACCATCTGGAAAACTGACTGCTGAGAGGCCTGGCAGCACCTCCTCCACCCTTCGCTGATCCACATCGTAGGGCTTGCTGAGAGCCCCCCAGTGACTCCATAAGTAGCACACCATCTTTGACAGTGAGGAGGCAGAGCCACCTGGGGCCAGTCACTAGAGTACACAGAGGTGGCTGGTGACTAACTCTTCTTAGAATTATGCCTCAACTCCCATTGAGGTAGCACCAAAAAAAAAAAAAAAAAAAATCAAACATCTTCTGAATAATATGCAGAAAACAATTCATATCCTACTGTTTAAAGAAGCAGTCCACTGTCACTCTGGAGAACTCCCAAAATAAGTAACCAAAAACCTTCTCAGATGAAGAAACCTTTCTGAAACTATTGAGGTCAGGTACAAAAGAATTACATAGACATCTCTTCTAGAGAATAAACAAGATGCAGCAGAACAAAATGAAAAATTAAGTAAGCTATTTGAACTACTAAAAAATCAATAGCCTGAAATCCAGTAGATCCATAACAAAATTACAGAATTAGATAATTCAATTCAAAGCCAAAAAAGTGAATTGAAGAGATGAAAGTCAGACTTAGTGTCCTTGAGGGCAAAGCAACTGACACCAGCATTCACGAGGAGAAATCAGAAAAATGAAATAAGAAGAATGAAGAAGGCTTAAGAAACATGTGAGACTCTATTAAGAGGAATGATCTACAATAACTGTGTTCCTGAACAGGGAAGGATAGATTAAAATACAGAGACCATTGAAGTAGAGTTGCTGCAGAAAACCTCCCTAAAATTATGAAAGAAGAGAACATATCCAAGATGCTTATCAAACTCTACAAACATTAGATCCCAAAAGGAAGATACCAAGACATATTATAATTAAGCTTAATAAAATGAAACATAAAGAGAGGCTCTTAAAGGTAGTGAGTCTCAAAGCAAAGCTAGCATTCAGAGGGAAACCCAGTAGCTTTTGTCTGATAACTTCCAGCCAAGACTTGCAAACAGGTCTTTCAAATATGATGGTGAAATTAAGACATTTGCAGATAAGCAGAAGTTTAGAGACTTTGTAAAAGTCAAAACAAATGTACAATAAATACTGATAGAAGCTCTTTGCTTAGAAAAACAAAAACATTAACTGTATACTTAAGGAGGCAATGCAGGACAGAGCATCCAGAATCTTATTCACTTACCCAGTGCCGTCGAGTTGGATCCGACTCATGGTGGCCCTAGTGGCCAGAGTAGAACTGCCCCCTAGAGTATTCAAGGAGTGTCTGTTACATTTGAACTGCCTATTCACTTAGGGAAGTCAATAAGTTCAATCAAAACTACATTATCAAAGGAAAGGAACCAGCAACAGTAACACAAGAACTATGACATCACCATACTAAAAAGAGAGATATATTACAGCACTTATAACCCTTTCAGATGGAGAGGAAATTAAAAAGATATGCAGAATTTAGAGTATGGTTTAAACTTAGAATAGTAAGGGAGATCACAGGTGTAAATGCAAAGCAAAATAACAACGTGACATATCAAAATGAAAAGCATAATATAGGAGTCTCAACAAACACAAAACCAGTACTGAAAAAACACAAAAAGTCAACTCACAAAGAATAATGACCCAGAACAGAATATTAAGAACAACACAGAAAACCTCAACAACACAAAAATAAATACATCAGAACGACAGCACTAAACATATACCTATCAATAATTACCACACTAAACACATATCTATCAATAATTATACTAAATGTAAATGGATGGAATGCTCCAATAAAGAGACAACGAGTCACATCATGGATCAAAAGACACAACCCATCTGTATGTTGATTACAAGAAACACACCTTAGACTCAAAGATATGAACAAACTGAATATCAAATGATAGAACAACATGTACCAAGATAACAACGTAGAAAGAAAAGCAGGAGTGGCAATACTAATCTCATATAAAATAGACTTTAAGATCCACCATCATGGACAATGCTAGTCATTTATTTATTGCTGAAAGGTTCAATACATAAGCAGGACACCACAATACTAAATATTTATGCACCCAATAACAGAGCATCCAAATGCATCAATCAAACACTGACAACACTGAAAGAATGAGATGGATCACTCCATAAAAACAATTAGAGACTTCAACACTCCACTGTCAGTAAGGGACAGTTCATCCAGACAAAAAGCTCAGTAAAGATACAAAAGATATTATTGTGACCATTAACCAATGAGATCTTATCAACATATACAGAACATTTTACTTGTCAACAGGTAAGTACACCTTCTTCTCCGATGCACATGGAACATTTTTCAGAAGAAACCATGTGTTAGGACATGAGGCAAGTCTCAACACAAAATCCGAACCATTCAATTCTTGCAAACCATCTTCTCGGATCATAAAGTCATAATAATTGAAATCAACAGCACAAAAAAACATGGGTAGAAATTTGAACTCTCACAAACTGAACACCTTGCTCAAAAAGCCATGGATTATAGAAGAAATAAAAGAAAAAATAAAGAAATTTATGATATCCAATGGGAATGAAAACATATCCCACCAGAATCTATGGGATACAACCAAAGCAGTGCTCAGAGGTCAATTTATCTCTATAAATGCACACATCTGGAATGAAGAAAGGGCTCAGACTAAAGAATAAACACTAAAGCTTGAATGAATTGAAAGAGAGAAACAGAGGAACCCCTCAGGCACCAGAATAAAACAGATCATAAAGGTTAGAGCAGAACTGAATGAATTAGAGAGTAGAAGAACAATTGAAAAATTAACAAAACCAAAAGCTGGTTCACTGAAAAGATCAACAAAATTGATAAACCCTTGGCTAAACTTACAAAAGAAAAACAGGAGAGGAAGCAAATAACCCAGATAAGAAATGAGATGGGAGAGGTCATAGCAGACCCAACTGAAATCAAAAATATCACAACAGAATACTACGAAAGACTTTACTGTAACAGATGGACAAATTTCTAGATTCATATTACCTACAAAAATTATCACAAGCTGAAGCAGAACAACTTAATAAACTCATCACAAAGGAAGAGACTGAAAAAGTCATCAAAATATTACCAACCAAAAAAAGTCCTGGCTCAGATGGCTTCACTGCAGAATTCTACCAAACTTTTAGAGAGGAGTTAACTCCAATACTCCAATACTACTGAGACTATTTCACAGCACACAAAGGGATGGAATGCTCCCAAATTCATTTTATGAAGCCAGCACAACCCTGGTATCAAAGCCAGGGAATGGTCCCACTAAAAAAGAAAATTACAGACCAGTGTCACTCATAAACCTAGATGGAAAAATCTTCAACAAAATCCTAGCCAATAGAACTCAAAAACATCTAAAAAAAATATATCAAATAAAAAAAAATTAAAATAAAAAAAAAATTCATTGTGACCAGTTTGGATTCATACTTAGGACGCAAGACTGGTTCAACATCAGAAAAACAATTAATGTCATCAACCACATGAATAACACAAAGGATAAGAATCACCCGATTTTGTCAATTGATGCATAAAAAATGTTTGACTAAGTCCAACACCAATTCATGAAAAAAACTCTCAGCAAAATAGGAATAGAGGAATAGAGGAATAATGGGCATCTATACAAAGTCAACCACCTACATCACCCTGAATGGTGAGAGACTGAAAGAATTCCCCTTGAGAATGGGAGCTAGACATGGATAACCACTCTCACCATTTCTATTAAACACTGTACTAGAGATTCTAGCCAGAGCAATTAGACAAGACAAAGAAATAAGGGTCATCTGCACTGGTAAAGAAGAAGTAAAAATTCCCCTATTTGTAGATAATATGATTGTATATGCTGAGAATTCTAAAGAATGCATAAGTAAACTACTAGAACTAGTAAAATAATTCAGCAAATCATCAGGATATAAGATAAACATATCAGTAGGATTCCTTTACACCAACAAAGACATCATTAAAGAAGAAATCACCAAATAAATACCATTTACTATAGCTCCCAAGAAGATAAAATACCTAGAAATAAATCTAACTAGCAAAATAAGACACCAGTACAAAGAGAACTACAAGACCCTACTGCAAGAAACGAACAGAGACTTACATAAATGGAGAAAACTACTCTGCTCATAGACAGGAAGACTTAACATTGTGAAAATGTCTTTTTTACCCAAGGTGATGTACATATACAGTGTAATTCTGATACAAGTTCCAGTGACATTTTTCAATGAGATGGAGAAATAAATCATCAGCTTTGTTTAGAAAAGGAACAAACTCCACATGAGTTAAGCACCAGTGAAGAAGAGAAACACAGTGGGAAGCCTCACACTACCCAACCTAAAAACCTATTACACTGCCAGAGTAGTCAAAACAGCCTGGTACAGGTACAAAAAAGAGAATATAGACCAATAGAACAGAGTTGAGACACCCAGAGATGCCTCCATCTTCCTAAGAACAGCTGATATTCAACAAAGTCTCTAAGATTCTAAACTGGTGTGCAGTCTCTTTAGAAAAAAATGGTGCTGTCAGAACTGGATATCCATCTGCAAAAAACTGAAGTAGGACCCGTATTTGACAACTTACACAGAAACTACCTCAAAATGGATCAAAGACCTAAATGTCAAACTTAAAATGATAAAGATCATGCAAGAAAATATAGTGTGAACAATGGAAGTTCTAAAATGCAGCTTAGAGAGACTTCGAATTCCAACAGACAAAGCACGATCAACAGAAGCAAAAGTACTAACAGTGAACTACTAAGAGTGAAATGTTTTTGCCCATCCAAAGACTTTATCAAAAGAATACCTACAATATTTGGCAACTACATGTTGGACCAATGTCTGATCTCCATAATCTACAAGGTACTGCAAAATATCAACAAGAAAAAGGTAAATAACCTAACTAAGTGATGAGGAAAGGAGATAGACAAACACTTCACTAGTGAGGACATCCTGGCAGCCAAAAGACACATGAAGAAATGCCCACGATTATTTGTTATCACAGAAATCCAAATCAAAACTATAATGAGATGCCATCTCACCCAAACAAGTTTGGCCATAATCCAAAAAACACAAAACAACAAATGCTGGAGAGGCTGGGGAGAGATCAGAACTCTCGTACACTGCTGGTGGGATTGCAAAATGGTACAACTTCTTTGGAAAGCAATCTGGAGCTTCCTTAGAAAGCTGGAAATAGATATTCCATCTGATCTAGTAGTCCCATTGCTCTGAATTTATCCTACATAAACAAAGGCTGTCACGTCAACAGACACATGCACAGGAATGCGTATTGCAGCACATTCCACCATATTAAACAGATGGAATCAACCTAGATGTCCATCAACAGATGAATGGATAAAGAAAACTGTGGTACATATACTAAATGGAACAATATGCAATGATAAAAAAAAACAGTGATGATTTTAGGAAACATAACCTGGTTTCAAATGGAAGACATGCTAAGTGAAATCACTCAGTGGTAAAAGGACAAACATTGCATGAGACCCCTGCCATAGGGACTTAAAAATAGATTTATGTACAGAAGAAAAGACTCTCGGTTAAATGCAAGGGTAGGGAGCAAGGGAGAGGGCTGGTCATAGATTAGATAGTTGATAGAAATTCGGTTGAGTGAAAGCAGTGACCGCACACAGTAGACAGAAGATCAACTTAACCTGACTTCACCATAAACTGAAAGCTCTTCTAATCTCAATCCAATATTGTAAGGACAGAGTAGCAGGGTCAGAGTCTGGAGACCATGCTCTTGGGGAACACCAAGGTCAACTGGCATAATTAGCCCACTGCTAAAAGACAAAAGGACTCATGTATATGGGATATTTATCAATATGTGACCAGAAGAACCAGATGGTGCCCAGTCACCACCCAAGATAGCCTTGATGGGACACACAACGTTAAGTCCCTAAGGCAACATGAGAAAAAAAGGGGTGAAACTCAAGAACTCTAGTAATAGACCAGAATTGATGGTCCGAGAGCCCGGGGAAGCCCCTGGGAGCATGATCTCTAGACCTGCTGCTGTCCCTGTCTAGAAAACACTACTGAGGTCAACTCTTTGGACAAAAATGGACTAGACTCAGGGACCCAATGTGACCATATGCTGGGTGTATTTTATGGTTCTATGCATTTATAGGAGGCTGTCCTACAAGTCTCTAAATGGGAGAAAAGAGGGTGGAGAGGAGAAGGCAGACACTTGTTAAGAGGATATGACAAGAATAAAATGAAAAGGAAGTGTGTGCTCTCATGGGGCAAGGAGAAAGGAGGACCTGTATATAGGCAGGCACGCAAAATTGAAGTGGATTGTATACTTCCACTTAATCACAATAAACAATAAAGAGTAAAAAGACTGTGTCATGGACTGAATTTTGTCCCTCCCAAAATATGTGTAGCAATGTGGCTGGGCTGTGATTCCCAATATTTTTCGACTGTCCTCCATTTTGTGGTTTTCCTGTGATGTATGTTCAAAGATTTGGGCAGAACTGTAAATCCCTTCATAGGATCACCTCCCAGCTCCATTGTAAAGGGAGTTTTCCTGGAGTACGGCTTGCCCGACCCTTAATATTTTCATTCTACAAGAGATAAAAGGAAAGAGAAGCAAGCAGAGAATGGGGAACCTCACACCATCAAGCAAGTAGCACTGGGAGAAGAGCACATCCTTCATATCTGAGGTTCCTCTGCCAAGATGCTCCCTGGACAAAGACTGATGCAATACCAGACTTTCCTCCAGAGCCAACCATGGGGAAAGCCTTCCCCTGGAGTGGACATCCTGAATTTGGACTTGTAGCCTACTGGACTGTGTAAGAATCAACCTTCTTTTGTTAAAGAAGTATTTCTTTTAGAGCAGCACTAGCTGACTAAAACAGACTACCTGCAGAGTGCGAATGAATAGCTGCCTACCATGTTTCCAACTGATGCCAAATCTGTCTAATGTACAAGAAACTCAAAACCTGAACAAGAAAAAGAAATAACTCAATTAAAAAATGGGCAAAAGACATGAACAGGTTCTTCACTAAAGAAGACATACAGGTTGCCAATAGATTCGTGTGGAAATGCTCGCCATCATTAGCCATCAGATAAATCCAAACCAAAACCACAATGAGATACCATCTCACCCTCCAAAAGCTAGCAGTAATCCAAAAAATACAAACTAAGAAATGCTAGAGAGGATGTGGAGAGATTAGAACTCTTCTACACTGTTCGTAGGACTGTACAACAGTACAACCACCATGGAGATTGACTTGGTGCTTTCTTAGAAAACCAGAAATAGAAATATCATATGATCCAGCAATGCCACTCCTTGGAATATATCCCAGAGAAATAGCGGCTGCTACTCAAACAGATATATGCACACCAATGGTCATTGCAGCTCTCTCCACAAAAGCAAAAAGATAGAAGCAACCAAGACACCCATCAACAGATGAATGGTTAAACAAATTGTGGTACATTCATACAATGGAATACTATACAATGATAAGTAATGATGATGGCCAAGACAAATTCCTCTCAATGTGGAACCATCTAGAAGACACTATGTTGAGCCAAACTAGCCAGACACAGAAGGAGAGATTTTGTATGAGACCATCATACAAAAGAAGAAATTAATATTTGACAGTTAAAAGGATGGGCAGGGATTTTTACAAATTAGATAGTGGTTAGGATTAGGGTTGGGTATCGGATGTGACAGCATGTAGTAGAAGAAGGGTACTCACAATTGCTGAGTTTCAAAACCAAATTGTTGCTTCATATGGTCCACTTCTTTAGAAGGACAGAAAAACAGTGTCCGGAATCAGGGGACTACGGTCACAGGGGACATCCAGACTAACTGGCATACCCAAGTTTATTTTTTCTCTTAAGAAATTTCTCTGTGCACCTGTGTGAGTGGTATCCTGGGTCTTAAAAGCTGGCAAGCTGCGATTTAAATAGCACCAAATGATCCAGGTCCACCTGGACCAGAGGAAAAAGGTGGACATCGAGGACAGGAGGAAAATATAAGCTCACCACATGGAAGGGGCATATGAGCCAGATTCCGCTTCAGCAAGGGACCAGAAGAACTAGATGGTGCCTGGCCACCACAAAAGATATCCCAGATAGGGTATAAGGAATGGAGCCCTGGACACAGCAGGAGAAGGGGTAGAAGGCAGAGCCAGAACTCTACCAAAAGACCACACTTCAAGGTCCTTCTGACTATAGGGCCCCCTGGAAACATGGCCCCCAGGCTCTCTAACCCCAAACTGTATCTAGCACCAGAGCCAGCTCTCCAGACGAAGACTGAACTGCATTATACAAAACACAGTGAGGCTGGTGATGAGAAAATCTTTGGACTTATATTTGTGCATGAGGCTGTCTAAGAGGCTCATGACTGGAGCCGAGATGATTGGGTGAGGGGGCCCAATCTTGGTCAAAAGGTCACCAAAGGTAACGGGAAATACCAGACAAAGGGGAAAGCATGCTGTCGGGAGTGGGCAGAGCTGGTGGTACAGGCAGCTAGAACAGAATAGCGGTGAAAGTTCTGGGTGTTATATGGCAAAACAACATAGACTAAAATTGTTCTTAAACCACAATAAAATTGATTTTTTTAAAAAAAGACACTGTGGAGCCTATATTAACATCTGTGTTGAATAAATAAATGTGATGGAAGATTTTCTAAACAGTAGCCCACCAAATAAACCAAAAATCTTAGGGAATCATTTAGTTAACAAAGAATTAATTTACTATAGATAGAATAAACCATTTTTTCTTACTTAATGTTAATCAGTAAAACAGCAAGAACAGTACAGAAAACCTACCATGCAGCCACATGAATCCTGAAGTTCTGGAGGAGAAAAGGGATCCGTGTGCCAGCAAGAAGAATTCTTTCTAACAAAACAAAGGAGAAAACCAGAATGATCTTTCAGATTACGAAGCTATTGTATTTCCACAGAAAAGAATTCCATCACAACTAGAACACAATTCACAAGATAATCGTCTCCAGCTGCTACAGAGAGAGTGCTCTAACATTTGTTTTCACAGTTTGAGCTGTTAATCTGACAATGTTTTATTACAGTGACAATATTTCCATATATTAAATGATATTCACTTGGTGCACACTGTTGCATATAGACAGAGTGTCCCTGTGGCTTCCCCTAGGGGACTGTGAGGCTTATTGGGAACCCTGAGGTTCCAAGTCTCAAAGTCAAGTATTTTCAGCAACATTTAATATGAGTCCTCATAAAAGGAACAGAAAGAAAAGATGACGTGTTAACAACCTAGATGTTTCTACTTAGTATGTTTGTTTAGATTTTAGGAACCTAGCACTGGGTTGTTTTGTTGTTTTTATTTGTTGTTAAACACATATTAGAAACCCTGGTGGTGTAGTGGTTAAGTGCTGCAGCTGCTAACCAAAAGTCTGGAGTTCAATTCCGCCATGTGCTCCTTGGATATTCTATGGTGCAGTTCTACTCTGTCCTATAGGGTCACTATGAGTCAGCACTGACTCAATGTCCGTGTATTTTAACACATATCACTTTGACTTCCTCGGAACTCACCTTGCGGCACAATAGTTTCAGAATAAATACTCATAGTTACTTGGTTGTTTGAGTTTGGAAAGACTGGATTACACTAGTTTCTTAAACGCAAGTTTCTCTGGGTTTTTTAGTAGTCTAATGTACAGTTTAAGTCTGGAGGAAAGCAATGCTCTAAGAAGTTACTCTCTTAGGAGTAGTGTTCCAAGACACATGGACTTTCTTATAGAGAAGAACTCTCCACAGGAGCTACTCTTTTGTTTGCAGTAGACCACTATTCTTTCTGTAGCTCTGGGAAGACACTCTGTAAATTAAGACAGAAAAAGGGTAAGTCACACAAACTGCAAAGGGGCAGACCTGAGGTTCAAAGTCTGATACCTTGGTTCCAGAATATGTCTTCTACATGACTTTAACTTGATATGCGATGTAGGCATCCCACACCCTACTTTTGACCCTTAGCTTCAACTCTCATCTTTCCAGTCTCCTCAGAGGAAACTTGTCAGCAGCCACGCCAGGCACTCATCTCCTGAGAACCCATAGGGCCAATGAATTTTCCAATATTTCCCAAGCACTAGAAACATGAGACCACTGTGAATATTCATATTTCTGCTATTTGATCACAACAAGGACTCTCTTGAAATTATAATAAAAGAAACCTTAAACACCTCTCAACTTTGCTTTTTACTTTAAATAGAAACACAAGGTTTGCTAACTATCACTTTTGCTCTGTACTAAAATAATAACAAGAATGGGAGAGAGAAGAGACTCCAGGAACAATAAATAAAATCTTCACTGGAGTGTCATTAGATAAGAACTTCGTAAAATGAAACTAAACTAACATTTAAATCACCAGTCTGCTTCTAAAAGTTGACAACTGTAGTACATATTAAAATTTAAATTTCACACCAACTACTGTTGTGAGAAAGCTTATATTTACAGTGAGGTTTATACTACAACAGATTTCTCCAAAGTTCTTCATTGTCTACTATATGAAAAAGAAGCAAAAGCCAAAAGTTCAACATAGAGCCCTTGTGTGATACTTAAGTTGACTATTTCAACCTAAAAACAATCTACAAACAGAACCTAACCTATTATTTGAAAATGTCTCCAGAAATTAGTAATCAAGCCATTGCCAAAGTTCATCAAGAAGGGAAAATTTAGATATTGTTGGATCAATAAAATTTTACACTGATAGATTTTACTTCTCATGAGCAAAACCTATTGTTTTGACGTGAGGCCTTATGTTTCAGTCAGCTAAGGCTGCTCTAATAGAAATATCACAGAGTGGATGGCTTTAGCAAAGGAAGGTTTATTCTTACACAATCCGGAAGGTACAAGTCCAAATTCAGGATGTCTGCTCCAGGAAAAAGTTTTCCCCCTTGTGGGCTCTGAAGAAAAGTCCAGAATTGCATTAGTCTTTATCCAGGGAACATCTCAGCACAGGAACCTCAGGTCTGAAGGATGTGTTCTTCTGTTCTTCTCCCAGTGCTGCTTGCTTGATGGTACAGGTTCCCAGTTCTCTGCGTGCTTTCCTTTCCTTTTATCTCTTGCAGGATGAAAGGATTAAGGGTGGGGCAAGCCATACTGCAGGGAAACTCCCTTGACAGTGGAGCAGGGAGGTGATCTCCGGAAGGGATTTACAGGCCCACCCTAATCCTTTAACATGCAGCATAGGAAAACCACAAAATGATGGACAGTCACAAGATACTGGAAATCATGGCCCAGCCACATGGCTACACACATTTTTAGGGGGACACAATTCAATCCATGACACCTTACTACATCAAACCTTATTTGCATAGCATGGACAGAAATTGTTCCTAATATAAATATTCGCGGACTACTTGTGTATAGTATCGCTATTCCCATTGGTCTTTGGCTGTGGTGATCAGGACAGCCACAAAAAGAACAGAAAAAAAGGACAGAAGTAATTACGACAAAATGTGAAAGAGTTAAGGATAACCTCCCTGCATTTCAAACAAAAGAGAGGGAGGAAAAAAGAGAAGAAAAATACAGATCCAGAAAGGCATAGTAACTGACAAGGAAGGCTGAAGAGACGAACACTGGGGAACAGAGTGAGGGAGAAAGCTTTGGGGACCAGGGCCACAACTTATGAAAGTATGAGAAAGTAAAATAGTTATATAAAGAGAAATGTATGTTCAGCCATTTTTTAGATATTTATTCTACTTTTTGTTCTTGTGGAGAAACTAGATAAAAGAAATATTTTTTTCTACCAACTCTTCTTTCTTTCATGCAGTTTTGAGCCCAGACTGGACCACTGGGGTCTCTGGGTTAAACTTCATTTTCTAGGGTACAAATGTGTTTTTATTTTGCCTGTTTCATTAGAAGGGAGGAAAATAAAAACATAACCAGAAAAGCCTTTTCTCTGTGAAATCAATTTTTTTTTTGTTTTTCACAGAAGACTGAAGTGAAACAATTCACTTACTTTTAATTTTTCCATACTGAGATCATTAATAGTTACTTAGTCTCTAAGTAATTACCAACATATCTACTGGGCAAAATGTATCATACAGATTAGAAAACATATTGCCAATATTGCATTATTGGGTGGGTTTTTATGTGTACTACTTTAAAACCTAGCACTGAATATGTCCTTATGGTTTTTGAGCACGTACCATTTGCTCTGCCTGACATTATAAATTCCCTGAGACCAGAGTAATGTTCCTTGTGAATCATGCTTCCTATCACAGCACTTTATTTATAGTGGATCTTCAGTGAAAAACAGTCAAGCAAAAATAGAAGATATGAACTATTTATGAAGAAAGGCATGCCTTATAGAAGTTTCATGAAAAAGTTATCTGTATATTATCATATTTTCAAGTCCTAGAAAAATAATGTTCAAAAAACTCATTCCAAATGCATAGTATTCACATTTTAAATCACTTTGGTTAAAAAATTATAATTATAAAATTATTGTCTTTTCATAGGAACAGGTTTTCCCTAAAAGTAAACAGCAGTCACTACATAATTGCTACTGTATTCTTTTAGCTTTGTCGGCTATTAAGAAAATTAAATACTACTAATTATTGTTTCTTTGTAATATTATAAACTGTATCTTTATCAAGGAAGGAAAAGGACAATTATGTTACCTATTTCAGGTCATCTTATATGGCAACATCCATTAGCCCTGTTTAATAGTAACCTATTAATTAGCTTAAAGTCCATGTCATGTAATCTACCTTTGAAATATAAAATAATCCGTCATGGAGAAAACAGTCCTCCCGAGTCTGCATGTTCCCCCACATGTCTGGCAGTTCATTGTACTATGGCAACTTGCATGTTACTGTGAAGCTGGAAGCTACGCCACTAGTATTCTAAAACCAGCAGGATTCAATGTTCTGTGTTTAAGTGTCTGAACTTTTGCATCAGGTACCACATACTTACAGGTCTGAGTCTAACTTGGCACACAACAGATCTTCATCTCCAAACTTCCTCAAAAGCATATGGGCCAGGTTCAGGTCATCCTTTTCACTGCTGAGCATGGAAACAAAAAGGAGTCACAGTGAGTTTTGCTAGTATGTGTCTTAGTAATCCGGTGCTGTTATAACAGAAATACCACAAGTGGCTGGCTTTAACAAAGATAAATTTATTCTCTCACAGTTAAGGAAGGTAAAACTCCAAATTAAGAGAGCCAGCTCCAGTGGAAGACTTTTTGTCTGTTGGTTCTGGGGAAAGTCATTGTCACCAATCTTCCCTTGGTCTAGGAGCTTCTTGGACAAGAGTCTTGGGTGTAAAGGACATGTTCCACTACGAGTGCTCCTTTTTTGGTAGCCAGAATTCCCTCTACTGTATGTTGGATTCCCTTTCTATCTCTCAAAAGATATTGGCAGAGTTCTAGCTCCTCCCTCTACTTCAACACCTCCTGTGTCCAGAGCTCCATTCCACGTACAACTTCCTGCTTGTCACTGGTGGTGGCTGGGCACCATCTAGTAATTCTGGCCCCATGCTGAAGCAGGCTACGGCTCATATGGCCCTTTCCATCTGGTCATGGTCCTTCTGAATGGAGGACTCCTGGGAAAGTGGCCTCAGGCTCTCTAACTCCAAACTGCATCTAGCACCAGGGCCAGCTCCCCAGACAAAGACTGACCTGGACCATGCAAAACTTTGGAGGCAAACAAACCTTCAAAATTTTACATGGGGTTGTCTGAGGGACACTTTGCTGGAGCTGAGTTGACTTGGTAAGGAGAGCCATACCTTGGTCAAAAGGTCACAGAAAGTTCTGAACAAAAGGGGAAGTATGCTGTCATGTCAGGGAAGGGGAGGCAGGGAAGCTGGAATAAAACAGAGGTGAAGGCTCTGAGTGTTATATGATAACATGACATAGACTGTAAAATTGTTAATTCACAATAAAAAAAAAAGGTCAAAAAACAAAAAAAAAGATATTGGCTCAAAACACAACCTAATCCTGTAGATGGAGTTCCATTTCATTAACATAACCGCTCTAATTCTGCCTCATTAACGTCATAGATGTTACGATTTATATAAAGATAATGCCATGAAGAAAACAGCGGTGTACAAATGGATTAAATGTTTTTCTGAGAGGAAAGACAGCATCACTGCTGAAGAGAGGTCAGGGCAGCCAGCGGTGAGAAGAATTGATGAAAACATTGAAAGACTTTGTGGAATTCCACATCAAAATTGTCAGGTGATTGTGAGAAGCATAGCAGACCAAGTAAATATCAATAGAGAAATAGGAAATTCTTAACTGATAATCTGGACATGAGAAAGCTGTCTGCACAAATGGTCCCAAAGGAGCTCACCAATGAAAAAAAACAAAAAAGAGGCAAAGTGTGCCAAAGCCTTTTACAGAGATGTGGTGTTTAGGGCTGTGTCATCACTGGTGAAGAAACTTAGGTGTACCAATACAACCCTCACATCAATGTGCACAATGGAAGTCAGCCAATTCTCCATTACCAAAAAAGTTCTTTCAGTCCAAATCAAGAATCAAAATGATGTTGTTAAACTTTTTTGATATCAGAGAGATTGTATGTTATGAATTTGTACCAACTGAACAAGCAGTTAACCAAGTTTACTATTTGGAAGTGACAAAAAGACTGCTTGAAAAAGTTAGGTGACAATGACATGAACTTTTTCCCAACAACTCATGGCTCTTACATCACGACAATGTACCAGCTGGCACTGTCTGTAAGGGAGCTGTTAGCCAGTAAACAGATAACTGTATTGTAACACCCTCCCTATTCTGGCCCCCAGTGAATTTTTCTGTACCTGAAGATAAAGGAAATGTTGAAAGGAAGACATTTTAATGACATTCAGGACATCAGCGGTAATACAATGGCACTTTTTCTAGCATGAGTTCACAAATGTAATTGTCAGAACTTACTCCTTTGGATATCAGCTCCAAAGGAGGATTTTCTCTGCTGGCACTAGAAGAAGGTGCTTGACATTAGTCTTTTCCTGGACTGGAATCTTCTGAAGTTCAGGAACCCTCAGGTCCTTTCCAGAGGATGCTCTCTGCTCTTGGCACTGTTTTCTTGGTGGTATGAGGTCCCCAAATCTCCACTTGCCTATTTTTCCTTTATATCCCAAGAGGCTGCCCCAAAGCACAATATGATTTCACATATTAAGTCCTGCCCCACCAGCACAACTGCCACCCACTCTCCCTCACTAACATCACAGAGGCAAGGTTGTCAACATGAAGGAACATCAACAATACTGAGAGTCATGGCCTAGCCAAAATGCTACACATATTTTGTGGAGAGGGAACACAATTCAACACATGGCAACAGCCTAACCAAGCTGACATACGTTTTGGGGGTACACAATTGAATCCACTGCAATATTCTTCTACTTCCCGTCTCACCATAAGCCCTTACCAAGCTGATTCAAGCAAATGATTCCCATTAACTGGAATAGAGCTAATTCTTCAAATTTGACTGTAAAGTCAAAGCAGCATCAATATTAAGAAATTTCTTAAAAACAAATTTCATTACCAAAAATAAGCATATTTTATGTACTTGTATTTTCAACATAAATTTTGTTTGCTCATTTTCACTGAATATACTGTTATAAACATTACTTGTATTTACATGGTTTTGAAAATGAGTTTCAAAGCTGCATAACATACTAATATGTTAAAATCTATAAAAAAATTTCTTAATGTTGGAAATCCAATTTTTTTTCTATACATTACCCTTCAATTAGGCAGCTTCTTTATTTATTTTGCTTTTATTTGTGAGCTATATTAAACTTCACCTTTTAGGATAAAATCATCACCACAGAATTCTCTGAGATTTAAGTACACATTGAATTAAAATACTTATTTTCTGGCAACCATTTAAAAAGTCAATTGATAGCTCAACATTATTGAGAACCAAGGTCATCAATATGAATTTCCTTATTTGAAGATATCATCAGAGAATAGACATTCTATACACCTAGTTTTGGGGAGGTAAGAAAACAAACTCCATAGAAATTTGCACATTAATTATAAGAACTGTGATTTGAGACAATGCAGGGGAAAAGAATTTTTAAAACAATCTATACAAGTCTGATCGGGAACAGGGCTCATTTCAATTAATTAAAATACTGAATGATAGTATTTATTAAAGAATGTAGATTTACTACTTTCAACAACTTAGCATTATATCATTTACAAAGCACTCTCTAGTAGACACCTTAGACAGTTCTTATTCCCAAAATAAAGAGAAAGATATTTAATCATCATTATTGATTAGTTGTGTAAAAGTGATGTGGCAGCAGTATATGATTTCCTTTAACTTAAGCAAGGAGAATCAAGGCTGATTTCTATAATGCAGTGATCAGACATACCTCCTTTCTCTACTGTCTTTACCAACTCTGACTCCAGGCAGCCCTCCTGCAGTACTGTCTACTTCTTTAATGGGCTTACCATAATTGCCACAAAAAGAAAAAAAAAAAAAAAAAACCTTTATAGACAATACTCAGAATTACAGAGTTTATTACAGAAGTAACAGGTTACAATTGAGGTTCAGAAATGCTCAGGATAGAGGCTTTCCATCAAGACATCCTCTTCTCTACAGAGCCCACAGGTAAGCCTTTATCTGTCCCCTTGGCTTCTGTCTTCCTTGGGCAAGTGTTACAAAACTCTTGAAGCATTGCCCATAAATGCTCCAAGGCACTCCACTCCACCAGTAAGTCTCATAGATGGAATGTGCTCAGCTCTAGCTCCATGGGTTGGCAAAGCTAGTAGGCACACTACTGTACCAGCAGGCTTCCCTGACAAAAGGCACACAGCTTTCTCACACCATGGGCTGGGAAGCCCACAACACTGTCTCCTGCCACTGTTTCTCTACCATGGATTCTCACTACCTTTTGTGTTACAGCTCTCTCCTTTTGATGCCTGGTTCTAGGGCTTCTCAGTGCAGAGATCTGGGGTCTAAAGACAAACTATACTCCTTCATGTTCTTCCTTGGTAGTTGGAAGATATATTTTTTCCTCCTTTTGAGATGATCCATTTTAAGCCTACAGGGATAGCAAAACTGACCAATTCCTTTGATGGGCCACAGACTTTATCTGCAAGGTACTGTCCAATCACTTGGGGGGAATTTATAAGACCATGAGAGAAAGATCAAATAACACTACTAGTTGGGTGTAAATGGTGACCTCAAATTGTTTTGGAAAGAAATAGTACATAAATTCATAAATGTATGTAAATGGTTTCTTTTTCAGAACTTAAAATATTATCTTCTCTTAGGAAATATAGGGTACAGATGGAAGAGTAGTAAAATGCATCCTGTAGTCCCTTTTACAACAAAGACCACCCAAAACAAGTGAATCACTTATATATGAACATCAAAGACAAAACTGAGGAGTTGCACTGAACACCAAGGGGGGTGAAAGAGTTCAGAAATGGCAAGGCTTTGCAAGACCTGATGTGGCTAGCACTCTGCAGGCTCGATTGGCCAGAGCACACAGGCTAAGACAAGGAGTAGTGTTCGGGATGTTTTTTCCACACTGAAAGAAACAATAAAGGACAGATCGCACAAACCTGGAGAACCAGGGAAAGTTAAGTGCAAGCATCTAACCTACAGAGTAGGATCACAGAATCCTTTTTGGCTCTGAGAAGTACCTCTCTCCTATTTACCTACCCCTTCTCCACTCTGCTATGCTCCTGGGACAGCTTCAGCAATTGCCATTCCTGCTGGACCAGAAGTAGGACCCATTATACACCCCAAACCATTCTCTTAGCTTTGGAGAGGGAACAAGTTAACAAATAACAAACAGCTCTCCTAAGTTGGGGTCTCAGAGCAGGTACAGCCTCTTGGCCAGGCACAAGCATAAGGGGTCCACAGACAGGAATGCCTTATATCCCTGTGTACACCTGTGTGGACCAGTTTCAACAGCATGATCCTCATTAGTATAGTATAGTCTATTTTCAACTGTAATAGTGAAGGGAGAATGGAATACTCCTGATATTTGACACCTCTCAGCCCATTAAGCAGAGTCCTCACTGACCTACATTGGGAGCTTATGGGTTAGTGGCTCCACTCACTCCACCTAGACATTCCCAACAGGGGTCTGAGAATAAGTGATGCCTCCAAGTCCTTACACCTATAAAGCTGAGACCCAAATTCCAACTGCAAATCCCACTCATCTATGAGCTATAAAAAACAAGGACATGCCTTCCACCAAGAAAGTTAGGTGCAGCTGTAAGCTCCTACCTTACTGAGCAGATAACCCCTTACTGCAGCCAGATACCTGTGCTAGTTCCATTCTCTCCTATATAGCCTTGCCCATCTAAGACTGTAGGTGAAATTCTGTATCACGCACTCAGTGACCTACAATCTGGACACCTGAGCTGAATCCACACAAAAAAGTAAATGGACTTCTTCACTCACACAACTACTAGCAGCTCTAACCACCCAGTGACAGCACCTGAGAGCTTCAAAGAAGCCAATAATCTAATTAGCTTACACAAAACCAAAATAAAACAAGAAGCTAGGACACAGTAAGCAAACATAAAATAAATAGAAACAATATCTTACTGATGTCTTGGAGACAAAGGTCAATATCAAATCATATAAAGAAGCAGACCATAAGGGCAAAAGCAAGTGTCCAAAACAAAGAATCAAGAAACTTCCAGAGGAAAAGAAAGTCTTAGAATTACTGGAAGCAAAATTCAAAAGATTAATACACAGAGTCTTCAAGAACTCTGAAAGGAAATTGGGCAAAATGCAGAAAAAGTCAAGGAATGCACACAGAAAAGCAATAGAAGGATTTAAGAAGGTTATACAAGATCATAATGACAAATTTAACAGACAACAAGAATCCATAGTGAGACAAGTAGAAATCCCAAAGATTAACAGTAAATTTTCAGAATTAGACAACTCGCTAGACGGTCATAGGAGCAAAATTGAGGCAAAGGAAGTATGAATTAGTGAGATGGAAGACAAAGCAAATGATACCATCTTATTTGAGGAAAAATCAGATAAAAGAACTTTAAAAAAGGCAAAAATGCTAAGAATTATTTAGAACTCTATCAAGACAAATAACTTACAAGTGATTGGAATACCAGAAAGACAGGGATAACAGAAATTAGAGAAAGAACTGTTGAAGATTTATAGACAGAAAACTCTCCTAACTTCATTAAAGATGAGAATATATCTAAGAAGTTCACTGAACCCCACATAGGATATATTCCAAAAGAAAGTCATCAAGACATTATAATCAAACTTGCCAAAACCAAAGATAAAGAATTTTAAGAGCATTGAGGAATAGGAGAAGTCATATAAAAAAGCAAATCAATAAGATTAAGATTTGACTATTCAGCAGAAACCATGAAAGAAAGAAGGTAATAAGATGACATATGTAAAACTTTAAAGGATAAAAATCACCAGCCAAGAATTATATATACAGCAAAAGTGTCTCTCAAATGTGATGGTGAAATTAGGGCATTTCCAGATAAACAGAAGTTAAGGCAATTTGTAAAATACAAACAAACAATACATGAGATAATAAAGGAAATCAGTCAGTAAGAAAATCAGCAATCTCACATAATAAAAAAAGACTGGACCAGGACAGAACAACCAGATATCAACCCAGATAGGGAAGTGGCAACAGTAAGTCAAGCATTAACAATAAGGAAGCAGAGATGTCAATACATAAAAGATGACAACATTAAAACAAACAATAAAAGAGTGACTAAATTATGTAGAACTTTCATATGGAAAGGAAATAAAGAGATATCAAGAAATAAAAGACTGGTTTAAAGAAAAAAACAGACGTAAATATGAAACTAAGCACCAAGAAAACTAACAACCCAATACCTCAAAATAAAAAATAACAAAACTGTAAATGCTCAGCAAATGCAAAACAAACATTTCAAGGTGAAAATGTATGACTCTGAGAAAAACAAAATTGAGACAAAGAAATGGTCAACAACACATAAAAAATGCATCAGAATGACAGTACTAAATTTATCTATTAATAATTACTCTGAATGTAAGTGGGCTAACTGCACAAATAATGAGAACGGCAGAATACGTAAACATAATCTGTCCATATGCTGCCTGTAAGACACATACATTAGAATCAAAGTCATAAATAAACAAAAACTCAAATAAGGGAAAAAAATATAGAGCAAGCAAACAATACTCAAAAAGAGCAGGGCTGGCAACATTAATCTGTGACTAAATAGATTTTTAAAGCAAAATCAAACAAAAAGGATAAGGAAGGACATCATATAATGATTTTCAAAAAAGGTCAATATGCCAGGGGACATAATTATAATATTTACAAATCCAGTGAAAGCATTGTAGAATACATAAAATAAACTGAAACAGCACTGAAAATGGAAATAGAATTCTCCAATCAAAACTGACTCAATAGATTTAGGTTAATGGGTATAAATTTAAAAATACAGAAGCAAAGTCAATATGGCAGACGAAACACACATCTCCCTACATCCCTCTGGAAACCAAGACCTGAACACATAATTAAATGGGGTCTTCTGGACACCTAGTGAGCACGAGGACACAGCATAGAGCTGTTAATTTGGACTTCATACCACTGAATGCAAAACCTCCTCTCTTTTGCTGACCCCACTCTTGGTGAGTGTGGGTTTGCATGGACTGAAGTTAACTCACCACTTTAGCTTTTTTTTCTTTGTAGTAGCCTGCAGGTGGAACTGGGACTTGACTAACCACTGATCTCAGATGCACTGCTGGTGGAATAGGCAAGCAAAGTGGCCATATTTTGAGAGTCCTGTTTTGGACTCTGTGCATTCTGGCACCTTTGGCATCTCTTTCTGCCTCTGCCATATAGTGGCTGGTACCAAGGAGGTGGCAAGTTTGTGCAGGACACCACTTGTTCCATTGGGAGGCAGAGACATCCATACAGAGGCCTTAATTGGAATTAGTTCCTAGGCTGGGAGGCAGCACCGGCCTAGGGGATAGAGCTTTTCTGCCAGAAAAGCAGTATTTTACACAGTGTTGCCTACAGCTGGGGCCTGGCAACAGAGGCTGTGGGCTCTGTGCATCTTGGCACCTTTAGCTTCTCTTTTTGTCCCAGGCAGGTGGCAATCTTGTGTGGGACACCATTTTGTTCCACTGGTAGTTGGAGATACCCATATGGAAACAAGACCTAATTCCTGGCCTGGGAGGCAGTGTCTGCCCAGAGAAAAGCACTTTTCTGGCAGAAAAGCAGTATTCTACACAGTGTCAACTACAGCTGGGGCCCAACAGCATAGGCCAGAAGGGCAGTAGCCTTTCTGTATTTTGAACTAGTTTATAACATCTGGGGTTGGATACAGAGGTGCTTACTTTGCCAGCTGGGAAGAGGGACGTATACTCTTGAAAGTCTGACTGACTTTGGAAGTTCTCAGATACCTTTTACCTCTCATTTTGAGAGGGCCTAGAGAAACAACTACAGTCCATCCTAACAGCATCTCTCCCAGCCTCTACTGACTCCCATGATGCCCCCAAATCAACAAACTCTGGAGAAAACCATACCAAAAATCACCCATGGCTGCAGAAGGCCCCCAAAGAAAACACTTCACAATGTCCCAGACCAAGAAGCTTTTCTGAAACTATTGCAAGGTGAATACAAAAAGATTATATATACTGATCTCCTAGACCTTATATGAGTCGGTTGCCATGAGTTGGATCTGACTCTACGGCACTTGGCTGGCTTGGCTAGACCTTATACAGAATACAGCAGAACAAAACGAAAAATTAAGCAAGTTGTTCAATCTGATGGAACACCAGTACTCTGAAATCCAACAGATCAAGAAGAAAATCAAAGACATAGAAACTTCCATGCAAAGCCAAGAAAACAGAATGGAACAAATGGAAAAAAGAATTTCTGACTTGGAAGACAGAGCTACTGATGCCAGTGTCTATGAGCAGAAATCAGAAAAAAGAAACAAGAAAAATGAAGAAACATTAAGAAGCATGTGGGACTCTATTAAGAGGAACAACCTTCGATTAATTGGAGTCCCTGAACAGGGTGAGACATCTGAGAACACAGAGAGTATTGTTGCTGAGCTGCTGAAAGAAAACTTCCCAGAAATCATGAAGGAAGAGAATATAGACATCTCAGATGCATATCGTATGCCACCCAATATAGATCTCAAAAGAAAGACTCCAAGACATATTATAAACAAGCTTAGCAAAATGAAACATAAGCCAAAACTCTTAAAGGCAGCAAAACTCAAAGCAAAGCTAACATTCAGAGGGAAATCTTCTAGGCTTTCATTGGATTTCTCAGCAGAAACAACGCTGGCATGGAGATAGTTACATGACACCTTCAAAGCCTTGAAGGAGAAGAACTTCCAACCAAGAATTATATATCCTGCAAAACTATCTTTCAAATATGATAAAATGAAGACATTTACAGATAAACAGAAACTCAGACACTGTAAAAACCAAACCAAAGCTACAAGAAATACTGAAAGAAGCTCTTGGGTTCAGAAGAACAAAACCACTAACTTTATATTACAGAAGTAAATACAGGACACATCACCCAGAAACCTATTCAGTTAGGGAGGGCTCCAAACTCCATCAAAGCTATAACAGTGAAAGAAATAATCCAGTAATCATATCATGAAATCTATGATGTCATCATATTAAAAAGAGGGATGCGCTACAGTTAGTATAGTCCTTCCAGATGGAGAGGAAGTTGATAAGAATGGTAGTAATTGAAATGGGGTTTATATAAAGTTTAGTAAGGGGCTCATAGGGGCAGCCATAGAGCACAATAAAGACACAACATATCAAATCAAGAAATGTAATTCTGGAGTCTCAACAACCATAAAACCAACCCTGAAAAGGGTGAAAAATCAACTCACAAAGAAGAATGTCCCAGAACAGACTGATAAGAACAACAGAGCAAACATCAACACAGAAATAAACATATCACAATGGCAGCACTGAACACACACTTATCAAAATCACATTGAATGTGAATGGACTGAATGCTCCAGTAAAGAGGCATCAAGTGACATCTTGGACCAAAAGACATGACCTATCCATATGTTGCCTACAGTAAACTCACCTTAGACTTAAAGATATGAACAAACTGAAAATTGAAGGATGGAAGAACATATATCAAGCTAACAATACACAAAGAAGAGCCAGTGTGGCAATTCTAATCTCAGATAAAACAGATTTTAACATAAAATCCACCAGCATAGACAAGGATGGACACTGCTCATTGCTGAAAGGTTCAATACACAAGCAGGACTTAACAATAGCAAATATTTTTTCACATAATATTAGAGCACCTAAATACATCGAAGAAACACTGACTACACTCAAAAATGAGACACATCACTCCACAATAATAGTGGGAGACTTCAACACTCCACTCTCAATATTGGACACATCGTCTAGAAAAAAGCTCAATGAAGACACAGAAAACCTTATCGCCACAATTAACCAACTAGACCCCATCGACATATATAGAACTTTCTATCCATTAGCAGACAACTTCACCTTCTTCTCTAGTGCACTCAGAACATTCTCCAAAATAGAATATGTGTTAGAACATAAAACAATTCTCAATGAAATCCATACCACCAAATTAATGCAAAACATCTTCTCAGATCATAAAGCTATTATGATCTTTAAGTCAAAATCAATAACAGAAAAAACATAGAAAGTGAAGCTCATGAAAACTGAAAAACATCTTGCTCAAAAAGCTGTGGGTTATAGAAGAAATCAAGGATGAAATAAAGAAAATTTATGGATTCCAATGAGAACAAAAACACTTCCTACCAGAACCTACCAGACAGAGCCAAAGTAGTGATCAGAGGTCAGTTTATCTCCATAAATGCACACATCCAGTAGGAAAAAAGAAACCAAACCAAAGAACTAACCCTACAGCTTGAACAAGTAGAGAGAGAAAAATAGAGGAACCCCTCAGGCACCAGATGAAAAAAGATCATAAAGATTAGAGCAGAACTAAACGAATTAGAGAATAGAAGAACAACTGAAAAGATTGTAAAGACCAAAAGCTAGTTTTTTGAAAAGATCAACAAAATTGACAAACCACTGGCTAAACTTACTAAAGAAAAACAAGAAAGAAAACCAATAACCCTAATAAGAAATGAGAGGGGAGTTGTCATAACAGATCCAACAGAAATCAAAAATATCATAACAGAATACTGTGAAAGACTGTGCTCTTAACAAATTTGAAAACCTAGAGGAAATAGACAAATTCATTGATTCATATCACCTACAAAAATTATCACAAGCTGAAGCAGAACAACTTAATAAGCCTATCACAAAGGACGAGATGGAAAAAAGTCATCAAAAAACTGCCAACGAAAAAAAGCCCAGGCCCAGATGGCTTCACCACAAAATAATACTAAGCTTTCAGAGAAAAGTTATCTCCAATATTACTAAGACTATTTCACAGTATAGAAAAGGATAGAATACTCACAACCAAATTCATTCTTTGTGGCCAGCATAACCTGGGTACCAAAGTCAGGGAAAGATCCAACCAAAAATAAGAACTGCAGACCAATATCATTCATGAATCTAGATGCAAAAATCTTCAACAAAATTCTTGCCAATAGACTACAGCAACATACCCCCCAAATAATCCATCACGACCAAGTTGGATTCATACCAGGGCTGTGAAGCTGGTTCAACATCAGAAAAACAATTATTGGGATCAATCACATAAATAACACAAAAGACAAGAATCACCTGGTTCTGTCTATTGATGCAGAAAGGGCATTAGATAAAGTCCAACACCCATTCATTCTAAAAACTCTCAGCAAAATAGGGATAGACAGCAAATTCCTCCATGCAATAAGGGCCATTTATACAATGTCAACGCCTACACCATCCTGAATGGAGACAGACTGAAACAGTTTCCCCTGAGAACAGGAACTTGACTAGGATGCGCACTCTCACCTCTGCTATTTAACATTGTACTAGAAGTTCTAGCCAGAGCAATTAGACAAGACCAAGAAATAAAGGGCACCTGCATCAGCAAAGAAGAAGTAAAAATCTCCCTATTTGCAGATGATATGAGAGTGTACGCAGAAAATCCTAAAGAATCTATAAGTAGCTACTCAAACTGATAGAAGAGTTCAGCAAAGTCTCAGAATTCTGAAAAAACATGAGTCAATCAGTAGGATTCCTTTATACCAACAATGAGACTACTAGCAAATAAATTACCAAATCAATACCATTTACTATAGCCCCTAAGAAGATAAAGTACCTAGGAATAAATTTAACCAGAGAAATAACAGACCTTTACAAAGAGAACTGCAAGTCCTTACTACAAGAAACTAAGAGAGACTCACATAAATGGAGAAACCTACCCTGCTCATGGATAGGAAGACTTAACATTGAGAAAATGTCTATTTTACCCAAAGCAATCTACTTACATAATACAATCCCAATACAAATTCTGGTGACATTTTTTAATGAGATGGAGAAACAAATTACCAACTTTGCTTGGAAAGGAAAGAAGCCCAGGATAAGTAAAGCACTGCTGAAGAAGAACACACTGGGAAGCCTCTCACTACTTGACTTTAGAACCCATTATACTGCCACAGTAGTCAAAACATCCTGGTGCTGGTACAAAAAGAGACAGGTAGATTAATGGAACAGAATTGAGGCCCAAGGGATGACATCATCTTCCTATGAACAGTTGACATTGGACAAAGACCCTAAGACATTAAACTGGGGTAAAAGCAATCTCTTCAACAAATGATGCTGGCAAAACTGGATATCCATCTGCAATAAATTGAAACAAGACCCATATCTTACACCTTATACAGAAACCAACTCAAACTGGATCAAAGACCTAAATATTAAATCTAAATGATAAAGCTCATCCAAGAAAAAGTAGGAAGAACAATGGAAGTTTTGATACACAACTGACTTCAAAATCTGTCAAACCACAATCATCAGCAGAAAAAATAGATAAATGGGAACTATAAAGAATGAAACACTTTTACTCATCTAAAGACTTTATTAACAGAATTAAAAGGCCACCTACATGAAATCGAGGCCAATTGGCACAACTAGCATTTTGCTAAGAGGGCTCTCTGCACCCCACATTGGTGAGTGGTGTCTGAGGTTTTAAAAGCTGCCAAGCTGCCATCCGAGGACACAGCAAATGGTCCCAACTCAGCAGGAACGGATGCTCACCGAGGACCAAAATGACATGGGGTAAAGACAACCCAGAAGATAGAGAGACCCACATGAGTGGGTACATACATTGACTTGGGACCGGAAGAACTGGTCATCACCAGTGATAGCTACGATGGAGCTCACAGAGATGAGTCTCACTGGCAACACAAGAATAAAAAGGGGTACATCCTGAGATCTCCACTAAAAGACCTCAATTGATGGTCCAGCGGTTTGAGGGTTCACCTGAAAGCATGGCCCCTGGCCCTGATGCTGCCCTTACCCATAAATCATAATGAAGGTCCACTCTTTGGACAGGAATGGATTGGACTTGGCAATGCAGAGTGACCATCTATTGGATATACTTTATGGTTCTATACATCTATAGCATATCATCCTGCTGACCTCTGGCTGGAGGAAGGAGACTGGGTGGAGAGGAGCAGAAAGGAGGCTGTTGGGAGGATGAGACACGTATGAAGCAGAGAGGAATAGTGTGCTGTCACCGGACAGGGAGAGCAGTGGAAGCTGCATATAGGTGGGCATGTAAATTTATACTGGAATGTACATTTTTACTCAGTCATATTCAATGAAAAATTTTTTTTTAAAAAAAAAGGCCACCTACAGAATGGGAAAAAATATTTGGCAACTATACGTCAGACAAACACCTAGTCTCCATAATCTACAAGGTACTACAAAATATCAATAAGAAGAAGATAAATAATCCAATTAAGCATTGGGCAAAGGAGATTGACAGACGCTTCTCCACAGAGGAGATCCAGGCAGCCAAAAAACAGATGCAAACGTGTTCACGATCTTTAGCTATTAAAGCAATTCAAATCCAAACTACAATGAGATACCATCTCACCCCAACAGGGTTGGCCATGACCCAAAAAACACAAAACAACAAATGCTGGAGAGGCTGTGGAGAAAGTGGAACATTCTTACACTGTTGGTGGGATTGCAAAATGGTGCAACCTCTTTGGAAAGCAATCTTGAGCTTCCTTAAGAAGCTGGATCTAGATATACCATTTGATTCAGTAATTCCACTTCTTGGAATATATCCTACAGAATCAAGGCTACTCACACCAACTGATACATGCACATAAATGTTTATTGCAGCACAGTTCACAATAGCAAAAAGGTGGAATCAACCCAGATGCCCAACCACAGAATGGATAGGTTAACTATGGTACATATACTCAGTGGAACACTATGCAGTGATAAAGAACAGTGATGATTTTAGGAACCATCTCATAACCTGGTTTCAACTGGAGGACATTATGTTGAGTGAAAGTAGTAACAAAAGGACAAGTATTGTATGAGACCCCTACGATAAGAACTTAAAAGCAATCTCATGAATAGAAGAAAAGACTCTTTGACGGCTCCAAGGGTGAGGATGGAGGGAGGGCGGGCAAGAGGGGAAGGTTTAGATTAGATACTTGATAGAAATTTGGTTGGGTGAAATCTGTGACAGCACATATTAGAAAGAAGATCAATATTAACTGGACTTCCACATAACATGATTACTCCTCCCATCTTAATCCAATATTACAAGGACAGAGTAGTTGGGGTAGGCGGGCCAGAGGCTATGCTCTCAGGGGAAACTGAGACCAATTGGCACAACTCAGGTCTTGCTAAGGGAACCTTCTGCACTCCACATTGGTGAATGGTGTCCAGGGTCTTAAAAGCTGACAAGCTGCCATCTGAGGGTATAGCAAATTGTCCCAACTTAGCAGGAATGGATGACCACCAAAGACCAAAACAATGTGGGGGAAAGAGAACCCAGAAGACAGAGACACCCATGTGAGTGGGTGTCTATGACGACTTGTGACCAGAAGAACCAGATGGTGTCTGGCCACCACCAATGTTAGCTGTGATGGAGCTCACCAAGTTTAGTCTTGCTGACAACACAAGAATAAAAAGTGGTGCACCCTGAGATCTCCATTAGAAGACTGCAAGTGATGGTCCAAGGCCTTGGAGTTCCCCTGGGAGCATAGCCCCTTACCCTGATGCTGCCCCCGTCCATACATCATAATGGAGGTCATCCCTCAGACAGGAATGGATTGGACTTGGTGACACAGAGTGACCATATCATGTGTGCACTTTATAGTTCTATGCATCTATAGGATGTCGTCCTGCTGGCCTCTTACTGGAGGAAGGGGAATGAGTGGAGAGGAGGGGTTAGGAGTTTGTTGGAAGGATAAGGCATGTATGGAGCAGAGAAGAAGAGGGCACTGTCTCCAGGCAGGGAGAGCAGTGGGAGCTGCATATAGGTGGGCATGTAAATTTATATGGAAATGTACATTTTCATTCAATCATAATAATAAAAAAAGATTAAAAATACATCCGTAACATCCAAAGCCAGAAAGAATTCTTTAGGGGAAAGCACCATCTTTTTACCAATATTTTACAAATATTTTTTTTTAAGATTCAGATGATTTATAGCTGAACTGATATAATCCTCTATGACTATGGTCAGAAACATACAGCAACAAAACATACTGAAGTTTACAACAAAATCTTTTCCCATATGGTGGCAGTGTCACCTTTGTATAAACAGCTTTAAACTGTATAACAAATGAGGAAACTCTTACAAGGAAAGGAATGCACTTTCCACTGAAGTGTTGCCTATACAAAAGGAAAGCATGATTTGTGTCATCTTTGGAAATATTCTGGCTTGCTCTTCTATGATCCATTAATAGAACAACAGACATGAAAGTTTAAAACATTTTTCTGAAAATTATTGATCCATAAAATTTACAAACAATATTCATTAAAAACAAGTTTAAAAGTTATGGTTTACTTTTTATTACTTTTTTCCCCTAGGTATAGAGGTCACTGATTTAAAAAACAAAAAAAAACTAATTTCAAAGTGTTACAGTTCCCATAAAATTCAAATGCTTATTCCTAAACTATCACTCTTTGTTTACCTTCAAACTCTTGGCTATACTTTAAAGTAGATGTCAGTTTTAGAAGCATTTAAAGCCTCACTAACCTCAAAGAATACAAAATCACTGCTTAACTGTGATTGCTAAGTCAATTGCTAATGAGAGGCTCTGCTCCCGTTTTGAAATCAATACCCAGGGAAATTTGTTGAACAGTACATTCCTAAGCACCCTAGGAATCCTAGCAGGGTGTAGTGGTTAAGAGCTATGGCTGTTAACCAAAAGACTAGCAGTTCAAAACCACTAGGCACTCCTTGAAAACTCTATAGGACAGCTCTACTCTGTCCTCACAGAGTCAGCATGTGTCAGAATTGACTTAACAGCAAAAGCTTTGATTTTTTTCAAGGAGCACTCTAAAGGGTCTTCAAATTTAACAAGCATCTCTGGGTGATACTGATGCATTTGGCCTTAAACTAATTTTGAGAAATACTAGAGATTCTGGGAAGAGATTAGCCTACACTCCTATTCTTCCAGTTCACTCTCAGCTCCATTCTTTCTGCACATCTCTTGAGCCAAACAGCTTGTGCTACTCATAAATACTTGGTTTCAGGTGTAATCTTAGACCTGTAGGAGTTATCACAGTGTAGCTGATTTAGGACTAGCTTCCTTGTAGGCCAAGCCACAGATGAAGACAACTTGGAGACCAGGAAAGAGATCCCAGGGGCCAGGACCAGAAAGGGTCCGTCTTGGGGAAGGTAGCCTTCACAGATCTGTGAATCCCTTGGCGAGGTTAGCTTCAACCTCTTGTGCTTCTTGGATCCAGGTGCTCAAGAAAAGCTGCATGAGAGGGGCTGGTATCTTTGTACTCCTGTGTCTGGAAGATTATAGGAGGCAGAAGGATTTCTTCTGGATTGCCAAAAGTGCTGGCAGTGTACCTGCTACTCCACAAAGTTAGGATGTGCTTAGCATTCTGTCACACTTATAACTTCCTATAGGCTACCCTCCACTCTGAACTGGAAAAACAGCAATCATCACAAAAACATAGCCCAGATATCCCAGCAGCCAGTGAGAAAATCCCCAACAGAGCAGATAATTAAATAAAGCCACTGAAGGACTAGACACCTTAAACCAAAAACAAATTAACAAAAGAGACTCACATCTGTCAACAGAATTTTCTGAACCCAAGAAATGTGGTTTCCCCCAAAGATAATACCAAATATTGACCAAAGGCAAGTAGACCATGGCATCTGACTAAAACAGAATGACCACTTTCTAGTCTCAGGTCTTACTTCATCTTGCCTTTCCTTTAATGTGTATATACATATGTATATATTTATATATGCATACATATTTTAAAAATTGCTTCACAAGAGTTAGAAAGACCTTTCCTGAAACAACATCTTAGGAAGAAGATCTTAATGTTGACCATTATCTAGTTCTCCTAAGCAACTGCTGACAAGAAAATATCACTTCGGCAAGATGTTTATAAGAGAAGTTTCCCCTTCCTAGCCCCACATCCAAATAGCCTGTCTTGTATTAACCTAAGTTTATAACACCCCATCAAAATAGTACATCTCAAGTCCTTTGTTCTCACTCTTTGAAAGGTCTCCAGATCTTCACCACTTTGGAAAAGTTTGTCATCTCTGTAAAATTTGGTGTTTTCCTCAGTCTGGGTTGTTATTGAACCCACAATAGATCTCCTTGCTTTACTTTAATAAGTGTTTATTACTCATAGGTATATAAATTGAGTAAGTTTGTGGTCACAGTTTTCCTTACAAACAGTGACACAGAAGAAAAATCACAAACAGAAGAAAAGAATAAAAGCAGGAGGAAAGGAAGCCTTGTAAGAAAAAGACAAGGAAACTTAAAAACTGAGTCCAAGACAGGATGATCTGAGTGTAAACAAGTTTTCAAACCAAAATAAAACCCGAAGTCATTCTGTCCAGTCAATTTTGACTCAAGTGACCCTATAGGACAGAGTTGAATTCTCACATGAGGTTTCTAAGGAGTGGCTTGATGGGTATGGAATGCTAACCTTTTGGTTAACAGCTGAGCTCTTAACCAGTGCACCAACAGGGATCTAACAGAAGTTTCAGGAGGTAAAGGAAAAAACTGATGTGAGAAAATAGAACAGTAAGAAATTACCCTGACCTGTAAAAAATATCCAAATCTACAGGACTGACTGGGAGAAGATAAAGAAGGGGGGAGGGGGGAAACCTCTCCAAGGATAAAAAGGAATCTTACAAGATTATAGACAGAAAATTTTACCTACCAAAAAAAAAAAAAGAATCAAATGAACAGATCCAAATTGGACTTTATGCCATCAAACTGAAAGATGAAAATAGTTAAAGACAAAGAACTGAGGTCTATCAATGTCTATGTGAAAAGGACTGCTACAACCAGATAGTGTGATTAAAAACCAAGATATCATTTTTTCAAGCAGGGCAAGGCAAAAAGACAGATGTTTTCCTTTACAAGAATCAGTAACTATGCTTGATATGAGGAGCATTAAAAAAAAAATCACAGATTCCAAACAAATCAGAACTGAAACCTCAAGACAGATTGGGGAAGCATAGGAGAAAAGGGACAACGTAGGAAGTGGAAAACTTTTCTATATGCGGGAACTCGTGTCTAAGCATTTAATATATAAACCAAACTCATTGCCATTGAATCAATTCTGACTCATAGTGACCCTACAAGACATAATAGAACAGTTTTATAAAGTTTCCAAGGAACCCTGGTAGATTTTATCTGCCAACCTTTTGCTTAGCAGTCAATCTCTTAACTACTATACCACCAGGATTTTCACTTATTATTATTTTAACTCTCTAGTATACATAGTGGAAGGAACCCTGAAGTCATAGTAGTTACAAGGCCTTGGCTGCCAAACAAAAGGTCAATGGTGTGAACCCACCGGTCTCTCTGCAGGGTAAAGATACGGCAGTCTGTTTCCATAAAGATATACAGCCTTAAAAGTCCTATGGGGCAGTTCTACTGAGTCCTGTACAGACACTGTAAGTTAGAATCGACTGCATGGCAATGGGTTTAATGTACTACATGTAGTGGGAAACATGCATATACACACAAACACACTCAGATTTAGAGACAGAGTTCAGTATGAAAATATGGACTAAAAGAAAAATACTGCAGGGAAAAGGTAGCAGATTAGATCAAAGGAGAAACCATTTAACAAATTAAGCATAAAACATGGTGATTCATATGGAAAAAAATAATTTAAATACTTATCACATACTAGAAGCCCTGGTAGCACAGTGGTTAAAAGCTATGGCCAGTAACCAAAACGTTAGTACATCAAATCTCCCAGCTGCTCCTTGGAAACCCTATACAGGGCAGTTCTACTCCATCCTATAGAGTTATGAGTTGGAATTGAGTTGACTGTAATGGGTTTGGTTTGGGGTTTATCATATACGAAATTAAAAAAAAATGAACTCCATGCTATTTATGAGTTTGAATATTTAAAACAAAATTTTAATAGAAAATGGTATATACTTTTTGATCTTGGCATGGAATAAATATTTCCTTAATAAGGCAAAAAGGAATGAATTAAAGATAATATATGGAGCACCCAAAAGTCTGGGAACAGGCAAAGACACATAACGCTATCAAAGGTAGTTCTCAACAGAAATAAAAAATAAAATAGTATTCAATAAAATATTAATAATACTACTACTTGTCCAAATTATAAGCAGCCTATAGTTTACTATCTTTACATTTCTTTTAAGAAAGTGAAAAGACGTATTAAAGAGTAGTAGATGATACTCACAATACAAAAAATTACATATAAATAAACATATATGCTTGAATGTATAAAAAACACATTTAAAAAAGAAAAAAATCAGCATTGAAAAATCGACATTTAAAAAAAGCATTTCACGAAAGAGAAAGAAAAAGATCAATAAACAAATGAAAGAATGTGTAACATCATTAGGGGTCAGAGAAACTCAAATAAAGACCACAATGAGACATTCTCCTTTTACAACCATTTCTGTAGCAAAAAATAAATATTCTTACAATACCAAGCATTGAAGAAGATGTAGATTTCCAGGACTTCTTTCACATGACTAACAGCAACCACTTTGGAAAACAGTGTTGTACTATCACCTAAGGTTGAACATTCACATGCACTACAATCCAACAGTTATACTCCTCAGGATACCCCACGGAGAAACTTATAAATGTTCAGCAAGAGGTATTTATTAGAATGTTCTATATCAGTAATGCTCACAGTAGCAAAAGGAAACAATTCCTAATGTTTGTCTTTGAGACAAACAGGGTATCATTCAATTGTCAAAATAAGCAAACTACGGTGATATCTAACAACATAGATAAACCTTTGCAATACAACGTTAAGTGATAAATATCAATCTTAGAATGATGACATACTTTTGTAGCTTTGTTTTGTGTGCTATAGAGTTGATTCTAAGTCATAACAATCTTACATCATACAGTAGAGCTGCCCATAGGCTTTTTTATGCAAGCAGATTGCCAAGTCTTTTCCCCCACAGAGCAGCTGTTGGTTTTGAACTACCAATATTACCTTTCTGTTAAAAGCTGAGCACTTAACGACTGCATAATCTGTTTTTTTTTTTTTTTTTTTGTAAACTTGGCAACTAAATAACTGAAATGCATTTAGACCAGAGGTAGATGGATGAAACATTAAGGTACAGTAGGGGTTCAGTGTCAGAATTACTGCCTTTACGTGCATGACCCGGGTTCTCTTCCTGGTGAATATACCTCACACCTCACACAGAACTGCCCGTCAGCAGAGGGTTGTGTGTTACTATGATTCTAGACAGGTTTCAGCAGAGTGTCCAAACTAAGATGGAACAAATGCCTTCTGATTTATTTCTGAAAATCAATGAGCAAAAACTCTAAGGATCATAAAATTCTGACCCACAACAGATGATGGAGACGGCACAGCATTTCTTTCAGTTGTTAATGGGGTTTCCATGAATCAGGGAGTAAGTTAGTAGCAGATAACAACAACAAATATGAAATATTGCTACAGTTTTATACTTCATATGTTTCATGATGACTACAGATTATTAAAAACAAGTAAGAGAACAGACAAAGGTGAACTTTGTGGCCCAATGTGCATGTCCTAAACCTGAGGTTAAACAAAACAAAACAAAACCTCTATATTTTCCTTTTGGCTACCCAAAATGCAATTCAAAGTATTAAAAATTCTGTGAAGTTTGCAGAAAAGCAACCTATTTTACTCCTGCTTAGCAACCCAGTCAATGCCTACATGAACAAGAAGTCTTATTTTGAGACATGATGATTGACCTCCTGTGGAATAGTGTTCCAAAAAACAACCATTTGGGAAATGTTGTGTTAAAAACTAAATTCAATTATGTCAAATCACATATTTTTAAAACTTTGGTGTTTCCATTATTACTGACTGGATAAAGTCTATTTTACTTACAAAATCTTATAGCACCTGCCAGATGACATAAAGATATTCACCAGATTGCCCACATATCTTTTCACTCACCCTTCTTCTGAAGGGACATTCTCCCCTCCTTGCCTAGAAGACACCTATTTATTATTCCGGAATCAATTTAGTGTCACATCTCCTAAAAATCTTTCCTTATCACATCCAGATAAGTTTAACCATGCACAGATCTTGGGTGCAGCCCCTCCACCAAGTGTATACCTCTACCCCAGCATTTATAAGACTTCCTTACTCCAACCTGTTGATAGGTTTCCTCTACCTACTGATATGAATTTTCTGGAGGTAGGGCTTCTGTCTATGTACAAGTTTGTGGAATGATGAATTGCAGTCAGAAAACTTGGATTTTATTCCTAGTCCCACTCAAACTAGCTTGTGTCATGCTAAATATGTCACCTAACATCTCTGAGAGCAGTGTCTTCATGAAGAGATACCATGAACAGTGATTCTGTCTTTTCTTTCTTTCTTTTTTTTTAATCTCACCCTGTAAGAATAAAGGCAAGAATCTGAAGCCAAAAATTTCAACGTATTCCCTTCTTACAGTTGAATGAAAGGCCATAGGATAAGGTTGCTGTTAGGTCACAGACCAAGCACCTGAGTGTGGCATGATGCTCTTTTTCTCCAGCAGCCTACATGGCATTTGAATGGAGATTCCTGGGCTAATGGCTGAATCATCACAACCCCAGTCTTCTCTGGGCCCCCAGAGGACACAGCCCTCTCTCTCTGTGCCTGCAGATGTCTGCTTACATCATTCATGAACACATCCAGGCTGAAGAGAATCACTTCAGTTTATTTCCACTGGGTTTTGTTTTCCAAAAACCTGTATTCTTCAAGAAAGTTTAAATAAATTCAATTCAGGTACATAATTTCATTTTTTTTAGGAGCACAAGACTGTTTTGAGAGTTGTCAGAGCACTAATAAGCTAACATTTGTACATATGCACCAGGCCAATGTAAGGCTAATATACTTAATTATTTTTTAAAACTACAAGTGCCAAGCCAACCAAGTGCCATTGAGTAGGATCTGACTCATGGCTACATGTAGATATGAATTATACATCCATCAGCAGGGAGAATCTAAGGAAAAAGTCAAGAGGAATTTCAGTAGGAATACTATATGTCAGCTTGTAAGGATTGTTTGTATGTGTTAAGAAATGAGATTTGCCCATATTTGAAGCAGCAAAGATAGGACTGGAATAAGCCATGGACAGCATGTGTGGGAATCACAAGAGATGAAAAGCTTTGTTACTCTGGGAATCATTTTTGTGCTAAGATTTAGACCATAATACTTAGACTCAGTATAGAAGGAACAGCCATATAACTTATCATCTATACCAGCACACTTTTGAGAGTGAAAGAGGTCATGCTTAAAGTATAAATAAGATAATGGGATTTCAAGAAGTGCAAGATACATGTCATTCTAAATAGAGAATGTTCAGTATGCAAAAAAATGATACTGAGTCCCTAAAGAGGAGTTACACAAGTCAGGAAATAGGACTAGCTATCCTCTTCCCCAGCTAATTTTTGACTGTCACATCAAGCATGAACAATAAAAAAGAAAAAAAGTGTTTTTATTTTTCTCAATATGGTTGCCATACGGAAGCCTCTTGTTTGTTTCCTCATAACTAAAGAAAAAACTATCGTTCAAATAAAATAACAGCTAAGAATACGTAAACTCATTTCTATCTATTTAATCTGGAACTGAAAGCTTAAAAGAGGAACATATACTATTTACAATGGAACATACACCATATCTTGTCACAGATGGAATTCCATCTGTACAGATGATAAAAGAAAGGACTCAATATGTAGAGTCTTCAGTTTCATAATTTAGGAAACATTATGAGAAATGAGAACCAAAAAGACTGACTTCAAAAAATGACTCTGCAATAGAAGAAAATACTAAGAGATATCTAAACCTAAGATTCAGAATAACTTTGAAAAATACATTACTTCTATGAAAAGTGAGTATCTGGAGAGCATGGAAAAAATGCTTTTGAGTCCACAAAATTTTATTTTTCCACTACATTGTGAGATCTCATCTATAAAAAAATTACTATTAAAAGTACATTGAAATATTAAAGCAATTATAAGAAAAATGCTTTCAAATTAAATACATAATCACTAAAATAAAAATGCAGCAGAAACAATCATAACGGCTGTTCAAAATTAATAGAAAATAGTACTAATGAAATAAACAACATGTAAAGAAATTCTCATCAGCTTCAAAAGTAAAAGATAAATAGATGACAAGGGTGACTGGGAGTTAGGAGGGCAAAGGGGAAGTCATAATTAAGCAACAAGAGTTAAAAAGTGGAATCATCCTAGGTTCCCATCATCAGGCGAATGGATACACAAACATTGGTATATTGACTCAATGGAATACTATGCAAAGATAAATAACAATGATTAACTAATGAAACATTAACATGGAGGAATCTGGAAGGCATTATGCTGAGTGAAATTAGTCAGTTGCAAAATGACAAATATTGCATGAGACCACTATTAGAAGGACTCAAGGAACAATTTAAACACAAGAGAAAAAGTCTTCTATGGTTAGAAAGGTGAGGAGCAGGGGAAAGGGATAACAATAATTAGATAGCAGATTAAAATTAAGTTAGGTGAAGGGAGAGACAACACATAGTAGAAGAGAAATTAGCACAACTAGACTGAACCAAAAGCTAAGAAGTTTCTTAAATATAACCAAATATAACCAAACACTTAAAAAGACAGAGTAGCAGGTACCTTGGTTTCAGGGGACATCTAAGTCAAATGGTATAACAAAAGTTTTTTAAGAAAATGTTCCACATCCCACTTTCATGAGTGGAATTTGGTTTTCAAAAGCTCGCAAGCTACCATTTAAGAAACATCGATTAGTCCCAACCCACCTGGAAAAGAGGAAAATGAAGGATATCAAAGACCTAAAGAAAGCATGAGCCCAAGAGACAAAAAAATGAACATGAGACCAGAAGAACTAGACAGTGCCCAACCATCAACAAATGACAAAAAAAGACTCCTTGACGAAATGGGAGAAAAATGGGGTGCAGAATTTTAACCCTATTAAAAAGACCAGACATGATAGTCCAACAAACTAGAGCACTCCCACAAGGCATGGCCCCTGGACTTCAGCTCATAAGTGAAACCAGTACCAAAGCCAACTCTTCTGACAAAGATTGGACTAGACTATGATATAAAATGATACTGGCAAAGAGTATGCTTCTTGGCTTAAGTAGATACATGAGACTAACTGGGGTGCTGCTGTTTAGAGACAAGATAAGAGGGCAAGGAGGACAGAATGTATACAGGAAATACAGGGTGGAAAGGAGGAGTGTGTTGTCACAGGGTGTAGAAAGTAGCTACAGTTTCATAGCAGTGTACGTGTAAGTTTTTACATGGACAAATGGACTTAGATAGTAAACTTTCAGTTAAAGCAGAGTAAAACAGCTTTTAAAAAGTACTATAGTATAACTGAATTAAAAAAAACTAAAAATCTATTAAATTCAATGTATTGCACTATGTGGAAGATTATGTACCAATATATGTTTACAGTGGAACCCTTGCAGCCCAGTTGTTAGGAGCTATGACTGCTAATCAAAACGTCAGCAGTTTAAGTTCATCAGCTACTCCTTTGAAACCTATAGGGCAGTTCTCCTCTGTCCTACAGGGTCTCCATGGGTCATAATTGACTTCATGGCTACATATAAATGTATATATACATATATATAGCCTCTAGTAGAAAAATATGTGATTTTTTTAATTACCTGAATTCTGTACTTATTTTCTCAAGAAATATATTTTATAATTAGAAAGCTCACAGTTGTTGCATCTCTTTAATACTTACAGGACATAACAGAAATTTGAACATTTGGCCAGAACAAAAGCATTAGTGGACAGTCTTAAGCAACTATGTTTATTTTATACATTTCATAAAAGAAGGATTAATAAAAAATGTTGACAGAAAAAAACAGAAGAAACCAGTTGAGGACAGAATCCTTGCGTGGACCTGTATGTAATTTCTGCAAACAGCACTGTTACAAGGGTTTTTTCTTAAATCCAGGCCCCAAGAAACACGAAGACACACTCACACCCATTGCCAACATCAAATTGATTCTAACTTGTAATGACCCTATAAGCCCCATAGGGTTCCTAAGGAGAACTGGTAGATCTGATCTGTCAGATTTTTGGCTAGCAGCTAAGCTATTATCCATTCTATCACCAGGGACCCTAAAGACATGCAGAGGATGAAAACATGTTTAATGAAAAGTGAAAGAACGAAAATGAATAGTTTATTTTGAGCCTGTATTTGTTTGATTCTAATTCCAAATAATGTATCATTTTGAGTTATATGAATACTAGTACTTACAGATGACCTAATTAAGCCAATTAGCTTAATAAAAATGTGTATTTGACAAAGCAGAACAGATATTTTCCTCTCTTAGTTGTCCACAACACGAGAAAGTCCAGCCAGTGTGCCTGCTATCATCAGTCAGAAGTCACTGGGTCCTGCAACTGCAGGATCACTGTGAACGTTCGCAGCAGTGTCCGCCGTCAGACCCACAGCACTGCAGGGCACGGCACAGACACTCAGTCAGCACAAAACTAATCGGAATCGGATAGGAACAAGTCAGACAGCAAGCCATTTAGGAGATGCGGTTCCTGCCTAAGATTTACAATCCCATCTGTGAACATGAAACCCATAATCTTTGAGAACTTTTCTGTAAATTTTATGGCAAAAGCTAGATTGATCAGAATTTTCTGGCAGCAAAACCTGACCTAAACTGATGTGGGGACGCTTACAGTCTTGCCTAGAAACTGCTGCCCCAGAAGTATACATTGATTGTACTATGCAGTATGCAATTTATATACTTTTCCTGAATCCTAAAAATTGTGAATTCTGGAAAATATTTGGCCCTACTAGTTCCTACCAAGGGCCTGTGCCTCGGTGCATGGTGCGCCTTTACATGCTAGCCCATGGTGCAGTGTCACTTTTACACAGGGCACCTCAAGGCCTGAGGACGGAGTATTGTGTCCAGGGACACACATGAATGAGACCAGGCCTGCAGCTTCTATCCTATGACCCTGAATGGAGCAAGAGATTCTCAGAGGTTATCCTTGTTACTTCAGACCTCTAAAATAGTGAAAACGGCATTAATGTTTTAGATTTTTCTTTCAAAATTTTAGTGCAAAATTCTTTTTCTCTTTTTTTATTATGACTGAGTGAAAATGTACATTCCCATATAAATTTACATGTCCACCTATATGCAGCTTCCACTGCTCTCCCTGCCTGGTGACAGCACACCATTCCTCTCTGCTCCATACATGTCTCATCCTCCCAGCAGCCTCCTTTCCCCTCCTCTCCACCCACTCCCCTTCCTCCAGCCAGAGGTCAGCAGGATGATATCCTATAGATGCATAGAACCATAAAGTGCATCCAATGTATGGTCACTCTGCATCGCCAAGTCCAATCCATTCATGTCTGAAGAGTGGACCTTTGTTATGATTTATGGAAAGTGTCAAAGCAATTGGACTCATAATCTATCCTGACATCATTTGAAAATTTAAAGGGAAGAAAAGCTCTTACCTGAAAAAATAAGTTTCTGCCCTCTCATAATGGCCAGGTGCCATTTTGAGGGGAGGGTAGTTGGTGGCCAAAGGCCTCACCAAGAATAAGCCCATGGCCAAGGCCACAAAGAGGACAGGAAGCAGCAGATCTGAGAGTGTGCTCTTCCAGGCCCGGACAGTGTGGCGAAATCTTATTGTCAGGAGAGCAGACATCTGTGAGCAGAGCAGCCAGCCACCCTTGGTGGGCAAGACCGTTGAGGGAGCACCATCTGCAATGACAGGAAGATTCAGTGCTGAGAAAACTTGTGATACGAGCAGTTAATTACAGTAACACTGCAGGTTTTAATGCACAGAAAATAAAGCATTCCTGTTTATCAAAAGGAACAAACCTAGGCTTCTCTGTGCCTGTTACAGAAGGGTAAAGTATGTGATTATAAATTAAACCTCAAGAGCAAAGCATCCCACTGTGGATTACACTCTGGTCTTGCTTCTGAAAGGATGAAAAGAAAGGGCCTTTTATTTATCTTTGTTAGTTAAAACGAAATCTGATGTATTAGTTTATTCTAACATACCAAAGCCAAAAAACAGACGCAAAATGTTCTGCTCTTCCCCAGGTAGATATTCAGAACAGGGCGGTCGTCCCAGGTTTCTGCCTCTGTTTCTTTCCTTTTCTCCTACCTTCCTCCCCTTTGTTCTTAACCTTAGGCCCTACCTGAGAAAGCTTAAGGTTATACCTGGGTCAGGATTTGGGAAAGAGCCAAAGCAGGTGCCTTTACTCCCTTCCACCTACCCTTTATTCCCTCCTGCACCTCATAATATTCTCTTCCAAGTAGAGGATGCCAGCGGTGACATGAACCCCCAGCACAGTTTTCATTTGATCTTGTAGTTTCTCTGGCGTGTTACTACAATCTGTCTTTTAGCTCTCCACTTGCTCTCTTCCCTGCTCCTGTGGGTACACAGCATCCTGAAAACAGTCCTCAGCAATCAGAGAGAGTAAAAAATCAGAGTCAAGTCTAAGTTGTATAGCACCAATCTGTTGATTGTCATGAGTGATCATTTGGAGACTCCATAAAAAATCTGTATAAATCTGCTCAAGTTTAAGCCAGCTGCTACAAAGAAAACTGTTGAATACATCCATACAATGGATGATGGTAAGTCAGAAAGTCAGAGGGAGATAGACTCAATGGCTACAATCTTAAATTGTGTCTAAAGGGAAGAGCACAAGCTTGATAGATGAGCTATCTCAACAGTCTTTCCCAGTGAGTATCTTTAATCCAATATAAAATGTATTAAAAGAAAACTGGTCTTATGAAAGAACAGATGTACTAAATTGATTTTACAAGTACCAAACTGAAATACAATTAGTAGAAGAGCAGTATGCAGCTTTGAAGAATCAAAGGAAGATGTTTTAAAGAAATTATCCCATTTTGAAAGATAAATTTTTAATAGCATCACAAACAGAGATTTGTAAGTAGAATTAGGAACAAAATGTATATCTTATGTAACTTAATTTATTAGATATTATCAAGTACCCAATATGTGCCAGGCACTGGGTTACATGATTTCTGTCCTTGAAAAAAGCATAATCCCAGGATAGTCATAAAAATGTAAACAACCTGACAAAGTGCACCCAATGTTCTACTAGAGTTGGGCATGGTTAACAGTCCTTGAGATGTATAGAGGGGTAATTAGAAAGCAGTCACAGCTTGTGAGAGTATTAAGGCAAAATCTGTAATATTCAATAGGAGTTTGTAGGTAACAAACTCCTGTAGGAGTTTGTAGGAAAACATGGATGTCTAAAGGACAAACCGAGAGACAAATAAGCGTGACATGTTCTGTGAATTATTATCTTTGAGAAGAATGTAGAATATCTGTGTAGAGTAACAGGAGATGGACGTTAAACATGGTTCAGAAACCAACTCGTGAAGCTCTTTGACAGCCATGTTAAGCATCACAGGCTTTATACCAGGATGAAGAGTTTTAAGCCAGGAGTCATGTGATTAGACATGAGTGTTACGATGTGAAGTAATATTTTACTGTATAGTCAGTAGACTTCTAATATGGGTGGGTGTGATGCTATGTGATTAAAACCAAAACTGTTGCCATTGAGTTAATTCAGACTCATAGCAATGTTATAGGACAGAAAAGAACTGCCCTGTACAGTTTCTAAGGAGTGGCTGGTGAATTCAAACTGATGACCTTTTTGGTTAGCAGCTGAGCTCTTAACCACTATGCCAGGGCTCCAGTGTGATTAAAACAATAATTTATAATCAGCCTTCTTATCAGATGCACCTGTGGCCCTTTTTAGATTTCCAGGTCTCACATCAGGCAGAATGAAAACTGCCGGGGCCTCAAGAAGAGTACATTTTTTAAACTTGTTATTATTTTTTATTATTGTAAAAATATAGATATCACAGCAACTGCCAATTTGATATCTTTGACATATACAATTCATTGACACCAATTACACCAATCATGTTGTACAACTATCACAGTATCTGTACATTTTCCATCACCACAAACAGAAACTCAGTGTTTCCTAAGTGGTATGTCCCACAATTACCTCTCCTTCACACTGGTAAATCAAGAAACTCCTTGTTGTTGAGTTGATTCAAATTCATATCAACCCTATAGACCAGCACAGAACTGCCACATAGTGTTTCTAAGAAGTGGCTAGTGGATCTGAACTGCCAACCTCTAGCTTGGCAACTGAGTTCTTAACCACTGAACCATGATGTCTCCCAATCCTTGGTAACCACTATCAAAGTCTGATCCTTAAACAGACACCTGTTGTAGGCATTTCATATCAGTGAGTTCATACAGTATTTTTCCTTTAACCATTGCTGTATTGCATTCAGTGTAATGTTCTCAAGGCTCACCTATGCTACAGTATGCATTATGTGGGAGATTCTGACACTCAGCTGAGTTATGAATCAATGCTATTCCCAATGGTGATTTATGTATGAGTCTCACAACACATTTTTTAAATCAGCATACAGATTTGACTACTAGAAAGAACTTATCATTGAATTGTATTATATACATAAATATGGCGTGTCTACATATGTAGATATAGATGTACACATATTCATATGCAGATACATATGCGTGTGCACATACATATGTACACTTCCTAATAATTTTGTGTTGTCGTTGTTAGGTGCTGTAGAGTGGTTCCAACTGATAGTGACCCTAGGCAGAAAAAGAACGGAATCCTGGGTGGTCCTGCTCTAGGCCTACAATTGTTTTATGCTTAAGTCCATCATTGCAGCCACTGTGTCAGTTCATCTTGTTGAGGTCTTCTTCCTTTTATCTAACCCTCCACTCTACCAAGAATGATTGTCCTTCTCCAGAGATTGATCCAGTCTGATAACATGTCCAAAGAATGTGAGAAGCAGTCTTGCCATCTTTGCTTCCAAGGAGCACCCTAGTAGTACTTCTTCTGAATAGGTCTATGTGTTGTTTTTTCTTTTCTTTTTCTTTTTTTATTGTGATTGAGTGAACCCTTACAACACAATTCAAATTTGCATGTCCTCCTATCTGCAGCTTCCTCTGCTCTCCAGGCTCAGTGACAGTATACTCCTCCTTTCTGTTCCATACGTGTCATATCCTCTTAACAATCTCCTGTCCTCTCCTTTCCACCCTCTCCACTCCCCTCAAGTAAGAGGCCAGTAGGATGACATCTGATAGATGCATAGAGCCATAAATTGCACACACGATATGGTCATTCTGTGTCCCCGAGTCCAATTCATTTCTTTCTGAAGAGTTGACCTCAGTAATGATCTATGATCAGGGGCAACATCAGGTCTAAGGGCCATGCTCACAGGGGAACTCCCAAGCCATTTGGATCAACAACTGAAGTCTTTTTGTGGAGTTCTTAAGGTGTACCCCTTTTTTTCTCGTGTTTCCACTGGGAATCAACATTGTAAGACCCATCACAACTGCCATTGGTGGTGGCTGGGCACCATCTTATTCTTCTGGTCACATGTTGATATAGTCACTCGTTCACGTGGGTCTTTTTGTCTTCTGGGCTATTTCCCCTCATGTCATTGTTGTCTTTGGTGATCATCTGTTCCAGCTGAGTTGGGACCATTTGATGTACCTCAAATGGCAGCCTGCTAGCTTTTAACACCCCAGATGCCACTCACCAATATGGGGTGCAGAAGACTCTCTTAGCAATAGGCTAGTTATACCATTTGACCTTGATGTCCCCTGACAGCAGAGTCCCCGGATCCCCACCCCTGCTGCTCTATCTTTGCAGTATTGAGTTAAGATTGGAAAAGTTTGCAGGTTATGTTGAAGCCCAGTTAAATTGATCTTCTTTCTAATAATTTTCTTTCTAATGTTGGTTCACTGATTCCATTGAACCAATTTTCTATCAACTAATCTATAAAAAACCCTCTGTTTCCTTCTCTTCTCTCCCTTACAGCCATCAAAGAGTTTTTTCTTCTGTGCATGAGTCTGTTTTAAGTCTTCATAGTAGGGGTCTCATACATTATTTTTCCATGTGCCTTTGACTGGTTTCACTCAATATAATGTCTTCCAATTGAAACCAGGTTATGAGATGCTTCCTAAAATCATCAATGTTCTTTATCATTGAATAGTCTTCCACTGAGTGCATATACCATAGTTTGTTTATCCATTCATCTGTTGTTAGGTATCTGTATTGATTCCATCTTTTTGCTACTGTAGACTGTGCTGGAATAAACATTCGTGTGCATGTATCTGTTTGTGTGACTATCCTTGGTTCTGTAAGATATATTCCAAGCAGTGGGATTAGTGGGTCAAACTGTATACCTATTTCCAGCTTTTTAAAGGAGCTCCAGAGTGCTGTCCAAAGTGGTTGTACCATTTTGCAATCCCACCAGCAACATAGAAGAGTTCCAATTTCTCCATAGCATCTCCATCATTTGTTGTTTTGTGTTTTGGGGATCACGGCCAACCTTGTTGGATTGAAATGGTATCTCATCTTCAATTTGATTTGGATTTCCTTAATAGTAAATGATTGTGAGCATTTCCACTTGTGTCTTTTGGCTTCCCGGATATCCTCTTTGGAAAAGTGTCTGTCCATCTCATCTCCCTAGCACTTAATTGGTTTGTTTATCTTTTTCTTGTTCATACTTTGCAATACCTTGTAGAATATGGATATCAGACATCAGTCTGACATACAGTTGCCAAATACTATTTCCTATTCTGTAGGTGGTCTTTTAATTCTTTTGATAAAGTCTTTGGAAAACAAAAGTACTTGGTGCTTAGTAGTTCTCATTTATATAGTTTCTCTTCTGTTGATCGTGCTTTGTTAAATTTTGAGGTCTGTCTAAGTTGTGTATTAAATCTTTCATTGTTTATCCTATTTTTTCTTGCATGATCTTTATTGTTTTCGGTTTGATAGTTAGGTCTTTTATACATTTTGAATTAGTTTTTGTGTAGTGTGAGATATGGGTCTTGTTTCAATTTTTTGCAGATGGATATCCAGTTTTGCCAGCAACACTTGTTAAAGAAATTGTTTTTACCGCAATTTACAATCTTAGGGCCTTTGTCAAATATCAGCTGTTCATAGGAGAATGACAGAATCTCTGGAGTCTCTACTCTGTTCCATTGGTCTATATGTCTCTTTTTATACCAGTACCAGGCTGTTTTGTTTCCTGAGGCAGTGTAATAGGTTATAAAGTCAGGTATTGAGAGGCCTCCTAGTATATTCTTCTTCAATAGTGTTTCACTTATCCAGGGTTTCTTCCCTTTCCAAACAGAGTTGGTGATTTGTTTCTCCATCTCATTAAAAAATGTCACTGGAATTTGTATTGGAATTGCATTGTAAATGTAGATCGCTTTGGGTAAAATAGGCATTTTTCACAATATTAAGTCTTCCTATGCATGAGCAGAGTAGGTTTCTCCATTTATGGAAGTCTCTCTTAGTTTCTTGCAGTAAGATCTTGTAGTTGTCTTTGTATAGGTCTCTTATTTCTCTAGTTAGATTTATTCCTAGGTATTTTATCTTCTTGGACTCTATAGTAAATAGTATTGATTTGGTGATTTCTTCTGTAATGACATCTTCATTGGAATGCAGGAATCTTACTGATTTACTTATGTTTATCTTGTATCCTGATACTTTACTAAACTATTAGTTTGAATACTTATGAATTCTTTAGGATTCTCTGTGTATACAATCACACTGTCGGCAAATAGAGCGATTTTTACTTCTTTGCTGATACAGATACCCTTTATTTCTTTGCCTTGTCTAATTGCTCTGGCCAGAACTTCTAGTACAATGTTGAATAGGAGAGGTTAGAGCAGGCATCCTTGTCTAGTTTCCATTCTCAAGGGGAATTCTTTCAGTCTCTCTCCATTCAGGATAATGTAGGCAGTTGGCTTTGTGTAGACGGCCATTATTGCAATGAGGAATTTACCTTCTGTTCCTATTTTGCTGAGAGTTTTTAGTATGAATGGGTGCTGGACTTTAACAAATGCCTTTTCTGCATCAATTGAAAAAATGAGGTGATTCTTATCTTTTGTTTTGTTTATGTGGATAATCACATTAATGGATTTTCTGATCTTGAACCAGCCTTTCAGACCAGGTATGAATCCAACTTGGTTGTGATGAGTTATTTTTTTGATACATTGTTGAATTCTATTGGCAAGGATAGATCTATGTGTTCTTTGGCAGTCCATGATACATTCAACATTCTTCTCCAACACTGCAGCTCAAAAGCATTAATTTGTCTTTTGTCTTCCTTATTCATTTTCTAGCTTTTGTGTGCATATCATGAGATTTAAAATATCACAGCTTGGGTCAGGTGTACCTTAGTCTTCAAAGTGACATCTCTATTTTTCAGTACTTTAAAGAGGTCTTTTGCAGCAAGTTTTCACAATGAAATGTATCTTTTGACTTCTGGTCTGGTGCTTCCATTGGGTATTGATGGTGAGACCAAGTAAAGTGAAATCTTTCACAACCTCAGTCCTTTCTTTGTTTATCATGATGTTGCATACTGGTCCCATTGTGAGAGTTTTGTTTTCTTGATGTTAAGATGCACTCCATATTGAAGTCTGTGGTGTTTGATCTTCATCAGTAAGTGAATCCAATTCACTTCCAGAAAGTAAGGTTGTATCATCTACATGTCACAGGTTGTTAATGAGTCTTTCTCCAATATTGATGCCTCATTCTTCTTTATACAGAACAACTTCTTGGATTTAAGCATACAGATTGGTAAAGTATTGTGAAAGGATACAATCCTGATGCCCACCTTTCCAGGTTTTAAACCATGCAGTGTCTCCTTGTTCTGTTCACATGACTGCCTGTTGATCCATATACAGATTCCTCATGAGCACAGTTAAGTGTTCTGGATTCACATTATCCACAATATTAGCCATAATCCATTATGATCCACACAGTCAAATGCCTTTACATACTTAATGAAACACAGGTAGACATCTTTCTGGTATTCTCTGTTTTCAGCCAAGATCCATCTGACATCAGCAATGATATCCCCAGTTGTATGTCGTCTTCTGAATCCAGCTTGAATTTCTGGCAGTTCCCTATCAATATACTGTTGCAGTTGCTTTTGAATGATCTTGAGCAAAATATTACTTGCATGTGATATTAATGATACTGTTTAATAATGTCCACATCTGGTTGGATTACCTTTATTTCGAATAGATGTAAATATGGATCTCTTCTAGTAGATTGGCCAGGTAACAATCCTCCAAATTTCTTGGCATAGGTGAATGAGCACTTCCAGTGCTGCATCCATTTGTTAAAATATCTCAAGAGATATTCTTTCAGTTCCTGGAGTCTTGTTTTTTGCCTGTGCCTTCACTGAAGCTTCAATTTCTTCCTTCAGTGCACGACTGTATGCTACCTGTTCAAGTGGTTGAGCATTGACTGGTTCTTCCTGGTGTGATGACTCTGTGTATCTCTTCTTTCTTCTTTTGATGCTTCTTGAGTCATTTAATATTTTCCCTGTAGAATTCTTCACTATTGCAACTTGAGACCTGAATTTTTTCTTCAATTCTTTCAGCTTGAGAAGTGCAGAGTATGTTCTTTGCTTTTGGTTTTATAACAACACAGTTTACATGATCATGAATTGAGATCTATTAGGGTAATTAGAAGAATTATCTAACTCACAGTAAAATAATTCAGATGTTGTTGGTTCCCATTGCCTTGATTTTCAAAATAAATATTGAGATAATTACTTGCTTTCTTCACTAGCTTTTGGCCATAGTGTTCTTTCACTGGTTGTTTTTCTTAGTTTTAAAAAGAATCAAAGAGGTTATCTTTAGGTTCCATGGTTTATGCTTCCACAATGCCTATTATCACTCTCTACCAGAAGCCACAAGATGGACTGACACAGTGACTGCGATGATGGCCTCAAGAATAACAAAATTGTGTGGTTGGTGCAGGACTGGGCAATGCTTCATTCTGCTGTACACACGGTTGTTAGGAGCCAGAGCCTACTCAGCTGCACCTAACTACAACAACTGAAAACCGCAGACCACAAATTAGCCTTTAAGTTAGTATCTTTAGGTACCCGCACTCAGATACCAAACTATGAGAGTTGACAATTAAGTTAGAGAAGTCATCCTAAAACCATGCTATGGTCACTTTCAGAGTACTCCCCTGGGGAAGTTAGCACATGGTTCATCCTTCAGAGCAATTTTGGAACTCTTTCTCTGGCATGTCCCTCAGAGCTATCATGGCATTACCCCTCGTGTCCTGAATGCCATCAAAATATCTTCCTTTCAATATTTCCTTTACCTTTGGGTAAAGAAAAAAGTCACTGGGGGCCAGATCAGATGCGCAGGGAGAGTGTTCCAATACAGCTATTTGTTTACTGGCTGAAAACTCCCTCACAGACAATTAAGTTCATGAACTTTCCACCTTGCCACAGTGTACATGCACATTCCAGAAATAGTTCCAAAATTGCTCTGAAGGGTGGAATAGAAACTAGTGTCAGTGCATAGCACTCCCAAGGGTAGTGCTTTGAACACGACCATGGTGATATTCAGCAATGAAGTATGTAGCACTTACAACAATTAAGTTCATGGGCTTAATTGTTGAACCTCCTATGCCCTTTTGATTTACTTGTATGATAGGCAAACCACTGTAAATAGCTCTTCATGTAATAAAAAACAGATTTTTGTCTACATAGCCAAGTGACATAAGACAGAAATAGGATATGACTACATGGTTGCTAGATATCTACTTAGCAAATATGCACTGGTGATGATGTGGGATGGGGAGCACTGTCAGAAGGTGGCATTTTATGTGCCCCTGATTTTGCTCACAGAGAAGCATCACGACTATCACGGTGGGCTAAGGGAAGTTCTACCAAAAACATTTAGATTTCAATCCAGTTTTGACCACTAACATACTATGGGACTTCTGGAAAATTACTTAACCTATATGGGCACTATTTCTTTAGTCGTAAAATGGGGACATAACATTTTCCTTTTTGGTAATGTGACATATTATTACCACACTTATTAAATTACAAGAGTAGATAGAATATTGACCTCCAGTCACAGTAAATACTAATTAAACAGCCACAATAAGTGTGTAGGAAAATGTGATTCTCATATTAAGAAGAAAAGATTTTCTCCACCTTAATTGGAAACAAATTAGAAAAATAAAAGACTAAGATAGTTTTTGCTTATGAATCACCCACCAATAAAATATTCATGGCTAAACTCATAAAATTATTCCCATGAATAATTTAACAGCCAGAATTAAAATGCTGGGCCAAATTGTTATGAATTATCTTATATGACTTATGAATGCAATTATATTCAAGGACTCCAATTACATCCATAATTATGCATTCTTATTTATCCTCAGTATCACATTGCTTAGGGAAAATGACCCAAAATTCTTTTTCAGGTAGCTTCAATTATTCAACATTAATACCCAGTGAAGAAAAGCTTAAAATATCAAAGGCTCAGTACACATCGTAGAATACAATCTCTCGTAATCTTTCTTATAGCCTACTGGTGGAAGAAAAATTAGCATATCTCTTCTGTGGGACAAATAGAGATAATTTTTTATCAATTCCAATTCAAGAGTTCTATGTAAACATTCATCAAATGCATCGGACTAGGTGGTTTGCTTAAAAAAATTAGTAGCAAGAACTGCAAGCAACTTAAAAGTTTAACAAATGGGAATTGAACAAAGTGGAATACAACCATCCAGTGGACTACACTAATCTATTTAAGATAATAAATGAACGAACACTTATTAATATAGAGCCTGTTTATTACAGCTTGGAAGTGAATAAAGCAGTTTAAGATAGAAAAAATATCTTCAAAGAATGGCTCAGTAAAATGGATGGGGGAAAGAACATGATCCAAATATTAACAATATATACTGAGTAAAAATAAAAGGCAGAGGAGTCAAATCACTGTAATATGTATTTATGTTGTATGATTATATAAATCTTTATAATATGCAATTGTGGAAAAGCATTCATAACAGTTTTTTAAAGTCTGTTGCAAAATAAACCATAGAATGAAGTTAATTTACTAAACAATATCAAAACTAAACTGGGAAAAATATTTGGTGCATAAATGTAATCAGAGCTTTATTTCATGAAATAATTTCCAGACTGTATGCTATTTTGTAGAGTGTTCTTTCTAATCCCAAAAGTTAAGATAGCATAAACATTTTTCAACCTATTTCAAGGTTTATACTTATTTGGACAGTGGGATCATAGATACTTTAACTTCTTTCACATTTTACTGGGTTTTCTGCAACAAATACTTCTTCATCCTTCAGCCAACCAGTCAAGTGCCGTCGAGTCAGATCTGACTCATAATCAATGATTATTTTGAAAAGACTACAAATTTATTAAAGAAATGGAAAACCATTTCATGGAAAAGAAACAGTATAATTTTAGGGTCGAAGTGGATCTTAAAAATAATATAGTTCAAATCTTTCCCTTATGAGTAATCAAGCTCAAGAGTTTATCAAGTAATTTAAATTTGAGAAAATAAAATACTTTGTGCATTAATTATTCACAAATACTATCCTAAGACTTAAGATATCTACCTATCTGAATAAAGCCCTTAAGGAACTCTTGGTCTTTATAATAGAGTCAAAAACATAAAAAAGCCACGTCAATCAAACATGACAAACAGTAGAATGTATCCAATGTTGGGTTAGAGAAAGTTTCCCCATAAAGGACACTAATAAATACTCAGAGAGTCAAAAAATCAAAAAAGCTGTTCACAGACATGTCAGGAGCAGTTTGAAACACATTCCAGGAAGAGGGAATCATATGAAAACCTACGGATTATGCAACAGAAACACAGGAAGCTATGCATACGTCTAAACTGTGATATTGGCAAAGAATACTGAATATATCATGGGCTACCAGAAGAAGAAAATAGTGCTTTTTGTTCCTTAGAATTCACGATGACAAGATTAGTCTTGCTTACTGGGGACATATCATCAAAAAAGAGTCATTGGAAAAGTACATCAGGATTGGTAAAGTACAGGGCCAGAAAAATGAGAGAAATCCTCCATGAGCTGAACTGACACAATTGCCACAACAATGGACTCAAACAAGTCAATGATTACATCAGAGATGTCACAGGATAAGTCAATAGTTCTATAACAAAGGTTGCCATGACTAGGAATGAATTGGATGGCAACTAACAACAGCTACAGCTAGGGAATTAGTTAGAAATTTGTTTCTCCTGTGCTGCAGTGACAATATTGGATTCCAAAACCATTAGCAGAAATGAGAAGACATAGATTTTGTCTGGTCTCACCTATCAGTGAAATTGAATCAAGAGATCAGTATGGAAAACCCTAACAAACCCATGTTTTCTTGTTGAGATGGTTAAGATTGTGTGTCAACTTGACTGGGCCATGAATCTCAGTGTTTTGGCATTTGTATAGTGTTGAGATCACTTCCTGTTCAAGTTTGGTATGTGATCACCCTCATGATGGAATCTTCTGAGGAGTACCAGTGGGGAACAGGCACTGTGGCAGCTCATCACTCCCTCAGCCCTCATCTCTCTGCCCACTGCAGCCTACTTCCTTCCTGCTCACCATGTCAAGGCTTTTGGCTGGTTCTGGACCCCACAGCTACCTCTTGTTTTTGGGACTTGAGCTGGCAGCTTACCTACTGATTTGGGGATCAATCAACCTTCACAGCAAGAGTCCTGCTCTCTGACCTGCCTGTTGTCAGTTAACCAGCCGCTATGGCTTTATGAATCATGAAAAACCTCTCTCTTGATTTTTTAACTTTGAGATACTCCAGCCTCCAGAGACAAGTGAGATGTTTCCTTCATATAAACTCTTTCTATATTGATATAGAGTTTCTATGATTCAGAATCAACTTGAGAGCAATGTGTTTCTGTTTATTTGTTTTATAGAGATATTTATGCACTTTACTGCTTTTGCTTCTCCAGAGAACCCAGTGTAAGACACTTAGGAACATAGTTATAGCTGAATTAAATAGATATCATTAAAGTGATATCAACGAGTTCTAATTGTCTCACAAAGGAGGCCACTTGTCTAGCACCTGGAGTCAGGATACCTGGCTTTACTGTGACTATATAGAACACTTTGGACAGGTATTTATCTTCATTTCCCTCATTTATAAAACAAAAAGCTTAGATGTGGTAGTCTTCAGTTGTTGTTCTGGTAAAATGAACACCTGTAAAGCATTTATTAAAAATTGGAGGAGTGGGACAGAGTCAACATGATGGACCAGACACACATCTACTTAATTCCCGCTGAAAACTAAGGCCTGAATTGATAACTGAACAGAGCTTTCTGGACATCCAGTGGGTGCTAGGACACAGCATAGAGTTGTCAGTTTGGACTACATACCACGAAATAGGAAGATTTCTCTCACTGATCCATGATCCTGCTGCCTAGCCACACGTGTGAACTGAAGGCACTGGCGTTTTTAACTTTTTTTCTTTTCGTTGGCTGGTAGGAAGGGGATGGGCATGAGCCAGCAGCTACACTGAGCCACACTGCTTAACTGAACAGCCTGTGGCACAGCAGAGACAGTGAATGGATAACCACATTTTGAGAGCCTAGAGGTGGACTGTGGTCAGCACAGCTCCTCCAACCCCTCTTTTCTGAGCTCCACCATACATTCTGATGTTTCATGGTGAGAGGGGCAGCTTGAACTGGAATACCATCTTGGTTGGATGGGAGGTGGAGTTACTCAACTGGAGGCATCAGCAGGGCTAATTCCCAAGCTAGGATGCAGTGCCAGTCCAGGGATCACTTTTCCAGAAGAAAGGCTGTGTTTAGCATAGTTTTGCCTTACAGGTAGGGCCCAGCTGGGGATGGCAGCAAGGCAGTAGCCCCTCCCTACTTTGAACTGCATCATAGCATCTGGGGACAGCCAAAGAGGTGCTTCTTTTGTCAGCTGGAAGGTGGGGCCTGCCACACCTGATGGTCTGACTTATTTTGGAATCTGTCAGATAGCTTTTAGCTTTTTAAAATAAGTCTTTCTGGTGAAATAACTGCTGTGCAGCCTGACAACATCACTTTCAGCCTTTATTGACCCATATCATTGGTTCAGTTGATGGTCCCCCAGTACTCCAGAAGTAGGGTGATGTTTTTGCCAACCAGGAGGCAGAGTCTGCCACACCAGAGAGTCCACTATGGCTCATCACTAGAGTACACAGAGGCAGCTATTGACCAACTCCCTTCTCAGCACTACGCTTCAGCTTCTGTTGAGGTAAAACCAGAGAAAATAAACAGCCTCTAGATGTCCAGAAAGCAACAGACTATCTCCAAGTATTTAAAGAAACAGCCCCCATGGGTCCAGAAAACTCACAAAATAAAGAATCAAAACACTTCCCAGATGAAGTCTGTCTGAAACTACTGAAGGTAGAGTACAAAATAATTATATATAAAGCCCTCCTAGATATAAAACAAAATGCAGCAGAGCAAAATGAAAATTTAGGCGAGCTATTCATACTGAAGGAACATCAACGTTTTGAAATCCAACAGATCAATAAGACAATTACAGAATTAGACAATTCAATTTAAAACCAAACGAGCAGAACTGAGGAACTGGAACTCAGGCTTAGTGACCTTGAAGATAGAGCAACTGACAACAGAATTTCTGAGGTGAAATCAGAGAAAATAAATAAGAAAAATGAAGAAACATGTGGGACTCTATCAAGAGGACTATGATTAATTGGAGTTCCTAAACAGGAAGTATGGCTGAATACACAGAGGGTATTGTTTTTGAGTTGCTGACAGAAAATTTATCTGAAATTACAAAAGAAGAGAACATAGGTATCCAAGATGTGAAAATTAAAGGATAGAATAATACATACCAAGCTAACAATATACAGAGAAGAGAATGTGTGGCAATACTGATTTCTGATACACATAAAGTCGACCCCAAAAGAAAGACACCAAGACATATTATCATCAAGCTTAATAAAATGAAACATAAGCGGAAACTCTTCAGGCAGCAAGGCCCAAAGCAAAGCTAACATTCAAAGGAAAGCCCTATAGGCTTTCATCTGACTTCTTGGCTGAAACAACGCTGGCATGGAGGCAGTGAGATGACACATTCAAAGCCTTGAAGGAGAAAACATTAAAGCCAACAATGATATATCCTGCAAAACTGTCTTTCAAATATGAAGATTAAATAAAGACATTGGCTCATAAGCAGAAGCTTAGAAACTTTGTAAAACCAAACCAAAACTACAAGAAATACTGAAAGAAGCTCTTGGCTTACAGAAACAAAACCATTAAATGTATATTTAAAGAGGCAATGGAGGACACCACGTCCAGAGACCTACTAAGTTAGGAAAGGCACAAAATTCAATCAAATCTATAGTATTTAAAGGAGAGAACCAGTGAACATAACAAGAAAATTAAGACAGCATCATATTAAAAGGAGAGATACACTACAATGGTTATAGCCTTTTGAGATGGACAGGAAGTTAATGAGATATACAGAAGTTAAAATAGGGTTTAAACTTAGAACATTAAGGGGAATCATAGGGATAGCTCCAAGGAATAATAACAATGCAACATATCAAAACAAGAAATGTAATACAGGAGTCTCAACAAACATAAAACCAACACTGAAAAAGATGACAAGTCAACTCATAAAGAGTTGTTGCTTTATGTTAGGACATAAAGCAAATCTCAACAAAATCCAAACCATCAAATTATTGCAAAGCATAGTCTCAGACAATAAAGCCACAAAAGTTGAAATCGACAGCAGAAAAAAAATAGATAGGAACTGGAATTCATGGAAACTGAACAACACCTTGCTCAAAAAGCCATGGGTTATAGAAGAAATTAGGGACAAAATAAAGAAATCTATGGATTCAAATGAGAATGAAATCATTTCCTACCAGAACCTGTGGGATACAGAAAAAGCAGTGTGCAGAGGTCAATTTATCTCTATAAATACACACATCTAAAAGGAAGGAAAGACCCAAACCAAAGAATTAACTCTTCAGTTTGAACAAGTAGAAACAGAGCAACAGCGGAACCCCTCAGGCACCAGAAGAAACCAGATCATAAAGACTAGAGCAGAACTGAATGATTTAGAGAACAGAAAAAGAATTGAAAAAAATGATAAAACCAAAACCTGGCTTTTTTAAAAGATCAACAAATTTGACAAACTTCTGGCTAAACTTACAAAAGGAAAACAGGAGAGAAAACAAATAACCCAAGTAAGAAATGAGATGGGAGCTGTCACAACAGATCCAGCAGAAATTAGAAGTATCATAACAGAACACTATGAAACACTATAACAGATTTGAAAACCTAGAGGAAATGGACAAATACTTAGATTCATATCACCTACCAAGATTATCGCAAGGTAAAGCAGAACAACTTAATAAACCTGTCACAAAGGAAAAGACTGAAAAGGTCATCAAAAAACTATGAATCATATCAGGGATGCAAGGCTGGTTCAACATCAGAAAAACAATGTGATCAACCACATAAATGGCACAAAAGATGCAAATCAACTGATTTTGTCAATTGATACAAAAAAGGCATTTGGCAAAGTCCAACATCCATTCATGCTAAAAACTCTCTGCAAAACAGGCATAGAAGGCAAATTCCTCAACACAATAAGGGACATATACACAAAGCCAACTTCCTACATCATCCTGAGTGGAGAGAGACTGAAGGAATTCCCCTTGAGAATGGGAACTAGACCATGATGCCCACTCTCACCACTTCTATTCAACATTGTACTAGAAGTTCTGGCCAGAGCAATTACGTAAAACACAGAAATAAAGAGCATCTTCATCAGCAAATAAAAAGTAAAAATCTCCCTATTTGCAGATAATATGATTGTATACACAGAGAATCCTAAACAATCTGTAAGCAAACTACTTTAACTAATAGAAGAGTTCAGCAAAGTCTCAGGATACAAGATAAACATAAGTAAATCACTAGGATTCCTCTGTATACCAACAAAGAGATTATCAAAGTAGAAATCACCAAATCCTACCATTTATTATAGCCCCCAAGAAGATAAAATACCTACGAATAAATCTAGCGAGAGAAGTAAGAGACCTACACAAACAGAACTACAAAACCTTACTGCAAGAAACTAAGAGAGACTTCCATAAATGGAGAAACCTACTCTGTTCGTGGGTGGGAAGACTTAACAGTGTGAAAATGTCTATCTTACCCAAAGCAATCTACGTATACAAAGTAATTCCGTTACAAATTCCAGTTACCTTTTTTTAATGAAATGGAGAAACAAATCACCAACTTTGTTTAGAAAGGGAAGAAACTCTGGACAAGCAAAGCACTCCAAAAAAAAAAAAAGAAAAGAAAACAGTGTGAAGTCTCTCACTACCTGACCTTAGAACCTATCACACTGCCACAGTAGTCAAAACAGCCTGGTAGTGATACAAAAAGACATATGTAGACCAATGGAACAGAGTTGAGACTCCAGAGATGCCATCACCGTTTTATGAACAGTTGATATTTGACAAAGTCCCTAAGATGCTAATCTGGGGTAAAAGCAGTCTCTTTAACAAACGGTGCTGCCAAAATTGGATATGTATCTGCAAAAAATTGAAACAAGACCCGTATCTCACACCTGACACAAAAACTAACTCAAAATGAATAAAAGACCTAAATATCAAATCTAAAACAACAAAGATCATTCAAGAAAAAGTAGGGTCAACAATGGAAGTTTTAATACACAGCTTAGACAAACTTCAAAATCTGAACAACTATGCGTGATCAACAGAAAAGAAAATAGATAAACAGGAACTACTACAAATCCAACACTTTTGCTCTTCCAAAGACTTTATCAAAATACTTAAAAGATCACCTACAGAATGGGAAAAAATATTTGGCAACTACATATCTGACTGATATCTGATCTCCATAATCTTCAAGTTCTGCAAAATATCAACAAGAATATGGTAAATAACCCAATTAAGCACTGGGCAGAGATGGGCAGACACTTCACTGAAGAGGACATAGAGGCAACCAAAAGGCACATGAGGAAATACAATCACTAGCTGTTACGGAAATCCAAATAAAAACTACAATGAGATACCATCTCACTCCAACAAGGTTGTCCATGATCCAAAAAACACAAAGTAACAAATGCTGGAGATGCTGTGGAGAAATTGGAACTCTCCTACACTGCTGGTGGGATTGCAAAATGGTACAACCACTTTGGAAAGCTATCTGGCACTTGTTTAAAAAGTGTGAAATAGATATACCATTTGACCAAGTAATCCCACTGCTTGGAATATACCCTACAGAAGCAAGGGCAGTCACATGAACAGATACATGCACACGAATGTTTATTCCACCACAGTCCACAATACAAAAAGGTGGAATCAATCCAGATACCTAACAACAGATGAATGGATAAACAAACTATGGTATATATACTCAATGGAACACCATGCAATGATAAAGAATAATGATGATTTTAGGAAGCATCTCATAACCTGGTTTCAACTGGAAGACATTATGTTGAGTGAAGTCAGTCAGCAGCACATGGACAAATACTGTATGAGACCCCTACTATAAGGATTTAAAAACAGATTCATGTACAGAATAAAAGACTCTTTGATGGCCACAAGAGAGGGGAAGGAGAGAGGGAGATCAAGGACGCGCTTTCTATTAGATAGTTGATAGAAATTTGGTTGGGTGACAGCATAATGTAGCAAGAATGTAACTGGACTTCAACATAAACTGAAAAGTCTTCTAATCTTAACCAGATTTTGCAAGCATAGAATAGCAGGGACGGGGACCTGGGGACCATGCTGTCAGGAGACATCAACACCAATTGGCATAACTAGCCTACTGCTAAGAGAGTCTTCTCCACCCCATATTGGTGAGTGGCATCTGGGGTGTTAAAAGCTAGCAAGCTGCCATTTGAGGTACACCAAATTGTTTCAACTCAGCTGGATAGATGGTCACTAAGGACAACAAAGACATGGGGGAAAAGAGCCCAGAAGATAGAAGGACCCATGTGAATGGGTTACAGTATCAACATGTGACCAGAAGAACCAGATGGTGCCTGGCCAACACCATAGTAGCTGTGAGGGGGCACACAAAGTCGAGTCCCAATGGCAACAAGAGAAAAAAAGGAGTGTACCTCAAGAACTCCACTAAAAGATCGCAGTTGATGGTCTGAAAGCCTGGGGGTTCATCTAGTCTTTCAAAATTCCATCACTGCATCTCTGGGATCATTTCTGTCACTAAGGCCATATTTTCCAGCTACTAATCTTTAATCTTTTACAACTTTCTCATTCCAATCACCAGTAATTATCAGTGCAGCATGTTTCATCAATGTCAGACTGCAGAAGCTCAAAACAACCTTCAGTTTCTTCATCTTTGCCTTTCGTGGTTGTTGTGAAAATTTGAGTAATAGTTGTATTCAATGATCTTCCTTCTAGGCATATAGAGATTATCCCATGATTGACAGTGCTGCACTTCAAGACAGAGCTAGAAATGCTCTTTTTGACAATGAATGTAATCCCATTTCTCTTCAAGTTGGCATTACCATATGAAATACTATATGATTCAGCAATCCTGCTCCTTGAAATATATTCTAGAGAAATAAGAGAAGTCACAAGAATAGAGATGTGCACCCCAATGTTCATCACACCACTGCCCACAATAACAAAAAATGGAATCAGCCTCATTGTCTATCAACAGATGAATGAATATTGTGGCATAATTACATAGTGGAATACTATCCAATGATAAAGAACACTTATGAATTTGGGAAATGTCTCATTGCATAGAGAAATCTGGAAGACGTTATGCCAGGTGAAATTATTTATTTGCAAAAGGACAAATATTTTGTGGGACTAATATTATAAGGACTCACAAAAGGTGCAAACATAGCAGAAAGCATTTTTTGATGGTTATGATAGTGGGGAGCAAAGAAGAAGATTCACTAACTAGATAGCAGACAAGAATTATTCTAGGTGAAGGGAAGGAAAACACAGAATACTTTAGGAGAAGTCAGGACAACTACATTAAATGAAAAGCTAAGGTGTTTCCTGAATGCCATAAACACTTTGAGGGAAAGAGTAACAGAGGCAAAGTTCTGGGCACCATGATTTCAGGGGTTTATTCAGTTTATTCAGAAAATGGCCTTAATCAACTTTAGTGAGTGGTGTCTGAGGTCTTAAAAGTTAATAAACAGTCATCTGAGAAGCATCAATTGGTCTCAACACATGTGGATCAAAGGAAAATGAAGAACACGAAAGACATAAAGAAAATATGAAAGCAAGAGACAGAAACAGCCACATAAATCAGCATGATGCCAGAAGAACTAGATGCTACCCAGCTACACCAATGACTACTCAAGGAATACTACAATGAGTCCATGACCTTGCAGGAGAAATCTGAAGTGCAAAACTTGACCTCTAGTAAGATTTCCAGAACTGATGGTCTAACAGACTGGAGGATCCCTGGAAGACATGGCCTTGTACTCTTCGTTACGCCAGAACTGTAACCATTCCAGAAGCCTACTCCTCAGTTTAAGATTGGACTGGAGTGTAAGACATAAAATAATACTGTCCAAGAGTGTGATTCTTAGCTTGAGTAGATACATGAGATTAACAGCACATCTCTTGTCCACAGGCAAGATTAGAAGGCAGAGGGGGAAGGAGCTGATTGAATGAGCACGGGAAATACAGCGTGGAGAGGAATTGTGTACTGTCACTCAGTGTGGGGAGAGCAACGAGGATCAACTTTTGTATGACAAACTGACTTGGATTGTGAACTTTCATTTAAAATATCAATTGAAAAAAAGAAAAAAGAAACTGAATTCTTCGCCAACTGGGAGATTTCATAGTGATAGTTCAAAGAACTACAATCAGATCAATTTACAATGCCGATTTTGAACTTTCACTAAGTTATTGTTGCTTTTTTTTATTTTTTAAAACATTACCACTGAAAGAATCTTTAAAAAAACTACATAAAGGGCATATCATAGAAGACATGAATATATCCTTTCTCTGAAATCCTGAATTAGCATTTTGAAAAAGTTCTCCACTAAGTAGCATAAATTTGACTTCTGTGGAGGCTGTACATTTAGTTTTATGCGAGGATTTTCCAGAATATAATAAAACTAGCCAATGTAGCAATCTCATACCAAATTTCTTTTAATATCCTGGACTCACTTCTTATTTAATAATGAAATGTCAAAATAGATTTTTAAAGGATACGTTTCTCAGTTCCATAATTTGTAATATGAGTGATAAATAAAATTGCATTTTAACATCATATTTTACAGTGGTAATGGGAAACATAATTTTTCTCTCCTTGAAGTTCTTCTTAAATACAGTACTTCTTTTCACAAATCATTAGTTTTCATTTTTAATATGTTTACATGAATTTCCACAATGTTCCCCAAATTCAGCTCATGAAATTATCATTTTTCAAAGCAGATGTATAATCATAATAAAGAGAATATATATAAACAATTGTTTTTCAGTGTAAAATACATAAATTGTCAGGAATGATAAAATATTTGTGTGAATCTAACAATCATTTTCTTAAACTTTTCTCTTAAATATGCAAACATTAATTAATGTATCTTACAAAAATGAAAGATCAGGAATTAAAACATTGGGTACAATATTGACTGCTAAAATAGAGAATAAGGCATATGAGGACTGCCACTTAAGTTCACAAACACATCCTAGAAAAAGTACTATGTACCTCATTGCTGAATATCACTACAATCAGCTTTGAAGTACTCCCCTTGGGAGTCTATGTACCGATGCCAATGACTAGTCCACCCTTCAAAGCAATTTTGAACTCTTTCTGGAAAGGCCATGAGAGCTGTCATCATATTACTCTTAATATCCTCAATGTCATCAAAATGACTTATTTATTCCTTTGGCAGTCCATGGTACATTCAGTATTCTTCTCCAAAACCACAATTCGAAGGCATCCATTTTTTTCCTGTCTTCCTGTTTTTTCTGTCTTCACTGTTCAGCTTTCATACATATATGATACAACTGAAAATACCATGGCTTGGGTAAGTTGCACTTTAGTCTTCAAGGTGACATCTTTGTTTTCCAATAATTTAAAGAGATTCTTTGCAGCAGATTTTCCCAATGCAATGGGTCTTTTGATTTCTAAACTGCTGCTTCTATGGGTGTTGATTGTGGAACCAAGTAAAATGAAATCCTTGACAATCCCAATCCCTTCTCCACTTATTATGATATTGCTTACTGGTCCAGTTGTGGGGATTTTTGTTTTCTTGATGTTGAGATGCAATCCATACTAAACACTGTGGTCATTAATTTTCATCAGTAAGTGTTTCAAATCTTCTTCACTTCTAGCAAATAAGTGCAGAGGTCCGCCATCAGCCTTGTAGACAAAGTCACAAGCCCCTGTAAATGACGTGCTGAAGCATCTCACCTGTGACATGTTTTCTAGCCTACTGCCCTTGATATTAATTGGCTTCCTAATTAAATTTTCATCAAAAAGATACCCCCTCCTCTCCTGGCACAAGGATCAGGGGAGATGCCTTCTGAGAGGGGCCCTTTACTACCCCCTTGGTTTAGGAAATAATACTGGGAAAACCTGTACAGGAATTTCTGGGGAAAAGAGCTCAGAGGAATGATTTCTAACACAGCCAGCTTGAGAGCAGCGAGGCCGGCCCAACCCCTGCTGACTTCTCCCAGCTGCTCACCCCTCCCTTCACATGAGATTAGCAAACTTGCAAGAAGGCCCTGAAGGGCTTTCCAGAGACAACTCCCCTTCCTCTCTTTCTCAGCTCTTAGATAGCAAACATCTTACTTCAGGAAAATAACTAGATTCCCAAGTTTACTACATTTGGTATCGGCAAACAGACAAATACTAAAGAAATGCCTTTCTTAGAGTAGTTTAAGAGAAACTTAGAATAAGGGACGGTGGACACCCATTGTCCTTACAGGAAGAGATAAGGAAGAGCAGAGAAGGAACAAATAGAGACTGTATAACTTTTAAGATGGGTTTGTCCTCTTTTCCTGCTTAGGTAAAGTTAATAGAAGTCTAAGATTAGTTTTGCTCCAGCTGTTAATTATAAATCACAAATATGCCTGTCTCAGACCATTCTTTAGAGGACCCTAATGGTTAACATAAAAAGGAATAACAAAGTGTTTGCTTTTTACTAACTAACAGAGAAGACCCTAATAGTCAACAAAAGAAGAAGACCATTGTCTCTAACCATTGTTTAGAAGATCTTAATAGCTAACATGAAAAGAGACACTAGTCTTGGGCCATTCTTTAGACAACTCCAGTGATTGACATGAAGAGACCACGAGGTACCTGCTTCTTGCCTAGCCAATCACCGACGTGGTCAAAGTACTACTGCCTTACCAACTATAAAAAGATAACAATAAACTAAGACGACCCTTCTCTCTTGCTCTCTGAGTCGGGCTGCCTTAAACCAGAAAAGTCTTTCCTGTCTCCTTTATTCATTTCCTGTCGCGCCTCTCCCTCCCTCCAGGCGGGACCCCGAAAAGTGTTGGGACTGGCCCCCGGCAAATAAGGTGGTGTCATCTGAATAACACAAGTCATTAATGAGTCTTCCTCCAATCTTGATGCTTTGTTCTTCTTCATATAATCCAGTTTCTCGGATTATTTGCTTGACATACAGAATAAAAAGTTATGATGAAAGGATACATCCCTGACATTCACATTTTCTGACTTGAAACCATGCAGTGTCCCCTTTTCTGTCCGTAAGACTGCCTCTTTATTCTATGTACAAATTCGTTAAGAGCACAACTAAATATTCTGGAATTCCCATTCTCTACAATGCTAACCATAATTTGTTACGATACACAGTGTCAAATGCCTTTGTGTAGTCAATGAAACAAAGGTAAAAATCTTTCGGATATTCTCTACTTTCAGCCAAGATCCAGCTTACATCAGCAATGAAATCCCTAGTTCCACATCGTCTTCTGAATCCAGCTTGAGTTTCTGGCAGTTCCTTGTCAATACACTGTTTTAGTCACTTTTGAATGATCTTGAGCAAAATTTTACCTGCTTGTGATATTAATGATATTGTTCAGTAATTTCTGCATTGAGTCTCCTTTTTTAGGAATGGACATAAATATTAATCTCTTTCAGTCAGCTGGCCAAGTAGCTGTCTTCAAAATTTATTGGCACAGACAAATTAGCACTTCCAGTGCTGCATCTGTTTGTTGAAATATCTCAGTTAATAGTCTATCAATTCTTGGATCCTTATTTTTCACCAATACCTTCAATGCAGCTTTGATTCCTTCCTTCACTACCACTGGTTCATGCTCGTATGCTACGTCTTCAAATGGCTGAACATCAATCAACTCTTTCTGGTATAATGACTGTGTATTCCTTCTATCTTCTTTTGATGAGTCATTGATTACTTTCCCTGTAGAATCCATCACTATTGTAAACTCGAGATGTGAATTTTTTCTTCAATTCTTTCAGCTTGAGAAATGCAGAATGTGTTTTTCCCTTTTGATTTTCTATTTCCAGCTCTTTGGGAATGTCATTATACTACTTTTTTTTTGTCTTCTCAAGCTGCCTTTGAAGTTTTCTGTTTACTTCACCATTCTTTCTTTTGCTTTAGGTCCTTGACTTTTGAGAGCAAGTTTCAAAATCTCTTCTGCATTCAATTTGATCTTTTCTTACTTTTCTGTCTTTTTAACAACCTTTTGTTTTTTCCAACTCGATGGCACTTGGCTTGGCTTGGCTTTGTTTTCTTCATGTGTGATGTCCTTGATGTCACTGTATAACTCACTGGTCTTCTGTCATTAGGGTTAAATATGTCAAATCTGTTCTAGAGATATAGTCTCTAAATTCATACAGGATATAGTCAGTGTCATGTTGTCGGTTCTCATACAGTTGTTTTTTCTCCAGCTTGAGCTTTAACATGGATAAGAGCAGTTAATGGTCTGTTCCACAATTAGTCCTTGACCTTGTTCTGATCCTGAACTTTCCCACTGTCTTTTTCCACAGATGTAATCGACTTTATTCCTGTGTATTCAATCTGGTGAGGTCCACTTGTATGGTCACTATTTGAAAATAGTGAAAAAAGAATTTTTAAAGTGTAGAAGTCTTTGGTCTTCTAAAATTCTATCATTTGAAAGTTTTCGTTATTTCTATCATCAATTGCATAGTTTCCAAATACTGATTCTTCTGTTTTGTTTCAAACTTTCACATTCTAATCATCAATAATTATCAGTGTATCCTGATTGCTTGTTTCATTAATTTCAGGCTGTAGAAGTTGGTAAAAATCTTCAATTTCTTTTTCTTTGGTATTAGTGGTTAGTATATTAATATGAATAATATGGTTGTTAACTGGTTTTCCATATTACTAGGCTTATGGACATTATCCTGTCACTGACAGGGTTATACTTCAGGATATATCTTGAAATATTTCTTTTGATGATGAAGCTATGCCATTCCACTTCAGTTTGTCACGCCCAGCATAGCAGACCATATTACTTTCAAAATGACCAATGCTATTCTGTTTCAGCCCTGATGATACAGTGGTTAAAAGCTACAACTACTAAACAAGAGGTTGTCAGTTCAAATTCACCACATGCTCCTAAAAACTCTATGAGGTAGTTATATGCTGTCCTATATGATTGCTATAATTAGGCACCAACTTGATGGCAGTGATTTTTTGTTGTTGTTGTTGTTAGTGCCTAGCATATTCATTTTTTAGTGTTCCATTTCATTTTTGACAACACTGAATATTCCTAGATTCATAATCTGTGCATTCTACATTATGATTATCAGTTAATGTTTGCAGCTATTTCTGCTCACTTTGAGACACTCACTGATGAGTGTCTCATCAACTGATGAAGGTCTTAAAAGCTTTATTCTACCCACATCGTTAAGGTCAACTCTACTCTGAGGAGGCAGCTCTTTCCCAGTCCACCACGGGTAACCCTGTTGGTATCTGAAATACTGGTGGTACAGCTTCCAATATCACAGTAATACACAAGCCACCACCGTATGATATACTGACAGATGAATAGTGACTACTGCTGTAAAGTTATCTGTTTCTTCCCTCAACCCTATGAGTATTTGTTTCTTTTATTTAAGTGCTCTGATGTTGAGTCCACATGTATTCATGATAGTTAAATTTTCACAATTGATTTACTCTTTTCTCACTATACAAGGCCTATCTTTATCTCTTCCAACAGATTTTTTTTTCTTAGAGTCTACTTTGTTTAATATTAAGGTTGTCACTGCAGCTGTCTTTTACTTATTATTTGCAGACAGTTTTTTTGTTTGTTTGTTTGTTTTTGTTTTTTGAATCCATTCGCCCTCAGCCTATTTGGGTCCTTTGTTCTAAACATTTATTTTGATTATTTTGTTGTTATTGTTTTTCCATTTTGCCACTCTTTACCTTTTGATTGGAGCATTAACTCTATTTAAATTCAATCTAATTATTGATAAGAAGTGATTTACTTCAGCTGTTCTGTTATTTGTGTTTTTTTCCTGTGTCTTAAGCCTCCTTTATTTTTGTCTTTTACTAATGCTTACTTTTCATTTTGTTGGTTTATTGTAGTGAGACATTTTCTTACCCTTCCCTTTTCCTGTTGTACATATTTGCATTTCTTAGTGGTTATCATGAATATGACATTTAACAGCGTATATGTAGAACATTTTAAGCTAAGGTAATGTCAGCATAGCTTCAGAAACATGAAAGTTTTATTAGTGCCTAAGTGAAAAAAGAAGAAAGACCTCAGATCAACAGCCAAACTCAACCACTGCAGGAACTAGAAATATAAAAGCAAACTAAGCCTAAATCTACCAGAAGTAAGGAAATAACAAAGATCAGAGCATAAATAAATAAAATAAAAATCATAAAAATAATAGAGTGAAACAATAAAACCAAAAGTTGGTACTTCAAGAAAAATAAAATACAGTAAACAAGCTTGTAGGTAGACAGAAGAAGAAATAAAGTAAAAAGGTAAAAATAACCAAAATAAGAACAAAGTTTGTGCATTACAACTGACCCAACAGAAATAAAGAGAATTGTGACAAAATAGTATTAAAGACTATATGACAACAAACTGGGTAACACAAATGAAATGTATAAATTATTAGAATAAACAACCTATCCTTACTCCAGAGAAAATAGAAAGTCTCAACAGACCCAAAACAAGTGAAGAGATCCAATTAGTGATTTCAAAAAAAAAAAAAAAATCCAACCCCATCCCAAATTGTGCCATACAGCTTCTAGATTGCAGGGATTGTTCAACAAGGAAAAAATCCATTAATGCAACACATCACATTGATAGAACAGAGGAAAAGAACCACATGATCATCTCCACAGATGTAAAAAAGGCATTTGATGAAATCCAATACCTATTCCTGACAAAAGGATCTCTCATGGTGCAGAGGTTATGACCTCAGCTGTTAACCAAAACATCAGAGTCTGAGTCCAACAGCCAGTCTTTGGCAATATTATAGGGCCATTATAATCTGTTTTATAGAGTTATTACAAGTCAAAATTGACTCAGTGACAACAGTCTTGGTTTGGGTTTTGGATTCTTCATGAAAACCTTAACAAAGATGGAAATAGAACAGAAATTCCTCAGAATAGTTCAGGTTATGTATGAAAAGCCAGCAGCCAAGATTATACTTAATGGAGAAAGACTGAGAGCTTTACACCTGAAATCAGGAACAAAACAAGGGTGATTGCTCTTCTGTTCTGTTCTACTCTACACTCTCCCCTCCCCTCCTCTCCCCTCCCCTCCTCTTCCTCCCCTCCCCTTCCCTATCCTACCCTATCCCTCCCCCTACCCTCCCCCTCCCCCTACCCCTACCCTACTCTACCCTGCCCTGCTCTACCCTACCCTACCCTACCCTATCCTATCTGATCCTATTCACTATTGTATTAGAAGTCCTAGCCAGAACACTGTGACAAAATAAGGAAGTGAATGTATCTAGATTGGAAAAGAAGAAGTAAAAATATTTCCATACACGAATGATGCAAAGAAAATAACAAAGAGTCCACAACAAAGCTTCTAGAGCTAGTAAAGAAATTTAGCCAAGTTGCAGGGAGATTAGTTAAGAATCAAAAGTCAATTTGGTTTCTATACACCAGCAATGAGAAATCTGAAAGGGAAACAATTCCACTTAAAACAGCATTTAAGAGAATAAAATACCTAGAAATACATTTGACAGGGATGTGGAGGACTTATACATTAAAAACAACAAAATGCTGCAGAAAGAGATTAAAGGAGGCTTAAATAAAAGGAGAGCAATCCCATGTTCATGGATTAGAAATTTTAATATTGTTAAGATGTCTAGAATACCAAAAACAAACTATAGATTCAAAACAACTGCAATCAAAATTTCCACAACCTTTTTTACAAAAATAGAAAAAAAAATCCTCAATTTTGTATGGATTGGTAAGAGTTCCCGAGTAATTAAAGCAGTGATATAAAAGACAAATAAAGGAGGAAAACTTACACTTCCCAATTTTGAAACATACTGTATAGCTACCATAATCAAAACAGCCTCGTACTGGTATAACCATAGACACATAGAACAATACAATAGAATTGAGAGTCCAGAAATAAATTCAGACATGCATGGTCAACTTATTTTTGACAAAGGTGCTAAGTATGTTGCATGAGGGGGGAAAAGTGTCTCTTTAAGAAATGGCATTGAGAAAATTGGATTTCCACACACCTAAAAATCAAACAGAATCCATGACTCATACCATACACAAAAACAAATTCAAAATCGATGAAGGACCTAAGTGTGCAAACTAAAGAGAAAATGCAAGGGCAATATTGTCAGGCCTAGCTTTCCACAATGGGAATGTGTTATGTAACATAATAACAAAAACACAAATATAAAAAGACAAAATAAATAAATAGGACTTCATAAAAATCAAAAAGTTTTGCTCATCAAAGACTTTACCAAAAAAGTGAAAAGACAAGTTACTGACTGAAATAGTATCTTCAAATACCATATATTTAGTATATAATATAATATGATGTGATATATGATATATAATATATAATCTAATAACCAATGTATATTGAAAGCTTGGTCTACTTAACAACAAAAACATAGATAACCAAATCACAAAACTGGTAAAGGATTTGGATAAATATTTCACCACAGAGGACATTCATGTAGCCATCGACACATGAAAAGATTCTCAGCTTCACTGCCTGTCAGAGAGATGCAAATCAAAACCACAGTGAGATATTTTTTTCACTCCCACTAAAATAGCTAATATAAAAATAAGGAAAATTTAAATATTTTGGCAAGGAAGTGGTGACATCGGAATGCTTGTCTACTGCTGGTGGGAATGCAAAAATAGTATCACTGTTTTGGAAACACTATGACTCTTCTTTCAAAAAAAAAAAACTGAAACAAGTTACCTCATAACCTAGCAGTTCCACTCTTAGACATGTAACTAAAAAAAAAAAAAAAAACTTGAAAGCTCCAAAAGAGGCTTGTACCCCAGTGTTTATTGTAGGACTATTCACAATAGCCGTGAGTTGGAAATAGCCTAAATGCCCACTGACAGGCGGTTGGATAAACAAAATGCAGCACATGAATACAATACAATACTATCAGGCCAGAACGAAAAATGAAGTCTTGATACAGTCTGCACTCTGGATGGAGCTTGAAGACATTACGCTGAGTGAAATAAGTGAATCTTAAAGGGCAAATAGTACATAATATGACATATGTATAAAGATAAAAACAAATGTACAGAGAACAAAATTTTTCAGCAGTTATGTGGGAAGGAAACCAAAAACCAAATGCACTGCCACTGAGTTGATTCTGATTCATAGTGACCCTATAGAACAGAGTAGAACTGCTCCATAGAGTTTCCAAAGAGTACCTGGAGGATCTGAATGGCCAAACTTTTGGTTAGCAGATGTTAGCATCAACAGAGAAAGCAAAATACAGTTTAAAAATAGTTTAGCTTAACTAGTAAAAAGGGTCTGGCTTTAGCATTATGCTCTTTTAATAACTATTTATGTGAGATCAAAGTGACAACACCAACTTGAAAGACTAGATGGTAACCTTTGGGGGCAGGGAGTTTATCTTAAAAGAAGAACAATGCTGAAAATGGCTGCACACAACAAAGGATGTGATTAATGCCACTATACTACACTGATACATGCTTTCCTGTATGTATTTTCAACAACAAAATTAATAAAATTTAGAAAAAATATCACTAAATGATATATAGAGGAATATGACACATGTAAATTACACAAGCATAGATAGACTTAAGAGAAGAAGTATATAGAGAGAAAGAGCATTAACTCTTCTACATAGTTTATCATTCCATTTTTATAAAGTTTGACAATAGGCAAAATTACTCTAAAGTAATAGAGTTCTTTTGTAGGAGAGGTTTGACTTAGAAAGGACATAAAGGTACCAAATGGGATGCTGAAGATGATGTCTCTCAGTCTGGGTGTTCATTACACCGGTATGTACTTCACAAATATCCATCTAGCTGGACAATTAAAATCTATGGCTTTTACTATAAGATTTGTATAATTTATGTCATAAAAATAAATGCAAAACACTGCTCTTAAAAAACAATACAACATTCACCAGCAAAGTGGAGTAACATCACAGTGACAAAGCAGGGAAGTCAAAGCTGTATATAAATATAAAGGGAAGCTCTAACTCATTAGCAATTATGAAAATTCCACGTAACATTTGGAGCTACTGTGGCAGAATGTTGTAGGCAGAAGTAGAAAATGACCCACAATAGCTCACACTCCTTCACTGTGGGTGGGACCCGCATGTGGGATTCCAGCCCTACAATCAGACTGAATCATATGGTAAAGGTGAGTGGATTCTGCAGATGTAATTAAAGTCAGATGACTTTAATTTAATCAAGACAAAGATTCTCCTGAAGAAGTAATCTGCCATGCTATGACAGGATCATGTGGCTAGGGCCTGAGGTTGATGTATAGAAACTGACAGCAACTCATTTCCCACTCACAGGCAAGCAGCAATGAAATGAGAACCTCGGTCCCATTACCTCAAGGAACTGTCTGTGCCAACAATCTGAATGAGCTCAGAAGCAGACTATGAGCTCTTGAAAAGAATGCAGTCTGGAGAATACCTTTATTTCAGCCTTATGAGAATGTAAGCAGAGCACTCAGCTAGGCTGTGACCAGACTTCTAACATATACAACTGTGGGTTAATAAATGGCTATTTTCTTATTCTGCTATTGTTTAATCCGGTAATTTGTTAAAAGCAATAAAAAACTACTACATATTTTTATGGGCTGGTTCCATTAAAAACACCTAAAAATGTGGGCATGGTTTAAAACTGGGCAGTGGAGAAATGCTGGAAAAAAAAGTTTACACTTTAGATGGAAGTTTAGAGAACCAAATGGGTTTTCATTAAACAGCACACGTCTTGTTTTATGACTGGTTGCCAATCCCCCAACATGTCAATACTCTCCCTTCTTAACCTTGGGTTCCCTAATACCAGCTTTCTTCTCCCTTCCTACCTTCTAGTTCTTGCCCTTGGGATGTTGTGCTCCCTTAGTCTCATTTTGTTTTATAGACCTGTCTAACCACCAGCTGAAGGGCGAACCTAAGGAGCGACTTCAATACTAAGCTAGAAAGATATCTTGGAGGCCATACCGCAGGAGGTTCTCCAGTCTCAGTCAAGCCAGTGGTCTGATCTTTTTCTGCGTTAAAATTTGGTTCTACATTTTTCTCCAGCTCTGTCCACAATCCTGTGTCATGATCTCCACCAGGGTAGTCTATTTACATAGGAACCAGTCCGGTGGTGGCTGTGGCAGTTGCAGTACATCAGTCCTTCGTGTCTATGATGTTCTTCATTCTCCCTTGCTCGCAATGGAGTAAAACCAGTGGAGGATGTTAGACGGCCATACACCAAAGTAGAATGTAAAACAATTTCTTTATAACCTATGTTATGCCAACTAGATCTTCCCCCAAGACCATGGTCCCAACAGCTCTCAGCCTTATAATTTGGTTGCTTTGGCAGTTTAGATGTGTCCATGCAGCTGATGTGATCTTAAACCTGCAAGAACTTTGAGGATTGTGTAGAGAAATAAAAATTGTCTTGAAGAGGCCCAGTGTCCTTCAAATAGGGAAAAACAGTCATTTTAACAAATGGTGCTGGTAAAACTGGACGTACATCTCCCAAAACTGAAATAAGACCCATACCACACTCCATTTACAAAAACTAATTCAAAAATGTATCAAAGACCCAAACATAAAGACAAAAGTATAAAATTCACAGAGGCAACAGTGGGAGGAAGGCTACAGGTCCTGATGTGTGTCATTAATAGGATAAAAAATCATAACTAATAACACACAAACTCTAGAAGATAAGGTAGATAACTGAGATCATCTAAAAATTAAACACGTCACACTCATCAAAAGGCTTCACCAAAAGATTAAACAGAGAACCTGCAGTGAAGGGGGCAGGGGTGGTTATTACAAGTTAGACAAAGGTCTAATCTAACATCTACAAGAAAATGCAGTATCTCTACAACAAAAAGACAAATAATCCAATTTAAAAATAGGCAAAGGAAATGAACAAACACTTCACGAAGGAAATGAATCCTCACATGAACAGACACACGCACACTCAATCTTCATTACAGCATTGTTCACAACAGCAAAAAGATGGAAACAACCTAGCTTCCAACTAACAGATGAATAGATAAACGAACTGTGGTATATATGCATAGTAGAGTATTTCAAAATGATAAAGAACAACAATGAAACTGTGAAGCGTCTCATAATGGGGATGAATCTGGAGGGCATTATGCTGACTGAAATAAGCCAATTGCAAAAGGACAAATATTGTATGAGACTCATGGCAAAGTTTACATGCAAAAAGAAAGAATCTTTGACAGTTACGGGGGGTGGGAGAAGGAATGAAAAAACGCTAAACAGACAACAGGCAAGTCTGGTGATGGATAACACAGTGTACAAATGGGGTAAGCCAGCACACCTTGTCCAGGGCAAGGTCACAGAAGCTACACAAAACGTGTTCAAACTCCCTGAGGGATTAAATTGCTAGGCTGAAGGCTGTGCGGCCATGGTCTCAGGGGACATCCAAACCAGTTGGTATAATATGTCCCACATTCTTCTTTGGTAAGCACTTTCTGGGGTCTTTAATGCCTGTGAGTTGGCATACAACATATTCTGCTGGTGTCGGGTCTCACCAGTTCAGGAGTAAGGAAGAATAAGAAAACTCAAAATATACAGGAAACGTAAGTCAAGAGGACTAACGGACCACATCTACCACGGCCTCCGCCAAACTGAGTCCAGTAAAACTAGACAAGGCTCAGCTACCACCACTGACTTCTCTGGCAGGGATCAAAATAGAGGGCCCCAGGCAGAGCTTCAGAAAACTGTAAAACAAAAGGCTAAATCAAACAGCGAGACCAGACTTGCTAGCCTGACAAAGACTTAGAGAAACCCTGAGAAGATGTCTCCCGGACACTCTTTCAGCTCAGTAATGAAGTCACTTCTGAGGTTCAACTTTCAGTCAAAGTTTGGACAAGCCCACAAAACAAAATGAGACTGAAGGAGCATACCATCCCAGGCGCAAGGACTAGAAGGTAGGAGGGGACAAAAAAGCAGGTAACAGGAAACCCAAGGTTGAGAAGGGAGAGAATTGACATGTTGTAAGGTTGTTAACCAATGTTGTAAAACAATATGTGAACTGTTTACAGAAAAACTAGTTTGTTCTGTAAATTCTCATCTAAAATACAATTTTAAAACATTATATATATAAATTCTCATCTAAAATACAATTTTAAAATATTATATATATATACACACACACATACATAACCTTGAATACACAATTAGTAGAAACATGATCATTAAAGATGCTGCCGAAAGGGCTCAAAAAATGTCAAGACATCACAAATAAAGTCTGAAAACCGTCATAGTCAAAAGAGCTACATATTTTTTTGTAACCAATGGTGTGTTCTGTTTGTCTGTTATGTCTAGCTTTTGTATAGTGATGTCTAAATCTCATATCTCCTTGTTGACAGTCTTCTAAACTATTTTACCTGTTTCAGCAGATACAGTGCCAGACCTTAATACCACAACAAAAATCTAGGAAATTGACGAATACATGGAAATCCAAAAAAATCACAATTCTAAAAAGCCATTAAGTCAAAGAAGAAATTAAAAGGGAGATTAAAAGATATTAAGATTAATATGCATGAAGGCAACATAACAAAACCTATGGAGGAATACTTACAGCTATAAATAACCATATTTAAAACAAAGAAGAGAAAAATTTCAAATAAGTAACCTAAACTTCTACTTTAAGACAATAGAAAAAGAATAAACTAAATCTGAAACAAGAAGAAAGAAAACAACAAAGAGATGATTTAATGAGCTAGAGAATAAAAAAATAGAGAAAACAAATGAAATCAAAAGCTTGTTCTTTAAAAACTTTAACAAAATTGCTGTTTAAATAGATTTCCCAAGGGAAAAAAAAACCCACTGAAACACATTTTGTGGAGTTGATTCTGACTTCTAGGACAGAGTAGAAGTAACTACTGCATAGGTTTTCTAAACCTGTAATTTTTACAGAAGCAGACTGCCTCATCTTTCTGCTGTGAGACATGTGGTTAGGTTGACCTTTTGGTTAGCAGTCTAGCACTTAACCCCTCTGCTACCAAGGCTCCTTACCAACAAAAAGTAGGGAGGGGGGACTCAGGTTACTAGAATCAGAAATAAAAAAGAGGACATTAGTACTCAGTTTAGAGAAATAAACCGGATTATGAAGGACTACTATGAGTAGTTATATCCCAATAAATTACCATGAAGAACTGAAACGTAGTCACAAATAGGCAATCTGAATAGACCTATAACAAATAAAAAAGGTAGAAGCAGTCACCACAAGCCTCCCAATAAAGGAAAATCCAGATACTGATGGCCTTCCTCATGAATTCTAGCAAAGAATGAAGGCAGAATTAACACAAATTCTCCCTAAGTGCTTCCAAAAAAAAGTAGAAAAGGAGGAAACACTTTAGAACACATCCTGAGACCTGTATTCTTATGCTACAAACGCCAAAGATATCACAAGAAAAGAACACTGTAGGTCGATGACAGTTACATTGTTATTGTTGTAAATGGGTTCTGATTCACAGTGACCCTATGTACAACATAAGGAAACATTACCAAGCCTTTTGCCATCCTCATGATTGTTGCTATGTACAAGCCTATTGTTTCAGCCACTGTGTCAATCCATCTAATTGAAGGTCTTTGTTTTTCTCATTGACCCTCTACTTCGCCGAACATGATGCCCTTATCTAAGGACTGGTCACCCTGATAAAATGCCCAAAGTACAGATAAAGTCTAGCCATCTCACTTCTAAGGAGCATTCTGGCTACACGTCTTCAGAGACAGATATGTTCTCTCCTCTGGCAGTCCATGGTACATCCAATAATCTTTGCCAATACCATAATTCAAAAACATCAGCTCTTTTCCTGTCTTCCTTGATCATTGTCCAGGTTTCACATGCATACACAGTGACTGGAAACAGCATTGCTTAGGTCGGGCACCCTTTAGTCCTCAGAGTAACACCTTTGCATCTTAACACTTTAAAGAGATCTTTTGCAACAAATTTGCTAGTGCAGTAAGTTGATTGATCTCTTGATTGTTGCTTCCATGGGCATTAATTGTGAATCCAAGTAAAAGAAAATCTTTGACAACTTCAGCACTTTCAGAACACAAAAATCCTCAACAAAATGTTAGCAAATGAAATCCAGTAACATATAGAAAGAATCGTATACCACAATTGAATGAGATATCAGGGAAGAAAAGTCCTGTTTTAAAAATCAAATAATGAAATATGTCATAGCAATAAACAAAAGACAAGAAATACGTGATCATTTTAAAAGACACAAAAAGCATTTGGCAAAAATCCAATGCCATTTCATGACTGAAAAATAAATCAACAAACTAGGAAAAGAAGGAAAATTATTGAATATAATAAAGGGCATTTATGAAGAACCCACAACTGACATCATACTTTTCTTTTTTTTTAATTTAATATGACTGAGTGAAAATGTACATTCCCATATAAATTTACATGCCCACCTATATGCAGCTTCCACTGCTCTCCCTGTCTGGTGACAGCACACTATTCCTCTCTGCTCCATACATGTCTCATCCTCCCAACAGTCTCCTTTCCCCTCCTCTCCACCCACTCTCCTTCCTCCAGCCAGAGGTCAGCAGGATGATATCCTATAGATGTATAGAACCATAAAGTGCAACCAGTATATGGTCACTCTGCATCACCAAGTCCAATCCATTTGTGTCCAAAGAGTGGATCTTCATTACGATTTATGAGCAAGGGCAGCATCAGGGCCAGGGGCCATGCTCCCAGGGGAACCCCAAAACCGGTGGACCATCAACTGAGGTCTTTCAGTGGAGATCTCAGGATGCACCCCTTTTTATTCTTGTGTTGCCAGTGAGACTCAACTTAGTAAGCTCCATCGTGGCTATCACTGGTGGTGGCCGGGCACCATCTGGTTCTTCTGGTCCTAAGTCAATGTAGGCACCCACTCATGTGGGTCTCTCTATCTTCTGGGTTGTCTTTACCCCATGTCATTTGGGTCCTCAGTGAGCATCCATTCCTGCTGAGGTGGGACAATTTGCTGTGCCCTCAGTGAAAGACATAATACTTTGTCCCCAAGAAATGAAGCAAAAGAAGGACACCTGCTTTCACCACTTACTGAACACTACAGCAGGGACTGTACGTAGTCAGAGAAATTAGACAGGAAAAAGAAACAAAAGACTTCCAGATCAGAAAGGAATAAGTAAGACAATCTCTATTTTGTAGATGAGACAACATTGTATAATCATCACAAATATTCCACTAAAATCTATTGCCAAGCCAAGTGCCGTGATTAAGAAAAAATTTAGCAAGTTTGTAGGATATAAGATTAATGTGGAAAAATCAATTATTTACACAGCATCAATGATTACATAAAAAATACACTAATGAAATGAAAATTCTATGCATGGTAGTCTCAAAACTAAAAAAATACACAGGAATAAATTGAGCAACAGAAACGTAAAACTTATAATCTGAAAATTACAAAACATTATTAAAAATAATCAAGAAAGACCTAAATGAATACAAAGTTAATCTACATTCTAGAAAAGGAAGAAATACTTCCAAATTCACTGTGTGAAGCCAGCATAACCTTGATGCCAAAAGTAAGCAAAGATGACATCATATATGTATACACACATGCACACACACACACACACACATCTACACAGTGATACCAACACCTTCAATAATATTAATTTAAAAAAAAAAAACAAAACTTCTGCTGTTGATTGATTCTGACTCATAGTAATCCTATTGGACAGAGTAGAATTGCTCCACAGTGTTTCCAAGGAGCACCTGGTAAATTCAAACGGTCAATCATTTGCTTAACCTCATGGCTCTTAACCACTACACCAGTAGGGTTTCGTTCAAAGAATATAGATGTAAAGTTCTCAACAAAATTCCAGGCAATAGCATTCAGCATTATGTAAAAATAAGAATAGCAACATTTTACAACCAAGTGAGGTTCATATGAGGTTTGAAAAATAATTCAACATTAGAGAAGCCATCTACCCAATAAAACAAAACAAAACAAAACAATCACATGATTCTCTCAAGTGACACAAAAAAGTGATTCAATAAGGACCTATAGCCATTCCTGATAAAAGTTCTCAATAAAATAGGAATGGAAAGTCAGCAGTTCAAATCTACCAGTTGCTCCTTGGAAATCCTATGGTGTTGTTCTACTCTGTCCTATAGGGTCGCTATAAGTTGAAATTGACTTGATGGTAACAAGTATATAAAACCAATAGCCAACATTATTCTTAAAGGAGGCAGTCTGAAAATATCCCCCTTTCTCCCACCCCAACTTTCACCTAGAAAAGGAACAACACAAGATGTCCTTTATCACCACTCCTCTTTAGCATTGTCCTGGAAGTCCCAACTAGAGCAGTAAGGCAAGAAAAGTAAATAAGAGGTATTCAAAAGAAGAAATAAATTTACCCCTAATTGCCCATGATAAGAAACTACACTGAGAACCTTATAGACTCCAGAAGAAAACTATGGGAAGTAGTAGAAACATTCAACAGGGTAGCAGGATACAAGATAAACAAAAAGCAGTTGGATTCCTATACACCAATAAAAAGACCTACAAATAGGAAATTGGGGAAATACTACTACTTATGATACCAAAAAACCAAACCCACTGTTGTCAAGTCAATTCTGACTTACAGCAAACCTATAACAGGACAGAGGAGAACTGCTCCAGAGTTTCCAAGGAGCACTTGACAGATTGAAACAGCCAAGCTTTTAGCTGGCAGTTGTAGCGATTGCCCACTATACCACCAGGGTTTCCCCATTTACATAGGGTCACTATGAGTTGGAATCAACTCAACATGATGGGCCATTTGCAATAGTCCCTTAAAAAAATTACTCCCTAAAAAAAATTACTTGTGAATAAATCTAACTGCCAAGCCAAGACAAGTGCCATCAAGTCAGATCCGACTCATGGCAACCAGAGATGTAAAAAAGACCTACACAAAGAAAACTAAAAACCACTACTGCAAGACACCTAAAGAGAATTACATAAATGGAAAAAACATACCATCATGCTCATGTATAGGTAAAGTTAACATTGTGAAAATGACAATTCTACTCAAAGCAATCTACAAATACAACATAATTACAATCCAAATACAGTAGTATTCTTTAACAAGATGGAAACAGTAGTCATTAACTTTATATATTGGGAAAAGAATGAGGTCTCAGACAAAGAAAGCATTATTGAAGAAGAACAAAGTAGGAGACTTCATACTATCTGACCTCAGAAGCTACTATGCAGAAATAATAGACAAAAGACCCTATTACTAGTACAATGACAGACACATTGACCAGTGGAGCAGAACAGATAGACCAGATTTAAATCCATCTACCTGCAATCTTCTTTGACAAACGTTCAAAGTCCATTAAATGAGGAAAGGATAGTCTTTTTAACAAATTAATCCTGGCACAGCTGGATATCCACCTGTCAAAAAAATGAAACAACACCCATACCTCACACCATACACAAAAAGTAATTCAAAATGGATTAAATACCTAAATATAAAACCCCAAACTCTGAAGATCATAGAAGAAAAAATCAGTTCAACACTAAACTTGAGTTGATTGCAATTAATAATGACCCTATAGGGTTAACACTATACAGCATAATACATGGCGTAAACAGGATATAAGCCTTAATTAACACTACATAAACATCAGAAGATAAACTAGACAAATGGGATTTTCTAAAAATTAAATACTTATTCACGTCAAAAAAAACCAGCAAATAACAAATGTTAGAAAGGTTGCAGGAAGATTGGAGCTCTTACGTACTGCTTGTGGGAATGTAAAATGAGATAACTATTTCGGAAAATGATATAGTACTTCCTTAAAAAAAAGATAGAAATACCATACAATCCAGCAATTGCACTCCTAGGAATATATCCTAGAGAAATAAGAGCTGTCACATGAATAGACAAATGCCCAGCTATGTTCATTCTAGCAGTGTTTACAAAAGCAAAAAGATGGAAACAATCTAAATGCCCATCAACAGATGGATGAGTAAGCACACTAGGGTCCATATACACAATGGAATGCTATGCAACAATAAAGAACAATAATAAATCTGTAAAGCATCTCACAACATGGATAAATCTAGAAGGCATCATACTGAGTGCAAAAATGCAATCACAAATGGACAAATACTGTCTGAGACCACTACTGTCTTAGTCATCTAGTGCTGCTACAACAGAAATAGCACAAATCGATGATGTTAACAAATAGAAGTCCAACAGAAGTCCTTATCTCTGTGTCAGCTCTGCAGGAAGGTCCTTGTGATACATCAGCCTTCCTTTGGAGTAGGAGCATCTCTGCACAAGAACCTCAGGTCCAAAAAATGTGCTCTTTTCCTAGCATTGCTTTCTTGGTGATAAGAGGCCCCTATGTCTCTCTACTTGCTTCTGTCTTTTATACCTCAAAAGAGGTATTTTAAAGATACTAATCCTGTAGATCTCATCAATGTAACTACCACTAATCCATCTCATTACATCATAGTGATAAGATTTACAACAAATAGGTAAATCTCATGAGATGATACATTTGTAGACAACCATGAAATACTGGAAATCATGGCCTAGTCAAGTTGGTAGATATTTGGGGGTCACACAAATTAACCTATGACCGTCCACCCTTTAGTTCCCCAAAATTCATTTCCTAGACACATGCAAACCACATTCACCCCATCATGTCATAACAAAAGTCTTAAATCAACTCAAAGTCCAAAAATTCCTCTCCACTTGAAATCTAGAGTACAAGTTACCTGCTTCCAATATATAATGGTGTAACAGCCACAAGACAAATATTTCCATTACAAATGGGAGAAACTGGAGGGAAAGAAGGCATAATAAGCCCTGAATAAGTTAACAGAATATATCACACTAGCCCTTGGGGTTTGAAAATAATTTTCTGTTCTCTGAGACCATTCACACAATAACCATGCCCTCCAGACTCTAGATATTGGCCACACTCTCCAGATTTAGAGTTGAGGCCCTTTGGTTCTGGGCTTTAGCTCCATATCTCAGGCCTACCAAGACAGCAGCTGTGCTCCCTCAGCTTTAGGTGCACCATTTTCCGATTCCATATGAGTAGCGACTCCATCCTTTGAAATTCCACAGGTCCTTGTCACACCTTTTGAGAACAAGGCTCAGCCTCCTATGTTGCTTATCTCTTCAGCTATTGCCTCCTGGTTTCTTGTCTTCTTGGATCCTCGGACTTCACACCCATATCTGCCCTGCTGGAGCAAGTGTTCCAAAGTTCTATAGCTCTACTAGTAAGTTCCTGTAGGTACCCCACTCTGCCTGGAAGCCTCCTGCACCAATGTATTCACCTCTCTTGTTCCGTGGGTCAGCTCTAGTGCTGTGTGGTGCTGGGTCCTGGTTCTCCCACTGCTAGGTCTCTGCTGCTACTTCTCACCGTCTACACCATCTTTGGTGTTAACAGTTCTTATATTTCTCTCATTTCCTTTTGACTCTGTATACATTCACAGTTTCAAAACAACTTGCATATTTCAGATATGTTTTATGGCAGCACCCTACTCTTGGAACCAAATTCTATCTTAGTCATCTAGCGCTGCTGTAACAGAAATGCAAGTGGATGGCTTTAACAAAGTTAAATTTATTTTCTCATAGTCCAATAGGCTAGAAGTCAGAATTCAGGGTACTGGCTCCAGAGGAAGGATTCTTCCCTGTCAGCCATGCAGGTAGTTCCTGTGATGCATCAGCCTTCTCTCAGGCTAGCAGCATCTCAACAAAGAAACCTCAGGTCCAAAAGATGCACTCTATCTCCAGCACTGCTCTCTGGGTGGTGTGAGGTCCCCACATCTCTCTGCTTGCTTCCCTCTTTATATCCCACATGAGCCTAACTTAAGACATTATCCAACTTTGCAGACCTCATCTACATCTTATTAAATCATAGTAATAGGATTTACAACAAGTAAGGAAAGCACATCAGATGACAAAACTGTAAACAATCATACAATATTAGGAATAGTGACCTGGCCAAGTTGACAAACATTTCTGGGAGACACAATTTAATTCATGTTAAGTGTTATAAAACCTCATGAAAAGGCTTACATACAGAAACAATCTTCAATAGTTACAAGTGAAGGGAGGGTTGGAGAGGAAATAAAACACTAACTAGTTAATAGATAAGTGGTTAATTTGCTGAAGGGTAAGACAGTGTGCAATACTGAGAAAGTCAGCATGACTTGATCAAGACAAAAAGTCAGAGAAGGTTCATAAATAGCCAGACGGCTTGAGGAATGAAATTACTGGTCTCAGGGCTTGAGGACCATGCTCTTGGGGGACATTTAACTGAATTGATGTAACATAGTTTATAAGGAAAATGTTCCACGTCTTATCTTAATGAGCAGTATCTGGGGTCTTAGAAGCTTGTGAGAGGAAAACGAAGATACCCCACTGATCCCCTCCCTTACATCTGAAGCAAGGGAAATATATGAAAACAAAAGACACAAGGGAAAGATTAGTTCCAAGGACTAACGGATCACAACTACCATATCCTCCAACAGGCTGAGTTCAGCACAACTAGATGGTGAATACCTAGGACCACTGAATACCCTGAAAGAGTTCTCAATAGGGGGTTCGAGACAGAGTTGGAGAAAAACGTAGAACAAAATTTAAACTCTCTCTCTCAATCTCTCTCTCTCTCACACACACACACACAGACAGACACACACACAGAGAGACACACACACAAAGAAACAGAGAGAAAGAGACAGAGATCAGACTTATTGGTCTGACAGACACTGGAGAAACTCTGAGAGCATGGCCCCCAGACATCTTTTTAATTCAGTAATGACGTAACGCCCGAAATTCACCCTTTGATCCAAGATTAAGCAAACAATGATACGTGTAGCTCAGATGTGTATAAGAGACAAAATGGTCACACCAGCCCACAAGCAAGGATAAGGTGGCGGAAAGATACAGAAAATCTGGACAAAAGGAAACAAAGAACTCACCGTCAAGAAGGGGAGAGTGTTGAAATGTCACGGGGCTGGCACCAATGTCACAAAACATTGTATATGTATTAGTTGCTTAATACTAAATTCATTTGGTCTGAAAACCTTTATCTAAAACATAATAATAAAAACATATAAATTAAAGGTTGACAAGCCAAAGCCAAGTGCCGTCGAGTCACTGATTCTAAAACTTAGTGGATACTCCAGGGACCCAGGAAAGCCAAAGCAACCTTGAGAAAGAACAAAGATGGAGGGTCCGCTCTTCCTTGTTCTAAAACCTACTACAAAACAACCGTCACCAAGACAGTGTGGAACTGGCACACGAATGTTGTGTAAGTCAATGAAATAAAATTGAGAGTTCCAAAAGGAACCTTTACCTTTACAGTCAATTATTTTCAACAGGATTGCCATGATAATTAAATGGGAAAAGAATATTTTTTTCAACAAATGGTGCTGGGACAATCGTATATCCACTGTCATGGATCGATTTGTATCCCCTCAAAATACATGTAGAAATCTGGCTGGGCCAGGATTTCTGGTAGTGTGTGTTATTCTTCCATGTTGGAAACCCTGCCTCTATAGTGTTAATGAGGGTGGACTGGTGACAGTTGTGTTGGTTGGGCAAAAGTCAGTGTGAAAGATTGTTTTGTGCCTTCAGGCAGTCTATTCAGGCATAGAGGAAAGAAGCTAGTAGAGAGATTTGGGAGGCCTTATACCACTAAAAAGGTTGCTGGAATCTGAGTATGTCCTTTGGAAAGGACCAGGGTCCCTTTGTCTCAGAAACTTCCAGTACAAAGCAAAATTGACAACAAGGACCTTCCTCCAGATTCAGCAAAGAAAATCTTCCCCTGGAGCTGAGAGCCTGAATTTGAACTTTTAGCCTACTGGACTGTGACAAAATAAAATTCCTCTTTTTAAAGCTATCCACTTATGGTATTTCTGTTAAAGCAGCATTAGATGACTAAAACATCCAAAAGAAACAAAATGCATTTGGAACACTACCTCAGAGCATACACAACTATTAACTCAAAATGGATCAATAGATCTAATTGTAAGAGTTAAAACTTAAAACCTTTGAAAGAAAACATAGATTTAAGTCTCCATTGGCAATGATTTCTGGATATGACACCAAAAGCACAAGTGACAAATGAAATGACAGATTGGACAATATCAAAATTAAAAACTTTTGTGCGTCAAAGGAAAACATCAAGAAAGCAATGAAAGAAAATGTTTACAAATCATGTATCTGATAATTGACTTATACCTAGAATCTATTAACAAAAACTCTTACAACTCAATAATGAAGGAAAAACACAAGCAACCCAATAAATATTAGACAAACGTTCTGAACAAGAATTTCCCCCAAAAAAATATAGGCCAAAGGCCACTAAGCATATGAAAAGATGGTCAGTATTAGCCTTGTGGAAAATGCAAATTCAAACACCACCTCACACCCAGTAGATTGTCTGTAATCACAAGGACAGACAATAATCAGCATGAGCGAGGATGTGGAGAAACTGTAACCCTCATACACTGCCATTAGGAATTTAAAATGGTGCCACTGCTTAAACTGTTTAAACATTCCTCAAATGTTTAAACATAATTACCATATGATCAGGCAATACTACTCCCAGGTACATGGGAAAATATGTATGAATACATAATTGTGTACATAAGTGTTCATAGCAACATCATCAATAGTAGCCAAGAATTGAAAACATTCCAAATGTCCATCAACTGATGAGTGAATAAATAAAATATGGTATATACATACATTACAGTATTACTTGCAATTAAAAAGAAATTAAATACTAATACTAATACTAATACTAAATACTAATACTAATACATGCTACAAAACAGATGAACCTTGAAAGCATTATGCCAAATAGAAAAAGAACCTCATATTTTATGCTTTTGTATATATGAAATATACAGAATAAACAAATCTGTGAAGACAGAATTTAGATTATAGGTTGCTTAGAACTATTAGGTTGGGGGCTGGAAAGAAGCGATGATAACTATGCATTTATTTTTGGGGGGAGTAATGAAATATTTTAAAAATAGCTGTGATAATGGACATAAAACATTGTGAATAAACCAAAAGCTGTTGAACAGTGCACCTTAATGGCTAAATCATATGGTATTTGAATTAAATCTCAATAGAGCTATTAAAACAAAAGGATGACATATTCAACATAAGCAATCATTAAACAAAAAAGCTTATTGCTATCATGTCATTTCAACTCTTCATGACCCTAGAGAACAGAAAAGAACTATATCATAGAGTTTCCAAGGAGCACTTGGTGGATTCAAACTGCTAACTTTTTAGTTGGCAGTTGTGGCCCTTAACTGCTGCACCACTAGGGTTTCCAGTTAATAATTAGGGTAATGGAAATTTAAACTACAATGAAGAAAACAACTACATACTTATTATAATGTCTATGTATATACATACTGTCTATATATTATATATGCTGTGCATATATAATGTATATACTATCTATATATATTATATACACTGTATATATAATATAGTATACATGTATATATGCTTATGCTTATGCTAACCTGGTCTGTGTTAATATAGGGACGTGTCTTGAGAATGGCAAAAGCCCTCGAGACAAGTTTGTGTCAGTGTACTGAAAAGCAGTACGTGCTTGAAAATAGCATTCACTGAGAATAGTTCAAGGACTTTCTCATCCCCCTTCCTGGGAATACCGCTTCTTCTTTTGAAGTAAAGAACACTGATAAGATGCCTTTTCTTGTGTTCCCAACAGAAAAGTTGTTTACTTTGCTCTATAAAAGCTGGTGGGTTAAACAAACTGGTGTCAGTTTCTCCTCACAGGAGACTGTCCCTTTTCCGCCCACAGCAAACGAAAAGTTTGTTGTCAGTGTGATTTTTCTCAGTCTTGGCCTCTCACACACATGAGACCAGTAAACGGTGTCCCATTTCACACCAGTAAGTGGTGTTGCATCTCACACCTGCAAGTGGTGTCCCATGTTAATCACACCAGCAGCTGGTGTCCCACGTGAGTTGCACCAACACTGACTGTCAGAAAGAAAGTGGAGCAAATGAACTTTCACACACTGCTGGTGAAAATACAGTTTGGCAAAACACCTGTTATAAACATTATAACCTTTTTTTTTAGATTTTTATTCATGAGTCTATGTACTTGATGAAGTGAAGTTTCTCAAAGAAAGCACTTAGACTTATTACACTGCATGTCCCCAGAGCCAACTCAGTGCTTCTTTGTGAATCATTGCTCATAAATATGAGTGTTCAAGGAATTAAGTGGAGCTGGAGCTGCAGTCATAGGCCTAGGGCTAAATCTGGATTCTGCTTAATCATTAATATCTACTCATGACGTTTCAGAAGCAAATTCCAGAATCACATCTGGTCTAAATAAGCCAAAGGTAAGGCCTACATCTAGCTTTTGTACCAGGCAAACTAGTCACCAGCAAAGCACCTGCGCACAGTAGGCATACAGTAAATACAGGCTGGATTGGTTTGCAATGAAGGAAAAAGTATAGTAACTGTTTTCATTACCCTACTTTTGTATACTAAAGAATTTCTTGTATACTAAGAAATTACATTCTTAAAAACAGATAAGACTGGCCCATAAATACACATTTGTTTCCTTCAAGCCACAGTAAACCTCAAACCTTCCTACATGTGAGTGGTAACATTACTGCCCAATTAAAACCCTACTCTATCTTCAGTCTCTATTCAACTTTTAAAACAAAGGGTTTTAAATGAGCAATGGTGGCATTTGTGATGTCTCCAGCAGAAATGCCAAAACTCATTCTGCACTTACAGTGACTAGACAGCTGTCCCAGAGACCTCTGGTGTTGTGGCTCCAATGCGGCCCTGGAGGCAAGATGGGGTTCCTTTTTAGAATCTTCCAAAAGCACCAGAAATACCTTTTGCAAGTAAAAAGAGCATAGTATTAGTGTTTTCCTTTCTATTTCACATTGCTTCCTTATGCTTCACCCAACTATGTCTTTACTATGATGGACAGCAAACCCCACACTTTGCTTAGTCACACATGTAATTAACATCACTCCAAGGCCACCTCACTCTTGGCAAGCTGGTTGTCCGGCACTTCACAGGATACAAAGGTGAATCCGGCTTAGAACGGAACCCAGGTCACCTACATTCTGAAACAGGATGATCACATCCAGAACAGGGATCAGACAAGAGAAGGTGCCAAAAATGTATGTGCCTAATTCAATTCAAATTTGTGACTCCCACATCTTAGAAGTTCAAAGACAATAAACTTGTGATGCTTGTATTTTATTTAGGGTAGATGGAACCTCATTTGCAAAAATTTCCACTGACTGTATGCTCTACATTGCACTACGATGAACCATGTTATTAAAATCAGTTGGATTAAATAGCTTACTTGAAGTCACCATTTAGTTAGTGCTAGAAGCAGAAGTTCGACTTCAATTTGTTAAATTCCAAATACACCAAAAGTGAGGGGAAGAAGAGGATCCAGGAGAGGCAAAGGGAGAGGAGGTAAACTGGAGACCTGGAGACCGCCGATCTGCACCTGGAACTTTGCAGGAATTGTCATCGGAGTGGTAGGAAGAACATTGTTAACATAAACACTGAACAGAGAGGAAGAAGAAGAATAATCCGTATCACATATAACAGTGTAGAGTGCAGACTCTGAGGCAGCACTGTGCCATGTTTAAAGATCCACGCAGCGGGTTCCGAGAGCTAAAGCTCCATTACTGGCAACCTTCAGAGGTAGTTCTGTACCACAGGTATATGACCTAACCTCCCTGAGCTTGGGCTACCTCATCTGTAAAATAAAGTGACATTTAGAGTGGTCATGAGTCAAGCGCTAATGCAAACATAGCTAAAACAGCAACAATAGTTGTTAGCTGCCGTCAAATCACCTCTGACACACAGTGATTTTGTGTTTAACGGAAAAAAACTTCACATGATTCTGGGCCTTTTTCAAGATCCTTGGTGTACGGGGACTATTGTTGAGGGTATTGTGGTATTCCATTTAATACCACCTGACTCTTCACTTTCCTAACCACGATGTTCTTTTCAAGTAGCTAGTCTTTCCTGATAACGTGTCCAGTGCTAAATAGATGCTGGCTGTAAAGTGGTTAAGGAGCTCTGGTGGCTCTGTGCTTAAGTGCTCAATTACTAACCAAAAAGTGCTCAATTACTATCCAAAAGATCAGTGGTTCTAACCTACCTGCTGCTCTGAGGGAGAAAGATGAGGCAGTCCATTTCCATAAACAATTACAGCCTTGCGAATTTTCCAGGGAAGTCCTATAGGGTCACTATGAGTTGTAATCAACACAATGGCATTGGCGTTTATAAAGTGGTTAGCACAGGGTCTGGAACTGTGCTAACAGTCATTCCATGTCTACCCTCTCCTTTTAAATTTTCATCTACATATTCCCTCCCAACCATTCCTCCTCTCAAGTATCTCCAAAATCTGGCCTGCCAACCTGGCCTTTCTCCAAGTGCCTCCTTAAGAATCTGCTCGCTTGCCCATTAAGCAGATGCTCCAAACTCAGCATATCAAAACTGAGCACTCCAAGTTATCTATGTCCTTGACCTTTGATTTCTGTAGCAGTGTCTATCCCCATCTCTTGTTCCTTAAGTAAGCAAAAAGGTCTGGCTGTATCTAAGTATTCTGAAGAAGCCCCCAGGAACAGGGGAAGTCAGGGAGAGTGCAGTAGAGGAAACAAGCAAGGAACACACCAGCCTACAAGGATAGACATGCAATCTAAACCCTCCTCTCAGCATGTGGTTAATTAGTTTGGGATGAAATCTTACTGGGAAAAAATTTCCATCCTCTGCACAGGGCAAGATCACAGTGTTTCACTTTAGCTTAGATGTTGAAATCTTTATTTGAAAGATAGCTTTTCTGATTCTCAGCAAAACTCCAAGGAAGAACTGCAAATTTTGTTACTACTACTACAACAAACAAATAATGATAAAATACTAGTGACAACCTCTCTGAGGATGTGTCAACTATGTAACCTTGGACAAATTATTTTATTCCACAGTGACTAAGTTTTCTTATGTGTTAAATGATAATAAGAACTGGATGCATAGGATTATTGAAAACATAAAAATGCATTGATATATAATAAATGAAGACAATAGTGCCTGCCACTTAGGAAAACAAACTCTCAATGTTTATTTGTAGGAGCAGCTAGAGGAAGAGCAGTAAGTATAGGTATGTGCATAATATGTTATACAATTTAACACTCAAAACAATTTGATGAGATTAGTGTTGTTATCCCCACAGTACCAAGCCTAGAGTAATACATATTTCTATAGTCAATTCATAAACATTGAAATTAGAAATAATAGAAATAGTGTGAGTCAAGAATTATTGAGTGAAGAATTCCCTTTGTATACAAGTCTAAATGGACTTTCCTCTAATGTTCAAAAGCAGTGGTGAATTATATAAACCATATCAAAATTGACTTGATGGTAGTGGGTTTGGGGTTGGGGGATATAGCTTGATTAGTAAAACCTGGTAGTATAGTGGTTGAGTTATGGTTGCTAACTATAAAGGTCGGCAGTTCAAATCCACCAGGTACTCCTTAGAAACCCTATAGGGCAGTTCTACTCTGTCTTATAGAGTTGCTATGAGTTAGAACTGACTCAGTGGCAGAGGGATTTCTTTTCTTTCCTTTTCTTTTCTTTTCAGTGTATGTTGATTGAAGATGTTCACCAACTGCTTCAATCTAAAACTGATCAAACATGCAACTAAGATGCACTGATAATTACTGGAGACTGGAATGGAAAAACTGGAAACAAAGTAGTAGCTGGAAAATATGGCTTTTGTGATAAAAATGATATCAGAGACCACATGAAAAACTTTTTACAAGACTAATGACTTATTTGTTGCAAATATCTTTTTCAGCAACATAAACAGCCACTATCCAACCTCTGCTGATTGCATACACAGAATTCAAACTGAGTACATTTGTGGAAAGAGATGATGGAAAAGCTCAATATCATCAGTTGAAACAAGGCCAAGGACTGACTGAGGAACAAAACATCAATCACTCCTATGCAAGTTCAAGATGAAACTGAAGAATGTTGGAACATGCCCACAAGAGCTAAAGTAAGACCTTGAGTATATCCCACCTGAATTTAGAGACCATCCCCAAAACAGATTGACTGCACTGAACACTAATGAATGAAGATCAGAAGAGACAGGGATGACATCAAGCATATTACACTACAAAGAAAGCAAAAGATTATTAAAAGGATGGAAAAGAAAGAAAAGACCAAAATGGATATCAGAAGAGAATGAAACTCTTGAGCATCAAGCAACTAAAGCAAAAGGAAGAGTTGATGAAGTAAAATAACTGAACAGAAAATTTAAAAGGGTGGCTTGAGAAGTCAAAGTAAAGTATTATAATGGCATATGCAAAAAGCTGAAAATAGAAAACCACAAAAGAAATTAAAAGAACTGAAGAAAACACAAGTTGAAAGAACTGGAAAAAAAAATTCAAGCCAGAAGTTACAGTACAGAAGAATTCCATGGGAAAAAATCTTGAGTGATGCAGGAAACAAAAGAAAGTGGAAAAAAGAGGGAGGGCTAAGATGGTGGAAGAGCCTTGTATTCCTCTGATCCCTTTAACAATAAAGAACTTGAAAAGTAACTGAAAATAATAAATAGCATATTCTAGGAGTCCCAGTACAAGTAAGAAAGCTGAGAGATCAAACTGGGCCACAGGAAGGGAAACAACCACCTTTATCAGAATCAAAATGGTGGCCACAGAGGGGCCCATTTCTGCAGGTACAGGAATAGAGCAGCAACACAGAAGTATAGTGCATCTTTTTCAAAGGGGAAGCTGAACTCAGGATGGTTGCACCCGAGAGCGCAGCAGGGTCAGTGGCCATGGAGGGCAGCTGAGTTGAGCATGTCTTCCTCAGCAGCAAAGCTAAGCTGAGGACAGCCTCACCTATAGAACATGGTGGTAACTAGCAGCCAAGTGCAGCAGTGGTGAGCAAGACAAGAGTCTCTCAGTGGGAAAGCTGAGCTCAGAACTGTCACACCCACAGAGCCACAGAGGACTTTCACTGGAGCATCACAAGCTAAGTGCTTGTGAACTCTCACAGCTCAAATCTTTCCTACATGCTGATTACTCTCACTATCCCCAGCTCTTTCCCTCTCTTCTCCGATCTATACTGGAAACAAAGTTCCAGTGTTCTGCCTGTGCTGAAAGTGGGACATTTTCACTACTGCCCTGAGCTTTTCTCCGACACATGGAGAAGGAAACAAAGGAAGGGGTAGAAGAAAAGTTCCACCAGCTCCCCTGAGCTGCAGATTGCTGTGCCTACAGAACCACAGAAGACTTTCACCACAGCACCACAAGCTAAGTGCCTGCAAACTCTCATAGCTCAAACCTTTCCTACATACTCACTTCTCTCAGTAACCTCCACTTTACACCCTCTCTTCTCTGCCCTACACAGAATGCTAAATAGTGGTGAAATACCTGTGCAAGAAGTGGGGCATTTTGAGTGTGTGCCCTGAACTTTTCTCCTGGAATTGAAGAGGGAAAAAATGGAGGGATAGAATAATAGTTCCACTAGCTCCCCTGAGCCACTATTCTTGTTACATTGCAGTCACAGCTTCATCCATCTAATGACAGGGCATCAGAATTATCAAGGTTCCAATAATCACACAAGCTCAAGTGACTAGACTACTTGGACAGCCAAAATGAAATTAACACAAACATGCATATGTATATATCAAATCACAGTAACCTAACAAAAAAATTACAACAGCTTACTGATGGGTCAGAAACAGCAATCTATTTCTAATCATTTAAAGATGCAGACCACTATGGCTTCAGAAAACTCCCAAAACGAAGGATTAAAAACTTCTGTAGATGAAGAACACTACCTGCAATTATCAGGCATACATTACAAAAGATATTGTACAGACCCCTTTAAGAAATCAGGAAGGAGATCAGACAAAGTGAAGCAGAAAAAAATGAAGAATTAAACAACTACATGAATTGCTAGAGCAACAGAGATCTGAAAATCAGCAAATTATCAATAAATCACAAAGCTAGGCAATCTAATAGAAAGTCAAAGGAGAAGGATCCAGACAATAGAATGCAGTATTAGTGAGACTGAAGATAAAGCAACTGACACTAGCATTTATGAGGAAAAATCAGATAAAATAATATTTAAATTTTAAATTTTTTAAATTTTTAAATTTTTTTATCTGATTTTTCCTCATAAATTTCAATCAAGGCTAAGCACTATGTGGGACTCTTTTATCAAGAGGAATAATTTACAAGTGACTAGAATACCAGAACAGCAAGGGATAACAAAAAAATACAGAGAGAATTGTTGAAGATTTGTTAAGAGGAAAAGTCCCTGACACCACGAGAGACAAGAAAATACGTATCCAAGATGTTCATAGAATGCCACAAAAGGTAGATCCCAAAAGAAAACCACCAAGACCTATTATAACTAAATTTAACAAAACTGAAGATAAAGAGAAGGGAATAGGTAGCAAATTTTTCAATGCAATCATGAGTATGTATGCAAAGCCAATTGTCTACATCATACTGAATGGAGTGAGACTGAAAGAATTTTCCTTGAGAACAGAAATTAGACAATGATGCCCACTCTAATCATGTCTATTCAATTTTGTACTAGAAGTTCTAGCCAGAGCAATTAGACAAGATGAAGAAATAAAGGGCAAATGCATTGGCAGAGAAGAAGCAGAAATCTCCCTATTAGCAGATGATATGACTATATATACAGAGAATCCTAAAGAATTCATGAGTAAACTATTCAAACTAATAGAACTCAGCAAAGTATTAGGTTATAAGATAAACATAAGTAAATCAGTAGAATTTCTTATACCAACAAAGATCATCAAAGAAGATATCACCAAATCAATACCATTTTCTATAGCCCCCAGGAAGATAAAATACCTGGGAATAAATCTAACTAGAGAAATAAGAGATCTGTATAAAGAGAACTATCAGACCTTCTGCAAGAAACTAAAAGAGACTTAAATAAATGGAGAAACCTACCCTGCTCATGGATAGGAAGACTTAACATTATGAGAATGTCTATTTCACCCAAAGTGATCTACATATGCAATGTAATTCCAATACAAATTTCACTGTCATTTTTTAATGAGATGGAGAGACAAATCACCAACTTTGGGAATGGAAGAAACTCTGGATAACCAAAGCACTACTGAAGAATAAGAACACAGTGGGAAATATTGCAGTATCCAACCTTAGCACCTATTACACTGCCCCAGTAATCAAAAAAACCTGGTACTGGTCCAAAAAGAGACATATAGACCAATGGAACAGAACTAAGACCCCAGAGATACCACCATCCTCTTATAAATGGTTGATATTCAACAAAGGCCCTAAGATTGTAAACTGGGGTAAAAAAAGTCCCTTTAACAAGTGGTGTTGGCAAAATTGTATACTCATCTGCAAAAAACTGAAACAAGACCCATTTATCTCACATCTTACACAAAAACTAATTCAAATTGGATAAAAGACCTAAATATCAAACCTAAAATGATAAAGATCATGCAAGAAAAATAAGGTCAACAATGGAAGTTCTAATACACAGCTTAGACAGACTTTGAAATCTGACAAACCATGATCAACAGAAGAGAAAATGGATAAATGGGACCTACGAAGAATCGAACTCTTAGGCTCATCCAAAGACTTTAACAAAAGAATTGAAAGACCACCTACAGAATGAGAAAAAATATTTGGTAACAACATATTGGACCAATGTCTGATCTCCATAATCTACAAGGTACTGCAAAAAGCAGCAAAAAAAGGATAAATAACCCAATTAAGCAATGGGCAAAGGAAATGGACAGATAACTTCATCACAGAGGATATCCAGACAGCCAAAAGACACATGTGGAAACACTCACGATAATTACCTATTAGAGAAATTCAAGTCAAAACTACAATGAGACATAATCTCACCCCAACAAAGTTGGCTATGATCCAAAAAACACAAAACAACAAATGTTGGAGAGGCTGTGGAGAGATAGGAACTCTCCCATACTGCTGGTGGAATTGGAAAATGGTACAATTTCTTTGGACAGCAATTTGGAGCTTCCTTAAAAATCTAAAAAGAGATGAACCACTTGATCCACTGCTCAGAATATATCCTATAGAATCAAAGGCAGTCACAAGAACAGAAACATGCACATGAATGACTATTGCAGCACAGACCACAATAGCAAAAACATGGAATTCACCCAGATGCCCAACAACATATGAATGAATAAACAAACTATGGTACATAAACTAAGTGTAACACTACGAAGTGGTAAAGAACAATAATGATTTTAGGAAGCATCTCATAACCTGGTTTCAAGTGGAAGCTATTATGCTGAGTGAAATCAGTCAGTAGCAAGAGGACAAACATTGTATGAGACCCCTGTTATAAGGATTTAAAAGTAGACTTATGTACAGAAGATACGACTCTTTTACCGTTTCAAGGGTGGGGAGGGAGGGAGAGTGTTGGTCATAGATTAATTGATAGAAATTTGGTTGGGTGAAAGCAGTTACAGTACACAATAGAAAGAAGATCAGCTTAACTGGACTTCAACATAAACTAAACACTCTTGTATATTAACCTAATATTGCAAGGATAGAGTAGCAGAGGGAAGGGTCTGGGGACCATGACCTTGGGGGCCTCCAGGCCAACTGGCATAACTAGCCTATTGCTAAGAGAGTGTTCTGCACCCCACATTGGTGAGTGGCATCAGGGGTCTTAAAAGCTACCAAGCTGCCTCTGAGGTACCCAAATGATCCCAACTTATCCAGAACAGATGATTACCAAGACTAGCAAAGACATGAGGATAAAAGAGCCCAGGGGACAGAAGGACCCATGTGAATGGGTGACCGTATCAATAAGAGACCAGAAGAACCAAATGATGCTTGGCCACCACCAAAGACAGCCGTGACATGGCACACAATGTTGAACCCCAGTGACAACATGAGAAAAAGAGGGGTGCACATCAAGAACTCCACTAAAAGATCACAACTGATGCTCTGGTCGCCTGGGGGTAATCCCCTGGGGGCATGGCCTCTAGGTGTTTTACTGTCTCTGAGCAGAAAACACTACTGAGGTCAACTCTCCACTGGACAAGGGGACACAATGTGACCATATGTTGTGTGTACTTTATGGTTCTATGCATCTATAGGACGCTGTCCCACTGGCCTGTTACTGAAAGGGAGAGGAGACAGTGGAAAGGAGGGGACAGGAAATTGTTAAGATGATATGACATATATAGAATGAACAGGAGGACTGTGCTGTCACCAGGTAAGGAGAGCAGAAGGCTCTGCAGATAGGCAGGCATGCAAATCTAATTTGGATTGTATATTTTCACTTAGTCACAATAATAACAATAATTTTAAAAAAAAGATGCATCAAGAAACATGCCTTAGACTCAATTTTACAAACAAACTGAAGCTCAAAAGTTGGAAAACTATATCTTAACAACATGTAAAAAAGAACAGGAGCAATATTAATCTCAGACAAAATAGACTTCAAAGTAAAAGTCACCATTGTGGACAAAGAAGGTCACTGTTTGTTGGTTAAAGAGTCAAGACATAATGAAGATGTAGCAATATTAAGTATTTACCCACCCAACAATAGCACTTCTAAATACAACAATCAAATTCTAACAGCATTGAAAAAAGAGATAGATCGCTCCACCATAACAATAGGAGACTTCAACATATCACTTTTGGTAAAGGACAGAACACCCAGAAAGAAGCTCAATAAAGATACAGAAAAGCTTAACACAATAATCATCCAACTGGACCTCACAGACATATACAGAATGCTACACCCAACAACAGACAAGCATACCTACTTTTCCAATGCTGATGGAACATTCACCAGAATAGACCACATATTAGGCCATAAAGCTAGTCCTAACAAAATCCAAAGCGCTGAAATATTGCAAAGCATTTCCTCAGGTAATAAAGACATATAAGTTGAAATCAACAGCAAAAAAAAGCATGAGTAGAAACTGAAAGTCATGGAAAATAAACACCTTGCTCAAAAACTTCTGGGTTATAGAAGATACAAAGCACAGAATAAAGAAACTCATGAAACCAAATGAGTATGATGTATGGAATAGATAAAAGCAGTACTTAGAGGCCCATTTATCTCAGTAAATGAACCCATTCAAAATGAAGAAAAGGTCCAAATGAAGGAATTAACACTGTAACTCAACTGACTAGAAAGAGAACAACAAAAGAACCTCTCAGGCACCAGAAGAAAACAGATAATAAAAGTCAGAGCAGAACTAAATGAATTAGAGAATGGGAAACCAACTGAAAGAATTAACAAAACTAAAAGCTGATTTTTTAGAAAAACATCAACAAATTAATAAACCATTGGCAAACTCACAAAATAAAAAGAGAAGAAACAAATATCCAGAATAAAAAAGAAGATGGGCGATTTCACAACAGAGCTAAACAAAACAAAAAAAAAAATCAGAATATAATGAAAAAATGTACTCGAATAGTACAGAAATCTAGAGGAAATGGACAAATTTCTGGAATAACCTTACCTTCCAAAATTAACACAAACAGAAGTAGAAATACTTAATAAACCCATGACAAAAGAAGAAATTGAAAAAGTAATAAAAAAAAAAATGAACAACTTAAAAAAGGCCTAGTCTACAAAGCTTCACTCGGGAATTCTACCAAACTTCTAGAGAGGAATTAATACAACTACTACTAAAGGTATTTGATAGCATAGAAAATGATAGAACAATCCCAAATTCATTCTATGAAGCCAGCATAATCTGATACCAAAACTGGGTAAAACGGCACCAAAAGGAAAGTTACATACCAATATCTCTCATGAACTTAGATGCAAAAATCACCAACAAAATTCTACTCAATAGAATTCCACAATGTATATAAAAAAATAATTCACCATGACCAGGTAGGATTCATACCATGGATACAGGGATGAGTCAGCATCAAAAAAACAATTAATATAGTCAACTACATAAATAAAACAGAAGATAAGGATCATTTCATTTTATCATTTCATGCAGAAAGGACATTTGACAAAGCCCAACACCCATTTGTGTTTAAAATTCTCAGTAAAATAGAAATAGAAGAGAAATTCCTCAACATAACAAGGGGCACCTAAGCAAATTCAACAGCCAACATCATCCTGAATGGAGAAAAACTGAAAGAGTTCCCCCTGAGACGGGGAAATTGACAAGGACTTCCATCGTTACCTCTTATATTTAACATTGAGTGTCAGGTTCTAACCAGAGCAATCAAGCAAGATAAAGAAATAAAAGGCATCAACACTGATACAGAATAAGTAAAGTATCTCTATTTGTAAACAACATAATCTTATGCAAAGAAAACACCCCCAAAAATCTACCAATAAAATAAACTACTGGAACTAAGAGTTACCAAAGCACCAGGATATAAGATAAACATAAACAAATCAGTAGGATTATTTTACACCAACAAAGAGGCCATCAAAGAAGAAATCACCAAATTAATATCATTTACAATAGCCCCCGAGAAGAGAAAACACCCAGGAATGAATCTAACTAGAGATGTAAGAGAGCTGTACATGGAAAATTACAAGACCAAATACAAGAAACCAAAAGAGACTTGCATAACTGGAGAAACCTACTTTGCTCATGGGTAGGAAGACTTAACACTGAGTATTCCTATCCTACCCAAAGTGATACAAATTCCAATGTTATTTTTTAAAGAGGTGGAGAAATATATCACCAACTTCATTTGGAAAGAGAAGAATCTCCAGATAAATAAAGCACTACTGACAACGAGGGATACAGTGGGAAGCCTCATACTAAGCAACTTTAGAATCTATACTCTGCCACAATAGTCAAAACAGCCTGGTACTGGTACAAAAATAGATGTATAGACCAATGGAGCAGAAAACATAATCCATAAATAACACCATCCACATATAAGTAACTGATATTTTACCAAGGCCCAAAGCCCGTGAACTGGGGGAAAACAATTTCTTTAACAAAGCAGTATTGACAAATCTGCAAAAACATGAAACTGGAAATCTGTCTGCAAAAAAATGAAACAAGACCCATATCTCACACCTTGTACAGAATTAAGTCAAAATGGATCAAAGAATTAAATGTCAAATCTAAAAATATAATAATTGTGAAAGAAAAGTAAGGACAACACAGGGAGCCCTAATATACACCATAAACAAACAACAAAATATTACTAAGAATGCACCAGCAGCAGAAGAGAAATAGATAAATGGGAACTACTACAAATCAAACACTTACACTCATCCAAAGACTTGACTAAAAGAGTAAAAAGACTACCTACAGACTGGGAAAAAAAATATTTGGCAACCACATATCTGATCGGTGTCTATGGTCTATATTTTATAAGGTACAGCAAAATCTCAAAGAGAAAAAGACAAATCACCAAATTAAACAATAGATAAAGAATATGGGCAGACATTTCACCAAAGACATTCAGGCAGTCAAAAGACATCTGAAGAAATGTTCACAATCGTTAGCCATAAGAGAAATCCAAATCAAAACTACAAGATGCCATCTCACCCCAATAAGGCTGGCATTGATCCCAAAAACACAAAATAACACATGTTGGAGAAGCTGTGGAGAGACTGGAACTGTTCTACACTGTTGCTTGGAATTGTGAAACGGTTTTAACCTCATCAGAAATCAATTTGGAGTTTTCTTAACAACCTAGAATTAAGAAATACCATATGATTCACCAATCTCACTGCTTGCAGTATGTCCTAGAGATATAACGGCTGCCAGCTACATGATATAAGGGCTGAACAGACACTTGCAAGCCAACATTTATCGAAACAGTGTCCACAATAGCAAATATGTGCCCATCAACAGATGAGCAGATAAACAAACTATGGTATATTTACACAATGGAACACTATCCAATGATAAAGAACAATGATGACTTTAGGAAACATCTTATAGCCTGCAATCATCTGGAAGACGTTATGGTGAGTCAAATTAGTCAGCTGCAAAAGGACAAATATTGTACATGAACACCATTACAAGAACTTAAGATTTATGCACAGAAGACAATAAACTTTGACAGCTCGAAGGAGTGATGGAGGGAGATGTGAATTCATAGGTTACTCAACAGGAATTCAGTTAGCTGAAGGGAGAAACAGCACATAGTAGAAAGGAGATCAGCACAGCTGGGCAATACCATAAGCTAAAAGGTTTCATAAATGCAACTAACATTTTAAAATACAAGGATACGCAGATCATGGTTTCCAGGGACGTCCAGGTCAGTTGGTGTAACTAGTTTCTTTTCTAAGAAAATATTCTGCTTCCCATATTGGTGAGTGACTCCTGGGATCTTAAAAGCCAGCAAGCTGCCATCTAAGGAACATCTACTGGGTCCAGCCCACAGGGAGCAGATGAAAACCAAGAACATCAAAGACATGGGGAAAATATGACCCCAGGAGGCAGAAGGGTCCATGAGTTTGGGAAACTACATCAGCATGAGACCAGAAGAGCTCGATGGTGCTCAGTCATCACCAATGACTGTCCTGGCAGGGAACACAGTATAGAGGCCCTGATGTATCAAGCAAAATGCAAGTACAGATCTAGAGCTCTGTTAAAAGACCAGACCTGATAGTCGAAGATCCTGGAGGGTCCCCTGAGAAAGTGGCCCCTAGACTTGCTGCTAGCCCACGAGCTGAAACCAGTACTGAAACTAACTCTTGAGACAAAACTCAGACTGGACTATAAGACATACAGTGATGCAGGTGGTATGTGTACTTCTTGGCTTAATATATTTATATCAGGCTCTCTGGCCAGCTCCACTCTAGAGGTGAGAAGGGAGGATGGAAAGGAGGGGACAGGCATTTGTTGAATGGATACTAAAAGTATGGAGTAGAAAGGAGTAGTGTGCTGTCACAGGGTGCAGAGGGCAGATAGAGTAGCTAATTGACTTAGACTGTAAACTTTCACTTGACTACAATAAAATAAATAAACCTAAATAAAACAGGGGGGAAAAGTTGGAAGAACACCCAGAATCATTATCACAAAAAGAATTTTAGGAGTTGACACATGATCAGGAAGTAACGCTACTAAAAGACGGAGTCCAAGCTGCGTTACAAGCATTGATAAAATACAAGGCTCCAGGAATTTGTGGAATAATAGTCGAGATGCTTCAACAAACACAATACAGCGCTTGAAGTGTTCAGTCATCTATGTCAAGCAATTTGAAAGATAGCTACCTGGCCTACTGATTGAAAGAGATCTATATGTACATACATGCCAAAGAAAGGTGACCCAACAGAATGTGGACATTGTCAAACAATATTGCATAACACACAAGTAAAACTTTTCTGAAGATTATTCAAAAGTAGTTTCAATGGTAGATAAGGAAATTCTGGAAATTCAAGATGAAGTCAGAAGAGGGCAGGGAAAGAGGAATATTGTTGCTGCTGTCAGATGGATCTTAGCTCAAAGCAGAGCATACTAGAAAGGTGTTTACCTGTGTTTTGTTGACTGCACAAAGGCATTCAACTGTGTGGATCATAACTTATTATGGATAACATTTCAAATAAGGGAATTCCAGAATACTTACCCAGAACATTTAATTCTGCTTATGATGAACCTATACACAGACATTCAAACAGAACAAAGAAGAGTGTACAGCAGGATTGTATCCCTACACTATACTTATTCAACCATACAAAATTTCTCCTAACTGGATCAATAAGCAACATTATGAAAAATGGAGAAAAGATTATATTGACAAGGATTTCATTTTAGTGGGGTCCATAGTCAATATCCATGGAAGCAGCAGCAAAGAAAATAAATGACATATTGCACTGGGCAATGCTACTGCAAAACCAGAAAACTCATCACTTACTCATAACAATCCTATAAGACAGAGTAGAACTGACCCATAGGGTTCCGAAGAAACATCTGAAAGATTCAAACTGCCAACCTTTTGGTTAGCAGCCATAGCTCTTAAGCATTATGCCACTAGGGTTTCCACTAGTGCAAAAGTCCTCTTTCAGGTGTTAAAAAGTAAATATATCACTTTGAGGATTAAGGTGTGCCTGACCAAAGCCATAGGATTTTCTCATTTCTCATATGTGTGGGAAATCTGGACAATGAATAAGGAGGAATGAAGAAGAATTGATGCCTTTGAATTACAGTGTAGGTGATGAATATTGAATAAACTATAGACTGCTGGAAGAATAAACAGATCTGTATCAGAGTAAATGCAGCCAGAAACATCCTTGGTAGTAAGGATGGTGAGACTCCACCTCCTTTACTTTAGACCTAGAGAATGACATCATGTTTGATAAAGTAGAAGAACAGCAAAAAAGAAGATCTTCAATGAAACGGACTGACATAGTGGCTAAAACAGGTGGAGTCAAATACAGTGATCAATTACAATACACTATAAATACCAGGGTACACTGTGTCTGATAATTTTCCAGCTTCACACGTGAAAAGTGAGTGGTAAGAAACCAAAGGCTTATTTTCTTATTCAGAGGCATCATCCCTGTTATTCTGGGCTGGAATCCCTGTGCTGAATGGCAGCAGTAAGAAAGCAATCATGAAGATTTCCTCATCAAGTCTCTTAAGGAACCTTAAGAGCCAAACTAGAATATCACCAATGGCTTTAAAGAAAAGCAATTCAATAGGAAGTTCTATAATGTTTCATTGAGTTTGGAAATAAAAGTTGTAAAGTGTTTGCTATTATGTGGTACATATATTCTAAGGAGTCTTGGTGGCACTATTCTTAGTCACTTGGCTGCTCAATGAAACATCTGGAGGTTCAAATGCACCCAGTGACTCCATGTGAGAAAGACCTGGCAATCTATTTCTGTAGCCTAGAAAACTCTGACAGTTCTACTCTCACATGGGTCACTACGAGTCAAGAACAATGTGGTGACCTCCATCAACAACACATATTTACCAGCCCTGGGTGGAGCAAATGGTTAACCACTAGAACACTAACCAAAAAGTTGGCCTTTCAAATCCAGAGAGGGAAGGAGCCCTGTCAATCTATTTCTAAAATGTCAAAACCTTGAAAAGTCTTATGGAACAGTTCTACTGTGCTCGAATGTGGGTACCCCGAATCAGAAACAACTGAATGGAAAGTAAGAACACTGATGCTGCCCTTGCCCATAAATCATAACTAAGGTCCACTCTTCCGACACAAATGGATTGGACTTGGTGATGCAGAGTGACCATATATGGGATGCACTTTATGGTTCTATGCATCTATAGGATATCATCCTGCTGACCTCTGGCTGGAGGAAGGAGAGTGGGTGGAGAGGAGGGAAAAAAGAGACTGTTGAGAGCATGAGACATGTATGGAGCAGAGAGGAAGTTGTGCTGTCACCGGCAGGGAGAGCAGTGGAAGCTGCATATAGGTGGGCATGTAAATTTATATGGGAATGCACATTTTTACTCAGTCATAATAAAAAAAAGAAAAAAGAACATTGCTATGGATTGAGTTGTGTCCCCCCAACATGTGTGTCAATTTGACTAATCCATGACTCCCAGTATTGTGTGCATGTTCATTATTTTGTCATCTGATGTGATCTTCCTATGTGTTGTAAATCCAACCTCTATGATGTTAGTCAGGACAGTTATGTGAACAAGGCAGGACTCAATCTACAAGATTGTCTATATCTTAAGCTCTTTTGAGACATAGAGGAAAGAAACAAGCAGAGAGAACGGGGACCTCATACTACCAAGAAGTGAGAGCCAGGAGAATAGCATGTCCTTTAGATCCAGGGTGCCTGCACGGAGAAGCTCCTCTTCCAGGAATATTGATGACAAGTACATTCCCCGGAGCTGACAAAGAAAGCTTTTCCCTGAGGCTGTTGCTCTGAATTCAGACTTCTAGCCTCCTAAGCTTCAAAATAAACTCCTGTTTGTTCAAGCCATCTGTAACAGCTGTTCAAGCTGCTGTAACAGAAATACCACATGTGGATGGCTTTAAAAAGAATTTTGTTTGTCATAGTATAGTAAGTTAAAAGTCCAAGTTCAGGGTGTAGTTCCAAGGGAAGGCTTTCTCTGCTGGCACTGGAGGAAGGTCCTTGTCAGTCTTCCCCCGGATGCAGCTCCTGAGGAGCAGAGACCCTAGGCCCTCCCGAAGTCCATGCTCAGCTCCTGGCAGTGCTTTTTGGTGGTATGAGGTCCCCAAATGTCTCTGCCTAATTCTTTATTTTATATCCCAAGAGATTTCCTCAAAGCACAAGACAGTCCCATACATTAAATCCTGCCTCACCCAAACAACAGCATCCGTCTACCCTCATTCACATTGTAGAAGCAGAAATTCCAACATGAAGGGACATCACATAATCAGGAATTATGGCCTAGCCAAATTGCTACAGATTTTGGAGGAACACAATTTTACTCATGACATGGATCAATCAGGATCAACAGTGTGCCCCTTTTCTATAAAAGTGAAAGACATTTGCTGTAGTCTTTCTTAATATCTTGCAATTCACTGGAATTAGCTTAGACTTCTCTAGTCAAAGGACAATCAGATCAGAGTTGTCCACACTACCCTTACAATTTAAGTAAATTTACCACTAAAAATAAATAGAAATGATAAAATTCCATCTCAAGCACAGTAAACAGCATAAAAATAATGCAGTTTCACCAAAATACAGATTTAAGTGTGACAATTGCGGTCATTCCTTTTCAAGGAATTATAAATTCGACTGTTTGTTGGTTTTTCAATTTGGGACTTTTGTCTTCCTAATTTACAATGGCTTCTCATTTATGACATAAGTCATCTTCTGATGCCATCTCAATACAGATTGCATGATGAATTCTCAGGTTGGAGGGTAAGAGCCCATCTTTTAGTGTTCTCCATTTAAAAAGTCATTGTCAAGTAGTGTTAGACCCAAAACTTGACCTATACTCAATGTGTCAGTTTGATGAACTACATCCCAGCAAAGAGCTGCGCAAAGTGCTTACCTGAGTCTGTGCTGGAGAAGTTAACAAAGCTGACCAAACTTCTGTATGAGAATAGCAATATTGTCCAGCTGAGCAATGACATTAGTAGAGGACTATTTCTAAACTTCTGCCAAAATGTAACACATGCTGTGACTTTTTTTGGCTTTGCAAAAGTGACCAATACTTGAGAAGCAGGAGATAAAATCATATGGAAAGCTTAGATGATAAAGAACACAAAGGTTCTGGCCTATTCCTTTCTAAGGTACAAGGCTCTGAGAAAATTCACCCACTCAGTGCACTCAGCAAGACTGTTCTTTTATAGGAACTTGTATAAGTTTTCTATTGCTTCTGTACAAATTATGATAAGCTTACCGGTTTACCACAACAGGCATTTGTTCTCTGATAGCTCTGGACGTAGGAGGTCCAAAATTAATTTTCATTAGGCTATAGTCAAGATGTCATCAGAGCCTATTATTTCTGCAGGCTCTAAGGTATACCTATTTCCTTGCCTTTTTCAGCTCCAGTAGAAGCCACCCAGACTTTTTCCTCCATCTTCAAAACAAATCAGTCCAGCCTCTCCTTCCATCATCATCACTGTCGGTCCTCCCTGTAGCTCTGTGTTAAGGGCCCTTGTGACTGCATCAGGCCCACAGAGAAAATTTCTTTATTTCAACATAAGGTAACATTTATAGGTTCTGGGATTTATGATGTGGACATCACTCGGGACTGTACACCTCTGAAATAAAGGTAGTTGATTTTCTGTGTCCTAGCACACTGCTAAGACAGAGACGGTAAAAAAGTAGAGCTAGGAATTTTGAAGTTGGACATAATTAAATCCCAATTCCTGGCTCTGGTCAACTAGTTTACCTATCTCAGATTTAGTCTTTCAGTTATTGTATCTATATAGTGAAGATAACTGTATCAACTTCATATAGCTTCTGTGGGGATCAGTTGGACTCAACAGCACTTGGCTGGCTGGGGATTAAATGAGATAACATATAAAAAGGCTAACTGTGGGCTGAGGTCCATGTCTATGCCATTCAACATTAACTGTAAAAACAGAAAAAGAACAAAATATGAGCTATCACCCTCCAAGACTGAAGCTTTTGTAACTATTTAGGTTCTAAAGCTGTTTTAAATTAGGAAGACATAGGACCCAAACTGAAGAATTCTTGAACTGTTGAATGTTTCTTGTTCCTGTAAAGAAAAGTGGGAATGTCATAATCCTTCCATTTAAATTTATGCCTTACGGAGAACAAGTTCTCAAAAAACTTAAAACTTTCATTCCTCCCTGTTTTATTCCTTTATTCCAGTAGGCAGGACCAAGTGCAGCAGAAAGTTAGCTAGTAAACATGCAGTCTGTATCAGAAAAGCATCAGATTAGGGCTTGGGAGCAGTGTGAAACAGAAGTTGAAGTATAGCAGCAACCCTGTGGAGTGAAAGTTCATACAAGAGGAACATCTGAGCAGAAAGGCAGCTTGGGGCCTTGAGAAACAAGCCACATAAAGGACTAGCAAGTAATTTAATATATTGAAGACAGTGGAAGTTGAGTTTCTCAATTTTAGAGAAAAAGTTGAGTTTCTCAATTTTAGAGAAAAACAATAACATGAAACTCATTGCCATTAAGTTGATTCCCACTCATAGATACCCTGTATGACACAGTAGATCTGCCCCATAGAGTTTCCAAGAAGTGCCTGGTGAATTCAAACTGCTTACTTTTTGGTTAGCAGACATAGTTCTTAACCTCTACACCATCAGCGTTATCAGAGAAGGGACATGCAAATAAGAAAAGAGAAAAAGCTAGATGAACTTTGTGTTACTGGATTGGAACTGGAGGTTCCATTTGTGGATGAGGTCCTCAATTTGTGGGATAGATACAGACAGATAGACAGACAGACAGATACTTAGTTCTGACCATTGAAAGGGCCTGAGAACAGCAATACCCAAGGGCTAAGGGTACATTTAGTAAATGAGGCTCCTTGAAGAAATGTCTCATTCTGGAACTGGAGCCAGCAAAGTACAAGAGGAATTTGTTATCAGAAAGTATAAGATGGAGTGTCTTCCTGCAGAAATTAAGAAAATAAAGAACGATGAGGATATTTTAAAAAGGCAAAAGTCAGCTTGAGAACTCTCACTGGCTAAACTTGGTAAAACCCAAGCAGCAAAATAAATAATACAGGTTGTAACTCATTAAATACAATAGGAAGCATGAACCTCACTGATGCAAAAAATAATTGGGTTGAACAGTAGTTTCTTCCTTACTGTAGAATGTCAAATAAAAATGAAAAATGAGTGATGGAATTAGAAAATGCACCATTTTGCAACCATTTTTGGTTTTGTTAGTTTTCTTTGAGTTGGCTCTGACTCACAGCAACCACATGCATAACAAAACAAAAGGTTGCCAGGTCCTGCACCATCATCATAACCATTCATGTGTTTGAGCCCATTATTATGTCTATTGTATGAATCCATGTCATTGGGGGATTTTCTCATTCTCCCCAACCCTCTGCTTTATTGAACATGATTGGTCTTTCTTGATGACATGTCCAAAATAGGCAAATACTGTAGTAATAGTGCAAACAAGAAACATCAACGATATAATTGGTATGATCGATAAAACTTGAACAAAAATTAAATAGTAACTCTTAGTTCTCAGAAACAAAAATTTAAAGCTAGGTCTTCTCATTCTTATTCTGAATTTGTCTCTCTATTTTTTTTTTCCATTTCAGGTCCATGTTTTACCTGTTTCTGCTATGCACGATTAGGAAACTGCATTCCTGCACCCAAGGAACTCACATCCAGGGCCTTCCTCAGAAAGGGACATAGAACTTACTAAACTGGATTAGAAAAAGTGACCACCTCACTGTGTGGACAACACAGAGTATATCTTGCTCGGGTCTTCTGACTCTGTACAGGCCTTCTTTATAAAAGATGACATACCCTGTCTACGACCAGCTTTGCCTTGAGGGCTCAATCTGGCAGCCAGTCACTTTGTGTAAAACTAGTATATGGTGTCTCTGTGTCACAAGGTGATGTCCCTCAGGGTCCTGCTGCTGCCTGGGTCCTGCTTGCTGCTGCCTGGTGGGTACATGCTGCCTGCTGCCCATTGCCTGCCTGCTGCCTGCTGAATGTTGTACCTGTCGCCAGGCTTTGCAACAATAAATCTGCCATGATCAGATCAGCTGAGCCTCTTATTGGATCAGCCTGAATCTCAAAATATAATTCCTGACCTTGAACACCTGTATTTCCACACTCACTTTCCAGAATATTACCAAAAACTTCAAGCCAAACCAGCCAGGTGCCGTCGAGTCAGATCAAAAGCTGTTAAAAGTACTCTATTAAAATTAATTCATTTTCTTAGGTCCAAATTTTGGAGTAAGGAGTGTAAACCCGAAAACTCTTCACTATCAAACTGTTTTTGACTCTTAGTAACCCTATAGGATAGAGTAGAACTGCCCCAAAGTGTTTTAAGCCTGTAAGTTTTATCAGATTGCCACATCTTTCTCTGAGGAGTGCCTGATGGATTCAAACCATCAGTCTTGTTGTTGTTGTTGAAAATGATAGAGAAATAGCACTTTGCATGTCAGATAATGCTATATAAGCAAATTAGAGACCTGCTCAAGAAATTCTCCACAACACCAAGGGTAATAAGCAAGAGCTAGACTTATTGCATGGAAAAATAAGGGGATGGCTATAGCATCCCCTTCAGCCCAAGCTCTGGGAGTTAAGAAGGAAAAAATGAAGGGAAGCAGGAGGAAGAAAAGAAAGGTAGGCAGGAAGGAAGGGAAATTACTAAGAAGAATACCAAAAATTTAGATTTACATACATTATGTTGTTGTTAGGTGCTGTCAAGTCAGTTTCCACTCATATCAACCCCAGAACTAGCTAAACACTGGTCTAAACATGTCCAGTCCTGCATCAGCCTCACAGTCCTTGTGAATGGTGCATTAGTTTATTGAAAACCTGAATCACCAGGTGCAAGCAATGAACAGTAGAATGGTACCAGTCGCTGAGCCCTAAAGACACATCTTTCCTTAAACAGGAAGCTCTGTGTAATGTTGCTCCCCAGATACTATTATTGTTAGGTGCCTTCATGTTGGGTTGACTCATCAGCCCTATGTACAACAAAACTAAACAATGCCAAGTCCTACATCATCTTCACATATGAACTCATGTTTCAACCACTGTGTCAATCCATCTCATTGAGGGTCTTCCACTTTTTCACTGATCCTCTAATTTACCATGCATGATGTCCTCCTCCATGGACAAGTTCCTCCCAATAACATGTTCTAAGTACATGAGACAAGCTCTCACAGTCTTTGCTTCTAAGGGGCATTCTGGTTGTACTTCTAAGATTTGTTTGCTCTTCTGGCAGTGAATGGTTTATTCAATGTTATTTGTCAACACCATAATTCATCAGTTCTTTTACTTATTCATTTCCAGCTTTCATATGCATATGAGGCAATTGAAAATATCATAGTAAAAAGTAGGCAATGGGTATGAACTGCTATTTCACCAAAGAATACATTCAGACAACTAACAGATACATGGGAATAAGGTCAGGATCATAAGCCACTAGAAAAATACAAACTACAATAAGATATTATCACACACCAACAAGGCTGGCAATAATCCAGAAAACACAAAATAATAAATATTGGAGAGATTGTGGAGGCTGTGGAACACTTATGAACTGCTGGTGGGAATATAAAATGGTACTGCCACTTTGGAAATTGATTTGGAACCTCTTTAAAAAGCTAGACATAGAAGTACCATAATACCCAATAATCTCTCTCCTTGGACTATAACCTAGAGAAATAAGAGCCATCATACAAATAGATATAAGGATACCCACATTCACTGTAGGTCTTTTTTTAATAGCAGAAAATAAAAACAAGGAAATAATCTAGGTGTCCATCAACAGATGAGCAGATACACAAATTATGGTATATATACACATGGAATCCCACGAAATAAAGAACAATGATGAAGCCACACAACACAGATGAACATGGAGGGCATTATACTGAGTGAAATTAGTTACAGAAGGACAAATATTGTATGAAACCACTAATAAAACTACAAGAATTCAAGAAAAGATTTAAACACAGAAGAAAATATTATTTGATGGTTACGCAGTCGGGTGGGGAGACAGGGGAATTCACTAACTAGATGGTAGACAAGAATCATCTTAGATCAAGGGAAGGACAACACACAGTACAGAGGAAGTCAGCAAAACTTGACTAAACCAAAAGCTAAGAAGTTCCCCAAGTGCAACCAAACATTTTGATGGACAGAGTAGCTGGAGTTGTGATCTGGGGAGCGTGATTTCAGGGGACTACTTGGACAATAGACATAACAAAGCTTATTATGTAAATGTCCTGCATTCTACATTGATGTCTGGGGTCTTAAAAGCTTGTGAGCAGCCATTTAAAATGCATCAACTGACTTTCATCCGACGTGGCACCATAGACAGAAACATCATGCACCCCTCCACAGCAAAGATCTGAAAAACTAAGTGAAACAGAAATGTGTTGTTCTGGCAACCTGAACTATCAAATGAAGTGATAAAGATCTCAGGCAAACACCAAATGGAGCAAGAAACTGCCAGACCACAGAGAATGAGGAGAAGTCCCCTACTAGCTAATTCAGCATGGATTTGCCATCTTCAACTCTTGCTGGAGATCAATAGATAGGGAGCTCAGGTAAGCAGCTTCAAAAAAACCCAAGCACAAGACAAAGCTCTTGGCAGCCAGTGATACAAGCTTTCCCACCACCCATCCTCTCCATGTTGCTTTACCTGTGATGCCTCCTGGCTAACTGAGATGCCTCCTGGCTAGCTGGCCACAAAGGGCAGCATCCAGATATGCCCTGCCCACATCAGAAATTAGCTGACGGAGAGTTTGTGAAAGCAACTTCAGAAGCTCCCAGAAGCACACAAATCATGGGGTAACCACCAATATACACTTTCTTAACTTAACATTTCCCTCCTTCCTCATCTTCTTCTGCTTTCCGCCCACTGAAGTTTCTTAACCAGGAGGAAGCTTGTTCAGACCTGGCCACTTGGATTCACCCTGCCCAAACATGTTGGCTCCCTGAGTTCCATTTGTCTGTAGCTCGTGTTGCTTTTTCTGTTTCTTTTGGTGTCTTCTGTGTCCTCAACTACCTTGCCGTCCTTTTTCTTAAACACCATGTGCCATATTTGTGTCTTCTTGAAATGCTGTGAAGCACTGAACAACTGGGGAACTCCCTCAGGCTGTGATACCACACTAGTCAGCTTCCCCAAGCTTTTTTTTTGGCTTTTGTTTCACTTTGTTTTGTCTCATTGTTTGCTTTATCATTTTCCTACTCAGGAGTTCCTTTTGCTGGGCTGAACTGCTTAGCTTAGGACCTATCTCCCCAGTTGACACACCCACGTTAGTGGAATCCCACAAGACATTTCTTCTCTTCTTCTTTTTTCTTTCCTCTGTTTTTTGCTTCCTAATGTTCTATATTACTTAGTTCTCATCTCTCTTTGCTCATCTCTTTTTCCTACCTCCTGAAAAGCTAAAGCTGTATGACACTATACTCTTTCTAGCCATGATATTTTGTGTGACATGGGAAGTATTGCCCTGGCCTTCTCAGCAACAGTGGTGGATCCTCTGAAGGCCTTTCTTTTCTTTTCCAAATTTTTACCTAGTTACCTTTTTTCTTTTCTTTTTTTTTTTTTTTTTTTTGGTCTTTTTGTTGTTGTTTTCCCTTTTGTTTTTCTCCATTTCTCAGTTTCTCATCTCTGCACTCTAATAACAAGCTCCTTAGTATTGTTTTCCTGGGTCTTTTGTTTGTTTGTTTGTTTTGATTACTATTTGTCTCCTCTCTATCCTCTTTCTCACACCCATCTAAGCTCTACACATCACAACCTCCCCTCTCCTTCCTACCTACCTACATTATTCATTGAACATCATATCCACAAATCACACAGGCATGGCCTACTGGAACCTATACAGTGCAGACTCATGATCCCTCATCACATTTATGTATCCAAAAGAAACCCAACACAGCCTGCCCCATTCAGTGGGATCTGCCCTCCTATACCACATCTCAGTGACTGCCTTGCACATTGAACAAATAGGTAAAAAATATCATGATCATAGAAGGCCAAACAACAAAAAGCACACAGCCTGCTTGCTCTGATACAACCAAATAAAACAAAAAAGCAGAATGAAACAAACAGATCTACAATCAATAAACAAACGATCCCCCCCCCATAAAGAAGAAAGAAACTACTGAGTATCCCAAAGACAGTGGACAATATAAAAACATTAAAAGCAAAACAGGACAGAATGGTTATAGTAGACATGGAAAATAAAATACCAGATGACTTTCCAGCATAAGAAAAGTCACTAGAATTACCTGACAGGGAATTAAAATCTCTAATATTTATGAATATCTAAGAGTTGAAGCAAAAAGAAGCCAAAAATGAGGGAAAAAATAGACAAATTCATGGAAAATAATTCATGACCAAAATGCCCAAACTAAATTCACAACTAGACCTCATAAAAAACCCACAATGATAAATTCAAAAGATAAACATCAAGATTTCAGAAACGGACAGTGTCATAGAAAGGATCAGAAGCAAATTTGACATGATAGAGAACAGGATCAGTGAAACTGAAAGCAAGCACTTGGATGCAACTCTGAGGAAAAAATCAGAAAAAAAGAAAAATGAAGAAACCCTGAGAACTGCATGGAATACAATCAAAAGCAAAAATTTGAAAGTGATCTGAGTTCCAGAACAGGGGTAGAAAACAGAGAATGCAGAGAACCCTTGAAAAACTACTGATAGAAAACTTCCCTAATATCATGAAAGATGAAAATCTGACCATCCAGAAAGCTCAATCACCCCACACAGGAAAAACACTAAAAAAAAAAAAAAAAAATTACTAAAGTGTATCATAATCACACTTTTGAAAATCAAAGAGAAAGAAAAATTGTGAGACCACCTTGAGGAAAACAAAGTCACATACTAAAGAGAAGCAATAAGACTAAGCTCTGATTACTTGGCAGAAACCTTGCAGACAAGAAGGCAGTGTGATGATATACACAAAATCTTGACAGACGAAAATTGCCAAACATGAATAATATATTCTACAAAACCCTCGTTCAACTATGATGGAGAAATAGTGGCCTCATACAATATTGCCCTTCTGCAGCTGACTGATTTCACTCAGCACAATGTCTTCTAGTTGATCACTGTTCATATTGTTTGCCCATTGATTAATTGGATTATTTGTTATTTTATTATTGAAGTTTTGCAGAACCTTGTCAATTGTGGAAATTAGACACCAATCAGATTCATGGTAGCATTTGGATATACATTTATGCCAACACCATTTGTTAAAAAGACTGTCTCTTTCCCATTCTATTGGGTGTCTTTTGGTGAGGTCTTTGGATGAGTGTAAGCATTTGATTTGGGGGAGTTCCCAGTTACCTATTTTCTGTTCTGGTGTTTGTACATTGTTAGTAATATTTTGATTATGTCATTTATTAAGTTTCACAGTGTTGTTCCCAGTTTTTCTTCGTGATCTTTATTGTTCTCAAATTTATATTTACATCTTTAATATATTTTGTGTTACTTTTTGTGCACAATATGAGATATAGGTCTTGTTTCATTATCTTGCTGATGGATATACATTTACGCCAATACCATTAGTTAGAAAGACTGTTTTTCCCCCAGTTTATGGACTTTGGACGTTGGTCAAATATCAGCTGCTCATAAGTGGATGTTATTACATCTGGTTTCTCAGTTCGGTTTCATTGATCTATGTATCTGTTTTTGTACCAATACTAGGCTGCTTTGACTACTGTGGCAGTGTAATGGTTTTTAAAGTCAGGTAGTGTTAGGCTTCCCACTTCTTCTTGAGTAATGGTTTACTTATCTGTGGTTTCTTCCATTCCTATGAAGTTGACGATTTGTTTATCCATCTCATTAAAAAGTGCCATTGGAATTCATATTGTGATTGCATAGTATCTATAGATCACTTTGGGTAGAATATTTTCAAGATCTAAAGTCATCATATCCATGAGCAAAGTAGGTTTCTCCACTTACATAGGTCTCTTTGGGTTTCCTGCAGTAGTCATGTGATTTTTCTTTATACAGGTCTTCCACATATCTGGTTGGATTTATTCCTAGATATTTTATCTTCTTGGGGACTATTAAAAATGGCATTGATCTGGTCATTTCCTCTCACATGGTCTCTTTGTTGGTGTAAAGGAATCAGACTGACTTACATAAGACTGTCTTATATCTTGATACTTTGATGAACTCTTCCACTAGTTCTAGACATTTTTTGTGGATTTTTAGGGTTTTCTGTGTCTAAGATCGCATCATGTGCACGTAGCAATGCTTTTACTTCTTCCTTATCAATTTAGAGGCTTTTTACTTTTTTATCGTGCTGGTTGCTCTGTCTAGAAAGTACAGTGCAATATGTTGAATAAAAGTGTTGACAATGGGTATCTTTGTCTGGTTCCTGTTCTCAAGAGGAATGCTATCAGGCTCTCTCCATTTAGGAAGGTATTGGTTGTTGGCTTTTCATAAATGTCTCTTATTATGTTGAGGGAATTTTTCTCCTATTCCTATTTTGCTGAGAGTTTTTAACATGAATCAGTCATTTGAACTTTGTCAAATGACTTTTTTTTACATCAGTTGATAAAATCAAGTGGTTCTTGTCACGTTTTTATTTATATGTTTGACTATATTGATCATTTTTGCAATGTTGAACCATCCCTGCACCCTACTGTGAATCACCCTTGGTCATGATGAATACTTATTTCTATATAGTTTTAAATTCTATTGGCTAGGGGTGGAGCTAAGATGGTATACTACATATACATCTCCTCAATTCCCTCTTTGAATTAAGGCCTGGAATGATAACTGAGCAGAGCGGTGTGGACATCCATGGAGCCCTAGGATCTGGCATAGGGTTGTCAGACTGGACTAGGCAACAGTAAATGGGAAACTACCTCTCTCTATCATGAAGCAGTCCTGCTCCATAATTCATTGTATGGGAGGACTGTAGATACTGATTTCTTCTTTGTTATCCAAGAGGAGAGGACTGGATATGAGCCAACAAATACACCAAACTGCAGTGCTTAAGTAAAAAGTGTATAGTGCAGCAGAGAGACTGTGCTTGGAATATTCACATTTTAAGACCCCAGCAGCTTACTGAGGGTACCACTGCCTCTCTACACTCTCTTTTCTGAGTTAGGCCATAGATTCTGCTGTTCTGCAGCAGGAAAGGCAGCTCAGCTAGGATGCCATCAGGTTCAGCTGAGAGGCAGTGTCACTGACCTGGAAGACTTAGCTCAGGCTAATTCTCACACAGGGAAGCAGTGCCTGTCTAGAAAGTGCTTCTCCAGCAGAAAAGCTATGTTTAGGACAGTGGTGCCTGGACTTATGGTTGTGGACTGGTAGAAGAGGGCAACAAAGACATAACTGCTCCCTACTCTGGACCAAGTCACAGCATCTGGGGATGGCCTATGAGGTGCTTTCATTGTTAGCTAGAAGGTAGGACCTGCCACAACAGAGGGCTTGACTTATTTCAGGAGCTGTTGGACAGCTCCTCCCTTAGCAGCAAAACACCTTTTTAAAGTAAGAGCACCTGGAGAACTGGGTGGTGAGTAGCCTGGCCGCATCTCCTCCAGCCTTCACTGATCCACATAACAGTCTCAGCTGATGGCACCCCACTGATTCCATAAGTAGGGCACCATTTTTCCAGCCAGCAGATAGAGCCTGCCACCGCACAGAGGTCACTTGGGGACAGTCACTACAGTACACAGAGGTGGCTGGTAAGCAACTGCCCACTTACAACTATGCCTCAGCTCCTGTTAAGGTAACATCAGAGAAATTGAATGCCTTACAGATGGTGCAAAGACTACAACCAATAGCTAACCATTAAAAGAAGCAGTCCACCATGGCTCTGAAAAACTCCCAAAATAAATAGTCAAAAAACTTCCCAGATAAAGAAGCCTTTCTGAAACTACCGAAGGTCGAGTACAAAAGAATTATGTATAGAGCCTCGCTAGAGATGAAACAAAATGCAGCATAACAAAATGAAAAAATAAGTAAGCTATTTGAACTAATGGAACATCAATAATCTGAAATCCAGCAGATCAATAATAAAATTAAAGAATTAGAAAATTCAATGAAAAACCAAAAGAGCAGAATTGAAGAGACAGAAGCCAGAGTTAGTGAGCTTGAAGATACAGCAACTGACACCAGCATTTGTGAGGAAAAATCAGAAGAAAAGAAATAAGAAAAATGAAGAAGCATTAATAAACATGTGGAACTCTATTAAGAGGAATAATCTGCAGATAATTGGAGTTCCTGAACAGGGATATAGCTGAAAATACAAAGAGTATTATTGTAGAGTTGCTGACAGAAAACTTTCTTGAAATTATGAAAAAACAACACATAGATATCCAAGATGCTTATTGAATGCTGCAAAAACTAGACCCCAAAAGCATAACAAAACATAAAGAGAGGCTCTTCAAGGCAGGAAAAAGTTAACATTCAGAGGGAAGCCCTGTAGGCTTTTGTCTGATCTCTCAGTAGAAACAATGTTGACAAGAAGGTAGTAGGATGACACATTCAAAGCCCTGAAGCAGAAAAGCTTTCAACCAAGAATTATGTATTCTTCAAAATTGTCTCTCAGATATAAAGATGAAATTAAGACATTCATAGAAAGACAGATGCTTAGAGACTTTGTAAAAACCAAACCAAAACTACAAGAAATACTAAAAGAAGCTCTATATTTAGAAAAACAAAAACATCAAGTCTATGCTTAAAGAGACAATGCAAGACACAGCCCCCAGAATCCTACTCAGTTAGGGAAAGTCACAAAAGTCAATCAAAACTACAATATTAAAGGAAGAGAACCAGTGATCATAACATGAAAACTTTAGCATCATCTTACTAAAAGGAGGAATATATTACACTAGTTATAACTCTTTCAGATGGAGAGGAAATTAGAAAGACATACAGAGGTTAAAGTCTGGCTTAAACTTAGAATGCTAAGGGAGTCATAGGGGTAGCCACAAATCAAAATAACAATGTGACATACCAAAACAAGAATCACAATACAAGACTCTCAACAAACACAAAACCAGCATGGACAAAGATGAAAAGTCAACCCATAAAGAAGAATGACCCAGAAGAGAACATTAACAGCAGCATAGAACATTAACAACACAAAAGTGAAAGCATCAAAATAACAGCACTAAACACATACCTATCAATAATGACACAAGATAGAAACTGAAAACTTCAATAAACAGACAGAGAGCAACATCCTGGACCAAAAGACACTGTCTGCCTATATGCTGCTTACAGGAAATACACAGACTCAAAGATATGAGTAAACCAAAAATCAAAGGATGGAAAAACACATATCAAGCAAACAACATATAAAGAAGGGCAGGAGTGGCAATACTAATACCAGATAAAATAGACTTTAATGTAAGATCCACCATTGTGCAAAAGGATGGTCACTATCCCTGAAATATTCACTATATAAGCAGGACAAAGCAATATTAAATATTTATGCACCCAACACAACAGCATCTAAATACATTGAACAAACAATGATGACATTAAAAAATGAGATGGATCACACTACAGTAATAGTTGGAGACTTCAACACTCCACTTTCAATAATGGACAGATCTTCTAGAAAAAATGTAGTTAAGATACAGAAGATCTTATTGTGACAATTAACTAGACCTAATCGACATATATAGAACATTTTGCCCATTAACATATAAACACACCTTCTTCTCCAATTGACATGGAACATTTTCCAGAACACATCATATGTTAGAACACAAAGCAACTCTCAACAAAATCCAAACCACTGAAGTATTGCAAAACATCTTCTTGGGCCATAAAGCCATAAAAATTGAAATCAATACCAGAAAAAAATATAAATAGAAATTTGAACTCACAGAAGCTGAACACCTTGCTGAAAAATCTATGGGTTACAGAAGAAATCAAGGACAAAATAAAGAAATTTACATAATCAAATGAGAATGAAAACACATCCTACCAAAACCTATGGGACACAGCAAAAGCAGTGTCCAGAGGTCAATTTATCTCTATAAATGCACACATCTGGAATGAGGAAAGGATTCAAATCAAAGAATTAATCCTACAGCTTGAACAAATAGAAAGAGAACAACAGATGAACCCCTCAGGCAACAGAAGAAAACAGATAATTAAGAATAGAGCAGAACTAAATGAATTAGCGAACAGAAGAACAACTGAAAAGATTAAACAAAAAAACCTGGTTCTTGGAAAAGATCAACAAAATTGATAAATTACTGACTAAATTTACAAAAGAAAAAACAGGAGTAGAAACAAATAATCCAAATAAGAAATGAAACAGGAGATGTCACAACAGATTCAATTGAAATAAAAAATATCATAACAGAATACTATGAAAGACTGTACTCTAACAGATTTGAAAACGTAGAGGAAATGGATCAACTTCTAGTTTCACATCACCTACCAAAATTATAACAAGGAGAAGTATAATGACAAAGGAAGAGATTGAAAAAGTCATCAAAAAACTACTAACCAAAAAAAAAGTCCTGGCCCAGATGACTTCACTAGACAATTGTATCAAACTTTTAGAGAGGAGTAACTCCAATACCACTGAGACCATTTCACAGCATAGAAAAGGATGGAATACTTCCAAATTCATTCTATGAAGTCAGCCTAACCCTGACAGCAAAGCCAAGAACATCCCTCAAGAAAAGAAAATTACACACCAATATCACTCATGAACCTAGATGTAAAAATCTTCAACAAAATCCTTGCCAGTAGAATTCAACATACCAAAAAATCATTCATGATCAAGTTGGATTCATACCAGGGATTGCTCAAAACCATTAAAACAATTAATGTGATCAATTACATAAATAACACAAAAGATACGAAAAAACTGATTTTGAGAATTGATGCATAAAAGGCTTTCAACAAAGTCCAACACCGATGCATGTTAAAAACTCTCACCAAAATAGGAATGGAGGGGAAATTCCTCAATACAATAAGGGACATCTATGCAAATCCAACAGCCTAAATCATCCTGAATGGAGAGAGACTGGAAGAACTCCCCTTGAGAATCGGAACTAGACAAGAATGCTCACTCTTACCTCTCCTATTCAACATTGTCCTAGAAGTTCTGGCCAGAGCAATCAGACAACACACAGAAATAAAGAGCATACACATCAGCAAAGAAGTAAAAATCTCCTTATTTGCAGATGATATGATTGTATGTGCATAGAATCCTAAAGAATACGTAAGTAAACTATTGAAACTAACAGAAGAATTCAGGAAGGTATCAGTATATAAGATAAACGTAAGTAAATCAGGAGGATTCCTTTATACCAATAAAAAGATCATCAAAGAAGAAACCACCAAATCAACACCATTTACTATAGCCCCTAAGAAGATAAAATACCTAGGAATAAATCTAACCAGAGAAATAAGAGACCTATACAGACAGAACTACAAGACCTTATTGAAAGAAACCAAAAGAGACTTACACAAATGGAGAAATCTACCCTACTCATGGATAGTAAAATTTGACATTGTGAAAAAGTCTATCTTACCTAAAGTAATTTACATACACAACGCAATTCCAATATAAATTTCAGTGTCATTTTTCAATGAGATGGAGAAACAAATCACCCACTTTGTTTGGAAAGGGAAGAAACCCAGGATTTGGAAAGAACTATTGAAGAAGAGAAATACAATGGGAAGCCTCACCCTACTCAACCTTAGAACCTATTACAATGCCACAGAGTTCAAAACAGCCTGGTATTGGCAGAAAAAGAGACATATACACCAACGGGACAGAGTTGAGACTCAGAAATACCACTATCTTCTTACGAACAGCTGATATTTGACAAATGTCCTAAAATTGTGAACTGAGGTAAAAACAGTCTCTTTAACAAATGATGTTGGTAAAATTGGATATCTACCTGCAAAAATCTGAAACAATACCCATATCTCCACCTTACACACAGATTAACTCAAAATGGATCAAAAACCTAAATATCAAACCTAAAATGATAAATATCGTGCAAGAAAAAGTTGGATCAACAAAGAAAGTTCTAATACACAGCTTAGACAGACTTCAAAATCTGACAAACAAAGCATGATCAACAGAAGGAAACATAGATAAATGGGAACCACTAATGGGAAACACTTTTGATCATTCAAAGACTTTATCAAGAAAGTTAAATGACCACCTACAGAATGAGAAAAAAATATTTGGCAATTGTGTGTTGGACCGTTGTCTGATGTCCATAATCTACAAGGTATTGCAAAATGTCAACAAAGGTAAATAACCCCATTAAACTATGGACAAAGGAGAAGGACAGACACTTCGCCAAAGAGGACATCCAAGCACTAAAAGACAAATGAAGAAATGCTCATGATCACTAGCTATCAGAGAAATCCAAATCAAAACTAGAAGGAGATACCATCTCACCCCAACAGGGTTGGCCAGAACCCAAAAAACACAAAACAACAAATGCTAGAGCGATTGGAATTGTCTTTCACTGCTGGTGGGATTGCAAAATGGTATAACCTCTTTGAAAAGCAATTTAGCACTTGCTTAAAAATCTGGAAATACATACATCATTTGATCCAGTAATCCTGCTTGGAATATATCCTACAGAAACAAAGATTGTCACATGAAACAGACACATGCACACAAGCGTTTATTGCAACACTGTCCACAATAGCAAAAAGATGGATGCAACCTAGATAACCATCAACATCTGAACAGATAAACTACGGTACATATACTCAACGAAACACTATGCAGTGATAAAGACCAATGATGATTTTAGGAAGCAACTCATAACCTTGTTTCAACTGAAAGACATTATGCTGAATAAAATCAGTCAGCAGCAAAAGGACATGTATCATATGAGATCCCTGCTGTAAGGACTTAAAAATAGACTTATATACAGAAGAAAAGACTTTGATGGCTACAAGGATGGGCAGGGATGGAGAGTGTTGGTGACAGATTAGATAGTTAATAGAAATTTGGTTAGGTGAAAGCAGTGACAACGCACAGTAGAAACTAGATCAACTTAACTGGACTTCACCACAAAGTGAAAACTTTTCCAACCTCAATCCAATATTGCAAAGATAGAGTAACAGGGGCAGGGTCTGGGAACCATGCTGTTGGAAGGACATTGAGGTCCATTGGCATAACTAGCCTGTTGCTAAGAGAGTGTGCCACACCTCATATTGGGGAGTGGCATCTGGGGTCTTAAAAGCTAGCAAGCTGCCATCTAAGGTATACCAAATTGTCCCAACTCATCTGGAATAGATGGTCACTGAGAACAATTAAAGACATGAGTAAAAAAGAGCTCAGGAGACTAAAGGACCTGCGTGAATGGTAGACTGTATCAACACGTAACCAGAAGGTGTCTGGCCACCAAAGACAGCCATGATGGAGCACGCAATTTGGGGTTCCTGTGGTAACGTGAAAAAAAGAGGGGTGTAGCTCAAGAACTCTACTAAAAGACCACAGTTGATGGTACAACAGACTGGAAGATCCCATGGAAGCATGGTCCCTAGATCTGCTGCTGCCTCTGACCAGAAAACACTACTGAGGTCAACTCTTTGGACAAAAATGGACTGGACTCAGGGACACAATGCAACTATATGGTGTGTGTACTTTGCCTATGCATTTATAGGATGCTGTCCTCCTGGTATCTTTCTAGACGGGAGAAAAGAAGGTGGAGAGGAAGGAACAGGAGCTTGTTAAGAGGATAGTAGAAGTATAGAATGAAAGGAGTGTGCTATACCTGGGCAAGGAGAGCAAAATGAGCTGCAGATAAGCAGGCATGCAAAATTAATTTGGACTGTATACTTTCACTTAATCAAAAAAAAAAAATGTGTTGGCTACAATTTTGTTGAAGAATTTTGCATCTAAGTTAATGAGAGACACTGGTCTGTAATTTTCCTTTTTGTGCAGTCTTTAGCTGGTTTTGGTATTAGTGTTATTGTGGCTTCATAGAATGAATCTGTGAGTATTCCATCCTTTCCTGTGCTCTGGAATACCTTTAATAGTCAACTCTTCTCTAAAAGTTTTGCAAAATTCTTCAGGAAAACTGTCTGGATCAAGGTGTTTTTTTTTTGTTTGTTTTTTTCCTGTGTTGTTTCATTTTGTTTTTTAAGTTGGGAGGTTTTTTTTTAAATTACCTTTTCTATCTCTTTGTTCATTCAGTTATAACTTTACTTCTGTTTGTGCCATTTCTGGTAGATGAAGTGATTCTAGAAATTTGTCTATTTCCTCTAGGTTTTCAAATGTATTCATGTACAATCTTTCATAGTATTCTGTTATTACTCTGTTCATTTCAGTTGAGTTTTTTGTGATATCACCCATCTCATTTCTTTTTCATGTTATTTGCTTCCTCTCCTGTTTTTCTGTTGTCAGTTTGCCCGGTGGTTTATCAGCTTTGTGGATCTTTCACAACAAATCAGCTTTTGGTCTTGTTAACTCTTTCAATCACTTGTTTTCCCTCTAGTTCATTTAGTTCTACTCTAATTTTTATCATTTGTTTTCTTCTAGTGTCCAAGAGTTTCTTTTGCTCCTCTCTTTCTACTTGTTTGAGTTGTACGGTTAAGCCTTTAATTGTCTTTTCTTTGGATGTGTTCATTTATTGACAAAAAGTTACCTCTGAGCAATACTTTATGCTGTGTCCCATAGATTCTGGTAGGATGTGTTTTCATTCTTTTTTGAATCTATGAACTTCTTTATCCCCTCCTTGATTTTTTCTACAACCTAGTCATTTTTGAGCAAGGTGCTATTTAGTTTCCATGTGTTTGATTTTGTTTTTCTTTCTTTTTTCTGACATTTGATTCTACTTTTATGGTTTTAGGATTAGAAAAGATGCTTTACAATATTTTGATACTTTGGAATTTCTTAAGATTGTTTTATGACTTAACATGTTCAGTTTTGGAGAATGTCCCTTTGTCATGGATCTAACTGTGTCTCCCCAGAAATAGATGTAATCCTGTAGCTGGGCCATGAGTCCCTGTATTCTGTGATTGTCTTCCATTTTGTGATTTTCCTATGTTGTATGTTAAAAGATTCGGCTTGGGACTGTAAATCCCTTCATAGGGTCACCTCCCTGCTCCACTGCAAAGGGAGTTTCCCTGGAATGTGGCTTGTGCCACCATTAATCCTTTCATTTTACGAGAGATAAAAAGAAAGGGAAGCACGTAGAGAACTGGAAACCTTGCACCATCAAGAAAGCAGCACTGGGAGAAGATCATGTCCTTCAGACCCGAAGTTTCTGTACCAGGACACTCCCTGGACAAAGACTGATGTGATACTGGACTTTCCTCCAGAGCCAACAAAGGGGGAAAGACTTTCCCTGGGGGGGGGGGGTACATCCTTAATTTGAACTTGTAACTTGCTAGACTATATAAAAATAAACTTTCCTTTGTTAAAGCCATCCACTCACCTGGAGTAGGGTACTGCTTTAACAAATACCTAAAATATGAGAGCCATTTTAAAACTGCAAATGAATAGAAAATTCAAAAAGAAGAAGGTACAAATGCTGAGAAACAAGAAAGGACTGGTGACAACAGCAGTGACAACAAAACCAGAGACAGCACCAGAGCTGACCCATAGAATAAGAGAGCTAGGTACCTGTACACAGAGTTTTCCTCATGGAACGGGGTGCCTCCAGACACTTAAATCAGTAAAACTAGCCTTGCTGATCCACAGAGTGAGAGAGCTAAGTGTCTTTGTACAAGATGCTTTCCAACAAGAGTGGAGTACCTCCAGACACTTAAATCAGTGGAGCTACAGAGCTTTGAAACTCTTGCCCCAACAGGGCAAATATGGGCCTGAGATTTGGGCCATGCGACAATAAAAAACAAAAGCTAAAGAGACAAATAGCTTGAAAAACTGAGCTGCCTCAATCTCAAAAGGTATGGCCATGACCTCAGGGGTTTAAAAGGGTGGAACCATAGTGTCCTGTGTTTATAAGGGTGAAATTGCCGCTCAGTTGAACTTACGGTGCACCTAAAGCCAATGGGACAGAGTTCTGTCCAAGTGGGCCTTGAAAACAAAATTGTAGTACAGTGCTGGGGCTCTCCACTCAAAAACCAGAGAGTGTGGCCAATATCAACAGTCTGGAGAAGAGGGTCATTATGTAAAATGTCTCAAAAAATAGAAGATTATTTCCAAAGCTTTGAGGACTAATATAATGTGTTATGCTGACTCGCTTATTGCCTGTTAGTGCCTTCTCTCCCTGCGATTTCTCCCATTTATAATGAAATGTCTAACTTGTGCCTGTTCTGCCAATGTAGGTTTAAAAACAGATAGCTTATATTCTAGATTTCACAGATATAAAGGAATTTTTAAATTTTAGACTTAGAACTGATTTAAGACTTCTATCATATAAAATAAACATGATTTTACTATGATGAGATAAATGTGCTCCATATCTCAATGATGTAATTTTGGGGATGTTAAAGGGTGGGATGTCATGGATTGAATTGTGTCTCCCCCAAAATAGATGTAGCCCTGTGGCTGGGCATGAGTCCCTGTATTCTATGATTGTCCTCTATTTTGTGATTTTCCTGTGCTGTATGTCAAAGGATTAGGGTGAGATTGTAAATCCCTTCATAGGATCTCCTCCCTGTTCACTGCAAAGGGAGTTTCCCTGGGGTAGAGTTTGTACCACCCTTAATCCTTTCATCCTACAAGAGATAAAAAGAAAGAGAAGCAAGCAGAGAATTGGGAACCCTCACCATCAAGAAAGTGGCACCGGGAGAAGACCACGTCCTTCAGATCTGAGGTTCCTGTGCCAAGACGTTCCCTGGACAAAGACTGATGCAACACAAGGACCTTCCCCGAGAACCGACAAAGGGGAAAGTCTTCCCCTGGAGTGGACACCCTGAATTTGGACTTGCAACCTGCTAGACTATATAAAAATAAACTTTCCTTTGTTAAAGCCATCCACTCTGTGATATTTCTGTTAGAACAGCACTAACTGACTAAAACACTCCTAGAAATAGGAAAGAAAGTATACTTGGCTGCTGTTACGTGGATTGTTCTACATATGTCTATGAGGTCATATTGGTTGATTGTGGCATTTAAATCTTCCATAACTTTGCTGAGACTTTTGTCTAGATACTCTCTCCTTCACTGAAAGTGGAGTGTTGAAGTCTCCTGCTATTACTGTGGAGCTGTTTATTTCTCTTTTTAATACTGCTAGTGTTTCTTTTATGTATGCTCTGTCTTTGAGTGCATAGATAATTAATATGGTTATGTCCTCCTGGATTACTAATCCTTTAATTACTGTATATGTCCTTCCTTATCGAATTTGGTGAATTTTAAAGTATATTTTATCAGAGATTAACATTGCCACTCTTGTTCTTTTTTGAATGTTATTAGCTTGATATATTTATTTCCATCCTTTGAGTTCTAGTGCGTTTGAGTCTTTGAGTCTAAGGTGTGTCTCCTACAGGCAACATACAATGGGTCGTGTTTTTTTGTTTGTTTGTTTCAATCCAATATGCCATTCTCCATGTCAGTATTAGTGCATATAGTCCATTTTCATAGTGATTATTGATAGCTATGAGTTTAGTGTAAGATGCTGGGAACCTCGCACAACATCTTATATGGCTTGAATTTTTTTTCAAATGCATTTTTCAAATGCATAGGACTGATTGTTTCCTTTTTTGGTTATCTTAATATTTACCCCTACTTTTCTAGATTTAAACTAGTTTTTAATTTCTTTACATCATCTTGACTTTTTCTTCATGTTAAGGAACCATGACTACATTTACTTTTTAGTCTCTCTTTTTTGTTATAATGTCTCCATAATGATATCTCTATTTCCCTATTTTCAGTGTTTTGTCTGTGATTTATTTTTCTGATTTCCCTATTTGGGCTGCTGTATTCTGTGTTCTGCTCTTGGATTGTTACCTAGTGTTACTGGGTTTCTAACCGAAGGACAACATCTTGTACCTCTTGAAATTTTTTTTTTCAAATTCCATAAATTTCTGTTTATCTAGAAATGTCCTAATATCAACATCATATTTTAGAGACAGATTTGCTGGATATATAATTCTTGGCTAGCAATTATTTTTCTTTAAGGCTTTGTATACGTCATCACATTGCCTTCTTGCCTGCATGATTTCTGCTGAGTAGTTTGAGTTTAGTGTTACAGATTCTCCTTTGTTGGGTATTTCTTCATTGAAGTATTACCTTTGAGAACAGGAATCAGACAAGGATGCCTTCTATTTTCACTTATATTCAACACTGTGCTAGAGATTCTAGCCTGAACAATTAGGTTAGAAAAGGAAATAAAGGATATCCAAATTTGGTAAAGAATTTAGTAAAAGTGTCTCTATTTACAGATGATATGATCTTATACACAGAAAATCCTAAAGAATAAAAAAAGAAAAAGAAAACTATTGGAACTAATAGAAGAGTCAGGAAAATATCAGGATCAAGGATAAACATATAAATCTATTGGAATCTTCTACAAAAAGGAAATTAATCAAAATATTTGCAATAGCCCTGAAGAAGATAAAATATATAAATCTAAGGAGAGATGTAAAACAGTTATACAAAGAAAATGACAACATTCTACTGCAAGAAACCTACGTAAGTCGAGAAACCTGCACTGATATGGATTGAAATACTCAACATCATAAAAATGTCTATTCTACCCAAAGATCTCTATAGATACAATGCAATCCTGATGCCTTATTCCTCTTCATATTATTTGTTCTTCTTCTCAGATTATTTGCTCAGCATATTGATTGAATAGGTATGGTTAAAGGATACAACACTGACACACATGTTTCCTGACTTCAAATCATGCAGTGACCAACCACGATTGCTTCTTCATCCATGTGCTGATTCCTAAAGAGCACAATTAAAAGTTCTGGAATTCTCATTGTCCACAATATTATCGACAATTCTATTATGATCCAAACAGTTGAATACCTTCGCATAGTTAATGAAACAAAGGTAAACATCTTTCTGGTATTCTCTGCTTTCAGCCAAGATCCATCTGACATCATCAGTGATATCCTTGGTTCCACATCCTCTTCTGAATCCAGGTTGAGTTTCTGGAAGTTCCTTACCAATATATTGTTGTAGTCACTTTTGAATGATGTTCAGTTAAATATTACTTGCATGTGATACTAATGATATGATTCGGTAATTTCCACATTCAGTTGGGTCACCTTTCTTGAGGATAGGCATAGACATGAATCTCTTTGTTGGATGGCCAGGAAGCTGTCCTCCAACTTACTTGGCATAGAAGAATTGGCACTTTCATCACTCCATCCATTTGTTGAACTATTTGAATTGATATTCCACCAATTCCTGGAGCCTTGTTTTTTGCCAGTGCCTTCAATGCAGCCTCAACTTCTTTCTTCAGTACCATAGTTCCTAATCATATGCTACCTCTTCAAATAGCTGAAAATTGACCAGTTCTTTCTGGTACAATGACTCTAAGCATTCTTTCCATCTTATTTATTATATATTAATTATATTAATATTAATATTTTCCTTGTAGAATCCTTCACTATTGCATCTCGAGACTTGAATTTTTTCAGTTCTTTCAGTTTGAGAAATGTAGAATATGTTCTTCCCTTTGAGTTTTCTATTTCTAGCTCTTTTCATGCCATTATAATATTTTATTTTGTCTTCTCCAGCTTCCCTTTGAAATCTTCTGTTGGTTTCTTTACTTCATCATTCTTTCCTTTTGGTTTAGCTGCTCAACATTTAAAAGCAACTTTCAGAGTCTCTTCTGACACCCAGTTTGCTCTTTCTTTCTTATGTTTTTAGTGATCTTGCTTTCTTCATGAATGATGTCCTTAATGTCTTTCCACAATTCATCTGATCTTCAGTCATTAGTGTTCCGCACATCAAATTGTTCTTGAGATGGTCTCTAAACTCAGGTGTTACATACTCAAGGTCATATTTTGGCTCTCATGGGCTTGCTCTAATTTTCTTCAGTTTCATTTTGAACCTGCATATTAGTAATTGATGGTCTATGCCACAGTCAGCACCTGCTCTTTTTCTGACTGCCGATATTGAGCTTTTCCATCACATTTTGCCACAGATAAAGTTGATTTGATTCTTCTGTATTCCATCTGATGAGGTCCATGTTAGTGAAAAAAGGTATTTACAGTAAAGAAGTCATTAGTCTTGCAAAGTTCTATCATGGGATCTCTGGCATCATTTCTATGACCAACACTGTATTTTCCCACTACCAATCCTTTTTCTTTGCTAACACAACTATTATTCAAATTTGCACACCAAACACTGGTGCCAAAGATAAAGAAATAGAAGATGCTCAACAAGTACTGCAGTCTGAAATTGATCAAACATGCACCCAAGATGTACTGATAATTAATGGTGATTGGAATGTGAGAGCTGGAAATGAAGAAGGATCAGTAGTTGAAAATTATGGCCTTGGTGATAAAAATCACATGGGATATTACGTGATAGAATTTTGCAAGACCAGGAACTTATTCACTGAGAATGCTTTTTTCAACAATATAGATGGTGATTATATGTGTGAACTTTGGTAGATGGAATAAACAGGAATAAAATCAACTATATGTGTGGAAAGAGAACTAGAGAAGTAAAACATAAATCAGTCTGAACAAGGCCAGTGGCTGCTGACAAACAGATTATCAACAGATTATCATATATTCAAAAGTAGAATACAAAAGATTATTATTTAAAGCTCTTCAAGGGATGAGGTAGAAGATGAGACAAAATGCAGCAGAGTACAATGACAAATTGAAAAGGTTTCATGGAAGCATAGACTGGCAAAATTACAAAATTAGGTTATATAATAGAAAGTCAAAGAGCAGGAGGTAGAGCCAGTATGATGGCATAGCCACATGTCCTTGTTTATCCTATAATAACTAAGAACTAGAAAATCAACAAAAGAGACTAAATGGAGCATTTCAGGAGGCCCAAACACCAGGTGGAAAACTTAAGAGTGGACTGAGTGACAGGAAAGGGAGTAAAATCAGCAATAATCTGGACCAGTAAACAAAACAAGAGCAGGTTAAACAAGGGACTACTACGCCGAACGTAGGAGCACTGGGCCACCCCAAGTAAAACAATATGGCACGAGGCAGAGAAAGACTCACAGCCAGTGGGAGCTAAGCTAGGCACAGAAGAACTTCCCCAGGCCAAGCAAAGCCACAGCATGGGGCTTCCATGCTACATGGAATGTCATGCAGGCCTGATTAGCCTTGGAAGGAGCAAAGAAGACTAACTAAGCAACACTGCAGGATCTGAGGGACTCTGTGCAAACCAGGGGGTTTGGGACTGGGTGGACTGGAGGGGCTTAGGACAGATGGGGTACTGCCACAGGGGAGTATGTGCCGAGAGCAATGGCATAAAGGACCACGGGGGACTAGGACAGTGAGACCAAGGAGCACGTGTGGGCCAGGAAAGTGGCACTTGGGAGTATGTGCAGCCCAAGGAAGTGGTGACATCAGGGCAGTATGGGCTGGGGTCAGCAGCACTGGGGTGCATGCACAGCTGGGATTAGTTTAAGATCAGGTGGGTGAAGGAGCACTGAACAGGGCGAAAGTCAGCTGTACCAGACAGTCAACCACAGCGCAAGGCAGTAAGGTCTCAGGGAAGAAGGTCACCTGACCACATAGAGAAACATCAGCCCAAGCCCAAAGGAGTCATGCCAGACAGGTCACCCAAATTACTGAGGCCCCAAAACTGAAAAATCAAACCAACTGAAATATCTTGAATATCTATAGATACAACTTAAGGTGCAATAACCAAAAAAGTAATTCGGAATGACTTTCTGATGGCACAGAAACAACAATTTCTAAGCATCTAAACAAGAAGATCACCATGGCTTCTGAAAACTCCCAAATAATCAAAAATATGCCAGGCAAAGAAGACTTTCTGCAATTATTGGAGGTAGAATACAAAAGAACAATGTAGAAGACAGTGCAAGATATTAGGAAACAGATCAGGCAAAGTGCTGTACAGCACACTGAAAAATTAAACAAGGGGGCGGAGTTAAGATGGTGGACTAAGCCCACGTCTCTTTCTATCCCTCTGGAAACCAAGACCTGAATTGACAATCAAACAGAGCCTTCTGATCACCTAATCAGCCTCAGGACATGGCACAGAGCTCTTAATTGGGACTTCATACCACTCAGCGAAAAACCTCCTCTCTTTCGCTGACTCCCGCTCCTGGCGAGCCCCGGCTCTCACGGACGGAAGGTAAACGCACCATTTTGACTTTTTTTTTCCTCTGTCTCGGCTGGCGGGCGGAGCTGGGCCTTGCCGGGCGGCTGGACTCAGACACGCTGCTGGGGGGATAGGCAGGCAAAATTCCCATGTTCTGAGAGCCAGGCTCGGGACTGTGTTAACTGGCCACTTTGAGCCTTTCGTTTTGTAGTTGCCTCAGCGGGGTTTGTGCGGAGCTCCGTGGTCAGGGTGCGGGACGCCATGCTGGTACCGAGATTTTAGCGGGACCTCGTTCATAGCCTGGGAGCCAGCGCCTGCAAACGGAACAGTGCTTCTCTGACAGAAAAGTAGTGATTTTGCACAGTGCTGCCTATGTTGGGGGCCCTGCAACAGAAGCAGAGGAATCACTACCTCTCGGCACCTTTAGCCCCTCTGTCTGCTGCCTGTGTGGAGGACGCCATCTTGGATATGGTGGCCACAGCTGGACCTAAGTCTTAGCTTGGGACCGAGAGCCTGCCCACAGGAGAGCGCTTTTGTATCACAAAACCAGTACTCCACACAGTGTTGGCTAAGGCTAGGCCCTGTCAGCAGAGGCCACCAGGGCAGTAGCATTGCTGTATTCTGAACTACTTTGTTATCATCTGGGGTTGGATATAGTGGCACTTACTTTGTCAGATGAGAAGAGGGACCTCTACACCTGAAAACCTAACTGACTTGTGAACTGGTCAGAACCTTTTGCTTTACATTTGAAGACAGCCTAGAGAAACATTTGCAATCCATCCTCACAGTACCTCTTCCAGCCTCTATATACTCACATGGGACCCAAAAAGCAACAGACAATTGTGGCATACAAGCAATCACTCACGGCTTCAGAAGGCTCCCAAACAAAGCAACCAAGGAGTTTTCCAGATGAAGAAACTTTTATGAAAGCATCAGGAAGTGAATACAAAATTGATTATATACAGAGCCCATCTAGACCTTATACAAAATACAGCAGAACAAAAGGAAAACTTAAGCAAGTTGTTCAATCTGATGGAACACCAGTACTCTGAAATCCAACAGATCAAGAAGAAAATCAAAGACATAGAAACATCAGTGCAAAGCCAAGAAAACAGAATGGAACAAAAGGAAAAAGGAATTTCTGACTTGGAAGACGGAGCTACTGAGGCCAGCATTTATGAGCAGAAATCAGAAAAAAGAAACAAGAAAAATGAAGAAATATTAAGAAGCATGTGGGACTCCATTACGAGGAACAACCTTCGATTAATTGGAGTCCCTGAACAGGGTGAGACATCTGAGAACACAGAGAGTATTGTTGCTGAGCTGCTGAAAGAAAAGTTCCCAGAAATCGTGAAGGAAGAGAATATAGACATCTCAGATGCCTATCGCATGTCACCGAATATAGATCTCAAAAGAAAGACTCCAAGACATATTATAATCAAGCTTAACAAAATGAAACATAAGCAGCAACTCTTAAAGGCAGCAAGACTCAAGGCAAAGCTAACATTCAGAGGGAAACCCTGTAGGCTCTTGTTAGATTTCTCAGCAGAAACCATGCTGGCACAGAGACAGTGGCACAACACATTCAAAGTCTTGAAGGAGAAGAACTTCCAACCAAGAATTATGTATCCTGCAAAACTGTATTTCAAATACGAAAATGAAATTAAGACATTCCCAGATAAACAGAAACTGAGAGACTTTGTAAAAACCAAACCGAAACTACAAGAAATACTGAAAGAAGTTCTTGGCTTTGGCTTAGAAGAACAAAACCAATAACTTTATATTTTAGAACGACACACTACTCAATACTCTACTCATTTAGGGAAGGCTCCACAGTAAATCACACCTTTGATATGGAAAGAAGCAATCCAGTGATCACCATGAAAACTATGGTGTCATCATAATAAAAAGAGGGATGTACTACAGTCATTATAGTCCTTCCAGATGGAGAGGAAGATGACAAGACTGGTAGTAATTAAAATTGAGTTTATAAATAGTTTATTAAGGGGGTTCATATGGGCAGCTGTAAAGCACAACAAAGATGTATCATACCATTTCAAGAAATCTAACACACGAGTCTCAACAACTATAAAACCAGCTCTGAAAACAGTGAAAAATGAACTCACAAAAAACAGTGTCCTAGAACAGACTAATAAAAACAACAGAGAAAACATCAACATAAAAATAAACATATCACAATGGCAGCAGTGAACACATATCTATCAATAATTACATTGAATGTGAATGGACTGAATGCTCCAGTAAAGAGACACCGAGAGTCATCTTGGATCAAAAGACACGACCCATCCATATGTTGTCTACAAGAAACTCACTTGAGACCTAAAGACAGAAACAAACTGAAAATTAAAGGATGGAAGAATATATATCAAGCTAACAATGAACAAAGAAGAGGAGGGGTGGCAATTCTAATCTCAGATAAAATCAATTTTAATGTCAAATCCACCCTCGTGGACAAAGATGGACACTATTTATTGCTGAAAGGTTCAGTATACAAGCAAGACTTAACTATATTAGATATTTATGCACCTAATGTCAGAGCACCTAAATATGTCGAAAAAACACTGACTACACTCAAAAGAGAGTTAGATGACTCCACAATAACAGTGGGAGACTTTAACACTCCACTCTCATTACTAGACAGATCATCTAGAAAAAAGCTCAGTAAAGATACAGAAGACCTCGACACAATTGACCAACTAAACCTCATTGATATATACAGAACTTTCCACCTATCAGCAGACAACTACACCTTCTTCTCCAGTGCACATGGAACATTCTCCAGAATTGACCACGTCATAGGCCATAATGCAATGCTCAACAAAATCCATACCACTGAATTACTGCAAAGCATCTTATCAGATCACAGAGCCATCAAAGTTGAAATCAATCGCAGAAAAAACATAGATAGAAAGTGGAACTCTTGGAAACTGAACAACATCTTGCTCAAAAAAATAAGGGTTATAGAGGAAATCAAGGATAAATTACAGAAAGTCATGGATTCCAATGAGAACGAAAACACTTCCTACCAGAACCTACGGGATACAGCCAAAGCATGCTCAGAGGTCTGTTTATCTCCATAAATGCACACATCTGGAAGGAAGAAAGAAATCAAATCAAGGAACTAACTCTACAGCCTGAACAAGTAGAAAGAGAACAACAGAGGAACCCCTCGGGCACCAGAATAAAGGAGATCATAAAGATTAGAGCAGAGCTAAATGAATTAAAGAATAGAAAAACAATTGAAAAAATTGAAAAGACGAAAAGCTGTTTTTTTGAAAAGATCAACAAAATTGATAAACCACTGGATAAACTTACTAAAGAAAAACTTTATTAATAGAATTGAACACCGATAGAATGGGAAAAAATATTTGGCAACTCTATGTCAGACCGACGCCTGATCTCCATAATCTATAAGATACTACAAAATATCAATAAGAAGAAGATAAACCATCCAATTAAGTGATGAGCAAAGGAGATGGAGACACTTCACTAAAGAGGAGATCCAGGCAGCCAAAAAACACATGCGGACATGTTCACGATCTTTAGTTATTAAAGAAATACAAATCAAGATGACAATGAGATACCATCTCACCCCAACAAGATTGGCCATGATCCAGAAAACACAAAACAACAAATACTGGAGAGGCTGTGGAGAAAGTGGAACCCTCCTACACTGTTGGTGGGGTTGCAAAATGGTCCAGCCTCTTTGGAAGGCAATCTGGCGCTTCCTTAAAAAAATGGATATCGATATACTATTTGACCCAGTAATTCCACTACTTGGAATATATCCTACAGATTCAAGGCCTTTCACACCAGTGGAAACATGCACCAGAATGTTTACCGCAGCACAGTCCATGATAGCAAAAAGATGGAATCAACCCAGATGCCCAACAATAGAAGAATGGATAGGTAAACTATGGTACATATACTCAATGGAGCACTATGCAATGATAAAGAATAACGATGATTCCAGGAAACATCTCCTAACCTGGTTTCAACTGCAAGACATTATGTTGAGTGAAAGTAGTCAGCGACAAAGGGACAAGTACTGTATGAGACCTCTATGATAAGACCTCAAAAACAGACTTGTGTATAGAAGAAAAGACTCTTTAACAGCTGCAAGGGAGGGGAGGGAGGGAGGGTGAGATAGTTACTAGAAATCTAGTTGGGAGAAAGCCGTGATAGCACACATTAGAAACAAGAACAACATTAAGTGGACTTCAGCATAACTTGAGTACTCTTTCCATCTTGACTCAATACTGCAAGGATAGAGTAGCTGGGGCTGAGGGTTGGGGACCATCCTCTTAGTCGAATTCCAGGCCAATTGGCACAACTAGCATTTTGCTAAGAGAGCTCTCTGCACCCCACATTGGTGAGTGGCGTCTGGGGTCTTAAAAGTTGCCAAGCTGCCATCCGAGGACACAGCAAATGGTCCCAACTCAGCAGGAACGGATGCTTACCGAGGACCAAAATGACATGGGGTAAAGACAACCAAGAAGACAGAGAGACCCACAAGAGTGGGGGCCTACATCGACTTCGGACCGGAAGAACCGGATGGTGCCCGGTCCCCACCAGTGATAGCCATGATGGAGCTCACAGAGAGGAGTCTCACCGGCAATACAAGAATAAAAAGGGGTGCACCATGATATCTCCACTAAAAGACCTCAATTGATCGTCCAGCGATTTTGGGGTTCCTCTGAGAGTGTGGCCCCCGGCACTGATGCTGCCCTTTCCCATAAATTATAACAAAGGTCCACTCTTTGGACAGGAATGGATTGGACTTGGCAATGCAGAGTGACCATATATTGGAAGCACTTTGTGGTTCTATACATCTACAGGGTATCATCTTGCTGACCTCTGGCTGGAGGAAGGGGAGTGGACAGAGAGGAGGGGAAAGGAGGTTGTTGGGAGGATGAGACATGTATGGAGCAGAGAGGAACAGTGTACAGTCACCGGACAGGGAGAGCAGTGGAAACTGCATATAGGTGGGCATGTAAATTTATACGTGAACGTACATTTTCACTCAGTTATGTTAAGTAAAAATAAAAATACAATACATATTAAAGTGGTTCGTAATATTATAAATGTTTTTTTTTTTTTTTATGTTTTGCAATCTTTTATGACCGTTTACTCCAGATCAAAGGTGTAATGACAACTATCTACATTGGTGTTATATTTACTTACTACACAAGTTTGGCTTTCCTCTCTCTCATCACTAACTCAGTGATGTGCTTTCAACCCTAAATCTATTCCAAAGCACAACTGAGTATTCACACTCTCAACTGTCTAGAGTTTGTATGTAGTGACCTCATTAATACTATTATTTCAGACTTTCATTGTCAACTACTCATTTAAAAAGTGATCAGCCACCGTTAAGTTGTTAGTTGTCGTTGCGACAATTCTGACACATGATGTTCTATATGTATCAGAGTAGAAGTGTTCCCTAGGAGCTCCATAGGGTTTTCATGGCTGTGATTTTGGAAGCAGATCGCCTGAAATAAAATGAAAATTTAAAGTACTCTTCATTAATTCCCCTTTCACACTGTATTTACCCACCCTCAGGGTGGGTTTGAACCTCCGATCTTTCAGCTAGTAGTTGAGTGCTTCAATTTACAATACCCTGGGACTACACACACACACACACACACACACACACACACACACACACTTCATTAATATAAAATGGCAAAGAAGGCATAAATCACGAAAGAATGATGAAGCATCTCCAATACCTCTTCTAATGTGGTATCTGAAATTCCATAACCTATCAGATGCAGATGATGTAGATTCTGGTCCAGCGCCTGAAAGAGCCCTTTAAGGCTGGCTTTGTCATTTGGGAGAGAATATGCAAGCTCACTCCCACTGCTTGCTTTGAGAATCGCCTGGGGAACATAGGTCTGTATCAAAGACGTAACACGAGCTATTGGATCATGAATTTCCAGAACAGAAGGCTGTAAAACAAGAAAGAGAGAACATGTAAGTCCAGATATGCTTCAGTTGACTTTATATGTATCCATAAGCAAATTACGGCACTTGGCTGGCTTGGCATGAGCAAATTATTTTTTAAAATTCATTCCTAAAGAGTTAAGTCAGGAAATATCATTTCGGTGACAGCTGTTTCATTATTTTTCCTTTTCTTAAATACAAATTTCGAGCAATAAACCTGGCAAATCCAAATCTACATGCTGTCTGTGGTGGTGGGCATACAGTACCAGGCTACAGGGGGTCTCTAATCCTGAGGTGTCAAGGGCCCCTGCAGTAGTCCTGAGAATACTCTATGCCTAATACCTGGACCCCAGGATACAAGACTCTGAAACATGTAAGAACTATTGTGGACTGAATTGAACCTCTTAAAACATATGGTGAAATCTTGACTCCTATGCCTATAAATATGACCCTGTTTGTTTACAATAAGCTTTCTTTTGCTATGTCAATGTTGTTATGCCACAGCAGGACGGGTCTTAAACTAAATCACTTCTCAGTTATAAAAAGGGCAGAATATCAGGAAGACAGATGATGGACACCATTGCATTTATGAGGATATGAAATAAAGAAAGGGCCTGTCCCTAGAGTCACATCGTAATTTTGGATTTACAGCCTCCTGAACTGTGGAAGAATAAATTTCCTTTTTTTAAATCCACCTACTTACAATATATTTGGTTATGGTAGCACCAAGTAACTAAGACAGGAGCCATGTCAGCAAAGCAAGATGTAACACCGCAAATTAGAAAGGATGTAAACAGAAACCTCAGCTCTGGGCTCAAGCCCAGGCTTGGCAAGGGCCAGCAGGGGTCAGATACACAGTAGTATCCCACAGACTTGTCCCGCGAATTCTCTGACCAAGGAGAGTTGCCTTTGTGACCATTGAGAACGGGTGGTTTTCTCCATGTCCACACCACTGTGTCCCAAGGCAAGCACTACCACTTCCTTTCCACAGTTCACAGACACTACTAACTATAAACGCAACATAGGTCTCATCATCTAGGTACCAGCTCCATTTGCTCCAGCCCTCCACGGTTTTGCTTCTGGATTATGATAATTTTGTTGTAGTTGTTGGTCTTATTGTATTGTGATAAGTGCATATATATAGCAAAATACTTGTCATTTTCAAACTTTTTACAGGTACTATTCATTGACATTAATTATATTCATGATATCATATAACCATCACTAGTATCTATTTCCAAAGTTTCCTGTCACCCAAAGCTCAGTGTCCTAAGCAATAACTCTAATAAACTCTAATAAACACTAATAAACTTTGGTATCTAAACATCTGCATATTCTATGTACTTCATGTAAGTATTATTACACAATATTTGTTCTATTTCATTCATAATAATGTTTTCAAGGCATATCCATGTTGTATATCATCTATCAAGACTTCACTTGTCTTTATGGTAGAATAATATTCCACTGTATTATATGATACATTTTGTTTATGTTTGTAAAGTTTTTATATAGTCTTTGCCTATTCTGAGTATCACTGCCAAAAAACATATATCTAGAACATCCAGACACTCAAAGAGACTCCTATTGCCTATCAGGAAGTTCTGACCCCTCATCTGTTTCTTTCTGATATTCCAATGCTTCCTTGGTTTCCCAAACACTATCTTATCCTGTCCAGTGCTGACTGTTGTGTAGTCTTTTGTGTGAGGGAGGGGGCAGTGGTGGTTCAGTAATAGGATGCTTGCCTTCCATGCTGGATACCTAGGCTGTATTACCGCCCAATATACCACATGCACAGTCACCACACGTCTGCCAGTGGAGGCTTGTGTGCTGCTATGTTGTTAAACAAGTTTCAGTGTAGCTACTAACTGAGGTGGATTAGGAAGAAAGGCCAGGTGATCCACTTCTGAAAATCCACTGAGAAAATTCTATGGATCGTAACAACCTGATCTGCAACCAATCTTGGGAATGGAAAAGGATCAGATAGTGTTTTGCTCCATTATTCATGTGGTCACTGTGAGTTTAGATGGACTGAACAGCAGCTAACAACACAGAAGATGTCATGGATTGAACTGCGTCCCCCCCAAAATGTGTGTAACTATGTGACTGGGCCATGATTCCCAATATTTTATTATTGTCCTCCATTTTGTAATTTTCATATGCTGTATGTTAGAGGATTAGGATGGGACTATAAATCTCTTTCTAAGGTCACCTCCTTGCTCCACTGTAAAGGGAGTTTCCCTGGAGTATGGTTTGTACCACCCTTTATCCTTTCATCCTATAAGAAATAAAAGGAAAGGGAAGCAAGCAGAGAATTGGAAACCTCACACCATTGAGTAAGCAGCTCTGCAAGAAGAGCGCGTCCTTCAGACCTGAGGTGCCAAGATGCTCCCCAACCAAAGACTGATACAATGCAAGGATTTTCCTCCAAAGCTGACAAGTAGGAGAGACTTACCCTGGAGCAGACATCCTAAATTTAGACTTGTAGCCTACTGGACTCTGTAAGGATAAACTTTCCTTTGTTAAAGCCATGCACTTTGTGGTATTTCTGTTAGACTAAAGCAGAAGACCTCTTCCTAGATTATCAATCCGTTTCCATCCATACATTGCATCACATTTTCAGCGCCCTACACAACAGTCTCAAAACTGTTATACTCCTCCACCTTCCCTGATTCACCCAAAAGTGTTCGCAAAGAATCTTTCACCTTTCTGGGATTTGATTGGCCACTTACACTACAGTTATCACATTTTGTTCTTTTTAGGTGTTTCTTTGCCTCCCCTTACACTTCAATTATAAGTGCTTGTGGGCATAAACTATGTCTTTTTTGTTATTGTTCTCCACTTCCTTAGAGACACCTGGCAGCATAAGGTATACATGGAAAATTCAGAATAAATATCTATTAAATTGATTTTAAATTAACTCAAAGTGTAAAACACTATTAATTCTTAATGGTCACAATCTATTTCTTACGTCACAAACAAGAACAGGACATTCGAACTGTCACTAAGTCTTGCTCTAAATCCCTGCATTTCTTACCTCTCTTGTGAGCATCAGACTGAGTCCCTGGCCATAAGTCTTCTTCAAGCAGAAGGTAGGGCCACTGCACCTGAGCTGCCCCTGCTGCAGAATGGTGACACTGTCACTGAGCACTTCCACTTCATCCAGGTGGTGAGTTGTGAAGATGATGGTGCGACCTGCATTTCAAGAAAAGGAAATGTCAGAAGTGACATGACAAAGATTCCTGGAAGAGCATAGTGGGGTAGTTCTTTCAAAATAGGAGAGCTGGGAGGAAATTTGAAGATTATCATAGATTTTTGTTTGTTTGTTTTTTGTTTTTTTTAAATTAGAAGAAATTGAAATAAGTCTTTGAGAATTGACTTGCTTAAACACACTCAGCAAATCGAAAGTCCTAAAACTCTTTCCTATATTCCTACCACTTTACCTTCATTATGGAAATCCTAGTGGTAAGTAGTGGTTAAGCGTTATGACTACTAACCAAAAGGTCAGCAGTTCAGGTCCCCCAGGTGCTCCTTGGATACTCAACAGAGCAGCTTTATTCTGTCCTTCAAGGTTGCTATGAGTCAGAATTGGTAATAGGTTGTTTTTTTCTTTTTCTTTTAGATACCTTTATTACTGAAGCCTAATGGTGGTACAAACAGGTAAATGAAGGACTACTAACTTATCTACAGCTCTTCCACAGAAAGGCTGTGGTGATCTACTTCCATGATTTTAAAACCATGAATATCCTATGGAGCACAATTCTACTCTGAATACAAAGGATTGCCACAAGTCAGAAATGACTCAATGATCATTTACTCTCACTGCTATGGTTCTCTCCACATCCTTCTCACAAAATAAAGGGAGAACTCTGACACGCATGAAGGCTGAAACTGTGGCATAAAATTCTGAGCTCTTTGTCCTGGCCACCTCCTCCTTTAAGACTCAAAGATAGACCATAAGTAAACGCAGAAAAACGTTTTAACAGAAAAACACTAGGCAGTGGTACATTTCTCTCTCTCTCTCTCTCTCTGCCTCTCTCTCTCTCTCTCTGCCTCTCTCTCTCTCTCTATTTTATTCTGCTCTGCTCTGCTCTGCTCTGCTTTACTCTGCTCTAGTACTTGGCTTGGCTGGCAGTGCTGAAGTCTTTCTGGTTCCTTTTGTGTGTACTTAGAGGGAAGGCTATATTCTATGTAAGTGGCTGAAGAAATTGAAAATCAAACAAATACTCTATTCAGGCATCAGTTAATTTATAGAAAAGATTTCTGAAAATGGTCACTGGAAGAGCAGAGGCTAGAGAAAGTAAAAGATATTTGTGTAAAGTTCATTTCAGTTATGTAGAAGGAAGATATTACCAATTTCAGTGTCTACATTGGGTTTGCTTAAATTAGCTCAATTCTAACAATAGGATAGGAATAATAACTACTGATTGACTCTTGTCTCAAAAGAAAATTGTCAAAGAGAAGATGGTTGAATGCATTTGTAACTCTACTCAAATTTAATATTTTTAAATAAAGGAGAAAGATTCAAAGACTTAGACTCTCCAGCTCATGAGGAAAGAAAAAAAAAAGATGCACTTAGAAAGAAATCATAAAATACAGACCCAAGAGCAGCAAGGAGCTGGGTTCACAGCTACTGAATCTTGCAGTAGACATGTCCCAAAAAACAAGATATCCTCTTTTGAAGTAAAACAATGTACTTACTCACTAGACTCAAGCTTAGATATGGTGATTAGGGCCATCCTTAAACTCAGATGATATGTTCTCTTACAATAAGATAGTCTAAAAGTAAAAGCCAACTGAAACTGAAATACTAAAAAAAAAATTCATATTAATTATCAGCATACCTAAAGAAACTCAGGACACAGTCCAAATCTCAAATGCCAGGTACCACTCTGTTCTGCCACAAACACTGCTATACTATCTATTGTTCCATTTCAGATGGCATTATTCTATCGCCTTTTCTTAGAAAGTTGTACTTTCCACCTTCACTTTCCCTTGTATGTGATAATAACAATAGTGATGATGTAAACTCTTACTGATTGAGCACCTCACACTAAATATTGAGCTATGTAAACCCTAACCCACTGCTGTCAAATCAATCCCAACTCATACCAACACTACAGGACAAAGAACTCCCTGATAGAGCTTCCAAAGAGTGCCTGGTGGATTCAACTGCCAACTTTGGGTTAGCAACCACAGCACTTGCCCACCATGCCACCAGGGTTTCCACTGAGCTATATACTGTCAAATATTTGTTGTTTTTGTATGTGATGGGGTTGATCCTGACTCATAGAAACCCTAGATGACAGAATACAACTGCCCTATAGGGCTTTCAAGACTGTAATTTTAGAGAAGTAGGTTGTCACATCTTGCTCCTGAGGAGCTGGAGGAGCTGATGGATTTGAACTGCATACCCTTCAGTAGGCAGTCAGGTCTTTAACCACTGCACCATCAGGGATAGCTCTCTCACTCTTTCTCTATATATCTATATATATATATACACATATAAGTGTGTACATATATGCATATACACACACACATATACACATATGTATATACATATATATAGATGCACATGTATGTATATATGTGTGTATATATGTATACACACACACATCCCTCATTGCTGAATATCACTGCAGTTACCTTGGAAGTACTCCCCTTTGGAAGCCATGCACTGAAGCTGGCACCTATTCAACCCTTCAAAGCAATTTTTGAACTCTTTTTCTGGAGTGGCCATCAGAGCTGTTATTGTAGTACCCTTGAGGTCCTGAATGTCATCAAAATGTCTTCCTTTTAATGTTTCCTTTGTCTTGAGGAAAAGAAAAATGTCATTGGTGCTCAAATCAGGTGAGTAGGGAGGGTGTTCCGATACGGTTATTTGTTTACTGGCTAAACTCTCCTTCACAGACAACTTTACAATTAAGTTTGTGAACTGGCCACCATGCGCAATGGCCATTCCAGAAAGAGCTCCAAAACTGCTTTGAAGGGTGGACTTGGCACTGACCATGGTACATATAGCTTCACAAGGGGAGGACTTTGAAGGCGACCATAGTGATACTCAGCAATGAGGTACATAACACTTAAAAAATTAAGTTCACAGACCTAACTACCAGACCTCAGGTGTATGTCTGTACATGTGTATATGTATGTGTGTACACACATACATATTCACACAAAGCTTTTCCTTGCTAAGTCCTACAAACTTGTTTCTATCATTGATTCCAATTCATAGGGACCCTATATAACAAAGCAGAACTGTTCCATAGAGTTCCCAAGGAACTCCTGATAAATTTGCCTTAGCACTGAACCACTGTGTCACTGTATTTCCACAAAATGGTATAAGGTGATAAAATTGTCTCCATTTTGAAGTGACAAAACTGAAGCTTGGATGAATTTGATAATTTCTTCAGGGTCACACAGGAAGGGCTACAGCAAGAGAACATGATGCAGTGCAACAATTCAGTTGCTACGTGCTGTTTTGCTCTGTTGTCTTCTGCTCCCTTGTTTATCCGTGATATTGAAGCATAAAGTTACCAAAAGCCATTTTATTAAGAACTAAACACTACCTATCACCAAGCTAGCAACACATAAATGAAATTCCAGGTAGATGGATCCCCCCAGTGCACTCATCATCTGATGAAAGAATCTTTTTCTACTCTGTAGGGGAAGTTTGTTTTCACAGAGGCTTGAGATCTATTTCACAAAGATTACCTGGAGGTTTGAAGCTGTTTCAAGAAATGGCTATACATGTGGATTCTTGAAGACACATTTTTCTTTTAACATTGTCTATTTAATCTGCTTACATCCTATTGATTTTGTACTTCAACCAGTGCAAGGACTATTCCAAAGGAGTCTTCCAAAAGCAAAAATCATTTCTAAATTATAGCAGACAGTGAGAAAACATCTAATTTACAGCAATACATTTTGACGAAAACTTTTTCTGAGATTTTTATTTCATCTTTGTGTGTGTGTGTGTGTAAAGTTGCCTTTATACTGATTATGCAAATGTACCATCAGCTAAATTTTAAGACCTCCATCTCTGATTTTTTTTAACAGACAAGCATAGCGAGCATCCTTGCAGCATTCGGTCTGTATTATGATTCATCTGTACATGTGCTAAGTAAGGATAATCCGTTTTGTCTATATCTCATTTATCTTCCCCATTAGCATCAGGCTAGCAGGGAAGTTTAAATCAGCTTTATATCAAATAAAATCAGTCCTTTTAAGCAATGTTCAGTGTCTCTTGCCAAGAAAGCTTACTTCTTCTCATTTTGTCTACTTCATCTATTTTTCCTAAAGGAAAGAAGAGCATTAAGTGATCTCAGGCAACATGAAGAGTTAGTAGCTTCAGGTGCACTGTCACCCACCTCATTTGGTGTCAGGATGATGGCTGAGACCACCTAGTCCTGCCTGCCATCTATACTGTAATTCATTGGCATGAGTCTCTTGGACCATAACTCTCAAAAAGATCATGGTGGAATGTGATCTCTGGTTGTCTTGTCCTGATATCAGGTCCTGCTGGCTGAAGAAACAGAATCTCTACACTGGCTTGGGGCTAGTTCCAAGGGGCCACCTTATTCTGTCTAGTAGCCTCCCTAGCAGGCCCAAGTCCCTTCTCAGAGTCTAAGCCCATGGGCCCTGAGGAAGCACATGTAGACCAGCCCTCAGGCCCCTCTGAGACTCTGTGCTCCTCTCTGCTTCATAAACAGTGGTGTGGCAGTACCATACGCCAGTGCTATCAACACGACACTTAATTTCTGATAAAATTTACTCCCACAGGTAAAGGCCTAGAAGGAAAAAGAAACCTACATATGCATGCTCCAGTTTTGTACTCCTTTCTCTGCATCTTCCTTCTACAATCTTCAGAAACATGAGGGACAGATGGAACAGGATTATTTTCCTACATTCCTTTCACCTTCCTTCTTTCTGGAGAACTTTTTTACTCTAGAGAGAAACTTGATGATCTGGGTCTTCTGTGCTCTGCCATTTGCTTGCTACAGCAAGGGAGAGCTGCTTTTTGTAGTTTCTCTTGGCCTTTTTTAGTGACAGGAGATGCACTTAAGGTCAAATAAGAATAAATTTTTATCTTCAAAAGACAACAGAAAAAAGGAAAATAATACTCTCTAAGATTCCATATTGACCCTGTCACTTAAGCTGCTACACTTAGCAATACCAAGAATTTTATTTTCCATATTCTCCCTGATGTTTCTTTCAAAACAAGAGCATTTCTGTTACAAAATACCTAGATCAATACTTTCTAGTTGTCAAAAAATGCAGGAATTTGTAAAGTAGTAGTAACTCCCATCAAATGTTATACACTGCATATGTACAAGAAAAATAAGGAGTCAGAGAGCCCATGACTGAGTTTGAAGTGTGGTTCAGTAAACTTGAACTTCATCTGTGGCTATGGGCAAATCATATGCCCATCTCCCTGTGCCTTGGTTTCTTTACCTGAGAAAAAAAGAGTTTGTTCTGGATTATCCCTAGGATGCCTCCTCCTGTACTCTGTGATTCTATCATGGAACATGACACGGATGAATTACAAGTTCAATTTAAATCATCTTTCATTACCTGCACTGATAATATCATTGCTAATATTATACAGAATACAAAACAAAATAAGAATCCTTAGAGTGATAGAAACATGTAATGAATGTACTTCTGTAAAACTTCATGCAAAAAACATTTTCATTGTGAGCAGGATAATATGTCCTTTTTTGATATGGTTTGGTCCTTCCAACATTCATTTTCCTGGGCCACAATATTAAGGAAAGAGAAAGGGAATGATGTCTAACACCTACCTTCTCGGTATTTCAAGAGAATATCCCAGATGTTGCGACGGGAGCAAGGGTCTACACCACTGGTGGGCTCATCGAGAACCACAGTCTGGGACATACCAATGAAAGCAATGCCTATGGAGAGCTTCCTCTTCATGCCTCCGGAGAGAGCTCGGGTTTGTTTATGCTGGTGCTCTGTTAACTCTACAGCCTGAAGAGTTCTGAAACAAAACAAGAGCTCTTCACTTCTCTCTCCTTAAAGCAGAGTTTCAATTTTCACTCCATGAACAATGAAGTACTTCTAAACCATGGATACACAGGAGGCCTAGAGTGTGTACACAGTACTGCACTTCCTGATGCTTGGTTTGGAATCACATCAATGGATTAAGTTTGGTACTGGTCAGAAGTCTTTGCCAAGTATTTTCTTGGAAAATACTTCAGTTCTCTCCTTTCTGGAGAAAGATCACCTTTCTGCACTCATACCACCTGCAAAAGTATCCACATCTCCTCCAGGTGGCAAGTAGTACAATAAAATGGCTATGAACTAATGTGGTCAGGAGAAAAATTAGCTTGAGGCCCAGGTCCCCCTAACCATTCACTGCAGGTTGAATTTGGAGAAGTTCTTCACCTCTCTGGAACATCACGCACTACACTTGTATCACCTCACCATGTTGACTGAGTAAATGGGAAGTTCTAGCAAAGTTCTGTGTGCAAGGTGTTTGTAAATCACCATATGCTATTAATGAAAGAATAGCCTTTTGACTCTCACTTGGCAATCTTTCAGTGTAAGAATCCCAGATTCCAAGCACTTAGCACCATGTAGTCCACTGTTCACTATGTGAACCTTCACTTTCCTTCTATGGCTCTTTTCCCACAAATAAGTGTTCCACCAGGTGCTCCTTGAATGCTCTGGGGGTCAGTTCTACCCTGGCCCCTAGGGTCGCCAGGAGTCGAATCCAACTCGATGGCACTTGGCTGGCTGGTTATTCTTTAAACTCATTCCCATGTTCACTGAACAGAATACTTCCCCGTCATCACCTACTCAAATCTTAATTATTGTTAAAGACCAGTTAAAGGTTTCCAGAAAACGGTCCCTGTCTACCTAGACTCAAGAGTTCCATTCCATCTGAGCAAAGGCATTTTTATAACTTGCTGGTATTCAAAAATTGAAATGACACCAAACATTTATAGTCAGGGAAAAGGGGGCAAGGCAGATGAGGAAAAATTATAAGGAAGTTTCTGTATACTTGAACTTCCAGAATAATTGCATTCTAGGTTTGGGGGTCTTAAGCAAAGACTTTAGAGAAATTCCAAGGAATTGCTTGTCTCAGCCAAAAGTGAATTTTTTATGTTCATTTCATTATTTACATACTTTCCATTCTGCACTGGATTCTAGTACAGAAAGGGTTCAAGCTAGCTTCTCAGGATCTCATTTTTCAATCTGTCTACTTATGGTTAGTCCAAATGTTATTCTGGGTTTTCCGTTGGTTTATAGCAGTGACCTATGCCCCTGTTTGCCAGGTGATGTCATTGTTAACAACACACCTGCTGGAAGGAGAAAGATAAATGATTCAGTTCTTTCAGATTACTGTCTTGGCCCTACAATCTCTCCTAGGCATGGCTGTCAACAGTTTTCCACCTAGGATATTTCCAATAGAGCAGGGAAGGTAAATCTATTCAGCCTAATTTATTTACATTAACACGAGATCAATCAGCAGAAAAAACAAGTCTGTAAGATGTCAGATCTTCTCAAACACACGTGCTCTAATTACACTTTTAAACCAACCGAAAATCTTTCCTTTCCTTGTTTCTTCTGTTGACAGTACTTGGTGTCACTACTAAAACACACTTACTAGCACTTTCTTGGTGGGTCCCACATTGCTGCCCTACTGTATACATCCATCAGCTTAAAGCCCACCTCTTCGTATTTGTGGCCATTATGATACAAAAGTTCTTGTGAACTAATACGAGTGTGCTTTTTGTTGTAAATAGATGCCACTGAGCCAAGTATGACTCATAGAAATTCTGTGTACAGGAAAACAAAACACTGCTGGGTCCTGTGCCTTCTTCACAATCGTTATCCTTGAGCCCACTGTTATAGCCCTTATGTCAATCAATTTCATTGAGAGTCTTCCTCTGTTTCACTGGCCCTCTACCTCGCCAAGCAGGATGCCTGTCTCCAGGGATTGGTCTCTGCTGATAACATGTCCAAACTATGAGAAATTAAGTCTAGCCATCCTTGCTTCTAAGGAACATTCTGGCTGTCATGGATTGAATTTGTTTCCCCCAAAATCTGCGTAGCAATTTAACTAGGCTATGATTCTTGGTATTGTGTGAGGTTTCCTATCTTGTAATGTAAATGATGTAAATGAGGAAAAATGAGCGGCAGTGGGCTAAGACTCAATGTATATGATTGTTTTGTACCTTGAGGCAGTCTATTGTGATATAAAGGAAAGAAGGTCGTAGAGAAATTTGGTAACCTCATACTACCAAGAAGCTATGCCGGAGGCTAAGCGCCCTCCTTTGGAAACGACTGGGGTTCCTGTGCCTCAGAAGCTTCCAGCCCAGAGGAAGATTAATGACAAGAACCTTCCTCTAAATCCAGCAAAGGAAACTGTTCTCTGGAGCTGACACCCTGAATTTGGACTTTCTTGCCTGCTGCACTGTGACAAAATAAAATTTCACTTTTTAAAGCCGTCCATTCATGGTATTTCTGTTAAAGCAGCACTAGATGACTAAAGCCCTGGCTTTACTTCCTCCAAGACAGATTTGGTTATTCTTCTGGCAGTCCACAATATATTCAGTGTTCTTTACCAATGCCACAATTAAAAAGCATCATTTCTTCGTGGTCCTCCTTATTCATCGTCCAGTTTTCACAAGCATGTGAGGCAACTGAAAATATCACAGCTTAGGTCAGTAACACCTTAGTCCTCTACATGACATCTTTGCTTCTCAACACTTCAAAGAGATCTTTTGCAGTAGGTTTCCCCAGTGCAATACATTCGATTTCCTGACTACTGCTTCCATCGACATTGTGGATTCAAGCAAATGGTATGCCTGACAATTTTTCTCTGTTTATCATAATATTGTTTGTTATTCCACGTGTGATGATTTTGTTTCCTATGAGTTTCAGTGTCATCCTTACTGGAGTGTGCAGTGTTTGATCTTCATCATCAAGTACTCTTTGCTTTTAGGAAGAAAGATGTCATCTGTGAATCACAGGTTAGTGTGTTTGGCACCTGTGTATGCTTCTCTGTACCCTCACTGCACAGTTGTCCATCAAGGGGGATGAAAACGGTACCATGTTATTGCAGTAACCAATGATCTCCTCATACTAAGTCCAGATGTCATTTCTGAGCCTTCATTTTACTTGATACTCAAAAGCATTGAGTACATTTGATCATTCCTTCCTCCTTACCAGATTTGGTTTACTCTTTTGTCACCTTCCTACCCCAGGGGTCTCTCTTTCTTGCTTCCTTGGCTGCTCCCAGTTTACATCTCCTTACTCTTCATGCCTACGTGCTCCAAGGCTCAAACCCTCTGTCTTTTCTTCTGAATCTGCTCTCAATCCCTTGACAGCATCGTTGCTGTGAAACAAATCTGCCTAAAACCCAGTGTGAATTCCTTATTATACACTGGAATTCTAAGTGCTAACACTAACAACATAGTAACATCTCATCGACTTAAAGACTCACTAAAGTTCTTTCTGCAGTGTCTTTTCTAGGTCAAATTAAGAGCAAAATAGTATGGACTTAACTCTTGACAAATGTTCATTCTAAAGATTCTGCCAGGCATGGTACTTCCCATGAGCTTGCTTTTTAATGAAGCTACGTATTAAGGAAGCCAAGTGGTATTACTGGAGACTAATAAAAACAGTGGCTGTAAATCCATTGTTTTCAGTTTTCCTACCTTCTAATTGAGAACTGCTGTCCTAAAACACGATCTCATTCTGACTGCTTTTGTGAAAATTGGTTTTGTTTCTAGGTAACATGCTGTTACTTGACAGCTACTAAGATTGCTGTGTTCCCAAAAACGATGCTGAAGCCTATGCGGTATTGTTAGGTGTTTGATTTAAGCCCCTGAACAGAAGCACAATAGAGTTTACTCTCTGCGTGTGTGTAAAATATATACAAAATTATAACAAGTGAACTGTAAATTAAAAACACTAATTGTACACAACCAATTTGTTACTTAGTAATGTACAATCCATATAACACCTAGACATTCCTCCTTAAATACTCTAATATAGAATAGATTTCAGAAGTACAATGTAAATATTTCTCCTTGTGTATGAAAGTCTCCACTCGGATTAACATTATTATCAGCCACTCTGAAAACATTACAAGATGTGAACCAACTCACTTTGAGCAGATAATATCATCAGATCCCCACTCAATATTTGATTTGTTCTGTATACCCACTTGACACACATCTGGTATCTAAATACAAGTCAGCTATTTTAGCTTGAGATCATCCAAAGAAGTAGTGATCCTTGACAATATGGAGCAATAAAACTGACTGCAGTGCATTTGTTGATAAGCAGTGAGTCATTGTCCAAAGTCACTTTTGACTAAGATTTCTAAGGAGACCTGACAGCATGTTGTTTCCCTGGTATGGTGATCTCAGAACCTTACCTAAGTATAGGGAACCTCTACCATATTTGGAGATTGTTGTCACATTTTCTTCTGTTTCTTATCTCAATGAATTTTGTTTGAAAGGCTTACAAGGTCTCCAGGATCTGGCTCAGTTTTCTCCCAGCCACCTTATCTCCATTCCAGCCAGCCTGGCCTTTGCCTTCTAGTCAATTAGCCAAGCTCTTGGCCTTCACAGTCTTTGGCTCTGTGAGTTATTACCACCTACAATGTCTTCTACTCTAACCCACACCACAACTGCAGGAAGCCTCTATTTATCCTGCACCCCTCTGTTCAACCACTTCTATAACCTCACCCCTTCCCTTCAATAACACTGAGTTACTCATTTTCCTGTGACTCCACTACATCTGTTTTATCTACACTCTAAAACTGAAATACAACTCATTGTTATTGAGTAGACTCTAATTGATGGGTGACCCTGTAAGACAGAGGAGAATTGCCCATAGGGTTTCCAAGGAGTGGCTGTTGGATTCAAACCATTGATCTTTTGGTTAACAGTCAATTCCTAGCCATTATATTACTGTGGCTTCTGTACTCATTCACAACCATGTAATTTGCTATCTTTTAATCAATTACATAAATGTCTTTCTTTTGGATTCAAGAGCAGGGATTGTTGTGCCTTTGTTTACCAGAGCCCAACTACATATTGATGAATATCTTTTTCATAAATAAAATTTGTGGAGTGAATGGCAGAGTGAGGAGCAGCAGAACATAAGACTAGGAAGTTAGAACAGGAACTGATGGTGAAGTACTTTGCATACCCAAGCTAAAGTAATGAACGTCAATCTGTAGGAAATTAGGTGACACTGAAGATTTCTTAACAGGAAAATTGCACTATTCATTTACTCAGTTATTCAATTCAAAGAGTATTTATTACACTGCAATGAATTAAAGTTTCATCACTCAAGAGGTTTGAAATCTGCAGGAGGAATACAAAAGACAAATAAATATAGGTTGACATTGTTAAAAATTATGTAAAAAATAAATCAAGGTAATAAGAATAGATAAGACTTCCAAGGAGTGGGAGCAAGCAGTGTTATTTCAGATAGGATGCTCAGGAAGTCTTCTCAGGTTAGTTGACATTTGAACAAAGACATGAAAGAAGTCAGGCAGCACACCAAGCAGATAACATGCACAAGAACAATTAAGCCGAGAAAGCAACAAAAGCAAAGGCCCTGAGGCACAAACACGCTTGGTGTATTCAGGAAGTAGCAACAAGACCAGCATGACAGATACTTTGTGATGATGAACAAGAGAAGCAGGAGGGAAATAAAAAAGAAATGCAGAGTCTGGTAGCACAGTTTCTTATATATGTGTATCATTATAGGTCATTGTCCAAATCAGAATTATTTTGAGGTATAATGGGGTGCCAATGACAAATCTGGGATAAAAAGGGTAAAGACAGTCTATCACGAGAGCATAAGGACACACAATTACTATACTGAATTGGATTTTACAATGAATCTGATGGGAAACCCTCAAAGAGTGGTGGGCAAAGACATCACAGGATCTGGCTTGTGTGGTGGAAGGATCACTGGCTACCTTATGGAAACAGTCAGATGCAGACATAAGAAGACTGCAGGAAGATGGGGTGTAAAGAGGGGAAATTTAGGAAGTCACCACAATAATCCAAGACAGAGAGGGCAGTGGGTTTAAGAGAAGATTATCCTTAAAGAAGCAAACAAAATAGGGATAGGGAGAAAAAAATAGTTTGGGACAGGACAGCCAGTTGAAACCCATGGTATCTGTCTGGAATGAAGCAATGAAGACGTGACCTGAACTACTGGTAATGGAAATGAGGACAAAGATGATGGAGAAGCAATGTGAAAGGAAATGCTAATTGTCAAATAATCATTTCAATTGTTCAACATGGTATCTAATAATATCACCAAAGGTAAATAAAATATAGCAACTTTAAGGCTCACTCCTCTTCTCCTCATCCTTATGGAGTTATACATATCAAGGTAGAATATAGCACAGTGATGGACATACTTGAATACATAATAGATAAATAAAATTACACAGAATGAAACAACACAAAATAACCCTGTACATTCTCACCTTCATTAAGGGTAGACTGTAAGTACTTATTTTAAAAATAAAGCTTGCACAAATATTTTAAAATAATAACAATAAGCAAAAAATGTTCATTTCAATTTACATGTTCTAGGAGCCAAGATGGTGGTGTAGCCACTTCACTTTGATGATCCCCCTAATAACAAAGAACTAGAAAATCAATATAACCAACTAAATTAAACATTCCAGGAGACCTAAACACAGATGGAAAACTGAAAGAATGGACTGGGTGACAGGAAGAGGAGAACACTAGCATGTATAAGGACCAGTAAACTAATCAGGACCAAGTTAAACAAGACTGAACCAAGACAGATACAGAGGTGATGCCAAATGCCATCGAGTCGGATCTGACAGTCTACCCTAAATAAAACAACACAGGCACAGGACAGACAGACTTCACATTCTGGAGGTAAGCTGGGTAGAGGAAAACTTCCCCAGGCAAAATGAAACCACAGCATGGGGCCAAGAGATGCCACACAGACTGCAGCAACATTGGGCCTGGCTAAGCAATGCAGCCTGGCACTGAAGGTTGTTGTGCAGGCCAGAAGAGCTTGGGACCAGGACAGCTGAGAGGGTTCCGGGCTGTACAAGTCAGAGGGCCTTAGAATCTAGTGGACCTGCAGGGCTTATGGCAGAGCAGGTCAGATGATTGTAGGACCAGGTGACCTGGAGCAAAGGCACAGGTACAAACATAAGTTGGGACTGTGGCATGGAGGCACATGAAAGTTGGGGTGGCAGTGCAGTGGAGTGCAGGGGCCAGAGAACTGTGGGATCAAGTGGCCAAATGTGCATCAAGTGAGGCTGAAGAAAGTTGTGCCAACCAGCTGACCACAGAACAGGGCAATAAGGTTAAGAGGCAAAAGGTCACCAGACTATATAGACAAATGCCAGCCCAGAACTAAAACAGAGACATTGTACCAGTCAACCAAATTATTAAGGCTCCAAAATGCAAACCAGCTCAAAAATCTTGAATATCCATGGAAACAATCCACAACAACCAAACAAAAAAAAATTGCAATGACTTTCTGATGGTGTGAAGACAACAATCAATTTATAAACATCTAAAGAAGCAACTATTATGGCTTCCAAACACTCCCAAAATAAAATAAAATAAAATAAATCAATAAATGTCCCAGATGAACAAGACATCATGCATCTATCAGAGATAGAACACAAAAGATTGATGTATAGAGTAGTGCAAGATATCAGGGAAGAGATCGGGCAAAGTGCAACACAATAAACACACTGCAAGAAATGCTAGAGCAGCAATCATCTGAAATTTGAGCTAGATAGCTCAATAGAAAGTCAAACAATCAGAATCACTAAAATTGAATGACAAATTAGCAAGACTGAAGACAAAGTAAACAACATCAGCATACATGAAGAAAAATGAGACCAAAGAATCTGGGAAAAAATGAAGAATTACTAACAGTTGTGTGAGAGTCTATCAAGGGGAATAATACATAAACGATTGGAGTATCAGAACAAGAGGAGATAACTGAAAAACTGAGAAAATTATTGAAGAGTTGCTGACAGAAAACTTCCCTCTTATGAAAGATGAGAAGATATCCATTCAAGAGGCTCACTGAACCCCACTCAAGATAGATCCCAATAGGAATACACCAAGGCATATCATAATCAAACTTAATAAAAGTAAAGGTAAAGAGAGACATTTAAAGGCAGCTGGGCCTAAACTAAAAATAACCTACAAAGGAAAACCTCCAAGAATGAGCTCAAATTACTCAGCAGAAACCACACTGGCAAGAAGACAACACAACGAGGTATACAAAGCCTGAAGGGGGAAAACAAAACTGCCAATCAAGAATTATATACCCCCCAAAATTGTCTTTCAAGTATGACAGTGAAATTAGAACTTTCACAGACAATCAGAAATTTAGACAATTTGTGGAAACCAAACCAAAATTACAAGAAACATTGATGGAAGTTCTTCAATTAGAAAATCAATGCTGTCAGATACACATTCAAAGATTCAATATTTGCCAGGCCAGTCAGATACCATCCACAAAAGATACTCAACATCAAATCACAAAAAAAAAATAGAAATCCAGAGAACTAGGGACTTAGACAACAACAAAATTATACACACTACTGGGACAAATTAATATACCCATAGATCTTTCTCATGGGGAGAAAGCCAAGGTGATACAAAGAATTACAGACTAGAGTACATTTAGTTCAACAGAGGGGAACATGGGGTTAATGACAAAAGAAATCTGCAATTCTACACACCAAAATGATAAACAAAATAAAAAGCAAGGAAAACACAAAGTCTCAGCAACTGCAAAATATGCAAAGACTGAAAGAAGACATGGGAATAAAACACAAAGAGAAAAGACTCAGCACAGAAAATTGCATGGAATAAAGAATGATCCACAACACAAAAAAAGACATCAAAATGATAGCACTAACCTCACATCTATCAATAATCACATTGAGTGTAAGTGGACTAAATGGGCCAATAAAGAGATACGAAGTCACAGACTGGATAACAAAACATGACTCAAATATATACTGCTTACAGGAGCTATGTTAGACTCAAAGACACAAACTTCAACTCAAAGAATGGAAAATATATATATCAGGATAAGAACACTGAAAAAAGGGCAGGAGTGGCAAGACTAATTTCCAGCAAAACAGAATGGATAAAGAGGGACAAATGGTTAACAGTCCAATACACCAGGAGGACAGAACTATGTCAAATATCTATGTCCCTGGTGACAAGCTTCCAAAATACATAAAACAAACACTATTCACACTGAAAATAGACATAGAAAAACAAATAGAAAGCTACACAATAATAGCAGGAGACTTCAACACATCACTCTCAGTAAAAGACATGACATCTTGAAAAAAGCTCAGTAAAGACATGGAAGATCTAAGTGCTGCAGTCAACTAACTTGACCTCACTGACATTCAGAACACTCCACTCAACAGCAGTCAAGTATGCTTTCTTTCCCAATACACATGGAATGTTCTCCAGAACTGACCACATATTAGACAATCCTGAATATTCAAAAATATTGAAGCAACACAAAACTTCTTTTTTGGCCATAAAGGCATGAAATTAGAAATCAATAACAGAAAAAAGATAGAAAAAAATAAAAAACATGAAAACTGAACAACATTTTCCTCTGGAACTACTAGTAATACAAGAAATCAAAGATGGAATAAAGAAATCCATAGACCCAAAGAAGAACGAAAGCACATCCCACCAGAACCTATGGGACACAGCAAAAGCTGTGCTCAGATGTTGTTTCATCTCAATAAATGCACACATCTAAAAACAATAAAGGCCCAAATCAATGAATTAACTTTTCAACTAGAACAACTGGAAAGAAGCCCACAAAAGAACACATCGAGCTCCAGAAGAAACCATAACCCAAACCAAATCTACTGCCATCAAGTTGATTCTGACTCATAGCTACCCTATAGGTCAGAGTAGAACTGTCCCATGGAGTTTCCAAGGAGCACCTGGTGGATTTGAACTGCTGACTTTTTGGTTAGCAGGCATAGTACTTATCCAATATGCCACCAGGGTTTCCCCAGCAAAAAGGGAATAATAAAAATTAGAGCTGAAATAAACGAAATAGATAATAGAAAAACAATTGAAAAAGTCAACAAGACCAAAAGCTGATTCTTTGAACTGGTCAACAAAACTAATAAACCATTGGTCAAGCCGACAAAAGGAAAACAGAAGAAGAAACAAATAAACAGAGTAAGAAATGATATGGGCAATATCACAATGGACCCAACTGAAATTGAAAGAATCATAACAGAATACTATGAAAAATTTGTACCCTAATAAATTCAAAAATTTAAAAGAAATGGAAATTTTCTATGGAAAACACATCTACCCAAACTAACCCAAACAGAGATAGAACAACTAAATATGACCATCACAAAAGAAGAGATTAAAAAGGTAATTTAAAAACTGCCTGATTCCTTCACTGGAAAATTCTACCAAATGTTCAGAGAGGAGTTAACATCACTACTACTAAAGGTATTCCAGGGCTTGGAAAGGATGAAATGCTCTGAAATTCATTCTATGAAGCCACTATAACCCCAGGACCAAAACTGGATAAAGCAGTGCAGAAAAGGAAAATTATAGAACAACCAAACTTAGATGCAAAAATCCTCAACAAAATCCTACCCAATGGAGTTCAACAACACATCAGAGCAACAGTTCACCATGACTGTGTAGGATTCATCCCAGGGATGCAGAGATGGTTTGGCATTAGGAAAACAATTAATGTAATCAATCACATAAATAAAGCAAAAGACAATAACCACCTAATACTATCAATTGATGCAGAAAAGGCATTTGAAAAAGTCCAGCATCAATTCATGTTAAAAACTCTCGGCAAAGTTGTCCTAGAAAAGAAATTCCTCAACATAATGAGGGGCATCTACACAAAACCAATGGCCAACATTATTCTAAATGGAAAGAAGTTGAAAACACTCTCCTTAAGAACAGGCACTAGACAAGGATGTCCTTTGTCACTACTTCTATTCAACATTGTTCTGGAGGTTCTAGCCAGAGCAATCAGGCATAATAAATACAGGACATTCAAACAGGTTAAGAAGTTAAAATATTGCTGTTTGCAGATGACAAGATCTGATACACAGAAAACCCTAAGGCATTCATGAAAAAAAAATACTGAATCTAGTTGAAGAGCTTAGCAAAGCACAGCATACATAATAAATATATATAAATCACTTGGATTCCTTTACAACAACAAAGGGAGAATCAAAGTGGAATCTCAAAATCATTACCATTTACTACAGCCCCCAAGATGACAAAACACCTAGGAATAAATCTAACCAGAGACATGAAAGACATATACATAGAAAACTACAAGACCTTACTGCAAGAAACCAAAAGAGATTTCCCTAAGTGAAGAAATCTACATTGCTCCTGGATAGGAAAATTTAACATTGTGAAAACATCTATTCTGCACAAAGCAGTCTGTACATACAATGAAATTCCTACACAAATTCCAATGGCATTCTTCATTGAGATGGAGAAACAAACCACCAACTTTATATGGAAAGGGAAGAAGCCCTGGATAAGGAAAACATGGCTAAAGAAAAAGAATAAAGTGGGAGACTTCATGCTATCTGACCTTAAAACCTACTACACTGCCACAGTAGTCAACATCGCCTAGTACTGGCACAAAAAAACACACAGAGATCAATGGAACAGAATTGAGAATCCAAATATAATATCACCCACTTATAAGGAACTGATATTTGATAAAGGCCCTAAGGCTGTGCAGTGGGTTAAAGGCAGGCTCCTCAACAAATGGTATTGGCATAACTGGATATCCATCCACAAAAAAATGAAACAAGAGCCATATCTCACAGCATGAAAAAAAAAAAAAAACTAAATCAAAATGGGTCACAGACCTAAACATAAAAGCTAAGACAATAAAGATCATGGAAGAAAAATTTGGGGCAATGCTGGAAGCCATAATTCATGGCAGAAACAGTCTACAAAAAAAATCATAAACAGCCCATGAACAGCAGCAATGAATCTAAAGCATTGGGAAGGCTTAAAAATCAAACACTTAGGATCACCCAAAGCCTTCCTCAAAAGAGTAAAAAGACTGCTACGGAGTGGGAAGGAATTTCCAGCTACCTACCAGTATACCAATTGGCATCTAATCTCTCTATTCTACAAGATACTGCAAAACCCTAACAACCCAAAGACAAATAAACCAATTAAAAAATGGGCATATGACATGAACAGGCACTTCATCAAAGAAGGCACACAGAATGTCAACAGATACATGAAGAAATGCTTACAATTACTAGCCATCAGAGAAATTCAAATCAAAACTACAATGAGATTTCACCTCACCTCAGCAAAGTCGGCAATAATCCCCAAAACACAAAGTGCTGGAGAAGGTGTAAAGAGATTTGAAAACATGTACACTGTTGGTGGGATTTCAAATGGTATAAACACTATAGAAACCAATTTGGCACTTTCTAAAAAAAAAAAAAAAAAACTAGCAATAGAAATACCATATGATCCAGCAATTTCACAATCCAGCAATAACAGGAACAGCAGAAGAGGGACCACGCTTTCAAGAAAACTCAACTGTTTTTTGTTTTTTATTTTTTTGTAAAGAAAATGTTTTGCATACTACTTGGAGTGGCATCTGTGGTCTTAAAAGCTAACAAGCTGCCATCTAAGTAGTATCAATTCACCCCAATCTACCTGTAGCAGAGGTAAATGGAGGACCTCAAAGACAGGAGAAAAATATGAGTCCAGCAGATGGAAGGTGCCATGTGATCCAGGGACTACTTCAGCACAGGACCAGAAGAACTAGGTGGTGCTTGGCCACCACTAATTTCTCTCCCTTACTCCCTCCCCACCCTCGTAACTGTCAAAGATTATTTTCTTCTCTGTTTAAATCTTTTGTTGCATCCTTAAAATAATGGTCTCACGCAATATGTGTCCTTTTCTGTTGGCTAATTTCAGTCAATGTAATGTCTTCCAGATGATTTCACATTGTCAGGTATTTCTCTATATCATGATTGTTCTTTTTCATTGTGTAGTATTCTGTTGTGTGAATAAATCATAGTTTATTTAACCATTTGTCTGTTGACAGGCATCTAAGTTGATTCCATCTTTTTACTGTTGTAGAAAGAGTTAGACATAGCTGGAGAAACATAAGAACACAGAACTACACCTATACCTTATGATCAAACTTAATGGTCTATCAGTCTGGAAGGTCCCCTGAGAAAATGGTCCCTGACTTTCTGTTAACCCCAAATGGCACCCAGCCTCAAAGTCAGCTCTCTAGACAAAGAGTGAACTAGACTATGTAAGACGTAGAGTGATGCTGGCAGTGAAAAAACTTTTAGGTTTATATATATACAAGAGGCTGTCCTTAGAAATTCATCACTGGAGGTGAGTTGACAGGGTGAAGGGGACAGCTCTTGGTCAAATGGGCACAGAAAGCTCTGTATGGAAAAAAGAGGGAGTGTGTGCCACAGGCGTGGGGAACAGTTAGAGTAGTATAGCAAAGGGAGGTCTGGGTGTACAATGCAAATTGATATGGATTGTAAACTTTTACTTAAATCATCCGAAAATTTATTGTAAAAACTTTACATGCTCTTTTCAGATGTATTCACCGGATCTATGAGGTCCAATAATTAAGCCTGCAGACTTAATTGTTCTAAGTGCTACATACTTCGTTGCTGAATATCACCACTGTCACCTTCGAAGCATCCCCTTGAGAAGCTATGCACTAATGAGCTTAGTGCACCCTTCAAAGCAATTTTGGAACTCTTTCTGGAATGGCCATTGCACATGGTGGCAAAGTGGCAAGTTCATGAACTTCATTGTCTAGGTGTCTGTGAGGGAATTTTTATCCAGTAAACAAATAACTGTATTGTAACACCTACCTACTCACCTGATTTGGCCCTGAAATTTTTTTTTTCTTTTTCCAGAGATAAAGGAAATATTAAAAAGAAGACATTTTGATGACATTCAGATCATCAAAGGTAATACAATGACAGTTCCGATGGCCATTCCAGTAAAAGAGTTCCAAAATTGCTTTGAAAGTTAGACTAGGGGCTGATTGTTGGCACATAACTTCCTAAGAGGAGTACTTAGAAGGTGGCCATACATGTAGCACCTTTTCCAGGATGAGTTCACAAACTTAACTGTCAGACCATATGAATCTATTTACCATTTATGTTTACTCACTTGCCTCAAGGCAGCTCCTTCCACCTACATTTTCCTGCTCTGTTGATAGTCTGCTTTGCAAAGGTAATTATCAATACTAAGGGAAAAGCACCAGCCCCCCATGTTCATGAGGAATATATCTTTCTGTGAGAGTGGAGTTCAGCATGTACCAGCTGGACTTTGCCCTTTACCATTATTTTCTAAAACAATGACACCACATTGTATTACTGCTTCCAACCCTATCATCTGTCTGTCTTTGACTTTAGTTGTACCTCCTGTTCCCTCCAACTCACCTTTCAAAGCTCATTTTCTCTGCTACTACTTAGTTCTTAACCTGGAATCTACAGTCTCCAGTGATGGGAGAATATTCCGTTCATTTTACTTGATCCATCCTGGATACCTCACTTCTTTTCCACCTCTTCCCGTAACCATTTCCTCTTTTCTGGATTTTCTTCCTGTTCTTTCTTTCTTAAATGAACTCAGTCTTCCATTTGGGCAGATGACTATCCCACGTGTTCTACACGGTCTTACTGGGACTCCTCCATGCCCCACCTTGTGCCTCCAGCCGGTAGACATGACTTATTTGTTCTAACTTTAAACATCTCCAAATCTGGGCCTTCCTCTCCATCCCCATTGTCTTCCACAAAAATATCTGTCATTATCTCTTGTTTTCATAAGTCTGTCTGCCTCTAGTCTTTTCCATTGCTATGGCATTATATAAATCTCAGGCTGATCACAATCCAATGTTCATGAATGCCTACTTCCATGACAAAGTTCAAACTATTTAACATTACTAATTAGGCTCTTTAAAACCATTTTCCCACCAACCTTCTCAATCTTTTTATTTTAGGACAACCATACATACCCTATGTTCCAGATACCAGCTTCCACTAATCACCTATGCCATACTTTTCTCCTTTGCTCATTCTCTTCCTCACCTCAGGACAAACAAAATCAAATCCAATTAGAAGGCTCCCTTTTTATTACCAGTGTTAGCAGACATGTCATAGTTCCATGCTAACATTTTTCTTCTCATAAATGTAACCAAAGATGATTGTCTTAAAAGGTCTGTTTCTGTATTCATTGCTTTACTTAGACAAAGGGCAAAGAGTCAGAGGTGTAGAGAAATGAGTATTACTAACTTATTGACTTGCTCATGTAACTCCTTCTTGGTCCACTGTGGTGCCTTGATGGAAGCAAAGAGAAGAAGATGCTCCAGAACAGTGAGGTTGCCAAACAGGACATCATGCTGAGGACACACCCCCAGCTCCATTCTGACTGTGGCCAGGTCTGTTTGCAGGTTCTTGCCATTGATGATGATGGTTCCAGAAGTGGGAGGGTAGAGTCCTGTCAACATGGATCTGCCAGAGAAAAATAAATCAGCAGAGAGAGCACAGACTGTTCTGCACATCAGCACCCTAGTGCCGTAAGTACAACTTAAGAAGAGTATATACCTTCTGCTGACCTTTTCTGTACTCCCCACATGATACAGTGAAATCACAGACCACTATAGGTGTATGGGATAACAAAATTATAAAATCCAATTTTTTTTAAAGATAAGTAATCAGGTTAAATAAATGATATACTTATCTAAAACTTCATGGCAAGACTAAGACAGAGCAGAACCTCAAACCTAGACTTCAAATTCTGAAGATAAGTCACCTTCTTTCCATTACCCTCTTATTGTCTGTCTATGTTATTATCATAACAGCACAAATACAAATCACCAGAAGCCTACTCACACAACATTACCATGAGCCTCAGGATTGCTGAATTCTGCTTCCTCATTTTCAGAAAGTTTATTATACATGACTGAATACTATTTTCTTATTTCTAAAAAAAAGTTGAATATATATTATTTTATTAAACAAGGAATCCTGGTGGCTTTGTGGCTAAGAGCTTGGCTGTCAACTAAGAGTTTGGCAGTTACAAATCCAAGAACGACTCCTTGGAATCCCTATGGGGCAGTTCTGCTCTGTCCTACGGCATCACTGTGAGTTTCAATCACTTCAACAGCAACGGCGTATCAAACAAATCGTACCGGTGGCAAAACAAAAACACTGAAATCGTTTGCTGACAGATTGATTCTAACCTGTGTAGACTGTATATGTCACAAAGTAAAACTGCTCTATAGTTTTTTGTTTTTGTTTTCTGTTTTGTTTTGTTGGCTGTAGTCTTTATGCAAACAGAATGCTAGGCTTTTCTTTTGTAGCCCTGCTGGGAGGGTTGGACCTACCAGCCTTTGGGTTAGTAGCCAAGCGTAGTAGTCAAGCACAAACCAATTGCTCCATCCAGGACTTTACACCTACTACAGGACCTAGTGATCCCTTTCATAAGTAGTTACTCAAGAAAAATGAACATGTGCCCATACAAAGGATGTACACAAATAGGTAACTGCAGCTTTATTCATAATCACCAAAAGCTAGAACCAATTTCAACCATAACCAACAGATGAACAGATAGTCAACAATAATGACCAAAATACTGATCCAACACCACCATAAATGAATTTTAAAATCATTATGTTGAATGAAGGAGGTCAGACACAATCTTGTATACATGAAATGTTAGAAAATGCAAATTTATAGTAAGAAAAAGCAGATTATTGGTTACTTGAGGGTGAGTGGTCAAAGAAAAGCAAATTGAGGTTTGGCACAATGACAAAAATTGTTCTGAATCACCATGACGCCTGTGGTTTCCGTATCAGACAAAGTCCTGCTGAAACTCATCAAACTGTGCACTTAAAATTGATACCATTTATTATGTCTATGCCTCAATAAATGATTTAAAATTGCTATATTATTTTTAAAATGTATTTGGGAGTACTACAGAACAGTTTATATAAATTCTGTATGAGTCCCAGATATTTTTGTTTTAAATAGGGAAGACCTACTAAGTTGATCCATTAGTTGTCTCTCACACTCTCATGTAAAAACTCGTAGAAAGAGACAACCATATGGAATGTCTCAAAACACACTTCAAAAGGGTGCTAAGAACCATTTAGTTAGTGAACCTTCAAACACAGAGAAACACCACATTTAACTCTCACTGTTACTCTGAACTCAAATTTTAGAGTTTGATTGAAAGAAAAGCAAAGACACAGTATTAGGAAAGGGACAGTGTAAACTGCCAGCTTTCTGAATTATTATTTGTGTTGCCTATATGTTCACAACCTGAAAACACAAAACAACTAATTCTGACAGTTTCTCACTTCTACTTCAGCATCCAAAGACAAAAAACTTTCTATTTTGTTTCTTCCACTTTGTTTGTATATATGATATTTGAGCTTTATACACAGACACAGACAGACAGACAGACACACACACACAAGTTCTGACAATTAAGTTCACAGTCTGCAAACTTAATTGTTCCAAGTGCTACATACCTCTTTGCCGACTATCACTACAGTCACCTTCAAAGTACTCCCTTTGGGAAGCTATGCACCAGTGCCAGTACCTAGTCTACCCTTCAAAGTAATTTTGGAATTCTTTTTGGAATGGCCATTGTGCACAGCAGCATGGTGGCAACACGTTTGCAAGATTAATTGTATAGTTATCTCTGAGGGAGTTTTTTAGCCAGTAAACAAATAACTGTATTGGAACACCAAACCTACTCACCTGGTCTGGCCCCTCATCACTTCTTTCTTTACTTGAAGATAAAAAAATATTCAAAGGAAGACATCTGGATGACCTTCAGGACATCAAGTGTATTACAGCGATGGCCATTTCAGAAGAAGAGGTGACCACAGGGATATTCTGCAATGAGGTATGTAGCACTTTTTCTAGAATGAGTTTGCGAACTTAATTGGCAGACCTTGTACATAGTTGTTCTACATTTCTTAACAAGTTTGAGGCAAAAAGCCCTTTTCATTTCTTCAATTAACTCATAGTTTAATTCTACATGTTTAGTGAGAAGAAGAACAAAAACAAAGCAATTTGTTCAAAAGACAAATTTAATGATTTTGGTGATTTAGCCTTAAATAAACCATCATTTCCATAGTCACTACAAGGTTGTTTGATAGACACAACCAACAAGCAGTTCATGAATGTATCACACGATTTTATTCTTTAATCAAATTTGGAGCTGTGCAATCCTTAACCAAGAATTAAGCTTAACAATAATAACAACAGTAAAACACTTTCCATAACAAAGAAGTAGAAAAAAAGCATGTATTTAAAATATTGGCAAATATTAGACCAAATGTCATCTTTCTGGAGATATGCCAGCAGACTAAATCTGGCAGGAGGAAACACAAAAGTGTCACGGAACTTTTAAAGACTAAAGTAAAACCATGGTGAATTATTTGCAGGAAAAAAAAGAATTACAGAAGGAAAAATAAATCCATCCACCCCGCCCAAAGAAAACAAAAGATGCTACTCAAGAACTGAATATTAAGTGTATGGTTGGAGACATCTAGCAGCTTCAGTAACATGGCTTTGTTTTTCTTCTCGGTCTCAAAACTTTGAATTGAGGCTACATAAATCAAACCTCTAGGCTCATAGGTAAACTAAGAGTTTCAAAAATCAAAATGCTTAGATTTCCTCAAGGTAAAATGGAACGTACATAACCGTGGTCTTTCCAGCACCATTCTTGCCCAGGAGGGCAGTGATTTGATCCCTGTAGAAGGTGACAGTGAGGTCTTTGATGGCCACTTTGTTAGGCTCATATTTCTTGGTCACGGACACCAGGGTGACTCCAGAGGGGCTTCCTTCAAAGTTTCCTTTCCTGTGTTGTAGAGATGAGCCTGTGAGGAAGATGCTGATTTACCATATGAGGACTTCAAAAACCCCTATAATAATTTTTACACTTAGTGATACATCAGTGAGCTGCTTGGACTTGAATTATAGCTTTGTGAAGCATGTAGAGTAATTAAAAACATATCTGTCTACTAAAACCAAGAAATAAATTACATAAGTGAAATAGTTGATTACAAAATGTTGAACCCTATGGTTCAAAATAAAAACACGTGTTTGTACATGCATACACAGAGAGAGCATAAAAACATGGGCCAGATTAGTTTCATGCCAAAATATTCCAGATAGTGTCCCTAAGCGATGGCTAATAGATGCTTATTGATGTATTTCAAATTTTCTGATTCATATTTTACTTAAATAATCAAGAAAAATGCTTTACAGTACTGACTTACAAAACAATTGTGATGAGTTTATGTGTCATGCATCTGTATTTACACATGATTTACATATGTGTGTATTTATATGTGCATGTACATATGTGTATAGGCATATTCTCATACATATTCTCTCTGAAGTGATCCTTTTGTGGAGAGTACCTGTGTTCTCTTAGCTGCGTAGCATCTGGAGTGGAATGGGATGTTATCAGTCCTGCCCCTTTATTTCTGAGAAGCAGCTTCCTCATTTGTAAGTGGCAGGAATTTTAAAAGAGCTAGCATATGTGAAGATGCTTAGAAAATTGTGAAATGCATTAACATGTTAGCTGTCCAATTTCAATTTTATTTTTGCACTTTTCAGCTAAAGCTTTGGTTGTACTAAATCATTACGGACACACAAAAAGCACTTATTACACAGCAAATAATAGGCTGTATCAACATTCTAGGTTCCATCACTCTGTGGGCCTACATGGGATAAACATCATCAGGGATACTGACTTTCCACTTGGTCCCACTGCTCTGTTTCTGAGCCCAAGACAGTCTGACAACAAACCTGTAGGGAATGCACTTACTCAGTTACAAAGTCTTCACTAGAAATGAACAAAAAAAGCAGAAGGTGTGCCTGAAGGAGCACTCTGTACTAAACAGTGTTACTTCTTACAAACCTTTACTAGCAAAGTTCTTATTGGGGAAGAATGGGCTGGAACTTTTATAACATTTTTTTTCCACCAATCCAAGTATCGTCTTCCAATATGATACAGTAAAGGGAAAATACCATGGCTTCCTTAAACCGAAAGTTCCTAAAAGATAAGATACAATTGAAATTAGTTTAATTGTCTTTCTTATTTGGACAAATATTCTGTAATCGAATGTATTAGTCAGTTAATATTCAGTGCTACTCCATCTCAGTATTTTCCAAAAATATGCATTATGCATGCAAATCAGTGACACAGAAGGCATGGGAATAGAGTGACACAGGCTTGCAGCTGGACCCTAACTTTCCAAGTGCCTAACACAGGACCATTTTTTTAAGGCCCTGCTCTGCTCAAGGCAGTTCTACTCTGACCTCTAGGGTCACTATGAGTTGGGCCCAACTCAATGGCAGTTGGTTTACCCCCTCACATCGCCTCCTCTAGAGGCTGTTCCACTAAGTATTCAATAAGTATTGTTTCAACAATTGTTGAACATTTCCTAGAATGAAGATTTGCCTCAGTCATCATGCCTCCCTTCTTCTTCTGTTGCTCTTCTTTAATCTAACATTGATGTTGTCACAGTTACTAAAAAAGATAGAAAGCATGAACATGAAGTTACAGCATGGAGGAGTTAATTTATTTGAAGTCTTAGGAGAATAATTCATAATGCCAATGTTGCCATATGAAACATATCAACAGTCTTGAAAAACATTCTCCAAATTCATTCATTCCATTTAGCAGTTTCTTTGCCCTTGTTGTATGCCAAAATGAAAGTAGATTTAACCATTAACACTTCCAAAATTTCTTTTATGAATCCATTCCAGCTTAAGTTTGATGGATGCAATTGACCTAAAGACCTAAATTCTGCAAGTGATTGAAGCAATAAAGGCCTACATGAAGACTATTTTAGCAAGCTGATCGTTGAACTAAAGAGAGAGAAATAAGTGTCACACACTGTGATCCAAAGTTTCAAAGAGATATCATACACTGAAAGTTAATCTTTGGCCCCATCACAAGTATCTGGTCTAGTACTTGCCATTCCTTTGAGAGATGAGGGCAAGGACCACACAAATAGTTATATCATATCATAGCCAGCAGTTGACATACTCTCTGTTCAAAGCACTCTTCATGGTGTTTGTTTGTATTAATGCACATAATCTTGTGACCAACTGATGTGGTTGGTCCCATTATCACTTCTTCCTTACCAATGGAAAAGGGAGGTATTGAGTAGTTTCTCCAAGGTCACACAGCTGGTAAGTTCAGTAGTCACAAATTTAACCATTGGCTACTCCTCACAATAAGGAAGAAAGGCCAGGTAACCTAATTCCAAAAATAAGCCAATGAAAATGCTCTGGATCAGAGCTGTCTGACCTGTAACTGATCATGTGGCTGGTTCAGGACTGGGTAGTTCTTCAGTCTGTTGTGCATGAGTGTAGGCTAACTCAAAGGCATCTAACAGCAACAACCCTCTCACATTACTTGTCCTTGTAACACACACGGAACAGCTAAACAACTTTCACTTGCTCTTTCAAACAAGTAGTAAATCCACAGAGTGAGACTCTGCTGCTGTGAGTTTCTGACATGGATAAGCCCAGAAGAGAAAGAACCTCACCTGTCTCCTAGAAACCCAGTGCCTTCAACTATGAAACAGGAAGAGTGTGCACATGTATGAACACTGAATTTGTGAAAATAAAAGGAGATAATAAGCAAACAATTACATACAGAAAACTATTCTGCAAACACTAGCCACTGCCTTTGTGCTCTCTTGAACATCTTAGGTGGCACATTCCCTTCCTGGGGCAGCACTCAGTGACCATACTCAGTCCATTCCATCCAAAATGTCCTCTGCCATTGAGTTGATTCTGACTCATAGTGACCCTATAGGACAGAGTAGAACTGCTCCATAGAGTTTCTAAAGCAGATTTGAACTGCTGACTTTTTGGTTAGCAACCACAGCACTTAACCACTGGGCGAACAGGGTTTCCCAGTCCATGCTATAGACGGGGTTAATCACCGTTGGGAAAACAAACTGGCAATGTGATTCGGATGTCTTGGAAACATTTATAAGTTTTCAATTAGCGATTATATCTATTCTAGGGAAATAACACAAAATGATGACAAAATGGGGACTAAATTTAGACACAGATGTATTCATTCAACTGTTATTTGCAATGAGAAAAAGACAGATGATTTAAACTTGCAAAGTAAGGAAAGGGTGCAGAAAATTATTACTCTCACTGAATGAGATGTACAATAGCTTTAACTGTATTTTCAAAGACATGGATAAATACAATAAAATGATGATTTTAATGCAAAGTAAAGTTTATATATACAGTGTGAACCCAACTATGTATAAAAAAGTATCTGGAAAAAGACTAGGAAAGAAATACATTGTTACTTATGGTTAATGAGGTTAGATATAATGTACTTTCTATGCTTCTTCATAAATGCAAGTACTTTAGCAATATTTTATAATAAACACATATTTACCTGACGAACTACAGTCCAGGTTTTCAGAGTCATTGCAGAGAAAAAAATAGTTTCTAAGTGCTGAATCAAGCATCTTTGCATAATAAAAGCAATGGGATGTCTTTACACATTGAATATGCCTAATTGAAGTCCTGAAACTAAATCTTAATTCTGCCTCATTCTCATAGAAGTAAAAGTTTGAAAAATATAAATATAATGGCATAAAATAGCTTTCAAACTTTTGGTCATGAGCTAGATTAATGACACACATGTACACATGCTTCTGCACACACACATGAAATTGAGCTGATGTCAGGAAATGGGCTATCGCTCCAATAGAGCTAAGATGCTGCTCCTTGAGTTACAGTCAATATGGCATCTTACATACACACACTGTAAAAACTTCCTGACACCAAAGACTCAAGAAACTAAGTAGACACAAAAAACAGACCTCATATCCCAAAGCATCAAACAGAGAGTTGAAGAAACAGGCTGTTTCAATTATTTAGTGCTGTTACAATAGAAATATCAGAAGTGGGTGGTTTAACAAACAGAAGTTTATTTTATCACAATTTAGTAGGCTAGAAGTCCAAATTCCCAGCAACAGCTCCAAGGAAAGGCTTTCTCTGTTGGCTCTGGAGGAAGGTCCTTATAATCAATGTTCCTCTGTCTAGGAACTTCTCAGTTCAGGGACTCAGGGTCCCAGGGACACATTGCTGCACCTGATACAACTTTCTTGATAGTATTGTTTCTCTTCTCTCTGCTACTTTCTCTCTTTTATATCTCAAAAGAGGTTGGCCCAACATACAACCCAATCTTACAGATTGAGTTCTTCCTCAATAACTATCTCTGATCTTACCTTATTAACATTATAAAGGTATGACTTACAACACAGGAAAATCACATCAGATCACAAAATGGTAGAAAATCACACCATATTGGAAATCACTACCTAGCCAAATTGACACACACTTTGGGGTAATGCAACTCAATCTATGAGAATTGAATGGAAAGAGAAACAGAACAAAGCCAACAGGAATACAGAGATTCACCAATCTACCTCATCCTTCCCTGTAAGAAGGAACATCATTTCATTCGGGGATGGCATCAAACAATCTGGACTAATGAAACTAGGAAAGCAGTGACAAACAGAGACCAGCTGATAGCAGAGATTCTGTGCAAAGAACCGAGGAAAGAAACAAGTTGGGCAAGATGCTGCCCGGGACATTGCACCCCTGAGGGGTAAGCATGGGAGCGTTACAGTTCCAAAACCAGAAAAACACGGAGAAGTACCTCTAAAACAAATAAAGCAAACTGTGTCATATGAGCCTTTGAGAAGGAGAAAATGTAGATAGGGAGTGCGTAACTTCAGGGGAGCTAAGGGATCAAACAGAAGGTCAATGAGAGGCACAGGCTCCTCAGACTTGTATTCACAAGCCCAGAAATACCCACAACCCACTTCTAGAGATATAGAAGGCCCTAGGTGATGTAAGTATGCCTGGAAACTTCTACTACCCTCCCTTGAGAAGCAGGTGACCTGCACTGAGGGGCACAAGCCTGGGCACACCAACCACCTTCCTGTGGCTCAGAAGGCCTATGCTGACATTCACAAGCCTAGCTATACCTACCACAACTCCTAGAGGTGCAAGGTGCTGTCATATGTATAAGTCCAGCAAAATTCATCACCTTCTCCCTGAGACACAGGGTTATCTAGCTGGTATTAGAAAGTACAGAGAGAATATTTGACAATTTACTGGTAGAAAACTTCCAAAATGTCACGAATGATGAGGTTTCTGTCCAAGAAGTTCAATGAACCGCACACAGAACAGACCCTGTTTTAGTCAGCTAGTGCTTCTCTAACAGAAATATCACAGAGTGGCTTTGAAAAAGGAAGGTTTATTCTTACATAGTCCGGTAGGCTATAAGTCCAAATTCACGATGTCTGCTCCAGGGAAGGCTTTCCCCATGGTCAGCTCTGGAGGAAAGTCTGATATTATATCAGTCTTTGTCCAGGGAGCATCTTGGTCTGAAGGACATACTCTTCTCCCAGTACTGCTTTCTTGATGGTGGGAAGATCCTCATTCTCTGCTTGCTTCTCTTTCCTTTTATCTCTTGTAAGATGAAATGATTAAGGGTGGGGCAAGCCATACTCTAGGGGAACTCCCTTTACAGTGAAGCAAGGAGGTAATCCTATGAAGGGATTTACAGTCCCACCCTAATCCTTTGAAATACAGCACAGGAAAATCACAAAACAATCAGAATTATGGCTCAGTCACATGGCTACAGATACTTTTGGGGGGCGTAATTCAATCCACGAGAGAAACTAAAATAAAGTCATCAAAGCATATCATAATCATAATCAAAGTTTCCAAAATCAAAGACAAAGATTGCTTAGAGTATGTCAAAGAGCATCAATAACACTGAACACTGATTTCTCAGCAGAAGCCATGTAGCCCAGAATGTAATAGGATGACACGTATGAAACTTTGATAGAATTGCCAAAAAAGAATCATACATTTGGCAAAAGTGTCTTTCATATACAATAGCAAAACTATGACATTCCCAGAGAAACATAAATTAGAGGAATTTTTAAAAACAAAACCAAACTTACAAGAAATATTATAGGGCATCCTTCAGATAGAGAACTAATGACATCAGGAAACAACCTGAGACTGAGACACACAACAGGATCACCCAGATATCCACCCAGATGAAGAAATCACAAATGTCAAATAAAGCTACAACACTGAAAAGAGGAAACTAGAGATGCTGATCTGTAAATTATGACAACTTAAAAACCAAAAGTGGGAATAAATAGTGTAAGGCAATATCAAGTATAATGGAAGTGTTTTAAAATTAGGAAAATAAAAATAAACTTCAGAGTAACCCCAAACAAAATTAATAAATCTACTAACCAAAATGAAGAAGAAAATAAAAGACTCAAGAAACACAAAGTCAACAACAACAAGGGATATGAAAAGAAAATCCATGAGCAAAATGCATAGAAAATTCAGTGGAAAAAATAGTTAATGCCACACAAAAAAGTATAACAAAATGTAATCAGTAAGTTCATACCTATCAATAACCACACTGAATAAAGACATTTTAAATGTCAAGGCAGAAAGTAGCAAAAAGGATTTTTTTTTTTTAAAAAGCTGCTTTCCAAGGAACAAAAGAAATCTACATAAATTTAACACATCTCATGATCATAGATGGGAAGATTCAACGCTGTGAAATTGTCAGTTCTAGCCAGAGTGATGTAAGAATATAATGCAATTCCAATCCAAATACCAATGACATTCTTTAGATGGAAAAACTAATCATGAATTTTATACAGAAAAGAAAAAAGGCACTAAAAAAACAAAGTATTATTGACTTTTTTTAAAAAAAGGAACCAAGTAGGAGGCCTCACACTACCTGATATCAGAACCTACTATTCAGCCACAGTAGTCAAAACAGTTTGGTATTGTTACAATTACAGACACATAGACCAATGAAAAGAATCAATAACTCAGATGGAAATATATCCACCTATGGCTAGCTAATCTTTGACAACAGTCCAAAACCCACTAAGTAGCAAAAAGACAGTCTTTGTACCAAACGCTGCTAGCAAAACTGGTTCTCCACCCGTGAAAAAGTTAAATATGACCCTATCTCATACCATGCAAAAAAGCTAACTCAACAATGGATCAAATGCCTAAATATAAAAGCTAAAACAATTAAGATCAAGGAAACAGATAGAGACAATGCTAGTGTCATAACACATTGCATAAATATAATACAAACCATAACTAACAATGTACAAACACCAGAAGGTAAACTAGATGACTGGGAGCTCTTAAAAATAAAACACTTATGTTCACTGAAAGACTTCACCAAGGGAATAAAAGGAGAACTTTCAAAGTAGGAAAATATTTGATGCCACAACATATCTGACAAAAGTCAAGTCTCTGAAATCCATATTACCACACCTCAACAACAAAACAACAAATAGTACAGTAAAAGAAGTAAACAAATGATATGAACAGATACTTCACCAAAGAAGACATTCAGGCAGCTACAAGACACATGGGAAATGTTTGCTTCATTAGCCATTGGAGAAATGTAAACCAAAACTACCATGAGATACCATCTCAGCCCAGCACTACTAGTACTAACTTAAAAAAATAAATAAAAACAGAAAATATCAAGCTCAAGAAATTGGAAGTATTTCATACTACTGGAGGAGCTATAAATTTGTAAAACCACTATAGAAAACAATATGACATTTCCTTTAAAGACTGGAAATAGAAATACCACACAATCTAGTAATTCTACTCCTAGGAATATAAACCAGATCAATCACAGCCTGTACATGAATGGACATACACATGTTGATATACACTGAACATTGTTAACAACAGAAAAAAAAAAATGGAAAGAACCTTAGTGTCTATCAACAGATGAATGAATAAACAAATTATGGTACACACATACACACACGAAATACTATGCAACAATAAAGAACAATAATGAATCTGTGAAACATCTAAACAACACAGATTAATCTGGAGGACATTATACTGAGTGAAATAAGTCAATCATAAAAGGATAAATATAGTATGGTCTCAGTTTTATAAAATGAGTATACAGACAGTAAGTATACACACAGAAAGGAATATTCTTTGATGGTTACCAAGGATGGGAGAAGGACAAAAGGGGAATCTCTCTCCAGATAGTAGACACTTTCTAATTGTTGGTAATAAGAAAGGCAATACCCAATATTGATGAAGGCTGCATAATTTGTCTGAGGTAAATGAAGACACTAAGAAGCATGCAAGAATAAGTGTCATAGATTGAGCTGTGTCCCCTCAAAAAGTACATGTAGGAGGTAGGGCCAAGATGGCAGATGAGATGTATCTCTTCAATTCCCTCTGAGAACTAAGGCCTGGATTGATAATTGAACATAAGCACTGTGGACATCTGGTGAGCCCTAGGATCTAGCACAGAGTTGTCAGATTGGACTGTGCTAGTATATGGGAAACTGCCTCTCTCTAACACGAGACAGTACACACTGAATCCTGCTTCAGCTGACTCACTGTTTGGGAGAACTGTAGGTACTGATGTTTTCTTTGTTATCTGGGAGGTGGTGATTGAGGGCAAGCTGGCTAATATGCTGAAATGTACTGCTTAAGTAAACAGCATATGGCAGCAGAGAGACTGTACATGTAGTAACATGTTAACAGCCCAGCTCCTGTCAGAGGGTACCACTCCCCTTCCGTCCACTCCTTTTTGAGCTGCACCATAAATTTTGCTCTTTCACAGCAAGAAGAGTGGCTCTGGAGAGACATCTCAGTTAGCTGGGAGCTAGGGTCACCTACCTGGAGTCCTTAGCTGGGGCTAATATCCATGCCAAGAAGTAGGGTTGGGTTTACAATGGTGGAGTCTCTAAAGCTACAGGTAGGGCCTGGCAGAGAACGGCAGCAAGCCTGTAAGCTTCCCCTACTTTGAACCACATCGTAAAGTCTGGGGATGGCCTACAAGGTGCCTTTGTTGTCAGTTGTAAGGTGGGACCTCCCACACCTGTGGGCCTGTCTGATTTTAACAGCTGTTGGACAGCTCCTCACTTACCTCTTTAAAACAAGATCACTTGGAGAACCGACACTTGAGTGGCATGCAGTATATCCTTCACGCTTCACTGATCCACATCTTATAGTTGGCTGACAGCCTCCCAGTAACCTCAAAAGTCGGGCATCATCTTTGCCAGCTAGGAGACAAAGCCTATCACCCCAAAGAGCCTACCTGGGGCTAGTTGGCAGAGTACACAGAGTCAGCTGGTAACCAACTCCCCTCTTAAAACTATATGTCAGTTCCTGCTGAGGAAACACCAAACAAACCAAACAGCTTCTAGATATCACAAAGGCAACAGTTCATAGCTAACCATTTAAAAGAACAGTCCACCATGGCTCCAGGAAACTTCCAAAATAAAGAATCAAAAAAGTTTGCAGATGAAGAAACTTTTCTGAAACTAGCAGAAGTCCAGTACATAAGAATAACATAGAGAGGCCTCCTAGAGATTAAACAAAATGTGCACCAGAACAAAATAAAAAATTAAGTTATTTGACCTAATGGAACATCATGATCTGAAATCCAACAGATAAATAACAAAATTACACAATTAAACAATTCAATCAAAAGCCAAAAGAGCAGAATTGAGGAGATGGAAGTCAGAGTTAGTGACCTTGAAAGAATAAGTGACACCAACATTTACAAGGAGAAGTCAGAGAAAAGAAATAAGAAAAAAGAAGAAGCATTAACAAACATGTGGGACTGCACTAAGAGGAATAATCTAGGATTCATTAGAGTTCCTGAACAGTGGGGGATAGCTGAAAATACAGGGAGTATTGTTATAGAGCTGCTGACAGAAATTTTCCCTAAAATTATGAATGAAGAGAACACAGATCTCCAAGATGCATATCAAAGGCCACAAAAAATAAATCCCAAAAGAAAGAAACCAGAACACATTATAATCAATCTTAATAAAATGAAATATAAAGAGAAGCTGTTAAATGCAGCAGGGCTCAAAGTAAAGCTAACATTCAAAGGGAAGCCCTGAAGGCTTTTGTCTGACTTCTTGGCACAAACAATGTTGGCCAGGAGCTAGTGGCATGACATATTCAAAGCCCTGAACGAGAAAAATTTCCAACCAAGAATTACATATCCTGTAAAATTGTCTCCCAAATATGAAGATGAAACTAAGACATTCACACGTAAACAGGAGCTTAGAAGCTTTGTAAAAATCAAATCAAAACTACAAGAAATATTGAAAGAAACTTTGCTTAGAAAAACAAAAGCATTAAGTATATACTGAAGGAGCCAATGCAAGACACTGCACCCAGAAACCGACGCAATTAGGGAAGTCACAAAGCTCAAAGCTACAAGATTAAAAGAAAGGAACTTGTGACAATATCAAGAATACTATGACATCATCACAGTAAAAAGGGGGATATATTACAATAGTTACAAGCCTTTCAGATGGGCAGGAATTTAAAAAAGATACGCGGAAGTAAAAATATGTTTTAAACTTACAAAACTGAGAAAGATTATAGTGGTAGCCACAAAACAAAATAACAATGCAACATGTCAAAACAAAAAACACAATGCAGGAATCTCAACAAACACAAAACTAACACTGAAAAAGCTGAAAAGTTGATCCATAAAGAAGAATAATCCAGAAGAGAATATTAAGAGCAACATAGAAAACAGCAGCAACACAAAACCAAAAGCAACAAAATGACAGCACTAAACACATAATTATCAATAATTACATAGAATGTAAATTGACTGAAAGCTCTAGTAAAGAAAAAGTATGTGACACCCTGGATTAAAAGACACAATCTGTCTATATGTTGCTTACAAGAAACCAACCATAGACTCAAAGATATGAACAAACTGACAACGGATGCAAAACTATATATCAAGCCAACACCATACACAGAAGAGCGGTAGTGGTGACATTAATCTCAATTAAAATAGACTTTAATGTAAAATCCACCATCATGAATAAGGATGGTCACTATTTATTGCTGAAAGGTTCAATAGATAAGCAGAACTTAACAATATTAAGTATTGATGCACCTAATACCACAATATCTAAATACATTGAACAAACACTCACAACATTGAAAAACGAGATAGATATTCCACAGTAATAGTTGGAGACTTCAACACTCCACTTTCAGTAATTGACACATCATCCAGAAAAAAAGTTTAGTAAGGATATGGAAGATCTTATTGCGACAATTAACCTACTAGACCTAACTGATACGTACAGAACCTTTTACTCATCAACAGATAAATACACCTTCTTCTCCAATGTACAAGGAACATTTTCCAGAATAGATCATGTGTTAGAACATAAAGAAAATCCTAATAAAATCCAAACCACTGAATTATTACAAAGCATCTTCTCATACTATAAAGCCATAAAAGTTGAAATCAATAGTATAAAAAACATAGGTAGAAATCTGAAGTCATGGAAACTGAATAGCAACTTGCTCAAAAACCACAGGTCAAAGAAGAAATCAAAGACAAAATAAAGAAATTTATGGAATCAAATGAAAATGAAAACACATCCTACCAGAACCTGTGGGATACAGCAAAAGCAGTGCTCAGAAGTCAATTTATCTCTACCAATGCTCACATCCAGAATGAAGAAAGGACCCAAACCAAGGAATTAACACTACAGTTTGAACAAATAGAAAGAGAGCAACAGAGAAACCCCTTAGGCACCAGAAGAAAACAGATTATAAAGATAAGAGAAGAACTAAAAGAATTAGAGAATAGAAGAACAATGGGAAAAATTAAGAAAACCAAAAATCTATTCTTTGAAAAGATCAACAAAATTGTTAAAGCATTGGCTAAACTTCCAAAAGAAAAACACTAGAGGAAACAACCCGAATAAAAATGGGAGATGTCACAACAGATCCAACAGAAATCAAAAGTATCATAACAGAATACTACTAACATATTTGAAAACCTAGAGGAAATGGACAAATTTCTAGATTCATATCACCTACCAAAATTATCACAAGGAGCAGTAGAACAACTTAGTAATCCATCGCAAAGGAAGAGATTGAAAAAGTAATAAAAAAAACTACCAGCTAGAAAAAGTACTGGCCCAGATGGCTTCACCGGAGAATTTTACCAAACATTTAGAGAGGAGTTAACTCCACTACCACTAAGGCTATTTCAGAGCATAGAGAGGGATAGAATACTCCCAAATTCATTCTATGATGCTAGCATAACCCTGATACCAAAACCAGGGAAAGATCCCACAAAAAAAAGAAAATTATAGACCAACATCACTCATGAACCTAGATGCAAATATCTTCAATGAAATCAGCCAATAGAATTGAACTACATATTAAAAAATATAATTCATCATTACTGAGTTGTACTAACACCAGGGATGCAAGACTGATTCAGTCTCAGAAAACAATTAATGTGATTAACCACAAAAATAACACAGAGCATAAGAATCACCTGGTTTTCTCAATTGATGCAGAAAATACATTCAACAAAGTCCAACATCCATTCATACTAGAAACTAGCAGCAAAATAGGAATAGAATGGCCCACAGCATCCTGAATGGAGAGAGACTGTGAAAAATTCCCCTTGAGAACAGGAACTAAACAAGGATGCCCACTCTAACCACTTTTATTCAACATTGTACTAAATGTTCTAGCCAGATAAGACAAAGAAATAAAAGGCATCTGTAGTGGCTCGGTGTTGTGTAAGTGCTACCACTGCTAACCACAAGGTCAGCAGTTCAAATCCACCAGGCGCTCCTTGAATACTCTGGGGATCAGTTCTACCCTGGCCCCTAAGGTCACCATGAGTCGGATCCAACTTGACAGTACTTGGCTGACTAGCATTGCCAAAGAAGAAGTGAAAGTCTCCCTATTTGCAGGTGGCATGATTATATATACAGAGAACCCTAAAGAATCCATAAGTAAACTACTGGAGCTAATAGAAGAGTTCAGCAAAATCTCAGGAAACAAGATAAACATAAGTAAATCACTAAGATTCCTTTCTATATCAACAAAGAGATCATCAAAGAAGAAATCACCAAATCAATACCATTGACTATAGCCCCCAAGAAGATAGAATACCTAGGAATAAATTTAACTAGCGAAATAAGAGACCTATACTAAGAAAATTACAAGACCTTACTGCAAGAAAACAAGACTTACGTAAACGGAGAAACCTACCCTGCTTATGGAAAGGAAGATGCAACATTATGAAAACGTCTATTTACCAATAGCAATCTACATATACAATGAAATCCCAATACAAATTCCAGTGTCATTTTTTAATGAGATGGAGAAACAAATCATCAGCTTTATTTGGAAAGAGAAGAAACCCCATAAATGTCAAGCACTACTGAAGAAGAACACAGTGGGATGTCTCACATTACCTTACTTTAGAACCTATTACACTGCCATAGTAGTCATAATAGCCTGGTAAATAGCAAACCTAAAACAATAAAGATCATGCAAGAAAAAATAGGATCAACAATGGAAGTTCTAATACACAGATTAGATGGACTTCAAAATCTAACAAAGTGTGATCAACAGAAGAGAAAATAGATTAATGGGAACTACTGACAATCAAACACTTTTGCTCATCCAAAGACTTTACCAAAAGAGTTAATAGACCATCTAGAGTGGGAAAAAATATTTGGCCACTACATGTTGGACCGATGTCTGTTCTCCATAAACTACAGGGTACTGCAAAATACTAACAAGAAAAAGGTAAACAACCCAATTACACAATAGGCAAAGGAGATGGATAGACACTTCACCAAAGAGGACAACCAGGCAGCCAAAAGACACATGAGGAAATGCTCATGATCATTAGCTACGAGAGAAATTCAAATCAAAACTACAATAAGATACCGGCTCACCGCAACAAGGTTGGCCAGCATCCTGAAAACACAGAACAAATGCTGAAGAGGCTGTGGAGAGATTGGAACTCTCCTACACTGCCAAATGGGATTGCAAAATTGTACAACCTCTCAGAAAAGCAATTTGGTGCTTTCTTAAAAAGCTGGAAATAGGTATATAATTTGATCCAGTAATTCCTCTGCGCAGAATTTATCCTACAGAAACAAAGGCTGTCTGTCACTCAAGCAGACACATGCACATGGCTTTTTATTGCAGCACAGTCCACAATAGCAAAAAGATAGAATCAACCCAGATGCCCATCAACAGATGAATGGATAAACAAACTATGGTACATATACTAAATGGAACACTATGCAGTGATAAAAAAACAGTGATTTTAGGAAGCATCTCATAACATGTTTTCAAATGGACTACATTATGCTGAATGACATCAGTCAGTGGCAAAAGGATAAATATCATATGAGACTCCTACTACAAGGATTTAAAATAGACTTACGTACAGAAGAAAAAGGGAAGGGAAGCAGAGACAAGTTGTTCATAGATTAGATAAATGATAGAAATTTGGTTAGGTGAAAGCAGTGCAGCACACAGTTTACAGACTTCATCATAAACTGAAAACCCTTCTGATGTCAGTCCAATACTGCAAGGATACAGTAGCAATGGCAGGGTCTGGGGACCACGGTCTTGGGGGACATCGAGGTCAACTGGCTTAACTACCTATTGCTAAGAAAATCTTCTGCACCCCACATTGGTGAGTGGTGTATGGGGTCTTAAAAGCTAGCAAGCTGCCATCTGAGGTACACCAACTGGTCCCAAGCCATTCAGAACAGATGATCACTGAGACCAACAAAAACATGAAGAAAAAAGAGTCCAGGAGACAGAAGGATCCATGTGAATGTGGGAATGTATCAACATGTGACCAGAAGAACCAGATGGTGCCTGGCCACCCTAAAGACAGTCATGATGGGACACACAATGTTGAGTTCCTGTGGCAAATCAAGAAAAAGAGGGGTGCAGCTAAAGAACTCTACTAACAGACCACAACTAATGGTCTTATGGCCTGGGGTTCCCCTGTGAACATGGCCCCTAGATCTGCTGTTGCCCCTACACAGAAAACTCTACCAAGGTAAACTCTTTGGACAAAAATGGACTGGTCTAGGGGACATAGTGTGACCATATGGTTTGTGTACTTTATGGTTCTATGTATTTACAGGATGCTATCATACTGGTCTCTTTGGCACTTGGCTATCATACTGGTCTGTTTCTAACTGAGAGCAAAGATGGTAGAGATGAGGGGACAGAAGCTTGTTATGAGAATGCTAGAAGGATAGAATGAGAAGGAGTAGTGTATTGTCACCAGTCAAAGAGTGCAGAAGGAGTTGCATAAAGATGGGCATGCAAAATTAATTTGGATTGTAAACTCTCACTTAATCACAGTTAAAAACAAAAAAAGTGTATAGAAATTTGGCCAAACCATGATTTCTGGTATTGTGTGATATTCTCCATGTTGTAAATCCTGTCTCTAGAATGTTAATGAGGGAGAATGGGCATCATTTATGTTGGTGTAGCATCAGGGGATCTAGTCACTGTGCAGGATAGACTGCAGAGGCAAAGGCAGAGGTGAAACCTCTAGAGGAGTGTAAAGGAACCACAAGATATTGACTGCTCCAGATTATGAAGGATGCAGCTTCAAATAGGGCAATGGCTGCAGGGATAGGAAAAAGGAGCAAGATATGAAAGGCTTCCTTGAGTTAGAAACAATCCAGTCACTACAGCCAACTGCACTGGATACCCAAAGTCCAATTGTGGAAACTACCCACCTAAATTCTCTAAGGAACACTGACATGCTTAACTCATAGACACTTAAGGATGGCTGTCGGGGGACATGAAAAAACTTCAGGCCCCAAAAAACAGGAAGTCTGGATAGCCCCTGAAAAACGCGCGTGCGCGAAAACTGCCCGCACGTCACTGCCCAGCGTCACTGTCCAGGCATACTGCCTAACCAAGCATAAAACGCCAAGTGCCTTACACCAGATATCACCCGATTCTAAACCCCTCCCCTTCTCAATGTGTATATATTCCGCTGTTGCAATAAAATTTTTTTTGAGGCTTGATCAGAATCTTGTCTTGCCTCCATTTCCTCACATCTCTTGTCCCGTTTTCCTTTTCACAGGTTCCTCCCCGCTCCCCCGCTGAAATGCCCCGCGGGCCGGGGCATTCTTTGGCGCCCAGCATGTGGCCCGGGGTACGGAACTGCTGAAGAGGACCACCTGAAAAGCCCCGGCTGGGCGATTCTCAAGCCACCACACAGGGCGTGAGCCAGGCTCAGCTTGAGTCTCCGCGCGAGGCAGCGGCCCGCGAGCTAGACTCGGACGTGATCACCGCAGAAGTAGCCGACCTGCGAAACTGATCTGAAGAAGACAGGTGGGTGACAATGGGACAAGAATTGAGCTCCCACGAGCTCTTCCTTACTGGAATCAAGGATTCCTTCAAGATGCGAAGAATTAAGGCTAAGAAGAAAGATTTAGCATATTTCTTTACATTTTTGTCTGATGTTTGTCCTTGGTTTCCTCAACAGGGGACAACTGACTCTAAATGTTGGAAGAGAGTTGGAGATTGCTTAAGTGATTATTATAGAACTTTTGGACCTGAGAAGGTCCCTGTAACTGCCTTTTCATATTGGAATTTGATTAACAATGTGTAAGTTCCCTTAAAGACCCGGATGTTCAAAAACTTGCTCTCATGGGGGAGACGGTCCTTCGAAATAGCTCTCGCCCCCCCCTCCGCTTGCCCATCGGTTTCTATAAATATCTCAGAGGAGCCTCAGACAGTTTCAGAGGAGCCTCAGACAGTTGATATAAAAGAAATCCCTCAAACAAATCCTGACCCACCTAGCCTGATTTACCCATCTTTAAAACCCTTTAGGGACAATCCCGATGCGGGTCAGTTGTCCCCAGAAGACCGAGAGATGTTAGAAAAACAAACTGCGCAATACCAGGGCAGTGGCGACCATTGGGCCTTCACCGCCCCCGCCTTCCGCGGCCCCCCAGTGAAACTCTAAAACCTCCTCCATATCTCCAAGGTCCCCCAGCTCCCCTCACCTCACCCCTTAACCCAGAGCACAGCACAATCATGGTTTCAGACCCCATTTGGCAGTCTAAAATCTCCCTCACTCAAGAAGTTTCCTCCTTAAGAGAACTGCTGACTCAGAAACGTGAGCACCTACAGCTTATCAAAGAAATCCGAGCCCTTGAGGTGGAGCTTGCTTCCACAACGCTCAGCCTGGTTTCAAAGAAAACCCCCAAGGGCTCAAGTCCCAAAGACTCCCTCTTCACATTTCCTGTGACCCGTAGTCAAAAGCCCCAACCTGAGGTTAAGGAAGAGGAGGTGGCCAGCGATCCTGATGAGGGCCCAGGCTCGGGGGGAGAGGCCTCTGATGAGGAAAATCCTACCCCAGGTGAAAGTAGCTCAGACAAACAAAAATACCGCCGCCTAAACCTCAAGCATTTAAAAGACTTAAAGGCAGCTGTTAATAACTATGGCCCTACTGCCCCCTACAGCCTGGCCATACTTGAAAGCCTAAGTGATCGATGGCTAACCCCTAATGACTGGCATTTTCTGGCACGGGCCACATTATCTGGGGGCGATTTTGTTCTCTGGCGCACCGATTTTGGAGAAAATTGCAGAGAAACCGCCCAACGTAACAGTGAAAGCAAAACTTCTCACTCTTGGATGAGAGATAAACTCCTGGGGTGGACCCCCTATGATACTAATGAGAAACAAGCAGATTTTCCCCCTGGTTTATTGGCACAGATACAAAATGCCAGCCTCAAGGCATGAAGGCATCTTCCCCCAAAGGGCTCAGCCACTACCTCTTTGGCCAAAATCCGCCAGGGCCCTGATGAGTCCTACAGTGACTTCATCAGCCGCCTGACTGATGCTGCTGAGCATCTGGTCGGAGGGGGAGAGACCGATAGCGCCTTCATCAAGCATCTTGCTTTTGAAAATGCTAATCCTTCTTGTCAAGAGGCTCTAAGACCCCACTGCAGTGGTAGCCTTTCTGATTATGTTAAACTTTGTTCGGGTATAGGGGCCTCACATGCCATCGGAATAGCCATAGGGGCCGCTCTTAAAGGCTTTGATCAAAATAAACAACAAAAAACCTGCTTTAATTGCAAACAGCTTGGGCACTTCGCACGCGAGTGCCCCATAAATAAGCAGCATCGGGGACCTCATGGCTCACTAACTTGCTTCTCAGTTTTGGTGGCCCTGTTCTAGTTATATTGCTAGTCCTGTCCTTCGGCCCTTGGGCATTCAAGAGACTGACGAGCTTCATCAAGCAACAAATAGATTCAGCATTGGCTAAACCTATCCAAGTCCATTATCACCACCTGGCAGTCGACGATGAGTACGCCGCTGACAATGGGTACTCCAACTTCCTCCCCAAGGGGACAGCATGAAAAGTAGAGGCATGCTTACCTCCTTGCCAACTTGGAAAGAGAGGTATGGGTATCGGGATGAGTGCGAAGCAAAGCATTGCAAGGGAAAGTTATCATTAACTCCTCTACGTTTCCCTGGAGCATACGTGGCTTGCATAGAGGTTGGTATCTATCCTAAAAAACATGAAAACGGTTCTGCCTCTCCTCCCCAAAAGATACCAAGAGCCAAATACTATAACAGGAGGAGCCAGGTCACTACTCCCTCTCCCAGTTAAAGCCCACCTCCCAAAACAAAACAAAAAGGAAGAATATGTCGGGAGCCATGAAAAAACTTCAGGCCCCAAAAAACAGGAAGTCTGGATAGCCCCTGAAAAACTCGCGTGCGCGAAAACTGCCTGCACGTCACTGCCCAGCGTCACTGTCCAGGCATACTGCCTAACCAAGCATAAAACACCAAGTGCCTCACACCAGATATCACCTGATTCTAAACCCCTCCCCTCCTCAATGTGTGTATATTCTGCTGTTGCAATAAAATTTTTTTGAGGCTTGATCAGAATCTTGTCTTGCCTCCATTTCCTCGCATCTCTTGTCCCGTTTTCCTTTCCACAGGTTCCTCCCCGCTCCCCCACTGAAATGCCCCGCGGGCCGGGGCAGATGGCTATCAGCCCACTTCTTTGCTCAGCATTTGCAGTCAGATACCTGTGCCTGCACAAATCACTTTTTTCCATCTAGGACTATAGGGTAGTACTGCATCACACACTTGGGACCAATTACCTGGATATCTGAGCTGAACACATCCATATACACAGTAAAGCTCTAAGTACCTAATTATAAGATGTTAGAGCTTCAAAGTCACCAATAACCAATCTAGTTCATGTGACCAGCCTATCTGGCTGTTTCAAAAACAAAAAAGCTAAAACATAGTAGGGAAGCATTAAATAAATTAAATTCAATAACTTACTGATGCTCAGAGACAAGCCAGTATCAGATCACATAAAGAGGCAGATCAAGACAGCTTCAGAGAGCTCCCAAAGCAAAGAATTAAGAAATCTTCTCAATGAAGAGAACATCCTGGAACTACCAGATGTAGAATACAGAAGATTAATATACAGAACTCTTCAAGAGATCAGGAAGATCAGGCATAACAAAGAGCAAGCTAAGAAAAACACAGGTTCAGCAACTGAGGAACTTTACTTTATAGCAGAACATGACAGATCAGATAGGCTGTGAGAAATCATAGACAATAAACAGAAATTCAAAAGATTAACAATAAAATTTCAAAACTAGACAAATTCATAGAAAGCCAAAGGAGCAGAATTGAAGAAATGAACATCAGAATAGTGACACTGAAGATAAATCACTTGACACCAATATTTGGGGGAAAATCAGACAAAAGTATTTATCTGGGAGTCTATCAAGAGAAGTAATTTAGAGGTAACTGCAGTACCAGAACAGTGCATGATAATAGAAAATACAGAGACAATTTTTAGAGATTTATTGACATAAAACTTTCCTGCTATAGTGGAAGATGTGGAGATATCTATCCAAGAAGTTCATCAAACCCCACACAAGTTAGATTTAAAAAAAAAAAAAAAAAAAAGATGTATTATAATCAAACGTGCCAAAGCCAAAGATAAACAGATAATTTTAAGGGTATCTAGGGATAAATAGAAAATCCTCGTGGTGTAGTGGTCAAGTGTGACATCTACTAACAAAAAGGTCAGCAGTTTGAATTTGAAGGTGCTCTTGGAAACCCTATGGAGCAGTTCTACTCTGTCCTGTAGGGTCACTATAAGTCAAAATTGACTTGACAGCAGTAGGTTTGTTTTTGTTTTTGTTTTTTTGCTTCAGGGATAATGAAAAATAATCCACAAAGAATACTCAGTAAGACTAGATTCAAAATACTAAGCAGACGCTATGCCAGTAAGACAACAGTGGGATGACATACAAAGGAGGAAAAAAAGTATTACAGCCAAGAATTATTCTTCCATGTATCTTAGATAAGATGGTGCAACTAGGACATTTCTGGGCAAATACAAATTTAGGAAATTTGTGAAAAACAAGCCAAAATTACACAATACTACAGGGAACCTTCATTTAGAAAACCACTAACATCAGACAACAATCCAAAATTATAATGTAGGAGAGAACAAGTAGATATTAGTGAAGGAAACTACAAAAACAAATCAATGCTAAGACACTGAAAACTGGGAACCAGAGATGTCTTTATGCAAAACATGACAACACTTAAAAAAAAAAAAAAAAAAAAAGAGGGACTAAAAAAAGGTAGTCTTTCATCTTTCATAAGGAGAGGAAGTCAACATGACATAAGGGAATAGAAGAGTGGTTTAAATTTAGGAAAAGATGGGTAAATATTAAGGTAACCGAAAAGGAAATCAACAATTCCACACGTCAAAATAAAATAGTAAGAAAAGCATAAAGACTCAGCAAACACAAAACTAGCAGTGAAAAAGATAAAAAGAATATACAGGAAGAAAAATGACTGCACATAAAATTAAACAGAACACAAAAATGACAACACAAAAAGAGGCATCAAAATGATACCACTGAATTCACACTGATCAATTATGCTGACTGTAAATGGATTAAATGTACTAATAATGAGAAAATAGCAGAATGGATAAAAAACATGATCCATCTATATGTTCTTGACAAGAGACATACCTTAAAGACTAGCTAAAACTCTAAGAATAAAAAAAAATTCAAACAAAATTCAAAAGAACAGGAATGTCAATATTAATTTCTTATAAGATAGACTTTCAAGTGAAATCCACCACAACATAATGATTAAAGGGTCTATATACCAGGAAGAAATGACCATATTAAATATTTATGTACCCAACAGCAAGGCTCTTAAGTATATAAAAGAAACTCTAACAGCACTGAAAACAGAAACAGGCAGCTTCACAGCAATAGCAGGAGACTTCAACACATCATTTTCAGTGAATGAAAAAAACATTCAGAAACAAGTCCAATAAACAAAAGATTGACCCAGGGAGGTGAGGCAGAGTAACAACATGTCCCTGCTAAACCCTGGAATAACTAAGAACCTCAAAATTAATGAAATCCACCAAATGTAGCAACCTAGAAGGACTAAACTGTGCTTAGAGAACCCTGAGGTACAAAGGGGACAAGAGGAAGATCTTAGGATCCCTGAAACCACCTCAGATATAACAACACCGCCTGGGCAGAGATTCTCTGTGAACTGAAGGCAACCCAGGTGGGGATAAAACCCACCTCCAATGAATCTTAACAACCAAGTGAAGCCAAGAAACAAGAACTGGAGCAACCCTGAGTTTGACTAAAGAGACCTGCCCTAGCCTAAGAATCACAGCTGCAGCCCACAGCCCAGAACTGAAGACCACCGTGCAGGTTAGAACACCCTGAGACAAGGCTGGCCATGGGTCAGCACCCTGCCAGACCCACCAGCCAGACAATGACTCAGAGTGGCAAGGGGCCAGGAGGCCTCAGCTAGAGGAGCAGGAAGACAGGGCAAGGAGCATTGAGACAGGAGGCCAGGGCTCCCAGAATCCCAGGGTGACAGGGCAGGAGAGGGCAGGGCTAGGGGGAGCGTGCTGCACACAGCAGCCCTTAGCCCTGAGTGGGACTGGGAGGCCCAGGTCTAGGTGCCCCATGGCTATGCAGCAGGAGATCACTGGACCTGGAGGGGGGCAGGTAAACAGCCCTGCTGCTGGCAGACCTGTGACTGGGTAGAGGGGCTGAGTTAGTACGCCCACAGCTAGTTGAGAATGGGAGCCACATGGGCCAGTGAAGCTTGGACTCAGACAACCACGCAGGTCAGGAGAGGTCACCTGAGAAGCTGGGCACACGTTGGAGCCGTGCACTCTGGGGAGAACTGGGCTCAGGTAACCGTGGCAGAAAGGCAGTAAGTGCCAGCTGCTAGGCAGCCATTAGTGCTGTGTGCACTGGGAAGGCTTGAGTCCAGGTGAACCAGGAGGGGAGAGGCTGCCCCAGTGACTAGACAGCCATCGGAGCCAAGTGCATCATTGAGGACTGGTCGGCTCAGGCAATCTGTGGGAGGGGGCATAATTGTCCCAGCAGCCAGGCAACCATTAGAATCAGGTTCACTGGGGATGCCTGAGTTCAGGCAACCCTAGAGGAGTCAGTTGATCACCCCAGTGGCTGGGCAGCAACTGGAGCGAAGCGTGCCTTGGGGTCAGGTGACCTTGGGGGAGGGGAGTGATCACCTCAGTAACTAGGTTGCCACTGGAACCAAGTGCTCCGGGGAGGTCTGTACTCAGGTGACCCTGGAGGAGTGAGGTGATTGCTCCATCAGCTAGGCAGCCATCACAGCCAAATGGACCAGGGAGGCTTGGGTTCAGGTGACCCAGGAAGAGTGATCACCTGAGAGGCTAGGCAACCATTGGTTCCACATGTGCCAGGGAGGGCTGGGTTCAGGTGACCTGAGGGAAGGGAAGTGATCATGCCAGCAGCTAGGCAGCCACTGGAGCCAGCTACATCAGAGAGGTCTGTGCTCAGGTGACTCTTGAAGAGGTAGGCGATTGCCCCAGTGGCTAGGCAGCCACTGGAACTAAGTGCACCTGGGAGGCTTGGCTTCAGGGGACCCAGGGCAAGGGTAGTGATTGCCTCAGTGGCTAGATAGCCACTGGATAAAGCTCCTGGATATACCTGCCAAACCTAGAGGCAACAGAAACAGGGGCAGCAGTTGCTGCTGCAACTTGGGGAAGAAGGCATGAGTGAGCAACCACTCCATCTCCTTAAACCTGAAGCTGAGGCTGAGGCTGAGGCTGAGGCTCCATGAGGGACCTGCCCAAAGCAGGAGCAGCTGCAGCAGCAGCACTTGAGTCCTGCCTATGTGGAGTGGCTGTGAAAGCACAGTACCTGTGCAAGTGACCCCACCCCCACCCCACTCCAGAGGCAGAAACGGTGCTGCTATTGAAAGCAGGAGTGACTTCCCCACATGGGAACTGCACCAGCAGCAGCAGCAGACCAGTCCAGGACAGTAAGAGAAAGCAATAGAAAATAATCGGACTGCACTGAGAATCTACAGCCCAGCCCCAACAGAGAGATATTGGTCAGGCCGACTGAACTATTAAGTCTCCTTCACTGCAATGATTTTTGGACGGCTCAGAGACAATAATCAATCTCTAAACACCTGAAGAAGCAGACTACTATGGCTTCTGAAAACTGCCCCCCCCAAATCAACAGATTTCCCAAATGAAGAGTTCTTACAACTATCAGATAGAATACAAAAGAATTGATGTACAGAGCTGTGCAAGATATCAAAAGAGAGATCAGTTAAAACGTAGCAGACCACACTGAAAAATTAAACAAGCTGCAAGAAATGCTTGAGCAGCAACAATCTGAAATTCAACAGATTAACAGTAAAATCTCCAAGCTTGATCACTCAACAGCAAGTCAAAGGAGCAGGACTGAGGACATGGAAAAGACAAAGTAAATGACACCAGCATACATGAAGAAAAATCATACAAAAGACTCAATAACATGAAGAATCCCTAACGATGATGTGGGATTCTATTAAGAGAAATTATATCCGTGTGATCAGAGTATGAGAACAAGGTGGGATAACTGAACAGACAGGAAAGTAGTTGAAGACCTGCTGGCAGAAAATTTCCTTAATATCATGAAAGACCAGAAGATATCCATTTAAGATGCTTATCAAACCCCACTCAAGATAGATCCCCAAAGAAATACAAGTCATATCATAACCAAGCTCAATAAAGCTAGCGAGAAGGGGAGACTATTGAGGGCAGCCAGAAATAAGCAAAAAGTAACTTCTTTTTTTTTTTTTGCTAAACAACTTCTAAAGGAAAATTATTAAGATTAAGCTCAGACTGCTTAGCTGAAATGACCCTAGCCAGAAGACAGCTGGATAACACATACAAAGCCCCAACGGGTGGTGGGGGGGACTGTCAACTGAGAAAAATATATCCTTCAAAATTGTCTTTCAAATATGAAGGCGAAATTAAGACTTTCACAGATAAACACAAGTTGGGAGTATCTCTAAGAAGCAAACCAAAATTACAAGAAATATTAAAGAAAGTTCTTAGATTACAAAATCACTAGCATTAGATATATACTCAAATATACAGCACTTGACAGAGTATTTAGATACCATCAGGAAAGGAAATATAAAAATGATAACCAAAAACCAAATCACAAAAAGTAGAAATTCAGAGGATATAATCGACAACTACATTTTATGAAAAAGAAGGTCAAAGAAAGGTACACATAGACCTTGTAAATGTGGAGTAAGACAAGGAGATACACAAGCACTGAATTTTGGACTACTTTTAGATTAATAAAAGGGACTAAGGGAGTAAGCACAAAAGAAACCAGTAATTTTACATGTCAAAAGGCAATATACAAAATCAGTTTCAAGAAAACAAACACTGAAAACCACTAAAAAAGAAAAAAACTCCACACAGACAATGTGCAACAGAGGAGCTGTCGACAGCACCCAAAAAAGGGGGCATCAAGATGACAACACTAATATCATATTTATCAATAACAACACTGAATGTAAGTGGACTAAATGCACCAATTAAGAGAAGCAGAGTAGCAGACTGCATGAAAAAAAAACACATGACTCCTATATGCTGCTTGCAGGAGGCACACCTTAGACTCAAAGAAACAAACTACAACTGAAAGGTTGGAAAATATATATATATCAGCTAATAACATTCTAAAAAGAGAGGAATGGCAATACTAATCTCTGACAAAATAGACTTTAAAGATAAATCCACTGCAGTAGATATAGAAGGTCACTATCTAATGGTCAAAGGCTCAATTCAACAGGAGGACAAAACCATACTAAATACCCATGCTCCCAGTGACAAGCCTCCGAAATACATAAACACTATTTGCAACAAAAACAGAAATACCTCCACAGTAATAGGAGTCTTCAACACACCACTCTCAGTAAAGGAGAGAACATCCAAGAAAAAAAAGCTTAGTAAACACACAGAGGATGTAAATGCCACAATCAACCAACTTGATCTTACAGACATATTTAGAACACTTCATGCAACTGCAGCCAAGTATACTTTCTTTTCCAATACTTATGGAACGTTCTCCAGAATTGACCACATATTAGGTCACAGAGTGATACTCAACAAAATTCAACATGTTGAAATAATAAAAAGCTTCTTCTCAGATCACAAGGACATAAAACTAGAAAGTAATAACAGAAAGATGAAACTTAAATAAAAAACATTTTTCTCAAGGACTACTGCATAATAGAAAAAAGCAACGATGCAATAAAGAATTTTATAGAACCAAATAAGAATGAAGACACATCCTACCAAAGTCTGTGGGACAGAGCAAAAGCAGTACTCAGAGGTCAATTCATCTCCATAAATGCACACATCCCAAAAGATGAAAGGGCAAAAATCAAAGAAGCAACTCATCAACTTGAACAACTAGAAAGATCTCAATGAAAGAATACATCAGCCTCCAAAAGAAAGTAAATCACTGAAATTAGAGCAGAAATAAAATGAATAGAAAAATGATTGAAAGAGTAGACAAGTCCATAAGCTGTTTTTTTAAAAAAAAAGATCAACAAAATTGATAAGTAATTGGACAAAATAACAAAAGAAAAACAGGAGAAGAAACAAATAATACGAATTGGAAATGAGATGGGTAATATCACAAAGGACACTGCTGAAATTAAACGAATCATACAAGAATACTATAAAAAAAAATACACTCTAATAAACTTGAAAACCTAGAGGAAATGGACTGTTTTCTGGAAAAATATCACCTATGTAAACTAGTAAAATCAGAGATAGAACAACTAAGCAACCTCATTACAAAAGGAGAAATTGAAAAGGTAATTTAAAAAATTCCATCCAAAAAAAAGCCCTGGCCTAGATGTACCATCTTTTTCCAGTTTGGGTGTCAGGGTTACACTGGCTTCACAGTAAGAATCTGGGAGGGTTCCACCCTTTTCTATGATGTAAAATACCTTTAATAGAATTGGTATTAACTCCTCTCTAAACACTTGGTTTAATTTTCCAGTGAAGCCGTCTGAGTAAGTACTTTATGGTCTTTGGCATTTTTGTTTTTCCTCTTTAATTTCTTAATTTTTCAGTGTCTTCCTTTGTGATGAGTTTATTAAGTTGTTCTACTTCTGTTTGCGACAGTTTTAGTAGGTAATATGATGCTATGAATTTGTTCATTTCCTCTAGGTTTTTAAATGTGTTACAGTAAAATAACTGATAATGTTCTGTTACAATTCTTTTAATTTTAGTTGGGCCTTTTGCAAAATCACTGATCTCTCTCATTTATTTGTTTGCTTTCCTGTTTTTCTCTGGTGAGTTTGGCCAATGACTTAGCAATTTTGTTGATCTTTTCAAAAAAACAGATTTTGGTTTTGTACACTCTTTCAATTGTTTTTCTATTTTCTAATTCATTTAGTTCGGCTCTAATTTTTATTATCTGTTTTATTCTGGTGCCCAAGGGGTTCTTTTGGTATTCTCTTTCTACTTTTTCAAATTGTAGGGTTAATTGTTTGGTTTGGGCTCTTTATTCATTTCGGTTGTGTGCATTTATTGACATAAATTGACCTCTGAGTATTGCTTTTGCTGTATCCTATAGGTTCTGGTAGGATGTTTTCATTCTCATTTGATTCCAGGAACTTCTTTATTGCATCCTTCATTTCTCCTATAATGTAACAATTTTTGAGCAAGGTGCTGTTCAGTTTCCATGAGTCTGAGTTTCTATCATGTTTTTTCTACTATTGATTTCAACTTTTATGGCTTTCTGATCTGAGAAAATGCTTTTCAGTGTTTCACTGGTTTGGATTTTGTTGAGATTTGCTTTATGGCCTAATTAAGTGGTCTATTCTGGAGAATGTTCCATATGCATTAGTAAAGAAGGTTTACTTGTCTGTTGTTGAGTGGAGAGTTCTGTATATGTCTATGAGGCTGAATTTTTTGATTGTCTCAATAAGATATTCTGTATATTTATTGAGTTTCTTTTTGGATGTTCTGTCCATTACTGAAAGTAGTGTTTTGGAGTCTCCTACTATTATTTTGGGGTGATCTATCTCATTTTTAAATGTTGTCAGCATTTGTTTATTTGGAAGTTCTGATACTGGGTGCATAAATATTTGATACTGTTTTATCATTCTTACACATTGAACCTTTAAGCAAGAAATAGCAACCATCCTTGTCCACAATGGAGGATTTTAAAGTCTGTTTTATCTGAGATTAATATTGCCACTCCTGCTCTTCTTTGCATGTTGTGGGCTTAGTATATATTTTTCCATCTTTTGAGTTCCAGTTTGCTCCTATCTTTGAGTCTAAGGTGTGTTTCTTGGAAGCAGCATAAATGAGTTGTATTTTTTGATCCAGCCTGTTCTTCTCTGTCTCTTTATTGGTATATTTAATCCATTTACACTCAGTGTAACTAGTGAATTTAGCTGAATTTAGTGCTGTCATTTGGTGCCTTTTGTGTGTGTTGTTGATAGTCATTTTTTGATTTTTTTCCTCTTAATACTTTCTTCTGAGTGATTTTTGTTTACGGGTATTCTTTTCACTCTTTTAATTGTTGGTTTTGTATCTGCTGAGATTAGATTGGATTTCTTGTTTTGATGTACTATATTGTTACTTTGCTTTGCATCTATCGAACTATTCCCCCCAGTGTTCTAAGTTTAAGCCAGTCTCTAATGTCTTTGTATCATTCTGACTTCTCCATCTAAAATTCCATGAATGAATTAATTTATTCCTCTTTTTAGTTTAAAGTTGTCATAATTTACATTCTGAGGTCTCTCTTGCCCTAACCTGAATATTTTAGCTTTGATTGAGCTTTGCGGCTTCCCTAATCAAGTTGTACTCTGAATGCTGTGTCTTGTATTGTGTCCTTGAGTATATGTCTGACGTTATTGGTTTTCTAATCAAAGAAATTCCTTCAGTATTTCTTGTAATTTTGGTTTGGTTTTTGCAAATTCTCTAAACTTCTGCTTATCTGGGAATGTCCTAATTTCACCATCATATATGAGAGACAATTTTGCAGGATATGTATAGTTCTTGTTGTTGTTGGCAGTTGGTTGTTTTTTCTTCCAGGGTTTTGTATATGTCATCCTGTTTCCTTCTTGCCAACATGGTTTCTGCTGAATAATCAGAGCTCAGTCTAAAGGACTCTCCTTTGTAGGTTAGTTTTGGCTTGAGCCCAGGGAAACCAGTGGAACTCTTCTTCCAGTCTTCCCTTTTATCCCCTCACCAGGTGTGGGAGAAAAACTCAGGGCACACACGTAAAATTCCCTAACTCCAGCCTGATAGTGCTCTAGAATTTAAGAGTCAAGCGTAGAGCAGAGAAGGGAAAGTAGCAGAGGCTGGGTACAAGGAGTAAAGTCAGAGCACAGGAAAGGTCTGAGTCACAAAAGTTGATGCGCACTGTCATGGATCGAATTGTTTCTCCCCAAAAATATGTGTAGCCATGTGGCTGGGCCATGATTCCCAGTATCTTGTGACTGTCCTCCGTTTTGTGGTTTCCATAAACTGTATGTTAAAGGATTCTGGTGGGGCTGTAAATCCCTTCATAGGGTTACCTCCCTGCTCCACTGTAAAGGGAATTTCCCTGGAGTGTGGCTTGCCCCACTCTTAATCCATTCATCCTATGAGAGACAAAAGGACAGAGAATTGGGAACCTCGTACCATCAAGAAAGCAGCACCGGGAAAAGAGCACATCCTTCAGACTTGAGGTTTCTGCGCCAAAGACACTCCCTGGACAGAGACTGATGCAATACCAGACTTGCTTCCTGAGCCGACAAGGGGAAAGCCTTCCCTGGGAGTGGACACTCTGAATATGGACTTGCAGCCTACCAGACTATGTAAGAATAAACTTTCCTTTATTAAAGCCATCCACTCTGTAGTATTACTGTTAGAGCAGCCCTAGCTGACTGAAACAAGCACTTAGCTTGTGATGCTCCAGTAAGTGCAGCAATCCACAGCTCAGAGAGCCAGTGTAACTTGTCTTCTGCTCCTCCCTTCATTTCCCTTTTTGAGTCCAGGAGAAAAGAAGCTCAGGACACACAAGTAAAATGTCCCTCTTCCAACTGAGTGGTGCACTAGAATTTAGCCTCAAGGTATACAGAAGAGAAGGTAGGAGAGAAAGGTTGGGGCTAGGGATGGAAATGAGCACATAGGAAAGTGATGAGCCCTGAGGGACCACAAGTATTTAGCTTGATGCAATTGTGTGGAATTCACCGGGGGCTCTGTATACACAGGGATCCACAGCTCAGGGGAGCCAGTGAGGGTTTTCTTCTACTCTTCCCTTTGTTTCCCTCTCTCAAGCAGTGAGAAAATCTCAGGGCACACACACACAATCCCACTTCCAGCACAAGTACACCAGAATTCAGCCACCAGTGTAGCTCAAAGAAGGGAGGGAGAAACGACACTGCTGTGTTGGGCTGCCAGCTGCTACTGTGTTCTTTACGTGCAGCTGTCCTAAGCACTGCTTCTTGGTTGAAAGAAATTCTCTCCACTCAGGTGCTGCTGCTCAACATGGCAGCCAGCCCCAACCACACTTCCAGGCACAGCAGTCCCAGTCCTAGCCTCCTAGACTACAAAGATGGCCTCCACCCCAGTACTGATACTCTGTTGCCACACCAGCAGAAGCAGGACCCTTTGCATTGCCAATCCATTTCTGACAAAGCTAGTTTTTTCTGCTTCCTATCACCCTGCCCAGTCTCGCAACTTTCTACCTAATCTTGGGGCTCCTAGAATGTCCTTTTTGTTCCCTTAGGTTGCTTTTCAAGGTCTTAGTTGTTAGAGGGATCAGAGGAGACATGTGGCTAGCCCACCATCTTAGCCCTGACCCTATTTCTTTTTCTATTGCAAAACTACTTTACATGTTTTTTTTTAAATCTTGTGTATAGGTAGGTTTTATCACCTATGAATTTCATTTCAGGAGAACAAAGGGAGTGCTATGAAGCATTAATATTTTTTAAGAGAAGACAGTGCATCAGAGAGGTCCTTGAGATTTTAATCATACTTATAGAGCTGAGGAAACCCTGGTGGAGTCGTGGTTAAATGCTACACCTGCTAATCAAAAGGTCGGCAGTTGGAATTTGCCAGGCAATCCTTGGAAACTCTATGGAACAGTTCTACTCTAGTCTATAGGGTGACTGTGAGTCAGAATCAACTTGACAGCAGTGGGTTTTGGGGTTTTATAGACCTGAAAGCCCATCAATATTTTCTAGAAATTTTGTTTCTATTAGGGGAAAATTTTGTCAAGTTGAAAATACTTTGTTTTCTTTAAGGATATGTGTAAATTCACCTCCAATTTTTCTTTAACTACTGAAATGAATGAATTTCTAATTTCATAAGTATATAGGGAAAATATGATATGCCGTCTTTTGCTAATTCTATGTTTTTATTTTTATATATGTGTTATGAAGAGTACTGGAATTTATTCTCTTATTCTGGTATAGACTGTGGGCTTGTCCCTATAACTAACACATACCTAGAATTGATAGTAGAAAAGCAAAGATAAATATGATACCTCATCAGTCTAATATCTAATAACTACGCAAAATATAGACACAGGTGCATGTAGCTTAAGGGTTGCTTCTAAGTCCTTCCATTTCACAGGGCTTAGAATCCAAACCAGCTGGAATCTAGACAGGGAAAATGTTCATGGCCTCATTAAGGGTTATGCAATACTTGACAAGACTTGATAAAAAGACTGAGAGTTGTCTTGGAGAAAACACGCATCCACTAGTTTTAAGAGCTATTTAGAAAGTAAAATCACAGTCATTGGTAGATGTGGCAGGATAAAAGTTGATTTTAAATTAGCTAAAAGTTCACATTTAGTTACGAGATAGAAGTTAATACATATAAGTTAATCATATAACAGAATATATAGCTTGAGTTAGATAATGAGCTGAGTTTTTAACATTTTACCTAACAAACAAAAAGGTACCCTGCTCAGATCCTCAGATCCCAAATATGTCAAAGGGCAGTAGGCTTTTTTGTTTTGGTTTAGGAGGCAATTTCTTTAAAAAAAGGTGTACCTTGCAGGCAAGATGGATTTTAGATGAGGGGGAAGTTGGTGAGGTCCTCCGGAGTTCTGGAGGCTCAAGAAAGTTCATCTTATTCTTGTCTGCTGAGATCCCAGTCTTTCCCTAACAAGCACTCGCCTGTTAGCCCAAAGATTGGCAGTTCAAACCTACCAGCTGCTCCAAGGGAGAAAGATGTGGCAGTCAACTTCCTTAAAGGTTACAGCCTTGGAATTCTAGTGGGACAGTTATACTATAGTGTTGCTATGAGTTGGAATAGAATGCAATGGACAACAGTTTTGGGGGTTAAGTTAGAATTCAATGTTGTTGCTGTTTTTAGGTACTATTAAATCAATCTGGGCTATTATTGACCCCATGTATAACACAACAAAACACTGCCCGGTCCAGCACCATCCTCAAAACCATTGCTGTGTTTGAGCTCATTGTTGCAGCCACTGTGACAATCTATCTTTTCGAGGGTCTTCCTCTGCTTCACTGGCCATCTACTTTACCGGGTATATGTGCTTTGCCAGGGATTGGTCCCTGCTGACAACATGTGCAAAGCAAGCAAGACAGATGGAGTCTCATAATCCTTGCTTTTAAGGAGCATTTGGCTGTACTTCTAAGACAGATGTGTTTGTTCTGCCAGTCCATGGTGTTTTCAATATTCGTTAGTGTTCTTTACCAACACCATAATTTAAATTCATCAATTCTTCTTCACTCTTACTTTTTTTTTTTTTGCATGCATGCATATGAGGCAATTGAAAATACCATAGCTTGGACTGGACATTTCCTTAGTATCAAAATGATATCTTTGCTTTTTAATGCTTTGAAGAGGTCTTTTTCAGCAGATTTGCCCAATGTAATAAATCATTTGCATTTTTGATCACTACTTCCATGGGTACTGATTATGGATCCAAATAAAAATAAATTCTTGACAATTTCCATATTTTCTCAGTTCATCATAATGTAGCTTGTTGGTCCAGTTATGAGATTTTTTTTTCTTGTGTTGCGGTGTAATCTACACTGAAGGCTGTAGTCTTTGCTCTTCATCAGTAAGTGCTCCAAGTCCTCTTCACTTTCAGCAAGCAAGACTATGTGATTAGTATACCACAGGTTGTTCTTTCTCCAACCTGCATATGTCATTCCTCATATTTTCCAACTGCTGGACTTATTTGCTCAGCATAACCAAAAACCAAACCAAACCCAGCACCATCAAAGTGAAGCTGACTCATAGCGACCCTATAGCATACTTTTGAATAAGTATGGAGAAAGGATACAACTATGGAGTACACCTTTGCTGATTTTAATCCACTCATTGTCCCCTTGTTTTGTTTTAATGACTGCCTCTTTGTATAGTTTCTGCAAGAGCACAATTGTTTTGAAATTCTCATTCTTCCGAATGTTATCCATAAATCACTATGATCTACATAGTCGGATGCTTTTGCATAGTTAATAAAAACAACAGTGAACATCTACGTTACTCTCAGATTTCAGCCAAGCTCCATCTGACATCAGCAATAATATCCTTTGCTTACTGTCCTCTTCTGAGGTCAGGGTCATGCCTCCAGAGTATACTCATATATCTTTGCCCATCCCTCAGGTCCCCATGGTCTCTCTTTACCCTCACCTTCCACCAAAGACCTTGGTTCCTACTTCACTAAGAAAATAAATGCAAGCAGAAGAGAGTCTCCGCACACTTCCACCAACCTATTATCCAACAAGTTGCATCTGTTAAAGGGATAAATTCACTTTCATTCTGGATAAAGTGTCCTTTTGCATAAATCTTCTGTTCCCTCCAGCTTAAGGATATCATTCAGTAATCCCTCTTTTTTCCTACAATACCAATACTTATTTTGCTACTGGATCATTCTGAGCAGCACACAAGCATGCAGTATGTTACCAAGCTTTAAATAATAATCATTATAACAAATGGACAAAAAAAGTCTCCCCCATTTCCTGCTACTGCCTGGTTCATTCAAATTTCATTCAGTCACACTTCATAAACCTGCAGTTAGAGGTAGGCTTCTTTTCTCTGTGTCTCCCTCACTCTTTTCTCTCTCTCTTTCTCTGTGTTTCATTCCATCTCCCTTCTTTTCCTTCTCTCCATTTTTTTTATCATCTGCTTCTCCTTTTTTCCTGAAGCTCACTCTATCTGGATAAGTGAACCAGGCCCAGGGCACACTCACTGGGAATGCCCAGAGTATTGTCACCAGCTCCGCTGTGATCTGAAGATCCCTCTTTGACTCATTTCTCTTTAATCTCCAACTTGGGCAAAAGAATTTTTCCACTCACCAATGATGATTTCAATAGCTAGAACTCCACAGGCATATTTAGGAGGAAAGCACTAGCTGACTACCCAGAGTGCTTTTGACTCACTGCAATATCTGAAAATACTGGTTCAGAAAAATTCATAAGGAAAACAACACTTGATGGCTGAGGAAAATTCAGATCATTCTAGGTTTCTAGTCAAATTCAGTCTTAATGTTGACTCACATTTATTAAGGGTAACTTGCTTTTGTTGACCTGGATACTTGGAAGAGTCTTTTCTTTATCCTTGGAGTTTACTACATTCACCAGGATATAACCACATGTTGCTGCTGTTGCCAGGTGTTGTCAAGTTGATTTTTGACTCATAGCAACTCCACATGATGTACAAGAACTTCTCTGTACGTTTTTCTGGGCTGTGGTCTTTACAACAGCATGACTGCTAGGTTTTTCTTCTGCAGAGCAGAGGGGTGAATTTGAACCACCAGTCATTTGTTTAGCAGCTGTCCTGGATTAATTGTGTCCCCAAACAATCTGTGCAGCAGTTTGACTAGGTCATAATTCCTGGTGTTGTGCGATGTTCCTACTCCTTGTAAATCCTGCCCGTTAAAGAGGGAGGATGTGCAGTAGTTGTGTTAGTGAGGCAGGACTCAACCTATGAGATCGTATTGTGCCGTGAGGCAATATCTTGGGAAACAAAAGGAAGAAGCCAGTAGAGAGATTTAGGGGACCTCATTTTGTAAGAAAAGAAGCAGCGCAGGGAGCAAAGCGCATCCTCTGAACCCAGAGTCCCTGCTCCTCAAGAGATCCCAGTCCACGGTAAAGTTGATGAGAAAGATCTTCCTCCAGAGCCTACAGAGAAAGACTTCCCCTGGAGCTAATGCCCTGAATTTGGATCTTAGCCTATTTTGCTACAATGAAGTAAGTTTCTCTTTATGAAAGGCATCTACTCGCAGTATTTCTGTTATAGCAACACTGGATAACTAAAACCACAGCTGAGTGCGTTTATACCACCAAAGTTCTTTACATCTAGAAAGAGATTCTTTTTTGTTGAGTTTGTATGTGACTCACTGAACCCTTACGCTAGCAAATCTAGATTTTCCCTATTAGCAAATAATTCTTCCATTTTGCCTTTTGCTCTATTTAAGCTAGTCTCTTTCTCAGGAAGTGCAATAGTCTATGTGGTTTATCTCTGTTGATCCATCTTTCATCCCTTCACTGTTATTCTTGGTAATTCCCCTTGCCTGTCCCTCAGAATAGTACACTGATTTTGTGCAGAATTTCTTTCACTTATTAAAATTTCTTCATGCCTTTTAAACTTGATGTGATACGTTTCTTTCATAATATTTTTTTATCATGTTTTCCAGAGTCTTTTTAATATCTGGTTACAGTTTCCATTTCCTTTTTCTTTTTATCTAGTTTCCTTTCCATCTTGGCCTCATCAGCTCATTTATTTATTTATATGTCTTTCATCTTACAGAACTTACCTTTTCTTAAATTTTATCAAAATAACAAGATAATGCAATCTACACTTTACCAGAATAATATCACATCAACTTTCTGTTCTTTCTGTAAGTCTGGAGAGCTGTATTTCCCTGCTTGATGTAAGTTATCTTTTCGGTGACCCATATTACGTTTATTTTATTCATCCTTAAGTGATACCTGATCGCTGCAAGTCCTGAATGTGTTTTATAAATAGAATACTTAAAAAAAATTTTTTTGCAGCCCTCTATATTCAGTTTGTGTAGGATTAGAATCTCTTTCTTGTTGTTGTTTATTTATTAATTTTATAGATTAAAAGTTAAGTGACTTATCCAGTAGCTTTCAGAATCACAGCAAATTTCAACAAGAGAGTATAATACCATTGTCATCAATTGAATTGTCTCCCCCTAAAAATGTTTAGCAATTTGGTTAGACCATGATTCCCAGTATTGTGGGACTGTCCTCCATTCTGTGATTTTCCTGTGCTGTAAACCCTAACCTCTGCTTGTGGTTAATAGATACGATTATGTTAAAAGAGAATTACAGTGAGAGTATAACACCCTTACCAAGGAAGTTTCCTTGGAGTGTAGCTTGTGCCACCTTTTTATCCTTTTATCCTACAACAGATAAAAGAAAAGGGAAGCAAGCAGAGAGTTGGAGAGCTGATACCAGCCATGACCTTCTGACCTGAGGATCCTGCCCGAGGATGTTTTCAGACTGAAGAAAGACTGATACAACAGAGAAACTCCCTCCAGACCTGACGAAGAGGGAAAGCCTGCTCCTGGAAAAAACACCCTGAATTCGAATTTGTATTCTAATGACTACGCAAGAATAAACTTTTGAGGGAGAGCAAGGGGAGGGTTTAGATTAGATAGCTGATAGAAATTTGGTTGGGTGAAATATGGGACAGCACACAGTACAAAGAACATCAATATTAACTGGACTTCAACATACACGAGTATACCTTAAGCCAATATTGCAAGGACAGAGTAGTGGGGTGGAGGGCGGGGGACCATGCTCTCAGGGGAAATTGAGGCCAATTAGCACAACTAGCATTTTGCTAATGAGGACTGTCTGCACCCCACATTGGTGAGTGGCATCTGGGGTCTTAAAAGCCGCCAAGCTGCCATCTGAGGGTACAGCAAATGGTCCCAACTCAGCAGGAACGGATGATCACCGAGGACCAAAATGGCATGGGGGAAGAGAACCCAGAGGACAGAGAGACCCACGTGAGTGGGTGGTTACACTGACTTGTGACCGTCAGAACTGGATGGTTGCTGTCCAGCCACCACCAGTGATAGCTGTGATGGCGCTCACAAAGTTGAGTCTCACTGGTAACACAAGAATAAATAGGGGTGCACCATGAAATCTCCACTAAAAGACTGTAATTGATGATCCAGGGGCCTTGCTGTTCCCCTGGGAGCATAGCCCCTGGCCCTGATGCTGCTCCTGTCCATAAATCATAATAGAGGCCAACTCTTTGGACAGGAGTGGATTGGACTTGGTGGCGCAGAGTGACCATATTATGTGTGCACTTTATGGTTCTATGCATCTATAGGATGTTGTCCAGCTGATCTCTTACTGCAGGAAGGGAGTGGGTGGAGAGGAGGGGACAGGAGACTGTTGGGAGGATAGGACATGTGCGGAGCAGAGAGGAAGAGTGTGCTGTCACCAGGCAGGGAGAGCAGTGGGAGCTGCATATAGGTGAGCATGCAAATTTATACAGGAAAGTACATTTTCACTCAATCATAATAAAAAAATGAATAAATGTTTTTTTTGTTACAGCCATCTACTTATGGTATTTCTGTTAAAGCAGTACTAGATGACTAAAACAACCATCAAACTGGTATTTCTAAAGAGTAAAATAAAATTAAAATATTTTTAAGTGCTATTTCTGTTCTTTCTAGCCTAGCTGAGACAAGAGTATAGCAGGTCTTCTTTCCTACTAACATATTAGGAAAAACCATTACCATTGTTGACCTTACTTGTGCTTAGTATAATTACCCCCAAGGCAAAGTATTATAATTACGTGTGCAAAGACCTGGAGGTAGGAAACCAAAAGGGAAGAACACACTCAGTATTTCTCAAGCTGAGAGAACTGAAGGGAAAAAAAAAATCAACCCTTGGTTTGCAATAGTGAAAGGTTCTAGAGGAACAATATTAAACAATGTAGGAAGCATGGAGAAGGAAGGAATACACAGAATCATTACAGTAAAAAGAATTGGTTACGTTCAACCATTTCAGGAGACAACACATGATCAGGAACTAATGGTGTTAAAGGAAGACATCCAAGTTGCACTGAAGACATTAGCAAAAAGCAAGTTTCCAGGAACTGATGGGGTATCAGTTGAGATGTTTCAACAAACAAAGATGCAACTCTGTAAGTATTCCTCATCTATGCCAAGAAATTTGGAATACAGCTACCTGGCCAACTGACTGGAAGTGATCCCTGTTTATGCCTATTTCAAAGAAAGATGATCCAGTCAAATGTTGAAATTATTCAACAATATCATTATTATCATATGCAAGTAAAGTTTTGCTGAAGATCATTCAAAAGGGGTCATGGCGGTGTATTTACAGGGAAATGCCAGAAGTTCAACCACAGGGAGAAGAGGACATGGAACCAGCTTTATCACTGTTGGATGAATCCTGAGTGAGAGAAGAAAACACCAGGAAGATGTTTAGCTATGTTTTACTGGCTATACAAAGGTATAGCCAGTTCAATCACTTGGATCATAAGAAATGAGGCATACCATCACAAAGAATGGGAATTCCAGAACACTTAATTGTGCTCATGAGAAACATGTACTGAGATCAAAAGTAGTCATTCAAACAGAAAAGTGGGATGCTGTGTGGTTTAAAATCAGAAAAGCAAGAGCCAAAGTTGTATCTTTTCACCAGACCTATTCAATCTTTTCACCATCCCTATTCAATCTGTGGAAACCCTGGTGGTGTAGTGATTAAGCGCCGCATCTGCTGACTAAAATGCCAGCAGTTCAAATCTGCAAAGTGCTCCTTAGAAACTCTATAGGGCAGTTCTACTCTGGCCTATGGGGTAGCTATGCTTTGGAATTGACTCGATGGCCATGAGTTTGGTTTTGGTTTTACTGAATCTGTATGCTGAACAAATAATACAAGAAAGGGGAATGTGTGAAAAAGAACAAAGCTTCAGGATTTGAGGAAGACTCGATAACAATCTGCCTAATGCAGACGGACACAGTGGCTGCAACAATGGGTTCAAATGTGATAATTGTGGTCATGGCGCAGGACCAAGCAGTATGTTATTCTGTCGTACATGTGGTCACTCTGAATCAGAACTAACTCAATGGCACCTGGCAATAACAATAGCAGGCCTGCCACATCAAGGAAGAAACACGTTAAAGTAAAGAGGACTTGAAGATCAAAGTAAAAGAGGACTTGAATTACTTAGTAAATGAAGATCAAGGACCAGATTCTTCAACAAGGATTACACCTCAACATAAAGAAAACAAAAACCTCACAACTGCACCCATAAGCAGCATCATAATGAACAGAGAAAAGGTTGAAGTTGTCAAGAATTTCATACAATCAACAATCATGGAAGTAGCAGTAGAGAAATCAAAAGATGTATTGCATAGGGCAAATCTGCAAAAGACTCTTTAAAGTGTTGGGAAAAAAAAGATGTCACCTTGAAGACTGAGAGGTATCAAGCCATGATATTTTCAGTTGTCTCATATGTATATGAAAGCTGGAAGATTAATAAGGAAGACCAAAGAAGAATTGATGCCTTTAAATTGTGGTGTCGGGGAAGAACACTGAGTACCCTATGGGCTGCAGATCTGTCTTGGAAGAAACACAGCCAGAATGCTCCTTAGAAGCAAGGATGACAAGACTAAGTTGTATATACTTTGGATGTGTTATTGGGTGGAATCAGTCCCTGGAAAAGGAGATCATGCTTGGTGGAGTAGAAAATCTGCAAAAAAAAAGAGGAAGATCCTCAGTGAGAGGGACTGACACAGTGGCTGGAACAACGGGTGTAGACGTAACCACTGTCGTCCACAGTGTAGGACTGGGTGGTACTTTGTTCTGTAGTATGTAGGATCATTATAAGTCAAAACGAACTTGACAGCATCTAACAAAAATAACAGGCCTGCCCTTCAAGGAAGAAACATACTACGTCTTGAAAAATTCCATACAAGAGACACATCTGACAACTCTGTGTTAGAGGAGGCACCTTTCTCCCAGCCACTGGTGATAGCCACCCTCTAGGTTCTGCCTCCTGCTGACCTGGCTAAGATCTTCATCCTTTCCCTCATGCTCAGTACAGCTCTTTGCACACATGTTATATAAATGAGCCAGAGATGGCCTCTGTGTATTGGACCCAACTTGTGTATTCCTCCATAGCAAGCTGGGGCCTATTAACCCAACCAAAAACCTATCAGAGCCAGATTAAATTTTTTTTTACATATCCAGTTGTTTTTCAAAAACCCAAATAAGTAGACTTTTAGGCATTTAGAACCTACCTGCTTTGCATACCTTTGGCAACTGCATTCCATAACCACTAGCTATAGATGAGCTAAACCATGTGGTTAGTCAGGACCTAAAGCTACTGCTTTTCTTCAGAGCTGTCAGACTCAGAGATGCTCATCTTGTTGCTGAGGAGCACTGTAAGGCACAGGTAAACCCCTTTTCTGAAAACCCTCTACCCTGAGAGTACGCTCGATCACTTCCCTCTCTGGTGGCCCCTATGTTACTTGGAAGGTAATACTAGGAAGGACTCCTGTTGTGACGGACTTCTGATTACCACCACCACGTAGCACCTCGTCAATTCATCTGCCCCGATAAATTGCTTGTTGTTCAACACTGCCATCTTATGGTGAAATCTTTGTCTTTGGGCAACCCAAATGCAAAGCTACCACATCATGGTACTAAGAACTGGCCCAGTTACTGTTTTTTCAAGAGGTTAATAATGGCACAGTACACACCCCAGACTCCTACCCTGACTTCTTCATCTCCTGCCTTTTTCAAACACATGTGCATGAGAACCAGCATCTTTTCTATGTAATTGACAGAACTCACACTTTGGGGAGCTGCATTTCAGCTTTGGTGGTTTTTAAACTGGTACTCTATCCTGGCTCATTCTCATGAATGCTTCTTCATTTCACCAACTTTTCCTCAAAAGTTCATGTTTCCTTTTCAAATATATTCCATGAATCAATTTTTTCATATCTCTTTTGATAAATAAGTCACTCTCATGTTCATTCAGTACTTAGCCCTGGTGGCAACAGTGGTTAAGCATCTGACTGCTATCCAAAAGGTCAGTAGTAGTTCAAATCCACTTGTCTCTCCTTGGAAACCCTATAAGGCAGCTCTGTCCTTTATAGTCACTAGGAGTCAGAATCAACTCAGTGGAAATGGGTTTGGTTTGTTCATTTGTTTGTTTGCTTGTAGAACATTTGCGGAATGTTCATAGACAGTGGTTTAACGTGTTTTTTTTCATGAATACTCTGGGGGTCAGATCTACCCTGGCTCCTAGGGTCGCCATGAGTCAGATCCGACTCGGCAGCACTTGGCTTGGCTTGGCTATCTTATGAAGCATAGATTCTTACCCGGAATTAAGTTGCTAAAGTACCATCCACATAAAAAATAAAGGCTTGAATCAAACAGAATCATCCAGCAAACCCAGCCGAATGTCATGTCCCCTTGAGCTGGAGACTGGTACATATTATTCCACTGAATGCCTGGAAATAAGGAAAAGGTCAGAGTGAGAACTGAGCATCTTCTCTTAGTGTAGGAGCTCATAAGATGAGTTCATTAATTCTGGAAACTCAAGTTGAATGCAATACAGCTAAAACAAAAGTTGGTAACATTGGTCACAATGTTTCAAATGAAATGTTACCTTTCTCAATACTGTATTTATTCTAATGATATAATTTGGTGTAACCATTAACAATATTTTACTATCTAACATTTAAAATGCTTTTAAAAAGTTGTTTTACTTACATCTACTTTTATTTTCTCTACCATAAAATGTGTATACACACACACACACACACACACACACGTATATATACACATATATATATACTTAAGGAAATAACAATGTATTAATTAAGAGAAGAGCTCCTTGAGAATTCAAACTCCAAATCATGTTATTATCTTTGCTTTTGGTTTTAGAACAGACAGAGACAGATAAACATTTAAACAGGAGATAAACAAGATGTATAATGTCTGGAGTAAGAAAGAATCATTGTTTTCTTACAGTGTATTTGATATTTACTACTGGATTAAAATAGAATTCTTCTAAAGAAAAAAATTACATCTTCCTCAGATTTCCTATTCCACCAACCTAGAACTTTAATTTAAAAAATTAAAGTTTCAGTTACAGTGTACTTTTTTTTGAAAGTGGAACAAAATAATGTTTCAACAGTGACCAGTTTTCTTCTATAGTCCCATGGTTCAATTTTAGTTTAAGAACATAATTTCAAATAATTCAGAAGAAATCATTCAGTATTACTCATTTTTTAAAGAGCATTTTGACACATTTTACCTAAAAGTGTGAGAGACCCAAAGTGAGGCTAGCAACAAATTAATTTTCCAATGTAACAATTGCTGAAGTGGAGTTTTCCTTATGGCATAGATTTCAAATGCAAGCACCTACAGACACACGCACACAGCTCAGAAGAAGAGATAATTGTACCCTATTCTATGTTAGTTAGATCTAATTTTGGATTCTGCCCTTCAAGCAAGATCCTGAAAAACTGAGAGTAAAGACTGGCATTGACAAATACATGAGAGACTGTCATGTGAAGTAATGAATTGAACCAGGAAAAGTGGACAGGAGATTGCTAACTAGAAGCTAGCTCAGTAGTACTCTTAACAGACAGCACATACACGAGCTCACTATTAGTGGGTGACTTCAAGTCTCTAAATGGACCACATGTAATGGCTGTGATAAGAACATCCAAGCATTACCTAGATAGTTGACGTGAATAGCTTCTGAAGCACTGAAATGCCATAATTATTCTTACTGTTCTTAAAGCTGGGAAAACTAGATTGTGAAAGAGTGCTTACAAGAGCTAAAGCAAGTACTGGAACCTGAATTCAAATGTTTCACAATTGTAAGGAAGGATTTCTATTGTGTCACTTTTACCAGGATAACCACAACTATCCAAAATCCATATCTCAAAAGTCACTTTTTAAAACTCTTTCCTCTTACCTGCCTCTTGCCCTTCTAGGAATGTAACGAAAAATACTCCTTGCCCAAAGGCAGCTGTTGAGAGGAAGCACTGCCCAGAAATTGATGGAGCAAAGATAAAAACATAACATTAGTATTTAGATGGGACCACAGAAAATGTACAGTACTAAGTTCAAATACAGAAGCCATCACAAGTTTCAAATCTAACAATGCTAACCCATTGCTTTACGCCATGACTTAAATATCAAAACCTGAAAGTCTTCACGGAATGTCAGACCATTCTGAAAAGTATGCTAACAAGCTCATTCTTAATGTTAAAAGTAATTATTTCTCTTTATTGTAATGTTTGAAGTGTCATAAATCTCAAACACTGTATACAGAAATGTATAACATGTAACAAGGTAAAATGGAAAAAGCAATTTATTATTTTTTTATTATTAAGTGAATGCCCTAGAGCATAATACAGGCAAGCTGATAAAGAAAGTATATTGAAGGAAAGTGTTATTATATTTTAAAAGAGAATCCTATGTCAGAAAAAAATTCCATTAAAAAATTATCTTCTGCTTTTGCCAGACTTGATGGTCTGACAGATGGGGAGGAACATCAGAAGACTTGGCTTCCAGACTCTGTTAGTCTAGAACAGAAACAATTTCCAAAGTCTAGTCTTCAGACAAAGATTAGACTGATCTATAAAACATAATATCATGTTGGTGGACAGTGTGCTTCTTGGTTCAAGTAAATACATGAGACTAAATGGGCAGCTCCTATTCTATCCAAAGACAAGGTGAGGAGGCAAGGCAAGACGGGACACGGAAACTACAGAGTGGAAAGGAGGCGCACGCTGCCACTTTGTGAGGAGAGCATCCAGGGTCACATAACAGTACGTGTTTAGGTTTTTATATGACAAGGTGATCTGAACTGTAAACTTTCATTTAAAGTACAATAAAAAGAAAAATTATCCTTTATTTTAAACATACAATGTACCAGAGTTACATTTTTTATCATCTACAAAACATTCAAATATGTAAAAATGGAGGTCAAACTTTGGGTATAAAGTGCACTTAAATATAAAAACTGAAGCAAAAACAAATGTAACAACAAGTTGGGGTTTAGGTCCAGAATGCCAATGACTCTTTTTCTACATATATGAGCGGAGACAGGCACTAAAATTTCCCAGGTGGGTCTGTTTGTTTTACTATTCTGAAAATACCTAAGTAATACCAATACGAAATAAATGGTGATAAAATATTACATGTGTTATATATGCTAATCAGAGCTGATAAGCACATATCAATGGATAAATGTTGATGGAACATAACTACTCTTTTCATCATACATAAAATATATGCTAGTAGAAACGAGGGAGGACTGAACAGTTTATTGAAATTAGATAAAAATAATTTTGTCTTCTCAGAAGTAATTTATTGTAAGCAGTGATCTACTCTCACTCAGAGATAGTTACACTAGGGTTATTTTCAGGGTACTGGACTCAATACAAGGCCTTTATACATCCTTTAACAGCATTTTAACCCTGAGTCTCCTTGATTCCCCTCAAATTCTCTTATTGTGTCTCTATTCATCCCTACCAAGAGATACCATTTAATAAATTAGCCTGACTTGCCAGATTAAAACCCTGAGCAAGTGCAGATATTTACAGCTATGACACTAGTTATGTGAAAGAGAGTGTAATAATAATTCATTCATCCTTTTCATGTTAACTGCATTCCTGCTATGTATCAGGCACTGTGCTTGCCAAGCTGAGTCATAAAAGATCAGAAAAGTTTCTGTTCTTCATGCATTTTACAGCAAACATCTGAAAGTATTCTACTATTGTCTCAAGAGCTATATTTTGAATGGATGAGCAACTTTGACTTTGCTAGTAGAAAGATCTTCCCTACATAACGTGCTGTAATTCTTGATGCTTCAAGAAAGACAGTTACTTTTTATTTGTAAAATAGCATTAAAAATCTATTTCTTTCCACAGGTGAAACAAAGAGAAACTAAAGTCACATGCTTCTTTTAGCATGCTACTGATCTCCTAGCCAAGAAGGGAGAGCTTATGTTACGGGAACAATGACAATTCTGAATGGGCTGTCATGCAGCAAAACCACAATAACTGCAAGATTGGCAACTGTGGGGGGAATGAGGAAAACCAGGTATCAGGAAGCCCATGGAGATCTGAAAACGATGCACTGGAAACTCAAAGATGGAAATTTTATTTTGTTGGACAGGTGATAGCTTTATCTTTATTTTGTATCTTTAAAAACAATTCACTTACCAGTATTGTCTGAATGAGAAAACTCAGTTGGTTATGTAGGACCAGCAGGACAATATAGGGCAGAAAGCTGATCATATACACCAGGCTAGTGCAGACGGCAGCGGTGTTTGCTTGAGTGAAAAATGTACTCAAAAAGTAACTCATCATGATGATTGATACCCCATAATCCAGGAGAAAGAGAAAAATAATCAAGGCATTGCTGTACTCAAAGATGCCACTTGTTTTTAGAATAATGGCCAGGATGGCACTGCTGAGGGTCAGCATGGCCATGTTCTCTAGAAACCAGGCCAAGAAGTAGGTTGTTGGATGTACTCCCATCATCCTCATGTACTGTTGAAAGAAGGAAAATCTAACGTTAGCTGGGCAGCATAGACTTGAGAAAGGGCAAATAAGTTCACTGGAAAGAGAACACTGTTGTGAAAAAGTGAATCAGCATTTGTACTTCCACACTGTTGTTACTTTGAAAATCTGTGCTCTTTGATGGCCACCACAAAGAAAGTCACGGTGTTAGGCACTTAGCCTAGGGACAACATTGAACTTTCACTGACATCTTACAAAACAGACCATTTGCCAAGAAAGAAGTGAGACTAGGAGACTTAAAAAAATCTCACTTGTTATATAACGGTTGAAAACTGGAGAAACAGACCTTGGATATCAGATTGGGTGGGCTATGGTCACTTATTTACTGAGTTTTATTGGTTCCCTATTTATTGAATTTCATTGTAGATTTCTCCCCCTCCCCCTGCATTTTATCTGTGTTTGTTATATCTAATAAAGAGAAAGAGGAAATGGAAACGGAAAGGAACAGTCTTTAAGCTTTTCGGATTTGCAATTGGAGGTCATTGAAGTGGTTTAAAAGGCTTTCTAAAAAGTAGTAACTCTGCTCAAAGGAAAACATAGTAGAACAAATTCATCCACAGCACCTTCTATTTGCTCATGTATAACATTGTGATGTCTTTGATTTGGGGCTGATTACTTGGAAATAAAACAATTAATTTTGAAGAATGCCTTTGGGGCTGACCCTCTGCAGTGAGAATGTAGTGTGTGTACTTTATGGTTTTACACATTCATAGTAGGCTGTCCCACTGATTTCTTTCTAGAAGGGAAAGGAGAGGGTGGAGAGCAGGGGACAGGTGTTCATTAAGTGTCTACTGGAAGTAGAGAGTAAAGGGGAGGAGTGAGCTTTCACAGCATGAGGAAAGTAGATACAGTTGCAGAGAGCCACGCATGTAAAATTGGCTTCAGTTATACACTTTCACTTAATCATAATAAAAAAAAAAGAAAAAGAATGAGTGCCATGACTGTCCGCCTATATCCCTAGGTTTCATAAAAATTGCTGAACAAGAAACATTGTTTCCTTCTTTCAACCTCATGTACCTGTCATACTCTTATTTTTTGTTGATAGAAAGTATCTGTTAAGCTGTGATAGGGTTTTAGATTTCAATTTAAAATTGTTTTTCCCAATTTACAATGAAAAGCACCTGAAAGAATAAAATACTTAAGAATAAGCCTAGCCAGGGATTCAAGCATTTATACAAGAACATTTATAAATTTACAAAACACTGCTTAAAGAAAACTTGAATAAATAGAAAGATATGAGGTATGACAATTAAGTCCGTGAATTTAATTACTCTAAGTGCTACATACCTCACTGCTGAATATCACTATGGTCACCTTTCAAGTACTTCCCTTGGGAAGCTATGCACTGATCCCAGCACCTAGTCCACTCTTCAAAGCAATTTCAGAATTCTTTCTGGAATGGCCATTTCATGTGGTGGCAAACTGGCAAGTTTGTGAACTTAACTGCATTGTTTTCTGTGCGGGAGTTTTTAGCCATATAAACAAATAACTGTATTGGAACACCCTCTCTCCTCACCTAATCTAGCCCACAATGACTTTTTCCTTTATCCAAAGATAAATGAAATATTAAAAAAGAAGACATTTGGATGACATTCAAGTCTTCAAGGGTAATACCACAACAGCTCTTATGGTCATTCCAGAAAAAGTTCCAAAATTGCTTTGAAAGGTGAGCTAGGTACTGGCGTCACTGAGCACATAGCTTCCCAAAAGGAATACTTCAAAGGTGACTGTCATGGGTTGAACTATGTCCCCCCCAAAATGTATGTAGCCATTTGGCTGAGCCACGATCCCCAATATTTTGTGATTTGCCTATGCTGTATGTTAGAGAGGATTAAAGTGGGACTGTAAATCCCTTCCTAAGTTTATCTCCCTGCTCCAGTGTAAAGGGAGTTTCCCCCCCCCCACGGAGTGTGGCTTACACCACCCTTTATCCTTTTATCTGACAAGAGATAAAAAGGAAAGGAAGCAAGCAGAGAGTTGAGAACCTTATACTATCAAGAGAGAAGCACAAGAAGAACACATCCTTCAGACGTGAGGTTCCTGCACCAAGATGCTCCGTGAACAAAGGCTGACGTAACATAAGGACTTTCCTCCAGAGCCAACAGAGGGAAAGCCTCTCCCTGGGGCAGATATCCTGAATTTGGACTTGTAGCCTACTGGACTATGTAAGAGTAAACTTTTCTTTGTTAAAGCCATCCACTTGTTGTATTTCTGTTACAGCAGCACTAGCTGACTGAAATAGTGACTATAGTGATATTCAGCATTGAGGTATGTCGCACTTTTTCCAGGATGAGTTGGCAAATTTATTTGGCAGTCCTTGTATTCCATGTTCATAGACTGGAAGACTTAATATGATTAACATGTTGATACTACCCAAAGTAATTCATAGATTCAAGGCAATTTCAATAAAAATTCCAACAGACTTTCTTTACAGAAGTGGAAAAACCAATCCTTAGCTTTATGTGGAATGTCAAGAGATACTGAATAGATGAAGCAATGTTGGAAAAGAAGAACATAGAAGGACTCATACTTCCTGACTTTAAAACATACTATGGAGTTACAGTAAAACAAACAAACAGCCTACTACGTACTGGTTTATCAGTGAAAACATACACCAATGGAATAGAATTGACAGTCCAGACACATCTCTGGTAACCTTATTTTTTACAAAGGTGCTAAGTCCATTCAATGAGGAAAAAGGAGTGTCTTCAATAAGCTGTGTTGGGAAAATTGGATTTCCACATGCAGGATATATACCACAAACCACACACACAATCACATTCAAAATGGATTAAGGAACCCATGTGAAAATCAAAACCATAAAATCCATAGAAGGAAATGCAAGGTTAGGTCTAGCTTTTAAAAATAGTAAATATCACAACAAAAGTACAAGTAGCAAAACACAAAATAAATAAATGAGACACCATAAAATTAATCAAACTTCTGTTTTTCCAAAGAATTTATCAATGTAGATAAAAGACAAGCTAGCAACTAAGAAAATATATTCAGAAACTACATTTTTGTCTTGTAACAACCTAAACACTAAAGCATACACAAAACTTAGCCAATTTAACAGAGAACAACACAAATAAATCATAAAAAAGAACAAAATGTTTGAAGAGGTGTTTCACCAAAGAAGACATTCAAATGGCCACCAAACATGAAAAAAAGTGTTCAACAGTATTAGTCATCCACAGTTATTAAAAAAAAAAAAAAAAAAAAAAAGATTGTCCTAGAGTTGGTTTCAACTCACAGCAACCTTATAGGACAGAGGAGAACTGCACCATAGAGTTTCCAAGGATTGAAACTGCCAGTATTTTGGTAAGCAGCTGAACTACATCACCCGGGTTTCCTTCCAACTCATAGCAACTCTACAGAACAAAGTAGAACTCCCCCATAGAATTTCCAACCAGCAGCTGGTTTATTTTGAACTGTAGTTTAGTTAGTTAGCAGCCAAGCTCTTATACACTGTGCCGCCAGGGCTCCCAGCCATCCTAATAGGGGTGAAATTGTATCTCATTGTGGTTTTGATTTGTATCTCACCAATGGCTGATGTTGGAAACCCTAGTGGTACAGTGATTAAGTGCTATGGTTGCTAATCAGAAAAGGTCAGCAGTTCAAATTCAGCAGGAGCTTCTTGGAAACTCTAGGGCAGTTCTCTCTTATCCTATAGGGCTGTTATGAGTTAAAATCAACTCCTCAGCAAAGTGTTTGTTTTGCTTTTTTAGCATGGCTGTAACATTAAAAAAGAAAAGAAAAGAAAAAAAGGTGATTGTCAAAGATGTAGGGCAAAGGGAATATAAAATGCTACAGCCATTGTGGCAAACAGTGTGGCCATTCCTCAAAGAACTAAAAATAGAAGGACCATTAAAAATAATATAATAAAAATAAAAAAGACCCATTGCCATAGAACAGAGTCCACTCCGTGACAGAGCAGATTCCAACTCTACAGGACAAAGCAGGACTGCCCCATACAGCTTCCAAGGAATGTGGTGGATTTGAACAGCCAATCTAGTGGTTAACAGCCATACCCATTAACCACTACACCACCAGAGTTTCTACAAAGACCGTATGACCCTGCAATTCCACTCATAGACACAGCCTCAAAAGATTTGAAAGTATAGACTCAAATAGATACTTGCATGCCAGTGTTTATGGCAACACTACTCACAATAACCAAAAAGTGTAAAATTAAATGTCCATCAACAGAAGAATATATAAACAAAATGGGGTACATCCATATAAACTACTCAGCCAATAATAGAAGCCTTGATAGATGTTACAGTACTCATGGAGCTTGAAGACGATATGTTGAATGAAATAAGTCAATCATAGCCAAGCCAAGTGCACAGAAGGACAAATATTGTATCACCTTACTTATATAAAACAACAAGAAAACGCAAATGTACAGTGAGGGAGGAGGAAAGGATTATTGCTTGCGGAATACTGAGTTTTGACTTACTGTGATAGAGAAACTGCATTGATTAAGGATAGGGCTGCATAGCTCATTAACATAATTCCTGTTAATAAGTTGCACATTGGATAAAACTTAAACTGGCAAAAATTGTGTGATTTCTAACACAAAGCAAACAAAAAATGAGTAGCTGCTGACACTACCTATGCACAACTAAACACCTCATGGGGTTTGAGTCCTTGATTTGCAGGTATAAGGTTTCACAGAACATCCCAGTTAATTGGCTAGTATCGTATCTGTTGTTGTTTGGTACCACCGAATCAGTGCCAAGTCATAGTGACCCCACATACAATAGAACCAAACGCTGCACAGTTCTGTACCAGCCTCACAATCATTAAGCTTGAGTCTATTTTTGCAGCCCTTGTGTCAGTCCATTTCCTTGAGGGCCTTCCTCCTTTTCTCTAATTTACCAAGCATGATATCCATCTCCAGGGACTGGTCCTTCCTTAGAACATGTCCAAAATACGTAAGATTAAGCCTCGCCACCTTGCTTCCAACGAACATTCTGGCTGTACTTCTTCCAAAACAGTTTGTTCATTCTTCTGGTAGTCTGTGATATATTCAATGTTCTTCACCAACATCATAATTCTAAGACATCACTTGTTCTTCAGTCTTTCTTATTCATTATGCAACTTTCATGTGCACATGAAGCTCCTGAACACACCATGTATTGGGTTAGGACCACTTTAGTCCTTTGAATGACATCTTTACTTTTTAACTCTAAAGAAGCTTTTTGCTGCAGGTTTGCCCAGTGCAATGCACCTTTTGATTTCCTGATTGCTGCTTCCACGGGCATTGATTTTAGATTCCAGTAAAATGAAATTCTTGGCAACTTCAATATTTTCTCCACTTAACATGATGCTGATTATTGGTCAGTTGTCAGGATTTTTGCTTTCTTCACATTGAGTTGTAATTCATACTACAAGTTTTGTTCTTAGATTCTCATCAGTAGGTCCTTCAAGTCCTCTTCACTTTCAGCAAGGAAGGTTGTGCATCTGTATACTGCAGGTTGTTAATGAGCTTTCCTCCAGTCCTGATGCTGCCTTCTTTTTCACATAGTATCATTTCTCAGATTATTTGCTCAGAATACAGATTGAATGAGCACAGAGAAATGATACAACACTGATGGACAGCCTTCTTGTTTTAAGCTACCCAGTATCCCTTTGTTTTGTTTGAACAACTGCCTCTTGGACTATGTACAGATTCTCCATGAGCACAATCAAGCATTTTGGATTTCTGTTCTTCACAATGTTATACATAAATTGTTATGATTCACAAAATTGAATATTTTTGTATAGTCAATGAAACATATGCAAACATGTTTCTGGTATTCTTTTGCTTTCAGCCAGGATCCATCTGACATCAGAAATGATCTCTCTTACTCTATGTTTTATTCTGAAACAGGCTTGGATTTCTGGAAATTCTGCTCCACTTTTGATGGAACTTCAGGAAATTTTGTGTGTGATATTAATGACGTTGTTTGATAACTTCCACATTCTATTGAATCACTTTTCTTTGGAATGGGTACAAATATGGATCTCTTTCACTTGGTTGGCAAGGTAGCTAGCTTCCAAATTTCTTGGCAAAGACAAGTGAGCCCTACCAGCACTGTATCAGTTTGTTGAAACGTCTCAGTTTGCATGTTGTCGATTCCTGGAGCCTTATTTATTGCCAATGCCTTCAGCGCAGTTTAGATCGCTTCCTTCAGTACCATTAGTTTTTGGCGACACTCTAACTCCTGAAATGACTGAATGCTGATCAATTCTCTTTGGTATAGCTACTCTGTATTCCTTCCATCTTATTTTGATGCTTTTTGCTTTGTTTAATATTTTCTCCAGAGAAACAATATTGCAACTTGAAGCTTGAAATTTTTTCTTCAGTTCTTTTCAGCATAAGAAATTCTGTGTTCTTCCCTTTTGGTCCTCTGTCTCCAGGTCATTGCACATGACATTATAGTACTTTTTCTTCTCAAGCAACCCTTTGAAATCTTTTTTCAAGTCTTCTACTTCATCATTTCTTCAGTTTGCTTAGCTACTATACTTTCAAGAGCAATTTTCAGAGTCTCTTCTGAAATCCATTCTGGTCTTTTTTTTTTTTTTTTTTCCATTCCTGTCTTTTCAACAACCTCTTGCATTCTTCTTGTGCATTCTTGATGGGATTTCACAAGTCATGTTGTCTAGGTCATTAACGTGCAACACATCAAATCTATTCTTGACAGTCTCTAAATTCAAGTGGGATACACTTAAGATCATACTTCAGCTGTCATGGACTTGTTCCAGTTTTCTTTAACTTGAACTTGCATATAAGCAATTGATAGTCTGTTCCATAACAGGCCTCTGGACTTTTTCTGACTGATGACATTGAGTTTTGCCGTTGTCTGTTTCCACAGATATAAACAACTTGATTTCTGTGTATTCCTTCTGGCTACATCTACATGTGTAGCTGTCATTTATGCTGTTGAAAAAAAAGTTTTTCAACAAAGAAGTAATTTGCCTTAGAAATTCTATCATATGATCTCTGACATCATTTCTATCACCAAGTCCATATTTTCCAACTTTCTTTGTTTCTAGCCATCACATTCCAATTGCCAGTAATTATCAATGCATCCTGACTACACAGTTGATCAATTTCAAACTGCAGAAGTTGCTAAAATCTTCAATTTCTTCATCTTTGGCCTTAGTGATTAGTGTACAGATTGAATAATGGTCATATTAACTGGTCTTTCTTGTAGGCCTATGGATATTATCCTATCACTGAGAGCATTGTATTTCAGGATAGATATTGAAGTGTTCTTTTGGGCAATGAATGTGATGCCGTTCCTCCTTAATGTGTCTTTCTGGCATAGCAGACCACAAGAATGCTTGATTCAAAATTGCCAGTTCCAGTGCATTTCACCTCACTAGTGACTGGGATGTTGATCTTTATGTGTTCTGTTTCATTTTTGACAACTTTCAATTTTCCTAGATTGAAAATTTGTACATCCCATGTTCCAATTACTAATGCAGCTGTTTCTTCTCATTTTGAGTCATACCACATCAGCAAATGAAGACCCTGAAAGCTTGATTCTACCTATATCATTAGGGTCAACTTTCCTTTAAGGTGACAGTTTTCCCCAATCATATTTTAAGTGATTTCCAACCTTGAGGGGCTCACCTTTTGGCACTATACCAGACAGTGTTCTACTGATATTCTTAAGGTTTTCACTGACTATTTTTTTCCAGAATTACACTGCTGGGTCCTTCTTTCTGGTCTGTCTTAATTTAGAAGTTGTGCTGAAACCTGTCCACCTAGCAAGACCCTGCAGGTATTTGAAATACCACTAGAAAATCTCCTAGCAGCATGGTAGCATGCGAGTCACTATGGTACAACAAACTGACTGACACATAATATATCATATCCAGTGCTTCTATTTTACCTACTAGTTTGCTTTGTAACACCAAGAGTTTTAAAAGTTTGCAAGCAACTTTAAAACTGTTTGTTGCTGCAAGGCACAACAATCAGTCTGCATTCACCAGTAGTAACAAAGGAAAAAGGAGAGAGAAGAACACAAGCAGGATATGGAATGCATGATTAATTCTCTCTATGAACAACTACCTCCTTTTCCACGAGACTAGAAGAACTGAACGTTGCCTGTCTACCTTTACTGAACATTTTGGTCAAATTTCTATAGATGAATCCTGATCAAAAGGGAAAAATGCAGAACATAATTTTAAATTCTCATGGACTCCAGATTTTCTAGAGCCAAGGAGGTTGGATGAACCCATGAAACTACTGCCCTAAGGAAATCTTTAAGCCCTAAACCAAATATATACCTTTAATGTGTCTTAAAACCTAACAATAGTCTAGCTTGTCTAGTAAAGAGTGTCTGCCTTAAGCATTATGCTCTTCTAAAATATATATATGCGGAATCAAATTGACAGCAAGTCAAAATTAGACAGGAAACTTAGAGGACAGTTAGTGTATGTTAACGGGGAAGGAATAACTTGGGAAAGGAGAGTGACAATGGTTGTCCAACTCTAAGAGTGTAATCAGTGCCACTGAACTATAAATGTAGAAAGTTGAATTGGTATATGTTTTTGCTATTCATATTCTGAATAACCACAAAAATTAAAATAAATTATTAAAGCAGAAAAATAACTTTTTTTTTCCTGTGACAGGAAATCAGCTGTACCACACAGAACTCTAGCAGAGAAGAGACAAAACAAAACAGAGAAGTACCAGTCAGTGAGGAGACAGGATTTATTTCTAAGTTCTTACACTACTGCTCTTCACTTTCAAGGCATTTTTAAGGTCATTTACCTCTTCAATCCGGATCTCCCGCTCATAAACCAGCTTTCGAACCATACTGGCCACAGACACCATCCAGGTCAGCATCATTATCAGTGGAAAAAAGAAGCCAACGTTGTTCAAGAATCTGTAATGGCATGATTTTAATCAGCATCCTAGGGCAAGTGAAGCGATTTGACTCATACTTAGGACAAATATTGTACTTACGCATGCTACTTAATATTATCTTACAAATGACAAAACACTTTGAGAAACAGTATTTAATTAGGCTACATCAGCAGCCTACAACACTACAGTACAGACCAGAACTGTCCCTAGAGTTTCCAAAGACTGCCTGGCAGATAGATTCTAACAGCTGGCCTTCTGGTCGGTAGCCATAGCACATATCTACTATGCCACTAGGGTTTCCATGAGCTAGGCAGGATTGATATTTTGGTGTCCTAATACTACAGATGCAAACTTATGAAAGACATACGAACACAACTGATGAAGGTCCCTCAGATAGTCATAACCCATTGCTTTGAATCGATTACAACTTATTTTGACCCCATAGGGTTTTCAAGGCTGTAAATCTTTATGGAAGCAGACTGCAACATCTTTCTCCTGGAGAGCCACTGGTAGTTTCAAGCTGCCAAACTTCAGTTAGCAGTCAATGGTTTTCCCCAAGTAGACATAGTTCCACTCACATCCTCTGGGGTATATGCCACGGGTAGGAGCAGATAGCAAAAACAAAACAGGTGATTAAGTCATGACTATAATATCCTCCCACTTAATTTGGATCATTTTGATCTTTAATCAGTGATACTGATGGATCAGATTATCATCTATAAAATATGTGAAAATATGGCAGATGAAGGTCTTACTTTTTCTATTTCCCTGCACATTCACGTTTCAATCCATTCTAACGGAGTTTCCGTTTCTAACATAGATTTGAAATAACTAAATCTAGCACCACAATGACATTCATGTCTCTCAATTCAATGAGATTTTTTTCAATCCTTTTCTTGACTTCTCAACTGTATTTGACAACACTGATCATTCTCTCCTTCTTTTCCTTACTTAAGCTTGCCGAGAAACTCCTGGCTTTCCACCAGCTGCCCTGGCAACTTCTCAATCTCCTATGCTTCTTCTTAACTATCCTTTACATGTGGACATTCCAGCCAGTCCTGGGCTCTCTATTTTCTTAAATTGTACTTTATTAGCTCTAAAACCAAATATTAATCATTTTATAATCACCAGACCAACCAAAGGTGCAACTATATTATAGAGACTGTGATACATAAATGGTTCAAACAGAAAAGGGCCTTCTTGTTAAGGATCCTACCTTCTAGTATAAGGGACAGAAAATAAATGAGGGGCAAAAGGGATATACAATGCAATGTCAGATTGTGATAAGTGCTAATAGAAAAAAATGATGCTACAGGGTTAGTGAGATGGGTAGTTATGCAAAATGTCTATGAAAGAAATACCAGAACAGAGAATGGAATGAAATGAAGAAATGAGTTATGCAGATATCTGAAGGAAGACTGCTCCAAGCAGAAGAACTGTGGTACTGACAAAGAATATTCAATATCCTACGGACTGCTAAAAAAGAAACAGGCCAGTTTGGGAAGAAATAAAACCAAAATACTTCTCAGAAGCATGGGTAGTAAGTCTTTGACTCATTTGCTTTGTACATGCCTTTAAAAGAGACTGACAACTGAAAAAGAACACAAAGTTTCACAGAGTGCCAGCGAAAAACCGACAAACCATCACTGAGATGGATGGACACTGACTTAGTCATCTAGTGTTGCTATACCCGAAATACCACAAGTACATGGCTTTAACAAAGAGAGGTTTATTCTCTCACAGTCCAATAGGCCAGAAGCTTGAATTCAAGGCTCTGTGGTGAGATTCACCAATGAAGCATGTAGCGCTTTTTCTAAGATCAGTTCGTGAACACAATGGGCAGTCCGCATTCTCTGTTAACAGCACTTCTTTCTTGGTGGTATGAGTTTCCCACCTCTGCTTGCTTCCCTTTCACTTCTTGAGAGAGAAAAGGTTATGCAGACCACACCTAGGGAAGGTTTTCTGTCTCCGTCTGCTTGGGAGGAAGATCCTTTCAATGCATCTGTCTCCCCTTTGTTTGGAAGGCTCTTAGTGCATGAACCTCAAGTCCAAAGGATATGCAAGTTCTGACAATTAAGTCTGCAAACTTAATTGTTCTAAGTGTCACAAAGCTCACTGCTGAATATCACTATGGTCACCTTCATAGTAGTCCCCTTGGGAAGCTATGCCCTGATACCAGCGCTTAATCCACCCTTCGGAACAATTTTGGAACTCTTTCTTTTTTTTTTTTTTTTATTTAACATACTGAGTGAAAATGTACATTCACATGAAAATTTACATGCCCCTCTATATGCAGCTTCCACTGCTCTCCCTGTCCGGTGACTACACACTATTCCTCTCTGCTCCATACATGTCTCATCCTCCCAACAGTCTCCTTCCCCTCCTCTCCGTCCACTCCCCTTCCTCCAGCCAGAGGTCAGCAAGATGATATCCTATAGATGTATAGAACCATAAAGTGCTTCCAACATATGGTTACTCTGCATTGCCAAGTCCAATCCATTCCTGTCCAAAGAGTGGACCTTTGTTATAATTTATGGGAACGGGCAGCATCAGGGCCGGGGGCCATGCTCTCAGAGGAACCCCAAAACCGCTGGACCATCAATCGAGGTCTTTTAGTGGAGATCTCATGATGCACCTCTTTTTATTCTTGTGTTGCCACTGAGGCTCCTCTCTGTGAGCTCCGTCATGGCTATCACTGGTGGCGGCCGGGCACCATCCGGTTCTTCCAGTCCCAGGTCGATGTAGGAACCCACTCTTGTGGGTCTCTCTGTCTTCTCGGTTGTCTTTACCGCATGCCATTTTGGCCCTCGGTGAGCATCCGTTCCTGCTGAGTTGGGACCATTTGCTGTGTCCTCGGATGGCAGCTTGGCAGCTTTTAAGACCCCAGACGCCACTCACCAATGTGGGGTGCAGAGAGCTCTCTTAGCAAAACGCTAGTTGTGCCAATTGGCCTGGAATTTGCCTAAGAGCATGGTCCCCCGCCCCCCACCCCAGCTACTCTATCCTTGCAGTATTGAGTTAAGATGGAAGGAGTACTCAAGTTATGCTGAAGTCCACTTAATGTTGTTCTTGTTCCTAATGTGTGCTGTCACCGCTTTCTCCCAACTAGATTTCTAGTAACTACCTAAACTAAACCCTCCCCCCCTTGCCCTCCCTCCCTCCCTCCCCTCCCTTGCAGCTGTCAAAGAGTCTTTTCTTCTATACACAAGTCTGTTTTTGAGACCTTATCGTAGAGGTCTCATACAGTATTTGTCCTTTTGTCGCTGACTACTTTCACTCAACATAATGTCTTCCAGTTGAAACCAGGTTAGGAGATGTTTCCTGGAATCATGGTTATTCTTTATCATCGCGTAGTGCTCCATTGAGTATATGTACCACAGTTTACCTATCCATTCTTCTATTGTTGGGCATCTGGGTTGATTCCACCCTTTTGCTATTGTGGACTGTGCCGCGATAAACATTCTGGTGCATGTGTCCGTTGGTGTAAAAGGCCTTGAATCTGTAGGATATATCCCAAGTAGTGGAATTACTGGGTCAAATGGTATATCAATATCCATTTTTTTAAGGAAGTGCCAGATCGCCTTCCAAAGAGGCTGGACCATTTTGCAACCCCACCAACAGTGTAGGAGGGTTCCACTTTCTCCACAGCCTCTCCAGCATTTGTTGTTTTGTGTTTTCTGAATCATGGCCAATCTTGTTGGGGTGAGATGGTATCTCATTGTTGTCTTGATTTGAATTTCTTTAATAGCTAAAGATCGTGAACATGTCCGCATGTGTTTTTTGGCTGCCTGGATCTCCTCTTTAGTAAAGTATCTGTCCATCTCCTTTGCCCATCGCTTAATTGGATGGTTTATCTTCTTCTTATTGATATTTTGTAGTATCTTATAGATTATGGAGATCAGGCGTCGATCTGACATAGAGTTGCCAAATATTTTTTCCCCCTCTGTGGGTGTTCTTTTAATTCTATTAATAAAGTCTTTGGATGAGCAAAAGTGTTTGATTCTTAATAGTTCCCATTTATCTACTTTCTCTTCTGTTGATTGAGGTTTCTTTGACAGATTTGGGAGTCTGTCCTCATTGCGTATTAAAACTTCCATTGTTGTTCCTACCTTTTCTTCGATGAGCTTTATCGTTTTAGTTTTGATATTTAGGTCTTTTATCAAGTTGGAGTTGGTTTTTGTATAAGGTGTAAGATATGGATCTTGATTCAGTTTATTGCAGATGGATAACCAATTCTGCCAGCACCATTTGTTGAAGATGCTGTTTTTACCCCAGTCTAATGTCTTAGGGCCTTTGTCGAATATCAACTGTTCATAGGCAGATGGTGTCATCTCTGGGGTCTCAATTCTGTTCCATTGATCAATCTGTCTGTTCTTGTACCAGTACCAGGCTGTTTTGACCACTGTGGCAGTGTAGTATGTTCTAAGGTCAGGTAATGAGAGGCCTCCCAGTGTGTTCTTCTTCTTTAGTAGTACCTTACTTATCCGGGGCTTCTTCCCTTTCCAAACAAAATTGGTGATTTGTTTCTCCATCTCATTAAAAAATGATGCTGGAACTTGTATTGGGATTGCATTATATAAATAAATTGCTTTGGGTAAAATAGACATTTTCACAAGTCTTCCTATCCATGAGCAGGGTAGGTTTTTCCATTTATCTAAGTCTCTCTTAGTTTCTTGTAGTAAGGGCTTGTAGTTCTCTTTGTAAAGGTCTGTTGTTTCTCTGGTTAGATTAATTCCTAGGTACTTTATCTTCTTAGGGGCTATCACAAATGGTATAGATTTGATAATTTCCTCCGTAACAGTCTCGTTGTTGGTATAAAGGAATCCTACTGATTTACTTATGTTTATCTTGTATCCTGAGACTTTGCTGAACTCTTCTACCAGTTTGAGTAACTTACTTATAGATTCCTTGGGGTTCTCTGCATATACAATCATATCATCTGTGAACAGGGAGATTTTAACTTCCTCTTTGCCGATGCAGATGCCCTTTATTTGTTCGTCTTGTCTAATTGCTCTGGCTAGAACTTCTAGCACAATGTTGAATAGGAGAGGTGACAGTGGGCATCCTTGTCTAGTTCCTGATCTCAGGGGAAAGTCTTTCAGTCTCTCTCCATTCAGGATGATGTGGGCAATCGGCTTTGTATAAATGGCCCTTATTGTGTTGAGGAATTTGCCGTCTATGCCCATTTTGCTAAGAGTTTTTAGCATGAATGGGTGTTGGACTTTATCAAATGCCTTTTCGGCATCAATGGACAGAATCAAGTGATCTTTGTCTTTTGTGTTATTTATGTGGTTAATCACATTAACTGTTTTCCTGATGTTGAGCCAGCCTTGCATCCCTGGTATGAATCCCACTTGGTTATGATGGATTATTTTCTTGATATGTTGTTGTATTCTGTTGGCAAGAATTTTGTTGAAGATTTTTGCATCTAAGTTCATGAGTGATATCGGTCTATAGTTCTCTGTCTTTGTTGGATCTTTCCCGGGCTTAGGTATCAGGGTTATGCTGGCTTCATAGAATGAGTTTGGGAGTACTTCATCCCTTTCTATACTGTGAAATAGTTTCAATAGTATTGGGGATAACTCTTCTCTAAATGCTTGGTAGAATTCTGCTGTGAAGCCATCTGGGCCTGGACTTTTTGGGGTTGGCAGTGTTTTGATGACCTTTTCAATCTCTTCCTTTGTGATGGGTTTATTAAGTTGTTCTGCTTCAAGTTGTGATAATTTGGGTAGGTGGTATGAGTCAAGGAATTGGTCCATTTCCCCTAGGTTTTCAAATTTGTTAGAGTACAGTCTTTCATAGTATTCTGTTATGATGTTTTTGATTTCTGTTGCATCTCTGGTGACAACTCCCTTCTCATTTCTAATTTGGGTTATTTGTTTCCTTTCGCGCTTTTCTTTAGTAAGTTTAGCCAATGGTTTATCAATTTTGTTGATCTTTCCAAAAAACCAGCTTTTGGTCTTTTCGATTTTTTCAATTGTTTTTCTATTCTCTAATTCATTTAGTTCTGCTCTAATCTTTAAGATCTCCTTTCTTCCAGTGCCCGAGGGGTTCCTCTGTTGTTCTCTTTCTATGTGTTCAAGCTGTAGAGTTAGTTCCTTGATTTGGTTTCTTTCTTCCTTCCCGATGTGTGTATTTATGGAGATAAACAGACTTCTGAGCACTGCTTTGGCTGTATCCCATAGGTTCTGGTAGGAAGTGTTTTCGTTCTCATTGGAATCCATGAATTTCTTTAATTGATCCCTGATTTCCTCTATAACCCATGTTTTTTTGAGCAAGATGTTGTTCAGTTTCCAAGAGTTCCACTTTCTATCTCTGTTTTTTCTGCTATTGATTTCAACTTTGATGGCTTTATGATCTGAGAAGATGCTTTGCAATAATTCAATGGTATGGATTTTATTGAGCATTGCATTATGGCCTATCACGTGGTCAATTCTGGAGAATGTTCCATGTGCACTGGAGAAGAAGGTGTAGTTGTCTGCTGATGGGTGGAAAGTTCTGTATATATCAATGAGGTTTAGTTGGTTAATTGTGTCAATGAGGTCTTCTGTATCTTTACTGAGCTTTTTTCTAGATGATCTGTCTAGTAATGAGAGTGGAGTGTTAAAGTCTCCCACTATTATTGTGGAATCATCTAACTCTCTTTTGAGCATAGTCAGTGTTTCTTCGACATATTTAGGTGCTCTGACATTAGGTGCATAAATGTTTAATATAGTTAAGTCTTGCTTGTGTACTGAACCTTTCAGCAGTAAATAGTGTCCATCTTTGTCCACGATGGTGGATTTGACATTAAAGTTGATTTTGTCTGAGATTAGAATTGCCACCCCCGCTCTTCTTTGTTCATTGTTAGCTTGATATATATTCTTCCATCCTTTAATTTTCAGTTTGTTCCTGTCTTTAGGTCTCAAGTGAGTTTCTTGTAGACAACATATGGATGGGTCGTGTCTTTTGATCCAAGATGACATTCGGTGTCTCTTTACTGGTGCATTCAGTCCATTCACATTCAATGTAATTATTGATAGATATGTGTTCACTGCTGCCATTGTGATATGTTTATTTTTATGTTGTTGTTTTCTCTGTTGTTCTTATTACTCTGTTCTGAGACACGCTTTTTTGTGAGTTGATTTTTCACCTTTTTCAGAGCTGGTTTTATAGTTGTTGAGACTCTTGTGTTAGATTTCTTGAAATGGTATGATACATCTTTGTTGTGCTTTACAGCTGCCCCTATGAACCCCCTTAATAAACTATTTATAAACCCAATTTTAATTACTACCAGTCTGGTCATCTTCCTTTCCATCTGGAAGGACTATAACGACTGTAGTACATCCCTCTTTTATTATGATGACACCACAGTTTTCATGATGATCACTGGATTGCTTCTTTCCAAAACAAAGCTGTGATTTACTTTGGAGCCTTCCCTAAATGAGTATTGAGTAGTGTTTCATTCTAAAATATAAAGTTAGTGGTTTCGTTCTTCTAAGCCAAAGCCAAGAACTTCTTTCAGTATTTCTTGTAGTTTGGGTTTGGTTTTTACAAAGTCTCTGAGTTTCTGTTTATCTGGAAATGTCTTAATTTCATTTTCATGTTTGAAAGACAGTTTTGCAGGATATATAATTCTTGGTTGGAAGTTCTTCTCCTTCAAGACTTTGAATGTGTCATGCCACTGTCTCCATGCCAGCACGGTTTCTGCTGAGAAATCTGACGAGAACCTACAGAGTTTCCCTCTGAATGTTAGCTTTGCCTTGAGTCTTGCTGCCTTTAAGAGTTGCTGCTTGTGTTTCATTTTGTTAAGCTTGATTATAATATGCCTTGGAGTCTTTCTTTTGAGATCTATATTGGGTGGTGTACGATATGCATCTGAGATGTCTATATTCTCTTCCTTCATGATTTCTCAGAAGTTTTCTTTCAGCAGCTCAGCAACAATATTATCTGTGTTCTCAGATGTCTCACCCTGTTCAGGGACTCCAATTAATCGAAGGTTGTTCCTCTTAATAGAGTCCCACATGCTTCTTAATGTTTCTTCCTTTTTCTTGTTTCTTTTTTCTGATTTCTGCTCATAGACACTGGCATCAGTAGCTTTGTCTTCCAAGTCAGAAATTCTTTTTTCCATTTGTTCCATTCTGTTTTCTTGGGTTTGCATGGAAGCTTCTATGTGTTTGATTTTCTTCTTGATCTGTTGGATTTCAGAGTACTGGTGTTCCATCAGATCAAACAACTTGCTTAATTTTTCATTTTGTTCTGCTGCATTTTGTACAAGGTCTAGAAGGGCCCTGTATATAATCAATTTGTATGCACTTCCTGATGCTCTCATAAAAGTTTCTTCATCTGGAAAACTCCTTGGTTGCTTTGTTTGGGAGCCTTCTGCAGCCATGAGTGATTGCTTGTATGCCACAATTGTCTGTTGCTTTTTGGGTCCCATGTGAGTATATAGAGGCTGGAAGAGGTACTGTGAGGATGGATTGCAAATGTTTCTCTAGGCTGTCTTCAAATGTAAAGCAAAAGGTATCTGACCAGTTCACAAGTCAGTTAGGTTTTCAGGTGTAGAAGTCCCTCTTCCCATCTGACAAAGTAAGCACCACTGTATCCAACCCCAGATGATAACAAACTAGTTCAGAATACAGCACTGCTACTGCCCTGGTGGCCTCTGCTGACAGGGCCTAGCCTTATCCAACACTGCATCGAGTACTGGTTTTGTGATAGAAAAGCGCTCTCTTGTGGGCAGGGTCTGGCTCCCAAGCTAAGAATTAGGTCCAGCCGTGGCCACCGTACCCAAGATGGCGTCCTCCACACAGGCAGCAGACAGAGGGGCTAAAGGTGCCCAGAGGCAGCGATTCCTCTGCTTCTGTTGCAGGGCCCCCAATGTAGGCAGCACTATACAAAATCACTACTTTTCTGATGGAGAAGCGCTGTCCCGTTTGCAGGCACTGGCTCCCAGGCTAAGAACGAGGTCCCGCTAAAATCTCGGTACCAACATGGCGTCCCGCACCCTGACCACGGAGTTCCGCACAAACCCCACTGAGGCAGCTACAAAACGAAAGGCTCAAAGTGTCGAGATTAACAGAGTCCTGAGCCTGGCTCTCAGAATATGGGAATTTCGCCTGCCTATCCCCCCAGCAGCGCGTCTGAGTCCAGCTGCCAGGCAAGGCCCAGCTCCGCCCGCCAGCCGAGACCGAGGAAAAAAAAAGTCAAAATGGTGCGTTTACCTTCAGTCCGTGAGAGCCGGGGCTAGCCAGGAGCGGGAGTCAGCGAGAGAGAGGAGGTTTTTCGCTGAATGGCATAAAGTCCCAATTAACAGCTCTGTGCCATGTCCTGAGGCTGATGAGGTGCTCAGAAGGCTCAGAGCCTTCTGAGCACCTAATCTGATTGTCAATTCAGGTCTTGGTTTCCAGAGGGATAGAAAGAGACGTGGGCTTAGTCCGCCATCTTGACTCCACCTCCTGGAACTCTTTCTTTAATGGCCATTGCTCATAGTGGCAAGGTTACAAGTTCACAAACTTAATTGTATAGCTGTCCTTAAGGGAGTTTTTAGCTAGTAAACAAATAAGTGTATTGGAACACACTATCTACTCATCTGATCTGGCCTCCAGTGACTTTTTTCTTTACCAGAAGATGAAAGAAATATCAAAAGGAAGGCACTTGGTTAACATTCAGGGCATCAAGGGTAATACGACAACAGCTCTGATGGTCACTGCAGAAAGAGAGTTCCAAAATTGCTGGACTAGGTGCTGGTGTTGGTGCATAGCTTCCCAAGGGGAGTACTTTGAAGGCAACTGTTGTGATATTCAGCAATGAAGTACATAGCACTTTTTCTAGGAGACTTTGTGAACTTAATTGGCAGTTTTTGTCCTCCGCTACCAGCATGCCTTTCTTGGTGGTGTGAGTTTCCCAGCTCTGCTGCTTCCCTTTCACCTCTTGAGAGATAAGAGGACAAGCACACACTCTTTACATTGGACTAGGGATGTGACTTTATGAAAGGATATTACAGTCCCACCCCAATCCTCGTTAACATATTCTTACCCCATTAACCACAAGCAGAGACTAGGATTTACAACACACATGACAATTACAATCACAAAACAGAGGACAACCGCACAATACTGGGACTCATGCCTCTATCTCACTGCCACACAGTGAGCCTTGTTTGGAAGGCTTGTTTTGAGGGGAACATAATTCAGTCCATGACAGGCACAATAGCTGCGCAATGGACTCAAACATACCAACAACCGTGAAGATACTAAAACAAGAGGCAATGTTTTACTCCACTGCACCTAATGTGTGCAACATAGCCACAGCTGTGGCTGTGGGCAACATGGCCACAGTTAGGACAAGCATTATGGCCTGGGTGCAGGGCTTGTGAGCCTGTGAATGAGTGAATGTAAACAGCCAAAACAGGTGGAATGCATGACATCAGATGCTCAAAAGTGATGGGTCTGGCCCACTGAATGTGACCCTTGTACCTGCGCCCAGGCGTACATGCTTTCCTCCTCTAGAAGGGAATTCACCTGAGGAAGTGGCCTTTGTTATGTTGTTTAGATAAGAAGGCACAAGTTTGCTTCGGGAGGAACTTCCCAAAATCCTGTTCAAATCAATGCCTGCTTTATTGTACCTATACGTGTTCTGTTCACTAAATAAAAATGAGCTGCGTGATGCCTAAATTAGAGTTGGGGCATCAGAGATACCAGCTCTCCTCCTCCCACCAGTGTTTCCTGTATGGCATTCTTCATCGGCACCGATGACCCACAGGCAACACAGAGCCACGGAACTCAACACCTAACAAATAACAAGTAACAATAAAAACAACATGTGCCAAGTAACACAGCACCAACGTGCAAAAGCCAAACAAGAAGACACGGAGATAACCAAACAGTAGTAGACTACAAATTTACCAGTGACGGAGCAAGAGGACAAGAGTTATGGATAGGGAAGTCCTAATAATAAAATTAACAAAATTCTCTAACAATAGGGAATTAGAAATTCTTTCCAAGTACCCGTAAAACATTCACACAAGTAGACTGGATACCAGCTGATGGAGAAAAAAGAGGTCATAAATAAAAAAGTAAACATCAAACAGACACTATTTTCTGACTGCAATGTAAATATTAAAATTAATCACCAAAATTTGCCTATTTAGTATATGATCCAGTTTTCGGATTTTATTAGTCTGATTGTGTTATGCATTGAATTACATTCCACAAAATATGAGTTTGAATCTTAACACCTTTACCAGTTTATGTAATCCTGTCTGGGAATAGGATTTTCTTTGTTACAATACTGAGGCCATATCATTGTAAGATATATCCTAAAACTAATAATTTCTGAGGTATAAAAAGAGCAGATTATGCACAGCAGTGAGTACAAAAGGGGGAAGGTTGATGCCACTTGAATACTGCAGAGAAATGCAAGAAGAGAAGCAGAAGGACTCAAGATTCTTCTCCAAGAGCTGATAGTGAGATAACCTTCTCCTTTAGATGGTGCCCTCAATACAGATTTCTATACTGTGAGAAACTAAATTTCCGTGCTTTGGATCAACCTGCCTCTGGCATTTATGTTATAACATCACTGCTAACTGAGGCAGACTTTTTAAAAAAGAAAAGAAAAAATCATTGCCATCAAGTTGATTCCAACTCATGGTGACACTATAGGACACAGTAGAACTGCCTTACAACTTGCAAGGAGTGTTTGGTGGATGAACTGTGGACCTTTTGGTCAGCAGCTATAGCTCTCAACCACTAGACCACCAAGACAGACAGGTTTTTATAAATGCTATCTCAAGGAAGTTTTCATTTAAACTTCTCTTATTTTAAGTTAGCTGAGTAATTTTCACGTGCTTACGATTCCTTCCCTTGCAAATTAAAAGCTATCCTCCTTGGAAATAATTCTTGGTTCAAAGAGAAAATACAAATCTATATCACAAGTATCTAGAAAGCAATGCATTTTGAACTGCATATCAAGGTCAGTGGTAGCAGAAGTGCGATAGATGGTTGGTAGAAAAGCTAGTCTTAGGTGCCTACATAATTTAAGAAAAATAACACTAAAAATAAATGAATTAAACATCAACCTCAAGTTGTAAAACAAACAATATAACACAATGAAGGTAATATATAATATGATACGAGATATAATTATAATGTTAGTATAATATATAATTAAGTATTATGAAATATATTGTATTATACTATATTATATTAATATACCATATAATTGCATAATATATAATATAATTAATACAAATAATAAAGATAAAAACAGAAATAACAAAGACATTAGAAAAGACAAAAGAAATTGAAAACTGGAGTCCAAATCTGGTTCACTGGGAAAAACAAAAAGATAAAACAAGAAAATAATGAAACTATTACTGAACCCTATGATTTATACAAACAGGAAGAAGAACGCAGGTTAAAGGGGCAGTAACCACAGAGACAAGAGAAATGAAAGAAGAGAAAGTGGGAGGGATAGTAAGGAGTAAACTGTAAATTTTCTTAGGATCTGAATAATTTTTAGAGTTCCACAGTTGAAAGTGAAGCATTATTTCCCTTTGCCCCCTTCTTCACTGGCACATCAGGTTCTAAACAGTTCCTTTTATTCTCTTCCCTTGGGAGTTTCCTACAAATGAAGGGTTACTGGTAGAGCAGATTTCTGCATTTTCTAGGTCTCTGACCTCAATGTGGTCCTCATAATCCCTGATCTACAAGCTTCTTGAAGGCAAGGACTGCATCTTTTTTCACTACCACATATTTAGTAGCCCCAATGCAAGAAAGGTATCAAGGGCTAAATAAATATTTTTCCAAACAAATAAGTAACATAAAAGCTTTCCCTTTGACAATTAACAATATTTCATGATTTTAAATATGTAAACTATCCATTACAAAGAAAACAGTAATAGTTTCAAATAAAAAAATAACCATTGCTTTAGAAGAGGGTATTGTGATTTTATTTCTCCATTTTCTAAACTTTTGCCAGTCATTTGTTTATAAAACAAACATCAAAATGTAATTGTTCCCTGTGGTCAAGTCAGCTCGACCCGTAATAACACCAAATATGGCAAAAGGAATCAGGGCTTGGTCCTATGCCACATCCATGATCTTTGGTTTGCTCAAACCCATTGTTGTGACCACTGTGCTTTCCAACCAAGGATGCTCATCTTCCAGTATCACATCTGATAATATTCTGTTGTGATTCATTGGGATTTCATTGGCTAATTTTCAGAAGGAGATCACTAGGCATTTCTTCCCAGTCGTCTTAGTCTGGAAGCTCCAGCGAAGCCTTACCATGAATGACCATGGTAATATTTGAAATATTAAAGCAGCATGCAAGCCACCAAAGTGCAACAAACTACAGACTGGTGGTGGTAAAACACACACACACAGAAACACACAAACATACACACACAGCCCTATACATCTCTTAGCTTGTCATACTGTGGGAGCTTATGTGGGGCTGTGATGTTCGTAACCATGTCACAGATAATTAAATATCACCAGGGTCACCCATGGTGAGGTTTGGGTTGAACTTCCAGACTAATACAGCCTAGGAAGGATGAACTGACCATCTGCTTCTGAAAGGAATTAGCCAGTGAAAACCTTAGGAACGGCAGCAGAAATTTGTCTGAGACAGTGCTGGAAGACGAGTCCCCCAGGTTGGAAGGCACTGAAAAACGTGGTAAAGCAAAAAGTCAGCAAAAAAGGAGGAAGCTCCTCAATGAGATCGACGGACACAGCGGCTGCCACAATGGGCTCAAACGTGGTAACGATGGTGGGAATGGCACGGAACAAGTCAGTATTTTATTCTGTAGTACATGGGGTCAATGTAAGTCACAACGGCAACTCAGTAACACCTGACAACAAGTATATACGTATGTATCAGCTACGTCTAAGTGACCCCAAGAGGTAATGTTATCCAGTCCCCTCCCTATTGTTAAGAAAAAATAAATCATACTGATATGTTTTTGATTCTTCTTTGCATTTATCCCTACTCTGGAACTCAAATAAAAGTATAATCACTTAAGTTTACTCATTAGGAAAGAAGCTCACTTATGCATTTTTAAAAGGATACTCTGATCTTCATAACCATATATTTTGTTAACATTTCCTTTTCTGAAAGATTGCAAATCCTTGATTTACATTTTAATAACCCTTTTACTGATAGCACTGTATCTGTGGCTTACCTTCGTTAATAATATCAAGTGAGTACAGAGAAAGGAAATTGAGGAGTATGGCCAGCAAACAGTGGGGTCAAAACCGCACATAATAGGAAGAACAGGAAGTATCATACAGAGAAAACATTTTTCTTGTGATTGCTTCACTGCAAGTCTCTGATTCAAGGACACAGTGGTGGTAAAGATCCAGCTGCCACTTCTCCCATCAGATTCTGCCCATTCTCTTCCCAATTGCCATTCTCCAAGCTGCCTCCGTCAGCACCAGCATCCAGGAGCAGTTCCTGCCAACCTTAGGCAGAGCCCAGAACACTGCTGGGGGGAATCTACTAAAGAGAAGGAATAAGGGCTAGGCTTTTCAGGCCTGAGTCCCAGCCGTTTGTCCCCTTGGTTTCTTGCTCCCGCTCTTTCCCTCTCTTGTTTCCTATTCCGCTTTAGGAAACTGGTTGAGAAACTTGATTTTCTCGCTGCTCTTTGTCATTTTTTTTTTTAAATAGGGTCATTATGAAATGCAATCAGCTACAATGGTGACTTTTTGGTTTGGTTTGCTAGTTTTCAGTCTTCAGTAGCCTTTATGAACACAACTGGCTGGAGTCCATTAAAAAGTGAGAGACAGAAGATCACATATTCCTCAGGGAAAATAACTTGAACCTGTCTGAGTCTTAGTTTCTTCAATTGTACCTGTAAGGTTCTTAGAAGATCAATGAAATAAGTCTTTGAAAATGATATAAATTTAAGAGAAGCTTTATTATTGCTGCTTTTGAGGGATAAGAGCATAGAGAAATCAAATAATTGATTACCTCGAATTTGGACCAAACTTCACCTACTCTACCCCACCAGGAGCTGAGTCCATAAGAAATTTGTGCAGCAAGAGAAAGTGAAAGATTATAAGTTCATAAAATGCAATAGATATATTTGTTTTACCCACTACAGTGGGTTTATCAACTAATCACATGAGTTCTAGTCCCACTCAGTGGCTCAGGACAGGTAGGTGGGGTGGAACCGTGAAGGGACTTCCAACAGCTTTGAGCTTTGAGGATTACCAGGAACATCAGTTTAAAATGAAAATGACTAATAATTGTAAGAGTAAAAGAGATGTTCAATAAAGTTACCCTTCGTAAATTCTAAAGAAAATAAACAAATAAAATGAAAATTTGTCTCACTGATTTCTTGAGGATCAAGCTAACATTTTTTGAAAGTAGGAATTCAATATTTTAAGCATGGATCCCTGTCAACTCTTTACTTCTTTCAAGACAAATCAAAGTACAGATGCAATGATTTCAGGGAGCCATCAATAGGACAAAACCAAAAAGCCCATCTTCTTGGCTTGGACGCACTCCAGCGTTCTGTGAATTGATTGAGTGTAAAAGCAGTAGAGGAAATAATGGGCATCTTTGCAAAGAAATCCGACTCATGGCTGGCTTGCAAAGAAATATTCTTTTTGCATACAAAACAAGTCTAGACTTCTGTTTTTCATTTTCTGAACACATTTTTATTATTTTGGCTTCCTTGTTGGAGCAATATATTAACATCTGAAATACTGTTTTTAATTTTTTATTATGATTAAGTACGCAATCCAAGTCAGTTTTGAGTGCTTGCCTCTCTACAACTCTGTCTGCTCTCCCAACTCTGTGACAATACACTACTCCTCTTCACTCTCTACTTTTAGTATCTTCCCAACATACACACGTCCCCTCCTCTCCACCTATTCCTCATCTCTCTAGAAAGAAACCAGTAGGACAGCCTTCTATAAATGTATAAATCCATAAAATACATCCACCACATGCTCAGACTATGTCCCCAAGTCCAGTCCATTCTTTGTCTGGAGTGTTGACCTCGGCACTGGTTTTGGGTCTAGGCTAGCAGCAAGTCTAGTGCTGTGTTCTCTATTGTACGACTTTCAGATCTGGTTGTTTAGTAGAGTTCTTGGTCTGCACACCTCTTTTTCTTGTTTACATCACGAACTCTACACTGTGGTCCCTGTCAAGTCTGTCTTTGTGGTGCCAAGGAATCACCAGTTCCTCTGGTCTCAGACTGATATAGTCTCCCAGTCATGGGTCCTTCTGTCACCTGGGCTTAATTATCCTTGTATCTTTGATGTTCTCAGTCATCTTCTGTTCCTGGTGGGTTGGGACCAATTGATGTGCCTCAGATGGCAGCTTGCTGGCTCTAAAACCCCAGACACCACTCACCGATATAAAAACAAACAAACAAAAAAAACAAACCCAGTGCCATCAAATCAATTGCAAATCATAGCAACTCTATAGAACAGAGTAGACTCACCTCACAGAGTTTCCAAGGAGCCCTGCTGGATTTGAAATGCTGACTTTTGGGTTAGCAGATATAGCACTTAACCACTAGACCCACCAGGGTTTCCCTCACCAATATGGGACACAGAATACTGTCTTAGCAAAAGACTAATTATGCCAACTGATCTCTATGTCCCCTGAAAACATGGTCCCCAGAGCCCTGTCCCTGCTAATCTAGCCTTTGAAATCTTGGGTTGAATTTAGAAAACTTTTAGTTTATGGTGTTGTCCACTTATGCTGACCCGCTTTCTACTGAGTGCAGTCACACTCTTCACTTAACTGACTTCCCATCGACTATGTAATCTATGAACAACCCTTTCCCTCCCTTCCCACCCTTGTACCCATCATAGAGACTTTTCTTCTACTCATAAGTTCTTTCTACGGTCCTTATAGCAATGGTCTCATAAATACTTCTCCTTTTGCAGTTGACTGATTTCACTCACCGTAACATCTAGTTGATACCAAATTAGGAGATGCTTCTTAAAATCATCATTGCTTTTTATCATTACCTAGTGTTCCATTGTGTAGACATACCATAGATTGTTTATGCATTCATCTGTTGATGGGCACCTATGTTGATTCCATTTTTTGCTGTTGTGGGCAGTAAACATTCCTGTACATGTATCTGTTTGTGCAACAGCCCTTATTTCTCTTATTTTCCCAGCAGTGGGATTGCTGGATCATATGATATTTCTATTACTAGCTCTTCAAGAAAATGCTAAATTGCTTTCCAAAGAGGTTATAACATTTTGCATCTCCACTAGCAGTTGTAGGAGAGTTCCAATTTCTCCACAGCCTCTCCAGTATTCGTTGCATGGCGTTTTTCGGATTATTGCCAACCTTGCTGGGGAAAGACAGTATCTCATTGTAGTATTGTTTTTTGATTTTTCTAATAGCTAGTGATCACAAGCATCTCCTCATGTGACTTTTGTCTGCCTGGATGTTTATTCGGTGAACTATCTGTACATGCCCTTTACTCACTTTTTGATTAAGTTATTCTTTGATTAACTTATTTGATTAAGTTATGCCTTGTAGATTATGAAAATTAGACATTGATCCAACATCTAGTTGCCAATGATTTCTTTTCCATTCTGTAGCCAGTCTTTTAATTCGCTCGATAAAGTCATTGGATGGTGTGTTTGATTTTTAGAGTTTCCATTTACCTATTTTCTCTTCGGTTGTTTGTGTATTGTTGGTAAGATTTTGTAGTCTGTCTAAGCCGTGTATTAAAACTTCCATTGTTGTCCATAATTTTTATCATTTTAGGTTTGATATTTAGGTCTATGATCCATTTTTATTTAGTTTTTATTTAAAGTGTGAGAGACAGGCACTGCCTCAGTTTTTTGCAGACAGATGTCCAATTTTGCCAACACCATTTGTTAGAGATGGTTTATACACTACTTTACAACTTTTGAACCTTTGTTGAATATCAACTCTTTACGGAAGGCTGGTGATATTCTGGATTCTTTATTCTGTTCTATTGTTCTACAAATCTGTTTATGTAACAGTAACAGGCTGTGTTGATGACAGTGGCAGTGTAATAGTTTCTAAGGTCGGGTAGTGTGAGGCCTCCTACTTCTTCAGTAGTGTTTTATGTATCTTGAGTTTCTTCTCTTTTGAGAAGAGAAGCAGTGTTTTATGTATTCTGGTTTCTTCTCTTCTGGTGATTTGTTTCTCCACCTGATTAAAAAACAACACTGAAGTTTGTATTGGGATTACATTGTATATGTAGATCACTTTGGGCAGGATAGACATTTTCACAATGTTAAGTCTTCCTAGCCATAAGTAGGTTTCTCCACTTTTGTAAGTCTCTTTTAGTTTCTTGCAGTAGGGTCCTGTAATTATCTCAGCATACGTCTCTTACATCTCTGGTTAGATTTATTCATAGGTATTTTATCTTCTTGGGGGCTATAGTAAATGCTACTGCTTTGGTGATTTACTCTTTGATCTCTTTGCTAGTGTAAAGGAATTCCAAGGACTGATTTATATTTATCTTATATCCTGATACTTTGCTGAACTCTTCTATTACCTTCAGTAGCTTATTCATGCATTCTTCAGGGTTTTCTGTGTATGTTTACATCATCTGCAAATACAGACATTTTTACATCTTCTTTACCGATATGGATGCCCCTTATTTCTTGTCTTGTCTGATTGCTCTGGCGAGAATCTCTAGCACAATGTTGAATAGAAGTGGATACAGTGGGGATCTTTGTCTAGTTCCCATTCTCAAAGAGAATTCTTTCAGTCTCTCTCCCTTCACAATGATGTTGGTAGTTGGCTTTACATAGATGCCCCTTATTGTTCTGAAGAAGATCCCCTCTATTCCTATGTTGCTGAGATTTTTTTAACGTGAGTAGGTGCTGGACTTTGCAAAATACTTTTCTGCATTAGCCAGCCAAGCCAAGTGCCGTTGAGTCGGAGACGACTCATTGACAAAATAAGGTAATTCTTATCCTTTGTGCCATTTAAGTGGTTCATCACATTAATTGTTTTTCTGATGTTGAACCAGGCTTGCATCCCTGGTGTGAATCCAGCTCAGTCATGATGAATTGTTTTTTTTGATATACTGTTGAATTCTATTGGCTAGGATTCTCTTGAACACTTTTGTATCCAGGTTAATGAGTGACACCAGTTTGTAATTTTTTTTGTGTGTGTGTGTGGGATCTTTCCCTGGCTTTGGTATCAGGGTTATGCTGGCTTCATAGAATGAATGTGGGAGTATTCCATCCCTTTCTATGCTGCAAAATAGCCTCAGTAGTATTGGAGTTAACTCCTCGCTGAAAGTTTGGTAGAATTCTCCAGTGAAGCTATCTGAAGCAGGACTTTTTTGGTTGGTAGTTTTTTGATGACTTTTTCAATCTTTTCCTTTGTGATGGGTTTATTAAGTTGTTCTACTTCTCCTTGTGACACTTTTGGTAGGTGATGTGAACCTAGAAATCTGTCCATTTCCTCCAGGTTTTCAAATCTGTTAGAGTACAATCTTTTGTACAGCTCTATTATGATACTTTTTATTTAAGTTGGGTCTGTTGTGACATTTCCTAGCTTATTTCTTACTCAGGTTATTTGTTTCTGCTCCTGGTTTTCTTTTGTAAGTTTAGCCAATAGTTTATCAAGGTTGTTGATCTTTTTGAAGAACCAGCTTTTGGTTTTGTTAATTTTTTCAATTGTTCTCCTATTTTTTAATTTATGTAGTTCTGCTCTAATCTTTATTATCTGTTTTCTTCCAGTGCCTGAAGGGTTTTTTTGTTGCTGTTTACTTGTTCAAGCTGTAGAGTTAACTCTGTGGTTTGGGTCCTTTCTTCATTATAGATGTATGCATTTATAGAGATAAATTGACTTCTGAGGACTGTTTTTGCTGTACCCCATAGATTCTGGTAGGATATGTTTTCATTCTCATTTGATTCTATGAATTTCTTTATTGCACCCTTGATTTCTTCTATAACCAATGAATTTTTGAGCACGGTGCTGTTCAGTTTCCACGACTTCAAATTTCTGTCCATATTTTTTCTGCTGTTCATTTCAACTTTATGGCTTTATTGTCTGTGAAGAAGCTTTGCAATAATTCAAATATTTGGCTTTTTCTGAGACTGGCTTTATGGCCTACGACATGGTCTGTTCTGGAGAATGTTCCATGTGTGTCAGAAAAGAAGGTGTACTTGTCTGTTGCTGGGCAGAAAGCTCTGCAAACGTCAATGGGTTGATTTAGTTGATTGTCACAAGAAGATCTTCTGTATCTTTATTCAGCTTTTTTCTGGATGATCTGTCCATTTCTGAAAGTGGAGTGTTGAAGTCTCCTACTGTTATTGTGGAGTGATCATTCTCATGTTCCAATGTTGTCAGTGTTTGCTCCACATATTTAGATGCTCTGATATTGGGTTCATAAATATTTAATAGCTATGTAACAATACTTAAAGCATCCTTATGTAACAATACTGAAAGCAATAATGACCATCTTTGTCTATGGTGGTGGATTTTACTTTAAAATCTATTTTACCTGAGATCAATATTGCCACTCCTGCTCTTCTTTGCATGTTGTTAGCTTGAAGTATATTCTTCCATGCTTTGGTTTTCAGTTAGCTTATATCTTTGTGTCTAGAGTGTGTTTCTTTTAAGCAGCATATAGACAGATGGCATTTTTAAATCCAATCTCTGTATCTTTATTGGACCATTCAATCCATTTACATTTATCCATTTATAAACACATAGATATGTGTTTAGTGTTGTCATTTTGATGCCTTTAGTTTTTCTGTTGTTAACATTTTCTTTGGTTCACTTAATAATCTGTTATGGGTCATTTTTCTCTATCGGTTTTCATACTTTTCAATGTTGGTTTTGTGTCTGTTGAGACTTCTGCACTGTGTTTCATGTTTTGATATTTAGCATTGTTAGTTTGCTTTGTGGCTACCCCTTTGGTACCCTCAATGTTCTAGGATTAAATCTGACTTTAATTTCTTAATATTTCTTTAACTTCCTCTCCATCTGAAAGGGCTATGAATACTGTAATATATCCTTCTTTATAGTGTAATGTTGGCATAGTTTACAGGTTAAGCTTTCTGCGTCCCTAATTTTAATATTTCATCTTTGATTGTGCTTTGTGGCTTCCCTAACTCCTTAGGATTCTGGGAGTTGTGGCCTGCATTGCATCCTTGAGTATATATCTGGTGTTTTTGATTTTCTAATGAAAGAACTTCCTTCAGTATACTTTGTAATTCTGGTTTGGCTTCTGTAAAGACTCTAAACTTCTGTTTACCTGAGAATATCCCAATTTCACTGTCATATTTGAAAGACAATTTTACAGGATATATAATTCTTGGTTGAAAGTTTTGTTTTGGTTTGGTTTTCTATTCCCTTCAAGGCTTCATATGTGTCATCCCATTGCCTTTCTGGCAACATGGTTTTGGCAGAAAAGCCAGAGGACACTGTAGAAAGTTTCCCTGTATATGTTAGTTTTGGTTTAAGCCTAATTGTCTTTAAGTACCTTTCATTATCTTTCATTGTATTAGGCTTGATTATAGAATGTCTTGGTGTCTTTCTTTTGGACTCCACCTTTTGTTGAGTTCAATGAGCTTCTTGAATAGCTATCCTCTCTCCTTGCATGTTCTCAGGGAAATTTTCTGTTGGCAACTCTTCAGCAATTCTCTCTGCATTTTCAGAAAGCCTTCATCTGAGAAGTTTTTTGATTCTTTATTTGGGGAGCTTTTCAAAGACAAGGAGATCTACTTCTCTAAATGGTTGATTGTTGTCTTTGCACCATCAGAAAGCTGTTCAGCTTCTCCTCTGTCACACCAGCAGAAGTTATGGTATAGCTCTAAGAAGGGAGTGGGACAGGGCCCTTGTGGACTTGGCTGCCATCCAGTGCTGCATTCTCCAGGCACAGCTGTGTTAAATACAGATTCTCTGGTGAGAGAGACACTGCCCAGCCTGTTGGTGCTGCTCAGCTTGGCAGCTGGTCCCAGATGGGCCATCAGGGGTAACAGTCCTCACCTCCTGGCTAACAAAGATGGTGACCTACTCATGCCAACTCTCTGAAGTCATCCCAGTAGACACTGTGGCATAGCTCAAGGAAGTGAGGAGGAAAAGGCACTGCCACACTTAGCCACCAGCTGCTGCTGCATTCTCTGGGAGCAGCTGTCGTAAGCACAACCTATTTGCTAAAAGTGATGCCCTCCACTGGCAGCCAGTCCCAACCGGGCCCTCAGGGATGGTAGGCCATACCTCCCTCCTGTCTGGTAAAGATGGCAAACTACTTGTGGAGTCTCTTCAGGGCTGTGATAACAGACAGCATGGCATGGCTCAGTGAAGGGAGTGGGGAAAAAGTGTCTCCACACTCGACCACCAGCCACCCCTGCACTCTCTAGGTACAATTGACTTAAAAAGTGCCTTTCTGATGAGAGAGGCACCATCCAGAGACAGCTAGTACCAGCCACACTCTCAAGGGTGGTAGGCCCCATCTCTTGGCTCACAAAGATGGTCACCTACTTGAAAAAAATCTCTCCAGGGCTACATCAGCAGACACTGTTGTTTGGCTCAGAGAAGAGAGAGGGAAAGGGCACCACCACACTTGGCCACCAGCTACCACTGTATTCTGTAGATGAAATTGTCTTAGAAACAGCTTTTATGCTGAGAGAAGCACTGTCTAGTCAGCTGCTGTTGCTCAGTGTGGCAACCAGGCCTAGCCAGGCCCTCAGTCATGGTTGACTCCACCTCTCAACTGACTAAGATGGCATATGCTGCCTCTTCTGTGCTGTGTCAGCAGATCCACGGTGCAGCTCAGAGAAGGAGGAAGAGCTCTGGTACCCTCATCCACCAGCTGCTTTTGGATTCTATAGTTGCTTAAGTACAGCCTCTCTGCTGCAAGAGATGCTGTCTTCTTAGTCACTGCAGCTCAGCATAGCAGTCAGCCCCAGCCAGGCTCTCAGGCTCAGCAGCCCTAGTGACAATCTCCTCATGGACAAAGATGGCATCCACAACTCTCTGCTACAGTGCCAGTAGAAGTGGGACCCTTTGCATTGCTGTCTCGCCTCTGACAAAGGTAGTTTTCCCCTTCCATCACCTAATCTGACAACCCTCTACCTGATTTTGTGGTTCCCAAAATGTCCACCCTGCTCTGTTAAGTTGTTTTTATAAGCCTTAGTTCCCAGAGGGAATCAGGGGAACGTGTGAGTAGTCCACCTTTTGGCTCTGCTCCTCTGAAATTCTTTATAATGATGTTTTCAAGCAAAATGTGCTGGTGGTAACTGTCAGCGAATCATCGGTTTGAAAGGGACATTAAATTTCGCATAGTCTTGCTCTTGATCTAACTCTGCAACCTTAAAATGCATGTTCCTCACAACATTAGCTCCTTTTGCTGCCGGTGGACATCATGTGAAAAAATAGAGATCTGTGTTCAAAGAAGATAGAAAATTCTTTAATAAAGTTAAACATGTTTTGTTACTACAGGTGAGTTGCCATGTTCCTACCTCATCAGTCTGTCTACTTATAAAAAAGGTCTCTTTCCCCTCAGCTATTTGAGGGCATTGTTTTTGTCTTTATTTCATATACTATCAGATTTTTCCTCTTTCTATGGCATTTGCATCACTGTGTCATGTAAACAGTTAACACACTCAGCTGCTAATCAAAAGGCTGTAAGTGAGATTCCATCCAGCTTTCTTAGAAAGAAAGCCCAAGCTATCTGCTTCCAAAAAACCCTATGGAGAACATTTCTAGTGTGATACTAATGGAGCTTTCACATCTCAACTGCAACTGTTTTTGTTGTTGTTTAAGAGTATTCCCAGTAGCATCCTATCCTTAAAAAAGGAAAGGGGGTGGGGGAAATGGAACCTCTCTTTGCAAATTCTCCTCCAGCCACTATCCATGTCTCGATTTCCATTTGTAGCAAATCTGAGAGTTGTCTCAATAACAGTCTTACTGCTAGTCTTCCCAGTCTTTCTTTGTCCACTTTTAATCTGTCATCACTTCATGGAAACTACTCTTAATGGGGTCCCCAGTAACCACTGCATTGCTAAATCCAAAGACTAGCTACCATCTTCATCTTATTTTACCAACAAGCTACATTTGATACACCTAGTTACTTCCCCTTCACAGAGTCTCCTGCTCCAGTTGGCCTCCAGGACTCCTCATTCTCCTGGTTTTACTTCTACCTCTCCGATGCTCTCTCCCAGTCTCTCTTGACTAGTCCTCCTCTTTTCTCTGACACCTTACCAATGGTCCTGTTTCTCCGTTTACACTCCCTTACAAGGTAATGCCATCCAAGGTCAGGGTTCTAGATAACATCAATACCTGGAGCGCAACATGTTCTGACTCCATTGGAGAGAAACACAGAAGCTTTAAGTTTGGAAACTTCCCAGACTAGGCCTGTCATGGTTTGAATGTATTCCCTAAAAAAATCTGTAACAATTTGGCCATAATCCCTGGTATTGTGTGATATTCCTCCATGTTGGAATTACTGCCTCTATGATGTTAATTAGGGTGGATTGGCAGCAGTTGTATCGGTAGAGTAAGATTCAATGTGTAAATTTGTTTTGTGACTTGAGGTGATCTCTTGAGCTATAAGGAAAAAATCTGACAGAGAGAATTGGGAACGTCACACCATAAATAAAACAGCACCAGGAGAAGAACACATTCTTCAGACCTGAAGTTCCTGTGCCATGATTCTCCCTGAATAAAGACTGATATAACACAAGGACTTTCCTTCAGAGCCAACAAGGTTGTAAGCTTTCCCCAGGAGCAGACATCCTGAATTTGGACTTGTAGCCTACCAGCCTGTGTAAGAATAAACTTTCCTTTGCTAAAGCCATCTACCTTGTGGTATTTCTGTTAGAGCAACACAAGCTGACTAAAACAATGCCCTGTATGTCTTTTCCTTTGGTTGACTCTGTGCCCTTTTCCCATAATAAACCATTGTCCTCTATTTTGTGATTTTGCTATGCTGTAGGTTAAAAGATTAGTGTGGGACCATGTGTATAATAGCTTTCAGTGAATTTTGTGAAGAACTATTAAATCAGAGGGTGGTTTACTAACTCCTGAACTTTCAGTTGGTATCAGCATGAGGGTGATGCTGAGGTCTGTGCCCTCAACCTTCCCAGTGTGGTTAGCTCCAAGCACCCCTATAGACTTATCTCCAAGTAACAGCTACAGCAAAACTTCTACTATGTGTTAAATGACATCACTCTTGCTTGAAACCATCCAGTGGCCCTTTACGTCACTCAGTTTTCCTGCACCACAGTCTGTATTAGTACTTTGACTTTACCTCCTGTACTCTTTCCTAGTGCACACTCTTTCAGTGATTGTCCCCGTACCAGACTGTTCTCACCATAGGGTCTTTGCATTGTCTGTACCTCTGGGCTGGAAAACTCTCTTCCCATGTCCCTGTATACCCTTCAAGTCTTCACTCACATGTTACCCTCTCTGCAAGATCTACTCTAACCATGTTAATAATTCCAGATCCTCCTCTTATTTCTTCTGGTTCCCCTCACACCACTATTTATCACCTTCAAACATCCAATACATTATTTTTCTTTACTGTGTGTAGTATCTCCCTCACTGGACTGTAAATCCACATGGGTGGGGATTTTTACCTGATTCCTTCACTGATGCATTCCAAACCTAGAGACAGATGAACAGCAAGTCAACAGAACTGAATGGACTAAGGAATATGTAACTCAGTCAGTAAGTAGTAGGAAACCACTGAAAATATGTGGTATAGGATACAAACTGTGCTTTAGAATTAACTTGGGGGACTAAATGTTAGATTTTTATAAGACCTCAGACTATACCTTAGTTACTCGCATGTACACTAAGCCCTCAAAAAATATTTACTTTCTGAAGCTTCAAATAAACAGAGAATATAAGACAACTAGGTATTTTGAAGATTTAAATGTAAATGTAAAATAACGTTTCTGAGTAGTTTTTCTGATGGCTTCCTGCTGAGTAGACAAAGATAAAGTGTTTTATGACACCAGAATTATACCTTGATACCCAAACCCATTGCCACTGAGTCAATTCTCACTCATGATGACCCTATGGGACAAAGTATAACTACTCCATAGGGTTGTGGTTGGTAGATTTGAACTGCTGACCTTTTGGTTAGCAGCCAAGCTCTTATCTACTTTGCCACCAGGGCCCTGCCTCAATACCCTCTTAATTCCAGTCTTCCAGACATGAATGTTTCTTACGCACAAGAATGTATTTTAAAATGCAAAAAGACATGTTTCATCCATCTTACTCAAAAACTCTTTTCAAATCTCCTAATACTATTCAGTAAGTGTCTTAGTCACCTAGTGCTGCTGTAACAGAAATACCACAAGTGGATGACTTCAACAAAGAGAAATGTATTTTCGCACAGAAAAGCATGCTGAAAGTCCAAATTCGGTCATCAGCTGTAGGAGATGTCTTTCTCTATTGGCTCTAGAGGAAGGGCCTGTCTGTCTTCCTTGGACTGGAGCTTCTGAGACACAGGGACCCAGTGACCCACTCTGCTCATGGCACCACTTTTTGGTGGTATGAGGTCACTAACTCTCTACTTGCTTCCCTTACCTTTATATCCCAAGAGACGGCCTCAAGGCACCATACAATCTTGCACATTGGGTCCTGCCACACCAACACAACTACTGCTCGTCTACCCTCATTAACATCACAGAGGCAAGATTTACAACATATAAGAACATCCATGATACCAAGCATGATGAGCCAAACTGCTACACACATTTATGGGGAGACGCAATTCAATCTATGACAGTGAAGCAGGCGGGGTCCTTCAGGCTCCCAGTTTCAAAGGAGAAACTAAATTAGACAATCAGGATTAATTCTCTACTTGTTTGATAGAACTGACTTTTTACTTGGTTTTACTTTTCTTAAAATATCTGGCTTCCATTACCTGGTCTGGGCCGGAATAGCATATTAGCTGGCAGGAGCTGCTGGGGTAATACCTCTGCAGCTTTTTGTAACTTCTTTTCAGGAATATCAAAACAAGTGGAAAGCCAAGTGGAGGTGCCAGACGCCTGTCCAAACACTCCCTGCCTCTGGACAACGGAGAGTTTCCTGGACTTTGCTTGGGATATATATTGAGTCTGAGACCTGCTCCAGGCCAGGTGCCCCTCCCAAACTACTCTTATTGTTCTCCTGACCAGCTACCCTTGTGCTGGCGCAGACATTGCGTGACAGTTTTGGACAGACTCTGAGAAAGAAAATGCTGTCTGTCCCTTGTGCTGACAGCAGTGCAAAAAATAAAGAAATCTTTGATCATTCACCCACACTTGTCTTCACAATTGGCTTATTGGGTAGCATGTAGCCGCAGTCCGTGGGTCTTTGTCCAGTAACAAATTTCTAGCAAGCAAGCCAGGAGGATGTGCTGCCTGGGTTCAATGAGCTCCTGGTGGGGCAAGAGACTGGGTAGGCTTCCTAAGCAACCACAAGACATGAGACCGGCATTGACCCCCTGCCCCTAACAGGATATGGTCCGCTCCTAACCGCACTATCTCGGGTGAGCGACCCAACATTTGGGGGGAAAAAAGAAGGAAAAATTTTTTGTTGTTGTTCCTTATTTCTGGTTTGAGGCACCTCAGAGGAAAGGCAGGGAGGCCGCCTGATTTCTGGATACCTCACATTTCCCTCCTGTCAGTGTTGGAGACTGGAGTTTTTGCTGATGTCTTCTGCTGGACAAATTGCCAACAGATTGCTTGTAGATGTGTGTTCCTTCAGCTGAATTTCTTCTGCTAGCAAACAGATTTTCCTGGTTTCCCCTAAGGTCCTTTGTATTCCATGAGTGGACCTGTGGCCGGGATAGGATTATCCCCTGGCTCTTAGGTGTGTGAAGGTAGTATGGAGCCAACTCAATGGGCACATGGTGGTATGTGATAAAGTGAGGCCTCCTGTTTCTGTTTGATAAGATAAATGCATTCATTGTGTGGTTTCGTTTTTGTCTTTGTGAGGTTTCAAAAACACGTTTTTCACTGTTGTGCTAATCCATGCTTGCACAGGCTGTTTGTGCGGTGATTTTCTATGGAAAGTGCCAGAAGTGGGCTAGGTGTTTGGTGTCTGTGAGGAACTTTACAGATTTGGCCTCGGGCCATGCATTTTGCCCAGTTCAGCTTCAGAATTGTTTGGGCCCAGCGTTATCTTACTCACCGTTTCTGCTTTTACTAAACAAAATCTGCCTGTGGGTCTTTTACATGTGGTGTCCAGAGTTCCCCTCTTGTCACTTGCTTCAATGGCTGAAAGGTAATGGCCCCAGGACATAAGTGCCCACTGCCTTAAAGTTATCTGAATGAACCTAAACACATGCGGATGCCTCTCATGGAGTTAAGAGCCAGATGATAAAACTTCAGGAATTGAAGACTTGAAATGTGTAAACAAGTTTTCTCTTTAGTCACAGGCTTGGGACCAATACTTGGGCTTTTTGGGTAATTTACTGGACTACTAGATATCCGGTATAATGTAAATTTATATACTATTTTGTTTTTCAAACCAAAAGGTCAGCAGTTAAAATCCAGCAGGCACTTGTTGAATGCTGTAGGGGGCAGTTCTATTCTTGCCTCTAGGGTCACCATGAGTGGGATCCAGCTCGATGGCACTGGGTTTTTTTGTTTGTTTGTTTTTCAAGCAATAAGAATATATAAGCCTAATGGGTATGTTCATTTTTGCTGTTTAAAGGAATATGTTATAAAATTTTTCTTTTTCTCTCTCTCTTTTTTTTACAAAATGTTTATTTGCTATGGTTAAAGTTTTTGTATACCAATTTAGTGGCTAGATACATGCGATTTTTTTTAACATTAACAGTAGGAAAATTGGGTAACAAAGTTTTCTGACTTTTGAGTAAAGCATCAAAACTGAGCCACAAGTTGTGGAAAAGGGGAAAAAGCTAAAAGGTTTTGGCACAGATTGGAATCATCGGGTGTCTAGATCTTATTGGGTTAAAATCTATCTGCTTTCGCCTTCTTGATATTATCTAACAAATGCATAATATCAAGTCACAAATTTATTATTTGTTAATTGCTAACTGGAGAAACCCTGGTTACCTAGTGGCGGGTGCTATCTTTGCTGATTAGAAAGTCTGCAGTTCAAATCTGCCAGCTGCTTCTTATACACTCAGTGAGGCTGTAATGGAAAATTCTAACAAGCCCGAACTAGTCTTTGTTTCAGAGAACAACCCTTCCCCCCAACTTCCTGAGTTGTTCTTTGTTCCCGAGAACAACCTTTTCCCGCCACAGAGAACAACCCTTCCCCCCAACGTCCTGAGTTCTCAAAGATGCTACAGGCTACTGAGCCAAAGTCCCACCGATGTTACAGGCTACTGAACGAAGGTCCCACCTACAAATTTAGCCCTTAAATACCCAACCCCGCCCGCGGCTCGGGGTGCCAGCTCTCAGAAGCTGGGCCCCAGCGCGTTGGTTCTTTCAATAAAGCCTCTTGCTGTTTGCATCAAGCTGCGGACTTCGTGACTGATTGGGGTTTACATCCTCGCCTGTGACTCGAGGAGGGCCCCCACTCCCCCTCGGGAACCTTTCAAGGCAATCCTATTCTCCCTTCTAAGGCTGCTGTGAATTAAACTCCACAACAGTGGGTTTGATTTGGTTTTAAATTGCTGATTTGACTTGGTTAGTAAACAAATGCTGAGCATGGGAAGCTAAACTTCCTCAGCCTCAAAAAGTATACCTGAAGGGTTTAAAAAAAGAAAAGTTGGAACCATGCCCCTTGATGTTTTAATTGTGGAGTTGCCACTCCTATGAACCTGGACTTTAAGACTTTTGTTGTGATGGGGTGAATATGTTTTACATGTTTCACATTTTTAATTCTTTAGAGAACAAAGGTAGAATGTCATAGCTATATTTTGTTTAACCTGACATCATTAAAGCCAATGCTTTGACCGAGACATTCATATTATTTCCCTATAAGTTTACTGTTATACTGTATAAGTATTCAGTGACATAATAATCAGTATATCCTGACTAGATGACATTATACCTCAAGATTATTATGTATGGTGTTTAATATTTCTTGAAGATATGGGTAATAACTGTGTTTAAAAATACTATTGTCTAAGTTTTATTCCAGCAGTTTGTGTTTTATTTGGCCTTTACATCCTGCTTGTAATTGACTTCTGTCACTGTTAAAAGATCTGTTTTTTTCATTAATCATGGTCATATTAAGTTTTTGTCATTTACAGTTTTTACTGATTAACCAGAGTATCTCAACAGAGATTTTAAAAAGTCCTGCTTTCTGTATATGGGAAATCATTTTCCTTTCTCCTAAAAATTACTTAACTAATGGGTTTGTGTGTTATAATTCTCCAGTTAGGAATTCTTGCAGGTAAACTTAGCAGAATTATAACTATCATAACAAAGGAAGTATCTAAAATTTTGGCTGTGATTTTACAAATTAAAACCATGTTAGGTTTCTTATTCTATCAGGAAACAGTTTAAGTCTTGACAGATAGACGTTGCTGTATGTATGGTGGCTGAGATCTTAAAAAACTTGATGGTTAAATTACTTTTTATTGAACACTTTGATCAGGGCTTTACAGTGTGATATATAATTCTTCTAGGGTCTGGATTTCTGACTTCCATAGAAATTAAGGTGGCCCATTCAGGCTACTGCCTTTAGAAGAGACTGGTTTGTTAAGCTACTGTCATGGTTTGAATTGTGTCCCCCCAAAAATGTGTGCTGCCATGTGGCTGGGATATGGTTCCCAGTATCTTGGAAATGTCCTCCATTGTGTGGTTTTGCTAACCTGTATGTTAAAGGATTAGGGTGGGGCTGTGAATTCCTGCTATGGGGGAAGTTTCCCTGGAGTATGGCCTGCCCCACCCTTAATGCTTTTAGCTTGCAAGGAATAAAAGGAAAAAGAACCAAGGACAATTTGAGAACCTCGCTACCATCAAGCAAGCAGCACCGGGAGCAGAGCGCATCGTTCAGACCAGAGGTTCTTGCATTAGGACACTCCCTGGACAATGACTGATGCAATACCGGACTTTCCTCCAGAGCCGTCAAGGGGAAAGTCTTTCCCTGGAGCGGACACCCTGAATATGGACTTGCAACCTACTGGACTGTGTAAGAATAAATCTTTCTTTGTTAAAGCCATCCACTCTGTGGTATTTCTGTTAGAGCAGCCCTAGCTGACTAAAACAGCTACCTTAAGCCAAATAATGATCCAGATAAACTTGTCTAGTATTTTACTCTGGACACTGTTTAAAAAGCTGTTATGGCCATGCATTTTGTATCCTGGTCCATTTCAGACCTAAGACAAATGTGGACTGAGTAGCGGCACAGAAGTGGGTGAAGGCTGTCAATATACGGGAGAACCTATTGAGGGGGACTCAGGAGTAAGCGCACTCCAGATTCTGGCAGGGAGGTCACCAAGAACACATAGAAAGGAATGTGTTTTTAACTATGGCTCCATTAGCCATTGTCAGACAAAAGGGCAAACTTCTCCATATATAAGAGTAATTCAAACTTCACACAGTCCGGCTTGGAGAGTGGGGCCCATTGAGTAATCCAAGATAGAAAAGGTGGCTTCTCTTGTCTAAGAGACCAGAATGCTCCATTGGTCTCAGAAGAATGAAGAAAACTAAAGATACAAGGGAAAGATTAGTCGGAAGGACTAATGGAGCACATCTACCACGGTCTCCACCTGAATGAGTCTAGGACAACTAGAAGATGTCAAGCTATCACCACTGAGTGCTCTGTCACAGATCACAATAGAGGGTCTCAAACTGAGCTAGAGAAAAATGTAGAAAATTTCTAACTCACAAAAGAAGACCAGAGTTGCTAGCCTGTAGAGACTGGAGAAACCCGAGAGCATGGCCCCCAGACACACTTTTAGCTCAGTAAGGATATCACTTCCAAAGTTCACACTTCAGCCAAAGATTAGACAGGACCATAAAACAAAATTAGCCTAAAGGTACACAATATCCCGGGGGTAAGGACTAAAAGGCAGGAAGAGAGAGGAAAGCTGGCGACAAGGAAGCCAATGTCAAGAAGCAAGAGTGTTGCCATGTTGCAGGGTTGTTAACCAATGTCATAAAACAATACATTAAAAACAAACCAAAAAACGTATTGAGTAGTTATTATTTATAAGGTACACCAGTAGAAAAGCATAAAAGGGTAAGACATCAAGTTTTTTGGTCTTTCATTCATTCTCCCTGAACCCAAATCATCAGGGAGGCGTTCCTAACTCTGTACCATTATCAACTAGTCTGTATCAATCTGGGTGTTACCTGAAACATCTCACTGGGGAATGACTGTCACTTGTTCTCACAACTAATAGCCAAATCAAGGTTGTTTCTTTAACAATATCACCTCTAGTGTGCCTTAGAGAGAGTGTGAAAAAGTAATGCTGTCAGAGCCAGTGCTACGGTGACTTTACTTGCAACCTACGTTATCAAGGTCCAGACACAGGAGTAAGGTGCTTCTGAGAACAGCAGCCGTCGTGTGGAAACAAAAGAAGGTGGAACCCATAGCCTACAGTGAGATGGCTCAACCCCTTCCATGCACTTTCATCTGACGGTAGCTAGAAGTCCAAGCACATTCTTTCATGCTCCTCAACATGGCCACAGAGCACTGGTCAGACCCATCCCTCTACTCAGCAGAAAACAAAACAACAACAACAAAACTGTGCTGTGTGTGCCTTCCCTAATGCCAGTGGGACTTCCCCTTCAAGCCATTTTGTGCGGTTGAGCCAGCCCTTAACTGAACATACCCTTTTGTCCGCCCCTACAAATGTCTTCAGCCAAATCACACAATTTAACGTTTTAATATCTCCTGCTTGCTTCATATCTATGAGGCCCCCATGGAATCCCTCACCTCCCCTGCCCAGCACACAGCACACAGTTGAGACACAGTGCATATCTCTTACAGATTTATAATGAAGAAACAACCTTCCCCTGTTTCTGTTTACACAGGTGCAATCTAGAGTTAGGTGTGCAAAGTCCTATGAATATTATTCATCAAATTTATTCTGAAGTGCATTAAAAAATATGGGTGACTAATGTCAAATTTGAAGCTGCATTTCATCATATCTCTTAATAATTATTTTTACATGAATATTTCAGCATAAAGAATAATAAACCTTAAGAAATTAGAAGGTAAGATTTGTTTTTGTTTTTCGCTCCATGGGACAACTACAGAAAAGCCCCCAAATTTTCTTTCTGAAGTTTTTCAAGTGTGAACCCCTTCACACTGTAAGTGGATATCTGAAGGACGCTCTGCTCCACTCGTAGGTACTCACAGGTCACTGGTGTGGCAGGGATATGGAATTGCCTGCACTTGTGCCTCTGGCTCCAGCACATCCTTCCCTGTCTGCACCGAGATGATGGCCCTCTCAATCATGTCTTGCAAGGGGACGAAGATGTAGTTATATTTGAACCCATCAGCAGGTAGACTCTGTGGATGGAACTTCCAAAAGGGGTTTTTTACCAAATCTGTTCTCATGCTGTATAAGATACTGGTCCGAATTGTATATATGATATGGAGTGGCAGTTTGAGAGACTTTGACCGAAGGTTTTCATTGGCAAAGGAATTGTTGAATATAACACCTAGCAGCAGAAAAGAAAAAGTAAAGGATTACATAGGGTGGAGTTCATGCAATGGCAGCATCAGATCAGTATGAGAAACTGAAGGACCACGGAGGCACCATCAAAGCCCTCTTTTCTTGCAGGAGAGCTTGAGATGCAGGCTGGTAAAAGAAATAGGTGCCAGACAAGCATTTAGCAGTAAGTCAGAACTCACACATCCCAATTCTCAGTTCAATGTCTTTTTTATTTTTAATAAACCATAATGCAGTGTCATCAGTGCAATGAAATCACTTTACATCTTCACAGGATTCGTAAGGTTGCACTAAAAAAAAAAACTCAAAGCAAATCCTAAACTGTGGAGTCAATTCAGACTCATAGCAGCCCCTTAGGACAGAGTAAAACTGCCCCTTAGCTTCCAGAGAGCAGCTAGTGGATTTGAACTGCTGACCTTTTGGTTAGTAGTCGAGCCTTTAATCACTGTACCACCAGGCCTCCAAAGTTGTTAAAGGCTTCTCAGATATCAGACTTCCTTTCTCACAAGCTCCAGATGCATTCCTAAGACTTTGTCTCTTTGAGATTACTGATCATTCAAAACTTAAACATGAATTCTGTATTCAGTCTCATGAATTCCTTAAAATTCATATATAATGCTTCAACAAAAATAAAATAAACAAGACTTCAAAAGAATATAAGCAAACATTGTACTAAAAAAAAAGAACACAGAAATATATTGAAAAGGTGAACAACTAGTGAATGTGGATGAATTGCCCATTGTCTTGCTTTGTCTTTTCTTTTTCCTAAGAGATCAAGATATAATGATAAAAAGAATAATGAGAGGAAATTATTTTCCCTCTGAGCCATTATAGTAGATGTTAGGGCAAAACATGCAATATGACAGCTTATTTGTGGACACAAATTTGTGGACACAAATTTGTGGACACAATTTTCATTGAGCACTTACTGGCCAAGAAATCATTCCGCTGCATGAGTTCACGTGCTTTAGTTTCCAGGAGGTCAACAGATTCGTGGGCCTGGAAGCGGTTCAACTCCACGCAAGAGGAGAGATTTACCAACATGTGGCCAAGAAACTGCAGGTGTCCAACCTCTGTGTGGTTAAGCATTTTGTCTAGCATTCCTCCTGAGAGAATCAAAATTACCAGTTAAATTTGGTTTAACCTCAGTGCTTACTGCTGGAGATCGTGCAAAGGAACTTGAAAACGGGTACAAATTACTTCACTAAAAATTACTCAAAAGAGTCTAGTTTTGTCCATATGCATACTGTTGTCCATATTATTGGCTCATTCTCTAGGATGCTGAAACTTATGTATAAATTAGAGGAATTCAATTAAGATACTAAAGTGCAGTCTAAAGACAGTTGCTTAGACCAATGGATGTCCAGCCATAGAGATGGATAGAAGAAATGCAGAAAAGAAAATCTATGGGGGATAGGAAAAATCTTTCAGAGATAGCTCAGGAGGAAAAACAAATAAAAAGCTAGTGATCCATCCTGGAGTCAAGTAGTCCTAAAATTAATTCCTTAACTGAAGGAACAAGGTATTTTATGAAAGCCATTTTATAACAGAAAATTTGCAAAAAAAAAAAAAAAATTGTCAGGAATATTCACTATGAGGAAATAAAATCTTCCTGTGGTATCTGTCTTGAGTTTTACATTTCAGATGGGAATGTAATGATAAACATAAACTTAGCAACAACTTTGCTGGTGAGGCTGAACTTCAAACATTTTCAAGCAGAAAAACAGACTGTCTCAGCATTCTAGCTCTGGTTTCAGGAAGGAGGTGGAACATAGTAGATACAAGCAGGAAACACCAAATGGTCTGGAAATCTCTCTATGAGACATAACAGAATTCACTGAAGTAGAAGAGCTGTTGTCAGAAATGAGCTTCTCTAGTTCTTTTTTTTTTAATAGACTATTTTTTAGAGAAGTTTCAGATTTAAAGAAAAATTGCACAATAACTAGAGTTCCTATTTACCACCCACCACTGCACACAATTTCCTATTATTAACATCTTACAATAATGTGGTATACTTGTTACAGCTGATGAACTAATATTGATACACTGTTATAGTTTACATCAAGTTTCTCTCTTTGTGTTGTATAATCCTGTAGGATTTAACAGATGCGTAATGTCATCGGTCAAGTATTACATGATCTTGAAGCATAGTTTTGTTGTCTTAAAGTGCCCTGTATTCCACGTATTTGCCCCATATCCCTACCCCAGATTTGTCCTTCACACTGCACTTCAATAGGAGATGCTGTCAGACTCCCTGAGTGCCCAACTCCATTACTGTCACTAAAAGACAGAAGTGAAGGTGCTTCCCCTACTTGCCTGTGAAAGTTGGTAGCCCAGCTAGGTTTGTTCTGTGGGAAAACCTGTGTCTCAAGTTGGCAATACTTACAGCAAAATAGTCTCTTTTCATGTAAAGCCACCCATCTAGTTCAGGCTTTACTCCTCATAGAAAACCCAAGTCTTTATAAAGAAAAATACAGGCATTAATCAAGAACAACTGAACATGTATGGAACATTTATATACGCACATCCCACATCAAATGTACAGCAAACCACAGAAACTCTGTAGACAGAAACTGTAGTGTAAGACAGTTGCTAACTGTCAGTGCCGACTCACTAGGCTTAATCTAGTCTCAGAGAGTGGAGGACCTCTTTCACCCAAAGAATACTCAGAGCTTGGTTTAAGTTACCTTTCCCATTAAAATTTTTTTTTTAATCTATCAAATTAAACATAATCAACTGTGAGAAATGCTGTGGTAACAATATGAAAGCGTAATTAGAAACTCCTGAAAAAGGAATGGCCAAGCCAAGTGCTGTCGAGTCGGATCCGAAAAAGGAATAACATAACAATTATACATTCTGATGTTGTTGCTGTTGTTAGGTGTCATCAAGTCAGTTCCAGTAACCTCATACATTCTGATATTACTGAATTATGTTACATGCAATTTGGGAAAGTGTTCTAGATGCTCTTAAATATATGAAGTTGTTTCTGTACCCACCAAATAAACCAAACCAAAGTTATTGCTGTGGAATTGACTATAATAGCAACCCTAGGACAGAGCAGAACTGCCCTCCAGGGTTTCTAATGAGCAACTGGTGGACAGGAACCGCTGACCTTTCTGGTTAATAACCGAACTTTTAACTGCTTGGCTCCCTCTGTCCAATATATTCTTGTGATTAGGCATTGCTGGTAACATCATAATGAGGTAAAAGTACCAAAAAATGGCAATTCTTCAGCAAACTTCTGAGACAAGGGCCATGCTGCTTCTTCACTGGCCAGGAGGCGCACATAATAAGAAGCACATGTTTATTCAGTTTCTTCACAGCCCTGCTGTCATGTACACACATCAGACTTCCAATGTGCACATGCTGGAGTTTGCACAGAAATGTCTCAGAGAATTAAAACTTGCCAGGGTTGTGTTTTCAGTGTCAACCCCCAAACTTTTTCTTGTCCTCCATGGTTCAGGGCAGCTTCAGATCCTGTCTCTTACCCCTCTTTGTCCAGTGGAGGTAAGCCTCTGTCTTCAGTCATCTTTCTGTGTGTAAGCACTGCTCCCTGCTTTTCAGTTAATGTTGTCATGGACTTGATTCTGATTCGTGATGATCCCATTTTTGAATGAGTAGAACTGTGCCCCATAGGGTTTTCAGTGGCTGATTTCTGATAAGTAGGACTTTCTTCTCCAGGGCATCTTTGGGTGACCTCTACGTTCAACCTTAACTATCAGCGAAGCACATTAGCCTTTTTTATTGGGCAGGGATACTTGGTGCTCACCCTCCACGTATCTCACCAATGGTCTTCTGAATGTTCCAGATTTGCTAAGTGAGTCAGAGTTTCTGTGAGCGAACCTCATAATCCTGTCCCCATCATAAAACCTGTCTGGCCTCCTCCCTCCTTGGGCACTTGTCCCAGGACGTGGCATCACTACTCTCAATGAGTGACCTCTGTGTCATACTATCGCCCCTCTTACTCTACGTTTTCCTCCTTAAATAGTCTTCTCCCTGCTCCCATATCTTCTTAGCCCCTTATGTTTCAGGATCAAGTCTGGACTTGCCTCTTGTCTCTGATTGAAAAGCAGCTTAGAGCACTCCACAGGCATGAGACTTGGAAATCATTTTTTAAAAATTGCTCTCATCCTAAGGTGTGTGGAAAAAATGATCACTATGCCTGTGTCTCATCTCCTTCATTGGTAAGGAAAGCATCATGTCCATCCATCAAATCTAGGTGGCCATAAAAATGTAACCTGTCAGATAGATCAGTCCGCTATCAGAATTCCCCAGTGACACAGTTCTTCTGAACCATTATCACTTACTGTTTCTCAAGGAAGGAGATGTCCTTCATCATCGTTGTTACTGCTGTTATCAGATTTCAGTGCTTTCCACATCTCAAGCCAAGAGAGAAGTACAAGACTTTGGAAAGACTGAAGCTTACAAAATTAAGCTTTTGCTAAATATATACAATATCAATGGAGTTGTTTTTATTCTTGTTATAAGTTGCCACCAAGTCAATTTCAATTCATGTGTGTAGAATAAAACTGACTGTTCCATAGAGTTTACAAGGCAGTGATCTTTTGGAAGCAGATTATCCAGGTGTCTCCAGGTAGACTGGAACCACCAACTTTTCAGCTAGTAGTCAAATGCTTAACCTGTTTTACCACCCAAGAACTCTACTAACTGGGAATGAACATTTTCTTAGTGTTAACTGTGTTAGGCAGTATTCTGAACGTATTATATTTTTGAAAGGGGAGAAACTTTTTAAGATGGCTTTATTTTTTTATTTAAAATATTGTGCTTTAAGTGGGAGTTTACAACATATGTCAATTTGGTATAAAAAAAACTTATACATGCTTTGCTATGTACTTCTACCTGGATCCCCACTCTGTCCCCCTTTCCACCCTCTGTCCATTCAATCAGCTCCCATTCCCCTCTGCACACAAGCTGCCTGGTTAACCTCATGAATATACTAAAGCAAAGAAGCACATTCATTGGCAGTATCATTTTATGTCTTATAGTCTAGTCCAATCTTTGTTTGAAGAGTTGTCTTCAGCAATGGTTTCAGTTATGTGCTAATGGAGAGTCTGGGGGCCATGTCTTCCTGGAACCCTCCAGTCTGTCATATCATCAAGTCTGGTCTATTTAGTAGTTTGAGTTGTTCATGCCCATTTTTCTCCCTCTGCCTCACAGTATCTAAGTTGTATTCTCTGTCAGGGCAGTTACAGGTGGTTGCTGGGTATCATCTAGTTCTTCTGGTCTCATGTTGGTGTAGTCTCTGAATTATGTGGCCCCTTCTGTCTCTTGGCTTCATATTTTTGTTAGTTCAACCCTGGTGGTATAGTGGGTTAAGTGCTACATTTGCTAACTAAAAGGTCAGTAGTTCAAATCTGCCAGGTGCTCACTGGAAACTCTATGGGGCAGTTCTACTCTGACCTCTAGGGTTGCTATGAGTTGTACCAAACTTGATGGCACTGGGTAGGTTTATTTTCTTATGCTTTGGGTGGGTTGAGATCAGTTGATGCTACTTAGATGGCCATTGCTAGCTCATCAAAGTGGGGTCCAGAGTATTTTCTTATGTGGCTAACATGGCAGAGTAACCAGAGTCAACATCTGATTCCTCTAACAACAAAGACATTGGAAAACAACTTTTAATGAACTAAAAAGGATACCCTTGGAGCCCTGATCACCAGTAGGAAGCGGGGAGTTTGAGCTGGCCAACAGAGAGGGCAGCATGGGTGCAGATGGGTTGAACTTACACTTCCCAGGATGATCCCTGTGGCAGCACTGAAAACAAAGCCAGAGCCTGGGAACACAGCCACACCAGTAACACAGCCACACCACTAACACAGTGGTGTCAGAAAAGCAATTTTCTCAGTGGAGAAATCAAGCCTTACACAGACAAGTCAACAGAATTGCAGTATTCTTCTATCTGAACGCCAAAAGATAAGTTCAAGCATTCATGTGTGGATCAAAACTTTTTCTTTGGGGCACAAAATTTCTCCTTCTCCATCAGGCAACCCCCTTTCCTTTCTATGCTGTGCTGGGCACCCAACTCTGATGTGATACCTGAAGTGGCAGTTGGCACCTTACAAAGGACACTAGAGACAGAAGCAGGTAGTTTCCCTACGTTCAGATCTGAGGAACATTAACCTTTCTGGGTGTAGGTGAGTACCTTGCACAACTGACAACCTGAACCTACACAAATCATCATTCCCCAATGAACACTGCACACTTGGGGGGTCATCTGGCTGGGTGCTCAGGCTGAACACATACAAAAAACTAAATTAACACTGTGGGCTCCCATACCTAGTTACAGGACTAACCACCCAGTGATAGGGTTACAAAATTTCCTGTGACTCCAGTCAATAAAATAGCACACTCAACTACTCTATTTTGGCACTTAAAAACTAAATATATATACATAAACATACATCCTTAATTCAGACAAAAAAAATTTAAATCAAAACTATCTTCTGGTGGCTCAGTGGCAACAATCTACTTCAAACCATGACTTCAGAAAACTACCCCCCCCAAAATTTAAAAACTTCCCAGATGAAGAATTCTTGCAACTGTCAGAGGTAGAATGCAAAAGAATTGTATTTTGAGTTCTCATAGACTTTAAGAAGGAAAGTAGACAAACTGAAACAGAGCACATGGAAAAAACAAGCAGGCTGCAAGAAATGCTTGAGCAACAAAGATCTGAAATTCAGCAGATTAATAAGAAAATTATTGATTTAGACAACTCAGTAGAAAGCAAAAGGAGTGGAACTGAGGCAATAGAAGGCAGAATCAGTGAGACTGACATCAACATATTGGAGGAAATATCAGACAGAAGATTTTAATAAATGAAAGATCAGTGAGACTTATGTGGGACTCTATCAAGAGAAATAATCTATGATTGGAGTTCCAGGACACAGTGGGATACTACAAAATACAAAGAGAAATACTGAGGATGTCTCGATAGAAAATTTCCCTGATATTATGAAAGGTGAAAAAAAAATCTCTATCCAAGATGCTCCTCTAACTTCATACAATCTTGATCCCGAAAGAAAGACACCAAGACATAGCACCAACAAATTTAACAGAATTAAGGATAAGGTCAAAATTTGAAATACATCAAGATGTACACAAAAAAATAATGTACAAAGTTCAGTCTCTGAGAATTAGCTCAAATTATCCAGTAGAAATCATATTGGCACAGAGGCAATGGGATGACATACACAAAGCCTTGAAAGAAAATAACTGACAATCCAGAATTATATTCTGCAACACTGTCTCTCAAATATGATGGCAAAAGTAGGACATTCTCAGATAAACAGAAGTTTAGAAAATTTGCAAAAACAAAACAAAAAATCACAAGAAATAATGAAAGAAGTTCTTCAATTAGAAAATCAGTAACATCTCACATATACTTATAGATACATAGCAGGAAAGAGCATCCAAAATCAACACAAATACAGAATCCACAAAAATAAACCAAAGCCAAAATACAAATAGTCATCTTAGTAAGTAAATGATAATGATATCACACTGCGAGAGGTATAAATTGATGTCTCAACAACCCACCAAAAAAAGCATCAAAATAACATCACTAAATTCACACATATCAGTAACTGCATTGAATGCAAATGGATTGAATGCACCAATAAAGACACAAAGATTAACAGAATGGCTGAAAAACATGACCCATCCATACACTGCTTACAGGAGACTCACCTTAGACTTAAAGATACAAACAAACTGAAACTTAAAAGATGAAAAAATGTATACCAAGCTAACAACATTCTAAAAAGAGCAGGTATGGCAATATTAATTTCAGATAAAAGAGACTACAAAGTAAAACCACCACAATGGGTAAGGAAGGTCACTATATACTGCTTAAAGAGTCTACACATCAAGAGAACATAACCTCATTAAGTATTTACCCACCCAACGACACAGCTGCTAGATACAAGAAAGAAACTCTAACTCCATTGAAAAGTGAGTTACACAGTTCCACAATAACAGTAGGAGACTTAAATACACCACTTCTGCTGATGGACAGAACAACTAGAAAGAAAGAAGCTCAATAAAGACATGAAAGACCTGAATGCCACAATCAACCAACTTGACATCATGGGCATATACAGAGCACTCCACCCATCAGCAGACAAGTATACATTCTTTTCCAATGCACATAAAACATTTTCCATAATAGGCCACATATGAGACCATAAAGAAAGTCTTAACAAAATCTGAAGCATTGTAATATTGCAAAGCTCTCGCCATGAGTCGGATCCAACTCGACAGCACTTGGCTTTGGCTTCTTAGAACATAAAGTGATCAAAATCAAAATTAACAGTAAAAAGCAAGGGCAAAAAAAAAATCAAACTGGAAACTGAATAACACCGTGCTCAAATACATTTGGGTTGTAGAATAAATCAAAGATAGGATAAATAAATCCATAGACTCAAATGAGAATGAAAACACATCTTACCAAAACCTATGCGACACAGCAAAAGCAGTGTTCAGAGGTCAATTTATCTTAATAAACTCACACATCCAAAAAGCAAAAAGGGCTCAAATCAAAGAATTAATCCTACAACTTGAACAAGTAGAGAGCAACAAAAAAAATTCCTCAAATATCAAAAAGAAAAGAGATAACAAAAATTACAGCAGAACTAGACAAATTAAGACCAGAAAAAATAATGACAGAGTTAATGAGACCAAAATCTAGAATTCTGAAAAGATGGACAATAACAAGAAAACACTGGCCAAACTGACTAAAGAAAAACAGGAAAGCAAGCAAAAAAAAAAAGCTAGGATAAGAAATGAGATGGGTGATATCACAACTGACCCAAGTGAAATTTCAAAAAAAGAATCATATCAGAATACAATGAAAAACGATAATAAATTTGAAAGCCCAGAGGAAATGGACACATTTCTAGAAACGAGGCACCTACCAAATCTACTACAATAAAAATAACAACTTAAACCCATCATGCAAGATGAGATTGAAAAAGTAATGTAACAAAAACTCCCAAACAAAGAAAGTCCTAGCCCAGATGCTTTCAGAGTTCTACAAAACTTCTAGGGAGGAGTTATCACTGCTATTACAAAGGTATTTCACAAAATAGAAAGGAAGAAATACTTTCAAAATCATTCTATGAAGCTAGCATAACTCTGATACCAAAGCCAGATAAAATTGCACAAAAAAGGAAAATTACAAACCAGTATCCCTCATGAACTTAGATGTAAAAATCCTCAAAAAGAACCCTAGCCAAAAGAATTTAATAAAACATCCCCCCAAAAACAATTTTTATGACCATGTAGGATTCATAACAGGGATGCAGGGATGGTTCAATACCAGAAAAACAATCAATGTAATCAAACACAGAAATAAAAGGTAAGAATCACCTGATTTTATCAACTGACACTGAAAAGGCATTTGACAAAGTCTAACACCCCTTTGTGTTAAAAAAAAAAAAAAACTCTCAGCAAAAGAAGAGTAGAAGGGAAATTCCTCAACATAAAAAGGGGCATCTATACAAAGCCAACAGCCAACATCATCCTAAATGGAGAGATACTGAAAGCACTCCCCTTGAGAGCACAAACCAGACAAGGGTGCTCATTGCCACCACTTTTATTTAACATTGTGCTGGAAGTTCTAGGCAGAACAATTAGACAAGACAAAGACATAAAGAACAGCCACATTGGTAAGGAAGAAGTAAAAATATTTCTATTTGCAGATGATATAATCTTGTACACAGAAAATTGACGGATTCACAAAGAAACTATTTGGCCTAATAGAAGAACTCAGCAAAGTATCAGAATATAAGATAAAATAAATCCATTGGATTCCTTTAAACTAACAAAGAGATCATTAAAGAAGAAGTCACAAAATCAATACCATTCACAATTGCCAAGAAGACAAAATACTTAGGAATAAAACTAATCAGAGATGTAAAAGAGCTATACAAAGAAAATCACAAGACTTTACACCAAGAGACAAAAACAGACCTATGTTTTAACATTGTGAGAATGTCTATTCCTGCCAAAGCTATCTATAGATGCAATGCAATTCCAATATAAATTCCAGTGTCATTTTTTTAATGAGACAGAGAAACAAATTATTCACTTCATATGGAAAGGGAAGAAGCTCTGGAGAAGTAAAGCATTACTGAAGAAGAAAAACCAAGTAGGAGGCCTTACACTAACTGACTTGAGAACCTATGACATGCCACAGGAGTCAAAACATCTGATACTGGTACAAAAATAGTTAGACAGATCAATAAACAAGATAGAGAATGCAAATATAATTCTAGCCACCTATGAGAAGCTGATAGTCGACAAAGCCCTAAGATGTGTGAATTGGGGGAAAAACAGTGTCTTCAGCAATTAATGTAGGCAAAATTTGATATCCACCTGCACAAAAAAAAAAAAAAAAAGGAAAGAAAAGGAAGAAATCAGATCCATATCTTATCCCACACACACTAAAAAACTAAATCAAAATGCTTCATAGATCTAAACATTAAACCTAAAACAATAGGGATCTTGGAAGAAAAAATAATAACAATATAGATAGCCCTAATAAATGGCATAAACAAACTAAAAAATATTACAAACAATGCACAAACACCAGAAGAAAAAATAGATAAATGGAAACTCATAAATTTCAAACATTCATGTTCATCCAAAGACTTTATCAAGAGAATAAAAAGACAACCTACATACTGCAAAAAAATTTTTACCAAGAATCTGATCAGCATCTAATTTCCATAATCTACATAGTACTTAAAAACTTCATCAAGAAAAAAAAAATATAATAACCCAGTCAGAAAATGGGCAAAGTATATGAATAGACACTTCACCAAAGAAGATATCTAAGCAGCTAGATACAGGAAGAAATGCTCACAATCATTAGTTATGAGAGATTAAAATCAGAATTACAATGAGCAACCATCTCACCCTACTGGGGCTGGCATTAATTCCAAAAACATAATACTACAAATGTTGGAGAGGCTGTGAAGAGACTAGAACCCTTCTACACAGCTGGTAGGAATGCAAAATGGTACAACATCTTTGGAAAGCAATTTGACACTTTCTTCAAAAGCTAGAAATACAAATACCACTGCTTGGAATATATCCTACAGAAATAAGTGCTGTCGCACCAACAGATACATTCACACCAAAGTTCATTGCAGTGCTGACCACAGTAGCAAAAAGATAGAATCAATTTGGTTCCCTTCAACAGAAGAATGGGTAGACAAACTAGGGTATATTCACACAATGGAATATTGTGCAATAATAAACAACAATGACAATCTTTGGAAAGACCTGATAATATGCAGTGATCTAGAACGCATTATGCTGAGTGAAATCAGTCAGTCACAAAAGAACAAATACTATATGAGACCATTATTAATAGGCCTCAGGAAATACACTAAGCACAGAAGAAAATAATCTGTTTTAGTTACCTGGGAGGTCGGAGATGGAGATGGATGTTAAGAGCTTATGTAGGAACTAGGTTAAGTGAAGGAAGTGACAGCACACACTAGGAGTGAAAGTAACATTGCTGGACTATACCAACAGCTAAAAGATTTCCTACAAAAGCCAACACTTCAAAGGTCAGAGTAGCAAGGGTGGGAGTCTGGGGACCATGCTGTTTGGGGAGATCTAGCTGAACTGACACAATGAAGCTTTTTTATTTATTTATTTATTTTAAAGACAGTGGTGTGCAATATTTCAAAGGATAGAGTAGCAGGGACAGGGGTCTGAGGACCATGTTTTCAAGGGATGCTGAGGTCAATTGGCATAACTAGTCTTTCCTTAGGAGACTCTTCTGCACCCCACATTGGTGGGCAGCCACGTGGGTCCTTAAAAACTAGCAAGCTGCCATCTTAGGTACATCAAACAGTCCCAATCCATCTAACATAGATAATGACAGAGGACAACAAAAACATGAGGTAAAAAGAGCCTGGGAAACAGAAAGACCCATGTGAACGTGATACTGTTTCAACATCGGACCAGAAGAACAAGATGGTGCCCAGCCACCAACAAAGCAGCCATGATGGAGGACATAATGTAGAGTCCATGAGGCAATATAAGAAAAAGAGGTATGCAGTTCAAGAACTCCATGAAGAGACCAGAATTGATGATCTGACAGCCTGGAGGGTACCCTGGGAACATGGCCCCTAGACATGCTGTTGGCCCTGACTGGAAATGAGTACTGAGGTGAACTCTTCAGACAAGAATGGACTGGACTCAGGGATGCAGTGTGCTCATATGGTGTATGTACTTTATGTTTTTATACATCTACAGGAAGCTGTCCTACTAGTTTCTTTTTAGATGGAAGAGCAGAGAGTGAAAAGCAGGGGGAAAGTGCTCATTAAGGGGATACTAGAAGTACAGACTGAAAAGGAGGGATGTGCTGTCATCAAGTGGGCAGAGCAGATGGAGCTGCAGATAGGTGGGCATGCAAAATTGATTATATACTTTTACTCAATCACAACAGAAAAAGAAGGAAGGGAGGAAGGGAGGGAAGCAAGCAAGAGAAGGAAGGAAAGAAGCAAGCGAGAGAAGTAAGGGAAGGAGGGACGGAGGGATGGAGGGATAGAAGGAGGAAAAGAGGGAGGGAGGGAGGGAGGGAGGGAGGGAGGGAGGGAGGGAGGGAGGGAGGGAGGGAGGGAGGGAGAGAAAATGGTCTGCATCCCAACTTGGTGAGTGGTGTCCGGGGTCTTAAAAGCTAGCAAGCTGCCATCTAAGGAGCATCAATTGGTCCCAAACATTTGGAACAGAGGAAAACAAAAGACATCAAAGATAGGAGGAAAATGTGAGCCAAGGAGACAGAAGAGGTCAAAATGATCCAGCATGAGACCAGAAAAACTAGATGACGTCCAGCCACATCAAATGTCTGCCTTGAGACACAGTACAATGTAGACTTCCTGACACAGTGGGAGAAAAATAGGCTTACAGATCTAGAATTATGTTAATGACCAGACTTGATGGTCTGACACCCTGAAGGGTCACCTGAGAGAGAGTACATATCCTAGTCTCACTCCTACCACAGATACCAGCACTGAAGACAACTTTTCAGACAAAAGTTGTACTGGTCTGTAAGTTACGAAGCTGTCAGAATAGATCCCCTAGAGAAATGAGACGAGAGGTGGAGAGGAAGAGCCTGTAGTAGGTTGAATGAGTACGGGAAGTACAGATTGGAAAGGAGGTATGTGTTTGTACAATTTGGGGATAGTAGACAGAAGTACACAAGTGTCTCTGTATGGGGTTTAATAAGGCAAATTAACTCCATTTGTAAACTTCCACTTAACTACAATAAAATAATATTTTCTTTAAAAGTATTGTGCTAAATGATATAGGTGACCCTTGAAACTATGGTCCACAGACCCCTGCCCCTACTACTCTGTCTCTGGAAGTGTTGTGTTATACTGAAGTAAATTTTTAGCTTACACTTTATGGTCCAGCAAGGCTTACTTCTTCTCTACTGTGCTGTCCATCTCTTCACTGAATTCTTATTTACTATCTAATTAACAAGTGGTTCCACCTTCCTCACCACTCTTGTAACCATTAAAGACTTTTCTTCTGTGATTCAACCTTTTCTTCAGAGGAGTGGGGTCAAGTTGGCAGACTAGACACACATCTCCTCAATTCTCTCTGAGAAATAAGGTCTGGAATGATAATTGAAAAGAGCAGTGTGGACATCCAGGAAGCCCTAGGATCTGGTATAGGGTTTTCAGATAGGTCTAGGCAACAGGAAACAGGAAACAACCTCTCTCTGATATGAGGTAGCCACAATCTGAGTCTGCTTCTGCTGAGTAATCATTTGGCAGGATGGCAGGGACTGATGACTACTTTGTTATCTGTGAGGTGGAGACTGGGCATCATCCAGCAAGTACACTGAACTGCAGTGCTTAAATATACAAAGTATAGTGCTGCAGGGAGACTGTGCATGGGATACCCACATTTTGAGAGTCTAGCTGCTGACTGAAGGCACCACTGCCCCCTCAACATCTCACTTCTGAACTGCACCATACATTCTGATGTGTCACAGCAGGAAGGGCAGCTCGGGTGGGATGCCATCTTGGTGAGCTGGGAGGTGGAGTCACCCACCCAGAGGTCTTAGCTGGGGCTAATTCTCATGCTGAGAAGCAATACCTGTCTGGAAAGTGCTTCCCCAGCAGAAAAGTTGTGCTTAGGACAGTGGTGCCTTACAGGTGGGGCCTAGCAGAGGATGGTAACAAGGCTGTAATCCTTCCTTGCTTTGAACCATGTCATAGCATCTGGGGATAGCCTACAAGATGCTTTCATTGTCAACCAGAAGGTTGGGCCTGCCACACCGGAGGGCCTGACTGATTCTGGCAGCTATTAGATAGTTGCTCCCTTGACAGAAAAGTATCTTTTTAAAGTAAGATCACCTGGAGAACTGACTGCTGAGCACAAGGCAACATCTCCGCCACCCTTCACTAATCCACATCATAGTGTTGGCTGATGGACTCTCAGTGACTGTATAAGTAGGGCACCATCTTTGCCAGCCATGAGGCAGAGCCTGCCACTCCAGAGAGTTCAACTGGGGCCAGTCACCAGAGTACACAGGAACAGCTGGTGACCAATTCCCCTCTTAAAACTATGCCTCAGCTCCTGTTGAGGTAACAGCAGAAAAACTGAACATCTTCTAGATGGCGTCAAGGCAACAATCATTAGCTGACCATTTAAAGGAGTAGTCCACCATGGCTCCAGAAAACTCCCAAAATAAAGAACCAAAAGAAGCTTTTATGAAACTATTGGCAGTCGAGTACAAAAGAATTATGTATAGAGCCCTCCTAGAGGTTAAACAAAATACAGCAGAAAAAAAAGAAAAATTAAGTAAGCTATTTGAGCTGCTACAACATCAATGATCTGAAATCCAGTAGATCAGTAATGAAATTACAGAACTAGACAATTCAACCTAAAGTGAAAAGAGCAGAATTCAGGAGATAGAAGACAGAGTTAGTGACCTTCAGGATAGAGCAACAGACACCAGCTTTATGAGGAGAGATCAGAGAAAAGAAATAAGGAAACTGAAGATGAATTAAGAAACACATGGGACTTTATCAAGAGGAATAGTCTTCGAATATCCGGAATTCCTAAACAGGGAGGGATAGCTGAAAATACAGAGACTATTCTTGTACAGTTGCTGATAGAAAACTTCCCTGAAATTATGAAAGAAGAGAACATAGATATCCAAGATTCTTATCAAATGTCACAAAAACTGGACCCAATAGAAAGACACCAAGATATATTAAAATCAAACTTAATAAAATGAAACATAAACAGAGGCCCTTAAAGACAGCAAGGCTTAAAGCAAAGATAACATACAGAGGGAAGCCCTATACACTTCCTCTGTCTTCTTTCCAAAAATGATGTTGGCACGAAAGTAGTGGGATGATACATTCAAACCACTGAAGGAGAAAAACTTCCAACCAAGAACTATGTATCCTGAAAAATTGTCTCTCAAATATAATGGTGAAATTAAGACATTCTCAGATGAACAGAAGCTTAGAGACTTTGTAAAAACCAAACCAAAACGACAAGGAATACTGAAAGAAGCTCTTTGCTTAGAAAAACAAAAACATCAAGTGTCTACTTAAGGAGGAAATGCAGGACGCAGCACCCAAAATCCTATTCAGTTAATGGAGGTCACAAAATTCAATCAAACTACACTAAAAGAAGGGAACTGAGGATAATAACATGAAAACTATAACACTAAAAAGAGGTAAATATTACAATAGTTACAAACCTTTGAGATGGAGAGAAATTTAAAATATATGCAGACGTTAAAGTCTGGTTTGAACTTAGAATAGTAAGGAGGACCGTAAGGGTAACCACAGAGCAGAATAATAATGCAACATACAAAACAAGAATCATAACACAGGAGTCTCAACAAACATAAAACCAACACTGAAAAAGATGAAAAGTCAACCTATAAAGAATGGCCCAGAACAAAATATTAGAAAACATCAACGACACAAAAATAAATGCATCAAAAAATGACAGCACTGAACACATATCTATCAATAATTACATGGAATGTAAATGGCTTGAACACTCCAATAAAGAAACAGAGAGTGACATCCTGGATCAAAAGACAATATGCTGCTTACAAGAAACACACCTTAGATTCAAAGATACGAACAAACTGAAAATCAAAGGATGGAAAAAGATAAATCAAGCCAACAGCATACAAAGGAGAGCAAGAGTGGCAATACTAATCTCAGATAAAATAGACTTTTGTGGACAAGGACGATCACTATTACTGAAAGTTTCAATAAATAAACAGGACATAACAATATTAAATATTTATGCACTCAGTACCAGCGCATTTAAATATATCGAACAAACACTGACAACACTAAAAAATGAGATAGATCACAATAAAGTTGGAGACTTCAACATTCCATTTTCAATAATGGACACATCATCCAGAAAAAAAATAACTCCATAAAGACAGAAAATCTTATTGCGACAGTTAACCAACTAGACATCATCAACATACACGGAACTTTTTACCCATCAACAGGTAAGTACACTTTCTTCTCCAATGCACATGGAACATTTACCAGAATAGACCATGTGCTAGGACATAAAGCAAGCCTCAACAAAATCGAAACCACTGAATTATTTCAAAGCATCTTCTCAGACCATAAAGCCATAAAAGTTGAAATGAATAGCAGTAAAAACATAGGTAGAAGTTTGAATTCACGCAGACTTAACAACAGCTTGCTCAAAAATCCACAGCTTATAGAAGAAATCAAGGATGAAATAAAGAAATTTACGGAATCAAATGAGATGTAAAACACACCCTGCCAGAATCTATGGGATACAGCTAATGCAGTGCTCAGAGGTCAATTGATTTCTATAAATGCACACATCTGGAAGGAAGAAAGGACCCAAACCAAAGAATTAAACTTACAGTTTGAACAAGTAGAAAGACAGCAACAAAGGAATCCCTCCGGCACCGGAAGAAAACAGATAATAAAGATTAGAGCAGAGCTAAAGCAATTAGGTAATAGAAGAACAAACGAAAAAATTAACAAAACCCAAAGCTGGTTCTTCAAAAATATCAACAAAATTGATAAACCATTGGCTAAACTCACAAAAGGAAAACAGGTGTGGAAACAAATAACCTGCATAAGAAATGAGCTGGGAGATGTTACGAAAGACCCAACAGAAAGCAAAAGTATCATAACAGAATACTATGAAAGACTGTACTCTGACAGATTTTAAATCCTAGAAGAAATGGACAAATTTCTGGATACATATCACCTACCAAAATTATCATAAGGAGAAGTAGAACAACTTAATAAACCCATCACCACAAAGGAAGAGATTGAAAATGTCATCCAAAAACTACCAACCAAAAGAAATCCTGGCCCAGATGGCTTCGTCAGACAATTCTACCAAACTTTTAGGGAGGAATTAACACCAATACTACTGAGGGCATTTCACAGCATAGCAAGTGCAGAAATATTCTTAAAATTCTTTCATGAAAGCAGCATAACCCTGATACCAAAGCCAGGGAAAGATTCCACAAAACAAGAAAATTACAAACCAGCATCCTGACTATCACTCATGAAACTAGATATGAAAATCTTCAACAAAATCCTAGCCAGTAGAATCCAACAACATATCAAAAAACAATTCATCATGACCAAGTTGGATTCATACTAGGGATGCAAGGCTGTTTCATCATCAGAAAAACAATTAACGTGATCAACCGTTTAAACAGCACAAAGAATCAAAATCACCTTATTTTTTCAATTGATGCATAAAAGGCATTTGACAAAGTCCAACACACATTCATGCTAAAACTCTGAAAAAAATAGGAATAGAGGGGAAATTCCTCAGCACAATAAGGGCATCTACACAAAGCCAACAGCCTACATCATCCTGAGTATAGACAGAGACTGAAAGAATTCCCCTCAGAATGGGAACTAGACAAGGATGCCCCCTCTCACCACTTCTAGTCAACACTGTACTAGAGGTTCTAGCCAGAGCAATTAGACAAAACAAAGAAATAAAGGGCATCCACATCAGCAAAGAAGAAATAAAAATGTCTCTATTTGCAGATGATATGATTGCATATACAGAGAATCGTAAAGAATCCATAAATAAACTACTGGAACTAGTAGAGGAGTTCTTCAAATTATCAGGATATAAGACAAAAATAAATCAGTAGGATTCCTTTATACCAGCAAAGAGATCATTGAAGAAGAAATCACCAAATTAATACCATTTACTATAGCCCTCAAGAAGATAAAATATCTAAGAATAAATCTAACTAGTGAAATAAGAGACCTATACAAAGAGAACTACAAGATCTTACCGTGAGAAACGAAATAAGACTTACGTAAATGGAGAAACTATTGTGAAACTATGTATTTTATTACAATCAATCTATATATAAAATGGAATCCCAATACAAATTCCAGTGTCTTTTTTTAATGAGATGGAAAACAAATCACCAGCTTTGTTTGCGAAGGAAAGAAACCCCAGATATGCAAAGCGCTGTTGGAGAAAATGAATGCAGCAGGAGGCCTCACACTACCAAACCTTAGAAACTATTACACTGCCACAGTAGTCAAAACAGCCCGGTACTGGCATAGAAAGAGACACATAGACCAATGGAACAGAGTTAAAACCCCAGAGATGCCACCATCCTCTTATGAACAGCCGATATTTGACAAAGGCCCTAAGATTGTAAGCTGGGGTAAAAACAGTCTCTTTAAGAAATGGTGTTGGCCTAATTAGAGATCGTTCTGCACAAGGATTGAAACAAGACCCATGTTTCACACCTTACACAAAAATCAACTCAGCTTGGATAAAAGACTTAAATATCAAATCTAAAATGATAAAGATCATGGGAGAAAAAGTAAGGTCAAAAATGAAAGTTCTAATACAGGGCTTAGATAGACTTCAAAATCTGATAAAGTAGGCTCAAGAGAAGAGGAAATAAATAAGTGAGAACTACTAAGAATCAAACATTTTTGTTCATCCAAAGATTTTATCAAGAGTTAAAAGACCATCTACAGAATGGGAGAAAATATTTGGCAAGTACATTTCAGACTAATGTCTAATCTCCATAAACTACAAGGTCCTGCAAAATATCAACAAGAAAAAGGCAAATAACCCAATTAAGCAACGGGCAAAGGAGATAGACAGACGCTTCATCAAGGAGGACATCCAGGCAGCCAAAAGAGAAAATGCTCACTAGCATTAGCTATCAGAGAAATCCAAATCAAAACTACAGTGAGATACCATTTCACCCCAACAAGGTTGGCCATGATCCAAAAAACACAAAATAACAGATGCTGGAGTGGCTGTGGAGAGATGGGAACTCTCCTACACTGCTAGTGGGATTGCAAAATGCTACAACTTCTTTGGAAAGCAATCTGGTGCGTTCTTAAAAAAACTGGAAATAGATATACCATTTGATCCAGTAATTCCACTACTTGTTATATATGCTACAGAAACAAAGGCTGTCATGAGAACAGATATATGCACAAGAATGTTCACTGCAGCACAGTCCACAACAGCACAAAGGTGGAATCAACCTAGGTGCCCATCAACAGAGGAATAAACAAACTATGGTACATATACTCAGTGGAACGCTATGCAATGATAAAGAACAGCAATGACTTTAGGAAGCACCTTATAACCTGCTTTCAGCTGGTAGGCATTATGCTGAGTGAAACCAGTCAGTGGCAAAAGGAGAAGTTTTACATGAGACTCCTGGTATAGAGACTGAAAAATAGATTTACATACAGAAGAAAAGACTCTTTGACTGCTACAAGGGTGGGGAAGGAAGGAGAAGGTTGGTCATAGATTAGACAGTGGACAGAAATTTGGTTAGGTGAAAGTAGTGACAGCACACAGTAGAAAGTAGATCAACGTAAGTGGACTTCACTGTAAACTGAAAACTCTTCTAATCTCGACCTAATATTAACCAAGATAGAGTAGCAGGGGTAGGGTCTGCGGACCATGGTCTCAGTGAGCATCAAGGCAAATTGACATAACTAGTGTCACAGACTGAAGGTGTTCCCTAAAAATCTGTAATGGTTTGGCTGTGCCATAATTCCTGGTATTGTGTGATGTTCCTCCATGTTGGAATTCCTGCCTCTATCATGTTAATTAAGGTGTGTAGGCAGCAGTGACGTTGGTAGAGCCAGATTCAATGTGTAAGTTTGTTCTGTGCCTTCAGGTAGTCTCTTGAGATACAAAGTTAAACATCTTATGGAATTGGGAACATCACACCAACAAGAAAACAGCACCAGGTGTAGAGGGCATCTTTCAGCCTGAGATTCCTGTGCCAAGATGCAGTCCTGAACAAAGAATGATATAACACAAGGACTTTCCTCCAGAGCAAACAAGGGGCAATCCTTCACCTGGAATGGACATTCTGAATTTGTACTTGTAGCCTACTGGACTGTGTAAGAATAAACTTTCCTTTGGTAAAGCCATCCACTTGCGGTATTTCTGTTAGAGCAGCACCAGTTGACTAAAACACTAGGCTATTGCTAAGAGAGTCTTTTGCACCCCACACTGGTTAGTGTCGTCCAGGGTCTTAAAGGCTAGCAAGCTACCATCTGAGATACACCTAATGGTCCCATCCAGAACAGATGATCACCAAGAGCAACAAAGACACAGGGAAAAATGAGCTCAGGAGACAGAAGGACCCACGTGAATGGTAGACTGTATCAACATGTGACCAGAAGAACCAGATAGTGCCCGGCCACCACAAATGATGGGTCACAATGTAGAGTCCCTGTGCCAACACGAGAAAAAGAGGGTTGCAGCTCAAGAACTCCACTAAAAGACCACAACTGATGGTCTGACAGTCTGGGTGATCCCCTGGGCACATGGTCACTAGACCTGCCGCTGCTCCTGCCCATGAAACACTACAGAGGTCAACTCTTTGGACAAAAATGGACTGGATTCAGGGACATAATGTGACCATATGATGTGTGTGCTTTATGGTTCTATGCATTTATAGGATGCTGTCCTACTGCTCTCTTTCTAGATGAGACAGAAGACAGTGTAGAGGAGGAGACAGAAGCTTGCTATGAGAATGACGGAAGTATAGAATGAAAAGGAGGAGTGTGCTGTCACTGGGCAAGGAGAGCAGGAGCTGCAGACAGATGAGCATGCAAAACTAATTTGGATGATATATTCCCACTTAATCACAATAAAAAAAAATTACTTCAATCTCGACGGCACTTGGCTTGGCTTGGCTCAATCCTTATAATAGTGGTATCATAAAATATTTGTCCTTTTGCAACTAATTATTTTAGCTCAGCATAATGCTTCCCAGATTCCTCCATGTCATGCTTTCCAGGTTAACTGTTGTTCTTTCTCACTGCATAGTATTCCATTATGTGGATATATTGCAGTTTGTACATCCATCCATTAACAGGCATCAAGGTGTTTTCAAATTTTTGCAATTGTGGACAGTGATGCAGTAAACATTGGTGTGGATGTATCTATTCGTGTGAAAGCCCTTATTTCTCTAGGATGTATTCCAAGAACTGGGATTGCTGGACTGTATGGTATTTCTATTTCTAGCTTTTAAAGAAAGCATTGAATCAATTTCCATTTTACAGTCCCATCAGCAGTTTATAAGTATTCTACTCTTCCAGAATTCAGTATTTTGTGTTTTTTTGCATTAATGCCAGCCTTGAAGGGGTTAGATGGTATCCCACTATAGGTTTCATTTCAATTTCTCCAGTGGCTAATTATGGTGAGCACTTCCTCATGTATGTTAGCCACCTGAATGTCTTCTTTGTTGAAGTGCCTATTCATATCTTTTGCACATTTTTTAATTGGCTATTTGCCTTTTTTTTACTGATATTTTGCAGTATCAAATAGATTACAGAGATTATAAATTGATTGGGTTAGTGGTTAGGCATAGCCAAAAGGGTTTTCCCAGTCCATAAGCTATTTTTTGACTCTTGGCGAAATGTTTTAATGCACACAAGTGTTTGATTTTTAGGAGCTCCCAGTTATCCTAATCTATCTTCTGATATTTGTGAATTGTGAATATTTTGTATTCTACTTATGCCATATATTAGGGTTCCCAGCATTGCCCCTGTTTTTCCCTCCATGATCTTCATTGTTTTAGGTTTGATATTTAGGTCTTTTATCCATTTGAAGTTAGTTTTTATGCATTGTGTGAGATAAAGTCTTGTTTCATTGTTTTACAGATGAAGTCCCAGTTATATCAACACCATTTGTTAAAAAACAAAACAAACAAACAAACAAAAAAATCCTGTCTTTTCCCCAATTAATGGATTTGGATCTTTGTCAAATATCCTTTATCTTAGGGTAAAGAAGTCATTAGGGGCCAGATAAGGTGAATAGGTAGAGGATTCCAATACAGTTATTTCTTTACTAGCTAAGGACTGCCTCATGGACAGTGCCATGTGAACTGGTGTATCGTTGGGATACAAGAGTCATGAGTTGCTGGTGTAAAGTTCAGGTCATTCTCATCTAATTTTTTCATACAGTCTTTCAAGCATTTCCAGGTAGCAAACTTGGTTAACTGTCCAGTTGGTACTAAATCATAATGAACAATCACTCTGATATCAAAAAGTTCAGCAACATCGTTTTGACTCTTGATTTGAACTGATGGAACTTTTTTGGTCATGGAGAATTGACTGACTTCCAATCCATACTTTGATGCTTTGTTTCAAGTTCATGTAGGTACACTCATGTTTCATCACCAGTGACAACACAGTCCAAAACATCTTCTTGCCTCTCCAAAAGGTTCTGGCAAACTTCAACTCTCCTTTGCTTTTGTTCAATGGTGAGCTCCTTTGGGACCATTTTTGTACACACCTTCCTCATGCAATATTTTCAGTTAAGATTTTCATAACTGTGCCTCTTTCAATGTTTACTTGATCTGCTATGCTTCTCACAGTCAGTCAACAATTTTGATGCACAATTTGACAAATGTTTCCAATGTTTTAATCAGTTCTGCTCATTACTGGGCGCCCTGACCTCTCTTCATCAGTGATGCTTTCTCTCCCTTCAGAAAAAACTTTCATTTCGTTTGTACACTCTCATGTTCTTCATGGCATTACAGCCATCAGCTTGGACTAACATGTGCCTGATTTCACTTCTACTTTTGCCAAGCTTAACAAGAAATTCAGTGTTTGTTCATTGCTCTAACTCAAGCTCCACCATTCTCATGACAGCACACAAAAACACGCAACAACAGTTAACGAATGCTACTCTGCAAGACTTTGCCACACATTGACAAGAGGTGTGAGACACTGATATACCAAGGTTATAAAACCTTACTAAGTTGTTTGTACAGTGCTGCCGGTGTGAGCACACAGTGGCAAGTTTGTAAACTTACCTGTCAGATCTTGTAAAACCAAAGACAAGAACCAGATGACTTTATCAACTGATGCAGAAAAGGTATTTGACAAATTCTAACACTGATTCATGATAAAAGCCCTCTGAGAAACAGGAATTAGAAGGCAAATTCATAAATATAGTGAAGGGCACTTATAGAAAGTCAACAGCCAACATCACCTTCAATGCAGAGAATCTGAAAGCATCCAAGAGTGGGAACTAGACAACGATACCCTTTATTTAATGCCACTCTTATTCAACATTGTGTTGGAGGTCCTAGCCTGAGCAATTAAGCAGAAAAAAAAGTAATGGGCAATCAAACTGCTAAGGAAGAAGTACAGATTATCTCTATTTGTAGATTATATGATCTTAGACATAGATAATCCCAAAGAACCCACAACATAACTTCTGGAACTAATAGAGAAGTTCTGCAAAGCTTCAGGATACATGATAAATACAGAAAAGTCAATGAATTCCTGTACACTAACAAAGGTAATTTGGAAGAGGAAATAACCAATTCAATACCACTTACAACAACCCAAAACAAAATACTTAGGAATAAGTCTAACTAGAGATATAAAAGATCTATACAGAGAAAACTGCAAGACACTACTGTAAGAAACCAAAAAAGACAGACACAAATGAAAACACATACTTTGCTTGAATAGGGGAAGATTCAACACTATGAAATGTCAATTCTATCCAAAGTAATCTACAGGTACAGTGAAATACCTATTCTTATAACAATGGCATTTTTAATGAAATGCAGAAACAAATCACCAACTTCGAATGGAATGGGAAGGGGTCCTAGATAAGTAAAGCATTACTAAAGAAGGAGAACAAAGTGTGAGGCCTCACACTAGCTGACTTTAGAAACTAGTATACCACCATGGTAGTCAAAACTGCCTGATACCAGTACAAAAACAGCTGCACAGAGCAATGGAACAAAATTGAGACTCCAGACATAAAAGCACCCACCTACGGGCAAGCAGCCAATATTCAACAAAGGCCCAAAGTTTATAATATGGGGAAAAGACAGTCTTTCTAATAAATGTTGGTGGCATAACTGGGTATTTATCTGCAAATACATAGATACATATATGAAACACCTGTATTTCACACCATGAACAAAAACCCAAAATGAATCAAAGACCTAGATACAAAATATAAAACAATAGTAATTATAGCAGAAAATATAGGGACAATGCTAAAAGCCCTGATGCATGACACAGAACAGAGTAGAAGTGTCCCGTAAGGCTCAGCAGTGCAGCTGCTGGATTAGAACCATTGACTTTATGATTAGTAGTCAAAAGTTTAACCACTGCTTACACACACACATATATATATTCTCTCCTATTGGCTCTATTTCTCTGGAGAATATTAAATGACACAGAGATGGCAATAACATGTCCACTGGTCTTTATCTGAAGATTAAATGAAATAATGCATATAAAACTCTTGGTACTTGCTCTGTCACATAGTGAATATTCAATAAATGTTCCCTAGAATTATGATTCTTAATATACTATATAAAATTGATTTTCAGTAGAAGCATGGACAAAATATGCCGCCATCATCTTGCTGTAAGACTCAGGATGTTGGCCCCCATAACACTGCATTACCAAATCAATGCACTGAATCGCAGGCCAATCTCCTGAATTTCCAACTGCTGCTTACCCCCCCCCCCAACTAAAATGGAAAGTTTAGCACTCCAATTTATCTGTTGTAAGGAAATAAACGGTAGAATTTGGACAACTGGAATGAACTGACTGTTGCATGGGCAAAGCTGAGGCCAATCCGTTATCTGGTTTCTCCACCCATTACTTTCTCCAAAATCGTACCACATCTCTGAAATCAATACTGGCTGGTAGCACCAAGGAAACCCTGGTGGTGTAATGGTTGTGCTAAGTTACTGGTTGCCAGTTCATATTTTCCAGGCACTCTTGGAAACTCCACTGGGCAGTTCTACACTATGTGTTGGCATTGACTTGATGGCAGTGGGTTTTTGGGGGGTGTGTAACTCCAATGTGTCATGCTAACAGTTCCTATCTGTGCTGTGTAATATGGCACTTCTCTAATTTCCTCCATGGATCACTACTGAAAGGGGAAACGGGAGAGTGGAGGTGCAGGATGTGGAATAAGAGGACAGAAATACTGTTAAGGTCTTCACAAGGAAATTATCAAACTGACTGAATTTTTTAGATATTTACATATTTTTTTGGTTTTGGATATTGTAGTAGTCTATTCCTTTTTTATGAAAAATATTTAGTATTTCACCAAATGTAAAATTAAAAGTGGTACTTTTGGACACTTTATCATATTCTGTAACTTTTTGTAGACCTTGGTACACTTCCTACTCAACACTTAACAGGAAACATATATGTATTAGGTTTCCAAATCACCATTTTTGCTATAAAATGTTAATATAAGGGTTTGGTATTTAGGATATGTGCAGTATGTGTGATGAAAACTCCTGAGGATTTTCTTGTTTTCTAAATAAGGTGTGTATGAAGCTGACCTCTAGAATGCTTCTGTTTAATGGAAAATTTAAAAACAAACGAACAAACCATTGCTGTCCAGTTGATTCTAACTTATAAAGACACTATAGGAACAGATAGAACTGCTCCAAAGAATTTCAAAGGAGCTTCTAGTAGATTCAAGCTGTGATCTCTCGATTAGAAGCCAAGCTCTTAACCATTGCATCCTCATGGCTCCACAGACACTTGAGAGACCTAGATGGATCTGCCCAATTCGGGAGGCTTGGGAATGACACCCATTCCCTGCCACAACTGACAAAGGAAGCATGAGATTGTCACTGCTCCTGTATTGACTCTACTACTTATTTAATGTTGTACACTAGACAATTATTTAATCTCTCAAAGTTTCAATTTCCCCATCTGCAAAGTAAGAAATGCAAAATTGTTTACAGGGTTGTGTTGAATTAAATGATGTTGTGTGTGTGTATATTTGTGTATTACCTGATGTTATCACAAGTACATAATGAATGCTACTGTCATATTCATAATTGCTAAAGATGATAGCTAGGTTCCAACTAATTACTTTCATTTTATTCCCCCAGATAGAACTAAGCAGAACAGCTAGAAAATGAAGACATCAATTTACAGTGTGAATTACAGAGGACTTTACTTTGCAAAGATTTTGAGAGTGTTACATCTTGCAGAAAAGGGAAAATGAAGACATTTGTATATTTCTAACTATTTATTATTTGGAATATGTCATTCTACAAAATTGTCTAATAAGTTTGGCTAGACAGACTGAATATAATTTTAGAAATTAAAATCAGCAAGGAGTAACTTGGCTTCAGTAAAATGTGGCTTTAATTATCTTTTAGGGTCAGAATCAAAGCTGCTCTAAAAAAGGCCTTGAGGAGGTGAAATGTTCGTGTAATTGGGAGAATATATATAATCACAGGCATAAAGGTTAGCATTTACAACGCATATTTTAAGGAACATAGTTCAATCTATAACAGATGTTTTAAGAAAATCTTTACAAGCGTTTCAAAAATCTGCCAAGGCAGCAAAGTTTCTAGGGGATCCGAGAGACAAGTGAACTATAGAAAGCCTGATAGGTGATACTGCAAAAGAATTTGTTTCTTCCATGTGGGAGATGCAGGTTTAGTTCTAGTCCAGAACCTCTCACGCATAGCCGCCACTGTCTACCTTGGAGACTAGCATGTTGCCATGAAGCTGAACTAGGAAGAAAGGCATGGTGATTTATTTCTAAAATCAGCCGGCAGTGAAAATTATGGATCAGAACAATCCAATCAGCAATCACTCATACAACAGTGCAGGGCTGGGGATTGTTTCATTCCACTGTCCTTCAGGTCACCATGAGTCAGAGTTCTACTTGACGGTAGCAACAATAACAACCAAAAATGAGACGCTGAGCCTCCAGCAGTCTTAGGGGGATATAGGTTCACTGCCTACAACGGAAAAAAGTCCTAATAAATGCCTAGATTTTTAGTTTTTGACCCCTCTCTTATTTCTTAATGATATGGGAATGCTGAAAACTTCTCTGATGAGACTAGAGTCCTGCTCTCGTTGATTGCTCAGTTTCTTATTGGATTAAGGGACTGTGGCCCCACCATGGTTACTGTTTTAGTTATTTAGTGCTGCTTTAACAGAAATACCACAAGAGGAATGGCAGCCTACAAAGCCAAATCCAGGACGTCCACTCCAGTGGAAGGATTTCCTCTGCCAGCTCTGAACGAAGGTCCTTGTATTGCATCAGTCTTTGGTTAGTGAGCATCTTGGCAGAGAGGGCTCAGGTCTGAAAGATGCACTCTACTCCCAGTGCTGCTTTCTTGATGGTATGAAGTTCCCAACTCTCTGCTTGCTTCCCTCTCCTTTTATTTCTTGTAGGATAAAAGGATAAAAGGTGGTACAAACCACATTCCAGGGAAACTCCCTTTACAATAGAGCATGCATATAACTTTAGGAAGAGATTTACAGTTCCACCCTAATCCTTTCTAACATACAGCATAGGAAAATTACAAAAGGGAGTACTATCATAAAATATTAGGAATCATGGCCCATTCAAACACTTATACACATCTGGGGCGGGAGGCACGGATCAATCCATGACAGCTATCTCCCAGAAGTATGAAAATAATATTATCTTGAAGAAGATAACATCATCAACAGATTCAAACTTATTTCTATAAGTTTTCACACACTACCTGGTATTCACTGAAAAACTGCTATATATTCCCCAAAACAAGACAGAATAAACAAAAAGCAAGAGAAAAATAGGTAATAGAAACAGACCCACATGAAACAAAATATTACAGTTATCAATACATGCTTTAGAAACTATGATTATTTGTGTTGGTAAATCAGATGAAAACAGGAGAACTTTCAACAGAGACCTAACTGAAAACATCAACAGAGACATAATTGAAAACAATTTCTTTTTAACAAAGAAATAAATGGTTTTAGAATGAAAAATGCGATAACTGAAATGGTAGCTATAAAAGCAGATCAGATCTGACTGAAGAGAGAATTAAAGAATTTGAAAATCAGTAAGAAAAAAATCCCCAAAATTTTCAAAATGAAGCAGAGAGAAAAAGATGGACTGGGTGGTGAGGGGGGCAGTTAGAAAAAGAGCATAAAAGACTATGGGACAATACTGAACATTTTTAATCACATTCAATTGGAGTTGCAGAGAAGGGAAATAATTTTTCAGAATCAGTATTTGAAGAGATAACGGTCAATGGTTGTTGTTAGATGCCACAGAATTGGCCCCTTACTCACAGACACCCCATGCACAATGAGATAAGACTGTTGTGATACATAGTTTTCATTGGTTTGTTTTCAGAAGTAGATTGTAAGCTTTTCATCTTTGTCTCAGTCTGGATGCTCTACTGAAAACTGTTCAGCATCAAGCTTCACGACAGAATCTTCCACTGTCAGAAGGGTGATGGCTGTGTGTGAGTTCCACTGAATGGGAATTGAGCGTCAGTCTCCCATATGCAAAGCAAAAATTCTACCATTACTTTCTCAAAATGTAAGATGTCAAGTCACTGATTGAATAAATGCTACAAAACCAAAACAGAACACTCATAAAGAAGATTATACTTAGTAGTACAGTAAAACTGGCAAAAAAAAAAAAAATAATGTTAAACAGATGGCATGGATTGAATTGTGCCCCCCAGAAAACATGTGTAGTAATGTGGCTGTGCCAGGATTCCCTGTATTCTGTGATTGCCCTCCATTTTGTGATTTTCTGATGCTGTAAATCCTAATCTCTGCCTGCAGTTAGAGTGGATTATGTTAGACAGGGTTAGAGTGGGACTGTAAATCCATTCATTAGATCACCTCCCTGCTCCATTGTAAAGAGAGTTTCCCTGGAGTGTGGCTTGTACCACCTTATGTCCCTTCATCCTATGAGAAATAAAAGGAGAAAGAAGCAAGCAGAGACTGAGGAACCTCACATCATCAAAAAGGCAACATCAGGAGAAGAGTGCATCCTTCAGACCTGAGGTTCTTGCACGAAGATGCTCCCTGACCAAGGACTGACTAAACGCAGGGCTGACAAGGCAGAAAGGCTTCCCCTGGAGAAAAGACCCTGAATGCACACTTGTAGCCTACTGGGCTGTGTACAAATAGACTTTCCTTCATTAAAGCCATCCACTCTAGTAGTTCGGTTAGAGTAGTACTAGATCACTAAAACACCAGACACAAGAAGTAAAATACAACCTCAAAAAATATAAACTCTAAAATATCAGTACAAGGAGAATAAACAGATCCACAATAGTAATGGAAAATTTAGACATGTTTCTCTTAATAGCTGATGGAGTAAGACAAAAAGTCAGTAAGGATACAAATGATTACAACCAACAATCATTGTACACAATAACGAAAATTGGCCATGTATGGGGGCATTAAACAAGTCTAAACAAATTTCAAACAACTTGAAATCATATTGACAGAGTGTATTTCTTACAGCTGTGAAATAAACTAGAAATCAGCAACAAAATAATAAAAAGAAAATCCTAAATATTTAGAAATTAAGCTAAAAACTACAAAATAACCTGATAGTCATAAAAGAAATTACAGTAGATATCAAATATTGTAATTGAATGATAATGAAAAATGAAACATGTCAACACTTACGCATGTGACACCAATATACTGGATTAAAATATCAGGTTAATCAAGAAACACTAAAAATTACATGGGACTCTTATTGAGAGGAGTAATATAGGAGTAAGTAGAGTATAACAGTGGGGGTGATAACAGAAAATACAGAGACAATAGTTGAAGAATCATTGATAGAAAACTTCCCTGATGTCATGAAAAATGAGAAGATATCTATCTAAGATATGCATCAAACTCCATATAGGGTAGATCTGAAAAGAAAGACATCAAGGCATATTATAAGCAAACATGCCAAAAGCCAAGATAGCCATCCAGCCATAGACAATTTTATAAATGGCAAGGGTTAAATAAAAAATAATTTGCAAAGAAGATTCAATAAGACTAAGCTCATGATACTCATCAGAAACCATAAAAGCAAGAAAGACAATTGGATGGCACATACAAAGCCGTGAAGGAAAATAACTACCAGCCAGGAATTATATATCCTGCAAAACTGTCTCTCAAATATGGTGGTGAAATTAGGAGACTTCCAGATAACAAAAATCTAAGGGATTTGCAAAAAAAAAAATTACAATAAATACTAAATGGAGTCCTTAGGTTAGAAAATTAATACTATCGGATAATGAGACAAGACTATAATGCAGAAAAGAGTACACAGGTATCAACCAAGAACAGGGAATCACAAAACTAAATCAAAAGCAAAACACTGAAAACAGGGAAACAGAGATTTCTTTACGTTAACATTACACTAAGGAAAAAGGACTTAAAAAATGAAGTCACAGATCTTTCAAATGAAGAAGATTTCAAGGCTATATAAAGAATTAAAAACTGGTTTAAATTTAGGAAAACAACAGTAAATATTAAGAAAACCACAAAGGAAGTTAACATCTTACACATTAGAATAAGAACCACCAAAATATAAAGTCCGAACAAACACAAAACCAACAACAATGAAAAAGGTAAAACATAAAGAAAAATGACTTGACACAGAAAATTAAGTTGAACAAAAGAATTATGTTTCTATGCACAAAAAAAGACATCAAAATGACAACACTAGACTCACAATTAGCAGTAATCATGCTGAATGTAAATGGGTTAAATGCACCAAAACAGAAATGGAAAGTGGCATATTGGTTGAAAAACCATAATCCAACTACGTGCTGCCTACAAGAGACACACCTTAGATGTAAAGACACAAGAAACTAAAACTCAAAAGATGGGAAAAAATACATCAACCAAACCAAAAGATGCAAAAAAGAGGAAGAGTGACAATGTTAACATCCGAATTTTATCAGATGTTTATTTTAAAACTTTAAAGTAAAACCTGCCAAACTGGATAAGGAAGGACACTATGTAATAAATAAAGTCAATATACCATGAGAACATAACCATAAACATTTATGTACCCAACGACAGGGCTCCAAAATACATAAAACAAATTCTAACTGCATTGAATACAGAAATAGACAGTTCCTCAATAAGAGCAGAAGACTTCAATATACCACTCAGTTAAAGACAACATCCAGGGGAAAAAAGCTCAATAAAAATATAGAAGATCTAAATGCCACGATCAACCAACTTGACTTCATAAATATACAGAGAACACTCCAAGCAACAGTAGCCAAGTATACTTTCTTTTCTAACACATCTGGAACATTCTCCAAAATAGAAAACACATTAGGCCATAATGTAAGCCTCAATGAAACTCAAAGCATCAAAGTTTTACCAAATATTTTTAGCATTGTAGAAACATCAAAGTAGACATCAATAGCAGAAAAAGCAAGGCAAAAAAAAATCAAATGCATGTAAACTGAACAACCTCTTGCTCAAATATAGAAGAAATCAAGGATGGAATAAAGAAATTCACAGAATCAAATAAGAAAGAAAACACATCCTACTAGAATCTTTGGGATACAGCAAAAGCTGTACTCAGACGTCAGTTTATCTTTATGACACACCCATCCAAAAAGAAGAAAGAGCACAAATCAAAGCACTAACCCTACAGCTTAAACAAATAGAAACAGAGCAGCTAAAGAACCCCTCGACCAACAACAACAAAAAGTCAAACAATAATAAAAATCTGAGTAGAACTAAATGAATTAGAGAACAGAGAAGAGATTGAGTTAAAAAAGACCAAAAGATAGTTCTTTGAAAACATTAAAAACATTGTTAAACATAGGACAAACTGACAAAAGAAAAACACAAGAGAAAGCAAATAACCTGAAAAAGAAATGACATGGGTGATGTGACATACACACAAGCACACAAAAATAATTAACTAATTGACTCATTAATTAGAATAAAAAAATAGCAGACTACTATGAATAAGTGTACTCTAACAAATTTGAAGCCCTGGAAGAAATGGACAAATTTCTGAAAACATGTTATGTACCTAAACTAACATAGACATGAACAACTAAATAAACCCATAACAAAAAATTGATTGAAAAGGTAATTAAAGCTCCCCAAAACAACAACAACAAAAAAATGTCTCAGCCCTGACAGCTTCGTTGGAGAATTCTACCAAACTTTTGGAGAAGAGTTAACATAACAATTACCAAGGGTATTTCAGAGTATAGAAAAGGATACAATATTGCCAAATTCATTCTACAAAGCCAGCGTAAGCCTGATACCAAAACCAGATAAAGAAAGACCAGAAGCTGAAAGTTATAGACTAGTATTTCTCATAGACATAAATGCAAAAATCCTTAACAGAATTTTACCCAAAATAATTTGACACCATATCAAATAATAATAATAATTCACCACAACCAAGTGAAATTCATACCAGGGATACAGGGATGGTTCAATATTCCAAAAACAACCAATGCAATTAACTACATAAATAAAACAAAAGTCAAGAACCACTGAATTTTATCAATTGAAGCTGAAAAGACATTGAACAAAGTCCAGCATCCATTCATGTTAAAACCAGTCAGTAAAATAGGAATAGAAGAGAGGTTCCTCAACATAATAAAGAGCAGTATACAAAGCCAACAATCAACATTCCTCTAAACGGAAAGAGTCTCAAAGCATTTTCCTTGAGAACAGAAATCAGAAAAGAATGCCCTTTGTCACCAATTTTATTCAAAATTGTGCTTTAGTTCTAGCAAAAGCAGTTAGGCTAGAAAAACAAACAGAGAACATCCAAACTGGAAAGGAAGAAGTGAAAGCATTTCCATTTGCAGGTGATATATTATCGTATACACAGACAACCCTAAAGAATCCATGAGAAAAACGACTGAAACTAATAGAAGAGTTCAGAAAAGTATCAGGATACAAGATAAAAAGGTAAACATATAAAAATCAGTTGGATTCTTTCACGCCGACAAAGAGGAAATCACCAACTCAGTACCACTGATAATAGTCCCCAAGAAAACAGATTACCTAGCAATAAATCTAAACAGAGATGTAAAAGACTTACACAAAGAAAACTACAAGATACTACTACAAGAAACCAAAGAAGATCTAAGTGGAGAAACCTAACTTGCTCATGGACAGGAAAATTCTATCCTATCCAAAATGATCTACATGTAGAAAGCAATTACTATCCAAATTCCAATGGCATTTTTTAATGAGATGGAGAAACAAATCACCAACTTCATATGGAAGAGGAAGAAGTCCTAGATGATTAAAGCATTACTGAAACAGAAGAAAACAGTAGAAGGCCTTACACTATCTGACTTTAGAACCAATTACACCACCATGATAGTCAAAACTGCCTGGTACTGGTATAAAAACACATGCATAATCCAATGGAACAGAATTAAAAATCCAGACATGGAATCTTCCACCTTTGAACAACTGATATTTGACAATGATCTGAAGTCCATAAGCTGGGGAAAAGCCAGACTCTTTTAACAATTGGTGTTTGCGTAACTGGATATCCATCTTAAAAAAATGAAATAAAACCCGTATCTCACACCATACACAACTAACTCAAAATGGATCAAAGACTTAAGTATAAAAATCTAAAACAGTAAACATCATAGACGAAAACAGACAGACAATGCTGGAAGCCCTAATACACAGCACAAACAGAATAAAAAACATAACTAACAATACACACACCACAAGAGAAAATAGATAACGGAAACACCTAAATATCAAACACATGTGCTCATCCAAAGATTTTCGTGAAAGAGTGAAAACACAACCTACGGACTAGGGTAAAAATTTGGGTATGACAAACCCAATTAGCACCTACTGCCCATAACCTAAAAGACACTGCAAAATCTCAACAACAAAAAGACAATTAACCTAATAGAAAACTGAGTAAAGGACACGCATGGGCACTTCACCAAGGAAGACACTCAGGTGGCTAACAGATACACAAGCAAAGTCAAGATCACTAACCAATAGAGAAATTTAAATCAAACTACAATAAGATATCATCTTACCCCAACAATGCTGACATTAACCAAAAAAAAAAAAAAAAAAAAAAACACAAAATAATAAGCTTTGGAGAGGCTGTAGAGAGACTGTAACACTTATACACAGCTGATGGGAATGTAAAATAGTATAACCACTTTAGAAATTGATTTGGTACTTCCTTAAAAAGCTAGAAATAAAAATGCCATATGATCCAACAATCCCATGCCTTGAGATGTATCCTCAGAAATAAGGGCTGTAACACAAGTATATACATACACAACAGTGTTTATTCTAGCACTGTCCACAATAGTAAAAGGATGGAAAAAATCTTCCTGCCCACTAATGGATGTGTATATAAACAAGTTATTGTATATTCATACAGTGGAATACTATGCAATGATAAAGAACAATGATGAACTTGGGAAACAGCTCATAACATGGTAGAATCTGGAAGTCACCATACCGAGTGAAATCAGCCTGTTGCAAAAGTACTAACATTGTCTGAGACCACTATTATGAAGACTCAAGAAACAGTTTAAACATAGAACAAAATCATCTTTGATGATTACAAAAGTGGTGAAGGAGGGAGAATGGTATTCATTTATTAGATAATAGATAAGAATTAAGTTAGATGAAGGGAGGGATAACACACAGCAGATGAGAAGTTGGCACAACTGGACTAAACTAAAAGCTAACAAGTTTCCTAAATATAACCCAACACTTCAAAGGACAGAGGTCTGGGGACGATGGTTTTAGGGGACATCTAGGACAAGTAGCATAACAAAGTTGTTTAAGAAAATGTTCCTCATCCACTTTGGTGAGTTGGTATGTGGGCTCTTAAGGCTAGCAAGTGGCCATTTAAGTAATAATCAATCAGTGCCAACCTACCTGGAACAGAGGAAAATGAAGGACATAAAAGACATAGGGAAAAATGGGGCCAAGAGACAGAAAGGGCCACATAATCCAGAGACTACATCGGCGTGAGACCAGAAGAAGTGGTAGTGCCCACCCACCACCAGTGACTGCCCTGACAGGGAATGCAACACAGTATCCCCTACACAGTGGGAGAAAACGAGTCTGCAGCACTCGGGTTCTATTAAAAAGACCAGACTTGTCGGTCTGACGGACTGGTAGAGTCCCAGGAAGACACGGTCCCTAGACTCTCTGTTAGCCCAGAATTGAGACCATTCCTAAAACTCTTTAGACAAAGATTGGACTGGACGATGAAACATAAAATGACACTGATGAAGAGTGTGCTTTTTGACTTAAGTGGATACATGAGGCTAAACAGACAGCTCCTCTCCAGGGGCTAGATGAGAAGGCAGAGGCAGAAAGAAGTTAGTTGAACGGACAATCGGAAATACAGGGTAGAAAGGAGGAGTGTGCTGTCACAGGATAGTGAGAGCAGCTAGAGTTACATCGTAGCCTGCATGTAAGTTTTTGTATGCCAAATTGACTTGGACTGCAAACTTTCACTTAAAGCACAATAAAATATATACTTTTTTAGTCTTATAATGTGGATGAATCTGGAATATATTGTGTTGAATGAAATAAGTAAATCAAAAAATGTCAAATACTGTATGATGACACTCATAAGAAAAGAAGAATAAATATACATACAGAGACCACCACTCGTTGGTTGTTATCAGGGATAAAAAAGACAGGCAGAGAGAGAAGCACACTTGAAATACTAGACGTTCATTCTGATGACAGGATAGGTAGCACTGAATATGGGTGAAGCGCACACCTCTTGACCAAGGTATATGATGTCACTAAGCAGTGCACTAGAGAAAAGTATGTTTTGGCAAAGGATATTACAAATCTAATTTAACAACAAGAACCAAAAACACGTGTGTGGTTACACAAGTATGTGTATAGGCTAATATTAATGTGAATATGTGGGTACATATGTGGAAACATAAATGTATCTACAGGCATATGTGCATACCACTGTGTGTGTGCATACATGTATGTTTTATATATATAATAAACCACACAGAGGACACAGTTACAGGTATTTCTTAAACATAACCAAATATCTTGCAAGATTAGTTTGTTTTTTATTTGTTGGTTGGTTTGTATGTTTGTTTGAAGGCTTAGCTCCACAGTCTTGTGAGACAACTGAGTTAATTAGTGTAGTGCATTTCATGATGCGTGTGCTCTACGTACCAATGTGGTGAGTAGTGTTTGGGTTTTAAAAGCTTATGAATCGTCATCTAAAATACAATTACTGGTCTCTATTCATCTAGGACAAAGCAGAAAGAAGGAAATCAAAGACTCAGAGAAGAAAGCAGTCTACAGCACTAACACAGTCTACCCTGAGAAGAGAACTAGATGGTATCTGGCTACTTCCATCCACTGTTCAGATCAGGACTACAGTAATGGATCTTGGTAGAAGAGGAAAGCAGTGTAGAAGAGAACTCACATTCTTAAGAAGTTCAGACTTACTGGACCAGTTGAGGCAAGGGGGATTCCGTGAGACAATCACTCCAAGATACTTTATAAACCGTGAACTGAAATTATTTCCCGAGGTCACCTCTTAGGTAAACAACAGATTGACTCATAAACTAAAGAAATTCAACTGTGAGTAATGAGTTTCTTTAAAAAGTCACTTATAGGAGATTAAATGATCAAAAATTACTCTAAAGCAAAGATCAGAAGGTAAGAGGGCAGGGAGACTAGAGTACTGGAGATGGTACACCTAGAACAGAATGAATGAGAATGACCACACATTGTAAGAAATGTAACTGATATCGCTGAATAATTTGTACAGAAATTGTTAAATGGGAGCCTAATTTGCTGCATAAATTTTCAACTTTAAACACAGTATTTTTTTTCCAAAAGTGAACTGTTGTTTTCACTTTTCTTCCTCTTTGTGTTGAAAATGGTTAATGTACTCATTTGCTAACTGAAAGATTAGATGAGCAAGACCCCTGCCAGACACTTGGAAGAAAGTCCTGGCAAACTCCTGTCAAGTCAGCCACTGAAAACCCTATCAAGAACAGTTCTACTCTGACCCACGTAGGGTCACTATAAGCTGGAATCAACTGAAGAGCAACTGTTTGTTTTATGGTTGCTTTCTCTGGACCTCATGCTTCAGTCAAATCCTAGCCCCATCGTTGCTATGGCAATGATGTGAGGTAGCAAGACACCTTCCCTTCACTGGTTTCCAGGATTTGGCTCACTGATTTCCTTCTCAGGGAACCCTTCCTTCATTTGTGGCTCCACTCTTGCCCGGGGAAGGCTCCTTAGAGCATCTCTGTCTGCTCCTTCCACTCACCAAACTGGCACCACTTCTAAATGGTGCATGGTCCCCACTGGACAGAAAATGGGAACCCCAACTTGCGTTCTTTCTCCACACCCTTGCACAGAACCCGGCTCCTCCTATGCTCTCTGTTTGTCTAATAGCTAAATTATTCATGAGTTAAGAAATGGCAGTGATTCAAGAAGTGCTATAGAGTTTCATCTAAATCTACATTTTAAAATCAGTATAACTGTTTTGAATTTGTTACTAACTCATTAACAGTACTTTGTTTTGTAAACTTGCTTTGTAACTCACAGTTCTTAAATTGGAATCAGAAAGTTTTCTTCAGTAACTAAGTTCTTTACTATTCAAGCCCTAGATCAGCAAATCAGAGAATTTCAGGTATGAAAATTTCTAGAGTTGATTTAGGTCATGCCCGTCATTTTAGATATGAAACACCAGAAACTAAGAGAGGGAAATGATTTGTCAGTGTCACCAGCAACTTACTGGCCAAAGTTTTCAGAACCCATTTCAAAACCATTGGATAGATTTACCATAACACAATCCTCCCCCCCCATGCTTACCGTAAGTCCAAAGCTTTTCAGTAAGTTTGTCTACATCAGTGTGCAAGTGGCTTTCTATGAAGTTTCTTATAAATTTGTTTTTCAGCGCTTCCTAAAAGCAAATAATACAATTTTTTTCCTTTAAGAATTACAACATTTCCCCTTATTGAATATTTTTTTAAAGTTATCCAAAAATTTCAGTACACAAAAAAAGGCATGTGCAAAGAATCCACTTAAGACAGGTTCTAAAACATCACAATAAATTGTGGAGCAAAATTTAGAGAACTTTATCTTTAAAAGCCAAGCCAAGCCAAGAAAATAATAATTACAGTTAATTCAGATTGTACTTGTAATTCTCACCAATACTAAAAACAAAGAATAAATCAGTATTACCTTTTGTCAGACTGTCCTGACAAAACTATATAGTGATGCTGTATAATGTCCTTTGCTTTACATTATATTTCCCACAGCTCATTTATAAAGAGGTCATAATTGCAAAAAATGCTGAAGAAGGGTTTCATCATTTTCCCTAAAATTTCTCTTAATCTATTGTGTTCAAATCACGTGGTCTGAAGCATCTTTTATTTCATCAACTGAATCATTTTTATTTCACTTAGTGGTTCTAACTCTGCCTCATTTGTCAAAGATTTTGTTCTATGGAAACCTCTAAAATTACTGTCTTAGACTTACTGGAATTCTGTATCTTTGCTTTGTGATTAGCATGCCTTTATTTGCATTGCACTGTCAAATATTTACAACATCCATCATCAGCAAGAGACTGAGAGTGGAAGATGCTGATGCGGTGATGCTGAATCCCAGCAGTAAAAAACAGCGGACTCACTGGGAGTCTGTCAGTTCATTAGAGAATGTATGTTACCATGATTTTGTTTTACCACGCAACCTTATAACTTGGGAAGCTTCAGATAAGGAACTGACAAATGACTAACACCTTCATGGTTCAGTCTTTTGTTTCTTACATTTGCCTCATTGCATATTACAATTGTATCTAATACTGTCTAAAGATAACAATACTATTATGAAACCTGACACTCGCTTTTTTTAGAATCTTATTTATCTTCTTTCATTGAGCACTAGCTATTAGCCAGACAATGTGCTGGGCAACTGATCATATATTACATCATTTAATCTCCACAATATCCCCATATGGAAATCACCATTGCCTTTTACTGATGAGGAAAGAAAGGCATTAGAATGGGACTCACCCAAAGGCAGTAACTATTCCAACCAGCAACAGAACTAGGCCCTAAACACAGGTCTCTTGACTCCTACAAAGACTTAAACTAAACCTGACCACAGTGCCAAAAAACAGAGTAACAACTTACTACACTTTATTCTGTGTAAGACAAAAAATCATTCAAGTAATGTGACTTCATTTCCAAAATGACTTAGTAAACAGTAATCAGATAACCTATAATCTTCTCCAGGAACTTAGCCCAATACTTCAGACAAAATTGTTGTTGTTAAGGCATGGTGGAGTTAATTTACACTCATAGCAACCCCAAGTGATAGAGAACTGCCTCGACAGGTTTTCTAGGCTTTAATTGTTATGGGAGCAGACTGACAGGTCTTTCACTTACAAAACCACTGGGTGGCTTTGAACTAGCAACCTTTCAGTTAACACTCAAGCACTTAACCACTGCACAATTAGGGCTCCTTAAGACAGTGTTAGGCACTCCCTTATGCTATCATAATACATTGCATATCCTCAATTTGTAATTTATGTTGCATGTAATTATGGGCAGGTGGAGCAGAGATCTCATTAAGGCCTGAAATAATTACTGTCCGGCCAGTTACAGAAAATTTAGTCATCCCTGCACTGACAAACTAGCCAGTAAGCAAATGAGTTAAAAAATAAAATAGCACCATAATAATTAACATTTATATAGCTGTGGCAGCCATGAGAACGAATACTGCAGACCTCAAATACAACAAATATAATCCAGTAGGCCCAGGTATGGTGCTCTGAAATCTACTTGACTTGTGTACTGAGGTCACGGTGCCCACAGGTGGCTACCTACAGTAAAGGTCAGGACACGGGAATATCAAGTCAGGCCCATTCCTAGGAGACAGAAAATTCTTCATAGCTAACTTCTATTCAGTGATTCTCGGCAATGTTGCCCAATATTCATTAAACTGAAAGGAATCTGGAATGCTTCCTCTCAATGTTCTTTATTTCTCCTTCACTCAGGGTCACAGCCTTCCCCAGGTGCTCCTCTAATTTTTCCTAGCAGATACTTCCATAGTAAAAGCCTTGCACGTCTAATCCCACCTTGACATTTACTTCTTGGAGGACCCAAATAAACACAGTATATTTCCTGTATGAAAAATACTATTTTAAATGCCTCACTCATCCTAGCTCAATTAGGCCAGATACAGTTTGCAGAGTCTTCTAAAGGAGCACTCTAATTTCTCATAGGTACACTGATGGGCAGCTCGATCAGCCAGTAATGAGAATGATTCATCACTCACCTGTAACTGGTTAAGCATCTGGCCATTTCCACTTGTCTGAAAAAAGTTGGATATGTTCAGTAGTGTTTTTGACAAAGTCTTTATCTTGTCCACAAATAAAAATGTATAATTAGCCTGGAAAATAAAGCATATTTGGATGTGATTCCACTTCAGTTAAAAATTATATTCAGAAGACTTTTTTGAGCTATAGTAACTATATCCGGACAGCGAGCACTGTGAACAATTGGGCCAAATGAGCAAAGATCCACAATTGCCACCTACAGACCAACTAACTGACACCTACATATATAATATGAGAGGTTCCCAGGACCCCATAGCTAAGGTGCAACCTCAGGGACTTCTCCCTGTCTTTGTCCATCCAGATGTCACTTCCCTGTGTCTCTAGGGTTTAGCTGAATGCTGGGTGCAGCATATGAGGACTGCCAATTAAGTTCATGAATGCATCCTATAAAAAGTACTACATACCTCATTGCTGAATATCACTACCGCCACTTTTGAAGGACTTTCCTCAGGAAGTTATGCACTGACCCCAGGGTCTAGTCTACCCTTCAAAGCAATTTTGGAACTCTTGCTGGAATGACCATCAGAGCTGTTGTCCTATCACCTTTAATGTCCTGAATGTCATCAAAGTATCTTCCCTTCAATATTTCCTTTATCTTTGAGTAAAGAAAAAAGTCATTGGGGGCCAGATCAGGTGAGTAGGGAAGGTGTTCCAATACAGTTACTTGTTTACTGGCTAAAAAAATTCCTCACAGACAACTATACATTTGAGTTTGCTAACTTGCCACCTTGCCATTGTGCACAATGGCCATTCCAAAAAGAATTTCCAAATTGTTTTGAAAGGCGGACTAGGTGCTGCCGTCGGTGCGCAGCTTCCCAAGGAATATACTTTGAAAGTGACCATAGTGATATTCAGCAATGAGGTAGTTAAGCTCAGAACAGTTAAGTTGGAAGACTTGTCAGATCTTGTATGTTTTCAAGACATATAAGTTAAGTACAACAATGTTTACCCACACTTTCTTCTAAAAGATGTGTTCTCAATGTCCATTCACTTGTATTGTAAAAAAAAAAAACAAAAAACAACTGTCAAGTCAATGCCAACTCATAGCAACCCTTGTGGGACTGAATAAAACTGCCCCATGGGGTTTCTGAGAAAGACCTGGAAGACTGGAACTGTCAACCTTTAGGTTAGCAGCCGTAGCACTTAACCACTATGTTACCGGAGCCTCAATATTATTGGATATGGTAATGTAAGTAATACTTGAGCGAAAACTGATTTACTTATTAACTTATTGTTACAGGAAGAGTGTAACTAACACAAGACTCTTGTAAAATGACTTAACATCATAAAAATATTCCTTCATCCACTATCTTAGTCATTTAGTGTTGCTGTGAAAAAAACTATCATAAGCGAATACCTTTAACAGAGAGAAAGTTATTTTCTCATAGTCTAGTAGCCTACAAGTCCAAATTCAGGGAGTCCGCTCCAGCAGAAGGCTTTCTCTTCCAGTTTGGGAGTAAGATCCCTGTTATCAATTTTCCCTTGGATTATGGTCCAAAGGAAGCACTCCACTATTGGCATTGCTTTCTTGGTGGTACGAGGTTCTCCTCTCTCTGCTTGCTTCCATTTCCATTTATCTCTCATAAGCTAAAAGGTGGTGAAGTCAAAATCCTTTCACATTGGATAAGGGATATCAACTGATCAAGACTATTATATCCCACCATAATTCTCTTTAACATAATCTAGTTTTACATTATTAACCACAGGCAAGGATTAGGATCAACAGCCAAGCCAAGTGTCGTCTAGTCATCTAGTTGTAGGATTAACAATGTATAGGAAAAATCTATCAATCACAACATGGAGGATAACCATACAACACTGTGAATCATGGCCTAGTCAAGTTGACCCATATTTTTGGAGGAAGAATTCAATAGATGACACTGACCTATAAAAATGTCCATAATTTTTGCTTCAAGATGAAAGGACTCTATCATAATGAATTAATTTAAATAAACTATAAAGTTATTTTCATGAAGATCTCTATTTCAACATTACTGAAGTTTCAATACTGAGAATAGTTTAAATGCCAAACACAATGGTTAAAGAGAGTTTGGAAGTCTAACTACATCTCTCTGGCATTGCCAGAAAACACTTAAAGCGGCACAGGTCACACAAAGATGGGAGATGAGGAGCAGCTCTCAAGTAAAGAGAGGACTCTCCCTGGGTGTTTCCACTACCCCTAAAAGTAGAATTTCATTGACATTTCTCTTCCTTCCCTCTGTATCTCTCCCCACTCTCCTTGGATGATGGACATCTGGAATACAAAAAGAAAGCTAAGGTCCCCAGGTGGTGCAAACAGTTAATATGATCAGCTACTAACTGATGATTCAAGTATACCAAGAGACATCTCAAAATGAAAGAATGGTGACCTACTTCTGAAAAACTCAGCCACTGAAAACCCTGTGGAACAAAGCTCTTCTCTGATGAACATGGTGTCATCACGAGAAGTTTCCGTTTCACCACAACTTGTTTTAAAAGAAAGTTTCAGCAGGAATAGACTTCTCTTTTCTGACTTCAGAGGAACCAGAAAGATATGAACCTAACTCACACAATTTCTGTGATATTTGCCAACAGTAGGTAAGAATAATCCTCTGTTTCTAAGGATAAGCAATGCAAAAGAAAAATATCAGTAGGTGTACTGAGAAAATCCTTCTGTTCAAAAGATGAGGTCAATTTATAAACCAGAATAAACTTCTTTATAGAAGAAAACGATGAAAATACTTTGTGCTTTAACAGACTGTAAGAGACTGGAGAAGGCAATCATTAAGAAGGAACAGTCTGACATGAGGAAATGCTATATGGGGATGAAATACATGGCTGCTGAACTTAAAGCAACAATAAGAACAGGCTAGAAAGTACTCTGGAAAGGGGGACAGAACAAATGTGATAAGATGTGATAAGATCTCAACATTCAGAGGAAAGCCACAAGATAAAAAATAAAAATCTGAGACACCGAGGACAGACACAAGAAAACTAAATAGGATTCAAATCCCCAAACAAGAGAATAGTACACAGAGCAGAGTAAGCGAGGGAACAGAAGGGAACTTGCAATCATGGACAAAAATCTACAAGTATGCAAATATTAAGATTCTTTCCTAAAATATGAGCTGGAATTAACTCCACAGCAATTGGTTTAATTGTTTTTCCTATAATGGACAGAATTACGAAACATACCAGCAATTAACATATCTTGTAAAATTTTGAAGTTTAAAGAATAAATACTCTAACATGAAGGAGTAAGCAAAAAGCTTCTTAAGAAGAAACAAAAATTAAGGTCATTTCAGACATCTTCTCTACAACATTAAATGTCAGCAGAAAATAAAACAGAATTCATAGGTTTGAGGAGGAAATACTATTGATGAAGTATTCCTGTGTTCAGATATATTATAGTATAAGATGAGACCCTCAGAAAGTAATCTTCAGACATCCAAGAAGAAAGAAATTATACCACCTATGTGCCCTTCCTGAAAAAAAATTACTTTAAGAGATTATCAGTTATTGTTAGGTGTCATTAGTTCCAAGTCAGTTCCAACTTACAGAGACCCTATGTACAACAGAATGAAACATGCTTAGTCCTGCATCATCTTTGTGATTCTTGTTATGCTTGAGCCCATTCTTACAGTCACTGTGTCATTCATTCCATCTCCTTGAATGTCTTCCTCTTTTTCACTGACTACCAAGTGTGATGTCCGTCTCTAGGACTGATTCATCCTGATAACTTGTCTAAAAATGTGAGACAATTGAAGTATGTGAGACATTATCTCACCATCCTTGCTTCTAGGAAAGATTCTGGCTGTTCATTCTTTCAGCAGTCCATGGTATATTCAATACTCTATGCCAACACCAAAATTCAAAGGTGTCAATTTTTATTCAGTATTCCTTATTATGCATACAAGAAGACAGAAAACACTAAGGCATGGGCTAAAAAGAAGAAAAATTAAATCAATATAAATAATAATAATGATAAATTATTCCATTTAGTCAATGGCAACTCATACATAGGACAGAGCGAGCTATCCCATAGGATTTCAAGGAGTGGCTGTTGGATCCAAACTGATGACCTGCTGGATGGCAGCTGAGCTTTTAACAACTAAACAGAAAGGATGATAGGCAATAAAACCACTCAAAGATTAATTTTAAATGATTAACATTAAACTAAATGCAAATGCCAATAATTATTGTAAAAATTATAAAAACTACTTGTTTAATTAATACTATGACAATTCTTAATATACCATATTTTCATAAATAACATGCTGACACAAAGCTGACAAAAATAATACTTGAGGGGGCTTTCAGGTCTGCAAGAAAATGTGCAATGTGCACATTGTTTGTGTAAGAATAAGGTACTAAGCTATGTGTAAAATTAGGTCTATTACAGAAAGATTGAAATAGCAAAAGGGGAGGAGAGAAAGTAAAAGCATGTAAAATTTCTCATCTCTCCATTAGAAAGAATTACTTGCAGCACTGGAAACTCAGGAAAGGATAAACATGATGCTACAAAACCAAAGACAGAATACAAAGAAGAAAAACAGATTCTAGAGAAAAAAATCCTTTTGGCAGAAGAAAAGCAATAAAAAGAAAGATAAATGTAAAATTTTATAGAATACTCATTCAGACCTACAATACTAAAAGAAGTGAAACAGTGACCATAACATGAAAACCATGACATCATAACACTAAAAAGAGGGATATATTACAATAGTTATAATCCTTTCAGATAGAGAGGAAATTAAAAAGATATGCAGAAGTTAAAAGTCTGGTTTAAACTTAGAATAGTAAGAAGGATCACAGCAGTGGCCACAAACCAGAATAACAATGCGACACATCAAAGTAAGAAACGTAATACAGGCATCTCAACAAACACAAAACCAACACCGAAAAATTTAAAAAAAAAAATCATAAAGAAGAATAAACCAGAACAGAATATCAAGAGCAACATAGAAAACATCAACAACACAAAAATAAATACACAAAATTACAGCACTAGACACATACCTATCAATAATTACACAGAATGTAAATGGCCTGAACACTCCAATAGAGACAGAGGGTGACATCCTGGATCAAAAGATATGCTCTATCTATATGCTGCTTATAAGAAACACACCTTAGATTCAAAGATATGAACAAATTGAAAATCAAAGGATGGAAAAAGATAAACCAAGCCAACAGCATACAAAGAAGAGCAAGAATGGCAATACTAATCGCAGATAAAACAGACTTTAATGTAAAATCCACCATCGTGGACAAGGAACATCACTATTTATTGCTGAAAGGTTCAATAAATAAGCAGGACATAGCAATACAAAATATTTATGTACCCAGTACCAGAGCATCTAAATACATTAGGCAAACACTGACACATTGAAAAATGAGATAGATGACTCCACAACAATAGTCAGAGACTTCAATTTTCCACTTTCACTAATGGACACATCAACCAGAAAAAAGCTCTGTAAAGGTACAGAAGACCTTACTGTGACAACTGACCAACTAGAATCTCATCAATATATACAGAACATTTTAACCATCAACAGATGAGTACACCTTCTTCTCCAATGCACATGGAACATTTTCCAGAATAGACCATGTATTAGGACATAAAGCAAGTCTCAACAACATCCAAACTTTTGAGTTATTGCAAACCATCTTCTTAGAGCACAAAGCCATAAAGGTTAAAATCAACAGCAGAAAAAACACAGGAAAAAAATGGAAACTGAACGACACTTTGCTGAAAAAGTCAACGGTGATAGAAGAAATCAAGGACAAAATAAAGAAATTCATGGAATCCAATAAGAATGAAAACACATCCTACTATAACCTATGGGATACAGCAAAAGCAGTTCTCAGAGGCCAATTTATTTCTATAAATGCACACATCTGAAGTGAAGAAAGGGACCAAACCAAAGAATTAGCCCCACAGCTTGAACAAGTACAAAGAGAACAACAGAGGAATAGATAAGATTAGAGTAGAGCTAAATGAATTAGCGAACAGAAGAACAATTGAAAATATTAATAAAACCAAAAGCTGGTTCCTTGAAAAGATCAACAAAGTTGATAAATCATGAGCTAAACTTACAAAAGAAAAACAGCAGAGGAAACAAGCAACTGAAATAAGGAATGAGATGGGAGAGATAACTTCAGACCCAACTGAAATAAAAAGTAACCTAACAGAATACTGCAAAAGACTGTACTCTAACAGATTTGAAAATCTAGAAGAAACAGACAAATTTCTAGATTCATATCAAAATTGTCAAAAGGAGAAATAGAACAACTTAATGCACCCATCATAAAGGCAGAGATTGAAACACTCATCAAAAAACTACCAACCAAAAAAAAGTCCTGGCCCAGATTGCTTCACCTGAGACTTCTATCAAACTTTTAGAGAGGCGTTAACTCCAATACTACTGTTTCAGTCAGCTAGTGCTCCTCAGACTTCTACCAAACTTTTAGAGAGGTGTTAACTTGAATACTACTGTTTTAGTCAGCTAGTGCTCCTCTAACAGAAATACCACAAAGTGGGATGACTTTAAAACAGAAATATTTATTCTTACACAGTCCAATAGGCTACAAGTCTGAATTCAGGGTGTCCACTTGAGGAGAAGTCTTTCCCTCTGTCGGCTCTGGAGGAAGGTCTTTGTGTTGCATCAGTCTTCCTCTAGTCTGGAAGCATCTTAGCACAGAACCTCTTTCAGAAGGACATGTTCTTCTCCTAGTGCTGCTTTCTTGATCACATTGGTTTGCCATTTCTCTGCTTCCTTCTCTCTCTTTTTATCTCCCACAGAATGAAAGGACAAAGGGTGGTGTGAGCCACACTCCAGGGAAACTCCCTTAGCAAGGGTGTTGCAGTCCTACCCTACTCCTCTTTTAGCATAATGATCTCATCTATTAGCCACAGGAAGATTAGGATTTATAGCATCAAAAAATAATGAAATGGAAGAACAATCATTAAATATTGGGAATCCTGACCCAGTCACATGACTACACATAGTTTTGACAAGATACAACTCAATCCATGACAACTACTGAAAATATTTCACAGTATAGAAAAGGATGGAACACTCCCAAATTCATTCTATGAAGCTAGCATAACTCTGATACCAAAGTTAAGGAAAGACTTAAAAAAAACAAAAGAAAATCACAGATCAATATCACTCATGAAACTAGATGAAAAAGTCTTCAACAAAATACTAACCAATAGAATTCAACAACATACCAAAGAATAATTCATCATGACCAAGTTGGATTCATATCAGGGATACAAAGATCAACATCAGAAAAGCAATTAATGTGACCAATCACATAAACAGCACAAAGGATAAGAATCACACAATTTTGTCAACTGATGCAGAAGAGGCATTCAACAAAGTCCAACGATTCATGCTAAAAACTCTCAGCGAAATAGGAATAGAAGTGAAATTCCTCAACGCAATAAGGGGCTTCTATGCAAAGCCAACCATCTATATCATCCTGAATGAAGAAAGACTGAAAGAATTCCCTTTGATAACGGGAACTAGACAAGGATGCCCATTCTGACCACTTCTATTCAACATGATAGTAAAGGGTCTGTCCAGAGCAATTAGACTAAACAAAGAAATAAAGGGCATCCACACTAACAAAGAAGAAGTAAAAATCTCCTTTTTGCAGACGATATGATTTCACATGCAAAGAATCCTAAACATCTGTAAGTAAACTACTAGAACTAATAGAAGAGTTCAGCAAAGCATCAGGATATAAGATAAAACATGAGTAAATCAGTAGGATTTCTTTATACCAACAAAGAGATCATCAGAGAATTAATCACCACATCATTACCCTTTACTATAGCCCCCCCAAAGATAAAATATCTAGGAATAAATTCTAACCAGAGATATAAGAGACCTATACAGAGATAATTACAAGGCCCTACTGCAAGAAACTAAATGAGACTTACGTAAATGGAGAAACCCACCTTGTTTACCGATAGGAAGAATTAACATTGTGAAAATGTCTATCTTATCTAAACTGATCTACATATATAGTGCAATCCCAATACAAACTCCAGTGTCAGTTCTTAACGAGATGGAGAAACAAATCACCAACTTTATTCAGAAAGGGAAAAGCCCTGGAAAAGTCAAGCTCTACTGAAGAAGAGGAACACAGTTGGAGGCCTCACACTACCCAACCTTAGAATCTATTACACTGTCACAGTAGTGAAAATAACCTGGTACTGGATGAAAAGAGACATATAGACTAATGCAACCACAGAGATGCCACCCTCCTCTTATGAGCAGTTGATATTTGACAAAGGCCCTAAGATTGTAAACTTGGGTAAAAAGAGTCTCTTTAACAAATGGTACTGGAAAAATTGGATATCCATCTGCAAAACACTGAAACAAGACCTATATCACACACCTTACACCAAAACTAACTCATTATGGCTCAAAGACCTAAATATCAAACCTGTGATGATAAACATCATGCAAGAAAAAGTAAGGTCAACAGTGAAAGTTATAATGCACAGCTCAGACAGACTTCAAAATCTGACAAACAAAGCACAATCGACAGAAATAAAAATAGACAAATGGGAACTATTAAGAATCAAATGCTTTGGCTCAACCAAAGACTTTATCAAAACATTTAAAAGACCACCTACAGAACGGGGAAAAATATTTGGCAACTACATGTTGGACTTATGTCTGATCTCCATAATCTACAAGGTTCTGCAAAATACCAACAAGAAAAAGGTAAATAACCCAAATCAAAACTACAATGAGAGACCATCTTACCTCAACAAGATTAGCCCTAATCCAAAAAGACACAAAACAACAAATGCAGGAGAGGCTGTAGAGAGATCAGAACTCTCCTACACTGCTGGTGGGATTGAAAACTAGTGAAACTTCTGTGGAAAGCAATTTGTCATTTCCTTAAAAAGCCTGAAATAGATATACCATTTGATCCAGTAATCCCACTGCTTGGGATAGATCCTACAGAAACAAAGGTTGTCACACAAACAGATACACGCACACAAATGCTTACTGCAGCATAGTCCACAATAGCAAAAGGAAGAAATCAACCTAGATGCCCATCAACAGATGAATGGATAAACAAACTATGCACATATACTCAATGGAACACTACACAATGATAAAGAACAATGATGGTTTTAGGAAGCATCTCATAACATGGTTTCAACTGAAAGACATTATGCTCAGTGAAATCAGTCAGCAGCAAAAGGACAAATATTGTATGAGACCCCTCCTATAAGGTCTTCAAAACAGCTTATGTACAGAAGAAAAGACTCTTTAACACCTACAAGTGTGGGGAGGGAAGGAGACAATTGGTCACACAGTAGTTGATAGAAATTTGTTTAGGCAAAAGCAGCGACCACACACAGTAGAAAGTAGACCAACTTAGCTAGAGTTCACCATAAACTGAAAACTCATCTAATCTCATTGCAACATTGCAGGGATAGAGTAGCAGACGCATGGGTCTGAGGACAATGCTCAGGGGGCACATAGAGGACAATTGGCATAACTAGCCTATTGCTAAGAGAGTCTTCTGCACCCTATATTGGTGAGTGACATCTGGGGTCTTAAAAGCTAACAAGCTGCCATCTGAGATACACCAAATGGTCCCAACTCATCTGGAACAGATGAGCACCAAGAACAATGAAGACTTGAGGGAAAAAGAGCTCAGCAGACAGAAGGACCGATGTGAATGGGAGACTCAATCAACATGTGACTGACCAGAAGAACCAGATGGTGTCCAGCCACCACCAAAGACAGCCAAAGGGCCACACAGTGTTGAGCCCCTGGAGCAACACAAGTAAAAGAGGAGTGAAGCTCAAGAACTCTACCAAAGACCACAGTGATGGTCCAACAGCTTACATGGCCCCTAGACCTGCTGCTGCCCCTGCCCATAAAACATTATTGAAGTCAACTCTTCAGACAAAAATGGACTGGACTAGGGGACACAATGTGACCACATGGTATGTGTCCTTTATGACTCTATTCATTTATAGGATGCTGTCCTACTGGTCTCTTTCTAGATGGGAGAGAAGAGGGTGGAGAGAAAGGGACAAGAGTTTAAGAAGATATGACAATTATAGAAGGAAAAGGAGGTGTGTGCTTTCACAGAGCAAGGAGAGCAGAAAGAACTATAGATAGGTAGGCATGCAAAACTAATTTGGATTTTATACTTTCTCTTAATAACAATAAAAAAAGAAAAAATTAAAGAATAAAGAAACAAAGGAAGACTACAAAATAAGAATAAATTTGATGGTTCTGACAATAATTATAAATTCATGAAAGTACCCTAATTATAAGCTATTATAATATTATACGCTATAATTCTTCTATTTTACAAATATTTATTGAGGGCTATGAGTAGGTACAGGTACAGATGCTAAAAACACCGTTCCAAATAAAATAAAATAAAATCAATTACAGTCATCAATTAGGATAAATTAGCAATATTATGACCTGTTCAAGTTAACATTACATTAATAAGATTATGCTCTGTAGTCAGTACAGAACTGTTAGGGCCCACTGAATACTTACAGTAAGTTAAAAACAAAAAAAATTAAGAAATCAATAAAAAATAAAATACTAGTAAGTATTAATAGCATATAAAATTCACGATAAAAATGACAAAGAAAGTCATTTTATCCTAAAAAAATACTAGAATAATCCATTGTCAACAAAATTCTGTTGGTTGTTGTTGGGTGCCATCAAGTCGGTTCTGAAGCCCAGCAACTCCATGTACTAATAGAATAAAACACTGCCTGGTCTTACAGCATGCCCACAGCTGCTTTTATGCTTAAGCCCATTGTTGCAGCCACTGTGTCAATCCATCTCGTTGAGGGTCTTCCTCTTTTTCACTGACCTGAAACTGGGGTAGGGCTTTCAGGCCCAGTTTTTAAAGAGGAGATTGAAATAGAGAGTCAGGATTTATTCTTTACTTATTTTTCTTAAAATTCCTGGTGCCCTAGCATTACCTGGCTTGGGAAATCACACATTAACTTGTAGGAATCACTGAGATAAAAATCTTCATAGCTTTTTTTTTTTTTTTCTGCAGACTCTTCTTTAGGAGCATCGAACAAGTGGAGGCACCAGTTCAAGGACCCCATGCCTCAGATCACAACTGAGAGCTTCCTGGACTTTGGGTCAGATGCGTATCTATACCTGAGGCCTGCACCGTGATAAACAGACACCTCTCTCCAAATTGCTCTCATTGTGGTCTCCCGGATACCTACTCCTCTGCTGGCATGGCATGCAGCTTCTCCTTTAAAAGCCTAGAGCTTGTCTGGCATCTTTGAACAGGCTTTGAGAACAAAAACGTTACCTGTTCCCTGTGTGCTGGCAACACAGAAGCAAAAGTCCTTGACCATTCACCCAAAATACCTGTCTCAGTGATTGGCTTTAGTGGCAGGTGGCACAAACTCTAGAGCTTTGTCCAGTAACAGACTCTCCACTCCACCAAGTATAATGTGTCTTTCCAGGGACTGATTCCTCCTGACAACATGTCCAAAGTATCTATGACGGTCTCAACATCTTTGTTTCCAAGGAGCACTCTAGTTGTACTACTTCCAGAACAGATCTGTTTGTTCTATTGGCAGTCTGAGGTACATTCAATATTCTTCTCCAGCACCACACATCAAAGGTGTCAATTCTTCCTCTTTCATCCTTATTCATTCCCCAGCTTTTGTATGCATGTGTTGGGCGCACCTTAGTTCTCAAGATGGCATCTTTACTTTTCACAACTTTAAGGAGGGTTTTTGCAACAGTTTCCCAAGACAGTGCACCTTTTGATTTCTTGACTGCTGCTTGTGTGGGTGTTCATTGTGGCACCAAGTAAAATAAAATCCTTGACAACTTCAATCTTTTCTCCATTTATCATGCTGTTGCTTACCGGTCTAGTTGCGAGGATTTTTGTTTTCATGATGTTGAGGTGCAATACATATTGAAGGCTGTGGTCTTTGATCTTCATCAGTAAGTATTTCAAATTCCATTGACTTTCAGCAATGTTGTGTCATCTGTATAACACAGGATGTTAATGAGTCTTTCTCCAATCCTGATGCCTTGTTCTTCTTCACGGAGTTCAGTTTATCAGATTATTTGCTTAGCATATAGATTGAAAAAGGATGGAAAAAGTATACAACTCTGATACAAACCTTTCCAGACTAAATCATACAGTGTTCCTTTGTTCTGTTCACACGACTGTCTCTTGATCTATGTACAGATTCCTTAAGAACACAATTAAGTGTTCTGGAATTCCCACTTTCCACATTGTTAGCCATAACTTGTTATGATCCACACAATCAAATGTCTTTACATACTCAGTGAAACACAGGTACACATCTTTCTCTGCTTTCAGCCAAGATCCATCTGACATCAGCAATGTTATCCTTGGTTCTGTGTCCTCTTCTGAATCCGGCTTGCAGCTCTGATGATTCCATGCTAATATACTGTTACAGTCATTTTGAATGATCTTTAGCAAAATTTTACATATGTGTGATTTTAATGATGTTGTTCTGTAATTTCCACATATGGTTGTATCACCTTTCTCAGGAATATGCACAAATATGGAGTGCATCCATTTGTTGAAATGTCTCAATTGATATGCTGTCAATTCCTGGAGCCTTTTTTTTTTTTTTTTTGCTGCTGCTTTCAATGCAGCTTTTAGTTCTACCTTCAGTACCATCAGTTCCTGATCATATGCTACTTCTTCAAAAGGCTAAACATTGACCAGGTCTTTCTGGTATAATGTCTTCCTTCCATCTTTTATTTATTCATTTTTAATGTTTCCCTCATCATTCAATAGTTTCCCTGTAGAATCCGGCACCACCGCAACTCAAGGCTTGAATTTTTTCTTCAGGTCTTTCAGCTTGAGAAACGCAGAACATGTTCTTCCCCTTTGGTTTTCTGTTTTTAGCTTTTTGCTGGTATCATCATAATGCTTTATTTTGTCTTCTTGAGCTGCCCTTTGAAGTCTTCTGTTCAGTTCCTTTACTTCAGTGTTCTTTTGTTTCGTTTTACCCACTTGATGTTCAACAGCAAGTTTCAGAGTCTCTCTAACATCCAACTCGGTCTTTTCTTTCTTTCCTGTCTTTTTAATGACCTCTTGTTTTCTTCATCAACTATGTCTTTGATGTCATTCCACAATTTGTCTGATCTTCAGTTGTTAGTGTTCAAATCTGTTCCTGAGATGGTCTCTAAACTCGGGTTTGATATACTCAAGATCATACTTTGGCTCTTGTGGACTTGTTCTAATTTTCTTCAGTTTCAGTTTGAACTTACACATGAGCAATTGATGGCCTTCACTTCAGTCAGCACCTGGTCTTGTACTGATTGCTTATACGGAACTTTTCCATTGTCTTTTTCCACAAATGTAGTCAGTCTGATTCCTGTGTATTCCATCTGGTGAGCTCCATGTGTATAGTCACCGTTTGTGTTGATAAAAAAAAGGTATTTTCAAAGAAGTCATAGCTTTGGCAAAATTCAGTCACAAGATCTCCAGCACCATTTCTATCACCAAAGCTGTATTTCCCAACTACTTATTCTTCTTCTTTGTTTCCATCTTTTGTATTCCAGTCACCAGTAATTATTGATGCAGTCTGCTTGCATGTTCCATCAGTTTTACAATTTGAGAAGCTGGCAACAACCCTCATTGTCTTCTTCTTTGGCCTTAGTGGTTGGTGTGTAAATTTGAATAATAACTGTATTAACTGGCCTTTTCTTGTAGGCATATGGATATTATCCTATCACTGACAGCACTGTACTTCAGGATAGATCTTGAAATGTTCTTTTCAACAATGAACTTTTCATTAATGGCTCATATGATTATCTGATTCAAAATGGCAAATACCCATCCATTTCAGCTCACTAATGCCTAGGATATTGATGTTTATGCATTACACTCCATTTTTAATGATTTCTAATTTTCCTAGATTCATACATTGCATATTCCATGTTCTGATTATTAGTGGATGTTTTCAGTGGATGTTTGAGTCTTGCCACATCAGCAAATGAAGGTCCTGAAGACTTTACTCCATCTGCATCATTAAGGTTGACTCTATTTTGAGAATGCAGCTTTTCCCCAGTAGAATTTATGGCAGTTCCCTGTTCAATGTACTACTGTAGTTACTTTTGAATGATCTTTAGCAAATTTTACTTGCATGTGATATTAATGGAAACCCTGGTGGTGTAGTAATTAAGTGCTATGTCTACTAACCAAAAAGTTGGCCACTCAAATCCACCAGGCACTCTTTGAAAACCCTATGGGTCAGTTCTACTGCGTCCTATAGGGTTGTTATGAGTCTGAATCAACTCAAATACAGTAGGTTTGAGGTTTTTTGGTGCTATTATTGATATTGTTTGATAATTTCTTCATTCAGTTAGATCACTTAGGAATAGCCATAAAATTTGGATCTCTTCCAGTCAGTTGGCCAGGTATCTGTCTTACAAATTTCTTGGCATATCTGAGTGAGCACTTCCACTGTTACAACTATTTGTTGAAACATCTCAATCGATATTATATCAATTCCTGGAGTCTTGTTTTTTGCCAGTGCCTTCAATGCAGCTTCAATTTCTGCCTTCAGTACCATCAGTTCCTAATCATATGCTATCTCTTTAAATGGTTGAACATTAACTGATTCCTTCTGGTATAATGACTCTGTATGTTCCTTTCATCTTTGTTTGATGCTTTCTGAGTTGTTGAATATTTTCCCTGGAGAATCCTTTGCTATTCCAACTTGAGATTTTTTTTTCAGCTCTTTCAGCTTGAGAAATGCAGAGTGTTCCTCCCTTTTGGTTTTCTATCTCCCCTACTCTTTGTATATGTCATTTTTATGCTTTACTTTGTCTTCTTCAGCCACCCTTTGAAATCTCTTTTCCAGTTCTTGTACTTCATCATTTCTTTCTTTTATGTTAGCTACTTGACATTCAACGGCAAGTTTCAGAGTCTCTTCAGGCATCCAGTTTGGTCTTTTCTTTCTTTCCTGTCTTTGTAATGACCTCTTGCTGTCTTCATCAATGATGTCTTTGAGGTCATTCCACAGCTCATCTGGTCTTTGTTGATTGATATTCAATGCATCAAATCTATTCTTGAGGTTGTATCTAAACTCAAGTGGGATACACTCGTTTGTACTTTAGCTCTTGTGGACTTGTTCTAATTTTCTTCAGTTTCAGTTGGAACATGTATATGAGCAACTGATGTTCTGTGCCACAATCAGCACCTGATCTTGTTTTCCATCATCTCTTCTCATAGATGCAGTCAATTTGATTCCTGTGTATTCCATCTGGCAAGGTCTGTGTGTATGGTTGCCATTCACGTTGGTTAAAAAAGTATTTGTGATGAAAAAGTTGTTGGACTTTCAAATTATCATGAGATTTCTGGCATCATTTCTATCACTACGGCTATGTTTCCAACTACCAATCCTTCTTCTTTGTTTCCAACTTTTGCATTCCCATCACGAGTAATTATCAATGTGTCCTGATTGCATGTTCGATCAATTTCAGACTGCAGATTCTGGCAAAAATCTTCAGTCTCTTCATCTTTGGCCTTAGTGATTGGTGCATAAATCAAAACTAGAAAATAACAAATGTTGAGGAGTCTGTGTGGAAACTGGAACTCTTATGCACTGTTGGTAGAGTGCAAAGTAGTACAGCCAATTTGGAAAATGATATGGTGCTTCCTTAAAGAACTAGAAATAGAAATAAAGTGTAATCTAACAATCCCATTCCAAGGAATATATCCTAGAGGAATAAGAGCGATCCCATGAATAGAAATGTGCACAATCACGTCCACTGTAGCGTTATTCATGATAGCAAAATGATGGAAACAGACAAATGGATAAACTGTGAGCACATACACACAATGGAATACCATGGAAGGAAAAAGAACAACAATGAATTTGCAAAGCATCTCACAACATAGATGATTCTGGAAAGCACAATCCTGAATGAAATAAGCCAACCACAGAAGACAAATATTGCATGAGACCACTGTTATAAAAACTCACGAGAGGGTTTATGCACAAAAAGGAACAATTTTGGATGGTTGGGGGGGGGGACGTAAAAACACCAAATAGACAACAGGTAAACTATAACCTTGGTGAAGGGTAAGACAGTACAAAATACCGGGGAAGCCAGCAGAGCTTATTCAAGGCAAGGCCACGGAAGTTCCTTAGACACATCTAAGCAACTCAATAGATTAAATTACTTGGCTGAGGGGTATGAGGAACATGGTCTCAAGGAATATCTAGCTCAGTTGGCATAACATTTATGAAGTAAATGTTCTACATTTCACTTCAGTGAGTAGTGCCTGGAATCTTAAAAGTTTGTGAGTGGCCACTGGTTTCACTTCATCTGGAGCAAGGGAGAATGAAGAAAACCAAAAAACACAAGGATAAGATTAGTTCAAATGGCTAATGGACCACAACTACTCCAGCCTGCACCAGACTGAGTCCAACACAACTAGATGGTGCCTGGCTACCGCCACTGACTGCTCTGACAAGCATCACACATAATTGGATAACCATCTACAAAAAAATGAAGCAAGACCTTTACCTCACATCATGCACAAAAACTAATTCAAAATGGATCAAAGACCTAAATGCAAAAGACAAAACAATAAAATTATTGAAAGAAAAACTTGGGAAGATGCTGGAAGCCCTAACCCATGGCATCAACAGTCTACCAAAAGCCACCAACAACCCTCAATCATAAAAAAATGAAAATAGGTAACTGGGAACGCTTAAAAATTAAACACTTATGCTCATCCAAAGCTTTTATCAAAAGAACCAACTGCAAAAGAACCACTGCCTATAGAATGGGAACGAATATTTGCCTGTCATGTTTCTGACTATCACCTAATCTCTCTAATCGACCAGATACTGCAAAACCTCAACAAATAAAAGACAAATAATCCAAATAGAAAATGAGCAAAGAACATGAACAGACATTTCACTAAAGAAGAAGGTAGCCAACAAATACATGAGAAAATGTTCATGATTACTAGCCATCAGAGAAATCTAAATCAAAACCACAATGAGATACCATTTTACCCCAACAAAGCTGGCAATAATCCCAAAAAACACAGAAAGATAAATACTGGAGAGGATGTAGAGAGACTGGAATTCTTATACTCTGTCGGTGGGACTGTAAAATGATTCAACCACTATGGAAATTGATTTGGTACTTTCTTTAAAAAGCTATATGCTGTAAGATCCAGCAATCCTATTCTTTGGAATGTATCCCAAAGATATAATGACCAACACTCAAAAAGACACATGCACACTAATGCTTACTGCAGCTCTCTCCACAATAGCAAAAAGATGGAAAAAGCCTAAATGCCCATCAACAAATGGTTAAATAAACTGGTATATTCATACAACGGAGTACTACACAATAATGAGAAACTACAATGGCTTAGAGAAGTACATGTCAATATGGGCCCAACTAGATGAAATTATGCTGAGCAAAGCTAACCAGACACAAAAGGACAAGTTTTGTATGAGACCATCATTACAAGGATTCAAAAAATCATTTGAGCACAGAAGAAAACAATATCTGATGGTTCAAGGGTGGGGAGGGAGGGAGGGAGGGAGAGAGAGGGATTTTTTACAGTTTAGATAGTGCTTAGGATTAGGGTTGGCTATAGGATGTGCCAGCATGCACTAGAAGTGGGATACCCACAACTACTCAACCTCAAAACCAAATTATCATCTTAACACTGACCACTTCTTTTCAAGGACAGAGGAAAAGGGCCTGGGATCAGGGGACCACACTCTCAGGGGATATCCAGACTAACACACCCAAGGTTTTTCTCTCTCCCTCTGTCACGATATCTCTCCACAAACCACCTGTGTGAGTGGTGAGCAGGGTCTTAAAAGCTAGCAAGCTGCCATTCAAATAGCAACAAATGGTCCCAATCCACTTGGACCTGAGGAAAATGGTGGACACTGAAGACAGCATTAAAATAGGAGTACACCAGGTGGAAGGGACCAGATTAGCCACAGCTTGCTTCAGTATGGGACCAGAAGCATTGGATGATGCCCAGCTACCATCAGTGGCTGCCTGGATAGGGCACGAGAAAAGGAACTCTGGAAACAGTTGGTAATGGATTTGAGGGCAGAGCTAGGAATCCACCAAAAAGACACATTTGGTGGTCCTTCTGAACCGAGAGCCTCCTGGAAGCATGGCATCTGGACTCTCTAACCCTATACTGCATCCAGCACCGGGACCAGTTTTCTAGACAAAGACTGACCTAGACTATACAAGACATAGAGTGATACTGGAAGCGAACAAACCCTTAAACACGTACATGAAGTTGTCTGAGAGGTTGTTTTGCTGGAGCCAAGTTGAGTGGGTAGGGAGGGCCAGATCATGATCAAAAGATCATGGGAACTGATGAACTAAAGGGGAATCATGCTGTCACATGCGAGGGGGCAGCTAGAATAGAACAGCGGCGAAAGCTCTGGGTGTTATACAACAACATAATATAGACTGTAATGTTACTAACTCAAAATAAAAAATATTAAGAAAAAAGAAAATATTCAACAGAATTGTAACTTACACACACACATGCATAAAAAAAATTAGACTTACTAGTCTGACAGACAGTGGAAAAACCACAAGAGAATGAGTCCTGGACACCCATATCTCTCAGTAATGAAGTCACTCTTGGAGTTCTCCCTTCATCCGTAGGTTAGACAAGCATATAAGACTAAATGAGCACACCACCCCAGGGGCAAGGACAGGAAGGCAGAAGCGGACAGAAAAGCTGGCATTGTAGAAACCAAGGCTGAGAAGGGGTGAATGCTGACATGTCATGGGCTGGCAACCAATGTCACAAAATACTATGTATATTAATTCTTTGATGAGAAACTAGTTTGCTCTTTAAAATTTTATCTAAAGCACTATAAAAATGAATTTTAAAAGACTACAGCCTTCAATATGGAATACAAATCAACAAAAAGAAAACAAAATTATCATCAATATCATACATGACTAAAATTTTGCTGAAAATCATTTAAAAGTAGTTTTAACAATACATTTATGGGGATTTTCCAGAAATTTAAGCTGATTAAGAAGAGGCTATGGAACCAGGGCTATCATTGCTGATGTCAGATGGATCCTGGCTGAAAGCAGAAGAGAAAGATATTTTCCTGTGTTTTGTTGACTATGCAAATGCATTCAACTGTGTGGATCATAATAAATTATGGATAACCCATCAAAAAGTGGGAATCCCAGAACACTCACTTGTGTTCCTGAGAAACCTGTATTTGAATCAAGAGGTAGTTATTTGGACAGAACAAGGGGATAATGCTTGGTTTAGTTTTGAGAAAGTTGTTCACCAGGGATACATCCTTTCAGCATACTTAATCAATCTGTATGCTAAGCAAATAATATGAGAAGACCGGCTGTATAAAGAAGTAAGCGGCATCGGGATTGAAGAAAGATACATTAACAACCTGTAATAGGTAGATGATACAACCTTGCTTGCTGAAAGTGAAGAGGATTTGAAACACTGATGAAGATCAAAGACCACAGCCCTCATATTACACTCCAACATAAAGAAACAAAAATCCTCGCAACTGGACCAATAAGCATCAACATGACAAATGGACAGAAGTTTGCTGTTTCAAGGATTTCATTTTACTTGGATGCATAATCAATACTCACGGAAACAGAAGTCAAGAAATTAAGCAACACATTTCATTGGACAAATCCACTGTAAAAGACTCCATTAAATACTAGGGGGAAAAAAAGTTACTTTGTGTATTAAGATGAACCTAACCCCAAGCCACAGTGTTTTCAATTGCCTCATGTACCTGGGAATGCACCCACTGCCACCGAGTCAGTTCTGACTCATAGCAACCCTGCAGGACAGAGTAGAACTGCCCCAAAGAGTTTCCAAGGAGTACCTGGTAGATTTGAACCGCCAACCTTTTGGTTAGCAGTCATAGCACTTAATCACTATGCCACCAATAAGGAAAATCCAAGAATAGGTGCCTTTGTATTACAGCTTTGGCAAAGAATCTTGCATATACCAGTGATTTCCAGAAGAATTAACAAATCTATCCTGGAAGAAGTACAGGCAGAATGTTCCTTAGAAGGAAGGATAGAGAAGCTTTCTCTCACATACTTTTGATATCAGTAAAATATTGGATCAGTGAAAAAGAGGAAGACCCTCAGTGATACAGATTGGCAACAATCTTAAGAATAGCTAAGGACAGACAGTTTTTCATTCTGTTGTACCTGGGGATACTAGCAGTCAGAATCAACTTGATGTCACCAACAACAGCAAATACTTATACACAATCAGTAAAAAAAAACCTAAATTTGTTGCTGTTGCCAATTTTGACTCATAGCCATTATATAGGGTGGCTATCCTACAGAGAACTACCATATAGAGTTTCCAAGGAGCTCCTGGTAGATTCAAACTGCTGACCTTTGGGTTAGCAGCCACAGCTCTTAACCACTTTGCCACCAGAGTTTCCACATACACATGATACAAGCAAAAAGGGAAATCTGAATAAGATCAGTAGATTGTATCAATGTCAACACCCTGATTACGAAAACAGAAAGGCCTCCTGTGATCTCTTTGTATTATCTCTTATAAATACACATGAATCTATGATGACCTCAAAATAAAAAGTTAATTTAAAGAAAAAACTATAACAAAGAGATTTAACTAAAGAGGTTCTCACTAACCACAGATGGGATTATTTAAGCATCACAAAGAACAGGTTCCAATGTACTGATATATATGAAATAGGCTTAAATCCATGATTTCATCAAGTATTTCTTTAAATTGTTTAACTTCAAAAATTACAAGGAACCAATAGTTCAGAGCTCAAAGCCACACTTGAAAAGGGATCATAATTCTCAGAATCTATGATTAAACTCTTAGTTCCTTTGTTATTTCCATAGAGAAATAACTTGGATTTTGTCTTCACCTGTGTCTTAACTACTAATTACTGATGTAGAAAATTCCCCCCCCCCATAATTCTCTTATTTGTAGTTTTTCTTTTTTTTTTTAATTAAAAAAAAAAAAAAAAAGGAAAGAAAATGGTACCCAGAAAGCAGTATGAGATACTAGCTATGGATCGATTTTTTTCTTTTATATTCATTATCTTCCTTCCTCTTGTTTAGAGCATTTGCTTACTGTCAAAGGGGGATGAGGCAGAGGAACTTGTAGATTTGAAAAGGAAAGGAGAATATTTTGAGGTGGTAAATGAGAGAAAGTTCTTTCTGACTTGTCCAGAATCAGAAATGAGCAAAACTCAAAGAGGAAATGCATCCTTTCCCCATAGGACACGACAAGATCAAAGACTTACTGGTTTTTCTTTTCTTTTTTTTAAATTTTTATTATATACACATTGCTGTTGTTTTGCTCCATGTAACAAATTTCAAGTGGTCTATGGGGTTTTGTGAGGGAAAAAGCTCTTCCCCCGGTAGCCAGTCCCAAACCCAGAGAAAACAGCTACCAGTTTCTTACGCAGCGTTTCTGAGGTAGACTACACACTTACAAAACCAGGTGCATATGCTTGCATTCTCTCTCTCTCTCTCTTTTTCTTGTCTTTATTTATGCTGTCTACATTGTTCTGCAACTTGCCTGCAAGTCATTTAGCCAGTAAATCCAGGAGATCAATATGCTGAATATTTTCATTTTATGATCATAACTAAGTTTGTTAAACCAGTCTCTTATTGATGGCCCGATTGTTTCCTATCCCGTGTGCTGACATGACAAAATAAAAACTCTTTTTTTCACATGTAAATATATATTTTTGTCATTCTGACAGTTTGTTTTATTTTTGCCATAGTATCACCAACGTTTTACTAATACATTCTGATCAGTAATTACAAGGGTGTGTATCTCCCAATATCCTCGACCAGCACAAGATGTTGTCAAATTTGGGGCCTTTACTGTTCTGATATTTGAAGCAAAAAAAATATCTCATTGTTTGGACTTATGTTTCTCTTACTACAAAAAAGTTTGAGCAACTTTTCGTATGTCTTCCTGTATCCCCTTTCTGTTAACTTTATGTTTCTATATTTTATTAATTTTTCTGAAGAGTTATTGGTCATTTAAGATTAATTAATTAGAGTTTGTGCAAATACAATCCTATTCCCAAGTGAGTAAGCTCTATTGTGTGGTAACTCAGAGCCAGAAGGGAAGAGGAAGAAGTCTGCATAGTAACCGAGCGAGATATGCCAGAAAAAGAGGGAACACAGATGGCCCATCCCATCACCTTCTATGGGCATTGTTTTACTTCCATCCTCCTCCCTGGCGAGAAATCCACTTTCCAGAGTCAAAGAAAAGATGACACCATCTTTACGTGCCATTAGCATAATATGCCTCTACCTTCAGAAGGACTGTGTGGTGAAGAGGAGACCAAGAAGAGTGTTGCAGCGAAGGACATGGATTTGAGTCTTGCCACACCCGCTAACTTCCTGGGAGATCTTGAGCAAGTGAGCTCAGCTCTCTGAGCTTGGGGGTGTCTTATTTATTAAGCATATATTACAATAATGTCACCCTCTTAGCCTGTTAAGAGTGACCCTTTGTTTTGTGTTTTCTGTGTCATGGCCATTAAAATTAACCTGCAGAATTGAATTTTAAAGAAAGAATGACGAAATACGCAGACAACCAAAACTGATAAAAGAATAAGATCCACACCCATTCCATGTCAGAGAATTAGTGCATTCATGATCCTACACATATTGCTTTCTGAGGGAAATGCTGTTTTACAGGCTATTATATCAAATGACTCTATTCATAAAATGTTATTAATTCTTTTCTGGGCAAGTTGCTGAGTTTTGTAGAATATTCCAGGGCAGACATTTCCACCAGCCTTGAGAGCCTCTCTCCAGGCTGAACTGCTGAAGCCCTGCTCTCCAGTCACCGATCAGTTGCCTCACCTTAGAATGTTAATTGCTATGAATTCTGCTCTTCCTACAAAGCTGGCTCACTGGCAGTACCTCTCCTTGCCTGAAGGTCTTATAGAGTCCTCTTCACACACCACTTTATACATATGCAACAGTGCTTAGAGCAAAGCCTGTGCTCCCCAAGGAAGCACCAGCTCCACATATAAATTGCTCTTGAGCAGCTTCTACTTCACAGATATTTTTGTCATCTTTAATAAGGATCATAGCACCAAGCACTTTCAAGTTTAATTATCAGGCTTTCTGTACTAACCCTCATTCCATTTAATGATAAAAATAACAATAGCCTTGTGTTTATTATGACTTCAGTTTCAGCTCCCACGAAGGTGCTCCAGTCAAGCCAACCAGAACACTGAGAATGGGTAAAGATGCCAGGCAATGCACCACAAAGCCATAAGAAATGTGACAAGTTGTGTTCAGTTGGGTACACTAGAATTCCAGCCTCATAACAGTGGAAGAAACTACAGAGTATGGAATCCTTACTGTTTGGTAGCCTAGCACTATAAATTTGGCCCACTGAGAGAACGCTGACTGTAGAGCTAAACAAACTTGGATTAGAACCATGGGCTTCCATTCATCAGCTCATAAACTCAGTAACATAAATCTCTCCAGTCCTTGCAATTTTTCACCTACAAATGAGTTTAATAATCTCTATTCAAATGGGTTATTGTGAGAAGTAAATCAGGGAGCATATGAAAAAGCACCCATGATGATATTGTGAACCTAGTAGAATTAAGTGCTCAATAAACGGTGGTTCAATTTGCACTTGAGACAATGAAATTGCTACTGTGAGCTCCAGAACTACGATCACTTGAAACCCTCTCCATCTGGCCTCTTCTCTTGCTCCCAGATCCAGTCAGAATCCACTGATCTGAGAGGTAAAATTGAAGGCCAGTCTGTCTACATTATAATATGATATTCCAATTCTAAAACTTGAGGCCAGTCCTTTCTGCAGGCAAGTAGTGTTTCCCTATCCACTCTACTAGTGAGTCTCTATGTGTCCTTCACATCACAAGTTCCTTTGTGGGCAGACACTGAGTTTTACTCACATGTGAATCCCCCTTAAGGAATACAGTGAAATGTAACAGAAATAAATAAATGAAATATTTGGTCTAGCAGATATGGGGCCAAATGCCATACCTGCCACCTGCTAAGAGACTCCGACAAGGTCACTTAGCACTAAGATTCCGTTTCTGCATCTGGAAAATGAGTGTGGCAATTATAAATTCCTGTGGCAGGTGCAAGCCATAGATGAGGCTCCTGGCTTAAACAATCTCTCACATTATCAGTATCAGAGTAAATAATTCTTTTCCCAGTATCTTTCCTTAAATCTCTACATATGCCTGATAAATTAAAATTTACATTTAAAAATTGATGACTTTTATATCTCAATAGCCTTATTTCTCTAAAATAAAGAAACTAACACAGGCTGTGACGGGTATGAAGTTATCAACTCTTAATTCCAAATTTATCATTTGTGGCCTGCTCCACAATAGTAGAGCTAGCCTCAGTATAAGATGTTTCTTGGCAGCTGATACAATGTCAATCTTTGCCAGTAGGGAACACTGGAGGGAGAGGGGAGAAAGAACATTTTCTCTTCTTGATTGCAGTGCAGTGGACAGCTTCTGACAGATGCCTACAGAGCACCCAGCTTCTCAATTCTTCCTCCCCAACAGTGTACATAGTACCTTTCCAGGGAAACCTCTCCTAGCTCCCCAGAGACTGGTATCCCAAGGACTGCTTCTGACCTGGTACCTCTCCATGGTAGGCTTCCCTAGGCATGCCTTTGTACAGCTTGCAAAGAGCTATGAGATGCAGAAATTCTGGAACCCTGGCCCAACTCAGATGTATCAGCAAAGTTCCTAGGCATATGGAAACTTGGACATCACTTCCATTTCATGCAGGAGTTAAGGGGAGCTCAGAGCTCACACTAATTCAGATGCTCTTGTTCCCAGCCCCTCTCCTGCGGTCACCACATTGATTCAGGGCCACCATGCACAGTGACTGCCTCACAGAGACACACAAAAGAGGGGGCCAAGCCCCTTCACCTCTGCCCTGCTTCTTGTTAGCAAAAGTTTTCCCTACATCTGGGTGTTGCAACCTTGATATTATGGGTTAGATAATTCTTGGTTGTAGTGACTGTCCTGTGCTACAAGGTTCAACACCATCACTGACCTCTATCCACTAAATGCCAGTAGTACCCACTTAGTTGTGATAAATAAAATGTCTCCAGATACTGCCACCTGTCTCCTGGTGACAGAGGTCACCTCCATCCACTGAGGATTGAAGATCATTGTTTTCCACCACTTCTTCCATACTTCCCAGAGGTAACAGTGACAGAATACCTTTCTGGAGATGGTGTTTATAGGTGGAGAGGATTCAAAATGCCACTAGTTTACTATTTTCTAAATATTATCTCTAATATTTGTTCCCAATTCTCCAAGTAGCACTACAAGATGACTTTGATTAGCCCAGGCATACAAACAAAGAATCAGAAAGAAATAGTTCAAACACCTTGCCCAAAGGAAGAGAGCAGAGATAAAAAGAGAAAAGTTTGCACCTTCCACAAAGAACTAAAAGTAAACTTTTATGCAGTAGGTGAGCAGAATATGGACAAGGAAAGTGTCTGATGATTCTCCCTATAGTACCATTTCTGGAGTACTATTTATTCTTGAGAATACACTCTAATTTTTTGGTGTGTGTTTTTACTAAATAATCTCTCTGAAAGCTGATAATGTTCTTCATTCTTGCACCAACCTGGGCCCAAAACCAAAATCAATTTTTACCTAAAAATACAAAAAAGCATACTCATTTACTGAAATAATAGGAACAACAGTATGGTAATACCATCAACTACTTTACAAATATTGATTCAGACACCCTGAGAGTCTGAATTAAGTTACTTCCTAGACATTTCAGTCATTTTTTTCTTTTGGATAATGGAAGTACTCTATCAAGTGCTCTCTTTGCAGCTGATAGAAATGAGCACAGTTTCTTGGAATGTAAATGTGAGAACTCTCTGCCTCAGTGGCTGTCACCTCTGGGGACAGGGACATTTCCCCCTGGAGAAAGCATATGGCACAGCCCAGTTGGGGAAGAGCTTGATAAGAGCCCCCCAGCGCCTCTAATGTAATGTCCATGAAGAGCAGTCTCCCCAAACCAATCCAAACCCACTGCCAGCAAGTCAATTCCAACTCATAGTGACTCTGGAGGACAGAGTAGAACTATCCAATAGAGTTTCACGAAGCTCCTGGTGGATTCAAACTGCCAACCTTTTGGCTACCAGCCATAGTACTTAATCACTATGGCACCAGGGTTTCCAAGTAGTCCCCCAAATGACTGAAAATTATAAAACCATGTTAAGCACAGTCCTAATGCACATATAGAGTCTCCATGAATTGGAATTGATTCATAAGTCACAATAGAGTGTTTGATTTTGTCTTTGTTTCATGCCAAGAGTTTCATTTTAGTGATAGAGGGAAAAGAATCCCTTAAAAGGAAAGTGTTATGCCCAAGGTCACACAGATACTTAGAAAACGAGAAGACCAAAATCTAGCTCTCCCAACATACATTCATGTTACTTACTGCAGTATCATGTTTCCTGCCACCACCCTCTGAATTATGTGTTGGACTATGTAAAGCTGCCAATTTCTAATAGATTTTTAACCTTAAAAAATGGTAATTTCATATGGTTCCACCAGATAGGAATCAATGAAAAGAACAAAACTAAGTAGTAAAAAATTTACCACACTCGTCACTTAACACTACAGAAGAACTGCTTTAGACCACACAGTGCGAAAGTTTCAAGTGTCTAAGTTGTGTGGGACATTAGTACATATGTGTAATTACTAGAAACAACTTTTATAAAGCTAAATAGCCACAGCTGACTGCTGGAATAACTTATTTCCACTAAAATACCATAAATTTAACTCTGTAAGTACAAACTCAGGACACCTATGTGAAAAATCATCAGCCATATCAAATAAGTAAAATAAAATAAAAAAAGATTCCAGTACATGCTACTGTCCATAAAATCAAGAAAAAGTCTAAGTAAGAACCAGTATAATCTTTGGTTGCTCTTCCAAATTCTCGTGCTTCTCAGAAGGCACAGATGGTCACTTTCCCTCCCCTCTGCTAGGCTGACCACCTGCCCTCTTTTCCTTGACAGAGGCTCATATACCACATCCTTCTTAACAGTTTTTCCAAAACCTTCTTTACAGGAAGACTAGCTGCTCCCTTGTCCATGACCCTGCCACAAAACATCATTATATCTCTTGCATATATATATATATATGCATATATATCTCTTGCATATTATATCTTACTATTTTTGCAGACAGTTGTCTTCTCTTCCCTCAGTAGAGAATAAACCCTTCAGAAGCAGCCTGTCATACTTCTTTTTGTTCCACAGAATACAGCAAAATACGTAACAGTTAAAAGGAAAAAAAAATGAACTGCCTATTTAAGGATCTGAATTTAAAATAGAACTAAAATATAGTGGCATTTTCTATAAAATTTCAAAAACTTTCATGGCCCTTAAAAGCTTAATAAACTAAGGAAATCTGAGTAACATTGGATTTGACTCCGAAGCCAAGTGTCTCCCCCAAGCACAGCCTGGCAAGTGTAGCAAAGGGGCCAGAGACCCCACTCAAACGGAAAAGTTAACTCCTGGCATATAACTAGATTGATGTGACTTCATTGTGAAAGTCCAAACTTTTGGCAAATACCCCTCCAAAATGCCACTTTCAGAATAAACTGAAGCCAGTGTGGCTTCCTAAGCTCTACCACGATGGGTGAAAGCGAGCCCACAGGCTGCGACTGATGAGACTTAGCACAGTAAGACAGTGGAGACGCACAGCCGTAAGAGCTAGTTTGATCCAGAATGCTTGACTCAGAAAGTTAAAGGTAAAATAACCGCTGTGTTACCATGGCTTATAGAATTATCACATAACTCAACAACTTCACTGTTAAGTATTTAGGTAAGTACTCAAAAGACCTGGAAACAAGAATACAAACTAAAGCTTGTACCCCAGTGTTCACTGCAGCACTGCTCAAAACAGTGAAAAGATGGAAACCATCCATAGATGAGTGGGAAAACAGGCGGTGCATATATACAACGGGGTACTATTTAGCCATAAAAGGAAATGAAGTTGTAAAACATGCTACCACACGATGGACCTTGAAAATGGTATGCTAAATGAAGTAAAACAAATGAAACCTATTGCCGTTGAGTCAATTCTGGCCCATAATAACCATATAGAACAAAGTAGAACTTCTCCACAGAGTTTTCAAGGAGTGCCTGGCAGATCTGAACTGCTGACATTTTGGTTAGCAGTCAGAGCACTTAACCACTGTACCACCAGGGTTTCCTAGTGAAGTAAGTCAGACACAAAGGGACACATATTCTATGATCCTACTAATACGAAATATCTAGTACAGCCAAACATATAGAAAGCAGAAAGTAGATTAGTAGTCACCAGGTGCAGGAAGGAGGGGAAGAAAAAGAATCATTGATCAGGAGGTACTGAGTTTCCACTTTAGGTAAGAAAGCTTCAGAAATAGATGGTAGTGATGGTTGCCCAAAATGATTAATCTCATTAGTATCTCTAAACTGTAAACTTGAAAGTGGTAAAAATGGCAATTTTTTATTTTGTCTGTTTTATCACAGTTAACTTTTTCATGACTTAATTAGTGGTATGTTTGCATGCCACTGTAACTTTTAATTTTTTAAGTGGTAAATGCTATTCAAAGCTAGTAAGTTATCATTAATAGAACTTCATATCTCCTCTCCTTGGTTTGAAGGGAAAAGTTACATCTTCCCATGTAAGTTGGGTAAAGTGCTATCTTTACAGGCAGTCTCCAGGAAACACAGAAATATATCCTACTATCAGGCAAGAAAATAAAGATCCCCCTCCCAGAAAAATGCAATACAATTAATTGAAAAGAAAGTACAAATATATTAATTCTAATACATAATGTAACTAATACAAAAAGTTGAACAACATAAAACAGAACAAGGGAAAATAAGCAAAGCCAAAACTTCTGTCTTGGCGTCTTAATTTCAGCTTATTCTCAGTTCATTCAAGGAAACAAAGCCCCACAAACAATTTGGGAAACATCATTTTCCAACATACAATTAATTCAGTGTTTGATGTACTATATCGGATTTTTTTTTTTTTCCATTGCTATATGCACCAAGCAAAAAATAGTTAGCATTTGTTCTCTAAGCTTTCCTGGAACTCTTTCTCTTTGGATGGCCTGAGACAGTTTTCTATACCGTGTAATTGTCCTCAACATCTAATGTTAAAAAAAAAAATGCCATCAAGTCATTTCTGACTCATGGTGACCCCATGTGTTACAGAATAGAATTGCTCTGTACAGTTTTCTTGGCTGTGATCTTTACATCTGTACTCACAGATTCTTCTTCTGTGGCATTGCTGGGTGGCTTCAAACAGCCAACCTTTTGGCAATCAGCCAAGTTCAAACCATCTGCACCACCAGGGACCTCAACTTTTAATATTAGAGTTTCATAATTTCAGTGCACTAGTTATTCTTAAACAATGCCCTTATTTCTGAAGTGCCCTCTAAAAGAATGACTCAGTAAATTCAAAAATTTTTTTAAAGCAAAGAATCTAACCGTATTAAAACATGCTATAACCTTACTGAAGGGGGAGGCAAAGGAAGTACTGGCCTAAGTAATTCCAGACAATTGCATTTTCCCTGGAAATTGTAAGATTAAAAATTAAAATAACTATACATAAATGGCATGCCTATAAAATTACTCAGCATGTGTCATGAGAACAGGGGTTAACTCTTTTAGAGTGAATGTATGTATTAGGATCAAACAAATGAATAATTGGATGGCAGACAGATGCTAAGTGTCTGAGTTCTCATTCCCAGAGAAGAAGGTTGCAAATAATCAAAGGGAAATGCTACAGTGAAACATGTGGTACTGGATTAGAGTTGGTGAAATCAGTATAAACTAACGTTTGATGTGATATGGCTATATTGATAAAATAGATACAGAAACAACTACACATATATGTCACTGTTTACTAAGATGGTCTAGAAGCAGTAATGTTCCAATCATAAAAAGAATGCCTAGCACCCTAATAGACTCCTACAATTTTCACTGAGGAGGAAAGTACCTGAATTTTTGTGAGATTAATTTCCCATTCACTAGTGTGCAAATGAAGCCCTGGCGGAGCAGTGCGTAAGCATTTCCCTGCTGACAAAATTTTAATAACAGGGAAAAAACCTAGGCAAAGAAGAATGCTAAACAACATAAGAAAAAATGGATGTAATCCAATGCATATAATAATTATGTTAAATGTTTTAAAAGGTTTCTTCCTGATGTAGTTCTTACAAGGTATATAAGATTTTCATTAATTTCTGCTTACCTTCTGAACGACTTCATTGACTTTCGGAGTGTTTGGTGCGTACAGTACTTTTCCATGTAATATAGGTTTCAGGAAGGCCCAGACCAAAGCACCATTTGGAAGCTGTAGAATTTCTTGATAAAGCTTCAAACAAAACTGTGCTGTCAGAATTAAAAAAGAAAAAAAAAATTTACACATAAAACAAACAAAAAGCAACCACACCCTTTGCCACTGAGTTGATTCTGACTCACAGTGACCCTGTAGGACAGAGTAGAATTGTTCCATACAGTTTCTAAAGAGTATCTGGTGGATCTGAACTGCCAGCCTTTTTGTTAGCAGCTGTAGCTCTTAACCACGATGGCACCAGGGGTTCCACATATATGTGGAAACACAATACAAAATTACTCATAATACAGAATTCCCAAGATAATAGGAAAATTCATTTACATAACCACAGTGCCATAGCTCTCAAGGAATGACTGAAATTTCATGGCACAACTCTGAACTTGGACACTGAATTCAGAAATATTTTTTCTTGTTGATCTTAACAGCTCTTGTCTCTTAAGAAACTTCAGGACACTGTGCTTACTTCAGTTGTTTGAAAGAAAGAAAAGTATGATCCTCACCTAACTAACTCAATAATAACAGTAATGGGTGATGACATAGATACTTAAAAACCAAAATAGTAGAAAGAGAAATCTTGTTTTTAATCTAGAAGACCCTCAATTCAATAGTCACAACACTAAGACCATAATTAGTTTTTCTTATGCACTAAGCTTCACATGTTGCTACTAAATTTTCTTTGCTGCACTTACGCAGCAACTATCAAACTTAATACATTAATATACTTTTTTTTTCCTTTTTCACTCAGTGCTTTGCAATTGTTGCCATTATTGCTGCAGGGCTGTTTGGTTTCCATTGAACATTTCTTTCACTAAACTGTTGAAATCAGTAAGTACCTGATGTAAGTAGAGATTTCATCACCATAAAAATAATGATGAAATATCTTAAGGTTTTCAGCTTGTAAGGCATGCTTAAGTATAACTAGTTCTTTTATCTCCAAAGAGAACATTTAACATGAACATATTACCTGAACGTTGTTAGCATGACTAATAATACACAAGGTGTAAAGAGTACTTTTGTGGTGATTTTAACTGTTCATTTTCTTACCACATTCTCCATTTTGAAAGAAAAACTAGCTTCTTTTATTTAGCTATTATAATAAAATTTACAGAAGTAATCCCCTGAAGTATAAATTAAGAGTATGATTATCTAATAAATTTTAAAGCACTGAGTTACAGAAAATACTCCTACTGATATTTTAGCAACTTACTCTTTAAACTAAACTTCATACCAGTAGTAGAAATTTAGATTTGGAAAAAACATAAAAGTATATGCACATAAAATAAGAAATCTGAAACCAGTAATCCTGATATCTAGCACCTGTGAGCCTTGTCATACAATCTTTTCTGAGCTTCCATTATATCATCTGGAAAATGAGGATCAAATAATTGGTTAATGTAACAATCATTGGAAATAAAGCAAGTTAGAAAAACTGCAATGTTAAGTCCTCAGCGTTAGCTGAATAATTGGATGGATGGATGGACTGAAGGATGGACGGATAGATAACGTATACATCCTCGAGAATCTCAAATGCAAAAAAATGAAAGGAAATAAGGATTACAGACAGGTACAACAAAATTTATTAATATCACAATAGTCCTAACATTGTGTCTATACTGTCAAATTGCTCAGAGTACTTAACAACTCCCTTAAACCACGATGTCTCTAAAGTAACTCTGAGGACATTGTTAATCCGAGTCTTCATCCTACACCCCCGCTCTAGATATTCCCACACTCCTCATCTTTCTCAGCCACACAGATGCCTCTGTCATTAGTTCCATCACAGGCAAAGAAGTACATAAAGATATCTTGGATGTGGTAAGCAGAATTCTAAAATGACCTCCTAGTGTTCAAATTTTACTTAATCTCCTTTACTCCTGTGCTAACAGACCTCTGAATAAAATGGATATCACTCATAAGAGAGTAGGTTACTGTTAATATTGAAGGACTTTTGAAGATGAAATTAAGGTTCCTAGTAACTTGACTTGAAGTTAATGAAAAGGGAGATTATCCTGGGTGAGTCTGACCTAATTAAAACCAACAAAAAACAAACCCACAGTTGTTGAGTCTATTCTGACCCTACAGGACAGAGTCGAGTTTCCGTAGAGTTTCCAAGGAGCACCTGGTGAATTCAAACTGCTGACGTTTTGGTTAGTAGCCACAGCACTTAACCACTACACCAACAGGGTTTCCTACCTAATCAAAGTCAAAAAAACCAAACCCATGGTCATCGAGTCAGGTCTGACTCATAGCGACCCTGTAGGTCACAGTAAAACTGCCCCATAGCGTTTCCAAGGAGTGCCTGGTGGATTTGAACTGTCAACATTTTGGCTAGCAGACATAGTACTTAAACTACCACTCCACCAGAGTTTCTGACCTAATCAAAAGACCCCTTAAAAGAGACTGGTATTATCAAAGAAATGCTGCTGTTGCCCTTGAATACAATGTCTCCATGAACTCTACAGCTGCAAAGAAATAAATTCTTCTGAAATCCTCCAAGCTTGGAAGAAGACACAGGCCCTGGACAATCGCTTGAATATAGACTTGGGAAACCCTGAGCAGAGGACCAACCTAACTAATGCCGAGTAGACTCCTGATCCATAAAAACTATAAGATGATAAATTCGCATTGTTATTAGTCACTGTCCGACTCGACGGCACTTGGCTTTTTGGCTTGGCTTGTGTTAATCAGTTATGAGGCATAGAAAGGTAATAAACTAGGATAGTCTTCTACCAAGTAGTTAATATGCATCATCTCTTTTATAACTCAAAACAACTTTTTTTAGTATAACAACTTTATGAAGCAACTATTATTGTTTCCATTTTATAGAGGACACTAATATGATCCAGAGATAAAATAATGTGACCAAAACCATACAATGGGCTCTCGGAAGAGTTGAACAACCTAAACTTAAAAACTCCGTCTTAACCAGAGTATTTAATCTGCCTTTCTAATTAGAAATACATTCACTTAAAATGCACTCAACTACAAATCTGAAGGTTGGCCATCATAAAACATTTAGCAATACCATAGAAAAGAGGCACTGATAATCTACTTCTGTAAAATCACAGCCAAAAAAGCCCTACAGAACAGTTTTTTTCTGTAACATATGGAGTTACTATGAGTTGGAAGTGACTCAACAATAAGAGGTTAAGTTGAGGCAAGAAATCACTGGACAATCCCCTATCAGTTGCATTTGAGCTATACAGACAGCAGACCTATCTTTGTTATAGGATATAGCCGCTTTACAAGTGCCCAGATAGTCCTCTGGGTCTTGCTCTAGATCTCTTTCCCCTGCCGATTGGTCAGAGTTTACAGAGAAGCTAGGTTTTCAGGTATATTAGGCAGTTCACACACAATTCCTTGGTGTCACAGATGAGAGAACTAGTATATGCTCAGGGCACTGGGGGTTTTCAGTCAACAGCCCCTCCAGCTTTTAGTGACTATCATTGATTGAATTTGTGTTCCCCCAAAAATGTGTATAGAAATGCACATGGAAGTTTGGCTAAGCCATGATTCCTGGTATACGTGAGGTCCCTGTGTCCTATAAACCCTGCCTCTGTGGATGTCAGTGAGGTAGGGTGGACAGCAGCTGAGTTGGTGAGGCAGGACTCAATGCATGGCATTTCACCGTGGCAACATCTTGGAATACAAAATAAAGGGAGACAAGTGGAGTGTTGGGGACCTCGTGCAACAAAGAAGCAGTGCCAGGAGCTGAGTCCATCCTGCGGAAAGGACTGGGGTCCCTGTGCCTTAGAAGCTTCCAGTCCAGAGGAAGACTGATGACAAGGACCTTCCTCCACAGCCAGAGAAAACCTTCCCCTGGAGCTGACACTATGAAATGGGACTTTTAACCTACTAAACTGTGACATAACACAGGTTGTCTTTCTAAAACCGTCATTTTGTGGTATTTCTGTTAAAGCAGTACTAGATGACTGAAGGATAAAAGCATAAGTGGTGAAAGTGAAAACTCTGACAGTGTGTAAAAGGCTTCTACACAGGTAGATTATTCAGTATAAAGTAGGGTAAATGATTAACATATAAATTAATATAAATCATCGCAGATTGCTGTTTGTCTTACTTGAATCCTCAGGAATGTTGAATTTTTCCTTGTCACCTTCCGAGAAATCATTAACTCTGGGTAAATCAGTAAATGTGTTTGAGTTGCTAAGGAAAGATGCTTGCTCTTTGCAAATCATCTTCATCACAGATTGGAAAGAACCAAAGGCTAAACTTCTGGGCTGGCGATTCTGTAAAATCTGAGAAGGTAATTTGAAAAAATGCAATTAAATAGAGACTTAATATAATTCCCTCACGAACTTCTGAAAGGACAGTCCCTAATACAACTAAACATGTAAGATGTTCAGTCGAATTTCTGCTTTACTCTTTTCTGTTCTTGGTATAATATTCAAACAGCTGTAAAGACCTTCCTGGTCAACAAATTTGGTAGAAGAGAAAAATATCACACCACAGACACACACACACAACAAACATGCCACAATTTTTGTTGTTTGGCCAGTAATAAACTATTAATTCACAATATATTCACTAACTCAGACTCAGTAATCTTAAGGTGTGTCTATACCACCAAATTGCTCAGATAAGTGACATCTATTAATATTATGCATCCGATGATGAACATATTGACACACTACCTCTGAAGTAGCTACAGAGCGCTGGGAGCTGGCCGGTAGTCTTAGACCTCTAACTCCAGCAGCCCACATTCCTCCTCTTCTCCAGTCAATTTCAATTCAGGCAAACACGATTTAAAGAAAAACCTAGTATTAGTCACTTACCTAACCCAAATTCATATGTGCATTTCCAGTAAATGGACTGTAATTTGTAAGCGAATTATTTGCATGTAAATAAGTATAATTCTTCAAAAAGAATTTATTCTATGAAAGACATTAAGGCACTCCTCTACACCAAAATCTCATTTATACTAGTAATTGATTTGGTGATTTCTTATTCCACAGATTTCTTATTCCACAGGAGCTATAACAACCTCCTAGACTGTAGAATGTAGATTAACGAAGTCTATTTCATCTAACTAATTTGGGAGATGTGCAGCCTTACTCTTTGCCCTGTTGCTGCCTCCAGAGCCTTTACAGGATGTTTTTGTTCATAGGTTTTGTTGTCTAATACAAATTTTAGGTGTTAGAAGAGAAATAAAGGCAAAAAGGAGAATATACAAAAAAAGCAAATCTGAATATTTCCCTGAGGACAAAGATCAAACACATACCTGTTGAAAGCCAGGCACATCTAGGAATCCTGAAATTTTAAATGCTTCAAGAAATTCAGGAAAGTATTCAAGGACATGCTGGGCTTTGTCAAGGAGAAAGGTGAGGCTGGAAACCACATCCAACAAGGAGTTGAGCAAGCTATTTGCTTCAGAAGGTATCAGAGTCTCACAGGAGCAAAAAAAAAAAAAGAAAAAGAAATAACACTATTTTTTCTCTCGCAAGCATCTTTTGAGCACTGAAAATGTGATTATTTGCTTTCATTCTCTTGAACTTCAGATATTCATGTCCTAATACATAAAACTCTTCTTTCAAGAGTATAGGTAGCTCAGTGTTTTGGATCATACTAAAACACACCAAATATTACTCAAATGTAAATAAACTCAGGACCAATGCAATCAGCTGTTGAAATTCAACCCTTTTTCAAAATATTTTACCCTGTAACTTAAAGTGTCTAAGGTAGGCATTGGAAAAGAATGCAAAATAGACCAAAAGCAAACGCATTGCTGTTGAGTCAATTCTGACTCATAGCAACCCTATAGGACATAGTAGAACAGCTCCCAAAAAGTTTCCAAGGAGTGCTCCGTGTATTTGAACTGCGAACCTTTTGGTTAATAGCTATAACACTTAACCATGATGCCACTACAATTTCCAATGCAAAATAAAGCAGCTCTTACATGTAAAACAATTTTTATTTACCTATGGCTTCACTTATGTTCAAAGCTTTCATACACCATTTCAACCCTCCTATTTGAAAACCCTGGTAGCGTGGTGGTTAAGTGCTATGTCTTTCAACCGAAAGGTTAAAGTTTGAACCTGCCAGGCACTTCTTGGACACTCTACGGAGTAGTTCTACTCTGTCTTACAGGGACTGTGAGTCGGAATTGACAGCATTGGGTTCGGTTTGGTTTCGGTTTTATAGGGTCACTGTGAGTCAGAACTGACTTCATAGCAATGGTTTGCCTTTTGGTTTTAATGCCTTTGGACTGCTAACCAAAAGATCAGCAATTCAAATCCAGTAGCCACTCCTTGGAAACCATATGGGGCAGGTTACTCGGTCCTATTGGGGCACTGTGAGTTGGAATCAACTTGATGGCCCTGGGTTTGGTTTTTTTAAATATCTTTGAGGTGTGCATTATAATGTCCATTTTATGGATAATAAAACTGAGGTTCCACGAGAGTGAAGAGCTTTCTCAAGTCTCACAATGAGAGAAGTCCAAAGGTACGCATTTAACATAGGTATTTAAAAAATATCCACAGCCTTCAAAAGTTTCATGGTGCTATCATCACCTGATACACTGCATATTTTATTTATTATTTGTATATTTTTGGTTCTAGAATGTAAATTCCATGAAGGCAGTGGCTATTGCCTATTTCGATTGTATGTGCAGCTACAAAGAACAGAAGAGTGTCTGGCAGCCTTAGTTGCTCAATCAGTGTTTGTAGAATGAGTAGATAAATTACCAAAAGCTCTTTCCACAGAGAGAGAAAAATCACAGCAAAACTGCTTACTCTACATGACATTTGCAGACTGAATTTCCAATTTTTAAGCTAAAAGCCAAAGACCTAGCTTGTCACTGTTTCATGTTTTTCCTCATGGAAGTTCTATGACTGCCACTTAGCTGCTGGCTCTGTGGCTGATCCATAAGGCCCCTGAGACAACAGCTCAATCCTTCTGAGATTCACATTGCTAATAATAATGTGGCTCTGTCAGTTAAGACAATGGCTGCATCTCAAGCAACAGAAATGTTACGGAAATTTCGATCATTGTCTGCTTCTCTTTCTAAGCAGCATGTAAACACTCCTAACTTATATTGGAGAATGAAATTGAATCACGTCACTGAAAGAGCAGAGGAACACACTGGATTAACATAGTAAATAATGTTTTGCAAAAGGGTTTCGAATTCATGGTTATAGGAAACAGCCTGCAAAGTGGGATGGAAAGCATACTCACTTTAAAGTGAGATGAAGAAGCAGTTGAGTCCTGGGTATAGCACCTATCAGTGTGCGTATTTTGAGATGGTCCTCCTATCCCTGAGGAATATCATAATCAACTTTCACAGAGCCACCCATATAGAAGGAAACTAAAAAGTAGGATCTATTATTATTAATGGTGATGTCACTTTTATTGTGGCTTGGAGATTGAATCCAATTCAATATCTCATTCCCAAGAAAAACCCTGGCAAGAATGATGGCCCTTAGCAAAGGAATTACTGGGGCCCTTGGAAACACGGATTTCAAATATCTGGCCAGGACTCTTTATATAATAGAATGTCCACTACATATAATTTATCGCTGAACCTGCTTCTAATTCCTAGCAGGCCTGAAGGGTCATATTGTGAAGTAAGAAAGCAGGGGCATGGCAATGAACACCAAGCAGAATGAGTTGCACAGTTTTCTAAGTTTGTCCTGGACAAGACAACCACAAAACAGGTCACAGAATGCCTCAACATGCCTTTGAGTGGATATCTAACATGCTAGTGATTAAAAAAAAAAAAAAAAAAAAAAAACTCTTCCTCCATTCTAGAAAATCAAATTCATATCTAGAGAAAACACATAGTCATTCCCAGGCTCTGTGGTGAAGGTCAATCCTGAATATTCATGTTAAATTGTGTTTCCTTGCCCGCTCTCTGTAAAAGCCCACTTCCCAAAGCTGTATCTGAGCAATCTCAGAGGGAGCAGCACCAACTGCTCATTTCCTTGTGCAACAAAATAAAGACATCTTTCGGAACTCCCACCTAGGCCTGTGGTTTATTGGCTGTAACAAATTATGCAATGTCTCACTGTAATCCCCAAGGAACGTCTAATTAACCTGGATTTTGCGACATACGTTCCTAAGGGAAGAATAACAGAACTTGGAAAGAAACCAGTCTCCGAGGGTAACAGTGAAATTTCTGGAAAGGTAAGTAGAGAGTCATTCAGTGTAGACCAGAAAAGAACTTCAGAGAGGGATCCAGCTGGGAGTAGGAGAGCCAGGTGGAGACTAGGTTGCATCCACCTAGTGTCCTCTGGACTTGCCTTTGGGCTAGCTATATTTGCCTGCTTTTAACTCTTCCCTGTTAGCATCATGATCCTTAGATTTCTTCACTCTTTCAGGCCCTCACACCACTGTGTATGGGAGCGCTGTGGGGCAGGTAGAGAGCAGATACACATGGGGCCTTGACGTTAATCATGTGTCACCTCCTTATCCACCACCACACCCTTCCCAAACACAAGCCCAGGTTGGAGGCAGGTAGGAAACATTTCCACACTAAGCGCTCTACTCCACTAAGGGAGTGGAGAAGGTCATAAGCTAGCATGTTGGAGGAAAAGAAGGGCAGGGCAGGGGAAGGACGCTTGTCCCTAGAAGCAAGTCCAAGCATCCAGAGACAGTGATGCACAAGTATGAAAGGCATCTGAGTGAGGCAGCCAGGCAAGAAGACAAGAGAGGAGAAGATGTTCCTACAGATGCTCAGCAGCTGTCAATGCATCATTCATCTTAACATTGGGGGAGGAGGGGCTCAGAGATTGCCCTTGGGCATTCCTGGGGAGAGCTGCTGCCCTGCTTTCTCAGAAAATCTCCCAGAAAGTGGTCATAAAGACGAGGAGAAACTGATAGCTGGGGCACTGATGGTGCTGGTCCTTCCAAGCTAAATAGTAAAGCATGTAAATCACTGCAAACCTTGGGCCAAATGTCCTGTGGTCTCATAATGCCCAAGGACCTCCCTGAGTGTTACCTGAGTGCCCCTTTATCCACACAAGCCTCCTCAAATCCTACACGTGAAGCCAGCAGACAAGTGGCCCCAGGACCAGACAAGGCTGGGAGGAGGGGCCTTCCCACACCCCTCTGCTGCAGCTGTCTTCAACTGAGAGCAAGACTTCAGCTTCATTGCAACACAGAAACTGCCCTCTCCAACCAACCCTCCACCCTTCTCACTTTCTCCTTACTTCATAGATGAAACTCCTCAGGTTCAGGTTTTGACTCATCAACACAATCAGAGAATACACTTCTGACCCAGGCAGGGCACATAGCTCCTTCACGGCAAAAAGAGAAGTTTCATCTTTGTGGAATGTCACCAAGAGCTGAAGAATGTCTTCATCACATCTTCCAGACATAGCTACCGTGAGGGCACTAGAGAAAAACTGTTTGAAAGCGTATGAATCAGAACTGAATATACCTGGAGCACTAAAATAGGTCAAATATCGAAATTTTCCTAAAGTACAGAGGACTGATTGGTAGAAACATGGAACTCAAGCTTCCGTACCATTGTGAATGTTCTATTATTAATGGAAATTTACCAAAATGTATACCTAATTATCTGTTTTTTTAAACTAACATGCCTTTGTAATGCCTCGGATATGCTGTTATGTCTAATGGCACCCTCCAGAGTGCCTCTCATTCTGAACTCCCATAGGCCCACACTGCTCTCAGAGTTAGTGATGGGGCTCTTTTTCCCTAAGTTTGTGTTTGACCCATTTTTTTCAGTTTACCAGCTCTCACTTCTCACTGTTATGAATGTGAAAATTTTTTTTCCTGACAGTTTCTGGACTAAAATCAGATTAGCAAACTTGTCATAAATTTTAAAAAGGAAAAGCAAATAAATTCAGAAAGAGGAGGTAAGGACCACTTGTATTAGTATCTACTTCATTAGTAATATACATCACAATAAAATGATCTGTGGTGAGTTTTCATTTATGCCTAAATTTTGCTTAACAGCCTTTGTAATATGTCAAATCATAAAGCAAAAAACAAACAAAACACATTAATTCCTGTTCTAAGTCTATATTTTTTATGGATATAATTGCTCTGAAAGCATCAGAACTGGGACACCTAAATCATAACACTTTGCAAAAAGGCACTACTGTTTAATGAGAGCCTTGAGAAGTTTTTAGATGCTTTAATTTTATGCCACAAAATATCAAAAAAATAATCAATATGAAATAGAATGTCTAGAATGCTCTAAGATGCTGATCTACATTTTGCATCTTTCTGAGAGATATGGTAAGTGCTTTTATGCCTAATGAACCATGAAGACCTTTTTCCATGAGACTTGCATTGTGTACACCCTGTGTGAAAGTCTCATTAATAGTTCTGTTTTCAAATTTATTCCCTTGAGGGAGAGGGTGGATCCCTCCTGTACAAAGTCAAGGAGAAAGTTCAGGGCTGGGCTATTGACATCTACTTATACTTAGGGCAGTCTCTTTATTGTCAGTTCTACAAAATGAGCTGCTCATGAAATTTTTCTAGAAAGGAGGAATCATCTCTTTAAACCCACTACACTAGTGGCATGCTTTGATGACTATCAACTGAAAGTATTCACTTGAATGTTCCTTCTGCATATGCTGTAGATCCTAGTCGTATTTATTGTCTTGTATTTCACTCAGCCTTCCCTAATAAATGCCTTAGGATTTATTCCCAGGAAAAAGAAGGTGCGTTAAAAATTTCATACATCTTTGTTTATCAAGTAGCGAGGACCTCATGCCTCATCATGTTTTTCCTTTTGCCCTGGCTACTATGAACCTCTACAACCACATACGTTCAAGGGCAGTAGCTCCATCAGCATATTGTCTACCACTCCTTGTCTTTGGTTTTCCAAGTTTTATCATTTACCTTTAAAAAATCATATTATGTTTGTTTTTTTCTATTTGAAAGGCACTAAGATTCATTTGGAAGCCAGTAGGCAATATCAAATTTGCATGTAGCTTTAACTGATTTGAAATATCATGCATGACTTCTTCTCAGAATAAAAGTAGGCATTTTTCTACTTAAGTTTTGCCTAGACTAATGTAGAAAATTATTTGAAACATGAACTCAAGTTGCTGATGCATTTCTTATTCTGCCTGGCTGGCTAGGAAAAGTTCAAAAAAGATGAGAGATACAGAGTAGACTTCTTCTCCACTTACAGCCCTGCACACACACACACACACACACACACACACACACACACACACACACACACACTTAACCAATTAGACATTTATTTGAGTTCACAAACTCCCTTTACAAGGGAAAATGATCCCTAGGAGAGCAATTTGCATTTTTACAAGGAGCTTGTTTACTGGGCATCTGCCAGAGATCTAATTGTGCTTAGAGCAGAGCCTCAGAGACAGTCTTGATGTGGCCCAATTGATAATTTTATACTCAGAGGTGCAAGGAAAGTGCTGAAAGTGACTACTGTTCTCAGCCTAAATTATGCCTCAGAAGGAAACACTGGCAATGATGCGGAAGAATTAGATATACAAAGAAAAGTGATGATGCCATACTACAGTTTATTGGAGTTTATAAAAGCAAAGAATCTTAAACACTGGAGACATACTGGTTAAGTGCAATAGCTGCTATCTAAAAGGTCAGCAGTTCAAATATACCAGGCCCTCCTTGGAAACTATGGGGCAGTTCTACTCTGTCCTATAGGATTTCTATGAGTCAGAACTGACTCGACAGCAGTGGGTTTGGTTTATATATCTATATAAACACTTACAGATGTATATACTTGTATGTGTGTGTATACACACAGCACTGGTCACACAGTGGGTTTGTAAACCAAAACGTTAACAGTTCAAATCCACCAGCCAATCCTTGGAAATCCCATGGAATAGTTCTACTTTGTCCTACAGGGTTGCTATGAGTCAGAACTGACTCAACTGTAACAAGCTTGGTTTGAGGTTTTTCTATACTTTCTCATTTCAGAGAGCAGCGTGGTAGCTCTCAGCTCTCCTGGTCCCATGAGAACTCTGTTACACTCAGAGGATAACACGCTGTGTACAGGAGTACCTACCAGGGAGTAAAGACTATCAGCGGCACATTCAGGACTGAATTCACACAGTAGAAAGACAATGATAATGATGTAGGAAGTTAGAAGAAGCTTATTTTAATTGAATCCTATTTCCATCTCTTACTGTGTCATCTCCTAAATGTCACTTCACATCTTTAAGCTTCAGTTTCTTTGTCTACAAAAAAGGTGATAATAAAACAGGAGCATGGAGGAGGGGATGCAGGCTTAAGAGAGCAGGCTAAGAGATGAGCTCCATCAGCCCATGAGTGTGTAATATTAGGTTTTCACCAAATTATGCTAATTTTAAAGAACGGAACACTGCAAGAGAGAGAAAATTCACATAGGGGACCACAGTAGGTGACTCTGGAGCCAGGAAAGGAAATTAGATGGCATCAAACATTGCCTCTCTTTGCCTCCTTTGGCTCATCCCTGCCTCTAGCCCTTTGTCGTGATTGCTTCAGTCCTGCAGTTCTCTAACGGAGCCTTTCACACAGCTTACTGTTTCTTATAATGTCTAATGGACCCTGTTAAACATACTTCTTACTCACTTAGTGTATCGTCCCCTGTTGAACATTATTTCCTTCAGAGCGGGGACTTTGAACCCAAATTCATATAACTACAGCAGATGTGCAGAAAGACCTTAAGTGAATGAATGAATGTTTTTGCAATTTTGCGAGAGCCCTGTTGCCTCTAGAAATTTCTTCCCTGAAGGCCACCAATGGCTGGAGTAAGAATGTGGTGTACTTACCTCTGCTAACTGTTCAAAGTAACATCAAAGAAAGAGCTTGCAAAGTGACTGCAGATAATACGGTGCTGCCATCAACTCTACCACCTAGAAAGTGTCATCTACTCACTTGGCAGTACTTTATTATCTAGGATTTGTACATGGAAGTGGACTCATGGATAGATACACTTAGCTATCTAAACAAACAGTACCTAAGTAGGAGGAATGTGACTTCTTGAAATGTCTTTCCTGATAACCTAACTTTCCAGCTATTTAGGAGACCATACCGGACTTGCATTGCTATAGAGATACAGAAAGATATACAAAGAATCCATGTTCTTTAAAACATCACTGTGAAATCATTTAAGCAACAATTTCACTTTATTGCAGTACAAACTCTTTTGAGCAGACCCCTCTCAGCAAACAACATCAGTGACACCCAGTGGCTACTTGCTTTATTTGTCAGTGACAGTAAAAATATTTGAGTCCAAACCACCCCCAAAACACGAGATTTTGATTTTGGAAGAGCCTCAGATATCAACTAATCTAATCTTTGTATTAAAGCATTCCTTGTCAGCTACTTAAATTTAGTCTTCATTTCATTTCCCTTTTATAAGTTCCAGTAAATGAAGATTTCAAACCAAAGCTTTTCATTCTTTGTATTTAAAGCCACATAAGAATCTTTCACAGCAGACAGCCTGCTTTATGCTGTCTCTAGCCCACTTGCATCTCCAACACTTCCATTCAAATGTGGTTTTTAAAAAGTCACTTTACATGGTTTTATTTAAGGCAGACACTGTGTCACTTGCTATACGTTACTTGGTGATGCTGTAATTTGAATTCTGAATTCCTGATTTTTCCTCTACTTCTCTGGTGACATAGTGGTTAAGAACTACAGCTGCTAACTAAAAGGTTAGCAGTTCAAATCCACCAGGTAGATCACTATCAAGTTATCTCCAGCTATGGCAACCCTGTGTGCGTCAAAGTAGAATTGTGCTTAACATAGTTTTCAGTGGCTGATGTTCTAGAAGTGGATACTTGTAGCCAAGACTTTCTTCTGAGGCAACGCTGGGTAGACTCGAACCTCAAACCTTTCAGTTAGCAATAAAGCACTTGACCATTGTGCATCCACGGAATAAAAACCAAGTTGATTATGACTCATAGCGATTCCATTGAACAGAGTAGAATGGCCCCAGAGGGTTTCTGAGGAGGAGCTGGTGGATTCAACCTACTGGCTTTTTGGTTAGCTGCCAAGTACTTTAACTACTGCACCACCAAGGTACCTAAATATCACATTCTTCTGAGACAAAATTGTCTGGTCCCACTTCATACCAAATCACTGTAGACACTCCAGAGAGATATCACAGTGCAAAATTATTTAACTGTTTCATAGTTTTCATTATAGTTGCCATAATTAGTGCTTCTCAGCCACCTTGGAAATGACACCGTTTATCACTACTCGCTTGTTTTACAATAAGCCCCTATCACAATACAGTGTCAGAGTATGCCTAATCCCTAAATAAAAGAAATTCTCAGTGATTTTTATATCTTTTGTAGATGCTTTGTTTTAGAAGAATTTTGCAATGCCATGTGAACATCTCTTTAGAGATAGCTCAGACTGTGGTACATCACTGGAATAAATGCCATCATTAATGTTATCCTTTCTAGCTGTGAGTGAAGGCAACACTATGAAATTAAAGATCTCAAGGCTTTGGTATCCGACAGTGATAGCCTTTGATTCTTCGCTTGTTTTCTCATGTCCTTTCTGCCTTCAGTGATACTATTTGTGCAGTGACTATCCCTCCAGCCCTGGACACAGAGGAAGTAGAACACAGTGCCACGACTTCAGGTTGGCGGGGGCTCATTAAGTGATCACAGTGGAGAGGCAACAGCACTCTACCTTTGAGCTGGAAATATTTGCTTCTAAAATACAATTAATTGTTTCATCTGAGAGTTGGATAGAATTTTGAAGTTCTTCTGTTAACTTGGTGATGTTTTTCATTAAATCTTTAACTTTTATGCCTGAAACATAAGCAAGAGGGAAGGAATTATACATTAAAACCAGTTTAAATTACTACTGACTGTGAAAACACAATTTGATATCAAAGTCTGGCAACAATGATTTCCTTCACTGTGTCCACCCCATTATAGGTACCTAGTAAAGTCACATCTTACTCTTCTAGAGGTAAGCAGATCATTTAAGCTAAAAGTAAAACAAAACTCCCCATTATGTGGTATTTTCTATTTACCAATCTGCATACTCCCTAAGTCCAGTACATTTTAAGATTAACTTTAGAAAGAGTTTTTTCATAGTGAACAGTGTGACCAAGTGCTGCATGAGAAACTCGCTTCTCTCTACATATCTAGTTATCTCAGTCTGGGGTTTCTTTTGTTTGTTTGTTTGCTGGTTTTTGACAAGAGGGAGATAAGTTAAAGATTTTTCAGAGTTCTCCACACTTGGCATAATGATACTACAAGGAGTCTTATGAATCTGTGTAAGGTACACAAATGAGAAAACAAGAGATTCATAGGCATGAAATGACCTCTCCAAGGAGGCAAGGTCCAGACAAACCCAAACCACAAAAACTCCTCTTCATTTCTTCTTTAGATTTGGTACACTAGAATTTGAAAACCTTCCTAATTAATCCCCAATACAACCCAGCCAACTTCCAAGTTGTTATTTTCCACACTAGCATAACTTGTATGTTTTCTTTTAATAATATATTTATGTGAAAAGCTAAATTTAATTTTTAATCAAGCAGACATGGAGAAACCACACACTTACCATCAGTTACTCTGAAATCACTAAAAAAAGTCTTAATGGGATTTCCTGATGACAAAGTTTCCTCAAAGCTTTTGGCCACCCTAAAATGGCAATTAATTAAAGTTAAATTACACAACATAAAACACCAGAAACTATGTTGCAGTCAGTTGTACTGCCTTAGTTCCCAAAGGATGAGCTGGATAACAACATTTCATTTCCATAAAATTTCTCAGAGAATCAGACACAAAGCATCTGCTGACACCATGTTTGTGCGAATTTCCACTAATATTGGTAAGCCAGGCCAAGTGCTGTGAGGCGGATTCTCAGAGTCCCTGCTAAGCAAAATGAATTAGGGGAACAACGATGCATGATAAATGGTTTCTCAAAAATGTGAAGAGAATATATAGAATATATCACAGAATGTACAAGTAGACATGATAGAAGGGAGTCAGGTAAGTAATGCTCTTTCCGTGAATAAATCATCTGTAGAGTATAAAACATCTGATTTCCACTACTGGTAGTTTACACTTCCAGAACTCTTGGCAAAACTAATCAAATATTAAGGTAATTTGAACAGTATTTGAGTGTTCTTGCAAACTGCATTAAATAATTATGTTGTAATCTTAGATCATATTTAGTCTAATATCATGATTACCATTCAAGTTAGCCTTATGCCCAAAGGGGCTCTTACATCTTACAATTTGAAAATGTACAGTTATGGAAAACATTGCTGTTGTTTAGAAAATATACACATTAATTAAGTACGTAGGGCATACTATTGTCTGAAAATAGCAATTAAAAATACTAGAACTACCAGACACCTTCTTTATAAATGAAAATACCAAAGAAGGACATGAGCACCAAATCAGACATTATTACATATCCATGTACCGCAGGACTGTTCCTAGTGCTGGCTGACACTGGCAGCCCCCCTCAATATCATTCTCTAAGTTCTTCTTGAGGATTTCCAAGGATCGAGAAAGATTCCTGCTAAGACTTTCACAATATAGCTGAGTGGGTGATGACCATGTCTGTTTGATTTCCTATAAAACACAGAAATGGTATAGATTAGACACATCCACACTTATTCATATATGCTCAAGTATAGTTTCCAGAATCAAGAAGTACCCTCACTGAGAATTACATGTACTGTAAGATTTGGGTTATTTTCCTTGGTCTTAGCAAATACAAGCATTGGATATTGAGAACATCCAATTATTTCCAGTTGCTTCTGTGTGTTACAGAGTAGTAGAAACAGAAGACAGATCTTACTCCAGGCTGTGCCACTGACTATCCAGTAAGACATCATGCAAGATGGCCAGGCACAGGGCATGACACACAGCAGTCCAATGCCTAGCAGAGAACACATACCACTCAGGCCTGGGCACCTCTCCTCTGGAGATGTGTTCCTTGTTTGAAAACTGAGGCTTTCAAAATTTATAACCACAAAACCTATGACTGAAAAGAAACTGTACAGGACTGCGCATATCTTAGATGAATAAAACTTGCCCTGCCTTGAAGGTTTTCAGCAAACACCGAAAGCATCTGCCCCTCACTCTGCAGGAGGGGGATCTCCCAGGAATCTGCAGAGCACACAGATGGAAATCACTAGTCTAAATCCCAGACATGTCTAATCACCTTCCAAGTTCTGTGAACGTCTCAACAATATCTTTGAAGCTTTCAACTAGTTTTACTTAAAAATAAACATGAATTATCCCCCAAAATGCAAAATAATACCTATAAATTGACAACATGAAAGCTTAGCCAAGTGCCGTCCAGTCAGACGAAATGAAAAGACATTTATTGTATATGAAAGTTAATGACAAATATCTACAATGAAATGTAAAGCAACCTGGAAAGGTCTAAGTATGTATTCAGTTCTGTGTACAGGCACACATGCACAAATCTATGTCTATTCCCTGGAAGCAGAAATTTGCCATATATAATCTATTTATATCAGCAGAGTTCATTTACATCATTATATTTTATTTACATTACCAGAGTCTTACTAAAACAGACAGTATAAACCCTGGTTATGTAGTTTATGGAAAGATATTGGTTCTAAGTGTAGATACTTTTTCTGTCTAAATAAAACTTCTAACTTATTCTTCTAAACAGGAAGATTGGTTTCTTTTGAAAAAGATAATCACAAATCATTCAGGTTACTAGAGAGGGCTAACAAATATATGCTAAGAAAGCAGGACCCTAAGCTTTGAAACACCTGCCGCAGTTGTTCAATGGAAAGTGTGAAAGAAGAGTTAGCTTGAAGAGCAGAAGAGTGATATGATCTGACAGATGTTTTAGAGAGATCACTCTGGCTACTGAATTGACAGTAGAGGTGAGGAGAGGGGAAACAGAGGGACTAGTCAAGATTGTAACCACCCAGGGAAGACAGATGGGGGCTTGGACCCCAGGGAGATACTGGTGAGAGTCAGTGAAAGTTATGAAAGAGGATGGCTTAAGAGCAGAGACGCCACTTAGAAATATATGTGTGTTGAAGAGTTTCCTGAGCACCCAGCTTCAATACTACCCTCAGCAACACCACAGAGCTTTGAACTCACACTCTATGGGCAACAGACCCATGAAGTGCATTATTTATGTGGGAAAGGACTTCTGGTTCATAATTGAACCTCTCCAATGGTTTGCTTTCCAAGTCCAGTTGATTTCCAATAATTCAGGGTGGAGCTTGAGCAGAAATTCCACAGCACTGTTCTTTCCATCACTCATTCAAAAAATGTTTATTGAGTACAGGCTATGTACCAGACAGAGGCCAAGCACATGGGATAGAGTTGTGAACATAGGAGACCAAATCTCTGCTTCCGTAAGCCTCATCTCCTAATAGAAAGACACAGCAACTTACCATACCAAAAAAAAATGAAATACATTGTAAAGCTTATTACAACTCACAGCAACTCTGTAAGACAGAGTAGAACTGCCCTATAGGGTTTCCAAGGACCAGATGGTGGATTCAAATAGCTGGCTTTTCAGCTAGTAGCTAAACTCAACCACTGTGCCATCAGGGCTCCTAGGCAACATGCAACTCAAGAAAAAAAGTGAAAAAAGAAAAAAAAAAAAAACCTAGCTAGAAATTATAGGCAGAGGTATACAACTTTATATAGGGTTGTGCGGGGAGACTGTCACAGACCAAGGGAACAGCAAGCACAAGGTCCCAAGGTGAACTCAGGGAGGCAGCTGCAGATGAGAAGAATGCACAAAGGAGGTAAGTAGATGAGTCTGGGAGGCAACTGCCAGAAAAAGGCCAGGACTTTGCAGTTTGCCCTAGAAGGACTTTGGTTCTTATTCTAAATAAAGTTGGAAGATGGTAGGCAGTTCTCAGCAAAGGAGTGATATGAACTGAAAGATGTTTTAGAAGAATCACATTGGCTACTGAACTGTCATAAGTGGTGAGGGGAAGAGAAGCAGAAACATCAGTTAGGATTGCAACAATCCAGGCAAAATGTAATGGGCGCTCAGACCTCAAGGAAGGACTGGTAGAGGTGAAAAAAGGTGGCCATATTCTTATGTCATTCTTGAAGGTAGAATTGACAGAATGAGCTAACAGAGAAACCAAAAAGGGCTAGTAATGACACCCAAGTGTTTGACTCAAACTCAGAAGAATGCCACTGGAAGGAAACACAGAGGAAAAATCAGGACTTCTTTGTTAGATATGTTGGGTTTGAGAGTTCTAGTCAACATCTAAATGGAAATGTTTGGGTGTTTGAACAGAGGAGGTCTATGCTGGAAGAATAAAAGTGGAAATAATCAGGATACAAATTAATAAAGACAGAGAAGATATGAGTAAGGACAGAGAAGAGAAATGATCTAAAGGCCAAGACTAGGACAATATGACACACAGCAAGTCCAGAAAGTGTTGGTGAATGTAAAAATCTAACACAGATCACTTGGATTATTACACTATGCTCCATCCCCTGCCCCAGTTGTAACCCCAAACTTAACAGGCCTGGATTCCTCTCCCTGTTTCTGGGATAGAAAGTCAATATTCCAAAGACTTCCAAGAGATAATGATTTTTTGAGTAATTCACACCATTTGATAAGATGCAATGGAATCTTACGACGTAATGTAATCTTGTGACTCCCTATTATTGTTCTGTGACAATTTCCAAACGTCAATCCCTTTGAAATCTGGAAACCTGACCCAAATGAGGCTGTTTTTTGATAAGCTATTCTCACTGCTTCCTTAAGTTTGCCAGCTTATCTGTTAATAATGCATTCCTTGAACCTTTCCCTGTTTCTAAATTTTGGGCTATAGTGACAGGTAGAACAAATTGGCTTTGGTTTGGTAACAAGAAGAAATGGAAAGAGTGCAGCCAAAAATGTAAATGAGTCTAGGGCAAAGCAAAGTCTCAACAGCCAAGGGAAAAAGCAATTTAAGTAGGGAGCAATAGCCTGTGCTGTTTGTGACAGATTGATCAAGTGAGGTGCAGAGAGCTGACCACTGGATTCAACAAATGAAGGTCACCAGGGACTTTGGCAAGAGCAGTGGAGTCTAATTCCTGGAGGCCAGTCTCTTCATTTTCTGTTTTGTAAGGGACACAGGCACACAGGCTTCTTTTTTTTTTTTTTTCCTTCTCCTAAATTCACATTGCTTATTCAGTCCCGGGAAGTTGGTAAAACCTAGAAGGCACAGTCTCCACCAGCTTCCCCACTACTTTCCCTAAAAATAAGTGTACAGACCTCATTCACTTCAAGATATGACTACAGGAATGTAGAAATGAAACAGTACAGCAATAAACACAGGCAAAGCAGATACATCTAATCCCAAGACTTGCTTCCATGAATATATTTCTAATAACGTACATAGAAGCCCCATCAGATTTCATGCTCTGCTCTTATTCCTAAGAATAGAACTTTCTAACGCTTCTCCAATTCTCTGCCCTAAACATTTCACAGGCTCTATGTTCTCCTTTCTCTGTAAAGGCCCCTCTTCCTAGAACATAGGCACACAGATACCATCATGTCGGAACAATAAGTAGAAATTAGTGTCCTCTTAGGAAGCAACTAGTTTCTGACAGTACCTAGGTTTAATAAAATCTTTAATATGAGTCCCTTCCAACAGAGAATTTCCTCACAAAAAAATTATCTCCAGCTCAAAATTTGTAACCATAAAGCCAAGCCAAGTGCCGTTGAGTCGGATACAATTAATATTTAATTCGGGGCATTTACAATAGTCTGTCATATCTACTGTATATGAGTTGCATTTAGTTGATTCCAACTCATATGACTCCATGTATGCAGTGAAGAACTGCATTCCGTAGGGTTTTCACAGCTGTGAGACTGTATTAGCAAGTCACAAGGCTTTTTTTCTGAGGTGCCATTAGATAGGTTTGAACTGCCAACCATTTAATTGGTAGTCAAGTTCTTAACTATCTGTACAACCAAGGGACTCTAAACAATACCAAAATACAGATCAATTTGTCTGAATTTCTGTCTTAAATTTAGCACAATATTTTTTATGTATAGGGACTTATTAAGAAGGAAGTTTCACTGCCTCCCGTAAACAGCAGAATCTATTAGAAGAAAAATTTCCATTTCTGAAATAGGTATAGAATAGTGTCTACTACAAAGGTTCAGAGATGGCACTGACTAGTCATACACTTTAGGACACAGTGAGATCATCACCTGGAAAAGGCAGCACAAATGAGACTCTTACTCTCTGATGATAACAGGTCTGTAATCATCCAGACATTAGTAAGGTATATCTGCACATAAGTCCAAAAGTCTGGATTTGGAGAAGTATTAGGAAGAACCAGCTTAACCTGAAATCCCAGGCACATTTTTTGACTCTGCTCATCCCAGAAGTGTTGAGACTTGCTGAGTACTTGCCATTTTCTAAATTTAGCTTCTGATCCCCATTCAGCTCCTCAACCTTACTTCCTAATGTTTAGAACATTAAGTAGAAGAGAATAAGGATCTAACAACCCAGAACTTGCATCATATGGATTCAATAATTAAGGCTTTCCCATGATGGAGCTCACAAAGTTGAGTATCACTGGCAACACAAGAATAAATAGGGGTGCACCCTGAGATCTCCAGTAAAAGACTACACTTGATGGTCCAGGGAATTCAGGGTTTCCCTGGGAACATGGCATCTGGCCCTGATGCCGCCCCGTCCATAAATCATAATGAAGGTCAACTCTTCAGACAGCAACGGATTGGACTTGGCAATGCAGAGTAACCATACTTTGTGGGCACTTTATGATTCCATGCATCTATATGATGTCATCCTGCTGACCTCATACTGGAGGAAGGGGAGTGGGTGGAGAGGAGGAGATAGGAGACTGTTGGGAGGATAGCACATGTATGGAGCTGAGAGGAAGAGTGTGCTGTCACCATGCAGGGAGAGCACTGGAAGCTGCATACAGGTGAGCATGCAAATTTATATGGGAATGTACATTTTCATTCAATCATCATAATAAAAAAATTTAATAAAAAGTGATTAAAGATTTCATTTCCAATGAAAATTCCACACTGATACTGAGAAAAGTCTTTAGATATATTTAGATACTGATTAAACTGAGATTGGCATTGTGCCATTTGCTTACTTCTGTTGAGCACAGAGCACTTCATATTCCACAGCCTGGATAAGATTTCTATTTCTAAAAGCCAACCACACTTGAAGCCTTGTGGCATAGTCACATCCTAAAAGCTCTGCATCTTGAGATGAGCAATATTTTATTTTTGTCACCATGGTCAAGAAGTTATCTTCTTTATCAAAAATGATCTGTTATCCAGTCAGAGTACTGACAGTCATATAAAAGTTTGAACTTTAAATGCAGTTTTCTTTCCTTACTCTGTGAACCAGTTATATAATCTGGAGTCCTTTGTGTACTTCATCATCACAAATTTCACTCAGCCCCTAAATTTTTTTTTTCCGTTGTAAATGTTTGCTCACACTTACTAGGTGGCAAAGACCTGTACAATCTGGAAATAAGTATTTGGTGATCTAAATAAATCAATGTAACTACAAAGAATTATAGGGGCTACAGGAGCAATTATCTCCATAGATTCACAAAGAGCTTCCTGCTCCTATATACCAGTCTTCCCAACGCCCAAGAACATGGTTAAGAATTAACAGCTATGGAGGTGAGGGTGAGATGGTGAAGCTAGCCACACACATTCTGTGATTTCGCTAAAAACCAAGAACCAGAAAAATAGCTGAGTGGATTATATAGCACATCTGAGGAGTCCTGAATATCAGGAGGAAAGCTGAAAGATCACACTACGTGACAGGAGGGCAGACTAAGTCCAGAAGCACCTAGATTCACTAGAATTAACCAAGTGGGAATCTACATCCTACAGAGGGACCTGCTACTGCCAGCATGGTGAGCGGTGAGGCACTGTCAAGAACACAACCATCTCAGCAGGGAAGCTGAGCTTTGGAATGTTATGCCTACAGAATCACAGAGGACTTTCATTTGAGTGTCATAGCTCAGTGCTTGCAGACTTGAGAGGATCAAAATATTTGCTGAGAGCTAATCCTCTTTCCCTTTGCCCAGTGTATCCCTCTTCCTTCTCTGTACTGCACCTGGCACCAAACTCTATGCTTTATCTGGGCTAGAAGTGGGACCCTTTATGCATGTCCTGAGCTATTGTTCCAGACTAGAAGAGGAAACAATTTAACAAATGGAAAAAAAGAGAGAGAGATCTGCCGGAACCCTTGAGCCAGGAAAGCAGGGTTGTAACAAGTCCTTTGCCTAGGTGCAGATGGCTGTTGGCCCCCTTCCTTTCTCAGTGCAAGCAACAAACAACCAGTACCAAAACTAATCTTCATTCCCCACCTACAACTCTGAGAAACACTAGGCACTACATACTTGGCAAATGACTACTTGGGCTCATAGCTGAATGCCTACCCATAAATAAATAAATAAACTGACATCGGGGCACACATGCCTAGTAACAGCTCTAACCACCTGGTGAAAGGACATCAAAACACCTGAGGTTCCAATAAAACTAGCTCACACAGTCAGCCTGTATAGACATTTAAAAACAAAATAAAAAATACATATGTATATAAGTTAGAACATAGTAAGAAAAATACATAAATAAGTTACAAGAATTTTCTGATGGCTTGGAGACAATAGTCAATAGCAAATCACTTAAAGAAGCAGACCACTGTGGCTTCACAAAATTCCCAAAACCAAAAAATCAAAAACTTTTTCAGACAAAGAGAGCTTCCTAGAATTATCAGAGGTAGAATACAGAAGACTAATGTTTAGACTACTTCAAGAGATCAGGCAGGAGATCAGGCAAATGAGAAAGTAAGCAAGCTGCAAGAAATACTTGAGCAAAAATGACCCCAAATTCAACAGAATAACAGTGAAATTACAGAACTAGACAACTCTATACAAAGTCAAAGGATCATAATTGAGGCAATGGAATGCAGAATTATTGAGATTCAAGACAGAGCAACTGAAACCAAAATGACTAACAAAAAATCAGGTACAAGAATTTTAAAAATGAAGAGAAACTAAGAGTTATGCAGGACTATATCAAGAGGAGCAGTTTACAAACAATTGGAGTACCAGAACAGGGGTATAACAGAAAACATAGAAAGAATTAATGATTTGTAGACAGAAAATTTCCTTGATACCATAAAAGATGAGAAGACATATATCCAAGATGCTTATGAAACTCCACACAAGTTAGATCACAACAGAAAGGCACCAAGATATATTACAACCAAACTTATCAAAAACGAAGATAAGGAGATACTTTTCAAGGCAGTTAGGGTAAAACAAAAAATAACTTACAAGAGAGTCAATAAGATTAAGCTCAGATTTCTCAGCAGAAACCATGCAAGAAGGCAATGGGATGACATACATAAAGCCCTGAAGAAAATGAAAACTTCCAGTTAAGAATTATATAACCTACAAAGTTGTCTCTGAAAATTAGAACATTCCCAGATACGCAGAAGTTTACAGAATTTGCAAAAACCAAAGCAAACTTAGAAAAAAAATACTGAGGGATGTTTTTCAATTAGAAAATCAATAACATCAGATGAAAACATAAAGCTATAATGAAGGACAGAGCATCCAGATATCAGCCCAGATAGAGAAACCATAAAAATAAATCAGAGCTAAAACATTAAAAATAGGGGAACTGAGATGCCATTATGTAAAACAAGACAACACTGTATCATAAAGAGGAAGTAAATAGTTATAGATCTTTCATATGGAGAGAAGGTTAAAGTGTCTCAAAGACATTAAACAATGGTTTAAATTTAGAATAATAGGGATAAATATTAAGGTAATTACAAAGAAAATTAGCAATCCTACATGTCAAAATAAGAAACAAAACCAAGGAGGGTCAGCAAATATAAAACCAACAACAACGAGAAAGATGAAAAGAAAACCCAGAAAGGAAAATGATGGAGCACAGAAAATTAAGTGGAATAAAGAAACTGTCAACAGCACACAAAAAAAGGCACCAAAGTGGCAGCTCTAAATTCGCTACCTATGGATACTTAGGGTGACTTTAAATGGATTAAATATGAGTTGCAGTATTAATTTCAGGTAAAATAGACTAAATTAAACCCACCACAATAGACAAAGACACTGTATACTGATGAAAGGGTCACTGTATAAGGAGGCCATCGCCATATTAAATATTGTTATGCTCAATCATATGGCTAATAAATACATCAAACATACTCTAACAGCATTGAAAAATGAGAGAGACAGCTCTACAGTAAGAGTGGAAAACTTCAACACGAAGATCTCGGTGATGGGAAAAATATTCAGAAAAACAGCTCAGTAAAGACAAAGGAGATTCAAATGCCACCATCAACCAACCAATCTCACAGACACCTTCAGAACACTCAACAGAAGCTTAGTATACCTTATTTTTAAATGCACATGGAACATTCTCCAGAATAGAGTACATATTAGGGCACAAAGCAAGCTTTAACAAATTCCAAAGCACTGAAATTTTGCAAAGTATCTTTTCAGATCATAAAAGTGTAAAAATCAAGTCACTAGGAGAAAAACCAAGGGAAAAAAAAATTGAAACACATGGAAACTGAATAATACTTTCTTCAAAAATTACTGAGTTATAGAAAAAAATCAAGGATGGTATAAAAACATTTACAGAAACAAATGACAGCGAAAGCACAACCTACAAGAACTCTGGGGACACAGCAAAAGCAGTACTCAGAGGTTAATTTATCTCAATAAATGCAAATATTCCAAAAGAAGAAAGGACCCAAGTCAATGCATTAACCTTTCAATTTGAACAAGTAGAAAAAGAGCAACAAAAGTATCCCTTAGCCAACAGAAGGCAGCAAATAAAAAAATTAAAGTAAAACTAAATGAATTAAATAGAAAAATGATTGACAGAGTTAACAAGACCAAAAGCTGATTCTTTGAAAAGGTCAATAAAATTGACAAGCTAATGGTTAAGCTGACAAATGAAATATAGAAGAGGAAACAAATAATGTGAATAAGAAATGACATAACACAGCACTGAGACTATTTCTCCTGAAAACTGTGGCTCTATCTTATGAAACTGTGCATTTTATGAGTGATCTTATCTGGCCTTGGCTGCAAAAGCTAATTTGCTGGCCACCACGAGTGTCATGCATTGAATTGTGTCCCCCCCAAAAATACGTGTAGTAATTTGGCTGGGCTAGGATTCCTTGTATTCTGTGATTACCCTCCATTTTGTGATTTTCTGATGCAGTAAATCCTAATCTTTCCCTGTGGCTGACAGAGTGGATTATGTCAGAGAGTGTAAGGGTGGAACTGTAAAGCCCCTCATCAGATCACCTCTCTGCTCCATCATAAAGGGAGTTTCCCTGGAGTGTGGCTTGTGCCACCTTTCATCCTTTCACCCTACAAGGGATAAAAGGAGAGGGAAGCAAGCAGAGAACTGGGAACCTCACACCATCAAGAAAGCAGCACCGGGAGAAAAGCATGTCCTTCCAACCTGAGACTCCCATTCCAGGATGCTCCCTGACCAAAGACTGATGCAATGCAAGGACTGTCCTCCAGAGCCAACAGAGGGAAAGCCTTCCCCTGGAGCAGACTTGTAGCCTACAGGACTGCATAAGTATAAACCTTTCTTTGCTAAAGCCAAAATAAAAAAAGAAAAGAAATGACATAAGTAATATCACAACAGACCCAACTAAATAAAATCATAACAGTACTATGAAAAATTGTTCTCTAACAATCTGAAAACCTAAATGAGATGGATGAATATTTAGAAACACATGACCTACCTAAATTAACACAAACGTAATAGAACAACTAAATGAAACCATAACAGAAGATAAAATTGGAAAGATTAAAAACTCCCAATAACAACAACAAAAAGCCCTGGTCCAGATGGTTTCACTAGAGAATCTACCAAACCGGCAGAGAAGAATTAACACTACTATTACTAGAGCTATTTCAGAGCATAGAAAAGGAGGGACTACAATCATTCTATGAAGCCAGTATAACCCTGATACTGAAACTGGGCAAGGAGACCACAAAGAAGGAAAATTACAGACCAACATCTCTCACGATGTTAGATGCAAAAATCTTCAACAAAATTGTATCCAATAGAATTCAACAACATATCAAAAAATATAATTCACAACAACCAAGTAGGATTCCTAGACAAGATGCAGGGATGCTTTAACATTAGAAAACAGTCAATGTAATCAAAAACATAAATGAAAAAAAAAGATAAGAACCATTTAATTTTATCACCTGAAGCAGAAAAGGCATTTCACAAAGTCCAGTATTCTTTCATGTTAAGCACTCTCAGCAAAACAGGAATACAAGGAAAGTTCCTCAACACATTAAAGGGCATCTACATCTGCTAACCAAAAGGTCGCAGTTCAAATCCCCCAGGCGCTCCTTAGAAACTCTATGGGGCAGTTCTACTCTGATCTCTACGGTGTCTATGACAGGGACCTCACTCGACTGCAGAGAGTTGGTTGGTTGGTTATGTGAAGCCAACAGCCAACATCATCCTAAATGGAAAGAATCTGAAAGTATCCCCCTTGAGAATCGGAACCAGACAAGGATGTCCTCTGTCACCATTCCCATTCAGTACTGTGTTTGAGGTTGTAACCAGAACAATCAAGCTAGAGAAAGAAATAAAGGGGATCCAAATTGGTAAGAAGTAGCAAAATCATCTCTCTTCACAGATAATATGATCTTATACACTGAAAACCCTAAAGAATACACACACACACACAAAAAAAAAAAACCTGCAAAGTATCAGGGTACAAGATAAAGATACAAAACTCAGTTGGATTCTTCTACACTGAAAAAAAAAATGTCAAAGAGGAAATCACCAAATCAGTACCATTTACTGTATCCCCAAGAAGATAAAATACTTAGGAATAATCTAACCAGAGACATAAAGGACTTATACAAAGAAAACTGCAAGACACTACTGCAGAAAAAAACAAAGGAGACCTGCAAAAGTTGAGAAACCTATCTTGTTAATGATAAGGAAGCTTAAAATTGTGAAAATGTCTATTCTATCAAAAGTAATCCATATAGACAATACAATCCCTATCCAAATTCCAATGGCATTTTTTCATTGAGATGAAGAAACAAATCACCAACTTTATATTGAAAAAGAAGAAGCTCCATGTAAGTAAAGCAATACTGAAAAAGAACAAAGTGAGAGGACTTGTACTACTTGACTTTAGAATCTATTACACAGCTATGGTAGTCAAAACAACCTGGTACTGGTACAACAACATACACATAGACCAATGAAACCGAATTGAGAATCCGGACAGAAAGCCATCTACCTATGCACAGCTGATAATTGACAAAGGTCCAGACCCTGTAAACTTGGAAATGATAGTCTTTTTAACAACTAGTGCTGGCATAGCTGGATATTTATCTGCAAAAAAATATCGAACAAGACCTATATCTCACACCATGCACAAAAACCAATTCGAAATGGATCAACATCCAAAATATCGCATTTAGAACACTAAAGATCACGGAAGAAAAAAACAGAGACAACTTTGGAAGCTCTGATATAAGACATAAACAGATTACAAAACACTTAAACACCGGAAGAGAAAATAGATAACTGGGAACTCCTAAAAATTAAAGTTTTGCTCATCCAAAGACTTCACCAAAAGAGTAAAAAGACAACTTACAGACTAGGAAAAAAAATTGGCTATCACCTACCACAAATCTGATCAGTGTCTACTCTCTATAATCTACAATATATTGCAAAACCTCAACAACAACAAAAAAAGACAAATTAAAAAATGGGCAAAGCATACGAACAGACCCTTCACCAAAGAAGACATTCAGGCGGCTAACAGGCACATGAGAAAATATTCTTGATGGTTAGCTGTCAGAGAAATGCAAATTAAAACTATAATAAGATACCACCTCACCCCAACAAGGCTGGCATTAAACCAAAAAATATGAAATAAATGAGAAAGGCTGTGGAGAAACTGGAGCACTTCTACACTGCTGGTGGCAATGTAATGGTATAACCACTTTGGAAATTGATCTGGCACTTCCTAAAATACTAGAAAGAAATACCATATGATCCTGCAATCCCACTTCTTAGAATATACCTAGAGAAACAACAGTTGCTACACAAATAGATATATGCACATCAGTGCTCATAGCAGCACTGTTTACAATAGCAAAAAGGTGGAAGCAACCTAGATGCTCTTTGATGGAAGAATGGATAAACAAACTATGGCACATCCACACAATGGAATACTATGCAATGAAAACACCTCGCAAAATGGAATAAGCTGGAATGCTTCATGTGGGAGAAAATTAGTCAGTTACAAAAGGGTAGATACTTAAGCCAAGTGCCGTCGAGTCAGATCCGACTCATGGCGACCCTATGAGTCGGATCCGACTCGACGGTACTTGGCTTGGCATTATAAAAAGACTCAAGAATGGTTTTAAATAAGGAAAGAGGGAAGGGGAAGGAGAAGGGCATTCACTAACTGGATATGGGACAACAACTATTTAGGTAAAGGGAGAGACAATACACAGCAGAGAAGTCAGCACAAATGGACTAAAATAAAGCTTATCAGTGTTCTGAATAAAACCAAGCTATGTCTAGGGACAAAGTACCAGGGTCAGGGATCTGGGGACCATAGCTTCAAAGGACATCTAGGTCAACTGGCATAACAAAGCTTTTTAAGCAAATGTTCTGCATCCCACTTTGGTGAGTCATGTCTGGGGTCTTGAAATCTAACAAGTAGTCATCTCTGAAGCTTTAATTGGCCTTAACCCACCTGGAGCAAAGGAGAAAGAAGACCATCAATGACAAGAGGAAAGGAAGAGTCCAAGAGATAAAAATAGCAACATACAGCAGAAACAACATCAACCCAAGACCAGAAGAACTGGATGGTGCCTGACTAACACCAAAGACTGCCCTTACAGTCTGCTCAACAATGAGTCCCTGATAGAACAGGAGAAGGGTGGGACGCACAACTTGAAATCTAGTAAAAAGATCAGACCTGATGATCAGATGGACTGCAAGTTCCCCAGAAGACATAGCCCTCGAGCTTTGTTAACCCAGAACAGAAACTATTCTGGAAGCCAACTCTTTAGAAAAAGATTGAACTGATACAGCTATAAAGCTGTAAAACTGATAAAGCTTTAAAATGATACTGGTGAAGAGCATGCTTCTTGGCTTGGGCACACACAGGAGATTAACCAGACAGATCTGCCTCAGAGGCAGTAGAGAACATCAGAAGGATACAGGAGTTGGTCAAATAGATACGAGTATTATGGATCGGAGGGGAGGAGGGTGCTGTCTCAGTGTCAGGAGAGCAGCTTGGGTCATGTGCAGAAGTAAGGTTTTATATGAGAAACCATAATTATAAACTTTCACTTAGACGCATTAAAAAAATAATAAAACCTGTCACTTCACCTCACAGTCTCATAAAAGAAAGGCCTTTTATGTCCGCACCATGTTACAGAAGCTGAGCATGAGTAAATCTGGGGACCAGATGCTGTGCCACCTTTTGTTCTACTTGTGATAATTCAATATTCCTTGCATATATAGTGGTTGGAATTACCATACCTCAAAAGTAATTAACAATATTCATAAATGCAGCTAGAAGAAAGACAGATCTTCACCCCATCATCATCCATCACCATTGTTCAAGCTCCCCGAGCAGTTCAGGCCTTCCTTGTGGGCCCAGTAATCAAGAGAGTGGGGCCTCAGGTCAAAGCCATGTTCCTCAATCCAGCTGCTTGCAAGATTTGAGGGGCACTTGACCAATTAACCAAAAGAAAACTGCCACGCTGGTTCCCATGGAGCTATCAGTTCTTGGTATTTGCTAGGGTAATCAACCAATAAGAACCAGAGATAGGCTGGTAAATGCTTAATGACTGGCTCCTTGGGAAAGACTCACCTACAGTGTTTATTAATGGTGTAAATGTTACTACAGGGGTTTATTTCAAGCTACCAACTTGACATCACTGAACACAGAACTGTATGTACTCTATACACAGTTATTTAACATTTTATTTCTATCATACAGATATGAGATGTTAGCATGGTGGTTTTTATGGACTGAATTATGTCCCCTAAAAATGTGTATAGCAATTTGGCTAGGCCATGATCTCTAATACTGTGTGATGATACTGTATGTTATAAATCCTGCCTCTATAACGTTAATGTGAAATCCTGGTGGTGTAGTAGTTAAATGCTGTGGCTGCCAATCAAAGGCTGGCAGTTCAAATCCACCAGGCCCTCCTTAGAAACTTTATAGGGAAGCTCTACTCTGACTAGAGGGTTGCTATGAGTCAGAATCGACTCCATGACAGTGAGTTTGATTTGATCTATGATGTTAATGAGGGAGGATGGGTGGCAGTTGTGTTGGTGGGGCAGGACTCAATGTATGAGGTTGAATTATGCCTTGAGGCAACCTCTTGTGCTATAAAGGAAAGGGAAGCAAGCAGAGAGTTGGGGATCTTATGCCACTAGGAAAGAAGCAGTGCCAGGAACAGGGCATGTCCTTTGGACCCAGGATCCCTGAGCCTCAGAAACTTCCAGTCCAGGGGAAGATTGATGATGAGAACCTTCCCCCAGAGACAAGGAAGAAAGAGTTCCCCTGGTGCTGATGCCCTAAATTTGGACTTGTAGCCTACTGGACTGTGACAGAATAAATTTCTCTTTGTCAAAGCCATACACTTATGATATTTTCATCATAGCTACACTAGATGACTAAGACAGAGGTTAAGTGCTTGGCTCTTAACTTAAAAGGTCAGAAATTCCATGGGGCAGTTCTACTCTATCCTATTGGGTCATTGTGAGCGAAAATCACCTTGACAACAATGAGTATGTTTTTTTTACTTAAATACTCTCAAAAACAAAGATACTAGTAAAATGTGATAAAATTATCGAGAAGTCAAAAGTTGGTATTTATTAACTTTACTTCTAATATAATTTACTTAATTATAAGGTAATATAATTTGATGTTAAATAATCAACGACCAACTTCCAAAATTCCTAAAAAAAAATGTCAATAAGCTCTTGTAAGTGAATGCTAGTCACCATCGGCACACCACTGGGAAAACACGAGGGAGGAAGGATGAGCAGTCTCTCCACAGGCCTAACTTCCAATATAACCCTGTATAACAGAACTGCTTTGATTATAAGGACAAAGCCTTATAACTTGACTGTATTGCATGGGCTAGTAGTAACGACACTGAAGTTCTCTGACATAGAAAAGACAACAAACCTGGTAATGGTCAAGCAGCAAAGTAAGTCCTTGCATAACAGATAAAATGAGAGGTCTTACTCCATTGTCCTTGCAACTCAGAGTAGCACAATGAATATCCTTAATCAAAGAAGGGTTTTCTATCAGAAGAAACATAGAGATAAGTAATTAGTAAATAATCCACTTCCAAGCTAGCCACTCTCACAAAATTATTTTTTCAAAGACCCAAAATGATACAAATTCACAAAGACTTCTTAAATCATCCAGATAAATATTCAGATAATGACAGAAATTTTGTGCTTTTGAGTTCTAAATGTAATCCATTATTTTGTGGTTTTCCTGGGTCTACAAGATGTCTAGAAATTAATTTCCTTCCTCTACTTTCCCAAACTGGCCCATCTTCCTGCACCCCTTCAGGTAGGGTAGCATGCATCCAGTTTACCCAGGACAGCCCTAGTTTGCACCTATCACCCTGGTATGACCATGAATAGTGCCTCCTCATTCTTAGAAATATCCCAGTTTGAGTGATGGCAGTCATTATATTGATGGTCTATTTTAGGACTTCAAATACTGAAAGCCATTCAGGCTTCTATCTCTCCTTTACTCCTCACAGTCAACCAGTCTTTCCATTTGCTCAGTTTTAGCCCCAGTTGTTCTGACTTCTGCCCTGTACACTCTCTGCTGTTTTGCCTTGGTTTAGCACTCTACCAGTTCATGCCCAGGAGGCTACTAGGTTCCTAACTGATCCTGTGTCCCATGTCACCTGCCAACTCTTCATCTGCTCTACCACAGGGTCTTCCTCAAAGGAGAGTTCATCATTGGTTTTCTCACTGTTGGCTCTAGGACTCTGACCAAAAGTTGTATGTTACCTCCAGCCCACCTTTGTGATCATTCCCCATATTGTCACCCTTCTTCCCAGTGTTATCTGGCATCTTCTTCACGGTAGTACTGCCTCTTCTGCCTGAATCCATTTTTCAGATGTCACCTCAGGTCACTGTCTCTCTCTCCTTGGCTTTAGCCACTAGCCCTCTGCTCCCAGTCATGCAAAGTGCTGCTGTAGATTTTGTCTTACTTACTGTATTTATTTAAATTCATTGTCTGCTACTGGACCATAAATAGTATTTTAAAAATGTGAGATTTTTTAAATTTCTTTGTTCATATCATTTCTAGCCTCTAACTCATGACATTTTGCCTATTGCCTGGGACCAGAGTACAGATGGTGTCCAGATCAAGGCAGTGGGGGAAAGTGCCTGCTATGAGCAAGAGATACAAAGGCCAGGAAGCTTCACAAAAGGACAGGAAGGGTGTTGCTCAGCTGGACTAGAACCTGGTCCTAGGGTGTGAAAATGAGGCTAGAAAAGGTGGACTAGGTCCCTCAGGACCTTAGAAGCAAGGCTAATGTCATAGATTGAGGAGTATCCCCCCAAAAGTGTGCATATCAATTTGACCTGTTCATGATTCCCAACACTGTGTAGTTGTCCTCCATTTTGTAATTGTAATTTTATGTTAAAAAGGATTTAGATGAGATTGTAACATCCTCACACAGGCCACTTTTCTGATATAACGTAAAGAAGTTTCTTTTGAGTGTGGCCTGCACTATCTTTTATTTCTCAGTAGATAAAAGGAAAGGGAAGAGAACAGAAAGTTGGGGACCTAATGCTGCCAAGAAAGAAGCAGTGGGAACAGTATGCCCTTTGGACCTGGCGTCCTTGCCTGAGAAGCTCCTTGACCAGTGGAAGAGTGACAAAAAAGGACATTCCTCCAGAGCGAACAGAGAGAGGAAGTCTTCCCTGGAGGTGATGCCCTGAATTTGGACTTTTTGCCTACTATGCTGTGAGAAAATAGTTTTTTTGTTAGAGCCATACACTTGTGGTATTTCTGTTACAGCAGCAATGGATGACTAAGAAAGCTGAGAAGACTGTGTTTCATTCTAAAAGACAGTCCCAGTAATTTCACAGTCTCCCTGACCGTGGAGCTCAGAATTAGCCCAGAACAGTCAGCAAGTAGTTTTCATAGAAACAACCCACCTAGAAAGATAACGAACATGTGCACAACCAGCATCTTCACTTTCTGCAGAGTCATGATAGCTCGCAGAGGCTGTCCGGGCTGCTGGAAAACCCGACACATTTCCACAGCACTTAGGAAAAAATGAAACATAGAATTAAAAAGCAAAATTTGTAACACAAGTGCATCTTTCCTGGATTTAAAGCTAAGTCATTACATGTGTAATAATCAGTGTCCTTGTCCGACTCGACGGCACTTGGCACTTGGCTTTGGTCAATTACACAGAAACACAAGGAAAATAAGGATAGCACAGTCTAAGCCTGTGGAAAGCTCTGGTTCTCCTGTTGTAGTTCAGAGCATCAGTTTTGTTGCTCATAAACTGATACTCTTTGTCTCTTCTTGTCTTGGCCCGTTCTCCCGAAAGGAACAAAAAAACATTGAAAAAGAGAAACAAAGGAGAAAATCCAATGTAAAAAAAGACATAGTTTACTATTTATGTAGGGGAAATTAATTAACAGATGATCTGCTCTATAAAGTTTTTATATATATATATACACACATACATATATAATTATTATGTTGTTGCAAATATAAACAGCAGAATGTACACCAACTCAATAATTTCTACATGTAATACTCAATGAAACTGATCATATTCTTCAAGTTGTGTAAAAATTTTACATTCCTTTTCCAAAACATTCCTCCTCTGTTTGACATAATATCGTTGCCTCTTAAACTTCCTAGGAGACCCTGGTGGCATAGTGGGTTAAGTGCTACGCTTTCTAACCAAAATGTCAGCAGTTCAAATCCTCCAGGTGCTCCTTGGAAATTCTATGAGGCAGTCTTACTCTGACCTCTAGAAGTAGGACCTGCCTCAATGGAGTGGTTTTTTGGCGGGAGGGGGGTGTTAAACTTTCAACTTAACCTTTCAAGTTGCTGTTGCCAGTGTGATCCCATAAACACAGTTCTCGAAAAGAGCACAATGCTCAAGACAAACATTCTTAACTAATTAAATTGAACTATTGTTTTGTTTAAAAAAGACTTCAGGGGACTTCTTTTTTTTTCTATTATTTTATTGTACTTCAGATGAAGGTTTACAGAGCGAACTAGTTTCTCATTAAGCAATTAATATGCATATTGTCTTGTGACACTGGTTACGAATTCCATGACCTGTCAGTGTTCTCCCCTTCTTGACTGTGAATTTCCCACTACCAACTTTCCTATCTCTTTCTCTGTCTCATCCTTATGCCTGGGCTACTTGTGCTCATTCAGTCTCACTTTATTTTATGGGCCTATCAAATCTTTGGGGCCATTCTATTCTGTCCTACAGAGACACTATGGGTCAAAATTGACTTGATGGCAACAGGTTTTGTCTTTGGCTAAAGGGTAAACCTTTAGAGGGACTTGATTACTGAGCTAAAAGGGTATTTCTGGGTCAGACTCTCAGGGTTTCTCCAGTTTCTGTCAGACCAGCAAGTCTGGCCTTTTTTTTAATTTATCCGTTTGTTTGCTTGCTTATTATTTATTTATTTATGTGTTTGCTTGCTCATTGTGAGTTCAAATTTTGTTCCACATTTTCTACGGCTCTGTCAGGGACCCTCTGTTGTGATCCTTATCCAATCAATTCATGATGGTAACCAGACACCATCTAGTTGTACTGGATTCAAGGAATATTTTTGGATTGTATATCAGGGAATATTTTTGGATTAGAGTTTAAGATTATCTAGAGGCAATAGCTTTAAGGGTTCATGTAGTCTCAGTGGCTCCAGAAAGTCTGGGTTCCCTGACAATTTGAAATTCTGTTTCACTTTTCCCCCTTTTGATCAGGATTCTTCTAAAGAATCTTTAGTCAACTTGTTCAGCAATGGTTTCCGGGCACCATTCAGGGCTTGATGGTGGTGGTGGTAGTTTCATTTTTAAATAAATTCCTAGGTAGTTGACAGGTGTGTGTGCACACGCACTTGCATGCATGTGAATATATGTGTGCTGATCTTCAGAAAGTCTCCTTCTCATGTGTTTAAAAAAATGGTATCCACATCAGTTTTCTTAATAAGCTACCATTGTTCAAAACAAATGAGCTCTACTTCAGAGTTATACCATAGTCTGTCAGAGAAAAGGACTCATTAATTCAAAGATTTAACATTTTTTGGTTTCAAAATAGTTTTAATTCTACGTTTCAACGAATTTAACTCGTACCAGAACTCAAAATCATCCTCAACCATCAGACACCACTGAACAGAATAATTAACATTGTTTATCTGTGAAACATTTCTAACAGAAAGATAAAAATATTTTGATGCCTGGGCATATCAACTGATTAAGATACAGCCCCCCAAGGAATCTCCCTGAAAGGGAACACCTTTGCTAGGGCCTGGTGGTTAAGTAAAAGGAAAAACAAAGTCAGTCTCTTGTCTTCTCAAAAAACCCCATCCTTCTTAAAACTGGAGCCTCTTTTAAGAGAAATGGAAACATTTGGAAACAGATAATGGTGAAGGTTCAACAACATGGTGAAAGTAATTAACATCACTGAATTGTACATGTAAAAAAAATGTTAAAACGACAAATGTTTTGTTACATATACAGGTCTGACAATTAAGTTCACAGTAAAAATCATCCTAGAAAAAGTGCTACATATCTCACTGCTGAACATCACAATGGACACCCTTAAAGTACTCTCCTTGGGAAGCTATGCACCAATGCCAGCTCCTAGTCTACCCTTTAAAGCAGTTTCAGAACTCTTTTTCTGGAATGGTCATCAGAGCAGTTGTCATATTACCCTTGATGTCCTGAATGTCATCAAGTGTCTTTCTTTCAATATTCTCTTTATCTTTGGGTAAAGAAAAATGTCATTGGGGCCTTATCAGGTAGTAGGGAGGGCATCCCAACACAGCTATTTGTTTACTGACTAAAAGTCCCTCATAGGCAGTGCTATCTGAACTGGTACATCATCGGTGAAGCTTTCTCTCCCCTTATAAAAACATGTAGTTCATTCGTACACTGAGGTTTTCTTCATGGCATTATCCCTATAAACTCGGGCTAACATTTCCCTAATTGCTCTTCCAATCTTACCAAGTTTAACAAGAAATTTAATGCTTCTTCATTGCTCTACTTCAAGCTCCAACATTCTCACAACGGCACACTACAATAAGCAACAACAATACTGAACACCACTCAGCAGAACACCTCCACTTGTCAACATGAACACAGCTGTGAGACACTGTGAGACACTGTTATGAGACCTTACTAAGTTGTTTGTACAGTGCTGCCAATGTAAGTGAATGGTGGCAAGTTCACGAACTTAATTGTCACACCTCATACGTTCACAATTTAGAAAAATAATTCAGAATGCTGACTTATTCACATCCTGAAGGGGCAGGGACAGATCCAATGATGTCGTGATCCTTACAGAGATCAGAGAAACAGTGTAACAATACAAAGCTCAGCTTTCTGAGATCACATCAAGGGTCTAACTTTCTAGGCAGTTCAAAATTTTTTCAGCATGTTTTAAATTTAGTTTTCTCCCAAAGAATAAAGTCTTTAAAGGAAAAAAAAAGATTAACTTCTGCTTCTGCCATGGTGGTAAAGCGACTAAAGCACAGCTATAGAGCAATCCTGCTTAGTTAAGCATCACTGTTACAATGGTGCAGCAGTGAAGAGCTTGGCTGCTAACCAAAAGGTTGACAGTTCAAATCTATCAGCATTCCCTGGAAATCCTGTGGGGCAGTTCTACCTTGTCCTGTAGTGTCATTATGAGTCAGAATCAAGTATATAGCAACAGGTACAGACCCAGGTATTAGACTTATACAGTCATTTCCCAAGCATTGTTGTTTTTTTCTCCACTAGCATATTATTTTTCTCTTGCGATTACAACTAGTCCATAAAGAATGAAATTATCATGTTATTACAGAAATTTCATCTTGATATTGTACATATTAGGACAAGATAAGTTTAATGTTTAAATGCATTTAAAGGCAGGACACTGTAATCCCCAAGGTGATGGAAACTGTTATTTCTTTATACTTAAACTAGTAATTGTAGATTAAGATGATTCTAAAACCATTCAATACTTTTGGTCATAAAGCAGAACCACACAACATAATAAAATGGACAGTTTCAAGGATCCCAGACATCAGAGCATAGGAGCATAGGATAGCAATAAACTAAATGATAAACAGAATGAAGTTATTTTCAAGCTATAACGAAGATTAAAAAGTAGTTTGAGTGAGAGTTCTTGCTGAATTACTTTTCAGCAGCATAAACAGATAAACTTACATGTCATTTTTATTTCTGGCCAAAGAAAAACTGACAGTATCTAGAGTTATTTATTAATCACTAATAGGTAATTAAAAGTGTAGTTATTTAAGCCCAACTTATCAAAATTTTGCCAAACTGGCTACACTTTTAATTGTACCTAAATGATCACTGAGTTGGAAGCAAAAGAGAGGTTATTTCATACACTCTTCCTATACAGCCATCAATGGTTTCTGGCTTCTCAAACTGTGAAATGAGTAGCTGGCCTAGTTCAGTCCCTGTCAAACTACAGCGCGCTTAAGGATCCCCTGGGGATCTTGTTAAGTTAATGATTTGGTGGGAAGATCTGGGGTAGGCCTGGGATTCTGTATTTCTAACAAGCTTTCAGGAGAAGCTGACACTGACAAGCAAGATGCCTTACAGCTGCAATACTGCATGTTCCTTACTGCCTTTTCCTACAAGCATTTTATTTCCTTGGTAGTCCATTTGTATAGATTTATTGTTCTAGCTGCCATTGAGTCCATCCTGACTCGAGGCAACCCCATGCAAAATGGGATCAGATCGCTGTGATGCACAAGGTCTACACTGAACGAATCTTCAAAGTAGAACTCCAGGCTTTTCTTTCCGGTTCATCTTAATCTGGAAGTTCCACTGAAATCTGTTCAGCATTGTAGCAACATACAAACCTCCATTGTTAAGGGGTGGCTGCCCATGAGGTATACTTGATGGGAATCAAACCCACCGGGCCTCCTGCATGGCAAGGAGGAATTCTACCATGAATCCCTAAAGTGCTCAGGAGAGAAAAAAAAAAAAGAAAAGAAAAACAGATTTAGGGAACTGTAAATAGTTTAACTGCAGCATTCAATTTGAGGTGGAATGTGATTCTAATTGGAGCATAGAATGGTGCCTCACCTGAAGCAAAGTCATCCAGAGGGTATGTTAGGACATAAAACAGACAAACCTGGGTCTCAGGCTATGGATCTTCTCTTGTCTGTCCAAGAGTAGATACTGCAGCATGAGGCAGGAAGAGTAAAGTCTGTTCAAGGCTGCTCCAGATCTCTAACCTGGCAACCAAGGATCTAGCCTTTAAGATCATTACAATAAATCTTCAGAATTTTCAGGGAAAATTCTGCATTCAGTGTTTTTGTTATTGTTATTTTTAATTTTAAACATTTTTTTCTGCCCAGATATCTGTGGTTATTGTTTTGTTATTATTATTATTTTATTCTTTAAATGCAGATGTAAAGTTTATTTTATGGAAAGTACTACTATCATCCCCAATTTACAAATAAACACTGGCTCAGGAAATTTAAATGGCTTGCTCAAATTTAGAAAATCAGTAAACAGTACAGACAACCTCATGCTAAATTCAGTCAGTCTGATGAAAAATCCATGTTCAAGGATGTTTTGAGTTTTGGACAATCTATATTTTCCACAATCAGAAAGTTAACAAAACAGGGAGTGGAGTCAAGATGGCAGACCAAATGCACATCTCCCTAAATCCCTCTGGAAACTAAGACCTGGAATGTAATTAAATGGAGACTTCTGGACACCTAGTGATCCCTGGGATGTGGCACAGGGCTGTTAATTTGGACTTCATAACACTGAATGCAAAACCTCACGTCTTTCACTGACCTGACTCTCGGCAAGCACAGGCTTGCACAGACCAGAGGTAACTCACCATTTTGATTTTTTTTTTCCTCTGTCTAGGCTGGTGGGCAGAGCTGGGACTTGACTAGCTGCTGGTCTCAGACACACAGCTGGTGGGACCAGCAAGCACAATTGCCAGGTTCTGAGACCCTGGCTTTGGACTACACACACCTCAGCTCCTCTGGCCTATCTTTCTGCCTCTGCTGTGTGGTAGCCGTACAGATGCGCTTGTGTGGGATGACATCTTGATCCACTGGGAAACAGAGAAGCCCAAGCAGAGGATCAAGCCAGACTTATTCCTAGGCTGGGAGGTGGCACCTGCTGAGCTAGCCAAGTGCAGGTGAGTCAGATTTGACTCATGGCTACCCTAGAGGGAGAGTGCTTTTCCAGCAGGGAGGCAGTGTTTTGCACAGTGTCACCTGGGGCTGGGGCCCACCGGGAGAGGCTGTAGACTCTGGGCATTTTGGCACTCTGCGTGTCTCTTTTGCTGGGAGCCTGGTCCCAGCCAGCTGGCAAGCTTGTGTGGGACGCCATCTTGTTTTGCTGGGAGGCAGAGTCATCCATACGGAAGCCTCAGCTGAACCTAATTCCCAGGCTGGGAGGCAGTGCCTACCCAGAAAAGAGTTTTTCCAGCAGAAAAGCAGAATTCTACACAGTATCACCTACAGCTGGGGCCTGAAAGCAGAGGCCAGCAGGCCATTAGCCTTTCTGTATTTTGAGATAGTTTATAACATCTGGGGTTCAGTATAGAGATGCTTACTTTGCCAGCTGGGAAGAGGGACGTATACACCTGAAAACCTGACTGACTTTGGAAGTTGTCAAATACTTTTTACTTCTCATTTTCAGATGGCCTAGAGAAACAACTGTGGTCCATCTTCACAGCATCTCCCCCAGCCTCTATTGACCCACATGAAGCCCCCAAAGCAACAAACTTTGGAGAAGACAGTAACCCAGAAATCACCCATGGCATCAGAATGCCCCCAAAAGAAACCACCTCCAAATTTCTCAGACAAAGAAGCTTTTCTGAAACTACCAGAAGTTGAACACAAAAGGATTATATATAGAGCCCTGCTAGACCTTATACAAAATGCAGCAGAGCAAAATGAAAAATGAAGCAAGCCATTCGATCTGATGGAACATCAGTACTCAGAAATCCAACAGATCAAGAACAAAATCAAAGACATAGAAACTTCAATTCAAAGTCAAGAAGACAGAATGGAACAAATGGAAAAGAGAATTTCTGATTTGGAAGACAGTGCTACTGACTCCAGCATCTATGAGGAGAAATTAGAAAAAAGAAACAAGAAAAATGAAGATGCATGTGGGACTCATTCAAGAAGAGTGATCTATGGTTAATTGGAGTTCCTAAACATGGCAACACATCTGAGAACACAGAGAGTATTGTTGCTGAGCTGCTGACAGAAAATTTTCCAGAAATGATGAAAGAAGAGAATATAGATATCCAAGATACATATCAAACAGCACTCAATATAGATCTTACTAGAAAGACTCCAAGACACATTATAATCAAGCTTAACAAAATAAAACATAAGCATCAACTCTTAAAGGCAGCAAGACTCAAAGCAAAGCTTCCATTCCGAGGGAAACCCTGTAGGCTTTCATCAGATTTCTCAGCAGAAACGATGCGGGCACGGAGACAGTGGCATGACACATTCAAAGCCTTGAAGGAGAACTTCCATCCAAGAATTATATATCCTGTGAAGCTTTCTTTCAAATATGAAAATGAAATTAAGATATCCCCAGATAAACAGAGACTCAGAGACTTTGTAAAAATCAAACCAAAGCTACAAGGAATTCTGAAAGAATCTCTTGGCTTGGAAGAACAAAATTGCTAACTTTATATTTTAGAAGGACACATTATCCAGAATCCTACTCAGTTAGGGAATGTTCCAAACAGAATCAAAGCTATAATAGTGAAAGAAATGATCTAGTGATAATATCTTGTAAACTATGATATCATCATATTAAAAAGAGGGATGTTAGTCCTTCCAGATGGAGAGGAAGTTGACAAGACTGGTAGCAAAATTGGGTTTATACATTGTTTATTAAGTGAGATCACAGGGGTAGTTGTAAAGCACAATAAAGAAGCAACATGCCATATCAAGAAAAGTAACACATGAGTCTCAACAACGACAAAACCAACCCTGAAAAAGGTGAAAAATCAATTCACAAAGAAGGTTACAGAAGAGATTAATAAGAACAGAGAAAACATCAACACTAAAACAAAGTGATCAAAGAGTGCTGAGTTTATTCATAAAAAAAAAGTTAACAGAACAGGATACTGAATGAGAGCAAGTAATCATAAAGTAGAGTTAAACTGGAAACTAAACGTTGTGAATTTAGAGTCTGAGTGTGATAACAATTACTTAGAGTTCTAGACAATTTTTTTTATTGTGATTAAATGAAAGTATGCAATCCAATATAATTTTGCATGCCTGCCTGTCTGCAGCTTCTTCTGCTCTCTTTGCCCTGTGACAGCGCTCTCCTCATTTTTATTCTGTACTTCTAGCATCCTCTTAACAAGTTCCTGTCGCATCCTCTCCACCTTCTTCTCTCCCATACAGAAAGAGACCAGTAAAACAGCATCCTTTAAATGAATAGTCATGAAGTAGACACACCATATAGTCACATTGTGTCCCCAAGTCCAGGCCATTTTTCTCCAAATAGTTGACCTTGGTAGTGTTTTATGGGCAGGGCAGCAGCAGGTAAAGGGGCCATGCACCCAGTGGACCCTGCAGGCTGCCAGACCATCACTACGGTCTTTTAGTAGAGCACTTGAGCTACACCCCTCTTTTTCTTGTACACCCCACAGGGACTCAACATTGTGTGCCCCATCACAGCTGTCTTTAGTGATGACAGGGCACCATCTGGTTCTTCCGGTCACATGTTGATATTGTATCCCATTCACATGGGTCCTTAGGTCTCCTGAACTCTTTTTCACTTGTGTCTGTTGTTCTCAGTGATCATTTGTTCCGGATGAGCTGGGACAATTTGATTACCTCAGATGGCAGCTTGCTAGCTTTTAAGACCCCAGATACCACTCACCAATATGGGGTGCAGAAGATTCTCTTAGCAATAGTCTAGTTATACCAACTGGCTTTGATGTCCCCCAAGAGCATTCGCCCCAGACCTCATTCCTGCTAACTCTATCATTGCAATATTGTGTTGGGAGGAGGAGAAATTTCAGCTATGGTGAAGTCCAGTTAATTTGTTCTACTTTCTACTGTATGCTGTCACTGTGTTCACCCAACCAAATTTCTATCAAATATCTAATCTATAACAAACCCTCTCCCTTCCTCCTCACTCTTGTAACTGTCAAAAAAGTCTTTTCTTCTATACATAACTCTATTTTTAAGTCCCTATAGCAGGAGTCTCATACAATATCTGTCCTTTTGCCACTGATTTCACTCAGCATAATGTCTTCCAGTTGAAACCAGACTATGAGATGCTTCTTAAAATCATTGGTCTTTATCATTTCATCATGTTCCACTGAGTATATGTACCACAGTTTATTTATCCATTGATCTGCTGATGGGCATCTAGGTTGATTCCATCTTTTTGCTATTGTAGACTATGCTACAATGAATATTCTTGTGCATGTATCTCCAAAGAGGTTGTACCATTTTGCAATCCCACAAGCAGTGTAGGAGAGTTCCAGTCTCCCTACAGCCCCCCATCAGTTGTTGTTTTGTGTTTTTTGGATTAGGGCCAACCTTGTTCGGGTAAGACAGTATCTCATTGTAGTTTTGGTTTGGATTTCTCTGATATCTAATGATAGTGAGCATTTCCTCACGTGTATTTTGGCTGCTGGGATGTCCTGTCTAGTGAAGTATCTGCCCATCTCCTTTTCCCATAGCTTAATCAGGTTATTTACCTTTTTCTTGTTGATATTTTGCAGTACCACGAGTCGGATCTGACTCGACAGCACTTGGCTTATAGATTATGGAGATTAGACTTTGGTCTGATATGTAGATGCCTAATATTTTTTCCATTCTGTAGGAAGTCTTTTAACTCTTTTGATAAAATCTTTGGATGGGCAAAAGTGTTTGATTCTTATTAGTTTCAAATTATCTATTTTCTTTTCTGTTGATGGTGCTTTGTCAGATTTTGAAGTCTGTCGTAGCTGTGTATTATAACTTCTACTGTTGATTCTTTTTTTTCTTGCATGATCTTTATCGTTTTAGGTTTGATATTGAGGTCTTTTATCCAATTTCAGATAGTTTTTGTGTAAGGTGTGAGATATGAGTCTTGTTTCAGTTTTCTGCAGATGGATATCCAATTTTGCCAAGGCCATTTGTTAAAGAGACTGTTTTTACTCCAGTTTATAATCTTCAGATCTTTGTCAAATATCAACTCTTCATAAAAGGATGGTGGCATCTCTAGAGCCTCAACTCTGTTCCACCTGTCTATGTGTCTCTTTTTGTACCAGTACCAGGCTGTTTTGTCTGCTGTGGCAGTGTAATAAGCTCTAAGGTGAGGTAGTGTGAGGCCTCCCACTGTGTTCCTCCTCTTCAGTAGTGCTTCACTTATCTGGGGTTGCTTCCCTTTCAAAACTAAGTTGGTGATGTGTTTCTCCATCTCATTAAAAAATGACACTGGAATTTGTATGAGATTGCAATGTACACGTAGATCACTTTGGGTAAAAGAGACATTTTCACAATGTTAAGCCTTCCGATCCATGAGAAGGATAGCTTTCTCCATTTATGTAAGTTTCTTTTGGTTTCTTGCAGTAAGGTCTTGTAATTCTCTCTGCATGGGTCTATTATTTCTCTAGTTAGGTTTATTCTTATGTATTTTACCTTCTTGGGGGCTATAGAAAATGTTATTGATTTGGTGACTTCTTTGATGATCTCTTTGTTGATACAAGGGACTCCTACTGATTTACTTACGTTTATCTTATATTTTGATACTCTGCTGAATTCTTCTATTAGTTTGAGTAGTTTATTTATGGATTCTTTAGGATTATCTGAGTATACAATCAGCATCTGCAAACAGGGAGATTTTTACTTCTTGTTTGCAGATGTGGATGCCCTTTATTTCTTTGTCTTGTCCAATTGCTCTGGCTAGAACCTCTAGTACAATGTTAAATAGAAGTGGTGAGAATGTGTATCTTTATCTAGTTCCTGTTCTGAAAGGAAATTCTTACAGTCTCTCTCCATTCAGGATGATGTAGGTGGTTGGTTTTGTGTAGAGAACCTTATTGCATTGAGGAATTTCCCCTCTACTCATATTCTGCTGAGAGTTTTTAGTATGAATGGATGTTGGACTTTGTTGAATGCCTTTTCTGCATCAACTGAAAAAATAAGGTGATTCTTATCCTTTGTGCTATTTAACTGGTTAATCACATTAACTGTTTCTCTGATGTTGAACCAGCTTTGCATCCCTAGTATGAATCCAACTTGGTCATGATGAATTATCTTTTTGATATGTCGTTGAATTCTAAGATTACCCTTACCATTCTAAATTTAAATGAGACTTTCACTTCTGCATATCTTTTTAACTTCCTCTCTGTGTGAAAGCGTTATAACTACAGTAATACATTGCTCTTTGTACTGTGATGATATCATAGATTTCATGTTATGATCACTGGTTCCTGTCTTTTAGTATTTTAGCTTTGACTGAGCTTTGTGACTTTGCTAACTGAGTAGGAATCTGGGTGCTGAGGCCTGCATTGCCTTTTTAATTATACACTTGATGGTTTTGCTTTCCTAAGCAAATGCTTCTTTTAGTATTTCTCATAGTTTTGGTTTGGTTTTTTACAAATTCTGTAACCTTCTGTTTATCTGCAAATGTCCTAATGTCATCATCATATTTGAAAGACAATTTTGCAGGATATGTAATTCTTGGGTGTAAGTTTCTCTCCTTCAAGGCTTTGAACATGCCATCCTACTGACTTCTTTCCAACATGTTTCTACCAAGAAGTCAGACAAAACCTACAGGGCTTCCATCTGTATGTTATCTTTTCTTTAAGACTCTCTGCCTTTAAGAGAACCTATTTATGATTCATTTTATTAAGCTTCATTATAATATATCTTCATGTCTTTCTTTTGTGGCCTTATTTTGGTGGTGTTCCATAAGCATCTTGGATATCTATGTTCTCTACTTTCATAATTTCAGGGAAGCTTTCTACCAGCAACTCTGCAACAGTACTCTGTATTCTCAGCTATCCCTCCCTGTTCAGGAACTCCAGTTATTCATAAATTATTCCTCTTAATAGAGTCCCACATGTTTCTTAATGCTTCTTCATTTTTCTTATTTCTTTTCTCTGATTTTTTCCTCATAAATGCTAGTGTTAGTTTCTCTATCCTCAAGGTCACTAAGTCTGGCTTCTATCTCCTCAGTTCTGTTCTTTTGGTTTGTATTGAATTGTCCGATTCTGTAATTTTATTATTAATCTGCTGCACTTTACATCATTGATGTTCCATCAGTTCAAATAGCTTACTTAATTTTTCATTTTGTTCTCCTGAATTTTGTTTAATATCTGTGAGGGCTCTATACATAATTCTTTCGTACTTGAACTCCAATAGTTTCATAAAGGCTTCTTCATCTGGGATGCTTTTTGATTCTTTATTTTGTGATTGTTAATGGAGCCACGGTGGACTCTAAGGTCACCATGAGTTGGATCTGACTCGACGGCACTTGTCTGGCTTGGCATGGTGGACTGCTTCTTTAGATGCTTAGCTATTGATTGTGGCCTTCACACCATCTACAAGCTGTGTGGTTTCTCTGGTGTTAACTCAACAGGAGCTCAGGTATGGGTCTCAGAGGGGAGTTGGTCACCACCCACCTTTGTGTACTCTAGTGACTGACCCCAGGTGGACTCTCTAGGGTGACAGGCTTTGCCTCCTGGCTGGCATCCTACTTATAGAGTCACTGGAGCCCTGTCAGTTAATGGTATAATGTGGATCAGTGAAGGGTGGAGGAGATGATGACGGGCTGCTAAGCAGTCAGTTCCCCAGGAGATCTTATTTTAAAAGGTACTTTACTGCTAAGCAAGTCACTGTCCAACAGGTGCCAAAATGAGTCAGGCCCTGAACTGTGGCAGGGCCCACCTTCCTGCTGACAACAGAATCACCTTATAGTCTGTCCTTAGACGCTATGATGTGGTTCAAATTAGAGAGGAGTCATGGCCTTGCTGCCATCTTCTGCCAGTCCCCACCCATAACTCTAGGCACCACTACCCTAAACACAGCTTTTCTGCTGGAGCAGCACTTTCCAGACAGTCACTGCTACTCAGCGTGAGAATTAGCCACAGCTAAGACTTCTGGTTGTGTGACTCCGTCTCCCAGCTGACCAAGACAGCATCCTGCCAGAGCTGCACTTTCTGCCATGAAACAGCAGAATCTATCGTCCAGCTCAGAAATGAGTGGCCGGAGGGGCAGCTGCTCAGTCAGCAGCTGGGCTTTCAACATATGTCTACCCCAAGTATAGTCTCTCTGTTGTGCTATATGCTGTTAGCTTAAGCACTGTAGTTTGGTTTATTTGCTGGCTCATGCCCAGTCCCCACCTCCTGGAAAACAAAGAAAGCATCAGTACCTGCAGTCCTCCCAAACAATGTGTCAGAAAAAGCAGGGCTTAGGGTGTGGCTGCCTCATGTCAGAGAGAGTTAGTTTCCCCTTTACTGGTACCCAGTTCAATCTGACAACCCCATGCCAGATCCTAGGGCTCTCTGGATGTCTACATTGCTCCATTCAGTTATCGTTCCAAGCCTTAGTTCTCAGGGGAGATTGAGGAGCCATGAGTCTAGTCTGCCATCTTGGCCCCACCCTTAGTTCTAGACAATTCTAAGAGGAGTTATGGAACACTAATTTCTCCACTAGATCTTGAGATGACACCAACTGATCTCTTCATAACTTCTCATCTTGCTCTGTTTTGTACAGGAAATTATTTATAAAGGAAATTAAATTGATTATATTGACAATTATAACTTTGTGAAGTATGGGATACAAGGTATGGAAGTTCTCATTAGAAGAGCTTAAAAGAGTATCCGTACAGACTTGCTATTTCAGTTAAGGTTATTCTCACAAGGTGAAAAGCTGATTTAAGATTTTGATTGAGTGTGAAGAGATATCCAGCATTATTCACATTGAAAAGCAACTGATTCATCACAGTAAGAAACTTCAAATTTTTGTCATTCTAATTTTTCACTTAAGAGAGCATTAAGTAGATCTTGCAAGAACTTCATTCTTTTATAAATATCAAAATAAAGTTCTCCATTGTCTAATATACATGAGTTTTTCATTAGATGATAGACAGTCTCCTTTAGACTTGAAAAAATGCTCATCAGTTTGTATTCTTTCATTGAGATAATAAGTTGATTCAATTTCTAGAATTTTATCTTTTGAGACCAATTAAAAATTAAAATATATAATGATGTTTGTCTTTTTTGTTTTATAGTCATATCATAAAAGGATAATAATGACAAGATGATATGCTAAACTGCATTCAAGATAAAAAATATTTTGTTTCCAAATAACGAAAACATTGAAAGAATTTAATGTATAATTGAACCATAATCCACTAATCTAACAAATTGAAAAGTCACATTCTTTTGCCTGTAGAAAAGAAAGTAAACTGAGCAAATAATTTGTGAATATAGACTGTATGAAGAAAAACTTGGCAACAGGATTGGAAGAAGATCCATTAACAACCTGTGATATGCAGATGATACAACTTTGCTTGTTCAAAGTGAAGAGGACTTGAAGCACTTACTGATGACAAAGAATAAACATATCTTTCAATATGGACTATATCAAAATCCTCACTACTAGACCAATAACTAACATCATGATAAGTTGAGAGAACATTGAAGTTGTCAAAGATTTCGTTTTACTTGAATCCACAATCCATGCCGATGGAAACAGCAGTCAGGAAGTCAAAAGACTCATTACACTGGGCAAATCTGTTGCAAAAGACCTCTTTAAAATGTGTCAAAAAAAAAAAAAAGGAGACTTTAAGGACTAAGGTGTGCCTGACCCAAGTCATAGTGTTTTCAATCACTTCATATGAATGTTAGACAATGATTAAAGAAGAATGATGAACAATTGATGTCTTTGAGTTATGGTGTTGGTGAAGAATACTGAATATACCATGGACTGCCAGAAGAACAAGCACATCTGTCTTGGGAAAATGTACAACCAGAATGCTCCTTAGAAGCAAGGATGGGCACATTATCAGGAAATCACTAAACCCTGGAGAAAAATATCATGCTTGGCGAAACAGGGAGTCAGTGAAACAGAGGAAAACCTTCAATGAGATGGACTGACACTGTAACTACAACAATGGGCTTGGGAAAAACAGTAATTGTAAAGATGGCACAGGCAAGGTAGTGTTTCATTCTCTTTTGTATAGACTGTCACTATGAGTTTGAACCAACTTAACAGCGCCTAACAGCAACAAAACTGTTGGTCATAGTCATTGCTGAGCTTTAACGACATTAAGTATATAAAACTCAGCATAAACCCTGATGTAAAAAAATAAATAAATACTAATAAGAGGTACTGTTTTTATTGTTTTGAAAAATTTGGATATTGGATTGGCGTTCTTGGAATCCAGCCTTCACATGGCTTTGATTGGAATTCACCATCTTAGAAGATGAATCTGATTTTTGGTCCGGTTCCCACTGATACAGTCCCTAAGAAGGCTTTGAAACTTTTCTTTGATTTTACTCCTTAGGACATGAAGCCCTTCTCCCCTATATCACAGGAAAAAATAAATAAATGAAATGTCTACAAAGTAATTCTAAACATAGAAAGTAAATCCCTGAGAAGGTGGTAAGCATTTTTATTTTTCTGAATTTTAAACGTACTAGCAAATAACTTCAACATCAGGAGGCTTTGTGAGGTGTCACCTTGGTTACACTCCCTCTCTGCTATGTTTTGATTTAGGATGAGCTACAAAGAGCATCTCTCTTCCTAGGAGTTGGAGGACAGAAGAAAGGCAGCAGCCATTTTACAAGGTGCATTCATCCATGTGTGTGTATACATCTGCACACGCATGCACACACACAAACACACCTAGTTATTCAGTCATTTAGGTGCCACTGTGAAAGGATTTTGCAGATAGGACTAAAGTGACTAATCAGTTGACTTACAGTTAAACAGAAGGGATATTACCTTTGGTAAGCCTGACTTAATCATTTGAATGGCCTTTCAAGCAAGGATTAAAACTTCCCAGAGCTAGAGATTTAAAACAGCAGAGAAGCCTACATTTTCTGTCTCTTCCCTATGGGTGTTTCTTGCTGACTGACACCTGTGGACAACAAACTCACGCCAGTGGGGTTCCTGCTGCCTTCCCTTCCTCACTGCCTGCCCTACTGACTTGAAACTTGCTTAGCCAGTCCCCAGAATTACTTAAGTCAATTCACTGTATTAAATCTTTGTTCCACTTCTTCTTTTCTTTTTGAACCCTGGCTAATACAGACATATGGAATAAATTGGAATTTCCCTCCAGCAATTTCCGTGGCAAGCATCAAAAGAGATAAAAAAAGAAATCATCGACTTTAATGTTTCTAAACATGGAAGTCACAGTAATTGGAACCCTTCATTTATAATTAGACACTTAATACATCAAATTATGACCATGATATTATGCATAAAACTTATTTTCAGTTCCATATAAAATAGAATTTCATAATGTTTTTTCATGATCCCAAAATATAAGAATACATAATATACAATCAATTTACATGGGAGCCCTGGTGATACACTGTTTGCTTGGCTGCTACCCAAAAGATCAGCAGTTCAAACCTACCAGCTGCTGTCCAGGAAAAAGATGTGGCAGCCTGCTTCCATAAAGATATACAGCCTTGGAAACTCTACAGGGCAGTACTACTCTGTCCTATAAAGATCACTATAGGAAAGATCAATTTGACAGCAATAGATTTGGTTTTGGTTAAGTTTATAGGTTTACTAGTTAGAAGACAGTCATCAAAATGAAACTTACGTTGATACTTTAATACAATGTTCACTGAAACAAATTAACTTCAAAGATAATGTAACTTGGGTGTTAACCCAGCAATAGTTCAAGTACTGTTATTGATGTTTATATTTTACACAAAATAAAGTGAATTGAAATGTATAAAAACAACATGAACTATACAAAAGTAGACTCACCTGGTTTCTGCAATTATGTCTTTGTAGAAGTCTTTCAGCAGAGATACTTTGTTCTCAGAATTTTCCTTCACCAAAAAGGAGAATAATGCTTTCACAAACTGTTTTATGAAATTCACTAGGCTTCTTGAAAGGGAAATTATTTTCCCACCATTTTCTGTCTGTGTATGGTTCAAGAGGAGATTAATGAAATCCACTATTTGAAGGCCAGTATCACTAAAATTTAGGGCTTCTTCTTGAGAATTCCCAAATAAGTTATTGATTGAATTAATTATGATGTTTTCCAAAAGCAACTGAATGACAGAGAAATTAGTTAGCTGTTGTTGGTTTAGCAGATGTGTAAGGAGAAAATCAAAATTACTTTCTCTGGAAATGTCTTTGAGGTAGCCCAAAAAGGTAGTAATATCTTTAGCTAACAAGGCTATATCAGTTGAACTCTTACGGGTTATAATAGAAAATAACGTTTGTATCATTCTGATGTGGTTTTTATTTGCATATTTATGAAGCCAGTTTTCTGTGCTCTTTAGAAAATCTTCAATAATTTCTAATGTCTTCAATGATGATGAATTCAGGTTTTCCAAAACATAAGAAAACTGCAAAGTTGTGTTTTGAGGAGTCACTGAATTTATTGTTTTAATTTCTTGGTTAATTTCAGAAATCAGATGGCTGATATTATGTCTTAGGTCTTTCACAGTATGTTCAAACTCAAGCCACAGTTCTTCAAAGCTGTAAGGTGTTTCATTTTTTTTAGTGAGATTTGATAAAGCTTCTACACTACTCCCTGTAAGATTCACATTCAGAAGCATCATGAACGGAGAGACTAGAGAATTAGAGCTATTTTGGGGGATTGGACTGCCAGAAGTTGATTTTTCTATTACTTTCAATTTTGAGGAATTACTGTCTGCAGCAGACATCTTTGTTCCTTCATTTAAATTAAAGATCTTGTTTAAACTAGCTAGTCTATCAAAAAATTTTTCACCTGATATAACTTTTGTAAAGTTAACATTTTTAAAAAACTTAACGATTTGCAAAGCAACTTGTTTTATGGAGCCACCAGTACAAAGTTCAGAGATGTTGACATTAGTTTGATTTCCGGAAAACAAGACGTATGGTATCACCTTATGCCAAAATTCTTGTATTTTCTCAAGAGGAGTTTTAATGGGGAAAACTTCAGATAGTTCTAGAAGGATGGAATTCCAATTCACTAATTCATGCATTACGCAGACCACTTTTCTAGTCAATTCTATCCTTGAACTTTTATTTGAGCACTGTAAATTTTCAGGGAGAGACAGGTGGAGGTACTCAAGTAGCCCAGCTACTTTTCCATAAAAGGGAGAAAAAAATACCTTGTAGGCATTACAGATGTTTAATTCAGATGTCGTGTGATTCCAGCACCAAATCTCAGGAAGGCAAGTTAAAGCCTCTGAAACAATACCCGGTTTGTCAGATACCAATTCAATTACGTCCAAGAGAGTTTTGACTGCAATAGCAAAGTTTTCCTTACTGATTCTTGAAAAGGTTATTCCATGAAGGAGAGTGAAATTATAAACATCCTTGAGGGCCTCAGTGATGTCTTTGTCAAGGACCTTCCGCAGAAGCCTCGCAGCCTGAGGAAGCACGTAGTACACATCCACCGCAACATTAACATCGTCTTTAGGAAAGAGGCGCGAGAGCTTCAACAAATGGTTAACGTTCCAAGATTGCGAGCTCTCTACGAGTTTTTCTATCAAACCAACCAGCACGTTGATGTCCAAATTGCCAGTCTCTAATTTACTGACATTTTTAAAGAAACCCATTAAGTTTTTATTGATCTGTTCCAGCTGATCTACTATTAGATCTATGTCTGCCTTCTTGAGACTTCGCATGAGTGAAGACACTTTCTTTAAAACTTGGACATTTCCTGTGTTTGGGGGAAGAGCATGATGAACTGCAGGCATGAAGGAATTTAACACATCTCGAAGCACTTGAATACCTACACCCACAGTTTCCATGATTTGATGTGGGATTATTTTTGACGAATTCTGAAGATCTTGTGATAAGATGACAGCAAGGTAACCAGCAAAATGAGAAATGGAGTTTCCTAAACTGTTTAAGTCCTTCTCCTTTGGACTGGTGGCAAACATACCTAAAATCTTTTCATATTTGGAAGGGAAATTCTTTTCTAACATGTCATGAGAAAAGTCCTTCAGAAGTTTCTGAATTTCCTTTCCCAGTGCTCTTAAATGTAGCCAGATATTTTGGAATTGTTTGGGAATTTTATTTAACATTTCTGTGGGACTTAGCATCCATTCAGCAAAATATTTCCAGTTAGATTGAGACGGAAGATCAAAATCTCCTGTTAAATTGTTGATAATCATCCTTATTTGATTTGTGAAATCATTTAAAAAGGTTAAAAAAACCTCAAATTTTGGTAGCTTCTCTTTTTCAAAGGCTGCAGTAAATATAACATTTAGAAAATCAGTTACATTTGTCAGGTAAATATTCATACAATTTATATTTGACTTATTCTGTGAACAAAGATGTTCCTTCATATTTAACACCCAAGAAACAAGTTTCATTGCATTGCTTATTTTCTTTTCCTTTTCTCTGAAACTTCCCAAAATGCTCTGAAGGTGGCCTTGTGAAATACTGGAGTTATACATATCATACAAATGATTTATGACATCTATCCATGAAATACATCCTTTTAGACTGTGGGTTATGTTCTCAGAAGAAAATTTTGAGTTTAACATGGCCAGAATATGAAATGCCCTCTGGGAAGTATTTATATATAATAAGTCATCTTCAAAAAGAAACTTAGTAATATTGTGGAAAACCTCAGAACAGGACAACAAATCTTGGTTGAGGGACACATTTCTAAGAAATAATATTGTCTCCCTTAGCTCACTGATGACATTTTGAAACTTGATTCCATAATTTGTTAGACTGTTTGAAAGAAAGTGACCTGGCAAATGTGTACTTCTATCTATATATTCTGAGGCATTGCTTAACTCAGTAAAAACCTTAATCATAGAATATAAAAACTCTCTGCTTATATTGGTACTCAGTGGAAATATCTTTAGCTGATGCAGGGCAGTTTCCATGCTGAGAAGGGACTTCTCTACTTTGTCAGGGTGAAGCGATTTTACTGTAATGAGTGTATCACCTAGTGCTATCCAAAGATCACTGAGATCCAAGAAATCATTCCAATCCAGGAATTCATCAGTATGAGTTAGTGTTATAAACAAATTTAACAGCAGTCTAGCAGGATTGAGGGGAAATAGTCCCTGGCAACTTTTAGAAATGTTCACATCATTTTCCAATTCATCCAAAAGCCGATTGAGACCAACACGAAGAGAATTGAAAACATTTGCGTCAAACCTAAAGATATTAGATATGCTTTCCCAGATTTCGGTCCACATTTGAATCCATGAAATGGTGCAGTGAGTGGCCATAAACTCATCGAATGTCCTGCCATTTGCTGAAAGTTTTGAAAGAATTTTTGCCCACAGAAGAACAAACGAGGATCCCTCATCTGTTGAATAATTTAGAAAAGAAACACTTTCGTTATGCAAAGCAAAGCATTCATTACCTAAGAGGGCTTCCGCAGAACCATTGAAGAGTTCACTCATATACTGAAACAAAGAAATACGAAAATCTTTATCTACTGTGAATAGTTGTTCAAGGCCTGTCAAGATAGCATGGATCATTTCCAAGTCCTGACTTGCTACGGATCCCAGGAGCGGGGCTTGAAACTTCAAGAAGTGAAAAAATGAGAGCAATTGGTGGCAATAAGATAATTCAGAAATTCTACCAAGAACACTTGTTGTCTGAGATAAAAGTGCAAATGCTTTGCTTATGTTTTGGGAATGAAATTGGTTTATAATATCCAAAATGTTTTCTGAGATTTGTGTAAGGAAAGTCAGCAGAGACTCTCTGTTCAGATTGCTCGAGAAGAACTTATACATGTGCTGGTGAAATGAAGAACAAATCTGCAGAAGGAAAGCTGAATCCTTGTCCTTGAAGACATTTTGGTACATATGAGTCAACATTTTATCAGTTTCTTGCTTTAGAGATTCAGGAAGGGTTGAGAAAAGATCAGATGCATTCCTTATAGTACAGACTATGTTTAGAATTTTTGAAACCTGCTCCTGTGTCATAAATCCAAGTTCATAGAGACTACTTATTATCTTCTCACTTAACTGTACAAAATCCATGTTCACAGCTAATGATTTAGGCCAGTCTGAATGGAATAACTTCCAAAAGCTTTTACTTACGATCCTTTCATAATCTATAACAGAAAAATTTAAAATTGTAGACAAGTTTTCCAATTTAGCTCTTTTTTCTTCTGAAATGTCATACAGCCACAATTCTTGCAGCTTAGGTTTAAGTTTCAAAAGCATTAATTCCATGTTTCTGGACACATTTCCTGATTCCTTATTTATCCAGTAACTTCTAAGAGTTTGTATTTTTTCTGTCATGTCTTTGCCAAATTTCAAAAGTTTCTCAATATCAGAAGCAGATGGGCCTCTCTCTAAACTTTTTAAATGATTTATCCATAAAAGGCTTATTTTCAAAAATGTTTCAGTGGGAGATAGGACGTTATGGAATCTGGGAACACTGGATGAGTTGAAAGAATTAGGCAATAATTTCTCCAAAAACTCCACAAATGTTGAAAGAAAGTTCATTTGTTCATCTTCAAGGGTAGGTAACTTATCTTCTATCATTAGAAGAGCCTTTGTTGAATTTAAGGCCCTGCAATATCAACACAATTGTTTTATTAGTAGTAAGGAAAAACATAAACACAACATAACTGTAAATAAATTCTGAAGAGATAATAGCTTTACAGTAAAACAAATATTTACTGGACAAAATATTTCTCAACACAAACAAATATGAATCCTTGAAAGAATTTTTGTTTTCAGTAGAACACGACAGCCCCATAGGGTATCCAAAGAGTGGTTAGTGGATTCGAACCATCAATCTTTTGGTTAGCAGCTACAGCTTTTAATCACTGCACCATCAGAGCTCCCCTAACGGTCTAATAACTCAATTTACAAATCCACTTTTGAAGTTCTTGGTGCCCTATATGTTTCAGAATTCAGAATGTTCGGACACCAGAAAAGTAACAGCACATATAACAGATATAATTTAGTGTCTCCCAAGGGGACGGGACCATCCAGTCAACATATTAATATTTCCAGTGAAATCTGTGGCCCAAGAGGGGTTAACAGTTTCAAATAGCTTCACTTTAGTTTACGTCAAATTAGTTTCCATGTCAATCTGAAGAAGAACATCAACTTTCAGAGTTTTTAAAATTTCAGAATACAGAGAACAGATTTTTGAACTTTGTTGGCTATCATGTGGGACAAAGAACTCACTTTGGCCTTTGTCTCTGGTTTCTGGAAAATAGACCTTGGAATCTCCTGAGTAAGTAAGTTGTCTGTTTCTCTAAAAGGGTCAGGCAATATTTACATATATGCAAGTAAATAGGGAGCTAAACAGGCCCCACCCTGAGAATGGGCCCCAGGAGGGGAGAGGGGCATGATGCCGTGAGTTACGCTTGCTCATTGATTCATGTTTATACTTTGGGGTTCCAGTGACTGTCACGGAGAATTCCAGACCTTAGAGCTTTCTTTTAGGAGTTTCCTGATTGCTCAGAATATGTATGTATCAATAGAGAGAGTAGTATGTTCTTAGCGACAGTGGAATCCTGGCTCCAGGACTTCTCCCACATCTTTTGTCTCTTTGTTTTTATCTTTTTTGATCATAATAAACAGGTAGTTGTAAGCACAGGTAATCAACTCCACGAATTTTTTAAGCCATTATAAAAATTAACAAACCCATGGTGGCAAATGAACCAGCTGGAGCTGGCAAGTCAAAATCCTAAACTGTGAAGACCCAGCTCTAGCAAAGGCTGCTCAAGCAGTCAAAGAACTATCAAGTCCTTATAAGCTTGTGACCTAGCCTCAAGGGAATGGAGGAGGGAAGACAACTAATCCGAAGTGCTTGGGAGTTGCACAGACACTTTAGCCTATGGCTGGTACCCAATAATCTGGCCACAAGTGACCAGGTGTACACTGACATGCTCCCAGGTTGCCAAGGATGACATCTGGCCTAACTCTGGGTGGTTAGAGCCAGACAGGAAGTGACAAAGAAGTAGCTGGTGAAGAGAGTCCTGGAGATGTGGGAAAGTGAAGTCTGGATCCACTTTCATACTGCAACAGAATTCACAGTGATCCTTCCTGTGCAGTTAGTGTTAAAAGGTGGAGGCTTTCCTGACTTGTTCCCTTTTTAATGCAGTTTGTAGCACAACTATTGATGCCTTAAGAGTGAAAGAATTTAGAAATGTCTTTAAATCTTTACCCCTGCTGTGTAACCTGTTGTCTGGCTTATGATAGATCAAATGCAGGAATATTATCTTCCTCTCTCTCATGGATTGAATTGTGTCCTCCCTCAAATAAGTGCAGCCACGTGGCTGGGCCATGCTTCCCAGTATCTTGTGACTGTCCTCCATTTTGTGGCTTTTACACACTATATGTTAAAGGATTAGGGTGGGATGGTAAATCTTGTTACAAGATCACCTCCCTACTCCACTGTAAAGGGAGTTTCCCTGGAGTATGGCTTGCCCCACCCTTAATCCTTTCATCCTGCAAGAGATGAAAGGAAAGGGCAGGCTGAGAATTGGGAACCTCACACCACCAAGAAAGCTACACCGGGAGAAGAGCGCATCCTTCAGACCCTAGGTTTCTGTGCCAGGATGCTCCCTGGACAAAGACTGATGCAATACTGGACTTTCATCCAGAAACAACAAGGGGAAAGCCTTCCTCTGCAGCAGACACCCTGACTTTGGACTTGTAGCCTACCAGACAGTGTAAGAACAAACCTTCCTTTGTTAAAGACATCCCCTCTGTGGTATTTCTATTAGAGCAGCCCTAGCTGACTAAAACAATCCCTAATAGCTGAAATCTGAGCACAGCAAAAAAAAAAAAAAAAAAGCTTCGTTTAATCCGTTACTTGTAGGACAGGGAGTAGCTGCTTTAAAGCACAGAACATTGAAAACATTTCCTGAGAAAAATTCCCATCAAGAAAGAGAAAACTATTGCTATTAGAAATCTAATATAAGCCTCTCATAATTCTCACTTTTGCCTAAACCCAGTCCTGCATAGGAATACATGTGTGCCTACAATGAAAGTGGCTGTGCGTTGACAGAGGAGAAAATACACCTTTGTTTTTTTCTAATATGAGGAACTGATACAGTAATGAACCAGCAATAGTAGCAACAGCTGAAGTAAATCTAATACTAGTAGCAGTAATACTGCGGCACGTTTCTACAACACTTTGCAGTTCATATGTCTCTGGGAGCTGCAGACGATTTGTACTCATTCACTCTCCTAAAGATTGGTAGTATGAACCCACCCAGTGGCACTGCAGAAGAAAGGCCAGGAGATCCACTTCCTTAAAGATTACTACGAAGGATGGAATCTCTGTAATAAATTGAGTTCTAGCTCTCCAAATGTGTGTCAGCTTGGCTGGCCATGGTTCCCAGTATTAGGATTGATGTAATTTTCCCAGATGTGATAAACCTAATTTGTGCCTATGGTTAGTGAGGTAAGATTGAGTTATGTCAGAGAGGATTAGGGTGGAATGCAGCACCCTGACTCAGGCCACATCCCTGATCCAATGGAAATGTTGTTTCTCTGAGTTGTAGCTTGTTTCGCCCTTTAACTTAAAACAGATACAAGAGAAAAGCAAGCAGAGAGACAGGAGGCCTTCATATCACCAAGAAAGCAAGCTGGCAGCAGAGGACATCCCTTGGACCCAAGGTTCCTGTGCTGGGAAGTTCCTAGAGCAGGGGAAGATTGATGAAAAGGACCTTTCCCCAGAGCCAAAAGAGAGAAAGCCTTTTTCTGAAGCTGACGTTGAATTCAGATTTCTAGCCTCCTCAACTGAGAGAGAATAAATTTTTCTTTGTTAAAACCATTTCTGTTATATTAGCCCTAGATGAGTATGCTTCCATGAGTGGGAATGGTAATGGGTTTATAGTTTATCAACCACTTTTACAACTATGATTCTAATTTCTACAACAGCCCTTTAAGTTACACATCATCAATTCCATTTGGTGGAAAACGAAACTTTTCAATTGTTTTAATTAGCACATTCATCGTATTATGTGACAAAAATCAGACACGAGTCAGATTTTTTTCATTTTAGGTTCATATTTTTTAATTTAAATTGTACTGAATGTTCATTCTTCTTTATTCCCTTTCTCATTCATTAAATCTGCAACTAGTTATCTAGAATCTGTCAAGAAGGAAACTGTACACTGACAGGACATCTGTACTACAGATATGAGGTTAAACAGGACAGGAGAGTACACGTAGTCTGGGGTTTTAATTGTCTTCCTAGGACTAAGTATTTCAGAATTTCAAGAAAATGAGGAATTATACGTCAGACATAAGCAAAGGGCTGTTTCTCCAGACAGTCTATCCCATTGTCATTTCTTATGTGACCACTAATAAAATGGTTGGTGTCAAGTCTATTCCAATTTGTGGAAACCCCAAGTGTTACAGAGTCAACTGCTCCACTGTTTTTTTTGGACTGTAATATTTGCAGAAGCATGATGCCAAGCCATTCATTCATGGTGCCTCTGGGTATGTTGGAACTGTCAACCTCTATAGCTGGGTTTAAAAAGTTACTTGGCTGGCTTGGCTAGCAGGGATGTTTCACAGATCTAGACAGATGTGACAGAATGCTTCTTCAGCACAGGTGGTCATCAGATCTACCTGTAGAATTTTTTAAATGTACTAAAAGCTAGGTCCTACACACTGGGAAAATATGTCTGGAAAAAGGCCCAAGTATTTGCATTTATAGCCAACTTCACAGAAAAGTCTGATTCTTTCCTAATTATGAAATACACTGTTGTAATGCAAAACTTCTGCCCCATTGCCAGCCCCATATATCATCCAAAAATAAGTGTTGCCTTTAAATTATATACAACGCCTATTATCATACAGAAAACTATCCATTTCAGTACATGTGCTAAAATACCAGAGCAGTAAATAGGCAGATTCTGTTCCAAAGTCTCCAAAACTACCAGACTCTAAATCTTAGATCATACATATATACATACCATAAAAAAATAGATAAGATTACTTTTCAGATGGAGATTTTAGATTTGAAATATGTATTATAAATTGTTACTATTTTTTTTATCAAACAGTCTATATAGACCTCTGATCTAAAGAGAAGCACAAATTCTAGGTCTTCCTATGGAGGTAAAGTCATTTTACCATAATCCATATTTCCATTTACAAATCAAGGAAAATGTGCCTATGTGTCATACATTCTATTAAACACTTATCGAGCACTTAATATGAAATCTTGTGTTGATGTCTCAATCAAGATTTTAAAATTTATAGCATGCACATCTTAAAATTAGGTTTCTCATATCTTCAAGTGATACTTAAGTCAAGACTTGAGAGTTTGAATTCTGAAAACTTACCCAGGTATTGAAGTTATTGGTGACTTGAGTAAGTGATTCAGAAATAAAAAATAATTATCACTGATGGTTTTCCAATCCATGTTTCCTTCATAACAAGGAGATTCCTCAAAAAAAGCTGAATAAGGAAAGCATTTCATATACTGAATACAAGTTGAATAAACAGACAATTCTAGTAACATGAAAAGTTCTATAGCAGTTCAGCAAATACGGTTGAAATTTTTTAAAAGGAAGATTTGAAATTCTTCTAATTTACTTCTACTTTAGTAATAATAGAGATTGGGTTAACACTCTCACTTGAAATAACTAAAAGATGAACAAAAATACGAAACAGCAACTTTCAAGACACTGAACATCAAGCAGTGAAAGACAGTGAGACAAAACAAGGCAAGATCTACAAGTATCCCAGCTTACAGCCTCAAGTGAGTATCCAGTCCATAGCACAGGAAGGAGGAACCTACAGATGGCCTTAGTTGAGAAGACACTGGTTATAGTCTAGAAAGATCAAAGAAGCTTGAGTTCACAGACCAGCCACTGGAAAGGAGAGGGCTGTCCAAAGGAAAAACCACAGAGATGTGCAAAGTGCCTCTTTGGTGTATTCTCCTGAGAACTTGAAACCAGAGGCCTGAGAGATTGCTGGCCAGATGATGCCAAGCACCAACCCTATTGCCCTAATGACCTGGAGGAATCAAATGATTGAGATCCCTTTGAATTCCTTGAGAATCACGTACACCTGCACTAGCATGTAGCCTTTCCCTTTAAAAACACCTTCTTGTGAACAACAGCCAAGTAGTCTTTTGGAGGAAAATCATTTCCTCCTGCTTCCTGTGTTGTCGACAAACAATAAACCCTTAATTACTATACCTTGACTCCTATCTCAGTACTGGCTTTTGTGGCAGGTGGCACAAACCTGGAGGTTGTTCAGGAACAAACTGACCAGCTTAATCTTAACAGGAAACTACCTCAGATTGGAGAAAGGACTTCCCAAAAGAATAACATAAAAACAGTGTCCAAGAATCACACAGGGCCAGGAGCAAAATCTGTTTCTATTAGCCAGACTAGAAAATCTCTAGATATTGAATTCAGTTCAGTGAATTCAGATTCAATGTCTCTAGACACAGAACAGAGTATGCAGATCAGTGTTGCTGAAGTAGCAGGGAACATTTGTACTGAATATCTCTCTAGCACTGTCTAAAAAATATTAAAAGCAAGCCCTGAAAAATCATTAAACTGCATCCAAAAGTAAAGTCAAGAATATTTACAGGATTACAAAACTAACCAAAACAAAACAAGGCAAAATTGACTTCTGCCATCCAATCAAAAATTACTACATAAACAAAGAGGCAGGAAAGTATGACCTACAATTAGGTGAAAATTTATTCAAACAAAATTCACCCAAAACTGACATAAATGTTATAATTAGCTGAAAAGAATATTAAAAAAAATAAATGGGAATGACATAAATATCAGTTCCAACTCAAAATGACCCTTCAGTACGTGGAAGAACTGCCATGTAAGACTTTCCAAGGAGGGGCTGAATGCCAACCTTTTCTTTAGCAGCCAAACTTTTAATCATTGTGCTGCCAGGGCTCCAAATATCCTCATAACATTGAATTTAAAACAGAAAAAAAGACCTAACTTCATGCTGCTATGAATGCACCGGAAATATAAAAATGAATAGGTTAAAAGTACAAGGACAGAAAAAGACATCACCTTAACACCACTCAAAATAAAGCTGAAGTGACTGTATTACTAGCAAACAAAACAGATTTCAGAGCAAAGGATATTATTATGAACAGAGAAATTTATTTCATATTGTTAAAGTCTTTAATTTATCAAGAGGACATAATTCTAAATATATACCTTATAACAGAGTTTCAAAATACATTAGAAAAACTGATAGAACTGCAAACAGAAATAGGCAAATATGCAGTTGTACTTAGAGATTTTTATACCTTTTTTTTAATAAGTGGTATAATTGGAAGACAAAATATTTTAACATAATCAAACAGCTTGATCTGATTAAAGTTTATAGAATGTTTCATTCAGCAAAAGTATAATACATATGCTTCCCAAGTGGAATGGAATATTCACCATAAAAAATCATATTCTGGACCATATAACAAGGCTCTAGAAATTTAAAAAGATCTAAACTATACTTAATATGTTTAATGACAAAACCTGACTCAAACCCACTATTGTCAATTCCAACTCATAGCAATCCTATAGACACAGTAGAACTGCCCATAGTGTTTCCAAGGAGTGCCTGACAGATTTGAACTGCCATCCTTCTCATTAAGAGCCATAGGACTTAACCAGTAAACCACCAGGGTTTCCACTAACAAAGATGGAATTAAATTAGAAACAGAAATAGTAAACAACCATATATCTGGGAAGTCTCAAATCATTTGGAAATTAATTTACACACCTCTAAATAACTAAATATATAAATTGAATTTGCAATTATAAACTTCCCACAATGAATACTAATGACTGAGGTAGCCTCATTGGTGAATTCTACCAAACATTCAAGGGAGAAATAATATAATTTTACACAAACTGTGTCAGAAAACTGAGAAGAAAAGAATATTTCCCAACTCATTTTATACTAGGGATTATCCAAATACTAAAACAAGACAGATGTTACAAAAAGAGAAAAACATAAACCATCATCCCTCATAGCATAGATGAAAAATGTTAAAATTTCAGCAAATTGAATTCAACAACATATAAAAATTTAAAATATATTGACTGGGTAGAGTTTCACCCAGATAAAAAAGTTGTCCTAACACTGAAAAATCAATCAATATAGTTTATCATGTCAATAAAAGAAAGAACTATGTAATCATCTCAATAAATGTGGAAATAGCATTTGACAAAATCTGACATTCGTTCCTGATAAAAACAAAGACTAGAAAGAAATTTCTCTACCTGGTTAAGGACATCTAATAAAAAACTATAATGAACACAATCAATGGTAAAATGCTGAATGTTTCCCTGCTAGAATCAGAAATAAGACAGGGATGATTTTTCTTATGTATTCTTTTTAAAAAGGTACTAGAAGTTAAAACCACTGTAACAAGGCAATTGAAATAGACAAAACGCACACAGATTGGAAAGGAAGAATTACACTATCCTCATTCACGTATAGCATGATCTTGTATTTAGAAAATCCAAAAGTCTACAAAATTGAATTGGGAAAGTTTGTAGAATATATGGTCATTATAAAAAAAAATTAAATGTATGTTTATACAATAGCAATAAAGACTGAAAATTTTAAAAACAATACTATTAACAATAGCATAAAAACCATAGAATTCTCAGTGATAAATCTGGGAAAATATCTGAATAACCTTTACAATTAAAACTATAATAAATTGCTGAGAGAATTTAAAAATATGTAAATAAAAGGAAAAATATGCCACATTCATGGTTGCAAGACTCAATATAAGAAAGGCAATTCTCCTCAAGTTGATCTATAGATTCAATGCAATTCTTGTTAAATATCAGCTAGCTTTTAACAAATTTACAAATAGACTTGAAAATTCATATGGGAGTGCAATTAGGTAGAACGGCTACAACAATTTTGTAAAAATAAACAAAGTTGTAGGACTAATATTACCTGACTTCAGGGCTTACTATAAAGCTATAGTAATCAAGACCATATAGTTATTCCAATCAATATACATGTAAAGGCAGACAAAACAATTGCTGGTACAGAAAAAGATTCACACATAACTGGACAACTATTTCTTCACAGAAATACGAAAGCAATTTAATTGAAAAAATATAGTCTTCTCAACAAATTTTTCTGGAACAATTGGGTGTTTGTGTGAAAAAAAGTAAATTATAATAAATATACACATGTGAAGCACACACAAATTAACTAGAAATGGATCATAGAGGCAGAGTCAAAATGGAGGCATAGCCACACAACCCTGCTCAAACTTCTAAAGACAAAGACCAGCTAAATAAATTGAACCAACCAAACTGGGCACTGCAGGAGACTTGAATACGTCGAAGAAACATATAAGAATGGACTGGATAACAAAAGATTGTAGGAGTGCAAGACCACCATGAAAGAAACAATAGGACTACAGACAAAGAGATCCGACACCCAGAAGGTGAAGTGAGCACAGTAAAACTCACCAACCAAAACAGATTTACAGCGTGGCACTGACAGATACCTCTAGGTCTAAGAGCAAAAGTGATTGATACCAGCCTAAAGAAAGAAGCCCAGGACAGAAGGCTTCTACACAGTTCAGAGGGACTTGAGACCAATTTTGGTGATCAGAGGGCATTAAGACTCAGTGGTCCTGCAGGACCTAGAGTAGTCCAGGACAAGGAGGCTCAGGTCCTGTGGTACTGTGAGAAGCGAGGAGGGAATACAAACTAGCACCTGGGCAGCAGTGTGAGAATACACACAGCCTGGAGACAGGCGTGGCTTCAGAAATACACAGGACACAACCCAGGGGTGGCAGTGACAGTGACTCACGGGAAGTGTGTGATCTAGGAGAGACTGCAAGGGAATACACAAACCTCTCTCCTGCCTGTGAGTCATGGCTGTGACTGAGGCTTGGTGGGTGACCAGCCCAGCCTAGAGGCAGCAGAAGCAGTGACAAGGAGGACATGCACATGACCCAGGAGATGTAGATAAGGGACATGTGATTGGTTGCCCAACAGAGAGCTGCAAATGAAGCTCTTGGGGACCCCTGCCCACTGCAGAAGCAGCAGCAGTTGTGGCTGTGGCTTGTGGAAAAAGCATGCACACGCAAAGTACCCCCACAAGTGACAGGCTATGATAAGATCTCAAAAACAGACTTGTGTATAGAAGAAAAGACTCTTTGACAGCTGCAAGGGAGGGGAAAGAGGGAGGGCAAGGGGGAGGGTTTAGATTAGACAGTTGGTAGAAATTTGGTTGGGTGAAATCAGTGATAGCACACATTAGAAACAAGAACAATATTAAGTGGACTTCAGCATAACTTGAATACTCCTTCCATCTTAACCCAACATATTGCAAGGACAGAGTAGCTGCGGCAGGGTGAAGGAGACCATGCTCTTAGGCAAAATTGAGGCCAATTGGCACAACTAGCATTTTACTAAGGGGGCTCTCTGTACCCCACATTGGTGAGCGGTGTCTGGGGTCAATCAAACTCTTAAGTCTCTTTAACTGAAACAGTTTCCAGATGGCTTAGAGACCACTATCAATTTCTAAACACCTAAAGAAGCAGACTACCATGGCTTCTGAAAACTCCCAAAATAAAGCATCAATGAATTTCTCAGATGCAGAATTCCTGCAACTATCAGAGATAGAACACAAAAGATTGATGTACAGAGCTGTGCAAGATATCAGGAGAGAGATCAGGCAAAATGCAGCAGAGCACCTGAAAAATTAAATAAGCTGCAAGAAACACTTGAGCAGAAATGCTTTGAAATTTAGCAGATTAACAATAAAATTACCAAGTATGACAACTCAATAGAAAGTCAAAGGAGCATGATCAAGGATATGGAAAGCAGACTTAGCAAGCTTGAAGACAAAGTAAATGACACCAGCATGCACAAGGAAAAATCAGATAAAAAGACTCAATAAAAGTAAAGAATCACTAAGGGTGATGTGGGAATCTATTAACAGAAATAATATTTGAGTGATTGGAGTACAGAACAAGGCAGGATAGCTGAAAATACAGAAATAATTGTTGAAGACTTGCTGACAGAAAACATCCCTGTCATCATGAAAGATGAGAAGATCTCCATTTGGGATGTTCATCAAATCCCACTCAAGATACATCCTAAAAGAAATATACCAAGGCATACTATAATCAAGCTCAATAGAACTCAAGACAAGGAGATACTAAGGGCAGCAAGACTTTAACAAAAAATAACTTACAAAGTAACATTATTAAGATTATCCTCTGACAGCTCAGCTGAAATGATATTGGCCAGAGACAATGGGATAACATAGACAGAGCCCTGAAGGAAGACAAACTGTCAACCTAGAATTATATATCCTGCAAAACTTCATTCTCAAAAATGAAAGTGAAATTAAAACTTTCCTAGATAAACAGAAATTTTGAAAATCTGCCAGAACAAAACCAACATGGCAAGAAACACTAAAAGAAGTTCTTGAATTATAAAATCAATAACATTAGATATATACTTAAATATCCAACACTTGACAGAGCATCTAGATACATCAAGACAGGAAATCCAAAAACAATAGCCAAAATTAAATCATAAAAACTAGAAATTCAAAGATCTCAAGATACAATCAACAACTACATTATATGAAAAAGAGGGTCAAAAAATGTGCACACAGACCTTCCAGATGTCGAAGATGTCAAGTAGATATAAAGACAATGAAGTTTGGATTACTTTTAGATTAAGAAAGGGGACTAAAGGAGTAGCTGCAAGGGAAACCTGTAATTCTACACATCAGAAAGCAACACATGAAGTCACAACAATTTCAAGAAAACAAACACTGAAAGCCTTGTAACGAAAACACGTGAAGAAAAAAGACTCAGCAGAAAAAATGGAGTGCAACAGAAGACACATACACAACATCAAAAGAAGACATCAAAATCACAGCACTAATATCATATATACCATTAATCACACTGCATGCAGAAGTACTAAATGCGCCTATAAAGAGAAAGTGAGTAGCAGATTTGAATTAAGTGGAGAAACCTATCTTGCTCTTGGATAGGAAGACTTAACATTGTGAAAAAGTCTGTATTTCCCAAAGTCATCTATGCACACAATGCAATTCCAATTACAATGACATTTTTTAATGAGATGGAGAAACAAATCACCAACTTAATACGGAAAGGGAGGGAGCCATGGGTAAGTGAATTACTGCTAAAGAAGAGGAACAAAGTGGGAGGCCCTACTCTTCCTGACCTTAAAACTTACTACACTGCCCCAGCAGTCAAGACAGCCTGGTGCTGGCAAAAAAACAGACACATAGCCCAATGGAACAGAATTTAAAACCCAAATATAACTTCATCCACCTATGAATAGCTAATATTTCATAAAGGCCCAAAGACTGTGAACTTGGAAAAAGACAGTCTCTTCAACAAACAGTGTTGGCATTTGCAAAAAAAAAAAAATGAAACAAGACCCTTATTTCACACTATGCACAAAAACTTATTCAAAATAGATCAAAGATCTAAATATAAGAGCTAAAACAATACAATTCTTGGAAGAAAAAATTGGGAAGATGCTGGAAGCCCTAATACATGGCACTGACCATCTACCAAAAACAACCAACAACCTCCAATCATCAGAAATGAAAATAGATCATTGGGAACTCTTAAAAATTAAACACTTGTGCTCATCTAAAGCCTTCATCAAAAGAGTAAAAAGACTGCCTACAGAGTGGAAATGAGTATTTCTGCATCATTTTTCCAGCCATCGTCTAATCTGTCTAATCTACAAGATACTGCAAAACCTCAACAAGAAAACGATAAATAATCCAATTTAAAAAATGGGCAACACATGAACTGGCACTTCACTGAAGAAGACCTACAGGCTGCCAACATATACATGAGGAAATGTTCATGATCACTAGCTGTCAAATAAATCCAAATCAAAACCGTAACGAGGTACCATCTAACCCTAACAAAGCTGGCAATTATCCAAAAAACACAGAATAATAAATGCTGCAGAAGATGTGGAGAGATTGGAACTCTTCTACACTATTGGTGGGACTGTAAAATGGTTCAACAACTATAGAAATCAATTTGGCACTTTCTTAAAAAACTAGAAATAGAAATACCATTCCTTAGAACATATCCCAAAGAAATAGTGGCCAACACAAATACATGCACGCCAGTGTTTATTGCAGCTCTCTCCACAATAGCAAAAAGCTGGAAGCAACCTAGATGCCTGTTAACAGACAAATGGTTAAACAACCTGTGGTATATTCACACAACAGAATACTACACAATGATAGGAAACAATGATGGCTTACAGAAATACCTGTCAACATGGGACCATGTAGAAGAAACTATGGAGTAAAATTAGCCAGACACAAAAGGGCAAATTTTGTATGAGATCTTTATTATAGGGACACAAAAAATCATTTAAGACCGAAGAAATCAATATTTGATAGTAAAAAGAATGGGAAAGGAGGGAGGGAGGGAGAGGGATATTTTTAAAAATTAGATAGTGTTTGGGATTAGGGTTGGGTGTAGGATGTGTCAGCATGTACTAGATCTGGGGTACCCACAACTATTCAACTTCAAAACCAAATAATTCCCTTAACATGGACCACCTCTTTGGAAGGACAGAGGAACAGGGTCTGGGATCGAGGGACTATGCTCTCACAGGACGTCAGAGTAACTGGCATACCCAAGGTTTTCCTCTCTCCCTCTGTGAAGATACTGCTCCACATATCATTTGGGTGAGTAGCATCTGGGGTTTTAAAAGCTAGCAAGCTGCCATCTAAATAGCACCAAATGGTCCCAATCTATCTGGACCTGAGAGAAAGGGTGGACATCGAGGACAGGAATAAATACGAGCCCACCAGATGGAAGGAGCCATATAACCCACAGCCTGCTTCAGCATGAGACCAGAAAAACAAGATGGTACTCAGCCACCACCAATGACAGCCCGATGGGGTACACAGATTGGAGCCCCAGACACAGCGAGTGATGGATTAGAGGACAGAGTTAGAACTATACCAAAAGACCACACCTGATGGTACTTCTGGACAGAGGGCCCCCTGGGAGCATAGCCCCTGCACTCTCTAACCCCAAACTGCAACCAGCACCAAGGCCAGCTCTCCAGCCAAAGAATGACCTGGACCATGCAAAACATAGAGTGATATTGGAAGTGAATACAACTTCAAGCATGTGCAAGAAGTCGTTTGAGACATTGTTCTCTGGAGCCCAGTTGATTGGATGATGAGGGCCAGACCTTGGTCAAAAGGTAATGGGAAGTTCTGAACAAAAGTAGAAGCATGCTGTCACATGGTGGGGGCATGCAACTAGCATAGAATAGTGGTGTACGTTCTGGGTGTTATATGACAACATGATATAGACTATAAAATTGTTCTGAAGTCACAATAAAAAATATTTTTTAAAAAGGAAATGGATCATAGACCTTAATTTAAAACCTTAATCAATTAACAGTACTTGAAGAAAACATTTGTATCTGTGTATTAGGTGAAGATGACTTAGCTAAGATACCAGAAACATGATCTATTAAAAAAAAAAGGTAAATAGCATTCCTCAAAACTAAAAAACCTGGAAGAATTTTGAATGACACTGTTAAGGGGAATAAAAAGGTAGCCACAGGCTGAAAGAAACTACTTGTAAAGCATAACCTTAATAAAGACTTACATCTGGAATAAATAGAGATTTATCAAATGCAATCATAAGGAAACAAAAATATCTTATTTAACAAGTAGAAAGGAAACAGCAAATAGACAAAAAGTGACATGCGGATGGCAAATAACTATATGAAAATACAACATTATTAATCATTAAGTGTCATGTATAGAATTATGCCCTGCCCCCAAAACGTGTGTACCAATTTGACTGAGCCATGAGTCCAAATATCACGTTATTGTTCAGTATTGTGTGAGCTTTCTTCATGTGATGTGAATTCTGTCACTTCAAGTTAATAAAATGGACTAGCAGCAGTTACAATGATGAAGTCTACAATATCAGATAGTGTCTTAAGCCAATCTCATCAGAAACATAAAAGGGAGAAAGAAGCCAGCAGAGAGACAGGGGGACCTCCAAACATGAAAGCAGTGCCAGGAACAGAGGACATCCATTAGATCCGAAGTTCCTATGCTGGGATGCTTCCAGAACAAGGAAAGACTAACGCATTACATGGAGGGCTCACAGAGAGAGAAAGCTTTCCACTGGAGCTGATGTCTTGAATTTGGACTTGTAGCCTACTGGAATGTATGAGACTTCTAGCCTACTGGAATCTGTTAAAGCCTTTCACTTGTGGCATCCTCTGTTACAGCAGCACAAGATAGTGAAGGTACTGCTGTTGTTGTTAGGTGCCACCTAGTTTGTTCTGATTCATAATGACCATGTGCACCACAGAGTGAAACACTGCCCAGTGCTGAGCCGTGCTCAGCTGTTGTTATGCTGGAGCCCGTTGTTGCAGTCACTGTGCCAATCCATGCTGTTGAAGTCTTTCTCTTTTCTGTGGGCCCTCTACTTTACCAAGAACAACGTCCTTCTTTAGGGACTGACCTTTCCTAACAACATGTCTAAAGAATGTAAGATGTAGTCTCACTATCCTTGTTTCTAAGGAGAATTCTGGTTGTACTTCTTCCTAGACTGATTTCATTGTTTTATTTGCAGTTCATGCTATAGTCAATATTCTTCAACAACACAGTTCAAAGCCATCAACTCTTCTTCAGTCTTCTTTATTCGTTGTCTGGCATTTGCATGCATACGACGTGACAGAAAACACCATGGCTTGGGTCTGGCACACCTTGCTCCTGAAAGCGACATCTTTACTTTCTTTTTTCAATGCTTCAAAGAGGTATTTTGCAGCAAATTTGCCCAATAAAATGCATCTTTTTATTTCTTGACAGGTGATTCCATGGGTGTTGATTGTGGATCCAAGTAAAATGAAATTCTTGACTACCTCATTTTTTCTTTCCCCATTTATCCTGCTTATTGCTTATTGGTCCAGTTGTGAGGATTTTTGTTTTCTTTATGTGGAAGTGCAATCCATACTGAAGGCTGTGGCCATGAACTTCACCAGTAAGTGCTTCAATTCCTCTTTGGTCTCAGAAAGAAAGGTTCTATCACCTGCATGATACAGTTTCTTAATCAGAAAAGTAGAACAAGTTGACAACAGCCAATGTGCAACCTTGAGTGTATACCACCTGTTTTCACAGACTATCTCAAGACCGGATTTGATACATGGAACACTGATGACCAGACAAGTTATGGAACTAAAACAAGGACATCCTGATGCCCTATTCTTCTTCATGTAGTTCAGCTTCTCAGACTAATTACTCAGCATACAGACTGAACAGGTATAGTAAAAGGAGACAACCCCGATGAACGTCTTTCCTGACATTAAACCATACAGTAGCCCCTTGTTCTGTCTGAACAACTGTCTCTTCATCGATGTACAGGTTCCTTACAAATACAATTAAATATTCTGTAATTCCCCTTCATCACAATTTTATTATCCATAACTCATTGCAATCCATAGTCAAATGCCTTGCATATTTAATAAAACACAGGTAAGTATCTTCTGGTAGTCTCTGCTTTCAACCAGGATCCACCTGATATCAGCAATCATATCCCTGGTTCCACATCCTTTTCTGAATCTGGACTGAATTTACGGCAGTTACCCGTCAATACAATGCTGAAGCCACTTTCGAATGATCTTCAGAAAAATTTTATTCACATGTAGTACTAATGACATTGTTCAATAATTTTCACATTCATTTGGGTGAATTTTTTAGGAATAGACATAAATACGAATGTCTTCCTGTTAGTTGGCCAGGTATCTGTCTTCCATATTTCTTGGCAAAGATGAAGGAGCACTTTCAGGACTGCATTTGTTTGTTGAAACATCTCAGTTGATATTCCATCAGTTCCTAGAGCTTTGTTTTTCACTAAGCATTTTGAAGCTGCCTTCAGTGCAGCTTGAACTTCTTCCTTTGGTACCATTTGATCCTGATCCTATGCTACCTCTTGAAATGGTTGAATGTCAGCCAATTATTTCTGGTATAGTGATTCTGTACATTCCTTCCATATTCTTTTGATGCTTCCTGTATCATTTAATAGTTTCTCCATAGAATCTTTCACTATTGTACCTTGAGGTTTGAACTCTTTTTTTTTTTTTTAGTTCTTACAGCTTGAGAAATCCTGAGCGTGTTCTTCCCTTTTGGTTTTCTGTCTGCAGCTGTTTGCACACGTCATCATAATACTTTGCCTTCTCCAGCAACCCTTTGAAATCCTCTGTCCGGTTCTCTTACTTGGTCACTCCTTCCTTCTGCTTTAGCTATTCAACATTCAAGAGCAAGTTTCAGAGTCTCCTCTGACATCTGTTTTTGTCTTTTTTTTTTCTTTTGTATCTTTTAGATGACCTCTTACTTTCTCATGCATGATGTCCTTGATACCATTCAACAAATCATTTGGTCTTCAGCCATTAGTATTCAATCTGTCAAATCTATTCTTCGTTTATTTTATTAGTATTGTGATTAACTGAAAGTTTAGAATCCAAATCAATTTGCCATGTAAAACCCCAAACACACACCTCTATTCAGCTATATCTGCTCTCCTCACCCTGTGACAGTACACTCCTCCCTTCCACTCTGTATTTCTGGTATCCACTCAGCTGGCACTTTTCCCCTCCTCTCAACCCTCCTCTCTACCCTCCTCTCTCCCCTCCAGAGAGGATTCCGTCAGACAGCCTCATACATATTAAGCCAAGAAGTACATACACTGCCTACATAACTCTGTATCCCATAGTCTTATCCACTCTTTATCTGAAGAGCTGGCTTCAGTACTGGTTTCAGCTCTAGGTTAGCAGCAAGTTCAGAGGCTATGTTCTCAGGGGACCCTCCAGGCCGTCAGACCATTAGGTATGGTCTTTTAATAGAGTTCTAGATCTATACTCCCCTTTTTCTTGTGCTACATCAGGGATTCTACACTGTGTTCCCTGGCAAGGCAGTCTTTGGTGATGGCCGGGCACCATCTAGTTCTGGTCTCAGGCTGATGGGTTCTCACAATCATATCAACCCTTCTGTCTCCTAGACTCATATTTTCCCCATGTTTTTGATGTTCTTGGTTTTCATCTGCTCTTGACGGGTTGGGACCAATTGATGTTCTTCAGATGAAATCTTGGTAGCTTTGAAGACCCCAGGCACCACTCAGCAATACGGGTTTCAGAAAAATTTCTTAGAAAAAACTAGCTATGCCAGTTGATTTGGATGAGCTCACAAACCATGGTCCCTAGAACTCTGCCCCTGCTACTTTGTCTTTTAAAATGCTGGCTTATATTTAGAAAACCTTTTAGCTTATGGTATAGCTATTCTTGAGAAGGTCTGTAAGCTCAGATGAAATACACTGATGGTTGTACTTTGGCTCTCACTGATGTATTCTAATTCTCTTCAGTCACAATTTGAACTTGTATATGAGCAATTGATAGTCTGTTCCACAGCTGGCCCTGACCTAGTTCTGACTGATGATAATGAGTTTTCCCATCATGTCTTTCCACAGATGTAGTCTATCTGAATATTGTGTATGCTATTTGGTGAGGTCCACATATACAGCTGTCATTTACGAGGTCAGACAATTAAGTTTGCGAACTATCCTAGAAAAAGTGATACATACCTCATTGCTGAATATCACTATGGTCACCTTTGAAGTACTCCCCTTGGGAAGCTGTGCACTAATGCCAGTGCCTAGTCTACCCTTCAAAGCAACTTTGAAACTCTTTTTCTGGAACAGCCATCAGAGTTGTCAAAGAATGAGGTCTAACAGTTAAATTTGCAAACTCATCATAGAAAAAGTGCTTTGAAGGATGGAGTAGGCACTGATGTGGGCACATGACTTCCCAAGGGCAGTACTTGAAAGTTGACCATAGTGATATTCAGTAATGAGATATGCTGCACTTTTTCTAGAGTGAGTTTGAAAATTCAATTGTCCAACCATGTATGTTGGTGAAAATGATTTTTGTAATGAAGAAGTCATTGGTCTTGCAAAATCCACCACGCAATCTTTGACACTGTTTGTATTACTAAGGCCATATTTTTCAGCTACAAATCATTCTTCGTTGCTTACAACTTTTGCAAACCAATCACCAGTAAAATATTATATCTTGATTGCATGATTGATCAATTTCAAACTTCAGAAGTTGGTAAAAATCTCCTATTTCTCATCTTCTACCTTAGTGGTTAGTGCATAAATTTGAATGATACATTAACTGGTCTTTCTTGTAGGTTTATAGATGTTATCCTATCACTGAGAATGTTGTATTTCAGGGTAGATTTTGGAATGTTCTTTTTTGATAATGAATGTAACATCATTCCTCTTCAAGTTTTCATTTCCATAATGAAATATGATTTTCCTATTCAAAATGGTCAATAACAGTTCATTTCAGTTCATTGGTGCCTAAGATACTGATTTTCCTTTCGTTTTTGACCATTTAAAATTTTTCAAGATTGTACTTTGTACATTCCACATTCTGATCATTAACAGATATTTGCAGCTGCCTGTTCTCATTTTGAGCCATGCAGCATCAGCCAACATTGTCATGGATTGAATTTTGTTCCCCAAAAATACGTGCAACAATTTGGCTGGGCATGTCTCACAGTATTGTGTGATTGTCCTCCGTTTTTTTATTTTCCTATGCTGTAAATCCTGTGAGGTCTGACAATTAGGCCCATGGACTTAATTGTCCTAAGTGCTATGTACCTCATTGCTGAATGTCACTAAGGTCACCTTCAAAGTACTCCTCTTGGGAAGCTATGCACCAATGCTAACACCTAGGCCACCCTTCAGAGCAATTTTGAAACTCTTACTGGAATGGCTATTGTCCATAGGGGCAAGGTGGCACATCTGTGAACTTAATTGTGTGGTTGTTTGTGAGGGAGTTTTTAGCCAGTAAACAACAACTGTATTGGAACATCCTTCCTACTCACCTGATCTAGTCCCCAGTGACTTTTTTCTTTACCCAAAGGAAAAGGAAACATTGAAAGGAAGATATTTTGATGACATTCAGAACATCAAGAGTAATGTCATAATAGCTCTGATGGCCATTCCAGAAAAGAGTTCCAAAATTGCTTTGAAAGGTGAACTAGGCACTGGCATCAGTGCGTAGTTTCTCATGCGGAGAACTTTGAAGGTGACTCTGTGTAACATTCAGCAGTGAAATATGTAGCATGTTTTCTAGGATGAGTTTGCAAACTTAATTGGCAGTACTTATAATCTCAACATTGGATTATGTTAAAGAGGATTAGGATGGGACTATAAGGCACTTACTAAGGGAGTTTCCCTTGAGTGTGACTTGTGTCACCTTTTATCTTACAAGAGATAAAAGGAAGAAGAAGCAAGCAGAGAGTCAAGGACCTCATGCCATCTAGAAAGCATATCCTTCAAACCTGAACTTCTTGTGCCAAGATACTCTCAGGCCAAAGAAAAACTGACGCAACACGGAGACCTTCTTCCAGAACCAACAGAGACAGAATGTGTACTACACTGGGGCCAGCTCAGAAGTTGGACTGCCAGTGTACTGGACTGTATAAGAATAAACTTCTCTTAGTTAAAGCCACACACTTGTATTTCTTTTAAAGCAGTATTAGATAACTGAGATGTATTCTGTTAAGACTCACTCCACTTTGAGGAGTCAGCTCTTCCCTAATCTTATTCTGAGTGCCTTGCAACCTGGAGGGCTCATCTTCTGGAACTATATCAGACAGTGCTCTCTTGTTATTTATAAAAGCTTTCACAAGTTAATTCCTTTCAGAACTACACCACCAGGTCCTTCTCCCTAGTCTGTCTTAGTCTGGAAGCTCAGCTAAAATATCTCTGCCATGAGTGACCCAGCTTGTGTCTGAATACCAGTTTGCAACATGCAAACTCCTAAAGTAAGACAAAGTGAGAGACACACAGAGGGCCAGGATGCTAGGGAAATGAAAATTAAATCCCTAATGATATACCATTGCACACTCATAAAAATGGCTAAAATTGAAAAATTGACCATGATAGTATCAACTAGTAGTGAGGATGTAGAACTATAATTCTTATAGTACATGGTAAGAATGTGAAATGCCAAAAAAACTTTTGGAAACAATTGTCAGCTTCTTAAAAGTTAAATATACTTATTATACCACCTAATCATTTTATTCAAAGGGAAACAAAAGCAGAGCTTTGAACCAGTTCATTCCAGTTCCTGTTGAGAATTTGCATTTCTAACAAGCTCCTAAGAATAAACTGGGACTCTTACCATAATATAGATTCTGATTCAGTATATGTGGAAATGCAAATTCTCATCAGAGAACTTGTTAGAAATGCAAATTCTAAGCACTGGTTCAAACCACAAATCCTGAGAAAAGGCAAAGTTTTATACAAAGATTTTTTTACACAAATATCTATATAGCTTCAACTGTAATAGTCAAAAACAGGAAACAGCCTAAATGTGAATGAGTTAATGGATAAACAAACTATGATACATATTTATAGTAGAATAATACACAGCAATCAAAAATAATGAACACATCACAACATGAAGTAATCTCAAACTAATTATGCTAAATGAAAACACCCAGACAAAAAAAAGTCTAAATTGTATAATTCCATTTATATAAAATTGTAAGAAATCAAAAAGTCTTCAGTGACAAATGCAAATTTGTTTGCCTGGAAACAGAGGCATGGGGTAGGTCTGGGAGTGACAACTGGGGAGAACTACTAATAAAGATTTGGGAGTGATGTTTATATTCACTATGTTCATTGGGATGATATATACATATGAAAAATTTACCAAACTGTATACTTAAAAGGTTAAAATTTATTATATTTCAAATATATGTCAATAAAGCTGTTGAGAAAGAAGAAAAACAGCTGAGGCTAAGACTGTGGAGTATTCAGACATTTCCTGTGATCCCACTAACAACAAAGACACCTCTCCAAAAAAATGGATCAATTATATATGACACTCTAGGGGCCTTGAACATCAAGGAAAAGGTTGAAAATCCAGACTGAGACACACTGAAGAGAATGGGTCCAGAAGTATCCAGGACTGGTAAGACCTGACCTGAAGGGTAACTTATGGCAGCCAACACAGTGAAGACAGAAGGGGCATTAAGAAAACATCTTACAGAGCAGGAGATACCAAGTGGTGGAGAGCCCACTCACTCTTCCAGAATCAGTAAAAAATAGAATTTGATTGTAAAAAGCTAAGTGGATCGTGACTAACCTACCATGCATGAATCTAAAACTTTCCTTCAGGATAAATCTCTTTCTCTTTTACCAGCACTTCCTCCTCCCTTCTCAGAGTGCTTGAGCCAGCTCCAAAGGCTGATGCATCCCTGGGTAAAAAGTAAGGTCCTTTACATGGGCCCTGAGCCCTTCTCCCAGCTTTGAAAAGGAAACAATTTAAGGGTGAGAAAATAATATGCCAACTTTCCTAAGCCATAAACTTAAGGCAGAAAGAATTTCTTTGCCTAAATCCAAAACTCTAATGCCATCAAGCTGATTCCAACTCACCGACCCTATAGGTCCTAGTAAAACGCTCCATATAGTTTCCAAGGAGCACCTGGTAGATTTGAACCACCAACCTCATGGTTAGAAGGTGTGGCTAACAATTGTGTTACCAAGGTTTCCTTCTTTGCCTAGGTGCAGGCAAAAGAGGTCCACAGAACTTGGATGACTCTCACCTCTGCATATAGCATCAAATGCCCAGAGTCTGGATGCAAAGAGAATTCACATACACTTGAGGGTAAAGGGAAACATTTTTCTCACAGACATCTAAGGATGGCTGTCACCTTCCCACCTTTCTTAGCACCCGCAGCCAAATATATGTACCTGAACATCTATGTGCTTTAAGGAACAGGGACACAGTTTCCTTACAAACACTCATGGACATCTATCAAGCCCCTGACTTTGTGAGTGCTTTCAGCCAGATACCTATGCCTATACCCATTATCCTGTTGAACCAGGACTGTAGGGGAGAGACTGCACCACACACATGGTTACTGACTATCTGGACATCTAAGCTGAACGCACACAAGAAAAGTAAATAGACTCCAGGGCTCACATGTCTACCAGCAGCAGCTATAACCATCTCGTGACAGGATGTTTAGAACTTCAGAGGTGCTAACAACCAAACTACCTCACATAAAATAAATAAATACAACTTACTAATGGCTTGGAAACAACAGTCTGTATGAAATCACATAAAGATGCATATCATCACGATTTCAGAAAGTGCACAAAACAAGGAATCAGTAAATTTTCCAGGTAGAGATAAATTACTGGAATAATCAGAAATAGAATATAAAAGACTAAAACAAGGTCTTTCAATAAGGATATCCTGTTTTAGACGGATCACAGCAGCCATATTTATTACTTTTTTTTTAGTCTTGACAAATAGCTGTAAAAAACTACATAATTCTATAACACACAGAAATTATTAGTTCATTTTCAAAATGGATGCTCTGTTCACTAAACATTCCATGTGTTAAGTGAAATTTACAATGTCATAATCATCCCACTGAGAGAACAACTCAACATTTAGTCAAAAAATCTGAGTCAACTGGGTCTGTTGCCAATCAGACAATGTCTGTGCATAAACAATCCACATGTTCCAACAAAACATCACCATTGCTCATCACAGTGCATGCAAGAATCCTTCCCAATCAACTTCTTGCCAAGCACAAGAACTAGGCCTTTCATTGACAGGAGTTTGGCAGATTTTGAACCTGGACTTGTAGCTGTACCCTTACAAAATTGTTTTAACTCAAGAACTGAAGTCCTGTGACCATAGTTTACACCACACATTTGTTCACTGCGATCTGGAGCAACTGGAAGTTGACCTTGCTTTTGGCCCAAAAATCATCTTCAATGAGAAGGTCCATTTTTGGATGAATAGCTGTGTTAAAAAAAAATGAAACTGTCAGATTTAGAGTAGGGAGATTCCAATGGAGATTCAAGAATACTCACTTCATCTCAAAAAAGTTTGGTGTGGATTTTGGTCTGGTAGAATCATCAGCCCTTATTTTTTTCCAAGATGAATGAAGAGATGCTGTGACGTCAATGGTGAAAGATATTGGATTATGATCACTGATTATTTTTAGTCCCATTGGAATGTGCTTTGGTGGCCATTGACCTAAAGTTCTTTCCCACACATAATGCCATCAAATGTAATTCAAAATAATAAAGCAATTAGAACTGTATTATTTACACAACTTCTTTAATTCAAGTTCAAAGATAAGACACATTTATTTGAAAAACCTTTACCAAAAGGAATTCTTCAGTTAGAAAACAATAACATCAGATAATAAACCAAAACTAGAATGCAAGACAGAACAAACAGATATCAACCCAGATAGGGAAGTCACAAAGATGAATCAAAGCTAAAATCCTGAAAACATAAAACCAGACTTTTCAATATGTAAAAGATGACACTATTAAAACAAACAAACAAAAAGTTGTCGTAAGTGTTTCATGTGTTGAGCCGGTCAAGGTGATACAAAGTAGGAACAGATTGCTTTAAATTTAGAAAAATAGGGGTAAATATTGAGATAATCAGAAACGAAATTAATAACCCCACACACCAATGTACAAAACAAGAAAAAGATGAAGTCTCAGCAAACACAAAAACAACAATAAAAAAGATGAGAAGAGAGAGGCAGAGTCAAGCTGGCAGACTAAGCACGCGTCTCCTTATATCCCTGTGGAAACCAAGACCTGAAGTGATAATCAAACGGAGCCTTCTGGTCACCTAGTGAGCTCCCAGGACATGGCACAGGGCTGTTAATTTGGACTTCATACCATTGAACAAAAAACATCCTCTCTTTCACTGACTCCCACTCCTGGCTAGCTCTGGTGCTCACGGACTGATGGTAAATGAACCATTTTGACTTTTTTTTCTGTTTTGGCCAGAGGGCAGAACTGGGTCTTGCCTAGCAGCTAGACCCAGATACACTGCTGGTGGGATAGGCAGGCAACATTCCCATATTTTGAGAGCCAGGCTTAAGACTCTGTTTGTCTAGCCACTTTGGGCCTATCTTTTTATCACTGCCACAGTATGGTTTGTACGGAACTGCGGTGACTGTGTGTGGGACACTATGTTGGATACGGAGATTTTAGCGGGACCTAATTCTTAGTCTGGGAGCCACAGCCTGCAAACAGGACAGCACTTCTCAAACAGAAAAGCAGTAGTTTATACGGTGTCGCCTAAAGTGGGGGCCCAGCAACAGAGGCAGAGGAATCACTACCTCTCAGCTCCTTTAACCACTGTATCTGCTGACCATGGAGAGTGCCTTCTTAGATATGGTGGCCACAGGTGGACCTACTTCTTAGCTTGGGAGCCAGAGCCTGCCCACAGGAGAGCACTTTTCTACCAGAAAAGCAGTAGTTTACACAGTGTCACCTAAGGCTGGGCCCTGTCAGCAGAGGCAAACAGGGCAGCAGCATTGCTGTATTTCGAACTAGTTTGTATCATCTGGGGTTGGATATACAGGTGCTTACTTTGCCAGTTGGGAAGAGGGACCTCTACACCTGAAAACTTGACTGACATGGGAAGTGGTCAGACACCTTTTGTTTTACATTTTAAGATGGTCTAGAGAAACACCTGTGGTCCATCCTCACTTCTCCCAGCCTCTACTTACTCATATGGGATCCAAAAAGCAACAGATGCTTGTGGCATACAAGAAATCACCCATTGCTTCAGAAGGCTTACAAACAAAATGACCAAGGAGTTTTCCAGATGATGAAACTTTTATGAAATCATCAGAAAGTGAATACAAAATGATTATACACAGAGCACTTCTAGACCTTATTCAAAATGCAGCAGAACAAAAGGAAAAATGAAGCAAGCTGTTTGATCTGATGAAACACCAGTACTCTGAAATCCAACAGATCAAGAACAAAATCAAAGACATAGAAACTTCCATTCAAAGCCAAGAAAACAGAATGCAACAAATGGAAAAAAGAATTTCTGACTTGGCAGACAGAGCTACTGATGCCAGCATCTATGAGAAGAAATCAGAAAAAAGAAACAAGAAAAATGAAAAAGCATTAAGAAGCACGTGAGACTCTATTAAGAGGAACAACCTTCGATTAATTGGAATCCCTGAGAAGGGTGAGACACCTGAGAACACACAGAGTATTGCTGCTGAGCTGCTGACAGAAAACTTCCCAGAAATCATGAAGGGAGAGAATATAGACATCTCAGATGCATATCGTATGCCACCCAATATAGATCTCAAAAGAAAGACTCCAAGACATATTATAATCAAGGTTAATCAAATCAAACATAAGCAGCAGCTCTTAAAGGCAGCAAGACTCAAAGCAAAGCTAACATTCAGATGGAAACCTGTAGGCCTTCGTGTGATTTCTCAGCAGAAACCATGCTGGCACAGAGACAGTGGCATGACACATTCAAGGCCTTGAAGGAGAAGAATTTCCAACCAAGAATTATATATCCTGCCAAACTATCTTTCAAATATGAAAATGAAATTAAGACATTGCCAGATAAACAGAAACTCAGAGACTTTGTAAAACCCAAACGCAAACTATAAGAAATACTGAAAGAAGTTCGTTCTTTTGGCTTAGAAGAACAAAACCACTAACTTTATATTTTAGAATGACACATTATTCAGAACTCCACACAGTTAGGGAAGGCTCCAAATTTAATCACAACTTTAATACTGAAAGAAACAATCCAGTGATTATCATGAAAATTATGGTGCCATCATATTAAAAAGAGGGATGTACTACAGTCATTATAGTCCTTCCAGATGGAAAGGAAGATGACAAGACTGGTAGTAATTAAAATTGGGTTTATATATAGTTTATTAAGGGGGATCTTAGGGGCAGCCGTAGAGCACAACAAAGATGTAACATACCATTTCAAGAAATACAACACAAGAGTCTCAACATCTACAAAACTAGCTCTGAAAAAGGTGAAAAATCAACTCACAAAAAAGAATGTCCCAGAATAGACTAATAAGAACAATAGAGAAAACATCAACACAAAAATAAATGCAACACAATGGCAGCAGTGAACACACACCTATCAATAATTACATTGAATGTGAATGGACTGAATGCTCCAGTGAAGAGACATGGAGTGACATCTTGAATCAAAAGACATGACTCATCTATATGTTGTCTACAAGAAACTCACTTGAGACCTAAAGATAGGAACAAACTGAAAACTAAAGGATGGAAGAACATATATCAAGCTAATAATGAACAAAGAAGAACAAGTGTGGCAATTCTAATCCCAGACAAAATCAATTTTAATGTAAAATCCAGCACCATGGACAAAGATGGACACTATTTATTGCTGAAAAGTTCAGTACACAAGCAAGACTGAACTATATTAAATATTTACACACCTAATATCAGAGCACCTAAATATGTCAAAGAAACACAGCCTACACTCAAAAAAGAGTTAGATCACCCACAAAAATAGTGGGAGACTTCAACACTCCACTCTCAATACTGGACAGGTCATCTAGAAAAAAGCTCAGTAAAGATACAGAAGACCTCATTGTCAGAATTAACCAATTAAACCTTACTGATATATACAGAACTTTCTACCCATCAGGGGACAATTACACCTTCTTCTCCAGTGCACATGGAACATTCTCCAGAATTGACTAGGTGTTAGGACATAATGCAATTCTCAACAAAATCCATACCACTGAATTAATGCAAAGCATCTTCTCAGATCATAAAGCCATAAAAGTCAAAATCAATAGCAGAAAAAACATAGATAGAAAGTGGAACTCTTGGAAACTGAACAACATCTTGCTCAAAAAAACGTGGGTTATAGAAGGAATCAAGGATGAAATAAAGAAATTCATGGATTCCAATGAGAATGAAAGCACTTCCTACCAGAACCTATGGGATACAGTCAAAGCAGTGCTCACAGGTATGTTTATCTTCATAAATGCACACATCTGGAAGAAAGAAAGAAACCAAATCAAGGAACTGACCCTACAGCTTGAACAAGTAGAGGAACCCCTCAGGCACCAGAAGAAAGCAGATCATAAAGATTAGAGCAGAGCTAAATGAATTAGAGAATAGGAAAATCAACAGAAAAAATTGAAAAGACCAAAAGCTGGTTTTCTTAAAAGATCAACAAAATTGACAAACCACTGGCTAAACTTACTAAAGAAAAGCAGGAAAGGAAACAAATAACCCAAATTAGAAATGAGAGAGGAGTTGTCACAACAGATCCAACAGAAATAAAAAATATCATAACAGAATACTATGAAAGACTGTACTCTAATAAATTTGAAAACCTAGAGGAAACAGACAAATTCCTTGATTCATACCACCTACCCAAATTATCACAAAGTGAAGCAGAACAACTTAATAAACCCATCATAAAGAAAGAGATTGAAAATGTCATCAAAACACTACCAACCAAAAAAAGCCCAGGCCCAGATGGCTTCACTGCAGAATTCTACCAAGCTTTTAGAAGAGTTATCTCCAATATTACTGAGACTATTTCACAGTATAGAAAGGGATGGAGTACTCACAAACTCATTCTATGAAGCCAGCATAACCCTGATAACAAAGTCAGGAAAAGACCCAACAAAAAAAAAGGAGAACTACAGACCGATATCACTCATGAATCTAGATGCAAAAATCTTCAACAAAATTCTTGTCAAGAGAAGACAGCAACATATCAAAAAAATAATCCATCATGACCAAGTGGGATTCATACCAAGGATGCAAGGCTGGTTCTACATTAGAAAAGCAATTAATGTGATTAATCACATAAATATCACAAAAGACAAGAATCACCTGATTTTGTCCATTGATGCTAAAAAGGCATTTGATAAAGTCCAAGGCCCATTCATGCTAAAAACTCCTAGCAAAAGAGGCATAGATGGAAAATTCCTCAACACAATAAGGGCCATTTATACAAAGCCAACTGTCTATGTTATCCTGAATGGAGAGAGACTGAAAGGCATTCCCTTGAGAACAGGAACTAGACAAGGATGTCCACTCTCACCTCTCCTATTCAACATTGTAACAGAAGTTCTAGCCAGAACAATCAGACAAGACCAAGAAATAAAGGGCATCGGCACTGGCAAAGAAGAAGTCAAAATCTCCCTGTTTGTAGATGATATGATTGTATATGCAGAGAATCCCAAAGAATCTGTAAGTAAACTACTCAAACTTATAGAAGAGTTCAGCAAAGTCTCAGGATACAAGATAAACATAAGTAAATCAGTAGGATTCCTTTTTACCCACAACGAGACTGTTAATGAAGAAATTATCAAATCAATACCATGTACTATAGCCCCTAAGAAGATAAAGCACCTAGGAGTTAATCTAACCAGAGAAATAACAGACTTTTACAAAGAGAACTACAAGCCCTTACTACAAGAAACTAAGAGAGACTTAGATAAACGGAAAAACCTACCCTGCTCATGGATAGGAAGACTTAACATTGTGAAAATATCTATTTTACCCAAAGCAATCTGCTTATATAATGCAATCCCAATACAAGTTCCAGCATCATTTTTTAACAAGATGGAGAAACAAATCACCAATTTTGTTTGGAAAGGGAAGAAGCCCTGGATAAGTAAGGTACTACTAAAGAAGACGAACACACTGGGAGGCCTCTCATTACCCGACCTTAGAACATACTACACTGCCACAGTGGTCAAAACAGCCTGGTACTGGTACAAGAACAGAAAGACTGATCAGTGGAACAGAAGTGAGAATCGAGAGATGACACCATCTTCCTATGAACAGCTGATATTCAACAAGAGTCCTAAGACATTAAACTGGGATAAAAACAGTATCTTCAACAAACGGTGCTGGCAAAATTGAACATCCATCTGCAATAAATTGAAACAAGCTGCCAAGCTGCCATCCAAGGGCACAGTAAATGTTCCCAACTCAGCAGGAATGGATGCAAGGACCAAAATGACATGGTGTAAAGACAACCCAGAAGATGGAGAGATCCACATGAGTGGGTGCTTACATAGACTTGGGACCAGAAGAACCGGATGGTGCCCAGCCACCAACAGTGATAGCCGCGATGGAGCCCACTAAGTTGAGTCTCACTCGCAACCCAACAATAAAAAGGGGTGCACCCTGAGATCTCCACTAAAAGATCACAACTGACGGTCCAGTGGCTTCAGGGTTCCCCTGGAAGCATGGCCCCTGGTCCTAATGCCACCATTGCCCATAAATCATAACGAAGGTCCACTCTTCAGACACAAATGGATTGGACTTGGCGATGCAGAGTGACCATACTGGATGCACTTTATGGTTCTATGCATCTGTAGAATATCATCCTGCTGACCTCTGGCTGGAGGAAGGAGAGTGGGCAGAGAGGAGGGGAAAGGAGACTGTTGGGAAGATGAGACATGTATGGAGCAGAGAGGAATAGTGTACTGTCACCGGGCAGGGAGAGCAGTGGAAGCTGCATATAGGTGGGCATGTAAATTTATATGTGAATGTACATTTTCACTCAGTCATAATTATAAAAAAAAGATTACAGCAAAGAAAATAAATAAATGAATAGAATACATTGAATATAAAAAGATGAAAAGAAAATATATAAAGAAAAATGACTCAGAACAAAAATTAAGTACAACAAAGTAGCTGTTAACAACTCACAAAAAAAATTCATCAAAATGACAGCACTGAAATGGTACCTATCAATAATTTCACTGAATGTAAATGGATCTGATGTACTAAAAAAGAAGCAGAGTGGCAGATTGGATTAAAAACACAAACCATCTATATGCTACTTGCATGAGACACAGCTTAGATTAATGACATGAGCAAACTAAAACTAAAAGGATGGAGAAAATATAGCAATTAAACAACACTCAAAAAAGAGGAGAAACGGCAATATCAAATTCTGGTAAAATAGACTTCAAAGTAAAATCTACTATGTTAGAGAAGGAAGGACACTGTATAATAATTAAAGAGTCAATACTCCAGGAAGACACAAGCAAATTTAATATTTACACACTCAGTTACACATCTCCAAAATACAGAAAACAAACTAATTGCACTGAAAAGAGACCTAGACATCTCCACAATAAAGCTAGGACACTTCAAAACCACCACTTTTAGTGACAGACAGAATATCCAGAAAAAAGCTCAATAAAGACACAGAAGTTCTAAATACCACAATCAACCAAATGGACTTCACGGACGTAAACAGAACCCTCCACCCAACAGCAATCAAGTAACCCTTCTTTTCCAACACACACAGAACATTCTCCAGAATAAATCACACATTAGGCCATAAAGCAAGCCTTAACAAAATCCAAAGCATCAAAATATTACAATGCATCTTTTCAGACCATAAAGCCATAAAAGTCATCAATAAAAGAAAAAAATAAGCATATGGCAACTGAACAACACCTTACTGAAAAACTACCAGGTTATAGAAGAAATCAAGGATACAATAAAGAAATTCACGAAATCAGATGAAAGTGAAAGTGCAACCTACAAAAATCTTTGGACACAACAAAAGCAATCCTCTGAGGTCAATTATCTCAATAGGTACAAATATCAAAAAAAAGGAAGGAAGAAAGAGCCAAAATCAAAGTACTAATCCTACAACTCAAACATGTAGAAAGAAAACAGCAAAAAAAAGTCCTTGGATACCAGAAGAAACCAAATAACGAAAAATAGAGCAGAGCTAAATGAATTAGAGAATAGATAAGTGACCAAAACAGTAAACAAGACCAGAAGCCAATTCTTGGAAAGATAAACAAAATTGACAAGCCATTGGCCAAACTGACAAAAGAAAAACTAGAGAAGAAGCAAATAACACAAATAAGAAACGAGATAGGTGATATCAAAACACACTCAACTAAAATAAATATAGGTAGATAAATAACGGAATACTATGAAAAATTGTACTCTGACAAATTTGAAAACCTAGAGAAAGCAGACATAGCTTTAGATACATACTATGTACCTAAACTAACACAAAGGTAAAACAACTACCATTTCTTGTTTTAAGTAGATCCCTGAGACTAACTGAGCATCTTCTGTCCAAAGGTGAGAAGAGAGGGCAAAGGTGGACAGCAGCTACCTGAATGGACTCTGGAAATACATGTGGAAAAGTGTGTGCTGTCACAGTATAGGGAGAGCAGGTGGAGTTACCTACCAGTATGTGTGTAAGTTTTTGTATGACAAATTGACTTGGACTGTAAACTTTCACTTACAGTGCAATAAAACACTTAAAAGAAAAAAAAAAGATTACTGACTTACTGAATTGGCTGCTGCGGGAACTTTCTTGCAAATTGACATTTCTAGCCACTTCACAAGTCTTCCTGATAAACTCTGTGAAGGCTTCCCAGTAGTGTGTTTGTCTCAAACGTGACTGTACTTTCTCAAGTGTATCAAATATACTGCAGTCAAAAAGAATCCACAAGAAATGAATATTGAATAAAGGTTTTCCAGATGGCAGACTACTATGCGTTCATTAAACAAATATATGAAAATGTTGGGAATCTCATTTCTGTAGGAATTTAGAATCTTTGAAATAGTTCTGTTAATATTTTTTTTGTTTATAAACACCTCAACCAGATTTGAAAACTGAAGGCCAACTATGAGAGAAAACTAAAAAAAAAAAAATAAAGAACATAAAATGAGCACTGAAGCTGAGACAAAAATATACCCCTTAAATGTTCATGTTAATTGGCCACTGTGAACTTCACAGCAGTCATGGAAAACAGAAATTGATCAAACATACAGTGCACGGCACTATCAAATAGAAACAAACCAAATTTTCTGAAGAAGCAAAGCTCTAAAAAGAAGCCTCCCAGTGGTAATTAATGCCAGTACTTAGTGCATAAGAACCTCCGTCACATTTCTATCTTAGAAGCCTACATTTTTTATGAAAGTTAAGCTGTGGTTAAACTTTTTTAAAAAAGCTTAATACTTAATAGTGTGCGGAAGTTTTCCAGTGTCAAAGAAGTTAATCTTTATATAAAAAAAAAAATCTCATTGATTAGAAATAGACTATACTATGCTGATCTATCATTTCAGTGGAAGGGGTAGCTAAAATCATTCGATTTCCAGTTGTTTATAAGTTTTTCCATGAAGCACATACTCACACTGTGGAAATAAGGTGATGCTTACAATCAGCATAAAAGACCTCATTCCCAGACAAGGCATCAGCTCCCAGCCACTGGAAGATCTGAGTACAGGAAAGGCTCACTGCTGATAGCTGTTCCTGGACTTCCAGCCAACCTAGAAATTCTTCAGTCATTGACGCTGTGATATCTGAATGTCCAATAATGACCTTTTGTAAAATATGATCCTTAACACAAAAAAAGAGAATGTAGCTTGCAATAAATACAAAAGTTAAATTGTGAATACTTAAGATAATCATCTTTATTCACCTCACTTAACAAGGAGTCCACTCAAACTATACATGCCCTATGGGACTGTGATCACCCAAATCATAGTTCTAGACTTCAATTTTCACTCAGTAAAATATTATCCAGTAGTAAAGTAGAATGGTACCCAAATTTCCTATCCATCTGTGTTAGTCTCCACAGATGGCCCACAATTAATTATATTCATACTTTTGGTAATCTCCTCTCACAATTAGTCTAGGCTAAACTAAGACTCATATTAACCCATCAAATGCATCAAAAGTGACATGTGCTAGTCCCAGTCACAGTTTTCTGAAGACTGTCGGCTCCCATTCCTTCCTCTTGCTTGTTTTTGGTGTTTCTGGACTTCCATATAAGACGGCTACACCTGCTGGAAAGAACTGGGTGGCAAAAAAGCAGCCCAGTCATCCCAGTGCCTCAGAACATCCAGAGACTCTAGTGCACACACCTGGTGGCACACGCCTGCAACTAGGATAAACCACCAGAAGAGTGGTTCATTGAGCCCACTGATTCATTGAGCCCACTGAGCCCAGTGGTCTGAGAGCCATGAGAGGCATTAAAATGGTTTTGTTTAAGCCACTAGCTAGCTTTGGTGTGGTCTGTTAGGAATGATAAATAACCTAAACAGCATCAGAATACTGTGTATATGTAGCCTCTAAGTATACAGTCTCATCATCAGGGGCAGATATTGCTGAATTCTTTCTCTATCTTGGCACAATGTGTCAGGCCCATAGATTCAAAGATATCTACAATGGGCTGTATTCCAGGAAAGAGTTTATAAGCCACAGGCAGAAAAGCAAATGTGCAAAGAGGCAGTAACTTTTCAAGCTTGAATGCCTGCCACTGCATAAACTTTTCCTTCCACCTAGAGATCTTCTCCAACTTCTCCTTGAATCCAAATCATAGGCTAGAAATAGAGACAGATAGCTGCCACTGAGTCAACTCCAACTCATGGTGATCTCAAGTACAACAGACAAACTGTTGCCCAGTTTTGTGCCATCCTCAAAACTGTCAGCCTGTTTGTGGCTGCTGTGCCAGTGCATCTCACTGAAGGTCTCCCTCACCTTTGTTGGTCCTCTGCTTCACCAAACATGATGTCCACCTCCAGAAATTGATCCCTCCCGATAGTGCGCTCAAAGCGAGCGAGGAGGAAAATGTTCTGCTGTGATCCATAGGGTTTCACTGATGGATTTTCAGAAGTAGATCACCAGGCTTTTCTTCCTAGTCTGTCTTAGTCTGAGAGCTCTGTTGAAACCTGTCTATCATGGGTAACCCTGCTGGTGTTTCAAATACTGGTTGCACAGCTTCCAGCATCACAGCAACATGCAAGCCACCACTGCATGACAAACTGAGAGATGGGTGGTGGATCCAAATCTTAAAAATCGGACAGCTCTTTTAAGTCTTATCAATTCATTTTCAGATGCTAAGTCCCCCATGCACTCATGTATATCTGTCTTTCTCTGTCAGAACAATTGCATCTTTCTACTGATATCTCCTTCAGCATACTATACACTTAACACAAAGTAGGTGCCAAGAAAGGAAGGGACGGCTGTATTAAACTATATATGCATCACTCTCTCATATGTATATATACATGCACACACATACATACATATATATATAGCCATGACATGGTTTATATGTCACTGGTCTATTATCTCGTTTGTTTTGGTTTTATTTCAAGTATATTCTTTTTCTGGACTAACATGATATACAAGGAAAAAGATAAAAAATGAAAGAGAATTTGAAAGATATAATGTGCTACAAAAATGTGAATGTTGTTCTTATTTTTAGTGCTAAATAAGAAAACATGGGCTTAACTTGACATAACAATGTTTGCTAACAAATTTCTTAACACCCTGCAGTGCTACTTTAGTGCTCAGCAAAGACAGCCATGTGCCCTGCACAATGACACTAGAGGAACATGGCTTTTAAAGTGTGTTACCACCAACAGCCACAGTTTCTTCTGAGCCTCAGAGATATTCTTCCACTCTTTCTAGTGTACACATTAGACATAGAGCGGGACAGGGAAATGACAGTGACCTCCCCAGCCCAGGCATGTTTCAAAAGTTTGAGCTGCTATTAAGAATACAGTTTTAGGTTAACACAGGTATAGTGTGGGGCATGGGGAGCATGGCACACAACCTCCCATAGCAGTTAAACAAAAGAGATGAGACTGAAGAGCCGACAGCATTTCATTTTCCAATATTCCTTAAGTGTACTACTGATGTCAATATTTCCCTTGGCAAAATACTAACCTTAAAATTGAACCCACTGGCAAGGCCATGAAAGTATCACAGACACATCCAAACTCCCTGACAGACTAAATTGCTGGGCTGAGGACTGTGGAGACCGTGGTCTTGGGGAACATCTAGCTCAATTGGTGTAATATCATTTATAAAGAAAATGTTCTATATTCTACTTTGGCAAATAGCGTCTTGGGTATTAAAAGCCTGTGAGCGCCACCTAAGATACTCCACTGTCATCACTTTGAGAACAAGGAAGAATGAAGAAAACTAACGATACAAGGGAACAATTAGTCCAAAGGACTAATGGATCATATCTACCACAGCCCTACCAGACTGATTCCAGGATAACGAGATGGTGCCCAGCTACCACCACTGACTGCTCTGACAGGAATCACAACTGAGGGTCCTAGAGAGAGCTGGAAAAAAGTGTAGACAAAATTCTAACTTAAAAAAAAAAAAAGACTTACTAGCTCAACAAAGACTGGAGAAACCCTGAGTGTGTGGCCCCTGGACACCATTTCAGTTCACTAATGAATTCACTCCTTCATCCAAAGATTAGACAGAGCCATAAAACAAAATGAGAATAAAGGAGTCCACCAACTCAGAGGTAAGGACTAGCGGGCAGGAGGGTACCTGGAAACTGGCCATAGGGAACCCATACAGAGAAGGGAAAGTTGACATCTTGTAGGTTGTTAACCAATGTCACAAAACAATATGCATGCTGCTTAATGATAAACTAGTTTGTTCTATAAACCTTTATTTAAGGTACAACTTTCAAAAAATGAGCCCATTGTTACTCTTGGAAGAGATCAGATGATCTAATACTTACAGTGTCCTTTACTGAACTAAATGACTTATTTAAGACATTGGTCACATTGGAGGACAACTGTTGGCACAGCAATCTCACGACACTCCCCCAAATTCTGGAATTCAGAGGATGAAGGTCAGCTTCCTTCTCAGAAAAGTGCCCATTTAGGCACTTATCAGTCACATTATTCAGTATCTAAAAGATCAATGTGGGCAGGAAAGGGGTAACACTTAGAGAGACTTAGGTACATTCTCCAAGGAATACAGAGATAAGCAACAATAAAAATTTTAAAACAAAACACGAATTTCATCAAAACCTTGTCCACTGTCTTTATTAGCACAATTCACAACAGGATCGAAACTGAATATTGCTTGAGTTCCTTTAATATTTTATAAAAATTGCTTGTTTATGATCTTTTGCTGTGGTTTACCTGTTTTAACCCCCAAAATATCCTGTCCATATCCAGTTTTAATTCGGCAGATCCATCCGGTTTAGAAGAATGACCCGATGTCTCCAGGTGCATGAGGACTTCTGTAAAATTGACAAGTGGATATGCTACTCAGCTAATGTAGACTATCCCAAGTTTGACTGCCACATCTGGCTGTGAATCAATCAATTGAATTCTGAAAATATAGTATATTAGAACTGTTTTCATATAGCTTATTGTCTTGTTTGCAGAGGAAAACTGTGAAAAGACATTTTAATACCATTTTCTTTTCTAAAGACTCCTGAACATGGAGTCCTAGCTCCAATTTTTACTTCAAAACCAACACACCTCTCATTTATTCTGTCTCCATTTGCAAAACATGGAAGGCCCCCAGTCACTTGTACAAAAGTATTTACTTGTTGGTGACCACCTTGAAGAAAGACAGACAGGAAAACACCCACATAGCTGAGAGAAGCTCAAAGGAGAGCATTCTGTAAACCAAGGAGAAAATCACCCTTTCTTCCATGTGCCAAGGAACAGAGCAGGGGAAACTAGAATGATTCCAAGCCCTTTGCGAGCCTGAGAACTACGGACAATGGTGTGAATATAAAATTCGAACCCCAGTCCTTGGAAGTTCCATGATATCCTCTTCCTGATGGATCATGCATTTATCCTTGCAGTGGCATATTTGAAAAATTCCAGAAAGTCTCAGATTAGAGTCTAAGTATGTAATACATTATCAGCATAACTTGTCTGCAAACTTTACAGAGCTGTTAGGCAGCTTCAGATCACTACCCCAATAAATTCTTGGTTGCTCTCAGTGAGCAAGCAACAAATAACACCAGAGCAGGTTTTTACCTTGGACAAAATATAAATTCTGAGAGATGGTTTTCCGGAGAGCACTGCCCAGCTGAAGCAATCTCTGCAGAGCAGGCCACTGGGGCAGCACTTGTAGTACACTCTGCAACCTCAGCAGATGCAGGAATCTAGGGCAAAGACAAATAAATAACTCAAGAAGGAGAGCAGTCCAACGTATCACCTAGGGAAATGAAAATTTGGCTCATAAAAAAGCATCTCATGGCTTTTGAAAGTGTGCTCGGAGACTGAAAGTTTCTCTTCATCACATGCTTGTAATCAGGTTCTTGACAAACTGTACTACTTGAATCGACTGGGATAATTTTGTGTCCTGAATATGACTTAAACTTTCTCCTTTACCCCCAAACCATGAGTCAGATCCAACTCGACAGCACTTGGCTTTGGCTTACCCCCAAACAGGAAAGTGTATTTCTAACAGTGCATAAAATAAGTGAGGGTTAGTAGAAAAGCCAGGTTAGATTTAAAAACATCAGCCTTGCACCCTCCCATTATCAGGCATAGAAAAATAATTTGAGTAAATTTTCAAAATGTTGAGTAACTGTGTGGCAGAGTGCAGCACCACTAAAATCATTCTAATCTGCTTAAGGAAAATTAACAATTCGTGTAAGATTTCAAAAGTCAAAGGCAGTCAGGCAGCTTGACACTAGTAACTCACTGAAGCATTAGGTGAACAATAGTCTAGACATCGTGCCAATGGAGAAGGAGCATCCAACTTGATATCATTCTCTTAGGCTACACTTTCAAGTTGTTCACCTTGAAAGCCAGGCAGAAAGAGTCATCAGAATTATTTCAAGGACTGCTGTGTGTCAGCTGTATCTACCCTCCTGCCTAAATGTCTGTGGGGTAGAAAGAGGTGAAGGGCTTGAGGAACTCCTTCACTAGCCTATTCTGAAGTAAGATGTGTTACTGGACGGGGTGAGGAAACAACCAGAAGATCAGCTGTGACAAAAATGACTCAGGGAAAGAGAAAGAACTGAACTGAGAATTAAACGTTAGAGACTTGAAGATAAAGATCCAGCTCACTATGTGGGTAGCAGAATTGTCTTGGAGCATGGAGTCTGGGATCTCTAAGACTTTGTGGAAAGTGCATAGAATGTTCAATCCAGAAAAAAGAAGTTAAAGGTAGAGAAAAAAAGAAAAAAGCCATTGCTACAAGAACCCAACCACATGATTCATGGAGACATGTCACAGAGCCTTTGCACTCTTAGTTCCATTGGGAACTTTCTGCCACCGTAATAGATCTCTTTAAAGCATCTCATTTATCCTGGCTTAAAGGCAGGCAGGATCGATAGTCACTGCTATTCTGTAGCTGGTGCTTATGAGTCTGACCACTACAGAGGCCATAGAGAGAGGGAATGGAGTTTCCTCTAAACTGATCTTTACAGATGGGGCCAGCAGGAGTTTGTGTCCATTCCCCTACTATTCCACACAAGGCAAAGTTACTACTCCATTACCTTTGCATGCTCAGGATTCCTACTGCTGAGCAGACTCCACCACCTCCCTCTGGTCTAAAAGCAGAGGGGTGATTTCTTGAGAGGGACCTTTGACAGAATAAAGTGGGATTATGGCACTGTTCCTCTAACTCTCTAAGTGGAATTGAGAAAGAACTGGAGATGCTCTTGGAAACAAATAGGAAGGTGGGAAGAGATGGTTGCACTTCATTTTTGATTCACAAAAAGAAAATATATATATATAAATATATATATTATATATAAACATATATATTTATATATATTATATATATATTTATATATATATGTAATATATTTATATATATTATATATATATTTATATATATATGTAATATATATAAATATATATATTATATATATTTATATATATATGTAATATATATAAATATATATATATATAAAATGTACTTATAAGCTGTCCTGTACTTATAAGCTGGGCCTGTCCTGTCTATCTTCATCAAAGTTACAACAAGTAAAGACATTGGACAGCCAAGAGATATTACGGATTCTGTGAATAGACGTTTTGCAGTGGGCATGAAGTGCTGAAGAATAAGTCTTCACTGAAGGGTCTAGAGCAGCCCTCTGAGTCTTGCCTCAGCAGGTTACACTCATCTACCAAAGCCTGAGACCAAGCCTGGATAAACAGCATTAGCCATCCTCAGTTGAAATATTAGGGAAAAAAGATAATACCACAAGAAAGCAATGAAACTGGAATCTTCAGTAGGAAATTAAAAAACAGGGTGTTGGGATAGCTTCTTTTGTTCCTTTTTTATTTTATTTTATTTTGGCTGACAGTTGTGACTTAAGATGAGAAAAAAATAAGTGAACAATTAGCTATTCAGATACCGAAAAAGTGAATCACCTTCAAATCAATTTCAACTCATAGCAATGATATAGGACAGCACAGAACTGCTCTACTGAGTTTCTAAGCAGTGCCTGGTGGATTCTGAATCTGACTTTTGGTTAGTCAACATAGCACTTAACCACTAGGCAACCAAGATTTCTTGATTGAGATAGGGTAGAAAAAAATGAGCTGTGATTTCCTAGACCAGAGCTGATGGTAATAGTTGGGCCTGGCCTGACTAGCTGACTATGACTGTGAGTCTTCTAGGATGAAAAGAAAACTGAAGGCGAACACCTTTCAGTTATAATGAGAGGATTTAAGCTGAAGAGGAGAAACAAAGATAAAACTTTTTGGAAAGGATGTGATTAAAAAGGTAACATGTATAACAGAAACAATGAAGACCACTAAAGTGGAGAAGGATGCACTCAAGACAAAACAGGGAAGACAGCTGTTAGCCTACCTTTGTAGACAACCAAGTACACAGCATAGAAAACAAGGCAGTCTGGATTTTAACGATAACCTCACACACAAACAAATGAAAAGTACCCCTGCTGGGATGGGCCCATGACTCCATGTGAAAGGAAAACAAAAAGCTATGCACCAAAAAGAATAGAATCAACAAAATGACAGCATCTTAGAGACATGAATGAAAAGACACCTGCGTATGAAAACCAGAGAACCTGTAAAAAGAAGGAAGGGGTAGAGCGAAAGTTTCAAAAGCAAGATAAACCAGTGTCAGTGAAATATTTACTAGCCAGTATTTATGATTGCCCACTAAAAGTGGGGCATGTTTGGCACAAAGATTCTTGCTAGTAACCTATAAAACAACGTAACAAAGTGAGAAGAATCATCTCCTCTCTACAGATGAAGAACAGAGCCATTGAATTCTGTACCAGGCCTCTGGCAGGCAAAGATATTCCAACCAGAAAGCAAGAAATTTAGTGATGTCATCGTTGATGAGGAAACCAAGGGAGGAGAACCTAGGACCAACAGGGAACAGTTGACACAGCTGCTTGTTATCCAGACAGCTGCAGGAAGGTATCTTTGCCATTTCCTGGAACAAAAGTCCCTGGAAGAAGAAATGCGGGCTCAAAAGCTTGATCATATGCCTAGCACATAGCATGTCAGTCAGAAAGCTGTATTTGGGCCCTGTTTTTTTGTAATCCTGAAGTTTGTGTGGAAATTCTGTATGAGGTCAGGGAACAGGCAAGGCTATTTAAGCCTGAGTCCTTATGGTAGAAACTCTGCGGTACAGAGGACAACAGCTTCACCGCTAGTTGAAAGATCAATAGAGTAGGTTTAATATTTCACTTTTCTAATTCCTTTATGAGGAACCTGGTTACAATAGTTATGCACTTGGCTGTTGATCAAGAGATTGGCAGTTTGAACCCACCCAGCAGCTCTGTGGAAGAAAGATCTGGTGATATGTTGCTATAAATATTTGTTGTTGTCTTTGTATGATGTCAGGTTGACTCCAACTCCTATACTCTGTCTCACACTACAAGACAGAGTAGAACTGCCTCATTGAGGTTCCTAGCCTGTAATCTGTATTAGAGTAGATCACAAGGTCTTTACTCCTATGTAGCAACTGGTGGGTTCAAACTGCCAACCTTAAATGCAGTGAAGCTCTTTAAATGCCTGAAAAATCCTATGTGGCATCTCTACTCAGTCATTTGGGGTCACTAGGAGTCAAAATCAAATTGATGGCACCTAACAATCACTATATGAAATAATAACCAGGTAAGGTTCTGTCTGTCAGGGAGTAGGCTCAGGACCCTGGGCAAAATGGGAGGCAGCATTTGAAGATTTCAGGAAAAATTAAGATGAGATAACCTGGTGTCTCTATTATTATGCATTAAAGAGGTAGAAAGTTAATTTAAAATTGTTAAGGAGTTGGACCAAGGTGACAGACTAGTCACATGTCTCCTTAATTCCGTGTAAGAACTAAGGCCTAGAAAAAAACTAAATCAAACTGGTGCTGCAGCAACTCAGAGCCTGGTTGGGGCTAGCTGCCATGCTGAACAGCAGAGCCTGAGTGGACAGTATGAGCCTGAGTGGACAGTGTGTCTCTCAGTAGAGAGGCTGAACTTAGGACAGCTACAGCTAGAGAATGCAGCAGTGGCTGGTGGCTGAGTGCAGCAGCACCCTTCCCCTGTCACTTCTCTGAGCTTTGCCATAGATTCTGCAGGCCTGCACAGGAGAGGTGACACATGTAGGATGCCATCTGTGTTGGCTGGGAGGAGGAGTCTGAAAATTAAATGATGGAAGAATATATACCAAGCTAACAATATGCAAAGAAGAGCAGATGTTGCAATACTAATCTCAGATAAAATAGATTTTAATATAAAATCCACCATCATCAACAAGGATGGACACTATTTATTGCTGAAAGTTTCAGTACACAAGCAGGACTTAACAAAATTCAATATTTATGCACCCAATACTAGAGCAACTAAATGCACTGAATAAACACTGACAACATTCAAAACTGAGACAGATGACTCCACAATGATAGTAGACTTCAACACTCCTCTCTCAGTATTAGTCAGATCTTCTAGAAAAAAGCTCAGTAAAGACACAGAAGATCTTATTGCCACAATTAACCAACTAAACCTCATTGACATACACAGAACTTTCTATCCATCAGTGGACAACTACACCTTCTTCTCCAGTGCACATGGAACATTTTCCAGAATACAGCATGTGTTAGGATATAAAGCAAATCTCAACAAATTCCAAACCATTGAACTATTGAGAAGCATCTTTTCAGACCATAAAGCCATAAAAGTCAAATCCAACAACAGAAAAAAACATACAAAGAAACTGGAACTCATGGAAACTGAACAACATCCTGCTCAAAAAGCTATGGGTTATAGAAGAAATCAAGGATGATAAAGAAACGTATGGATTCAAATGAGAATGAAAAAAATTCCTAAGAGAACCTGTGGGATACAGCCAAAGCAGTGCTCAGGGGTTAGAGTTTCTAAATCTACACATCCAGAAGGAAGAAAGAACCCAAACCAAAGAACTAACCATACAGCTTGAACAAGTAGAAAGAGAGCAACAGAGGAACCCCTCAGGCACCAGAAGAAAACAGATCATAAAGATTAGGACAGAACTAAATGAATTAGAGAATAGAACAGTTGAAAAAATTGAAAAGACCAAAAGCTGGTTTTAAGAAAAGATCAACAAAATTGATAAACCAGTGGCTACACTTACTAAAGAAAAGCAGGAAGAGAAACAAATAACCCAAATAAGAAAGGAGAGAGGTGATGTCACAGCAGAGTCAACAGAAATCAAAAATAGAATACTACAAAAGACTGTACTCTAACAAATTTGAAAACCTAGAGGAAATGGCCAAATTCCTAGATTCATATCAACTATGAAAATTATCACAAGAAGTGGAACAACTTAATAAACCTATCACAAAGGAAGAGATTGAAAAAGTCATCCAAAAACTACCAACCAAATCAAGCCCTGACTCAGATGGCTCCACCACAGAATTATACCAAGCATTAAGAGAAAAGTTAACTGCAATACTACTAAGACTACTTCACAGCATAGAAAGGGATGTAATACATCCAAATTCATTCTCTGAAGCCAGTATAAGCCTGATACCAAAGCCAGGGAGGGACCCAACTAAAAAGAACTACAGACCAAATACCACTCATGAACCTAGATGGAAAGATCTTCAACAAAACACTAGCCAATAGAATTCAACAACATATCAAATAAATAATTCATCACGACCAAGTTGGATTCATACCAGGGATGCAAGACTTTTTCAACATCAGGAAACAATTAATGTGATCAACTACATAAACAACACAAAAGACAAGAGTCACCTGATTTTGTCAACTGATGCAGAAAAAGCATTTGATAAAGTCCAACACCCATTTGTGCTAAAAACTCTCGGCAAAACAGGAATAGACAGCAAATTCCTCAATGCAATAAGGGCCATTTTTACAAAGTGAACTACCTACATCATCTTGAATGGAAAGAGACTGAAACAATTCCCCTTGAGGACAGGAACTAGACAAGGATGCCCACTCTCACCTCTCCAATTCAACATTGTACTAGAAGTTCTAGCCAGAGCAATTAGACAAGATCAAGAAATAAAGGGCATCTGCATCAGCAGAGAAGAAGTAAAAATCTACCTATTTGCAGATGATATGATTGTATACACAGAGAATCCTAAAGAATCCATAAGTAAACTACTCATACTGGTAGAAGAGTTCAGCAAAGTGTCAGGATACAAGATAAATATAAGTGAATCAGTAGGATTCCTTTATACCAACAAAGATCATCAAAGAAGAAATCACCAAATTAATTCCATTTACTATAGCCCCCAAAGAGGTAAAATACCTAGGAATAAATCTAACTAAAGAAACAAGAGACTTTTACAAAGAGAACTACAAGATCTTACTACAAGAAACTAAGAGAGACTTACATAAATGGAGAAACCTACCCTGTTCATGGGTAGGAAGACTTAACATTGTGAAAATGTCTATTTTACCCAAAGCAATCTACTTATACAATGCAATCCCAATACAAATTCGGGTGTCATTTTTTAATGAGATAGAGAAACAAATCACCAACTTTGTTTGGAAAGGGAAGAAGCCTCGGATAAGTAAAGTCCTACTGGGAGGCCTCTCACTACCTGACTTTGGAACATATAACACTGACAGAGTTGTCAAAACAGCCTGGTACTGGTACAAAAAGAGACATATAGACCAATGGAACAGAGTGGAGACTCCAGAGATGCCACCATCCTCTTATGAACAGTTGGTATTTGACAATGGTCCTGAGACTTTAAACTGGGATAAAAACAATCTCTTTAATGAATGGTGCTGGCAAAATTGTATATCCATCTCCAAAAAACTGAAATAAGACCTATATCTTATGCCTTATACAAAAACCAACTCAAACTGGATAAAAGACCTAAATATAAAATCTAAAACAATAAAGCTCATCCAAGACAAAATAGGATCAACAATGGAAGCTTTAATACACACCATAGACTTCAAAATCTGTCAAACAATGCACAATCAACAGAAAAGAGAATAGATAAAGGAAAACTACTAAGAATCAAGCACATTTGCTAATCCAAAGACTTTATCAAAAGAATGAGAAAAAATATTTGGCAAGTATATGTCAGACTGACGTCTGATCTCCATAATCTACAAGGTGCTACAAAATATCAACAAGAAAGGGATAACTAATGATATTAAGCGATGGACAAAGGAGATGGACAGACACTTCTCTAAAGAAGACATCCAAGCAGCTAAAAGACACATGTAGAAATGCTCACGATCATTAGTATTAAAGAAATCCAAATCAAAACGATGAGATACCATCTTACCCCACCAAGGTTGGCTGTGATCCAAAAAACACAAAACAACAAATGCTCGAGAGGTTATGGAGAAACTGGAACTCTCTTACACTGCTAGAGGGATTGCAAAATGGTACAATTTCTTTAGAAAGCAATCTGGCATTTCCTTGAAAAGCTGGAAATAAACCTACCATTTGATCCGGTAATCCCACTGCTTCGAATATATCCTACAGATGCAAGGGCATTCATACAAAAAGATACACGCACATGAATGTTTATTGCAGCATAATCCACAATAGCAAAAAGATGGAATCAACCCAGATGCCCAACAACAGATGAATGGATAAATAAGCTATGTATATACATTCAGTGGATCACTACACAACGATAAAGAACAATGATGATTTCAGGAAGCTTCTCATAACCTGGTTTCAATTGGAAGACATTATGATAAGTGAAATTAGTCAGTGGTACAAGAACAAATATTGTATGAGACCTCTACTTTAAGAACTTGAAAACACACTCTTGTACAGGAGAAAAGACTCTTTGATATGTGCAAGGGAGGGGATGGAGGGAGGAAGAAGGTTGGTTATAGACATAGATAGTTGACAGAAATTTGGTTGGGTGAAATCAGTGACAGCACACATTAGAAAACAGATCACTTGAACTGGACTTCAACATAACCCCAAAACTCTTCCAATTTTAAGCCAATATGGCAAGGACAGAGTAGCAGGGACCATGCTTTCAGGGGATATGGTGGCCAATTGGCATAACTAGCCTGTTGCTAAGGGAGTCTCCTCCACCCCATTTTGGTGAGTGGCATCTGGGATCTTAAAAGCTAGCAAGCTACCATCTTTGGTACATCAAATGATCCCAACTCAGCAGGAACAGATGATCACCAAGGACAAAATCGACATGGAGGAAAGAGAACCCAGAAGACAGAAAGACCCATGTGAATGGGTGACTACATCAACATTTGACCAGAAGAATCAGATGGTCTCTGGCCACCTCCAGTGATAGCCATGATGGGGCTCACATAGTTGAGTACTCGTGGCAATGTGAGAATAAAAAGGGGTGCACCCTGAGAACCCCATTAAAAGATCACAAATGATGGTCCAAAGGCCTGGGGGTTCCCCTGCCTAGTTGGACAACATCCCATAGATGCATAGAACTATAAAGTGCACACACAATATGGTCCTTCTGTGTCACCAAGTCTGATCCATTCCTGTCTGAGAAGTTGACCACAGTAATGATTTACAAGTGGAAAGGGTGAAGAAGAGGGGTCAGGGGATTGTTAGGAGGATATAACTTGTATGGAACAGAAAGGAGTGTGCTGTCACCAGGCAAGGAGAGTGGTAGGAGCTGCACATAGGCAGGCTTGAAAATTTAAACCGGATTGTATACTTTCACTCAATCACAATTAAAAAAAAAACATGATCCGTCTATATGCTGCTTACTCGAAACACACTTTAGGCACAAAGATATGAACAAACTGAAAATCAAAGGATGAAAAATTTTGTACTAAGCTAGCAACATACAAAGAAGAGCAGAAGTGGCAATATTGATCTCAGATAAAATAGATTTTAAAGTAAAATCCACCATCATGGACAACAGTGGTCACTGTTAGTTGCTTAAAGTTTCAATACATAAGGAGGATGAAACAATATTAAATATATGGGCACTCAATATCAGAGCATCTAAATACATCAAATGCTGACAGCATTGAAAAATAATAGTAGGAGACTATTATGTAGTTGACAACAATAGTAGGATACTTCAATATTCCACTTTCAATAATGGACAAATTTTCCAGAAATAAAGCTCAACAAAGATACAGAAGGTCATATTGAGACAACCAACTCAATCTCACAGACATATGCAGAGTTTTTCCCCAACAATAGATAAGTAAATCTTCTTTTCCAATGTACATGAAACATTCTCCAGAATCGACCATGTATTAGGCCATAAAGCAAAGTTCAATAAATCCAAAGTGTTGACTTATTGCAAAGCATCTTCTCAGACCATAAAGCCATAAAAATTGAAATCAATAGCAGAAACAATGAGTAGAAATCCAAACTCATGGAAACTGAACAACGCCTTGTTCAAAAATTCATGAGTTAAAAAAGAAAGCAAGGATCCAATAAAGAAATTTCTGGAATCAAATGAAAACAAAAGCACAACCTACAAGAACCTAGGAGACACAGTGTTCAGAGGTCAATTTATCTCTATAAACTCATGTATCTGGAATGAAGAAAGGGCCCAAACCAAACAATTAACCCCACAACTTGAACAAGTGAAAGCAAACAAACAAACAAAAAAAAAAAGCCCTTTGGGCACCAGAAGAAAACAGACAATAAAAATTAGAGAAGAACTAAACGAGTTAGAGAACAGAAAAACGACTGAAAGAATTAACAAAACCAAAAGCTGGCTTGTTGAAAAGATCAACAAAATTGATATACCACTGACTAAACTCACAAAAGAAACACAAGAGAGAAAACAAATAATCTGAATCAAATAATGAGACAGGAGATGTCACAACAGACCCAACAGAAATTAAGAGTATCATAACAGAATACTATGAAAAATTGTACCCTAACAGATTTGAAAACATAGAGGAAGCAGATAAATTTCCATATTCACATCACCTACCGAAATTATCACAAAGAGGAATAGAACTTAATAAACCTATCACAAAAAAAGTGACTGAAAAAGTAACCAAAAAAAAGTCCTGGTCCAGATGGCTTCACCAGAGAATTCTACCAAACTTTTAGAGAAGAGTTAATTCCAATACTATGGAAGCAATTTCACAATACAGAAAAGGATGGGATGTTACCAAATTCATTCTATGATGCCAATATAACTCTGAAACCAAAGTCTGGGAAAGATCCCACTAAAAAAGGAAACTACAGACCAATATCACCCTTGAACCTAGATGTAAAATCTTCAACAAAATTCTAGCCAGTGGAATTCAACAACATATTAAAAAAATAATTCATCATGACCAGGTTGGATTCATACAAGGGATGTAGGGTGGGTTCAACATCAGAAAAACAATTAATGTGCTCAACCACATAAATAACAGAAAGGATAAGAATCATGTGATTGTATCATTTGATGCAGAAAAGGCATTTGACAAAGTCCAACACCGATTCATGTTAAAAACTCTCAGCAGAAGACGAATAGAAGGGAAATTCCTCATCATAACATGGGGCATAAATGCAAAGCCAATTGCCAACATCATACTGAAGAGAGAGAAACCGAAACAATTCCTTCCGAGAATGGGAACCAGATAAGGATGACCACTGTCACCACTTCTATTCAATATTTTGCTAGATGTCCTGCCATGAGGAATCAGACAAGATAAAGAAATAAAGGGCAACCACACCAGTAAAGAAGAAGTAAAAGTATACCTATTTACACATGATATGATTATATACACAGAAAACACTAAAGAATCCATAAATAAACTACTGAAAATAATAGAACAGCTCGGCAAAATATTAGGATATAAGATAAACACAAATAAATCAGTAGCAGTCCTTTACACCAACAAAGAGATCATCAAAGAGGAAATCACCAAATCAATACCATTTACAATAGCCCCCAAGAAGACAAAATGCCTAGGAATAAATGAAAACAGAGAAAGAAGAGGCCTAGGCAGAGAAAACAAGACCTTACTGCAAGAAACCAAGAGAGACTTATTTAAGTGAAGAAACATACCTTGCTGACGGGTAGGAAGACTTGACATCGTAAAAATGTCTATGCTACCTAAAGTGATCTACATGTATAATGCAATCCCAACATAAATTCCAATGTCATTTTTTAATGAGATGGAGAAACAAATCATCAATTTTGTTTGGAAAGGGAAAAAAAAAACCCTGGATAAGTTAAACACTGCTGAAGAAGAGGAACACAGTGATAGGCCTCACACTACCCAATCTTAGAACTTACAACATTGTCAAAGCAGTCAAAACAGCCTTGTACTGGTTCAAAAGCATATATAGACCAGTGGAACAGTGCAGAGAATCCAGAAATAATACCATCCACCTACAAAAAGTTGTTGATATTCGACAAAGGCCCAAAAGTTGTACACTGGGGAAGGACAATCTCTTTAACAAATAGTGCTGGCAAAATTGGACATCCATCTTCAAAACACTGAAACAAGACCCATACCTCATAGCTTACACAAAAACTAATTCAAAATGGATCACATACCTAAATATCAAATCAAAAATGATAAAGATTATAGAAAAAAATAGGGACAACAACGGAAATTCTAATACACATCTTAGACAAACTACAAAATCTTACTAACAAAGCACAAACAAAAGAAAAAAGATAAGTGGGAACCACTAAAAATCAAATGCTTACACTCATCCAAAGACTTTATCAAGAGAGTTAAAAGATTGCCTATATAATGGGGAAAAAAAATTGACAACTACATATCAAATCAATGTCTAATTTCCATACTCTACAAGGTACAGCAAAATATCAACAAGAAAAAGAAAAATAACCCAATCAAATAATGGGCAAAGGACATAGACAGACATTGCATTGCAGAAGGCATCCAGGCAGCCAAAAGACACATGAGGAAATACTCACCATCATTAGCTATTAGAGAAATCCAAATCAAAACCACAATGAGATAACATATCACCCCAATAAGGTTGGCAATAATTAAAAAAAACCACAAAAGACAGCTACTGACAAGACTGTGAAGAGACTGAAACTTTCCCACACTGCTGGTGGGAATGCAAAATGGTACAGTGTCTTTGGAAAGCAATTTGGTGCTTCTTTAAAAAGCTAGCAATAGAAACGCCATACAATCCAGCAATCCCACTGCTTGGAATATATCCTACAGAAATAAGGGCTGTTGCATGAACAGATTTATGAATGTTTATTGCAGCACTATCCACAATGGCAATACATAGAATCAACCTAGGTGCCCATTACGGAGAAACCAAATGTGGCACATTGACATAGTGGAACACAATGCAATGATAAAGTACAACGATGATTTTAGGAAACATCTCATAACCTGGTATCAACTAGAAGACATTGTGTTGAGTGAAATCAGTCACAAGGTCGGCAGTTCAAATCCACCAGGTGCTCCTTGAATACTCTGGGGGTCAGTTCTACCCCGGCCCCTAGGGTCACCATGAGTCGGATCCGACTCAACGGCACTTGGCTTGGCCGGCTGGCATTATGAAGACTGAAAAGAGGACTTATACACAGAAGAAAATACTCTTTGATGGCTAAAGGGTGCAAAGGGAGAGAGGGTTGTTCATAGATTCGATAGTTGATAGGATTCAGTAAGGTGAAGAAAGTGACAGCACGCAGTAGTAACCAGGCCAGCATAACTGGACTACACCATAAGCTAAAAGATTTTCTAAATTCAACCCAACATTTCAAAGGACAGAGTAGCAGGGATAGGAGTCTTGGGTCATGTTCTCAGGGATGTCGAGGTTCGTTGGCATAACTACTCTTTTGCTAAGAAAGTCTTCTGCATCCCATAATGGTGAGTGGTGTCTGGATCTTAAAGGCCAGCAAGCTGCCATCTGAGGAATATCATTTGGCTCCAATCCACCTGGGACAGTTGGCAACCAAGAACATCAAACACATGAGGAAAAATGAGCCCAGGAGGCAGAAGGACCTGTATCACTGGGAGGCTGTATCTGCACGAGCCCAGAAGAACCAGATGGTGCCTGGCCTCCACCAAAGACAGCCTTAACAGGGAACACGATGTAGAGTCCCTAACATAGCATGAGAAAAAGAGGTGTGCAGATTAAGAAATCTATTTAAAAACCTGAAATTGTGGTTTGACAGCCTGGAGGATACCCAGAGAACATGGCCCCTAGGCTTGCTGCTAGCCCAAGCTTGAAGCTGATACTAACGTTAACACTTTAGCAAAAACTGGACTGGACTCAAGAACACAGAGTGAACATACCATGTGTACACTTTATAAAGGCTGTCCTACTGGAGGGAAGAGGAGAGGGTCGAAAGAAGGGGATAAGTGTTTGTTAACTGGACTTTGAAAGTAAAGAGTGAGAAGGAGAAATGTGCTATCACAGAGTGAGGAGAGTAGATACAGCTACAGAGAGACAGGCATGCAAAATTAACTTTCACTGAATCATAATTAAAAAACCTTAAAGCAGTTACCCAAACAGGCCTTCAGGAATGTCAAGCTGTTTCAGGGCATCTCTGCTGCTGATGGCCTAAAGATAAACTCTGTCCTTTTGTCCACTGATTGCCAGCACCTACTTGGACAAAAATTAGGAAACAGCAAGATCCTGCTTCCTAACTTGGTTCCATAAATTTTGGAAGGGTTGCAAATGTTTGGAGTCCATCTTTGTTATATGTTGTCATGGACTGAATTGTGTCCCCCTAAAAATACATGTCGCCATGTGGCTGGGCTATGATTCTGAATATTTTGTGACTGTCCTCCATTTTTTTTATTTTCATGTGTTGTATGTTAAAGAATTAGGGTGGAACTGTAAATCCCTTCATAAGATCATCTCCCTGCTCCACTGTAAAGAGATTTTCCGTGGAGTATGGCTTGTAACACCATTAATCCTTTCATCCTACAAGAAATAAAGGAAAGGGAAGCAAGCAGAGAACTGGGAACCTCACATCACCAAGAAAGCAGAACCAAGAGCAGAGCGCCTCCTTCAGACCTGAGGTTCCTGTGCCGAGATGCTCCCTAGACAATACCTGACTTTCCTCCAGAGCTGACAAGGGGGAAAGCCTGAATTTGGACTTTTAGCCTACCCAACTATGTAAGAATAAATCTACCTTTGTTAAAGCCATCCACTTTGGGGTGTTTCTGTTAGAGTAGCATTTGCCGACTAAAACATGTATCACTAAAAAAAAAATAATAATAATACATCCCCATAGAATTTTGACATCACAATTTTCCCTTCAACGTATAAGACAAGAGTTTTGTGATCCATGGGTTAAATTAACCTTTTTGAGAAATCTTACTGCTTTCTTCCAAGAAATTCCTTAACTTTAGGGAAATAATAAAATTAACCAAGCTACAACAAAGTGCCACACTTACTGGAGAAAAAGATTCCAGGGTTTAGCAGCATTGGTCCTTTTGGTGAATTGGTTTTAGTTGCCTTAAAAACAAACGAGATCCACTTCCAAAATATGTCTTGACCTCATGTAAAAATAACTATACATATTTTAAAGTAAATATGAAGACAAGTAGTTCCTTACACAAAAGTACATCTAAAATATTATTGTTCATTTTTCAACAAATATTAAGGTCACACAATCTCAAATCTAGGAAGCTGGCAACTTCTGAAATATCATTCTCCTTACAGATTGTTTCAGCAAGTAAACAGGCATCTGGATTGCAAAAAATAGTTACTATCATAGTGGTAGACCACAATAAAAATAGTAGATTTTCTACCTGCTAGCTGGGAACTGAATGTCTAGATATTTTTACAGAATTCTTTATTTTTATTTATTTTTATTTTTTTGTGATTGAAAGTGTACAATCCAGTTTAAATTTTCACGCCCACCTATTCGCAGTTCCTTCTGTTTCTCTTGCCCAATGATAGCACACTCCTCCTTTCCATTCTATACCTGTCATATCCTCTTGACAATCTCCTGTCCCCTCCTCTGTACCCTCTCCACTCCTTTCTAGTAAGAGGTCAGTAGGATGACATCCTATAAATGCATAGAACCATAAAGTGCACGCACGATATGGTCATTCTGTGTCCCTGAGTCCAATCCATTCCTGTCCAAAGATTTGACCTCAGCAGTGATTTATGATCAGAGGCAGCATCGGTCTAGAGGCCACACTCTCAGGGGAAACCCTAGGCCTTCATACTATAAATTCTAACAGTACCATTATACGTTTTTTACAATTTAGCATCATCTAGTGTAACACATTACATTGGACGAATCTTCTGCAAAAGACCTGTTAAAATTATTAAAAGCAAAGATGTCACTTAAAGGGTTGAAATGGAACTCACCCAAGCCATAGTGTTTTCAAGTGCTGCATATGCATGCAAAACCTGGACAGTGAATAAGGAAGACCAAACAAAACAAAACAAAACAGAAGAAAGGCTGCCTTTCAATAATGGCATTGGCAAAGAATATTGAATATACCATCAACTACCAGAAGGACAAACAGATCAGTTTGTTCAGCCAGTCGTACATCCAGAATGTTACTAAGATTTGAGGACTGTGAGAAGGCGGGGCCAAGTTGGTAGAGTAATCAGACATTTTCTGCGATACTTTTAACATCAAAACCCCAAAAGAACAAATGATTCTATTACATATGACATATTAGTAGCCAGAACATCAAAGAGAAAGCTGAGAAATCAGAATGAGCAACAGAGAAGGGAGAGTAGATCCAGAAGTACATAGGACCCATCAGACCTGGCCTGCTGTGAAACAACTGTGGCCAGTGTGGTACTCAAAGTGGTAACAAGAGGAAAGTCTCCTCAGCAAAGGAAACTAACCGGAGAGTCCATTCACACCTCAAATTGTCAAAAGCTAAGTCTTTTTTAAGATCTTACCTACAAGATAAATCTAGAGCCTATCTACAAGATAAATATCTCTCCTTTCTCCCTGTACTTCCCCACTCTTCTCTGCACTGTTCCTGACCCGGGAGTCCGATAGCATTAACTGAGCTGGAAGTAGGACTCCTTAAGCTTGTCCTGAGCCATTCTCTGAAACTCAGAAAGGGAAAAATTTAACAAACTGAGAAAGAGGGGGGAAAAAAGCCTGCTGACTTCTCTAAGCCATAAATTCAGGGCAGAAACAGTTGCTTTATGTAGATTCAGTATAAGGGGACATGCCATCCTCACAGACTCTGAGTCAGCAATTAGACCCCTGCCCTTCTCAGCAAGTGCAGCCAGATACCTGTGCCTAAACCAATTTACCCTTGCCCATTTAGGGCAGTATGCAGGATACTGCACAACACACTTGATGACTGACTACTTGGACACTTGAAATGAATCCATACAAGAATAGAAAAGGATTCTCGGGCTTGCATGTTTGGTAAGAGCTCTAACCACTTGATGACAGAATATTAGAGCTTCAAGGGCACCGGTAACCAAACTGGCACACATAGCCAGCTTACCTGGAAATTTTAAAAGAAAATATAACAGGAAGCTAGAATAGAGTAGGCAAATATAAAACAAATAAAAATAGATTGCTGATGGCTTGGAGACAACAGTCAATTTCAAACCGCTTAAAGAGGCAGAACTTGATGGATTCAGAAAGCTCCAAAAGTCAAGAATCAAGAATTTTCCAGAAGAAAAGAACTCCCTGGAATTATCAGTGTTAAAATACAAAAGATTAATATTTAGAGCTCTTCAAGAGATCAGGAAGGAGATGAGGCAAAATGCATCAAAGCTTATCACAAATTGAATAGGCTACAAGAAAGCATATGAGATCTGAAAATTAAGTTCAAGAACTTATCCTAGAAGAAGTGCTACATACTTCACTGCTGAATATCACTACAGTCACCTGTGAAGTACTCCCCTTGAAAAGCTTTGCACCAACTCCAGTGCCCAATCCAACCTTCAAAGCAATTTTGGAACTCTTTTTCTGCAATGGCCATCATAGCTGTTATCATATTATCCTTGATGTCCTGAATATCATCAAAATGTTTCCTTTCAATATTTCATTTATGTTTGGGTAAAGAAAAAAGTCATTGGGGGCCTCATTGGGCGAGTAGGGAGGGTATTCCAACACAGTTATTTGTTTACTGGCTAAAAACTTCCTCACAGACAGTGCTACATGACCTGGTACATTGTTGTAACACAACAGCCATGAGTTGTTGGTAGAAAGTTCAAGTCAGTTTTCATCTAACTTTTACACACTGTGTTTTGAGTACTTCCAAATAGTAAACTTGGTTAACTGTCCAGTTGGTACCAATTCATAATGAACAATCCCTCTGATTTCAAAAAAGATTAGCAGCATCATGTGACTCTTAACACAGACTCATAGAACTTTTCTGATCTTGGAGAATTTTCTGACTTCCATCATGCACTTTGACACTTTGTTTCAGGGTTGTATTGGTACACCCATGTTTCATTACCAATGACAACATGGCCCAAAACATCATCTTGCCTCTCAAAATGTCTTGGCAAATTTTGACCCTCCTTTGCTTTTGTTCATCAGTGAGCTCCTTTGGGACCATTTTTGAACACACCTTTCTCATGCCAAGATCTTCAGTTAAGATTTTCCTGTTTCTCTATCAATATTTGGTCTGCTATGCTTCTCACAGTCAGCCAATGATTCTGATGCACAATTTGATGAATTTTTGCAATGTTTTCATAAGTTCTGCTCATTACTGCCCTCCCAACCTGTCTTCATCAGTGAAGTTTTCTCTTCCCCTCAGAAAAGCATTTAATCCATTTGTATACTGCTGTTTTCTTCATGGTATTATTCCAGTGAACACAGACTAGCAAGTCCCTGGTTTCAGCTCCACTCTTGCCAAGTTTAACAAGGAATTTAACATTTGTTCATTGCTCTAATTCAAGCTCTGACATTCTCATGATGGCACACAAAACCACACAACTATAAATGTAAATTAATTAAATGTGGCAATAAAGAGGCATAACGTGGCAGGTTGGATTTTTTTTAAAAAGACCCATCTTTATAATGCCTATAGGAAACACATCTTAGATTTAAAGACACGTAAAAACTAAAACTCAAAGGATGGAAAAAATATACCAAGCTAACAACATTCAAAAAAGAGAATGAGTGACAATATGAGTCTCTGATAAAAAAGACTTTAAAGTAAAATCCACCACATTGGATGAGGAAAGATGATATACGATGATTAAAAGCTCAACAGTCCAAGAAGACATAATGACATTAAATACTTATGCACCCAATGACAGGGCTCCAAAATACATAAAACAAGCTCTAGCTACAATGAAAACAGAAATAGAGAGCTCAACAATAAAATAGTAGGAGACGTCACCACACCACTTTCAGTGAAGGACAAAATATCCAGGGGAAAAAGCTCAATAAAGACACAGAAGATCTAAATGTCTCAAGCAACCAACTTGATCTCATAGACGTATACAGAACATGCCAACCAACAGCAGCCAAGTATACTTTCTTTTCCAAAGTACATGGAACAGTCTCAAGAATTGACCACATATTAAACCACAAACTGATCTTTAACAAACTTCAAAGTATTGAAATGTGATTAAACATCTTTTCAGACCATAAAGCCATAAAAGTAGAAATCAATAATAGAAAAAATAAGGACTCACTCACATGGAAAATGAACACCACCTTGCTCCAAAAATGCTAGATTACTGAAGAAATCAAGAACAGAATAAAGAAATTTGCAGGGTCAAACAAGAACAAAAACACATCCCACCAGAACCACTGGGACACAGCAAAAGCAGTGCTCAGAGGGCAATTTATATCAACAAATGCACATATCCAAAAAGAAGAAAGGTCCCATATCAAAAAATTAAACTTACAACTTGAACAAGTAGAAAGACAGCAGGAAAAGGAAACGCCAGGCATGAGAAGAAAGCAAATAACAAAAATCAGAGCAGAACTAAATTAGAAAGTTAATATGATAAAAAGTGGGTTCTTTGAAAAGATCAGTAGAATTGATAAAACATTGGCCAAACTGACAAAAGAAAAAATAGGAAGGGGATCAAATAACCCAAATAAGAAATGAAATGGGTGATATCATAACAGACCCAACTGAAATTTAAAAAAAGAAAAACATCATAACAGACTACTATGAAAAATTGCACTCTAATGAATTTGAAAACCTAGAGAAAATGGATAAATTCCTAGAAACACACAACCTACCTAAACTAACAAAAGTAGAAGTACAGCAACAAAATAAACTCATCACAAAAGAAGAGATTGAAAAGTTAATTTAAAAATTTCCATCAACAAAAAGCAGTGGTCCAGATGACTTCACTGTAGAATTCTACCAAACTTTTGGAGAAGACTTAACAACACTATTACTAAAAAAAAGGCTACCGTATATCTGAGCATCATCTAATCTCTGTAATGTGTAAAATATCAACAAGAAATAAACAAATAATCCAATTAAAAATTTGCTAAAAATATGAACAAGCATTTCATCAAAGAAGACTTCTAAGGAGCTAACAGACACGAGGAAAGCCTCATAATTATTAGTGTTAGAAAAATCCAAAGCAAAACCAAATGAGATAACATCTCCCTGTACAAAGCTAGTACTAATCCAAAAAACAAAAAGTAATAAATGTCTGAGAGGTTGTGGAGAGACCGAAATTCTTACACATTAACAGTGGGAATGTAAAATAGTATAAGCACTTTGGAAATAGATTTAGTGCTTTCTTAAAAACTAGAAAGAGAAATACCATATAATGGAGAAATCTCACTGCTCGGAATACATCCTAGAGAATTAAGTGCTGTCACAGGAATGAATACATCCACACCAATGTTTATTGCAGCACTGTCCACAATAACAAAAAGATGGAATCAATCTCGGTGTCCATAAACAGAAAAATGGACAGAGCTCAGAGTAGAATTGCTTCATAGAGTTTCCAAGGAGTGCCTGGAGGATTCAAAATGCCGACCTTTCAGTTAGCAGACGTAGCACTTAACCCACTACACCACCACTGTTTCCTGAAAAATTGAGGATCAGCAAAAAAGGAAAAACCTTGATGAGATGGATTGACATAGTGGCTGCAACAATGGGCTCAAACTTACTGATAATTATAAGGACGTCACAAGACCAGTTTTATATATATATGTATATACATATATATATGTATATATATACATATATATATATATACATATATATATACATGTATATAACAGGACCAGTTACATACAGAGTCATTATTAGTCAGGGCTGACATGATGCCACCTAACAATACAAGTGAAATAAATAATGAAACAAGAAAATGTGATTTACATGTTCTGAGATTTATAACTCTCTTTTGGTCCACCTACTGCCAAGCTGTCATTCAAGAGGAAAAGCAGAGAGTGCAAATCTTCTGCCACCTTCCGTGGCTTGCTCTCCACCTCAAACAGATCCCTGAGGGTCTCCAGGATTTGCCCAGTGCCTGAAAGTATCTTCTCAAGCAGGTTATGCTTTTGCCATTGATTAAACACCTGCAAATTTAGAAAGAAAAACATTATCACTAATAGTAATAAATTAAAGTGTACAGTAATTAGTTAAGTATCTCATGCTAAACCACATTCAACTTTTATTTTGCTGGCAGATTGAAATTCTGTTATAATTGTGTCATTAGTAAGCTTATATTTATAAATTAAAGATTTTAAATTGCAATACTGTATGCACGTACTTTTTAATGTTCCCTTATTTTCCATGTTTCTTCCCTAATTAATATTCCCAAAAGACAGAGCAACAATATAAATTCCTTAAGAAATAAAATACTATTTAAAAACTAACCAGAACATGCTGACATGTTTAGGAGAGCACAAATATATTAATATACTTTAATATGGGAAACTATGGGGGATTCCTATAGGAACCCTGGTGGCTTAGTGATTAAGTACTACAGCTGCTAATCAAAAGTCTGGTAGTTCAAATACAGCAAGCACTCCTTGGAAACTCTCCAGAGAAGTTCTACTCTGTTTTATAGGATCATTGTAAGTCAGAATTGACTCAGTGGCAGTGGATTCGATGGGTTTTTTAATTAAACTAACTGAAATATATACTTTAAGTAACAAGTCATTGCTAAATACCATCTTATGGGTGATGAAAATAAACGCAATTAGTATTACAATTTATCAATACTTACACAAAAATAGATCTGTAATACCCAAATAATATATCACAGTGTCGTGAATTGAATTGTGTCCCCTCAAAGATAGTGTAGCAATTTGGCTAGACCATGATTCCTGGTATTAAGTGATATTCCTCTGTGTTGTAAACCCTGCCTCTATAATGTTAATGAGGAAGGGTGTGAGGCAGCTGTGCTGGTGTGGCAGGACTCACTGAATAAGATCTTACCGGGTCTTGAGGCGATCTCTTGAGATACAAAAGAAAGAGGCTATAAGAGAGACGCAGGGGGCCTCATACCACCAAGAAGCCATGCTGGGAGCTGAGTGAGTCCTTTGGAAAGGATCCAGGGTCCCCATATCTCAGAAGCTCCCAGTCCAGGGGAAAATTGATAACAAGGACCTTTCTTATAGCCAGCAGAGAAAGCCTTCCTCTGGAGCTGACATCCTGAATTTGGAATTGTGGAACCGAGGAATGCCATTTTCCTCCAAAAAATGAGAGAATTCAGGTGGGCAGCCAGAACTAACTTTTTCACCTATTTTTCAAGATTGATCTTTTACATGATTTTTCTCTTAAGAATTCCTGCCCAGGCAGGAAATCACACACTTAACTGACAGGAACCACAAAAAAATAACGTCTTTAGCAATTTTCACAGCTTTTTAAAGAAACATCAAAACACGTAAAGAGTCAGCGAAAGACCCAGGTGCCAGGCAGAAACCCCTGCTGCAGATGGTGACCCAAAGCAGTCTGGATTCCTGCTTCTGATGCATATCTTCAAAGGACCCCAGAGGCCCTTGAAAGGATCACCCTCTTCACCCTTAATCAATCACATTGTTTCCCTGGTATCAGCACCAATACTCATATTTCCATTGGTATGCAACTCTGGTCCCTTATATACCCAGTCCTCACCAGATGATTTTTAAACAGGTACTAGATGGAGAAACATCTACCTGTTTCTTTCATTTTCACTAGCACACAGTAAATAAACTTCCTCTATAATCACCCACCAAAAAAAAAAAAAAAAAAAAAACGCCTGTCTCAGAGATTGATTGCTTAGGGCAGGTAACAAGAACCTGGAATTTTATTCAGTAACACTTGTAGCCTACTGGACTAGGACAAAATAAATTTCTCTTTGTAAAAGCCACCCCTTTGTGGTATCTCTGTTTATAGCAGCACTAGATGACTAAAAGGAGCCTTGAAGTATATGATGGACATTGTTTCAGTCACCTGGTACTGCTCTAACAGAAATACCACAAGGAAAGCTTTAGTGAAGAGAAGTTAATTCTTGCACAGCCTGGTAGTCTACAAGTCTGCTATCAGGGTATCTGCTCCAGGGAGAAGCTTTCCCTCTTTGTCAACCCTCTTTGTAGATTCTGGAGGAAAGAAGTTCCTTGTGCTGCATCAGGTTTGGGTCAGGGAGCATCTTGGCACAGGAAGCCCAGGCCTGAAGGACATGCAGAGCTCCTGGAGCTTTGATAGCATGATATTCTCAGCTCTGCTTGCTTCCCCTTCCTTTTGTCTCTTGCATGATGAAAAGATAAAAGATAGTTCAAACCACACTCCAGGGAAACTCTCTTAGTAAGTGTGTTGCAGTTTCACCCTAATCCTTTTTTTAACATAATCCTGTCTATTACCTACAGAAACCCTGGTTGCCTAGTTGTTAAGTGTTATGACTGCTAACCAAAAGGTCTGCAGTTCAAATCCTCCAGGCACTCCTTGGAAATTCTATGGGGCAATTCTACTCCATTCTATAGGGTAGCTATGAGTTGGCACCGCGTGGACAGCACTGGGTTTGGTTTTTTGTGGTATCTGTTACCCACAGACAGAGATTAGGATTTACAACACAGGAAAATCATAAAATGGTAGACAATCACATAATACTGGTAAACTGCAGCCCAGTCAAATTTCTATCCGTACTTTGGGGGTGGACAGAATTCAGTCCATAACAGATATTTACTCTGACAGACAACGCTTACTTAACCATTAATATAAGTGTCCTAGACAATGTAGAAAACAAAAAGCATCCACAACCTTCTTGATGCAGGTCACATTAATGCCATTTGATCATTTTACTTCCAGATAAATTTAAGTGCTACCACGGTTACAATGCTGCTATTGTGCACTATTGGTCAGTTCCAACTCAAAGTGACTATATATGAAAGAGTATAACTGTCCCACATAGTTTCCTAGGATCATATATTTATGGGAGTAGATCATCATCAGGTCTTCTTTGCGGAGCAGCTGGTAGTTTCAAACTAGAGAAGTTTTGGTTAGCAACCAAGCACTTAACCACTGTTCTACCAGGGTGCCTAGTTTACAGTGTCGTATGTGTGTTTTTTACAATGTTTTGTCCATTGATTATGTCCCTCCCAAAATGTGTACACTAATTTGGCTGTGCCCATTTCTGATATTGTGTGATTGTCTTTTATTTTGTGATTGCAGTTGTCGTATATGTTGTAAATCCTAATATCTGTGCATGGTCAGTTGGACAAGATTGGATTATTTTACAAAGAGATTAGAATGAGATTATAACACCTTTACTAAAGCCACATCCTGAGACAATGTTAGGGAAATTTCCCTGGGGTTACTAAAGTCATATCTCTGATCCAATGTAAAAGCAGTTTTTCTGGGGTGTGACCTGCAACACCTTTTATCTTAAAATAGATAAAAAGAAAAGGAAACAAGCAGAGTTGGGAACCACATTATCTCCAAAAAAGCTGTGCCAGGAGCAAACCATGTCCTTTGCACCTGAGGTTCCTGTGCTGAGATGCTCCTACTCCAATGGAGGACTGCTGCATCACAAGACTTTCCTCCAGAGCTGGCAGACAGAGAGTCATCCCCTAGATTCAGACCTAGCTATGAGAGAATAAACTTCTCTTTGCTAAAGCCATCCATCTGTGGTATTTCTGTTATAGTAGCACTAGATGACTAAGACAGAATTTGGCATCAAGACAGTGGGGTGCTGCTCTAACAGATACCTGAAATGTTGAAGGGGTTCTGAAATTATGAATGGAGGAATGGCATCAGACAAGGACAAGCAGTAGCAAAGAGCCAGCAGCAGCAGAACCAGAAGACCAGCCCGAGACAGCACTGGAAACAATACACAGAATGAGACAGCTGAATGCCTGTGTGCAGGAAGCTTCCTGGCAGAGCAGGGTATCTTCACGCCCTTATCAATAGAGTAAGACTTGCCAACTCATGAAGCAAGAGACCTAAATGCCTATTAATATGTTTATCAATTTGACGGAGCCATGATTCCAGGTATTGTGTGGCTGTCCTCCACCTTGTGACTGCAATTTTATGTTAAAAATGATTAGAGTGGGATTGTAACATTCTTTCCCAGTTTGCAACCAGATTCAATGCAAAGGGAGTTTCCCTGGAGTGTGAATGAGAAGCAACTGTCATGTAGGAATCTACTTCACTCCTTCTCCAGAACCACCCCCAAAATTGAAAGTTTTGAACTTGGCTATTGTGGGCTTCTGAAGTCATCAGTAATAATCACTGTAGGATCTGCAGGTGCTCTGCAGCCACTCTGCACTAGAAAACACTTCTGGTGAAAACTAACCGAAGCCACCTCATTTTTTACTATTAAATCATAGTCACTGGTGGTACATTGTGTTTCTTGTTAATACTAAAGTGAGGAAAAGCCAAACAACACTCAAAATGATGCAGGGATGCCAAAATACCAGCATCTAAATAGCCCTGGGGAAAAACACTTATCAAAACTAGACTGTGCTTCAAGGAAACTCTGAGCAGCCAGGTTATTTCTGCAATCCAAGGTCTTCCAGTAGATCAAGTGGAATTTGGCCAACTATATACTGATTTTCTTGTGAGTTGTAACCTGATGTTGTGTGCCTGGTTGAAGCTGTATATAACCAGGATGTGGGAATCCTCAGGCCTTTCATGGGACGGTCACATAACCCAACAGTTGAAAGATACGGGAAACATAAGTAGATTTGAGCATTCTTATGATAGCACATGTTGGGAAAAAGATGGCTTTCATATTACATCGTAACTGTTTGTAGACTTGGAGCCAGCCAACTACATGGACGGGATGGTCTTTGGCTTCTGACCATTTATGATCACAGTCACCAGGGTGACTGTTTCCATCAATTTCATCCTCTGACATGCTGGACAAGACTGAATACACCATCTACTCTAACAACCTGTCTGTGAGATTCTCAAAGCAGTATTGAAAATATATACAAGTGAAGCTTTTTTTTCGTACAACAGTTATCTTCTAAGACTAATTTCATAATCTTACAGAAGTACATTTTGCTTGGTCGAAGAAATAACAAGATGATGGGTCACAACTGTTGCTTATGAGGTCTGTGTAAATTAACCTTGAAGAGGGAAAAAAACACGAATTACATTTTCAGGATAGTTTAGAATCAAGAGAAGCAACTACTTCTCAAGATGAGTGACTTAGGCATGATATCAAATCTTGTTCATCCTCACAACTGTGCCAAAGGCAGATAACAACTGACTCAGTTTACCTGAAACTGTGTGCTAACAAATTTACTTTGCATGGAGTAATTTCTTTTCTAAATATTAAAAATACCACTTCCAGCCATAGTGCTGCCATAGACAGAAGCAATGTACTGAGTCTCCACAGCAAAGACTTGAAAAACTAAGTAAAACAGAGACAAATATCAATCTAGAACCTGAAGCTTCAAATAAAGACATCAGCTAAACACCGAATGAAATAAGAAACTGACAGAGAATGAAAAGCAAGAAGAGATATGAGCGAAGTTCCTTATCAGCTAACCCAGCATGGACTCATCATTTTGCACTCCTATCAGAGATCAGCAGACAAGGAGCATAGGAAAGCACCTTCACAAAAATCCCAGCAGAAAACAAAGTACCCAGTAACCGGTGATATGGGGTCTGATACCTCAGTTCTGGCACTCATCCTGAAAACACTGTTACATAGCTCATTGCTCAATATCACTACAGAGACCTTTGAGATATTCGCCCTGGGAAGCTACCCACCAATGTCTGTGCCTAGTCCAGCCTTCAAAGCAATTCTGAAACTCTTTCCGTGCAATGGCCATCAGAGCTGTCATCGTATTACCCTTGATGACCTGAATGTCATCAAAAAAAAAAGTCTTCCTTTCAATATTTCATTTATCTCTTAGTAAAGAAAAAGTCATTGGGAGCCAGATCAGGTGAGTAGGTAGGGTGTTCCAATACAATTATTTGTTCACTGGCTAAATATTCCCTTACACACAGTGCCATGAGAGTTGTTGCATTGTGATGATGCAAGAACCATGAGTTATTGGTGAAAAGTTAAGGTTGTTTTTGTCTAACTTCTTCATGCAGCCTTTTCAATACCCCCAAATAGTAAACTTGATTAATTGTTTGTCCAGTTGGTACCAATTCCTAATGAACAATCCCTCTGATACCAACAAAGATTAGCAACAGTGTTGTGACTCTTGATTTGGACTCATGGAATTCTTTTGGTCATGGAGAATTTGCTGACTTCCATTGTGCACTTTGATGCTTTGCTTCAGGGTTGCACTGGTACACCCATTTCTCCTCACCAGTGACAGAAAGGCCCAAAACATCACCTTGTCTCCCCATAATGTCTTGGCAAACTTTGATTCTCCTTTGCTTTTGTTTGTTGGTGAGCTCCTTTGGACCTTTTTGCACACAGCTTCCTCATGCCAAGATTTTAGTTTAGATTTTCGTGTTTCTCTATTGACATTTACTTGGTCTGCTATGCTTCTCACAGTCAGCCAACGATTCTGATATACAATTCAGTGATTTTTTAAATGTTTTTGTCAGTTCTGCTTGTTACTCCCCACTCTGACCTCTCTTCATCAGTGAAGATTTCTCTCCCCTCAGGAAAACATCGAATCTATGTGTACACTGCCATTTTCTGCATGGCATTATCCCAGTAAACTTGGACTAACACGTCCCTGATTTCATTTTCACTCTTGCCAAGTTTAACAAGAAATTTAATGTTTGTTCATTGCTCTAATTCAAGCTCCAGCATTCTCATGATGGCACACAAAAACATGCAACAGCAACAGTGAACATCACTCAGCAAGACACTGTCACATGTTGACAGAAACACAGCTGTAAGATGCTGATATACCAAGGTTATGAAACTTTATCAAGTTATTTGCACAGTGCTGCCAACATAAGCAGATGGTGGCAAGTTTGCAAAGTTAATTGTCAGACCTCGTACATGCTTCTCAACCCCATTTTCTCCCTGCTGCTCTACCTCCTACACTCTTGGCTAGCTGCAGTGGCTTGGAAGGCCAGAAAGTGCAATGCCCATGTTGCTAGATTTGGCCCTGCCCACATGCAAAATCTATGGATAGGGAGTATGTGGCAGCAGCTGCAGAAACTCCCAGCAAGACACAGATCATGGGTAACTAGTAATATATGATTTCCTATATTTTCCCCTCACCTGCTTCCTCGGTTTCCTGCCAGCTGCAGTTTCTTGGCCAGAGGGAAATTCCCTGGTTGCTTAAATTCACCACACTGACACTGGCCAGCTCTTGAGTGCCATTTGTCTGTAGCTAGTGTTGTTTCTTTCCAATTCTTTTGGTTACCTCTGTGACTCCCACTACTTCCCCCTCCTTTCTCTGGAACATCCAGTTCTGTAGGTCATCTTTTCCTCTTTATGAAAGGCTGTGAAGTGCCAGACAACAGGGTAACCACTCCTCTAACCCATGATGTCATGCTGGTGAGATCCTCTCTTTTTTATTTTGTTTAATTAATTCATTTTGCTTCTTTGTGTTTTGTTTTGCCTGTTTGTTTCCTTTTTCTTTTCACAGCTCGGGAGTCTCATCTAGCTAGGCCGTACTGCACAACTTACAACATGTCCCTAGACTTCATACTGTCACTGGAGGGATTCCTAAAGGCATTTCTTTTTTCTTAATTTTTTTCTTTCATTTTTCTCATTTTTGCTTTCTGCCTTCCTTCACTTTTCAGTTCTGAGCTTTATATGCTTTTCTTTCTTTCCCTGTCTCCTGAACAGCCAATACTGACACTGTGTGAAGTCTATAAACCTTCTAGCCAGATTATAACACATAGCGTGGGTAATAAGTACCCAATCTAAACATCATAATTAGTGGGACACTTGGATTTGTTTTTTTTTTTCCTGTTTTTATTCCTTTCCCACCTCCAAATTCATACCTAGCTATTTTTCTTTCCTTATTCATGTCCTCTATTTTTTCCCCCCCTCTGTTTCTGGGTTCTTATCTCACCACTCCAAAAGCAAGATTCCTTAGCATTCTTTTTTTTTAATTGTTGTGGGCTTCTCTTTCTCTGCCTCCGCACCCTTTTCCACACGCACCTTAGCTCCACATATCACATATCTTTGCTTCTTGCCTACCTGTACCATGTGCTAAAATTCACATCCCCAAGCAACACAGCAATGGCCTATCAGAACATATAAAGGACTGAATCCTGACTCAGCCTGTGAACCCTAGCACATGGTGCAAACCACCTACCCCAGACACCCCTTTCACTTGGACCTGCCCTGTTGCACTGCACTCGAACAACCCTGCCCACTGGACAAAGAGGTAAAAAATATGACCACAGACAAGCAGACAACAAAGAACACACAGCCTACCTGCTCTGACATAGCCGAATAAACTGAAAAAAAGCAGAGGAAACAAACAGGTATACAATCAATAAACAAAGAAAATAACTACTGAATGTCTTGAAGACAGCAAACAATATCAGAATGTACAAAAAAAATAATAAACAGGAGGAGATGGTTCCAGTAAGCATTCAAAATATCATATGACTTTATAGCAGAAGGAAGCACACCACAGTTACCTAAAGAGAATTCAAATCTCTAACATTCAGAGCTATTCAAGAATTAAAGCAAAAATGAGGGAAAATAGGCAAATTCATGGGAAAGGCAGATAAATTCCTATAATAATTCAGGAAAATAATACAAAAATAAAATGCCAAAGTAAATTTTCAACTAAAAATCTTGAAAAACAACAATTACAAATCCAAAAGATAAACAAGATTTTAGAAAAGGACAGTGTCATAGAAGGGCTAAGGACCAGGTTTGCAACAATGGAAGACAGGATCAGCAAAAGTGAAGACAAACACTTAGATACAACTATATGTGAGAAAAAAAGAAGGAAGAAACTGTTAACAGTTATGTAGGATAAAATTAAAAGCAAAAAAAATAAAATAAAATTGTGAGTAATACAAGTTCCAGAAGAGGGGAGGAAACAGAAAACGCAGAGATGATCATTCAAGAATTGCTTACAGAAAACTTTTCTAATATCGTGATAGATGAAAAGCTGACATCAAAAAAAAAAAAAAAGAAGAAGAAGAAGCTCACAGAACCTCATATAGGACAGATCTCAAAAGAAAATCATGCTCAATAAAAACAAAGACAAAACAACATTTTGAGAATAGCTCAAGAAAAACAAAAAGTCACATTCAGAGGACAAACAAGACTTGTTAGATGCTGTCCTGTCAGTTCCAAATTCAACCACCTTAAGTACAGCAGAATGAAACTTAGCTCAGTTCTGGGCCATTCTCATAATTGTTTTTTATGCTTAAGCTCACAGTGTCAGTCCATCTTGTTGAGGGCATTCCTTTTCTTTGCTGACCCTCTAATTTATTAAACATTATGTCTGTTAAAGCAGCACTAGCTAACAAAGTCTCTCTCCAGGGACTGATCCTTCCTGACAAAGTGTCTCTAAAGTACAGAAGATGTAGTCTTGCCATCCTTGGTTCCAAGGAGAATTCTGGTTGTACTCCTTCCACAGCAGAACTGCTTGTTCCTTTTACAGTGTGTGATATAACCAATTTTCTTCTACAACACCACAATTCAAAGGTATCAGTTCTTCTTCTCTTTTTCCTTACTCACTGCCCAGCTTTTCTACGTGCATACAATGTGATACCATGTGAAAAAAGCCTGACCCATGGCTTGGGTCAGGCTTATCTTAGTCTTTAAAGTGCCACTTTACTTTTCAATGTTTTAAAGAGGTGTTTTGCAGCAGACTTGCCCTGTGCAACGTGTCTTTGGATTTCTTAGCTGCTGCTTCCATGAGCATTGATTGTGGAACCTAGTAAAATGAAATTCTTGGCAACCTCAGTCTTTTCTCTATTTATCATAATGTTGCTTACTGGCCAGGTTGCGAGGATTTTTGTTTTATTGATGCTGAGGTATAATCCATACAGAACACTCTGGTCTTTGATTGTCATCAGTAAGTGTTTCAAATCCTCCTTGCTTTCAGCAAGCAAACTTGCGTCATCTGCATAATGCAGGTTGTTAATGAGAGTCTTGGACTGGATTCTCGAGGGAAGCAAACCAGTAACACGTGTAAACAAAGAAAGATTTATAATAGGGAAACAGCTCACACAATTGTAGAAGCTCAAATGTCCCTAGTCTTGGATCAGAGCTCAAGCATCATGCATCTATGGAAGCTACTGAACTCAAGGCAGGCAGATCAGATTAGAGTTCCAGATCACAGGCTCAGTAGGTCAGGATGGAGCGTGAGAGTGCAAGGTTTCTGCTGATTCACTGAGCTACAGGGGCTGCTGAAGCCAGGAATGGCAGTTCAGGTAACAGAGCTCTTTCTCACAGGCTGCAAGGGTCAACGAATCCAACCACTGCTAGTTCAAGTCCCAAGAAGCAGATGTAAGAAGAGAGCAGGAGGTGTCGGCAATGTGAGCAGATGGAAGTAGGTAGCAGAAGGCAGGGAGATGAAGACTAAGTGTGGGCAGTGAGCCATCACAGGCACCACCCCTGCCACTGTCTACAGCTGCCAAAACATTGGTCCAGCCAAGTTGACACACAGTCTTAGCCATTACAATCAGTCTTCCTCCAGTCCTGATGCCTCATTTTTCTTCATGTATTCCAGCTTCTTGTATTATTTGCTCAAAAAATGGTGAAAGGATATAATCCTGATGCACACCTTTCCTGACTTTAAACCACACAGTGTCCTCTGGTTCTGTTCACACCACTGCCTTTTGATCCACGTACAGATTTCCCATGAGCACAATTAACTGCTCTGGGAGTCCCATTCTCTACAACACTATCTATCATTTGTTATGATCCACACAGATGAGTGCTTTTGCATAGTCAATGAAATACAGGTAAATATGTTTCTGGTATTATCTGCTTTCAGCCAAGATATGGCTGACATCAGCAATGATATCCACACTTCCATATCCTCTTCCAAATCCAGCTTGAATTTTTAGCAGTTCTCTGCTGTTTTGACAACTGTGGCAGTGTAATAAGTTCTAAAGTCAGATAATGAGAGGCCTCCCACTGTGTTCTTCATCTTTAGTAGTGCTTTACCTATCCAGGGCTTCTTCCCTTTCCAAACAAAGCTGATGATTTGTTTCTCTATCCCATTTCAAAATGTTGCTGGAATTTGTACTGGGATTGCATTATATAAACAGATTGCTTTGGGCAAAATAGACATTTTTCACAATGTTGAGTCTTCCTATCCATGAGCAGGGCAGATTACTCCACTTATGTAAGTCTCTCCCAGTTTCTTGTAGTAAGGTCTTGTAGTTCTCTTTGTAAAGATCTGCTATTTCTCTAGTTAGACTTATTCCTAGGTATTTTATCTTCTTGGGGGCTATAATAAATGGAATTGATTTCTTCTTTAATAATCTCACTGTCAGTATAAAGGAATCCTATTGATTTACTTATGTTTATCTTGTATCCCAGTACTTTGCTAAACTCTTTTATTAGCTCCAATAGCTTACTTAAGGGTTTCTTTGGATTCTCTGTATAAACAATCATATCATCTGCAAAGAAGGAAATCTTTACTTCTTCATTGCCAGTACAGATGCCCTTTATTTCTTTGACTTGTCTAATTGCTCTGGCTAGAACTTCTAGCACAATGTTGAATAGAAGTGGTGAGAGTAGGCATCCTTGTCTAGTTCCTGTTCTAAAAGGGAATTCTTTCAGTCTTTGACCACTCAGGATGATGAAATCAGTTGGCTTTGCACAGATGCTACTGATTGCATTGAGGAATTTGCCCTCTATTCCTACTTTTTCTGAGAGTTTTAAGCATGAATGGGTGTTGAACTTTGTCAAATGCCTTTTCTGCATCAATTGACAAAATCAGGTGACTCTGATCTTTTGTGTTATTAATATTGTTGATTACATTAATTGTTTTTCTTATGTTGAACCAGCCTTGCATCCCTGGAATGAAACCAACTTGATCATGATGAATTTTTTTTTTTATATGCTATTGAATTCTATTGGTAGAATTTTGTTGAAGATTTTTGCATCTAGGTTCATGAGTGATATTGGTCTGTAATTTTCCTTTTTTTGTGGGATCTTTCCCTGGTTTTGGTATCAGGTTTATGCTGACTTCATAGAATGAATTTGGAAGTATTCCATCCCTTTCTATGGTGTGAAATAGCATCAATAGTTTTGGAGTTAACTCTTCTCTAAAAGTTTGGTAGAATTCTCTGGTAAAGCCATCTGGGCCAGGAGTTTTTTTGGTTGGTAGAATTTTGATGACTTTTTCAATCTTTTCCTTTGTAATAGATTTATTAAGTTGCTCTACTTCTCCTTGAGATAATCTTGGTAAGTCATATGAACTTAGAAATTTGTCCATTTCTCCTAGGTTTTCAAACCTGTCAGAGTGTAGACTGTCATAATATTCTGTTACGATATTTTTTATTTCAGCTGGGTCTGTTGTAACATCTCCCAACTCATTTCTTAACTGGATTATTTGTATCTTCTGCTGTTTTTCTTTTGTAAGTTTAGCCAATGGTTTACCAATTTTGTTGATCTTTTCAAAGAACCACCTTTTGGTTTTGTTAATTTTTTCAATTGTTTCTCTATTGTTTAATTCATTTAATTGTGCTCTAACCCTTATATTCTGTGTTCTTCTAGTGACTGGAGGGTTCTTCTGTTGCTCACTTTCTACTTGTTCAAGCTGTAAGGTTAATTCTTTAATTTGGGCCCTGTTTTCTTTCCAGATGTGTGCAGTTATAAACTGACCTCCGAGCACTGCTTTTGCTGTATCCCATAAATTCTGGCAGGATATGTTTCCATTCTCATTTGAATCCATAAATTTCTTTATTTTGTCCTTAATTTCTTCTGTCACCCAAGGCTTTATGAACAAGTGTTCAGTTTCCACAAGTTTGGATTTCTATCTATGAATTTTCTGTTCTTGATTTCAACTTTTATAGCTCTATGGTATGAGAAGATACTTTGCAGTAAATCAATGGTTTGGATTTTATGACCTAATACATGGTCTATTCTGGAGAATGTTCCATGTGCACTGGAGAAGAAGGTGTATTTATCTGCTGATGGATGAAAAGATCTGTATATGTCAATAAGGTCAAGTTGGTTGATTGTTGCAATAAGATCTTCTGCATCTTTACTGAGCTCTTTTTCTGGATGATCTATTCATAACCGAAAGGGGAGTGTTGAAGTCTCCAACTATTATTGTAGAATGATCAATTTCATTTTTCAATGTTGTCAGTATTTGTTCAATGTATTTAGGTGCTCTGGTATTGGGTGCATAAATATTTAATATTGTTAAGTCCTGCTTGAGTACAGAAACTTTCAGCAATAAATAGTGACCATCCTTGTCCACAATAGTGGATTTTAAATTGAAATCTATTTTATCTGAGATTAATACTGCCTCATCTGCTCTTCTTTGTGCACTGTTAGCTTGATATACATTATTCCAACCTTTAATTCTCAACTTGTTCATATCTTTAAGTCTAAAGTGTGTTTCTTGTAAGCAACATATAGACAGGGCATGTCTTTTTATCCAGGATATCACTTGCTGTCTCTTTACTGAAGCATTCAGTCCATTTACATTCAGCATAATTATTGATAGGCATGTGTTTATTGCCATCATTTTGATGTAATTACTTTTATGTTGATGTTTTCCATATTGTTCTTAATGGTCTGTTCTGGGGCATTCTTCTTTATGTGTTGTTTGAGTGTTGATTTTGTGTTCACTGAGACTCCTGTATTCCATTTCTTATTTAGATATATTGCATTGTTAATCTACTTTATGGCTACATGTATTATCCCCTTCAACATACTAAGGTTAAAACCAATTTTAACTACTTCATAACTCTGAAACTTCCTCTGCATCAAAAACAACTGTAATTATTGTAGTGTATCCCTCTTTTAATATGATTGTGTTATAGTTGTCATGATATGATCACTAATTCCCTTATTATAGTACTGTAGCTTTGGTGAAATTTTGTGACTTCCTTAACTGATTAGAAATTCAGATGAAGTGTTCTGAATTGTCACCTAAAATATACATTTAGAGAAAAGCTTCTTTCAATATTTCATGTAATTTTGGTTTAGTTTTTATGAAGTCTCTAAGTTAAAGAGAAGTTTGGAGACTTCACATATGATATTTTTGATGTCATTCTACAACTCGTCTATCAGTTTGGTCCTTCTGTGAGAGATCATGCATTGCTGTGATGTTGGAAGCTATACCACCAGTATTCAGATATCAGCAGAGTATCAAAGTGAGCAGGTTTTGGCTGATCTTCCAGACTAAGATAGACTCAGAAGAAGGATCTAACAGTTGACTTCCAAAATTAATTAAAGCCAAGTGCCGTCGAGTCAAATACAATTCATGGCCAGTGGAAAAATTATGAATAGTAGAAGAATGATATCAGATATAGTGGCAGAAAACTAGCCTCCCCCTCTGGTTGGAAGGCACACAAATGATGACTGGGAAAGAGCTTTTTCTTCATGACAGGGATGGAGTCAAGTTTTCTGGACCTTCATTTGCTGATGTGGCATGACTCAAAATGAGAAGAAACTGCTGCAAACATCCATTAATAACTGGAATGTGGCATGTACAAAGTATGAATCCAGGAAACCTGGAAATCATCACAAACTAAATGAAACACATAGACATTCATATCCTAGGCGTCAGTTAGCTTAAATGGACTGGTATTGGCCATTTTGAATCAGACAGTCATCTAGTCTACTATGCCAGGAATGAAAATTTGAAGAGGAATTGTGTTGTATTCATCATCAAAAAGAACATTTCAAGATCTACCCTGAAGTAAAATGCGGTCAATGATAGAATAATATCCACATGCCTACAAGGAAGGCCAGTAAATATGAACATTTTTCAAATTTATTCACCAACCACTAAGGCCAAAGACAAAGAAATTCAAAATTTTCACCAGCCCCTGCAATCTGAAATTAATTGAACACATTATCAGGATGCAGTAATAATTACTCGTGATTAGATTGCAAAAGTTAGAAGCAAAGAAGGATTGGTAGTTGGAAAATACAGACATGGTGATAGAAATGTTGCCACAGATTACATGATAGAATCGTGCAAGACCAATCCTCTTCACTGAAAATCGCTTTTTTCACCAACATAAACAGCAATTATACACATGGACCTCAGCACAGAGAATACACAGGAATCAAATTTACTACATCTCTGGAAAGAGATGATGGGAAAGCTTGATATCATCAGTAAGAACAAGACCAGGTGGCAACTGTTGCACAGATCATCAGTTGCTCATATGCAAGTTCAAACTGAAGCTGAAGAAAATTACAGGTCCACAAGAGCCAAAATATGACCTAGAGAATATCCCATTTGAGTACAGAAACAATATAACTAAGTTCTGATTACTCCACAGAAACCACACAGGTAAGAAGGCCTGGTGATGATATACATAAAACTTTGAAAGACAAAATTGCCAACCAAAAATAATGCATCCTACAAAACTCTCATCGAAATATGATGGTGACGTTAGGACATTTCCACATAAACAGAAATTAAGGGAATGTGTAAAAAAACAAGCCAAACTTACAAGAATTATTAAAGAGAATCCTTCAGTCTGAGAACAAACAAGATGACAGCCTGAATCTAGGATGCAAGATTGTAACAGCCAGATACAAATCTAGGAAATGGTACTCTCAAGGACTATCCAAAACTAAAAGACTGACAAGAAACTGGAGCGGTTAATCTGTAAATCAAAATAGCATCAGAACAACAAAGGATGGAATAAACAAGGTAGCTTTAGAACTTTCTACTGGAGTGGAAAGCAAGGTGATACTAAGAAATAACAGACTGATTCAAATTTAGAAACATAAAGGTACATTTCAAGGTAACCACAAAGAAAGTTAATGGAAGTACACATTCAAATAAAGAAACACATAATGTCTCAATTAAAAAAATCTACAGTAACAGCTATACAACTATATACATATATATATGAAAAATAAATCCATAAGCCAAAATAACTAGCACAGGAAAGTAAGAGTTACAAAGAAAATGTCAGCATCAAAAAAAAAAAAAAAAAAATTACCTGCAAAATGACAACAATATACTCACATCTATCATTAATCAAACTGAAAATAAATCACCTAAATGTACTCATAAAGACACAAAGGGACAAAATACATTTAAAAAAAAAATGCCTCATTACACTGCTTATAAAGGACACACCTTAGAAGCACAGATGTAAACTTAGCAAAAATCAAAGAATTGAAATAATATCAAGCAAATAGCTACCATAAAAAAACAGGAGTGACAATATTAATCTCAGATAAAACAGGCTGAAAGACAAAATTCACCATAGAAGACAAAGAAACTATATGATGAACAAAACGGTAATCCATCCTAAAGACTTAATTACAATGAACACCTACACACTCAATGCCAGGACTCCAAAAAACATAAAAGAAACTCTAACAACACTAAAAAGAGGAAATGACAGTTGTGCAGTAATAGTTGAAGACTTCAACACACCACTGTCAGTAAAGGGTAGAATATCTAGAAAGATATTCAGCAAAGATTTTTGAAAAGGAGCTAAAGAGCACAATCAGCCAACTTGACCTGTGTATATTTAGAACATTCTACACAACAACTGCAAAGTACACATTATTTTCCAGTTCACATGGAACATTATCCAGAGTAAATCTCATCTTCTATCACAGAGCAACCCTCAACAAAATCCAAAAGACTGAAATAATGCAAAGTATCTTCTCTGACTGCAACACCATCAAAGTAGAAATTAGCGACAGCAGGGCAAGAAAAAAAGAAAAATCAGTTACATGGAAACTGAAAAACACCTTGCTTAAAAACCACTGGGTAACAAAATAAATCAAAAATGGAATATAAAAATTCTTAGAATCAAATGGAAATGAAAATACATCATGCAAAACCTATGGAAAAAAGCAAAGGCAGTGCTCAGAGGTCGATTCATAGCAATAGATACACACATCAAAAAAGAAGGGATAAAATCAAAACATTAGCAACACAACTTGAACAAATAGAGAAGAGCAAGAAAAGCCTATGTCTACCAGAAGAAAAAAAAATAATAAAGACTAGAGTAGAAATAAATGTAATAGAGAATAGAAAAACAATAAAAGAATGAGCAAAACCAAAAGTTAGTTCTTTGAAAGGATGAAGTACAAACTATAAACTACAAAGGAAAAACAAGAGAGAATGCAAATAATCCAAATAAGAAATGAAATGGGGAATTTTACTGCAGACCCAACCAAGTATTATGAAAAGCTGTACTCCAACAAATTTGAAAACCTAGAGGAAATGAACAAATTTCTAGAAACACACTACCTATTGAAACTAACACAAAATGATGTTGAAAATCTCAACAGACCCATAACAAGAGAAAGATTGAAAAAATTACATTAAAAAACTCTCAACAAAAAACAGCACTGACCGAGATGATGTCAATGGAAAATTCTACCACACATTCAGAGACAGTTTGCACAATACTAGTAAAACTATTTCAGAACATAAAAAAGAAGGTGATGTTTCTGAATTCATTCTATGAAGCCAGTATAACTTGATCAAAACCAAGGCAAAGACACCATAAAAAAAGAAAATTACGGACCAATATCTGTCATGAATACAGATGCAAAAATTCTCAACAAAACCATAGCCAACAGAATTCAGTATTGAGTCAAAACAATAATATATCATCACCAAGCAGGATTCAAACTAGGTTTGCAAGGGTGGTTCAACATTAGAAAATCACTCAATGTAATCCTCCATATAAATAAAAGGAAGAAAAAGAATCACATAATCTTCTCAATCAGTGCAGAAAAAGTATTCAACGAAGTCCAACACAAATTCCTGATAAACACTCAAAATTAAGTATGAAAGTGAAATTTCACAACATAATACAGGGCATCTGCAAAAAAGCAATGACTTATTGTTAAGCATTCTTCATAAACAAAGGCTAAAAACATTCACATTGACAATAGGAACAAGACAAGAATGCCATTTATCACCACCCCTACTTAACATTGGACTGGAAGTGAGGGTATCTAAATTGGTAATGAAGTCAAACTGTCCAAATTTGTGGATGATATGATACTGTACATAGAAAACTCAAAAGACCCCATAAGAAAACTACTGGAATACTCAGCAGAATTACAGGACACAAGATAAAAATACAAAAATCAGTTGGATTCCTATGATAGCAATAAAGAGAAGAATGAAAAGGAAATTAGGAAAACATATCATTTATAACAGAACCTAAAAAAAAAATTCTTAGGAATAAATCTACAAGAGACTTATACAAAGAAAACTACAAACCATTGCTGCAAGAAACCTCAAGAGATCTATACAAATGGAAAAACACTATGCTCATGGATAGGCAGAGTCAATATTGTAAAAATGACAATCGTACCTGAAGTGATTTGTCAATACAGAGTAATCTCAATTAAAAAAAAAAAAAAAAAAAAAAAAAACCTGTTTTAAAGAGATAGAAAAAACTTATCATTAACTTTTTAAGGAGAGGGAAGAAGGCCCAGATAACTAAAGCACTATTGAAGAATAAAGGGGGAGGACTTGGGCTACCTGACTTCAGAACCTATTACACAGAGAAGGTGGTCAAAACACACTGGTACTGGTAAAACAACAGATACATCAACCAATAGAACAAAATTGAGAACCTAGACATAAATTCATCCTCTAAAGGTCACCTGATGTTCAACAAGGGTCCAAAATTCATCAAATGCAGTTTTTTTTTTTAACAAATGATGCTGGTAAAACTGTATGTTCATTTGCAAAACAATGAAATAGGACCCAGTCATATCATATGCAAAAACTAATTCAAAATTGATCAAAGATGTAAGCACAAAGCCAAAAACTATAAAGTTTGTAGAAAAAAAAAATAAGAGCAACCCTAGAGACCCTAGTATACAACATTAACAGGATGAAGACCATAATCAACAATACACAAACTCAGAAGATAAGCTACATAATTGTAATCTTCTAAACATTAAACACTCAAGTGCTTCAAAAGAGTAAAAAGAGAACTTGCAGACTGGAGACAAAGAAAGAAATTTACTATTACAAATCAGACAAAGGTCTAATCTCTAAAGTCTACAAGAAAACCTGATACCTCTACAACAAAAAGACAAATAATCTAGTTTAAAAAAATTGGAAAAAGAAATGAACAGACACTTCACCAAAGATGTTGAAGTGACAACAGACACAGGAGGAAATGCTCAGGATCACAAGCTGCTAAAGGAATGCAAATCAAAACCATGATGAGATACCATTTCACCTCAGCATTCCTTGCAGAAACTCAAGAACAGTAAATAACAAATGTTGGAGAGACTTCAGGAAAATTGGAACTCTTATACAGTACCAGTGGGAAGGCAGAACAATGCAAACACTTTGGAAACAATGTGACACTTCCTTAGAAAGCTAGAAATAGAAATGCCATAAGATCCAGCAATCCAACTTTTAGGAATATATCCTTGAAAAATGGAGTCATCACATGAATAGACAATGAACACCCATATTGAATGTAGCATTGTTCACAATAGCAGAGAGTTGGGAACAACCTACATGTCTATCAACTGATGAATGGATAAACAATGATGAATCTGTGAAGCATTTCATTACATGGAGGAAACTGGAGAGCATCATGCTGAGTGAAATAAGTCACTCACAAAAGGACAAATATTGGATGAGACTACTACTGTAAAAATTCATGAAAAAATTTACACATAAGAAAATTAATCTTTGATGTTTAACAGGGAGTGGACAGGTGGGGAATGGAGAAAACACTAACTATAGATAAGTGGTAACGGGCGAAGGGCGAGACAGTATACCGAACTGCAGAAGTGAGCATAATTTGTACAAGGCAAGGTCATGGAAGCACCATAGACACTATCAAACCTTTTGAGGGCTTACTTGCTAGGCTGAGGAATGTAGATGCTCCACTGTTTGTCCTGAGAGCAGTAAAGTGACCTATTACTTCCAAATGCTGGGATAAAATACACTAGGCCGGAGAAAAGTGAAAGCTAGGGTTGCCTATGCCCAAGGAACTCAGATTTTAATGTAGAACTCTCCTGTTCTGCCACTGTCTCCCATTGCCACTAGCTAACCTGTCCTGTACCGTATCATTCCACCTTCACTGTTGGTGACAAATCAAATCTGAGTACCTCCTTTAGTTGAGCTGAATAATTCAGGATTCGTTCTGAGTGAAGTTCATCAAAACCAAAGTGATATTTCAGATCAGCCTGGAGCATCTGTGGATCCAACACCACATCCTTCATGAACAGGTTGTGTCTGGGTTCTACAAAATAAGAGGATGTTTTACACAGTCAGTTGTTTTAACATTTCGATATGTTCAAATTAATTCAGAAAAACTTCCATAATTGTTTCTAAAACCAAAGAAATTGAAGACCAAATAGGAAAAAAGAATAGAAGCTAGCATTTGATACTATTGAAAGTGTCGGGAGATGGCCCGTGCCCCCTAGCATAAATGATTGCAAAGTCTCTAAAATATAGTTTGTTAATATACTTCAAAAATGTTATAAAGTTAAAATCAATGAAGCCAGTAGTTTCATATCTACAACTCTATCACCCCATTGCCATTGAGTCAGATCCAACTCATAGCAACCCTAGAAGTCAGAGAAGAACTGACCCAAGGAGTAACTTAGTAAGATACATGAACAAATCTTTTCTTTTCTTGTTGTTAGGTGTCATCAAACTGTTTCCAATAGCAACAGTCTGTACAAAAGAATGAAACCCTGAACTATCCTGTGCCATTCTAATAATCATTGCAATGTCTGAGCTCATTGTTGCAGCCACTGTGTCAATCCATCTATTTGAAGGTCTTTCATGCTTTCTACCAAGAATGATGTCTTTCTCCAGTGACTGGTCCCCCCTGATAACTGTTCAAAGTACTTAAAACCAAGTCATACCATCTTTGATTCTAAGGAGCTCTTTCAAGGCAGACTTTTCATTCTTCTAGCAGTCTGTGGTATAGATTCATATTCAATGTTTGTTGCCAAACCATAGTTTAAAGGCATCAGTTCTTCTTCAGTCTTATTCATTGTCCAGCTTTCACATGCATGTAAGAGGCTCGAAAATATTATGACTTGGGTCAGCACACCTTAGTGTGGTTTTTTGTAATTTAATAGGTCTTTTGGAAACCCTAGTAGTGTGGTATTTAAGTGCTATTGCTGCTAATCAAAAAAGTTCACAGTTCAGATAGCCACGATGGAGTTCACAAAGTTGAGTCTCACTGGCAACAAGAGAATAAATAGGGGTGCACCCTGAGATCTCCAATAAAAGACCACAATTGACGGTCTAGGGGCTTTGGGTTCCCCTGGGAGCATGGCTCCTGGCCCTGATGCTGCCCCTGTCCCTAAATCATAATGAAGGTCAACTTTTCACACAGCAATGGATTGGACTTGGCAACGCAGAATGACTGTATCTTGTGGGAATTTTATGGTTCTATGCATCTAAAGGATGTCATCCTGCTGACCTCTTGCTGGCAGAAGGGGAGTGGGTGGAGAGGAGGAGATAGGAGACTGTTGGGAGGATAGGACATGTATGGAGCAGAGAAGAAGGGTGTGCTGCCACCAGGCAGGGACAACAGTGGGAGCTGCACATAGGTGAGCATGCGAATTTATATGGAAATGTACATTTTCATTCAATCATAATAAAAAAAAAGAAAAAAAAGTTGACAGTTCAAATCCACCAAGTGCTCTTGGAACCACTGTGGTGCAGTTCTACTTGTCCTACAGAGTCACTATGAGGTGAAATTGACTCAAACCAGTAGGCTACATTTGACTTTTGGTTTTGCAGCAGATTTGCTCAAGCAAGTAAGTCCTTTGATTTCATAACTGCTGCTTATGTAGCTGTTGATTGCAGACTGAAGTAAAAATCCTTCACAACTTTTTCCATTTATCACGTTGCTCATTGGTCCAATTGTAAGGATTTTTGTTTCCTTTGTTTCAAAGTGTAATCCATACTGAAGGCTGTAGTGTTTGCTTTTCATCAGTAAGTGCTTCAAGTTCTCTGCACTTTCAGCAAGGTTGTGTCATCTGCATATCGCAGGTTGTTATAATGAGTCTCCTCCAATCCTGATGCCAAGTTCTTCATCAAATAGTCCATCTTCTCAGATTATGTGCTCAACATACAGATTGAATAAGCGTGATGAAGGATACCACCCTAAAGCAAGGTTTAACTGCCTCTAGGTCTACATACAGGTTCTATACAAGTACTGTCAAGTGTTCTAGAATTCCCATTCTTCACTATGCTGTCCATAATTTGTTATGATCTATGTGGCTGAATGCCTTTGCATAATCAAAAAAAAAGAAAAAAAAAAAACAGGCAAATATCCTGATAGTCTCTGCTATCGGCCAAGTTCCATCAGACATCACAATGACATTCCTTGTTTCACATCCTCTTCTGAATCCAACTTGAATTTCTGGAAGTTCCCCTTTAACATACTGTTTCAACTTTTTAAAACTCATTTTCAACAAAATCTTAATTGGGAGTGATATTAATGATATTGTTCCACAATTTCTGCCTTCCATTAGATCACCTTTCTTTGGAATGGGCACAAAAATGGACATCTTCCTGTTGGTTGGCCAGGTAGCTGTTACAAACATTCTTGGCATAGACAATTGTGTGTTTGCAGCATTTTATTCCTTTGCTGAAACATCTTAACTGGTACTCCATCACTTCCTGGAGCCACGGTGTTTTTGTGGGTTTTTTTTGTTTTTTTTTGTTTTTTGCTGAAGTCTTCAGTGTACCTTGGACTTCTTGCATCAATACCATAGTTTCTTGAGCACATACTACTGCTTGAAATGTTTGAATGTTGACCACTTATTTTTGGCAGAGTGACTTTGTATGTTCCTTTCATCTTTTTCCATGCTTCCTGTATCACTCAATATTCTACCCTTAAAATTCTTCAATATTGCAACTCAAGCCTTGAAATTTTCCTTCAGTTCTTTCAGCTTGAGAAATGCCAAGTATATTCTTTTCTGGTCCTCTATTACCAGGTCTTTACATACTTCATCAAAGTAGTTTGCTTTGTCTTCTCAAGTCACCTGTCGAAATCTTTTAACTCTTTTACTTCATCATTTCTTTCGTTTGCTTTAGTTAATCTGTTCAAGAACAAGTGTCACTGTCTCTGCTGACATCCATTTTGGTCTCTTCTTTCTTTCTTATCTTTTTAAAGATCTTGTGCTTTCCTCATGTATGATCTCCCTGATGTCATCTTGCAGTTTGCTGTTTTTTAGTCATTAGTGTTTAATGCATTAAATCTGTTCCTGAGATGGTTTCTAAATTCAGGTGGCATACACTCAAGGTCACACTTTGGCTCTCCCAGATTAGTCTTAATTTTCTCCAGCTTCATCTAAAACTTGCATGTCAACAATTGGTGGTCTGTTCCATAGTTGGCCCCTGCCTTTGTTCTGACTGTTAATATTAAGCATCTCCATGTTTCCACAGGTGTATTCATTTTGTTCCCTATGTATTCTGTCTGGCAAAGTCTATGCATATGGTCACCACTGAAGTTGTTGAAAAAGGTATTTTTAATGAACAAGTCAGTCTTAAAAAATTCTGTCATCTTGCATCACCAAGATCATATTTTCCAACTATTGATCCTTCTTCTCTAATTTTCAGATTGCAATCAACAGTAATTATCAATGCAACTTCATTGCATGTTTGATCAATTTTAAACTTCAGAAGTTGGTAAAAAAAAACTCAGTTTCTTCATCTTTGGCCTTGGTGGTTCATGCATAAATTTTAATAATAATCATATTAACTATTCTTCTTTGTAGGTATATAAATATTTTCCTATCACTGGCAGTACTGTATTTCAGGACAGATCTTGAAATGTTCTTTTTGACAATGCACATGATGCTATTCCTCTTTAGTTTGTCACTCCTGTTGTAATAGACCATATGATTGTTTGATTCAAGATGATGAATACCAGTCTATGTCAGCTGACTAATGCCTAGGACATTACTCTTCAAGCATTCTGTTTCATTTTTAACAACTTCCAGTTTTTCTAGATTCATATTATTTACATTGCACATTCCATTTATTGATGGACACTTACAGCTGTTTGCTCTTATTTTGAGTTGTGCCACATTGGGAAATGACAATTATACAAGCTTGACTCTATCTTAATTATGAAGGCCTATTCCACTTTGAAGAGGCTCTTCTTCCCCAGTAATATCTTGATTAACTTCCAAGCCAAAGTGCTCACCTTGTGCGTGTATATCAAACAATGCTCCATTGCCATTCACAAGGATTTTACTGGCCAGTTATTTTTAGTGGGTCACCAAGTCCTTGATCCTAGACTGTCTTAGTTTGGCAGCTGCTCTGAAACCTGTCCATCACAGGTGATCTTGCTGGTATTCAAAATGCCAGTGGCACAGCCCCCAGCATCACAGCAACATGAAGCAAACACAGTATGACAACTGGCAAATGAATGGTGGAAAAAGTAATGTTCAGTTATTTTATTGCATTAGTTTTATAATGACTCAATATTGAAAACCAGCTAAACAACTGTTGTTATTAGAACAAAACACTGCCCGATCCCAAGCCATGCCACACTGCTGCAGCCACTATGTCAGTCCATCTCGTTGAGGGTCTTCCTCTTCTCCACTGACCCTGTACTTCACCAAGCATGATGTTCTTTTCCAGGTACTGATCCCTCCTGACAACATGTTTGAACTATGTAAAATGTAGTCTTACCATCCTTATTTCTAAGGAGCATTCTGGTTGTACATCTTCCAAAACAGATTTGTTTGTTCTTTAGGCAATCTGTGGTATATTCAATATTCTTCACCAATACCACATTCAAAGGTGTCAGTTCTTCTGTGGTCTTCTTTATTGATGGTGTAACTTTCGTGTGCATACGAGATGACTGAAAATGTTGTGGCTTGGGTCAGATGTATCTTTATCTTCGAAGTGATATCTTTGCTTTTCAATATTTTAAAGAGGTGTTTTTCAGCAGATTTGCCGAATGCAGTGTATCTTTAGACTTCTTGACTGCTGTTTCCGTGGATGTATATTGTGGCTCCGAGTGAAATGAAATACTTAACAACCTCAGTCTTTTCTCTATTTGTCATGAGATTGCTTATTGGTCCGGTTATGAGGATTTCTGCTTCATTTATGTTGATGTGCAATGCATACTGAAGGCTGTGGCCTTTGATCTTCATCAGAAAGTGTTCCAGGTTCTTCACTTTCAGCAAGCAAGATTGTGTTATCCTCCTAGAGCAGGTCGTTAACAGTCTTGCTCCAATCCTGACACCCCATTCTTCTTTCTATCCTCCAGAGTCTCAGACTATTTGCTCAGCGTAAAGACTGAATGGCTATAGTGAAAGGATATAATCCTGATGCACGTGTTCCTGACTTTAAACTACTTAGAATCCCTCCATGCTGCCTCTTGGCAATGAAAACATAAATTTCAAGGTGAACATTTCTCCAGATTCCTCATGAGCACAATTAAATGTTCTGGAATTCTCATTTCTCACAATGCTATCCACAATTTATGCTCTGCGGAGTTCAATGCCTTGGCATAGTCAATAAAACACAGGTGAATATCCTTGTAATATTCTCTGCTTTCAGCCAGGATCCATCTGACATCAGCAATGCTATCTCTGGTTCTGTATCCTCTTCTGAATCTGGCCTGAATTTCTGGAAGTCAACATACTGCTGCAGCTATTTTTGAAGGTATGTGTCTCTCTGTTTGCCATAATGTGGGAGTTTTCATGTTGCTGGGATGCTAGAAGCTATGTCACTGATATTCAGAACCAGCAGGGTCACTTATGGTGAAGAGATGTTAGGTGAACTTCTAGATTTAGACAGAAGGACCTGCCAGTCTAATTCTGAGAAGAAGCAGCCTCAGAAAATCTTATGAATAGCGGCAGAACATTGTCAGATAAAGTGCCAGAAAATGCTCCTCACACCCACCCTCCAGATTGCAAGGCACTAAAAATATGAGCAGGGAAGCATTGCCTCCTCGAAGTAGTGTTGACCTTAATGATGTGGCTATGGTCAAACTTTTAGGACCTTCATTTGCTGATGTGACATGACTAAAAATGAGAAGAAACATGTAAGCGTCTAGCAACAGGGAAAAGAATACATTATTGCATATTCATAGCAAAATACTACGGAGTCTTTAAAACTGTATTTTCAAAGATAATTTAAACTCACTGGAAAAAGTCCCCCTAAGAAAAGGAATCCTGATACAAAACCCCAAAACTACTCAATTAACCCTGGAATGCCATCTAAAAATGGCACTGCCCAAGATTCACAAGGTTCGACAAAATCTCTCAAGAGTATAACCTGGCAATTGAAACACAAATTCCAAAGCGAACATTTATCTAGAGTTCAGCAGCTGAATTGTTTAACAACTCACAACTATCTCCTAAATGTCTACACTTGCCCAGCAGTACAGACCCATTTTAACATGCATGATCTAGTGGGATCCTTAAATTAAATATCTTAAAAGGTAGAATCATACCATTTACAAACAATAAATATCTTAAAAGGTAGAATCATGCCATTTACAAACAATAACCAAGTCAAAGACAGCTTCAGAAATTTACTGAAGATGGGATGGAAACAAGACTCTCAATTTCCAGTCTTATTTTCTTTGCATGGCATCATGAGGAAGAAAAAGATTGATCCTAGCATTTAAACTATCATTTATTTTATGTTGAAGATGTTCCATGCCCTGTGCTACATTTCTCACATGAAGTCTGTCTCTAAAAACACTATAAGTCAGGGCACTTTGTTATCTCCTTTTTAGAGAGAAGAAAGCTAACATTTGAAGTTACTGAGATACCATTCTGAACTTAGAGTCACTTAAGTTCGCATTCACTCAAATGTAAGTAAAACAACTGGACCAACAAACAGTATCATGATAAATGGAAAAGAAATTTGAAATTCTCAATCACTTCATCCTACTTGAATCAACAATTGAAGTCAATGGAAGAAGCAGTCAAGAAATCAAATGATACAATTTATTTCATTAAGAAAATTTACAATGGGAGAAAAAAAACTCTTTAAAGCTTTAAGAAGCAAAGATATCATTTTGACAAGTTAAGTTGTGCTTGACCCAAGCCATGGTCTCTTCAATCTCCTCCTATGCATGTGAAAGTTGGGTAATGAAAAAGGAAGACAAAACATTGGATTTGTTTGAACTGTGATATTGGCAAAGAATATTGAATATACTGTGAACTGCCCGAAAAACAAACAAAAAAATCAATCTTAAAAGAAACACAATTAGGATTTTCCTTAGAAGTGAGTATGGTGAGACAACTCACTTATTTTGAACACATCATCAGGGAAGAACACTTCTTACAAAAAACAACATATTTCCTAAAGCAGAAAGACAATAAAAATGAGGAAAACTGTCAACAGAATAGATCGACATAAAATCCATGACACTGAACGCAAACATATCAGTGATCATGAAGATGACACCGGGCAAGTTAGTGCTTCTTTTTATGACACATAAGATTGCCACGAGTCAGAGCAGACTTGGCGGTAACTAACAACAAGGTATTATTTCTAGATTAAATTATGGTTCAGACTCAGGCAATCTAATTCCAAAACTTAACTTCTGACCACTAAACTTTCCTGTTTTCACAGTGTACTGGAATTATCCACAGATTTCCAGAAAGAGAAAGAATAGTAGCATCAAGTCTGTGAATGGGTGTAAAACTATAAGGCATTGTTAATACGTGAAAGAGAACTTAGATTCTGAAATTCACTGTTTGTTATAACAAAGTTGAGAATAAGTGGATTGAAAATTTCAATGAATAAGAAGACTTGGCTCAAAGCCACTGACAAAATCCATTTCTTTCCCTTGAGACTGTAGTCTGCTCATTTGGAAAAATGAGTTTATTTCTTAGAAACAAGAGAAACAAAGGCAATTTTGAGTTGCCTCAATAACTATGTTTTGCAATAATCTTTATCTGTGACTCACTGACAAGTTGGTAGAAAATAGCTTGTTTTAATGACATTCTTAGCTGTACCTACATTCTCAATTGTAAGATAAATCAATTGTGGTGATTTAGATCATGTACAAAACCTTACCGACAAACCAACCCACTGTCATTGAGTCAATTCCAACTCACAGTGACCTCACTGGATTTCTGCGGCTATAAATCTCTACAGAAGCAACTGTAACATCTTTCTGCCAAGGAGCTACAGGTGGTTTAGCACAGCAATTGATTGCTTCAGCTATTGCACCAGCAGGGCTCCTTGTATAAAACCTCAGGATTCCAAATAAATTTATACAAACTGAAGTCGTTAGGCAGATGGCAACAAGCTCTTTTTCATGTTTCTCAATAGACTTCTAGATTTTGTTTAAGTTCTCTGAGCAATTAACCTAAGGTGAAAAACAAGTTAAACATTAATGACCTACCCGTTGGCTTCTCTCTAACAAAATGCACAAAGAAACCTTTTCTACGGAGGCCTTCCCTACTGAGGAACAAAAAGAACCTGGGGTTGGGTGGGAGGTAAAGTGGAGTTGGCATCATGTCAGGTTGTTCCTTAGATAAAAGATCCGAAAATCTAAGAGTGTTAGAGCTGGAACAGGCTGAAGATGTTTCTGTAAGTAACTTTCTTATATAGATTAGGAAACCAAAACTTAGAAAGTATAAGCCAAGCCAAAGAGATTGCATAATAAAGTAGTAAGTAATCAGTTAAGCTAGGAGTTGATCTCTGGACTCCTTCCAGCTTACCTGCCTCTCCTCTGTCCAGGAGTATTATGAGTATCTTTAAAAAAAAGAGAAAAAGAGAGAGAGAGAGAAAGTGAGAGAGGGAGGAAGGGAGGAGGGAACAAAGGAAGGAAGTATACTGTTGCCACTGAGTCCATTCTGACTCCAAGTGACCCTATAGGCCAGAATAGAACCATGCCACAGGGTTTCTAAGTAGCAGCTGGTAGATTCAAACTGTTGACCTTTTGGTTAGCAGCCAATCTTTTAACCACTATGCCAACCAGAGTGCCCTAACACAGATCTAATGCTCTGGCTCTGGCAGACTTTGTTGTCTGACCTAGGCACCCTAGGCTCCCTTTCTAGGCTCCCTCCTGCCATTAGCCACAGTACTCCAGCCACACTGAAGGTGAAAAAAACACCCAGGGCTCTCTCCACCTCCTGGCACTTGACACATAGGCGTTGTTGCCCTGTCCCCTTTGATGAACTCTTAACTCATCCTTGAAGCTTTTCCTGAGAAAGATACCACAAGTCACTCTGTGACCTCAGTTTTTCTTTTGTCTGTTGGTCTGCTTGTTTGTTGTCTTTATTGACAAGTTTCTTCCCTAACTAAACACAAATTACCTGAAAACAGGAATTACATCTTATTCAGATTTTTATTCCCACAGCCTGGGACAATGTTTGGCTTATAGCAAGTACACAGTGTTTACAGAAAGAGCAAATGAATAAATGGATGGCTGGATTCTAACTTCAGCTGTTTCTCCCTGTTTTTCCTTCAGAGAAAGAGATGCAGAAACAGAGAAAGAAAAAGAAGAAATTAAAATAAAAATGTTTCAGATCAGTTGATAGTTCGGAAGATAGTATCCTGAGTCACGAAAAGAACTAGATAATTGCATTTGCTTTCCTATAGAAGAGCTTCTTATTCACTTACGGAACGACTCAAGTCAGCATCAACCTGTATCCCCTCACTATCTTTATTGTCTTTTAAATATTTCCTTCTTATGGGAGTTCAGGAGACAGTAAAGATTAAAATCACGGAATCAGTAATAGGTCTAACCTTAGAAAATATCAAGTCAAAAAATGTTAAAATCATTTATTATTACTACTGTTAAAACTCATTTTTAACAGCAGTGACAGTAGACTTCCAACAATTACAGAAAATAAGCCAAAGTGAATTTTAATTTTAAAATTTTTAAAATTCTTATATTTTCTTAACACAAATAAATGATTGTTCTTTGTTTTTGATATTTTTTCCACATTTTTTAATTGACAAAACTCAATTGAGTACAATTTTTTTATAGTACATTCCACCAGTGAAAAGAATGGAATTCTTTTGGAGTGGAATAACATTTCTCTTAAATTAGGTTCAAAGTTAGTGTTTCCTATATCAAATTAATTTAAAAAGTTTGATGTGAAAACCATTCTTAACTCAAGAGTCTTATAAAAAAGTTAATGTAGTTTTCAACTAAAGCTATTCATTTCACTCTCTTGTCTCTGCTAAGTTTTGAGATTTCAGTCCTGTCATGGAGTTTATTTATCTTTTAGTTCTTTTGTGACCCATTACCTGACACACTGTGTTTACTAACTATTTTGTTATCATAAGCCAAGCCAAGTGCCGTCGAGTCGGATCCGACTCGTGTTATTATACATCAAATATATATAGCAAAACTTTTGTCATTTCAACATGTTTATAGGAACAATTTGGTAACATTAAGTATGTGTATCATGTTGTATAGCCATCACTAACTACAGCATTTAATACTGTTATTAGTTCATTCCTTTGAACAGCAATTAAGCTCCATGTAACTTCTAACAAAAAATAGTGAAGCATTTATAAATTGGAGATAAATAAATAAATAAATAAAACCCTTACCAGTGACTGCCATACCATGTTCCTGCAGAAATGTCAATGTGGAAATGGTCATATTTAGCATAGACTCGGAAACCTTGAGGAATATGTTGTTGAGTGGCAGCCAATCTAAATCTTCTAGGGATGTTAAAGAACTGGAAACAAAACAAACGGTATGAGTTAGTGGTTAACAAAACAATTCAACATCAATTTCAGGTTTATTTATATACCTCTTGGGCTCCCGGAAATCCTGGTAGCTAGTGGATTAAATGTTACCTCTGCTAACCATAAGGTCAGCAGTTCAAATCCGCCAGGCACTCTTTGGATACTCTACGGAGCAGTTCTCTGACCTACAGGGTCGCCGTGAGTCGGACCTGACACGACTGCAGTGGGTTTGTGTTTTGTTTTGTTTTGTTTTTATTGGCTTCCCAGCTCTGTGTGGGGTTTAGCTGGACCAATTATATTTCCTTGCTTGTTATGATGTTAAATGCAACTCGAATCTGGGGATGAGGGACTGGCCATAAGTTGGAGCCTTCCCTTAGAGACACTTCAGAGCCTCCTTTGCCTTTAATAGAAGACTCTAGTGGGATTGGCTGCCTCATAGTTCTTTATTAAACTCTGACTAAGTTGTTCCTGTCACAGACAGGTAGGCCATGAGACCAGCCGGGGTGTGAAGTGTACTTCATTTTTTCTTAACCCATTGTTCCAAATGGCGGGTTCAATTTGTAGTCTCTAGGCTGCATTTCACACAGCAACAGGCTTCAGAGAAGATACACGTATGGGGTTTCATCTTTATTTTTTAACTTACATGCATTCTATAAATTAACTTGCTAAAATCATAAATCAGAAAAATACATTCAAAGTTGGTATATACCTTCAACTTTAGCAATATAAGCTAACTATACATAAGTTGTACTTTCAAATAGATTGTTTCCCTGAATCTTCTTGTTAAGTAAACTCTTTTGTGCCATCTTTGTGAAACTAAAAATTTCCCCCAGTACAAGACAGGCCATTGACTACTGGTGCCATTTACAAATACTTATTTCTGTGAATGCAGATGTGAGGTACTGTCAATAAAATTAATGCTAAAATAATAGGTAACAGTTGTTACAGTATGTTCTTATTTCATATTGTTTATCTCTCACAATAGTCCTATTGTTCTCATTGCATGCCTTAATGTTTCCAGGGCTTAAGGCAAGAGTACAAATAGAGGCACACAAGCTGTATTCAAAGGTTTTAATTATAATTCAAGCTACCAAATTGTCAATACATGTTTCATTTACCTCCAATGACAAACATATCTTTAGCCAACTTAAAAACACTGATATCAAATTTAGAATTTGTGGTAGTTCAAAGAGCACCAAACCCATCCCTCGGCAGACCTCTCTCCTCACTTCTACCTAACAATTTTGTTCTTGCCTTAAGTCCCTGACACCGCCCTCAGCGGCTTCATGTTGACGTATGTGGATACTCCAGTTTGCACAGTCAAGACCCAGTCTCATCCATATACCTCTTTCTTCTGCCAGTGGCTGCAGCTGTGCCTGCTCCATCCCTCTGGCCTGGCTATGCACACGCCAGATATAAGACCTACCAGCCAAGAGGTATGGAAGTCAACTCAGCGTCACTCAGGCAGGGAATTCCTGGTAAAGGGGAATTAGGGACGGTACAAGTTCTGTAGTTATACCTTCACGGCCCCATGGACTCCTTGTAGCACGAATAAAGGGTTCTTCTGCTCTGGCCTATGAGCAGAGCTAATTTACCTCAGTGATGGCACTTACAATAAGGAACAGATATTAATCTGAAAACAATATTAACTTTTACTAATAAAATACAATAGATTTACACAAAAGCATTCAATTGGGGGAAAAAGCCTTGCTGACAAAAATGTGTGAAAGTCAAATTAGGAAGACATCCTCACACAGATGATCTCCATGTCACCTGTGTCATTCAAAGTCACTGTTTAACTTACTGAATTATAAAACCAAAACAACTGAGTTGATCAATTCTGGCTGATATTTTTGGCAACTTCAACATAGTTTATTAATAAAGTAGATTATTGTATCTATGTCATATCTTTAATCATGGAAAAACTTAGAAACGAACAAAAGTCCAACACTAGAATTACTGTGTAAACAATGGTGTATGGCACTTTATCACCATGGAATATTATACAGCCATTAAGAAAGATCACCTAAAGACTATAGGTATATCCAAAAACAACACATTGCCATTAAGTCAATTCTAGCTCATAGCAAACCTATAGGTCACAGAACTGCCCTACAGGGTTTACAAAGAGCACCTGGTAGATTTGAAATTCCAACCGTTTGGTTAGTACCTGCAACTATTAACCACTACATCACCAAGATTTCCCTTGGAGCATATGACTTGTTAATGATATCATGTTAAATTTTTGAAATAGAGAAAGATATGCACTGAACAACATTATGGCAGTATGCAAAATATTTAGACAGATACATGAGAAATAATGCAGTATGCAGAAACTCCAGTGATTTCAGGCAGATCATATCATGTGTGTTTTTATTCTTCTGTCAAACATTTCCTTAGTTACATATTTTCTCATTTAAAAAAGTTAGGAGGAGGAGGTAGAGCCAATATGGCACTATGGAGAGATATATCACGCTGATCATCTGCAACAAAGGCCTGAAAAACTAAGTGTTACAGATTTGATTGTGTCCCCAAAAACTGTGTGTCACCTTGGCTAGTATTGTTTATCCATCATTTTGTGATATGATGTGATTGTTCTATGTGTTGTAAATCCTAGTCTGTATGATGAAGCCCTGGTGGCACAGAGATTAAGAGCTTTGAATCCAACAGTTGTTTTTTGGAGACCTTATAGCTCAATTCTAGTCTGTCCTATAGGGTTGCTATGAATCAGAATCTACCAAACCACAGAGGGTAGTAGGTTGGTATGATGTCAATGAGGCAGAACTAGAGAAAATTATGTTAATAACACAAGACTCAATGTACAGGATTATGTGGCAACTTAAGTCAATCTCTTCTGAAATATAAAAGTAGAGAGGAGAGGGATCTCATACTAGCCAAGAGAGCAAAGCTGGAAGTGAAACATGTTCTTTGAATCCAAAGTTCCTGAGCTGAGACAATCCTAGTCTTGGGAAAGACTGATGACAAGGGTCCTCCCTCAGAACTGACAGAGAAAAGGAAACCCTTACCCTAGAGCTGGCACCATGTATTTAGAATCCTAACCTCCTACACTGTAGTAGAATAAGTATTCTTTATTAAAGCCAACCACTTATGGTATTTCTGTTAATAGCAGCCCTAGACAGCTAAGACACTAACTAAAACAGATACAAATGTCAAGACTGAAATGCTAGGCATCAAATGAAGGATCAAATACCAAATGGATTAAGAAATTGACACAAAACAGAGAAGGAGGAGAGACAAGGAGTGCAGGACACTGTCAACTAACACAGTACAATGTTGCCATCTTAGAACACAGACAACAATAATCTCAGACTGGGAGTACAGGAAAGCAACTTTACAGAGCTCCCAATAGCAGACAGGGTACCCAGTAACCAGAGAAACACAACCTCCCACCACTGACCCTTACATCCCATATGCCACCTCTAAAATCCCTTCAAAAGAGACCACAATGAACCACTCATCTAGAGAATGTGATGTGCACCAAACAATTCCACCTCATCTGGAATAGATGATGACCAAGAACAACAAAGACATGAGGAAAAAAGAGCCCAGGATACAGAAGGATCCATATGTGTAGGAGACTGTTTCAACATGGGACCAGAAGAACCAAATGATGCCTAGCCACCACCAAAGACAGCCATGATGGGGGACACAGTGTAGAGTCCCTGAGACAACATGAGAAAAAGAAGTGTGCAGTTCAAGAACTCTCTTAAAAGACCAGAACTGATGGTCCAACAGCCTGGAGGGTCCCCTGGGAACACAGCCCCTAGACCTCCTACTGACCCTGAATGGAAACTAGTACTGAGGTCAACTCTTCAGACAAGAATGGATGTGACTTGGGGACACAGTGTGACCATATGGTGTTTGTACTTGATGGTTTTATACATTTATAGGAAGCTGTCCTACTGGTTTCTTTCTAGAGAAGAGAGAAGACAATGGAAAGCAGGGGACAGGTGCTTGTTCAGAGGATACTACAAGTAAAGAGCAAAAAGAAGGAATGGGCTGCCACCAGGTGGGGAGAGCAGATGGAGCGGCAGATAAGCGGGCATGCAAAATTGATCTGGAGTGCATACTCTCACTTATTCCCAATAAAAATAAATAAATAAACAGATGATAGATAAGATGATATGAAATCAGATGAGATAAGCTATTTGGGACAAAAACTCACTGCTGTTGAATCAATTCCAACTCACAGTGACTCTATAGGACAGAATAGAACTGCCCCATAGAGTTTCCAAGGAGTGCCTGGTGGATTTGAACTGCTAACCTTTTCATTAACAGCCATAGCACTTAACCGCAACACCACCCCGGTTGCCCAGTAAAGACACAGAAAACTTAAATGCCACAATCAATGAACTCAACTTTATACACATATATAGAACAGTCCACTTAATAGCACTGAAACATACTCTTTTCCAACACATGTGGAACATTCTCCAGAATAGATTGCATTGTAGGTCACAAAGAAAGCCTTGCAAAATCCCAAACATCAAAATTATACAAAGCATCTTCTATCATTATGCCATAAAGTACAAATCAATAACAGAAACAGCAAGGAAAAAATACAAAATACACATAAGTTGAACAGCATCTTGCTTAAAACTGAATAGAAGAAAGTAAAGATGGAATAAAAAAATTCATAGAGTTTATTGACAGCAGAAATATACCTTACCAAACCTTTTCAATTATAGTAAAAGTAGCACTTACAGGACAATTTATAGCAATAAACACACACACACAAGAAAAAAGAAGGGCCAAAATAAAAACATTAACCCTACAACTTGAATGAACAGAAAACACACAGCAAAAGCAGTCCTTGAGCAATAGAAAAAAAGGAAAAATAAAAGATTAGAGGAGAAACAGATGAAATAGAAAAGCAATTGAAAGAATCAACAAGACCAAAAATTTCTTCTTTGAAAAGATCAACAAAATTGACAAACTACTGGCCAAATTGACAAAAGAAAAACAAAAGAGGAGACAAGTAAACTGAGTAAGAAATGAGACAGATGCTGTAACAAAAGACACGACTGAGCTAAAAAGGATCATAACAGATACTACGAAAAATTGTACTCCAACAAGTTTGAAAACCTACAGGAAGTGGACACATTTCTGGACATATACTACCTACCGAAACTAACACAAACTAAGGCAGAAAAAAATAACCAGAATCTAAACAAAGAAGGTATCGAAAAGGTAATTTTAAAAGCTCCTAACAAAATACTCACTGTCCTAGATGGCTTCATTGCAGGATTCTACCATACTTCCAGAGAAAATTGAACAGCTAACTCCAATAGTACTCAAGCTATTTCAGAACACAGAAAAGGAAGGAATATTCTCAAACTCACTCTATGAAGCCAGCATAAATAATTCTGATACCAAAACCAAGCAAAAATACTACAAAAAATAGAAAACAACAAACCAATTTCTCTTATGAACTTAGATGCAAAAATTCTCAATAGAATTCAACAGCAAATCAAAAAAATAGTGCAGCATGACCAAGTGTGATCCATACCAGGTTTACAAGGATGCTCCAAAATTAGAAAAAACAATCAACATAACTCACTGTATACATAAAACAAAAGAATCATATGATCCTATCAATTGACACAGACAAGCTTTTGACAATGTTCAACACTCATTCCTAATAAAAATTCTCAGCAAAATAAGGACAAAAGGACTCCTCAATATAATAACAGGTATTTGTACAAACCAACAAGCAATATCATTCTAAATGCAGACACAGTGAAAGAAATTTCACTGAGATCAAGAACCAGACAAGGATGCCCTTTATTCCCACTCTTATTCAACATTGTGATGGAAGTCTCAGCTAGCATTTTAAAGCAAGAAAAAGTATCTAAAACTGGCAAAGAAGAGGTAAAATTATCCTTATACATAGATGATGTAATCTTATACATAGAAAACCCCAAAGAATCTACAAGAAAACTACTGGCACTAATACAAGATTTCAAGAAAGAAGCAGGTTACTCAGTTAACATAACAAGAACCTATACACCAAGAAAGGAAACTCTGAAAAGGAAACCACTAAATCAACACTATTTACAGTAGCCCCCTACAAAGATAAAGTACTTGGGAATAAAGCTAACCAGGAATGTAGAAGACACACACAAAGAAAACAACAGAACATTTATTGTAAGAAACCGAGAGACCTAAATAAGTAGAAAAACATATCGTGCTCATGGACAGGAAGGCTCAAAGTTGTGAAAAAATGTCAATTCTACCCAAATCAGTCTACAGGTATAACGAAATCTGGATCCAAATTCCAATAGCATTATTTAATGAGATGAGAAACGAATCACTAACTCTATATGGAAAAGGAAGAGGCCCTAGATTACCAAGAAAAGCATTACTGAAGAAGAATGAAGTGCAAAGTCTCACACTACCTGATTTTAGAACCTATATTATATGGTCTTGTTAGTCAAGATAGTATGGTACTGGTACAACAACAGACACATAGATCAATAAAACAGAATGGGGGATTCAGATATAAATCCATACATCTCTGAGCAGTTGATATTTTACAAAGGGCCAAAGTCTACCAAATGGGGAAAAGAAAGCATCTTTAACAAATGGTGCTGGTATAACTGGATACCCATCTGTACAAAAAAAAAGGAAACAAGATTCACACTTCACATCATACACAAAAACTAACTTATAAAAACCTAAATATAATACCTAAAATGATAAAGATCAGGAAAGATTAAGTACAGACAACATAAAGGGTCCTAAAACATGGCATAAATACAATACAAACCATAGCTAACAGTGCAAAATTGCCAAAAGATAAACTGGATAAATGGAATTTTCTCAAAATTAAACATCCTCATCAAAAGACTTCATAAAATGAGTAAAAAAGAAAACATACAGACTAAGAAAAAACATTTTAAGTTACAACATATCTAATGAAAGTGTAGTGTCTAACATCTATAAAATACTTTGCCTCGATAACAAAAAGACAAATAACTGAATTTAAAAATATAGGCAAAGGAAATGAACAGACTTCTTGCCAATGAAGGCATTCAGGCAGCCAACAGGCACATGAGGAAAGGCTTGTAATCATTAGTCATTAGAGAAATGCAAATCAAAACTACAATGAGAGACCATCCCCCTCAACAATACCGGCACATAACCAAAGAACACAGGATAGTAAATGTTGGAGAGATTACAGGGAAATTCGAGCTGTTATGCACTGCCGGTAGTAATGTGAAGCGGTACAACCACTTTGGAAAATGATGTGATGCTTCCTTAGAAACCTATAAATTAAAAATACCACAGGATCCCACAATCTCACTCCCTGGAATACACTCCAGAGAAATAAGAGCGATCACACTAGTAGACGTATGTACAACCGTGTTCAATGCAGCACTACTTACAATAGCGAAAAGGTGCAAACAATATAACTGCCCATGTTAAATAGATGAACGGATAAACAAATTATGGTACATATACACAATGTAATACACAACGATAAAGAACAATGGATGAATCTGGAGGGCATTGTTCTCAGTGGAATAAATCAATCACAAAAGAACATTATATGAGACTACTCTTAGAAAAACTCAAGAAGAGGTTTACACACAGAAAAAAAAAATCCTTAATGGTGAAAATGTTAGGGAAGGAGGAGAGAAAATCACAAACTAGATAACAGACAAGTGTCCACTTCAGTGAAGGGCAACACAATTTAGAGGAAGTCAACATAACTGGACCAAAGCAAAAGTACAGAAGTTTTCCAGACATAACCAAATATTTTGAGGGACAGAGCAGTTAGCTGGGCTGAGGGGTCTCAACTGCAGTCTTGGGGGATATCTAGGTCAACTGGCATAACACAGTTCATAATGAAAAATGATCTGCATCCCATTTTGGTAAGTAGCATCTGCAACTATAGAAGTTTGTAAGCAGCCATGTAAGATACATCTGTGGGTCCCATTTTGTCCAGAAGAAAGGAGAATGAAGAAAACTGAAGACACAAGGGAAATAGTAGCCCAAAGGACTAAAAGACCACATGAATCAGAGACGACACCAGCCTGAGATCAGAAGAAATAGGTAGTGCCAGGATATCAGCACTGATCACTTTGACAGGAATCACAGCAGAAAAGCAAACATGTAGAGAAAAACTCAGGTTCCCAAAAAAAAAAAAAAAAAAAAAAAAACTAGACTTATTAGCTTGACACAGAATAGAGGAGTCCCTAAAACTGTGGTCCCTGGACAGTCTGCTAACTCAAAAATGAAGCAACTCCTTGAGTCTACCTTTCATCCAAACATTAGGTAGACCTAGAAAACAAACAATAGTACACATGACAAATAAGCTAATTCTTAGTTCAATCAAGTACGTGTACCCAAGTGAGCAACATTTGCCCAAAAGCAAAGACAAGAATGCAAGAACAGACAGAAAAGCTGGATAAACGGATTGGAGAACCCATGGAAAATGGAGGGAGAAAGATGCTAATACATTGCAGGAGTTGCAAGCAATGTCGCAAAACAATCTGTGTATAAATTATTGAGTGAGAAACAAATTTGTGTTGCAAATTTAAACCTAAAACATGATTTTTTAAAAAAGAAAGAAATGATCCTTAGGCTGAAGCAAAACCAGATGAAAACTTGGATACACAGAAATATATGATACCAAACAAAAACTCAGACCACCAAGAGTTGTAGAAATGTAGCAATAATGAAGAAAAGCTCCTATTTTATTTTTACTTGAATTAAGTTAGTGATAACTTGACATATTGGAAAGATACACATTATTTTAAAGTGCTTATGAAATTTTTTTCAGAATAGATCATATTGCAGGCCATAGCATAAGTCTCAATATTTTTGGAAGTATTTAAAAAGCATAAAATATGCTATCTGACCACAACATAATTAAATTATAAATCAACAAAAGAATGAAATATGAGAAAGTCCCCAAATGTTTGGAAAATGAACAAAATATCTTTAAATAGTACACACATCAAATAAATCACAATGGAAATCGTAAAACTTGTTGAAGTGAAATGGGGGGAGAAAGAACCACATAATGTATCAACATGTATGGAATACAGCTAAAGCTGAGACTTAGTCCTTCACATTATATTGTGGAAAATTGGATGCAAAGAACATGTGTTAGAAAATTGTGCAATTATGGCTTCTCTTGTTGCTGTAAATAATTAACTTTTCTCTGTACATGAAGAAAAAAATAGGATGTAAAACCTAATATACCTACCATTACTTTTCTTTTAACTTACTTCAGTACTGCCCAGAGAAACTGTGTTACAGCATATATGCTATCTTTGATGGGGATATTTTTTGTATACAGCCATGGCAGTGAAAGTAGAAAATCCCATATGTGTGGCTGCTGGTGAAGGCTTTCCAATTTCAGTATCACATCTTCAGTCTTATTGAGATCCACCTGATACAGAGAAAAAAAAAATAGCACACAAATTGATCTCTAGTTTTATAAATCAATTAAAGGAGAGAGAAACAGAGCAGAGACTGCTGCAAAAGAGGGGAACATAGAATCTGTGGTGGTAGAAGCTCATACCTAATGTGTCACTATGCTGAATAGCCAAGACTTAAAATATTTGTCTAAATAATATTTTGAAATTCTGGACAGGAAAGGAAATCAGAGAAGGTATGCTTTTGTTACAGGCTGTAGCATTTTCTGAGATTTTTTTATTTTTTAACCTATGCTGTTCTGGAGATCTTCAATGAAAGTTTAATGATCTATTCTTTACAAATAAATGGTGACAGAAAAGAGTATAATTCAAATACTAATAAATATGGAATGTCTACTGTATTGTTGAGGTTTCTTTGTTTTCCTTCTTGAACTCAATCAAAACTGATGCATAGTATAAATAGTTAAATACTACACTTCTACTTCAGGCCAACATGGTGCCGTAGACAGAAGCACTATAACATCCCTCCATAACAAGGACCTGAAAAAGTATGTAAAACAAAGACAAACATCAGTTCTGGAACCCAGAGTGTTAAATGAAGACATAAAGATCTCAGTCAAACACCAAATGGAATAAGAAATTGTCAGAGAACAGAGAACAAAAATAGATGTGACCATAAGTCTCCTATCAGCTAACTCAACATGGATTGACCATCTGGAACTCCTGTCAGAGATTCACAAACAGAGAGCACAGAAAGCAGCTTCATGGAAATCCCAGCATAAGACAAAGTACCTGGTAACCAGTGATATATGCTTTCCCACTCCACCCCCACCACATCTTCTCCCAGCTAGCTGCAGTGGCTTGGGAGGCCAAGAATTACAGTGACCATGCACTTGAATTTCCCCAGCGTAGATCACAGACATGAGGACAAGTAGTACATGAAATCAGCTTTGGAAGCTCCAAGTAGGATACAGATCACATGTTAACAAGAAATACAAGCTTCCCTAACCTCACCATTTGCCCCTAGTCAGCTTCCTCTGCTTCCTGCTAGCTTCAGTCTCTTGGCCAGGAGGAAATTCCTTAGGCCCAGTTGCTTGGGTTTACCCCGCCCACACTGGATCCATCTCTGAATGCCATTTGTCTGTAGCTGATGTTGCTTTTTTCCATTTCTTTTGGTTTCTTCCTTTTCTCTCACCATCTTTTCATCTGTCTTAGTCATCTAATGTTGCCTAACACAAGCACAAGTGGATGACTTTTAAGAAGAGAAATTTTATTGTGTCACAGTCCAGTACGCTACAAGTCCAAATTCAGTGTATCAGCTCCAGGAGAAGGATTTCTCTCTTGGCTCTGGAGGAAGGTCCTTGTCAAACTTTCCGTGGACTGGAACCTTCTGAGAAGCAGGAGCATCAGGTCTTTTCCAAACAAAGTGCTCTGCTCCCAGCACTCCTTCTTTGTGGTATGAGGTCTGTAACTCTCAGCTTGCTTCCCTTTCCTTTATATCACAAGACATTGCCTCAAGGTACAACACAGTATTACACATTGAGTCCCGCCCCACCAACACAACTGCCACCCATCCTCTCTCATTTACACTATAGAGGCAGGATTTACAACATAGGGGAATATGACACTACACCGGGAACCATGGCCTAGCCAAATTTGGGGAGGAACACAATTCAATTCATGACATTCTTCTTTTTTTCAAATGCCTGGCTTTGTGAGCCATCTTTGACTCTTCTCGAAAGGCTGTGAAACACTGCACAACTGGGGAACCACTCAGACCTGTGATGCTTTGCTCGTGGTGTCCTTGGAGTTTTTTTTGTTTTTGTTTGTTTGTTTGTTTGTTTGTTTCTCCTTTCTCTCTCTTTTTCCTTGCCCTATTTATTTTTCTCCACTTCTTGGTTTCTTGTATCTCCACTCCAACAGCAATCTCTCTTACCACTCTTTCCTTTTTGTTGCTTTGTTTTTGGCTCCTGTTTCTCTCTCCTCCTCTCTTCTATCCCATACCCCTTTTACTTCCATATATAACAGCCTCTTCCTTCATCCTTGCCTACCTGCACCGTGCAGTGAACATCACACCACCTAGTAGCATAAGCATGGCTTACTGGAACCTGTTAGGAATGATTCCTGGCCCACCCTCTAGACCATAGTACATTCCACAAGCAACATATCCCAGCCACTCCCCTTCAGCTGGACCTGCCCTGTTGCACCTTACCTGAGCAATGGGCCCTGATCTTTGGACAGGGAAGTGAAAAATACCATAATAACAGATGAGCAAACAACAAAGAACACACAAGCTACTTGCTCTAACATAACCAACTAAAACCAAAAAAAAAAGTAGATCAAAATTCTAACTTAAAAAGAAAGACCAGACTTGCTGGCTTGACAGAGCCTGGAGAAACCCTGCAAGTATGGCCCTCAGACACTCTTTCATCTCACTAATGAACTCATTTCTGAGTTTCACTTTTCAGTTAAAGATTGCCCAGGACCATAAAATAAAATGAGACTAAAGTGGCAAGCCAGCCCAGGGGCAAGGACTAGAAGGCAGGAGGAGACAGGAAAGCTGGTAATAAGGAACCCAAGGCTGAGAAGGGAGAGTGCTGACCAGTTGTGGGGTTGTTAACTAATCTCTTAAGATAATTTGTATACTAACTATTTAAGGAGAAACTAGTTTATTCTGTAAACATCCTCTGAAGTCTTCTCTCTCTTTCCCTCTCTTTCTCCCCTAAATGCGTTCTTAGCATGGAATACTGTGAACCAGTCTAGACTCTCAGGAAACTTTCAGCTATGGATGGAACTAGATGCCAAGGTGAGATCCAAGAGGCAGCCAAAGCCCTTCTAAAAACTCCTGAAACTATCCCTCCATTCCCACTGCCACTCCTACTTCCAGCTACTCTTCTTGTCCTCCCTTTCGCAGTTTAAACTTTGAGTCATGTACAGTCATGGTTGAGATGCTCTTCATATTCTCTCTTCAACGTATTATAGTCAGGCTTTTGGCCTCATCCTGCCAATGCTTCTTGAGTCAGCACCACCAGTGACCCCCAGGCTGCTACCTCCAGTGGTCACGTCTTCATCCTCACCGGATCTGAACAGAATTTGAGACAGCAGATTGTCCCCATTTCCTTGAAAGTAGCTTCTCTTCACTTCTATAACACCACGCTTTCCTAGTTTTCCTCCGACTTGCCTAACCTCCCCTCCCATCAGCCTCCATTTCTGTTTTTCCTAATCCCTCTCACTTCCCAAATGCCTGTGCTGCAGGGCTCTGACCTGTGACCTTTTCTGTTCTTTGTTGCCGCTCACTTCCTTCATGACAGCAACCACTTTCAAGGCTTCAAATATCATCTGTAAATCAACATGCTCCAGATTTATATATTCAGCTAAGACTGTTTACCTCAATTTCAAACTGGCATCACTCATAGCCCTTGTATAGCACCACTTGAACATCAAATGAATATGCCACAAATCAACCTTCAGATTTTTCCTCCCTCAGCAAAAAGCCATTCCAATCACTACTTCAATAATTGGTCATTAGATATTTTCCATTTCTAAGGTCAAAATGCTTAGAGTCATTTTTGACTCTTCTCTTTCTCTTACACCCTACTCAGCATTCATCAGTCCTATTGGTTCTATTTTCTAAATGTATCAATAATTCCACAGCTTCTCACTACTTCTATCACTGGTCCAAGTTATCATCATTTGCTGCCCAGATACAGTGCATGGATTTCCTAATGGTCTTCTAGTTATCTCTTGGCCGAACAACATGTGCTCAGCACAATAAAGAGAACTTTTGAAAACATAATTCAAGACTTGTCTTTCTCTACCTAAGACATTCCAATGACCAGATCACTATGAATAAAAGCCAACCAATACAATATCATTTTCAGAGTCCAGAAGATAGGAAAATTGCCCAGAAATCTTTAATAGTAAGAAATAAAATAGCTTTCATGTGGCCATGTTTCTTCAGATCATGGTATGCATGCCTAAAAAATTTTCTCTCACAAATGATATGCTTTTGTACTTTTTCTTTTGGGCTTGACATATCATAATCATTTCCATGTATCATATTTACCATCAAATAACTTATTAACTTAGACTATCAAAATTTATTTAACCTATTTTTGTATATTAAAATTATCTGTCACTACAAATTAATATCTTTATGCATATAGCTTTTTATTTCTTATTCATTATTAACAAGATAAATCATCAGAACAATTATGGAGACAAAAGTTATCAAGGTGCTATTTGGAAGCTTACTATATCAATTTTCACTTCAACAAACAATATTTGATTTTATCAGTGGACTACAATATCACAAGCCCTGGATATTATGACTTCCTTTTAAAAGTTTTGCTGATTTAATCATTGAAATGATGTGCTTTCCTGTTTTTAGTAAGTGCTTTGCAAAACTTTAAATGTATGTGACTTATAGTATTTTCCTTTTTACCAGGTATATCAGAAAGCTCAAAGTTAAAAGAGTGTACTATCATGGTCAGTTTTGTGACTCTTCTTTTTAATGTAATTATCCAGTTGAGATATTGACAGTCCTACTCCACTGGAATTTGTTCGTTCACCTTTATTCTTTTATTTTTCTTGTAATGGTTTGACTGCATGCTGTGTTTTGTTTTTAACTATCTGAAGCCTTCTTAGAATTAGGCACACGCAGGGAAAATAGGCCACCGTAGCACAATGTTTCTGAGATGACTGTATACTCAGTGTTAGCTGCTGCAAAACAAGCGAGGGGGTATTTCCAGTTTTGCCAAGATTTGCATTTTAATGAGAGGTTTCTCAACCTCAGCATATACGAATATCTGAAGCCAGATAATTCCTTGCTGGGTGGGGGATGTGGGTGTTCTGTACATAGCAGGATGTTTGTCAGACGTGACACAGAAAAAAGGTCTGAGGCCATGGTCAAAAACAGCCTCCTGTTAATAACTCATGCCTTAAAGGAAAGCTATGTGTCTCAAGTAAGCCCAGAGGCATGCAACAAACAAATCTCAAACTGAACTTGACCTCAATATCGGGATGAACCCTGTCTTATAGAGCAACTTTATAGATGATATACAACACAGAGACCTCAACTTTCACTTTCTGATATTCATAGTCTATAACTTCTGCCCATAAGGGCCTACAGCATTGTCTGAGAAAATTAAAACTCATCTTTCAGTCCATCTCTTGACTGAATCTGGTCTTACAAATTCAGCTTTCACAAAAAAAAATGTTATTATTGATACAAAAACCAACTCAAACTGGATAAAAGACCTAAATATCAAATCTAAAACAATAAAGCTTATCCAAGAAAAAGTAGGAACAACAAAGGAAGTTTTAATACACAACTTAGACAGACTTCAAAATCTGTCAAACAAACCACATACAACAGAAGAGAGAATAGATAAATGGGAACTACTGAGAATCAAACACTTTTGCTCATCCAAAGACTTTATTAACAGAATTAAAAGGTCACTCACAGAATGGGAAAAAATATTTGGCAACACTATGTCAGATCGATACCTAATCTCCATAAGCTATAAGGTACTACAAAATATCAACAGGAAAAATATAAATTATCCATTTAAGTGATGGGCAAAGGAGATGGACACACACTTCACTAAAGAGGAAATCCAGGCAGCCAAAAAACACATGCAGACATGCTCATGATCCTTAGCTATTAAAGAAATTCGAATCAAACTGACAATCAGATATCATCTCACCCCAACAAGGTTGGCCATGATCCAAAAAAATGCAAATCAACCAATGCTGGAGAGGCTGTGGAGAAATTGGAAGTCTCCTACATTGTTTGTGGGATTGCAAAATGATGCAACCTCTTTGGAAAGCAATCTGGTGCTTCCTTAAAAAGCTGGATCTAGATATACCATTTGACTCAGTAATTCCACTACTTGGAATATATCCTACAGAATCAAGGGCATTCACACCAATTACTATATGCACACGAATGTTTGTCACAGCACAGTCCACAATAGCAAAAAGATGGAATCAACCCAGATGCCCAACAACAGAGGAATGGATAGGTAAACTATGGTACATATACTCAATGAAACACTATGCAATGATAAAGAACAATGATTTCAGGAAACATCTCACGACCTGGTCTAAATTGGATGACATTATATTGAGTGAAAGTAGTCAGTGACAAAAAGACAAATATGGCACGAGACCCCTATGATAAGAACTTAAAAACAGACTCATACATAACAGAAAATACTCTTTGATGGCTGCAAGGCTGGAGGAAGAGAGGGAGAGGGTTTAGTTTAAATAGTTGATAGAAACTTGGGTGAAATATGGGACAGCACACATTAGAAAGAAGATCAATTTTAATCTGACTTCAACACAATATGATTACTCCTCCCATCTTAATCCAATATTACAGGAACAGAGTAGCTGGGGTAGGGGTCTGGGGAACTATGCTTTCAGGGGAAACTGAGGCCAACTGGCACAATTAGCATTTGCTAAGAGAGCCCTCTGCACCCCACATTGGTGAGAGGATTCTAGGGTCTTAAAAGCTGCCAAGCTGCCATCCCAGGGTACAGCAAATGGCCCCAACTTACCACGAACAGATGATCACCAAGGATCAAAATGACATGGGGGAAAGAGAACCCAGAAGACAGATCCACGTGAGTGAGTGACTACATTGACTTCTGACAGGAAGAACTGGATGGTGCCTGGCCACCACCAATGATAGGCATGAGTTTCACTGGCAACACAAGAATAAAAAGGGGTGCACTCTGAGAGCACCATTAAAAGACCACGATTGATGGTCCATGGGCCTTGGGGTTCCCCTGGGAGCATGGCCCCTGGCCCTGATGCTGCCCCTGTCCATAAATCATAATGGAGGTCGACTCTCGGACAGGAATGGATTGGACTTGGTGACACAGAGTGACCATATCATGTGTGCACTTGATGGTTCTGTGCATCTACAGGATGTCATTCTGCTGACCTCTTACTGGAGGAAGGGGAGTGGGTGGACAGAAGGGGATAGAAGATTGTTGGGAGGATAAGACATGTACAGAGTAGAGAGGAAGTCTGTGCTGTCACCAGGCAGGGAAAGCAGTGGGAGGTGCATATAGGTGGGCATGCAATTTATATGGGAATGTACATTTTTATTCAATTATAATAAAAAAAAAATGTTACTGAATCAATTCTGACTCATAGAGACACTTACAGAACAGAGTAAAACTCCCCCACAGAGTTTCCAAGGAATACCTCATAGATTTGTACTACTGACTTTTTGGTTGCCATAATAATATTTAGCGACTATGACACCAGGGTTACCAGATTTTACATAATTGTTTCTAAAAAATTAGTGTTCGGTAAAATGAATTAGGTTAAAAAAAATTAATCTCTACATCCCTGATGGCTAAATTTCAAAGTTTGGCCAGGTACTTACCGTTAATAAGCTGGTACTATAAGAAGAATCTACAAAAAAAAAAAAAAAAAAACATATTTAAGAGATCTTAGTTCAATTGGCAATCAAAAGACATTTTGATGAGTGCCTGTTTTAGTTCTAAAATTAAAAAGATTACTACAGAGTCCTGGCTCAAAACTAGAATATACCATAACTGAAGAGTCAACCTGAAATGAATAGTCCCTGTCAATTTCCAAAACACATTGCTATTTTTTATTATTACTGTTGGTAAGGTAGACAACAGTAAAGCACACACTGAGTCCACAATTTCTACATGTTCAATTTAGTGTCACTGATTTCATTCTTCAAATTTTACACGTAGTTTCATCCTTTCTTTCTGAATTATTCATTTCCACATTGACATAAACTCATTGCCCCTTAAACTTCCTATCTGACCTTTCAGACTGCTGTTGTTAATTTATTCCCATACAGATAGGTCTTTACAAAAGTATGATGTTCAAGGTAAACATTTTTTTTTGCTAGACAAGCTAATGTATTGACTGGTTTAAAGAAAATTTCAGGGGATATTTTTGGTAAAAAGTTTAACATCTAAAGATTTTCTCAGTGTAATAGTTTCAGGGATTAATACAGCTCCAGTGGTTCCAGACTGTCTGAATTCCCTGAGAATTTGGAATTCTATTCCACATTTCTCCTCTTTGAAAAACTCGTTGCTATTAAGTCCATGGAAAATGATTTTTTCTGGCAAAGCAAATTTGACAGAGTGTTGTATTATTTTATCAGTCTTTAATTCCACCAGGAATTGTGAGAATTCTGAACAGGATAGAGAGCATGAAGGGAAAATAAAGCACGAAAAAAAAAAGGTGATGAGGGAAAGAAAGGTTGCATTTGATTTTATGTATCATTTTTTAATTACAGAGACCACGGGAAATAGCTCAAATAGTAGTGAATTTAAAAGAAAGTACAGGCTTTAGGAAAAGAAAAAATCTTCTTTTAATAGCATTTTAAAAATCACACTTGAAAAACAATCTTTATGAAAGTAGAAGGACTTCATAATAGAACCTAAAACCAGAACAGCAGCATTTGATGTTGACACTACTCTGCTCATTTGCTGATACAGTTTTGGTCTGTTGAGAAATCAGCCATCAGAAAGGCATGACTGTACTGGATAAAGGTATACATGATACCATCTCTTCTGAAAGTCGCATTCTCCATTTATCTTATATGTATGCATATATACGTATGTCACAAAAAGAAAAATTAATATGTAAAAATCAAAGTTGTGTTTCCAAATTTAGCAAATAAAAATACAGGATGCTTAATTAAATTTGAACTTTGTTACACATACACAATATTTGGAAAATATGTATAGTCAACAATTATTTGTTATTCATGCAAAGCTTAAATTTAACTGAAAAGCCTGCATTTATAGGGCAGTTCCCCATGGGGTGGCATCTAAAAAAAAAAAAAGCAATCCTTTGTTTATTTAAAAAGCTAACAGTGAGCCCGGCTCTGCGAAGGTAGACCAATAGCTTTCCCAATCTAGGTTCAAACTGCTCTATCTACAAACTGAATTCTCTACAGGCTACTTGCATTCTAACATTTGCTGTGGTAAATTTAGAAAGAAAAGTTGAAGACTCCCAGAATGTGGGCATTCCTCTGTGGAGTTTTTTTGAGAATTGACCCCCAAATACAAAAGCAGTCAAACCAAGCTACTCATTGAAGACAAAAAAGGAATATCATTTTAGTATAAAAGGGGCAATCAAAGTCAGCAAGGAAAGAAGGCATCACAGAGGGTGCACGCACATGCGAGATAGTATTGGGAAGATGGGGAGAGACTTAAAAATCAGAAAAGGCTGTAAGAAAGAAACAGTGGAAAGAGAAGTAGACACTGAGAGCGGAAAGTGAATAGGTAAGTAGATAGCACGGAAAGAGACGGCATGCCCATGTTAAGTCTCATAGCTTGTGCCACTGCACCCAATAGCTTCCCAGGGAGCAGGAAAGAGCAGAAATCCCACCCCATTCTCCAAAACTACACCTGATAACTGCCTCTTAGCCACCAGCGGACACATCCTTTTATAAGGCAGATAAAAGGAATAGCCTAGTGCATTGAAGGAAACTAAACTGAAAACAAGGACTTTAAAACATTCTTGTTCTCAAAGCCTCCCCTGGATCTTTGCTTAAGTTTTTATCTATATGACTAGCATTAATTAGAGATTTACTTGCCTGGTGTCTTGAGCCTTTTTACCCAAAGTTTTTGTAAATTTTTTGCCTTTTCCATCGTTTCATAAACTTCCTCAGCAAAATCCTGCATCTCTCCTAAAAAGGCTAGGTGGTTAATCTTCCGCGTGTTATTATCAGCCGCAACTTGGAACCTAGATGAACATTAGATAAATAAAATAAATACCATAAATAGAACTCTATTAAATAAATAAATTGCCTCATCATCTTTAAACTGTTGATTTCTCAAGGCTAAATCATTTTCAACTAATGTGTACCAGCTACACTTGCACCGACTGCCCTTGAGGGCCCTATTTGACTTGACTCTCACTCAAATGGCAAATTAAAAAAAAAAAATCCCCGCCAATTTAAAACTAGAAAAATTGTAGTAATTCTTTTTATTGCTTAAAAACGCAACCATTGTACATGTTTATGAACCATTCAATTTTGTTTTTCTTTTTCATTCATTCAAAGTGTATTAGACATTATGTGCTGTACAAGGCGGAGTCCTTGGGTGGTATAAATGGTTAACATACTCAGCTGCTAGCAGAGAAGTTGGTGGTTCAGGTCTACCTAAAAGGCCTTTGAAACAAAGGCTCTACTACTGAAAGGAGGCAGCTATTGCAAACCCCACAGAGCACAGTTTTACTCAGAAACACATAAAGTTGCCCTACGTCAAAATCAGCTCAACAGCAACTCCATAACTGCACTGAACAGAACAGACACAGTCCTTGCAAGAGGAGACAGGACATAATTCAACAGATGTTACTATTCTTAGGTGCCAGAAAGTCGTTTCTGACTCACGGCAACCCCATGTACAACAGAGGGAAACCACCCAGTCCTGCCGCATCCTCACAGTCACCGCTGTTGAGCCCACTGTAGCAGCCACTGTGTCAATCCACCTAATGGAAGGTCTTCCTTTTATTGCTCACACTCTGGGGACTGGTTGGTCTTTCCTGGTAACGTATCCAAAATACTTAAGACCAAGTTAAGTCATTCTCCATTCTAAGGAGCATTCCAGTTGTACTTCTTCCAAGACAGATACATTTATTCTTCTTACACTTCATGGTATATGCAGTTCTTCACTAATGTCATAATTCAAAGGCACTGAGTCCTCTTCAGTGTTTCTTATTCGTTTCCAGCTCTCTCACACATATGAGATAACTGAAAATGCTATGGCTTGGTTCAGGCACATGCTAGTCCTCAAAGCGATGTCTTTGCTTTTTAAGTTTTAACACTGCAAAGAACTAAAACCATTCATAAAGCCAACTCTTGTGACAAAGATTGGACTAGACTGGATTGGTGAAGAGTGTGCTTCTTAGCATAAGTATATACATGAGATTAAATTGGCAGCCCCCGTACAAAACTGAGATGAGAAGACAGAGGGGGATAGGAGCTGGCTGAATGGACACAGGAAGTATGGGGTACAGAGAAGGAGTGTGCTGTCACAGTGTGGAGAGAGCAACTAGGGTGACACAAAGATATCAATGTTTTGGAGGACAAACTGATTTGAATTGTAAACTTTCACTTCAAAGCACAATAAAAACAAAGGGAAAAAATATTTGGTGCATGACTACATGGTAAGGAAATGATTGGATTTAATTTTTTGTAACACTTGTATTTTATTAACTGTTAGATAAATGTGACCAGTTTTAATAATTTTACTTTGTTAGCTTTAGCACCTACTATTTTTTCAAATTATGTTGGGCTTTGCATAATGTAGCAGCCTGAATGTTGATATTAAGGATTTCTACATTTATTATTCCTTTCTTACAAAATGATATATATCTAAACTTTCTTTGTGTTTTTTACTTTCTTTTCTATTTCATTTCATATTTGTTGGAAAAAATATACTTTTATTAATAATTACCATTATAATTACTATCTTTGTCAACAATCAATAAAATACTTGTGGTAACATTTTTTTAAAAGTTCTTTTGCAGCATATTTGCATAATGCATTACACTGTTTGATTTCTTGACTACTGTTTCCACTGGTGTCCGAGTAAAATAAAATCCGTGACCAATACTTCCTTCATTTCTCAAAATACTGCTCATTGGTCCAGTTGTCAGGATCTTTGATTCTTTATGCTGAGGTGTAATCCACACTGAAGACTATGGTCTTTGCTTCATCAGTCAGTGCTGTAAGTCCTCTTCACTCTCAGCAGGGAAATTGTGACATTTGTATACTGCAGGTTGTCAGTGAGTCTTCCTCCATTCTAACACCCTGCTCTTCCTCTTGTAGTCCAGTTTTGCAGATTATCTGCTCAACATACAGACCACATAAGTGTGGTAAAAGGATACAATCCTGATTTCTTTCCTGATTTTAAATCACGCCGTATCACGTCGTTTTGTTCAAACAACCACCTCTTTGTCTATGTACAATTTCCCCATCAGCACAATTAAGTATTCCGGAATTTCTGTTCTTCACGATGTTACACATAGTGTGAATGCCTTTCCGTGGTCAATAAAACACAGGGAAGCATTTTACTGGAATTCACTCCTTTCGACCAAGATCCATCCAACATAGCGATGATATCCCACCTTCCACATTTTTTTCTGATTTTGTCTTGAATTCCTGGCAGTTACCTGTTGATTTAACGCTACAGTCATTTCTGAATTATCTTCAACATAACTGTAGTTGCATAAGATACTAGTGATATTGCTTGATAATGTCTGCATTCTCTTAGATCACTATTCTTTGAAATGTGGACGAGTAATACACCTCTTCCAGTTGGTTGGCCAGGTAGCTATATTTCAAATCTCTTGGCATAGTTGAGTGAGTGCTTCCAGCATTGTATCCACTTGTTGAAATGTCTCAAATCCACCAATTCCAGGAGCCTCGTTTCACCAAGACTTTCAGCGCACTTTAAATCTCTTCTCTGAGCCATTAGTTCCTGAACATATACTACTTTCTGCTTGCAGACTGGAAACCCTGGTGATGTAGTAGTTAAGTACTGTATCTGCTAATCAAAAGGTTGGCAGTTTGACTCTACTAGACACTCCTTGGAGCAGTTCTGCTCTGTCCTATAATGTCACTATGAGTCAGAATTGCCTCAGTGGCACTAGAAAATTAGCCAGTGAGCAAGATATATACCAGGTTGGAGTAAGTAAAGTATGTACAGGCTTAATTGTGCTCACTAATCTGTAGTGCAAATTTTCACCTGAGTTTCACTAGGTCTTTGATTTTTGCTGTGTTGGAAACCAGATGACATTGTGCAGTCAAGATTAGAAAGCAAGTAAAATTAGGCCCATGCATACCTTGCTTACTGGGTAACGCATTCCTGCTATGTCCTGAAGAGTTTGAGTTTCAGCAATTCTGTTCAATACAGTGACCCCATATGTTCCTTCTGAAGCAGGCAGTCAAGTCTAACTCAATTTCTTTACCTGTTTTTCTTAAAAGTCCTGGCTTCTGAGCACTACCTGGCCTGGGAAATCACACATTAATTTGTAGGATCCACTGAGATAAGATCTTTGCAGCCTTAACATCCCCTATAGCACTTACAGCCTTTTTCCTTAGAATCATCAAACAAGTGGTGGCACTAGCTTTGGGATGGACCTCCATCAGTTCCCTAGGCATATCTCCTCACCAAACAACCACCGGGGCAGATGCATATCTCCCCTAGACCCAGAGTCCTGTAGGACCCATGGGGCCTGCCTCCAGATGGATGCTGCTCCCCCGCAACTGCTCACATTCTTTCTTCGCTTACACCTAACGTTTACCTGTACCTATGCAATACAAGCCCTCTGAACTGACTGAAAAAGTCTGACAGTCTGACAGAAGACCACACTTCCCTCTGTCCCTCAGATGCTGGTATTTAATAAACTTCTTTGGCATTTACTTTACCCTTGGCTCAATATTGGCTTTTGTGGCAGGTGTCCTAAACTCGTGTTTTATGGTAACATTTCGTATCTTCTTTTGATGTTTCCTGCGTCATTCAGTTTTTTGCCCATAGAAACCTTCTATTGCAACTTGAGGCTTGAATCTTTTCTTCAGAGATGTCAAGTATATTCCTCCTTCTTGTCAGACTCCAGGTCTTTGTACATTTCTTTATAATAATTTACGTTTTCTTCTGTAGCCACCCTTTGAAATCTTCTGTCCAGTTTTTTGTTTGTTTGTTTGTTTTCTTTATCATCTATTGTATCAACTCTTCAATTTAGTTACTCTATTTCAAGATGAAGTTTCAGAGTCTCTTCTCACAATACTTTTCTTCTTTTCTGTTTTTCTGTCCTTTCTTTTTAATGACCTTGTGCTTTTTTCATGAATGACGTCCTTAACACCGTCCTATAGTTCATCAGATCTTTAGTCATTACAGTTCAGTGTAACAAATATATCCTTCATATAGACTCTAAGGAAACTCTGCTGGCATAGTGGTTAAGCACTACATCTGCCAACCAAAAGGTCAGCAGTTTACATCCACCAGGTACTCCTTAGATACTCGGTCGAGTAGTTCTGCTCTGTCCTATATGGTGAGTCAGAATCAACTTGATGGCAGAGAAGTACCAAATAACTAATACACCTCTATCATGGGATCTCCTACATTTTTTTCTATCACCAAGATCATATTTTCCAAGAGTTCATCCCTCTTTTTCCAACTCTTATATTCCAGTCACCAATAATTATCAATGCATTTTGATTGTATGTTTGATGAATTTCAGACTGCTGAAGTTGGGGAAAAATCTTCAATTTTTTGGTGTGTAAATACTAATAACAGTTGTATTAACTGGTCTTCCTCCTGGGCTTATGAGTATTATTGTATCACTGACAGTGTTGCATTTCAGGATAGATCTAAAACATTCTTTTTAGTGATTAACGTGATGCCATTCCGCTTTAATTTGTCATTCTTGGCATGGTAGACCGTATGACTGTCCAATTCAAAATGTCTAATCCAGTCGATTTTAGTCATTAATGCCTAGGATATTGCTCCTCAAGTGTTCTACTTTATTTCTGACAAGTTCTAATTTCCCTTGATGCATATTTTGTACATTCCACATTATAATTATTAACAGGTATCTGCAGTTGTTTCTTCACATTTTCAGTCATGCTGTATCAGCAAATGAAGGTCTGGAAAGCTTTATTCCACCCATGTCATTAACATTGACTCTACTTTGAGGAGGCAGCTTTACCCTTATTGTTTTTTGACAGCTTTCCAATCTCAGATACTCACCTTTTGGCACTTTATCAGACAATTTTGCATGGCTATCCATAAAGTTTTCACTGGCCCATTTCTGTAGAAATAGATTCACAGGTCTTCCTTCCTAGTCTGTCTTAGTCTGGAAGCTCCACTGAAACCTGTGCATCACGGGTGGCCCTACTGGTATTTGAAATATTAGTGACACAGCATCCAGCATAACAGCAAAAGGCAAGTCACTGCAGTATAACAAACCGACATATAAGTAGTAGAATTAAGGACATAGAACTGAAAATTTAGGTTCAGATGAATGCTATGGGGAAAATTAACTACTGGATAGGTAGGGAGTGACTGGACAAGTTGCCTTTGGAGGGAGCATGTCCACAGCAAGTCTCTCAGAAGAGGTCATCTGAAGCTAAAACCTTAAAATGGAAGGTTCCAGAAATGGAGAAAACGAGAGGGAGTGGTTGTTACTCTGAGAAAGCAAGTGCAAAGTCTCAGAAGCAGCACAGTGTGTAAAGTGTCAGAGAAAGAGAAAAGAGATGAGTGTCTTAGGAGGCATGGGAAAGAGGAAGGGTGATGGTGACAAGACCTAACAACACAGAGTGATATCAGTCATGATAGGGACTCTGCTCCTTCCCCACAACTTGTGTGTAGCTTGGGCGATCTTCACAAGGGACAACATACTCTGCGTTAAGTCTTGAAAGAATGCTCTGCTTACAGGGTGGAAAAGGATTCAAAGAGGACAAGGTAGAAAAGAGGTAACAGTTAAAAGCCAACTGGTGACACTGGAGAAAGCTGACAGATTCAAGATTGACTTTACAGGGGCGGAGTCAAGATGGAGGACTAAGCCCACTTCTCTTTCTATCCCTCTCGAAACCAAGACCTGAACTGACAATCAAACAGAGCCTTCTGATCACCTAATCAGCCTCAGGACACGGCACAGAGCTGGTAATTGGGACTTCATACCACTCAGTGAAAAACCTCCTCTCTTTCGCTGACTCCCACTCCTGGCTAGCCCCGGCTCTCACGGACGGAAGGTAAACGCACCAGTTTGACTTTTTTTTTCCTCGGTCTCGGCTGGCGGGCGGAGCTGGGCCTTGCCCGGCGGCTGGACTCAGACGCGCTGCTGGGGGGATAGGCAGGCGAAATTCCCATGTTCTGAGAGCCAGGCTCGGGACTCTGTTAATCTAGACACTTTGAGCCTTTCGTTTTGTGGCTGCCTCAATGGGGTTTGTGCAGAACTCCATGCTCAGGGTGCGGGACGCCATGTTGGTACCGAGATTTTAGCGGGACCTCGTTCTTAGCCTGGGAGCCAGTGCCTGCAAACGGGACAGCGCTTCTCCAACAGAAAAGTAGTGATTTTGCACAGTGCTGCCTACGTTGGCAGCCCTGCAACAGAAGCAGAGGAATCACTACCTTTCAGCACCTTTAGCCCGTCTGTCTGCTGCCTGTGTGGAGGACACCATCATGGATACGGTGGCCTCAGCTGGACCTAATTCTTAGCTTGGGAGCCAGAGCCTGCCCACAGGAGAGCGCTTCTCTATCATAAAAACAGTACTCGACACAGTGTTGGCTAAGGCTAGGCCCTGTCAGCAGAGGCCATCGGGGCAGTAGCATTGCTGTATTCTGAACTACTTTCTTATCATCTAGGGTTGGATGTAGTGGCGTTTACTTTGTCAGATGAGAAGAGGGACCTCTACACCTGAAAACCTAACTGACTTGTGAACTGGTCGGGTACCTTTTGCTTTACATTTGAAGACAGCCTAGAGAAACATTTGCAATTCATCCTCACAGTACCTCTTCCAGCCTTTATATACTCACATGGGACCCAAAAAGCAACAGACAATTGTGACATACAAGCAATCATTCATGGCTTCAGAAGGCTCCCAAACAAAGCAACCAAGGAGTTTTCCAGATGAAGAAACTTTTATGAAAGCATCAGGAAATGAATACAAATTGATTATATACAGAGCCCTTCTAGACCTTATACAAAATGCAGCAGAACAAAATGAAAAATTAAGCAAGTTGTTTTATCTCATGGAACACCAGTGCTCTGAAATCCAACAGATCAAGAAGAAAATCAAAGACATAGAAACTTTCAGGCAAAGCTAAGAAAAAAGGATGGAACACATGGAAAAAAGAATTTCTGACTTGGAAGACAGACCTACTGATGCCAGCGTCTATGAGCAGAAATCAGAAAAAAGAAACAAGAAAAATGAAGAAACATTAAGAAGCATGTGGGACTCTATTAAGAGGACGAACCTTCGATTCATTGAAGTCCCTGAACAGGGTGAGACATCTGAGAACACAGAGAGTATTGTTGCTGAGCTGCTGAAAGAAAACTTCCCAGAAATCATGAAGGAAGAGAATATAGACATCTCAGATGCATATCGTACACCACCCAATATAGATCTCAAAAGAAAGACTCCAAGACATATTATAATCAAGCTTAACAAAATGAAACATAAGCAGCAACTCTTAAAGGCAGCAAGACTCAAGGCAAAGCTAACATTCAGAGGGAAACCCTGTAGGCTCTCGTCAGATTTCTCAGCAGAAACCATGCTGGCACGGAGACAGTGGCACGACACATTCAAAGTCTTGAAGGAGAAGAACTTCCAACCAAGAATTATATATCCTGCAAAACTATCTTTCAAATACGAAAATGAAATTAGACATTCCCAGATAAACAGAAACTCAGAGACTTTGTAAAAACCAAACCCAAACTACAAGAAATACTGAAAGAAGTTCTTGGCTTTGGCTTAGAAGAACAAAACTATTAACTTTATACTTTAGAACAACACACTACTCAATACTCTACTCATTTAGGGAAGTCTCCAAAGTAAATCACAGCTTTGATTTGGAAAGCAGCAATCCAGTGACCATCATGAAAACTATGGTGTCATCATAATAAAAAGAGGGATGTACTACAGTCATTATAGTCCTTCCAGATGGAGAGGAAGATGACCAGACTGGTAGTAATTAAAATTGGGTTTATAAATAGTTTATTAAGGGGGTTCATAGGGACAGCTGTAAAGCACAACAAAGATATATCATACCATTTCAAGAAATGTAACACACGAGTCTCAGCAACTATAAAACCAGCCCTGAAAAAGGTGAAAAATCAACTCACAAAAAGAGTGTCCTGGGACAGACTAATAAGAAAAACAGAGAAAACATCCACATAAAAATAAACATATCACAATGGCAGCTGTGAACACATACCTATCAATAATTACATTGAATGTGAATGGACTGAATGCTCCAGTAAAGAGACACCGAGTGTCATCTTGGATCAAAAGACATGATCCATCCATATGTTGTCTACAAGAAACTCACTTGAGACCTAAAGATAGGAACAAACTGAAAATTAAAGGATGGAAGAATATATATCAAGCTAACAATGAACAAAGAAGAGCAGGTGTGGCAATTTTAATCTCAGACAAAATCAACTTTAATGTCAAATCCACCATCGTGGACAAAGATGGACACTACTTATTGCTGAAAGGTTCAGTACACAAGCAAGACTTAACTGTATTAAATATTTATGCACCTTATGTCAGAGCACCTAAATATGTTGAAGAAACACTGACTACACTCAAAAGAGAGTTAGATGACTCCACAATAATAGTGGGAGACTTTAACACTCCACTCTCATTACTAGACAGATCATCTAGAAAAAAGCTCAGTAAAGATACAGAAGACCTCATTGACACAATTAACCAACTAAACCTCATTGATATACACAGAAATTTCAACCCATCAGCAGACAACAACACCTTCTTCTCCAGTGCACATGGAACATTCTCCAGAATTGACCATGTGATAGGCCATAATGCAATGCTCAACAAAATCCATACCATTCAATTACTGCAAAGCATCTTCTCAGATCATAAAGCCATCAAAGTTGAAATCAATAGCAGAAAAAACATAGATAGAAAGTGGAACTCCTCGAAACTGAACAACATCTTGCTCAAAAAAACATGGGTTATAGAGGAAATCAAGGATGAATTAAAGAAATTCATGGATTCCAATGAGAACAAAAACACTTCCTACCAGAACCTATGGGATACAGCCAATGCAGTGCTCAGAGGTCTGTTTATCTCCATAAATGGACACATCTGGAAGGAAGAAAGAAACCAAATCAAGGAACTAACTCTACAGCTTGAACAAGTAGAAAGGGAACAACAGAGGAACCCCTCAGGCACCGGAAGAAATGAGATCATAAAGATTAGAGCAGAGCTAAATGAATTAGAGAATAGAAAAACAGTTGAGAAGACCAAAAGCTGGTTTTTTGAAAACATCAACAAAATTGATAAACCATTGGCTAAACTTACTAAAGAAAAGCAGGAAAGGAAACAAATAACCCAAATTAGAAATGAGAGGGGAGTTATCACCACAGATGCAACAGAAATCAAAAATATCATAACAGAATATTATGAAAGACTGTACTCTAACAAATTTGAAAACCTAGGGGAAATGGACAAATTCCTTGACTCATCCCACCTACCCAAATTATCACAACGTGAAGCAGAACAACTTAATAAACCAATCACAAAGGAAGAGATTGAAAAGGTCATCAAAACACTGCCAACCAAAAAAAGTCCGGGCCCAGATGGCTTCACAGCAGAATTCTACGAAGCATTTAAGGAATAGTTATCCCCAATACTACTGAGACTATTTCACAGTATAGAAAGGAATGAAATACTCTCAAACTCATTCTATGAAGCCAGCATAACCCTGATACCTAAGCCAGAGAAAGATCCAACAAAGACAGAGAACTACAGACCGATATCACTCATGTACCTAGATGCAAAAATCTTCAACAAAATTTTTGCCAACAGAATACAACATATCAAGAAAATAATCCATCATGACCAAGTGGGATTCATACCAGGGATGCAAGGCGGATTCAACATCAGGAAAACAAATAATGTGATTAGCCACAGAAATAACACAAAAGACAAAGATTACTTGACTTTGTCCACTGATGCAGAAAAGGCATTTGATAAAGTCCAACGCTCATTCATGCTAAAAACTCTTAGCAAAATGGGCATAGATGGCAAATTCCTCAACACAATAAGGGCCATTTATATAAAGACAATTGCCCACATCATCCTGAATGGAGAGAGACTGAAAGACTTTCCCTTGAGATCAGGAACTAGACAAGGATGCCCACTGTCACCTCTCCTATTCAACATTGTGCCAGAAGTTCTAGCAGGAGCAAATAGACAAGACGAAGAAATAAAGGGCATCTGCATTGGCAAAGAGGAAGTTAAAATCTTCCTGTTCGCAGATGATATGATTGTATATGCAGAGAACGCCAAGGAATCTATAAGTAAGCTACTCAAACTGATAGAAGAGTTCAGCAAAGTCTCAGGATACAAGATAAACATAAGTAAATCAGTAGGATTCCTTTATACCAACAACGAGGCAGTTAAGGAGGAAATTATCAAATCTATACCATTTACGATAGCCCCTAAGAAGATAAAGTACGTAGGAATTAATCTAACCAGAGAAACAACAGACCTTTACAAAGAGAACTACAAGCCTTTACTACAAGAAACTAAGAGAGACTTAGATAAATGGAAAAACCTACCCTGCTCATGGATAGGAAGACTTAACATTGTGAAAATGTCTATTTTACCCAAAGCAATTTATTTATATAATGCAATCCCAATACAAGTTCCAGCATCATTTTTTAATGAGATGGAGAAACAAATCACCAATTTTGTTTGGAAAGGGAAGAAGCCCTGGATAGGTAAGGTACTACTAAAGAAGAAGAACACACTGGGAGGCCTCTCATTGCCCGACCTTAGAACATACTACACTGCCACAGTGATCAAAACAGCCTGTTACTGGTACAAGAACAGACAGGTGGATCAATGGAACAGAACTGAGACCCCAGAGATGACACCATCTGCCTATGAACAGATGATATTCGACAAAGGCCCTAAGACATTAAACTGGGGTAAAAACAGTATCTTCAACAATTGGTGCTGGCAAAATTGGTTATCCATCTGTAATAAACTGAATCAAGATCCATATCTTACACCTTATACAAAAACCAACTCCAATTGGATAAAACACCTAAATATCAAACCTAAAACGATAAATCTCATCCAAGGAAAGGTAGGAACAACAATGGAAGTTTTAATACACAATCAGGACAGACTCCAAAATCTGTCAAAGATACCTCAATCAACAGAAGAGAAAATAGATAAATGGGAACTATTAAGAATCAAACACTTTTGCTCATCCAAAGACTTTATTAATAGAATTAAATGAACACCCACAGAATGGGAAAATATATTTGGCAACTCTATGTCAGACCAACACCTGATCTCCATAATCTATAAGATACTACAAAATATCAATAAGCAGAAGATAAACCATCCAACTAAGCGATGGGCAAAGGAGATGGACAGACACTTCACTAAAGAGGAGATCCAGGCAGCCAAAAAACACATGTGGACATGTTCATGATCTTTAGTTATTAAAGAAATTCAAATCAAGACAACAATGAGATAACATCTCACCCCAACAAGATTGGCCATGAACCAGAAAACACAAAACAACAAATGCTGGAGAGGCTGTGGAGAAAGTAGAACCCTCCTACACTGTTGGTGGGGTTACAAAATGGTCCAGCCTCTTTGGAAGGCAATCTGGCGCTTCCTTAAAAAAACGGATATCGATATACCATTTGACCCAGTAATTCCACTACTTGGAATATATCCTACAAAATCAAGGCCTTTCACACCAACGGACACATGCACCAGAATGTTGATCACAGCACAGTCCACGATAGCAAAAAGATGGAATCAACCCAGACACCCAACAATAGAAGAATGGATAGGTAAACTATGGTACATATACTCAACAGAGCACTACGCAATGATAAAGAATAACGATGATTCCAGGAAACATCTCCTAACCTGGTTTCAACTGGAAGACATTATGTTGAATGAAAGTAGTCAGCGACAAAAGGACAAATACTGTATAAGACCTCTACGATAAGATCTCAAAAACAGACTTGTGTATAGCAGAAAAGACTCTTTGACAGCTGCAAAGGAGGGGAGGGAGGGAGGGAGGGAGGGAGGGTCTGGGAGGTTAGTTTAGATAGTTACTAGAAATCTAGTTGGGAGAAAGCGGTGACAGCACACATTTGAAACAAGAACAACATTAAGTGGACTTTAGCATAACTTGGGTACTCCTTCCATCTTAATTCAATACTGCAAGGATAGAGTAGCTGTGGCGGGGGGCGGGGGACCATGCTCTTAGGCAAATTCCAGGCCAATTGGCACAACTAGCGTTTTGCTAAGAGAGCTCTCTGCACCCCACATTGGTGAGTGGCGTCTGGGGTCTTAAAAGCTGCCAAGCTGCCATCCGAGGACACACCAAATGGTCCCAACTCAGCAGGAATGTATGTTCACCGAGGACCAAAATGACATGCAGTAAAGACAACCGAGAAGACAGAGAAACCCACAAGAGTGGGTGCCTACATCGACTTGGGACCGGAAGAACTGGATGGTGCCAGGCCACCACCAGCGATAGCCACGACGGAGCTCACAGAGAGGAGTCTCACTGGCAACACAAGAATAAAAAGGGGTGCATCATGAGATCTCCACTAAAAGACCTCAGTTGATGGTCCAGCAGTTTGGGGGTTCCTCTGAGAGCATGGCCCCCAGCCCTGATGCTGCCCTTTCCTATAAATTATAACAAAGGTCCACTCTTTGGACAGGAATGGATTGGACTTGGCAAAGCAGAGTGACCATATATTGGAAGCACTTTATCGTTCTATACATCTTTAGGATATCATCTTGCTGACCTCCGGCTGGAGGAAGGGGAGTGGACAGAGAGGAGGGGAAAGGAGGCTGTTGGGAGGATGAGACCTGTATGGAACAGAGAGGAATAGTGTGCAGTCACCGGACAGGGAGAGCAGTGGAAGCTGCATATAAGTGGGCATGTAAATTTATATGTGAATGTACATTTTCACTCAGTTATGTTAAATAAAAAGAAAAAAAAAGATTGACTTTAGAAGTGAAATGACAAGACCTTTAGATAACTGAATGACTAGCATTAGAGAAGAGAGAATTAAGAAGGACTGGCATAGTAGTTAAGTACTACCACTGCTAACCAAAAGGTCAGCAGTTCAAATCTACCAAGTCCTCCTTTGAAACTCTGTGGAGCAGTTCTCCTTTGTTCTAGAGTGTGACTACATCACCAGGGTTTCTCCTGGAGATAATAGATGCAATATGAGTTAGTGGATTTGGGTTTGGTTTTTGGTTTGGTCCAGGGCACAGATAGGAGTGAATAGTGGATGGTCAAGCATTCTCCCCTTGAGACAAGGACATTACACAAGGCAGAAGTTAGAGGTAGTAGGTAAGACTGAAGTTTCAGCTGCCCATCAGACTCTTAAGTACAGATTCAGAAAAGATGTCTTCAATATACCAAGTAGCCAAAGTAGTCAAGGTTTTTGTCTGATTTTCCATTAAGACTTTTATCGTCTTCTTCATTTGCATGAACCGTTTATGTATTAAATATATTATCACTTCATCTCACTTGTGAGAAATATCTTCCTGAATTTTTTTTTATTTGCCTGTAGTTTTATTTTAGCTTTGAGTTATTTTTCTTCCTGGAGATAATGCCAAAAAAGCTAAGTGCCGTCGAGTCGGATCCGAATCATGGCGACCCTGGGGGCCGGAGTAGAACTGACCCCCAGAGTATTCAAGGAGCACCTGGTGGATTTGAACTACCGACCTTGTGGTTAGAAGTGGTAGCACTTAACCCACTACGTCACCAGGGTTTCTCCTGGAGATAATAGATGCAATATATATGAATAATAATAGTAATAATGTCCATCAAATCAGTGATCTAAAATAGAAAAATCTTACAAATAGTATCAATGTCTATTTGTAGGAGAGCAGTGAAATAAATAATAGGATATGTTTTTTAAATATACTCATCAGCCTTTAAAATTTGGCCTTCTGTGGATTGATTTCCACATTGGTAACCAGTGTGATAAAGGACCATCTAGGAAACCTGCTAAAATCCAGAATCCTAGGTGCTGCTTTCCATAGATTTTGATTTGCTTGGTCTTGAGGCTGACCCAGGAATCTGCATTTTAAGTCACACTCTGTAGAGGTTCTCATAGAGATCATCCACAAAAAAACTCAGTAGTGTGGAACACATGATAAAATTGTTATAGTTTCCTTAACTTTATTTATATACCATCTAAATGGAAAACAGATTTAATTTTTACTAGCTCATAAAAGAAAATGCTCTCATAATGTTTGAAATCAGACTGTTTCTGTTGTCTACTTCTAATTTTAACTCAGCAGAAACTTACTTGCAATCAGTAAAAAATATATTAATTTAAAACAATGCAGGCAATCATTTTAAAAGTTGCTGGAAGTTTGTTAAAATAACTAAGTGTCCAATTCAATTTAGTATTTCCAAAAGGAAAAAAAATATATAACTGGACAATTTTTTGTGGTTAGAAATTACTGAAAGCTTTGATTTTTCTAATACACGATTCCTTTATTTTACAAATGATAGAACGCTATGAAAATAAAGTAACAGTTTTCAACAAGTAAAACCAGAAAGAAATAATAACAAAGCTTCCTTAATAAAACTATGACAATAAAAATCCTTTCCACAAACACTGTCATTTAACTCTCACAACCCATTGTGAAGTTCCAACACTTGTATATCAAGCTTATCAGAATGTGGTGGCTTGCACATTGTGGTGGTGCTGGAAGCTATACCACCAATATTTCAAATACCAGCAGGGTCATCCATGGTGGTCAAGTTTCCGTGGAACTTCCAGGTTAAAACAAATTAGCAAGAAAAGCATGAAATCTAATTTGAGAAAAAAGAAAAAGAAGGTTAAATGGAAACCATTGCCATCGAGTCATTTCCTACTTCCAAAAACCAACCAAGAAAAACTCAGTGTATAGCAGAATATTATATGAGACTTCAGTTCTTGCTTTGGATGCATTGTCAGAAGGGACTAATCACTGGAATGGAAACTAAAAAATACATATATCATTGCCATCGAGTCAATTATGACTCACAGTGACCCTAAAAGATAAAGTAGAACTGCCCTAAAAAGTTTCCAGGGAGTGCCTGGTGGATTTGAACTGTAGACCTTTCGGTTAGCAGCTGTAGCACTTACCCACTAACAACACCAGGGTTTCAGGAAAGGACTAATGTTTGTCAAATGGAAGGCCAACAAAGATGGAGAAAACTCTTAATGAAATGTACTGACACATTAGTCATATGAATGGCCTCAGAAACACCAACAATCATAAAGAGGCAGGACCAGTTGGCATTTTGTTCTGTTATATATAAGGTCACAGTGAGTCATAGCCGTCTCAAACGGAGACTAACAACAACATATTGAAGTCAAAGCAAATTCAACAAACATTAATGAACAAAATAAATTCAATGCTTAAGGTCCAAGTCTATTCAAAAATGAAAAAATGAGGCCAAGGGGATTTAAGTGAATTTTCTAAAAGGCAACAGACTGATAGACAACGGCAAAGCCATTACAGGAACCCAGATGGCTGCACTCTGATCCAAGTCATCTTCTTAGTTATCTAGTGTCATTAGAACTGAAATACCCCAAGTGGATGGCTTTAATAAAGTGTTTATTCTCTCACAGTGAAGTAGACTAGAAGCCTGGATTCAAGATGTTGGCTCCAGGGAAAGACTTTCTCTTTCTGCCAGCCCTGAAGGGAGGTCCCTGTGTTGCATTAGTCTTTCCCTGATTCAAGAGCATCATCATGGTGCAGGAACCTCAGGTCTAAAGGAAACACTTCACTCTTGGCGCTTTCCTTCTAATGATATGAGGTCCCCAACTCTCTGCTCACTGCCTGTTCCTTCTGTCTCATGTAGGATAAAAGGTGGTGCCAGCCACACTCCAGGGAAACTCCCTTTACATTGGAGCAGGGAAGTGACCTTAGGAAGGGTGTTACAGTCCCAACCTAATTCTCTTTCACATAATCCAATCTATTAACCATATGCAGAGATTAGGATTTACAGCTTAGGGAAATCACAGAATTGAGGACAATCACAAAACACTTGGAATTATGGCCCAAGAAATTGCTACATACACTTTGGAGGGACACAATTCTATCCACATAATCATCTTCTACTAAACACAACTCTCACTTGACTGAAATCTCACCTTTTAAAGTATGGCCTTCAACTTGAGAGAGTCGTATTTCCAAAAGCACAGTAAGAAACCAGTTGCTATTTCTCTGTCAAGACCTCGACTATTAAAGATTAAAAATGAACTCTACCCCTGTAAACATGATTCAATCATGAATGCAATCAAAGATTCAAGCTCTCCAGCTCACCCAACCACAAGCACTTCTTCATCTTTTTAAAAAAATATTTTATTGTGTTTTAAGTGAAAGTTTCCAATCAAAGTAAATTTGTCGTATAAAAACTTGCACACATATTGCTGTGTAACTCCGGCTGCTCTTCCCACCCGGTGACACCACATTCCTCCTTTCCACTCTGTAATTCCTGTGTCCATTCAATCAACTGTTGTCCTCCTCTGCCTTCACATCTTGCCTCTGAACAGAAGCTTCCCCATTCGCCTCATGTATCTACTTAATCCAAGAAACGCACGCGTTGCCAGTATCACTTTATGCCTTATAGTCTAGTCCAAGCTCTATCTAAAGACAGAGTTGACTTTAGGAGTGGTTTCAGCTCTAGGCTTACAGAAAATGTAAGTTCTATGTCTTCCAGAGACTCACCAGTCTGCCACATCATCAAATCTAATCTTTTTGATAGAATTTGAGTCCTGTACACCCATTTTTCTCCCACTGTATCAGTGACCCTATGCTGTATTCCCTGTCAGAGCAGTTACTGGTGGTGACCAAGCACAATCTACTTCTCTGATCTAGTAATGACATAGTCTCTGGATTATATGGCCTTTTCTGTCTCTTCATCTCGTATTTTCCTTAAGTCTTTGATGTCTTTTATTCTCCTCTGCTCCAGGTGGTTTGTGAACAATTGATGCTACTTAGATGGCTGCTTGCCTGCATTTAAGATCCCAGATACCATTCATCAAAGTAGGATGCAGAACTTTTTTTAAAAGCTTTGTTGAAACATGAGCATATCTACTCGAACCATAAAACTATGTAATTCAAGATGAGTTTCCCCTGTAATAGTAAGCTGTTTTTATGTTCTTCCCTTTGTTATTATTTCAAAACCACCTTAATTTGTGTTTAATGTGTATTATGAACTTTTATTAGCATAAGATATGTTTATAATGAAAAAATAAATAGGAAAACACTTGATTAAATACTGATTCATTTCTGCAAGAGAGAGAATAAAGAGGAAATTCTAATATGCCTGTGAAATCCTAGCACTGTAATAGAATTTGGGTGGAGAGCAATTACCTGCTTTCAGAGTCCAGGTCATTCTTTAGGCTTTTATCATGTAATGCTTGACTTTGCCCTTGTGGAAGAGGCGTTGTGAAGGGAAGGGAGTCATACAAGATTAGAATGAGGGAGGACAAGGAAAGTATACTTGGCAGAGATGTCTGAACTTCCTTGTCAGCTCACAGATCGGCAACAAGAACAAGGGACCATGAACCAAATGTTGCAACTAGAGAGAGACATGTGATTTCCATGAAGGCCTTAAGGATGCCATTTACATGGGAGGTATTTAGGAAGGACTCAAGTACATACCTTCAATCTGAAGGTGAGGAAACTGAGACTCAAGGAGAATTGTCATGAGTCATAATGCTTTTCTAGTAGTGTCTCCCCAGGAAAATAATCTTCTAATATCATTCATCTAATAGAGTAGATGTAAAAATTATCCAGAACTGTTCATGTAAAATGCTCAGCACACAGTCCAGCACATGGCTCTAGAAACTAAGAACAACCAAAATAATAAGGCTAACTGTGGAATATACATTTTCAGCAAAAGAGCTACAAGAATCAGTGAGCAACATAAAGAAGTGCGACTTTTGTTTCTATCACAATTTTTGCTAATTCTTACTTATTGATTAGCAAACAAGATAAGTTTTTAATGAATTACAATTATTTCAAAAGGCAGAAATGATTCTAAGATAGCTCTTCCAGGTAACTCATAGTACTGCTCTCTGTTATCAGGCCAAAGAGGAAACGTATGGAAGCGAACTGTCTTGCTAGGAGCAGAGGTTCCCAGAGGCTCTCTTTTCCTTCTCTTCTTGTTCACTATGCTTGAGATCAGGTGTTTCCAAAGAGAGTCTGCAAGTGAGGCAGCTCCCACAGTACTGTATTAAACATTCCATTTTCTTTGCTTCGCTCCCTATTGCTTTGCAGTCTGCTTTTACGTAAACCCCAATATGCCTGTGTAGTCAGATTAAGAATGTTGCTGAGGAAACTTGTGTGAACTCCTTACTTGTAGAGCTCTTTAAAAGCAACTTGCCTGTCCACCCTTGGTGAGTAGTCTTGGCACCATGTGCTACTGCTGACTCCTTTTCCTTGTACAAGGAAATAAAGACACCTTTCTTGTTCTCCCGCCTCAGACTCCTGGCCGTTATGAGTCATGCTGAGCAAGCCATGGGATTTCCACTGGCTAACATGGGGATGAAGTGGTCTTTGGAAGCTGTATTAACACTGACTAAGCTCTGAAGGGAAAGCAAAGTAGAGAAATTCCAATTTAAGGAAATAAGAAAGAGAATAAGAATTTTTTTTCCTTGAGACTTTCTTTAGGCCTATTTAAAAAGCCAAAACAAAAACTTCAGATCAGCAATAATATAATTTTTATATATAATAATATATTATATATATTCATATATAATAATATAATGTATTAACTATGTAATATATAATATAATATATATTAACTTTACAATAATATAATAACTATAATTTCTTAATGAGATTTCAGAATCTTTGTCTCCTACATACTTCTAAGTTTCCTTGCCTTGCTTCTCACCAGGGATTTGCAACCAAGCCCCGAAGTAAAGAGGTATGTGATTATTTTCAGGGTAGGTTATTACAAGAGGAGCTAGAGAGACTGGGTCCCACTTCATAGTTTGTCCGTATTAGAGGAAGGAATCTCAGGAGTGAGATTAAGAAGCATAGCTAGATACCATCAGTTAGTTCAAATTCTTACTATTTGATAAATTCAAAATATCAACTGGAAGAGGTCAGCTATTATTTGACAAGTTTGATATACGTAAAAGAAAGTTCTCTTTGTTAGCCTTTGTTTTTCATTCATGTAGAAAAATTTCAGATGTTTTTTACACTAACCATAAAAATGATGAAAGGAAAAAGCTTTTATTACAGAAATTTAATTGGTCTGAACAACGGTGCCAAGTCTATTCATTGGGGACATAATGAAAGAATAATAACTTCAACAAATTGTGCTGAGATAACTAGGTCTCCACATGCAAAACAAATTGGACCCATACCACACCATATACAAAACTTAACCCCAAAGAGTTCAATGACCTAAATACAAAAACTAAAATAATAAAACCAAACTCACTGCCACAAAGTCAATTCTGACTCATAGAGACCCTGTAGAATAGAGTAGAACTGCTCCATAGGGTTTCCAAGGAATATCTGGTAGATTTGAACGGCCAACCTTTTGGTTAGCAGATATAGCTCTAAACCACTATGCCACCAAACTCTTATAAATAAACATAGGGGAAAAATTTCAAGACACTGTTTTTGACAACAGATTCTTTGATATGGCGTCCAAAGCATAAGCACTGAAGAAAACAAAAATACAACTAGACTTCATCAAAATTAAAACGTAACTTTTGTCCACCTAAAGACTTTATAAAAAAAGTGAAGAGACAACCCACAAAATTACAGAAAATACTTGGGAAACATGTATCTAATAATGATCTAATATTTAAGATATACAAGGAACTCCTACAACTCAACAACAAAGAGACAAAAAAATAAAAATCAGGTAAACTGTTAAAACAGATGTTTCTTTACTTAAGGTATACAAATGGAAAATAGGCACATTAAAAGATGTGTAGGTCCGTCGTCATCAAAGAACTGAAAATCAAAGCTACAATGACCTATCACCTCACACTCACTAGGCTAGGCATTGGTATAGATTGAACTGTGTCTCCAAAAAGTATGTATTGCAAATCCTTAGCCCTATAACTGTAGACATAAGTTAATTTGGAAATGGGTTTTCTTTTTTGGAGCTCTGATGGAATGTTGGTTAAGTGCTACAGCTAACCAGAAAGTCAGCAATTAGACTCCACAAGCTCCTCTTTGGAAAACCTACAGCTCATTTCTACCCTAGGAGCTGGGATCAACTAGAAGGCAACATGTTTGTGTTTTTTGTTTCATTTAGTTTTCTTTGCTGTGTTAATGAGGCAGTATTAGTGTAGGGTGTGTTATATGTTACCTTTTTTACCTATAAAAGAGCAGATTGGACAAGCAACAGGCAAACAGAGATGGGGGAGGGGGGCTCATAGATGCTACACCATATGAAATCATCGAAGGACTAAGAAACAGAAGAGGAAGAGAGACAAGGGCCTTACTGGAGAAACCAACAGAGACAGAAAGCCTTTCCCTAGAGCCAGTACCTTGAATTTGGACTGTTAGCTTCCTAAATGTGAGAATTTCTGTTTATTAAAGCCACTCACCTGTGGAATTTCAATTATAGCAGCACTATGTAACTAAGACAACTGCTGCAGGAAAAAAACAAACAAGTGTTGGTGAAGACATGAAAAGACTAGAATCCTTATCCACTGCTGATGAGAACATAAAATAGTGCAACCACAGTGGAAAAGAATTTGACTGTTACTCAAAAAAAAAAAAAATGAAACACAGAACTGTGTTTAATTCTAAGGTGTATATACAAAAGACTTGAAAACAGGGACTCAAACAAGTACATACATGTCAATATTCATCACAGCATGATTTACAGAAGCAGAAAGGTAGAAACAGCCTGAATGTTCATGAATATACAGATGTGTAAACCAAGTGTACTACATCCATACAATGTAACATGACTCAGCCATAAGAGAAGCAAAGTTCTAATACATTCTGAGATATGGATGGAACTTAAAGACATTATGCTGAATGAATTAAGTCACACACAAAAAGGCATATATGATTCTACTTACATGAAATATCTAGAATAGACAGAGACAAAAGCTTATTTGCAGTTATCAAGGGATGAATTCAGGGGAGAATGGGAGTTACTACTTAAAATATAGCAAATAATAGTGAAAAAAAGATGAATGACAAACTCAAGAAAGAGTAATCACAACTCATATCTAGACAGAGCTTAACTCCTTATTATATAAACACTCTCTAGAAATGAAAAAGAGAAGTAACTACTCAGAAGACAGAGAAGAAGAAACATTTCACAGGAAAAAAAATACATAAACTGTACATCAACCTATTTCTGGCAATTCAATTCTAACTGACTTTGACCTCATGTGTGAGTAGGAAAAAAAAATGCAGTTTGGAGTGCACAGAGGGACTGGTCTAAGAGGATGAGACGCTTTCTGAAATATAATCAGCACATGAACAGGATAGGCACTGGCCCAAGGACCAGTGACCCAGACAACACAAAAGAGTCAGAAGGAGAGACAAGTGGCAAGAGATGAGGAGGTTGAGCGAAGGGTTCAGAAGTGTTCCTGTTAGAGACAGAAAGAGCAGCCGGGAGAGTCAGGACGGGCGCCAAAAATGGAAGGGCTAGAATAATGAAGAGCAGGGGCCACATTTCCTGGCTATGAATCACAAGATCACAATTATTTCAATGTCAAATTTCCATATGCATGATAAGGCACCTGAGCTAATTACAGTTACACAACTGAGTGAGAATTTTATAAACTTGGTGATATTCATTTAAAAGAAAAAAACAGAGGTTCATATTTGAGAGATCACAATCTTCTTGACAGAGAGGAATTTGGAAAAGAACATCAAAATCAAGATGTATTTGCTCTTCACCCAGCAATCCGTCTTCCAAGAATCACTACTGCAGATAAATATACATCAGTATAAAATGCCAAGAAACATTAGAGACTTACAACAAAATGGTATAGGTAATAAGTCAATAAACCCGAAACCAAACCCATTGCCATCAAGTTAATTCTGACTCATAGTGACCCAACAGGACTGGGTAGAACTGCCCCATAGAGCTTCCAAGAAGTGCCTGGCAGATTTGAACTGCTGACCTTTTTGGTTTAGCAGCCATATCACTTAATCACTACACCACCAGGGTTTCCAGTAAGTCAACGGTAGATGGAAAATGGAATAATAAGAAATAATCAATTTACAAGCTGAGAAAGATAAAAATCAAAGTAAAGAAAAGCTAGCCAAAACAGAAAATAAGCTGCAATATTTAAAACTAATACATTAAAAATTAGAGGGCAGTCTAGTTCAGTGGCAAAAGTTGTGCCTTCCATGTGTGAGACCCAGAGTCAGATTCCTGGCCAATGCACCTCATACACAACCACTATCTATCAGCAGAGACTTGTGTATTGCTATGATGTTGAACAGGTTCCTGCACAGCTTTCTAGTTAAGACACTCTAAAAAGGAAACATAATACACCTTTGAATGCTGGCCAGCCAAGCGCCAAGAAAACTCTAAAAATCACAGCAGTCCAATCTCCAACCAATCATGGAGAATATCTGGACAGGATTTTACTCAGTTGCATACGAGTCCGTCATAAGTTGGAAGCTGATTCAACAGGAAAGAACAATAAAATCTATTTTAAAAAAAACTGAGTTTAGAGACCATCTCTAAGAATAGACTTGACACATTGAATAACAATGACCAAAGACCACACAAGTTGTGGATGACACCAAGATGATCATTCATGAAGAAAGCAAAATGATCATTAAAAAAAAAGAAAGAAATAAAAAAAAGAAGAAGAGGCTCTGAAATTTGCTCTTAAACAAAGAATACCTCAAGCAAATGGAAGAAATGATAAAGAGGTGAACAGAAGATCTAGAAGGTGACTTGAGAAGACAAAGTAAACTATTATAATGAAATATGCAAAGACTTGTTAATACTTCTAGATGCCAGAAAAGCCTTTTTAAGAAACAGAAATAAAATTACTATTTGCTTCTGATTATTGATGTTTTGATAGACATAAAAGATTCAGCTACTCCAAACAAAGCCTGGAATAGAGAGAATTACAACATACAGATTATAGAGCAGGGAAGATACTCTTTAGAGTGGCTCAAGCGTACAAATCAAGTGCACAGCTGAAAAAAGAGGCCACAGCAAAACGTTACCAAACACTATAGAACATGGCAGTCACAGAGAACAAGGAAAAGATGGTAAAATGACCCTCGAGAGATCTTGGTGGACTTGAGAATGGAAAAAACAAATAAAAATGTTGAAGACAATGAAGGGAGAAAAGAAAAAATTTTCAGGATTTGAAAGTCTTAACCCAACACACAAAGCAGTAGATGTTGCAGACTTAGAGTGAAGAATATTCTCAAACAGGCTTTGTCAGTCAGCCTCCTCACAAACACTGAGAGTGAAAAGAGAAGTGAGGAGCATGTTTAGACAGCACATTAGTATTATTGGCTATTATGATGGCTCTAACTCACAGCAACCGTATGTGTAACAAAGTAAAACACTGCTTGGTTCTGTGCCATCCTCACGATCACTGGTATGTTTGAGCCTGTTTGGTGGCTATTGTACCAGTATATACCACTGAGGATTTCCCTTGTTTTCACTGAACACATTTGATGTCTTTTTCTAGAAATCATCCTTTCCTACTGACATGTCCAAAAAAGAGAGCCATAGTCCCACTACTCTCACTTCTAAGGATCATACTGGTTGAATTTCTTCTAAGACTGATCAGTTTCACTTTAAACAAAACAGGAAAGTGTAATAAACAAAATATGCTCTGTATGAATGGCCACATAATCTGGTGTCAGGAATGATTCATGTTTTCACTCCTTTCTTAAAGATAAGGAGAAACTCTCTCATGAAGCTAGAAATAAGGAAGCTAAAGATGATTTTTATACTCACAACTTAGATCAGATGAAATTTAGAATTTCTACCTGAAGTAAACTTTTCTCAAGGAATTATTTATAAAGGTCATGGTAATTCACAAGCTAAATTAACCACAATAATATTCACATAGACTGAAAATGGAAATTTTTGTCTTCAGATAGTTTTCAACTGGGACAGTTACCATAACAAAATCAGAAGTGAATTCGTGTTTACAGCCTTGCGGTTCAAGTGAATACATAGTTGAATCAAGATGAAAACAGATAAAAAATGGCAGGAGGCATTGCCTGGGTCAGAAACCACAGACAAGCTAGACCGTTTTCTTGGCTCTTATCTTCTCATTCTAACTCTTCCCTCTTTTCTCATTTCTACCAAATGTTTTCCTTTCTTTTTTTCATTTTTTATTTCTTGGCCCTAATTGACACTACATGGCATTTCTTCCTTTGACTATCAAAGTCAAAGTTTTGCATCCTTCTCAGAAAGCGGTCTGAAGATTGGCAAATGGCTCAATGTATCATCCCTGAGTTTCAGCACACTGCTGTAGCAGAAATAGAGAAACACAGATAAAAAAGCACAGTTACTTCCTGACACTGAGAAAATATTTTATTATTGTTACAGCCATGAGTCAGATCAGACTCGACGGCACTTGGCTTGGCATTGTTACAGCCATGGTAATAAGAATTTTGTAGTAGATTCCTTGAGTGAATACCTCAGTACGCTGAAGTGTGCTGTTCTGTTTTTTGTATTGTGTCTTTAGTATTCACAACTCTTGAGGTAGCTAAGTGAAGTAACTAAAATTCAGCAAGTTTCATTGCAGCAGTCCCTAGGTGATGCAAATAGTTAATGTGGTCCGTCTGCTACTAACCAAGAGTTTGAAGGTTCCAGTATGCTCACAAGTGCCTTGGAAAAAAGCCCTGGAGTTCTACTGAAAAATCAAGCCATTGAAAATCCTGTTAAGCACATTTCTACACTGAGATACATGAGATCACCAGGAGTCCAAATCTGTTGAAACACAACAGGCTAGTTAAGTATTTTGCCCCAAATCACAAAGCTGAAAGACAACAGAACACAGTATTGTTTTGCTTCAAAGCTCAACTCTTTCCATCCCAGCAGCATTCAGATTTCCCATTCCAAGTAAGGAAGACACAGAAAGGCCTGAACTTGAGATGCTGATAGATTCAGGTTCTTCTAATTCTTCCAGAAACACATAGTATCAGAGCTTTTCTCTTTGCACACACATACACAGATCATTAAATTTTTCATAGTTGTTTTACACTATTTCTAAATGTTTATTTTACTGTCATACAGGGTCTGGCAAATAAGTTCAAAAACCCATCCTAGAAAAAGTGTTGCATAGCTATTCACTACTGAATAGCACTGCAGTCACCTTCAAAGTGTACCCTTTGGGAAGCTGTGCTCTGATTCCAGAGCCTAGTCCACCCTTCAAAGCAATTTTGGAACTGTTTTTACAGAATGGCTGTCAGAGCTGTTGTCGTATTACCCTTGATGTCCTGAATGTCACCAAAATGTCTTCCTTTCAATATTTCCTTTACCATCAGGTAAAGAACAGTCACTGAGGGTCAGATCAGGTGAGTAGAGAGTGTGTTCCATTACAGCTTTTTGTTTACTGTCTAAAAATTCCCTCACAGACAGTGCCGTGTGAGCTGGTGCATTGTTGTGATGCAAGAGCCAGGAGTTGTTGGCAAAAAAGTTCAGGTCGTTTTTCTGTAACTTTTTCATGCAGCCTTTTCAGCACTTCCAAATAGTAAACTTAGTTAACTGTCCAGTTGGTACCAATTCATAACAAACAATCCCTCTGATATCAAAAAAGTTTAGCAACATCATTTGCCGGGAGCCAGCCCCGACACTTTCCAGGGTCCCGCCCGGAGGGAGGGAGAGGCGCCGCGGGAAATGAATAAAGGAGACTGGAAAGACTTTTCTGGTTTATGGCAGCCCGACCCAGAGAGCAAGAGAGAAGGGTTGTCTTAGTTTATTGTTATCTTTTTATAGTTGGTAAGGCAGTAGTACTTTGACCACGTCGGTGATTGGCTAGGCAAGAAGCAGGTACCTCGTGGTCTCTTCATGTCAATCACTGGAGTTTTCTAAATAATGGCCTGAGACTAGTGTGTCTTTTCATGTTAGCCATTAAGATCTTCTAAACAATGGTTAGAGACAATGGTCTTCTTCTTTTGTTGACTATTAGGGTCTTCTCTGTTAGTTAGTTAAAAGCAAACACTTTGTTATTCCTTTTTATGTTAACCATTAGGATCCTCTAAAGAATGGTCTGAGACAGGCATATTTGTGATTTATAATTAACAGCTGGAGCAAAACTAATCTTAGACTTCTATTAACTTTACCTAAGCAGGAAGAGAGGACAAACCCATCTTAAAAGTTATACAGTCTCTATTTGTTCCTTCTCTGCTCTTCCTTATCTCTTCCTGTAAGGACAATGGGTGTCCACCGTTCCTTATTCTAAGTTTCTCTTAAACTACTCTACGAAAGGCATTTCTTTTGTATTTGTCTGTTTGCCCGATACCAAATGTAATAAACTTGGGAATCTAGTTATTTTCCTGAAGTAAGATGTTTGCTATCTAAGAGCTGAGAAAGAGAATAAGGGGAGTTGTCTCTGGAAAGCCCTTCAGGGCCTTCCTGCAAGCTTGCTTATCTCCTGTGAGGGGAGAGGTGAGCAGCTGGGAGAAGTCAGCAGGGGCTGGGCCGGCCTCGCTGCTCTCAAGCTGGCTGTGTTAGAAATCATTCCTCTGAACTCTTTTCCCCAGAAATTCCTGTACAGGTTTTCCCAACATTATTTCATAAACCAGGGGGGTAGTAAAGGGCCCCTCTCAGAAGGCATCTCCCCTGATCCTTGTGCCAGGAGAGGAGGGGGTATCTTTTTGAAGAGAATTTAATTAGGAAGCCAATTAATATTAAGGGCAGTAGGCTAGAAAACATGTCACAGGTGAGATGCTTCAGCCCGTCATTTACAGGGGCTCGTGACTTTGTCTACAAGGTTGATGGCGGACCTCCGCAATCATTGTGACTCTTGATTTGGACTCACAGAATTTTTTGGTCATGGAGAATTGGCTGATTTCCATTGTGTACTTAGATGCTTTCTTTCAGGGTCGTATTGGTACACCCATGTTTCATCACCAGTGATGACGTGGCCCAAAACATCATTCTGCTTCTTCAAAAGGGCTTGGCAAATTTCAACTCACCTTTGCTTCTGTTTATCAGTGAGCTCCTTTGGGACCATTTTCATCCACATCTTTCTCATGCCAAGATTTTCCATTAAGATTTACCTGTTTCTCTATCGATGTTTACTTGGTCTGCTATACTTCTCACAGCCACCCAGTGATAGTGATGCACAATACGATGATTTTTGCAGTGCCTTCATCAGTTCTGCTCACTCATGGTCTCCCTGACCTCTCTTCATCAGTGACAGCTTCTCTCCCCTCAGAAACACATTTAATATGTTTTTCCACTGTTGTTTTCTTCATGGCATTATCCTCATAAACTTGGGCGAACATATCCTTGATTTCACTTCCGCTCTTGCCACGTTTAACAAGAAATTCATGTTTGTTCATTGCTCTAATTCAAGCCCCAATATTCTTGCAACATCACACAAAAACACACAATAATGAGAGACACCACCATACCTCAACATGAACACAGCTGTGGGACACTGACATACACACAACCTCACTGACTTTTTTGTACAGTGATCCCTATGTAAGCTTACAGGGGCAAGTCTGAAAACTTAATTGTCAGATATCATCCCTTTGTACTATGCATCTCAAAATAAATGTAAACATCCCTTAGAAATATTATACCAGATATATGCAAAATTAGCTGGAAACATTTTATTTCTTCTTGTGGCTTAAAACTGAAAGATAAAGATAATATATTTTAATATGTTTGACATTTACATATCTTTGGTTGTTCAATATCAGTAAGACTAGGTAAAACAAAACCTAGATTGTTCATAAACGACAAATATAACCAAACTATCACAATCAATCAGATACTTTTTTTTATTCCCAACTCCACTTGAAAGTTTCCAGAACATTCAGCATCCTCAAAGTTAACCTCTCTTCTCTTTGATTCTCTTGCATGAATTACCTCCAGTTCTTTCTAGTGTTTTGTCTTTAAAGCCAGTGAAGCAGCAACCACAAGTATGGTTTAGCATCGAGAGAATCAGAGCATGAAATTTAGCTGTCATCTACTTCACTTATGGTCTTATATAGAGAATTAAGACATGGCTGACCACTGCTTTCATTTTATCTCAGCTTGGAGGAGGATCCGGGCCAAAGAATAGCACACTAGGGAAAACCCAGTAGGTGTTTCCATGTTTTAAGGGTATTAGGACCAAAAAAGAAGCTGGTTAAGTAAGTAATCTTGAAGCTGTTTTAATCTACAGGAAGCAAACTATGATATGCAACTGATTTTGTTAGTAAGCGCTTACTCTGTGAATCTGAAAACAGTAATGGCAAGACATTGTCCAATTGGAAAACACCCATTAGCTGGAGACATTATCATGTGAGTCTGAAATTAACAAAGCTGTGTCCTTTTAGCTCTAAATTCTGTCAGATTTCAAAACCTCTTACCAATCACAAATGATTGAGAATTCACTAAAAAGACAATGGCTATCCCACGCACCAGCTTCCCAAGCATTCTGAGAGAGTTGTCTATCTTACCGAGGACGGTGCTGAAGCAACTGTTCATAGCTGATGTTCCTGCACTGTGACCCAGTGTTGCAAAGAAGGCCTTGGACAAAGAGGAAGACACCCCGGTTTGGCAGGTCCCGGGCTTGCAAGAAACCTAGAAGAAATGAGTCCATAAATCTTGTACTAAAACTTACACAAGTTGTCCTGAACATGTTCTCGTTATGGCCAACTTCATTTAAAACCATCTGTTTTGGGCTTATTTTTTTTATATTTTTTATTTTTCATCTCATGATTAGTAATACATACTGCATACAATGTTGCAGTGCATATTTGCAGATGTTATTATTCTCAGGTGTTCAGTGTCATGATTTACTGTTCAAAATATTACTGTATAGCCAACAGTGAAAACAACAACAACCAAAAAGAAGGTATTTGACTTATGTCAGAACCAACTTATGATTTTGTGATGGTGTCATGGGACTAGAACCTAATCGTAAGCCAAGCACTAACTTTCTTTATGATGGCCTATATTCTTGTACCCCAAATCAAGCCCACCTACTTGGAAAACTTTTATCTATTTGCTAGGTGTAGCATACATGAGTGAATATCAGTCTTAAAAGAAGTCTAAAATGGTGCCTTAGAAATGTTAGTGTTATAATAATATAAAGAAAAAAACCAAGATAAGTAAATAAAACAGTGCCATCAAGTCTACTCTAACTCAAAATAGGACAAAGTGGAACTGCCCCAATGGGGGGTTTCCAAGAGAGGCCTGGTAGATTCCAGGTGTCAGCCAGCAGCCAAGCTCTTAACTACTGCACCATCAGGGCTCCATGATAATATTAAGGAACTCAAAATTCACAGTTTAGAAAGAGATGCGATTTTATTCAGAGGTTTGTGATTTGATAAGTATAATTAAAAGGGAAACTTACAACTCTCTTTCTGTCTAGGAGGTTCTTGAAAACGAAGTACTGTCAGAATCATGAACAGGATACATGGCCAGAGAAATTCAGCAAGGAAAAGAACCTATGGAATTTTACAGAGAAGAGAGGGCTTCAATAAATTGCAAAGCATTATGGAATCTTGTCTCTTGAAGGCAAGCTTGCCCTGTACAGGAGGTTAATGCCATCCCTACTGTGTACTATATACAGATGACAGGATCCCCTCTTCAAATAGATCATTCCTGACAGGGTCCCACGGAGAATGCCCAAGTTTATTTGTCAGTGTCCACATCTGTGCCTGCGTCGGCTTTTTCTCCTTCTCCATCAGACTCCGTTCCTTTCCTTTCTCCTTGACATTTTTATTTATTGCCCTTGTAACAGTAAAATTAAATAACTTTATCCCCACTTCCCACCATTGCCTTCAAGTCAATTCCCACTTACAGTGACTTTATAGGACAAAGCAGAAATACCCATATAGGGTCCCAATAAACACTAGCGAACAGTCATGAGATGAAGATGAGAAGTGTGTGCCATCACCAACTCTGGTAAAATGTTTATTTGGATGGAAGAGTCAGGAATATAAAACAAATTAGAAAGAGAAAATAAATTGATTCAGTGTAGTGTGGGAAATATAAAAGCAACAACAACAAAAACTCCACTGCATCGAGTCAATTCTGACTCACAACAACACTATAGACAGAGTAGAACTGCCCCATAGAGTTTCTAAGAACTGCCTAGTGGATTCAAACAGCTGTAGCTCTTAACCACTGCACCACCAGACCTTTCAGATCTTGCAGATGTATAGCCAAATTGAATTTAATTTGTAGAAAATTATTAGTTATTGTAAGATTATTTTCATTGTCAAGGTATAGCCAAGGTAAAAATTAATTTATTACAAAAAAAACCTTGGTTACTCTGAGATTAGTCTTACTGTCATCATTCAGCACTTGTTTTTATGGTTGGTAATCTTCTTCTGGAAACCAAGGTAGCATAATGGTTAAGAGTCTGGGAACTAACCCAAAGTTCAGCAGTCCAAATCCACCTGGTACTCCTTGGAAAGCCAAAGGGAGCAGTTCTTCCTATCCTATAGAGTTGCAATGAGTCAGAATCTACTCAACAGCAGTTAGAGGTTTTTTTTCCATTTTCTATTGATTTCAGCTTGTGTCACCACACAAACACTATTACTTTGTAGCCAAACACAGATGTGAAAACACCAAAAATTCTGCAGATTATGAAACCAAAGTGCCCAAATGCTAATGACTTCACATTTCAAGTTATAGTGCTTGGAACAAAAGTAGACTTCCAATTGCTCTACTTCCTTTACTCTTAAATAGCCACAGCCGTGTCTCACCTGTCCTAGGCTCTCCCTCTAATGTTCGGGATACAGATCTAAATGTGACCAGAAAAGCGTCACGTGGTCTGAACAAGGAAGACAAAACAGACAAAACATACTATTTCAACCCCTTGTGTAATTAAAAAAGAAATCACTCACTTTGAAATAGTTCATGAGAAAGTGTCCCTTGTTCTGAAAGTGCGTCATGAAAAGTTCTCTGACAAAGTGCTGAAATTTAACATCACACATTCAGATAGCAGAGAAAATGTCTGCAGATTACCTTCCGATTCAAGGAATCACAAACAAAACCAGGAAAAAGGCCAAGAACACTCAGAAGATCAAAATTAATTTACTTGTTCATTCTTTGTAACAAATTAATTTATCAGATCACTGAAGTAATGGTGACAGAGGGGATTCCAGAATTAATTCTGCCTGAATACAAATGTGCAAAATAGGAAATGTACCTCATATGAAGCAATGACTTAACATTATTAAGAGTTTGTAATATTGAGCGCACAATTCATTTGTAGTAACACAGCAAAAATAGTTTTGTTTTTTTCAAAATAGAGAAGTTTAAAATAAATAGAAAATGATGTATAGAACCAAAATCAGACAATGATTTATGACATTATGAACCAACAAGTAAATGTCTATAAATGTTCCTGGTTGGCACAAATGATTTGCTCTTAACTATTAACCAGAAAGGTTAGCAGTTCAAATCTCCCAGGCACTCCTTGGACAGTATATGGAGTGGTCCTACTCTGGCCTATAGGGCAACTGCAAGTCAGAATCTCTACAACGGCTGGAGGTTCAGTTTGTTTTTCTTGTAATAATCTAAAGGTTGGTTATTGAACTCACCCAGTGATGACACAGAATAAAGGCCTGGTGATTTGTCTCTGTAAACACTACAGCGAAGAAAAAACTATGGACCAGTTCTACTCTCCAACACATAAGGTGGCCATGAGTCAGAACAGACTCAAGTGTATGAGTTTCTTTCTTTTTTCCTGTTATAATTAGGAAATTTTAAAAGTACAAAAAATATATAACCCATCTCCAAAAAAATACAGTATTATCTTGACAGTTTTTATTAATTAACTTTTAAAAAGTGAGCATATATAAGCATAACTATTGCTTTTAGAAAAAAAGTTCGTATCAGTACTTGAAAATCCACCTAATTCCTTCTAAAGACATTCCACTGTAGAACTTAACTTGTTTAAATATGTCTTAACAATGAAATTTTTCATGCTTTTCTGTTTGGCAGCAGTGCTATCAAAATTTTTTTCACATACTTGGCTGACTTCTGTAAGTATAGCTACGTAAGGTGAAATTGCCAAATGGGATTACTGAGTCAAAGTGTATATGACTTTTAATTTGGATAGATGCAAACAAAATGTGTTCAATAAAAGCAGAACAAATCTTTGTTCATTTAAAGCATATTTTCCACTGTTGTTGTTGTTGTATACCTTCTAGTGAATTCTGACCATAGCAGTCATATAAGACAGAGTTGAACTGCCCCCTCAGGTTTCTTGGGCTGTAATTTTTATGGAAGCACATCGTCAGGTTTTTCCCTTCCGAGGAGTAACTAGTGAGTTAGAACCTTCAGCCTTTCAGTCACCAGCCCAGCCTTTTAATCAGTGTTTAACCAGGGCTCCTTTGTAGTCTCCACAGAACCGGGGATTAAACTTTTAATTTTTGTCAAAATTTGGCCAAATTTATATGCAAAACACTAACTTTCCTTTAATTATTAATGTCAACTGTTTGATATAAAGTTCCTGGTTGGCAAATACGTAATAATTCCTGGTCTATGCCTGTTCTTTCCTGTGACTATTTTTCTATCAATTTTTTTCAAACTGGCTTGTAAATAATTATTCAGTGCTTTGTTAGCTTTATGTATTACAAATATTATCCATTATTTCATTTGTGTTTTTATTATATAAATCTCTTAGGCAATCAATTTATTAGTTTTTTTGTCATTTGTAATGTGATTTTTTTGTCTGTATACAAAAATCTCATAATTTTTAAAGGAATCTGTCAAGACCAAATTAAATAATCAGTGAAAATTCTGAAATTATAAGTATTTATTCAACAGACCAATTAAAATATCCAGATCATGGCAAATCTCTAGTGCAAATACAAATAACAGTGCTAAAAAATAAAATGTTTGTCTCATATTGAGAAGTTCCTCTGAGAATATTAAAATATAAATAGGTGCCCAATTAAATTTAAATAAAAATCGAAACATGAAACAAACCTGATTTTTACAACCTATTCAATTACTGCCCCTTTGGGAAAGTGCAAATTGGTTAAATCTTTGACAATTTCGTCACTGCTGAAGCCAATACTTAAGATAAAAATCACTGGACTATGAGATACAAAACAATTCTGGTCAAGAGTACATTTCTTGACTCAAGTAAATACGTGAAACTAAATAAGCAGCTCATGCCTAGAGGCAAGATGGAAGGCTGAAAAGATACAGGAGCTGGTTGAATGGACACAGGAAATAAAGGATGGAGAGGAAGAGTGTGCTGTCACATTGTAGGGAGAATAAATAGGGTCATATAAGAATATGTGTATACATTTTTGTATCAGAAACTGACCTTAATTGCAAACTTCCACAGAAAGCACAATAAATTAAATTAAAAAAATAAATAAATAGAAGCTGCTCACTGTTTTGAGTTGGAGATTATTCAGCTTAAGAGAAAAGTATTGAAACCCCATTTCTGCTCTGTCATTGTCCACTGTGAGTAAGAAGACATCTCTGTAAGGGTGCAAGAGCAACTTTTTCTCATTTCATTTTGTGTCATATTTTTCTTCTCATCTGTCACTGAATCTTGCTTAATGTTATTAATCTTATCCCTGTCCAATGGGGCTGGCTTCTAGTTATTTTCAGTGCTTAGCTGTGTCTCCCACACTCCAGGCCCTTTGGCAGTGGCATCTTAACACTAGGAATTAGCCAGAGCAAATAATGGCATCAGTGCCACCCAAAAGCTGTTGACATTAGATACTGCTGGAGGCTCTGCTCTTTAAAAAATGATCAGCTGATAACCTGATTAGAGCTTCCAAAACAGTGGCCACCCTCCCAAAAACCACAAAGCATTGGTAAAGAAGAAGTAAAAGCATCTCTATTTGCAGATGATATAACTTTACATACAGAAAACCCTAAAGAATCCATAAATAAAATACTGGAACTAATAGAATACTTCCAAAAGTATTAGGATATGAGATAAACATGAATAAATCAGTAGGATTCCTTTATAACAACAAAAAGGAAACCAACAAATCATCACCATTTAAATAGCTCCCAAGAATAAAAAATACCTAGAAATAAATCTACCCAGAGATGTAAGAGACCTATACAAAGAAAATTACAAGACTGCTGCACGAAACCAAAGAAACTTACGTAAATGGAGAAACCTACCCTGCTCATGAATAGAAAGAGCTAACATTGTGAAAATATCTATCTTACTCAAAGCAATCTGTACATACAATGCAATCCCAACAATGTCATTTTTTAATGAGATCAAGAAAGAAATCACCAACTTTGTTTGGAAAGGGAAGAAGCCCTGGATAAGTAGAGCATTACTGAAGAAGAAGAACAAAATGGGAGGCCTCACGCTCCCTGAACTTAGAACCTATTACACTGCCATGGTAGTCAAAACATCCTGGTCCTGGCACAAAAACAGATACATATACCAATGGAATAGAACAGAGAATCCAGAAACAACAACACCGACCTATGAGCACCTGATATTTGACAAAGTTCTAAAGTCCATGAACTAGTGTTGGCAAAGCTGGATATTTCTCTGCAAAAAACTGAAACAAGACCCATATCTCACACCTTGCACAAAAACTAACTCAAATGGATCAAAGACCTGTCAAATCTAAAATGATAAAGATTATGGAAGAAAAAACAGGGACAACACTGGAAGTTTCAACATACTGCTTAAAGACTGCAAAATATTACTAACAATGCACAAACAGCAGAAGAGAAAATAGATAAACAGGAACTAATAATCAAACACATATGCTCATCCAAAGACTTTATCAAGAGTAAAAATACTTCCTACATACTGGGAAAAGCTTTTCAGCAACCACAAATATGATGATGTCTAACTTCCACAACCTACCAGGTACTGCAAAATATCAGCAAAAAACAAATAACTCAATTAAACAGTGTGCAAAGTACATGGACAGATACTTCTCCAAAGAAGACATCCAGGCTCATGATCATTAGCTATCTGAAATGCAAACCAAAATTGCAATGAGATACTGTCTCATCCTTACAAGGCTGGCACTAATCAGAAAAATAAAATAAAATAACAAATGTTGGAGAGGCTGTGGAGAGACTGAGACTCTTCTATATTGCTACTGGGAGCATAAAACGGTACAGCCTCTTTGGAAAGCAATTTGGCACATTCTTAAAAACCTAGAAATAGAAGTATCATATGATCCAGCATTCCCACTGCTTGGTGTATATTCTAGAGAAATAAGGGCTGTTATATGAAGAGATACATGCACATGAATCTTTATTGCAGTACTGTCAACGATAGCAAAAAGATAGAATCAACCTAGGTGTCCATCAACAGATGAATAGATAAACAAGCTTTGGCATATTTATACAATGGAACACTGTGCAATGATAAACAACAGTGATCATTTTAGGAAATACCTCATTACCTAGAAACATCTGGAAGACATTATGTTGAGTGAAATCAGTCAGCTGCAAAAGGACAAATATTGTACGAGACCATCATTACAAGAGCTTAAGAAAAGGCCTATGCACACTAGAAAATAATCTTTGAAGGCTACAAGGGGTGGGTGGAGTTTATTCATACATTAGATGGTTGATAGGAATTTGGCTAGGTGAAGAGAGTGACAGCACACAGTACAAGGGACATCAGCACAACTGGACTACACCACAAGCTAAAAAGTGTTCTAAATACAACCCAACACCTTAGAGGACAAAGTGGCAGGGACAGGGGTATGAAGACTATGGCTTGAGGATACAGTGAGGTCAATTGGCATAATTAGTTTTTGTCTAAGAAATCCCATATTGGTGAGAGGTGCCTGGGGTCTCAAAAGTCAGCAACCTACCATCTAAGTTCCATCAATTGGTCCCAACCCACCTGCAACAGATGAAAACCAGAACTATCAAAGACATGAGGAAAACACGATCCAGGAGACAGAAGAGTCCATATGATTGGGAGACTCCATCAGGATGAGACCAGAAAAACTAGAGGGTACTCAGCCACCACCAAAGACTGCACAGGGAACACAATGTAGAGTCCCTGGCAAAGCATAAGAAAAAGGGGAGTGCAGATACAGGACACAATTAGAAGACCAGATTGATGGTCTGACAACCTGGAGGGGCCCCTGAGAACATGGCCCCTGGACTTTCTGCTAGCTAAGAGTTGAAACCAGTACTGAAGCCAATTCTTCAAAGATTGCAATGGACTATGGGTCACAGAGTGATGCAGGTGGTGTGTGTACTTCTTGGATTAATATATACATGAAACCGACTGGTTCCTCTTTTGAGGGGAGAGGAGAAGTTAGAGGGGAAGGGACAAGTGTTGACTGAGTGGATACCAGAAGTACAGGGCAGAAAGGAGGAATGTACTGTCACAGGGAGAAGAAAGTAAATGGAGTTGCATAGAGGTATGTATTTGGGGTTTTATGTGGCAAATTGAGTTAGACTGCAAACCTTCACTTAATCACAATAAAAATATTTTTTTTAATTTTTAAAAATAATCAAAGCACAAGTAACGTATATGGGCTCATTTAGCTATACTGCACACATACAAGAAAATCATCTTGTTAGTAAAAAATATGACTCAATGTAGACTAGCTACAATGAGACTTTTAAAAACAAGATGAATTGAAATTATAACTACCTTTTTGAGATCAACTGACATCAGGTTGCTAATTGGTTTCTATCACCCTCATTCACTTGAAATTGCCTAAAGTTTATTTATTTATTTTGCACAAAATAAACTTGAAACAGATTCGTGGTCATTTTGGTTGTCTTATCTCAGGAGGGTTTATCATTTTATAATTATTTTTCCCCATCATATTTCTTTTCATCTGTTTTTGGATGCATTTCACATTTGTCAGAAATCCTAGTGGCATAGTGAATGAGAGCTACATCTGCTAAATAAACACTCAGCAATTCAAACCCATTAGGCACTCTTCAGAAACTCTATGGGGCAGTTCTACTCTGATCTACAGGGTCAGAGTCAAATTCAACTCAATGGTGGTTTGGTTTGGTTTCTGGTCTCTGGTCTCTGGTCAGTGATTTTTGTGAATGTTCCTGTACACTCAGAAGAATGTGTCTACCCTAGTTCCTTGGTTTCTTTTAACATTAGAAACCAAGCTATCTAATAGTCCAAAACCAAATCCACTGCCATCAAGTCAATTCCAACTCATAGCTACCATGGATGATGGAGTACAATTGCCCCACAGGGTTTCAAAGGCTTCTGTCTCTTGTTTCTTCATGGGATGAAGTTCCCTGTCTCTTTGTTTGCTTCTCTTTTATATCTCAAGAGACTGACCTAAGATATCACTGAATCTCATAGACTGAGTTTTGCCTAATTAACATAATTGGCTGTAACCCTACTACTTTAATATTATAGAGGTAGGATTTGCAACACTTAGGAAAATCAAATCAGATGATAAAATAGTGGACAGTCACACAATACTAGGAATCACAGCCTAACTAGGTTGACTAATACTTTGGAGCCAACCTAGCCAGGTGCCATCGAGTCGGATCTGACTCATGGCAGTGTTTTGGAAGGGACACAATTTAATCCACAGCAATTTCCTAATTTATTCTATGAAGCAAACACAACTCTGATACTAAAACCAGACAAAGCCATCATAAGAAAGGAAAAGTGCAGGCCAATATCTTTTACAAACATAGATGCAAAAATCCTAAACAAAACAGTAGCAACTGAAACCCAACAGCATATTATAAGAATCACATCCCATGAGTGAGACTTATTTCAGGGATGCAGAGGTGGTTTAATGTTAGAAAACTAATCAATGTAATATACCACATCAACAGAACAAAGGAAAAGAGCAGCATGATCACGTCTACAGATGCAGAAAAATCATTTCATAAAATCTAACCACCTTTCTTGATAAAAACCCTTAAAAAGATTGTAACAGAAGGATAATTCTCAATCAGATTCAGGACACAAATAGACATCCAACAGTCAACATTATGCTTAACAGAGAAAGACAGAGTTTTCCCTGTGAAATCAGAAATAAGACAAGGGTGCCAGCTCTTATTCAATATGTTAATGATAATATTGTATTAGAAATCCTAGTCAGAGAAATAAGACAAGAAAAAGAAATTAAATGTAACCAGAGTGAAAGAGGAGAAATAAAATTATTTCTATTGACAGATGATGATTCTATATACCAAAAATCCAAAAGAGTTTTCAAGAAAACTTCTAGAGCTAATAGAGGAATTTAGTGAAGTTTCGAGGTATAAAGTAAACAAACAAAAATCAGTTGGGTTTCTATACACCAGCCCTGAGAAATCTAGAAGGAAAATAAGAAAAACAATTCCATTTACAATAGCACTGAAAGAATAAAATACCAAGGAATAAATTCAACCAGAGATCTGAAGGACTTAAACAATGAAAATTAGAAAACACTGCTGAAGGAGATTAAGGAAGACTTAATATTGTTAAGATGTTAATACTATCCAAAGCAACCTATGCATTCAATACAATCCTGATCAAAATTCAAACAGCTTTCTTTACAAAAAAGGAAAAATCAATCCTCACCTTTATGTGAAATGACAAAGGCCCTGAGTAGTTAAGACAACTATCTGAAAAAGAAGAATAAAGAAGGAGGACTCATACTTCCTAATTTTAAAATATATTATGCAGCTACAGAAATCAAAACATACTGGTAATATCATAACAACAGACACACAGACCAATGGAACAAAGCTGAGAGTGTGTAAACAAACACAGACATCTATAACAGATATCTATTGATGTTTTACAAGAGTGCTAAGACAATTTAATTGTGACAAAAAAGGTTTCAATAAACAGTTCTGTGATAATTTTATTTCCATATGTAGAATTGATGTCTTAGATCTGTGGTATTGGCAAAGAATACTGAACATATTATTGACTGTCAAAAGAAGGAACAAATCTGTCCTGGAAGATGTATAATCCCCGGAACACTCCTTAGAAACAAGGATAGTGAGACTGCATTTTATATTCTTAGGACATGTTATCAGGAGGGATTTGTCCCTAGAAAAGGCACGATGCTTGGTCAAGTATAAGATCAGCAAAAAAGAAGTAGATGTTCAACAAGATGGAGAGACACAGTGGCTGCAACAATGGCCTCAAGCATAACAATGATTGTGAACATGGTACAGGACCCAATAGTGTTCCATTCTGTGGTCACAGGGATGCTATGAGTCAGAGCCAACTCAATGTTACTTAACAACAATTCAGTAAGTAGTATATCTAAAATAGTTAAACTGGTGAAAATCATATGGTTAATATATTTACAACAATAACAAAAAAAGAGTAGTTCCCGAGGCTATTTATATACAAACAAATGCCTTGTGGAATTTGATTCCTTCATTCAGAGGTTTAGGGTCATAGTTTCACAGAACATTCCAGCTAGTAGGCCTAATAACTTTTTAGTGCTTCTGTTCTACCTCCTAATTTGCTGCATATATTCTGGGGTCTTAAAAGTTTGCAAATGGCTTTGTAAGCCACAACAACTGGTCTTTCTTTACCGAGAACAACAGAGGAAGCAGAGTCAGAAACAGAAAGAGGAAATGGAATATGTAACTAATTGCCTCCATGAGTAAATGCTTTTTTTTGCAATGAGACTAAAGCAACTGTGTAGTGCCTAGCTACCAATAATGAACACTTTGATCAAAGTGTCTGTGGAAGCATCTTAGTTAAAAGGGAAATACTGCAGGATAGATTTTCAAATTATCATAGACTCCTGACTTTGTGGAGCTGTGGAGGCTAGATGAACACTGAAATTGTTGCCTTATGGTAATATTTAAACCTTAAGCCAAAAATATCCCATGAAATCTTAAAAGCAACCAATTTCAATTAACTAGTAAAAAATTCTGCCTTGATCATTATGTTCTTTTAAGACGCTTTTATGTAGGATCGAACCAATAACAACTAATTGAAAGATTAGATAGGAAGTTTCAGATTCACTGAATTTATGTTAATGGAGGAGAAACAATTCAAGAGTTGTGTAAGAATGGTGTTTTAGTCATCTAGTGCTGCTAAAACAGAAATATCCCAAGTGGATGGATTTAACAAAGGGAAATTTATTTTCTCACGGAAAAGTGGGCTGGGCCCAAAATCAGAACATAAGCACCAGGGGAAGTCTTTCTCTGTCGGCTCTGGAGTAAGATCATTGGTGTCAATCTTCCCCTGCACTGTGAGCATCTGAGGTGCAGGGACCCTAGGTCCAAAGGGCACAGTCTGCTTCCAGCACTGCTTCTTTCCTGATGGTATGTGGTCACCCAAAATATGTATGTAGTAGTTTGTCTGTACCATGATTTCAAGCATTGTGTGATGTTCTCACGTGTTGTAAATCCTGCCTCTATGATGTTAATGAGGGAGGACGTGGGGCATGGGGTGTGACTCAATGTGTAAGTCTGTACTGAGCCTCGAGGCAATCTCCTGGGATATATAGGAAAGGGAAGCAAGCAGCGAGTCAGAGACCTCACATCACCAAAAAATAAGCAGTGCTGGGAGCAGAACACAAAGTTTGGACCCAGGGTCCCTGTGTCTCAGAAGCTCCCAGTTCGGTGAAAGATTGAAGCCAAGGATATTCACCCAGAGCCAACAGAGAAAGACTTCCCCTGAGCTGATACCCTGAATTTGGACTTTAGCCTACTTTTTTTGTGAGAAAATAAATTTCTCTTTTAAAGCCATCTACTTGTGATATTTCCTGTTAAGAAGCATTAGATGACTAGAAGAAATGGTTACACAACTTGAAGAATGTAATCAGTGTCACTGAATTGTACTTACAGAAATGGCTGCATCAGTGTATGTTTTGCTGTGTATATTCTCAACAACAAAATAAATAAAAAATGTTTTAAAAAAGCAGTTTGACAGTGTTTAGTAAAGCTGAAGATGAGAAAAGATAACTAAATAATGCACAACTATAAAACAGGTTGAATCATACTAATTTATCTGTATTAAACTGTTTTTCATATGTAAAATGAAATTGTTATACCTAATATATAAAGTCGTTGAGAAAGTGTTTGATACACGCATCAAGAATGTTTTATGGTAGCATAACATAAAAAACGAAAAGCTGAAAGTTATGTTTTTGATAAAGCATTTTTCAAATAAAGCATACAGAGGAGAGAAAAGCAATAAATTTTGGTTTAATCATACAATGAAGCACTAGAGCAATAAATATAAGCTCATTTATTCACTTATTATGAATGAACTGGGGAAACAGATATAAATAAAAGAACAAAGGTCTTGCTGCAAGGAAGAAATGAATGTATTCGTGAAAACAAATGATCCAGAACTGCACACCTCACATGAATGTGATCCTTCTGGGGCTACAAATGTGAAGAAGATGCAAGTTCTGTTCTCAAGTAGCTCGTTTGTATGTTAATGTTATTGTTATTATTATTGTTATTGTTATTATTCTTAGGTGCCATTGAGTCAGTTCCAGCACTTTAAATGCTGTGCTACCTTCACAATCCCAGTTACGCTTGATGCCATTGTTGCAGTCACTGTGTCTGTCCATCTTGTTGTAAATCTTCCTCATTTTAGCGGACACTGTACTTTACCAAGCATGATTTCCTTTTCCAGAGACTGAACCCTTCTGATCAAGCGCACAGAATATATAAGACACAGTCTCTCCATCCTTGCCTCTAAGGAATATTCTGGTTGTACTTCTTCCAAGACAGATTTGTTCATTCTTTTGCCAGTGTATGGTATATTCGATATTCCTATCCGACACCACAATGCTAAAGCTTCAATTCTTCTTCACTCTTATTTAATATTCAGTTTTCATATGCATATGAGCCAATTAACAATACCATGTCTAGGGTCAGGTTCACATTAGTCTTCAAGGTGACATCTCTGCTTTTCAATATTTTGGTTGTTGTGGTGGTGGTTGTTAGGTGTCGCCAAGTTAGTTCAGGCTCATTGCAATGCTATGCACAACAGAACAAAAAACTGACTGGTACTACACCATGCCCACAGTAGTTTTTATGCTTAATGCCATCATTGCAGCCACTGTGTCAGTCCATCTTGTGACAGTCTGCCTCTTTGTCGCTGACCCTCCACTCTACCAAGCATGATGTCATTCTCCAGATGACGTATGTTCAAAGTTTGAAAACACAGCCTCTGTTCCTTTGTTTTCAAGGAGCATTCTGGTTGTACTCTTCCAGAAAAGATCTGTTTCTTCTTTTGGCATTACATGGTTCATTCAGCATTCTTTTCCAGCACCACAGTTCAAAGGCATCAATTCTTCTGTCTTCCTTATTCAATGTCCAGCTTTCATATGTATACAGTGCAATTGAAAATACTATGGCTTGGGTCAGGGGACCTTAGTCTTCAAGGTGACATCATTACTTTTCAACACTTTAAAGACGTCCTCTGCAGCAGATTTCCCAATGCAAAGCACCTCTTGATTTCTTGACTGCTGCTTGGTGTTTATTGTGGACCAAGTAAAATGGAATCTTCAACAACTCCAATCCTTTCCCCATTTATCATGATGTTGCTTACTGGTCCAGTTGTGAGGCTATTTGTCTTCTTAATGTTGAGGTGCAATGCATACCGATTGTGGTCATTGGTCTTCATTAGTGTTCACTTCCAGCAAGTAAAGTGATGCCTTCTGTGTAATACAGGTTGTTAATGCGTATTTCTCCAATCCTGATGTCTCAATCTTCTTCATATAGTCCAGATCCTTGTATTACTTGTTTGGCACACAGATTGAAAAGGAATGGTTCAAGTATGCAAGCCTGACAGACACCTTTCCTAACTTTAAAACACGCAGTGTCCCGTTGTTCTGTTCACATAACTGCCTCTTGATCCATATATGCATTCTTCATAAGCACAATTAAGTGTTCCGGAATTCTCATTCTCCACAATGTTATCCATAATTTGTTATGATCCACACAATCAAATGCCTTTGCATAGTCAAGAAAACACAGATAAACATCTTTCTGGTATTCTCTGCTTTCAGCCAGGATCCATCTGACATCAGCACTGATATCCTAGGTACCATGTCCTCTTCTGAATCCAGCTTGAATTTCTGACAGTTCCCTGCCCATATACTATTGCAGCCACTTTTGAATGATTTTCAGCAAAATTTTACTTATGTGTGACGTTAATCATATTATTCAATAATTTCCCCCACTCAGATCACCTTTCTTGGGAATTGGCATGACAATGGATGTCTCCCAGTTGTTTGGCAAAGTAGCTGTCCTCCAAATTTCTTGGCATAGATGAGCGAGCACTTTCAGTGATGCATTTATTTTTTGAAACGTCTCAGTTAATATTCCATCAATTCTTGGAGCCTTGTTTATCACCAATACCTTCAATGCAGCTTTGACTTCTTCCTTTAGTACCATCAGTTCCTGATCATGTGCTGCCTCTTGAAATGGTTGCACATCAACCAGCTCCTCCTGGTATAATCACTGCGTATTTCCTCCATCATCTTTTGATGCTTTCTGAATCATTTAATATTTTCCCTGTAGAATCCTTCACTACTGCAACTCAAGACTTGAATTTTTTTCTTCAGATCTTTCGGCTTGTGAAATGCAGAGCATGTTCTTCTCTTTTGGTTTCCTATTCCCAGCTCTTTACACACGGCATTAAAATACTTAACTCTGTTTCATGAGTCACCTTTTGAAGTCTTCAGTTCTTTTACTTAGTCATTCCTTCCTTTTGCTTTAGCTGCTCAGTGTTCAAGTTTCAATCTCTTCTGACATCCAATTTGGTCTTTTCTTTCTTTCCTGTCTTTTTAATGACCTCTTGCTTTCTTCATGAATAATGTCTTTGATGTCATTCCACAGTTCACCCAGTCTTTGGTCATCAGTGTTAAATGCTTCAAATCTGTTCTTGAGATGGTCTCTAAACTCACATGGGATATACTTAAGGTCATGCTTTTGCTCTCGTGGATTTGTTTTAATCTTCTTCAGTTTCAATTTGAACTTGTATGTGAGCAGTTGATTGTCTGTGCCACAGTTAGCACCTGGTCTTTTTCTAACTGCTGATATTGAGCTTTTCCATTGTTTCTTTCCACAGATACAGTCAATTTGATTCCTGTTTATTCTCACGGTGTTGTCCGTGAGAATAGTCACCGTTTATGTTGGTGAAAAAAGGTATTTGCAATGAAGAAGTATTGATCTTGCGACATTATAAGGAGGTCTTCTGCAATAAATTTGCCCAATGCAATGTATCTTTTGATTTTTTGACTGCTGATTCCATGGATGTTGATTATGAATCCAAGTAAAATGAAATCCTTAACATTTTCAGTGTTTTTTCCATTTATCATGATACAACTTACTGGTCCAGGTGTGAGGATTTTTGTTTTCTTTATGTGGATATATAATCCATACTGAATGCTGTAGTCCTTGATCTTTATCAGCAAATGCTTCAGGTCCTCTTCAGCTTTAGCAAGTTGTTTTCTCAGCATATCTCAGGTTGCTAATGAATCTTTCTGCAATACTGATGCTCCGTTCTTTCTCACATTGCCCGGATTCTTGGACTATTTCCTCATCATATAGATTGAACACATATAGTCAAAAGGATACAACCCTGATGCACACCTTTCCTGACTTTAAACCATGTAGTATCCCTTTATTCTATTTGAACAATTGTCCTTTGATCTATGTGCAGGTTCCTCATAAGCACAATTAAGCATTCTGGAATTCCTATTCTTTGCAATGTTATCTGTAATTTTTTATAATTCATGCAATCAAATGCCTTTGCATGGTCAATTAAACATCTTTCTGGTATTCTCTGCTTTCAGCCAAGATCCATATGACATCAGCAGTGATATTCTTGGTTCTATATCCTCTTCTGAATCTGACTGAATTTTTGAAAGTCCCTTGTTGATATACTGTTGCAGTTGCTTTTGAATGATTTTCAGCAAAATGTTACTTGTATGTGATACTAATATTGTGATTGAGTAATTTTCACATTTGGTTGAATCACCTGTCTCAGGAAAAGACATAAATACAAATTTCTTACAGTTGGTTGGCCAGAGATGAGTGAGCACTTCCCATGTTGCATCTGTTTGTTCTAACAGTTCAGCTAGTATTCTGTCAATTGCTAGAGTGGTTTTTTGCCAATGCCTTCAGAGTAGTTTGAATGTTTTCCTTCAGTGCAATACATTCCTGATCATAAGTCATCTCCTGAAATGGTTGGATGTTGACCACTTCTTTTTGGTATAGCGACTCTATATACATTCCATCTTTTTTTGATGTTTCCTGCATGGTTTAATATTTTCCCCATAGAATAATTCAGTACTGCAACTCTAGCCCTGAAATTTTATTCAATTCCTTCAGCTTGAGAATTTCTGAGTGTGTTCTTCCCTTTTGCTTTTCTAACTCCAGGTTTTTGCACACATTATTATAATATTTTATCTTCTCAAGCTGCCTTTTTATATCTTCTATTCAGTTCTTCATCAATTTATCCCTTTACTTTAACTAGTCAACTTTCAAAAGCAAGTTTCAGAGTATTTTCTGACATCCATTTTGGACTTTTCTTTCTTTCTTGTCTCTTACATGACCTCTTGCATTCTTCACATATGATGTCCTTGATGTCATTTTAAAACTCATGTGGTCTTCAGTTATTTGTGTACGGTTCACCAAATCTATTCTTGAAATGGTCTCTAAATTCAAATAGGCTATGGCGGGGGGAGGGCAGAGTCAAGGCAGCAGACTAAACACATATCTCCCTAAATCCTTTTGGAAACCAAGACCTGAATTTATAATTAAATGGAGCCTTTTGGACACCTAGTGAGACCTAGGACACAGCATAGGGTTGCTAATTTTGACTTCATACCACTGAATGGGAAACTTCCTCTCTTTTGCTGACTCCTGCTCTTGATGCATGCTGGCTTTCATGGACTGAGGGTAACTCACCATTTTAGCTTTTTTTCCTCTGTCTTAACCAGTGGGTGGAGCTGGGACTTGACTAGCAGCTAATCTCAGACACACTGCTGGTGGGATCAGCAGACAAAATTGCCATATTTTGAGAGCCCAGCTTTGGACTCTGTGCATCTTGGCACCTTTGGCCTCTCTTTCTCCCTCCTCCATAGAGTAGCTGGTAGCAAGGCAGGTGGGGAGCTTGTGCGGGAAGCTATCTTGTTCCACTGGGAGGCAGGGATATCCATACAGATGCCTCAGCTGGACCTAATTTCTAGGCTGGGAGGCAGTGCCTGCAAAGAGGAGAGCAGTATTATACAGTTTCTATACAGTATTCTACACAGTTTCACCTATGGCCGGGGCACAACAGCAGTGACCAGAAGAAACTTCACTTCAAAGCCAAGAAAACAGAATGGAACAAATGGAAAGTAGACTTTATGACTTGGAAGACAGAGCTATCAACTCCAGTATCTATGAGGAGAAATCAGAAAAAAAAAAAAGAAAGAAAGAAACATTACCCTTTCCATATTTTGAACTAGTTTATAACATCTGGAGCTCAATAAAGAAGTGCTTACTTTGCCAGTTGGGAAGAGGGACCTGTACACCTGAAAACCTGACTGACTTTAGAAGTTGTCAGATACCTTTTACCTTTCATTTTAGGACAGCCTAGAGAAACAACTGTGGTCCATCCTTACAGCTTCTCTCCCAGCCTCTACTGACTCACATGATGCCCATAAAGCAATGAACCCTGGATAAAAGCGTAACCAAGAAATCACCCATGGCTTCAGAAGGCCCCCAAAATAAAGCTCCAAAGAACTTCCCAGACAAAGAAACCTTTCAGAAACTATCAGAAGGTGAATACAAAAGGATTATATAGAGAGACCTCCTAGACCTTATACAAAATGCAGCAGAGCAAAATGAAAAACTAAGCAAGCTATTCAATCTGATGGAACACCAGTACTCTGAAATCCAACAGATCAAGAACAAAATCAAAGAGATATAAACTTCACTTCAAAGCCAAGAAGACAGAATGGAACAAATGGAAAATAGACTTTCTGACTTGGAAGACAGAGCTACCGACTCCATCATCTATGAGGATAAATCAGAAAAAGAAGAAACAAGAAAAATGAAGAAGCATGTGGGACTCTAGTAAGAGGAATAATCTACAATCTGAACAGGGCGAGACATCTGAGAACACAGAGTATTGTTGCTGAGCTGCTGACAGAAAACTTCCCAGAAATTATGAAAGAAGAGAATATAGATATCCAAGATACATATTGAACGCCACTCAATATTGATCTCAAAAGAAAGACTCCAAGACATATGATAATCAAGCTTAACAAAATGAAACATAAGCAGAAACTCTTAAGACTCTGCAAGACTCAAAGCAAAGCTTACATTCAGAGGGAAGCCCTGTAGGCTTTTATTGGATTTCTCATCAGAAGCAATGCTGGCATGGAGACAGTTGCATGATACATTCAAAGCCTTGAAGGAGAAGAACTTCCAACCAAGAATTATATATCCTGCAAAACTATCTTTCAAATATGAAAAGAAATTAGGACATTCGCAGATAAACAGAAACTCCAAGACTGTCAAAACCAAACCAAAGCTACAAGAAATAATGAAAGAATCACTTGGCTTACAAGAACAAAACCACTAACTTTATATTTTAGAAGCAGATACAAGACACATCACTCAGAAACCTACTCAGTTATGGAACGCTCCAAACTCTGTCAAAGCTATAATACTGAAAGAAATGATCCACTGATCATATCATGAAAACTAGGATGTCATCATATTAAAAAGAGGGATGTACCACAGTCATTATAGTCCTTTCAGATGGAAAGGAAGTTGACAACACTGGTAGTAATAACATTGGGTTTCTACATAGTTTATTAAAGGGGATCATAGGGGCAGCTGTAAAGCACAATAAAGATGAAACATATCAAATCAAATAGGATATGCTAACAGTTACACTTTGGATCCCATGGGCTTACTTTAATTTTTGTTTCAACTTGCATATGAACTTGTATATGAGCAACTCATGGTCTGTTCCACAGCCAGCTCTTTGCCTTGTTTTGACAGATGGTATTAAGCTTTTCCGTTGTCTCTTTCCAGAGATATAGTTTATTTGATTCCATCTAGTGAAGTCCTTGTTTATGTTGGTAATAAAAGGTATTTGCTATGAAGTTGATCTACAGCATCATTTCTATCACCAAGGCTGTATTTTCCATCGAAAAATCTTTCTTTTACCTTCGTCTTTTGCATTCCAATCACCACGAATTATCAAAGCATCTTGATTGCATGTCTGATCAATTTCAGACTGCAGAAGTTGATTTCAAAACTCTTTAATTTCTTCATCTTTGGTGTTAGTTGTTGGTGCATATATTTGAATAATAGTTGTGCTAACTGGTATTCCTTATAGACATGGATATTACGCCATCACTGACAGCAATATACTTGAGGATAGGGCTTCTTTTTTTTTAATTTTTATTTAACATGACTGAGTGAAAACGTACATTCACGTATAAATTTACATGCCCACCTATATGCAGCTTCCACTGCTCTCCCTGTCCGGTGACTACACACTATTCCTCTCTGCTCCATACATGTCTCATCCTCCCAACAGCCTCCTTTCCCCTCCTCTCCATCCACTCCCCTTCCTCCAGCCAGAGGTCAGCAAGATGATATGCTATAGATGTATAGAACCATAAAGTGCTTCCAATATATGGTCACTCTGCATTGCCAAGTCCAATCCATTCCTGTCCAAAGTGTGGACCTTGGTTATAATTTATGGGAAAGGGCCACATCATGGCCGGGAGCCGTGCTCTCAGAGGAACCCCAAAAACGCTGGACCATCAATTGAGGTCTTTCACCCCTTTTTATTCTTGTGTTGCCAGTGAGACTCCTCTCTGTGAGCTCCATCGTGGATGGTGGTGGCCGGGCACTATCTGGTTCTTGCTGCTGGTGGCCGGGCACCATCTAGTTCTTCTGGTCCCAAGTCGATGTAGGCACCCACTCTTGTGGGTCTCTCTGTCTTCTCGGTTGTCTTTACCGCATGTCACTTTGGTCCTCGGTGAGCATCCATTCCTGCTGAATTGAGACCATTTGCTGTGTCCTCGGATGGAAGCTTGGCAGCTTGGCAGCTTTTAAGACCCCAGACGCCACTCACCAATGTGGGGTGCAGAGAGCTCTCTTAGAAAAACGCTAGTTACGCCAGTTGGCCTGGAATTCGCCTAAGAGCATGGTCCCCCGCCCCCGCCCCAGCTACTCTATCCTTGCAGAATTGAGTTAAGATGGAAGGCGTACTCAAGTTATGCTGAAGTCCACTTAATGTTGTTCTTGTTTCTAATGTGTGCTATCACCGCTTTCTCCCAACTAGATTTCTAGTAACTATCTAAACTAAGCCCTCCCCCCTCACCCTACCTTCCTCCCCTCCCTTGCAGCTGTCAAAGAGTCTTTTCTTCTATACACAAGTCTGTTTTTGAGATCTTATCGTAGAGGTCTCATACAGTATTTGTCCTTTTGTCGCTGACTACTCTCACTCAACATAATGTCTTCCAGTTGAAACCAGGTTAGGAGATGTTTCCTGGAATCATCGTTATTCTTTATCATTGCGTAGTGCTCCATTGAGTATATTTACCACAGTTTACCTATCCATTCTTCTATTGTTGGGCATCTAGGTTGATTCCACCTTTTTGCTATTGTGGACTGTGCCGCGATAAACATTCTGGTGCATGTGTCCGTTGGTGTGAAAGGCCTTGAATCTGTAGGATATATTCCAAGTAGTGGAATTACTGGGTCAAATGGTATATCAATATTCATTTTTTTAAGGAAGCGCCAGATTGCCTTCCAAAGAGGCTGGACCATTTTGCAACCTCACCAACAGTGTAGGAGGGTTCCACTTTCTCCACAGCCTCTCCAGCATTTGTTGTTTTGTGTTTTCTGGATCATGGCCAATCTTGTTGGGGTGAGATGGTATCTCATTGTTGTCTTGATTTGAATTTCTTTAATAGCTAAAGATCGTGAACATGTCCGCATGTGTTTTTTGGCTGCCTGGATCTCCTCTTTAGTGAAGTATCTGTCCATCTCCTTTGCCCATCGCTTAATTGGATGGTTTATCTTCTTCTTGTTGATATTTTCTAGTATCTTATAGATTATGGAGATCAGGCGTCGATCTGACATAGAGTTGCCAAATTTTTTTCCCACTCTGTGGGTGTTCTTTTAATTCTATTAATAAAGTCTTTGGATGAGCAAAAATGTTTGATTCTTAATAGTTCCCATTTATCTACTTTCTCTTCTGTTGATTGAGGTTTCTTTCACAGATTTTGGAGTCTGTCCTCATTGTGTATTAAAACTTCCATTGTTGTTCCTACCTTTTCTTGGATGAGCTTTATCGTTTTAGGTTTGATATTTAGGTCTTCTTTCCAGTTGGAGTTGGTTTTTGTATAAGGTGTAAGATACGGATCTTGATTCAGTTTATTGCAGATGGATAACCAATTTTGCCAGCACCATTTGTTGAAGATGCTGTTTTTACCCCAGTTTAATGTCTTAGGGCCTTTGTCGAATATCAACTGTTCATGGGCAGATGGTGTCATCTCTGGGGTCTCAATTCTGTTCCATTGATCGATCTGTCTGTTCTTGTACCAGTACCAGGCTGTTTTGACCACTGTGGCAGTGTAGTATGTTCTAAGGTCGGGTAATGAAAGGCCTCCCAGTGTGTTCTTCTTCTGTAGTAGTACCTTACTTATCCGGGGCTTCTTCCCTTTCCAAACAAAATTGGTGATTTGTTTCTCGATCTCATTAAAAAATGATGCTGGAACTTGTATTGGGATTGCATCCTATAGCATACTTTTGAATAAGTATGGAGAAAGGATACAACTACGGAGTACACCTTTGCTGATTTTAATCCACTCATTGTCCCCTTGTTTTGTTTTAATGACTGCCTCTCTGTATAGTTTCTGCAAGAGCACAATTGTTTTGAAATTCTCATTCTTCCGAATATTATCCATAAATCATTATGATCTACATAGTCGGATGCTTTTGCATAGTTAATAAAAACAACAGTGAACATCTACGTTACTCTCAGATTTCAGCCAAGAGATCTTATCATAGAGGTCTCATACAGTATTTGTCCTTTTGTCGCTGACTACTCTCACTCAACATAATGTCTTCCAGTTGAAACCAGGTTAGGAGATGTTTCCTGGAATCATCGTTATTCTTTATCATTGCGTAGTGCTCCATTGAGTATATGTACCACAGTTTACCTATCCATTCTTCTATTGTTGGGCATCTGGGTTGATTCCATCTTTTTGCTATCGTGGACTGTGCTGCGATAAACATTCTGGTGCATGTGTCCGTTGGTGTGAAAGGCCTTGATTCTGTAGGATATATTCCAAGTAGTGGAATTACTGGGTCAAATGGTATATCAATATCCATTTTTCTAAGGAAGCGCCAGATTGCCTTCCAAAGAGGCTGGACCATTTTGCAACCTCACCAACAGTGTAGGAGGGTTCCACTTTCTCCACAGCCTCTCCAGCATTTGTTGTTTTGTGTTTTCTGGATCATGGCCAATCTTGTTGGGGTGAGATGGTATCTCATTTTTGTCTTGATTTGAATTTCTTTAGTAACTAAAGATCGTGAACATGTCTGCATGTGTTTTTTGCCTGCCTGGATTTCCTCTTTAGTGAAGTGTCTGTCCATCTCCTTTGCCCATCGCTTAATTGGATGATTTATCTTCTTCTTATTGATATTTTCTAGTATCTTATAGATCATGGAGATCAGGCATTGGTCTGACATAGAGTTGACAAATATTTTTTCCCATTCTGTGGGTGTTCTTTTAATTCTATTAATAAAGTCTTTGGATGAGCAAAAGTGTTGGATTCTTAATAGTTCCCATTTATCTATTTTCTCTTCTGTTGATTGAGGTTTCTTTGACAGATTTTGGAGTCTGTCCTCATTGTGTATTAAAACTTCCATTGTTGTTCCTGCCTTTTCTTGGATGAGCTTTATCATTTTAGGTTTGATATTTGGGTCTTTTATCCAGTTGGAGTTGGTTTTTGTATAAGGTGTAAGATACGGATCTTGATTCAGTTTATTGCAGATGGATAACCAATTTTGCCAGCACCATTTGTTGAAGATACTGTTTTTACCCCAGTTTAATGCCTTAAGGCCTTTGTCGAATATCAACTGATCATAGGCAGATGGTGTCATCTCTGGGGTCTCAGTTATGTTCCATTGATCCATCTGTCTGTTGATTGAGTACCAGTACCAGGCTGTTTTGACCACTGTGGCAGTCATTTTTTTTTTTTTTAACAATGAATGCAACAGTTCTTCAAGCTGCTACACCTGGTGTAATAGACCATGTGATTGTCCAAAGCAAAATGACTAGAATCAGTTCATTTCAGTTCATTAATGCCTAGGAAATCAGTGTTTACATGGTCTGACAATTATGTTCACAAACTCATCCTAGAAAAACTACTACATAACTCATCGCTAAATATCACTATGGTCACCTTCAAAGTACTCTCCTTGGGAAGCTATGCACCATCACCAGTGCCTAATCCAACTTTCAAAGCAGTTTTGGAACTCTTTTTCTGCAATGGCCATCAGAGCTGTCATCATATTGCCCTTAATGTCCTAAATGTCATCAAAATGTCTTCCTTTCAATATCTCCTTTACTTTCAGGTAAAGAAAAAAGTCACTGGGGGCCAGATCAGGTGAGTAGGGAGGGTCTTCCAATAGTTATTTGTTTCCTAGCTAAAATCTCCCTCACAGGCAACTCAGTTAAGTTTGCAAACTTGCCACCTTGTCACTATGCACAATGACTCTTCTGGAGAGGATTCCAAAATTGCTTTGAAGGGTAGATTAGGCACTGGCATTGACTTATATCTTCCCATGTAGGGTACTTTGAAGGTGACCATATTGATATTCAGCAATGAGGTTATGTAGCACTTAGAACAACTGAGTTTGCAGACTTAATTGTCAGACTTCGTATGCATTCCATTTCATTTTTTGATGATTTCCAACTTTCCTGTATTTGTACTTTGTACATTATATGTTCCAATTATTAACAGATATTTGAATCTGTTTCTTCTCATTCTAAGTTGTGCCACATCAGCAAATGGAAGTCCTGAAAACTTAATTCAATCCATGCCATTAAGGTCGACTCTGCTTTGTGGAGGCAGCTCTTTCCCAGTTATATTCTCAGTGTCTTCCAACCTGAGCAGTTCATCTACAGGCACTCATATAAGATAATGTTCCTATTTTTTCATAAAGTTTTCACTGACTGATTCTTTTCAGAGGTAGAAAAACAGGTTTGTCAGTTTGTCATGTAGTTTGGGCTTGTATGTTGCTGTGATTCTGGAAGGTATGCAACTGGTGTTCAAATACCAGCAGGGACTCCCACAGTAGACAAGTTTCAGATAAGTTTCCACAGTGAGACTAGCTTATTTGTATAGCCATTATATAAATGAGCCAAAAACAGCATGCATGTTGTTTACTTCTTTTAAAATTTTTTTTTAATTGTGATCAAGTAAAAGTTTAAAATCCAGTCAATTTTTCATATAAAACCAGAAGCACCTGCCTCTGTGCAACTCTATCTGCTCTCCTCACCTTGTGATAGCACACTCTTCTTTTCCACTCTTTACTTCCAGTATCCACTCATCCAATACTTGTCCCCTCATCTCCACCCTCTCCACTCCCCTCTAAAAATAAGCCAGTAGGACAGCCTCATGCATATGTTAAACCATAAAGTACACACACCTTTGGCATCACCCTATGTTCCCGAGTCCAATCCATTCTTTGTCTAAAGTGTTGGCTTCAGCACTGGTTACAGCTCTGGACTAGCAGCAAGTCCAGGGACCATGTTTTCAGGGGACTCTCCAGGTTTTCAGACCACCAAGTCTGGTCTTTCAAGAGGGTTCTTGATCTATACACTAATTTTTCTCATACTATGTCAAGGACTTCAGCTAATGTTCCCTGTCAGGGCAGTCTTTAGTGATGGCCAGGAATCATCTAGGTCTTCTGTTCTCCTGCTGATGTAGTTTCCCAATCATATGGGTCTTTTGGTCTCCTGGGATCATTTTTTCTTGTGTCTTTGATGTCCTTGGTCATTATCTGTTCCTGGTGATTTGGAACAAATTGATGTTCCTCAGATGGCAGCTTGCTGACTTTTAAGATCCCAGGCACCACCCAGTGCAGAAGACTCTCCCTAAATCCTAGTTAAGCAAATTGACCTCGATGTTCCGTGAAAACACGGTCCTCAGATCCTTGTCCCTGTTACTTCGTCCTTTGAAACGTTGAGTCAAATTTAGAAAACCTTTTAGCTTATGGTATACTCGGTTATGCTGACCCGTGTTTACTGCATGCTGTCACTCTCTTCACCTAAATGAATTCCTATCAACTATCTGATCAGTGAATAACCCTCTTCCTCCCTCCCCACCCTTGTAGTCATCAGAGTATTTTCTTCTGTGCATAAGTCTTTTCTTAAGTCCTTATAATACTGGTCTTATACAATATCTGTCCTTCGCAGCTGACTGATTTCATTCAGCATAATGTCTTCCAGTTGATTCCAGGTTGTGTTTCCTAAAATTGTTGTCATTCTTTTTCATTGCATAGTGCTCCATTATGTGTATACACCATAGTTTGTTTATCCATTCATCTCTTGATGGGTAACTAAGTTGATTTCATCTTTTTGCTATTGTTGACAATACTGTAATAAACATTCATGTGAATGTACCCATTTAAGTGACAGCCCTGTGTAGAATATATTTCAAGCAGTGGGATTGCTGGATCATACGCTATTTCTATTTCTAACTTTTTAAGAAAGTGACAAATGGCTTTCCAAAGAGGTTGCACCATTGTACATTCCCATCAGCAGTGTAGAAGAGTTCCAGTCTTTTCATAGCCTCTCTAACATTTTTTGTTGCGTGTTTTTTGGATTAGTGTCAACCTTGTTGAGGTGAGATGGTTGTTTTTAACTTCTTCATACCAAGTTGATGCCTTTAGCCTAAAGAAGCCCATTGACACCAATCTCTAATTTGTAAATACTCAATTGTTTTAAAAATGGCCCAAATAAGAAGCTTTTAGATACAAGGAGTCTGCTATTTTTTCACCCTGTGAAACAGGGTCCATCATCAAGTAACTCTAGATAAGATAAAACCTTGTCAGATCCAACTCGACAGCACTTGGCTGGCTTATAAGGATCCTATGTTGCTGCCATGCTTCAGAGATCTCTGACCCAGAACCTCCCAATGTTGCTACAGAAGAACATAAACTAGGAACACATAGGATTTTCTGCATTCTTTCCTTCTCTTTCCCAGTTTTTCACTACCTTGTCACCTCCTCGTGACATCCTGCTTGTCTTGTCTCTGGTAAGCCTCCTGATGTGGGACATCACTCCCTTGTATGTAAGTTTTGATATCCCAATGAATACTTTGTTGTGAAATGTTATCTTGTGGTCAAATCTTTTCTTGATCACCCCTGAATTCCCTAGAACTCACTACCAATAAGTTAGATGTTGTCATGGATCTTCTTGTGTCCCCACCAAAACAGTTGTAGCCATGTGTCTGGGCCAAGATTCCTTGTATTCTAAGACTGTCCTCCATTTGTGATTTTCCTATGCTGTATGTTAAAGGATTAGGGTGGGACTGTAAATCCCTACATAAGATCACCTCCCTGCTCCACTGTAAAGGGAATTTCCCTGGAGTATGGCTTGTCCCACCCTTAATCTTTTCATCAAAAGGAAAGGGAAGCAAGCAGACAATTGGGAACGTTTTACCATTAAGAAAGCAGCACCAGGAGAAGAGGGTGTCCTTCAGACCTGATGTTCCTGCACCAAGACGCTCCCCAGACAAAGACTCATACAATACCAGACTTTCCTCCAGAGCTAACAAGGGAGAAAGCTTTCCCCTGGAGCCAGCATACTGAATTTGGACTTGTAGCCTACGTGACTGTGTAAGTATAAGCTTTCCTTTATTAAAGCCAACTACTCTGTGGTATTTCTGTTAGAGCAGCACTAGCTGACTAAAACAGATATTATTGTGCTGCTTTTACATAGTGGAAATTGATGTCCAATATCATTGTCCAGTATCATTGAACTACTTTATAATACAAACTGAACTGAATCTGAAGCTTGTAGACTACAAATCTAGAGACCTGTCTTCTAAATCCTCGTAAATGATTAATATTCCATCTCATTTAGTGGCCAAACCACCTTCCAGGCTTGACTTTATAAACATTTTTATATTTTCTAAATTATTTATAAGGAATGCTGGTGATACAGCAGTTAAATACTTGGCTGCTAACCAAAAGATTGTCAGTTTGAGCCCACCAGCCACTCCACAATAGATGTGGCAGTCTATTTCTATTGAGATTTGTAAGCTTAGAAGCCCTGTGGGACAGTTCTACTCTGTTCTACAGCATTGTTGTGAGTCAGAATCAACTTAATGGCAACAGGTTTGTTTGGTTTTCTGTTTCTTTTTTTTTTTTTTTTGTCTCACTTGGCTTTGAAGTTCTTTATGGATCATATGGTTTTGTATGTAACTGAAACTGCAAAGAAAATACTTTGGTACAAAAAAAGTGAATGCATTAAGAAAGAGAGTCTTCAGAAGGAGGAGCTAGTCATAAGATCTTACTGGCTAGAAGAAAAGAAAAATACCATAAGAAGTTTAGAATATCACGGAAGCTAAAGGAAAACATATCATTACTCTATTTTCCCTTGTCTTTGGAAATAAATGGGCTAGGACTAAGCATTCAATTCTGTTGTGTTTTCTTTGGTAGTACTCATGGCCTCTGAATATCAACCTCTAAAAAGGGAACTTTCCCAGAGGTATTATGAAGTCTTTGATATTAAATACTTTAAGAAGAGATACTAGAGTAGTTTACACAATGGGTTCAAAGCACGAATGAAAGTATAGTCAAATACCAAATGGCAACCACAATTGCAGTTAGGAGTTGAGATTTCCAAAGATCTTTCCCTCTGGTAATCTTTTGTTATGTTCACTGATAAAAAGAAATGGACAAAACTCTTTTTCTTCCTTCCTTCACTTTTATTTTTATTTTTTAGCTTTCTACTGGAAAACAATTGTTTTTCTTTCAACATTCATTCATTAAATATTTACTTAATACTTATTCTAAAATGTACTAGAGACTTTAGAGTTATGAAGATGAATGAGTAGTAATTTTTTCCCTTGAAGGCAGAAAGGAGACAAATAACCAAAGCTGATTATCAACACTGGTAGATGATGCATAATGATACAACCTTGTTGTAAGGCGTGCTGTTTTGGGGTGCCATTGAGTCGATTCTGACTCCTAGGGATACCATGTGACAGAGTAGAAATGCTCTTTATGGTTTCCTTAGCTGTTACCTTTACAGAAGCAGATCACCAGGTCTTTCTCCTGTAGCATCAGTAGGTGGGTTCAAACCATCATATCATTTGATTAGCAGCTAATGGCTTAACCAATGTACCTAACAAAGCTCCTTTCCTGGAAGTTAAATGAACAATATCATTTCAAACTGTAAACATATCAGCTCTTCACCCAGTAATTTTAATTCAGGGACCTTTTCATAAGCAAACAATTAGGAAAGCGTCAAAATCATGTGCATTAAAAAGTTATTTATTTTAACAGCATTTTCATTGCAAAAAAGAAAACACTAAACATCAATCAACAAAGAATTGGTGTATCACATTTGGAACGCTAGTGGCACAGTATTAAGTGAAATAACTTCAAAATTGTATAAGAAGGGGGTGGAGTCAAGATGGCGGACTAAGCGCACGTCTCCTTATATCCCTGTGGAAACCAAGACCTGAATTGACAATCAAACAGAGCCTTCTGATCACCTAATCAGCCTCAGGACACGGCACAGAGCTGTTAATTGGGACTTCATACCACTCAGCGAAAAACCTCCTCTCTTTCGCTTACTCCTGCTCCTGGCTAGCCCCGGCTCTCACGGACAGAAGGTAAATGCACCATTTTGACTTTTTTTTCCCTCTGTCTTGGCTGGCGGGTGGAGCTGGGCCTTACCTGGTGGCTGGACTCAGATGCACTGCTGGGGGGATAGGCAGGTGAAATTCCGATACTCTGAGAGCCAGGCTCTGTACTCTGTTAATCTAGCCACATTGAGCCTTTCGTTTTGTACCTGCCTCAGCGGGGTTTGTGCGGAGCTTGGCAGTCAGTATGTGGGACGCCATGTTGGTACCGAGATTATAGCGGGACCTCGTTCTTAGCCTGGGAGCCAGCACCTGCAAACGGGACAGCGCTTCTCCGACAGAAAAGTAGTGATTTTGCACAGTGCTGCCTACATTGGGGGCCCTGCAACAGAAGCAGAGGAATCACTACGTCTCAGCACTTTGGCCCGTCTGCTGCCTGTGTGGAGAACGCCATCTTGGATATGGTGGCCGCAGCTGGACCAAATTCTTAGCTGGGGAGCCAGAGCCTGCCCACAGGAGAGCACTTTTCCATCACAAAACCAGCACTTCATGCAGTGTTGGCTAAGGCTAGGCCCTGTCAGCAGAGGCCACCAGGGCAGTAGCATTGCTGTATTCTGAACTAGTTTGTTATCATCTGGGGTTTGATATAGTGGCACTTACTTTATCAGATGAGAAGAGGGACCTCTACACCTGAAAGCCTAACTGACTTGTGAACTGGTCAGATACCTTTTGCTTTACATTTGAAGACAGCCTAGAGAAACATTTCCAATCCATCCTCACAGTACCTCTTCCAGCCTCTATATACTCACATGGGACCCAAAAAGCAACAGACAAGTGTGGCATACAAGCAATCACTCATGTCTTCAGAAGGATCCCAAAAAAAGCAACCAAGGAGTTTTCCAGATGAAGAAACTTTTATGAAAGCATCAGGAAATGAATACAAATTGATTATATACAGAGCCCTTCTAGACCTTACACAAAATGTAGCAGAACAAAATGAAAAATTAAGCAAGTTGTTCGATCTGATGCAAGACTAGTACTCTGAAATCCAACAGATCAAGAAGGAAATCAAAGACATAGAAACTTCCATGCAAAGCCAAGAAAACAGGATGGAACAAATGGAAAAAAGAATTTCTGACTTGGAAGACAGAGCTACTGATGCCAGTGTCTATGAGCAGAAATCAGAAAAAAGAAACAAGAAAAATGAAGAAACAATAAGAAGTATGTGGGACTCTATTAAGAGGAACAATCTTCGATTAATTGGAGTCCCTGAACAGGGTGAGACATCTGAGAACACAGATAGTATTGTTGCTGAGCTGCTGAAAGAAAACTTCCCAGAAATCATGAAGGAAGAGAATATAGCCATCTTAGATGCATATCGTACCCTACCCAATATAGATCTCAAAAGAAAGACTCCAAGACATTATAATCAAGCTTAACAAAAATGAAACATAAGCAACAACTCTTAAAGGCAGCAAGACTCAAGGCAAAGCTAACATTCAGAGGGAAACCCTGTAGGCTCTCGTCACATTTCTCAGCAGAAACCATGCTGGCACGGAGACAGTGGCATGACACATTCAAAGTCTTGAAGGAGAAGAACTCTCAACCAAGAATTATATATCCTGCAAAACTATCTTTCAAATACGAAAATGAAATTAAGACATTCCCAGATAAACAGAAACTCAGAGACGGTAAAAACCAAACCCAAACTACAAGAAATACTGAAAGAAGTTCTTGGCTTTGGCTTAGAAGAACGAAACCACTAACTTTATATTTTACAACAACACACTACTCAATACTCCACTCATTTAGGGAAGGCTCCAAAGTAAATCACAGCTTTGATTTGGAAAGAAGTAATCCAGTGATCATCATGAAAACTGTGGTGTCATCATAATAAAAAGAGGGATGTACTACAGTCGTTATAGTCCTTCCAGATGGAGAGGAAAATGACAAGACTGGTAGTAATTAAAATTGGGTTTATAAATAGTTTATTAAGGGAGTTCATAGGGGCAGCTGTAAAGCACAACAAAGATGTATCATACCATTTCAAGAAATCCAACACACGAGTCTCAACAACTATAAAACCAGCCCTGAAAAAGGTGAAAAATCAACTCACAAAAAGAGTGTCCTGGGACAGACTAATAAGAAAAACAGAGAAAACATCCACATAAAAATAAACATATCACAATGGCAGCTGTGAACACATACCTATCAATAATTACATTGAATATGAATGGACTGAATGCTCCAGTAAAGAGACACCGAGTGTCATCTTGGATCAAAAGACACGAGCCATCCATATCTTGTCTACAAGTAACCAACTTGAGACCTAAAGACAGGAACAAACTGAAAATTAAAGGATGGAAGAATATATATCAAGCTAACAATGAACAAAGAAGAGCAGGGGTGGCCATTCTAATCTCAGACAAAATCAATTTTAATGTCAAATCCACCATCGTGGACAAAGATGGACACTATTTATTGCTGAAAGGTTCAGTACACAAGCAAGACTTAACTATATAAGACATTTATGCACCTAATGTCAGAGCACCTGAATATGTCGAAGAAACACTGACTATGCTCAAAAGAGAGTTAGCTGACTCTACAATAATAGTGGGAGACTTTAACACTCCACTCTCATTACTAGACAGATCATCTAGAAAAAAGCTCAGTAAAGATACAGAAGACCTCACTGACACAATTAACCAACTAAACCTCAATTGATATACACAGAAGTTTCCACCCATCATCAGACAACTACACCTTCTTCTCCAGTCCACATGGAACATTCTCCAGAACTGACCACGTGATAGGCCATAATGCAATGCTCAACAAAATCCATAGCATTCAATTACTGCAAAGCGTCTTCTCAGATCATAAAGCCATCAAAGTTGAAAGCAATAGCAGAAAAAACATAGATAGAAAGTGGAACTCCTCGAAACTGAACAACATCTTGCTCAAAAAAACATGGGTTATAGAGGAAATCAAGGATGAATTAAAGAAATTCATGGATTCCAGTGAGAACGAAAACACTTCCTACCAGAACCTACGGGATATAGACAAAGCATTGCTCAGAAGTCTGTTTATCTCCATAAATGCACACATCTGGAAGGAAGAAAGAAACGAAATCGAGGAACTAACCCTAGAGCTTGAACAAGTAGAAAGAGAACAACAGAGGAACCCCTAGGGCACCGGAAGAAATGAGATCATAAAGATTAGAGCAGAGCTAAATGAATTAGAGAATAGAAAAACAATTGAAAAAATTGAAAAGACCAAAAGCTGGTTTTTTGAAAAGATCAACAAAAGTGATAAACCACTGGCTAAACTTACTAAAGCAAAGCAGGAAAGGAAACAAATAATCCAAATTAGAAATGAGAGGGGAGTTGTCACCACAGATGCAACAGAATACTATGAAAGACTGTACTCTAACAAATTTGAAAACCTAGGGGAAATGGACAAATTCCTTGACTCATACCACCTACCCAAATTATCACAACGTGAAGCAGAACAACTTAATAAACCCATCACAAAGGAAGAGATTGAAAATGTCATCAGAACACTACCAACCAAAAAAAGTCCGGGCCTAGATGGCTTCACGGCAAAACTCTGCCAAGCATTTAAAGAAGAGATATCCCCAATACTACTAAGACTATTTCACAGTGTAGAAAGGGATGGAGTACTCCCAAACTGATTCTATGAAGCCAGCATAACCCTGATACCTAAGCCAGAGAAAGATCCAACAAAGACAGAGAACTACAGACTGATATCACTCATGAACCTAGATGCAAAAATCTTCAACAAAATTCTTGCCAACAGAATACAACAACATATCAAAAAAATAATCCATCATGACCAAGTGGGATTCATACCAGGGATGCAAGGCTGGTTCAACATCAGGAAAACAATTAATGTGATTAACCACACAAATAACACAAAAGACAAAGATCACCTGATTTTGTCCATTGATGCCGAAAAGGCATTTGATAAAGTCCAACACTCATTCATACTAAAAACTCTTAGCAAAATGGGCATAGACAGCAAATTCCTCAACACAATAAGGGCTATTTATACAGACAATTGCCCACATCATCCTGAATGGAGAGAGACTGAAAGACTTTCCCTTGAGATCAGGAACTAGACAAGGATGCCCACTGTCACCTCTCCTTTTCAACATTGTGCTAGAAGTTCTAGCAGGAGCAATTAGACAAGATGAAGAAATAAAGGGCATCTGTATTGGCAAAGAGGAAGTTAAAATCTTCCTGTTCACAGATGATGTGATTGTATATGCAGAGAACCCCAAGGAATCTATAAGTAAGCTACTCAAACTGTTAGAAGAGATCAGCAAATTCTCAGGATACAAGATAAACATAAGTAAATCAGTAGGATTCCTTTATACCAACAACGAGGCAGTTAAGGAGGAAATTATCAAATCTATACCATTTACAATAGCCTCTAAGAAGATAAAGTACATAGGAATTAATCTAACCAGAGAAACAACAGACCTTTACAAAGAGAACTACAAGCCCTTACTACAAGAAACTAAGAGAGACTTAGATAAACGGAAAAACCTACCCTGCTCATGGATAGGAAGACTTAACATTGTGAAAATGTGTATTTTACCCAAAGTAATTTATTTATATAATGCAATCCCAATACAAGTTCCAGCATCATTTTTTAATGAGATGGAGAAACAAATCACCAATTTTGTTTGGAAAGGGAAGAAGCCCCGAATAAGTAAGGTACTACTAAAGAAGAAGAACACACTGGGAGGCCTCTCATTACCTGACCTTAGAACATACTACACTGCCACAGTGGTCAAAACAGCCTGGTACTGGTACAACAACAGACAGGTGGATCAATGGAACAGAATTGAGACCCCAGAGATGACACCATCTGCCTATGAACAGTTGATATTCGACAAAGGCCTTAAGACATTAAACTGGGGTAAAAACAGTATCTTCAACAAATGGTGCTGGCAAAATTGGTCATCCATCTGCAATAAACTGAATCAAGATCCATATCTTACACCTTATACAAAAACAACTCCAACTGGATAAAAGACCTAAATATCAAACCTAAAACGATAAAGCTCATCCAAGAAAAGGTAGGAACAACAATGGATGTTTTAATACACAATGAGGACAGACTCCAAAATCTGTCAAAGAAACCTCAATCAACAGAAGAGAAAATAGATAAATGGGAACTATTAAGAATCCAACACTTTTGCTCATCCAAAGACTTTATTAATAGAATTAAAAGAACACCCACAGAATGGGAAAAAAATATTTGGCAACTCTCTGTCAGACCGATGTCTGATCTCCATAATCTATAAGATACTACAAAATATCAATAAGAAAAAGATAAACCATCCAATTAAGTGATGGGCAAAGGAGATGGACAGACACTTCACTAAAGAGGAGATCCAGGCAGCCAAAAAACACATGCGGACATGTTCATGATCTTTATTTATTAAAGAAATTCAAATCAAGACTACAATGAGATAACATCTCACCCCAACAAGATGGGCCATCAGCCAGAAAACACAAAACAACAAATGCTGGAGAGGCTGTGGAGAAAGTGGAACCCTCCTACACTGTTGGTGGGGTTGCAAAATGGTCCAGCCTCTTTGGACGGCAATCTGGCGCTTCCTTAAAAAAATGGATATCGATATACCTTTCGACCCAGTAATTCCACTACTTGGAATATATCCTACAGAATCAAGGCCTTTCACACCAACGGACACATGCACCAGAATGTTTATCGCAGCACAGTCCACGATAGCAAAAAGATGGAATCAACCCAGATGCCGAACAATAGAAGAATGGATAGGTAAACTATGGTACATATACTCAATGGAGCACTACGCAATGATAAAGAATAACCATGATTCCAGGAAACATCTCACGAGCTGGTTCCAACTGGAAGACATTATGTTGAGTGAAAGTAGTCAGCGACAAAAGGAAAAATACTGTATGAGACCTCTACGATAAGATCTCAAAAACAGACTTGTGTATAGAAGAAAAGACTCTTTGCCAGCTGCAAGGGAGGGAGGGAGGGAGGATGGGGGGGAAGGCTTAGTTTAGATAGTTACTAGAAATCTAGTGGGGAGAAAGCGGTGATAGCACACATTAGAAACAAGAACAACATTAAGCGGACTTCAGCATAACTTGAGTACTCCTTCCATCTTAACTCAATACTGCAAGGATAGAGTAGCTGGGGTGGGGGACGGGGGACCATGTTCTTAGGCGAATTCCAGGCCAGTTGGCACAACTAGCGTTTTGCTAAGAGAGGTCTCTGCACCCCACATTGGTGAGTGGCGTCTGGGGTCTTAAAAGCTGCCAAGCTGCCATCCGAGGACACAGCAAATGGTCCTAACTCAGCAGGAACGGATGCTCACCGAGGACCAAAATGGCATGCGGCAAAGACAACCGAGAAGACAGAGAGACCCACAAGAGTGGGTGCCTACATCAACTTGGGAGTGGAAGAACCAGATGGTGCCCGGCCACCACCAGTGATAGCCACGATGGAGCTCACAGAGAGGAGTCTCACTGGCAACACAAGAATAAAAAGGGGTGCATCCTGAGATCTCCACTAAAAGACCTCAATTGATGGTCCAGCAGTTTTGGGGTTCCTCTGAGAGCATGGCCCCCAGCCCTGATGCTGCCCTTTCCCATAAATTATAACAAAGGTCCACTCTTTGGACAGGAATGGATTGGACTTGGCAATGCAGAGTGACCATATATTGGAAGCACTTTATGGTTCTATACATCTATAGGATATCATCCTACTGACCTCTGGCTGGAGGAAGGGGAGTGGACGGAGAGGAAGGGAAAGGAGGCTGTTGGGAGGATGAGACATGTATGGAGCAGAGAAGAATAGTGTGCAGTCACCGGACAGGGAGAGCAGTGGAAGCTGCATATAGGTGGGCATGTACATTTATATGTGAATGTACATTTTCACTCAGTTATGTTAAATAAAAATAAAAATTAAAAAAAAAGTAAAAAAAATTTGTTTAAGAAAAATGGAGATAATTATATATTTATTGACATGAAAAAATAATACCCAAAATATTGTGGTCAGAATGGAAAGCTGAATTAGAAGGATGGCTAAGTCATGTGAGCATATGGGAAACCACAGCAAAAAGAGGTTAAAGTCACAGGAGATAAAAAGAACAGGGATGTAAGAACCTCAGGTGTTGTGGTGCCCAATCCACAATGAAACTGAATAATGCAGGGAATGAGTCAGAAGAGATCAGAGAGAAAGAATACTCTTTTCCCAAGTTTCCTGTACATTAAATGCAATCTAACCAAAATACAAATCAGAATAATTATCTAAGTCAAAAGGATTAAAAATATAGTCGGTGAATACATATATTCCACAGTCATCTCATCTCTCAGATGTACAAAAAAATTGTCATGTGTGTTCAGTCTGCTGACTATACCCCCCCACTTAATCTCACAGTCCATCTAGGAGGTAGGTGAGGCAGATCCTGAAGCACCCAACAAAAAAGACAGTCTAGGAAGAATAATCTATCTCTAGTACCCCATGGGATCAAGAGAGGAGGATAAAAAGTGGTGGAGGAAACACTTGCATTTAGCAGAATTTGATGACTAATTTGAAAGTCACAGGGCTAAGAAGAGTCAAAGATAATTTCAAGTCAGACACGTGTAGGATGAGGAATCAGCAGTGCTAGGAATCAGGAAAGAGAAATTGGGAAGCTTGGAGTCTGAGTAACTCTGTAAACTACATAATAAACCTAGAAAAATTTATTTTATATATTATAACAGTACATGTATTAAATATGTATTACATACATATTAATCTAAAGACTACATCTGACATATTGAACACTAATGACCAAAAAAACAGATGAATTCCAGAAGGGCATCATACATGAAGAAAGTAAGAGATCATTAAAAAGACAGGAAAGAAAAAAACAACACCAAAATGGATGCCAGAAAGCACTCTAAAATTTGTTCTTGAACATCAAGTAACTAAAGTGAAAGCAAAAAAAATGATGAACTAAAATAGCTGAACAGATTTCAAAAGGCAGCTTAAGAAGACAAAGTATCATAATGACATGTGACAAGACCTGGAGGTAGAAAACCAAAAGGTTTTCAACATTTCTCAAGCTGAAATAACTGAAGAAAAAGTTGAACCCTCAAGAAGCAATATTGGAGGATTTATTGGGAAAATATTAAACTACACAAGAAGCATCAAAAATTTATAAGAGAATGTACATTTTCACTCAGTCATGTTAAATAAAAAATAAAAGGTGAAAAGAATATACAGAGAGAAATACACACACAATTGAGATGCTGCAACAAACAGATGCAGTACTTGATGCTCACTCATCTATGTTAAGAAATTTGTAATCAGCTACCTGGCCAAAGGACTGGAACATATCCATGTTTATTTCTGTTCCGAGGAAATGTGATCCATCCAAATGAAATTGTTGAACAAAGTCTTTAATATTACATGTAAGTAAAATTTTGCTCAAGATCATTGAGAAGCAGCTGTAGCAGTATATCCACAGGGTACTGCCAGAAATTCAAGCCAGATTCAGAAGAGGACCTGGAACAGGGAGGGATATCATAGCAGATGTCTGATGGATCCAGACTGAAAACTGAGAATAGCAGAAAGATGTTTATCTATGTTTTATTGAGTATGCAAAGGCATTTGGCATGGATAAAGTTGTGAAGAATGGGAATTTCAGAACACACAATTGTTCTCATGAAGAACCTACACATAGGTCAAGAGGCAGATGTTAGAACAAGAGGGCAGTGTGTGGTATAAAATCAGGAAAAGTGTTTGTCAGGGTAGAATATTTTCACTACACCTATTCAATTTGTATGCTGAGCAAATAATCTCAGCACACAAATTATGCTAGGAGGAACAGTCACTGGGGTTTACACTTCAAAATTAAGAAAACAAAAGTCCTCACACCTGGCCCAATAAGCAGCATCATGATAAATAGAGAAAAGATTGAGGATTTGAAGGATTTTATTTTAATTGGTTCCACAATCAACACACATGGAGGCAGCAGTCAAGAAATCAAAACATGTGAGAGGAGAGGCCAAGCTGGTAAATAGATGCTTCCTATAACCCCTCTAACAAAAAGTCCCAAAATAACAAATGAATCAGTACATATGACACCTTAAGAGCCCTGGTCATCAAAGGGAAAGTTGAGAAATTGGACTCAGCAAAGGTGAAGGGACATAGCTCCAGAAGTACATAGGATCCCACAGCCTTGCCAGGAAATGGCCATGGCTGCCACATCACGGGCCAAGCACAGAGGTTGGTGGGTGTCTGCCTCGGCAGGCATGCTTGTCTGGAGAATCCACTCGCTCCCCGGAACAGGTGAGACACAGCATCAGATCATCAAAAGCTGAGTCTTTGCGTGCAATCTGATGCACTCAGATCCGAATTTTGTCTACAAGATGGACCTGTTTCCTTTCTTCTGGCACTTCCTGATTGCTTCTCTACACTGTGCCTGCTGCTAAATTTTGATGTCATTAACTCAGCAGGAGGTAGGATACCTCAGGCCCTTCCTTAGCTAATTTTCTCACTCCTTTCTCTGCCCTGCTCTAGGTTCTGGAGTCTGATGCCTACAAGACTCCTTAAGCCAGCTCTGAGCAATTCTCTGAGAGTTAGCGGAGGGAACAATTTAACAAATTCAAGGAAAACAAAGAGGAAATTCTGCTGACGCCCCTAAGCCGGAAAACCAGAGCAGAAACCTTTCCTTCACCTAGACTCAGACATAAGGAAACACGCCCTCCTCAGAAACACTAAGGGACAGCTGTTAGCCCTCTGCTTTCTCCGCAGCTGAATCCAGCAACCTGTGCTTGTCCACAAGCAGGGGTTTATAAAGGGAAAGGCTACATATCAATGCAGGGATAGGGGATTCCCAGGGAGTTAAAAGAGGGCTTGAGGAGAGGGCTGGGTTTCATCTAGGTAATGAGAGTTTGGTATCTAAGGGCATCTTTTTCACAATCTCACAGGCCATCACCGGCCATCAAGAAAACAAAAGTGGTGCTAGACATTTCATTTCACCAGCAAGCTGAAAGAAAAGTGCACAAAACAAATTATTTTTCCTGTTCTCCCTGGTCTCCTGCTTAATTCATTTATCATTGGTTAAAGCTCAGTTATCAAAACAGGGGGAGTTATTCATAGCCTATAGTTTACTAAATTTGTGATAGTACCTCTAAGGCTGAGAGCTCCTTGCTGTCCTAGCATCGCCACCTGGGGCTTGTAGAATGTGGAAAGCCCTGTTTTTCATTGGGGTTGGGGTGATAGATCTGTAATGCCTCTGTGGACCTCCAGTTCACGTCCCCATTGTTGTTTGAAAATGGCACTTTTCAGACCTCTGGTTGCACTACCTATAAAAGGCATACCTTAAACTACAAATTCAAAGATGGAAAAAATTGTTTGAAGCTAACAACATTCAACAAAGAACAGGAGTGGCAATATTAATCTCTGACAAAATAACGTTTAAACTAAAATGCACCATACTGGACAAAGAAGGACATTATGTAATGACTAAAGGATCAGCACTCCAGAGGAACATAACTGCTTTAAATAAAAGGTATTCCAAGAGATGGTGTGGAGACAGTGGACTAGACACACATCTCAATTCCTTCTGAGAACTAAGGCCTGAAATGATAACTGAATGGTGCAATGTAGACATCCAGGTTGCTGTAGGATCTGGCATAGTGTTGTCAGATTTGACTAGGTACCAGTAACAGACTAAACTACGCCTCTCAAAAAGGAGCCAGCAGCCACTGATTCCTGCTCCTGCTGACTCACCGTTTCAGAGTACTGCAGGTACTGACACCTTCTTTGTTATCCAAGAGGTGAGGACTGCTCATGAACCGGCAAATACACCAAACTGCAGTGTTTTAGTAAACCACACATAGTGCAACAGGGAGACAGTGCGTGTGATAGCCACATTTTGAGAGCTCAGCTGCTGACTGAGGGTACCACTGCCCCTGAACTCTCTCTTTTCTGACTGAGCCATAGACTGTGCTGTTTCACAGCAGGAAAGCCATCTTGGTCGACTGGGAGGCAGGGTCACCCAGCCAGGGGCCTTGGCTGCAGCTGATTCTCAAGTGGAGCAGCAGCCCATCAGGCAAGTGCTTCTCCAGCAGAAAAGTGGCTTTTGGGAAGATTCATGTCTAGATTTATGGGTGGGGCCTGGCAAAGGACAGCAGGAAGGCCGTGTCCTCTCCCTACTTTGAACAACACCATAGCATCTGGGGATGGCCTATGAGGTAGTTTTGTTGTCAGCCAGAAGGAAAGGCCTGCCACACCTGAGGGTCTGACTGTTTCCAGGAGCTGTGGGACAACTGCTGGCTCAGAAGTAAAGTACCCTTTTAAATAAGACCACCTAGAGAACTGACTGCTGAGAGGCCCAGTAGCATGTCCTCCACTCCTCACTGACCTATATCATAGGTTTAGTTGATGGCCACCCAATGACTCCATAAGTAGGGCAACTTCTTTGACAACCTGGAGGCAGAGCCTGCCACCCCAGAAAGTCCACCTAGAGCCAGCCAGTAGAGTACATAGAGATGGCTGGTGAGCAACACCCCTCTTAGAACTACACCTCAGCTTCCGTTGAGGTAACACCAGAGAAATCAAACAGCTTCTAGGTGACATGCAGACAGCAGACCACAGATAACCATTTAAAGAAGCAAGTCACTATGGCTCCAGAAAACTCCCAAAATAAAGATCAAAAAAACTTCTCAGATGAAGAAGCCTTTCTGAAACTATCAGAATTTGACTACAAAATGATATATAGAGCCCTCCTAGAGATTAAGCTAAATGAAGCAGAACAAAATGAAAAATTAAGTAAGTTATTTGAACTGATGGAACATCAATGATCTGAAATCCAGGAGATCATTAACAAAGTTACAGAATTAGACAGTTCAATCCAAAGTCAAAAGAGCAGCACTGAGAAGACAGAAGTCAGATTTAGTGAGCTTGAGGACAGAGCAATTGACACCAGCATTTATGAAGAGAAATCAGAGAAAAGAAATAAGAAAAATGAAGAAGGATTAAGAAACTTGTCAGATTGTGTTATGATAATAATCTGCAAATAATTGGAGTTCCTGAATGGAGAAGGATAGATGAAAATACAGAGAGCAGTGTTTAAGAGTTGGTGACAGAAAACTTCCCTGAAATTACAAAAGAAGACAATACAGATATCCAAGACATGTATCAAAAGCCAAAAATATAAAACAGACATTAAAAGAAAGATACCAAGACATATTATAATCAAGCTTAATAAAATGAAAGGTAAACAGAGGGTCTTAAGCACACTGACACTCAAAGCAAAGCTAACACTCAGAAGGAAACCCTGTACACTTTCATCTGACTTCTCTGTAGAAAATATATCAGCAAGAAAGCAGTGAAATGACACATTCAATGCCTTGAACAAGAAAAACTTGCAACCGAGAATTATGTATTCTGCAAAACTGTCTCTCAGATATGACAGTTAAATTAAGACATTCGCAGATAAACAGAAGTTTAGAGACTTTGTGAAAAAACAAACTAAAACTACAAGAAATCCTGAAAGAAGTTCTTTGCTTAGAAAAACTATAACATTAAGTGTACACTTAAGGAAGCAATGCCGGACACAGCATACAGAATCCTACTCACTTAGGGAAGTCAATGAGCTCAATCAAAACTACACTATTGAAAGAAAGGAACTACTGATCATAACATGAAAGCTATGACATTACCACACTAAAAAAAAGGACATATTACAGTGGTTATAACCCTTTTCGATGGAGAGGAAATTAAAAAGATATACAGAAGTTAAAAGCTTAAGCATAGTTAAAGTTAAACATAATTAAATGTGTAAACACGGAATAGTAAGGGTGGTTATGAGGGTAGTCACAAAGGAAAACAACAATGCAACATATCAAAATAAGAAGCATAGTATAGGAGTCTCAACAAAAACAAAACCAACACTGAAAAAGATAAAAAGTCAACCCATAAAGAAGAATGACCCAGAGCAAAATATTAAGAACAACACAGAGAACATCAACAACTCAAAAATAAATACATCAAAATGACACCACTAAACACACACCTATCAATAATTGCACTGAATGTAAATGGACTGAAAAGTTCAATAAAGAGAAAATAGGTAGTATCATGCATCAAAAGACCCAACCCAACTATATGTTGCTTGTAAGAGACACATCTAAGACTCAAAGATGCAAACAAACTGAAAATCAAAGGATGGAAAAATATATACCAAGCCAACAACATATGTCATGGATTGAATTGTGTCCCCGAAAAAATATATGTAGCCATGTGGCTGGGCCATGATCCCCAGTATCTCATGACTGTCCTCCATTTTGTGGTTTTCCCAAGCTGTATGTTAAAGGATTGGGGTGGGCTGTAAATCCCTTCATAGGATTTACTCCACTGTAAAGAGAGTTTCCCTGGAGTGTGACTTGCCCCACCCTTAATCCCTTCATCCTACAAGGGATAAAAGGACAGAGAAGCAGGCAGAGAACTGGGAACCTCATACCATCAAGCAAGCACCACTGGGGGAAGAGTGCGTCCTTCAGACCTGAGGTTCCCGCACCAAGATGCTCCCTGAACAGAGACTGATACAATACCAAACTTTCCTCCAGACCTGACAAGGGGAAAGCCTTCCCCTGGAGCGGACACCCTGAATATGGACTTGTACCCTACCAGACTGTGTAAGAATAAACTTTATTTTATTAAAGCCATCCACTCTGTGGTATTTCTGTTAGATTAGCCCTAGCTGACTAAAACACAATTTGGTACCATGAGAGTGGGGTGCTGCTCTAGCAAATACCTAAAATGTGGGAGCCATTTTGAAACTGTGAATGGATAGAAGATTCAGAAGGAAAAAAGAAGGTGCAGATGGTGAGAAATGACAGAGGACTGGTTGTAGCAGCAGCAGCAGTGGCAGCAGCACCAGAGGCAGTGCTGGAGCCGACCCATGGTGCGAGACAGCTGAGTGCCTGTGCAGAGTTTTCCTCACAGAACGGGGTGCCTCTGTGCACTAAAATCGGTGGAGCTGGGCTTGCTGACCCGCAGAGTGAGAACGCTGAGTGCTTTTGGGCAGGACACTTTCTAGCAAGAGTAGGGTGCCTCTGCGCACTTAAATCAGTGGAGCTACAGAGCTTCGGAACACTTGCCCCAGCAGGGTAGATGTGGGCATGAGGTCCAAGCCATGCGGCCACAGGAAGCTGAAACTGAAGGGACAAACAGTGTGAGAAGCTGAGCTGCCTCCGTCTCAAAAGGTATGGCCATGACCTCAGGGGTTTGAAAGGTTGGAACCATGGCGTCCTGTGTTCACAAGGGTGGAATTGCCACTCAGTTGGGCTTAGGGTGCTCCTAAAGCCAATGGAGCAGAGTTTCTGTCCAAGTGGGCCTTTCCTCCTGAGCTGACAAGGGGAAAGCCTTCCCCCGGAGCAGACACCCTGAATATGGACTTGTAGCCTACCGGACTGTATAAGAATAAACTTTCCTTTATTAAAGCCATCCACTCTGTAGTATTTCTGTTACAGCAGCCCTAGCTAACTAAAACAACATACAAAGAAGAGCAGGAGTGGTAATACGAATTTCATATAAGATGGACTTTAATGTAAGATTCACCATCGTAGACAAGGATGATCACTGTTACTGAAGGGTTCAATACACAAGCAGGACACAACAATACTAAATATGGATGCACCCTATAGAAGACCATCTAAATACATTGAAAAATGAGATAGATCACTCCACAGTAATAGGTGGAGACTTCAACACTCCACTTTCAGTAAGGAACAGGTCATCCAGAAGAAAAGCTTATTAAAGATACCGAAGATCTTATTGCAATGATTAACCAACTACACTTTTTTTGCACATACAGAACATTTTACCCATCAGCAGGTAAGTACATCTTCTCCAATGCCCATGGAACCTTTTCCAGAACCGACCAGGTGTTGGGACATAAAGTAAATCTCAACAAAACCAAAACCACTGAATTATTGCAAAGCCTTTTCTGAGACCATAAAGCCATAAAAGTTGAAATCAATAGCAGAAAGGTCATAGGTAGAAATTCAAACTCATGGAAACTGAACAAAACCTTGCTGAAAAAGCAATGGGCTATAGAAGAAATCAGGGATGAAATAAAGAAATTTATGAAATCAAATGAGAATGAAAACACATCCTACCTAGGAAAAAATCCAGCCAGAGAAATAAGAGACCTATACAGATAGAACTGCAAGACCTTATTGCAAGAAACCAAAGGAAACTTACACAAATGGAGAAACGTACCCTGCTCATGGATAGGAAGACTCAATGTTGTAAAAATGTCTATTTTACCCGAAGCGATCTACATATACAATGCAATCCCTATACAAATTCCAGTGACATTTTTTAATGTGTTGGAGAAACAAATCACCAGCTTTGGAAACAGAAGAAAGCTTGGCTAAGTAAAGCACTACTAAAAACGAGGAACACAGTGGGAAGCCTTATACTATCCAACCTTAGAACATGTACACTACCACAGTAGTCAAAACACACTGGTATGGAAAAAAAGAGACACATAGATCAATGCAACAGAGTTCAGACTCCAGAGATGCTACCATCCTCTTATGAACAGAAGATATTTGACAAAGGCCCTAACATTGTAAACTGGGGGTAAAACAATCTCTTTAACAAATGGTGTTGGCAAAATTGGATATCCATTTGCAAAGAACTGAAACAAGATCCATATCTCACACCTTACACAAAAACTAACATAAAATGCATCAAAGACCTAAATATTAAACCTAAAATGATAAAGATCATGCTGAAAAAATAGGATCAATGCTAGAAATTCCAAGACACAGCTTAGACAGAATTCAAAATCTGACAGAGCATGACCAACAGAAAAGAAGATAGATGAATGGGAAATACTAAGAATCAAGCACTTTTGCTCATACAGAGACTTTATCAAAAGAGTTAAAAGACCACCTACAGAATGTGAAAAAATATTTGGCAACTACATATCAGACCAACATCTGATCTCCATACTCTACAAGGTACTGCAAAATATCAACAATAAAAAGGTAAATAACCCAATTAAGTGATGAGCAAAGGAGATGGGCAGACACTTCACTAAAGAGGACACCAGGCAGCCAAAAGACACATGAGGAAATGCTCATGATCATTACTGTCAGAGAAATCCATATCAAAACCCAGTGAGACACTATCTTACCCCAACAAGGTTGGCCATAATCCAAAAAACACAAAACAAATGATGGAGAGGCTGTGGAGAGACCAGAACTCTCCTATACTGCTGGTAATTGCAAAAGCGTGCAACCACTTAAAAAACTGGAAATACACAGACCATTTGATTTAGTAATCTCACTGCTCAGAATTTATCCTATGCAACAAAGTCTGTCACATGACCAGACACATGCAGATGAATGTTTATTGCAGCACAGTCCAAAATAGAGAAAAGATGGAATCAACATAGATACCCATCAATAGATAAATGGATTTGAAAAACTATGGTTTTTGAGTATGGTACATATACTCAATGGAACACCATGCAATGATAACAAACAGTGATGATTTTAGGACGCATCTGATAACCTGGTTTCAATTGGAAGACATGCTAAGTGAGATCAGTCAGTGGCAAAACAGAAAACAAACACAAACTACATTGAAAACAGAAATGGACTGCTCCACAATCCTAGTAGGAAATGTCAAAAAATCACTCTCAGAGAAGGATGGATCATCTAGGGAAAAGCTCAATAGAGACACAGATCTAAATGCCACAGTCAACCAGCTTGACCTCATAGATGTATACATAACACTTCACTTAACAGCAGCCAAGTATACTTTCTTTTCCAATGCACAGGGAACACTCTCCAGAATTGACCACATATTAAGCCACAAAGCAATCCTTAACAAAATTAAAAGTATTGAAACATTACAAGGCATCTTTTCAGAACATAAACCCATAAAAGTAGAAATCAATAACAGAAAACAGAAGGAAAAAAAAACAAACACATTGAAACTGAACATCTTGCTCAAAAATGACTGGGTTATAGGAGATATTAAAGATAGAATAAAGAAACTCCTAGAATCAAAGGAGAACGAAATCACGTTCTGTCAGAATCTATGGGACAATGCAATACCAGTGCTCAGAGATCAACTTATTTCAATATATGCACACATCAAAAAAAAAAAAAGAAAGAAAGGGCACAAATCAAAGAATTAACTCTACAACTCAAACAAATGGAAAGAGAGAAGCTAAAGAATCCCTCAGGCACCGGAAGACAGCAAATACTGAAAATTAAAGTAAACTAAATGAAATAGAGATTAGGAAAACTACTAAAAGAGTTAAAAAGATGAAAAGTTGTTTGTTTTTTTTTTTAAATCAACAAAATTGATAAACCACTGGCTAAACTGAAAAAGAAAAAGGAGAGAAAATAATAAACATTGCTGTGCATTTATCTCTTTGTGTGATAGCACTTATTTCTCTAGGATAGGTTCCAAGAAGTAGGATTGCTGGAACATATGTTGTTATTATGTCTAGCTTTTTAAGAAAGCACCAAATTGATTTCCAAAATGGTTGTACCATTTTACATTCCCACCAGCAGTGTAGAAGGGTTTCAGTATCTGCACAACCTCTCCAACATTTATTATTTTGTAGTGGAATCCTACGCAATGATAAAGAACAATGATGATCTGAGAAAACACAGCATGGAGTCATCTGGAAAACATTATGCTGAGTAAAATTAGTTGGTTGAGAAAGATACGTATTGTACCAGACCATTATTACACAGACTCAAGAAAAAGATTAAGCACAGAAGAAAATAATCTTTAATGACTGCAAGGGAAGGGAGGGAGAGCTGCATTCATAGATCAGATAGTATGTAGGAATTGGGTTAAGTGGAGGAAGTGAGAGCATGTAGCAAAAGGGAGATTAACACTGCTAGACTATACCAAAGCTAAGAGGTTTCCTAAATAAAACTCAATATTTTGAAGGACAGAGTATCAGGGACAAGGAATTGGGGACCACAGTTTCAGAGGACATCTAGGCTAATTGGCATAACTAAGGTTTTTTTTTCTTTGTTTTTTAAGAAAATATTCTGCATACCACTTTGCTGAGTGGTGTCTGGGGTCTTAAAAGCTAGCAAGTGGCCATCAAAGTGGTATCAATTGGTCCCAGTCCACCTGAAGCAGGGGAAAATGAAGGATATGAAAGACAGGAGGAAAATATAAACCCAGTAGTCAGAACGCAGAGACTACATCAGCATGAGATCAGAAATACTAGGTGGCCTGATCACCACCAGTGATAGCCGTGACAGAGCTCATGTCTCACTGGCAATACAAGAATAAAAAGGGGTACACCATGAGATCTCCACTAAGAGACCACAGTTGATGGTCCAGGGGCCTCAGCGTTCCCCTAGGAGCATGGTCCACGGCCCCAATGCTGCCGGTCAGGTATTGAATTCTGACCCCCCCGAAATAGGTGTAGCCATGTGGCTGGGCCATGATTTCCAGTATCTTGTGACTGTCCTCCATTTTGTGGTTTTCCTATGCTGTATGTTAAAGGATTAGGGTGGGGCTGTAAACCCCTTCATAAGATCACCTCCCTGCTCCACTGTAAAGGGAGTTTCCCTGGAGTATGGCTTGCCCCACCCTTGATCCTTTCATCCTACAAGAGATAAAAGGACAGAGAAGCAGGCAGAGAATTGGGAACCTCATACCATCAAGCAAGCAGCACCCGGAGAAGAGTGCGTCCTTCAGACCTGAAGTTCCTGCGCCAAGATGCCCCCTGGACAAAGACTGATACAATAGTGGACTTTCTTCCCAAGCTGACAAGGGGAAATGCCTTTCCCTGGAGCAGACATCCTGAATCTGGATTCATAGCCTACCAGACTGTACAAGAATAAACCTTCCTTTGTTAAAGTCATCCACTGTTGTATTTCCGTTAGAGCAGCCCTAGCTGACTAAAACACTGCCCCTGTCCATAAATCATAATGAAGGTCAACTGTTCAGACAGGAATGGATTAGTCTTGGCAATACAGAGTGACCATATCATGTGTGCACTTTATGGCTCTACGCATCCATAGGATGTCATCCTGCTGACCTCTTACTGGAAACGGGAGAGAGGGTAGAGAGGAGGGGATAGGAGATTTTGGGGAGGATAAGACATGTATGGATCAGAGAGGAAGAGTGCTGTCGCTGGGCAGGGAGAGCAGTGTGAGCTGCATATAGGTGGGCATGCAGACTTTAATGGGAATGTACATTTTCACTCAATCACAATGAAAAAAAAAAAACTAGAAGGCACCCAGCCACCATCAACAACTGCCTGGATGGGGAACACAATGTAAAGTCCCTGATGTAGTGAGAAAAATAATGAATGTGTAGAACTAGAACTCTGAAAAGACCATACTTCTTGGTTTGTCAGAATGGAGGGTACCCTGGAGACATGGTCCCCGGACTCTCTGTTAGTCCAGACCTGAAACCAGTATTAAAGTCAGCTGTTCAGACAAAGATTGGACTGGCCTATAAGACAGAGCGATGCTGGCCAAGAACATGCTTTTGGGCTTAAATATATACTCATACATGAGGCTGTCTGAGCAGCTCTTGTCCAGAGGCGAGATAAGGGGGTAGAGAGCAACAGAAGTTTGTTGAATGTATGCAGAAAGTACCGGGTAGAAAGGAGGTGTGTACTGTCACGGGGAGGTGGTGGGGGAGAGCAGCTAGAGTTGCACGGTGTTGCGGGGTGGGGCAGTGTTATGTGGCAAACTCATTTGTGTTGTAAACTTTCACTTACAGCACAATAAAATATTTACAAATCAAAAGATGTATTTCATTGAGCAAATCTTATGCAAAAGACCTCCTTAAAGTGTTGAAAAACTAAGATGTTACCTTGATGACTAATTAGTGCCTGACCCAAGCCGAGGTATTTTCAATCATTGCATCAAATGCATGTGAAAACTGGGCATTGAATAAGGAAGACTGAAGATGTATTGAAGCCTTTGAATTGTGGTGTTGATGAGGACTACTACTATACCATGGACTCGCAAGAGAATGAACAAAGTTTTTTGGAAGAAGTACAAGCAGAATGCTCCTAGAAACAAAGATGACAAGACTATGTCTCATATACTCTGGATATGTGAGCAGGAGTGATCAGTCCGTGGAGCAGACACCATGCTTGCTGAAGCAGAGGTCCTGATAAAAGAGGGAGACCCTCAACGACGGATTGACATGGTAACTGCAGCAACGGGCTCAAGCACAGCAAGGATTGTAAGGATGGTTCTGGTTCTGCTGTACACGGAGTTTCACTGTGAATTCGAACTGACTAGACAGCACCTAAAAACAACTACGTGTGTGTGTGTGTGTTGTGTGTATAAAATATTTCAAAGCAAATTCTGAAGGAAAAATAACTATAAGAGTTTCTAACCCTAAAAATATTAGAACCTATTACAATTTATCAAGGCTTTTAAAAACATGAAAAGGACACAGAAGTGGAAAAGTGGATCACTGAAATAGTGTAAGAAGTCTAAAAATATTCTACTAAGTTCTCAGCTATATGATAAAATAACTTGTCAGTTCAACAGTGGTGTCAGCTCATCTGAAAGGTAACTTATATTTTTGTTTAAAAAGATAACTATAGCCTTCTTCAATACTCAAAAGGACACTGTGAATAGGTCAAAGTCTAAAATAAACTCAATTCTAGAAAAATTAGAATAGAGTAGAATATTGATTAGATCTGTACATAAATGAAGTATAGGTCTCCTAGTTTTACAACTACAAAATAAATCCCTAAGGGAAAGATATTTTAATATGCATAAATTAAATCTGAACAATAAAGCAAACAAATGAAAAATAGAAAGTACCTGGGAAAATGCATGTAATATACACGGCAAAGTTCTACTATCCAAAGTAAAAACAGAACTGTTGTTAAGTGCCATTGAATTGATGGCAACTCATAGTGACCCTGGTACAACAGAACAAAAGACTGTCCACAGTCCTTGTTATGCTTGAGCGCATTGTTGCAGCCACTACGGCAATCCACTATGTTAGCAGTAAGAGATACAGGGGTGTGCTGTGTTAAACAACCACAGGGTTACACAACCACAGGCCCAGTGAGAACACAAAAACACATTGTTGGCATCACTTTGAATTATATATCCCTTTGAAAAGAAGGTTGCATAGTGGCTAAGTGCTGTGACTGCTAACCAGAAGGTCAGCAGTTCCATGCTCCAGGGACTCCCTGGAAACTCTATGAGGCCGTTCTACTCTGTCTGTGAGTTGGAATCGACTCAACAACAGTGGGTTTGGGTTTGGTTTTGAAAAGAATCCTGCTGGTAGTGCAATGATACAGATGGAGAAATTTGATTACACTTTTGACTCAATGATATTACCATTTAGAAATTTTTCTAAGATATTTTTAAATAAGCCAATATGTCCAGCACTAATGAAATAGTTTAATATGGCACCATATATCAAAAGACTGGCATGGAAGGATAATCTTTATGTCGCTGGAAACAAGGTTGACTCCTGGAACAGGAGTAGTAAAGCCTGATACCCCAATTCACCTGGTATTTGGGACTAGCTATAGCCCTACTGGCTTGGCATAGTCCTACCCTGTGTGTTCTATGAATAAAGAGTTCAAGGTTATGCCAGAGCCTCTGAGGCATCATCTGACAACATTCCCAGAGTTCACACTTCCAGTCTGGTCAGTAACCCAGTTAAAAGTGTAAAGATGACCAGTTACACTCTAGCATGGGCAAAGTGGATTTCCTTAATGTTCATTGTCTGATAGCATTTGGTCTTAGTTCACTCACTCTAATCTTCAACAAATAATTCAATGCTCCCTTTGAAGAACTAGGAGAGAGATCCAGGAAGCTGTAAACAGAGTGTGGGCTTGGGAATTCAACACAATGATAAGTGCAGATGTTCCTGTTGTTGTTTATTGAGTGGACTCACTCAGCCTTTCTGGCCTGTTTCTTTCACTATGAAACGGGAATAGCCTTGAAGGCCAAACTCAGTAAGACTAGGGTTCTGATCTAAAGATTATGAGCTACTGGAAGAGGGAGGACACAATTATACTGCTTGGCAGATACTATAAAACTATGAGTGGAGTCAGAGGTAAAGACTGTGTTCTTAAAGTTCATAGCGATCAGAACGAAACACCTATTTGAACCTCCGTCTTTGACTTTTGCAGCAGTACCTCTTCCTGTGATTCCATAAACCTGAAAAAGACTACAAGGGGGTCTCAGCCACAGTGCCTCTCACCAATTCCTGCTTATCCATAAGGAGCCATTATTGTCCTCATAACATTATAGAAACTTGGTCCTTAAAGTTCTGTGGAGGTAAAACAAAGGCAGAGACACTAAGACACACAGGTTAGGCTCTCTCTAGCCTCCCAGCTGAAGGATGACAAAAGTTGCTGAGGTTTGGGGGCCCAGCCAGAGTGCTGAACATCTAGGTGAATTCCTGACAGCCTGGTCCTGGGACAGACAGCCTTCAAAGACAAAGGGGAAGAGTGAATTCATGATATCCCTCGGTGAGCCATCTGACTTAACTAGTTGTAGGGAGCCTTAGGACATGTTCCACAGAAGTATGAAGCAGCTGGACAGGATTGGCATACTGGAGAGAGAAGTACAGAGCTGACCTCAGAAAACCAGAACAAAATCAATGCACACTTTCATACACTCCCAAAATCAATAGCAGTCACTACCAACGCAATCTCCTAAGTCAAGGCTCAAGGTTGTCTTTGCCCCTGTCTCTGAGTTAATGTTACTATAAGTTTTTTGTTGTTGTTCATTTTCTAAATCTTTGTGGTAACTGAAAAATCCAGATCTATAGGGGACAAAGCACAGAACTAGACTGGTAACCACAGGTGAACCCCAGGCATTTCCAGTGAGACTTACATTCAAAAGTAAGAAGGAAAGACTCTCACGTAAAAAACAAAAGCCAATTTATTATTTGGTTGCTTACTCAGAAGCCACACAAATCCATCATCTTGAATAGAGTCTTCCAGATCTAACCTTTTGGTGATTTGGAAATTTTTCTTAAATACGCTGGTAATGATTTCAGCAAGAGTCAGTTAAAGAGATTTTTTTTTTTCCTCTCACTCTGCAAAAAACCAAAGTGAAAAACAAACTTAATGCTTTGCTTTTGAAAGCAAGTAGGTTTTTCATGGCTTTAAAGGTTTTATACTCCTAACTCTTAAATCCATGCAATTATGCTGGACAAAAAGGATGCCTAGAGCTGAACAAAGCTACAGGAAACGCCTTGTTCCCATGTGAGTTTCCCACCAAGCCCTCATCCATACTTCTTCACTGCCCTACAGAGTTCTTTTTGTGTTTGGTTGTTTGCTAAAAGTTAGACCTTTGAGTGAATGCCTAGGAACAGAAATGGATCTAAACTTAAAAGCTTTGAAGCAAATTAAAACTAATCAGAACTAAAGAAGATACCATAGTAACATCCTTATTTTGAATGAGTGAAAGCAAACAAAGCAAAAACAACTCCGTGTATGCTACTCTCCTTCTCTAAAGATGCAAAAGGATGCTCTCTTTTGTGCAATTAGGCTTTAGAGCTGTAAGTGGAGACACACCTGCGTGACCTTTCTGGAACTTACCTGCCCAAAGTCAGCACAGATAGCCTGGGAGTAGAGGGTGGAAATGTCATGGATAGAATTATGTTCCCCCCAAAATCTATAGCAATTTGTTTAGGCCATAATTCCTAGTACGGTATGATGTTCCTCCATGTTGGAATTCTTGCCTCTATGTTGTTAACAAGGGTAGATAGGTGCTATTGTGTTGCTGGGACAGGATTTAATATGTGGGATTGTTTTGTGCCTTAAGGCAATTTCTTAAGATGTAAAAGAAAGAATCTGGCTAAGAGACTTGGGGAGACTTCATACTGCCAAGAAAGCAGTGCTAGGAGCTCAGTGCAACCTCGGGGTCCTTGCACCTTGGAAGACCAGGGTCCTTGCACCTTGGAAGCTTACAGTCCAGTGGAAGAGACAGACAACAAAGACCTTCCTCCAGAGCCAGCAGAGAAAGCTTTTCCCTGGAGCTCACATCCTAAATTTGGACTTTTAATTTACCGGACTGTGACAAATGAAGTTTCCCTTTTTAAAGCTATCTATTTGTGGTATTTCTGTTAAAGCAGTATTAGGTAACTAAAAACCTGCACATGAATGTTTACAACAACCCTAATAATTGCCTAAACTTGGAAACATCCGAGATTTGCATAACGGGTGAATGGTGTAAAGAAGCCGCAAAATCTAGGTGCTTAGCATAAGGAAAATCTTCTGACAAGCAAGTAGACTGCATCCCATTTTTGTTATTTACTGTTCATTCTGAGCTATCTCTGAAAAGTCAGCTAGCTAGAATACTTCTGGAAGCCAGAAGTATTTCTTCCTCTCACAGCATGCTTCCAGGAAGGCTACTTACTCAGGCTAGCCACAAAAATATCCATAGATTAACAGGAATATTAACAAAACAATGCTTAAGGAGTCTTACAACTGTCTGGTGTCTTTTAAATAATGATTTTTGTTTTTCATTTTTATTTATTTTTTATTTTTTCATTATGATTGAGTGACAATGTACATTCCCATATAAATTTGCATGCCCGCCTATTTGCAGCTCCCACTGCTCTCCCTACCCAGTGACAGCGCACTCTTCCTCTCAGTTCTATACAAGTCATGTCCTCCTAGCAATCTCCTATCCCCTCCTCTCCACCCTCTCCCCCGCCTCCAATAAGAGGTCAGCAGGACGACATCCTATAGATGCATAGAACCATAAAGTACACATACCATAGGGTCACACTAAGTCACAAAGTCCAATCCATTCCTGTCAGAACAGTTGAACTCCATTATGATTTATGGACAGTGGCAGCATCAGGGCCAGGGGCCATGCTCCCAGGGGAAACCCAAGTCCCCTGGACCATCCATTGTGGAAATTTCGTGGAGATATCAGGGTGCACCCCGTTATTATTCCTGTGTTGCCAGTGAGACTCAACTCTGCGAGCCCCATCACAGTGATCGCTGGTGGTAGGTGGGCGCCATAGGTTCTTCTGGTCACATGTCAATGTCGTCGCCCACTGACGAGGGTCTCTCTGTCTTCTGGGTTCTCTTTCACCCATGTCGTTTCGGCCCCTGGTTATCATTAAATAATGATTTTATAAATGCAAACTAGTCAGAATTTTTTCTTGTAAATTCTTGGATTTTCTGTAATTAAACTCTTTAAAAAATTCTCTTCACCAGAGTACTTTTCGTGAAGCCTCATAAAGTGCTATGCAATCTACATTGCTGTGTTTCTTCAATGAATCTCTTTGCTTTAATTTTAGGAGAAACTCCAGTTTGCTCTTTGACATTTGTCAGTGTCAGAAGTGAAATTTGAAAGTGCATTGGCTGCAACAATGTCTGAGGACTTGCGATCACGCTTTGGTTCCAAGCAGGGCTGTTGGGGCTCAAGACTTGATGAACTTCTCAGTACCAGGTACAGAATCTCTTGAATTTCAAGCTTCACCTTCTTGTGCTGTGCTCTTTAAAAGTTATTGAAGAATTCTGATTTTGTTTTTTCTTGTCTGTCTCATTTTGTCTTGTCTATCTTGATTCTGATCTTGCAAGAATTTTTGCCAAATTCTGCCTCCACTAGCAGCAGTAGTGTAAAGTTTCAGGAAATTTATGGTCCTAGCGGCTTCTGAGTTTGTGGAACCTCAGGCTCCATGCAACACAAAGAAAACCAAGGGCATGTATGACCTGTGAAAGCTGATAGGGCAGTCACCTGCTGAATATAAGGTTAAAGTATTCCATAACAGGATAAGCCAGGTTGCAAAACAGAGCAGAGCATTAGGCTGCCTGCCAGCAGCAAGTAAAATCTCATGCAATAAAATGAGCATATTGGTTTAAACAACAAACTGCTGAAACTCAGTGGCATCCCTCACCAAGAATTGTCTGAATCTGAGAGTTCTAAATTATGAACAAACTTGAACCTTCTTTGAAAATGCGAAATGCCCTATCTAGGAGTAATGTGGAATTCCCATCCAGGATGTGTGCCCAATATGCAGAAACACTAGAGGTCTGTTGCATGCTAGTACCTAACTTCTTGGCATGATCTCACTAAGGACAGCCTGGAAAATATGTGACCACTTTTTCATTCTTCTGAGTTATCTAAATTGAGTTTTCTGAACAGTAAATTAGAAAAAGAAAGCTCCCTTGCAGCCATCAAAGAGTCTTTTCTTCTAAGTCTGTTTTTGAGATCTTATTGTAGGAGTCTCATACAATATTTGTCCTTTTGTCACTGACTACTTTCACTCAACATAATGTCTTCCAGTTCAAAGCAGGTTATGAGATGTTTCCTGGAATCATCATTATTCTTTATCATTGCATAGTACTCTACTGAGTATACATACCATAGTTTACCTATCCATTCCTCTGTTGTTGGCCATCTGGGTTGATTCCATCTCTTTGCTATCGTGGACTGTGCTGTGACAAACATTCTTGTGCATGTGTCCGTCAGTTTGAAAGGCCTTGATTCTGTAGGATATATTCCAAGTAGTTGAATTACTGGGTCAAAATCTCCACTAAAAGACCACAACTGATGGTCCATCAGCTTCAGGGTTCCCCTGGGAGCATGGCCCCTGGCCCTGATGCTGCCCTTGCCCATAAATTATAATGAAGGTCCACTCTTTGGACACAAATGGATTGGATTTGGCGATGCAGAGTAACCATATATTGGATGCACTATGGTTCTGTGCATCTATAGGATATCATCCTGATGACCTCTGACTGGAGGAAGGGGAGTGGACGGAGAGGAGGGGAAAGGAGGCTGTTGGGAGGGTGAGACATGTATGGAGCAGAGAGGAATAGTGTGCTGTCACCGGGCAGGGAGAGCAGTGGAAGCTGCATACAGATGGGCATGTAAATTTATATGGGAATGGACATTTTCACTCAGTCATAATAAAAAAAAAAAAAAAAGCTTCTAAATTAAGCTGAAATAATAAGATACTTCTCAGAAGATGCGAGAGTAAAACCACTTCCCTCAGGATAATGTCTTTAAAGTAACTAAACAAAATAAGGAACTACAATGTCAGATTTCTGCTTCAACTATCAAAGTTGTCCCAGGACCATCTGCTCCTTTACCAGCTATCTTTCTTTTGTATCTGTCTCTGTCTTTTTACTCTTACGCTAGTATTTAAAGATCCATTAGATAACCCTAACACTTTGCCTTACATTCCCCTTTTCCCTAAAGAAACTACTGGGAACATAACAAAGCCTAGTCTATAGATGTCTTTTAAAATCTCACCCAGTGTAGATATTGAGGATCCTCCTCAAATTATCTTTAAGTGCTCGGAATCACATAAAATTTTCTAAAGGTTTCCCAAAACTGCAAGAGGATCCTAAAAAGTTTACTAATAAATTTAGAACCCTTGTTGAAACTTACCAGCCTAGATTGGATTTGTATCAATATTATACATGATAACTAGGCCAAAAATTAGAACAGGCTGAATAGAGACATCCCAAAGATATTTTAGTTCTAGATGTAATTAGAACCCTCATGTAACTCTTGAAAGATTCTTGGGCTGTCAGTGAAAGTTTACTAGAGGCTTTTTGCCCAACAATAGATTGGACAAAAATTCACATGTGTGTAAAAAAAAAAAAAAGGAGTGTGTGTATGACTACCAGACCAGACTATTTCTAAAGTTTGCTGAATATTCCAGGATTGATTCATCATGCTATTGTGCTATAGGATCTTTCAATACAATAGTCACATCTAGCCTCCAACCTGAAGTTTCAGCCCTACTGGAATGGAATCAGCTGGGTTGGAAAGTAGTCCCATTAGCAAGCTGGCAAGTTTACCTAATGAAATTTATCAGACCTTAAAGACCTAACAAATCTCTAAGGCCATAATTTAATGACTTTATAATTACAACAATTGAAATCTCCTAACCAGCAGGAAAAATTCAAGTTCTTTGGAGGCACTAAACCTGGAACTTGCAATTATTTCAAGAAATCTAGGTATTAAGAAAAGGATTGCGGTGAACACCAAAGCAGCCGTGATGAACAAGAACAACAAAGATGCAAGGAAAAAAGGGCCCAGAAGACAGAAAGACCCATGCAAATTGGAGACTGTATCAACATGTGACCAGAAGAACCAGATGGTGCCCAGCTACCACCAAAGACAGCTGGGATAGGGCACACAATGTTGAGTCCCTGTAGAAATGTGAGAAAAAGAGGGATACAACTCAAGAATTCTACTAGAAGATCATAGTTGATGGTCTGATGGCCTGAGGAGTTCCCTGGGTGCACAGCTCCTAGACGTGCTGCTGTTGCTGCCCCTGCCTAGAAAACACTACTGAGGTCAACTGTCAAGACAAAAGTGGACTGGACTCAGGGACACAATATGACCATATGATATGTGTACTTTATGGTTCTACGCATCTGTAGGATGCTGTTCTACTGGCCTCTTTCTAGATGGGAGCAAAGATGGTGGAGAGGAGGGGACAGGAGATTAAGAGAATACAAGTACAGAATGAAAAGGAAGATTGTGCTGTCACAGGGCAAGGAGAGCAGAAGGAGCTGCAGATAGGTGGGCATGCAAATTTAATTTGGATTGTGTACTTCCACTTAATCACAATTAAAAAAAAAAAAGAATTACTATAAGTTAAAAAATAATAAAACAAACAGCTTAAGTCAGATTGTTCAACCAGATATGGAATGAAAAGGCTCTCAGAATACAGTAGAAGCTTTTCCTATGAAAACCCACAAGGAGAACTATCTTGTACATTAATGGAGAGCTTCACAAATTTTCTATTGATTCTGCAGTTACCCTCTCTGCAATTAATCTCATATGTTTAACAAATGCCCCTGCCCTTGAGTTCAAAAACTTAAACAGTTGTGGGGATTACACATCAAGAATAGATTTTAATTCATTCAAAATATGTTTTGATGTCCTTCGACCCCATTGAAGATTTACATCCCTTTCTGCTTATCGTTGAATCTCTTGTTAATTTGTTGGGACAGAGCTTTTGTCTAAATGGGCCTGTTGCTTACAATTTTCAGAAAGGGAAGAAAGATTATTAGACTTGCCAGACCCCATGAAAACTTCTAATGAGAGATGTCAATCAGAACTAGCTCATGGGGAAGAATATGGTTACAGCTTACAAGCATCAGTCATGCACAAAGACAATTTAACCCCCTCTAACCTATTTCCCCAGAAATCCTGGTGGCATGGCGGGTTAAAAGCTACATCTGCTAACCAAAAAGTTTGTAGTTCAAATCTGCCAGGTGCTTCTTGGGAACTCAATGGGGCAGTTCTACTCTGACCTATAAGGTCACTATGAGTCAGACCCAACTTGACAGCAGTGAGATTTTTGTTTGTTTTAACCTATTTCCTTAAATCCTGGTGGTATGATAGTTAAGTGCTATGTCTGCCAACCAAAAGGTCAGCAGTTCTAATCCTCCAGATGCTCTTTGGAAACTCTATGGAGAAGTACTACTCTGTCTATAGGGATACTATGAGTCAGAATTGATGACATTGGGTTTGTTTTGGAGTTTTGGAACCTATTTCCTTATGACTTTCATTATCAATTTCTGAAACCTTATAGGCTACTGCATTTGTTGATGAGAGGCTAGTTTTATCGGCAGAACTCACTAAGGTTCAGGGAGATACCTCTAAGCCTTTACCGAGACTCCCTCAACATCCTCTTAAACAAGAAGCTAAAGATGGATTAGTCCCTATTATTCAAGACCTACATTTTAAAGGATTGATACTCCTTGCATGATTCCTTGGAACATGCTTCTACTTTCTCAGAAGAAACCAGACAGCAGAGATTAGCAGTTTGTTCAAGGTCTGCAGACTATTAACCATATTTTTACTCCCAGATTTCTGGTAATTCCAAACTCTCAATTACTACTTTCTAAAGTTCCTCTGGATACTACACTAAATTTTCGTGTAATCGATATGTGCAACACATTTTTCAGTGTCCTGTCCGTCCTAAGAGCCAATATTTGATTGCCTTTCCTTGGAATAGTCAACAGTTTACCAAATCTCCCATCTACTTCTCTTAAATTCTCCATGCTGATTTACAGACTTTACAATCATAAGTGAATCTAAATGACTGAAATATGTTGATGACTTAATAATATGCTCTAACTCCCAGAAAGCATTCATCAGTTACAGCACAATCTTATTAAAACATCTGGCCTCTGGGTGGCATGAAATTTCTGAAGAAGAACTACAATTGGCCCACCATTCTGTTAAATATTTAAGTCATTTGATTTCTGTGGGAGGCATTTTGATTTAACCTAAATGGAAAGAAGCTATTTTTTGCTTTTTGTATCTCCAAAACTAAGAAACAATTATATGAGTTTCTGGGACTTTGCAGGTACTGTGGAACACAAATTCCTGTTTTCTCCTTGTTAACTTAACCTCTATATAAATATTCAAAAGCCTCCAAAGTAGATTCTTTCCAAATTGCAACAGAGGAGTGGGAAGCTGTAATTAAATTAAAAGAAGCTCCAGCAAACACATCTATACTAAGTTTTCCACCTAGATTTTTTTCCTGTTTGTTCAGGAAGCCTCCAAAATGTGTTAGACATTTTCCCCTAGAAGAATGGAAAATATCAGAGACCAGTTGTTTACAACAATCTGCAGCTTGGCACTGGAGCTAAAGGGTACCCTCCCTCCCTCGAGTTTGTTGCTGCTATAACAAAACTAGTTAAAAGCATTGTGAATATAGTGCTGAGCAATTTTCTAAATTTTTGTATTCCACATGCAGTAAATATTGTCCTGAACTCTTCTTTGATCCAGCATCTCTCCAGTAGCCAGCTCACTTCCTATGAAGTGAGCTTCCTGACTGCAGCTAATGTTAGACTATACTTTGTGGCTTCTTTAAATTTCATCGTCCTCCTTCCAAAATTGACAATAAAGACTGACCAACTCAAGATAACTTATATTTAACTACATTAACTATAGTTAACTATAATATAGTTAACTATATTAACTTATATTTTTAATTCCCCAGAAAAATTCCTCTGGTTAATCCTGATTTCAATGTAACTGTCAGTGTCTCCTATCCAAGCCCAATCCTACTAGTTCTCACTATCCTGCTGGATATATTATCATAACTTCTGCTGAGGTCTTGAAGTCAAACCATTTTTGAAGCTATTTCAGAGCAACAAGCTGAATTAATTGCTCTTTCTAAAAAACCTGCTGCCATGTAGTCAACTGTGGCTTGCAGTGACCCTGTAGGACAGAGTAGAACTACCCCATATAGTTTTCAAGGTACACCTGGTGGATTCAAACTACCAACCCTTTTGGTTAGCAGTCTCTTAATCACTATATCAACAGGACTCCAATAATTGCTTTTATCAGAATTTGCAAACTTGCTGAAGATCTTCAAATATTTATGTAGCTTCTAAATATGCCTTTGGAGTGACTCATAATTTTAGAATGTTACGGAAAAACAGTTGCCAAAAAAAAAAAAAAATGTGCTCAAACAGCAGTGATTGTGAGGATAGTGCAAGACTTGCCGTTATTTTGTTCTGTTGTAAATGGATCTGGAACCAGTTCAGCAGCACCTAACAACAACCATACAGAAACAGAGAATTTCTAACCTCCTCTAGAACTAAATGGAGCTTTAGTAGCACAGCTTCTAAGTTCTTTACTACCCCGTCCAAAACAGCTGTAACAAAAACACAGGCTCATCAACTAAAGGAGTTTCTTTTTTACTTTCTTTCTTTCTTTTTTTTTTGTCGATTGAATTTTTTCTTTTTTTTAACTAATTAATTTAGTTGTTTATTTAATATGACTGAGTGAAAATGTACATTCCTGTATAAATTTACATGCCTACCTATAGGCAGCTTCCACTTCTCTCCCTGCCCGGTGACAGCACACTATTCCTCTCTGCTCCATACATGTCTCATCTTCCCAACAGCCTCCTTTCCCCTCCTCTCCACTCACACTCCTTCCTCCAGCCAGAGGTCAGCAGGATGATATCCTATAGATGTACAGAACCATAAAGTGCATCCAATATATGATCACTCTGCATCGTCAAGTCCAATCCATTCGTGTCCGAAGAGTGGACCTTCGTTATGACTTATGGGCAAGGGCAGCATCAGAGCCAGGGGCCATGCTCTAAAGAGGAGATCCGAGCAGCCAAAAAACACATGCAGACATGTTCACGATCTTTAGTTATTAAAGAAATTCAAATCAAGACTACAATGAGATACCATCTCACCCCAACAAGGTTGGCCATGATTCAAAAAACACAAAACAACAAATGCTGGAGAGGCTGTGGAGAAAGTGGAACTCTCCTACACTGTTGGTGGGGTTGCAAAATGGTCCAGCCTCTTTGGAAAGCAATCTGGCGCTTCCTTAAAAAAATGGATATAGATATACCATTTGAACCAGTAATTCCACTACTTGGAATATATCCTACAGAATCAAGGCCTTTCACACCAACAGACATACACACAAGAGTGTTTATCACAGCACAGTCCATGATAGCAAAAAAATGGAATCAACCCAGATGCCCAACAACAGAGGAACGGATAGGTAAACTACAGTATATATACTCAGTGGAGCACTATGCAATGATAAAGAATAATGATGATTCCAGGGAACATCTCATGACCTGGTTTCAACTGGAAGACATTATGTTGAGTGAAAGTAGTCAGCGACAAAAGGACTGATATTGTATGAGACCTCTACGATAAGATCTCAAAAACAGACTTACGTATAGAAGAAAACACTCTTTGATGGCTGCAAGGGAGAGGAGAGAAGGAAGGGGAGTGGGGAGAGTTTAGATTAGATAGTTGGTAGAAATTTGGTTGGGTGAATCGGTGATAGCACACGTTAAAGGAGTTTCTTAGACTGCAGAGATAAGCGGCAACAAGCTTGCAGAAAAAGCAGTCCAAGAGGCTGTCTCTCAAATTATCTTAACCATAATGAAAACAGAAAAAGGAGTTCACTCTGATTTACTCATAAACAATCATAACCTTAACAAAGTAATAGAAAAAAAAATAATGAAAAATTAGTAATTAGCTAAAACTGAGGAAATTGAAAAATCAAAGAAAGTAGATTGTTCTCTGGACCCCATGGCCAAATTACAGTTACAGTCTGATCACAACCCTGCATTACCTAAATCATTTCATGTACCTATGTTGACAGCTCTTCATGAAACATCCCATGTAGGATCAGATAAAATGGCTGAAATTTTAAAGAAATCCTGGTGAGTACATTTTTTGATACCATCAAGCATGTTGCCTCTCATTGCTCTATTTGTTCTTACTACAAGTATCAGCCAGTCAAAACTTTTAAAGGTTTACTTGAATGGCAATGAGATTTTATCCATCTGCTACTTTCAAATAGTTACAATAATGCACTAGTGATAATTTCCAGATTTTCACTTTAGGTAGAACTGTGTCCCCAGTAGCCACGTCACTGTAAACTTTGTAGCTAAGAATCTTCTTGAAAACATAATCCCCACTTACGGAGCACCAACAATTCTTTGCAGTGACAAGGTGATCTATTTTACAGGACAAGTAAGTAAAGAAATATATAGTATTTTTCCTGTTTATCAAAGATTTCATTGCCATGATCATCCACAAACTTCTGGGTTAGTATAAAGAACTAACAGTATAACAAAAACTAAATTAGCCAAGCTATCCACATTCTTAATCTAATCCTGCACTAAAATCTTTACTTTAGTCCTAAATTTTAGGTCTACTCTATTTGGGTCACATCAATTGACCCCCATGAAATTATTACTGGAAGGACTAAGATCCTTCCTTGCTTCTCAGCCTATACTAATATAGTTCAACCTGAATTATTTAAGTATTGGTAGTCTTTGATTCAGTACCCTAAAGAGTGCCTTTCCCAAGTCAAAGAAGATGTTGACAGCCAAAATTCAGAAATATAATAATTAGCCTCTATTAAACCAAAACCAAAAAAAAAAAAAAAAATCCACCGCTGTTGAGTTGTTTCCAACTCATAGCAATCCTAGTGCTCAGAGTAGAACTGCTTCATAGTTTCCAAGGAGTGCCTGGAGGATTCAAATGCCAACTTTTTGGTTAGCAGATGTAGCACTTAACCCACTACATCACCAGGGTTTCACTATTGAAACAGTGACCATGTATGTTGGAAGAGGCACCAATTAATGTTCCCTAGAAAGAACTGTATTTGGTCCTTCTTCCTAAACTTTGTTCTGCTAAATTACAGGGAATTAAAATGTGAATCTGTCTGTCTCAACAAGGATAAAGCCCCTGTCTAGACTGTGAAACCTACAGCAGGACTTAAACTAAATTCTAATGTCCTTGTGGCCAGAAGTAGATGATGTTGAAACAGACAACTCTTCCTAAAAGCAGGGAATAAGATTTCATGCAAGCCACTGGAATTGTTGCATTTTGTTTCCTCATTACTGATAATCTTATGGTAGTTGCATTTATTACACACTTAGGCTATTATCCTTTAACAGTCTCTGTTTCCATGCAAATAGCTAAGGATTTAGCATAGTAATTACTTTTATTTGTCTCATCCCTTACATGCTGAAATTATTTTCTGCTTTGAATTTCTTTTTGATAGCATGGTTTTCATTGATGGGAGCATGTTGAATCATCGAATGGGTCTGAATTCTTAATAGATAATACGGATTTTTTTTCTTTCCCCATCCACAAGCCAATCCTATGTGCTTAATGACATGTATGAACTGTCATTAATTATACTGCAGAGCACACTCTGAATCTATTGGTACATGTGTGCAACAAATAAAATTTTTGATAATTTCTGTTTTTCCTATCCAAAACTCAGACACCTCATACCCTGTAAAAATAGCAGTTCATGGCACACAGCCGTTTCTTTGGTTTGAGTCATAAAGGCACTTGCCCCTGTGGTGGCATGCACTGTTAGCAGTGCAGCAGCTGACCAATAAGCATTCAAAGGTGGAATACGTATTGGTCCTGAAAGGAACCCATGAACATGAAAGGGTTATTGTGTTAGTCTTCAGTAAGTATTCTTATAGCATGAAGTCTTTCTTAAGAATTCTCTTATCCCAATACAAGTTCCAGCATCATTTTTTAATGAGATCGAGAAACAAATCACCAATTTTGTTTGGAGAGGGAAGAAGCCCCGGATAAGTAAGGTACTACTAAAGAAGAAGAACACCCTGGGAGGCCTCTCATTACCCGACCTTAGAACATACTACACTGCCACAGTGGTCAAAACAGCCTGGTACTGGTACAAGAACAGACAGATTGATCAATGGAACAGAATTGAGACCCCAGAGATGACACCATCTGCCTATGAACAGTTGATATTCAGCAAAGGCCCTAAGACATTTAACTGGGGTAAAAACAGTATCTTCAACAAATGGTGCTGGCAAAATTGGTTATCCATCTGCAATGAACTGAAGCAAGATCCATATCTTACACCTTATACAAAAACCAACTCCAACTGGATAAAAGACCTAAATATCAAACCTAAAACGATAAAGCTCATCCAAGAAAAGGTAGGAACAACAATGGAAGTTTTAATACACAATGAGGACAGACTCCAAAATCTGTCAAACAAACCTCAATGAACAGAAGAGAAAATAGATAAATGGGAACTATTAAGAATCCAACACTTTTGCTCATCCAAAGACTTTATTAATAGAATTAAAAGAACACCCACAGAATGGGAAAAAATATTTGGCAACTCTATGTAAGACCAACACCTGATCTCCATAATCTATAAGTGACTACAAAATATCAAGAAGAAGAAGATAAACCATCCAATTAAGCGATGGGCAAAGGAGATGGACAGACACTTCACTAAAGAAGAAATCCAGGCAGCCAAAAAACACATGCGGACATGTTCACGATCTTTAGTTATTAAAGAAATTCAAATCGAGACAACAATGAGATACCATCTCACCCCAACAAGATTGGCCATGATCCAGAAAACACAAAACAACAAATGCTGGAGAGGCTGTGGAGAAAGTGAAACCCTCCTACACTGTTGGTGGGGTTGGAAAATGGTCCAGCCTCTTTGGAAGGCAATCTGGCGCTTCCTTAAAAAAATGGATATTGATATACCATTTGACCCAGTAATTCCACTACTTGGAATGTATCCTACAGATTCAAGGCCTTTCACACCAACGGACACATGCACCAGAATGTTTATCGCAGCACAGTCCACGATAGCAAAAAGATGGAATCAACCCAGATGCCCAACAATAGAAGAATGGATAGGTAAACTGTGGTACATATACTCAATGGAGCACTACGCAATGATAAAGAATAACGATGATTCCAGGAAACATCTCCTAACCTGGTTTCAACTGGAAGACATTATGTTGAGTGAAAGTAGTCAGCGACAAAAGGACAAATACTGTACGAGACCTCTATGATAAGATCTCAAAAACAGACTTGTGTATAGAAGAAAAGACTCTTTGACAGCTGCAAGGGAGGAGAGGGACAGAGGGCGGGGGGGGGAGGGTTTAGTTTAGATAGTTACTAGAAATGTAGTTGGGAGAAAACGGAGGCAGCACACATTAGGAACAAGAAGAACATTAAGTGGACTTCAGCATAACTTGAGTACTCCTTCCATCTTAACTCAATACTGCAAGGATAGAGTAGCTGGGGCAGGGGGCGGGGGACCATGCTCTTAGGCAAATTCCAGGCCAATTGGCACAACTAGCGTTTTGCTAAGAGAGGTCTCTGCACCCCACATTGGTGAGTGGCGTCTGGGGTCTTAAAAGCTGCCAAGCCGCCATCCGAGGACACAGCAAATGGTCCCAACTCAGCAGGAATGGATGATCACCGAGGGCCAAAATGGCATGCGGTAAAGACAACCGAGAAGACAGAGAGACCCACAAGAGTGGGTGCCTACATCGACTTGGGACCAGAAGAACCAGATGGTGCCCGGCTACCACCACTGATAGCCACCACGGAGCTCACAGACAGGAGCCTCACTGGCAACACAAGAATAAAAAGAGGTGCATCATGAGATCTCCACTAAATGACCTCAGTTGATGGTCCAGCAGTTTGGGGGTTCCTCTGAGAGCATGGCCTCCTGCCCTGATGCTGCCCTTACCCATAAATTATAACAAAGGTCCACTCTTTGGACAGGAATGGATTGGACTTGGCAATGCAGAGTGACCATATATTGGAAGCACTTTATGGTTCTATACATCTATAGGAAATCATCTTGCTGACCTCTGGCTGGAGGAAGGGGAGTGGACGGAGAGGAGGGGAAAGGAGACTGTTGGGAGGATGAGACATGTATGGAGCAGAGAGGAATAGTGTGCAGTCACCGGACAGGGAGAGCAGTGGAAGCTGCATATAGGTGGGCATGTAAATTTATATGTGAATGTACATTTTCACTCAGTTATGTTAAATAAAAATAAAAATTAAAAAAAAGAATTCTCTTACTGTATTTTGTGAATCTCACTGATATCTGACGTGATAATGTTAGACTAGTTCAATTGGTAGCTAATGCCAATAATCTGAATCGATGTTAGATTTGCTATCAAATACCCAAATCTAGACATTCTATTTCAGGCCCTTTAGCTATGCCTGTGTTTAACTATGGCTCTGTAAATGATTCTATTGTTAATGTTATCTTTTAAAATAGCTATATGTGTCAGATTGTGGCACCCTTCAGATTAAAAAGTCACCAGGTGCTGAATTTCCATTTAACTCAATACATGCTAGTTCATGATACAGAGAAAAGCTTGAAAAACTATACCAATAATACAGAGAAGTTTTACCCATATACTGACTGGTCACTCATGTGCCCAAGAAATCCCAAATACAATTAAAAAAAAAATTTTTATTGTGATTGACTCGACAGCAGTGGGTGGGTTATACAATCCATGTCTATTTGCCATATAACATCTGGAACTCACACCACTATTCTACTCTAACTGCTCGCCTCTCCCTTCCTCTCACTTTCCTTCCCTCCTGTGACAGCACACTCCCCCTTATCATCTAGAAGTTCTCACGCCCACTTGATCAAGACCTGCCCCCCATCTTCTTGCCCTCAGCAATGAGCTTTGTAGACAGCACCCAGGTATCTATTTATGTCCGGAAGTTTGTTTGGCATCAGGATCTATAATCCAGTTCAGTCTTTGTCTGGGGAGCTGACACTGGTGCTGGATGTGGTTTAGGGTTAGAGAGTCTGGGGATGAGGCTCACAGGGGACCCTCCAGATTGACAGACTACAAGTTGTGGTCATTTGGTAAAATTCTAGTTCTGCATGCTTATGTTTTCCCCACTGCATCAGGGGCTCTATACCATGCACCCTGTAAAGGCAGACATTGGTGGTGGCCAGGCACCATTTGATTCTTCTGGTCCCATGTTAAAGTAGTCTCTAGATAATGTGGCACCTTCCACCTGCTGGGCTCAAATTTTCCTCTTGTCATTGATGTCCTGTGTTTAGCTCTGGTCCAGATGAATTGGGACCAATTGATGTTACTTAGATACCAGTTTTTGATTTGGGCTTTTTTATATATATATTTTTCATTGTGAATTAAGAACAATTTTATAATCTATATCATGTTGCCATATAACAACCAAAACTTTCACCACTGTTCTACTCCAGCTACCCTCACCACTCCCATGACAGCACACTGCCCCTTTTGTTCAGAACCTTCTATGACCTGTTGACCAAGGTCTGGCCCTCCTCATTCAATCATCTCTGCTCCATTGAAGAGCCACTCAGACAATCCCTGTACATGTTTCAAGCTTTGTTCATCACCAGCCTTACTCTATGCTTCATGTAGTCCAGTTCAGCCTTGGTCTGGGGAGATGGCCCCAGTGCTGAAAGCAGTTTGGGGTTAGGGAGTCCAGGTACCACACTCCCAGGGGCTCTCCATTTAAAAGGACCATCACATGCAGTCTTTTGGTTGAGTTCTATCTCTGCCCTCTGCTCTGTTACCTACTGTGTTTGAGGCTCTGTTCTGTTTACCGCATCTGGGCTGTCATTGGTGGTGGCCAGGCAACATCTAGTTCTTCTGGTCCCATGCTGAAGCAGACTCTGGCTCATATGGCCCCTTCCATCCCATCTGGTGAGCTCATATTTTCTTCCTGTCCACAATGTCCACTGTTCTGCTCCAAGTGTATTGGGACCATTTGATGCTATTTAGATGACAGCTTGCTAACTTTTAAGACCCCAGATGACACTCATCCAGGTGTTATGCAGAGCATTATCTTAAGACAGGGAGAGACAAAAACTTTGGGTATGCCAGTTAGTTTAGATGTCCCCTGAGAGCATGGTCCTCTGCTCCCAGACCCAGTTTCTCTGTTCTTCCAGAGTGGTGGTCCACATTAAGGGGACAATTTAGTTTGGAAGTTGAGGAGTTGTGGGTACCCCAGTTCCACTGCATGCTGACACATCTACACCCAACCCTAATCCTAACCACTATCTATCCTCTCTCCCTCCCCACTGTTGTTACCAGCAAACACTGATTTTTTTTCTGTGCTTAAATGATTTGTTGCATCCTTTTAACAATAGTCTCATATAAAATTTGTCCTTTTGTGCCTGGCTAATTTCACTCAGCATTATTTCTTCTTCTAGATGGCCCCGTGTTGACACGTATTTCTCTAGGCCATTGTTGTTTCTTGTCATTGTGTAGTATTCCATTGTATGAGTGTACCACAGTTTGTTTAACCATTCTTCTGTTGATGGGCATCTAGTTTGCTTCCAACTTTTGGCCATTGTGGGGAGAGCTGCAATAAATATCAGTGTGCATGTATCTGTTTGAGTGGTGGCCATTACTTCTTTGGGATATATTTCAAGGAGGAGGATTGCTGCTTGTGTACGTCAACGGTCCTGTAGGCATGATCTAGAGGTGAGAAAAATCTTACCAACAACAGGAGCAGGGTAGGACTACAAATTATAGAATATTAGTAAAGGAATCTCTGAAACCCTTTTTAGTTAGGATTCCATGCCACTGACTTTGTAAACTTTATTGCTTAATAAAACATTTACAAGTCATTTTAACTATAACCCCTTTACTACACACTTCACCACCAGTGAATGTCAAACATGGTTGATATTTAAACATTGAAGCTGCCTGTTTTTCTCTAATGTAAAACTGTCCTGCTGTTTTAAGATATCCACAGCAATTATGGTATCATGTCCTGAATTGCTTCTTCCAGCTTTTTCTATACTGTCTGTCAGGTCAGACACTGAACTCTGACCTCCTGATTCATGACAGCACCTTTAATAGAAGCTTTATAGCAAATTTGACCATAGTTGATGAGCTATGACTTGTAACTACGTGAAGTCTCAAAATATCAATCTCAGAGGCTGAAACAGTTTCTAAGAAAAATGGAAATTATTTTCCTTCTGGAGCTTAACCTTACCCCAAAACCCACCATCACTGAGTCAGTTTCAACTCATAGCAACCCTACAGAACAGAGTAAAAGCAGGGTTCCCAAGGAGTGACTGGTGAATTTAAACCGCCGTGCTTTCAGTTAGCAGCCAGTCTCTTAACCATTGAGCCACCAGGACTCTGCTTGGAGTTCAGTATCCATAATTTTCTAAGTTTCAGGGAAATGCATGAATTTTGGCTACCATTTCCACATCTAAATTCTGTGGCAAACAAGCATGTAAAAAAATAAAATGTGACTTTTTTGTTTTTATAAAGGAAAAGACACATATATGTGCACAAAGCTCTGAGGTCTGAAGTAGTTGCAGCTCAACTTGAATATTTGTTTCTCCACATGTTAAAGAGAAAAGAAACAAGCTTTTCAAGATTGGTGTTTTAAGGACAAGGACCTCAAGTAGATTGTTAGGAAGTAGATATTCGGAGAGGGATGCATCGTGGCTTGAGTGAAGATACTAGATTTTCTCCAGTGTGGGAATCTAACTTGTTCATGAATTCAGGCAAGCTTGAAGGCTTCCTCACAGCCAGATAGGACACTATGAGCTCACAAGTCCATTAAACTGTAAAATGTATGTATTCTACCACTGTGCCAACCTAAAGCAAGAATGTAATGCAGTCCTTTAAGTGTGGGGAATATCTGGGCTGGATATCCCTGGAATCCGTTCTGGAGTTATGTGTCACCAGGCAGAAGCAATTCCTAGTAAAATGGCAGTACAGATTATACCTCAGCATCAGAAAACGAAAAGTTTCACAAGTATACCGGTAAACAACATGTGATAAATGGAGAATGGATTGAGGTTGTCAAGGATTTCATTTTACTTGGCTCCACAATCAACACTCATGGAAGCAGCAGAGAAATCAAAAGATACATTGCATGGGGAAAATCTGCTGCAAAGGACCTCTTTAAAGTGTTGAGAAGTAAATATGTGACCTTGAAAACTAATGTGCACCTGACCCAAGCCATAGCATTTTCTTTTTTTTTTATTTTATTTTTATTTTTATTTAACATAACTGAGTGAAAATGTACATTCACATATAAATGTACATGCCCACCTATATGCAGCTTCCACTGCTCTCCCTGTCTGGTGACTGCACACTAGTCCTCTCTGCTCCATACATGTCTCATCCTCCCAACAGCCTCCTTTCCCCTCCTCTCCGTCCACTCCCCTTCCTCCAGCCAGAGGTCAGCAAGATGATATCCTATAGATGTACAGAACCATAAAGTGCTTCCAATATATGGTCATTCTGCATTGCCAAGTCCAATCCATTCCTGTCCAAAGAGTGGACCTTTGTTATAATTTATGGGTAAGGGCAGCATCAGGGCAGGGGGCCATGCTCACAGAGGAACCCCAAAACTGCTGGACCATCAACTGAGGTCTTTTAGTGGAGATCTCATGATGCATCTCTTTTTATTCTTGTGTTGCCAGTGAGGCTCCTCTCTGTCAGCTCCGTCATGGCTGTCACTGGTGGTGGCTGGGCACCATCCGGTTCTTCCTGTCCCAAGTCGATGTAGGCACCTACTCTTGTGGGTCTCTCTGTCTTCTAGGTTGTCTTTACCGCATGTCACTTTGGTCCTCGGTGGGCATCCGTTCCTGCTGAGTTGGGACCATTTGCTGTGTCCTCGGATGGCAGCTAGCCATAGCATTTTCAGTCACGTCATATGCATGCAAAAGCTGGACAATGGGTAAGGAAGACAAAAGAAGCATTGACACCCAAAAGAACAAACAAGTCTGTTCTGGAAGAAGTACAACCAGAGTGCTCCTTGGAAGCAAAGGTGAGAGTGCATCTTGCATACTTTGGACATGTTGTCAAGAGGGATCAGTCCCTGGAGAAGGACATCATGCTAGATACACTGGAGGGTCAGTGAAAGAGAGAAAGACCCTCAACAAGATGGTTTGACACCGTGGCTGCAACAATGGGTTTAAGCATAGAAACAATCATGGGCATGGCACAAGACTGGGCAGTGTTTTGTTCTTTATACATAAGGTCACTGGAACTGACTCAACAGCACCTAACAACAACAGCATGATTATGATTTAAAATGTTAGAACATTAAAAATGTTGGTGACATCACCATCAATTTGTCTGACAGGAATCATAACAGAAGGTCCCAGACAGAGGTAGAGAAAAATGTAAACAAAATTCAGATTTACCAAAAAAAAATAAAATAAAATAAAAACCAAAAAAGTAGCCCTGACTGGTCTGGCAGAACCTGAAACTACCCCAAGACCATAGCTTCTGGAGACCCTGGTAGCTAAGAATTGAAGCTACTTTCCAAGTCCACCTTTCAACCAAGGATCTGGCAGGCCTAGAAAACAAACAATAAGACACTTGAAGAATGTGTTCTAGTCCACTGAAGTATAGAAGGTCAAATGGGTGACACCTGCTCAAAAGCAAAGATGAGAAGGCAGTTGGGATGGGAAAACTGGACAAATGGACACAGACACCACAGCGTAAAAAAGGGAAAGGAGGAGAGTACTGACATGATGTGGAGATTGCAGCAAATTTCACAAAATAAGTTGTGTATAAATTTTTGAATGAAAAACTAATTTGCACTGTACACTTTCACCTAAAGTACAATAAAATTAGAAACAAAACAAATGCTGGCAAGGATGTAGGGAAATTGGAATTCTTATCCATTGCTGACAGAAAATGCAAATAGTTCAGCCATTGTGCGAAACAGTGTGGTGATTCCTCAAACAACTAAAAATAGAACTACCATGTGACCCAGCAATTTGATTCTTAGGTATATACCCAAAAAACTTGAAAGTGACACTCAGAGACTTGCACACCAATGTTCACTGCAGCACTATTCACAAAAGGTAGAAACAACATAATGCCCATCAGCAGATGACTGGATAAACAAAATGTGGTACCCATACTACTCAATCAGTAGATGATGTTTTGATGATGCGACAATATGGACACAGTTGTATGACATTAAGCTAAATGAAATAAGTCAATAATAAAGCACAAATATTGTATAACCTCTCATGTAAAAAGACAAATGTATAGAGAGAATAAAGTTTATTAGTGGTTACTGGCAGAAAAGAAGGGGGTAGGGGGTTAGTTGTAATGGAGAAATCTAACTGATTAAGGGCAGAGTTGCAGAACCAGTTGTTATAATCATTTCCAGTAAGTTTTACATTTGTAAAAAGTTGAATTGACAAAAGTTCCGTCATTTACAACAGTGACAAAAAAGTAAATAAAGAGGAGCTGCTGAGGTTGCTTACATGCAACTAAAAACTTCACGGAGTTTGGTTCCTTGGTTTGGAGGTTTAGAGCCATGGTTTCATGGGACATTCCAGTTAATTGGCTTAATAATGTGTTTAGTGCTTCTCTTCTCCCTTCTAGTTCCTAACATAGTGCCTAGGGACTTAAAAACTTGTCACTGGCCATCTAAGGTACAACACTGGTCTATATTCTCCTGCAGCAAGAGAAAGAAGGAATCAGGAGCAGGAAACAGAATATGTGGCTAATTGCTTCCATGAACAACTGTCTGCTTTACAATGAAACCAAAAAAACTGGATGGTGCCAGGCTACCATTACTGAATATTGGATGAAAGATGCCATAGAAAAATCCTGATCAAAAAATGGCAAATACAGAACAGAACTTCAAATTCTTATGGACTCCAGACTTTCTAGAACCATAAAGTTTGGATGAACCACTGGAACTATTTCCTGAGATAATCGTTAAACCTTAAACCAAAAATATCCCCTGAAGTCTTCTTAAGACCAAATAATAGTTTATCTTAACTAGTAAAAACTGTCTGCATTGAGCATTATGCTCTTTTAAGAGCAGCGTATATGGAATAAAACTGATAACCAAGAGAGAAAACCCAAACCCATTGCCGCCAAGTTGATTCCAACTCATAGTGGCCCAATAGGACAGAATAGAACTCTCCCACAGGGTTTCCAAGAAGCAGCTGGTGATGGTGTATTTGAATTGCTCACCTTTAACCACTGTACCATCGGGGCTCCCAAACTGATAACAGGGACTGGAAAGATTAGCTAGGAATCTTACTGAGTGGTGAATTTATGTTAATAGGAAAGAATAACTCAGTGAAGAAGGGTAAGAATGGTTGCATAATTTGAAGAATGTAATTAATGTCATTCAAGTAGGAACTGTTGAGTTTGTGTATGTTTTGCTGTGTAAATTCTCAACAATACCAGCAGAACAAAATTTAAATCAAGAAAAAAGAAGAGCACAGGCCCGGGGGAGAGGCAGGGAAAAGAGATTTCCACAGATGCAGGAGAATGGAGACAACAGTAATGAGACTTCATCATTAAAGGGGGCTACGGCATCTGTGCTGTCCCCAGTACATGAGATGCGGGCTCAGCCACTCAATTTCAATATCTGAACACAGGGTAAGACCCAAAAGACTGTAAGACTAGGAAAGGCCAAGAATAAAACACTTGATGTATATTAATTTTTTTCCTTCAACAATTAATTATTGTTATTGATTTTTTTAAATCAGAAGCAATACATCAAACTGATTTACAGCTAGGAGGTAGTATAAAATTGACATAAAAATTCATGTGGAAAGGCTGGTTCACAAACAACAGACATTTGCCAAAGCTAATGAAATTGCTTAGAAACTACTGGACTGGACAGGCATCTTTGCAAGCTCTTCTCAACCTGATGAAACAGAAGGTATACTTTAACTTTTGATCCAGAGACTTTATTCAAGAGAAATAATCCGGATAAAGACACATCCTTTATGCATAAAGATCTTGTTCATAATGGTGTTGTTGTTGTTAGGGGCCATCAAGTTAACTTTCACTCAGAGCGACCTTATGCACAACAGATGGAAACACTGCCCAATCCTGCTCCATGCCTACAGTGGCTTTTATGCTTAAGTGCCTTGTTGCAGCCACTGTGTCAGTTCATCTTGTTGGGGGTCTTCTGATTTTCTTCCGACCCTCTACTTTAACAAGCATTATGTCTTTCTCCAGGGACTGATCCCTTTTGAGAAGGTGTCCAAAGTATGTAAGATGCACAGTCACCAGCTTTGCTTCCAAGGAGCACTTTGGTTGTACTTCTTCCAGAACAGATCTGTTTGTTCTTTGAGCAGTCCATGGTACATTCAATATTTTTCTCCAGCACCACAATTCAAATGCATCAATTCTTCTCTCATCCTCATTCACTGCATAACTTTTGCATGCATGTGATGCAATTAAAAACACTATGGCTTGGGTCAGGTACACGTTGGTTTTCAAGGTCACATCTTTACTTTTCAACACTTTAGCAGCAGATCTTCCCCATGCAATGTGTCTTTTGATTCCTTGACGGCTGTTCCCATGGATATTGATTGTGGAACCAAGTAAAAGGAAATCCTATAAGACTTCAATACTTTCTCTGCATATCAAGATGCTTCTTAACAGTCCAGTTGTGAGGATTTTTGTTTTCTTGATGTTGAGGTGTAATCCACACTAAAGGCTGTGGTCTTGCATCTTCATCAATAAGTGTTTCAAAACCTCTTCACTTCCAGCAAAACAGGGTTGTGTCATCTGCATAATGCAGGTTGTTACTGAGTCTTCCTCCAATACTGATGCCTGATTCTTCTTCATATAGTCCAGCTTCTTGCATTACTTGCTTTGCATGCAGATTGAAAAGGAGTGTTGAAGGTGTTAACTCTGAACCACAACTGTCCCTTTCCTGTCTTTAAACCATGCAATGTCCCCGTATTCTGTTCACATAACTGCCCCTTGACCCATATACAGATTCCTCATGAATACAATTAAATGTTCTGGAATTTCCATTCTCTTCAGTGTTACCCATAATTTGTTAAGATCCACACAGTTAAATGCCTTTGCACAGTAAAAAAAAAAAAAAAAAAAAAAAAAAGATGGGTAAACATCTTTATGGTATTCTCTGCTTTCAGCCAAAATCCATCTGACATCAGCAATGATATCCCTGGTTCCACATTGTCTTCTTTTTTTTTTTTATTATGACTGAGTGAAAATGTACATTCCCATATAAATTTACATGCCCACCTATATGCAGCTTCCACTGCTCTCCCTGCCCGGTGACAGCACACTATTCCTCTCTGCTCCATACCTGTCTCATCCTCCCAACAGTCTCCTTTCCGCTCCTCTCCACCCACTCTCCTCTCCACCAGTGATAGCTGTGATGGAGCTCACTAAGTTGAGTCTCACTGGCAACACAAGAATAAAAAGGGGTGCACCCTGAGATCCCTGCTAAAAGACCTCAACTGATGGTCCAGCGATTTCGGGGTTCCCCTGGGAGCATGTCCCCTGGCCCTGATGCTGCCCTTGCCCGTAAATCATAACGAAGGTCCACTCTTTGGACACGAATGGATGAGACTAGGCGATGCAGAGTGACCATACATTGGATGCACTTTACGGTTCTACGCATCTATAGGATATCGTCCACATTGTCTCCTGAATCAGGCTTGAACTTCCGGTGGTTTCCTGCCAATATGCTGTTGCAGTTACTTTTGAATGATCTTGAGCAAAAGTTTGCTTGTCTGTGATATTGATGATATTGTTCAACAATTTCCCCATTTGCTTAGACCATCTTTCTTGTTTAACAGGTAGAAATATAGATCTCTTCTAGTCAGTAGGCCAAGTAACTATCTTCTAAATTTCTTGGCACTTGTAACACTGCATTCATTTGCTAAAGCATCTCAATTTCATCAGTTCCTGGAGTCTCATTTTTCAACAATACCATCAATGCAGCTTTAACTTCTTCCTTCAGTACCACCAGTTCCTGATCATATGCTACCTCTTTTAAATCATAGACTACCTTGTTAAATGGTTAGATGTTGACCAATCCTTTCTGGTATAATCACTCAGTGTATTTCTTCCATCTTCTTTTGATGCTTCCTAGGTCATTTAGTATTTTCTCTGTGTAATCCTTCGGTATTACAACTTGAAGCTTGAATTTTTTCATCAGATCTTTCAGTTTGAGAAATGCAGAGCACATTCTTTCCTTTTGGCTTTCTATCTCCAGCTATTTGCACTTGTCTTTATGATACTTAGTCTTCATGAGTCAGCCTTTGAAATCTTCAGTTCTTTCACTTTATCATTCCTCCTTTTTGCTTTAGCTGCTTGAAGTTCAAGACCAAGTTTCAGAAGCTCTTCTGACATCCGATTTGGTCTTTTCTTGCTTTTCTTTTTAATGACCTCTTGCTTTCTTCATGGATGATGTCTTTGATGTCATCCCACAACTTATCAGGTCTTTTGCTGATCAGTGTTCAATGCATCAAATCTATGCTTGAGATGGTCTCTAAACTCAGGTGGGATGTACTCAAGGTCATACTTTGGCTCCTGTAGACTCATCCTAATTTTTCTTCAGTTTCAGTTTGAACTTGCATATGAACAACTGATGGTCTGTTCCACAGTCAGCACTTAGTCTTGTTCTGACTGATGGCATTGAGTTTTTCCATCATCTCTGTCCACAGAAGTAGTTTATTTGATTCCTGTTTATTCCATCTGGCGAGGTCCATGTGTATAGCCACCATCTGTGTTGGTTAGAAAAGGTATTTGCAATGAAGAAGTTGATAGTCTTGCAAAATTCTGTCATGTAATCTCCAACATCATTTCTATCACCAAGTCTATATTTTTCAACTGTTGGTCCTACTTCTTTGTTTCCAACTTTTGTATTCCAATCACCAGTAATTATCAATACATTCTGATTATGTTATTTGATCAGCTTTGGAATGCAGAAGCTGGTAAAAATCTTCAAGTTCTTCTTCTTTGGCTTTAGTGGTTGGTAAGTAAATGTAAATGATGGTCATATTAACTGGCCTTCCTTGTAAGCATATGGACATTATTTTATCACTGACATCATTGTACTTCAGGACAGATCCTGAAATATTCTTTTTTGATGATTAATGCAACACATTCCTCTTCAAGTTTTCATTCCCAGCATAGTAGACTATATGCTTGTGCAATTCAAAATGGCCAATACCAGTCTGTTTCAGCTCACTAATGCCTAGGACACTGATGTTTATGCAATCCATTTTCATTTTTTACAATTTCCAACTTTCCTAGATTTATACTCTTATGTTCCATGTTCTGATTATTAATGGATTCTTGCAGCTGTTTCTTTTCATTTTGAGTTGTGCCACATCAGCAAATGAGGTCCTGAAAGCTTGAATCATCTTTGTTGTTAAGGTCAGTTCTACTTTGAGGAGACAGCTCTTTCCCAGCCATCTTTTGAGTGCCTTCCCACCTGCAGGGCTTATTTCCTGGAACTATATCTGACAGTGTTCCGCTGCTATTCATAAAGTTTTTACTTGTTAATTCTTTTCAGAAGCAGACTGCTGGGTCATTCTTCCCAGTCTGTCATAGTCTGGAAGACCAGCTAAAATCTGCCCACCATGGGTGACCCTGCATGTATCTGAATACCAGTGGCATAGCTTCCAGCATCACAGCAATATGCAAACCCCACAGTACAACAAACTGACAGACAAGTGGGAGTTCATAACTGAAAGAAACAGAAAAATTAATGCCCAATATAAGATAATGGTTGGTTAAATTACAACTACCCAACAGATAATTATTCACTAAAGTCATTATATATAAAGACTAAATGTCAACAGTTAAAATGACTGGCATCAATGTTAAGTGAAAAAAAGAACAAAAAGCTATGTTTTCAATTATGCAGAAATATTGCATTATGTATGCTTAAGGACAACACAACCCATTGCCATCCACTTGATCCCAGTTCATAGTGAACCTATACAACAGAATAGAACTGCCCCGAAGGGTTTTCAAGGAGTGGCGTGTGGATTCAGAATGCTGACTTTTGGTTAGGGCTCTACCACCAGGACTCCAGTGACAACACAAGACCACAGAAATAGTACACGCATTAGGATAATAGAATTTTAGATGATTTGTGCAATAAATGTTATTTGTCCATTTATTGTGCTGTTTGTGAGATAAGTAAAAATAAAGAGAAAAAAGTTGGTGCCATTGAAATAAATATTAAAATAGCACATATTTAAACAAATTTTATCCAAGAATAATAGAATTTTGATAATTTGTGAAGCAGCATGACTCACAGAGACCCTGGTGGTCTAGTAGTTAAGTACTATTCCACCAACCAAACGGTCACAGTAAAATTCTTTTTAAACGGAGTAATAAATATAATAAAGCAAAGCTTTTTAAAATAGATATAAAAACAAACTTCCTTAAAAAAAAGTTCCTTCAATAATATACTCATCTTGCAAATAGTAACTGGTTCATGTTCACTAAATAAACATTTATTTGAGTGCTGTCAATCACTGGGTCAGATTGTTTATCCAGAGACTATGCTGTGGAAAAACTAAGCATTTACAGATTATTATAGAGAGCATGAGGAAACAGTGAAAAAAAAACAAGTCAGCTGAGAGACTGTATCTGAGAGTGGACTGGCCTCAAGATTTCCAATGCAATACCATTAAAGGATGCAAACATACTTACATCCTAGCCTCCCAAGGTTTCTGTTCTAACCCAACTGTGCAAGCTGAAACCTAAAATATCCTTGAGCTCTTCTCTTCCCACCAGGTTACTGACTTATCTTCTACTATGTCAAGCTATCTGTTTCTACTGATCTCCAGTGCTATAATCAAGTAAGAAAATAGCAACTCACCAAGAGTCAGAGTTGATTCGTCGGCTGCTAGTAACAGCATGTACAGAACATTTCTGCAAGCCCATTGTAAATACTAACTGGTTTAATTTTTACAAAGAATCTTAATTTATAGAAAGGAAAACCAGTTAAGCAATTTATCTATTTAGAAACTAGTAAATGGCAGAGATGAGATATGAACAGAAGCAGACTAGCTTCAAATTACATGCACAGAACCACTGGTGTCATTTCTGCTCTTTTACTATCCTAAGACTGCACTCAGTAATAGACACATATGTCGAATAATCCCCAGAAGTGGTTTACTAAATATTTAACTGTATATGTCATTGCCTTTCTCTGTCCCTGAAATACACGTTGAGCGCAGAGCACACATTTGTCCTGTATACACAGAAGAGATGCAATATATATTTTGTTCACTCATTTAACAAATACTTGTTAAATACTGTGCACCAGATACTGTTCTAGATGATGGGGGATACACTGGTGAACAAAACCAAAAAATTGTCAGTGTTATGGACCTTGCATACTAATATCGGGTTAATTTAAAAGAATACAACCTGTTGCCATCAAGTCAATTCTAACCCATAGCTACCCTATAGGACAGAGTAGAACTGCCTCATGTGGTCCCCAAGGAGTGGCTGGTAGATTTAGACTGCTCATCTTTTGATTAGCAGCTAAATTCTTAACTACTATGCTACCAGCACAATAAATGTGCTACCTTATGAGGATACTTGTCTTAGTGGTATTCATAATCATAAAAATTTTTCAACAACTCAGAACCAAACCCAAACCTGTTACTTTTGAGTTGAACCAACTCATCGCAACCCTATAGGACAGACTAGAACGGCCTCATAGTCTTTCCAAGTATGTAATCTGTACTTTTTCTTCAGCAGTGGGAATCTTTACAGAAGCAAACTACCACAGCTTTTTCCCATGGAACAGCCTTTTTGTTCAAAACCTTCAACATTTTAGTTAGCAGTTGAGCACTTAACCACTACATCATCAGGCTCCTAACACTCAAATGCTTAATAATAATGAATAGACAGTCATGGGATATCCCTCAATTCCAGTTACTCCAGTGACTTTTGAAACTAGCATCTTTCCTGACTTAAAGGAACCATCACTGTGCCCAGTGGCAAGTGTTAGGAATGAGCAGAGAGAACCAAGACTGTGCCACCTGGATTAAGAAACTAATTTTTTTTTTTTCTTGAGTCCTATATACTTTCAGAAAACCAATGTCTCTGCAAATAGACACAAAACAGACAGGGCAGCTCCTGAGAAACTACCTTGCATCTACTACATTCTCTCAAGGAAAAAAAGGCTGAGTTTCACAAAACAAACATATGTCAGGGAAATATACTGATGATAAACTGACAAACACACAGACAGTAATGCATTAACAGATGGTGAAGACTACATGTATCACTTGTTAATCCTTGATTTCTTTTACTGAAAGTTAGATTTCATTTGAAAAGTAGCAAAACATGAGTTACATTGGTCTCAAAAATTTTATACAAATTTCCAGTTGAAGTTGTTCTCATCCTAACATTATCTCTTTAAATAAACAGACATAAGATATTTATTTTTATTAACATCTATTTTATCTTGAAGAAGAGAAACAATATTTCGATATGAAAATTCAGCAAATTTACATTCAATGTCAGCAGTTGAATGTCTTTAAACACAAGAATTTATCAATACAATCCCATAATGAATGTGAACCTCCAAATGAGAAATAACAGATACTTAACTGCAGATCTACTTCTAATATAAATTACATTTATAGGCGTACACTTTCATCTAGCAGCATTAGGAGTAAAAGATACTTCATCATAATAAAAAAATGAAACAAGAGATTTCTACTTTGTTAAAATGTACACTTGCATGATATGTATGTAGCGTTAGTACAAATCCTGATCTGCTTAGAAAAGCCTTTTTTTAAAAAAAGGTAGCTGTAGCTGTAGCTTTAGCAAAGTTTATTCTTAGACAGTCCAGTAGGCTACAAGCCTAAATTCAGGATGTCTAAAGCCCCCCCTCCAAAAAAAGTGAATTACCACTAAGAATTTGAAATCAAAGAATGATACCGAATAGGTATATAAAAAGAAAACGCCCAGTGCCATCGAGTCTATAGCGTGCACAAGCTTTCGGTATACTCACTGTACACTAGTTGCATTTGATGCCATGTTCCTTAAACCAGAGAAATAGAAATTCTGGTTTTACAACAAATGCCCCAAATGCCAATTATAGCTCAAAGTTGACTTGTCATCTTTTTTTAGAAATGTGTTTCATTCTCTTAGCTAGCTCTTTCTGATAAACCTTTATAGCCTCAATTTTGTCCTGGTCATTTGAGTTCAGCTACTTTGCCTTTAGGGCAGATGCTGACTTGAACATTCCAGCATCCACAAATTCCCAGTAGTGTGGATAGACGCTTGTACCTGCCAAAAGGCAGGGGCAGGCAGACCAGAACAAAACCTGGGCTCTCTCCACACACCTCATGACAGGTCCTGAGAACATAAGGGCAAGCACTTACCGGGTGCCTTAGGCGGCAGAGCCAATTCTTCCAGAGGAGAGCTCGGAACTGGCGCCCTGTATGCATCATGCCACTATGTCCTGTCACTGACCTCATCCAGGAAGTCAGCACTAGCACAACACTTATATCTGCTGGGCCAAGCAATGGCAAGTTATGCTATTAGTCAATCCAACAAAAGTGAGTGACGCAAGAGAGATTACTGGTAACTGAATAACAAAGGAATCAAATGTCCTTTCTTGTTTGCAGTTGCTAAGAAATCTTATATTTTTCGTGAGATGGGGATGGGCTACAGGATGCTGCCTTTGGAGCATTTTCTTTCCTTGGCATCCACACAGAGCATGCCCTTAACTCACTCTTCAAGAACACACACAAGGAAGCCTGTACCAAAAAGAGATGCTCAAGTTAACATTTACCATTCTTTTCCTTTGATTTTAATTGAGTGGAATTCTTTCTCCTGCCTCCTGAAACATCAGCAATCACATGAATTTACCAAAATATTTTCCATTTCAGTGGCCTTATAGCAGAGAATGGTAAGAAAAGAAGAGGGAAGCAGAGTTGATCTTTGGGGTGATTGGGGCCGGAAGAGGGGAAGGTGGTTCATAATCCACTCTGCTGCCTGCCCCTCCCTCATTCACTTTTTCCACAGGGGGTCAGTTCTGTGTTTTGTGCTGTGTTTCAGAGAGGGTAAACTGGTGTGAGCAGAACAGGAAGTCTGATCTACTTTGACTTATTCTATGAGGAAACTTTGGAAGGACAAGGGGAAGAACCAGCCACAGCAACAAGGCAATTCTCGTTCTCTTTTGTAGGTGATTGTTGATGCCCCCGGTGACTCTGAGGGGAAAAAGAGTAGACAGCAAAAGACAAGCCAGCACAGCAGCCATGGTGGGGGCTCTCTGGAGCCTTCCCTTGAATGCAGCAGGCTTCAGGTGGCTCCTGAGTGAGGAGATGGCATTAGCAGGCTGGCCGTGGGACAGAGTTGAACACTTGTGATTCTTGCATCTCTTTTTTCTAAAGAGACATGATGAGCTCAGCTGGTAACTGGTTGTTCCCTCCTCCCAGAGTCTTCATGGGTTCCTGTTGCCCCACTGTGGTCAGAGCTGAGGCATCTTGACCCTGTGATCTTTTATTTCATAAAGCAATTTCCCAAGCTTGATAGGCTCTTATAAGTGGCTTTTGCAAAAGGAAATAGGAATTGACTCAATTATTCTGGAAAGATATTTTCTAAAAGGAACACACAAGACTTTCAACAGCCAAATTTTTGGAAATAGATCACTAAGTGTTTCTTACAAAGTGCCTCTGGTTGGACTTGAACCTCCAGCTTTTCAGTTAGCAGCCTACCATGTTATCTGTTGGCACCAGCTAACACTTCTTTGGAAGGGTACAAATAAGTAAATCTCACTATGCGAATCCTCTTGGCCGTGTAGCCAAGCCCAGAGAAACCTGCACCTGTGGTGCTGCCAAATGAGCATGCAGCCTTGAACCTGGCCATCCTACCCACACTTGGGTTTCATGACTGCCATGGATTGAATTGTGTCCCCCCAAAAATATGTGTAGTAATTTGGCTGGACCAGGATTCCCCGTAATCTGTGATTTTCCTCCATTTTGTGATTTTCCTATGCTGTATGTTAGTGGATTAGAGTGAGACATAAATCCCTTCATAAGATCACCTCCTTGCTGCTCTGTAAAGGGAGTTTCCTGGCGTATGGCTTGCACCACCCTTTATCCTATCATCCTATGAGAGATAAAAGGAAACAGAAGCCAGCAGAGAACTGAGAACCTCACACCATCAAGAAAGCAGCACCAGGAGAATAGTGCATCCTTCAGACCTGAAGCTCCTGAGCTATGCTCCCTGAACATAACACAAGGACTTTCCTCCACAGTCAACAAGGAAGAAAGCATTTTCTGGTGTGGACATCCTGAATTTGGACTTGTAGCCTACTGGACTGTGTAAGAATAAACTTCCCTTTGATAAAGCCATCCACTTTGTGGCATTTCAGTTAGAGCAGCACCAGATGACTAAAACAATGAAGTCTTCACCTCTTTGCAAATTGAATTGTGAACACCCTCATGGAACCTCAGCAGTAGCCACGAACTTCCTAGGTAGAAGAACCCAAGCAAAGGTCATCTTCCCAATGGTCACACACTATTCTTGCATGCCTATCACTGAGCACTGAGAAAGCTTCCATTGCCCAAGTACTGCTTAGAGTCCTTACATAGTGCCCTGCTTACTAACATGCTGTAGCCACACATCCCAGCAAGCTACCTGATGAGTTTTCTCTTCTTCTCCCAACTGCATACCTTCTCCCAGCTACATTCTTACATGTGTCCTTACTCAGTAGATAACATGTACAGAGGGAAGCATTAAAATTCTAAGTGTAACCATGGCAATTATAAGGTTGGCAAAGACTACTGAGTATGCTACGGGCTGACAAAAGAATGAACAAATCTCTCTTAGAAGTACAGCCAGAGTGCTTCTTCAAAGGAAGGAGGATGAGACTATGTCTCACGTAATTTGGGCATGTTATCAGGAGGAATCAGTCTCTGGGGAAACACGTGAGGCAGAGTCAAAAAAAGGAAGACCTTAACGAGATGTGTTGACACAGTAGCTGCAACAATGAGCTCAAACATCTCAGTTGTGAGGACAGCTCAGGAACAGGCAGTGTTTTGTTCTGTCGTGTGTAGAGTTACTATGAGTTGGAACCGACTTACTGGCAACTAACAACAACACGCCACAGCAATTACAGTAGCCCTTAGGGTCAGCCCCCTCAATACCTCTTCTATTAGATAAGGACAGCAACAAAGGCTTACTGGTTCAGTGGGGATTAGAAAATGAGCAATTTCCTAGTAAACCCATATCACAAAGAGAGCTGAGGAAGAAAAGAAAGATTTGCTAACAAAGCCTGGAAATTTAAATCTGCATTTGAGGACCCGTAAAGAAGAGTCTGGGTAAGGAATTTAGGGCTGACACTTGCACCTCACCTGAATCTGAAATTTTGAAGACAAAGGGAATTTCTTTGGCCTTGTAAGACACTGGGTGAGAAAACACTGGATTTAGCAGAAGACCCCTTTGAATGAAAGGATCTTGAGAATGAAGAAGAGTCGGAGACCATCTCTAAAGCTGAAAATCTTCCTAAGGAAAACTGGTGGCTCTATACATGTAACAATAAACCAGTTGTCATCAAGTCAGTTCTGACTCATGGTGACCCTATATGTGTCAGAGCAAAACTGTGCTGCATAGAGTTTTCAGTGTCTCCTTATGGAGCTTCAGATTACCAGGCCTTTGTTCTGAAGTGCCTCTGAACTCAAATCTCCAACTTTTTGGTTAGCAGCCACGCAGGTTAACTGTTGGCATCACCTGGGGATTCCCTGTATTCATTAAATTGTCATGAATTCTGTGTGCGGGAAAGATTGCAGATTGCATGCCTCCAGCCAAGTGCCGTCAGGCATCAGTTATTGTAAATCTGGATTCCATGTCTACTGGTACTCTGCCAGCAGACATCTTGAATCAGTTAATTAAAATAATATTTGGCTTTATAAATTGTTAAGTGGATGTTTTCCCAGTGTCTGCTTTCTGTTAATTTCCATCTCCACCCACCCCATCCTTTTACCCTGTGGTGAGTCTACTTCACTGAGTGGCTGACCTTTGGCAAACTACTACCCATTTCTGTGCACATTTCTGTTCTAGAAAACAGTAGTGCTCAATGTGGTGGTTAATGTTTTGTGTCAATGTGGCTAGTCCATGATTGTAATTATCCTTCACTTTGTGATCTTATATAATTATCCTCCATTTTGTGATAATATGTAATTGTTCTCCATTTTTTGTGGTATAAATCTTAACCTGTATATGTTGAGGCACAAGTAGGTTAGGGTGTGTCATGTGTCACCACCCTTAAGTAACTGATATCAGAGGAGTTTCCTTGGTGGGTGACCTGCATCAAATACATAAATTGATATCCTGGAAAAGCTCTCCCTCACTCTAGATCCTGCACAGAGCTTGTCATATCTGGTCTCCAGTTCTTGGCACTTGAGACATCAGTGTGCCTGTTGATTCTGGGATTTGACAGAGTCTGCAGCCCTACAGCCAGTAGTCTGTCATCTGACTTGTGGTCTTCAGATCCATGCTGCAACCACATGAGTTCACAGAAACCTGCAACATGATACTGAATACATACATATATATATCCAGTATCATGAAATGTATACATAAACATTTCAAAAGTTTTGTTTCCCTAGAGGACCCAGCTTAAGACATTCATTCAAAAGACATTTGTAAGGGTTTGATGAGATAATGTTAGCAAAGATCCTAGACAAGTGGCTGGCACTCAAAATATTTTAGTTAATACTGTTATTTGTTATTTATTCAACCCATTAAAATACAGATCACATTGAATAAAACACAGATTGATATGATATCTCTCATTTGTACTACAGGGGATATCTATTCTTTATAGGAAGGTATCATGCACTGTGTGCCCCCCAAAATGTTTGTAATAATTTGGCTGGGTCATAATTCCTAGTATCATGTGATGTTCCTATATGCTGTAAACCCTGTCTCTATGATGTTAATGGGGAGGATGAACAACAGTTATACTGATGGGGCAAGATTTAATGTGTACAATTGTGTTGTGCCTTGAGGCAATCTCTTGAGATATAAAAGAAGCTACCAGAGAGAGTTGGGGACCTCATACTACCAAGAAACAGTACAGGGAGCTGAGTTCGTTCTTTGGTTAGCAGCTGGGGTCCCTGCTCCTGAGAAGTTCCCAATCCACGGAAAGGTTGATGACAAGGGCCTTCCTCCAGTCACTAGAGAAATCCTTCCCATGGAGCTGATAACCTGAATTTGGATGTGTAGTCTACAAGACTGGGCAAAAATGGGGGAGGGCACCGAGATGGCAGACCTAGACACATGTCACCATGATTTTGTCTGAGAAGTAAGGCCTAGAAAAATTAATGAACAAAGCAGTGTGGACATACTGGGAGACTCAAGATCTGGTGTAGGGGTGTGAGATTGGATAGGGTGACAGAAAGGGGAAACTACCTCTGTTGGAAGTGAGGCAGTGGTACACTGAATCCTGCTTCTGCTGGCTCATCACTTGAGGGGATTGCAGGTTAACCAGATGGCTGGGACCTGGAATGTCAAGCCTGTGAGCTTGGCACACTCCAGCTCCTACATTGAACTGTGGTGCTTAAGTAAACAGCTTATCTTGTTGCAGAGAGAATATGCTTGGGACAACCACACTGAAAGAGTTCAGAAAGCAACTGAGGGTGCCAAAGCCCCTCCCTCCTCTCTCCTCTGCACTGGGCCATAGCTCCTGCTGACCCACTGCAGTAGAGGCAGCTCAAGTGGGACGCCATCTTGGTAAAAGCAGAGGTGGAGTTAGCCACAGCTGAGGTCTCACGTGGGGCTAATTCTTAAGCTCAGCAACAGTGCCTGTCTGAATACAACTTCTCCCAACAGAAAAGCTGCTATTAAAACAATCATACCTAGAGAATGTGGTGGGGGCTGGTGGCTCAGTGTGGCAGTGCCCTAACACCTCCCTTACTTGAACCACATCATACTGTCTGGGGATAGCCTGTGACGTGTTATTTTTGTCAGCCAGGATATGGGGCCTGCCACACCTGAGGGCCCAGCTGCTTTCAGTTGCAGCTGGTCAACGCCTCTCCTAGCAGAAAGGCAACTTTTATGATAGGAACAGCTAGAAATAGCAGCAGTGACTGGTGCCTGAGTGGTGTTACCACTCAGTGTTACCACCTCTACTAGCCCTCAGTGAGCCACAACATAGCATCAGCTGACAGCCCCTCAGACTCCATAAATAGGGCACCATATTTCCAGCCAGGAAGTGGGGACTGCCACCCTGAGGGTACAGTTGATTTTGGTGGCTACTGGACAGCACCCCTCTCAGCAGAAAAGCAGTGTTTAAGACAAATGAATCTGGAGAACACAGTGGTCTCTGGCAACTGAGTATGGTGGCATCCTTCTCTCTTCCCTTCCCTGAGATGCACCACAGTCTCAACTGGCATGAGGACAGAGAGTTGGCACCAATAGCTCACAATCTCTAGCAGCCAGGAGGCAGAGCTTGCTACAGCTGGGAACAGACATTAAGCCAAGTAGCTCATGGGGCCTGACAGAGTCTATATTGCCAGAGGAGCTATACATAAGCAAGCTGCACCTAGAGTATGCAGCAGCAACTGGGGATCAAATCTAGTGGAACCTTTACTCACTCTTTTCTTGGAACAATGCCATAGTTCTCATCGATGTAATACCAGAGAAATCGAACAGTTTCTTGATGGCATGAAAACAACAATCAGTATCTAGCTATTCAAAGAAGCAGAGCATCACAACTCCAGAAAACTCCATAAAGAATCAAAACACTCCTAGGATGAAGAAATCTTTCTGAAATCCTCAGAGGTTAAATACAAAATAATTATGTACAGAGCCCTTCTAGAGATTAAACAAAATGCAGTACAACAAAATGAAAAATTAAACAAGATATATGAACTGCTAGAACATTAACGATCTGAAATCAAGCAGATCAATAATAAAACTACAGAATTAGACAGTTCAATGCAAAGCCAACAGAACAGGATGGAGGAATTGGAATGAAGCATTAGTGTGAAGATAAAGCAACTGACACAAGCACTTGTGAGGAGAAATGAGATAAAAGAAACAAGAAAAATGAAGAAGCATGTGGGACTTTATCAAGATGAATGATCTATAAATAACTAGAGTTCCTGAACAGGGAAGACAGCAGAAAATACAGGAGAATTGTTGAAGAGTTGCTGACAGAAAACTTCTCAGAAATCACAAAAGAAAAGAATACAAACACTTAAGATGCTTATAGAACACCACAAAAATTAGATCCCAAAAGAAAGACACCAAGACATAATCAGGCTTAATAAAACAAAACATAAAGAGAGGGTCTTAAAGGCAACGAGGCTTAAAATAAAACTAATGTACAAACAGAAGCCCTGTAAGCTTTGGTCTGACTTCTCAGCAGAAATCATGTTGGCAAGAAGACAGTGGGCTGCCACATGCAAAGCCTTAGAGGAGAAAAATTTCCAACCAAGAATTATATATACTGCAAAACTGCCTCTCAAATATCACAGTGAAATTAAGACATTCTCAGATTAACAGAAGCTTAGAAATTTTGCAAAACCCAAACCAAAACTACAAGAAATACTGAAAGAAGCTCTTTGTTTAGAAAAACAATAACACGCGTATTTAAAGATGTAATCAGGACACAGCATCCAGAGTCCTACTCATTTAGGGAAGTCACTAAGTTTAATAAAAGCTGAAATATTAAAAGTAGGGAACCAGTGATCTTAACACAAAAACTGTGACCTCATCATACTATAAAGAAGGGTACATAACAGCAGCTACAACCCTTTCAGATGGAGAGGAAAATAAAAAGATACACAGAAATGAAAGATTAGTTTAAACTTAGAACATCAAGGAGGGTAGCCACAAAGCAAACTAAAAAGGTGGTATAGCAAAACAAGAAACAATACAGGAGTCTCAAAAAACACAAAATCAACACTGAAAAAGATGAAAAGTAAACCTACAGAGAAAAATAACCCAGAACAGAGTATGAAAAAGAACAAAGGAACCATCAACAACACAAAAGTAACATCACCAAAATGACAGCACTAACAAATATCTATCAGTAATTACACTGAATGTAAATGCATTGAATGTTCCACTAAAGAGGCAGAGAGTAATAGTTTGGATCAAAACACACGATCCATTTATATGTTGCTTATAAGAAACACACCTTAGACTCAAAGATATGAACAAACTGAAAATCAAAGGATGGAAAAATATATACCAAGCTAACAATATACAAAGAAGAGCTGGAGTGGCAATACTAGTCTCAGACAAAATAGATTTTAATATAGAATCTACCACTATGGACAAGGATGGTCACTATTTATTGCTGAAAGATTCAATACATAAGGAAGATATAACAATATTAACTATCTATGTACCCACTACTGGAACATCTAAATACATCGATCAAATAATGACATCATTGACAGATTAGATAGATCTCTCTACAGTAATAGTACGGCTCTTCAACACTCCACTTTCAGTAATGCACAGATCATCTACAAAAAAGCTCAGCAGAGATACAGAAGATCTTACTGAGAAAATCAACCAGCTAGGCCTCATTAACATATAGAGAACTTTTTACCCAACAAAAGATAAGTACACCTTCTTTTCCAATACACCTGGAACATTCTCCAGAATAGACCACATATTAGGCCATAAAGCAAATCTCAACAAAATCCAAACCATCAAAATATTGCAAAGCATCTTTTCAGACCATAAAGTTATAAAACTTGAAATCAATAGCAAAAAAAAAAAAATAGGCAGAAATTTGAAGTCATGGAAACTGAAATACACCTTCCTCAATAATCCATGGAAGATAGAAGAAGTCAAAGGCATAATTAAGAAATTTATGGAATCAAATGAGAATGAAAACATGTCCTACCAGAAACTATGGGACACAGCCAAAGCAGTGCTCAGAGGTCAATTTATAAGTGCATACATCCTAAATGAAGACAGAGCCCAAACCAAAGAATAAACCCTACAACTTGAACAAGTAGGACAATAGCAACAAAAGAACCCTTCAGGCACCAGAATAAAACGTATAATAAAGATTACAGCAGAATGAAATGAATTAGAGAATAGGAAAACTGAAAGAATTAACAATATCAAAAGCTGATTTTTTTAAAAGATCAACAAAATTGGTAAACCACTGGCTAAATTACAAAAGAAAATCAGGGGGGAAAACAAATAACCCATATGAGAAATTAGATGGGCAATGTCATAACAGAGCCAATCGAAATCAAAAGTATCACAATAGAACACTATGAAAAACTGTATTCTAATAGATTTGAAAACCTGTAGGGAACAGGCAAATTTCTAGATTCATATCACCTACCAAGATTATCACAAGGAGAATTAGAACATGTTGATAAATCCACCACAAAAGAAGAGATTGAAAAAGTAATCAAAAAGTACCAACCAAAAAAAGTCCTGGTCCAGATGGCTACATCAGAGAATTCTACCACACTTTTAGAGAGGAGTTAACTCCAATACTATTAAGCCTATTTCACAGCATAGAAAAGGACAGAATACTCCCAAATTCATTCTATGAAGCCAGCATAACACAAAGCCAGGGAAAGATTCCACTAAAAAACTAAATTACAGACCAATATCACTCATCAACCTAGATGCAAAAGTCTTCAACAAAATCCTAGCCAACAGAATTCAACAACATATCAAAAAAATAATTCATCATGACCAAGTTGAATTCATATCAAGCATGCAAGGCTAGTTTAACATCAGATAAGCAATTAACGTGGTAAACCACATAAACAAACACAAAGGCTAAGAATCTCCTGATTTTGTCAATTGATGCAGAAGAGGCATTTGACAAAGTCCAACAACCATTCATGCTACAAATTCTCAGCAACATAGGAATAGAGGGGAAATTTCTCAGCACAGTATGAGGCATCTACACAAAGCCAACCACCTACATCATCCTGAATGCTGAGAGACTGACAGAATTCCCCTACAGAACAAGGATGCCCACTCTCACCACTTCTATTCAACATTGTACTAGAGGTTCTAGCCAGAGCAATCAGACAAGACCTAGAAATAAAGGACATCCGCACTGGCAAAGAAGAAGTAAACATCTCCCTGTTTGCAGATGATATGATTGTAAACACAAAGAACCCTGAAGAATCCATAAATAAACTACTGGAACTAATAGAAGAGTTTAGCAAAGTATTGGGATATAAGATAAACATAAATAAATCAGTAGGATTCCTTTACACCAACAAAGAGATCATCAAAGAGAAAATCATCAAATCAATATCATTTACAACAGCCCCCAAGAAGATAAAATACCCAGGAATAAATCTAACCAGAGATGTAAGAGACCTATACAAAGAAAATTACACAACCCTACTGTAAGAAACCAAAAGAGACTTACATAAATGGAGATACCTACCTTGCTCATGGATAAGAAGACTTAAGGTTGTGACAATGTCTATTTTACCCAAAGCAATCTAGGTATGCAATGCAATCCCAATACAAACTCCAGTGTTGTTTTTTTAATGAGGTGGAGAAACAAATCACCAACTTTGTTTGGAAAGGGAAGAAACCCTGAATATGTAAAGCACTACTAAATAAGAATAACACAGTGGGAGATCTCACACTTCTCAACCTTAGAACCTATTGCACTGCCACAGTAGTTCAAAACAGCCTGGTACTGGTACAGAGACATATAGACCAAAGGAATAGAACTGAGACCCCAGAAATATCACCATCCTCTTATGAACAGCCGATATTCAACAAAGGCCCAAAGGTTGTAAGCTGGGGTAAAACCAGTCTCTTTAACAAATGGTGCTGGCAAACTTGGATATCCATCTGCAAAAAACTGAAACATGACCTGTATCTCACATCTTACACAAAAACTTACTCAAAATGGATCAAAGACCTAAATATCAAACCTAAAACGATAAGGATCATGCAAGAAAAAATAGGAAGTCCTAAAACACAGACTGCAAAATCTGACCTGACCAACGATGCATGAACAACAGAAGAGCAAATTGATAAATGGGAACTACTAAGGATCAAACATTGTTGCTCATCCAAAGACTTTACCAAGAAAGTTAAAAGACTACCTACAGAATGGGAAAAAACATTTGGCAACTAAACTTTGGAAGGACATCTGATTTCTGTAATCTACAAGGCATTGCAAAATATCAACAAGTAAAACGTAAATAATTAAGCAATGGACAAAGGACAGACACTTCACCAAAGAAGATATCCAGACAGCCAAAAGATGCATGAAGAAGTGCTCATAATCATTAGCTATTAGAGAAATCCAAACAAAAACTACAATGAAATACCGTCTCACCCCAACAACATTGGCCATAATCCAAAAATCACAAAACAACAAATCCTGGAGAGGCTATGGAGAGACTGGAACTCTCCTACACTGCTGGTAGGAATGCAAAATGGTACAACCACTTTGGAAAGCAATTTGGTGCTTCTTTAAAAAGCTAGAAATAGAAACACCATATGATCCAGCAATCCCACTGCTTGGAATACGTCCTGTAGAAATTAAGGCAGACACACAAACAGATTCATGTACATGATTGTGCATTGCAGCACTGTCCACAGTAGCAAAAAGATGGAATCAACCCAGGTGTCCATCAATAGATGAATGGATAAATACACTATGGTATAAATAAACAATGGAACATTACACAATGATAAAGAACAATGATGACTTTAGCAAGCATCTCATAACCTGGTTTCAATTAGACGACATTATGCTGAGTAAAATCAGTGGCAAAAGGACAAGTATCGTATGAGATCTCTGCTACAAAGACTTAAAAATAGACTTATGTAGAGAAGAAAAGACTCTTTGATGGCTACAAGATGGGGGAGGGAGAGGGTTAGTCATGGAATTAGATAGTCAATTAGGAATTTGGTTAGGTGAAAGCAGTGACAGCACACAGCAGAGAGCAGATCAATATAACTGGACTGCAGTGTAAACTGAAAGGTTTTCCAAACTCAACCCAATATTTCAAGAGATAAAGTAGCAGGGACAGGGGTCTGGGGACCATGTTTTCAGGGGACACTGAGACCAACTGGCATAACTAGTCTTTTGCTAAGAGAGTCTTCACACCCCATTTTGGTGAGTGGCACCTGGGTTCTTAAAAGCTAGCAAGCTGCCTTCTGAAATACACCAAAAGGTCCCAACTCATGTGGATGATGATGAACAAGAACAACAAAGGCATGAGGGAAAAAGAGCCCAGGAGACAGAAGGACCCATGTGAGTGGGAGACTTGTATCAACATGAGACCAGAAGGACCAGATGGTACCCAGCCACCACCAAAAGCACCTGTGATGGTCGACACAAGAATCCCTGAGACAACACGAGAAAAAGAGGTGTGCAGCTCAAGAACTCTACTAAAAGACCAGAACTTATGGTCCAACAGTCTAGAGGGTACCCTGGAAATGAGGCCCCTAGGCCTCCTACTGGCCTTGAATTGAAACCAGTACTGAGGTCAACTCTTCAGACAAGAACAGACTGGACTTAGAGATACAGTGTGAGCATATGGTGTGTGTACTTCATGGTTCTAAACTTTTGTGGGAGGCTATCCTGCTGGTTTCTTTGTTGATGAGAGAGAAGAGGGTGGAGAGGAGGGGACAGGTGCTCATTAAGAGGATACTAGACATATGGAGTGAAAAGGAGAAATGTGCTGTCACTGGGTGAGAATAGCAGCTGCAGCTGCAGATACATGGGCATACAATATCGATTTGGACTGTATACTTTCTCTAAATCACAAAAAAAAGAATTTTTTATTTTATTTTATTTTTATTTAACATAACTGAGTGAAAATGTACATTCACATGTAAATTTACATGCCCCCCTGTATGCAGCTTCCACTGCTCTCCCTGTCTGGTGACTGCACACTATTCCTCTTTGTTCCATACATGTCTCATCCTCCCGACAGCCTCCTTTCCCCTCCTCTCCGTCCACTCCCCTTCCTCCAACCAGAGGTCAGCAAGATGATATCCTATAGATGTACAGAACCATAAAATGCTTCCAATATATGGTTACTCTGCATTGCCAAGTCCAATCCATTCCTGTCCAAAGAGTGGACCTTTGTTATAATTTATGGGAACGGGTAACATCAGGGCCGGGGCCCATGCTCTCAGAGGAACCCCAAAACCGCTGGACCATCAATTGAGATCTAAGAAAAGAATTTTTTTAATTAAAAATTAAATTTTTTTTAAAGCCATCTACTTGTGCTATTTCTGTCACAGCAGCATTAGATAACTAAGACAGATGGGAAGAGAGGTAAAGCATATGAAGCTAGGACTCATGTACAGAAGGGAAGGAGAAAAGAAAGGTTGCATCTAGAACAGAAAGGAATGTAGAACACAGGCACTCAGAAGGCAAAAAAAAACCACTTCATCTCCGTCCCAGCCACCCTTAAGTCTAGTGCAGCCTGAATAATTTTCAAACATAAATTTCTTTGGTCAGAGCTGAATAGCATCCAAGAGTTAACCAAACTGACAGATGAGCATTCAGTGAACTCAAATGTAGGGCATTATCATACACTCACTTGACTGATTCTTTTGAAAGATTATGTAATGTACTTTAAAAGGTATAACGTAAAAGGATTTGGGGGGGTGAAACTGTCTCTTTGTGTCTATTAAAGAGCTTCATTAAAATTAGGAACAGCAAGCAATTAGAAGGTTCAGGGTTTAAATAATTTTCATGACCAAATGCTTATTTGTGATTTAGAAAACTTAAAAAATAAGAACCTCCCCCATGCAATTTAAAGAACTTACTTCTCTCTGATACTGAAATTCTCTCTTGCTAATTTCAATAATTTCTCTAAGACTGAATTCATTTCTCTACCTGCACTAATAGACAAAAGGTATTCCAACTCACATCTAAGAGCTATTTGTTCAAAATAAAGTAAATTGATAGGAACAAGTAGTTTTCACATTCAAATGCTAAGCGGTAACTGTTGAGTGAAGGAAACTAAAAAGAAATTCTCAAAAGTCTGCTACTAATATTGAGAGGAAAGTTGCTTAAACCTATGACTTTGATTTAAGCATTGAGCAGAATTCTTCCTGTAATCCTTTTTCGACAATCTGGGACACAAATCATGCTGTTTGCATCTTCTACTTGAGTTACACTGTATTTCACCAGCCTGAAAACATGAAATGTAAGTTCTTTTTACTCCAGGTCCAGAAAATCTAAGCATAATTTGAAAGCACAGGGCAGCAGGATAAAAATACAAAATCTAAAATTCAAGTTATCAAAGGTTCTTAAGGATTACCATTGCTCTCTGGTCAGGAAGAGGGAAGAGAATTTTTCCTGAGGAAGTTGGTGTCACGCTAGGGTGGTCAGGGCCTGACGACTCCCAAATCAACATTCTAGAATCCTGAGGACCTCAGGAATGAAATATGTATTTCTAAAGACAGGGAACAATTTTTCCAGAGTCTATAACAACAATCATATCTAGGCAACGTCTTGCAAATTTTGAAATACTTTTAAATGCACCCTCTGTTATCCCCACAAAACCAGAGTAGCTGGGTGTTGTTAGTTCCATTTTACAGATGTGAAAACTGATACTTAGTATTTCACTGGGAAAATAGAGGTAGTCAGAAAAAACTTTTACTCAGTTCCTTCACCAAATCAACCAACGTTCGTTATCTTTATTCAGTTAATCTCCTTCCCTCCTGACATATAGCAGCCATCTACATGTGTACTGATCACATGTCATCTCTTCTAGAATATCACTAGTTTTCTACTTTCTAATGGATCAGGTTTCAGTGGAGTTTCCAGAAGAAGGTAAACTAGGAAGAAAGGCCTGGAGATCTATGTCCAAAAATCATTCATTGCAAATCCTATGAAATACAACTGTCAGATGCCCAAATGATCATGGAGATAGTGCAAAATTAGGCAACATTTTATTTTGTTGTATATAGTGTCCCCATGAGTCATGAATCAGCTAGGTAGCAACTAACAACTGTTGTAGGAAAAAAAAAAAGGCACAAAGTTTAATAAAGCAAAAACAAAGTTTACTTTGGTATGTAGTCAAAAAGGCAGAAGTGGGAAGCAAACAAGCATGCTACCACAGCCATGTCTGCCCAAGTCCAAGAAATATTACAGAATAGAGTGGAGAAACAGACAAGTATGCTGCCACAGCCACATCTTCCCAAGTCCAGTACTACAGACTAAACAAGAATGAGAAAATGGACAAGCATGCAGCCATAGCCAGGTCTGTGCTAGTTCAAGGAATGTTACAGAACCTTAAGTACATACTAATGCTATAACTGGGCAAAGACATTGAAAGTTTCACTTTTTCATGGATTGGCTGGAAACTGTGGTCATACATTTTGAATTGTCTTTCTTAACTACTGCTACAGGTTTCAGCAACAATCGTCAGGAGGGTCTTCACTGGTCCAACAGTTTCCCCTTTAGTAGATGCTAATAGAAAGAGGTAAGCATAAGTCTTTTGTGTTCCATTTGATAGCCTTATGAGAAGTTTCCCTAAAAGATATTTCCCAAAATTGTCCCTCCTATTTATCTCAGGGCCTTACTGATTTGTCTTTGTGAGCCACTGTGTGCCCAGCTCCAGCTAGGTTAAATTCTCTGTGCTCAAGGACGGAGAATAATGATTCCGATATTATTTTCTAAATTACAACAATAACAATGTATCATTTCCATTACCATACAAACATCTTACATCAAAGCTCAGTTCACAACTCTTCTTCCCATTCTGCCTTAAATCCATTGCAATCAACTACCCCACCCCCACACACCCACCTCAGCAATGCCCCCCACCCACCCTCCCATCCATGGTTAACTCTCTCAGCTGCTACCCAAAAGACTGGACATTCAAGTCACACAAAGTTACCTCAGAAGAAAGGACTGGTGATCTACTTCCATAAAAATCAGCCACTGAAAACACTATGCAGCACTATGACTCTGGTCATCATGAGTTGGAATCAGCTCATCAGCAAAGAGTAAACTGGGAAAAAAATCTCAAGTGACCTTCATGTTCTGCCTTTCTTAATCTAATGGCCACACCAAGGAAAACTCTTCCTACATGACTCTAGCAGCAATATCTCATTCTTTTCTCACCATGCATTTCCACTTCTCCCACCTCACTGCCCTTCCTTCTCACCTTTCCATCTGCTGAGTACCCCAAGGCTCAGTCTTGACCTGCTTCTCATCTCTGCATAAACCTGAGTGGTGATTTTAGCCAGGCTCGAGGCTGAAAATATATTTGTGAACTTACAGCTCTCAAATTTGTACCACAGACCTGATCTAGTCCCACAATCACATTCATTATGATGGACTGTCCTGTGCAATCCACAGCATACTCATGCCTCCCTAGTAAAATCGCTTCACTTAAATTTGGTATCCTGTCCCTGTGCTCATGGTCTCTCCTTTCCCACTCTCAGCCATTAAGGTACACATTCTCTGGAAGATTTTCTCCTCCTAAGGTTGCACGTGAAAATGGAACACTAGCCTCCTCTCCCCTGAGGTATCAATACTTATTTGGAGCTTCTGTTGTCCTAGACCCAACTTGGTGACAGTATAGCAGGGAAAAAGGGATGGATACAAAAGAATCTGCTCATTCAATTTTCCCTAGTAAGCCCACCTACTTCTCCTATCAGACAACTTTATATAGTCTCTTAGAAGAGGTAATAGAAAAAACAATAAAAATCAATGAACTATTTCTGCAAATTATTTTATCATATATTTGAACAATGACTTTTCTATTTAAAAACCAAGACTTAGGGTTCTGGTTCCAGTTAAGATGAATTAAGCACATCTCACCCACTAATTACAGCGAAACTTAGATGGAGGATACAAAGCAACTACTGGAGAGCTCTGAAAAGGAAAAGAGCATACAGTCTAGGGTAATAATACAGACTTAAAGAATGGCCTATATGATGGCAAGTCTCCATTGTTGTTGCTCCTTCCATGGTGACTACCTTATTTTTTTTTATTAATTACAGTAAAAGAATAAAATTTCTAACATTTATCAATTATCTCATCGACTGGCATCTATGATAAACCCTCAGCCCCCCACCCACCCTTGTAGGCACCACAGTCATTTTTTTCTGTGGATAAATCTCTTTCTAAGTCCTTATAAGAGGGATCTCATACAAAATTTGTCCTTTTGACACTGACCGATTTCACTCAGCATGATCTCTTCCAAATGAGATCATGTTATGAGATGTTTTCTAAAACCGTCATTGTTTCTTTATCATCGTCCAGTGTTTCACTGAGTACATGTACCATAGTTTGTTTATCCATTCATCTGTTGATGGGCATCAGGGTTGATTCCATCTTTTTACTATTGTGTACTGTGCTGCAACAAACACTTGTGTACATGTGTCTGTTCATGTGACAACCTTTGTTTCTGAAGGATAAATTCCAAGCAGTGGAATTACAGGATGAAATGGTATATCTATATCCACTATTTTAACATAGCACCAGATTGCTTTCCAAAGAGGTTGCACCATTTTACAATCCCACCAGCAGTGTAGGAGAGTTTCAACTTCTCCACAGCCTCTCCAGTATTTGTTGTTTTGTGCTTTTTGGATAATGGCCAACCTTGTTGGGGTGAGGTGATATCTCATTCTAGTTTTGATTTGAATTTCTTCAATACCTAATGATCATGAACATTTCTGCATGTGTCTTTTGGCTGCCTGGATATCCTCTTTAGAGAAGTGTCTGTCCATATCCTTCAACCATTGCTTAATTGGATTATTTATCTTTTTCTTATTGATATTTTGTAGTACCATACAGATTATGGAGATCACATGTCGATCTGACATTCAGTTGCCAAATATTTTTTCCCATTCTGTAGGTGGTCTTTTAATTCTTTTGATGAAGTCTTTGGATGAACAAAAGTAGTTGTTTCTTAGTAGTTCCCATTTATCTATTTTCTGTTGATAATGCTTTGTCAGATTTTGAAGTCTGTCTACAATACGTATTAAAACTTCCACTTTATCTTTGATGAGCTTTATCATTTTAAATTTTATATTAGGTCTTTTATCCAATTTGAGTTGGTTTTTGTATAAGATGTAAGATATGAGTCTTGTTTCAATTTTTTGCACATGGATATCCAATTTTCTTGGCACCATTTGTTAAAGAAATCGTTTTTATGCCACTTTAAAATCTTAGGACCTTTGTCAAATATCAACTGTTCATAGGAGGATAGTGGCATCTCTAGGGTCTCAACTGTGTTCCATTGGTCTGTATGTCTCTTTTTGTACCAGTACCAGCCTGTTTTGACAACTGTGGCAGTGTAATAGGTTCTAAAGTTGGGTATGAGAGGCCTCCCAGTATGTCCTCTTCTTCAGCAGTGCTTTACTTATCCAAGGTTTCTTCTCTTTCCAAACAAACTTGGTGATTTGTTTTTCCATTTCATTAAAACATGTAGCTGGAATTTGTACTGGGATTCCATTATATAAGTAGACTGCTTTGGGTAAAATAGACATTTTCACAATGTTGAGTCTTCCTATCCATGAGAAGGGTAGATTACTCCATTTATGTAAGTCTCTCATAGTTTCTTCTGGTAAGGTCTTGTAGTTCTCTTTGTAAAGGTCTCTTATGTCTCTAGTTAGATTTATTCCTAGGTATTTTATCTTTGGGGGGGCTATAGTAAATGGAATTGATTTGGTGATTTCTTCTTTAATAATCTCATTGTTGGTGTAAAGGAATCCTGCTGATTTACTTATGTTTATCTTGTATCCTGATACTTTGCTAAACTCCTCTATTAGTTCCAATAGTTTACTTATTGATTCCTTTGGATTCTCTGTATCTACAACCACATCATCTGCAAATAGGGAGATTTTTACTCCTTCACTGCCAATACAGATGCCCTGTATCTCCTTGTCTTGTCTAATTGCTCTGGCAAGAACTTCTAGCACAATATTGAATAGAAGCGGTGAGACTGGGTATCCTTGCATAGTTCCCATTCTCAAGGGAAGTTCTTTCAGTCTTTCGCCATTCAGGACAATGAAGGCAGTTGGCTTTGCATAGATGCTACTGATTGTGTTGAGGAATTTTCCCTCTATTCTTATTTTTCTGAGAGTTTTGAGCATGCATGGGTGTTGATCTTTGTCAAATGCCTTTCCTGCATCAATTGAAAAAATCAGGAGAGTCTTATCTTTTGTGTTACTAATGTGGTTCATTACATTAATTGTTTTTCTGATGCAGAACCAGCCTTGCATCCCTAGGATCAAACTAGCTTGATCATGATCAATTCTTTTTTTTATATGCTGTTGAATTCTATTGGCTAGAATTTTGTTGAAGATTTTTGCGTCTAGGTTCATGAGTAATACTGGTCTGCAATTTTCTTTTTTTGTGGGATCTTTCCCTGGTTTTGGTATGAGGGTTAAGCTGGCTTCATAGAATAAATTTGAGAGTATTCCATCTCTTTCTATGGTATGAAATAACCTCAATAATATTGGAGTTAACTCTTCTCTAAACGTTTGGAAGAATTCTCCAGTGAAGCCATCTGGGCCAGGACTTTTTTTGGTTGGTAGATTTTTGATGACTTTTTCAATCTCTTCCTTTGTGATAGATTTATTAAGTTGATTTACTTCTCCTTGCAATAATCTTGGTGGGTGACATTAATCTAGAAATTTGTCCATTTCCTCTAGGTTTTCAAACCTGATAGAGTACAGCCTTTCACAGTATTCTGTTATGACACTTTTGATTTCAGCTGGGTCTGTTATAACATCTCCCATTTCATTTCTTAATTGAGTTATTTGTATCTTCTGCTGTTTTTCTTTTGTAAATTTAGCCAATGGTTTATCAATTTTGTTGATCTTTTCAAAGAACCAGCTTTTGGGCTTGTTAATTTTTTCTATTGTTTTTCTATTCTCTAACTCCTTTAGTTCTGCTCTAATCTTTATGATTTGTTTTATTCTGGTGCCTGAGGGGTTCTTCTGTTGCTGTTTTTCTACTTGTTCAAGCTGTAGAGTTAGTTCTTTAATTTGGGCTCTTTCCTCTTTCCAAATGTGTGCCAAACTTAATCAAAGCTACAATATTAAAATGAGGGAATCTGTGATCATATCATGACAACTATGACACCATCACATTAAAAGAGGGAAACACTACAATAGTTATAGTCATTTCAGATGGATAGTAAGTAGTTAAAATTGGGTTTAATGTTAGTTTGTATATTAAGAGGGATATTAGATGTAGCCATAAAGTTAATTAACAATGCATCATATCAAAATAAGAAACACAATACAGGAGTCTCAATAAACACTAAACCAACACTGAAAAGACAATCCATAAAGAAGAATGGCCCAGAACAGAACATTAACAGTACTATAAAAAACATCAACATCAAAATAATTACATCAAAATAATGGCACTAAGCACACATCTATCAGTAATTACACTGAATGTAAATGGGCTGAATGCTCCAGTAAAGAGACAGCGAATGACATCCTAGATCAAAAGACATGACCCATTTATACGTTGCTTACAAGAAACACATCTTAGACTTAAAGATACAAACAAATTGAAAATTAAAGGATGGAACAATATATACCAAGCTAACAGTATATAAAAAAGAGCAGGTGTGGCAATACTAATCTCAGGTAAAATAGATTGTAATGTAAAATCTGCTCTTGTGGACAAGGATGGTCACTATTTATTGCTGAAAGGTTCAGTACTCAAGCAGGACTTAACAATATTAAATATTTATGCACTGAATATCAGAGCATCTAAATACATTGAACAAATACTGACAACACAGACAAATGAGACAGATCATTCCACAGTAATAGTTGGAGACTTCAACAGTCCCCTTTCAGTTATGGATACATCATCCAGAAAAAAGCTGAGTAAAGAAACAGAAAATCTGACTGAAACAATCAACCAACTTGACCTTATCGACATATATAGATCTTTTCATCAATCAATGGATAAGTACACCTTATTCTCCAATACACATGGAACATTCTCCAGAATAGATCATGTGTTAGGTCATAAAGCAATTCTCTATAAAATCCAAACCACTGATTTACTGCAAAGAATCTTCTCAGACCATAGAGCTATAAAAGTTGAAGTCAATAACAGAAAAATCATAGGTAGAAATTCAAACTCATGGAAACTACACAACAGTTCGATCAAAAAGCCTTGGCTTATAGGATAAACCAAGGACAAGATAAAGAAATTTATGGAATCAAATGAGAATGGAAACATATCCTACCAGAATCTATGGGATACGGCAAAAGCTGTGCTAAAAGGTCAATTTACCTTAGATTTTAGGGCAGCCCAAATCCTAGAAGGAAGCAGAAAAGCTTCAAGAAGAAAATTTATTATCCTAACAAAATGGCATGGAAAAGAGATCCTGCAGGCTATAGTTTATTTGAACTTATGCACCCTAACTCATAATGCATCTAGAACCTGGTAGTGGTAAGAGAAGCAGCAACATTACAAGTTCTTTTTTCTTGCCAATTTTGACCTCAAGTGGACTTGGTTGCAGGACATGGACAATGAAGGCAGGCTAAAGCCCAGCCTTACAGCTAGAGTGCCAAGAACAGGAAGAACTAGGAACTAGTATATGTAGAAGATATCACAGAGCAGAGGGAGCTAGAGAAAAAGATTCATTTAATCAATGTATAAAGTCCAGGGAGGGTCTAGGGCCAAGTTGACTAAGTAGTCAGATACTTCCTATGACACCCCCCAAAGTGAATCAATTATATATGACACTCTGGGAGCTCCACTCATGCCACCAAGCCACCCATGACAGGGAGCGAATAATAAGTGGTACCTCCCAGACCTTACATCTGATAGCATTGGGTGCCCATATTCTGTCAGCAAAACTATCCACCAATTCACTCTAGGCAACAGGGATACACTGCCCTCACAGACACTCAGGAGAAGCTGTCAGCCCCCTGCATTGCTCAATGCATGTACCTAAATGACTGGCCCTTCACCAATCAACCCTGCCCATCTAAGACAGTAGGAGATACCACACACTAACTACCTAGATACAGAAGATCAATTCACACATTAAAGTAAATGGACTCCCAAGCTCACAAACATAGTAACAGGTCTAAATATCTGGTGACAAGATGTTAAAGCCACAAAGGTGCCAATAATCAAACTAGTTCACACCACCAATCTATTTGGGAATTTCAAAACAAAACAAAACAGAAAGCAAACATAAAATAAATATGATAACTTACTGAGGGCTCACAGACAATGGTGTCGAATCACACAAAGAAGAAGACCACAGTAGCTTCAGAAAGTTTCCAAAACAAAGAATCAAGAAATCTTCTAGACATTATGTTGAGTGAAAGTAGTCAGCGACAAAGGGACAAATACTGTATGAGACCTCTACGATAAGATCTCAAAAACAGACTTGTGTATAGAAGAAAAGACTCTTTGACAGCTGCAAGGGAGGGGAGAGAGGAAGGGTGGGGGGGAGAGTTTAGTTTAGATAGTTGCTAGAAATCTCGGTGGGAGAAAGCGGTGATAGCACACATTAGAAACAAGGACTTCAGCATAACTTGAGTACTCCTTCCATCTTAACCCAATATTGCAAGGATAGAGTAGCTGGGGCAGGGGGCAGGAGACCATGCTCTTAGGCGAAATCGAGGCCAATTAGCACAACTAGCGTTTTGCTAAGACAGCTCTCTGCACCCCACATTAGTGAGTGGCATCTGGGGTCTTAAAAGCTGCCAAGCTGCCATCCGAGGGCACAGCAAATGGTCCCAACTCAGCAGGAACGGATGCTCACCAAGGACCAAAATGACCTGCGGTAAAGACAACTAGAAGACAGAGAGACCTGTAAGAGTGGGTGCCTTCATCAACTTGGAACCAGAAGAACCGGATGGTGCCCGGCCACCACCAGTGATAGCCACGATGGAGCTCACTAGGTTGAGTCTCACTGGCAACACAAGAATAAAAAGGGGTGCATCCGGAGGTCTCCACTAAAAGACCTCAATTGATGGTCCAGTGGTTTCAGGGTTCCCCTGAGAGCATGGCCCCCGGCCCTGATGTTGCCCTTACCCATAAATTATAACGAAGGTCCACTCTTTGGACAGGAATGGATTGGACTTGGCAATGCAGAGTGGCCATATATTGGATGCACTTTATGGTTCCATACATCTATAAGGTATCATCCTGCTGACCTCTGGCTGGAGGAAGGAGAGTGGGTGGAGAGGAGGGGAAAGGAGGCTGTTGGGAGGATGAGACATGTATGGAGCAGAGAGGAATAGGGTGCTGTCACTGGACAGGGAGAGCAGTGGAAGCTGCATATAGGTGGACATGTAAATTTATACGGGAATGTACATTTTCACTTAGTCATGTTAAATAAAAAAGAAAAAAAAGAAAAAGAAATCTTCTAGATGAAGGAAAGTTCCTGGAATTACAGGGTGTAGAATACAAATGATAAATCTACATAACTCTTTGAGACATCCAGAAGGAGATCAGGCAAATGCAAACCAAACCAAGAAAGATACAGACAAAGCTATTGAGAAACTTGAGAAGTTTACAGCAGAGCTACAAGAACAGGCTACAATAATCCATAGATAGGCAGCAAATAGAAATTCAGACTATGAACAATAAAATTTCAGAATTAGAGAACTCAATAGAAAGTTAAGGAGCAGAATTGAGGGAATGGAAGATCAAATTAACAAGATTAAACATAAAGAACTTAACTTCAACGTATTTGAGGAAAAGTCAAATACAATAATTTTAAAATATGAAGCAACCCTAAGAATTATGTGGTACTCTAACAAGAATAACCTGTGTCTGGAGTACCCAAAAAGGAGAAATAACAGAAAATACAAAGAAAACTTTTGAAAGTTTATTAACAGAAAACTTCCCTGAGATCATGAAAGGTGAGATGATCTATCCAAGGTATTGATCAAACTCCATATGAGCTAAGTACCAAAAGAAAGACACAAAGATATAGTCAAGTTTAGCAAAACCAAAGATAAAAAGATAATTTTAGGAGTGGCTACGGCTAAACAAAAAATAATCTACAAAGGAGATTCAACAAGACTAAGTTCAAGCCACTCAGCAGGAAAGAAGGCAATGGCAAGATGTATATAAAACCTTGAAGGAAAGAATCACCACCCAGGATCCACTAAAACTGTCTTTCAAATATGATGGTGAAATTAGGACATCTCCAGACAAACAGAAACTTAGGGGACTTCCAAAATACAAACTTAAGATTATAAAACCAAAAAACCCTCTGCTGTCAAGTTGATGCCAACTCATAGCAACCCTATAAGACAGAGCAGAACTGCCCCATGGAGTGTCCAAGGAGCTCCTGGCAGAAAGGAACTGCTGACCTGTTGGTTAGCAGACATACCACTTAACTTGTATGCCAACCCATGCAAAGGAGTCTTTTTGTTATAATGCTGTTATCTTTAACATAGTAACATCTCAGTTTACATATTTTCAATGTTTTAGCTTTGATTTATTTTGTTATATTCCTATTTAGATTAATGCCTGTGTTGTTAGCTTCAGTTTCTAACAGAAAGACCTTTCATAAGAAGAAAAAAATCAAAGTGACATAAAGAAATAAAAGAATGGGGGCGGAGTCAAGATGGCAGACTAAGCCCACGTCCCTTATATCCCTCTGGAAACCAAGACCTGAATTGACAATCAAACAGAGCCTTCTGATCACCTCATCAGCCTCAGGACACGGCACAGAGCTGTTAATTGGGACTTCATGCCACTCAGCGAAAAATCTTCTCTCTTTCGCTGACTCCCGCTCCTGGCTAGCCCCAGCTCTCACGGACGGAAGGTAAACGCACCATTTTGAATTTTTTTTCCTCGGTCTCGGCTGGCGAGCGGAGCTAGGCCTTGTCTGGCGGCTGGACTCAGACGTGCTGCTGGGGGGATAGGCAGGCGAAATTCCCATGTTCTGAGAGCCAGGCTCGGGACTCTGTTAATCTAGACACTTTGAGCCTTTCGTTTTGTGGCTGACTCAGTGGGGTTTGTGCGGAACTCCGCAGTCAGGGTGCGGGACGCCATTTTGGTACTGAGATTTTAGCGGGACCCCGTTCTTAGGCTGGGAGCCAGCGCCTGCAAACGGGACAGCGCTTCTCCGTCAGAAAAGTAGTGATTTTGCACAGTGCTGCCTACACTGGGGGCCCTGCAACAGAAGCAGAGGAATCGCTGCCTCTGGGCACCTTTAGCCCCCCTGTCTGCTGCCTGTGTGGAGGACGCCATCTTGGGTACGGTGGCCGCAGCTGGACCTAATGCTTAGCTTGGGAGCCAGAGCCTGCCCACAAGAGAGCGCTTTTCTATCACAAAACCAGTACTTGACACAGTGTTGGCTAAGGCTAGGCCCTGTCAGCAGAGGCCACCAGGGCAGTAGCAGTGCTGTATTCTGAACTAGTTTGTTATCATCTGGGGTTGGATACAGTGGCACTTACTTTGTCAGATGGGAAGAGGGACCTCTACTCCTGAAAACCTAACTGACTTGTGAACCGGGCAGATACATTTTGCTTTACATTTGAAGACAGCCTAGAGAAACATTTGCAATCCATCCTCACAGTACCTCTTCCAGCCTCTATATACTCACATGGGACCCAAAAAGCAACAGACAAGTGTGGCATACAAGCAATCACTCATGGCTTCAGAAGGCTCCCAGACAAAGCAACCAAGGAGTTTTCCAGATGAAGAAACTTTTATGAAAGCATCAGGAAGTGAATACAAATTTATTATATACAGGGCCCTTCTAGACCTTATATAAAATGCAGCAGAACAAAATGAAAAATTAAGCAAGTTGTTTGATCTGATGGAACACCAGTACTCTAAAATCCAACAGATCAAGAAGAAAACCAAAGACATAAAAACTTCCATGCAAAGCCAAGAAAACAGAATGGAACAAATGGAAAAAAGAATTTCTGACTTGGAAGACAGACCTACTGATGCCAGTGTATATGAGCAGAAATCAGAAAAAAGAAACAAGAAAAATGAAGAAATATTAAGAAGCATGTGGGACTCTATTAAGAGGATGAACCTTCGATTCATTGGAGTCCCTGAACAGGGTGAGACATCTGAGAACACAGAGAGTATTGTTGCTGAGCTGCTGAAAGAAAACTTCCCAGAAATCATGAAGGAAGAGAATATAGACATCTCAGATGCATATCGTACACCACCCAATATAGATCTCAAAAGAAAGACTCCAAGACATATTATAATCAAGGTTAACAAAATGAAACATAAGCAGCAACTCTTAAAGGCAGCAAGACTCAAGGCAAAGCTAACATTCAGAGGGAAACCCTGTAGGCTCTCGTCAGATTTCTCAGCAGAAACGATGCTGGCACGGAGACAGTGGCACGACACATTCAAAGTCTTGAAGGAGAAGAACTTCCAACCAAGAATTATATATCTTGCAAAACTGTCTTTCAAATACGAAAATGAAATTACGACATTCTCAGATAAACAGAAACTCAGAGACTTTGTAAAAACCAAACCGAAACTACAAGAAATACTGAAAGAAGTTCTTGGCTTTGGCTTAGAAGAATGAAACCACTAACTTTATATTTTAGAACGACACACTACTCAATACTCATTTAGGGAAGCCTCCAAAGTAAATCACAGCTTTGATTTGGAAAGAAGCAATCCAGTGATCATCATGAAAACTGTGGTGTCATCATAATAAAAGAGGGATGTACTACAGTCGTTATAGTCCTTCCAGATGGAAAGGAAGATGACCAGACTGGTAGTAATTAAAATTGGGTTTATAAATAGTTTATTAAGGGGGTTCATAGGGGCAGCTGTAAAGCACAACAAAGATGTATCATACCATTTCAAGAAATCTAACACACAAGTCTCAACAACTATAAAACCAGGTGAAAAATCAACTCACAAAAAAGAGTGTCTCAGAACAGACTAATAAGAAAAACAGAGAAAACATCAACATAAAAATAAACATATCACAATGGCAGCAGTGAACACATACCTATCAATAATTACATTGAATGTGAATGGACTGAATGATCCAGTAAAGAGACATCAAGTGTCATCTTGGATCAAAAGACACGACCGATCCATATGTTGTCTACAAGAAACTCACTTGAGACTTAAAGACAGGAACAAACTGAAAATTAAAGGATGGAAGAATATATATCAAGCTAACAATGAACAAAGAAGAGCAGGGGTGGCAATTCTAATCTCAGACAAAATCAACTTTAATGTCAAATCCACCATTGTGGACAAAGATGGACACTATTTATTGCTGAAAGGTTCAGTACACAAGCAAGACTTAACTATATTAAACATTTATGCACCTAATGTCAGAGCACCTAAATATGTCGAAGAAACACTGACTACGCTCAAAAGAGAGTTAGATGATTCCACAATAATAGTGGGAGACTTTAACACTCCACTCTCATTACTAGACAGATCATCTAGAAAAAAGCTCAGTAAAGATACAGAAGGCCTCATTGACACAATTAACCAACTAAACCTCATTGATATATACAGAACTTTCCACCCATCAGCAGACAACTACACCTTCTTCTCCAGTGCACATGGAACATTCTCCAGAATTGACCACGTGATAGGCCATAATGCAATGCTCAACAAAATCCATACCATTGAATTATTGCAAAGCATCTTCTCAGATCATAAAGCCATCAAAGCTGAAATCAATAGCAGAAAAAACAGAGATAGAAAGTGGAAATCTTGGAAACTGAACAATATCTTGCTCAAAAAAAACATGAGTTATAGAGGAAATCAGGGATCAATTAAAGAAATTCATGGATTCCAAAGAGAACAAAAACAGTTCCTACCAGAACCTATGGGATACAGCCAAAGCAGTGCTCAGAGGTCTGTTTATCTCCATAAATGCACACATCGGGAAGAAAGAAAGAAACCAAATCAAGGAACTAACTCTACAGCTTGAACAAGTAGAAAGAGAACAACAGAGGAACCCCTCGGGCACCGGAAGAAAGGAGATCATAAAGATTAGAGCAGAGCTAAATGAATTAGAGAATAGAAAAACAATTGAAAAAATTGAAAAGACCAAAAGCTGGTTTTTTGAAAAGATCAACAAAATTGATAAACCACTGGCTAAACTTACTAAAGAAAAGCAGGAAAGGAAACAAATAATCCAAATTAGAAATGAGAAGGGAGTTGTCACCACAGATGCAACAGAAATCAAAAACATCATAACAGAATACTATGAAAGACTGTACTCTAACAAATTTGAAAACCTAGGGGAAATGGACAAATTCCTTGACTCATACCACCTACCCAAATTATCACAACGTGAAGCAGAACAACTTAATAAACCCATCACAAAGGAAGAGATTGAAAAGGTCATCAAAACACTGCCAACCCAAAAAAGTCCGGGCCCAGGTGGCTTCACGGCAGAATTCTACCAAGCATTTAGAGAAGCGTTATCCCCAATACTATTGAAACTATTTCACAGTATAGAAAGGGATGGAGTACTCCCAAACTCATTCTATGAAGCCAGCATAACCCTGATACCTAAGCCCGTGAAAGATCCAACAAAGACAGAGAACTACAGACCCATATCACTCATGAACTTAGATGCAAAAATCTTCAACAAAATTCTTGCCAACAGAATACAACAACATATCAAGAAAATAATCCATCATGACCAAGTGGGATTCATACCAGGGACGCAAGGCTGGTTCAACATGAGGAAAACAATTAATGTGATTAACTACATAAATAACACAAAAGACAAAGATCATCTGATTTTGTCCATTGACGCCGAAAAGGCATTTGATAAAGTCCAACACCCATTCATGCTACAAACTCTTAGCAAAATGGGCATAGATGGCAAATTCCTCAACACAATAAGGGCCATTTATATAAAGCCAATTGCCCACATCATCCTGAATGGAGAGAGACTGAAAGACTTTCCCCTGAGATCAGGAACTAGACAAGGAAGCCCACTGTCACCTCTCCTATTCAACATTGTGCTAGAAGTTCTAGCCAGAGCAATTAGACAAGACGAACAAATAAAGGGCATCTGCATCGGCAAAGAGGAAGTTAAAATCTCCCTGTTCGCAGATGATATGAATGTATATGCAGAGAACCCCGGAATCTATAAGTAAGCTACTCAAACTGATACAAGAGTTCAGCAAAGTTTCAGGATACAAGATAAACATAAGTAAATCAGTAGGTTTCCTTTATACCATCAACGAGACTGTTAAGGAGGAAATTATTAAATCAATACAATTTACAATAGCCCCTAAGAAGATAAAGTACCTAGGAATTAATCTAACCAGAGAAACAACAGACCTTTAAAAAGAGAACTACAAGTCCTTACTACAAGAAACTAAGGGAGACTTAGAGAAATGGAAAAACCTACCCTGCTCATGGATAGGAAGACTTAACATTGTGAAAATGTCTATTTTACCCAAAGCAATTTATTTATATAATGCAATCCCAATACAAGTTCCAGCATCATTTTTTAATGAGATGGAGAAACAAATCACCAATTTTGTTTGGAAAGGGAAGAAGTCCCGGATAAGTAAGGTACTACTAAAGAAGAAGAACACACTGGGAGGCCTTTCATTACCTGACCTTAGAACACACTACACTGCCACAGTGGTCAAAACAGCCTGGTACTGGTACAAGAACAGACAGATCGATCAATGGAACAGAATTAAGACCCCAGAGATGACACCATCGGCCTATGGACAATTGATATTTGACAAAGGCCCTAAGGCATTAAACTGGGGTAAAAACAGTATCTTCAACAAATGGTGCTGGCAAAATTGGTTATCCATCTGCAATAAACTGAATCAAGATCCATATCTTACACCTTATACAAAAACCAACTGCAGCTGGATAAAAGACCTAAATATCAAACCTAAAACGATAAAGCTCATCCAAGAAAAGGTAGGAACAAAAATGGAAGTTTTAATATACAATGAGGACAGACTCCAAAATCTGTCAAAGAAACCTCAATCAACAGAAGAGAAAGTAGATAAATGGGAACTATTAAGAATCAAACACTTTTCCTCATCCAAAGACTTTATTAATGGAATTAAAAGAACACCCACAGAGTGGGAAAAAATATTTGGCAACTCTATGTCAGATCGACGCCTGATCTCCATAATCCATAAGATACTACAAAATATCAATAAGAAGAAGATAAGCCATCCAATTAAGCAATGGGCAAAGGAGATGGACAGATACTTCACTAAAGAGGAGATCCAGGCAGCCAAAAAACACATGCGGACATGTTCACGATCTTTAGTTATTAAAGAAATTCAAATCAAGACAACAATGAGATACCATCTCACCCCAACAAGATTGGCCATGATCCAAAAAACACAAAACAACAAATGCTGAAGAGGCTATGGAGAAAGTGGAACCCTCCTACACTGTTGGTGGGGTTGCAAAACGGTCCAGCCTCTTTGGAAGGCAATCTGGCGCTTCCTTAAAAAAAGGGATATAGATATACCATTTGACCCAGTAATTCCACTACTTGGAATATATCCTATAGATTCAAGGCCTTTCACACCAACGGACACATGCACCAGAGTGTTTATCGTGGCACAGTCCACAATAGCAAAAAGGTGGAATCAACCCAGATGCCCAACAATAGAAGAATGGATAGGTAAACTGGGGTACATGTACTCAATGGAGCACTACGCAATGATAAAGAATAACGATGATTCCAGGAAACATCTCCTAACCTGGTTTCAACTGGAAGACATTATGTTGAGTGAGAGTAGTCAGCGACAAAAGGACAAATATTGTATGAGACCTCTATGATAAGATCTCAAAAACAGACTTGTGTATAGAAGAAAAGACTCTTTGACAGCTCCAAGGGAGAGGAGGGAGGGAGGGAGGGCGAGGGGGGCAGGGTTTAGTTTAGGTAGTTTCTAGAAATCTAGTTGGGAGAAAGCGGTGACAGCACATATTAGGAACAAGAACAACATTAAGTGGACTTCAGCATAACTTGAGTACTCCTTCCATCTTAACTCAATACTGCAAGGATAGAGTAGCTGGGACGGGGGGCGGGGGACCATGCTCTTAGGCGAATTCCAGGCCAATTGGCACAACTAGCGTTTTGCTAAGAGAGCTCTCTGCACCCCACATTGGTGAGTGGCATCTGGGGTCTTAAAAGCTGCCAAGCTGCCATCCGAGGACACAGCAAATGGTCCCAACTCAGCAGGAACAGATGCTCACCGAGGGCCAAAATGGCATGGGGTAAAGACATCCGAGAAGACAGAGAGACCCACAAGAGTGGATGCCTACATCGACTTGGGACTGGAAGAACCGGATGGTGCCCGGCCACCACCAGTGATAGCCATGACGGAGCTCACAGAGAGGAGCCTCACTGGCAACACAAGAATAAAAAGAGGTGCATCATGAGATCTCCACTAAAAGACCTCAGTTGATGGTCCAGCGGTTTTGGGGTTCCTCTGAGAGCATGGCCCCCGGCCCTGATGCTGCCCTCTCCCATAAATTATAACAAAGGTCCACTCTTTGGACAGAAATGAATTGGACTTGGCAATGCAGAGTAACCATATATTGGAAGCACTTTATGGTTCTATACATCTATAGGATATCATCTTGCTGACCTCTGGCTGGAGGAAGGGGAGTGGATGGAGAGAAGGGGAAAGGAGACTGTTGGGAGGATGAGACATGTATGGAGCAGAGAGGAATAGTGTGCAGTCACCGGACAGGGAGAGCAGTGGAAGCTGCATATAGGGGGGCATGTAAATTTACATGTGAATGTACATTTTCACTCAGTTATGGTAAATAAAAATAAAAAAAAATCAACACAAAAAAAGAAATAAAAGAATGGTACAAACTTAGAAAAACAGGGTATTAAAGTAAGCACAAAGAAAACTAACAATCATATACATCAAAATGGAAAGCAAGAAAACTATAAAGAGTAAGCAAATGCAAAACAAATAACAAAAAAGAAGAAACGATAATTCATAAAGAAAAATGATAGCACAGAAAATTAAGTGGAAAAAGAAACTGTCAATACCACACAAAAACGTATCAAAATAACAGCACTAAAGTCATACCTATCAATGATTATGCTGAATGTATTAAATGGATCAGTAAACACAGAGTAGCCAAGCAGATGAAAAAAGGATCCATCTATATGTTGCATACAAGAGGCACATCTTAGACTTAGAGACACAAACAAATTAAAACTCAAAGGATGGGGAAAAAAACTATCAAACAATTCAAAAAAGAGCAGGAGTGGTAATAATAATTTCTGACAAAAGAAATTTTAACGTAAAATCCACCACCATGGATTAAAAAAAGAAAATCCCATTGCCATCAAGCCTATTTCAACTCACAGTGACCCTATAGAATAGAGTGAAACTGCCCTATAGAATTTCCAAGGAGTGCCTACTGGATTTGAACTGCTGACGTTTTGATTAGTGGCTGTGCAATTAACCACTACACCACCGAAGTTTCCATGGTGGATAAAAAAGACACTATTAAATTACTAAAGAGTCACTGCACCAAGAAGACTTAAATATACTGAATATTTACCCACTCAACAACAGGGCTCTTAAATACATAACACAAAGTCTAACAGTTTTAAAAAGTGTAGACTGCCCCACAGCAATAGTAGGTAACTTCAACACATCACTTTTGGTGAAGGAAAGAACATTCAGAGAAAAGCTCAACAGAGATAGAAAAATCTAAATGCTACAATCAATAAATTTGACCTCATAGACATATACAGAACACTCCACCCAACAACAGCCAAATAAATATACTTTCTTTTCCCCTACACATGGAAAATTCTCCAGAACAGACCACATATTAAGCCACAAAGTTGGCCTTAACAGAATCCAAAGCATCAAAATACTACAAAGCATCTTTTCAGACCATAAAGTCATAAAGTAGAAATCAGTTATAGAAAAAGAAAGGAAAAAAAAAAAAAAAAACTTAAACACATGGAAGCTGAGCAACACCTTGCTTAGAAACTAGTGAGTTATAGAAGAAATCAAGGATGGAATAAAGACATTCATAGAATCAAATCAGAATAAAAACACACCATACCAGAACCTTTGAGACATAGCAAAAATATTGCTGAGAGTTCAATTTATAGGGACAACGTGCACATACCCCAAAAGAAGAAAGGGTACAAATCAAAGCATTAACCCTGTAACTAGAACAAATACAAAGTACAGTAAAAGTACAGTGAAAGAAGTACAGTAAAAGAAGTATTCGGGTACTAGGAGAAAGCAAATAATAAAAATTGGAGCAGAACAAAATGAAATACAGAACAGAAAAAGAGTTAACAAGACTAGAAGCTGGTTCTTTAAAGAGATCAAAAAGATCGATAGACCATTGGCCAAACTGACAAGGGAAAAATGTGAGAGCAAGGAAATAACCAGAATAAGAAATGAGATATGAAATATCACAAAAGACTCAACTGAAATTAAAAGAATCATAACAAAATACTATGAAAAATTTAACTCAAACGCATTTGAAAACCTAGAGGCAATGGACAAATTTCTAGAAACACACAACTTATCTAAACTAACAAAAACAGAGGTAGAACAACTAAATAAACCTATAACAAAGGAAGAGATTGCAAAGATAATCAGAAACCTCCAATAAAATAAAAATCCTGGCCATGATGGCTTGACTGGAGAATTCTACCAAATTTTCAAAGAGGCATTAACACTACTGTTAACTAAAGGCATTTCAGAGCATGCAGCAGAATAAAATACTCCCAAATCTATTTGGTGAAATTAGCATAACTCTGATACCAAAACAAAGTAAAGACACCAGCACAATAAAAAAAAAAAAGTCCCTAATGAATAAAACTCCTCAACAAAGTTCTAGCCAAAAGAACTTAACAACATATTCAAAAACATCATTCACTATAAACAAACGAAATCCACACTGGGTATGCAGGGATAATTCAACATTAGAAAAACAGTAAGTATAATCAATCACATAAATAAAAGATAAAAACCACATGATTTTATCAATTGATATAGAAAACGCAAATGACAAAGTCTAACATCATTCATTTTAAAAATTCTCAGCAAAACAGGAATAGACGGGAAATTCCCTAACATTATAAAGTGCATTTATACAAAGTCAGCAGGCAACATTATCCTAAATAGAGAGATTCTGTAAACATTCCCATGGAGAATAGGAAACAGGAAAGGATGACTTTTGTCAGCACCTTTATTCAACCGTTGTGCTGGAAGTTCTAGCCAGAGCAATGAGGTTAGAAAAAGAGATAAAGTGCATCCAATTTGGTAAAGAAGAAGTAAAAGTATCATTATTTGCAGATGATATGATCTTATACACAGAAAACCCTGAAGAATCCACCAAAAAGAGCTAACAGAACCAATAAAAGAGTTTGGCAAAGCATCAGGATTCAAGACAAACATACAAAAATAAAGTGGATTCCTCTACACCAAGAAAGAGAATGTTGATGACAAAATCAAATCAGTATCATTTACAATAGCTCTTAAGATGATAAGATACTTAGGAAAAAATCTAACCAGGGACATAAAAGAACTATATAAGTAAGTACAAGATAGTACTGCAAGAAAACTAAAGAGACCTACATAAGTGGAGTAGCGACACTTGCTCATGGACAGGAAGACTCAACATTGTGAAAATGTGTATTCTACTCAAAGTGATCTGTACTTACAATGCAATTCAAACACAATCCTGATGGCACTTTTTAATGAGATGGTGAAATAAATCACCAACTTCATATGGAAAGGGAAAAATCTCTGGATAAGTAAGCATTACTGAAGAAGAAGAACAAAGCAGGAGGCCCTACTTGAGAACTTATTACACCAACACAGTACTCAAAATACTGCTACTTGTACAACAGTTGATATGTAGACCACAGGACCACAATTGAAAATCCTGACATAAAATCATCCACCTATGAGCAGCTGATATTTGACAAAGATCCGAAGTCTATAAACCAGAAAATGACAGTCTCTTTAACAAATGGTGTTGGCATAACTGGATATCCATATATTCATATTCACATCCAAAAATATGAAAAAAGACCCATGTCTCACACCATGCACAAAAAGTAACACAAAATAAATCAAAGATCTAAATCTAAAATCTAAAATGATAAAGAAAATGGAAGAAAAAAATATTGGTAATGCTGGAAGCCCTAATTCATGGCATAAACGGAATACGAACATTATTAAAATGTACAAATTCCAGAAGAGAAAGGAGATAACTTGGAACTTCTTCTTCTTCTTCTTTTTTTGTTTATTGTGATTGAGTGAAAGTGTATAATCCGATATAAATTTGCATGCCCTCCTGTGTGCAGCTCCCACTGCTCTCCCTTTCCAGTGACAGCACACTCCTCCTATCCATTCTATACATGTCATATCCTCCTAAAATCACCTGCCCCTTCCTCTCCACCCTTTCCCCCCACTCCAGTAAGAGGCCAGCAGGATGACATCCTACAGATGCACAGAATCACAAAATACGGTCACTCTGTGTCACCAAGTCCAACCCATTCCTGTCTGAAGAGTTGACCTCAATAATGATTTATGGACAGGGGCAGCATCAGGACCAGGTGCCATGCTCCCAGGGGAACCCTGAGTCCCCTGGACCATCAGTTGTGGTCTTTTAGTGGAGTTCTCAGGGTGTATCTCTTTTTATTCTTCTGTTGCCAGTGAGACTCAACTTTGTGAGCTCCAACATAGCTATCACTGGTGGTGGCTGAGCATCATCTGGTTCCTCCAGTCACATGCCAGTGTAGTCACCCACTCACATAGGTCTCTCTGTTTTCTGGGTTCTCTTTCTTCCATGTTGTTTTGGTCCTGGTGATTGTTTTTGCTTAGCTGGGATCATTTGGTGTGTGTCACATGGCAGCTTGCTAGTTTTTAAGATCCCAAGTGCCACTCACCAATATGAGGTAAAGAAGACTCTCTTAGCAATATGCTAGCTATGTCAACTTGCCTCGATGTCTCCTGAAAGCATGGTCTAACTGGTAACTTCTAAAAAGCAAATACCTAATGCTCATCCAAAATCTTCACCAAAAGTAAAAAAACAACCCACAGACTAGAGAACAAAAAATTGGCTGAGATGTACATGATCTGCATCTATCCTCTAAATCCTCCAAGATTCTTCAAAACTTCAACAACAAAAAGACAAGTAACCCAATTAAAAAAATATATGTAAAGGATATAAACAGGCACTTCAGCAAAGAAAACATTCAGAAAACATAACAGATACATGAGGAAATGACATTAGCCATTGAAGAAACCCAAATCAAAATTACAATGAGACACCATATCACCCCAGCAAGACTGGCATTAATCCAAAAGAAGAAAAAAAAGAAATAATAAATATTGGAGAGGCTGTGGAGAGACTGGAACACTTACACACTGCTGGTGGGAATGTAAAATTGTACAACCACTTTGAAAATCAATTTGGTAATTTCTTAAAAAGCTAGAAATACAAGTACAGTACCAACCAGTAATCCCACTCCTTGGAATATATTCTAGAGAAACAAGAGCTGTCACAGGAATGAATAAATATACACCCATTTTCATTGCAGCACTGTTCTCAATATCAAAAAGATGGACACAACATAAGTGCCCATCAATGGATTAATGAATAAACATATTATATTCACAAAATGGAATACTGTACAATGATAAAGATGAAGGACAAATTTGGGAACTGTTTCACAACATGGAGGAATCTGAAAGGTACTACGCTGAGTGAAATTAGTAAGTCACAGAATGACAAATATTGTGTGAGACCACTATTATAAGAATTCAAGAAAAGGTTTAAAAACAGAAGGAAACATTCTTTGATGTTTATCAGTGTGAGGAGGGAGGGAGAAGAGTTTTCACTGACTAGATAGCAGACAAGAACTATTTTAGGTAAAGGAAAGGACAACATACAATACAGTAGAAGTCAACACAACTGGACTAAATCAAAACCTAAGAAATTTCCTGAATGTAGCTGAACACTTCAAGGAATACAGCAGGGGCAAAGGTCTGGAGACCACGGTTTCAGGAAATGTCTAGGTCAATTAGCATAACAAAGCATATCAAGAAAATGTTCTGTATCCCACTTTAGTGAGCAGTGTCCAAGTCTTAAAAGCTAGCAAGAGGCCATACAAGAAGCACCATCTGGTCCCAACCAACCTGGAACAGAGGAGAATGAAAACTACCAAAGACATAAGGAAAATATAAGCCTGAGACAGAAAGGCCACATAATCCAGAAACTACATCAGTATGTGACCAAAAGAACTAGATGGTCCCCAGCTACCACCAGTGACTGCCCTGACAGGGAACTGAACAAAAAGTTCCTGATTAATCAGGAGTAAAGTGGGGTACAGAACTCAAACTCAACTAAAAAGACCAGATGTAGTAGTCTGACAGACTGCAGGATCCCCAGAACTGAAACCATTCCAGAAGCCAACCCTTCAGCTAAAATAAACAAAAATAACATTTTCCAGATTTTAGTAGGACTCAAGCACATATTAAAGAAGTTTCGAAAATGCCCAAGACTGACTCCACAATTATTCACCATACATAAGAAGCTGAAAAACCTAAAAAACCAAACCAATGAGAAACATTCTCAATCATTGCCAATTCTGAGATGACTCAGATGCTGGAATTATATAACATAAAGGCTTTAAGGCAGTTTTTATAAAGTGCACCATTAAGTAAAGGGTAAATATTCTTGCAACAACTGAAGATGAATGCTCTCAGCAAAGAATTTTAAGCTATTAAAAGAACTAAATGTGAAATTTTGGGACTGTAATATAAAGTAATGGAAATAAAAAAATTATCGGAGAGGCTCAACAACAGAATGGATACAAAAAAAGAAGTTAATGAACTTGAAAATAGGTCAATACATGTAATTTAATCTGAATGTTGTTGTTAGGTGCCATTGAGACTATTCCGACTCATAGTGACCCTATGTGCAACAGAACAAAACTGCCTGATTCAGAGAATGCCCACAATCACTTTTATGCTTAAGCCCATCGTTGCAGTCATTGTGTCAGTTCATCTTGTTGAGGGTCTTCCTCTTCTCCACTGACCCTCTACTTTACCAAACACAACATCCTTCTCCAGAGGGTGATCCCTCCTGACAATATGTCCAAAGTATGTAAGATGCAGTCTTGCCATCTTTGCTCCTAAGGAGCATTCTGGCTGTACTTCTTCCAGAACAGATATATGTTTGTTCTTTTGACAGCCCAAGGTGCATTCAGTATTCTTCTCCAACACCACAATTCAGAGTGTCTAATTCTTTTTCCATCTTCCTTATTAATTACCCAGCTTTCATATGTATATGATGATACTGAAAATACCATGACTTGGACAGGGCCACCCTAGTCTTCAAGGTGACATCTTTACTTTTCAACAATTTAAAGAGGTATTTTGCAGTAGATTTTCCCAATACAGTGAAATTTGATTTATTGACTGCAGCACCCGTGGATGTTGATTGTGGAACCAAGTAAAATGAAATCCTGGACAACTTCAATCCTTTCTCCACTTGTCATGACATTGCTTACTGACCCAGTTGTGAGGATTTTTGTTTTCTTGGTGGTGAGGTACAATCCATACTGAAGGCTGCAGTTTTTGATCTTCACCAGTAAGTATTTCAAAACCTCTTCACTTCCAGCAAACATAGTTATGTCATCTGCATAACTCAGATTGTTAATGAGTCTTTTTCCAATCCTGATGCCTGACTCTTCTTTATGCAGTCCAGCATTTTGCATTATTTGCTTGATATACAAATGGAAAAGATAATGTTGAAAGGAGTCAACTCTGACCCACACCTTTCCCATTCCTGTCTTTAAACCATGCAATGTCCCCTTGTTGTATTTGCATGACTGCCTCTTGATCCATACACAGATTCATTATGAGCACAATTAAGTGTTCAAAACTGCCATTCTCTACAATGTTATCCATAATTTGTTAGGATCTACACAGTTGAATTCCTTCCCATACTCAAGGAAACACATCTTTCTGGTATTCTCTATTTCAGCCAAGATCTATCTGACATCAGCAATGATATCCCTAGTTCCATATCCTCTTCTGAATCAGGCTTAAATTTCTAGCATTTCCCTGTCAATATATTGTTGAAGTTGCTTTTGAATGATCTTTAGCAAAATTTTCCTCACATCTGATATTAATGATATTGTTTGATTATAGCTGCATTTAGTTGGGTCACTTTTCTTGGGAATAGGTTGGCCAGGTGGCTGTCTCTCAAGTTCATGGCATATCCATGTGAGCACTTCCGGTGCTGCATCCATTTGTTGAAACATCTCAATTGTTTTTCCATCAATTCCTGGAGCCGTGTTTTTCCACAGGGCCTTCAATCCAGCTTCAACTTCTTCCTTCAGTACCATCAGTTCCTGACCGTATGCTACCTTTTTAAATGGTTGAACGTTGATCAGTTCTTTCTGCTGTAATCACTCTGTATGTTCCTTCCATTTTCTTTTGATGCTTCCTAACTCATTTTATGTTTTCCCTGTAGAATCTTTCACTATTGAAACTCGAGGCTTGAATTTTTTCTTCACTTCTTTCACCTTGAGAAACGCAGAACGTGTCCTTCCCTTTTGGTTTTCTATCCCCAGCTCTTCAAACATGTTCTTGTAACACTTTACTTTGTGTTCTCAAGCTGCTCTTTGAAATCTTCAGTTCCAATCTTTTAATTTGCCGTTTCTTCCTTTTGCTTTAGTTGCTCAAAATTTGACAGCAAGTTTCAGAGTTTCTTCTGACATGAAATTTGGTCTTTTCTTTATCTCCTGTCTTTTTAATGACCTCTTGCTTTCCTCATGCATGATGTCTTTGATGTCATTCCACAACTCATCTGGTCTTTGATCACTAGTGTGTTCAATGCATCAAATCTGTTCTTGAGATTCTCTCTAAACTCAGGTGGGATAAACTCACGTTCATACTTTGGCTCTTGTGGATTTGCTCTAGTTTTCTTCAATTTCAACTTGAAATAACATATGAGTAATTGATGGTCTGTGCCATAGTCAGTACCTAGTCTTGTTCTGACTGATGATATTGAGCTTTTCCATCACCTCTTTCTACAGATGTAGTCAATTTGATTCCTGTGTATTTCATGTGTATAGTCACCATTGATGTTGATGAAAAAAGGTATTTGCAATGAAGTTGTTTGTCTAGCAAAATTCTATCATGTGATCTCCATCATTATTTCTATTACCAAGTGTTTTAGTCAGCTAGCGCTGCTCTAACAGAAATGTCACAAGTGGATGGCCTTAAAAAGAGGAATTTTATTTGTTACAGTCCAACAAAACCCACTGCCATCAAGTCAGGTCCAAATCATAGCAATCCTAGAGGTCAGAGTAGAATTGTCCCATAGAGTTTCCAGGGAGCACCTGGCAGATATGAACTGCTAACCTTTTGGTTAGCAGACATAGCTCTTAACCCACTATGCTACCAGTGTTTCCTGTCACAGTCCAGTAGTGAAAAGTCCAAAGTCAGAATGTCATCTCCAGGGGTAGTCTTCCTCTGCTAGCACTGGAGGAAGGTCCTCACTGTCAACCTTGTCCTGGACTGGAAGCTTCTGAGGTACAGGGACCTTGGTCCTTTCCAAAGGAAGTGCTGAGCTCCCAGTACTGCTTTTTGGTGGTATGAAGTCCCCAAATGTTTCTTCTAGCTCGTCTCCTTTATATTTCAAGAAACTGCCTCAAGGCACAAAACAAACTTACACACTGAATCTTGTCCTATCTACACAACTGCCACCCATCCACACCACATTAATATTCTAGAGGCAGGAATTCCAACATGGAGGAACATCACACAATACTGGGAATTATGGCGCATCCAAATTGTTACAGATTGTTTATGGAACACAATTCAATCCCTGACATCCCATACATTGTTCTCTAAAAAACTCGCAGCTTTGCAACAAGTAAAACATATTCACACCATCATAGCAAAAAAGCCTTAAAGTCCAAGTCCAAAATCCAGCAATTCCTTTTTAACTGTGAAATCTAGAACACAAGTTATCTGCTTCTAAAATACAATGGAAGGCACAAGTTAAAGACATTTCTATTACAAATGGGAGAAATCACAGGGAAAGAAGGCATTTAACAGGCAATTAGCAAATTAATAGAACAGATCACATTAGCTCTCAAGGCTTTGACAAGAATATTCTATTCTGTGAGACATTTTATGCAACAGCCTTGCCCTCCAGACTTTAGATGTTGACTCCAGATTTAAGTGGAAGCCCCCAGGCCATGTACTACAGCTCTGCCTTCCACGTCCACTGGGACAACAACTCTTGCTCCCTTGGCTTCAGGCATACAATTTTCCAAATCCACATGACTGGCAACTCCACAATTAGAAACACAAGGGTCCATGGCTCCACCCTTTCAAACCCTTGAGGTCATGGCCATACCTTTGAGACTAAGGCAGCTGAGCTTCTCACGTTCTCTGTCTCTCCAGCTTCTGCTTCCTATGACCTTGTGACCCAGGCCTCAGACCTGCATCTTCCTCTCTGGGGAAAGTGTTTCAAAGCTCTGAAGTTCCACTGAGTTAAGTACCACAAGGTAACCGACTCAGTCAGGAAGCTTCCGGCACACAGGCACTCAGCTGTCTCACTTCATCAGACAGAAGCCTAGCTCCAATGATTGAAGTGCCCAGAGGCACCCCACTCCACAAGGAAACCTCTGTGCACAGATACTCAGCTCTTGCACACCAAAGGTTGGCACCAGCATTGCCTCACGCTGGTCTTGTTCTGCTGTTGCCTCTGCAGTCAATTCTCTGTTGTTTCTCACCATCTCAGCTTTCTTCAGTGTTAACAGTTCTCCTCAATTCCTTCTGAGTCTTTCATTCATTCACGTTCAAAACCACTTCCACATTTTGGGTATTTGTTAGAGCAGCACCCCATTCACTCAGTATCAAATTGTCTTAAATTGGTTTCTCTAGGGCAACAAAACCACTAACACGTATGTTTGAGTCCAGTAGGCTGCTCTAACAGAAATACCACAGAGTGGATGGCTTTAACAAAGAAAGATTTATTCTTACACAGTCCAGTAGGTGGCAAGTCCATATTCAGTGTGTCTGCTCCAGGGAAAGACTTTCCCCTTGTCGGCTTTGGAGGAAAGTCTGGTATTGCATCAGTCTTTGTCCAGGGAGCGTCCTGACACAAGAACCTCTGGCCTGAAGGACGCGCTCTGCTCCCGGTGCTGCTTGCTTGATGGTAGCGAGGTTCTCAAATTGTCCTTTGTTTCTTTTTCCTTTTATTCCTTGCAAGCTAAAAGCATTAAGGGTGGGGCAAGCCATACTCTAGGGAAACTCCCCCTACAGCAGGAATTTACAGCCCTACCCTAATCCTTTAATATACAGGTTAGCAAAACCACACAATGGAGGACAGTCCCAAGATACAGGGAACCATATCCCAGCCACGTGGCCGCACACATTTTTGGGGGGACACAATTCTAACCATGAAATCCCACCCTTTGACAACCCAAAAATCACATCACAAAAACATTTAACACATTTATCTCACCATAGCAAAATTATGTCCATCCATATAACAGAAGTCTTAAATCAGTTCCAAGTCCAAAATACAAAAACTCTTCTACATCTGTGAAACTTAGAAGGCATTAACAGGCAACAGGCAAGTCAACAGAACACATTACATTAGCCCTCAAAGCTTTGGAAATACTCTTACATTTTCTGAGACATTCTACACAACAGCAATGCTCTCCAGACTCTAGGTATCGGCCACACTCTCTGGTTTCTGAGTGGAGACCTCCAGCCCCATGCTACAACTCTAGCTTCAAGGCCCACTTGGACAGAAACTCTGTCCCATCGGCTTTAGGAGTACCCTAAGCCCAACTGAGTGGCAATTCCACCCTTACGAACACAGCACGCCATGGTTCCATCCTTTCAAACCCCTGAGGTCATGGCCATACCTCTTGAGAGTGAGGCAGCTCAGCTTCTCACACTATTTGTCTCTTCAGCTTCAGCTTCCTATGGCCACATGGCCTGGGCCTCAGGCCCACATCTGCCCTGCCGGGCAAGTGTTCCAAAGCTCTGTAGCTCCACTCTTGCTGGAAAGCATCCTGCCCAAAGGCACTCAACTCTCTCACTCCGTGGGTCAGCAAGGCCAGCTCCACCAATTCAAGTGCCCAGAGGCACCCCGTTCCACGAAGAAAACTCTGCTCAGGCACTGACCTCTCTCGCTCCACGGGTCGGCTCCAGCGCTGCCTCTGGTTCTGCCGCTGCCGCTGCTGCTGCTGCCCGTCCTCTGTTGTTTCTCACCATCTGCGCCTTCTTCGTTCCTTCTAAATGTTCTATCCATTCACAGTTTCAAAGTGGTTTCCAACATTTTAGGTATTTGCTAGAGCAGCACCCCACTCCCACGGTACCAATTCTGTGTTAGTCCACTAGGCTGCTCTAACAGAAATACCACAGAGTGGATGGCTTTAACAAAGAAAGATTTATTCTCACACAGTCCGGTAGGTTGCAAGTCCATATTCAGGGTGTCCACTCCAGGGAAAGACTTTCCCCTTGTCGGCTCTGGAGGAAAGTCTGGTATTGCATCAGTCTTTGTCCAGGGAGCGTCCTCACGCAAGAACCTCTGGTCTGGAAGATGCGCTCTGCTCCTAGTGCTGCTTGCTTGATGGTAGCGAGGTTCTCAAATTGTCCTTTGTTTCCTTTTCCTTTTATTCCTTGCAAGCTAAAAGCATTAAGGGTGGGGCAAGCCATACTCCAGGGAAACTCCCCCTACAGCAGGAATTTACAGCCCCACCCTAATCCTTTAACATACAGGTTAGCAAAACCATACAATGGAGGACAGTCCCAAGATACTGGGAACCATATCCCAGCCACGTGGCTGCACACATTTTTGGGGGGACACAATTCCAACCACGACAATGTATAACATGTATAAAGCTATAATTATATAAAGGAATCAGCTCACACAATTGCAGAAGCTGATCCATCCCAAGTCCTGGAACAAGCCTCATGCAGCCACAGAAGCTGGTGAGCCCAAGGTCAGCAGGTCAGAGATTAGAGCTCTAGATCACAGGCTGCGTAGCTCAGGGGATCCCAAGCTGGCAGGCCAGACTGCAAAGTTTCTGCTGACTCACAAAGCCACAGGGGCTGGGAAACCCAGGATTAGCAGGTCAGACAACAGGAGTCTCACCTGCTGTGTGTAAGGGTTGATGAATCCAACACTTTCTAGTTCAACTCCCAGGAACAAGACACAAAAAGAGAAGAGAGCAGGAGCTGTTGGCAACATGAGCAGATAGGAAATCAGCAGTGGAAGCTGGAGAGATGAGAGCAGAGGGGCAGGAGGCCAACACATGCCTCTCCCCTGCCACACAGCTGTCTGATTCAAAATGGCCAATACTGGTCCCTTTGAGCTCACTAGTGCCTAGGATATTGATGTTTACGTATTCCATTCCATTTTTTATTGTTTCCAGTTTTCCTAGATTCATACTTCATACAATTCCACATTCCAATTATTATTAAATGTTTCCAGCTGTTTCTTATCATGCTAGGTCATGCCACATCAGCAAATGAAGGTCCCGAAGGCTCTACTCCATCTACATCACTAAGGTCGACTCTACTCTGCTCAGTCATCCTTTGAGTGCCTCCCAACCCTGGGTGGGGGGCATTTTCTGGAGCTACATCTGACAGTCTTTCACTGCTACTCATAACATTTTCACTGGCTAAGTCTTTTCAGAACTAGACTGCTAGGTCTGTCTTCCTAGTCTTAGTCTAGAAGGTCAGCTGAAACCTGTCTACCATGGATGATCCTGCAGGTATCTGAATATAGGTGTCATAGCTTCCAGCATCACAGCAACACACAAGCCCCCACAGTATGAAAAACTGACAGACAAATATTCAGTCTGAATACTTGAGGGAAAATATGGACTGTGGAAGCCCTGGTAGTGCAGCGGTTAAAAGCTCAGCTGTTAACCAAAAAGCTGACACATCAAATCTACTAGCTGCTCCTTGGAACCTTATGAGGCAATTGTACTCTGTCCTATAGGAACAATATAAAATGGTCCAGCTTAACATTAGTGGTGTGCTAGAGGAGAAGAGAAAGAACAGAAATATACATATATGTGTGTGTGGCGGTCAGGACTATGTCAACTTGGCTACTCCATATTTTGCTGCTGTATCCAGGGGCAGGCAGGGTCTGTGGTGGCTTCCTGCCCCTCAGCTCTCATCTCTCCACCTTCCACCACTACTGCTCTCTTCTTCCAGCATCTGGTTCCTGGACTTGAACTAGCAGCTGCTGGATTCATCAACCCTTACAGCCAGGGCTTGAGAGTCCTGTTCCCTGGCCTGCCGATCCTGGGTTTGCCAGCCTCTGCAGCTCCGTCTTGCTGCCAGCTTGGGATCCACAGACCTACACAACTGGTGATCTAGAACTCTCTTCTCTGACCTGCTGACCTTGGGTTCACCAGTTCCCATGGCCATGTGAGGCTTGTGCCACAACTTGGGATATTCAGCTTCTGAAACTGTGTGAGATGTTTTCTGTATCTATCTCTCTCTATATATATATCTTTCCTTGTACTTTATATATCTAAATCTTACCTTGTACATACACGTGTTACTGGTTTTGCTTCCCTAGACAACCCAGCCTAAAACAATATGTATTCTTCAAACATACATATGTAGAAGAATGTAGAGACACAACAAAAAAAGATAATTTATGAAAGAAAAAATTTATAATTAGACTTCATCAAAGTCAAAACATTTTCTTTATTATAGACACTGTTAGAAGAATGAAAAAAAGAAGAAAATTTTTTGCAAAAATATATGTGTGTCAAAGGAGTCATATTTAGAATATATAGAAAATTCTCAAAACCCAATAGTAAAGGAACAATTCAATTAGTCAGAACTGATGAGGAATCAGTTCACTGAAGAGGATATACAGATAGCAAATAAGCCCATGAAAACATCATTAGCCATCAAGAAATAAAAATGAATACCATGATGAGATATGACTATAAAACTACTAACAAAAAAAAAAAGAAAGAAAGAAACCTTCACTGCTTTTGAGTCAATTCTGACTCATAACCCTATAGTACAGAGGAGACCTGCCCCCACACGGTTTTTGAGGAAAAACTGATGAACTGCCATCCTTCTGATTAGTAGCCAATATCTGAAGCATTGGGACACCAGGGCTACATACACTTATTAGAATAACTAAAGTAAAATTTAAAAAATAGCAAACAAGAATGCAGAGAAAATTAGATCCCTGGCACTGTATTTGGTGGGAAGGTTAAATGATACAGTCACTCAAGAAAATAGTTTGGGCCAGCCAACATGACACCCAAGACAGAAGCACCACACAGCATCTTTCCACAGCAGAAACCCAAAACTCTAACAGAGAAACAAACATCATTCTGAAACCCAACGTGTCAAATGAAGAGATATAGATCTCAGGCAAACACTGAATGAAACAAGAAACTAACATAAAACGAAGAGCAAGACAAGATAGGAGATGAAACCTTCTATCAGCTAACCCAGGATGCAGGATTCACCATCTTGGACACCTGTTGGAGAATGGCAGAAGGAGAGCACAGGGAAAGCAGCTTCATGGAAATCCTAGCAGGAAACAAAGTTACTGCTAACCAGCAATACATCTTCTCCCCACTGCTCTACCTCTGACATCTTCCAGTTGGCTATGGTGGTGGCTCCGCTGGCTGGGAAGAACAGTGTCCATGCCACTTGGATTTGACCCACTGACATTGGAGATCAGCAAACAGGGAGTACACTAAAACACCTTTAGGAGCTCCCAGTAGGACACAGATCACCCAGTAACCAGTGACCTCACCCGTCCCACCTTCCCCTGCTACCTTCTTCCCATTGGCTGCAGTCTCTTGGCCAAGGGGAAACAACTTTGACCCTGGTCACCTGGATTCATCCTTACCTCTGCCACTGCCTATGTCCTTGAGTGCCATTTGTCTGCAGTTGGTGTTGCTTTTTCCTGTTTCTTTTGGTTTCCTCTATGCCTCCCATCTATGAGTTGGAATTGACTCAATGGCAAGGGTTTTCATTTTTTATGCATCCCAAAACCTCCTCACTTTTCTCTCAAACACTTGGCTCTGTGTGCCATCTTTGCCTCTCCTTAAAAAGCTGTGAAGTGCTGGTAGCTAGGAACCATTCCCTGACCCCACGCTGATGGAATCCTTGGAGTTTTTGTTTGTTGTATTTTGTTTTATCTGTTTGTCTGTTTTCCTTTTTTCTCTTCATGACTTGGGACTTCCAGCTAGCCAGGCTATACTGCATGGCTTAGCATATATGTCTCCAGTATGCCCACTTGTGTCAGTGGGATCCATGGGGAACTTCTTTTTTTTCTTTCCCTTTTCTTTTGTCTGCATTTTTTCTCTTTTGTGCTTCCTGTGTTTCCTCAATACCTGATTCTCATCTCTCTATACTAAACCTTCTTTTCCTGTCTCCTGAATACTTGTTATTATGTGACATCTATATCCCTTTGATATAGGCTATTCATCACAGACTGGTACACTCTTCTCCAGTCTTTGCAGCAACACTGGTAGGAACTCTGGAGGCCTTCCATTTTATTATTTTTTTTGTTTCTTTTTCTAATTTCCCCCAATTTTTAATTTTTCTTTCATTTTTTTTCCTTTTTTTTTCCCCCCTACTTCTTGGTTCCTCATATCTCCACTTTAACAGCAAGTTCCCTTAGTACTCATTTGTTTTGTTTGGGGTTCCTATTTCTCTCTCCTCTCTCCCATATCCATTTGAGCTCCATACATCACAACCTCGCTGCTCCTTCCTGCCTGCTTGCACCATGGGCTGAACATCACACCCTTGAGCAGCACAAGCATGGCCTACTGGAACCCACCCAAGCACTGATTCCTGGCTCATCCTATCAGCCTTATCATGTTCCATGAACAACCCACCCCACCACCCCACCCCCTCATCTTCAGCTGGACCTTCCCTGCTGTACTATACCTGAGAGACTGACCTAGCTTATGGGACAAGAAAAGTAAACAGTACTGTGGCCACAGACAAACAATTCAAAAAGAAGGTGTAGCCTACTTCCTCTGACATAACCAAATAAAATAGAAAAGCATGATAAAACAAAAAATTACAATCAATAAACAAAGAAAAGAACTACTGGATGCCCAAAATTCAACAGAAAATACAAAACTTAAAAAAAAAAAGGAGAGGGTATCGTCAACAGGCACCCAAAATAAAACACCAGATGACTTTCCAGCAGAAGAAAAGGCACTAGTCCAGAATTCAAATATCTAATATTCAGAGTGATTCAAGAGGTGAAGAAAAAACAGACCAAAAATGGGTAAAAAACACAAATTCATGGGAAAAGCACACAAAATCATGGAAGAATTCAGGAAAATATTACAAGAAAAAGAATCCCCAAATAAATTCACAACTGGAAATCACACAAAAACAACAGTTAGAAATCCAACAAATAAACAAGATTTCAAAAATGAACAGTGTCATAGAAAGTCTGAGAAGCAAATTTGAAGTGATGGAAGACGGGATCAGTGAAACTTAAGACAAACGCTTTTTTCCAACTCTAAGGAAAAATCAGAAAAAAGAACAAAGAAAAATGAAGAAACCCTGAGAATTACATAAGATACAATCAAAAGCAAAAATTTGAAAGTAATTTCCAGAACCAGGGGAAAAAAATGGAAAACATAGAAAGGATCACTGAAGAATTGCTGACAGAAAACTTCCCTAATATCACAAAAGGTGAAAAATTACCTGCGCAAGAAGTTCAAAAAACCCCATATGGGATAGACCCTAAAACAAAATCACTCACTAAAAGCAAAGACCAAAAAATTCTGAGAGCAGCTCAACAAAAACAAAAAAATCATACAAAAAAGAGAAACAATAAGGCTAAGCTCTGATTAGTCCACCAGACGCTCCTTGGAAACTATGGGGCAGTTCTACTCTGTACTATAGAGTTGCTGAGAGTCAGAATCAACTCAATGGCAGTGGGTTTAAGCTCTGATTATTCAGCAAAAACAATGTAGGTGAAAAGGCAATGGCATGACATACATAAAACTTTGAAAGAACAAACTGCCAGCCAAAAATAAAATATCACACAAAACTCTTGTATAAAGGTGATGATGAACTTAAGACATTTCTAGATAAACAGAAATTAAGGTAATACATAAAAAGTCAATCTTATAAAAATTATTAAAGGGAGTCTTTTGGCCTCAGAACAAATATTATCAGATTATAGCCTGAATTTAGGATGCAATATTCTAACAGCCAGATACCAGCCTGGGAAACAAACTCTCAAGGAATCTCCAAAACCAAAACAATTACAATAGGGAACCAGAGAGGTTAATCTGTAAATGTCAGAATGGTAAAAGAAGTGTAGGTATAGAACTTTCTAATGGAATGGAAGGTAAGGTGACAACAAGTAATAATAGACCTGTTCAAACCTAGTTGGAAGACAAGCACAGATTTCAAGGTAAACATGAAGAAAGTTAACAAATGTACTCATCAAAATAAAGAATAAAAATGTAAAGTTTCAATGAAATAAAAAATAAATCCATAAACCAAAAGAATGCAGAATAGGAGAATAAAAGGGACATAGAAAACGTTAACATCACAAAAATAAAAAGCACTACAAAATGACAGCAGTAAACTCATACTTATCAATAAGTACACTGAGTGTAAATTGCTTAAATGTGCCTGTAAAGAGATGGAGAGTGACAGAATGGATTTAAAAAAAAAAAATCTATCAATGCATTGTTTATAAGAGATACATCTTAGAAACAAATATGCAAATTTCATAAAAATCAAAGGATGGAAAAAATACATCAAGCATATAGCTACTGAAAATGAGGAAGTGTGACAACACCAATTTCATATAAAATATGTTTTAAAGCAAAATCCACCTTAAAAGACAAAGGACACCATATAATGATTAAAGGACAGTTCCATCATGAAGACTTAACCATAACAAACATCAGTGTGCCCAATGATAGAGATTCAAAATATATAAGATAAACTCTACTAACACTGAAAAGAGAGAGTGACAGTTTCATAACAGCAGTAAGACACTTCAACACACCACTCTCGATAAATGATACAATATCCAGAAAGAAACTCAGAAAAGATACAGAAGAGCTAAAGGGCACAATCAGCCAACTTGACCTCATAGATACATACAGAAAACTCCACCCAACACATTCTTTTCCAATGCACATGGAATGTTCTTCAAAACAGTGAGATAAACAAAGTGTATTCTCTGATCAAAACGCCATCAAAATAGAAAGTAACAACAGGAAGAGCAAGGGAAAAAAACAATTAAATGGAAATTGAATGACAAGCTGCTTAAAAAACCACAGGGTAATAAAAACAATCAAAGATAGAATAAAAAAAATTCTTAGAAGCAAATGAGGATGAAAACACACCATACCAACACCTTTAGAACACAGCAAAGGCAGTCCTCAGAGGTCAATTTGTAGCAATAGATGCACATATCATAAAAGAAAAGACAAAATCAAAATATTAGCTATGTAACTCAAACAAATAGAGAGAATAGCCAGAGAAGTCCACAGCCACCAGAAGAAAGGAAGTAAAGATCAGAGCAGAAATAAATGAAATAGGGAATAGAAAAAACAATGGAAAAGATCAACAAAACCAAAAGTTGGTTCTTTGAAAGGATCAGCAAACCACTGGCCAAACTGACAAAAGAAAAGTCCACTCAAAAAACCCACTGCCATCAAGTTGATTCTCACTTATAGTGACCCTAGAGAACAGAGTAGAACTGCTCCACAGAGTTTCCAAGGAGCTCCTGGTGGATTCAAATGGCTAATCTTTGGATTAGCAGCCAAAGCACTTAACCACTATACTACCAGCATTTCCAAAAGAAAAAGGATACCAAAAAACCCAAATAAGAAATGACATGGAAGACTGTTTTAGTTATCTAGTGCTGCTTTAACAGAAATACCACAAGTGGATGACTAAAAAGATAAATTTTATTTTGTCCCAGTCCAGAAGGTTAAAAGTCCAAATCCAGGGTGTTAGCTCCAGGGAAAGCCTTTCTCTGCTGGCACTAGAGGGAAGTCCATGTGGTCAATCTTCCCCTGGACTGGAAAATTCAGACACATGGGGATCCCAGTTCTTTAGAAAGGACATGCTCAGCTCCCAGCACTGCTTTCTTGGTGGTATCATGTCCCCAATTCTCTCTGCCAGATTCTTTCTTTTATATCGCAAGAGATTGCCTCAAGGCATGAAACAAGCCCACACATTAAATCCTGCCCTACAACACCCATCTATCCTCATTAACATCACACAGGCAGGAATTCCAACATGGAGGAACATCACACAGTACCAGGAATTACGGCCTAGCCAAATTGCTACAGATTTTGGGGGGAACACAGTTCTATCCATAACGAGGACATTACAACAGACCCAAGTGATATAAAAAGGATCATAACAGAATTTATTAAAAACTATAACAAGTTCTAAAATGTATAGAAAGTAGATAAACTTCTAAAATTACACTACCTACCTGAAATAACACTAAGTGAAGTTGAAAACTCCAACAGACACATAACAAGGGAAAAGATTTAAAAACTAATAAACCTCCTGTCATAGTTGGAATTGTGTCCCCCCAAAAATGTGTGCAGCCACGTGGCTGGGATATGGTTCCCAGTATCTTGGGACTGTCCTCCATTGTGTGGTTTTGCTAACCCGTATGTTAAAGGATTAGGGTGGGGCTGTGAATTCCTGCTGTGGGGGCAGTTTCCCTGGAGTATGGCTTGCCCCACCCTTAATGCTTTTAGCTTGCAAGGAATAAAAGGAAAAAGAAACAAAGGACAATGTGAGAACCTCGCTACCATCAAGCAAGCAGCACCGGGAGCAGAGCGTGTCCTTCAGACCAGAGGTTCTTGCGTGAGGATGCTCCCTGGACAAAGACTGATGCAATACCGGACTTTCCTCCAGAGCCGACAAGGGGAAAGTCTTTCCCTGGAGCGGACACCCTGAATATGGACTTGCAACCTACCGGACTGTGTAAGAATAAATCTTTCTTTGTTAAAGCCATCCACTCTGTGGTATTTCTGTTAGAGCAGCCTAGCTGACTAAAATACCTCCCAACAAAAAAGTCCTAGTCCCTATGGCTTCACTGAAGAATGCTACCAAACATTCAGAGAAGATCTTACACCAGTAGCAGTCAAACTATTTCAGAACATAGAAAAGGAAGGGATAATTCCGATTTCATTTTATGAAGCCTGTATAACCCTGATACCAAAATCAGGCAACAAATACCACAAAGAAAGAAAACTACAGACCAAAAATTCAACACCATATCCAAAAAATTATACACCACAACCACGTAGGATTCATACTAGGTATGCAAGGGTAGTTGAACATTAGAACATCAATCAATATAATCTGTAACATAAATAAAAGAAAAGCATCTCACTGTCATCCCAATGGAGAGAAAAATTCATTCAACAAAGTCCAACATCTATTTCTGATAACTCTCCATAAGAAAGGTCTAGAAGGGAAGTTTCCCAATATTACAAATGACTACAAAACCAATGACCAACATCATTCTTGATGGAGTGAGGCTGAAAACCTTCCAGTAGAGGACAGAAACAGGACAAGCATGCTCTTTATCACTACTCTTTAGTATTGTGTTAGAAGTCCTCTTCAGAGCAACAAAGCAAAAACAAAAAATAAAGGGCATCCAGACTGGTAATTAAGGAGATAAACTGTCCCTATTTAAAGATGATATGATACTATACACTTTAAAAAAAAGAAGAAGAAGAAGATTGCATGACAAAACTACTGGGACAAATACAAGATTAAACAGACTACTAGCTGGATACAAGATAAACACACCAAAAGCAGTTGGACTCCTATACACCAATAAAGTGAATAATGAAAAAGAACTCCGGAAAACAATACCATTTATAACAGTCCCTCCCAAAATAAAATACTTGGTAATAAATCTAACAGTGATGTAAAGAGTTACATAAAAAACTATAAAACTACAAGAAACCAAAAGAAATCTACATAAATAGAAAAACATACCACGTGCATGAATCAGTAGAGTCAACATACCTTTTGAAAATGACAATTCTACCCACAGCGATTTACAAATATAGTGAAATCCCAATCCAAAAGCCAACAACATTCTTTAAAGACATGGAAAAATGTATTACTAATTTTGTATGTAAAGAGAAGAAGCCCTGAATGATTAAAGCAGTACTGAAGAAAAATAAAGTAGGAGAATTTGTATTACCTGACCTCAGAACCTATTGTGATAGATACAGCAATCAGAACAGCCTAGTACTGGAACAATGACAGATACAGTGACCAATGGAACAAAACTGAGAACCCAGAGGTAAATTGCTCCACTTATGGTCACATGATCATCAACAAGGGCCCAAAGTCTGTCAAATGCAGAAAGAGTCTTTTTGGTGCTAGCAAAAATGGATTTGCATCTGAAAAACAAAAAACAAAAATGAAACAGAAAATGGATCAAAGGCCTAAAGTTCACAGAAGAAAAAATAGGATCAATGCTAGAAGCCATAATATGTGGCATTAAAAGGATAAAAAGTATAACCAACAGCACACAAACTCCAGAAGCTAGATAACTGCGATCTTCTAAAAATTAAACACTCACAATCATCAAAAGACTTTACCAAAAGAGTAAAAAGAGAACCTACAGACTGGAAAAAATTCTTCTGTCTATTATAAATCAACACCCTAATCTGTGAAATCTGCAAGAAAATCCAACTCCTGTACAACAAAAAGACAAAAAATCCAATTTAAAAAAATCAGCAAAAGAAATGAACAGACACTTCACCAAAGAAGACGTTCAAGTGACCAAAAGACACATGAGGAAATGCTCAAGATCACCATCCATTAGAGAAATGCAAATCAAAATCACAAGGAGATACCATTTCACCCTGGAATTACTAGCACAAATCATCAAAATAGGAATTAAATGCTGGAGAGGCCGCAGGGAGATCGAAACTCGAATGTACTGCTGGTGGGAACGCAAAATGACACAACCATTTTTGGAAATAGAAATATGATCCAGCAATCCCACTCGTAGGAACATATCCTAAATATGTAAGAGTCACTGCACAAAGAGACACATGCACTCCCATGTTCACAGCTGCAAGAAGTCAGTAACAACCTAGATGCCCATCAACAGATAAATGAATAAAACATATGGTGGTGCATACATACAACAGAGTATTACACAACAATAAAGAAAAACGATGAATTTGTGAAGCATCTCGTAACATGGAGGAAACTGGACGGTTGAGTGAGATGAGTTAATCCCAAAAGGATGCATGTTGGATGAGACCGTAACCGCAACTGTGGATCCGGGCTACCTGTCGGCAAAGCCAACACCGAGACAGGAGGTGAGGTGATTAAATGAGGATATTTATTGAGTGCCAACACACAAGAGACAAGGGGGACTAGGTTCCTGCAAAGCTTGCTTGCCTGCATAGGCTAAGTCCAGAGCTTATATAGGCTGGTTAAGGAAGGAGAAACTGGTTGATATTTTTTTCAGATCCATTCAAGCAATTTCTTTGATGTTTCAACAACATTCTCTGTGAGGGTCTGCATGGCTTAAAAAAGCTAGAAAGATAATCATCAAAGTCCAAACCACCTGGTGATCTGATCTGATAGTCTTAGAGAAAAGCTGAAAGAGGATAAACAGGACAATTAAGAAACACTCTTAAGAGGAAAGAATAACCATGGGACTTATGACTAGTACAAGGTGGATTCCTACAGATGTGGGAAAAAAAACAAGTTCTCAGGGCTTGCACTGCTGTTCTGATTGCTGCCTGTAGCAAGATGGAGTTGGGGTGGCCAAAGGCCTTCCTTTCAACTTACCCCTTTAGAGGATAGCTTCTCAGTCATAGGAAGAGGGACACCAGCCTTCTCTAGTTTCTTCCTGCTCACCGGGAGCATCAGCTGGGGATGTCATAGTAAGGGTGAGGTGTATTTTGGAAAGCAGCAGCATCTCCTATGTGTGTCTGCATACGGGAAGAGGATAGAGGATCCATCATGAGTACCCCTCCCGCCTGGAGAGTGTGAGTAGCTCCTCTGAAGCTTTTTGCATTTAAGCACTGTATAGCCCAAGTCCAAGTTGTGGGTCAAGGGAAGGGCTCCTTGTTCAAAGGATAAGGCCTTCTGCCCAACAGAAAAGTGAATCCTGAAGGGGCATACAGGGAGAGGTGAGAAACAAGTGAATCAGAAGAGTGCATTAGATAGGCACTAAATTTAGTTTGATCATACGAAGGGAAAAATTGAAAATCCTGATGACTAGGATCCCCGCCCACCCTCAGGGATTGACTGAAGAGACTCCAGTCCTCAGCAGTAGTCCTATTGCATAGCTCAGAGTAAGACAGGGCAATGTAACAGGATATTGAATGAACTGGACCCAGACCAGAAGTTTTGACTTCACAAGGGTATTGACCCAGTGAAGAGCATGATTGTAACTCAGTACTTGGGCAGCCAGGGGGTGAACTGGAGCTCCTGAGTAGGGCAGATGGCAACAAAGCTAATGATTTTTAAGCCTACCCCCTAGCAACAATTTGGGTCATGGATGTCATACCATTAAAGGGCCAGTCCCATCCAACAGATTGGAATTTTACTATAACCTGAACCCCTTGTTCCCTCAGAACCTCAGCATCTTGAGGGGCTGCCTTATGAAGTTTAACACAGAAATAAGTGCTTTTGTCAAAGGGAGTGATATCAGAGATCATAATAGAAAAATCCATGTTATTTCCTTGGGTAGTATCAGTAACAGGGAAAATGCGAGAATACTTAGTTTTGTTTCTCGAACGCCAATATTTTCCCCTCCTGACATTTTTTTCACCCATTTTATCAGTCCTACCAAGGTTAAAGCGGAAAGAGTACACGTAAGTGTCAGGGTTCCATCGGTCACCACAGTGAGGGTTCCTTCTGTCTGGAGTAAAACAAGTTCACAACCTTTTGCCAAATTCTGGAAAAGGAAAAACAAAAAAAGCATCACATTTTTTTGAACCTGTGCTTAAGCCTCACCACTGGCATGTAGGAATACCTGTGATGAGCCTCTTCGTCTGTCTCCGCTGTCGCTGTCCAGGATGTCAAGGAGGGCTAGCCTCCTGTTATTCCAGCTGTTATTCCTCGCTGTTATTCCAGCGAGCTCCGTGGAGGAATGGTAGTCAACAGGACTTCATATGGACCTTCTCACCACGGAGCCAAGTTGTTTTCAGGATTTTGCTGTCTCCACACCTTCAGTAAGACTTGAATTTCCAGGGTTGAACCTGTGGAGAGGGGCATCAGCTGAGAAAGCCAGATGAGAGGAAGCATATTGATTAAAAACCGTCAGAGCTTTTCCTAGAGAACAGACCCACTCCCAGTTCTCCACCTCAGTAGCCACTGAGGTGGGAACAGCAAACCGTTTCAAGAATGGCCTTCCATATATTAACTCACAGGGCCTCAATTTAAGCCCACTTCAAGGGGCCACCCAAACCCTGAGCTGGGCCATAAGTAGTACCGATCCACGTAGAATGGGTCTCCTGGCAAAGCTTAGCCAATATCTTCTTCAAGGTATGAGTCATCTTTTTTATTTTTTCCTGTTGACTGGAGTCTTCAGGAAGAATGTAGCTTCCACACTATTCCCAGTGCCTTGCTTACCTCTTGGGTTACTTGGTCAATAAATGCCTTGCTCTCCCACCCCACACCCAACCCCATCCCCTGCCATCATTGCTCTGGATAGTTAGAGAGAATCCCAGTCTTAGCAATACATCCTTCTTGGTTACTTCTTCGGCTTGTTCATTCCAACAGGAAAAAGCCTCCGACCCATCCAGAGTATGTGTCCACAAAGACCAGTGTGTACTGAAAGTTCCCTGGGGTTTGAGGCATTACAGTGAAGTCCACCTGCCAATCTTCTCCCATATCTGTCCCATATCTGTCCCAGAACTGGATCCCTGGTCCCAAAGGGTATGGAACTGTCTTAGAATTACAGGAGACACTCCTGTGTCTGACTAGTCTTTAAAAGGTTGGGCCCAGCTATCACTTGTGGCATCCATTCTCTACTGGCATCCCGAGCATAGCGACTTCTGTCGTGGAGAACAGACACTGCATTTTGTACCTGAGCTTCTGGCACCAGAACTTTCCCATCCAGACCAGCAAGTAAAATCCCCATCCTTCAGCCTTTTTAAGTCCTGAGCAGTCAAATATTGTTGAACAAGAGGTGCAAGACCTTCCAGGACTTCTCTCTGAATTGGGTATTATTTCTTATTTACTATGGGCGCCCAGGTTTCAGAACAATTTTGACTGGTGCTGCTGACTTTCCTCGCTGCGGCTGGCCTGTTGTCCAAACAGCTAGATTTAGGGGTTGTTTGGCGACATACTCAGGAATAGGACTCTTACCTGCACTAGATGGCACTGTTTCCTCATGTGACAGAGCAGCCTGCACTGCACAGGCTCTGCGTGAGGACAGGTTTGTAACAGTCCTTTACAGGTACTGAAAACAATTTGTGCCCCCAGCTTTAAGAGGTGGTCCCTTCAGAGAAAGCACACTGGGCTCTCAAGCATGTAAAGAAATTGATGATAAATTCACAATTGACTGGCTGTACGAAGGTTTGTGTGGGAAGCTTTCCAGTGATTCCAACAGTAGGTGTTGTTTCAGGGCTGAAAGGAGACTCAGACATACATAATACCGAAAAAGTTGCACGCTATTCATGTCAATAATCAAGTCATTTGGCCATCGTCCCACCTTAACGGTTACCCGGGGTTCTTGGTGAGAGATAGGGAAGGTGCTCTCTGACCCCGGGCGCCTTAAATCTGAATCTCCATCAGTGTTAGGAGCCTCCTACAGTGCCTGTGATTTGCCCTGTAAGGGCCTGCACTGGGGGCGTTCCTGCTTCCAGTGTCCCAGGTTTTTGCAGCAGACACGTTGATCTGCCTTCAAGGATTGTCCTTGAATTGGCCTCACCGTCTTAGGTACAGCCCCCAGCTCCCATTTCCCGTTTCCACTTTTCATCCCCTGTTTCCCACACAGGCAAAGGGCGGCTGCCAAAAGTGATGTCTTTTGTTTTTGTTTTTGTTTTCGTTCTGTTCAGTAGCGTGGTCCTGGGAATTAAAAACCGTAAAAGCTATCTGAAGCAGCTGTCCTGTAGGCATCCCAAGACCCCCTTCAAGTTCATGTAATTTTTTTTTAATATTGGGGGTACTCTGAGAGATGAACGTCATATTTCGCAACCTAGTGTTATTGGAGACTTCAGGATTAATATCAGTGTACTTGCCAATTGCCTCAGTGACTCCCTCAAGAAAGGTTGAAGGATCCTCCATTTCTTCCTATATAACCTCTCTAATTTTATTCAAGCTTTTTTGCTTTGGAGCACCATTCTTTAATCCAAAAATAGTACAATCTTGATGTTAAAGCCTAGTCTTTTCCTTTCCGTATGTTATAGTCCCATGCAGGGTCAGTCACAGGGATTGCTGCCAGGCTGGCAGACAGTTGCCATTAGTGGGATCTAAATTTTGTAGTCAATCAGCCTCTTTCTGTGCCTGTTCCAATACCGTGCAGTGCTCCTCAGATGTTAGCAATATATTGAGGAGAGTTTGTACATCTGCCCATATGGGGTGATGAGTACAGAAAATGGAAAGAAACATTTCTGTCATTCTGTTAGGGTCATTTCTGTAAGGTGGGTGTGATTCTTCCAGTTATACAGGTCAGAGGTGGAGAAAGGAGTGTGAATAAGTATCACAGTCCTCAGATGCCCGTTATCAGCCACCCCAGTTGGCACCTCTCTAAGAGGGTATTGCCCTGCCTGGAGCCCAGAGGTTCTCTCACCAAAACCAGTACCCTGCCAGATATGAGAGGAAGGCTATATCTGTAGTTGAGCTTGTTCTTCCACTGGTCACAACTTCTTCATCCTACTGAGGGCCCATCCCCTTGGATGTGTCCAGTGAGGCCACTGGCTGCCAATCCCTTTTTTTCCTAGTCTGCTCATCACTAGGGGCTGACTTGGGGGAGGAGGGGAAGGTGAGGGTTCCCATCCCCCAAGGAGAGGATTGTCTTTCAAAGAATCCTGCAAAATTTTCCTACCCCGTTTCTTCCCTTGATACCGAATAGACTCGTGTGGTTTCACAGACTGATACAAAGACACAAACAGTTGAACATAGGAGATTGAGTCTCCCTTCCCTTATCTTTTACAGATCAAATCCAGTTGTAAAATAGACCCTATTACCAGCCAAGTTTCTTGATCTCCCAAGGTGTACGGGACCATACATCATTACACAAAGACATCAACTTTATTTCGGTCATGAGTTCATAACTACCTCTTCCATTCAGCTAAATGTACCCCAAAGGGGAGCCTGATGGAATGGAAGAGACTCCTCCCGTGTTCACATTTGGAGATGGCCGAAGCCCTGGGCATCTTGTCTGCCGGAGGAAGCTTTCCCTATTTTTTAAAGAAATCATCTCTGTCCTAATCCCCTGGCCTTCCTGCCAAAAAAACCCTGAATGTACCAGACCTCAGCCTCTTTGTCTTACTGCATCAGTCAATCACTGAGCCTTTCTTGGAAATAAGACCAAACCTGATGGACCAGTTTCGCTAGGCAAACCTGGCTGTGGTCCTGAGGTTTCTTATGTTGCATTTCTATGACTCCAGTTAGCTCTTTACCTTCACAGTCCAGCAGTTCTTGTCACATCTGCGCATATACACATACCATTCACCCAACTCCACTCAGCCTGCTCTTCACACACCCATTTGGACTATCCAGAAAGGGGAACAGTCAGAGGTGATAAGCCTCCCAGAAACCAAGGGTGGTCCCTACTCACACATCAGACCAGGCCCTCAAGCCAAGTGGGTCCCACTCACAGAACTAGCAATGTTGGAAATAATGCAACCCAGGGACAGGTTTTTCCCCCAAAACCTGACACGCTAGTGTGGGCATGAGCACGTCAGGGAAGGAAGCCACAAACCTAACACTCCACAGGGATTTCCAGATCCCAACTTACTCACCTCAATCACAGCAGTTGGTGACTGGCAGCAGCACCAAGAGGGACAAGAGAGGGTAACAAAAAAGTCCCGCGGCCGCTAACCAAGCAGGAGTTGTCTGGTCCACATTGCCCACCAAGACCACTGTGTCCCAAGCAGCAAAAGAGGAAGGTCCCCATACGGGCTACCAGAATTTGTAACCACAATAGTGGATCCATGCCGCTTGCCCGCAAAGCCAACACTGAGACAGGAGATGAGGTGATTAAATGAGGATATTTATTGATTGCCGACACACATGAAGCAAGGGGGACTCAGTTCCTCCGAAGTTTGCCTACCTGCATAAATTAAGCCCAGAAGATACATAGGCTGATTAAGGAGAAGGAAACTGTTTAATGTTTTTTCGGATCAACACAAGCAATTCCTTCGATGTGTCAACAACATTCTTTGTGAGGGTCTGCACGGCTCCAAAAAGTAGGGAAGATTGATAATCATCAATGTCCAAAACACCTGGTGATTTAGTCTAGTATTCATAGAGAACAGCTGAAAGGGGATAAACAGAACAATTAAGAACACCTAAGAGGAAAGAATTACCATGTGACTTATGACTAGCACAAGGTAGATTCCTATGGATGTTGGAAAAAACAAGTTCTGAGGGCTTCCTGTTTCAACATGGCTCTTCTGTTGCTTGTGACAAGATGGAGTCAGGGTGACCAAGGGCCTCCCTTTCAAGACCATTGAGTTTAAAAATTCATGAAAAGATTCACACAAACTTAGCTGGTCTAAATGCTACGTAATTCATTACTGAATATAGCTATGGTCACCTTTGAAGTGCTCCCCTTGGAAAGCTATGCGTTGATGCCAGCACCTAGTCCACCTTTCAAAGCCATTTTGGAATTCTTTCTGGAATGGCCATTGCACATGGAGGCAAGTACAGAAACTCAATTATGTAGTCGTCTGTAAGGGAGTTTTCAGCCAGTAAACAAATAACTGTATAGGTACACCCTTCCTACTCACCTGATCTGACCCCCAACTTTTTCCTTTACACAAAGATAAAGGAAATACCAAAAGGAAGACATTTTGATGACATTCAGGACATCAGGGTAATACAACAACAGCTCTGATGGCCATTCCAGAAAAAGAGTTCCAAAACTGCTTTGAAAGGTGGACTAGGCGCTGGTGTCCGTGTGTAGGCTCCCAAGGGGAGTACTTCAAACGTGACTGCAGTGATACTCAGCAATGAGTTATATAGCACTTTTTCTAGGATGAGTTCACAAACTTAACAGAAGTCCTTTTAAACAATCTTTGATGGTTACCAGGGAGGGAGGGGTAACAGATAACAACACACTAAATAGACAATAGATAAAGTGTTAACTTCTGTGAAGTGCAAGACAGTACACAAAATTGGGGAAACTAGCATAGAGGGTAATGGAAGTTCCATAGGCACTCCAGACTCCCTAAGGGACTGAATTGCTGAGCCGAGGGGCTATGGAAACAGTGATCTCAGGGACCACCTAGCTCAACTGGTGTAACACAGTTTTATAAGGAAAATGTTACACACCCTACTTTGGTGAGTAGCATGTGGAGTCTTAAAAGCCTGTCAGCGGCCAGCTAGGATATGCCACTGGTCTTACCCTTTGGGGACAAGGAAAAAATGAAGAAAACTAAAAATAAAAGGGAAGGGTACAGGGGGAGATTACTCCAAAGATTTATATGGACCACGTCTTCAACAGCCTCCACCACACTGAATTCACTTCAACTGGATGGTGCCCGGCTACTACTGATGACCCCTCTGACAGAGATCTCAACAGAGGTCCTAAACAGAGCTGGAGAAAAATGAAGAACAAAATTCTAACTCAAAGAGAAAGACCCAGCTTGCCGGCATGACAGAAACCGGAGAAACCCTGAGAATACGGACCTTGGACATTCATTCAGCTAAGTAATGAAGTCATGCCTGAGGCTCACCCTTCAGCCAAAGACTAAATGGGCTGATAGGTGAAAACAAGCTGAAGAGGGCATGCCAGCCCAGGGGCAAGGACTGGAAGGCAGGAGGAGACACGAAAACTGGTAACAGGGAAACTGGGGTGGAGAAGGGACAGTGTCGACCTGTTGTGGAGTCATAAAATGATATGTATCCTGTTTAACAAAAAACTATTTTGTTCTTTAAACCTTCACTTAGAGTACAATAACAAAATAGAGAGAGAGAGAAATAGAGATCTTTATTTTGTTTTTCAAAAGGAAAATAGTTGGTAATTTCTTACAAAGCAAATCTACTATAATAAACCAGCAATCTCACTCATTGGCATTTTCCCACAAGAAATAAAAGTTTATTTTCACATAAAAATTTGTATATAAATACTTTTAGCACTTTCATTTATAATATATCCAAACTGTAAACAACCAAAATGTCTTTACTGTGTATTTATACCATGGAATACCACTCAGCAATTAAAAATAATAGAATATGATACATACAACAAACTGGATGAGTCTCAAGGAAGTTATGTTGAATAGAAAAATGCCAGCTTTAAAAAGTCACATGCTATGTAATTTGATGTGTACATTCTTCTCAAAATGGCAAAATTATAGAGATGCAAACTAATGGTTGCTGTGGGTTAGTGATGATGGGGAAGTAAAGTATGGATAAATCTATGTATAAAGGAGTAGCATAAGAAGGATCTTTGTGGACATGGACTAGTTCTGTGTTTTGATTGAAGTAATAGAAATTTGCACATTGTCATGGGTTGAATTGTGTCCATCCAAAAATATGTGTAGCCACGTGGCTGGGCCATGATTCCCTACATTCTATGACTGTCCTCCATCTTGTGATTTTCCTATGGTGTATGGTAAAGGATTAGGGTGGGGCTGTAAATCCCTTCATACGATCACCTCCCTGCTCCACTGCAAAGGGAGTTTCCCTGGAGCATGGCTTGCCCCACCCTTAATCCTTTCATCCTACAAGAGATAAAAGGAAAGGGAAACCAGCAGAGAATTGGGAACCTCACATCACCAAGAAGCAGCACCAGGAGAATAGCATGTGCTTCAGACCCAAGGTTCCTGCACCAAGATGCTCCCTGGATGAAGACTGATGCAATACTGGATTTTCCTCCAGAGCCGCCTAAGGGAAAAGCATTCCCCTGCAGCAGACATCATGAACTTGGACTTGTAGCCTACCAGACTGTGTAAGAATAAACTTTCCTTTATTAAGGCCATCCACTCTGTGGTATTTCTGTTAGAGCAGTCCAAGCTGACTAAAACACACATGTACCAAAATAGCGTAGAATTATATATGAGAGGTCCTTCAACATCAAGTGGCTGATTTTTAAATTATACCATAATCACACGGATGCAACCACTGGGGAACACTGAGTGAAGGATATAAGGGTTCTTTCTCACTGTTAATGCAACTTCCTGTCTACAAACACTTCAAAATAAAAAGCTTTCTTAAGATATCATAAAAGTATACATCATATGCAAAAGAGTAAAGTTAGACCAATCCATTATAGCATATATGAAAATTAACTCAAAAGGGATCAATAATCCAAACATAGGAATTTACAATGTTACAGTCATCAAACTCTTAGAAGAAATCATAGGGATAAAATGACAACATCTTGTTTTTGATGGAGCCCACTGATTAATTTCTGTACTGCTAACCAAAAAATCAGTAGTTTAGATCCACCAGCTGCTCCTTGGAACCCTGCAGGGCAGCTCTCCTCTGTCCTATAGGGTCTCTAGGAGTTGGAATGTACTCAATGACACTGGAATATGGGGTTTCATTTTTGATAATAGACTTTAGATATGACACAAAAGAAGTAAGCAAGTTGAGTGTCATCAAAATCTTTTTTGTTTTAGTTGTTCATCAAAAGACTTTATCAGGAAAGTTAAAACACAACCTACAGAATGGGAGAAAATATTTAGGAAACATAAATGAGATACTTTTCACATCCAGAATGTATAAAAACCTCCTATAAGTCAACAACAACAAAAGACAGAAAACTCTGTTTAAAAATAGGTAAAGGATTTGAATAAACATTTATCCACAGAAGATATACATATGGTTAAAAAGTAAATGAAAAGATACTCAAAATTGTTAGTTATTAAGGAGATACAAATCAAATGCAAATCACCTCACTCCCATTAAGATTATTTGCTATGAGAAAAATGGAAACCAGCCAAGCATTGGTAAGAAACTGGAACTGAACCCTTATGTATCACTAGTGGGAATGTAAAATGGCACAAACATCATGAAATATGTCCTCAAAAGCATGTCCTCAAAACTTAAACATAGAATTGCCATATGATCCAGCAGTTTCACTCTAGATACATATGCAACAGACTTGAAAGCAGGGATACTTGTACACCAATACTCACTGTAGCATTATTAACAATAGCCAAAAGATAGAAACAATCCAAGTATCCACCAGCAGACGAATGGATAAACAAAATGTTGCACAGCCATACAATGGAATATTCTTCTGCCATAAACAGAAATGAAGTTTTGATACATGCTACAATATGGATAAACCTTGAAGACACCATACAGAGTGAAATAAATGAAACATAAAAGGACAAAATGTTCTATAATTCCACTTACATGAAATATGTAGAATAGGCAAATGCATGGAGAAAAAGTTTATAAATGATAGCCAGAAGCTGAGAGAAGGAAGAAAAGGGAGTTAATGTTGAAGACGTACTGAATTGGTGTTTGAGGTGACATACAGCTTTTGCAAATGGATGGTAGTGTTGGTAGCATGACATAGTAAAAGTAATATCACTGGGCTGTATACTTTAAATAGTTAAAAGGCAAAATTTTTAGTGTGTGTGTGCCCATAATAAAACTAAAACTGAGAAAAAAAAAAAAGAAGATGAAGCTGCTTATGTACAATCCAAACCCTCAGGGGATTTCATTCTTTGGTTTTGAGGCTTAAGGTCATGGTTTCATGAAACATCCAAGTAAGTCGGCCCAATAAAATGGTTAGTCCTTGGGTTCTGCCTCCTAGGTCACTGCATAGTGCCCAGGATTTTAAAAGCTTGCAAGTGGTCGTTCAAGGTGCAATTAGTCTCTATTTGCCTAAAACAACACAGGGAATTGGAGAATCAGGAGGAAGAAGAGTATGTGGATGTTTGATTAATTACTTCTGTAAACAACTGACTCCTTTTTCACAAGACCAGGAAAACTGGATGGTGCCTTGCTACCATTACTGAACATTTTCATCAGAGTTTCTATAGACGAGTCTTAATCAAAAGACAGAAAAAGCACATGGAAACTAGATAAAGTCCTTAAGCTATTGCCCTGAGATAGTCTTTAAGCCCTAAATAAAAAATATGCCATTTAGTCTTCTTAAAATCAAACAACAGTTTAGCTTAACTAGTAAAAAAAAAAGTCTACCTTCAGCAGTACGCTCTTTTAACAATTATCTATGTGGTTTCAAATTATAGTAGCAACTTGACAGACTACATAAGAACCTTAGGAGCAGTGAGCTTATGTTAAAGGGGGAGGAACAACTCAAAAAAGGAAGGTAGGAACGGTTGCACAACTCAAATAATGTAATCATGTGCATGTAGAAACTATTGAATTGTTATACGTTTTGCTGTGTATGATCTCATCAACAACAAAATTTTAAAAAATAAAAACTCTAAATTAACATGTCACTTCACTATTCCTGGGACTTGCAGTGAATAACAACGTTGTTGTTGTTGTTAGGTGTTGTCAAGTTGGCTCTGATTCACAGTGATCATATGTTCAACAGAATGAAATCCTGCCTGGCGCTGGGCCATCCTTACAGTCATTGCTGTCTTTCGCCCATTGTTGCAGCCACTATGTCAATCCATTTCTTTGAGGGTTTTTCTCTTTTTTTTGATGACCTTCTAAATGGTCTTCCATTAAGGATGTCCTATCTTTGACAGTTCACGGTAGCCAGATTTGTGAAGCTATAGCAGCCATGTATATCACTTTTTTAAAATTAGTCTTGACAGATAGCCATGAAAAGTTACATGATTCCACGACATGTAGAAATCATTAAAGTTTATCATCAAAATGGGTTTTGCATTCACCAAACATTCTGTGTGTTATCTGAAACTTACATCGCACATAATTGCCCCACTGAGAGAACAATTCAATGTTTACTATAAAAATTTGGGACAACTGGGCCTGTTGCCAATCAGTCAGTGCCTGTGTATCAGTGAACCACACATTCCAATGAAAACATCGCCACCACTCACCAGAGTGTGCGACAATCCATCTGAATCAATTTCTCACTAAGAATAAGAACTGGGCCTTTGTTGACCACAATTTGGGGCATTTTGCATCTGGACTTGAAGCTTTGCCTTTGCAAAATTGTTTTAACTCAAGAACTAAAGTCCAATAGCATAGATTGCACTATACTTTCGCTGACTGGGATCCAGAGACATTAGAGGTTGACCCTACTTTTAGCCAAAAGATCATCTTCAGTGACAAGGCCCATTTTTGGTTAAATGGGAAAAAACTGTCACATTGGAGCAATGAGAATCCAATGGAGATTCAAGAATATCTACTGCATCCCCAAACCGTTACCATTTGGTGTGGATTTTGATCTGGTGGACTATTGGCCCTTATTTTTTCCAAAATGAACAAGGAGAGGCTGTGACTATCAATGGTTAAAGAGAGAGGGCTATGAGAACTCATTATTTTGGGACCCATTTAGTAGGTGCCACAGGGACCATTTAACTGAAGTTCTTTTCCCCACATAAATGCCATCCAATGTACTTCGAAATAAGAAAACAAGTAAACCTGTACCTCTTACACAACTTGTTTTATTCAAGTTCAAAGACAGAGCACCCTTATTAAAGGACCCTTTACTTTATCAAGCATAATGACCTTTTCCAAGGACCAGTCTCTTGAGACAACATATCCAAAGTACACAAGACAAGAAAGTATACACTCACTATTTTTGTGATGGGAAAGGTAGCATTGAACATGGGTAAAATACACAGAGGTTGACCGTGGTAAATGTCACTAAGATGCACAAGAGAAAAAGATGTTTTTGGTAAAGGATATAACCAACACTATTTTGCAAAAACAACCAAAAATACATGTGTGGTTACACAACTAGAAGTATATAGGCATACACGTGTATGGGTATGAATATATGAGCATGTATGTGAAAACAGATAGGCATATATCCATACAGGTATGTGTTTGCATACATATATAACCATATAATAAACCACACAGAGGACACAGTTACAGATTCTTCTTAAACATAAACAAATGCCACAAAACGTCAGTTTTCTGGGTTTGAAGGCTTTGGACCATGGTCTCATAGGACAACACAGGTAACTGACATATTATATGGTAGATAAAGTATATGTTGCTGTTTGCAAATGATATGATACTATATGTAAGAAACGCAAAGTACTCCACAAGGAAACTACTGGAACTAACAAAAACATTTGACAGAGTTGTAGAATATAAGATAAACATACAAAAATCAGTTGGATTCCTATATAACAATAAAGAGAACGATGCAAAAGAAATCAGGAAAACAACATCATTTGTAAGAGCCCCTGAAAAAATAAAATACTTATGAATAAATCTAAGAAGGATCCGTAGATGAAAAATAGGGCCTTGGTGATAGAAATAATGCTGGAGACTAAAGAATTCTTCACTGGAAATATGCTTTTTAACCAACACAAATGGCAACTGTACACATAGACTTCACCAGATAGAATACAAAGAAATCAAATTTCCACACCTGTGGAAAAAGGCAGTGGAAAAGCTCCATATCAGCAATCAGAACAAGTACAGGTGCTGACTGTGGTACAGACCATCAACTGCTCATATGCAAATTCAAACTGAAACTAAAGAAAGTTAGAACAAGTCCACAAGAGCCAAAGTATGATCCTGAGTATGCACCTCCTGAGTTTAAAGACCATTTCAAGAATAGATTTGATGTGTTTACCACTAACGATCGAAGACCAGATAAACTGTGGAATGACTTCAAAGACATCATCCATGAAGAGAGCAAGAGGTCATTAAAAAGACAAGAAAGAAAGAAAAGCCCAAATTGGATGCAGAAGAGACTCTGAAACTTGCTCTCAAAAGCCAAGCAGCTAAAGCAAAAAGAAGGAATGGTGAAGTAAAAGACCTAAACAAAAGACTTCAAAGAGAGTTCAAGAATACAAAAGAAGGTATTATAATGACAAAGAGCTGGAAATAGAAAACTAGAAGGGAAGAACACACTCTGCATTTCTCAAGCTGAAAGAACTAAAGAAAAATTTCAAGTCTGGAGTTGCAATAGTGAAGGATTCTACAGGAAACTATTAAATGACTCAGGGAGCATCAAAAGAAGATGGAAGGAATATACAGAGCCACTATACCAGAAAGAACTGCTTGATGTTTAGCTATGTGAAGAGGCAGCATATGATCAGGAACCAACAGTACTGAAGGAAGAAGTTGAAGCTGCATTCAAAAAACTTTAAATGTCAATACTTTAATGTCATACTTCAAAGCTGCACTGGCAAAAAACAAGGCTCCAGGAATTGACGGAATATCAACTGAGACATTTTCAACAAACAAATGCAGCACTGGAAGTGCTCACTTGTCTTTGCCAAGAAATTTGGAGGACAGCCACCTGGCCAAATCACTGGAAGACATCCATATCTATGCCCATTCCAAAGAAAGGTGATCCAGCTGAATCAGGAAATTACCGAACAATTATCATTAATATCACGCACAAGTAAAGTTTTGCTCAAGATCATCCAAAATCAGCTACCACACTGCATTGAGAAGGAACTGCCAGAAATTCAAGCTGGATTCAGAAGAGGAAACGGAACCAGAGATACCATTGTTGATCTCTGATGGACCTTGGCTGAAAGCAGAGAATACCAGAAAGGTGTTTACCTGTGTTTCATTGCCTATACAAAGGAATTTGACTGTGTAGATCATAAAAAATTATAGCCAACAAGGCAGAAAATCGGAATTCCAGAACACATAATTGTGCTCTTAAGGAATCTGTGTATGGATCAAGAGGCAGTTGTGCAGACAGACTAAAGGGACATTGCATGGTTTAAAGTCAGGAAAAGTGTGTGTCAGAGTTGTGTCCTTTCACCATACCTTTTCAATCTGTATGCTGAACAAATAATCCAAGAAGCTGTATTATATGAAGAAGAATGAGGCATCAGGATTGGAGGATGACTCATTAACAATCTGTGTTATGCAGATGACACCACTTTACTTGCTGGAAGGCATGAAGATTTGAAACATTTACTGATGAAGATCAAAGACCACAGCCTTCAATATGGATTGCACCTCAGTATCAAGGAAACAAAAATCTTCACAGCTGGATCAGTAAGCAACACGGTCATAAATGGAGAAAGGGTTGAGTTTGCCAAGGATTTCGTTTTCTAGGGTCCACAATCAATGTCGATGGAAGCAGCAGTCAAGAAATCAAGACTCATTGCATTGGGAAAATCTGCTGCAAAGGATGTCTTTAAAGTATTGAAAAGTAAAGATATCACCTTGAAAACTAATGTGCACCGGACCTAAGCCATGATATTTTCAATCACGTCATATGCATGCAAAAGCTGGACAATGAACAAAGAAAACAATAGAATAATAGACGCCTTTGAATTGTGGTGTTGGAGAAGAATGGTGGATGTACCATGGACTGTCAAAAGCACAAACAAATTTCTCCTGGAAGAAGTACAACCAGAGTGCTCCTTGGAAACAAAGGTGACAAGACACGCGTCTTACATACTATGGAACGTTTTTGTCAGCTGTGCTCGTTACCAGCCACCATGACCTCCCTACATCATGATGCTTTGTCTCCCCTCAGAAAAGCATTTAATTCATTTGTACATTGCCATTTTCTTCATGAAATTATCCCCATAAATTTGGACTAACATGTCCCTGATTTCATTTCTACTCTTTCCAAACTTAACAAGAAATATAATGTTTGTTCATTGCTCTGATTCAAGCTCCAACGTCCTCACGATGGCACACAAAAACATGCAACAACAATGAACGCCACTCAACAAGACAACAGCACATGTCAAAAAGAATACAGCTATGAGACACTATGTACAAAGGTTACAAAACATTGCCGAGTTGTTTGTACAGTGTTAACAATGTGAATGTGTGGTGGCAAGTTTGCAAACTTGAAGTGCTGGAAATGGTACAATCAGAACAAAATGAATGAGAATGATGACACTGTGAAAAATATAAGCAATATCAATGAATAATTTGTGTAGAAACTGTCAAATGGAAACCTAATTGCTGTGTGAACATTTATCACAAGCGCAGTAAAATATTATCAAATAATAATAAGAGTATAGTTCTACCCTGACTCTAAAGCTGCTGGTTTCCATCCTGTTTTCCCTTTAAAACCTGGAAAAACCCTCTCTTTCTCTTTCCATCTGTTGTTTCCTCAGCTTGCTAAAAGAAGTCATTTTGTGCCTTTGTATTCATGTCATATACTGGAGCTCACCAGCTTTTTCAGGCTCTCTCTGCACACCTTACCACCGCTCTGCGTGTACACTAAAACACGACGTTCCCCATCCACTGACACTACGTGTCTGAGGACAGAAGCTAAGACCACATTCCCTTTTTAATTGCTTTGGCAATTAGAGAGCTTCAGTAAAACTCCAGACTTTTTTTTCTAAAAGCTCACACGGAGCTACTTAAATGCAACTATTAATTAGGTCAAGCACCAAAGCAAACCTATTGCCTGCAAGTCAATTCTAACTCATAGTGATCCCATAGGACAGAGTAGAACTGCCTCTCTGAGTTTCCAAGGAGCACTTGGTGAACTGAAACTGTTGACACTTTAGTTAGCAGCTGAGGCCAGGCACAGTAGACCCCAGTTTCAATGTACTTAGATGCAAAATTCCACAGTCTTACAGTATAGCATAGCTATGATTCAGAATCAACTCGACAGCAAACATTTTTCTTTTTAATAGTAGAGAAATTTGTTGATGTTTTTTAAAAGTTTCCCAAATAGCTGTGGTATTTAGAGTTCCTTAGAAGACAAAGATCTAAGCCCAGGAAGGGGCTAGACAGGACCTTCCTTCTCCTCACCTCCTCATGGAGCAATTGAAGCTTGATCTATGGAGATACAATCTTGAGGATGTGATAGGAAGAATCCAGGAAAATAATACAGCCATACATATGCAGTTATTTAAAAAGAAAAACATTCCAAATCCAACCACAAGTGATTATTATAAAAGATATTTTATGTGGCTGTGCTTCAACATTTTATTTCCATTAAATGAAGGCCACAGGACCTTAGCAAAAGGTTCCATGTTGAGAACATTGTAGCATTCAAACACTGACAAAGTTCTGCCTTCCCTTCATCAATTCATTCCAGGTGTGGGAGACTGCTGGCCATCATCAAGGCTGTCTTATACATTTACCCTTTTAGAACTTATTTTCCAACTGGCCTTTGTTTCAGCAGATTAGTCTCTAGCACACCTCCTACACCAAGTATGTCTATTTTGAGACTATGATATATTCCACATTCTTGTCTTCATCTCTCCTAGCTCTCTTCCATCCAATGTTTTGTATGGCTTCCTGTTGTGCTTTGTGACATTTTCTTGAATAAAAAGTCCCAGACCAGAGTCAGGATGCCCAACTGTGAGTCTTAGGCTATACCATCAACTGCAAGAAAAAGACTATACAATCCACTTTGGAAATTGATTTACCACTTCCTTATAAGGCTAGAAATAGAAATGCCACACAATCCAGCAATTCTACCTCTTGGAATGTAGCTTAGAGAAGTAAGGGCTGTCACACAAATAGATATATGCACAAAAATGTTTAATACAACACTGTCCATGATAGCAAAAATTGGAATCAACCTAGGTACCCATCAACAGATGAATGGGTGAAAACACTATGGTATATTTACACAGTGGACTACTATGCAATGAAAAAGAACAACGATGATTTTAGGAAACATCTCATAACATGAAATAACCTGGAAGACACTATGCTGAGTCAGATCAGTCGGATGCGAAAGCACAAATGTTTTGAGACCACTATTATAAGGACTACAGAAAAGGTTCAAACACAGAAGAAAACAATCTTTGACAGTTACAACAGTGGGGAGAGAAGGAGAGGGATATTCATTGATTAGATAGTACACAGGAGCTGGATTAGATGAACGGAGGGAGTGACGGCACACAGCAGAAGAGAGGTCAGTACAGCTGGACTAAGCTAAAAGAAAAGAGATGTCCTGAATATAGCTCAACATTTTGAAGAACAGAGTAGTGACAGCAGGGTTCTGAGGACCATGGTTTCAGGGGACATCTAGGTCAATTGGCATAACAAAGATTTTTTTTTAAGAAAATGTTTTATGTCCCACATGGATGAGTGGAATCTGAGGTTTTAAAAGGTAGCAAACAGCCATCTGAGTAGCATCAATTGGTCCCAATACATCCGGAGCAAAGGAGAAAGAAAGACATCAAGACATAAGGAAAACCTGAGCATAATAGACAGAAGGGGCCACATGATCCAGAGACCAGAAGAGCTAGATGGTGCCCAGCCATAACTAATGACTGCCCTGACAGAGAATACAACACAAGATCCCTGATGTAGCAAGAAAAAAATGAGTGTGTAGAAACAGAATTCTATTAAAAGACCAGACTTGATGACCTGACAGACTGGAGGGTCCCTGGATGACATGTCACCCCATCTTAGTCAGCAGTACAGCTCTAACAGAAACAAGTAGATGGCTTTAAAAATAAAAGTGTCTATTCTTACGCACTCCAGTGGGCTATAAGACTCAATTCAAGCTGTCTGCTCCAAAGGATGGTTTTCCCTCTTTGTTGGCTCCACAGGGTAGTCTCCGTGTTGCATCAGTCTCTCATCAAGCAGCATATTGGCACAGGAATATCGGGTCTGAAAGACACACTCTCCTCCCAGTGCTGCTTTCTTGATGACGTGATGTTCCCAGCTCTCCACTTGCTTTCCTTTCCTTTTATCTCTCATAGGATGAAAGGATAAAAAGTTGTGCAAGCCACACTCCAGGGAAACTGCCTTTACACTGGACCTGTGAAGTGACTTTAGGAAGAGCTTTACAGTTCCAGTCTACTCCTCTTTAACATAAATCCAGTTTATTAATTACAGCAGAGATTAGGACTTACAGCATCAGAAAATCACAAAATGGAGGACAGTCATACAACACTGAGAATCACCAGTCTGACCAACTTAATACACACATTTTTGGGGAGACATAGTTCAATCTATGACACCCTCATCTATGGTCTATTAGGCCAGAGCTGAAACCATTCTCAAAGCCAACTCTTCAGATAAAGATCAAACTAGTCTGTGCGACATAAAATGATACAGGTGAAGAGTGTACTTCTTGGCTTAAGGATATACATGAGGCTAACTGAGCAGCTCCTGTCCAGAGTCAAGATGTGGAGATGGACAGAGACAGTAGTTGTTTGAATGAACAGGGGAAATACAGGGTGGAAAGGAGGAGTATGCTGTCACAAGTGTGGATACAGCTACTACAGTTGCAAAGGAGTGTGTGTGCAAGGTTCTGTATGACAAATTGATTTGGACTATAAACATTCCCTTAAAGCTCAACAAAATACTTTAAAAATAAAAAGAAAAGATAAAATAGCAGGGACAAGGAATCTGGGAACCATGTTTTCAGGGGACATCAAGGTCAACTGGCATAACTAAGTCTTCTGCTAAGAGAGTCTTCTGCACCCCATATTGGTAAGTGACATATGTGGTCTTAAAAGCCAACAAGCTGCCATTTGAGGAAACATCAACTGGTCCCAACCCACCTGGAACAGATGACAACCAAGGACATCAAAGATGTGAGGAAAAATGAGCCCAGAAAACAGAAGGACCCGTATGATTGGGAGACTACATCAGCATGGGACTAGAAGAACTAAATGGTTCCTGACAACCACCAAAGACAGCCTTGACAGGGGACACAATGCAGACTTTCTGATGTAGCACAAGAAAGAGAGATGTACAGATCAAGAACTCTGTTAAAAGACTAGAATTGATGGTCCTACAACCTGGAGGGTCCTCTGAGAACATGGCCTCTAGAGTTACTGGTAGCCCAGAGGTGAAGCCAGTACAGAAGCCAACACTTTAGACAAAGAATGGACTGGACTTGGAGACACAGAGTGATGCATGAGATACGTGTGCTTTATAGTTTACTGTATACATGAAGCTGTCCTACTGGTTTCTTTTTAGAGGGGAGAGGAGAGAGTGGAGAGGAAGGGACAGTGTTAGTTGAGTTGATCCTGGAAGTAAGAGTGAAAAAGAAGAGTGTGCTGTCCCAGGGTGAGGAGAGCAGACAGAGTTACAGAGGTGTGGGTACATGAGGTTTTATATGAAAGATTGACTTGGATTGCAAACTTTCACTTAATCACAATAAAAAAAATTAAGAATAAAACAAAAAGAGTATCCAATCCCAGAGTACTTTCTGAGTGGCTGATGGGTGAGATGCTGGCGGCTTAGACCTAGAAAAGCAAAGTGTAACATGCTGTATGTTTATGCCCCTTAGCTCTTCTGTCTTTCCTGGGTGATATAAATAGCCACACCCACTTTGACTAAGACGTGAAAGTCTGGTGATTTGAATCCACCCAGAAATACCTCCAAAGACAGGCCTAGAGATCTACTTCTGAAAAGTCACTGTCCAGAATTCCCTATGAGGCAGTTCTACCCTGTTCCATGAGTCAGAATTGACTTGATGGAGCAACACCCAAGATCTCAATGAAACTGTTATGACCTACCAGCTTACTAGTCAACAAAACTTAATAACCAGCAAGGGAACTCATGGAAATGGTGTGCTCAACACTGTAAGTAATTAACTTTTTCTCAGCCATGTAAGCTTCTTTTGAGATACAAAATATGTGACCCAGAATGCTGTGAACTTCATGTGTTGCTGCAGGGACAGCTTAAACTATGTAACATTTTTCACAAAATGATATCAGCTTCTCTAGAAAGTATTTCCAATACCTGAGTCCACATTGTTGCAGTGTTTACCATCACGTCCTCTCTCGCTTTCTGTGCTGTGTGGCTGGTGATGGCTTCTGGAAATCACATTTATCAAGTCCTTTTGCTACATGTCAAGTGGAGGAAGCTTGTCAACACCAGGTTTTAGCTGAGTTTCAAACCAATGCTATAGTATAGCTACAGATTAATGTGACATTTCAGTATGTAATAATTGTGCCGGCAATGACCAAGTCCTCCCATGTGCTTTCACTTAACAATCAGTGACAGCTGTCCTAGTCATGGCTGCAGTTTCAGCCTCCAGGGGTCTAAGTTCACGTTGAAAACACAGCTCCAGCAGGAATGCTGATGCTTTGTCACTGATTTACATCACAACAAACTGCACCAGGATGTTTCACATTCCTTTTTGCAGAGGCTGTTTTCAGTCTATTTGCACGCTATTTGCATGTTAAGCAGCCTAACCTAACTCCAGAAGAGGATCAGGTAGGAGAAGGTATACAGAAAGACCAAATAATGTAAAATGTGTGTTGTTAGTGTAGTTGTTGTTAGGTGCCATCAAGTCAGCTCTGACTCCTGGTGATCCTGTATGCAGCAGAACAAAGCGTTGTCTGGTCCTGCACCGTCTTCACAATCATTGGTATGCTAAATCCACTGTTACCACCACTTTGAGTGTTTCGAGCTTCTCCAATTTAGGGGGCTTATCTTCCAGCAAGATATCAGACAATATTCTCTTGTAATTCATAGAAATTTCACTGGCTGATTTTCAGAAGTAGATACACAGGCCGTTCTTCTTAGTCTGGAAGCTCCACTGAAACCCCTCCATGGAGGGTGACCCTGCTGGCATCCGAAACACCAGTGACAGAATTTCGAATATCTGAACAAGTTGAAAGCTACCGCAGTACAATAAACTGAGAGATGGATGGTGGGACTAGTGCTTAGGCCCCTTGATTTCCAAAGTGCTTTCCTGTATATGCATTTAAAAAATGCAACACTAATGTTGTGGTTGTCATTAGTTGTCTTCAAAGAAATTCCAAGTCATGGCAGCCCCAAGTATGCAGAGCAGAACTGCTTAATAGGCTTTTCAAGGCTGTGACATGTCAGAAGTAGATTGCTGTGCCGGCCTTCCAAGGTGCCTCTGGGTGAGTAGGTCCCACTTGTTAGAAGTCAGCTTTGCCACTCTCTGCTCCAAGGATCACTATAGAAGTTAGGGAGCAATGGCTTACTCAAGTTCTCACTGCTACGAAGAGGCAAGTGATAGAATTAAGAAGGGAAACTCCTTTGTCTAACACCAAAGCTACCTTTCTAACACAATGGACAATTAATAAACTTTCTTCTAAATTTGGTTCCTCAAATTTCTTGAAAATTTTGTTCTAAGCATTGTCTGTGACACTCCTCTGAGTTCTCTATATATAATTACTGAGTTATTTTATAGTCTTTTAAAGATGTAGGTTACTCTTAGTCATGTATACTGTACCCTGTCTGCTAGAGATTTAGTTTTCTTCTCCATCCTCTCCCATCTTGCACTCATGGAAAAATCAGCTGTGCCTCTCTCCACTTGCATTCATGTCAGCATCTGCAGTTCTCCATATAAATTTGTACTTTCTCAATTTTCTGTTAAACTAGGTATAACATCTGCCTAATTTCCTGCTCTAAACTGCTAGTTCAAAGTTGAACAGCTGAGCTTTTTGTCCAGTGCTGCCCTGGGGTACTTAAAAAATAAAATCTTTAACACACATTCACTTATAAGCATTATATTACTTTATTCTGAAAATCACCTTTTGATACTTCTGTTTCACAATGACAACACTGCAGTTAGAGAGGATGAGAGACTATTCAGTCTACCTGCTAAAGCAGAGCCATAGTGAGAATCAGTCTGTTGGTTTCTACTGGGCTCTGATGACATGATGTTGTCTCTTCCAGCTAAAGCAGCAGTGGTTCAATGGTAGAATTCTTTCCTTCTGTCATGGTTTGAATTGTGTCCCCCCAAAAATGTGTGCAGCCATGTGGCTGGGATATGGTTCCCAGTATCTTGGAAATGTCCTCCATTGTGTGGTTTTGCTAACCTGTATGTTAAAGGATTAGGGTGGGGCTGTGAATTCCTGCTATGGGGGAAGTTTCCCTGGAGTATGGCTTGCCCCACCCTTAATGCTTTTAGCTTGCAAGGAATAAAAGGAAAAAGAACCAAGGACAATTTGAGAACCTCGCTACCATCAAGCAAGCAGCACCGGGAGCAGAGCGCGTCGTTCAGACCAGAGGTTCTTGCGTTAGGACACTCCCTGGACAATGACTGATGCAATACTGGACTTTCCTCCAGAGCCGTCAAGGGGAAAGTCTTTGCCTGGAGCGGACACCCTGAATATGGACTTGCAACCTACCGGACTGTGTAAGAATAAATCTTTCTTTGTTAAAGCCATCCACTCCGTGGTATTTCTGTTAGAGCAGCCCTAGCTGACTAAAACACCTTCCATACCAGAGATCTCAGGTCAGTTGTGGACAAATATACCTCCTGCTCAACTAGCACCCATTCTCTCAGTGGATGCTTGCATGTCACTATGATATTGAACAGGTTTCAGCCAGGCTTCTAGACTAAGACAGACTAGAAAGAAAAACCTAGCAATCTACTTATAAAAATTAGCCAGTGAAAATCCAAGGGATCACAGAGGTCCAATCCTCAAATGATGATGGAGATGTTGCAGGACCAGGCAGCATTTCAGTCCCTTGTGTGTGATGTTACCATGAGTTGTGGCAGACCCTATAGCAGCTAACAATGACAAAGCTCATAGGATACACAATTATTGTCTCATGCATTCAAAGGATAACAGAAATGTAGCTTTCATATATTTTGTCTTAGGTTCTGTCTACAAACATCAGACTAAAACATCTTTAGACTTAAACCTTGTATGAGTCATTTTACCGATTTAACTTCTTTGAAATAATGGAGACATTAACATACCAGGTCCATAAACTAAGAACTCTTAGCAAGAAGCAATAACCATCCTTGAATTCTTTGGAATGTAGGCTCTCAAATGGCAACAGACAAGAGTTTTTTCAAACAGAAAGAACTGAACCCTAATCTCATGGATGCTTTGCAATCCTGGCTAAATCCCGACACTGGGTGTCAGGTTTGTCACCCATGAAATGAGATTAAACCTGCAACACATGGTTTTGACAAAAGTAAAAGGTCTTACAATAAGGATGTCCTATATTTGGCAGCTTGCAGTTGCGATATTTGTGATGCTATAACTGCCATATTTATCAGACTTTTGGATTAGTCTTGACAAATAGCCATGAAAAGTTACACATTTCACAATGTATAAAATTATTGAAGTACCTTATCAAAACGGGTGTTATGCTCACCAAACAGTCCAAGCATTATGTGAAATTTACAATGTTCATGATCATCCCACTCAAGAACAATTTGAAATTTAATGAAAAAATTTGAGACAACAGGTCTATTGCCAACAAACATCATCATCATTTGCCAGAGTGTACACAAGAATCCATCCCAATTGATTTCTCATGAAGCACAAGAACTAGGCCTTTTGTTGACCACAATTTGGTGCATTTTTGCATCTGGACTTGAAGCTGAAGATGAACAAGGAAGGGCTGTGTTTCTCCAGAGGTGAAAGATATTGGGCTATAATAACTGATTATTTGGGGCCCTGTTTGGAAGGTGCCATGGTGGCCATTTACCCAGAGCTCTTTTCCACACATAATGCTATCAAATGTACTTCAAAATAAGATAACAATTAAACTGTACCATTTATACAACTTGTTTTATTCAAGTTCAAAGATACCCAAACCAAGAAACCAAAGCTATTGTTGTTGAATCAATTCTGACTCATAGCAACACTGCAGGGCAGAGTAGAACAGCCCTGTAGAGTTTCCAAGGAGTTCCTGGTGGATCTGAACTGTCAACCTTTTGGTCAGTAGCCATAGCATTTAACCACTACACTACCAGGGTATCCAGTTTAAAAAAAAAGACAAAAAATCCTCACAATTGGACCAACAAGCAACATCATGATATACCGAGAAAAGACTGAGGTTGTCAAAGATTTCGTTTTACTTGGATCCGCAATCTATATCCATGGAAGCAGCAGTCAAGAAATCAAAAGTTGTATAGCATTGGACAAATATTCTGAAAAAGCCCTCTTTAAAGTGTAGAAAAGCAAAGATGTCACTAAGGTATATCAGACCCCAGCCATGGTATTTCCAGTTGCATCATGTGCATGTGAAAGATGGATAATGAATAAGGGAGAGAGAAGAAAAACTGACACCTTTGAACTGTGGTATTAGAGAAGAATACTGAACATACCATAGACTGCTAAAGAACATATAGGGGCATTCAGTTAAAATGGTGGAGTAGTTGGACACTTCCTGTAATTCCTCTGAAAACAAAGACCAAACAAACCAAAAACAAAAAACAAGTGAATTGACTATATAGGCATTCTAGGAGTCCTAAATATGAAAGGGAAAGTTGAGAAATCAGACTGAGTGACAGGGAAGGGAAAGCAGACCCAGAAGTACCTAGGACATGACAGAATTGACTTGATGGAAATCAGTATCCCACAGGCAAATTGGTGGTGGTAAGCTTGGTGAACACAGCAGTGGCTTTTAGAAAGTGCCTTCCTCAGCAGGAGAGACTAAGCATTAGAGCGCCTACTCAGTGAAAGAACGCATTCAGTCCTTAAAAGGTAAGTAGATTGCGTCTAATCTAAATCTTTCCTTTTCCCAGTACTTCCCCTCCCTTCTCTGCACTGCATCTGGCTCAAGTCTGACTTCCTTACCTGGGTCAGAAGTCGGACTGGTTATGTCCTCACTAAACTGGTCTCCTAAACTCAGAGAGAGAACAATTTTTTTTTTAATTTTTATTTTTATTTAACATAACTGAATGAAAATGTACATTCACATATAAATTTACATGCCCACCTATATGCAGCTTCCACTGCTCTCCCTGTCTGGTGACTGCACACTATTCCTCTCTGCTCCATACATGTCTCATCCTCCCAACAGTCTCCTTTCCCCTCCTCTCCGTCCACTCCCCTTCCTCCAGCCAGAAGTCAGCAAGATGATATCCTGTAGATGTATAGAACCATAAAGTGCTTCCAATGTATGGTTACTCTGCATTGCCAAGTCCAATCCATTCCAGTCCAAAGAGTGGACCTTTGTTATAATTTATGGGAAAGGGCAGCATCAGGGCAAGGGGCCATGCTCCCAGAGGAACCCCAAAACCACTGGACCATCAATTGAGGTCTTTTAGTGGAGATCTCATGATGCACCCCTTTTTATTCTTGTGTTGCCAGTGAGGCTCCTCTCTGTGAGCTCCGTCATGGCTATCACTGGTGGTGGCCAGGCACCATCCGGTTCTTCCGGTCCCAAGTCGATGTAGGCACCCACTCTTGTGGGTCTCTCTGTCTTCTCGGTTGTCTTTACCGCGTGCCATTTTGGCCCTCGGTGAACATCCGTTCCTGCTGAGTTGGGACCATTTGGTGTGTCCTCGGATGGCAGCTTGGCAGCTTTTAAGACCCCAGATGCCACTCACCAATGTGGGGTGCAGAGAGCTCTCTTAACAAAACGCTAGTTGTGCCAATTGGCCTGGAATTCACCTAAGAGCATGGTCCCCTGGCCCCCGCCCCAGCTACTCTATCCTTGTAGTATTGAGTTAAGATGGAAGGAGTACTCAAGTTATGCTGAAGTCCACTTAATGTTGTTCTTGTTCCTAATGTGTGCTGTCACCACTTTCTCCCAACTAGATTTCTAGTAACTATCTAAACTAAACCCTCCCCCCCTTGAACTCCCTCCCTCCCTTCCCTTGCAGCTGTCAAAGAGTCTTTTCTTCTATACACAAGTCTGTTTTTGAGATCTTATCGTAGAGGTCTCATACAGTATTTGTCCTTTTGTCGCTAACTACTTTCACTCAACATAATGTCTTCCAGTTGAAACCAGGTTAGGAGATGTTTCCTGGAATCATCGTTATTCTTTATCATTGCGTAGTGCTCCATTGAGTATATGAACCACAGTTTACCTATCTATTCTTCTATTGTTGGGCATCTGGGCTGATTCCATCTTTTTGCTATTGTGGACTGTGCTGCGATAAACATTCTGGTGCATGTGTCCGTTGCTATGAAAGGCCTTGAATCTGTAGGATATATTCCAAGCAGTGCAATTACTGGGTCAAATGGTGTATCAATATCCATTTTTTTAAGGAAGCACCAGATTGCCTTCCAAAGAAGCTGGACCATTTTGCAACCCCACCAACAGTGTAGGAGGGTTCCACTTTCTCCACAGCCTCTCCAGCATTTGTTGTTTTGTGTTTTCTGGATCATGGCCAATCTTGTTGGGTGAGATGGTATCTCATTGTTGTCTTGATTTGAATTTCTTTAATAACTAAAGATCGTGAACATGTCTGCATGTGTTTTTTGGCTGCCTGGATCTCCTCTTTAGTGAAGTGTCTGTCCATCTCCTTTGCCCATCACTTAATTGGATGGTTTATCTTCTTCTTCTTGATGTTTTGTAGTATCTTATAGATTATGGAGATCAGGCGTCGGTCTGACATAGAGTTGCCAAATATTTTTTCCCATTCTGTGGGCATTCTTTTAATTCTATTAATAAAGTCTTTGGATGAGCAAAAGTGTTTGATTCTTAATAGTTCCCATTTATCTATTTTCTCTTCTGTTGATTGAGGTTTCTTGGACAGATTTTGGAGTCTGTCCTCATTGTGTATTAAAACTTCCATTGCTGTTCCTACCTTTTCTTGGATGAGCTTTATCGTTTTAGGTTTGATATTTAGGTCTTTTATCCAGTTGGAGTTGGTTTTTGTATAAGGTGTAAGATATAGATCTTGATTCAGTTTATTGCAGATGGATAACCAATTTTGCCAGCACCATTTGTTGAAGATACTGTTTTTACCCCAGTTTAATGTCTTAGGACCTTTGTTGAATATCAACTGTTCATAGGCAGATGGTGTCATCTCTGGGGTCTCAATTCTGTTCCATTGATCGATCTATCTGTTCCTGTACCAGTAGAGGACCACTGTGGCAGTGTAGTATGTTCTAAGGATGGGTAAAGAGAGGCCTCCCACTGTGTTTTTCTTCTTTAGTAGTACCTTACTTATCCGGGGCTTCTTCTCTTTCCAAACAAAATTGGTGATTTGTTTCTCCATCTCATTAAAAAATGATGCTGGAACTTGTATTAGGATTGCATTATATAAATAAATTGCTTTGGGTAAAATAGACATTTTCACAATGTTAAGTCTTCCTATCCATGAGCAGGGTAGGTTTTTTCATTTATCTAAGTCTCTCTTAGTTTCTTGTGGTAAGGGCTTGTAGTTCTCTTTGGAAAGGTCTTTTGTTTCTCTGGTGAGAGAGAACAATTTAACAAAGAAGGGGGATTAAAACAAATGAAAAAAATAATCTGCTGGTTTCCCTAAGCCTTGAACTTAGGGCAGGAACAGTTTTTTTGGCTAGCTCAGTCGTAAGGGGACACACCTTCCTCACAGACCCTTATGGACAGCTATCAGCCCCGTGCCTTCCTCAATGTCTTCAGACAGATACTTGTGTCGACACCAATCACCCCTACCCATCTAGGACTGTAAGGGAAAGCCTGCACCAGAAACGTGGTAACTGGCTACCTGGACACTTGAACAGAATACTACAAGAAAAGTAAATGGTCAGCTGGGCTTACATGCCTAGCAACAGTTTTAACTATCAGGGGAAAATACATTGGAGCCCCAAAGGTACAATAATCAAACTAGCTCTCATGACCAGGCTATTTGGGCACTTTAAAACAAAAACAAAACATTAAGCTAGAACACAGTAAGCAAACATAAAATAAATAAATACAACTTATTAATGACTCAGAGACACTAGTTGATATCAAATCACTTAAAGAGATAGACCATGATGGTTTCAGAAAGCTCCCAAAACAAAGAATCAAGACATTTTCCAGATGAAGAGAACTTCTTAGAACTGCTGGAGACAGAATACAAAAAAAAATAATATTTAGAACTCTTCAAGGGATCAGAAAGATGAGGCAAAATGCTTCAGAACATAATGACAAATTTAACAATCTGCAAAAAGGCATACAGAGACAGGAAGTAGAAATTCAGAAGATTTAATAACAAAATTATAGTCTCAGACAACTTCATAGAAAGTCAGAGGAGCAGAATTGAGGCAATTAAAGGATGAATTAGTGAAACTGAAGATAAAGCACATGACACCAACATTTTTGAGGACAGTCAGCCAAAGAATTTTAAAAATCCAGAAACACTAAAAATTATGTGGGACTTTATCAAGAGGAATCATCTATAAGTGATTGCAATAACGTAACTAAGGGAAGGGAGATAACAGAAAATACAGACAACTGTTGAAGATTTCTTGACAGAAAACTTCCCTGGTATTAAGAAAGATGAGAAGATATCTATCCAAGATATTCACTGAACTCCACACAAAGCAAACCCAAAGAAGAATACCAAGACATATTATAATGAAACAGGCCAAAACTAAAGATAAGAACACTATTTTAAAGGTTCCAGGGATTAACAAAAATAATCTACAAAGGAGAGTCAACAGGACTAAACTCACTACACAGCAGAAACCATGAAGGCAAGAAGGCAATAGTATGACATAAAAAAAAATCCTAAAGGAAAAAAATTTCAAGCCATGAATTAAATATTCAGCAAAACTGTAACAGAAATATGATGGCAAAATTAGGATATTTCCAGATAAACAGAAATTTAGAGAATTTGCAAAACAAACCAAAATTACAAGAAACACTAAAGGGAATCCTTCAGTTAGAAATTCAATACATCAGATAACAACCCAAGGCTAGGACACAGGTCACAGCAACTAGAGATCAAGCTACATAGGACTACCACAGAAATAAATCAAAGCTAAAACATTTAAAGATAGGTAAATGGATGTCATTATGTAAAAGAAGACAATGTTACGACAAAAAGAAAGACTAAAAAATATAGTCATAGATCTTTCACAGCAAAAGGAATCAAGACAATATAAAAAGATTAAAGACTGGTTTAAATTTAGAAAAATAGGAGAAAATGTTAAGATAACCACAAAGAAAACTAAACAGTCTACACAGCAAAATGAAAAACAAGAAGTCTCAGAAAATAAAAAAATAACAACAGTGGAAAAAGATGGAAAGAAAACACATAAAGAAAAATTACTCAGAAAAAAAATTAAGTGGATCGAAGAAGCTGTCAACAATGCCAAAAGAAAAAGGCATCAAAACGACAACACTAAACCCATACCTATCAATAACTAGGCTGAAAGGAAATGTATTAGGTGCACCAATAAAGAGAAAGAGAGTGGCAGAATACATAAGAAAACACAATCCATCCATACGCTGCATAAGAGACACATCTTAGACTTTAAGACTCAAACAAACTAAAACCCAAAGGATGAACAAAAAAATACATTTCAAGCAAACAACACCCAAAAAACAGCAAGAGTGGTAATAATAAATTTCTGACAAAATAAACTTTAAAGTACAGTTTATCACAATGGATAAGGAAAGACATTACATAATGATTAAAGGCCCCATAATTTAGGGCCATGTTAAATATTTATGCAACAAATGATAGAGCTTCTTAATACATAAAATGAACTCTAACAGCACTGAAAAGAGAAATATACTGCTCCACAATAATAGCAGGAGATTTCAATAGAGCACTTTCTGTGAAGGACAAAACATCCAAAAAGAAGCTCAGTAAAAACACAGAAAATCTAAATATCACAACTAATCATCTTGACCTCACAAAACATATGTAGAACACTCCAGCTCGCAGCAGTCAAGTATACTTTCTTCTCCAATGTACGTGGAACATTCTCCAAAATAGACCACATATTAGCCAGAAAGCAAGCCTTAACAGAATCCAAGGCATCAAAATATTGCAAAGCATGTTTTCAAATCATAAAATCATAAAAGTAGAAATTAGTAACACAAAACACAAGGGAAAAAATCAAACACATGGAAACTGAACACTACCTTGCTCAAAACCTACTGGATTGTAAAAAAAGAAAATCAGACAGAATAAAGAAATTCACAGAATTAAATGAGACTGAAAACATATCCTATTAGAACCTTTGGAACACAGCAAAGGCAGTGCTAAGAGGCTGATTTATTTCAATAAATGCCCAAATCCATAAAAAAAAAAGTCCCCAAATCAAAACACTAGCACTACAACTAGAACAAGTAGAAAGAGAGCAGCAAAAGAACCCCTTGGGCACCAGAAGAAAGAAAATACCAAAAATTAAAGCAGAACTAAATAAATTAGAGAATAGAAAAATGATTAAAAGAGTCAACAAAACCAAAAGCAGGTTATTTGAGAACATGAATAAAATTGATGAACCACTGGCCAAACTAACAAAAGAAAAATAGGAGAGGAAGAAAATTACTCTAGTAAGACATCAGATGAGCAATATCACAACAGATTAAACTGAAATTTAAAAAAATCATAGAATCCTATTTAAAAAAAAATGTACTCTAGCAAATCTGAAAACATAGAGAATATGGACAAATTTCTAGAAACACACTATCTACTTAAGCTAACACAAACTGATGTAGAACAATTAAATAAATCCATCACAAGAGATTGTAAAGGTAATTAAAAAGTCCCTCCTTCCCCCTCAAAAAAGAAAACCTGTGTTCTGGACACTGGAGAACTCTACCAAATTTCAGAGAAGCATTAACACCACAATTACAAAAACCAGGTATAAAGACAGCACAAAAAAAGAAACAAAAACTGCACACCAGTATCTCTCTTGAGGAAACCTAGGTGGTATAGTGGTATTTGTCAATGACATGGTGAAATAAATCGTATAGATACAACGCAATCCTTATTCAAATTCCAGTAGTGTTTGTTAATGAGATGGACAAACAAATTACTAACATCATACAGAAAAGTAAAAGAGTCTCAGATAAGCAAAGCATTTCTGAAGAAGAACAAAGTGGGAAGATTCAAACTATCTTACTTTAGAATCTATTACACCATCACTGTAGTCAAAACAGCCTGACATCAGTACAACAGGTATGTCAACCAAAGGAAAAGAATTGAGAATCCAGACATAAAATCATCTACATATGAGCAGCTGATATTTGACAAAGTCTGTAAACTGGGAAAAGATAGTCTAACAATTGGTGTTGGCATAACTAGATATGCTTCTGCAAAAAAAAAAAAAGGAAACAAGACCCATACCTTAAACTATGCACAAAAACTAACTCAAAATGTTTCAAAGACCTGAATATAAAATCTAAGGTGATAAAGATCATGGAAAAAAAATAGGGACAATGCTAGGAACCCTAATACACAGAATAAACAAAATATAAATCATTACTAACAGCACACAAACACCAGAAAAGAAAGCAGACAACTGAGAATTCCTAAAACCCAAACATTTATATTCATCCAAAGACTTCACTAAAAGAGTGAAAAAAAAAAAAAAAAAAAAAAAACAACTTACAGACTGGGGGAAAAAACTGGATACAACAAATGCAATCAGCATCTAATATCCAAAAGCTACAAGATAATTTAAAACCTCAACAACAAAAATAAAAATAATCCTTTTTAAAAAGGGACAAATGACATGAACAGGCACTTCACCAAAGAAGACATACAGGTTGTCAGCAGATACACGAAGAAATAAATGTTCATGATCAATAGCCATCAGTGAAATCCAAGTCAAAACCACAATGAAATACAATCTCACTCCAAGAAACATGGCAGTAATCCAAAAAACACAGAATAATAAATGCTGGAGAGGATATGGAGAGATTGGAACTCTCCTACACTGTTGGTGGGACGATAAAGTGATTCAGCCACTATGGAAATCGATTTGGTCCTTTCTTAAAAATCTAGAAATAGAAATATTATATGATCCAGCAATCCCACTCCTTGGAATACATCCCAAAGAAATAACTAGTATCATTCAAAGAGATACTTGCAAACCAACGTTTACTGCTGCTCTCTCTGCAACAGCGAAAAGTTGGAAACAACCTAGATGCCCATCAACAGATGACTGGTTAAACACACTATGGTATACTCATACAATGGAATACTACACAATGGTAAGAAACAACAATGGCTTAGAGAAATACTTGTCAATGTGGGGCAATCTAGAGGAAATTATGCTAAGCAAAATTAGCCAGACACAAAAGGACAAATTTTGTATGAGACCATTGCTATAAAGATGCAACTAATCATTTAAGCACAGTAGAAATCAGTAGTTAACAGTTACACGGTGGGGGGCAGGAAGGGAGAAGGATTTTTGACAAATTAGATAGTGGTTAGGATTAAGGATGAGTATAGGATGTGCTAGCATACACTAGAAGTGGGGTACCCACAATTACTCAACTTCAAAACCAAATTGTCCTCTTAATACGGACCAGCTCTTTGGAAGAACAGATAAATGGGGCCTGGGATCAGGGAACCACGCTCTCAGGGGACATCCAGACTAACTGGAATACCCAAGGTTTTTCTCTCTCTTCTCTCAAGATGTCGCTCCACACACCACCTGGGTGAGTGGTGACTGGGGTCTTAGAAGCTAGCCAGCTGCCATCTAAATAGCAGCAAACGGTCCCAATCCACTTGGACCTGGGGCAAATGGAGGACACCGAAGACAGAAGAAAAATATGAGCTCACCAGATGGAATGGGCCACATGAGACATTGCCTGCTTCAGTATGCGAACAAAACTAGATGGTGCGCTGCCACCACCAATGACAGCCTGGATGGGGTATGCAGAACAGAGCTCTGGACACAGAAGGTGATGAAATAGAGGGTAGAGCTAGAACTCTACCAAAAGACCACACTTGATGTTCCTTCTGAGCAGAGGGACCCCTGGGAGCATGGCCCCCAGACTCTCCTAACCCCAAACTGCATCCAGCACCAAGGCCAGCTGTCCAAAGCAACCTGGGCCATACAAAACACAGAGTGATACTGGAGGTGAACAAACCCTTAAAAATGTACATGGGGTTGTTTAAGGGACACTTTGCTGGAGCCAAGTTGATTGGGTGGGGAGGGCCAGACCTTTATCAAAAGGTCACAGAAAGTTCCAAACAAAAGGAGAAGGATGCTGTCATGCTGGGCAGCTAGAATTGAGGTGAAAGTTCTGGGTGTTGTATGGCAACATGATATAGACAGCAAAAAATGTTCTTAACTCACAATAAAAAGAAGAAAAAAGAGAGAGAGAGAGAGAAATGGGCAAAAGATATGAACAGGCACTTTACAAGCCATCCGGGCAGCTAAGAGATCCGTAAGGAAAGGCTCAAAATTATTAGCCATTAGAGAAATCCAAATGAAAACAATGATATAACATGTCACCCCAGCAAGGCTGGCATTAATCCCCAAGCCACAAAATAATAAATGTTGGATAGGCTACAGAACACTTACACACTGCTCGTGTATAACTGCCTTGCAAATTGATTTGGTAGTTTCTTAAAAAAAAAAAATAGAAAAAGAAATGTCATAGGATCCAGCCTAGAGATATAAGAGCTATGACACACATGGACACATGCACACCAATGTTTATTGCAGCATTGTCCACAGTAACAAAAAGGCGGACTCAACCCAGGTGCCCCACAATGAATGAATGGATGAACAAACTACAGTATATTCACACAATGTAATATTATGCAATGATAAAAGTCATGGATTGAGCTGTGTCCCCCCAAATATATGTGTAGTCATGTGGCTGGGCCGTGATTCCCAGCATTTTGTGATTGTCCTCCATTTTGTGATTTCCCTATGCTGTATGTTAAAGGATTAAGGTGGGACTGTAAATCCCTTTATGAGATCACCTCCCTGCTCCACTGTAAAGGGAATTTCCCTGGAGTATGGCTTGCCCCACCCTTAATCCTTTCATCCCACAAGAGATAAAGGGAAAGAGAAGCAGGCAGAGAATGGGGAACCTCACACCATGAAGCAAGCAGGGCCGGGAGAAGAGGGCGCCCTTCAGACCTGAGGTTCCTGTGCCAAGATGCTCCCTGGACAAAGGCTGATGCAATACCGGATGTTCCTCCAGAGCTGACAAGGGGAAAGCCTTCCCCTGGAGCAAACATCCTGAATATGGGCTTGTAGCCTACCAGACTGTGTAAGAACAAACCTTACTTTGTTAAAGCCATCCAGTCTGGGGTATTTCTGTTAGAGCAGCACTAGCTGACTAAAACAATAAAGAACAGCAATAAATTCAGAAAACATCTGACAATTTTGAGGAACCTGGAGAGCATTAAAAAAAAATCCACTGCAATCAAGGCAATGCTGACTCATGTAACCCTATAAGGCAGAGCAGAAGTGCCCTGTAGAGTTTCCAAGGAGCATCTGGTGATTTTGAACTGCCAATCTTTTGTTCAGCAGTAGTAGCACTTAACCACTATGCTTCCAGGTTTTCCAAATTACGCTGAGTGAAATTAGTCATGAAATGACAAATACTGCATGAGACCACTATTACAAGGACTCAGGAAAAGGTCTCAACACAGAAGAAAATAGTCTTTGAGAGTTTACCAGTGGGGTGGGAAGGAGAGGAGTATTTGCTAATTTAATACTAGGTAAGTATTATTTTTTATGAAGGGAGGGGCAAAATAAAGTGAGAAGAGGTCAACACAAATGGATTGAAACAAAAGCTAAGACATTTTCTGAATATAATCCAACACTTCGAGAAACAGAGTAGCAGGAACAAGAATCTGTGGACCATGGTTTCAGGGGACAGCTAGGTCAACACAGAAATTTACTAAGGAAATGTTCTGCATCCAACTCTGGTAAATGATGTCTGGGGTCTTAAAAGCCAGCAAGTGCCCATCTAAGAAGCATCTACTGCTCTCAGCGTACCTGGAACAAAAGAGAATGAAGAACATCAAAGACACAGGAAAATATGAGCCCAAGAGACAAAAAGGGCTAGAAAAACCATAGACTACATAAACATGAGACCAGTGGAAATAGATGATGATCAGCTACAACCTATGACTTCCCTTACAAGGAACTCAGCCAACAGTCCCTGATGGAGCAGGAGAAAAGTGGGGTGCAGAACTCAAACTTTAGTAAAAAGACCAGACCTGATGGTCTGACAGACTGGAGGTTCCCCATTAGGCATAGCCCCAAGACGTTCTCTTAGCCCAGAATTGAAATTATTCCAGAAGCCCAGTTCTCAAAGACTGGACTAGTCTATAAGACATAAAATGATACTGGGAAAGAGTGTGCTTCTTGGCTTAAGCAGATACAGAGGACTAACTGGGCAGTTCCTGTCCAGAGGCAAGATGAGAAGAAAGAAGGAGACAGGAGCTGGCTGAATGGATGTGGGAACTTTGGTTTAGGGGAGTGTGCTCTCACTGTTTGGGGAGAGCAGCTGCCATTACATAACAAAGTGTACATAAGTTTTTGTATGGAAAACTGACTTGAATTGTAAACTTTCACCTAAAACACAGTAAAGCAAAACAATAATTTTAAAAAAAGAATGAACAGATCTGTCTTGGAAGTAGTGTAACTGGAGTGCTCCTTAGAGGCAAGGATTGTGAGACTACGTTTTACATACTCTGGCCATGTTATCAGGAGGGCCCAGTCCCCGGAGAAGGATTTCATGCTTGGTAAAGTAAAGGGTCAGTGATACAAAGGACCCTGATTGAAACGGATTGACACAGTGGCTGCAACAATGGGCTCGAGCTTAACAATGACTGTGGGCGTAGTGCAGGACTGGGCAGCATTTTGTTCTGTAGCACATAGGGTTGCTATGAGTGGCAACTGACTGGATAACACCTAACAACAAATACTAACAGAAAAAGATGAGAGTGGAAAGTCTTTTGTGTTCTGTTTGATTAGGTTTATGTGAAGAATTTCCTAAAAGCTGTTTTCTAAGATTACTCTGCCTACTATCTTTTTACCTTGGGGTCCAGTTGATGTATCCTTGTGTTTTAGTTATCTAGTGCTGCTTTAACAGAAATACCACAAGTGGATGGCTTTAAAAACAGCGATTTTATTCGTCCCAGTCCAATAAGCTATAAGTCCAAATCAGGATGTGAGTTCCAGCGGAAGGCTTTCTCTGCTGGTGCTGGAGGAAAGTCGTTGTTGTCAATCTTCCCCTGGACGGGGAGCTTCTGCGATGCAGGAACCCTGGTCCTTTCTGAAGGGCGTGCTCAGCTCTGGGCGTTGCTTTCTTTCTTGATGGTATGAGGTCCCCCAAATGTCTCTGTTAGCTTCTCTCCTTTATATCTCAAGAGACCACCTCAAGGCACAAAACAATCTTACACAATGAATGCTGCCCACCAACACAGGAGCCATCTTTCCTCTTTAATATCATAGTGGAAGGAATTCAAACATGGAAGAGTGTCGAGATCTTGTAAAACTAATTAGACTCAGAGTGACCTGGTTCAGATTTGAGAGATGGGGTCTGGTCTCCCAGTGGTGGCAAACTGGGCTCCCCTTCTCCACAGCACTCAACCTTCTTGGCAGCAAAGTTTTACTGAGTTAGAGTATGCTCTAGAGAGGGAACAGGTCAGTCTCTGCAAAAAGAGAAAGATCCTGTAGAAATTTGGGGGGGTCCCTTTGCTTGGCCAAAGAAGGGGATGACATCATAGATGAGAGAGGAGATAGTGACTTGGTTCTTGGTTCCGGGTTCTGGGCCACATGTCAGCAACTACATGACGCATCCTCTCACAGAGAGTGCAACATTAATATGGAGATAGGATAGAAATAAGGGTTAGGTCATTTCTAGCCCATCCTTCTGTACATGTGGCCCTGTCCCAGTAGTCAGAAGAATTGTTGTGTCTGTATTACAGCTGTCAGGAAGGAATCATCTTATCTGTGATTACCCCTCCCAATCCTGAAGTGGTGGCCACCATGTTCCCTAGTCAACCTTGTCAGAGAAACATCATACAATACCAGAAACTTGGCCCAGCCAAGTTGCTGCACAGATTTTTGGCAGAATACAATTCAACCCATGACACCTTGTGAGTCCTTGTGAGCCCATGTGATTTCAGCTTCAGCTGAGTCACATACTCTATGCTCAAGGACAGGAAACAATGATGCTAGTACTATTTCCTATATCAGAAGGTGACTGATTAATGAGTTTATTAGTTAATGAGATTAATGATTGGTTTTTATTCTTTAGCTCTGTCAATTGCATACTATGACCTGGTTATACTCATAAAACAACCAGACTACTGGTCACAAGGTTAGAGGTCCCAGAAAATGGTGATGCAGATCTTTGCTGACAGTGGGGATGTTATGGAGGAGGCACTGGTTTGAGAGTTTAAAGAGCTCAATTCTGTTAAAAATAATGAAAACTCACTATAGTTTAAAACTAAGGTTTATTCTAAGCTTAGTCTATGTCGAGATCATGCAGCTGATTAGACCCTGAATGACCTGATTCAGGCTCCTGAAACCCGGCTAGCAAGTTTTGTCTCCCAACAGGTGGCAAACTGGACTCCCCCTCCCCCAAAGCTCATGAAGATGCACCCTTTTTAGTAGCAAATGATAAAAAGTTTATTAAGGGAAAGTATGTTCCAAAGAGGGAACGGGTCAATCTCTATGAGTGGAAAAAGACCCAGTACACATTTTCAGGGTGCTTTGTATTGGCAAAAGCAAGGGGAGATGTCATAGATGGGAGGGGAGGTAGTAACTTGGTTTTTGATTGGATTTGAGGCTAGTGTAGCCACTTCACAACCACCAGGCCAGCCAAGTGCCATCGAGTCGGATCATTATTATATTGCATCACAACTGCCAGGAAGGACTTATATTTGCATCTCAAACTGCCAGGGAGAACTGTAGATATGTGGTAGATCAGGTTCCCTTCTTGGTAACCTTATCAATACTGTGTGTTATATAATGCAAACCCTAGAAAGTGTTAGATTCTGAAGTAAAATATGTTAGCATTTGGCAACAGAAATTAGCTAGTGCTTCTGTAACAGAAATGCCACAGAATTGATGGCGTTAACAAAGGAAGGTTTACTCTTACATTGTCCAGAAGGCTACAAGTCCAAATTCAGGATGTCCACTCCAGGGGAAGGCTTTCCCTCTTGTTGGCTCTAGAGGTCAGGTATTGCATCAGTCTTTGTCCAGGGAGCATCTTGACACAGGAACCTCAGATCTGAAGGACATGCTTTTCTACTGGTGCTGCTTTCTTGATGGTGTACCGTTCCCAATCCTCCGCTTGTTTCCCTTCCTTTTATCTGTTGTAGGATGAAAGGATTACGGGTAGGGCAAGCCATACTCCAGGGAAATTCCCTTCACAGTGGAGCAGGGAGCTAATTTTATAAAGAAATTTATAGTCCCACCCTAATCCTTTAACATGCAGCATAGGAAAATCAAAAAATGAAGGACAATCATAAAATATTGAGAATCACAGCCCGGCCACATAGCTACACATACTTCTGGGAGGACACAAGTCAATTCATGTCATAGTTTGAATTGTGTCCCCCCAAAAATGTGTGCAGCCACGTGGCTGGGATATGGTTCCCAGTATCTTGGGACTGTCCTCCATTGTGTGGTTTTGCTAACCTGTATGTTAAAGGATTAGGGTGGGGCTGTAAATCCTTCTGTAGGGGGAGTTTCCCTGGAGTATGGCTTGCCCCACCCTTAATGCTTTTAGCTTGCAAGGAATAAAAGGAAAAAGAAACAAAGGACAATTTGAGAACCTCGCTACCATCAAGCAAGCAGCACCGGGACCAGAGCGCGTCCTTCAGACCAGAGGTTCTTGTGTGAGGATGCTCCCTGGACAAAGACTGATGCAATACCAGACTTTCCTCCAGAGCCAACAAGGGGAAAGCCTTCTCCTGGAGTGGACACCCTGAATATGGACTTGCAACCTACCGGACTGTGTAAGAATAAATCTTTCTTTGTTAAAGCCATCCACTCTGTGGTATTTCTGTTAGAGAAGCCCTAGCTGACTAAAACAATTCATGATACTAGCTAACCTTCACAGTACATGTACATATAGGAAGGCCACTTTGGCTCCCAAAAAAGGCAAACAGCTAGAAGAAGCTGGGAACACTGAGGTGTATAAACACAAGAGGAGTGAGAAATATAGATCAACCATTGGCTAAAGGTTGATTGAACCCCACCTTCCACTTTTACTGATGTTGCCAAATTGAAACCAAGTTCATCCTGCCTGTTGTTAAGAGTCAATAATTCAGAGCCAGCATGGGGTTCAAGGAATAATTTCTTGGCAGGTTTGCTAGCAACCTGGGAGACAGCGAGCCAACAAGTGCCCCACTTGGGTTACTTTTCTAGTGGTTTTTATAGCCAGAATTGAAAGGGGTTGTTGGTGTTAAATTTGTCACAAGGTAAACAAGCAGAGTAAACCCAAAAGTTTGTCAGAGGAAAATCAAACAGAATAAACCCAAAAGTTTGTCACAGAATAATCAAATAAAGTAAACCCAAAAGTTTGTCACAGAACAATAGTCAGGAGTCACAAGATTTCATCACATCATAAGGTTTCATTACATCTAGTAGACAGTGTGAATTACCTCAAATTTTATTATCCTTCTCTGAAAGATAATATTATTATCCTTATTATTATCCTTCTCAACTCTATATCCTCAGAGAAAGGGAGAGGAAGAAATAGGGAAAGGAATGTAGACTTGCTAGTCTGGTCTGAGGGAAGTTATTAAGGCAGAGAATAGAATGTAGCCTAATCTAGGTGAACTTTGTTAGACCTTTACATTTACCATCACTAAGATCCACCGATAAGTTTACTTCTGGCCTGGCTGCTTGTAATTTGGCCCACTACCCTCATGAGGCCAAAAACTTTTCAGAGACATATTTACATTGCTGTAGAACAGTTTTTAGATAGATTGACACAACTGTGGACTTAAGCACAACAGCAATTCAGAGGAAAGTGCAAGGCCCGGGAGTGTTTTATTTTGTTTGGGTTTGGGTTGGGTTAGTTTGGGCTGGGCTGGGTTAGGTTGGGCTGGGCTGGGTTGGGTTGGCCTGTGTTGGGTTGGGTTGCACTGTACACAGAGTTGCTGTGAGTTGGGACTGACTCATTGGCACCAACAACAAGGGCACTCTGGTTAAGACCTTGAATGCAAACCAAAAGGCCAGCAGTTTAAATTCACCAACCACTGCTAAGGAGAAAGATGTGGCAGTCTGCTTCCATGAAGATTTGTGGCACAGGTAGGATAAAATAAATGGCCAAATCTTCAACATAACCTATACCATCTGTTACTTAATTCTGTGCCCAAGCTTGGGTCCATTGTTTCTCTGAAGGTCAAGGACTAATCTATGCTCTCTTTTACACTGTAGAAAAACAAGTGATAGTAATTGAAAAACTGTAAAAGGAAAACAAAGGAATCTGCCCAGAACTTACAAGATAGACAGACCACGTCAGAACCCAAACCACCAATTAAGATATCAGTGCGTCTGGGCATGACCATTATGACCACCTAAAGATCAACATTCTACAGATTCCTGGGACTCATAAAACCTTGTACTTTTCCCCTATGAAACTTCCAACTAGTTTCCATTTCAAAGAGACAGACTGTGGAGGAATCAATACCCTCATTTCCTTGTGTACCAGTACACAATAAAATTTCTTGGCTCTCACCCCATCTCAAAGATTTGCTGTTTGCTGTCAGCTTAGGCTTGCAGTAATATTCACAGCCTTGTTTGATTCTGTGAGGATCACTATAAGTTGGAATCCACTCAACACCACAGGCTGACAGATTAGTTTCTGGCAGTTTTTACAGGTTAATATCTGGTTGTATGGATTTGAAAAATCTTTTTTTGTTTGTTTGTTTAGTTTTATTTATTTGTTCAATCAATTGTACTATTTTTTTTTCATTTAACATGACTGAGTGAAAATGTACATTCCCATATAAATTTACATACCCACCTATATGCAGCTTCCACTGCTCTCCCTGTCCAGTGACAGCACACTATTTCTCTCTGCTCCATACATGTCTCAGCCTCCCAACAGCCTCCTTTCCGCTCCTCTCCACCCACTCTCCTTCCTCCAGCCAGAGGACAGCAGGATGATATCCTATAGATGTATAGAACCACAAAGTACAACCAATATATGGTCACTCTGCATTGCCAAGTCCAATCCCTTCCTGGCCAAAGAGTGGACCTTCATTATAATTTATGGGTAAGGGCAGCATCAGGGCCGGGGGCCATGCTCTCAGGGGAACCCCAAAACTGCTGGACCATCAATTGAGGTCTTTTAGTGGAGACCTTAGGATGCACCCCTTTTTATTCTTGTGTTGTCAGTGAGACTCAACCTAGTGAGCTCCATGGTGGTCCCAAGTCGATGAAGGCACCCACTCTTGTGGGTATCTCTGTCTTCTCGGTTGTCTCTACCACATGTCATTTTGGTCCTCAGTGAGCATCCGCTCCTGCTGAGTTGGGACCATTTGCTGTGTCCTCGGATGGCAGCTTGGCAGCTTTTAAGACTCCAGACGCCACTCACCAATGTGGGGTGCAGAGAGCTCTCTTAGAAAAATGCTAGTTGTGCTAATTGGCCTCGATTTCGCCCAAGAGCATGGTCCCCTGCCCCCTGCCCCAGCTACTCTATCCTTGCAATATTGAGTTAAGACGGAAGGAGTACTCAAGTTATGCTGAAGTCCACTTAATGTTCTTCTTTCTAATGTGTGCTATCACCGCTTTCTCCCAACTAGATTTCTAGCAACTATCTAAACTAAACCGTCCCCCGCTCACCCTCCCTCCCCTCCCTTGCAGCTGTCAAAGAGTCTTTTCTTCTGTACACAAGTCTGTTTTTGAGATCTTATGTAGAGGTCTCATACAGTATTTGTCCCTTTGTCGCTGACTACTTTCACTCAACATAATGTCTTCCAGTTGAAACCAGGTTAGGAGATGTTTCCTGGAATCATCGTTATTCTTTATCATTGCGTAGTGCTCCATTGAGTATATGTACCATAGTTTACCTATCCATTCTTCTGTTGCTGGGTGAAAAATCTTAAAGTCAAAACAAGAAGTCTGTTATTAAATTTCCTCTCCAACAATTCCAATCTCAGCTTTGCCGTTAATTTTATTTTTTGTATTTGTCTATTTATTTATTTATTATTTGACAATTAATTGATTTTTTGAGCATTTGGTTTTAGACAAGTAAAATCACCTTTCTGAAACTGGGAAGGCTGGAACCCCCTTAATTAGGACCTAGAGAAGTGACTGTCACCCATTTAAGGCCTCGTCACTCCTGACTATTCACGTTCTCCCTGGGAAGATGGGTGTGGGTGGAGGAAAAGGCTGTTCCACTCCATTGCATCCAGAGGTCCAGTGGTGAAAAGCCTGAGGAAGAGCTATGTGCAGCCATAACAGTGACAAGGCAACTTGTAGGCAATCGAACCCAATCGTCTTCTGACCAATGCGGAATAAGAAAAGCCACCACCTAGTAAGAGAAAGGGCCCCACTCCCTTGTTTCCATACTAAAAAGTGTTTTGTAAACCAAACCTTTGCGAAATTGATTCCAGATTCCATAGGGTGGCTATGGGTTGGTGTTTTGTAAGGAGTTGTAAAATTACAGGAGAAAGAAAATAGAAGCAGACATTTATAAATTATTTCCTTTATGGTGATCCGACTCGACGGCACTTGGCTTGGCTCCTTTATGGTACCACTACAAAAAGCTTTTTGATGTGTTGCTCCTGGTGATCCTCACAACTCTCACAACAATCATGCAAGAAAGCCCTGGTAACTCTAATTTTCCAGAAGAGTGATTTGAAGCTCCCATGAGCCACACCTGTCAGATAATGGGGACATTGCAGGATGGGATGATGTTGTCTTCAGCTGTTCATCAGGTCACCATGAGTTGGAGCTGACTTAAAAGCAGCTAACAACAAAAGTTAAATAATCTACCCAAGATCACAATAGAGGCCTTAATCCTCCATACATGCACATATTTTTAAATTGGGCCTTAAATGGATACATAAGAAATGCTTACACTAACTGGGCATTGAATAGGTGCACAAAAAATACTGACACCAGCTGTGACTAAAGGCATAGGGCTGCCATCCCAGAACCAAAAAGAATTAAAGAAGCTTCCACAAAAATCCCTATATTTTTCCCATATTGTTTTCTTTGTTATGTGGTTTGGGGTTTGTTCATTTGTTTGAATTTTTTCTTTCATTTTTTTTTTTTTTGTTTTGGGTTGTTGCATTTGGAAGGGTATTTTGCAGGAACTTATTACAGTGTCACTATGAGCTGGAATCGACTCAACAACATTGGCTTTGCTTTTTTTGGTTTGTTTTGTTTAATACAAGAGACTACTCTTGATGAATTTGGGGCTCTATAAAGTTGACGTGAATAATATTTAGGGAAGTCTTATTGAGCCAATTTTCCTTTGCAGCTGGAATAAAACCCACAGCCAACTGTGGTCCACAAGGACCCATTTGTATGGTAAGATGCCAACAACTGGGCCTGCTGAAGACGGCCTGCCCCACACATCGTGTTCTGGGTGTCTCACCTATCCAGTGCCTTCCTCTGGCATTTATTCCTGCCCTTTCCTAACCAGAACGCCAGGCATTTCCACTTCTCCCCACCCCTAACCCCATCCTCATTATCACCTCACGTGTCAACCTTCAGGAAAGTCATACCCCAACACCCCAGCTGAAGTAGCTAACCCTGAATAAGAGTCCTCTCTGGTCGCATGCCTTGTTTGGTTTTCTTCATGGCCACACCACCATCTGAAGCTATCTGTATATCAGTTCACTCTGGCTAACAGAACAGGGTTCCCTGACAGCAAGATGACGGCCTCCAGTGCCCACGATGGAGAGGAGCCCACACAGGGGCTCTAGAGATGACAGCACTGTGACCACCCTGAGTGCTCAAAATGGAAAATTCTTAGTTTATTCAAATAAAATAACAAAATATGCAGAAATAATTTTTAAGAACACTAATTGTGAGCAACCTAATTTTACACATAGGTTCCTCACATAGAAATACATACCAAAAAAAAAAATTACCTCCTGACTGAAAGTCATATGTATTTGTTTTGTGACCAGGACTAGAGATGTTTCTATGATACAATAGCATCAAAGACAGCCAGACCCATACTATCTGGGGGCCTCAGCTCTACAGGGTGCTGGGGGCTGGCAGTGCAGTAATTGAGGGCTTGGCTGCTTATCAAAGATCAGCAATTCAAATCCACCGGCTGCTCTTTGGGAACTATGGGGCAGCTAATTCTACTTGGTCCTGTGAGTTGGAATCAACTCAGTGGCAACAGGTTTGCTTTGGTGGTTTCTGAGAGATGTGATAATTACTTTTACTGTTCAACATGGCTTGGCTGTGGTCCCACTTGTTTGGTCAAACACTAGTCTAGACATTACTGTGAAGGTATTTTGCAGGTTAATATCTACAGTCAGTTGACCATAAGAAAGAGATTACCCTTGATACTTTAAGTGGTTGCTATGGAATCAGTTGAGCTCCTTAAAAGCAAAATTGAACTTTCCCAGAAAAGAATAAATGCAGCCACGTGACTGTAACCTAGAAACCTTGGTAACTTCCAGACTGCCAAAATGACCTATGGACTTTAAACTCAGGAGTCCCTATAATCATGTGAGAAGCCTGTGATTCAGGAAACAGGGGAAAACCGCCAGGATCTCAGAGGGAATGCACACTTTCACCATCTTCTTTCCCTGCATCAATGCAGCCCTGTGTGCAGGTGCTCTTACAAATGTGCGTCACTTGCCCTATCTTTTTCAAGATGAAGGCTGAGCACAATGGCCTTTTTGTCATTCTGGCCCCAGCTTGTCTCCATCAGGGTGGTGGGGAACGACCACACACACCTTTCCTGGAACTGATAGGAGGTCATTAGCAGGTGCCACCCCAGCCATCACCTGCTATTGAGCCACTGTCCTACTGGAGCCAATCTCATCTCTCCCCACTGAGTGTACCCTCAATAGAGAGACCAGGCCAACTGCATCTGTGCCTCTTCTTTTTCTTTTATTTTCCTTATTTGTTATGTAATTTTATTTCTGGCTGCAGACACAAGTGGTAAGGGGAGAAACAAAACTTCTGCATCCACATGCAACAATTTAATAGATAACCACAGCTAAATGAAAAAAGTAGAAATTTTAAATCTTGTTGTATCTTTGGAAACCCTGGTAGAGTAGCGGTTAAGAGCCATGGTTGCTAACCAAAGTTTGGCACTTTGAATCTACCAGACACTTCTTGGTTGCTAACCAAAAGTTGGGCAGTTTGAATCTGCCAGTCACTTCTTGGGAACTTTGTTGGTCAGTTCTAACCAGTCATACAGGGGTTACTATGAGTCGGAATTGACTCTACTGCAGCAGGTTGCATCTTCAAAACTTTAACATCTGACACAATTAGAAATCACATTTAGAGCTCAAACTTGTTTATCGTTATTTAAAATTGACTACTTTCAAAACACCGCATTCCATTTGAAAAGAAAGCACACACTGGCCCTACTTGCAGTGGATCTCTGTCTTCTGAAAGACTGAGCAGTGGCTCCTCTCATCTCCCTGCTGTGTCCAGTTCCACCCTGGGCTTCTCACATTCATTCAACTACACTGGAGTTTTCATTCACAGATGGAGAATGTGACATGACCTAAAATTCACAGCCTGTGCTCAATAACCTGAGTTTCTATTTTATAGGATACCACTGCCCTCTAAAGCACTGAAAATTAAACAAATTGTGAAAAACATTTTAGACAGCCCTGTAAATACACATACACATATATCCTCTTAATTTCCTCTTCTTTTTTGCTTCACACCACAGGTTCTTTCATTTGTATATTCATTTCTACAGTTTATTACACTATGTGAAGTTGTGCTTTTCTGTTTTCTTCTTTGAATGTTATAATATCTGCCTGATTTCCTCACTGTAAGTAAACAAAAACATGTAGAACAATGAACTTTTCTCCAACATGCAGTGTACATCTTTTTTTTTTTTTTTTTTTTTTTGGCTTTAAAAAGAGAAATTTTATTTTGTTACAGTCCAGTAGGCTGAAGTCCAAATTCAAGGCTTTCTCTGCTGGCCCTGGAGGAAGCTCTTTGTAGTCAGTCTTCACTTGGAATGGAAGCTTCAGAGGTGCAGGGACCACGGTCCTTTCCAAAGGGCACGCCCTTCTAGCGGCACTGCTTTCTTGGTAGTATGAAGTCCCCAACTCTTCGCTTGCCTCCTTTTCTTTTTTTTTAATATTTTTTTATTATGATTCAGTGAGAATACACATTCCTATAAAAATCTGCATACCCGCCCATGAGTGGCTTCCACTACTCTCTCTGCCCGGTGACAGAACCCTCCTCTTCTCTGTTCAATACATGTCACATCCTCCTAACAATCTCCTGTCTCCTCCTCTCCACTCTCTCCCTCCCCGTCCAGTAAGAGGTCAGCTGGATGACATCCTATAGATGCGCAGAACCATAAAGTGCACACATGATAGGGTTGTCTTGTGTCACCGAGTCCAATCCATTTCTGCCTGAAGAGTTCACTTCCACTGTGATTTATGGACAGGGGCAGCATCGGAGTCAGAGTCCATGCCTCAAGGGGAATCCCGAGGCCCCTGGAGCATCAACTGCAGTCTTTTACTGGAGATCCCAGGGTGCACCCTTTTTTGTTTTCATGTTGCCTTTGAGACTCAACTCACGATGGCTATCATTGGTGGTGACCGGGCACCAACCAGTTCCTTAAGTCACATGTCAATGTACTCACATGTTGTTTTGGTCCTTGTAGATCATTCGTTCCTGCTGAGTTGGGACCATTTGCTGTACCCTCAGATGGCAGTGCAGCAGCTTTTAAGACCCCAGGTGCCACTCATCAGTTTGGGGTGCAGAAGACTCTCTTAGCGAAATGCTAATTGTACCAACTGGCCTCGATGTCCCCTGAGAGCATGGTTCCCGGCTCCCCGTCCTGGCTACTCTGTCCTTGGAATATTGGGTTTAAGATGTGAGGAGTAATCATGTTACGTTTAAGTCCAGTTGAAATTGATCTTGTTTCTAATGTGCGCTGTCACTGATTTCAACAAATCAAATTGCTATCAGCTATCTAATCTATACCATACCTTATCCCTCCCTCCCTCCCAACCCTGGCAGCCATCAAAGTCTTTTCTTCTATGCATGAGTCTGTTTTTACGTTCTTATTGTAGGGGTCTCATACAATATTTGTCCTTTTATTGCTGACTACTTTCACTCAACATAATGTCCTCCAATTGAAACCAGTTATGTTTCCTAAAATCGTCATTGTTCTTTATCATTGCATAGTGTTCCATTGAGTATATACACCATAGTTTACCTATGCATTCCTCTGTTGTCGGGTATCTGGGTTGGTTCCATCTTTATGCTATTGTGGACTGTGCTGCAATAAACACTCATGTGAATGTATCAGTTGGTGTGAATGGCCTTGATACTGCAGGATGTATTCCAAGCAGTGGAATTATTGGGTCAAATGGTATATCTATTTCCATCTTTTTAAGGAAGTGCCAGATTGCTTTCCAAAGAGGTTGCACCATTTTGCAATCCCACCAACAGTGGAGGAGAGTTCCAATTTCTCCACAGCCTCTCCAGCATTTGTTGTTTTGTGTCTTGGATCACGGACAACCTTGTTGCGATGAGATGGTGTCTCATTGTACTTCTGATTTAAATTTCTTTAATAGCTAATGATCATGAGCATGTCCAGTTGCATTTTTTGGCTGCCTGGATCTCCTCCTTGGAGAAGTGTCGGTCTGTCTCCTTTGCCTGTCGCTTAATTGGGTTACTTATCTTTTTCTTAATGATATTTTGTAATACTTGATAGATTATAGCAATCAGGTGTCGGTCTGACATATAGTTGCCAAATATTTTTTCCCATTCTGCAGGTGGTTTTTTATTCTATTGATAAAGTCTTTAGATGGGGACAAGTGTTTGTTTCACAGTAGTTCCCATTAATGACTTTCTCTTCTGTTGATTGTGATTTGTTTGTCAGATTTGGAAGTCTGTCAATGTTGTGTACTAAAATTTCCATTGTCATTCCTACTTTCTCTTGGATGAGATTTATCAGTTTTGATTTGATGGTTAGGTCTTATTCAGTTTGAGTTGGTTTTTGTGTAGTGTGAGATATGAGTCTTGTTTCAATTTTTTGCAGATGGATATCCAATTTTGCCAGCACCATTTGTTGAAGAGGTAGCTTTTACCCCACTTTAATGTCTTAGGGCCTTTGTTGAATATCAGCTGTTCATAGGAGGATGGTGTCATCTCTGGGGGCTCAATTCTGTTCCATTGATCTATCTGTCTCTTTTTGTACCAGTACCAGGCTGTTTTGACTACTGTGACAGTGTAATAGATTCTAAAGTCAGGTAGTGAAAGTCATCTCAATGTGTCCTTCTTCTTTAGAAGTGTTTTGCTTATCTGGAGATTCTTCCCCTTCCAAACAAAGTTGGTGATTTTTTTCTCCATCTCATTAAAGAATGTCACAGAAATTTGTATTGAGATTGCATTATATAACTAAATTGCTTTGGGTAAAATACACATTTTCACAATGCTAAGTCTTCCTATCCATGAGCAGGGTAGGTTTCTCTATTTATGTAAGTCTCTCTTAGTTTCTTGTAGTAAGGACTTGCAGTTCTTATTGTAAAGGTCAGTTATTTCTCTGGTTAGATTTATTCCCAGGTATTTTACCTTCTTGGAGGCTATAGGAAATGGTATTGATTTGGTGACTTCTTCCTTAATAATCTCATTGTTGGTATAAAGGAATCTTACTGATTTACATATGTTTATCTTTTATCCTGACACTTTGCTGAACTATCAGTTTGAGTAGTTTACTTATGGATTCTGTAGGATTCTCTGCATATACAATCATATCATCTGCAAATAGATTTTTACTTCCTCTTTGCCTATGTAGTTGCTCTATATGTCTTGGTCTTGTCTAATTGCTCTGGCTAGAACTTCTAGTACAATGTTGAACAGGAGAGGTGAGAGTGGGCATCCTTGTCTAGTTTCCGTTCACAAGGGGAATTGTCTTAGTATCTCTCCATTCAGGATGATGGAGGTAGTTGGCTTTGTATAAATGGCCCTTATTGTGTTGAGGAATTGGCTGTCTCTTCCGATTTTGCTGAGTTTTCAGCATGAATGAGTGTTGGACTTTACCAAATGCCTTTTCTGCATCAATAGACAAAATCAGGTGATTGTGGTCTTTTACGTTATTTATACGGTTGATCACATTGCTTTTCTAATGTTGAACCAATTTTGCATCCCTGGTATGAATCCAACTGGTCATGATTAATTATTTTTTGATATGTTACTGTATTCTATTGGCAAGAATTTTGTTGAAGATTTTTGCATCTAGATTCATGAGTGATATTGGTCCGTAGTTCTCCTTTTTTGTTGGGCCTTTCCCTGGTTTTTGTATCAGGGTTATGCTGGCTTCACAGAATGAATTTGGGAGTATTCCATCCCTTTCTACACTGTGAAATAGCCTCAGCAGTATTGGAGATAACTCTAACTACAAGTTTGGTAGAATTCTGCAGTGAAGCCATCTGGGCCACGTTGGTTTTTTGATTGGTAGTTTGGGGATGACTTTTTCAACCTCTTCCTTTGTGACCGATTTATTAAGTTGTTCTGCTTCACCTTGTGATAATTTTGGTAGGTGATATGAATCTAAGAATTTGTCCATTTCTTCTGTGTTTTCAAATTTGTTAAGAGTACAGTCTGTCATAGTATTCTCTTATAATATTTTGGATTTCTGATGGATCTGTTGTGACAACTCCCCTCTCACTTCTTATTTGAGTTATTTGTTTCCTTTCTTGTTTTTCTTTAGTAAGTTTGGCCAATAGTTTATCAATTTTGTTGGTTTCTTCAGAAAAACAGCTTTTGGTCTTTTCAATTTTTTCAATTGTTCTTCTATTCTCTAATTTGTTTAGTTCTGCTCTAATCTTTATCATCTGGTTTCTTCTGGTGCCTGAGGGGTTCCTCTGTTGTTCTCTCTCTACTTGTTCAAGCCGCAGGGTTAGATCTTTGCTTGGGGTTCCTTCTTGTTTCCAGATATGTGCATTTATGGAGATAAACTGACCTCTGAGCACTGCTTTGGCTGTATCCCATAGGTTCTGGTTGGAAGTGTTTTCATTCTCGCTGAAATCCATAAATTTGTTTATTTCATCCTTGATTTCTTCTATAACCCATAGCTTTTTGAGCAAGATATTGTTCACTTTCATGAGTTCCACTTTCTATCTATGCTTTTTCTGCTACTGATTTCTACTTTAATGGCTTTGTGTTCTGAAAAGATGGTTTTCAATAATTTAGTGATGTGGATTTTGTTGAGATTTGCTTTATGTCCTAACACATGGTCTATTCTGGAAAATATTCCACATGCTCTGGAGAAGAAGGTGTAGTTATCTGCTGATGGATAGAAAGTTCTGTATATGTCAGTGAGGTCTAGTTGGTTAATTGTGGCAATAAGATCTTCTGTGTCTTGATTGAGCTTTTTTCTAGACTATCAGTCCAATATTGAGAGTGGAGTGTTGAAATCTCCCACTATTATTGTGGAGTGATCTATCTCATTTTTTACTGTACTCAGTGTTTTTTTGATGTGTTTACATGCTCTAATATTAGTTGCATAAATAGTTAATATTGTCTAGTCCTGTTTGTGCATTGAACCTTCAGCAATACTGTCCATCCTAGTCCATGATGGTGAATTTTATATTAAAATCAATTTTATCTGAGATTAGTATCTCTCTTCTTTGTGTATTGTTAGCTTGATACATATTCTTCCATCCTTTAATTTTCAGTTTGTTCATATCTTTAAGCCTAAGGTGAGTTTCTTGTAAGCAACATATGAACGGGTAGTGTCTTTTGATCCAAGATGCCACTGATTGTCTCTTTACTGCAGTGTTCAGTCCATTCACATTCAATGTAATTATTCATAATTATGTGTTTAGTGCTGCCACTGTGATATGTTTATGTTTGTGTTGATGTTTTTCCTGTTGTTCTTATTATTCTGTTTTGGAAGTTTACTCCTTATGAGTTTTTCATCTTTTTCTGAGTTTCTTTTTATCTACAAATGTCTTGATTTCATTTTTGTACTGAAAGATAGTTTTGTAGGATATATAATTCTTGGCTGGAACTTCTATTTCAAGGCTTTGAATGTGTCATCTCATTTTCTCTGTGCCAGCATCGTTTCTGCTGGGAAATCTGACAAAAGCCTACAGGGTTTCCCTCTGAATGTTAGCTTTGCTTTGAGTCTTGTTGCACTTAACAGTTTCTGCTTATGTTTCATTCTGTTCAGCGTGATTATAATATGTCTTGGAGTCTTTCTTTTGGGATCTATATTGAGTGATGATTGATGTGTATCTTGGATATCTACATTCTCTTCTTTCATAATTTCTGGAAAGTTTTCTGTCAGCAGCTTAGTAACAATACTCTCTGTGTTCTCAGGTGTCTCGTCCTGTTCAGGAGCTCCAATTAATTGTAGATTGTTTCTCTTAATAGAGTTTCACATGCTTCTTAATGCTTTTTCATTTTTCTTGTTTCTTTTTTCTGATTTTTCCTCAGATGCTGCAGTAAGTAACTCTGTCTTCCAAGTCAGAAACTCTGTTTTCCATTTCTTCAATTCTGTTTTGTTGGCTTTCAACTCAATTTTCTACCTCATTGATTTTGTTACTGATCCGTTGGATTTCAGAGTACTGGTGCTCCATCAGATCAAACAGCTTGCTTAATTTTTCTTTTTGCTCTGGGGCATTTTGCATAAGGTCTAGGAGGGCTCTATAAACAATCCTTTTGTACTTGCCCTTTGATAGTTTCAGAAAGGCTTCTTTGTCTGGGAAGTTCTTTGGATCTTTCTTTGAGGGGGCTTCTGAAGCCATAGGTGTATTCTTCATGTTCTGGTCTAAGGTTTGTTGCTTTTTGGGCATCTGGAGGTTGTTTTGTTTCTCTGGTCTGGTGTTACTGTAATGGGGCCTGAAGCTCAGTCTGCAAAGGAAGCTGATCACCAGACACCTCTACGTACTCCAGTGACTTGGCTCAGTGGAATCTCTGGGGTAGCAGGCTCCACTTCCTGATTAGCTAAGACACAGCCCCATTTATAGAGTCACTGGGGAGCTGTCAAATAACTACAATGTCAGACAGTAAAGGCTGGAAGAGAAGCTGTCTGGGTGCACTGCAATTATTTCTCTATTGTAACACAAAAGGTATCTGACAGCTTCCAAAATTAGTTCAGCTTTCAGGTATGTAAGTCCCTCTTCCCAGCCAGCAAAGTACACACCTCTATATCCAAGATGGCTTTACTGCCTGAAAAGCATTCTCTGGGCAGACACTGCCTCCCAGTCTAGGAATTAGGTCCAGCTGAGGACTCTGTATAGGAAATTCTGCTTCCCAATGAATCAAGATGGCATCCCTTACAAGATGCCCCACCCGCCTCCGAAAGGCTATTCAATGGTGGAGATCCAGAGATTCCGAGAGAAAGAGGTGCCGAGTTGCACAGATTCCAAGGCCAGGCTCTCAAAGTGTGGCGATTTCACCCTCCGACTTCATCAGCAATGTTTTTGAGCCTTGCTGCCAGTCACCTCAGTCCCTCCCACTGGCCAAGACAGAGAAAAAAAAAGTCAAAATGGCGATTTATCTTTAGTCCACAAGAACTAGGACTCAACAGGGGTTGGGGTTGGTAACAGAGAAGTTTTCCGTTCAGTGGTATGTAGACCAAATAGACAGCCCTACCATATGTCCTAGGGCTCACTAGGTGTCCAGAAGACTCTGTTGAATTATCAGTTCAGCCCTTGGTTTCCAGAGGGATTTAGGGAGACATGTGTTTAGTCTGCCATCTTCTCACTGTACATCTTTATGACAGTAATTTACCTTTTTTCTTTTTGAAAATTGTTTTTAGCAATACATCGTCTCAAGGTGACTCTGAAATGACAATGCACACTCCACATCCTGCAGCACTGCCTATGATCCTAAAGCCCAGCTAATTGCTGTCTTTTCCTTTCCCTGTGAAGTCAAGAGAACTGATGGCTACTTCTTTCCTACTAAATATGCATGCAAATCCCTGGTGTCAAACTGGTTAAAAGCTTGAAAGCTATCCAAAAGATTGGCAGGTCAAATCCACCCACTGGTCCTTGAAAAGCTTATTCGGCAGTTCTACTCTGTCCCATGGGGTTGCTGTGAGTTGGAACTGACTCAACAGCAATAAGGTTGGTTTTAAGTAAGTGTGCATGTGTGCATGCACACATGTGTAAAGAACACCTCCACTTGGGCATTCTTCCCCTTCACTCTGCTGGCTGCACCACCTGAACCAGGACTTCCATCTTCCTAAGCCTCCTTGTTCTCATCTTGGACTTAGGGATGAAAACAGTAGTGACTGGATTAGATACAGTAATTCATAGATGGTACCTAAGGCATGATAATTCCCTGGTAAATATTTATAGAAGCTTATTTTTGCAGTTGATCCTATAAAATGAAAATTGGCCCGAAATCTCTCTCCCTCATATATTCACTAGTTACAAAAACATTAACTGAGAGCCTGGCACAGGGGTACTGCTCTAACACCAGCGCTACATTGTCACTATGGTCACAAGTCTTCCTGAAGGACCATTTAGAACAAAACACAGCCAGATACTTCTAATGGCATGATCAACAGATATGTGTTACAGAATAAATAAGACAGGAATGAGTGGAACAGCACATGTCATCATCATCAGCCTAGGTTCCCCAAAGCTAAGCTCCTGTCCAAAGGTTAGATGGTTTTCAAACACCCCCCCCCCAGTTCCCATTTAAGCAGAAGAATGCCTTAAGTTCTTCTGTTTAAATGCAATCGGATAACCATATTGACAAGCCAAATAGCATATACAAAGAACAGCTAGTGGAAGAGGCAATAAAAAGATTAATATAAGGTAAAAGGTGGTAATATAATTTGAAGTCTCCCATTAGGCAGCTCTTCTCATTTATTGCCCATGTTTGAGCTGTTCTAGATTTAATGAATCCAGACAATAACAATTCCTCCCTTGCTCCACTAAGACAGCTTAACCGAGTTCTGGGTTTCTTCAAAAGCCTGTCATTTCCCCCTAAAGCAGATACTACACTTTACTTTTTGTCCATTAGTAGTTATTATGTCCATTAGGAACTAGGGAAATGGTGAGGGGTAATTATAAAACAAAGCAGTTATAATACAGCATCCAGCTAGTACTGTTTCTTTCTTCTATCAATACAGCTTAAATCCCATGTCAGCAGGAGTAAGAGAACACAAACTTGTTAAACTTAAATCAAAGTTTACAAGTAATATGGGCTAGAAATAAGATGGCTAATCACCCGAAGTTTAGCATAGGACCCAAAATACCCGTCATTCTTTTTTTCCATCTTAATTTTATTGATGTTTAATTTACATGTAACGTATTACATTGATTTTAAGTTTATAGGTTCCCCCTCCGCAAAGTTTATAGTTTATTGGATTTTTTAATTTTTATTTTTGGTAGTGATTTTTTTTCTTTTCTACTGTGTCATAGATGGAGGTTTACAGAGCAAATTCATTTCTCACTAAACAATACACATACTGTTTTTTAACGGTGGTTGCCAAGGCCCCAACATGTCAACGCTCTCTCTTCTTGCACTTAGGTTTCCCACTACTAGTTTTCCTGTCCCCTCCTCTTTTCTCATCCTTGCCCCTTGGCTGCTGTGCCCATTTTGTCTCATTTTGTTTTATGGGCCTGTCTAACACTTGGCTGAAAGGTGAACCTCAGGAGTGACTTCATCACTGAGCTATAAGGGCATCTGGGGCAATACTCTCAAGGTTTCTCCAGTCTGTCAGGCCAGTAACTCTGGTCTTTTTGTGTGAGTTAGAATTTTGTCCTATATTTTCCTCCAGCTCTGTCTGGGACATTCTATTGTGATCCCTGTCAACAGTCAGTGGCAGTGGCCACACACCATCTATTTCTAGTGGATTCAGTCTAGTGGAGGCCACTGTAGGTGTTCTCTGTTAGTCTTTTGGACTAATCTTTCCCTTGTCTCTTTAGTTTTCTTTATTCTTTCCTTGCTCCTGAAGGGACAGCACCAGTGGAGTATCCTAGATGGCTGCTCACAGGCTTTTAAGACCCATGATGCTATTCCCCGAAATGGAATATACATTTCCTTTATTAACTATTTCCTTTATAAACTCTACATACCAACTGAGATAGATGTTCTCCAAGATCATGGTCCCTGCAGCCCTTCAGCACAACCTTCCCAAACGCATACCACTGCCACTCCTCCTGCCACAGAAGCAGGGCTTCTTCAAATTTGGTATTTCTCATTCCCTGGCTTTTTCTTTTCCCCCTAGGTTTAACTGAAAGACTGGCAGCTCAAATTTCCCCAGAGACAACTCAGAAGACTATAGATCTACTTCTGGAAAATCAGCCTTTAAACATCCTATGAGGTACATTGACTTAACAGCAACTTTAAAACTGGCTACCACATATAGTCATAAATATTATACTGTGTACTGTTACTTGTTTTTGTTCTTTAAGTAAATGGAATCATGATGCATCATTATTCTACAATTTGCTTTTTTCAGTTAATTTTTTATCTGTGAGCTCCTTCAACACTGATAAGTGAAACTAGAATGCATTCATTTTCGCTATATTCTATCATTTGAGTATCATTTAACTATATTTACCTATTTTCTTGGAGGACATGGTGGTGGGGAACTCTAGGCTTGTGCTATGAAGGACATTACTGCTGTTAAAACTCGTACCCACATCTGCTGGGGACATGAGCATGGACAGATGACTAATCCTATGGACACCTGACTTTGAGAGTGTGTTTAACGTAGAATTAATGAAAAGCTATGAGAACAGTATTTAATCTTTAAAATATTTTATTATCCCTACTGTTATTTCCAAGCCCTACTGGTATAGGGGTTGACAGCACAGTTGTTAGCCAAAACGTCAGCAGTTCAAATCTACCAGCTGGTCCTTGGAAAATGCTATGGGAGAGAGAGAGGCAGTTCTACTCTGAGGAGCAGGGTCACTGAACAGGAATCAACTCAATGACAACAGGTTTGACTTTTTCTTTTTTTATAATGATTAAGTGAAAGTGTACAGTCCAAACTGGATTTGCATGCCATCCTATCTTCAGCTCCTTTGGCTATTCCCACCCAGTGAGAGAACACTCCTTTTCACTCCATATATCTAGTATCCTCTAAACAAGCATCTGCCCCCGGATCTCCAACCTCTTTTCTCTCATTCAGAGAGACCAGCAGGACAGCCACCTACACATGCATAGAACCCTGTGTCCCTGAATTCAGTCCATTATTATCTGGAGTTAACCTCATTACTGGTTTCCACTCAGCGACAGCAGCAGGTCTAGAAACCATGTTCCCAGGGGACCATACAGGCTGTCATACCATCAGTCCAAGTCATTTAGTAGAGTTCTTGGGCTGTACACCTCTTTCTCACATTGCCTCAAGGACTCTACATTTTGTCCCCTATCATGGCTGTCTTTGGTGGTGACTGGTCACCGTCTGCTTCTTCTGGTCTCATATTGATAGTCTTTTACTTACATGCATTAGGACCATTTGGTATACCTCAGATGGCAGCTTACTAGCTTTTAAGACCCCAGATGCCACTCACCAATATGGGGTGCAGAAGACTCCATTAGCAATCAGCTAGTTATGCCAAATGGCCTCAATGGCCCATGAATACATGCTCCATAAACACCTATCACTGCTACTCCATGCTTTGAAATACTAGGTTGAGTTTAGAAAAACTCACTTATGGTAAAGTCCAGTCAAGTTGATCTATTCTCTACTGTGTGCTGTCACTGCTTTCACCTAACCAAATTTCTATCAAGTATCTAATCTATGACCAACAGTCTCCCTTCCCCCCTTGCAGCCAGAAAAGTCTTTTCTTCTGTGCATAAGTCTATTTTTAAGACCTTACAGTAGAGTTCGACTCGACACTTGGCTATAAGAGTTCTAATAAAGTATTTGTCCTTTTGCCTCTGACTAATTTCACGCAGCATAGTGTCTTGCAGTCAAAACCAGTATAAATGAACTATGGTACATACGCTCAATGCTTCCTAAAATCATCCTTGTTCTTTATCATTGCATAGTGATCAACTGAGTATATGTACCACCGTTCATTTATACATTCATCCGCTGATGGGCATCTGTATTGATTCCATCTTTCTGCTATACTGAACAGTGCTGAAAATAAGCATTCGTGTTCATGTATCTGTTCATCTGACCAGCTTTATTTCCACTGGATGTACTCCAAGCAGTGGGATTACTGGATCAAATGATATTTCTATTTCTAGCTTTTTAAGCAAGCACCAAATTGCTTTCCAAAGAGATTGTACCATTTGGCATTCTCATCAGCAGTGTAGAGGAGTTACCAATCTCTCCACACTATTGCCAGCACTTGTTGTTTTGCTTTTTTTTGCATTATAGCCAATTTGTTGGAGTGAGATGTAGTTTTGATTTGGATTTCTCTAATATGAGCATTTCCTCACATCTGGATGTCTTATTTGGTGAAGTGTCTGCTCATTTCCTTGGCCCATTGCTTAATTGGGTTATTTACATTGTTATTGTTGACATTTTGCAGTACTTTGTAGATTATGGAAATCTGACATCAGTCCAGCATATAATTGCAAATAGTTTTTGACATCCTAGAGGAAGTCTTAACTCTCGTGAACAACAGTCTTTGATTCTTAGTAGTTCCCATTATCTATTTTCTCTTCGGTTGTTCATGCTTTGTCAGATTTTGAAGTCTAAGCTGTGAATTAGAACTTCCATTCTTGACCCCATTTTTTTTCTTGCATAATCTTTAGTGTATTTAGGTATGACATTTAGGTCTTTGATCCATTTTGAGTTCACTTTTGTGTAAGGTGTTTAAGATATGGGTCCTGTATCAGTTTTCTGCAGATGGACAATTATTCCAACATCATTTGTTAAAGGGACTGTTTTCACCCCAGTTTACAACCTTTGGGACTTTGTTGAATATAAACTGTTCATAAGAGGATGGTTGCGGAGGTCCGCCATCAGCCTTGTAGACAAAGTCACGAGCTCCTGCAAATGACGGGCTGAAGCATCTCACCTGTGACATGTTTTTTAGCCTACTGTCCTTGATATTATTTGGCTTCCTAATCAAATTTTCTTCAAAAAGATACCCCCTCCTCTCCTGGCACAAGGATCAGGGGAGATGCCTTCTGAGAGGGGCCCCTTTTTACTACCCCCTTGGTCTATGAAATAATATCGGGAAAACCGTACAGGAATTTTCTGAGGAAAAAGAGCTCAGAGGAATGATCTCTAACACAGCCAGCTTTGAGAGCAACGAGGCCGGCCCAACCCCTGCTGACTTCCCCCAACTGCACATCCCCACCCATGTGAAAGGAATTATCCTCTTTAGAACAGCTTGAGAAGAACATAGGGTGGGGGACAGTAGATGTTTACTATCCCTGCAGGAGGAGATAAAGAGCAAAGTAGGAACAAATAGAGATCATAAACTTTAGACCCTTCCTCGTGAACCTTTTAACCTTGAGGTATAAGTAGGGCTGATTGAGCTCGAGGCATCCATAGGCCATTATCTAAAAAGCTTTGACAGTTAAAAGGATCACCAGGTTTCAGTTAACTAATAGCTCATGTGGCAGGGTAAAAAATTACATCACCTCAAGACCACGAGGATTTTGGTTTCAAATTTGCCAACCACGAGGTTTTGGTTTTGAACTAGCCAATAGATTGTGTGGTCAGTGGGCAGGGTAAAATTCACGTCACTCTTACTATAAAAACAATAAAGACAGACAGCCTTCTCTCTTGCTCTCTGGGTCGGCCTGCCTTAAACCAGAAGTCTTTTCTGTCTCCTTGATTCATTTCCCGCCGCGCCTCTCCCTCCCTCCGTGCGGGACCCTACAAAGTGTTGGGACCGGCTCCCGGCAGATGGTGCCACCTCTGGAGTCTCAACTCTGTTCCATTGGTCTATATGTCTCTTTTTGTACCAGTACCAGGCTGTTTTGATGACCATGGCAGTGTAATAGGTTCAAGGTTGGGTAGAGTGAAACCTCTCACTGTGTTTCTCTTCTTCAGCAGTGCTTGACTTATCCCACGGTTTTTTCCCTTTCCAGAGTTGGCAATTTGTTTCTCCATCTCATTAAAAAATGACACTGGAATTTGTATTGGGATTGTATCATACACGTAGATCACTTCAGGTAAAATAGACATTTTCACAATATTAAGCCTTCCTATGCATCAACAGGGTAGGTTTCTCAACTTACGTCTCTTTCGGTTTCTTGTGGTAAGGTCTTGTAATTCACTCTGCATAGCTCTCTTGTTTCTCTGGTTTGATTTATCCCTAGGTACTTTATCTTCCTGGGAGCTATAGTAAATGATATTGACTTGGTGATTTCCTTTTTGATGTTCTCTTTTTGGTATAAAGGGTTACTACCAATTTACTTATGTTTATCTTATATCCTGATACTTTGCTGAAATTCTTTATGATTCTCTCAATACACAACCATTATTATCTGCAAATAAGGAGGTTTTTACTACTTCTTTGCCAATGTGGATGACTTTTGTTTTGTCTAAATACTCTGGCTGGAACCTCTAGTATAAAGTTGAATAGAAGTAGAGACAGTGGGCATCCTTGTTTAGTTCCTGTTCTCTGGGGGAATTCGTTCAGTTTCTCTCCTTTCAGGATGATGTAGGCCGTTGGCCTGCATAGATGCCCCTTATTACATTCAGGAATTTCCCCTCTGTTACCATTTCCCTGAGAGTTTTTAACATGAATGGACTTTGTCAAATGCATTTTCAACATCAGCTGACAAAATCGGGTGATTCTGTCCTTTGAGTTATTTATATGGTTCATCAGATTAATTGTTTTCTGATGCAGAACCAGCATTGCAGCCCTGGTATGAATCCAACTTGGTCAAGATGAATTATGTTTTTGATATGCTGTTGAATTCTATTGGCTAGCATTTTGCTGAAGGTTTTTGCATCTAGGTTCATGAGTGATATTTGTCTGGAATTTCCTTTTTTAGTGGGATCTTTCCCTGGCTTTGATATCAGTGTTATGCTGGCTTCATAGAATGAACTGCATATCAGGACATGAAGCAAGTCTTAACAAAATCCAAGCCAATGAATCATTGCAAAGCATCTTCTCAGATCATAAAGTCATAAAAGTTGAAATCAGTAGCAAAAAAAACCTGGATAGGAGTTTGAAAACCTAGAAACTGAACACCTTGTACAAAAATCAAGAGATATAAAAGAAATCAAAGAAACAATAAAGTAATTGGCAGAATTAAATGAGAATGAAAAAACATGCTACCAGAACCTATGGGATACAGCAAAAGTATTTTTCAGAGATCAACTTATCTCTATAAATGCACGTATCTGGAATGAAGGGCCCAAATCAAATAATTAACCCTACAACTTGAACAGGTAGAAAAAGTACAACAAAAGAACCCTTCAGGCACCACAAGAAAAGAGATAATAAAAATTACAGTGGAACTAAATGAATTAGAATAGAAAAACTGAAAGAATGAAATCAGATGGGAGATGTTACAACAGAAGTAACCGTAACTAACTAAAAGTATCATGAGAGAATACTGTGAAAAACTGTACTCTAACAAATTTGAAAACCTAGAGGAAATGGACCAAAATTATCACAATGAGAAGTACAACTTAATAAACTCATCACAAAAGAAGAGATTGAAAAAACAATGATAAAAAAAACAACCAACCAGAGAAAGTCCCTGCTCAGATACTTTCACAGGGAATTCTATCAAACTTTTAGAGAGGACTTAAGTCCAATACTACTGAAGCTATTTCACAACATAGAAAAGGATGGAACATTCCCAAATTCATTCTATGAAGCTAGCATAACCCTGACACCAAAGACTGGTAAAGATACCACAAAAAAAAAAAAAAAATGCAGACCAACATCACTCATAAACTTAGATGCAAAAATCTTCAACAAAACTCTAGCCAATAGAATTCAACAATGCATCAAAAAAAAAAATAATAAATCATGACCAAGATGGATTCATACCTAGGATGCAGGGATGGTTTAACATCAGAAAAACAACTAATGTGATCAACCACATAAACAACACAAAAAATAAAAATCACTTGATTCTATCAGTTGATGAAGAAAAGGCATTTGACAAAGTCTAACAGCAATTTATGTTAAAAACTCTCAGCAAAATAGTAATAGAAGGGAAATTCCTCAATGCAGTAAGGGGTGTCTGTGTAAGTCAACTGCCAACATCATCCTGAATGGAGAGAGACTCAAAGGATTCCCCCTGAGAACGACACTTGGACAAGGATGGCTACTGTCACCACTTACAATCAGCATTGTACTAGAGGTACTGGCCAGAACAATCAGATAAGACAAAGAAATACAGGGCATCTGCAAAAGTGAAGAATTAAAAGTATCCCTATTTGCACATGACATGACTGGATACACAGAAAACCCTAAAGAATACATAAATAAAATACTGGAATTAATAGATAAGTTCAGCACAGTATCAGGATATAAAATTAACATAAATAAATCTGTAGAATTTCTTTACACCAACAAAGAGATCATCAAAGAGGAAATCACCAATACCATTTACTATAGCCCCCAAGAAGATAAACTACCTAGAATAAGTCTAACCAGAGATAGAGGAAACCTATACACAGCACATTACAAGACTCTACCACAAGAAACCAAAAGAGACATAGAGAAAAACACCTTGCTCATGAATAGGAAGACTAAACATTTTGAAAATGCCTAGTCTACCCAAAGCGATTCACATATACAATGCAATCTCAATACAAATTCCAATGCCATGTTTTAATGAGGTTATGAAACAAATCACTAACTTTGTTTTGAAAGGAAAGAAACCCTTGATAAGTAAGACACTAATGAAAAAGAGGAACACAGTGGGAAGCCTTATCTACCCAACCGCAAAAACTTTTACATTGTAACAGTACTCAAAACAGCCTAGTACTGGTACAGAAGGACACATATAGACCAGTGGAACAGAATAGGGAATCCAGAAATAGCACCATCCTCCTATGAACAGTTGATATTCAACAAAGGCCCAAAGGTTGTAAACTAGAGTAAAAATAGTCTCTTTAACAAATAGTGTTGGCATATACAAAAAATGGTACAACCCCTCTGGAAATCAATTAGATGCTTTCTTAAAAAGCTAGAAATACAAGTACCATACCATCCAGCACTCTCCTTGAAATACATTCTAGATAAGTAAGAGATATCACAGGAATAGACATGTGTACACCCAGGTTCAGTGTAGCATTATTCACAATATCAAAAAGATGGAAACAATGTAAGTGCCCACCAACAGATGGATAAATTATGATATAGTCACACAATGGAATATTATATAATGATAAAGAACAATGCTGAATCTGCAAAATATCTCATAACGTGGATGAAGCTGGAAGGCATTTTGCAAAATTTGTTTCAAAAAGACCAATATTGTATGAGACCACTGTTATAAGAACTCAAAATATGTTTAAACAAAGAAGAAAACAATCTTTGATGGTTATAAGGGTGGAGAGGGAAATGAAAGGTATTTACCAACTAGTTAGTAGACAAGAATTATTTTCAGTGAAAGAAACGGCAATATGGGAGAAGTCAACAATTAAATTAAAACCTAAAAAGTTTCCTGGCTGTAACCAAACACTCTGAGGTACACAGCGGCAGGAGCAGGGAAGTGTAGACCATGGTTTTTAGGAGACATCTAGGTCAAATGGTGTAACAAAGTTCATTAAGAAAATATTACACATACCACTCTGGTGAGTGGTACCCAGGTCTTAAAAACCAGCAAGCAGCCATCTAAAATTTATCAATTTGTCTCAACCCACCTGGAGCAAAGGAGAATGAAGAACTCCAAAGATACAAGAAAAATACAAGCCCAAGAGACAGAATGGCCACATAAACCAGATACTCTATCAGCGTAAGATTGAAAGTAGACGGTGCCCAACTACCACCAAAAAACCTCTCTAATAGGAGACATAACAGAATGTCCCCAATGGACCAAGAGAAAACTGGAGTGCAGAACTCAAATTTTCATAAAAAGACCATACTTGATTGTGTGACTGAGACGGGAGGGACAGTGGAAAACACAGACCCCAGATACTACATTAGCCCAGAACTAAAATCATTCCAAACCCAACTGTTCTGACAAAAATTAGACTCAGCTATTAAACATAAAATGAAACTGGTAAAGAACGTGCTTCTTGGCTCAAGTAGATACAGGAAACTAAATGGGCAGCTCCCAACCAGAGATGTGAGGGCGAAAACGGACAAGAGCTGGTTGAACGGACACAGGAAATACAAGGTGGAGAGGAATGTGCTATCACTGTAGAGAATGCAACTGGGATCACATAAAACCAACTCTGTAAGTTTTTGTGTGAGAAACTGACTTGAATTGTAATCTTTGACTTAAAGCACAGCAAACAAAATTAAAAAAAAAAAAAAAAAAACCTTGAAAGACTGCCCATGAGTTAATTCCAACTCATAGCAACTCTACAGAACATGGAATTGCGCCATAAGTGCTTCAAGGAATAGCTGGTGGATTCAAACCACTGACCACTTGGTTAGCAGCCATAGCTTTTAACCACCATGCCACCAGATCTCCTGAATTTAGGGCAAAACTCAGAATTATAGAGAGGGAGTTTTCTGCAAAGTGCAAGGACTACACATTTACATCAACACCAAGGTTCTGGCACTCCTCCTTGCTCCCTTGGAGCAACCAAACATACAAATGGATACAGTACAGTCTACATGTAAAAACAGAATCTGACTCACAATCTGAAGGAACTTGTCCAGGAAGTTCAACTATCATTGGTAAATGACAGTCTAGGAAGCCAGGCAAACATGTAACAACAGGCCTAAAATGACTGGGACTGACAGTACCTTAATTTTTATCCCTGTGTCTAACTTAGGATCAACAACCAATCACAGATAAGTGCTGCTTCTAGTCAGCCTGCCTCTACCTTTGCTACACAAACAGCAGCCAATCCAGGGATACCTTTTTCCCATCACAAAGCTTTGCTACTCATCTACCTGCCTGAGTTTGCCAAACACAAGTGAAGATGGATGACTCCTTCACCACCACAAGTTCTGAATACATAGCCTGCCTGTTCTTATTTGGTTGCTGTTTGTCTATTACTACACCATTAACATTGAGTCTCAAATTGTCACAGCATCTTAGTGTGGGTGCACATGCAGGTGCGCAATAAGGGAACAAACCGTGCTTAGAACATTTGAAATGTAACACCAGAGACTGGTCACATGAGGTGGGAGAGTTGAGAAGTCAAATGGGGTATGGGGCAGCCAAGGAGCCAAAGGCTCACTAGGACCCAAGCACCCTCGGCTATAAGGACAAAGAGAGGCCACAAGGGATAGGATTGCCTAGGTCTCCCCATAAAGAGGCAGGGACATCATCAAACACCAAGAGGTAGAGCACTTGGATTCTCCTTGCCTCCCACTCCTGTCTCCCAGGCAAGGACTTCCAATTATCACACCCAAATCAAAGCAAAATATGGAAACTGGGAGCACAGACTGCAGATTGTGTGGCCCAAGGGCGGATCAGTGGATCACGAGGGAACCAGCACACCGGGGTGCCTATAGTGAACCCAGAATTGTTATAGACCCCACAGTGATTTCAATCAAGCCCAATCTAGTAATTGCAGTACTTAGAATGGACCAGATAACTATCATGGTGTAATAGAGATCCAGAAATTTAGCTGACAGTAATTTGGGAACTATACATTCATCCTTATGTATGCATTATTTTTTATACTCGTGATAGCTGCTCTTTTGGTTTTCCATAGTGTCTCAGTATAAGTGTTATGGAGATTTTTAAATACATAAAAATACAAATATATGAGGTCCAACAATTCAGTCTGTGAACTTCATTGTTCTCAAGGGGTACAGACCTCATCACTGAATATCACGACAGTCACCTTCAAAGTACTCCCTTTGGGAAGCTATGGAACAATGCCACTGCCTAGTCCACCCTTCAAAGCAATTTTGGAAGTTTCTGAGATGGTCATTGCTCACAGTGGCACAGTGTCAAGTTCGCAAACTTAATTGTATAGTTGTTTGTACAGGGAGCTTTTAGCCAGTAAACAAATAACTGTATTGGAACACCCTCCCTACTCACCTGATCTGGCCCCCAGTGACTTTTTTTTTACCCAGAGAGAAAGGAAATATTGAAAGGAAAACATTTTGATGACATTCAGGACATCAAGGGTAATATGATAACAGCTCTGATGCCCAGAAAGAGTTCCAAAATTGCTTTCAAAGGTGGACTAGGAGCTGGCATTGGTGCATACCTTCCCAAGGGGAGTACTTTGAAGGTAACCATAGTGATATTCAGCAGTGATGTATATAGCACTTTTTCTAGGGTGAGTTTGCAAACTTAATTGGCAGTCCCCATATATTCATATCATTAGAAAATACATTTTCTGACACTATTAGGAAATACCGTTTTGTGACACTGAATCTGACAGTAAAGCAGTTGAAAACACTAATGAAGCTTTAATGTAGTTAAACCATGATTCCTTAACTCTCAAATGCAAGCAAATCCCTATGTATAAAATAGGCTCAAAGTTATACAAAAGGAGACTATAGGCAATCATTTTATTAGCTCAGCAGCTTGTCTTCAGAGAATCAGGTGGGTGAGTACATCAGGCTTTCCTGAGGCATTTCTTTATGAAATATCCCACCAGCCTTTGCGGTCGCTGCTGGTACTCCACAAGCACGTCATGCGGGCTGCTGATCTGGTCTCCATCCAGTCGGTTGAGGAGGGTGACACACACCACGGCCGCTGCACCAAAAGAGAAGGTCACATTGGGTCAGAGGAATGTGAATTTCTAATTCAGCTCACTGACAGGGAATCAAGTTAACCGCCAACACTGGGGTGTGGTGTCCACTTATTCCTTCAGGAAAGCTGGCAGACAGTTCAGACACTGACGAAGTTCCAACATCAAACAATGATACACAGTGTCGTAACATACAGAGTAAGGAAAGGCGATGGTCCCAGGTGTTTGGATGCCTCTTTCCTCTCTTCCACCATGCTGCCCTGTGATTCCTATTAGCCCCTTGCAGTGGTTAAGCCTTCAGCTGCTAACCAAAAGGTCAGCAGTTCAAACTCTCACCTAGTCACTTCACGGGACGCAGATTACAGCCTCAGAAACCCCATGGGGCAGTTTCACTGTTACTGGGTTACTGAGTTGGAATCAACTCAATGACAACAGGTAGTAGTAGTATAACGGTACTAAAAAAAAAAAAAAAAAACCATTGCCATACAGTTGATTCCATCTCAGAGACCCTACAAAACAGAGTAGAACTGACCCATAGAGTTTCCAAGGAGGACCCAATGGACTCAAATTGCCGAACTTTGGGTTAGCACTACGTCACCAGAGTTTCCATAAAAGTCCATAGAGAAAGGTTAAGCAATATGGTGTATAGGCCACATGGAGTTATCTCTCAGATTTACTGTAAAGGGTAAATGAATCCATTTCAACTGGACTCTGGAAGGGCTAGTGAAAGAGGAAGTTCAGGGGCCTCCCAAAAGACAGGAGTTTAGTCAAGCTGAGGAATGTTAAGTCCATCATTATTTTTATTTCTGCTCCATAGGCATGAATACCACACAGTGGATGGCTTTAACAAAGGAAGGTTTATTCTTACACAGTCCGGTAGACTACAAGTCCATATTCAAGGTGTCCGCTGCAGGGGAAGGCTTTCTCCCTTTTTGGCTCTGGAGGGAACTCCAGTATTGCATCAGTCTTTGTCCAGGGAGCATCTTGGCACAGGAACCTCAGGTCTGAAGGACGCACTCTTCTCCCGGTGCTACTTTCTTGATGGTACGAGGTTCCCAATTCTCTGCCTGCTTCTCTGTCCTTTTATCTCTGGTAGGATGAAAGGATTAAGGGTGGGGCAAGCCATACTCCAGGGAAACTCCCTTTACAGTGGAGCAGGGAGGTGATCTATAAAGGGATTTACAGTCCCACCCTAATCCTTTAACATACAGTTTAGGAAAACCACAAAATGGAGGACAATCACAAGATACTGGGAATCACGGCCCAGACACATGGCTACACCTGTTTTGGGGGGGACACAATTCATCCATGACATCCCACCCTTTGGCAACCCAAAAATCATTGCATAGAAACATGTAACACGTTCATCTCATTATAGCAAAATCATGTCCATCCCACACGATAGAAGTCTTAAATCAGTTCCAAGTCCAAAATACAAAAACTCTGCTACATCTGTGAAACCTAGAAGGTAAGCTATCTGCTTCTAAAGGTACAATGGCAGAACAGGCACAAGTTAGACATTCCATTGTAAACAGGAGAAACTGCAGGGAAAGAAGGCATTAACAGGCAACAAGTGAGTCAGCAGAACACATTACATTAGCCCTCAAAGCTTTGGAAATAATCTTCCACTTTCTAAAACATTTTACACAATGGCCCTGCCCTCCAGACTCTAGGTACTGGCCACACTCTCTGGTTTCTGGGTGGAGATCCCAGCCCTGTGCCACAATTCTGCCTTCAAGGCCCACTTGGACAGAAACTCTGCCCCATTGACTTTAGGAGCACCCTAAGCTAAAATGAGTGGCAATTCCACCCTTAGGAACACAGGACCCTGGCTCCACCCTCTCAAACCCCTGAGGTCATGGCCATACCTTCTGAGACTGAGGCAGCTCAGCTTCTCACTCTCATTTGTCTCTTCGGCTTCAGCTTCCTATGACCCTCAGGGCCCGGGCCTCAGGCCCACATCTGCCCCGCAATTTCTCCTGTTTACAATGGAATGTCTAGCTTGTGTCTGTTCTGCCACTGTACCTTTAGAAGGAGATAGCTTACCTTCTAGGTTTCACAGACGTAGAAGAGATTTTGTATTTTGGACCTGGAACTGATTTAAGACTTCTATTGTATGGGATGGACATGATTTTGCTATGATGAGATGAACGTGTTACATGTTTCTATGCTGTGATTTTTGGGTTGCCAAAGGGTGGGATGTCATGGAAGAATTGTGTCCCCCCCAAAAACAGGTGTAGCTATGTGTCGGGGTCATGATTCCCAGTATCTTGTGACTGTCCTCCATTTTGCAGTTTTCCTAAACTGTATGTTAAAGGATTAGGGTGGGATGTAAATCCCTTCATAACATCACCTCCCTGCTCCACTGTAAAGGGAGTTTCCCTGGAGTATGGCTTGCCCCATCCTTAATCCTTTCATCCTACCAGAGATAAAAGGACAGAGAAGCAGGCAGAGAATTGGGAACTTTGTACCATCAAGAAGGTAGCACCGGGAGAAGAGTGCATCCTTCAGACCTGAGGTTCCTGCGCCAAGATGCTCCCTGGACAAAGACTGATGCAATACCGGACTTTCCTACAGAGCCGACAAGGGGGAAAGCCTTCCCCTGGAGCGGACACCCTGAATACGGACTTGTAGCCTACTGGACTGTGTAAGAATAAACCTTCCTTTGTTAAAGACATCCACTCTGTGGTATTTCTGTTAGAGCAGCCCTAGCTGACTAAAACAGGCAGCATTATTATTATCATTATTATTTTGATTGATGTGCTCACTCTTTTATTTATAACAGTGTTAGATGATACAGTTGTTCAGTATCAACTATTACATGTTAAAGTATAACAAACGTTACTGTGCAGTGTAGGGTGCTTTCATCCTCAGTTTGGTCCTCTTTTCCCATGCAACCCAGTAGCATACAAAGTTTTACAAAAGTGAGGCTCTTTGAAAAAGAAGTTGAGGCTCATGTTAGAACACCATCATCCTTTCTGAACACACACTGCTATTCCCATCCCACCCCCAATGCACAGTGCAACAAAACCATGACTCCCACCAGTTCTCTCCAAGGCATGTAACTGTTATCAGTCTTTGTCCAGGGAGCATCTTGGCTCAGGAACCTCAGGTCTGAAGGATGTGCTCTTCTCCCTGTGCCGCTTTCTTGATAGTGTGAGGTTCCCCAGCAGCATCATTATTGCTGCTGAGACTCACCAATGGAGTGAAAGGAAGGACCACAAAGGAGGCAATGGGCCTAGGTGAGTCAGCATGAAGGCTGAAGAATTCTACCTCAGACCCACTGCACTAGAAAATGAGCCACATAAATGAGAATGTTACAGGCTTCCAAATGAAATTACTGAGCATATTCCAGGACCAGCTCAAGGCCGCCCCCCCAACTTTAGAAAGGCAAATTTGGGCCAAGGTTTATATTGAAGGCAGAGATGAGTATTGAAGAAGGACTAAGAACTGGGGGGAACAACTAACCACAATTCAGAAATCGAAAGAAACCTGAAAACCACATTTGTTGAAGGGTTGATGGCAATCTCAATTTGCAGAGAAGACTCATATGAGCTGAGGTGAGTCTTTCTGCAATCTTTCCCTGCCCCACTCAGTGGCATGGAAAGTCACTGCACAGATTTTCAGAATCCTGCATTTTGATCATTTCACAATAACCACAGGCTGTTTGATCACAGGGGTGCTGTGACACTACGTCTTTCAGAAACACGATGTTACAGACTGAATTATACCCTCAAAAGTATGTGTTGGAAAGCTCCCTCCTATTCTGTGAATGTAGAATATGTCTTAAATCAACCAGTTTGGGGATATAAAAAGAGCAAATTAGGCACAAAGACAAAAGCACAAATGGAGAGGATGAAACATGCCAAACAGAAATTGCCAAAGAATCAAGGAATTTTGGTCCTACATAAACTAAAAGATACTGTCCCCTAGCGATGACATAAAAGAGGCTTTCCTAAGACATGTGAGACCTGAGGAACTGGAGGAGCAGAAGTCAGCAAGTGTCCAAGGGAGGCCAAGAAGGCAGACCTTGGCCATCACACTGGTAAAGAACACCCAGACATGAGCCAGACCAGTGGAGACAGGAGAAGAGGCTATGAAAATGCCTGCTTACCTTGGAGGCCACAAGGACCACACATGGCAGCAAAGACTGAGGATTCCATCTCAATGTTCCGGATGCCAGCAGTATAGGCTGCCCTCAAGTACTCCTGCTTATCCTCTTCTGTGTAAGTGCAGACAGCACCATCCAGGCGGCCTTGACCTGAAGCACACATGAAAATACAGGAAATGTGATGTGGGAATCTTGGTGAAGTCCATCCAGTCTCCGTTTACATGTGAACAGAACATTCGGACCAACCAGCTACCATGATTAAAGGCAGGAGCACAATAGCATGTAAATCTCAAAGCAGGAAGATTGACCCATGATTGCAAGGACTGGTGGATTTGCCCTAGATGAGCAATGCCTCAGTGAAAACTCCTTTCATCCGTCTCACCTTCATAGAAATCCAAGGTGCACATTGTGTTGCCAGCAACTGTAGGGAACTCATCCAGCTCTTTGGAACATCGCATCAACTCCTGTGCTAGCTGGTCATCAAGGTATGTGCTCCGAATCACCCGCTTTCCTAGGACAATCTGCTCATACTCAGGCTTAAAGCAGGCATCCACTGCTTGTTGAGTGATTACCACAGAGCCAGGCTCCACACCTGAAAGAAGAGGCAGGCATAGTGGTAATCAGGGTAGACACAGGGCCACAGTGAGAGCAGGGGAGAGAGAAAAATCATTTATCTACAAACTAAAATACCAAACACATTCAGCAGGACTCTAAAAAGAAATATGTAGTGACCTTTTTTCTCCCCATTAAAAATATTTTATTTTCTGATGTTAACTGCATAGTGTGTAAAATATGGAAGAGAAAGGCACAAAGAAGAAAATTAAAAAAAAACACCCAGGAACCTCACTTTGCTTTATATGATGTTTCCATGTCTTTCCAGTCATCACTTTTAATTGCTGATGGCATTCCACCACGTGAGTTGCTATCATTTATTTCCTTCGTCTATTTTTGTATTATTTGAACTATTATTATTTAATATTTCAAGCAAATATGAAGGTAGCGAAGAATAGTATAGTGAACTCCTATGTACACTGAAATTCATCTTTAACCATCACCCACTCCTACCTAGCCAGGTTTTCCTCTCATTTATGCAATACTGAGTTCCAGTTTGCATCTGTTTTTGAGGTATAATTTCCTGAAATACATTTATGTATGTTTCTGGGACATTATTCTGTTCCTTATTCTTTTTTCCTATAATAACTTTACATAGGATTCAATCACAATCCTTACCTATTTACTTATTTGATATGAAATCAGCTACCTAAACATTCAGCAATGAGGAAGAGGACAGGATAGCTTTTCTACATCTTCTTTATCAGCTGTTTTCATGAAACATTAAAAAAAATACAGCCAAGGGCAGGACCAAGATGGCAAACTAGACATATATCTCCTCAATTGTCTCTGAGAACTAAATTCATACTTGAACAGAGCACTCTGGACTCCCAGGAAGCCCTAGGGTACAGCATAAGGTTATCATATTAGATTATGTGCCACAAATAGGAAATTAATCCCTCTGTGACAAGGCAGCAGACACTAAACCTCCTGTTGACTCACCAGTTGGGTGGACTGAAGGTGCTGATATGTTCCTTTGCTATCTGGGAAGTAGGGGATGGGCATGAGCTAGCAAATACCCTGAACTGTAGAGCTAAAGTAAACAGCATATGGCACAGCAGAGAGACAGTGCATGGGATAGCCACATTTTGAGAGCCTGGCTGCTGACTGAAGAAACCACCACTGCCCAACAACTCTTTTCTGAGACGCACCATAGATTCTATGGTTTCAAAGCAGGAAAGGTAGCTTGGCAAGGATGCCATCCCAGTCGGCTGGGAGGCAGTCACCCAACTGGAAGCCTCAGCCTGGGTTAATTCCTAAGCTGAGAAGCAGTAGTAGTCCAGAAATCACTTTTCCAGCAGTAAGGCTGTGTAGGACTGTGCTAACTTACAGGAGTGGCCTGGCTGAGGATGGCAGCCAGAAGGCAGGACCCACCACACCTGATGGCCTGACTAATTTCAGCAGCTGTCACTCAGCTCCCAGCTTCTTAAAGTAAGACTGCCTGGGAAGTTACTACTGGGTGTCCTGGTGGTATCTCTTCCAGCCTTTACTGACGAACATCACAGAGTCAGTTGACAGTCCCCCAATGGATTCATAAATAGGGAGATGTCTTTGCCAGCCAGTAGGCAGAGGCTGCCACCTAAGGAAGTCCTCTAGGGCCAGTCACTGGAGTACACAGAAATGACTGGAGACCAACACCCTTCTCAGAAGTATGCCTCAGCTCCTGTTGAGGTAACACCAGAGGAACTACACAGCCTCTAGATGGCCCAAAAGCAACAAACCATTCCTAACCATATTAAAAAACTGTCCACTGTGGCTCCGGAAAACTCCCACAAAACTTCCAGATGAAGAAGCCTTTCTGAAACTATCAGAGCTCAAGTTCAAAAGAATTACATAAAGAGCCCTCCTTGAGATTAAACAAAATGCAACAGAACAAAACGAAAAATATATACAGCAAGCTATTTGAACTGATGGAACAACAGCAATCTGAAATCCAGCAGATCAATAACAAAACTAAAGAATTAAACAATTCAATCCAAAGTGGAAAGAGCAGAATCGAGGAGACGGAAGTGAGACTTAGTGACACTGTCATTTATGAGGAGAAATCTGAGAAAAGAAATTAAAAATGAGGAACTATTAAGAAATATGTGTGACTCTATTAAGAGGAATAATCTACGATTAACTGGAGCTCCTGAACACAGAGGGATAACTGAAAACACAAGAGTATTGTTGAGATGCTGAAAGTAAACTTCCCTGAAATTATGAAAGAGAACATAGATATCCAAGATGTGTATTGAACACCATAAAAATGCGCCTCTAAAAGAAAGACGTTATGACATATCATAATCAAGCTTAATAAAATCAAACATATACAGATGCTCTTAAAGATAACAAGGCTCAAAGCAATGCTAACATTCACAGGAAAGCCCTGTAGGCTTTTGTCTTGCTTCTCAACAGAAAAGATGTTGGCAAGGAGGGAGTGGGATGACACATTCAAAGCCTTGAAGGAAAAAAACTTGCAACCAAGAATTGTATACGCTGCAAAACTGTCTCTCAAATATGATGATGAAATTAAGACATTCACAGAGAAATAGGAGCTTAGAGACTGTGAAAACCAAACCAAAACTACAAGGAATACTGAAAGAAGCTCCTTTCCTAGAAAAACAAAACCATTAAGTGTATATTTAAGGAGGCAATGCAGGACACAGTATCCAGAATCCTACTCAGTTAGGGGAGTCACAAAACTTAACCAAAGCTACAATATTGAAAGAAGGGAACCAGTGATCATATCATGGAAATTATGACACTATCACACTAAATAGAGAGATATACTACAGTAGTTATAGTCCTTTCAGATGGAGAGGAAGTTAAAAGATATCCAGAAATTACACTGGGTTTAAACTTAGAATATTGAAGGGGATCAAAAGGGTAGCTGCAAAGCACAGTAACAATGTAATACATAAAAACAAGAATCTTTAGGAGTCTCAACAAACACAAAACCTACACTAAAAAATGATGAAAAGTCACCCTTGAAGAAGACTGACCAAGAACAGAATATTAAAGCAACAGAAAATACCAGCACAGAAACAAATGCATAAAAATGACAGCACTAAACACATACCTATCAATAACGACACTGAATGTAAATGCACTGAAAGCACAAATAAAGAGAGAATGAATGAAATCCTGGATCAAAAGACACAATCTGTCTATATGCTGATTAAAAGAAACATATCTTAGGCTCAAAGATATGAACAAACTGAAAATCAAATGATAGAAATAATATATGCCAAGATGACAAATACAAAAAACAGCAGGAGTGGCAATACTAATCTCAGATAAAATAGATTTTAATGTAAAATTCACCATCATGGACAAGGATGGTCACTGTTTATTGCTGAAAATTTCAGTACACAAGCAGGAGTTAACAATATTAAATACTTATGTGCCCTATACCAAAGCAGCTAAATGCATGGAACAAACACTGACTACATTGAAAAATGAGATCGATCACTTGACAATACTTCAACACTCCACTTTCAGTAATAGACAGATCATCTAGAGAAAGGTTCAGTAAAGACACAGAAGATCTTATTGTGACAATTAACCAACTAGACTTCATCGACATATACAGAAATTTTTAAGCATCAACAGATAAGTAAACCCTCTCCAATGTACATGGAACACTTTCGAGATCATGTGTTAGAACATAAAGCAAATCTCAACAATGTCCAAACCACTGAATTATTGCAAGGCATCTTCTCAGAAGCATAAATCTATAAAAGTCTAAATCAGTAGCAGAAAAAACTTGGATAGAAACTGGAACTCATGGAAACCAAACATCTTGCTCACAAAGCCACGGGTTAGAGAATAAATAAAGGCCAAAATAAACTTATGGAATCAAATGAGAATGCAAACACATCCTACCAGAGCCTATAGGATACAGCAAAAGCACTGCTCAGAGGTCAATTTATCTTAATAAATGCACACATCTGGATGGAAGGACCCAAATCAAAGAACTAACCCTACAGTTTGAACATGTAGAAAGAGAGCAACAGAGGAATACTTCAGGCACCAGAAGAAAACAGAAGATTGGGGCAGAACTAAATGAAATGGAGAATAGAAGCACAATTGAAAAAAATAACAAAACCAAAAGCTGGTTTTCTGAAAAGATAAACACAATTGATAAACCGCTGGCTAAGCTTACAGAAGAAAAACAGGAAAGGAAATAAATAACCCAAATAAGAAACGAGACGTGAGAAGTCACAACAGACCCAACTGATATCAAAAGTATCATAACAGACTACTGTGATAGACTGCGCTCTAACACATTTGAAACCTAAAGGAAACGGATGAATTTCTAGATTGACATCACTCACCAAGATTATCACAAGAAGTAGATCAAATTAATAAAGCTATCACAAAGGAAGAGATTGAAAAAGTCATAAAAAAATCGACGAACCAAAAAAAGTCCTGGCCCAGATAGCTTCACTGCAGATTCTACCAAACTTTAGGAAAAGAGTTAACTCCAATACTAATGAGGCTATTTCACACCGTAGAAAGGGATAGAATACTCCCGAATTCATTCTATGCAGTCAGTATGCCCCTGATAACAAAGCCAGGGAAAGATCCCACTAAAAAAGAAAATTAGAGACCAGTATCACTCATGAATCTAGATGCAAAAATCTTCAACAAAATCCTGTCCAATAGAATCCAACAACACAACGAAAAAATAATTATCACAACCAAGCTGTATTGATACCAAGGATGCAAGGCTAGTTCAGCATCAGAAAAACAACTAATGTGATCAACCACATAAATAACACAAAAGATAAGAATCACCTGATTTTGTCAATTGATGCAGAAAAGGCATTCAACACCCACAAATGCTAAAAACTCTCAGCAAAATAAGAAATTTCTAAATGCAGTAATGGGCATCTATGCAAAGCCAACCACCTACATCATCATCAATGGAGAAAGACTGAAAGAATTCCCCTCGAGAACAGGAACTAGACAAGGATGCCCACTCTCACCACTTCTATTCAACATTGTACTAGAAGTTCTGGCCAGGGCAATTAGACAAGACACAAAAATATGGGCATCCACATAGACAAAGAAGTAAAAACCTCCCTAGTTGCAGATAATTTGATTGTATATGCAGAGAATCCTACAGAATCTGTAAGTAAACTACCTGAATTAATAGAAGAGTTCAGCAAAACATCAGGATATAAGACAAAACATAAGTAAATCAGTAGGATTCCTTTTAGCAACAAAGAGATCATCAAAGAAGAAATCACCAACCATTACTATAGCCCCCAAGAAGATAAAATACCTAGGAACAAATCTAACTAGAGAAACAAGAGATCTATACAAAGAGAACACAAAACCTTACTGCAAGAAACCAAGAGACACTTACATAAATGGAGAAACCTACCCTGCTCATGGATAGGAATACTGCCCCAATACAAATTCCAGTGACATGTTTTAATGAGATGGAGAAACAAATCACCAACTTTGGAAAGCGAGCCAAGCCAAAGCTAACTGCCGTCGAGCTGAAAGCAAAGTAACTCCAAATAAGCAGAGCACTACTGAAGAGGAACACAGTGGGAGACCTCACACTACCCAACCTTAGAACGTATTACATTGCCACAGCCTGATACTGGTCCAAAAAAAACATATAGACCAACGGAACAGAGATGAGACCCCAAAGATGCCACCATCTGCCTATGAACAGTTGATAATTCTACAACGGCCCTAAGATTGTAAACTGGGGTAAAAATCTCTCTTTGACAAATGGTGCTGGCAAAATTGGATACCCATTTGCAAAAAATTGAAACAAGATCCATTATCTTAAACCTTACACAAAAATGAACTCAAACTGGATGCCAAAGCCAAGTGCCATCTAAAAGACCTAAATATCAAACCTAAAACAATAAAGATCATGCAAGAAAAATAGGGTCAACAATGGAAGTTTTAATACACCACTTAGATAGACTTCAAAATCTGACAAACAAAGCACAAAGAGGAGAAACTAGATAAATGGGAACTACTAAGAATCAAACACTTTTGCTCATCCAGTGACTTTACCAAAAGACCTCAAAGACGACCTACAGAATGGGAAAAAATATGTGGCAACTACATGTCAAACTGATATCTGATCTCCAATCTACAAGGTACTACAAAATATCAACAAGAAAAAGGTAAATAACCCAACTGAGTGATGGGCAAGAGAGATGGACAGACACTTCGCCAAAGAGGACATCCACACAGCCAAACACAGATGAGGAAATGCTCACAATCATTAGTTATTTAGAGAAATCCAAATCAAAACCACAATGACATACCATCTCAATGCAACAAGGTTGGCCATGATCCAAAAAACACAAAACAACAAATGCTAGAGAGGCTGTGGAGAGATTGGAACTGTCCTTTACTGCTGTTGGGATTGCAAAATGCTACAACTTTTATGGAAAGCAATTTGGTGCTTCCTTAAAAGCTGGGAATAGATCTACCATTTGATCTAGTAATTCCACAGCTCAGAATATATCCTACAGAATAAAACGGCAGTCACATGAACAGGTACATGCACACGAAATGTTTGCTGCAGTACACTCCACAATAGCAAAACATTGAATCAACCCAGATGCCCAACAACAGAAGAATGGGTAAACTAACTACAGTACAAATACTCAATGGAACACTATGCAATGATAAAGAACAATGATGATTTTAGGAAACATCTCATGGCCTGGTTTCAACTGGAAGACATTATGCCGAGTGAAATGAGTCAGCAGCAAAAGGGCAAGTATTGTATGAGAACACTACTATAAGGACTTAAAAACAGACTTATGTAGAGAAGACTCTTTGATGGCTGCAAGGGAGGGGAGGGTGGGAGAGAGCTGGTCATAGATTAGAACCCCATCACAGTTCTGTCAAGTAAATAGTTGATAGAAATTTGGCTGGGTGAAAGCAGTGACAGTATACAGTAGAAAGAAGATCAATTTAACTGGATTTCAACATAAACTAGACACTCTTCTAATCCTAACATGATATTGCAAGGATAAAGCAGCAGGGGTGGGGTCTGGGGACCACGCTCTCAGGGAAAGCTGCCAAAGCCCATCACCCACAAAGACCTCTGTGAGCAGAGCTACAAGCCTTTGTGATGGCGGGCAGACGCATCTCACCCCTGACATATTTCTGGCTGTACATTTTTCACCCTAATTAAACTCTCCCCCAAAATACTCCCTCATCTTCCTACACAAGGACAAACGCTGAGCCCAGGAACGCCCAGCCCTGCTGAATTCCCCCAACTGCACATCCCTACCCATGTGAAAAGAATTATCCTTTTTAGAACAGCTCAAGAAAGACATAGGGTTGGGGGAAGGTAGGTGTTTACTATCCCCGCAGGGGGAGATAAAATAAAGAACAAAGTAGGAACAAATAGAGATTATAACCTTTAGACCCTTTCTCCTGTACCTTTTAACCTTGAGGTATAAGTAGGGCTGATTGAGCTCGAGGCATAACTTTGTTTTCACTGTCAATTATAACCACAACACACCTGCCTCAGGCCATTATCTAGAAAGCCTTGACAATTAACAAGATCACAAGGTTTCAGTTTCAGGTTAGCTAACAGCTCGTGTGGTCGGGGGGCAGGGTAAAAATCACATCACCTCAAGATCACAAGGTTTCGGTTTCAAATTAGCCAATCACGAGGTTTCGGTTTCAAATTAGCCAATGGCTGTGTGGTCAGTGGGCAGGGTGGAAATTACATCACCTCAACTATAAATAATAATAAAGTAAGACAGCCGCTCTCTCTCCTCTGGGTCAGGCTGCCTTAAACCAGAAAATTCTTTCCTGTCTCCTTTGTTCATTTTCCCACCAATGCCTTCCCTCCCTCCGTGCGTGACCCTGAAAAGTGTCGGGGCTGGCTCCCAGCAGAAAGCAGCAAGGCCAATTGGCATTTCTAACCTATTGCTAAGACAGTCTTCTGTTCTTCATACTGGTGAGTGGTGTCTGGGGTCTTAAAAGTTAGCAAGCTGCTATCTGAGGTACACCAAATGGCCCCAACTCATCCAGAACAGATGATCAGCAAGAACAACAAAGACATGAGGAAGAAAGAGCTGAGGAGACAGAAGGATCCATGTAAATAGGAGACTGTATCAATATGTGACCAGAAGAACCAAATGGTGTCCAGCCACCACCAAAGACAGCCGTAATGGGGCACGCAATGTTGAGTCCCAGTGGCAACAAGAGAAAAAGAAGGGTGCACCTCAAGAACTCCACTAAAGGAACGCAATTGATGGTCTGGCAGCCTGGGGGGTCCCCTCAGAGCATTGCCCCCAGACCTGCTGCTGCCCCTGACCAGAAAACATTATTGAGGTCAACTCTTCAGACAGGAATGATTGGACACAGGACAGAATTGGATGATAAGGTGCATGTATTTTACGGTTCTATACATCTATAGATGTCCTATTGACCTCTTACTAGGAGAGAAGAGGGTGGAGAGGAGAGGGAAGGAGACTGTTAAGTGGATACCACAAATATAGAACGAAAAGGAGGAGTGTGCTGTCATCAGGCAAGGAGAACAGAAGGAGCTGAAAATAGGTGAGCACACAAATTTAATTGGGACTGTATACTTTCACTCAATCACAATAAATTTTTTTTTAATGGCCAATTTCCTATGAACTTAAATCAAAACCCAAAGGCACTGCTGTCAAGTTGATTCCAACTCATAGCAGCTCTATCTGACAGTATAAGAGCTCTATAGAGTTTCCTGGTAGATGTGAACTGCCAATCTTTGGGTTAGCAGATATAGCACTTAACCACTACATTACCACAGTTTCCCTTATAACTTAAGAAGCAAAAAATCTTCAACAAACTTTTGGCCAATAAAATTTAAGAACATATCAAAAACATAACTCACTATAACCAAGTGGGGTACATATGAGGAATGCAGGGACAGTTCAACATTAGAAAAACAATATAATCAACTATATGAATAAAATAAGAGAACAAAAAAAACTTGATTCTACTGATACAGAAATAACATTGAATAAACTCCAAAAAACCCATTCATAATAAAAACTCTCCACAAAAAACAAAAAGAAGCTAAGTCACCAATATAACAAACGACATTTATGCAAAGCCAACAACTAGCATCATCCTAAATGAAGAAGAGTCTGAAATAATTTCTCTTGATAATGGGAAACCAGACAAAGACATTCTTTGTCACCACTTTTATCCAAAATTGTGAAGGACGTTCTATCCAGAACAGTCACGTTAGAAAAACAAATAAGGGATATCCAAACTGGTAAGGATGAAGTAAAAGTATCTCTATTTGCAGATGGCATGGTCTTACTTACAGAAAACCTTTAAAATACACACACACACACACACACACACAAACTACTGGAACTAGGAAGAGTTCAGCAAAGTAACAAGAGACAAGATAATGATACAAAAATTAGTTTTATTCTACACCAACAAAGAGAATGTCAAAGAGGAAATCACTGAACCAAAACCCCTAACAATGGCCCCCAAGAAGATAAAATGCTTAGGAATAAATCTAACCAGAGATGTAAAAGACCTACAAAGAAAATTAGAAGACACTACTGCAAGAAACCAAGAGAGACCTACGTAAGCAGGTCACGGGTAGGAAGATTCAACACTGTGAAATGTCTATTCTCCCCAGTGTGATCTACAGATAGCTTAGTCAGGTGTGTTTTTGTTAGGTGCCATTGAGTCAATTCTGACTCATAGCAACCCTACGCACAACAGAATGAAACACTGCCCAGTCTCTTTGTCATGCCCACAACTGTTTCTATGCTTAAGCCCTTTGTTGCAGACACTGTGCCAATCCACCTCACGGAGAGTTTCCTTTTTCTCCTGACCTTCCACTCTACCAAGCATGATGTCTTTCTCCATGGACTGATCCCTCCTGACATGGCCAGAGTACCTGAGATACCGTGTCACCATCTTTGCTTTCAAGGAGCACTCTGGTTATACTTCTTCCAGAACAGATCTGTTTGTTCTTTTGGCAGCCTGTGGCACATTCAATACAGTTTTCTAACACTACAATTCAAAGGCATTAATTTTTCTTGTCTTCTTCATTCATCACCCAGTTTTCACATACATATGATGTGACTGAACATTTCACAGCTTCGGTCAGGTGCACCTTAGTCTTCAAGGTGACATCTTTACTTTTTGACATTTTAAAGAGGTCTTCTGCAGCAGATTTGCCAATGCAATGTGTCTTTTGATTTCCTGACTGCTGCTTCCATGCAAGTAAAAGGAAATCCTTAAGAACCTCAATCCTTTCTCCATTTATCATCAAGTTGCTTACTGGTCCAGTTGTGACAATTTTTGTTTTCTTGATATTGAAGTGCGATCTAAACTGTAGGCTGTGGTCTTTGAGCTTCACCAGTTAAGTGCTCAAATTCTCTTTAGTTCCAGCAACCAGGGTTGTGTTATCTGCGTAACACAGATTGTTAATGAGTCCTCCTCTAATCCTGATGCCTCCTTCCTCATATAGTTAAATTTCTCAGATTACTTACTCACCATACAGATTGAAAGCTAGTGCTACTTTAATGGCACTGCTTCTTGGTGGTATGAGGTCTCCCAATCTCTTTGCTAGCTTCTTTTGTTTTTCTCTCAAGAGACTGCCTCATGGCACAAAACAATCTTACACAATGAGTCCTTTCCCACCAACACAACTGCTGCCCTTCCACCATCATTAACATCACAGACACAAGACTTACATGAAGGATATCACACAACACCAGGAATCATGGCTTAGCTAAATTACTACAGATCTTGGGGGAAACACACTTCAATCCACCACATACACAATGCAGTCCTTATCCAAAGTCCAATAGCATTGTTTAAGGAGATGGAAAAACAAATCAATTTCATGTGGAAAAGATACAACCCCTAAAAAGTAAAGCATTACTGAAGAAGAAAAATGAAGTCGGTGACCTTACACTACCTGACTTTGGAATCTATTACACTGTCACAGAGTCAAAACAGCCTGGTACCGGTCCAACAACAGATACACTGACCAACAAAATAGAATTGAGAACACAAAGATAAAATCATTCACCTACACCAAAAAAAAACCCCAAACCCACTGCTGTCAAGTAGGGTCCAACCTATAACAACCCTAGAGGTCAGAGTAAAACTGCCCCATAGAGTTTCCAAGGAGTGCCTGGTGGATTTGAACTGGCAACCTTTTGGTTAGCAGACATAGCATTTAACCCACTACACCACCAGGGTTTCCAATAAGCAGCTGATATTTGACAAAGGTCCAAGGTTCATAAACTGGGGAGAAAGTCTCTTCAACAAATAGTGTTGATTAGATAGTTGTTAGAAATCTGGTTGGGAGAAAGCGGTGATAGCACACATTAGAAACAAGAACAACATCAAGTAGACTTCAGCATAACTTGAGTACTCCTTTCATCTCAACTCAATATTGCAAGGATAGAGTAGCTGGGGCAGGGGGCAGGGGATTATGCTCGTAGGCGAAATCAAGGCCAATATTTACAACTAGTGTTTTGCTAAGAGGGCTCTCTGCACCCCACATTGGTGAGCGGCGTCTGGGGTCTTCAAAGCTGCCAATCTGCCAAACGAGGGCACAGCAAATGGTCCCAACTCAGCCGGGACAGATGCTCACTGAGAACCAAAATGACATGTGGTAAAGACAACCCAGAAGACAGAGAGACCCACATGAGTGGGTGCCTACATCAACTTGAGACCGGAAGAACCAGATGGTGCCCAGCTACTACCAGTGATAGCCGCGATGGAGCTCACTAAGTTGAGTCTCACTGGCAACACAAGAATAAAAAGGGGTGCATCCTGAAATCTCCACTAAAAGACCTCAATTGATGGTCCAGCGGTTTCAGGGTTCTCCTGGGAGCATGGTTCCTGGCCTTGATGCTGCCCTTGCTCATAAATCATAACGAAGGTCCACTCTTTAGTCATGAATGGATTGGACTTGGCAATGCAGAGTGACTACATATTATATGCACTTTATGGTTCTATGCATCTATAGGATATCACACTGCTGACTTCTGGTTGGAGGAAGGAGAGTAGTTGGAGAGGAGGGGAAAGGAGATTGTTGGGAGGATGAGACATGTATGGAGCAGAGAGGAACAGTGTGCTGTCACTGGACAGGGAGAGCAGTGGAAGCTGCATACAGATGAGAATGTAAATTTATACGGGAATGTATATTTTCACTCAGTCATATTAAATTTTAAAAAAAAGTGAAAAAAAACAGTGTTGGCATAACTGGGTTATCATTTGCAAAAAGTGAAATAACACCCATATATGTCACCATGCCTAAAACACACACTGTGGATCAAAAACCTAAATATAAAATCCAAAATGACAAAGACCACGAATGAAAAAGTAGGGACAATACTGGAAGCCCCAATGTAATGTATAAACAGAATACAAAACACTGCTAACAGTGTATGAACACCAGAAGGAAAAATAAATACCTGAGAACTCCTACAAATCAAACACTTAGGTTCATCCAAAGACTTCACCATAAGCATAGAAAGACAACCTACAGACTAGGAAAAAACAGAGGTATGACAGATCCTATCTGTCACTTAATCTCTAAAATCTACAAGTTACTGTAAAACTTCAACAACAAAAAGACAAATATCCCAATTAAAAAAGTGGGCACAGGATATGAACAGGTACTTTACCAACAAAGACCTTCAGGCAGCTAACAGATACATGAGGAAATATTCACAATCATTACACATTAGAGAAATGCAAAGCAAAATGACAATATGATATCCTCTCACCCCAACAAGGCTGGGATTAATCCAAAAAATACAAAATAAGAAATGTTAGAGAGGCTATAGAGAGACAACTACTTATATACAGCCAGTGGGAATGGAAAATGGTACAATCACTTTTAAAATCGATTTGATGCTTTCCTAAAAGGCTAGAAGTAGAAAATATTATGCAATGATAGAGGACAACAATGAATTTGGGTGACACCACACAACATGAAGGAATACAGAAGGCATTTTGTTGAGGGAAATCAATCAGTCAGGAAGGACATGCTATGGTATGTGACCGCTATTATGAGGACTCGAGAAAAGGTTTCAACACAGAAGAAAATAGTCTTTGATGCTTACAAGGGTGTGGAGAGAGGGAAGGGGTCTTCATCAATTTGATAATAAATAAGAATTATTTTAGGGGATGGGAGAGGCAACATACAGCAGAAGAGAAGTCAGCACAGATGATTACAAGTTCAGACAGTTTCTAAACACAACCAAACACTCTGAGTGGCAAATTAGCAAGCACAGAGGTCTGAGGACCATGGTTTCAGGCAGCATCTAGGTCAACTGGCATGAAAAAGTTATTAAGAAAACGTTCTGCATCCCACTTTGGACAGTGTCATCTGGGGTCTTAAAAACCAGCAAGTGCACATCTAAGAAGCATCAACTGGTCTCAACCCATCTGGAGCAACAGAGAATGAAGAACATCAAAAACATAAGGAAAAGAGACAGAAAGGGCAGCACAAACCAGAGTCTATATTAACATGACACCAGCACAACTGGATGGTGCCTGGCTACCACCAATGACTAGACTAACAGTGAATAAACTGATGGAGTGGAAGAAATATGGACTGCAGAACTCATGTACTCTAGTGAAATGATCAGACTTGATGGTGTGACAAACCAGAGAGTTCCCAGTAGATACTGCGTCCAGATTCTCCTTAGCACAGAAGTGACACCATTCCAGAAACCCACTCCTCAAAGACTGAAACAGTATAGAAGACAGAAAATGATACCGGTGAAAAGTGTGCTTCTTGGCTTACGGAGAATACAGAAGATTAACTGGGTGTCTGCTGTCTGGGAGCAAGAAGAGAAAACACTTAGGGGACAGGAGCTGGTTAAGTGGACATGGGAAATACAAGTTAGAGAGGAGAACTGTGTTATCAAAGTGTGCAGAGAGCAGCTAGGGTTATAAAACAAAGTGTATGTTTTTATATGAGAAACTGATTGGAACTGTAAACTTTCACTTAAAACACAAATTTTAAAAAAAAGGGAGAATGCTCCATTCTTTTGGTTCTGTTCTGCCTCCATATGTGTTTTTCTGGACCGGAGGGTAATAGAAGCCCCTCAACAGTACTTGTCAAACTTGTGAGAGAGAATTACTTGAGGAGCCTTGGCTGGCATACAAGACAAATCTTTACTGGAAAATAAAAGCACTTTGAAGAGGGGCAGCAGCGGAATACATAGCACTCTTGTAGGCAGCACCTCTGAGCAAATTGGGGGTTGGTGTTTTTTATTTTTTATTTTTTGTTTTTTTATTCCATCTACACCCAGGATAAAGCTGAGGTCTACAAATCAGCAATGGGGATCTAGTGAATTTCCTTTTTTGGCAGACAGCCACTTGTCCCTGACTGTGCATGCACACAGGTGGTTCCTGCCACAGGATTCTGGGACCGGTAGCAGGACTTCTCATGGGGTATCTCACCTGAGCATGTTCTTTGCTCCCTTTGTTCAGTTTTCCAGTTCCTGATTACAGGTCTCTGGTGCTCTCCTCCATGCTCCTCCTCCCCCAACCCTCACAGAATTATATACAGCAGTCACCTCTGTCTCCTCTGCACGTTTCTGAACTTGATCTAAACTGGCTTCTCTGAAAAAATAACTTTAGCGATAATCTAAGCAACTTGTCCCAGGTTGCACGTGACACAATAAACTGCTTATCACTCCAGAATCTTTCAAGTGTGGTTAGGCTGGTCCTTCAAGTACCTGTCATACTTTTCCTGCTCTGGTTCCTGTTCTACACAAAGCAGATTCTACTCTCAGCAGTCACCTCCAGTTTTCGGGTTTGCCTTGAAAGAGAATGGCTTTCATGAATTCATAGGGTCACGGAACAGTCAAGCTGTCTCTGGGTAATGCAGTTAACGCACTTCTCTGCTAACCAAAAGGTTGAACATTGTAGCCCACCCAGAGGTACCTCAGAGAAAACTCCTGGAGAGCTACTTCTCCAAAATCAGCTATTGATTTTGACATACTTAGGGTCACCATGTGAGTCAGAGTGAATTCCATGACAACTGCTTTTTCGATTTTAGCAAATTTTAAATCAATTCTGTCTTGAACATCGAACCAAAAAAAACTTGAACTCACTGGCACTGGGTTCACTCCAACACAAAGCGACGCTATAGGACAGAGAAGAGCTGTCCCACAAGAGTTTCCAAGGAACACTCGGTGGGTTTGAGCTGCCAGTCTTTTGGATAGCAGACGTCAGCATGTAACGACTAGGACACCAGGGTTTCCCTTGGACATCTAGTGCTGCTACATCACATATACCAGTGGATGGCTTTAACAAAGAGAAATTTCTTTTCTCACTGAAAAGCAGGCTAAAGTCCAAATGCAGGGCATCTGTTCCAGGGGAAGTCCTTCTCTGTTGGCTCTGGATTGATGGTCCTTATCAGTCTTCCCCTGGATTGTGAGCTTCTGAGGCACAGGGACCCCGGACCCTTCCTGTTCTGCTCCTGGTAGTGCCTTCTTGTTGTTACCAAGTCCCCAAATATTTCTGCTCCTTCCCTTTCCTTTATATCCCAAGAGGTTGCCTCAAGGCACAATGTAATCTTCATTAACATCATAGAAGTAGGGTTTACAGCTGTAGGAATAGCAGATAATACCAAGAATCATGGCCTCCCCAAATTGCTACACACATTTTGGGGGGACACAATTCAATCCACGACACTTGCAGAATATGGCATATCCCCTTGCAGTCACCCTCAAACTGAGATGTACAAAAGCCCCTCCCTGCATCAGCTGCTGCTCTCAAATGGTGCCTCGGTAGTCTACTAGGAGACCCTGTTGGCTGCCATGGGATTCCTCCATCCTCAGGCCTCCCAGACACTCAGAGTTGCCTTGTGATTCATCCTCTACAGACTATGTAGCTATTTATCCCCACCACCCATACGCTGGGATTTGTGGGGCAGGCATCACAGCCCTCAGAGCAGATGTGCGGATATGACATCATGTTCCGTCATCACTGTTGTTCAGGGATTTGAAGTTGTGCTATCTAGTTGCTCCATCCACTTATGCTGGTCAATCTAGAAAGATTCACATCTACACTACCACCTACACAATTCATTCTGGTCAGTTTGTATAAATAATTTATTTTATTCTTCTTCTTGTTGAGAAAATACACAGCAGAACACACACCGATTCAACAATATCTACAGGTATAATTCTGTGTCACTGATTACATTCAAGTTGTTCACTCATTGTTCTCCTTTTGTGAGTTGTTTTTTCTTCATTAACATAAACTGACTGCCCCCTAAGCTTCCTATCAAACCTTTAAAGTTTCTGTTGTCAATCTGACACCATGCAGATAGGATCTTAAAAGTGCAGTGCTCCAGGAAGATGTTCTTTACTAGTTTCACTATTTGATTTTTAAAAGACTTCCAGAAATATTTGTTTTTAGGTTTAAAATTTACTTTAAGGCAATAGTTTTGGGGACTCATCCAGCCTCGCAGATTCCAGAAAATCTAGATTCCATGAGATTTGGAAATTCTGGGACGTATTTTTTGACCTTTTGATCTAGGCTACATAAAATCTTTGATCGTCTAGTTCTTGTCTGGTCTCACAGCCAGGGAAGCCATTGCTCATGGAAGCAATCAGCCACACATTCCATTTCTTCCCCCTATTACTGACGCTTCTTCCTCTGTTACTTCAGAGAGGCCACTTGTTGTTTCTTGAATGGCTCCTTGCAAGCGTTTAAGACCCCAGGCACAACACTACAAAAATGCCTCCAAAGCAAGAACTCAAGAACAATTTGCCAGAGTTGCTGGCAGATGCTGGCATGATGTGCGCAGCTGTGAGACTATGCATGAGTGACTGAGGGAGTTCCTAGTTAACTGCTACTGTGCTACTGTGAACTGCTATTACATGACCCTTCTAGCTACAGTCTTGTATCTTCCACAAAATGATCGGGTAGAACCATGCAAACAAGACACATGGAACCCTTGTAGATGACTGATCAGTTTTGCCATCCCACTAGGCTTAAAAATAGCTAATTCCAGGTGTTAGAAGGGGACCTCACTACCATCAAGAAGAGCCAGGAGGAGACTGTGTCCCTTGGGCCCAGGGTCCCTGCACTGACAACCACCAATATGCAAGACACAGAATGAGCTTAACACTAAAGACAGCACCAGACAGTACTTCTTCAGGCAGGAGACTTTCTGGTAAAGTAGAGTGCCCCCAGGCACTTATCAGCAGAGCTAGAGAGCTTTGTAGCACTTGAATGAACAAGGAAGAAAGCCCTGCCAAGAACAAAGGCCAAGAGCAAGTGTCAAAGGCCAAGGGCAAGTATCAAAGGCCAAGAGCAAGCTAAGTTGTTCAGACACTGCTCCTGTTACTCCTAAATCGCTCCTGATCCTGAATTGTAAACTGTTTCTTCCCTAATAAACAACAAAATCCTATGTAGGGCCTGTGAGTTTTCTGTGGCCATTGTAATAAATCGTGGAGCCCAGAAGAAAAGTAGAGTGCAGTGAAGGGATGGTTGGTGTCAGAATTAGCAAAAAAGTCAGAGGGTGGAAGGTATGTCTGACTTCTACTTGATAAGAATCAGCTTTGGATCGATGCTGAGGGCTGAGGGTGATTCTCTTTTCTCTTCCCTTGTGAAATTAGATGAAAAACTCTGTGTTACTGTCTATTTTACAGCTGTATTTGCATGGGGAATGATTATTTTTCTAAATGCTGAATAATATCATACATACAAAATCATCATATAAACATACAAAGATTTTATATGCCAATCTTGCTGTATGATAAAAAGAAAAAATGAGATAACATGCCTAAATTTGGAGTCTACAGGAAGAGCAAGTCTTTTTCCCATTTGTAGTGAGGAATTGTAAATTCTAAAACTGCTACAAATCTAGAAAAGGTCAGCTGTAACAGTCAAGTGCAGGTCAGGCCAAGAATGGCAAAGCTAAAACTGCTGTTTAGATGATACAGGCTCCTTCCACAGGCTCTAAGTTCCTTGGAGAGGCAAAACTTGCTAGAATCCACTTCATCACAGAAAGACCGGCATAAAGATGATACCTCAAAGAGTTAGACAACTTATTTAAAACAAATCTGCCTCACAGACTTTTGTTTATAATTCAAGTCTTAACATTTTGCTTTCTACTTCCATCCTACCTTTTCTTTGTCATTTTTGTGAATTTAAAAAATGCAAAATCAAAAATAAAACATGCTCAGGACAAGGGATATTTTAGCCAGTTCATTTAAGGACATTTATTTTAATTTTGTATTCTACCTCTCTTCCCTACCCATCTCACCCTTTCATTTCCCAGTAGTTTTTCTCTCAAGGTACTTGAAATCCTTGAATGAAAAGGGTGGAGAAATGTGAGCAAAGGAAAGCAAAAGAGAGATTTTTAAAAGAATAAAGTTTCAAAAAGGAAATCAAATAGTTAATATAGTGGCTCAAACAGACACAACCCCAACAAGAAAGACTTGAAAAACTATGTAAAACTGACACAAATAACGCTCTCAGATCCCTGAACAGCAAATGCAGAGTTAAAGAGACAGACTGAACACTGAATGGAAGGAAGGATGGAAGGAGACCAGAAGGAAAACAGAGATACGTGTGTGGGTCTCACCCTGCCAGGGTGAGGTATTTTCAAACAGCAGCAAGCAGCAACACAGAGTGAGGATCCAGGAAAGAAACCCGAAGAACTGAGCTGGTGGCAGAGACTCTAGGTATACAACCCTGGAGAGAAATGACTCAGTAAACAGCACATGTCCTAGAACAGAGAACACCTGAGGAGGTGAAATACAGAACTGGAGTAGCTTTGAAGCCAGGGAAGTGCTATTAGAGCAAAGTGAGGCAGGGTAAAATGAGACACTAAGGGTAGGAGACAGAATAGACAGGAAACACACAGTTGTGGAAGAGTCAAGTGTAGTAGAAACCCCGGTGGCAGAGCAGTTCAGTGGCTACAGCTGCCAACCAAAATGTTGGCAGTTCAAATCCACCAGGTGCTCCCTGGGAATTCTACGGGGCAGTTCTACTGTGTCCCATAGGATCACTATGAGTTGGAATCATCCCAGCAGCAATGGGTTTGGGTTTGTTTTGTTTTTTTTTAAGGTGCAGTACAGAAAGGTAGGTGTGAACTCCAATCCCTCTGGCAAGTTCAAGAAGGTAGAGAGCCAGAGTTAGGGCAGCGACTGCTTGTCAGTGGAAGTACTTGGCCATGAGAGGAGGGGCCATACAGCAGAAAGTCAACACACAGAGTAACCACTAGAATCCTCCCTTTCAGAACTGGCCCTGCTACAGTGGTCATTCTCTCCTGCTAACACTTCCTCTCATTCACTTTTGCTCAGTGAAGCATAGGACACTTTTACTAAAGGCATAAGCCTCATCCTGCACCCCTCCTCTCCCTGAGGCACAGGTTATACTTGCAAACTGGGTAGGCTCCACTGCACCCCTAACCCTGAGAAGGGTAGGTTTCTGCCCCGCCCCTTTCCAGCCCACAGACGCCTCTTGGGTGAAATTGAAATACTCTTAGATAAGGAAAAATTAAAGGAATTTGTAACCGTGGGACCAGCCCCACAAGAAATATTAAAGGGAAGTCTTCAAATAGGAAATTAATGACATTCAATAACAACCTGAGATAAAGACACACTACAGCATCACTCAGAAAGCAAACCAGGTAAAAACTTGATGAAAGTAAAATAAAGTGGAAAACCTGATTAAAGAGAACCAGAAATACAAAGATGTAAACAATGACAACTTCACAACAAAAAGGGGGCATGAATGACATAGTTATAGAACTTCCATATGGAGAGGAAGTCAAGGCAGCTTTAATATATGTGTTTTAAATACAAGATAATAAATGTAAACTTCACAGTAATCACAAATAAATGTAATATATCTACTCACTTAAACAAAAAGAAAACCAACAAGACTCAGTGAACACAAAAACAACAAATAAGATGAAAATCTATACTCATATACAAAAAGAATTCAGCACAAAACAACTACAAAGAAACCATTAACACCACCAAAAAAAAAAAAAAGTTAACAAAATGGCACAGTAAATACATAACTATCAGTGATGACACTGAATATAAATGGCTTAAATGTACCAATCAAGAAGCAGAGAGGGGAAGAATGGATAAAAATCATAACCTATCAATAAATATGTTGTCTACAAGAGACAACCCTAAGTATAAAGACAAAAAAAGGGATAAAAAAACAAAGAATGGAAAAAATATATCAAGCAATCAGTAATCAAAAGACAGCAGGAATGGCAATATTAACATCTGACAAAATAGACTTTAAGTCAAAATTCATTATAAGATACAAAGAAAAACATTACATAATGATTAACAGTCAATTCACCACAAAGACACAACAATAATAAATATCTACACATCCAACGACAGAGCTCCAAAATTTCTAAAACAAACATTCAAGCAGCCAACTATTACATGAAAAGACAGTCTTGATCAGTAGCCAGTAGGGAGATGCAAATCAAAACTGCAATGAGATACCTCTCCAAAATGTCATTGATCAAAAAACCAAAAAAAAAAACCAAAAAAAATGCTGACGAGGCTGTAACAAGATAGGGACTTTTATTCACTACTGGTGGGATTTTCAAAATGGTACAACCACTATGGAAAATGGTATGGCACTTCCTCAAAAACCTAGAAATTGTAATACCTTCTGATCCTTCAATCCCACTCCTCAGTATATAACCTCATGACTTAACAGCAATGTGCACCTATGTACTTTGCAGCATCATAAACAATAAGAAAAAGAGGAAATCGACTTAAATGTCTACCAATGGCTGAATAGATAAACATAATATAGTATATACATACAATGGAATATGGCTCTGTAAAGAATTATGAGGCATTCACAAAACACCTTACATCATGGATGAATCTGGAAGACATTATATTGAGTGAATTAAGTTAACCACAAAAGGACAAATACTGTATGATCTCTCTTATATCAAAAGACAAAAAGTTCTTTGGTGGTTACCAAGGATGGGAAGGGAGGAAGGTGGAATCACTCTCTAGACAGTAAATGCTTGATATTTTTGATGATGGGAAAGGCAATACTGAATGCAAATGAAGTGTGCAGAACTTAACCAAGGTAAATGATGAGATTAATAAATGCTGTAACATATACAATTCTGAAACAGCAGCAGTAACAACCCAAAAATATCTGAGTGGTTACATAGGTAGATACATAAGCATGTGTGTGTGTATATACATATATATGTATAGGTGATTCTGTAGGCAAATATATATACACGTTTGTGCGGGCTACACACATAGTTATATATAATAAAGCATACAGAGGGCAGGACTGGTTTACTAAGTTTCAAGGTGTCAATGACTCAATAAATTGGCAAAGCATAGTCCATCTAGTTTATGCTCTACATCTTAGTTTGGTAAGTAGCCCCTGGGATCTTAAAAGCTTGTGATTGGGCATCTAAGACACAACTGTTGGTTTATACTTGTCCAGGGTAAAAGACAGAGGGTTTTTGGCTACCATTACGGACTCTTCCGACCAGACATACGACAGATTGTACCAGGTAGAATGGGAAAAAAAGAGCAGAATAAAACTCAAATTCTTAAAAAAAAAAAAAAAAAAGGCAAGGCTAACTGGACCAGCTGAGATTAGAGGAACTCTGAGGATTATCACCCTGAGATAACCTTTCGAGTTAGAACTGAAAGCACTTCTGGAGGTCACCTTTCAGCTAAATAACAGATTAGCTTAGAAAAGAAGCAATACCACAAGTTGGTACTGTGCTCCTTCATTTACAAAAATCAATGTTTACCCTAAAGAAAAGATGAGAAGATGAGAGGAGAGGGGCACAGAGGGAAGCTAGATTAATGGGAATGGGACAACTAGAGTAGAAGTCATGGAAATACTGCCAGTGTGGAAAATATAATTAATGCCACTGAGCCACATGTACAGATGTTGTTAAATGAGAACCTAATTTGCTATCTAAACTTCCACCAAAAAGCGCATTATAAAAAAAAAATAATAACCCAAAATAGGAGTTTCCAGCGGTGCAAGGCCTAGTGCCTTTCCATTCCCAGTCCTGAGACACAGGGTGAAAAAAACAAGTTGGGCAGGAACAACAACAGGAAAACCTTCTCTTCTTGCTTTTTGTCAATAAGTTTCCCGAAATAAAGATAAGGCAGAAATGCTATGCTAAATTCCATAACACACCGGAGCTGCTAAGGGGAGGGTCCCCTTCTGCTTAGAACACTTCATTCTGGGCTTTGCCAGTGGAAGACAGCCCTCAGAAAACCTTACCTACACCTCCAGAAGTGCCAATGCGGATGATGGTGACATTGGAGCACTTGGCATGGTGCAGCAGCTTGATGAGCTCATGGAGCATGATCGCAATGGAAGGGATGCCCATGCCATGCTGAAACCAAAAGAGACAGGAAACGTTGTCACACTTGGACCTTGCCTCGTGCACGTCCTCACTGGCTTTTCATGTGGTGTATACCAGCTGCAGTCAAGTTGACTTCAATTCATGGCAACTTCATGTCTGTCAGAGTAGAATTATGCTCCTCTGGGTTTGCAACAGACGGTATTTTTGGGAATTAAACCACCAATCCTTTCTTCCAAAGCGCTTCTCCAACCTCCAGCCACTCAGTTAGAAGCTGAGCCAGGGACTCTTTTGGTGGTATATTTCTGTCTAATTATGTCTATCATGGTGTAAATGACTAAGACAAAAGCAGAGAAAAAGGCACCTCTAGAGTCCTATCCCATACCTCCAGAAAAAACATATAATGGAGACACATAGTTCTGCTGCTGTTGAAACAGCATAAATTAAGTGCCAGGTGGCCTAAACAGTTTGCACTCAACTGCTCACCTACATGTTCGTAGTTTGAACCCACCCTGGGATCCCAGGAATACCATACCTGCTTCGACAGAGATTACAGCCAAGGAAACCCTAACGAGCACTTTCTATAACAAATGCAGTTTCCATGAGTTGGAATCAACTTTCAAAATGTAACTGAAAACTTATCAACATTTACTGAGACTGAAAAGTTTAGAGATGTCATATACTATACACTAGATTCACACCGCCTGTGAAACAGGGTGGGGAGGGGTGCAGCCAAGGAAAAGAAAGCTTAGCAAGGAGGACTCTATCATCCTTCTGATGTTTCAATGCTGCCATAGATTCCCTCTCACAGTGACCCTACAAAACAGAGCAGAACTGTCCCATAAGGTTTCCAAGGCTGTTGTGAGAGGAGGAGCTGTGGTGGCAAAATGCTTAGAGCTGGACTGCTAACTGAAAACTTAGCAGTCTGAAACCACCAGCAGCTCCAAGGGAGAAAGATGTGGCAGTCTGCTTCTACAGAGCTTTATAGCCTTGGAAACCCTACAGGATCGCAATGAGTTGGAACCAACTAGATGCCAGTCAGTAGGCAACTTTTACAGAAGCCAACTGCCACAGTTTTATCCCAAGGAGGAGGTGACCGGTTCAAACTGCTTACTGTATTTGCAGTTCCCAGTACTATCTATGGTACTTCTTTTGCGTATGTAATAAGGTTGTGTGGGCTGGAGAATTCGCCACCTGCTCTTGTACTTTGGAAATGCTTATACAGAAAATTTGTAATCAAATGTCCTGGTTCACTCATGTGTTCTAGTTAGCTGATTTTGACTGCTAGAAGCCTCAGGGACGTACAGTTCAGTAGGAAGCAAATCTTACGCAGCACATCACAGATATGGTTGTTTATGACAGAAATCAAGACTAGAAAGTAAGACTTCTTTGCTAAAATAATAGAGACTGCTATCCTCACTCCCACTGCTAAATCAACATCTGTATGAAGTAACTCACTGTGAGGAGCAGAGAGAATTGGGTGACCTGATGTTTTGGAGCGAGGCTCTTTTTCAGGTACAAGCAGGGTCCCTGAGTCCCAGACAAATTTTTTCCCTGTACCCACAGCCCTCACACTGTATAGACCCCCATGTGTATTTGCTATGCTTGCATCACATGGAGACTGAGCCCCGAGGACAGGAGCCTGGGTGTCGTTTATCTTTGCATTCCAGGACCAGCTAACCTTGTTCCTGGACTGATACAATGAACAGATAAAGGGATGGAGAGCTCTGCCATATTGATGTGTGTGTGCACGCATGTGCATGCGTGTGTTTGCATGTGTGCATGTGTGCGTGTGTGCGTGTGGGTGTAGGGTAAAGCACGGAGGAGGTTACAGAGCCTGAAGCTCAAGCCCAGCCTTGAGGTGAAAGGTACTCACACTGACACTCAGCACTGGTCCTACTTTATACATGGCGTAGCGGTCAGTTCCAGCACAGATGTTGGGGTGGTCTATACCTGGTCGTTCAAGGCCAAGCTCTTGAGCCACATAGCTGGCGAAGGCTTTCATGCGAGTGGGGCTTCCACCAACACATACAAACTGTCAGACAGAGACTTCATGAGCACAGGCAAAGCCTACTTTGGGAATTTGCTACTTGTGCAAGCAATCATTAGCACCACATAGGAACTTGTTAGAAGTGCAAGCTCCCAGGCCCCACTCCAAGAGTCTAGCCACCTGCTTTAACAGGTCCTTCTGGTGATTCTGATACACAGGCAAACTTCAGAAATTTGCTTATTGGGATCACTGCTCAGTACACGGGGCTTGGGTAGTACAAGGAATTCAAATGGAAGATGAGACTCTTGTTCTCTCTTTGAGAAAATAAATTCAGGTCCCATGCATGCTCAGCTCCCTTCCATCATCAGAAAAAGTAGTTTGGTGTATTGGCAAGAGCCTGGATTTTGAATGGAATATTATGGGTTCCACCTCCACCCTCCCCTCTACTAGCCAGGTAACCAGGACTCCCACAGCCCATCTGCAAAATGGGGTAATCATCCCAGACCTATCACTTGTCAGCAGCGTGATCAGGGCTCCCATAGTCCACCTGCAAAATGGAGGTAACAGCAGCTACCTCTCAACTTTCGTGTTTGAGAGGCAAATAGTATAACTGTGGGCTCAACTTAACGGACTGAACGCAGATTAAACACTTAGGAGTACATTCATGGAAATCTGTGTGATACATTGAAACTAATTGTCAAAAGAGACAAAGGCTGATGGGACACGCCTCTATTGGTATATTATGATCCCAGGTGTAACAGAAAGGAATTCTAATGTCCCTGGTTCATTTTGATTTTTAACACTAAGTGTTCATCCATTTTTGCCTGCAGGAATTAAGACAAAAATAGGGAGGGGGGAGTAAAATATATAGAGAAACATTTGCCATTGTAATAATTTTTAGGTGTATAATTCAGTGATATTAATGTACATTCACCACGTTGCACAACCATCACCAATATCAGTTTCAAATTATTTTCACCAAACAGGAACTGAGTATCCATTAAGTAAAAAATCCTAGCGATTAGACACATAAAGTGTCCTGTGCTAGGATAAATCATAATTGGGGAACTTCAGACCTCACAGGAAATATGGACTTGAAGCTAGATTCAGCAAAATAAGATATTAAAGACAATTAACAGAGTGTATCAATACATACAATCCTACAAGCAACTGGCTGGATGAGATTACTCTTACATTCCTAGCACCCTTAGAATATATTTTATATCTCCTTCTTCTATCAATAAAGTACTAAGGAAATATATTTGCTGTTGTTTCATTTACATGCTAAAATTGTAACGGGTTAATTAGCAATCAGTATGGCAGTCCTTAGGACAGCTTTCTTTGGCTCACTACTTAAAATATACTTCAAACACAACAATTTTCAGACCTGTCACATGAACCATCTGAAATGTAGTTTCACAAGAGAGAGGGTTAATCTTAAGATGAATTCCTAGAATTAAAAGCCTTGTTTTTTACCTTTACATCTCCAAACATAGCTGGAAAATCATGTGCACTGGTGCTGAGACTGAAATGGTATAAAATATCTTCTTTCATTGTTGCTATGTTTGGATTTAAAAGCCGAACAGAGCAGTCACTGTTAGAAAACAAAAAAGCAGAAGTTTAAAAGACAACAGTGTCTAGTGGCCAGTACTATTCCAGAAGTGTCCTCTATTGGTGAGACATGTGGGGTACAAAGTAGGGTCAGAGGCACTGTTAGACCCTGAGCGCAGTGATGCTCTTACTTTGCCAACATGCCCCTTCCCTAGTCTCATCTCCATTTTGACCCCTTTTCCTTTTCCTGAGCCCCTCTTAACTTCCTGGGCCCCTGTTCTGAGGCCAGTGGGGCAGAACTCAGAACAGCAACAGAAAGTACAATGATCAAAATATTAAATCTCCCAGTCACTATTAAATCAAGTTCACTCAAGACATAAACTTGACTTTACTCTGTTTTAAAAGTAGTATGTTCATCATAGAGGATATGAACAGAAATAGAAGAGAAAAAAAAAATCACCTCTAATTCAGTCGCTCAGAGATAACCAGTCAGTGTTTGCAATACTCGACCAGACCTGTCCTGTGCCCTCACACATGAACGTATCCCCCTGTGACTGATATGGCAGAACAGTATTCTGCTTCTGTAGGATGTAGTATAATTTATTTAACAACTTCCATGTTTTATCATTATCAGCAACATATATATTAATGTTCGAATAAAAACCTGTGACTACATCAGTAATGTTTCCCTGGGGAAAACATCTATAGTTGGAATAACTGTATCAAACAGTATTAACATTTTTAAGGCTTTGGCCAAATTGAGTTCTGCTTAAATTTAAAAAGATGAACTCTTTAACTTTTGACAATGATAGGCAAAGAAAGAATTTTTATAACCAAATAAAACAAAGTCAGGCAACAATACATACAGCCAAGTTTCACCAGAGGACATTGGTGGTTCAGTGGCAGAATTCTCACCTTGCATGCAGGTGATTCTGGTTTGATTTCTGGCCAATGCACCTCATACGCATAGCTACCACCTGTCCACCAGTGGATACTTGTTGTTGTTACGCTCGTGATGATTAATGTTTTATGTCAACTTAGTAAAGCCATGATGGTCAGTAGTTTGACTGATATTATGTAATCATCCTACATTTTGTGATCTGATGTTACCAGTCCTTCAGTTGCAAGAGGCACTTCCTTGGGGGTATGGCCTGCATCCAATACATACATGCAGTATCATGGGCCTTTCTCCTCTTGGCATTGTAACTCTCACCCAAGTGTCTGGGTAGGCTATGCAAATAAGCTAATTAGGGTCCACCAAGAGGACTGGGCAATATTGCCATTCTGCTAGACTTAAAACGATCCATTCAGGAAAGAGAGGACCTCGCCGTCAAAGAGCCAGAGGAGGAGCATGTCTTTTAGGCCTGGATCCCTACACTGAGAAGCTCTTGTAACCAGAAGACTGAGACAGAACCGCAAACACTGAAGATGGTGAGAAACAGCAGCAGAAGAAACTTGCAGGAGAGGCCTGCAGAGGATGACACATTGGGCTTCTCGGTTCACAGAGTGAGAGATCTCGGAGTGCTTTCAGGCAGGAAGCTTGCTGGTGAAGAAGAAGAGTGCCTCTATTCCATGCACTTGCTGGAACTAGGTTTGCCTGCCCACAGAGTTAGAGCTGATTGCCTTAAGGCCAAGGCTAAATGCTGGAGGAGAGTGCCACCAAGCACTTTTGGGCAGAGCTAAAATAGCTTTGTAACACTTTCCTGAGCACGACAGAGGTCCAGAGCCAGAGAGAAGCATGCACACGGGCACACTGAGAAGAAGCTATCCAGATGGAATAACTGTATCCTGGGTGTTTCTGAGCCTGAAGTGTAACTTGTTACTTCCCCTAATAAACCCTGTAAATGAGTATGGCCTGTGAGTTCTGGGTAGCAACTGCAATGAGTAATTAAATTCTGCAGAGAAGGAGCAAGTGCTGTGGGAGGAATGGCTGGTGCCAGGGTAGGTAAAGATGGTGAAGAAAGGAGGCATGTCTGGCCTCCACCTTACAGAAATCAGGCCCAGGCTGTTGATCTCAATGTTTCTTCCCCTTTGTTAAGTTACAGTAGGTCACATGACTCCACTATGTCCCTTTTAAAATATGAATATTGTCACGGATTGAATTGTGTTCCCCAAAAACCTGTCTAGCCACATTAGAAAGAAGATTAATAATAACTGGACTTCAACACAATTTGAGTACTCCTCCCATCTTAACCCAATATTGCAAGGACAGAGTAGCTCGGGTTGGGGGCCAGGGACCATGCTCTCAGGTGAAATTTAGGCCGATTGGCACAGCTAGCGTTTCGAGGATTCTCTGCACCCCTCATCAGTAAGTGATGTCTGGGGTCTTAAAAGCTGCCAAGCTGCCATCTGAGGGTACAGCATATGGTCCCAACTCAACAGCAACAGATGATCACAGAGGACAAGAACGACATGGGGAAAAGAGAACCCAGAAGACAGAAGACCCATGTGAGTCTCTACATCGACTCGTGACCAGAAGAACCCAATGGTGTCCGGCCACCACCAGTGATAGCCACAATGGAGCTCACAAAGTTGAGTCTCACTGGCAACAACAGAATGAATAGGGGTGTACCCTGAGATCTCCAATAAAAGACCACAATTGATGTTTTGGTGGCTTCAGGGTCCCCCTGGTAGCATGGCCCCTGGCCCTGATGCTGCCTCTGTCCATAAATCATAATGGTCAACTTTTCGCACAGCTATGGATTGGACTTGGTGACGCAGAGTGACCGTATCTTTTGAGAATTTTATGGTTCTATGCATCAACAGGATGTCATCCTGCTGACTTCTTGCTGGAGGAAGGGGAGTGGGTGGAGAGGAGGGGATAGGAGACTGTTGGGAGGATAGGACATGTACGGAGCAGAGAAGAGGGGTGTGCTGTCACCGGGCAAGAAGAGCAGTGGGAGCTGCATATAAGTGAGCACGCGAATTTATATCGGAATGTGCATTTTCATTGAATCATAATAAAAAAACATAAAAAATCTGCGTAGCAATTTGGCTGGATCATGGTTCCTGGTATTCTGTGATGTTCCTCCCTGTTGGAATGCCTGCCTCTACAGTATCAGTGAAGGTGGATGGGCACCAGTTGTGTTGGTGGGAGAGGATTCATTGTGTAAGTTTGTTTGGTGCCTTGAGGTAGTCTCTTGAAATATAAAGGAGAGAATCTAGCAGAGACAGGTGGGGATCTGAAGCCATCAAGAATGAAAGCACTGCCAGGAGCTGAGCATGTCCTTTGGAAAGGACCAGGGTCCCTGCACCTCAGAAGCTTCCACTCAAAGTCAAGACTGATGACAAGGACCATCCTCCACTGCCAGCAGAGGAAGCCTTCCATTGGAGCTGATGTCCTAAATTTGAACTTACAGTGCTGGACTGTGACAAAATTTCTCTTTTCAAAGTCACCTACTCATGGTATTTCTGTTAAAGCAGCCCTTGTTGTTAGATGCCGTCAATTCAGTTCTGATTTATAGGACACCACAAATAAAAGAACGAAACACTGTCCGGTCTCTCACAACTTCCACAATCATTTTTATGCTTAAGCCCATTGTTACGGCCACTGAGTCAATCTACCCCATAGAGCGTCTTCCTCTTTTTCACTCTACCACTCTACCAAGCATGTCTGTTTTAGCCACATGGTACTGCTCTAACAGAAAATATGATGAGTAGAAAGCTTCTTGAAAAGTATCTCTATTGTCACAGTCCAGTAAACCACAAATCCATTTACAAATTATAGGTCCGTTCACGAAGAGAAAATACCACAGTCCAGTAGGCTGAGTCCAAATACAAGGAGAGCAACTCAGCACAGGAACCTCAGGTCCAAAGGATGTGCTTTGCTCTCAGTGATGCCTTCTTGGTGGTATGAGGTTTCCAACTTACTCGGCTCACTCCTCTCCCTACTATCCCACAGCTGTTAACTTGAGTCCTGCCTCACCAACACAGCTGCAGCCCATTTTCCCTTAGCAACATTACAGATTCAGGATTCACAACACATGGGAGGAATGGCACCATACTGGGACTCATATCTGAGTTAAAGCAACATATAGATTTTCAGGGGGACACCCATGACACTCTACCCTTTAGCCTCCCAAAAATCATATCACTAGAACATGCAAAATATATTGATTTATATGATAGCAAAGATCTTAAGTTCAAGTCCCAAATCCGTAAAATTCTCTTCAGCTGCAGAATCCAGAACATGTTGTCCTTCCAAAATCCAGTTGTAGAACAGGCATGCGCAAATTACACATTTTCATTACAAATGGAGAAACTGCAGGTAAGAAGGCATTAACATGCAATAAGCAAGTCAGGAGAACACATGACATTAGTCCTCAAAGCTTTGAAAATAATCTCTGCTCTCTGAACCAGTTTACAAATTAGACTTGCCCTCCCGACTCTAGGCAATAGCCACACTCTCTGCATTCTAAAAATGGGGATCCCCAGCCCTGTGCTACAATATTGCCTTCCAGGCCCCAGCAACTCTGCGCCCTCAGCTTTAGGTGCACTCTAAGCCCAACTGAGTGCCAATTCTACCCCTACAAACACAGGAAGCCATGGCTCCACCCTTTCAAACCCCTGAGGTCATGCTTATACGTTTTGAGACTGAGGCAGCTCACCTTCTCAGGACTTTGTCTCTTCAGCTTCCACTTCCTATGGCCTCATCAACTGGGCCTCAGACCCGCACCTGCCCTGTAGGGGCAAGTGTCCCAAAGCTCTGTAGCTCCACTGATTCAAGTGCCCACTGGCACCCCATTCCACCAGGAAAACTCTGTGAACAGGCACTCAGCTCTCTCACTATGCGGGTCACCTCCTGGTTCTGCTGTTGCCAGTTTGCTGGCAGCTGTTGCTTTTTGTTTTTCACCATCTGCTGCCTTCCCAGGAGCTAGCAGATCTTTGGTGGTCCTCCTATCCATTTCAGTTTCCAAAAAAAAATCTTCCACATTTTAGTCATGGGTTAGAGCAGTAACACATTCTTGCTACCAAATTCTATTTTAGTCAGCTAGTACTGCTCTAACAGCGATACCATAAAGTGGACGGCTACACAGAGAATCATTATTGTCATAGTCAGGTAAACTACAAATCTATTTACGACTTATATGTCCATCCAGTAAGAGAAATTATCACAGTCCAGTAGGCTTAGTCAAAATTCAAGGAGAGCATCTCAGGTCCAAAGGATGTGCACTGCTCTCCGTGCCGCTGCTTGGCGGTATGAGATTTCTAACTTAATCTGCTCACTTCTCTTCCTTATATCACGCAGCTGGCAACTTGAGTCCTGCCTCATCAAAACAAATGCTGTCCATTTTCTCTATCAACATTACAGATGCAGGATTCACATGGGAGGAATGGCACCATACTGGGACTCACAGCTGAGTCAAATCAACACATACATTTTTGAGGAGACACAAAACAATCCATGACAATATCCTGCTCCACAGACTGACCCTTCCTGACAACATGTCCAAAGTATCTAAGACATAGTCTTGCAATCTTTGCTTCCAAGGAGCATGCTGGTTGTACCTTTTCCAGAACGGATCTATTTGTTCTTTTGGTGGTCCATGGTACATTCAACATTCTTCTCCAACACCACAATTCAAAGACATCAGTTCTTCTTCTGTCTTCTTTGTTCATTGTCCAGCATTTGCACACATATGATGTGACTGAAAATACCATGGTTTGGGTCAGGAACACTTTAGTCTTCAAGATGGCATCATTACTTTTCAATACTTTAAAGGGATCCTTTGCAGCAGACTTTCCTAACACATCTTTTGATTTCCTTATTTTTTTAACTGTGATTACATGAAAGTATACAATCCGAACTCATTTACAATGCCCACCTATCTGCAGCTCCTTCTGCATCTCTTGCCCACTGACAACACACTCCTTCTTTTCATTCTATATATGTCATATGCTTTTAACAATCTTCTGTCTCCTCTTCTCCACCCTCTCCTCTCACTTCTAGTCAGAGGCCAGTAAGGCAGCATCCTATAGATGCATAGAATCATCAGCTACACACATTGTCATGGATTGAATTGTGTGCCCCCAAAAATGTGTGCAGCCATGTGGCTGGACTGATTCCCAGTATCTTGTGATTGTCCTCATTTTGTGGTTTTCCTATACTACATGTTAAAGGACTAGGGTAGGGCTGTAAATCCCATCATAGGATCACCTCACTGTTCCACTGTAAAGGGAGTTTCCCTGGAGTATGGCTTACAGTACACTTAATCCCTTCATCCTGAAAGAGATAAAAGGAAAGGGAAGCAGGCTGAGAATTGAGAGCCTCATATCATCAAGCAAGCAGCACTGGGAGAAGAGTACAACCTTCAGACCTGGGGTTCCTGAGCCAAGATGCTCCCTGGACAAGGACTGACACAATACCGGACCTTCCTCCAGAGCCGACAAGGGGGAAAACCTTCCCCTGGAGCGAACTTCCTGAATTTGGACTTGTAGCCTACGAACAGTGTAAAAATAAACTTTTCCTTGTTAAAGCCATCACTGTGTGGTAGCTCTGTTAGAGCAGTACTAGCTGACTTAAACACACGTCATATGGTCATATTCAGTCTCTGAGTCCAGCCCATTCCTGTCCAAAGAGTTGATACTCAGTAATGTTTTCTGGCCAGGGAAGTAGAAGGTCTAGAAGTCATGCCACTAAGAAACCCCCCAGGCCACTGGACCATCAACTGCAGTCTGTTAGTGAAGATCTTGAGGTGCACCTCTGTTTCTCATGTTGCCACTTGGACTCGACTTTGTGTGCTCCATCACTGTCTTTGGTGCTGGCTGGACACCATCTAGTCGCTACACTTACTATTCACATGGGTCCTTCTGTCTCATGGGCACTTTCTCCCTCATGTCTTTGTTGTTCCTGGTGATTGTCTGTCCCAGCTGAGTTGGCACTATTGGGTATACTTCAGATGTCAGCTTGCTAGCTTTTGAGACCCCAGATGCCACTCACCAATATGGAGTACAGAAGACTCTCTGTGGGCTATTTATGCCAATTGACCTCACTGTCCCCAGAGAGCATGGTTGACAGACACAGCCCCAGGTACTCTATCCTTACAATATAGGGTTAAGGTTAGAAGAGCTTTCAGTTTATGTTGAAGTCCAGTTAAGCTGATCTTCCTCCTACTGTGTGTTGTCACTGCTTTCACACAACCAAGTTTGTACCAACTATCTAATCTACAACCAGCCCTCTCCCTCTCTCCTCTCCTTTGCAGCAGTAAAAGTCTTTTCTTCTGTACATGACTCTTTTTTTAAGTCCTTACAGTAGCTGTCTCATACAAATATTTGTCCTTGTGCTGCTGACTGATTTCACTCAGCATGTCTTCCAGTTGAAACCAGGTTGTGACATGCTTCCTAAAATCATCATTGTTCTTTCATCATTCCATATGTACACCGTAGTTTGTTTACCCATTCATCTGTCATTGGACATCTGAGTTGATTCCATTTTTGCTGTTGTGGACTGTTCTGCAATAAACATTTGTGTGCATGTATCCAGTCATATAACTGCCCTAGATTCTGTAGGATATATTCTGAGCACAGTGATTACTAGATCAAATGCCTTATCTATTTCCAGCTTTTTAAGGAAGCACCAGATCGCTTTCCAAAGACATTGTACCATTTTGCAACCCATCAACAGTGTAGGACAGTTCCAGTCTCTCCACAGCTTCTCCAGTATTTCTTGTTTTGTTTTTTAGATAATGGCCAACCATGTTAGGGTGAGATGGTATGTCATTGGAGTTTTGACATGGATTTCTTTAATAGCTAATGATCTTTAAATATTTCCTCATATGTCTTTTGGCTGATTGGATGTCTTGGTGAAATGTCTTTCCATCTCTTTTGCTCATCACTTAACTGGGTTATTCAGCTTTTTTTGCTTATAATTTGCAGTATTTTGTAGATTATGGAGATCAGATGTTGGTCTGACATGCAGTTGCCAAGTATTTTTTCCCCTTCTGTCAGTGAATGTTTACTTCTTTTGATAAGAGTCTTTGGAAGAGTGTTTGATTCTTAGTAGTTCCCTTTTATCTATTTTCTCTTCTGTTGTTCGTGCTTTGTCAGATTTTAAGTCTAAGTTGTGTATTAAAGCTTCCATTATTGACCTCATTTTTTTTTTCATTGCATGATCTTTATTGTTTTAGGTTTGATATTTAGGTCTTTTATGTAATTTGAATTAGTTTTTGTGTAAGACATGAGATAAGGGTATTGTTTCAATTTTTCTGCACATGGATAACCAGTTTTACCAGCACCATTTGTTAAGGAGACTGCTTTTAACCCAGTTTACAATCTTAGGAGCTTTGCTGAATATCAACTATTCATAAGTGGATGGTAGCACCTCTAGGTCTCAACTCTGTTCCATTGGTGTATATGTTTCTTTTTGGACCAGCACCAGGCCATTTGGACGACTGTGACAGTGTAATAGGTCCTAAAGTCAGGTAGTGTGAGGCCTCACACTGTGTTCCTCTTCTTCACTACTGCTTTGATTATCCAGGGTTTCTTCCCGTTCCAAACAAAGCTGGTCATTTGTTTCCCATCTCATTAAAAAATGTGACTGGAATTTATATTGGGATTTCATTGTATATGTAGATCACTTTGGGTAAAACAGAGATTTTCACAATGTTGGGTCTTCCTATCCATGAGAAGGGTAGATTTCTCCATGCATGTAAGTCTCTCTGGGTTTCTTACAGAAAGGTTGTGTAGTTCTCTTTGTATAGGTCTCTTGTTTCTCTAGTTAGATTTATTCCAAGGTATTTTATCTTCTTGGGGTCTATAGTACATGGTATTGATTTGGTGATTTATACTCTGATGATCTCTTTGCAGGTATAAAGGAATCCTACTGATTTACTTATGTTTACCTTATATCCTGGTGCTTTGCTGAACTCTTCTATTAGTTTCAGTAGTTTATTTACAGATTCTTTAGGATTTTCTACATATACAACCATACCATCTGCAAATAGGGAGATTTTTACCTCTTCTTTGTTGATGCAGATATCCTTTATTTCTTTGTCTTGTCTAACTGCTCTGGCCAGAACTTCTAACACAATGTTGAATAGTAATGGTGAGAGTGGGCATCCTTGTCTAGTTCCTTTCTCAAGGGGAATTCTTTCAGTCTGTCTCCATTCATGATGGTGTAAGCAGGTGGCTTTGCGTAGCTGCCCTTTATTGTGTTGAGGAATTTGCCTTCTATTCCTATTTTGCTGAGTTTCTAGCATGAATGGGTGTTGGATGTTGCCAAATGCCTTTTCTGTATCAGTTGACAAAATCAAGTGATTCTTTTGTTATTTATGTGGTTGATCACATTAATTGTTTTTCCAACGTTGAACCAGACTTGCATCCCTGGTATGAATCCAACTTGATCATAATGAATTATTTTTTGATGTTATTTAATTCTATTGGCAAGGATTTTGTTGAAGATTTTTACATCTAGTTTCATGACTGATATTGGTCTATAATTTTCCTTTTTTGTGGGATCTTTTCCTGGTGTTGGTATCAGGGTTATGCTGACTTCATAGAATGAATTTGGAAGTATTGCATATCTTTCTATGCTGTGAAGTAGTCTCAGTAGTGTTGGAGTTAACTCTTCTCTAAAAGCTTGGTAAAATTCTGCAGTGAAACCATCTGGAGCAGAGCTTTTTTTGTTTGGTAGTTTTTTCACTACTTTTTATCTCTTCCTCTGTGATGGGTTCATTAAGTTATTCTACTTCTCCTTGTGATAATTTTGGTAGGTGATATGAATCTAGAAATTCACCCATTTCCTCTAGGTTTTCAAATATGGTAGAGTAGTCTTTAATAGTATTCTGTTATGATACTTTTGATTTCAGTTGGACCTATTATGACATCTCCCGTCTCGTTTCTTATTTAGGTTACTTGTTTCCCCTCCTGTTTTTCTATTGTAAGTTTAGCAATGGTTTACTGGTTTTGTTGATCTTTTCAAAAAACCAGCTTTTGTCTTAGTTAATTTTTTTCAATTGTTATTCTATTCTCTAATTCATTTAGTTCTGCTCTAACCTTTATTATTTGTTTTCTTCTGGTGCCTGAGGGGTAATTCTGTTGCTCTCTTTCTACGTATTCCAGCTACAGGGTTAATTCTTTCATTTGGGTCCCTCCTTCTTCCCAGATGTGTGCGTTTATAGAGATAAACTAACCTCTGAGCACTGCTTTGGTTGTATTCCATAGGGTCTGGTAGGATGTGTTATCATTCTCATTTGATTCCATAGATTTATTTTGTCCTTGATTTCTTCCATAACCCATGGATCTTTGAGCAAGGTGTTGTTCAGTTTCCATGAATTCAAATTTCTTCCTATGTTTTTTGATGTCATGGATTGAATTGTGGCCCCCCAAAACATGTGTAGCCGTGTGGCTGAGCCATGATTCCCAGTATTCTGTGACTGTCTTCCATTTTGTGACTTTCCTATGCTGTACGTTAAAGGCTTAGGGTGGGAATGTAAATCCCTTCACAGAATCACCTTAATGCTCCACTGTAAAGGGAGTTTCCCTGGAGTATGGCTTACATGACCCTTAATTCTTTCATCCTGCAAGAAATAAAAGGAAAAGGAAGCAAGTAGAGAACTAGGAACATTGCACCATCAAGAAAGCAGCACCAGGAGAGGAGCGCATCCTTCAGACCTGAGGTTTCTGCACCAAGATGCTCCCTGACCAAAGACTGATAAAATACTGGACTTTCCTCCAGAGCCATTCCCTTGGAGCAGACATCCTGAATTGGATTTGTAGCCTACCAGACTGTGTAAGAATAAACTTTCCTTTGTTAAAGCTATCTACTCTGTGGAATTTCTGTTAGAGCAGCACTACTTAACTAAAACATCTACCTATGTTTTTTCTGCTGTTGATTTAGACTTTTATGGCTTTATGGTCTGAGAAGACACTTTGCAATAATTCAGTGGTTTGGATTTTGTTGCCAAACTAAGTGCCATCAAGTCAGATTTTGTTGAGATTTGCTTTATGTCCTAACACACAGTCTATTCTGGAAAATGTTCCACATGCATTGGAGAAGAGCTGTACTTATCTGTTGATGGGCCAAAAGTTCTGTATGTGTCGAGGATGTCTTGTTGGTTATTCATCGCAGTGAGATCTTCTGTGTCTTTATTGAGCTTTTTTCTGGATGATCTGTCCACTACTGAAAGTGGAATGCTGAAGTCTCCAACTATTATTGTGGAGTGAGCTGTCTCATTGTTCAATGCAGTCAGTGTTTGTTCCACGTATTTAGATGTTCTGGTATTCGGTGCATAAATATTTAATATTGTTAAGTCCTGCTTGTATACTGAACCTTTCAGCAACAGACAGTGATCATTCTTGCCCACAATGGTGGATTTTACATTAAAATCTATTTTATCTGAGATTAGTATTGCCACACCTGCTCATCTTTATGTATTTTGAGCTCAGTATATATTATTCCATCTTTTAATTTTCAGTTTGTTGGTATCTTCAAGTCAAAGGTATGTTTCATGTAACCAAAATATAGATGAACATCCAAGATATCACTCATTTTCTCTTTATTGGAGTGTTCAGTTCATTTACATTCAGTGTAATTTCTGATAGATATGTGTTTAGTGCTGTCATTCTGATGCATTTATTTTTGTGTTGGTATTTTCTATGTTGTTGTTAATATTCTCTTGTAGATCATTCTTCTTTATGGGTTGATTTTTCATCTTTTTCAGTGTTGGTTTTGTGGTTGTTGAAACTCCTGTATTACATTTCTTGTTTTGATATGTTGCATTCTTACTGTGCTTTGTGGCTTCTCCTATGATCCCCCTTAATATTCTAAATTTAAGCCCATTTTTATCTTCCAAATACTTTTTTTAACTTTCTCTCCATCTGAAAGGACTATAACTGCTGTAGTATATCCCTCTTTTTAGTGTGATGGTGTCATAGTTTTTGTAGTATGATCACTGGTTCTCTTCTTTCAACATCGTAGCTTTGATTGAGTTTTATGACTCCCCTAACTGAGCAGGATTCTGGATGCTGTGTCCTGCATTGCCTCCTTAAATGTACACTTAGTGGTTTTGTTTTTCTAGGCAAAGAGCTTCTTTCAGTATTTCTTGTAGTTTTGGCTTGGTTTTTACAAAGTCTCTAAGCTTCTGTTTCTCTATGAATGTCTTAATTTCATCTTCATATCTGAGAGACAGTTTTGCAGGATATATAATTCTTGGTTGGAAGTTTTCCTCCTCCAAGACTAAATGTGTCATCTCCCAACATTATTTCTGTTGAGAAGTCAGGTGAAAACCTACAGGGTTTCCCTCTGAATGTGAGCTTTGCTTTCAGCCTCACTGCCTTTCAGAGCATCTGTTTATGTTTCATTTTATTAAGCTTGACTATAATATTCTCGTGGCATAGTGGGTTAAGTGCTATGTCTGCTAACTGAAAAGCCAGCAGTTCTAATCTGTCAGGTTCTCCACAGAAACACTAAGGGGCAGTTCTACTCTGACCTCTAGGTATGCCATGAGTCAGACCCAACTGGATGGCAATGTTTAGTTTAGTTTTTGTTTGTTTGTTTTATGATATGTCTTGCTGTCTTTCTTTTGGGGTCTAGTTTTTGTGGTGTTTGATCTATGTCTTGGATATCTATGTTCTCATCATTCACAATTTCAGGGAAGTTTTCTGTCAGCAATTCAACAACAATACGCTGTGTTTTCAGTTCTCTCTCCCTGTCCAGGAACTCCAATTAATCATATAATATTCCTCTTTAATAGAGCCCCAAATGTTTCTTAATGCTTTTTTTTTTTTTTAATTTCTTTTCTCTGATTTTTCCTCATAAATGCTTGTGTCAGTTTCTCTGTCTCCAAGGTCACTAAATCTGACTTCTAGCTCCCCAATTCTGTTCTTTTGGCTTTGGAGTGAATTGTCTAATTCTGTAATTTTGTTACAGATCTGCTGGATTTCAGATATTGATGTTTGATCAATTGAAATAGCTTGCTTAATTTTTCATTTTGCTCTGTTGCATTTTGTTTAATCTCTAACAGTGTTATACTCCTTTTGCACTTGACAACCGATTATTTCAGAAAGCCTTCTTTATCTGGGCAGGTTTTTTTATTCTTTATTTTGGGAGTTGTACAAAGCCATGGTGGGCTGTTTCTTTAAACAGTTATAGATGGACTGTTGCCTTCAGGCTATCTAGAGACTATTTATTTCCTCTGACTCGATGGCATTTGGCTGGCTTGGCTGGTGTTATCTCAACAGGAGCTGAAGTGTGCATAGTTCTGACAGGAGAGTTGGTCACCAGCTGCTTCTGTGTAGTTTAGCGACTGGCCCCAGTAGACTCTCTGAGGTGGCAGGCTCTTCCTCCTATTTGGCCAATTTTTGCCAATGCCTTCAATGCAGCTTCGACTTCTTCCTTCAGTACTATCAGCTCCTGATCACATGCTATCTCTTCAAATAGCTAAACATCAACCAGTTCTTTCTGGTATAATGACTCTGCATATTCCTTCCATCTACTTTTCATGCTACCTGAGTCTAATATTTTCCCATAGAATCTTTCACTATTGCAACTCAAGGCTTTAATTTTTTCTTCAGTTCTTTCAGCTTGAGAAACGCAGAACATGCTCTTGCCTTCTGGTTTTCCATTTCCAGCTCTTGGCACATGTCATTTTAATACTTTCTTTTGTCTTCTTGAGCTGCTCTCTGAAATCTTCTTTTTAGGTCTTTAATTCATAATTCCTTCTTTTTGCTTTAGTTGTTTGACATTCAAGAGCACGTTTCAGGTTTCTTCTGACATCCAGTTTGGTCTTTTCTTTCTTCCCTTTCTTTTTAATACCTCTTGCTCTCTTCATGGCTGATGTCTTTGATGTCATTCCACAGTTCATCTGGTCTTTGCTGATTAGTGATCAACACATCAAAGCTGTTCTTGAGATGGTCTTTAAACTCAGGTGGAATATATTCAAGGTCATACTTTGGCTCTTGTGGACTTGTTCTAATTTTCTTCAGGTTGAAATTTGAGTTTGCATATGAGCAATTGATTATCTGTGCTACAGACAGCACCTGGTCTTACTCTGACTGCTGATACGGAGCTTTTCTGTTGTCTTTTTCCACAAATGTGGTCAATTTCGTTCCTGTGTATTCCATCTGGTGAGGCCCATGTATACAGCCTCCATTTTGAGTTGGTTAAAAAAGGTATTTCCAATGAAGAAGTTATTAGTCTTGCAAATTTCTATCATGCAATCTGTAGCATTATTTCTATCACCAACATGGTGTTTTCCAAATACTGATTCTTGTCTGTTTCCAGCTGTTGCATTCCAGTGTGCAGTCCTGACTGCACGTTCAATGAATTTCAGACGGCAGAAGCTGGTAAAAATCTTCAATCTCTTCATCTTTGGTCTTAGTGGTTGGTGCATAAATTTGAATAATAGTCATTGTAACTGTCTTTCCTTGTAGGCATATGGATGTTAGCCCATCACTGACAGCATTATGTTTCAGGACAGATCCTGAAATGTTCTTTTTGATGATGAAACAGCCAACACTGTTCCTCTTCAAGTTTTTGTTCCCAGGATAGTAAACCGTATCATTGCCAAATTCAAAATGGCCAAAACTGATCCATTTCAGCTGATTGATGCCTAAGATATCAATGATTATGCATTCCCTTTCATTTTTGATGATTTCCAACTTTACTAGATTCACGCTTTGTATATTCCATGTCCTGATTATTAATGCATGTTTACAGCTGTTTCTTCTCATTCTGAGTCATGCCACATCAGTGAACAAAGATCCCAAAGGCCTCACTCTACCCACATCATTAAGGTCAGTTCTACTTTGAGGAGGCAGCTCTTCCCTATTAAACTTCAGAGTGCATTCCAACCTGGGGGGCTCACTTTCCAGCACCCTATCAGACAATGGTCTGCTATTATTCATAAGGTTTTCCCTGGCTAATTCTTTTCAGAAATAGACTGCTGGGTCCTTCTTCCTAGTCTGTCTTTATCAGGAAGCTCAATTGAAACCTGTCTACCTGGGGAAACCCTCCTGGTACCTAAATACCAGTGGCACAGCTTCCAGTATGACAGCAACTAGCAAGCCTCCACTGACAGACAAGTCAGAGCTGCTCACTCTATCTTTTACCCTCCTTACCTGATGCTGTTACCCTCCTTAGCTGATGCTATTATCCTCCTTACCTGATGCTGCTACCCTCCTTACCTGAAGCTGTCACCCTCCTTTCGCCATGCTGTTATCCCCCTTCCCTGATGTTGTTACCCTCCTTACCTGATACTATCACCCTCCCAGCACTAGATGGCTGAAACAGATGTTCTAGCAAAACTAACTGTTTCTCAGTCCTGCATGTAACTCATCATCCTCTAACCTCCAATATTTGGGAGGTGAGCTAGCACCTTGTAGTCTGACCTGCAGATTTTGGGGTCCTCAGCCCCTGCAATCACATGAGTCAGGAGAAGCCTCCATTCTGATCCCTTACCCATGGACTTGAGACTTTCCAGCCTCCACAATTTCGTGATCCATTCTTGTGAAATAAACCCTATGGATCACAATAGGAGGATCTTCAGCCAATCATGGAAATGGCACAGAACCAGGCAGCATCAGTTCCATTGTGCACGAGGTTGACATGAGTCAACAGCCAACACAACAGCAGCTAACACCAACAACAAAGTTTCATCAAAAAAGGCATCCTTTCCTATGGAGGAGATACTGAAAGGAAGCAGAAGACAAAGCCCCACAGTGGTGGAAGGAACAAAACACTGAATCACTGTCAAGCCTCATACTCTGCCTCTCCAAACATGCATTACTTCTAAAACCACACAAAGAGCATTTTTGTTTCAATAAAAACAGCAATTTGCAGCATATACTTATGTGCCTTGAAAGATTTCTGTACCCTCTTAAAAGGTTTGGTTCCTCTGGATGAGGACATTTCCTTCGGCAGGCCACTAGCCAAACATTATCAAAGTGGTCCTTTCCTCTTCTGGCCTGAGGAAAACATCTGCATGCCAATACCACACTCTCCTTAGGACAAGTTGTGATTTTGACACTTCCTAGACAGAACTCTGGTTTGTCTACCCCATCAGACTTTCCTGCCCACATCTTGTTCCTAGTTGCCCCTAGTTTTTCCCACAGGGTCATAAAGAGTCCTACAAGCTCACAAAACCCACATGTACTAGGTACTATTAATGCCATTTTAAAATTTCAAAGTCACATCCTTAGTGAAAGGCCAGTGAAGGCTGTGCCCCTAAGTCAGAGCTCTTAACCATTAAATTTAATTGATCCCCTAAAGGCAGAATATGGCAAGTGAATTGTCAACAATAAAACAACAGTAAAATTGTCAACAGTATGAGGCTTCACGGTGATTCACTGTTTTGTTCATTCCACCACTGTGGGGCTTTGTCTTCTGCTTCCTTTCAGTATCTCCTCCATAGGAAAGGGTGCCTTTTTTGATGAAACTTTGTTGTTGGTGTTAGCTGCTGTTATGTTGGCTGTTGATTCATGTCAGCCTCACGCACAATGGAACTGACGCTGCCTCTTCTGTGCCATTTCCATGATTGGCTGAAGATCATACTATTGTGATCCATAGGGTTTATTGTTCGGTTATTTAAAAAATAAAACAATTACTTAACCCAGTAATTCTCAGTCATGCCACAGCCCTCCCTCCTATGGCCTTCATTGTTGTTCTTGCCTCAACCTGGCCAGCACCAGCGTGGTGGACTGGGAATTGAGAAGGTTCAGAATTTGAGAACAAGGCAGTTTTGGTTGTCAATGACCAGAAAACACTAGTGATAAAAAAAAAAGAATAGTTCAACAAAATGCCTTAACCCTTATTCTTATGTAGACAATCCACTGGTTTTCTAATTTCATCATAAATGAAGTTAGAAAATGTTTTCTATTCAGGTAACATCAAAAAGGCAGCCAGAAATGCTGAAAGAGACATCAGATCAATGAGGGCAAAAAGGACATAGGAAGTTGTTCAGAATTTTGGCCTGGATAGGTGGATACCACACAAGAGTTCAAAGAGGTATCAGTGAAGTCTAAGAGAAATTCAGAAAGAATTTCTCAGCAGAACAGTGACAAGAGACAGGAGTAACAGACAGGTCAGCATCACAGAGCCCCAAAATGAAGGCTTACAGCAGGGTCATGCACATTAGTAGTGGCAAAGGCAGAAGCGATCAAACCTGCACACAGGCCACAGTGAAGGATCCCCAGTGGCCCTAATTGGGTAGACAGCTGGGTAGTGAGGAGGGTTAGGTCCCCCAGGCCTAGCATGTACAATGAAATTAGAGAACCAGTAGATTATCTATGTAAGAATCAGGATTAAGACAAGGCATTTTTGTTTTCTGGCAATGACCAAGTATAGAAGACAGGTCATGAGAAGGACAAACTAGAATTACAAAAAACTGTGAAGAAATAAGGAAAAGACTTAAGAGTCAGAACCAAGAATGAAATGAGAAATAAGCAGATTGTTTTATTTATAAGATCAGTGAGGTTACATACTACTACACCTTTACAAACATCAGATTTCCTTGGATGTTTACCATCAAGAATAAGTACATAGGCTAGATCACTACTGCAAGGAATAGTAACATTCTTAGTCTGCATCCTGATAGTGTGGAGGATAATAAAATTCACCTGCTATGTCTTACACACCTAAAAGGCAAACAAAGGCCTCAGGTTAAACTGTTGACATACAACTGAGTCAGCTCACTCTGGATGAGAACATCCTTCTTACTTAATAACCTCAGGAAGAACCAAATGGTACCTGGTGAAAAACCCACACTGTGAATTTAAAGAGCTGCCATTGCATGTACTGATCATCAATGTGTTATCTCAAATTTCTGATGGAAAAGTGGGAATGATTTAGAAAATAATATTGGAATTTGTCATGGACTGAACTACGTACCCCCAAAATGTATAGAGTCATTTGGCCGGGCCAAGATCCAATAGTTTATGATTGTCCTCCATTTCATGATTTTCCTATGCTATGTGTTGAAAAGGATTAGGGTGGGACTGTAAATCCCTTCCCAAGGTCACCTCTTTTACAAAGGGAGTTTCCATGGAGTGTGGCTTGCACCACCATTTATCCATTTATCTTACATGAGATAAAAGCAATGGAAAACAAGCAGAGAGTGGGAACTTCACATCATCAAAAAAGCAGCACCAGGAGTATGGAGCATCCTTCTGACCTGAGGTTCCTGCGCCAAGATGCTACCCAACCAAAGGCTGATGCAACACAAGGACTTTCCTCCAGAGCGAACAGAGGGAAATCCTTCCCCTGGAGAGGACACCCTGAATTCAAACTTGAAGCCTACTGAACTGTGGAAGAATAAACTTTTCTTTGCTAAAGCCATTCACTTGTGGTAATTCTGTTAAAGCAGTACCAGATGACTAAAACAGAAGAATTATGCCCTGTCCATGAAAGCAGAGAAGGTTACGCAGCTGGAGTTGAGCCCACAAAGACAAGAACTACCAACATATGCACAATCTTGGAAATTATCTTTTCAGGAAGAAAAATAAGTTTTAGGCAAGCCAATCAAAGAGAACACAAAACTCTTATCTTTTTCTATTACCATTTAGTGAATAGAAAAATTGATTGGATCAGTGAAGACCCTCCTGACTGCCTACTGAAACTTGTACCCATGACTGGTAAGAAAGACAACTCAAAATGTAGGATCACAGTTTGTAGCCAATCTGTGAAAAGGTGAAGCTTTCAATTATTTAGTCCATTTGTAATGTTATTATATGCTGATAACTGTAACACTCTTTGGACTAAACATTCTTTTGGACTCAGGCACGGTTGTGGCAGCATGTCTGTCCATTTTCCTCCTTTTGCTTATTCTACAATATTTCTTAGATTCAGATAGACATGGCTATGGCAGTATGCTTGTCCATTTTCCCATTCTCACCTATTCTAATTCTTGAACTTGGGTAGACATGGCTCTGACAGCACATTTGTCTACTTACCACTTTTGCCTTATGCAAAACTTTCTTTTTGCTTTTAAAAAAAGGTGGTCATATATAAAACAAAACTCTCCTAGACCCACATTTGGAGCCCCAATGGGACAATGGTTAACAGGTCAGCTGCTAACCTAAATGTTGGCAGTCCAGAGCCACCAACTACAACTTGGAAGCACTTTGGGGCAATTCTAGTCTGTCCTATAAGGTCATTACGAGTCACACACTACTTAACAGCAATGAGTAAGCAAGACCCAGATTTGGTTTTGTGAAAAGCAACATATTAACACAGAGAAGACTGAGATTCTGACTACTATACTCTGAGGGCTTTAACTATCATAATGATGAGCCCTTGATCTCTGTCACGAGGATCCAGTGTTAACATGTGTCAAGTTCTTCAAAAAATTCTTGCACAAAGTAAGTACAATAAACACCACTCAGTCAGACAGCAGTTGGAGTCTTACTTACTTGTGATTTTCAGCTTCATTTGTTTGAGCTCCTGCAACAGCCATACTGTGAACTACACAGGAATCTAAGGGGGAAACACAGCGTAGAACAAGGTGAAAACACTCAACAAAGACCAAGGTCACAGGGACAATCAGGGAGGCCACACTAACAGATGGAAAAGTCCTCACAGTGGAGGAAGTCTTTATACACTTACCTTGCTGTCACTGCCATCTAATCTGTTTCAGCTCACAGTGGTGCAGAGTAAAACTGCGCTCCACAGGGTTTTTACAAGACTATGACCTTTCAGGGGCAGAACACCAGGCCTCGACTAGGTTGAAACCACCCACCTTTTAGCTAGTGCTGGAGCACTTAGCCATTTGTACCAACCAGAGACTCCTATGTTTGCATTATATTTGGTGGGGGGAGGGGAGCAGGACATGGATTTGGGGGACTAAAGGATAAGTGTTTATGTTCAACTGTCCCCCCCAAACCAAAAGCCTACTGCTGTCAAGTCCATTCCGACTCACAGCGACCCCATGAGACAGACTAGAACTGCCCCACAGAGTTTTCAAGGATCACCTGGTGGATTTGAACTGCCGATGTTTTGGTTAGCAGACAAAACATTTAATCCACTATGCCACCAGGGTTTCCATGTATCCCCAAAAGGCTGATTAAAGTCCTAACTCCTGAAGCCATAAATGTGCCTTTGTTTACTGACATTAACACACAAACTAATAAAGTCATGCTAGAGTAGGGTAGATACTAATTCTAATCCTAATTCTTTCCGTGTGGCTTCTTACAAAGCACACAAACCGGGAAAGACAGTCACACATAGAAGGAAGATGGGAGAGGATCTGTCTACAAATAAGAGGAATGCCTATGATTGCCAGCAATCACCACAAGCAAAGAGAAAGGTATCCAAAAGTTTCTCTCGCAAAGCCAGAAGGAACTGATATGGCCGAGACCCTAGTGGCACAGTGTTTAAGAGCTTGGCTGCTAACCAAAGGCTGGCAGTTCAAATCCACCTGCTGTTTCTTGGAAACCCTATGGGGCAGTTCTACTGTCTTATTAAGGTCACTATGAATCAGAATCACCTGAATGGCAACAGGTTTTTTGGGGCTTGAGACTTCAGTTTGGGTTTCTAACCTCCAAAGTTTAAGACAGTAAGTTCAAATTCTTTAAAGTCATCATCTTTTTGGTCCTTTGTTATGAGGTCTGACAGCCAAGTCCATGAACTTAACTGTTCTAAAGTGCTATATACCTCACTGCTGAATATCACTACAGCCACCTTTTAAGTACTTCCCTTGGAAGCTACACACCAATACCAGTGCCTAGTCCACCCTTCAAAGCAATTTTGGAACTCTTTCTGGAATGGCCAGTGTGCACAGAGGCATGGTAGCAAGGTCATGAATTTAACTGTATAGTTGTCTGTGAGGATGACATGGCTGGGAGTGAGATAATACTGGAGAGTGAACCCAGGGCCACCTGACTGCAGGGTCCTGGGAATGGGAAATGGAGCTGGGCGTCAGTAAACAAATAATCATATTGGAACACCCTCCGACTCACCTGATCTGGCCCCCAGTGACTTTTTTCTTTACCCAAAGAAAAAGGAAATATTGAATGGAATACATTGTGATGGCATTCAGGACATGACACTTAGGACATCAAAGGTAATATGACTACAGCTCTGATGGCTGTTTCAGAAAAAGAGTTCCAAAATTGCTCTGAAGGGTAGACTAGGTAATGGCATGAGCGCACAACTTCCCAAGGGGAGTACTTCAAAGACGACCGTAGTGATATTAAGCAGTGAGGGATGTAGTACTTTATCTAGGATAAGCTAGCCAGTTAATTGACAGTCTTCATAGTGTAGCCTTAAAAAACTCAGAGAGATGCTAATTTCAAAGAGGAGAGAGAAAAACTATGCCAAAGACAAATGGACCTAGTGGTGGTAAATGTTAAGAACCTAACAAAGTTAGGTTAGCTAATAACCTAAGTTGCTACTCTCAGACTGAACTAACAGGTCTGCATTCCTTTCTCTATCTCTGAAGAAATAGAATTAATTAAGACTTCAGGGAGCAATACTGAAATTTTGGGTAATTCACACCATTTGATAAGACGTAATGAAACCTTACGATGTAATGAAATCTCGTGATTCTTAACTATTATGTGACAAACACCTACCCCTTTGAATTCTGGCTATAAAAACCACTGGAAATGTAACCCAAATGGGGCATTTTTTTTTTTTTTTTTTGAGAAAACAATTCTTGCTGTCCTCTGGATTTGCTGGCTACCTACACAAAAAGCATTGAACCCCACACCGTCTCTGAATTTTGGCTGTCAGTAACAGGCGGAACCAACTTGCTTTAGTTCAGCAACACTCGCACCTTACATTTTGTACGAAACCACTTCCCACTTGTCTCCCCAAATAGCAGGAAAACTAACAAAAGAAAAACTAAGGCCACTGCTGCTGACTGATTCCAACTTAAAACAACCCTATAGGACAGAGGAGAATTGGTCCCATAGGGTTTCCAAGGAGCACCTGGTGGATTTGGTTAGCAGCCTCAGCTCTTACCCACTACACCACCAGGGTTTCCGGCACACTAAGAGTCACCCTTAAATTACCCAACAGACCACACCCAGGGTGGCACAAACCTGAGTCTTAAACTGTCCTTTCAAGAGCAGCTCAGGGAAGAAGGAGCAGTCAGGTCAAGGCAGGTGAAGGATCCAGCTGCAGCGAGTGGCACAGAAGACCTGGGAGGAAGGAAAAAAAGGACTGAGGCTCCCACAAGGGCCAAAGACCAGTGAAAGAAAAACTATATATGCATACCTGCACAGTTATTTTATTGGAGCTCAATAACTGAAATCTCCCTTAAAACCATTTCTCTGTGTGGAGCAAGGGTAAGCTTTACCAGAGCACTTTGGAGGCGGGTGCAGCTCACATTTTGAACTTGGATAAAGTTGGCAAGGATCCCCTGAGTGCCTTGGGCCTGCCAGGCTCCCAATCTCCCATGTAGCCTTGCAGTGTGAGTATGATCCCACTTCAGAGAAAAGAAAATGAAGCAGTGTTTAAGGAAGTTTCCAAGCATCATAAAGAAGGTCAAGAGAAGAACTGGAAAATGAGCCACTTTTCCCAACCCCAATTTCATTACTTCCACTGCATGATTCTCAACCTTATGTCTTACCAATCACTTAAAAACACATTGGGGTCCCATCAAGCAAGAACCAAAAAGCTTTCTTTGTGGAGAAAAGGATTTATGAGTATACTATTACAGTACACTGACCATTTTCAATGTATTTTGAAGGCCACAGAAAATTAGAGTAGTTGAGTCTACAACAAATCTCCCCTCAGCTGCTGCCTTATCCTTCATCACTTGGCTTTTGCTCTCTCTCACCATTTATAAAATGTTTCTTTGAAAATGCCAGCTACGGACCTACAGTAGGGAATAATTTTTAAAGAGATCTACCCCTCACACTGATACCATCAGGGAGGCCAAAGCCAAGCATAGTGTAGGAAAGCACATCTGTGACGGGCAGAAAAGCAAGAACAGAGGAAAGGAAGGTGGGAAGAAGTGATGAATCATAAAATCGAAGTGGATCCTCTATTAGTGAAAGGTCCTAGGCAAAGACACTTGGTCATGATTTGAGGACTTGCTCAGCATTGAGTCTACCACCCATCTGTCAGTTTGATGTAATCTCGTGATCTGCATGTTGCTATGAGGCTAGAAGCTATACCACTGATACTTTAAACACCAGCAGGATCACTCATAGTGGTCAGGTTTCAACAGACCTTCCTGACTATGACAAAGGTGAAAGACCTGGTGAAGTACTTTTACAAATTCGGCAGTAAAAACCCTTTGGATCACGACCGCACATTGCCCAACTCCCTTAGTTCGGACACATCGTTAACACATCATCAGAAAGGATTAACTGCCGGAGGAGGACATCATTTTTGGTAAAGAGGGCCAACTAGAGTGAGGGAGACCCTCAGTTAGATACGTAAACGCAATAGCCACAACAGTGGACTTGAACATGTTGAAAATCTGAGGATGATGTGAGAAGGCAATGTTTCTTCCTGTTATACATAGTCTCTATGAGTTGGCTATGAGTTGGAGTCAAGGCCATGACAGTTATCTACCTATCCACGTATCTACAGCAACCAGTAAGAAAATTTACACATAATTGCTTTGCAGAAGTTACACTTACAGAAAGTAAATCATTACTGGCAGGCTTGGCAAGGCTCCCAGCCCCATTTCTCATTCCCAGGACCCTGCAGTAAGGTGGCCCTAGGTTCACTCTCCAGTATTATCTCACTCACAGCCATCCTCACCTGGAGTGGGCAACATGTTCTACCGGCACCTTGATGGCCAGGCCACAGACCCCCTCATCTAGCTCTCACTTCACTGAAGAGAAGCAAGGCTTTGGTTCACACATTCCCCACGTTATTTTCTGTTACAAACAAAACAAACCCACCGCCATCAAGCTGGTGCCAACTGACGGTGACCGTAGAGACAGAGTAGAACTGCCTGTTAGGTAGGCAGTATTCCCCTATAAAAGCAACCTCTCCCAGCATTCCTTCCACTCCTACAGTTTCCCTTGAGGGTAGAGAACAGTGGAGAGAGGGCAGCTCTGGGAGGGCAACTTCTCCTGCAGCAGCAGCTGCGAAGACATCCGGAGTCAGAGAATGCCAAGTGCTCCTAGGAAAGTCTCTCAGATCTCGTGTTTTATAAAGAACAGGAAACCTGGAGAAAATATCTGTGGGACAACACATAGTTAACAGTGTTTTCTCTTGAGGCTTGGCTGGTTTTTCTTATCTTAACCAGAGAAGTTACACACAGATCAGCTGAGAAAACTTTTCTCTTGTCCAGTTCTCGTCATTTGCTACTGTAATTGAGCTCCTTCCTCTGAGTCACTGTTCCTGGGATGTGCTGCACACTACCCATTTCTATTGTATGCTTAGGATGTGAACCTTTTCTCCCCTCCCTCCCAAAGATTACTCATCCCCACTGTCAGCCTTAATCTTGGAACTGGTTGGCAGAGAAAATTTCAGACTTAACGAAAAAGAGAAGTGGAGAGAAGCTAAATGAAATCTATAGCTGTTGAGTCAATTCCAACTCATAATTGAAGTTTCCTGCCATACTTTAGAGCAGGTGACCACTATATGTATGAATGCTGACATGTGGTCATCAAAACTAATATCAATCTATTAGATCAATGTATCCCTGCTCTCTGACACCGAGAGAGTGTATCTGTGCTTTGTTCTCAGACCCTAACTGTCAAGGTTAGCTAGGGAACCTGATCTCTGTTGCCACGTACTTAACATATTTTACTCAAGAATCTAACATTTTCCAGGGATAACAAGGTCAGGATTTGCATTATACAACACACATAGTACTGATAAGTACTATAAGTTTCCCAAGGGAACCTGATCTGCCACCTGTCGACAGTTCTCCCTGGCAGTTTGTAATGCAAATATAAGCTCTTCCTGGCAGGTGTGATGCAAATACAATTCCTCCCGGCAGTTGCGAGGTGGCTACTGGCAGCCTCAAACCCAGTTAAAAACCAAGTTACTACCTCCGCCTCCTATCTGTTACTTTAACCTCTGCTTTTGCCAATAAAAGCCACCCCCAAAATCTATGCTGGGTCTTTTTCCATTCATGGAGACTGACCCGTTCCCTCTTTGAAACATACTTTCCCTTAATAAACTTTCTATCATTTGCTACTAAAAAAGATGCATCTGGTGTGTTTGGGGTGGGGGGAGACCAGTTTGCCACCCTTCAGGAGACCAAAATTGCTAGCTTGACCTCTGGAACCTGAATCAGGTCACCGGGGTCTAATCAGTTCCACGTCCTCCACAGTAACCACCAGAGCTAGGTCAGACTGCACAATTTAAGGGCTATCCTTCAGACTGCCCAAGACTTCAGATTCCAGCTACAAACTTTGGAGTCTCTACAACACCCTCACTTCTGGCCTGCTGGCTACAAATCTACGAGCTCTCCCAACCTCAGGATACTGGCCATAAGCTCAACAGTCCCCAAGGCCCCCATCATTCCTGACCTTCTGACTTCACCTGGGTGTGATAATTCCCTAGAATGACTCACAGAACTCTGAAAATCACTATACCTATGACTAGTTATGGTATAGCAAAAGAATATTTATTTTGTATTATAAAATACTATATTTTATAATAAAATTACACATTACAAATCATATTGTAGCAAAAAAAAATTGTAGCAAGAAAATGCAAATGAAGAGATACAGCGGGTGAGGTCTGGAGAGTTCTCAATGTTACATTTCACATCCCAGAAGCATCATGTGCATGGATGTTTACCACCAACCAAGAAGCCCGTGGGACTTCTGGGAACCTGGTCTAGAGCCTTTTAGGGGATTGAATGATACCTTTCTCCCAAGGCTGATCCGGTGGGCCACCCTAGTAGCCTCATTTGAATAAGCCCGCAGGTAGTCAGGAGGCCTCCAAAAGGCACTGGGGAAATTCCAAAGCTTTAGAGATTATTTCTCTGGAATCAAGGGCAAAGACCAAATTCCTTGAGTCAAGTTAAATTCTTTATCCCACAGCTGACTTGGCTGGGGCATCCATGTTTGCTGAGGTGTCTTGGCATAATTATTGCTTTTCAGTCTCAAAATAATCTGACTAGGAGAACTAGAAGGTTGATTTATAGGGCTAACCTTTTTATGTTACATAGCAGCCCTTTCATTGAAGGGACAAAGAGAAAGAGGAGGTGAGGAAGTCCAGACTCATGAAATTTATGTTTCGTTAGACCACTTGAGGTAGAGGATAAGAACCAAGAGTCACCAATCTCTGCAGGCAGGACCTGTTATTCACCAAGGACTCTTTTCCCAGAGCCAGTGGGTGAGCGCTGGGTGGGGAAAAGGTATTCACTATGTTACAAAGCAAGTGCCGACTCATGGCACAAAATGAAACTCTTTTGATGAGTAAAAATGAGGAAATAATAATTTTTATGTTTGGCTATCAAGAACTTACTTTAAAAAAGAAAGAAACAAACAAAAGTACATTCCTTACTCCCATCTTCAAAGGAATCAAAAAGGGAGGTCTACTGAGTTTTCAGATTCCTTTAATATTAAGGCTGAAGTTTGATAGGCAGGTTTAAGTTTGGAAAAGAGAAGGAAGAGAGGATTCTGGAACCCACTGTCAGCTAAGGTAGATTCAATTCCAGATCATAGCTAACTCACCAGAAAAAAGGACTTGTTATCCTTTTCATCCCAGAAGAAGAAACTTTGGGGAGTGCCTTCTCCTCCCTGTTCTAAGGTCTAGAAAGGCGATGACGGAGATATTCAAGCATTAGCTTTCATTCATCTTACCTCTGCATCTCTTTTTTAATCTAGGAGATGTTGTAATAAATATTTACGGAATATTCTTGATGATTCATTTTTTAAGTTTATTTACTGAATTAAAATGATTGTACATTCTGGACATCTTTTATTCAACATAAAATATGTTTATAATTTCTTTCCTAATGATTTTGTAAAATAGACTTTCAGCTTCATCATTTTCTTAGAGCTAACCCCATTGCAGCCTTCCATTTCCTATCTACAGGTAGGCCGGCTCACCAAACCTCCTCACTGAATTTGTCTACTGCAGCCAGTGTCCTCCTCTAGGAAAAACACATTCTGGTTTCTGCCTTCTCTCTCCTCACCTTGCCAAAACATATGGCTATTACTTCAACATCACAGTGAATTGTGGTGCTTGCCAGGGTACTTGCCTTCGCTGGGGTGGAATCCTTTATCTTTTTAGCAGGTAAGAGAAGTGTCTTTAAGATAACAGATAATGCTAATCATTTCCTACATTAATCATTTAAGTAACTTAAATAAATTAACAACCTGCAGTATACAAATGATACAATCTTGCTTGCTGAAAATGAAGAGGACTTATGATGAAAATCACAGACCACCGTCTTTAGTATGGATTACGCATCAACATAAAGAAAACAGAAATCCTTTAAACTGGACCAATCTGCAACCTCACAATAAATGGAGAAGATGTGAAAGATTTCATTTTAGTTGGATCCTCAATCAATACTCATAGAAGTAGCAATCAAGAAATCAAATGACTTACTGCTTATTCTTATTCTCTCGTTCTCCTATGCTGCAAAATTGTTGGAAAAGCAAAGGTGCCACTTTGAGGACTAAAGTGCATCTGACCCAAGCCTCATATGCTTGCAAAAGCCAAACAGTGAATAAGGAAGACTGAAGAAGAGTTGATGCATGTGAATTAAGGTGTTGGTGAAGAATATTGAAAATTTCATGGACTCCCAGAAGAACAAACCAATCTACCCTGGGAACAAATACAGCCAAAACGCTAGTTAGGAGCAAGGATGGTGAGATTTCATCTCATGTACTTTGGGCATACTCTGCAGAAGGACAACATGCTGGGTAAACTAGAGGGTCAACAAAAGGGAGGAAGATCCTTAACAAGATGGGCTGACATCATGGCTGTAACAATGGGCTGGAACACAACAGCTGTGAGACTGGCACAAACTCACTGCTGTGGAGTTGATGGCAACTCATAGCGACCCTACAGGGCAGAGTAGACTGCCCCATAGAGTTTCCAAGGAGCATCTGGTGGATTTGAACTGCCAACCTTTTGGTCAGCAGATGTAGCACTTAACCACTATGCCACCAGGGTTTCCATGAGAATGTCAAAGGAGAAGAAATTGTGTTGCACATAGTTGGTGCTATGAACCAATCTGGCAGCCTCTAACATCAACAAGTAACTTGTGAAATATCCTGTGGAACAAAAGAGGCCAAAAAGTCAGCCCTCTGAATCCTCACTGAGCACCTGTTTAATTTGGAACCTGTCTGTATAAAGCAGTGGGTACAATATTTGAAGATCCAGAGATGGCGAACTGAGATCTAGCATTCTAAGAAGCTAGTGTTCAACGTGTTTAGTAAACCAGTCATCCCAGCAAAGCATGGGAGAATGAGAGAACAAGAACAAGACACAAACAGGACCCAGAAGGTTTATTTAGGGCAGCCATGAAGGAGGGATCAGAAAAGAAGAACAAACCAAACATCCTACAAGGAGGTGGCCATGAAAAGACATGTGTAGGGAGGACATTCTAGACATAAATAATAGAAGAAATAAATGCAAGAGCCTGTGGGAAAGAAGGAGTTCTGTATAGAGAGCGAAACAGCAAGGCTCCCCATGAAATGAAACTAAGCAGGTGGTTAAGCATCATACCGTGGGTACTGGGGGCTTTAAAAGGTTTTAAGTAGGAATGGCAGCCAGGGACTACATGTCAGACTGAGGACTCCAGCATAACTGGGAAAGCACATTTGGGGTCACCTCAGTGTGACCAAAAGGTGAAGAAAGGAGAAGCTCAAATAGGGACAGGGTTCTGACACAGCAAGGTAAGGTACTTTCCAGAACCAGGAGACAAAATCTTAAGCACCAGCAGTCAGAACATGGCATTAGGAAGGGGCAGTAAGGGATGCCTTGAAAGACATGACGTCATTACTAGACAAGGGGGATATAGTTCAGTGTTCCAGGTGTGGCATCATTGTTTCTGCTTGAGGTGCTTGTGGGGGCATCCCTCTGCAATAAGATGAGGGGGGGAAATGAAGCTTGGGAGTTACTACCAAATAGCTTTAAAGCATGAGGGATGAAGCTGGCTACAGAAACAGTAGAAATGTGGGGGATTAGGGGCCAAGGACAAAACTGGAGAACTGAAAATAAAATAATCCCAGAACTAAAACCAAAGAGGAACAACAAGGGAATGAAGTGGATGGCCAGGGCAGAATTCTGCCACAGATACATTTATTTTAATACTCTGCCTTTCAAAAAACAGTACCTGATTAAAAAGTAATATATTAGGGTACCTAAACAGACGTTTTGACATCTGAGGCCTCCTACTTGTTGCTAGAACCAATTTCTTTTTAGTTTTAACCAATCAAACTAAAATTAAGCAAGTAGGTAATTTACTGTGTAAACATTCATATATTTTTGAATGAACCTATTTCAATAGCATATTTGTGTGGGAGAATTGCTTGGTGTTTATCTACTAAATCTACACGTTTTACTTTCTATTGTATATTTGCTGAGTGAGTTTCCACTGGACAGAGGGGTCAGCAGGAAATAAGAGTTCATGAAAATACAGATAGAGGTTTTCTATTAAAAAAAAAAAAAAAAAAAAAAACAAGATTCAAAGCAAACAAAAACAACCAGAAGTGACTTTAATGAGACAAGCAGAGGTAGGCTACATCAGGGCACCCTGGAACAAACAAAAGGACAGAGAAGACCAAGAAACAAGAATACAACAGGCAAGGTCATAAAGACATCTGGAAAATTGCCTCAGTTGCCCTCACAGGAAGCTGACCCCTTTCTACTTCAGATTTCAGCCAATATTTCTCTGTAACTCACTGTCTGACGACAGCAGCTTGCTATGGGATGGACCTGTGAGGTGGAAGGCATGGGACACGCCAAGCCAGATAGCAGAGAGGAAGGGCCATCTCAGGTCACTTGGCCAAGCACTGAACTGAAGGGGATACAATGAGACCCAGCTGACAGCTGGTGAGCCCCTTTCCATCTTGGAGCCCTTCAAATCTAAATATAATAGTATTATAAAGGAATTTTAAGAGGACTTAATCCCCCATGTAAATTAAGTGTTTGCATCAGGTAACACGTCCTAGATTGAACTGTCTCCCCCAAACATACATGTCAACTTGGCTAGGCCATGATTCCCAGTTGTGTGGTTATCCTCTACTTTATGATTTGATGTAATCATCCTATGTGTCATCCTTATCTCTGCCTGTGACCAATGATGCAAGATTACGTTAAAGAGGATTAAAGAGGAAAGAACCTCCTTACTCAAGTCACATCCCTGATTGGATTTAAGAGGAATACACCAGGATTGTGGCCTATATCACCTTTTATCTCACAAGAGTAAAAGGAGAAAGAAGTCAACAGAGAGAGAGGGACTTCCTATCACCAAGAAAGAAATTCCAGAAGTAGAGTACATCCTTTGAACCTGAGACGACTGTGCTAAGAGACTCCCAGACCCAGGTAAGACTGATGACAAGGACCTTCCCCCAGAGCTGACAGACAAAGCTTTCCCCTGGCACTGGTGTCCTGAATTCAGACTTCCGGACGGTGAGAAAATAAATTTGTTTGTTAAAACAAACCACTTGCAGTATTTCTGTTAAAGCAGCACCAGATAAACTAAGACAAAATTTCGTACTCGGAGAACAGAATGCCACTCCAACAGATAACTAAAATGTGTATAAAGTAGGAGCCAGAAGAGTTTTAAGGTAGTTAACAGTAGAAGCTTAGATTGCCTTGAATAAACTGTCGGTGCCTCTATGGACATCACAGAACAGAGAAAGGAGAGTTGCCTTGGTCTCAAGGGATAAGGACCATAATTTCTGGGTTCTCAAAGGGTAGAGTCATGGCGTCCGAGGTTTCAAAGCACGGGTCTGCAATGTACAAGGTTTCTAAGACTCAGATCTTCACCAACTCATTTCAAGAGTTTGGAGCTGCCTTCTGTGAGTACCAAACACAATGGAGCCAGATTCGATACCTGAAGCTGAGGGGCAGGGCTGCCGTGCCCAAGGGGCAAAAGAAAGGGGCCTGCCAGAAACAAGGAAGTAGGATTGTCCACTTCAGATAGACTAGGAGAATGGGGCCACCCAAATATGAGACAGCAAATTTGTTGTCCCAGTGGGACCAAAAAGTGGAGCTGCAGTCTGGGGCTAAGAGCTCTCCACCAAGAATCCAGACAGTGTAGCCAGCAGCCACAATCTGAAGGGCAAGGCCATTGCCCAAATGGTATTAGAGAACAGAGGATTATTTTCAAACCTTGAGAGGTAATATGTGTTCTGCTGACTTACTTTCTGCCTATGATCTCTTCTTTCCCTCCACTTTTCTTCCGTTTCTGCCTATGAGCTCTTGTTTCCCTCCACTTTTCTTCCGTTTGCAATGTAAACATCTACCTTGTGCCTGTTCCACCACTGAACTTCGGAAGCTAAGCTTATATTCTAGATTTCACAGACGACGAGGAATTTTTCCCCAGATTTTGGACCTGGAGTGAATTTAAGACTTTTGGGAGGTTATGATGCAATGATGGAATGAATGTCTGTTACCTATGGCAAGGACATGAATTATGGCGGACCAAGTGGTAGAATGTCATGCATTATATGCCCCTCAAAACATGTATCAATTTGACTAGGCCATGATTCCCAGTATTAGGTGATTGTCCTCTGTTCTGTGATTTGATATAGCTGTCCTATGTGTTTTAAATCTTATTATCTGCCTGTGGTTAATGAAACATGAGTAGGCTGCATTAAAGGGGATTAAGGTGAGATGTGACACTTTTACTTAAGTCACATCTCTGATGTATGTAAGGAGAGTTACCCTCGGTATGGCCTGCATCATCTTTTATCTTAAAAGAGATGAAAGGAGAGCAAAGTTGGCAGAGAAACAGGGACTCCACACCGCCAAGAAGAAAAGTTAGGAGTGGAGTAGTTCTTTGGTCCTGGGGTCCCTGTGCTTAGAAATTCCCAGACCCCAGGGAAGGTTGACGGCAGAGATCAGACAGAAGGGGAAGGCCTTCACTTGGAGCTGGCACTTTGAATTCAGATTTTTAGACTGAGAGAATAAATTTCCATTACAGCAGCGCTAGACAACTAAAACAACTGACGACTATAAAATTTCTCTTTTGAGTTCGCAGGCAGCTAGATGGCAGTATTTCATGCTGTGACATTGTGTTAAGTGCTGAAATTAATGTCTGGTTGACTTCATTTGAGTAACACTCATTTTACAAAAGGTACGTTGACTCTTCCATAAAGCGGAGGAAGGAGCGTCTGCTTTATCACTAACGTTACCAGTTCTTTCCCGTTCTGTGAATGCCAGGCAGCTTTCACGGGATTCTCCCTCGCCCCATTGGCACAAAACTGCTCTCTGCGGGAACCGAACTGACCCAACCCTGCTCTCCTTCCTCACCGCCTCCGCGTGTTGGCACAAGCGCTCACGGACGTAGAAGGATGCGCGCGGCTGGCTGCAGGGGACGCAGGGAGGAAGCTGGCCGTGGAAGGACAGGAGGAACTGCATGTCCCGCGGCCGCCTTCCAGACACGGCTGCCACCTCCTCGTTCCCTGCCTAAGTTTCCCCGGCCACCTTCCTTGCCCTTCGGCCCCGCGGACCCTCCTGGCGCCCCCTCTTTGGTCACCTTCCGGCCCCTCGCCGAGGGCGCTCTCCACTAGCACTCTCCCCGGGGCCACTCTTCGCGCACCCCCGTTGCGCGACCCGCCTGCTGACCCTTCTCGTCCCAGCCCCTCTCGCTAGTACCGCTCCAAGTCCCGCGACCCGTGCACACCCCCAGGCCCGACTCCCGGGGTATTCTCCGGCCAATTTCTCCTGCCAGACGCTGGCGCATCCTTCCCAGCTAATTGCCCGGATAAGCACTGCTAAGGCAGGCGACGAGCAAGCACTTCTCCAAGTGGGAATCCCAGACCCAGTCGCAAACTCCCCAAGGGCTCGGGTAGGCGCACTCACCAGTTAGTCCCTGTCTGCAGCGCTGAGGGCGGGCACCTCTCACCGCGACGACGGCGACAATGACCTACCGGTCAAGGAAATAGCAACTCTCAAAACAATCGCCGTCTGGGCGGGAAGGGGCTGAGCTTGGGAAAGTCGGCCTCCCTCCAGGAGATTTAAATAAACCGATGGGCGGCATAAAGCTCCAGGCCAAAACCGTGGCCCCAGCCCTGGCGGAGGTCGGTGTCCAACCCCGAACCCCGCTGTCCATTGTCTTCAGCGGGGCAGGTGGGCTTGACGGTCCGCACCCCGGGCCGTCCCTCCCCCGACGGGGCACACCCTCACACCAGCAGTGCCAAAGTCTTCCTGGGAGATCCCGGAAGGTTATCTGAGCCTCCACCCTCTGCTTTCTTCCTCCTCTGAAACTGTAGGAAACACACAACTAGTGCAGGAGCCCGTATCTATCTGTCTGCTTGTGTGGCACCACAAGCCTTGCTGAGAGCAGCTGGAAGCAGTTGACAGAAAGTACCGGAGAAAAATGGTAAAGTGGACTGGCGACCAGGAATGTAGGGCAGGGCTGTGGGTTTCTGTGTGTTCCTTTGGTCCTTCTGGGCCTCAGTTTCCCTTTGGTGAAGTTTTTTGGGACCTTCCTGATTCAGGAAGCTTGAGCACCTGGGGGAAAGGAAAGTGGAACCCAGAGAGGAAAGGGGGCTCATTCAGTCCCTCAGCTAAGACAGCAGCACTCTGCCTCAAACCCAGGGCTAGGGACTTTGGGTTTAGAGCTCCAGCCCCACAACCTGCCCTCTTGGCTCTCCTCCTCATCCATCTGGTGGTTGACAGGTTTACCTCTCTCTGCTTGCCTGACAGAAACTCCCACAGGAGTACAAAAGCCCAGGAGAGAGGACAACAATAGTGCCAGCAGGGGAAGAAGCCAGTTCAAGCAGCGTTTGCTTTCCAGACAGAAGACATCTTCGTGGAAATTTCTGGCTATTGACAGCTATGGGTTATCCCACCTGGAAATAAGGACTCGTGTCCTTTCATTTTCATGAACCAGGAAATGAAATAAATGTCAAATTCTCGTATATAAAATGAAATGCTTGTAAATGCAATCGACTAGAAACAAAATTCTCAGGCCATTTCTAATCCATGCCTGAAAAACACTTCATCAATGTTTAGCAACAGAAAGAAAATACAGACCACCATCCAGCTAATTCTCCAGCTGCAGCTGCTAGAAGAGCCTCCATGGGACTGAGAGGGCATGTTAGCTTGGGACCCTGGCGAGGCCACTTCTCTGCAGTCCGGTGGGCTCTTCAGAAAAGACCAGTGGGCACCTAAATGAGGTGGGTGAATCTGAGACCGAAGAATGCCATCCCACTGCCTGTTAGGCTCTGGCCTCAGTATTGTCCAATAATTTGATATCCTCACAAAAGGTATAGCTGATAGTATTTAGAGATATTAACTAAAGTTTCTTTTCTCTTGCCTTTGCCCTCTGTTTTAGTCAGTTAGGGCTGCTCTAGCAGAAATACCACAGAGTGGATGGCTTTAACAAAGGAAAGTTTACTCTTACATAATCCTGTAGGTTGTAAGTCCAAATTCAGGATGTCCATTCCAGGGGAAGGCTTTTCGCCTTGTCAGCTCTGGAAAGTCTGATATTGCACCAGTCTTTGGTGAGGGAGCATCTTGGCGCAAGAATCTCAGGTCTGAAGGATGCGCTCTTCTCCCAGTGCTACTTTCTTGATGGTGTGAGCTTCCCGATTCTCTGCTTGCTTTCCTTTGCTTTTATCTCTTGTAGAATGAGAGGACTGAGGGTGGGCAAGACATACGCCAGGGAAACTCCATTTGCAGTGGAGCACGGAGGTGACCCAAGAAGGGATTTACAGTCCCACCCTAATCCTTTAACATACAGCATAGGGAAATCACAAAATGGAGTGCAGTCATAGAAAACAGGTAATCATGGCCCAGCCACATGGCTACACATATTTTTAGGGGGACACAATTCAACCCATGATACCCTCGTTCCTGTTGCTTTGTACCGTTTGCTATTCTCTTTGCATTCTGGTGACTGCTACATTTTTCTAGAACACCACTCAGAAAGGACAGAAAGCCACAAGAATAGTGTTTTAGAACACCATACAGAACACAAAACTGCAAAGGACAATGTTTTTCACAGTCAGCAGGGCCCATGGAAAAACAAAACAACAACAAAAAATCCACTGCCTTCAAGTTGATTCTAACTCATGGCAAATCTATAGTACACAGTAGAACTGCCCATATGGTTTCCAAGGAGCACCTGTAGATTCTAACTGCTGAACTCGTGGTTTACAGCCTTATGTCTTAATCACTACACCGCTACAATTTCACTGAGCCCTTCGTAGATGTTAAAAGCAATGCAATAGGTCAAAAGCAATGTTTTTGTTGATAATGAAATCTTCCTGCCTTAGAAGTCTGAGTATGTGTGTGTACGTGTTTGGGTGTGTGTCTATGTGTAAGTGCACCCAGACTCAGCTCTTTGTCAGAGCCAGCCAAGCCAAGTGCCGTCGAGTCGGATCGAGAGGCTCAATTTTTCACAATCAGTGGCAAATCCAATGAGGTCTTCACTTTGGTTATCTGCTTTTCTCTTTGGTCAGATCTGCAGTGAAAGGGAAGATTACTGTGTGACTGGGCCTGTCCATGTGAATTTGTTGGGAAAGTGCAGACTGCCACAGATATTTTCATGTTTAAGAATATTAAATGAAATATTCACATAAAATATGTGTTAATCACTTCCCGTGAACCAGATGTATACCATGGGCAGACTTGTTCCTGTCCTGTCAGTCCTAATCTACAGGATAAAATGGTACCACTGACTGAATGAGAGCATTTCTCACACAGTGAGGACCTTCTAAGAATGACAGTACAGGGCCTCTGTGAACCCGCAATCTAGTAAGTCAAACATCCAGGGATAGACAAGTACTTCCACACAGCTTTATCTACACTCGTATTTTCCAGGAAAATTTTTACCTGATTAGTTTCATTCTAAACCATTGCCTCTGACTTAAATTCCTAGCAGATTCCACAGAAGAGTACCAGTGAGCTGACTCCCTCTCATAGCAACTCCATCCACTGCAGAGTGGAACTGTGATCCATAGAACTTGCTTTAAAAAAAAAAAAAAATTATCACAAACAGAAGCAGAACAACTTAATAAACTTGTCACAAAATAAGAGACTGAAAAAGTAATCACAAAAATTACCCACTCCCCCCAAAAAAGTCCTGGCCCAGACAGCTTCTATCAAACTTTTAGGGAGGAGTTAATTCCAATACTACTAAAGGTATTTTACATCATATTAATTCTACGAAGCATCATATTCATTCTACTGAAGAATCCATCAAATTCATTCTATGAAGCCACTATAACCCTGACACCAAAACCAGGTAGACACAGAACACTCAAAGACAATTACAGACCAATATCTGAAATGAACTTGGAAGCAAAAATCCTCAATAAAATTCTAGCCAATACACTTCAAAAATATGTCAAATAAAATAGTTCAGCATAACCAAGTAGGATTCATACCAGGGATACAGGGATGCACGGATGCACGGATGCACGGATGGTTCAGCATGAGGAAAACAGTTGATGTAGTCAACCACATAAACAAAAGATAAGAATCACTTGACTTTATCAATTGATGCAGAAAAGACATATGACAAAGTCCAACATCCATTCATGTTAAAAACTCTCAGCAAAATAGGAGTGGGAGGGAAATTCCTGAATATAACAAGGGTCATCGATTCAAAGCCAACAGCAGACATTATCCCGAATGGAGAGACTGAAATAATTCACCCTGAGAATAGGAACCAGACAAGGATGTCCATTGTCATCACTTTTGTTTAACATTGTGCTGCAAGTTTTAGCCTGAGCAATAAGACACGATAAAGAAATAAACAGCATTTGCATTGGTAAAGAAGAAGCAAAAGTATCTCTATGATCAGATGGTATGATCTTGCACACAGAAAATCCTAAAGAATCCATAAATAAACTACTGGAACTAATAGAAGAGTTCAGCAAAGTTTCAGGATATAAGAGAAACATAAATCAGTAGGATTCCTTTACACCAACAAAGAGACCATCAAAGAGGAAATCGCCAAATCAACACCATTTACAATAGCCCCTGAGAAGAGAAAATCCTTAGGAATAAATCTAACCAGAGATTGTAAGAGACCTATAGAAAGAAAATTACAAGACCCTGTAGCAAGAAACCAAAAGAGACTTACGTAAATTGAGAAACCTACCTTGCTCATGAATAGGAAGAATTAACATCGTGAAAAAGGTTTATTCTCCTCAAAGTAATCTATACATACAATGCAATTCTAATTCAAATTACAATGTCATTTTTAATAAGATGGAGAAACAAATCACCAACTTCGTTTGAAAAGGTAAGAAACCCTGGATAAATAAAGCTCTACTGAAGAAAAGGAACACAGTGGGAGGCATCACACTACCTGACTTTAGAAAATATTACTCTGCCACAGTAGTTAAAACAGCCTGGTACAGGTTCAAAAACAGACATACAGATCAATGGGACAGAACAGAGACTCCAGAAAGAACACCATCTGCCTATGAACAGCTGGTATTTGACAAAGGCCCAAAGGCCATGGACTGGGGAAATAACAATTTCTTTTACAAATGGTGTTGGCAAAATTGGATATCCATCTGCAAACAACTGAAACAAGATCCATATCTCACACCTCACACAAAAACTAACACAAAATGCATCAAAGACACAAATATCAAATCAAAAATGATAAAAAATTATGGAAGAAAAACTAGGGACAACAAATGAAGCTCTAATACACAGCTTGAAGAGACTACAAAATCTCACCAACAATGCACAAACACCAGAAGAGGAAATAATTAAATGGGAACTACGATTATGCTCATCCAAAGACTTCATCAAGAGTGTATAAAGATTGCCACAGGCTGACAACAAAGTATTTGGCAGCCACAAATCCAATCAACATCTAATTCTCAGGATCTATAAGGTACTGCAAAACACGAACAACGGGCAAAGGATATGGACAGACACTTCTCAAAAACAGACATCCAGGCAGCCAAAAGGCACATGAGGAAATGCTCCTGATTATTAACTATTAGAGAAATCCAAATCAAAACTAAAACGAAATACCATCTCGCCCCAACAAAGTTGAAACTAATCCAAAAGATATAAAATAACAGATGTTGGAGACATTGTGGAGAGATTGAAACTATTCTTCATTGCTGGTAGGAATGTAAAATGGTGGTGAAATCTCTTTAGAAAATAATTAGGTACTGTCTTAAAAAGCTAGAAATAGAAATACCATATGATCCAGCAATCCCACTACTTGCAATATATCCTAGAGAAATAAGGGCTATCACATAAACAGACACATGCTGTCATGGATTGAACTGTGTCCCCCCAAAAATGTGTGTAGCCATGTGACTGGGCCATGATTCCCAGTAGCTTGTGATTGTCCTCCATTTTGTGATTTTCCTATGCTGTATGTTAAAGGATTAGGGTGGGACTGTAAATCCCTTCATAAGATCACCTCCCTGCTCCACTGTAAAGGGAGTTTCCCTGTATGACTTGCCTCCAGCCTTAATCCTTTCATCCTGCAAGAGATAAAAGGAGAGGGAGACAGGCTGAGAACTGGGAACCTCATACCACCAAGAAAGCAGCACCGGGAGAAAAGCGTGTCCTTCATACCCAAGGATTCTGGGTCAAGATGCTCCCTGAACAAAGACTGATGCAATATCGGACTTTCCTCCTGAGCCAACAAGAGGAAAGCCTTCCCCTGGAGTGGACACCCTGAATATGGACTTGCAGCCTAACAGACTATGTAAGAATAAACTTTCCTTTATTAAAGCCATCCACTGTGTAGTATTTCTGTTAAAGCAGCCCTAGCTGACTAAAACACATGCACACAAATGTTTGTGGCAGCACTATCCACAATAGCAAAAAGATGGAATCAACCTAGGTCCACATGAACAGAAAAATGAATAATTCCCAACACTTTATGGTTGTCCTCCATTTTGGGATTTTACCATGCTGTATGTTAAGGATAATTAGGGTGGGACAGTAAATACCTTCCTAAAGTCACCTCCCTGCTCCACTGTAAAGGAAGTTTCCCTGGAGAGTGACTTGCACCACGTTTTATGCTTTTTATCCCACAAGAGATAAAAGGAAAGGGAAGAAAACAGAGAGTGGGGACCTCATACCACCAAAAAGCAGTGCTAGGAGCTGAGTGCATCCTTTGTAAAGGACTGGGGTCCCTGCACCTTAGAAGCCTCCAGTCCAGAGGAAGATTGACGACAAGGACCTTTACGTACTGCCAGCAGAAAAAGCCTTCCTCTGGAGCTGACATCTTGAATTTGGACTTACAGCCCACTGGACTGTGTATGAATTATCTTTTCTTTTTTTAAAGCCTTTCACCTTGTGGTATTTCTGTTACAGCAATATCAGATGACTAAAATACTATGATATATTTACACAACTGAACACTATGCAATGCCAAAGAACAATGATGATTTTTTACAAAACATCTGATAATCTGGAATTAACTGACAGACATTATGCTGGGTAAAATTTGTCAGCTGAAAAAGGACAAATATTGTGTATGACCTCTATTATAAGTACTTAAGAAAAGGCTTATGCACAGAAGAAAACACTCTTTGATGGCTACAAGGGTGGGTAGGGAGGGAAGGTTATTGATAAACTAGACAGTCAACAGAAGTTCAGTTAGGTGTACTTAAAAATCTGTCAAACAAACCACAATCAACAGAAGAGAAAATAGATAAATGGGAACTATCATCAAAAGACTTCATTAGTAGAATTAAAATGCCACCTGCAGAATGTGAAAAATATTTGGCAACTATATGTCAGACCGGTGCCTGATCTCCATAATGTATAAGGTACTACAAAATATCAATGAGAAAAAGATAAATCTTCCAATGAAGCAATGGGCAAAGGAGATGGGCAGACACTTCTCTAAAGAGAAGATCCAGGCAGCCAAAAAACACATGCAGACATGCTAACGATTACTAGTTATTAAAGAAATCCAAATCAAAACTACAATGAGATACCATCTCACCCCAACAAGATTGGCTATGATCCAAAACACACAAAACGACAAATGCTGGAGAGGCTGTGGAGAAATTGGAACTCTCCTACACTGTTGGTGAGATTGCAAAATGGTGCAACCTCTTTGGAAAGCAATCTGGCATTACCTTAAAAAACTGGATATAGATATACCATTTGACCCAGTAATTCCACTGCTTTGAATATATCCTACAGAATGAAAGCCATTCACACCAACTGATACTTGCACACGAATGTTCATCGCAGCACAGTCCACAACAGCAAAAAGATGGAATCAACTCAGATGCCCAACAACAGAGAAATGGATGGGTGAACTATGGTATATATACTCAATGGAACACTATACAATGATAAAGAACAATGATGATTTCAGGAAGCATAATCTGGTTTCAACTGGAGGACATTATGTTGACTGAAAGTAGTCAGTGACAGAAGGACAAATATTGTATGAGAGCTCTAGGATAAGGTCTTAAAACCAGGCTCATGCATAGAAGAAAAGACTCTTCGATGGCTGCAAGGGTGGGGAGGGTGGAAGCGCGAGCGGGGTGGGTTTAGATTAAACAGTTGCTTGAAATTTGGTTGGGTGAAATCAGTGACAGCACACGTTAGTAAGAAGATCAATATTAACTGGACTTCAACACAACTTGAGTACTCCTCCCATTTTAACCCAATATTGCAAGGACAGAGTAGCTGGGGCTGGGGGCCAGGGACCATGCTGTCAGGGGAAATTGAGGCCAATTGGCTCAACTAGGCTTTTGCTAAGAAGGACTCTCTGCACCTTACTTGGTGAATGGCATCTAGGGTCTTGAAAGCTGTCAAGCTGCCATCTGAGGGTACAGCAAATGGACCTAACTCAGAAGGAACAGATGATCACAGAGGTCATAATGATTGGGGGAAAGAGCACCCAGAAGACAGAGAGACCCACGTGACTGGGTGTCTACATCGACTTGTAACCAGAAGAACCAAATGGTCCCTGGCCACCACCAGTGATAGCCGAGACAGAGCTCACAAAGTTGAGTCTCACTGGCAACACAAGAATAAATAGGGGTGCACCCTGAGATCTCCACTAAAAGACCACAACTGATGGTCCAGGGGCCTCGGGGTTCCCTTGGGAGCATGGCCTCTGGCCCTGATGCTGCCCCTGTCCATGAATCATAATGAAGGCCAACTCTTTGGATAGCAATGGGTTGGACTTGGTGACACAGAGTGACCATATTTTGTAAGCCTTTTATGGTTCTATGCTTCTATGGGATGTCATCCTGCTGACCTCATATTGGAGAAAGAGGAGTGGGTGGAGAGGAGGAGATAGGAGACTGTTGGGAGGATAGGACATGTATGAAGCAGAGAGGAAGAGTGTGCTGTCACCACGCAGGGAGAGCAGCGGAAGCTGCATGTAGGTGAGCATGCAAATTTATATGGAAATGTACATTTTCATTCAATCATAGTTAAAAAAAAAAAAAGAAATTCAGTTAGGTGAAGGTAGAGACAGCACACAGTAGAAAGCAGGTCAGCACAACTGGACTACACCATCAGCTAAAGTTTTCTAAATGCAACCCAACAGTTTAAAAGACAGACTTACAAGGACGTGTCTGGGGGACAAGGTTTCCGGGGACATCAGGGTCGATTGGCATATGTAGTTTTTAGTCTAAGAAATTGCTTTGCATTCCATATTGGTGAGTGAGGCCTGGGATCTTAAAAACCAGCAACGTTCCATCCAAGGAACAACAATTGGTTGCAACCCACCTGGAGCAGATGAAAACCGGGAACATCAAAGACATGAGGATGAGGAAAACATTAGCTCGGGAGATAGGAGGGTCCATATGACAGGTCGACTACATCAGCATGAGTCTGGAAGAACTAGGTGATGCCCAACTGCCACCAAAGACAGTCTTGATAGGAAACACAATGTAGAATCCCTGAGGTAGCATGAAAAAAGGGCTATGTACATGAAGAACTCTCTTAAAGACCTGACTTGATGGTCCTACAACCTGGACGGTCCCCTGAGAATATGGCCCCTGGACTTGCTGTTAGCCCAGAGCTGAGACTAGTACTGAAGCCAACACCTGAGACAAAGATTGGACCAGACTTGGGCCCACACAGTGATGCAGATGATGTGTGTACTTTATGGTTCAATATACACGAGGCTCTCCAACTGGTCTCCTTCTAGAGGGAGAGAAGAGGTTGAAGAGAAGAGGACAGGTGTCAGCTGAGTGGACACCGGAAGTAAAGAATGGAGGGAATGAGTGTGCTGTCACAGGGCAGGAGAGTAGATGAGTTGCATAGAGGTGGGTGCTCGTGGTTTTGGTGGCAAATTGACTTGGATTGTAAACTTCCACTTAATCACAATAAAAGATTACAAAAAACTTTTTTTTAACTCCAGACACATACCACTATGCAACTTTAGCTGCTCTTCCCACACTCTGACAGCATACTCCTCCTCTCTATCCCATACATCCAATATTCATTCAACCAACTCTTCCCATCTCCCATCTTGCCTCTGGACAGGAGCTACTCTGACAGTCTCATAAATATACTTAATCCAAGGAGTACACTCTTTAATAGCATCACTGTATGTTTTATAACCCAGTTCAGTCTTTGTCTGGAAAGTTGATTTCATTGCCAGTTTCAGCTAGCAGAGAGTGGAGGGGCCATGTCCCAAGGGGACCCTTCAGGATGTTAGACCATCAAATCTGGTCTCTTAGCTGAGTTCTGAATATGCACCCCCATTTTTCTCCAGCTACATCAGGGACTCTACATTGTGTTCTCTGTCAGGGCAGTCATTGGTGGTGGCTGGGCACCATCTAGTTCTTCTGGTCTCATGTTGATGTAGTCTCCTAATCATATGATCCCTTCTGTCTCCTAGGCTCCTGTTTTCCTCATGTCTTTGATGTCCTTGGTTCTCATCTACTCTGGGTGGGTTGGGACCAATTGATGCTACTTACATGGCAGCTTGCTAGCTTCTGAGATCCAGGCACCACCCACCAAAATGGGGTGCAGAACATTTTCTAGGAAAAGCAGTTACACCATTTAGCCTAGCTATCCCGCGAAACAATGGTCCCCAGATACCTGCCCCTGCTACTCTGACCTGTGAAATATTGGGTTGTATTCTGTAAACTTCTCAGCTTTTGTGTTGTCCAGCAGTGGTAATCTCCCTTCTACTGAGTGCTGTCGCTACCTTCACTTAATCCAATTCCTATTAACTATCTAATCTGTGAATACTCCTCTCCCTCCTTCATTTCCAATGTAATCATCAAAGATTACTTCCTTCTGTGCTTAAACTTTTTCTTGAGTCCTTATAATAGTGATCAGTTTCACTCAGCCTAATATCTTCCAAATGACTCCATGTTACCAGATGGTTCCCAAGATCACTGTCATTCTTTATCATTGCGTAGTATTCCTTTGTGTGAATATCCCGTAGTTTATTTATCCTTTCATCTGTTGATGTACACCTAGATTTTGCTCTTGTGGACAGTGCTGCAACAAACATTGATGTGTATGTAACGATTCATGTGGCAGCCTTTATTTCTGTGGGATATATTCCAAACAGGGATTGCTGGACCATGGGCTATGTCTGTTTCTACCTTTTTAAGAAAGTTTCAAATGGATTTCCAAAGTCATTGTACAATTTTACATTTCCACTAGCTGCGTATAAGAGTTTCAGTCTTTCTACAATTTCCCTTTTTGGGGAGGGGGGATTAATGTCAGCCTTGTTGGGGTGATATAGTATCTCACTACAGTTTCGATTAGAATTTCTCTAATGGCTGGTGATCATGAGCATTTCCTCATGTATTTATTACCTGCCAAAATGTCTTCTTTGGTGAAGTGTACGTTCATATCTTTTGCCCATTATTTAATTGGATTATTTGTCTTTTCTTGTTGAAGTTTTGTAGTGCTTCATAGATTATGGAGATCAGATACTAACATTTGTGGTTGCCATTTTTTTTTTTTTTTTTTTTTTTTGTCCCTCTGTAGGTAGTCTTGTTGCTAGTTTGGTGCAGTCTTTGGATGAGCATTCAATGTTTGATTGTTAGGCATGCCCAGTTATCTATTTTTCCTTTTGCTGTTTGTTCATTCTTAGTAATATTTTGTAGTCTGTTCATGCCGTGTATTAGTGTTACTACAAAAGCCTGGGAGTTTGGCTACCTGCCACAAAAAGCCAATTCACTGAGACAGGAGATTTTGGGGTGAGATCAAAGGTTTTATTTGCAAGCCAGCATTGCAAAGGGGCAGGGAGATATTCTCATCCTCAAATCCTGTCCAAATTGGTCAGGCAAAGTCTGAGTATTTAAAGGGAAAGACCGTACACAGATGTAAGGAACAACGTGGGCAGGTTGGGACATGTAGGGGATCACCTCAGTGGAGGTCAACTGGGTGCAGACCGACTGGGCAGAGACAATCAACTAGGTGGAGGTCTGCTTCACAATCTCTCCAGCCATCAAGGAAAACAGAGAAATGTTAGACTCACCGCCAGCAACCTAGAAGAACAATGCTCAAACACAAGTTACTTCCCCATCCTTCCAGCCTCCTACTTGGTTCTTTTATTACTGGTTTAATCAAGACAAAAGTAGTCATATATTTTCTATAATTAACTGAATCTATAGTGGAGCCTAGAGAGGGACTCACCCTATCATTTCCACTTGGGGCTGATGCAGTATGGAGGTCATGTCTTTCCTTGTGTGTTAGGGGTGATCTGAAACAGTGCTACCCTGGTATCCTTAGTTTTGAGCACCCCTGACTTGGAGGCTGTTTCAGCCTCAGTTTCATCAGGGCTGCCAGCATTGTCCCCGTTTTTTCTTTCATGATCTTTATTGTTTCAGATTTTATATTTATGAATTGATCAACTTTAAGTTAACTTTTGTGCATAGTATGGGATATGGGTCTAGATTCTTTTTTTTGGCAGATGGATACCCACTTTTGTCAATACCATTTACTAAGGAGACTGTTTTGTCCCCAGTTAATGGACTTTGGGCTTTTGTCAAATGTCAGCTCCTTATATAGGTGGATGGTGTTATTTCTGGATACTCTATTCTGTTGCATTCTGTTTTTGTACCAGTACCAGGCTGTTTTGACTATGGTGGCAATGTAATAGGTTCTGAAGTCAGATAATGTGAGGCCTCCCACTTTGTTCTTCTTCTTAAATAACGCTTTACTTACCTGGGGCCTCTTTCCTTTCCATATTAAGATGGTGATTTCTTTCTCCATCTCATTAAAACATAACACTAGAATTTTTATTGGGATTACAACAGACATTTTCACCACACTAAGACTTTCTATCAATGAGCAAGCTAAGTTTCTTCACTTTCGTTGATGTCTTTTGTTTTCTTGCAGCAGCCTTGTAGTTTTCTTTGAATAGGTCTTTTACATCTCTGGTTAGATCTATTCCTAAGTATTTTATCTTTGGGGGGACTATTGTAAACAGTTAGATTTGGTGATTTCTTCTTTGATTGTCTCTGTTGGTGTAAAGGAACCCAACTGATTTATGTATCTTTATTATAAGACATAAAGCCTGATACTTTGTTGAAATATTAGTTCCAGCAGGTTTTTTGTTTGTTTGGTTCATTTTTTGAGGATTCTTAGGGTTTTCTGTGTATAAGATCATATTATCCACAAGTGAAGATAGTTTGACTTCTTCATTGCCCGTTTGATTGCCCTTCATTTTTTATCTTGCTAGAACCTCCAGCACAATGTTGAGCAAAGGTGTTGACAGTACTCATTCTTGTCTTGTTCCCATTCGCAAAGGGAATGCTTTCAGGCTGTCTGCATTTAGGATGCTGTTGGCTGCTGGCTTTGCATTAAAAAAACAAGAAAACAAACAAACAAAAAAAACAGTGCTGTGGAGTGGATGCTAACTCATAGTGACCCTCTAGGATAAAGCTGCCCCATAGAGTTTTGACAAATTTGAACTGCTGACTTTTTGGTTAGCAGCTGTAGCACTTTAACTACTATGCCAACATGGTTTCCATTGGCTTTGCATAGATGGCCCTCATTATGCTGAGGAATTTCCCTTCCATTCCTGTTGTGCTGAAGGTTTTTAAAATGAATGCATGTTGGACTCTCATATGCCTTTGGGGCATCAATTGATAAAATCAAATGACTCATCTTTTGCTTTATTTACGTGGTTGACTACATGAATTGTTCTCCTGATGTTAAACCATACCTGGATCCCTGATATGAATCCTACTTGGTCAGGGGTCAGGGTGAATTATTGTTTTGATATGTTGTTTAAGTCTATTGGTTAGGATTTTGTTGAGGATTTTTGCATTGAAGCTTATGAGAGATGTTGGTCTCTAATTTTCCTTTTTTGTAGTGTCTTTACCTGGTTTTGGTTGTCAGGATTACACTGGCTTCATAAAACGAATTTGGGATTATTCCATCCTTTCTATTCTCTGAGTAATAATGATGCTAACTCTAAAAGTTTGGCAGAATTCTCCTGTTGGAACCATCAGTGCAGGATATATTTGGTTGGTTTTTTTTTTTTTTTAACTGTGTTTCGAATCTCTTCTTTTGTGAAGAGTTTATTAAGTTGTACTTCCGTTTGTGTTAGTCTTGGTGTGTGGTGTGTTTCTAAAAGTTTGTCTATTTCCTCTAGGTTTTTAAATTTATAAGAATACAATTTTTTTTTTTAAGGATACAATTTTTTGCTGCGTTCTGTTACGATTCTTTTAATTTCATTTGGGTCTGTTGTCATATCACCCATCTCACTGGTTATTCATGTTATTTGCTTCTTCTCCTGTTTTTCATGTGTCAGTTTTGTCAATGGTTTATCAATTTTGTTGATATTTTCAAAAAATCAGCTTTTCTTTCTTTCACTTATTTTTCTATTCTATAATTCATTTGATTGTGCTCTAATTTTTATTATCTGTTTTCTTCTGGTGTTTGAGGGGTTCTTTCATTGCCTTTTTTTACTTATTCAAGTTATAGGGTTAAGTCTTTGATTTGGGTCCTTTCTTCTTTTTCGGATGTGTGCATTTACTGAGATTAAATGACCTTAGAGCACTGTTTATTCTGTGTCCCACAGGTTCTGGCAGGACATGTTTTCATTCTCATTTGATGCTACGAATTTCTTTATTTTGTCCTTTATTTATTCTGTAACGCAGGAGTTTTTGAGCAAGGTATTGTTCAGTCTCCATGTGTTTGATTTTTCTACCCTTGCCTTTTTTTGCTGTTAATTTTGACTTTTATGGATTTATGATCTGAAACGATGCTTTGAAGTATTTCACTGTTGGATTGTATTAAGACCTGCTTTATGGCCTAACACACGGTCAGTTTGGGAGAACGTTCCCATATGTGTTGAAAAAGAAGGTACACTTGTCTTTTGTAGGGAGGTGTGCTCTGTACATGTCTACAAGGTTGAATTGGTTGACTGTGGCATTTAGACATTCTGAGTCTTTCTGGATGTTTTGTCCATCACTGAAAGTGGTGTTATGGTGATTAGGACTGTGCCAACTTGAGAACTCCATTTTTGGCTGCTTTATGGAGTGGCAGGGGCAGGACCTGTGATGGCTTCCCTCCCCTCAGCTCTTGTCTCCTACCTTCCACTACCTACTTCCTGTATGCTCACATTGCCAGCAGCTCCTGTTCTTTTTTGCATTTGGTTCCTGGACCTGAACTAGCAACTGTTGGATTCATCATCCCTTAAAGCTGGCCAGTGAGAGTCCTGTTTTCTGACCTGGGCTTACCAGCCCCAGCAGGCAAGGACAAACATGGTCACTATTTGTTGCTGAAAGTTTCAATATGTAAGCAGAACATAACAACTTAAATATTTATACACTCAATACCAGAGCATCTAAATACGTTGAACAAACACTGACAACATTTAAAAATTAAATAGACCACTCCAAAATAATAGTAGGAGACTTTAACCCTCCACTTTGAGTAATGGACAGATCATCAAAAAAAAAAAAAAAAAACGAAAAAGAAAAAAGCTCAGTAAAAATACAGAAGAGCTTATTGACCTATACAGAAGTTTTTACCAATCAACAGATAAGTACATCTGTTTTCTGATGCACATGGAACATTCTCCAGAATAGACTGTGTGTTAGGACATAAAGCAAGTCTCAACAAAACTTGGCTCTTGGCTTGGCAACAAAACCCAAATGACTGAATTATTGCAAAGATTCTTCTTGGACCATAGAGCCATATAAGTTGTAACCAGTAGCAGAAAAAACACAGGTAGAAATTTGAACTCATGGAAAATGAACAACACCTTTCTCAAAAAGCCATAGGGTATAGAAGAAATCAAGGACAAAATAAAGAAATTTACGGAATCAAATGAGAATAGAAACACATCCTACCAGAACCTACAGGACACAACAAAAGCGGTGCTCAGAGGTCAGTTCATCTCCATAAATGCACACATCTGGAATGAAGAAATGGCCCAAACCAAAGAACAAGTAGACAGCTTGAACAAGTAGACAGACAGCAACAGAGGAACCCCTCAGGTACCAGAAGAAAAGAGATAATAAAGATCAGAGCAGAACTAAATGAGTTAGAGAATAGAAGAACAATTGAAAACATTAACAAAAACAAAAGCTGGTTCATTGAAAAGATCAACAAAATTGATAACCCATCAGCTGAACTTACAACAGAAAAACAGGAGAGGAACAAATGACCCAAATAGGAAATGAGATAGCAGATGTCACAACAGCCCCAACTGAAATCAAAAGTATCATAATAGAATTCCATGAAAGACTGTACTATAACAGACTTGAAAACCTAGATAAAATGGACAGATTTCTAGATTCATATCACCAACCAAAATTATCACAGGCAGAAGTAGAATATCTTAGAAACCCATCACAAAGGAAGAAATTGAAAAGGTAATAAAAAAAAAAAAACTGCCAAACAAGAAAAGTCCATTGGCCAGGTGGCTTCACTGGAGAATTCTACCAAACTTTTAGAGAAGAGTTAACTCCAGTACTACTGAGGATATTTCACACCACAGAAAGGGATGGAATACACTCAAATTCATTCTAGGAAGTCATCATAACTCTGATACCAAAGCCAGGGAAAATCCCACTAAAAAAGGAAATTACAGACCAATATCACTCATGAACCTAGACGCAAAATTCTTCAACAAAATCCTAGCCAGTAGAATTCAACAACATATTAAAAAAAATAATTCATCATGACCAAGTTGGTTTCACACCAGAGACGCAAGACTTGTTCAACATCAGGAAAACAGTTATGGTGATCAACCACATAAATGACACAAAGGATAAGAATCACCTGATTTTGTCAACTGATACAGAAAATGCATTCAACAAAGTCCAACACGAATTCATGCTAAAGACTCTCAGCAAAATAGGAATAGAGAGAAAATTCCTCAACACAATAAGGGTCATTTATGTAAAGCCAACTGTCCACATCATCCTGAATGGTGAGAGATGGACAGAAGTCCCCTTGAGAGTGGGAACTAGACAGATTCCCACTTTTACCACTTTCATTCGACATTGTTCTAGAGGTTCTAGCCAGAGCAATTAGACAAGACAAAGAAACAAATGGCATCCACATCAGCAAAGAAGAAGTAAAAATCTCCCTGTTTGCAGATGATATGATTGCATATACAGAGAATCCTGAAGAATCCACAAGTAAACTACTGGAACTAACAGAAAAGTTCAGCAAAGTATCAGGATAGTAGATAAATGCAAGTAAATTCATAGTATTTCTTTACACCAACAAAGAGATCATCAAAGAGGAAATCACCAAATCAATACTAGTTACTATAGCTCCCAAGAAGATAAAACACCTAGGGTTAAATCTAACTAGAGGCATAAGAAACCTGTACAAAGAGCACTACAAGACCTTACTGCAAGAAACCAAAAGAGACTTACATAAATGGAGAATCCTACCCTCCTCGTGGATAGGAAGACTTAACATTGTGAAAATGTCTATTTTACCCAAAGCAATCTACATATACAATGCAATGCCAATACAAATTCTGGTGTCATTTTTTACGAGATGGAGAAACAAATCACCAGTTTTGGAAAAGGAAGAAACTCTGGAAAAATAAACTAGTACTGAAGAAGAAGAACACTGGAAGGCCTTACACTACCTGACCTTAGAATCTATTACACTGCTACAGTAGTCAAAACAGCCTGGTACTGGCACAAAAAGAGACATACAGACCAACGGAACAGAGATGCAATCCTAGAGATGCCACCACCTCTTATGAACAGCTGATATTCTACATCAGCTGTAAGACTGTAAACTGAGTAAAAACAGTCTCTTTAACAAATGCTGTTGACAAACAAGAGCCTCATCTCCCAGCTTATACAACAACCAGCTGAAAGTGGATTAAAGATCTAACTACCAAACCTAAAACAATAAAGATCATACAAGAGAAAATATGGTCACTGTGATGGACTGGATTGTGTCCTCACAAAAATATGTATAGCCACGTGGCTGGACCATGATTCCCAATATTTTATGATTGTCCTCCATTTTCTGATTTTCTTGTGCTGTATGTTAAAAGATTAGGGTAGGACTGTAAATCCCTTCATAGGATCACCTCCCTGCTCCACTGCAAAGGGAGTCTCCCTGGAGTATGACTTGCCCTACTCTTAATCCTTTCATCCTACAAGTGATAAAAGGAAAGAGAAGCAAGCAGAGAATGGGAAACCTCATAGCATCAAGAAAGCAGCACTGGAAGAAAAGTGCATCCTTTGGACCTGAGGTTCCTGCCCCCAAATTCTCCCTAGACAAAGACTGCCAAACTTTCCTCCAGAGCTGACAAGAGGGAAAGCCTTCCCCTCAAGTGGACATTCTAAATTTGGACTTGTAATCTACTGGACTGTGTAACAGTAAATCTTCCTTTGTTAAAGCCATCCTCTCTGTGGTATTTATGTTAGAGCAGCACTAGCTGACTAAAACAGTCACCAGTGGAAGTTCTAATACACTGCTTACACATACTTCAAAAATCTGACAAACAAAGCATGATCAAAAAAAGAGAAAATTGATAAATGGGAACTACTAAGAAGCAAACACTTTTGCTCATCCAAAGACTTGGTCAAATGACTTAAAAGACCACCTACAAAACAAGAAAAAATATTTGGCAACTACATGTTGGACCAAAGTCTGGTTTCCATAATCTACAAAGTACTGCAAAATATCAAAAAGACAAATGTAAATAATCCAGTTAAGCAATGGGCAAAGAAGATGCATGACACTTCACTGGAGGGGACCTCCAGGCAGCTAAAAGACACATGAGATAAAATTCATGATCATTAGCTATTAAAGAAATTCAAATCAAAACTACACTGAGATACTATCTCACCCCAATAAGATTGGCCATGACCCAAAACAAACAAAACAATAAATGCTGGAGAGGCTGTGGTGAGACTGGAACTCTCCTACACTGCTGGTGGGATTGCAAAATGGTACAACCTTTTTGGTTAGCAATTTGGCACTTCCTTAAAAAGCTGGAAATAGATATATCATTTAATCCACTAAATCCGCTGCTCAGAATTTATCCTACAGAAACAAAGGCTGTCATACGAACAGACACATGCAGACGAATGTTTACTGCAGCACAGTCTACAATAGCAAAAAGATGGAATCAACCTAGATCCCCATCAACAGATGAGTGGATAAACAAACCATGGTACATATACTAAATAAAACGCTATGCAATGATTAAAAAGAAAAGAAAAGAAAAACAATGATTTTAGGAAACATATCATAACCTCATTTCACTTGGAAGACATTATGCCTAGTAAAATCACTCAGCAGCAAAAAGACAAATGTTGTATGAGACCCTTGCTGTAAGGACTTGAAAATGGATTTATGTACAGAAAAAAAAGACTGTGATGGCTGGGTGAGGAGAGAAGGTGGAGCTGTAGATAGGTGGGCACACAAAATTGATTTGGATTGCATACTTGCACTTAATCACAATAAAAAATAAAAAAGAAATGTTGTGCCATCTGCATATTGCAGGTTGTTAATAAATCTTCCACCACCTAATGCCGAGTTCTTCATATAGTCCATCTTGTCAGATTTGCTCAGCATATGAAGATACAGCTCCTATGCATACCTTTCCTGATTTTAAACCATGTAGTATCTCCTTGTTTTTTTCAAATCAGTGCCTCTTGGAATATGCACAGATTTCACATGAGCACAATTACATGGTGTGAAATTTTCAGTTGTCATGGATTGAACCAAGTCCCCTAAAGAGTGTGTGCATCAATTTGGCTGGGCCATGATTCTCAGTATTATGTGGTTGTCCTCTATTTTGTGATTGTAATTTTCTTGTATGTTGTAAATCCTAATCTCTGCCTATGGTTAATGGCCAAGATTGCATTATATTAAAAACTATTAGGGTAGGAGTATAACGTCCTTACTAAAATCATATCCCTGATGCAATGTAAAAGGGATTTTCTTGGGATATGGCCTGCATCTTCTTTTGTCTTGCAAGATACAAAATGAAAGAGAAGAAAGCAGAGAGTGGGAACCTCATACAACCAAGAAAGAAGTGCCAGGAGCAGAGTGTACCCTTTGGACTTCAGGCTCTTGAGTTGAGGGGCTGATAGCAAGTACCTTGCTCCAGAGCCACAGAGAAAGGACTTCCACTGGAGCCAGTGCCCTGAGTTCAGACTTCCAGCCTCCTGGACTGTGAGAGAATAAATCGCTCTTTGTTAAAGCCCTACACTCATGGTATTTCTGTTATAGCAGCACTAGGCTCACAAAAGACTCATAAGAACACAACAACTTGGCTCTAAGCTATAAAGATAATCTTGAAAATATTGTTTAGGAAAACAAATCATCAAAAGGAACACAAAAGTCTTTCCACTCTTATTCTTTTTTATTAGTCAGTTCTGACTCACGGTGTCTTTGTACACAACAGAATGAAACATTGCATGGTCCTGTGCCATGCCCACGATTGTGGTTACACTTGAGCCCATTGCTGTAACCACTGTGTCAACCCATGTCATTGAGGGTCTTCCTCTTTTTCCCTGACCCTGTACTTTACCAAGCATGGTGTCCTTCTCCAGGGACCGGTCCCTCTTAACAGCATATTCAAAGTATGTAAGATACAGTCTTATCATTCCTCCCTCTAAGGAGCACTCCAGTTATACTTCCAGTAAAAATTTGTTTGCTCTTTTGGCAGTCCATGGTATATTCAATATTCTTCTCCAACATCACAATTCAAAGGTATCAATTCTCCTTCTGTCTTCCTTATTCATTGTCCAGTCTTTGCATCTACATGATGAAACTGAAAATAACCATAGCTTGGGTCAGGCACATGTTCATCTTCAAGAAGACGTGTCTTCTTTTCAACACTTTAAAGAAGTCTTTTGTAGGTGATTTGCCCAATGCAATTGATTTCCTGACTGCTGCTTCCTAAGTGTGAAATGTAAAATGAAATCCTTGACAACCTCTGTCTTTTCTCTGCTTATGATAATGTTGCTTATTGGTCCACTTGTGAAGACTTTGGTTTTCTTTTTGTTGAAGTACAATCCATACTGACTGGCTGTGGTCTTTGATCTTCATCAGTAAGTGTTTCAAGTTTCTTCACCTTCAGCAAGCAAGATTGTGTCATTTATATAACACAGGTTGCTAATGAGTCGTCTTCCAATAGTGACACACCATTCTTCTCCACGTAGTCTAGCTTTTCAGATTATAGGTTGGATACATATGGTGAAAGGATACAACCCTGACACACACATTTCCTGACTTTAATCTATGCAGTGTGTCCTTGTTCTGGTCAAACAACTGCCTCTTCATCTGTATACAGATTCCTCATGCGCACAAGTCAATGTTCTGGAATTGCCATTCTCCATAGCATTATCCATAATTTGTTATGATTCACATAGTCAAAAGCTTTCAGAGTCAATAAAACACAGATAAACGTCTCATCAGTATTCTCTGCTTTCAGCCATGATCCATCTGACCTCCGTAATATCTGTTTTAGTCAGCTAGGGCTGCTCTAACAGAAATACCACCAAATCGATGGCTTTAACAAAGGAAGGTTTATTCTTACAAAGTCCAGTAGGCTACAAGTCCAAATTCAGGATGTCCGCCCCAGGGGAAGCTTTTTCCACTTGTCGGCTCTGGAGGAAAGTCAAGTAATGTATCAGTATTTGTCCAGGGAGCATCTTGGCACAGGAACCTCAGGTCTGAAGGACACCCTCTTCTCCCGGTGCTGCTTGCTTAATGGTGTGAGGGTCCCAATTCTCAGCCTGCTTCTCCTTCCTTTTATCTCTTGCAGGATGAAAGGATTAAGTGTGGGGCAAGCCATACTTCAGGGAAACTCCCTTTACAGTCGAGCAGGAAGGTGATCTTATGAAGGGATTTACAGTCCCACCCTAATCCTTTAACATACAGCATAGGAAACTTAGAAAATGGAGGACAATCACAAGATACTGGGAATCATGGCCCAGCCACATGGCAACATATATTCTTCAGGAGACACAATTCAATCCATGACAATACCGTGTTCTGAATCCAGTCTAAATTTCTGGCAGTTCCCTGTCAATATACTGCTGCAGACACTTTTGAATGATCTTCATGAAAGTTTTATGTGCATATGATGCTAATAATATTGATTGATAATTTTCACATTCAGGAATAGGCATAAATATGAATCTCTTCCAGTCAGTTGGCCAGGTAGCTATCTTCCAATTGTCTTGGCATAGACAAGCTAGCACTTACAACACTGCATCCCTTTGATTATACATCTCAATTGATATTCCACCAATTCCTGGAACCTTGTTTTTCGCCACTACTTTCAGTGCTGCTTGGACTTCTTTCTTAAGCACCATTGGTTCTTAATGATATGCTACCTCTTAAAATGGTTGAAGGTCAACCAGTTCTTTCTGATATAATGACTCTCTATTGCTTCCATGTTCTTTTCATATAGTACATATTTCATGTAGTACATATTGCTAACAAAAATATATCAGAAAAAGAAAAGATAGCCTTAATTGCAGTTTATCATAACTCCAACATGTTGTAAATTAGGGGCTACCTGTACCTCCATGGTAAAATAAATTGGGACTATGTCATGTTTTTAGGACACAATTCAACGTATAACACAAAGCACTTATTTCTTACTTTGTAAAGGAAATTGAATCTTTTTTTTTTTTTTTTAATATATGAGCAAAGCCTATTCACAGCTATTTGTTCTTTTTATGACTTAGGTCAAAGTTTACAGCAGCACAAACTACTTTCTCATTGCAACATTTATACACAAACAATTCTGTTTCACTGGTTGAAATCCTCTCAGTGTCTTAGCATTCTTCCTCTGTTCATCACAGCTCTTCACATTTGTTGACATAACTGATACGTTTGTTCTCAGCTTTGTTGTGCTATTAAATAATTACTATCAATATTAAATTTTCTGGGTTTTTTTTGTCTTTTGGAGCTTTTGATTTTTGCTTTTCTATTTTATAAATTATTTTGTACTTGCACTTTTTAAAATGCTTTTACTACTTTATTTTCTTATCCTTTTACAGTCAGGTTGGTCACTTCTTAACGAAATACCTTGACTCCCACCTGTCACCTGTCCATCAAATAATTTAATCTACATCTTCTCCCTTCTAGCTTGTCAGAACATGTAGTATTTACATATTATTCTTCCACTTTTTATGGTTTAATTTTACATCTATAATAAAACTATGGTAAATGCTGTCAGAATAACAAGTTAAACAAGTAATTATGAAACAATTTATTAGGGCTGATAACAATTCACAAATCAGGACACAACTAACCCAGATGGAACATTCTCCATTGAATGAAGGTATTCAATTATATACAATTTATCAGGACAGAAATTTTTTTAACACTTTTTAAAATTGTAATTAAGTGAAAGAATACAATCAAAATCAATTTTACATGCCTGCCTATTTGCAGCTCAATCTGCTTTCCACACCCAGTGACAGCATATTCCTCTTTTTCAATCTATATTTCTAGTATCTTCTTAAAGAGCATCTGTCCCCTCCTCTCCACCTTCTTGTCTCCCATCTAGAAAGAAACCAGTAGGACCACCTCCTATAAATGCATAGAACCATAAAGTATACACACCATAGGGTCACACTGTGTCCCTGGGTCCAATCCATTCTTGGATAAAGAGTTGACCAAATTACTGATTTCTGATCAGGGACAGAAACAAGTCTAGCAGCCATGTTCTTAAGGGAGAGTCCAAACTGTTGGACCATCAGTTCGGTCTTTTAGAAGAGTTACTGGGCTGTACCCCTCTATTTCTCACGTTGGCTCCAGGACTCTACATCGGAGGACAGAAATTGTTGACTGATTAACATTTACCGTGGAATGCTTAAGCTTTGCCAAAGCCAAATGCAAGCTTTACAAGAGGAAAATATGTGCTCAACAATAATTTAAAGTTTAAACAGAAACTTTAACAACACAAGCCAAATACAAGATCCGAGAGCTGTGATCACAAATGTTTGAATTTTGGGAACCAAGAAATTTCTGTTAGCCTTTAATAAATCTTAAAATAATAGATTTTGAGTGAGTATACAAAGTTAATTATCAAAGGAACTATTCTCCTTGGTTTTAGTAAGTCTGAATTTTAAGGCATCTCTTACAGTGCTCATCAGTAGTCCTATTATGGAAGTTTCCTCACTTATTTTTTAGTTGGATCAATCTCATCCTCTAGCAGATGCTTCATGAAGGGCTCCTTCTCACTTATTTAAAACTGTTTCTCTAGTCTTGATTCCTGAAGGATAGTTTGTCTGTATATAAACTCCTTGGTTTAGATATTTTGTGAGTTTTCTTTTTTTACATGCTATCCCATTGTTGTCTCTAATATTTCTTTTGAGAAGTCTTATGTCAGTCTACTTTTACTGCCCTTGTGTAGATCTTTTTGCATAGAGGTACTGAGGATTTTCTCTTTATAATAAAATCTAGTAGTTCTGTTAGGATGCCTCCCTTACCCCAGCCTGTTTGTTTACAGAAATATTTTATTGAGTTTAAAGTGAAAGATTACATAACATACTGGGTTTTCATTGAACAATTTCTATGTAAATTGATTACATTTTTCACAATGCATCATCATTTTCATTCATTCTACTCTAGCTATATTGTTTCCAATACTCTAGATGCCTTTCCCTTTCATCTTCTCATCTTTACTCCAGAGAAACTTAGAAAAAAATTAACTAATTTTTTATTGTAGTAAAGTGAAAGTATACAATCAACATCAATTTTGCACGTCCACCTACCTGCAGCTCCATCTGCTCTCCCCATCCAGTGACAGTACATTCCTTCTTTTCACTCTATAATTCTACTATCCTCTTAATGAACACCTGTCCCCTGCTCTCCACTCTGTTGTCTCCCATATAGAAAGATATCAGTAGGACAGCTCCCTATGAATTTGTATAGAACCATGAAGTCCATGCACTGTATGGTCACACTGTGTCCATGAGTCCAGTCCATTCTGTTCTGAAGAGTTGACTTTATTACTTGTTTCAGGTCAGGGACAGCAACAGGTCTAGGGACCATGTTCTCAGGGGAACCTCCAGGCTGTTGGACTATCAATTCTGGTCTTTTAGTAGAGTTCTTGAACTGCAAACCCCTTTTTCTTGTGTTGCCTCAGGGACTTAGCATTGTGTGTCCCATCACAGTTGTCTTTGGTGACAGCCAGGCATCATCTGGTTCTTCTGGTCACATGTTGATACAGTAACCCACTCACATGGATCGTTCTGTCTCCTGGGCTCTTTTTTCCTCATGTCTTTGTTGTTCTTGGTGATCATCTGTTCTAGACGACTTGGGACCATTTGGTGTACCTCAGAGGGCAGCTTGCTAGCATTTAAGACCCCAGATGCCACTCACCAATACAGGGTACAGAAGAATCTCTTAGCAATAGGTTACTTTAGCCAGTTGGCCTCAAGGTCCCCCGAAAGCATGGTCCTCAGACCTCAACCCATGCTATTCTATCCCTGTAATACTGGGTTAAGTTTAGAAGAGTTTTCAGTTTGTGTTAAAGTTCAGTTAAGTTGATCGTCCTACTATGTGCTGTCACGGTTTTCACCCAAATGAATTTCTATCAACTATCTAATCTATGACCAGACATCTCCCTCCCTCCCCACTTTTGCAGCCATCAGAAGTCTGTTCTTCTGTACATAAGTCTATTTTAAAGGCCTTATAGTAAGGGTGTCTGTCATACAGTATTTGTCCTTTTGCTGATGACTGATTTCACTCAGCATGATGTCTTCCAATAGAAATGAGGTTATAAGATGCTTCCAAAAATCATCATTGTTCTTTATCATTGGATAGTGTTCCATTGAGTGTATCTACCATAGTTTTTGTATCCTCTCATCTGTTGATGGGCATCCAGGTTGATTGCATCTTTTTGCGATTGTGGACTGTGCTGCAATAAACATTCATGTGCATGTGTCTGTTTGCATGACAGCCTTTCATTAGGATGTATTCCAAGCAGTGTGATTACTGGATCAAATAGTATATTTGTTTCCAGCATTTTAAGGAAGTGCCAAATTGCTAAACAAAGAGGTTGTACCGTTTTGTAATCCCACCAGCAGTGTAGGAGAGTTCTGATCTCTCCACAATCTCTCCAGCATTTGTTGTTTTGTGTTTTTTGGAACATGGCTAACCTTGTTGGGGTGAGATGGTATCTCACTGTAGTTTTGATTTGGATTTCTCTAATACCTAACGATCACAAGCATTTTCTCATGTGTCTTTCGGCTGCCTGGATGTCCTCTTCAGTGAAGCATCTGACCATCTCCTTTGTCCATCACTTAATTGAGTTATTTACCCTTTTCTTATTGATATTTTGCAGTACCTTGTAGATGATGGAGATCAAATGCTGGTCCGACATGTAGTTGCCAAATATTTTTTCTCCATTCTGTAGGTGGTCTTCTAATTCTTTTAATAAAGTCTTTGGATGAGGAAAAGTGTTTGATTCTTAGTAGTTCCCATTTATCTATTTTCTCTCTTTTGATCATGCTTTGTCAGATTTTGAAGTCTGTCTACATTGTGTATTAAAACTTCCATTGTTGACCCTATTTTTTCTTGCATGATCTTTATCATTTTAGGGTTGATATGTAGGTCTTTTATCCAATCCCAGTTATTTTTTGTGTAAGGTGTGAGATACGAGCCTTGTTTGAATTTCTTTGCAGATGGATATCTAATTTTGCCAACCCCATTTGTTAAAGAGACTGTTTTTACCCCAGTTTATAATCTTATGGGCTTTGTCAAATATCCACTGTTCATAAGAGACTGGTGGCATCTCTGGGGTCTCAAGTCTATTCCACTGGTGTATGTGTCTCTTTTTGTACCAGTACCAGGCTGTTTTGACTACTGTGCCAGCATAATAGGTTCTAAGATCAGGTAGTATGAGGCCCCCCACTGTGTTCCTCTTCTTCAGTATTGCTTTATATACCAGGGGTTTCTTCCCTTTCCAAACAAAGTTGGTGATTTATTTCTCCGTCTCATTAAAAAAATGACACTGGAATTTGTATTGTGATTGCATTGTAGTTAAGACTTGCTTTGTGACCTAATATGTGGTCTATTCTGGAGAATGTTCCAAGTGCATTGGAAAAGGTGTGCTTATCTGTTGTTGAGTAGAAAGTTCTGTACATGTCCATGAGGTCTAGTTGGTTGATTGTCGCAATAAGAGCTTCTGTATCTTTACTGAGATTTTTCCTGGAAAATCTGTCCATCACCGAAAGTGGAATGCTAAAGTTTCCTACTATTATTGTGGAGCAATCTATCTCACTTTTCAATGTTGTCAGCATTTGTTTGATGTATTTATATGCTGTCATATAGGTGCCTAAATATTCAATATTGTTATATCTTGCTTGTGTATTTCACCTTTCAGCAATAAATAATGACCATCCATGTTCATGATCATTTTGAACCATTCTTTAACTTCTTGTATATCTCCTTAATTTCCTCTCCATTTGAAAGGGTTGTAACTACTATAATATATATCCCCCTTTATAGTGTGATGATGTCCTAATTTTATGTTAAGAAGTCTGGTTCCCTAGTTTTACTATTTTAGGTTTGATTGAGCTCTGTGACTTCCCTAACTGGGTAGGACTCTCAGTGCTCTGTCTTGCAATGCATCCTTAAGTGTACAATTGATGTTACTGTTTATCTAAACAGAGCTTCTTTCAGTATTTCTTGTAGTTTTGGTTTGGTTTTTGCAGTCTCCAAGCTTCTGTTTATCTGAGAATGTCTTAATTTCACTGTCATATTTGAGAGACAATTTCGCAGAATACAGATATAGTTCATGGTAGGAAGTTTTTGCCCTTTCAGGCTTTGTATGTGTCATCCCTCTGCCTTTTTGCCACCATGGTTTCTGCCAGGAAGTCAGTTGAAAGCCTACAGGGCTTCCCTTTGAATGTTAGTTTAGCTTTAAACTTCACTACGTTCTACAGCCTGTCTTTATGTTTCATTTTATTAAGCCTAATTATAACATGTCTTGGTGTCCTTCTTTTGGGGTCAGTTTTCATGGTGTTCAGTAAGCATCTTGAAGGTCTAATGTTCTCTTCTTTCATGATGTCAGTGAAGTTTCGTGAGCAACTCTTCACCATAACCTCTGTATTTTCTGTCTGTATTTTCTGTTGTCCCTCCTGGCTTTCTGTTCAGGAATTCCAACTACTCATAGATTATCCCTCTTGACAGAGTCCCACATGCTTCTTAATGCGTCTTCATTTTTGTTTATTTTATCTGATTTCTCCTCATAAATGCTGGTGTCAGTTGTCTTAACTTCACAGTCATTAATTCTGCATTCCAAATCCTCCATCCTGCCCTTTTGGCTTTGCATTGAATTGCCTAATTCTGTAATTTTATTATTGATTTACTGGATTTCAGATCATTGATGTTCTAACAGTTCACATACCTTAATTTTTCATTTTGTTCTGATGCATTTTGCTTAATCTCTAGAAAGGCTCTACACATAATTCTGTTGTATTCTACCTCCAATAGTTCCAGAATGTCTTCTTCTTCTGGGAAGTTGTTTGTATGTTTATTTTGGGAGTTTTCCAGAGCTATGGTAGTCTGCTTCTTTATATCCAGTAGCTGTTCCATTTCTCCAGTGTTACACTAATAGAGCTGTGGCATGGGTATAAGAAGGGAGTGAGTAAGTGGACTGCTTTATTTGGTCATCAGCTGCCACTTCATTCTCTAGCTGCAGCTGACTTATGCATCACGTCTCTGGCAATATAGATTCTGTCAAGCCCCTCTGTGCTGCTCACCAGGGGTGACAGGCCTTGCCTCTGGGCTGCTAAAGGTGGTGATTTACTTGTTCCAGCTCTTCAGCATCACACTAGGGGAGACTACAGTGTAGTTCAGGGAACAGATGAGGGAGGATAGCCACTACACTCAGCCACCAGGAACCACTGTATTCTTTGATGTGCTGAAAAACTACTTTTTCTGCCAAGAGGGCTCTGTCCAGTGACAGTCAAAAGCAGCCAGGCCCTTAGGCATGGCACGCTCTGCCTCCTGGTTTGCAAAGACACCACCCTATTAAAGGAGTCTCTGGAAGGTCATCAGCCAATGTTATGACGTGGCTCAGTGAAGGTTGGTGAAAATGGTGAAATCACAGTCAGCTGCCAGTCACCCCTATGTTCTCTGGTGGCTCTTAACTTAAAAGCTGGTTTTCTGCTGAGTCACTGACCAGCTGCATCTGAGAGCAATCAGGCCCTCATGGGTGGCAGGCCCACCTCCTGACTGACAAAGACAACGCCTCATTGGCACTCAGCAGATGCTATGAGGTGGCTTAAAGAAGGGAGGGGTTAGGGCCCCATCACACTCGGCCACCAGCCACTACAACTTTCTAGGTACAATTGTGTTAAAAACAACTTGTCTACTGGGAGAAGTGCTACTCAAACAGGCACTGTTACTCAGCACAAGAATTAGCCTCAGCTGGGCTCTCAAGAGAGACTGATTCCACCTCTCAACTGACCAAGATGGTGGCCTACCTGAGCCACCTCTGTTACAGTGAGTCAGCAGAATCAATGACAGCTCAGAGAAGAGAGGGGGGAGGGACACTGGCACCCTCAGTTGCTTTAAATGTGGCTGTCCCAAGCACAGTCTCTCTGCTCTGGGATGCTCTGTTTACTTAAGCACTGCAGATCAACAAAGTAGCCAGGCAATGCCAGGCTCACAGGTTCAGAAAATACATTCCAAGCCTCCCGGTCGACAAGGAAGGCACCTGTACCTGTGATCCTCTCCGGCACTGCACTAACAGAAATAGTACTGTGCCACTGTCTCATCACCCACAAGGAATTTTCTGCCTTCCTGTTGTGCAGTCTAATCTCACAGCCCTGCTCCTGATTATGGAGCTCCCAGAATGTCCACACTACTCCTTTTAATTACTTTTCTAGTGTTTATTTGTCAGAAGGAATCAGGGAGACATGTTCTAGTCTGCCAATTTAGCCCTGGCTGCTTCAGAGGAATTTTTGGCCACTTAGTCTCATACAGATGATTCTGTGAAGCAGCTTGTTACTCACAGGTGATATAGTTTTATTTTATGAGTCTCTGATATTTAGCTAAAAGTTGACTTCAAGGGATAATTACAGTTTAAGGCTTAAAGGATATTACAGAGTGATGGTCTCAGATGTCCTCTAGTCTCAACAGGTCCAGTAAGTCTGAACTTTTTAAAAATTTAAGTTCTGACCCACCTCTTTGTTCCATTCTATCAACACCCATCTATTGTGATTCTGATCAGAATGGTTAGTAGTGGTAACCAACACTATTAGCTCTTCTTTTCTCAGGATAGATGAGGCTGTCGTTCCTGTAGATTATTAGTCTTGTAAACTACTTTCTCCTCCAAGTCTTTGGTTTCTTTTTCTATTGTTCCATTCAAGTAGATGGTAGCTCACAAATTCTTAAGATCCCAGATACTAGTCACCACAATGGGATGCAGAACATACATTTTATGGGTTGTATTATACTAATTAACAGAGTTTTTTCATGAGACTATGATCCTAAACCTTCAAATCCAGGACACCAACCTCACAAGATGTTTGGTTATGTCTAAGAATTATCTGTAACTATGTTTCCGGTATGTCTTATTTTACAGATGAATATATATATGCATGCATACATACCTGTACATACATATGCCTATTGTGATATCTATGAGCATATCCACATCCATTCATAACTGAAAGCCTGTGCACTCATGTATTCATACCCATTCATAACCAAAAGCCTATATACACACTTTTGTAATTACACATACATGTTTTGGTTGTTATTGTTGGTGTTGCTAAATTTAATTTGTCATATCCTTCACCAAAAATATTCTTTTCCTTTATGTACTTCTTAGTGACAGCATTTGCCTTAGTTAAGCTATGTGCACTGTACTCACGTTCAATGATATTATTCCTGTCACCAAATATAACAAGTGTCTATAATTTCAAGAGTGCTGCTGTCTCTTTTACCCACCCCCCATCCTTGGAAACCCTCAGTGAATGTTTGACCTTGTGTATAACGCATATTTTTGTCCTCATATAGAAGTGCAATCATACACTGTTTATCCTTTTGTGACAGATTTGTTTCACTTGTCATCAAGTCCTCCAGATTCACTTATGTTGTAAGATGTTTCAAGGATTATCATTCTTTATAGCTCTGTGGTATTCCGTTATATGTATGTAACACATTTTGTTGATCCATTTATGTGATGCTAAGCACTTGGATTGTTTCTATCTTCATGCTATTGTAAAAATACTGCAACAAACATATGAATACATATGTGATCTCCTGGGTATACCTAAGGGTCAGATTGCTAGATCATATGTTATTTCTACGGCTAGTTTTTTCAGGGAGCACTGTACTTTTTTCCCTAGTGGTTGTACTGTTTTACAATTCCACCAACAGTAGAAAAGGGTTCCAATCTCCCCACAACCTCAACAGCATTAGCTGTTTTATTCTACTTCCTTTTTTTAATTAGTGTTATTTTTGCAGGCATGAGATGGTATTTCATTGTTGTTTTGAGCTTCTTCTAATGCCTACCAAAACCAAAACTCACTGCTTTCAAGTCAACTCAAACTCAAAGCAACCCTATATAGGGCACAGCAGAACTGCTCCACAGAGTTTCCAACGAGTGTCTGGCAGATTCAAGATGTGGCCTCTTGGTTAGCAAATGCAGCACTTAACTAGTATGCCACCAGACTTTCCATCTAAGGCCTAGTGACTGTAAATACCTTTTCATGTAATATTTGGCCACTCAAATGTCCTCTTTGGTGGCATGTCTGTTCATATCTTTTGCCTGTTTTTTAATTAATCTTTTTGTTGTTGAGTTGTTAAGAGTTTCTGTATAATTTAGAGATTAGACTCTTAATAGATATGTCTTTTCTGAAGACGTTTTCCTAGTCAGTGTTGTTTATATTGTTGGATGCCACTGAATCAGATGCAACTCACAGAAACCCTATGTATAATAGAGAATGTCCTGTTACATTCTCACAGTCATTGCTAAGTTTGAGATTACTGTTGCAGCCACTGTGTCAAAACATCTTGTTGAAGTTCTTCCTCTTTTTCACTCATCCTCTGTTTTATCAAGCATGATGTTCTTCTCTAGGGACTGATCCCTCCTGACAACATGTGCAAAGCATGTAAGATGCAGTTTCACCATCTTTGCTTCCAAGGAACACTGTCATTGCACTTCATCCAAGACAGATACATTTGTTTTTTGGTAGTCTATGGTATACTCAATATTATTTGCCAACACCACAATTCAAAGGTGTCAATTCTTTATTCTTTTGTATTCATCATCTAGCTCTCACAAGCGTTATCAGCCAACTGAATACACAATGGATTGGGTCAGGCAACTCTTACCCTTCATGGTGGCATCTTTGCTCTTCAACATAAAAGACAGCTTTTGCAGTAGATTTACCCAATTTAGTACATCATTTTATTTCTTGAGTGCTGCTTTCATGGGCGTTGATTGTAGATCTAAATAAAATTAAATCCTTGACCTCACTCAATCTTTTTGCTGTTTAAAATGATGTTGCTTATTTGTTCAGTTGTGAGGGTTTTGGTTTGCTTTATGTGGAGGTGCAACCCTTCAGCCCATACTGTGGCTTCTGATCTTCATCAGCCTTTCTTTCTTTCTTTTTTTTTTTTTTAATAATCTTTAAGTCCAAGAAATGTGGAATGACCACCCATGCATTTCTTGCTTTGGCATTTAAGACAGCATGCTAAACTTTTTCTGCTGATGTTCAGTATACAATTTAGCCAATTTCAGAAGGTGCCCTGCTAAACCCACCATAAGGGTGTGGACTGTTTCATTCTCTTACATCATCACAACTGCTCTAGTTCCTGATACTTTTTTTGGCCTTATTTTTACATCAGAATTGTGTTGCATTAATCTACATTCACTTTTTTAAAGCTGTTTCTTCTTGTCAACCTTCCTCTACTTTCCACTAATTCTGCTGTAATTTTCAGAGGGCCTTGAATGAAAGAAATGTTCATCCATCTTTCCTAAATAATGATGACTTTCCATGACATGGCAAATTTGGCCCTTAATTTTCAAAAGCCAAGGGAGAAAATTAACTATTGAATACTATGTATTTGCAAGGTGTCATGGATTGAATTGTGTCCCCCCAAAAATATGGGTACCCATATGGCTGGGCCATAATTCCCTGTATTCTATGATTGTCCTATGCTGTATGTTAAAGGATTAGAGTGGGACTGTAAATCTCTTTATAAGATCACCTCCCTGCTCTACTGTATAAGGAGTTTCCCTGGAGTATGGCTTAGCCCACCTGTAATCCTTTTGTTCTACAAGAGATAAAAGGAAAGAGAAGCAAGCAGAGAATTGGGAACTTTACACCACCAAGAAAGCAGCACTAGGAGATGATCATGTCCTTTAGACCTGAGGTTCCTGTGACAAGACGCTCCCTGGACAAAGACTGATGCAATACCGGACTTTCCTCCAGAGCCAACAAGAGGAAAGCCTTCCCCTGGAGCAGACATCCTGAATTTGTACTTGTAGCCTACCGGACTAGGTAAGAATAAACCTTCCCCTTTTGAAGCCAACCAATCTGTGGTGTTTGTTAGAGCAGCCCTAGCTGACTAAAACATAATATGTTGTGTCAGCAACATTATTAAACCTTACTTTAATTAATCCTCACAACAAACAATGGGGGTAGAGAGCATGACCTCCATTTAATATGGCAGGAAAATGAGGCTCAAAGAAGTCAAGAAACTTGCCCAAGCTCTTTAAGGGGAGCTAAGGTTGTGATGAGCTGAGGTTAATAGATGCCCTCCACAGAATGTCTGAACACTGTCAGAGAACCAGTTGAGAGTATGTATGTGTGTATAAGTGTCTGTGTGAGAGTGTATATAAGTGTACATGCAAGTGTATGTGACTGTGTAGCCAAGGGTTTGATCCAAAATCTTTCTTATTTCAAATTTAGCCTTCTACTTCCCTAAACCACAAATTTCAGTTCCTAATGATAATGTACAAAAAAAGGAAGAGTTTTAAGCAATCTATTCCTGGTAATTTTTCATTAACTTGGAAGTTATGAATTGACGTTGAGAAAAGAGGAACAAAAATAAGCACCTTACTGTAACAGTATAGTTATTTTTATTCAATATATACAGTCTCTCAAATTTTATACATTCCCCAATAGTAATATCCATTTGCCCTAATAATATATATGTTCACAATTAAATATCTCATTTAAGAATTAATTTAAGAGTTTTAAATTTTAGGTGAGCAAGTGCATGATAAAGTTATTCTGGGAAAGAAGGTAAAATACCTATGAATTTATTCGGCTTTCTGAAAATCTTCCTGTAGAAAACTAGTATTTTACTAATGTATTAAATATACAAGATATAAACTACATTCCAATACTAATTACTTATATATAAACAATGAAATATACAAAACAAGATACTTCAACCTGATTATTAAAAATGTTAACTCTACCAAATGAAATATTAAAATTAAACATCTGCTGCTTACAGAATAATAATAAATGTTCAATATTTTGAGTTTCAGTTTATACAAAGGCATTAACAAAATTTTAAAACTAGCAAAGGCTATAATGTTCTTATATTAAGTACTTAAAACTTCAAGGCACAGTGAATTAAAATCTATTTTTCTTAATCTAAATTATATCATAGTATTTTGAAATCAAATATTTCTTGTAACAGAAAGATTATCTCTAAAAAGTTACAGAACCAAATAATGGAAAAGGCTTAAAGTTTGTTTACTGAGTTTCTTCTAGTTAAAAGTTGATTTTAATAAAAATATCACCAGAGTGGTCTAGCAGTAAGAGGTGATAACGATGTACCAGAAATGAAATGCTTGGTTCTACCATCTGGCACATCCCCAAGTCAGCAAGGTAAAATGTAGCAACAGTCTTAATTGTGTTTGCTGACCACATGTTGTATCCCCCCAAAATTCAAGATATGAATTCAACACATGTACAGCCTATGTTACAAGGTTGTAAAATCTACTGCAAGGTAAATTATATAAGAATATATACTACTAAAACATAAAAGAATCTTATAAACATAGCTCTAACACAGTCATATCAGATGCATGCATTAAAATAGCTATCCTAGACACACAGAACATTAGGATTCATTTGAGGTTCTCGGATATTGATGCAGATAGAGATGCTGCTGCACCTGTAATGGAAAGTCAACAAATGAGCAGACAAAGAGATAGACAAAGATGGAATTTACTTTTTCATAAATAAAATACACTAATTTTAAATGAATTAAAATGTATTAATTTTAAATGAAATATAATGGCGACTTGGCTGGCCTGAAGTCTACATAAAAATTTAGTATACAGTTCCACCACCAGGCACAGTTACGCATCTGAAACAGCTGGCTCCAACTTGCACACTGGTGGGCAAGAAATACCCAGTTAGAGACATTTAAAATGTCAGTGCATACTGAAATGGCTTTGCCAACATAAATGTGCCAAGCTCAGTTAAATGGTGTGAGCAAAGCCAGAGTGAGATGAGTGGACAGGAGGGAGTCTGTACGTAGCCTGTCATTCTGTCCATCTCATGAGCATCTCAGAGCATTCCTACTTGTGCTAGAATGGGATCCAGCCTGAGTTGAACTCATAAAGACATCATCAGTTCAGCCCTGAGGTATAAAGCCAATAGCTAGAACAATCTTGCCAAACGTCTTTTAGGGAACCGTTCGGGAAAACCAAACAGAACACAAAAGACTTTCCACTCTTATCTTTTTCTACTGGCATGTAGTGCGCAGAAAATTGGTTGGGCCAAGAAAGACCTTTCTGACCTGTACAAGTGATTGTGAAGAAAAGCAATTCAAAATGTAGGATCATGGTTTTTAGACAATCTGTGAAAAGGTAAAACTTTCAATGGCTTTGACCATTTGTAATGTTAACATATGCTGATCAGTCAGTAATATTTCTTCAGATTCAGCCAGACATTAGCTATGGCAGCATGCCTGTGCACTTTCTATTTTGGCCTTCTTGAATGTATGCTGAATAAAACTTTGTTTTTGCTTTCCTAAATTTGTGACTTTTTTCCCTACAACAATGGTACATGACTTTGTATCTAGAATACATGCAATTTCAAGCTTCAGAATTGAGAACTGTATCCATCAGTGTTTTTGGTTTTTGTTGGTAAGACACAATTTGTTTGTCAACATCATTCAGTTTCTGTATAAATACTTACTTGAAGGAGAAGACTCTTTAATAAAGAACAAGCGTATCATTCATTTAATTCAATGGAACAGAACAGTATTAAAAAGAAGTCATAATTACTTAAAAAGTTAGTAAAAAGGCTGTATTATTTGAATAACAACAAAATAAGTAATAAAACACAGCTGACATTGTGAAGTATTCTGTTCAACAAGTCTCTTCTGGTCACCTACCCCACCCATCAAGATGATGAAGAGAATGGTGCATAATTAACAAAACCGGATGGGGCAGGCAAAGTACTCCCTACTGAAAAAGACCTTGAGTAAGAGCAAGTTTTCTTTTCTTTTTTTTTATTGTGATTAAGTGAAGGGATACAATCCAAATCAGTTTAGCATGTCCAGCTACTTGCAGCTCTTTCTGCTCTCCTTGCCTGGTGACAGCACACTTTGCCTTTTACTCTATATTTCTAGTATCCTCCAGTATCCATCTGTACTCTCCACCCTCTTCTCTCCTATCTGGAAAGAGACCAGTAGGATAGCCTCCTATAAATGCATGGAACCATCAAGTACGCACAGCATGTGGTCACACTGTGTCCTCAAGGCCAGTCCATACTTGTCTGATGAGTTGACCTCATTACTGGTTTCCAGTCAGGGACAATAGTAGGTTTAGGGGTCATGTTCCCAGGGGATCCTCCGGGCTGTCGGATGATCAATTCAGGTCTTTTAGTAGAGTACTTGGGCTGCACACTTCTTTTTCTCATATTGTCTCAGGGACTCTGTTTTGTCTGCTATCACAGCTGCCTTTGGTGGTGGCCAGGCACCTTCTAGTTTTTCTGGTCTCTTGTTGATACAGTCTCCAATTCACAGGGGTCCTTCTATCTCCTGGGTTCTTTATTCCTCATATCTTTGTTGTTCTCAGTGATCATCTGTTCCAGATGAGTTGGGACCATTTGGTGTACCTCAGATGGCAGCCTGTTAGCTTTTAAGTCCCCAGGCACCACTCACCAATATGGGGTGCAGAAGATTGTCTTAGCAGTAGACTTTCTTAGCAGGAGACTAGTTATGCCAATTGGTCTCATGTCCCCTGAATACATGGCCCCCAGCTGCCTGTCTCTTCTACTCTATCCTTTGAAATGTGGGTTGAGTTTAGAAAACCTTCCAGTTGATGGTGAAGTCCAGTTAAGTTGTTCTACTTTCTGTTCTGTGCTGTTACTGCTTTCACCTAACCAACTTCCTACTTACTACCTAATCTATGACCAACCCTCTTCCTCCCTCCCTAAACTTGTAGCCATCAAAGAGTCTTTTCTTCTGTATATAAGTCTATTTTTAAGGCCTTATAGTAAGGGTCTCATACAATATTTGTCCTTTTGCCACTGACTGATCTCACTCAGCATAATGTCTTCCAACTGAAACCATTGTTCTTTATCACTGCATAGTGTTCCATTGAGTATATGAACCATAATTTGTTTACCCATTGATCTGTTGATGGGCACCTATGTTGACTCCATCTTTTTGCTATTGTGGACAGTGCTGCAATAAACATTTGTGTGCATGTACCTGTTCATATGAATGCCTTTGTTTCTGTAGGATATATTCTGAGCAGTGGGATTACTAGATCAAATGGTATTTCTATTTCTAGCTTTCTAAGGAAGAACCAAACTGCTTTCCAAAGACATTGTACCATTCTGCATTCCCACCAGCAGAATAGGAGAGTTCCAATCCTACCACAGCCTCTCCTGCATTTGTTGTTTTGTGTTTTTTAGATTATGGCCAATCTTGTTGTGGTGGATATTATCTCATTGTAGTTTTGATTTGGATTTGTCTAATAGCTAATGATTGTGAGCATTTTTTCATGTGTCTTTTGGCTGCCTGGATGTCCTCTCTAGTGAAGTGTCTGCCCATCTCCTCTGCCCACAGCTTAATTGGGTTATTTACCTTTTTGTTGTTGTTGATATTTTGCAGTACCTTGTAGATTATGGAGATTAGACAACAGTCCAACATGTAGTTGTCAAATATTTTTTCCCATTCAGTAGGGGGTCTTTTTAACTCTACTGATAAAGTTTCCGGATGAGCAAAAATGTTCGATTCTTAGTGGCTCCCATTTATCTCTTTTTCTCTTCTGTTGTTCATGTTTTGTCAGATTTTGAAGCCTGTCTAAGCTGTGTATTAGAACTTCCATTGGTGACTCTATTTTTTCTTGAATGATCTTTATCATTTTAGGTTTGACATTTAGGTCTTTGATCCATTTTGAGTTAGTTTTTGAGTAAGTTGTGAGATATGGACACTGTTTCAGTTTTTTCAGATGGATATCCAGTTTTGCCAACAGCATTTGTTAGAGAGACTGTTTTTACCCCAGTTTATGACCTGTGGGCCTTTGTAGAATATTGACTGTTCATAAGATGATGATGATTATTTCTGGGGTCTCAATTCTATTACATTGGTCTATATGTCTCTTTTTGTACCAGTACCAGGCTGTTTTGACTACTGTGGCAGTGAAATGGCTTCTAATGTCAGGTAGTCTGAGGCCTTTCACTGTGTTCTTCTTATTCAATAGTGGTTTATTTACCTGGGGTTTCTTCCCTTTCCAAACAAAGTTGGTGATTTTTTTCTCCATTCATTAAAAAAATGACACTGGAATGTGTATTGGGATTGCATTATAAATGTAGATCACTTTAGGTAAAACGGACAGTTTCACAATGTTAAGTCTTCCTTTTCATGAGTAGGTTTCTCCACTTATGTAAGTCTCTCTTAGTTTCTTGTAGTAAAGGTCTGTTATTTCTCTAGTTAGATTTATTCCTAGGCATATTAGCTTCTTGAGGGCTACAGTAAATGGTATTGATTTGGTGATTTCTTCTTTGATGTTCTTTTTGTTGGTGTAAAGGAATCCTACTCATTTACTTATATTTATCGTATATCCTGATACTTTGCTGAACTATTCTATTAGTTCCAGCAATTTACTCATGGATTCTTTATGGTTTTCTATGTATATGATCATATCATCTGCATATAGAAAGATTTTTATTTCATCTTTGATGATGCAGACACCCTTTATTTCTTGTCTAATTGCTTTGGCTAGAACCTCTAGAATAATGGTGAATAGAAGTAGTGACAGTGGGTATCCTTGTCTAGTTGCTATTCTCAGGGCAAATTCTTTCAGTCCCTTCCAATCCAGGGTGATGCAGATGGTTGGTTTTGTGTAGATGCCCCTTATTGTAGTGAGGAATTTTCCCTCTATTATTTTCCTGAGAGTTTAACATGAATGGTGTTAGACTTTGTCGAATGCCTTCTCTGCATCAACTGACAAAATCAAGTGATTCTTATCCTTTGTGTTATTTATATGGTTGACCACATTAATTGTTTTTCTGATGTTGAATGAGCCTTGCATCCCTGGTATGAACCCAACTTGGTCATGGTGAATTATTTTTTTGATATATTGTTGAATTCTATTGGCTAGGATTTTGTTAAAGATTTCTGAATCTAAGTTCATGAGTGAAATTGGTCTGTAATTTTCTTTTTGGGGGGGAATCTCTCCCTGGCTTTGGTATCAGGGTGATGCTGGCTTCCTAGAATGACTTTGGGAGTATTCCATCCTTTTCTATGCTGTGAAATAAGCTCAGTAATATTGGAATTAACTCCTTGCTAAAAGGCCAGCAAAATTCTCTGGTGAAGCCATCTGGGCCAGGACTTTTCTTGGCTGATACTTTTTAAATGACTTTTTCAATCTCCTCTTTGTGCTGAGTCTGTTATGTTGTTCTGCTTCTCCATGTGACAATTTTGGTAGGTGATGTGAATCTAGAAATTTGCCCACTTCCTCTAGGTTTTCAGAACTGTTAGAGTACAGTCTTTTGTAGTATTCTGTTATGATACTTTTGATTTTGGTTGGGTTGCTGTAATATCTCCCATCTCATTTTGTTTTTCAGGTTATTGGTTTCCTCTCCTGTTTTTCTTCTGTAAGCTTAGCCAAAATGTTTTATCAATTTTGCTGATCTTTGAAAAGTACCTACGTTTGGTTTTATTAATTTTTTCAGTTGTTGTTCTATCTTCTAATTCATTTAGTTGTGCTCTAATCTTTATTATCTGTTTTCTTCTGGTGCCCGAGTAGTTCCTTCGTTGCACTCTTTCTACTTGTTCAAGTTGTAGAGTTAATTCTTTAGTTTGGCACCTTTCTCATTCTGGATATGTGCCTTTATATAGATAAACTGACCTCTGAGAACTTTTTTTTCTGTATCTCTCAGGTTCTGGTAGAATGTGTTTTCACTGTCAATTGATTTCCTAAAATTCTTTATTGCGTGTTTGATTTCTTTTATTACCCATGGATTTTTGAGCAAGGTGTTGTTCAGTTTCCATGTGTTCAGATTTTTCCCTATGTTTTTTCTGCTATTGATTCCAACTTTTATGGCTTTATGGCCCAAGAAGATGTTTTTCAATAATTCAGTGGACTGGATTTTGCTGAAACTTATTTTATGTCCTAGTCTATTTATGTCCATAGTCTATTTTATGTCCATAGTCTATTCTGAAGAATGTTCCATGTGCATTGGAAAAGAAGGTTCTTACCTGTTTGTTGCTGGGTAAAAAGTTCTGCATATGTCAATGAGGCCTAGTTGGTTGATTGTCACAATAAGCTCTTCTGTATATTTACTGAGCTTTTTTCTGGATGATCTGTCCATTACTGAAAGTAGAGTATTGAAGTCTCTCACTATTATTGTGGAGTAGTGTATCTCATTTTTCAAAGTTGTTAGCACTTGTTCAATGTATTTAGATGTTCTGGTATTGGCTGCATAAATATTTAACATTGCTACATCCTGCTATGTACTGAACCTTTCAGTAATAGTGACCATCTTTGTCCTTGATGGTGGACCTCATATTAAAATCTATTTTTATCTGAGATTAGTATTGCCACCCCTGCTCTTTGTGTGTTATTGGCTTGCGTTGTATTTATCTATCCTTTGACTTTCAGTTTATTCACATCTTTGAGTCTAATATATGTTTCTTGTAAGCAACATACAGATGGATCATGTCTTTTGATCCAGGCTGTCACTCTCTGCTTCTTTATTGGAGCATTCAGTCTGTTTACATTCAGCATAATTATTGGTAGATATGTGCTTAGTGCTGTTATTTAGATACCTTGATTTTTATGTTGCTGATGTTGCTGATCTTTTCTTTTTTCCTCTTAATATTCTGTTCCAGGTTGTTTTTCTTTATTGGTTTACTTTTAATCTTTCCTTGTGTTGGCTTTGTGTCTGTTGCAACTCCTGTATTATATTTCTTGTTTTGATATGTCTCACTGTTAATTTGCTTTGGGGCTATCTCCTGATCCCCCCTTAACATTCTAAGTTTAAACCAATCTTTAGCTTCTGTATACCTTCTCAATTTCTTCTCCATCTGAAAGGGTTGTATCTACTCTAATACATTCCTCTTTATATTTTGATGACATCACAGTTTTCATGTTAAGATCACTGCTTCCCCTCTTTAATGTTTTAGCTTTGATTGAGCTTTGTGACTTCCCTAGTTGAACAGGATTCTGGAGACTGTGTCCTGCATTGCATACTTTTAATTACACATTTGTTAGTTTTGTTTTTCTAAACAAACAAACAACTTCTTTCAGTATTTCTTGCAGGTTTGGTTTGGTTTTTACGAAGTGTCTAAGCTTCTGTTTATCTGCAAATGCCTTAATTTTCCCTTCATATCTAAGAGACTGCCGAGGCCCGTCACTCACAGAAGCCTATGTGATGGCGAGTGGAGACTGCCGAGGCCCGTCACTCACAGAAGCCTATGTGATGGCAAGTGGAGGCACCTCACCCTTGGCATATTTTTGGCCGTACTCTCCCTGATAATATTTTGCATCCTAATTAAACCTTCCTCAAAAGTACCCTCTCATCTCCCGGCACAAGGATTAAGGAAAATGCCTTCTACGATGAGCTTTACAACTCCCTCGGCTTCTGAAATAATGTTGAGGAAACCTGAACAGGAGTTCCTACAGAAAAGAGCTTGGAGGAATGAATCCTGACACAGCACACCTAGCCCTGGAACGCCAAGGCCAGCTCAGCCCCACTGGCTTCCCCCAACCACACATCCCCCTCCACATGTGAAATACAAGATTGCACAGCCCTTAGAAATAGACATCCCACTCCCTGCATCAGGAGGATGGATAGGCTCCCAAGTTTATTATAATTGGTATGGCAAATGGGCAAATACTAAAGAAATACCCTTCTTAGAACAGCTTAAGAGAGGCACAGCGTGGGGGACGGTAGGTGCTTACTGTCCCCACAGGAAGAGATAAAAAGAAAATAAGGAACAAATAGAGACAGCCAGATAATAACCTTTAGATTAGTCTACCCCTCTTCCTGCACCTTTAACCTCGAGGCATAGATAGAGCTGATTGAGCTCAAGGCATAGCTTTGTTTTCACTGTTGATTATAATTACAATACACTTGTCTCAGGCCATTACTTAGAAGGCCCTAATGATTAACATGAAAAGACCACAAGGTATCAGTTCCTTACTAGCCAACAGCTTATGTGGTCAAAGAGCAGGATGAAATCACGTCACCTCACTGACTGTATAAAAAATAAAGACAGGCCTTAGGGCTGCTGACCTCCAGATTCCTGGTTGTCTGAGTCTCTTTCCTTGGCCAACGGTACCCATCCCTTTGTGATCCCAGACCCTGTCGAGGCTGGCCCCCGACAAGAGACAATTTTGCAGGATATGTAATTTGTGGTTGGAAGTTTTTGTGCTTCAAGGCTTTGCATGTGTCATTCCACTGTCCTCTTTTCAACATGCTTTCTGGTGAGAAGTCAGAATAAAGCCTACAGGGCTTCCCTTTGTACATTAGTTTTGTTTTAAGTCTCACTAGCTTTAATAGACTCTCCTTACATTTCATTTTGTTAAGCTTGATTATATCTTAGTGTCTTTCTCTTGGGATCTAGTCCTTGTGGTGTTTTATAAGCAACTTGGATATCTATGTTCTCTTCTGTCACTTCAAGGAAGTTTTCTATCAGCCACTCTTCAACAATTCTCTCTGTACTTTTGGCTATCCCTCCCTGTTCGGGAATTCCAGTTATTTGTAGATTATTCCTCTTGATAGAGTACCACATGTTTTTTAATGCTTCTTCATTTTTCTAATTTCTTTTCTCTGAATTATCCTCATAAATGCTGGTGTCATTTACTTTATCTTCAAGCTTACTAACTCTGTCTTCCAACTCCTCAATCATGCTTTCTTTGGCTTTGCATTGAATTGTCTAAATTTGTAATTTTAATATTGATCTGCTGGATTTCAGGTCATTGATGTTCCAGCAGTTCATATAGCTTATTTAATTTTTCATTTTGTTCTGCAGCATTTTGTTTAATCTCTAGAAGGGCTCTACATATAATTCTTTTGTATTCTACCTCTGATAATTTCAAAAAGGCTTTTTCATGTGGGAAGTTGTTTGAATGTTTATTTTTGGAGTTTTCTGGAGCCATGGTGGTCTATTTCTTTAAATGGTCAGATATTGATTGTTGTCTTCACACCATGCAGAAGTTGTTCAGTTACACCAATGGGAGCTGTAGCATTGATCTAAGAAGTGAGTAAGGGGGCTGCTTGATTTGGTTGCTAGCCACTGCTGCATTCCTTAGGTACAGCTGACTTATGTATAGCTTCTCTGACAATACAGATTTTGTCAAGCCCCACAGTGGTGCTCAGCTTGGTGACTGGTTCCATCTGGGCTCTCTGAGTTGGCTGGCCTTACCTCCTGGCTAGTAACAGCGGTGAGTTACTTGTCCAGACGGACACTGCTGCTCAGTATCAGAATTAACCTCAGCTGAGCCCTCAGGTGAAGCTGATTCCACCTCAGCTGACCAAGATGGCATCCACAAGAGTCACCTGTTACTGTGTGTCAGCCAAATCTGTGGTGCAGGTCTGAGAGGGGAGAGGGGCACCGGCACCCTCAGTCACTAGCCATCTCTGGGTTCTCCAAATGTGGCTAACCCAAGCACACTGTCTTTGCTACAGGATATGCAATTTACTTAGGGACTACAAATCAGGAAAGCACCTTGTCCATGCTAGGCTCACAGTCTTGTCAGACCCAGTCCCGGCCTCCCAGCCAACAGAGAAGGCATCTGTACCCTCAGTTCTCCCAGGTGCCACGCCAGCAGCAGCAGTACTTATTGTGCCACTGCCTTGCCATTGACAAGGTATTTTCCCCCTCCCTGTTGTGCCATCCAATCTCACGACACTGCACCTGATCTTGGAGCTCCCACAGTGTCCACACTGCTCCTTTCAATTACTGTTCTAGGCCTTAGTTCTCAGAGGGAATCAAAGAGACGTGTGTTTAGTCTGCCATCTTGACCCCATCCCAATCAATTATTGATATTTGATATTCCCAGTATACTGCTAGAATTTTTTTTTTAATTGAAGACTGGGAGGTAGTCTTGGATGGCACAAAGCTCCATTTGTCTCCTTGCTTTGCCCAGTTGCTTTCTTTTCTCTCAGTAAATCCTGGTAGGTTAGTAGTTAAGAACTACAGCTGCTAACCAAAAGGTTGGCAGTCAGAATATCAAATATTGACCCCACATGGGCCAATAACTGATAGAGCTACAGAAAAATTCTATCAATGATTACAATTACAGTAGGTTTAACAAGTACATGACCAGAAACCAACAGTAACAGAAACTACTACTTTAAACATTTAATTATAGGGATGTTCTAAATAATTTACTCACTGTAATTTCAATTACCTCTGTGGACCTGTTAATGGTGGTTTCTAGATCACTCATTTTTAGATTAGTCATTATTGTAATGAGATCAGAAAAAGTCAATTGCTGCCATCACAATTAACCAAAACCCTACTGGGCCACTGGTTGAGCTTTACCTTCATCTTTCTGAGAGCCCTCAGGGATGTCTGGCTCTGCGACCACCTCTGGGTCTTGGTGTCTTTCGGGGTTCTCCATGGCCTCAGATGATGTCGATTTTCTTGTTGTCTGCATGGTCGTCTTCTCTGAATTCCCTTGCTGCTGTAACCATTCATCCTTATAACCATTGCTAATAAGTTTGGAAAAGTTTGTTGGTGAACTGTTTTTTTGACCAGGCCTTAAAAAGAGAAAAGTTAATGACACACTTACATACAAAGGTTAATAAATCAGAAGCAATTTTCAGTGAGTTGTTATCCCTTAAAACATAATGGAGACGTCTTTCTCTCTTGCCACTTTAATGCATATGGGAGTACACAGAGCATTCCTTATGCACGGATGAGAGTAAGGTGGGGCTAGAACCTCACCCATCCCATTTTTTAAGAGTTTTCTTTTCCTCATTAGAGTCTCCTTAAAGAGAAACAGCCACCAGCCAGCCAGAATCAGCTGAAACAGGACCTGCCCTCTATCTTGGTATTGCACATGACCTTTATCTTATTAACTACTTCATACATGGTACATTCTCTGCCCCTGAGTAGAGAGCTGACACGCTGATAAACAGAACTGACTAAGTCCCTCCTGTGTGGGGACTAGAAACTGTTTGAATACAGAGACAATTAATAGCACTTACTCTAGAACTAAATTAGGATTCTAGGAAAGTAAAAGACAAACAGAAGCCCACAGCGCTTTCCTTCTCTAGCTGTGAGATAAACAAAACATAAGCGCAAATGATAAATATTTTAAGTGAATGCAAAGAAAGACCATTTAAAAAGAGCCAATATCAAGGATCATGTCTCAATGACATAAAAAATAACAAAATTAGGCAACACATACATGTAAGAAGTAGCCCAGAAATTCAAAAGGCACTGTATTGATGCCAGCTTTTGTGAGGGGGCAGGATACCAACTGGTTGGAGAAGAGAAGAGTTCATTGGAAAAGTATAGCAGCCGCATATGCAAACCATCACAGAAAACCAGGTGTGGAGGAGAAGGGACATAATGCTCAGCAGGAACAGAAAGACACTGGAGAGGAATGAAAGATGGTATTAGGAGTGAAGGGACGCAATAGCACGCCAGGGTCTTGTATGTGATGCTATGCTAAGCTGTGATAATAAAGTCACAAAAGGCATTGACAAAGAGTATGACTGGGAAGCAAAGGTCATTGTGCCAATATTAGCACCGTATGTTGATGCAGCTACTTGTATGAAAATGACAGATCAAAATCAAAGTCAAACAGCCTGTGTATAGCTCATTCACTTACATCAGAGGAAAGGAGATTCTATTCCCAGAAGTCTTGGAGGTGACGGGGGTTCCCACTTTGCTTGCATGTTTTGAGGTAATAGCTGGCAGCCTCACCTGTGCCAAGAAGTATACAGAATCCCGGCTTAGTGAAGATTGTTCACAGCTCAGAAACTAAAGGAAAAGAGTCGGAAAATACAAACAGCAGCAAAAACACAAAATATATAGGACTGGACATTTAACATGGTAGTTACTTTATCATTAGCTATAATGAAATATCAGTCAGCAGTGCCCTCATTCAATAAAACTGCTATCAATACATACTACGTTCTAGAGGACACTATTACCAATTCAAAAGCAGTTGCTGAATTCAAGTAAAGACACCGTCTACTCAGGGAGAAGGACCATTAACAACACAACATATTAAGGGTCTTAAGGGAGTTGTCCAGTCCTCAAAGGACATCCTACAAGTAGGGGATCCCCACCTCCATGGCTGACAGTGCTTCTTAACACATACCCTAGGGAAGAGCCCACTGGGCTGGGCAAAGGAGTGCGTAGGTGAAATCATTTGTGGGGAAGCAGAGAGAACATTCTCTGAAAAATCTTTCAGATTCCTCCATCTGACCACTCCAGTGAGAACCAGAGTGGAGCAAAAGGGAAAGGGCACCCAAGACAGGGTATTTAAACTTGCTTTTATGTAATCCCTAAAGAGTGTGAAAAGTTTCCTCACTGTTCCTGCTGCCAGGTGACTCTCTGGTCTGTTGTGCATGAATGGCAGAGAAGGGAGGTAATGTGTCCATGAAGACAAGTGGACCACATTGCCTTTATAACAGCTTTAAAGATCCATTGCTGTTGAGTTGATTCCGACTCATAGCAAACCCATAGGACAGAGGTGAACTGCCCAACTGAGTTTCCAAGCAGTACCTGGTAGACTCAAACTGCTACCCTTTGGGTTAGCAGCCACAGCTCTTAACCACTACGCTACCAGGGTTTCCCTGTAACACTTTAGCCAGTGCAGTTCTGCTATAGGTAGTCTCCAATCAACAATGTAGTCAAATTAGAATGACTCGCATTTACACACCAGTCTTCTTTTTTATTTTTCCTTTTGTTAGAAATATGTACTACATATAATGTTGCAGCACATAAATTGCTGATGCTATTATTCTCGGATACGCCGTCAGAGATGTTCAGTTGTACGATTTAATGTTCAAAACTCTGCTGTATAGATTTAGTTTTTAAAACTAAATCAAGGATTTCGGTTGTTGGAAAACATGCAAGCAAACACTGTTCACTTTTAGAGTTGTCTGTTTGGTCATTTTCTTTTTCTTCTTCAGCCAATTTGGGAAGCAATAAGGTATTACTGAGGAGTATACAGAAAAAGAAAGAAAATGACCATACAGACAACTCTAGTTTTCTGCCTAGAAAGACCATCCTCATTCTCAGGGATAACACACATGGTCCGGAATTTTCCACAAGTGGAGTTATTACCACAACTGACAACATGTCTGTGTTGTTCAACTCTTCTCCATTGTCAAAATAAATTTTTATGGTTTCTGTACTTTTCACGTATTTATTAAAATATACTTGTAAGTTTATATGTAATGTCTCTAAACCTGAAACACAGAAGAAAACCAGATTTATACACACACTGGTAATAAAAGACAATAATAATTTTCTAAAAAAATGAGGTATTCGATTTGCGTCAGAACCTACTTATGATGCAGTCATCACAACACAGCCCCACCTAAGCTGGCCACTATGTGCACAGGCAGCTGCATATGTGTTGTATTCATGAAGGATTAATTTAGAGAAGCTCAGCCAGGCTAAAAAGTCCAGTGGAGAGGGGGAAATCAGAGACGAGAGAGGTGGCATTGCTATAGACCTTGTACATGAGGTCCAACAATTAAGTCCACGAACTTAATTGTTCTAAGTGCTATATACCTCACTGCTAACGATCACTACAGTCACCTTTGAAGTACTCCGTACTCCCCTTGGAAAGCTCTGTACTGAATGCCAGTGCCTAGTCCACCCTTCAAAGCAATTCTGGAATTCCTTCTGAAATGGCTATTGGGCATGTTAGCAAGGCGGCAAGTCTATGAGCTGAATTGTATAGTTGTCTACGAGGCTGGCTGGCTTGGCTGTGAGGGAGTTTTTAGCCAGTAAACAAATGACTGTATTAGAATACCCTCCCGACTCACTGATGTGGCCTCCAGTGACTTTTTCTCTTTATCAGAAGATAAAGGAAATATTGAAAGGAAGACATTTTGATGATATTCAGGATATCAGGGCTAATACCAGAACAACTCTGATGGCCACTCCAGAAAAAGAGTTCCAGAACTGCTTTGAAAGGTAGGCTAGGCACTGGCATTGGTTCATAGCTTCCCAAGGTTTAAAGGTGACCACAGTGACATTCAGCTATGAGTTATGTAGCACGTTTTCTAGGATGTTCCTGAACTTAACTGTCTGTCCTTATACACAGTAGGATATTACTGCTGGAGGAAAAATGTGGTAAAGGAATCAAGGCAGAAAAAATTGAGATGTCCTATGAGAGAGTGAGGTGGCCTCCCTAGAGGAAGAAACAGGCAGAGGATCAGGAAAGACAGTTCCTGCATTAACTTGGAAATAGGTAATTAGGACCTGAACCAGGGGATAACGGGGGCGGGGAGAGGAGAGGGGAGCAGGTGTTGAAAAGTAGACTCAACAGACCTGGTAAATAAGGAATACAAGCGATGAGAGAGAAGGTGAAACCACATGTGGTTATGGTGCTTGAATAGGACTACCAGAATGACAGTGCTAAGTGGGACACGAGAGACAGCTGGAACAGATGAACATGCGACCACCCATGACAGTGAAATCTAATGTCAAATGTCAGGTCAACATAAATGCTGTTATTTTGAACTTTAGACAACAGCACCCTTCTTTAAGGAAAAAAATCTAAGTGTTAATGTTTGTTTGTTTCATTTTAATTGTACTTCAGGTGAAAGTTTACAGAAGATACTAGTTTTTCACTAAATAGTATACATACGGTTTTCACAGCGGTTAACAACTCTACATGTCAACACTTCCTTCTCAAACTTGTCTTTCCTGTTACCAGCTTTCCGATCCCCTCTTGCTTTCTAGTGCTTGCCAATGAGCTGGTGTGCCTCTTTAGCCTCTCTTTGTTTTATGCACCCATCTAATCTTTGGATGAAGAGTGAACCTCAGGAGTGACTTCATTACTGAGATGACAGGGGATCTGGGTGCCACACTCACAGGGTTTCTCCAGTCTCCATCAGGCCAGTAAAACTAGTTTTTTGTTTTGTTTTTGAATCAGAATTTTGTTTGTTCTACATTTTTCTCCATCTCTGCTGGGACTCCCTGTCATGATCGTTGTCAGAACAGTGAGTAGCAGCAGGTGGGCACCATGTAGTTAGTTGTACTAGATTGAGTCTAGGGGAGGCTGTAGTCGATGTGGTCCATGTTTTAGTCACCTGGTACTACTCTAACAGAGATACTAAGAGTGGAAGGCTTAACAAAGAAAAGTTTATTCATTCACAGTCCAGTGGGCTACAAATCCAAATGCAGGCTGTCCTCTGCAGGGGAAGGTTTTTCTCCTCGTCTGCTCTGAAGGAAAGTCCTTGTGTTGCATCAGTCTTTATTCAGGGAGCATCTCTGCACAAGAATCTCAGGTCCGAAGGACGCACTCTACTCCTGGTGCTGCTTTCTTGATGGTGTGAGGTTCCCAACTCTCTGCTTGCTTCCCTTTCCTTTTATCCCTTGTAGGATAAAAGTTGGTGCAAGCCACACTCCAGGGAAGTTCCCTTTATGATGGAGCAGGGAGGTGACTTTATGAAGGGATTTACAGTCCCACCCTTATCCTCTTTAACACACAGCATAGGAAAATCACAAAATGGAGGGCAATCACACAGTACTGGTAATCATGTCCCAACTAAATTTCTATACATATTTTTTGGGAGACACCAATTCAATCCATGGTAGTCCATTAGTCCTCTGAACTAATTTTTCCCTTGTATCTTTAGTTTTCTTCATTGTGCCTTGCTCCTGACAGGGTGAGGCAGTGGGTTCTCTTTGATTGCTGTTCAGAGGCTTTTAAGATCCCAGACACTACTCATGAAAGTAGAATGTAGAACACTTTATTTATAAACTATGTTATGCCTATTGAGTTAGATGTTTCCCAAGACTCTGGTCCCCACAGATCTCAGCCAAGGAATTCAGTCCTTTGAGGAATTTGGACATATCTGTGGAGCTTACATGAATTTTTCTTGTAGAAATTGTCCTGGCTTCCTCAGTATTATGTACCATCTTACCCTTCACCAAAGTTACCACTTATCTAATATCTATTTAGTATTTTTCCACCTTCCTTCTTCTCTCTCATGACCATCAAGGATGGTTTCATTTTGTATGTAAATCTTTTCATGAGATTTTACAGTAGCAGTCTCATACAATATTTAGCCTTTTGTGATTGATTTATTTCACTCAGCATAATGCTCTCCAGATTCATCCATGTTACGAGATGCTTCACAGATTCATTACTGTTCTTTAAGATTGCATAATACTCCATTGTATGTATGTACCACAGTTTATTCATTCATTTGTTGATGGGCATCTGCATTGTTTCCATCCGTTTGCAATTGTGAACAATATGCAATGAGTATGGGTGTGCATGTGACTGTTCATTCAATGAGTCCTATTTCTCTAGGACATGTGAGATCTGACAGTTAAGTCTGTGAACTTATCCTGGAGAAAGTGTTACCTGCCTTGTTGCTGAATATCACTATGGTCACCTTTGAAGTACTCCCCTTGGGAAACTGCACCAATGCCGGCACCTAGTTCACCCTTCAAAGCAATTTTGGAGCTCTTTTGCTGGAATGGCCATCAGAATTGTTGTTGTATCACCCTTGATGTCCTCAATGTCATCAAAATGTCTTCCTTTCAGTATTTTGTTTATCTTATGGTAAAGAAAAAAAGTCATTGGGGGTCAGATGAGGTGAGTAGAGAGGGTGCTGCAATACAGTTGTTTGTTTAGTGGCTAGTAACACCCTCACAGACAGCGCTGTGTGAGCTGGTGCACTGTTGTGATGCAAGAGCCATAAGTTGTTGGTGAAAATTTCAAGCTGTTTTCATCTTAACTTCTTCATGCAGCCTATTCAGCACTTCCAAATAGTAAACCTGGTTAACTGTCTAGTCGGTACAAACGCATAATAAGCAATCCTTCTGATATTACAAAACGGTAGCAATATCGTTTTGACTTTTGATTTGGATTGATGAAACTTTTTTGGTGGTAAAGAACTGGCTGACTTCCACTGAGCGTTTTGACACTTTGTTTCAGGGTCATATTGGTATACTCATTTCATCACCAGTGATAACACGGCCCAAAACATTATCTTGCCTCTCCAAAAGTTCTGGACAAATTTCTACTCTCCTTTGCTTTTGTTCATCGTTGAGCTCCTCTGGGACCATTTTTGTGCACACCTTTCTTAAGCCAAGATTTTCAGTTACAATGTTTCTAATTGTTTCTCTATCGATACTTACTCGGTCTGCTATGCTTCTCACAGACAGCGGACAATTTTGACACACAGTTGGATGAATTTTTGCAAGGTTTTCAGCACTTCTGCTTGTTACTGGCCACCCTGACCTCTCTTCATCAGTGATATTTTCTCTCCCCTCAGAAGAACCTTTAATCCATTTGTACATTGCTGTTTTCGTCATGGTATTATCCCATAAACTTGGACTAACATGTCCCTGATTTCACTTCCACTCTTGCCAAGTTTAACAAGAAACTTAATGTTTGTTTATCGCTCTAATACAAGCTCCAACACTCTCATGATGGCACACAAAAACACACAATAACGAATACCATTCAGCAAGATACAGCCACAAAATGACACGAACACAGCTGTGAGACACTCATACACCAAAGTTATGAAATCCTACCAAGTTTTTTTTTTTTTTTTAACTGTGCTGCCCACATAAGTGCACAGTGGTAAGCTTGTGAACTTAATTGTCACATCTTGTATTCTTAGCAGTACAATTGCTGGATCATGTGGAATTTCTAGTTTTCTACGGAAGTGCTGTATCATTTTTTAAAATGTTTATATCAATTTGCATTCCTAGCAGCAGTGCATACCAGTTCCCATCTCCTGGCACCCTTTCCAACATTTGTTAAGTCTTATTTTTTTCTATTTTTTTAAATTCATGCTAGTAATGCCAGGTTGAGATGATACCACATTGGGTCTTTCATTTGCATTTTTCTAATGGCTAGTGATCAAGAGCATTTCCTCATGTGTCTGTTGGCCACTTGAATGTCTTCTTTGGTGAAGTGTCTGTTTCCTTTGTCCATTTTTCAGTTGGATTATTTGCCTTTTTCTTGAAGAGGTGTTGGATTTCCTTGTAGATTTTAGAGACTAGACTTTTGTCTGACTTGTAATAGCCACAGATTTTTTCCTAGTTTACAGGTTCTCTTTTTATTGTTTTACTGAAGTTTTTGATCAGCATAAGTTTTTAATTTTTTAGAAGATTACAGTTATTTAGCTTATCTTCTGGAGTTTGTGTGTGTTGGTTATGGTTTGTATGTGTATTGGGGTCTCTGTATATTAGGGTCTCTAGCTTTGATCCTATGTTTTTCTTCTGTGAACTTTATATTTTTTGGCTTTATATTTAGCTCTTTGATACATTTTGAAATAGTTTTTGTAGTATGGGTCCTGTACATTGTTTTGCAGATGAACAAACAGTTTTGCCATCACCATTTGTTAAAAAGACTATTTCCCATTTGATGGACTTTGGGCCCTTGTGAAAGAATGGGTGACCATAGGTGGGTGGATTTACATCTGAGTCCTCAGTTATATTCCATTGGTCAATGAATCTGTCATTGTTCTAACACCAGGCTATTTTGACCACAGTGGCTGTAAAGCAGTTCTGAGGTCAGGTAATGTGAGTAAACCTACTTTATTCTTTCTTCAATAGTGCTTTAATTATCAGGGCTTCTTCTATTTTCATATAAAGTTAATGATAAGTTTGTCCATCTCTTAAAAAAAGCTTGTTGGTATCTGGATATGGATTGCACTGTGTTTGTAAATCATTTTGACAGAATTATAATTTTCAGAATGTTGCATCTACATATCCATGAGCATGGTATGTTTTTCCATGTATGCAGATTTCTTTTAGTTTCCTGACATAGTGTTTTATAGTTTTCTTTTTATAAGTCTTTTACATCTCTAGTTAGATTAATTCCTAAGTATTTGATTTTTTGGTGGTGGTGGGTGTTAAAAATAGTATTATTTTCTCATTTCCTTTTTTCATTGTCTTTATTGGTGCATAAGAATATAACTAATTTTTGTATGTTTATCTTGTATCCCGTAACTTCAATTTATCTTTCTATTAGTTTCAATTGTTTTCTCATGGAATCTTTTGGCTTCTTTACCGATAGCATCATATCACCCACAAATAGAGACAGTTTAAATTCTTCATTACCCATTTGGATGCTCCTGCTTTCTTTTTCTTACCTTATTGCTGTAGTGAGAGCTTACAGCACAATGTAAAACTGGGGTGGTGATAAAGGGCATCCTTGTATTGTTCCTGTTCTCAAGGGGAATATTTTCAGCCTCTCTCCATTAGGAATGATTTTGGCTGTTGGTTTTGCATAAATGCCCTTTATTACACTGAGAAACTTCCCTTGTATATCTGTTGTATTGAGAGTTTTTATCAGGACCAGGTGTTTGATTTTGTCAAATGCCTTTCCTGCACTGACTGAGATGATCATTTGATTCTTTTCTTTCCTTTTATTTATGTGGTGAATTTCATTGATTGGCCATATTATTAATACATATAATAGTAATATATCTTATTAGCCTACTAAATAAACTGAGTAAGCTGATTTTTACACTTATGATGCATACATACACATGGTTCAGAATTCAATAAGCACAAAACAGCATGAAGTGAAAACTGATAAGTAATTTAACCACATCAAAAATAATGTTTCATGTCAGTTTGGCAGGGTGTTTCTAGACTAAAGATGAAGATTCTTTAGCCTCCAGTGATTTCCTAGCTAAAGGACTGCCACAGAGAGAGGAAAGAATAGGGTGGAGGTATAAAAGTGTCCAAAAAGAAGAGCTTTATCCAGGAAAACAAAGGCAGAATGCATTCAGAGGCCAAGGCAGCATCCATGTGCTAATGGGCTCTGTGATTACTACTCACTCAGAAACTTCTAGATCTAAAGTGTTGCCTCCGCTCATTAAGTAAATAATTTAAACAGGAAAAATAACTTCTGTACATCAGAACAATGTTATATTCTGCCTCAGCCTGCAAAGAATCTGAAGCAGGAGGCATCAACTGCATTAACTAATACTATAACTGGAATGTCCATTTTAAAAATAGCTTCATTACTATTCAGAAATGAAAAGAGTAGAACATGAAATACTATTAATCCATCTATGTAAGAAATAGCATGGCAGAACAAGCAAAAAATAACTTGCTACAAATTCTACTCATATCTGACAAAAGACTTATTGAGAATGCATAACGAACTCTAGGAATTCATTAACAAGAAAAAAAATAACTGAATTCAAAATGGGAAAACATCTGAGCAGATACTTTGGCTGATAACAATGCACATGAAAAGATGCTGAAAGTATTAATGGTCATTGGAAAAATGTACATTAAAACTACAACGAGATGTGACTACATACCTCTTAGCAAAAAACTAAACCAAACCCACTGTCTTTGAGTCAACTGCAACTCATAACAACCCTATAGAGTGGTTTCAAATAATACAGCAAAACCAAGAGTTAGTGAGGATGTGGGGCAGCTGTCATATTCTTACACTGTGAGTAGGAATGTAAAATGATAAAGTCATTTTGGAAAACAGGTTGGCAGTTAATTACAAAAAAAATATACACACACCACATTACACAGTAGTTCAACTTTTAGATATTTACCAACTGAATAAAAACTTACGTTCACACAAAAACCTAATGCAAAGTTTATAGTAGCTTTATTAATGACTAAAAGATGGAAACCTAAATGTTCTGTCAACAGATGAATAGTTGAACAAGATGTACTATGAACACACAATCTGATACTACTCCGTAATGAAAAAGAATGAGCTATTGACACTTGTTATGTTGTTCTTAGGTACCATCGAGTTGGTTCCAACTCATAGCAACTCTATACACAACAGAATGAAACAACACCCAGTCTTTGGTCATGTCCACAATTGTCTTTATGCTTAAGCCCATTGTTGTGGCCACTGTGACAATCCATCTCATCGAAGGTCTTCCTCTTTTTCACTGACCGTCCACTCTACGAAGCATTATGTCCTTTCTGAGGGACTGATCCTTCCTGACAACATGTCCTAAGTATGTAAGACACAGTCTTCCCATCTTTGCTTCCAAGGAGCACCCTGCATATACTCCTCCTAAAACAGATCTATTTGTTCTTTTGGCAGTCCATGGTACATTCAACATTCTTCTCCAACACCACAATTCAAAGGCATCAGTTCTTCTTCTGTCTTCTTTGTTCATTGTCCAGCTTTTACATGCATATGGTGCAAATGAAAATACTGTGGCCTGGGTCAGGCACACTTTAGTCTTCAAGGTGACTTCTTTACTTTCCAGTACTTTAAAGAGATCCTTTGCAGCACATTTTTCCAATGCAAAGAGTCTTTTGATTTCTTTTTTTTTAATTAATTTTTTATTTACTATAACTGAGTGAAAATGTACATTCCTGTATAAATTTACATGCCCACCTATATATAGCTTCCACTGCTCTCCCTGCCCGGTGACAGCACACTATTCCTCTCTGCTCCATACGTGTCTCATTCTCCCAACAGTCTCTTTTTTCCCTCCTCTTTACCCATTCTCCTTCCTCCAGCCAGAGGACAGCAGGATGACATCCTATAGATGTATAGAACCATAAAGTGCATCCAATATATGGTCACTGCATCACCAAGTCCAATCCATTCCTGTCTGAAGAGTGGACCTTCGTTATGATTTATGGTCAAGGGCAGCATCAGGGCGAAGGGCCATGCTCTCAGGGGAACCCTGAAACCGCTGGACTATCAATTGAGGTCTTTTAGTGGGGATCTCAGGGCGCACCCCTTTTTATTCTTGTGTTGCCAGTGAGACTCAACTTAGTGAGCTCCATCACGGCTATCACTGGTGGTGGCTGAGCACCATCCGGTTCTTCCAGTCCCAAGTCGATGTAGGCACCCACTGATGTGAGTCTCTTTATCTTCTGGGTTGTCTTTCCCCCATGCATTTTGGTCCTCGGCGAGCATCCGTTCCTGCTGAGTTGGGACTATTTGCTGTGCCCTCGGATGGCAGCTTGGCAGCTTTTAAGACCCCAGATGCCACTCATCAATGTGGCATGCAGAGAGCCCTCTTAGCAAAACGCTAGTTGTGCCAATTGGCCTCGCTTTCGCCTAAGAGCATGGTCCCCTGCCCCCTGCCCCAGCTACTCTATCCTTGCAATACTGGGTTAAGATGGAAGGAGTACTCATGTTATTCTTAAGTCTACTTAAAATTGTTCTTGTTTCTAATGTGTGCTATCACCGATTTCACCCAACCAGATACCTAGCAACTATCTATTCTAAACCCTCCCCCCCTCCCCCCTCCATCCCCTCCTTTGCAGCTGTCAAAGAGTCTTTTCTTCTATACACAAGTCTGTTTTTGAGATCTTATCGTAGAGGTCTCATACAATATTTGTCCTTTTGTTGCTGACTGCTTTCACTCAACATAATGTCCTCCAGTTGAAACCAGGTCATGAGATGTTTCCTGGAGTCATTGTTGTTCTTTATCATTGCATAGTGCTCCATTGAGTATATATACCATAGTTTACCTATCCATTCTTCTATTGTTGGGCATCTGGGTTGATTCTATCTTTTTGCTATCGTGGACTGTGCTGCGATAAACATTCTGGTGCATGTGTCCGTTGGTGTGAAAGGCCTTGATTCTGTAGGATATATTCCAAGTAGTGGAATTACTGGGTCAAATGGTATATCAATATCCATTTTTTTAAGGAAGTGCCAGATTGGTTTCCAAAGAGGCTGGACCATTTTGCAACCCCACCAACAGTATAGGTGGGTTCCACTTTCTCCACAGCCTCTCCTTTTGATTTCTTGACTGCTACTTCCACAGGCATTGATTGTGGATCCAAGCAAAATGAAATCCTTAACAACTCCAATTAAGCGTTCTGGAACTCCTATTATATGGAGGTAGCCATGATTTATTACGATCCACACAGCTGAATGCCTTTGAACAGTCAACACAGGTAAACATCTTTCTGGTATTCTTTGCTTTCAGACGAGATCCATCTGACATCAGCAGTGATATCCCTGGTTCCATGTGCCCTTCTGAATTCAGCTTGAATTTCTGGTAGTTGCTTGTCAATATACTGTTGTAGTCACTTTTGAATGACATTGAGCAAAATTTTACTTACATGTGATATTGATGGTATTGTTCAGTAATTTCTGCATTCATTTGGATTACCTCTCTTTGGAATGGGCATAAATATGGATTTCTTTCAGTCAGTTGGCCAGGTAGCTGTCCTTCAAATTTCTTGGCATAGATGAATGAGCACTTCTAGTGCTGCATCTGTTTGTTGAAATATCTCAGTTGATATTCCATCAATTCTTGGAGTCTTGTTTTTTGCCAATGCCTTCAAGGCAGTTTCTGCTTCTTCCTTCACTACCATTAGTTCTTGATCATATGTTACCTCTTGAAATGGCTGCACATTGACCAATTCTGTTTGGTATAATGACTCTGTGCACTCCTTCCATCATCTTTTCAGGCTCCCTGAGTCATGTAGTATTTTCCCTGTAGAACCCTTCACTATTGAAATTCAAGGTTTGAACTTTTTCTTCAGATTTTTCAGCTTGAGAAATACAGAATACTTTCTTCCCTTCTGGTTTTCCATTTCCAGCTCTTTGCACATGTCATTATAACAATTTATTTTGTCTTTTCAAGCTGCCCTTTGCAATCTTCTGTTTAGGTCTTTTACTTCACCATTCTTTCCTTTTCTTTTAGCTGCTCAATGTTCAAGAGCAAATTTCAGAGTGTCTTCTGATGTCCAAGTTCGTCTTTTATTTCTTTCCTGTCTTTTTAATGGCCTCTTGTTCTCTTCATGGATGATGTCTTTAATGTTATTCCACAGTTCATCCAGTCTTCAGTCACTGGTGGTCAATACTTCAAATTTGTTCTTGAGATGGATATATTCAGGAGGGATATATTCAAGGTCACACTTTTGCTCTTGTGTTTCAGGCAGAGTTCTGGGCTGATTGCATTGATTGGGTATCTTACTGATAGGAGGAGTAAAGATAAAGTGAGCAGTCCCCTCTTCTCTATCAGTGGAGACTTACTTGTTGCTGTGATGCTGGAAGATATACACTGATATTTAGGTACCAGCAGGGTCACCCATAATAGACAGGTTTCAGCTGAGCTGCCAGATTAGGAAGAAGGAACTGGCAGTCTACTTCCGAAAAGAATTAACTAGGGAAAACCTTATGCATAGCAGTGGAACACTATCAGGTATAATGCTGGAAAATGAGCCCCCTCAGGTTGGAAGACACTTAGAAGATGACTGGAGAAGAGCTGCTTCAAAGTAGAGTTGATCTTTATGTTGTGGATGGAGTAAAGCCTTTGATATCTTCATTTGCTGATGTGGCACAACTCAAAACGAGAAGAAACATCTGCAAACTTCCATTAATAATTGGAACATGGAACATACAAACTATAAATTGGGGAACTAACACTTGCAACATAAGAATGAATCTCAAATGCATTGTGTCACAAAAAAGAAGCTAAACATTCAGGAACATGTTGAGTATGATCCATTTATTTGATATTTGGGAAAAAGAAAAGCTATTAAGACTCAACATAAATCAATTTTGCAAGGGGGTGGTATGGAGGAGGCAATGATGACAAAGGAGCCAGGTGATATTTGGGTGAATGGAATTGCTCTATACCTTGGTCATTGTGGTGGTTACTAAGCATCAAAAGTCACAGACCAGTACTATTTGAAAGGTGAATTTTACTACATGTAAATATATCTTAAAAAAATAGAGGTGTTATATATACTTCAGGAAGGAAAGACAGCTATTCAGAAATGGGAAACAAGATGCACCCTAATCGCGCTGTAGGTAAACTCTGAAGACCCCATTAACGCTGATCAATGATGGCATAGAACATTTGCATTCAAGTAGCATTGAGTATTCACTATCAAGTGCCCTGTGAGAAAGCGAAAGCCTAGCTGAGGAAACATATGTCCAGAGGCCCTGCCTCAGCCTCCAAAGAGGTCAATGGTGAATACAACTGTAGCAACGAAAGGCAGAAGGTCATGGGTCATGGGGTCAGGACCTATGAGAGGCTAAGGAAGATGCCTATCAAATTCTGTCATGTCCCACTAGCTTAATACTGTGATATATTTTTATGATAATATCTATGTCGAAAGGTCTTGCAAGATACAGGGAAAAACAATTTGAAAAAAGAGCTCTCCTTTGTTCTGTGCAATAGACATTTCCAAGTAAGTGATACAGCAAAGTGGAATATTTATAAAAATATGTTACTGGAGAAATCTGTAGAGGGTCAGTGAAAAAGAAGAGTCTCAACAGGATGGATTGACCCAGTGGTTATAACGATGGGTTTAAGCATAAAAACAATTATGGCCATGGAACAGAATTGGCCAGTGTTTCATACTGCCTACAAGATAGAACTGACTCGATGGCACTCGTCATGGTTTGAACTGTGTCCCTCCAGGACATATGTAGAGAAACTTGGCTGGGCTGTGATTACTAGTATTGTGTGATTGCTCACCATTTTGTGATTTTCCTATGCTGTAAATTCTAATCTTTCCCTGTGGGTAATAGATAGAATTATTTTAAAACAGGATTCAGGTGACTGCAACACCCTTCCTAAGGGAGTTTCCCTGGAGTGTGGTTTGCACCACATGTTATCCTTTCATCCTGCAAGAGATAAAAGGAAGGGGAAGCAAGTAGAGATTTGGGAACATCATGCCATCAAGAAAGAAGCACCAGGAGGTGACTGTGTTCTTCAGACCTGAGGTTCCTGTGCCAAGATGTTCCCTGACCAAAGAGTGATGAAAGGACTTCCTCTAGACTCCACAAAGAGAGAAAACCATACCTTGGAGCAGACACCTTGAATCTGGACTTGTAGCTTAGCGAACTGTGTAAGAATAAACTTTTCTTTATTAAAGTCATCTACTCATGGTATTTTCCCTCTAAGCACTACCAGATTACTAGAACAGCACCCAATAACAACAATAGGAAATTTAGACCCTTCTAGATCCCTATGGATGTTACTTTTAAATGTTCAGCCACCTTCTGATACTACTTTTGACCCCACCTTATACACAGGTAGATGACTGCCTTGTTTCATGCACTTTGTTCAGCCTAGCATAGCATGTGCCAATAGTTACTAAACAGTTCCACTTGACTTAGAATGATATGGTATTTCACTTTTTGAAAAATTTTCTAGATAGGCACTATAACTGCAGCTAACATCCAAAGGGCTCCATTTATTATTCCCTGTTTTAATATAGTGCTACTGGGCACTTCTATTTGGTGAAGAAACAAACAAGAGCTTTAAAATAGCTAGTTTGTTTTGATCATTCAAGTGACTCATAGCCAGAAACACAGATAGAGAATGGAGATGTTCTTGCAGACCAAAAAAGATGCAACTGAGCCAACTGGTGCACTACGTGGTATTCAGTCATACAAGTCCCCAAATAAACTGCCAGAGTTTGTCTTTAAACCAAGACCCTGACCAGCAAAGATAAGAATCAGGAGGACATAATCCAAGGCACCAAATCTGTTCACAACTTGAAATGATTGCTTGTCAAACGAAGATGGTAGTTCTTCCTGTTCCCATTATCAATATACTGTACTTCTGTTATTTTTAATACGAATTACATTGTTTCACTTGCAAATCAAGATATACCATCAACTACAACAAATCTCAGAGCTGTAGTTCTTGAGTAGCTGGAGGGCAGGGCTCTCCTCCCCAGCCTCTGTCAGTGGGGTAGAGGTAAGATGGGCTCATGGGAGAGCACAGGCAACAGTGCTGGTGCCTTGAATTTTCTGCCCTCAGCACACCAACATGCTGTGGTATCAGTGAAGAGCAGACAAGAGCCAAGAGTACAGAAAGGTCTTCTAATCACAGTGTCACCATAAGAAACCTACTGGTGGAGGAGGGGCCAAGATGGCAGACCAGACACACGTCTTCTCAATTCCCTCTGACAACTAAGGTCTAAAAACTAAATGCACTGAGCAGTGTGGACAGTCTGGGAGACCCAAGATCTGGTGTCGGGTTGTGAGATTGGACTGGGTGAAAAGAAGGGGGAAATTACATCTGTCAGAGGTGAGGCAGCAGCGCACTGAGTCCAGCTTCTGCTGGTGCATCACTTGAGGGGAGTGAAGGTATGGACGCCTTCTTTGTTAACCAGGAGGCTGGGACTGGGACTGCCAAGCCTCTGAGCCTGGCACACACCAGCTACTACACTGAACTGCAGTGCTTAAGTAAATAGTGTATCCTACAACACAGAAACTATGCTTGGGACGGCCACATTTAGCGAGCCCAGCATGGCAAACAACTGAGGGTGCTGGTGCCCCTTTCCCATCTCTTCACAGAGCTGCACCATGGATATTGATGACTCACTGTAGCACAGGTGGCTCAGGTGGGACGTGATCTTGGGCAGCTGAGAGACAGAGTTAGCCATGCCTGCGGTCCCACCTGGGGCTAATTCCCATGCTGAGCAACAGTGCCCATCTGAATAGTGCTTCTCCCAGCAGAAAAGCTGTTTCTAAGACAACTGTACCTAGAGAACATGTTATGGGTTGGTGATCAAGTGCAGCAGCGCCCTTACTCCTCCCTTACTTGAGTCATATCATACCTTCTGGGGATGGCCTATGAGGCACTGTTTTTGTCAGCCAGGAGGCAGGGCCTGCCACCCTTGAAGACCCAGTTGCTTTCGGCTGCAGCTGGTCAATGCCTCACTGAACAGAAAGGCAGCTTTTGTGATAGGAACAGCTAGAGATAGTAATGGCGACTGGCACCTGAGTGTGGTGGTACTATTTTCACCATCCTTCACTGAGCTACATTGTCCTGTTGGCTGACAGCTTCCCAGAGACTCCATAAGTAGGGTGCCATCTTTGCCAGCCAGGAGGTAGGCGTCTGCCATACTGAGGGCTCAGCTGCTTTCAGCAGCTGCTGGAAACCGCCTGTCTTAGCAGAAAAGCAGTTTTTAAGATAAATGCATCTAGAGAACACAGTGGTCTCCAGCAGCTGAGTGTGGTGGCATCCTATCCACCCTTCCCTGAGCTACATCATAGATTTGACTGGCATGATGACATGGAGTCATCCCTAGTAGCTTGGCAGCCGAGTGGCAGGGCCTGCCACCCCTGAGGGCCCAGCTGGGGCCAGCCACCAAGCTGAGTAGTATCACAGGGCTTGACAGAATCTATATCACTAGAGGGGCTATACATAAGCAAGCTGCACCTAGAGAACACAGCAGCAGCTGGTGACCAAATCTAGTGGTGCCCTTACTCTCTTCTTAGAACTACACCACAGTTCCCATCAGTGTAACACCAGAGAAACTAAACAGCAATAGAACAAAATAAAAAATTAAGCAAGCTATATGAATTACTAGAACAGCAATGATCTGAAATCCAGCAGATCAATAATAAAATTACAGAGTTAGACAATTCAACACAAAGCCAAAAGAGCAGGATGGAAGAATTGGAATGTAGAATTAGTAATCTTGAAGATAAATCAACTGACACCAGCACTTGTGAAGATAAATCAGATAAAAGAAAAAGAAAAATTAAGACACATTAAGAAGCATGTGGGAATCTACCAAGAGGAATAATCTACAAATAATTAGCATTCCTAAACATGGAGGGATAGATGAAAATACAGAGAACTGTTGAAGAGATGCAGACAGAAAACTTCCTTGAAATCATGAAACAAGAGAATATAAACATTCAAGATGCTTATCTCACATCACAAAACCCAGATTCCGAGAGAAAAACAAGAAGACATATTACAATCAGGCTTAGTAAGATGAAACATAAAGAGAAATGCATAATGGCAGAGAGGCTTAAAGCAAAACTAATGTACAAAGAGAAGGCTTGTATGCTTTGGTCTGACTTCTCGGCAGAAACTATGCTGGCAAGAAGAGCGTACGATAACACATACAAAGACTTGAAAGAGAACAACTTCCAACCAAGAATTACATATCCAGCAAAATTATCTCTCAAATACAGCAGTGAAATTGAGACATTCACAGACAAACAGAAGCTTAGAGATTTTGCAAAAATCAAGCCAACACTACAAAAAATACTAAAAGAAGCTCCTTGTTTAGAAAAACAGTAACATAAAATGTATACTTAAGGAAGTAATGCAGGATATAGCATCCAGAGTCCTACTCAGTTAGGGAAGTCACTAAGCTTAATCAAAACTAAAATATTAAAAGTAGGGAAACAGCAATCTTAACACAAAAACTATGACATCATCATACTACAGAAAGGGATAAATTACAGTAGATATAACCCTTTCAGATGAAAAGGAAATTAAGAAGACATACAGAAGTCAAAGACTAGTTTAAACTTAGAACATTAAGGGGGATTAAGAGAGTAGCTCCAAAGCAAACTAACAATGTGATATATCAAAACAAGAAACACAGGAGTCTCAAAAAACACAAAACTAACACTGAAAGAGAGGAAAAATAAACCCATAAAGAAAAAGGACCCAGAACAGAGTATTAAGAGGAACAAAGAAAACTTCAACACAGAAAGAAAGGCACCAAAATGACAGCACTAGACACATACCTATCAGCAATTACACTGAATGTAAATGGATTGAATGATCCATTAAAGAGGCAGAGAGCAAAAGCTTGGATCAAAAAACACAATCTGTCTTTTTGTTGCTTACAAGAAACACAACTTAGACTCAAAGATATGAACACACTGAAAGTCAAAGGGTAGAAAAATATATACCAAGCTAACAGCATACAAAGAAGAGCAGGAGTGGCAATACTAATCTCAGATAAAATAGATTTTAATGTAAAATCCACCATCATGGGCAAGGATGGTCACTATTTATTGCTGAAATGTTCAATACACAAGCAAGATGTAACAATACTAAATATTTATGCACCTAAAGTAGAGCATCTTAATACATCGATCAACTGCTGACATTATTGACAAATGAGATGATCACTATACAATAACAGTTGGAGACTTCAACATTCCACTTTCAGTAATGGTCAGATCATCCAGAAAAAAGCTCAGTAAGGATACAGATGAACTCATTGTAACAATCAATGAAATAGACCTCATCAACATATACAGAACTTTCTATCCAACAACAGATAAGTACACCTTCTTTTCGAATGCACATGGAACAGTCTCCAGAATAGATCATGTATTAGGTCATGAAGCCAGTCTCAACAAAATCCAAACCACTGAATTATTGAAAAGCATCTTCTCTGGCTATAAAGCCATAAAAGTTGAAATCAATAGCAGAAAAACCATAGGTAGAAATTTGAACTCATGGTAACTTAATAACACATTGCTCAAAAAAATCTATGCATTGTAGAAGAAATCAAAGACATAAGAAAGAAATTTATAGAACCAAATGAGAATGAAAACATATCACACCAGATACTACGAGATACAGCAAAAGCAGTGCTCAGAGGTCAGTTTATCTCTATAAATGCACACATCTGGAATGAAGAAAGGGGCCACACCAAAGAATTAACCCTGCAACTTGAACAAGCAGAAACAGAGAAACCAAAGAACCACTTGGGCATCAGGAGAAAACAGGTGATAAAGATTAGAGTAGAACTAAATGAATTCCAAAACCCACTGCTGTTGAGTAGTATCTAACCCACTGTGACCCTGTAAGTCAGAGTAGAACTGCCCCATAGAGTTTCCAAGGAGCATCTGGTGGATTTGAACTGTTGACCTTTCAATCAGCAGATGTAACACTTAACCTACTATGCCACCAGGGTTTCCAAACAAATTAGAGAATAGAAAAACAATTGAAATAATTAACAAAACCAAAAGCTGTTTTTTTTTTAAAAAAAGATTTTAAAAATTGATAAACCATTGGCTATAAACTTAGAAAAGATATACAGGAGAGGAAACATACCAAATAAGAAACGAGACAGGAAATGTCACACTAGACCCAAGCAAAATCAAAAGTATCATAGCAGAATATTACAAAAAATTGTACTCTAATACAATTTAAAAACCTAGAGGAAATGGACAAATGTCTAGATTCACATCACCAACCAAACTGTCACAAGGAGAAGCAGAACAACTTAATAAACCCATCACAAAGGAAGAGATTGAAAAAGTAAACAAAAAAATACCCAGCAAAAAAAAGTCCTGGCCCAGATAGCCTCAACAGAGAATTCTACCAAACTTTTACAGAGAAATTAATTCAAATACTGCTGAGCCTACTTCACAGCATAGTAAAGGATGGAGTACTCCCAGTTCATTCCAGGAATCCAGCATAACCCTGATACCAAAGCCACGGAAAGATGCCACACACACACACACAAAAAAAAAATCACAGACCAATATTGTTCATGAATCTAAATGCAAAAATCTTCAACAAAATCCTAGCCAACAGAATTCAACAACCTATCAAAAAAATAATCCATCATGACCAAGTTGGATTCATACCAGGGACACAACATCAGAAAAACAATGGTTCAACATCAGAAAAACAATGTGATCGAGCACATAAATAACACAAAAGATAAGAATCACCTGACTGCCAATTGATACTGAAATGCATTTAACAAAGTCCAACACGAATTCATGCAAAATAGGAACAGAAGGAAAATTCCTCAATGCAGTAAGGGTCATCTCTGCAAAGCCAGCTGCTTACATCACCCTGAATGGCAAGAGACTGACAGAATTCCCCTTTAGAGTGGGAACTAGACAAGGATGCTGTTTTAGTCAGCTAGGGCTGCTCTAACAGAAATATCACAGAGTGGATGGCTTTAACAAAGGAAGGTTTATTCTTACACAGTCCAGTAGGTTGCAAGTCCATATTCAGGGTAATTACACAGTCCAGTAGGTTGCAAGTCCATATTCAGGGTGACCACTCCAGAGGAAGGCTTTCCCCTTGTCGGCTCTGGAGGAAAGTCCGGTATTGCATCAGTCTTTGTCCAGGGAGCTTCCCGGCGCAGGAACCTCAGATCTGAAGGACCCGCTCCTCTCCCGGTGCTGCTCTCTTGATGGTAACGAGGCTCCCAATTCTCCTTGTTTCTTTTTTCCCTTTTTATCTCTTGCAGGCTGAAAGCATTAAGGGTGGGGCAAGCCATACTCCAGGGAAACTCCCCCTACAGCAAAGCAAGGAAATAATCCTATGCAGGAATTTACAGCCCCACCCCAATCCTTCAACATACAGTTTAGCAAAACCACACAATGGAGGACAGTCCCAAGATACTGGGAACCATATCCCAGCCACGAGGCTACACATATTTTTGGGGGGACACAATTCAACCCATGACATCCCACCCTTTGACAACCCAAAAATCACATCACAAAAACATTTAACACATTCATCTCACCATAGCAAAATTATGTCCACCTATACAACAGAAGTCTTAAATCAGTTCCAAGTTCAAAATACAAGCTATCTGCTTCTAAAGGCACAATGGCAGAACAGGCACAAGTTAGACATTCCATTACAAATGGGAGAAATTGCAGGGAAAGAAGGCATTAACAGCCAACAGGTGAGTCAACAGAACACATTACATTAGCCCTCAAAGCTTTGGAAATACTCTTACATTTTCTGAGACATTCTACACAATGGCAATGCTCTCCAGACTCTAGGTATCGGCCACACTCTCTGGTTTCTGAGTGGAGACCTCCAGCCCCGTGCTGCAACTCTGCCTTCAAGGCCCACTTGGGCAGAAACTCTGCCCCATCGGCTTTAGGAAAACCCTAAGCCCAACTGAGTGGCAATTCCACCCTTACGAACACAGCACGCCATGGTTCCACCCTTTCAAACCCCCGAGGTCATGGCCATACCTTTTGAGACTGAGGCAACTCAGCTTCTCATGCTATCTGCCTCTTCAGCTTCAGCTTCCTATGGCCGCATGGCCGGGGCCTCAGGCTCACATCTGCCCTGCCGGGCAAGTGTTCCAAAGCTCTGCAGCTCTACTGGTTTAAGTGCCCGGAGGCACCCCACTCTTGCTGGAAAACGTCCTGCCCAAAGGCATTCAACTCTCTTGCTCCGTGGGTCAGCCAGGCCAGCTCCACTGATTCCAGTGCCCAGAGGCACCCCGTTCCGCGAGGAAAACTCTGCACAGGCACTGACCCGTGGAGCGACAAGGGTCATCTATGCAAAGCCAACTGCTTACATCACCCTGAATGGCGAGAGACTGACAGAATTCCCCTTTAGAGTGGGAACTAGACAAGGATGCCCACTCTCACCACTTCTATTCAGCATTGTAACCACAGGCCTTAGCTAGAGCAATTAGACAAGACAAAGAAATAAAGGGCATCCACATCAGCAAAGAAGAAGTAAAAATCTCCCTGTTTGCAGATGACATGATTGTATACACAAAGAACCCTGAAGAATCCATAAATAAACTACTGGAACTAACAGAGATGTTCAACAAAGTATCAGGATAGAAGACAACTGTACGTAAATCCATAGGATTTCTTTATATCAACAAAGAGATCATCAAAGAAGAAATCACCAAATCAATATTGGTTACTATAGCCCCCAAGAAGACAAAATATCTAGGAATAAATCTAACTAGAGACATAAGACACCTATGCAGAGAACACTACAAGATCTTACTGCAAATAACCAAGAGAGACTTACGTAAATGGAGAATCCCACCCTACTCATGGATAGGAAGACTTAATACTGTGAAAATGTGTATTTTACCCAAAGCAACCTACATATACAATGCAATCCCAATACAAAGTCTAGTGTCATTTTTTAATGAGATGGAGAAACAAATCACCAACTTTGGAAAAGGAAGAAGCCCTGGATAAACAAAACCACTACTGACGGGGAAGAACACAGTGGAAGACCTCCCACTATCTGACCTTAGAACCTATTACACTGCTATAGTAGTCAAAACAGCCTGGTACTGGCACAAAAAGAGACATATAGACCAATGGAACAGAGTTGAGATCCTAGAGATGCCACCACCTCTTATGAACAGCTGACATTCAACATCAGCTGTAAAATTGTAAACTGGGGTAAAAACAGTCTCTCTAACAAACGCTGTTGGTGAAACTGGATATCCATCTGCAAAAAGTGAAACAAGACCCATATCTCATACATTATACTAAAACTAATTCAAAATGGATCAAAGACCTAAATATCCAACCTAAAATGATAAAGATGGTGCAAGAAAAAATAAACAATGGAAGTTCTAATACACAGCTTAGACAGACTACAAAATCTGACCAACAACGCACAAACAACAGAAAATAAATGGGAACTACTGAGAATCAAACACTTATGCTCATCTGCAGATGTTATCAAGAGGTTTAAAAGACTACCTATAGAATGGGAAAAAATATTTGGCAACTATAAGTCAGACTGACGTCTTATTTCCATAATCTACAAGGTATTGAAAAATATCAACAAAGAAAAGGGAAATAACCCAGTTAAGCAATGGGCAGAGATGGACAAATACTTCATCAAAGAAGACATCCAAGCAGCCGAAAGACACGTAAGAAAACGTTCACAATCATTAGCTATTAGAGAAATCCAAATCAAAACTACAACGAGATACCATCTCACCCCAACAAGGTTAGCCATAATCCAAAAAACACAAAACAACAAATGCCAGAAACACTGCAATGAGATCAGAACTCTCCTACACTGCTGGTGGGAATGCCAAATGGTACGATCTGTTTGAAAAGCAATTTGGTACTTCCTTAAAAAGCTAGAAACAGGAATACCACATGATCCAGCAATCATACTGCTTGGAATATATCTCACAGAAATTAAGGTGGTCACACGAACAGATACATGCACATGAATATTTGCTGCAGCACTGTCCACAGACAGTAGAAAGATGAAATCAACCTAGGTGCCCTTCAACAGATGAATGGATCAACAAACTATGATACATATACTCAATGGAACATTATGCAATGATAAAGAACAATGATGATTTTAGGAAGCATCTCATAACCTGGTTTAAACTGGGAGACACGCTAAGTGAAATCAGTCAGCAGCAAGAGGACAAGTACTGTACAAGACCTCTTCTATAAGGACAGAAAAATAGATTTATGTACAGAAGAAAAGACTCTCTGACAGCTAAAAGGGTGGGGCAGGGAGGGTTCATCATGGATTAGAGAGTCGTAGAAATTTGGTTAGGTGAAAGCAGTGACAGCACATAGTAGAGAGCAGATCAACATAACTGGACTACACCATAAACTGAAAGGTTTTCTAAACTCAACACAATATTTCAAAGGATAGAACAGCCAGGGTCTGGGACACTGAGGCCAACTGGAATAAACAGTCTTTTGCTAAGAAAGTATTCTGCACCCCATATTGGTGAGTGGCATCTGGGGTCTTAAAAGCCAGCAAGCTGCCATCTGAGTTATACCAAATGTTCCCAACTCATCCAAAATAGATGATTAACAAGAACAACAAAGGCACAAGGGAAAAAGAGCCAAGGAGACAGAGGACTCATACAAACGGGAGGCTGTATCAACATTAGACCCGAAGAACCAGATGGTGCCTTGCCACCACTAAGGGCAGCAGTGATGGGGGACACAAGAGTCCCTTAGGCAACATGAGTAAAAGAGGTGTGCAGCTCAAGAACTCTACTGAAGGACCAGGACTGATGGTCCGACAGCCTGGAAGGCCCCCTGGCAACATGGTCCCTTGCCCTGCTGCTGGCCCTGAGCAGAAACCAGTACTAAGATCAACTCTTTAGACAAGAACAGACTGGACTTGGGAACACAGTGTGACCATATGATGTGCGAACTTAGTAGTTCTGTACATTTACGGGAGGCTGTTCTACTGGTTTCCACAAGGGAGAGAAGAGGACAGAGAGGAGGGGACATGTGCTTGTTCAGAGGATGCTACAAATATAGAATGAAAAGGAGGAATGTGCTGTCACTGGGTGAGGAGAGCAGATGGAGCTACAGATAGGTGGGCATACAAAAGCGATTTGGATTGTATACTTTCCCTTAATCACAAAAGAGAAAAAAAAGAAATCTAGTGGTAAGAGATGGTTTCCGAGTTTCTCAGTTCTTCTTTGAAAATACAAATCCCCTAAGAAGGCTTCAACTTAGTCATCACTCCTTCATGATAAATACACCCCTAGGAGTTTTTACAGAAGAAAAGAATTCATCTTCTCTTTCTTTGGAATAAATAAAAAGCACTCCTGAAATTTTAACTTAAATATTTCAATAAAATATAAATATTACAAACTAGATAATGAATAAATATAAAATTTCCCTTCCATGTGTGCTAGTTAAGAGGTAGTATGCCAATTTTCCCCTTGATATGCATTAACTTGTTAAAAATCTCTTAGTAAAAATCAATCTTATGAAGTATTCACAAGACAAAAAAGAAAAACAATGTTATGGTGCCACTCACCTCTGGCACACTCAAGTTTAAAATAGGAAACATAGAGCTGATGTCAGGGGCAACATAAGAAAACTACTAGCTATCACTAAATTATCACGTGATTATGCAGAGAGTTGCAGAAGCAAGGCAAATATCATCTATTTATAGGCTCATGTCACCTTTTTCCTGTCCTTTTCAAGTTCCTCGGCCTCTCTCTGCCAAACTGTTTTCATGTCAAAGCTGAAGGGCCCTCTTCTGGACTTGTAGTTCCCATTCGCCTGACTGGGGTTAAATTCTTCATATACCATGTAATCCGGCAAAGAGGTTACAGGAACTCTGTGGAAAAGATCCAACAATTGCAGCTAAGGAGCAGAACCACCCTCCTCCTCTGCATCTGCATGTGACTACTAGCCCTTTTTCCTTTCACCCCAGAATCTGAAAAGACAGACAGCCCACCCTCCTGTCTTGTTGACTCAGTGCACAATATCTTCCCAGGCATAAGTCAAAAGATGACATTGCCAAAGCCAAGCTGATAACTTATAAGATAATGATTTCTATTATCTGCTACTTTATCCTCCTCAAATAACTAAATACCCTAAAATTTTACCATTTAACATGACAATTTAAAATCATGCAGGTTAGTTACCCCCAGTCACCGAAATATTTTTAGCCTTAGATTGCCAGAGACTTGCATCATCTGTCTTACAATGATGTTTTAGTAAGAAAAAGCATCTGAGTTCAACCCTGAGTTGGCAGAATGTCTTTCACATAGAATGTTAGGGAGGCTGAAGTATGAAGCCCCATCCTGTTCCCAGTTTGCTGGGTTGCTCAGCACAGGAGAGCAGTGTGATGACCTTGAAGGGGCTCTGCGGCTCTGGGAGAAAGGCAGAGCCAGGGGAATCATGATGGCTGTCCTATGCTCTCACCCTCAGGTTTCTACTTCACCACTGTCCTTCACAGTTGATGATTAATGCAGGAATTATATACCAGGGTAAATGTTTAGACATCTTCCTAACAGCAACGACCAGGTAAAAAACACTAGTTGCTGTTGGGCCAACTTCAACTCCTGGTGATTCCATGTGTATCAGAGTGGAACTATACTCTGTAGGGTTTTTCAGAAGCAGATCACTATATCTGTCCTCTGAGATATCTCTGGGTGGACTCCAACCTCCAGCCATCAGGTTAATAGCTGAGCATGTTAACATTTACATCACCCAGAGACTCCTAAAAGCAATGAGTTACCACTAAAAACTGAAGGTGTATGGGGATGCCTGAGCAACAGAGGCAGATTTTCAATTTATTAGAAGAAATGAAATAGGCTGGGAGGAGAGCATACAGGAGATAGGGAGCAGAAGACAGGAAACAGGGGGCAGGGAGCAGAGGCCAGAAAACATTGCAAAGCCAGGATAGGAGAGGAGGTATGAGACATGCACAATCATACAAGCAGGCAATGATTAGGTGACAGGGTGGTCAGCGCAAGAGGATGGAGAGAAGCTAACCAAATCAGCAGAACATCAGAAAGTGCAGAGAGAGAGAAAAGGAAAGGGCAAGCAAAGCACCCAGGCATCCACCCCTCACTAAGAACAAGGAATCGGAGAGGGCCTGCAGGAGCGTCCGCAATATACAGGTTGGGAGGTCAGGAAGCAGCAGTCTACGCAGAGCTGACACTCTGGAGACAGAATTCACCTTGGAGGGAAGATTTGGAAGTTGTGAGCAAAGCCACAGCAAGAGGAGCTACTAGTATTGTCAGGCTGCTCTAGGAAGGCACAGGTATAAAGGTGCCTAGTTGAGTCAGACCTTAAACACTGCCAACTTCAACAGACAGTAGAGCAAGAAGCACCCCTCTGCAGCCCTCCTGTCTCCAGGATTCTTTATGGGCAGAATAAGCTCACCGAGGCAGAAATGGCTCAAAATAACAAAGGAAGGGGCAGTTAAAAAAAATAAATTGAAGCACTGTTAACCTGTGGCGCCTGTGTTTTTATATGTTCAATAAAGGAGAGAACACCCTGGTACTTCCTAGCTTTTGCATCCTCTGACTGTCCTGTGATCTGGAGCAAGGGCAGTGAGCAGGACTGGATCCCCAGGAGAAAGAATAAACTTTAGTTTATATCCCAGAAACTAGATCACTGCTGTGAATAAAGGCACAAAGGATGGGAAAAGACAAAATGCTGTCTTCCTCCCAACCAGAACAAGGATTATGATCAGACCAGCGATGGTGTAGTAGTGACAGGTCTCTTACTGTCTGCTGGAGAAAAAAAAGAAGGCACGTTCCATGGGTGGTAGAAATAAGAGAGACAGGGACACTTCACAAGCCTCACCTTCCACAAAATCCAGGAAGACTCAAGACAGAATCGACTCTTGAGAAACTCACCATTATATAAAGTCAAATTATCCAGTTTGCCAGCAGCTCATGGAACTCAGCTTAAGTAGGTTCAGCTCTCAGATGCAAGAAGACCCGTGCATTCTTGGAGCAGCCACAGGGAAACAAGACATACTTTTATTTCTTCTTGTTGCTGTTAGGGGACACTGAGTCAGTTCCAATTTATAGTGACCCTATGCACAAAAGAAACACCGGTCCTGTGCCATCTTCACAATTGTTGATATGCTTCAGCCCACTGTTGCAGCTACTGTGTCAATCCATCTCATTGAGAGTCTTCTTTCTTTGCAGACCTACTTTGCCAAGCATGGTGTTATCTCCAGAGACTGACCCCTCCTGATAATGTGTCCAAACAATGTAAGACATAATCTCACCAACCTTGCCTCTAATGAGCATTCTGGTTCTACTTCTTCCAGGACAGATTTGTTCATTCTTTTGGCATTCCATGGTATAAAGGCATCAGTTCTTCCTTAGTCTTCCTTGTTCACTGTGCAGCTTTTGCAAAACATCATGGCTTGGGCCAGGTGCACCTTGGTCCTCAAAGTGACATCTTTGCTTTTACTTTTAAACACTTTAAAGAGGTCTCCTTAGCCAATTTGTTCAGTACAATGCATCTTTTGGTTTCTTGACTGCTGCTTCCATGGATATTGATTGTGGATCTACATAAAATGAAATCCTTCACAATGTCCATCTTTTCTCTGTTTATCATGATGTTGCTTATTGGTGGTACAGTTGTGAAGATTTTTATTTTATGTTAAGGTGTAATACATACTGAAGACCATGGTTTTTGGTATTCATCAGTAAGTGTCTCAAGTCCTCATTAAGCAAGCAAGTTTGTATCGTAATGCAGGATGCTAAGCCTTCCTCCAATCCTGATGCCCCACTCTGCTTCATACAGTCCAGCTTCTCAGATTATTTGCTCAGTAGACACAATGAATAGGTATAGTGAAAGGATAAATCTCTGACACACACCTTCCTGATATTAAACCATGCAGTAATCCTTGTGTTCAAACAACTGCCTCTTAAGCCATATATAGATTCATCACGAGCACAATTCAGAGTTCTGGACTTCACATTCTCCACACTGTTATCCATCATTTGTTATGATCCACACAAGTTGAATGCCTTTGTATAGTCAATAAATTAACACAGGAATACATCTTTCTGGTATTCTCTGCTTTCAACCAGGATTCATGTCACACAGCAACGATATCCCTGGTTTCCATATCTTCTTCTATAACTGGCTTGAACTTCTAGCAGTTCCCTGTACAGTCGCAGCTACTTTCAAATAATCTTAAGCAAATCTTTATTTGTATGTCAAGTAATGACATTGGTCAATAATTTCCACATTCAGTTGGATTGCCTTTGTTGGAAAGAAACATAAATATGGATCTCTTCCAGCCAGTCAGTCAGGTAGCTGTCTTTCAAATGTCTTGGCACAGCTAAGTGAGCACTTCCAGCCCTCTATCCAGTTGTTGAAACATCAGTTGGTACTCCATCAATTCCCAAGCCTTGTTTTTCACAAACACCTTCAGTGCAGCTTGGACTTCATCCTCTATTAAAATCAGTTCCTGATCGTATGTTACCTCTTGAAATGGTTGAATGTCAACCAGTAATTTTTGGTATAGTGATTCTATATTCCTCCCATCTTCTTTTGTGGCGTATCATCTTCCTGTATCATTTAATATTTTCCCAGTATAGTGCCTCAGTATTGCAACTCTAGGGTTGAAGTTGAGAAATGAAGTTGAGAAATGCTGAACATGTTCTTCCATTTTGGCTTTCTATTTTTAGGACTTTGCACAGGTCATCATAATGCTTTACTTTGTCTTTAGGAGCTGTGCCTTGAAATCTGTTCTGCTCTTTTACTTCATTTTTTTCCTTTTGCTTTAGCTACTCAACATTCAAAAGCAACTTTCAGAGTCTCTCTTGACATCATTTAGGATTTTTCTTTCTCTCCCTTTTGTTTTGTTTTGTTTGCTCAGTACATGAAGATTTATTTTTTATGGCACTTTAGGTGATGGTTTACAGAACAAACTAGTTTCTCACTAAAGAGTCAGTACACCTTGTTTTACGACAATGGTTAACAAACCCTCAAACATGTCAACACTCTCCCTTTTCAACCTTGAATTTCCTATTACCTATCAACCTTGGGTTTCCTGTCTCCTTTTGTCTTCTAGTCTTTGCCCCTGGGCAATCGTTTTCCTTTAGTCTCTCTTTGTTTTATGGGCCTGTCTAATCTTTGTTTGAAGTGTGATTCACAGGAGTGACTTCATTACTGAGATGAAAAGGTGTCCAGGGGCCATATCCTTAGGATTTTCTAGTTTCTGTTAGGCCAGCAAGTCTGGTATCTCTTTCTGAGTTAGACTTTTGTTCTACATTTTTATCCAGCTCTGTCTGTGACCCTCTGTTGTGATCCTTGTCAGAGCAGTCAGTGGTGGTAGCTAGGCACCATGTAGTTGTAAAACCAGAGGCTGAAAAAGCCTCCATGTGAGGGGTGCTCAAAACTAAGGGGACTTGAGAGACATTGTTTCAGATCATCCCTAACAAGTAGGGAAAGACAGGACCTCCACATTCCACAAGCCACACAGGCAGTGATGCTAGAAGGGGGCCCTTGTTAGGGTGAGGCCCTCCTGGGCTCCACTACAGATTTAGTAAACTATAGGCAATGAATGACTCTTTTTGTCTTGATAAAACCAACGATAACAGAATCAAAGTGGGGGGTAGGGGATGGCTAAGTAACCTGTGTTTGAGCATTATTCCTTTAGGTTACCGGCCAGATGAGGGCTAACATCACTTTGTTTTCCTTGATGGCTGATAATGGCCTGGAAGATTGTGAAGTAGACCTCCACCCAGTTGACCCCCCTCTGCTCAGTCTACCTTCACCCAGTCTGCTTCCATTCAGTCGACCCCCACACGCCCCCACCTGCTGACACTGTTCCCTACATCTGCATGTGGTCTTTCCCTTTAAATACTCAGACTGTCTGATCATTTTGGGTAGGGTTTTGAGGATGCCTTGAGTCAGATGCGACTCAATGGCACTTGGCTGGCTTTGGCTTTGAGGATGAGAATACTTCCCCGTCCCTCTGCAATTTCAGCTTGCAAATCAAACCTTAGATCTCACCCCAAAGCTCCTATTTCAGTGAACTGGCTTTTCGTGGCAGGTAGCCAAACTCCCGAGCTTTTCCTGTAACAGCTGTACTGGATTCAGTCTGTGGAAGCCATGGTAGATGTGGTCGGTTAGTCTTCTGGACTAGTCTTGCCTTTATGTCACTAGTTTTCTTTATTCCTCCCTGCTCCTAAAGGGCTGAAACCAGTGAAGTGTCACAGATGGCCATTCACAGGTCAAAGTAGAATGTGGAACATTTTCTTTATAAAATATATTAAGTCAATTGAGCTAAATGTTCCCCAAGACCTTGGTCCCCACAGACAGCCCAGCAATTCGATCGATCCTTCAGGGAGTTTATACTGATCTATGGAGTTTTAACTACCTTGTCTGTTTAGTGTTTATCTATTTCCCCTGCCCTCCCTCATAACCATCACAGATTGTTTCTGTGTGTAACCTTTTCATGAGTTTTTACCGTAGTACTTTCAAACAGTATTTTGTCCTTCTGTGGTTGACACGTTTCACTTGGCATAATGCCCTCCAGTTTCCTCCATTTTAGGAGATGCTTCATAAATTCATCCTTGTTCTTTATTGTTATAAGACTGTTTCCATCTTTTTCTAATGTGAATAATGTTGCAATGAACACAGGTGTGCATATGTCTATTCATATAATGACTATTATTTCTCTAGGACATAGTCCTAGGAGTGGGATTGTTGGCTTAGATGGTATTTCCATTTCTAAGTTTCTAAAGAAGTGCCATGTAACTTTCCAAAATGGTTGTATCATTTTGCATTCCCACCAGCAGTGCCTAAGAGTTCTGTCCTCCCCACAGGCTTTCCATTTCCTTTCTTTTTTTTTTAAATTCTCACTAGTAATGTTAGTGTGAGATAATACCACATTGTGGTTTTTGATTTGCATTTCCTGAATGGCTAGTGATCACAAGCATTTCTTGATGTGTCTTTTAGTCATTGTCTTCTTTGGTGAAGTGTCTGTTCATTTCATTTGCCCATTTTTTAATTGGTTTATCTTTTTGTAGGGCAATGCATTTTCTTGTGGACAAGAGAATAGACCTTTGCCTGACTTGTAAGAAACAATTTCTTTTCCCAGTGTGTGGGTTCTCTTTTTACTCTTTCAGTGAAGTCTTTTGATGAGCCTAAGTATTTAACTTAGAAGATCCCAATTATCTTGCTTAAGTTTTTGTGGTTTTGGTTATGATTTGTAGCCTGTTAATGTTAGGTATCAGGGTCTCTAGCTTTGATCTATGTTTTTCTTCTATGACCTTTATAGTTTTGGGCTTTATATTTAGGTCTCTGACCCATATTCAAAGGCACTTGGCTGGATACGGTGTGAGGTATGGGTCCTGTTTCATTATTGTGCTGATGGACACAGAGTTTTGTGAAGCATCGTCCATTAAAAAGACCGTCTTTTTCCCATTTGAGGGACTTTGGGCCCTTTTCAAAGATCAGGTGACTATAGGTAGATGAATTTATTAATGAGTTCTCAATTCCATTCCATTGGTCAATGTATTTGTCATTGAACAACTACCAGGTTGTTTTGACTACTGCAGCTGTATAGCAGGTTCTGAGGTCAGTTAGTGTGAGTTTGCTTACTTTATTCTTCTTTGCTAGTACTTTACTTAACTGAGCCTTCTTCCATTTACATACAAAGTTAATGACAAGTTTTTCCATCTCTTTAAAGAGTACTGCTGGTATCTGGATTGAGATTGCACTGTATTTGTAAATTGGTTTGCACAGAACTGTCATTTTCACAATGTTCTAGCCACCTATCCATGAGCATGGTATGTTCTTCCATTTATACAGATTTCTTTTGGTTTCTTGCAGTAGTGTTTTGTAGTTTCCTTTGTGTAAGTCTTTTACATCCCTTGTTAAATTTATTCCTCAGTATTCTATTTTTTTAGAAGCTACTATAAATGGCATTGTTTTCCTGAACTCTTTTTCAGTGTTCTCCTTATTGGTGCATAGGAATAGAACTGATCTGTGTACGTTTACCTTGTACTTGGTTACTCTGATTAATCTTTCTATTAGTTCCAGTTGTTTTCTAATAAAGCTTTTTGAGTTGTCTATGTATGGTATCATGTATGGTATCATGAATTGTCTATGTACCTATGTCTATCATTGAGTTGTCTATGTATGGTATCATATCATCCACAAATAGAGCCAGTTTATCTTCTTCATTACCAACTTGAGTGCCTTTTTTTTTTTTTTTCTTTTTCTTCATTTACTGCTCTAGCTAGGACTTCCAGCACAATGTTAATCACAGGTGGTGATAAAGGACATCCTTATTTCATTCCTGTTCAGCCTCTCTCCACTAAAAATGAAGTTGGTTTGTTTTGAGGGACATTTAGGCCAACTGGCATAACAAAGCTTACTAAGAAAATGTTCTGCATGTCACTTTGGCGAGTGGTATCTGAGGTCTTAAAAGCTAGCAAGTAGCAACTAAAGAAGCATCAATTAATCCCAACCCACTGGGAGCAATGGAGAATGAAGAACACCAAAGATACAGGGAAAACATGAGCCCAGGAGACAAAAAGGGCCACATAAGCCAGATATCACATTAGCAGGAGACCAAAAGAACTAGATGGTGCCCGGGTACAAAATCAATGACTGCCTGACAAGGAACACAACAAAAAGTCCCTAAGATAGTGGGAAAAAGTAGGGTGGAGAACCTGCACTCTAATAAAAATACCAGACTTGATGGTCTGACTCTGGAGGACTGCTGGAAGACATGGCCACCAGACTCTCTGTTAGTCCAGAACTGAATGCATTCCTGAAGCCAACTCTTCTGATAAAGACTGGACTAGACTACAACACATAAAATGATACTGGTAGAGTGTGCTTCTTAGATTAAGTAGATACAAGAGACTAACTGGGCAGCTCTTGTCCAGAGGTGAGATGAGAAGACAGAAGGCAATAGGGGTGGGAAACACAAGGTAGAGAGGAGGACGGTGTTGTCACAGTGTGGAGAGAGTAAGTAGGGTTACACAACAATGTAAGTTTGTATATGACAAACTGACTTGAACTGTAAATTTTCACTTGAAGTACAATGGAATGTAAATAATTTTAACAAGTCATGTTGGTCATTGATCTTGCATAAATCCCTTTATTATGCTGAGAAATTCCCCTTCTATACCTACTTTATTGAGAATTTTTATCAGGAATGGGTGTTGGACTTTATTAAATATCTCTTCTGCATCACTTGAGATGATTGTGTGATTCTTTTATTTCCTTTTCATGCAGTGAATAACATTGATTTTTCTAATGTTGAACCATCCTTGTATAACTGGTATGAATCATACTTGGTCATGGTGCATTATTTTTTTGATATGGTGCTAAATTCTACTGGCTAAAATTTTGTTGAGAATTTTTGCATCTATATCCATGAGAGATACTGATCTGTGGTTTTCTTTCTTTCCTTTATTTATTTTTTTTTATGCCTTTGCCTGTTTTTGGTATCAGGGTTATGCCAGCTTCATAGAATGAATTTAAAGTGTACCTTCCTTTCTACGTCCTGAAATAGTTTTCAGTAGTACTGGTGTAAGCTCTTCTCTAAATGTTTGGTGGAATTCTCCAGTGAAGCCATCTCAGTCAGGACTTTTTTTTGTTGGGAGTTCTTATCACTTTTAAAATCTCTTCCTTTGGTATTGGTCTGTTCAGATTTTCAAAATCATTTTGTTTGTGTTAGTTTGTGTAGGTTGGGATAACCTGGTAGCATAGTGCTTAAATGTATATCTGCTAACCAAAAGGTTGGCAGTTTCAATCTGCCAGTCACTCCTTGGAAACTCTATGGAGCAGTTCTACTCTCTCCTACAGGGGTCACTGTGAGTCAGAATCGACTCAATGACACTGGGCTTGGTTTGGTTTGGTTTGGGGTAGGTTGTATGGTTCTAGAAACCATTTCCTCCAGGTTTTTAAATTTGTTATAGTTTTTCATAATGTTCCATCAAGATTCTTTTTATTTCATATGGGTCAGTTGTAATGTCCCCTTTTCATTTCTTATTCTGCGTCCTCTCCTGTTTTTCTTTTGTGAATTGAGCCAGTGGTCGGCTGATGTTGTTGATTCCTTCAAAGTACTAACTGTTGGTTTTTGTTGAGTTTTCTATTATTTCCTCATTCTCTACTTAGTTTTGGAAACCCTGGTGGTATAGTGGTTAAATACTATGGCTGCTAACCAAAAAGTTGGCAGTTCAAACTAACTATGCACCCCTTGGAAACTCTATGGCATAGTCAGTTCTCTGTTCTATAATGTCACTATGAGTAGGAAATGACTAGACAGTACTGGGTTGTTTTTTTTTTAATTTAGTTTTGCTATGAGCTTTATTATTACCTTTTTTCTGGTGGCTATGGGTTTCTTATGCCATTCTCTTTCTATTTGTTTGAGCTGTGTAACTAATATTTTGATTTTGTCTCTTTCTTCTTTTTTGATGTTTGCATCTACTGCTATAAATTGACCTCTGAGTTTTTCCTTTGCTGTATCACAAGGTTTGAGTATGAAGTATTTTCTTTCTCATATGATTCTAGGATTTTTTTTTTTTAGTCCAACTTTGATTTCTTTTATTATCCAGTGGTTTTTAAGCAGGGTGTTATTCAGTTTCCAGGTAATTGACTTTTTTTCCTTGCTCTTCCTAGTGGTAATTTCTACTTTGATGGTGTTGTGGTCAGAGAAGATACTTTGTATTATCTCAGTGTTTTGCATTTTGTTGAGGGTTGTTCTGTGGCCTAAGATTTGGTCTATTCTAGAGAACATTCTACATGTGTTTGAAAAGAATGGGTATTTTGCATCTATTGGGTGGCATGTCCTACATATGTCTACGAGCTCAAGTTGGCAGATTGTTCCCTTTAACTCTTCTGTATTTTTACTGAGTTTCTTTCTAGATATTCTGTCTACTACTAAGAACCGTGTGTTGAAATCTTACACAATTATTGTGGAATTGTCAGCTTCCTTTTTGGTCCTGTTAGGAGTTTATTTTGTATATTTTGGAGCCCTGTCATTTGGTTTGTAGATGTTTATTATAGTTAAGTCTTTATGATGGATCATCCCTATAATTATTATGTAGTGCCCTTCTTTGTCTTTTATGGTAGACTTTTTTTAAAAGTCTATTGGCTTGGCCTTATTTTATTGGAGATTAGTATGACCACTCCTGCTTTTTTTTGGTAGCTATTTGCTTGATATATTTTCTTACATCCATTGATTTTCAAGAAACATTGATCTTGATATCTAAAGTGTATCTCTGATAAACACGATATTCATGAATTCTTTTTTTAAATCCATTCTGTCATTCTCTGTCACTTTATGGTGGATTTAGGCTATTTGCATTCAGCGTAATTATTGATAGGTGTGAGTTTATTGTTATCATTCTGTAGTACATTTTTCTGTGGTGCTAACATTTTCTTTCTTCCTCTTATTCGCCTATGCTGAATTCCCTTTGTGAATTACTTTTTCGTTCCTTTTGTTTTCATAGATTGTGTTTGTATTGGGAGACTATATTTTTCTTCATTTGATGAGTGTGTTTGTTAACTTTCTTTATGGCTACCTGGAAATTTACTCTTAGCTTCCTAGGTTTGAACCAGTCTGTTATTACTTGGTAGAGCCTTGCTTTCTACCCCATCAGAAAATTCTGTATCTGCATTATTTATTTGTTCTTTTATTGTTCTGATATGACTGTCATTTACAGATTGTCATGCATTAAACTGTGTTCCCTAAAAAATCTGTAGCAATTTGGCTTGGCCATAATTCCTGGTATTGTGTGATGTCCCTCCATGTTGGAACTCCTGCCTCTGTGATGTTAATAAGGGTGGATGGGCAGCAGTTGTGTTGGTAGAGCAAGATTCAATGTGTGTGATTGTTTTGTGCCTTGAGGCAATCTCAAGATATAAAGAAAATAAAAGCCTGGCAGAGATTTGGTGACCTCATGCTACCAAAGATCAGTGTTGGGAGCTAGGTGCATTCTTTGGAAAGGACCAGGGTCCCTGTGCTGCAGAAGCTCCAACCCAGGGGAAGACTGACAGCAAGGACCTTCCTCCAGTGCTAGCGGAGAAAGTCTTCTCCTGGAGCTGACACTCTGAATTTGGATTTATAGCTTACCGGACTGTGACAAAATAAAATTTGTCTTTTCAAAGCCATCCTCTTATGGAATCTCTGTTTGAGCAGCACTAGCTAACTAAAACACAGATTAACGTCTCTGGTTCTTTGTTGTGATTCTTCTGGTTTTGGATGGTTCTTGACAGTTCACTTCTTAGGCTAGTGTCTGGTTGGTACAATCTTGCATCCTAGATTGAAGGTGTAGTCTGATGTTTCTTCTCAGACCAAAGGGCTTCCTTTAATAATTCTTGTAAGTTTGGTTTGGTTTTTACATATCCCTTAATTTCTGTTTATCTGGAAATGTTCTAATTCAATCATCATATCTGAAAGACAGCTTTGCAGGATATATTATTCTTCGTCAACAATTTTTTTTTTTTGTCTTTTCAAGGTTTTATATATGTCATCCTATTGCCTTTTTGCCTGCATGTTTTTTTGTCAAATAGTCAGAGCATAATCTTGTTTCTCCTCTATATAACTTTCTGTTTTTCTTGAGTTTCTCTCAGAATTTTTCCTTCATTTTTGGTTCTAGCAAGCATGATTATATTATACTTTGGTGATTTCATTTTGGAATCTATTCTATACTGGGTTTGTTGAGATTCTTGGCTGGTCAGCTTTTCTTCTTTCATGATTTTAGGGAAGTTTTCTGTCAGTAATTGTTGACTGATTCTCTGTGTACTTTCCATTTTCTCCCCTTGTTCTAGAACTCCAATCATTCATAAACTGTTTATTTTGATATTATCTCACATAATTCTCAGTGTTTCTTCTTCTTTCCTTTTTTATCTTCAGAGTTGTATCCAAATGTTTGTCTTCAGTTTCACTGACCCTGTCTCCCACCATTTCAAACCTGCTCTTCAGCCTTCTATGACTGTCCACTTCTGAAATCTTGTTTATTTTCTGGATTTCTATTTTTTTTTTTTTATTTCTACTTGTGAATTTATTTTGTCACTTTGTTCTTTTATTATTTTCCTGAATTCTTCCATTTTTTTGCCTGTAGTTTCTATGAATTTTTCTGCTTTTCCTATGAATGTCTATTTTTTTTCCTAATTTTTCTCTGCTCTTTGCTTCAACTCTTGGATTGGTCTAAATACTAGAGATTTGAATTCCCTGTCAGGTAGTTCTCATGTCTTTTTTCCTACTGCAGAGCCATCTGGTCTTTTATTTTGTACATCTACTACAACCATCCTGTCCTGTTTTTTAAATAGGGTTTGATATTGCCTGCTGTCTTCAGGACTTTCAAGAGTTTTTTTATTCATTTATTGATTATAAATCTGTTTCATCCTGATTTCTTTGTTTTATTTGGTCAAGTCAGAGCAGGTACATTGTGTGGTCTTTATTGTTTGCTCACTTGGCCATCTGTGGTCAAGATACTTTTCACCTCCTTATTTAATGGTGTGAGTGAGTGTTGCAGCAGACAAGTCTAGCTGAAGAAGAGTGGCTGGGATGGGTTGTTTGTGCCATATACTGGGTCTGACAGGGCAGGTTGGGAATCACTGCTGAGCAGTTTCATGTAGGCTGTACCTGTGCTGCTGAGTGGTATGCTGTTCAGTGCACAGTGCTGTAAGCAGGAAAGAAGGTGGACTTCAACACTGTGTGAACCGAAGATTGGTATGCAAAAGAGGAGAGAGAGATAAAGGAGCCAAAAACAAACAAACCAAAAGAATGCTAAGGGAGCTTGCCATTGGAGTCAGGAAATGAGAAACTAAGAAACGGATAAAAACAAAATGGAAACAAAAAGGTAAAAATAAAAAAGAATGCTAAAATTTGGAAAAGAGAGAAAAAAAAAACAAGAAAAGGAAGCCCCTTGCAGGGGTTCTACCAATACAGCTGCAAAGGCCAGCTGTGCAGCATAGCCTGGGCTGTGCAGTATAGCCTGGCTAGAGGGCAGGCAGATGTCACAAAGCACCAGGTATTCAGGAGACAGAAAAAGAAGCTAAGTATGGAGAGATGAGAACTACAAAATGAAGAAAAGCAGGAAGAAGAAAAGAAAGAAAGAAAGGCCCCAGGAAACTACTGACATGGGTACATAGACAATGGAAGTGCATCCCAAGCAGTGCATGGCTAGAAGGGGCTCTCAAGCCAAAAAAAAGCGAAAGGACCCAACAAAACAAACCAACAAAACCCCCAAGGATACTACCAGCATGTTATTATTTACTGGGTATGCAGTTCCCCTGCTGACCAGAGCTTCACAACCTTTCAAGAAGAAGCAAAGAAGGCACATAGAGCCAGGTATTCAAGAGAAAGGAGAGTGAGATGGTAACAGGCATGGAAGAAACCAAAATAAAGAGAAAAATGCAACACCAGGCACAGACAAATGGTACTCAAGGAGTCAACCAGTGTAGATGGAGAGAATCTAAGCAGGCTGTGCAGAAGCAGTTGCCTCCCGGCCAAGATACTTCAGCTGAGAAGAAAAGAAAGCTGACAGATAGAAAAGGGTGAGAGTTAGAAAGCATGTATCACTGGGTGATGTGTGTCCTACTCAGAGTCAAATTCCTGTATTTCTTGTGGGCAATGCAAATGCAAGTGGCATAGACACTTTACTACCTGACTCCCTGAGCCACTGCAGCCAAGATGAGTTGCAGGTAGAACACTGGGAGAGGATCAGGGGTGGGAAAGCATGTACTGTTGGCTATTACCTGCTTTGTGTCCTGCTGGAATTTCCATCACATTGCTTTCCCACGTCTCCTGTTTCCCACTCTGTGACATGAATCCAAGATGGCTGTCATGGTTGGAATTGTGTCCCCCCAAAAATGTGTGCAGCCACATGGCTGGAATATGGTTCCCAGTATCTTGGAAATGTCCTCCATTGTGTGGCTTTGCTATCTGTGTGTGGCTTTGCTATCTGTGTGTTAAAAGATTAGGGTGGGGCTACGAATTCTGCATAGGATTACTTCCCTGTCCTGCTACAGGGGGAGTTTCCCCAGAGTGTGGCTTGTCCCACCCTTAATGCTTTCAGATAAAAAGGAAAAAGAAACAAAGGACAATTGAGAACCTTGCTACCATCAAGCAAGCAGCACCAGGAGCGGAGTGCGTCCTTCAGACAAGAGCGTGAGGACGCTCCCTGGACAAAGACTGATGCAATACCGGACTTTCCTCCAGAGCCGACAAGGGGACAGCCTTCCCCTGGAGCGGACACCCTGAATATGGACTTGCAACCTACCGGACCGTGTAAGAATAAATCTTTCTTTGTTAAAGCCATCCACTCTGTGGTATTTCTTTTAGTCAGCCCTAGCTGACTAAAACAAAGGCAAATCCACTGCATTAGCTGAGCGTACACTACTGCTCATATCTCCTTTTTGGCTCTCTGTTCTCTATTCTGTCAGTTTCTTATCCTGTTTAGTATTTAGCTGAGTTCTTTATCTCTTCTGGTTCCAAGACTGAAGTTTGTTTTAGTTAATTTTCCAGGTCTTTGCTGTGTAGGGACAGAGTAGCTCCTCCTATGGTGCTGTGATGGCCAGAGGTCATCTCTCCTGTCTTTTTAATTACCTCTTGCTTTCTTCATGTATAATGCCTTTGACATCATGGAACTTGTCCACACAGTCTTTTGCCAATAGTGTTTCAATGCCTCAAATCTATTCTTCAGTTGCTTCTGTATTCAGGAAAAATATACTGAAGGTTGTACTTTGGCTCTCACGAACTTGTTCTAATTTTTTTCAGTTTTAACTTGAACTTGCATATGAGCACTTGATAGCCTTGTCCATAGTTGACCGCTGTACTTATTCTGACTGATGATATTGAGCTTTTCTACCATTTCTTTCCACAGATGCGGTCAACTTGATTTCTGTGTATTCCATTTAGCCAGGTTCATGTGTACAGTTGTCATTTATGTTGGCGAAAAAAGGCATTTGCAGTGAACATGTTGTTGGTCTTGCAAAATCTGATTAAATGATATCTAGCATCGTTTCTGTCACCAAAGCCGTATTTTCCAGCTAGTGATCCTTCTTCTTTGTTTCCAACCTTTGCCTTCCTATCACCGGTAATTATCAGTGCATCTTGATTCATTTTTGATGAAGTGGTAAGAATCTTCAGGTTTTTTATCTTTGGCCTTAGTGGTTGGTGCATAAATTTGAATAACAGTCACATTAACTGGTCTACCTTTAGGCATATGGATATTATTTTATCAACAACAGCACTGCACTTTAAGATAGATCTTGAAATGTTCTTTTTGATTATGAATGCAATGCCTTTCCTCTTCAAGTTGTCATTCATGGCATAGTAGGATGTACGATTAACCAACTCAAAATGACCCAAACCAGCCCATTTCAGCTCACTAATTCCTAGGATATTGATGTTTATGCTTTCCATATCATTTTTGATGACTTCCATTTTTTGTAGATTCATACTTTGTACAAACCTGCTTCAAATTATTAATGGATGTTTGCAGCTGTTCTCATTTTGAGCCATGCCACATAAGCAAATGAAAGTCCCAAAAGTTTGACTCTGTCTACATCATTAAGTCAACTCTACTTTGAGGAGGTAGCTCCTTCCTGGTTATATTTCGAGTATTGCCCAACTTGAAGGCCTCATCTTCTGATACCATTTAAGACAATGAAATGCTGCTTTCATAGGGTTTTCATTGGCTAATTTCAGAAGCAGACTATCAGGTCATTTTTCTTAGTCTTAGTCTGATACGTTAGCTGAAACCTGTCCTTCATGGGTGACCCTGCTGTTATTTCAATACAGGTGGCAAAGCTCCCAGTACTGAAACAACACACAAGCCCCCACAGTATGATAAACTAGTAGACTAACTTCCTACACCTGGGTCATTTCCAGTCATTTTCAGGTAATGTCAGAGAGGTCACAGAGTCAGGAAATAGTTAAGAAACCCAAACCTGATGACCATCTAATACCTGGATTCCACTGTAAGGCTACTTTCAAAGTTCTTTTTCAAAGCCTCATACTGTATAAGTACCTTCAAATTATCTTGGTTTTCCTTTCTAAAATTCTCTTCTGCTTCTGCTCATCTCCTTTATTTACCATATGACACTGGAGGTAGGCTATAGGAGCCCAAAATACTGGTTTTAAAAAACAAGTGGCAAAAGAATCCTGAAGATAAAACCACAGTATGAACAGATACAGAGCATTCAATGACACTTAGATAACATCTCAGAAATACATCTCTGGCAGCCATGGTTTCCAAACAAAAGATTGGGAAAGTGATATGAAATGTTATTTCACAGCCCAAGAGAGGCAGTTTAGAAGATACAGTTTGGATGTCCAAACATAGGAATTTCTTATATATTCAAACAGTGGGGAACAACTGAAAAAAAAAAAAAAAAAACCACTGCCATTAAGTCAATTCTGATTCATGACAACCCTATAGGACAGAGTAGAACTGTCCCACAGAGTTTCCAAGGAGCACCTGGTGGATTCAAACCGCTGCCTTTTTGGTTAGCAGTCGTAGCACGTAATCACAATGTCTCCCACATATTTTTAATTATAGAAATTTGTTATTTTTCTATTATTTCTATCTTTACATGGTGCCTTTTATCTTTAATGAGAAGAAACCTTTGGCATAGGCTTGTTCATACAAATAAATCAAGCAGGCATAATCAGATTCCACAGCATAGAGAACAAGAACTTTGAAACAGTTTACCCATAATTAGCCCACAGATATAGCTGTATAGGCACCAAACCACTATATATTTCCAGAACTCCAAGTTTTAACAATTTATGCTGCTTCCCCCATACTAGAAGTCATACTATCACTGTATTGGTATCAGAATTAAATATTGATTTTTTTAAAATTCAGAATGGTCTCTCTCTCTGTACACACACACACACATTCTCCTCCCTTGGAAAGATAGAAATACAGGTGTTTCAAACACTCACTCTCTCTGGTTGGCTGTTGGTGGTTTGCTGTGATGGACGTACCAGTCTGGCATTGAGTACAACACAGGGGAGCCTTTCCGGGTGCCAGGGCCAACGTGCTTCAGCAGATCTCAAAGGTAAAAAGATTCAACTGTAAGTGGCTTCCTGCTGCCCACATACAATAGCGTACAGACATGAGCTGTGCTTCATAAATGGGTGGTCACTAAACCCTTGCAGGCCTCCCAGGCCAGCCAGAGTTATCATTCGTTACTCCTTAGAAACAAACAACTAAAGTGGCTATGACTTGTTGAAACTGGAAGAAGAAAGGTCTCTTTCCCTTTTGGATTCTTGAGAGAAATTGTGGCCTTAGGTATATAACTTAGGACGGTAGAGGAAAAGAGGAAAAGAGTCTAAAGTGAAGTCCAGGCAGAACCCGCAGCACGGAGAGGTCCTGCACTCTCTGCGGTTCTGGAGCTTCTCTGGGCCAAGCTGGTGCAGGGCCCAAGCCGAATGATGCAGCCTGGTGCTTTTTTGCTCTGTTTCCTTAATTTTTAAAATCACAGTATAGGATAACATGTTGGCCACATCAAATCATAGTGGACCTAAAAGAATATAGAACAAACTACATCTCAATAATGTTGTGCTTTTAACAAAAGTAAATTAATTTTGGAATGCGACATTAATAGTCTATGCTGCATACATTTGACTTATATTTCTTGTTTTTATGTGATAGTTTTTTGGCCTGTAATTAAAAGAATTGAGATTTTTTTAAATAAACATAATTTCTTAAAAACATTATACTTTGATTTTGTTCATAAAATATTTGTAGATTCTCAGCTATCTATGTCCCAAACACACCAATTTAAACACCAATAAGAAATAAAAATGGAGATTCATCTTAAAAGGGAGGGGTAAAGGAATACAGTTTCAACTAAAGCATACAGAAATATCTCTCAATTACCTATACAAATATCATTTCTATATTTATACTTTGCTTCAGACTAGGTTACTATAACAACATTTTTCTTGCTGACATTTCCACTGAGGGTTGGTAGCATTAAAATCTTAAGTAGATGAACAGTAACACACTATTTTAAATGAAAATACACCAGAGGAAAGAACACATCTACTTAGGAGAACAAATATTTTTTGCTAAATAGAAAGATTACATATAATTCTTAACGCTATTTATTGATAAAATATAACACAAAAAATTCCCTATACAGTGCAAGATAATCACCCCAAATTAGGGTACAGTTTAGGAAACAAGGACTAAATAGTTTAGTATTTTATTTGCATAAAAATTCAAGGACAACACAAAAAGCTATTACTGCAGTGTTCATCTAAGGTTTAAATAGTTATATCTATAATAAACTAAGAAATAATTTTTTTTAAATGCCTCAGTAGATTAGGTTATGAAAAGTGTCAACTTACAAAGGCTAAAACATGGGAATAAAAGCTGGGAAGAGGAGTTTAGTAAATTAAGCATGAAGAAATGCTTTTATAGTAAATAAATTAATAAAATCAACACAATAGCAGTAGGTATTAAAGCCATAAAATTAGAGTAAAAACACAGTCTGCCTATCTGTAAAATAATTTCAAAAATACTTTTTACCCCAATGTGATGTTGGACCAAGTAAACTTACACTGACACCAACAATTATACATCAAGTCAGGACAAAGACCTAAAGATCACAGCGTGAAGGAAGAAGCCTAGCCAGACCACACTTCCAAGGTGGTCCCTGGAGTACTTTCCCTGTCACAGACTGAAAGGTGTCCCCTGAACATTTCTGTCAGGTTGGTTAGGGCAGGATTCCCAGCACTGTGGAACTGTCCTCCATTCTGTGGCTGTAATTTTCCTGTGTGTTGTAAATCCTAATCTCTGTGGTTCATGAGGCAAGGTTAGATTATGTGAAAGAGGATGAGGATGGGATCCCAGCATCCTTCCTAAGGTCACATCCCCATCCAACCAACCTACAGGGAGTTTTGCGGGGGCATGACCTGCACTACCTTATATATTACAAGAGATAAAAGGAAAGGGAAGGAGCAGAGAGGAGACCTCATACCCCCAACAAGGCAGTACCAGGAGCAGAGGGCGCACTTCGGACCTGAGTTTCCTGTTCAGTGAAGATCCTAGTCCAGGGGAATATAGATGAGACGAATCTTCCTCCAGAGCTAGTAGAGAAAAAAAAACCTTCCCCCGGAGCTAAAGAACTGAATTGGATTTGTAGCCTACCAGACTGGGAGAGAATAATTTTTTCTCTGTTGGAGCTATCTATTTGTGTTATTCCTGTCAGAGCAGGAAATCCCACAGGTGGGCTTATCCATAGCAGTCACAGATATGCCCAACTCATTCAGGACCCCTCAAAAGCTGACCAAAAAAACAAAAGTACACTGCTGCTGAGTTGAAGCCGACTCACAGCAAAAGCTAACAGTGACTGTAAAAGCCTCAGTACCAACCTAGCACTTGGTTACACAGTCAAACTTGAACCACACAACAGTAACACAGGTGCTGAGTTTTGTGGGTGAGCTGTAAGGACCCTGATATTTGGGTCTCAGTCTGAGCAACATCTGCAGCTTTTATGGTTTGGAGGGCCCTATTTGTTTTATGTTTCACAGATGTTTCAGGATGGACAATGTGTGTTTTAATTTATGAAAAACAATATAGTTTGCTTAAAGAAAACCTAATACATTAGAAACACCAAAATACTTTAATAACAAGGACTGAGTATAGCTTTAAAAGAGATGCACTGATTTGTTTTGCTGATTACCAATATCTGATTTGCCTGATTTACATGCTGGATTGAACATGTTCCCTCAAAAATGTGTGTAGCCGTTTAGCTGGGCCATGCTTCTCAATATTCTATGATTGTCCTCTCTTTTGTGGATTTCTTATGCTGTACGTTAAAGTGGATTATGGTGACTGTAAATCCCTTCCTAAGGTCACCTCCCTGCTCCACTGTAAAGGGGGCTTCCCTGGAGTGTGGCTCGCACCACCTTTTATCCTACAAGCGATAGAAGGAAAAGGCAGCAAGCTGAGAGTTGGAAACCTCACACCACCAAGAAAGCAGCACCAGGAGCAGAGTGCGTCCTTCAGACCTGAGGTTCCTGCGCCAAGATGCTCCCTAAACAAAGACCGATGCAACACAAAGACTTTCCTCAAGAGCTGGCAGAGGAAAGCCCTTTCCCTGGGACAGACACCCTGAACTGGGACTTGTAACCTACTGAACTGTATAAGAATAAACTTTTCTTTGCTAAAGCCATCCACTTGTGGTATTACTGTTAGAGCACTACCAGATGACTAAAACACATACAGTCATTGAAGGTTCACAAAAAAGCCAAACTTTTTGCCATCAAGTCGATTCCGACTCACAGAGAACTTATAGGACCTAGTAGAACTGTCCCATAATGTTTTTAAGTAATGGCTCATAGATTGAAACTGCCAACTTTTGGTTAGCTGCCAACCCATAACCATTGTGCAACTACAGAACACATAAAGTACATAAAAAATATACCTGGTTTTTAGTCATTAATCTCAAATATGAAAAAATGTAACTTCATTGCTTCATAAAGCAACACTATTAATCCCTTTTCCAGCCTAACGGCAGAAAATTCCACAAAAAGTTAGTCATTTCCTGATTTTTCTCAGTTGAGCCAGGGTAAGTTAGTCAGCCTTCTCTCTAGCCTTCTTTTCTGGGGTTAAGTCTGAGCTTTGAACTAACAGAACAGCAGGGCTGGTGGAGGCAGTTTGGGGGCACACCTGCCTCCCTTCTAGCACCCCCTGTGATGTGCAGGCTCTGCTAGGTCCTCAGGCAGGAGGAACCCTCCCCACCAAACCCACTTCTCCTCCACGGCTCTGGAGAAGTCCACATCCACCAGTTCTCAGACGGGGCTCACTCCTCCATGCTGACATCTGCAAAACTCAGATCTTCAGTGGGCTGTGCTTGCTGGCTCTCTGCCTTTTCTCAGGTACCCTCAAGTCCTTCTTGCAAGCATAGGACAATCTGACTGCACTCTTTGGCCATTAGGATTATCAGAACCTCAGGGAGGATATTCTAGGCTCCCTTGGCCCTGGGCCCCCTTTACAAGGCTGGCTCCTCCAGGTTTTCAGGTAGGCAATAGGGTACAGACTCTGAGAGCAGTGTAGATTTATTGTAGCGAGTGGGAATTTATTAGTACCATCCCACCCCTTGGAGCCAACCCTGGGAGGTACAGAGTAGAAGACTCCTTAGAGATCCGTGCCAGCTTCTCATCCACTGCCTTAGCCCTCTGGGTGACATCCCTCCCGCTCCTGGCCCTATGGATGTTTTTCATATTTGAGGGTAGAGGGTGACAGCATCAGCAGACAGACCTGGCAATAACTCGTTTTGACCGATAGTAATGACAGCAAAATGCTCACAACAATTAAGAGCAGCAGCGCCTAACATTTATTGAATTCTTACTATATACTGGGACCATTTTTTGTTTCTAACTTTTCGCTTTTCTAATAATTCAGGCTTACAGGAAAGTGTCAGGAATAATACAGATTTTCTTATACTCTTTACTAACACTCTCCAAGCATTAACATTTTATGACACTTACTTTATCATTCTCCCTCTCACGTGGTTATCATTGTTGCCTTGTAGTTTCTGGAAATCACTGGGTGCACACTACAGACACAAGGTCCCTTCACCCTAGAAACCTCAGTGGGTATTTCCTGGGAGTACTCTTTCACATAATCACAGCACAGTTATCAAAATCAGCAAACTAACATCGACACAATACTTGCACCCATTTTACAGACTTTATTTACACTGTGCCAAATGCTTCACTAATGTTCTTTTAGTCAATGGTTGCAGGTGAATCTAAGAAACATTTTCCAGGTCCCATTCTATCTACCTGCAGGTAGTAAATCAAATTGTTTGATCTTCATCTTTTAATATTAAAGCAGGTTTTTGCCATTTTGTTTCCCATTTCCCTTACAATGATCTCCTTGGAAGAAAAGGTAATCAGGGAGAACAAATAGGTTAGCATCTCTCGATATCATTTACCACAAAGCTAACTTAAAGCTATTTTAGATTTCATATAACTCTCTTATCAGGGATTTCCATTAATCATAATATACCCTGGCACACTCCAGCAGTACTTTTTCAGTCAAAGGTGATATGAAAATTTGATCTCCCCATGAACATCACCACTAAAATACGATACAGTAGTTCTTCTATAATTTATTATTAAATATGTTAAATAAGACAAGGCAGTGAAAGTGAGAATAAACAGAAAACTTTTCCCAAGTTAGTCAGTAACTGGTTAAAGCAAGCAAGAACTTTAAAATTAAAACACAGATTCTCTGTTAAAGTAGACAACTTTCTGAGTTTCTTTTTGTAAGGAGGAAGCAAAATGCAGTCAATCATTCTAAAGATAGCATTCAGAGAGGGGAAAAAAAGAATCCTACATACCTAAATACCTTGAATTAAATACCTACACACCTACATACCTTGAATTCAAAGTCTATTTCACTTAACTTCTCATAAACACTAGCAAATCATTAAAGATTATACACATCCCAAACTCCAGAAGGATTAGATAAAGGCTTGGGCAAAACTTAGATATTAGAGTAATATTTTTACACTGGAGAAATTAAATTACTGAAAGGACTACTCTATCATTCCTCTTCACAGACCTCCTTTTCAAGTGAAAAATAAAGCAAACGAACGACCTTACCAGGCCTGCCGCCTTGTTTCGCAAGCTTGATGTATTCTGAGTCCGTTTCTTTTATCCAGTATCTACGAGTCCCAAATGTGTTACCATTTTGTGTATCTCCAGCACCACTGAGCCCGGGGATCTGTGACACCGGTGGCGCATCCACAGCCTTCTCTGACCGCTTCACCGGAAGATGGTAATACCAATCTAGAGGAGTGCAAGGCCAAGGGACATAATGTCATTTAGGTGTTAATGTCACAGTTTGGGTTGTACCACAGCCTACAATGCAGCTATGTTAGTGTGAATGTCTGAAACACTTCACAGCTGTCTTTGTGCAGAAAGCACAACTGAGGGCAATGTACGTCACAAAGTACATTAAGCAGGGGAAGAATCACTCCTCTTTTGAAGACTGTTTAATGACTAGCATCACCACTGGCCACTTAATTAAAAGTCTCTAAAATCTACTAGTATGTCAACTGCTCACTCTAAAATAAAGAGGAAAATCTTCCATGAGCCTTTCTTGCTCTTTTCCCTCTGCTGATGCCAACCCTCTCTTCTAAAGTGGTAAAACCTGAGCCTCCTCTGGTCTGTCTTAGCTTCCTCATTGGGTTTCTAAACACTTCTGCATGCATGTGTGAGTGTATGTTTCTCTCGTTAACTCTCCGTGAAAGTGAGACTTAATGGCACTTCTGGTTATTTAGGGGAATACACATTCCTGAAAGAGCCCATGGGAGGTACAAACAGTTGACATGCTGAGCTGCTAACTGAAAGGCTACAGGTTTGAATCTACCCAGACATGCCTTGGAAGAAAGGCCTGGTAACTTATTTCCAAAAGATCAGCCATTTGAAAATGCTATGGAGCACAATTCTGCTTTAACATACATGGGATCTCCATGAATCAGAACTGACTTGATGCTAACTGGAAGCAGTGCCAGTATGTTCCTGAAAAATGCTGAATAATTTTAAAACCTTTACTGATAAATCTATAGAATACTTGGCTAAAATTTGATAAACTCTGTTACTATTAGTTATTATCAAATTAGCTCCAACTCATAGTGATCTTATATACAACAGAATGAAATGTTGCCAGTCCTGTGACATCCTCACAATTGTTGCTATGTATACTTGAGCCCATTGGTACAGCTAACGTATATCTATCTTGTTAAGGGTTCCCCTCATTTTCAGTGACCCTCTACTTTACCAAACATGATGTCCTTCTCTAGCGACCGGTCTTTCCTGGTGATTAATCCAAAGCAGGCAAGAGAAAGTCTTGGCATCCTTGCTTCTGGATAAAATTAGTACTTTAAAAACATTGAAATAAGACTGTTCCAGATATAGCAGCCATATTTACCACTTTTACCAACATTACAACAGCACAAAGAGATAAGTCTGGGCACTCTCAAAGAAGCTTCATCTACCAAACAATTCTCTTTGATGCCTACCTAACCCTCCCTCACTGCACTATTCCAGAGGCTGGCAGGAAAGTAAACCCTCTTGTCACAGACAGGTGTCTTCTCTCTAAACAAGTCTTTCCTCCTACATTTATTTGTGTTTGAGGCCAAAGGAGGATATCATGAGAAATCAGAAGTGAAAAGCTACCAATGTGACAGGTTGTTACTGAAAGACACAGGGAAAGGGAGGGAAGATTAGCATTCTGAAATAGCCACATGCTATGGAAGATGGTTTTAGGGCAGAAGCTTGCAAGGTGACTGAGTCCGCCTTCCTTAGAAAACCTCAAGTTGGGTCCTAGTAATCTGAAACACTGGGAAGGGGTCCCATAAGAGGAAGTTTGGCACATTATTGTGAGAGGTAGATGGGAGAGAAGAAAACAAGGAGCACTTGTTCCCTGTTCTCCCTCCCAACACTAGCATGAATCCAGTGCAGAGAGGAACCATGGGCGGGAAAGCTGACCAGGGTCCTGCCAAAGTGATGCCACTTCCTAAGTGGCCTTGTAAGCTCTGGGTATCCAGGACAGATCACACCCAACTGGGGTGGGACTACCCATGAGACTTCCTGGGGACTTAAGAGAGCTACTGGCAGGAATGAGAGGTGTTGAAAAACCCCAGGGATTTGGAGTTGCTGCTGTTTACTTAACAGCCCTGGTGATGTAGTGATTAAGAGCTCGGTTGCTAACCAAAATGCTGGCAGTTCAAACCCACCTGCCATTCCTTGGAAACCCTATGCAGGCAATTCTACCCTGTCCTACAGGATCCCTAGGAGTAAGAGCAAACTCAATCGCTCCTAACAACAACAAAAGGGTTTATGACCACATAAAGAGAAGATATCTGCGAATATTCAGTCTCTAAGTGTCTTAAATAACCCTTGGCATAAGACATTAATTAACCAGATATTCTAGTGTAGGGAAAAAAAAATCACATTTGATTGAAAACTTTGGAAACAAAATTCAGTAAAAATATAAAATACAAAAAAATGCAATTACTCTGGCACAAGTAATTAAAATGTACTGTCATAAATTCATGAAGTTTAGATTCTCACACCAAACACTGTTCATAGTAGGTGCACAGGAAAATGGTGTCAAATAATTTAATTCAGATAAGCACACAGTGAGAAGTGCTAATGCCAAAACTTCACCTCAAGTACTTTGGGCACCTTATCAGCAGGGATCAGTCTCTGCAGAAGGACATCATGCCTGGTAAATTAGCCAGCCAGCAAAAAAGACGAAAACCCTCAAGGAGATGAATGGACATAGTGGCTGTAACAAAGGGCTGAAACATAGCAACAGTTCACAGACTTAATTGTCAGACCTTGTGCATGACTGGGCTTTGCTTTATTCTCTTGTACAGGTCACTGTCAGTTAGAACTGACTTGATGACACCCAGCAACAACGACGTAGCTGTTCCATAAACAAGAAGTGCATAGTTGTTCCATAAACAAAAAGTACAAGGTCGCCAATTAAGTTCATGAATTCATCCTAGAACAAATACTACATACCTCACTGCTGAATATCACTAGGGTCACCTTCAAAGTACTCCCCTTGGGAAGCTATGTGCCAACACCAGTGCCTAGTCCACTTCAAAGCATTTTTTTTTGGAACTCTTTTCTGGAGTGGCTGTCAGAGCTGTTGTCGTATTATTCCTGATCTCCTGAATGTCATTGAAATGTCTTCCTTTCAATATTTCTTTTGTCTTTGGATAAAGAAAAAAGTTACTGGGGGCCAGATCAGGTTAGTAGGGAGGGTGTTCAATACAGTTATTTGTTTACTGGCTAAATCTCCCTCACAGACAACTATACAATTAAGTTTGTGAGCTTGCTACCGTGCACAATGGCCATTCCAGAAAGAGTTCCAAAACTGCTTTGAAGAGTGGACTAGGCACTGGCATTGGTGCATAGCTTTCCAAGGGGAGTACTTCGAAGGAGACCTTAGTGGTATTCAACAATGAAGTATGCAGCACTCAGAAAAATTAAGTTCACAGACTTAATTGTCAGACCTTGTAACTATCCTCTAAGCAAAAAGCTTAGACATCTAGTCTCTACTTAGGACTATAGCTGGGTTCACCACATAAAAAGGAATACCATTTAGCATGGCCAATCTTTAGGGTCACCATGAGTCTGATCTGACTTGACATCACTTGGCTTTGGCTTGGCTAATCTCTTAAGCACCTTTCAGACAGTAATTAAATAAATCTACCTTAATCAATTTTGTAAAATAAATTTAAAAACATTGAAAAAACTTGAAAGAAATGCACAGAAACCTACGAGGAATCAACTCGAGAATTAAAATTAGGAGTTTATCAGCTTCATATTCTGATTATATTCAATTAAAATGTTTTCTTTTACAGAGCAAAAACATTAGATTCTTGCTTTATTTTTCCTCTCCATGTTTTGATTACTAATTAATCCACAGAGAACAGTGTATCTTCTACCTTCTCGTTATGGAAAGCCTCAGGGATGCACTGAATTCTAATCTGGCCAGTCATTTCATAAATGTGCATGCCAAAGGAACTCAAGAGCAAGGGTAAGAGTTAGTTTCTATCACTCCAAATTAGAAGGCCTTGTGTGTGGCCAGACCATTTACAATCATACAGATTTTATTTATCCTTTGCATTCTCATATGGCAGCTATTAGTACCTTCATTTTATTAATGAGGTAAAAGTCTTCAAGAAACCAGGAGATAAACCATCTCCTCTGGGCCACAGTGTGGTGTTTTGTAAACTATTGGGGCTGAGGCAAACAGGCACAGGGCCATGTATCACAGAACAAGGATTAGGTCATGGGCTATGGAACAACACTGCCACTTCTTAGGGGCGTGACCATCCGCAAGTTACTGAAAACCCTATGTGTCTCAGTTTTCTCATCCGTGTTTTATAGGTTTAATGATACCTCATTGGGCAGTCACGAGGTTAAATGCTCAGAATGAGTTAGCTTTTGTTAGTGTCATTCTTACAAATAAGGCCAAATAACGCTGTTCTATCTATCCCCTTCAGTCTCCAGCATGGCGAAAGGTCATCAACAGTGGTTCTCAATCAGTTCTGAGTTAGAAGTGTTTCTCCCCATTGAGCTCCCGAAACCTCTTTTCTATCCTGTCTCTCCTGCCCTTCACCAGAGAGGCACAAAAGCAAAATCAGACAAGAGAATCGCAAGCCTTCCTCCTTACCTTTTTCCCAGTCTCAAACCTGGTAAATAGGAAGCCCACCACTACGTGAATGGAAACCCTGGTGGTATAATGGTTAAGTGCTACAGCTGCTAACCAGAAAGTGGCAGTCTGAATCCAGCAGGAGCTCTGTGGAAACTAGAGCACTTCTACTCTCTCATACAGGGCTGTTATGAGCCAGAAGCAACTTGATGGGAACGTGTCCACTGCATGAATTGTGAATTCTGAACTGAATTGTTGTTTCTGGTTATCCTGCCACTTAACGTAGTAAACAGATTTCACTTGGCTGGGGTCTAGATTAGGAGAAAGATAATAAATAAAATAGATTGGGATATAGCTCAAAAACAAAATTCTTAAGTAAACCTGGGGCAGGGGAAGCTGTTAGAATTATACAGGGTTATTATAAGAAAAATTTCAAGGAAATCTCACGCCAACAACTGAGGCAACAGTAGGTAGAACTGGTTTTCTCTTGTTGAAAATGAAGAAAAACAAGACTAATTTTTTCTCACTTTTAAAAATTACTCCCTTTATGTTTTGCTTTAATGAAGCACACAGGGACAGGTAGGCAGGTTGCTTTGAGAGTATAACTTAATACCTGTGTGTGTGTGTGTGTGAGTGTGCTTTAAGTGAAAGTTAACAATTCAAGTCAGTTTGTCATACAAACCCTTAAGTACACATTGTTACTTGATTCTAGTTGCTCTTTCTACAATGCAACAGTACACTCTTCTTTCCACCTTGTATCCCAGGTCCATTCAGCCAGCTCTTGTTCCCAGATTCTGCCTTCTCATCTCACCTCCGGACAGGAACTGCCCATTTAGTCTCATGTATCTAACCGAGCCAAGAAGCACACTCTTCATGAGAATCATTTTGTGCCTTATAGTTCAGTTTAATGTTTATCTGAAAAGTAGCTTGGGAATGGTTTAGTTCTGAGCTAACAGTCTGGTATCCACTTGTCTAAGATCATAACTTAAATAAATAGATATATTTATATGTATATACAGGATCTATATCGGACTATAGCTGGGTACACCACATAAAAAGGAATACCATTTAGCATGGCCAATCTATATCCCGTAATTCATCCCTCTCAAAGCACGCACGGAACGCTGGATTCCTAAGCAGTCCAGCAGCAAAAGTAAATGAACATAGCTTCCCGTAGGAAAAGGACTCACCGCAGGGCGCATAACGGTTCACGGCTCCATGCATCTCCCTGCGGGTGTTCCTCATGGCTGAGGCCGGCAAGAGCTGTTTAGAAAGAAAGCGTACAGAGCTGGATGATCCCTTGTCAAGCTCCTCCCCAAGTTTTTGTTTTGTTTTCTTTTGTTTTTAGATAAATGAGTAACCAACTACAGGTGTTCATTCAACGCCAGGCGTCACAGCTGTCAAGACGAACAACACACTCACCTATTCGGCGTTTCCTGCTCTACTCAACACCACTCTCAAGGAGCTTTATCAATGGACAGCGCGTTTGTACATCGTGTAGTGTATACAAGTGGGCAGTAAATAATCACCCATTTCGAAAGTTTTGTCCCTGGGTGCCCAAGCCTAAGCAGTTTGGGTTTACAATTTGGACCAGGAACAGAAGATCCAGAACCCACGCCCCGGCTCCCCAGCTCACCGAAGGATCTAGGCGAGTGTTGCCCGCGGCGCCCAGACGCAAAAATACCAGTGATGTGGGGACCTAACCATAACACGCGTCGCCCCGGCAACACTAGTCGGCCCAGCACGGGGGCTTAGTGGGAGTCCCGGGAGCCAATCCGGGAAGACTGCGGGGTAGCTTCTAGCCAATCAGCACCGTGATCGAGCGTGGGCACCGCCTACAAACCGCTCAGGGCTGGACACACGGGAATTGGGGAACCGGGTGGGGGGCGGGGCCGCGCTGCTGCCGCTGGGCGGGGCAGGCAAGGGCCAGGCTTCTACGTCCCCAAGGAGTCTTCGCTTCAACAACAAATCGAACACGAAGTGGAGCGTGCACCGACTCACAGCGACCTGCAAAACAGTTCAGAAAAACAGGCTGCATCTATCGTGTTGTTCAGCCTCAAAACTGTTCCACCTCGAAATAAAAAGTGCCATGATGTCTAATATACATATAAATGTATTACATATGTATACATAATAGATACATACACAATGCTTATGTACTATATATAATATACATATTATATGTAATATATATAGCCAAGTGCCGTCGAGTCGGATCCGACTCATGGCGACCCTAGGGGCCAGGGTAGAACTGACCCCCAGAGTATTCAAGGAGCGCCTGGTGGATTTGAACTGCCCATCTTTTTCTTCATAGTCCAGCTTCTTGAATTATTTGCTAAGCATGCAGATCCAATAAGTATATTTAAAGGATACAACTTGACACATACCTTTTCTGATTTTAAAACACAAAGAATCCCCTTGTTCTGTTCACATGACTGCTTCCTGCTCTATCTACAGATTCCACATAGCATAATTAAGTGCTCTGGAATTCCCGTTCTTCACAATGTTATCCTTAATTTGTTATAATTCACACAGGCAAACGTCTTTACACAGTTAATAAAACAGAGGTAAACATGTTTCTGGTATTCTCTGCTTTCAACCAGGATCTATCTGGCATCAGCAGTGATATCCCTTCTTCCATATCTTCTGAAAGTGGTTTGAATTTCTGGACTTCCCTGTGCCAGCCAAGTGCCGTAGAGTCGGAGCCCACTCGGACTTCCCTGTGGGTATACTGTTAAATCATGTTTGAATTATCTTCAGCAAATACTGTTCTGTAATTTCCCCATTCTGTCACATCACATTTCTTTAGAATGAGCGCAAATGTAGAACTCTTCCAGTTAGATGGCCAGATAACTACCATCCAAGTCTCCTGGCATAGATGAATGAACACCTCCAACACTGCATCCTTTTGTTGAAATACCTCAGTCAGTATTCTCTCAATTGCTGAAGACTTGATTTTTGTGAGTGCCTTCAATTCAGCTCAAATGTCCTCCTAGAATACCACTAATACTTGTTCCTATACTACTATCTGAAGTGTTGCAGTAACTCTGTGTATGCCTTCCATCTTCTTTTGACACATCCTGTTTAGTTCAATATTTTGCCCATAGAATCCTTCAAAGTTGCCACTCCAGGTTTCAATTTTTTTGTCAGTTCTTTCAGATTGAGAAATTCTTAGCATGTTCATTCTTTTTGTTTTTCTGACTCCAGGTCTTGGCACATTTCATTGTAACACATTACTCTGTCTTCTCAAGTCACACTTTGAAATCTTCAGTTCTTTTACTTCGTTATTTCTTTCTTTTGCCTTAGCTATTCTACATTCAAGAGCAAGTTTCTTGGTGCCTTCTGTCATCCATTTTAGTTTTTTATTTCTTTCTGTTATTTATTTATTTTTTTGTCTTTTTTTAAATTATTGTGATTGAGTGAAAGTGTATAATCCAGTTTAAATTTGCATGCCTGCCTCTGTGCAGTTCCCACTGCTCTCCTTGCCCAGTGACAGCACACTCCTTCCTTCTGTTCCATACAAGTCATATCCTCCTAACAATCCCCCATCCAACCTCTCCACCCTATCCACTCCCCTCCAGTAAGAGGCCAGTAGGGACGATATCCTATAGATGAATAGAACCGTGAAGTGCACACAAGATATGGTCACTCTGTGTCGCCAAGTCCAATCCATTCCTGTCCAGGGAGTTGACCTCAGTAATGATTTATGATCAGGGGCAACATCAGGTCTAGAGGCAATGCTCCCAGAGGAACCCCAAGGCCTTCGGACCATCAGTTGCAGTCTTTTAGTGGAGATCTCAGGGTGCAACCCTTTTTATTCTCATATTGCCACTGGGACTCAACTTTGTGAGCACCATCACGGCTGTCGCTGGAGGTAGCTGGGCACTATCTGCTTCTTCTGCTAGCTTATTGATGTAGTTACCCATTCACATGGGTCTTTCTGTCTCTTGGTTCCTCTTTCCCCCATGTCAATTTTGCCTTTGGTGATCATCTGTTCCTGCTGAGTTGGGATAATTTGGTGTACCTCAGATGGCAGCTTGCTAGCTTTTAAGACCCCAGATACCACTCACCAAAATGGGGTAGAGAAGGCTGTCTTAGCAACAGGCTAGTTATGCAACCTGACCACAATGTCTCCTGACAGTATGGTCCCCAGACCCCTGCCCCTGCTACTCTGTCCTTGCCATATTGGGTTAAGATTGGAAGAGTTTTCAGGTTATACTGAAGTTCATTTAAACTGATCTTCTTTCTAATGCGTGCTGTCACTGATTTCACCCAACCAGATTACTATCAATATCTAATCTATAACCAACCCTCTCTCTCCCTCCCTCCCCTCCCTTGCAGTTGTCAAAGAGTCTTTTCTTCTGTACATGAGTCTGTTTTCAAGTACTTAAAGTAGGGTTCTAATGCAATATTTGTACTTGTACTGATGACTAATTTCACTCAACATAATGTCTTCCACTTCAAACCAGGTTATGACATGCTTCCTGAAATCATCATTGCTCTTTATCATTGCATAGTGTTCCACTGAGTATGTATACCACAGTTTATTTATGCATTCATCTGTTGTTGGGTATCTGTGTTGATTTCATCTTTTTGCTATTGTGGACTGTGCTGCAATAAACATTCATATGCGTGTATGTATTCGTATGAATGCCCTTGCATCTGCAGGATGTATTCCAAGCAGTGAGATTACAGGGCCAAATGGCATGTCTATTTTTAGCTTTTTAAGGAAACGCCAGATTGCTTTCCAAAGAGGTTGTACCATTTTGAAATCCCTCCAGCAGGGTAGAAGAGTTTCAATTTCTCCACAACCTCTACAGAATTTGCTGTTTTCTGTTTTTTTGATCACGGCAAACCTTGTTGGGGTGGGATGATATCTCATTGCTGTTTTGATTTGGATTTCTTTAATATCTAATGATCGTGAACATTTCTGCATGTGTCTTTTGGCTGTCTGGATGTCCTCTTTAGAAAAGTGTCCATCTCCTTCACCCATTGCTTAATTGGATTATTTATCCTTTCCTTGTTGATGTTTTGTAGTACCTTGTAGATTACGGAGATCAGATGTTGGTCTGACATATAGTTGCTGAATAGTTTTTCACATTCTGTAGGTGGTCTTATAGTTCTTTTGATGAAGCATTTGGATGAGCAAAAGTGATTGATTCTTAGTAGTTCCCATTTATCTATTTTCTCTTTTGTTGATCGTGCTTTGTTTGACAAATTTTGAAGTCTGTCCATGTTGTGTATTAAAGCTTCCATTGTTGATCCTACTTTTTCTTGGATGAGTTTTATCGTTTTAGTTTTGACATTTAGGTCTTTTATCCGGTTTGAGTTGGTTTCTGTATAAGGTGTGAGATGGCTCTTGTTTCAATTTTTTGCAGATGGATATCCAATTTTGCCAGCACCATTTGTTAAAGAGACTGTTTTTAACCCAGTTTACTGTCTTAGGGCCTTTGTTGGATATCAGCTGTTCATAGGAGGATGATGTCATCTCTGGATCTCAACTCTGTTCCATTGATCTATCTGTCTGTTTTTGTACCAGTACCAGGGTGTTTTGACAACTGTGGCAGTGTAATAGGTTCTAAAATCAGGTAACGAGAGACCTCCCAGTGTTTTCTTCTTCAGTAGTGCTTTACTTATCTGAGGCTTCTCCCTTTTCCAAACAAAGTTGGTGATTTTCTTCTCCTTCTAATTAAAAAAATGACACTGGTGAGGTGGCAGAGTCAAGATGGCAGACTAAACACACGTCTCCCTAAATTCCTCTGGAAATCAAGATCTGAATTGATAATTAAACAGAGTCTTCTGGACACCTAGTGAGCCCTAGGATACAGCATAGGGCTGTTAACTTGGACTTCATACCATTGAAAGCAAAACCTCCTCTCTCTTGCTGACCCGACTCATGGTGAGCGTGGGCTTGCACGGACTGAAGGTAACTCACCATTTTTCTTCTCTGTCTTGGCTGGTGGGTGGAGCTGGGACTTGACTAGCCGCTGATCTCAGACACACTGCAGGTGGGATAGGAAAGCAAAATTGAAATATTTTGAGATCCCAGCTTTGGACTCTGTGCATCTTGGCACCATTGGCATCTCTTTCTGCCTCAGCCATATAACTGCCAGTACTGAGACAGTGGGAAGCTTGTGTGGGACACCATCTTGTTCCATTGGGAGGCAGAGACACCACATGGAGGCTCCAGCTGGACTTAGTTCCTAGGTGGGGAGAAAGGGCCTGCCCAGGGGAGATCCCTTTTCTGGCAGAAAAGCAGTATTTTGCACAGTGTCACCTGTGGCTGGGGCTAGGCAACAGATGCTGTGGATTCTGTGCATCTTGACACTTTTGGCCTCTCTTTTGATCCCAGCCAGGTGTCACGCTTGGGCAGGACACCATCTTGTTCCACTGGGAGGTGGATTACCCATATGGAAGGCTCAACTGGACCTAATTCCTGGGCTGGGAGGCAATACCTGCCTGGAAAAGAGCGCTTTTCTGGCAGAAAAGCAGTATTTTACACAGTGTCACCTACAGGGGGCCTGACAGCAGAGACCAGCAGAGAAATAGCCTTTCTGTATTTTGAGCTAGTTTAGAACATCTAGGTTTGACATAGAGGTGCTTACTTTTAGCTGGGAAGATGGACCAATACACCTGAACACCTGACTGACTTTGGAAGTTGTCAAATACGTTTCACCCCTCATTTTAAGACGGCCTAGAGAAACAACTGCTGTCCATCCCTACAGAATCTCTCCCCGCTTCTGTTGACTCACATGATGCTCCCAAAGCAACAAACTCCAGAGAAAGCCATAACCAAGAAATCACCAATGGCTTCAGAAGGCCCCCAAAAGAAAGCACCTCAAAACTTCCCAGATGAAGAAACTTTTCTGAAACTATTGGAAGGTTAATACAACAGGATTATATACAGAGCCCTCCTAGACATTATGCAAAATGCAGCAGAGCAAAATGAAAAATTAAGCAAGCTGTTTAATCTCATGGAATACCAGTACTGTGAAATACAACAGATGAAGAACATAATCAAAGACATAGAAACTTCAATTCAAAGCCAAGAAAATAGAATGGAACAAATGGAAAAGAGACTTTCTGACTTGGAAGACAGAGCTACTGACTCCAGAGTCTATGAGGAGAAATCAGAAAAAAGAAACAAGAAAAATGAAGCAGCATTAAGAAGCATGTGGGATTCTATTAAGAGGAACATTCTATAATTAACTGGAGTTCCTGAACAGGGCAAGACAGCTGAGAACACAGTATTGTTGCTGAGCTGCTGACAGAAAACTTCCCTGAAAAAGGTGAAAAATCAACTCACAAAGAATGTCTCAGAACAGAATATTAAGAGCAGCACAGAAAACATCAACAACACAAAAATAAAGGCATCATAATGACAGCACTGAACACATACCTATCAATAATTACATTGACTGTGAATGGACTGAATGCTCCAGTAAGGAGACATTGAGTGACAACTGGGATCAAAAGACACAACTTGTCCACATTTTGCCTACAAGAAACTCACCTTAGACTTAAAGATAGGAACAAACTGAAAATTAAAGAATTCAAGAATATATATCAAGCTAACAATACACAAAGAAGAGCAGGTGTGGCAATTCTAATCTCAGGTAAAATCAATTTTAATGTAAAATCCACCATCATGGACAAAGATGGACACTATTGCTGAAAGGTTCAATACACAAACAGGACTTAACAATATTAAATATGTATGCACCTAACATTACAGCACCTAAATATGTCAAAGAAACACTGACTACCCTCAAAAATGAGTTACATCACTCCACAATAATAGCGGGAGACTTGAACACTCCACCATCAATATTGGACAGACTGTCTAGAAAAAAGCTCAGTAAGGACACAGAAGACTTTATTACCACTTAACCAGCTAGACCTCATTGACATATACTGAACTTTCTATCCATCAGCAGACAACTACACCTTCTCCTGTGCACATGGAACATTCTAAAGAATAGAACATCTGTTAAGACATAAAGCAATTCTCAACAAAATCCATACCATTGAATTAATACAAAGCATCTTCTCAGACCATAAAGCCATAGTAGTAGAAATCAATAGCAGAAAAAACATAGAAAGTGGAACTCATGAAAACTGAGCAACATCTTGCTCAAAAAGCCATGGGTTATAGAATAAATCAAGGATGAAATAAAGAAATTTACAGATTCCAATGAGAATGAGAACACTTCCTACCAGAACCTACAGTATATAGCCAAAGCAGTTTATCTCCATAAATGCACACATCTGGAAGGAAGGAAGAAACCTAATCAAAGAACTAACCCTACAGTGGAGAAAACCATCAGGCACCAGAAGAAAACAGATTATAAAGATTAGAGAAGGACTAAATAGAGAATAGAACAATTGAAAAGACTGAAAAGACCAAAAGCTGGTTTTTTGAAAAGATCAACAAAATTGACAAACCATTGGCTAAACTAACTAAAGAGAAACAGGAAAGGAAACAAATAACCCAAATAAGAAATGAGAGGGGAGTTGTTAAAACATATCCAACAGAAATAAAAAATATAACAGAATACTATGAAAGACTGTACTCTAACAAATTTGAAAACCTAGAGGAAAAGAACAAATTCCTTGAGACATATCACCTACCAAAATTATCACAAGCTGAAGCAGGACAACTTAATAAACCTATCACAAAGGAAGAGATAGAAAAAGTCATCAAAAAACTACCAACCAAAAAAAGCTCTGGCCCACATGGCTTCACTGCAGAATTCTACCAAGCTTTTAGAGAAGAGTTATCCCCAGCACTACTGAGACTATTTGACAGTATAGAAAGGGATGGAATACTCCCAAATTCGTTAAATGAAGCCAGCATAACCCTGGTACCAAAGCCAGGGAAAGACTCAACAAGAAGGGAGAACTACCGACCAGTATCACTCATGAATCTAGATGCAAAAATCGTCAACAAAATTCTTGCCAATAGAACACAACAACATATCAAAAAAATAATCCATCGTGACCAAGTTGGATTCATACCAGGGATGCAAGGCTGGTTCAACATCAGAAAAACAATTAATGTGATCAACCACATAAATACCTCAAAGACAAGAATCACCTGATCTTGTCTATTGATGCAGAAAAGGCATTTGATAAAGTCCAACACCGATTCATGCTAAAAACTCTCAGCAAAATTGGAATAGACAGCAAATCCCCCAGTGCAATAAGGGCCATTTATACAAAGCCAACTGCCTACATCATCCTGAACAGAGAGAGACTGAAACTGCTTTTCCCGAGAACAGGAACAAGACAGGATGCCCACTTTCACCTCTCAGATTCAGCATTGTACTTAAAGTTCTAGCCAGAGCAATTAGACAAGACTAAGAAATAAAGGGCATCAGCATTGGCCAAGAAGAAGTCAAAATCTCCCTGTTTGCAGATGATATGATTGTATACCCAGAGAATCCTAAAGAATTCATAAGTAAACAACTCAAATTGATAGAAGAGTTCAGCTAAGTTTCAGGATAGAAGATAAACATAAGTAAATCAGTAGGATTCCTTTATACCAACAACGAGATTATTAATGAAGAAATTACCAAATCAGTACCATTTACTATACCCTCTGAGAAGATAAAGTACCTAGGAATAAATCTAACCAGAGAAATAACAGACCTTTACAAAGAGAACTACGAGACCTTACTACAAGAAACTAACAGAAACTTATGTAAATGGTGAAACCTAACCTTCTCATGGATAGGAAAACTTAACATTGACAATGTCTATTTTGCCCAAAGCAACCTACTTATATAATACTCTGGGGGTCAGTTCTACCCTGGCCCCTAGGGTTGCCATGAGTCAGATCTGACTCAACAGCACTTGGCTTTGGCTAATACAAATTCCATGACATTTTTTAATGAGATGGAGAAACAAATTACCAACATTGTTTGGAAAGGGAGGAAGCTCCGGATAAGTAAAGCACTACTGAGGAAGAAAAACACACTGGGTGTCCTCTCACTACCCAACTTTAGAACGTATTACATTGCCACAGTAGTCAAAACAGCCTGGTACTGCTACAAAGAGAGAGAGATCAATAAAATAGAATTGATAATCCAGAGATGACACCATCTTCCTATGAACAACTGATATTCAGCAAAGGCCCTAAGACTTTAAACTGAGGAAAAAACAATCTCTTCAACAAATGGTGTTGGCAAAACTGGATATCCATCTGCAATAAATTGAAACAAGATCCATATCCTACACCTTATAAAAAAATCAACTCAAACTGGAGATGAGACCTAAATATCAAACCTAAAACGATAAAGCTCATTGAAGAAAATGGGAGGAACAACAATGGGAGGTTTAACACACAACATAGACAGACTTCAAATTCTGTCAAGCAAACCACAAACAACAGAAGTGAAAATAGATAAATGGGAACCATTAAGAATCAAACACTTTTGCTCATCCAAAGACTTTATGAATAGAATTAAAAGGCCACCTACAGAAGGGGAAATATTTGGCAACTCTATGTCAGACCAACGCCTGATCTCCATAATCTATAAGGTACTACAAAATATCAATAAGAAGAAGATAAATCATCCAATTAAGTGATGGGCAAAGGAGATGGACAGGCACTTCTCTAAAGAGAAGATCCAGGCAGCCAAAAAACACATATGGACATGCTCATGATCATTAGATATTAGAGAAATTCAAATCAAAACTACAGTGAGATATCATCTCACCCCAACAAGGCTGGCCATGATTGAAAAAATGCAAAACAAATGCTGGAGAGGCTGCGGAGAAATTGGAACTCTTCTAAACTGTTGGTGGGATTGCAAAATGGTGTTACCTCTTTGGAAAGCAATCTAGTGCTTCCTTAAAAAGCTGGATCTAGATATGCAATTTGACCCAGTAATTCCACTGTTCGGAATATATCCTACAGAATCAAGGCCATTCACACCAGCTGATACTTACACACGAATGTTCATCGCAGCACAGTCCACAATAGCAAAAAGATGGAATCAACCCAGATGACCAACAACAGAAGAATGGATAGGTAAACTATGGTATATACACTCAATGGAACACTGTGCAGTGATAAAGAACAACGATGACAGCAGGAAACATCTCATAACCTGGTTTCAACTGGAGGACACTGTTGAGCGAAAGTAGTCAGCAATAGAAGGACAAATATTGTATGAGACCTTCACGATAAGAACTTAAAACCAGACTCATGCATAGAAAAGACTCTCTGATGGCTGCAAGGGTGGGGAGGGCTGGAGGGTGAAGGGGAGAGGGTTGAGATTAAGTAGTTGTTAGCAATTTGGTTGGGTGAAATCGGGGAGAGCACATATTAGTAAGAAGATCAATATTAAGTGGACTTCAACACAACTTCAGTACTCCTCCCCTCTTAACCCAATATTGCAAGGACAGAGTAGCTAGGGCTGGGGGCTGGGAACCATGCTGTCAGGCGAAATCAAGGCCAATTGGCACAACTAGCATTTTGAAAATGATGGCTCTCTGCACTCCACATTGGTGAGTGGCATCTGGGGTCTTAAAAGCTGCCAAGCTGCCATCTGAGGGTACAGTAAATGGTTCCAACTCAGCAGGAATGGATGATTACCAAGGTCCATAATGACACGGGGAAAGAGAACCCAGAAGACAGAGGGACCCATGGGAGTGGGTGTCTACATCGACTGCGACCGAAAGAACCAGATGGTTCCTGGCCGCCACCAGTGATAGCCGCGATGCAGCTCACAAAGTTCAGTCTCACTGGCAACACAAGAATAAAAAGGGGTGCACCCTGAAATCTCTACTAAAAGATTGCAACTGATGGTCCAGGGGCTTTTGAGCTCCACGGGAGCATGGGCTCTGGCCCTGATGCTGTCTCTGTCCATAAATCATAGTGAAGATCAATTCTTTGGACAGCAATGGATTGGATGTCGTGATGCAATGTCATCATACTTTTGGGTTACTTTATGGCTCTATGCATCTATAGGATATCATCCTGCGGACCTCTTACTGGAGGAAGGGGAGTGAGTGGCGAGGAGGGAATAGCAGACTGTTGGGAGGATATGACATGTATTGATCAGAGAGGAAGAGTGTGCTGTCACTGGGCAGGAGAACAGTGGAAACTGCATATAGGTGAGCATGCAAATTTATATGGGAATGTACGTTTTCATTCAATCATAAAAAAAGAACAACCCACTGCCATCAAGTCAGGTCAACTCATAGTGACCCTGTAGGTTAGGGCAAAACTGTCCTATAGATTTTTTAAGGAGCACCTGGTGGATTCAAACTGTCAACATTTTTAGTTAGCAGACATAGCACTTAACCCGCTACACCACCAGGGTTTCCATTCTGACTCATAGTGACCCCATGTTAGATGATTGCACTTATGAATTTACTTTTAAAACTCAGCATAGAGTAAAAAAAGAGAAAAATAAAACAAGTATCAAGGAGCAGTTTACAGATATGAAGAATAAATTAAAAAGAATGTACAACGTGAAGGTTGTTGTTGTTGTTGTTAGGTGCCATCGAGCTGGTTCTGACTCATAGCAACCCTATGAACAACGGAGCGAAACACTGCCCTGTCTTGCACCATGTTGACAATCATTTTCGTGCTAAAGCCCATTGTTGTGTCCACTGTGTCAATCCATCTCACCAAGGGTCGTCCTCTTTTTTGCGACCCTCCACTCTACCAAGCATGATGTCCTTCTCCAGGAACCGATCTTTCCTTACAATTTCCACAGTATGTAAGAAGTAGTCTTGTCATCTTTGCTGTCAAGGAGCGTTCTGGCTGTACTTCTCCTAAAACAGATGTTTGTTCTTTTGGCAGTCCATGGTACATTCAACGTTCTTCTCCAGCACCACAATTGAAAGGCATCAGTTCTTCTTCTGTCTTCTTTGTTCATGATCCAGCTTTCTCATACATACGATGTGACTGAAAATACCATGGGTTAGGTCAGGTGCATTTTAGTCTTCAAGGTAACATCCTTACTTTTGAATACTTTGAAGAGGTCTTTTGCAGCAGGTTTTTCCAATGCAATGTGTCCTTTGATTTCTTGACTGCTGCTTCCACGGGCATTGATTGTGGACCCAAGTGAAATGAAATCCTTGACAACCTCAGTCCTTTCTCCGTTTATGACAGTGTTGCTCACTGGTTCAGTGGTGAGGATTTTTTTTTCCTGATGTTCAGTTGCAATCCACACTGAAGGCTGTGATCCTTGATCTTCATCAGTAAGTGCCTCAAATCTTCATTTCCAGCAAGTAAGGTGGTGTTGTTTGTATAACTCAGGTTGTTAATGAGTCAGCCTCTAATCCTGATGCCTTGTTCCCCTTTGTGTAATCCAGCTTCTCAGATTATTTCCTTGGCATGCAGGTTAAAAATGCATGGTGAAAGGATACAACCCTGTTGCATGCCTTTCCTGACTTAAACCATGCATTGTCCCCTTGTTCTGTTCACACAACAGCCTCTTGATCCATACACAGATTCCTTAGAAGCACAATTAGGTGTTCTGGAATTCCCATTCTTGACGACGTTAGCCATAATTTAGTTGAATGCTTTTGCGCAGTCAATGAAACACAAGTAAACATCTTTCTGGTATTCTTTGCTTTCAGCCAAGATCCATCTGACATCAGTGATGATATCCCTGGTTCCATGTCCTCTTGTGAACCCAGCTTCAATTTCTGAGCAGCCCCTGCTTGTCTGTCCGTGAAGCCTTGCTTGTTGCTGTGATGCAGGAAGCTATGCCACCGGTATTTAGGTACCAGCAGGGTCATCCGTAGTAGACAAGTTTCAGCTGAGCTTCCAGACTAAGACTAGGAAGAAGGACCCGGCAGTTTACTTCTGAAAGGAATTAGCCAGGGTAAACCTTATGAATAGCAACAGAACATTGTCAGATATGGTGCCAGAAAGTGAGTTCACCAGGATGGAAGACACTTGGAAGATGACAAAAGAAGGGCTACCTCCTCAAAGTAGAGTCAGCCTTTATGATGTGGATGGAGTAAAGCCTCTGGGATCTTCGTTCACTGATGTGGCACAACTCAAAATGAAAAGAAACAGCTTCAAGTATCCAGTAATAATTGGAACATGGAATGTACAAAGTATGAATTTAGGAAAACTGGAAATGATCAAAAGCAAGACAGAACACATAAACGTGGACATCCCAGGCATTAGCAAGCTGAAATGGACCAGTTTGGGCCACTCTGAACCCAACAGTCACCTAGTCTACTGTGCTGAGAATGAAAACTTGGAGAAGAATAGGGGGTTGTGTTCATAATCAAAAAGAACATTACAAGATCTGTCCTGAAGTACAATGCTGTCAGTGATAGGAAAATATCCATATGCCTACAAGGAAGGCCAGTTAATATGATGATTATTCAAATTTACTTACCAACCACTAAGGCCAAAGATGAGGAGGCTGAGGATTTTTACCAGCTTCTGCAGTCTGAAATTGATCCAACATGTGATCAGGATGCACTGATAATTATTTGTGACTGGAATGCAAAAGCTGGAAACAAAGAAGAAGGATCGGTAGTTGGAAAATACAGTCTTGGTGATAGAAATAATGCCAGAGATCGCATGATAGGATTTTGTAAGACTAACAACTTTTTCATTGTAAATACCTTTTTTAACCAACACAAATGGAGACTGTACACATAGACCTTACCAGATGGAATAGACAGGAACCAAATTGACTACATCTGTGGAAAAAGATGGTGGAAAAGCTCCATATCAGCAGTCAGAACAAGAACAAGTACTGACTGTGGCACAGATCATCAATTACTCATACGCAAATTTAAACTGAAACTGAAGAAAATCAGAACAAATCCACAAGAGCCCAAGTATGACCTTGAGTATATCCGTCCTGAGTTTAAAGACTATCTCAAGAACAGATGTGATGTGTTGATCACTAATGACTGAATACCACACAAATTATGGAATAAAATCAAAGACATCATCAGTGAAGAGAGCAGCAGGCCATTAAAAAGGCAGGGAAGAAAGAAAAGACCAAATTGGATGTCAGAGGAGACTCTGAAACTTGCTCATGAATGTTGAGCAGCTAAAGCAAAAGGAAGGAATGGCAAAGTAAAAGACATAAACAGAAGATTTCAGAGAGCAGCTCGAGAAGACAAAGCCAAGCCAGCCAAGTGCCGTCAAGACAAAAGAAAGTATTATAATGCCATGTGCCAAAAGTTGGAAATGGAAAACCAGGAGGGAAGAACGTGTTCTGTATTTCTCAAGCTGAAAGAACTGAGGAAAAAACTCAAGCCTCTAGTTGCAATAGTGAAGGATTCTATAGAGAAACTATTAAATACTCAGCATCAAAACAAGGTAGAAGTATACACAGAGTCATTATCCCAGAAAGAACTGCTCGATGTTCAGCCATTTGTAGAGGTAGCATATGATCAGGAACCAATGGTACTGAAGGAAGAAATTAGAGTGGCATTAAAGGCATTAGCTAAAAACAAAGCTCCAAAGAATTGATGGAGTATCAAGTGAGATATTTCAACAAATAGATGCAGGCAAGAAGTGCTCACTCATCTATGCCAAGAGATCTGGAGGACAAATACCTAGCCAACTGACGGGAAAAGATCCATATTTATGGCCATTCCAAAGAAAGGAGATCCAACCGTATGTGGAAATCACCAAACAATAGCATTGAAAATTCTGCTCAAGATCATTCAAAAGTAACTACAACAACATATCAACAATGTGAATAAGTTGGCCAAATAGAGACAATGGCAGAGAAGCAGTATTTGAGAAGATGGTGGCTGAAAAATATTCCAGAATTGGAGAAACACAGTGTATTCAAACTGATAGGCCTTCTGATTATAAAGTAGAAAAATGACAACTAAAATTTATCTAGCTATAGTGAAGTAAAACTGAAGAACATCAAGGATAAACAAATCTTTGAACTACAAAAAAGAAAAAAGTTTGCCTCCCCTTAAAAAGAAAAAAAGAATGAGTGTGAGAATTCTTATCAATACCACTTATTCCTAAAGACAATAGAGTGATATTTCCAAAATGCTGAGAAAAAAATAAATCTCCTAGAATTTTATGCTTAAAGAAACAACTTCATCATTCTACCCAATAATTCCATTCCTAGATTTCTAGAGATACCTTTGCTGTGGGCAGAATAAATAAATAAAAGATACAGGAATTATTTTATTGCTGAAAAACTAAAAAGAACTTAAGTTAGCATCTATACAAGATAGATAAACAAATCATGATATATATATAAAACCAAAATAACCATTACTGATGTCAATTCCAACTCATAGCAATCCTATAGGACTGAGTAGAACTGCTGCACGGGGTTTCTAAGGAGTGGCTAGTGAATTCAAATAGCTGACCTTTTGGTTAATAGCCCTAGTTCTTAAGTATTGTGCCATCAGGGGTCCTGAGGTATATATAACAGAATACTATTTAGCAGTTGGAAGTCCAGGTGGTATGTGGTTAAGACCTATAGCTGTTTCCCATAGCTCAAATCCATCAGGTGCTTCTTGGAAATTCTATGAGGGCAGTTTTTCTCTGTCCTCTATTGTCACTATGGTTGGGAATTGACTCTATGGCAATGAGAGAGATTTAGTGGTTAAATATCAAGATAATATCTCACTAAAAATGAGAATGGTGTTTAACTTATTTCAGATTTGAAGCATGGAAATTATTGTACTTCTACATGTGTACGTAGGAAAAAATAACAAAACATTATGCGAGAATGATGTATACCAATTTAGGGGTATAGTGATGGTACACCCCTGGCAATCTCTAAGTTATACCCCCTCCAATTTGAGGGCCCAGGGGCAATCCCTAAGTTTTGCAGACTCCCTCCCTACTCCTTCCAATTTCAAAATGAATAGACTTTAATAGTAGAACTACCTTCCCCCATTTTTTTCCCCAGCTGCCAGAGTTAGGTGACGTTCATGTTTGTGGTGCCTTAGAATGTCATCCTGCACTTCATCTAGCACCCTTCTGGGCTTGCACCCTTGGACAAGTGCCCTCCTTTCCCTCCTTCCACTCCATGTCTCCTATAAATTTTCAGATTTTAGTTACCTGTGAAACATAATCCCCACTGGGATTACCAACGGGGAGAAAAAAAAATGAGATTTGGGAGCCAGCACTTGTCTTTGTAATATACAGATTTTTAACTTAGTGATATTTTTAATGAAACAACTGAGGAAACACAAAAGAGTATTCAGATTTGATACTGCAGATTTGTTCTTTTTAATTGACATCAAATTGGGTCTGCCCAATTCTGTACAACAGAACCAAATGTTGCTCAGTTTTATGCCAACTTTATCATCACTGGCACCCTCACATTCATTGCTGTGGCCACTGTGTATTTTGAGTGCCTTCCAACTTCGGGGGCTTGTCCTTTAGTCCTATATAAAACAATATTCTGCCGTGCTTCTGTAAAATGGTAGTGTTGGGAGTAGAATGGCATAAAAGAGAGGCAGAGACACCCCAGTCCAGTGACGTTCATTCCAAGAAACTGGGGTCTGAACTGAGACTTGGTTCAGCCCACCCACTAGCTGGGTTTTAAAGTTCCAGTGAAGAAGTGAGGGGTGCCATAAAAGATGTTTATGGTTCTATAGTGGAAAATCCTGATAAGGAGGTGGGGGGTGACTGGCACAAAAGTTATTTATGGTTTTATAGTTAGGTGCCTGAACGGCATACATACTATGCTGTTTTCAGCTAATGGCAGGGTCTGATCATTGGGTAAGATGACCTCCCTGAATTCCAGGGACAGTTCCCTCAGATAGCAGCAGTGTAGCATCAGTGCCTAATTTCAAGCAAGATAACAACAATCTGCCCAGACTGATTCCTACAAGGCAGAGGTTAGACATTTTTCTTTTTTAAAAAATCATTTCTGACTCTATCTGTCCCTCCCATACCACTCTCTCCTTCTCTTTGATAATTCTTCACAGTGGGCACACCGACTGACAGAACATACTTGGAGTGAAGTGGTTTATTAAAGAAGTAACGGGGTACACCTGGAGATCAGGATCAACAGGCTACCACCAAAGATCAGGATCAGGAAGCATACAGGTAGTGTCCCTCTTGCAGGACAGTTCTCTTAGTGTCTCTTAGCCATGCAAGGCTCTTCTTGGTTCCTCAGGGCAAGTCTCTTCTCAGGCCCCTGAGGACAGACTCCTCTCTGCTCCCTGAGGACTGGCTTCTTTGGTTTCTCATGATCCTGCCATCTGTCACTACTGACTCTGCCACCGGGCCCCTTCCGGGCCTGAAGCCTCTGCCGCTAGGCCTCTTCCAAGCTCCTTGCAGACCTCGGGGTCACAGCCCTTGACTCACGTTACAACTCTTTTAGGAAGTTCTCTTCCTCCTACGCTCTCTCAATCTCTCTTTCTCTGCTTCTCTCTTCTTCCTTCTGTTTCTTTCTTTCTGTGTGAGAAACTCCTATTGGGGTGCTGGGCTGGCTACATGTACAAGGTCCCACAACGAAGTCTGCAAACATAATTGTTCTAAGTGCTACATACCTCATTGCTGAATATCACTACAGTCACCTTCGAGGCACTCCCCTTGGGAAGCTATGCACCAATGCCAGAGCCCAGTCCACCCTTCACTTCGCAACTCTTCCTGGAATGGCCATTGCATACAGTGGTGTGGTGACAAATTCACAAACTTATTTGTATAGTTATCTGTGAGGGACTTTTTAGCCAGTAAACAAATAAGTGTATTGGAATACCTTCCCTACTCACCTGATGTGGCCCCCAATGGCTTTTTCTTTACCCAAAGGTAAAGGAAATTTTGAAAGGAAGACATTTTGATGACATTCAGGACATCAAGAGTAATATGATGGCCATTCCAGAAAGAGTTCCAAAATTGCTTTGAAGGGTGGACTAGGTGCTGGCATTAGTGCACAGCTTCCCACGGGGAGTAGTTTGAAGGTGACAGTAGTGATCTTCAGCAATGAGGTATGTAGCACTTTTTCTAGGATGAGTTCACAGACTTAATCGGCAGACTTCATATACTACAAATTCCTTGTCAATTTTAAGGTGTAGCCCCCTCCCACAAACTGATCAATACTCTTTCTGCAGACCGTAGGCACTTTATTTGTCCAGCCTATTGACCAGTTCTTGCCAGATGTATACCAACCACTGGGCAGGCTGTAGTTACAGCACCAGACAAAAATGATCAAAGTACAAATTATTTACAGTTAAAATGTCAATCAATGCAGACAAAAGTAACAACTCCTCCAGGGTAGAATGCTAAGCAAAAGCAACTCCACAAAGTTAATAGAAAAGTCTCTCAAGCTATTTTTATAAAGAACTCAGGCAAGTGTCCACATAAAGGAGCTCATTTTGTTACCAGAAAAGCTAATCTGATTCAAAGGTTTCTTGTCTTTCCCCAGTAAGAACCCCGGTAAGAATCCACAAGAAAGGTCAAAATTAGTTTTCCTTTACTCGATTCTAACTCACAGAGACCTTTAGCAAGCTTTATTTTACTTGTGACAAGTAAAAAGTGTCAGTGGGGGTCTAAGCCTCTCCAAAGTCTGACTGAAGTCGAGGAAGGATATTGCAGGCTTTATAGTTGCAATGGTAAGCAGGCAGCTATGATTATTTAAGAGTTTTTCAAGAAAGTAGTACGGTTTCTACAAAAGTGGGCAGAAACAGGCTAACAAGGTTGCATGTGCAGCTGGGCACCAGGGTGGATTCTACTGCAAAGATGGATTTACACGGTCTCTTGCTCTCCCTGTTTGAATTTGCAGACTAGGTTGGAGTTTCCCAGGGGCTCCCAGTGGAAGGTAATATAACATTCAAGAAGTGTCCCTTTACCCATGTTCTGCAAACTATTTCTAGCCAGCCAGCTTTGGCAAAACAATTCTAGGACACTGGTTAGCTACTCTAAGTAACTTATTTTAGCTTTCAAGGATGTGCCAAAGCCAAGACAGGGTTGTTTTATTCCAGATGGTTATTGTCTCACCTCACATATTTCACATAATATTTGGTTTACTTCAGTCCTATCGTCCAATTTTCCCATTTCAATTTCACCACACATTCCAAGAATTTTCATTAGCTGAATTTTGAAAGTAGATCACCAAGGCTTTCTCCCTAAACCAGAAAAAAAAACAAAACAATACTTGCTCTAGGACAGAGTAGAATTGTCCCATAGGGTGTCCAAGAACGTCTTAGCTAGCACCTCTCAGCTCTTAACCACTGTGCCACCTGGAAGCTCTGCTGAAACCTGTTCACTATAGGTGATCATACTGATATTTGTAATGCCAGGAGAATAGTGTCCAGCACCACAGCAACACACAAACCACCACAGCAGAGTGGTGGGTACTCATTCAGTGTATTTTAAATATGTTACAATAAAACATTTTAAGCATATACTGAGGAAGATGTGCTGTCAGTTGGGCAGGTAGATATGTATACACCATCTCTGCAAGGCATTGGGCTGGAATGCCATTATGACGTGTCACAGAAGAGTGATGCAATAGAGGAGTCAGAGGCATTTCAAGACCCGCTCACTCAGGTTACCACTTGAAGGAGAAACACTTGTGAAGTAAAAAAATAAAAGCAAATTCACTATGTATACCTTCATGTTTTCCATAAAATAAAAAGAGAACATGAGTGACAGTCCTCTTTCTACCAGCTACCTGTTACTAAATGGGGAAAGATGAGTGAAAGGCCAAAGTCAAGAAGGGGCGCAGGGGTTTTTAGAGCTCATTCTGAAGAAGCCAATGGTAGTTCGAGCATCACTGCTATGCTATCAGAACCCGAAAACCCTGACTCAAACTGGTATGTAACTTTGCAGAATTATTTACATAAGATCTTATTCACGTTATGAATCATATATGTTTCTTTATGTGGCAAACAGCCCAGTCAATGCTTTCTTCCTTTTTAGCGAAAATCATTTTCAAATTGCTTCCTGTGATGTCTTCTCTCAGTCATCATGCTTTCTGTAGCACATTGTGTTCTATGTAAATTAGGTTGAGTCCAGTGAGACAAAGACAACAAAATGAAAACAAAAGAACCAAACCTATTGCCACTGAGTCAATTCCAATTCATGGGAACTCCTTGAGTTTCAGGGAAGAATGCCCTCATAGTGTTTTCTTGGCTGTAAACTTTACAGAAGCGGATCAACAGGGCTTTCTTTCTTCACACCACTGGGTAGGTTCATATCACTGACCTTTAGGTTTTTTATTTAAGTGTAAAATGCTTATGTCATCTAGGGACCTTATGAAAGGGAAGCTATCTTTTTTTAAAAGAATTCAACCTTAGTGGCAAGATTACTATTTTAACTTAAAACTTCTCAGATTTTGTTTTCAATAAATCTCTGCAGTATGCACTGCTTAGCACAAGAGCAAAGAGTTGTTGTTAGTTACCATTTAGTTGATTTTGACTTATGTCAACCAGTAACATTCCTTAAATCCTTAAATGAGAATTGATTAAACACTCTATGTTAATAGATTTAAAAAATGATGTAATAAATATATGTGTCCTCTAATTAGAACAGCAAGAGTGCTCACTAAAAGCAAGGACAGTGACTACATCAGACATACTTTGGACATGTTGTCAGGGGGGATCAATCCACGTAGAAGGACATCATGCTTGGTAGAGGGTCAGCAAAAAGATCCTCAGCAAGTTTGATGAGCATAGTGGCTGCCACAATGGTCCTAAACAATTATGGGCTTGGCACAGGATCAGGCAGTGTTTTGTTCTGTTGTGCATAGGGTGGCTATGAGTTGGAACTGACTCAATGGCCCCTAACAATAAAAATGGGTTTGACTTAGAAGACAAGCCTGGTGATCTGATTGTGAAAGGTCACAGCCTTGAAAGCTTGGGGAAGAAATTCTACTCTGCACATGGTGGGTTACTGTAAGTCAGAATCAACTTTTGGGTAACTACTGAATAGCAACGAATTGGCTCAGGCTTAGGGTAGGTCAAGATTCAGGGATTTGAGGGAAGGACAGAAGCTTAACCACAGTTTAACAAATACTTATTTTCTGACTGATTAGTAAAGAGAAGCAATACAGTTACTCATTTATGTGGTAAGGAATAAGAAATTTGAAGGTTCTGTATTTGTCTTTGTTATAGGTAAATAAGCAAGCATTTGTGAGAATTATCCAGGTCCATGGGGGGAAAGATTACTTGCAGCATATGGTATAAAGTGGGGTACTTAACTATCAAAATAATGTATTGGGTTTTTTTAATTACCACTGTTTTCCAGAATCATAAGGATTAGGTTACACTGAACATCATCAGGATTAGGTTACACTGAACATCATCAGGATTAGGTTACACTGAACGTCATCAGGATTAGGTTACACTGAACATCATCAGAACCTACAGCTGAAAAACTGAAACTTGAGTTGCTGAGGTGGATTGCTGTACTCAGGACCAGGCTAGTCATCCTCACATGTGATCTAGTGCTTCTCTTACCATGTCAAGTTTTGTTTTGTGTCAATGAATAATCTGTCTTGATATGGCATTTCATGTTTTAAGTAGACATTTTAAATTTGCCAGATTGGAATACTTGGCGTATAGAATCTTCCAACCTTCTGCCTTAGCTTAATCAACTGTTTTAGACTTTTCTCCCTAGCTTGTAAAAACGTTGAGTGTGAAAAGCGTATGACTACAGCTACTTTGGAGAATGGTTTTGGTAGAATCTACTGAACATGAACATGCTGACAAGGTCTGACAACTAAGTTTGTGAACTTGCCACTGTGCACTTACGTTAGCAGTACTGTATAAAGAACTAGGTATGGTTTCATAACCTTGGTATATCAGTGTCTCACAGCTGTGTTCATGTTGACCTGTGGCAGCATCTTGCTGAGTGACATTCATTATTGTTGTTGCATGCTTTAGTGTGTCATTGCAAGAATGTATGAGCTTGAATTAGAACAATGAACAAACATTAAATTTCTTGTTAAACTTGGCAAGTGAGTGGAAGTGAAATCAGAGACATATTAGTCTAAGTTTATGGGGATAATGCCACAGAGAAAATGGCAGTGTACAAATGGATTAAACATTTTTCTGAGGGGACAGAAAGCGTCACTGATGAAGAGAGGTCAGATCATCCAGTAACAAGCAGAACTGAAGAAAACATTGCAAAAATTTGTCAAATTGTGCATCAAAACTGTTGGCTGATAGTGAGAACCATAGCAGACCAAATAAACATAGATAGAGAAACAGTTAGGAAAGTCTTAACTGAAAATCTTGGCATGAGAAAGATGCATGTAAAAATGGTCCCAGAGGAGCTCACTGATGAACAAAAGCAAAGGAGAATTGAAATTTTCCAAGACCTTTTGGAGAGACAAGATGATGTTTTGGGCTGTGTTATCACTGGTGATTTTGAAACATGGGTGTACCGATATGATCCTGAAACAAAGCACTGAAGTGCACAATGGAAGTCAACCAATTCTCCAAGACCAAAAAAGTTCCATTAGTCCACAACAAGAGTCAAAAATATGTTGCTAACCTTTCTGCTATCAGTGGGATTGTTCATTATGAATTTGTACCATCTGGACAGTTAACCAAGCTTACTATTTGGAAGTGCTTAAAAGGCTGCATGAAAATATTAGGTGAAAATTACCTGAAGTTTTCACTGACAACTCATGGCTCTTGCACTAGTTCACATGGCACTGTCTATGAAGGAGTTTTTAGCCAGTAAACTAATAACTGTATTGGAACACAGGCCCTACTCACCTGATCTAGCCCCCAATGACTTTTTTCCGTACCCAAAGATAAAGGAAATAATGAAGGGAAGACATTTTGATGACATTCAGGACACCAAAGGTAATACTACAACAGTTCTGATTCAAGAAAAAGAGTTCCAAAATTGCTTCAAAGGGTAGACTACATACTGGCATCTGCGCATAGCTTCCCAAGGTGACCATTGTTATATTCAGGAAGGAGGTATGTAGTACCTTTTTTTTAGGATGAGTTTGTGAACTTAACTGTCAGACTTCCTATACCCTATTTTCCAGCAATTTTTCTCTTGGGAGTATTTCTAAATGAGATATATGCATGTATCCTTCAAAAGCTACAACATACAAAATTGTTCATAGCAGCATTGTTTATCATTAATAACAGCATTATTTATTATTGTTCCAACTTGGAAAATAGCCAAATGCCCATCAACACTAGGTTGATGCCTGTGTGGTGTACTCCTGCACTGGAATGCTACAGAGTGCAATAATAAATGAAACACAACCGCATATAGCAGCATGGTTAACTTGCAGAAATATGCTGCGTAGAAGAAGCCATATAGATGGAATGTACAATCACATGATGCCATTATATATGGTTCAAAATGGCAAGTCTAATAGATGGGATAGAGCTGAAGAGAACAGTCACCTTCAAGATGTGGAAGGCATAGGGTATGATGGGAGCATAAGGGTTGGGATGTTCCTTGTCTTCTTCTGGGTGAAGTTATATCTATATATTCATTCTATGAAGATGCATGAAACTGTATAACTGTGATTTGTGCTCTTTTCTGTGTATATGTTATACTTCAACAAAAAATGAGGGGGAAAGTAATGACTATTTTAAACAATTCTATTAGTTATTAATTGTCATATTTCTCTAACATCTAAGTTTTACAGAATCAGATTGAATTTTCTTTCCCTCTCTCTCTTTTTTTTAAGTTCGTGCTCATCCTAGATCTCTAGGACAATCTATTTAGTTTTCCTCTTATATTCATTTAAAGACATAGAAATAGGCATAAATAGCATAACAGTTATGTTTTTGCAGCTGGGCAGGACACACACACACCAGTCTGAAAACTATTTTCTCTCAATTTCAAAGAATGAAAGGTCCTGGGATAGAAATTAAATTAATTCACAGACTGAACCTAAAATCACCAATAAGAAGTTTGTTCATCTCCATCAGTTGTTCCCAATCCACTTGGAGAAGAAAAAAGAACATCACAGATATTAGAAAAATATAAGCCCAAGAGATAGAAGGGTCCATACAGTTGGGAGATTACATCAGCACAAGATCATAAGAACTAGATGGTGCCAGCTACCACCAAAGACTGCCCTGAAAGAGAACACAGTGTTCAGTCCATGATGAAGCAAGAGAAAAAGGGGAGTGCAGACCTAAAACTCTATTATAGGACCAGACTTGATGATCCGACATCTTGGAAGGTCCCCTGAGAATATGACCCCTGGACTTGTTGCTAGCCCATAGCTGAAACCAGTACTGAAATCAACTCTTCAGACAGGCTGGACGCACTACAGGGCACAGAGTGATACAGATGGTGTGTGTGCTCCTAGGCTTTGCATATATATATAAGGCTGTCCAACTGGTTCCTCATTAGAAGGGAGAGGGGCAGGGTAGAGAAGAAAAGTCTTGACTGAGTGGATACCAGAAGTACAAGGTGGAAAGGAGGAATGAGTTGCCACAGAGTGAGGAGAGCAAATAGAGTTGCATAGAGGCATACATTTGAGGTTTTGTATGGTACAATGACTTGGTTTGTAAACTTTCACTTAATCACAGTAAAAATAAATTTAAAATAAAATTTGTTCACCTGTTTCAATGAATAGTTTGAAGTCCATATTTAAGGTTAATCGTGTATACTGCACTGGTAACTTTTTTGTCCTTACTTTTTTTAGGGTAATTTGGTCATGGAAGATTTTCATAAGTATGATGATTGTATTTATTTTTCTTCTTGTAGGTAAGTCTTGCTAAATAATTGTCTTTAAAGCCATTTGACTGGTTATTTTGGGGTGGAGAGAAAGATCTCAACAGAAGGACTCACATTTGTGAATAAATACCAAAGAAGGTGCTAGAAGTTACCAGTGTGGTCTTTTTTTTTTTTTTTTTTTTTTTATGACTGAATGAAAATGTACATACTCTGTCCTTGCAATATTGGGTTAAGATAGGAGGAGTGCACAAGTTGTGTTGAAGTCCGGTTAATATTGATCTTCTTACTAATGTGTACTGTCACCAATTTCACCCAACCAAATTTCTAACAACTATCTAATCTAAACCCTCGTCCCTCTCCCTCCTGCCCTCCCCACCCTTGCAGCTGTCAAAGAGTCTTTTCTGTTATGCGTGAGTCTGCTTTTAAGTTTTTATTGTAGGGGTCTCATACAATATTTGTCCTTCTGTCGCTGGCTACTTTCACTCAACATAATGTCCTCCAGTTGAAACCAGGTTAAGAGACGTTTCCTGAAATCACTGTTGTTCTTTACCATTGCATAGTGTTCCACTGAGTATATATACCATAGTTTACCTATCCATTCTTCTGTTGTTGGGCATCTGGGTTGATTTCATCTTTTTGCTATTGTGGACTGTGCTGTGATGAACATTCGTGTGCAAGTATCCGTTGGTGTGAATGGCCTTGATTCTGTAGGATATATTCCAAGCAGTGGAATTACTGGGTCAAATGGTATATCTATATCCATCCTTTTAAGAAAGTGCCAGATTGCTTTCCAAAGAGGTTGCACCATTTTGCAACACTACCAACAGTGTAGGAGAGTTCCAATCTCTCCACAGCCTCTCTAGCATTTAGTGTTTTGCATTTCTTGGATCATGGCCAACCTTGCTGGGGTGAGATGGTATCTCATTGTCATTTTGATTTGAATTTCTTTAATATTTAATGATCGTGAGCATGTCTGCATGTGTTTTTTGGCTGCCTGGATCTCCTCTTTAGAGAAGTATCTGTCCATCTCCTTTGCCTGTCGCTTAATTGGATGATTTATATTTTTCTTATTGATATTTTGTAGTACCTTATAGATTATGGAGATCAGGCATTGGTCTGACATAGAGTTGCCAAATATTTTTTCCCATTCTGTAGGTGGTCGTTTAATTCTTTTGATGAAGTCTTTGGATGAGCAGAAGTGTTCATTCTTATTAATTCCCATTTATCTATTTTCTCTTCTGATGAATGTACTGTGTCAGATTTTGAAGTCTGTGTATTAAAACTTCTATTGTTGACCCTATTTTATTTTGGATGAGCTTTATTGTTTTATATTTTATATTTAGGTATTTTATCTATTTTGAGTTGATTTTTGTATAAGGTGTGAGATACGGATCTTGTTTCAATTTTTTTGCAGATGGATATCCAATTTTGCCAGCACCATTTGTTAAAGAGACTGTTCTTACCCCAGTTTAGAATCTTAGGGCCTTTGTCAAATACCAGCTGTTCATAGAAGGATGGTGGCATCTCTGGGGTCTCTACTCTGTTCCACTGGTCTATATGTCTCTTTTTGAATCAGTACCAGGCTGTTTTGACAACCATGGCAGTGTAATAAGTTCTAAAGTCAGGTAATGAGAGGCCTCCCAGTGTGTTCTTCTTCTTCAGTAGTGCTTTAATTATCCGAGGCTTCTTCCCTTTCCAAACAAATCTGATGATTTGTTTCTCCATTTCATTAAAAGATGTTGCTGGAATTTGTATCGAGATTGCATCATATAAGTAGATTGCTTTGGGTAAAACAGATATTTTCACAATATTGAGTCTTCCTATCCATTAGCAGGGCAGATTACTCCACTTCTGTATGTCTCTCCCAGTTTCTTGTAGTAAGGTCTTGTAGTCCTCTTTGTAAAGATCTCTTATTTCTCTAGTTAGATTTATTCCTAGGTATTTTATCTTCTTGGGGGCTATAGTAAATGGAATTGACTTGGTGATTTCTTCTTTAATAATCTCACTGTTGATATAAAGGAATGCTATTGATTTTTTATGTTATCTTGTATCCCTATACATTGCTAAACTCTTCTATTATCTCCAATATCTTACTTATGGATTTCTTTGGGTTCTCTGTATAAACAATCATATCATCTGCAAAGAAGGGAATCTTTACTTCTTCATTGCCAATACAGATGCCCTTTATTTCTTTGACTCATCTAATTGCTCTGGCTAGAACTTCTAACATAATGTTAAATAGAAGTGGTGAGAGAGGGCATCCTTTTCTAGTTCCCGTTCTCAAAGGGAATTCTTTCACTCTTTCACCATTTAGGAGGATGAAAGCAGTTGGCTTTGCATAGATGCTACTGATTACATTGAGGAGTTTCCCCTCTATTCCTATTTTTCTGAGAGTTTTAAGCATGAATGGGTGTTGAACTTTGTCAAATGCCTTTTCTGCATCAATTGGCAAAATCAGGTGATTCTTATCTTTTGTGTTATTAATATGGTTGATTACATTAATTGTTTTTCTGATGTTGAATCAGACTTGCATCTCTGTTGAAGTCTCCAACTATTATTGTGGAATGATCAACCTCACTTTTCAATGCTGCCAGTGTTTGTTCAATGTATTTAGGTGCTCTGGTATGGGGTGCATAAGTATTTAATATTGTCAAGACCTTCTTTATATTGAAACTTTCACCAATAGATAATGACCATCCTTGTCCACAATAGTGGATTTTACTTTAAAATCTATTTTATCTGAGATTAATATTGCCACACCTGCTCTTCTTTGTGTACTGTTAGCTGGATATATATTATTCCAACCTTTAATTCTCAACTTGTTCATATCTTTAAGTCTAAGATGTGTTTCTTGTAAGCAACACATAGACAGGTCATGTCTTGTGATCCAGGATATCACTCACTGTCTCTTTACTGGAGCGTTCAGTCCATTTACATTCAATGTAATTATTGATAGGTATGTGCTTATCGCCATCATTTTGATGTAATTAATTTTGTGTCGATGTTTTCCATGTTGTTCTTAATGTTCTTAATGTTCTGGGGCATTCTTCTTTATGGGTTGTTTGAGAGTTGATTTTGTGTTCACAGAGACTCCTGTATTGCATGTCTTATTTTGATATATGCATTGTTAATCTGCTTTATGGCTACATGTATTATCCCTCTTAACATACTAAATTAAAACCAGTTTTAACTACGTCATAACTCTGAAACTTTGTCTGCACCAAAAACAACTGTAACTATTGTAGTGTATCCCTCTTTTAATGTGATGGTATTATAGTTATCATGATATGATCATGGATTCCCTTATTATTATACTGCAGCTTTGATGAAGTTTTGTGACTTCCTTAACTGATTAGAAATTTGGATGAAGTGTCCTGAATTGTCAGCTAAATTATCCATTTAGGGAAGAGCGTCTTTCAATATTTCATGTAAATTTGAAGAAAGAAAAAGGAAAAAAACTGCCAACCTAGAATTAAGTATCCTATAAAACTGTCTCTCAAATATGATAGCAAAATTAGGATATCCCCAGATAAAAAGAAGTTTAGAGAATTTGCAATCAAACCAAAATTACAAGAAACACCAAAGGAATTTCTTTGATTAGAAAAACGATAGCATGAGATGTATGCTCAACAACACAATGCACGACAGAGCATCCAGGTATCAACATAGACAGGGAAACCACAAAAACAAATCAAAGCTAAAAAACTAAAATAGTGCAACAGAGATCTTAGTATGTAAATGATGACATTATACCAAAAAGAAGGACACATTAACGGATCCATAGATCTTTCAGATGGAGAGGAAGTCAAGGCAATACTAAGAAATTAAAGACTGGCTTAACCTTAGAACATTAAGGGTAAATACTAAGGTAATCACAAGAAAATTAACAAGACCCACACATCAAATTAAGAAACAAAGTCAAAAAGTCTCAGCAAATGTAAAACCAACAACTATGAAAAGAAAACCCATAAAGGAAAACAACTCAACATAGAAAATTAAGTGCAGCAAAGAAACTGTCAAGAACACATGCAAAATGACATAATTAAATTCATATCTTTCAATAACTATACTGAATGGAGATGGGTTAAATACACCAATAAAGAAACAAATGGTAGTAGAGTGGGTAAAAAACACAATCCATCTACATGCTGCCTGCAAGAGACCTTAAACTTGAAGATACAAACAAACTGAACTCAAAGGATGGAAAAATGTATACCAAGCTAACGACATTGAAAAAAGAGTAAGAATGTCAATATTAATTTCAGAAAAAATATACTTTAAAGTAGAATCCACCACAGTGGACAAGGAAGGTCACTATATATTGATGTAATGGGCAATATATCAGGAAGACATAACCATATTAAATATTTATGCACCTGGTGACAGAGTTTCTTAATATATCAAACAAACTCCAACAGCAATGAAAAATGAGAGAAAGCTCCACAACAACAGCAGGAGACTTTAACACGCCATTTCAGGTGATGGACAAAACATCCAGAAAAAATCTCAGTAAAGACATAGAAGATTTTACAAGCCACAATCTATCCACTCAACCACATAAGCATATACAGAACACCGCACCCAATCACAGACTAGTATATCTTCTTTTCCAAAGCACATGGAACATTCTCCAGAATAAACCACATATTAGGCCATAAAGCAATTATTAACAAAATTGAAAGCATTGGAATGTTGCAAAGTATCTTCTCAGATCATAAAGCCATAAAAGTTGAAATCAATAGAAGATGAAGCCAGGGTAAACAAATCAAATATGTGGAAACTGAACAACACCTTGTTGAAAAACTTCTAGGTTATAGAAGAAATCAAGGACAGAGTAAAATAATTTGTAGAATCAAATGAGAATGAAAATACATCTACCAGAACCTATGGCACATAGCAAAAGCAGCTTTCAGAGATCATTTTATCTCAATAAATGCACACATCCAAAAAAGAAAGGGCCCAAATCAAAGAATTAACCTTATGTCATGGATCAAACTGTGTCCCCCCAGAATGTGTGTAGCCATCTGGCTGGGCCATGATTTCCAATATTTTATGATTGTCCTCCATTTTGTGATTTTCCTGTGCTGTATGTTACAGAATTAGGGTGAGATTGTAAATCCCTTCGTAAGATCACTTCCCTGCTCCACTGCAAAGGGAGTTTTCCTGGAGTATGGTTTGTACCATCCTTTCATCCTACAAGAGATAAAAGGAAAGAGAATCAAGCAGAGAACCAAGAACCTCACACCATCAATAAAGCAGCACCAGGAGAAGAATGGGTCCTTCATACCTGAGGTTCCTGGACCAAGATGCTCCTTGAACAAAGACTGATACAACACAAGAAACTTCCTCCAGATCTGACAAGGGGGAAAGCCTTTCCCCGGAGCAGATATCCTGAATTTGGACCTGTAGCCTACCAGACCGTGTGAGAATAAATTTCTCTTTGTTAAAGCCATTCACTTGTGGTATTTCTGTTACATGACTGAAACACCCTACAACTCAAATGAGTAGAAAGAGAATAGCAAAAGAATGTTTCAGGCACTAGGAGAAAAAAAAGACAATAAGAATTAGAGTAGAGCTAAATGGATTAGAGACTAGAAGGACCATTGAAAGAGTTAACAGATTGAAACCTGTTATTTTTAAAGATCAACAAATCATTAAATCATTAGCCAAACTCACCAAAGAGAAACAGGAGAAGAAATGAATAACTCAAATAAGAAAAGAGATGGGCAATATCACAACAGACCCAATTGAAATGAAAAGAATCATAACAGTACTCTAACAAATTTGAAAACCTGGAGGAAATGGAAAAAATTGTAAAAACACAATATCTACCAAAACTAACACAAACAAAAGTACAACTTAATAAATCCACTACAAAAAAAGAGATTGAAAAAGTAATTTAAGGAATTACAATGAAAAAAAGTCCTGGCCCATATAGTTTTACTGGAGGGTTGTACCAAACATTTAGAGAAGAATTAACACCTATGTTACTAAAGGTATTCTGCAGCATCGAAAAGGATGGTATACTACCAGATTCATTCTATGAGGCCAGCATAACTCCTATATAAAAACCAGGTAAAGATAGACCAAAAAAGGAAAATTACAGACCAATGTCTCTCATGAACTTAGATGCAAAAATCCCTAACTAAATTCTAGCCAATAGAATTCAACAACTTATCCATTGACCATGACTAGGTGGCATTCATACCAGGGATGCAGTGATGCTTCAGCATTAGAAAGACAATTAACGTAGTCAACCACATAAATAAAATAACAGATAAGAATCACTTGATTTTATCAATTGATGCGGAAAAGGCATTTGACAATGACTAACATCCAATCATGTTAAAAACCCTCAGCAAAATAAGAAGGGAAGGGGAATTCCTCAACATAGTATGCAAAGCCGAAAGTCAACATTGTCCTGAATAGAGAGAGTCTGAAAGCATTCCTCTTGAGAATGGGAACCAGACAAAGATGTCTACTGCCACTACTTTGATTCGACATTGTGCTAGAAGTTCTAGCCAGATGAACCAGACAACATAAAAAAATCAATGACATCCAAACTGAAAAGGAAGAAGCAAAAGTACCTCTATTTGGAGATGATATGATCCTAACACACAGAAAACCAGAAAGAACCCACACACATGCACACACACGCACGCGTACACATACACACACACACAAACTACTAGAACTAATAAAAGAGTTCAGTGAAGCATTAGGAGACAAGATAAACATGCAAAAATCAGTTACCTTCTTTTACACTAAAAAAGAGACCATCAAAGAGGAAATCACCAAATCAACACCATTTACAATAGCCCCCAAGAAGATAAAATATCTAGGAGCAAATTTAACCACAGATGTAAAACACCTTTTCAGAGAAAACTACAGCACTGCTTCAAGAAACAAGAAGACACCTATGGAAATGAAGAAACTTATCTTGTTCATGGATAACAAGACTTATAATTGTGAAAATGTCTATTGTAACCCCAACACAAATTCCAATTATCATTTTTAAAGAGATGGAGAAACAAATCACCAATTTCATATCGAAAGGGAAGTGATCCCAGGTAAGTAAAGCATCACTAAAGAAGAAGAACAAAGTGGCAGGCCTCGCGTTACCTGACTTTAGAACCTACTACACTGACATGATAGTCAACACAGCCTGATACTGGTACAAAAACAGATCTGCAGATGAATGCAACAGAATAGAGAATTCAGATATAACATCACCCACCTATGAGCAGCTGATATTTGACAAAGGCCCAAAGTCCATGAACTGGGGGGAAAACAGTCCCTTTGACAAGTGGTATTGTCAAAATTAGATATCCATATGCAAAAGAAAGAAAGAAAGAAAAAAAAGAGACCCACATCTCATACTATGCACACAAGCTAACTCACAATGGATCAAAAACCTAAATATAAAATCTATAACAATAAAGATCATGGAAGAAAAAGTAGGCACAATGCGGGGAGTCCTAATATATGGTATAGATATTACTTAACAATGCACGAACGCCATAAGAGAAAAAAGATAAATAGGAACTCCTAAAAGTCAAATACTTATGCTTATCCAAAAACTTCACCAAAAGAGTAAAAAGACTACCTACAGACTAAGGAAAAAAAATTGGCAGTCATGAATCCAATCAGTGTTTAATCTTCACAATCTACAAAGTACTGTAAAGCCTCAACTAGAAAAAGAAAATAACCCAGTTAAAAAATGAACAAAGGATATACAAAGGATATGAACAGGCACTTCACCAAAGATGTCATCCAGGCAGTTAAAAGATACATGGAAGAATGCCCACAATCATTAATCACTAGAGAAATCCAAATCAAAACTACAAGGTACCATTTCACCCGTGTGAAGCAAGTATTAATCCTCAAAACATAAAACAATAAATTGTGGAAAGGTTGTGGAGAGACTGGAACTCTTTTACATAGCTGGTGGGAATGTAAAATGACACAACCACTTCAAGAATCAATTTGGTGATTTCTTTAAAAACTAGAAATAGAAATATCATATGATCCACCAATCCCACTGCTTGGAATACATCCTAGAGAAATAAGGACTATCACATGAATAGATACATGTACATCAGTGTTTATTGTAGTACTGTACACAACACCAAAAAGATAGAATCAACTTAGTTGCCTGTTTCAGTCATCTGGTACTGCTCTAAATGAAATACCATGAGTGGATGGCTTTAACAAAGGAAAGTTTCTTAAACAGCTCAGTAGGCTAGAAGTCTGAAATCAGAGTGTCTGCTCTTAGGGAAAGGCTTTCCCTCTTTGGTGGCTCTGGGGAAAGTTTCCTGTGTTGCATCAGTCTTCGGTCAGAGAGCATCCTGGCACAGGAACCTCAGGTCTGAAGGACACACTCCACTCCTGCTGCTGCTTTCTTGAAGGTATGAGAGTCCTGACTCTCTGCTTGTTTTATCCCTTTTGTTTCATCTCTTACCATACTCCAGGTAAACTCCCTTTAGGTTGGAATTCGAAGGTGACTTTAGGAAGGATGTTACAGTCCTACTCTAATCCTCTCTAACATAATCCGCTCTGTTACTTACAGGCAGAGATTAGGATTTACAGCATCAGAAAATCACAAAAAGAAGGGCAGTCACACCATACTGGTAATCACAGCCCAGCCAAATTTCTATACATATTTTTTTGGAGGACACAATTCAATCCACGACAGTGCCCATCAACAGAAGAATGGATAAACAAACTATGGAATATTCACACAATGGAATACTAAGCAATAATAAAGAACAATGACGATTTCAGGAAATATTTTGTCACATAGAGTCATCTAGAAGACACCACGCTCAGTGAAATTAGTCATTAAAGGACAAATATTGTATGACACCATTATTATGAGCACTCAAGAAAACACTGAAGTGCAGAAGAAATTAATTTTTGATGGTTATAAAGGAGGGCAGAGAAGGAGAGATGTGTTCATAGATTAGACAGTAAACAGGAATTGCGTTAATTGAAGGAAGTGACAGCACGCAGTAGAAGGGAGATTAACACTGCTGGACTACACCAAAAGCTAAGAGGTTTCCTAAATACAACCCAAAATTTTGAAGGTCAGAGAAGCAGAGGTAGGGATTTGGAGACCATGGTTTCAGGGAACATCTAGGTCAATTGGCATAACTTTTTTTTTAAGAAAATGTGCTGGATTGCATTTTGGTGAGTGGCATCTGGGGTCTTAAAAGCTAGTGAGCTGCCATCTAAGGAGCATCAGTTTTTTTCCCCCAGTCCACCTGGAGTAGAGGAGAATGAAAGAGAACAGTAACAAGAGGAAAATATGAGCCCAGGAGACAGAAGGGGCCATATGATAGGGAGACTACATCAGCATTAGACTAAAAGAACTAAATGGTGCCTAGCCACCACCAATGACAGCCCCCACGGAGAAAACAATAGATAGTCCCTGACCTACTGAGAGAAAAATGGGTGGTGCAGATCTAGAACTCTATTAAAAGACTCAACTTGATGGTCCAGCATCCAGGAGGGTCCCCTGAGGACATGGCCCTTGGACTGTCTGATAGTCTATAATTGAACCCAGTACTGAAGACAAATCTCCAGACAAAGATTGGGCTGGACCATAACACATAGAGTGATGCTGGTGAAGTTTGTGCTTCTTGGTTTAAGCATATACATGAGGCTGTCTAAGCAGCTCTTGTCCAGGGTGACACGAGAGGCTGGGAGGTAGGGGACAGGAGGTGGTTGGATGAATACGGGAAGTATGGTGTGGAAAGGAGGAGTGTACTGTCACTGGGTAGAGACAGTAGCTAGAGTTGCCTAGCAGGGCTATATGGGAAAGTGACTGGATTATAAACTGTCAATTAAAGCACAATAAAATATTTATTTTTAATAAAAGTAAAATGATAATTTAGAATCACAAAAGCTATTTTAGAATTAGAAATCCTTAATAGTGTTATAGCAAACATCTCCCACAAGTCATCTCTTCAGAGTTTGAGTCAATCACCTTAAGGACACTGTGACAATCTAAAACTCTTTCTCACCACACTGTTCCTGAAGAAATTATTGCTGAAACGTGCAGTCCACAAGCCAAAAACCTCTAGTACATGGGACAATTGCACTTTACTATATTCACAATTTGAAGCAAAAAAGTTTCCATTAAAATAGAGATTGCAACACAGCTATTGCTGTTTTATAAAATGTCAGTATGCGGTGGTATTTTTTATGATGACAAGTTATACCAGCTAATTATCCTAACTCTGTACCTGCCTGAGGTCAGTAGGCCTCAGTCCATGAGGAGTATCTGAATGTACCTAGAGAGTTTCTCTCATCTAAGTGAATCCTGAGCCCCTGGATATAGTGGTTTCTCACAAGAACTACACACTGCCTAGCTCCTCTCTGCATCCCAGCTGTCTGGTTTTCCTCTCTTCTTGCTTGCCTGCTGCCTGGTCTCACTCTGTTGGCTGAAATGTCCACTCTGCACTGAGACCTGTGCACAGAGATTCAAGCGACTCTTGTGAGTCTCCAGTTTAGTGCCTGTGTGGAGACAAACAGAGGAATTACCGATATTTGGAGTTTTAGGAATTTGGGAAATTCTGTACCTAAGTCCCTTGACATTTCTAAGATTGAAATATGTCAATATTTACAATGGATGTAAGCACATCCTTTATATTTCCCATGTATAACCTTGCTGACTTTTCATTCAGTGTGCCAGACTCCTTCAGACATAACTGATGTAGGCATTATTTCAGTGGAATTAAACAGGGCTCTGGTATTCTGTTTCTTTTATTTTTGAAACTGTACATATCCTCTATGCTTAGAATAGGAATATGTATAAAATATTTTAGAAAGCTCTTTCCAGATGAAAGACTCAGTTTTTTTTTCTTTTCTTTTACAGGACTTCAAAATCATGCATGGGTTAAAGACACAGATTTTTCTCAGAAATCAAGAGAATTATATGCTGTAATTGCAGAATATGGCTCAAGGCTTTCTAGTTACCAGGTGAGGTGTTTTATTAAGTCATTTTGCGTGTCACTCATATAAAAATCAGTATGGTACAATGCTGTATCGACTTACCTGATATTATCTTTGTTTGCATGGGAAACTACTAGAAGCAATGTGCTTGTATGGCTAAACTGGTAAACCAAATCAGCTGCTGTTGAGTTTACACAATCCATAGCATCCCTACATGTATCAGATTACAAGTGTATATTGTTTTCCATGACCGACTTTTCAGAAGTAAATCATTAGGCCTTTCTTCCCAAAGGCCTCTGGGTGGACCGAACTGCCAACTATTCTGTTGTCATCTGAATGCTTTAACCATTCGCACCCCTCTGGTTCCCTGCAGGCTCCGCTCATGCAGTGACAGCACAAGGAAAGGTGGCAAACCATACTTCATTGTTAACTTTTGCCTGCATTAGGGCACAGGAGCACTCCTTTGCCCTGAAGCTTGTTACATCTAGAGATGAGACAGGACAATAGAGGTTGCCTTTCTTGTCTACCACCTCCTCCACCCCACCTCTGTCTCTCTGGATACTAGCCTGCACTTGTCCATCACACACTCTAACCTTCAAAGGCTAGCGAAAGGAGGGGTAACAGGACTTGTGTTCAGGTCACCTCCCGCTCCACATCCACAGTGCACTGATTTTCACCACAGCAGATCTAATCACTAACCGTTAATCTGATACTTAACTCTTGACCCTTTTCACTAAGGCCCCTGAGAACCCCTCTTCCCAGCTTATCAGGCTACTTCCAACATGTCTTGCTCCATGGAGTTCCTGGAGGGAAGACTGTACTGGTCCCGTCCCTCCCACCATTCCAGTCCAGTGAGAAACTTTCCCCCAGATACCTAGAGATTGATATTTAGCATCATTTCCCATCTTTTGTGGGTGAGTCTCAAAGCTGTTGGTGGCTCTGTACATACTGAATATATATGAGCAGCAGGTCCTGCACTGAAGGATAGTTGTGCAGTGACAACACATGGGTCAGCCTGAGAGAACTCCTATAACCACAGGGTTCTCAGTTTAAGATGCGGACTCAGGTCCATGGGAGCTGTGGCCAGATGGGTTATGTCTCCACCAGAGAAAGAGATGAGGATTCAGGTTGCATAAAAGTGAACCTAATGATTGTCTTCTTACACATCCTCTCAAAAATTATGCAAGTTGTGCGAGGGTTTGGAACCTGGGTGCCCCGTTTGCCTACAGTGTCAAATCTTTTCTGACATGGTTCCTTTCTGACACTGGATACCAGCTCAAACGTCACCTTCTCAGAGAGGGCTCCTTCAACTAACCTAGATAACACCTTCTGCATTATCTTAGTCACTTCTCCATTGACTTGTTTAGCAGCTGTCTTTCCGCCCTTCTCTTCTACCAAAACATAAAAAGTAGGAAGCCTGTTTAGATGCTAAAACAGTGTCCAGGGACTTGGGGGTTCAATACATATGGATATATCAATGAGTGATCTGAGAGCAGTGTTTCTCTGCATTCAAAGGTCAGCCTTCTCCTTTACCTCCCAATTTTAGACCAATAAGCACACAACCAGAGTGCTTCTTCATTACAAATATGTAAGGCTAGTATTTATTTATGAGGATGAAGCTTAGCTGCACTCATTTGATCATTGGCCAGTGCTACATGGTTGTTACTGTAGAGCTCTGCTACAGATTACTTGAGACAGTGGCTCAATGTCATGTGAAATTTTTATAGATCCTAAGCTTCATGCAACTGAGGCAGTTTGTATTTTGTTCTTATTTGTTTAGCAGTATGTAGTAAGCATCTTCCCTTGTCCTTAAATATTATATTTTAGCAGTATTTTATGGCAGATATTCTATTAACTAATATATTCAATAAATATTGATTTATGAACACTTGAATTGTTTCCAATTTTTAATATTATACAACTAGACATCCTTGCTGCTAAATCTTTTCACTTTATCATTAGCTATTTACTTAGAATAAACTCCAAAGAGAAGAATAAACAAAGAAAATTACAATTCTTAGGTCACCTTCTTTTTTATATTGGATCTTACTTTTCCAATCCTTATTCTTCCTTCACTTTCAATGCCTTGTTTTTTAATCTTATACATTTTTATACTACATATCCTCCAATAATTGAAACACCTGAAATCTATTTGAGAAAGAGGTAAAATTTAAAAATTTCAGAAAATACATTTTCATTTCATTTCATTTCACCACCATCCATTTCAAGACGCTCTCTAAATCATTTAAAAGTCAATTAATTAAGGGATATTTTCTATGACTTCTTTGAAGGCTAAAAGAGAAAAGAGAAACAAATTGAAAACACTGACCCTACTGACAAGGAATTTACTCAAACAGAAGCTGAAGAAATGAAAATGTCCCTTTACCAATAATAAGTAACCAAAGCCACGTGTCCATCAGAAGAAAAATGTTAGAGGGAGGTTATAAGAAAAACTAATCAGCAGAAAAGAAAATGCAGTAAATTTTTCTATGTACCAAGTCATGCTCCATCCTGCAGTCATTATCATATGTCTCACAGCATCATTGATGAGAAGTCCATCTGTGTGTTTCACTGTTTGGCACTGCAAGCTGACAGATTCTTTGGAACAGAAAAGCAGATTAATCAATGGACAAAGATGGGTGTTTTAGTCATCTAGTGCTGCTCAAACAGAAATAACAAGTGGGTGGCTTGAACAAATGAAAGTTTATTCTTATGCAGTCTGATAGGCTACAAGTCCAAATTCAGGGTATCCATTCCAGGGGAGGGCTTTCCCTCGGTCAGCTCTGGAGGAAGGTCCTTGTGTTGCATCAGTCTTTGGTCAGGGAGTAACTTGGCGCAGTATCCTCAGGTCTGAAGTATGCCCTCTACTCCCAGCGCTGCTTTCTTGATGATATGAAGTTCCCAGCTCTCTGCCAGCTTCCCTGTCTTTTTATCTCCCACAAGATGAAAGGATAAAAGCTAGTGCAAGCCACACTCCCTGGAAACTCCCTTCGCAAGAGTGTTACAATGCCACCCTAATCTTCTTTTAGCATAATCATTCTATTAGCCACAGGCAGAGATTAAGATGTATAGCATCAGAAAATCACAAAGTATTGGGAATGATGGCCCAGCCAAATGGCTACACACATTTTTGGGGGGACACAGTTCAATCCATGACAATGGGCCTTATTTCCCAGATGGTCACTGTCGTGTGCTGAATGATGGCTCCCAAAAAGATACGGTCTGCGTTCTAACTCCCAGAACCTGTGAATGTGACTTTCGTTTTTGGAAAAAGTCATTGCAGATATAATTAATTTAAAGATCTTGAGATCAGAAAATCCTGGGTGTTCTTGTAAAAGACAGAAGAAGAGAAGACACGCAGGGGAGTCAGGCACGTGAAGACAGAGAGAGACTGGAGTACTGCAGCTACAAGCCAAGGAATGCCTGGAACCACACAGAAACTGGAAGAGGCTTCAGAGGGAGCACAGCCCTGTTGACACCTCTGTTCTGGACTGCTGGACTATGAGAGAATGAATTTCTGTTGTTTTAAGTTCCCCAGTTTGTAGTAATTTATTGTAACAGCCAAAGGAAATAAAGATAGTCACTTTGATGTCTCTGTTTTGCTTTCTCTCTTGGGTGACTGGAATGTTAGCTTTGTAGTGAAACAAAAGTGGTTTGCAGTTATCTAAGCATCTCCTTCCATTTCTTGCTGCAGAATATGGGGATAGGATAGATGTCCAAAAACTGCTGTGGCCAAGCCACGGAATCCTCCTATATATTAAAGTAATAATTTAATATTGAGTGAAAGCATTGCTTAAGTCAGATTCAGTGCTTCATACTTCGCTATTCCTCCACTCTGATCTATGCCTTGAAATGTAATCAGAAGTAACAGATTCCTAACCTATCCCTGACCATTCAGTAAAATATATTGGGAAGATGAGCTGCAGACATGTAAAGAAAAGACTGCACAGACCAGTTCCTCAGTGGGCACTGTTGACTATTGCCTTTTCTACTGGACTGCTCTTCCAAGGTGATCAACCCTTATGCTTAACCTCTCCCCTGTGTGACCAGCTTGTCTACTCAATTATTGGTTCCTGCACCCTTAAATGTTGGTATCCCCCAGGACTGTGTCATTTGTCCTTTTTTTTTATTGTGATTGAGTGAAAGTAGTATACAATCCAAGTTAAATTTGCACACCTACCTATCTGCAGTTCCCTCTGGTCTCCTTGTCCAGTGACAGCACACTCTTCCTTTCTGTTCTATACGTGTCATATCCTGCTAGGAATCTCCTATCCCTTCCTCTCTACCCTCTCCTCTGCCTTCTGGTAAGAGGCCAGCAGGACGGCATCCTGTAGATACATAGGACCATAAAGTGGACACACCATATGTTCACCGTTATGTCCCTGAGTCCAATCCATTCTTGTCCAAAGAGTTGACCTCAGTAATGAATAATGATCTGGGGCAGCAGCAGGTATAGGGGCCATGCTCCCAGGTGAAGCCCCAGGGTATTGGACCATCAATTCCAGTCTTTTAGTGGAATTCTTGAGGTGCACCCTTCTTTTTATTTGGTTGCCACTGGGACCCGACATTGTGTGCCCCATCACAGCTGACGTTGGTGGTGGCTGGGCACCGTCTGGTTCTTCCAGTTGAAACCAAGTTATGAGATGCTTCCGGAAATCAACATTGTTCTTTATCATGGTGTAGTGTTCCACTGAGTATATGTACCATAGCTTGCTTGTCCATTTATCTGTTATTGCGCACCTGGGTTGGTTCTATCTTTTTGCAGTTGTGGACTGTGTTGCAATAAACATTCATGTGCATGTATTTGTTTGTGTGACTGTCCTTAATTCTGTACGATGTATTCCAAGCAGTGGGATTACTGGATCAAATGATGTATTTCCAGCTTTTTAAGGAAGTGCCAGATGGTTTTAAAAAGGGGTTGTATCATTTTTCAATTCCACGAGTAGTGTAGGAGCATTCCAGTGTCTCCACAGCCTCTCCAGCATTTGCTGTTTTGTGTTTTTTGGATCATGGCCAATTTTGTTGGAATGAGATGATATCTCATTGCAGTTTTGATTTCGATTTCTTTAATAGATAATGGCCATCAGCATTTTTTCATGTGTCTTTTGGCTGCCTGGGTGCCCTCTTTAGTAAAGTGTCTGCCCATCTCCTTTGCCCATCTATTGACTGGGTTCTTTACCCTTTTCTTGTTGATATTTTGCAGTACCTTGTAGATTATGGGGATAAGACATCAATCAGGTATATAGTTTCCAAATATTTATCCCCATTCTGCAAGTGGTCTTTCAATTCTTTTGATAAAGTCTATGGATGACCAAAAGTGTTTGATTCTTAGTAGTTTCCATTTATCTGTTTTCTTTTCTTTTGATCTAATTTTGATAGATTTTGAAGTCTGTCCAAACTGTGTATTAATCCTTCCATTGTTGATCCTATTTTTTCTTGTATAATCTTTATTGTTTTAAGTTTGACATTTAGGTCTTTTATCCATTTTGAGTTGGTTTTTGTGTAAGGTGTGATATATGGGTGTTGTTTCAATTTTTTGCAGATGGATAACCAATTTTGCCAACGCCGTCTGTTAAAGAGGCTGTTTTCATCTGTGTTTAGACTCTTAGGACCTTTGTCAAATATCAGCTGTTCATAGGAAGAAGGTGGCATCTCTGGGGTCTCAACTCTGTTCCATTGGTCTATATGTCTCTTTTTACACAAGTACCAAGAGTGTTGTTACTACTGTGGCAGTGTAATAAGTTCTAAAATTGGGTAGTGAGAGACCTCTCACATTGTTCTTCTTCTTCAGCAGTGCTTTGCTTATCCAAGGTTATTTTCCTTTCCAAACAAAGTTAGTGACTTGTTTCTCCTTCTCATTAAAAAATTCACTGGAATTTGTATTGATATTCCATTTGTATATGTAGATGGCTTTGGGTAAAATAGACATTTTCACTATGTTAAGTCTTCCTGTCCATGAGCAGGTTAGGTTTCTCCATTTATGGAAATCTGTCTTAGTTTCTAGCAGTAAAGTCTTGTAGTTCTCTTCATATAGGTCTCTTATTTCTCTAGTTAGATTTATTCCTAGGTATTTTATCTCCCTGGGAGCTATAGTAAATGGTATTGATTTGGTGATTTCTTCCTGAGTGATCTCTTTGTTGATATAAAGGAATCCTACTGATTTTGTTATGTTTATTTTATACTGTGATACTTTGCTGAATGCTTCTATTAGTTTGAGTAGTTTACTTACGGAATCTTTAGGATTCTCTGCATCTACAATCATATCATCTGCAAATACAGAGATTTTTAATTCTTCTTTACTGATGTGGATGCCCTTTATTTCTTGGTCTTGTCTAATTGCTCTGGCTAAAATCTCTATTACAATGTTGAACAGAAGTGGTGAGAGTGAGCATCTTTGTCTAGCTCCTGTTGTTAAGGGGAATTCTTTTCAGTCTCTCTCCACTCAGGATGATGTAGGTGGTTGGCTTTGCATAGATGCCCCTTATTGCAGTGAGGAATTTACCTTCTATTACTAAGTTGCTGAGAGTTTTTAGCATGAATGGGTGCTGGACTTTATCAAATGCCTTTTCTGCACCAGTTGACAAAATCAGATGATTCTTATCTTTTGTGTTATTTATGTGATTGATCACATTAATTGTTTTTCTGGTGTTGAACCAGCCTTGTATCCCTGGTTGGAATCTAACTTGGTCATGATGGATTCTTTTTTTTTTTTTTTTGATATGTTTTTGAATTCTATTGGTTAGGATTTTGTTGAAGATTTTGTATCCAGGTTCATGAGTGCTATTGGTCTATAGTTTGCTTTTATGTGGGATATTTCCCTGGCTTCGGTAACAGGGTTATACTGGCTTCATAGAATGAATTTGGAAGAATTCCATCCCTTTCCATGCTGTGAAATAGACTCAGTAGTATTGGAGATAACTCTTCTCTAAAAGCTTGGTAGAATTCTGCAGTGAAGCCATGTGGGCCAGGGCTTTTTGTGGTTGGTAGTTTTTTGATGACTTTTTCAATCTCTTCCTTTGTGATGGGTTTATTAAGTTGTTCTACTTCTCCTTGTGAAAATTTTGGTGGTGATAAGAATCTGGAAATTTGTCCATTTTCTCTAGGTTTTCAAATCTTTTATAGTCTTTCATAGTATTCTTTTATGACACTTCTGATTTCTGTTGAATCTGCTGAGACTTCTCCCTTCTCATTTCTTATTCAGATTAGTTTTCTCCTCTCCTGTTTTTCTTTGGTAAGTTTGGCCAGAAGTTTGTCAATTTTCTTGATCTTTTAAAAAAATCAGCTTTGGTTTTATCCATTTTTTCAATTGTTCTTCTATTCTCTATTTAGTTCTGCTCTAACCTTTATTTTCAGTTTTCTTCTGGTGCCTGAAGGGTTCCTCTGTTTCTCTCTTTCTGTTTGTGGGGTTAATTCTCTGGTTTGGGTCATGTCTTGCTTCCGGATGTGTGCATTTATAGAGATAAACTGATCTCTGAGCACTGCTTTTGCTGTATCCCATAGGTTCTGGTAGGATGAGTTTTCATTCTCATTTGAATCCATAAATTTTTTATTTTGTCCTTGATTTCTTCTATAATCCATGTTTTTTTGGGGCACAGTGTTGTTCAGTTTCCATGAGTTTCAATTTCTACCAAAGTTTTTTCTGCTATTGATGTAGACTTTTATGGCTTTATGGTCTGAGAATATACTTTGCAATATTTTGATAGTTTGGATTTTGTGGAGCTTTGCTTTATGTTGTAACACATGGTGTATCTGGAAAGCATTCCACATGCATTGGAGGTGTACTTATCCATTGATGGATTAAAAGTTCTGTATATGTTGATAAGTTCTAATTGGTTCATTGTGGCAATAAAATCTTCTGTGTCTTTACTGAGCTTTTTCTGGGTGACCTGTCTGTTATTGAAAGTGAAGTGTTGAAGACTCCAACTATTATTGTGGTGTGACCTTTTTCATTTTTCAATGTAGTCAGTGTTTGTTCAGTGTATTTAAGCACTCTGGTATTAGGTTCATAAATATTTAATATTGTTAAATCTTGCTTGTGTATTGAACATTTCAGCAGTATATAGTCACCATCCTTGTCCATGATGTTGGATTTTACATTTAAATCTATTTTATCTGAGATTAGTATTGCCACACCTGCTCATCTTTGTATATTGTGAGCTTGGTATATATTATTCCTTCCTCTAATTTTCAGTTTGTTCATACCTTGACGTCTGATGTATGTTTCTTGTAATCAACATACAGATGGGTCGTGTTTTTTGATCCAAGATATCACTCATTGTCTCTTTACTGGAATTTTCAGACTGTTTACACTCAGTGTAATTATTTACAGGTATGTGTTTAGTGCTGTCATTTTGATGTGATTATTTTTGTGTTGGATTTTTCTTTGTTGCTCTTAATGTTCTGTTCTAGGACATTCTTCTTTATGCTTTGAATTTTCATGTTTTTCAGTGTTGGTTTAGTATTCATTGAGACCCCTGTATTGCATTTCTTGTTTTGTTGTGTTGCCTTGTCATTGTGCTTTGTGTCTACCCTTATGATCCCCCTTAATCTAAGTTTCAACCCAATTGTAGCTTCTACAAATCTTATTAACTTCATCATCATCTGAAATATCTATAACTGCTGTAGTATATCCTTCTTTTTATTGTGCTGGTATCTTAGTTTTCATGATAAGTTCACTGGTTCCATTCTTTTAATGTTGTAGGTCTGATTGAATTTTGTGCCCTTCCTAACTGAGTAGGTTTCTGCATGTTATGCCCTGCTATGTCTCCTTAAATACACAGTTAAGGGTTTTGTTTTTCTAAGTAGAGAGCTTCTTTCAGTATTTCTTGTAGTTTCAGTTTGGTTTTCGCAAAGTATCTGAGCTTCCGTTTATCTGTGAATGTCTTAATTCCATCTTCATATTTGAAAGACAGTTTTGTAGGCTATATAATTCTTGATTGGATGTTTTTCTCCATCAAGGCTTTAAATGTGTCATCCCACTGCCTCCTTGCCAACACTGTTTCTGTCAAAAAGTCAGATGAAATCCGACAGGGCTTCCCTCTGAATGTTAGCTTTGTTTTCAGTCTTGCTGTCTTTAACAGTATCTGCTTATATTTCATGTTACTAAGCTTGATTATAATATGTCTTGGTGTTTCTCTTTTAGGGTCAAATTTCTATGGAGTTTGATACATGTCTTGGATATATATGTTCTCTTTCATAACTTCAGGGAAGTTTTTTTGTCAGCAACTAAACAACAATGCTCTCTGTGTTTTCAGCTATGCCTCTTTGTTCAGGTATTCCAATTAATCATAGATTATTCCTTTTGATAGAGTTCCACATGTTTCTTAGCATTTCTTCATTTTTCTTATTTCTTTTCTCTGACTTCTCTTCATCAACGCTGATGTCAGTAACTTTATCTTCAATATCACTGATTCTAAGTTCCATTGCATCAAGTCTGCTTTTTTGGCTTTGAATCAAATTGTCTAATTCTGAGATTTTGTTATTGATTGTTGGATTTCATAATGTTGATGCTCCATCAGTCTGAATAGCTTGCTTAATTTTTGGTTTTGTTCTGCTGCATTTTGTTTAATCACAAGGAGGGTTCTATATATAGATTTTTTGTACTTGACTTCTGATAGTTTCAGAAAGGCTTCTTCATCTGGGAAGTTTTTTGAATCAGAATTTTGGGTGTTTTCTGGGTCTATGTTTGAATATTTTTTAAATGGCAGGCTATGGTCTGTTGCTTGTGTAACATCTAGAGGCTGTTTAGTTTCTCTAAAAACATAGATCTGATAAGGAAGTTGGTAACCAGCCACTTTGTTCTCTTGAACTGGGCCCAGTGGACTCTCTGGGGAGACAGACTTTGCCTCCTAGCTGGCAAAGATATCACCGTTATTATGAAGACAGTGGGGGACTGTCAGCTGATCCTATGATGTGGGTCAGTGAAGGCTGGAAGAGACACAGTTAGGTTGCACTGCAGTTATTTCTCCAGGCAGTTTTATTTTAAAAGCTAAGAGCTACCTGCCTGTTAACTGAAGTGTGACAGGCCCCACCTTCTGGCTGACAAGGGGGCTTCTCCCCTGGGGCCAGGTGAATCAGGCCCCTCCTTCTGGCTGACAGGGGCAGCTGTTCCCCAGCCATCTGGAGATGCTGCAGTGCAGATCACAACAGGGATGGGATGCTGCGCTGAAAACTGTTGGAAACACAGGCACTACTTGAGAGGTAACACCTCACTTAAGACAGCCCCTCGGCTGGTAAAGTGGTTCCTGGGCTGGCACTGTCTCCCAGCCTGAGAATCCACCCCTGGTGAGGGCTCTGATAGGATAATTCCACCTCCCAGGCACTCAAGCTAGTGTCCTGATCAAGCTATCCCTCCCGCCAAGAAAGAGGTGAATCTATGGTGGGGTTCCAAAAAGTGGGATGGGGGACTGTGGTGTCCCCACTGCCAAGCTCTCAAAATAGGGTTATCCCCACTGAATGTATCTCTGCTGTGGTATAAGCAGTTCACTTCAGGATTGCATTTCGGAGTAGGCCTGGCACATGCCCTTTGCCCACCTGTCAGCCAATAAAGAAAAGACAAAAAAAGGAAAAAGCACCAGGTACCTTTCATGTGGGAGATGTCAACACAGCCAGATCAGGGTTAAGTGGTAGAGAGGAAGTTCCTGCTTAGCGGTATATATTCCCAAGTGACAGTCCTATGCCATGTCCTAGGGGGCCGCTGGGTGTCCAGAAAGTTCTGTTCAATTATCAATCCAAGTCTTAGTTTTCAGAGGGAATTAAGGAGATGTGTGTCTACTCTGCCATGTTAACTCCACCTCCTTTTTTTTTCTGTCTCTACACATTAGGTAATATTACCAAAATTCTCCATGTGTTCTAGGGTGCAATGCATGCTACGCACACGTAGGCCTATGTGTATGCATTTTTGTGTGTATGTGTGTACATGCAGGACTTGTACATAGATGCCTGCAGGTATGTGTGTGTATACAACTGCATGCATGTGTATGTGTGTGTTTATACTTGTGCCATCATGTACATGTTGCATGTATGGCTGCATACACGTATGTGTGTGTGCTTGTGTGCATATGCTTGCTGAGTTCAAAACATGCACACCTAGATGTGTGTATGTCTGGCACACAAACACAACAGGACAATTTGAGGAGCCAAAGGTGTGGGTCAGGACACTGCCTGAGCTTGTTTCAGCTTACATTGGGAGGTAAGGCCTCTCCATGCAGAGAAAGCCTGGTCCGTAGCACTGCAGTGCCCCTAGTGCTGTAGTGATTAAATGCTATGTCTGCTCACCAAAGAGTCAGCAGTTTGAATCTGCCAAGTACTTCTTGGAAACTCCATGGAGCAGTTCTACTCTCCCGTGTAGGTTCACTATGAGTCAGAATCAATTCAGTGGCAGTGGATTTGGTTTTGGGTTTAGCACTGCAGTGCCGGAAACCAGTGCTACTTCCATTGCTTCATCCAGTGTAGTTACTGTATTTATGTCTTCACTGGCCACCCCCATATTGTGGCCTGTGGTCATACACTCATGGAGTCTGTCAAGGAAATTTAATTTTCCTCATTTTGGCTTGGGCACTGCCATTCAAATATGTTGTAGTCCATGACAGACATCTTGTAGTCATCAGGTAAATATCACCCAGTCTTCTAATCATTATTGCCAGTCTATTCTCAAATTAACCACATCACCAATTTCAGAATGGCATTCTTCCTTTTTGTTTACAGAAAAATGCGTAAAGAGTTCACTTTCCACACTAAGTTTTGGTTCATCTCCTCTGGTCTGTGCAGCACCCTTCCTTGAACACCCCTCAGCTGGTACTCCAGGACTTCCCTGTGTGTCTCATGCCTGCAGTCTGTTTCACTGTTTCTTCCTCCTGGCCAGAGAAATTCCTCTCTCCTATTACAGAGTCTTAGGATGGTGTTTAGCTTAGTACTTCACAATCATGAGGAACAGGAAACAAAACTCCAGCATAATATTGTTATTGTTGTCCTTAGGCGCCATTGTGTTGGTTCCAGTTCATAGAAACCCAATGTATTACAGGAAGAAACATTGCTGGGTTCTGTCCAGTGCACACAACCGTTGTTATACTTGAGCCCATTGCTGTACCCACTGTGTCAGTCCATTATTTTGAGGTCTTCTACCTTTCTACTGACCCTGTACTTTACCAAGCATGATGCCCTTCTTCTCCAGACACTGATCCCTCTGACAACATGCTCAAAGTATATAAGACATAGTCTTGCAATCATTGTTTCTAAGGAGCATTCTATTATTCATTATTCAATAGATTTGGATGTTCCCTCATCTCCTCCAAGTATTATTTATAGTTAAGTTCAGTAAAGATGCTGGTAGCTGACATGTATTCCAGCCCTCATGCAGTGAATATCAGATGTTGAAGTATATTTTTTCTCCCTTCTTTGAGTAAGAAAAAACACTTCTTGGATAAGCAAAATTCAGAGCAATTTACTTTATTTTTTTCAGGCCAGACTTTGTATGCCCAAAGAACAACTGGAACTTTTAAAGTAAGTGAGATTTCTTAATGTGTGGGGGTTTTTGGTGTGATTTTGAATACATAAGTGTCTTTATAGTTTTCTCTAACATTGTACTTTTCCTCTTCATGTCAGCCAAGAATACTTTTCTGGCTGTTTCTCTTCTCCACAACAAAGAATATGGACAAGTGAGGGAGGGGAGTTTTTCTTGAGTTGCTTCCTTCTGATAAATTCAAATAATAATTAACATGCCAGCCAAGCTAAAATATAGTGCATACGGATTGACCTATCTCTGATCCTTTATTTCTCTGAAGGTCATTCTTCTTCCCTTCCTCTTTTCCTTCTTCCTTTTTATGGCATGTATGCATAGAGGGATGCTAGGCAAGATGCCACCAAACATTAGCAAAGGTTATTCCTGGGAGTGAAATTTTGGCCAATTTTTCTTTCTTATACGTTTTTGAGTATCTTTCTTCTTTTTTCCTTACAGTAAACATGCAAGTTTAAAGCAAATCAGTAACATTTTTATTACTTTAGGAAATTCCTTAGCTTTTAATATAACATTTCTCCTTCTGTGGATCATTCCTTTAAAAACATACACTGGTATATACTTTCAGTAGTATTTGTAACCATGAAAATGGCAACCAACCTAGATGATAAAAATTGGCCAGTTAACCACATCAAAGTTTATCTATGTGATGGAGTGTAATGAAGTCATTAAATTAATTTTAAGATACATTTAATGACTTGTAAGGTGTGGTGGGTCACAAAATTATTAGTACAATCTCTAGTCTGTTATTAGATTTTTGCAAAGAATAAAAATTAAAATTTAGCAGTGTTTATTTCTTCTATACTTTTGCTTTTTCCAAACAGTAACCATGTATTCTTTCAAAATTTTGGAAAAAGGTACTATATATGTAATACCTATTTTTTCACCATAAACAAATAACTATTGCTTTGATGCTTTCTATTCTCTCTACCAGTAACTTTTGAACTTTAAAAGTAGCAGAAGCCTCTCTTCAAAAGTAAAATTTTTCAACTAGCATTTTTTAAAACAGGTAAAATGTAGTTACCTACTGGTTAGATTCCCCTGAGGCATATCCACAAAATTGGGGCACAGTTTGAAAACCAAAGTTCTGTACCATAGTTGAAATGCCAGGTATTTTCCAGCTTTATGGAGCTTATGATTCAAATTTACTTATGTACACACACACACACACACACAGAATTATCAAGCCTTACATTGGCAAGGCCTAAGTTCCCTTAAAGGAAGAGCAAAGTTGATTCTGACCTGCATTCCCAGGGTAGAATGCAGAGCCAAGCACTGGGACACACTCAAGGAAGCTTTCTGTGAATGTGGTATGCCCATGTGTCATATTTAGTAAGATAGTGATGAATTAGAAAAATGAGTATGCCTTATCTCTGCTCATTAGAGAATTTGTTTCTTCAACAATTTTAAACACCTCTTCTCTTTACTGAGTAATCCCCGGGTGGTAGAAACAGCTAATGTGCTCAGCTGCTAACTGAACATATGGAAGTTCAAGCCTATGTCTCAAACATCAGCCATCGAAAACCCTATGGATTCTCAGTTTTACTCTGACACACATGGGGTTACCATGCGTGGGAAACAATTGGTGACCACTGGTTTTTCTCTTTGCTGAGGTACTGCAGCTCCATACCAGCTGATTACTTCTCTTCTCCTTCCTCAATGGACTTCTCCTTTTACAGGAGGGAAAGCCAAACTTTGGAAAACAATTTCCGTGAAATCCTACTTGTAATAGAACAAATAGATGTTCTAAAGGCGTTACTTAGAGAAATGAAGGATGACATGCACAATTATAGCTGGAATGGTGACCTAGTTGAAGAACAGAACAAAGCCATTCTTGATGAGGTATGACAGTGTTATGAGATTTGGGTGGGCGCTTTTTAGTAAACTCTTTAGTGTCCAAAACGCTGGTTGCATGGTGGTTCAGAGTCATGGTTATTAACCAAAAGGTCATCAGTTTGAACCTACCAGGTACTCCTTGCAAACTCTATGGGGGCAGTTCTTCTCTGTTCTATAGGTCATTATGAGTTAGAATCAACTTGATAGCAATGGGTTTGGTTTCTGTAGTGTCACAATTACTTTTTTTGAGGGGATTTATTTTGGTGCTAACTAACATTTGGTTTGTGTCCTTTTCTGGAAAATGTAGCATCAGCTTCTTTTCACAAATAATGGCCCCTGGAAACCCACTTTTTTATACATGCTGAATCACAGAGAAGAATTTATATTGTAATATAACTTATTTTCCACCCAAATAAAGACCTGATTCTGTTTTATCTTTCAGGGGGGGAAAAAAAAGTCATTCAAAAATGACATTCTCTGAATGCCTATATACAAATATTTAAACAGAAAAAAACTTTATTCACTAAATATACCTATTCAGTTTAGTCAGTAACAGATATATGCAAAATCATGACTAAAAATAATAAGCTTATCTTTGCTTCTCCCTACCTTTCCTTCCTTAAAGTCTGCTTTTTGAAATACACAGGAATTTGACAGGCCCACTTTGGCAGGTCACTCTGACAAAGTGTTATGTTTTAGTAGAACTCATACTGTAAGTCCTTCAAGATACTTATTTCTTTCTTTTACTAAATCAGAATGTCCTTAATTAACTAACATTAATCCAAATGGGTGAATAAACTCTAACAATAGCAGAATAGGAATCATGTAAGCATAGAAAGGGAAAGATTTAGGGGCTGGGAAGTGAAGACACAGAGTAAAAAGTAATGAACTTGTTTCATAATTTTGTTATATAAGTAGTTGTCTATGTAAGCTGCCTTGATACCTAAATAACTATAGAACATTTAATATTTTCTTATTAAGCAGAGGACACTAACAGGAGAGACGGCACAGGAGACAAGATAGCACAGCCTCATTTTACTACTTTCAATGTGTAAACACTGGGGTGTAGTGGTTAGAACTTTGGAACAGGCCTTAGGTCCAGTCTTGCTATACGACTTGGGTGGGAGTCACTGGACACTTCTTAGCTTTAGATAGTTCATCTGTCTGAGAAGGACCTCTCTTACAATGGTGTGAAGTTTATATTATAAGTTTAGGTAAAGCACTTTTAAAGAATGCTTAGCTTAAAATGCATGCTTGATAAAACCTTGCTATTATTTTTTTTTTAGATTAGACAAGTTAAGTTTGAAATAATAGTCAAAACTCAGTTATCTTATCAAAGATTGTTTTAAAATTTTGTAGGAAATGTCAAACTTGGTAAGTTACATACTTAAAAAGTTGAGAGAGGACCAAGTCCAGATGGCTGATTATGCCCTGAAGTCAGCTGGTGAGTATGGAAAAAGTGAAAAGAATAACATAGAAAAAGAAAAATCAATGCTTCAAAATTATCTCTATTCTCTGTATGTATTTCTTAGGAAAACATTTCTGTACCTGGTAACTTGAAAAGAAAAAATTCAGTAAATCTAGATAGTTAAAAAGAGAATAGAAATGTCACTGACTGTGTTTTGAGTTCAAATTATACAGGAACAAATTACTGTGTGACTTCATTTGTATAATCTTAAAAGGATGACAAAGCTGAGACAGCACAACGAAGTTGGAGAACACAGAATGTTTTCAGCAGAGTAAACACTACAGTATTCTTTTATTATTACATACTAAAATGACTTGCAACAACCAGTCTACATGCATTCTTAGTGATTAAATGACAATGCTTAAAGCCATCCACTTGTGATATTTTTTGTATAGTAGCACTGGAGGACTAAGAAGGGCAAGGAAAGGGTAAATAATCCAAAGAGTTTTTATTTTATTTTATTTTATTGAATCTTGACACTCTGACGTACCCTATTTATGCCTTCTTCTTTCCTAGCAAAATTATTTACAACCTCCATCCGCATATGTTATGACTAATATAGAGTGATAAGCATCTTATGAATAACAAGAAAAAGAAAAAAGGTTGTGTTTCCTCAATACATTTCATCATGAAAACACAATTCCAGCTTCTGGTTTGACCAAGAAGGAGAAAACCCAATTCAGTTTATCTCTTCTGCTGATTACAACTTAAAAATCTGGACAAAATATAAACCACAAATATCTGGGCATTCTGCAAAGTATGCTAAAGTACACAGATTGCAAAGTAGAGTCAAAGATCGGGGGATTTACTCAATTGACTCAATAACACAAATAACAATAATAGAAAAAAGAATCAGAAAAATTGAATAATGTTGTTAGGTGACATCAAGTCAGTTCCAACTCATAGCAACCCTCTGTACAACAGAATGAAACACTGCTTGGTCCTGTGCCAGCTCCACACTGCGTGGTCCTATGCCAGGTCCATAATTGTTTTTATTTTATGCTTAAGCTCACTGTTGGAGCCACTGTGTCAATTCATCTTTCTTGATTCTCCACTCTACCAAGCTTAATGTCTTCATCTGTCCTGTCTTGACAACATGTCCAAAGTATGTGAGATGCAGTCTTGCTATCTTCACTTCCAAGGAGCACTCGGGTTGTACTTCTTCGAGAATAGATCCATTTGTTCTTTTGGCAGTCCACGGTACATTCAACGTTCTTCTCCAACACCGCAATTCAAAGGCATCAATTCTTCTGTTTTCTCTGTTCACTGTCCAGCTTTCACATGCATATGATGTGATTGAAAACATCATGGCTTAGGTCAAGTGCATGTTAGTCTTCAAAGTGATATCTTACTTTTCAACACTTTAAAGAAATCCTTTGTAATAGACTTCCCCAGAGCAATGCATCTTTTGATTTCTTGACTGCTGTTTCCATGGGAGTTGATTGTGGACCCAAGTAAAATTAATTCCTGGACAACTTCAATCCTTTCTCCCTTTATCATGATGTCGCTTACTGGTCCAGTTGTGAGGATGTTTGTTTTCTTGGTGTTGAGGTGTAATCCATAAAGAAGGCTGTGGTCTTTGATCTTCATCAGTAAAGTGTTTCAAATCCTCTTCATTTCTAGCAAGCAAGGCTGTGTCATCTACATAACGCAGGTTGATAACTAGTCTCACTCAATCCTGTGGCCTGATTCTTCATATAGTCCAACTTTTTGGATTATTTGCTTGGCATATAGGTTGAAAAGATATGGTGAAATGATACAATCTTCATGCACACCTTTTGTAACTTTAAACCATGCAGTATCCCCTTGTTCTGTTTGCACAACTGCCTCTTGACCCATGTATGGATTCCTTAAGAACACAGTTAAGTGCTCTGGAATTCCCATTCTTCACAATGTTATCCATAATTTGTCATGATCTACATAATCAAATGCCTTTGCATAGTCAATGAAACACAGGTAAACATCTTTCTCTGCTTTTGGCTAAGACCCGTCTGACATTAGCAAGGATATCCCTGGTTCCATGTCATCTTCTGAATCAGGCTCGAATTTCTGACAGTTCCTTGTCAATATACCATTGGAGTCACTTTTGAATGATCTTTAGCAAAATTTTTCTTGCATGTGGTATTAATGATATTGTTCAATAATTTCTATATTCAGCTAGATCACCTTTCTCGGTACCAGGCATAAACAAGCATCTCTTCCAATTGGCCAGGTCACTGTCCTCCAAATTTCTTGGCATAGATGAGTGCTTCCAGTGTTTCTTTCATTTGTTGAAACATCTCAGTTGATATTTTATCAATGCCTAGAGCCTTGTTTTTTGCCAATGCCCTCAGTACAGCTTTGACTTCTTCCTTCAGCACCATCAGTTCTTGATTATATGAGGTCGGACAATTAAGTTCATGAACTCATCCTAGAAGAAGCGCTATATACCTCATTACTGAGTATCACTGCAGTCACCTTCGAAGTACTTCCATTGGGAAGCTAGTTATCAATACCAGTCAACTCTTTAAAGCAATTTTGGAATTATATTTCTGGAATGGCCACCAGAGCTGTCATGGTATTACCCTTGATGTCCTCAACATCATCAAAATGTTTTCCTTTCAATATTTCCTTTCTTTTCAGGTAAAGAAAAAAGTCATTGGGGGCCAGATAGTTGAGTACCAAGGGCGTTCCAACAGTTATCTGTTTATTGGTTAAAACTCCCTCACAAACAACTATGCAATTAAGCTTGCAAACTTGCCACTGTGTCACCATGTGCAATGGCCATTCCAGAAAGAGTTCCAAAATTGCTTTGAAGGGTGAACTAGGCACTGGCATTGGTGCATAGCTTCCCAAGGTGAGTACTTCGAAGGTGACCATAGCGATATTCAGCAATGAGGTAGGTAGCACTTGAAACAATTAATTTCACGGACTTGGTTGTCAGACCTCCTATGCTACCTCTTGAAATGGTTGAACATCGACCAGTTCTTTCTGATGTAATGACTCAGTGTATTCCTCCCATCTTTTTTTGATACCTCCTGAGTGAATATTTTCTGTGTAGAATCCTTCACTACTACAACTTCAAAACTGAATTTTTCTTGAGTTCCTTCAGCTTGAGAAATGCAGAGTTTGTTCTTCACTTTTGGTTTTCTATTTCTGGCTCTTTGCACATGTCATTCTAATGCTTTGTCTTCTAGAGCTGTCCTTTGAAGTCTTCAGTTCTTTCTGTAATTCCTTTGTTTTGCATTAGCTACTCAACATTCAAGAGCAAGTTTCAGAGTCTTTTCTGACATGCCATTTGGTCTTTTCTTTGTTTCCTGTCTTTTTAATGACACCTTGCTTTCTTCATGGATGATGTCTTTGAAATCATTTCACAACTCATTGGGTCTTCAGTCATTAGTGTTCAATGCATTAAATCTGTTCTTGAGATCCTCTGTAAACTCAGTTGAGATATACTCAAGGTCATACTTTGCCTCTTGTAGACCTGTTCTAATTTTCTTCCGTTTCAATCTAAACTTACATATGAACAATTGGGAAATTGATGGTCTGTGCCGTAGTCAGCATCTGGTCTTATTCTGACTGCTGATATGTAGCTTTTCTCATTATCTCTTTTTACAGATCTAGTCAGTTTGATTTCTGTATATTCCTTCTGGTTAGGTCAATGTGTACAGCCGGCATGTATGTTGGTCACGAAAGGTATTTTCAATGAAGGAGTCATTGGTCTTGAAACATTCTATCATTCAATCTCCAGCATCATTTCTGACACCAAGGCTGTATTTTCCAACTACAGATCCTTCTTGTTTCCAACTTTTGCATTCCACTCACCAGTAATTATCAATGCATCCTGATTGCATATTTGATCAGTGTTTCGGACTGCAGAAACTGGTAAAAATCTTTTATTTCTTTATCTTTGGCCTTAGTGTTTGGTGTGTAAATTTGAATAATAGTTGTATTAACTAGCCTTACTTGTAGGCATATGGATACTATCCTATTACTGACAGCATTGAAGATAGATTGACAAAAATCATCCAATCTGTAAAACAGAGGGAAAAAAGATTGGGGAATAACATGAGAAAAACCTCAGGAACCTGTGGAAGAATATCAAAAGGTCAAGCTCCTTATCTTTGCTATCTCAGAAGGAAATGAGAGATCAATGCAGACAAATAACTATAAGAAATAATGGCTAAAAATCACCTCATACTTGGTGAGAAACATGTTTATAGATTCAAGAAGCTCAGCAAATCCAAAACAAGATCACTTCAAATAAAAATACATGCCTACCCATCATATTTAAACTGCTTAAAATAAAAAGTGAAAAAGCCTTGAAACCAGCTAGAGAGAATAAATAATAAACACACTGCATACGGGGGAACAATTGTACAAATGATTTCAGTTTTTTTAATCAAAATCTTTAGCAAATTTTTTTCAAAAACATACATCTGTAAAATGAAAGAAAAGAAATATCAATCAGAATTATAGATCTGGTAAAAAATACCCTTAAGAATGAATAAAGATGAAATGAAAATATTTTAGGTGAAAGAAAACTAAGAATTTTTGATACTAGATCTACTAAAAGGAGTTATTTAATCATTAGAGAACTGACAGCAGAAAGAAACTTGAAATGTTAAGAATGAATAAAAAGCAATATATAAATATTTTAGTAAATATGAGAGGGTTTTCTGTTTCTTTAAAATATGTATGGATTGTTGAAAGGAGCAATTATAACACTGCCAAGTATGACATTAATTCATGTAAATGTAATACTCTTCACAGCTATATAGGAAAAACTAGTAGGAGAGGTTAAATGGAACTCTACAGTTGTAAAGACCCTAATTTTTACATGAAATGGTAAAATATTAGCTATCAGTAGACCATGAAAGTTAAGGTAGGTATATCATAGTCAGAGGATATTGTTGGTGTCAAGTGCCATATCAACCCTATATATAACAGAATACAACACTGGCCAGTCCTGCACAATCACAATCATTGTTATGTTTGAGACCACTGTTTCAGACACTGTATCAGTTCATCTCACTGAGAGTTTCCTTCTTTTTCACTAATCCTCTACCTTACCAACTATAATGTCCTTCTCCAGAGACTGAGCCCTCCTGATAATGTGTCCAAAGTATGTGAGATTAAGTCTTACCATCGTGGCTTCCAAAGAGCACTCTACTTCTTTCAAGACACACTTGCTCATTCCTCTGGCAGTCTATGCAGTATTCTTCATCAGTACCACAAGTAAAAGATATAATTTTGTCTTTGGTCTTCCTTATTCATTGTACACCTTTCAAACACAGAGGAGATAACTGAATATACCGTGATTAGGCACACCTTACTCCTCAAAGTAACATCTTTGCTTTACAATACTTTAAAGAGGTCTTTTGCAGTAAATTTACCCAATGCAATATATCCTTAGATTTCTTGACTGATACTTCCATGGGCATTGATTGTGGATCCAAGTATAATGAAATCCTTGACTACTTTAGTATTTTCTCCATTTATCATGAGGATGCATATTGTTCCCATTACAAAGATTTTTTTTTTCTTTATGTTAGGGTGAAATTCATACTGAATGCTGAAGTCTTAGATCTTCAGTAAGTGTTTCAACTTCATCCCACTTTATACAAGCAAAGTTGTGTTATCTGCATAATGCAGATTGCTAATGAGTCTTCCTCTAATCCTTATGCTACATTCTTTTTCATATAGTCCATTTTCCCTGATTATTTGCTCAGCATACAGATTGAATAAATATGGTGAAAGAATACAAATATGACACACATCTCTTCTGATGTTAAACTATGCAGTAGCCCCTTTTACTGTTCAAGTAACTGCCTCTTAGTCTATGTGCAGGTCTCACATGAATACAAGTAATTGTTCCAGAATTTCTATTCTTTACAATGTTATTCATAGTTTGTATGATCCACAGATCTTAATGGCTTTGCACAGTCAGTAAAACACGGGTAAATATCTCTCTGGTATTCTCTGCTTTCAGCCGAGGTCCCTCTGTCCACGGAAAGAACTTGCTCCTCTTCTAAACCCAGCTGGAATTTCTGGCAGCTACATTTCAAATTACTACTGCATCTGTTTTTGAATTATCTTCAGCAAAATTTTACTTGCATGTGATATTAATGATACTGTACAGTAATTTCCACATTCCACTGGATCACTGTTCTTTGGAATGAGCACAAATGTGAACTCATAGTTGTCCACGTAGCTGCCTTCCAAATTCTTTGGTATAAATAAACGAGTTCCAGTAGCACTACATGTGTTGTTGAAATATCTCAAGTAGTATTTCTTCAGTTCCTAGAGCTTTGTTTTTCACCAATGCTTTCAGAGCGCCTTGGACTTTTCCTTTAATACTGTGTTCTACCCCACTGACATGATTGAACATTAATCAATCATGTGACTGTGTATTTCTTCTGTCTTCTTTTGATGCTTCCTATGTGGCTCAATATTTCGCCCACAGAATCCTTCAAAACTGCAACTTAAAGTTTAATTTTTTTCTTCAGTTATTTTAGCTTGAGAAATGTTAAGCATGTTTTTCTTATTTTGGTTTTCTAACTCTAGGTTTTTTTTTTTTTTTTTTTTTTTTTGCACATTTCATTATAATACTTTAGCCTTCTCCAGCTGGAAACCCTACTGGCATGGTTGTTAAAGTGCTATGGCTACTAATCAAAAAGTTGGCAGTTTGACTCTGCCAAGCACTCCTTGGAAACTCTATGGGGCAGTTCTACTCTGTCCTATAGGGTCACTATAAGTAGAAATTGACTTTATGGCAGTGTGGTTTTGGTTTTGGTTTTGGTTACTTCCTTAGCTGTCCTTTGAAACCTTTGTTCAGTTCTTATACTTCCTCATGTCTTCCATTAGCTTTAGCCCCTCTGCATTCAAGAACAAATTTCAGAGTCTCTTCTAGAACATCCATTTTGGTCTTTCCTTTCTCTCCTTTTTTTCTTAATATCACCCCCATAACTTCTCAGGTCTTCCATCATTAGTGTTTAATGCACCAACCTAGTCAAGAAAATACCCAAATTTAGGTGGGACTTTTTTTGTTTGTTTCTTGTGGACTTGTTTTCATTTTCTTCAGCTTCAACCAAAACTTTCATATGAGCAATTAATAATCTGTTCTGCAGTTGTCCCTTGGCCTTGTTCTGACCTATGATATTGAGTTTTCCATTATCTCTTTCCATAGATATAGCTGATCTCATTTTATAGTTGATAAAAAGAGTAACTCACCAAGAAAATCTAATAATCCTACAGTGACTGCACTTACAAACACTTCAAGAGATAAGGCAAACAACGAAAGAACTAAAAGGAAAAATATACAGTTTTTGTTGTAAACTTCAACACTCTTCTGCTATTAATAGAAAACAAATGAAAAAAAATAGCCAGAGTATAGATAATCTAAACAATGCTGTGAAACCACTTGACCTAAATGATATCTACAGAACACTCTCCCAAATAATATCAGTGTGCACTTTCTTCACTAGTGCTTGTGGAATTTTCACAGACAGATCACATTCTGGGCTATAAAACAAACTTCTATAAATATAAAATAATCAAGTCAATTTTTCTGATCATAATTGGAAATGACCACCAATCCTCTGTGGTAACTGGCTTGTTGCTGTGGTGCGAGAAGCTATGCCAACAGTATTTCAAATAACAACAGAGCCATCTATAGTGGACAGGTTTCAGTGAAGCTTCCAGACTAAGACAGACTAAACAAACCTCAAATTTGCAATACTGAAGGATTCTATAGGCAGGATATTGCATGAAGAAAGAAGCATCAAAACAAGATGGAAAGAATACACAGAGTCACTGTACCAAAATGACTTGGTCAAGTTCAGCCATTTCAGGAGGCAGCAAATGATCATTAACCAATGGTACTGAAGGAAGAAATCCAAACTATACTGAAGGCATTGGTGAAAAACAATGCCTGACTGATTGGCAGATACCAACAGAGATTTTCAACAAATGGATGCATCACAGGAAATATCCAACTGTCCATGCAAAGAATTTTGGAAGAAAGCTATTTGGCCAGCTAACTGGAAGAGATCTATGTACATGCCCATTCCAAAGAAAGATGGTCCTACAGAATGAGGAAGTTATAAAATAATATCATTAATATCACATACAACAGGAAACTGGCAGAAATTCAAGCCATATCCAGAAGACGACAGGGAACAAAAGATATCACTGCTGATGTTAGATGAATTTTGGCTGAAAGCAAAGACTACCAGAAAGATGTTTACCTGTGTTTTTACCAGAAAGATGTTTACCTGTGTTTTATTGACCATGCAAAGGCACTTGACCCTGTGGATCATAAAAATTATGGATACATTGTGAAGAATAAGAATTCCAGAACACTTAGTTGTGCTCATGAAGAACCTGTACATAGCCCAAGAGAGAGATGTTTGACGAGAACACGGGGATACTGCATGGTTTAAAATCAGGAAAGATGTGTGTCAGGGTTGTATCCTTTCACCATACTTATTCACTCTGTATGCTGAGAAATAATCTGAAAACCTGGAATATATGAAGAAGAATGTGGCAACAGGATTGGAGAAAGACTCTTTAACAACCTGCAATACGCAGATGACACTATCTTGCTTGCTGAAAGTGAAAAGGACTCGAAGTACTTATTGATGAAGATCTAAGACTATAGCCTTCACTACAGACCATACCTCAAAATAAAGAAAACAAAAAGCATCACAACTGGACCCATAATAAACCTCAAGATAAACAGAGAAAATACTGAAGTTGTTAAAGATTTAAATTTACTTATATCGACAACCAATGTCCGTGGAAATAAATCCCAACCCAAACCTACCGCCACTGACTCAGTTCTGACTCACAGTCATAGGACATGCTAGATCTGTCTTACAGGGGTTCTAAGGCTATAAATCTTTAAGGAAGCAGACTGTCAGTACTTTGTACCATGCAGTATCTGTGGGTTCAAGCCCCTGAACTTCCGGCTAACCACTTGAACCACTGCACCCCAAGTTCTTCTCCCATGGAAGCAGCAGTCAAGAAATCAAACAACCTACTGCAGTGGGCAAATCTGCTGCAAAACACACCTTTTATTAAAGCATTAAAAAGCAAAGACGTTACTGTGAATTCAAGCATACCTTACCGAAGCCAGGGTATTTTCAGTGACCTCATATGCATGCGAAAGCTGGACAATAAACAAGTAAGATTAAAGAAGAGTTGATGTATTTGAATCACAGTGTTGGTGAAGAACACTGAATGTACCGTGGACTACCAGAAGAACCAACAAATCTGTGTTGGAAGAATTATAGCCAGTATGCTCCTTAGAAATTCGGATGGTATGACTTATTTTGCATACTTTGTACACATTATCAGGAAAAACCAATTTCTGGAGAAGGACATCATGCTTGGTAAGGCAGAGGATCATTGAATAAAGAGGATTATCCTCACTAAGATACACTGACACACTGGCTGCAAATGGGCTCAAACATAACAAAGTTTATGAGAATGGTGGAGGGCCAGGCAGTATTTCATTCTGCTGTAGATAGGAATTGACTCAGTGGCAAGTAATAACATCAATAATACTCGGTGACACAAATTATCTGTTCTGGACTACTACCAAAAAGGTTGGTAGTCCCAATTCATCCAGAAGCTCCAGGAAGGAAAGAACTGGTGATCTGTTAAGATTACAGCTGCTAAATATCCTATAAAAAACCTACTGCTGTCGAGTTGGGTCCAACTCATAGAGACCCTAGTGGTCAGAGTAGAATTGTCCCAGAGTTTCCAAGGAGTGCCTGGTGGATTTGAACTGCCAACCTTTTGGATAGCAGACGTAGCACTTAACCCACTATGCCACAAGGGTTTCCAAATATAGAAATATTTCGAATATAGAAAGCATTTTTATTTTGAAACAAATAGTGTAACCATGTCAGAGTTTTCTTGCAGGTGATGAGTATGCTTTTGTTACATACATTTTCGGTTAAAAAAATCCATATAATGTTGACATCTATAAATCAATTTTTCCAAAATTTGATTTTTAAAAAATCAGAATACTAGTTTCAGAAATTTGTGAATTAGGCAGAGCAGATGTTACCTCCTCAAGGTGGTTACATTTCTGCAGTAATGAAAGTTGAAAGTCATACTTTTCCTACCAGCTCCTTAACAGGAATCTTACCTCATTTGTAATTTATCCAGTAATAGTTTTCCAAGGACATTAAAATCCTTGATAATGATAAATTTTCAATTACATTTACATGGTTTTAACTTAAAAGTTATTTTCTAATTTTAGGAGCCTCCATCATTGAAGCTGGGACTTCAGAAAGTTATAAAAATGATAAGGCAAAACTATTCTGGTGTGGAATAGGATTCTTAAATTATGAAATGCCTCCAGATGTTATTCTTCAGGTAAAAGCTAAATTGACTATAACTCATTTGTATTTTGAGATTTTATTATTTATCATGACATCGTTGATGTTTAAAGTGGAGGCAATTTAAGATTCTGTGAACTTATTTCAAGATCTGAAACGATCTTGTTATGTTTTTCTCGCCATCAAAACTACATTATTTCTCATTTTACTGTGCTAATCAAGAAACTGTTTAAGTCCAATTATAATGGAAAATTTCCAAATAAGATTACCATCCAACTCAGTTCAATTCTAAAGGTAGTGAACACCAGCTATGACCCCAAGCTTGAGGTTACTTTCATATTTAGAGGCACCTTCAAGAGCAAACCCATAGGTCTCATTCCAGATCTGTAATCTAGATCTAGAAAATGGCAGACATAATTTGTAATATATATACAGTGATACAATATACATAATATGAAACTTTCCACTGTAACCATTTTTAAGTGTACGATTCAGTGACATTAATGATCTTTAACGATTAATGATTGTGACAATCACCATCATCCACTTTCAAAACTTTTTATCACCTGAAAAACAAAAATGAGTATCCTTTAAGCAATAACTCCTCATTCCTCCCTCCCCTCAGCTCCTAGTAACTACAGATAGACTTTTGTCTCTTTGCATTGGCCTATTCTTGCTACTTTACATTAAGTGAGATTATACTATATCTGTTTCCCTTCATACTGACTTATTTCATCCAGCAAAATGCTCTCAAGGGTCATCCATGTCACAGCACAGAATAAACTTTAGTTTTTGCTCTGACTGAACATTCCCTCATAAGAACAGCAATTACTGCACTTTATACTGAGAAGAAGGACTTAACACTCTGCCATTTTGTTATTTGTTTTGTACTGTCTTATATACTTTTTTTTTTGGTATTCTCTTTCTTTCCATGCTGCTTTATTTTGTGTTCAGGTAATTGTTTGGACTGGATTATTTTGATTATCATTTATTTTTGTTAAAAAGTGTAAAATTCTTAAATCTTGATTACCATGGTGATTACTTAACATTCTAAATGTTAACAATAAAATTTAAATTGATACCAACTGAAAACTTTCAATAGCATACAAAAATTATTTTGCTGCACAGCTATGTCCCTCTTTTTAAGTTGTTGTCACAAGTTGTATTTTCACACATTGAGTATCCAATAATCTAAATTTACTTTTATGCTTTAGGTTTTTAGTTTGTGAGGTTTTTTTTTTTTTTTTTTTGGAGGGAGAGGCGTTATGAGTCAGACACCAAAAATAGATAAAACTGGTATTTGCGTTTATCCGTGAAATTACCTCTATTGGAGATCTTTAAGTCTTTACACATCTTCAAGTTACTATCTAGTATACTTTCATTTCAACCTGAAGGACTCTCTTTAGCATTTCTTATAGTTGCATTTCTTTCACGACAGGTCTTGTGGTAACTAGTTCCCTTGGCTTTTGTTTGCCCGGGAATGTCTTGTTTTTGCTCTCATTTTTAAGGGACAGTTTTGCAAGATACAAAATCCTTGGTTTACAGTTCTCTTCTTTCAGTACTTTAAATATGTCATCCCACTGACTTCTGTCCTCCATGGATTTTGAGGACAAATCAGGGCTTAATATTAAAGAAGACTCCATTGTATGTGATAATCTGCTTCTCATTTGTGGCTTTCAAAATTCTCTCGTTACCATTGGCATGGCTTTCAGTAGTTTGAATATAATATGTATTGATGTGGCTGTCTTTGGGTTTATCCTGTTTGCAGTTTGTTGAGACTTGTGGATATGTGGTTTCATGTCTTTCTTCAAATTTGGAGAGTTTTCAGGTATTATTTCTTCAAATATTCTTTCTACCCCTTTTTCTTCTTCTGGGATTCCCACAATGTTTACGTCAGTCAACTTTGTAGTATCCTATATGTCCTTTAGGTTCATTTTTCTTTATGTTTCTTAGATTGGATCCTTTCAGTTGTTCTATGCTCAAATTCTCTGATTCTTTCTTCTGCTCATTCAGTCTACTGTTGAGCACCTCTAGTAAAGTTTTATTTCAATTAACCTATTTTTCAGCTCCAGAATTTCTATTTGGTTTCTTTTTATAATTTGTACCCTTTATTGATACTTTCATTTTGCTTATAGATTGCTTTCCTGATATCTTTTATTTTGTCCATGTTTTCCTTTACCTCTTTGAGTATTTAAGATGTTTGTTTTAAAATCTTTATCTACTAAGTCCAATGTCTTAGCTTTTTCAGGGATGGTTTCTAACTATTTTATTATATATATATATTTTTTCTTTGAATGAGCCATTCTTCCCTGTTCCTCTGTATGCCTTATGATTTTTTTTGTTTAAAAACAGTACATTTGATTAATTTAGTGTGGTACTTCTGGAGATCGCATTCTCTCCCTCAGGGTTTTCCAGCTCCATTTTTTCTCTTCTCCTTTCTTTTTGTGTTTGGCTTGTTCATTTTACTCTTAAACCCTGAAATAGCCCATTAGTTTAGTGACTATTTTGGCAAAGACTGAATTACTCAATGCATATGTGTTCACTGATGCCTTTCTTCTGCTGGCTTGTACTAAGCTATTGTTTGACAGTGATTTCCTTGAATGTTGGGAGTTGAAAAGAAAAAGAAAGAAGAAAATGAAAATGAGAAAAACGAAAAGTAAGGAGAAACAATGTCATGGATTGAGTTGTTTCTCCCCTAAAATATGTGTATCACATTAGCTTGGCCATGATTCCTGATATAATGTGATTTTTTTTTCCCATGTGTTGTGAATTCTGCCTCTATGATGTTAATGAGGGAGAATGGGCAGCAGCTGTGTTAGTCAGGTGGGACTCAGTCTATAAGTTTGGATTGTGGTGAGCTGATCCCACAAGAGATAAAAGGAAAGGGAAGTGAGCAGAGTGTTGAGAACCTCTTATCACCAAGAAAGCAGCACTGAGAGCGGACCACAGCCTTTGGACCTGAAGTTCCTGCACTGTGATGCTCTCATATTGAGTTTGGACATCATGGCACAGGAACCTCAAGTCTGAAGGATGTGCTCTAATCCCAATGTTACTTTCTTGGTGGTATGAGGTTCCCAACTCTCCCTGCTTGCTTTCCTCCATTTTTATCTCCCATAGGATAAAAAGAAAAAAAGAAAAACCTACTGGACTGTCACACAATAAAATTTCTCTTTTTAAAGCCATCCACTTGTGGTATTTCTGTTAAAGCAGTACTAGATGATTAAGACAAGAAAATAAACAATGCCATAGGAAACAACAATCACGTCTTAGATTCTTTGTAGATCAGTTCTGTGATGAGGCAGTCTTTCATCATTTGGACAGGCTTGCACTTGGCCTAGAGATCAGCCTAAAGTGAAAAGTAGGAATTTCCTTTGGTCTTTTCTAGGCACACATTTTGCCTTGGACATCCGTGTGGCTTGCTATCCCCAGTATATTGCTGATACTTCAGAATGCCCCAACTTCACAAAGAACCTTCTTTTAGCTCCTGATCTTAGCCCTAAGGTTTCTATTACGTGTCTCAGTTGCCTTCTTGTGCCCCGATCTATTCACTCCTCCCTTCCAGCCCCCTGGAAGCCCTCGTGGTGTAGTGTTAAGTGGTATGTCTGCTAACCAAAAGGTTGTTTTAGTCATCTAGAGCAACTCTAACAGAATACCACAAGTGGCTGGCTTTAGCAAAGAAAAGTTTATTCTCACACAGCCCAGTGGGCTACAAGTCCAAATTTAGGATGTTTGCTATAGAGCAAGACTTTCCCTCTGTCTGCTCTGGAATAAGGTCCTTGTGTTGTATCAGTTTCTGGTCAGGGAGTATCATGGCACAGGAACCTCAAGTCTGAAGGATGTGCTCTAATCCCAATGTTACTTTCTTGGTGGTATGAGGTTCCCAACTCTCCCTGCTTGCTTCCCTCCATTTTTATCTCCCATAGGATAAAAAGAAGAAAAGGTGATTGAAGCCACACTCCAAGGAAACTCCGTTAGCAAGAGTGTTGCAGTCCCACCCTAAAACTCTTTTAACATAATCATGGTGTCTGTTAGCCACAGGCACAGATTAGGATGTATAGAACAGGAAACTCCCAAATTTTGTGAATGATGGCCCAGGCAAATGGCTACACACATTTTTGGGGACAGAATTCAATCCATGACAGGTTAGCAGTCCAAATCTGCCAGGAGCTCCTTGGAAACTCTATGAGGCAGTTCTTCTCTGACCTATAGGGTTGTTACGAGTTGGAATTGACTCATTGACAATGGGTTGGATTTTTGGTTTCCTTCCCCCCACTCTACCTCCAAGATGGATCAGAGACGTGTGCTTTGTTTCAGTCTTTACATAGCCATCCTACAGGTTCAAACAGGCAAACAATGATTTGTGCATAGGTATAATTTATTCCCTCAGACCATGGAATCAGCATCCCAAATCTGAAACAGGCTGCTGCTTCAAGCCAGATGCTAGGCCACATCAGGGGAGGGATATGATCCAGTAACAAAAAGCCACGAAGCATTCCTGCTGTTATGCTGGCATAGTCTTTTTATTGATTCAGAATTTATTTAGTTGTTGTACTTTTTTCCAAGTTCTGACAAACCTAGTTCTGACAGTTTCTACTTGTTTTTGATATTTCTTTGAGCATAGAAGCGTAGAGTTTACTACTACCTTATGATGTCCAGTAGTAGTAGACATCATTTTTCTTCTTTATCACCAGCTCTATTATCACTATCCTATTACCATTATTATCAACCATCAGAACTACCCTCACTACTGACCTCATCACTACCACATTTAGCATTGTCATTTTCACCATCACCACCATCATTACAACCATCATCATTGCCTCCACCACCACCATTACAATGGTATGCCACCACTGTCACCAACACCACCGTCACTATCATCACCATTATCACTAGACCCTCCAGCTGCCCTCTAGAAGCTTATATTCTAAATAGAACAATGAAAGAAAACATGTTTATATCCTTAAGAGCTCTGATTGATATAAGTATAAAGTGCTCTGGAAAAACAAAGGAGAGCATCCTTTAGCTAAGCCTAGGAGTGTTGCAGGAGTTTTCTTTCCCTATTTGGTATACGTCCTACACAGTGCTTTCATATTACTAGGCACAACATAGACTTACGGTAAATAGTGATTCTCTGGCCAATGTTTTTTGAGCAGATTGAAAAAAAATAGAAAAGAGTTTAACTTTCTATTTTCTTTTCAGCCAGAGGTCCATCCTGGGAAATGCTGGGCTTTTCCAGGCTCCCAGGGCCATACCCTCATCAGGCTTGCCAAGAAGATTGTACCAGTTGCTGTTACCATAGAGCACATCTCAGAGAAGATCTCTCCTTCAGGAAACATCTTGAGTGCACCCAGGGAATTTTCTGTCTATGTGAGAAGCTCTCTAAATCTATCATTAAGAGTAGGTTATGACAGAAAGTGGTTGGCTAGGGATTAGGGGCTAGAGGTCTAATCTTAACTGTCTAGCTAAACTGTTGTATCTTTGTGGGAAATTCATCTCATTTCTTGGACCTCTTTTCTCACTGTGAGGTGTGAAATCTGGGCCAGATTATTTCTATTAACTTTTTACATGTACAACTTAAAATACTGAATATTTTTATACATTTTATAATGAACACTTATGTCATCTGTAGCATTTCTTCCCATCTCCAATTCTTATTCCATGCAAGAATTCTCTTACAATTTTAGCTATTTATTTGGATACTTGTCTCTATATTTGGAGCCCTGGTGGTACAGTGGTTAAGAATTCAGCTGCTAACCAAAAGACTGGCAGCTTAAATTCAGCATCCGCTCCTTGGAAACTGTATGAGACACTTCTACTCCATCTTGTAGTTTCCTTATGAGTTGGAATTGACTCAACAGCAACAACTTTAGTTTGGTTTTAGTCTTTATATTTGCTATTAGAACTATTTCTTGATTTTCCAATTTTGATTACTATCTACTAACTTCCTACTATGCAAAACGAGGATTATTTCTCTTACATTGCTCCCTACATCATCCCAATATATTTATACTTACTTTCTAACAATGGAGGTATAAATCACATACTATGTAATTTACCCATTTGAAGCATGAAGTTCTGTAGTTTTTAGTATATTCACAGAGTTGTATATCCACACACAAGCAATTTTAGAATATTTCCATCACCCCAAAAGAAACTTTGTCTCTCTTGCCCATCACCTTCTACCTCTCTTGTCTCCTCACCCCAGCTCTTACCAAACAAAACTCTAGCCAGTTGCTATCTAGCTGACTTGAAAGTAGTCAGCCCTATGTGTTCCAGAGGCCCAAGTCCAGATACATAGGAATGGAATGATAGTTGAGGGGTGGAAAAGATAAAACTGGATTTTTTTTTAAAAAGGTTGTATGTTTGTCTGAATGTACCACAGATACTGAATGATTCTCTTACCTACTTTTGCAAAGCAGACTTAAATGTATGCTAAAAATGATTACTGGGTATCACAGACAAGACAGATTATGTGTAACTGCCTTCAGTCTTACTTGATTAAAAAAAAAAAGAAAACCCCAATGCCACTGAGTTGATTCTGACTCATAGCGACCATATAGGACAGAGTAGAACTGTCTCCTAGAGTTTCCATGGAACACCTGGAGGATTTGAACTGCCGACCTCTTGGTTAGCACCTGCAGCAGTTACATGTCCAAATTCAGGGTGTCAGCTGTGAGGGATGGCTTTGCCAGTTGGCTCCTGAGGAAGGTCCTTGTCATGAACCCCTGGACTGGAATCTTCTGATGTGCAGGAACTGGGTCCTTTCCAAAGGATGTGGTCAACTCCTGTCACTGCTTTCTTTCTTGATGGCATGAGGTCCCAAATTTCTCTGCTAGCTTCTTTCCTTTATATCTCAAGAGACTGCCTCAAGGCACAAGATAATCTTATATGCTGAGCCCTGCCACATCACCACAACCGTGTAAAATCCTCTCTCATTAACAACACACAGGAAGGATTTATAACATGAAGGGACATCACACAATACCAGGAATCATGGCCTAGCTATGATACATAGATTCTGGGGGGAACACAGTTCAATCCATGATATCAAGGAAGCTGCTTGTCTCCTTGGAGTACTGGTCTGACAGAGATGGGCAACTTAAACATTGACTGTCTAAAATGGGAACAAACAAAATTATGAAGTCACTGGCTTACATGCTTTCATGAGTCGGCTTACACTTAAAATGAGAGGCACAAGGGAAGATCCCCAATGGATGGTTTCCTCTTTACCTGATTGATTTGGGGAAGAGAGGGTGGGAGAAAATCTGATGGAATTATATGATTCACTTGTGTGTGTTGATTGTTAAAGGGTTAATTACATTTGTAAAAACAGTAATTGTAGAAAATGCAAATGTGAAAGAGTGGACTAAGGGGGAGGCACTACTGGACAAGAATACAGTGGCCAAACCTAAAGTTTCTTAAAACTTTTGCTATGCTCATAGCTAGTGAAGCTCAGATGAAGATGAAGAAATTGAAGAGTTTCACCCTGGTCGCAGAGTGGTTCAGTGCTATATCTTCTAACCAAAAGGTCGGCAGTTCAAATCTGCCAGGCACCCCTTGGAAACTCTACGGGGCAGTTCCACTCTGTCCTATAAGGTCACTATGAGTTGGAATAGACTGTACAATAGTAGGTTTGGTTTATTGCATTCTGAAATTGATCAAACATATGATCAGGATGCATTGATAATTACTGGCAATTGGAATTTAAAAACTAGAAACAAAGACGGATTAGTAATTAGAGAATATGGCCTTGGTGATGGAAACTGATGTCCGCAATCACATGACTGAATTTCACAAGAGCAATGACTTCTTCATTGCCAGTACCTTTTTTAAGTGGTGACTATACACATGGACCTCACTAGTTGTGATACACAGGAATCGAATCACCTATATCTGTGGAAAGAGATAACAGAAAAGTTCAATACCATCAGTCAGAACAAGGCCAAGGTTTGACTGCGGACTAGACCATCATATGCAAGCTCGAGTTGAAACTGACGAAAATTAGAACAAGTCCACGAGAAACAACATATAACCTTGAGTATGCCTCACCTGAATTTAGAGACGATTTCAGTAACAGATTTGATGTGTTGAACACTAATGACCCAAGGCCAGACAAGTTGTAGAATGACATCAAGGACATCATACTTGAAGAAAGCAGAAGGTCATTAAAAAGACAGGAAAGAAAGAAGAGACCAAAAGCGATGTTAGAAGAGATCTGAAACCTACTCTTGAATGTCAAGCAGCTTAAGCAAAAAGAAGCCAGGATGAAGTAAGTGGTGAACAGAGGATTTCAAAGAGCAACTCTAGGAGACAAGTAGTACAATGAGATAGAACACCAAAAGGGAAGAACATGCTCAGCATTTCCTAAGCTGAAAGCACTGGAGAGAAACATCAATCCTCGAGTTTCAGTAGTGAAGAAGTCTATGGGGGAAAATATTAAATAAGGCAGGAAGTATCAAAAGAAAATGGAAGAAATAAACAGAATCATTATGCCAAAACGAACTGGTTGATGTCCAGCCATTTCAAGAGGTAGCGTGTAATCAGGCACCAGTGACACTGAAGGAAAAAGCCCAAGAGGCACTGAAGGTATTGGTGAACAACAAGACTCCAAGTATTCACGGAATGCCAATTTAGATGTTTCAACAAATGGATTCAGCACTAGAAGTGCTAACTCATCTATGCCAGGTAATCTGGAAGACAGCCACCTAGTCAATCAACTGGAAAAGATCCATATTTATGCCTACTACTAAGAAAGGTAGTGCCACCGAATGCATAAATTATTAAACAATATCACTAACATCACGCACAAGCAAAATTTTGCTAAAGATCATTCAAAAGTAGCTGCAGCAGTGTATTGAAAGAGGACTGCCAGAAATTCAAGCCAGATTCAGAAGAGGATGTGGAACCATGGATATATCATTGTTAATGTCAGATGGCCCCTGGCTGAGAGCAGAGAATACCAGAAAGATGTTTGCCTGTTTTATTGACCATGCAAAGATGTTTGACTGTTTGAATTATAACAAATTATGGATAACATTGTAAAAATAAGAATTCCATAACACTTAATTGTGCTCATGAGGAACACGTGCAGCATAGGTGAAGAGGCAGTTGTTCTTGTGGAACAAGGAGATCCTGCGTGGTTTGAAGTCAGAAAAGGCATGCATCAGGTATGTATCCTTTTACCATGCCTTTCCAATTTGTTTGCCAAGCAAATAATCCAAGAAGGCAAACTATAAGAAGAGGTGATTGACTAAGTAGCTGTCTTCCAGATTACCTGGCATAGATGAGTTAGCACTGCCAGTGCTGAAGAAGAGGAGACTCATTAACAACCTGTGTTACGCAGATGACACAACCTTGTTTGCTGAAAGTTAAGAAGACTTGAAGCACTTGCTGATGAAGATCAAAGACCATAGCTGTCAGTATTGATTATACTTCTGCATAAAAAAAAAAACAAAACCTCACAACTGGACAAATATGCAGCATCATGATGAACAAGTTGCCAGGGATTTCCTTTTACTTGGATCTACAGTGAACTTTATTTCCAAGTACCAATTTGTTAATATGGACTCTGTGTATCTTGTTGGATTGTTTTCTCAAGCATTTGCTGACACCTGTCTATTTGAATTTAAAAGCTGAGTCAGTGAGCCAAGGTGGCAGAATAGTCAGACACCCATCATCCCTCTTACAACAAACCGAGAAACCAAACCCACTGCTGTTGAGTCAATTCTGACTCATAGCAACCTTACAGGACAGACTAGAACAGCTCCATAGAGTTTCCAAGGAGTGCCTGGTGGATTCAAACTGCGTACTTTTTAGTTAGCAGACATAGCATTTAATTACTATGCCATGAGGGTTTCCTCTTATAACTCCCCCAAATAAGTGAATTGATTATAAATGACAATCTAGAAGGGCTGGTTATCAAAAATAAAGTTGAACTTTGAAGGACAGAGTAGCAGGGGCGGAGATCTGGGGACCACGGACTCAGGGAATATCTAGGTCAGTTGACATAATAAAGTTTTCTAAGAAAATGTTCTGTATGCCACTTTCTTGAGTGCCGTGTGGGTCTTAACAGCTAACAAGCAACCATCTAAGTAGCATCAATTGATCCCAACCCACCTGCAACAGAGGAGAATGAAAGGCATCAAATCCAGAGACTACACGTAATCCAGAGGCTACACCAACATAAGACTAGAAGAACTATATGGTGTCTGACTACCACCAATTACTGCCGACACGTAACACAACAAGGAGTCCTGAATGTAGCAGAAGAAAAATGGGTATGCAGAACTCAAACTCTACTAAAAAACAAAAACAAAAACAAAAACAAAAACAGACTGATGGTGGTCGACTTGAGGATTCCCAGAAGACATGGCTCCCAGACTTACAGTGAGCACAGAGCTCAAACCATTCCTGCAGCCAACTCTTTAGAAAAAGACTGGACTGAACTATGAGACAGAAAATGATACTGTGAAGAGTGTGCTTCTTGACTTAAGTAGATACATGAGACTAACCAGGAAGCTCCTGTCCAGAGGTGACAGCAGAGGGGGACAGCAGCTAGTTGAATGGACACAGGACATACAGGCTGGGAAGGAGGAGAGTGCTGTCACAGAGGGAGGAGAGATGTTAGAGTTAAATATCAACATCTGTTCAAGTTTTTATATGACAAATTGACTTGGATTTTAAACTTACACTTAAAGCATAATAAAACATTAAATAGAAAAAAGAACGACAAAGTTGAAAAGCTAGACTGAGAGGCATGGGAAAGGAGAGACAATTCAAAAACAGTGAAGAGGTATCTGTTGCAATGTTGTCAGCATTCTAAAACCTGGGTTGACTGGTGTGTGCAGACTGAGGGGAGCAGTAGTGTTCAGGATAGGTTTCACCATATTAGGTGAGGCTGGGCAGCAGCTAGTCTGTACAAGCCTCCATAACCGGGCAGAAGTGGTATTGGACTTCTGAAAATTAAATGCAAGTGTCTAACATACTGTGTAGAGTACAATAACCCCTCCCTCACTGGGAGTGTCACAGCAGAGAGTTGTTTCTTTGCCCTCACTCACCCCCTAATTCATTTCACTCTGTCACCAGTAGGGCAATATTCAACAACTATCATGCCCTTAAGCTGCAACTTTGGGGCTATCTGCACCCAAACCAGTTTTGTGGCTTTAAAAAACACTGTGTCCCTGGATAGGAAGACCTAACATTGTGAAAATGGCTATTTTACTCAAAGCAATCTATTTATATAATGCAATCTCAGTACAACCTCTGGTGTCATTTTTTTAAGAAGATGGAAAAACAAATTGCCAACTTTGTTTGGAAAGGGAAGAAGCCCTGGATAAGTAAAGCACTACTGAAGACAAACACAGTGGGAGGCCTCTCATTACCCAACTTTAAAACCTATTACACTGCCACTGCAGTCAAAACAGCCTGGTACTGGTACATAAAGAGACAGACAGATCAACGGAATAGAATTGAGACCTCAGAGATGACACCATCTGACTACAAACAGTTGATATTAGACAAAGGCCCTAAGACATTAAACTGGGGTAAAAACAATCTCTTTAACAAATGGTGCTGGCAAAACTGGGTATCTATCTGCAGAAAATTGAAACAGGACCCATATCTTACACCTTATACAAAAACCACCTCAAACTGGAAAAAATACCTAAGTATCAAATCTGAGACGATAAAGCTCATCCAAGAAAAAGTAGGAACAACAACGGAAGTTTTAATACACAACATAGACAGACTTCAAAATCTGTCAAGCAAACTACAATCAACAGAAGAGAAAATAGATAAATGGGAACTATTATGAACCAAACACTTTTGCTCATCCAAAGACTTTATTAATAGAATTAAAATGCCACCTAGAGAATGGGAAAAAATATTTGGCAACTATACATTACACTGATGCCTGATCTCCATAATTTATAAAGTACAACAAAATATCAATATGAAAAAGATAAATCATACAATTAAGTGATGGGCAAAGGAGATGGACAGACACTTCTCTAAAGAGGAGATCCAGGCAGCCAAAAAACACACGTGGATCATTAGCTATTAAAGAAATTAAAATACAATGAGATACCATCTCACCCCAACAAGGTTGGCCATGATCCAAAAAATGCAAAACAACAAATGTTGGAGAGGCTGTGGAGAAATTGGAACTCTTCTACACTGTTGTTGGGATTGCAAAATGGTGTTACCTCTTTGGAAAGCAATCTGGTGCTCCCTTTAAAAACTGGATCTAGAAATACAATTTGATCCAGTAATTCCACTGCTTGGAATATATCCTACAGAATCAAGGCCATTTACACCAACTAATACATGCACACAAATGTTTATCGCAGCACAGTCCACAATAGCAAAAAGATGGAATCAACACAGATGCCCAACAACAGAGGAATGAGTTGGTGAACTATGGTATATATACGCAATGGAACATTGTGCCATGATAAAGAACAATGATGATTTCAGGAAATATCTCATAACCTGCTTTCAGCTGGAGGACATTATGTTAAGTGAAAGTAGTCAGAGACAGAAGGACAAATATTGTATGAAACTCCACAATAAGAACTTAAAAATAGACTCATGTATAGAAAAAAAAGACTCTTTGATGGCTGCAAGGGTGGGGAGGGAGGGAGAATAAGAGGGGGGAGGGTTTAGATTAGACAGTTGACAGAAATTTGGTTGGGTGAAATTGCAGACAGCATACATAAGAAAGAAGATCAATATTAACTAGACTTCAACATAGCTTTAGTACTCCTCCCATCCCAACCCAATATTGCAAGGATAGAGTAGCTGGGGCAGAGGTTGAGGACCATACTCTCAGGCAAAATAGAGACCAATTGGCACAACCAGCGTCTTGCTAATGAGGGCTCACTGCACCCCATATTGGTGAGTGGTGTCTGGGGTCTTAAAAGCTGTCAAGCTGTCAAGCTGCCATCTGAGGGTACAGCAAATGGTTCCAACTCAACAGGATCAGACGATCTCCAAGTACCAGAATGACATGGGGTAAAGAGAATCCAGAGGACAGAGAGACCCGTGTTAGTGAGTCACTACATCAACTTAGGACTGGGAGACCTGGATGGTGCCCAGCCACCACCAGTGACAGCTGTGATAGTGCTCAGAAAATTGAGTCTCACTGGCAACACAAGAATAAATAGGGGTGCACCCTGAGATCTCCACTAAAAGACTGCAACTGATGGTCCAGGGGCCTCGGAGTTCCCCTCGGAGCATGGCCCCTGGCCCCGATGCTGCCCCGTCCATAAATCATAATGAAGATCAACTTTTCAGATAGCAATGGAGTAGACTTGGTGATGCAGAGTGACCATATCTTGTCGGCACTTTATGGTTCTATGCATCTATAGGATAACATCCTGCTGATCTCTTACTGAAGGAAGGGGAGTGGGTGGACAGGATGGGATAGAAGACTACTGGGAGGTTGACATGCATGGAGTAGAGAGAAAGACTGTGCTGTCACTGAACAGGGAGATCAGTGGGAACCGCATATAGGTGAGCATGCAAATTTATATGGGAATGTATATTTTCATTCAATCATCATAATAATACTAAAAAAAAAAACCCAACATATCCCCTAAGATATGAACTCAGGGAAGTTCAGTAGGCCCTGCCCCCTTGCCAAGGAACTGGCATAATTGTACCCTTTACCCCTTCTTAGACCGATGTGGTCTCATTCAATACCACATGCCCTCATTAGTACAAAACAACAGGGCATACACCTGACACCTATTTTCAAATGCAGCAGTTCAGGATGAGTTGCAAATTCATGACATTTGACAGTTCTGCCTATTCAGCTGGGACTTCACCCACCTCCATCAAGGGCCTGAGGGCTCCAGTACCATCTGTTCCATCTAGCCACCCATGACAGGTGTCTGAAAATAAGCAGTGCCTCCCAGTCCCTCCACCCAGCAACATTGGGTGCAATACTCCACCTGTCTATTCTGTCTAGGAACAGGGAAATGCCACCCACCTTGACACTTGGAGGCAGCCATCAGCCCCATGCCTTGCTCCATACATAGCCCCTTTCTGCAGTCAGATACCAGTACCTGCTCCAAACATCATTAATTAGCCCAGCCTATCTAAGACTGTAGGTAGGAGTCTGCACCACATACTCAGTGACTCATAACCTGGACACCTGTGCTGCACCTGCATGAGAAAGGTTAACAGACTTTTCAGTTCACACATCTAGTAGCTACTCTAACCACTTGGAGTCAGGGTATGAGAGCCTCAAAGATGCCAATAACCAAAATAGCTTACAAGCCCAGTCTACTTGGACATATCAAAACAAAAACCTAGGACACAGTAAATAAACGAACAATACATGAATAAATATAATAATTTATTATGACTCAGTGACAAAAGTTAATATCAAATCACATAAAGAAAAAGTCAAGGTGACTCCAGAAAATTATCAAAATAAAGAACCAGGAAATCTCTCAGAGGAAGGGAAGGCCATGGAATTACCACAATGGAATTCAAAAGATTAATATGCAGAGCTCTCCAAGATATCAGGGAAGAGATCATGTAAAACTCAGACCAAGCCAAGGAACACACAGACAAAGTAGTCTAGGAATTCAGAACAACAAATTTAATGGAATGCTAGAAAGAATAAAGAGACAGCAACTAAAAATCCAAAATATTAACAATAAAATTTCAGAGTTAGACAGCTCAGTAGAAGATCATAGGGACAGAATTCAGACAATGGAGGCCAGAATTGGAGAGACTGAAGATAAAGCACTTGACACCAATTTATTTGAGGAAAAACAAGAATAATGAATTTAAAAATAAATGAAGAAAGACTAGGAATTATGCACCACACTATCAAGAGGAAAAATTTACAAGTAATTAGAGTACCAGAACCTGGGGATGGGGGGAGTAACAGAAAATAGTGAGAGAATGGTTGAAGATTTGCTGGCAGAAAGCTTCCCTGATATCATGAAAGATAAGAAGGTATCTATCTAAGAAGCTCAGTGAATCCCACAGAGGGTAGAGCCCAAAAGAAAGTCACCAATACATACTATAATCAAGTTGTCAAAACCAAAGGCAATGATAGAGTGTTGATAGCAAGTAGGCATAAACGAAAAATCACGCAATCACAAAGAAGAGTCATGAAAACTAACTCTAACGATTCAACAGAAACTATGCAGGTAAGAAGGCATGTGATGACATATATAAAGTCTGGAAGGAAAAACATTGCCAGCAAAAAATGTTTCGTGAATGTGGTAGTGAAATTAGGCCCTTTCCAGATAGACAGATTAATCAGAACAGACTTGATGGCATTGGGTTTTTTGTTTTGTTTTGTTTTGGTTTGGTTTTGAGGTAAATGAAACTTAGGGGACTTTGTAAAAAGTGAAACAAAATTACAAGAAATATTAAAAGAAGTCCTTCAGTTAGAGAAGCAACAATATCTGACAACAACAACAAAAAAAAACGTAGTGCACAGGATAAAACAATCAGTTATCAACCCAGATAGTGAGGCTGCAAAACCAAGTTAAAGCTAAAGTCTGAAAATATGGAAGCAGACATTAATAGGTAAATTATTACAACATCAAAACAAAAAAAGGGAATAAATAGTGTAGTCATAGACCTTCAATACAGAGAGAAAATTAAGGCAAAGACAAGAAATAATAAATCAGTTTAAACTTAGAAAAATAAAGGTAAAATTTAAGGTAATCACAAAGGAAGCAAACAAATCTACCCATCAAAATGAATTTAAGAGCTAGGCAATAAAACACTAACTAAAAAATCTGTGTGCATGGTGAGGCAACAGTGAATTGCATAGGTAGAATAATCTGGGAGGGCCATTTTACATGGAGTCCCCAGCTTACACTGTTAGGTAAGTTTACCCTGAAAGGATTCCTACAGTCTTTGCCTAGGAGACATTAATTTAGCAAACCAAATTTTGGCATCTGCCTGGGAGAAGAGGCCCATAGGCTTCACTGCTATGTGCATAGCATATGATCTAACCAATCATGTTTGTAGGATACTCCTGATGTCAGCTGTGTTAGAGCTGAGATGAAGACTGACCTCTGCAGGGCCAGATAAGGGTCGATTACTTACTTAACTGTTTCTTGTAGTGAGTGAGGGAGGTTGGGGCTCATCAAAGAAAAAGATAGTGTCACAAGGGTTACACAAGTGATTTTTTGCATTGACAGCTGTATGCAGAGGGTGGTTCTCTACTGCAGTGGGTCTTCCAGAGGCAAGTAGCACAGAAAACCACCAAGAGAGAACAAAAGCATGAAAATCCCTTGGTGGGGGAACTTACATGCACTATACACGGTGTTCTCCTGCAGTAAAGTAGGGAGTCTGGGTCATAAGTACTGGAAAACAGACTTAGCTAGAGGTCCTTACAACCAGAGGGTTTTATCTTATCCTGAGATAGCAGATGTTAGCCACATACCAAGGGGTATGTAAAGCAGACATGCTCTAACTGGTGAAAAACAACTGAATCTATAAGAATTAGAATATAGCACTGATGGGTTTTGGGGGGGGGATGATAGTACTTGGCTTGCTATGAAGAGGAAAACAAATTGAGGCTAATGCACAGAGGCCATCTTAAAATAATTGTCAATCAACTCTGACTTGGACTCCTCCTGAAGCCCCTCACGTTCCATCTCCACCTTGTGCCTCCAAATCACAGACCATTCTGGGGTCCTATGTTATAAGCTAGTCTGTCGTTGGGCCTGCCACAGACAGAGCAGTTATGTTTTGTCTTGTTCGCTAACTCAGTTCCCATTTGTTATTCTCTAAGTTTTACCTAAAAGTCTATCCTACTGATGGTACTCTTAGCAGGAAGAATCTGTTAAATATATGTGTTCAGTATGAAGGGACAGATTTTTCCAATAGGCTAGGTAAGCATGGTGCTTACCTTACTCACCAGATCATCTGTAGAGAATTATCTATATAGTCATGTGTGTGTTATTTAATAACACAGGCAATTTTTTTAAAGTTATGTTATAAATAACGATATTTTTGTTACAAAATAGTTTAGCTAATGAACTTTTCCAGCTGTTTTTGTTGTTGTTCCTATAATTTTAGGTATAAAACAATAAACTAGATAACCCTAGTGGTGTAGTGGTTAAGTGCTACAGCTGCTAACCAAAAGGTCAACAGTTTGAATCCGCCAGGCACTTCTTAGAAGCTCCAGACAGCAGTTCTACACTGGCCTACAGGGTCTCTGTGAGTAGATTTTGACCTAACAACTGTGAAAATGATAAACTACATTCACAAAATAATTACTAGTGCATTCTTTACTCAAAAGTGTTCAGTTCTAAGATAAACCATCCAATTAAGCGATGGGCAAAGGAGATGGACAGACACTTCACTAAAGAGGAGATCCAGGCAGCCAAAAAACACATGCAGACATGTTCACGATCTTTAGTTATTAAAGAAATTCAAATCAAGACAACAATGAGATACCACCTCACCCCAACAAGATTGGCCATGATCCAAAAAACACAAAACAACAAATGCTGGAGAGGCTGTGGAGAAATTGGAACCCTCCTACACCGTTGGTGGGGTTGCAAAATGGTCCAGCCTCTTTGGAAGGCAATCTGGCGCTTCCTTAAAACAACGGATATTGATATACCATTTGACCCAGTAATTCCACTACTTGGAATATATGCTACAGATTCAAGGCCTTTCACACCAACGGACACATGCACCAGAATGTTTATCGCAGCACAGTCCACAACAGCAAAAAGATGGAATCAACCCAGATGCCCAACAATAGAAGAATGGATAGGTAAACTGTGGTACATATACTCAATGGAGCACTACGCAATGATAAAGAATAACGATGATTCCAGGAAACATCTCCTAACCTGGTTTCAACTGGAAGACATTATGTTGAGTGAAAGTAGTCAGCGACAAAAGGACAGATACTGTATGAGACCTCTACGATAAGATCTCAAAAACAGCCTTGTGTATAGCAGAAAAGACTCTTTGACAGCTGCAAGGGAGGGGAGGGAGGGAGGGCGAGGGGGGGAGGGTTTAGTTTAGATAGTTACTAGAAATCTAGTTGGGAGAAAGCAGTGACAGCACACATTAGGAACAAGAACAACATTAAGCGGACTTCAGCATAACTTGAGTACTCCTTCCATCTTAACTCAATACTGCAAGGATAGAGTAGCTGGGGTGGGGTATGGGGGACCATGCTCTTAGGCGAATTCCAGGCCAATTGGCACAACTAGCATTTTGCTAAGAGAGCTCTCTGCACCCCACATTGGTGAGTGGCGTCTGGGGTCTTAAAAGCTGCCAAGCTGCCATCCGAGGACACAGCAAATGGTCCCAACTCAGCAGGAACGGATGCTCACCGAGGGCCAAAATGGCATGCGGTAAAGACAACCGGGAAGACAGAGAGACCCACAAGAGTGGGTGCCTACATCGACTTGGGACCGGAAGAACCAGATGGTGCCTGGCCACCACCAGTGATAGCCACGACGGAGCTCACAGAGAGGGGCCTCACTGGCAACACAAGAATAAAAAGAGGTGCATCATGAGATCTCCACTAAAAGACCTCAATTGATGGTCCAGCAGTTTGGGGGTTCCTCTGAGAGCATGGCCCCCTTCCCTGATGCTGCCCTTTCCCATAAATTATAACAAAGGTCCACTCTTTGGACAGGAATGGATTGGACTTGGGAAAGCAGAGTAACCACATATTGGAAGCACTTTATGGTTCTATACATCTATAGGATATCATCTTGCTGACCTCTGGCTGGAGGAAGGGGAGTGGATGGAGAGGAGGGAAAAGGAGACTGTTGGGAGGATGAGACAGGTATGGAGCAGAGAGGAACAGTGTGCAGTCACCAGACAGGGAGAGCAGGGGAAGCTGCATATAGGGGGGCATGTAAATTTATACGTGAATGTACATTTTCACTCAGTTATGTTAAATAAAAATAAAAATTAAAAAAAAAGTGTTCAATTCTGAAAGGTAGAGAAGGGAAGGAAAAAAGCGCAAGAGAAACTCCATACAAATATTATTACTTTCAGGAATCCTATTCTTTTAGTTAGCAAAAGCTTGATTTTGGGAGACAGTTACTCTTATGATAAAAATCTGTCGACTGGATTAAAAGCATCTCATTCTGGAAAATATTAGATTAATACGGAAATTATTGTTTTCCAGTTTTTTAGTTGAAAGTATGACTGTAAATACAAGCACAGTTGCCAGCTAGGATTAGTGGTGGCTGATCAGCCCTGTGACCACCATGTGATCACTCCTGAGTTAAAAGATTTGGGTACACAGACCAAAACTAACACTTACCACGGGACCATGCCCCTGGTAGATACCTAAAGATGTTTGTTGAATCACTGATATTTCAGCAGATGACACGCCTCCCTTTATTTCAAACAAGTGTCCACTCATTCTAACGTCTCTGTCTGTCACTTTCTTTATAGGGCATCTCAAAAGAATGTAAAGGAGAAGAAATTTTCCTAGGCCAGTTTACATACAACAAAAAAGAAACCACTGTTCAAACATTTGAGCTCCAGGTAATGACAGCCCTGGGGAAAAGGTATGGGTGAGCACCATCACTAGCAGTAATTTGTTGAGCGTGGCTTGCTAGAAACTGGTGTGTGAACACTTGTGTTAAAGCAGTGCCCATCTGAAGTCTTAGCTCTAATTGCTTAAGTGGATTTTAATACAAAAGGTAATATGTATTTTCTAAGCCAAATTTTACTTCATCTACTATTACTTCATTCTATTTAAGTTTTTCAGTTCTTAACTGTTTCCTTCTCCTGATACAATTAAGTATGACAGTCACTATTACATCTTTCTTGGGTAACACAGATAAGAATGATGGTGCAATATAAGCCAGATAGAGGCAGAGAGAAATTTCAGAAGAAGACCACAAACATTTAATACCAGACAACATACAAAAAACTTCCTTTCCTAACCCAATGGGAAAGAATGCTATTCAGTTATAAATACTCTGAAACTCACTAAGATGCATAAAATACAGTATATTTTTATTATTTCTCATTGGCCATAGGGACTAGCTGAAGAGAGGCAGAAGATAATTTGTACCATGTAAAAACAAGAGTTTAATGGCACTTCTTAGCCAATGGTCAGAAAATTGAAGCCAAAAATAGTACATTAGAAATAAATATAAGGTTTCATATTTTATTGTATATTATTGCATTTGGGGTCATGTATGTGTTTTAGATTTGGTTTTAGAGATGTGTTTCTGTCCATCTGTCTCACATACATACATACACGCACACCCAAACGCACCTCCACTTTTGGCGTAGTTAACAAGGAGCCCTGTGGAGTCATGCTAGAGGCAGGGAAAGGAGGCTTGGGTACCCGCTATATTAACTTCTTCCCTTATATTTGTTCCTATAGACTATTACACTATCTTATTTTCTCATTTTTTAAACAAGCATTTGAAAATATTTGTGCTAGAAATTTTTTTCCATGTGATTACGTAAAAGTATACAAACAAAATTGGTTTTGCCTGCTCACCTATCTCCAGCATTTTGCGACAGCATGCTCCTCTGAAAGGAGAATCTTAATCTCCATTATTGCTAGCATTCATTGGGATTCCTTGAGGTGGTATTCCATTTTCTTAAAGCTTCTGTAACAAAATATCACAAAGTGGGTGGCTTTAAAAAACAGAACTTTATTTTCACAGTTCTGGAGGTCAAAAATCAAATCAGGGTCTCAACCATGTTGCATTCTTATTGAGACTTTGAAGGAATCATTGTTCCACACTGCTTTCTTAGTGTCTGGTGGCTGCTGACAATCTTTGGCATTCTTTGCTGCTTGTAGATGCATCTATCTCCCTCATCTCATGGCTTCTGTCTTCCCCCTGTGTATGTGACGGTCCTTCTGTTTTATAAAATGCTACTCAGAAGGGATTAAGATTAGTACCCTAACACTACTATAAACCAAAAAACCAAACCCAATGCTGTTGAGTTGATTCTGACTCATAGCAACCCTATAAAACAGAGCAGAACTGCCCCATAGAGTTTCCAAGGACTGTCTGGTGGATTTAGACTGCCAACCTTGTGGTTAGTAGCCATAGCACTTAGCCATTACATCACCAGGGTTTCCCACCCTACTATAGGTTATGACTTACTAACTTAATATCTGCAAAGAAAATCCCTATTTCCCAAACAGGGTTATTCACTGGTACAGGGGCTTAGACTTTACCATACTTTTTTGGAGGACATATTCAATCCATAACAGATGGATTTCCTTTTAAGGCATTAATCTGACCTTTTTTTATTTTCAGCATGAAGTCTCCGAATCTTTATTATGTGTGAAACTGAAAATTCTCAGCAACTGGGGGCACCCAACGTATACTTGTTTATACCGATTCAGAGTTCATGGCAACCCAGGAAATCACACCAACAGCAGCTAGTGTTGGAGTTCAAATGTACAGGTCAAGAATACCTGGATTTTCTCATTACATTAATTATATGGCACCCCTAGGGGTCAAAAATTTGGAGTGGGACAAAAACTTCAAAGTGATTCATGCTTGCCACACACACACACACAAATGGATTTTACTAATAAATATGAAAATAAATTTAATCTCTTTGTGGTAGTTTACCTTTTGAGACTGAGTCACATTATTCGATTGCTGAAAAATGAATCTGTATTTAGAAGAAGATGGCCTTATTCACTTGCATCTCTTATAATATGATCTTTGCAATAATTTATTCATTCATCCATATTAGGCATAGATGTCCATTATCACCATTATCATTTACACTAATCTGGAGGCATGGATCAATGCAATTAGATAACAGCAGGAAATTGGACGCAAACTTCAGGAAGGAAGAGGTCTATTTGCAGATGATTTAATGAAATCCTTGAATCTCAATAAAGATAGTTGGAAAAACACTATGAACAAAGACAGACTTCAGTTAGCAGGTAAAACATTATCACATAAAAACAGTATCATTTATAAATAACAACCAATTAAAGAACTGTAATTTATAAAAGTCACAACCAAGTTAAAAATACAATAAAAGAAGAAATCAAAATGCCTACATGAAGAAAACTCTAAGACAACAGCTAATGACTTAAAGAAAACTTCAATAAATGGAAGTATATACTATATCCTTGGATAAGAAAGCTCAACTGTCAAGACAATGATCTTTCTGAGTAAATTTATAAATTTAGCTTGATCCCAGTTGAAAACCAGAAAAAAGAGACAATTACAAGATATAAGTAATTATTGTGAAAAATATTTCTTAATGTGACAATGGTCATGGTGATCCCATGTGTGCCTAAGTAGAACTGCGCTCTACAGGGTTTTCAATGGCTGATTTTTTGGAGGTAAATTTTCAGGCCTTTTTTCTAAAGCATCCCTGGGTGGAATTGAATTTTCAACCTTTCTGTTAGCCAAAACCACCAAATTAAACAAACCAAATCTGTTACCATCAAGTATGGAGTAAAACTGCCTTATGGAGTTTTCAAGGAACATCTGGTGAACTCAAATTGCTGGCCTTTGGGTTAGCAGCCATAGCTCTTAACTACTGAAGGCATTAGCCTTTGGGACTATCCAGGGACACAGCAGCAGCTGGACCAGCAGTGATAATGGTAACGTGATTATGATATATACATATGGACTGCCAATTAAGTTTGTGAACTCATCCTAGAAAAAGTAGCCATCATGTTGTCGTATTGCCCTTGATGTCCTGAATGTAATCAAAATGTCTTCCTTTCAATATCTCCTTTACCTTTGGATAGTCATTGGGGGACAGTTCAGGTGAGTCGGGAGGGTGTTCTAACACTTATTTGTTTTACTGGTTAAAACTCTCCCAGAAACAACTATACCATTAAGTTCGTGAAATTGCCACCTTGCCACCTGTGTGCAATGGCCATTCCAAAAAGAGTTCCAAAATTATTTTGAAGGGTGGAGAAGATGCTGGCATTGGTGCATAGCTTCCCAAGAAAAGTACTTCAAAGGAGACCATGGTGATATTCAACAATGAGGTATGCAGCACTTAGAACAATTAACTTTGCATACTTAATTGTTGGACCTCGTATATACCCACAAATGAAACTACTGCAATTAAGTCAATTCCAACTCATATCTACATGACAGCATGGCTTATCTTTTAGATTTCTGTATTTGCAGATGAAACGATACATCTAGGATATGTTTCAAAATAATGTAAGAGGAGGATATGGGTGGGAGTATCAATGAAAAAGACTGGTGACAAATTGATCATTGAAATTGCATACTGGTCCATGAGGATTCCTTATCCTATTCTGTCTACACTTAATATATGTTTGATATTTTCAATTTAAAAAGTTATTTTTAAATAAATAAAACATATAGATTTAAAAATAATATAATGTTTTCAATCAAATTCATTCTAAAGTCCATATGGAAATATATACTTAGTAAGATGCCAGGAAACTTTTGAAAATAAGACAAATAACAAAGGAAAGTAGCTTCACCACATAGACAGAAAAGACAGGAAGTAAACTACATCGTACTGGCACTCTGACAAACCAGTGGAAGACTAAAAGGTCACAAATAGATTTAATTCTACATGAGAGTTTAGTAAGTGATAGAATGAGTACCTCAAGGGGATGGAAAAAAATTACTTTAAAATATGTAAACAACACACCCACCTCTAAAAAAAGCCATTGCTGTTGAGTTGATTCCAACTCATAGTAACCCTACAGGACAGGGTGGAACTGCCCCATAGGGTTTTCAAGGCTATATATCTTTATAGAAGCAGACTATTACATTTTTTTCCCAAGGATTGGCAGGTGGTTTCTAACTGCTAATCAAAAGGTTAGCAGCGAAGTGCTTAGCCTCTGTGCTACCAGGGCTCATTTTAATAAATAGGTTGGGACAATTACATAATCCTTAAGAAAATAAAATTCCCTATATAAATAATGGAAACCTTGGTGGCATAGTTGTTAAGTGTTATGTCTGCTAAACAAAAGGTTGGCAAGTCAAATCTTCCAGGTGTTTCTTGGAAACTCTATGGGCAGTTCTACTCTGACCTACAGGGTCACTATGAATTTGAATCTACTTAATGGCAGTGGGTTTTTGGTACATAAATTAAAAAAGACTTGAAGCACTTACTAATCAACATCAAAAATTACAGTTTTCAATACAGATTATACCTCAACATAAAAATATTCTTACAACTGGATCAGTAAGCAATATCATGATAAATGGAGAAAAGACTGAAGTTGTCAAGGATTTCATTTTACTTAGATCCACAATCAGTACCCACGGGTGCTACAGTCAAGAAATCAAGGGATGTATTGCATTGGGTAAATCTGCTGCAAAAGACCTCTTTCAAGTATTGAGGACTAAAGTGTGGCTGACCCAAGATATTTTCAGTAGACTCATATCCTTGCAAAAGTTGTTCAGTTAATAAAGAAGACTAAGAAAAACTGATATATGTGAATTATAGTACCGAAGAATATAAAATATACCATGGACTTCCAGAAGAATGACAAAAATCTGTCTTGGAAGAAGTATATCCAGTATACTCCTTGTAAACAAGGATGGCACAACTTCATCTCACATAGTCTGGACATGTTATCAGGAGAGACTAGTCCTTGAAGAAAGACATCATGCTTGGTAGAGGATCCGCAAAACAGGAAGATCCTCAGTGAGATGGATTGACAGGGTTGTTGTAACAATGGGCTCAAACATCACAACTGTGAAGATGGTGCAAGACCAGATAGTGTTTTGTTCTGCTGTACACATGGTTGCTATATGAATCAGAACTGACTCAATGGCATTTAATATCAATACTTGTGAAAGCAGATGGAAGATTTTAGGCTTTATCTGAGGAGGAATGTTTGTGTAGTCATCGAAGGGATGAGGAAGAGATTACAAAAAATAGAGTTTAAAAAGGTTACTCTGGCTGCCATATGGAAAATGTACCAGAAGGATGCAGGGGAGACACAGAAGGCCAGTCAGAGAGTTGTTACAATAGTCCCACTGGAGGTTAAGGTCATACAGTCAAGTAGTGGGATGAGAGACAGGTGAATGAAATTGAGAGGGGAGATAGTACAACTAATAAAAGAGGTTAAGTGGGTTGGTTAGGATGGAATGCATTCTAATTCACAAACGGTTGCCATGGTTATTAAATAAATAATGTAATTTTTTCCCAAGCAATCTAGACAGTTTGCAAACATTTTGGGGTATTTATGCTAAGCAGCTGAGTTAGATCCTTTGAAGAGTTAATCTTGACATGCTCCAAATAATTGGCATAGTCAGCTTTGTCAGAGGCAATAATGCTACTGGCATGGTTGACACCTATTGTATTCCCTGGGCTCTCCCTAGGTTGGGGAACAGAATATACAATATTATTTCAACCGGTGAATATTAATTCCAGTGGAGTGGTATAAATTTGCATTACAGGTTTAAAATCAGGATATGTGAGATCAGTTCAGCTTCAAAGCTAACAGGCTCTGTGATCTTGGGAAGTGTTCTATCAGAATAATTTGGTTATAAGAAAGATGCCCTATAACTAAGCATACTTAGTGTTATCTGTTATTGATAGGTGCCATCGAGTCAGTTCAGACTCACAGCAACCCATGTACAACAGAACGAACGCTTTCTAGTCCTGCTCTGTCTTCACAATCACTGTTTTTGTTTGAACACACTGTTGCAGCAACTGTGTTAATCCATCTCTCATCACTAACCCTCTACTTTACCAAGCACGATGTCCTTCTCCAGAGAATGACCCCTCCCGATAACAGGTCCAGAGTATGTGAGATGGATGAAGTCTTACCATCTTCGCTTCCAAGGAGCACCCTGGCTACATTTCTTCCAGGACAGGCTTGTTCATTCTTCTGGCAGTCCATGGTGTATTCATTACACTTCATTAACACCGTAATTCAAAAGTATCAATTCTTCTTTGGTCTTCTTTATTCATTGTCCTGCCTTCACATGCCGATGAGGCAACTGAAAATGTCATGGCTTCAGGCAGGTGCTCCTTAGTCCTCAAAGTAACATTTCAATTTTTTTTTTTAACACTTTAGTGTTGTTATTAGCTGCTGTTGAGTCAGCTCCAACTCATAGTGACCCTATGTACAACAGAAAGAAACACCACCCAGTGCAGTGCCGTGACCATGATCCTTTTAAGGGTTATATCCATTGTTGCAGCCACTGTGTCAATCCATCTTGTCGATGGTCTTCGTCTTCTTCGTTGACCCTTTACTAAGCATGATGTCTTTCTTTCTCTAGGGATTGATCCCCACTCACAACATGTTCAAAGTTTGTAAGACTGAGTCTCACCATCTTTGCTTCCAAAGAGCACTGTGGTTGTGTTTCTTCCGAAACAGATCTATTTGTTCTTCAGGAATTCCATGGTACATTGAATATTCTTCCCTAACACCACAATTCAAAGGTATCAATTCTTCTTCTGTCTTTCCTCTTTCTTTATTCATTGTCTAGCTTTTGCATGCATATGAAGAAACTGAAAATACCACAGCTTAGGTCAGGTGCACTTCAGTCTTCCAGGTGACATCTTAACTTTTCTTTTCAGTACTTTAAAGAGGTCCTATGAGGCATATTTTCGCAGTGCAAATCCATTTTTTGATTTCTTGACTGCTGCTCCCATGCAAAACTCTGTTGGCATAGTGGTTAAGCGCTACATCTGTTAAGCAAAAGGTTGGCACTTTATGTCTGCCAGGTGCTCCTTAAAAACTCTATGGAGCAGTTCTTCCCTGTCCTATACTATCACTATGAGTGAGAATAGACTTGACAGCAGTGGTTTTTTTTGTTTTTTTGGTTGTTTCCATCAGCATTGATTGTGGAACTAAGTAAAATGAAATCCTTGACATCAGAAAAAGTCCGTGATCAGTCCAGTTTCTAAGGAGTGGGTAGCTTCTTCTCATGTAACTTAATGATAACTGCTTATCTAGTGCCTCTTCAACTATGCTTGACCAATAGAAATGCAATATGAAAATCTTTATAGCTGTAACTGCCAATTAAGAGAATCTCGCTACCATCAAGCAAGCAGCACCGGGAGCAGAGCGCGTCGTTCAGACCAGAGGTTCTTGCGTTAGGACGCTCCCTGGACAATGACTGATGCAATACTGGACTTTCCTCCAGAGCCGTCAAGGGGAAAGTCTTTCCCTGGAGCGGACACCCTGAATATGGACTTGCAACCTACCGGACTGTGTAAGAATAAATCTTTCTTTGTTAAAGCCATCCACTCTGTGGTATTTCTGTTAGAGCAGCCCTAGCTGACTAAAACAACAACCTATTTATGATGTTGCTTACTGGTCCAGTTGAGAGTATTTTTGTTTTCTTGATACTGAGGTGTAATCCATACTGAAGGCTATGGTCTTTGATCTTATAAGCAAGTGTTTCAAATCCTCTTTACTCCCAGCAGGAATTTCAACGCTTTAGATAGGTGTTTTGTACCAGATCTGGACAGTGCAATACATTGTTTGATTTCCTGACTGCTGCTTCCACGGTCGTTGATTGTGGATCCAAGTAAAATGAAAACCTTGACAATTTCAATCTTTCCTCCATTTATTATGATGTTGCTTACTGGCCCAGTTGTGAGGATTTTTGTTAAAATAGTAGAGAGTTATTATGAACTTAGCGTAAGATCATGAGCTATAAAGACAAGCAATGAAATACAGACCTCATGAAAACAGTGACAATAGAATCAGGAACTGAAGTTGTTCCCTCCAATCTTCACATGTGGCCAACATGGTTCTGCACACCAGAAAGGCTGATATCTAGGTTGGTCTATGACTTGTTTTGAGAAACAGAACATGGCAGAAGTCATGTAGTGGGAATTCTGGAGCCTAAACTTTAAAGGATGTTGCAGTTTACACCTTCTCCTTGGAATACTGTCACGAAATCATCACGTAAACAATTTACGATTAGAGGCCACATAGAGGAGAAATGGGGTGCCACAGACAACATCCACCAGCAGCTGTCCCACAAGTGTTTGAAGCTTCCTAGGGCTCCCAGCCTGTGGGATCCTCCAGATATAACATACAGCCTATGTGAACATTGGAAGAGATCCATACCTATGCCTACTTAAAGAAAGGTGATCCAATTGAATACAGGAATTATCAAACAATATCAATGACATCACAAGCAAATAAAATTTTACTGAAGATCACTCAAAAGTAGTTGCAGCCGTACATCAATAGTGAACTACCAAAAATTCAGAGCAGGAGTCAGAAGAGGATGTAGAAATGGATATCATTGCTGATATCAGATGGACTCTTGGCTGAAAGTGGAGAATACCAGAAAGATGTTTACCTGTGTTTTATTGAGTATGAAAAGGCATTCAGCTGTGCAGATCATAACAGATTATGGATAACATGCAAAAAAAGGGAATTCAGGATACATCTGCTAACCAAAAGGTCAGCAGAACAAATCTGCCAGGCAATCCTTGGAAACTCCATGGGGCAGTTCTACTCTGACCTATAAGCTTGCTGTGAGTTGGACCTAACTTGACAGCAGTGGGTTTTAGTTGTGCTCATGAGGACCTGTACGTAGATCAAAAGGCAGTTGTTCAAACAGACAAGGAAGTACTGTGTGGTTTAAAGTCACAAAAAGTGTGCATTAGGTTATGTGTTTTTTTCATGCTTATTCAACCTGCATGCTGAGCAAATAATCTAAGAAGGTCATCTATGTAAAGAAGAATGGGGCATCAGAAGTGGTAGAATAACAACCTGTAACATGCAGATAATACAACCTTTCTTGCTAGACATTGCAGAGCACTTGAATCACATACTGATGAAACTGAAGACTACAAGCTTCAGTATGAATTCACCTCAATATAAATAAACAAAAATACTTGCAACTGGACCAATGGGCAATATCATATTGAATAGAGAAAAGACTTAATTTCATCTTACTTCGATCCATACCAACACCCAAGAAGCAGCGGTCTAGAATTTAAATGACACATCACAGTAGGCAAATCTGCTGCAAAAGACCTCTTTAAAGTGTTAAAAAGCAAAGATGTCAATTTAAGGAATAAGATACACCTAACTCAAGTCCTGGTATTTTCAATTGCCTCATATGCATGTGAAAGCTGGGCAATAAATGAGAAAGATAGAAGAGAAACTGATTCCTTTGAATTATGCTGTTGACAAAGAATAGTGGACATACCATGGACTGCCAAAATAATGAACAAATCTGTCTTGGAAGTACAGCCAAAACATTCCTTAGAAGTGAGGACAGCTAGACTTCATCTCACATACTTTGGACATGTTATCAGTAAGGATCAGTCCCTGAAGTAGCGCATCATGTTTGGAAAAGTAGAGGATGAGCAAAAAAGAGGAAGACCCTCAACAGATGGATTAACGCAGTGGCTGTAACAGTGAACTCAAGCATAGCCATGATCATGAGGATGGTACAGGACTGGGCAGTGTTTTTTTTCTGTTGTACTTAGGTCTCTACAACTTGGAAGTGACTGCACAGCACTTAACAACTAGGTCAATCCAGCAGAGGAAATATCCTGCCAACCTGCAACATCTTGAAATATCATAAATTGTTATTGTTGAAGCCACCGAGTTTTGGGTTAATTGCTTGTACTCGGCAATTGTTAAAATTCCTTAGTTTCCTATTTCCGGGTCTTGAGGGAGGACTGAATTAGCTGAGCTTCCTGTCTTCTTTTCTAGGCTACAAATGTGTGGCAGCTTATTAACTGTTTCCTGAAGGCTAAGTGCAAAGACACTCTGTCAGGGAGCATGTGGGGCACTGTCCACTCAGCAACCCTCTGATGCTAAGTCCCACAGATGGCATGTTGCTAAGGCATGCAAAAACCAACATTTCTGATTCTCTTCATTTCCTCATTCTTAAAATAGGAATAATAACCCTCATTTTACGGATTGTTATCAAAGTGAAAATATCAGTATAAACTATTACATAATGAAAATTATCTACCTTTCCCTGTTAACTGGTAATATCCAAATAGTACTTGGTAAAATGTAAAACTAGCCAAGAAACAGTAGGCACCAACACATGTCGGTCTTCTTCTTCATGAATGGAGGGTGGTCTCCTTCTTTAAATCTCCATCCCTAAGCACTGTGCCTGACACTTACCATGTGTCCAACAAAAGGTAATTAAAAACTATCGATGAAATTTAATGAAGTATTTTTCTTTAATGTCTAAATGAGGAAGACTCTCTGAAAACCTGCTTTAAAACTAAATCCACTGCCCCGAACTACTATAATTCTCACACGGCACTCACACATGTCAATTCTACTACATGCTTTCTCTCATTTTATAATTTTCTTATGTAAAAAAGAAAGAAATACTGTCAAATTCAACGCAGAACCTTTGAGCTCTGCCACTTCCTTTTCCCTTGGGTAATGTTTCCAACATTAACCTTTAACAACAGGCCTGCAAATAACTGCTCCTCTTCCAAGGACTAGAGAAGGTAAGCGAGCACTCGCGAGCCACTAGCCCAGAGCCACATTGGGGCACAATGGTTACCTTGGTCAAATTTATTGTCTTACACAGCTATAAAAATGTCAGTTCTCTTATTTCCAACTAAACATTTTTACTGCAGTGTCATATGCTTCACTGTAACTGTATTTGTTTTTAAGATAAGATTAAGGCACCTCCTGCCACAACAAGCATAGTGAACAATACCAACACTAGTATATTCCTGTGTTTAGTTACTAATCTCTATGTTTTAAGTGTTGTTGTTGTTTTTGTAATCTGAATAATATTTACTAGCTTGATCAAATAACAATGTGTCTATACTTTGCATTAGAAAATTCAGTAGCACTTGGCTTTTAGAGATCTCTAATCATCCCATCATTCTTTGCCTCAAAATCATTTGGAAAGAAAGCAGGAAAATACTATCAATATATTTAATTGTAACTCTTAAATTATTGAATTACTAATTTGCAAAGTTTAGAAGAAGCTAAAGCAATTCTCAGGTATACATAAAAGGTTTTCTTTTTCTCTGAGAAAAAAAGAATTATAATTTTATTTTTTATTTGTTGGGTCAAAATTTCCTATACTCCTTTGTCTATGCAGAATGTAAATACATAACCACACAAGTTTTTTTTGGAAGTTTAAAAAACTGTCTTGTCATTTTTATGCTAAAATATTCATGAAAGCCAGCAAAATATTCATAAGCGATGTAAAAATATTGCAGGCCAATATATTATGAAACAGTGCTTCCAAAGTTCGTTTAAATACATTCTTTAATTACGCTCACCATCTACCACCACCTCACATTAGTGATTTTCACCCCACATTTTAAAATTTACTTATGAACTAATAAAAAAATCTGCTTTGTTGACAGATTTAAAAGTGACATTAAATTGAATTGTACAATGCCAACTGGAAGTTAGGTTAATTTAGACAAACACTAATAGAATTTTAAAAATATTTTGTAACTTAAAAAATGTCTGCATTACTACCACTGTTTTAAAAAAGTTATTGATACTGAATGTCAAGTTGAAGTCAAGGTTTAGGCTTCTACTTGCAAAGCACTTTGAAAAATAAATAAATAAAATGAAAATAACATATTCCTAAGGTAGGAAACTCCAGTGACTTAGTAGCTAAGTGCTATGGCTACTGATCAAAAGGTAGGCAGTTCAACACCCACCCCCTCCTCCCCCAGCAGCTCCTTGAACACCTTATTGGAGTGGTTCTTCTCTGTCCTACAGTGTTCCAAGAGTTGGAATTGGCTCCACGGGAAGACGTTTCTTTTTCTTTTCCTTTTTAAGAGGTGGACAGTTTTCAGTATTTAAGAAACCAAATTGGACGCAACCCAATTCCTTTTTTAGTTCCGACAATAACATTATATACCAGCCAAAAGCCAAGTGCCTTCCCCTAAGTATTTAATGAGATCCCTTGAAGTTCATCTTGAGACAAAGGAATTTACAGGGGCGACCATTGAAATGTTTTATTTAACAGTTTACCAATACAGTTCACACAGCTCATTCAAAATGCGAATACTGGGAACTACCTCCCTCACACCTGCAGGCTCCCTGAGCATCAGCCCTAAGTAGTGTGGGACAAGGCAAGAGGCCCGGAAGGGAAGACCCCAACCTATTCACTTATAGCGCACTGTGGTCGTTGGTATCCCCAGCAGAGCTTAAGGAGTCGAATCCCTTATTGCCTGAAGGCAGTAACCCTGAAAATGCCGCAGGGGCCACCGGGCCGCGGAACCAAAGTGCCGGTCTACAGCGTTTCCGGCCGAGGGGAAGACGCGGACGGTATTCAGGTCCTCTGCAGAAAAGCGCCCCCCGAGCTGGTCGGCGGGTCAGATCATGAGGTTTCGGGCTAAAATCGCGGACACGGCGTGTCTGAACCACTTCACGCGTGAGCAGGGGTCGCGGAGGAGGAGAAAAGCCTGAAGGACGGGGGGTTTGGGGGAGGGAACGCGCGAGAGTAGCTGCCGGCTGCAGGAAGAGGGGGCTGGCTTCGGGACGGAAATAAGATACGGGCCGGGACGCGGCGCGAAAATGTTTTTCTAAAACTGAATTCTCATCACGTACCTTTGAAGCGTGTTACTGCGTGCAGTATCCTTATGTGGCATGAAAATTTCGTTCATAACCGGCCTGCTTTAGCCAGTAGTGCCTCCAGCTTGATTACGACCATCCTGACAATGAACCATGTACTCTAGTGGGTGGGAAAATTGTCTTGAGTGAAAGAAGGCAACTGTTGGCTGCCAGTCAATCTCTCTGAGCCTCAGTTTCTGTATTTACATACTGAGAATCTATGCCCTGCACCTCACAGAGTTGTTGGAAAAATGGCCTGCTCTCTGTGGTAATAGGATACCTTCTAGTGTGATACAGGAAACCCTGGTGGTCTAGTAGTTGAGTGCTCCATCCGTTAACCAAAGGGTTAACCCATTGCCATCGAGTTAAGGCCGACTCCTGGCGACTTTAAGGGACAGAGCAGAACTGGTCCGTAGAGTTTCCAATCAGCGACTGGTGGATTTGATTACCAGCCGTAGCACTTTGCCGCTACAACACCAGGGTTGGCAGTTCATACCTGCCCGGTGCTCCTTGGAAACTCTATGGAGCAGTTGTACTGTGTCTCAAATGGGTTTTGTTCAATTTAGTGTGATGCAAATATATAATACTATACTGTTCTTCTTTCACCAGCATGTTGCAACAAGATGAGTGAGAAGTTCTTTGAGATAAACTGGCTTCTAGGATACACGATTTAAGTTGTAATTCTTCCTTCCTTCAATCCCCTGCTGCAGGAATCAGTAACATGATCTCCAAGCTTGCCAAAACCTGCACCCTCCGCATCAGCCCTGATAAGCTGAATTTCATCCTTTCTGATAAGGTGGCCAGTGGAGGGGTGAGCATGTGGTGTGAACTGGAACAGGTGAGCAGAAGCTCCTGGGAGCCCCGCAGACTCAGCCCAGTGCCACCGAGAAGGTCTCAAATGCCCCCCTTTTTATCACTTTAGGAGAACTTCTTCAGTGAATTTCAAATGGAAGGTATCTCAGCTGACAACAATGAAATTTATGTAGAGTTGACATCGGAAAACTTATCTCGAGCCTTGAAAACTGCCCAGAATGCAAGAGCCTTGAAAGTCAAGCTGACTAATAAGCACTTCCCCTGCCTTACAGTCTCCGTAGATCTGGTGAGTAGGAGGAAGGGCATTTCTGAAACTTCCTAAAAGGAATACGGTTGTTACATTCCTTTCTTTCTTTTTAAAATTAATTTCGTTGTTTTTGTGATTTTAACTGAAAGTTTACAATCCCAGTTTCTCCAAAACAAACAAACAAAAATCTTACAAACTTATGTGACCCTACTTGCTCTCCCCTCACTGTGACAGCACACTTCTCCCCTCTGTCTTGTATTTCCCATGTCCGTTCAGCGACCTCCTGTCCGTCTCTATCTGTTCATCTTTCTGCCAAACAGGAGCTGCCCAGTTAGTCTGTTGTATCTACTGAAGTCAAGAAGCACGTTCTTCCACCATCACCGTTTTACATCTTATAGGCCAGTTCAGTATTTGAGAAGTTAGTTTCTGCAGTGATTTCAGTTCTGGGCTAACAGAGTCCAGGGCCATGTCTACCAGGTATCCCCCAGTCTGTCAGACTGTCAAGTCTGCTCTTTTTACTAGAGTTCAAGTCCTGCACCCCACATTTCTTCTGCTGCATCAAGGACTCTGCTGAGTTCCCTGTCAGGGCAGTCCATTGGTGGTAGCTTGGCACCATAGAGTTTTTCCGGCCTCGTGCCGATGATAGTCTCTAGTTTATGTGGCCCTTTTTGTCTCTTATACCTGTGTTTTCCTTATGTTTTTAATATTTTTCTTTCTCCTTTGCTCCAGAGGGGTTGAGAGACCAGTTGATGCTTCTTAGATGGGCACCTGCTAGGTTTTAAGACTGCGGCCACAACTCAGCAAAGTGGGATACGGAACATTTTCTTAATAAACTTATTATGCTGTTGACCTAGATGTCCCCTGAAACCATGATTCACAGTTCCCTGTCTCTGCTACTCTGTCCCTTGAAGTGTTTGGTTGTATTTAGGAAACGTCTTAGCTTTTGGTTTAATCAAGTTGTGCTGACTTCACCTCTACTGTGTGCTGTCCTTTGCTTCACCTAATTTAATTCTTGCTGTCTATTTAATAAATACCCCTGCCACCCTTCCACCCTTGTAACCATCAAAGAGTGTTTTTGTCTGTGTTTAAACCTTTTCTTGAGTCCTTATAATAGTGTTCTTATACAATATTTTTCCTTTTGCGACTAATTTCACTTAGCATAATGCCATCCAGATTCCTCCACATTGTGAGGTATTTTCCAAATTCATCATTGTTCTTTGTCACTGTATAGTGTTCTGTTGTGTGAATATACCATAGTTGGTTTATCCATTCATCCATTGTTGGGTACCTAGATTTATTCCATCTTTGTACTGTTGTGGACTGTGCTGCAGTGGACACTGGTATGCCTGTATATTTGTGAGGCAGCTCTTATTTCTTTAGGATGTATGCCAAGAAGTGGGATTGCCGGATTATATACTGTTTCTATGTCTAGCTTTTTAAGAAAGTGCCAAATCAATTTCCAAAGTGGTTGTACCATTTTATATTCCCACCAGCAGTATATAAGTGTTCCAGCCTTTCACCAGCCTCTCCAACATTTATTATTTTGTGTTTTTGGTCCATCTATCTGTGTACTTTTAATTTGGATTTCTCTGATCACTAATGATCATGTGCATCTCCCCATGTAGGTGTTCGCTTCCTGGAAGTCTTCTTTGATGAAGTGTCTTCATATCCTTTGCACATTTTTTATTTCAGTTATTTGTCTTTCTGTTTTGAGGTTTTGAAGTGTTTTGTAGATTTTAGAGATTAGATGCTGACCTTTTTCTCAGTCTGTAGATTATCTTTTTACTCTTTTGGTGAAGTGTTTGGATGTGTATAAGTGTTTGATTTTTTAGGAGCACGTAGTTATCTGTGTTTTCTTCTGGATTGTCTGCATTGTTAGTAATAGTTTGTATTATGTTTATCGTGTATTAGGGCTTGTAGCATTGTTCTTATTTTTTCTTCCATGATCTTTATCATTTTAGATTTGATATTTAGGTCTTTGATCCATTTCGAGTTAGTTTTTCTGCATGATGTGAGATATGGGCCTTGTTTGATTTTTTGGCAGATGAATATACAGTTATGCCATCACCATTTGTTAAAGAGACTGTCTTCCCCAAATGTATGTCCATCGGCTGCTCACAGGTGGATGATTTTATGTCTAGGCTACCAATTCTGTTCCATTGGTCCATCTATCTGTTTCTGTACCAGGACCAGGCTGTTCTGACTACTGTGGCAGTATAACAGGTAGTGTGAGGTAGTTAGCTAGTCAGGTAGTGTGAGGCCTCCCACTTTGTTCTTCTTTTTCAGTAACACGTTACTTATCTAGGGCTTCTCTTTCTTTATGAAGTAGGTGATTTTTTTTCTCTATCATTAAAGAATGCTATTGGAATTTGGATTGGGACTGCACTGTATCTATACATTGCCTTTGGGTAGAGTCTTTATCATCAGCAAGGTATGTTTTTCCACTTATGTAGGACTCCTGTGGTTTCTTGCAGTACAGTCTCATAGTGTTCTTTGTAGAGATCTTTTATGTTTCTGGTTAGGTTTATTCCTAAGTATTTTATCTCCTTGGGGGCTATTGTAAGTGGTTTTGATTCAATGATTTCTTCTTTTTTGGAGTAAAGGATTCTAGCTGATTTTTGTATGTTTATCTTGTCTCTTGATACTTGGATGAACCCTTCTACTTGTTACACTAGTTTCTTTGTGGATTCTCTAGGGTTTTCTGTGTATGTGATCATACTGTCTGCAAACAGAGATGTTTTTACGTCTTCCTTGCCAGGTCGCCATGAGTCAGATCTGACTCTGTGGCACTTGGCTTGGCTTTGCCAGTTTGGATGATCATTATTTCTTTTTCTAACCTGATTGCTCTGTCTTGAACCTACAGCACAATGTTGAAGAAAAGTGGTGACAAAGACATCTTTGTTTGGTTCCCATTCTGAAGGGAAATGCTTTCAGGTTCTCTCCATTTTATTGCTGTTTTGCTGAGAGTTTGTATCATGAATCGGTGTTGGACTTTGTCAAATGCTTTCTTTGCATCAGTTGATTAAATCAAGTGTCTCTTATCTCTTGCTTTATTTATGTTGGTTAATTACATTGATTGTTTTCTAATGTTTAACAATCCCTGCATACTTGGTATGAATTCCACATGGTCACAGTCAATTATTTCTTTGATATGTTGTTGAATTCTGTAGTTAGCCTAAGTTTCTTAACAGTAAGACTCCTGGGTGGTGCAAACAGTTTGCACTCAGCTACCAATGAAAAGATGAGTTTGAGCCCACCCAGGGGCACTGTGGAAGAAAGACTTGTGAGCTGCTTTCATAAAGCTTTCAGCTAAAAAAATCCTGTCAACAATTTTATTCTTATGTGCAAGGAGTTACTTGGAGTCCAGACTGAGTCACAGCAACTTGCTTTTGTTTGTTCGTCTTAACAGTGCTCTTGAAAGCTTCAGTTTTGATTAAACTTCAAGGCTAGATTCTAAACTGGAATCTGCTTTTCGTCATTTTAAAATAGTGTTGTGATACTCAGCTAGATACTCAACCAGAATACTGTGTTTTCTTATGCAGTAAAACTTCTTTACCTTTTTTCACAGATCTATATGTCCTCGCCTCTCTATTTCTTTTAGTGGTATCTTTACCTGATCTAGAAATTAATCCATTTTCACCTTCAAGTTTTTTTCCTCGTGGTTCATCTGCTTTCATGCCCTTTAAATGGTTTCTGATTCAGAAGTAACACATCTGTCTTAGATGCTACTATGAGATGAGTGTAGTGCATAGCTTTCTTCAAGGCAAACAGGCACATACTACAGTGGCTATCACTGCTTACAGAATGAAGGCCAGATGTCTTGGTAGATCTACAACGCCCTTTACAGTATGACCCAGTCTATCTTAGAACCAGATTGCAAAGTTGTACTGTCTGAGTACTTCTTTGAATGTGTCCCATTCTTTTCCAGCTCCCAAACTTTAGTGACACTAGGGTTTCTGCTTGGAATCTCTTTTCTTTTCTTTCTTTGAACCCATATCTTCAGTGCTTAGTGCCACTGGTGCCTCCTCCCCAGTCTTCCCTTGTCCTTAAATCTGTCTTTCTTTATATGCTGTACATGCTCATAAATTATTCAGTTTAAACCTGGATTCACTTTAAACCTCTCTGTGGAAGAGGGTTTCTCTACTTCATAGCTTTTTCTCAACTCTTAACTGGCTTTGTAGTTCAGGCGCTTCTTAGAGTGAGTCAGATTTTCCAAGGCACAGTGTAAGTTTGGTAGGTTTCTTAATTGCTTAAGGAAAAGCAAGATGGTAACATAAGTACTTTTCTAAAAGTGCAAGATACTTCACTTTATTATGAGTCTCATAAAAGTCCTTGGATAAACCTTGGATAAACCTGGGTTGTCCTTTTGATAGTAGAGAAACAGATAGCAGAGAAACAGAAGCAGGCAAAGTTTCGCATGAGCAAAGAACTATCTTCTTTCTCTTCCTTGAGTGTTAGCAAGTTTGGTTCTTTTTCACAACTTTACATGAACTGTTTTCTCTGCCTGGAACACTGTTCCTTCTTACCCACTGTCTTCTTGTGACTGCATCTTGTCCTTGTTTTGTGTGGCTTGACATATGTCAGCTCCTTAGAAGGGCCTTCTCTGACCACCTCGTTTAAGCAACCTCCTACCCTCACCTCGTTCCCTCTCTCTTTTGCTTGCTTCTAGGTTATAATGAGTGTCCCAGAAAATTTCGTTTTGTTTGTTTCCTTCCTCGTTGATCCATTTTTCCACTGGAACATTGGAAACCTTACTTTCCACACTCTTCAGCTCCTAATAGTACCTACAGAATAGACATTTCATAAATACTTGTTGAATAGATTTTATATGGATAAATTAAAAGCATTCCATTTTGATTTGGTGTATTAATTTTTTTGGTGCTTAAAGTCTTTATTTTTTTTATCTAATATGGCCAAAGACATTATCAAAATATATTTTCACTCTTCTTTTGGCAGTTATCTATCTCAAACAGTAGTCGCATTGTGACACATGACATCCCCATAAAGATTATTCCTAGAAAACTGTGGAAGGATTTACAAGAACCTGTAGTCCCAGATGCTGATGTAAGTTGATGCCTGGAGTTTTGTTCTTCCTCAAATATGAAATGGCATGATTTGAATTGTCTAATTTTAGTTAAAGTCCTGTAGCATATTTCATTTGAAAATAGCATAGTACCAAAAAAAGATGATTGATATCCATTCATTTTTAAAGAATACTCAAGGAAACAAAGGGTGATATTTGTCTTTGTTATTTACACAGAACTTTTTAAAACAGTGTTGTATATAATAGAAGGGTTCTACTGTTCACAAACATGGCAGTGTCTTCGTCAATGTTTGCACCTAGAACTGGAACTTAAAATTTTGGAGGACAGTCACCATCTATCAGGAGTATTGGCTTTAAGCACCAATTTATGTCTCACTGTCCTGGAAAGAACAAAGTCCAGGGTACATATAAGACAGTTAAGAGGCAAGAAGTTTTCACAATTTAGAACTTGGGTTTAACAGTGCTACTCAGCAATCCCAAGGCACTGAAAATAACGTGATTTCAAGGGTCCTATGTAAAGTATTTATTTGCGTTTTAATAGAAGGCATCTACCTCGATTTGGGAAAAGCCAGTATTTTATAAAACATCGTTAGTAACACAGACTTAGCTCTGATGCTGCATTTTAGCTAGTACTAAAAAGGTCTCTGAGTCCCAAATGTAAACATCCCTTGGAGGAAAGCCTCCTGCTGAGTGCTTGTGGTTCATTCTTCTTAGATTTGGTATAAGGAATCTCAGCTGTAGAGCGGTGATTCTTTGAACCAAAAGTAAGTTTACAGGGACATGGTCACCAGTGAAACCAGAGATAGGCATTTAGCTCTTTAATTTTGCTGGAACATCCATGAGTTATAAGATTAGGGCTTTTCTCCCCCTATATTTTTGAAAGAACTTTATTTAGACATTTTAAAAACACTAGGTTCCAGAAGTTTTAATTATGTATGCATTCTAAAAATAGTTGTCGATGACCTAATGTTTTTCCTTGTATGCATTGTTAGTACTGTTAGCTTTTCTCATTGATTTTGTAGGTTAGTATTTACTTACCAGTGCTAAAGACCATGAAGAGTGTTGTGGAAAAAATGAAAAACATCAGCAACCACCTTGTAAGTAGTTACTTCTTTAGGAAAGAAATCTCATGTATTGGATTTAGCCCGCATCGGTTATTTACTCTGTGGAGAAACGTCAGCATGGACTGCGGGATGCCCAGGGTGCCTCAGGCCAGTATCTCCTCACAGAGTCCAGAACAGTGAGAACCTAACTTGTTTTAAGAACCTGTACTATTCCATTTGTCCTTAGAAACCTGTTCTGGTGCTTTTCAACCCTCATCCAGTAAGAAAAGCTTTTAAATTTTGCCCTTGGAAACCTTGGTGGCATAGTGGTTAAGTGCTGCAACTGCTAACCAAAAGACTGGTGGTTCGAATCCACCAGGTGCTCCTTGGAAACTCTGTGCAACCTGTTCTGTCCTATAGAACTGCTATGAGTTGGAATTGACTTGATGGCAGTGGACAGTGGGTCTTAATCCCTGATATTTATATTTATAATAAAAATACGTTCAACAGTTTTGGCTTTTTTTTTAATATTTGGGAAAGAACATTATATATTTATTGGCTAGTGTATAGTTTTCTTAAAGAATCAATATTATCAACAGTGAGTTTGGAGTGTCCTGTCTACTCCCAGATATCTTCTAGTGAACCAAGACAAAGATTCTCAAGACCATACACATTTTTATTGTAAGCAGTTCTCAAACCAAGTAGATGGGCACTTTATTTCATTTTATTTTTGAGACATTTTCCTATTACACATGTCATGAAAGCCTATATTGTGGGAAGTTGTGTTGATTATCTTCATTTACATCTAGATAATCATGAATTCACCCTTCACTTGCCCCATAACCTTTACCCCTTCAGACACTCCACTACTGCTTTTACTGTTAGCTTCCTGACAAGTTACCTGGTACTGCTACAATAGAAATACCACAAGTGGGTAGCTTTAACAAACAGAAATGTATTTTCTCACAGTTTAGGAGGCCAGAAGTCCAAATTTAGGATAGTGGCTCTAGGGGAAGGCTTTCTGTCAGCTCTAGGGAAAAGTCCTTTTCTCTTCAGCTTTTGTTTTCTGGTTCCTTAGAGATTTCCCTGTGGTTTGATATCAGCCTTTCTCTTGTATCTGCTGCTTTAGTTTGCTTGTTAATTTTTCTTATATCTCTTTAGAGATTTACTGAAGACACACCCTGCACTATTCTAGTTTCATTAATGTAACAAAGACAACCCATTCTCAAATGGAATTATAACCATATCATAAAAGTTAGCATTTACAACACACGTTTTTGAGGGACGAAATTCAAGCCATTACAATTCACTCTTTGACCTCCCAAAATTCATGTGCTTCTCACATGTCAAACATGTCCACTCTATCACATCATCCCCAAACTTTTAACTTCAAATCTAGTCCAAAAGCTCATCTTCTGAATCACCTAAATAAAAAATGGATGAGACATTAAGCATAGTCTATACTAAGGCCAAATTCCTTTTGATCTGTGAACCTGTGAAGTCTAAATTGCAAATATCTATTTCCAAAGTACAGTGGTAAAACAGGTACACAGTAGACATTTCCACTGCAAATAGAAGAAATAGGAAGGAAAGAAGGAATAATGGACACCTAGCAAGTCCAGAACCCAGCAGAACTATTTACATTTGCTCTGAGGATTTGAAAATAATCCCTGTTCTCAGAGACTGTCATGGGTTGAATTGTGTCCCCCCCAAAATATGTGTAGCCATGTGGCTGGGACATGATTCCCAGTATCTTGTGACTGTCCTCCATTGTGTGGTTTCCGTAAACTGTATGTTAAATGATTAGGGTGGGGCTGTAAAGTCTTTCATAGGATTACTTCCCTGCTCTGCTGTAAAGGGAGTTTCCCTGGAGTATGGCTTGTCCCACCCTTAATCCTTTCATCCTATGAGAGATAAAAGGACAGAGAAGCAGGCTGAGAATTGGGAACCTTGTACCATCAAGAAATCTGCACCGGGAGAAGAGCGCGTCCTTCAGACCTGAGGCTCCCTGCACAAAGACTGATGCAATACCAGACTTTTCCTCCACAGCCGACAAGGGGAAAGCCTTCCCCTGGAGCGGACACCCTGAATATGGACCTGCAACCTACTGGACTGTTTAAGAATAAACCTTCCTTTGTTGAAGCCATGCACTCTGTGGTATTTCTGTTAGAGTAGCCCTAGCTGACTAAAACAATGTTGCTCATGCCCTCTGGATTCTGGGTGGAGGCTCATCATCCTTGGGCTTCAGCTTCCCATTACAGGCCTTCTGGGATGAGAAATCTGCTCCTTTGGCTTTCGGGGGTCCCATTCTTGTAGTCTGTCTGGGTGGTAACCTCAGCCTCATCAAGCCCCATTTTTTCTGCCTCTTGGTCACGGTAGACTCTCTCCCTCAGCTTTGGGTGGTGGGTGCATCCCCTAGCACACAGTTGAATGGCAACCCTCCCATCTCCAGAACCAAGTTAGTGAAGATCTAACTCTGGGAAACCACAGAGGCTGTGGCCTCATCCTTTGCAATCCAGGATATCGGTATTGTCCCCACCCTTTGAAACTGAGGAGGAGCCCTACTTCCTATGTTCCTTCCAATAATTCAGGAGCTCTCCAAGTTGTTCCAGAGATAGTCTTTTTCTTTTCTTGGGGAACAACTCCTGCAGCCTATTTTCTTGCCTATAGAATTCCAAGAGGCAGATAGCATTCTTCTGTTTCTTTCTCTGTCCCTTTCAGTCTAAGCTAATAGGTTTCCTGCTGTGGTAGTTGGTTATATCCGTCAGTCACAGGCTTAATCTCTTTAACAAAAGATTGTGTAACCAAGTCCATGGTGAAAGTTATAAGACACATGCCCTTAGTTTGTGCAATGGAATTTTGTAAATGAGTCTGTTTTTATTTTGCACAGTTTGTTTTTAAGTCTATTTGTTTACTTTCTCATTTTACTATAAGTAGCAAAGAGAATCCTCTTTAAGGTGTTAGAAATCTCATCAACCAGTTATCTAGGACCATCGCTTACAAGATCTACTATTGTAGTCAGCTGGTGCTGCTCTAACAGAAAATCCACGAAGTGGATGGCTTTAAAAGAGCAAAGTTTGTTCTTAACACAGTGCAGTAGGTTACAAGGCCGCATTCATGGAGGGGGGCTTTCTGTGTGTTCGCTCTAGAGGACAGTACTTCTGTTGTATCAGTCTTTGAGTGGGGAGCATCTTGGCGCAGGAACTTCAGGTCTGAAGGGCATGCTGTCCTCCAGGTGCTGCTTTCTGGATGGTGTGAGGTTCCCAGTTCTCTGCATGCTTCTCTCTCTTTTTATCTCCCATAGGATGAAAGGACAAAGGGTGATGCAAGCCACACTCCAGGGAAACTCCTTTAGCAAAGATGTTGCAGTCCCACCCTAATCCTTTTCACTGTTAGTGACTGGCAGAGATTAGGCTTTACAGCATCAGAAAATCACAAAATGGAGGGCAGTCACAGAATACAGGGAATCCTGGCCCAGCCAAATTACTACACATGTTTTTTTGGTGGGGGGGGCACAGTTTAATCTATGACATGTATGTTACACCAAAAATTTCAGCATAATTCAGACAAGTTCTTTGTTACTGCATGAAAACATCACCTTTCATCCACTGTCCAATAATTTTTTTTTTTAAAGCCTTACCAGAAGCATATAATACCCACGTTTCTAGCAACATTCTGCTGCTGGTGCCACATGTGTTCTGTAAGACTATAAAGACTTCATAGCTCTTTCACTTCGTTCTGCAGTTTCCCCCGAGTTGGCTTGGATGCGTGCAATTAATACAAAACAGTCTCTTCAAAGCAGTCTAGGCTTTTACTATCAGGCACCATAAAACTTTCCAGCCACTACCCATTACTCATTCCAAAACTGCTTCCACATTTTAGTTACCTGTCAGAGCAGCACCGAACTCCTAGAACCTATTTCTGTCTTAGTTATCTGGTGCTGCTGTAACTGAAATACCACAAGTGGTTAGCTTTAACAGACAGAAATCTATTTTCTCACAGTTTAGGAGGCTAGAAATTGAGTTCAGGGTAGTAGCTCTAGAGGAAGGCGTTTTCTTTCTGTCACCTCTGGGGCAAGGTCTTTTGTCTTTTCAGCTGTCGTTTCTTTGCTCCTTTCTGTGTGGCCTGGCTTCAATCTTTCTGCCATCTCTGCTACTTTTACTATTTGTTTTATATCTTAAAAGTGACTAAATACATGCCCAAAGCTAATTCTGTTTCATTAATAAAACAAAGACAGTCCATTCCCAAATAGGGTTATAGCCATCAGCATAGTTGTTAGGATTTACAACACATATTTTGGAGGGATACAGTTTAATTTAGAACACCCCCCCCAACTGATTTTTCAGCCTCTGACCTCTTCCTATTTTAGTTTTCCCCACTGGAGTCAGCATCTTCCAAAAACCATATTTGTAGCTTAGAGTCTTTTAAAAACCATTGGCATTAGATGTAAACTTTTGATCTTCACAGTCTTGCCACCTACCTCTCCAGCCTCCTTCCTGCAATACCACCAGGCCATCTCTGTGGCACTGCCCCAGACTCTGTATCACTCCTTCAAATGCTACTTCTGTTCAAATTCTATTTGTTAACCATTTGGCGCTCGGTTTTCTTCTTTCACTTTTTACCCTGACAAGCACTTAGGAATTTGCACTGTTCATGTAGCTAAAGACCTCTCCCTGACGCCCCTGCTGAAAGTTCCTTTCTCCACTGAGCTACTTGTTAAATGCTACATGATAATCTGTAATTAATCTTTTGCACGTCCTGCTGAACAGCCACCTTCTGAAAGAAAAAATGCTGTCTTGTTCATGTTTGTAACCTAATCACCAAGTATAGAATTGTTGTTAGGTGCCGTCAAGTCGGTTCCAATGCACAGCAATCCTATGCACAACAGAACCAAACACTGCCCAATCTTGTACCACGTCCACAATTGTGTTGATGCTTGAGCCTGTTGTTGCAGTCACTGTGTCAGTCCATCTTGGGGAGGATCTTCCTTTTTTTCCTCTCACCTTGCACTGGACCAAACATGATGTCTTCTCCAAAAACTGATCCCCCCTGACAACATGTTCAAAGTATGTAGTAGGCAGTCTCGCCAACTTTGCTTCCAAGGAGTAGCCTGGTTGTACCTCTTCCAGAACAGATCTGTTTATTCTTTTGGCAGTTCATGGTACATTCAGTATTCTGCCTCAAAGCAACCCTATAGGACAAAGAAGAACAGCTCCATAGGGCTTCCAAGGAACAGCTAGTGGATTGAACTGCAAGCCTTGTGGTTAGCAGCCAAGCTGTTTAATTACTACACTATCAGGGCTCTGATTACCTCTCAGTGGGTAGGTAAATGTTGAATAAATTTGGAATAAAATTTACCTTCAGGGGATTTTTAGAATTGTAAAAGTTTTTTGAAGCCTAGAAAACATTTACAGATTGCTCTTTTCTCTAGAGTTCTCACTTAAGAATAATGTTTCCATTGGACTTCCTATCTAAAAGTTTTCCTTCACACTTAATCTTTATAGATTTTATTTTTGTTTAGAATGTGCTTTTGATGAAGCAGTGTGCTGTGTGTAACCTTGGTATCTGCCTGTTGGCTGAGTTAGTGCTGATCCTGTGTCAAACTGGCTTCCTTCAGGACCACACTGGGGACTTCTGGAGAGGTCCAGAGAGGCCCAGGAAAAAACAAGCAGGGCAATTAATTGAAGGAACGCTTTGTTTTTTTCTTTCTCTTCAGTGGAAATGAATCAGCAAAACAGAGAGGTACAAAGATCAGAAGTGCAGGATTTTTTTTTTTTTTTCCTTCTTTGAGTGTTTGAAATATTTTTACGGAGTAATCTACAATTAACTAAATGGAAACAGGGTAAATTAAGTAGGAACCGAGATCTACGGAATTCTCTAGCAGGCGACTATGGGCACTCAGTAAGAAGTAAGGAAAATAAACCGGACTCAACATACTAAAAATGCAAACTCCACTCTTGAGACAAGCTCAAGCGCTCCCTCACTGAGGTTCTTAAGCCTTTCCTTCCAGTAAGAGGGTGGAAGTGAGCTGTATGTGTGACTAGTGTACGTTTTAGCTGCTGATGTGCATATGAATTCCCCTGGGGATTTTGTTAAAATGCAGATTCATTCTGATTCAGTAGCTCTGGATCTGGGCCTGAGACTCTGGTTTCTAACGGGCTTCCTGGGGATGTTAATGTGACTTGAGTTTGGACCACAGGGAGTAGCAGCGCTTTGAGATGTGTGCTATACTGCTTTCAGTAACAGCTTTGCTGAATCAGCTTTGTGATGAAACCAAGAGGAACTGTTTGTGGGTGAGAGACATCATGATGTGGTAGACATTAGGGGTATGTCGGAGCTCCACAAATCTGAGTCTACCTTCTGACTTCGCTGCGGTGCTGCGTGTCTAACGCGTGACAGCCAGAAATGGGGTCAATAATGCAACTATCTTATTGTAAATTCAGAGATAATTTATAGAAGGTGTCCAGTACAAATAGAAATAATTTATCTAAGGTATCTGTAGTATTAGTAGGTAAAACAATAGGTGACTATTGAAAAAAATCATTTAGAAAGGAGGAGTGTGCTGTCATGGCATCAGGAGAGCAGCCCAAGTTACATAGCAATGTATGTGCAAGTCTTTGTATGACCAATTGACTTGGACTGTAAATTTTCACTTAAAGCACAGTAAATTTTTTGAAATCCTTTAAAGCAGTAAGAATTTATCTAAATACTTAAGAAACAGTATGTTTATGAATTCTGTTATCTTCAGATATCTTCAGATAACTGAATCATAAAATAGATGTGACAAATGTTCAGAGAGCTAGTATGTTTGTTAATTTCTGCAGTCTTTTTTTATAATTTATTTATTTTTTGTTTGTAATACATGCAGAACATCCAGCAATCCAACAGTTTCTTTATGTACAGTTCAGTGGCATTGATTATATTCAAGTAGTGCAACAATTCTCACTCTCTTCTGAGGTATTCTCTCTTCCATTAAGATAAACTCACTGCCTTCTAAGGTTGCTGTCTATCTTTTGAATTGCTGTTGTCAGTTTAATCCCTCATAGATACATCTTAAAAAGAGCAGAATATTCAAGGCAGACATTCTTTACTAGTTAACACTAAACCGTTCCTTTAGTAAGTCTTGATTGAACATTGTTGTGTGTGAAACATGATATGGTCAGGAATGAGATGGAATCTAGTTCATTATTCATATTATAGGAATTCCAGTAAAGCATAGGAAGGTGTTTAAGCCTGAAGTGTGTCTAGAACCAGTGTCAGTTGTTTTCTTGAACAAATCTTTATTATGTATGGCCAAGTGCCGTAAGACCATTATTTCTTTAAAACAATGGGAATTTAATGATCTTTTGGCTTTAAAGAATACACACAAGTAGTGTTTCATTTATTTTATTTCCCTTAGGTATTTCCAATATATAACAGACTGTACAATTTCTTTCTTCCCTTTTTTGGGCCAGTTCAGCTTTTTACAGGTATATGTCTAACTTATTGACAGTAGTTAAAAAAATACAACCCTACCCTTAATTTGTGCAATTTCTCATCACTGTTAACTCTCCCTTCCCCTCATCCTCCTGTCCCCGGTAACTACTAAGAAACTTTGATCTCCATACATCTACCTTTTCTTGTTGTTTTATGTAAGTGAGGTCGTATAATATTTGTCTTTCTGTGACTGACTTACTCAGCATAGTGTCTTCAAATTCCACCGATTTATCGAAACTGCTTTTCTTCTGTTGACTGAGTAGTGTCCCACTGTATATGTGTACCGTATTTTGTTCATTCATTTGTTGATGGGCATTTAGGTTGTTTTCACCTTTTAGCTATTGTGAATAGTGGCACAGAGAAAATTGGTGTACATGTCTCTGTTTGAGCCTCTACTTTCAAGTCTTTTGGGTATATACCTAAGAGTGGAGTTGCTGGGTCATTTGATAGTTTTGTTTTTAGTTTCATGAGAAACTGCCACATGCCACACTGTTTTCCACAACCGCTATACCATTTTGCATTCCTACCAGGAATGGAAAAGTGTTAGAATTGCCCACATCATCTTCAGTATTTGTTATTTTCTGTGTTTGTGTGTTTGTTTTAGTCTTTACCAACTAACAACTGCTACTACCTGTTGCTGTCAAATCGATTTCAACTCATATTGATCCTGTAGGACACAGTAGAACTGCCCCATTGGGTTTCCAATGTGGATTTGAAACTGCTGATCTTTTGATTAGCAGCTGTAGCTCACCAGAATTCTTAACTACTGTGCAACCAGGGCTTCTAGCCGTCCTAGTGGAAGTGAAATTTTGGTTATGATTTACATCTCCCATGGCTGTGATATTGAGCATCTTTTCGTGTGTTTGGTGGTCATTTGGGTGTCATCTTGTGAAATATCTATTCAAGTCCTTTGTTTATGTTATGTTTATTATACTTCATTTATTGTTGTGTTGTCAAGGTTTTATATATATATATAAGTTGTTATATTCTTATTGGGCATATGGTTTCTGAAGCTAATTTCCCATTTGATAGCTTGTCTTTTCACATTTTTGGTACAGTCTATTTTTTTTAAATATTTTATTGTGCTTTAAGTAAAAGTTTACAATTCAAGTCAATTCGTCATACAAAAATTTACACATGCACTGCTGTGTAACTCTAGGTGCTCTTACCAACAGGACTCTTCCTTTCCACCCTGTGTCTATTCTGTCAGCTCCTGTTCTCCCCCACCCTTTCATCTCATCTTTGAATGGGAGCTGCCCAGTTAGCCTCATATAGCTACTTAAGCCAAGAAGCACACTCTTCATCAGTATCATTTTATAGCTTACATCCAGTCCCGTCTTCATCTGAAAAGTTGATTTGGGGAATGGTTTCTGTTCTGGGTTAACAGAGAGTTGGGGAGCCATGTCTTCTGGGGACTGTCCAATCTCTCAGATCATCAAGCCAGGTCTTTTTAATAGTGTTTGAGTTCTGCACACCCATTTTTCTCCTGCTGTGTCAGGGACCCTGTGTTATATTTCCTGACAGGGCAGTCATTGGTGGCGGCTGGGCACCATCTAGAACTTCTGATCTTGTGCTTATAAAGGCTCTGGATTATGTGGCCCTTGGCTTCTGTCTCTTGGGCTTGTATTTTCCCCCTGTCTTTGATGTCTTGCATTCTCCTCTGCTTGGTGTTTTGGGACAAATTGATGCTGCTTAGATGGTTGTTTTCTGGTGTTTAAGAGCCCAGATGACACTCACCAAAGTGGAATACACAGCATTTTCTTAAACAACTCTGTTGTGCCAGCTGACCTAGATGTCACCTGAAACCATGGCCACCAGAACTATGCCTCTGCTACTCTCTCCTTCGAAGTTTTAGGTTACATGTAGGAAACTTCTTCACTTTTGGTTAGTCCCCTGTTCTAATTTCCCCTCTACTGTGCACTATTCGTACTTAACCCAGTTCCTATCTGCTATTTAATCAGTGAATATCCCTCTACTTCCCTCCTCACTCTTGTAACTATGAAAGACTGTTTTCTTCTGTGTTAAACTTTTTCTTCGGTTCTTATGGTAGTGGTCCCATATAGTATTTGTCCTTTTGCAGCTGACTAATTTCACTCAATGTAATGCCTTCCAGATTCTTCCATATTATGAGGTGTTTCCCCAAATCATCATTATTTATCATTGTATACTATTCCACTGTGTGAAAATACTATAGTTTACTCATTCATCTATTGATGGGCACCTGGATTGATTCCGTCTTTTTGCTGTTGTGGGCAATGCTACAGTAAACATTGGTTGTATGTATGTAATCCAGTGGCAATTCTTATTTCTCTAGGATATATTCTAAGAAGTGGGATTGCCAGATCTTAATGGTGTTTCAATTCTAGCTTTTTAAATTCACCAAATCAATTTTCAAAGTGGTTATACCATTTTACATTTTCACCAAATGTGTATAAGTGTTCCAGCCTTTCCACAGCTTCTCCAGCATTTATTATTTTATGTTTTTTGCATTATTGTCATCCTTTGGGGGGTGAAATGGTATCTCACTGTAGTTTTGATTTGAATTTCTCTAATGTCTAGTTATCATGAGGATTTCCTTATGTATCTGTTAGTCACTTGGATGTCTTCTTTTATGATGTGCCTGTTCATATCCTTTGCCCTTTTCTAAGTTTGATTGTCTTTTTGTTGTTGAGATTTTGCAGCATTTTGTAACAGATTATGGAGATTAGTCGCTGATGTGGTTGGTCATACCCAAACATATTTTCCTAATCTATAGGTAGTCTTTTTACTCTTTTGGTAAAGTCTTTAGATGAGCATTAAGTGTTTGATTTTTAGGAGTTCCCGGTTATCTGTTTTCATTTCTGGTACTTGTGTTGTTAGTAATGGCTTTACATTCTGTTTATGCTGTGTATTATGGCTCTCAGTGTTGCTCCTATTTTTTCTTCCATGATCTTTGTCATTTTACATTTGATATTTAGGTCTTTGATCCATTTTGTGTTAGTTTTGTGTAAGCTGTGAGATATAGGTCTTGTTTAAGTTTTTTGCAGATAGGTGTCAAGTTATGCCAACACTATTTGTTAAAGAGACTATCTTTTCCTCAATTTACAGGCTTTGGGCCTTTGCCAAATATTAGCTGCTCATAGGTAGATAATTTTATGTCTAGGTTTTTGTTTCTGTTCTATCGTTGTATATATCTGTTATTGTACCAGTACCAGGCTGTTTTGACTACCCTGGCAATGTAATAGATCTTAAAGTCAGGTAGTATGAGGCCTCTCACTATTGTTCTTCTTCAGTAATGCTTTAGTTATTTGGGGCTTTTTCTCTTTCCATATGAATGTGGTGATTTGTTTCTAGATTTCATCATAAAATGCCATTGGAATTTGTAATGGGATTACATTGTATCTTCAGACTGGTTTAGGTGGAGTAGGCATTTTCATGATGTTGATTCTTCCCGTTCAATAAAGAAGGTAGGTTTCTCCATTTATGTGGATCTCTTTTGGTTTCTTGCAATAGTATCTTGCAATTTTGTTTTACGTGTCTGGTCAGATTTATTCCTAAGTATTTTGTCTTTCTCAGGGTTATTGTGAATGGTAGTGATTTGGTGATTTCTTCTTTGAAGGTCTCTTTGTTGGTGTAAAGGAATTCAACTGATTCTTGTATGTTTATCTTGTATCCTGATGTTTTGCTGAACTGTTTTATTAGCTCCAGTTGTTTCTTTGGTATTCTTTAGGGTTTTTTTTTTTTTGTGTATAAGGTCCTATCATCTACAAGTAGAGATGCTTTTCCATCTTCACTAATCTGCATGCCCTTTATTTTTCTAACCTGATTGCTCTGGCTAGAACCTGTAGCACAGTGTTGAATGGAAGTGGTAACAAAGAGTGTGCTTATGTGGCTGCCATTCACAAGGGAAATAGGATGATATTAGATGTTAGTTTTGAATAGAGGGCCCTTAGTATGTTGAGAAATTTGCCTTCTGTTTCTGTTTTCTTGAGAGTTTTTAGTGTAAAGGTCAGTGTTTTTGTTTGTCACGCCTTTTCTGCATCAAGTGATAAAATCAAATGGTTCTTGTCTTTTGTTTTATTAATGTGGTTGATTACACTGACTGTTTTTCTAAAGCTGAATCAAACCTGCATATCTGCTATGAATCCCACTTGTTTGTGGTAAGTAACTTCTTTTGCTATGTTGTTGAATTTTGTTGGCTAGAGTTTTGTTGAGGATTTCTGCATCTAAGTTCATGAGAGATACTGGTCTGTAATTTTCCTTTTGGGACTCTTTTTACCTGGTTTTGGTATCAGGGTTATGCTGGCTTCATAGAATGAATTTAGTATTATTTCCATCTTTTTCTGTGCTCTGAAATACCTTTGGTAATGATAGTGTTAACTCTTCTCAAAGTTTGGTAGAATTCTACAGTGATGTCATCAGGACCAGGATTTGTTTTAGTTGGAGTTTTTAATTACTTTTTCCATTTCTTCTTTTGTTATAGGCCTTTTTAGTTGATTTACCTCTGTTTCTGTTAGTTTAGTTGATAGTGTAGTTCTAGAAAAACTTGTCCATTTTTTCTAGGTTTTCAAATTTGTTAGACTACAGTTTTTCCTAGTATACTGTTGGAAGTTTTTTCATTTCAGTTTGGTCTGTTGTGATATCACCTTCTCATTTTCTCTTGTCAGGTTTGCTAGTGGTTTATCAATCTTGTTGATCTTTTTAACAAAACTGGTTTGGTCTTGTTAACTCTTTCTGTCATTTTTTTTATTCTCTAGTTTATTTAGTTTTGGTGTAATGTTTATTATTTGTTTTCTTCTGGTGCTTGAGGACTTCTTTTGCTGCTTTCTATTTAATTGTTTGAGTCATAGGGTTAATATTCTGATTTGGGCCCTTTTGTCTTTTTGAAGGTGTGCATTTATTGAGATAAACTGACCTCTGAGCACTGCTTTTGCTGTGTCGGTAGGCTTATGGTAAGGTGTGTTTTCACTTTCATTTGACTGAATTTCTTTTTTTCATAATTGACTTCCTCTCTAACACAGCAGATTTTGAGCAAAGCATTCAGTTTCCATGTGTTTGTTTTCTCTTTTACTGATTTGTAGCTTTACGACTTTATAGTCTGAAAAGATGCTTTGTGATATTTCAGTACTTTGAATTTTGTTAAGGCTTCCTTTATGGCCTAATATGTGATCTGTTGTGGAGAATGTTTCATGTGCATAGGAGAATAAAGTGTCCTTGTCTGCTGTTGGTTGGAGTGTTTTGTGTACATCTATGGAGTTAAATTGGTTAATTGTGGCATTTAGACATTCTGTGTCTTTATTGGGAAACCCTGGTGGTGTAAGTGCTACGTCTGCTAGCCAGAAGGTCAGCAGTTGAAATCCACTGAATGTTCTGCTCTGCCCTATAAGGTTTCTGTCAGTCAGAATTGACTGGATGGCACTGGCTTTGGTTTTTGTTTGGTGTCTTTATTGAGCTTTCTTCTATGTGTTCTGCCCATCACTGAAAGTGTTCTATTAAAGTCTTCTATTATTATTGTGGAGCTGTTTGTTTCTAGCAGTTACTAATGTTTTATGTGTTTTGAAGCCCTGTTGTTGGGTGTGTAAATATTTAATACAGTTTTCTCCTCCTGGAGTATTGAGCAATTAATCGTTATATATAGTCCTTCCTTATCCAATGTGTATTTAAAGTCTGTTTTATCAGAAATTAATATTGCTACTCCTGCTCTTTTTTGAATGTTGATTGCTTGATATATTTTTTTCATCCTCTGATTGATCTTGTTTTTTATTCAGTTTGCCACTCTTTATCTCTTTATTGGTGCATTTAATGCATTCACTACATTCAGCATGATTATTGATAAGTAGAAGCTTAGTACTGTCATTTTCAAGTCTTTTTGTGGGTTTTAGGCAAGTTCTTTGTTCACTTAATTTTCAGTGCTGAGCTCTTTGTTTTCTTTTCATCTTTTTCATTGTTACTGGTTTTGTATTTGCTGAGACTAAATGTTTTTCTTGCTTTTTTATTTTGATGTATAAACCTACTGCAGTCAAGTCGGGTGCAACTCATAGTGACCCTAGAGATAAGGGTAGTGCTACCCCATAGAGTTTCCAAGGACCGCCTGATGAATTTGAACTGCTGACTTTTTGGTTAGCAGACGTAGCACTTAACCCACTATGCCACCAGAGTTTCACATCTTGATGTATAGGATTGTTCATTTACTTTGTGGTTACCTTAATATTTACCCTTGGTTTTCTGTATTTAAGTTAGTCTTTAATTTGTTTACATCTCCTTGACTTCCTCTCCATATGAAAGATCTATAGCTGTATTTTTGTTGATGTCCTTTTTTTTTGTTATAATGTTTACATAATGACATTTCTATTTCCCTATTTTCATTATTTTGTCTTGTTTTAATTTTGTGTTATGTGATGTTGTTGATTTTCTAACTGAAGGATTCCCTTTAGTATTTCTTGTAATTTTGCTTTAGTTTTTGCAAATTAGTTAATTTCTGTTTATCTGGAAATGTGCTAATTTCACCATCGTTTGAGAGACAGTTTTGCTGGATGTATAAATTTTGGTGCGCAGTTATTCTCCTTCAAGGATTTGTATATATTATCTCATTGCCTTCTTGCCTGCATGGCTCCCGGTGAGTAGTCTGAGCTTAGTCTTACTGCCTTTCCTTTGTCAATTGTTTTTTGTTTATCACTAGTCAGAGTTAAAATTGTCGCCTTGTCTTTAATTCTGGCAAGTTTGATTAAGATATTGCCTTGGTGTCGTTCTTTTGTAGTGTGCCCTGTGTGGAGTTTGATGAGTGCCCTGGATAGTTATGTTCTCATCTTTCATGAGATCAAGGAAGTTTTCTGTCAAAAAAAAAAATCTTCTGCAATTCTTTCTGTATTTTATGTTATTCCTATTTGTCTGGTACTCCAATCATTTATAGATTATTCCTCTTAATAGAATCCCACATAATTCTGTTTTTTGATTTTTTTAAATTCCTTTTTCTGAATTTTCTTCAAATAGGTTAGTGTCACATGCTTTATCTTCAGGTGGCCTTTCATTGCCTCAGTTCTCCTTTTACTTTCTATTGAACTGACTAGTTCTACAATTTTATTATTAATTTTCTGAATTTATATTTCCTGTCTATGTATGCCTTCTTGTAGTTTGTTTAATTTGTCATTATGCTGTGCTGCATTTTGCCACATCTCCTTCCTGATCTCTTGAAGAGTTCTAAATATGAATCTTTTGTATTCTACCTTCAGTAATTCCTGGAAGTTCTCTTCATCTAGGAAATTTCTAGATTCCTTGTTTTTTTGATACTTTCTGAAGCCATCATGGTCTTCCTCTTTAGCTGATTTGGTATTGACAGTTGTCTGTGAGACATCAGTAAGTTGTTGAATTAATTTAGTTTATGTTTGCTTACTGTGTTCTAGCGTCTTGTTCTGTATTGCTTTGAAATGTCCAAATAGATTGGTTGCATGTGCTAGTTTGGTTATTGGTGCCTTTGAAGCTCTAATGTCTTGTCACCATGTGGTTAGAAATGTTACTAGGCGTGTGAGCCCAGGAGTCTGTTTATTTTCCTTGTGTGGATACAGCTTAGGTACCTAGGTAGTCAGTTACCAAGTGTGTGGTGCAGGTGCTCCCCCACTGACCTCGGTGGACAGAGGTGATTGATGAAGGCACAAATATCTGGCTGCAAATGCTCAGCAAGGCAGGAGATTAACAGTTGTCCCTGAGTGTCTGTGAGGATAGTGTGTCTCCTCATTGATTTTAGGTGAAGGAACTGTTTCTGCCTGAATTTCTGGCTCAGTTAACGGTGTCCGACTCCTGAGCAGGGTACAGTGCAGAGAAGGGAGGGAGGAATGCTGTAATAAGGGAGGGAGGTTTATTCTGAAGGAAAGATTTAGATCTGTGCACAGTAGATGCAAGCCACTTAGGTTTTGACAATCGAATTCTACTTTTCTTTGGTTCTGGAAGCGTGAATATGCTCTCTACTTCTGAATCTCTCATACTGAGGAGAACACCCTCCAATCACCACTGCTATGTTCATCTTGCTGGCTAGAATGTCGTGTATAATCGATTTGTTTGTTCTTTTGGGTCTTTGTTGTTAGAAGCTTCTGACTACTGTGCCATCTTGGCCCCACCTCGATAGTCTTTTGATGAATAGAATTTTAAGTTTTTATAAAATGTCATTTATTTATTTTGTTTTCTGCTGTTTTTACTTTATTTTTTTAATGTTAGATAATCCCTTCTTAAAAGCTAGATGTAACATTGTCACTCCTTTCTTCTAAGAATTTTATGGGTTTAGTTTGTATATTTAGGTCTTTAATGATTTTAAATTTGTTTTTGTGTGTGGTGTGAAGTGTATCTACTGTTTCAGTTTTGTGCATGTGGAAATCCAGTTTTCCCGATGTTATTTATTGAGGAAACTTGTCCCTATTGAATGGACTTAGCACCATTGTCAAATACAGGTTTCAAATGCAGTGTTAAGAGACGCTATATTTCTAGTTAGAAAGAAGATTAAAAGTAGTCTTCATTCAAAGGTAAATTTACTAAATTATACAGCAAGTAAATTGGGAAAAAAGAATGTTGTTTTGTTAAATGTCAAAAGCTTCAGAAATAAGAGCTCACACAATTGCATCAAGTAAATATTTTTGGTTTTGTTTCTAGAATGAAGAATATTCAAAGTTCACCGATTCTAAGAACAAGAATGAGGAATACTAAATTCTGTAGTTTATAGATAGAGTTAACTGAATTATAGAATTATAGAATTTATAGATAGAATTAACTGAAGCAGAGCTATGCAGATCCTGGCTGACTCTTCTTTTAGTCCCAGGCCTCTAGTCTTTACTGCTATATTTTTAGAATGTTGTGTGCTTTGAGTCCAGTTTAACTCATGGTGACCCTATACAGCAGAGTAGACCTGCCCCATAGGATTTCCTAAGCTGTAATCTTTATGGCGGCAGATTACCAGGTTTTTCTCCCTAGAAGCAGCTGTTGACTTTTAGGTTAGCAGCAGAGCTCTTAACCAGTGTGCCACCAGAGTACCACTTTTAGAACAACCCCTGTCAATAAAAGCTCATTGCCATCAATTTGATTCTGACTCATAGCGACCCTATAGGACAAAGTAGAACAGCCCCCGTAGTATTTCCAAGGCATGCCTGGTAGACTTGCAGCCTTAGCACTTAACACTGGCTCTGCCAAGCCAAGCCAAAATATGAAGAATACACTTATTTTTCCAGTTGCTAGGTGGCACTCTTGCATTACTGGATAGGCTAAATACTGGCTAGCAAAATGCTGTGGCCTTTGAAAGACTTTTAAAAAGGGCAAAGACCTAATTTAAGAAGAAATATAGTGCCCCCTGGGTAAATCAGCACAATCTTTAGCTATGTTTTGGCATATATTTCTTTCTGTGTACTTCACTTCTAGGTTTTGTCCAAGTAAAAGAGGTTGGGGGAAGAAAGAGAGACTTGGAAAGAGTGGATTCTCCTGTGGTATGTGGAGGCCTTTCAGAGGTCAGGGAGAGCAAGAGAAGAGCGATGAAGGTGGAAAGAGGTACTAGGAGCAGAGGAGGTGGAAGAGGTGTAGGGAGGGGTCTGGTGTCCTGCTCCTTCATTGGTGCAGGACTGGGGACACTGCAGCATTTTGACGTGCTGGCAACTTGGTAGTATCCTCAGACCTTTCTGCATTTGGGGGGTCACATTTTCCAAGATGTGACTTTATTTTCTAAATAGAGATAAGATTCCCCTGTAATCTTAAAACTTTATGGATATACAGCAAAACCTGTATAAACTGGAACTCACGGGGACTGCCTTGTTTTTCACTTTTCTATTGCTCATCTTAGTGGAAAATATTTCAGTTTTCTTTGTGTGACCAGTATCTGTCATACATGGGTCTGGCTTTCGCAGGTCTTGCTGTATTAAATTTTTAGGAGTAACAGGGTAGTTGGCCCGTTGTTTTCTGTCGTGCCCATCTTTCCAGCTAAATATTGAGAAGAGACTTTGTTTCTTCAGTGTTTATTAGAACAAAGCTGGGCACACAGTTATATTCTCATCCACCAGGCGCTCATTGGAAACTCTAAGGGGCAGTTCTGTGCTATACCACAGGGTCACTATGAGTTGAACCTGACTCAACAGCAGTATGGGTTTTTTTTTTGCTTGATGTGAATTAAAACTTTGAAAATATGATTTAATTCTTAGATGCAACGTATTGGTGATGTAGTTGTTAAATATGGCTGCTAACCAAAAGGTTGGCAGTTTGAATCCACCAGATGCTACTTGGAAATCCTACTGGGGCAGTTCTACCCACAGTTGATGCGACGGCGGTGTGTATAAAGAAAATTAAAATTTTTCTAAAAATCTTCCTTTCCTTTCATCCACTTACTAAGGATCTAATTTCAAATAATACATTGTTGCACCCAGTTACAAAAACAGGGCAATCAGTAAACTTTTTCTGTTTTCCTTTTCCTTTTTAATGGTGATAAATATAACAAAAAAAGTTACTGTTTCAGCAATTCTCATGTGTTTCATAACGAATTATATTCATCATGTGGTTCAACTATCACCATTATCTGTTTTCCAGACTTTTCCATCATCCTTAATGGAAGCTCCCTGTCACCTAACCATTGTGCCTTCCTCTTCCTCTACCTCCTGCCCACCCCTGGTGACCGTTAATAAACTTGGATCTCTGTATACATGTCTATTCTAGGTAATTTATTTTATGTAAATCAGTCATACATAGTCCTTGTATGACTGACTTATTTCAGCCATCATGTTGTTTTCAAGGTTCATTCATGTTTTAGCATATATAAGGACTTCATTTCTTCTTATGTTTGAGTAATATTCTGTTGTATGCGTATACATGACGTTTCGTTTATCCATTTATCTGTTGATGGACATTTAGTTTATTTCCACGTTGTCACTATTGTGAATAGTGCTGTAGTATACAATGGTATGCAAGTATCTGTTTGCATTCGCACTTTTACTTCTTCTGGGTGTATACCCGGGAGTGAAATTGCTGAATCATATGGTAGTCCTATGTTTACCTTTTTTGAGGACCACCAAAGTGTTGTCCATAGCAGCTGTACTGTTTTACAGTTTCACTAGCAATGGAGTTTCTTCCCGTCCTTAACAATGCATTTTCCATTTTTTAAGTTTAGCCATATTAATGAGGTTGAAGTGACACCTCATTTTGATTTTGATGTGCATATTCCGTAATGACTAATGAGGAACATTTTTTTCATCTGTTTGCTGGCCGTTTGTATTTTTTTCTTTAGTGAAATGTTTATGTTCAAGTCTTTTGCTCATTGATTTGATTGTTTCTCTCTTTTTGTTACATTTACAGATTTTTTTTAAAAATATATGTTAAGGATTTTAAACTCTTATCTAGTACATGGTTTCTAAAAATTATTTTCCAATCTGTAGGTTGTCTCTTCACTTTTTGATCAAGTCCTTTGCATGAACAAAAGTTTTTAATTTTGATGAGGTCTCATTTATCAGTTTTGTCTTCTGTTGCATACACTTTCAATGTTTGTGTATGAATTCATGTTCAGAAACTAGGTCCTGGAGCATTACCACTATATTTTCTTCTAATAATTTTATGGTTTCAGTTCTTACATTTAGGCTATTTTGAACCAGTTTGCATATATGGTATGATATATGCACCCAAGTTCATTCTTTTTCTCGTAGAAACCCAGTTGCCCCCCATTGAATGGACTTAGCACTCTTGTCAGAAATCACTTTACCATAGATGTACAAGTTTATTTCTGGGCTTTAAGTTCTATTCCTATATACCTATCGTTATACTAGTACCAGACTGTTTTGGTTTGTCTACTTTATAGTAAGTTTTGAGATTAGAAAGTGAATCCTCTAGCTTTGTTCTTTTTCAAGATTGCTTTAGTTATGCTGGGCCTCTTGTGGTTCCATTTCTGCAAAGAAGGCTTTTGGAATTTTGATGACTATTGAACTGAACCTGTAGATTCCTGTAGCGAGTATTGACGTCTTTACAATATTAAATCTTGTCATTTGTGAGCGCAGAATGTCCTGCCATTTATTTGTTGTTTTTAGGTGCTGTCCAATTGGTTCCAACTTATAGTGACCCTGTGTACAACAAAATGAAACACTGTTTGGTTGTATGCGATCCTCATGATCATTGTTACATTGAGCCTGTTTTTGCAGCCTCCATTTATTTAGGTCTTCATTAATTTTTTGAAATAGAGTTCAGTGAGCAAGTCTTTCACTTCCATGGTGAAATTTATTTCTAAATATTTTATTCTTTTAGGTACTGTTGTAAATACAATTGTTTCCTTTCTAAAATTGCTCATTGCTGATGTGTGGAAACCTGACTCCCTTTTGTTTTTTGATATTGTATCGTGCCACTTTCTTGAATTTGTTTATTAGCTGTAGTAGCTTTCTTGTGGATTTTTTGAGATCTTTTGTTTTTTAACTGTGCTTTAAGTGGAAGTTTATAGTACAAGTTAGTTTCTCATGCAGAAATCTGTACTCACATTGCTATGTGGCCCTAGTTGCTGTCCCTGTAATATGACGGCATACTCCTCCGTTCCACCCGAGATTTTTTTCCTATGTTTGTTCAGCCCCCTCCTGTACCTTTTGCCTTTTGATGTTGCCTCTGGACAGGAGCTGCCATTTAGTTTCGTATATCTACTTGAGCTATATCTCTTGATGCTCTCTTCACCAGTATCATTTTATGTCTTAAAGTCTAATCTAATCTCCATCTGAAGAGTTAGCACTGGGAATGGTTTCAGTTCTGGGTTAACAGAGAACCCGAGAGCCATGTCTTCCAGGGATCCTGTAGTCTCAGTGACTAGTCTGGTGTTTTTACTAGAATTTGAGTTCTATACCCCATGTTTCTCCAGCTCCACCAGGGACCTATCAGGGCAATCATTGGTGGTAGTCAGGCACCATCTAGTTCTTTGTGTCTCATGCCAATGGAGTCTTTGGTTTATGTGGTTCTTTCTGTTTCTTGTGTCTTTGGTGTTCTTCATTGTTCTTTGCTTCAGTTGGGTTGGGGCTAATCGATGCGTCTCAGATGGCCACTCGCTAGCTTTTAAGACTCCAGATACCCCTGAGCAAAGTGGGATGCAGAAACAGTTTTTTAATAAACTTTGTTATGACAGATTACTTTGATGTCCACTGAAACCATGGTCACCAGACCCCTGTCCCTGCTATTCTGCCGTTGAAGTGTTTGGATGTATTCAGGAAACTTCTTACTTTTGGTTTGTGTTATCTTTCCCTTCTCCTAAGATAATTGTCTACCATCTAATTAGAGAATACCCTTCCTTCTCTTCTCCGTTTCTTTCCACTCTCATAACCATCAAAGAATGTTTTCTGTTGTTTAAACTTTTCCTTGAGACTTGGCTGGCTTTTGAGTTCTTAAAAGAATTATCTCATGTAGTATTTGTCCTTTCATGACTGACTAATTTCACTCAGCATAATGCCTTCCACAGTCATCCATGTTGTGCGATGTTTTGCAGATTCATCATTATTCTTTATTGTTGCATAGTATTCCATGTTTTTAATACATGTAATTTGTTTATCCATTTGTCTGTTGATGGACATCTAGGTTCTATCTGTCTTTTTGCTATTGGGAACAGTGCTGCAGTGAACATGAGTGTGTACCTGTTACCTCCTTTAGGATATATTCCAAGGAGTGGTACTACTGTATAGTATGTTACTTCTATTTCTAGGTTTTAAAGGAAGCATCGAATCAGTTTCAAAAGTGGTTGTACCATTTTACATTCCCACCAGCAGTGTTTAAGTGTTCCAGTCTCTCCCCAACCTCTGCAACATTTATTATTTTGTGTTTCTTGGATAAGTGCCAGCCTTGCTGAAGTAAGATAATTTCCCCTTGTAACTTGGATTTACTTTTGTCTAATGGCTAATGGAGCATTTTGTCGTATATCTGTTGTCTTCCTGAATGTCGTCTTTGGTGAAACTTGTATTCCAATTCAGGACTTGGGACATTTTGGCTTTTACAATTATGTAAGCTGTTTCCTTTATGTAAATCTTTTTCTGTACATGTTATGTGTGCTACTGGTTTTGCCTCCTACAAAACGCAGCCTAAGGCATGTATCTTATTCCTGATGTTAAGGGAATCCTCTCAAAGTATATTAGTTCTTGGCTTTTCATAAGATGCTCTTTGTCTTTTTGAGAAATTTCTGTTCTGTTCCTCTCTGTCTGTGTCATCTAGTGCTGCTATATACAGCGTTACCACAAGTGGATGGCTTTAAAAAGAGAAATTTTATTTTGTCACAGTTTAGTAGGAAACCCTGCTAGTGCGGTTAAATGTTACATCTGCAAACCAAAAGGTTGGCAATTTAAATCTGCCAGGTGCTCTTTGGAAACTCTATGGAGCAATTCTCCTATGTCCTGTAGGGTCTCTTTGAGTCAGGAATGACTCAGCAGCAGTGGGTTTGGTTGGTTTTTAGTAGATTAAAAGTCCAAATTCAGGATGTCACCTCCAGGGGAAGGCTTTCTGTGCTGGCTCTAGAGGAAGGTTCTTGTCATCAGTCTTCCCCGGGACTGGAATCTTCTAAGGCACTGGGACCCTGGTCCTTTCCAAAGAGCGTGCTCAGCTTCCAGAACTGCTTCTTGGTGGTATGAGGTCCTCAAACCTTACCTTGCCCCCCTTTCTTTTATATCCCAAGAGGCTGTCCCAAGCCACAGTACAAGTTAAGCCCTACCCCACCACCTTAGCAGCTGCCATCCTCCTCATTAACATCAGCAGAGGCAGCGTTTACAGCATACACATACTGGGAATCGTGGCCAAGCTAAACTACCACATGCATTTCTCTACACATTTTTTGGGCAACACAAGTTCAATCAATGACATTCTACCTTTTTTTTCCTGAAAATACCACATTTTTGCAATGTACAAAACATATTTACCCATCATAGCAATTGTCCCAAGTCCAAGTTCAAAATCCAGAATTTCCTTTTTAGTTGTGAAATCTAGAACATAAGTAAACCATTTCCAAAATAAAGTGATAGAACAGAGAGTCATAAGTTAGACATTTTCATTACAAATGGGAGAGAGAAGCCAACACAGGCAGCAAGCAAGTCAGCAGAGCACAGTGCGTTAGTCCTCAAAGCTTTGAAAATAGTAGTCCGTTTTATGAGACATTCTACACGATGGCCCTGTCCTCTAGGCTGTAGGTATGGGTGCACTCTCCAGATTCAGAGTAGAGACCCCTTGACAGTGTACTGTAGCTCTGTCTTTTAGGCCCCCTGGGGTAGTAACTCTGCTCCATTGGCGTTAGGTGCATGGTTTTTGTAGTTGGTCTGAGTGGCATCTCCACCAGGAGTTGTGGCTCCACTCTTAGAAATCCCTGAGGTCATGGCCATATGTTTTGAGACTGAGGCAGCTCAGCTTTTCATACTTTTCATTCTGCTTCCTGTAGCCTTGTGGCCTTGGCCTGAGGCCCACTTTTGCCCTGCTGGGGCAAGGTTCCACAGATTTAAGTGCAAGGAAACCTCCTATATGCAAGCACTCAGCTCTCTTGCTCCACAGGTCAGTTTCCCTCCCTGGATCCACTAAAGCACTCCTCTCTGCCAGGAAACCTTTGCAAAGGCTGTCAGCTCTCTAACTCCATGGGTTGGCTCTAGTGCTGTCTTGCACTGGTCTAGTTCTGCTGCTGTCTGTCTGCTCCTGCTGCCAGAGATCCCCTGCTGCTTGTTTCTCACCATCTGTGCCTTCTTTGATGGTAACAGTTCTCCTCGGTTCCTTCTGAGTCTTCTATCCATTCAGTTTCAAAACTGCTATCTCATTTTAGGTATCTGTTGGAGCAGACCCCCACTCCTGATACCCAGTTTTTGTCTTAGTGGTCTAGTGCAGCTATAACTGAGATACCCCAAGTGGATGGCTTTAAAAAGAGAAATTTTACTTGTCACAGTCCAGTAGTTGAAAGTCAAAATTCAAGGTGTCAACTCCAGGGGAAAGTTTCTCTGCTAGTTCTAGTAGAAGGTCCTTGTCATCAGTCTTCCCCTGTATTGGAGCTTCTAGATAGTGCTCAGCTCCCAGCACTGCTTTTTGGTGACATGAGGTTCCCAAATCTCAGCTTGCCTCCCTTTCATTTATATCCCAAGAAGCTGCCCCACGCCGCAGTTAGTCCCACACATTAAGTCTTGCCCTACCAACTCAGTGGCTGCCCATCCTCACTCATTAATATCACCAAGGCAAGGTTAACAGCATGCAACATATCCGGAACCATGGACCAGTCAGTCACATATGTTGCTATACACATTTTTTGAGGAATGCAAATTCAGTCTATGACACTCTTCCTCCCATTTTTTTTTTTTTTTTTTAATATTTGCATTATGGCCTTATTGCCAGAGCATCAGATAATTCCACATTATTGATCCCCTTAAGTCTTACCACTCAATTTGCATCCACAGGTAAAAATAATGCTTGTATTTGTGTTTATGTTATAACTTCTGCAATTATTGTTTTATGTGAAACTTATTCACCAGCAAACCCTTCAATAAGGATTTAAAGGAATAAATCACTATGTTTCACATGTTCATAATGTCATTTTGGAGGTGAAATTTTCTGCTCATTGCCCAGAATCTCCTGGTGTATAATGTGCTGTGTGTCACAAAGACTGATGCCATTCTGATTTTTTCTCAGTTTTAAGTAACTTGGATTTACTCAGTTTTTTGGTTAGAGGTAGGAGACTCGATTCTGAGAGAATTTGTTTTTTTCTATTTTCATATAGTTCAATCATTCTGGTATCCTGGAATGATTTTCTTTGGTACATAGCATGTCCTTTTATACTGTTTTATTTCAGGAAAATTTTCTGAACTATAGGTTTAGTATTTTTTCTTTTCAGAGGTTTCACACACTTCTGAACTTCTTTTGGAGTTGGATGTTCTTTATGATTTATTAATCTATCATTTTCTTTTAAATCCTCTTTATGTTTTGGTTCTGTTTGGTAGTTTTCTTTTGTCCTTTCTTGGTCAGTTTCCCTTGCTATACTCTCTGGTACCTATTTGCTCCCGTGTTCCCTGTACTTTAGTTCAATTTCTGAATAACTCCCTTATATTTCTAATGATTTCTTCAGTCTTGTTGCTTCTTTTTACTATCTTCAGGCTGTCTCATCCTCTCTTTCCAGAGCTTTCCTTATTCTAATTTATACTCTTTTATGGCTTCTTTTGTTCTCTATTTCTTTTAACTCATTTTGAAATAGCGAGTTACACTTCACATCAACTTTGTGGCTATATTTTCTGGTATACCTTTATTGTGTTTTTATCTCTAATCTAGCTCATTATTGACTCTCTCTTTCTTAGAAATTCTTTGTATTAGGATTGAACCACCACCTTCTGTTGGTGTTATATATTATTTGTTTCTTTTAGGAAGATGTTTCACTACAGGTCTGGGAGTAGACCACAATACTTTCCTAGGTTCATAACTGTGTTACTGTTAGCTACTATCCAGTTCACTCCTTCTCATTATGTATAACAGAATGAAGTATTTCCTAGACTATGTCATACTCATAACTGCCAGTATGTTCAAGTCCATTGTTGGAGGTATTCTGCCAGTCCTTCTTGCCTAGGGACATCCTCAGCCTTGTTGGTTCTTTTACTTTCAAACATGATGTCCTCCCTCAAGGTGATGTTTCCAGAGCAAGAATGTCAGACAACGTTCAGCTGTAGTCCGTAGGGTTTTCATTGGCTAATTTTCAGAAGTAGACTGGCAGGCCTTTTTTCCTTGTCTGTCTTAGTCTTGAAGTTCCACTGAAACCTGTTCACTATGGGTAAACCTGCTGGTATTTAAAATATTGATGGTACACCATCACAGCAGCATGGAAGCCAACAAACTAGCAGACTCCAGGGTTCTGTATTCTGTTCTAACTAGAAACTATAAGAAAATATGGCTTTTCCTGTAGCCCCCTTTCCAGTATACTCTGATATACAGTCCCCTATTTGTCTCACCTACTAGTATCTAATCTCTGATTCTCTTTTTACTGCCCAGGTCACATTCTGGTGATTTTGGCTTTTCACTTCTTGCATTTTCTCTTTGGTGTAGTGCTATCCTGGAAGGGAGCCGTCGTCCTCCCCAGACCTGTCACCTGCCCACAGCCTTCTTGCAGAGCCCCTCCTGACTCTGCCTGTTGTTTCAAGATCTGGACACTGCATTTACCAATAGAAGGAAACCTCCCTTTGGGGATTTTAGAAAGTTTTGAATTCCTGACTCTTAGATTTTCCTCTATTGCTGGCCCCCATGAGCCGTGATGCTGTTGGATCTTTGTTTTTCCCTGCTTGCGTTCTGTTCTGGCATTTGTGAGGGAACCTCGTTACCTAGTTTTATGGAATCTCACATCCATGGGTTATTTTCTTTTCCTTTTTTTAAGACTCTGTATCAATCACCTTTCAGATTATTGAAGCAAACCTGAATGGAGAATTGAACTTGAAAATAGAAACTGAATTAGTGTGCGTTACAACTCATTTTAAAGATCTTGGAAGCCCTTCATTAGGTAAGTTTTACAGTGGGTTATATGCTGCTTTTCGTAAATGATATACCTTATTGATGTCTCTAAATGTAAAAATAGGAGGCCTAGTGGCATAGTGGTTAAGAGCTAAGCTGCTCTACAAAAGGTAGGCAGTTCTATTTGAACAGCTGCTCTTTGGAAACCCTATGGGGCAGTTCTGCTATGTCCAGTGTAGTCACTGTGAGTTGAAAGTGACTTAATGGCAGCAGGTAAATGTAAGAAGGTGGGAATTTGGTTGACTAGTTGTTTATGCTTAGGGAGAGAATAAAAGAAGTAATTTGCCTTTCACTGGCACAGTGGAAAAGTTTAGCCTACGTAAGAATAGCTCAAAGAAACCTCACTGCCGTCAAGTCAGTTCTGACTCATAGAGAGTATAAGGTAACCCTAAATGGCTAAATGAGGGTCTCTTTGCTCATCTATAAAATGAGGAGTCAAGCTAGATGATTTCCAAGATTCTTCTTAAGAAGTTCTCACACAGAATGGAGTCAGAAAGGTTAGCTCAGACTTCTTTTTGTAACATGTCAGATATGTTCAAGCAGATAAATTTTCTTACTTGATCAGAAATCAATTTTTATTTCATGCAAGGTGATGAGGGCCTACTGAGTCAGTCAGTAAGCAGTAAATCTAGAGTGCTGATCTGTTGACTAATCAGTCCTGTAGGGCTTAGGCTTGCATATTGTAGATGACAGAACAGTGGCACAATCTAATGTTCATTGGACTTCAGTTCTTGAGTTAAAACAATTTTGTAAAGATAAAACTTCAAGTCCAGAGGCAAAATCCACTAAATTGTGGTTGACAAAAGGCCCAGTTCTTGTACTCGACGAGAAATTGATTGGGATAGATTTTTGCGTACACTGTAGTGAACCGATGTTTTCATTGGAACAGGTGGTTGGTTGGCACACAGGCATTGTCTGATTGGCAATAGACCCGCTTGTCTCAAGTTTTTCGATTAAATGTCAACTTGTTCTCCAGGTGGGATGATCGTGCACATCATAAATTTCACATAACGCGTGGAATGTTTGGTGAATGGAACACCCATTTTGATGACAAACTTTAATGATTCCTATGTGTTGTAGAATCTTGTAACTTCTTGGCTGTTTGTCAAGACTAATCAAAAAAGTCATAAATATGGTTGCTATAGCTTCACAAATATGGCCCCCATGAACTGTCAAAAATAGGACATCATTATTGTAGACCCTTCACAAGGAAAGTCTTATATATGGTACTGCCCTAGAACTTGAAAGAATGCTTTCTTTTATTCAAATAAGAGGCCTTGCAATACCTTTATATATGTCAAATTTTACATGTACCTGCCAAGTGCCAAGTACTGTCAAGTGTACAGTGAGCACTAATGAAGACACATTTCTTTTGATCTAAACTTTTAAATGTATAGTGAGTACTAATAAAGACACTTTTCTTTTGATCTAAAGTTTTCTTGGGTCCTATCTTAAATCCCCATGGAATTAGCATAGTATTTTATATAGTTGTTGTTGTTGTTGATGTTAGGCACCCTATAGGTGATTCTGGCCCATAGTGACTTATATGTACGGCAGAACAAAACACCACTGGGTCCTGCACCATGCCCGCAATCACTTTTATGCTTAAGTGCATTGTTACAGATGCTGTGCCAGTCCATCTTGTTGAGGGTCTTCCTCTTTTTGGCTGACCCTCTACTATACCAAGCGTGTTGTCCTTGTCCATAGATTGATCCCTCTTGACAAGATGTCCAAAGTTTGTAAAACATAGTCTCACCATCCTTGCTTGCAAGGAGCACTGTGGTTGTACTTCATCAAATACAGATCTGTTTGTACTTTTAGCAGTCCATGTTCTATTCAATATTTTTCTCTAACACCACAATTTAAAGGCATCTGTTCTTCTGTCTTCCTTATTTGTTGTCTAGCTTTTGCATGTATATGATGCAGTTGAAAATACCATGGCTTGGGTCAGGTGCACCTTAGTCTTCAAGGTGACATCTTCACTTTTCAACACTTTAAGGAGGTCTTTGGGGCACATTGTCTCAATGCAATGCATGTTTTGATTTCTTGAATGTTGCTTCCATGGGTGTTGATTGTGGAAACTAGTGAAATGAAATCCTTGACAACTTCAGTCTTCTCCATTTATCATGATGTTGCTCCCTCATCCAATTATGAGAATTTTTGTTTTCTTGATGGTGAGGTGCAGTGCATACTGAAAGCTGTGGTCTTTGATCTTCATCGGTGACTGTTTCAAGTTCCCTTCACTTTCAGTGGGCAGGGTTGTGTCATCTGCATAATGCAGGTTGTTACTGAGTCTTCCTCCAATCCTGATGCCTTGTTCTTCATGGAGTCCAGCTTCTCACATTGTTTACTCAGCACACAGATTGAAAAGGATGGTGAAAAAAAAAAAAAAGAAAAGGATGGTGAGAGGATACAACTTGCGACGCACACCTTTCCTGATTTTAAACCATGCAGTGTTCTCTTGTGGTCACACAACTGTCTCTTGATCCATGTACACATTCCTCATGAGCACAAATGTTCTGGAATGCTCATTCTGTGCAATGTTAGCCATAATTGTCATGATCTACATAGTCAAATGTCTTTGCATGGTCAATAAAACATATGTAAGCATCTTTCTGGTATTCTGTCCTTTCAGCCCAGATCCATCTGACTGACATCAGCAATGATGTCAGTCTATGTCTTTTTCTGAATCTGACTTGTGTTTCTGACATGTGTTACAGTCACTTTTGAATGATCTCCAGTGAAATTTTACTTGCATGTGATACTGTCCAATAATTTCTACATTCAGTTGGCTCACATTGCTTGGGAATAGGCACAAATATGAGTTTCTTGCATTTATTTGTCTAAGTAGCTGTCTTCCAAATTTCTTGTCATAGAATGAGTGAGCACTTCCAGCACTACTTCCATGTGTTGAAACATCTTAATTGATATTCTACCATTTTTTGGAGCCTTGTTTTTCACTATTGCCTTCAATGTAGCATGGACTCTTTCTTCAGTACCATTGGTCCTGATCATATGCTACCTTTTGAAATCATTGAACGTTGACTTTGTTTTTTGGTATAATATCTTTGTGTATTCCTTCCATCTTCTTGTGATGCTTCCTGAGACTTTTAATATGTTCCCTATGAAAGTGACAGCATATGGTAGAAAGCAGGTATGAACAACTGGACTGCACCATAAGCTAAAAGGTTTTCTAAATACAACCCAAAATTTAAAAGGACAGAGTAGCAGGGCCAGGCATCTGGAGACCATGGTTTCAGGGGACATTGAGCTCAGTTAGCATATCTAGTGTTTTTCTGAGAAATTGGTCTGCATCTCATATTGGTGAATGGTGCTTGGGGTCTTAAAAGCCAGCCAGCTGCCATCTAAGGGACATCAGTTGGTCCCAACCCATCAGAAGCAGATGAAAACCAGGAACATCAAAGACACGAGCAAAATGTAAGCCTAGGAAACAGAAGGGTCCATATGATTGGGAGACTACATCAGCATGAGACTAGAACTAGATGGTACCGTGCCACCTGTGATTGGGGACACAATGTAGAGTCCTTGATGGAGCATGACAAAAAGAGATGCACAGTTCAAAAACTCTACTAAAAGCCCAGAATTGATGGTTTGACCACCAGATTTGCTGCTGGCCCTGAGCTGAAACCAGTACTGAGGTCAACTCTTCAGACAAGAATGGACTGGACTCAGGGCACAGTGTAATCATGTGGCGTGTGTACTCTTACTGGTTTCTTTCTAGATGGGAGAAAAGATGGTGGAGAGGAGGGGACAGGTGTTCCTTAAGAGGGTACTCGATGTAAAGAATGAAAAGGAGGAATGTCCTGTCACAGGGTGAGGAGAGCAGATTGAGTTGCAGGTAGGCAGGCATGCAAAATTGATTTGGATTGTATACTTTCACTTAATCATAGTTAAAAAAAAAGGAGAAAAACAATCCCATATGGAATCCTTCACTATTGCAACTTGAAGCCTAAATATTTTCTTCAGTTTTCAGCTTGAGAAATGCTAAGTGTGTTCTCCCCTTTTGGTTTTCTATTTCTAGCTCTTTGTATATGCCGTTATAATAGTTTATCTTCTTGAGCTGCCTTTTGAAATCTTCTGTTCAGCTGTTTTATTTCATCATTTCTTCCTTTTGCTTTGGCTACTTGATGTTCAGAAGCAAGTTTCAGAGTCTCTTCTGACATCCAATGTGGTCTTTTGTCTCTTCTTTGTCTTTTTAATGACTTCTTGCTTGCTTAATGTATTATGTCTTTGATGTCATTCCATAACCACCTGGTCTTTGGTCATTAGTGTTCAACAAATGCATCAAGTATATTCTTGAGATGGTCTGTAAACTCAGGTGGGATATACTCAGGGTTGTATTTTGGATCTCATGGACTTGTTCTATTTTTTTTTTTTTTTTTTTTCATTTTTAACTTGAATGCATAGATAATCAATTGATGGTCTGTTCTGGAAGTCAGCACCTAGGTCTTGTTCTGACTAACGATGAGCTTTCCTGTCATCTCTGTCATGGATTGAATTGTGCCCCCATAAAAATATGTACAGTAATTTGGCTGGGTCAGCATTTCCTGTATTCTGTGATTGCCCTCCGTTTTGTGGTTTTGTGATCCTAATCTCTGCCTGTGGCTAATAGATAGGATGACTATGTTAAAATAAGATTAGTGTGGGACTGCAACACCCTTGCTAAGGGAGTGTCCTTGGGCTGTGGCTTACACCACCTTGTATCCTTTCATCCTATGGGAGATAAGAAAAGAGTGAAGCAAGGAAAGAGTTGAGAACCTCACACCATCAAGAAAACAGCACTGGGAGTACATGGCATTCCTTAGACCTGAAGTTTCTGCACCAAGATGCTCCTGAACTAAAGACTGATGTGACACAAAGACTTTCCTCCAGAACTGACAAAGAGGAAAAGCCTTTCCCTGGAGCAGACATCCTGAATTTGGACTTGTTGCCTACTGGACTGTGTAGGAATAAACATTTTTCTTTTTAAAGCCACCCACTCTGTGGTATTTCTCTTAGAGCAGCACTAGCTGACTAAAACATCTCTTTCTACAGATGTAGTTGATTTCATTTCTGTGTTTCCATCTGGTGAGGTCCATGTGTATAGTTACTGTTTATGTTGATGAAAAAGGTGTTTGTAGTGAAGTAGTTGTTGGTGTTCCATAATTCTGTCATGTGGTCTCTGGCGTCATATTTATCTCCAGGGCCATATTTACCGACTATGATCTGTCTTTGTTTCCAACTTTTGCATTCCAGTACCAGTAATTATCAGTGTGTCCTGATTGTATGCTCTATCAATTTCAGACTGCAGAATCTGGTAAAAATCTTCAATTTCTTAATCTTTGGCTTGTGTAAATTGGTGTCGTGATTAAGTGCTACAGCTGCTAACTGAAAAGTCGTTAGTTCAAATATACCAGGTGTATGTTGCCAACTTTATGGGACAGTTCTGCTTCATCCTATGAGATGGAATCGACTTGACATCATTGGGTTTTTACATGGTTAAAATGGATAAATGCTGGCTTCGGAGTGACTATATATGTGGGTAGGTTATGGAGTTTCTATCAGGACAAACAAATGAACAAAAGAAAACCCACAAAACTAAGTCTGTTGCCGTCAAGTTGACTCCAACTCATAGGGAACCTGTAGGACAGAGTAGTACTGCCTCATAGACTTTCCAAGGATATCATTGTGGATTTGGACTGCTCAGCTTTTAGTTAGCAACTGTAGCCTATAACCGTGCTTCTAGGGTTTCCAGTATTCCTACAGGATGCTAATCAATGAAAATGTAAATAACTTATTTAAGACTCATTAATGTCATCTCTGAGTTCCTGGTTACATGTCTTGATGATATATTAAAGAAAAATATTTATGTCATTTTAGACTCTGAAAGTGCATCTCAAGGTAGAAACCTGGAACAAATGGCCGAAGTGCGCATAGATATTAAGAAGCTCCTACAGTTTCTTGCTGGGCAGCAAGTAAATCCTACAAAAGCTTTATGCAGTGAGTCTACATCTTTATTTTTGTATTGCAAATATTTTAATCAAATGTAATCTAACACATTTTATGCAGTCTTGTAAATGTGGGGGAAAAGAAAAACCTCAGATATAGAAACTCCAGTTTTCCAGAGCAATGTAAAAATGGCATGGCAGCACTATCTAGCTTCTTGTCTAGCTTTACAGGCGGGAAGGAAAGTCGTTATCAGCAACAGCAGCCCAAAGCTGATCCCTGTGAGGTAAAGATCAAAAAACAACTCCTCTCTCCCAACCTTTTTACCAACGCTGGCACCAGCTATGGCACTCTCTACTTTTATCAACCTTGACACCAACTATGGCACTCTCCACTTCTCTGCTTGGTTTGGTAATTTGTTCCAGTGATCACATGGAACCCATAGACCATACTCTTGATTATGGGTTTTCTTAGGCAAGTGCCAGTTTACAGTTTAGGATCCAGAAAGACTCAGGATACAGTTTTTTTGGTCAAACAGTATCTTGACCGTGCTCACAAGAAGCCCGTGTGCTGTGTCCCTCTGGTCTCCTAGTTCTTATGCCTCTGCTGGTACCGTATCTGTACTGCTGCTTTTCACTGTCTCTAGCCAACTTTGATGTTTTAGCTCCCATTCTGTTACCTGAGTCTAAGAGGTTCTCAGTACAGGGATCCTGTGCTCAAAGGACATGTTCCACTCCTAGCTCTTCCTTCTTAGTGGTAGTGACATCTCCATTTCCTTATCTGGGATAGCTCACTTTAAACTTAGGGGGATGACAAAACCGACCAAATGCCTCGATAGAGTTCCATGTACCTTATTTCTGTGGTTCCACCCCCACAATGGAAAGTCTGGTGGCATACTGGTTAAGTTCTATGGCTTCTAATCAACAGGTTGAAAGTTCAGATCTGCTAGGTGCTCCTTATAAACTCTATGGCTCAATTCTCCTTTGTAGGATCACTGTGGTTTGGATTTGACTCAATGGCACTAGGTTTGGTTTTGGCAGTTTACCACCACAGGGATGCCAAGGACTTTATTTGTATTGCTAGCAAGCTATCCAATCCCCTTGTTTGGCCATAAGCACCTTATTTGCATAGTCCCACCCAATCTGTTCATGGGAGTTACAAGACCATGGCTAGAACAATCTGTATAAAATTGATCCATCATACTACAGACAGGTTGTTTCTTAATGAGAAGAAACTAGAAGGTGAAAATGCCTGGCAGAAGAACACGCCTGGCACCGTTTGTTCCTGACAACCTGTGGCCACGCTGGGACACGGCTGAGCTCTATGTTTGGGTAGAGGGGCTTAGCAAGTGGCCCTGACTGGCTGTCATGAATCAGGTCTGTGCCTGGAGAGAAGCTCTCAGAGAACATGGCCTCATAACCCAATTTTTGTCATGTTAATGTACTTTTACTGAGAATATCTGATAGGATGTTACTTGGATTTGGGTTGTCAGCTGTGATGTTTTATCTCCTTTCTGTTTCTAAAACCTCCTCTGGGTTCATTGTCCTAGATCTTGGTATTCATTCTTCTTCTTAAGTACTGATTTCTCATGAGAATCCCCGGGTGTGTTTTGTCTTGTTTTCCTCAGATCACACCCTATTGTAGTACCCCCCATTCACTGACCACAAATGAGAAAGAGGTTACTTGCTAAGAACTTCACAAGGGTTCTTCTTTTGTTACTACTAAAATCTCAGCAATTTGAAAGAAACTGTGGCCTTTGTTTGAAGTTAGACCCTGAGTGCTGTACTTTTTTGCTGAAAATATGGCCATGAGTGGTCAGAGCTTAGAAGAGTCTTAGAGTTTGCCTAATAGCCTAAGCCTTCAATATACACAAAGAAGAAAAAGACCACTCTAGGTGGCTGTCTTAGGGGCAGCATTTTTGAGTAGAAGACACCAAAGGGAGCAGAAGAGATTGCAAAGGGGAGTAAATGCAGAGTGGTGAGTGCTGGCTGACTCAGGGAAGGCCCTGCATGGGTGATGGTACACAGGAGGAGATTTTGCCAGAGGAACAGAAGACCACTTAGAGAAAAGGCAAAGGAGTCTTAGGAGAGAGGTATACATGCCACATCTGCTGTGCTGTGAGGAGCTTTGACAGACTCTACCACACATGTAGGGCTGAAAGTAGTCAGAGCCGTGCTGCTCCACTGCAGGGTCCTTAAAAGTTGTAGATAAGCTTCTCAAAACGTGAATGTGCATATATGAGGTATGACAATAAAGTTCATGAGCTTTTTTCTTAGAAAAAGGGCTACATACCTCATTGCTGAATAACACCAAGGTCACCTTTGAAGTACTCACCCTGGGAAGCTATGCGCTGATGCCAATGTCTAGTCGACTCTTCAGAGCAATTGTGGAACTCTTTTTCTGGAATAGCCATCAGAAATGTTGTGGTGTTACTCTTGATGTCCTCAAAATGTCTTCCTGTCAGTATTTCCTTTATCTTCAGGTAAAGAAAAAAGTCACTGGGGGCCAGATGAGGTGAGTAGGGAGTGTGTTCCAGTACAGTTTTTTGTTTACTGGCTAAAAATTTCCTCACAGACAGTTCTGTGTGAGCTGGTACATCATTGTGATGTAGGAGCCATGAGTTGTTGGCAAAAAGTTCAGGTTGTTTTCATCTTTTTCATGGAGACTTTTCAGTACTTCCAAATAGTACAAGTGGTTAACCCTCCAGTTGGTACAAATTTATAATGAACAATCCCTCTGATGTCAAAAAGGGTTAGCAACGTTGTTTTGACTCTTGATTTGGACTGACGGGACTTTTTTTGGTCATGGAGAATTAGCTGACTTCCATTGTTCACTCTGACGCTTTGTTTAAAGGTCATATTGGTATACCCATGTTTTATCACCTTTTGCCTCTCCAAAAGGTCTTGGCAGGTGTTGTAGTCAGCTAGTGCTGCTCTAACAGAGATACCACAAGTGGATGGCTTTGACAAAAGAAAACTTAATTCTTACATAGTCCAGTAGGCTACAAGTCCAAATTCAGGGTGTCCACTCCAGGGAATGGCTTTTTCTGTTCGCTAGCTCTGGAGGAAAGTCCTTGCGTTGCATCAGTCTTTGATCAAGGAGCCTTTTGGCGCAGCAGCCTCAAGTCTGAAGGATGTACTCTACTCCCAGTGCTGCTTTCTTGATGATGTGAGGTTTGCAATTCTCTGCTTGCTTCCCTCTCTTTTTATCTTCCCTAGGATGAAAGGATAAAAGGTGGTTCAAGCCACACTCCAGGGAAACACTCTTTACAATGGAGCAGGCAGGTGACCTTAGGAAGGAATTTATAGTGCCCCACCCATCCACTTTAACATACAGCATAGGAAAGTCACAAGATGGAGGGCAATCGCGTAACACTGGTAATCAGAACCCAGCCAAATTTGTATACGTATTTTGTGGGGGACACAATTCAATCCATGACAGCAAACTTCTACTGTGCTTTTATTCATTGATGAGCTCGCTCAGGACCATTGTTGCACACGCTTATTTTCATGCAAAAATTTTCAGTTAAGATTTTCCTGTTTCTCTATCAGTGTTTACTTGGTCTTTCATGCTTCTCACCGTTAGCTGACAATTTTGATGTACAATTGTATGAATGTTTGCAATGTTTTTGTCAGTTCTGCTCTTTGCTGGCTACCCTAATGTCTCTCTGTAAGTAACTCTCTTTAAATTCGATCCATGACAGCAAACTTGGACTCTGCTTTTGTTCATTGGTGAGCTTGTTGAGAACTATCTTCACAAACACTTGTCTCATACCAAAATTTTCAATTAAGATTTTCCTGTTTCTCTATTGATGTTTACTTGGTCTGCCATGCGTCTCACAATCAGCTGATAGTTTTGACACACAATTGGATGAATTTTTGCAATGTTTTCATCAGTTCTGCTTGTCTCTGGCCACCCTGACTTCTCTTCATCAGTAACTCTTTCTGTCTCCTCAGAAAAACATTTAATCCATTTGTACACTGCTGGTTTCATCATGACATTACCCCTATAAACTTGAACTAACATATCCCTGATTTCACTTCCACTCTTACCAAGTTTAACAAGAAATTTAATATTTGTTCACTGCTGTAATTCAAGCTCCATCATTCTCACGATGACACGCTAAAACACGCAACAACAATAATGAATGCTACTTAGCAAGACACCACCACACATTGACATGAACATAGCTGTGAAACTCTGATATACCAAGGTTATGAAACCTTACTGAGTTGTTTGCACAGTCCTATCAGAGTAAGTGCACAGTGACAAGTTTACATACTTAATTGTCAGACCTCATAAAGCACTTGGGGATCTTGTTAATGCAGATTCTTAGTTATGGGCCTCTTGCCTTCCTAGACCACCCTCCCTCCCTAACGCGCTCTACAGCCTGATTTTCCAGCAAGCTCCTTTGAGAAGTTAGGAGCTGAAGTATTCCTCTCTGCATGTTGGGAAACTGGGGCAGAGGAAAAGATAGGGTGATGGAGTGCCAGTAGAAGAGTGGCCCCTCAGCTGTATGGCCTTAGACCTTGGAATGCCATTTTGTGATGCCTTTTGAATAGTAATCCAGGCTTAATTAAGAAGACAGAAGAAGGTTATTTTTTAACTTTTGAAAAAATGTTTTTTATTGTGCTTTAAGTGAAAATTTACAGTTCAGGTTAATTTTTCATACAAAAACTTAAAGACACACTGCTATATAACTATAGCTGCTCTCACCAAACTATGACAGCATACTCTTCCTTTCTGCTATGAATTTTCCATGTCCATTCAACCAGCTCATGTCCTCTCTGTCCTTTCACTTTATACCTATGGATAGGAGCTGCCCAGTTAGTCTCGTGTACCTACTTAAGCCATAAAGCACACTCTTCATCAATATTATTTTGTGTGTTATAATCCAGTCCAATTTTTGATTGAAGAGTTGCTTGGGAAAACATTCAATTCCGGACTAACAGAGAGGCCGTGTCTTCCAGGGACACTCCAGTCTGTCAGACCATCAAGTTTGGTCTTTTTTAGTTTGAGTTTGAGTTTGAGTTCTGCATACCCTTTTTCTCCTACTATTTTCGGAACTCTTTGTTGTGTTCCCTGTCAGGGCAGTCACTGGTGGTGGCCAGGTACCATCTAGTTCTTCTGATCTCATGCTGCTGTGGTCTCTGGGTTATGTGGATCTTTCTGTCTCTTGTACTCATGTTTTCTTGTGCCTTTGAAGTCCTTTATTGTCTGCTGTAGGTGGCTTGGGACCAATTGATGCTACTTAGATAGCTGCTTCCTAGCTTTTTAGAACCCAGATAACACCCATCGAAGTGGTATGCATAACATTTTCTTAATAAACCTTGTTTTGCCAACTGACCTACATGTCCCCTGAAACCATGGTCCCCAGACTCCAGCCCCTGCTATCTGTCCTTTGAGCTGTTTGATTATATTTAGGAAAGTTCTTAAATTTTGGTTTAGTCCAGCTGTGCTGACTTCTCCTGTATTGTGTGTTGTCCCTCCCTTCACCTAACATAATTCTCATCTGCTAATTAATACCCTTCTCCTTCCCTGCCCATCAAAGACTGTTTTCTTCTGTGTTTAAACTGTTGTTTGAGTCCTTATAATCGTGGTCTCTTTCAGTACTGGACCTTTTGCTATTGACTACTTTCACTCAGTATAATGCTTTCCAGATTATGAGATGCTTCTCAAATTCATTGTTGTTCTTTATCATTGCATAGTATTCCACTGTATAAATATACCATATCCCATTCATCTGTTGATGAACACCCAGGTTAGTTCCATATTTTTGCTGTTGTGGCCAGTACTGCAATAAACATTGGTTTACATGTATGTATTCATGTGACAGCCCTTAGTTCTCTAGGATATATTTCAAGAAGTGGGATTGCTGGATCACATGGTATTTCTATTTCTAGCTTTTTAAGAAGGTGCTATACCAATTTTCCAACCCATAAGATGGTTGTACCATCTTATGTTCTCACTAGCAGTGTGTTAAGTGTTCTAGTCTCTCCACAGCCTCTCCAATATTTAGTATTTTGGGGCTTGGGGATTAATACCAGCCTTGTTGGGGTGAGATGGTATCTGATTGTAGTTTAGATTTGGATTTCTCTAGTGGCTAATGATCATGAGCAATTCCTCATTTATCTGTTAGCTGCCTAGATGTCTTATATGATGAAGTGCCCATTCATATTCTTTGCCCATTGTTTAATTGGGTTATTTGTCTTTTTCTTGTTGAGGTTTTGCAATACTTTATAGATTACAGAGATTAGATACCAATTGGACTCATGGTAACCAAAAATTCTTTCCCAATCTGTAGGTTGTCTTTTTACTCTTTTGGTGCTATTTTTAGGTGAGCACGTTAAATTTTTGGGAACACCCAGTGACCTGTTTTCTCTTCTGGTGTTTGTGCAATGTTAGTAATATTTTGTAGTCTGTTTATACTGTTATTAAGGCTCCCAGTGGTGTCCTTATTTTTTCTTTATAATCTTAGATGTTATATTTAGATCTTTGATATATTTTGAGTTAGTTTTTGTACACGGCGTGAGGTACAGGTCTTGTTTCATTTTGTTAAACAAACTGTCTTTTCCCCAATTTACAGACCTGGGCATTTTTGAAATATCAGCTAATCATAGGTGGATGATTTTATATCTGGATTCTCAGTTGTGTTCCATTAGTCCATATATCTGTTGTTGTACCAGTACCAGGTTGTTCTGACTATGCTGGCAATGTAATAGATTCTAAAGTCAGGTAGTGTGAGGCCTCCCACTTTGTTCTTCTTCGTTAATATTATACCTGTCCAGTGCTTTTTTCCTTTCCTTGTGAATTTGGTGATTTGTTTCTCTGTCATCGAAAATGTCATTTGAATTTGGATTGGGGTTGCGTTGTATCTATGGATTCCTTTAGGTGGAATAGACATTTTCACAACGTTGAGTCTTCCTATCCACGACCACGGTAGTTTTCTCCGCTTGTGTGGGTCCCTTTGGTTTATTGCAGTGGCGTCTTGTAGTTTTCTTGTACAGGTCTTTTGCATCTCTAGTTGGATTTATACTTAGATATTTTATGTTTTTGGAGGCTATTGTAAATGATACTGATTTCATGGTTTCCTCTTTTTTTGGTGTAAGTGAACCCAACTGATTTTTGAATGTTTACTTGTATCTTGATACTTTGCTGAAGTAGAAGATGGTTATTTTTATCAGCAAAGGCAGTTGACTGAGTCACTTGTACCTGAGTAAAATTTTGAGGTTCTAGAAGTTTTAGGAAAAAGACCCACATTGAACTTCTATTTTTTTCTTCTCCCTACCTTCTCCCTATATTTTCTGTCTTGGTGAGTAGTGTCATCCTGTTGTCAGCTCCTCAGTCCCTCCTCCGTCGTGCTTTCTCTGGCTTCTTTAGTCTCTATCCCACCTGGGTGAGCAGCCTGCCCCCATGCTGGGTAGGACCTGGTGCAGATCGTATCCTAAAGGATGCTTCTTCTACACGTCAGTCAGGGTTTTATTCCCACCTCCGTGTCCCTTGCCCAACCTTGAAGTTAGCTGTGATTGGGCCTCTGCAGCAAGGAGCTTGTCTGCTTTTCGTGCACCTGTTTCTTGTTGGCTCCTGGCTCTGGGTCTGGCACTTCCTGGCTATGTGGGACTTGCTCACCCTCTGACTGCAGTGCTGCTCACCTGCTGTGTCCTGTTTTTCCCCCTGTCACAGTGGGTGTGGTCCATAGTCCTGACCTTGGGCTCTGGACTGCATGTGTCAGTCCTCCTGCGTGCACTATGCTTTTCCTTTCCCTTTACTTCCCAGTGTTTTCTGAGGGAGAGAAACATGTTACACTTCTTCTGCATGTGGTTGGTGTGGTCATTTCGTTGTTTGCTGTGCAGCCTGATACCTTGTCCTCTGTCCCTATCAAGCACAGTGCTTAACTGAGCCTTTGCAGCATTTTGCAGGTGACAGAAGAGAGTGAGTTGGCCAGTTGAAGTGCTGTTTTCCTGCTAGTTTTGAAGCTAAGCCTATTTCAGATGTTAGGTGAAATCTTGGGCATTCTAGTTTTTTCATTACATTTATTATTGCATACTGGTGGAAAGCTGTTTTTACCTAAAAGTACCTTGATTTGGATAAATGTGGTTGAAACCTGGAGTAGTGGGTTTTCTCCAAAGTCTCCAGCAGCTTCACTCTCATCTCTCATAGGCTGCTGTGGGTGAGGGAGGGACTTGAACTAAATCCAGTGAGGGGCACCAGCTGTAAGAAAAGGTTGAGGGGCAGAGAGACTGCAAACTCAGCTTTGTTTGTGGCTGGAGTCCCCAGGTGCTCCAGAAGATGGAACATTGTTAACAAAGGAAGTGCAGAGTGAAAAGCTGTTTTAATATGCACATATAAAAGTGTGTGTGCTAGAATGGGTCTTTAAAATAACTTTTGTTGTCTTTTTTCTCCCCAGATATTGTGAATAACAGGATTGTTCATTTTGATTTGCTTCATGAAGATGTCTCCCTTCAGTATTTCATTCCGGCGTTGTCCTAACACTGCCTCTTCAGACATGGAGTTCAGAGATCTTTGTCATGATGGGAAGAAGGGATAGGCTTCGATGTTCTAAGTCGTTTCTCTATCTTCACAGTCTCATTAGACTGTTACACTTATTTCACCTTCTATAATGTTTTAACCAAAAATTGAATTAATGAAACACAGCTGAATAAGTACATTATTTCATATTATTTTTTTGTTGTCGTATCTGCTTTGTTTTGCTTGCTAGACATTAAAAAGACAAGCTGGCACTGATTTATGGAGACTTCAAATACTCATTTTTATTGAAGCTGTGAAAATCTCTGTATTAGAACCAGTTAAGTATCAGAATTAGTGAGTGAGTGTCTGTTGAGCTGGTACTTGTTTTTTTTTTTTTTCAGGGTACTGTTTCCTCATCAGCATATTGTAGCAGGCAGGTTTTTTTCATGCAGAAAGTAGAATTGGAGCACTTACAGTGACTCTCCTCAGCTCTCCTTGCTCTGATTTGTGGAGCTCGATAGTAGAAAGGATGGGCCCCTTGTTGCCTTGCCATGTGGTGGTTATTCAGAATGTTGTGGGGTATCTCAGAGACCCAGTATTGGAGCCTTTGTCCTGACTCACCGAGAGTAGAATCTTTCTCCTGTTGAGGCCTTCAGACCTGACATATGTGGAAACAGTAGAGCCAGCCCGGGCTTTCATCCTGCAGCATGTCTGAGTTCTACTCTGGGGTCAGTTTTGGTCTTTCTGGGGTCAGTATTGGATCTGGCATTCTAGAAGGAACACTAGTGTGTTTTTCTTTAGAGATGTCACTTCTAAAGAAAACTTCTAAGCTGGTGTCTGTATTAACTGATGAGGCCATATTTCTGTTTATGTACCAGCTACCATCCATCATCTTTCCCATTATAACCAAATCTCATGTGTCCTATGAAGATGAACATCATAAATATCATTTTAACTTCACATAACAAACTTTGAATTTAAAGCAGCTGTTTAGGATAAAGATGCAGATGGGAAATCAGAATTTTAAAATATATATATATTACAGCTTTTTCACATTTGCTAAAACCAGTGTCTTTGAATGACTCGTTTGATGTTTAATGTTGGATTAAATGGTTTGTAATATTCTGTAAAATAAACATTTAAAAAGCTGAGGACATAATTTATTTAAAACCTCTTTGCTGTCTTTGACATGTAACAAAATTAATTCTAGCTGTAGTTATAAAACTTAAAAATCCTGATGCAAATGACATAGTATGTCCAAATAGTTTATAAAACTTGTATTTGCTTTTAAAGAAAACTATCTGATACTTACCAATCTAGAAAATTGGTTATTCCTGAATTTTTAAATAACAATTTTTGCATGTATAAAGAAAATGTAGTGTTTATAGTAGAAGCTAATAGTAAAATGGCCTATTTTCTCATTTGTCTTACATGAAGTGCCCTCTGGTTTTCCTGATATCTTCATTTGTGTTATTTATTAGCAATAGCATAGTGGTGAGTATAGTGGTTGAGTTCTTTATGGCCATTGCAACAAATTATCAAATGCAGCAGAGGAATAGAGTGCCATGGAGAGATGGATGGTGTCAGAATTCATAAAAAGATTGGTGAGTGATAGTGTGTCTGACCTCTACCTCATAGGAATCGTTCTTCAGTTGATACTAATATTGATTCTCCTCTCTCCCTCAAATTAACTGAGGTCTGACAATGCAACACTGCAAACCATAGTTGTTTGGGTCATGTAGTGCTGCTGTAACAGAAATACCACAAGTTTATTCTTACATAGTCCAGTAGTCTACAAGTCCAGATTCAGGATGTCTGCTCCAAGGGAAGGCTTTGCTTCTGTTGGCTGTGGAGGAAAGTCCTTGTGTTGCATCAGTCTTTGTTCGGGGAGCATCTTCACACAGGAACCTCAGGTCTGAAGCACGCTGTCTTCTCCCAGTGCTGCTTTCTTGATGGTGTCAGGTTCCCAATTCTCTGCTTGTTTTTCTCTCTTTTTTTCCTCCTGTGGGATGAAAGGATAAAGGGTGGTACAAGCCACAGTCCAGGGAAACCCCCTTAGCAAGGGTTTTGCAGTCTCACCCTAATCCTCTTTTAACATAATCCTGTCTTTTAGCACAGGCAGAGATTAAGATGTATAGCATAGGAGAATCACAAAATATTGGGAATGATAGCCGAGCCAAATGGCTACTCACATTTGTTGGTGGGTGGGGGAGGAGGGATACACACACACACACACACTACACACACACACACACACAGTTTAATCTAGGACAACAATGAATCTTTTGAATGAATGATGAATAATTTTGAAGTGAACATTCAGTCGTTTTAAAAGTTGGGAAAATGTAACTTAGTTTAAAATCTGCTATGGTTAAGTAGATTTAAAACAATTTTTAAAATGTCACAAAACTAGAAGTAATTTTTCCAAGCTCCATATAGAATTTGTCAAGCAATACCTCATTTTAGTGATAATTATGGCTTGAGATTTTCGGCCTGTGTGGAGTGTGGCTAATTAAAAGAGCCTTAACCAGGATCAAGAACCTGGGATGTCTTTATAGAAAATTCTTGTCACAAAGCTGCTGTTGAGAGCTTACAGCTCCTCTACCTCTCTATTTCCTGTATGCCTGTAAAACATGGTGATTCTCACCTTCTGCAATAGAGAAGATTAAGAAAAAACTGGGAACTTCTGGAAATACCCAGTGCTGTTTTATTGAACGGAAACCCTGGTGGTGTAGTGGTGTAAGTGCAACCTCTGCTAACCAAACGTCGGCAGTTCAAATCCTCCAGGTGCTCTTTGGAAACCCTGGGGGACAGTTCTGCGCTAATCTGTAGGGTCACCATGAGTTGGACGTGACTCGACAGCAATGGGAGGTAGGGATTTTATTGAATAGTACCAAGCTCAAATTTTGTTAGGTAAAGAAGTAGCAATTATTCTACTGAGGAATAAATATAATTAAAAAATTAACTTATTTTAAGACTAACATTTAAAGTGTTTAGCTATCTTTTGAAATTGCTTCCTGGTCTTTAGGCAGAAACTTGCTGGCTGTGACTTGGGAGGATTTCCTAAGTCCTTACCGCATACAGACTGCTGTCCTCAGTGTTGGGGCGGATGAAGTCACCTACTCCTGGGCCTGGCTCCCGTTCAGTGCTCTATACGCCTTTGATAACCACTTCTTGAGTCAGCTTTGGGACAAATCCTGGGCTGAGTCAATGATACTTGAGAATTCCTGATCAGTACCTCAGTGATTAATAACAAAAGGGCTCATCATCCTCCATTACCCCTTTCTTGATGAAACTGCCAGCCAGCTAAGTGCCTTCGAGTGGGATCTGACTCATGGCAACCCTAGAAGCTAGGAATTGGTTATCTACCCTGTTTGCCTGAGGACAGGTTAACAGTGTGAAGCTGTTGCTGGTTGGCCAGTGCTGCTCCTGTCTCAAGGTTTATGCCTGTACCTTTAAGAATCAAGTGACAAGACACACAAAATCTTGACCCTCTAGACAAGGTTTATTCAGAAGCAGTCTTCAGACAGAGTTGGGAGGTACCCGATTGGAATCACAGCCTCAAAATTACTAGAAAAAGACCCAACAGAATTATTTAAATATTTTGGGGTTTAAAGATTTTGGGGCTGGGAGGGTACCCACCCTGTGTGTGTTAGGAGGGAAAGTACACCTAGAGACAGTTTCAAGAAGGTGTCTGCAGTGAAGGTTTCTGGGATTTGTAGTTTGCCTTTGATTCGCCAGTCTTGTTTGTAGTCTTCTGGCCAAATTTGAATGTACACCAGGGCTGGTTTTTCTGAAAAACAACTCACAGGAATTTTACATAGTTACATGAGACTTTATTTACATGTCCTAGGATATGGTAAAAACCTTTTTTTTTAAAATCCCCTTTTTGCCATCTACTGGAAGGTTTCTGCATAAAAGATATTCATGAGGTCTGTTTCTGGGCACTGATTTACTTGGAAAGCAATGGAAAAAATTTAAAAGAGGTTTTCAGACTCCCTAGCATCTGCCTCAATACCACCACACTTGGTGTGAAGGGCCATGTTCACAGTGGTATTCCTGGAGGCACGTGGCTGGAGTTCTAGTACATACTACTTCACTAGTAGTGAAGATATTTCATGACATTCATGTTCTTGATATATACTGCTAAGTGTGGTAGCTCTGAGGTAGGCAGAATGGTCTATGGGGAAACATACAATGGAAATCCTATGGAAAAGGCAGTGCTTCTTTCAGGTCAACATTTGTAAGACAGGGACCTTGAGGGCCTTTGTAAATAGTGTAACCACGAAACTCAACAATCAATAAGGGATAAAAAGATCCAATGATTAACTATATCCTGGGACAGTGAGATAAGACCCCCCAGCAATTATGTAAACATCTTCAAAGTTGTTTCTCAGATAGAACCAATTTCAGAGACATGCACAGAAAGTCCTTTAACTACTAGATGTCATTCTAATGGGGGTACCAGAGGGCTACAGTCAGGACCAGAGAATTGAACCGAGGGAGAGAGAAAAATGTGCATGCACAATACCCCATACTAAGTCAGGCTTCCCATTCCAGAAGCCGCTGTGACAGGAACCATCTTGAAGTCTAAACATGCCCACAACCAACGAACAAGCAGGTGCCTGCCAAAAAAGGAAATACTGCAGGTTCTCATCACTGATTTGTTGTCCCCAGCTGTATCCTGGACTTCAGTGGGCTATAAAAACCCAAACCCTGAACTACCTCAGTGGTGCAGCCTGCTGGAGTGCTATGTACTGTGCTGTTGCCCCACTTCTAAGCGCTGTCATTTTCCAGAAAAGATTGCTCTCCTGGGCCAACCAGGTCTCCCCAAGTAATTCTTTCTCATGGATCTGACAAGGAATCTTGAGCGTCTTCAGAGACCCACGATAACACCTGTATATGTATTCTAACAGGGGTAATCTAAAATGACTTTTGAGAGTCTTTTGAATTTTAGAATTTCTAGTACTGTGAGTGAACTAGCAGAATCATTTGTTACAACTGATAATACCCAAAGATTATCAGAGAAAGAAATTTGCCTATTTGGATACTGCTGGTGGGAATGTAATTTGAATAATTTTTTGGAGTTTAGTTTGGTGTTATGTACAGGAAGACTTAAAGAATGTATGTAGCGTCTCAATACTTCTGCTTAAAGGAATTTGTGCTAATCAGTAGAGATGTTCTAACACTGTTATACTACAAGAGTATAAATATCCTAATAATGGATTTATAGAAAACAAAATACCAAACACACTGCTGTCGAGTTGTTTCTGACTCCTAGAGACCCTATAAAAGTAGAGATTGGTTAAATAGTCTATGGTTTACTGTAAAATTTTGTACCCTAGAAAGTAAATGTTACAGAAAAAAATAGGTACTGGTATGGCAAAATGCCTGTGACTTACAGTTAAGTGAAGAAAGTGCATTAATGATATGCACAGTATAATCCCAATTTTGAAAAAAAGCGATGCATGTATGACTGAGGAAAAGATGAAGAGGACACATTGCACCATTTAAACTTGGTTATTGCTGTGTGGATTTTATTTCAATCTAGTATGTTTATATATATTCTTAAAATTTTATAATAAAAATGATTTAATTTTGTAGAGATTGAGTGTATTATTTGAATGCATTTTATGTTCAACTGGCAATTAGTCCCTGAATCGTGGGAGTGAACAGATAGACCTATGCTGTGAACTATTAGTGTTCACATTGTAACCAAAGATTGCTCAGATTCTTGTCCTTTCTTATTAGCCAACTGAAATAAGATGGTAAATACAAGGAGAACAGAAAGTGGCAAATTCACTGTGTGCACAGACAAGGTGCAGTGTTGTGTCTACAGACCATAAGGCTGCCTACTCTTTGTCCCAGGGATTTGGGGAGCTTTTTGTTTCCAGTAGTGTCCAGGGGTTGGGTTTGTTACCAGAATTCTCCTCCCTTAGCCCTCTCATGTCCATATTTGGAGGTTCAGATATTAAATCGGCTTCTCTCAGGGGACCCTTTACTTCCCTCCCTTCTTGAATGATCTCTGGTGAAACCGTTGACTGGGAATTATATTCCTTTCTGGGGATAATTGGATGGAAGTCAATCTGCACATGCTTCAAGGTCTAGGCTGGGCAGGTTTAGTGGATAGAGTCACCAACTGCTGGGATTTCCTGAAAAAGATTGCTCAAAACAAGTTGTGGTTAGCAAGACAAAGAAAGGAGGGGAAGGAATACTGGTTGGGGGTTTCAACATCACTTTCTGCTAAGTGGAAAACTGAACTTTTGACATACCGAAATTGTAAATGGTTTAAAATAATGGAGTGTGAGTCACTAGAAAAAAAAGATACTGTGTAGAGTCACTTCTGACTCATAGTGACCCTATAGGACGAAATACAACTGCCCTCTAAGGTTTCCAGGAAGTGGCTGGTGGATTCAAACTGCACACCTTTTTGGTTAGCAGCCAAACTCTTAACCACTTAATAACCAGGGCTCTACTTGATCACTGTTTGCATGTTTGAACAATTTCAGACTGAAGAAGCTGGTAAAAAATTTCAGTTGCTTCATCTTTGACTTTAGTGGTTGGTACATAAATTTGAATAATAGTCTTATTAACTGGCCTTCCTTGTAGGCATGTGGATATTGTCCTGTCACTGACAGCATTGTACATCAAGACAGATCTCAAAATGTTCTTATTGACAATGAACACAACACCCTCTTCAAGTTTTCATTTCCAGTGTAGTAGATCACGTGGTCATCTGATTAAAAATGGCCAATACTGGTCCATTTCAGCTCAGTAATTCCTATGGTATTGATGTTTATGCATTGTATTTCATTTTTGACAATTTGAATTTTTCTAAAATCACACTTGTTACATTGCATGTTCCAGTTATTAATGGGTGTTTGCAGCTGTTCTCATTTTGAGTGATGCCACATCAGCAAATGAAGGTCTAGAAGGCTTTACTCTATCCATGTCATTCTTATTTCTCCAAATTTCTTGTGGCACTGGTACCATTCTTAAAGGGGACTGCAGCCCCATTTCTGTTTTTGTCTTTCACACTGGCTTTCTGTAACAACATGGGTTTCAAACCCTCATTATTTTTGTGAAGTTTGTGTTAAGTTGTGGGGACTGCGGGTTTGTAACTTTCTCTGAAACATGTCTGAAAGATGTGTTCTTCCTGTAGACTGACTGTAGTGTTGTAAAACTTTGCAATAAAAAAAAAAAAAAAAATGTGTTCCAACCCTAGCAAGAGACTTGGTCAGTTGAGCAGAGAACTTGTAATTTCCAAAGCCAGTTGATGAGTTAAAATTAGGTGGGAAAAATATGAGACATAGTAAAAATTGAGAAAAACTTAAAGTGTTTAAACAAATTTTACTTTGATTACAGGCTTAAAAATAATTTCCAGGACCTTTTGGGTATTAATAATAAACTGAGTTAATAGATATATGTCATAGTTTAAATGTATGTTTGTTTTGCTTTTCAAGCAACAAGAGAAGATACATATAAATCTTAGTGAGTTAGTTTATTCTTGCTGTTTAAATGAATATACTGTAGAGGTTTGTTGAAAAATATTTGATATAGTCAAAAGTTTTGTGTGTCTGACAAAAGTTTAATGATTTAACTTATGAGATTCTTTGAGAGCATTAATATTAGAAAGAATTGGCTGGTTCACTGCTAAGTAACAATTTTCTCTGATTTCTGAGTAGACATTTACTTTCTTATATAATTTCTCTGAAAGACAAAAATTCGATCCCTCACTGAAATAATATTCACTGAGGCAGCAAATCATGCCACAGAACTCAATGGAGAGAAAGCTAAGGCTTAAACAACTTTAATATTGTTTCTTGTCTACCTGTAACAAACCTCTGACAGCTCTGAAACTTCATGGGAAGCCATAAGTGTCCTTTTCTGAGGGAAAAAGGTCAAAGGAGGCTTATTTGATATATTATATGACATGGGTTGAAATCAGGTGCCCAGTTCTCACTGGGTTAAAATTTATGTTGGTTATTTCCTCTTGTGTTTTGGCCTAATTTTAACTAATAAATACATAATGTTAAGTCATAATTTCATTAATTTTAATCACTATCTGGAAAAACCCTGGTTAAGTGCTTTGTCTGCTATCCAGAGGTCAGCAGTTCGAGTCCATTAGAGGCTCCTTGGGAATTATGTGAAACAGTCTTATTCTGTCTGATAGGGTTGCTGTGATTCAAGTTTAACTCCCTAACACTTGATTTGCTTTGGTTTTTATTGCTAACTTGATTATAAGTTTATCTAACATCATCAAAGCATTGGCTTTGGGGCATTCAGATTTTTTTATAAATCTATTTTATACTATATAAGTATTTAGAGAGTTAATCTTGATATGTCCTGACTATGTGGTATTATGCCTCAAGATTATTATGTATGATAACTGAAGTTCTTACTAATGTGGATAATAATTGTATTTAAAAATCGTTGCCTAAATTTTTTTTTGACAGATTGAATTTGTTTGACCCTTACATTTTGCATATTTTTATTAATCTAAATCTTAATAAGTTTTGTCATCTACAGTTTTTGCTGATTTTTCTGAAAACATTTGACCAGAATATCTCAATGAAGATTTTAGACTTATGAGAAGGACTGTGACTTGAGATATCCAAGGCTCTCCAGAATAAGTAAAACAGAGAACAATTATACAAGATTGGGTAAAGGAATATGCTGTGGGTCTTATGTAAAAATATTGTTGATATTTTAAGGTTCTGCTTTCTAAGATATAAAAAGCATTTTATTTTCTCCTAAGGTATTTAACTAATGGATTTAAATTTGAAGTTTTTTGGAGTACAGTTGCTAGAGAGACATGAAAAGCAGTTACTGATCCTATTTATGATGTATTTGAATTTGTTTCCTTGTTCAAAGACTGTAGGGTCATAGTTTCTTCAGTTATTTAAAATAACTGGCATGATATTGATAGTATTACTTTTTATTTCCTAATTCATTGTATGGTATCTGAAATTCTGAAAACTTTATGGCTTTTCCCCATGCCATCAAGGAAGAGGCCTGAGAGATAAGTGTCCCATTTACATTAGAAAATGTAAAAGACTAGTTCTTAGTTAGGGACCTAGGAAAAAAGAGCCAGCAGTTTTATGCTGACTGAACTCACCAAGCCTTTTTGAAAATGCTGGTGGCAGTTTTAAATGTAATCAGAGGCCATTATGGTCATATATTTTAATTCTGATCCACATCAGACATAAAACAAAGATTGCAAAGCTTGATATAAAACATCAGACCCCTTTGGTAGAGGGGACCTTTCTAATGTGTTTAATCAGAGATCTGGTGGCAGGAAAAAGAGATGAAGGTTCTGTTAACTGTAACTGTCTTCGAGGTAACCCCGAAGAGGTCAAGACTTGAATGACCTCACTGGCCAGTGAATATGGACCATGGTCATTCCAGGTACTGTCAAAAATGAGGCCACTTTAAGGCAGAGTGTCCTAAATGTTCTACAGCAGGATGTTGATAGACCTCTGTAAGGCCCAGATGGAAGGGCCCTCCTGGACTCACTCAGAAGAGGAGTCTAAGAAACTGACCACTAACAGGAGCCCTGAGGCCCATCTGCCTCCTGACCACACATCAGAGAGCTAAGGGTTACACTTGACGTGAAAGGTAAGGAAATTAAATTTGTTTTAGACACAGTAGCCACTTTCTATATCTTAATTTATGCACTGGGTCCACTCTGCAAGAGGGACTGTATAACTATTAACTTACACTAAAAAAATCTAAAGTAAAAAGTTGCTTTTGTGTCTGATGGGATCGCATTTGTTGAGATTTTACCATGTAAAAAGATACAAAACTAGATAACTCCAGTGTGGCTTTCCAAAACAACTTATATCTCTCAGACTACAGTTCCATGGGTCCTGACTGATACTCAGTAATTGTCATCCTGGTCATTATAAATAACACTGTCCAGGAGAAGTTTCTACTCACATAGATAGGCCTACACCCTTACTCAGCATGAAGCAGATACAGAAAAACAGACTTCCACCCATTTTCCCATGAAGATTTGGAGAGTAAAGTCTCTCAGAAGAGGTATAGTAAAAGCATGCTAAAGTCCAAGACAATGACTTTTACGAGAAATAAAAGTGCTAGTGATTGTTAAAATTTTCATTGAAAAATCCGTGCCTGATCTCCCAGGCTGAAACTAACCTGGAGACTAAAGTTTTTTTTTTTAGATCCAGCTCATAAGACTGAATCAGATAACATTACCTACCTTGCCCAGGGACCTGAAAAACTACAGAGTCCAGATAACATCACAGTTTCTCTAACAGTAGGAAGGTTTCTTCAGGACAGAGTTTAAAGAATCGTTTTCAGGACTCCCAGCCTCGGCTGGCTACGCATGCTAGTAATGGGAACGATAATTGTTTGTGGGTTATTTGCTGCTTTAGACAATGTATATCCAGCCTTGTAACTTCTGTACCTCATGTTATAAAAGATCATTTCATGATCAAAGACTTGATCTTAAAAGTAATGCTATAAATTAAAGCAGTTGTCTTCATTTCAAACCTATTTCATAGATATGAAAATTATGAAATGAGAATGGGGAAATGATGGTAAATGTAAAGGCCGGATTAACAGGTCTACATTTCCTCTTCCAAAGTCACTTAGGTTATTAGCTGCATTCCATTCTCTGCCCTGGTGGCCAGACAAATAAATTTGCATTTCCTTTTCCTAATCCACATTGCTTGTTAAATATAATGAAATCTTGTAACTCCTGACTTTTGTTCTGTGACAGCTCCCTGCTTTGAATTCTGGCTATAAAAACCCCTGAAAATGTAACTCAAATGGGACAGTTTAATTGGCTACTGTCCCCCAGACTGCTGCAGATCTGAAAATGAATTACTCCTTGAACCCCATACTGTTCTGCATTGTTGGGACACAGTGATGGGTGGACAAACTTGGAGTCAAATTGGTAACATACAGGCCACTTGCAAGATAAGATGATGCCAGATAGTGCACGCAGACCCAGGTGAATGGGTGGAAGATTGAGATAAGACCACCAGGCACCCTTCAAGTGACTTCAAAAGAACATCATAAATTCCACATCATGTTTTCCAAGCTCCAAGAACCCTTCAAAAACCCCCTCTTGTAAGTATACAGACAGGCTCTGGAGAAAAATTGTTCTTGTGTGTTGACATGCAGTAAAACTTTGATTACTGCACCTCCTGTCACAGATTGGCTTCACAGCAAGTGGCATGAACCCACAGTTTGACCGATAACAGAATTGATGGAATGTCAATTGAGATATTTCAACAAATGGATGCAGCACTGGAAGTGCTCACTCATCTATGCCAAGAAATTTGTAAGATAGCTACCTGGCCAACCAACTGGAAAAGATCCATATTTATGCCCATTTCCAAGAAAGGTGATCCAATTGAATGCAGAAGTTACCAACAATATCATTAGTATCACACGTAAGTACAATTTCAGCAGCACTTGGCTTGGCAAGTACAGTTTTGCTCAAGGTCGTTCAAAAGCATCTGCAACAGTATATTGACAGGGAAGTACCAGAAATTCAAGCCAGATTCAGAAGAGCATGTGGAACCAGAGATGATATTGTTGATGTCAGGTGGATGTTAGCTGAAAGCAGAGAATACCGGAAAAATGTTCACCTTTTTTCATTGACTATGAAAGACATACAACATGTCGCTCATAACAAATTATGGCTAACATTGCAGAGAATGGGAATTCCAGCACACTTGGTTGTGTTCATGAAGAATCTGTATGGATCAAGAGGCAGTTGTGTGACCAGAACGAGAGGACTCTGCATGGTTTAAAGTCAGGAAAGGTATGTGTCAGATTTGTATTCTTTCACCGTACCTCTTCAGTCTGTATGCCAAGCAAATAATCCAAGAAACTGTGCTAGATGAAGAAGAGTGAGACATCAGGATTGGAGGAAGACTCAACAACCTGCGTTATGTAGATAACCCTGCTTGCTGAAAGTAAAGAGGATTTGAAACATGGATGAAGATCAAAGACTACAGGCTTCAGTATAGGTTACACCTCAACATAAAGGAAATAAAAATCTTCACAACTGGACCAGTAGGCAGCAATGTAATAAATGGAGAAAGAATTGAGGTTGTCGAAGATTTCATTTTACTTGGCTCCACAATCAATGCCCATGGAAGCAGCAGTTAAGAAATCAAAAGGTGCATTGCATTGGGAAAATCTGCTGCAAAAGACCTCTTTAAAAAGTTTTAAAAAGTAAAGATGTCACCTGGTAGATAAGTTGTGCCTGACCCAAGTCATGGTATTTTCAGTTGCATCATATACATGTGAAAGCTGGACAATGAATAAGGAAGACAGAAGAAGGATTAATGCCTTTGAATTATGGTGTTGGAGAAGAATATTGAATGTACTATGGATTGCTAAAAGAACTAACAGATCTGTTCTGGAAAAAGCCCAACCAATCTTTGCTTGGAAGCAAAGATAGCAAGACTGAGTCTTACATACTTTGGACATGCTGCCAAACTAAAGCAGATTCGTTCATCCTGTTACTGTAGCTGAAAATTCAGAGACGGCATGGGGTTCAAGGAATGCTTTATTTGCAGATGAGCCAGGAAATCTGTGGGAACAGCAAGAATAAGTTCTCCAAAAAAGTGTTTCCCCTTGGGTTACATTTCCAGCAGTTTTTATAGCCACATTTCAAAAGCATTGGCGTCTGTCACAGAATAATAGCTGGGAGTCACAAGATTCCATTACATCATAAGTTTTCATTGCATCTTATCAAACAGTGTGGACTACCCAAAATTTCATTGTCTCTCTGAAGTCTTAGTTTTACTTCACCAGAGATATGAAGAGGAATGCAGACCTGCTAATCAGGTCTGAGGGTGATAATCGAGGCAGAGGATGGAATGTGGCTCAATAACCTAGGTGATTGTTTTAGTCAGCTAGTGCTGCTGTAACAGAAGTACCACAGAGTGGATGGCTTTAACAAAGGAAAGTTTGTTCTTAGACAGTCCAGTAGAGTACTAGTCCAAATTCAGGATGTCTACTCCAGGGGAAGGCTTTTCCCCTCATCAGCTCTGGGAAGAAAGTCCGGTATTGCATCAGTCTTTGTCCAGGGAGCATCTTGATACAGGAACCTCAGATCTGCAGGACGCGCGGTGTTCTCTCAGTGCTGCTTTCTTGATGGTACGAGGTTCCGAATTCTCTGCCTACTTCGTTTTCCTTTTATCTCTTGCAGTCTGAAAGGATTAAGGGTGGTGCATGCCACACTTCAGGGAAAACTCCATTTACAGTGAAGCAGGGAGGTGATCTAAAGGAATTTACAGTCCTACCCTAATCCTTTAACATACAGCACAGCAAAATCACAGAATGGAGGACAATCGTAGAATACAAAGATTCATTGCCCAGCCACATGGCTGCACCCATTTTTGGGAAGACACAATTCAGTCCATGGCAGTGATCTTTGTTAGATTCTTATATTTACCAACATTCCCGACTTCTGTTTTTTAAATTTCTTGTCTATGAAACAGGTTTTAAGTGAAAATTGCTTTGATTTATAGTATTAACTCTAGGATCAAATTGTCAAGAGCCTACAACTGATCAGACCCCAAGGAACCTGGTTCAGTTTTGGGAGATCAAGCTAGCAAGTCTGGTCTCCTAGTGGGAGGCAAACCAGGCTTTCCCCTTCCCCGAAGTCACCGGTCTCCTCCTGCCCCTGGGCATAAGTATTAAACTTATTTGCAGTGAATAGCAATCAAGTTTTATTAAGTGAAAGTGCATTCCAAACAGGGAACAGGTCTGTCTTTGTGAATGGAGAAAGACCCTATTCAGGTTTAGGGGCCCTTTTATATACTGGTAAGGGAGGGGGTAGTGGCATGATTCCTGGTTCCAGTGATGACGTAGATCCATGACCAAATTTTGGATCATACATCAGCAATTGCATGATAGGTCCCCTCCCAAAGAGTATGATAATAATATGGAGGTAGGATGGAAATAAAGGTTAGGTCATCTCTAGGTTGTCCTTGGCAGATGACTGCAGATGTGGCTATATCTCAACTGTCAGGGAAATGGTTATATCTGCATAACAACTGTCAGGAAAGTACTATTACATTTGCATCAAAGCTGCCAGTAACTGTAACTGTCCTTCTCAAGTGGCAGTGATCAACTTTGTTAGCTAAGCTTGAGAAAGTCCTTGATTATTAGCTGACTCTACATGAGGTACACTTAGTCATGAGGCAGGGTATATGTTGTATAAAGTAACAAATAGTCCACAAACAGTTATGATTGCAATTCTCATGACTAGTGTGCACAGCCAACCTAGGTTGGGGAGCTATGAAAATTATTCAGACCCGAAGAAGCCTTGGTCTTGTTAGAGTAACTGTGATGTTGTCTGGACTCTAGCTTTCTCAGGTCTTTGGGCTTGGAGGGTGACATTATCTGGCTCAGTCCTCTGGTCAGGATCTAAAAAATAATTTAGTCTCCAGGTTAGCTTTCGTCAGCCTGAGAGATCAGGCAAGGATTTTTAATTGATATTTTACACTTATTAGCTCTTTCATTTCCCGCTGTCAGTATTATAATACCTTGTGTCTATGAGATTAGTTTACCATGAAAGTAATTGTCTGGTCTTTAGCATGTTTTTAATACATTTTGTCTACTTTAACTCCTCTGATAACTTCCCATAATTTTTATGGGAACATGGATCGAGGTCTCTTCTGTATCTGCTTCGTTCTGAGTAGGGGTATAGGTCTGCCTATCTGAGTAGAAATCTCTCATTGACAATGTTAATAATTTTTATTGGCCAGGATGACAATTATTGATTTCAGTTAGGACCCATGAAACTTCATTTTATTTGGAACTGTTGCAATCCAACCTCCTCTCTCCTTTTTCTACTTCCTCTTTACCTTTTCTTTTTATACTTTCTTCCTGTTTTTTTCTTTCTCCTCTTTCTCCTTGTCTTTTTCCTTTCTCTGTTTCTTCTCTCTCTCTTTTCCCCTCTCTCCTCCATTTTTCTCTCAAGTGATAATGTTGCCAAATTTAAGCAAGTTCATTCCACCTGTCAGTAACAGCCAAAGTTCAGAGATGGGGAGAAAGTTGCAATGCTTTATCAGTAGACAAGCATGCTAACCGGGAGACAGAATAATTTCTCAAAAAGTGTCCTGCTTGGGTTACATTTCTAGTGGCTTGCATAGCCAGAATTCAAAGGGGTTGGTGGTGGTAGATTTGTCACAGGGTAATCAAACAGTGTGAATTACCCAAAACTTTGCCACAGGATAATCAGAGTAAACCCAAAAGTTTGTCACAGGATAATCAAACAAAGTAAGCTATCTAGAATTGGTTATAGGATAATGAAACAAAGTAAACTATCCAAAAAATTTTTTACCTCTCTCTAAGGTCTTAATTAATTTTATTTCTTCAGAGATAAGGAGAGGAATGTCGACCTGCTAATCTGGTCTGAGGGTAGTAATTCTGAAAGTGATAATTGAGGCAGGAGAAGGACTGTAACTTGATAACCTAAGTAACCGTTGTTAGGTTCTTATGCCATCGGTAACGTCGCAAACTTTTGATGGAACCTGACTGAGAATGGTTGATATATGTCTCAACAGCTGTCACCCTATCAGATACAAAAGCAAACTTTACACCTTGGAGTTTTAGTCCAAGCCAGTACTTACACAGTACCACTTGGAGAACGGTCCTTAGATAGAGAAGGTGTTTTTTCTTGTCTAAGACATATTTAATCTCCTTACTTTCCGTGTCAAGTATAACCCGTGGTTTCCCCTCGGAGGTGTCGATGGTGTGGCTGAGAGCCATGCAGGTCTCAGGGCTCTGTCCATAGTCTGTCTCTTCAGATCTGTGTTCTGGGAATCATCACCGGAATTCTTGTCCACCTGGTCCTGTGAGAAGTCAGCTAGGCATCCTGTTTTAGGGCAGTCAGGACATTCCGCTTTCCTGGCCTCATTTTTTTTTAATAGTACCTATATTGATTGGGGTTAGTACTCATCAGCCAGTGAGGTGATCCAAGTCTTGATCTCAGGGGCCAACTGGGTTACCTTGAGGTGGTCACTGGAGGGCTATGGCCATCAATTGGGCTTTCTTTTTCATTTATTTTTTTTTCCTGCTACCAAATCTTTTGTTATTATATAGCTTAAAGGCCTACTGCCCCAGTCAGAAGAGTGGGGTCTGAGGTACTGACAGAGGGCCATAAAAGTCTGTACATAGGGGATGTTTCCACTTTCTCCTGTGTTTAGAGAACAGAACACCCAGAGTAAAACAGCCAAGCTTAGTCTGTCTAGGTCATCGCTTAACATTAAGTAGCATTAGAAACCAGCTTCGTACGGTAGTCAATAGGAATTTGGTTAGGTGAAGGCAGTGACCGTACACAGTAGAAAGTAGATTAGTGTAAATGAACTATACCATAAACTGAAAACCCACTGAAAGGTTTTCTAAAGTCAACAGAGTATTTCAAAGGGTAGAGTAGCAGGGACAGGGGAATGGGGACCATGTTTTCAGGGGACATTGATGTCAAGTGGCATAGCTAGTCTTTAGCTAAGAGAGTCTTCTGCACCATATGTTTGTGAGTGATGTCTGGGCTCTTAAAAACTAGCAAGCTATAATCTGAGGTACTCTAAAGGTTCCCAACTCATTTGCAGCAGATGACCGGTAACACTGAAGACATGAGGGAAAATGAACCCAGGAGACAGAAGCACCCATATGAAGGACAGACTGCATCACCATGAGACCAGAAGTACCAGATGGCGCCCAGCCACCATCAAAGGCAGCCGTGATAGGGGATACAATTTAGAGTCTCTAATACAACATGCTAAAAAGAGGTGTTTAGTTCCAGAAGTTTTCTAGAAGACCAGAATTGATGGTCTGACTGCCTGGAGGGTCCCCTGGTAACATTGTGCCTAGATTTACTGCTGACCTTGACCTGAAATCAGTACTGAGGTTGAGTCTTCAGATAAGAATGGACTGGACTCGGAAACATAGTGTAGGCATGTGTGTTTTTTATGATTTTATACATTTATTGGAGGCTGTCCTAGTGGGTTTTTTTTTTTTTTTTTGGTAGATGGGATAGTAGAGGGTGAAGAGGTGGGGACAGGTGCTGTCTAAGAGGATACTAGAAGCATAGAGTGAAAAGGAATAGTGTACTGTCACAGGGTGAGGAGAGCAGGCGCTGCTACAGATACATGGACATGCAGAATTGATTTTGATTATAGACCTTCACGTAACCACGAAACGGAGACAAAAGCAAAAACAATGATCAGTGCTTGGATTAAAAAGCCCGAAGTTCCCTGGAGCATCTGCAAGTCATTCCAATTTGGGCTGGGCCTTTTGGACAGTTTTGTCAATTACCAAGATGCAGCTGTCACAGGCTTCCTCGGTGTTTTTGCATGATATGAACTAAGAGGAGGAAGACCCAATTATGTTAGTGAAAGTTTCTACTTTCACAAAGTTTGCAGCAGGCTAAAGCTATAGTTTAAAACCAATGAGATAACATTTAATTTTTTTTTTTTTGGCAGAAATATGTTACAACTATATTTTGTTACCTTAGTTTAGGATTAGCTTTGTTCTTTGTTTGTATTTAGAGACTGAATATGTAGAGAATAGCTAGAGCTTATATGACCATAGAAGCCCTGACAGCACAGTGGTAAAGAGCTACCCAGCCAACCATTATAGAAATAGTTTGAATCCCCTCAGCTGCTCTTTTGAAAACCCTGTGGGGAATTTTTACTCTGTTTTGTAGGGTGGAATTGACTCAGTATTGTTACAAGGCAGAACTCCAGGTTTGTGCCACCTGTGACCAAGCCAATCTCTAAGAAGGGATTGGGGTGAAGCAATTAAAGGTTTTATTTGTAAGCTGGCATTGCAAAGAGATGGTATTCTCATCCTCAAAGTTTGTCTGCCTTTGTCAGGGAAGATCAGTGTTTTAAGGGAGCAGCTACATGCCATTGTAGGGGTAAACGTGGACAGTTGTGGGGATGTGGAGGTTGACTGGGTGGAGACCGACTGGATGGGGGTCGTCTGCTTCACAATATTGTAGGCCATAACCAGCCATAAAGGAAAGCTAAGTGGTGTTACACATCATCTGGCCAGAAATCTGAAAGAAGATTGTTCAAAAACAAGTTACTTCCCCGTCTTCTCTGGCCTCTTGCTTAATTTTTTTTTTTTTTTTTTTTTTATCATTGGTCAGGGCTCAGTTATCAAGACAAGAAGTCCTACCCTGGCCTCGCCACTTTGGGCTTGTGGAAAGTAGAGATCATGTTTTCCATGTGGATTGGGTTGGGTGGATCTGAAACAATGCTTAATTGTTTTTTTTTTCCTTAAGCCTTCCCTGGGGCCATTATTTGAGACTAATTTCTGCCCTGCCCTCTTCTTATTTCTGGAGGGTAAAAGATCATTAATTTCCATTCTACTGTCTTGAAACTGTTGTTTTCTCCTTAAGACAAATTTATTCCTTTAAGGACTGCAAAGTTAGGTTTTTCAGCCCAGTGACAGTATGTCTGGATATACTTGAAATTCAGCTTCTTTATTAACTTAGCTCAAGCAAGACTCTGATCTGTGAAACAAGTCTCGAAAAGAAATATTTTAAAATTAGATACTTTGGCAAGGACAAGACATGACATGTAATAGGCTGACTGTTTTATAAAAAGCAGACATTGAATGAAATAAAACGGGGAAAAATTCAGAGGTTGAACTGGTGAAAATGTGTAGCCTGAAGCTAAACATTAAGCACTCAGTCTACAAGAATCAGAAACTTTTTAACTGAAAATTATAAATCTGGGGTCCCCCTGAACAGCTTGTGTAAGTACAACACCAACAAAGAAATTTCTAAAAACCCACAAAGACAAATCCAAAAGCACACCATAAATACATTTATCTTATCAAATACACATGGGAGGCCTTACACTTTATCACACACATACAGCTTCACTTTACACAGCCTGTCTTAGAAAGTACTTTACTGATTTTTGACAAAAGAGCTCTAATTGCAGGATAGTAAAGTAACTTAAGGATCCATTCAACATTTTCTCTGGAATCTGGCAAATTGGCCAGGCTGTGTTACAGACAGGTAGGTATCCATACAGAGACAAGACAGACAGAATCTACCCCAGTGGACTTTTCCTGGGAACAGAAACCTTGCTTCTCGTATTACAGAGTATACAGAGTCAGCTTCCTTAACTGACAAAGAAATTCAAACCCTGATGACAACTGAGTTCTCTGTGCACAACTGGAAGATGTGGGTACCCATACTGAAAACAGACAGACAGAATCCACCCTGTCAGGCTTTTGTTGGGAACAGAAGCCTTATTTCCCATATTACAAAGTGTATAGATACAGAGAAAGCTTTCTTAGTTGGGACAGACATTCCTTTCTTACCAGATGGTACCAAGACAGACAGAAGTTCAAACCCTGATCAGAACCTGAGTTCTCTGCACATAACCAAAATAAAGCACTGGAACCCATTTTAAATCAGTAAATTCACACCAGGCACATGTGGTGGTGTTTTAGTCAGCTAGTGCTGCTCTAACAGAAATACCACAGAGTGGCTGGCTTTAACAAAGGCAAGTTTATTCTTACACAGTCCAGTAGGCTAGAAGTCCAAATTCAGGATGTCTGCTCCAGGAGAAGGCTTTCCCCCTTGTTGGCTGTGGAGGAAATTCTGGTATTGCATCAGTTTTTGTCCAGGAGCATATTGGCACCAGAACCTCAGGTCTGAATGATGTGCTCTTCTCCTGGTATTGCTTTCTTGATAGTGTGAGGTTCCCAATTATCTGCTTGCTTCCCTTTTATCTCTTGTAGGACAAAAGGATTAAGGGTGGTTCAAGCCATACTCCAGGGTAACTGCCTTTACAGTGGAGCAGGGAGGTAATCCTATGAAGGGTTTTACAGTCCCACCCTAACCCTAATCCTTTGACATACAGCACAACAAAATCACAAAATGGAGGACAATCACAATATAATGGGAATCCTGGCCAAGTCACATGCCTAGACATGTTGGTGGGGGGCCACAATTTAGTCCATGACAGGTGGCTTTCAAAGACTCCCAAGCAAAAGATTCTTGGCAGTGATACTCAGGGTGTCCAGAAGCTGCCCCTGCAGATCCCTCTGTCTAAATTCCCTCTGTCTCAGGTTGAGCCAAAGAGGAGAGGAGGAAAGGAAAGGATACTGAAGAATCTGCTTTTTAACCTAACAGGATAGCAGAGGTTCAGGGAAATGGGAGGTGTTATACTTGGACCAATGAGTACCTTGCATTGCACAGAGTTTGTCCTGCAGGGGACAGACACTTTCTTCATCTGCTCCACATACCCCTAATCCTGTCATGGTAGCCTTCCAGAACCATATGCCCTTTGACTTTTAAATGTCTGACCCATGCCTGCAAATTATTTTATGGACCTCATCTTTGTCCTTTGAATGGAACAGATAGGTACCTTCACCCATCTGGGCCAGTGTTACTGTGGTGTATGAGCAGCCAAGCCTTCAGAATTCAGGAGGGAGTGCCCTGGTTGGAGTCCTTCAGTTGCCACAGCAGCTTTTCTCCTCTTTACTGGGTGTTTTTAGAAATGTAGCAGAAAAGTGGAGCAGAGAAAAGTCAGCTCTTCCCTGGGAAAGAACTTGCCAGAGGGGTCCCCGAAGTTCTGCTGTGGTTTCCAGAAATGCTGCCAGACTAACGCAAGTTCATTCTGCGTGTCACCGTAGCCAAAAATTCAGAGACAGCATGGGGTTCAATAAATACTTTAATTGCAGATAAGCCTGGAAATCTGGAGAAACAACAAGAATAACTTCTCCAGAAAACTGAACCCCCTTGGGTTGTATTTCCAGTGGTTTTTGTAGCCAGATTTCAAAGGGATTGGCATCTGTCACATAAAAATAGCTGGAAGTCACAAGATTCCATTACATCATAGGATTTCATTACATCTTATCAAACACTGTGAATTATACAAAACTTCATTCTCTCCCAGAGACAGGGAGAGGAATCCAGGCCTTTTAATCTGGCCTGAGGGTGATAATTGAGACAGAGGATGGAATGTGGCTCAATAACCTAGGTGACCTTTGTTAGATTCTTATATTCACCAACAGACATGTCTGGAGGGGATGTTCCCTGGAGAAAGATATAATGCTTGGTAGAGTGGAAGGTCAGTGAAAAAGAAGACCCTCCACAAGAGGAATTGACAGTGTCTGCAATAGTGGGCTTAAGCATAAAGACTATTATGGGCCTAGCCAGTGTTCCATTTTATTGTGCACAGGGTTGCTGAGTCAGAACCAACTCAATGCCACCTGACAACAACAACAACACTTGATCACTAGGATAACATCTTAGCACAGAACAATTTTATTATCATGGACTCAATGTGAATGAGGCTAAATATACATGTAGCATAATTTCTGTTAAGTCAAAATTCATTCTTTAGGTTTTAAAAGATACAGTTATGGAAAAGTTACTGTTAGTTCTAGGTAAGGGGATTCAGGGTGAGGCACGCTAAATCAGGTTTCACCAATTACCCAATAGTAAGACAGATGAACTCCAGTTTCTCAGGAAGCGGTGGAGGTTGTCTCGGGGAAAATCCAGGTCCTCTGTGTGATACTCCTCTTGTGAAACCAATCTGCACTTCCAGCATGGAGGGAGCCCTGAGTTCCTTATCCTTGTAGATGTGGAATCCTGGAGTAAATTCCAGCTTATCCTAGTGTTCTGATATCAGACAAGTCATTTCATCTTTTAGAGAGCCAGTGAAAGGGCTATTAATAGTAAAATATTGATGGAAAGTCCTTGCCTGATCTCTTAGACTAAACCTGGAAGCAGTTTTTTTTCAGTTCTTGCCCAGGAGACTGAGACAGATAACATCACAGTTCTCTAACAAACCCCTGTGACTCTGGCTTACTTTGTGACCCAACCTAATGACCTCCAAACTTTGCTTGAGATAGTGACATCACTCAGCTTGTGATTGCCCAGAAACAGACCACCATCCAGAGAACATCACAGTTCCTCTAACAAACCTCCTTGACTCTGGCTCCCCTTGTGACTCGAGGCCTTGTCCAGGGACCTGAGACCCCTACCCAGATAACATCACTGTTTTTGGACAACCCACCTATGACTAGCAACTCCCCCTTAGCACCTGAATAATGCCTCTCCCCCCTTTTTTTTCATAACTCAACTCTTCTTCCTATAAAAACCTCTAACATGAGATGTTAAGATTTTAGGGTGCTAGCCATCTGAATAAAGTACAATCCCTCCCCCTCTCTATGACTTTGTGGTGACAGGCAGTGTGAATCTGCGACTGGATTTTCCAGTTACACTATCACCTATGAAGATTGAAAATGCTCAACATAAATGGTAGTGAGAATTAATTTCAATATTAGTTTGCAAGTTGGCACTGTTCCAAATTGAAAAGTATAGAAGGCATTTGTAACGCTTACAAAAAAAAAAGGCAGAGAAAGAAACTGACCTTCTTTTATAGCAGTTACACTGTAGTCTGTCCCTTTTATAACTGCTCTCGAGACATCAGGAAGTCCAAGTGGCCTTCAGTCTCAAGCACTGTAATCAGAGAGATAGCCCTGGGAACCCAACCTAGAATTATTTAAAATGTTAGGGAGTTAAAAAAATAAATAAATAAATACACCTGGAGGCGGGGCCAAAATGGCAGACTAATCACAAATCAGCTTGATTCCCTCTGAGGACTAAGGTCTAGAAGAATAATTGAATGGAGCAATGTGGACAGTATGGAAGCCACAAAATCAAGTGTAGGGCCATGAAATTGGACTGAGTGACAGGAAGGGGGAAACCACACTTTGTTGGAGGTGAGATAGCAGAGCAGTGAGTCCATCTTCTGCTGGTGCAGTGACTGTTACTGGGAATGCTGAGCCACAAGTTCAGGTGTAGGGTTGTGAGACCGGAGTGTTCTTTGCTTTTATTGATTCCCATATTCGTTTTTTACTTCCTCATTTCTTCCTTTTGCTTAGCTAGTCAATATTCAAGAGCAAGTTCCAGTCTCTTTTAACATCTATTTTGCTCTTTTTTTGTTGTTGTTATGACTGAGTGAAAATGTACATTCCCGTACAGATTTACATACGAAGCTGTATGCAACTTCCACTGCTCTCCCTGCCCGGTGACAGCACACTATTCCTCTCTGCCCCATACCATTTTGCTCTTTTCTTTCTCTCCTGTCTTTTCAGTGACATCTTGCTTTCTTCAGGTGTAACTTCTTGGATGTCATCCCACAACTTGTCTATTCTTTGGTCATTAGTGTTCAGTGCCTCCAGGGGAGGGATGTCTGTGGGTGCTGTTAGAGGAAGTATCAACCCCACATTCAGACCTCCTTCTGGGCCTCTCAGAGTGCTTTGGGTAAAGCCTCTGTGTCTTTGGAAGGAGAGGGTGTGTAGCCTTTGATGCTTGCCAGGTGGGGCTCTGTCTTCCTTGAAAGGATTCCCAGTTGTGATGGTCCAGCAACCATGTCTACTGTAAGGAAGCTGTTTGTGCTGCATTGAATGTTTCTGTCCCCCTTCCACACCATACCATCTGCAGGTTACACTCACTGGGACTCAGTATTACAGACCTCCATATCCCGATGCACCTGGTGCCACCCACTTTTTTGAACAATGGCAGCTATGAACTTTCCAACCCCTCTACACCAGCACTGGTTACCATCAGGAAGGAAAAAGGTTCAGGATATATGTATAAAATAGGAGCTGAGTTGGGGACGGCAGAGCCGGGGGTGCCCACCTTCTTGAGGAAGATGCCCTTTCCTCATGCTGAGAGGAGGATGAGAGAACTGGATGTGTCCTTCTCCACTACACCAGCCCTACTACACACTTCAGTTTCCTTGGGGACAGTGCTCCTTGGATTTCCACCCTGGTGTTTCTTCTTTAGCAGCTGTGAACTCCTCTCCCTTCACAGCCAACTCCCTAACACCAGCTCTCCTCAAGAAGTCCTCAGTTAGGAATGCCTCAGGCTCTTTCTGAGAACAGAATACTTTCTGCAGCTGTATTGTGCCAAATACTTTCTTCCTTCATGGCCCACTCTTTGAGGCCGTTCATGCATTTATGTGGGTTCTACTGAGTGTCTAGTCTCCACATCCCACACTGGCTCTGGACACATAGTCTGTCCACCTCTTAGGACATCAGACTGCTGGGTTTGAACATGTGTATCCTGAAGACATCACTGGCCCTCATAACCTGCTCTTTGATCACCAAACACAGAGATACAAGTGCCAACCTTGGCTCTCCTTGCCCATCACCTACCACCTCAATCCATCATGCAAGACTTGCATGTTTCCGCATCATCTATAACTTTTGATGGCCATCCAGTATCTTCCACTGTGATGACTGCAGTAATAAGCAATTTAGCCTACATAGATCTTCTTAATGCTTGGGTTGTTGACAAATTTGGATTGGTCCACCCAACCTAAATGATGCCCGCCCACTGTTCTGGATGGTCCTAGCCCCCTTTCTGGGCTCAGAGGATCCTTGTTGTCCCAGGTCTTACTTGCTGTGGCCTCAATGAAAAGACTTAAGGTTTCTTATATGCAGCTGCTCTGCCCCTCCGCCAGGACTTTGCCCAGGCTCTTCCTCCTGTCTGGAGTACTTTTTCTCTTTGTTGGCTGCCATCTACCAAACAGTTAAGCCTTCTTACGATGACACCTGAAATGGCGCTTGTTTTGTGAACTTTCCTGAGTCCTTGGCTTGGGTGCCCCTTCTGAAGTTTATAAGCCCCTGGCTCATCCTGAAGTTTAATGGTCTGGTCGTTGCCCTGGCCACAGTACCCTTGACTAAGGCATGTTCTGGTTTCCTAGTGCCACTGTAGCAGAACTGTTACAAATGCGTGGATTTAAAGAACCCCAATTTTTTTGTCCCAATGTAGGAGACTTGAAGTCTGGATTCAGGGCACTGACTGTCACAGATTGAATTGTGTCCCCCCGTCCCCAATATCTGTTTGACTTGGCTAGGTCATAATCCCAGTACTGTGTGATTATTTGCCATTTTGTCACCTGATGTGACTTGCCTCTGTGTAGATCTTGTTACTATGATGTAATGAAATGGATTATTGGTACTTAATGTGGATGAGATCTACAGGATTAGGTACTGTCCTAAGCAGTCTCTTTGGCAATATAAAATAATGAGCAGAGAGAGCTGGGGACCTCCTACTACAACTCCCACCACCAAAAACGCAGTGCCAGGATCAGATCATGTCCTTTGGATTTGAAGTTCCTGCATTGAGATGCTGTTAAAACAAGGGCAGACTGGTGCTAAGGACTTAACCTCCAGAGCAGACATAGAATGTCTTCCCCCTGAGTCAGCACTCTGAATTTGGACTTGAGGCCTGCTAGACCATGAGATTTCTCTTTGTGAAAGCCATTCGCTTGTGATATTTATGCTGTAACAACTTGGATGACCAAGAGAGTGGCTGTAGGGAAAGGCTGTCTCTTTGTCAGCTCTAGGGAAAATATGGGTCACTGTCAGCTTTCACAGCCCCAGTGTTACTCGCTTCCTTGGCAAACTGCACATGACATCTGACTTTCCTAGTATAGTTTGTTTCTGCATTGAATCTGCTTTTTTTGTACCGCAGGAGTCATTTGGTCCACACAGTGAAGGAAGTCAGCCCAATAGGATTTAACCAAAATCTAAGGCATTACCTTTAGATAAGTAAACATTTGAGGGACCTGGTAGCTGGGTTCGGAGCATGTGGTCCATGGTTTCAGGGGACATCCAGGTGAACTGGCATAACAAAGCTTATTAAGAAAATATTCTGCATCCTACTTTGGTGACGAGTCTTAAAAGCAAGACACAACTAAGATGTATTAATTGGTCATCACCCACCTAGAGCAACGGAGAATGAAGGACACAAAGACAGGAGAAAACGAGAAGCCCAGGAGACAGAAAGGGCCACATTAAGCAGAGAGTCTATTAGACATAGTTCAGAAGAACTAGACGGTGGCAGGCTACCATCAGTGACTGCCATGACCAGGAAAGCAACAGAGTCTGATGAAGTGGCAGAAAAGTGGGGTGGAGAACTGAAATTCTAGTAGAAGGACCAGACCCAATCGTCTGTCTGAGCCTGGGGAGACCTTGGAAGACATGGTCTTCAGACTCTCCATTAGCCCACAAGCAAAATCATTCCTCAAGCCAAGTCTTTAGACAAAGGTTAGAGTGGATTATGAGGCATACGTGGATCCTGTTGAAGAGCGTGCATCTGGGCTCAAGTAGATCCATGACATTACATCTTAGTCATGAGAGCCCTGTGTTTGCTTTTCAAGATTTAAAGAGGTCGTCTGCATCCAATTTTCCCAGGGTAATGTGTCTTTTGATTTGTTGACTGTTACTTTATGGCTGCAACAATGGGCTGAAGTTTTAACAACCCTTGTGGACATGGCCTAGGACCAGGAAGAATCACCTTCTGTTGTTCACAGGATTGCTGTGAGTCAGGTTTGACTTGATGGCACGTAACAACAACAAACTTTGTGGCTACTGATCACGGATCTGAGTCAAATGAAATCGGTGGCAACTTCAGTGTTTTTTCCATTTATCATGATGCTGCTTACGGATCCAGTTATGTGGATTTTTGTTTTCATTGTGTTGATGTGCAATCCACACCAAAGGCTGTATGTAGCCTTTAGCCTTCATCCGTAAGTACCTCAAATCCTCTCTGCTTTTAGCAATCAAGGTTGTATCATATCATATCCTAGATTGTTAATGAGCCTTTCTGTACTCGTGACGCTGCATTCTTCATATAGTTTAGCTTCTCAGAACACTTGCTGAACATACAGACTGAATAAGTGGGAAAGGATACAACTGTGATGGAATATTTCCTGATTTTTAATCATGTGCAATATGCCCTCATTGTGTTAGAATGACTGTCTCTTGTTTCTGTGCAGAGGTTCCTTAGGAGCACAATGGAGGGTTCTGGAATTCAGTTTTTTTCCCAGCATCCTCCATTATTTGTTACAATTCACGTAGTCAAATGCCTTTGTTTAGTCAGTAAAACATGGCTCAACATCTTTGTGGTGTTCTCTGCTTTCTGTCAAGATCCATCTGTCATCAGCAGTGAGATCTCTTGTCCAACATTTGTCTGAAACAGGCTTGAATTTCTGGCTGTTCCCTGTTACTTTACTACTGCAAACTTCGGAAATGATTTTCAGCCAAATAATTTAAAAATGAAAGATGTTAGCCTGAAAGAACTCTATGGGGGCAGTTCTGCTGTGTCATATTGAATGCCTATGATTCATAGGTATGAGGATTAGGGTTTCAACACAAATTTTGTGTCATTAGAGTACAGTTGACAACACTGTGTCTTTGTTGTGTACGGTTGCACATTGCTTTGAACCCATGTCTGCTCAGTTGATGCTCATTGAATGACGAAGTCTGGGTTCCCCAAACCTTTGTTCTCTCTTTGTACTCCTGCAGCCAATTGCTGTACTTAGTCCACTGCTGTCATTTCTGCGCAGGGTCCTAGGCAACCTTGGCCATTACTGTGGTCCACAGGGAAAACTTGCTCTTCCTCTGCATCTCCAGTGCCATTCTTCAATCTGCCCTGGTTCTGTTCACCCACAACTTCACCATCACCAACCTGCACTACATGGATGACATGGGACACCTGGGTCCTACAAAGTTCACCGTGGCTAACACGATCCAGCAGCTCCTGGGGACCTGACAGTGATGTCCACTTGACATCCCGCTCGTCCCTGCGCACACTTTCCCTAAGCCCCTTGAGCCCTCCTCTTCATCTCTTCTTTTCTCCCAGGCTTGGGCCCTTGCTCAGTAAGACCTGTGCTGACACTGTCTACTCTGACTGAAGACTGACCTCACTTAGGTGGGACATCTTGAAAAGGCACCTAGCAGGAACGTGTCAAGTGATCCCAGGCTTAAGGCCTTCGGTCAGTTTCTGTCTGCCTTGCCAGATTCAACCTCCCCAGGAGACGTGGAATTCAGGAGGCATTTGCTCCTGGCCCCCACTACCACTCTTAGGCTCTGCAGAGCTCCTCAGCAAGACTGCCTCTTCCCTGCTACCACTCTCTAACTCCAAGCAGTGACTCCTACCCTTGCTGTGACCGTTTAGGATGTTTCCTCTGGGTGTTCAATTCTATCCCCAGGGATTCTCTCCAGACAAAGAAGCCTTATGTGGTTGCTTTCATCACAAATCCAGGTCTTCACCTGTCTCATTTTCTCTTGCCCGTTTCTACCCTGTGCCCAAACAGTCTCAGGACCATTCTCTGGAGGCACCATTTGTCGTCATCCCCTTGTTCTCCCTCGATAGGCTCAAGGAGGACAAGGAAGCCCCAAGGGTGGATGCCATCTGCATACTCTGTCCTGTCCTTAAAGGCCTCAGAGGGAAACTTCACTGGGAGCTGAACCAGCTGACCTGTGGTGTCACCCATCTTGGCCCCTACACCCTGGACAGAAACTGTGTCCAAACAGAGAGGACTTGCTGGGGTGGTCTCCGACTCCTGGCTGGATGGCTCCTGTTAAGGCAGATATCTACCTACCTGACATACAGACTTCCATCTAGGCCTCTCGGATTAGAGGGCTTTGAGCAAGGTCTCTTTCTCCTGGGCAGGAGGCAGATATTTGTCCTTTGATCCCTATCAGATGACGGTGTTTCTTTCTTGAAGGGACTCACTGCTGTGATGATCCAGCCTCAGTCTCTACTGTGACCCAGTAGCCTTCACACTGAATGTCTTTCACTGCCCCTTCTTCATCCTCCCAACTCATGGTTCCACCCACTGTGTATCAGCCAACACCTCATCTAATGAGGATTAAAGGCCTCCATCTCCCTATGTTGAGACACCTCTCCATATTTCCTGAACAAAAAGTGCTGGTACCACCCTCCATCTCCTGAGCAGTAGGAGCTGCTAAACCTGCCAACTCCTCCCCCTCTATGACTTAGCATCATGAAAGAAAAAGGGCCAGTAGACATGCATAGAATGTGGATTGAGTTGGGCAGGACAGTGTCTCCCTTACCCATGTGTTTGAGGATAATGCTCTGTTTCTGGGTTTGAGAGTGTAATAGAGAACTGTACAGTCCCTTCCTTGGTATCTGTCATGTTGTGCCTTTGTTTCCCCTCAAAACTGTGTGTAGCTATTGCCTAATCCATGATTCCTTGTATTGTGTGATGTCAACCCTCCTGACTCGAAGGCACTTGGCTGGCTTGGCTCCCTTTGTGAGGTTAATGACAGAGGATGGGTGGCAGTTGTTTTGTACTTAAGTATATGTTTTGAAGTGTTAATTTTGATGATGAATGTGATACCACTCCTCTTTAATTTGTCATTCTTCTTACAGTAGACCATATTTTCTTTTTCCAATTCAAAAAGACCAGTACCAGCCCGTTTCAGCTCACTGTTCTGATTGTTGTTAGGTGCCATCGAGTCAGTTTCGACTCATAGTGATCCCCATGGACAGCAGAATGAAACACTGCCCAGTCTTGCTCATGCCCAGTCATTTTTATGCTTAACCCTGTTGTGCGGCCACTGTGTCCATCCACCTCATTGAGAGTCTTCCTCTCTTTTGCAGACCCTCCAATCTGTCAAGCGGAATGTGCTTCTCCAGGGACTGATCCTTCCTGACAACATGTTCAAAGTATGCAAGATGCAGTCTTGCTGTCTTTGCTTCCAGGGAGCCTTCTGGCTGTAATTCTTCCAGAACAGATCTGTTGGTTCTTCAAGTGGTCCATGGTACATTCAACATTCTTCTCCAGCACCACAATTCAAAGGTATCAACTCTTCTTCTGACTTCTTTTTCATCACCCAGCTTGCACACGTGTATGGTGAGATTGAAAATACCATGACTTGGGTCTGGCACACTTTCGTCTTCAAGGTGACATCTTTATTTTTCAGTCGTTTGAAAAGATCCTCTGCAACAGATGTTGCCAGTACAATGTGTCTTTTAATTTCTTGAATGCTACTTCCATGGTTGTTGATTGTGGACCCAGCCCAGCTGCTCCCCATCCACCCTTATTAACATCACAGGGCCAGCAATTCCAGTGTGGAGGTACATCACAAGATACCAAGAATTATGGCATAGCCAGATTTTTACTGATTTTTCAGGGAAAACAGTCAATCCATGACAAGGTGCAATTAATACTGAAGGCTGTGGTCCTTGATCTTCACCAGCATTTCATATCTTCTTCTTCTTCACTTCCAGCAAGTAAGGTGATAGTATGTCCATACTGCAGGTTGCTAATGAGTCGTCCTCCAATCCTGATGCCTTGTTCTTCTTTGCAGAAACCAACTTCTCAGATTATTTACGTGTCATACATGTTGCAAGGGTACAGTGAAAGGATCAAACACGGATGCACGGCTTTCCTGACTTTCAACCATGCAGTGTCCCCCTGTTCTGTTTGCATGATTGCCTCTGGATCCATGTACAGATTCCTTAAGAGCACCATTAAGTGTTCTAGAATTTCCATTTTTTGCAAGTTCCCGCAAAATGGGAACTAGGTGTTAGAGGATGTTCTGCAGATATATGTCCAAATCTCAAAACTAAGGCCTTGACTACTTCAGATGAGTACACATGATGAACTGCTTATATGTGTGTGCACATGAGAAAAAAGTAAAAATTGTTTCTACTAGTCATTTGCAAAAGGAGTTCACCTTTTAGCTATTGTTCCTCAGAAAGAACAGTGCCTACCTTTAACGGTTGGCTGAGAAGATCTGAGCGAGCTTAGATCCTAGGGTTTCAGCCACAGTTTTTGTTACTAATGAACCATATTTAGGTTGGAGGCTTCTTGGAGCAAAAGCCATTCATATTTCCAATTTCAGAACCATGACTATAGATATGAGGGCCACATGCGAGGCATATGTTATGAAGAGGACCGTCGGTAGTGTGCTGGGATCACTCACTCAGCTGCTAGTTTAACGGTCAGCAGTTCAACCCAGAACAAATCACAATACTTGAATAGATCCTCAAGGGTGGGCCACAGGTTGTTAAGTACTGTCTCTTGAGTTCCAACTCATAGTGACTCCACGTACAATAGGACAAAATGCTGACTGGCCTGCGCCTTTAGAAAAGCATTTTTTATGCTTGCATCCCTTATAGCTACTCTATGAAGCCATCTCTCTGAAGATCCCTGTAGTTGACCAAGCATGATGTTGTTCTCCAGGGACTGATCCCTCATGATGACATGCCCAAACTGTGTGAGATACAGTCTTGTCATGTGTGCTTCTAAGAAGCATTCACATTTACTTCTTCCCAGAGAGATTTATTCCTTCTCTTGGCAGCTATGCTGCCATGTTAGAGATGTCATAGAGATGTCATCCTTTGTCCTAACTATTTTAAACCACTCTTCCTTCAAGAAATGTGAAATGTGCAACTTCTGTTAAATTGTCACTTATAATTTTGAACCGGAAGTAACACTTGATGGAGTAAATAGCGTGTGACACCTGTAGTATGACTAGAGAACATGTTTCCTTTTAAAACGAATGTAGTGTAGAATGAAGGCCCGAAACATGTGTATCAAATCTATGGAATGTCAGTCTAAGAAAACTGGAGAACACATCGATAGTAAAGAGTGAAGTAGGGTGTCCCTGTGTGGTGCAAATGGTTACGATTACTAGCCGAAAGTTCGTCAGTTCAAACCTGCCCAGGTACGCCTTGGAAGACAAGCCCGGTAGTCTGTTACCAAAAGGTCCCAGCCTTGAAAACCATGTGGAGAAGTTTTTCTCTGCACACACGTGGTGACCATCAGTTGAAATCCACTCCAAGGTAACTAACTAACCACAGAGGGTCCAGGAGCAGATGTATATTTCATTTGAGAAGTGTGAAGTGTCTTTAAGTGTCAAGTTTGTGAAGTGATTGCTAACTCAAATACAATTAACATAATGTGTTTTTTTTTTTGTTTTCATGCATGTAAAATTATAATTCAGCTTTTTGTTGTTGTTGTAGATGTAGTACCGAGATCCAGTGACCCTGTGGAGTCCGTTTACACACTGAAGTTTCTCATATGTAATTTCACTTCTCTAAGTGAGTACAGCCTGAGATTGGCGTGCAAGTTTGGAAATACCCACTTGCCCCGCTCTCTTGCGATAGTATCTGAATTCCCATCCTTTCACTTCTGCACTGAGTCCAAGACACTAAGTTGCTTTATGTATTTAATAATGTGTTATGTTCATTTCATGCAAAGTTGTGTTTGTGCATGTTTGGTAAAATACTTGGAACACCGTTTTCCTTTTTAAGCTTTTTTACCTATTTAGTGTAGCATTAGTTACTCTGGCCGTGTGTATAACCATCACCACTACTAGTGTCCAAATTTTTCCATCACACTTAGCGGAAACCCATTTCCTCTGAAGCTATAACTCTACTTCTTCCCTCCATTTAGCCCCTGGTGGCGTTCCATGCTACATCTGCTAATGAAAAGGTCAGCAGATCATATTCCCCTGGTGCTCCTTGGTGACTCCGTGGGTCAACTGTGCTCTGATCTGTAGGGTCGCTATGAGTCAGACCCTACTCAGTGGCAGTGGGTTTGGTTTGAAGCACTCATCAACTTCAGTCTCTATACACTTGCCTATTCTAGGTGTTTCACATAAGTAAGGTCATAGAATATTTGTCCTTTTATGTCTAGCTTATTTCATTTAACATCTTCAAGTTTCATCCATATTATAACATTTATGAAAACTTCATTTCGTTTTATGACTGAAGAGTTCTCCATTGAATGGATATACTCCATTTTGTTGATCCATGCATCTGCTGATGGGAATTTGGGTTCGTTCCACTCTTCGGCTATTCTTTATAGCACTCCTATGAACATGGGTATAAAAGTATCTTGTTTTAGTTAGTTGTTGTTGAGTGTCCTTGAGTTGCTGCCGTATTGTAGCGGCTCTACAGCACAGAGTCGAACTGCCCCATAGGGTTTCCAAGGAGCTGCTGTTGAATTTGAACTGCTGACTTGGTGATCAGCATCTGAGCTGTTACCCACTGTGCCGCTAGGCTTCCTTTCATTCTCTAGGGTGGCTGTAACAGACATAGCACAAGTGGGTTGCTTGAAGAGAGACGTTGATTTTCTCACAGTGTTGGAGGCTACAGGTTTGAATTCTGGTGCGCTCTGTAGGAGAAGGCTGTGTGTCTGCAGGCTCTGGTGGAGGGTCTTTGTGTCTGTGAGCTTCTGTCCTTGGGTGATCTTCATGTGGCTGAGTACCTCCTTTTTGCCATTTCTGATATCTGTCTTGCTTATTTAATCCCTTTAATAGCTCCAGAAAGATTGACTCAGGTTAACACCCTACACTAATCCTGCATCATTCATATAACTAAGATAACCCTTTCCAAAATAGGATTGCAACCCTAGCATAGAGGCTAGGATTTACAACACATATTTGGAGGGGACACTGTTCGGTCCATAAGACTCTACCCTTTACAAGAACAGCCTCTGCTGTCCAGTCAATTCCAACACATAGTGACCCCACAGGGCAGACCAGGAGTGCCTCGTCCATTTGAACTGCTCACTGTTTGGATACAACCACAGCACTTCGCCACTATGCCACCAGGGTTTCCTTCCACACTTTGGCCTCTCCAGATTCCTGTCCTTGGAACATCTGAAACACAGTCACCCCAGGATGTCTCTGAGAAGTCTTAAACCAACTCTAAGACCAGAATCAGATCTTCTGAATCATCTCTGTCACATATAGTTAAGACTTTAGAAATATTTGATCTTGAGGCCAAATTCTTCAACTATTGGGCTATAAAATCTAGAAGACTGTTTTTGAAGGAGAATAGTACAGCAGGTGCAAGGTATACCTTTCCATTCCCAGTGGGGGAAATTGAAGAAAAAGAAAGGATAATGGGCACCAAGCATGTCCAAAACCCAACAGAACTATTAGATTAGCTGTCAAGGCTACAAAATAGTCCTCTGCTGTTTGGGACCATCTGGGCATCATTGGTGTCCTCTGGACTCTGGGTGTTGCACATGCTCTCTGAATTGTGAGAGGAGTCCCCTAGGCTCTGGGATTAAGCTGCACCTTCCAAGCCCAGTAGGATGGCACTTGCAGCCCGTCGGCTTTGAGAGATCCCATTCTCTTAGTCCATCTGAGTGGGAGCTGCATGTCTTGGGCCTCAGTAGGCCCTCTGGGCATGGCTTCCTTGTCCTCTTGGGTTTCAGCAGTGATCACATCTCCTGGAACAGACTGGATGAAGATCTGACTCTTGAAAACCTAGGAGACTGTCAGGGATTGAATTGTGTTCCCTCCAAAATCTCTATAGCCATTTAGCTAGGCCATGATTGCTGGTATTGTGTAATGTCCTTCATGTTGTAAATCCTACCTCTCTGATGTTAATGATGATGGATGGGCTGCAGTTGAGTTGGTGGGGCAGGATTAATGTGTGAGATTGTATGGTGGCTTGGGGTGGCCCCTTGGAATATAGCAGGAAGGGAAGCACTCTGAGATTTGGAGATCTTCTAGCACCAAAAAGCAGTGCCAGGAGCTGAGCACGTGCTTTGGAAAGGACCAGATTCCCTGTGCCTCAGAAGCCTGTAGTCCAGAGAGAGTCTGGCCAAGGAACTTCCTCCAGTGTCAGCAGAGAAAGCCTTCCACTGGAGCTGACAACCTGAATTTGGACTTTTACCTTCCTGGACATGATGAATAAAATTGTTCTTGGTAGGAGGCCCAGTGTAGCGTCCCTGACATAACACGAGACAAAAAGATGTACAGCTCAAGAACTCTAGTAAAAGACTAGAATTGGTGGTCTGAGAACCTGAAGAGTCCTCTGGGAACATGGTCGCTAGACTTGCTGCTGCCTCAACCTGAAACCACTACTGAGGTCAACACTGAGACTAAGAAAGGACTGTACTTGGGGATACAAAGTTAGCGTGTGGTGTGTGTACTTTATCATTTTATACATTTATAGAAGGCCTTCGAACTGATTTCTTTCTGAAGGAGAGAGGAGAGGGTAGAGAGGAGGGGACATGTGTTGGCTGGGAGGATACTAGTAGTAAAGAGTGAAAAGGAGGAATGTGTTGACACAGGATGGGTAGAGAAGATAGAGTTATAGAGCGGCATGCTGGAAAATTCACTTGAATTGTATACTTCCACTTAATCATGTTAAAAAAACTAAAAGAGTTTTCTTTTTAAAGCCATTCGTTTGTGTTATTTCTATTTAAGCAGCACCTAGATAACTAAACAGGGACTGTGACTCCACACTTTGACACTGAGGCAGCTGTGCCTGTTTTCCATGTTCCTTCCCACATGTCTGGATGTTTGGGATGCTCCAAGGATGGTCCTGTCCTTTTCCTGAAAGACGAGGGATGTAGCTCCTTTGACCAGTTCCGTGTGTGTAGAATTCAAAAAGGCAGACAGTATTGTTTCTGTTCCTTCTCTGTCCCCTTCAGTTTGAGCTGGTGAACTTTCTGCTGTGGTAGTTGATTAGAATCATTAGTCACCGGCTTAATCTCTTTTACAAGATTGTGTAGCCATATGCTTGGTGAAAATTCTGGAATGTGTGTACCTAGGATGTACAACAGAATTTTTCATGTCTTTAAGTTTTGTTTCAATTTTGCATAGTTCATTTTAAAGTCCATCTCTTATCTCTCTCTTTTTCCCTCTAAGTGGAAAGGAGATCTCTTGCTGCACCTTTAAGATCTTCTTGAAAAATCTCCTCAGCCAGTCATGGAAGTTTGTCCCTTGAAGGTTTGCCTTCTGCCAAACATTTGAATGTCATTCAGACGAGTTCCTTGTCGCTGTGTAGAAAGCATCTCCTTTCTTCCACTCCCTAATGCTGTGTTTGTCTTTTTCTTTTAAAGCCTCACCAGAAGCAGGTCTAACATGCACATTTCTAGCCACATTCTGTCACTGGCATCCTATGTGTTCTCTGTAACTTTTGGAGACTTTATTTGTGGCCGTCCTCACTTCCTTCAGAGTCCGGCCAGCTTTGCCTTTGACCATCTACTTTTCCTATGAGGCACATTAAGTCTCCCGGGCTCTAAGCCTCACCAGATTCTGAAACTGCTTCCACATTGTAGGTGCTTCTGGGCAACATCCCATTTTGTCGCTCTAACCCACCCTTGTAACCTCTTTAGATTTGATCCAGAAAATGTCTTGTGGAGTATTAGGTGACTGTTCCTGTGAAAAAATGTTTGCAATCCAATTGAGATCTTGGAAAGGAGAGACAATCTTGACTCCTTTAAGTTATTTATCTCTGTGAAGGAAGTGGAGGCCCAGGGAAATGCTGGTAGAAGAATTGTTTTGGGTGAGATCCATAGGCACAGTGTGCTTTTCAAGACCTTTCATTGAGATTAAGATTTCCTTTGCCTTTCAATCTTGGCATTAGGTGTTTCCACTGGTGGAAGAAAACCTTGTAACCGTAGGCGTCTGATGTTCTGACTTCACTTGTCACTTTCCGAGAGAGTGTCCATCCTGCCAGTTGAGGTAGACCTTAATCATGTAAACACAACCCACTTAGAAGGAATGTACCCTCTACAAGCAGTCTGTCCTATGTGACAGGCTTTGAGCAACCAAGCTCTCAAGCTCTGAATTGTGGTGATGGCAGCTTTCACACACTTTCTGAGATATGGATCATGTAGGTTTGTGGTGAGTCCAGTAGAACGGTGGTGTCCCGTCACTGGTTGTGTCTGTTTCACATAAAGTGAATTACAGCTCAAAGAAAAGAAATGTGATGGAGTGACAAAGTGGTGGCAATAACCACTTCAAGCCTAATGACTGTGAGGATGGTGCAGGACTGGGCAGTGTTTTGCTGAATTCTAAGAGGGCCTGTATGAGTCCAAACTCACTCAGTGGCACCGAACAATAACAATAAAAGATCAAATTGAGTTCCTTAGTTACACTAGTCCCATTTTAAGTGCCCCAAAACCAAATAAGGCCAGTGTCTACCTTCTTGCCCTGTGCCTTCAATAGGAATTTCACTTGGATAGTATTACTCAAGAGTATACATCCCAAACAACCAAACTCATTGCTGTGGAGTCAATTCTTACTCACAGCGACCCTATAGAACAGCGTAGAACTGCCCCATAGAGTCTCCAAGGAGCACCCAGTGGACTTGAACTGCTGAACTTTTGATTTGTAGATGTAGCACTTAAGCACTGCACCACCAGAGTGTTGCAAGACTATATGCAGCAGGGGATAATCTGTTTGTGTCCTCAATGATCAGTGTCATAGGCCTGAAAGGACAAGAAAACAGTATACAGAGGGTATGCCCGCTGGTTTACTGTCTAGCATGGGAGACAGTTTTAAATAAATAAATGAAAAACCAGGGACATCTAATAACTTTAATCAAGGAATGAAACTTGAGAGTCAGGATAGGCTGCAAATTATTGAAGTGAAGGTTCAAAAAATTAGTTAGGTTTGGCTAACTCCATGGTTGAACAGGGTTGATACCATATAAGATGGACAGAATCATTTGGCAAAAATTAGTGTGTGAATCCCTGAGGGAGCCGAGAACTCGGTATCCTCCATTCCTTCATGAAAGTCAGGGTGACTGAAGCAGAGAAAACAATCTGTGTGTTGTTAGCTGGGGGTGGTGTGAGTCCCACTGGATGAGGCAGAGGCCACAGGCCCTTTAGACCTCTTCAGGTTTTTGGAAGGTCAGGAGACAGCTACGGGCAGGTATTCAGCAGAGACAGATGAGAGTGTATTTGAGATTTCAAACAGAGCAGTTTCTGGGCTCCAAGTAGATTTTGGAATTGTCAACCCTGAGTGAATGATACCAGGTGGGAGCTTGTTATGAACTAAGTAAGGAAGGATGTGAGGAGGCCTAGACGTGGAAATTGATAGTGGATCAGGAAAGTGTTGTTTTTGATAAAAGAGATGTTAGTGGTTCAAAAGATGTCTCTCCCATGGTGCTCCTCGGCCATGTGGAAGTTAGGTGCTACTGAGTGGCTGAGGCACCCTACTCCACTAGCAAGCTTTTACTCTCTCTGGGGCAGAAAGGCCACCATGCTGTCTCCTATGGTTGTTTCTCTGCTAGCACTTCTTGATCTTTCTCTGTGTCTCCTGGTTGCAGGTGTTTCTTAGTGCTGAGAGGGATCCTGGGTACTGAGGATAGCTCTCTGTTCCCAGTTGTTCTTTCTTGATGCTGGTAAGATCTTCTCTCTGCTTTGGATTGACTGTCTCTCTCTTTTTAAATGTCTTACTGTGCTTTAGGTAAAAGTTTACATATCAATTTGCCATGTAAAACCTGAAACACATTACTGTGCACCTCTAAGTGCTATTGCCCCCACCTCCCCACCTGAGGACACTCCTCTTTTCCACTCTCTGTTTCCCATATGCGCTCTACCTCCTCCTATCCCCCTCCACCTTCTCATGTCGCCACTAGAGAGGAACTGCTCAGACAGCTTTTTGTCTCTCTTTAAGCCAAGAAGCATATTCTCCACCAGCATCAACTGTGTCTTCCAGTCGAGTCCCAGTCGTTTTCTGAAGAGCAGTCTTTGGTCCTCTTTCCAGCTGTGGGCTAACAGAGAGTGTGGGGGCCCTATCCCTAGGGACTGTCCAGTCTGACGGACCCTCAAGTGTGGACTTTTGAATAGGGTGTGGTCTTCTAGTGGAGTTCTTGTTGTGTACAGCCATCTTTCTCCTGCTACATCGGTGACTTTACCTTGTGTTCCCTTTCGGGGCAGCCATTGGTTATGGCCAGGCACCATCTAGTTCCTCTGTCTCATGCTGATGAAGTCTCTGGATCACATGGTCCCTTCTGTGTGCTTGGCTTCTATTTTCCTCTTGTCTTTCCTTCATTCTCCACTGCTCCAGGTGGACTGTGTCCCGTTGATGCTACTTAGATGGCCACTTGCTAGCTTTTAAGAAGCCAGACACTACTTATCAAAGTGGTATGCAGAACATTTTCTTAAAAAACAAAAACCCTAGTTGTGCTAATGAGCCTAAATGTCCCATGAAAGTGTGATCTCCCAAAACTGTCCCTGCTACTCTGTCCTTCAAAATGTTGGGTTGTATTTAGAAAACCTTTTAGCTTTGGATGTGATCCAGTTGTGCTGGCCTCCCTTGTACTGACTGCTTCCCGTCATTCCCTTCACCTACCGCAATTCCTGTCTACTGTCTAATCTATGAATATCCCTCTGCATCCCTCCCTACCCTTGTAACCATTCAAGGTTATTTTCTTTTCTGCTTAAATCTTTGAAGTCCTTGTAGTAATGGTCTCATATAATATTTGTCATTTTTCGTCTGACGAATTTTACTCAGCGTAATGTCTTCTAGATGACTCCATGTTATATTTCCTATGCTGGCTGTGCCCTGAAACTTTCTCCTAGCACAGAGATAATAGAGCAGATGGTCCCCTGCTGCAAACACTAAGAAGAGACACAAAAGGATCCAATGTATAATACAATTGATGTGTATTCTGAAATTATGTCGGCCCCCTTGAAAGGATCCCATGTTGAGTTTCCCATAGTCCAAAACCAATGTACTGTTGTTGAGTGCATTCTAACTCATGGCAACACATAGAGTTTCCAAGGGGAACCTGGCAGGTTCGAACTGCTGACCTTTTGATTAGGAGATACAGCACTGAAGCATTGCACCACCAGAGTTTCCCCCTATAGTCTAGGATCTAAGATGATGTTTCCACTAGCACGTTTTTTTGGCAAGCCACAAAGAGTACCTGAACAAAAAGACACCAGTGACATTTGCTGTCACCAGTCAGCAGGAAATTGAGCCACCAACACACATCAGTCACCAAAAGGAGGAACTGACAATCACCAAGCAGCCCAAATTTGCCTGAGGTGTTACCCACAGCTCTGCACAAGGTGATCAGCCTCACTGTTCAGCTTACTCTGGCATCCTAACTTCAGCACGTGGTCCATGCTCTCTCCTGGCCAGCTTCCTCCATAAACCTCACATACAGAGATGACCCTTGCTCCTAAACCATTGACATTAACAACATTTGGAAACTAGTGTCCTGGTAATATGTGCACAATGGCGGGCTGAACCCATGACCAATCTGTTGACCCAGGTACTGACAACAAGGCAGAGAATTCACAGCTATTTTGGCTATAGCTTTATATGCTTCTCCTACCAACACCTGGAACTGTAGTGAGTCACACAAACTTACCTTTATAGGGAGACAGGAAACACGGAGAGCAGAGAGAGGCCCCAAACCTAAACCAGTCACCATCCAGGACACTCTGAGCATGGTGACCCTATCTTCCGCAGAGGACACCTGTGCTCCCTAGGGTTTTCAGTGCCTGTTTCGTAGGTAGATTCTAAAATGAGACACCAAGAAATGAGCAACAGACAACACAGGTGGACTTCCACAGAATGATAAACTTTCGAGTGTCAGAGAATGCCATCAAAACAATGAAAACGTGAATGGCACAATGTATTTGGAAGCTATCAGGGGCTTAAGGGTTCAGTATCCCGAATGAATATGCAAAGAGCTCCTGAAAGTTGCTAAGGAAAAGGACAAAACAACCCGTTTTAAAAATTTCCTGTGAAGTCCCACCCCCAACACCTGCCAACCTGAGCCCCTGACCCCAGGGGTAACTGCCCCTCTTCCATCCCTCCTGCAGGTCCTGGTCACCACACCAGGTCCCAGCCCCCATGGAAGCCTAAGGCAGCAGAGGATCAGTGGCTCCAGAGGAACAGGTGGGTCTCCATGGGGACTCCTCAGGGAAGCCACTGATGGTGTCGAGCTGCTGCATGGCACCTAGTTGCTCTGGCTGTGGCTTCCGCCATTCCTGAAGGCCCTGGCCCCATGACAGCTGCTGGTATCTGCCATGCAGGTGCCACCTCGAATCTCCTACCTACCTTGTCTCCAGCTTCACCAACCCTCCCCCTGACCTTGGAGGTTATCACCTCCTCACCTTTAGTTCAGTGAAGATGAAAGGCAGCTGCACGGGAAGTGGGGGTTCCTCGCATCCCCAGACCTGGGGCTTTGCCCAGGAGTCAGCGGGAATCTCTTAGGCTCGGGAGGAGGGTGACTACAGATACTCTGCACCCCTTTCTCCTCCCTCAACTTTTTCCCTGGAAAGCAAGCCAGGACCTGAAAGCCCTCCTGGGTAGGGTTCTGCTGGGAGAAGTGAGGTCAGCTTAGAAGCTTGGATGGTAATAGTTTTCTGGTGTACTTAGTACATGTTCTCAAGGGGGGCCAGTCCTTGGAGAAGGACTTCATGCATGGTTTGGTTAGGTAGCGGGAAAGACCTTCTGTGAGATGGACTGACATCGGGGCCGCAACAGGGGCCGCCAACCCAGCAGAGATCCTGAGGTCGGCGCAGGCCTTGGCAGTGCCTCATTCTCTTGTAGACAGAGGGTTGCCATCAAGGGAAACTGCAGCTGAGGCATCTAACAACAACCAAGTTAATGTGGGCCAATTCGGGGACTCGGTTTCATTTGTTATATAAAGGGTCCTCCAATAACGGTGTCCTATCTTTAAAGATAAATAAAACAAGTGGTGTAAATGATACAGTTTTAATTGTCTTGTTATTTGGAAGTCCATTTGATGGCATCATGTGTGGAAAAGAACTCGGTGTAAATGGCCACTGTGGCCCTTTCCAGATTGGGTCCCAAATAATCAGTTACCATAGTCGGATATCTTTCGCCATTGACAGTCACAGCCTCTTCTCGTTCATCTTGGAAAAATTAGGGCCAGTGATTCCACTGGACCCACATGTACCGCAACCAGTGACTTTTGGGGCTGAAGCAGATGTTCTTGAATCTCCATCAGATTCTCATGGCTCCAAGTGCGGCAGTTTAGTTTGTTAACAAAGCCATTCATCCCAACATGGGCCTTGTCGCTGATGATGAGTGTTTGGCCAAAAGCTGGGTCAGCTTCCGATTGCTTCAGAGCCCAGTCAGCAAAGGTAAGGAGCAGTGATACAGAACTCAGCCCGTACTCACAGTGATCAGGTGTTTTTAGTGATGTAACAGTTAACATTCAGGCTAAAGAACACTCAGGATTCATTTCTTCCATCAGGAGAGTCTCTCTGAAGCTGTGGTGGTGAGCACCCTTCTGTTTGGCCCTCAGTTTCTGCCTCTGGGCACTCAGGTTGATGTTTGTGGGCTGGCAAGACCACCATGCTGTCTCCTGCTGTCAGGTCTCTTCTGCCACTGGGTCGTATGGTTCTCAGAGTTACACTGTTCTGTCTTTCTCTCTGCATCCTGCTTCCAGGAGCTTCTCTGCAGAGGGATCCTCAGCCCACAGGGTGCTCTTCCTGATGGTGTTTTTTGGTGGTACTATCACCCTCTTCCTGTGCTCTGGAGTTGTTGCATTTTGAAAGACAAACAGGCCACAACTAACCTATCACAGAGTCCTGGTAGGTCCCAGTTACTTGTCTCACAGTCCTGCCCAGGCAGCTAGGTGGGAGATACAAGACCATGTTTAGAAAGGCCACACACAGAAGTAATCTGCCACAGCAGAGTCTACCCCTTGGCTTTTGTAGCCATGGTTCTTTCACATGTGGAGGACAGCTTGCCCCTCCTGTAGTCCTTCAGTAGGGCAAAGAGTCCAAAGGGTGAGTTTATTCAGGTACCAGCCATTCTTGTGGCCTGCAGGTTTCCTTGTGATCTGGTTAAAGTCTCCAGAAGTCACCTCATCTTCATCACTTCTGAACTCAGACATAATTCATCTGGGAGAAAATTATTCCCTTGCTGTAAGCCTCACCGGGGTCAGTGTAGGGCACGCTTGTAGGGGCTTTAGGTTTAGCCACTTGACTCTAATGCAGGAGCGTCTCCTTCTTAGCCTACCCTCTTATACTGACAGCTTCCACAATTACAGTTTTGAGAATCCCAAGTAACCCTGTTCACAATGAATACTCATAAGATAGGGATGAGAAGGGTCAGCCATAACCATACCTTGAAACGTTCCGTAGGGATAGTCAACTTCATTTTGTCACCCATACCAGGGGAGCCAAAGCATGAGTTGCTTAAATTGTCCCTTGTTTTTCAGAGAAGCCAGCATACACCTACTTCAAAGGCATGCCTAGATGAGATAGAGGTGACTACTCTATGCTCTCCAACAGGGGCACCAGTGAGCTCCCATCAGGACCAGGGAATCCAACCAAGGGAACAAGAATCTGCTCAAGTTCGACACTGTATGGTAAGTGCTGCTGCCATTCCAGAAGGTCTGGGGCAAGCACCCTTTTGAAATCTGCATGTGGGTGCAGCCAAGGGATAGGCACCTGCCTGCCCAAACAGGAAATATTTCAGACTGCCATCACTGATTTGTTGTCTCCAGTATACCCTGGGTGTAGATGGAATATGAGAAGCAAACCCCAAATTGACTTAGTGGCAAAACCTACAGGACTCCTATCCAGGCTGCTCTATCACACTTTGAAGTGTTTTCATTTTCAAATCAAGATTTCTGTCATGGGCCAGCCAACACTCCTGAAGTCCTTCTGTTTCACAGGTCTTATGAGGACTGTTGAGGGTCTTCAGAGAAACCTGTGACAAATTGGTGACCATGAAGGGAATCTCAAAAGTTAGCTGGGACACCCGACTGTACTTTGAAGGTGACCATAGTGATATTCATCAATGAGGTTTTGTAGGATGAGCTCATGAACTCAGTTGTTGGTCCTTGTAACTCATTACTGGGTGTCACTACAGTCATTTTCAAAGTACTCCCCTTGGGAAGCTAAGCATGGACACCAGTGCCTCGTCCTCCCTTCAAAACAATCTTGGAGCTCTTTTGCTGGAATGGCCATCAAAGCTGTCGTATTACCCTTGATGCCCTGACTGTCATTTAAGAGTGTTTCAATATTTTCTGCATCTTCAGATAAAGAAAAAAGTCACCGGGGTTCAGATCAGGTGAGTAGTGAGGGTGTTTCCATGCAGTTATTTGTTTACTGGGTAAAAACTCCCTCACAGGCAAGTGTACAGTTAGGTTCATGAACTTGCCACTATGCCACAGTGTGTGATGGCCTTTGCAGAAAAAAAGTTCCAAGATTGCTTTGAAGGGTGGACGAGGCATTGGTGCTGTGCATAGCTTCCCATGGCGGGCACTTAGAAGGTGACCATGGTGATACTCAGCAGTGAGGTATGTAGCACTTAGAGCAGTTTTGTTCGTGGACTTAATTGTCAAACACCTTATGTAGTGTTTTTTTGAAGGAAAAATTGTGAATTTAATTGTCAGACCTTTGTGTGTCTGTGTATGTGTACACACGTACATGTGTATGTCTGTTAATGAGTAAGTTGATTTTTGCTATCTAAAGGGCTACACTGTAAAATTTATTCAAAAATATTTTCCTGATGTAGTCAAAAGTTTCGTTTGTTTTACAAAAATTGAAAGATTCAGTTGTGAGGTTTTTAAGAGCTTTAATATTAGATAAGATGTAAAAGCAATTGATTTTTTTCTTGTTAAAATAACAAAATTTATTTTTTAGGTAATCTTCCTTAAAGGCAAATGTTTGCCTCTTACTAAAATAAGAATTTGGAGTCAAAATCCAGGTGGCAGGAGTTGTGAAAGTTGAAGAAAAAGTGAAGGATTTTTACTTTAAGATCTTTAGTTAAATACCTTGACTGTTGTTTCTTGGTAACCTACAATAAACTCATGGCACATCTGAAACTTCTTGGAAGATCCTTAATGTCTTTTTATAAAGGAAAAGTACTGAAGGGATTTCCTTAATAAATTACATGCAACAAGTTAGAATCAAGAGAAGTGTCTGATTGTTGCTGGGTTAAAAATGTCTGGTAGTAATTTCCCCTTAAGTTTATTATTCTTTCTTAGTTGCTAACCTGACAGTAATTTTTTGTTAAATCAGCCTCATCAAAACCAGTGTTCTCCCTGGAAATTCAAATTATTTACCTATGAGCTTATTTTTATATGTGTTAGGTAGAGACTTGACAGTCCTGGTGTATAAATGATGCTAGTATTTGTCTCAGAATTATTATATACGGTTTCTCAATTTCTTTAAAGTGTGGTTAATGGTTACATTTAAAAATACTGTTGTCTCAAGTTTTTTTCTTAAGAGATTTGATTTCACCTTTGCATTTTACCTAGAATTCTATCAGATTTTTTCACTCTTAAGAATATTTATTTTTATGAACTAATTGCAACCATGTTACATTTTGTAATCTACAGATAACATTTTCCTTTGCTGGTTTTCTGAAAATGTCTGAGCAGAGTTTCTCAACAAAAAGGTCACTGGACATGTGAAGAGGACCAGGAGTCGAGATTTCCAGAAGTCATACAGAGAAAGGGATGGGCTCAAAGACCACAGCTCACGCAGGATCTGGCAGAACAGAAAGTTAAGTACATGTGACTGAGTCAATGAAAAGATACCATGGGTGTTCCGTGAGCTTACTGCTGATGTTTTAACATCCTATTTTCTCAACTGAGGAAGTGATTTTTCTTTCTCTTAAACTACTGAACTACTGGGTTACATTTGTAACTCTCAAACTAGAAGTTGGTATCAGTAGATCTAACAGAGTTGTAAATATCATAACCAGAAATGTGTCTGAAATTTGAGCTATGATATCACAAGTTAGAATAACATTAGATTTCCTATTCTTCCAGGGAACAGTATGTGCTTTAATAGATAAATGTTGCTGGATTGTTGGTGCTGGAAGGACTGTGCGAAGGAGACTCGGAAAAACACATACCACGGAGGCTCCCTTGTCTGTCAGCTAGACTTTTCGAAGCACTGTAGACACAGTCGTCATAGATGGGAATGGCAGGTATGGTGTTAGTATCCCATTTGGTTTTAGCACGGGTGGTAGGATTACTGTCACGGGATGAGAAAAACATGGCTATCAGTGTAGCATGCTGCAGCCTGGGGTTTATTGGTAGGGGCAAGACTCTGCATTTCCTGTGTGTTGTGACCTACAATCAGATAGGTGCCCATCGTGTCATTGTATTTTTGATTCATGGATGAGTAATGAACCTCTTCCTGTCTGTAACCTGTGTTCACTGTGGCCTCAATAAACCGGGGGTCCTCATAGTCTGGGAGTGGCTGCACATCCACCTTTTGTTTTCTTCCTAGGTTTTCATCTCGAAGTGTCTTAGGATGTCCTCTGAAGTGGCTCTCTTCCTTGGGTGACCTATGAGCACTTAGCTCAGTGAGGGTTCACATGGCAGAGACATTTGGAAAGGACTGTCACATTCTTCCTCCAGTGCCTCCTTTTGAAGCTCAGTTAAGGTTTCTCCCTGAAAAGGCCAAATCCACTCACCATGAAGTACAGGGTGACTCCCAGTGACAGAGGGAGAGGCTGGGTTCACTGTCTGCTCAGGTACCTCCCACACCTGCTCATCAGTGCAGGATCTTAGGTGTGACACTCCTGTGGGAACCTGATTTCTGCTGGGGCTCCACCATTTTTATTGATGGTCTGGGCGGAGGAGGCAGTCATGGACACATGCACAGGAATCTACTGGTTTGCAACACTGCATTTTTCCTCACCTTGGCAGACAGTCCTGAAGTCTGGTTGGGCTCTGCTGAGGCTCTCCTGGGTGGTTGGTGGAGGAAGGATGTGACGGCAGAGACGGAGGAAGCCTCATGTGAGCCCCCCTCCTTCTACAAGGTAGACTTTTCAAAGCATTGTAGAAATGGTTATGGGTGGGAATGGCAGGTGCACTGTAACTATAATGTTTGGGTTTAGCATAGATGGTAGGATGTAGCTCATTGGCTGAGAAAGATGTGTGGCTGTCACTGCAGTGTGCTACACCCTGGAGTTCCATGGTTCTAGCGTGACTCCATCTCGGATGTGTTGTGACCTAGGATCAGACTGGTTCCCATCATGTCATTGTATTTTTAATTCAACAGCAGGTTGGGAATCTGTTTCTGCCTGTAACACGTGTTCACTTGGCCTCCATTCATCATAGTTTGTGAGTGGCTGTGCATACATCTTTTGTTTTTCTAGTTCATCCATCTTTATCATGGATATTCTAGCATGCCTTTGACGTGACTCATTTTCTTTGGTCACGATGCATGTTTTTCTCTGAAAGCGTTCACATGATGTATATATGTGAAAACACTATCATATTGTTCCTACACTACCTGCGTTTGTGACTCAGTTAAGGTGTCTCCACGAAAAGGGACTGGAGTACTTATTGAGCTACAGGGTGACTCTCAGGTTGGCAGAGAGAGCGGCTAGCCTCACAGTCTGGATTTCTCTTTTGATACAGGTACAAAAAGGATGTCTTGAGCTTGAGGAACATGTGGTGGCACCCTGCTGTGCCCAGCTGTTTACAGAGGGAGAGACAAGTGTCAGCCTGGTCAGTTCTGTACTGACCCATTGTTTCTTGATCTTAGTGATGACACTCCGGAGCTGTGGCAAACTGGTTTCCAGTGGGGTTCTACCACCATTAATGGTCTGGGTGAAAGAGGCCTGAACAGAAAGATGCGCAGGGATTCTGCTGGTTTAAGAAACTGCACTATTTCTCCCTTTGATATACAGCCTCGAGATTGGGTTTAGGTCTACCCAGGCTCTCCCAGGTTGCTGGTACAGGAACGGCTTTGAAGGGGAGACTCAGGGAGAAGCACATACCATGAAGTTTCCCTTGCTTCTGTCAGCTAGGCTCTTGAATGCATTGTGGAAACAGTAGTCATAGGTGGGAATGGCAGGTAGAATGTAACTACATCATTTGGGTTTTTCACAGATGGTAGGAGGCACCTCATGGGGTGAGAAAGTTGTGTAACTATCAATGAAGTGTCCTGCAGCCCGAGATTCCAGGGTACTGGCATGAGTCTTTATTTCAAAAGTGTTGTGTCCTGGGATCAGATAGGTGCCCATCATGTCATCATATTTTTTTATGGAAGAGTAAGTCATCAGTCTCTTTCTGCCTGTAACCAGTGTTCGCTTGGCCTCAATTCACCAGGTGTCTTCATAGTCTGAGAATGACTGCACATACAACTTTTGTTTTTCTTTATCATACATCTTGATCCATGGATGTTCTAGCATATTTTCTGGTGTGGCTCTCTTTCTTGGATCATCAGTGACCATTTGGCTCAGGGAAGAGTTCACATAACATAGACACGTAGAAAGGAATATCATATTGCTCCTCCATTATCTCCTTTTGTAATTCTGTTAAGGTCTCTCCATGAAAAGGCAGAGATCCACTTATCACGAAGTACAGGTTGAGTCCCAATGTGACCTAGAGGCTAGGGTCACTATTTGGGTTTCCCTTTTCACACAGGAACAAGAAAAGTATCTTCTCTTGAGGTTAAAGAGAATTCTGGTGACACCCTGCTGCTTCTGGCTGTTGATGGAGGGAGAGGCTGGGGTCACATGTCTCCTGCATCTGCTTATCATTTTAGGGTGTCGGTTGCAGCACTCCATGTGGGAAACTGGTTTCTGCTCCACTATTCTTATTGGCTGTCTGGACGGAGGAGGTAGTCACAGAAATATACATGGTGACTCTGCTGGGTTGCAGGACCGCACTTTTTCTCACTTTGGCATACAGTCCCAAAGATTGATTGTGCTCTGCCCTTGGACTCCTGGGTTGTTGGTGCGGGAAGGACTTTGCAAAGGAGAGTGAGGAAGAAGCATATACCATGGAGGCCCCTTCCTTCTTTCTGCTAGCCTCTTCAGAGCATTGTAGAAACAGCAGTCGTAGGTGGGAATGGCGGGTACAGCGTGACGATGCCATTTGGGTTTAGCATGAATGGTAGAATGTACCTCATGGGATGAGAAAGGTGTGTGGCTATAAGCACATTGTGCTGCACCCTGGGGTTCCATGGTACCGGCATGACTCTCCATCTCAGATGTGTTGGGACCTAGGATCAGCTCGGTTCTCATCACCTCATTGTGTTTATGATTGAAGAGTGACTCCTGAGTCTCTCTCTACCTGCATACCGTGGCTGCAGTGTACCGAGGATCCTCGTAGCCTGGGAGTGGCTGCACATCCGGGTTTTGTTTCCCTTCATTATCCATATTCATCCGTGGATGTTCTAGCATGTCCTTTGATGTGGCTGTCTTCCTTGTATCACAAATGAACGTTTGGCTTAGCAAGCGTTCACATGGCGTAGACATGTGAAAAGGAGTGTCATGTTTTTTCCGCAGTGCCTGCTTTTGTAGCTCAGTTAAAGTCTCTCCATGAAAAGGCAGCGATCCACTTATCATGCAGCACAGGATGACTTCCAGGGTCCACACATCCACTGGGAGCCGTAGTACTTCTCTCCCTGTAGGAGTTCTGGGTATAATAATGGAGAATGCTGCAGAAAATATTCAGCTTGCTCTCATTGGTGAATTCATTCCCCAAATGGATGCTGGGAAGTTTGATATTCCTTCTCTCATTCAAGTGCACGTTTTCTGGTATCATAACCCTTGTATAACACAGATGTTGTTGCAAACCTATAGGGCCAACACTAATTGGCAGAGTATTTGGGGGGCCTCATTCTGGTTCATGAAGCTATGAGTCTTTAGATAATCACACAAGTCCCCTGCAGTTACATACTCCATCACTATGCCAAAGATGTTGTTATTCTCTGTGTCTTGCAACAGCATTAAAATATTTGGATTGTGGAGATTCTTTATGATTTTTGTCTCTGGGTGTAGTCTCAGGAGGTTGGAGGATGTCTGTGGGCTCTTTCTAACTCTTCTCGGCTACTTCTTTACCTGTGATGATGTGGCAGGATAACTTGACTCAGATCCATGTCATCTTGCCGATGGTCTTAGCAGGTGGCAGTGTCCCACACTGATTTCCTTGACCTTTTAACAGCAGCTGAGAGAAGCAGCTGCCTATATCTCATGGAACTGTATTGTTTTTATTTTAGTAAATCTAGCCAGGTCCAGGACAACTTACAACACATCTAGAAATTTGACTTCTAAAAGACACGGCTCCACGCTACAGCCATTCCTAGTGAATCTCATTGTCCTATAACAAAATGCAGCCTATCCCCACCAACCAGGCGATAGGTCAATCAGATATCTCAACATTTTCAAGACAGGGTACTTGAGGAACATGGGTCTGATGGGTAAGGAGGAAGTAACCAGAGCGAGTCAACTTCCTACGTTCCTTTCATGATTTCAGGCCCATATCTCCTCAAGGGGGAAACGGCAAGGTTAGCTAGGGAACTTGATCACCTCCATGGACCACCTCATCATGTGATTACTGAACACCCAATCAACGTTTGAGAAGGGTCATTACAGCTGTAAACATTCTCCTGGTAGTTTGAGACATGGCTACCTATAGGTACCTCCTCAGGAGGATGATCTAAAAATGACCTAGCCCCTATTTTTATCCTATCTCCATACCATTGTCTTACTCTCTGGAAGGGGACCTATCATGCAGTTGCTGTTGTATAACTCTGAAACTGAAACCAAAGGCTATTTCCTACCTACCCTTCCTGACTGTGACACTACTTTTTACCCTTACTAACATAAAAAACCCTACAAGCTTTGTACCAGATCTTTCCCAAATCACAGAGAAGGACCCCCTTCCCTGTGTACAAGGTGCTTTCTCTTAATAAATTTTGCTGCCATGAAGGTTGCATCCTGGTGCCTGGGGCAGGGGGAGCCCAGTTATCCAGCCATCAGGAGACTGAAGTTGCTACTCTGATCTTTTGAAAGTGAACCAGGTCACTTTGGGTCAAATCAGCTACAAGATCTATAGAGTTCCTTCCTCTGGGGCTTTCTGGGACTGGTAGGAGGACTTCTATGGGGTATTCTGCATGCAGTTTCTTGGTTCTTTGATTCCATCTCCAGGTCCTGACTGTAGGTGTCTGGTGCTCCCTTTGGAAGGACCTGTAGCTGTCAAAGTGGGAATTTCTGCGCATGCCCTTAGAGTTGCTTCCATCTGTTTTTATCTGAAAAACAACCTTGAGGAAATTTACGTAATTTGCAGGGGACGTATTCAGTGTCCCAGGATGTTGTTAGTGCTTTGATCTTTTTATCCTTGATAACCAGCCAAAGCCAAGTGCGATTGCTTGTTGATAATTTTGGTCACACTAGTTACAGAGGACCTCAGGCTCTCTGTGTTACTCCCAGCTGTTGACTCAAAAGAGATGCCACGTTTTGCGTAGAATTTCCGTTATACGTTTCCACAAAGGCTATCCTGTCCTCTATCCAGAAGGCAAGTCTCTCCCTGGCCATCAGCCACTGATCACAGGCACTCAACTTTCTGTCTTGTGGACTGGGAAGCCCAGCATGATTTCTTCTGCTGCGAGGTCTTTCCTGTCACCAGTTCCCGGCTTGTGCTTTCACTAGCACATGCTTCCAAGAGCTTTACAGCACAATGATCTGGGCCCAAAGAATGCTCTGTCATCTCAAGGCCATGCTTCTGTGCAGATGGCCGAATCTCCCTCATTGCTCTGTAATTAACTGTCACTTAAGGAGATAGGGACCAGTACTTTTTGTCAGCTTGGACCGTACTGTCACTCTGTCCTGCCTGATCATCTGGGTAGGAGTTAGAAGGCCATGGCTAGAAGAGCCTCACACAAAAGTCATTAATCACAGCAGAATGATCTTCAGCCAGATTTCCCTTGTATTTGACATGAATGATATTTTTCAGTAATCTTTGTGTTGTGTTTGATCACCTTTCTTTGAAATGGGTCCAAGAAAGGACTGCTTGTAATTGGTTGGCCAGGTAGCAGTCTTCTAGGCTTCTGAGTGTTGACAGGTGAGGCCTTTCAGTACTGCATCTGTTTATTGAAACATCACATTTGATGCTCTGTCAGTTCCTGTTTTTGTGTCATTGTGCTGTTTGTTGCTATCAAGTATGTTCCAAGCCACAACAAGTATATGCACAGTGCAACAAAACACTGTGCGGTCCTTTGGGGGCTTAAGTGTGTGAACTCCTCTTTTGTCCCTGGCAAGTGCTGGCAGCGTTTGAAAGGACACGCTCCCTGCTCATTTCTGAGGCGATGCTGTTGAAGGCCTCGGAGATGCCTGAAATTCTCTTCCCTTTTCCCTTGTTGATGGTCCACACAGGCAGTATGCACACCTCCATCCTCCAGTGAGAAAGACCTGCAGTCCTGGTGTGCTGTTCACACCCAGCAGCGTGTCCTTGTCAGTGGGTGGCCGCCACTTGGCAGATCTCCTGCATCGTCTCACTGGTCTCCATGGGACTGGTGATTTCCATCCTCCTTGGAGAGAGAGAGGGGCTTGACCTCTCAAGATTTGAGAGGCTGCCCTAAAACTTTGCTGTCACATAGCTTTTGTTCCCTTTTGATGAAAGTGTGACAAAGTTATTTCATGAGCCTAAAGAGTCTTGCTGTGGCACCCAGCTGGTCCCAGGTGTTGATACAGGGAGAGGCTGGGGTCCATCTGCTTAGGCATCCCCTGCATTGGAGGAGCTTCTGACACTGCCTTTCGGGAACTGGTTTCCTCTGGGGCTCCAGCATCCTTGTTGATGATTGGTGCTGAGAAGGCTGATACAGAAACACATGCAGGGACCGTGCTGGTTTGTGGCACCACACTGTTTCTCACCTTGGCACACAGTCCTGAGGTTTGGTTGGACTCTGCCCAGGCTATCCTGTTTGTTGATGTCGGAAGGACTTTAGAAGGGACGCTTAGGGAGAAGCACATAGTATACAGGTCCCCTTCCTTCTATCAGTTAAAGCCTTCAGAGGATTGTAGAAATAGTAAATATAGGTTGGAAAGGCAGGTACAGTGTAACTGCACCATTTGGGTTCAGCGCAGATGCTTGGGTACACCTCACGGGGTGAGAAAGGTGTGTGACGATCAGTGCAATGTACTGCATTCTGGGGTTCCGTGGTACTAGCATGACTATCCATCTCAGATGTGTTGTGTCCTATTATCAGATAGGTGGCCATAATGTTACCATATTTTTGGTTTAACACGAGTGATGAATGTCTTCCTGCTTGTAACATGTTCACTGTGGCCTCAAAGCACTGGGTGCTATCATAGTCTGGGAGTGGCTGTATGTATACCTTTTGTTTTACTTTCTCATATATCTTCATCCGTGATTTTTCTGGGATGTCCTCTTCTGTGGCTGTCTTTCTTGGGTCACCTGTGAGTATTTGGCTCAGCAAGTGTTCATATGGCATATGCATGTAGAATGGACTATCATATTTTTCCCTTAATACTTGCTTTCATATCTTAGTTAAGGTCTCTCCTTGAAAAGGCAGAGGTCCACTTATCTTGAGGTACCAGGGGCTCACAGGCTCCACACTTCCCAGGAGAGGTTCACTGTACTTTTCTTCTGGTAGGATTTCTGGCACATAATAAGGGAGACTCCAACAAAGTGTTTAGCTTCGTCCTCTTGGTGAATTGAGTTCATAGTCCAAAATTGGAAAGTTTGGTGTTGTTTCTCTTATCCAAGAATGCATTTTATGATCTGATATCCTTGTGTAGAATACATTTGTTGTGGCCAAAATGTCTGGCTAGCACTAGTTGGTGGAATTTGGTTTGGGCCTCTTTTTTGCTCATGAAACCCTGAGCCTGTAGATGATCATGCACGTCCCCTGCAGCTACCTACTCCATCACTGTGCCTAAGACATTGTTAGTCTGTGTGACTTGGAATAGCATGAAGATGCTTGGATGATTGAGATCCTTCATGATTTTTATCTCTTGGTGTAGTGTCAGGAGTTTGGAGGATGTCTGTTGACTCTTTTCAACTATTTTCTGAACTACATCTTTGCCAGTGATGATGTACAGTATAACTTGACTGTCAAATGTCCCCTTGTCGATGGTTCTCAGGATGTAGTAGTGTTCCACATGGATTTTCTCCTCAGCAGGGAAGGCCAAGTGGCTCTGTGGCTTGTTCAATATGGTGTCAAGGTCTAGTTGGCTTTGGGATAAGAGGTTCCCTTGTGGTAGGGTAAAAATGGAGCCAATGAGAAAATATATCAATGAAAATAAAATGAAATAAAATGATCAATGAAAAAAAAAAATGATAGAAAAATATAAAGTATCATTTAAAAATGCCAAAGAGAATTAAACTTAAAAATAAAAAAAAATACTTCAGACAATTAACATACAAATGGGAAAATAAACTAGATGAGAAGAAACTAACTGAAATTTAAAAAAAAGAATAGAATAAAAATCAAATGAAAACTCAGTTATTTCAAAAATAATAAACTACAAGTTTGAAGTGATGTAAAATGAAAAAAAATGAGGAAAATTGTATGGGGAAAGTTAACTAAAATAAATAAAATAGGAAATCTTAAAATAAGTTGAACATACCAAATCTGAGTACAAAGGAACAAGGAAATGAGAAATAAATGGTAGAAATTAACTAAGAAAACAATTAACTAAAATTAACTAAGAAAACAATAAGCAAAGGATAAAATAAGGGAAAGCCAAGGCCTGTATGAATTAGAAGAAATGAGAGCATCCAAAGGAAAAAATGGAAAATTTAGATTTAAATGGGAAATGGTAAGTGAGAAGTGAGAGAAATTTCGTATGTAAGCCGAAAATAATAAATGGCATGGGTAAAGAAAAGGCTGTAAAGAATACAGAGAAAAGATACAAAATGAGGAAATGAAACCATAGTAAAATGGTTAATAAAAAATAAGTAGATGGAAGCCAGCCTTTGGAGATAAAGGGAGAAGAGAATAAATGACAAAATAACAGGAATGAGAGAAAATGAGAAAAAGTTATGACGGAAAAGAATGAAGACAAAATACGAAAAAGTAACAATGAAATAGAACTGACAGCATTGGACAAGAAAATGAAGCAGGCAGTAGAGAAAGTTCAACAAGACCTACTTCATTTTTGTATATATTACTGCTTTTCTTAAAGCCATAGCTTCTTTGTACTATCTAGCCCTAGACAGATTATATGTTACCATAGAACCCCCTAGAACCGTGAGGAGGGGGAGATGACGCACCAGTCATTGGTGTGGTAAAACATGATCAAATCTTCGCAGCTGGTTTGTTTGATGTTGTCTCCAGATCACTGAAGAGACAGCATTGCCAGTCATCTACCTGCTGTGTAGATAACTGCCATGGGGCAGGAAGCGGTGAGTGTAATGAGGATGTATTAAAATGGAGTCCATCTTGCTAATTATAAGCCCAGAAGAAGCTGTGAAGGCAGAAAAAGTCAAAAGAAAGCTGTTCAATGAGAAGGCCATCTCCTCAACCGTGCTTGAGAAGTGATAAGACCACACGTTCGTCCTATGAGAAAAACATCTGTGCTGTCGAAGAGAAGAGAGAGACCACCTCAGGAATGAAAAGCAGCAGCAAAGAGGCACTGTGGCCCAGGTTTTTAGTGCAGAGGCCCTGCCATGACTTGGATCTTCTCCGCTACGTGTGTGGGAGAAGCCCAGCCCTCATGATTTTGGGCCCTCTTTTGGTACCATGTTTGGAAAAGACTTCTAGGACTATAACCCGACTTTGGAAGCAGAGCCCTGCTCTTCACAGCAGAGCTCTCGCTGTGACTCTTGGCCTTGCCACAGTGTTTGCCTGTGATAAGCCGGCTCTGCTTGCCGCTAGACCACTCCTTTGAGACCGTCAGCTGGAACCATAAGGTTTACAGCTCTGCTTTTCAGAGCAGAGCCACTGCTGTGAACTTTGGCTGTGCCACAACATGTCCCTGGGATAAGTCAGCCTGGCCACTGGATGGTTCCTTTGGGACTGTCCTCAACTGAAGCCCTGAGACTCAAGCACTGGTTTTTGGAGGAGAGCCCCGCTTACTCCAGCAGCATGTTGGCTGTCCCTCAATAGCTGCTCCTCCAGCTTAGCCAGTTGCTGTCTCCTCTTGTTGCCTGACAGCTCCACCCACCAGTGCTGGCCACCACTGACCACACTGCTCTCTGCCACTCGATTCAAAATACAGCAAGGCTAGTGTCCTGTTGGCCTTTGCTGACAGGCCCTTGCTGTAGGCGACATTGTTTAAACTACTGCTTTTCTGCTGGAAAAGCCCTCTCCTGTGGGCAGGCACTGCCTCCCAGGCTAAGAATTAGGTCCAGATGAGGCCTCCGTATCCAACATGGCATCCAACACAAGCTCGCCTCTGCGTGCGTACGAAGTACCCTATGGCAGAGGCGGAAGGAGAGGTCAAAGGTGGTGAGATGTACAAGGTCCTAAGCCAGGCTCTCAAAATATGGCAATTTTCACTTGCTGATCCCACCAGCAGTGCATCTGAGACTAGCTGCTAGTCAAGACCCAGCTCTACCAGCCAGCCAAGATGGAGGAAAAAAAAATCAAAATGGTGAGTTACTTTTGGTCTGTGAAAGCCAGGACTGGCCAGGAGTGGGAGTCAGTTAATGAGAGGAGGTTTTCCGTTCAGTGGTGGGAAGTCCAAATTAACAGCCCCATGCCATGTCCTAGCGCTTACTAGGTAACCAGAAGACTTCATTTAATTATCAGTTCAGGTCTTGGTTTCCAGAGGAATTTAGCGAGACATGTGCTTAGTCTGCCATTATTTGTCTCAGCAACTCAGCAGGGCATTTAAGAACACATAGAAAGATGTGTCTTTTTAACTGTAACTCCATTAGATATCATCAGATGTAAAAGTAAACTTAAACTTTGCACACTCCCACTTGGAGAGTAGGCCCATTGGGTAATTTAAGGTAGAGAGGGTGGCTCTCTTTTTTGAGACAAGTTTAATTTCTTTACTTTTTAAGCATACAGCCAGTGTAACCTTTAGCTCTGCCATGGAGGTGCTGGTGGTATGGCCAGGAGACAGATGGGCTTCAAGACGACCCCATCAGTGGTCGATCTCTTTAGATGCCTCCTCTGAGAGAGTCCAGGAGGGCCTGTCCACCTAGGCCTTTGGGAATGTCAACTGGGCATCTTATTTTAGGGTACTCAGGGCACTCTACCTTTCAGTATCCTTATTTTTGTCAGTACCTGTATTAGTTGGGGTCCATATTCACTGGCCAATGAAGTCATCCCAGTCCTGATCTCTGGGGGCCAACAGAGTTATCTTGAGGTGGTTCCTGCAGGGCTATAGCCACAACTAGGCCTTCTTTTTATCTTTTCCTCTCTACCACCGGATCCAACTTGATGGCACTTGGCTGGCTCTACCACAAAAATCTGTTATTAAACACACCTTAAAGTTCTCCTGTACCATTTGGCAACGTGGACTGAGGTCTTGTCTTGAGCTTTTGTAATTTTTGTCTTATGTCTGATGTGGGCTAGGATATAAAATGTATGGCTATAATGGCTTTTTCTTTTCTGTTTGCCTTTACAAAACAGAGTGTCCGCATTAAAACAGCGGACCAGTTTTTCTTGACCATTATTTTACTCAAGATGGCATGACGAACTAATCTTTTGCAAATGCGGTAACCTGTGTGGATAACCTCTATCTCCATGAAAATCAGAAATTTAGAACTTAGGAGAATTATATATCTTACTATAAAACCTTCAATTAAAATGTTTAATAAATGGTAATTAAACGTCATCAGGTTTTTAAGATCTCAGGCACCAGAGAACAGGAAAGCTAGTATGATTTTAATTTGTAAGATCATAGTTAAAATGTCAGACATTTTTCTGGTTATGATATTTATAACTTTGCTAAGTTTAGTAATAGGAATTTTTAACTGGAGAATTACAACACCTAAAGTGGGATGTTATAGTATCAGCAATATTTCCACATAAAACCCATAGCATACTTTTGTTTACTCTGTCCTATGTGGTTGTTTTCTGCTTTACCGCATTCTCGATCAGCTGCAATATGTGAGATTATCAGTTTTATAAAAGAGTTTTGGATGTGTCGAGTCATGGCACTTTTCACCAGTCTAAAATCTTTGCTGAGATCTTTTGGCTAATTGTTTTAGGAAAATTAGGTAAAACTGGAGATGACAAAACTTAGAAGTCAGTTGTAAGCAGGACGTCAAGGGAAACAAAACCTAATCCACTGAAAAAACTTTAGACAATAGTATTTCCAAATATAAGCATCATCTATATTTTTAAGGAATAGTAGACACCATACATAATAGTCTTGGGAAATAATATCACAGTCAGCGTATACCAAGGTTACTAAGTCGCTAGATTTTTATATAGTATAAAAAAATTAATTTATAGGCAAACAATTATAGTGTTCCAGTGAAAGCATTGGCTTTGATGATATCAGATAACATAAAATATCTATGACATCCCACCCTTTTTTCTCTAAAAAAGTCATGACCTGCAACATGTAAAAACCTGTTCACTCCATCATAGTGAAAGTCTTGAAGTTGAAGTCCAAAATCCAGAAATCCTCTTCCGCTGTGAAATCTAGAACACAAGTTACGTGCTTTTAAAATGTAATGGTAGGCACAAGTTGAAAACATTTTCATCGCAAATGGGAGAAATCACGGGGAAAGAAGGCAGTTAACAGGCACCAAGGAAATTAACAGAACATCGCAGTAGCTTGCAAAGACTTGAAAAGGATTTTCCATTTTCTGAGACATTTTACATAGTGGCTCTGCCCGCCGAACTCTAGGTATTGGCCAACGTCTTCTGATTTTGAGTGGAAACACCTCCCCACACACAATGGCCCTGTACTATACCTCTGCCTTCCAAGCCCACTGGGACAGCATCTCTTGGACTCTTGGCTTTAGGCACACAATTTTTCAAGTCCATAGGATTGGCAACTCCACAATTAGAAACATCAGGGTCTGTGGCTCCACCCTTTCAAACCTGTGAGGTCATGGCTATACCTCTGAGACTGAAGCAACTCAACTTTTGCTTCCTACGTCCTCATGGCCTGGGCTAAAGGCAAGCATCTGCCCAGCTCTGCTGTTGCTGCTGGTGGTGGTGCTCTGCTGTTTCTCACCAAGTTAGCAATTAAAACCAAATCAAACCCACTGTTGTGTAGTTGATTTTAATTCACAGTGACCCTGTAAGACAGAATAGAACTGCCCCACAGAGCCTTCAAGACTGACTGGAGGACTTGAACTACCTTCTGGTCAGCAAACGTAACACCCATCACTATGTAACCAGGGTTTTTCAATTTAGCAATTAAGAAATAACAATAAAATTATGAGTTAATATTATTCATGTCTTAGATAATATTAAGAAAAATATATAAATTGTAACCCAGGGAGAACAAGGCATGTTTGAATTTCAATCTGTGCCAAGACCTTTTAGCCCTTTCCTCTTCTTCAAGTCTTATGGCTCAGTTTTTGAGTCAGGAATCTTATTCTAATGACAGATCAAGTCTTCGCCTTTAAGAGAGATTGCCCAAGGAATAAATTAGCCATTTACTCAGAAGTCAGAAAATTTTGGTATATAACAGTGAAAGCCCCAATTATTTTTTTTATGTTCATGTTCTTAGAAATCTCATCAATTAAACCATTAAATCCTTAGGTAAACAAAACCTTTGACCATATCAAATAAATATTTGTAAGCAGCAAAAAATAAATTTACTTATTAAGACTTATATAACACCTACGTTCTTTTGTTTACCTAAAAAACAAAAAGTATATTAATTTAAATTATAGTAGATATCAACTAACTCAATCTAACTTCAGTAAGTTACTCAAAAGTCTTGGAAATTATTTTAAGCCTGTAATTTGAAATAAAGTTTGTTTACACATTTGAAGTTTTTATTTACTTTACTGTGTCATATATTTTCTCAATCCAATTTAACTCACAGTTTCCATCAACTGACTTTGGAAATCACAAAATGCCTTTCCTGGTATAGATGTATCTCTACATATCTCTAGAGCTCCTGCTAGGGCTGAAACACCCCCCTAGGCCATCTCAGATATGTCTCAGAGTTGTCCTGTAATAGAATTTGTTTACAGTCTTTTTGTGATTTGGATTCACCAAAGTTTGATAATTAAAGTGGCAGTTCTTATCTCCCTTCTGTGTTAAAGGTCTCTACCCAGTTATAGAGTTTTTAAAAAGCCTCCCAGAGCTATGACTTTGGAGGCTGGGGAACAGGGAGAACTAATTCTACCTTGCCCCCTACTTCTTAAGATACTTACGTATGTTCAAGTTGATGTAGGAATCCTGGAGAGAAAAAGGTTATTAATTTACCTTTTACTGTTCTGGCATTGTTATTTTCTCTTTAAGACAAAACTATCCCTTTTAACTAAGAGGGCTTTAACTAAGAACTGTAAAGTTATTTTTTGCTTTCATTTTGTTTTGTTTTCAGTCCAGTGACAGTATGTCTGGATCTACTTGAAGTTCAGCTTCCTTATCAACCACAGTTTAGCTCAGCAAGACCCCTGATTAGGAGGATTTGAACATGAAAATCCTTTTTTGACCTGCCCAACAAATTAGTCTCAAAGAGTTAAAACAAGAAATATCTTAAAATTAGACGAGGTTGTGGAGGAAGGATTTCATACAAGTGTTTTAGTGCTGCTCTAACAGAAATAGCACAGAGTGGATAGCTTTAACAAAGGAAGGTTTATTCTTACACAGTCCGGTAGACTGCAAGTCCAAATTAAGGATGTCCGCTCTAGGAGGAGGATCGTCCCTTTGTCAACTCTGGAGGAGAGTCTGGTATTGCATGAGTCTTGGTCCAGGGAGCATCTTGGCACAGGAACCTCAGGTCTGAAGGACGTGGTCTTCTCACGGTGCTGCTTGCTTGGTGGTATGAGGTTGCCCATTCTCTGCTTGCTTCTGTTTCCTTTTACCTCTTGTAGGATGAAAGGATTAAGGATGGGACAAGCCATACTCCAGAGAAACTTCCTTTACAGTGGAGCAGGGAGGTGATCTTGTAAAGGGATTTACAGTCCCACCTTAATCTTTCAACATACAGCACAGCAAAATCACAGAATGGAGGACAATCATAGAATACAGGGAATCATGGCCCAGGAGAATGGCTACACATATTTTGGGGGAACACAATTCAATCCATGACATCCCACCTTTTGGCACCCCAAAAATCACATCATTGAAACATGTAACACATTCATTCCATCATAGCAAAATCATGTCCATTCCATATGACAGAAGTCTTAATCAGCTCCAGGTCCAAAATTAAAAAGTTCCTTTACATCTGTGAAACCTAGAATGCAAGCTATCTGCTTCCAAAGGTACAATGGCAGAATAGGCACAAGTTAGACATTCCATTACAGATGGGAGAAATTGCAGGGAAAGAAGGTATTAACAGGCAGCAAGCGAGTCATAGCCCTCAAAGTTTTGGAAATAATCTTCTACTTTCTGAGACATTTTACACAAGGGCCCTTCCCTCCAGACTCTAGGTATTTGGCCACACTCTCTGGATTCTGAGTAGGGACCCCCAGCCCTGTGCTATAACTCTGCCTTCAAGGCTGACTTGGACAGAAACTCTCCCGCATCGGCTTTAGGTGCACCCTAAGCCCAAATGAGTGGCAATGCCACTCTTACAAACACAGGATGCCACGATTCCACCCTTTCAAACCCCTGAAGTCATGGCCATACCTTTTGAGACTGAGGCAGCTCGGCTTCTCAGCTGTTTGTCTCTTCAGCTTCTGCTTTCTGTGGCTGCATGCTCCGGGCTTCAGGCCCACATCTGCCCTGCTGGTGCAAGTATTCCAAAGCTCTGTAGTTCCACTGATTCAAGTGCCCAGTGGCACCCCACTCTTGCTGGAAAGCATCCTACACAAAGATACTCAGCTGTCTTGCTCTGTGGGTCAGGAGGGCTAGCTCCACTGTTTCAAGTCCCTGGAGGCACCCCGGTCCATGAGGAAAACTCTGTACACAGGCACTTAGCTCTCTTGCTCCAAAGGTAGGCTCCAATGCTGCCTCTGGTTCTGTTGCTGCCACTGCTGCTGCCACTGGTCCTCTGTTGTTTTTCACCATCTGCACCTTCTTTGTTCCTTCTGAATCTTCTATCCATTCACAGTTTCAAAATGGCTTCCACAATAGATATTGGTTAGAGTAGCACCCCACTCTCAAGATATCAAATTCTGTTTCATTAAGCTAGTGCTGCTGTAACAGAAATACCACAGAATGGATGACTTTAGCAAAGGAATGTTTATTGTTACACAGTCCAGTAGGCTACAAGTCCAAATTCAGGATGTCCACTACAAGGGAAGGATTTCCCCTTTGTCGGCTCTGGAGGAAAGTCTCATATTGCATCAGTCTTTGTCCAAGGAGTGTCTTGGCACAGGAACCTCAGGTTTGAAGGACATGCTTTTCTCCCAGTGCTGCTTGCTTGGTGGTGTGAGGTTCCCAATTCTCTGCTTGCTTCTGTTTCCTTTTATCTCTTGTGGGATGAAAGGATTAAGGGTGGGACAAGCCATACTCCAGAGAAACTCCCTTTACAGTGGAGCAGGGTGGTGATCTTATAAAGAGATGTACAGTCCCACACTAATCCTTTAACATACAGCACAGCAAAATCAAAATGGAGGACAATTGTAGAATACAGGAAATTATGGCGCAGGCAAATGGCTACACATCTTTTGTGGGGGACACAATTCAATCGATGACATGTAAAACCTATATTGGCGATGAAAAGACAGGTAAGTCTGGACAAGACACACAAAATACAGACACAAGACACACAAAATACAGACACGAGACACACATAATGGGAAAAAGGTTGTTTTACAAATACAGATGGTAAATAAAACAACACGGGGCGGGGCAGGAATTCTGAGGTTGAATTGGCCAAATGTGTGGCCCAAGGCCAAACTTGTAAAGTTTTGCACAGACATTAAACACTCAGCCTATATGTATCAGACACTTTGCACAGAAAATTACAAATCTGGGGTCCCCCAAATTACTTGTCTAAGTGATGACTAGTACAACAATGAAAAAAGATGTTTCCAAAACCTCACGAAGGCAAATATGAATCTACACTATAAATGCATTTATCTTACCAAACACACACAGAAGGGCTCACTTGATCACACACACACAGCTTCACTTTAGCAGATACATACACTGCTTTACTTTACCAGACACATGTGGAGCCTTTTTCTTTTAGTTCCCTCAGTCATTCACTTAAGCAAACTCCAAGCATTCACATGCTATCACACACCTTTTGACCTGGCTTCACACCACATCCACATGCCTGAAATCCCTACCATGACCAACATGTCTCACTGTGGAGCCAAATCCCTGGTGGAACCAAAAATCCATCCACTGGGAACACACGTGAGCCACCAACTCTTGGAAGCTTCCAGCAAGGAAAATCTTCCCTCAAGGACCCCATCCACCAGGAACACACAGGAGCTGCTGGGTCTTGGAACTTTCTAGCAGAGGAAAAGTAGGCTGTAGCCCTGAACATCACAGGAAGGAGAAAAACATGTGGAACCCTGACCTAAAACACACCCCTCCCTTTTTCCACCAAACATTTAATCATTCACCTCTAAAGAGCATGGTTAGGAGTTGGTGATGCCCCAGCAGGAGGTGGGAGTCAGTGGAGGTCCCATACCTTGTGGTCTCTTATGGAGCTCAGCCAGTTCCTTGACTTGCCAGGGGGAACCCACTGAGCCCAGGCAGCACTTGGTCCCTTTGTGGTCAACAGAAGTTGTTATTTGGAAAAACCCCAAGTTTGTGCCACCTGCTGCTAAGCCAATCTCTGAGAAAGAAGGTTAGGGTAAAGCAATTAAAGGTTTTATTTGCAAGCTGGCATTGAAAAGAGACAGGGTGTATTTTTGTCCTCAAAGCCTGTGTGCCTTTGTCATGCAAGGTCAGGGTTTTAAAAGGGACAGGCTATGTGCTGTTGTAGGGGTAAATGTGTGGACAGTTGGGGATGTGTGTGGAGGCTGCCTGGGTGGAGACTGACTGGGTGGGTGTTGTGTGCTTCACAGTCTCACAGACCATCACCAACCATCAAGGAAAACAAGGTGGTGCTAGATGCCATCTGCCCAGCAATCTGAAAGAAGAAGTTTGAAAAACAAGTTACTTCCCTGTTCTCCTTGGCCTCCTGTTTAGTGTTTTTATAATTGGTTAGGACTCTGTTATCAAAACAAAAAGTGATTTATAGCTTATAGTTTACTAAATCTATGGTCTTGTGTCTGAGAGGTCTACTCTAGCATTGCCACACGGGGCTTGTGGAATGTGGACTTCTCAGTATCAGTGGGTTTGGTTTTTGGTTTTATGTGTAATAGAACTCTGATGTACAGTTTCTGCAGCAACTAACCCAAGAAGCCAAACCATAGCCTCTGTAGCAGTTGACCCCAAACAGTAAGGATGTGGTCAGTAACTTTTAGGGCCTCTAATCTTTGTCTCTACTTCCAATTCAGGATGAACTAGAGAAAGACAATATCTTCCCAAACCAATTTCATAGGGTGCCTCACTTCTTTGTAATGCTACTCCAGCTTCTCTATGCAGTGAGACCATACCTTATGCTTTCCTTTTCTTCACTCTAAAACTTTCCCACTCTCCTGTCTGCCTTTGAGTCTCTGCCAAAGAGTGACGGTGGCTATTTCCTTTGCTATTGTTACTATGGCTCTCTGAAGATCCTCAAGGGTTCTTGTCAGACCCATGAGCATCAGAGAAAGAATTACTCAGGGAGAGTTGACTGGCTCACGAGAGAAAGCTTTATTGGAAAATGAAAGTGCATCGAAGTGGGGTAACAATGTGTATAGCACTTCTGTGAGCTGTGCCAAGGAGCAAGTTCACAGCTGTGTTTTTATGGTCTGTATAGGCCCAGGGTCTCTATGAGTCAGAATTGACTTGATAGCATTGGATTTGATTTTTTATTTAGGCTTAGGGTGTATCTCTGTACAACAAATCACCAATAGAGATCTGAAAGTATTTCCTTTTTTGGCATGTAGTTGCTCGTCCCTTGGTTGTGGGTACATATAGATGGTTTCAAGATGGTTTCTGTCATCGGGGCTTCTGGAATTGGTAGCAGGACTTATTAGGTGGTGTTGTGCATGTACATTTCCTTGCTCCCTTGGTTCATGTCATAGACTGAATTGTGTCCCCTAGAAATCTGTGTAGTAATTTGACTGGGCCGGGATTCCCTTTATTCTGTGATTGCCCTCCATTTTGTGACTTTCTGATGTTGTAAATCTGAATCTCTGCAAGCGGTTAACAGAGTGGATTATGTTAGAGATGATCAGGGTGGGACTCTAAGTCCCTTCCTAAGGCAACCTCCCCAATCCATTGTAAAGGGAGTTTCCCTGGAGTGTGGCTTGTACCACCTTTTTTCCTACAAGAGACAAAAAGAGAGGGAAGCAAGCAGAGGGTTGGGAATCTCATGCCATCAAGAAAATAGCACTGGGAGAAAAGTGTGTTCTTCAGACCTGAGGTTCCTGTGCCAAGATGCTCCCTACACAAAGGCTGATGCAACATGAGGACTTTCCTCCAGAGCCAACAAGGGGGAAAGCTTTCCCGTGGAGCTGACATCCTGAATTTGGGCTTTTTTCCTGCTAGGCTTCCTTTGTTAAAACCATCCACTTATGGTATTTCTGTTAGAGCAGTACCGGATGACTAAAACAGAATTTGACACCAAGAGTGGTGTGCTGCTCTAACATATACACAAAACATGGAAGCAGTTTTAAAACGGAATGGATAGAAGAGTCAGAATGAAGGGAGGACTGTTACGCTGAAGAAGGTGCATATGGTGAGAAACAGCAGAGGGCCAGTGGTGGCAGATTCAGGCCTGAGGCCTGGGCCATGAGGCTGTAAGGCTGTGAGGCTGTGAGGCCAGAAGCTGAAGAGACAAAGAATGTGAGAAGCTGACTTGCCTCAGTCTCGAAAGGTATGGCCATAAACTCAGGGGACTGAGAGTGGAGCCAGGGCTTTCTGTTGTGCTTAGGGTACACCTAAAGCCAAGGGGGCATAGTTTCTGTCCAAGTGCGCCTTTCTAGGCAGTGCTGTAGCACAGGGCTAGGGGTCTCCAATCAGAATCCAGGGAGTGTGGCCAATATCTAGAGTCTGGATGGCAAGACTAATGTGTAAATTATCTCAGAAAGCGGAAGATTATATTCCAAATGGTGAGGGCTAGTGTAGTATATTTTGCTGACTTTTTTGTTGCCTGTTTTGCCTTCCTTTTGTATTTATAATGGAATGTCTAAATTGTACCTGTTCTGCTATTGTACTTTTGGAAGCAGAAAGCTTGTCATATAGGTTTTGCAAATTTGGAAGAGTTTTTGTATTTGGGACCTGGTACTGATTTAAGACTTCCATCATGCGGGATAGACATGTTTTTGCTCTCACTTTTGCTATGATGGGATGAATGTGTTACATGTTTCCAAAATGTGATTTTTGTGGGTCCAAAGGGTGCAAGGTCATGGATTGAACTGTGTGGCCTAAAATGTGTGTAGCCATGTGGCTGGGCCATGATTCCCAGTATTTCTGATTGTCTTCTACTTTGTGATTTTCCTATGCTGTATGTTATAGGATTAGGGTGGGACTGTAAATCCCTTCAAAAGATCACCTCCCTGCTCCACTGTAAAGGGAGTTTCCCTGGAGTATGGCTTGTACCACCCTTTATCCTTTCATCCTATAAGAGATAAAAGGAAGGGAAGCAAGCAGAGGGTTAGAAATCTCACACCATCAAGAAAGGGAGAAGAACACATGCTTCAGACCTGAGGTTTCTGCACCAAGATGGTCCCTGAACAAAGACTGATGCAACCCAAGGAGTTTCTTCCAGAGCTGACAAGTGGAAACGCCTTTCCTTGGAGCGGGCATCCTGAATTTGGACTTGTAGCCTACTGGACTGTGTAACAATAAACTTTCCTTTGTTAAAGCTGTCCACTCATGCTATTTCTGTTAAAGCAGCGCTAGCTGACCCAAACAGTCCTATTTCCTACTCCTGATTGCAGCTGGTGCTCCTATTAGAAAGACATATAGCACTCAAAGTAGGACTTTCTGCACATGTTCCTGGAGTTTGTTCCATCAGGTTCCTTGTGAAATACAATTTTGAAGAAATTTACACAATTGTGTGGGGACTTATCTCAGTGTCTCAGGATGTAGTTAATTAATCTTTGGATCTTTTTATTCCTTATTGCTTTTTGCTAGTTTCATGGTCACACTATTTACAGAGGCCCTCAGGCTCCCTATCTTACTCCCAACTGTTGACTCAAAAGAGGTATAGCATTTTCCACAGGATGTCCGTTGGTATGTTTCCCCACAGAGTTTTCTGCCTACCTCGTTGCAGCAAGTTCTAAAACAGTACTCTCTGTTTGTTCTCATCTGGGCGGTCTTTGGTTATTTCCACAGTATTTTTGGCTTTTACAGGTAGGCAGTGATGTCAACTGCAATTAATGCCTTCATCCTTTCTGATGTACTCAAGTTTTTCCTGCTGTGCAGAGTAGAAACGACCATAACAATGTTAGATAGTTTTGTTGTTAATTGCTCTCCAGATGGCTTTAACTTACGGGGAGCTTATGTATAACAAAATGAAACTTTGCCCAGTTATGCACCATCTTCATGATAGTATATTTGATTCTATTTTTTTACTATTGTCTCAACCTGTATCATGGAAGTTTCCTTCTGCCTAAATGATGTCCTTTCCATTTAAATTTTTTGTTTGTTTAAATTTTATGGAATTTATTTCTCTTAGCAGCTTTACAATTCATGTCTTTAGAAAAAAACAAACTGCTTTAAGTGAAAGTTGATAGTTAAGTTAGTTTCCCTTACAAAAAGTTATACACACATTGTTTTGTGAAATTCAGTAATTTAATAGCAACCCATACTTGCCTATATGAAAACAAGAGAGTAAGTACTATAAAGTGAAAAATAATGCCATTGAATTTAGTCTGACTCATAGCAATCCTATAAGACAGAGTACAACCGCTTCATACAGTTTCCAGGGGCAAGTAGTGGGTTAAAACTGTTGACCTTTTGGTAAGCAGCCAGGCACTACATTACCTGGGCTCTTCTATAAAATGAAGTCAGGGCTAAATAGCTGACAATATGAAAATGAGAAATGATTTGACTGTAACTTGTCAATAATATAATTTGATTTCTTATTCCCACCAAAGGTGATTTGATATTAAATTGTATTAATGAAAATTAAAATAATAAAAACATCTGAGTATACTCCATAGTCACTGGGTACAACAACTCATGAGTTATGATTTAAAATAATACATCTTCGGATCCGACTCGACGGCACTTGGCTTGGCTTATATGGTCATGTTCCTTAGAGAAAATAGGAGCATGTTTTCTGAGTGAGAGTCCTTCCGTCACAGAGGAAGCGAAGCAGTTGACCAGACAAAGTGATAAGTAGAGGGTAGCCTAGACCTTCCGCCTCTTTCACTGCTAATGAATAAGCACTACTGCTGAAGTAGCAGAGGAGCGATTTCAAGTCTGCCAGCTGCTCCTTGGAAAACCCTATGTGGCAGTTCTACTCTATTGTATAAGGTCATTGTGAGTCAGAATTGCCTTAGTGGCAATGGATTTCATTTGATTTTGGCATGGCAGTCATAGGAGGGAGCAAGAGGAAACAATCAGGTACAGTGCCTCTTCCCTAGCCCCCTTCACCTAAGTTAGATGCACTCCTTGCGGTTTATACGGCTCACATGTGGTTTTCCACAGCAGCCCTTTGTCAGAATTCAGTCACTTTCTGCAGTCTGCCTTGTTGCCAAAATCAAGAAGGTAATGCTGGGTGTGATTCTTGAGTATTATATGGCATCTCTCTTTCAAAATGATATAGGCGTAGGTGTCCTCTTTCTGTAGCTGAAACCATTAAAAAGGACAGTGGTGCACCAATACAGCTGTGGATGTGGGGGAGGGCTGGAGATAGCATACGGGACATCTGCTTGGGGGTCACAGGATTTGTTTTGAACCTGTCTTTGCTTGGTAAATGGTGTTTTTGGCTTAACATATATGATCTAGATGAATACAAACAGCAAGTATTCTAAAGATGATTTTGTTCACATTTTATAGTATTATCAGTAATTGTGTCAGATAATATTTTTCTTTGGCATTGATTTAGAGAGGAAATCACTCCAGGTAAAGAACAGAGGAATTAAGACTGGAGTGAATATGAGAGTGAGGATGGTACAAATAATTATAAACCACTAACATTTAAAAAATATGTACTTTTGACCTAGTAAATGATGTTGTACAATGTATGCGTTTTGTCTTTTTTTATTATTTCATTGGAGTAAGATAAATGCAAAAAAAAAAAAAGTTAAATTACTGTCCTGCTCGAAAAGTGCTTTAGATTAGGAGAAATAAAGTTAGTTAGCACTGCATCCTTTAATGTTCAAAAAGTGGTTTCTACTTTGATCATTATATTTCCTTCAGTGAAAATGTTGTGTGTGACTTTACAGAAAGAGAGAAAGAGTAAGAGAGACAGAGGAGTTCCATTAGGGAATCGGTCTTTGTCTACATTCCAGGCCCAAAGACATTTGGAGTCAGTCTATCTAGGCTCTCGAATATTGAACTCTCAATGTTTAAATCTTGTTTTGCAGCCAGTGGGTAGCATGGAAGCTTTCATTTACTAATTGAATTATTTATAAGCTGTCTGGTGGCACAGTGGTCAAGAACTTGTCTGCTAACCAAAAGGCTGACACTTTGAATCCACCAGCCAGCCACTTCTTGGAAACCCCACGGGGCAGTTCTACAGACTCCTGTAGAGTCATTGTGAGTCTGATCTGACAGCAAAGAGTTAAAGTACACAGATGTAGCAAATTTCTGTTTTTTTCCTAACACAGAAAATGCCTTTAAAGGTATCACCTGCTGGCTCTGATTACAGAACATCCAGCTGTTTTTCACACAGTCATGGTACTTTGACCATTGTTTACTCTGGTGGATCCTCTGCTGAGCAACATAAATGATTATGTATTTTCCACTACAAATCAACAGCATTTAGGACCAGATCATCTAAAAAGAAGCATAGCTAAGGAGCATGTGGGGGTTAAGATGCCAGAGCTCTTCTGGGGAGGTTGGTTTGTTTTCAGGAATTGCTTTTGATTGGCTGATTCTCTCCAGGTGCTAATGGGGAAAGAAGAGTGAGAAGGCACAGAAGAAAAGAGTTCTAGTTGCTTCAGAACCAGTCTTGGGACGTTCTCCCACCTGCACATGTCTGATTACCAGCATGGAACGGGAGGCCCCCATGGGAACGGCTTGCTTAAGACTGGGGCAGAGAGTGTTAATCATAGCCTTGCTCCTGTTCTCCATGGTGCAGCCAATTCCTGGGATCAGCTCAAAAGATGGTAAGCTTGACATTTTACCCAAATCATAGCAATATTCCCTTATTTTGGCACAGTTTCATTGGTTAACTCAAATTTGACCAACAGTGTGTATTTCATTCTCTGTGTATGTGGAGGCTGCTGGGCAGGGTACTAGAGAAAATTTAGAGAACATGTCATTTAGAAAAATGAAGATAAGTCCTCTGGGAAGAGAGTGAAAATGGCAATGATTGGCTGTTTTCCTATCAAGGTAGGAAAACATCAGATACATAAATTACTTGTGCAATAAGGATGTCAGGAAATACTGACCTGGTAGATGCTTCTATAGGGTCAGCTGTCGTTGGGAAAACTGCCTGCAGGCTACAGAGTAAGAACTGTCAGAACCTGGATTTGAATTGAAACTTCAGAGATGAAATCAATTACTCATTATCAGCATCATTCTATAGATATTGCACACAGTGTATTTTATGTATATACTTGTCTGAGGAGCAAATGTAACACCCACCTAAATCTTGAGCCTAATACCAGTTAGATGCCGTCTACTGGATCATAAAACACAAGGATCTATGAGAACCATGCCTCAGGTTCTGGCTCAGGAAAAGCAATGTTTCTCTTTCTGTGTTTTATATGCTGTGACTCATGTTTATTTTTTGCTTTTACCACTGAAATTCTTTGGATGTCTTTGTTACCTACAAGTATTTGTTTATTCTTTTGAGCTGTGTACATCTGAAGCACCTTACGTCTTTGTGGAGTCAGTCAGGACTTAACTTCAGTAAACTATTCCCTAACCCACCCTTCCGAACACAGTTTGCTAGTGGTCCATCTCCTTAGCCAATTAGCAACCTTGTCCTCATCCTTGTCCAAAGTGATATTTGAAGCCCTGTTGCCACGTTAAGCCATGGTGGCATTGTGGTTAAGTGCTACAGCTGCTAACCAAAAGATCAGCAATTTGAATCCAGTGGATACTCCATGGAAACTCTGTCCTACAGGTTCACTATGAGTTGGAATCAACTTGGTGACACTGGATTTGTTTATTGGTTTTGGTGGCACAGTAGGAGCCCTGGTGGTGTGGTGGTGAAGAGCTTGGCTATTAATCAAAAGGTGGGCAGATTGAGTCCATCAGCCAGTCCTTGGAAACTGTATGGGGCAGTGGCTGTGAGTCAAAATTGACTGGATGGTAATGGGTTTGGTCTTTTGGTTTGGTGGTACAGTGGTTAAGAGCTTTGGCTGCTAACCAAAAAGGTCTGCAGTTTGAATCCACCAGCTGCTCCTTGGAAACCCTATGGGGGCAGTTCTACTCTGACCTACAGGATCTCTATGAGTCAGAACTGACAGCAGCAGGTTATGAGTTATTACGTATAAAAACAGTAACAAAAACTGAATATTAAATCCAAAGTGTAGAATTTAAGATTCAAAAAATTTCTAACTGGGCAGCTTTTGTCCATCAAATACATACCAAAGTAAAAAGGGGACAGGCTGGCTAGCTGTGTTTTATGTTTTACCTTACGGAAGGACCCCCAAGGCTCTTCCCAGTGAGAGTATTCTGCCCTTGGTAATCAATTTCACTCCAAAATCAAACCAAACTTAGTGCCTTTGAGTCAAGTCTGACTCATAGTGACGCTAGGTTAGAGTAGAACTTCTCTGTAGTTTCCAAGGAGCACTTGGCGGATTCAAACTGCTGACCTTTTGGTTAGCAGACGTAGCACTCCACCATGTCACCACCAGGGTTTCTTCAGTTTCCCTCAGACCTGTTATTTCTTCTCTGTGTCTTCTCCCTTCATCAGGATTAGAAGGGCTGGCAGGAAATCCTGCTGAGTCTTTGAAGTTTCATAAGGAAGAGACTCCATGTTTAGCAACCATTTTAAAGGAGTCTTTTTAGAAGCCATTTAATTCTTTCACACAGAACATTTGTATTTAAAGTAGTTTTAAAACTCCACATTACATTTTTAAGTTTGCACTGGAGGACCCAAGTCAGGACAGGATTCCCTAATCAAAGCAAGGCTCAGCCTGGCACAGCTGGTAGACATGGGCAGACCTACCTGTCCAGCAGAACTTTCTGTGATGAAAACAATATGTTATATCATTGTGGATACTGAGCACTGGAAATGTGGCCAATGTGACTGAGAAATGGAATTATTAATTTCACTTAGTTTTAATGAGTTTAAACAGCATGGGCACATTTCTTCCCTCACTGTGCCACTTTCTTTGTGCCTTACCATTACCTTGCAACCTTGGTTAGCACTGTTTGTCTAGTCAACTTTAAACACAGGTCCCTGTGATCAGCACACCCAGACCCACAGAAGGGAAGAGCAACAAAATCTCTGACACCTCTCCTTTTGATGTGCTGAGCCTGCCTATGAGTTCAGCTGGGGGACCAGCAAGCAGGCAGGTGCTTTTGCCCTGTGGACTCTTGACTTTGGAATGCAGGCTTTATATCTGACGGGGAAGTGGCAAATGCACCTCCCTCTGTGCCGGAGGGAACTGGATGCTTGCCTTGCAGTACTTCATTGCAGACACTCTTTTCTGTAGGCACACGTACCTTTAAAAGTGTGTCACTGATAAATCTGGAAAATCCACATTTCTCCAAATCTCTGAGTTTAACTCTGGCAAGCACAGACAGGAAAGCAGAGGGGTAGGTGGGGCAGGGTCAAGGCTTTGGAGGGAGACTGTTAGGAGCAGGGGTACCGATCTGGTTCAGGTACCTGCTTGCCAGATGAAATAGCAGATGTGTTTAAACACTCCCCATGGGGCTTCAAGCTTTTGTTTGCCCATCTGCTAGTATGTGGAGCTGCAAGCAAGGTTCTGGAAACACAGGATGCAGAAAAATTAGCCTGAGTTCCATTTCCCACAGGCACCTCAGGCATCCTTCCCGGCCTGCCCCCGTGTTTCTTTCTGAGAACACACTTACACCACATAATTTTCCATGCTTTTCCAACCACTTTCTTCTCCAGTTTAATGTTAGTTCACAAGCAATTATAAAACAGCCAGCTACAGAACAGAGAAGGCTATCTAGTTCTCTACATAAACCATAAAGTAAAACTAAGTTTTCTAAAATTTTTATTAAAGTTGATACAGAGAATTAAAGAGAGTAATACATGCTATTAAAAGAAATAAAGAAAGAAAAGAAAAGAAAAAGAAATCAAGGATATTTTACACAGTGAAGGACCCAGCCCATTCTGCTGAATGACTGGTGGAGAACAAGGCACAGTTGGGCACAGGCCAGCTTATGAGGCCCCACAAGGAGGTAAGGTTTGCACAAAGAGATGGCATAGGATGAATCATGATCTCCAAATGATGCCATGATGTTTTGCAGTGTGTTTGCTTATGAAAAGTCTTCTGGAAGGAACCTTAGTGTCTAGTATGTTTGTTGACTTGAGAGACTTTTCTTAAGCTTCCACTTACAATCTGTTCCTTGAGTAGTGACCCAAGCAGTCGATTCAGACATACATACCAAGATCCCTACTTAAAGCATACTTGAGAAGAAGATAATGGTTGCAGAGTATTAGGGAAACCAAAGCTATTTCAGCCCCAGAAAATGTTGACTGCCCACCCCTCTTGCCCCACTGTATGATGTCTCCTGGTCGGAAGTGCTTGAGTGTGCAGAAGTATGGGGTGTTAAATTCACTTCTCTCCTGGTCTCACATGTGGCTCAGGAAGAAGCTGGCACAGTGACTGCTGTTGTCAAGACCCACCTGCCAGGCAAAAGACCTCATCTCTGATGGCTAAGACATCTGCTGAAAGCACTTCTGAAAACCAGGGAAGGTGAGCCAACGCCCTTCTCAGGGAATGTGTAGTAAGCTGTATTTTACAGTATGTACCTAGAAATGTTTCTTTCAAAAGTAATAATATACTTTTATTTTAATGGAGAAGAAACTGTGATGATTTTTAAGGTGTTGCTTGGATTGTGCAAACATTTAATGTGCTGGGCTGCTAATCTAATGGCCGGAAGTTCTAGTCCAACCAGAGGCACTTCAGAGAAAAGGCTGGTGATCCGCTTCTGAAGAATCAGCCATTGAAAACCCTGTGCAGTGCAGTTCTACTGTGACATACGTGGGATCGCTGTAGAGCTGCAGTGGAGTCAACTGCAACTGGTTGCAGACTGAAGAACTGTGCACAGAATTACATTTCAACCCGCCAGCTACAGTCATGTTGAGACTAGGAGAGCACCTGTAGGCTAGGTCTCTGCACCTGGTCCGACTCGGTTGTTAACTGAGTGACTAACCAAATGATTGGCAGTTTGAAGCTACCCAGCGGCATTCCAGGGGAAAGACCAGTCAATATGCTCCAGTAAAGATTAGAACCTAGAAAACCCAATGATGTATTTCTACAATGTCACATGGGGTTGCCATGAGTTGGAATCACCTCAGTGGCGTACAACAACACAGCTCCACAGCTGATAGTTTCATGTCAGTGTAGGCACATCCTCAGCCTTCCATCTTTTCTGACTGCATAAAAGGATGTGAGCCCTGAAGTGGGGATCAGCTATCACATGAGCTCTAAGGCCTTGATTGGGAGAATCCTCATCTACATATTGTGTACACTGATGACAGGTCCAGAGGCCACTCTGGTGGAGGAGAAGGATGGGCCCGGGACCCCTATTGCCAGTCCTGTGGTGCAGAGGGCCTGATACGATCATTCCTGGAAGTTTGGGTTTGATGCCAGAGGCATCAGACTCAGCTCTGTTCTTTGAGGGTCTTGGGCTATTTAAGTTTTATATTTGAGGTGGTAATCGTGCATAGTTGGCAACCTATTAAAGGGCCTCAACAAGGAGAATTACCAGTTATGGTGTTCAGTGTAAACAATTAGCTGAGCGTGAAAACAAAGAGAGTGCAAGGAAGGCCTTCGTGTAAATCATCATTCAAAGTTATTTCTGCCTGAGAGCCTGCTGTTGGATTCTGCTGTTGGACTCAACTCAGATGTAGATTTATTTCTGAAGGCCTTGATCTGACTCAGAAAGTAGGGAAATAATAATAGCAAACATTCATTAAAGACACTATTTCTTTGCTGTTTACTCTATGAAGTTTATAAATGCAAACACTGGGGCACTCAGGAATTGTCACACTGGTATCTCTGTGGCCATATGTTTGCAAAAGTTACTTGCTTTTCCCCAATTCCCTGTTGTGAAATCAGGAATTGAAATCCGGCACAAACCAATGATAAGTAACAGCCTTTGTTTTCTGAGTCCCCCCCTTACATGCACACTGCCTGCACTTTCTCCACCCCCTTCTTATGGTGCACACACATCTTGCAGGAAGTAGCGAGATACTGCAAGCTCTGCAGACTGCTTGTGCAACCTTAGGCAGCTCCCCCAGCATTCCCTTCCTTGGCTGCTGGGGCGAACAAGATACCTATCTCCTTGGAATGTAGGGAGAACCCATGTTGGTCCCAGGCCTGTCTCCTGGCCTGGGGAGTGATTCTCAGTAACTGTGAGTGCCAGCTGGTGTGAGCTCTGGAGTAAGACTGTTGGAACACACCCACATCCTAGCTGGGAACCTTGGCAAGTTACTAAGCCTCTTTATTCCCCAGGTGTCTCATCTCCAAAATACAAGTTGTTTGCCTCTGTAAACTCCATAGGTAGTCATAAAGATCAAATGAAATAATGCCCTTCATGGGTGCTGGCTGCTGCTCCTTTGATGTGCTGTTTCCCATTACTTTATCAAAAAACCCATTAGCCAAGCCAGCCAAGTGCCGTCTAGTCAGATTCGACTCATGGCGACGCTAGAGGCCAGGGTAGAACTGACCCCCAGAGTATTCCCATTACTTTATCAAAAAACCTAAAGGAAGCAAGACCAGGATCATTAAGACTTCCATCTCTGGGTGATTTTGGTGTTTGTTCCCAGACAGAGCGTCTTTATGTTTACATCCCCTGATCCCTAATAGAACCCAGAGGCATCAAACTCAGCTCTGTTCTTTGAGGGTCTTGGGCTATTTAACTTTTATATTTGAGGTGGTAATGGTGCATAGTTAGAATCCTATTAAAGTGCCTCAACAAGGAGAATTCCCAGAGTTATTGGTGTTCAGTGTAAACAATTAGCTGAGCCTGAAAACAGAGTGCAAGGAAGGCCTTCGTGTAAATCATCATTGAAAGCTGTTTCTGCCTGAGAGCCTGCTGTCAGATTCTGCTGTAGGACTCAAAGAAAAATCAGATCTTTTTTTCTTACCTGCCTAGTTTATTTCAAATATGTTTAAAAAGAGGTCTCTGAATCTTCCACCTGGTGAAAATTTTAGTTGTTAATCTTAATCAGCAAAATATTTTCTGCCATACCAAACATTTAATGAGATGAATGGCCTGATCACTGGAGGTGCTGAGAAAGCTCTACTCCCGGGGAAAGCCAAGTTGCCTTGAGTCCTCCCTGTGGAGTCCTGACTTTCTAACTGGGAGGAAGAAATCAGAGCCTGGGTTTCTCATATTGGGGAGGTGAGCTGCCTCCATAGATGGCAATGCCCATCCCTGTCAGTCATGGGAGGAAATAGAGCTGACTCAGAATAAGTGTTCAGCTCTGTACCTCTAGGTAGTTTAAATGTGCTAATCTTTCACACTGCTGAGAAAAAATCTTAAGCAATTTTAAAATATCTGTAAGGTAATTTAATTTGCCAAATGGCTTAGCTCATTCACGTAAGGCACATTCAAAGATGCCTCGGAAGAATGTTTGAAACATGATCAACATGATCATCTTTGCCTGAAGACTGTACAGCTAACTAAGAGCAAAGCTGTCACCGTGATCCTGTGACCCAGCTGCCCAGATGCCACAGAGGAAACCAATGGATCTGTGAAAATGGTTCTTGATTCTATGGCCAGAGCCTAGGGGTAGATCCTTGGCACTGGCACCAAGGAGAAATAATGTGCCAATTGTATTTAAAGTATCCTTTAAATCCTCCCAGTTTGTCGTTTGAAAAGTAACTTTGTCAGGCCATCCTTCTGGGCCTCTGTGAATCCACCCTTGATTTGATTTTGCTGTGCATTGCTTCTCAATTCTCACGTCCAGAGAAGATGGAGTGATTTTCTCAGGGCTAACTCTGCCAGGAACCAAGGGAGGTGATTTCTCTACATTGCACTTAGATGTCCTACCCATATGAGGCTGTTTGAGTGTCACCTTCTAAGGGAGGGAGTGGACCTTGTCCTGTGGTTATTCAGTCTCGTAAGGGACCAGCATTAAGTGCGTGGACACAAAGCTGTAGGGCACTTTACAATAGATGTAGGTTAGGTTGATCCCTTCCTCGGTTTTATCTGCCCGGTCGATAATTGCAGAAATCCCTTTGTTTTGTAGTATGTTTCTTGCGATTTCAAACTTGCTACTTTTTCTATTTTTTATTTCTTTATTCTACTGTTTTGAGAGGTAAGAGTAGTTGCCAGTAGACAAAAAAATCCTGGGAATTATTCAGTAGTTTGAAAGAGACCTTACCCTTAGTGATATCTTCATCTTTCAAGATGCAGTCTATTGCTACAACCATCATCTCTATAAATAGTGTCCTTGTGTGCCCTCTGGTGGGGGTGTCTCGGTGACTTCATCAAGAATTAAATGTAGCTTTCTACACATTTAAATTTTTTTTATTGTGATTAAGTGAAAGTTTACGATCTAAGTCAGTTTGCCATATAAAATTCCAAGTACCTGCCTCTCTGCAGCTCTATCTGCTCGCCTCATCCTGTGACAACACTTTCCTTTCTATTCTTTATTTCCAGTAACCACTCAACCTTCACTTGTCCCCTCCTCTCTACCCTTTCCTCTCCACTCTAAAAAGAGACCAGTTGGACAGCCTCGTATGTATATTAAACTATAAAATGCACACACCACCTGCATCACTCTGTATCCCTACATCCAGTCCATTCTTTGAAATGTTGGCTTCAGTACTGGTTTCAGCTTTGGGCAAGCAGCAAGTCTAAGGGCTGTGTACTCAGGGAACCCTCCAGGTTGTTGGAGCACTGAGTGTGGTCTTTTAATAGAGTTCTTAATCAGTACACCCCTTTCACTCGTGCTACACCAGGGGCTATACGTTGTGTTCCCTGCCAGGGAACACTCAACCAGTTTACCTGTCCCTTTGGTGGTGGCTGGGTACCATCTAGGTTTTTTTTGGTCTCGTGCTGATGTAGTCTTCCAGTCATATGGACTCTTCTGTCTCCTGGGCTCATATTGTCCTCATGTTTTTGATGTTCTTGGTTTTCATCTACTCCAGGTGGTTTGGGACCAGTTGATATTCCTTAGATGGCAGCTTGCTGGCTTTTAAGACGCCAGGCACCACTCATCAATAAGTGATACAGAACAATATCTTAGAAAAAGATTAGTTATGCTAATTGATCTCAATGTCCCCTGAAACCATGGTCCCCAGACCCATATCCCTGCTACTCTGTTCTTTAAAGCACCGCATCTAGAAAACCTTTCAGCTTATGGTGTATTCCGGTTGTGCTCACGTGCCTTCTGCTGTGCTCTGTTGCTCCGGCCACCTAAGCAAATTCCTATTGACTATCTAATCTATGAATAACCCTCCGCCTCCTTCCCTGCCCTTGTAGCCATCAAAGAGTATTCTGCTGCACATATTTTTTATTGTACATTAGATCAAGGTTTACAGAGAAGTATACTTTTTCATTAAACAATTAATGCACATATTGTTTTGTGATATTTGTGGCCAATCCCACGACACGGATTCCCGTTTTCCACTTATCTGGTGTACCTGTCCCTTGCTGACTTCTTCTTCTTGTATCTAGGCTGGTGTGACCACTGAGTCTTACAGACAGTATGGCTGAGCTATGTGTATTATTGTTTGTTGTATCAGCCTGTCTAATCTTTGGTTGAAGGGTAAACCTCAAAAGTGACTCAGCACTGAGTTAAAAGATCATCCATGGGACCATACTCTTGAGATTTCTCTAGTCTTGGTCAGACCCGTAAGTCTGGTCTCCTTTTGTGAGTTTGAATTTTGTTCCGTATTTTTCTGTAGCGTCTTCAGGACCCTCTGTTGTGATTCCTGTCAGAGCAGTTGGTCACAGTAGCCAGGCACCACCGAGTTATGCTGGACTCAGTCTGGTGGAGACGGTGGTAGTAGTAGCCCATTAGTGCTTTGGATTAACCTTTCTTTCATGTCTTTCGTAGCTTCATTCTTCTTTACTCTGGGCAGACTGGGGCCAGTAGACTGTCTTAGATGGCTGCTCCTAAGATTTTAAGATCCCAGATACTCACCAAAGTAGAATGTAGAACATTTTCTTTATAAATTATATTATGCCACTTCAGCTAGCTGTCTCTGAGACCACAGTTCCAGCTAGCAGCCCGGTAATTCAGTCGCTCAGGGAGTCTGGATGTGCCTCTGAAGCTTCTGTGACCTCGCCTTGGTTAAGTTATGCTGACTTACCCAGTACTGGGCACTGTCTTACCTTTTACCAAGGCTGCAGTGTATCTATTGTCTAATTAGTGTTCTCTCCTCTCGAACCCCCTTTTCCCTCAAAACCATCAAAAATGGTTTCTTTCTGTATGTAAACCTTTTGGGAGTTTTTGTAATAGTGGTCTCCTCTAATATTTTTTCTTTAGTGATTGACTTATTTCACTTAGCGTGATGCTCTCCAGTTTCATCCAAGCTGTGAGATGTTTTGCAGATTCATGACTGTTCTTTATTGTTGCATAGTATTCCATCGTGTGTATGTGCCCTTGTTTATTAGTTCATCTGTTGGTGAACACTTTGGTTGTTTCTATCTTTTTGCTATTGTTAAGAATGCTGCGGTGAACATGGGTGTGCATAGATCTATGAGTCTGACGACTCTGATGACTGTAGGATATATTCTCCAGAGTAGGATTCCTAAATGTTATGGAATTTATATTTCTAGCTTTTTAAGGAAGTGCCATATTGTTTTCCAAACTAGCTGCACTATTTTGTCTTACTGCTGGCAGTACATGAGAGTTGCAGTCTCCCCACAGCCTCTCCCACATTTGTGATTCACTGTTTTTTTGAATGGTGCCAATAATGTCAGGGAGAGATGACATCTCATTGTATTTTGAAGTTTTAAAAAATATTTTACTGTATTTTAAGTGAAAGTTTACAATTCAATTTATCTTACAGAAACTTATACACTCATTGCTGTGTAACTCTAGCTCCTCTTTCCACACTGTGACAGCACACTCCTCCTTTCCATCCTGTATTTCCTGTGTCCATTCAACCAGCCGCATCCCCTCTGCCATCTCATCTCACCCCTGGACAGGAGTGGCCTGGTTTAGTCTCATGTATCTACTTAAACCAAGAAACATACTCTTTGCTGGTATCATTTTATGTCTTAGAGTCCGCTACAATCTTTGTCTGAAGAGTTGGCTTTAGGAATGTTTTCAGTTCTAGTTTAACCAAGAGTCCAGGGGCCATGTCTTCCAGGGACCCTCCAGCCTGTCTGTCATGGTTGGAATTGTGTCCCCCCAAAAATGTGTGCAGCCACGTGGCTGGGATCTGGTTCCCAATATCTTGGGACTGTCCTCCATTGTGTGGTTTTGCTAACCTGTATGTTAAAGGATTAGGGTGGGGCTGTGAATTCCTGCTGTAGAGGAATTCCTGCTGGAGTATGGCTTGCCCCACCCTTAATGCTTTTAGCTTGCAAGGAATAAAAGGAAAAAGAAACAAAGGACAATTTGAGAACCTCGCTACCATCAAGCAAGCAGCACCGGGAGCAGAGCGCGTCCTTCAGACCAGAGGTTCTTGCGTGAGGACGCTCCCTGGACAAAGACTTATGCAATAGCGGACCTTCCTCCAGAGCCGACAAGGGGAAAGTCTTTCCCTGGAGCGGACACCCTGAATATGGACTTGCAACCTACCGGACTGTGTAGGAATAAATCTTTCTTTGTTAAAGCCATCCATTCTGTGGTATTTCTGTTAGAGGAGCCTAGCTGACTAAAACACTGTCAGACCATCAAGTCTGGTCTTTTTAATAGAGCATATGTTCTATATGCTGTTTGTCTCCTGCTCTGTCAGGGACTCTCTGTTGTATTTCCCGTTAGGGTAATCCTTGGTGGTAGCTGGGTACCATCTAGTTTTGATCTCATGCTGATGTAGCCTCTGAATTATGTGGCCCCTTCTGTTTCTTGAGCTCCTGTTTTCCTTCTGTCTTTAATGTCCTTCATTCTCCTCTGCTCTAGGTGAGTTGGGAGCAGTGGAGGCTTCTTAGATGGGCACTTGCTAGCTATTAAGTTCCAGATGCCACTCACCCAAGAGGGATGCACAATATTTTTTTAATAAACTTTGTTATGCCAATTGACCTAGATATTACCTGTAACCATGGTCCCCACACTCATGCCCCAGCTAGTCTGTCCTTTTAAGTGTTTATTTATAATTAGGAAACTTCTTAGCTTTTGGATTAGTCCAGTTGTGCTGACTTCTCTACAGTGTGTTGTCCTTCCCTTCACCACCTAACAGAATTCTTGTCTACTGTCTAATTAGTGAATACCCTGCTCCCTCCCTCCCTCCCTCCCCCATTGTAGTTTTGATTTGCATTTCTTTATCTGTGCTGTGGAAACCCTGGTTAAGTGCTAAGTCTGCTAACCAAAAGGTCAGCTCTTTGAATCCACCAGGTGCTCCTTGAAGACTCTATGGAGCAGTTCTACTCTGTCCTATAGTATTGCTATGAGTCAGAATTGACTTGAAGGCACTGAGTTTGTTTGTTTGTTTTTTTGAATAGTGGTGTAGTGGTTAACTTCCAGGTCTACTGCTCAAATGATTAGCAGTTCCAATCCATCAGATGCTGCTTGGAAACTTGGTGGGGCAGATCTACTGTGTCCTTTAGGATTGCTATGAGTCAGAATCAACTCAGCAGCAGTGGATTTGGGTTTTTAGTTTAATGACTAGTGATCATATGTCTGTTAGCTGCCTGAATACTTTCTTTGTGTAAATGTCTGTTCCTGTACTTTGCCATGGTTTAATTGGATTGTTTGTCTTTTTGTTGTGGAGATTTTGGATTTTCTTTTCTATTTTAGAGATTAGATCTTTATGGGATATGTTATGGCCAATTTTTTTTCCCCAAGTCTGTAGGTTTTCTTTTTCCTCTTTTGATTGAGAATGTTTCATTTTTAGAAGATCTCAATTACCTAGCTTATCTTCTGGTGTTTATATATTGTTAGTTATGGTTTTACCCTATTTGTGCCATGTATTAGGTCTTCTAGTGTTAGCCTTGTTTGTTTCTTCTATGGTATTTATAATTTGGGGTTTTATATTTAAGGCTTTTATCCATTTCCCATTTAATGAGCCATTGGCCTTTGTCAAAGACCAGGTGACCGTAGGTGGATGGATTTACATCTAATTTCTCAATTCTGTTCTATCAAGCAATGTGTGTGGTCCTGGCACATTTTGACTACCATAGCTGGATAGTGTGTTCCGAGGTCAGATAGTGCCTTACTTATCCAGGGCCCTTTTACTTTCCACATAAAGTTAATTACTAGTTTTGCCATCTTTTAAAAGAATATTGTTGGTATTTGGATCAATATTGCATTGTATTTGTAGATTGCTTTGGATAGAACCAACATTTTCACAGTGTTGAGTCTTACCTATCTGTGAGCATGGTATGTTTTCCATTTTTGTAGTTTTCTTCTTCTGTTTCTCACATAGTGTTTCATAGTTTTCTTTGTATTGGTATTTTATGTCCCTGTCTAGATTTTTCCTAAGTATTTTTTTTAGGGGCTATTATAAATGGAAGATCAGTTAATACAACTTCTGTTCAAATTTAAGCACCAACCACTAAGGTCACAGTTGAAGAAATTGAAAAAGTTTACCAACTTATACAGCTGAAACTGATCAGTTATGCAGTCAGTATGCATTGATAATTACTACTTATTAGAATGCAAAAGTTGGAAACGAAGAAGGATTCCTAGTTGAAAACTATATTGTTGGTGATAGAAATGATGCTGGAGATCACGTGATAGAGATTTTTGAGACCAGCAATTTCTTCATTGTAAAAACTTTTCTCAGCAACATAAATGACAACATGTAGACTTTGCTAGATGGAATATATAGTAGCCAAATCAGCTACATCTGTGAAGAGAGATAATGGAAAGACCCAATAATATCAGTTAGAGCAAGATCATGGGTCAACTGCAGAACAGACCATCAGTTACTCATATGCAAGTTTAAGTTGAAGTGGACGAAAATGAAAAGTTTATGAGAGCCAAAGTATGATCTTGACCATGAGGTCTGACAATTAAGTTTGTGAACTCATCCTAGAAAAGGTGTTACATACCTCATTGCTGAAGATCATCCTGGTCACCTTTGAAGTACTCCCCTTGGGAAGCTATGCACCAATGCCAGTGCATAGTTCACCCTTCAGAGCAGTTTTGTAACCCTTTTTCAGGAATGGACATCAGAGCTGTTGTTGTATTACCCTTAATGTCTTGAATGTCATCCAAATGTCTTCAATTCAGTATTTCCTTTATCTTCAGGTAAAGAAAAACGTTACTGGAAGTCAGATAAGGTGAGTAGGGAGGGTGTTCCATTGCAGTTATTTGTTTAGCGGGCTAAAAATGCCCTCAGAGATGGTGCCATGTGACCTGGTGCATTGCTATGATGTAAGAGCCACAAGTTGCTGGCAAAAAGTTCAGGTTGTCTTCCTCTAACTTTTTCACTTAGCCTTTTCAACACTTCCAAAAAGTAAACTTGGTTCACTGTTTGTCCAGTTGTTACAAATTCATAGTGAACAATCCTTCTCGTACCGTAAAAGGTTACTAAGATTGTTTTAACTCTTGATGTGGACTGATGGAACTTTTTTAGTCATGGAGAATTGGCTGACTTCTATTGTTCACTTTGATGCTTTGTTTCAGGGTTGTATTGGTACACCCATGTTTCAGCACCAGTGATAACACAGCCCGAAACATCATCTTGGCTCTCCCAAAGGACTTGGCAAACTTCTACTCTCCTTTGCTTTTGTTCATTAGTCAGCTCCTTTGGGATCATTTTTGTACATGCCTTTCTCACACCAAGATTTTCAATTAAGATTTTCCTGTTTCTCTAACAATGTTTACTTGTCCTTATGGTTCTCCTAACCAGCCGAGGATTTTGACACACAATTGGATAAATTTTTGCAATGTTTTTGTCAGTTCTGTTTGTTACTGGCTACCTTGACCTGTCTTCATCAGTGATGCTTTCTTTCCCTCAGGAAACTGTTTAATGCATTTTTGTACACTGCCAATTTCTTCATGGTATTATCCCCATAAACTTGGACTAACATGTGCCTGATTTTACTTCTGTTCTTGCCAAGTTTAACAAGAAATTTATGTTTGCTTGTTGCCCTAATGTAAGCACCAACATTCTTGTGATGGCACACAAAATCACAAAAGAATAATGAATGCCATTCAGTAAGACACTGCCACATGTTGACATGAACACAGCCGTGAGACACTGATATACTAAACCTCACTGAGTTGTTTGTACAGTGCTGCCAATGTAAGTGTATTGTGGCAAGTTCGTGAACTTAATTGTCAGACCTCGTATATCTCACCTGGATTTAGAGACTATCTCAAGAATTGATATGACACATTGAACACTAATGACCGAAGACCAGATGAGTTGTGGAATGATATCAAGGGCATCAAATATGAGGAAAGCAAGAGATCAATAAAAAGACAGGCAAGAAAGGAAAGACAAAAGTGGATGACAGGAGAGACCCTGACACTTGCTCTTAAGTGTCAAGTAGCTAAAGTAAAATAAGGAAATAATGAAGTAAAAGAGCTGAACAAAAGATTTCAAAGAGTGCCTGGAGAATACAAAGTAAAGTATTATAAACTGTGCAAAGACTTATAGTTAGCAATCCAAAAGGGAAAAGCATGTTCAGCATTGCTCGGACTGAATGAACTGAAGAAAAAATTCAAGGTTGGGATTATAATATTGAAGAATGTCATGGACAAAATACTGAGTGGTGCCGGAAGCATCACAAGAAGCTGGAAGGAATACACAGTTTCCATACCAAAAAGAAACGGCCAATGTTTTACCCTTTCAGGAGGCAGCAAATGATCAAGAAATGATGGCACTGAAGGAAGAAACTGAGTTCCACTGACAGTATTGTCAAAAAACAAGACTCTAGGTGCTGATGGGATGTGAGCTGAGAAGTGGCGACAGACAGATGCAGCATGGCAGTGCTCACTCATGCTAGGTCCAGAATTTGGAGGACTGCTGCTTGGACCCTTGACTGGAAGAGATCCATGTTTATGCCTATTCCAAAAAAAATGACCCATCCAAATATGGAAATTATTGAACAATGCCATTAATATCATAAGCAAGTAAATTTTTCTGAAGATCGTTCAAAAACACCTTCAGTAGTACATCAACAGGAAACTGCCAGAAATTCAAGCTGGATTCAGAAGAGGATGTGGAACAAGGGGTATCACTGTAGATGTCAGATAGACACCGGCTGAAAGCAGAGAATACCGGAAAGATTTTTCCCTGTGGTTTATTGACTGCGTGAATCATAACAATTATGGAAAAAAATTGAGAAGAATGGAAATTCCAGAGCATTTAATTGTGCTTATGAGGAACTTCTGCGTAAATCAAGAGGCAGTCATTTGAACAGAACAAGGGGATCCTGCATGTTTTAAAGTTAGGAAAGATGTGTGTCAGGGTTGTGTTCTTTCACCACACCTATTTAGTCTGCATGCTGTGCGAGTAATCTGAGAAGCTGGAACACATGAAAAAGATCAGGGCGTCAGAAGTGGAGGAAGACTCATTAACAACCTACAAGACACAGATGGCAAAACTTTGCTTGCCAAAAGTGAAGACTTGAAGCATTTACTGCTGAAAATCATAGACTGCTGTCTTCAATATAGATTACACGTTGACATAAAGAAAGCAAAAATCCTCACAACTGGATGAATAAGCAATATCGTGATAAATGGAGAAAAGATTGAAATTGTCAAGAATTTCATTTTACTTAGTTCTGGTCAACCACTGCCACGGACTGAATGTGGGTGGACATTTGTCTGGGCCATGAGTCTTGGTATTGTGTGATGTTCTTTCCAGGTTGTAAATAGAGAGTGGATGGATGGCTGTTGTGTTGGTGGTCAGGACTCAGTGTGTAAGATTGTTTTGTACCTTAAGGTAGTCTCTTGAGATACAAAGGAAAGAAGCTAGCAGACAGAGTTGGGAACCTCAAACCATCAAGAAGCTAAAAATTGGTATAATACAAAGATTTTCCTCCAAAGCCGACAAAGAGGGAAAGCCTTCCCCTGATGTGAACACCCTGAATTTGAACTTGTAGTCTACTCAACTGTATAAGAATAAATTTTTCCCATGGAATCAGCAATCAAAAAATTAAAGGACTCATTGCATTGTGCAAATCTGCCATGAAAGGCCTTTTTTTAGGTCTTAAAAACCAAAGATAGCACTTAGAAGACTTAGGTGCTTTTGCCCAAGTCATGGAATTTTCAACTACCTTATATGCATGTGTAAACTGGACAATTAATAAGGAAGACTGAAGAATTGACACTTTTGTGAGTTGTAGTGTTGGCAAAGAATATTCAATATACTATAGGTTGCCAAAAGAATGAATAAGTCTATTTTGTAAGAAGTCCAGCTGGAATGTTCCCCCAAAGCAAGGATGATAAGACTTCATCTCACATACTTTGTTATCAGTAGGCCTCAGTCCCTAGAGAAAGATATCTTGCTTGGTAAAGTGGAGAGTCAGTTAAAAAGAAGACCCTCAATAAGAGAGATGTAAATAATGGCTGCAACAGTGGGCTCAAGCATAGCAATGATCATAAGGATGGACAGTATATCTTGTTGAGTGTGCAGGGCTCATGAAGACACTGAGTGCTGGGCTCACTGGGCTGCTAACCTTGAGCCCATACACTGGGAATCATTGCATCTCCCTGCCTACCAGAGCCTGGTGATGGAAAAGCTTCAGTCCGGTGAAGGTAGCTTCATGTTCACAGATCTTCAGCTTTCCTTCCTCCTTAACACAAAGAGAATATTTCCATTACTGATTTTTTAAAATATAAAGTCTTAAATAAAGAGCAAGGCAGGAGGTTTCACAATTCCTGACTTCAAAACATATTATACAGCTACAGTAATCAAAACAGCCTGATACTGATATAACAGTAGACACATAGACAAACGGAATATAATTGAGAGTCCAGAAATAAAGCCCCATGTCTGTGGCCTACTAATTTTTGACAAGGGTACTAAGTTCATTTGATGGGAAAAGAAGAATCTTTTCAGTAAATGGTATTAAGAAACTTGGATCTCCACATGTAGAAAAATGAAATGGGATCTGTGGCTGCAAAAACAACTTCAAAATGAATTAAAGACCTAAATGTGCAAATGGAAACCATAAAATTCTTAGAAGAAAATCAGGGGCAATGGTATTGGAGCTTTTTTTTAAAAAAAAATTATGATTAAGTGAAAATATACAATCCAAGTCAATTTTGCTTGTTTGCTTTTCTACAGCTATATCTGCTCTCCCCACCCTCCTTTTCATTCTTTACTTTGGGTATCCTTCCGATGAACATCTGTACCCTCCTCTCCACTCTCTCCCCTTCCCCTCTAAAAGGAAACTGGTAGGACAGCCTCCTATAAATGTATAAAAACAAAGTACACATACCACATACTCAGTCTGTGTCCCTGAGTCCAGTCCATTCTTTGTCTGAATATTGACTTCAGTACTGGTTTCAGGTCTGTGACAGCAGCAAGTCTAGGGGCCACACTACCGGAGGACCTACAGGTTGTTGGACCATCAGTTCTGATCTTTCAGTAGAGTTCTTGATCTACATAATTCTTTCTCGTGTGCTGTGTCAGGGACTCTACATAGTGTCCCCTATCAAGGCTGTCTTTGGTGGTAGCCAGATACCATCTGGTTCTTCTGCTCTCTTGCTGATGTAGTTTCCCAGTCACATGGGTCCTTCCATCTCCTGGGCTCATTTTCCCTTGTGTCTTTGATATTCTCAGTCGTCATCTGTTCCAGGTGGATTAGGACTAATTGATGTTCATCAGATGGCAGCATGGCTGCTTTTAAGACTCCAGATGTGTTGGGCCTAGTTTTAACAATGGATTATTTAATGTAATAACAAATACGTAAGCAGCAAAAGGTGAAATAATTAAATGGTAACTCATAAAAATTAAAATGCTTCTGTTTAGCAAAAAAGTTTACCAAAACACATGAAATGACAAGCTGCCAACAGTGAGAATATCTTCAGAAACCATATATCCAATAAGAATATAATAACCATAGGGCCTTAAAAGCTTGAACGCAGCCATCTAAGATACTCCACTGTTCTCACCCTGTTTGGAGTAAGACAGTGAAGAAAACCAAAGAAAAAAAAGAAAGATTAACTCAAAGGACTGATGGACTACAACTACCACAGCCTCCAGTTGAGTCCAGCGAAGTATATGATGCCTGGCTACCACCACTAGCAACTCTTACACAGACCACAATAGAAGTTCCTGAATAGAACCATAGAAAAATATAAGACAAAATTCTAATTCACTAAAAAAAAAAGAAACAGACTTACTAGTCTAAAAGTGACTGGAGAAACTCTGAGAATATAGTCCTCAGACACCCTTTAACTTATTACTGAAGTCACTCTTGAGGTTCACCCTTCAGGAAAAGGTTACACAGGCCCACAAAACAAATCAGAAATAAGTGGGCACACCAGCCTGGCAGCAAGGACAGGAAGACAGGAGGAGAGAAGAAAGTTGGTCATGGAAACCTAACATTGAAAAGGGAGGGTGTTGACATATCATGAGTCTGGCAATGAATGTGACAAAACAATACGTAAAGAAAAGAATATTATAACCAAAATAAATATACAAAGTCTGGCAATTAGTCTGTGAACTCAGTTGTTCTAGGTGCTACATACCTTACTGCTGAATAGCATTACAGTCACCTTTGAAGTACTCCCCTTGGGAAGGTATGTACCAGTGCCGGCACCTAGTCCAGCCTTCGAAATAATTTTGGAACTCTTTCTGGAATGGCCACTGTTTGCAAACTTAATTGTATAGTTGTCTGCAAGGGAGTTTTTAGCCAGTAAACAAATAACTGTTGGAACACCCTCCCTACTCACCTGGTCTGGCCCCTGTTGACTTTTCTGTACCCAAAGATAAAGGAAATATTGAAAGGAAGACATTTTTATGACATTCAGGACACTAAGGGTAATACAATGACAACTCTGATGGTCTTTCTAGAAAAAGAGTTCCAAAATTGCTCTGAAGGGTGGACTAGGCATTGGCATTGTTACATAGCTTCCCAAGGGCAGTACTTCGAAGAAGACCACTGCGATTCTCAGCAGTGAGGTATGTAGCACTTTTTCTAGGATTAGTTCACAACTTAATTGGCAGTTTTCAAATTGTCTTTAAATTTTTCTAATGGAAATTTTCAAATATCCATAAAAATAATGATAATGGCATCATGACTATCCTAGAATCTGTCACCAGCCTCAGTATTTATCAAATGTGTGTGCATCTTGTTCAGTCTGCTGTCTACAGATATGTTGAGATCTCTGCCTCCTGACTGGGTAGACACTGCTCATGCTTTTCAGCAGGCTGGACCTCAGATACTAGGGACTGGGTGTTGGTCAGCTCCTTCCTCTGGTCACATCCAGACTGCCAATTCTTAAGCTTTGGGATGTCTTTAGTTTTCATGTGTGCCTGCCAAATTACCTGACCCTCCCTTTGTGTTGAGGTTCCTTCTCCTTTGACACACAGCTACCTGATAGTGACACTTCAGCCCTTCTTATCATTTTGTGAGATCAATTGGTAGATTTTCTGAAGGAAGATGATCTTGATCGTGAGTGTATGCAGTTGCGGTTTAGGATTCATGACATTGCCTAGATGATGCTCACATACAAGGCGTGGCACACGAAATAAAGGACATGGCAACCCTGTGTGTCTGAGCCTCTTAAAGCTGCTGTAACAGATACACCACAAATAGGTGACTTTAAAGAACAGTTCTAGAGTCTAGAAGTCCAAATTCAGATCACTGACTCTAGAAGGTTCTTTCCCTGTACTCTCTAGGGGGAAATCTTTGTCTCCTTTGGCTTCTGCAGCCCCAGCATTCCTTGGATGCTTGATGATCTTCATATGGAATCTACCTTCTTCCATCTGTGCTTGCTTGTGTCTGCTGCTCCTTACAATCAGAAGTGGTAGGTTTAGGTTTAGGAGACAGTCCCCTCTGGTGTGGCTTAATAAACATAAAAATGAAAACCCTGTTTCCAAACAGGATTGCATCCACTGGTACTGGGTTAGGACTCAAGCACCTGTGTATTTGGAGGGACACCGTTCAATCCATAACACCAACCAAAGTCCATATGAAGGATAAGTAGCTTCTGAAGTCATACTTACACTAGAATAGTCTCCAGCATGGCTTTAACTCTACATATAATAGTGATTTGTCTCACATCATAAGAATGCAGAGTCTCTCACCTTCTCAGTACTTTGAGGTTTTCAGAATTTGTCGTTTCCTTTCTCTAGCAGACCATGCTGATTGTGTGCTTTTCACAAGCAATGAGAATTCTAATGGTCTTTTCTCTGCTCTGGAAGGGAATGCAGAAGGTATGAAATTAGAGAGCTCATCTTCATCTGTGTCTTGTGAGAAGGTATGCCTAGGTGCCTCCTGCTCTTGTGTCTTCTTGGGAACATGCACCCTGCCAAGCCAAACCCACTGCTGTGGAGTCTATTCCAACTCATAGCAACTCTATGGGACAAAGTAGAATCACTCCATAGGTTTTCCAAGGAGTGGCTGTTTCTTTGTTAGATTTATTCGTAAGTATTTTATCTGGTTAAATTTATTTGTAAGTATTTTATCTTCTTAGGAATAAATCTAACCAGATAAAATATTTAGGAATAAATCTAACAAAGAAAATTGAAATATCTTCTGGAAACCCTGGTGTTGTAGTGATTAAGTACTACAGCTGGTAACCAAATGGTTGGTAGTTCAAATCCTCCAGGCTCTCCTTGGAAACTCTATGGGGCAGGCAATTCTATTCTGATCCATAGGGTTGCTATAAGTCAGAATCAACTCAGCAGCAGTGGGTTTAGTTAGGGGGTTATTTTATCTTCTTAGGGGCTGTTGTAAATGACATTGATTCAGTGATTTCCTGACATTCTTGTTTCTGTGTAGAGAAATCCAGCTGATTTTTGCTATATATTTATTTTATGTGATGCATTGCTGAACTGTTGGCTCCAGTAGTTTTTTTTTGTGTGTGTGTGTGTGTGTGTGTGCGTGTGTGAGGATTCTTTAGGGTTTTCAGTGTACAGGATCATATCGTCTGTGAAGAGAGATAATTTTACTACTTCCTTATGTATTCAGATGCCCTTTGTTTCTTTTTCCTGCCTAGTTACTCTGCCCAGAACTTGTAAAACGACTTTTTTGCATCAATTAATAAAACCAAGTGGTTCTTGTCTTATGTTTTACTTATGTGTTTGATTACATTGATTGTTCTAATGTTGAACCATCCCTACATCCCTGATACGAATCCTACTTGGTCATGGTGAATTTTTTATTTTTTTTTTGATATGTTCTTGAATGCTGTGGGCTAGAATTTTGTTGAGGAGTTTTGCATCTAAATTCATGAGTGAGAAAACAAAAAAATGAACGCACTGCCATCAAATCTATTCTGACTTATAGTGACAGAGTAGAACTGCTGCACAGAATTTCCAAGAAGCAAATTCAAACTGCCGACCTTTTGGTTAGCAGATGCAGCCCTTTAACCACTATACCACCAGTGTTACCGCATGAGAGATAATTGGTCTGTAATTTTCCTTTTTGTGGTATCTTTACCTGGTTTCAGTATCAAGGTTATCCTGGCTTCATAGAATGAGTTTGGGAATGTTCCATTCTTTTCTGTGCTCTGAAATACCTTTAGCAAGTGTGGTGTTAACTCTTCTCTAAAAGTTGGGTAGAATTCTCCAATGAAGCCATAAAGTCAAGGGCTTTTTTTTTTTTTTATTTTTTGGTTGGGAGTTTTTAAATTACTTTTTCAGTCTCTTCCGTAGTCACAGGTTTATTTAGTTGTTCTACCTCTGTGTTAGCTTAGGTAGGTAGTATGTTTCTAGAAATTTGTCCATTTCCTGTAGGTTTTCAGATTTGTTGCAGTATGATTTTTTATAGCATTGTTATGATTTTTTTTTAAATTCCAGTTGAGTCAGTTGTGATATCACCAATCTAATTTCTTATTCTGGATGTTTGTTTCTTTTCCTATTTTTGTTTTGTCAGTTTGGCTAATGATTTGTTGATTTCATTGATCTTTTCAAAAAACCATTTTTTGGTCTTGTTAACTTGTTCAATCATTTTTCTATTCTCTAATTCATTTAGTTCTGCTCTAACTTTTATTATTCGCCTTTTTCTGTTCCCTGAGAGGTTCTTTTGCTGCTGTTTTTCTACTTGTACTAGTCAAAGGGTTAATTCTTTGATTTGGGCTCTTTCTTCTTTTTGGATATGTGTACTTACTGAGATAGATTGACCTCTGAGTACTGCTTCTGCTGTGTGTGTACCAAAGGTTCTGGTAGGATGTGCTTTCATTCTCATTTGTTTCTGTGAATTTCTTTATTCCATCCTTGATTTATTTTATAACTCAGTAGTTTTTGAGCAAGGTGTTGTTCAGTTTACATGTGTTTGATTTTTTTCCCCTTTCATTTTCTCCTATTGATTTCTAGTTTCATGGCTTTATGGTCTGAAAAGATGCTTTGCAATATTTTAATGCTTTAGTTTTTGTTAAGGCTTGCTTTACAGCCTAATATGTGGTCTATTCTGGAGAACTTTACATGTGGATTGGAAAAGAAGGAATACTCATCTGCTGTTTGGTCAAGGGGTATGTATAGGTCTATGAAGTCAAGTTGGTTAATTGTGACATTTAGATCGTGTTTCTATTGAGCTTCTTTCTTGATGTTCTGTCCATCACCAAAAGTGGTATGTTGAAGTTTCCTACTATTATTGTGGAGCTGTCTGTCTCACTTTTCAGTGCTGTTAGAGTTCATTTGATGTACTTAGAGGACCTGTAGTTGAGTGTGTAAATATTTAATATGGTTATGTCCTTCTGATGTGTTCATCCTTTTTATAGTACATAGTGACCTTCCTTGTTCATTGTAGTGGATTCTACTTTAAAGTCTATTTTATCTGAAATCAATATTGCCACTTCTGCTCTTTTTTGAATGCTATTTGCTTGCTACATATTTTTTTATCCTTTGAGTTTCAGTTTGTAAGTCTAAAGTGGGTCTCTTGTAGGCAGAATGTAGGCAGATCATTTTTTAAATTCATTTTGATACTCTTTCTGCTTATTGGTGCATTTAATCTGTTTACAATCAATTTCATTTATTATAGGTATGAATTTAATGCTGTCATTTTGACGTCTGTGTATTGTTCGTAATGTCTTTATTCCACTTAATTTTCTGTGCTGCACTGTTTTTCTTTGAGTTTTAATCTTCTTTGCTGTTGGTTTCAGATTTGTTGAGACTTTGTATTTGCTGATTTTGTTTCTTATTTTGATGTGGATTGTTCATTTCCTTTGTGCTTACCTTAATATTTACCCTTATTATTCTAAATTAAGCTAGTCTTTAATTTCTTTGTATCACCTTGACTTCCTCTCCATATGAAGGATCTATGGAGTACATTATTTATTCCCTCTTTTTGACAGAGTGTTGTCATGTTTTACATAGTGACAGCTCTGTTTCCCTTTTTTTAAAGTTTTAGCTTTGATTTATTTTTCAGTTCCCCTATCCAGGTTGAGGAAATCCTGATGGCATAGTGGTTAAGTGGTATGTCTGCTAACCAAAAGATCAGCAGTTCAAATCTGCCAGGTGCTCCTTAGAAACTATGGGCAGTTCTATTCTGACCTATAGGGTCACTATAAGGTATAATTGACTCAGTGGCAGTGGATTTTGTTTTGGTTTTTAATCTGTGTTGATATCTCTGTGGTTTTTCCTCTAATGTAGCCTTGAGATTTTGTCCAATGTTAGGTGATTTTGTAGTCCAAGAACTTTCTTCTGTACTTCTTATAATTTCAGTTTGTTTTTTTCAAATTCTCTGGACTTCTGTTTCTCTGGGAATGTCCTAATTTCACCATCATATTTGAGAGACAGTTTTGCAGGGTATGTAATTCTTCTCTGGCAGCTTTTTTCTTTCAAGACTTTGTCTATGTCACCCTGTTGCTTTCTTGCCCATATGGCTTCTGCTGAGTAGTCTGAGTTTAGTTTTATTGGCTTTCCTTTGCGTATTATTTTTCATGTAACTCTAGCTGCCTTTAAAAGCATCTTCCTGTCTTTTATTCTGGTAAGTTTGAGTATAATATGTCTTGGTGTCTTTCTTTTGGGATCTATCTTGTGTGGCATTCAATCAGCATCTTGGATAGATATCTTCCCCATTTCATGATATCAGGCAAATTTTCTGTCAACACATCTTCAACAATTCTCTCTATGTTTTCTGTTATCCCCACTCCCCTGTTCTGACACTCCAGTAGCTTGTAAATTGTCCCTCTTGATAGAGTCCCACATGACTCTTAGTGTATCTTCATTTTTTTAAAATTCTTTTGTCTGATTTTTTCTCAGATATACTGGTGTCTTGCTTTATCTTCAATCTCACTAATTCTGCATTCCATTGCTTCAGTTTATCCTTTGACTTTCTATTGAATTTTCTTATTTTGTAATTTTATTGTTAGTCTTCTGAATTTCACATTGCTGTTGCTCAAGTATTTCTTGCAGCCTGTTTAATTTTTCATTATGCTCTGTTGCACTTTGCCTGATCTCCTTCCTTATCTCTTGACAAGCTCTAAATATTCATCTAGGGTCGCCATGAATCGGATCCGACTCGACAGCACTTGGCTGGCTTTGTATGCTACCTCCAATAATTCCAGGAAGTCCTCTTTGTCGGGAAAACTTTTTAATTCCTTTTTTGGGGGGTGGAGTTTTGTGAAGCTGTAGTGGTCTACTTCTTTATGTGGTTTGTTACTGTTGTCTCTGAGCTGTCAGAAAGTTGTTGTAATTTATTTGTGTTTACTGTGTTCAGAGTTATATATATATATATATATATGTATGTATCATTTTGTTTTTAAATGTCCAGATAGGCTGATCATGGGTGCTTGATTAATTATTGGAATGAAATTCTAATATTCTGTCATCAGATGATTAGAGTTGTTGTTACGCACATGGAACCAGGCATCAGTTTATTTTTCTTGTATGTATTCAGCTCAGGAGCCTAGGTAGTTGGCCCCCATGTATGTGGTGTTGTCTCTTTCCCAGAGTTCTAGCTAGGGGGAGGGGAATTAACCTAGGCACAGGTTGCTGGTTGCATGCACTAAGAAGGGAAGAGGGTCAATTGACAGTTGCACCTAGGCAATGAACCTGTTTTTGCCTTGAGTTACCAGCTCAGCAGGGCTGGCAGACTTCTTCTTTTTTAACCCCTAGTTGTTAAACTGTTCCCTCTGCAACTTCTGGAGAACAGCTCTAGGATGTGTAATGGGTTCCATTTCCAACTCAGGTAAAGCATCACAGTTTGGTGCTGGTGCAGTGAAGAGAAGGGAGAGAGAAGTGCTGAGGAAAGGGAGAGATATATAACCTGAGGAAGTTATAGATTTGAAGGAGTTTGCAGGAACTTAGCTTTTGATGTTCAAATAATGGTCCTCTGAGATTCTGCTGGTGTGACCATCCAAAGCTCAGAGTCCCCACTGAGAGACACACTCTCTGAACATCACTGTTTTATTTGCTGCACTGGCAGTAGCAGGTTGTGCTTTGAGGTGCATATTCCCACCAGGCCAAATCTGGTCCATCTAGGTGCTTCTGGACATACTCGCCTCTCCCTATCACCCAGCCCGATCTCTGAGATTTCCTCCTAATGTTCAGGACTCCTAGCATGTTCTGTATAATCTGTTCAGTTGTTTTTCTGGATCTTTATTGTTAGAGGGATCACAGGTAGTGTGTGGCTACTCTTCCATCTTAATGTTGCCTCTGTATCCTTTTCCCATGTCTATAAAGATAAAGTGCTACTACCTAAGGCATACTACTCCTTCCACCTATCCCCACTTCTGGTCACCACTAATGAGCATTAAAAAAAACAAAACCATTCACTGCCATTGAGTTGATTCTGACTCATAGCAACGCAACAGGACAGAGTAGTACTGCCCCACAGAATTTCCAAGGAGCATCTAGTGGATTCGAACTGCTGAGCTGTTGGTTAGCAGACACAGCTCTTAAACCACTGTACCCCCAGGGTTAGTTTCTGTGTATTAACTATTCATGTCATTTCATGAAAGTGAGAATATACTGTATGCAAGCGTATAGTATATATCTCTATATAGTGATTCAATTACTTTATTCATAGTAATGTCCTCCAGGTTCATCCACATGATGAAGACATGTTTCAGCAACTTGTTTTTCCTTATTATGAGTAATATTCCATTGTGTGTATGTACAACATTTTACTTATCTATGCATCCAGAAACCCTGGTGATATGGTGATTAAGAGCTATGGTTTCTAACCAAAAGGTCAGCAGTTTAAATCTACCAGGTGCTCCTTAGTAACTCTGTGGGGCAATTTTACTCTCCTGTATATGATTGCCGTGAGTAAAAATTGACACCATGACAGTGGGTTTGTTTGTCTTAATATATCCATTGATGGATACTTAGGTTGTTTCTGTCTTTTTGCTCTTATGAGCAGTGTTGCAATGAACATAGATTTACATATGTCTATTCATGTTACTTCCATTAGATCCCTCCAATATATATCGTAGTAGGAAAAGCACCAGACTTAACACTTAGTTAAAAGTGAAAGTGAAGACCTACTGAGGAATAGATTCTTGAACTGAAAGACATCATAGTATCTTAACAGAGTACAGTGTACTCCAAATTACAAGAAGGGAGTGAAATTTATAGTAAACAAGACTATGTGCTTGCAGGCACAAGAGTGGGGCTGTGTGACAAAAAGTCACAAGGGAGCTGTTAAACTACAACCTTTGTTAATATTCTGTCTTAACATCAGCCATTCTGTTTGTTCGTATCCTGTAACATTTGGAACACAGTGTTTTTCTGAGAACACTTGCATCAAGTTTTCTGTAATAATCATAAATATGGTCCCTTCCTTTTATTTTAAAATGCCAAGCTGTGCTTCATTCCTAAATCACAGATGTACAGAATCATCAGTAGTGAGTCTAAGGTCTTAGTGAGTGAATCAGAATGGAGTGTGATTTAGGTCTGGGTCAGCCACTCATGTCAAATGCCTCAGATTTGGTATCTACTAACAAAATACCCAGGAATATTATTGCTGGATCATGTGGAAGCTCTACTTGTAGATTTTTGAGGAACTATAAGACTTTTTTCCGCAATGGGTGTACTGTTTTGCATGCCCCCCAGCAATGTATGAGGGTTCTAATTTCTCTACGTCCGTGCCTACCTGGGCTGTTTTCCTTTGTTTTTTGTTTTGTTCTTTTTTTGATATCTTGGTCATCTAGTAGGAGCGAAATGGTATCCCATTGTGGTTTTGATGTGCATTCCTCTGATTGTTAATGACATTGAATATTTTTTTCATGTATCTGTTGACCATTTAAATATCCTCTTAGGTGAAGTGTTTGTTGACATCCTTTGCCCAGTTTTTGATTGGGTTGTCTTTTTTATTGTTAAGTTGTAGATGTCGTCTATGTGTTTTAGATACTAGATGTTCATTGGCTATATTATTCTCAAAGATTTTTTCCCAGTCTATAGATTGTCTCTTTAATTTTTTGATAGATATATATATGTAATTTTTATGAGGTCCCATATATCTGTTTTGTTTTCTGTTGCTCATGCATTCATTGTTGTGTTTAATAGTCTAGCATTAAAAAATTAAAAAAAAAAATCACAAAGCTTTGTCCCTGTATTCTGTTGCAAGAACTTTATAGTTATAATTTTGACATTTAGGTGCTTAATCCATTTTGAATAAACTTTTCTTGTGGTTTTAGGTATAGATCTTTTTTCACTTTTCTGCATGTAGAAATTTAGTTTTACAAGTACCATTTGTTCAAGAAACTATACCTTCCTCATAGAATGGAATAAGCTCCCTTATTGAAAATCAATTGACCATAGATGTTTGGATTTGTTTCTGAGTTTTCAGTCCTGTTCTGTTGGTCTATATGCCTAACACTATACCAGTTCCAGTTCCATGCTGTTTTTATTACTGTTGATGTATATGTTTGGAAGTAAGAAATATTAAGCCTCCTATTTTGTTTTTATTCTTCAAATTTGCTGTGGCTCTTTAGGGTCTGTTATATTTCCATATAAAATAGAGGGTTTGTTTTTTCATTTCTGTAAAGAATGCTGTTAGACTGTTGATCAAAGTTGTGTTATATCTGTAGATAGTTTGGGGTAACATTGACATCTTGACTATCTTAATTAAGTTTTCCAATTCATGAACATGGACCATCTTTCCATCTAGTTAAGTCTTCTTTAATCTCTTTCAGTAATGATTTATAAATTTCATTGTATAAGTGTTTCACATCCCTGGGTAAATTTATTTGCAGAATGTTCTATTCTCTTAGATCCTATTATTTCCTTGGGAATTCTCTAACAACCTAATATGTTACCTAGAAAGACTTTCATCCCAAGGCAAGTTGTATTCCTTAATATAAAGCACTATGATCCCCAGAATACCCATTAGAATTTCCTTTTTTCTGAATTCCACCCTTTACTCAGTTACTCAAAGTAAATGTCTTCAGCAAGTTTGGCAAACTTTCGAATGTTACTTCCTGAAGTTTTTTAAGTAAAGGTACATTTTATTAGGTGCACTATATTCCTCTTTTCTTGGTTGTGCCAGCAGCTTTATGGAAGGCCAAAATAAGAACTAATAGTGTAATTATCTAAAGGGCTTACCTTTGTCATTCCGTTTAGGCTGTATGTTTACTAACAATACTACCCCTAATCAGACACTGATTAGTAAGCAGTTGCCATCAAGTTGACTCCTGCTTATGGTGACTCTGTGTGTCTCAGAGAAGAACTGTGTTCTACAGGGTTTTCAGTGCTGATTTTTGAGAAATGCATTGCCGGACCTTTCAGTTAGCAGCTGAGCATGCTAACTTTGCTGAGCATGTTAACTGCTTACATCACTCAGGGGCTCTGGTTATTGGTTTTTTTTTTTAAATTTTTTTTTCTTAGATGGTAGGAAACAGTACGGACCTGCCTCACACGTGCCTGCCTCATACTGTCAGGTTGCTGCAGATTTTTGATTTGGTGCTTTCAGAGCATTGATTTGATAGTGTGCCTCCTTCATGTGGCTTAGGACTGGGAGTTCTTGTGTCTATTGCTCTCTGGATTCTGTTTTTATTAAAAATGTAAGCACTTTTATTATACACTAGAAGGTGACTAACTCACTACTTCTTAACTAGAGTATCTCATTGACTCAGAAAACTTGCATTATGTATCTTAATTCAGAAAACAAACATGCACTGAGAACCTACTTGGTGGCCATGCACAAAGCTAGGCCCCAAAGACATTGAGAGTTGAAACAAAATGGTTCCCACCTTAAGGAACCCATGGAATAGCAAGGAACAAAGAAACACACAGTACTTGCAAAGCCCTATCAGGGAGCTGTGCTCTGGGGCTGGAGGATCATGAGAGGAGTGAATAAAACTCTTTACTGGAGGCTGTTTCCAAGAAGACATCTTGAAGGATGAGTTGAAGTCAGGTTGAAGAAGAACTTGGAAAAAACATTACATGAAAAAATAGGATAATGTTTTGGGGACCTGAAAAACAGGTTGGAATGAAATATGTGCAGTGGATGAAGACAGAATTGGAGCTGGAAAGATGAGCAGGAGTAGATTGAAAGGCCTCATGTAAACTCAGATGTCACACGTAGTCAATTGATTTTTGACAAGGGCAACAAGTATATTCAATGGGAAAAGAATGGTTTCTTCAGCAAATGCTAGTGGGACAACTGGATCTTTATATGCAAAAGAAGGAAGCTAGACCAATACCATATACAAAATTTACCATGTACCATATGTCATATAAAAAACTAGCTCAGAATGGATCCATGACCTAAATATACAAACTGAAACCATAAAGGTCTTAAAATAAAAAGTAGGATAAAACTTCAAGCCCTTGTTTTTGACAATAGATTATTACATAGCAAAAAAAATAAAAAGCAATAAAAGGAAAAAAAAAACAGATAAATTAGACTTCATCAAAATGAAAAACTTACACATCAAAGGACATTATTAAGAAAGTGAAGAGACAACCTAGACTGGATAAAATATTTGGAAGCCATGTATCTGATATAGGTTTAATATCCTGGATATATAAAGAACTCCTACAACTCGACCAGAAAAAGACTAACCCAATTTAAAAAAAAAAAAAAAGTGGATGTAAGACTTGAGTAGGTAATTCTTCACAGACGACATATAAAATGGCCAGTAAGCACCTGATAAGATGCTGAAGGTCATTAGTCATTAAACCAAACCTGTTGCCACTGAGTTGATTCTGACTCATAGTGACCTTACCTGCAATGATATTCCCACTAGCATGGGTATTATGAGAGATAAGTAGAAACTAACAGGTGCTGGACAGGATGTGGAAAAATTGGAACCCTCCTGCACTGTAGGTAGGAATGTAAAATGATGCATGTAGAAAACAGCTTGGCAGTTTCTCAAAAATTTAGATATAGATTTACTATGTAACTCAACAATTCTAATCCTTGGTATATACCCAAGAGACCTCAAAGCAAGCACCAGCGTTCACTGTAGCATCCTTCGCGTTAGCTGAAATGTGGAAACAATGTGAAAGCCGTCAACAACAGATGAATGGTAAACAATATGTGCTGTAGCTATACAACAAAATATTATCCAGAGAATGATATTGAAAGATAATTGAAATTCTGATACATGCTACAAAATGGACAACATGTTGAGTGAAATAAGTCAGAAACAAAAGAACAAATATTACATGATTTCATTTATATGAAATACCAAGAATATGCAAGTGCATAGATACAAAAATTTATTAGTAGTTACCAAGGGCTAGAAGGAGAGGGGATGAGAATTGTTGCTAAAGTAATACTGAGTTTCTGTTTGAGGTGATGTAAAACTTTTAGAAATAGAGAGTGGTGATAGTAGTACAATATGATGATACGATTAATATCATTGTATTGTACACTTAAAATGGTTAAATTGGCAAACATTTTATTATACATATTTCATCACAGTGTTTAAAATTCTTAGAGGATTTATAATTATTTTTCTAGTATTTATATTTTTATTTTAATTATTTTTATTCTGATTAAGTGAAAGCTTCCAAGTCAATTTTCCATATAAAACCTTGAGTATCTGCCTTTCTGCAACTCTCTTCTTTTCCACTATTTCCAGTATCCCCTCAACCAACATTTATCCCCTCCTCTCCATTCTCTCCTCTGTCCTCTAAAAAGAAACCACTAGGACAGCCTCATATATATATATATATAGATAGATAGATAGATAGGTATATCTGTCTATCTATATATGCTGCAATATATATAAAACCATAAAGTACACACACCTCATGCATCTTTTTGTCCCCAAGTCCAGTCCCTTCTTTATCTGTCCGAAATGTTGTCTTCAGTACTAACTTCAGCTCTGGGCTAGCAGCAAGTCTAGGGGCCATGTTCTCAGGGAACCCTCCAAATTGTTGGACCGTCAAGTCTGTTTTTTTTTTTTAATAGAGTTCTTGATCTGCGCACCTCTTTTCCTCGTGCTACATCAGGAACTCTACATTGTGTACCCTATCAGGGCTGTCTTTGGTGATGGCTGGGCACCATCTAGTTCTTCTGGTCTTGTGCTGATGTAGTCTCTCAGTCATATGGTTCCATCTGTCTCCTGGGCTCATTTTCCTACATATACTTGGTGTTCTCAGTTGCCATCTGTTTGGGTGCATTGGGACCAATTGATGTTCCTCAGATGGCAGCTTGCTGACTTTTAAGATCCCAGATGCCACTCACCAATATGGGGTGTAGAAAACTCTTTTAGAAAAAGACTAGTTATGACAGTTGACCTCAGTGTCTCCTGAAAACATGGTCCTCATATCCCTGGCTCTGCTGCTGTGTGCTTTGAAATGTTGAGCTGAATTTGGAAAACCTTTTAGCCTGTGGTGTAGTCCAGTTATGCTGACCTGCCCTCTACTGCATGCTGTCACTCCCTTCACTTAACCAAATTCCTGTCGACTATCTAATCTATGGATGACCCTCTCCCTCCCTCCCCACTGTTGTAGCCATCAGAGTATTTTCTTTTGGCATGAGTACTTATAATAGTGGTTTCATACAGTATTTGTCCTTTTGCAGCTGACTGATTTCACTCAGCATGCTATCTTCCAGTTGATTCCAGATTATTTCATAAAATCATCATTGTTATTTATCATTGTGTAGTGTTACATTGTGTATATATGTATACATACATGCCTGCATATATATACCATAGTTTGTTTATCCATTCATCAGTTGATAGGCACCTAGGTTGATTCCATCTTTTTACTGTTGTGGACAGTGTTGCAATAAACATTCTGTGTATGTATCTGTTCATGTGACAGCTCTTATCTTTGTAGGATATACTCCTAGCAGTAGGATTGGTGGATCATATGGTAGTTCTATTTCTCGCTTTTTAAGAAAGTGTCAAATTGCTTTCCAAAGAGGTTGTACCATTTTACATTCCCAGAAGTGTAGAAGAGTTCCAGTCTCTCCACAACTTCTCCAAACATTTGTTGTTTTTTGTTTTTTGGATTAGCTTCAACCTTGTTGGAGTGAGGTGGCATCTCGGTGTAGTTTTGATTTAGATATCTCTAATGGCTAATGATTGTTAGTATTCCATAATGTGTCCAGGCTGACTGGATGTCTTCTTTGGTGAAATGTCTGTCCATATCTTTTACCATTGTTTAATTGGCTTGCTTTTTCTTGCTGATATTTTCTAATACCTTGTCACTTAATGGCGATTAGGCGTCAATCCAGTACATGGTTGCCAAATATTCTCACCCAGTCTGCGGGCAGTCTTTTTACTCTCTTGATAAAGTCTTCAGATGAACATAAATGTTTAATTTTTAGTAGTTTCCATTTATCTATTTTCTCCTCTGCTGTTTATACATTTTTTTAGTAAGATTTTGCAGTAGTTTAAGCCATGTATTAGAACTTCCAGTGTTGTCTCTATTTTTTCTTCCACAATCTTTATCATTTTAGATTTGGTATTTAGGTCTTTGATTTTGATTTAGTTTTTGTGTAAGATGTGAGATGTGGGTGTTGTTTCAGTTTTTTACAGATGGATATCGAATTTCGCCAACACCGTTTGTTAAAGAGACTATTTTTCTCCCAGTTTTACCACCTTTGGCTTTTGTCAATTATCAATTGTTCATAGCTGGATGGTGGTATTTCTGTATTCTCTAGTCTGTTCCATTGGTCTATATACCAGGGTTTCTTCTCTTTCTAGTATTTTTATTGAAGGTAAAGTGTTTCTAAAGAATTCCTTTACTCTAAAAGTGTGTTAGTAGAGATTAGCTTCATCAAAGGAAGAAAATCTATTCAAAGGACTTTGAGTTCTGGAAACTGGGTACAGGCAAATTATCTGAAGCTAGAAATTCATGCTACTGGGCCTCTGAATTCACCTCCACTCTCCATTTCTCTCTTGCTGCTAACCAGCTCATTGCTATTTCAAGGATTTGCAGGGACATGTAGCTGCCACAGCTCATAGGTTTAATGTGTCTCCAGGACATAGCTAGTGGAGAATAGGCTGAAGACCGACCCATCACTCTGAATTCCTAGGTCTTGGGCAGTTTACTAGTAGGCAGAGAGGGGCCTTGTGTGGAGTCAGTCTGGACGTGGACTGGCCAGATACCTGGTGGATTATGGCGAGGGCAGTCAAAGAAGAAGAAATTAGGGTACTACGCTTACCCATGTGTAAGTGTGTGTCATAGTCTTAATCTGTGAGTCAGCCAGTCTTCACCTTGGCTTTCTCAACACCTCCACATCTTCCTTTGGAAGCTGAAGCTTCTGGTATTTGCCACTGTAATTCTGTAAAAGATTCCAATCAAGACTTTCTCCCCCATACTGAACAGCAACAACCAACGTGGTTCTCACAGAAGTACTTCAACGCGTCAAATACATAGCCACCCAGAATTTTGCCTTTTGTAGATATTTGAGTAGGAGTGTTTAATAGTGATATTTTGCATGTATCTGTGGGCAGAAAAAAATTGCATATGTCTCTTGCTGGAAAGATGTCTGTCTGTGTCTTATTGACTATGTAAGGGAATCCAGCTATGTGAATTATAACAAATTGTGGATACATTATGAAGAATGTGAATTCCAGAATGCTTAATTGTGTTTATGTGGAATCTGTATGTAGACTCAGAAGCAATTGTTTGAACATAACAAGGAGATACTGTATAGATTAAAATTTAAGAAGTGTGCACCCAGGTTGCATCCTTTCACCATGCTTTTCCAGTCTGTATGCTGAGCAAATAATACAAGAAGCTAATGAAGAATGCAGCATCAGGATTGGAGGAAGATTCATTAACAACTTATGATATATAGGTGACACAATCTTGCTTGCTGGACATGAGGACTTGAAGCACTTATTGATGAAGATTACTGACTACAGCCTTCACCATGGATTACACCTCAACATAAAGAAAAGGAAAATAATCATGACTGGACTAATAAGCAATATCATCCTAAATGGAGAAAAGGTTTAAGTTTTCAAGGCTTTCATTTTACTTGGATTCACAATCAAGTACCCATGGAAGCAGCAGCAAAGAAATCAAACAACATATTGCATTAGACAAATCTGCTGTAAAAGACCTCTTTCAATTGTTAAAAAGCAAAGATCTCACTCTGAGAACTAAGATGTGGCTGACCCAAGCCATGGTTTTTGTCAGTTGTCTCATATGCGTGTTAAAGCTGGACATTTAATAAGGAAGACTGAAGAAGAATTGATAAATTTGAATTATGGTGTTGGCAAAGAATACTGAAAATACCATTAAATACCAAAAGAATCTTGTAAGAAGTACAACCCCAGAATGCTCCTTAGAAGTGTGGATGACAAGACTTTACCTCATTTGCTTTGAATATGTTTTTAGGAAGGACTAGGACCTGGAGAAGAGCATCATGGTTGGTAAGACAGAAGCTGACCATATAGACAGACACAGTGGCTGCAAACATAGACTCACACAGCAATGATTGTAAAGATGGTCCACGAACAGGCAACATTTTGTTGTATTGTATACATAGGGTTCCTATGAGCTGTAACTGACTTGACGGTACCTAACAACAGCAACAACATGGCCACATCCTGCCATGAACTACTAGAATTCTCTTTACCACTGCAGACAGAGTCAGTAGTGCCTTTAAAACTAACCACAGTAGAAAACCAATTCCAGAGGCCTCAGAATCAACTCAGGAAACTCATCCTCAAGATTATTGCCTCTTGTAGTCTTTTCTCAGTATAGCAACCAACTAATGCCTCTAAAACAGGAGTCAGATTATGCCACTTTTGTGCTCAAAATTCTCAGTCTTCTCCAGAATAAACACAAAGTTTCCAAGCCTGAAAGACTAATATCTGGTCTCCTTTCTCTCTCTGCCTCTATCTCCTACACTCTCTTGAAACTTAAACTTACAGTTGCAGCAGTGCTGATGTCTTTGTCATTCCTCACATAAGGCAAATGTGTTTTTTGCCAGCAATTTTGACCTTGCTTTTCCCTCTCCCTGGAAGGCAGCCCTGGAGCCCTCAGTGTTCTGTCCTCTGCATGCCTCAGTATTCTTTTTCCTTTGGCTCTCTGTCTAATATCACCATGGAGGGAGGTCTTACCTGATCCCTCTGCATAAAATTGTACTCAGCCAGACTCCCAAATCCGTTATCTTTCTATATTCTTCCCCACAGCACTGTGCTACCACCCACAGATGGATTTTATCTCTACTTGTTTGTTTTCTTGTCCTCTGGCAGTGCAGTAGTTAAGAGCTACAGCTGCAAACCAAAAAGATCAGCAGTTTGAATCTACCAGCCACTGCTTGGCAGTCACTCCTCTGTCCAGGTTTGAGGTGGGTTGGAAACACCTGGAGGGAACAGGTTTTGTTTTGTTTGTTTCCTAGCTTCTTCCAGTAGAATGTCTGTTTCATGAAAATGAGGGAATTGCGTATTGTTCCCTACTGTTTCTTAGTACCCAGTACAGTACCTGGCACAGAGCAGTGGGCAGGAACTGCTGTTTGAATGAAGTCATTTTATTTTCCCCAGTGTACGAGGTTTTTATAAGCAACTTCTGAATTTTTTTTTCTTACAGAACATTTGGAAACCAACTAGTAAAGCAATGTTAAGTTTTGTTAATGGGAGAACATCAGCTCCTCCAGATTAGGGTAACTGTGCCAACAGGTGTGTTAGTAAAGTATAGACAAGATCATGCCTTTCTGAACATGCCAGCTGGACTTACCAGGAATCAGGCAGGTATCAAACTCAAGGTTTGTCCTTACATGAGCCTGCAGTGAGCTCAACAAGGCTTTTCTGTGGTATGGGTGATTGAGAATATATGGAGTGTTCAACCATTGTGGGAAAAGAACTGTGTGGTGAATCTAGTTTGAAGAATCAGATCAGTTAGCATAGCAATTTAACCCAGAATGTTGGAAGCTATACAATATGGCACAGACGGGGTTTCCATGATAGTCTCACTGTCATTCTTGTGTAACCTGCAAATATACTGAACCTTAACTGGACACCTATTCTGGATACTGTGTTATTTTCCTTAGCTGGTGTCAATGGCCTCCAGCTCATCATGACCACATATGCTACCTGGTCCTGGCCATCACTATGATTAGTTGTATATCTGACATTGTGATCCACAGTGTTTCCTTGGCTGATTTTTTGAAAGTAAATCACCAGGCCTTTCTTTATAATCCATCTTAGTCGGGAAGCTTTGCTGACACCTGTTCAGCATCATAGTAACATGCAGGCCTATGCTGACAGACAAGTGGTTGAGGTACACTGGCCACTAATTAAACCCAGGCCTCCCACATGGAAGGTGAGAATGCTGCCACTGAGCCACCACATACTACAGAGTTGATTGTTTCATGAGTCTGTGGCATACAGGTTTTAAAACAATATCATCAGTCAATCACACATTTTAATATGCTTTGGTGAAGGGTAAGACAGTACACAATACTGGGTGAAATTAGCACATGTTGACTAGGGCAAGTCATAGAAGCTTCATCCACTGTCTTTGAGTTGGGTCTGACTCATAGAGACCCTAGAGGCTTCCTAGATATATAGATTCAAATGCCCTGAGAGACCCAGCTACTCGGCTGAGGGCTAGGGACCATGGTCTTGTGGGATGTCTAGTTTAAGTGACATTACATAATCTATAAAGAAAATGTTGTACAGCTACCTGTGGTGAGTTGTGTCTAGTGTCTTAAAACCCTGAGAGTAGCCATCTGAGATCCAACTGCTTGTCTCATCCTGGCTGGGACAAAGGAAAATGAAGAAGACCAAAGACACAAGGAAAAAATGTATTCAAAGGATTAATGGACAACAAATACCACACCCTCCACCAGACCAAATCCAGAACAACTGGATGGTGCTTGGTCACTGTCACCAACTGCTCTGGGAGGGATCACAGTATAGAGTTCCAGACAGAGGGAAAGAAAAATGCAGAGCAAAATTCCAACTCACAATAAAGAAGGGGGGGGGGAAGACCAGGTCTCACAGAGATTGGAGACACCCAAAATTCTGACCCCCAGACACATTTTTAAGTCAGTGCTGAAGTCACTCTTAAGGTTCACCTTTCAGCTACAGATTAGACAGATCTATAGAACCAACAGAAACCCTGGTTACATAGCGATTAAGTGGTATGGCTGCTAACCAAAAGGTCAGAAGTTCAAATCCACCAGGCACTCCTTTGAAAACCCTGTGACACAGTTCTACTCTGTCTTATAGAGTCAATGTGAGTCAGAATTGACTCAGCTGAAGTGGGTTTGTTTTTGTGTGTAAGACCAATAGTAACACATATGAGAGTTGTGCTTCATTGTTAATCATGTCTATGCGACTAATGGGTACACCAGCCCATAATCAGAGACAGTAAGGCAAGAGGGGACAGGAAGATTGGACAAATGAAAACTGGAAACCAGAGGCGGTAAAGGGGAGACTGTTGACAAGTCATGTGGTTGTCAACCAGTGTCACAAAGCAATTTATGTATTACATATATAAAGTGAGTGAGAAACTAATTTTCTCTGTAAACTTTCACCTAAATCACAATTTAAAATATTAAAATATGTTAACATAATTGTAAAATTATCTGGCCTTCTAGCCTAGGAATTCTGAATTCTATAATGTCTTACTGTTTCTGAAATCTGTGCTTGTAATCATTCTAACTAAAATTAAATATTACAGCATAGAAAGAGCAAATGTAAATGGATTTAAATATGCTTCACTCAGTGAAAACTTCTCTCTAGAATACCTGTGACAGCCTTTATGATTTGGTTCTGAATTACATCGTATCTCTCTGTCATCAACCTCAAGATAGCAAGCCGGACGTGTGACTCCTGTGAATAAAAAAATAAAAAAAGTAATTGTCGTCAAGTCCCTTTAGACTCATGATGACCCCATGTGTGTCAGAGTAGAACAGTGCTTCATAAGGTTTGTAATGGCTGATTTTTGGGGAAGCAGATCACCAAGTCTATCTTCTGGAGAATTTCTGGGTGAACTGAAACCTTTAACCTTTTGGTTAGCAGCTGAGCATGTAAACAGTTTGCACCACCCGGGGACTCCATGGTTAGTGATCTAATGCACCAAATTCTTGATATAGATACTATTAGGTTTCTTTCTCTTTTCCTTTCTCTTCATATTTAGGACCTCTTCCACACTTTCTATTACAATTGGAATTATCTCGAGTAGCAGTGGCCCCACCTCCACGTGCCAACCAATGTGTGCTGTTGAGAAAGTGAGTATTACATTCTTTGATCTGCTCAAGGTTAGTATCTTAATGATACAGTTGAATTTTATCACGAAGCTACTGATAAGTGCCTGGGAGGGTCAACTGTATGCAGATGGCCCTCAGCATTTGGTAGTGAACCAGAGTACACCTTTCTCGTGCTTTCAGCACTGCTCACGCAGACTCAAAGTATAACTACAATTTGTCACTGCAGTAAAGGAATGTGTATGTTCAGTGTCTGCAAAAGCACCACCTCTAAGCTGTCAGCTTTGGTTTATAGCTGATCCACCAGCTAATTTTCTGTTTGCTTAACTGAGGGAACAATATGAACTTCTGATAATAATCCTTCAAGAAATTCCTAATAAAACTTTTACTTTGGTTCTAACTGGCTGCACTGTGGCCCTCTCTTGGAGAGCAGCAGGGACAGTACAAGTTATCTCCTTCCCAATGTCATGTCACTGAATGAGTCGGGGAAGATTTGTGTAGCCTGCAGAATGACTCTGACCTTAGCCTTACCCAGATTCCTGTGAGTTTGCTTGTTGATGCAAAATGCTTATGTCAGTAACCAGGCCATTTGATAAACCCATAGGTGTTATTAAATTTTTTTTTTTTGTATTTCAGTGCAACCCTTCTGCAAGGGCACCCTACAGCTTGAAAATGGAGATTTCCAATTGCATTATTGAATCATTGCGTTCTACAGAGGATGTAGTCAAGAAGCTCTCTCCTGGAGCCCATGTGTTATTGACCACCATTGAGATGGGGGCCTGCACAGAGGCAGTGAGTCCCATTCAGGTCAGCAGCAAGCATTCCCTCCTGTGGTCAACTTCACTCTTACTCACCTTTCCCAGAAGGTAAGGTTGGGGTAGTGTGAAAGTCATTGTCCTTTCTTATAACCAAGTCAAAAGCAATGCCCAAATTCAGCTGGTGACTTTAATATCCCCGTTATACTAGACTATGTCATTTCTAGGTTTTCTCTTTCTATTTCATTTTTGTCTCAAATCAGGCAGATATTCAGACTGGAGGCTTGTGTGATTGTATTTTTTAGTGTGGCAGGTGCAGCACACTGTGAGAGGAGAGAGCAGGGGATACTGAAGCCCTTTTCACTGTCATGGAAGTCTTCTTTCTGTCTCTCCTTTAGTTTATGATGCCAGCTGTCTAATTTTACCAGTACAATATGCATCATCCCGAAACTCCTTTTTAAATGTAAATTTTGATCGTGAGAGTTCTGACAATTCACAAGACTCCACAGCTTATTTGTGGCATAAAGAGTTATACGTGCAGATGATGGAACCCACACCCCTGTGTGCAGTACTTTTATGAAACCACATGAGCTAGTAACTTCAGAGACACAAGTTTTTATGTCCATCATTTTATCAATGAGAGAAAATATATTTATTACTTCTATTATGGATGCAGCTAGAGTAGTGGTTCTAACATGTTAGCTTTCCTGAGACTCTTCTGGAGGTTGTGATCCAGCAGATGGGCCTGAGAAATTGTAACAAGTGCCCGGATGAAGCTGATGCTGCTAGACCTGGGGCTGTATTGAGAACCACTGGTCAAAGCAAGATCACACGGACCTTTTTCTCAGCTGTAAAGCCTCCAGCTTAGGCTCCTCCCTACTGGCAATCTGTTGGGGTGGGGGAATATGCTTTGATTCTGGTGGTGATCCTTTTAGACTGTGAAGCACTCTGCCTTTTTGCACAGCTCTACAGATGTTCCTCCTGGTATTTGCTACTCCCAGGGCATCTCAGCAACCCCTTCTGGGCCCAGGAAACTCTGCCTTCTCAGCTCATGTCTTCCTAGGGCCATCACTACAGAAGGTCCTGCTGTTTCAGTGAATCCTGTCCCCCAGTGGTTACCCCAAACTGACACCTGGATGTCTCAAGATCTGGGGTTCAAAGTCCACATAGCATCTGAAGGGTCTCTTTGTCTGATGATGGATTTGGAGGACAAATCAGGAGTCCAAATGGAGATTCGAAGTATGTCTGAGGAAATCATAGTCACAGCCTGTCACCAGTACCGGAAAGGTATGGCACATAGTTTAGTTATCAAGAGCATGAAAAGAAAAACACTGAATTCAGGAACATATGAGCAGTGCTTGGGAATGGAAGGAAAAACCACTGAGACTAAAAGGAAATTGTAGCTGTCTAAATCCTGGGGGTGTAGGGATTAAACACTGTAACTGTTTATCAAAAGGTCAGCAGTTCAAATCCTCCAGGTGTTCCTTGGAAACTATGGGGCAGTTCTACTCTGTCCTATAGGGTTACTATGAGTCAGAACCAACTGGGAAGCAGTGGGTTTTTAGTTTGTTTGTTTGTTTGTTTAAACTCATCTTAACATTCCTTGCTTTAGTAATAGTAGCTCAGTAAGATGAAATGAGCAGTTAGTTTCACGTCTTGCTATGTGGTCTGTTCTTTATATACTTTATCTCATATAACTCTTACATCAGAACTATGATGTAGGTAGGTATTACCATCTCCATCTTATAAAGGAGCAATCTAAGAGGCTAAACTAATACAATAGAGTTGCTTCTTACGCAGATAAGATTCTGAAATAAAATTACTGTTAAAAATCCTGTAAATTTCCCCTCAAATAGATAAATAAAACATACAAGATGTATAAAATATACATTTTATGTATATGCTCTCTATAATCTGTCAGTCTATATCACTGCACACTAACTCTCCTGCACTAAAATTTCCAACCCTTAAATTTGAACCAAAGGAAGGGGAAAAAACAATCTCTGTACTAATGTCCTAGCGTTTAGATTGTCTGACCTTAGACAACTAATAAATCTCTAGAGATGATGGGGGTAGAATGAGTGGAGATGCTTTCCTAATTGTAATCAGGACATAATTTATTTCTTTTCCTTTTTTAAATTAATTTTTTTATTATGGCACATCACAAGTTTCAAATCCTCACATTATAAAAAGATGTGTAGTCAAAGGTCTTCATCCCACTAACTGCTCAGGTCTCTTCCCCAGAGACAACTCCTTTAATTTTTTGTCTTTCGTGCATTTAAACTGATGGTTGTTGAGTCAGTTCTGACTCATAGGGACCCTGTAGGACTGAGTACACTGTCCCATAGATTCCAATGAGGTGGATTTGAATGGTCAACCTTTCGGTTAGCAGCCAAGTTTTGTAACCACTCTGCCACCAGGGCTGCTTCATGCATTTAAGCAAAGACAAATACTATTTTTCTCACTTTTTCACAAATGAAAGCACACTTTATACAGTGTTGTACTTAATTTTAAATATCCATGTCTTCGAGGTAGTTCCACATCTATTCAAAGAGAGTGCCCTGCTCTTTGCATACTATAGACCAAATCTATTTAACCAATTTTGTAATTGATTGGCTTTGGGTTTGTTTCTAGTCTTTCAATATTATAAATAATATTACAGTAAATAATATCATGTATATATCACCACAGGAGCAATTACTACCTCAACTACTATGTACATTTGTAATTGACAGTTATTGCTAAATTGCTCTCAGTAAGGGTTATTGAGTTTATACTCCCATGATCAATGTAGTAGTCAATATGATAGGTAAAAATAGTATTTTTCTGCTGTTTTAATATGCATTTTTCTTATTAGTTTCAACCACATGAAACTGCCAGTTATACACATATATAACCAAGGAAAATGGTAGTTTCTTATGATACAACCTAATCTAACCAGTGAGGAAGAGACTCTTTTTGTATGTTTCATAGCAACTTAAATTTCGTCCTCATGTCTTTTGTCTAGTTTCGTACTGGATTATTTAATTAATGTAATTTTCATGTGCTTTCTCAGAAATTAGGAAACTTTTATGTGAGTTGGAAATGATCATGATGGTGGTGCACAAACTAGCAACATTCCTTTTCTATTCTAATAAGGTTGCCATGAGTCTGAGCTCACTCAACAGCAACTAACAAGAAGTTACAAATATATTTTTTTCTTAGTGTGTCATTTTCCTTTGCGTTTCCTTATAGTTTTTTCTTTCTGTGCAGAAATTTTAAATTTTTATTAAATGTAATCAATCTTTTATGCTTTCAGTTACAAATGCTTTCTTTAATCCAAATTTATAAAATAATTCTTTCATGTCATTTTTTCTTTTAGTATTTTTACAATTCCATTCTGCACATATAAACATCTAACATATTTGAATGTATGACTTAGTATAAAGTTTGAGGTGTAGCTTACAGTTTGCTTTTTTATGAGTATCCATTCATTTGTTGTAACACCATTTACTGACTGATTCTTTTTTCCTCATTGATTTGAAATATTCCTTTATGACATGCTAATTTCCTCTGTGCTCTCTAGGTAATTCAGGTAATTTCCTATTCTATTCCATTGATTTGATCTGTTGGTACATTATATTTGAAGAATTGGCTAATCCTCTTTTGTTACTCATCTTCTTTTCTAGAATTATTCTATTTTTACTGTCTTATTTTTCTATATGATCTTTAGACTCACATTGACTAGAATAAAAATATTCTCTTGGCACTTTTATTGCAATAGTGTTAAATTATAAATTATTTTATGCTCAAGAGTCTCCCCCTCTATGAATGTCTTTCTTGCTCTGTCTTTGTTTTTGACTTTCTCTTTTCAATGTTGTTCAAGTCTCACATTTTGCCAACTAGCCAGCCATCAGTTGCCATCAAATCATCTCTGACTCATGGGGAACATATGTGTTTTAGAGTAGAACTTGACTCGGCAGGGTTTTTAGTGGCTGATATTTTGGAAGCAGATTTCCAGGCCTTTCTTCCAGGGCAACTCTGAGTTAAAGTCAGTCTTTGAAACTTTTGGTTAGCAGCTGAGTGTATTAACTGTTTGCACTTGTTTCTTCATATGAAATTTACATATTTTAAGATATTTTTATCTTTTGTGCTTTTGTAAGTGAAATCTTTTTCTTCTGTTTTACCTTTGAACTGTTGTTGGGTTATAGAAAAGCTATTGCTAGTTGGTATAATTTTGCAGCCCCCTATGTCAACCATTTTCATATTGTTCACAGTTATCTTAAAGTTGTTTTGTGTTTTCCACTTATATATTATTTACAAATAATGACAATGTCATGCTGTCTTTTCCAGTTTTATACCTGTGGTTTCTTTCTCTGGTATAACTCATTGACTGGTACTTCTAGAATACAGTTAAGTAAAATGATGATATGGACATATTTGTTTTAGGAAAGCTGGAGTGATTTCCTATTGAATTTGTTACAGGATTTCAGGCAAATATGATTTATCACTTCAAGGAGGTACTCACGTTTTACTGAGGAATTTTTTTTTAAAATCAATACTGGTTGTTGAATTTGTTAAATCCTTTTCATGTCCTGTGGAACTAATCTTTTCAAAATTTATTTTGCTGTTTGTTGTTATTGTTGAAAGTATACACAGCAGAACATACACTAAGTCAACCATTTCTACATGTATAATTCAGTGACACTGATTACAGTTTTCGAGTTGGGCAACCATTCTCACCCTTCTTTTCTGAAATTGTACGCCCACATTAACATAAATTCACTGTCCCCTAAGTTTCCTGTCTAATATTTCAAGTATCTCTTGTCACTTTGTTCTCATATAGACAGCTCTTAAAAGAGCACAGTGCTCAAACAAGACATTCTTTATTAATTAAGCTAAACTTATTTGGTGTAAAGAAGACTTCCGGGGATATTTTTGGTTTGAGGGGTAAAGATTATCGCAATTTAAAGATTATTCAGGGCTTCATCTAATCTCAATGGCTCTAGAAAGACTGGATTCCATGAGAATTTAAAATTCTGTTCTGTATCCCCTCCACCCACTTTTGATCAGGATGCTTCTATAAAATCTTTGATCAAAATGTCCAGTAGTGATAGCTGGGAACTGTTCAGTTCTTCGGGCCTCTTGGCAAAGCAAGCAGTTGTTCTTGGAGCCACCTGTTCCATTTCATCCTCCTGTTGCTGACTCAGAAACTGTTGGTGTGGTGGGTAAGAAGTGTGGCTGCTAACCAAAAGTATGCCATTCCAATCCACTAGGCACTTCTTGGAAACCGCGTGGGGCAGTTTTACTTGGTCCTATAGGGTCACTGTGAGTTGGACGCACTCAATAACAACAGTTTCTTGGTTTTTTTGGCTCCTGATTCTCTTCTTCCTCTGCTGCTTCAGGCAAATAGAAGCTGACTGTACCTTGAAAAATTTTAAGACCCTAGAAACTATGCAACAAACTATGAGGTAGAATGCAAACACTAAATAGGACATTAGGCCAGGTAACTGGGATGTTTGAAGTTGATCCTACAAGTTTGTTTCTATGGATGTTATGGGTTATATTGACCAATATTTTAATACTGAAATATAGTTTTATTCTTGGTGACAGGACATCTACTTGATTCTGATTTTTATTCTGTAAATGTACTACTGAAATTAGTATTCTAACATTTTATTTAGGACTTTTTCCATTGGTAATCATCAATGCAATGGGTCAGTAGTAACTGAATTCTGTGTAATAGTTGTAGATATTTGGTTTCAGTGTCATTTTTTTCTTTTTTTCCTAAAACAACTGAGACAGGATGGAAAATAGTTGTTCTGTTTTGGAGAATTTCCTTCCTTATTTTTGGCACTGGTCCTTCATTTTCTCATTGGCTTGAGGGTAGCTCTTTGATTCTTTCCTCTATTCCTTCTATTTCTTCTGTGGGAGTTTATTTATATTTTCTATTTCTGTAATCAGTTCTTCTAAATTATATTTTCTTAGAAAATTACTCTTTTAACCCAGGTTTTCAAATTTATTTGCATAAAAGTGAACAAAGTAAGGTCTTATCGTTACTGAATTTCATCATTATCTGTGGTTATTTCTATCATTTCTTATTTTAAAAGTTTTATTGTAGCAAAACACACATTTTAAAAAAATTGCCATTTTGACCGTTTTTTTTAATATCTGACTCAGTGACTGTTTTAGTCAGCTAGGGCTGCTGTAACAGAAATACCACAGAGTGGATGACTTTAACAGAGGAAGGTTTATTCTTACACAGTCCAGTAGGCTACAAGTCCAAATTCAGGATGTCCACTCCCGGGGAAGGCTTTTCCCCCTGTTGGCTCTGGAGGAAATTCTGGTATTGTCTCAGTCTTTGTCCAGGGAGCATCTCAGCCTGGGAACCTCAGGTCTGAAGGACGCACTCTTCTCCTGGTGCTGCTTTCTTGATGGTGCGAGGTTCCCAATTCTCTGTCTGCTTTCCTTTCATCTCTTGCAGGCTGAAAGGATTAAGGGTGGTGCAAGCCACACTCCAGGGAAGCTCCCATTACCGTGGAGCAGGGAGGTGACCTTCTGAAGGGTTTACAGTCCCACCCTAATCCTTTAACATACAGCACAGTAAAATCACAAAATGCAGGACAATCGTAAAATATAGGGAATCATGGCCACATGGCTACACCTGCTTGGGGGGAACACAATTCAATCCATGACAGTGACATTAATTACAGTCACCTTGTTGTGCAGCCATCCCCCGTCTTCAAGCTTTCATTGCCCCAAACACAAACTCAGAACCCTGTAAACAATATCTTCCCCCTTCTCACCTCCCTCCAGTCCCAGGTAATGACTAATATACTTTTATCTCTACGCATTTGCCAGTTGTTGATATTTTGCATAAATGGAGTCATGCAATATTTATCCTTTTCGGTCTGACTTATTTCACTTAGCATAGTATTTCCAAGGCTTATCCATGTGGTCTATCATTTCTTGTTTTGTTTTTTTTGTCTTAGTTTAGTTGATATTTTTAGTTTATTTAAAGAACCAATTGTTGCATTTTGTTAATTTTACATTTTCCCCTTGTTTGTTAATTTCGGTTTTTATCTTTTTCCTTCCTTCTTTTGCTAAGTGTTTTTGTCCTTGTTTTACATTTTAACTGGAATACTAAAATTATTTATTATCTAGCTTATCAGTTATCACTGCCTTTTGTGTTCTAGTTTTATTGTATTATGGTAGCAAGTATTTTCTCCAGTATTTGTACTTCTTTGTTTTGAAGCATCTTATGTCTGTTGAACCCTTTTAATCATCCTTAATTCAGGTCCTCATAATCTCTCCCTCGAGGGGAAAAGATAAATGGGGGGAGAGAGGAAGAAGGGGGAAAGACAGAGAAGAGAATATTGTATACCACATAATTCAGGAGGAGTGATGGTACTGTAAGGGGGTTCCACACCTTGGAGCGAAGCATCTAAATGGTGTCTGTCACTCTACTCTGTACAGGTGTTCTGCTCTGTCCTCGAGGCCCCCTGGCACACCCGAGTCTCTTCCCACCTCACCCAAGGGCCTAGCATGATTTAGTCACTTTTGTATTTTTCATCTTTTGGAGTCATGCATTTTAGGTATTTCTCTTTTGCACAGAGGAGTGGGCTTTGCTTTCTGATCCTTTCTGACAGTCTTTATAAATAGGTGAGGTTAGTGAATTCATACTTACTGAAATGATAGATGTTTGGTCTTAGTTCTGTCATGTTTTACATTATGTGCTCTGTGAAATGTAAAATATCTTTCACTGAGTAGCCTTGTTTTTCTTTTGTGTGTTTGTCTAAATTGGAGTGTGATAGTTGGAAGCGTTGTCGTCTTGTTTTATTTATTCCCATTTATTCATGACTCTGTTAAATGTCCCTATGTCTCTATTTCTTTGTTATTTATTACCCACTGTGAACAATGGTGAAGGTAGTATTTCCCCCCCTTCTTTATCAACCGCTATTTTTTAATTTAAATTATCTGTGGTAGCATTCACCTTCGTATTCTTCAAGATACGTATAAACCACTTGTCAAGGATCCCAGCCTGATTCATAGCCACCACCTGTGTCAGAGTAGAACTGTGCACCACAGGGTTTTCAATGGCTGATGTTTTGGAAGTATATCACCAGGCCTTTCTTCCAAGAAGCCTCTGGGTGGACTTAAACCTCCAAGATTTCAGTTAGTAGCCAAGCATGTTAACTATTTTCACCACTCAGGGAAAACTGAATATACTTTATACCTTTCTTAATTGTTCTGTCATTTACATCTTACCTTTTGATGTTCAGCAATTACCTATAAGGTAATCTACATTATTCCACAACTTCCAACCTTTTTATCTCTTCCCATCCCAATTTGTTTTGTGGGTATATGCATGTTATTTCTACATTGTCAGGACACATAATATTTATATTTTTTCTGTCATCCATTGTTCTACATTTGTTTTAGTTCTCTAGTTGAGTATATTCATTTTTCATCTTTAGTCCTTCTGTCATAGGTTTCCCGTTTGGTTTGCTTAGATTTGTTCTCTAGAGGATTTTTTTTTATTGTTATGATTAAGTGAAAGTATACAATCCCAATTAATTTTGTGTGCCCACCTATCTGCAACTCCATCTGCTCTCCTCACCCTCTGACAACACATTCCTCCCTTTCACTCTTTACTGCTAGTATCCTCTTAATAAACACCTGTCCCCTCCTCTCCATCCCCTCCTCTCCATCTATAAAGAAACCAGTAAGACAGCCTTTTATAAACTTGTAGAACTGTAAAGTATGTAAACCACATGCTCACACTGTGTCCCTGACTCCAGTTTACTCTTGTCTGAAGCCCTGCTATCAGTACTGGTTTCTGGTCAGGGCCAGCAGCAAGTCTAGGGGCCATGTTCCCGTGGGACCCTCCAGGCTGTCAGACTATCAATTCTGGTCTTTTAGTAGAGTTCTTGAGCTGCACACCTCTTTTTCTCACATCTTCTCAGAGACTCTACATTGTGTCCCGCATCGCGGCTTGCCTTTGGTGGTAGCCAGACACCATCTTTTTTTCCTGGTCTCATGCTGGTGCAGTGTCCTGATCATATGGGTCCTTTTGTCTCCTGGGCTCATTTTTCCTTGTGCCTTTGATGTCTTGGTTATCATCTGTACCAGATGGTTTGGGAGTATTTGGTGTACCTCAGATGGCAGCTTGCTAGCTTTTAGGACCCCAGACGCCACTCACCAATATGCGGGGCAGAAGACTCTCTTAGCAAAAGACTAGTTATGACAGCTGGCCTCGATGTCCCCTGAAAACATGGTCCCCAGACCCCTGTCCCTGATACTGTATCCTTTGAAGTGTTAGGTTGAGTTTAGAAAACCTTTCAGGTTGTGGTATAGTCCAGATATGTTGACCTGCCCTCTACTGTGTGCTGTCACTACCTTCCCATAACTAGTTTCCTATCAACTATCTAATCTATGAATCCTAGTAGATTTTTTCAGAAGACACATGGAAATAGTATTCCCTGGGTTCCTACATATCACAGCTGTTAGCGTTATTATTTGACAGATAATTTGCTGACAGTTCAATCCTGGGTCACACATTTTCCCCCTTAAGGATTTAAGTTGTTTATCCACTTTATTCTCTCATATAATCTGTTGTCACTGAGTCAGTCCCAACTAATAGCAACCCTATACCAATTCATAATAAGCTTGTAGGGCAAAGTAGAACTGCCCCATAGAGTTCCCAAGGAGCACCTGGTAGATTTAAACTACCAACATTTTGGTTTACAGTTGAGCTCTTAACCGCTATGCCTGCACGACTCCCTGTCCTGAAACCTAAAACTAAAAAACCATACCTGTTGCTGTCAAGTGAATTCCAACTCATAGCAACCCTAGAGGACAGGGTAGAAATGCCCTACAGAGTTTCCAAAGAGTAGCCTGGTGGATTTGAACTGCCAGTCTTTTGGTTAGCAACCGTAGCACTTAACCACTACACTACCAGGTTCTCCTATAACAGTGGTTCTTAAATATAGTCCTTAGAACAGCAACTTCAGCATCACCTAATATTTGTTTGAAATGCAAATTCTCAGACCCCATCTGCCTGTCACCGCTGAGTCAATTCCTGAATCAATGCCAACTCATAGTCTGAGTAGAACTACCCCCCTTAGGGTTTCCAAGGCTGTAAATCTTTGCAGAAACAGGCAACTCATCTTTCCCCTACAGAGTGACTGATGAATTCTAACCACTGACCTTTCAGTTAGCAACTGGACACTTAACCACTGTACCACCAGAGCTCCCAGAGCACTACCCTAGACCTACCGAATTAGGCACTCTGGGCATAGAAATCAGTAATCTGTGTTTTAAGTAGTCCTCTAGGTAATTATCTCTATTTTCTCATGTTGTAGTGATTCTAAAGTTGGTCTGCTCCCACCGTATTGTAGATCTTTTGATGTTTTCATGTGGTCAGCAAAATAATCATTTTTTAAAATTTTTGAAGCCCAGTAGCATTACCAGAATATGTCTCAGTACTGACCATTTGAAGTGAGGATATTTATATGTACATATATATATATAGCATATCTAGTAAAGTGGAATCTTGTCATAAACTTAAGTTTAAAAAAGGCTAAACTGTGAATTGGCTAAACTACTAAAACATAGAATGGCTGTACTGACGCTAAGTAATAAAATGCAAAGTCATGGTGAAGAAGTAAAAGTGAGAGAAACAGCGGCTAGATGGACATGGCAGCAGATGATCAGAGAGGTGATGATGACAAAAGCCAACCAGAAAGAGTTCCGCAACTTGAGTTACCAGCAGGTGAGGCTTGCAGACGTGGAGTGTATGATAGTGACCAGAACCAAGTGCACCCTGTACCTGCTAGTATGCTTCTGTGCTGTGACCTGATCCTAAGGCCTTGTCCGCTTCACCCTTGAAAGCCTGGTTCAAGCGCTGTGACAGTCTTCTGTTGGTACCTGATCCTCATATACTGTCCCTGTCAGATTCGCCTCCAAAAAGCCTGTCATCGCAGAATCCTACTCCGGACTCTCCTGACATCTGAATGGTGAGAGCACACCCAATTGTTAAGTTCGTTAGAGTGAAACCCACTTTTAGGGAAATGTAAGTATTGACATAGTAAAGCTGTGGCTGAATGGACACAGTCCCTGCAGGACACCATATGAGCATGTGCAGGTCTTAACTAATGTAAACGAGAATTCTTAACTAACATAAACATAGATAAGAGTTCTTAAGTAATGTAAATAAGAGTGCTTTTGTGTCCTGGTGCTAGCACCCTCCTCCCCACTTTAATTGTGAGTGTGTGATTTCATGACATAAAGCTTATTACTATCCCCAAGCCTTGTAGTTACTTTTCGTCTTGTGGCCCCAATACTACCCTGGGTGCTCATGACACCATTCTGGGTCAACTTCCTGTGGCAAGCACATGTGTCACTTTCATTTCTTTAGGAAAATGTGTCTTGAGTTACTTTACCAGTTGTTTTTCTGTCCCAGTATTTCGATTTTCTTTCATTCTTTTTTTCTTTTGGAGACTGCTTATGCATACATACGTTAGATCTCCTTTATTCTCTCTAGTCCTTTTTTCTTTTGTTGTTTATTTCCCCCTATATTTATATATATATATATGCTTTTATATTTATATTTATATGCCTTTTCCCCCCTATATTTATATGCTTTATTTTGTGTTCTGCAGTTTCTATTCTTCATTATAACGACTGAAATGTATCCTTGATTTCTTCTATTTCTGCTCAGTGGTCTTGCATCATAGAAGATACTGATTTCTTAAGTTATTAAATCCTTTTATTCCCCGGAGAGCATTTTTCAGCTAAGTGATCTTAATCTAATCCATTTTAAGTATTAACTGAATTTCCAGCTGTAACTCTTGTACGTTATATGTCCTGAATAATTTCTCCTTCCTTCTTTTTTCTTTTTGGATTTCTTTGTAGTATTACTCAGAATTTTTTTCCTTTTTTGTATTTTATTGTGATGATGTGAAAGTTTACAAAAGTTAACTGCTGTCTAAAACCCACCCCCACACACTTCTATGCAGCTCTAACTGCTCTTCTCACCCTGTGACAGCACACTCCTCTTTCTACTCTCTGCATCCTAGTCATTAAAACCAACTCCTGTCTCCCGCTCCACCCTCCCATCTTACCTCTAGAGAAGAGCTGCTTAGACAATCTCATGTTTATGTTTAAGCCAAGAAGTAGTCATAAAACACAATCATCACACTGTGTCTTATAGTCCCGTCCAATTTTTGTCTGAAGAGTTGGCTTCAGTACTGATTTCAGCTCCGAGCCAGCAGCAGATCCAGGAGCCATGTTTTCAGGGTACCCTCCAGGAAGCGGACCATCAAATTCTTTATAGTGTTACTCATAATTTGAAAGACTTGTCCGTTTTCCTGGGCTAATTATTTTAGAAGGTGTCGATTTGTGTGTCTAGGGCTACATTACAAACTAATTGAGACTTTTTTTGGTAACAAAATAGAGTTTTTTGTGAATTTATCTTTTCTCTAACTACTAAGATTAGGGAGGACTTTTTTTTTTCCTCCCCTACAACCACAAAACCAGAGTACTTCTCACAAATATGATTTGTCTATGTGATTCTTCAATTATCCCTCCCATGCCTGCCTCTCAGAATGAAACTAAGTCCAGACAGAGTCTTGCTCCCAGCCACTGCATCTTCATTCCCACCGTGGCAAGCAAGGGATACATTTTTGAACTCACAAATGTCTCTTATTTTCAAAAAAGATTCTTTTAAAAATCATATTCACGATCGCTGGCTCCTCTTGGCATTAAGTTCTTACTCCAGGACACCTTCTCTTCCTCCAGCAGGTTCCCATTCTCCCACACGAGATTTCTGTTGTATTGGCAACTTTTGCACCTAGTTTGGATTCTAAGTTTCACTACCCTCTGAATAAAAGTTTGTATTTTTAGTCACAGTTTTCCTTGTTGTGTTAGTCAATTCCTAGAAGATTCAGTGGGATCCTGCCTGTATCTCCATGTTCAGATTAGAATGTGCTATAATAGTTTTAAGCATCTGTAGCTTTAATATATGTTAACTGATTTCTTTGAAAATGAATTAAGAAATCGATGTAGCATTCTCACAGTAAAGGTTAGCTTGAAAGCTAAACATGTATAATAATTTATCATACTCCAAGAGGCCAAATCCATCTAATCCAAAACAAATTCTCTTTCCTAATTTCTAGTAATTAAATCTGCTTTTTCGACTGAAACAAGGTCAGTTTATTGATTTATGCATCACATAGCTCTTATTCAATTCCTGGTTCCAGTGGTAAATGAATCTGCTTGAGTATCCATTCTACCTTCTACTTGTCATTAAAATTCATCTGTAAATTTGTACAAACAAGAGAAGGAATATTTTCAGAGAAATCATTCTTCATAGATGATGTCTCAGCATTTAAGATTCAGCTTTCAAGTTTCTCGTATGTTGTCTTGACCATTCTTAGTGTGATCTGTGCTCACCATCATATTTCCACATCTTCCTGATTATCACCACAGATATTCTACTTCATAAATATTGTTTTGCTAATTAAGATCATTTTCTCTTTTCTACTTCTTATTTTGCTCATATTTGAAGTTTTCTCAGCTCTATGTATTTACTCAGTATAATTTGTATGCAGAAAAAAAGGGAGAAAAATTTATATCTTAATTCCTAACAAGTGATTGCACATAATTTTCCTAGAATAAATCTTTTAAACTCTATGAGCTTCACTTTTCCAGTATGCAAAATTCTATTGATTATTTGATAAACTTTAATTGTATATTTACTGTGTACTCTTTGTTGGTGTTTCGGGATGAGGAAAGCAGACAGTGGGGTATGTCCTAAAAGGGAAGTACAGCTCAAGTTCTATGGCCAGAAGCAGAAAGAAAATACTAATTCTATCTGGGTCATTCAAAGACATTTTAGATAGGTAAGAATTGGAAGGCATAAATATCAATATGCCAGGCATTGGTGAGCTGAAATGGACCAGTCTGGGCCATTTTGAATCCGACAATCATATGGTTTACTATGCTGGGAATGAGAACTTGAAGAGGAATGGTGTTGTATTCATCATCAAAAAGAAAATTTCAAGATCTGTCCTGAAGTACCATGCTGTCTGTAATAGGATAATATCCATATGTCTACAAGGAAGGCCAGCTAATATGAGTATTATTCAAATTTATGAACTGATCACTAAGTTCAAAGATGAAGATACTGAAGATTTTTACCAGCTTCTGCAGTCTGAAGTTGATAGAATATGCAATCACAATGCATGAATAATTACTGGCGAGTGGAATGCAAAAGTTGGAAACAAAGAATAAGGATCAGTAGTTAGCAAATACAACCTTGGTGGTAGAAATGATGCTGGAGATTGTACGGCAGAATTTTGCAAGACTAATGACTTCTTCATTGGAAATACCGTTTTTAACCAACACAAGTGGTGACTGTACACATGGACCTCACCAGATGGAATACACAGGAACCAAACTGATTGCATCTGTGGAAAAAGATGGTAGAAGAGCTCCACATCTGCAGCTGGAACAAGATCAGATGTTGACTGTGGCATCATCAGTTGCTCATATGCAAATTCAAACTGAAACTGACGAAAAGTAGAACAAGTCCATGAGACACAAAGTGTGACCTTGAGTATATCCCTCCTGAGTTTCAAAACCATTTCAAGAACAAATTTGATGTAGTGATCACTAATGACCTAAGACCAGATGAACTGTGGAATAACATCAGAGACATCACCCATGAAGAGAGCAAGAGGTCATTAAAAAGATAGAAAACAAAGAAAAGACCAAATTGGATTGAAGACAAAAGTATTGTAATGACATATGCAAAGAGCTGGAAATGGAAAACCAAAACAGAAGAGCACATTCTGCATTTCTCGAGCTGAAAAAACTGAAGAAAAACTTCAAGCCTTGAATTGCAATAGTGAAGGATTCTACAGGGAAAATGTTAAATGACTCAGGGAGCAAGAAAAGAAGGTAGAAGGAACACGCAGAGTCATTATCCCAAAAGAACTGGTTGATGTTCAGCCATTTGAAGAGGTAGCATATGATCGGGAACCAGTGGTACAGAAGGAAGAAGATGAAGCTGCACTAAAGGCATTGGCAAAAAGCAAAGCTCCATGAATTGATGGAATATCAATTGAGATATTTCAACAAACAGATGCAGTGCTGGAAGTGCTCACTTGCCTAGGCCAAGAAATTTGGAGGACACCTACCTGGGCAACTGACTGGAGGATATCCATACTTATGCACTTTCCAAATAAAGGTGATCCAAGTGAATGAGGAAATTACTGAACAATATCATTAATATCACATACAAGTAAAATTTCGCTCAAGATCATTCAAAAGTGACTGCATCAGTATATTGACAAGGAACTACCAGAAATTCAAGCAGGATTCAGAAGAGAATGTGGAACCACGAATATTATTACTGGTGTCAGATGAATCTTGGCTGAAAGCGGAAAATACCAGAAAGATATTTACCTGTGTTTCTTTGACTATTCAAAGGCATTCCACTGTGTGGATCATAATAAATTATGGCTAATGTTGCAGAGAATGGGAATCCAGAACGCTTTAATTGTCCTCTTAAGGAATCAGTATATAGATCAAGAGGCAGTCTTGCAAACAGAGCAAGGGGATGCTGCGTGTTTCTAAATCAGGAAGGGTGTGTGTCAGGGTTGTATCCTTTCACCGTAGCTTTTAAATCTGTATGCTGAGCAAACAGTCTCAAAAGCTAGAATCTACAAAGAAGAACGAGACATCAGGATTGGAGGACAACTCATTAACAACCTGTGTTACGCAGACGACACCACGTTACTTGCTGGACATGAAGACTAAAGTGCACTTGACCCAAGCCATGGTATTTCAATCTCATCATATACATGCGAAAGCTGGACAATGAACAAAGAAGACAGAGAAGATTTGCTACCTTTGAATTATGGTGTTGGAGAAGAATGTTGAATGGATCACCAAAAGAACAAACAAATCTCTTCTGGAAGAAGCACAACCAGAACGCTCCTCGGAAGCAAAGATGGCAAGACTGCATCTTATGTACTTTGGACATATTGTCAGGAAAGATCAGTCCCTGGAGAAGGACATCAAACTTGGTAGAGTAGAGGGTCAACAAAACAGAACAAGACCCTCAATGAGATGGATTGACACAGTGGCCTCAACAATGCTCTTAGGCATAAAAATGAGTGTGGATGTGGCGCAAGACCAGGCAGTGTTTTGTTCTGTTGTGCATAGGGTCACTGTGAGTCAGAACTGAACCGGAGGGCACCTAACAACAATGGCAAGAGTTGGCCAGATGAAGACAAGAGAAAGGATACTGTAAATGAGAGAAAGGCTGTGAAAAGGTTCACAGTTGTCATAGTGAATGAAAGTCTGAGAGGTGGAACCTCCTCCTATATGCAAGTGTATGGATAGCAAATGCAAGAAAGGGTAAGTGGGACAAGGTCAGCTAAGAGTGAAGGACTTAGCTAAGGATTATCATGTGACACATCAGGAATCATGTGATATTTTAAAGCTAGGGAATGACATGATCAGATGTACAAGTTAAAAATAATAGTGTCAGAGATTGGAATTAGAGAATTACCAAAAATCCTTCCAATTCAGTAAAATCCTATCAGTATCTTTTGCTGCATAACAAATCACCCTAAAACTTATTGGCTTAAAGAAGAACAATTTATTTAGCTCACATTTCTGCTGGGAGTTTTCCGGTTCTCCGCTGGCTCTGATAGGCTCATTTATGTATCTGTGCCAGCTGCTAGTCAACTAAGTGTCTGCTTCTGGAGGCATTTTGACTATTGGTAGAGGTGGTGAGGGACACTCAGCCATATGTCTCTCATCCTTCAGCAGGATAGTCTGGGCTTATTTCCACGGCGGGAATATATGATATTAAATTATAATAGAGGACCAAGAGTATCAAAAGAGGGCAAGTCTAAGAACTTTTTAAATCCAATAATCACAAGACTAGCATGGATTCAAGGGTGAGGTAATACTAGGACACATTATAAAGGACTGGACATGGGAATAATTTGGAGTGTTTTTTCTTTTTTAATATACCACAATAACCCCCCCCCCCAAAAAAAACCATTGCTGTTGAGTTCATTCTGATGCATAGCAACAGTACAGACAGAGTGGAACTGCCTCATAGAGTTCTTTGATATATTTGACTGATTATTTCAGAGTTTTTGTTTTGTTTTGCCTAGATATGAGGTAGTCAGCATCTGTTTTCAACTTGTGAATATTTCTTATGATGCAGATTAGGCTACTTAATTTTCAGGCCCAAGCACAAAATGAAAATGCAGGCCCCTTGTTGACAGTTATGAGAAATTTCAAGATGGTAAGTACAGCAGAACATTGAACCCAAGTGTGAGCTTTGCTGAGTATAGGGCCCTGTGCAACTGTGCAGATTGCAGGTTCATGAGGCTGATTGTACTACTACATTTGACCCAGTAATTCCTCTGCTTGGAATATATCCTACAGAATCAAGGCCATTCACACCAACTGGTACATGCACACGAATGTTCAATGCAGCACAGTCCACAATAGCAAAAAGATGGAATCAACCAAGATGCCCAACAACAGAAGGATGGATGGGTAAACTTTAGTGTATGTACTCAGTGGAGTACTATACATTGATAAGGAACAGTGATGATAGCAGGAAACATCTCTCAATTTGGTCTCAACAGGAGGACACTGTGTTGAGTGAAACTAGTCAGCGACAGAAGGACAATTATTATATGAGACCACTGCGATAAAAACTTACTCATACATAACAGAAAAGACTCTGACGGCTCCAAGGGTGGAGAGGGTGGGAGGGCAGGAGGGAGAGGGGTGAGGGTTTAGATTAGACAGTTGTTAGAAATTTGGTTAGGTGAAATTGGTGAAAATACACATTAGTAAGAAGATCAATATTAATGGGACTTCAACACAACTTGTGTACTCCTCCCATCTTAACCCAATATTGTAAGCACAGAGTATGTACACTTTCATTTTTTATTTATTAAAAAAAATCCTTTACTGTATCAGTTCCCACAGTAGTCACTCCCACCACTAACACTTATAACTCTAACATATCCAAAGTTAAATGCTGTACTTTAAAAAAAAATTTTTCTAAATGGCCATTCTCTCTTTTTTCCAGAAGGAGTCTACATGCTCAAGGCAGTTATTTGTAATGAGTTTTATGGAACTGAAGTGGAACTTGGACCTTATTATGTGGAGATTGGTCGTGAGGTTTTATCTGTGTTCATGAATTCCAGCAGCATGCATGAGGGTGAAGTTCTTCTCTTTGCTGGTTCCGACACGGATCAGAAAAGTAAGACCTGTGTCTGGAGTTTGAGCAGCCCAACTACAACCATGAGTGAAGCATGACTGAATTATATTGTTCAAGTTATAACAATTCCAAATTTAGATGTTATCATTCATCACTTTTCTTCACTTTTCTTTCCTTCAGAAAATATTTACTGCAGAATACTGTGGTCTAGGGACATGCAGAAGAAGTCCTACAAGGTCCTGGTTTCAAACTACCTCTAGCAGAGGAATTAAATATCCATATGAAAAATATAAGATAGAACATAAAAGTACCTTAAGAAGAATATTGCTAAGGGACTAGGAGATTTCTGGAAAAGGGGAGAATTCCGTCAACTGGGAAGATAAAAAATATTTGATGTAGGAGTTGGCATGTAAGATGAGTCTTGAAGAAGAATGTTTAGATGTAAAGAAATGGATATGGAAGGAGCATTTTGAGCAGACAGCATACAGTAAGCAAAAGCTTATCCCGTGAATAAGAGTGGGATTATCTTATTAGCAATCGCTAAGAATTCTGACCACAGTCTAGTAGTCACCAACCTTGTGGAAAGCACAAGTAATGTATTTGCGCAAGATTACCACTTACTGATCTGTAAAGCTGGACTGAAACCCAGACTTCTGATTATAAATCCCAGAATATACAAGGATTGTGCTTTTCCCAAGGGGACAAGCATCTAAGAAAAGTTAATATTTTCACAAGTTTGTTTCAAAACATACACTTTGAATTTTGAAGTGCATTGGTATTCAAAGAAAGAAAGTTAAAAAAAAAAAGATATTAAAACACTGATTATGTATTCCTTGAGACCAATGAATAATTTTAAAGCTACTTTTCCTTTACTTTCTTTTTTTCTTATTTTAGGAACGATTGTTATGCATCGTTTTCCACCCATTTTCTCGTATAATGTGTCCTTCACGTCTCAAAACCAAGTGGGTGACATCCAAGCCTGGCCCAGTGTGACTGTTTGGTATAAGATGCAGCGTACGTTTTTGTTTTTGTTTTTTCCCTGATTCTAGATGTAACACTTCTCATTCATACCATCATTTGGGGTAGATAGTCATAGATAAGTACTACCTTCTATTATCAGCTCTACCTGAGACCCTTATTTGCCCTTAAACAGGCTCTTTGTTGACTTACCTTTGTTCTAGAGTTGTGATGGAACTCATAGGCAGGAAGACTTCAGTGTAAAGGTAGGAGAGAATAAGGTGTCAAGCAGAATCACCTGCCAGCTCCCCAAACCATACCACTTTAATCCAAGAAGAGTTGGCCATATTGCTCTATCAGCTGTTACTTTGATGACCTGTGAATTCAGTTCATAATTGCTTCTCAGGTCCCTGCAGCTGCATCACTGCCCGCACCTTGTATCTGCAGGTTCTTTACCCATCGCTCATATCCATGACTGAATGGGAAGTAGAGGCATCAACCTCTACTTCATGGGTTCTACCCCTTCTATTCTGAAGTATCGGTTCCTCTCGTTCTTTCCTCGTAGCTGTTTCTGTCTACACAAATGGATCTGTGTTTGCCACGGATGCAGACATCACTTTTGTAGCTGTTACCAAGGAAATGAGTGCCCTGGTGTTTGAGTGGCATTTTGGAAAAGAGTCACCAGTGAGGACAACTTCAAGAAGCATTGTAAAGAGACTTCGCATCCCCCAGTGGTTAGTGAACAAGGTCATAGTTACATGTGACTAGGGATAAGGCAGCCCTAACCCAGTCAGATCCGACTGGCAACCCAGTCTGATCATTTTAGATAATTTTAAGAAAGATACAATTGTATTGTAATGAGCCACTAAGCACTTAGGGTATTGAATTGAAATACAGATTTATAGTGTTAAGGGTTAAGTGACTTCCATTCCTTTAACATGAATTGGGTGAAAAAGGCGGGGGCTTTGAAACCCTAAACATCTGGGTTTAAATCCCATCTTAACCAGCAGTGTGGCCTGAGAAATTTCTTATCTGACAAAAGCATGATTCCTCCCCTACTCCCTTTGGGATGTAAATTAAAAAAATGAAGAAGGGTGTTCAAAATTTTTCACACTTCCTTCTCCCTGATAAGATGAAAAACTTTAGGTGCTGTGGTATTTCCAGTGGCTTAAATGCCAGAATTCTCCTGCCGTTTTCTTTGAAGTAATGTGCGTTTTCTCTCCAAACTCTGACCCTGTTTCTCTTTAGCCATCTGACTTTTCCTACCTCTGGGCCTCTTATCCAATAGGTACCACGTGGTAGTCCAGGCTTCCAATGGGATCACTAGTGTGGTTTCTGAGCCCCACCCCATCAGTGTCCAGAAGAAAATTGTTGCCAATCGTCTCTTGTCCACCTCTTCTGCTCTGGTAAACACCAGTGTGGCCTTTGAGTGCAGGATTAACTTTGGCACAGATGTTGCCTACCTGTGGAACTTTGGGGATGGCGTTGTCAGTTTGGGAAGCAACACCAACACTCATGTCTATAGCAGGTAAGGTGCTCTAGGCACAGGCAAAGAGCTTTCTGTAGTAGTTGCTGGCATTGATTTTTCAAGTCATCAGAACTCACCTTCTCTAGAAGCTGACTTGCATTCCAGTCAATATAGCTGACAGATATTTACCAGAGACAAAACCCAATTACTGCTCTTGAGCAGCTGAGAATTCAGGCAAAAGATGAAGAAGTGAGCAGGTACTTTCAAAACGCAGGTTGAGTCCTACAAAAGAGGTAAAAGGTATTCTTTCTAAACCTGAAGAGGGCTCACAATGGTATTTGCATCTGAGCAAAAGGTTAACTCTAAAGTAGGAGTCTGCCGAGGGAAAAGTGTCAGGGAGATATGGCAGGTGGGTTCCACACAGAGACAGCCTAGGCAAGGGCACAAGCAATGGGTGCCAATGGGGGGCATGTTCAGGAAATGAGAGAAGTTTGGAGGAATTGGTGTGAAATGTATAGAATGGAGGGGTGAGACAAAGTGGGCATAAAACCCAAAAATACTTGGGGACAAATTGTAAAAAGCCTCAGTACCACACTGAAGAATTTGGATGCTATCCTTGAATTTTGCATTTACTGAACAACTACTGTTTACCTTGTATGAAGCAAATGGAGATACTAGAAAGGTATAAGTGCCTTTGTCTGAAATAAATTTTCTGTTTCCCTGGTGAGGTGGTTATGCCCACAGAAAACTACAGGTAGAAACCCCAGGACTGCTTTACTTTAAAGTTGGGAGAGAAATTTTGGCCTCTCCCTGTGCCTCACATCTGAACCTGCCTGCAATCCCTCCACCCTCTGTCCAATCCTCAGGCCTGCTATGTGACTTGGACCCAAGGTCTAGAGTTACAACCCTAATCTTCAGGATCTCTGCTTAAGCTTAGGACTCACAGGGTTGGTCCCTAGGTCTGGGTTTCAGTGACAGTTTCAACTTTTTCTTAGCCATTACATTGGATATTTTGTTTTCCCTTCTGATAATGAATTCATTTTCTTGACCCATCAGTCTCAATGACAGAAGCTCTACCCAGAAGTTCCTCAGTCTTTCACACATTTTTCACTGTGGGTCAGGAGCCTTTCTCCAGAACTGAATTAAGACCATTGTGGATATGGCTCTGCTCTCTAGAATTGGACTGTGGACACCCTACTGGGGTTCAAGCTCTCCCTGGTCTGGATACTTCTCAGTTGATGGGAGCTCCCATTCCTGACTGTGGCCTGCGCTTTGGCCAGGCCTTCCACAACTGCCTAGAATTTGCCCCTTAGGGCCCAGCCACCCTTACAGGTGGCTGCTACCCTTCATCTGGTGCACTGAAGGGGTATTAGAGTCAGGTTATCGCTCAGAGGTTGCCCAGGCCATGTATTACCTGGGTAAACTTGAGCCTCATTTCTCTTCTTATTTAATCTATAAAATGAAGGTAGGCCTGTGAGATAATGATAAGGGACACACTCAGGCATCTCCTTTCCCCTTATTCTCCCCAGATGTGGGTCTAGTGCCAGATCTCAGGCCCTCTTCCTCAAATGATAGCACTAGGAATTATTTCTTTACTAATAGAAAGATCGAGTGAGTCAGAATGATGCCCCTCCTGTATGGGCCTGGCCTGCATACAGAGATGCCCCTTAGGAGTATGTGGAAGCCTGGGTGGCATACATGGTAAAGCTCTCATCTGGTAAGCAAAAAGTTAGTGGTTTGAATGCACCCAGAGGTGCACTCGAAGAAAGACCCAGTGATCTACTTCCAAAAGATCCCTGAAAGCCCTATAGAGCAAAATCTACTCTGACGCACATGGGGTCACCGTGAGGCAGAATCAACTCAACAGCAAGTGGCTTCTTTTTTTTTTTTTTCTTTTTCAGAAGCCTAAATGAAGGTGTACAACCTTCTGCCCACTGCAGTCTCAGAAACTACTTTGCACTCTCGCACTCATATCTCTAGCCACCTTGGTCTGGTTTTTTGGCCTCTCTGTGTCTGTGTCTTTTTCCTCCCTCTCTGGATGCATATCTTGCATCCAGTCTCCATATCTACACAAGGCTGTATTTTCAGTGTTTGCCCATGGCCGCTTCTTTGGAGACACTCCATTTCCAGGACTGAGCCCACTCTTCTGAGCCCTTCCCACCCAAGTGAATACAAGCATGTGTCTCCAAACCTTGAACTGGTCCTACCCATGGGAGAGACTCTGGCCTTAAGGGAAAGGGCTAGTCTTGGGGACAAAACTCAGCTTCCTGAGCTAGAGCAGTAATGGCTGCACAGTCTGGATAGGACACTGGATAGGAGCCCATGGGTCAGGGTCAAGGTCAGGTGGAACTCCCAGGCAGGGCCCTAGGCTCAGGGCAGCTGGGCTTCCAGGCAGCCTGCCAGAAGGACTTCAGAACATAGCAAGTCCAAAGGTCACGTCAAACGCAGGCTGGCAACATACAACGCAGGATAAACCATGGTATAAGCCCTGTGGCCCTTCCCTGCTGACCTTCTGGCCTCTCTCCTACCTCCCTGATCCTGTTGGCCTGCTTGCTTCTTTTATTTCCAGCACACACTTGGCACATTACAGCCTGGGCTACATGGCCCATCTTAAGTACGAACTCTCTGTGTATCCACCATGTACTGCAGCCAGTGTATTTTAACCTCCCATCATGGAACTCTGTGACAGCCTGTGGGAACCCCAGTCACTGTACCTGTTGTGATGTTTATAGCTCTCTGCTCAGAGGACAGCAATTCATTCTTACATGGATTATTTTTCTATTAGGGCATGCCACAGCAGTGTGGGAGTTCAGCCTCTGTCTTGAAACATGCTGGGTGGGCAGCCAGTCTATTAGTAGAACACAGAATGATAGATGTGGAAAGCCACCTCAGGATGTTTGTCCATCTAGTCTTATTCATTGAGCTGACGTGCTGTCAGTTACTATAGTTATACACGTCTAAGATGGTTATGTGGGATTAACAAAAATAGTGATACAGTCTCTTTCTATGCTTCTCACCTTCTAGGGAAGGAGAGTTTACAGTGAAGGTTCTTGCCTTTAACAATGTCAGTTCTGCCGTGCTAAGAAAGCAGCTTTTCATTGTATACACACCCTGTCAGCCCCCGCCAGTAAAGAACATGGGGCCCAGGAAGATCCAGGTAGGTGTAACAGTCTCTTTCAGCCTTGCCTTCAGGTTGAAACCAGTGCAGGAATGAGCTTTAGAGAATGAAGTGATGCTTTGTTGGATTTGTCCTGCTGTATTTTCATACAAAGGCGTGCCTGCAAAGGAGTTTTAAGCATTGGAGACATATCCATCCTACCTGCAGTGGAGAGGAAAAGTTTTACTTCAGGCATGCAAAAAAGCTTTCTTACTCTCCAATATTATTCTGGCATAGCTTTTTATTCTCCTATATTATGCTGGAAATAGAAAACCAAAAGGGAAAAACACATTCTGCATTTCTCAAGCTGAAAGAACTTGAAGGAAAAAAAATACAGAGAAAATGTTAAACACACAGGAGGCGTCAAAAAGAAATGGAAAGAATATACAAGAGTCATTATACCAGAAAGAACTGGGGGATGTTCAGCCATTTGAAGAGGTAGCATATGATCATGAACCCATTGTACTGAAGGAAAAAGTTGAAGGTGCATTGAAGGCATTGGCAAAAAAAGTCTTCAGGAATTGATGGAATATCAGTTGAGATTTTTCAACAAATGGATACAGTGCTGGAAATGTTCACTCATCTATGATGTGAAATTTGGAGTACAGATTCCTGGCCAACTGATTGGAAGAGATCCATATTTATGGTTATCCCTAAGAAAGGTGTCATGGGTTGAATTGTGTCCCCCCAAAAATATGTGCAGCTGTGTGGCTGGGACATGATTCCCAGTATCTTGAGACTGTCCTCCATTCTGTGGTTCACTAAACTGTATGCTAAAGGAGCTGTAAATTCCTGCATAGGATTACTTCCTTGCTCTGCTGTGGGGGAGTTTCCCTGGCGTATGGCTTGCCCCACCCTTAATGCTTTTAGCTTGCAAGGAATAAAAGGAAAAAGAAACAAGGACAATTTGAGAACCTCACTACCATCAAGCAAGCAGCACCGGGAGCAGAGCACGTCCTTCAGACCAGAGGTTCTTGTGTGAGGACGCTCCCTGGACAAAGACTGATGCAATACCGGACTTTCCTCCAGAGCCAACAGGGGGAAAGTCTTTCCCTGGAGTGGACACCCTGAATATGGACTTGCAACCTACCAGACTGTGTAAGAATAAATCTTTCTTTGTTAAAGCCATCCACTCTGTGGTATTTCTGTTAGAGCAGCCTAGCTGACTAAAACAAAAGGTGATCCAACCAAATGCAGCAATTACCAAACAATATCATTAATGTCACATGCAAGTAAAATTTTACTAAAAATCATTCAAAAATGACTACAACAGTATATTGAGAAGGAACTGCTAGAAATTCAAGCTGGATTCAGAAGGGGGCATGTGTTTTCATCATGTGGTAGTGCTCTAACAGAGATACCATGAGTGAATGGCTTTAGCAAAGAAAAGTTTATTCTTACACAGTCCTGTAGGCTACAAGTCCAAATTAAGAATTTCCACTCCAGGGGAAAGGCTTTCCCTCTTTCATCTCTGGAAGAAGTTCCTTGTGTTGCATCAGTCTTTGATCAGGGAGCATCTTGGTGCAGGAATATCAGGTCTGAAGGATGTGCACTACTCCAGGGAAACTTCTTTACATTGGAGCAGGGAGGTCATCTTAGGAAGGGATTTATGGTCTCACCCTAATCCTGTTTAACATACAGCATAGGAAAATCACAAAATGGAGGCCAATCATAAAATATTGGAAATCATGGACTAGACAATTGGCCATACACATTTTTGGGGGGACGCAGTTGAATCCATGACAGCATGGAACCAGGGATGTAATTGCTTATGTCAGATGGATCTTGGCTGAAAGCAGAGAATATCAGAAAGATATTTGCCATGTTTCATTGACTATACAGAAGCATTCGGCTGTGTGGATAATAACAAATTATGGCTAACATTGTGCAAAATGGGAATTCCAGAACACTTAATTTTGCTCATAAGAAATCTGTACATGGATCAAGAAGCAGTTATATAAACAGAACAAAGCAACAGTGCATGGTTTAAAGTCAGGAAATGTCTACATCAGGGTTCTATCCTTTCACCATAACTTTTCAATCTGTATGCCAAGAAAATAATCTGAGAAGTTGGATTCTACAAACAAGAGTGAGGCATCAGGATCGGAGGATGACTCATTAACAATCTGCATTATGCAAATGACATTGCATTACTTGCTGGAAGTGAAGAAGAATTGAAACACTGATGAAGATCAAGGACAAAAGTCTTCAGTATGGATTGCACCTCAACAGTAAGAAAACAAAAGTCCTCACAACTGGACCAGTAAGCAACACCATCATAAGTGGAAAAAGGATTGAGGTTGTCAAGAATTTCATTTTACTTGGGTCCATAATCAACACTCATGGAAGTAGCAATCAAGAAAATCTGCAAAGGTATTGAAGTATTGTAAAGACATCACCTTGAAGACTAAGGTGTGCCTGACCCAAGCCATGGTGTTTTCACTCACATTATATGCATGTGAAAGCTACATAATGAATAAAGAAGACAGAAGAAGAGACACCTTTGAATTGGGTGTTGGAGAAGAATATTAAATGTACCATGGACTGCCAAAAGAACAACAGATCTGTTACGGAAGAAGTACAACTGGAGTGCTCCTTGGAAACAAAGATGGTGAGACTGCATCTTACATACTTTGGATATGTTGTCAGGAGGGATCAGTCCCTGGAGAAGAGCATCATACTTGGTAGAATGAAAGGTCAGCAAAAAAGAGGAAGACCCTCAATGAGATGGATTGACACAGTTGCTGCACAATGGGCTTCAGCATAAAAATGATTGTGGACATGGAGCAAGACTAGGCAGTGTTTTGCTCTCTTATGCATAGCCTCACTATGGGTTGGAAGTGACTCAATGGCACCTAACAACATTGACAGCACACCAATGTCCAGAATGGCTTGCTTTAAGGAGAGCTTTATTTTTTAATTTTTTTAAAATTGATTGTACAGTGATCAAATTTCAGGAGGAAGAAATGAATACATAACACAACAAAATAAAAAGTAATGATAAATTGCTTGCTGAACACCTGTTATAGTGGCAAGTGACATTCTGTTCCTTGGAAACTCAGGTTTGGGTTTGCAAACTATGAGTTTAAAGTTAAGAAAAATAGTGTGTCAGTTTAAAAGTTCAACAAAGTACCAGGATATAATAAGATTAATACACAAATCAGTATGATTCCTTTACACCAACAAAGTGATCATCAAAGAGGAAATCACCAAATCAACACCATTTGCTATAGCCCCCAAGAAGATAAAATTCCTACAAATAAATCTAACTGGAGACATGAAAGACCTATACAAAGCGAACTAGAAGACCTTACTGCAAGAAAGCAAGAGACTTACATAAATGGAGAAACCGACCCTGCTCATAGATAAGATTTAACATTGTGAAAATGTCAATTCTACACAAAGCAATCTACATATACAATGCAATCTCAATATAAATTCCGATGTCATTTTTTTATGAGATGAAGAAACAAATTATCAACTTTGTTTGGAAAAGGAAAAAATCCAGATAAGTAAAACACTACTGAAGAAGAGGAACACAGTGAGATGCCTCACATTACTTGACTGCAGAACCTATTACACTGCTCTGGTAGTCAAAATAGTCTGATACTGGTACAAAAACAGATACATAGACTGATGGACCAGAATGGAGAATCTAGAAATATCACCATCCTCTACAAACAGCTGATATTTGACAAAAGCTCAAAAGTTGTAAACTGGGGTGAAAACAGTCTCTTTCACAAGCGGTGTTGGTATAATTGGATATCCATCTGCAAAAAATTGAAACAAGACCTGTAACTCACACCTTACACAAAAACTAACTCAAAATGTATCAAACACCTAAATATCAAACATAAAACAGTAAAAAATTGTGAAAGAAAAAATAGGGACAACAATGGAAGTTCTAATGCATGGCTTAGACAGACTATAAAGTCTTACCAACAATGTACAAACAACAGGAAAAAGAATAGATAAATAAGAACTACTAAAAATCAAACACGCTAATCCAAAGACTATCATAACAGTGAAAAGACTACCGACAGAACGGGAAAAAAAAATGGGCAACTACATGTGGAATTGTTGTCTAATTTTGATAATCTACAAGTTACTGAAAAATACCAACAAGAAAAAGAGAAATAACCCAATTAAACAATGGGCAAAGGAGAGGGACAGATATTTCACCAAGGAAGATGTCCAGGCAGTCAAAACACATGTGAGGAAATGCTCACGATCATTAGCTATTAGAGAAATCCAAATTCAAACTACAGTGAGCTACTATCTCACTCCAACAATATTGGCAATAATTCAAAAACACAACAACTGCTGGAGAGGCTGTGGAGGGATTGGAACTCTCCTACACTGCCATTGGGAATGCAAAATGGTTCAAACTCTTTGGAAAGCATTTTGGCCCTTTCTTATAAAAATAGAAATAGAAACACCATATGAACTAGCAATCCCACTGCTTGGAATATATCCTACAGAAATAGGGGCTGTCACACAAACAGATACATACACACAAATGTTTATTGGCACACTGTACGCAATAGCAAAAAGATGGTATGAACTTAGGTGCTTGCCATGAATTAAACTGTGTCCTCCCCAAAATTTATGTAGCCATTTAGCTGAGCCATCATTCCCAGTATTTTGTGATTTTCCTGTGCTATACATCCTAATCTCTGTATGTGGCTAGTACATGGGATGATTATATTAAAAGAGTTTTAGGGTGAGACTACAGCACCCTTGCTAAGGGATTTTCCCTGGTTTGTGGCTTGTACCACCTTTTATCCTTTCATTCTATTGGAGATAAAAAGAGAAGGAAGCGAGCAGAAAATTAGAAACGTCAAGGGTGGGGCCAAGATGGTGGAATAGATATAGGTCTCCTTAATTCCTTCTGAGAACTAAGGCCTGGAATGATAATTCAATGGAGCAGCATGGACATCCTGGGAACCCTAGGATCTGGCATAGGGTTGTCATATTGGAGTAGGCACCGGTAAGGGGGAAACTGCCTCTCTGAAAGAGAAGGCAACAGCATGCTGAGTCTTACTTGTGCTAACACATAGTTTGGGAGAACTGCAGGTAATGATGCCTTCTTTGGTATCCGGGAGGCGGTGACTGGGCATGAGCCACAAATATGCTGAACCACAGTTCTTAAGTAAACAACACATAGTACAGCAGAGAGACTATGCTTCAGATAGTCACATTTTGAGAGCTCAGCTGCCAACTGAGGACACCACTGCCCCTCCAGTCTCACTTTTCTGAACTGAGCCGTAGATTCTACTGTCTCACAGCAGGAACAGCAGCTCAGACAGGACACCATCTTGGTCGGCTGGAAGACGGAGTCAGCCACTCAGAGATCTCAGCTGTGGCTAATTCTTGGGCTGAGCAGCAGGCCCCATCTGGATAATGCTTCTCCAACAGAAAAGCTGTGTTTAACAGGGTGAGCAGAACAGGTGGACTTGCAGATAGGCGAGCATGAGAAATTGATTTGGATTGTGTACTTTCACTTAATCATAATAAAAAAATTCATTTTTTTAAAAGATAACCAGAGTGACTCAGAGAAGAAAATGGTAACTGTCAACTGAGTGTTAGTGTGCATTAAATGAGATTGTATGTATGAGGCACTTAGTATAGTGCCTAAAACATAAAAGAGACTCAATAAATAGCGATTGCATCTGAACCTAAAAGAAAAGAAAAGCTGTGTTTTGGACAATTCATGCTTAGAGTTACAAGTGGGGCCTGGCAGATGCCGGCAGTAAAGCCCTGTCCCCTCCCTTCTTTGAACCATGTCATAACATCTGGGGATGGCCTATGAGGTACTTTTGTTGTCAGCAAGAAGGTGGGGCCTGCCAAACCGGAAGGCCTAACTGATTTTGGCCACTTATGGACAGTTCCTTGCTTAGCTGTAAAGCACCTTTATAAAATAAGAACACCTGGAGAACTGACTCTTGAGCAGGGCAGCAACATATCCACCACCCTTCACCAATCCACATCCTAGTGTCGACTCCACGAACCCCCAGCGACTCCATCAGTAGGGTGCCATCTTTGCTAGCCAGGAAGCAGAGCCTGCCACCTCTCAGAGCCCAGCTGCCTTCAGTGGACACTGTGCAGTACCCCTCTCTGTAAATAAGCAGTTTTAAAGTTGAACACATCTATGGAGTGCAGTGGTTTATCCTTCTCTCCTCCATTCCCTGACCTACACCATAAGCTCAGTGGCATAATGACAGAGTTGACACAAGTAACTCCCATGTTTAGCAGCCAGGAGGAGGGGCCTTCCACCCTAGATAGTCTACCTGGGGCCAGTTACTACTCAGAGGTGACTGGTGACCAAAGCTAATAATGCACTTACTCCCCTTTAGAGGTAAACCTCAGCTCCTGTCGTGGTAACACTAGAAAAACCAAACAGCTCCTTGATGGTACAAAGACAATCCATGATTAACCATTAAAAGAAGCAGTCCCCCATGGCTCCAGAAAACTCCCACAATAATTAAGAAACTTCCCAGAGGAAGAAGTCTTTCTGAAATTATTGGAGGTTGACTACAAAAGAATTATGTATAGAGTCCTCCTAGAGATTAAACAAAATGCAGCAGAACAAAAGGAAAAATTAAGCAAGTTGTTCAAACTGATGAAACATCAATGTTCTGAAATCCAGCAGATCAATAATAAAATTGTAGAGTTAGACAATTTAATCCAAAGTCAAAAGAGCAGAGTTGAGGAGCTGGAGGTTGAGGATGGTGAGGTTGAGGACAGAGCAACTGACACCAGAGTTGATGAAGACAAATCACAGAAAAGAAATAAGAAAAATGAGGAAACATTAAGAAACATGTGGGAATTCATTAAAAGGAATAATCTACAAATAACTACCATTTCTAAACAAGGCAGGATAGCTAAAATACAGAGAATATTGTTGTAGTGTTGCTGACAGAAAACTTCCCTGAAATTATGAAAGAAGCATAGATATCCAAAATATTTATTGAATGCCACAAAAACTAGACCCCAAAAGAAAGCCACCAAGACACATTATAATCAAGCTTAATAAAATGAATCATAAAGAGGGTCTTAAAATCAGCGAGGCTTAAAGCAAAATTAATGCACAAAGGGAAGCATGTACGCTTTTGTCTGACTTTTCAGCAGAAACAATGTTGGCAAGAAAGCAGTAGGATGACACATTCAAAGCCATGAAGTGGAAAAACTTTCAACCAAGAATTATATACCTGCAAAATTGTCTCTCAGATATGAAGATGAAATAAGACTTTCTCATGTAAACAGAAGCTTGAAGACTTGGTAAAAACTAAACCAAAACTATATGAAATACTGAAACAACATCTTTGTTTAAAGAAACAAAAACATCAAGTGTGTACTTAAAGAGGCAATACAGGCCACAGCATCCAGAATCCTACTCAATTAGGAAGTCACAAAGCTATGTAATTAAAAAATGGGAACCAGTGATCTTAGCACTAAAGCTATAAGATAATCACACTAATAAGAGGGATATATTACACTAAGCATAATCCTTTCAGATAGAGGGGAAATTAAAAAGAACTGCAGATGTTAAAGTCAGACTTAAGCATAGAATACTAAAGGGGATTCCTGGGGTAGCAGCAAAGCAAAATAACAATGTGACATATCAACATAAGAAACATAGGAGTCTCAACAAACACAAAACCAACACTGAAAAAGAGGAGCAGTCAACCCATAAAGAAGAATGACCAAGAACAGAATATTAAGAGGAACAAAGAAAACATTAATAACACAAAAATAAAGGCACCAAAATGACGGCATTAAATACATACCTATCAATAATTACATGAATGTAAATGGATTGAACACTCCATTAAAGAGGCAGAAGATAACAGCTTGGATCAAAAAAACATTATCTGTCTATGTGTTGCTTCCAAGAAACACATCTTAGACTCAAAGATATGAACACATTGAAAATCAAAGGATGGAAAAATATATACCAAGCTAATGACATACAAAGAAGAGCAGGAGTGACAATACTAGTCTCAGATAAAATAGACCTTAAAGTAAAATCCACCATCATGGACAAGGATGGTCACCATTTATTGCTGAAAGTTTCAATACATAAGCAGAATATAATAATATTAAATATTTATGCACCCAATACCAGAGCATCTAAATACAGTGAACAAATACTGAAAACATTGAAACAAGAGATAGATTACTCCATAGTAATAGTTGGAGACTTCAACATTCCACTTTAAGTAATGGACAGATTGTCCAGAAAAAAGCTCCGTAAAGGCATAGATCTGATTGCGACAATTAACCTATTAGAGCTCATCAACATATAGAAAACTTTTTACCCATCAACAGATAAGTACACCTTCTTCAGTGCACAAGGAACATTTTCCAGAATGAGACCATGTGTTAGGACATAAGGCAAGTCTCAACAAAATCCAAACTATTGAATTATTACAAAGCATCAAAGCAGAAAAAAAACAAAGGTAGAAATTTGAACTCGTGGAAACTAAGCAACACCTTGCTCTAAAGTCCGTGGGTTATAGAAGAAATCAAAGACAAAATAAAGAAATTTGTGGAATCAAATGAGAATGAAAGTACATCCTACCAGAACCTATCAGATACAGCAAGAGCAGTGCTCAGAGATCAGTTTGTCTCTATAAGCACACACATCTGGAATGAAGAAAGGGCCCCAAACAAACAATTAACCCTAAAACTTGAACAAGTAGAAAGAGACCAACAGAGGAACCCCTCAGGCAACAGAATAAAACAGATAATAAAGATTAGAGGAGAATAAATGAGTTAGAGAATAGAAGAACAATTGAAAAACTTAACATAACCGAAAGCTCATTCTTTGAAAAGATCAATGAAGTTGATAAACCATTGGCTAAACTTACAAAAGAAAAACAGAAAATGAAACCAGCCAGCCAAGTGCCGTCGAGTCGGATCCGACTCATGGTGACCCTAAATAACCCAAATAAGAAATGCGATGGGAGATGTCACAACAGACTCAATTGAAATCAAAGTATGATAGCAAAATACTACAAAAGACTGTATTGTAACAGATTTGATAACCTAGAGGAAATCGACAAATTTCTAGATACATGTCACCTACCAAAATTATCACAGGAAGAGGCAGAACAACTTAGTAAACCCATCACAAAGGCAGAGATTAGAAAAGTCGTCAAAAAGTACCAACCCCCAAAAGTCCTGGCCCAGATGGCCTTACCGGAGAATTGTATCAAACTTTTAGAGAGGAGTTAAGTCCATACTACTGAGCCTATTTCACAGCATAGAAAAGCATGGAATGCTCCTAAATTCATTCTATGAAGCCAGGATAACCCTGATACCAAAGCCAGGAAAAAAATCCCACAACAAAAGGAAATTACAGACCAATAAGACTCGTGAATCTAGATGCAAAAATCTTCAACAAAATCATAGACAGTAGAACTCAACAGCATATCAAAAATATAATTCATCATGACCAAGTTGGAGTCATATCAGGGATGCAAGGCTGGTTCAACATCAGAAAAACAATTAATGTGATCAACCACATAAATGGCACAAAAGATGCAAATCACCTGATTTTGTCAATTGATACAAAAAAGACATTTGACAAAGTCCAACATCCATTCATGCTAAATACTCTCAGCAAAATAGAATTAGAGGGAAAATTCCTCAACACAATAAGCGGCATCTATGCAAAGCCAGCTGCCTACATCATGCTGAACGGTGAGACGCTGAAAGAATTCCGCTTGAGAATGGGAACTAGACCAGGATGCCCACTCTTACCACTTCTATCCAACATTGTAATAGAGGATCTAGCCAAAGCAGGTAGACAAGACAAAGGGCATCTGCATCAGCAAAGAAGAAGTAAAAATCTCCCTATTTGCAGATGATATGGTTGTAATGCAGGGAATCCTAAAGAATCAGTAAGTAAACAATTAGAACTAATAGAAGAGTTCAGCAAAGTATCAGAATATAAGATTAATATAAGTAAATCAGTAGGATTCCTTTACACCAACAAAGAGATCCTCAAAGAGGAAATCATTAAATCAATAGCCCCAAAGAAGATATACCTAGGAATCAATCTAACCAGAGAAACAAGACACCTTTACTGCAAGAAACCTGAAGAGACTTACATAAGTGAAAATGCCTGCTGTGCTCATGGATAGGAAAACTTAACATTGAGAAAATGTCTATTTTACCGAAAGCTATCTACATATACAGTGTGATCCAAATGTTAATTCCAGTGTCATTTTTTAAAGAGATGGAGAAACAAATCACTAACTTTGGGAAGGGAAGAAACCCTGGATAAGTCAAGCACTACTGAAGAAGAGGAACACAGTGGGAGGCATCACACTATTCAGCCTTGGAACCTATATACTTCCACAGTAGTCAAAACATGCTGGTAATAGCATAAAAAGATAAATTTAGGCAAATGGAACAGACTTGAGAATCCAGAGATGCCACCATCCTCTTATGAACAGTTGATATTCGACCACAGTTCCTACGGTTGTGAACTGGGGAAAAACAGTCTCTTTAACAAATGGTGTTGGCAAAATTGGATATCCATCTGCAAAAAACTGAACAAGACCTGTATCTAACACCTTACACAAAAAATAACTCAAAGTGACTCAAAGATCCATATATCAAACCTAGAATGACAAATATCATGCAAGAAAAAATAGGGTCACCATGGAAGTTCTAATACACAGCTTAGACAGACTTCAAAATTTAACAAAGCATGGTCAACAGAAGAGAAAATACATAAATGGGAACTACTAAGAATCAAACTCTTTTGCTCATTCAAAGATTTTATCTTAAGATTTCAAAGACCATCTATTGAACGGGGAAAAATATTTGTCAACTACGTGTTGGATTGACATCTGATCTCCATAATCTACAACATACTGCAAAATATCAACAAGAAAAAGGTAAATAACTGCAATTAGGCAATGGGCAAAGGAGATGGACAGACACTTCACCAAATAGGACACCCAGCCATGAGGAAATGGTCATAATATTAGCTACTACAGAAATCCAAACCAAAACTACAGTGAGAGACTATCTCATCCCAAGGTTGCCCATAATCCAAAAACCACAATACAACAAATGCTGTGGAGGTGGGATTGCAACATGTTACAACTTCTTTGGAAAGAAATTTGGCACTTCCTTAAAAACCTAGAAATAGATACTCCATTTGACCCAGTAATCCCACTGCTTTGAATACATCCTACAGAAACAAAGGCTGTCACCTGAACAGATACATGCACATGAATGTTTATTGCAGCACAGTCCACAATAGTGAGAAGATGAAATCAACCTAGATGCCCATCAACAGATGAATGGATAATCAAACTGTGGTACATAGACACAATGGAATACTATGCAATGGTAAACATCAGTGATGCTTTCAGGAAGCCTCTCATAACCTGGTTTCAGTTGGAAGACATGCTGAGTGAAATCAGTCAGCAGCAAAAGGACAAATATTGTATGAGAGCCCTGCTATAAGGACTTAAAAATAGACTTATGTACAGAAGAATAGACTCTTTGATGCTACAAGGGTAGGGGGTGAGAGAGAGGGTTAGTCATAGATTAGAGTTAAAATAAATTTGGTTGGGTAAAAGCAGTGACAGCACACAGTAGAAAGTAGATCAACCTAACTGCATTTCACCTAAACTGAAATCTCTTCCTAATCTCAATCCAATAATGCAAAAATAGAGTAGCAGGGCCAGGGGTTTGAGAACTGTGCTTTCTGAGGGCATAGAAGCCAATTGGCATAACTAGGCTATTGCTAAGAGAGTCTTCTGCACCCCATATTGGTGAGCAGTACCTGGGGTCTTAAAAGCTAGCAGGCTGCCGTCTGAGGTACACCAAATGGTCCCAACTTATGCAGAACAGATGATGACCAATAACAACAAAAACATGAGGGAAAGAAAGGGGTCAGGAGACAGTAAGACCCATGTGATGGGAAACTATATCAACATGTGACTGGAAAAACCAGACGGTGCCCAGCTACCACCAAAGACAGTCATGATGGAGCATACAGTGTAGAGTCCCTGTGGCAACATGAGAAATAGAGGGATGCAGCTGAAGAACTCTACTAAAAGACCAGAACTGATGGTCTGGCAGCCTGGAGGATCCCCTGGGAGCGTGGCCCCTAAACTTGCTGCTGCCTCTACCCGGAAAACACAACTGCGGTCAGCTCTTCAGACAAAAATGCACTACACCTGGGGACAGAGTGTGACCATATCGTGTGTGTATTTTATGGTTCTGTGCATTTATAGGATGCTGTCCTACTGGTCTTTTTCTACATGGGAGAGAAGAGGGTGAAAAGCAGGGGACAGAAACTTGTTAAGAGGATATGACAAGTATAGAATGAAAAAGAGTGTTGTCACTGGGCGAGGATAGCAGAAGGAGGTGCAGATAGCTGGGCATGCAAAGTTGGTTTGGATTGTATACTTCTACTTAATATCAGTAAAAGAAAGCAAGAAAGAAAAAGAGAGACAGAGAAAGAAAATCACTAATCTCACACCATCAAGAATGCAGCCCTGGAAGTAGAGTGTATCCTTCAAATGTGTATTCATGCACCAAGATGCTCCCCAACCAAAGACTGATACAACACAAGGGCTTTCCTCCAAACCCTACAGAGGGAAAGCCTTCCTCTGGAACGGGTACCCTGAGTTCAGACTTGTAGCCTCTTGGACTGTGTAAAAATAAACTTTCCTTTGTTAAAGCCATCCACTTTGTGGTATTTGTGTTAGAGCAGTATCAGATGACTAAAACAGTGCCTATCAATGGATGATTGTATAAACAAACTGTAGTATATATACACAATGGAACACTGTGCAATGATAAACAGCAATGATTTTAGGAAGCATCTCATAATGTGGTTTCAACTAGAAGATATTTTGCTGACTGAAACCAGTCAGCTGCAAAAGGGCATGCGTTGTATGAGACCACTATTATAATGACTTATAAAAACGACGTAATGTACAGAATACTCTTTGATGACTACAAGTTTGGGGAGGGAGGGAGAAGGTTGTTCACAGATTAGATAGTTGATAGGAATTTGCTTAGGTGAAGGGAGTGACAGTATGCAGCAGAAGGCAGGTGACTGTAAGCGGGGTACACCATAAACTAAAACATTTTCTAAATTCAACCCATCCTTTCAAAGGTTAGAGTAGCAGGGACAGGGTTCTGATTTCCCTATTTTCAGGGGGTATAGAGGTCAGTTGGTATAACTAGTCTTTTGGCAAGAGAGTCTTCTGCACCTCGTATTACTGATTGGCATCTGGGATATTAAAAGCCAGCAAGCTTCCATCTGAGGAACATCAACTGGTCCCAACCCACCTGGAGCAGATGACAACTTAGAGTATTAAAGACAAGAGGAAAAATGAGCTCAGGAGTGAGAAGGACCCATATGATTGGGAGACTATGTCTGCACAAGGCAAGAAGAATCATCTGGTGCCTGGACACCACCAAAGACAGCCTTGATAGGGAACACAATGCAGAGCCCCTGACATATTGTCATGGGTTGAATTGTGTCCCCCCAAAAATGTGTGTAACATGTGACTGGGATATGATTCCCAGTATCTTGGGACTCTCCTCCATTAAACTGTATGTTAAAGGATTAGGGTGGGGCTGTAAATTCCTGCATAGGATTACTTCCTTGCTCTGCTGTAGGGGGAGTTTCCCTGGAGTATGGCTTGCCCCACCCTTAATCCTTTTCAGCCTGCAAAAGATAAAAGGAAAGAGAAACAACATGAATTGGGAACCTCGCACCATCAAGAAATCTGCACTGGGAGAAGAGCGCGTCCTTCAGACCTGAAGTTCCTGCGCCAAGATGCTCCCTGGAAAAAGACTGATGCAATACTGGACTTTCCTCCAGAGCCGACAAGGGGAAAGCCTTTCCCTGGAGCGGACACCCTGAATATGGACTTGCAACCTACTGGACTGTGTAAGAATAAACCTTCCTTTGTTAAAGCCATCCACTCTGGTAATTCTGTTAGAGCAGCCCTAGCTGAGTAAAACACATATCGTGAGAAAAAGAGGGGTGTCCTGATCAAGAACTCTGCTAACTGCTCATCCAAAGACTTTATTAAAAAGACCATGTACAGAACAGGAAAAAATATTTGGCAACTGTTATATCAGATTGATGTCTGTTCTCCATAATCTTAGAAGATACTGCAAAATATACAGAAGAAAAGAATAAATAGCCCAACTAAGCACTGGGCAAAGGAGATGGGCAGACACTTCTCTAAAGAGGAGATCCAGCCAGCCAAAGACACGTGCAGAAATGCTCACAATCATTAGCTATTAAAGAAATCCGAATCAAAACGATGGTGAGATACCATCTCATCATCAAGGTTGGCCATGATCCAAAAAACACAAAACAACAAATGCTGGAGAGGCTGTGGAGAAATTGGAATTCTTCTGCACTGGTGGTGGGATTGCAAAATGGTCCAGCTTCTTTGGAAAGCAATCTGGCGCTTCCTTAAAAAGCTAGAAATAGATATACCATTTGACCCAGTAATCCCACTACTTGGAATATATCCTACAGAATCAAAGGCAGTCATACAAACAGATACATGTGCATGAATGTTTACTGCAGCACAGTCCACAATAGCAAAAAGATAGAATCAACCCAGATGCCAAACAACAGATGAATGGATAAACTGTGGTACATAAACTCAATGGAACACTATACAATGATAAAGGACAATGATGATTTTAGGAAACATCTCATAACCTGGCTTCAATTGGAAAACATTATGTTACGTGAAATCAGCCAGTGGCACAAGGACAAATAATGTATGAGACTCCTACTTTAAGGACTTAAAAGCAGATTCATGTACAGAAGAAAAGACTCTTTAATGGCTGCAAGGGAGAGGAGGGTCAGAAGGAGAAGGTTGGTTATAGATTAGATAACTGATAGAAATTTTACTGAGTGAAGTCAGTGACAGCATGCATTAGAAAAAAGATCAATTTAGCTAGACTTCAACATAACCTGAAAACTCTTCCAATCTTAACGCAATATTGCAAGGATAGAGTAGCAGGGGCAGAGGTCTGGGGCCATGCTGTCAGGGGACATTGAGACCAGTTGGCGTAACTAGCCTATTGCTAGGAAAGTCTTCTGCACCCTATATGGGTGAGTGGTATCTGGAGTCTTAAAAGCTAGCAAGCTGCCATCTGAAGTACACCAAATTGTCCCAACTCGGCCGGAACAGGTGATCATAAAGGACAACAATGACATGCGGGAAAAAGAACCCAGAGGACAAAAAGACACACATGAGTGCGTTACTGTATCACCACGTGACCAGAAGAACCAGATGGTGCCCAGCGACCACCAGTGACAGCCATGATGGGGCTCACAATGTTGAGTCCCAGTGGCAACATGAGAAAAAAAAGTGGTGCACCTTAAGAACTCCAGTAAAAGACCACAACTGATGGTCCGAAGGCCTGGGGGTTCCCCTGGGAGCATAGCCCCTAGACTTGATGCTGCCCCTGATCATAAATCATTACTGAGGTCAACTCTTTGGACAGGAATCGACTGGACTTGGAGGCACAGAGTGACCATATCTTGGGTGCACTTTATGGTTGTCTGCATCTATAGGATGACGTACCACTGGCCTCTTACTAGAGGGGAGTGAAGGGGGTGGAAAAGAGGGGACAGGAGATTGTTAAGAGTTATGATATGTATGAAACAGAAAGGAAGAGTGTGCTGTCACCAGACAAGGAGTCAGAGGGAGGTGCAGATAAGCGGGTATGCAAATTTAAATTGGATTATACACTTTCACCCTCCCTACTCACCTGATATGGCCCCCAGCAACTTGTTTCTTTATCCAAAGATAAAGGAAATATTGAAAGGAAAACATTTTGATGACATTCAGGACACTGTGGGTAATATGATAACAGCTCTGACAGCCATTCCAGAAAGAATTCCAAAATTGCTCTGAAGCATAGACTGGGCACTGGCATTGGTGCATAGCTTCCCAAGGGGAGTACTTCAAATGTGATCATAGTGATATTCAGCAATGAGGTATGTAGCACTCTTTCTAGTATGAGTTTGCAAACTTTATAGTCCTCGTATGTACAAAATATATACTTACATGTTCTCATTACTGAATATTTAGTGTTCCTAAATATTCAATATAAATGCCATTCTGTACACATACCTTTCAGCATGTCTGTTACTTAATAAAAATAACTCCTAGAAATTAGTGAAACAAAGGATATTTGTTTTTGTGATAACGCCTTGCCAATGTCCTGGAGGGGCTGTGTCAGTATCTAAGAAGACAGCATGGACCGCCACACTTCTTCCCATTGGACATTTATAGTGTTTGATGTTTGTTATTATTAATGGGTTAAAATTGGTATTTTGTCATTAAAATTTACTGTACAAAATCAGCGGGTATCAATTTAATTCCAATTCATACTTACATAGGACACGGTAGAACTGCTCCATGGGGTTTCCAAAGAGCAGTTATGAAATGGGAGGAGAACTGGGGGGAGGGCCTTCAGGCTCCAGTGTTAAGGGGAAATTAAAATATACAGTCAGGATCTCTTCCCCTATCTCTGCTTTAATTGCTTGCTTGTTTAATGTCTTTTACATCTCAAAAGAGATTGATTTAGAACACAGAATGTACTAATCCTGTATCAGTAACATAACAGACAACCCATTCCCAAATGGGATTATAACCCCAGATACAGGGTTAAGATTTACAGCACATATTTTGTGGAGATACAATTCGATCCATCACAGAAACTTTGAAAAAATAAGTCCTCAAGGGGTAATCCTGCACACATTTTCTGCCCCAGCATGGGACGGACTTTGTCCAGTGGGGCCTTTCTCGCTCTTACTAGCTTCAGGGAAACCCTGGTGGTGTAGTGGTTAAGTGCTGTGGGTGCTAAGCAAAAGGTCAGCAAAAGGTCAACAGTTCAAATCCAGCAAGTGCTCCTTGGAAGCTTTATGGAGCAGTTCTACTCTGTCCTAGTCCAAATCGACTAGATGGCAGTGGATTTGTTTTTGTCTTTGTTCTTCAGAGAGGAATGGCTTGTATCAGTTTCAGGGGGTGGGGTAGGACAGTTTACTCCCAGGATGGAAAAGAGAACAAAGAGGATTGGAAAGACAGAGTGGCTGGGAGTGACAGAGTTTGTGACTATATAGGTACTGATATTTCTATGCATTGAGTTTTTTGGATCATTAATATTAGCAAATATGTTTTTATAAACTTATGAATAGCAATTTATAGTTTAATTTTTTATTATGAAAATGTTTCAGCTTAAATAACAGCAGAGCCAAAAAAAGCCAAGCCCACTGATGTCAAGTCGATTCCAATTCCCAGCCACCTTAGGGAAAAGAGTATAACTGCACCATGGAGTTTCCAAGGAGCACTTGGGAGATGTGAAATGCTGTTTTACTAGCAGACATAGCACTTAACCACTGGACCACCAGGGTTTAGTATAATGAACCTACTACCTGTACTGAACAAATAGTAATAATGTGCCATGTTGCTTTATCTGTTTTTTCTTTGATTAACTATGCTATAGTCCTTCCCAGATATTGTGACACTGAACCCATAAAGACTTCATCATGTGTCTCTAAAAACCAAGAACATTTTCTTATGTGAGCACAATGCCACAGCTCACCTATATCACTTCTGTTTCTTAATATAGTTGAAACCTGGTCCGTAATCAAATTTTTCTCTCTCCAGAATATCTTCATGCAGTTGTTGGCTTGATTTGGGATGCACAAAATTTCTTTTGTTAAAACAAACAAAAAGTGCTTTCTCTGTCTACTAGGTAAACAAACAAAACCTCAGTGCTATGGAATTGAACTCCAACTCATAGTGTCCCCACAGGACACAGCAGAACTTCCCCATAGAGTTTCCAAGGAGCAGCTTGTGGATTTAGATTGCCAGCCTTTTGGTTAGCAGCTAAACTCTTAATCACTGGGGCCCCTAGGATTACAAGGTTGTATTAAGAATAAATACTCAGTCGTTTTCTTTGATTACCAGTGTTTAGAGTAAGGAGTTGGGACACTAGTTACTTCCAGTGGCAGCAAATAAGTGGTTATGTGTGTGTGTTTGTATTTTGTGGGGACAGAAGAATCCTTTCTGTCTCTTTTAGCATTGTTGTAAAATATATTAATATTATTGAATTAAATATAGGCTTTACATGTTTGGTTTTCATTTGGGCCTGTTTGGTGACTGTGATGCATTCTTTACACTGGTTGTGGTGGCCTTCTGCCACGACTCCATTTGTCTTTGAAACCTTCTTTCTGCTTGGGTGTGGCAACTGCCCAAGCTCTGGAATTGGCCATGTTACTGAGGAGCCCTGAGCCTTTTAATGAGTATTTAGAGACTCAAATCTGGCACAAAAGTGGCCACTGTTCCTGTGTTGTCATTACTTCTGAACTTCTTAGTATACAAAAAACCAATGAAACCCATTCCAACACTCATATCGAGTCTATGGAACAGAGCAGAAGTGCTCCATAGTTTTCAAGGAGTGCCTGGCAGATTCGAACTGCCTACCTTTTGGTTAGCAGATATAGCACTTAACCACTGCGCCACCAGGGTACTAGTAAATATGAGTTCAAAATAAAGTCAAATAAGTTATGATTTCATATTGATGTTTCACTCTCAGTAAACATTGTTTATGTAAAATTTACATGCTTTTTTGTGTATGTATTCTCATGCTGAAATCTGGGTTCCTAAAACGTTACCATAATTAACATATTTCCTAATAAGTACACAGAATACTTACAATGCCGATATTACCACCAGAAGGAAAACTGCTGAATGAACTTTGATTTTCTTTGCAGTTCTTTTTTTTTACTCTTAGAATAATTCCCCTTAAGAATATATATCAAAATACTCTACATTAAAATCTCACTTGAAATATTTCCTTTTTTTTCTATGTTACTTGTTTGAAATATGGGTATGTTTTCTCCTAAGTTTTAGAGATTGATTTTTTTTAATTTAATTTAAAATATATGAAACATCTATAGGTTCCCCTGTAATTGGAATTTTACAGTCGAGAGTCAGTTTTTAGAAATTTACTATTATATTAGATATAATGGAAATTTTAACGAGGTATTTCTTTTTTTAATACTTAGGTATGGCGGTCTCAGCCAGTGAGACTGGGAGTGACATTTGAAGCCGCCATTCTCTGTGACATTTCCCAAGGCCTTTCTTACACCTGGAGCTTTATGAAGTCTAATGGCAAACATGTGTCCCTTCCGCCTGCTGTTGACAGCTACAGGCAAACCATTACTCTCCCGAGCTACTTTCTGGAGTATGGAAATTATACCGCGGTTGCTAAGGTCGGTGAGTTAACTAGAAGCTACTGTACTATTTGCAGAATGAAACCATTGCTTTCCATAAGTCTATTGAGCAAGAGCTCAACATTTTAACTCTAAATGTGTTTTATCAAAGAGAAGAGAAATTGTTTTAAAAAATTTAGATAAAATTTCAACAGAGACAGTTAATTCACTTGAGAGAACAAATTATCTCCAAACATTGGCAGAGTAATTAATCCAAACTGCCTCTAAAACTCTTCCTTATTCATTTAACAATACTTTGCTAGGCACCATTGTGGAGTAAGGCCTAGGGATGTAAGAAGACTACATGACTGTGTCCTTAAAGAGCTGCTCACCTAGAAAGAAAGAGAGGATGCTAGTCATAGAGTACGACTACAAGGAAGTATCCCCAAACCAGACCTCAGCTAGTGCTTAGTGTAGTATGACTGAAAGTATGTGGGCTTAGAATGGGGACAGGCACTGCCATAAGAGTAGGCTTCATAGAGAGAGATCTAGCAGAGAGAACAAGTTCATGGGGACGGGATTTATGGGAGGTGACACCTGGGGTGCAGGCTGGGGAAGAGCTCAGGTCTTGTGAGCTGCCTGGAGCACAGGGGTTAGGGGACAATGGAGAGGGACTTTGAAATCAGCCTATGCAGGGTGGTGAACGCCAGGCTGAAGGAGGGGACTGGGGACCAGACCAGTGCCCCCTTAACTATCTCGGGGGGGGGACTATCTTTTGTGGATGGACATATGTTCCCACTGTGCTTCAGGACCAGCTTAGGTCCCATGGCTCAGCACTGGAGCTCTTCAACACCAGAACTGGCCTAGACCTGGCTCACAGAAACCAGTTCACTGTCAAGTGCTTGAATGCCATGGCAGTGTCACCCTCTGGTCTGAGTTTCCCTGTTATTTCATTGTGGACCAGACTGGTAGCAGTTCACTAGATGACAGAATGCTGTAGACTGTACTTAGATTCAGGTAATGGTAAAAATCAAAGGTTTCATGGCATGATCCATGTTTCACTTTGGAAATATTAGTTGAGAAACAGTTGGAAATAGACTGAAAGATAGAATGGTGGGAGAATATTCTAGTAGTAAGCAAGGAAATAACAAGACTAGAGAGTAAAACAGGATAAATACATGGTGGATTGAGGGATAAGCAGCTGACCTGCCAAGGTAATTTATTAATTGTAGTTAACCAAAGGGAAATGCAAAGGCAAATCTGGATACTGGGTAAGTGGAGAAGGTATGCTGTTCCTTCGTTTGCCCTGTGAATTGAAGTGCCTATTTGTGTCTGGCTATGGGCTTGCCTGGCTCCATGCACTTGACACTGCGGGGACGGGGTGGCAAATGAAGCGTATCTTGCCATACCTGAGCTTACAACCTGGTGGGGAAGGTAGATAGTACCCAACAAGCTATTGTTGTTAAGCTATTAGATGTCATGAAGCCAGTCATGCCTCACTGTGACTCTGTGCACAATGGAAAAAAATGCTTCCTAGTTCTTTGTCATCCCCATGGCAGTTGCAGATTGAACCGTTGTGATCCATAGTGTTTTCACTGGCTGACTTTCAGAGTTAGACCACCGGGTGTTTCTTCCTAGTTTGTTGTCTAAGATCTCTTCAGGAATCTGTTTGGCATCACAGCAGCATGCAAGCCTCTACTCACAGATGGTGGTTGCACACGGCAACAAGCTATAAAGGTGTGATAAATGCTCAAACGTCTTAGAAGCTGGGGTGGTGCGACTACCCATCACATTCTTTGGACAGGAAGGACTAGTCCCTGGAGAAGGACACCATGCTTGGTAAAGTAGACAGTCAGCAGAAAAGAGAAAGACCCTCAATGAAATGGACTGGCACAGTGGTTGTAACAAGGAGCTCAAACATAGTAATAATGATTGTGAGGATGGCACAGAAGCAGACAGTATTTTGTTCTGTTGCTGTGGGATGGAACTGACTTAACAGCACCTAACAACAACAGCAACAAGCAACCAAACAGTAAATGAGCCAAGTGCTAAGGGAACTCCGGGGAAGAGAGGCTATTGAGCCAAGTCTTTGTGGAGAGGTGGTTTCCTTCTGAAGACAGTGGAAAGGAAGGCATGATGGGGAAGATTTGGGGTACGAAGATGTCATTATTCAGGTGGAGTGTCTCACAAAGAAGTGAAGTGAGGATGGGAACTAGTAGAGGTAATTTGGGAACAGCGTACACAGACTCTTGGTGACCCTATATGTGCAGAGCATAAATGTTGGATAGGGTTTTCAAGGCTTTGTTCTTTCAAAAGCAGATTGCCAGTCCTTTCTTCCAAGCTGTCTTTGTGTAGGTCCAAAACAAATCTATATCTCACACCTTAGACAATAGGAATTAGCCAACCTTTAGTGCTAACCAATTGCACCATGCAGAGATTCCATTATATTATACACAGACAACAAAAATCTGCCTCCATGTCATTAAAAAAATGACACTGGAATTTGTATAGCGCTAGCATTGTATATGTAGATCACCTTGGGTAAAATAGACATTTTCACAATGTTGAGTCTTCTATCCATGAGCAGGGTAGATTTCTCCACTTATATAAGTCTCTTTTGGTTTCTTGCAGTAAGGTCTTGTAATTTTATCTTCTTGGGGGCTACAGTAAATGGTATTGATTTGGTAATTTCCTCTTTGATGATCTCTTTGTTGTTGTAAAGGAGTCCTACTGATTTACTTATGTTCGTCTTGTATCCTGATACTTTATTGAACTCTTCTATTAGTTCTAATAGTTTATTTATGGATTCTTCAGGGTTCTCTGTGTATATGATCATGTTGTCCACAAGCAGGGATAATTGTACTTCTTTGATGATGTGAATGCCCTTTATTTCTTTGACTTGTCTAATTGCTCTGGCTAGAACCTCTGGCACAATGTTCAATAGAAGTGGTAACAGTGGGCATCCATGCCTGGTTCCATTCTCATGGGGAATTCTTGTAGTCTCTCTCCATTCAGGGTGATGTAGGTTGTTGGTTTCATTTAGATACCCCTTATTGCACTGAGGAATTTCCTTTCTATTTGTATTTTGCTGAGAGTTTTTAACATGAATGGGTGTTGGAGTTTGTCAAATGCCTTTACTACGTTAGTTGACAAAATCAGGTGATTCTCATCCTTTATTTATGTGGTTGGCCACATTCATTGTTTTTCTGATATAGAACCAGCCTTGCATCCCTGGTATGAATCCAACTTGGTCATTATGAATAATTTTTTGATATGTTATTGAATTCTGTTGGCTAAGATTTTGTTGCAGATTTTTGCATCTAGGTTCATGAGTCATACTGTTCTGTAATTTTCTTTTTTGTGGGATCTTTCCGTGGCTTTGGTATCAGTTTTATGCTGGCTTCACAGAAGGAATTTGAGAGTATTCTGTCCTTTTCTATGCGCAATATCCTCAGCGGTATTAAAATTAACTCCTCTCCCAAAGTTTGGTAGAATTCTCTGGTGGAGCTGTCTGAGCCAGGACTTTTTTGGTTGGTAGTTTTTGTTATGAATTTTTCAACCTTTTCCTTTGTGATGCATTTATTAAGTTGTTCTACTTCTCCTTGTGATAATTTGGGTAGGTGATGTGAATCTAGAAATTTGCCTATTGGTTTTTAATTCTTTTGGAGTACTATTTTTCGTAGTATGCTGTTATAATACTTTAGATTTCAGTTGAGTCTGTTGTGTCATTTCCCCTCTCATTTCTTACTCAGGTTATTTGTTTCCTCTCCTGTTTCTCCTGTGTAAGTTTAGCCAATGGTTTGTCGACTTTGTTGATCTTTTCAAAAAAACAGCTTTTTTTTTTTTTAATTCTTTCAGTTGTTTTCTGTAATTCATTTAGTTCTGCTCTAATCTTTACTGTCTGTTTTCTTCTGGTGCCTTAGGGGTTCTTTTGTTGATCTCTTTCTGCTTGTTCAAATTGTAGGATTAATTCTTTCATTTGGGCCCTTTCTTCATTCTGGATGTGTGCATTTATAGAGATGAATTGACCTCTGAGCACTGCTTTTGCTGTATTCCATAGGTTCTGTAGGATGTGTTCTCATTCTCATTTGATCCCATGAATTTCTTTATTGTGTTTTTGATTTCTTCTATAACCCATGGGTATCTGAGCAAGGTATTGTTCAGTTTCCATGAGTTCAAATTTCTATCTATGTTTCTTCTGCTGTTGACTCCAACTTTTATCACTTTATGATCTGAGGAGATGTTTTGCAATAATTCAATGGCTTGGATTTTGTTGAGACTTACCTTATGATCTAATACGTTCTCTATTCTGGAGAATGTTCCACGTGCATTGGAAAAGAAGGTGTACTTATCTGTTGTTGTGTGAAATGTTCTGTAAGTGTCAATGAGGTCTAGTTGGTTGGTTGTTGCAGTAAGATCTTCTGTATCTTTACTGAGCTTTTTCTGGATGATCTGTCCACTACTGAAAGTGAAGTCTTGAAATCTCATATTGTTATTATTGTTGTTGTTGTTGTTATCATTATTATTTCAGTGTTTGATGTATTTAGATAGTCTGGTATTGAGTACATAAATATTTAATATTGTTATATCCTGCTTATATACTGAACCTTTCAGCAATAAATAGTGACCATCATTTTCCATGATGGTGGGTTTTATATTAAAGTCTATTTTATCTGAGATTAGCATTGCCACTCCTGCTCTTCTTTGTGTGTTGTTAGCTTGATATATATTTTTCCATCCTTTGATTTTCAGTTTGTACGTATTTTTGAGTCTAAAGTGTGTTTCTTGTAAGCAACATATAGACGGGTTGTGTTGAGCCAAGCTGTCACTCTCTGCCTCTTTAATGGAGCCTTCTATCCATTTACATTCAGGGTGGTTTTTGATAGGCATGATGTTTAATGCTGTCATTTTGTTACCCTTATTTTTATTTTGTTGATGTTTTCTTTGTTCCTCTTAACTTTTTCTTCTTAGTTGTTTTTCTTTATGGGTTTACTTTTCGTCTTTTTCAGTGTTGGTTTTGTGTTTGCTGAGACTCCTATGTTATGTTTCTTTTTTTGATACATAGTATTGTTAATTTGCTTTGCAGCTACCGCTTTGATCCCCCTAAATGTTCTAAGTTTAAACAAATCTTTAGTTTCTGTATATCTTCTTAATTTCTTCTCCATCTGAAAGGGTTATATCTACTGTAATGTATCACTCTTTATAGTGTGATGATCTCGTAGTTTTTGTATTAAAATCACTGATTCCCTACTTTTAATATTTTAGCTTTGATTAAGCTTAAAGACTTCTTTGACTAACTAGGGCTCCAGATGCTGTGTCTTGCATTGCATCCTTCTGTATACATTTGATGTTATTGTTTTTCTAAACATAGAGCTTCTTTCAGTATTTCTTGTACTTTTGGTTTGGTTTTTGCAAAGCCTCTAAGCTTCTGTTTTTCCGTAAATGTCTTACTTTCACCTTTGTATTTGAGAGACAGTTTTCCTGGATATATAATTCTTGGGCAGAAGTTTTTGTCCTTCAAGCCTGTGTATGTGTCATCCTCTTGTCTCGCCAACATGGTTTCTGTCAAGAAATCAGGTGATAGCCTACAGAATTTCCCATTGTATGTTGGTTTTGCTGTGTCACTGCCTTTAAGAGCCTTTCTTTATATTTCATTTTATTAAACCTCATTATAAATATGTCTTGGTGTTTTTCTTTTGGGGTCTGGTTTTTGGTGTTTGATAAGCATCTTGAATATGTGTATTCTTGCATGATTTCAGGGAAGTTTTCCATCAGCAACTTTTCAACAATTCTCTGTATGTTTTCTGCTATCCCTCCATGTTCAAGAACTTCAGTTATTCACAGATTATTCCTCTTGATAGTGTCCCTTGTGCTCCTTAATACATCTTCATTTTTCTTGTTTATTTTATCTGATTTCTCTTCTTAAATGCTGTGTTAGCTATTTTATCTTCAAGCTCACTAATTCTGTATTTCTTTTCCTCCCTCCTGCTCTTTTGGTTTTGCATTGAATTGCCTAATTCTGTAATTTTGTTATTGACCTGCTGGATTTCACATCATTGATGTTCTAGCAGGTTATATAGCTTACTTAATTTTTCATTTTGTTCTATTTCATTTTGCTTAATCTCTAGAAGGAATCTATACTTAATTCGTTTGTGTTCTACCTCTGATAATTTCAGAAAGGCTTCTTCATCTGGGGAAACCCTGGCATAGTAGGTTAAGTATTACCTCTGCTAACTGAAAGGTCAGCAGTTCAAATCCACCAGGCATTCCTTGGACACTCTAGGGGACAGTTCTACTCTGACCTTTAGGGTCAGCACGAGTTGAACCCAACTCAGTGGTAATGATTTTTTTTCTTTCTTCATCTGGGAAGTTTTTTGATTCTTTATTTAGGATTTTTCTGGAGTCATAGTAGTCTGCTTCTTTAAATGGTTAGATATTGGTTATTGTCTTTGCACCATCCAGAAGCTGTTCAGTTTCTCCAGTGGTACACCTGTGGAGCTGTGGTGTAGTTCTAAGAAGTGTCTGAGTAAGGGCACTACTAGATTTGGTCGCCAGTCATTGCTGCATTTTCTAGGTGCAGCTGACTTATGTATAGCTTCTCTGGCAATATAGACACTATCAGGGCCCACAGTGCTGCTTGGCTTAGGGGATGGCCCCACATGAGCCCTCAGTGGTGGCAGGCCTCCTGGCTGCTAAAAGTGGCAAGCTACTTATGCTGACTGTCCATTGTCATGCCAGTCGAAACTATAGTGTATCTCAGGGAAAGGAGGAGAGAGGAATGTCACCACACTTGGCCACTAGGGACCACCATGCTCTCTAGATGTGTTTGTCTTAAAAACTACTTTTCTGTTGAGATGGTCACTGTGCAGCAGCTGCCAAAAGTAGCTGGGCCCTCAGAGGTGGCAGGCTCCACCTCCTGGCTGACAGAGGCAGTACCTTGTAGGCCATTCCCAGCTAGTATGATGTGACTTAAGTAAGGGAGGATTTAGGGCACTGCTGCACTTGGCCACCAGCCACCACTGATCTTGAGGTGCTATCATCTTAAAAACAGCTTTTCTGCTGGGAGAAGACAGGCAGCATTGCTCAGCGTGGAAATTAGCCCCAGGTGATACCTCAGACATGGCTAACTCCAGCTGACCAAGATGACATCCCACCTGAGCCACCTTTCCTGCACTGACTCAGCAGTATGACGCAACTCAGAGAACAAAGTGGGGAGGGGCGCTGGTGACCACTGTCAGCAGCTGCAGCTGAGTTCTCTAGATATGGCTGTCACAAGCACAGTCTCCCTGCTGTGGGATACACTATTTACTTAAGCATTGCAGTTCAGCGTAGTACCCAGCTTGTGTCAGGCTCATAGACTTAGTGGTCCCAGTCCCAGCCTCCCAGTTAACAAAGAAGATGTCTGTACCTGTAGTCGTCTCAAATGATGCACCAGCAGAAGCAGGACTCAGTGCACAGCTGCCTTGCCTCCAACAGAGGTAGTTTCCCTCTTCCTGTCACCCAGTGCAATCTCACAACTCTGGGCCATATCTGGAGTCTCCCAGAATGGTCACACTGCTCTATTCAGTTATATTTCTAGGCCTTCATTCTTAGAGGGAATTGAGATGCGTGTCTAGTCCAGCATCTTGGCCTCTCAACATGTCATCATTTTAGGAGGAAACCACCTTTCTTAACAAGCACTGGCTTTTGCTGTGTAAGGGCTCTCTAACAGATACATAGCCTGGCTCAGGTGCCTCCTTCTGTCCACTGTCCTCTAGAAGAACGCAGGTAGCTGGAGTCCAAGGGAGTTAGATAGGCAAAAAAATTGTCAGCAGTATCACTCTTAACTACACATGAAGGCCTTGTGAATGCATCTCAGGACAGAGCTTACTTTACGCAGGCTCTGGATGCAGTTTTGGTTACAGGTGCTCTCTCCCAGCAATGTGGTAACATGCCTAAGTTTCTGAGCTCAAAAGCACCTTCACTTGGCACATTTTCTCTTTAACTATATTATAAGACCTGATGGGTGAGATGAGACAGCAGCAAATATATGACTCAGATATGGAGTCAGAAGTTTTGCCTGGCCTGGAGATAATCTGTCTCATTGCATCTACAAATTGTTACATTTATAGTAAATATTCTGATTTCTAGGGCTTGTGACCAGTAATCACTACTACCTGTGAAAAGTAAGTCCCTATGTTATCGTTCCTCTGTCCTGTACAGATTTAGAACACTCTCCTTAGCTCCATGAATTAAGCCTAAGAGGAAACAGAGATTGGTGGTAGAAATTACAGTTTTGATGAGACATTCCTTCAGTTGTCTTAGGGTCCCATTCAGAGACTGACCAGCAGGGGGTCATATATACCCTTAGGTAGAGTAACCAAGACTGGGACTGAGACGCAGTTAAATTAACAGCAAGTGTTGCATTGTGCTTTTTACAGATTGCATAAAACTTAAAAAGAAATGGAGCCTTGTAAGTGTGTGTGTGTGTATAGTCAAGTGCCATCGAGTTGGATCCAACTCATGGCCCCTAATAGGCAACCTTTATATAATGTTTCATGATTCCTGAGGTTAAGATATGTGCTTTAAATTTGATTTGTATTTCTTCAATTCCATAATATGTTTGAGTTTCACAAAGAAGTACCTTAAACAATGGTATGCCACACAAAATCCACCAAAAAAAAGAAGCAAACTTGTTGCCATTGGACGGATTCCAACTGATAATTTAGTGTCCACAGAGAAGTTTGAAAACTGTAAAACAAGTGCTTACATAGAAATTATTACTTAAGGTGTTAGGAAAGTTTTAACTTTGTACATTAATATGTAGCTAACTAAGAAAATGCTAACACTTTCATTTACTCTAGCCACCTTACCTCCCAAGGGTCACAAAGCCAGTTGAAAAATAATGGCATTTTTCCAAGTAGCCCTTAAAGTCGTTTGTTATACTGAATGAAGCATTCAGAATCATCAGTTTCATTTCTGCCTTTAAGAGGACTATCTATCACTGTCTCCCATCCTATTTCATTACTGTCTTAGTTTCTTAGTGCTGTAGTAACAGCTATACCACTTGTGGGTGGCTTTGAAGAACAGAAATGTATTTTCTTGTGGTTTGGGAGGCTAAAATTCCAAATCCAGGTCCTCACGCTGTTGATGACGTCCTTCTTGTTGGTGGCATTGATTGTTTCCTGGGTTGTTGATATTCCCTGGCTAGTAGATAACCTTCACATGGCATCTGCCCTCTTCTATTGGTTGCATTTTCTTGTGTCTGTTCTGTTCTTTTATAATTCAGAAGTGATTAGATCTAGGACCCACCTGTCATGGATTGAATTGTGCCCACCCAAAAATATGTGCAGCCATGTGCCTGGGCTAAGATTCCCTGTATTCTATGATTGTCCTCCATTTTGTGATTTTCCTGTGCTGCATGTTAAAGGATTAGAGTGGGACTGTAAACCCCTTCGTAGGATCACCCCCCTGCTCCACTGTAAAGGGAGTTTCACTGGAGTATGGCTTGTCCCACCCTTAATCCTTTCATCCTACAAGAGATAAAAGGAAAGGGAAACAAGCAGAGAATTGGGAACCTCACACCATCAAGAAAGCAGCACCAGGAAAAGAGCGTGTCCTTCAGACCTGAGGTACCTGCACCAAGATGCTCCCTGAACAAAGACTGACGAAATACTGGACTTTCCTCCAGAGCCAACAAGGGAGAAAGCCTTCTCCTGGAGTGGATATCCTGAATCTGGACTTGTAGTCTACCAGACTGTGTAAGAAAAAAGCTTCCTTTGTTAAAGCCATCCACTCTGTGATATTTCTGCTAGAGCAGCCCTAGCTAACTAAAACACCACCCTATTCACGTAAGATCTAATTAACATAACAAAGAAAACTCTATTTCCAAACTCAATCGAATCCACACGTACAAAGGACCAGTAATTCAGCATATATTTGGGAAGGAGGGCACAATTCATTCATAGAAACCACCCATGGGACTGTCCTGTCATCCACGTTACAGGTTCAAATTAAAGGAACCGTGGTGCACAGCAACTACTCAGTGGGGGTAAATGTTCAAGCCAGGGCTCCTGTCAGCGTGGTCTCAGAGGGCACACATCTCTTCATCCCCAAGACCCGTTCCTCCACCATTGTCCTCAGTGGGTCCCAGTCCTATGACCCTGACAATCCTGGCATGCGTCTCAGGTGAGCACTACAGGTACTGTGTGGCTGCTTTACCCTGCACTCATGTTTATCTATGTCCTCCACCTTCTCCAAATGCAAGCTTTGGAATTTAGCATTGTAGTGTTAGAATCCTGCCCAAACAGGTGTATGTATATTTTTTAGTGCATCAATGGCCACAGGGGCACCCAGGCCTGTGCAGCAACTGCATCTGTTTCAATTACAGAGTCTTTTGTATCCCATGTGATGTTGCAGATTGTGTCTTCCTCTGCATTAAGACCTCTTTAAGTCTAAGGACCCACTGAGTTGAGTTCTTGCTTGACCCAGAGTAGGCATGAGTATCTTTGTTAAATGTGTCTGATGTGATCTTGCAGCAAGCACTCTCTTGAGACTGGAAGTCAAGACTCATGGCATTCATATCCTGGCTTGGTTACTTCCTTGTCCAAGACTGGTAAATCTCCATGACTCTCCAAGATTTATTTAATGCTAAACACTGAAATAATACCATATGCCATCCGCTGTCTATCACATGGGATGGTCAACAGGGTTAAATGCCATGCTTGTGAAGTACACTGTTATTAGCAGGAGGGGTCCTAATCTTCAGACAGGGGAGAAGCTGAGAGTAGCTCAAAACACAGGGCTTGCAAAGGCTGACAGAGCACAGGGGGTACCTATGAGGGGAATGGAGACTGTAAGGAAGACCAGAAGCAAGGACTTGTTCATTGTTAGGGGACACTGGGAGTTGGTGGGAGACATGCTGCACTGACTTCCAAAGTTTCCCTATTACTCAATAAGATAAGGGAAGCAGCACCTCCTCCACCTAGCTGTCCCTTTGAGCCCCCAAGAGAGTGACAGGGTGAGGTGCAGTGGTTCATATTTATGTGCTCTCCCCGGTACCCTCCCTACTCAGGTACCACTGGAGATGTGAGCCCGCTGGGGCCCCTGAAAACTCATGTTTCAACGGCCGCATGCCCAGTGCCCTGGACACCACAGCTCCAGTCATCTCCTTTGCAGCAACAGATCTCAATGACGGCTATGACCAGTTCCAGGTGACACTGAAGGTGTCTAGTGGCAACCGGACCTCTTCTGAAGCACAGGTTTTCCTGTCCCTCCGCTCTGAGCCAGCACTCAGGTACCACCTGCCCAAAGGCTATGCTCCACAGATGTCTGCATGCGTCCTGGAAGCTTTTGTCACCACAGAAGGAGTCTGGGGCTTGGTAGGGACTTTAGGAAGTTAGTCTCTACTGATGCATAGGGGCAGGGCTGCTTACAACTGAGGTCTGGTTAAGGCCCAGCAGACAGAGCAGCTGTAGGTGCAGAGCTTACAGGTAAGTGGTCAGGCAGTGAGAGCTGGGCAGCGGAGAACGGACATCCAGCCCAGGGAGGTGAGAACACATGGTCCAAAGACTTCAGTGTCTGCAGGGGCCAGAGTGAAGCAAAGCAGCCTAGTCCGCAGCCTGGAGGGTCAGGGAAGAGATTCTATTTCTCTCTGAAACTATAAGGGATGAGGTATCAGTGGAAGGTATGCCTTGACAAAAATAAATAATAAATAAAAAGAAGGTAAAACCAAACCAACAAACCCTGTAATACAAGCTCCAGTTGCACCTAAGGGTCAGGTCATCCCCCCAGGTACTGAATGAAGTATAGCAGCAGAACCAAAGACAACTCCAAGACAGAATTCCTTTTGGCTGTGCACCTGCCTCCCCTCTCCAGAGGGATTGGGTCATTGAATCCAAGAGGTGGGCAGAAATCAAGTCCTGTTACGCCCTTGTACTGCCTGGTGGCTGCCTGGGAAGATAAGGCTTGTTCCCACCACTAGACCTCTGCAAACTAAAGCCAAACCAAACCAGTTGCAGTGGAGTTGATTCAGACTGCAGGGTGTAAGATGCATAAAAATAATGTGCAGTATCTTATGGATCAGTGAATTTCTGAGGACATACGGAACTAGTGACGCAAACTAATACACTTCCCAGGGTGAACAGGTTTCAAAGATGCAGTGAAGTGGGAGATGATACAAGCAGAATGATGCCTTGGGGGCCAGAAGGACCATTGCAAGGGGAACCCCCTTAACTTGAATTCAGGGTTTTAGTTCTGAAGTTTTATGATGGGCCCCAAATGTTGGTCCTCAAAGACTATGCCAAACTTTTCAGAGGTCCAGAAAGATCCAGGCCACTTCCCCCAGCCCCTTTTTTAATAGCTCTTGATATATGTTAAAAATGGAAAAAGCCAAAAAGAGAGTTACAAAATTTTGGGGGTATAATGTAAATCATTGCATTGAAAAAGTTAAACATTTTTATTCTAAAAATACAATATGCTATATAATTCTGCTATTCATGATACAGTTACAGAATTTATTTTAACTCATTCCTAAAGCACTGAAGTTGTTGAATGAATATCTTCTTTCAATCCTGTTAGGAAATATTTGGGCCTGTATGGCAGTGTCCCTGTGAGATCTGAGACCAGCCCATCCACCTCTGCCATATACATGTGCTCATACATACTCGCACTCTGACACACTCACACACCTACATAGTCACACACTTAAGCCCATAGACATATTCAGTACACATACACATCCACACACTCTCACATTCACACACATTCTCTCTCACACACACAGACACAGACACAGACACACACCATAGGACAATCGAGGCCCTTTGTAGCTCCTGTGTTCTGTCTAGACCCTCTTGGGTCTCCTGTGCTGGGAGCTTCAAGCCGAGGCAGGGGTTTGAGAGCACCTGTTTCCAGTGCACTGTGCAGTAAGCTCAGTGTGTGAAATGCTGTATACCACATACCCACTCAATCTTCATTGACCTTGGTCTTTTAAATTTTCCACAAGTGCCACAGGGGAAAAAGAAATCTAATCATTCCAGACCACACTGTGATATTCTGAAGAATTAGTATCTGGAAAAGGTTGGGTTAGCAAAAGAGAATAAAGACATTATAGTAGTCCCCCCTTACCTATGGGTTGTATGTTCCAAGACCCCAAGGGGATGCCTGAAACGTCAGATAGTACTGAACCCTACATATGCTATGATTTTTCTTATGCATACATATTTATATTTTATTTTTATATTTATAAATTAGGCAGAATAAGAGATTAACAACAGCTGCTAATAACAGAACAATTATTAAATAAAATAAGGTTACTTGAAAACAAGAACTGTTATATCTGATAATCTAGGTGGCTACTAAGTGACTGATGGGTAGTGATATGCAGTGTGGACACACTGGACTACGGAGTAGTACATCTTCTGGGTGGGATGAAGTGTGGCACTGACTGTGGATCATGTAAAATTGGCAACTTCAATATTTTCTCCATTTATCATGATGTTGCTTATTGATTCTATTGTGAGGAATTTTGTTTTATGTTGGTGTGTAATCCATACTGAAGGCTGTGGTCACTGGTTTTCATCAGTGAGTGCTTCAAGTCGTCTTCACTTTTAGCAAGCAAGTTGTATCATCTGCACATTGCAAGTTAAGGCCTTTTCCTCCAATCCTGAAGCCTCATTTTTCTTTAGTCTAGCTTATTGAATAGTTTGCTCAGTGTACAGACTGAATGAGTAGGGTGAGAGGACACAACCCTGATGCACGCCTTTCCTTGACTTTAAACCTCACAATGTCCCCTTGTTCTGTCTGAGTGACTGTCTCGTGGTTGTGATATGGCTATTGAATCTACATAATAAATATGCAAGATAGGGCAATTTAAATAAATACGAATAATATGAGGTCTCTGGGTGACATAAATGACTAAAACCCACCTTGAGGCTGTGTGGAATAAAGCCCTGGCAGGGAGCTTTTATAAAGATTACAGCCAGAAAAATCATAGGGTGCAATTCTACTGTGTCACACAGGGAGTCACCATAAATTGGAGTCAACTCTACAGCAGTGCATTTGATTTGGGGAATGTGCGTGAATGTGAACAAAGAGCTCTCATGTTATTTTCCTCAAACCGCAAACCCAATGTGCATTTCTAGGTTTATCCGTATTTCTCGGGTCAACTTTAAAAATAGCTTTGTTAACTGGAATGAAGAACTTTCTCTTGAAGCTGTGTGTGAAGACTGTGGTGATATACAGAATCTCTCTTATTCCTGGGACCTCTTTTTAGTCAACGCAACAGATCGGAATAGTATGCAAGGTAAAAATTGTTTTATTTTGTTGACTGAGGGGAAAAAAGTCAGGCTTATTTTGAGATTGCTTTAACTTTACAAAATTCATTTCGTTCTGAAGTAAGTGTATCTGATCGTCTCTACTGACCTACTGTGCTTCCCTACTTTCTCTTGTTTTTATACTCCTGTAGATTGCTATGATAGCAGCATGTATGTATGATTAAAATGCTGTTTCTAACCCTTGTTGCTATATCGGAGGCTGAGTCCATATTCATTTAGAACAGATGTAGTGACTTAATGAATACAGTGACTTCTTTGAAATGACAAGTGCTTTGACTTACTGTTCTAGAAGCCAAAGTCTCTTCATGATCTTGCTCGCTCTTCAGGACAGCTGTGCTTGAAGGAATGTGCCTAGGAGTTGGAGTCAGAAGACCCTGTTCAGTCCTGACTCAGCCCCACTTTAAGCACTTCTCTGTGACTCACTTTTCTTGGGTAAAAAGTGAAGATCACAATAGTTCACAGAGTACTTATAGATTAAATAAAGTGTGAAAACTTGCTGGCGCTGGTGGTGTGTGACACCTGAGTGTGAACCAGGACCAATGTTGAATTCTCATTCAGGTGGCTAAATGATTCTTGTTATGAGAGAGTAACTGAATGGAGCACAAAAGAGCCCTCATTTCTGAGCTGGATGGTGAGTTCTTTCAGTAGAAGTTTGTACTCATTACACCTTCACTGACCTTATAAACAACTTACAGTCCATTCACTGGGCCTTAGAAAGGTTTCTGTAAGCAAACCTCTGAGTATAGCTAGTCTCAGTGGCTAAAGGGATATGAAGGCACAGAGGACACTCTTGTCTTTCTTTGCAAGAGCTCACACCAAAGATATTAGAGAAACTTTCAGTAGAAGCACATCCAGAGACTAAACTCACAGCAAAATGAAAGATTGCTCCTACTTGAATATATCTCACCCTCCCTGTGTATCAGTATAATACATGTGGCTTTCCTATGGTAGAAACTCAAGACTTACTTTAATGAGCTATCAGTTTTATGTTCAAGGAAATGTTGTCTTTGCTATTGATTTTTTATTGTTGCTGTAAATTCTAAGGACAACAGTTTTTAGAATTGTTACACTAGCCACTGACAAGTAAGTGAGTGGAGATTAGTGGAAACTCTGTGTGCCCAAAATAGTTTATAAAATATCCATGAATAATCCATGCCAGGCAAAGAAGTATCTTCAGAAAACAGCATTTATTGACATGCAGTAAAGACAACCTAGAAGACAGAGAGACCCACAAGAGTGGGTGCCTTCATTGACTTGGGACCGGAAGAACCGGATGGTGCCTGGCCACCACCAGTGATAGCCACGATGGAGCTCACTAGGTTGAGTCTCACTGGCAACACAAGAATAAAAAGGGGTGCATCCTGAGATCTCCACTAAAAGACCTCAATTGATGGTCCAGTGGTTTCAGGGTTCCCCTGAGAGCATGGCCCCTGGCCCCGATGCTACCCTTACCCATAAATTATAACGAAGGTCCACTCTTTGGACAGGAATGGATTGGACTTGGCAATGCAGAGTGACCATATATTGGATGCACTTTATGGTTCTATACATCTATAGGATATCATCCTGCTGACCTCTGGCTGGAGGAAGGAGAGTGGGTGGAGAGGAGGGGAAAGGAGACTGTTGGGAGGATGAGACACATGTGGAGCAGAGAGGAATAGTGTGCTGTCACTGGACAGGGAGAGCAGTGGAAGCTCATATAGGTGGGCATGTAAATTTATATGGGAATGTACATTTTCACTCAGTCGTGTTAAATAAAAAAATTAAATTAAAAAAAAAGAAAACAGCATTTATGACAAGTACTGAAATTGTACCCCTGCAGTTGCATGGTGAGCATAACAAACATTCAGGAATAATCTCGATGTTTCACCCCAGAATTTCAAGATGAATACATGCAGTAGTGGCCACGTGTCAGCAGAATACCTTGCCTCCTCTTGTCTGGCTGCCTTAGTCCTGTGCCTTTCATATTTGTGGTGCCTTAGAATGTCATTTTGCACCTGTTAGACTGGCACCTGGGGCAGGTCCCCTCTCTGCAGCATACCTCCACAGTCCCCACTGCTGTGCCTCTGTGTCTTCCATGCTTGAGGAGGGATGTTGAGCCATACCGATTTAACAGAAATTTCTCAGTCCTCCCCCCTCTCACCTCTTCAAGTACCGCCCAGGGCAGAAGCTCTGCCTACCGTACCTTAGATGTGTCTCTAATGCTGTAAGATTTGGCAAGCCACCCTCTCGGGTCAATAGGGGACTGAGGGAGAGCAGATTCCGGGTAAAATGGTTGCATAATCCTAGGTCCTCCTCACACGTATTTTGTGTGCCACTGTTAGCCTAAATGCTACCAAGCGGAAGCTGTAGCTCTACTGCATTTATTTTACAAATGTAGATTTTCAAATTATGTCAGATTTGTGTAAAGCAGAGCATGCTTGTACAATTCACAGAATTTTAAAAATTAAAAAAACAAGATTTGTTTCAAACTTCTAATACTGTTAAATGTTTGTTTAAGCCCCTTTGTGTCGAGTTGTAGAGCTGCTGGACTCTTCGAGATTTGGTGCAACTTTGAAGCTATTGGAGTCAACCCCACTGTTGATGGAGCCCAACACAACAGACTCGGGTTTAATAACCATGCCATTCTCCCAGGAACCTCTGCAGAAGGCAGTTGGCCAGTCTACCCCTTCAGCCATGGGGAGACCCTCCCAGGAAACCAGAATGAGTATCTACCGGGTTTTTGCTGCTGATGCTGATGCTTCAGGCCAAGAAGATGCTCCTGGGAAGGCAGCACTACCCCCAGAGCCAGAGTTATTGGAAGAAGGGTCCCCAGTGACTAGCCCCTGGGAGGGAGACAGGCCATCAGGAAGTCTACACCCACAGAAACTGTCCTCCGACTTCACTGGTAATCACCCACTGTCTTTCATGTTGTCTCTTTTGTCTGTGCCTCCAAGTTTCCTTTGGAAGTAATGTTTGTGGTGGTTTAGGTATGAAACCACACCAACACAAGCCTTTAAATTGGAGAGCACCAGGTTTGTACCACACGTGCTAAAGTGTGCAAGTCTAGTCTCAGTGTCTTCATCTCAAAGCTAACAAAACAGTGGTGCTCGTTGTATTGGTTTCTGAGAATGCAGTGAGATCTCTTAGGTATAGTATCTGGGCTATAGTAAGTGTTGAATAAATAAAGTTTTCTCATCCCTCTCTCTTTCTGGAACCATCAGTTGTTTCACTTTATCTTTGGTCATTGGTTTTTAGGTTGGACTGCAACTATTTCTGTGCTTTAAAAGCTGAGAGAAAAGTTCATTGTCAATGAGGAAAGTTTGACCGCGTTTGCCCTGATATTCTTAACCCACTGCCTCCATCAGAGATTTTGCTGCTCGCTCCAGCAACAGTACTTTCTTTGCCCTATGCTGTCTACAAATGCCCAGTGCACTCAAGGCTTCCCTTTGGGGTTAGCTGGTAGGCAGAAGCTCTGAGGATGCCTCAGCCTTTTGGAAGGGAGGACTGAGGGACAGAAGAATGGCACTTGCATCAAAGTACATTTATGTACATTTCTGTTCTTTAAAGAGAAGAGAGAAAGAAATGTTCTGTAAAAGAACAATGTAAATCATGCCAAACAGAAGAAAGAGTGGTGGACCTGGAGTGCAAAGAGCTCAGGTTGGAGTATGGACCTCTTCTTATCCTGGCTGTTTTAGAAAACCACATAGCTACGTGTAATTCTATCTCCTTTTTGAGAGGTACGGGGACAGTGACATCTGTCTCCCCCAGTGGTTATGATAATAAAGTGAAACAGTGTATTGGAGGATATTTTGTAGTCTAGAAATATAATATACAGACTCTAGAAATAGACCAGTGATTAAGGTTTTGGTTTCTCCAGAGAGTCAGTATTAATTTCAGTGGAATCTCTGATTGTAAATGAATTGTGATTTTTCCCTGTCACACAGATTTTGAAGCCTACTATGAAGATATTCAAGAAGCAATCCCCTCCAAAGGAAGACAACCAGGTGACTACGATTCTGGTTACTGCCTCTGTCCTTAGCCCTCTGTCTGTTCTTCCTTCACTCCTACCTGTCCTTTAGCCTCTTTTCTGAAATCCAGGCCTAATGTGCCACTTCATTCCATCAAGGCAGCTCCTCAGAGTCAAGTGGAAAAATCTAGACTCCTCTTCATGGCACAACATGACCCAAACCTAATGCCTAGCTCACTTGCTTATATATTGTGCCTCAAAAACTGACTGTAGTCTTAGGCCCAGAGGTGGGCGTGCTACTTCTTCTATGGCTTGGTTTGTGGGTTCCTCTGCCTCTTTCAGAGTCTCCCAACTTGTTTACCTGCACTTCCTCTTTTCAGGTTTATTCGGTGACTACCTCTCTAGGAAGGTTCCTTCTGTCATTTCTTGTAATCCTTGCAGTTATTTCACCACACAGAAGCCAGAGTCATTTTTGGAGCTTAAACTGATTGCCACTCTCCTGTACTAATACTCCAAGGGCTTTTGTTTATGCTTAGGATAAACACCAAAGGTGATGGCCCAACATTGGCCCCTGGCTATTTCTTCAGCCTCGTTTACCACCAGCTTTCCTTGATACTCACCCCTAACCAAAAAATAAAATATCATTCCCATAGCATTTTCTTTTTACCCAACCTGGAACCTTTTTCCTTTAGACCTTCAAATCTTTGCTCTGAAGTCGTCCTCAGAGAGCGTCTCCCTGTCCTCATTCCTTGTAGTCCTGTCACTCTGTAGATATATACCCTCTTTATTATTCTTGGTGACACTTACCATTACCTGACTTCTTGCTATTTATGTGAGTATTGTTTATTCTTCTCACTGCCTGTTTAGTAAATTTCGGTTAGCATGAACTCTGTTGATGTAGCTCACTGCTTTAACTTCAGGTTCTAGAATAGAACAGGGCTTAGTAGCCCATAATCAATATTTGTTGAATAAATGTGTGAATGGAGAAACAATGCAATTTTACTACTAATTGTATGAGGACTGCCAATTAGGTTCAGGAACTCATCCTACGTACCTCATTGCTGAATATCACTATGGTCGCCTTCAAGTACTGCCCTTGGGAAGCTATACACTGATGTCCCCGGCGCCTAGACCACCCTTCAAAGCAGTTTTGGAACTTTTTTCGGAGTGGCCATCAGAGCTGTTGTTATATTATCCTTGATGTCCTGAATGTCATCAAAATGCCTTCTGTTTAATATTTCCTTTATCTTCAGGTAAAGAAAAAGGTCTTTGGGGAGCAGACGATGTGAGTAAGGAGCATGTTCCAATATAGTTATTTGTTTGTTTCCCTCACTGACAACTATAGAATTAAGTTCACCAACTTGCCACTTTGCCAACGCACACAGTGGCCATTCCAGAAAGAGTCCCAAAGTTTCTTTGAAGAGTATACTGGGCAGTGGCATCAGCATATAGCTTCCCAAGGGGAGCCAAGGAGAGTACCTCAAAGGTGACCATAGGGATTTTCAGCAAGGAGGTATGTAGCACTTGAAACAATTGGTTTGTGGACTTAATTGTTGGACCTTGTATAATAACAAAGTACACCTTTTGAATATGATTAATTTCTATAGATACAGTTTTAGATATGTGGTATCCAGCAATGTAGAAATAGTTATAAATGTAATTTTAAAGTCATTAATAATTTGAGTAGTATGAATTTTCTTTCTTTGTCATCAGCTGGCTTGATTTATCTTCTCAGGGAATAATATCAACTTACCTGGATCAGAACCAAGTGGAAACTATCACAAAGACCTCAGTGACGGGGATAACCTTGTTGGCCCATTCCACTTCCCAGGCAGTGCTGTGCCTTCCCTGCTGGTTGACTGGCCCAAGTCCCTGATTAGCCGGACTATTTTCCAAGACTATACCTCATCAGGTATGACCGCCCCCTGGGCATTCTGGATTTTGTAACTATTTCAGAATGGTTTGCATTTTATCCCTTTAATCTCTTCTGTAGATTTTTTAAAAATAAATATATATTTTGAATTCTTGTTTCTAGGGGTTATTTATATCTTTCATACTTTTTCAAATCGAGTTTGTCTCTCTGTAGACAACATATAATCTCGGGCTCTTTTTCCAAGGGTAGAATTAAGCCCTCTACCCACAGAAACTCTATGTTTGCAGATTGAAATTGCAGAGGAAGACAGCTGTTACACGTCTTCTGTAGGTACATGCCCAAGAGAATCAATATTAACTATGTGTGCCTCAAGATCCCTGTCTGCATACTTCTCTGTTACGATCATCTGTTGTGTATATGAGTCCTTTGCATGTATTGACCAAAACAAAGCTGTTCCTGACTTACAGCTGAGTTTTCCATCTATTTTTCCCACCATAAGTTTAGTTCAATTTGTTGGACTACATTGTTAATAGTAATACCTGAGATTACAGAATAACAATAATCTTCTCTGCATCTTAGAATACTGTTAGATGATTTTCTCCTTACCCTTTTCTCACAACACTTCAGGAAAGACTGCTTTAAAATTATTATTTTTAAACTTGGCCCTATTTATATAATTGGTTCTGTATTTGACATCTTTCCTATTTTCAGAGAAAGTAGTGAAGATAGACCAATGTCAGTCTCTACCTGCTGAGAAAGTTATCCACTCCCCTATGGTCAGTACTTACACCCAGATTTCAGTATATTTTCATAACAAATACCCTGCAAAGACTTAAAATTGCACTAAAATAAATTGATCATATTTCATTCATAAAAAATTTATAAAATAACCCAATTAAATATTAAAGCTGATTATAAATATATAAAATAAATTCTCATGAATATTCTCTTAATGTTTGGGAAATTAGTGCCAGGGATGAATGGGTCATTCTCAGGACAGCATCTGTTAGGCAGGGAGGCTTGGAGATGAGCTTTAGCTCTTTAAAGGGGACTGTTAAAGAACAAAATGGTTTCCCAAATCAAAGCAGGTGCATTTATTTGTGTGTGTGTGAGCTATAATGAAGGAACTTGCCCTACTTCTTTTAAGTGTGTGTGTGTGTGTGTGTGTTGCTTTAAGAAGTTTGCAATCCAAGTCAATTTGTCGTACAAAAACTTACACACACACTACTAAGTAACTCTTACTTTCCCTGCTCTGTGATAGCATACTTCTCGTTTTCACCCTATATTTTCCTTGTCATTCAGTCAGCTTCTTTCTTCCTCTGCTATCTCATCTCAGTTCAGGACAGAAGCTGTCTAGTTAACCTCATGTGTATACTTAAGCAAAGAAGCACACTGTTTGCCAGTATCATTTTATATCTTAGAGTCTAGTCTAATCTTTGACTGTAAAGTTGGCTTTAGGAATGGTTTCAGCTCTTGGCTAATGGGGAGTCTAGGGGCTATGTCTTTTTGTGACCCCAAACAAACCCCTTTGCTGTTGGGTCTATTTTGATTCATAGCAAGCCTGTAGGACAAAGTAGAATTGCCTCATAGAGTTTCAAACGAGCACTTGATGAATTCAAACTGTTGGCATTTGGGTTAGAAACCATAGCTCTTAGCCGCTACATTGCCAGGGTTTTATCTTCTGGTGTTTGTAAACGCACTGTTTTGTAATCTGTTTATGCCATTTATTAGGTCTCCCAGTATTGTCCCTAGTTTTTTCTCTATGATCTTTATACTTTGAGATTTGATATTTAGCTGTTTGATCCATTTTGAGTTAATTTTTCTGCATGGTGTGAGATGGGTCTTGTTCCATTTTTCTGCAGATGGATATCCAGTTATGCCAACACCATTGGTTAAATATAGACTATCTCTTGTCCAATTTATGCACTTTTGGCATTTGTCAAATATCAGCTGCTCATAGGTAGATAATGTTATATCTGGATTCTCAGTTTTGTTTCATTGGTCAGCATATCTGTTCTTGGACCTATATCAAGTTGTTTTGACTACTATGGCAGTGTAATGGGTTCTGTGGTCAGGAGTGTAACGCCTCACACTTTATTTTTTTTTACTCAGTACTGCTTTGCTTATCCAGGGCTTCTTTTCCATATGAAGTTGCTACCTTGTATCTCCATCTCACTAAAAAATACCGTTGGAATTTGTATTATGTTATATCTATTTGTGGATCACCTTGGGGTTTCCTATCCATAAGCAAGCTAAGTTTCTCTACTTACGTAGATTTCTTTTGACTTCTTGAGATAAAGTCTTCTAATTTTCTTTGTATGGGCATTTTACGTCTCTTGTTAGATTTATTCTGAAGTATTTTATCTTCTTGGAGCTACTGTAAATGGTATTGCTTCTGTGATTTCCTACTTGATGGTCTCTTTGTTGGTGTAAAGGAATCCAGCTGATTTTTATATGTTTATCTTACACTCTGATACTTTGCTGAACTCTTCTATTTGTTTCAGTAGTTTTCTTGTGGATTCTTTAGGGATTTCTATGTGTAAGATCTTGTCATCTGGAGTACTTCCTGTATTCATTCAACCCATTCCTGTCCCACCACCTCCATCCTCCCATCTCATCTCTGTACAGAAGCTGCTCCAACAGTGTCATGTATGTATTTAAGCCAGGAAGCACATACTCCACTAGCATTGCTCTCTGTCCAGTCCAATCTTTGTCTGGAAAGTTGGCTTCAGTACTAGTTTCAGCTTCCGGCTAGCGGAGAATTCAGGGGACATGTCCTCAGGGGACACTCTAGGTTGTCAGACCATCAAGTCTTGTCTTTTAATAGAGTTCTAGATCTATGCTCCGTTTTTCTCATACCACATCATGAATGCTATGTTTTGTTCCCTGTCAAGGCAGTCATTGGTGGTGGCTGGGCACCAACTAGTTCTTCTAATCTCAGGCTGATGTAGTCTCCTGATCATATGGCCCCTTCTCTAGTACTCCAGTCTCCAGTACTCATATTTACCTTGGGTCTTTGATGTCCTTCATTCACTGTGCTCTAGGTGGGTTAGGAGCAGTTAATGCTCCTTAAATGGCAACCTGATAGATTTTAAGACCCAAAATGCCACTCCATGGGCTGCAGAACATTTGCTTGAAGAAAAAGAAAAAAAAAACTTTAGTTATGCCTGTTGACCTAAATATTTCCTAAAAACATGATCCTGAAACCCATCACACTGCTACTCTGATCTTCAGACTGTTGGGTTGTATTTAGAAACGCTCAAGTCTACCTCTTTACATGGTTTGATATTGACTATTGTCTCTGAGCCATCAGTAAGCTGTTGTATTTATTTATTTATTTTATGTTTGCTTATTACTTCTTAGCTTCTTGTTTTATTGTGTTTTAAAATGTCTGGATAAGCTGGTTGAGTGTGACAGTTTGGTTATTCATGCCTTTGGAGCTTTAGTGTCCTGTTAGCAGGTGGTTAGAGCTATTAGGAGATGTGCAAGCCTAAGAGTCCATTTATTTTTCTTATATGGATTCAACATAGGTATCCATGCTCTCAGTCATCAAATGTGTGGTGCAGACTCTCTCCTAATGTCCTAGGTGGGCAGGGATGATTGGTGTAGGCACAAGCATCTGACTGCAGGTGCTGAAATAGATAGGGGGCTGACAGCTATCCCCATTTGTCTGTAAGGATGGTGGGCCCCCTTTCATCTGATTCTAGGTACAGAAACTGTTTCTGCACTGAATTTATAGATGAGGGGAGTCAGCAGGTTTTGCCCACTTCCCATAGTTTGTTAAATGGTTCCCTTTCCAAGTCTTGGAAAATGCTTCAGGGCAGGCTTAAGGAGTCCTACTTCTGGCTCAGTTAATGATGTCAGACTCCAGAGTCTGGCACAGTTCAGAGAAGGGAGGGGCAAGCACTGGAAGAATGTAGAGAGGTTTATTTCAACAGAAAGATTTAGATCCATGTGCATGGTAGATGAGACACGAACCACTTAGCTCTTGAAGATCTGGTGTCGTTTTTCACTGGTTCTGTAGGCATGAGTGGGTTCTAAAGTCATTTTCTCTGCTAAGAAGGATGCCTTCCAAGCACCACTACTCTGCTCACCACGATGGCCACATCCAGTTCCCAGGAAGTGAGGTCTGACCAGTACTAGTTACTTCTGGAACTACTTTCCCTTCCACATTGTTCAGTCTGATTTTGCAAATTTCCCTTTGATGTTCAGGGCTCCCAAGATGTGATATATAATCTGTTCAATTTGTTGTCTTGAGTACTTGTTGTTAGAGGGATCACAGGAAGCATCTGACTATTCCACCATCCTAGCTCACCTTTGTCTTACCTCGTTATTGAATCATCTTGTCCCTCAGAGTCCAACTAATGTATGTTTTCTTGTGTACACCTCCTTCTCTGCAGGTATCATGAAACAAATGGTGACAATAAAGCCATTTTCTCTAACAAGTGGAGAGACATACATCATACAAGCTTCTGTGGGTATGTGAGGCTTCCTATGGCATTTTGTGTAGGGAAAAGGGTTATAGTTGTCTTTTTTTTCCACCCCTAAAAATTATTTCTGACCCTTATAGTCTCTTGTTCAAGTGAGTTCTAACTTTTCCCTTCCACCATGCTGTCACTTTGCTGCCCAATTATATTAGAGGACGGGAGAAGGAGCCACTAACTCATATCTGTAAATTTACTCTGCCTCATGGACTTGGACCCTGATGGCATAGTGGTTAAGTACTATGGCTGCTAATCCAAAAGTCAGCAGTTCAAATCCACCAGGTGTTCCTTAGGAACACAATGGGGCAGTTCTACTCTCCTCTATAAGGTCACTGTGACACTCTCAGTTGGAAATCCACTTGATGGCAGGAGGTTTAGTTTGATTTTTGGCAATGCACTTGGTGGGTGGATCTGAGTGATGGCTGGGTAATCCCCTGAATTTTTTTGTTATGATTTTTTAAAATTTTTCCATCTCTTATTTGTGATGGACAACTGGATTAGTTGCTCCTTTGATTTGTAATTTGCAAAGAGTTGCTACATACATTTAAAACCATCAAAGTGTTATTACTGTTGCCTTGCATAGTTGATATTCATTTAAATTTACCCATATGTTTATCTCTTTAAGCACTTTTTATTCCTTTTTTGCAAGTCCGTGATTCATTCCGAGGTAGTTTTCCCTTGGCTTAATGAGGTAGTCCTTTATTATAGTCAGTTTTAGTGGAGTCTGCTGGTTGAAAAATTTCCTAAGTTTTTGTTTGTCTGAAGTTGTCTTTCATTTGCCTTTGTTTTTTAAGGATTTTTTTAAACTAAGTGAATTGAAGGTTGACAGTTGTTTCCTTTTATGCTTTTAAAGATGTCATTTCATTGTCTGCTGAATTTTATCATAAGCTGGTTTTCTGAAGCTTTACCATGCTGTGCATCAAGATGATTTCCTTTGTATGCATCCTCCTTAGTATTCATAGCCTTCTGGACTTCATAAGTCAATGACTTTCATTAGTTTTGGAAAATTCTCACCTACTGTCTCTTCAGACATTGCTTCTTTCACATTTTATTTTGCTATACACTGATACCAGCACCTAATCCACCCTTCAAAACAATTTGAGAACTCTTTCTGAAATGGCCATTGCACACAGTGCCATGGTTGCAAGCTGACGAACTTAATCGTACAGCTGTCTATGAGAAAGTTTAGCTGATAAACAGGTAGCTCTTTTGGAACACCTTCCCTACTCATCTGATCTGGTCCCCAGTGGCTTTTTTCTTTACTGAAAGATAAAGGAAATATTGAAAGGAAGACATTTTGATGGTGTTAAAGACATCACAGTGCTGATGACCATTCCAGAAAAAGAGTTTTAAAATTACTTTGAAGGATGCACTATATGCTGGCATCAGTGTATAGCTTCTCAAGGGGAGCATTTCAAAGGTGAAAGAGTGATAGTCACAAATGAGGTATGTAGCACTTTTTCTAGGATGAGTTCACAAACTTTGTTGGCAGACTTCCTGTATTTCCAGTTTTCAGTTCTGTTTTAACTACCGCCAAGGAGGAAACACAAGCTTAATTTTCTTCTGTAAACTTGATAGATGGAGCTCAGTAAGATCCTCAAGAATCATTCTGATTCCTGTGATTTTAGCTTTGTAAACATCCTTCTGCCCTTTCCATGACTCCAATTAGAAACTTTTTTGGCATAAGAGAGACACAATTTGCTTTTGTTTTGGTACCTATCCTTTGCCCTTCATTTAAACCTCTGTCCTTTTTCCTTTGACTTTATCCAAATAGCAAGTGTAAATGCTTTCTCTTAGACCCATCACATTTCCTGACTGGTGGAAGAGACTCTTGAGAGCCCCTCCACTGTCCACACACCCATCCTTGATTTGTCACTGAGGTGCAAATCTGGCTTGACATCTCCAGTCTCATCTCATCTCCTTTGCCCCCAGAGGCTCTCCACATCAGCAGCTGTCTTCTACGTGGCTCTAGGGCTTCCTTCTGTGGTTATTTCCATTGGAATGCCTATTCTATTCCCCTGTCCAAAGAAAGTTCATGCTATTCATACGCTGAAACTCTGCTTCTTTTTTTGAAGATTTTTTGGGTCAGCAAGGCAGAATCAGTTCATCTTTCTTCTTTGACTTTACTTTTGTTTTAGTGTATATCTTCCACAGTTTATGTGACTCTTATAAAAGATAATAGACCGACAATACCTAGCACTGCACCTGGTGTGTAGTAAAGGCTCAACACACCATACCTTGTATCACAGTGATGATTGACAGCCATCAGTGTCTTCAAACAGTTGATCATACAAATCTTACTTCTGTAATTTATCTCAAGAAAAAGTTATTAAAAGAACCTGTGTGTCTGAGGATACCCACTTTAAGGCAATCAAAAATAGCAAAAAATGAAAACTAATTGAAATGTTTCATCATTGGGAAATACTAGTTATTACATATCATATATATGTGTGTGCCACATGTATGTGTATATATAAAAAATATGGATTATTTGCTCAGTGGAATGTTATGCCACATTTACAACAGTGATTTTGAACACTGTGGTAATGAGCCAAATGTTTATGGTATTAATGACGTTAACAAAAGCAAACTGTAAGGTTGCATAAGTGCCATAAATTTGCATGAGCTATACTTACATGTGTATGAATAAGGGTTTAAGAGGTATCCAGGAGAATGAGGCTAATTCACTTTGGTAGGCTGATGTGTTCACTGATGTTTTGTCCTTTTTAAGACTTGGTTTCTGTTGGAGTTGTTGACTGAGCATTCACTAGATGGCACACATAGGCAGGGAGTGAGTGTCTGGTCTCCTTAGGACTCAGAATTGTGTCTATTCCTTCCAAAGGAGACCTGATAGCGTAGCGGTTAAGAGTTCAACTGCTAACCAGAAAGGGTTGGTGGCTCAAATCCACCAGCAGTTCTACTCTTCACATAGTAAGCAACTGGTAAGTATTTGTATGACATTGGTTTTGGTTCTCAGACTTTAGCCATATCAAAATCATTTGGGGTTTAAAACAGATTGCTGGACATCACCCCCACGGATTCAGTAGATCTGAGGTGATACTCACAAAACTGTACTTCGAACATGTTCCCAGGTTATGCTGATGCCAATGGTCCAGGGACCCACAGTTTGAGAACCACTACTGTAAGGTTATACCATAGAAATACAATTCTATGCTACTGTAGAAATCCAGGTGGCATAGTTGTTAAGTCTATGACTGCTAACCAAAACTCAGTAGTTTGAATCTCCCAGGATCTCCATAGAAGTTCTGTGGGGCAGTTCTCTGAGTTGGAATGAGTTGCTATGAGTTGGAATCAACTCAACAGTGATGAGTTTTGTTTTATACTAGTGAAATTCCCCGTAATGGGTGTAATCTCTGTTTAATCTTTTTTATTTTTTTTTAGCTTCAAAACACACCTTGCTAGGTAAAGCTCAGCTGTACTTGACCGTGAACAGAGGCCCCCAAGACGTAGTCTGTCAGGTACAGCCCCATCATGGCCATGAGGCACACACTATCTTCAGTATCTTCTGCATGTCAGGCAAACCGGTAGGTATTGGCAATACCCTGTCATGAAAGATCAAAACCAGTGGCAATTATTGGAGGCTAAAGCAAGCTCTTTTGATAAAATTCTAAAGAAATATAAAACATCATCCTTCTGTACATGGGAAGGAATTTGGCTTACAATTAACGTTGGCAGGTTGGTGAAGCATGGTGGAGTCATCCCCTTCTCCTTCCATCCTCCTCACAATGGGAGGAGTCCAGAGTGGCACACAGGCTAGAAGGAAGCACATTCTAAGAGGAGGTGAAGTGTGATCAAGAGGGAAAGCCCAGGGCAGCAGGAAGGGCACTGGGTGTAGACTATGGTGGCCACTCACCAGAACATGTAGCTAGGGATGTGTACTGCCTCGAAGTACAGTCAGAATATACAGACTTCAGTTAGTGGAGGGACAGTAAAGCAGGCACTGTGCCAGAGGATGGACCAGGGTATTTAAAGCAATGACTCTGAATTTAGACTTTGAGCCCTCACCCTCGTAACTTGTGCAGTGGAGAAAGTGAATGCTTTGTGTGTGGCTGTGTGCACAAGGACTTCTAGTATTAAATGTGAGGAATTTGAAATACTTACTGTTCCATCCTGGCGCTGGGTAGCAGGACTGTGGTAGTGGTAGTGAAATCAATGATTTGACAGAACCTGTGCCTGCTGTCGTGGCATTGCATTAATCTTCACCATTCTCTTGGTCATAGACATCTGAATTTTCCCTGTCCTTGTGTCCTCCCCATGTTGCCACTTGTGCCAGGAACCATCCATGTCAGGTCAAAATCCTGGCTTTTTTTCAAGGCCTAGTTCACATGCCCTCTGCTTCTGAACATGAGATCAGTTCATATAAACTTCTCACTCCTACTTCTACCTCTGCTTTGCATCCCAGGGACTGAAAAGTTGAGGTTACTCCAGGAGGCCTGTGGTGGGCTATGGTTTTGCAACCATGTAAGAAGGGTCTAGTGCAGGGAAAGTGAAAGATTCTGAGTAACAAATCCAGGCCATACTTTGAGTCCGATGTGGGAAAGCCCTTTAGTTCCCAGAGTGGGACCTGATGGGAATAACCTCCCATGTGCTGTGAATTTATGGATCCTATTTAGTCATTGGAAGTCTCTGGGTGATGCAAACAGTTAACACAGTTGGCTGCAAATCAAAAGGATGATGGTTCGAGTAAACCCAGAGGTACCTTGGAAAAAAGACCTGGTGATCTACTTTCGAACAATTAGCCCCTATGTGGAGATCACCATATGCTGGAATCACTTCCGCTACAGGGAGTTTCCGGTTTGGTTTAGTTATTATTTGTTCTTTCCCTATCTATTAAAAAAAATAATAATAATTCTCAGCTGGACTGAAGGGAGTAGGCATGTACATATTTTTTGGTGCTATAATTCCCAGTTTGTTCATCTTCACTTTTTTGCTCCCTATGGAACGGATTATAGGACTTCCATTATGAATTTAGTTACCAGATAGGAAATACCTTCAAACGTACTTTGTACCATGGGAGAGATGCCCAGTATTATTTTGCTTTGCCAGCTGGTGAGCCATTGGATGGTTATAGAGGTGAGTCACAGTATAAATTTCATTACAATGCTTACTTGAACTTCTAACCCTTTATTCCTGATTTCTAAAACTGCAAAACTATATATCTAGAAAATAAAATGCTTATTTATTTATCTTTATACACTTGACACTTTTTAATTTAATCTGGTTCCTGCTCTGTAATATATAGGGAAAATAACATGTTCAGTAAGTTAAATCATGTATCTTAAGTTTTAGCTGCAATATAATATAAATGATAAAATGGTGAAATAATCTTTTTGATTTCTCTATGAATTTAAATTTTAATACTGAGATATCCTTCAGTTGCTAATGGAATATGTCATACCTGGTGAACTTTGCATTTGTTATAGTCCAGGCTGAATTAAGGTGCTTCCCCAAAGAAGAAAATGTAGAGATAAAGGAACATTGAAGGAGCTCTGGGAGTCAGAGCTGAGCTAGCATGTTAGAATGTCAAAACAAAATGAATTTCATGGTGTTGACAACTTCTTCCTCTCATCTGTTAATGTCTTGTCCAGTTCTAAACCAGCCCTTAGAAGCTAATCTCAATTTATCAGATTGGTGATGCAGTTGAGAATTTTCTTCAGACTTCCAGGTGATTACAATGTACATACATTCTAGGTTGAAAGTCATTGATCTAGTGGTTTCTCTGTAAGACTGTAAGACTAGTAAGATTATTTCAACCTGTAGTACAAGCTAGTTTTGTCCTCCTGATTTAAATAAATCCCACCTCTCTTTATATCCCAGCTTAAATGGGTTTTTCTTCATGAAACTGCCTGTCACCCCCCACTCAGAGTACTCAGATCATCTAGATTCTGGTCAATTAAAATGAGCAAAAATTTACTAAGAAGGATTTTTGTAATCTTTTTTTCTTTAAGTTTTACTTATTTTGCTGTTGGGAATATGCACAGCAAAACACATAAACATTCAATAGTTTCTATGTGTATTTCAGTGATATTGATCATATTCTTGAAGTTGACTGCTAACTAACTCTGATTGATCATATTCTTCAAGTTTTTACACTCTGTTTCTGAATTGTTGCTTCCTCATTAACATAAACTTATTGCCCCCAAAGGTTCCTTCTATGTGATCTTTCCAGTCTCTGTTGTCAGTGTGATCCCGTAGAGATAGATCTTAAAAGAGCCTAATGCTCAAGGCAGATACTCTTCACTAGTAAAGCTAAACTGTTATTTTGTTTTAAGAAGATTTCAGGGAATATTTGTGGTTTAAGTTTTAATGATTATCTCAGGGTGGTAGGTTCAGATTCATCCAGCCTCCATGGCTCTAGAAAGTCTGGAATGTACAAAAATTTGAAATTCTGCTCCACATTTTCTTCCTTTTGATCAGGATTCTATGGAACTTTGATCAAAATGTTCAGTAATGGTAGCTGAGTGCCATCCAATTCAGTCCCATGGCAAAAGAGGCAGTTAGCTGCATGTTCCATTTCCTCCTCCTGTTCCTGACTCTTCTTCCTCTGTCACTGTCTGTGAATAGAGACCAGATGTTGTTCCTTAGATGGCTACTAGCAAGTTTTTAAGACCCCAGACACTACATGTCAAGCTAGAAGGTAGAACAGAATCACAAATATGTTATCAGCCCAAGTTAACTGGGATGTCTCATTAAAACCGTGATCCTAAACCTCCAAATCAAGAAATAAAGTCCTATGAAGTGTTTGGTTGTACTTAAGCAGCCTCAACAGCTGCTTTTTTGTTGTAAATATGTTTGTCACACAACTTTTGCTAATTCAACTTTTTAAAGGTGTACAACTTATTGAGATCGTTCATAGTAATTGGCTATACAATCCAACCCTTAATCAATGTGATTTTTCTATCACCAGAAACTGAAACTCAATACTCCATAAGCAGCACCTTTTTTTCTACTTCTATCTTGCACCTGCTAGCCATAGATAAACTTTGGTCTCTGTACATTTGTCTTTTATATAAATAAGGTCATACAATATTTGTCCTTTTATGGTTGACTTACTTTAATCATTTAGGGAATCTTATTCTTTCTGCTTTCTATCACAAGTATTTTGTATTCCTTTTTTTTCTGAGGTTTCTTAAAGTCAAGCAACAAGACTAATGGACATAGTAAATGTTGTTTGAATGGATAAATGTACTTTTCAACAGCATGCCTTGATAAATTTGTAAACTCTACAATTGTGGTCACCTACTACACTGAGTTTTTTACCTAAATGGATACTCGTCCCTAGCTCTCCTATTTATTTACGTTAGGTGTGTAGCCATGGACATATCCTAAGAGCTAGGTCATAACAGGACTTGCCTCTATAGAAGAGAAAGCAAAAGCCATAATGAGCATCCTTCTTCTGGAAGCTAGTTATCTTACAGCTTGATAGTACTATTCACAGAGTAGTATATACAGGGGTACATGGGACCACTGTCTGTGAGGCCATCTTTAAATCACAGACCAAGATAGATATTCAAACAAAAGAAGCCTGGTGCAGGGCTTTAGCTCTGTGTTGGAAGAAAAGGTTTCTTAACATACATTTATAGAATAACATTTAGTTTACAGTCATTAAGAAGTGTCAAAGTTAGTGATGCTCCTCAGTAAATGAATTATTTCTTTTATAACGATCAGCATGAAACTGGTTCCTATGAGGCAGAAGTTAAAGATGTTCCAAATGTCTAACATCTACAAGATGCTGCACCACTTCATCATCTGTAACAGTAACTACTCCTTCTAACCACAGTACTCTCATTCTCACCTTTGGTTTCCCTAAGTCACTTCTATGTCTCGTGGAACTCACAAACCATATAAAGGAAATGACTGATGCAATTGTAGAGACTGGCAAGTCACAAACTCATGGGTTAGACATAGACTTCTCCTTGACCTACAGTCTCTTCCCAAAAGAACTCAGCTTTCTCACTCCATGAGCTAGGAAGCCCACTGCATCTCCTGAGGGTCTCTGCTTTGATGGTGGTGGCGGCGGGCTGTCCTCTCTGCTCTGGAATTGGCCCTCTTTTTAGGCAAAACTGATCAGTCCGCTTGTAACACCATAATTGTTTTATTTGCACAGCCTTACCTAATCACCTGAGTGGGAATCACAGGATCATGACTAGAAAGGCCACACATAAAGTAATTAGTTGTACTACATTCAGAAAATTCAAAAGCATGTTATTTGTTGTAATTATCAATATCAGAATTACCAATTCCTGTGAATATCTGAACTCAAGACTTACAAGAGAGAAAGGATAAAGAAAATAGTGTATTTTGATGGTTATTTAATACATATCATATTACGTGCTATGTTTGGCATGACTGTCATAAGATCTCTTAGACTTAATATGTCAAAACTAAATAGAATTTTCCTGAAATATTCTCCTTCTACATTCTCTGTCTTTCTTGACAGACCAATGTTATCAATGGTATGTTTGTTAAAACTACAATTTCCAGGGCTCACTCAGTATCTAATGACTCAGAATCTTGGGTTGATGGCAAAGCCCATAATGTACTTGTAGATGGTGGCGATTCGTATGCAAATATACGTAGACCACATTTTGAGACACACTGACTTTCAAACTTAAATCCCATATTTCTTAGCACCATGTTTTGGGTTGAAAATATTCGTATATGGGGAGACAGAGTCAAGGTGGCGGACTAAATGCACATCTCCCTAAATCCCTCTGGAAACCAAAACCTGAATTGATAATTAAACAGAGCCTTCTGGACACTTAGTGAGCCCTAGGACACCACATAAGGCTGTTAATTTGGACTTTATACTGCTGAACTGAAAACTTGTCTTCTTTCACTGACTCCTGCCCTTGGTGAGTGCTGGCTTTCATGGACCAAGGGTATTGTTCCATTTTAACTTTTTTTTCTCTGTCGTAGTCAGCAGGTGGAGCTGAGACTTGACTAGCAGGTAATCTCAGACACAGTGCTCTTGGGATCAGAGGGCGAAATTGCCATATTTGAGAGCCTGGCTTTGGACTCTGTGCATCTTGGCATCTTTGGCCTCTCTTTCTGCCTCTGCCTTTGAGTAGCCTGTATGAGGCCAGTAGGGTGCTTGTGCGGGTCACCATCTTGTCCCATTGGGAGGTGGATTACCCATATGGAGGCCTCAGCTGGACCTAATTTCTAGGCTGGGAGGCAGCACCTGCCTGGAGGAGAGCACTTTTCTGACAGAAAAACAGTATTCTACACAGTGTCACCTACAGCTGGGGCCGGACAGCAGAGGGCAGCAAGGCAGTAGCCTTTCTGTATTTTGAACTAGTTTATAACATCTGGATTTGGATATAGAGGTGCTTACTTTGCCAGCTGGGAAGAGGGACCTGTACACCTGAAAACCTGACTGACTTTGGAAGTTGTTAGACATCTATTACCTTTCATTTTAAGATGGGCTAGAGAAACAACTGTGGTCCATCTTCACAGCATCTCTCCCAGCCTCTATTGACTCATGTGATGCCCCCAAAGCAACAAACTCTAGATAAAAGCAATGAAGAAATCACCCATAGCTTCAGAAGGCCCCCCAAAGAAAGCACCAAAGAACTTCCCAGATGAAGAAACCTTTCTGAAACTATTGGGAGATGAGTACAAAAGCATTATGCATAGAGCCCTCCTAGACCTTATACAAAATGCAGCAGTGCAAAATGAAAAATTAAGCAAACTGTTCAATCTGATGAAAAACCAATACTCTGAACTCCAACAGGTCAAGAACAAAATCAAAGAGATAGAAGCTTCAATTCAAAGCCAAGAAAACAGAATGGAACAAATGGAAAATAGACTTTCTGACTTGAAAGACAGAGCTACTCACTCCAGCATCTATGAGGAAAAATCAGAAAAAATAAACAATAAAAATGAAGAAGCATTAGGAAGCATGTGGGACTCTTGTAAGGGGAACAATCTATGATTAACTGGAGTTCCTGGACAGGGAGAGACACCTGAAAACACAGAGAGTATTGTTGCTGAGCTGCTGACAGAAAACTTCCCAGAAATTATGAAAGAAGAGAATATAGATATGCAAGATGTGTATTGAATGCCACTCAACATAGATCTCAAAAGAAAGAGTTCAAGACATATTCTAATCAAACTTAACAAAATGAAACATAAGCAGAAACTCTTAAAGGCAGCAGGACTCAAAGCAAAACTAACATTCAGAGGGAAACTCTGTATACTTTCTCAGCAGAAACCATGCTGGCACAGAGACAGTGGCATGACACATTCAAAGCCTTGAAGAAGAAGAACTTCTAATTGAGAATTATATATCCTGCAAAACTATCTTTCAAATATGAAAATGAAATGAAGACATTTGCAGATAAACAGAAGCTCAGAGACTTTGTAAAAACCAAACCAAAGCTACAAGAAATACTGAAAGAATGTGTTGGCTTAGAAGCACAAAAACCACTAACTTTGTGTTTAGAAGCTAATACAGGACACATGACCCAGAAACCTACTCAGTTAGGGAAGGCTCCAAACTCAATCAAAGCTATAATAGTGAAAGGAATGATCCAGTGATCATATCATGAAAACTATGATGTCATCATATTAAAAAGAGACATGTACTAAAGTCGTTATGTCCTTCCAGATGGAGAGGAAGTTAATAAGACTGATAGTAATTAAGATTGGGTTTGTACATAGCTTATTATGGGGGATCATAGGGACAGCTGTAAAGCACAATAAAGATGCAACATATTAAATCAAGAAACGTAATAAGTCTCAACAACCACAAAACCAACCCTAAAAAAGGTGACAAATCAACTCATGAAGAAAAATGCCCCAGGACAGAATATTAAGAGCAACATAGAAAACATCAACAACACAGAAATAAAGGCATCACAAGGACAGCACTAAACACATACCTATCAGTCAGATCCAACTCGACAGCACTTGGCTTTTATCAATAATTACATTGAATGTGAATGGATTGAACGCTCCAGTAAAGAGACATTGAGTGACTTTTGGATCATAAGATGTGACCCATCCATATGTTGCCTACAAGAAACTTACCTTAGACTTAAAGATATGAACAAACTGAAAATTAAAGGACGGAAAATATTCTTATAAAGACACCTAAGGTACAACTATGCATTGATCTTCATGCAGGGTTTATTTGGCTATATCCGTGGCCCATCACCCCATGGCTGTCATCTACCACACTGAACCTCACCTGCAGGTTTTCTCACTACAAACTCTGGGCCCATGATACACAAAATGAGTTCTGAGTTTCCAAATAAACCGTCCTGCCATGCTTCTGTGTCCACACACAGACTTGCAGAACTCATTCAGAAATATTTTTCACTTTGTTTTCTAAATTATTATAGTTTTATACATCATTAAGGAACTGAACTATATCCCTAACCCTTAAAGGGTTGCAGAATTTCTATTGCATTCTTTGAGGCTCCCATAGTGCCCCCATCCTACTTCTATTCCAGCATCCATCATGTTTGTACTGTGACTGTGATCCTGAATACACTGGATTGCTTGTGGCAGAGACTGGTCCTTGTCACTGGTGATATCTTAGACACCAGCAGGCACATAACACTTGCTGGTCAAATGAATGAGTGATTGATATCTTGAGAATCCATGAATCATTTCCTAACCCCTCAAGTACAATGGTCTCTTCTGCTTCTCTTGTGACACGTGCTGTCTGCCCCCATGTGCTTGATACTCACTGTCTTGAACTATTGCTTTATTTTCTATGTTGAGTGCCCCTAGAAGAATAGAAGTGACTTATGTTTAGTAATCATACCTTGCATTACTTTGAAATCCCTTGTTTCATATCCTTTGTACTAGGCACATAGATCTACTCAACAGAGGTTCTATTTATTAATTATCTGATGTACAGAGTGTGAGCAGTTTGGAGGGGAATGCAGTTTGCAATTTCATCTCATCCTGAGCTTTTCCAGAACCTAGCATATCCTTGGTGTCAATAGGTGAAAAAGCATCTCTGTGGCCAATATATCCATAATAACTCTGCTTGCCCATGTTCTTTTACAGTCATAGTTTTCACTGAGATCACAGATGGTGAAGGCTCCAAGTCACAGCCCTGTGCTGTTGCGGTGACTGTGCTGCCTCGTTACCATGAGAACATGGTCTCTGCAAATTACTGCCTTGACGAGGATCTGTGAGTAATGGCCCCCTCTTACATCCTACAGCTGTGTTGGATTTCCTCCCAGGACAATTGTCCCCTAAGTTGGCCGTGAGGGAAAGTGAAAGAGTGACAGAGACTTGGTGCATCAGAACAGAGCAGAAGAAATAGATACAGCTGTGCTGCTGTAATACTGCTAACTGCTGTTTCCATAGTTTTTGTTTGGGCTTCAGAGCCTGAAAAGCACTTTCTTCTTTTTGTTTTAGTTTTACTGAGATAGTATTTACATGCCTGCATAATTCACACATTCACAGTGGTTTTAATATGTGTACAGAGCTGTGTAATCATCCACCCCATAGTCTACTTTAGAACATTGCCATCATCCTCCAAACCCTTGTCCTCAAAGCAGTCACTCCCTGTCCACATCATCCTTTGGAAGTATTTTTATAATTAATCCTTTACATGGATCCTATGTGGTTCTTTTCAGATGAGTATTTATTTCACCCATTGAAAAACTGAGGCTCAGTTATTTAGTTCAATGATGTTGTTGAGATCACACAGCAAGGAAATTGCCAAGCAAGGACTGGCTTCACGAACAGCTCCTTCTGCTATAGCATGTTGCCCTTTCATGACCATGTAAGGGAAGTATGCAGTCTGTAGACAAATAAATAAATGTGAAGTCATAGGATTGTGAGTTTACATCAAACCAAATGCATAGCCTAGGTGTCCACTCTATTGTGGGTTTAGCACTAACAGCCACCTTCACTTATTTGTATGCTTGTGAACTTTTTGTGAGCTATAGTTACGGTCAAATCTTCGACTCTGGACTATGTTCTCTCATTTGCCATATGCTTCTCTGTCATTCTCTGTTTTGTCTTATGGTGCCTCTTATGGTGCTGAAGAGACATTTGATAGAATATTGTTGCTGTAAGCAGAAAAAAACATGGTTTCTTGATCTGCCTGAGACCATCTCCCTTCTATTCCTTTGTTCAGGAGGTCTTTGATCGATGGTTCTTTCATGCTTCCCACAATCAGTTTCCCTCTCCCTTTTCCCTACACTCTTATCCAGCTGCATAACTGTTGACTTAGCAGGTGTTTGCTGTTAACTGTTCCATGATTATTTAGTATACAGTATTCATAAACAGAGAGTATCTGTTTTCTGAGGTTGTAGCTACAGTTGGCAAATCTGCTGTCAGGCAGTCAAGTCACCGTGGTGCATGAGCTACTCTGAAGTATGATAACTCCTCTGTTTCTTTCAGATATAATTCCAGCCTGAAAAACTTATCCACCCTCTTGCTGATGAAGAGTTACATGGAAATCAGGAACTATATTGCTATGATCATCAGGATTCTGAGTTGTTTGGCTAAGGAAGACAGAGTCCCTTCCTGTGGCCAGTGGTCAAAAATACAGGATGCCTTAATTTCCTCAGTATGCAAATTGGAATTTATGGATCAGGTAGGGCCCAGAGTAGTGCGAATTAAATGTTCCTGGACCTTTATCTGAAGCCCTGGTGGCATAGTGGCTAAAAGCTCAGCTGCTAACCGAAATATCAGCAGTTCGAATCTGCTAGTTGCTCGTTGGAAACGCTATGGGGCAGTTCTACCCTATCCAATAGGGCCACTATGAGCTGGAATTGACTTCATGTTAAGGGTTTGGTTTCTTTCAGTTTGGACCTGTATCTGTATTAAGAAGGACTGTGACTGGTTGGCTTGCTGTCAAGTGGAGTGGTCATGCTTAAGAAACACAATGAAGTGAAACTTATGACCCAGTCAGTTTGGCTTTGATAAATGGCTATGGCCTCTCTACCCTGCTTCTGCATTTTACAAGTGAATGTTCCTGGTTTATAACAGGGACAGACTGACTGAATCAGTCATCAACTGCCACAGATGATTCTGTTAACATTGCTATAAATGAACATTATGAAAATCCCATCTGATTTTCTCTGGATAAAAAGGTATACTTGAGAATTAAATTCATGATTATATAAAAATTTTAAAGAAATATCCATATCTTTGAATGATGCTGTCTTTTTTCACAGCATCTCTCAATATCTTATCTTTTAGTTGTCTCTAGAGAACATTCATACTTACAAAAATATGTTATAGTTAAACTTGCCTTTGAACTCATAGTTTTTCTTCCTGCATCATTCCCTGTTGCCTTTTTGAAAACTTATCTTAGTTTCATCCTCCTATTTCCTCTTTCCTCATGTCAGTTGCTTCATGGGATGTGGTGTGTCTTGGCAAGGACCGGATGTAAGAGGACAGAGACTGAAGTGGTAGGAAAAACTTGAGGCCAAGAGATTTAGAATACCTGGCCTCCAGTCAGTCTGTCAGCTGAAAAGAATGGCATCTCCTTCTCTTTTATTTCTATAGGTATATAAATTATGTAGATTTAAAGCTAACGTTTCTGTTCGTTTGTTTTTTTCCTTGCTTGTTTGTTTCTCCTGGTCAGGAAGAAGTAACTGGTTCTGTTCTTATTCTTAGTGACCTCCTCAACCTCACTAATAAGGTGAGTTCTGTTTCTTTCCAAGTATATTTTTCTGCCTTTTTGTATAATCATGAGGGCCTGGATCCATTTCTGAAAAAATATATTTTCAGTTAGATTTTGAGACTTACATTTGAAATAGAATTTTCTCCTAAGAATTCATTTGAATGGTATTGACTGTCTTGAATTATTGGTGTTAAACTTTTTTCCTAATATATGAAATTGAAACCCCAAGGTAGAAATGAATTAAAACATGGCCTAAGTAATTTTGTAAAGGAAATTTTTTTTTAGTATTAATACACGGTATTGTCCATGCCTTCTTTTCTTCTCAGATCTCCAGCAATTTTCTTCTGCTTTCAGCTCCTGTTCTCAGTCATTATCTACTGAAAATAGCACGTATGGTGAACACTGAAATTACATTCCTGCAGGGGTACACTGAGAGTAATAGCATTCAGGGGTAATCTCTAAGATGCCTCCCTGTTCCAAGTTGCATAGATGTTAGTGCTGTGCTGTATCAGCAGAAACACCTCCCCGTCTTTTGTCCAGCTGCCTCAGGCAATTTTCATAATTGCAGCACCTTGGAATGTAATTTTGTGGTCATCTGGTGCCCGCTTGGACTTGCACTGCATCTTCCCACTCCTGTGTGCCTACCATGCTTGAGGAAGGGCGTGAGATCGTGTTGCTCGGTGACAACATCTTCACTTCTTCAGGTGGTACTAAGGGCATGTGTCATACCTGCTGACCCATAGATATGCCTCTGATACCACATTTCTCTTTTAGACATGAGAAGAGAGCGCTCATCTACTACTGATCTGCCAGTCTAATTCTAGCTGTACCTGTGTTCCATATCCATACTCTGTTATTATGGAAAGAATTTTCCTAATCCCAGGAAGAATTCATCCCTCTACTTGTGGTCAACATCCCATTCAGAGCACCTAATTGTACCTCCTCATTTCAGTCTGTGTGGCCTGTGCCCTCTGGAGTTGTACAGTGCCCGGACTGTGTGGCTATACATGGTAGTTCTGCTTCATACGCTATTTTGCCTGTTCCAGGACGTCTCTGCTTAGTTCACCACTATCCATTCTGTATCTTCCATCTGTCCCTCTCTGCTGAGTGATCCCCAACGTGTTTACCATATCAGTTCTTCAAAACAGCCCCTGCTAAAAAACTTAAATTCTTCCAGATACCACATCATCCCCATGTTCCACTTTACAACAAAGCATTGAAAAAGTGAGCTCTGTGTTGTCTACATTTGCTCTTTCTCATGCATTTTTAAGCTATCAAAATCTGGCATTTTTAAACTATCAAATCTAGACGCTCAAACTGTCCCTGTCTACATCACTGAAAAGCTCTTTGTTGCTGATGTCACTGGACTCCCTCTCTCCTTACTGCTGTCCCCCACTCAGTAACGTTCTGGGGACGTTCACTGTCACTTTGGGAGCGTGTCTGTTTTGAGTTCCAGTTTCAGGTTAGTTTCACTTGACCATTGCTGGCTCCTCTATTCTCTCTCAGCTTTCAGTTTATTCCAGAGCAGTTTCTATATAACTTTGTTAAAGTGCTTGAATATCTTTGATTTATAATTATATTTTGGACATCTCTTTTCAAACTGTAGATCACCCAGCCTCTTAAGATCACACACACTGTTTTAAAGTAATGTTAGTAGCTATAACAGGTAAACCTGGAAATACAGCAGAAGTTTATTCTCTATTTACATATAGCTATTCAGTGAGTCATTTTCCATGTGATGATTCAGGGACTCAGGCTTGTTTCATCTTGTGTCTCACTCTGTGACTTCCTAAGCTGGGGAAATAGAGCATGGAGAAAGTACACTCACGTGTTGATAATGTCCTCTAATGTCACACATAGTCCACTCGTTTTCCACTATTGAGAATTGGTCACATGGCCACACCTGGCCTCAAACAGACCAGAAAAAAGTAATCACTCCCCAGCAGTGACCCTAGACAGGGGCCAGGGAACATATATCTGGTGAGGAGCCAGTGATCTCTGCCCCAGGTCCCTTTGTCATACATCTGTGAATCTCAGGCCTGGCCATCGTTCTTAACCCAGAAGGGAAGGTAAAACTGAACATGATTCACATTTCCAAAGTAACCATTTCTGATATTTGGGGTTAAAAAATAATGGCCAGTGTACAAAGTAAGCATAAGGTGCTCTTTAAAGCACCTGTTTTATTTTGAATATAAGATCATTCTTTCAGTTATGGGTCCTTTTGTTATGGTGAGTTACCTTATCCATGGGGCCTTTATTAATAGTTTTTGTGTGTCTCACAATAGGTTAATTTTATTGTTGGTGAAAAAAGCTTGGTTTTAGAAAGTGCTTCTGAGGCCCATTTTGATCAAGTAAGCGTGACCATGAGAAAAGAGGATCTTAATTTCACGTATATACCATTTTATTAGTCCCTGGGCGGTGCAAACGGTTAAGTGCTTGACTACTAGCTCAAAGGTTGATAGTTCAAATCTACCTGGGGGTTCCGTGGAAGACAGGCCTGGAGATCTGTTTTCAAAAGGTCACAGCTTTGATCACTCTAGAGAATACAGTTCTACTCTGACACACATGGGGTTGTCATGAGTCAACTAACAGCAACTGTATGGAAACTAGCAGCAGCAATCATTAGACTGGACACATGTTCACTTCTTGTTGTGAGGTGCCATCAAGTCGCTTCCAACTCGTAGCAACCCTGTGCACAACAACAAAATATTGTCTGGTCCTGTACCATGCCTACCATCATTTTTAGGTTTAAGCCCCTGTTAGTACTTGCTAGAAAACAAAAAACCCATTCTGTCAAGTCAATCCTGACTCATAATGACCCTATAGAACACAGTAGAGCTGCTCCATAGGGTTTCCAAGGAATATTTGATGGATTTGAAAGATGCCAGTCTTTTGGTTAGCAACTGCAGCTCTTAGCCATTATGCCAAGAAGGTTTCATTAGTACTTCCTAGGAGCTACGAAAAGTCCCTAAGTGGTACAGATGGCTGGAGTGCCCAGCCACTAACCTACAGGTTAACAGTTTGGATCCAGTTAGAGGCACCTCAGAAGAAAGGCCTGGCAATTCCCTGTTGAAAAGTCACAGGCATGAAACCTCCAGGGAGCACAATTCTACCAGATCTGATGCCATAAGATTGTCAGGAGCTGTTAAGCCACAAAAAGGAAAAAGATTTAGTTCTTGTCTTTCAGAAACTGATGAATGAAGTTAAGTGGTTATACTTCACTAAATTTGCTATGTCCTCTAGTTAGAAGAATGACAAAAGTCTGAAGAAACCCAAACAATAGTACAGGTAACTCTAGTTGGTGGATGTTTAAAGTTGCTTTTAAAAGATTAGTAGCAATGAAGCATCATTATTTTGTCAGGTGTAAAATGACATTGTGGGCGTATTTTTAGAAAAAGCCCTCGCCTATTGGTGATCGGTACTAAAATATTCATGGATAAAAACAAAGTCTGAAAGTTGCTTTAGAATATTATTTTTAAATTTAATTAAGGGATAGATGAGAAAATAATTGCCAATGAAGGACAATTGTTAAGGCTGGGTGATGAACACATCACGTCACTCTACCACTTCTGTACTCTTGTATTATGTTTAGATTTTGGAAGAAAGAATGAAAGCAGATCTTGCTGGGAAAGACAGAGTAGAGATATCCAAGATAGAGGGAATAATATGGCACTATATAAACCAAACTCACTGCCTACATAAAGACCTTGAGTATTTGGGAACAATCAGAGGTTCATTGTGGCTTGAGAATAAAACGTAAATGGGCAATGGGAAAAGAGAGATTGTAAAAATAGATTGGGGTCAATGTGTGACATTCTGGGGGCTCAAGCCAGATAACATTTTAAAGCATAAAGGACTGTTAAATATAGTTTGATTTAATTTAACCATTTCTGAATCAAGAAACTCAGTATCAGAGAGCAAACTATTACATATGAAGTTGGCCAGTAATAACTGGCCACCTAGAGACCAAACCTGTACTTGAATACAGTTCTCTTGAACCTTAATTCAGTAATGTTAAAGAATTAAAGAAATAAGAAAATGCTCTGCATACCACCTGGGTGAATGGTGTCTAGGGTCTTAAAAGCTACCAAGCTGCCATCTAAATAGCTTCAATTGGTCCCAGTGCACCTAGACCAGAGAGATAAATGGTGGACATCAAAGACTGGAGGAAAATGTGAGCCCATTGGATGGATCAGGACATATGAATCAGTGTCAGCTTCAACAAGGGACCAGAAGAACTAGATGGTGCCCAGCCACCACCACCAACTACCCAAAGGGGGTATATGATGTGGAGCCCCAGACATAACATGAGAAAGATTCGAGGCCAGAGCTGGAATTCTAATTCTACCAAAAGACCACAACTGATGCTCTATCAGACTGGAGGGCCCCCTGGGAGTGTGGCATCCACCGTTAGGGTCAGCTCTCCTGTCAGACTGAACTGGATTATTCAAAACAAGGAGTGTGGCTGGCAGTGAACGAAGCTTTGGACTTTAACATGGATATGGGGCTGTTCTAGAGGCTTGTGGAGGGAGCTGAGATGACAAGGGGATCAGATCTTGGTCAAAAGTTCACAGAAAGTTACAGATGAAAGAGGGAAGTATGCTGTCCTGGTGGGGATTAGGGGAATAGGGAAAAGGTGAAGAAGCGGAGAGCAGTTAGAATAGCAGAGTGGTGAAAGTTCTGTGTGTTATATGGCAAATTGGTATAGATTTTAACAATCTTAATCACAATAAATTTTAACAATCTTAATCACAATAAAATTTGTTTTAAAAAAATACAGTGTCTACTTCCTTTTCAGTTCCCAATAATAAAAGAGACATGAGTATAGGCATCATGTGTGATGAAATGGTTTATTTACACATTTGCTTTACACGTAGTTAACCTTCATGAGTGCAGTTCTCATCCTCAAATATACCCGGATGCTCCTTGCTCAAAGCCAATTGTCTGGGAGGTTTGTGATTGACAAACGACTGATGTCGGAGCTCATCTTCCTTCTATCTGGAGTCTTGGAAGTCTATGACCAAGAAAAATCAAGGAATGTGGATTATCTTCAAGAAGAAGGAGTTAAGATCATCTCAGAGTTGTTGTTAGTAAGTCCTACTTATTTCTTCACCCATAAAAAGGCAACTGTTTCTTTTCCTGAGGAAATTAACCTCTGAGTATAATTGCTTTTGAAAAATAAAAATATAATGAGTTCCTGAAGTACATTCCTTACTATTCTGGGTGATAACTTGGTATTTAGAAATTTTTGTTTTGAATTTTAAGTGTTCCTTAGTAATACTAGAATATTTCCAATGAATGTTTTTTTTTTTTTTTTTTTTCATTTTGTGAATCGGATCCGACTCGACGGCACTTGGCTTTGGCTGGCTTGTTTATTCATTTGTTTTTCTTTTCATTGGATTTTCATTTGGGAGATTTGGGAGAGCATTTGACTTTCTTAAGACATCTTGTGTTTTTCAGAAATGATGTAAAGTAATGCAAATAATTTCTCACCTGCATTAATTTAAAAAGTGACCCTCTGCTATATAAATGTTCGTGTATTTCTACATCAGTAACTATGGGAAATGATCTCAGTGATTTTTTTTCTTTTACCTTATGAAATGGCTAGCTTTCAAGAAGCAACATGTTAACAGAGGGCGCTTTCGTTACGGCTGCTCCCTCCCCACTTATCGTTGCTCTCCGTTTGGACCTACTGGCTTATTTAACTCAGTTACTATAATATTTGGTAAATTGTAAAATAAAGACCATACCTGAATCCAGTCATAACAATCATCATTATTTATTGTATATCTGTGCAATTTGTTGCAAACTATGCTTATGCTTACTATGAAGTCTCTATATTTTTTTCAATAATCATGGTATTAAAACTCTCCCTTGATTGGTGAAGAACACTTTCCTCAAGAAGTGTAGAAATTGCTGTAAAATAAATAAAATGTCAGAGAAATAGATGCCACAACAACAGTAAAAAAAATTTGTATTTGACTGTTATTTGACATTATATCTTGGTATCAAAGTCTTTGCTTGGGCAAAGGAATCCAAACTAATTTGAGAGTAACCACTTTTTCAATTGCTTTTTGCTCACTGCTGATTATGGATTCAAGAATTTTCAATGGTTGTCCTCTAAACACTTGAATCTGCCATGCTCTTTGTTTCAGAGCTCTCTCTCTGTGAGCAGTGAGCCTCAGCTCCACGTTCGTCCTAGAGAGATGGAATTCAGGGCCTCTCTTCATTACGGTCTTCAGAATACCATCCAGAGTATTGGCTCTGTCCAGGTTCACTTACCTGGTGATCTAGGTGGGCAGAGTCCTGCTGGGACAGATGGTCAGAACCCATGCTACATCAGTCAACTCATATTTTTCAAAAAGAACCCATATCGAAGGGGACAAGCTTCTGGTCAGGTACAGTGTGTCAGGTGGCCCGTCATTTCTGATGACCATTTCAGCTTTTCCAGTAACTATGGTTTGATGGTAAAAAGAGAAATTAAGTTAGCATGTTTGCACTTGTTTTTTAGTGCCGAGACACGACTCCCTTAGAGTGTTTTGCTGTCTATAGTCTTTAAAGATCTTAGTTTCTCCTGAAATCTTAGCAAAATTAGGCATCACTGGCATCTAAGTAATTTGACCTACCCATATTTTTTGTGGGGACCTTTAAATTAATTGCCTTAGAGTAAAACAGTTGAAATAGCTTGGAGTATGTGATTTAATTATTATGTCAAGCACTGTGGTCAGTGATCCCTTGGATATCTTGACTTGTTTCTGCAATCCAAATTGATTGAAACTTGAGAAGGGGAGACTACTGTTGACGTACTAGAACTGGTCTCTTTTCTTCCACACTAACTTGAAAGGCTAGGCTGAGCCATTAAGGAAGGCCACTGGGGCTTGGGAAGTTGAACAGGAAAGGAGACCAGAGTTATCAGGAGCAGTTCAAATAGAGAGGTCAGGACTGTCCCAGCTGCTTGGTGATGTTATGAACTTCTGCTTACAATAATCTATATACAGTTGATTATGTTGTTGTTGTTAGGTGCTGTTGACTCACAGTAACTCTGTATACAACAAAACAAAACACTGTTCATTCCTGCAGTGGGTAAACTTAAGCCCATTTTTACAGCCAGTGTGTCAGTGCATCTCATTGAGTATCTTTTGGTTTTCATTGACCCTTTACCAAGTATAATCTCCTTCTCTAGGGACCTATCCCTCCTAACATGTTCAAAATATGGGAGGTGCAATCTTGCTATCCATTGCTTCTGAGGAGCATTCTTGTTATATGTCTTCCAAGAGAGATCTGTTCATTCCTGTGGCAGTCCATGGCATGTTCAATATTCTTCTCAGCACTGTAATACAAGGCAGCAATTCTCCAGTCTTCTTTATTCACTGTGCAGCTTTAACATGCATAGGTGATTGAAAAAACTTATGGCTTGGGTCAGGAACACATAGGTTTCAAGGTGACATCTTTGTTTGTCGGTACTTTAAAGAGATCTTTTGCAACAGATTTTCCCAAAGCAATACATCTTTTGATTTCTTGACTGCTGCGTCCATGGGTATTGATTGTGAATCCAAGTAAAATGAAAACCTTAGAAACTTCAGCCTTTTCCCCACTTACCATGATGTTACTTTTTGGTCCAGTTCTGAGGATTTTTGTTTCTTTATGTTGAGGTGTAGTCCGTACTGAAGTCTGTGGTCTTTGATCTTCATTAGTAAATACTTCAAGTCCTCTCGACTTTCAGCAAGCAAGGGTATGTCATGTGAATAATGCAGATTATTAATTAATCTTCTTCCATTCTTGATGCCCTGTTCTTCTTCATATCATCCAGCTTTTTGGATTATTTGCTCAGCATACAGATTGTGTAAGTATAGTGAAAGGATAGAACCATAACACACACTTTTCCTGACTTTTAAACCACTCGGTATCCCTTTGTTGTGTCCAAACAACTGCCTCTTGATCTATGTGTAGTTCCTTATGAGCACAGTTAAGTGCTCTGGAATTTCATTTCTGCTCAGTGTTGTCTGTAATTTGTTATGATGCAGTCAAATATTTTTGCATAGTCAATAAAACACAAGTAAGAATCCTTCTGGTATTCTCTCTTTGCATTCAGCCAGAATCTATCTGACATCAGCAATAACATCACTAGTTCCATGGCCTCTTGTGAATTTGGCTTTAATTTCTAGCAGTTCCTTCTTGATACACTACTGCAACTGTTTTTGGAATGATCTTGAGCAAAAATTTTCCTTGCTTGTGATATTAATGATAATGTTCCATAATATCTGCATTCTGTGGGCTCTACTTTCTTGGGAATAGGTGTAAGTAGAGATCTCTTCGAGTCAGTTGGCCAGGTAGCTGTCTTCCAATTTTCTTAACATAGATGAGTGAGTACTTCCAATGTTTCATCCATTTGTTGAAACATCTCAACTTGTATTCTGTCAGTTCCTAGATCTTTTTTGTTGCAAATGCCTTCTTTGCAGTTTGACTTCTTCATCCAGTGCCATTGGTTTCTGCTCATTTGGTACCTCCTGAAATGGTTGAATGTTGATGAATTCTTTTTGACATAGTGATTCTGTATATCCCTTCCATCTTCTCTTGATGCTTCCCAAGTCATTAAATATTTTCCCTGTAAACTCTTTTACTATTGCAACTTGGGCAGGGGGATGGGGGTTGAGTTGTTTCTTTAGTTCTTTCAGCTTAAGAAATGCAGACTGTGCTGTTTCTTTTTGGTTTTCCATCTCCAGGTCTTTGCACGTGTTATTATAATACTTTGCCTACTCAAGCTACCCTTTGAAATCCTCTGTTCTTTCAATTAATTGTTCCTTCCTTTTGCTTTAGCTACTCTACATTCAAGAGCAGTTTCAGAGTCTCTCTTGACATCTATTTTGGTCTTTTTCTTTTTAATGACGTCTTGCTTTTTTCATGTCATTTGTAATGTCATTCTTTAACCTGTCTGGTCTTCAGTCATTAGTGTTCAACCCATCAAATCTCTTCTTGAGATGGTCTATAAATTCCAGTGGGATATGCTCAAAGTGGTACTTTGACTCTCATTGACTTGTTCTAATTTTCTTCACTTTTATAACCATCAAACATTATTTTCTTCTGTGATGAAATCTTCTCTTAAGTCTCATGCAATATTTGTCCTTTGGCAACTGACCTGTTTCACTCAGTGTAACATTTTCCAGATAACTCCACGTTACAAGATACTTCAAGTGCCAAGAAGTGCACTCTTCACCAACATCAATCTAAGTCTTACAGTTCAGTCCAATTTCATCTGAAGAGTTGACTTTGGTACTAGTTTCACTTCTGGGAGAGTCTGGAGGCCATGTTCTCAGGGGACCCTCCAGTCTGTCAAACCATCAAGTCTGCCTGTCAACAGAGTTCTAGTTCTGCACACCCATTTTACTCCCACTATGGCTGGCATGGCAAGGAGTCTATGTTCTGTTCCCTTCTTAGGGCAGTCATTAGTGGTGGTCAGGCACCATCTAGTTCTTCTAGTCTCATGATGATGCATTCTCTAGATCATATGGTACCTCTGTTTCCTGGGCTCATATTTTCCTCATGTCTTTGATGTTCTTCATTCTTCTATGTGCCAGGTAGACTGGAACCAATTGATGCTACTTAGTTGGCTCCTTGCTAGCTTTTAAGACCCCCAAATGCCACGCACTGAAATGAGATGCAGAACATTTAAAAAACAAAGTTATGCCAACTGACCTGAAATCATGGTCCTTAGGCCCCTGTACCTGCTACTCAGTCCTTCAGAAAATCAAGTTGTACTTAAGTAACCTTTTAGCTTTCGGTATAGCTCGTCTATGCTAACCTCCCTCCTACTGTATGCTGTCACTCCCTTGCCTTAACTCATTTCCTACCTACTATCTAATCAATGAATTCCCCTCTCTTCTCTACTTCTCTGAGATGGTCTTTATCTCCACAGGTTGATGGACTTGTAGGTCTCAGTCTCCATAACTGCTCCAGCAGACAGCCCTTCAGCCAACACCGACTACGAACACCTGTGACCGTCGAGTTCCAGGAGAAAGATGACATTGTAAGGAAAGCTCCTCAGTCATGTCTGCTTCACTGAGGCTGCACTCACTGGTTGTTAAAACATCCCTTTTCCAAAGGCAAATCTTGATTAACTTGTTTCTCTTAATGACAGAATAACAGAAGAAATAATACCTTTCTATTGAATCGGGATAAAATGAATTTTCATCAGTTCGTTGGACTTTCTGAAAACTCCCAGGAATCTCTACAGATAAGAATCAAATTTTCTAAAACCATCACAAAAGCCTTCCCAGTAATGTTGCTAGTAAGGTATGATGTGGGCTGATAGTGACAGTGGTTATAGTGACAATCCCACAAAATGTGATATCATCCTTAAGAATGTTTTTGAAAACACTGAGTGAATTTAAATTGCATTCACAAAGCAATAATGAAGCTCATCATCTGAAGAAATACATACGAGATCTAACTAGCGAATGGGTCCTTACTTTTTCTTTTCTTTTTTTTGAGACTGTATTCCTGCCTATTAAGTATACTGGAGTGAAAGTCACCTGAATTGTTAGTAATACTATATATGCTCTTTTTTAAGAAACTTCTTCACTCTCAAGGAGCCAACTTGGCAACGGTTAAGCACTAAAATGCTAACTGAAAGATTCACCAATCTGCCTCCATAAGGATTTACAGTCTTGGAAACCCTATGGGATAGTTCTAACTCTGTCCTGTAAGGTTGCCATGACTCAACAGCAGTGGGTTGAATCCAGAATTTTATTTAGAGGTTTAGTCCAGAATTTTTCAGTTTGTTTTCAAAAGGAGAAAAGGTATTAAAGCTATAATATCTAAGGAGATGCTAAGTTAATCATCTTTCTCAGTGATGTTGAGGTCATGAAACTTGTTTAAAAACCCACTGCTGCAAGACTTGTATGGGTCCCATTTTATGACTAAACTGCATAGGAAGGCTAAAAAGTGAGTTCTGAATAGAGTCTTTTGGATCATATGTTGAAAGTGCTAGGGAACCACCAGTTTTTAGAGCACATGATAGGTCTGGATTGACAAAGGATTGTTTCAGAGAAATGTGACCCAGGGCATTCCTGTTCTCTGATATTTAGGACATCTGACAAAAACTTTAGCTATCCCACTGTTCCCACTGCTTTAAGTGGGCATCTCTACTAGACTGAGGGATACTAGTGAGTGGTGACATTATCTTATACAGAGATGCTTTTAATCAGTACTTGTTGACTTGAGTCCTTCCAGCATAGGAGCTAATCCATTAGATGTCTGAAAAGTGTCTGTTTGCTTAAAGAGTTTGAATTTTTAATAAAATTATTTAATTCACATGCAAAAAGGTGATTTGGCTCTCTGATTTCTTAATGTAACTGCTTTGTGTTTGCTGTCTTTCATCTCTCATTTCCCAACTCTGCCAGCAGGTCATTATGAAGAGGCGACAACTTCAACAAACAAACATGTATGTGTTGTCGTGGACTACCCGCTGAACCACATGGAGTTTATATTGTTCCTTTTATTCCCATAAGCTCTGCTGGTTTCGTTATTTTTGGTTTTGATTGGAAAGTCTGTTTGATAAAATGAGGAATGAAAAGTATTATGCAGAAATAATTAACTGAGTGGTACAGTAGAATAAGAATGTTGATCCCTTTTGATCACAGGCTGCCTCCTTGTGGTGAAAACAGTGTTTTGCACAAAATTGCATGACTAAGGTCTTTGAGAAAACTAACAAACTAGACATTGCAATTTCCTTTTTATCTCTCAGATTCTCCAAGAAACCGACTCCCTCTGATTTTCTGGTGAAACAGATCTACTTATGGGATGTGCAGACTGTACCAATTTATATACCTGCTCTTTCACTAGGTCAGTGGGCAAGCGATTTTTTAATTTTCAGTTTTACTCATGTTTTGAAAATGTCTGTTACACCATACTTACGCATAATGGCAGTTTTCTGTATTCATCATGAAAACATCAAAATGATCTCTCTGCTTGCTTATATGCAAACTATTTAATAAAAAAAAAACAATAGATAGAAAGTGCAGTATAATCCTTGCACTAAGATGAGTGATGGGGACAAATGTACTACTCACACAGCCTGCTCCAATTTCTCAGGCAGCTGTATTTCCAGCAACCCCTTTTCCCATTCCCTCAAATTCCCATCACCCTAGCACGCATTTCCCAGGGCGTCCTGCTCTTTCTTGTATTTCCACCTTTGCACTGCTGTCACCAATGTCCTCTTCCTTTCATCAAAGTGACCTCTGCTGATCTCAGTCAACTGCCACCTTCTTTGGCAGGCCTTTCCTGACCCCGAGAGTAGTTCTTTTGCCCTTCTTAGCTGTAATGGCACTTCATGCTAGCTTCTCTGATTTACTGTCTTTGCTTCCTAGGAGGTCAGGCATTTCCTAGGCTTTCTGTGTATCTGAGGTGTAGACAGAGATAGATGCACTTCCTCTTGCTCTCCCTCACTGCTAGCCTGTGGCAGACAGTGTCAGCTCTGGGGAGGATAGATGCACACTAAGCTCTGAGTTGTGCCTGATGAGCAGCCTGGCCCTGGTTTCTTAGGCTTCTGAGCCTCGGTGGTCTCTCCTGAGAAGCAAGTGCTGGGGCTCCAGGTGTTTGAGTGAATTCCCGCAGGACTAACAGGTACAGTGTTCCCAGCTGATCTCCAGACTCAGAGGAACAGGCTAGCCTTCAATTCCCCACCACCGACATTTGTACTGGAGATGCTAAGTCTTCCTTTGGAAATGTATCCTTCATAGCTTTCTCATTTATTTTATTTTTTTAAAAAATCAAACCAAACTATGTTTCTATTCAAATTCTCAATGGCGATTTTGTAAATTTTGTACTTGGCATGTTCTTTCTCCAACAACTTTTTTTTGGTGAAAACTTTTGAAGTGAGGGTAAAGTCTAGGAAATACACAATAAACACCTGTATGTATTACGTCTAGACGCATGGTTTGTTGGCATTTTGTTGTGCTTGCTGTACCTGTGTGTGGCTTTTAAGACACTGAAACATTTCAGAGAGCTCGGCAGATACCACATCACTTTGCTCCCAGATATTTCAACATGCATCTCGTAAGAGCAAAGGACAATTTCCTCTGTAACTCAGAACGTTATCATATCTTAAAAAGTAATAACAACAGCATTCCTTCAAGAATAGTATCTACTGTGCACTCCATATTAAATTTGTGCAATTATTCTCCAAATGATTCCTATAAATCTTTACATTTTTTTCAGGATTAAGCCAAAATTCATATAATACATTTCATTCGCATGTATCTTTAGTCTTCTTAATATCTAAAATGCCCCGACTCTTTTTTTTCCTTTCTTTCATGATGTTAGCATTTTTTATGAGTCCAAGTCAGTTATCACTTGAAAGTCTTACAGCTTGGGTTTGTCTGATGGTTTCCTCATGATAACATTTAGTTTTTGGAAGTTGGTCAAGGAACTGTACAGGCAGTGCTGTGAGCTTCTTACAGTGTAACATCACAAGGACATACGCATTGTAAGCAGGACCTGGTGATATAATCATTAAGCTCTTAGCTGCTAACTGAAAGATCGGTGGTTCAAACCCACCAGCCACTCTGGAAGAAAGATGTGGCAGGTTGCTTCTGAAAGATTATAGTCTTGGAAACATTATGGGGCAGTTCTACTCTGTCCTGTAGGGTGTCTGTGAGTTGGAATTGACTCAGAGTCAATATTTTTTGTTATTGTTGTTGTTTGTTTGCTTTTTAAATATAGATAAAGCTAAGTTGGGTAATTTGGCACATAGGGAAGTGCTAGAAATACTGTTTTCTTTCCCAAATACTCCATCATTCTCAAATGAAAACCTGCATTCAGGTAGCTTTGACTGAAAACTCAGTGACATCCAGTCAATTCCAATTCACAGCCACGTTAAAGGACAAAGTAGAACAGCCCCATAGGGTTTCCAAGAAGCAGCTGGTGTGGCTTTGAACTGCCAGCGTTTAGGTTAGCAGCCTTAGCTCTAACCTACTATGCAACCAGGGTCTCCTTGCTTTAACTGGAAATATTTAATCCAACATTTAAATGCTGCTGGGAGAGGAAATGGCAAGAATTTGAAAGCCCTTTACTCTTTCAGTCCCTTCTGTCTCCTCCTTTGATACCTGTCTGCCACTCTATCTGCATATGAAATGGATAATGCCTTTTGCCAAATTCACGTTTTCTTTTCTGTTTTTAGATGCCAGCTCTGGTTATTTGACCTTATTAGATGCTGACTATGACAGAACACCTCCAAGCAAATATTTAGTCAAAGCAGTGAACTACACAGTAGATTTCCAGTGGATTCAGTGCCTGTTTTGGGACGAGAGGGAGTGGAAACCTAGTACCTTCCCTCCACAACCAGGAACTTTTCCAGAAAAGATTAACTGCAGGTATATATTTTAGACAGTGACTACATTTTCTTCTGCATTTGGACCATCCCCTGAATTCTTTCCTCAATCTTGTTCTCCTGTAAGAAGAAAAAGGAGCAGTTTTGGTTTGTGTAACTCCAACCTTGTGTATGTCTTGTTATGTAAGATATGTTAGCTGACATCAAGCAGCCCCAACTCATGACAGCTCCATGCACAATGGAATGACATACTGCCCAGTCCTGTGCCTTCCCCCTTGTCAGTTGCAGATCAGAACATTGTGATCTGTAGGATTTTCACTGGCTGAGTTTTAGAAGTAGGTAACCAGGTGTTACTTCCTAGTCCATCTCAATCTAGCAACACACAAGCTACCACTACACTACATGTGGTGGTTACACATGAGGTACCTTGGCCAAGAATCAAACCTGGGTCCCCCATATGGAAGATGGAAATTCTACCACTGAACCAGCCTGCAAGTACCTCTGAGACCTTATTGTCATGTCTTGTGGGGGGGTATTGGTTCTCCTTTGCCACTACAACCTCCCAGGTGCAGGGTCTGGATGACATGAGTGCTCTTTGCACTCACCGCCCCACGTATGGAGGCTGGTATATTAACTGGTGTTCAGCAAATGCCTGTTAAAGGATTGCATCAATGGATGAAGGCTACTGTTCTGGGTTGGTACGGTGTATAATTATAGAAGCGGATACTCTTTAAGAGTGTCTAACTGTAGCCAGGTGATGAGAGCCTCTGTTCTCAAAGTTTCCCACCATGTGCCTTACTGCTTCTTCACCTCATGTGGGGTGACGAAGGTAAATTTATGATACAAGAAAAGTCTCTACACAGACTGTGAGAGACTTCCTTACCAGTTTTTGGATACATCAGCCATGTCATTAAGTTAGAAATTCTTCATTATCTAACAGTAAAACCAACCATTTTTTTAGGGGCTCAGGTCATTCATTTTGTTATTGTCTTTTCATTAGAATAGAGAATGAACTAATTGTTATGAATATTGAAAAATAGAAATAATGATTTCCTTCTTAAGAATAATTCCCCTATAAGGAATTGTATTTTGTGATTGCCTGTTGAGAATCTAAGATGTCCAGAGCATATCATGTATCAGTGTTACTTATAAACCATTCATTGCTTTGCTTATGCTATACTCTTAACTTTATGTGATGCTGCTACTAGGAACACTCTGGAACCTACTGACAGTGGTCCAGTACTTCACTTCAGTATTAACTTATTCACTATTTCATTAATCCATCATTCATTCACTGTTACATGCCACTCTCTGCTACGTACTTCTTGGTGAACCAGGAGTACAGCATGGGACCTGAGTAGAGATGAACGAGGGAGACATAGGTTTTGTCAAAAAATGATAGGCTTGGTGGTGATTGTTATGGTAGTAGCTACCAATTACAGGATATTTATAATGCCAGGGACTGGCATTTAGGAAAAAGGCTAGAAGAAGTTGACTGGTTAACAAGGTCTGTCCATACCTAAGTTGTAATTTGAACTTGAGACTCTGATTCTAAAAATTCAAGCTCAGCTGTGGAAAGGACTATAATAGAGATAAGATGTGTAAAATAACAAGGAAGTCTAGAGGGAGAACACCTAGTGTCTGAGCTAGTGAAGAGAACAGCCTGAGGGGGAAAGATGTTGAATATATTCCGAGACAGGAATCGTTTACTTCAAACTTAAATTTCAGCTGAATTCTTTATACTGAGCCTAAATCATAAAGTTGTAATTATTGGAATTTGTCTTTCTTTTTATAAGCAGTGCACGATTGTATTGTAAACAATTGTTTCCACCACGGTTTGGTCATCCTCCTAATTAATATTTCTCCTCCAGCTATGATCACCTTACAAAATTTACTATTGTGAGACGAAAACTGAACACCAGTTTTGAAATGAGCAACATTTCTGAGTTACAGAGGTGAGTTCCATTGTATGAATAAAGACAAAAATGTATAGTCATTTAATTCAGCAGATGCTTGAAATCTGTGTTATTATTGTTTTACTTTTTACAATATTCACAAAGATAACTATCTTTAAATATCAAACAAGTATCAATATCTATTTTTGTATACTTACATTCACTAAAAGGAGATGTATAAACTCCAAAAAATGAGCACAGTTTTCTGACTTACAAACTTAGATTTCGTTCATTGTGAATTTTGTTAATGATTGTTAATTAGGTCCATACCTACAGTGATGATACTTGGCTAATTTGCTTGTTCTGGTTTATAACTATTGTCTTAGCCTAAGTCTTAATAAGTCCTTCTTTCTCACTGAAGTGTCTCCTTCTAGATAATAAATGAAAATGCACCCTACTTTTATAGTTATTGTTTCATGTTGAACAAATACATCTGGCTTCTGGAATATATGTAAATAGAGTGTAAGCACAGACAGGAATTATCATCATCTTATTCATCAGTGTAGCCCCACTCAGTGCAATGTTTGGCCTGTAGCAGGCACTTAGTAAGTACTTATTTAATGAATATCGATGGCAAAGTCTGCATTTTCTTGTGAGTGTTGGGTGTTATGCTTACCTCACTCATATTTATGTACTGTATTTTTCCTCAAACACCACACATCTTCTACATTCATTTGCCAATGACTGCCTCTCCAAACAAATGTAGAAGGTATGCATTATCTGAGTAAAAATAACAGTAATCAGGAAATATACTTTGTGTTATTATTGCATAAATCATGTGAAGAGTTGATTGCTTCGTAGACTGTTAAGTGGATCAAATCATTACTTAGACAGACATGAATCACTAATGCTACAGGTGCTGGCCAGTGAAGATCATTAGAAAGCCAGTGGTTCACTCAGGTATTGATACCACTGGGGGTACAAGCCGGTGGGTAGACCAATACCAGAGCTGTCCAGCCAAAGGCAGTGTTTGAAATCATGTAGGTACAGTGGCATTCTGGGAGATTCAGGCAGAATACAGGAAGTTTCAGAGCCCTAGTCCAGGCCTAGCAAGAAGGGAAGGCTGGAGCTAGGAAAGCTGCAAGCACCCTGCCAAGTTGACAGGATGGAACTAGGGATAAAGCTTTGTCCTTCTGTAGAAGAAGCTTGCTAGACAAGGAAACCAAGACTGGAGCCCCAGACCTTAGGTGGAGCCAAAGTGTGCAGGTGATGAGAAGGGCAACATCCTCATACAATATGGGACTACCTGTCCCTTAAAAACCCATCAAATGAACACAAGACTTGATTTTAAGCAGAACACTCTATCAGGGTTATAGTACCAGCATGAGTGACTTGACAGGACCCCATTCCATGGGACTGCAGAAAAGCAATCATCTCTCCTACAAGCCTGAAATTCCATCTAGGAAAAGAAGGTGATTATAGCCTACAGATCAAGAGCAAGCAGCCATACCTGTGAAGGCAGGTGGGCTGCAGAGGTTGGGTACCAGTAACATCTGATAGCCTGTTTCGCTGGAAGGAAAAGAAGGGAGGGAGGAAGGGAAGTAAAGAACATTTATTGTACCCCCCTACTTAAGCCATTTTATATATATTAATCTTTGTGATAACCTAGTGAGATATTTTTGTCCATATTTCACAAAGAAGGTTCCTCACAGAGAGGAACTGATTTAAGATGGTATGGCTCTCAGATGTTAGAGCTGGGTCCATCAGGAACTTCCTTTGATTCCAGAGTCCATGCTTTCAGGTCTGGTCACTGGACCATAGGGAAGCTCCATGTCTTTAAAAAGTGCCTTGATTGAGCCTCCAGCACTTTCTTCCATAAAGAGCTCAAAACCAGTCTGAGATGCCAAGAGAGGGACAGATGCTGTTTCATTACCTCCATATTTCTCTTCTTGGCTACTTTCCCCAACAAAAATCTCTCCATCTTTCCACCCCTGCCCCCTATTCCCTTTCTTCTGCTCTCCCGGTAACAAAGCCAGAGTTCAAAAGCAGAACCAGAGGGGCATATATAAGGAGTGGGTGTGGGTAGTCAGTCTTTTCATAAATGATTTTCATGAATAATTTTATCTCTCTCCTTTTATTTGCAGTCCCCCAGAAAACCTGATTCCCAGTGTTTTCTTTGTGCTGTCTGTGATTCTTTATGCATTTTTGGTTACTAAAAGCAAACGTGTAGATTGTCACGAAAAAAAGAAAACTGGTTACATTTTCCTTCAAGAAAACCCCTCACCAGACCAGCAGCTGTATGCAGTGGTTATTGACACAGGCTTTCGCACCCCAGCCCAGCTGACTGCAAAGGTAATTGTGTGCATCTTAAGAGATGCTACCTGGCTGTGTCTGAAGGGTATCGACATATGTGAGTGACAGCACCAGGAATGCATGAGTTGAAAGATTAACAAAACTGCTGAATGCATGGCTAGGATAAATACGTCATCTAATGGCGGATCCAACTTGATAGTAGTTGGCTTGGCTGGCATATTACATCTAATAGCATCTCTATATAACAGCTGTAACCAATTAGACCACATAGTAGAAAACAAGATCCTCCTCATCACAGCCACAAAATAATGAGGTGCCTGGAAATAAATTCACAGTTACACAGCCATTATGGGGAATGTTGACCAAATATACACAAAGAATCTAAATAATTAAAAGTATATTTTTCATGAATAGAGAAACTGATTTTTCCGTGTTAATCTTTCCTCATTAATGTTGTTGACATAATAATAACAATAATAAGAGCAAATGTGAGTTGAGACTTTGCTACATGCCATTTTATTAATCCTCAGAAAACTCTGTAAGTTCTATTAATACAATACATTCACCTTACCAGTGAAAAACTAAGCCATAAAGAGGTTAAATTCAGCAAAATGCTGGTCAAGTTCCATGATGTTTTATTGAACTTGAAAAATGAATTCTAAAATTTTTATGGAAAAATAAAGTTACAAAAGTAATCATGAGGGGCAGAGTCAAAATGGCAGACTAGACACACATCTCCTCAGTTCTCTCTGAAAACTAAAACCTGGATTGATAATTAAATGGAGCCTTCTGGACACATAGTGAGCCCTAGGATATGACATAGGGCTGTCAATTTGGACTACCTGCCACTGAACAGGAAACTTCTTCTCTTTCACTGACTCCCATGCTTGTTAAGTCCCAGCTGTCGTGACTAAAGGTAACTTCTAACTTTTTTTTCTCTGTCTTAGCTGGCAGGTGGAGCTTGGGCTTAACAGCAGCAAAACTTAGCTGCACTGCTGATGGGACCAGCAGGCAGAATAGCCCTATTTTGAGAGCCCAGCTCTGGACTCTGTGCATATCAGCCTCTCCATCCTGTCTTTCCAAACCTCCACCATAGAACTGACTATTCTGCAGTGAGTGGGAGAACTTGTGTGGGATGCTATCTTGTTCAACTGGGAGGCAGAGTCACCCAAACGGAGGCCTCAGGAGGGGCTAATTCCCAGGCTGAGAGGCTGTGCAAGCCCATGGAGTGCTTTCCCAACAGAAAAGCTGTGTTTAACATAGTGTGACATTATGGGTGGGTCCCAGCAGCAGATGACAGCAGGGCCTGTCTGTGCTTTGAACTAGTTTATAGCATCTGGGTTGGATATAGAGGTGCTTACTTTGCCAGCTGGGAAGAAGGGCTTGCACACCTGAACAGGCTGACTGATTTTGGAAGCTCTCAACAAACTCCATACCACTGAATTATTGCAAAGCATCTCCTCAGACCATAAAGCCATAAAAATTGAAATCAATAGCAGAAAAACATAGATAGAAATAGGAACACATGGAAACTGAACAACATCTTGCTCAAAAAGCCATGGGTTGTAGAAAGAATCAAGGATGAAATAAAGCAATTCATGGATTCAAATAAGAATGAAAACACTTCCTACCAGAACCTATGGGATACAGCCAAAGCAGTGCTCAGAAGTCAGTTTATCTCTATAAATGCACACATTCAGAAGGAATAAAGAAGTGAAACCAAAGAAGTGACCATGCAGCTTGAACAAATAGAAAGAGAGCAACAGAGGAACCCCTCAGCCACCAGAAGAAAACAGATTATAAAGATTAGAGCAGAATTAAACTAATTAGAGAATAGAAGAATAATTGAAAAAATTGAAAAGACCAAAAGCTGATTTTTTGAAAAGCTCAACAAAATTGACAAACCATTGGCTAAACTTACTAAAGAAAAAAGAAAAGGAAACAAATAACCCAAATAAGAACTAAGAGGGGAGTTGTCACAACAGATCCAACAGAAATAAAAAATATCATAACAATACTACAAAAGACTGTGCTCTAACAAAATTGAAAACCTAGAGAAAATGGACAAATTCCTAGATTCATATCATCTACCAAAATTATCACAAGGTGAAGCAGAACAATTTAATAAACCCATCTCAAAGGAAGAGATTGAAAAACTCATCCCCAAACTACCAACCAAATAAAAACCCTGGCCTAGATGTCTTCACCGCAGAATTCTACCAAACTTTTAGAGAAGAGTTAACTCCAATATTACTGAGATTATTTCACAGAGTAGAAATGGATGGAATACTCCCAAATTCATTCTATGAAGCCATTATAACCCTGATACGAAAGCTAGGGAGAGATCCAACAAAAAAGAAGAACTACAGACCAATATCACTCATGAACCTAGATGCAAAGATCCTCAACAAAATACTAGCCAGCAGAATTCAATAACATGTCAAAAAATAATTTATCACAACCGAGTTGGATTCATACCATGGATGCAAGGCTGGTTCAACATCAGGATAACCATTAGTGTGATCAACCACATAAACAACACAGAACACAAGAATCACCTGATTTTGTCAATTGACAGAACAGAGAAAAGATATTTGATAAAGTCTAACACCCATTCGTGGTAAAAACTCTCAGCAAAATAGGAATAGATGGCAAATTCCTCAATGCAATAAAGACCATTTATACAAAGCCAACTGCCTACGTCATCCTGAATGGAGAGAGACGACTAAAACAATTCCCCTTGAGAACAGGAGCTAGACAAGGATGCCCACGCTTGCCTCTTCTATTCAACATTGTACTAGAAGTCCTAGCCAGAGCAATTAGACAAGACCGAGAAATAAAGAGCATCTGCATTGGCAAAGAAGAAGTAAAATTCTCCCTGTTTGCTGATGATATGATTGTATACCCAGAGAATCCTAAAGAATCCGTAAGTAAACTACTCAAAATGATCAAAGAGTTCAGAAGTATCAGGATACAAGATAAACATCAGTAAATCAGTTGTTGTTGTTGTTGTTAGGTGCCATTGAATCAATACTGACTCATAGGGATCCTATGAACAACAGAACGAAACACTGCCCAGTCTTGTTCCATTTCCACAATTGTTTTTATGCTTAAACTCTTTGTTGTGGCCACTGTGTTGATCTGACTCGCTGAGGGTCTTCCTCTTTTTCTCTGACCCTCCACTCTACCAAGCATGATGTCCTTCTCCAGGGACTGATCTTTCCTGACAACATGTCCAAAGTATGTAAGATGCAGTCTTGCCATCTTTGCTTCCCAGGAGCATTCTGGTTAGACTTCTTCCAGAACAGATCTGTTTGTTCTTCTTTTTTTAAAAAATAATTGAATGAAAATGTACATACTCTGTCCTTGCAGTACTGGGTTAAGATGGGAGGAGTACACAAGTTGTGTTGAAGTCCCGTTAATATTCATCTGCTTACTAATGTGTGCTGTCACCAATTTCACCCAACCAAATTTCTAACAACTATTGAAACCCTCGCCCCTTGCCCTCCTATCCTCCCCACCCTTGCAGCCGTCAAAGAATCTTTTCTATTACATGTGAGTCTACTTTTAAGTTTTTATCATAGGGGTCTCATGCAATATTTGTCCTTCTGTCACTGACTACTTTCACTCAACAAAATGTCCTCCAGTTGAAAACAGGTTAAGAGATGTTTCCTGCTATCATCGTTGTTCTTTATCATTGCATAGTACTCATATACCATAGTTTACCTATCCATTCTTCTGTTTCTGGGCATCTGGGTTGATTCCATCTTTTTGCTATTGTGGACTGTGCTACGATGAACATTCGTGTGCAAGTATCAGTTGGTGTGAATGGTCTTGATTCTGTAGGATATATTCCAACCAGTGGAATTACTGCGTCAAATGGTATATCTACATCCGTTGTTTTAAGGTAACGCCAGATTGCTTTCCAAAGAGGTTGCACTATTTTGCAATCCCACCAACAGTGTAGGAGAGTTCCAGTCTCTCCACAGCCTCTCCAGCATTTAGTGTTTTGTGTTTTTTGGATCATGGCCAACCTTGCTGGGGTGAGATGGTATCTCACTGTCGTTTTGATTTGAATTTCTTTAATAGTTAATGATCGTGAGCGTGTCTCCATGTGTTTTTGGCTGCCTTGGTCTCCTCTTTAGAGAAGTGTCTGTCCATCTCCTTTGCCCATTGCTGAATTGGATGATTTATCTTTTTCTTATTGAAATTTCTTAGTACCTTATAGATTATGGCGATCAGGCGTCAGTCTGACATACAGTTGCCAAATATTTTTTCCCATTCTGTAGGTGGTCTTTTAAGTCTTTCGATGAAGTCTTATTAATTCCCATTTATCTGTTTTCTCTTCTGATAAATATGCTTTGTCAGATTTTGAAGTCTGTCTGTATTGTGTAGTAAAACTTCCATTGTTGGCCCTATTTTATCTTGGATGAGCTTTATCATTTTAGATTTTGTATTTAGGTCTTTTATCCAGTTTGGGTTGGGTTTTGTGTAAGATGTGAGATACGGGTCTTGTTTCATTTTTTTGCAAATAGATATCCAATTTTGCCAGCACCATTTGTTAAAGAGACTGTTTTTACCCCAGTTTAGAATCGTAGGGCCTTTGTCAAATATCAGCTGTTCATAAGAGGATGGTAGCATCTTTGCAGTCTCTACTTTGTTCCATTGGTCTATATGTCTCTTTTTGTACCACTACCAGCTGTTTTTACAACTGTGGCCATGTAATAGGTTCTAAAGTCAGGTAGTGAGAGGCCTCCCAGTGTGTTTTTCTTCTTCAGTAGTGCTTTACTTATCCAAGGCTTCTTCCCTTTCCAAACAAAGCTGATGATTTATTTCTCCATCTCATTTAAAAATATCGCTGGAATTTGTATTGGGATTGCATTACATAAGTAGATGGTGTGGGGCAAAATTGACATTTTCACAACATTGAGCCTTCCTATCCATGAGCTGGGCAGATTACTCCACTTATGTAAGTCTCTCCCAGTTTCTTGTAGTAAGGTCTTGTAGTTCTCTTTCTAAAGATCTCTTGTTTCTCTAGTTAGGTTTATTCCTAGGTATTTTATCTTCTTGGGGGCTATAGTAATTGATTTAGTGACTTCTTCTTTAATAATCTCATTGTTGGAATAAAGGAATCCTATTGATTTAGTTATGTTTATCTTGTAACCCTATACTTTGCTGAACTCTTCTATTATCTCTAATAGCTCACTTATGGATTTCTTTAGATTCTCTGTATAAACAATCGTATCACCTGCAAAGAGGGAAATCTTTACTTCTTCACTGACAATCTGGGTGCCCTTTATTTCTTTGACTCATCTAATTGCTCTAGCTAGAATTTCTAGCACAATGTTGAATAGAAGTGGTGAGAGTGGACATCCTTGTCTAGTTCCCATTCTCAAAGGGAATTCTTTCAGTCTTTCACCATTCAGGATGATGAAAACCGTTGGCTTTGCATAGATGCTACTAATTACATTGAGGAATTTCCCTTCTATTCCTATTTTTCTGAGAGTTTTAAGCATGAATGAGTGTTGAACTTTGTCAAATGCTTTTCTGCATCAATTGACAAAATCAGGTGATTCTTATCTTTTGTGTTATTAATGTGGTTGATTACATTAAATGTTTTTCTGATGTTGAACCAGTCTTGCATCTCTGAAATGAAACCAACTCAATCATGATGAATTATTTTTTTTATATGCTGTTGAAGTCTATTGGCTAGAATTTTGTTGAAGATTTTTGCATCTAGGTTCATGAGTGATATTGGTCTTTAATTTTCTTTTTGGTGGAATCTTTCCCTGGTTTTGGTATCAGAGTTACGCTGGCATCATAGAATGAATTTGGAAGTATTCCATCTCTTTCTATGGTGTGAAATAGCCTCAAATGTATTGGATTTAACTCTTCTCTAAAAGTTTGGTAGAATTCTCCAATGAAGCCATCTGGGCCAGGACTTTTTTTGGTTGGTAGATTTTTGATGACTTTTTCAATCTCTTCCTTTGTGATAGATTTAGTAAGCTGATCTACTTCTCCTTGTGATAATCTTGGTGAGTCATATGAATCTAGAAATTTGTCCATTTCCCCTAGGTTTTCAAACCTGTTAAGAGCACAGCATTTCGTAGTATTCTGTTGTGATATTTTTTTATTTCAGCTAGGTCTGTTGTAACATCTCCCAACTCATTTCTTAATCAGGTTATCTGTATCTTCTGTTGTTTTTCTTTTGTAAGTTTAGCCAATGGTTTATCCATTATGTTGATCTTTTCAAAGAACCAGCTTTTGGTTTTGTTAATTTTTTCAATTGTTTTTCCATTCCCTAATTCATTTCGTTCTGCTCTAATCTTTATAATCTGATTTCTTCTGGTGCCTGAGAGGTTCCTCTATTGCTCTCTTTCTACTTGTTCAAGCTGTGAGGTTAATTCTTTAATTTGGGCCCTTTCTTCTTTCTGGATGTGTGCAGTTATAGAGATAAACTGACCCCTGAGCACTGCTTTTGCTGTATGCCATAACTTCTGGTAGAATGTGTTTTCATTCTCATTTGAATCCATAAATTTCTCTATTTTGTCTTTAATTTCTTCTGTAAACCAAGGCTATATGTGAAAAGTGTTGTTCAGTTTCCAGTTGTTCAGTTTGAATTTCTGCCTATGAATTTTCTGTTATTGATTTCAACTTTTATAGCTCTATGGTCCGAGAAGATTCTTTGCAGTAAATCAGTGGTTTGGCTTTTATAGAGAATTGTTTTATGACCTAACACATGGTCTGTTCTGGAGAATGTTCCATGTGCATTGGAGAAGAAGGTGTATTTATCTGCTCATGGATGAAGAGATCTGTATATGTCAGTAAGGTCAAGTTGGTTGATTGTTGTAATAAGATCTTCATCTTCACTGAGCTTTTTTCTGGATGATCTATCCTTAACTGAAAGGGGAGTATTGAAGTCTCCAACTATTATTGTGGAATGATCAATCTCACTTTTCAATATTGTCAGTATTTGTTCAATGTGTTTAGGTGCTCTGGTATTGGGTACATAAATATTTAATATTGTTAAGTCCTGCTTGAGTATTGAACCTTTCAGCAATAAATAGTGACCATCCTTGTCCACAGTAGTGGATTTTACATTAAACTCGGTTTTATCTGAGATTAATATTGCCACACTTGCTCTTCTTTGTGCGCTGTTAGCTTGATATTTATTATTCAAAACTTTAATTCTCAACCTGTTCACATCTTTAAGTCTAAGGTGTGTTTCTTGTAAGCAGTATATAGATGGGTCATGTCTTTTGATGCAGGATGTCACTCACTGTTTCTTTACTGGAGTGTTCAGTCCATTTACATTAAATGTAATTTTTGATAGGTATGTGCTTATTGCCATCATTTTGATGCAATTACTTCTGTGTTGATGTTTTCCGTATTGTTCTTAATGTTCTCTTCTGGGACACTCTTCTTTATGAGTTGTTTGAGTGTTGGTTTTATGTTCGTTGAGACTCCTGTATTGCATTTCTTATTTTGATATATTGCATTGTTAATCACATTATGGCTACATGTATTATCCACCTTAACATACTAAAATTAAAACCAGTTTTAACTGCTTTATAAGTCTCAAACTTCCTCTGCATCAAAAACAACTGTAACTATTGTAGTGTATCCCTCTTTTAATGTGATGGTGTTATAGTTGTCATAATATGATCACGGATTCCCTTATTATAATACTGTAGCTTTGGTGAAGTTTTGTGACTTCTTTAACTGATTATAAATTTGGATGAAGTGTCCTGAATTGTCACCTAAAATATACATTTAGGGAAGAGCTTCTTTCAATATTTCATGTAATTTTGGTTTAGTTCTCATGAATTCTCTAAGTTTCTCTTTATTTTCAAAAGTCTTCATTTCACTATTATATTTGGTAGACAATTTTGCAGGATAAATAATTCTAGGATGGAAGTTTTTCTCCTTCAGGGCTTTGAATGTGTCTTCCCATTGTTTTCTAGCCAGCACTGTTTTGGTAGAAAAGTCAGGTGAGCGTCTATAGGGTTTCCCTTGGGATGTTAGTTTTGCTTTGAGCCTTGCTGCCTTCAGAAGCATCTGTTTGTGTTTTAGCTTATTAAGCTTAATTATAATATGCCTTGGTGTCCTTCTTTTTGGGTCTAACTTTTGTGGTGTTTGATAAATGTCTTGGATATCTATGTTCTGTTTGCTCATAATCTCAGGAAAGTTTTCTGTCAGCATCTCTACAGCAATACTCTCTATACTGTCATTAATCCTCCCTTGTTCAGGAACTCCAATTAAGTGTAAATTATTCCTCTTCATGAAGTCCCACATGTTTCTTACTGCTTCTTCATTTTTCTTATTTCTTTTCTCTGATTTCACCTCATAAATGCTGGTGTTAGTTACTTTGTCTTCTAGGTCACTGAGTCTAACTTCCATTTGTTCATTCCTACTCTTTTGGCTTTGGATAGAATTATCTAAATTCTGTAATTTTATTATTAATCTGATGTATTTCAGTTCATTGGTATTCTAGCATTTCAAACAGCTTACCATATTTTTCATTTTGTTCTACTGCATTTTGTTTAATATCTAGGAGGGTTCTATATATAAATCTTTTGTATTCAGCCTCCCATAGATTCAGAAAGGCTTCTTCATCTGGGAAATTTTTTGAATCTTTATTTAGGGAATTTTCTGGAGCATTTGAAGGCTGCTTCTTTAAATGATTAATTATGGTCTGCTGCCTGAGTACCATCAGACACTGATTTCTCTGGTAATGGATCTAAGAGAATAGTTGGTCACTAGCTGACTCTAATACTCTAGTGATTTGCCCTAGGTAGACTCTCAAGGGTGGAAGACTCTGCTTATTGGGTAGCAAAGAGGCTGCTCTGCTTACAGAGAAACTGGGCGCTGCAAACCAACCCTACAATGTGAGTGAGAGAAAAGAGGCAGGAAAAGATAAGGCTTCTCAACAGAGAGATGTAAGCCTCTCAGCAGGAAGCCGTCCAGGTGCTGAACTGGGAGCTGGGAGCTGTCCAACAGGCTGGCCTGAACACTCAGTCAGCAACAACAGACTCCACCTGACGGCTTATAATGAAAGTACATTATTGTTACTGGCTGTTTGTGGAAGTTGGAGTTCTCTGATACAATGAAACAGCAGAAAGAGAAGTCAGACGGTCACTGGATCATTTCTGAGAGGAGATTAGTCTGATAGTCAAATATGTTAGATCCTAAGGCTCCCCAGATATTCCATGCTCCATAGAAATACCATCCAGGCCTTAGTTCTCCGAGGGAAATGAGGAGATGTCTGTTTACCCCGCCATCTTTTAATGGAATCTCTGTTTGTTCTTTTGACGGTCCATGGTACATTTAATATTCTCCAGCACCACAACTCAAAGGCATCAGTTCTTCTCTGTCTTCTTTGTTCATGATCCAGCTTTCCCATGCATATGCGGCAATTGAAAGTACGATGGCTTGGGTCAGGCACATTTTAGTCTTCAAAGTGACATCCTTACTTTTGAATATTTTGAGGACGTCTACTGCAGCAGATTTTCCCAATGCAATGTGTCTTTTGATTTCTTGACTGCTGCTTCCATGGACACTGATTGTGGACCCAAGTAAAATGAAATCCTTGACAACTTCAATCCTCATAAATGGAGAAACCTACCCTGCTCATGGATAGTAAGACTTAACCTTGTGAAAATGTCTGTTTTACCCAATGCAGTCTACTTATGTAATGCAATCCCAATACAAATTCCAGTGTCATTTTTAATGAGATGGAGAAACAAATCACTAACTTTATTTTGAAAGGGAAGAAGCCCAGGATAAGTAAAGCACTACTGAAGAATAAGAACACACTGGGAGGCCTCTCACCACCCAACTTTAGAACCTATTACACTGCCACAGTTGTAAAAACAGCCTGGTACTGATATAAAAAGAATCATATAGATTAATGGAACAGAGCTGAGATGCCACCATCCTCCTGTGAACAGTTGATATTCAACAAAGGCCGTAAGACTTTAAACTGTGGAAAAGCAGTCTCTTCAACAAGTGGAGCTGGCAAAATTGGATCTTCATCTGCAAAATATTGAAAAAGACTCATGTCTTACATCTTACACAAAAACCAACTAAAACTGGATAAAAGCAGTAATTATCAAAACTAAAATGATAAAGTTTCGTCCAAGAAAAAATGGGATCAACAATGTAAGTTTTAGTACACAACGTAGACCAACTTCAGAATCTTTCAAACAAAACACAATCAACAGAAGAGAAAATAGATAAATGGAAACTAAGAATCAGACACTTTCGCTCATCCGAGGACTTCATCAAAAGAATTACAAGACCACTGTGGTGGTCAGGATTATGTCAACTTGGCTACTACATATTTGGCTGCTGTATTAAGTGGCAGGGTGGGGTTTGTGGTGGCTCCCTGCCCCTAGGCTCTCATCTCGCGACCTTTCACTACGGCGGCTGGTCGCTCACATGGCCAGGAGCTCCTACTCTCTTCTTCCAGTGTCTCGTTCTGGAACTTGAGCTAGCAGCTGTTGGACTCATCAGTCCTTACAGTTGGCACTTGAGAGTCCTGCTCCCTGACCTGCCGATCCTGGGGTCACCAGCCTCTGCCTGCTCCTGCTCCCTGACCTGCCGTTCCTGGGTTCGCCAGCCTTTGCCCACTCCTGCTCCCTAACCTGCTGATCCTGGTTTTGCCAGCCTCTGTCACTTTGTCTCGCCACCAGCTTGGGATCCACTGACCTACACAACTGGTGATCTAGAACTCTGGTCTCTGACTTGCTGACTTTGGGTTCCTCAGCTTCCGTGGCCACATGAGGCTTGTGCCAGAGCTTGGGACATTCAGCTTCTGTGATTACGTGAGCTGTTTCCTGTATTTGTATCTGTTTATCTATTATAAATCTTTCCTTGTACCTACACATGTTACTGGTTTTGCTTCCCTAGAAAACCCAGCCCAAGTCAACTACCTACAGAATAGGAAAAAATATTTGGCAACTATATGTCAGACCGATGTCTGATCTCCATAATCTGCAAGGTACTACAAAATGTCAACAAGAAAAGTATAAATAATCCAACTAAGATATGGGCAAAATACATTTCTCTAAAGAGGACATTCAGGCAGCCAAAAGACACATGCAAAAATGCTCACAATCACTAGCTATTAAAGATATCCAAATCAAAACAACGATGAGATATCATCTCACTCCAACAAGGCTGGCCATGATCCAAAAAACACTAAACAACAAATGCTGGAGAGGTTATGGAAAATTGGAACTCTCCTACACCGCTGGTGGGATTGCAACATGATACAGCCTCTTCGGAAAGCAATCTGGCATTTCCTTAAAAAGGTGGAAGTAGACATATCATTTGGCCCAGTAATCCCATTGCTTTGAACATATCTTACAGATGCAAGGGCATTCATATGAAGAGATACATTCATACAAATCTTTATTGCAACACAGTCCACAATAGCAAAAGGGTGGAGCCAACCCAGATACCCAACAACAGATAGATGAATAAATAAACTGTGGTATATATACTCAATGGAACACTATGCAATGATAAAAGAAAAACAATGTTGATTTCAGGAAGCATCTCATAACTTAGTTTCAAGTGGAAGACATTAAGTTGAGTACAATTAGTCATTGGCACATGGACAAATATTGTATGAGACCCCTACTTTAAGGACTTGAAAACAGACACATGTACAGAAGAAAAGACTCTTTGATGGCTGCCAGGGAGGGTAGGGAGGGAAAGGGGTTTGGTTATAGATTAAATAGTTGATAGATAGTTGATTGGGTGAAATCAGTGACAGCATACACTAGAAAGATGATCAGTTTAACTGGATTTCAATATAACCTGAACACTCTTCCAATCTTAACCCAATACTGCAAGGACAGAGTAGCAGGGGTAGGGGTCTGGGGACCATGCTCCCATGGGACATCATGGCCAATTGGCATAACTAGCCTATTGCTAAGTCTTCAGTCTGTACAAATTATCCACCCCATGGTAATCCGTGAACCAGATGGTGCCCGGCCACCTCCAGTGACAACTGTGATGGGGCTCACCAAGTTGAGTCCCAGTGGCAATGTGAGAATAAAAAGGGGTGCACCCTGAGAACTCTACTAAAAGACTGCAATTGATGGTCCGAAGACCTGGGGGTTCCCCTGGGAGCATAGCCCCTAGACTCAGTGCTGCCCCTGATCGTAAATCATTACTGAAGTCAACTCAGACAGGGATGGATTGGACTTGGTGCCACAGAATGACCATATCTTGTGTGCACATCATGGTTCTATAGGACATCTATAGGATGTCGTCCATACTGGCCTCTTACTGGAGGCAAGTGGATAGGGTGGAGAGGAGGGGATGGGGGATGGTTAGGAGGATATGACTTGTATGGAACAGAAAGGAGGAGTGTGCTGTCACCGGACAGGGAGAGCAGTAGGAGCTGCACATCGGCGGGCATGAGAATTTAAACTGGATTGTACACTTTGACTCAATCATAATAGTAATAAAAGTAATCATGAAGAGAAGAACAAGCAAGTGCTTCCCCAACCGAGCCCCCAGGCTTGCTTTCAAGCAGTAGTGACTAGATAATGTAGAGTTGTCAGGAAACTGACCATTAGATTCATGGAACAAATGGAGACCTCAGAATGAGCATGAGCATGTGAGGAAACCTTCTAGACAAGAGAGTAAAGGATGAACTGGCCAATAAAATGTTTTGAGACAATGGCTTTCCTTGTGTGGAAAGATAACATTAGATCTTCATTTCTTGTTATACCCTGAAATAAGCTCAAAAGGTTAGAGACCTAGCTGAAAAACTGCTGAAAGACAATATATACTCTGGGGTAGGGAAGGATTTCAAAAATAAGAAATGAATAAGGACCTTCCTTATATGAGAGGTTGATAAAATACATTAAATGTATAAATTTCCTTACAAAAGAAGAGCTGTTAGAGTTTGTTATTTGGAACAGACTAGTGAAGGAGGGGTGAAAGGAGGAAGGGAAGAGAGGGAAACTGATTTATTGGTTCTACATGCTAGTCAAAGTTTATAATCACAGTATTTTTTATGTGTCATTAAACTTGCTTAAAATTGTTTAGGTTCATCCCAAATTCAGAAGAGTTAGATCACATAGCAGCACAAAGACGGTGGGGTTGGGGTAAGAGGAATAATACATCTAGGTGTGTTAGTATATCAAGATAGATTTTTATAAAAATGCTGAATTGACATGCATTTACAGAATGAGTCATAGGAGTGCAGTGTGTACACTCTGCACCCTGAGACAGCCCAGTGTCTAACAGTGCCCTCCAGGGTCTCTCTCACTTCTGAAGGTAGGAGAATCGTTCACCCAACCATTGTGTTCTTTGGCCTGTAGGAGAAAAAAGAATGTCTTAGAGAATCTGAGTTGAAGTCTAGCTTTTCTAGATAAATGTGTGGAAACTCAGCCTATCCTACCAGGCACTACTCCTCTGCCCTGCTCTGGGCTGTGCCACCCTTGGCTCCTAGCTCCACACTGCCCGTAAGAGTGGGCTTACAGAAGTAAGTTGGGAGAAAATATAAGGATGCCTCTAACCAGTATAATCTAGTTTGTTCCAACAAATATCTTGAACTCCTACCCCTGTGCCTCTGTTTTGTAAGGTTTACATTGTTCTGTACGGTGAAAATGGACTTTCAGAAACTAAAGAGCTCTACACCTCAGAGAAGCCTCTATTTGAAAGGAATTCCAGACACACCTTTATACTAAGGTATTTTGAAATGTTTTGACACCATAATCTACGAATGAGAGCAATCAGAATTAGGGTACCCTTATTACAAATCCAAAAATGTAGAAATATGTCACATTAGTTTCTAACACGTCAATATACATACAAACCATTTTATGCTGTTAGAGTTTTTTATTTGGAACAGACTAGTGAAGGAGAGGTGAAAGGAGAGAGGGAAGAGAGAGAAACTGATTTATTGGTTCTACATGCTAGTCAAAGTTTATAATCACAGTATTTTTTATGTGTCATTAAACCTGCTCAAAATTGTTTAGGTTCATCCCAAATTCAGAAGAGTTAGATCACATAGCAGCACAAAGACGGTGGAGTTGGGATAAGAGAAATAATATATCTAGATGTGATAATGTATCAAGATAGATTTTTATAAAAGTGATGAATTGACATTTTTCTTCTAGAAAATGTTTTTATTAGATTTATTGATTTAGACTCATGTCTTTATTAATAGAAGAAAGATTAACTCACACTAAATCATTCTAGATGCAAATAAACTACTGAGATTTTGGTGAACGTACTAAAGGGGAACCAGAAGGTGTTAAGAACCTGTGTATGTAGTAATGAAGGCTTCACAGACATGATTAGAAGGGTCTCTACTAATTATCCACTCTGTGGTAATCCGTGGCCCAGAGAGCCTGCATTTGTCACATTGCAAGATAATTATTAAATATATATCTACACATGGGGTCATAATGAGTCAGAGTCTACTCCACAGCAACTGGTTTTATATGTCTGATACCCTCCTCACTTAGACTAAGCATACTTTAAGCCAAGAACCAGACTTCTGTGTAGCCCTGGGGCTGGCCATCCCAGCTCACAATGGTTGATGAGGCACTGTTATATATATCCTCAGCGTTGCTGCTCATCTAGGCCCTCTTCGGAAGATCCGCCTCTGGCACAACAACTCTGGTCCCTCTCCAAGCTGGTACATCAGTCATGTGCTGGTGAAGCAGCTGCATACCGGGCAGAGCTGGTTCTTCTCTGCAGAGTGCTGGCTTGCTGCAGGCAGAGGGGATGGAAAGGTGGAACGGGAGCTCATTCCTCTGCACCAAGGCCTCGGCTTCCGTAAGGTAGATAGACCTAGATAGAGATGACTTCATCACTGCGTGCTCATTTTACTTACTCTGTTGGCTCCTTAGCATAGCCATTTTCACTGCAGCTATTTCTTTAAATTGTCCGAAATTAAGTTTTTTATTTACTTTCTTAGTTATCAAGATACTGGCATCTTAAATGAGACAGACATTGAGAGATCATCCAAGCATGTATTAATGACCTTTCTTTATAGCTGATTATTGCAGTGGTATTTTTCTTCTTTTAATTTTATGTATCATAACATCTATGAAAATTGTGGTTACTGGAGGTGTATGCTGTCCAGGGGACTGTAATTCAAGACTCTTGATATTTCATGACTATATCCTGAACAATCACAGTAACTGACAAACAGAAAACCGACATAATCAGGCATGGGATGGTAGACGATTGTGTACAGGCCCCCAAATCACCCATAATCTCACAAGCCAACCGTGAAGTACTCCACTTTTTCATGTTCCTATCCAGTCCCTCTTTCTAGACTAAAGTGTTTTATGTACCTGTCATAATAATGCATGCGCATTTTGTATTTCCTAATTGAACTGTTCGGAGTAAGTTGATGCATTTTTTAAAAAAATCATTTAAAGACTATGTAACAGTTCATTGTCATTATTCTTTGCTTAACTCTCCACTTTTCAGACATCTAAGTTTTTTTCTATTTTGGTTATAGAGCTATCTGTATTTCTGTGTGAATGATTTCTCAGGGTGCATCTCAAGCTGTGGCAACACATCAGTGAATACTAACATTTCTTCTCCTTTTGCTAGATGGTACCATTGTGCTCTGTTTCCAGTGTATTCATACAGTGTATGCAAGGGTCACATTCAGCAATTTGCTATTTTCAGGATTCATATTGTTAAATTTATTTCTGTGTAAGACTGATCACTTAGCTAAATATAGCTGACAATAAGAAATACATACTATTTATTTTCAAACTGTTTTGCTTGGCAACTTTTTGTGAGATACCCCTAATTGTTAATGTAATAATATATCAACACATGTGGATGTGTCCTGTGACTTACTCACCACACACAGACTGGCCAGTATATGTAAAAAAGAATATATTTTCATTCTGTTAAAATTGTTGCTGGTATTTCCTTTTGCATTCTGCTTGTGTTCTATAACATCATTTCTACTAATCATTATTATTATTATTATTATTAAATGGAACAATCTTGAGTACCTAGCATTGTTTGAATTGAACTCAAACTCTACAAATTCAGCTTGATTCTCTAAGTAATCTATCACTCACCTTGTGGCAGACACTGTGAGGAGCACTGAGATGCCCTTGGGACACAGCCCCAGCTCTGAGTGTGCTCAGTGTTCATGAAACAGTAATTGTGTTGCCAGGGAAAGTGAGAAATGGAAGTTTATTTGTTTGTTTGAAGGAGTAACACAAATGAGAAGATTCATTCTGCCAGGTGAGGATTTATAAGCAGAGGCTCTAGAGATAAGGTCGCTCTGAGCCAGGCAGAAGGCCCTGAGAAGGAGACAGGCGGAAAGAACATCTGCACAAGATCTCAGGAAATCCCAGCAAAAGGTCAAGCAGCCACGTCCAGAATGTGACTGGAGTGTCCCATGGAGAGCAGCCCATACCTGATAGGTACAGTGTATCCAGCAAATACACTGAAAGGACTGTAACAGCAGAGCCAAGAGATTTTAAAATGTCACATTGGGGTCTCTTCTCAGAAAATCACTAAGCATCAGCTAAGGTTTTGTTATGCTTAGATAAATGTTCAGTATCTGTAAATACCTTTCTTGTGCTTCCTGTTTTAGCTCCTGTACACCAAGTTCACAGAATACCTGGAAGATGTCCACATCTGGGGCTCGGTGTACAGCCGGCCCTCGTACAGCGGCTACCTGCACACCCCACGGCTCACTGTCTGTTTCTCCCTGCTGTGCACGTATTCCTGTCTCACCAGTGTGCTCACTGCTGTGCGCCAGCAGGTGGGAGCCTCGCTCTTCCCTGCAAGTGGCTTCCCAGTCCCAGACCTACCGTGAGAACCTTCTTGACTAAGGCATTAACAAAAATGAAGGCCTCAACAGAAGATTTTAACTAAGGGAAGCAGCCTTTGAACCTCAACCAGATAGGTGATGTAGGTCAATGAGGAGCCTGGTGAGAGTCTGCAAGAAGGTGGCTCTCCGGAAAACAGGCACTACCCTGCCGCCCAATGGTGCAATACGGGACAAGTTTTCAGTTGTTGGCAGATGGGATTTTCTTATGAGAAGGCTCCTGGATTTTTTTTTTTTTTAAATGTTGGCAATTCCAATTAAAAAAATGTACACTGATCAGAAAATCAATTCTAATAGTTACATTTGTCAGGTGACATTTGGTAAAGCAAAGTCAGCCAAGTGCCATCGAGTCATAGCTGTACTCTAATCATCATTCATGTGGTGTGGAGACTAGTTTTAAGTAAGGTAAAATAGAAAATTGAGAGCATAACTTTCCTGGGATGGGGGAAAGTGTCATAGCAAGACACTTTAGGTGACAGAAAATGGTTTACACTCATTTTTTCTGACAACTCACTGCCGGTAGTGGGGTCCCTCACCTCACTAGGTTCACAGGCACCTTTATGGCTTGAGGAATGTGACTGGAGGCTGGGAGACAGATGTGGTTTCAAGGGTAGGACTCGCCTTCCATCTCTGGGAGATTAGGAGTAGCTGTTCCCATGTTCAGAGCATGTGACATAAAAAGAATATATTGGTCAAGTTTTTTCTTAAAAAGAAAAAAGAAGAGTATGTGCAAGTAATTTATAAAAAGATGGTTAAAAAAAAATAGCATCATCTAACAAGCGAGAAGCTGTTGTGTACACATCCAGAAGAAACCTAAGCTTGGCCTTCTCCTCTGACATGGCAAGTTGTCTGATGCTGGGCCACTCAGTGTACCACTCACGAGACAGTAGGGGTATTGTAACCTAGAGCTGCAGTAAGAATGACATTGGTGAGGCAGGTGAAGACACTGACCCCTGTGTATGGAAGGAGGTGGGTGCTTAGCAGATGCTTGTTCAATCTAAAAGCTTTGTAGGGGAGGAAAATTGGAGCAATTACCCCTGGAATGAAAGGTCAACAATTCAGGGAGAGAGGAACTTATTAAAAGTGCTATGTACATTCATACTAGAGGTATGTGTAATTACAAACAACTTTGCATCTGTTGGACATATGTGGGTTGCTATAACATGGCAGTTGAACTGTTCCAGCTCTCATTCGATGTTGGCCTCATCCACATCACACCCAGCAACTTCAAGACTGGCCTCCTGTGCACTTTTGTGGGTTCTCCCGGAGCACTGCTCTTGTCTCTGCTCTTCCGGCTCAGCCAGGTACAGTGGTACTATCCAGCAGGCCCTGCTCTCCCAAGAAGCTCCTCTGCCCACTATCATCACTAGCTTTGAACATCCCTTCCTTTTTCAGGACACCAAAGGACCATCTAGAGAGGAGCCCAGCTGCAGACTAAGAGCTGTGTCAGGGGAGTTAACTCAGGGTAAGCATGTTATTTAACAACCTTAGAAAGTATAAAACTTATAACAAAATGAAAATGAAGTGTGACAGAGGAGAACCAAAGAAACACTTTCCCTATGGCTGACATTTCCTCCAATCTACCAGGCAGAAATTGTAACTCCTAATGTTAATTTTAAAGATCCCTAGTTATCACAGTGGTTGGGTGCTCGGCTGCTAACTGAATGTCTGCGGTTGGAACTCACCAGTGGTTGAGCATAAGAAAAGACCTTGCAGTTTGCACCTTTGAAGAATGTTGTTGTGTGTTGTTGAATCCATTATGATGCCTGGAGACCCTATAGGACAGGGAACTGTCCCATAGGATTTCTAAGACTGTAACCTTTACGGGAACAACTTGCTAGATCTTTCTCCTATGGGATGCTGGTAGGTTTGAACTGCCAAACTTTCAGTTAGCAGCCGAGGACTTAGCCATTGAGCTGCAAGAGCTGCTTCCTATAGTGACTAGAGCCTAGGAAACTCTTAGATCAGTTCTACTCTGTCATGTAGGGTTGCTATAAGTTGGAGTCGACCCCATGGCATACGACAAGAACAGCAACAATGGTTTTAAATTCCATTATGCTGATTAACAGAGAAGCCGATCATCATTTCTTATGTTTAAAACCCATTTGTAATGTTTTCCATGATTTGTTCATTTCCTTTGCTCATACGTAGGCTAACTTTTGAAAGTCCTTCCCTCTCTGTTACAAGGACTACCAATTAAGTTCAGGAATTCATTCTAGAAAAAGTGCTACATACTTCATTGCTGGATATCACTATGGTCATCTTCCAAGTGCTCCCCTTGGGAAGCTGTGCACAGATGCCAGCACCTAGTCCTCCCTTCAAAGCAATTTTGGAACTCTTTCTCTGGAATAGCCTTCAGAGCTGTTACTGTATTACCCTTGACATACTGAATGTCATGAAAATTTCCCCCTTTCTATATTTCCCTTATCTTCAGGTAATGAAAATGTCATTGGGGGCAGACCATGGGAGTAGGTGTTCCAATACAGTTATTTGTTTACTAGCTAAAAACTCCCTCACTAGCTAAAAACTCCCTCCTGGTACTCTCACTCAGCTGAGATCTAACATGGATGGGTCAGGCCTCAGGTGGGTTGAAAACAATGACAAGCCTGCCAAAACCCCATGCTGGCCAAGGGTGATGGATGTGGGCCTTTCAAAGGAGAAGAGGTGTTTCCAGGCCAGAGGCCTTGGTGTTGTCCAGGAAATGTCAGGAGAAAGTCTCAGCAAAAACCAGAAGGCATGCAGCTCAGGAAACCAGAAAGCCAACTGCATTTGCTGGTGAAATTTTAGAGGATGGGCCAGGGGCAGGAGAGAGTAAGGCTGAGCGATCCTTGTGAGAACTATGCTATGGAAGGAGGGATCTTACAGAAACTGTGTCCATGGTGAGTGGCACTCTGGGTCTTAAGTGGGGCAGATGTGGCTGTCACAAAGGGTCACTTGAAGGCTAAGTTCTAGACACCACAATCTCATTATCCTGTTGGTATTTTCCTTGTTTAAGTCTTTAACTTAAGTGTGGCCCTTCCATGTGGATGAATTTTAGGGTACTTACAACTCACCTTCTTCTCCCCCCTTTATTACAGTAAATACATATATACACATATACACACACTTACATATGTATATACACTCTCTCTCTATATATATATACAAACACACACACAATAAAATATTTACCAGTTAAACAGTTTTTAGATATTGATGTCATTCATCATGCTGTACCACCATTACTATTGTTCTTTTCCAGGTCATTCTACCACCATTAGCAGAAATTCAGTGCCCCCTAAGCAATGACTACAGTCCTTATTTTTTCAGATCTGTAGCTCTCCTGTTTGACAGACCCATGGCCTCTATTTCTTGTGCATAAGTTCGTACTCCTAGGGTCTGGGTTCTAATCCCTTTCACATATCCTGTCTCCCCACACTGCCCCAGCCCCATGTACAGTTTTTCTGCTCTGAGTGCACCCAAGACACTGCCCTAGTGTTCTTTTCCATTTGAATTCTTGTGTCCAGAATTCTTACCTGGGGCAGGGTCTAGGTCATGTATTCCAAAGACCAGGAAGCAGGTCTCTTAACTGCAGTGAGCAGCTACCAGAATGTCACCACTGCCCCAAAGAAGCATGACTTTCTCCAAGGGCTTGAGGAGCTGACTCTGAAGGCAGATCATGCCTCCTCTCACTATTCCCCATTCTCAGAATCCATCCTTCATTGGCCCGACACCTATGAAGTCCCCACCAATACTAACCCCATCCTCTGAGAAGTATTACAAACTGCATTGTTATGAGAAAAAGCATTATGTATAAATCTGTCTCCATTGATACACTAACCCTGTCCTAGATGTTCTTTTCCTGAGTAACACATCAGACATCTGCCCTGAGAATGATGGTGGCTAGAGAGCTCATCCTCACTGGGATAAGCTCACAGGAGAGAAGGGTGACTCTTCCTCGCAACTTGAACACAGGGCAGCGTGTGGCACGGTTTACACATGCAACTCAATTATCTCCCTCCCCTGTCTAACAGCCTGCAGCCATGGAGACAATGGAACAAGTGCAAAGGATGCTGGTCAAGTGTTCTAATATCATTTAAAACAGCGTGCAGGCATAGCTACACCAGAGGTGTCCCATGTGCTCTGAAATCCTGGTGGTGTCTGCCACAGACTTCTGTAGACTTAGTGATAGTTTTTTAAAAGTCAGTAATAGAATATTACACTTTTTAAACATTCTGAAATTTGAAGTTTTCCATCTTTTAATACTAATTAAATATCTACATTGTCAAGATTATTCTGCAGGTTTTGGGATGTGCCAGTAGAGAAAGGGAAATTAAGCAGGAATAGTGAGGCTGGGCTTCTGGAGGCCTTAAAGGAGGGCCAACTATCTAGCAGTAATGTCCTAGAGGGGAACAGTCTCAGCCTGTCATGGCAGGGAGTGAGGAGCCTATAGCTAGCATGTGGCTGCAGGGCCTTGGGGAAGCAGGCTGAGTAGGCAGATGGATTTCTCAGGCTTTAGTCCTATATCTGGGAGCTGGTGATGCTGATGGGTAGAGGCCATGAGGATGGAACTGGTGGTTGAAGGAGGGTCAGGTATAGTTGGGCCCACCATTGCAGAGGTCTTTAAACATGGTGTAATATAAAATTGTTTTTGTGTGAAGTCTCTGGCATGAGGGTTAGGTTCTGTCCAGGACACCAGTACCAGCAGGGAATTGGGAACAAACAGATCCCGGTCACCTGGATAAGTTGCATACACAAGAAGTTTAATGTGTGGACTGAGCTAGGAAATACAAGTGCAGAGTGCCTGGCACCTGCCCAGTATACCAGATGTGGAGGACATGGTTGAGGTGCGGTAGCTCAGGGCTCCACTGCTGACCCAGCCAGAGGGCCCCCAAGGTTGCTCAATGCCAGTTTCTTGGAAGAGCCATCTTGTCCAAATTATGGAGCACCCTCTATAGGTGCCTTCTATGGGGGTCTTCCTATGAGCTTTCCATTGAGAAAATACGGCACCAGATCCTCCATTGGGAGACAGAAAGCACTGTACAAGGAATAGCCCTCTGATCACAGGCCTAGCTCTATAAAAGTCACATCCTAGGAAGGGCAGTGGAATCTGAAGGTAACATGCCCATATCCTGCCCTGATGTGTGTTGGCACTTGATCCAAATTGTGGCGGAACCTGCTGACTCCACATGACCCTGTTTAGTTGTCTGGTATGAGGGATGGAAATTGTTTCACAGACCTTTGACGTTAAGGTAGGTTTAGGAAGGGGTTTCCTGGGAGCCCCTTAAAGGCTACAGATGGATAGAGAAACTTTGAGCCTTCCGTCAGCCAAGACAACAGAGAAGGCAAAAGTCCTACATTAGTAAAATTCTGTGCTACCAAAAGTGTTATCTTCTGTCCTGTTCTTCCTCAGCACGCAGTAGAGGACTTGCAGGCTTTGCTCCTCAATGGCAGAGGATACATCCACCTTCATCAAGCTCTGCAGCCTGGGCTGTGTGTGCGATGGTATCCATAGTCTGTGGTTTGGGAACAGGCATTCTAGGATACAGGTGAGCCATAAGGTATAAAATATCCTGAAGTCCTTTCACTGAAGTCAAACATTTATAGGGAAATACCTACATTTCTGAAATGCACTTGCCAGGTGTCTGTATTGCTGTTTTCTACCTCCTTAACCACTGGGTAAGCAAAATCATATGTAAACCCCAGTGGCTGCTTGGCTTAGCCAGGCCTGTGACTGAAATAGACTTTCAGGTATGACAAGAATCTTCAGGACCCATTAACCAAGTATAGATGGATGCCAGTAGCTATGGGACTTCTAAGAGTTCCAGGTGTTGAGCTGGTGCACAAGTATAGAGGATGTCATTTATCTTCCCATGTCATTAGAAAAATCATATACTGGGTGGGGCCAAGATAGTAGACTAGCTACATGTCTCCTCTGATCCCTGTAACAACTAAGGCCTTGAAAAACAACTGAATGGAACAGAAAGGGCACTCTAGGAGACCCAAGATCAAGTGACAGTTGCAAGATCAGACTGAGCAACAGGAAGGAGAACAACTACCTTTGTCAGAAGCAAATTGGCAGAGGAAACGGTCCCACATCTGCTGTCATGACAACAGACAGTGCAGTTGAGGAGGCCGTCTTTGTCAGCTGAGAGGCTAGGACTGGGACTGATGTGCCGAGAGACCAGCATGGCCAGCTGCCACTCTGAGCAGCAGTGCCCAAGTGGAGAGCATTTCTCTCAACCAAGAAGCTGTGCTTAGACCACCACACCTAGAAAGCATGTTAACAGCTGGCAGCCAAGTACAGTAGCACCCTTCTCCCCGCCTTTCTCTGAACTACACCAGAGGTTAAATTCTGGTGTACTGCCTGGGCCAGAAGTGAAATTACAAGTATGTGCCCTGAGCTTTTCTCCCAGACTCAGAGAAGGACACAAATGGAGGGATAGAAGACAAGTTCTGCTGGCGCCTCTGAGCTGTGGATTGCTATTCCTACAGAACCACAGAATAAGTTCACTGGAATGTCACAAGCTAAATGCTTGTCGACTTTTGTGATTCAGACCTTTCGTACAGGCTGACTTCACTCCCTATATCCAGACTTTTTGCCCTCCCTTACCTCTAGGGTCACTATGAGTTGGACCCAATTCAATGTCTGTGAGTTTAGATGAGTTTTCTCTCTACATGCACTGGAAGTGGGATACTTTACATGTGTGCCCTGAGCTTTTCTCCTGGACCTGGAGATGGAAACAAATGAAGGACTGGAAGAAGAGTTGTGCTAGCTCCCCTGAACCAGCAATTATTACTGTATCTCTCAGTGCAGTGATCACTCTAACCATTGAGTGGCAGAGCATCATAATTATTAGGGCTCTAGTAACCACTTGATCTCAAATGACTAGACTACTAAGACAATCAAAACCAAATTAAGATGTGTGTGTGTGTGTGTGTATAAGTTATATTGCAATAAACTAATAAATCACCACAGTATTCTGATGGCTCAGAGACAACAATCAATCTGTAAGCATTTAAAGAACCAGATCACCATGGCTCCAGAAAACTCCTAAATTAAATAATAAAAAAATTTCCTGTCTGACTGATTTCAGCAGCTGTTGGACAGCTCCTCACTAAACAGTAAAGCAACTTCTTAAAACTAAGACCACCAGGAGAACTGACTGCTAAGAGAGGTAGCAACAACTCTACCACCCTTCACTGATCCACATGATAGCATCAGCTGACAATTCCCCAGTGACTCTAAATGTAGGGTGCAGTCTTTGCCAGCCAGGAGGTGGAACCTGCCACCCCAGAGAGTCTACCTGGGGCCAGTCAGTACAGTACACAGAGGTGGCTGGTGACCAAATCTAGTAATACCCTTACTTCCCTTTTAGAACTACGTGTCAGCTCCTGTTGGGGTAACACAAGAGACAGTGAACAGCTTCTAGATGGCGTGAACACAACAATCAATAGCTAACCATTTAAAGAAGCAGTCCACTATGGCTCTGGAAAACTCCCAAAATAAAGAATGAAGAAACATCACAAATGAAGTCTTTCTGAGATTATTGAAGGTAGAATACAAAAGAATTATATAGAGAGCCCTCCTAGAGATTAAATGAAATGCAGCAGAACAAAATGAAAAATTAAGCTGTTAGAACTGAGGAAACATAAGCAATCTAAAATCCAACAGGTCAATAATAAAATTACAGAATTAGACAATTCAACCTAAAGCCAAAAGAGCAGAACTGAGGAGATGAAAGACAGAGTTAGTGAGCTTGAGGATAGAACAACTTACACCAGCATTTATGAGCAGAAAACACACAAAAGAAATAAGAAAAATGAAGAAGCACTAAGAAACTTGTGGGACTCTATTCAGAAGAATTATCTACAAATAATTAGAGTTCCTGAACATGTAGGGATAGTGGAAAATACAGAGTATTGTTGTAGAGTTGCTGACAGAAAACTTCCCTGAAATTATGAAAGAAAAAATATATAGATATCCAAGATGTTTAACTGAACACCCTGAAAGACACCAAGACATATTATAATCCAGTTTAATCAAAGAAATTATAAAGAAAGGCTCTTAAAGGCAGTGAGGCTTAAAGCAAGGCTAATATACAAAAGAAAGCCCTGTAGGCTTTCCTCTGACTGCTCCGCAGAAACAATGTTGGCAAGAAGGCTGTGGGATGACACATTCAAAAAGCCTTGAAGGAGAAAAACTTTCAACCAAGAATTATATAGCCTGCAAAATTGTCCCTCAAATATGAAGGTGAAATTAAGATATTTGCAGAGAAACAGAAGCTTAAAGCCTTTGTAAAAACCAAACCAAAACTACCAGAAATACTGAAAGAAGCTCTTTGTTCAGGAAAACAAAAGCATCAAGTATATACTTACGGAGAAATGTAGGACACAGCATCCAGAATCCTAGTCAGTTAGCTTAATCAAAGCTACAATATTAAAAGAAGGGAACTGATGATCTTAACATGAAAACTATGACATCATCTCACTAATAGGATGGATATATTACACTAGGTATAACCCTTTCCAATGGAGAGGAAATTAAAAAGATATGCAGACTTTAAAGACGGATTTAACTTTAGAACATTAAGGGGGATCAATGGTGTGGCCACAAAGCAAACTAGCAGTGCAACAAATCAAAGCAAGAAACATAATACAGGAATTTCAACAAGCACAAAACTGACACTGAGAAAGATGAAAAGTCAAACCATAAAGAAGAATTACTCAGAACAGATATTAACAGCAACATAGAAAACATCAACAACACAAAAATAAAGGCCTCAAAATGATGGCACTAAACATGTACCTAGCAATAATTACACTAAATGTAAATGGACTGAATGCTCCAATAAAGAGACAGAGAGTGACATCCTGAATCAAAAGACACGACCTACCTATATATTGCTTATGAGAAACACAACTTAGACTCAAAGATACAATCAAACTGAAAATCAAAGGATGGAAAAATATATACCAAGCTAACAACATACAAAGAAGAATAGGAGTAGCAACGCTAATCTCAGATTAAAATAGACTTTAATGTAAAATACACCATCGTGGACGAGGATTGTCACTATTTGTCCCTGAATGGTTCCATACATAAGCAGGACATGACAATGTTAAATATTTATGCACGCAATGCCAGAGCATCTAAATACACTGAGCAAATACTGACAACATTGAAAAATGAGATAGATCACTCCACAATGATAATACTTGGAGGCTTCAACAGTCCACTTCCAGTAATGGACAGATCATCAAGCAAAAAAGCTAGTAAAGATACAGAAGATTCTATTGTGACAATCAATGAACTAGACCTCATCAACATTTACAGAATGTTTTACTCAACAACAGATAAGTACACCTTCTTCTCCAATGCACATGGGACATTTTCCAGAATAGAGTATGCATTATGTGATAAAGCAGGTCGCAACAAACTCTAAACCACTGAATTATTGCAAAGCATCGTCTCAGACCATAAAACCATAAAAGTTGATATCAATAGTACAAACAAAATAGGTAGAAGTCTGAACTCATGGAAGCTGACCAACACCTTACTAAAAAATCCATGGGTTATAGAAGAAATCAAAGAGACAGTAAAGAAATTTATGAATTGAATGAGAATGGAAGCACATCCTACCAGAACCTATGGGATACAGCAAAAGCAGTGTTCAGAAGTCAATTTATAAATGGACACATCTGGAATGAAGGAAGGGCCTAAACCAAATAATTTACCCTGCAATTTGAACAAGTAGTAAGAGAGCAACAAAGGAACCCCTTGGGCACCAGAAGAAAACATATCATAAAGATCAGAGCAGAACTAAATGAATTAGAGGGCAGAAGAACAATTGAAAAAATTAACAAAATGAAAATCTGCTTCTTGAAAAGATCAACAAAACATCATAGAAAAGGATGGAATACTCCCAAATTCATTCTATGAAGCCAGAATAACACTGATACCAAAGCCAGGAGATCACACATCAATATCACTGATGAACCTAGATGCAAAAGTCTTCAACAAAATCCTTGCCAATGAAATTCAACAACATATTAAAAAAATAATGCATCGTGACCAAGTTGGATTCATATCAAGGATGCAAGGCTCGTTCACCATCAGAAACGCAGTTAATGTGATCAACCACATAAATAGCACACGGGATAAAAATAATCTGATTTTGTCAAAAAAAGAAGTCCAACACACATTCATGCTAAAAACTCTCAGCAAACCAGGAATACGGAGAAAATTCCTCAACACAATAAGGGGCATCTATACACAGCCAGCTGCCTACACTATCCTGAAAGGAGAGGAACTGAAAGAATTCCCTTTGAGAATGGGAAATAGGCAAGGATGCCCACTCTCACCACTCCTATTCAACATTGTGCTAGAGGTTCTAGCCAGAACAATTAGACAAGAAAAAGAAATAAAGTGCATCTGCATCAGCAGTGAGAAAGTAAAAATCTCCCTATTTGTAAATGATATGATTGCATATACAGAGAATCCTAAAGAATCCATAAGTATGCTACTGGAACTAATAGAAGAGTTCAGCAAACTATCATGATATAAGATAAACGAAATAAAGCGGTAGAGTTCCTTTACACCAACAGAGATCATCAGAGAAGAAATCACCAAATCAATACAATTTACTATAGCCCCCAAGATGATAAAATACCTAGGAATAACTCTAACTAGAGAAATAAGAGACTTATACAGAAAGAATTACAAAACCTTATTGCAAAAAACCGAAAGAGACATAAGTGGAGAAAACTTCCTTGTTCATGGATAGGAAGACTTAACACTGTGAAAATGTCTATTATACCCAAAACATTCTACATATACAGTGCAATCCCAATACAAATTCCAGTGTTAATTTTTATGAGACGGGGAAACAAATCACCAACTTTGTTTAGAAAGGGAAGAAAACCCAGATAAGTAATGCACTACTTGAAGAAGAGGAACACAGTGGGATGCCTCATAGTACTTGACCTTAGAACCTATTACACTGCCACAGTAGTCAAAACAGCTTGGTACTGGTATAAAAAGAGACATATGGACAATGGACCAATAGAACAGAATGAAGATTTCAGCAAAGTATCAGGATATAAGGCAAACATAAATAAATCAGTAGGATTCCTTTATACCAACAAAGAGACCATCAAAGGAAATCACCAAATCTATACCATTTACAGTAGCTCCCAAGAGCATAAAATACCTAGGAACAAATCTAACCAAAGATATAAGAGACCTATACAAAGAAAATTATGAAAACATACTGCAAAAAGCCAAAAGAGACTATCAGTGCAGAAACCTACCTTGCTTATGGATAGGAAGACTTAACATTGTGAAAATGTCTATTCTACCCAAAGTGATCTATACATATGCCAAGCCAAGTGCCATCGACAGTACAATCTAAATACAAGTCCCAATGTTACTGTTTATCAAATGGAGAAACAAATCACCAACTTGGTTTGGAAATAGAAGAAACACTGAATAAGTAAAGCAGTACTGAAGAAGACAAACACAGTGAAAGACTTCATACTGCCTGATCATTAGAACCTATTCCACTGCTGTAGTAGTCAGAACAGCCTGGTACTGGTACAAAAACAGATATATGGACCGATGGGACACAACAGACAATCCAGAAACAAAACCATCCACCTATGAACAGCTGATATTTGACAAAGCCTCAAAGTCCATCAACTGGGGAAAAAATAGTCTCTTTAAGAAATGATGTTGGCAAAACTGGATATCCATCTGCAAAAAATTGAAACAAGACCCATATTTCACACCTTGCACAAAAACTAACTCAAAAAGGATCAAAGACTTAAATACCAAATCTAAAATGATAAAGATTGTGGAAGAAAAAGTAGGGACAACACTGGAAGCTCTAATACACTGCTTAAACAGACTACAAAATATTACTAACAATGCACAAACAGCAGAAAATAGATAAATGGGAACTACTAAAAATCAAACACTTATGCTCATCCAAAGGCTATATCAGGAGAGTAAAAAGACTACCTACAGACTGATGAAAAGTATTTGGCAGCTACTTACCTAACCAATGTCTAATTTCCATCATCTGCAAGGTACTGCAAAATATAAAGAAGAAAAAGACAACCCAATTAAACAATAGATAAAAGGTGTGGACAGGCACTTCTCCAAAGAAGACATTCAGGCAGTCAAAAGACACATGAGGAAATGCTCATGATCATTCGCCATAGCCAAGCCAAATGCCATTAGCCATTAGCAAAATACAAATCAAAAATACAACCAGATGCCATCTCATGCCAATGAGGCTTGCACTAATCCAGAAAACACGAAACAACAAATGCTGGAGAGCCTGTGGAGAGACTGGAGCTCTCCAACACTGTTTGTGGGAATGTAAAATAGCATAACCTCTCTGGTAAGCAATTTGGTACTTTGTTAAAAAGCTAGAAATAGAAATACCATGTGATCCAGGAATCTCACTGCTTGTAATATATATATATCCTACAGAAATAAGGGCTATCACACAAACAGATGCATGCATATAAATGTTCATTGCAGCACTGTTCACAATAGCAAAAAGCTGGAATCAACCTGAAGTACCCATCAACAGAAGAAAAGATAAACTGTGATCTTCTTAGAAATGGAACACTATGCAATGATAAAGAACAATGGGGGTTTTATGAAACAGCTCTTAGCTTGGAACCAACTGGAAGACATTATGCTGAGTGAAATTAGTCAGCTGCAGAAGGATAAGTGCTGAATGAGGCTACTATTATAAGGACTTAAGAAAAGGCTTAAGTGAAATGGAACTCATAAACATTGACATCCTAGGTATTCGTGAGCTGAAATGGACCGGTTTGGGCCGTTTTGAAGCCGACAGTCATGTAGTCTGCTAAGCTGGGAATGAAAACTTGAAGATGAATTGTGTTGCATTCACCATCACAAAGAACATTTCAAGATCTGTCCTGAAGTACAATGCTGTCAGTGATAGGATAATATCCATACACCTACAAGGAAGGATAGTTAATAAGACTATTATTCAAATTTATGCACTAACCACTAAGGCCAAGATGTGGAAGGTGAAGATTTTTACCAGCTTCTGCAGTCTGAAATTGATCAAAGATGCAATCAGGATACATTGATAATTACCGGTGACTAGAATGCAAAAGTTGGAAACAAAGAAGAAGGACTGGTAGTAGGAAAATACTGTCTTGGTGATAGAAATAATGCTGGACACCGCATGATAGAATTTTGCAAGACTAACAACTTTTTCATTGCAAATACCTTTTTTAACCAACACAATTGGTGACTATACACATGGACCTCACCAGATGGAATACACAGGAACCAAACTGACTGTATCTGTGGAAAAAGATGATGGAAAACCTCCATAGCAGCAGTCAGAACAAGACTGGGTGCTGGCAGTGGCACAGATTATCAACTGCTCATATGCAAATTAAAATTGAAACCGAAGGAAATCAGAACAAATCCGTGAGAGCCCAAATATGACTTTGAGTCTATCCCTCCTGAGTTTAAAGACCATCTCAGGAACATTTGATGTGTTGATCACTAATGACCGAAGACCAGACAAATTGTCGAATGACATCAAAAACATCATCCACGAAGAGAGCAGCCAAGCCAGCCAAGTGCCGTCGAGTCGGACGAAGAGAGCAAGAGGTCATTAAAAAGGCAGGAAAGAAAGACCAAATTGAATGTCAGAAGAGACTCTGAAACTTGCTCTTGAATGTCGAGCAGCTAAAACAAAAGGAAGGAATGGCAAAGTAAAAGACATAAACAGCAAATTTCAGAGAGTAGCTTGAGAAGGCAAAAGAGAGTATTATAATGACATGTGCCAAGAGGTGGAAATGGAAAACCAGAAGGGAAGAACACATTCTGCATTTCTCAAGCTGAAAGAACTGAAGAAAAAATTCAAACCTTAAGTTGCAATAGTGAAGAATTTTATAGTGAAACTGTTAAATGACTCAGAGACCAAAACAAGATGGAAGGAATACACAGAGTCATTATATCAGAAAGAACTAGTCAATGTTCAGCCATTTGAAGAGGTAGCATATGATCAGGAACCAGTGGTACGGACGGAAGAAGTTGAAGCTGCATTGAAGGCATTGGCAAAAAAAATGAGGCTCCAGGAATTGATAGAATATCAATTGAGATATTCGAACAAACAGATGCAGCACTGAAAGTGCCTACTCATCTATGCCAAGAAATTTGGAGGACAGCTACCTGGCCAGCCGACTGGAAAAGATCCATATTTATGTCCTTTCCAAAGAAAGGTGATCCAACCAAATGTGGAATTACCGAACAATGTTGTTGATATCACACGCAAGTAAAACCCTGCTCAAGATCATTCAAAAGTGACTACAACAATGTGTTGACAAGGAACAACCAGAAATTTAAACTGAGTTCAGAAAAAGGACATGGAACTGGGAATATCATCGCTGATGTCCAATGGATCTTAGCTGAAAGCAGAGAATACCAGCAAGATGTTTACTTGTGTTTCATTGACTAAGCAAAAGCATTTGACTGTGTATATCATACTAAACTATGGCTTACATTGCAGAGAATGGGGAATTCCAGAACACCTAATTGTGCTCTTAAGGAACCTGTATATGGATCAAGAGGCAGTCGTGCAAACAGAACAAAGAGATATTACATGGTTTAAAGTCAGGAAAGGCGTGCATCATGGTTGTATCTTTTCACCATGCTTTTTTAATCTGTATGCCAAGCAAATAATCTGAGAAGCTGGATTATACAAAGAAGAACGAGGCATCAGGATTAGAGGCTGATTTATTAACAACCTGTGTTATACAAATGACACCATCTTACTTGCTGGAAATGAAGAAGATTTGAGATACCTACTGATGAAGATGAAGGACCACAGCCTTCAGTGTGGATTGTACCTCAACATCAGGAAAACAAAAATCTTCAGCTGGACCAGTAAGCAACATTGTCATAAATGGAGAAAGGATTGAGTTGTCATGGATTTCATTTTACTTGGGTCCACAATCAGTACCCTTGGAAGCAGCCATCAAGAAATCAAAAGATGCATTGCCCTGAGAAAATATGCTGCAAAGGACCTCTTCAAAGTATTCAAAAATAAGGATATCACCTTGAGGACTAAAACATGCCTGACCCAAACCACGGTATTTTCAGTCACATCACATGCATGCAAAATCTGGACCATGAACAGAGAGAACAGAAGAGGAATTGATGCCTTTGAATTGTGGTGTTGGAGAAGAATGTTGAATGTACCATGGACTGCCAAAAGAGCAAACAGATCTGTTCTGGAAGATGTACAACCACAGTGTTCCTTGGAAGCAAAGATGGCAAGATTGGGTCTTACATACTTTGGACATGTTGTCGGGAAAGATCAGTTCCTGGAGAAGGACATCATGCTTGGTAGAGTGGAGAGTCAGTGAAAAAGAGGAAGACCCTCAATGAGATAGACTGACACAGTGGCCACAACAGTGAGCTTAAGCATAAAAACAAGTGTGGTCATGGTGCAAGACTAGGCACTGTTTCATTCTGCTTTCATAGGGTTGCTATGAGTTGGAACCAACTCAGTGGTACCTAACAACAACAATAAAATGCTTATGCACAGAAGAAAATACTCTTTGATGGCTATAAGGGTGGGGAAGAAGGAAAAGAGTTATTCATAGGTTACATAGTCAATAAGAATTCAGTTTAGGTAAACGGAGTGGCAGCACACAGTAGATGGCTGGTCAGCACATCATAAGCTAAAAGGTTGTCTAAATACAAACCAACATTTAAAGGATAGAATAGCAGGGATAGAGGTCTATGGACCATGGTTTTGGAGGACATCAAGGTCAGTTGGCATAACTAGTCTTTTTCTAAAAGATTATTCTGCATCGGGGGTCTTAAAAGCCAGCAAACTGCTGTGTGAGAAACATCAGTTGGTCCCACCTCACCTGGAGCAGATGAAAACCAAGAGCATCAAAGATGTGAGGAAAGTATGAACCCAAGAGACAGAAGAGTTCTTATGACTGGGAGACTCCATCAGCATGAGACCAGAAGAACTAGATGGTGCCCGGTCACCATCAAAGACAGCCCTATCAGGGAACACAGTGTAAGAGTCCCTGACTTACCACAAGAAACAGGTGTGTACAGATCTAGAACTCTCTTAAAAGACCAGACTTGATGGTCCAACAACGTAAATGGTCCCTTAAGAGCATGGTCCTGGACTTGTTGCTAGCCCCACTGAAATCAGTACTCAAACCAACAAAGATTGGACTGGACTTGACTATGGGACACAGAGTGACACAGGTAGTGTGTGTACTTTATGGTTCAATATACATATGAGTCTAACTGGGTTTTTTTAGTGGAGAGGAGGGGACAAGTGTTGATTGAGTTGATTCTGGAAAGGAAGAGTGTGACAACAGGGAGAGGAGACCAGATAGAGTTGCATAGAGGTGGGTGCTCAGGGTTTTATGTGACTGTCTTAGCCACCTGGTACTGCTCTAACAGAAAATACCACGAGTGGAAGGTTTCATGAGGAGAAGCTTTATTGACACAGTCTGGTAAGCTGCAAATCCATTCATAAATTGCAAGTCTGTTCAGAATGAGAGATCATCACAGTCTGGTAGGCTGAATCCACATCCAGTGAGAGCATCTCGGCACAGGAACCTCAGGTCCAAAGGATGTGCTCTGCTCTTGGTGCTTCTATCTCGGTGGTATGAGGTTCCCAACTTCCTCATCTCACTTCTCTCCCTTATATTCCACAAGCTTGAGTCCTGTCTCACTAACACAACTGTGAAGCCACTGGTTGGGTTTGAACCACCTACCTTTCAGTTAGTAGCCAAGTGTTTTAACTGTTGCTTCACCAAGTCTTCTCATCTGTAAAATTGGGATACAACAGTGCTTTGAAGCTATGGTGGCATAATGGTTAAAAACTTGGTTGCTAATCAAAAAGTCAGCAATTTGAATCTGCTAGGTGCTCCTTGGAGATTCTATGGGGTCCTGTAGGATCACCATGAGTGCATGAGTGGGAACTGACTCAACAGCAGATTCTTAAGAGAGCTTCAGAATCAACTTGATGGCAATGTTTGTTTTTTTTTGGTTGTTGTTTTGTTTTCTGTTTTTCAATAGTGCTTAGTTTATAAAACATTGTGAGGAGTAAAGAAAGTTGTAAGTGCAACACTGAACAAAATACTGAATGTTGGCACAGTGCCAGTCTCCTACTAAAAGTGCACAGCAGATGTTAACTTGATTATTATTACTGTGGTTGTTACTATTACACCACTTCTCTCACTTTTCTGGTATCTCCATCCCCTTCTGTGTCTGTGTATTGGACTTTCCTTTTTCTTTCTCCTTGATCAGCTTCAGGGAGATTGGTGCCTTTTTTGGGCAGGAAGAGCTACAGCCCTTTTCCAGTGGGCAGAAGGATGTTGTGCCCATGTCCGCAAGCCCCCTCCTCTGCTGTGGTCCTGCCCACCACCATGAAGACACAGAGGTCTCATCTTTCATCTCTGTGATCAGATAACAACCGCCATAGCAGGAGCACTGACTGCCTCTCTCTCCCTTGGTGCAGGTTTGGCCCAACCCAGTGTGTGCAGTGGCTACATCTACTGTTTCTCTCTGTGGTGACCTGTGCTTTTGTCACCCAGCCGCTGCTGGTAAGGAACATACCCATGACCTAGAGGAAAAGGGAAATAATAGCACTGCTGTGGTAATGTCCTAGATTATAGCTTGATTTAAGATGTGATGAGGAGAACTTGGAAGCTAGAGCCTGCCCTAGATAACATGATGTGTTGTTTAATCTCCGCAAACATCTCATTTTATATATGGAAAAAGAGAGCCCATAGCTACACCTAATGAATCGTAGAATTGTTGAAGGCAGGTGATGAAAAATGTATGTCTAAAACCATGAAGTGGAATCCCATCTGTGACTAGGTAATAGCAAAACAGCTCTAGTGTGTCATGTTCTTTCTTCTAGATATGTTTGATGGCACTGGATTTTGCTTGGAAAAGAAAAGACAACAAAGCGTTTTTCACTGAGTCTTTGTGTGATGCTACCAAGGGTTTAGAATTTGAATTGGAGCAACTTTCCCAGACTCGCACCCTTCTTTCTTCAGGCTCTGGCATTCCTGACTATGCCAGTGAATTCGAAAACGTGAGAAAACTATGCAATTTCATTTGAGCTTTAGAGAACTACTTTATATTTTCTTCATGCAATCTGAAATCATTCTTCAAATTCAAGTTTGATTGTGTTTTGTGGGAACCGTGGGATACAGTTCTAATTTTTATGCTTCCTGGCATACATATACATGGCATACATGACAGGATAAACTCAGGAAATGTCTCTTGTTACCTTTGCCTTAGCTCTAAAGAAACCTGAACCTTAGGGAAATGAGGATATTTGAAAATATGGAAGCAAATGAGAAATGTAATTCTTGATCATGATTTTGGAGAACTTTCAGAGCATTTGCATTTCAGCCGACTCAGGAAATTCTTTCTTCTTTGATTCTTTCATTCCCATCTTCCTTCAGCTTTGCCTTTTGTATGTATGGCATTCTCCTCAGAAGTGTGGATAATATGAAGGAAGAAAATGGTTTACTAGCCCCCACAAAGAAATCCACAGGCTTGCTGTTACCATAAATGATCATGAAATGCAATATATCGCTCTATACTCATATGAAATAACTAGAAGTCAGTTATCCCCAAGGACACATTCTGAATTCATTTCTAGACTGACCCTCATCTCTGTCCTTACCATTCGACTTCATCTCAAAGAAGGCTAGTAAGTGCTCAGTGGCTAGGTGGCTTTGTCAAATAACCCGATCATAAACCTCTCTCAGTCTCATCTAGAGTTCTGATGATGATAAATATACACTGAATGTAAACTAAGCCCTAGCCATTGTGCTAAGCACCTTATTTATGTTTGTTTTGTCACAAAATATGTTCTGAAGCAGGTCGCATACCATTTTAAAGATGAGGAGAATGGAGGCTTAGGGAGGTAAAGTAACTTGGCCAAGACCACATAAACAGTAAGTGAGTAATTTGGGACCCACACCTTGTCAGTCTCATCCTTTTCTTCTGCATTCTTTATCCTGTATCACATTGGCTTTCTTTCTTCTTCTTTTTGTAGTACAAATCTATATAATAAAACATTTACCATTTTGATATCTTTTGCATCCAAATTAGTGACGCTGTGTTGTGCACCTACCATCACTATCCATTGCCCCTGATGTCAGCTTTTAAGAAGTAGTATTGTTCAGATTTTCCTCACACCTATTGGGCATCAACTTTTCCTTTCTTAGAGGCTTTCCTTCCTTCTCTGTTCACTACATGAAGCTGCATCCCAAAGTGCTGTGTCTCAGCCTCAGGGGTGATATTCCCTCCCATACTTGGCCACCATCTCGGTGCCCTCCTACTAAAGGCCAGCTTGACATCCCTCAGACATGTGTCATCTCATATGGATGACCTTTAACATGGATATGCCCCTCCACATGTAAGCTTCTCCCTAGTGTGGAGTCCTCAAGTGAATCCTCAGGAATGATTTCTTAGGATTCTTGGTGCACCAGCTGGAGGTAGTATCTGAACCCCTGATAGCCATTTGTGGACCACTCTGGCATATGCAGTGTTCTACTTTATGTTTTGGCCTTATGTGTCCTTGGCCTCTATTTCCTAAAAGACTAAAAGCTGTTGAAAAAAAAGAACTGCTTCTAATTTTATATAACATCACAAGGACCAGTCCTGGTGCCCGGCTCAGTAAAATGGGTGCTGAATGTATAAATGTGAGAATGAAAAACAAATGAATTATCACCTTTAATGGATCGATTAATTAGCCACTGCTATTCCTTCACTACAAACAAATATACTATGAAAGTAATAATCCCGTTTTCAAAAGCTAGGAAAACTGTGGTCATTTCTGTCTAAGACTTTACTTCCCCATGCTGTGAGGGTCTCTCAGAAAAAGTACTGTGCGTATGCCAATGGTAACTGCATCTGTAATTGGATAGTATTAGATATACCTCACATGTAAAGTAAGTCTTTTTAATGGCCTATTTGCAATCTTTGCCAAGACAATTGCCTAGGACAGGAGCAGAAATTTAAAGTGGACTCCCTCCCCCTACACCACAGCAACTTGTATGTTATCGGAACAAAGTGACTCCTTGTTCCCCAAATACCAGGTAGAGTATGCAATGTGGTGATGACCTGCTCCATGGCTGAGTAGTGTCATCAGGTGTCTCACTTCTGTTATCACAGCCTGAAACTTACAGTCTCTTGTGTCTGACAGATACTGAGCATGCGACAGCAAGCACGCCATCTGCGCTGGGCTCATCCACCATCGACAGCCCAGCTCAGAGCAACAAAGGAGAGAATGAGGAAAGAGATTCATGTGCAAGAGGCTCTGAGGTGGGTGGGAGTAACTTCACTGTATTTGCTGGAGTTTAGCTTTGTACCAGGAGAAAGTTCTTCCAGCCTTGAAAGGGTTTCATCCAGCCATACTTGAAGGTTGTTCACATCTGACTGTGAGGGAGTGAAAGGATGAATCTTCTGGTACCAAAACCATCCTTTCCAATATCACATACCATGCTTTCAAGTACAGTGCATGCAGAGAAATGACACTGGAGTCAGAAAACTTGTTTTCACAACTTGAAGGTGAGGAGAAATTGGTCAAGAGAGTTGACTCCTCTGGACTCAATTTCCATTATCATTCCTGCATTCACATGCATGATGGGATGTAGTCCACCCACATATATGCACTTAGCACACTGCCTGGTACACATATCCCTGGGTTATAAGAAACCATGTGACAAATATAACACGTCTTCCTAGAGCACTGATTTAACTCAGTAACAAGCATTTAAAAATATTTTAATGTTAAAATATACACAGATATGTTGTGATGCTCAGTGCAAAACCTGCATGAATTTTTTAGATAAAACACAATGCTTAAGGAATATGCTCATGGCAAACCTCTCCAACTTCCTCCTTCAACACTTCTCTCTCAAAAATACCCATTCTCTTTCCTCATCCATGATGGTTGCTGGATTAAGACTACTGAAAAAAGCCTTCCTTCCATAAAGACTAGGTGAGACTTTTATTTAAATTCTGAGCATGAATTTGGTCTCCCTAATGTTTTGATATAGTTTGTCAGTGATCTAGGAATTCCTGCTGTTTTTCTAAAAATTTTGTAATGGAACACTGCCAACTGTCTTTTTTTTTAATCAAAAACCCTTTTATTAGAGCACCATCAGATCTACCTTTAATATGGAGTACATTCTAAAGCAAATTCTTTTCCAAAGACAAGAGCTGTAGTTGTGTTTGAATAGCGAGCAAGTTGAAAGGAATTCAGGAGGTGGCACAATGGCTTAATTTTCCAATCTTTCCAAATGTCCTCATAAAAATTAACAGTGACTAAGATAGCAAAATAAAAACACACAGAAAGCACCAACAGCAAAATTAGGTAACACAGTATCCCACATACCTCCAAACCTAGGCAGGTGGGAAAAAATGACTGAGTCAGGAGGACTTGTAAATCAGTCGGCATCTGTATGAAGCAAAGTTTGGAGAAGTGCTGTGGCCTCTAATGGGACAGAGAACTCATGTCACACTCAGGATTTGTTCACTGGAGAACACAATGGGACAAAAGTGAGGGTAGCAGGGATAAGGAAGGATGTACACTTTCCATCTCATAGGCCAGGGCAAGATCTGGCAATCTAGAGCCATTTGTGCCAACAGACTATTTAGAGCCAACAGATGCCTGGTTCTGTTTATGACACAATACTGGAATGCCAAGAAACTCTCAGCAACAGAGTCCAGGCTGAGCAGGATGGAACAGTTAGACCAGAAATTGCAACTGGAAGCAACAGACTTGGAAAGAAATGAAAACTAACCCTCTTATCATATGTCTTGACTGAAAGTCTGGAAAAACCCCCCAGCCAAAAGAAAGAGAAAGGAAAAGGAAAGTAGGAGAGAGGGATGAAGGTAGAGAAGAAGGAAGTGAGAAAACCACATACTAGGCCATAAAGCAAGCCTTAAAAAAAAAATAAATAAAAAGCATCTTTTACACTTTTGTATATGAAAAACCATGCAAGTAGAAATCGATGATAGAAAAAGCAAGGGAGAAAAAATCAAACACATGGAAACTGAATAATACCTTGCTCAAAACTTATTGGGTTATAGTATAAATCAGTGATGGAATAAAGAAAGTAACAGAATCAAATGAGAACAAAAGCACATCCTACTAGAACCCTTGAGACACAGCAATAGTAGTGCTCAGAGGTCAATTTATGTAAATAAATGCACACGCTCAAAAAGAAGAAAGGGCAGAAATAAAAGCATTAAGCACATGTTGTGGATTGAATTGTGTCCCCCAAAAAATAAGCTTATCCACATGGCTGGGCCATGATTCCCAGTATCTTGTGACTGTCCTCTGTTTTGTGGTTTTCCTGCTCTGTATGTTAAAGGATTAGGATGCGACTATAAATCTCTTTATAAGATCACCTCCCTGCTCCACTGTAAAGGGAGTTTCCCTGGAGTATGGCTTGCCCCACCCTTAATCCTTTCATCCTACAAGAGAGAAAAGAAAAGGGAAGCAGGCTGAGAATTGGGAACCTTGCACCGTCAAGAAAGCAGCACCAAGAGAGGAGTGCATCCTTCAGACCTGAAGTTCCTATGCCAAGATGCTCCCTGGACAAAGACTGATGCAATACCGGACTTCCCTCCAGAGCCAACAAGGGGGAAAACCTTCCCCTGGAGTAGACATTCAGAATTTGGACTTGTAGCATACCGGACTGTGTATGAATAAACCTTCCTTTGTTAAAGCCATCCACTCATGGTATTTCTGTTAGAGCAGGCCCAGCTGACTGAAACAGAACTTGGTACCATGAGAGTGGGGTACTGCTCTAGCAAATACCTAAATTGTGAAAGCCATTTTGAAACTGAATGGATATAAGATTCAGAAGGAACCAAGGAGAACTGTTAACATCAAAGAAGGTGCAGATGGTGACAGTCGACCAGCAGAGGATTGGCAGCAGCAGCAGCAGAAGAACCAGAGGCAGCACTGGAGCCGACCCATGGAGCAAGAGAGCTAGGTGCCTGTGCACAGAGTTTTCCTCGGGAGGAGGGTGCCCCTGGATACTTGAATCAGTAGAGCTACCCTTACTGACCCACAGAGCTAGAGACCTGGGTGCCTTTGGGCAAAACCCTTTCCAGCAAGGGTGGGGTGCCTCCGAGCATTTAAATCCGCAGAGTTACAGAGCTCTGGAACACTTGCCCTGGCAGGGCAGATGTGGGCCTGAGGCCTGGGCTGTGCAGCCATAGGAAGCTGAAGCTGCAGAGACAAAGAGCACGAGAAGCTGAACTGTCTCAGTCTCAAAAGGTATGGCCATGACCTCAGGGGTTTGAAAGGGTGGAACCATGGCATCCTGTGTTCATAAGGGTGGAATTCCCACTCAGTTGGGCTTAGGGTGCACCTAAAGCTGATGGGGCAGAGTTTCTGTCCAAGTGGGCCTTGAAGGCAGAGTTATAGCACAGGGCTGGAAGTCTCCACTCAGAATCCAGAGAGTGTGACCAATACCTAGAGTCTGGAGGGCAGGGCCATTGTGTAGAATGTCTCAGAAAATGTCAGAGTGTTTTCAAAGCTTTGAAGGCTAATGTAATATGTCCTCCTGACTTGTCTGTTGCCTGTTAATGCCTTCTTTCCCTGCAATTTCTCCCATTTGTAATGAAATGTCTAACTTGCGCCTGTTCTGCCACTGTACCTTTGGAAGCAGATAGCTTGCACTCTAGGTTTCATAGATGTAAAGAAATTTTTGAATTTTGGACTTGGAACTGATTTAAGACTTCTGTCATATGGGATGGACATGATTTTGCTATGTTGGGATGAATGTGTTATATGTTTCAATGATGTGATTTTTGGGGTGCCAAAGGGTGGGATGTCATGGATTGAACTATGTCCCCCCCAAAATAGGTGTAGCCACTTGGCTGGACCATGATTCCCAGTATCTTGTGACTGTCCTCCATTGTCTGGTTTTCCCATTCTGTATGTTAAAGGACTAGGGTGGGACTGTAAATCCCTTTATAAGATCACCTCCCTGCTCCATTGTAAAGGGAGTTTTCCTGGAGCATGGCTTGCCCCACCCTTAATCCTTTCATCCTGCAAGAGATAAAAGGATTGGGAACCTCACACCATCAAGAAAGCAGCACCAGGAGAGCAATGCATCCTTCAGATCTGAGGTTCCTACTCCAAGATACTCCCTGGACAAAGACTGATGCAATACCCGACTTTCCTCCAGAGCTTACAAGGGTGAAAACCTTCCATTTGAGCAGACATCCTGAATTTGGACTTGTAGCCTACAGGACTGTGTAAGGTAAACCTTCCTTTGTTAAAGCCATCAACTTGTGATATTTCTGTTAGAGCAGCCCCAGCTGACTAAACAGCACACAACTTAAGCAAGAAGAAAGACAGCAGCAAAAGAAGCCCTCAGCCACCAGAAAAAAAGCGAATAAGAAAAACTAGAGCAGAACTAAATGAATTAGAGAATAGAAAAATGATTGAAAGAATTAACAAGACTAAAAGCTAGTTTTTGAAAAGACCAAAAAAATTGACAAACCACTGGCCAAACTGAAAAAAGAACAGGAGAGGAAGAAAATAACCCAAATAAGAGATGAGATACACTATATCACAGAAGATGCTACTGAAATTTTAAAAAATCATGAAAGAATATGATAAAAATTGTACTCTAACAAATTTGAGAACCTAGAGGAAACAGACACTACTTACCAAAACTAGCACAAATAGAATTAGAACAACTAAATCAACCCATCATGAAGGAAGAGATTGCAAACGTAATTTAAAACTTCATAACAAACAAATGAACAAAAAACTGTGGCACAGATCACTTAACTGGAGAATTCTACTGAACTTTAGAGAAGGGTTAACACTACTAATACTCAAGGTATTTCAGAGCATAGAAAAGGATGAAATACTGCCAAATTCATACTATGAGGCCAGCAGAACCCTGACACGAAAACTAGGTAATACCTATTACCCATTGCCATTGAGTCGTTTCTGACTCTTAGCATCCCCATAAGACAAAGTAAAACTGCCCCATAGCGTTTCTAAGGACAACCTGGTGAATTTGAATTGCCAACCTTTTTAGTTAGGAGACACAGTACTTAGACACTACACCACGAGGGTTTCCAAACCAGGTAAAGATAGCGTAAAAAAGGAGAACTACAGAACAATGTCTCTTTTGAGCTTTGAGGTAAAAGTCCTCAACAAAATTCTAGCCAATGGAATTCAACAGCGTATCAAAAAAATACCACGAAAACATATAACCAAGACCAAGCAGAATTCACACTAGGGGTGCAAAAATGGTTCAACACTAGAAAAACAATCAGTGTAATCAACCACATAAATAAAACAAAAGACAAGAACTACTTGATTTTATCACTTGATGCAGAAAAGACATTTGACAAAGTCCAACACCCATTCATGTTAAAGACGCTCAACAAAATAAGAATAGAAGGGAAATTCCTCTACATAATAAAGGATGCCTATGCATGAGTTGGACCTGACTCAACAGCAGTGGGTTTGGGTTTGGGGTAAACAAAGCCAAAGGCCAACATCATCCTAAATGGAGAGACTAGAAGTACTTTCTTTGAGAACAGGTATCAGAAAAAGATGCCCCTTTTCACCACTTTGATTCAACTTTGTGCTAGAGGTTCTAGTCAAACAAATCAGGCAAGATAAGGAAATAAAGGGTATCTAAATTGGTAAGGAAGAAGGAAAAAACATCTCAATTGCTGATGTTATGATCTTATACACAGAAAACCCTAAAGAATACACACACACACAAACCGACTAGAACTAATAAAAAAAAAATGAGTGAACAATCAGAGTACAAGCTAAAATTAGAAAAATTAGTTGGATTCCTTTATACCAACAAAGGGAACATCAAAGAGGAAATCACACAATCAATACCACTTACAACAGTCCCCAAGAAGATAAAATACTTGGGAATAAGTGTAACCAGATGTGAAAGATCTATAGAAAGAAAATTATAAGACACTACATCAAGAAAAGAAAAAAGACTTACATACATGTAGAAATCTACCTTGCTCATGGATGAGAAGACTCAGCACTATGAAAATGCCTGTTCTACCCAAAGCAGTGTGTAGATACAGTGGAATCCCCCTGCAAATTCCAACAGCATTTTTTAATGAGAGAGAGAAAAAAATCACCGGCTTCTTACAGAAAAGGAAGGAGGCCTGGATAAGTAAAACATAACTAAAGAAAAATAACATAGTTGGAGGCCTTGCACTACCCGACTTTAAAACCTGTTACACTGCCATGGTAGCCAAAACTGCCTGGTACTGGTACAATAATCGATATATAGACCAATGGAACAGAACTGAGAATCCAGACATAAAATCATTCACTTTTGAGCAGCTGATGTTGGACAAAGGCCCAAAGTCTGTAAACTGGGAAAAAGGCACACTCTTTAACAAACTGGATATCTGTCTGCAAAAAATGAAACAAGACCTGTATCTCACACCATGTAAAAAAACTAACTCAAAATGTATGAAAGACCTAAATATCAAATCTAAAATGATAAAGATCATGGAAGAAAAAATAGGGGCCATTGCTGGGAGTCCTAATACACTGCAGAAATGGAATATAAAACATTACAGTTCACAAACAGCAGAAGAGAAAATTGATAACTGAGAAGTCCTGAAAATAAAACATTGTGCTCATCCAAAGATTTCACCCAAATAGTGAAAAGACCTACAGACTGGGAAAATTATTTTGGATGCAACAGATCTGATCCGCATCTAATCTCCAAAATCAACAAGACACTGCAAAACCTCAGCAACTGTGACAAAACGCACATCAATTAAAAAATGGCCGAGGACATGAACAGGCAGTTCACCAAAGAAGACTTTCAGGCAGCTAAGAAATACAGAAGGAGATGCTCACGACCATTAACCATTAGTGAAATCCATATCAAAACTACGGTGAGGTAGTGTCACTCCCCAACAAGGCTGGCATTCATCTAAAAAGCACAAAATAATAAATATTAGGCTACGGAGAGACTGGAATGCTTCTACACTGCTTGTGGGATGTAAAATGATGCAATCACTTTGGAAATCCGTTTGACACTTTCTTAAAAAGCTAAAAACAGAAATAGCATAGGATCCAGAAATCCTACTTCTTGGAATAAATCCAAGAGCAACAAGGGCTACCATACATATAGATACCTGCACATCAGTGTTTATTGTAGTACTGTTCACATCAGCAAAAAGATGGAATCCACCTAGGTGCCCTTCAACAGATGAATGGATAAGCAAACCATGATACAGTCACACAATAGAATCAATAGAATGCTATGCAATGACAAAGAATGGTGATGAATGTGGGAAACATCACATAGTATGGAGGAAGCTAGAGGGAATTATGCTGAGTGAAATTAGTCAGTTGCAAAAGGACAAATATTGTATGAGACTCAAGAAAAGTTTTAAACACAGAACAGTCTGATGATTACAAGGTTTGGGAGGGAAGGATGGCGTATTCATTAATTAGACAGTAGGTAAGAATTAAGTTAGGTGAAGGGAAGGAAACAGACAGCAGAGAAGAAATCAGCACAACTGGACCAAGCCAAAAACTAAGAAGGTTCTTAAATATAACCCCAGACTTTGAAGGACAGACTAACAGGGGCCAGAGTCAGATTACCATGGTCTCAGGGGACATCTAGGTCCATTGGCATATATGAAAGTTTTTAAAGAAAATGTTCTGCATCCCAGTTTGGTGAGTGACATCTGGGTCTTAAAAACAAGCAAGCAGGCATCTAAGAAACATCAATTGGTCCCAGCCCATCTGGAGCAGAATGAAGGACCTTAAAGGCATAAGGAGAAGATAAGCCCAAGAGACAGAAAGGGACAAGTAATCCAGAGACTACGTCAGCATGAAACCAGAAGTAAAAGATGTCTGGCCACCGCTAATGACTGCTCTGGCAGGGAACACAACCAAGAGTCCTTGACTAAGTGGGAGAAAAACAGGGTACAGAACTTGAACCCTGTTAAAAATACCAGACTTGATGATATGACAGACTGGAGGGTCCCTGAAAGACGTGGCTCCTGGACTATTAACACAGAACTGAAACCATTCCTGAAGGCAGGTCTTAAGACAAACACTGGACTAGCCTATAAGATATAAAATAAAGAGTGTGCTTTTTGGCTTAAGTAGATATGTGACACTACCTGGGCAGCTCCTGTCCAGAGGTGAGATGAAGAGAGCAGAAGGTGACAGGAGCTAGTTGAATGGACATGGAAAATACAGAGAGGAAAGGAGGAGTGTGCTGTCACAGTGTGGGGAGAATAATTAGAGTTACATAGCAGTGTGTGTTTGAGTTTTTATGTGACAAATTGACGTGAATTTTAAACTTTCATTTCTTGCACAATAATTTATTTTTTAAAAAGAACTGCATTAAGATACCTTTTCACCCCACCATTACTGGTACAGATTTAAAAAAGAGAAAATAACAAATGTTGGAGACGTTATAGGGAAATTAGAGCTTGTATGTACTGTTGACGGGAGTGTAAAATGGTACAACCACTACAGGAAATGATGTGATACTTTCCTAAGAAGCTAGAAATAGAAATACCATGTTGTTGCTATTGCTGTCAGGTGTTGTCAAGTCAGTTCTGACTCACAGTGACCTTATGCATAACAGAAAGAAACATTGCCCAGTCCTGTGCCACCCTCACAAGTTTTTTATGCCACCGTGTCGGTCCATCTCACTGAGTCTTGCTTTCTTTCTCTGGTCCACTACTTTACCAAGCATGATGTCCTTCTCTGGGGACTGATTCCTCCTGATAACAATTCCAAAGTATGTGAGATGTACCCTTGCCATTCTTGCTTCAAAATACCATAAGATCCTGCATTCCCCCTCCTAGGAATATATCCTGGAGAAATAAGAGCCGTCACACATAAACGTATGCACACCCTTGTTCAGTGTAGAACTATTCATGGTAGAAAAAGGTGGAGACAACCTAAGTGCCCATCATCAGATGAACGTATAAGTAAATTATGGTACATATGAGACTTCCATTATTAAAAAAAAAAAAAAAAGATTTATGTACAGAAAAAAATCTTTAATGGTTACACAACATGGAAGGGCTGAGGAGAGGAAATCACCAGCTAGATAGCAGACGAAGAGAAAAGCAATACACAGTGTAGAGGAATTCAGCATGACCATGCAAAGCCATAAAAGTTTCCTTCACACATCCAAACACCTGGAATGCCTAATTCACTGGGGCTGAAGGCTGAGCACTGTTGTCTACCAGGACATCTAGGTCAATTGGCATAACATAGTGCATAAAGAAAATGTACTCCATCCTACTTTTGTGAATAGTACCTGGATCTTAAAATCTTATGAGCAGCCATCTAAGATATATCTACTGGATTCATCCCATGTGGAGGAAATGAGAATGAAGAAAACAGAGACACAAGTGAAATGATAGTGTATGAGGACTAATGGACCATGTGAACCACAGCCTCCACCTGGTTGAGCCTAGAAGATACCCAGCTACTACCACTAATGTGTCTGACAGAGAGCTCAGTAGAGGGTCCCAGGCAAAATGGGAGAAAAATGTACAGCAAAATTCAAATTCACTCCCCTACACGAGACTAGACTTGCTGGTCTGATAGAGACTAGAGGAATACCTGAGACTATGGCCCACAGATACCCTGATAACTCAGAATGGAAGCCACTCCCAAAGTTACCTTTCAGCCAAAGATTAGACAGGCCTGTAAAACAAACAACCGACATAAGGAACATGCTTCTTAGTTCAATCAAGTAGGAGGTCCAACAATTACGTCTGTGAACTTAATTGTTCTAAGTGCTACTTATCTCATTGCTGAATATCACTACAGTCACCTTCAAAGTATTCCACTTGGGAAGCTGTGCACCAATGCCAGCACCTAGTCCACCCTTCAGAGCAGTTTTGGAACTGTTTCTGGAATGGCCATTGTGCACCATGGCAAGGTGGCAAGTTTGCGGACTTAATTGTATAGTTGTCTGTGAGGGTGTTTTCACCCAGTCAACAAACAACTGTATTGGAACACCCTTCCTGCTCATCTGATCTGGCCCCCAAATGACCCCCAATGACTTTTTTCTTACCCGAAGATAAGGGAAATAATGAAAGGAAGACATTTTGATGACATCAAGGGTAATACGATGACAGCTCTGATGACCATTCCGGAAAAAGAATTTCAAAATTGCTTTGAAGGGTGCACTAGGCCCTGGTATTGGTGAATGTCTTCCGAAGGGGAGTACTTTGAAGGAGACCTTAGTGATACTCAGCAATGAGGTATGTACAACTTTTTCTAGGATGAGATCTTGAACTTCATTGTTAGTCCTCGTATAACATACCAAGCATTAAACACCTGCCCAGAAGCAAAGACAAAAAGGCAAGATAGGACAGGAAAACTGGAAAAATAAACATGGGGAACTCAGGGCAGGAAGGGTAAGAGGGAGAGTGCTGACACAATGCAAGAATTGCCACCAATGTCAGAAAACTTTTGTGTAAATTTTTTAATGAAAAACTAGTTTACACTGTAAACTTTCACCTGAAGAACAGTAACACTGAAAAAGAAAAGAAAGAAAGAAAGCAGCACTGTGTAATCCTGAATTTGAACTGACAGTATAAGTTTAAAATCTTCTCCTTTTCTTTCAGGAAACTTTTTTTTTTTTTTTTTTTTTGGTCTAGCTTCATCATCCCCAAAAAGGCCTGTAAACAACCTACCAGCAGTGAATACCCATAGTGTTAAGATTCTGGTCTCCAAATACCATTTTCTACTAAAAAGAACAAGGGACCTTTGGAATTCCTGATTTGAGGTCTGGGACAGAAAATATACAAGATAAGCCGAAAGTTTCCTTTGCAAGGAAGCAGTTAAACACTGCTACAGTCATTGCCAAAAGACTCTGAAGCCAATTCAGAAGGATTCATATTGGTTAAAGATGGAATCACTTAAAGTCAAGAATAGTAACTAATGTGGGTTGAAGTATATCTAATATATTTTAAAGCCATGAGTTTGTAATGACACTAAAAATGCAATATATCAGTGTTGGAGGATGCTAAGGAGCCAATTTTTTAAAAACTAGTGAATGAAGTACCAACCATGTCTCTCCTACACAGGCTATAACTGTGGGAAGCCAAATAATGAAAGAGGGATGCTTGTCTTTAAAGACGTATTCCAGGCAAATCTGTAGAATTGGAATGTGAGCCCTCTGCAAACTATTATGATTTAATGAATCTAGTTATGAATACAAACAAGAGTTGCAACATACAAGGGGGGAACAGGAGACAGACATAGGAAAAAAAAAAGCTACATGTATTTCATCTTGTAATGGAAAAATACACTACCTAGCCAAAAATGTGAAGTCTTGCCAAGCCAAGCCAAGTGCCATTGAGTCTTAGTATGATCAAATTTTTCCCTTACTTCCAGACCACAGTAAGAACGCATGAAATAGCACCTCAGGGAAGCAAATCAGCAAATTCTAGGCTGTGAGAAACTTTACAGCACACACAAAAAATAGTTTCATCAACAAATAAATTGAAAGGAAGCTAAAAACACTAATAAAAATAGAGTTGAAGATAGTATCTGTATATTAAAAGAGTCTTAAGAGGAAAATTAGTTAATATATTCAGTATATTAACAGAAAAAAAATTAAAAATACTATGGCCATCTCAGTTGATGAAGAAAAAGTATTTAACAAAATTCAACATTTATTTTATTCCTGGGGGAAAAAACATAACTCTCAGCAAACTAGGAATGGAAGGGAGTTTCCTTACCCTAATAAAGGGATCTATGAAAACTCTGTACCTATCATCATATAATTAACTGTAAAATGTTAAATGCTTTGTGAGATCAAAAACAAAGCAAGGATATACTTTCTGTTCCTAACTAACATTATAATGGAAGTCCTATACAGTATAATATGCAAGAAAAAGAAATAGGATATTTGAATTTCAAAGGAATAAAACGAAGTCTTTGTTGGAAAGTGACATAATTAGTCTTAGCAAAGAATTCCCACGAATCTTAAACAAGCTCTAGAACTAGTAAGTATATTTCACAAGTTTTCAGGATGTTGTTGTTATATGTCATTAAGTTGATTCCAACTCATAGGAACCCTATGAGTGGGTTTGAACAACTGACCCTTAGGTTAGCTCACTAGGACTTAGCCATCATACAACCAGGGCTCCTTGTTTTTAAGATACAAGGTCAATCTATTAAAGTCAGTTGAGTTTTTATATTCCAGCAATGAAGAATTGGAATGTAAAGTAAAGAAAATAATACTATTTACAATGCCATTAAAGAAATTAAGTGCTTACATATAAACACAAGAAAATGTTTACAGAATCCATATGTTGAAAACTAAAAAAGTCTAATGAAAGAAGCCAAAGAAAAGCTAATTAAATAGAACGATAGACCATATTCTTTGCTTAAAAGCCAAATGTAACTAAGACATCATTTCTTTTCAACTTGGTTTATAGATTTGATGTAATCCCGGTAAAAAGCTGTCAAACTTTTAAATAGCTGCCAATAAGTTGTTTCTAAAATTTATATGAAAAACAAAGGAACTGGAATAGGTAAAAGCAATTTTGAAAAAGAAGAAAGTCATGGGACTCATGCTATCTAACTTCAAGCTTTCATATAAACCTACAACAATCAAGACAGAATGGTGTCCTCAATGAAATAAGACAGAGAGCCTAGAAATAGGCCCATACAAAGGCATGAATGCAATTCAACAAAGAGTAGTCTTCAACAGATCACGCTGGGAAAACTTGATGTGGATAATGCAAAAAATAAAATGACACATAATTCACACCTTACATAAAAATTTCCTCCTAGAACTGTTTTTCCTCCCAGGAATGTAAAAGCCAATTTCCATTAAAGATGTTTTTCTGAGTGAAAGAATTATGTGTCTATACAAGGGGTCTAGGAAAAAAACTAATTTTTAAATATCTTTCTTGCAGAGACTTTTCCATGTGTGTCTTCATGCTGCTTCTGCTTATGTTTATAACATATGGGAAATTTTCCCGGGATGAATGTGCTGTCAATAAAGCTATCCGAAATGAATTTATAAGGTAGGAAGTTTTAGTCAACTTTTTTAGATCTGGGCCAGTGCATAGGAGTGGCCTACACATGGCTGAGGGCTCCAGGTGATGGTTTCTAGGGGAAGCCCGGCACTCAGGGCTCTGGATAAGTATTTACTTGATTCGATTAGACTGGACAAGCCAGATTGTGTCTTTGTTTTCTAATTTAGACAGGATCAGAGAAGAAAAGACCCTTGAGACTATCTAATCCACCTACTCTGCTCCTTGTGCCTTTGAAAGATTGAAGCCTAAAGATTTTTCAGCAAGTTGGAAATCGAGTTAGGACTCTCTTCTCCTCTGATGTGAAATATGGAAGAGACTGCAAATCGACTCATGGACACTATTCTCCCTAGTGTTGAGGAACCTCTATTCAGAGACGTAGGGACTTCAGACACCTTCATAATGTCTCATTGCAGTAAACAGTGGAACAACATTGCAAGGCATTTTAAGATCTGGGACCCTCAGTGCTGTTACAAAATATGGCATAGCAATTTCTTTTCTGCTGAAGGCATCTAAGTTCTTCAATCACTGACTTAGCAAGTGCAAATGCTTAATTTCCTTACCTTTTCTCTGCTATTTGTTTGTTTCTTACCACCTTTAAAAGTAACAGATGTTCACTATAGGTAAAAAAAGAAAGAACTGAAAAATTCAAAGCTGGAAAACTTTCATAGCAGCACTCCTAGAAACAACCATTGATTAATATTTTGTTGTATAGTATTTCTTTGGTTCTAAAAAGCATAGTTTATGGGCTTCAACATTTCTGAAATTAGGATATATATATATCTTTTAATCAGTGTGTACATTTATTTAATGTAGCCTTTTTTTAACTGAAAAGTTGTTATTAAATCAATGGTCAGACTTTATTTTCACCTGCCAAATGAGTTCAGCCCAATAGTTCTTTCAAAGTAGCTTAGCTTTGAAATCTGAAGTGCTGCTATAAGTTAATATATATTGTTTACTGTAGCTTCAGTGGAAGAAAATAAAATAATACAGTACTATTTAGGATTTGCTTTCTCTTTCTCTGAAAACTTATTTGCAAATGCATTCCTGCAGCTTTCTTATGAATGTGTTGTGATTTTTTATTATTATTATGATTGAATGAAAATGTACATTCCCATATAAATTTGTATACTGACCTACATGCAGCTTCCACTGCTCTCCCTGCACGGTGACAGCACACTCTTCTTCTCTGCTCCATACATGTCTTATCTTCCCAACAGTCTCCTATCGTCTCCTCTCCACCCATTCCCCTTCCTCCATTCTGAGGTCAACAGGACAACCTCCTATAGATGCCTAGAACCATAAAGTGCCCACAAGATGCAGTCACTCTGTGTCACCAAGTCCAATGCATTGCTGTCTGAAAAGTTGACCTTCATTATGATTTACGGACAGGGGCAGCATCAGGGCCAGGGGCCCTGCTCCCAGGAGTACTCCGATGCCCCTGGACCACTAATTGTGGTCTTTTAGTGGAGATCTCATGGTGCACCCCTATTTATACTTGTGTAGCCAGTGAGACTCAACTTTGTGAGCTCCATCATGGCTATCACTGGTTGTGGCCAGGCACCATCTGGTTCTTCCGGTCCCAAGTCAATGTAGACATCCATTCACGTGGATCTCTCTGTCTTCTGGATTCTCTTCCCCCATGTCGTTATGGACCTTGGTGATCGTCTATTCCTGCTAAGTTGGGACCATTTGCTGTACCCTCAGGTGGCAGCTTGGCAGCTTTTAAGACTGCAGACGCCACCAATGTGAGGTGTGTAGCAACCTAGTTAGCAAAAGGCTAGTTGTGGCAATTGGCCTCAATTTCCCCTGAGAACACAGTCTCCAGCCCCCTACCCCAGCTAATTTGTCCTTGCAATATTGAGTTAAGACGGGAGGAGTACACAAGTTGTGCTGAAGTCCTGTTAACACTGATCTTCTTACTAATGTGTGCTCTCACCAAATTCACCCAACCAAATTTCTAACAACTATCTAAACCCTCACCCCTCTCCCTCTCGCCCTCCCCACCCTTGCAGCCATCAAAGAGTCTTTTCTGTTATGCATGAGTCTGCTTTTAAGTTCTTATTGTAGGGATCTCATACAATATTTGTCCTTCTGTCGCTGACTACTTTCACTCAGCATAATGTCCTCCAGTTGAAACCAGGTTAAGAGATGTTTCCTGCTGTCATTGCTGTTCTTTATCACGGCATAGTGTTCCATTGAGTATACATACTATAGTTTACCTATCCATTCTTCTGTTGTTGGGCATCCGGGTTGATTCCATCTTTTTGCTGTTGTGAATGTGTTGTGATTTGATACTTTTTGTTGGGTTTTTATTTTTGGCAGAGGTGAATCACTGGAAAATCCAGTCAATTTTTCTTGTATTTCAGGGCATATGGTTTTATATTCTACAAAAGACAGGATGACTAATACCTAAAGATAATAGCTAATGCCATCCCAGACCAGCTGTATGACCCACTAGTAAAGTAAAACTTAGCTATCCCAATTAGTCTGAAATTTTTGTAAGTCAATAGTCCAGCCTTGTATTGATGAACATCCTAACAGTGAAATCAAGTGATATTTTAAACCTCTCCATGTGCAAAAACAGCAGTTATTTCCATTAAGTTCTAGCTCTCCTTTTTGTGCTGAAATACTCTGTGCCATTAGGTGGTACAGTGTGTGAAACAGAGACTTTACTGGTAATTTCTAGAACTGGAAATTAATCAGGAAGAGTTTTTGGCTTTTCCTAATTTATTTTTTACCTCACATTTTGCAAATCATTATTTGGCATATTTCCACATTATTGTCTTTGTTTATATTAAAATCAGAAATATTCACCTGAGATAATATTTGTGAGAAGTCTCCTGTGCACATGCAACTAATTCACGATTCAAAGGGTGATTCGCCATTGATTCATGTTAACCTTACATTTCCCACAAGTATGCAGTGACTCACTACCTCTGACCATTCTGGCTCCAGGCAGAGGGCATTTATGTATCCTGATTCATAATGGAATGTTTCAACTGGATTCTTAACCCCTCCTTTCCACTTAAGCATATAATCCTGAAAGGTCAACCAGTTTCGTGGTTGGCATTTACTAGTATCCAAAATGGGAGGACAAGAGCTCAGTAGCAAAGAAATGGATTTAAGTAAAACTCAAAGACTGGAGTTCTAGCTCTCATTTGGTGACAGGTTGATGATGGGCAAGTTCTTTAACTCTAGGCCTTAGTGTCCTCATCTATAAAGTGAAGGAGTTGGTCTACTTTACAAAGAAATTAGTATATTGTTGAATTCCTTCTTATTTAAGCTTTAAGTGGTCCTAAGATTATAAAGGCTCCATGAAATCCCAAATAAAATAAAATAAAAATTCACCAATCAATGGAGTAAATGTTCTCCCCATGTACCTTAAATTGAAAAAACTGCTGATTTTATCTTTTGTTGTATTCAGCTATTTTATAGACCTTTTTGTTTTAATTGAAAATCTTGGTAGCGTAGTGGTTAAGTGCAATGTTGGCTAAACAAAAAGTTGACAGTTCAGATCTTGCCGAGTGCTCCTTGGAAACATTTTGGTGAGTTCTACTCTGTCTCATAGGGTTGCAATGAGTTGGCATCGACTTGACAGCAATAGGTTTGGTTTTTGTTTGATTATTTGAATTAACAGAGACAAGACTATAGTATTCTTGAATTTTTTGTACCTTCCCTGCATGTACTCCAAGCTTGTCAGGAATGAGGTGTGAAATGTAAGCAGAAAGGATGTGGACCATTTCGTTTCTGAGTCACACTGAGTTCTTGATTTTGTTATCCTGACTGGGTAGCAAGTATCAGGAAGTGATAAGTTTACCTGAAAGTTGTGAAAAAAACAACATGGCTTTTAAAGACTGTCTTAGCTGTCTAGTGCTGCTATAGCAGAAAAGACACAAGTGGATGACTTTAAAAAAGAGAAATTTGTTCTCTCACTGTCTAGTAGATGAGAAGTCTGAATTCAGGGCACTGGTTCCAGGAGAAGGCTTTCTCTTTCTGCCAGCTTTGGAGAAAGATCCTTGTGATACATCAGTCTTCCCTTCGTCTGAGAGCATCGCAGTGCAGAATCCTCAGGTCTCATGGGCTGGCTCTGCTCTCAGCACTGCTTTCTTGGTGTTATGAAGTCCTTATTCTCTACTTGCTTCCTTTTCCTGTTTCTCTCTTGAGAGACAAAAGGTGATACAGGCCCCACCGCAGGGAAACTTCTTTTACATTGGACCAGGGGTATGACTTGAATAAAAATTTTGCAATCCTACCCTAAACCTCCTTAACATAATCCAGTCTTGCCCCATTAACCACAGACAGAGATTAGGATTTACAAAATATCTGAAAATTACAATCTCAAAATAGAGGACAACCATACAGTACTGGGAATCACGGCCCAGCCAAGCTGCTACACAAGTTTTTTGGGAGACATAATTCAAGCCATGACAAAGATCTATAATACAATGATTGTTTTTTAAAAACACAAAGTATGGATCATATTAGTCTGTAAATCGGATAAATATTTGTCTGTTAAATGTGATCCAACAGTCTTGCTTCCCAGAACAGGTGTTTAAGATTTTTCTTTACTGAAAATTAACCATCTTTCTCAATCTCTCTCCTCTCCTTTCCCTTCTCTCCTTCTCTCAAGTATGCTCAAACCATCTCTCCCTCGTTGTCTCTCCCTGTTCATCTCTTTCCTTCCTTTGACTAAGGCTGCAAATGTGTACAGAGCTGGATCTGCTCACTCTACATCTCCCGTTTCTGTCTGCAGAAGTGTCTCCTCTCAGCTACTTTAACCCATCTCTGAGTGCTTTGGCAGCTCTGCAACTTGCCTTAGAGTTGACATATATTTTGATCCAAGTTTTATTGTTGCTGTTAGCTGCTACTGAGTGGCCCCCAACTTATGGTGACTCCAGGTGCTATGAAATAGAACACTGCCTGGTCCTGTACCATGCCGTCACCGGCTGCAGACTGAACCATTGTGATCCATGGGGTTTACATGGGCTGTTTTTTGGAAATCGATCACCAGGCCTTTCTTCCTAGTCTGTCTTAGTATAGAAGCCCCACTGAAACCTGTTAAAAATCAGAACAACACACAAGCCTCCAGTGACTGACAGGTGGTGGCTGAATATCAGAGGCACTGGCCTGGAATTGAACAGGAATCTTCTGCATGGAAGATGAGAATCCACCACTGAACCACTACTGCTCCATGCTGACTCTCTACTGTATGTCAGCATCATACTTTATCTGTCCCTGTCATCGCGTGCTCAGAGCTGGCTTGGTGGCAGGATCTTGTTACTGTTGTCCTCTTGGGGGGAAATGAGGAAAGAAGGATTAAATGACCCAGAATCTCCTCCTTTGCCTCCCATTGCTCACTCTGTACTAGCCACACTGGCCTCCATGCTGTTGCTGCACCTACGAGGCATGTTCCCACCCCAGCCTGTGCCCCTGCCATCCTCTCTGCCTGAAATGCCATCCTTCAGATAACTATATGGCTCATTTCTCCATGTGTTTGCTCAAATATCGTCTTCTTTAGAAGCATTCCCTGGACAGTCAGACCTAAAATGTTCACCTGGGTATCTCTCGATAGCCTGTTTTTTATGCTTACTCTTTTCTCCTTAACATTGATTATTTACACAGTGTATATTTTGCTTATTTATGTTATTTACTGTTTGTTTTGAAGCAGCCCCAGTGGCACAATTGTTAAATACTAGACTGCTAATCAGAGGCCACCAGTTTAAGCCCACTAACAGCTCTATGGGAGACAAGAACTGGCACTCTGCTCCCATGAACATATCAGTCTGGGAAACTCTATAGAACAGTTCTACTCTGTCTTATAGCGTCACTGTGAGTTGGGATCAACTCCGTGGTACACAACAACGTTGTTTCCTCTAACTGTGAAAGGACTTGGTTGCACTGTCTTGTTGTCTATTAACAGTGCCTTGGCATGCAGTAGTTTTATGGTTTGTTGAGGGAACAAGTGAGTAAATAAATAAGTATTTTATTCACTATACTGTCCTCTTTCCTGCTGCTAAGTATTAGAATGCATGCTGGGCTTTTGTATCTTACAGTATAGATTGCTTTGGTTTTATTTTCCTCAGAGTCCCTGAAAAGAATTTAAGGTGATTTAGAGGGGAAAAAGAAAAATGGCAGGGAAACATTTTTGTTCTCACTATTAATTGTTCTTGTTGATGCAGAAAATGCCTTTTGTTTTTATTCTTACATTAAGAAATGCTGAGGATTCCTTTGAAGCCCTGAGAAACACTGATGACTGGTGGGATTGGAGTCTAACCAGGCTTCTGGATACCCTGTATGGGGCTGACACCCAGGGGGTCCAGGTAGGTCTTCCACTTTCCTCTCTGCAGTAGTATCACTTCAGAAAAGCCCATGTGACAGTAGTGTGAACCAGTAAAGAATCTGTTGTTCCTTTCCCTGCGTAGTCCTGTGACACCCTATCTAGCTACACCTGATTGCCCAGGTTGCTATACTCTCGGGCCCTAGTTAGATACAGAGACATGGCCCTACAGGAGTTTTCTGGTTGGTGGCATCAATGGTGAGCAAACAGAAAGTGCTAGTTCAGTGTGCAAAGTGCTATGACAAGGGGATCCCAAGGAGCAGCCACAGAACAGAGGAGTGGCTAATGGCTGGGATGGAAACACCAAGGACGCTTCCTGCAAGAAGCCAAGCTTACCCCAAGTTCTGGGGAAAAAGTTACCAAGAGGTATGCATTCTGTATGGTTCTATTCCTGCTGTTGCTGTTGAGTCGATTCTGACTCACAGCCACCCCGTGTACCACAGAACGAAACACTGCCGCATCCTGCACCACCCTCACAGTCACTGTCACTACTGTTTGAGTCCATGTTGCAGCCACTATGTCAGTCCATCTCACTGAGGGGCTTCCTAGCTTGTCTTTTATTTTCTACCTTTTTCTTTTTTATAAGATGGATTTACGATCCATTTCCAAACTACCTTATTTCTCATTCTATTATTTTGATGTGTTTAATGTGATCACATGGGTTGAAACAGAAGACACTTCAAAAAAGATAAAAAGATTCTTATTTGGTACTATGGAAGCACCTGGTGAATTTTAGGCTCTTTCCAGGACAAGACAGACTGAAGCTCCCAAATTGGGAGCCGGGATTTGAATCTAGCCAGCCTCCAGTGCCTGTGTCTTGCTTCCCTGGCTCATGGCTCAAGTCTGAGAATATCTTTAGAATGAAAATAAAATACTGACCTCCACTTTAGCCGACAGTTACCCAACACATACAACAGCCTTTTGGTACTACCTGATGATACTGTTTTAAGTTTACAGTGTTTCCAGTCCTTTCTTTTTTCTTCTTTTAGCCTGGAGCTCTTGGAGGAAAATATTATCTAATTGGCATATCAGTAACTAAACAGCTAAATAGTTCTCCAAATAGTTTATGCAAGGTAAGATTTTTTTTCTTCTCTGAAACTAGATTAAATTAGAACTGACCAAGAGACACATAAGGATCCCTGGTGACATAGTGAGAGACCTAGCGGTGCAGTGGTTAAGAACTGTGGCTGTTAACCTAAGAGTCTGTAGTTCAAATCTACCACCTGCTTCTTGGAAGCTTTATGAGGCCGTTCTACTCTTTCTATAGGGTCTCTATGGGTTGGAATTAACTTGATAGCAACAGTTTGGTTTGGGGTTTGGTGGCACACCGGTTATGCACTTGGCTGCTAACCCAAAGGTTGATGGTTTGAATCTACCAGCTGTTCTGTGGGAGAAAAGACCTGGCAATGTGCTCCCGTAAACGTTACAGCTCAGGAGACCCTTTGGGGCAATCTACTGTGTCCTGTGGGATCACTATGAGTTAATATTGATTCAACAGCTCACAACAACAAAAGGGAACACTTGGGTAGGAAATTAATAAATAATTTTAATCATCCCTGGGAGTCTGGCTGGTCATTTGTAATGTATGAGTTGCCAGGTCTCAAGCAGTATGAGTCTTGACCTCCATTGCTTTCTCCCTTCCAGCCTTTCCGAAAACCTCTTCCTGTCCTGACACTCTGCTGCAGGGCTATTCATTCTTAATCTCACCTTTAGAGGACTTAACATTTTAGATAAAACCAGAGTATTTAAAATACTAAAAGTAGAACACTGACAAATCTTTTTCTGACTGTGCCCACTCCTATGGGAACTTCATCTGGATTATGTCCCATAATGAGATAATGTCCAGGCCCAAGCAGTCAGATACCTCGGGTTCTAGATACTCAGCAGGTACTGCAGGAGATGCTGTGTACCACATCTTGGAATATTTGATGTTCTTCTGTTTGCTAGAGTTTGCAAACCTCAGAAGACAGGGTAGAATTTGAAATATGTACTTATTTCTGCTCTGGTGGTTTCTTTTTCAGCTTCCTAGCCCATTTTCAGCTCCTATCAAAGACTCTCTTCTTGCATGTAACCCCAAAGTTGGAAGGCCTGTAAACCACTCTGTAAGAGGCCCAGAGAACCAAAAACTGGCCCCGAGTCATCCTGAATGCTGCGGAGAGAGGGGGGACTGTGCGCTGCGCCTGGGCAGGAAAAGGTCAGTGCATTCAGCGGATGGCGAGCACTAGTGCCTGCACGGGATGGGACTGTGAGACGGGACCACTCTCCAGAGGGCCTTGGGGGCAGGCGCATCATCCACAGTGACAGAAACAAGCCCCATGGGCCTAGGGCAGACGTATTTTTATTATTAGATCACAGAAAAGAAACTGCCCAAGGTTATAATCAGTGTGCAACAGGATTAGAATTGCATCTCAGGTCTCCAGACTCTCAGACAGACTGAAGCTCCCATATTGGGAGCCAGGATTTGAATCGAGCCAGCCTCCAGTGCCCTGTGTCTTGCTTCCCTGGCTCATGGTGGCAGCACGCTCCTTTAGATGTGCTGGGATTGTACTAACACAGGGTGTGACCCTGACTGATGTTTCAGGAGCAATATAAGCTTTTGAGTAATATTTTTTTAAAAAGGGAAAAGAAATTACTAGATACTAAATGTGGATTGTTAAAAACAATTTCTTTAAGTGATAGGAAACATTGCAGCAAAAGGAAACTGGATATTGTGGAACCCTTGATGCTAAAATGCTGGAACACCTCCTGCTCCCACACGCATACCGTGCTGTGGGGAAGTGGAAGCCCTCCTGTCGCAGGCCCTGTCTGCAGGTCTACGCCAGCTACCTACAACGCCAAGAGGGCAGGACAAAGAAAAAGAGACAAAAGGTTACTGAGTGACTCCACAGTTACAGCAAGAAACATCTGTATAGTTCTCTGAAGCTCAGGGGTTGTTCTCCTTGAGAAGGCTTATCTCAGGCATGCCCAGTGTGCGGCCTGCCCGGCGTCTACTCTGTGGGCTTCAGAGCCTTTCTGTCTCCTCTTAACTCGTGCTGCTTTGCAGGCCGGAAGCCCATGCAGCTCTGAAAAACCTCAAGGCCACCCAATGGATTGGCAAAGGCACCAGAGCCGTGTCTGTGCACTTCACCCTATACAGCCCTCCAACCCAGCTCATCACCAGTGTGTCCCTGAGGGCAGAGGTGACCCCTACTGGGCTTATCCATCCCTCCTTACATGTGGAGTCAGCCAATGTCTTCCTCAGTGACGTGGCCCGGCGATACCCCCTCATGGTTACTGAGGTGAGTTCACGTCAGTTTCCCTTCCTCATCACAGAGCCCCGAAAGAAGTACTGCAAAGGTGAGCTCAGCTGCCCCACCAACAAGTCTTGTCCATCCAGACGCCATGGGCCACATTCCTGTTACATGACAGTGTTGTTAGGTGTTGGGGCACAAAATGACTAGGACCCCAGTGGGGAAATCAGTCACCATATATGTGGCATGTGCAGATATAGAGCTACTTTGAGGTACAGCATTCGTCTCAGGTGGATGGGGACTGAGATCTAGCTCCTTTCTGTGGGTCTTAGTAAGATAGAATGTGTTATGTTCATGTAACTTTACAAATAGTCAAGAGCACAGAAGATCACTGTGAACATTTTTTCAGGGTCTTTGCCTGATTTTTCTTTCCTTTCTTTCTTTTTTTTTGTTGTTGTTGTGATATTTTTTTCAGCTATGCTAAAAAAAGATTTAAAGACATTCCAGGTTACATATACAGAAAAAGGAGATGGGGGAAAATGTTGCCTTAGGAGTGTAACCAAAATCCAGTTGCCAACAAACCAACGGTAACTCACGGTGGCCCTATGTATGACAGAGTAAAACTGCACTCTGTAAAGTTTTCAGCTGCTTATTTTTCAGATGCCTTATTTTTCAGGCCTTTCTCCTGAGGTGCTTTTGGGTATATTCAAACTGCCATCCTCTCGGTTAGTAGCTGAACACGTTAATGAACCACTTGCACTACCCAGAGACTCACTCAGGACTGAGGGGCACGGAAACTCACGGGACTTCCAATTTTGTGGCCTGCCTACTGATGGTTAAGGTTGAGAGTGTGAGTGCAGCCTCAGTGCTGTGCTTGTCCGTTGGGGTGGGAGGGGAAGGCTGGAGTGAGGTGAGACGGGTGAGATAGTTACCTTGAGTGCAAAACTATAAGGGGGCTCTAAAATGTGTCATCAAGGAAAGTAATACTGTAATGCAGTATTTTCAACAATGAAAATTAATGCGGGCAAAATACCAAAATTTTAAATTGAGACACAGTGAGTATTGATTTTTCCTTTTGTCTCAGGTAGCACTACGGGTCTACAATCACTACTGTTTTGACACCTTTGCATTAAACCACCAGAAATGAACTCTCCCCTGTTTGTCTTTGTAGCATCATATAGTGGACCTGTGTATACACCAAAACCAAACCGACTATTGTCTAGTTGATTCCAACTCACAGTGACCCTGTAGGTAGTACAGAGCAGAATCATTCTATAGAGTTTTCGTGGTGGGGTTGAACTGGTTGCCTTTCAGCTAGAAGCTGATCACTTAACTACTGTGCTACTAGGGCTCCTACAGACATGTAACCCCAAAAGAGAACAAAAAGTGATGTATAAAGCTTCCTGTTAATGTGGTTCAAAACCTCAATAATTTTATTAAGTTTGAGTCTGGGTTGCTAACCATCAGCAAGTCATGGAGTGCTTGAATGTGGGGTAGGGGTTACAAGAGTGGGAACGTCAGATACACAAAGGGGAACACGTGAGTTAGTCTTCAGAGAGTTTTCTGGTGTGCAAATTACTTTCTATGTACATTATATCATGTAATCTCTTCTTGGAAGTAGTTATTGCTATTCCTGTTTCCGTCATGGGGAAACTGAGGCTCAGAAGTTGTGCCTGATTCAAGGCCCTAGAAGCTCTGTAGACATATCCAGACTCCTCTGAGGGATGGAATTACTGGCCTAAGCCTCTAGATACCTTAGTTTCAGGGGACACCTAGCTCAACTGGCATAGCATAGTTTATAAAGAAAATGTTCTACATTCTTCTTTGGTGAATAGTGTCTAAGGTTTCAAAAGCTTCTGAGTGGCCATCTAAGATACTCCATTGGTCTCACTCTGTCTGGAGCAAGGGAGAATGAAAAAAATCAAAGACATAAGGGAAAGAGTAGTCCAAAGAATCAACACAACACAGGTACTACAGCCTCCATGAGACTGAGTACAGCGCAGCTACTAGATGGTCCTGGCTACCACCACCAACTACCCTGACAGGGACCACAACAGAGGGTCCTGGACAGAGCTGGAGAAGAATGTAGAACAAAATATTAACTCACACCCACCCAAAGACCAGGCTTGCTGGTCTGACAGCAACTAGAGAAGTCCGGAGAGTGTGGCCCCTAGATACCCTTTCAGCTCAGTAATGAAGTCACTCCTGAAGTTCACCCTTCAGCCGAAGATTAGACAGGCCCATAAAACGAAACAAGAGTAAATGGGCACACCAGACCAGGGACAAGGACAAGAAGACAAGAGGGGGAAGGAAAGCCGGTAACAGGAAACCACAGGTCGAGAAAAAGAGAGGGTTGACTTGTGCAATTGGTAACCAATGTTATGAAACACTGTGTGCTAATTGTTTGATGATAGCTGGTTTGTTTTGTAAACATTCATCTAAAGTATAATTTAAAAAAATTAAAATGGGGAAAGAGAGAAGTAGTGCCTGATAGCCTGAGTGCCTGATAGCACTCAGTAATGACTGTTCTTTCTTTGTCTTGAAATAAATGTTAATCTATACTTATCACCTGAAGGAGAGGAGTATGATCCCTGGACTTCTCCAGCTTAAATGTCAACAAGAGGTCTACCAGGCTGAGTTGACATCGACGTGTCTAGCTCCCCTATTGTTATGCTTCTGAGTGAATGAATGCATGAGTACCTGAATGAAGGGTAACTCACTGATGTGAGATTATTGTATAAACAGAAAATCAGAAATTCCTAGCCTGGGAGCATTTAAAGGTTTTATTTGGTGGTAGAAACTAATAAGAAGAGAAAGAGAAGTGATTAGGTGCCATCAAGTTGGTTCTAACTCAAGCAATCTTTTGTATAAGCCAAGTGCCGTCGAGTCTAACGGAACAAAATTTGCCTTGTCATGTACCATCCTTGAAATTGTTGCCGTGTTTGCGCTTGTTGTTGCAGCCACTGTGTCAATCCATTTTAGTGAGCGCCTTTCTCTTTTTCAATGAACTGGTTTCTATTCCCAGTCAATGCAGTTCATGAGCAGCCATCACGTGTTTGTCAGCGCAGGCTTCTGTGCAGATATGATGCTAAACAGGTTTTAGTGGAGCTTCCAGACTAATAGGGACTAGAAAGAAAGGTCCAGCAATCTCCTTTCAAAAATCAGCCAATGAAAACTCTATGGATCATAACAATCCAATCTGCAAAAAATCATGGAGATGGTGGCTGCAGAAACGGGTAGCCTTTTTTCACTGTGCATGCAGCCACAATTAGTTGAGGGCAAACTTGACAGCATCCAACTATAAACACATGGTCACTTGGGTGGTCCAAATGGTTTGCACTCTGCTACTAACCAAAGGATGGTGGTTCAGATCCACCTAGAAGCTCTACAAAGAAAAGTCTGGCAGTTTGCTTCCATAAAAATTACAGCACAAGAAAACCCTATGAAACAATGCTGGTCTATAATATGTGGGGTCTCCATGAATGCAAATGGACTCCACTGCAACATGTTTGGTTTTTGGGTTTTAATAATACACGTACATGTATGTGCATATAAACTCATTCTTTTGGGCAGTTATGAGGAAGTACTGGAAGGGGCTGATATGGAAGTCAGCCAGCCAAGTGCCATCGGTATGGAGGTCAGGAGATCCTATATACATATAGGATATGCATTCGTAGTCCACAGTTTCAATGAATGCAATAACCTCTGCAAGTTTGTTTGTACCTCTAGCACCTGGCACTTAGTAGGAGTCTTGTGTGTGAAGACATGTCACGCTGTTCCAAGTGCTGTCTGAACAGCAAGTTCATTACTAAAACTCTGAGGAGAAAAGCATTAACTTGTGCAATACCTACTCAAAAAGAGACTGACAATAAACTGGCCAAAAATTAAGACCTTAAAAAAAAGTTGCCAATATTTGTAATTTCTTTTCTTTCTCTCAGCTGGTGTTTCTGGTACTCAACCTGGTTCACCTCTGCTTTCAATTCTACAGTATGATTGAGAAAGGTATCCTCAACTACTGGCAAAAACCAAGCAACTGGCTGCAGGTAGCTTTACTTTTATCACTTTCTTCACAAAAAATAATAACAAAAAGTACATTTATCTGAAAATAAAAGTAATTGTAAAGGGAAATTAATTAGGCTCTAGCTAATTTCAACATGATTGCAGCTTTCTCCCTCTGTTGTGTTAATAGTATCTAAGATTAAAGTATCTGAGGTAAAGTGTCTATTTAGTGATTTTACTATTAATTTACAGCCAAAGTCACATGGGCTGCCACAGTCAGCCCTTTCTTTGGGAATGTCTCTGAGGGAACTCTTTCTCTTCAACCTTTCAGGTCTCTGTGATTGGACTGAGCTTTGCCTACCACATCGCCTCCAGCAATCTTGTTATTCTTGATGGGAACGTTGTCGATCGGTTTCATAAGGGACTTTTTCAAGAATTTATGGACTTGAGTCTTATCACATCATGGACTCAGGTATGGCAGGTCATTGAATACAACAAGAACAGGAGCAATCTCACTGTGATGCTGTCCAAAAGAAGAAGTCATAAAGTTTTAGAAGTGGTAAGATAGTGGACTCATTTTTATTGGGCAAAAATGCCCTGTGCTTGAAGAATTACCCAAGTGTGGTAATCCTCAGGACATGCTTTGGGAGTTAAGAGCACATGTGTTCTGTGTGAAGTAGAAATCAAGAGCATGGAACTACTCAGTTGTTGATAAGTTACAAGGAAGCAGGTCTTGATACAGCATAAAGGAAGAGAGTGGCACTAATTTGTTTAGACACAGCAGGTCTCTTTTTTCCAATTGCAGTCATAGAGCAAGCAGTCATCACCTCTTCCAAGTGAAGAACCTACAACTCAAGGGAAGGCCTAGGCCCTGCAGTGTGGAGAAGCTCTCTTCAAAGTCCTCACTCCTCTAGTCTCCAGGGGGCCTTCCCACAAGGGATGGGGCCCCCTTGGGGACAGGGAGCTTCGTGCAGAGAGGAGCAGTGCAAACGTCCCTAGACGAAGCTGGGTGAGATGTGGAGGTTTCGCACTCAGGTGGCCAGATGGAGCTAGACAAGAACTGAGAGAAGTAGGCAGAATCCCACATCTGGGAGGGCAATTACACCAGTACTTTGCAGGCCCCATGCTGAGTCTGATGTTAGGGAGGTTGATACGTGGAGTGAAACCCACATATTCACAGTTTAGCCTCTCCCATTCTGTTCTTCTCCCTGGCACTGCCTTTCCCATCCAACCAGAATGTGGTCCAGACCCCAGCCACCCCATAGGCCCTGCGTATCCTCACACCCCATGGATGAGCTTTTGGTCCCCGAGCAACCCAGAAGCAGCTTGCATTAAGGCAGCACAGGGACAATTTTTGCTCCAGCTTCAAGCCCTCATTTCTCCATCTCAACCAGGTGACTTCCCTGCTCCCTTTTCTCCATTGTCCCCTTCATCACCCTCTGCTTTATTCTATGACCGTGGCTCCTACCCTACCTCTCTGCCTGCCCGAATAAGACACCTTTTTGGAAAGAAGTTCTTTATCTTCCTGCTCCTGTGCTTCCTCCACTAAAGCGTGGGTCGCTATTTCCTGGTGGTGTGTGTTCCACTCTTCTTATCAGGAGTCATTTGTGGAGAGCCAAGATGCTGGCTGTCCAAGGAGACACAAACAGGATTCAGAGGGAACCAAAGCAGGGTGCTTTCAGAGTTGTAGGGCCTAATGCCTTTCAAACTTGAGAGCCCTTTTTAAGAGAAAGAATGTAGAATATATTCTCTTTGAAAATTCACTAAAGCTACAACCTGCTTTATATTGTATGTTGTGCTGTCAGTGAGCCCTAGAAAAGTTGAGCCTACAAGGGCAGACAAGATGCTCAGCAGGTTCTTGGAGTCCTGAGGCAGGGCGTGAGATCAGCACCAAGATTAGGATGTGATGTAGAATAGGTCTTTGATAAGTATTTCTTGGCATCTCTGTCTCAGACAGGAGTCTATGGGTGGTATAAATGATTACTGTGCTTCACTGGCCATCTCTTTTTTAAAAATAGCCATTGAAAACCCTATGTAGAACAGTTTTCATCTGATACACATGAAGTCTTCAAGAGTTGGAATCAACCTTGATGACAGTGCTCTCTGGAGCAACAAGTTCTTCTGAGTTTCTGTACCCTACATGTCTGCATTAGCCCATGGGCTTTCTACCAGTGGGTCACTCGACTGCTTCAGAATTGCTGCTAGACTGCAACTTGCAAAAGGCTGAACATGCTGCAATGTCCTTGACATTCATCCTGGCCCATATGACCACTTGACTGAGGCCAACCTTCTCTCTTTCATAACAAATCCTTGCATAGTACCCTACTGATCACTCAGGGGTCAGTGAGAGGTGCGCAACCTAAGGAAGGTTAGGTGGTGGATGTGGAGAGAAAACCATTGAACTGCTCTTCTCAGGTTCTGTGGGTAGGAAGTGATTTCTAAAAGGATCACCATCAGGGCAAAAGAAATCTGGTCTAATCCACCTGCTTGACTAAAGTCAGTACATGGCCAGTCTTCTTCCTAACTTCTGGCCTTGGGAAATATTTGCCTTTTATTGCTCTTTTCTACACTGATGTCCCATCTTTTCCATTATGTGTCTTGTCCCTGCCAGAAAATGGACATGGGAAACAGGGTGGAAGAGGAGGTGTGTTCTATCACTGTGTGGGGAGAGCAACTAGGGTCACATAAAGGTGTGTGTGTTTGTATGTAAAACTAATTTGAACTATAAACTTTTCACTGAAAGCCCAATAAATCTGCCTTCTCTTCTAACCTCTGGACAGGTGCTGCCTAGTTCGTCTGTATCTACTTAAACTAAGGAGCACACTGTTCACCAATATTATTTTCTGTCTTACAGACCAGTTCGATCTTTGTCTGAAGATTTGGCTTTGGTAATGATTTCAGTTCTAGGATATCAGAAAGTCCAGAGGCCATGTCTTCTGCGGATCCTCCAATCTGTCAGATCATCAAATCTGGTCTTTTTACTAGAGTTCAGGTTCTGAGTCCTACCTTTCTCCATCTCTTTCAGGGACTTTTCATTGAGTTTCCTGTCATGACAGTCATTGTTGATAGCCAGGCAACAGCTAGTTCTCCCAGTCCATGGTGATGTAATCTCTGGTTTATGTAGCACTTTCTGTACCTTGGGCTTATGTTTTCCTTATGTCTTTGATGTTCTTCTTTCTACTTTGCTCCAGATGAGTTGGGACAAATTAATGCTACTTAGATGGACACTTGCTAGCTTTTAAGCTATCAGATGTCACTCATCAAAGTGGGGTGCAGAGCATTTTCTTAACAGAATCTATTCTGCCAGTAAACCTACATATCTGCTGAGACCATGGTCCCTAGACCCCTGTCTCTGTTACTCTGTCCCTTGAAATGTTTGGTTGTATTTAGGAAACTTAACTTTTGGTTAGTCCAGTTGTGCTGACTTTTCTATTGTATGTTGTCGTTCCCCTCACCTAAAATAATTCTTGTCTGACCTTGTTGATGTACTGGTTAAGTGCTATATCTGCTAACCAAAAAGTTGGCAATTGAAAGCCACCAGGCGTTCCTTAGAAACTCTATGGGGCAGTTCTATTTTGACCTATAGGGTCACCATGAGCCAGAATCAACTTGACGACAGTGGATTTGGTTTTAGGTATTATCTAATTAGTGAATACCCCCTCTCTCCCTCCCCACCCTCATGACCATCAAAAAATGTTTTCTTTTGTATTTAAACCTTTTCTTGAATTCTTATTATGTTGCTCTCACAATATTTATCCTTTTGTGACTAAGTAATTTCACTCAACATAATGCCTTCCAGATTCTTTCATGTCATGAAATGGTTCCCAATTCATCATTATTATTTATCATTGCATAGTATTGCATTGTATCAAAATAACCATACGTTGTTTATCAGTTCATCCTTGATGGGCAGACACCTAGGTTGATTTCATCTCTTTGTTATTGTAAGCAGTACTGTGACAAACACTAATGTGTATGTATCTATTTGTGTGACTGCTCTCATTTCTTTAGGATATATCCCAAGAAGTAGGATTACTAGATCATATGCTATTTCTAACTTTTTAAGGAAGTGCCAAATAATTTTCAAATGATTGTGCCATTTTACATTCTCATCAGGAGTGTGTAAGTGTTCTATAGTCTTTCCACAGCCTCTATAACATTTATTATTTTTCCTGTTTTTTTGGATTAGTTCCAGCCTTGTTTGGGATGAGATTGTATCTCATTATAGTTTTGATTTGGATTTCTCTAGTGGCTAAAGATCATGAGTGTTTCCATAAGTACCTGTTAGCCATCAGAATGCATTCTTTGGTGAAGTACCTGTTCATATCTTGGCCAAAGAGAATCTTGACATTCTCTTGGTTGGTGTTGAGGAATCCAACTGATATTTGGATGTTTATCTTATATCCAGATCCTTTGCTAAACTCTTTTATTTGCTCCAGTAGTTTTCTTGTGAATCTTTTAGTATTTTCTGTGTATAATATCATATTATCTGCAAAAAGAGATACTTTAACTTTTTCCTTACAAGTTTGAGTGCACTTTATTTCTTTTTCTAGCATAATTGCTCTGGCTAGAATCTCCAGAACAATGCTGAATAAGAGTTGTGACAAAAGGCATCCTTGTCTGGCTTCCATTTTCATGGGGAATATTTTCAGACTTTCTAAATTGGATATGATGTTGGCTGTTGGGTTTATATAAATGCCCTTTATTATGTTGAGGAATTTCCCTTTTATTCCTATTTTCATGGAAGTTTTTAACATGAATGGATGTTGGGCTTTGTTGAATGCCTGTATCAATTGATAAAGTCAAGTGATTCTTGTCTTTTGTTTAATTTGTGGATTGATTACCCTGATTGTTTTCTAATGTTGAACCATCCCAGCATCCCTGGTATGAATCTCTCATGGTCATGATTAACTCTTTTTTAATATGTTGTTAATTCTGTTTGCTAGAATTTTGTTCAAGATAATTGGATCTAAGTCCATCAGGAATATTGGGCTGTAATTTTCTTTTTCATGTGATGTCTTTTACCTGGTTTTGGTATCAGTGTTATGGTGGCCTCATGGACTGAGTCTGGAGTATTTCATCCTTTGCTCTGCTCTTAAATACCTTTAGTATTATAGCGTTAACTCTTTTCTGATAGTCTGGTAGTATTCTCCAGTGAAGCCATCAGTATTTTTTTTTTTCGCTGAGAGTTTCGTAACTATATTTTCAATCTCTCCTTTTGTTATGAGTTAATTTAGTGGTTCTACTTGTGGTGGTTTGGTAGGTTAAGTGCTACATGTGTTAACCAAAAGGTCAGCATTTCAAATCCCCCAGGCATTCCTTGGAAGCTGTACGGGGCAGATCTACTCTGATCTCTAGGGTTGCTGTGAGTTGCACCTGATGCAATAACAGTGGGTTGGGCTTCTGTTTACATTAATTTAAGTAGGTAATATGTTTCTAGGAATTTTTCCATTTCTTCTAGGTTACCAAATATTTTACATTACCATTTTTCATAATATTCCCTTATGATATTTTTAATCTCAGTTGAGTCTCTTGTGCTATTACCCATCTCATTTCCTACTCAGATTATTTGCTTCCTCTCCTGTTTTTCTTTTGTTCTTTTGGCCAGTGGTTTATTGATTTTGTTGATCTTTTTGAAGAACCTACTTTTTTATTAACTCTTTCAGTTATTTTTCTATCCTCTATTTCATTTAGTTACACTATAACTTTTATTATTTGCTTTCTTTTGGTGCCCAAGGGGTTCTTCTGCTGCTCTCTTTGTCCTTGTTCAAGTTGTAAGGTTACTGCTGTCATTTGGACCTTTTCTTCTTTTTGGATGTGTATATTTATTGAAATAAATTTACCTCTGAGCACTGCTTTTGCTGTGCGCCAAACATTCTGATAGGATTTATTTTTGTTCACATTTGATTCTGTGAATTTCTCCATTCCACCCTTGACTTCTTCTGTAACCTGGTAGTTTTTGTGCACAGTGTTGTTCAGTTTCTGTGTTTGATTTTTTTCCTTGCTTTTTCTGTTATTGTTTTCTAATTTTGTGGCTTTATAGTCAGGAAAGATGCTTTGTAATATTTCAACATTTTTGATACTATGAAAGCTTGTTTTGTGACCTAGTATGCGGTCTATTCTGGAGAATGTTTCATGTGAGTTGGAAAACAAAGTATACTTGTCTTCTGTTGGGTAGCATGTTCACTATATGTCTCTGTAGTCAAGGTGGTTGATTTTGACATTTAGATCTTCTGTGTCTTTATTGAGCTTCTTCCTGGGTGTTCTGTTCTTTACCAAAAGTCATGTGTTGAAGTTTCCTACCATGATTAAGGAGCTGTCTGTTTCTCTTTTCGATGCTGTTAAAGTTTGTTTTGTGTATTTGGGAGCACTTTGATTGAGTGCATAAATATTTAATACGGTATGTCTCCTGATATATTGATCTTTTAATCATTATATAGTGTCCTTCCTAATCCACTGTGGTGGACATTATGTTAAAGTCTATTTTATCAGAAATCACTATTGCCACTGTAACTCTTTTTTTTAATGTGGTTTATTTGATACACTTTTTTCTGTCCTTTGAGTTTTAGTTTGTTTATATCTTTAAGGTGTGTCTTTTGTATGCAACATATTGAGAGATCATTTTGTTAAAACAGTCTTCCATTCTCTGTTTCTTTATTGGTGCATTTAGCCCATTTACATTCAGAATAATTATTGATAGGTGTGAGTTTAGTGCTGCAATTTTGATGCCTTTTTTGTGCATTGTTGATAGCTCCTTTGTTCCATTTAATTTTCTGTGCTGCATGGTTTCTCTTTATGTGTTGTTTTAATTGTCGTTGGTTTATATATTTGCTAAGATTTTATGTTTTTCTTTTTTTATTTTTATGTGAAGGATTGTTAATTTCCTTTGTGGTTTCCTTAATATCTACCCCTATTTTTCTAAGTTTTAACCAGTCTTTTATTTTTTTGTATTATCTTGACTTCTTCTCTGTATGAAATAGCTATAACTGTATTTTTAGTCCCTTTGTTTGTTATGGTGTCATCTCATACATATTGACATCTCTGCGTCTTTATTTTCAGTGTTTTAGCTTTCATTTATTTTTTTGGTTTCCCTAGTTGGGCTTGTATTTGGTTGCTCTGTCTTTTATCTAGGCTTGGGTTGTTATCTGATTGTTTTAGTCAGCTAGTGCTGCTCTAACAGAAATATCACAGAGTGGATGGCTTTAACAAAGGAAGATTTATTCTTACACGGTCCAGTAGGCTACAAGACCAAATTTAGGATGTCCACTCCAGGGGAAGTTTTCCCCCTTGTCGGCTCTGGAGGAAAATCAAGTATTGTATCAGTCTTTGTCCAAGTAGCATCTTGGTGCAGGAACCTCAGATCTCAAGGACACTCTCTACTTCTGATGCTACTTTCTTGATGGTGTAAGGTTCCCAGTTCTCTACCTGCTTCCCTTTTATCTCTTGCAGGATGAAAGAATTAAGGGCTGGGCAAGCCATACTCCAGGGAAATTCCCTTTACAGTGGAGCAGGGAAATGGTCTTATAACAGAATTTACAATGCCACCATAATCCTTTAACATACAGCACAGCAAAATCAAAAAATGGAGGGCAATAGTAGAATACAGGGAATCATGGTCACATGGCTACACCTATTTCAGGGAGGACACAATTCAATCTATGACACTGATGTTATTGCTTTTCTAACTGAAAGACTCCCTTTAGTATTTCTTGTAATTTTGGTTTGGTTTGGCAAATTCCCTAAAGCTTCTGCTTATCGGGAAATGTCCTGATTTCACCTTCATATTTGAGAGAGTTTTTCTGGATATAAAATTTTTCATTGGCAATTTTTTTTTTCTTCAGGGCTTGTTATATTATCCCATTGTCTTCTTTCCTGCATAGTTTCTTTTACATAGTACAAGTTTAGTCTCTTAGTCTCTCCTTGATAGATTATTTTCCATTTACCCCTTTCTTTTGGGGTCTACCTTGTGTGGAGCTCTTTCACTGCTCGTTGATCCCCATGCAAGGTAGATCCCCCCAAAAAGACCCTAAGATATATCACAATCAAACTTGTCAAAACCAAAGATACAGAGAGAATTTTAAGAGTGGCATCTCTTCATCTTTGATTTTGACAAGTCTGATTGTGACATATCTTAGGGTATTTCTTTTGAGATCTACCTTGTGAGGAGTTCAATGAGCATTTTTGATACATATCTTTTCATTTTTCACAATATCAGGGAAGTTTTCTGTCTGCAAATCTCTAGCACTTCCCTCTTGTTTTCTGTTGTTCTGCCCTCCACACACACACACACACACACTTCTGGAACTTGTAGATTATTCCTCTTGATAGAGCACCACATAATTCTTAGTGTTTATTTTTTAGTATTATTTTATCTGGTATTTTCTGAAGTATGTTGGTTTCAAGTGCTTTGTCTTTAATCTCACTAATTCTACATTCCATTGCCTCAGTTTTGCTCCTTAGATTTTCTACTGAGTTGTCTAATTCTGAATTTTTATTTTCAATCTTCTGAATTTCTATATGTTGTTTCTCTGTGGTTTTCTGCAGCCTGTTCAATTTGTCCTTATGCTCTGCTGCATTTTGCCTGATCTCTTGAAGTGTTCTGTATATTAATCCTTTGTATTCTACCTCTGATAATTCCAGGAAGTTCTCTTCATCTGGAAGATTTCATGCTACTTTGTTTTGTGAGCTTTCTACAGCCATCATGTTATGCCTTTTTTTGTGATTTGATATTGACAGTTGTCTCTGTGCTATAAGTTATTTATTTAGTTTATATTTGCTTACTGTGTTCTGTCTTCTTGTTTTGTTTTGCTTTAAAATGCCCAAGTAGGCTGGCCATGTGTGCTAGCTTGATTATTGGCATTTTTAAAGCTCTCATATCCTGTCACCATGTGGTTAGAGCTGTTACTAGGTATGTTGAGTCCAGGAGTCCATTTACTTTTCTTACGTGGATTCAGCCCAGGTATTTCGATAGTTGGTTTCCAGGTGTTTGGTGCAGGCACTTTCCTGCAGTTCTAGGTGAGTAGCGGTGATTGGTTTAGTTACAGATGTCTGACTGCATATGCTGAGTAAGGCAGGACACTGAAAGCTGTTCCTTAGTGTCCATAAGAGAAACTAGTTTCTCTTCTTTAGGAGTATGTAGGTAAATAGGTTTTGCAACTGGATTATAGGTGCCTAGTGCTGTTGGCTGAAAGGACTGGGAGGCACCACTTATCCTTGGAGCCCTGTAGTGTGTGGCTAGACAGCAGGGGTGTAGCCAGAAGTCCTTAGGCCCCTTCTATGTGTAGGTGAAGACCCTGCTTAATAGGTAGAGCGGTATCAAATGGCAGAAACCTGCATATCCACCATACGTACTCTCTTGTACTGTGCTAGTAAAGGCCTGCACTCTTGTAGTGGGCCCACACAGCACTATGCAGAGGTGAAAGTCATTCAGAATCCGTAGGTACCTTATAACCTGCGCCTAGGAAAAAGAAGTGTTTCTACCCCGAGTTCCTGGCTTAGGGAAGCCAGCATAATTTTTTCCCTGTTTGTTAATTTGCTCCCTCTCCAAGGCTGGCAAAATGGTTCAGGCCATGTAAGTGGTCCTACTTACAGCCCAGAGTATGCATCAGTCTCTGAAGCTGACTCTGGTGCAGTGCAGAATGAGGTATTTGGGAAGGCATGTAAAAGGGTGAGAGATTTATCCTGAAGGAAATTATTTGACCCTGTGCATGGTAGGTTAGATGCAAGCTACTTAACTTTTGATGTGTGGATGCCATTTTTCAGTGATTTTAAAGATATCAGTGGACTCTTCACTACTCACTCTCCCCCACTGTGGAAAATGAGTTTAGAATGCCACTGCTCACCTTATTGCACTCACTCCATCTGATCCCCCTGCAGGATACTGATTACCACTGAGTCATATCTCGTTACTCCTGAGTGCTTCTGGATCTTCTCTCCCTCCCATGCCATCATATCTGACTTCCCAACTTTGCCTTTGATGTTCAAGGCTTCTAGAATGCCATGTATAATTGATTCATTGTTTTTTGAAAGGTTTTTGTTGTAATAGGAAGCATCTGACTAGTCTGCAATCTTAGCTCTTCCTCTCTGGGTCTTTTTATAAGATACTTTTTAGAAGGGATTAGGTTTAAGACTCACCCTTCTCTGGTATGACCTCATAAATATAATGAAAACCATATTTCCAGAGCCATATTTACAAGTATAGGGGTTAGGACTTCTACATTTCTTTTGGGGGTGGGCACAACTCAAACCATAACAGACACTGATGCTCAGAAAGATTAAGCAGTTACCCAAGGTTACATATAACTGAGTAGGAGCAAAGCTGGAATTTGGCTCTGCTGTTCAGAACCCAGGAGCTCTGCACTACTAGAGGTATCCTCAGAGGAGACTGGCCATGGTGTTCTGGCTCCAAAGTGTTCTGGACAGAGCATGTGGCTTGAACACATGTAGTTGTGTTACTGTGTGTTTGAGGACCAGCTCTAGGGTATGATGTAGAATAGATTACATTGGTCCCCTGAGGTACCTGTTTATGTCTGTCCTTCGCTGTGCTGGTCTGTCAGCCTCTGCTTACACTGTAGCTTCCTCTCCTGGTCCCCACTTCTATGGGCTGATTTCCCAAATAAGTCCCTTACATGGAAAGTCAGAAGAAGTCAGTTCTAAAGCTGACACTAACTTCCAATGCTGGAAGAACTCAGCATCTTCCAAAACAAGCACAATTATACCTGATTTATAAAGTAAGAGATTTAGTTAACCTAACACTGATTAAGGAAACCCTGGTGGCATAGTGGCTTAAGTACTACGTCTGCTAACCAAAAGATCAGCAGTTCAAATCCACCAGGATCTCCTTGGAAACTCTCTGGTGCAGTTCTACTCTGACCTATAGTGTTGATGTGAGTCAGACTTGACACAATGGCAGTGAGTTTGGTTTTTTTTTTTTTTTTTTAATAACACTGACTAAAAACAACAAGAAAAAAGAGAACTTTTTGCCATCAAGCTAGTTCCAACTCACAGCAACCCTACAAGACAGAGTAGAACTGTCCAATAGAATTTCCAAGAGCATCTGGTAAATTCTAACTGACAACCTTTTGGTTAGTAGTCATAGCACTCAACCATTATGTCACCAGGATTTCCTCATGTTGATAGGTAACACACACACATACACACAAAAAGCAGAAAATACCACAAGTGGCTTAAAGCCACTAAACAGACATTTATTTCTTTTCTTTCTTCCTTTTATTTTTTTTTATTATGATTGAATGAAAAATGTACATTCCCATGTAAATTTGCATGCTGACCTATATGCAGCTTCCACTGCTCTTCCAGCATGGTGGCAGCACACTCTTCCACTCTGCTCCATACATGTCTTATCTTCCCAACAGTCTCCACCCATTCCTCTTCCTCCAGTATGAGGTCAACAGGACGACCTCTTATAGATGCCTAGAACCATAAAGTGCCCACATAATATGATCATTTTGCGTCACCAAGTCCAATCCATTGCTGTCCAAAAAGTCGAACTTCATTATGATTTATGGACAGGGGCAGCATCGGGGCCAGGGGCCATGATCCCAGGGAAACCCCAAAGTCCCTGGACCATCAACTGTGGTCTTTTAGTGGAGATCTCAGGATGCACCCCTTTTTATTCTTGTGTTGCCAGTCAGACTCAACTTTGTGAGCTCCATTGTGGCTATCACTGGTGGTGGCTAGGCACCATCTGGTTCTTCCAGTCTCAAGTCGATGTAGACATCCACTCACTTGGGTCTCTGTGTCTTCTGGATTCTCTTTTCCCCATGTTGTTATGGACCTTGGTGATCATCCATTCTTGCTAAGTTGGGACTATTTGCTGTACCCTTGGATGTCAGCTTGGCAGCTTCTAAGACCCCAGACACCACTCACTAATGTGGGGTGCAGAGAGTCCTCATTAGCAAAATGCTAGTTGTGCCAATTGACCTCGATTTCCCCTGACAGCACAGTCCCCAGCCCCCTACGCCAGCTACTCTGTCCTTGCAATACTGGGTTAAGATGGGAGGAGTATGCAAGTTATGTTGACATCCCACTAATATTGATCTTCTAACTAATGTGTGCTGTCACCAAATTCACCCAACCAAATTTCTAACAACTATCTAATCTAAACCCTCTCTCCTCACCCTCCTGCCCTCCCCACCCTTGCAGCCATCAAAGAGTCTTTTCTGTTATTCATGAGTCTGCTTTTAAGTTCTTATCGTGGGGGTCTCATACAATATTTGTCCTTCTGTCACTGACTACTTTCACTCAACATAATGTCCTCCACTTGAAACTAGGTTAAGAGATGTTTCCTGTGATCATTATTGTTCTTTTCATTGCATACGTGCTCCATTGAGTATGTATAACATAGTTTACCTATCCATTCTTCTATTGTTGGTCATCCGGTTTGATTCCATCTTTTTGCTATTGTGGACTGTGTTGTGTTTGTTTATTTTTGTGTTGGTATTTTCTCTGTTGTTCTTATTAATCTGTTCTGTGACCTTCTTCTTTGTGAGTTGATTTTTCACCTTTTTCAGGGTTCGTTTTGTGGTTGTTGAGACTGCTGTATTACATTTCTTGATATGGCATGTTGCTTCTTTATTGTACTTTACGGCTGCCCCTGTGATCCCTCTTAATAAACTATATATAAATGAAATTTTGATTACTACCAGTCTTGTCGACTTCCTCTCCATCTGTAAGGGCTATAAGGACTTTAGTACATCCCTCCTTTTAATATGATGATATCACAATTTACATGGTATGATCACTAGATCGTTTCTTTCACTATTATGTATTACAGCTTTGATTGTGTTTGGAGCCTTCCCTAACTGAGTTGGATTCTGGATAATGTGTCCTTCTAAAATACAAAGTCAGTGGGTTTGTTCTTCAAAGCCAAGAGATTCTTTCAGTACTTCTTGTAGCTTTGGTTTGGTTTTTACAAAGTCTCTGAGTTTCTGTTTATCTGGGAATGTCTTAATTTCATTTTCATATTTGAAAGATAGTCTTGCGAGATTTATAAATCTTGGTTGGAAGTTCTTCTCCTTCAAGGCTTTGAAAGTGTCATGCCACTGTCTCCGTGCCAGCATGGTTTCTGCTGAGAAATCTGGTGAAAGCCTACAGGGTTTCCATCTGAATATTAGTTTTACTTTGAGTCTTGCTGCCTTTAAGAGTTTCTGTTTCTGTTTCATTTTGTTGAGCTTGATTATAGTATGTCTTGGAGTCTTCCTGTTGAGATCTGTATTGAGTGGTGTTTGATACGTATCTTGTATATCTATATTCTCTTCTTTCATAATCTCTGGGAAGTTTTCTGGCAGCAGCTCAGCAACAATGCTCTCTGTGTTCTCAGGTGTCTCACCCTGTTGAGGAACTCCAATTAATCATAACTTGTTCTTCTTGATAGAATCCCACATACTTCTTAATGCTTCTTCATTTTTCTTGTTTCTTTTTTTGTGATTTCTCCTTATAGATGCTGGCGTCAGTGACTCTGTCTTCCAAATCAGAAATCCTCTTTTCTGTTTGTTCCATTCTGTTTTCTTGGCTTTGAATGAAAGTTTCTGTGTCTTTGATTTTGTTCTTGATCTGTTGGATTTCAGAGTGCTGATGTTTCATCAGATTGAACAGCTTGCTTAATTTTTCATTTGCTCTGCTGCATTTTGTATAAGATCTAGGAGGGCTCTATATATAATCCTTTTGCATTCATCTTCTGATAGTTTCAGAAAAGCTTCTTTCGGAATTTCTGAGGTGGTTTCTTTTGGGGGCCTTCTGATGCCATGGATGACTTCCAGGTTACCGTCTTCTCCAATGTTTGTTGCTTTTTGGGCTTCATGTGGGTCAATAGATGCTAGGAGAGATACTGTGAAAATGGACCACAGTTGTTTCTCTAGGCTGTCTTATTAAAATAAGAAGTAAAAGTATTTGACAACTTCCAAAGTCAGTCAGGTTTTCAGGTGTATACATCTCTCTTCCCAGCTGGCAGAGTAAGTGCCTCTATATTGATCACCAGATGTTATAAACTAGCTCAAAATACAGAAAGTCTACTGGCCTGCTGGCCATGCTGTTGGGCCACAAGCTGTAGGCAAACTACGTAGAATTCTGCTTTTCTATTGGAAAAGCAGTCTCTTCTGGGTAGGCACTGCCTCCCAGCCCAGGAATTACGTCCAGCTGATGTTTCCATATGGATTACCCCATCTCCCAGCAAAACAAGACAGCATCCTTCACAAGCTCACCAGCTGCCCAGGACCAGGCTCCCAGAGGAAAGACAGGCCAAGAGTGTCAAAATGCCCAGAGTCCATAGCCTCCACCACTGGGCCTTAGCCCCTGGAGACACTGTGCAAAACACTGCCTCCCTGCTAGAATAGCACTCTCCCCCAGCAGGAGCCACCTGCCAGCCTAAGAACCAAGTCCATCCAGGGCCTCTGCCTGGGCTCCATTTCCTGATAGGCCAGAGGATCCAAGGTATATAGAGTCCAAAGCCGGGCTCTCAGAACCTGGCAATTATGCTTGCCAGACCACCAGCAGTGCATCTGAGACCAGCAGCCAGTCAAGTCCCAGTTCTGCCCACTGGCCAAGACAGAGGGAAAAAAAATTGAAATGGTGAGTTACTTCCGGTCTGTGCAAGCCTGTGCTTGCTGAGATTGGGGTCAGTGAAAGAGAGGAGGTTTTGTGTTCAGTGGTAGGAAGTCCAAATTAACAGCCCTATGCTGCATCCCTGGGCTCACTAGGAGACCAGAAGGCTCATTTAATTATCATTTCAGGTCTTGATTTCCAAAGGGATTTAGGTAGACATGTGTTTAGTCCACCATCTTGACTTCACCCCCCTCAGAAATTAGAGCAGACCTGGAAGGGTACCAAATTTCTTTCAGGTCTTAGTAAGGTGGAGCTATGATACTTAACTTGTTAGCATTTGAATGTATTTATGTGTGTATGTGTGTACATGCACTCATGCACATGTTGTGTACATTTGTACAGACATACACAGGTCTTTGATAGCTGCTGTTGAGTTGGCGCCTGATGCATGATGTCCTTGTACACAACACAACAAGATGCTGTCCAGTCCTAAGCCAGTACCATGATGGTAGTGGATGAGACCATTGTGATCATAGGGTTTTCATTGGCTGATTTTCTGAAGTACATCACCGGGTCTTTTTTCCTAGTTTGTCTTAGTCAAGAAACACCTCTAAACCTGTTCAGCACCCTAACAACATGCAAGCCTCCAATGACAGCTGAATTTTGGCCATACGTGAGATCCACTGACTGAGAATGGAAACCTGGTCTCCTAAATAGAGGATTTTACCACAGAACTACCATTCCCCTCCACACATGCACACATACGTACATACCCCACAAGCATAGAACTTATCACATTGTGGATGTTCTTTAAATGGCAGTTAAAACAATGATAGTAATGAAGAAGCTTTTGTGGTGTTTATCAAAGCATGTTTAGGCAGGAAAGAGGGTCCTTTCCACTTTATCCTAAGGGAGTTTAGTCCAGTGTAACTAGCCACATGAAACTATTGAGACCCTGAAATGTGGCTAGTCCAATTTGAAATGTAAATAAAATACACCTCCTGGATTTCATAATCTTAGTGTGAAAATGAAGAATGTAAAACATCTCCTTAATAATTTTTATGTTGATTGCATATAGAAGTGATAAGATTTTAAACATACATGGTTAAATGAAACATCAGATGTCTCCCGTATTTACTTTTACTTTTCTAAAATGTAGCTACTACAATTATAAAATTACACCTGTGGCTCACATTGTATTTCCCTTGAGCAGTACTGGCTGGAGCCCCATTCATTCCTGTTCCCATGCCCACATGCTTTGAAGGACTAGGGTATGAGAACCACTTACGGCTTTAGACAGTGTTTTTATCGTCAGACATCACTGCTGGCATTGCACCAATTAATACAAAACAAAATCTTACATCCTTTGGCCATGGAAATTTTCGAGAGTTCAGCTTTCATTTCTTTTTCTTTGGTTATAATCTCTGTGACTTATTTGGTGAGAAGAGATGGGATTGTGCACCCTAAAGTACTTTTCCAGTAAACCTACCCGAGGATAAATGTTAGAAGCTCTTATGGGATTCAAAGTGGATGATACATGGAAATGACCACTCGTAGATGACAGATTTGAACTAGTCCACCATTTCACCAACTTCAACTTTCTCCTTCTCTCATAAACCTCCTTCTCTGAGCCTTAGTTTGCATGGCTATAAAATGGGAGTGCTTTTTTTTTTTAATTGATCAAATAGAAAAATATATACTTGAAAGGTGCTTTTAACTTGTGACATATTCTGTAAATTGAAGGGAAAAGAGGAAATTAGCCTGCACTGAACATTGTCTATGTCCTGGCCTATCTGATAGTTATTTCTTTACAGCACATTCAACAGAGGCTCAGAGAAAGAAAATGACTAGGCCCAAATTCAGTCCTGGTCTTTACAGAAAAGTGCAGGTTAGAATTCAAACCTAGTCTTTCTACAAATGCATTGCAATCTGTGGTTACCCCCAGTTCTGCCTTCTCCTGGGAAGATACCAAACACTGACTGGGACTGGTGAGCCCTGATTTGTATAACTTAATCAAATCCAATGTAGTCTTTCTGCATGTTTTGCCTGCCCATGTCTAATGGGAGTCAACAGGTTGGTACAACACACTGAACTGCTGTGTTATTTTCTCTCAGAGGACACAGTGGCTCCAAGGAACCCTCTTACTCCTTGTGATATTAAAAACTGTTTATCTTGTTGGCTCTCCAAAGATGATGGCCTCCTGCTCCTTCGTGCTGCGCTGCTCACTGTCCAGTATCATCACTTCAGGGGTAAGAATTGCCCACACTTCCATGCTACTTCACCACTAAACCAACACAATTAGGGTCTTTTCTTCAGGTAGCCCTTTCTCAAAGGAAAGACAAACTTCCCTCAAGAAGAAACAACAAGCTAGAATTCCAGTCTTCTAATCCATCACAGTGTGGTTTTAGACAGTAGATAGCAAGGAATGTATTATAACTTATGGTTGCAACAGTGAGAACCATAATTTATTGAACACTTTCTCTGTATTACACTTTCCCGTGATTTATTATTATTATTACTGTAAGTAGTTATTATCACCTACTAAGGCTTTTTCTGAGTGCTAGGAATGGTGCATGAAGCCATACATGTATCACTTTACTTCATTATCACTACCAGCCTGTGGGCAGGTATTGTTATAAGGAAAAAGAGGCTAAGATAACTGAAGAAATTCATCTTGGTGACATACTATTAAGCAGAACACAGTTGCCCACAGGCATGGGCTCTCAGAACACCTGGCTCTAAAGTCCTTATCCTTGCTTTCTCCTACAACTCTCTGCCTCCAAGGTATTTTGAGTATGGGCACTAGGGCGTGGCCATACCCCAGTGTGGGGATGGCTCTGAAGTCTGAGCAGGTGACTGATACCAAGAATGAGGAGGGCCACAGTCTAAACTGTGGCCCTGACAAGGCCCCTGGAGTGTGGTCAAATCTTCATGGCCCTAGTATAGGAAAGGACCTGGTTCCAACTGAATGGGTGGCATGCAGCCAGGGTTACCAGCTCTGCAACAAAAGAGAATTGTGATTGTGCTATGGAGAACCTGAGTCACACGGCCTGGCTCTCTTAGCACAGAGGACCTGGGCACAGATCTTCTGCTGAAGGCTAAGCCTTTCTCGTCTTAGCCTTGGTGAACAGGCTCAGCAAGCCAGGTTCGAAAGAGCAAGGTTTGGAGTCAGAGAGACCTGGGTTGCAAGCCTGGCTCTACATTTACGTAGCTGACTGCTGAAACCATAGGTCAGTTACCATTCCTAAAGGGGTTGTTACTGGTCTTAGAGATTAGGTGTATATGGAATAGATCTAACTATTAGACTGTTCATTATTAAGACTGACTAAATCCATTGGAACTGAGTCAGTTTCAACTCAGCAACCACATAGGACAGAGTAGAGCTGCCTCATAGGTTTTGAAAGCTGTAATCTTTATAGAAGCAGACTGCTACATCTTTCCCCTGCTTGAATCACTAATGGGTTTGAACCCCCAACCTTTCAGTTAGCAGTTGAGCACTTTACCACTGTGCCACCAGGACTCCTTTAAGACCATTTTACATGCCACTAAATAAGACAATTTAGTATCATATAAAAATAATTTCATGTCAAAGGAAAAAGCCCGGGACATAAATAAATTGTGTTCAAATCAAGCCATAGAATTATACCTGTTTAGACATGAATGCTGATGGACAGGGGCTAAAAATAGTTTACTGAAATGAAACAGTTTCATTTGCTGAGAGAAGGGACGCATGGACCATGTTTTCATTCTTCTGATTTCACAAATGTTGCCATGACTCTGCTTGTACAGTAAGTAATGCCAAATGAATTCAAATGTCAGGAAAATATCTCCATGCAGGATGCGGGTTAGAAGCAAACAGAAAGGGGGGACCAGATGGGCTGAACGGGAGCTGATGAGATGCCTCTGAGGCTGATCCACATGGGTGGCCTGTGTGGACCTAGAATGACAGGCCATAAGTCCATCATCCAAGCCAAAGAAATATTCATCATTCCAAAGATATGTGTGTGGGTGGGTTAAGTGAACAGGATACACACAGTCTTGCATGATGTAGCCCCTGGATCCTAGATCCAGTTCTCAGTCTGTTACAACAACTGGGTAATGACTCTTAATCTGAACTAAATTTAACTCAAATTGACCTTCCTATCATTTTTTAGTAGTCTCTGGGTAGTGTAAACACTTAAGATACTAAACTACTAACCCAAAGATTGCAAGTTTGAGTCTACTCGGAGACACCTTGGAAGAAAGGCCTGGTAATCTACTTTCAGTAAATCAACCTTTGAAAATCCAGTGGATCAAAAGAATAAAGAGACAACCTACAGAGTGGAAAAAAATACTCAGGAAAGATATAACCAATAAGTTTCTAATATTTAAAATACATAAAAAACTTCCAAAACTTAGCAACAGAGAGACAAATAACCCAGTCAAAACCTGGGCAAAGGATGTGAATAGGCACTTCACTGAAGAGGACATTCAGATGGCCTACAGGTACATGGAAAGATGTTCAATGTAATTATACATCAGAGAAGTGAAAATCAAAGCCACAATGAAATATCATTTCACTACCAGTACGATGACTATGATTTTTAAAAAAGGAAAATAATACGTGTTGTAGGAGTCGTGGAGAAATTTTGGAATCTTCATGCATTGCTGGTGGGAATGCAAAATGGCACAGCCATTGTAGAAAAGAGTCTGACTGTTTCTCAAAAACCTGGAGACAGAGCTGCTATGTGACCCAGCAATTCTATTTTTAGGTGTGTATTCTAAGGAAGTGACATGAACAGACGTGGGCACACCTATGTTCCTTGCAGTACTATGCACATTATTAAAATGATGGAAGCAACCCAAGTTCCATCAACAGATGAATGGATAAGTAAAATATGGTATATACATAGAATGGAATACTACTCATTGATAAAGAAAAATGAATTCCCCAAACATCCTACAGTATGATGAACCTGAAGGACTTTATATTTAGCAAAAAATTCAGTCACAAAAAAACAAATGTTTTGTGTTCTCACTTTCAGGAAATGACCTGAGTAGGTAAATGTACAGAAACCAATGTTCATTAGTGCTTACCATGAGTTCAGTGGAGGGAGGCAGAAGTGCTCTCTAGGCAGTAGTCACTATTCACTTTTAGAAATGGAAAGGTGGTACCAAATCTGGTTGAAAGTTGTGTAGCATGACCAATATAACTGATGGCAATAAGCTGTGCATAGGTTGTATATGGTTTTGCAATAATTATAACTGAAAAAAAACACTTAGAGGCTACAGATGCTGATATTAACTAGACATAACCAAATAACAAATAACTTCATGGAAGTAGTTGTCTTGGCTTGGGGACTTAGGGTCATATTTTTGTGGGGTCACCAGCCAGTTGGTATAAATATGGACACTAAAGTTTACGTTCAACCTCCAATATGGTGAATGGTATTTGGCATCTTAAAAGCTTGACAGCAGCCATCTAAGATAAGACTTTTGGTCTCATTCATCTGAAACAAAAGAGAAAAAAAGAAATCCAAGAATCGGAGAAGAAACTGGTTTAATAGTCTCCGTGAACTACTGCTTCCTACACGTTGAGGCAAGAACTACGACTACTACTGAATGTCCTAATTAGGAATACAGTAGAGGAATCCTGATTAAAATGGATAAAAATGTGGAACAAAACTTTCAATTCTTAAAGAATCCAATCTTACTAGACTATTGAGGCTGATGAGGTCCCAGAAACTATGGTCCTAATTTGCTCTTCAAAGCTTGAATTGAAACTATGCCCTGAAGTCATCTTTTAACTAGGTAACAGTTTAGCCCAAAGAGTAAAAGTTGTCACCCTTTAGTACCACATTTGAAAAAATTATGTAAGACCAAAGAGTAAACAGCTGTTTTAAAGTATAGATGAAAAGTTTGAGGAGTCATGAGGGACGTGAAAGAACTGGAACAGAAATAACTAGACTGTTGACATAATAGGAAGAATTTAACCAGCGTCACTGACCATCATGTCTCGAAATTGGGGAAGAAAATATTATGGATCATCATTCTATTCTGACACACGTGGTTCCATGGTCCCAGTCAAGGTCAATCCCACAGCGATTGATTGGTCATTTATTGAATGATTTATTTCAATGAGCCCTTGCCAGGTGCTGGAGAACATAGCAACAATCATGGCTCTCGGAAGAGACACTCACAAATCACTCCACTAGTAGCACACACAAAGTCCTGTGGTCAGAGAGATGTTGAAAGATGGATGGAAGATTTTAAAAAGTAGAGAACAGAGTTTGACAAGTGGTGCTGGGCAGATAGAGGAGAGATCTCAGCCACAGGTTGGCAAGCTGAGTGGTTGTCCCAAGTATGGGGGATGCTGGTGGAGGCTGGGAGTATGAGGGGTGAGATAAAGCACAAGTGACAACCGTGAGATAGGTGTTGCTCAGATGGGGCCTGGCCTTGATGTAAACCTCTTGAATCTTTGAGGATTAGTTCTTAAACTACAGGTGATGCTCAAAAACCTGTTTCTGGAAGCTTTTAGTATGTTAAGACATTTACAAGTCCACAGAAGGGTCTTAGCTGCAAGAAACAGTGGTGCAAAGTCAGTGGTTGGTGGGTTTTCTCTTCTGCAGATCGCTGGGGTCCTGATGCTGGCCATCCACTCACATGTGGAAAGATTCCTCTTTTCTTCCCAGGCTCTATTTCTCAGCACCTACACAGATTCCTCCCACCTGATGCCATTTCTTTTCCTGGGAAGGAGAAGAAAAGAAGCATTTTCAGTCCCTTCCAATTCTAATCAGTGGGTCATGGCTTGCTACCATGGAGCCATTTTTGCTGTAATGACCGTTTTGTGGCTAACGATGGTAAGTATATGTTGGCCAGAGTTTGAGGTAAAGGTTTGTGGAAGTATCATCTAATGTTTTGGTCTGATTCTCTCTGGTGTGTATGCTATGCACAAACCAAGTCTCATAATAACAAACCCCTAACCCATCTGACCTGCCCTTTGTAGTGCCTGGTTACAGTAGCATTGATTCTCCTTAGCCTAGAAGGCTCCAGAAAGACACCACCTCCTTCAGGAAGCCTCCTGGCCTGCCTTCCCATATTGAAGCTCATTTATTCTCTCTCTCTGAAGTATGGTTATACAAGCTTATACTGTGGCAGGGACAACTCTTCTATTTTGTTGTTGTTGTTTATAATATTTTATTGTTATCAAGTGGAAGTTTTCAAAGTCAGCTTGCCACATTAAACCTCATACAGACACGCCTGTGAAGCTCCAGCTGTTATCCCAACCCTGTGACAGCACATTCCTTCTATCCGCTCTGTACATCTCATATTCTTTCAAACTACTCATGTCCTCTATTCTCCAACTTCTCACCACATTGCTGTAGGGGAGCTGCTCCTACAGCCTCGTGACTTACAGTACAGTTCAATTTTTGTCTGAAGAACCGTCTTTGGTGCTGTTTTCAACTCTGGGACAGGAGCGAGACCAGGGGCCTTGCTCTCAAGTGACCCTCCAGGATATCAGATCATCAAGTCTGGTCATTTAACAGAATTCTAGATGTGTCCTCCCATTTTTCTCACACTGTTTCAGGGAATCTACATTGTATTTCCTGTCAAGGCAGACATTGGAGGTTGCTGGGCACCATCATTTCTTCTGGTCTCATGCTAGTGTAGACTCTGGATCATTTGGCCCCTTCTGTCTCCTACCTCACCTTTTCCTCCTGCCTTTGATGTCCTTCATTCTCTTCTCTTCCAGTCGGATTGGCACCAACTGATGTTCCTTAGATGGCAGCTTGCTAGCTTTGAAGAGCACAGAGAACACACAGCAGGCTGGGCTGCAGACCATTTTCTCAGAGAAAAACAAAGCCTAGCTGTATTAATCGACCTAGGTGTCTCCCAAAGCATGGTCTTGAGACCTACCTTTTAGCTCTTGTTATAGCTCATCATTGTTGATCTCCCTTCTAATGTGTGTTGTCACTTCCCTGACTTAACCCAGTTCCTATATTATATCTAATCTCTGAATAGCCATCTGCACCCCCATAACCAACAAAGATTATTTTCTTCTGTGTTTAGTCCACTTCTTGAGGCTTCATAATAATGGCGTCATATAGTATCTATCCTTCTGTGACTGACTGATTTCACTCAGCATAATTTCTTCCAGATGACTCTATTGTCAGGTGTTTCCAAAAATTATCACTGTTCTTTATCATTGCATTGTATTCCACTGTGTGAATATACCATAGTTTGTTTATCTACTCTTCTGCTGAAAGGTACCTAGGTTGATTCCAATTTTTTCCTATTGTGGACAGTGCTGCGGTGAACATTGGTGTGCATGTATCTGTTCATGAGATAGCCCTTATTTCCTTAGGATATATTGCAAGCATTGGGATTGCTGGATTGTATGGTTTTCTATTTCTAGCTTTTTAAGAAATTGCTTAAGTGTTTTTCCACAGTGGTTGTTCCAGTCTCTCCACAGCCTCTTCAACATTTGTTGTTTTGTGTTTTTTTTTTAATTAATGCCAGCCTTGGGGTGAGATGGTACCTCATTGTAGTTTTGATTTGGATTTCTCTAATGACTAAGGATCATGAGCATTTCCTCATGTGTCTGTTAGCTGCTTGGATATCTTCTTTGCTGAAGTGCCTGTCCACATCCTTTGCCCATTTTTGATTATTTGTTTTTTGTTTTTTTTTTTTCCGTGTCGAGGTTTTGAAGTACCTTGTAATTATGAAGATTAGACGCCAGTAAGATTCTTGGTTGGCAGAATTTTTTCCCAGTCTGTAGGTGGTCTTTTTGCTCTCTTGATGAAGTCTTTGGATAAGCATGTTTGATTTTTAGGGGTTCCTGTTTATCTATTTTCTCTTCTGGTGTTTGTGTGCTGTTCATAATGTTTTGTAACATGCTAATGCCGTTTATTAGGGGTCCCAATGTTTTCCCAATTTTTTTCTTCCAAGATACTTTTTGTTTTAGGTTTTACATTTAAGTCTCAGATCCATTTTGATTTAGCTTTTGTAGATGGTGTGAGATATGAGTTTATCTATTTTCTCTTCTGGTGTTTGTGTGCTATTCATAATGTTTTGTAACATGCTAATGCTGTTTATTAGGGGTCCCAATGTTTTCCCAATTTTTTTCTTCCAAGATACTTTTTGTTTTAGGTTTTACATTTAAGTCTCAGACCCATTTTGATTTAGCTTTTGTAGATGGTGTGAGATATGAGTCCTGTTTTGTTTTTGTTTATCTAGTTTTGTCAGTACCATTTACTGGAAAGTCTATTTTTTCCCTAGTTCATGGACCTTAGGGCTTTGTTGAACATTAGCAGCTCATAGGTGGATGGAGTTATATTTGGGTTCTCTATTCAGGATAGAGATCCATTGATCTATGTGTCTATTTTTGTACCAGTACCAGACTATTTTGACTATGGTGGCAATGTAATAGGTTCTCAAGTCAGGTAGTGTAGGTCTCTGCTATGCACTGAATTGTATTCCCAAAAGAATCTGTGTGGTAATTTGGCTAGGCCATGACTTTTGGTATTGTCCTTTGTTCTTCCATTTTGGAAATGCTGTTTCTATGATGTTAATGAGGGAGGATGGGCAACAGTTCTTTTGGTGGGGCGTGACTCAGTGGGTAAGATTGTTTTGTGCTTTGAGGTAGTCCCTTGAGATGTAAAGAAAAGAAGCTAGCAAAGAGTTTTGGGGACCTCATATCAGCAAAAAGAAGTTGCAGAAGCTGAGCACATCTTTTGAAAGGAGCAGGGTCACTGTACCTGCGATGCTTCCAGTGCCGGGGAAGATTGACTACAAGAACCTTCCTCTAAATCCAACAAAGAAAACCTTCCCCTAGAGCTGACACCCTAAATTTGGACTTGTAGCCTAACAAACTGTGGCAAACAAAATGTCTCTTTTTAAAAAACATTTACTTGTGGTATTTCTGTAAGAGCAGCACTAAATGTCTAAAAGAGCCTCCCACTTTATTCTTTAGTAATGCTTTATTTATCCAGTGCATTTTCCCTCTCCATATGAAGTTAGTGATTGGTTTCTCCATCTCATTAAAAAATGACCTTGAAATTTGGTTTGAAATTGCATTGTATCTATAGATTGCTTTGGGAGTAGATGTCTTCACAATGTTTAGTCTTCCTGTTCACCAGGAGGATAGTATTGATTTGGTGATTTCTTCTTCGATGATCTCTCTGTTAGTGTGAAGGAATCCAACTGATTCACTTATGTTTATCTTGTATCCTGATACTTTGCTAAACTCTTCTATTAGTTGCAGTAGGTTGTTTGTGGATTCTGTATCATTTTCTGTGTACAAGATCATATCATCTGCAAATAGAAATATTTTTATTTCTTTCTTACCAATGTGGATGCCCTTTATTTCTTTATCTTGTCTAATTGCTCTGCCTAGAACTTCTAGAACAATGTTGAATAAAAGTGGTGATAATGGGCATCCTTGTCCAGTTCCTGTTCTCAGCGGGTATGCTTTCAGTCTGTCTCTATTTAGGATGATGTTAGCTGTTGACTTAGTTTAGATGCCTCCTATTATGTTGAGGAATTTCCCTTCTATTCCTGTTTTGTTGAGAGTTTTTAACATGAATGGGTATTGGATTTGTCAGATGCCTTTCTGCATCAATTGATAGTCAGGTGGTTCTTTTGTTTTATTTATGTGATTTTTTCTGTTGATTGTTTTTCTAGTATTGAAACATCCCTGCATACCTGTTGTGAATTCTACTTGGTCATGGCCAGTTATTTGTTTGATATATTATTGAATTCTGTTGGCTAGAATTTTCTTGAGGACTTTTGCATCTAAGTTCATGAGAGATTTTTTGAGCTATCTTTACCTGGCTTTGGTATCTGGGTTATGCTAGCTTCATAGAATGAATTTAGAAGTATTCTCTCCTTTTCTATGCTGTGAAATACATTTAGTAATAGTGGTGATAACTCCTCTCTAAAAGTTTGGTAGAAATCTGCAGTGAAGCTATCTGGGCCAAGACTGTATTAGTTGGGAACTTTTTAGTTACCTTTTCAATCTTGTCTTGTATGATGGGTTCATTAAGTTGTTCTACTTCTGATGTTGTTAGCTTTGGTAGATTGTATGTTTCTAGAAATTTGTCTGTTTTCAAGTTTAGTAGCATATAATTTTTCATAGTATTTTGATATGATTTTTTTTAATTTCAGTTAAAGTTCTGTTGTGATATCACCCATCTCATCCCATATTCAAGTTATTTGTATGCTCTCTTGTTTTTCTTTTGTCAGTTTAGCCAGTGGTTTGTTGATTTTGTTGATCTTTTCAAAATGTCATCACTTGGTTTTTGTTGACTCATTGACCTTTTTGTATTTTTTCTTTTCCCCCAGTCTCTAATTCATTTAATTCTGCTTTGATTTTTATTATCTCTTTTTTTCTGGTGCTTGAGGGGGCCTTTGTTGTTCTTGTTCTACTTATGTGAGTTGTAGGGTTAATTCTTTGATTTGAGCCCATTCTTTTTGGATAAGTGCATTTATTGAGATAAATCAACCTCTGAGCACTGCTTTTGCTGTTCCATAACTTAATTCTCATTCAATTCTATGAATTTCTTTGTTGCATATTTGATTTCTTCTACAGCCCCAAAGCATTTGAACACAGTGTTGTTCAGTTTCTAAGTGTTTAATTTTTGGCCTTGCTTTCCTACTGTTAATTTAGACTTTTATGGTTTTGTGGTCTGAGAAGAAGCATTTCAGTATTTCAGCTTTTTGAATTCTAACACTTGCTTTATGGCCTAATATGTGGCCTACTTTGGAAAATTTTCTTTGTGTGTTGGAAAGGAAAGTATGCTCATCTGTTGATGGGTGGATTGTCTTGTATGTGTCTGTTGGATCTAGTTGGTTGATTGTAGCATTCAGGTCTTCTTGTGTCTTTATTGAGCTCCTTTCTAGTTGTTCTGTCCATCACTGAAAGTGGTAAATTTAAGTCTCCTACAATTATTATGGAACTATCTATCTCACTTTTCAGTGACTGTCATTGGGTGCATAAATATTTAATATGGTTATGTTCTCCTGATGTGTTGATCTTTTAAGTAATATATACTGACCTTCCTTGTCCACTGTGGTAGATTTTAAAGTCTATTGTTTCTGAAATTAACATCACCAGACTTGCTTTTTTTAGAATGTTGTTAGCTTGGTATATATTTTTCCAACTTTTAAGTGTCAGTTTGTTTGTACCTTTAAGTCTAAGGTGAGACTCCTGTAAGCAGCATACGGACAGGTCAAGTTTTTTCGGTTATTCTGTTTGTCTTTGTCCTTTATTCATAAATTTAATCCATTTACATTCAATGTAATTATTGATATGTATCAGTTTAGTGCTGTCATTTTGATGCCTTTATTGTTGAGTCATTGAGACATTCTTTGTTCCACTTAATTTTATGTGCTGAGTCATTATTCTTTGTGCATTTCTTTTTCATCATTTTCATAGTTGTTTTATATCTGCTGAGATTTCTTGATTTTGATGTGTAAGACTGTTAATTTTCTTTGTGGTTAACCTTATGTTTACCCCTATGTTTCTAAGTTTAAACCAGTCTTTAATTTCATTGAATCTCCTTAACCTCCTCTCCATCTGAAAGAGATGTGAATATAGTAATTTATCCCTCTTGTAGCATAATGTTGTCATCATTTACTTACTGATATGTCTGTTTCTCTATTTTTAGGGTTTTAGCTTTGGTTTAGTTTTGTGGATTCCCTATTCATGTTGATATGTGGATGCTCTGTCCTGCCATATATTTATGAATATGTGTCAGATGTTATTGATTTTCTAATCAAAGAAGTTCCTTCAGTGTTTCTTGTTGTTTTGTTTTGGTTTTTGCAAATTGTCTAGACTTCTGTTGATCTGGGACTGTCCTAATTTTGCTATCATATTTGAGAGACAGTTTTGCAGGATATATAATTCTTGGTTGGAAGTTATTTTTCATTCAAGGCCTTGTATATGTCATCCCATTCCCTCTGTGCCAGCACTGTTTTAGCTGAATAATCAGAGCTAATTCTCAGATTGACCTTTGTACATTATTTTTTGTGTATATCTTGATTAAAAATTTTGTCCTTACCCTTAGTTTTGTTAAGTGTGATGATAATATATCTTGGTGTCTTTCTTTCGAGGTCAAGCTTGTATAGAGTTCAGTGAGCATCTTCACAGAGACTTTTCTCATCTTTTATAATATCAGGCAAACTTTCTATCAACACATATATTCATTCAGCAAGTATGTATGGAATGCCGATTATGTGCAAATAATGGTGAAATAAAGGTGATATATAGACCCTCTCCTAAGGGAGCTCACAATCCTTAAGAGAAGACATGAATATAAACAATCACAGCAGTTTTTAAACATTTTAGATAAATGTCTTTCATTGTATTTGTGATTTGAAATATTTTCTCTTAGTCTGTGGCTTCTCCTTGCACTCTTTTAACAGTGTTTTCACAAGCAAATGTTTTTGCTGTGATAAAAGTCAACTTATCAATTACTTTTATGGATTGTGTTTTTGACATCATATCTAAAAACTCATTGCCAAACCCAAAGTCTTACATTTTCTCTCATGTTTTCTTCTAAAATATTTATGGAATTTTGCATTCAGATTAATGACCCATTTTGAGTTTATATTAGTATAAGCCTGAAGTTAGTGTTATTATATATGAATATCTAATTGTTATGACAGCATTTTTAAAAGACTACTCCCCCCCACAGAATGGCCCATGCATCTTTGTAAAAAATCAGCTCACTGAGTCTATATGAGTTTCTTTCTGCACTCGCTTTTCTCCATTGATGTATCCTTTATCTTTGTATCAATCCCATTCTGTATTGATTACTATCACTCTACTGTAAGTCTTAAAATACACAGTGAGTCATCTGACTTTGTACTTCTTTTTCAGTTTTAGCTACTCTAGTTCTTTGGCTTTTCCACATAAAGTTTAGAATCCACTTGTTAATATCTGCAAAGAAAAAAGAAAAACTCAGATTTTGGTTGAAATTAAATTGAATCTATAAATGAAAAATGGGGAAAATTGGGTTTTCATCCAAGAATTCTGTGTATCTCTTCCTTTATTTAGATCATCTTTGATTTCCTTCTTCAGTGTTTTATAATTTTCAGCTTACAGATCCTATGCAATCATCTGCAGTCTTAAAGCCTAACTATTTTCCTCAAAGATCAGGGAATTCGAACTAAAAAAATAAAATTTGTTATTTGAGAGGTGGGGCTAAGATAGAGTAAGTAGATGCACTTTATGATTCTTCTAACAACAAAGACCTACCCCTCAAATGAATTGATTATATGTGACATTCTAGATGGCCTGAACATCAAAGGGAAAGTTGAGAAATCAGACTGAGTGACAAAGAAAGGAGAGTAAGTTCAGAAGTACCTAGGACTGGCCAAACCCAATCCAGGGGTAATCAATACCCTGAAGGTGAACTGGCAGCAGTGAGCAGAGTAGTGACTTTCAAAAGCATCTTCCACATTAGGAAAGACAGAGCAGTGGAAAGACCACTCATGCCTCCAGAATCATTGAAAAATGGCATTTGGTCATCAAAAGCTAAGAGCTTGCATCTAATCTGCTACACATGAAGATGTAAAACTTTCCTTTGGCATAAACCTCTCTACTTTTTCACAGTGCTTTTCTCTCCCTTTTCTGTACTACACTCAGCTCCAGAAATTGATGCATTACCTATGCTGGAAGTAGGACTCCTTATATGTGTCCTGAGCCATTTTCCTAGACTTGGAGAGGGAAAAATTTAACAACAACAACAACAAATGGAGCTGGATAATAATCTACCAGCTCCCCTAAGCTGGGAAATCAAAGAAGAAGCAATTTCTTTGCCTAGGCTCACAGACATGGATGACTCTCAGCCCCCTGCCTTTCTCAGCATATACAGCTGGAAAACAATCACCCCTCCCTATCAAAGACTGTAGGGTACAGCCTGAACCACACACTTGGTGACTGACTACCTGGGAACCTGAGCTTAATACTACAAAAAAAGTAAATGGATGCTGGGGGTCATATGCTTAGTAATAGCTCTGTCCACCTGGTGACAAGACATTAGAGCCTCAAAGTCCCCAATAATCAAACTGGCTCACCTAAACAGCCTAGTTGGGCATTTCACAACAAAGTAAGAAGCTAGAACACAGTAATCAGGAAAACAAACCCAATGCTGTTGAGTTCATTCCAACTGTTAGTGACCCTATATGACAGAGTAGAACTGTTCCATAGAGTTTCCAAGGAGTACCGAGTAGATTTGAACAACTAACCTTCTGGTTAGCAGACATAGCACTTAACCACTACACCACCAGGCTTTCCAAGAACATAGCAAGCAATTATAAAATAAATAAATACAACTTGCTAATGGGTCAGTCACAACAATCAATATCATATCACTTAAAGGGGCATACCATAATGGCTTCAGATGGCCCTAAAACAAAGAATCAAGAAATTTTCCAGATGAATTGAACTTCCTGGAATTATTAGGTAGGATACAAAACAACTAATGTATCAAACACTTCAAGAAATTAGGAAAGAGATCAAGCAAAATGCAGCAGAGCATAATGACAAATTGAAGAGGCTGCAGGAACACATACAGATGGAGGAAGTAAAAATTCAGAATATTAATAATAAAATTCCAGAATTAGGCAACGCAGTCAAAGGAGCAGAACTGAGGCAACAGAAGACAAAATTATCGAGAATGAAGAGAAAGCATGTGACACCAACATTATTTGAGGAAAAATCAGATAAAAGGATTTTAAAAGATCAAGAAACACTAAGAATTATATGGGACTCTATGTAGAGGAATAATCTGCAAATGATTGGAGCACCAGAAGGGGCAAAGAGAGGGGAACAATAGAAAATACAGAGAGAATTGTTGAAAATTTGTTGACAGAAAACTTCTCTGATATCATGAAAGAGGTAAAGATACCTATCCAATATACTCATTAAACTCCACACAAGGTAGATCCCAGAAGAACGAGGATCTAAAACACCAAAACATGTTACAGTCAACCTCGGCAAAATTAAAAGATACGGAGAGAATTTTAAAAGTGGCTGGGGATAAAAAAATAATATTCAGAGTAGAGTCAGTAAGACTAAGCTTGGACTGCTTAGCAGAAACCATGCAGACAAGAAGGCAATCAGATGACATATACAAAACCTTACAGGAAAAAAAATGCCAACCAAGAATTATATGTCCACCAAAACTGTCTTTTAAATATGATGATGAAATTAGGACATTTCCAAGTAAACAGAAATTTAGGAAATTTGCAGAAACAGAACCAAAATTATAAGAAATACTAATGGGAATCTTTTGGTTAGAAAATCTGTAACATCAGATAACAACCCAAGACTAGAAGGCAGGACACAACAACCATCCATCAACCCAGACAGGGAAGTCACAAAAATAAATAAAAGTTAAAACACTAAAAATAGGGAAATGGAGATGTTGATATGCAAAAGATGACGTTATAACCAAAAAGAGGGACTAAAAGCTAATTTGCTCTTCCTGAGAAGGTGTATTTGAGTTGAGCCCTGTTGGATGAGCAAGAGATCGACTCATGAAGACAACTGGCAACAAAATTTGTAGGCAGGAGGCAGAGGAAGAGCTAATGCCAGGCTAGTTGGAGGTGAACTGACATAATGTTGAAAAGGGTGCTTCAATCCAGGAATGAAGGGCCTTTAATGTCAAGCTATGGGCATTTAGACTTTATCATCTGTCTTAAATTTTCTAGTGCTGCCGTGTCAGAAATACCACAAGTAGGTAGTTTTAACAAACAGAAATTTATTTTCTCACAGTTTAGGAGTTGTCCAAATTCAGGACACCAGTTTGAAGGGAAGTCTCTTTCTGTCTGCTCTCAAGAAAAATCCTTAGCTTCTCTAGCATTCTCCAGATTTTGTGGAGATCTCCATGAGACAGATATCTTTCTCTCCTTTGTGCTTACTTGGTTCTGTGCATGATTTGCACTTTTTATATTTCAAAAATGGTTTGGTTTAAGGTACATTGTACACTGACATGGCTTTATTAACATAACTGCAAAAATTCTGTTCCCAAGTAGGATTATAGGCGTAAGAGATAGGATTTACAACAGATATTTTTGGGAGACACAATTCAATCCATAGTATCATACAAAACAAAAAGCAATAACATACTGATGTCTATCTTTATAAAAATCACATTACACCCTTACAAGTCTCAGTCCCATGTAGCTTACTTTTGCTGGGAAAGTAGTAGTGAGTTCAGACCTACTTACAACCACAGACAGTTAATATACTGGGTTCCTTTCTTTCCAGATGCCTGACAAACCTACTCGTTGTTGGGCATGGTCAAGCTCTCACAATGCCTCACTCTCAGCCCATTATGACTTACAAGCTGATCCTGTAACTGAGAAGCAGATTTTACATGTGGAAACACAGCATCCTAATCACCTCCACCCCCAACTGTTAGACATTAGAATCTTCGGTGTAAGAAGATTCATTCTGCTACTGAGATCATTCATGGTGCTGCAGTTTAACTCAGTTCTTTTTTTAAAATAGTGATTAAGTAAAAACTATGCAATTTACATCAATTTTGCATGCCTGCCTATCTATCTACAGTTCCTCTGCTCTCTTCTTATACATCAAATCTTTCAGCAATAATGATCATCTATCGCTGGCTTTTTATCTTTGTCCATAATGGTGGATCTTACATTAAAGTTGATTTTACCTGAGATTATTATTGCCATTCCTGCTCTTCTTTGTATGTTGTTGGCTTGGTATATATTTTTCCATCCTTTGATTTTTCAGTTTGTTCATATCTTTGAGTCTGTGGTGTGTTTCTTATAAGCAACATATAGATGGTTGTGTCTTTTGATCCATGATGTCACTTGTTGTTTTTTTATTGGAACATTGAGTGCATTTATATTCAGTGTAATTATTGATAGGTATGTGTTTAGTGCAGTCATTTTGATGGATTTATTTTTGTTTTGTAGATGTTTTTGGCATTTTTAAAATATTCTGTTCTGGGTCATTCTTCTTTATGGGTTGACATTTTGTCTTTTTCAGTGTTGGTTTTGTGTTTGTTTAGACTCCTGTATTATGCTTCTTGTTTTGATATGTTGCATTTTTATTTTGCTTTGTGGCTGCCCATATAATCCCCTTTAATATTCTAAGTTTAAACCAAACTGTAACTTCTGCGTATCTTTTTAATTTCCTCTCCGTCTGAGAGGGATTTTCCTCTTTTTAGTGTAATCGTGTCATAGTTTTTGTTTTGTCGTCACTGGTTCCCCTCTTTTAATAATATAGTTTTGATTGAGTTTATTGACTTCCCTAAATGAGCAGGATTCTGGATGCATTGCTTCCTTAAGTATACACTTAATGATTTTGTTTTTCTAAACAAAGAACTTCTTTCAGTATTTCTTGTAGTTTTGGTTTGGATTTTACAAAATCTCCAAACTTCTGTGTATCTGCAAGTGTGTTAATTTCACCATCATATTTGAGACAGGTTTGCAGGATATGTAATTCTTGGTTGGAAGTTTTTCTCCTTCAGGTCTTTGAGTATGTCATCCCACTGCTTTCTTGCCAACATCATTACGGTCAAGAAGTCAGACAAAAGCCTACAGGGTTTCCCTCCAACTGTTAGTGTTGCTTTGAGCCTTGCTGCCTTTAAAAGAATCTGTTTATGTTTCATTTTATTAAGCTTGATTATAATATGTTTTGGTGTCCGTCAGAGGTCTAGTTTTGTGGCATTCAATACATGTTTTGGATATCTATGTTCTCTTCTTTCATAATTTCAGGAAAGTTTTCTAGCAGCAACTCTACAGCAATGCTGTCTGTATTTTCATCTATCCCTCCCTGTTCAGGAACTCCAATTATTCATAGGTTATTCCTCTTAATAGAGTCCCACATGTTTTCTTCTTTTTTTTATTTCTTTTCTCTAATTTCTCCTCATAAGTGCTAGTGTCAGTTGCTCTGTCCTCAAGCTCGCTAACTCTGGTTTCTGTCTCCTCAATTCTGCTTTTTTGGCTTTGAATTGAATTGTCTAATTCTGTAGCTTTATTACTGATCTGCTGGATTTCACTTCAAATAGCTTCTTAATGTTTCATTTTGTTCTGCTGCACTTTGTTTAATCTCTAGAAGGGCTCTCTATGTAATTCTTTGGTACTTAACCTCCGAAAGTTTCAGAAAGGTGCCTTAATCTGGGGAGTTTTTTGATTTTTTTTGTTTTCCAGAGCCATGGTGAATTGCTTCTTTAAATGTTTAGCTATGAACTGTTGTCTATGGGCCATATAGAAGCTGTTTGATGTCTCTGGTGTTACCTCAACTGGTGCTAAGGCATAGTTCTAAGAGGAGAGTTGGTCACCAGACGTCTCTATGTACTCTAATGACTGGCCCCAGGTGGACTCTAGGGTGGCAGACTCTGCCTCCTGGCCAGTTATGGAGTCACTGGCAGGCCATCAGCCAACCCTATGATTTGGATCAGTGAAGGGTGGCGGAGATGCTGTTGAGCCTCTCAGCAGTCAGTTCTCCAGGTGGTCTTATTTAAAAGGGTACTTTACTTCTGAGTGGTGAGCTGTCCAATAGCTGCTGAAAACAGTGAGGCCCTCAGGTGTGGTAGGACCTTCCAGATGACAACAAAAGTACCTCATAGGCTGTCCCCAGATGCTATGACATGGTTCAATGTAGGGAGAGGTTGGGGCCTTCCTACCATGCTTTGCCAGGCCTCCTGTAAATGTAGCCATGCAAGGCCTCAAATGCTGCTTTTCTTCTGGAGAAGCACTTGCCAGACAGGCTGCCACTCCACTTGAGAATCAGCTGCAGCTAAGGCTCCCAAGTGGATTACTCTACCTCCTAGCCAACCAAGATGGCATCTCAGTCCAGCTGCCCTTCCTGCTGTGAAACAGCAGAGTCTGTGATACAGCTCAGAAAAGAGAGAGTGGAGGGGAAATGGTGCTCTTCATCAGCAGCTGGGCTGTCCATATGTGGTATCCCAGGCACTGTCTTTCTGCTGCACTATACATTGTTTACTTAAGCACTGCAGCTCAGCATATTAGCCAGCTCATGCCCAGTCCCTGCCTTCTGGATAACAAAGGAGGAGTCAGTACCTTAAGTCCTCCCAAATGGTGAGTCAGCAGGAGTGGGGATCAGCAGCTGCTGGCTTGTCTTTGAGAGGGATAGTTTAGTCCATTATTGGTACCTAGTCAAATCTGACAACACTGTGCAAGATCCTAGGGCTTCCCAGATGTCCACGCTGCCCCATTCAGTTATCGTTTTAGGCTTTATTTCTCAGAGGAAATCCAGGAGACATGTATCTGGTCTGCCATATTGGCCCCTCCTCAGTTTAGTCCATTCTTGAGAGATATTTGCCCAGTATTTACCAAACAATTACCTTTTTATCAAAAGGTCATAAATCATCATCATGAGATATAATCTGTACCTCATGGTTTTAAAATTTAACAAAGCTATTTTTCAAGTTGCTGATATGAAATTTATCTTTTTTTTTTTCCTCAGCTGAGAGGTGCCTTCATAGCTTTTGCCAGAAAACCTTTTCAAAGTAAATATGTTGTGAGACTTACAGATGTCACTGCTCACGCATGGGGAAAAGTCCTTGCTTTTCTAGGACTGGAAAGACCAAAGGTGGAAGAGACTCAGGTAGTTGTGAATCATGTGAGCCATGGGGTTCTTAGATCAGTGAACACAACAGAACACTTTAGAAGGTGATTCGACTGTAGCATTTTGCTTTGAATTAGTAAACCATAACTGTGATTATGTGCCAGATATCATTGCAAAACTACAAAATTAGTTTTCATCCATAGTGTAACTCATGAAATTTTCCATTGAAATTTTAAAGTACTTTAATAGCTTACCAAACACATTCTCTTCCATTGATTTATTATATCCTTATAATGATCCTGTAAGGTTTGGAAGGAAACCCTGGTGGTGTAGTAGTTAAAGTGCTATATCTGTTTACCAAAAAGTCAGCAATTCAAGTCTGCCAGACATTCCTTGGAACTCTGTGGAGCAGTTCTTCTCTGTCCTATAGAGTCACTACGAGTCAGAATCAATTCATTGGTAGTAGGTATCGTTTTTTCGTAAGGTTGGAAAGATGGAGATTATAACCTTACCTGACACAGATGCATACACCCACATATATGCTTTCCCCTTTAAAGTTAATTATTTGCTTTTAGTACCTACTAACAAACTAAAACTTCATCCCCAAATACAAAGCCTTAGGTGCAGTATCTGAGTTTAGCTACCACAGACCTGAATGCAAACAAACCAAAGCAGGTGCTCACACATTGCACACCCAACTATTTTCTGTTGCTGATGTTTTACAACTTCCTATGTCATTCTGAAGCCAATCCCATAGAATCATGATACTCTGCATTTTCAATAGGGCTTTACTCTTTATCACGTACTTTCCCGTACCTTATTGCATTAAAGTCAATCTGCTAGTCCTTTATTAGTCATTATTATCTGTAACCTTCATGTACACAGCTGTATATGTCTGTAATAAATAAGGAAACTTAGATATAGAGACTTGAAGAGACAGTCTGAGAACCGAGATCTGACTTCAGAGTCCAGAATTTTTTTTTAAGATACCACATAGCCATCTAAAGCCAGTACTATTGAGCACTTCAGGAAACGAGGAAAGAAGTCAATTTTTGAATGTGTTTACTAATCTGATTTTCTTCTCTTCAGAATTACTACTACCTGGATGAATTTTCAGAACTGTTAGATGAACTGCTATTGAGGATTAATGGTTTGTCTGACAGCCTACATCTCCCTGTTGTAGAAAAGCAATCTGATAGCATGGTGGTGGCAAAAACAGAAGACAGTCTCTTGGTGGGTGTTTTTGGCTACTAAGCTACTGAGGTAAGCATATACAAAGTTACTTTTGTCAATTTTATTTATATCTAAAATGTTCATTTAAGATCTAAAGGAGGTTTGCAAGAGTTACCATTCCAGGTCATGAGGGCTATTTGCATAAATAATATTTTGTGAATTTAGTACTGGCAATCTGGTCAGAACTAACCAACTAATCATTTAAAATGTATGATGTGATTTCAAGTTGGTGAAATAAGAGTTCAAAGCAAAGATAAAAGAGCTCAAACATAAAACAAAGAAGGGGAGCCACCATGCGTCCTAGATGGATGCATCATGCTGTCCCTCTGTAGCAAAAACCTGAAAAACTAAGTAAAACAGCAAATGTCAATCCTGGAACCTAAATTATCAAATGCAAATATAAAGAACTAGATGAAATACCAAACGGAAGAAGAAACTTCAGAAAAATAGAGAATTAAGATGGATATGGAGTGAGGGTTCCCTGCCAACTAACACAGCACTGCATCATGTCATCTTGCAACACAGCAAGCAATGACAGGGCGTACAGGAAGGCAACTTCATTGACCTTCCACCAGGAAACTGGGCCTGATAACCAGAGAAACATGCTTTCCTACTCCTTAACCTTCTTCCGTGTATGCCACCCCAACCCCTTTCAAATGGGCCATACCTTGCCACCTCTGCTATAGAGCTGCCAGTCTGCTACCACCTTGGGTCTGCCCCGCCACCACCCATCTGCTGTCTCTGTGACATTTTTTTTTCCTTCTTCCATTTTCTTTCTCCCTCCCATGTAGCCCTGTATGGCACTTCTACCCCTTCTTACCAGATCACACCATGTTGCCTTGGCTAGGGAGCCATCAGCCTGCTGCTGCTGCTGGTTTGCTCTGCACTAACCTGCTGGCTCCTGCCACACTGCCATTTTTTTTTTCTTTTACTTCTTTTCTTCGGAAACCCTAGTGTTGTAGTGGTTAAGTGCTATGACTGCTAATCGAAAGGTTGTGGTTCCAATCCACCAGGTACTTCTTGAAAACTATCAGGCAGTTCTACTCCATCCTATAGAGTCACTATGAGTTGGAATTGACTTGATGTCATGGGTTTTTTAAATGTTTCTTTTTCCCTTTGCCTAGCTAAGTACATTACCTCCCATCTCTTTCAACCAGCCCTTGGTTTCACCCTGCCTCCACTTGCCAGCCCCACCATGCCACCATTTTTTAATTTTTAATTTTATTTTTTCTTTCATCCTTTTATTTCTCCCTCCCACCTAGCCCCATATGCCACCTCACCACCCCCACCCTGCAGTCACCATGCTACTACAACTGGAGAGCCAGAAGCCCACTATCACCCTTAGTCTATCCTACTCCCAGCCACTGGCTTTCATGCCATTTTTCCCTCTTTTTCCCTCCCACCTATCTTTGTATACCCCTTTCCCTCATTCCTTCTGGACCCTGCCACACATTGTGGCTAGAGAGCCACTGGTGCACCAGTGTGCTGCTACCCTGGGACCGCCCCGCTAACCTTACCTATGGTCCCCACTGTGAGGTGCTTTTTCTTTCTCCATACCACCTAGTCCAGTTTGTCACCCACTCTACCTTCCCACCAGCCTCCAGATCCACCACACTCAGTAACCAGTAACCAGTACCATGCTGCCAATTTTTTTCTCTTTTTTTCCATTCTTTTGTCTCTCCCTGTCTAGCCCTGCATGACACCTCCCCGTACTTCCCACTGGCTCCTTCCATCCAGCCTAGGACAGAGTGCCACTGGCACACCAGCCTGCCACTGCCCCAAGTCTGCCCTGCCCCCATTTACTGGCCTCTACCACACTGCAATTTATTTTATTTGTTTTTTCCTTTTTCTTCTTTCTTTCTTTTCTAAATGTCAATCTACCCACTACGCTACTTCTCTACCCCTCTCAGAGGTGTCCAAGTATGTCCCAGCCCCACCTGCCAATTACCTTTTTTTCCCTTTCTCTTTGTTTTCTTCCTCCCCTACCTAGCCTCATATGCCATACCACACTCCTGCCAGCTCCTGCCATTCCATGATGGCTAGAGCATTCTTGGCACTCACGCATGTCACTTCCCTGGGCTCACATAGCTTGTCCCCTCCTGCCACTTGATCCACTGCTAACAATGGGAAGTGATTCCATACTACTCCCCATCAGATACCCCTGTCTGTCTGGTAAAGGGCTGTGAGGACTCCTACACAGCTAGACCAGCATCAAGAGGCAGACAGTGCCTACCTAGTTCACCCTCCAGTACCTGGCCAAACCAGTGTGCAGTGAAGCAGGCGTGCCCTGCTTGTTGCTGCCTTGCTTACTCAGAAAATGGGGTGACAGCTGTTATGCCCAGCAATGAACAAGGAGTAAAACACACCTAGAACACCTGCCTGACATATCAAAGCAAAACAAAGATGCAGGATGAAACACATAAGCATATAGTAAATAAATAAACTAATACCTTAATGTCTAGGGGACAGCAACTAATATTAAAACACATGAAAGAGCAAAACAAGATGGCTCCAACAAGTTATCAAAATAAACAATCAGATGACCTTTCTGTAGAAGAAAGAGTACCTGAAATGGTATTTAAAAGACTAATACTCAAGGCTGTCCAAGAGATTAGGAAATAAATCAAGAAAAACCCAGACAAAACCAGCAAAAACATATGCAAATCAAGGAAAACAGACAAAGCGATAGAAGAATTCAGGAAAATAATAAAAGAACAAAATGTCAGAATAATAACGATGAAAGAAAGGAAAAAAAAAACTCATACAAAACATCAACTAGGAATCCAAAAGACAGACAACAAAATTTTAGGAATAGACAACTCATTAGAAGCTTTTAGGAGCAAATTAGAACAATGGAAGACTGAAACAACAAAGCTGAGGACAGACCCATGTTTACATCTTTATTTAAAGGAAAATCAGTGAAAAGCATGAAGAAAACCTAACAGTTACATGAGACACAATCAAGAGCAAAAAACTGTGCATGATCAGAGTCTCAGAACAAAGGAGGGGAAATGAAAGATACAGAGGATGTTACTGAAGTTTTACTGGCAAAATCTCCCCAGATACCAAATGAAAGTTGAAAAAGTGATCATCTAAGAAGGTCAACAAGCACCATGTTATATAGACCCTAAAAGAAAGTCACCAAGACATATCATAATCATATTTGTTGAAATAGAAGACAAAACTTCCTCAGAGCAGCATGAAAACCATGAAAAGTCACTTACAAAGGAAAAACAAGACTAAGCTTTGATTAGTCAGCAGAAACTACTCAAGTGAGAAGGCGGTGGGGTGACACATACGTAAAACCTTGGGGGAAAAACAACTACCGACCAAAAATAATATATCCTGCAAAACTCCATCTCAAGTATGATGGCTAAAGTAGGACACATCTAGAAAAAAAATTAATGGAATTTGTTTAAAAAAAAAATGTTAGAGATCCAATCAAAATGACTACAGGATATCATCAACCAGATGCCGTCAGTAAAAAACTGTCAATAATAGAACAAAGATAAAAGATTTAAAATAGGAAAACAGAGAATTCAAACTGCAAAGGATGATAATGTCGAAACAATAAAAGAGGGAATAAACAGTGTAGGTATATAACTTTCAAATGAAGAAGTGAAGACAATATCAAGTAATAAAAGACTAGTTCAAACCTAGGAAGATAAGGGTAAATTTCAAGATAACCACAAAGAGGAGTAACAGACCGACTCATCAGAATAAAAAAAGAAAACCATGGAGTCTCAGGAAGCACAAAATCTGTAATAATGAAGGAAAACAAAAGAATCCACAAATAAAATGAACTCAGTGCAGGAAAGTAAAAGGAGCAAAGTAGACATCTGCACCACAGATAGAAAGATAGATAGACAGACAGACATATAGGAAGGTGGCAGCAATAAAACTTATACCTATCAATAATCTCTCTGAATCTAAGTAGCTTAAATACACCCATAAAGAGACAAAGAGTAGTGGGGTGGATTTAAAAGAAAAAAGCACTGCCTATCAGTATATTGTCTATAAAAGACATATCTTAGACACAGACATAAATATATTAAAAACCAAGTGACAGAAAAAAATATCAAGCAAACAGTAATCAAAAAGAACAGAAATGACAATACTAATCTTAGATAAAACAAACTTAAAGTCATATTCAATCGTAAGAGAAAAGGAAAGACATCATATAGTGAGGGACACTCCACCAATGCTACAAGGGCTCCCAAGATTAATAAACATCTACACACACCACAAGTCTCCAAAATACACTGTGAAAAGAAATAGGTGGTTCCACAACAACAGCAGGAGATTTCAACACACCACTCTTGGTAAATGACAGAATATTTCTATCACCTATCTAATCTATGACCAGCCTTCTCCCTCCCTCCCCTCTTTTGTAGCCATCAAAGAGTCATTTCTTCTGTACAAGTTTATTTTTAAGTCCCTATAGTATGTGTCTCATACATTATTTGTCCTTGTGCTGCTGACTGATTTCACTCAGCATAATGTCTTCTAGTTGAAATCAGGTTATGAGATGGTTCCTAAAATCATCATTTTTTCTTTATGATTGCATACGGTTCCATTGAGTATATGCACCATAGTTTGCTTATCTGTTCATCTGTTGTTGGACATCTGGGTTGATTCCATCTTTTAGCTAATGTGAACTGTGCTGCAATAAACAGTCATGTGCAAGTATCTGTTAATGCAACTGCCCTTGATTCTGTAGGATATATTCTGAACAATGGGATTACTGGTATATCAAATAGTATATCTATTTCCAGCTTTTTAAGGAAGTGCCAGATTTCTTTCCAAAGATGTTGTATCATTTTGTAATCCCACCAGCAGTGTAGAAGAGTTCCAATCTCTCCACAACCTCTCCAGCATTTGTTGTTTTATGATTTTCGGATCATGGCCAACCTTTTGGGGGTAAGATGGTATTTCATTGTAGTTTTCATTTGGATTTCTCTAATAGCTAATGATTGTGAGCATTTCCTCATGTGTGTTTTGGCTACCTGGATGTCCTCTTTGGCAAAGTGTCTTTCCATCTCCTTTACCCATCTCTTAATTGGGTTATTTACATCTTTTGTGCTGATACTTTCCAGTATTTTGTAGATTATGGAGATCAGACATCAGTCTGACATGTAGTTGCCAAATATTTTTTCTCATTCTGTAGGTGGTCCTTTAACTCTTTTGATAAGGTCATTGGATGAGCAAAAGTGTTTGATTCTTAGTAGTTCCCGTTTATCTATTTTCTCTTCTGCTGATTGTGCTTTGTCAGATTTTGAAGTCCCTCTGAGTTATGTATTAAAGCTTCCATTGATGACTCTATTTTTTTTGGCATGATCTTTATCATTTTAGGTTTGATATTTAGGTCTTTAATCCAATTGAGTTAGTTTTTGTGTAAGATGTCAGATATGGGTCTTGTTTCAATTTTTGCAGGTGGATATCCAATTTTGCCAGCACCATGTGTTAAAGAAACTGTTTTTACTCCAGTTTATAGTCTTAGGGCCTTTGTTGAATATCAGCTGTTCATGATAGGATGGTGGCTTCTCTGGGGTCTCAACTCTTTTCCATTGGTCTATATGTCACTTTTTGTACCAGTACCAGGCTGTTTTGACTACTGTAGCAGTGTAATAAGTTCTAAGGTCAGTTAGTGTGATGCCTCCTGCTGTGTTCCTCTTCTGTATGGCTTTACTTGTCTGGGGTTTCTTCCCTTTTCAAACAAAGTTGGTGATTTGTTTCTCCATCTCATTAAAAAATGACACTGGAGTTTGTGTTGGGATTGTGTTGTACCTGTAGATCGCTTTGAGTAAAAGACGTTTTCTCGATGTTAAGTCTTTCTATCCATGAGCAGAGTAGGCTTCCCCATTTATGTAAGTCTCTTTTGGTTTCTTGCAGTAAGATCTTGTAGTTCTCTTTGAATAGGTCTATTATTTCTCTGGTTAGATTTATTCCTAGGTATTTTATCTTCATGGGGGCTATTGTAAGTGATATTCATTTGGTGATTTCTTCTTTGATGATCTCTTTGTTGGTATAAAGGAATCCTACTGATTTACTTACGCTTATCTTATATCCTGATAGTTTGCTGAACTCTTCTATTACTTCAAGTAGTTTACTTATGGATTCTTTAGGATTCTCAGCATATATCATCATATTATCTGCAAATAGGGAGATTTTTTTCATCCTCTTTGCTGATGCAGATGCCCTTTATTTCTTTGTCTTGTCTGATTACTCTGGCCATAGCTTGTAGTACAATGTTGAATAGAAGTGGTGACAGTGGGCTTCCTTGTCTGGTTCCCATTCTCAAAGGGAATTCTTTCAGTCTCACCATTCAGGATGATGTAGGCGGTTGGCTTTGCACAGATGACCCTTACTGTGTTGAGAAATTTCCCTTCTATTCCAATTATGCTGATAGTTTTTAGCATGAATCAGTGTTGGACTTTGTCAAATGTCTTTTCTACATCAATGACAAAACCAGGTGATTCTTACCCTTTGTGTCATTTGTGTGGTTGATCATATTGATTGTTCTTCTGATGTTGAACCAGACTTGCATCCCTTGTATGAATCCAACTTGGTCATGATTAATTGTTATTTTTTGATATGTTGTTCAATTCTACTGGCAGGGATTTTGTTGAAGATTTTTTGCATCTAGGTTCATGAGTGATATTTGTCTGTACTTTTCCTTTTTTGTGGGATCCCTCCCTGGCTTTGGTATCAGGGTTGTGCTAGCTTTGTAGAATGAATTTGGGAGTGTTCCATCCCTTTCTATGCTGTGAAGTAGTCTCAGTAGTATTGAAGTTAACTCCTCTCTAAAAGTTTAGTAGAATTCACTGGTGAAGCCATTTGGGCCAGGACTTTTTTTGGTTGGTAGTTTTTTGATGACTGTTGCAATATCTTTCTTTGTGATGGGGTTTTAAGTTGTTCTGCTTCTCCTTGTAGTAATTTTGGTAGGTGATATAAATGTAGAAATTTGCCCATTTCCTCTAGGTTTTTGAATCTGTTACAGTACAGTCTTTTGTAGTATTCTGTTATCATACTTCTGATTTCTGTTGGATCTGTTGTGACATCTCCCATTTCATTTCTTATTCTGGTTTTTGTTTCCTCTCCTGTTTTTCTTTTGTAAGTTTAGCCAGTGGTTTATCAATTTTGTTTATCTTTTCAAAAAACTAGCTTTTGGTTTCTTTACTTTTTTCCATTGTTCCTTTATTCTCCAATTCATTTTGTTCTGTTCTAATCTTTATTATCTGTTTTCTACTGGTGCCTGAGAGGTTCCTCTGTTGCTCTTTTTCTGCTTGTTCAAGGTGTAGTGTTCTTCGGTTTGGGTCCTTTCTTTCTTTTGGATGTGTGTGTTCATGGAGATAAACTGACGTCTGAGCACTGCTTTTGCTGCATCCCATAGGTTCTGGTAGGATGGGTTTTCATTCTCATTTGAGTCTGTAAATTTCTTTATTTTGTCCTTGATTTTTTCTATAACCCATGGATTTTTGAGCAAGGTATTGTTTAGTTTCTGTGGGTTCAGATTTCTATCTATGTTTATTCTGCTATGGATTTTGACTGTTATGGCTTTATGGTCTGAGAATATGCTTTGCAATATTTCAGTGGTTTGGATTTTGTTGAGACTTGTTTTATGTCCTAACACATCGTCTATTCTGGAAAATGTTCCATGTGCATTGGAGAAGAAGTTCTACTTACCTGTTGATGGATAAAAAGTTCTCTATATGTTGATGAGATCTAGTTGGTTGATTGTCACAATACAGTCTTCTGTATCTTCCCTAAGCTCTTCTCTGGATGATCTGTGCATTACTGGAAATGGAGTGTTGAAGTCTCCAATTATTATTGTGGAGTGATCTACCTCATTTTTCACTGTAGTTAGTGTTTATTCAATGTATTTAGATGCTCTGGTACTGTGTACATAAATATTTAATATTGTTAAGTACTGCTTGTGTATTGAAACTTTCAGCAATAGTGACCATCCTTGTTTATGATGGGGAATTTTACATTAAAATCTATTTTATCTAAGATTGATATTGCCACACCTGCTCTTCTTTGTATGTTCTTAAATTGGTATATATTATTCTATCCTTTAGTTTTCGGTATGTTAATTTCTTTAAGTCTAAGGTGTGTTTCTTATAAGCAGTATATAGGTGGATCATTTCATTTGACCCAGGATATCACTCGTTGTCTCTTTAGTGGATCATTCAGTCTGTTTACATTCAGTGTAATTATTGAGAGATATGTGTTTAGTGCTGTCATTTTGATATATTTATTTTTGTGCTGCTGTTTTCTATGTTCTCAATATTCTGTTCTGGATCATTCTTCTTTATGGATTGACTTCTCATCTTTTTCAGTGTAGGTTTTGTGTTTGTTGAGACTCCTGTATTACATTTCTTGTTTTGATGTATTGCATTGTTATTGTGCTTTTTCGCTACCCCTGTGATCCCCTTAATAGTCAAAGTTTAAATCCAGTTTTAGCTTCTGCATATCCTTTTACTTTCCCTCCATCTGAAGGACTATAACTACTGTGGTATATCCCTTTTTTAGTGTAATGATGTCATAGTTTTCATGATATAATCACTGGTTCCCTTCTTTTAATATAGTAGCTTTAATTTAGTTTTGTGACTTCCCAACTGAGTAGGTTTCTAGATATTGTGTTTCGCATTGCCTCCTTAAATACACACTTAATGGTTTTGTTTTTCTAAGCAAAGACCTTCTTTGCTTAGCATTTCTTGTAGTTTTTGTTTGGTTTTCACAAAGTCTATAAGCTTCTGTTTCTCTGCAAATGTCTTAATTTTACCTTCATATTTGAGAGAGTTTTGCAGGATATATAATTCTCAGTCAGAAGTCTTGCTCCTTCAAGGCTTTGAATGTCTCATCCCTCTGCCTCCCTGTCAGCATTGCTTCTGCTGAGAAGTCAGACAGAAGCCTACAGGGCTTTCCTCTGAATATTAGCTTTCCTTTGAGTTCTCTGCCTTTAAGAGAATCTATTTATGTTTCATTTTATTAAGCTTGATCATAATATGTCTTGGTGTCCATCTTTTGGGGTCTAGTTTTGTGGGGTTCAATACATATCCTGGATATCTATGCTCTCTTCTTTCATAATTTCAGGAAATTTTTGGTCAGCAACTTCCCTGTTCAGGGCCTCCAATTAACCATAGATTATTTGTCTTAATAGAGTCCCACATGGTTCTTAATGATTTTTCTTGTTTCTTTTCTCTGATTTCTCCCCGTAAATGCTGGTGTCAGTTGCTCTGAATTCAAGGTCACTAAGTCTGACTTCTGTCTCCTCAGTCCTGCTCTTTTGGCTTTGGATTGAATTGTCTAATTCTGTAATTCTGTTATTGACCTTCTGGATTTCAGATCATTGATGTTCCATCAGTTCAATAACTTGCTTGATTTTTCATTTTGCTCTGCTGCATTTTATTTAATCTATAGAAGTATTCTGTATATAATTCTTTTGTACTCAGCCTCCTATAATTTCAGCAAATCTTCTTCATCTGGGAAGTTTTTTGATTATTTTGGGAGTTTTCCAGAACCATGGTAGGCTGTTTCTTTAAATGGTTAGAGATGGTCTCTTGCCTTCAGACCATCTACAGGGTGTTTAGTTTCTCTGCTGTTACCTCAAAAGGAGCTGAGGTGCAGTTCTGATAAGGCAGTTGGTCACCAGCCCCCTCTGTGTACTCTAGTGACTGGTTCCAGTGGACTGTCTAGGATGGCAGGCTTCACCTCCTATCTAGCAAAGATGGCACCCTATGTATGGAGTCACTAGGGGGACATCAACTGTGATGTGAATCAGTAAAGTCTGGAAGAGATGCCGTCAATCTGCTCAGCAGTCATTTCTCCAGGCAGTCTTAGTTTAAAACTTCAGGAGCTATCTGACAGCTACCAAAATTCAGTCAGGCTGTCAGGTGCGGCATGTCCCACCTTTCAGCTGACAATGGAAGCACCTCTTCGGCCATTCCCAGATCCTATGATGTAGTTCAAAGTAGGGAGGTGTTATGGCCTTGCTGCCATCCTCAGCTGGGCCCCACCTGTAAGTTAACAATGTGGAAAACACAGCCTTTCTGCTGGGAAAGTGCTTTCTGGAGTGGCAGTGCTTCTCAGCTTGGGAATTAGCCTCTGCTGAGACCTCTAGTTGGGTCACTCTACCTCCCTACTGACCAAGATGGTGCCCCAACCAAGCTGCCCTACTGGCCACAAAACAGCAGAATCTATGGCAGAGCTCAGAAAAGAGACTATAAGGGGGCGGCAGTGTCCTCAGTGATGAGTGTGGGTCTCAAAATGTTGCTTTCCCATGCACTGTCTCTGCTGTGCTGCATGCAGTTTACTTTAGCACTGCAGATCAGTGTATATGCTGAATCATGCCATCTCCAGCCTCCGGAGTAACCAAAAAAATGTCAGTACTTACAGTCTGCCCAAGTCGCGAGTCAGCAGGAACAGGGCTTAGCATGCACCAGGTGGTGCCAGAGAGATGAAGCTTCCCATTTAGTGGTGTGTAGTCGGATCTGACTCGACGGAACTAGGCTTAGTCCAATTTGACAAGCCTATGCTGTATCTTAATGTTCCCTGGGTGTCCAGATTTTTCTGTTCAATTATCAATCCAGGCCTTAGTTTTCAGAGGGAACTGAGGAGACATGTGTCTAGTCTGTGATCTTGGCTCCACTCCCTAAAGTGACATCTTTCTAATACTTAAACAGGTCTATTGCATATTTGCCAAATGCAATACATCACTTGATTTCTTGACTGCTGCATACATGGGTATTGACTGTGGATCCAAGTAAAATGAAATCTTTGATGGTTTCAGTCTTTTCTCTATTTACTGTATTGTATTGCTTATTGGCTTAGTTGTGAGGATTTTTATTTTCTTTATGTTGAGGTCTAATCTATACTACAGGTTATAGTCTTTCATCTTCACCTTCTGCAAGCAAGGTTGTGTCATCTGCATATTGCAAGTTTTTAATGAGACTTCTTCCAGTCTTGATGCCCCATTCTTCTTGATATAGTATAGCTTCTCAGATTATTTACTCAGCATACAGACTGAATAAATATAGTGAAGGGATACAACAATGACACACACCCTTCCTAACTTTAAACCACACAGTATCCCCTTATTCTGTTCAAATGACTGCCTCTTCGTCCATGTACAGGTTTCTCATGAGCACCAACAAATGTTCTGGAATTTCCATTCTTCCCAGTGTTTCCCACAATTGGTTGTGTCCCAAACAGTTGAATCCCTCTGCATAGTCTATAAATCATCAAAAGTCATTGCTGTCAAGTTAATTCTGACTCATAGCAACCCTATAGGTCAGAGTAGAACTGTCTTCTGAGTTTCCAAGGAGCACCTGACAGCTTTGAACTGCTGACCTTTTGGTTAGCAACCATAGGACTTAACCACTACACCACCAGGGTTTTCCAATGAAACATAAGTAAACATATTTCTGGTATTCTCTGCTTTCAGCCAGGATCCATTTGATATCAACAGTGATATCCCTTGTTCCATGTCCTCTTGTGAATTTGGCTTGAACTTGTGAGAGTTTCCTGTTAATGTACTGCTACAATTGCTTTTGAATGACTTTCAGCAAAATTTTATTTGCATTTAATTTTAATGATATACTTTAATAATTTCTGTAATCTGTTGGATCACCTTTCTTTGGACTGGACACAAATATGGCTGTCTTCAAGTCAGTTGGTCAAGTAACTGTTTTCCCAACTTCTTGACATAGATTAGTGAGCATCCCCAGCACTGCATCTGTTTCTTGAAACATCTCAATAGATATCCCATCAGGTAATAGTCTTGTTTTTCACCATTTCTTTCAGTGCAGCTTGGACTTCTTCTTTCAGTACCATCAGTTCTTGATCATATTCTACCTTTTGAAATGGTTGAATGTTGACCAGTGACTCTGTGTGTTCCTTCCATCTTCTTTGGATGTTTTCTGCACTGTTTAATATTTCCCCCATAGAATCCTTCATTATTGCAGCTCAAGCCTTGAAATTTTTCTAAAGTTCTTTTGGCTTGAGAAATGCTGAATGTATTCTTCCCTTTTGGTTTTCTAATTCCGGGTCTTTGATATGGTGTTATATTACTTTATCTTCTTAAGCTGCTCTTTGAAATCTTCTTTTCAACCCTTTAACTTCATTGTTTGTCCCATTAGCTTTACGTACTGATGTACAAGAGTAAATGTTAGATTCTCTTCTGATATCCATTTTGATCTTTTCATACTTTCCTATTTTTTTAATGACCTCCTGTGTTTTTCATTTTGATGCTTTGAATTTATTCGATAACTTATCTGCCCTTTGCTTATTAGTGTTCAGTGGATCAGATCTATTCTTGTTGAGATAGTCTCTAAATTCAGGTGAGATATACTGAAGGTTGTACTTTGGATGTTGTAAACTTTTTCTAATTTTCTTCAGTTTTACTTTGACCTTTCATACAAGCAGTAGGCCCCTGACTTTGCTGTGACTGATGATATTGAGCTTTCCCATCGTCTCTTTCCAGAGATGTAGTCAGTTTGATTCCTGTGTATTTCATCCAGTGAGATTCTTGTGTATAATCATTATATGATGTCTGACAATTAAGTCCACATATTTAATTGTTCTAAGTGCTGCATACCTCATTGTTGAATAGCACTAAAGTCAGCTGTGGAGTTCTCACCATGAGAAGCTGTGAACTAGTGCCACTTCCTAGTTCATCCTTCAAAGCAGTTTTGTAACTCTTTTTCTGGAATAGCCGTGAGAACTGTTCTCGTATTAGCCTTGATGTCCTGAATGTCGTGCAAATGTCTTCCTTTCAATACTTCCTTTATTTTCAGGAAAAGAAAAAAGTCGCTGGGGGTCAGATCAGGTGAATATAATTATTTGCTTATTGGTAAAAAGTTCCCTCATAGACAACTACACAATTAAGTAGTTGTGTATGTGCTATAGTGCACAATGGCCATTCCAGAAAGAGTCCCCAGATTGCTTTGAAGAGAAGACTAGGCTCTGGCATTGGTACCTAGCTTCCCAAGGGAGTACTTTGAAGGTGACCATACTGATATTCGTCAACGTGACGTGTAGCACTTTTTCTAGGATGAGTTTGTGGACTTGTCAGCCCCTCATATATGTTGTTGAATAAAGGTATTTGCAATGAAGATTGGCCTTGCAAAGCTCATCATGTGATTTCTGGCATCCTTTTTTATTACCACAGCCACATTTTTCAACTACCAGTTCTTTTTTGTTTCCAACTTTTGCGTGCCATTCATCAGTAATTATCAGCACATCCTGGTTGCACATTTGATCAATTTCATACCATGGAAGTTGGCAAAAATCTTCAATTTCTTCATCTTTGGCCTTAGTGGCTGGTGCATAAATTTGAATAATAGTCATGTTTACTTGTCTTTCTTGTAGACTTACGGATATTATCCTCCCTGACAGAACTACACTTCAGAATAGATCTTGAAATATTCTTTGAGACAAGGAAAGCAATACCATTACTCTTCAATTTGGCATTCCATTACTCTTCAATTTGCCATTCCCAACACACTAGGGCATGTCATTGTCTGATTCATGCCTGTCCATTTCAGCTCACTAATGCCTAGGATATCAATGTTTATGCATTCCATTTCATTTTAGATGACTTGTATTTTTCCTAGATTCATACTTCCTACATTCCACATTCCTATTATGAATGAATATTTGCAGCTGTTTCTTCTCATTTTGGGTCAAACCACATAAGTAGATGAAGGTCCTGAAAGCTTGGCTCCATCCATGTTATTAAGGTTGACTCTACTTTGAGGAGGCAGCTCTTCCCCAGTCATCTTTTGGGTGCCTTCCAACCTGAGGGGCTTATCTTCTAATGCTGTATGAGACAATATTCTGTTGCTGTTTGTAAGATTTTTGCTAGCAAATTCTTTTTAGAAGTAGATTGCCAGGTCCTTTTCTCCTAGTCTGTCTTAGTCTAGAAGCTTATCTGAAACCTGTCCACCAGCAACGTGTCTTTCAGCATCATAGTAACATGTAATTCCCCACAGTATGAGAAACTGACAAACACATGGGGAGAAATCAGAAATATTAATGGTTTAATATTTGAAAATATGTTAATAACTTTTACTCAAAAAAGGGAAAGAAATATCATTTGATTTTTTCTGTGATCATATTTCATAAAATTCAACATCCATTGCTAATTTTCAAAATATAATCTAAATAAAGAAGTAGTGGATGTGATTTTTAGAAAATAAAAATGTATTTCAAGTCAAAATAATATGTTTATTGTGCAGTATCAGAAATAGGGCCACTGAGGTTAAGAATGAAAAATTATCAATTCAATAGTATTTTGAAGGGATATGTCTCATCTCATTCCTGTAAGCATATTCATCTTGCTTAACTACTTATAGCTCTTATTGTTGGAGGGAACTTTAAAAGTATAAAATGGTTGAGTAATTGTTTATGTACCTGATACAGCCTAGTGTGAGTCCTTGTGTAATCACAATATATGTTATAATTTATACTGATTTCCTGGCCAAGCCAAGCCAAGTGCCGTGCTTAGATAATAATTTCCATCTTAATTATGGAGGCTAATGATTGTTACCTTCCGCCTTAAGATACATTATTTTTGTTTATGATATGAAAAGTTTTTCAGCAGCAATGTTATTTTTGTGCTATGGGAAAACACAATTTATTCTGTGACTATTACTTTATGAGACATTTATCATAAGTCCCTTTCAGCACAAAGCCAGGTGCTGTTCCCTTGTTTCCAGAAGTCCACAGGAAATGCATATGCATGTGGAACTCAAGTTTCTGTAGTATGAATTTAGCTCACCCCTGTTGAACTCTAGACCAGGAAGATAACTGGTAATTTGAGGAAAGAATCAGTTTGAATATTCAAACTTCAGGACATTTTTTTTTTATCTTAACCATTAATAATTAACATTTGTATCTTTATAGCATGGAAGGATTGTATGCCTGCATCTGTCAATAACCACCTACAAATTGTATTGTTCTTTGTGTATTTAAGTGACTCATGGAAATAGAATGCTGTCAGACTGCCCCAACACCTTTCCCCTCCTAGCTACCTCAGCTGCCTTCACATTTCTTGGCTCTCTTCAGCCTCTGAGCTATGCCAATTTGGACCAAGAGAAGAACTCCCAGCCAGCAGACTGTTTTTTATTCGTTCTGCCCTGGACAACTATTGTCCAAACACTTGTTGTTGCCAATCTCTATGACTCACTCACTTTGTAGGAATGGAGTTAGGCATTGAGTCAGGAGATGCAATGTAGAGATGTAACAGATTTTTTCCATGTATATATTCCTCTTTACTTGCTTTTATGAATATAACTGACTCAGGCAGGACCATCTAAAATCCAAACATCTAATCCCATGGTGTACAGTCTGCCTGAGTAGATTCTCCTATTATAATCCACAGAATTTTCATTGGCTAATTTTCAGAATTAGATTTTCAGGCATAGACTTAAGGATCTGCAACACATATTTTTGGGAGACACAATTTAATCCATAACATTCTATCCTTTGACCCCAAGAAATTTATGCTGTTGCCACATGCAATGCTCATTCACCTCATCATACTGTACCAGAAGTCCTAAATTAAATCTAAATCAAAAATCTCATCTTCTGAATCATATAAACCAATCAAGGGCAAGACTTTAGGTATATTCTACCCAAGGGAAAAATTCCTCTTTCTGTGAACCTGTGGAGTCTAGATTACAACTTATCTGTTTCCAAAGTATAGTGGTTGAACAGGCGCAAGGTAGATATTTCCATTACAAATGGAAGAAATTGGAGAAAAAGAAGGGACAATGGTTATCTAGCAAGTCCAAAACATAGCAAAACAATTTACATTGGCTCTCAAGTCTTGAATCACTTGATGATGATGATCAGAGACCATAGCTTCTAGTATGGATTATACCTCAACATCAGAAAAGAAAAAATCTCACAGCTGGACCAATAAGCAACATTGTGTTAAACAGAGAAAAGACTGAGGCTGTGAAGGATTTCATATTACTTTGGTCCACAATCAATACCCATGGAAGCAGCAGTCAAGAAATCAAAAGACATATTGCATTGAGAAAATCTGCCACAAAAGACCTTTTAAAATGTTAAAAAGCAAAGATGTCACCTTGAAGTCCATGGTACCCCTGACCCCATCCATGGTGTTTTCAGTGGCCTCATAAGCATGCAAAAGCTGGATAACAAAGAAGGAAGACTGAAGGAAAATTGATGCCTTTGAACTGTAGTGAGGGAGCAGAATATTGAATATATCATGGACTACCAAAAGAGGGATCAAATCTGTCTTAGAGGAAGTACAACAAGAATACTTCTTTGAATCAAGGATAGCAAGAGTACATCTCGCATACTTTGGACATGTTATAAGGAAGGATCAGTCCCTGCAGAGGGACATTGTGCTTGGAAGAGTAGAGGGTCAGCAAAAAAAGAAGACCTTCAACAAGATTGTCAGGATTGACACAATGGTCACAACAATGGACTCAAGCATAGCAATAATTGTGACAATGGCACAGGACCAGATGCTGTTTCATTGTCACTATCAGTCAGAACTTACTCAATAACACCTAACGATAACAACAACTCAGATCTTGAAAATAATTGTTTTGTCCGAGACCACCTAAACAATGGCTCTGCTCTCTAGACTCTGGATCTTGGCCATGCTTTCTTGATTCTGGGTGGAATCCCCTCAGCCCTAGGTATCAGCTCTGCCTTTGGGGCCATCTGAGACAACAACTCAACTTTAGGCAGCCCTCTTCTCCTAGTCCTCTTAAATAGCAACCCATCAACTTGACACTGGAAGTCTTCGTTCTTCTACACATTGGCCAAGGCAGCCCTGGCAGCTCAGCTTTGATGGGGGGGCCTCATCCTCCTGGCACACCTTCATGTCAGTCTCACACTCTACAGCCAAGTTGGCAAAGATCTGACTCTGAAATCTAAGGCTGTGATCTTATGCTTTGAAATCTAGTAAACCTCTTGAAACCAAGAAGGCCCTGTTTCCTGTGCCTCTTCCAACTGTTTTGCTGATCTCTGAGCTGCTGTAGAGACAGCCCTTTTGTTTTCTTGGAGGGCAAGTGATGTAGCTCTTTTGGCCTGTTTCCTGCCTGTGGAATTCCAAGAGGCAGATACCTTTCTTTCCTACTATTCTTTCTAGTGTCCCCTTTTAGTCTAAGCTGATGAGTCTTCTGAGTCATCAGTTATAGGCTTAATCTCTTTAATGAAAGATTGGTAGCCGTGTTCTTGGTTAACATTCCAAGTCATCGTACCTTATTTTGTACAACAAGATCTTCCATATCTTTAAGTTCTGTTTTTGTTGTGCACAGTTCATTTTTAAGTCTATTTATTTCCTCTTGCATTTTACCACAAGTAGCAAGGAGAAACTATGCAGCACTTTTAAGATTTTTGCTTAGAAACCTCATCATTCACATAGCCAAGTTTATCACTTTCTAGTTCTACCTTCCACCAAATATTTGGATATAGTCACACAAGTTCTTTGCCACTGCATAAAAAGCATCACCCTTCCTCTGTTGTCCAATCACATGTTCATCATTTTATCTTAAAGCCTCACCAGAAGCAGGATTAATGTCCACATTTCTATCAACATTATGTTGCTAGCACCGTATATATTCTCTAAGACAATACAGACTTTCTCAACAACTCTCCCCACTTCCTTTGAGCCTCACTAGAATTGCCTTTGATGTACATAATTCTACCAGTAGTCTCTTCAAGGCAATCTAGGCTTTCACTATTTAAAAAAAAAAAAAATACCACTGAGTCAATTCTGACTCATAGCAACCCTATAGGACAGAGTAGAACTAGCCAATAAAGTTTCCAGGAGTGCCTGGTGGATTTGAACTGCTGACTTTTTAGTCAGCAGCCACAGCACTTAATCACTAGGCCACCAGGCTTTTACTATTAGGCACCTTAAAACTCTTCCAGAGTCCATCCATTACCCAGTTTCAAAACCACTTCCACATCTTTAAGTATTTGTTAGAGCAGCACCCCGCTATTCAGTGCCAAATTCTATCTTAGTTAGTACTGCTATAACAGAAATATCAAAAGTATGTGGCTTTAACAAACAGGAAATTTTTTTTTCTCACAGTTTAGGTGGCTAGAAGTCTGAATTCAGGTGCTAATTATAGTGGAAAGCTTTCTCTCTCTTTTGGCTCTGGAGAAAGATCTTTGCCTCTTCATTTTATCTTCTGCTTTCTGGTTCCTTGCAGATCTCCCTGCGTCTTAGTTTCTTTCTTACCCTGTCTCTCTTTCTTTCACTTGCTTATTTGATTTTTTTTAGGAGCCCTGATTGTATGGTGGTTAAAGTGCTGGCTGGTAACTGGAAGGTCAGTGGTTTGAATACACCAGCTGCTCCATAGAAGAAAGATGTGACCGTCAGCTTCTGTAAAGATTTACAGTCTTGGAAACCGAATGGGACAGGTCTACTCTGTCCTATAGAGTTGCTACATGTTGGAATCAGTTCAAAGGCAAAGGGATGGGTTTTGGTTTGGTTTATATCTCAGAAGAGACTGACTCAAGACACACGCTACGCTAATGTTGCCTTCTTAACATAACAAAGAAAACCTACTCCCAAATGAGATTAGGACCCTAGGCATAGAGGTTAGGGTTTACAACACATATTTTCGGTGACCTAATTCAGTCTGTGAAAGGATCCAATGATAAACAATATTGATTTGAAAGTAAACTATGCCCACCAGAAAGACATAATTTTCCTGAGATTTAGAAAACATGAATCTTAGAATTATGGATAAAATTATGGACTACTTTTATGTCCACTTATTTCTGAGGTACTTTTTTTTTCATGCAAACCCAAGGGGTCATCAATTATACAAATGTTAAATTAAAATGAGTTGTGCCAGGAGGAATGCAGTATGTTAAACAAAGAAAAACAGTATATTCTTAAACCATTTCTCACACCCTAGTTCTGGCCCTTAATGTCTGTGTTACGTCTCCTTCTCCATCTCCTCATTGCCTTTTATAGGGCCTGGTCCACTATCATCAGCTACAGTCAAGTGGATTCGGACTCATGATGACCTCATGTGTTTCAGAGCAGAATGCAAAAAATGTTCACTATAATGTAGGCTTTTCGTGGCTATGATCTTTCTGAAGCAGATCACCAGGACTTTCTTCCAAGACAATGCTAGGTGGTTTTAAATTGTCAACCTTTCAGTTAGTAACCCAATATTGAACTGTTTACAGCACCTACAGAGTAATATAGAGCTTGGTTGGTGCTCAGTAAGTTAGTAAATTTTCCAGTTTTTTCTGTAAATTTGTTATTGAATAAAAAGAAGATGTTAGAATATATATATAGATAGAAAATGGGCAAACAAGGCAAAATGTTAATAGGTTACTTCATGTTACTTTTCTGTAAGTTTGAAATTATTTCCAAATAAAGAGCTCAAGGAAAGTCATGACAAAATGATAGAATCACAGTTGTGGAGTATGATTTGTTTTAATGGTTCTTGACAATTTTTTTCCCTAAGCTCATCTGCATTCTACATATATCTTATAAATTTTCCCTTGACTGAGATCACAAGAAAAGCTAATTAAAATGAAAATAACTATTTAGATATGATTCACATACACTTAATACATTAGAAGTGGAAATAATTTAAACCCAGACAGTGATTTTGAAGCAACCTGCTGAGGTTAATTTTCTCTGCATTCATGGCTTATATCCATGGTAACTTGATGAGAAGGAACATTTTTGTAGCTGCTGATTCACTCTTTCTTAGCAAATACAGCTCCAATAAAGCTAAAATATCATAGTTACTATGTTTCTCTGTGGCTTTATGTTGTAGTACCACTTGAAGCATGATTGATTTGAACCAAATTATCTTACAGGTGGGAACAAGAAAGTTGAATCCCCAGAGCCAAAAATACAAGTGAATTTCACAGACTGAAATACATCTCAGCTGGCTTCTTTTTGAGGAAGTTTCTGTTTCAGTATGGAGTCCTAGAAATTACTAATTATTTCTCAAAATGTGCTTAAGCAACTGCATATATTTGAAAACAGGGGTTATATAAGCTTGAATTCATTTGAATTTACTGAGGAATTTAATTCCACTAAGTTCAATGTCTGCTAACCAAATAGATTGGCAGTTCATATCCACCAGGCACTCCTTGGAAACTCTATAGAGCAGCTCTACTCTGTCCTGTAGGGTTGTTATGAGTTGGAATTGACTCAACAGCAGTGGATTTCCTTTGGTTTAACATGATAAAAGTAAAATAAAATACTCAACAAGTTTTACAAACTTATTACTTAGTCCTGTACACATTTAACTTAGGTAGGTTTTTAATAAAAATAGTGTTTACATATTAATATATCTTGATTATAATAAAAATTATAAGTTAGAATTTTATAGTTTTAGTGACCATCTTGTGAAAATCTCTTTATACAAATTATAATTTATTTTGGCCATTACCCAATCTTTTTCAGACTAAGAGCTCAAAAAAAAATCCATATGGATTTTTTTTTCCATTTTTTTCCATTTTTTTTCCATTTTAAATAGCCAAATCTGCCAATATTTGCATAGAAAATCCTATAAAACAATACAAGGGACATGGTTAGTAGCAAAATAGTATCTGGAGAGATGCAGAATTGGGTTTCTATCCTTTGGTTGGCTGCTAATTGGCTGTGAGAGTTTGGGCAAGACACATCATCTCTATTTCTTCTGTGGCTTGAATGCAGAATGGACCAGTGGTTGGGAGGCTTAGCAACAATACATGTATGTATATAATGACTTTATAAAACAGAGTAGAACTGTCCCATAAGACTTCCAAGAAGCAGCTGGTAGATTCTTAACCACTACACTACCAGGAATTCCTATGTAGTGTACCCCACCCCAGTCCTGTCCTATGATAGAAAACTAGTAAAAATAGTTATGGAGATGACTAATGGAAATGTAAATTGGTACATCCTGGAAGGTAATTTAAACATACCCTTTTAAACATACCCTTTTAAACCCTGCAGTTCTATTTCTATGATTTTACTCTAAGGCTATAATGAAAAATGCACAAAAAGATAAGAAAAGGTATTTGTCAGGGATTAAATTGTGTTCCACCAAAATCCATGTAGCTGTTTGACTCAGCCATGATTCCTGGTAGAATATCATGTTCCTATAGGCTGTAAACCCTGCCTCTGTGATGTTAATGAATTAGAATGAGTGGTGGTTGTATTGTCGGGGCAGGACTCAATGTGTAAGGCTGTATAGTGCCTTAAGACAATCTCTTTGGCTATAAATGAAAAGGAAGCAAGCAGAGGGTTGGGTACCTCATGCCACCAAGAAGCAGTTCTGAGAGCAGAGTGTGTCCTTTGGAAAGGACCCCGGAGCCCTTGAGTCTCAGAAGCTTCCAATCCAGGAGAAGACTGATGGCAAGAACCTTCTCCAGAGCCAACAGAGAGAGCCTTCCCCTGTGTCATGGATTGAATTGTATCCTCCCCCCACTCCCCAAAATATGTGTAGTAATTTGGCTGGGCCAGGATTGCCTGCATTCTGTGATGGCCTTCATTTTGTGATTTCCTGATGCTGTGAATCCTAATCTCTGCCTGTGGTTAACAGAGAGCCTTGTGTTACAGAGGATTTCAGTGGGATTCTAAATCTCTTCGTAAGATCACATCCCTGCTCCATTGTAAGTGGAGTTTTCCCGGAGTGTGGCTTGCACTACCTTTTATCCTTTCATCCCATGAGAGACAAAAAGAAAGGGAAGCAAGCAGAGGGTTGGAAACCTCATACTGCCAAGAAAGCAGCACTGGGAGAAGAGCGTGTCCTTCAGACCTGAGGTTCCTGCACCAACGTGCTTCCTGAACAAAGACGGATGCAACACAAGGACCTTCCTCCAGAGTCAACAGACGGAAATCCTTCCCCTGGAGTGGACACCCTGAATTTGGACTTGTAGCCTACTGGGCTGTGTAAGAATAAGCTTCCATTTGCTAAAGCCACCCACTTCTGGTATTTCTGTTAGAGCAGCACTGGCTGACTTCAACACCCTGGATCTGATGCCCTGAATTTGGACTTTCACTTTGCTGATCTGTGAGAGAACAGTATTTCTCTTTGTTAAAGCCATCCACTTGTGATATTTCTGTTACAGTAGCAGTACATGACTATGACAGTGTTGATCTCAGCATTGTATATGATACGGAAAAATTGAAAAACAATAAGTAATCATTCAGAGGGAAATGTTCAAGTACATTTTGTTACTTCTGTTTAGTGGAGTGCTATGTAGTCTATAAAAAAATGAGCAAATTGAGCACAGTACCCTTACACCTATTAAAACCATTTAATGTGCATGTAAAAATTGTGCATTATACTTGTGTCTGTGTGTATGAAGGTATAAGTTTGCATTAAAAGATTCAAAAGATGTTCACTAAAATCTTAGCAGTAGTTATTTCTAGATGATGGGATTCAGGTGACTTTTACTGTCTTTATGCCATTGTTGCATTTTCTCAATAAACATTTTAAAGTAAAAATATTAAAAACTAACTATGAAATTAAAGCAAATGGTAGCTTTTTACTATATCTTTATAAATTATAAGTAGACTATCACTCAGTAAAGAAAAAGAAGACAAATTTCTTCAAGTAATGATAAATGGATTATAGAGCTAGGTTGAGACATCGTATCAGTGTTAGCAAATATTCTGTAGAGATTTTTGAAATAGAAATGTATTCAGTTATCATTTTATTCTGTGTAGAAATACGGGACTGGCATTATCTAACACCTGGTTTTGTGCCCTACTAGCTTGCTGGGACAAACTTGGAGCTGCTGACATATCTGCCTTCATAAACAAAATAAATCTTTGTTAAACATTCCTTTACTGTTCTTCAGTCAGTAGTTCAAGTCTGTATCAAATCAATGTCATTAATCTTTGGATATCAGACCTTAGTCTAGGAAGTTTTACAGTCTTGACTAACCTCAATCGCATGTTGCAAATGTGTCAGTTCTTGACTAGGAATCAAAAGGACTAAACAAAAAAACCAAACCTACTGCCATCGAGTCGGGTCCAACCCATAGCGACCCTAGAAGTCAGAGTAGAACTGCTCCGTATGGAGCTTCTGGCAGATTTGAACTGCTGACGTTTTTGTTAGCAGACATAGCACTTTACCCACTACACCACCAGGGTTTCCTGAAAAGAACTACAAGCTACTAATTATCAGTGCCTGGATAAAAGTTCCTTAGATATGGAGAACAGAAAGTCCAGGGAACTGCATGTACTACCACCAACTGGTCAAACTTTAAATTCTGGAGAATCAGTCATCTCTTGGGAGGTCACTCAAAGAAAGGTCACCAGGGCATGTTCTTGCTTCTCCGGAGTGAGAACTATGGATTCATAACTACAGATTCAACAGTTTTGAGCTGAAGTGAAGGTTATATGATGTACAGGGAGTTGTAAATGAAGTTTGGTTATAACATTTCAGTTGGAAACTTGCTGTGCAAAGTATTTTGTTATACTTAAAAGATTTACAGGAATTTAGAGTTTCACCCTTTTGACAGAAAGATAATGAGTTCAGTTTTTCTTTTCATTCCTCAAGACTTTGTTAGAGTTTTTAAATCTGATACTGGATTTCTTTCCACTTGAGAAACTTTGACAACAATTTATTAACCTTTTGGCCTCTTGTATTAATTTCTCAAGACCCTGATCTCCTCATATGTAAAATCAAGGCAAGATGAGGGGGAGAGCATAACCTGGAGACCACTTGGGGCCCTTCCATCTCCCGGTTGGTATGTTCTATTCTTGTGGGCACAGTCTCGTAAAAATAGTTCTCAAACTTTGTTTTGCATCTGTTTCTTTTTGTATTTATTAGGTTTATGTAGATTCCTGTGTAGTGTCTTGACTAACTCCATTTTTTTCCTAATTTTCAGATTGTATCACAGTTATCCTTCCTATCAGTGAACATGGGTTTTCTAAATATTAAGGTGACAAGGACACAAATGGACATTTAATACAAAATCATATGTAAATAAATAATAAGTACATCCCAATGTATTAAATGGCATTTGCTTGGCAGATCATACTGTCAATAATTGTAAAAATCTACAATACTCAAATTTTGTTGAGAGTCCCTGTTGTAACACCGCTTCCAATTAACTGGTATGCACTAGGTTTTTCTCAAGTGAAAGAGAAAGAGATCCAGGTGACAGTGAACACACATGGGTGTTTCACCCCAACGAATGTCACAATTTACTGTGCCAGTGTGGAAGTTTATTTTGAATCTGATTTTCTCTAGGCAAATAAGTGCAAAACTAGATTGTGAAAACGTCTTTGGACGATTGAAATTCTATTCCAAGGCTGATCATCTCCTTGATGTCTCTGATATGAATTTTCTACATAATAACTCATGACTATCAAGTCCATTCTGATTCATAGCAAACCTACAGGACAGAGAACAGCTGCACCCACAAGATTTGGAAGGAGCAACTGGTGAATTCTAACTGCTAATCTTTTTGGTTAGCAGCCTAGCACTTAACTACTTAACCATCAGTGCTCCTTCCTCATAATCTTTTTTTTTTTAAGTTGTTGTCAAGTCAATTCCAACTAGTAGCAACCCTTTAAGATGAGTAGAACTGCCCCATAGAGTTTCCAAGTATCACTTGGTAGATTCGAACTGCCAACCTTTTGGTTAGCAGCCATAGCACTTAACCACTACACCATTAGGGTTTAATAGAACCAGTTAAAATTACTAAAATATTAGACCTAGAAGAGACCTTAGAGATCTTAGAACAGATTTCTCTGTAGTCGGCCTAAGTTGAACAACCTTCTTCTTGCAGACTCAGCTTGCTTAAGTTGCTGCATTTTTGCCATCATCCTAGTCCATGTCATCAGGCCAGGAGCCAAGTGATTTGATCATAAAAATTCAGGCATGTGAGCTGACCTTTGAAAAACCTTAGTAACATGTAATACCCTGTAATAGGTGACCGTCTTTGCTTAAAAGCAGTTGATGACAGTTTATAATTCTCAAGGGCAGCTGGCTTCTTGGATTCTGAGTCAGAATAAAGAGGAAGAGAACATGAAGCCCTGCATAAAACATGACTATATTATATAGCTACAGTAATCAAGATAGAAACTCACTCAGTGGCTCCATAATCTGACCTCGTAAAGATTACAGTCTGGTAAACCCTATAGGTTAGTTCTACTCTGTCACTCTGTCTACTCTGTGGGTCACAGTTCATAGCACCTAACAGCAACAACAACAGCAATCAAGATATTGTGGTACTGGTAAAAGACTAGGTGCATGATTAATGGAACAGAACAAAGAGCTCAGACACATAACCTCAAAAATATCCCCTACTCACTTTGACAAAGTGCAGTACTAATTCAACAGAGCAAGGATAGTTTTTTCAACAATAATATTGGAGGAATTGAACAATAATAGGCAAAAACTTGAACTTCCACTAAGTGTTGCACTTTATACGTAAATTAACTCAAGCCAAGCCCAAAGCAAAAAAATATTTACAAAACTTTTGGAGAGGGGGGTAGGAGAAAATCAGCAGGATCCATAAAATTGAAAAACTGATAAACTGGACCTGGAAAAACTTTTGTTCTGCAAAAGACTCACTTAAGAGGAAGATAATATTTGAAAATCCTAAAAAGGATTAATATCTAAAATATATGAAGAACTTTCAAAACCCAACAGTATAAAGACAATACAGTACGTGGGCAAAATACGTGAAAAGACATTTCACTCAAGTACAGGTGGCAAATGAGCACAGTAAGTTCAAAATCATTAGCCATGTTAGCAGAATTAAAGCTACAATGAGATATGATGACTTACTTAACAGAACATGACAAAAAAATACTAAGAGCACCTAAAATTGGCACAGCTGTGGAAAAACTAGATCACTGAAACATAATGCCTCACTTCAGAACTAGCAACAGCCCAGGTATCTTTCAGTCAATCAATGGTTAAACAAGCTGTGGCACCATCAATACAACTTAGCAATAAAGATTATCAAATTAGTGTTAATCTCAAAATGTCAGATGAATCTACAGAGAATTATGGGCCCCAGATGGCAGTCCCGAATGCTTACTTCCTGCATATATGCTTACATACTATAGAATTCAATCTACGTAGTATTTTTGAAATGACAAAATTACAGAAATGGGTAAGAGATTGTGGTTGCCAAGAATCAGTTATGGTGAGGAGAGAAGAAATTGTGAATATTAAAAGGCAACAGGGGAGTTCTAGGTGATGGAAATGTACTACATCACGGTTGTATCAGTGTTAAAATGTGGTTGAAACATCATAGTGTAGTTTTGCAAGATATTACCATTGGGAAAAACTAGGTATGAGAAATCTCTATATTTCTTTCAACTGCATGTGTATCTTCAAATGTTACAAAATAAAAAATAGTAATTTAAAATAGTTTAAGATTGTTATACAGTGAAAAAATAATTGAAATGGTATTAACTTAAAAATTAATTTTAAAATTTTAATGCTTTTTCTTGCACACAAGAGAGTTACCTTAATCAGAAACACGTTTTACAACTAGAGTTCTTCCTGGACATCTTGTTTCCCCAATCTAGCCAGTGCGCTCTCCTTTCCCTCTTGAATCTTTAATGAACAAAACATTGTGGGTGACAAAATGGCAAAAACTGGAGGATGACATCCTGAATTCCGATATCTACCTACTGAGATTTCAGCGTATCTGTGGACCCCACACCATCTACGGTGCCACTTGCTGCTGTAGTGAGACTCAGATTGGGGTTGAGGGTCAAATTTGTGCTGCTTTAGTCCATAAAGGTGCAGTCATTCTTTGAAGCTTGAAGAGTCTGAGTTATTTGGAATCAGAGTAATACGTTTCTATCGGTAACCAAGTGTCTCCATTGAGAACACAAGCAGCAAATGTAGGTGGAAAAAGGATTACGGACTCTGAGTCTCAGACACTTTGAAGTGCTCCTTGAAAACATAAGCCATTCTCTGGTATTAGAGTTTAGCTAGCTGGCAACCCACTCCTTAAAAAAAGCAGTATGTCTCAGCATCTCTTGTAGCCATAAAAAACTGCTTAGAATTTTAAACAGCATCGTATCCTGGACTGAAATTGACAAAGAAAGATGAGGCAGCCAGCAACTGCCCAGTTTGACCTTTGTAATGTAATTGCTGCTTTCTGGATAATGGGTCCTACTTGACTGAACCTGTGTTATCTGTGTTATCTGACTTACTGGCAAGACATCTGCTATCAACAGTGTCTGGCTTTTTCTGCTTTGGAATCATGTTTCCTTCCTTAACCTAAAAAATAAATGGAAACATCTGTGATGCTAGACAGGGAACAGTGGTGTACTTTTGGCATTCTTTGAACTAGATAGTGACTTGATTGAGTTAAGGCTTTGAACAACATATTTTCAAGCACTGTTGAGATTCTCTCCACAATTTAAAAAGTCCTAATTTAGTTACTAATATGATAACTTGCTAGGTAGTTAATTTGTGTTTTATTGTGCTTTAAGTGAAAGTTTGCAATTCAGATTAGTTTCTCATACAAAACCTAGCGCACACATTGTTACGTGACCCTAGTTGCTCTCCTCAAATTGTAACATCACGGTCCTCTCTACCCTGTATTTCCCATGTCCAATTAAGCAGCTCCTGTTTCCTTCTGCCTTCTCTTCTCAACTCAACTCCAGACAGACGGGAAGTTCCCAGTTAGTCTCCTCTGTCAACTTAAGATGCACACTCTTCATTTTATGCCTTATAGACCAGTTTAATTTTTTTCTGAAGAGTTGGCTTCGTGAGTGTTTTCAATTCTGGGCTAAGAGAGTCTGAAGGCCATGTCTTTGGGGGATCTTCTAGTCTATCAGACCGTCTAGTCTGTTTCTTTTAATAGAGTTTGAGTTCTGCACCCACAAAATTCTACCCTCCATCAGAGACTCTTTGTTGCAATCCCTGTCAGGGTGGTCACAGATGCTACCCAGGCACTATCTAAGTTCCTCTGGTCTCGTGCTGACGTAGTCTCTGGTTTACGTGATCTTCTGTCTCTTGGGCTCATATTCTCTATTTTTGTTCCAGGTGGGTTGAGACCAAGTGTTGCTTCTCAGATGGCTGCTTGCTAGCTTTTAAGCCTCCAGATGCCACTTCTGAAAGTGGGATGCAGAATATTTTCTTAATGAACTTTGTGATGCCGGTTGGTCTAGATGTCTTCTGAAATCATAGTCCCCAGACTGCTGCTCCTGCTACTCTGTCCCTCAAAGTGTTTGACTGTAGCTAGGTAACATTTTAGTGTTTGGTTTAGTCTAATTGTGCTGATTTCTCCTCTACTGTATACTGTCCTCCCCTTCAACAAAAATAATTCTTGTCTACTGTCTAGTTAATGAATAACCCTCTCTCTCCCTCCCTACCTTCATAACCATCAAAGAATGTTTTTTCTGGGTTTAAACACTTTTCTTGAATTCTTACAGTAGTGATCTCATATAACATTTATCCTTTTATGACTGAATAATTGCTTCAGCATAAGGTCTTCCAGAAGTCTCTGTATTACGAGATATTTCAGACTTCATCATTTTTTATCATTGCATAGTATTCAGTTGTGAGAATGTACCATAATTTGTTTATCCATTCACTCATCGATGGGCACATAGATGATTCCATCGTCTTACTGTTGTGGACTGTGCTGCAGTGAACATTGGTGTGCCTGTATCTATTCATGTGGCAGCTTTTATTCCTCTAAGATACACTCCAAGGAGTGGGATTGCTGGATCATATAGCATTTCTATGTCTAGTCTTTTGAGGAAACACCAAATCAATTTCCAAAGTGGTTATACAATTTTACATTTCCTTCCAGCACTATACGTGTTCCAGCCTCTTCACAACCCCTTCAACATTTATTTGTTGTGTTTGTTTGGATACATGATTCCACTTGTTGGGATGAGATGATATCTCATTGTAGTTGTGATTTGCATTTTTCTAACAGCTAATGATCATATTTCCTTATCTGTCTCTTAGCACCTGAAGGTCTTCGTTGGTGAAGTGCCTGTACATAAACTTGGCCCGTTTTTTAATTGGATTATTTGTCTTTTTGTTGTTGACATGTGCAGTATCTTTGAGACTTCAGAGAATATGTGCTCACTGGATTTGTTGTAGGTAATTTTTTTCCCAAACTCTAAGTTGTCTTTTTATTCTGTTGGTGAAATCTTTGGATGAATACAAGTGTTTTATTTCTAAGACTTCCCAGTTATGTTTTCTCTTCTGGACTTTGTGCATTGTTAGTAATGTACAACATGCTCATGCCATGTATTAGGGTTCCTAAGGTTGTCCCAAATTTTTCTTTCGTGATCTTTTATCATTTTAGATTTTGTATTTAGGTCTTTGTTTCATTTTGAGTTAATTTTTGTACATAGTGTGAGATATGGGTCTTTTTTCATGCCAACACCATTTGTTAGAGACTGTTTTTTCCCAGTTTATGGACTTTGGGCCTTTGTCAAGTATCAGTTGCTCATAAGTGGATGACTATATCTGGATTTACAATTCTGTTCCCTTAGTCTGTGCACTAGTACCAGGCTGTTTTGACTATCACGGCTGTTTTCCAATCCATGAACAAGGTAGGTGCTCCAGTTAGGGAGTGTGAGGTCTCACATTTCACTCTTCTTCAGTAGTTTCACTTATTTAGTGCTTCTTCCCTTTCCGTATGAAGTTAGTGATTTGTTTCGCCATCTCAGTAGTAAATGCCATTGGAATTTGTATCAGGATTGTATTGTATCTATAAATCACTTTGGGAAGAGTACATAGACATTTTCATGATGTTGTTTTCCAATCCATGAGCAAGGTAGGTTTCTCCATTTATGTAAGTCTCTTTTAGCTTTTTTTGTAGTAACGTCTGTAGTTTTCTATGTGTAGGTCTTTTACATTTCTGGCTCAATTTATTCCTAAGAATTTTATCTTCTTGGGGGCTATTTTAAAGGTATCAATTCAGTGATTTCCTCTTTCACATTATCTGTGTTGATGTAGTGGCATAGTGTTCAGAGGTCAGCAGTTCAAATCTGCGAGGCTCCGTCAGAAATCTATGGGGCAGTTCTCAATCCTGTAGGGTCACTATGAGGCAAATTGACTTGATGGCAGAGTTTCTTTGTTTTGTTTTGATGTAGAGGAATCCAACTGATTTTTGTATGTTTATCTTGTATCGTGATTCTTTGTTGAACTCTTTTATTAGTTGCGTTATGTGGGTGGGGGGGTGGCTTCTTTAGAGTTTTCTGTGTGTAAGATCATATCATCTGCAAATACAAATACTTTTCCTTCTTCCCTACCAATTTGGTTGCCCTTTATTTCTTTTTCTTTTTCTTTTTTTTTTTATTACGACTGAGTGAAAATGTACATTGCTGTATAAATTTGCTTGCCCACCTATATGCAGCTTCCACTGATCTCCCTGCCGGTGACAGCACACTGTTCCTTTCTGCTCCATACATGTTCCATCCTCCCTACAGTCTCCTTTCACCTCCTCTCCATCCACTCTCCTTCCTCCAGCCAGAGGTCAGCGGGATGATATCCTATAGATGCACAGAACCATAAAGTGCATCCAATATATGGTCACTCTGCATTGCCAAGTCCAATCCATTTGTGTCTGAAGAGTGGACCTTCATTATGATTTATGGGCAAGGGCAGCATCAGGGCCAGGGGCCATGCTCCGAGGGGAACCCTGAAATTGCTGGACCATCAATTGAGGTCTTTTAGTGGAGATCTCAGGATGCACCCATTTTTATTCTTATGTTGCCAGTGAGACTCAACTTAGTGAGCTCCATCGTGGCTATCACTGGTGGTGGCCAGGCACCATCCAGTTCTTCCAGTCCCAAGTTGATGTAGGCACCCACTCATGTGGGTCTCTCTATCTTCTGGGTTGTCTTTACCCCATGTCATTTTGGTCCTCGGTGAGCATCCATTCCTGCTGAGTGGGGACCATTTGCTGTGCCCTCAGATGGCAGCTTGGCAGCTTTTAAGACCCCAGGCACCACTTACCAATGTGGGGTGCAGAGGGCTGTCTTAGCAAAATACTAGTTGTGCCAATTGGCCTCAATTTCTCCTAAGAGCATGGTCCTCTGCCCCCTGCCCCAGCTACTCTGTCCTTGCAATATTGGGTTAAGATGGAAGGAGTATTCAAGTTATGCTGAAGTCCACTTAATATTGTTCTTGTTTCTAATGTGTGCTATCACCAATTTCACCCAACCAGATTTCTAGCAACTATCTAATCTAAACCCTCCCTCCCTTGATTTCCCTCCCTCCCCTCCCTTGCAGCTGTCAAGGAGTCTTTTCTTCTATACATAAGTCTGTTTTTGAGATCTTATCATAGGGGTCTCATACAATATTTGTCCTTTTGTCGCTGACTACTTTCGCTCAACACACAAGCAAGACTTAACTATATTAAATATTTACTTCTTTTTCTTGACTGATTGCCCTGGCTAGAGCCTCCAGCACAATGGTGAATAAAAGCTGTGATAAAAGGCATCCTTTTCTGGTTCCCATTCTCAGACTTTCTGCATTGATGATGAGGTTGGCTGTTTGGCTTTGTATAAACACCCTTTGTTATACTGAGTAATTTCCCTTTTATTCCTGTATTGCTGAGAGTTTTTAACATGAATGAGTGTTAGATTTTTTCCAATACATTTTCTACATCATTTAATAAAAATCATGTGGTTTCTTGCCTTCAGTTTTATCTGTGATTGATTACATTGATTTTTTTTTTTTTTTTTTTTGCAAATGTTGAACCATCCCTGCATCCCTAGTATGAATCTCACTTGGTCATGAGGGATTCGTTTTCTGATATGTTGTTGAATTCTATTGGCTAGAATTTTTTGAGGATGTTTTGTTCTGGCTCATAGAATGAATTTGGGAGTATCCTGTCCTTCTCTATTCTCTGAATACCTTTCATAACAGTGATGTTAGCTATTCTCTAAAACTTTGGTAGAATTCTCCAGTGAAGCACTCAGGGCCAGGATTTTTGTTGTTGTTGTTGGGGTTTTTTTAATTACTGCTTCAACTTCTTCTTTTGTTATGGGTTTACTTAGTTGTTTTAACTCTGTGTTAGTTTAGATTGGTAGTGTGTTTCCAGAAATTTGTACATTTCATCTAGGTTTTCAAATTCATTAGACTATAATTTTTCGTAGTACTCCTGTATGGTATTTTTAAATGTCAGTTGTGTCTGTTTTGATATCACCCATTTCATATCTTATGCAGGTTATTTGCTTCCTCTCTTGCTTTTCTTTTGTCACTTTGGCCATAGATTTATTAATTTTATTAATCTTTTCAAAGAATCAGCTTTTGATCTTGTTAACTCTTTCAATTGCTTTCCTATTCTCGAATTAATTTAGTTCTCCTCTGATTTTTATTACTTTCTTTTTTCCGGTACCCAAGGGCTTCTTTTTGAACTTTCTTTCTCTGTTTGCATTGTAGGTTTAATACTTTGATTTGGGCCCTTTCTTCTTTTTTGGTATGTGCACTTATTGAGATAAATTGACCTCTGAGCTCTGCTTTTGTTGTGTCCTCGTAAGCTCTGGTAGAATGTGTTTTCATTCTCATTCGATCCTCTAATGTTTCATGAAATCAGGGAGACTCTCTGAATCTTGAACTATTCCCTCTGTATTTTCTGTCCCCCTTACCGTAATTCAGATTTTGTAACCATTTGTAGGTTATTCCTCTTGATAGAGTTTCGTATAAACTCTTAAGTTTCTTTCATTTTTTAAAATTATTTTGTGTGATTTTTTTTTTCTCCCAAATATGTTGGTGTCAAATGCTTTGTCTTCAGTCTTACTAATTCTGACTTCTGTTACATCAATTCTGCTCCTTTGACTTTCTATTGGGTTGTCTAATTCTGTAATTTTGTTGTTAATCTTCTGAGTTTCTGTTTGCTGTCTGTGTTTGGGTTCTTTCAGCCTGTTCAATTTGTCATTATGCTCTGCACTAGACATCTTAAGTTCCTCAATTGCTGTGTATGTGTTCTCTTGGTTTATTCTGCATTTTGCCTAATCTCCTTCCTTTTCTCTTGAAAAATTCTTTATATTAATCTTTTGTATTCTACATCCAGTAATTTCAGGAAGTTTTCTTCATCAGGAAAGTTTGTTGATTTTTTCGGAAGCTTCCTGAAAACATAGTGATCTACCTCTTTTTATGATTTGATATTTCCAAGCCATCCACAAGTTATTTATGTTTGTCTACTGTGTCCTAACTTCTTATTTTGTTTTCAAATGCCCATATAAGCTGTTCATGTGAGCTAGTTTATTAGCATCTTCAAAGCTGTAATGTCGTGTCACTAGGTTTTTAGAGCTGTTACTAGGTATGTGAACAGAGAAATCCATTTACTTTTCTTATATGGATTCAGCTCAGGAATCCAAGTAGTCAGCAATGAAGTGTGTGGTACAGGCTCCCTGCTACAGTCCTAGGTGGGTAGAGGTGATTGGTGTGAACAGAAGTATGTGAGTACAAGCACTGAGCAAAGTAGGGGTCTGATAGCTACCCCTGAGTGTCTGTGAGGGATGTGTCTCCCTGTTCCCTAGAGCACATGCATGGGTAGGTTTTGCAGCCAGACTGTAGATGCCCAGTTCTGTTGACTTTAAGGACTTGAATGCACACTTATTCTTTGACCCTCTTCACTGATGGCTGTCAGGTGTGGAGCCATCAGTCCTCAGGCCCTAGCTGTGGTAGGTAAGGCCAGCCAAGTGCCCTCCAGTCAGATCTGACTCATGGTGACCCTGCCTAATAAGCAGCTCAGTGTCAAATATGAGGAACCTACCTTTCCACCATATAGCTGATACAGTAAAATTGAGATTAAGTTATATACCCTGTTATTCTGTGCTAATGAAGGCCTGTGCTGCTGTAGTGGGCCCACATAGGTCTGTGCAAGGGTCAGAGGTATTAATACTCCATAGACCTCTTATGCCTTTGCCAAGGTAAGAGAATGGTTTCTGCCTTGAGTTCCAAATTTGGTGGGGCCAGCATATTATTTTGTGCATGTTTGTTAATTTATTCCCTCTCCAATGCTGGAAAGATGGCTCAGGGCACTTAGGGAATCCTACTTCTGGCCCAGGGGATGTGTCAGTGTCTGGAGCCAGCTCCAGCTCAGGGCAGAACTGGAGGAAGGCAGGTGAAAAAGAGAGTTTCAGCCCAAAGGAGAGTTTCTAGATCCCTATGACGTAGGTTAGACACAAGTTGCTTATCTTATTTTGATCTAGCGCCGCTTTTCACTGGTTCTGGAGGTGCCACAAGGTTTCTTCCAATGTGGATAACATGTTTTGAACTATTCATGTTACTGTGCTCATGACAGCAGATCCAACTTCCCATGTTCCAATTCCTGCTGAGTCAGGTCTGGCAACTCCTTGCTGCTTCTGAATCTTCTCTCCTTCTCTGGTCCCATTTCTTAACTTTCCCTTTGATGTTCAAGGCTCTTAGAATATCATATAATTGATTCATTTATTTTGGAGAATCTTTGTTTTAAGTAGGACCACAGGAAGCATCTGACTGTTATCTCAACCTCATACCTTTCTACCCACTACGATCAAGTTGAGTCTGACTCATAGCAACCCTGGAGGTCAGAGTAGAACTGCCCCATAGAGTTTCCAAGGAGCTCCTGGTGGTTTTGAACTGCTAATCTTTGTTTAGCAGATGTACTACTTAACCCACTATGTCACTAGGGTTTCCCTCACCCCCTGAGGCCTTATGTTTTTTAAAGGATGGATTATCAATGCCTGCTATATGGGCAAACTCTTCCCAAAATGAAAAGTCTTGTTTCACATTCAAAGTAAGTCTGGTCCAAGATCAGAAGAGCCTTTGAAGTTAGTAGGAGGTCCATGTTCACCTCTGTTCCATGGTCTGCTTGTCAGAGAATATATTCATAAGGGAAAGGTCTGTGCTAGAAACAAAGTTCTTATAAGACTAGAAATATCTACCCACACATGATGTAGACAAAAATTGGAACTTCTTTTTAATTATAAATCTGTATATTACCTACATATTATTGACTGTGTTTCAATAGCCATTATATTGAATTGTATTTCCATCTACTTTGTTTCTGTTACAGGTTTAAACATCCTGAAAATTGGTAAATCTTAAATCAATGACAGGAAACCCTGGTGGTATAGTGGGTTAAGTCCCACCACTGCTAACCACAAGGTCAACAGTTCAAATCCACCAGGCGCTCCTTGAATACTCTGGGGGTCAGTTCTACCCTGACATCCAGGGTTGCTATGAGTTAGACTCAACTTGATCGTAGTGGGTAGAAAGGTATGAGGTTGAGATAACAGTCAGATGCTTCCTGTGGTCCTACTTAAAACAAAGATCCTCCAAAATAAATGAATCAATTACATGATATTCTAAGAAGATCCTCCAAAATAAATGAATCAATTACATGATATTCTAAGAGCCTTGAACATCAAAGGGAAAGTTAAGAAATGGGACCAGAGAAGGAGAGAAGATTCAGAAGCAGCAAGGAGTTGCCAGACCTGACTCAGCAGGAATTGGAACACGGTAGGTTGGATCTGCTGTCATGAGCACAGTAACATGAATAGTTCAAAACATGTTATCCACATTGGAAGAAACCTTGTGGCACCTCCAGAACCAGTGAAAAGCGGCGCTAGATCAAAATAAGATAAGTAACTTGTGTCTCACCTACGTCATAGGGATCTAGAAACTCTCCTTTGGGCTGAAACTCTCTCCTTTTCACCTGCCTTCCTCCAGTTCTGCCCTGAGCTGGAGCTGGCTCCAGACACTGACACATCCCCTGGGCCAGAAGTAGGATTCCCTAAGTGCCCTGAGCCATCTTTCCAGCATTGGAGAGGGAATAAATTAACAAACATGCACAAAATAATATGCTGGCCCCACCAAGTTTGGAACTCAAGGCAGAAACCATTCTCTTACCTTGGCAAAGGCATAAGAGGCGTATGGAGTATTAATACCTCTGACCCTTGCACAGACCTATGTGGGCCCACTACAGCAGCATAGGCCTTCATTAGCACAGAATAACAGGGTATATAACTTAATCTCAATTTTACTGTATCAGCTATATGGTGGAAAGGTAGGTTCCTCATATTTGACACTGAGCTGCCTATTAGGCAGGGTCGCCATGAGTCGGATCCGACTCGATGGCACTTGGCTTGGCTAAATCAATGACAGTTTCAGCAAATCAAAGCACAGATGTTGCTTTATTATCCATAAGAGAAGATATTTTCTTTGTCTTCATTGAATATAGACTGAAATATTTTTGCTTAGTGAGCCAACAGTTCTGTGTTGTCTCATCTGTTTTTCATTAGTATTCATGTTACTCTTAAGCAACAGCAACGTTGTAATTTTTTTGTCTCTCTCGATATCAAGTCATAACCTGTTCTGTAATTCTTTCAAACAGAAGTTCCTTGACCTGAAGTCAAAATTAATCAAATTAATTTTTTTATGTAAGATAGTCTCTGATATAGTTGAGGAAACATCTGTAATCTTCTCTCCTGTTTTTCAGCCCTAGTATCTTCTTTCTCCTGGGCTGAGCATCCTCAGCTCCCCCCATGAACATTTCACATGACGTTGTTTTGAGTCACCTCACCTTCCCAATGACTCCTTATGGCTCTGCTCTGACCCTGTGTGTGTACCTCCTCAGAAAGAATAACAGTAGTCCAAAAGTATGATCATTAGTATCTTACTAATATCACAGCAGATGGCTTTAACAAAGATAAGTTTATTCTTACACAGTCCAGTAGGCTAAAAGTCTGAATTCAGGCTGTCTGTTCCAGGGGAAGGTTTTCCCTCTTTGTTAGTGCTGGAAGAAAGTCCTTGCATTGCATCAGCCTTTTTCAGGCTGAGAACATCTTGACTCAAGAACCTCAGGTCAGAAGGATACCCTCTGCTCTCGGTGCTGCTTTCTTGATGATATGAGGTCTCCCTGTTTGTTGCTTCCCTTTCCTTTTATCTCTTGTAGGATAAATGTTTAAAAGATGGTACAAGCTGCACTCTAGGGAAATTCTATTTACATTGGAGCACGGAGGTCATTTTAGAAAGGGTGTTACAGTTCTACCCTAATTCTCTTTAACATAATGGAATCCTACTAACCACAGGCAGAGGTTAGGATTTACAGCATAGGAAAATCACAAAATACAGGACACTCACGATACTGGGAATCATGGCCCAGCCAAATTGTTGTGCACATTTTGGGGCAGGGGGACACAATTCAATCCGTGACAATTAAGAAAACATTTTCGTTGTGGTAGAGACTAAGTTGCCCTGGTGGCATAGTGGTTGAGCACTTGGCTGCTAACCAAAAGGTCAGTGGTTCAAACACACCAACTGCTCCATAGGAAAAATATGTGACAGTCTGCTTTTGTAAAGATCACAGTCTTGGAAACCCTCTGGAACTGTTCCATTCCGTCCTATAAGGTCACTATGAATCTGATTTGGCTTGACAGTGGTTTGGTGGAGACTAATTGTTCAACAAAATCCATCCCATTTTCTTCCCTCATGATACAATTATAGTTATGCCCCTGGCTACCCAGTCAGCCTGTGTTTCTCACCTCTCCTGCAGCTGAGTGCAACATGTGACTGAGTTCTCACCAATGGACTCAAATCTACTTCTCAGCCTGCTCCTTAAGACATGTACTCCTTCCTGTTCTTTTGTTTCTTTCTCTGACTGTAAGTGATGACTGGAGCCAACTTGGAAGCAATGTGTTGAAAATCACAGAGCTGTCCTCTAGGCTTGAAACCAGAATAACTTCTCACAGGGGAAAAATAAACTTCTATTTTATTTTCTTTCGTGGACATTGAGGGTTCTTTTTATAACAGCATGTTCTTTGCCTAATATATGCACTTCTACAACCCACACTTGCTTTAGAATCTATACTTGTATGACTGCAATCTAAAATTACATTGTTATTTACAACCTTTACAATGATTTTGAGTAAAAAAAAATAGCCCAGATGTGTAACAGATACCACATTTGTGCTCTGCTGTCTTCTGTATGGTGGCTTTACCTCAGGATAGTAGACAACCCTCTTGGTAACCAGATGGTTACTACAGTCCAGGCATTACATGAACTAACATAATGTCTATGAAAGAAAGAGTCTTTATCCTCCACTCTTACTATTTAAAAAAAAAGTAAGAAAGGAAAGAATAGTCATTGAAACAGTCCCAACTCATGGCAACTCCTTGTGTTCCATAGCATTTTCAATAACTGATTTTTTAAATTTTTTAAGTTATGATTAAGTGAAAGTTTACAATTCAAGTCAGTTTTCAGTATAAATCCCCAAGCACCTGCAACACTGCAACCTTCTCTGCTCTCCTCACCCTATGATAGCACTTTACTTCCAGTATCCATCCAACCAACACTGTCCCCTCCTGTCCACACTTTTCTCTCCCCTCTAAAAAAAACCAGTAAGAGAGCCTCATATATATGTTAAGTGATAAATTATACATACTACGTGTATCACTCTGTGTCCCCAAGTCCAGTCCATTCTTTGTTCAATAGCTGATTTTTAAGAATTAGATTACCAAATCTTTCTTCTGAGAAACCTCTGGGTGGACTTCAATGTCCAACCTTGCAGTTAACAGCTGAACTCTTCAGTGTTTGCACCACCTAGAGACTACTATCTTGTTGTTAGGCATGAGGAACTTTTTCAGAAAGTTGCCAAGATTTCCTTTTACACTTATCCTTAACTGATCATTGGTAGCCATATGGTATTTCCATGAATTATTTAGACTCATCAACTGGGATAGGCAAGATTAAGGTATCAGCCACCATGACAACAACGAAATTTTAGAGGGCTCAATACCATTTGTTAAATTTTGTTTTAAATTCCTTTGATAAGCAGTGCTTTTACTTCTCTACTTCTTCTCCATGATGGTGCTATTTATTTTGCAGGCTTTAGGTAGTTCTTGATATTTATTTTTAATTTTTTTTATTGTGGTAAAGTGAAAGTTTACAATCCAAGTCAATTTGCCATTGAAAACCCCAGGTGCCTGCATCTCTGCCACTCTATTGCTCTCCTTCCAGTATCTACTCAGCCAACACTGTGCCCTCCTCTTCCCTCTAAAAAGAAACCAGTAAGACAACTTCACATATATATTAAATCATAAAGCACACATACAACATGAATTACTCTGTGTCCCCGGGTCCAGTCCATTCTTTGTCTGAAATGCTGATTTAGTACTGATTTCAGATCTGGGCTAGCAGCAAACCTAGAGGCCCTGTTCTCAGGGTACCCTCCAGGTTGTCAGACTGTCAATCTGAACTTTTAATAGAATTCTTGATCTGCACATTTTTTTATCCTGTGTTCCCTATCAGGGCTGTCTCTGGTGGTGGCTGGGCACTGTCTAGTTCTTCTGGTCCCGTGCTGATGCAGTCTCCCCATCTTACGGGTCCTTCTGTTTCCTGTGCTTGTTTTTCCTCATGTCACTGATGTTCTCAGCTGTCATCTGTTCTAGGTGGGTTGGGACCAATTGATACGGCAGATGGCAGCTTGCTGGCTTTCAAAACCCCAGATACCACTCACCTATATGTGGTACAGAAGACTCTTAGAAATAGACTAGTTATGCCAATTGACCTCAATGTCCCCTGAAGAAATGGTCCACAGGCCCCTGCCACTGCTACTCAGTCCTTTGAATTACTGAGTTGAATTTAGAAAATCTTTTAGCTTATGGTATAGTCCTGTTATGCTGACCTACCTTTTACCGTGTGCTGTCACTCCCTTCACCTAACCACATTCCTAGCAACTAACCAATCTTGGAAAAACTCTCTCTCTGCCTCCCCACCCTTGTAGTCATCAAAGAGTATTTTCTGAGGTCAGGTACAAGATGGTGGACTAGTCACATGTCTCCTCAATTCCTTCTAAGAACTAAGGCCTAGAAAAACAATTGAATGGAGCAAAACAGACCTTCTGGGATCCCCAAGATCAGCTGTAGTGTTGTGAGATTAGACTAGGTGACATAAAAGGGAAAACTACCTTTGTAGGAGGCAAGATGGCAGTACCAAGAGTCCAACTCCTGCTGGCACAGCAGCTAAGAGGCTTACAGGTGTGGATGCCATCTTTGTTGATCAGGAGACTGAGACTGGGACTGGGACTGGGACTGCTGAGCCTGAGAGCCTGTCAGGGGCCAGCTGCCATGCTGAACTGCAACGCCTAAGTAGACAGTGTCTTTTGCAGCAGACAGGTTGTATTCAGGGGACTCTGAGGCCAGTTGGCTTAACTAGTCTATTGCTAAAAGCGTTTCCTGCACCCTGTGTTGGTGAGTGGCATCTGGGGTCTTAAAAGCTAGCAAGTTGCCATCTGAGGTACACCAAATGGTCTCAACCATCTGGAACAGATGATCACCAAGAACAACAAAGATATGAGAAAAAAAAAGAGCTCAGGAGACAGAAAGACCCATATGAATGGAAGACTGTATCAACATGAGACCAGAAGAACCAGATGGTGTCCAGCCACCACCAAAGTCAGCCATGACAGGGGACACAATGTAAAGTCCCCAAGGCAATACAGGAAAAAGAGATGTGCAGCCCAAGAACTCAACTAAAAGACTTGAACTGATAGTTCAATAGCCTGGAGGATCCCCTGGGAACATGGCCCCTAGACCTGCTGTTGTCTCTGAACAGAGCCAGTCATGAGGTCAGTTCTTCAAACAAGAATGGGCTGTACTTGGAGACACAGCGTGACCATACAGTGTGTGTACTTTATGGTTCTATGCATTTATAGGAGGCTGTCCTATTGGTTTCTTTCTAGATGGGAGAGAAGAAGGTGGAGGAGGGGGGATATATGTGTTTTTAGAGGATACTGGATATATAGAGTGAAAAAGAGTGTGCTGTTACCAGGAGGGGAGAGCAGAGGGAGGTGCAGATAGGTGGGGTGTGCTGTTACCAGGAGGGGAGAGCAGAGGGAGGTGCAGATAGGTGGGTATGCAAAAGTGATTTGGATTGTACGTCTTCATTTAATCACGATTTTAAAAAGGGAGAAAAGATAAGGAAAAAAAGCATGTGGGACTCTAGAAAAAGTAGTAATCTACAACTATTTGGAGTTCCTGAACATGGAAGGATAGCAGAAAGTACAGACAGAATTGTTGAGGAGTTGCAGACAGAAAACTTCCCTGACATCATGAAATAAGAGAACATAGATACTTAAGATGCTTATCTCACTCCACAAAAGGTAGACCCCCAAACAAGCACACCAAAAAATATGTAAAACTTTTGGGGAGGGAGAATAGGAGAAAATCAGCAGAATCCATAAAATTAAAAAAAAAAAAAAAAACTGATAAACTGGACACCAAGAACCAAGCACACCAGGACATATTATAATCGAGCTTAATAAGATGAAATAAAAGGAGAGGCTCTTAAAGGCTACTAGGACTAAATCAAAACTGGAATACAAAGGGAAGCCCTGTAGGCTGTACTCTGACTTCTCAGCAGAAACCATGTTGGCAAGAAAGCAATAGGATGACCCCTACAAAGGCTTGAAGGAGAAAAAACTTCCAATCAGGAGTTAAATGTCCTGCAAAATTGTCTCTGAAATATGATGGTGAAATTAAGACCTTCATGGATAAGCAGAAGCTTAGAGACTTTACAAAACCTAGAAATACTGAAAGAAGCTCTTGTATTAGAAAAATCAGTAACATCAGATATATACTCAATGATGCAATGCAGGACACAGCATTCAGAGTCTTAATCAATTAGGGAAGTCACAAAGCTCATTCAAAGCTAAAATATTGCAACTAGGGAAACAGAGATCTTAGCATGTAAATTATGACATCATCACACTCTAAAGAGAGATATATTACACTATTTATAACCCTTTCAGATGGAGAGCAAGTTAAGGAGATATACAGAATTTGAATCTTGATTTAAACATAGAACATTAAGAGGGAACAAAGGCATAGCCACAAAGCAAATTAACAATACTAAATATCAAAACAAGAAACATAGCACAGGAGTTTCAACAGACACAAAGCAAACACTGAAAAATGATAAAAAGGAAACCCATAAAGAAAAATGACCCAGAACAGAATATTAAATGAAACAAAGAAAACATCAACAACACAGAAACAAAGGCACCAAAATGACAACACTAAATATATATCCATCAATGATTACACTGAATGTAAATGGCTTGAATGCTCCAATAAAGAGACAGACAGTAACAGGTTGGATCTAAAACCATGATCCGTCTATATGCTGCTAAGAAGAAACACACCTTAAAGATACGAACTAACTGGAAATCAAAGGATGGAAAAATATGTACCAAGCTAACAAGATGCAAAGAAGAGCACAAGTGGCAATACTAATCTCAGATAAAATAGATTATAATATAAAATCCACCATCGTGGGCAAGGATTGTCACCATTTGTTGCTAAAAGATTCAACATGTAAGGAGAATATAACAATAGTAAATATTTATGCACCCAATATCAGAGCATTTAAATACATTGAACAAATGCTGACAACATCTAACAATGAGATAGATGACTCTACAGTAATATTAGGAGACCTCACCACTCCACTTTCAGTAATAGATCATCCAGAATAAAAGCTCAATAAAGACACAAAAGATCTTATTGTGACAATCAACCAACACAACCTCACTGACATATACAGAACTGCTTACCCAGCAACAGACACGTACGCTTTCTTTCCCAAAGTACATGGAACATTCACCAGAATAGATCACTTATTAGGCCACAAAGTAAGTCTCAACAAAATCCAAACCACTGAATTATTGCAAAGCACCTTCTCAAACCATAAAATCATAAAAGTTGAAATCAGTAGCATAAAAAACATGGGTAGAAGTTCGAATTCATTGAAATGGAACTGAAATTTCAAAAGGTAGAGAAGAAATCAAAGATGCAATAAAGTAATTCTCAGAATCAAATGAGAGCGAAAACACATCGTACCAGAAGCTATGTGATACAGCAAAAACAGTGCTCAGAGGTCACTTTATCTCCATAAATGCACACATCTGTAATGAAGAAAGAGCCCAAACCAAAGACTTAAACATACAATTTGAATAAGTAGAAAGAGAACAACAAAAGAACACCTTGGGCACCAGAAGAAAACAGATAATAAAAATCAGAGCAGAATTAAATGAATTAGAGAATAGAAAAACAATTGAAAGGATTAACAAAACCGAAAGCTGTTTTTTTGTTTCTTTGTTTGTTTGTTTTTGGCTAAACTTACAAAAGAAAAGCAGGAGAGGAAATAAATAACCTAAATAAGAAATGAGACGGGAGATGTCACAACAGAGCCAACTGAAATTAAAAATATAACAGAATACTATAAAAGACTGTACTCCAACAGATATGAAAACCTAGAGAAAATGAACAAATTTCTAGTTTTACATCACCTACCAAAATTATCACAAAGAGAAGCAGAACAAATTAATAAGCCCATCACAAAAGAAGAGATAGAAAAACTAATAAAAAAAATAAAAAAGAAACTACCAACTAAAAAATAAATCCTGCCCAGGTGGCTTCACTGGAGAATTCTACCAAACTTTTAGAGAGAGTTAATTCCAATACTAATGAGGCTATTTCACAGCATGGAATAGAGTGGAATACTCCCAAATTCATTCTGTGAAGCCAGCATAACCCTGGTACCAAAGCCAGAGAAAGATCCTACAAAAAAAGAAAATTATAGACCAATATCACTCTTGAACCTAGACACAAAAATCTTCAACACAAAATTGTAGCCAATGGAATTCAACAACATATCAAAAAAATAATTCATCAGGGGGGCGGAGTCAAGATGGCCGACTAAGCCCATGTCTCCTTATATCCCTCTGGAAACCAAGACCTGAATTGACAATCAAACAGAGCCTTCTGATCACCTAATCAGCCTGAGGACGCGGCACAGAGCTGTTAATTGGGACTTCATACCAAAACCTCCTTTCTTTCTCTGACTCCCGCTCCTGGCTAGCCCCGGCTCTCACGGACGGAAGGTAAACGCACCATTTTGACTTTTTTTTTTCCTGTCTCGGATGGCGGGTGGAGATGGGTCTTGCCCGGCAGCTGGACTCAGACAAGCTGCTGGGGGATAGGCAGGCGAAATTCCCATATTCTGAGAGCCAGGCTCGGGACTCTGTTAATCTAGCCACGTTGAGCCTTTCGTTTTGTAGCTGCCTCAGCGGGGTTTGTACGAGCTCCGCGGTCAGGGTGCGGGAGGCCATGTTGGTACCGAGATTTTAGCGGGACCTCGTTCTTAGCCTGGAAGCCAACGCCTGCAAACGGGACAGTGCTTCTCTGTCAGAAAAGTAGTGATTTTGCATAGTGCTGTCTACGTTGGGGGCCCTGCAACAGAAGCAGAGGAATCACTACCTGTCGGCACCTTTAGCCCCTCTGTCTGCTGCCTGTGTGGAAGACGCCATCTTGGGTATGGTGGCCGCAGCTGGACCTAATTCTTAGCTTGGGAGCCAGAGCCTGCCCACAAGAGAGCGCTTTTCTATCACAAAACCAGTACTCAACGCAGTGTTGGACAAGGCTAGGCTCTGTCAGCAGAGGCCACCAGGGCAGTAGCATTGCTATATTCTGAACTAGTTTGTTATCATCTGGAGTGGGATATAGTGGCGCTTACTTCGTCAGATGAGAAGAGGGACCTCTACACCTGAAAACCTAACTGACTTGTGAACCGGTCAGACACCTTTTGCTTTACATTTGAAGACAGCCCAGAGAAACATTTGCAATCCATCCTCACAGTACCTCTTCCAGCCTCTATATACTCACATGGGACCCAAAAAGCAACAGACAATTGTGGCATACAAGCAATCACTCATGGCTTCAGAAGGCTCCCAAACAAAGCAACCAAGGAGTTTTCCAGATGAAGAAACTTTTATGAAAGCATCAGGAAGTGAATACAAATTGATTATATACCAATTGATTATACATATGATTATCTAGACCTTGTACAAAATGCAGCAGAACAAAATGAAAAATTAAGCAAGTTGTTCAACCTGATGGAACACCAGTACTCTGAAATCCAACAGATCAAGAAGAAAATCAAACACACAGAAACGTCCATGCAAAGCCAAGAAAACAGAATGGAACAAATGGAAAAAAGAATTTCTGACTTGGAAGACAGAGCTACTGATGCCAGTGTCTATGAGCAGAAATCACAAAAAAGAAGCAAGAAAAATGAAGAAACATTAAGAAGGATGTGGGACTCTATTAAGAGGAATAACCTTCGATTAATTGGAGTCCCTGAACAGGGTGAGACATCTGAGAACACAGAGAGTATTGTTGCTGAGCTGCTGAAAGAAAACTTCCCAGAAATCATGAAGGAAGAGAATATAGACATCTCAGATGCATATCGTACGCCACCCAATATAGATCTCAAAAGAAAGACTCCAAGACATATTATAATCAAGCTTAACAAAATGAAACATAAGCACCAACTCTTAAAGGCAGCAAGACTCAAGGCAAAGCTAACATTCAGAGGGAAACCCTGTAGGCTCTCGTCAGATTTCTCAGCAGAAACCATGCTGGCACGGAGACAGTGGCATGACACATTCAAAGTCTTGAAGGAGAAGATCTTCCAACCAAGAATTATATATCCTGCAAAACTATATTTCAAATACAAAAATGAAATTAAGACATTCCCAGATAAACAGAAACTCAGAGACTTTGTAAAAACCAAACCCAAACTACAAGAAATACTGAAAGAAGTTCTTGGCTTTGGCTTAGAAGAACGAAACCACTAACTTTATATTTTAGAACAACACACTACTCAATACACATTTAGGGAAGGCTCCAAAGTAAATCACAGCTTTGATTTGGAAAGAAGCAATCCAGTGATCATCATGAAAACTATGGTGTCATCATAATAAAAGAGGGATGTACTACAGTTGTTATAGTCCTTGCAGATGGAGAGGAAGATGACCAGACTGGTAGTAATTAAAATTGGGTTTATAAATAGTTTATTAAGGGGATTCATAGGGGCAGCTGTAAAGCACAACAAAGATGTATTATACCATTTCAAGAAATCTAACACACGAGTCTCAACAACTATAAAACCAGCTCTGAAAAAGGTGAAAAATCAACTCACAAAAAAGAGTGTCTGAGAACAGACTAATAAGAACAACAGAGAAAACATCAACATAAAAATAAACATATCACAATGGCAGCAGTGAACACATACCTATCAATAATTACATTGAATGTGAATGGACTGAATGCTCCAGAAAAGAGACACCGAGTGTCATCTTGGATCAAAAGACACGACCCATCCATATGTTGTCTACAAGAAACTCACTTGAGACCTAAAGACAGGAACAAACTGAAAATTAAAGGATGGAAGAATATATATCAAGCTAACAATGAACAAAGAAGAGCAGGGGTGGCCATTCTAATCTCAGACAAAATCAATTTTAATGTCAAATCCACCATCGTGGACAAAGATGGACACTATTTATTGCTGAAAGGTTCAGTACACAAGCAAGACTTAACTATATTAGACATTTATGCACCTAATGTCAGAGCACCTAAATATGTCGAAGAAACACTGACTATGCTCAAAAGAGAGTTAGATGACTCCACAATAATAGTGGGAGACTTTAACACTCCACTCTCATTACTAGACAGATCATCTAGAAAAAAGCTCAGTAAAGATACAGAAGACCTCATTGACACAATTGACCAACTAAATCTCATTGATATATACAGAACTTTCCACCCCTCAGCAGACAACTACACCTTCTTCTCCAGTGCACATGGAACATTCTCCAGAATTGACCATGTGATAGGCCATAATGCAATGCTCAACAAAATCCATACCGTTGAATTACTGCAAAGCATCTTCTCAGATCATAAAGCCATAAAAGTTGAAATCAATAGCAGAAAAAGCATAGATAGAAAGTGGAACTCTTGGAAACTGAACAACATCTTGCTCAAAAAAAAAATGGGTTATAGAGGAAATCAGGGATGAATTAAAGAAATTCATGGATTCCAATGAGAACGAAAACACTTCCTACCAGAACCTATGGGATACAGCCAAAGCAGTGCTCAGAGGTCTGTTTATCTCCGTAAATGCACACATCTGGAAGGAAGAAAGAAACCAAATCAAGGAACTAACTCTACAGCTTGAACAAGTAGAAAGAGAACAACAGAGGAACCCCTCGGGCACCGGAAGAAAGGAGATCATAAAGATTAGAGCAAAGCTAAATGAATTAGAGAATAGAAAAACAATTGAAAAAATTGAAAAGACCAAAAGCTGGTTTTTTGAAAAGATCAACAAAATTGATAAACCACTGACTAAACTTACTAAAGAAAAGCAGGAAAGGAAACAAATAACCCAAATTAGAAATGAGAACGGAGTTGTCACCACAGATACAACAGAAATCAAAAATATCATAACAGAATACTATGAAAGACTGTACTCTAACAAATTTGAAAACCTAGGGGAAATGGAAAAATTCCTTGACTCATACCACCTACCTAAATTATCACAACGTGAAGCAGAACAACTTAATAAACCCATCACAAAGGAAGAGATTGAAAAGGTCATCAAAACACTGCCAACCCAAAAAAGTCCGGGCCCAGATGGCTTCAGGGAAGAATTCTACCAAGCATTTAGAGAAGAGTTATCCCCAATACTACTGAAACTATTTCACAGTATAGAAAGGGATGGAGTACTCCGAAACTCATTCTATGAAGCCAGCATAACCCTGATACCTAAGCCAGGGAAAGATCCAACAAAGACAGAGAACTACAGACCGATATCACTCATGAACCTAGATGCAAAAATCTTCAACAAAATTTTTGCCAACAGAATACAACAACATATCAAGAAAATAATCCATCATAACCAAGTGGGATTCATACCAGGGATGCAAGGCTGGTTCAACATCAGGAAAACAATTAATGTGATTAACCACTTAAATAACACAAAAGACAAAGATCACCTGATTTTGTCCACTGATGCCGAAAAGGCATTTGATAAAGTCCAACACCCATTCATGCTAACAACTCTTAGCAAAATGGGCATAGACGGCAAATTCCTCAAAACAATAAGGGCCATTTATACAAAGCCAATTGCCCACATCATCCTGAATGGAGAGAGACTGAAAGACTTTCCCCTGAGATCAGGAACTAGACAAGGATGCCCACTGTCACCTCTCCTATTCAACATTGTGCTAGAAGTTCTAGCCAGAGCAGTTAGACAAGACGAAGAAATAAAGGGCATCTGCATCGGCAAAGAGGAAGTTAAAATCTCCCTGTTTGCAGATGATATGATTGTATATGCAGAGAACCCTAAGGAATCTATAAGTAAGCTACTCAAACTGATAGAAGAGTTCAGCAAAGTTTCGGGATACAAGATAAACATAAGTAAATCAGTAGGTTTCCTTTATACCGTCAACGAGACTGTTAAGGAGGAAATTATGAAATCAATACCATTTAAGATAGCCCCTAAGAAGATAAAGTACCTAGGAATTAATCTAACCAGAGAAACAACAGACCTTTACAAAGAGAACTACAAGCCCTTACTACAAGAAACTAAGAGAGACTTAGATAAATGGAAAACCTACCCTGCTCATGGATAGGAAGACTTAACATTGTGAAAATGTCTATTTTACCCAAAGCAATTTATTTATATAATGCAATCCCAATACAAGTTGCAGCATCATTTTTTAATGAGATGGAGAAACAAATCACCAATTTTGTTTGGAAAGGGAAGAAGCCCCAGATAAGTAAGGTACTACTAAAGAAGAAGAACACACTGGGAGGCCTCTCATTACCTGACCTTAGAACATACTACACTGCCACAGTGGTCAAAACAGCCTGGTACTGGTACAAGAACAGACAGATCGATCAATGGAACAGAATTGAGACCCCAGAGATGACACCATCTGCCTATGAACAGTTGATATTTGACAAAGGCCCTAAGACATTAAACTGGGGTAAAAACAGTCTCTTCAACAAATGGTGCTGGCAAAATTGGTTATCCATCTGCAATAAACTGAATCAAGATCCGTATCTTACACCTTATACAAAAACCAACTCCAACTGGATAAAAGACCTAAATATCAAACCTAAAACGCTAAAGTTCATCCAAGAAAAGGTAGCAACAACAATGGAAGTTTTAATACACAATGAGGACAGACTCCAAAATCTGTCAAACAAACCTCAATCAACAGAAGAGAAAATAGATAAATGGGAACTATTAAGAATCAAACACTTTTGCTCATCCAGAGACTTTATTAATAGAATTAAAAGTACACCCACAGAATGGGAAAAAATATTTGGCAACTCTATGTCAGACCGACGCCTGATCTCCATAATCTATAGGATACTACAAAATATCAAGAATAAGAAGATAAACCATCCAATTAAGCTATGGGTAAAGGAGATGGACAGACACTTCACTAAAGAGGAGATCCAGGCAGCCAAGAAACACATGCGGACATGTTCACGATCTTTAGTTATTAAAGAAATTCAAATCAAGACAACAATGAGATACCATCTCACCCCAACAAGATTGGCCATGATCTAGAAAGCACAAAACAACAAATACTGGAGAGGCTGTGGAGAAAGTGGAACCCTCCTACACTGTTGGTGGGGTTGCAAAATGGTCCAGCTTCTTTGGAAGGCAATCTGGCGCTTCCTTAAAAAAACGGATATTGATATACCATTTGACCCAGTAATTCCACTACTTGGAATATATCCTACAGATTCAAGGCCTTTCACAACACCAACGGACACATGCACCGGAATGTTTATCGCAGCACAGTCCACGATAGCAAAAAGGTGGAATCAACCCAGATGCCCAACAATAGAAGAATGGATAGGTAAACTGTGGTACATATACTCAATGGAAAACTACGCGATGATAAAGAATAACGATGATTCCAGGAAACATCTCCTAACCTGGTTTCAACTGGAAGACATTATGTTGAGTGAAAGTAGTCAGCGACAAAAGGACAAATGCTGTATGAGACCTCTACGATAAGATCTCAAAAACAGACTTGTGTATAGAAGAAAAGACTCTTTGACAGCTGCAAGGGAGGGGAGGGAGGGAGGGCGAGGGGGGCAGGGTTTCGTTACTAGCAATCTAGTTGGGAGAAAGCGGTGACAGCATACATTAGGAACAAGAACAACATTAAGTGGACTTCAGCATAACTTGAGTACTCCTTCCATCTTAACTCAATATTGCAAGGATAGAGTAGCTGGGGCGGGGGGCGGGGGACCATGCTCTTAGGCGAATTCCAGGCCAACTGGCACAACTAGCGTTTTGCTAAGAGAGCTCTCTGCACCCCACATTGGTGAGTGGTTTCTGGGGTCTTAAAAGCTGCCAAGCTGCCATCCGAGGACACAGCAAATGGTCCCAACTCAGCAGGAACGGATGCTCACCGAGGGCCAAAATATCATGCGGTAAAGACAACTGAGAGGACGGAGAGACCCACAAGAGTGGGTGCCTACATCCACCTGGGACCGGAAGAACCGGATGGTGCCCGGCCACCACCAGTGACAGCCATGACGGAGCTCACAGAGAGGAGCCTCACTGGCAACACAAGATTAAAAAGAGGTGCATCCTGAGATCTCCACTAAAAGACCTCAATTGATGGTCCAGCGGTTTTGGGGTTCCTCTGAGAGCATGGCCCCCAGCTCTGATGCTGCCCGTTCCCATAAATTATAACAAAGGTCCACTCTTTGGACAGGAATGGAATGGACTTGGCAATGCAGAGTAACCATATGTTGGAAGCACTTTATGGTTCTATACATCTATAGGATATCATCTTGCAGACCTCTGGCTGGAGGAAGGGGAGTGGACGGAGAGGAGGGGAAAGGAGACTGCTGGGAGGATGAGACATGTATGGAGCAGAGAGGAATAGTGTGCTGTCATCAGACAGGGAGAGCAGTGGAAGCTGCATATAGGGGGGCATGTAAATTTACATGTGAATGTACATTTTCACTCAGTTATGTTAAATAAAAATAAAAATAAAAAAAATAATAATAATAATTCATCATGACCAAGCTGAATTCATACCAGGGATTCAGGGCTGGATTAACATCATAAAAATATTTGTGTGATCAACCATATAAATGAGACAAAGGACAAGAATTCCTGATTTTGTCATTGATGCAGAAAAGACATTAGACAAAGCCTAACACCAATTCATGTTAAAAACTCTCAGCAAAATAGGAATAGAAGGGAAATTCCTCAATGCAATAGGGGCATCCACACAAAGCCAACCTCCTATGTAATCCTGAATGGAGAGAGAATAAAAGAATCCCCCCTGAGAATGGGAACTAGACAAGGATGCCCACTGTCACCACTTCTATTCCACACTGTGCTACAGATTCTAGCCAAAGCAATCAGACAAGACAAAGAAAGGGTATCGACATCAATAAAGAAGTAAAAATATCCATATTTGCAGATGATGTGCTCATATACACAGAGAACCAAACCTAAAGAATCTGTAAACAAACTACTGGAACTAATATAAAAGTTCAGCAAACTGCCAGGATATATGATAAACATAAATAAATCTGTAAGATTTATTTACCAACAAAGAGATCATCAAAGAGGAAATCACCAAATCAGTACAATTTACTGTAGCCCCTAAGAAGATAAAACATCCAGGAATAAATCTAACTAGAGAAGCAAGAGACTTATACAGGGAAAATTACAAGACCCTACTGCAAGAAACCAAAAGAGACTTACATAAGTGGAGAGACCTGTCTTGCTCATGAATAGGCAGACTCAACATTGTGAAAATGTCTGTTTTAACCAAAGCAGTCTACATATATAATGCAATCTCAGTACAAATTCCAGTGTCATTTTTCTCATGAGATGGAGAAGCAAATCACCAACTTTGTTTAGAAAGGGAAGAAACCCCAGATAAGTAAAGCACTATTTAACAAGAGAAACACAGTGGGAGGCCTCACACTACCCGACCTCACTACACTCTCACAGTAGTCAGAACAGCCTGGTACTGGTACAAAAAGAGACCAATGGAGCAGAATAGAGTACCCAGAAATATCAACATCTTCCTATAAGTAGCCAATATTTGACAAAGGCCCAAAGGTGGACTGAGGTAAAAGCAGTCTCTCTAACAAATAGTGTTGGCAAAATTGGATATCTTTCTGCAAAAAACTGAAATAAGACCCATACTTCACACCTTACACAAAAACTAACTAAATATCAAACCTAAAACAATAAAGGTTGTGCAAAAAAAAATAGGGACAACAATGGAAGTTCTAATACGTGGTTTAGAGACTACAAAATCTCACCAACAATGCACAAACAACACAAGGGAAATTAGACAAGTGGGAATTACTAAAAATCAAACATTTATGCTCATCCAAAGACTTCATCTAGAGAGTTAACAGACTGTCTAGAGATGGGGGAAAAATTGGCAACTACATATCAAATTGATGTCTGATTTCCATAATCTACAGGTACTGCAAAATATCAACAATTAAAAGATAAATAACCCAATTAAACAATGCACAAAGGAGATGAACAGACACTTCACCAAAGAAAACATCTAGACACCAAAAAGACACATGAGGAATTGCTCACGATCATTATCTATTAGAGGAATCCAAATTAAAACTACGTGAGATACCATCTCACACCAGCAAGGTTGGAATAATTCAGAAAACACAAAACAACAAGTGCTGGAGAGGCTGTTGAGAGATCCTACACTGCTGGTGGGAATGCAAAATGGTACAAACTCTTTGGAAAGCCATTGGCACTTTCTTAAAAAGCTAGAAATAAAAATACTGTATGATCCAGCAACCCCACAGCTTGGAATATATCCCGCAGAAATAAGGGCCATCACACAAGCAGATACATGTGCATAGATGTTTATTGCAGCAGTGTCCATGATAGCAAAAAGATGGAATCAACTTAGGTTCCCATCAACAGATGAATGGATAAACAATCTGTGATACATTTACACGGTGAAACATTATACAATGGTAAAGAACAATGATGATTTTAAGAAGCAGCTCATAACCTGGTTTCAACTAGAAGACGTGCTGAGTGAAATCAGTTAGCTGCAAAAGGACAAGCTATTGTATGAGACCTCTGCTATAAGGACTTAAAAATGGACTTATGCACGGAAGAAAAGAATTTTTGATAGCTACAGGGTGGTGAGAGAGGGACAGGGTTGTTCATAGCCAATAAGAATTAGTTAAGTGAAAGGAATGACAGCACACGGTAGAGGGTCAATCACATAACTGAACTACACCATAAATTTAAAGGCTTTGTAACCTCAACTGCACATTTCAAAGGACAGAATTGCAAGGGCAAGAGTCTGGGGACCATGTTTTCAGGGGACATCAAGGTCAATTGGCATAACTGGTCTTTTGTAAGGCAAGTTGCATCTGAGGAACTGCAACTGGTCCCAATCCACTTAGAACAAATGATAACCAAGAACATCAAAGACATGAAGGAAAATTAGCCTAGGAGATAGAAGGACCCATATGAATGGGAAACTGCATCAGCATGAGACAAGAATCAGAAGGTGCCCAACCACCACCAAAGGCAACTGTGATGGGGGATACAATGTAGAGTCACTAATGGAGCACAAGAAAAAGGTGTGCGGTTCAAGAACTCTACCAAAAGACCAGAACTGGTGGCTCGGCAACCTAGAGGGTCCCCTGAGAACATGGTCCCTAGACTTGCTGCTGGCCTAGACCTGAAACCAGTACTAAGGTCAACTCTTCAGGCAAGAATGGACCAGACTCAGGGACACAGTGTGAGTATTTGGGGTGTGTACTTTACGGTTTTAGGCATTTATAGGAGGCTGTCCTACTGGTTTCTTTCTAGATGGGAGAGGAGAGGGAGGAGAGGATACTAAAAGAATAAAAAGGAAGAGTGTATTGTCAGGATGAGGAGAGCCGATAGAGGTGCAGATTGGCTGGCGTGCAAAATTGATTTGGATTTTCACTTAATCATGAATAAAAAGAGTGTTTTCTTCTGTGCATAAGTCTTAAGTCCTTATAATCATGGTCTCGTACAACATTTGTTCTTTTGCAGTTAACTAATTTCACTCAGCATAGTGTCTTGCAGTTGATTCCAGGTTATGAAATGTTTCCTAAAATCGTCATTGTTCTTTATCATTGCATAGTGTTCCACTGTATATATATATATATATATATATATATATATATATGTCATGGTATGTATGACTACCCTTATTTCTGTAGGATATATTCCAAGCAGTGGAATTGCTGGATGTGGCTGGATGTGGTATTTCTACTTCTAGCCTTTTGAGAAAGTGCCAAATTGCTTTCCAAAGAGGTTGTACCATTTTACCTTCCCACCAGCAATGTAGAAGAGTTCCAATCTTTCCACGGCCTCTCCAACATTTGTTTTATGTTATTCGAATTAGTGCCAACCTTGTTGGAGTGATATGGTGTCTCACTGTAGTTTTGATTTGAATTTCTCTAATGGCTAATGATTGCAAGCATTTCCTCACGTGTCTTTTGGCTGCCTAGATAACTTTGGTGGAGAAGTGTCTGTCCATAGTTCTTAATAATTATTCATATAAGATTTTATATGTTCAATTCATTGTATGATTCCATGTTAATGCTGTTTAGATTCTAATCCTGCTAACACCTGTGTTAGTCTGCTTCTTGGCTTCAACACTGAATCTAAGAATATTTACCAGACATCTACTGTGTTCTACGTCCTGTGAGTATAAACTAAAAAGCAAATTCTCTGAAGCACTAGGAGTCCAGTAGGGGCAAATAAACAAAAACAGAAGTTTGAGAACAAGCTCAATCAATCAACTGTTCAGTCAGTGGAGACAGACCAGAACTAGGACTGAAAAACCTCCTGAAGCAGAACTCCTCTGAGGGAGAAGAAGCTGCTGACCGTGAGAGAGATTTCCCGTAGTTTTGTTGTTTGGAGTTTTTGTTGTTGTTTGTTTGTTTTCCCTTCATAATGTGTCTGTGTTCATCTTGTTTTGATGTCGGGGTAATGCTGGTCTCACAGAATGAATTGGGAAGGAATACTTACTTTTTAATCTCCAGAAGAGTTTGTATAGAATTGTTATTGTTTCATCCTTAAATGTTTTTTCTTTAAAAGGTTTGCTAAGGGAGTTATCTGGACTTGGAGTTTTCTATTTTAGGAGGTTTTAAAACATGTATTCAATTTTCAACTCAGAGCAAAGTGACATCAGATTGGTTGACAGTCTCTTCATGTCTTCTGTATGCTTGCTAGTTTTCTCAATAATTGAGAAAGGGGCATTGAAACCACTCACTGTCGTGGCAGATTTGTCTATTTCTCCCAAATCTTTTTGTTTCACATCATCCTTGTCTTTTCTTCTGATATAAAGTATCTTTCTCTTACTGCTTTGACATTTTTCTCTCCTTTAGAGCAGTTTGATTGTGATGTATCTCTGCGTGGTTTTCTTCATGTTTCTGTTACTTGTGTTTTGTTGAACTTCTTGAATCTGAGCATTTACAGTTTTCATTCAATTTGGAAATTTTGTGGCCATTATTTCTTCAATTATTTTTTCTGGCCCCATCCTCATAGTTCTTCTGACCTTCCTTGACTACAGCTAAGTATGTAATAGGCCTCTTGAAGTTGTTGTTGTTTTTTTTTTCTTTTAAAACAATTGTGTGTGTGTGTACACACATTTCATTTTGAATAGTTTATTTTGCTCTGTCTTCAAGCTCTCTGTTCTTTACTTTAGCAATGACTAATCTGCCCTTAATCCTATCCAGTATATTTCGTACAATGTAGTCTTAATCCCTGGAAGTTATGGTCTGTTAAATGTCTTCCATAGCTCTACTTAACTTTTTGAATATGTTTAATATAGTTACAATAACTCCTTTATTGTCCTCACTTGCTAATTCTAGCACGTGGGCAATTCTGAGTTCATTTTGATTGACTGAATTTTCTCCTCATAGTGAGTTATGTCTTTCTTATCCGCCTGTTTGAATTCCCAGTATTTTTTTATTCAGTGCCAGACTTGTGAAATTATCTTGTCATGTGCTGGATATGTTTGCATTCCTGTAACTATGAACAAATTACCCTTGTTCTAGGATGCGGTTAAATTACTTGGAAATGGTTAGATCCATTTGACTCTTGCTTTAAGGATTCATTAGGCAAGACAAACCCCAAACCAAACCTGTTGCCATTGAGTCAGTTGCTACTCATGATGACCCCATGTAAAACTGAGCCCCATGGGGTCAATAATCTTTACAGAAGAAGATTGCCAGAACTTTCATAGTGCTGCTGGGTGAGTTCCAGCTGCCAAACTTCGGGTTAGTAGCTGATCATGAACCACTTATGCTGCTGCAGAACTTCATTAGGCAAGACAAGGACAGCTTTAATCTAGGATGAATTATTCCCCACCACTGAGGCAAGACTGTTCTGAATATCCTACTTGGTGGCTCAAGACTTACGAGGCTTTCCACTCCTGGCCCTGTGGGAGTACCAGGTATACTGTTCTAATCCATTTAGTTTGTTCTTTCTCCGTATTTGGATAGGTTCATACATGCATTGATTCATCAGTGCTCTGATGAATATTTGAAGGTGACCTTTGACTGACTGATGGCATTTTCTCTCAGCTGACTGTTTCTCCTCTCTGGTATTCTGTCCTGAAAATTCTGGCTGTTTTGGACTTTCCTGACTGTTATCCCCATTCCCTAAACGCAGAAAGTATCCTGAGCCCTGTCTCGGGTAGCTTTCATGCTGCGGCTTGAAAATACTCTCATACAGTGAGCTGAGGAAACCATATATTTGTTTCTTGTATCAGAGATCATTGCCTGATACCCAGTGTCTTGAAAACCATTTTTTCAAATATTTGTTTCTGATTTTCTTTTGGTTGTTTAAAGTGGGAAGGTAAATTAGTTTCCTGTTACTGAATATCAGCTACAAGTAGTTTCTTAAACAGCAGAGCACACACCTGTCACGTAAGCCAGTCATTCCACTCCTAGAAAATTACTCAAGAGAATTAGAAGTACATGGAAAACTTGTTCACCAGTGTTCACAGAAGCTTTATTTGTAATAGTTCAAAACTGTAAACATTGCAAATGTCAATCAGCAAGTGAATAGCATACAAACTGGTACATCCGTAAAATGAAATACTAACACTCAGTAAAAAAGTAATGAAGAACAATCTATGCTACAGTATGGAAGAACCTCGAAGTAATTATGCTGAGTGAAAGAAGCCAGATATAACATACACACTGAATGATTCCACTGATATGAAATGCCAGGATAAACAAACTGATCTATCATGACAGAAAGCCAATCATTGATTGCCTAGGGAAGGGTTGGGGTGGGAGGAAAGGACTAAAAAGGGGCATAAGGGAACTCTTGGAGTGCTAGGTATGTTCACTTTGTTGATTATGGTGATGGTTTTGTATGTGTGTGTTGGGAGCTCATGGAGACTGCGCCACCAAAATGGCGCCGACCGGAAGGACCGCGCCCTGCCTTAAGCCCTCACCACGGCAGTGTCTGCCCAGCAACTAAGCCAGCTCATCGCCCATTGGACAGTACCCATCCTATCGGCGCCTCGCTCCCTTTGGTATAAAAGCAGTGGTAACAGGAAATAAAGTGTTCCGCTTCTCGTCTCCTGCTGAAACAGTGTCTCGGTCCTCTCCTTTGCAGGCAAAGGGGAACTTGGGCTGCGACATCTGGCGCCCAACGTGGGGCCTGAAGCGACCCTCACCGCGGGGACGCCCGGACAGGTGAGCAGGCAGTTGCCTGGGACGGTATTTACTGGGTCGGTATTAACCGGAGGCTTGTAGATAGCCTGAAATCACATAGACATGGGGAATCAACCTTCTAGCCAGAAATTGGTACACTCCCTGAAAGGCTTGTTTAAATGCAAGGGAGTGGGGATAAAGTCAAGAACCATAGAGGCCTTCTTAAGAGCAGTAGAACAGGCGGCCCCGTGGTTCCTTGTTTCGGGCCACCTCACCTTGGGCGCCTGGAATAAATTGGGGGGAGACCTCACTAGAGAGGACGCTCAAGGCCGCCTCGCCCCTGGGGTGATGAGCGTCTGGATTCTGGTGTTAACCTGTTTGCAGGATGAGACTGGAATCTTCGAAAGGCTATTGACACAGGGACAGGATGCGTTTGAACAGGTACAGGAGGAGGCCTCGAGGAGAGGCGACTCTCCTCAAAACTCAGACAGCGATGAGTCTGGGAGCAGCACAGACAATGGCCCCGAAGATTATCACCCGCGAGATAGGAGCAACCGCTCACGGGGAGTTGAGGGAAAGACCCCTCCGGTTAAGGATAAACCCCCGGACGGGGACCCTGCCTCAGGTTTAGGGGAAGGACTATCAGGCCTGAGGCTCAATCTTCCCTGCCCCTCGCCTTCTGCCCCCCCCTTACAACCCCAACAATACTGACAATGGCAGCACCCCGCGGCGTAGCCTATTGGGGAAGAATTTCTGGCGAGGCTTTAACGCCGCCGCCTTCCTGGTTTTTATTGACGATCAGGGAGATCGCCATCACGAACCTCTAGACTTTAAATTAGTCAAAAACCTAGCAGATGGTGTAAGGGCCTATGGGGCCAGTTCCCCTTTTGTACTGGGTATGTTACGATCCCTGGCGGAGACCGCCCTGACGCCCAGTGATTGGACTAACTTGGCCCGTACCTGTCTGTCTCCGGGTCAATTCCTCGACTGGAGGTCTCTTATGTATGATTATGCCACTGAACAAGCAGCGAAGAACGCTAGTGTCCTTCGTCAGCCTGAATGGACGGTTGAAATGCTGATGGGGTATGGCCCATATGTGAACCAGCAAGCTGAATATCCCCCTCAGGTTTATGAGCAGGTAGGCAAGTTAGCAATAAGAGCTTGGCAGGCCCTCCCTCACAGGGGAGAAGGCGCTGGACAGCTTACAAAAATTTTTCAGAAACCCACAGAAACCTTCTCCGACTTCGTAGCACGTATGTCTGACTCTGTCCAAAAGGTCATGGGTGAATCCCCTAATACCACTGTTTTCTTGAAGCAGTTGGTTTTTGAGCAATGCTCAGAGGAGTGCAGGAAGATTATCACAGCCCATAAGAATAAGGGTTTAGAAGTGTGGCTCCGCCTCTGCCGAGATGTCAACCCTGCTAACTCTGGGTTGGCAGCCGCTGTGGTTGCGGCTATACAAGCCTCATCTACCGTCCCCTCCCGGGGGCCTCAAAAACCCTCGGGATGCTTTAATTGTGGGCACGTCTCCATCTATACTGATGGGTCTAGCTCTGGTCTAGGCAGTATTCATATCCCTGGCCAGTCCTCTCAGACCCACTTGTTCCCTAACTGTTCAGCTCAAATTGTAGAATTGAAGGCAGTTGAGTTGGTGTTCCAGCAAGTTCACCTCCCATTCAATTTAATCTCTGACTCTGCCTATGTAGTGCAAGCAGTGCTCTGTCTGGAGGCAGCTGGCTTAATTAACTCTGCCTCCCCCGCCGCAGCTGTTTTCCGTAACATTCAGGACCTCATTCATTCCCGCACTCACCCCTTTTTTATTGTTCAACATAGAGCTCACCAATCCCTTCCGGGTCCCATTACCGAAGGTAATGCTGCTGCAGACCGTTTGACCCGTGTTCCCCTTATCCTGTCTGCCCTAGAGCAAGCTCTGCAATTCCACAAACAATTCCACGTTAATTCTAAAACCCTTGCTAGTCATTTTCACATTTCTCGGGAGGCCGCGCGCGGCATCGTCCGCAACTGTACTGCTTGTGCCCCACATCTCCCGGCCTTGCCGATGGGGGTCAATCCAAGGGGCCTTCGCCCCTGTCACCTCTGGCAGATGGATGTCACACATATTGCTGAATTCGGCAGATTGAAATACGTGCATGTCTCTGTGGACACCTGTTCTGGGATCATTTTTGCCAGTGCCCATACAGGTGAAACCGCCCGGCATGTTATCTCCCATTGCCTTGCTGCGCAGCCCAAGTTCCCCTTTGCCCGCAAAGGAGAGGACCGAGACACTGTTTCAGCAGGAGACGAGAAGCGGAACACTTTATTTCCTGTTACCACTGCTTTTATACCAAAGGGAGCGAGGCGCCGATAGGATGGGTACTGTCCAATGGGCGATGAGCTGGCTTAGTTGCTGGGCAGACACTGCCGTGGTGAGGGCTTAAGGCAGGGCGCGGTCCTTCCGGTCGGCGCCATTTTGGTGGCGCAGTCTCCATGAGCTCCCAACATCTCCCCCCTTTTGTTTTAGTAAGGGTAGGCGAGGCTGCCTGTCTTAGGTCATCCTCTGCGGAAGAACTCCTTACCCGTCATGGGGGTGGCACACAGCAAGGTGTGCTCCCTGTCTTAGGTTGGTAGTTTTCCCAGAGGAGGTTGCCCGTCATTGGCTACACCTCCCTCTGTTCAGGGGGTCGAGGCTAGGAGCGATCCAATAGAGACAGCCACACCTGAGCCGATGGATCGCGCTCGGCGGTGTGGGCAAATGCCTGAACAAGTAGACTATAACGGACGCTTTGTTGTCGGGACCGTCTTCTTATCCACAGAACAAGAAATAACACGCTTGCCAGCAAAGCAGCCCCCAAAAGACCGGTGCCCGCCCACTGCTGGAGGAAGCCGAGCGCACCCTTCAACCAATCACGCAACGAGGTCGCCATGGCAAGATCTACCCTGGTGGAATTAACCCGTACAATCTCTGTACGCAACTGGGTTAGGAGCAGTTCCATGCGCTGAGACCAATTGGTTTACAGTTGATGCGAAAGGAGGCGGGATAGGTTAGCAGCTCGGGAGATATTGTCGAAATGTACCGAAGTCACACACAGGGAGGGGAGGCGCCATGCGCACCCCAACTGGGTGATTTGAACCAGAGAATCCAATTGTTCTTGTACCAAGTCTATACAGTGATTCTGGATATGGATAGCCCCCAACACGTGGTCGCTCACAGCCGCCTGGGTCTGGAGAGCATTAGCAGTGTTTTGCGCCATGCTATTAACAACGGTGGCAGTTTCAATATTTTGGGTGAAGGCCACAGCGGCAGTAGCGGCTGCAGCTACGGAGGCTGTGACGGCGGCTACGATCGCCGCAGTGAGGCCGAAATCACGCTTGGATCTCCACAGTTCGGCTGGCGACGGGGATTTCACAGGCCAAGGGACATATCTCGGCAGTCTGGCGACTATCGCCGTCTGAAAGAGAGTAGCATTCCAACAAAGAGAGTAAAAGCAAGTGCTGTTGCGGCACTGAATAGAGCTTGTTTGGGAACCGTTGTGAAGCAGGAACATGAACGGGAGTTGAACACATACGGGAGTGGGGGGGAAGGTAAAAGGTGACACAGGAGTGGCCATCTGTTGTCAGGTCCGATAAGTTGCGGCATACCGTGAAGCAGAGCAGGCCTTTCAGGGTGACATTAAGGGGGCGCTGCTCTGGGCTAATACTTTCATCCATAGGAACGGCTGGAAGTTGCAGAGAGTAATTGGTGGTAAAGAAGCGGGGTAGGAGCGGAGATGTATGATGAACAGGGATTGGTAGGGGCAGGGTGTCTAGTAAACCCCAATACTCATCTGCCCCCTCCGTTGCTCCCAGGAGGGGGATCCACAGTATCAGCAGCAGTACTGACGGGTTGCGTAGCTGCGGATCCATCCTTGATAGTCCGAGTGAGGCGTTCCGGGACCCACAAAGGGCAGTCAGCGTCCTGTGGGAAGATACAGACTGCCCCTCGGGTGGCGGTTATGACGGGGGCAGGGCCCAACCATTTTCCCGAAATGGTATCCTTCCACATTGCCAAGCGGGATCGATGTGTCTCTGTCCCCGAATGGCGCTCTGCCGCCGACTGCCCCTCCCGATCGAGTGAAAGAAAATTTAATGTGAACAGGGCCAGGGCTAGTCTGTTCTGTGGGGAATGGCCCTCACCAGTGTGTACATACGTCCTATGTCCTTTGTCAAGACTCATCATTTTAAATATGTTATGTTTACTATTTGTCAAATGTATCTTAATAAAGCTGTTTTAAAAATAGTAATTCCAAGTGAGCTTGGTGGTTATCATCCCTTTTTCTAGCCCAGAGACATAGGTACGTCTCTAAGGAAAAAAGAGGTCTAGAAACTGAACTATTGGAGCCCTGGTGGCATGGTACTAGTGTCTTAATTATCTAATGTTGCTATAACAGAAATACTGCAAATGGATGGCTTAAACAAAGACAAGTTTATTTTCTCACAGTCCAGTAGGCTGTAAGCCTGAATTCAGGGAGCCAGCTCCAGCAGAAGGCTTTCTGTCTCTGTCAGGTCTGGAGGAAGTTTGTTCAGTTTTCCTTTAGTCTGACAGCATCTCAGTGTAGGAACCTCAGGTCCGAAGGATGTGCTCTGCTTCCACTGCTATTTTCTTAATGGTAGGAGATGAAATGCTTGCTTCCCTTTCCTTTTATCTCTTGTAGGATAAAAGGATAAAAAGTGGTACAAGCCACTAACTTTATATTGAATCAGGGAGATGACCTTAGTAGGGGAGTTACAGTCCCCTACTTTAAATCCTCTTTAACGTAATCCAGTCTTGCCCTATTAACCACAGGCAGAGACTGGGATTTGCAACATAGGAAAATCATAAAATGGTGGACAACTCCACAATACTCGAATTCATAACCCATCCAAATTGCTGCGCACACTCTATGAGGAACACAATTCAATCCATGACAGCTGCTGGTCAAAAGGCTGACAATTCAAAATCTAACAGCTCCTCCATGGAAACCCTGTAGGACAGTTTTATGAGTTGGAATTAACTGCATGACAATGGGCTTGGTTTGGTTTGATTTAATGGGACAAGCCAAATCAGCAAAAAAGATTCATGAGGAACTTGGTAAGAAAAAGGGCAACAACAGCTCTGTCCTGGAGTCGTCCTTACCTTCTCTTAACATGGCCATGTGCCTCTAGGGCCACCATGCTGGTAAAGGGCAGCAGAAGAGATCCCTGTGCCTGTCCAAGCATTGTATTTTCTTAGCAGCCAGTTACCTTCTTGGGAACAAAAAAAATAAACTAATTAAAAATTGCAGTATATAGTGGAAGGTATTTTGTAGGTAGAACTTTGACAACTATTGCCATATTTCTGTCCAGAAAGATTTCCCAGTTCACTCTTCCAACAGCAATAAGAGAGATCCCCACTCCCCTCCACAGTGGCTCATGCCAGGGTCATCCTTCTACATCTTGGCTAGTCTGGTCAGTGATAGTAGCAAACTGCAGAAATTCATAGTTCTTTAAATATTAGTGAAGTTGAACATTTTTATACATGTTTGATAATCACATTTTTTTTAAAACAAATTGCCTGTTCATTCACTTGTTCCATTTTTCAGTTGGAATATTTACCTTTTTGACTGAATTTTAAAAGGCTGTTATTTAATAAAAGTATTAAGCTGTTAAATATTTTATCTGGTCCATAGTTTGCCTTTTAAATTTGTTTATGTTGATAGCTAATACTAACCAGGGGGTAGTGGTGTCTTAGTGGTAGAATTCTCACTTTCCATACGGGAGACACAAGTTTGATTCCCAGCTAAAGAAGCTCCTGTGCAGTCACCACCGATCTGTCAGTGGAAACCTGCATGTTGTGGCGTTGTTGAACAGATTTCAGGAGAGCTTCCAGACTGACATGGGCTATAAAAAAGCCTGGTGATCTACAGCTGAAAGTCAGGCAGTGAAAACCTGGCGTGGGATCGCCAGGAGTCAGGGGCTTACTTGACAGCACCTAACAATACTGACAAGTATGTATGTTATTACTACATTCCCAATGCTGTTCCAAGTTCTTTACAAACATATTATTAAGCATCACAACAGACATGTGAAAGTAAGTTCTACTATATTTACATCTGAGGCCACTGGGGCACTGGGAGGTTAAAATCACTTGTCCTAGGTCATACTTCCTCCATATCCTGGTGTCTGGTTCTACTTCATACATAGCCTGACAAATAAGTCTGCAAACTTAATTGTTCTAAGAGCTACATACCTTGTTGATAAACATCACTAAGATCACCCTTGAAGTAATCCGCTTTGGAAGCTAGGCACTGATACCCATGCCTAGGCTACCATCCAAAACAATTTTGGAACTCTTTCAGGAGTGGCCATTGCACACAGTGGCAAGGCGGCAAGTTCACAAACTTAACTGTGTAGTTGTCTGTGAGGGAGTTTTTAGCCAATAAACAAAAACTGTATTGAAATACCCTCCCTACTTACCTGATCTGGCCCCCCGTAACTTGTTTGTTTACCCAAAGATAAAGGAAATACTACAAGAAGGCGTTTTGATGACATTCAGGACATCAAGGGTAATACAACAAAGGCTCTGATGGCCATTCCAAAAAGAGTTCCAAAACTGCTTTGAAGGGTGGACTAGGCATCGGCATCAGTGCATAGCTTCCAAAGGGGAGTATTTTGAAGGTGACTGTAGTGATACTTAGCAGTGAGGTATGTAGCTCTTTTCCTAGGATGAGTTCATATAGTCCAGCTTCTCGGATTACTCGCTGAGCATAGAGATTGAAAAGATATGATGAAGGGATACAACCCCGACACACACCTTTCCTGACTTTAAACCATGCATTGTCCATTGTTCTGCTTGCATGACTACCTCTTGATCCATGTACAGATTCCTTAACAGCACAATTAAGTGTTCTGGAATTCCTGTTTTCTACAACGTTAGCCATAATTTGTTATGATCCGCACAGTGGAATGCCTTTGCATAGTCAATGAAACACAGTAAGTATCTTTCTGGTGTTCTTTTCTCTCATCCAAAAGTCATCTGATGTCAGCCATGATATCCCTGGTTTCTTGTCCTCTTCTGAATCTAGCTTGAATTTCTGGCAGTTTCTTGTCAATATACCATTGCAGTTGCTTTTGCATGATCTTGAGCAAAATTTTACTTGTGTGTGATGTTAATGATATTGTTCAGTAATTTCCACATTCAGTTGGATCACCTTTGTTTGGAATGGTTATAAATATGAATTTCTTCCAGTTTGTTGGCCACATAAATGTCCTCCAAATTTCTTGGCATAGATGAGTGAGCACTTCCAGCACTGTATTCATTTGTTGAAATATCTCAACTTATATTCCACCACCTGACTTGCTGGAAGTGAAGAGGATTTGAAACCCTTGCTGATGAAGATCAAAGACCACAGGCCTTCAATACTGGTTGTACCTCAACATCAAGAAAACAAAAATGCTCACAACTGGAACAGCAAGCAACACTGCGATAAATGGAGAAAGGACTGAGGTTGTCAAGATTTCGTTTTACTTATGTCCACAATCAATGACCGTAGAAGCAGCAGTCGAGAAATCAAAAGACACATTGCATTGGGAAAATCTGCTACAAGGGACCTCTTTAAAGTATTGAAAAGATCTCACCTTGAACACTAAGGTGTGACTGATCCAAGCCATGGTATTTTCTATTGTATCCTAAGCATGTGGAAGCTGGGCCATATATAAAGAAGACAGAGAAAATAATTGATGCCGTTGAATTGTGGTACAGTGTTTTGTTCTGTTATGAACAACCACTCACACAACTTCTAAGTGGTAAAGCTAATGTTCTACCCTAGCGCACTGACTCTGGAGTCCATGTTCTTAGCCACTGTGTGTACTGCCTTTCCGGGAATGACCTTCCGTTCTTCAGAGGTCTCAGATTTTCATGTGCTCATACGTATCTTGTCTTTGCTTTACAGCTTCTACCTCTGAGGTTATGCTTCATGTAGCCTTTTCATCTCAGTAATGTATATTGATTTACTTTTTCTGCTTATATCTAACTGTCTGAGAATTTACTTCAGTGTAAGGTTTTTTTTTGTTTCTTGCTGTCAGACCTGGAAGCTTGTGAGGAGGCTGGTGCTCTGCTCTGGCACTTGAAAACGCCACTGTACTGAGTCTACACACAAAGTCACTTTGCGAGGGCTGATCCCTTTCTCCACAGATCAGAAAAGCTGGAATTCGAAGAAATTGCTAATCCGTTTACACAAGTAGATAGAAAACCAGGATTAAAACTGTGTTTATCTGTCTCAAAAATAAGAGCATTACTCATAATTACTTTTCAAATGAGAGTTCAGATGTGAGCTAGGATTTTAACTCTATTGTCTTCCCTAAACCAAATCCAAACTCATTGCTGTCTCATCAATTCTGACCATAGCGACCCTATAGAACAGAGTAGTACTGCCCCATAGAAGTTTCTAAGGAATGCTAGGTGGATTAGAACTGCTGACCTTTTAGTTAGCAGCCACAGCATGTAACCATTATGCTACCAGGGTTTCCTCTGGTAGCTCTAGTGCTGTGTAATGTTATAGTTGTATGCTGGCTTGCCGGTTGTCTGAATATGTCTGAAGATCAAAAGCCTAAAACCTGAATTTTGATTCCATCTATTGCGTCTCTGTTTCTGCAAGTTATTGCATAAATCAAATAAATGAAATGAAAGCAAACTGGCTAGAAATCTGATATTTAAATAGGGTTTTTCAAATACAGCGCTCATTTTGTGAGGTTAACAATTGAGTATGGCTCTTTTTTTCCTGACCCACTAATTCAATATAAAATGATTATTCAAACTTTGAAGTAGGCTGGACTGCTTGTTTTTAATCCATTTAGAAATCTATACGCTCAGGCCAGACGTTGCTAAGGAGATTATTGAATTTGGAGTGCCTGCTCATTATTTTTGAATTGTAAATAGTTTCAATGTGCCTAGTGAAAGCAGAGAGTTGTTTTCTGTAACGAGGGCTCCTGGAAGATAGCAGGACAGAAGCAGATGGACAGTCATGATACGACCTTGTGTTGTGGCCTTCAAGGGCTGCAGTGAAGAATGCTGAGTCCAGGTGACCTGGGAGCCCTAGGCACAGTGCACGCTCACCTTGAAAAGCAGCTACCTTATGGGCAAGAAGTCTGATGGAACCTACCTTGGAGAGTTTTACAAGAATTTAATGACAACTCGTATAGAGGTCTTAGCGCAGTGCCTGGCAGCAAATGTCATCTCTATGCTGTTGATATGATGGACACTAGTAAGTTATTCTATGTGTCTTCGTATATTTGAAAGAATAGAGATTCCACAAGAAAATATATGCTTGATGGATGAATTTATTGTGGGGATGCTGCCCTTGTTGCCTTATCTGAGCACTGTAAGAGGGAGTTCAGATTCAGGAGATGTCAGCTTGAGCCAGTGTTGCAGGGGTCTGATGAGCTCGGAGAGCTGTTTTGCAGACACCAGAGAACAATCTGTCCCTTAGTGAAGGTACAGGACCCCAAGACATATGCCCCAGCCAAATGATGTGTTGTTCTATTCCATCGGCTTTGGCTTGACAGACTCTTGTCATTGCTCATTCTTTCCAAAAACATTTCTGAAATACATGTCATGTGCAAAGGGCTGTGAGAGATATAAAATAGTAGTAATAATAATACACACACACTCACTTTTGAAGAACACCTGTCTTAGCAGGGGCGCACAGTAAGCAAGCAAATTTTAGCACAAGGCAGGGTAGGATCAATACCAGAAGAGAGGGTTGTTGGTGTCTGCCGTCATGTGTGTGACACAGCATGACATTACAAGTTGTCTAGGCTCCTGGCTCTCCTCAGCTCACTCTGTACTTTGGATAAGGAGGTAATCTCTATGTACGGCTGTGATGGAGGGCGATGTGTTAGAGAGACATGCTAAGCGCCTCTGCTATACCGCTAACCTCTGAACCTTCCGTGCCCTGAAGCCATAGTGGTGACTAGGATGACAGGTGTCTTGTATGGAAGCTTACACTGAACAGAACAGTTTGTGGGCTCCTTCTGTGAGCATTGTAGTTTTCTATTGCTGCTGAGACTCGTTACCACAAACTTAGTAACTGAAAACAACACACGAGGTCTCGAAATTAAGTCCCCGAACCTAATTGTTGCAAGTGCTACATACCTTGTTGCTAAACATCATTCTGGTCACCTGTGAAATACTCCCCTTGGGAAGCTGTGCACAAATGCCAGTGCTTGGTCCACCCTGCAAAAAAATTTGTAATTCTTTCTGAAATGGCCATTCTACATGGTGGCATGGTAGCAAGTTCATGAACTTAATTGTCTAGTTGTCTGTGAGGAAGTTTTTAGCCAGTAAACAAATAACTCTATTGGAACAGCCTCCCTACTCACCCAATCTGGCTCCCAGTGACTTGTTTCTTTACCCAAAGAAAAGAGAAATATTGAAAGAAAGATATTTTGATGACATTCAGGACATCAAGGGTAACAAAATGACAGCTCTGATGGCCATTCCAAAAAAAGAGGTTCAAATTTGCTCTGAAGGGTGGACTAAATGCTGGTGTTGTTGCATAGCTTCCCAAGGGGAGCACTTTGAAGGTGACTCTAGTGATATCCAGCAATGAGGTGTGTAGCACTTTTCTAGGATGAATTCGTTGTCGAGGACAGCAGTCCAACGTGGATCTTCCTGGGCTAAAATCAAGTACTACGGGACTGTGTGTCTATCTGGGGGCCCTAGAGAAGAATCCATTTCCTTCCTGTTCGTACTTCTGGCAGTCACCCACATTCCTTGGCCCTTGGCCATCTTTAAAGCCAGCTTGGCCACTTGAGTCTCTCATGTCACATCATTCTAGAATGGACTCTTATCCCTTCCACTTCCACATTTAAGGATTCTTGAAATTATGTTGGAACCTCTCAAATAACCCAGGCTGAGCTCCACACTTCAAGGACAGTGATCTTGCAACCTGAATTCCTTCTTGCCGTGCTTCCTCGCATATTCACTGGTTGCTCAGATTTGGATGTGGGTGTTCCTGGGATACAACTATCCTGACTACCACAGTGAGTCTCCTTCTATAATCTTACGAAACTCCAATGGAGTAGCACTTTTATTGTCCTCATTTTACAGGAAACTAAAATTGGAGAGATTAAGTAGCTATGCTGATAGGCTTGTTCATACTTATATTATGTACCAGGCTACAGATTCAAGTCATAGAGTTCTCACAAGTCTATGAGGCATAAAAACTGCTACCATCACCAATTTAGCAGATGAGAAAACTGAGGTATAAAATGGTCAAGAGCCTTGCCCAAGGTCACACTGCTAGTAGATGGCTGGGTCAGGCCATCTTTAAAGTCAGTTGGTCTTCTTGAGTCTCTCATATCTCTCTGACATGAACTCTTTTCCCTTCCTATTCTATTTTTGTAGACCTTTAAAATTATACTGGAACCACCTGTGTAACTCAGGATGATCAATTTCCCAAATAAAAACTTCTCCTGTATCCAATTACCAAGGGGACATAAAACTTGTTAGGGGAATAAACACTGGGAAGGGTGGTATAGGAACTTTCCCACAAAACATTGGAAAAAAACAGGGCCATTAATTTTACCAATGTACCTTGCTTACCCTAACTGGTCACATTACTTTTTAGCAATGATTAGGAACAATGGATTGTGCTGGCTGTCTTAGAACTTGGGAGTGTTACACATGTTGTGTAGGTATAGGTGGAGGGCCAGGAAGCACAGAGAATACAGTCAGGAGGTTTGGATTAGAGCCCTTCTTCACTATGTGCAAACTGTTTGACTTCAAGTAAATCTGTTTCTAAGGGATATGGGTTCTGCCTTTGTGAAAGGGGACACCACTTCCTACCCCAAAGTGGTTGAGAGAGTGAATTAGTTGTTTTTACAGTCTCTGGCACACAGTAGGTGCTGAAAAATTATGAGCTGAAATGAAACTTCTCTGCAAAATTAACACAATCAAAATTTTTTCACTGAGTGTTTGGGAAGTTGTTTGTATGAAAGTGATTTGCTAACTGTGAAATTCCACACACGCAATCATACTGGTTTGCCACCAAACCACCAAGGTAGGTCCCGCCACCTTTACTGTTACAGCCAGATCAGAGCTGAGTGGCCTGGCCTCAGTGCCAAATGACTACAATGCTCTGAAACTTAATGTCCTCCCCACCCTGCTCTAGAAACACTATTCTGCAAGGCATTTTCTGCTTATCTGAGATACAGTGTTATTTTCTTAAAACCGTCTTTCATCCCATCCTGTCAAATATTTAATTAAATCCTTTTCTCGCCGAACTTTCCAGCTGTGTGGGCCCTGCTGGGCACTGTCTGGCCAGTGCTGATTTGGCCACCTCCATCTTAATATTCTCTCTCAGCTGTTTTCCCTGGAACCCTCAAAATTCCATTTCCATGTCAGACAATATGTGGACCTCAGGGTAGCTTCATCTGCAAGCAAAAGGGAAGTAAGGAAAAGAGACTCCTTTTTCCATGAGTCTAATTCCTTAGTTACATGTGGAAAAAACAAGGCAAATAGTGGATGGGTCTAATTTTTGTTTTATAAAAATACTTCTTATTGTAAATATGAGTCAGTTTTATGCTTCTCTGTTTTCCTGTATACCTTATGTCTTGCCATAAGAAAAAGAAAAATGAGATAGCATATAAAGAAGGATATTATATAGTCCCTCACATAGCAGGAGAAAAATGGATGTGATGAACTCAAACTCTATTAAAAAGACCAGACTTGATAGTCCAACAGACTGGAGGGTGTCCAGAAGACACGGGCCCCCAGCCCCTCTGTTAGCCCAGAACTGAAACTACTCTCAAATCCAACTCTTAAGGCAAAGATTGGACTGGACTTTAAAACATAAAATGATACTCCCGAAAAGTCTGCTTCTTGGCTTAAGTAGCTACATGAGGATAACTGGGCAGCTGTTGTCCAGAGGCAAGATGAGAGGGCAGAAGGGAACAGGAACTGGTTGAATGGACATGGGAAACACAGGGTGGAAAGAAAACGTGTGTTGTCACAGGGTGAGGAAAGCAGCTAGAGTTACATACATACATAGAGTTACATAGAGTGTGTAAGTTTTTGTATGATAAATTGACTTGGATGTAAACTTTCACTTAAAACACAATAAAACATTTTTTTAGGAAAAGTGTTAATACTACTAGATTAAAGTAATGCAGACCAGTTAAACCAATTGCTGCCAAATGAATTCTGACTCAGAGTAAGGCTGTATGTGTCAGGGTAGAACTCGGCTTCACAGAGTTTTCAGTGGCTGATTTTTTAACAGTAGATCACCAGGACATTTTTCTGAGGTGACTCTAGGTGGACTCAAGCCTCCAGCCCTACAGTTGACAGCCTTGCAATTGAGTACATTAATTGTTTGTACTACCAAGGATGCCAGTAGTTGCAGATGGTGAATAAAAAACATGAATTAGAAAGAAAACATAACAACCACTAGGACAATAAATAGCTGAAATTATGCTGGTGGTGGCCAAAAGGAAGAGGGAAACATTAGCAGTTCCATGGTGTTGCTGTCATAAAGGTCATCAGCAGTAAACATTTCTTTTGCCAGTGTCAGTCACATTACTGAGTGTCTACCTGTGGTCACTGCATTAGGCTGCTCGTGGTACCATGATGAGCAAACCAGCAGAGATCTCAGCCACTACAGTCAACAAGTGTTATCTTTAAAAAAACAAAAGAAAAACAAAAAACCTTTCATGTCTGTACAACAGAAGCACAAAAGAAAATTTTAAGTAAAAAAAAATGATTAAAAAAGATTAGTAGAGAAGTCCAAATATGTCAGCTATAAAAAGAAATATGAATGAATTAAACTGTGTATTATTAGACAGGAACCTTGGTGGTTCAGAGGTTAAGAGACAATAGGTTGTCAAGGAGCAAGAGATAAAGGGGGGACTGATTGGGAGGCAGAAGGTGAAGGAAACTTGGAGTTGAGTTACATTAATGGAGAGGATGAGAAATACCTGGTTTAAGGAGGCTGTTTTAAGACAGGACAAACAGAATTTTCTAGTGGAATGGATGTTGGATACAGAACATCGAGGAGTGAGGATAACTCCAACATGTTTTGCTTTAGCAACAGTGAAGAGATACAGACATGACTGTCTGGGTACTTGAAATGTTGGTAGGGAATGGAAGCCACAGACACTGAAAGGAGCTAAGATACCTTATTCGGATGTGAAAATAAATTCAGTTTAGACTTCACACTCCACAAACAGTTCCAAATGTGTTTCATGAGAAACACAAAATCTTAACATTTTCTAAAAGAAAATGTATTGTAATCTTCTAAACAGTTTTCTTAAACAAGACATGAAAGTAAAAACCTCAAAATTAAAAATACAATAAACTTGATTATTTACAACTTCAAAAAGTTTCTCTGAAACAAAAGAACATACAAAGTAAGGAAACAATCTACAGAGTGAGAAAAGGTATTGTTGAAATATAGAAGTGACAAAGAATTATTATCCAGAAAGTACAAAAACACTTACAAATCAGTTTTTAAAGGGTAAATCTGTACAAACAGCCAAAAAAAATGTGAGAAAGACTGCCAGAAGAATGAACAAATCAGTCTTAGAATATACTCAACCAGAACGAGCCTTAGAAGCAAGTGTGGTGAGACTTGGGCTCCCTTACTTAGGACTCGTCATCTGGAAGGACAGATTGCAGAAAAGGACATCGTGTTTGGTAAAGCAGAGGGTCATCTGAAACAAGGGAAACCCTCAGTGAGATGGATAGACATAATGGCCATACCAGGGAACTCAAACATACTGAGAGAGTTGAGATTGTGTGTCATCTTGGCTGGGCCGTGATTCTCAGTTTTTATGCATGATCTCTCCCGTGATGGAATCCATTCTCAGTGGCTAGTTTAAGGGAAGTTTCCTTGGATGTACGGTCTACATCTAACTATAAGCAGTTGTTCTGGCTTTTGCTCACTCTGGATCCTGTGGCTGCCTGCTGTTCATCTGACCTCTGGTTCTTGGAACTTGAGCAATCCGCTTATCTGTGGATCTCGGGTTTGGAGCTACGCAAATCAAGAGAAGCCTCTATTCTCACCCACGGACTTGGGACATTCCAGCCTCTGCAATTACGTGAGCTGTTTCCTTGATATAACTCTCTCTCTGTATTTATATGTTTTATTGATTTTGCTTCTCTAGAGAACCCAGTCTAAAACACATACCAACAATCATCAAGACGGTACAGAACCCAGACAATGTTTTGTTCTGTTACATGTAAGGTCTCCATTAGTAGGGACGAACTCAATTTGTGCTAACGCCAATGCCACCAATAATCATGATTAAGTATATGGTATATTATACATGAAGTTCAATACAACACAAACAGCTAAATAAATTAGGCTACATGTATCAATATTATTAAATCATAAATCATAAGCCAAGCCAAGTGCCATCGAGTCGAGGGAAAAAATACAAAGTCTATGATACAGAATATAAAATTTATGATACAGAAAGATGTATTAAAATAAAAATTCAACAATTTCCAATATATTACTCTTGGATGCATTTGTACAGACAGTGATAAGAGAGTAGTTCACATGGGAAGGAGAAGCATCAATATAAAGACAGCATGTCCTCTAGGGAGTGAGGCTCAGGGCTACAACAGACTCCGTGTGTTTTCTTTCTTATTAAGTGCTACTCTGTAATAAATAAAAATATGTATGCATATGTGTGTGTGCATGTAGACCTGTGTCCAGATACATGTATGTTTATGTGTATGTGTATCTGTAGCAAAATGTTTAAGAAGTTTTAATGGTGGGTATATAGGTGTTTGTTACATTATCATCTGTACTTTTCCGTGTATTCAAAATGGTCTGTCATCTTAAAATCCAGTGATAATGGATTTTCAGACACACAGGTTGCCTTGTGTTTTCCTTCAAATATGGGTTTTGGTTCTTACCAAATATCAATATATGTTTCTGTCATGGAAACTTCTTTAAAATTGAAACATCTGCCAGACCGGGCCTTGAGAAAAACATTATTAATTAGCTTGACAGTGTGGAAATCAGAGATACTTTTATTAAAGAAAACCCCTTAAATTCTTCACACAAGACAGAAAAGAGACTCATACTGTTCCCTGTTGCCTGTCCTAATTACTCCATCCTTCTTTCCCTGTGCCTTTGTTCCTGCCTCCCACTCCTGAACAGGTTGAATAGATGAAATAAGCTAATATGTACACAGACCCTGAATACACATGGCTTTGATTGGGAAGGAATGATGAATCACTCTAAGCTGGTAATGCTGATCTTTGCCCTTCTGCTGGTAAATAGTTTACACCATCTTAAAACCAGGGCAGCAAACGAAAGAGGCCAGGAAAAGAGCTCAGTTAAATGAGGGAAACCATTTATCACCTTCAGGGAAAAGAGAGTATAAATAGGTTGAGATTTATTCTCTAGTCTACCCTTGAACAGGGCATCCTTAGAAATGTTCATCTTGTTTCAGTTAGCAGCCAAAGGCCAGAGGTCGACAGGGCAACACCACACCAGCTTCGTGTGATGTGGCAAACAGACCACACAACAAGGTACTGTTTCACATTTGAATTCCTTTCACCCTGCATAAGAGCCCAAGTCGTGTTATGAGTATTGATGGTGGTCCTGCCTCATGCTAGAGAGGACATCCAACAAACCCAGACCAGAAAAAGAAGGAGGTGGAGTCCCTGGGTGGCACAAATGGTGTGTGCTTGACTACTAACCTGAAGGTTAGCGGTTTGAACTCACCCAGTAACCCATGGCATAAAGGCCTGGTAATCTACTTCTGGGAACTGTGGTGGCTTAGTGGTTAGGTGCTAAGGCTGCTTACCTGAAAGCTGGCAGTACAGAAGCACCAAGCCTCCCTTGGAAATTCTATGGGGCAGTTATACTCTGTCCTATAGAGCCACAATGAGTTGGCATCAACTTTACAGCACTGTGTTTTTCTTATTCTACTTCCAAAATGAATGCAGACAAGAAAACTGGTTCTACTCTGCTGCACATGAGATCACCATTCAGCTGGAACAATACAATGCCTACAGATTTTGGTTTCGGTAAGGACTGAGTCTGCCCCGCTCCACCCACCCCAAGAACAGGTTTGCCAGCTCTCTGCAACACTGCTTGAGGAGGCCTGGGATCCAGCGATTGGCTGTGAAATAAGGACCAATAAATTCATTTAAGCATGAATGAACGTATGTGGGCAGGAATCCAGGCTTGTGATCAAATCTTGGTCAGTACTGTAATCAGGGTTGGGGGAGACAGTGTTGCTGGAAACTTCAAGGATTGTCCTGAGAAAAGGTGAGCCAGCAGCACACAAGTTCAGTCCACTCTTAGAGACTTAGTTATGAGAGGAAATGTCCTATGATGCGATGACGATGTGACAGTGGTCATCACCTGGCTTGCTGTGACCCTTGCCCATCCTAACCACAGGCTTGGTGTGGCCTGAGGGGTCCCTGGTCTCAGCTCCTTCATAGATGAATTCCAGTACACCAGGAGCTGGTTCTGGTGTTGCTCAGGGACAGTAATGCCCAGCAGAGTGTGACTCCCCAGAACCAGAGGAAGTGACCAGCATCTTTCCTAGCCCCAGGCAGCAGATGTCACTAAAAAAGGCCAGAGGGAAAGAGGAAAATAAGGACAAGGTTTTTATTGTTAGTTGATGCTTAAGCTCCCAGAGAACTTCCAGACGGAAATGAAGATTTGGGAGGACTTTTGAACTGTCCTCTTGCAATAGCAAGTTAAAGGAAAAATTTATTGAATGCATTTTTGTATATGTGTCCATATGTCAACCTGCATTACTTGTTAAGAGACAATCAAAGGCAAGGAATATCTGTGCCAAGTGGTAGGATCATTTTTAAGTTTCCTGGCATATATTACTAAATTACTTTTTAGAAAGATTAAACCAATTAACCTATCACTGATTTTTTAGTTTGTCATACTGTGGTAATTTGTATGCTGCTATGATGCTTGAAGCTATACCACCGGTATTTGAAATACCAGCAGGGTCAACCATGGTAGATAGGTTTAAAGGGATCTTATAGACTAAGACAGAGTAGGAAGAAAGGCCTGGCAAATCTACTTCCAAAGACTGTCCAACGAACATTCTAGGAATTACAACTGAGCATTGTCTAATACAGTGTTGGAAGATGATCTCCCTAGGTTGGAAGGCACATGCAATATGCAGTGCCTGCAGGCAGGCACTCAAGCGTACCGATGACTGTGAAGATGACGCAGGACCAGGCATTTTATACACGGGCTGACCCCAGGTTGGAACCAACTCAGTGGCAGCTAACAACAAGAACCAATTAACGCTGTCATCTCCAGTGCAGGACAGTGTCATTCCCCTGCAGTCCAACTAGCATTGAGTTCAAATGTTAAAATATCTTTTTTAAAAAAAGATTGCTTATTTATGGTTTTAAGAAAGTAGTTATTGATTTTTAAGTAAATCGGCCTTTTATGAATTGACTGTTCAAGTCCTCTCACAAAATATGAGACTCCCCTCATGCTCATTCTCTATAATTGAATAAGATGTCAAGAAAAAAACCACAACCCTTACTGGAAACTCAGTAACTAGACACAACAGCCCCAGCAGGATTTCAGAGTCTACTTCTACTTCAGTTTAAATGTCCTTCTAGAAAGAACTACGTGTGTGGTAGAAATTACGTGCAACTTCGAATCAGAAGCACATAGCTCAAGTTCCAGGTCTCATACATTCTAAATTTATCTTGTTTCCATCCTCTTTAAGCCTTTGTTACATTCTAAGTAAAATGAAGAACCTATTACCTCCCTCACTCAAGTTTTCAAGGATTAAAGGAGATATCAATATACGTGTCACGCTCGGTGGTGCCCTGTAGCGTCCAATAAATGTCTATGTGTCCTAAAACCATCTGCAAATACTAGATTCCGCCTGTGGAGTAAAGAAGTCATGCATAGTTAGTAGAACCAGATGATCTTGAACTCCACATTATTATATGGTTTAGTGGGCTTCCACAAGGAAGAAGAGGACTTTATCATCTCATTACTTTTTTCCATGTGTCAGAATTGAATCACACTGGAGCACCATGGACCTAAAATCCAATTACTTGTCGTATGTTTTTATTCAGTCATTTCCTCCTTTCCGTGGAAAATTTAATTTTTTCCTATTCTAATTAAGTTCCCTGTAAAAATCAAATTACTAATTGATATTAAATTGCATGATTAGCCAGTGATGGACAAGACACAAATGAGATGCAGACTTGATTGAAAACTCTTATGTAAATAAATGATGATGCTTTCCATTTTTCCTAAGAAAAAGTCAAACTATGCTTGTTGTTAGCTGCTGTTGAGTCAGCTTTGACTCATGGTGACTTTATAACACAAAGCATTGCCCAGTTCTGCATTATCCTTACAATTGCCAGCACGTTCAGGTCCATCATTGTGGCTATTATGCCAATCATTGTCACTGAGGGTCTCTCATTCCCTATCTAGCCCTGTACTTCATCAAACATGATGTTCTCCTCTAGAAACAGAGCTTTCCAGATGACATGTCTTTTAAAGCAAGTGAATTGTACAAGAAGCTATGCCTACCACCTGCCAAACATGCAGTCATTGGCTGTGAAACCTAATGAACTAAGAAGGTGGAAAAAAACAGACTGTCATTCCCCTTTTTCAAAAAACAAATGACAACCTTCATTCAATCGCAACCTTCTATGCACCTATTTTTGTAGAAATGAAGGAAAAAAAAAGATTAGGGAACAATGTATTCTGTAATCAATTTATCCTCAAAAAGCTCAAATTCTGAATTGGTCCCTCTGCCAGATTTTAAATGAGGTGTCATCCTTTTAAATATGAAGCCTGGTTTCGTCATGCACTTTCAGATCTTGGTATGAGCCTTGCCGTGCCAATGCATGTACTAAGCAGCCTGCAGGGTCTCTTGGACTCACCAGACAGTGTCTACTCCTGTCCTCTGGAGCTCTACTCACGGAGTGGGAGCTCAGGGCTGGCATACGCCCCTGCTTCCTCAGCCCTTGAGCTTCAGTCTCTCTTTGCATCTCCAAAGCACAGCATTATGGTGCTCTGACTGGCTGCCACCCAAAACCTGGTCAGAGAAGGAGAGTCCTGCCTTGTTGATCGGTCCTCTGTACAACAAGGCTCCAGAGCGTAGTAAGAACCTTGGTTAATTTCTTTAAAAAGTATAAAAATATTACCCTCTCATGTCAACAAATGCCTGTGTTCCAGCAGCAACATTTTTTTGAATGAAGATGATCATGATTTAGCTCAATGACTGAATGTTAGCCAGTTAAGAGCTATGACATCATGGACAGATGAAATGGCTCAATAAGGACAGGTGAGAAGACTTGATCTGCAAAAGAAAGGTTTATTACTGAAACAATGTACTTAAACGAAGGAGGATAAGAAGGATATGAGCATTTATTAGGGGGATGGGACATTTATCAGATACCCTCCATGTTCCAGGAAAGAGTCCCTGAGTGGTGGGGACAGATAATACACTCTGATGCTAACTGAATGGTTGGACGTTTAAGTCCACCCAGAGGCACCTCAGAAGAGGGGCCTGGTGATCTACTGAAAAATCAGCCACTGAAAACCCTGTGGACACAGTTCTATTCTGACCCATACGGGGTCATCCTAAGTCAGAACTGACTGACAGCAACTTTTTTATTTTTTTTATATTTCAGGCAATTCAGGTATTTTAGAACACTTCTGTTTTTTTTTTTAACAACCTGTAAAGTTAAAGATGTTTTCTAATCCTACAGAAGGCAAGAGAGAGTTTAAGAAAAACTAGATAATTTTCCCCAAAGTGTGCCTGTTCTAGACATTCCTATTACATTGATGGCACAGCCACATACACAGCACTTCCAATAAGAAACCTGTATTCATCTTAGACTCTCCGTGTCCCTCAGCCTATCTTTTCCATTCATCATTCAGTAAATGAACCAGCTCTACGGGTTTAAACTCCTACAGCTATCTTCTGGTTTTCTTCCATAGGCTACCATCTTGTCTCAGCTTAATCATTTCCCATCTAGACTTCACAATAGTAGAGTCATTTCCTAGGGCTACCACAGCAAAGGACACACCACAAACTGGGTGACTTTAAAGAAGAGAAATTTATTCTCTCACAGTTCTGGAGGTTAGAAGTCCAGATTCAGGGCTTTGGCAGTGTCATGCTCTCTCTGAAGACTCTAGGGTATGATCCTTTCTTGCCCCACTTCTGGTAGCTTCGGACATTCCTCACCTATGGCAGCATCACTCCAGCCTCCATTTCCACCTTCACCTGACCGTCTTTCTTCTGTGTGTCTGTGTCTGTGTTTCCTACCTCTTTTTACAAGGACACCACTCACATTGGATTTGGAGCCACCCTACTCCACTATGACCTCGTGTTAACTAATTGCATCTGCAAGGACCCCATTTCCACAGTCAGTAATATTCGTAGCCAGCAAAGCTTAGGACATAAATGTGTGTTTTTGAGGAGTACAGTTTATACCTTAACACATAGACTTCTACTAGTTTTCTTGTCCAGTCAGTTCTCTAACTAGGCTTTCAGAAGATTGTTGAGATTCCCTGCCAAACTATTTATAACACCTGATGCAAGGGACACTCTCAGAGCTGGCTTATTGCCTCCATTCTCACAACAAAGGCACAGATCTTTTCTTCTATAGTATCCAGTATAGTATTAGATACAAGTCTGAAATTCTCATTTGCTCACCTGAACCATGTTTTCATGAAATCTAAAATAATTTGACATTTATGAAGTCTAAATGGTTTTGATCAGATATAAATTCTTAGCAAGCTAGAAAAGATTTTTTTTTAAAAAAAGCTGTTTAATTTTGCCTAAAACTTGGAAGAAATGCACATTCTGGTCCCATTATCAGAATTAAGGCATATTGGTCTGTTTTAACTCTCTATTGGTCATCCTGAAGCTATGCCAAACATCTTTTTTTAACCATCCTTTCTGAGCCACAACCTGAGGCAGAGCTTAAAGCTGGCCAGTGGGGTGCCTCGTAGATGAATGGATGGGCCTCATCTCCAGCCACATCTGGTTCTCATTCTATTTGCTTAGGATGGCTCTGTTTGAGCTCTGCAAATACTCTGCCCTTACAAGTTAGCCATTACCTAAGAAGGCACAAATGCTAACATTTTCCTCCTTAGATGGTGTTCTTAGAACTTGAGAGGGGCAGGAAATTTGCCTTCACATTTAAGAAGTACACAGAAATAGGGAGCATTCATTAAGCAGATAATGTTGGCTGCTTCATGATCCTATACTGATGTGGTTTTTGTTCTGCTCTTCCCCATGCTGCCTCTGTTCCATCTGTTAATGTCTTCCCTCTCCAACAAAGCAAAGGAAGAAGTAATGTTAACTGAGCATTTTCGCATGCACTGGGCATCAAACTGGTAGTTTTGACTGCCTTTATTATTTTCTCTTTTTCAGCTCAGAGGTAGGTACTGTTACCGATTTCCTATAGAAGCCCGCTGATACATGGCTGTGGACTAGAAGTGGTAGAGCCAAGAGCACAAACCAAGATCTTAACATGTTTTCTTCACTAAGTCATACTACTCTAGTCATGTAAACCTGCTGAGGATTTTGAATGCCTGGACTTTCAGCACATCAAGTGATGGAACATATTTTCAAGGTTGGATAGTTTAATGTCTTAATCTCCCTTCAGGGAAACTAAAGTCCTAAAAGGACTTACTATCCCCAAAGTGAACAAACATAAATTTATAGTCAGAGTTTCTGATCTGAACTTTAATTTTTCCAGCTTTCTGCAATTTGGGCAAGTCTATTAATCACCCTGAATTAAAATCAGATGCTATGTGCCACTCCCAGGAATCCAATGAAATCATTCTTTCAACAAATAAGTATTGGGCATTTACTGTCAGGTAAGCCCTGTGTTGCAAACTAAATTTAAGAATCTACTTTTCAATGGAATGTGGAATGTAACAAGTATGAATCTAGGAAAATTGTTGTTGTTGTTGTTGTTAGGTGCAGTCGAGTCAGGGCCGATTTGCAGCAACTCTATGCACAACAGAACGCAACACCACCCAGTCTTGTGCCAGACTCACAGTGGTCAGGTACAAGTGTTCAAAGTCAAAGCTTTACTTTTTAACACTTAAAAGATGTCCTTTTCAGCACATTGTCCCAATGCGATGCATCTTTTGATTTCTTGACTGCTGCTTCCATGGGCATTGGTTGTGGAACCAAGTAAAATGAAATCCTTGACAACCTCAGTCCTTTCCCCGTTATCAAGCTGTTGTTTACTAGTTCAGTTGTGAGGATTTTTTGAAAATTGTTAGTCGTAAAAAATAAAATGAAACTCATCTAGATTGAAATCCTAGTCATTACTGAGCAGAAATGGACTAGCATTGGCCATTTTGAATCAATCATTTGATCTATCATGCCTAGAATGGCAAATTGACAAATAACGGCACTGCACTTATTGTAAAAAGATTTTAGCATTTATCCTTGTCATAAACTGAATTATGTCCCTCTAGAAATGTTCTTAGTAATTTCGTCAGGATGGTGATTCACAGTATTGCTAGATTGCCCTCCATTTGTGATTTTCCTATGCTGTAAATCCTGATCTCTGCCTGTAGTTAATAGAATGGATTATGTTAGAGAGGATTAGGGTGTGACTGTAACACCCTTCCTAAGGCAACCTCCCGGCTCTGGTGTAAGGGGAGTTTCCTTGGAGAGTGGCTTGCACTACCTTTCACCTTTTCATCCTTCGAGAGATAAAATAAAAGAGAAGCAAGCTGACACTTGAGAAGCTCATACCATCAGAAAAGCAGCACTGGGAGTAGAGCATGTCCTTCAGATCTAAGGTTTCTGCGCCAAGATGCTCCCTGACCAAAGATTGATTCCACACAGGACCTTCCTACAGAGCCTACAAACAGGAAAAGCTTTCCCCTGGAAGGGACACCCTGAATTCAGACTTGTAGCTTATTAGACTGTATAAGAATAAGCTTTTCTATGCTAAAGCTGTCCGCTTTGTGGTATTCCTGTTACAGCAGTACCAGATGACTGAAACAATCCTGAAGTGCAATGATGTCAGTAATAGAAGACTAGTTAACACAAATGTTGTTCACATTTATTTACCAACCACTAATGCTAGTGCATCTCTGTTTATCACACTGTGGAGGCTTGCATGTTGCTGTGATGGTTGAAAGCTATTCCACCAGTTTTCAGAAACTAATAGCAGCATCCAGGGCAGACTAGGAAGAAGGATCCGATAGTCTACTTCTGAAAAGAATTAGCCAGTGAAATCTTATGAAGAGCAGTAGAACACTGTCTGATATAACACGAGAATGAGAGCTTCCCAGCTTGGAAGGCACACAGAACATGACTGGACAAGAGCTGCTGCCTCAAAGTGGAGCTCACTTTAATGATGTAGATGGAGTAAAGCTTTGGGGACCTTCACTTGTTGTTGTAGGACCACCCAAAATGAGAAGACACAGCTGCAAACATCCATTTATATTTGGAACATTGTCAAAAATCAAACACGTAAACATCAATATCTGAGGCATTAGTGAGCTGACATGGACTGGTATTGGCCATTTTAAATCTGACAATCACATGGTCTGCTATTCTGTGAATAACAACTTGAAGAGGTATGACATTCTGTTCACCATCAAAGAGAACATTTCAAGGTCTCTCCTGAAGTACAATGCTGTCAGTGATAGGATAATATCCATACATTTACAAAGAAGGCCAGTTAATGTGACTATTATTTAAACTTATAACCAACCACTAAGACCAAAAATGAAGAAATTAAAGTTTTGGTTTTTTCTTTAACCAACTTGTGCCATCTGAAATTGACTGAACATGCAATCAGGAAGCATTGAAAATTAATGGAATTACTTGGAATGCAAAAGGTGAAAACAAAGAAAAAGGACTGGTGGTTGGAAAATACAACCTTGGTGATAGAAATGATACCTGAGATCTCATAAAAGAATTTTGCAAGACCAGTGACTTACTCGTTGCAAATACCTTTTATCAACAACATTAGCAGTCACTACATACTTTGACCTTGCCAGATGCAATACACAGGAAGAGCTCCAGGGGGTGGGGCCAAGATGGTGGACTAGATACTCGTCTCCTCAATTCCCTCTGAGAACTAATACTTGGAATGATAAATGAACAGAACAGCATAGACATCCAGGGAGCCGTAGGATCTGGCATGGGGATGTCAGATTGGCGTAGGTGTCAGTAAAGGGCAAAGTAACTCTCTCTAAGGTGAAGCAGCAGCACATTGATCCTGCTTCTGCTGACTCATCATTTGGCAGGACTGGAGGTTCTGACACCTTCTTTGTTATTCAGGAGGTGGGGACTAGGTATGAGCCAGCAATTGAGCTGAATTGCAGAGCTTAAGTAAACACCATATAGGGCAGCAGAGAGACTGAGCTGAGGATGCCCACATATTGAGACCCTGGCTAGTGACTGAGGGCACTGCTGCCTCTCCACCCTCTGTTTTCTGAGCTGCGCCATGGATTCTGCTGTTTCATGGCAGGAAGGATGGCTTGAGTGGGATGATATCTTGATCAGCTGGGAGGTGGAGTCACCCACCTGAAGGTCTTAGCTGGTGCTAATTCTCACAGTGAGCAGCAGCCTCTGTCTGGAAAGGATTTCTCCAGCAGAAGGTCTTTGTTTAAGATGGTAGGCCTAGAGTTATGGGTGGGGCCTGGCAGAGGATTGCAACAAGGCTGTAAGTCCTCCCTTCTTTGAACCACGTCATAGTATCTAGGGACAAACTATGAGGTACTTTTGTTCTAAGCCAGAAGAAGGGGGCATGCCACACCTGAGGGTCTGACTGATTTCAGTAGCTGTTGGACAACTCCTTGCTTAGCAATGAAGTATATTTTTAAAATAAGACAATGTGGAGAACTGACTGCTGAGGAGCTTCTCCTCCACCTTTCACTGGTCTACATCATAGTATTGGCTGATAGCCCCCTAGTGACTCCATAAGTAGGACTCCATCTTTGCCAGCAGGAGGCAGATCCTGCCACCCCTTCAGAGTTCACCTAGGGCCAGTCATTAGAGTACACAGAGGTAGGTGGTGACCAACTCCCCTCTTAGAAATATGCTTCAGCTCCTGTTGAGATCACACTGGAGAAACTGAACAGCTTCTAGATGGCACAAAGACAAAAATCAACAGCTAACCATTTAAAGAAGCAGTCCATCATGGCTCTGGAAAATTCCCAAAATAAAGAACCAAAAACGTCCCATATTAAGAAGCCTTTCTGAAACTATCAGAAGTCAAGCACAACAGAATTGGGTATAGAACCCTCCCAGAAATTAAACAAAAGGCAGCAGAACAAAATGAAAAATTAAGCTATTTGGACTGACGGAACATCAATGGTTTGAAATCCAGCAGATTAATAATAAAATTACAGAATTAGACAATTCAATCCAAAGCCAAAAGAACAGAAAGGAGGAGATAGAAGCCAGAGTTAATGAGCTTGAGGATAGAGCAACTGACACCAGCATTAATGAGGAGAAAATAGAGAAGATAAGTAAGAAAAATGAGGATTCATTTTAAAAATTGTGGGACTCCATCAAAAGGAATAATCTAGAATAATGAATATAGAATAATGAATAATGAATAATGAATAATTGGAGTTTCTGAACAGGGAAGTATAGCTGAAAATACAGAGTGTTGTTGTAGAGTTGCTGACAGAAAACTTCTCTGAAATTATGAAAGAAGAGAACATAAATATCTAAGATGCTTACCAAATGCCACAAAAACCAGACCGGAAAAGAAAGACACTAAGCCATATTATAGTCACCGTAATAAAATCAAATAAAAATAGAGGCTCTTAAAGACAGTGAGGCTTAATGCAAAGCTAACATACAGAGGGAAACCCTACATGCTTTCCTCTGACTTCTCAGCAGAAACAGTCTTGGCAAGAAGACAGTGGATGAAACATTCAAAGCCTTGAAGGAGAAAAACTTCCAACCAAGAATTATATATCCTGCAAAACTGTCTCTCAAACATGAAGGTGAAATTAAGACATTCACAGATAAACAGAAGTTTAGAGACTTTGTAAAAACCAAATCAAAACTACATTAAATACTGAAAGAAGCTCCTTGTTTAGAAAAACAAAAGTATCAAGTGTATACTTAAGGAAGCAGGACACAGCATCCAGAATCCTATTCAGTTAGGGAAGTCACCAAGCTCAATCTAAGCTACAATATTAAAAGAAGGGAACCAGTGATCTTAACATGAAAACTATGACATCATCACATTAAAGAGAGGAATATATTATACCAGGTATAATCCTTTCAGATGGAGAGGAAATTAAAAAGATATGCAGAAGTTAAAAATCTGGTTTAAACTTAGAATAGTAAAGGGGATTGTAACAGTAGCCACAAAGCAAAAAAAAAAAAAAGATGCAACATATCGACATGAGAAACGTAATTCAGGAGTCTCAACAAACACAAAACCAACACTGATAAAGATGAAAAACCAACCAATAAGAATGACCCAGAACAAGATATTAAGAAGAATATAAAAAACATCAACACAAAAATAAAGGCATCAAAATGATAGCACTAAACATACCTATCAATAATTACACTGAATGTAAATGTAATGAGTACTCCAATAAAGAGACAGAGAGTGACATCTTGGATCAAAGACATCATCTGTCTCTATGTTGCTTACAGGAAACACACCTTAGACTCAAAGATATGAACAAACTGAAAATCAAAGGTCGAAAAAATCTATAGCAAGCTAACAATATACAGTGATAGGATAATATCCATGTGCCTACAAGGAAGGCCAGTTAATACAACTATTATTCAAATTTACACACCAACCACTAAGGCCAAAGAAAAAGAGACTGCCTATTTTTACCAACTTCTGCAGTCTGAAATTGACCAAACATGCAATCAGGGTGAATTGATAATTACTGGTGACTGGAATACAAAGGAAACCCTGGTGGTGTAGTGGGTTAAGTGAAGATCAGGAGTTCAAATCCACCAGGCTCTCTTCAGAAACTCTGTGGGGCAGTTCTACTCTGACCTTCAGGGTCACCATGAGTCAGCTCCGACTTGACAGCAGCAGCTTTGGTTTTGGTTTTTATGGAATTCAATAACTGGAAACAAAGAAGAAGGACTGGTAGTTGGAAAATATGGCCTTGGAAATAGAAATAATGCTGCATGATAGAATTTTACAAGACTAATGTCTTTTTCTCCTTGAATACTCTAGGGGTCAGTTCTACCCTGGCCCCTAGGGTTGCCATGAGTTGGATCCGACTCAACGGGACTTGGCTTCGCTAATGCCTTTTTCATTGTAAATACCATTTTTAACCTACAGAAATGGAGACTGTACACATGGACCTCATCAGATGGAATACACAGGAACCAAATCTACTACATCTGTGGAGAAAGTTCCATACCAGCAGTCAGAACAAGACCAGGTGCTGACTGTGGCATGCATCATCAACTGTTTATGTGCAAATTCAAACTGAAACTGAAAAAAATTAGAACAACTCCACAAGAGTCCAAGAATGTTCTTGAGTATATCCCTCTTGAGTTTAAAGATCATCTCATGAACAAATTTGATACGTTGATCACTAATGATTGAAAACCAGATGAATTGTGGAATGACATCATCAAAGACATCATCCATGAAGAGAGCAAGAGGTCATTAAAAATACAGGAAAAAAAGAAAAGACCAAATTGGATGTCAGAAGAGACTCTGAAACTTGCTTTCAAATGGCAAGCAGCTAAAGCAAAAGGAAGGAATGGTGAAGTAAAAGACCTAAACAGAAGAGTTCAAAGAGCAGCCTGAGAAGATGAAAGAAAATATTATAATGACATGTGCAAAGAGCTGGAAATGGACAAGTAAAAGAGAAGAACACATTGTGCATTTCTCAAGATGAAAGAACTGAAGAAAACATTCAATCTTTGAATTGCAATTGTGAAGGATTCTCCAGGGAAAATATTAAACACTTCAGGGAGTATCAGAAGAAGATGGAAGAAATACAGAGTCATTATATCAGAAAGAACTGGCCAGTGTTCAGCCATGTGAAGAGGTAGCATATGATCTGCAATTGATGGTACTGAACGAATAATTTGAAGCTGCACTGAAGGCATTGGTAAAACACAAGTCTCCAGGAATTGATGGAATATCAATTGAGATATTTCAGCAAAGAGATGCAGTGCTGGAAGTGTTCACTCATCTATGCCAAGAAATTTGGAGGACAGCAACCTGGCCAACTGACTGGAAGAGAGCGATATTTATGCCCATTCCAAACAAAGGTGATCCACCTGAATGACTGTGGTGGTCAGGATTATGTCAACTTGGCTACTACCTATTTGGCTGCTGTGACTCCGACTCGATGGTACTTGTCTCAGCATTAAGTGATAGGGCGGGGTTTGTGGTGGCTCCCTGCTCCTTGGCTCTCATCTCTCGACCTTGGACTACGGCTGCTGATCACTCACGTGGCCAGGACCTCCTGCTCTCTTGTTCCAGCATCTGGTTCCGGGACTTGAGCTAACAGCTGTTGGGCTCATCAGTCCTTACAGTCGGCACTTGAGAGTCCTGTTCCCTGACCTGCCAATCTTGCATTCACCAGCCTCTGTCGCTTCATCTCGCCACCAGCTTGGGATCCACTGACCTCCAGCCTCTGTCGCTTCGTCTCACCACCAGCTTGGGATCCACTGACCTACACAACCGGTGATCTGCAACTCTGGTCTCTGACTTGCTGACCTTGGGTTCCTCAGCTTCCGTGGACACGTGAGGCTTGTGCCAGAGATTGGGACATTCAGCTTCTGTGATTACGTGAGCTGTTTCCTATATTTGTATCTATCTATCTGTCTCTCTATATATATTATAAATCTTTCCTTGTACCTACACGTGTTACTGGTTTTGCTTCCCTAGAAAACCCAGCCTAAGACAATGAGCAAATTACCAAACAATATCATTAATGTCACACTTAAGTGAAATTTTGCTCAAGATCATCCAAAAGCTACCACCAACAGTAAATTGATGAGGAACTTCCAAAAATTGAAACTAGATTCAGAAAAGGACATAGAACCAGGGATATCACTGCTGATGTCAGATGGATCTTGGCTGAAAGCAGAGAATACCAGAAAGATGTTTACTTGTGTTTCATTGGCTATGTAAAAACATTTGACAGTGTAGATCATAACCAATTATAGATAACATGGCATAAAATGGGAATTCCAGAACACATCATTGCACGCTTAAGGAATCTGGATCTGGATCAAGAGGAAGTTGTGCTAACAGAACAAGGGGACACTTCATGGTTTAAAGGCAGGAAAGGTGTACATCAGGGTTATATCCTTTCACCATGCTTTTTCAATCTGCATGTTGAGCAAATAATCTGAGAAGGTGGATTATACAAAGAACGAGGCATTGCAATTGGAGGAAGACTCATTAACAATCTGTATTGTGTAGATGACATTATCTTACTTGCTGTAAGTTAATAAGATTTGAAACACTGAGGATCAAGGACCACAGCCTTCAGTATGCATTGCACCTCAGCATCAAGAAAACAAAAACCCTCACAACTGGACCAGTAAGCAACATCATCATAAATGGAGAAAGCATTGAGGTTGTCAAGCTTTTCATTTTACTTGGGTCCACAGTCAGCACCCGTGGAAGCAGCGGTCAAGAAATCAAAAGGTGCACTACACTGGGAAAATCTGCTGCTAAGGACCTCTTTAGAATATTGAAAAGTAAATGTGTCACCTTGAAGACTAATGTAAACCTGACCCAGGCCATAGCATTCTCAGTTGCATCACATGTATGCAAAAGCTGGACGTTGAACAAATCAGACAGAAAAACGATTGAGGCCTTTGAATTGTGCTGTTGGAGCAGAATGTTGACTGTATCATGGACTGCCAAAAGAACAAACAGCTGTATTCTGGAAGAAGTACATCCAGACTGTTCCTTGAAAGTGAAGATGGTAAACTCAATCTTACATACTTCTGACATGTTATCAGGAAGGATCAGTTCCTAGAGAAGGACATCATGCTTGGCAGAGTGGAGGATTAGTGAAAAAGAGGAAGATCCTCGATGAGATGGATTGACATAGTCACGTCAACAGTGGGATTAAGCATAAATATGATTGTGGACATGGCGTCAAGATTGGGCAGTGTTTTGTTCTGTTGTTCATAGGGTGGCTACAAGTCAGAACCAACTCAATGGCACCTAACAACAACAACAACAACAACATACAAAGAAGAGCAGGAGTGGCAATACTAATGTCAAATACAATAGGCTTGAATGTAAAACCCACCATCATGGACAAGGACAGTCACCATTTATTGCCGAAAGGTTCAATATGTAAGCTGAAAGTAACAATATTAAATATTTATGCACCCAAGAGCCAAGCATCTAAGCACATCAAACAAGCAGTGATGACATTAAAAGTGAAATAGATCACTCCACAATAATAGCTGAAGACTTCAACACTCCACTTTGAGTAATGAACACATCATCCAGAAAAAATCTTGTGACAATTAACCAACTAGACCTTATCAACATATACAAAACTTTTTGCCCATAAACAGATAAATACACCTTCTTCCCCAATGTATATGGAACATTTTCCAGAATAGACCATGTGTTAGGACACAAAGCAAGCCTCAACAAAATCCAAATCACTGAATTATTGCAAAGTATCTTCTCGAACTTTAAAGCCATAAAAGTCAAAATGAATAGTAGAGAAACCACAGGCATAAATTTGAACTCATGGAAACAGAATAATATCTTGCTCAAAAATCCATGGGTTATAGAAGCAATCAAAGACACACACAAACAATGTGTGGTATCAAGTGGGAGTGAAAACACATCCTACCAGTACTGATGGGATGCAGCAAAAGCAGGTCTCAGAGGTCAGTTTATCTCTATAAATGCATACATCCAGAATGAAGACAGAGTCCCAAACAAAAAATTAACCTACAGCTTGAACAAGTAGAAAGAGACCAACAAAAGAACCTCTCAGGCACAAGAAGAAAACAGATAATAAAGATTAGAATAAAACTGAATGAATTAGAGAATTGAAGAAAAATTGCAAAAATAACAAAAGTAAAAACTAGTTCTTCTAAAAGATCAGCAAAATTGATAAACCATTGGCTAAACTTACAAAAGAAAAACAGGAGAGGAAACAAATAACCCAAATAAGAAATGACATGGGACACATCACAACAGACCCCACTCAAATCAAAAGTGTCATAACAGAATACTATGAAAGACTGTAACAAATTTGAAAACCTAGAGGTAACAGGAAAATTTCTACATTCATATCACCTACCAAAATTTTCACAAAGAGAAATAGAACTTAATAAATTCATCACAAGGAAAGAGATAGAAAATGTAATAAAAAAAAAAACTACCAACCAAAAAAAGTGCTGGTCTAGATGGCTTCACTGGAGAAGTCTACTGAGCCTATTTCACAGCGTAAAAGGGGTGCAATACTCCCAAATTCATTCTGTGAAGCCAGTATAACCTGGAAACCAAAACCAGGGAAAGATCTCAGAGTGGGAGGAGAAAGAAAATTACATACCAATATCACTCGGGAACCTAGATGCAAAATCTTCAAGAAAATCCGAGCCAACAGAATTCAACAAAGTATCCAAAAAATAATTCATGACCAAGCTTGATTCATACCAGGGATGCAAGGGTGGTTCAATATCACAAAAACAATTAATGGTGATCAACCACATGACTAGCTCAAAGGATAAGAATCACCTGATCTTGTCAATTGATGCAGAAAAGGTGTTTGATGAAATCCAGCAACAACTCATGTTAAAAACTCTCGGCAAGATAGCAATAGGCTGGAAATTCCTCAACACCACAAGGGACATCTGTGCAGTGCCAACTGCCTGCATCACCCTGAATGGAGAGAGACTGAAAGAATTCCCCTGGAGAACAGGAACTAGACAAGGATTTCCACTCTCACCACTTCTATTCAACATTGTACTAGAGGCTGTAGCCAGGGCAATTAGACAAGACCAAGAAATAAAGGGCATCTGCATCAGCAAAGAAGAAGTAAAAACCTCCTTTTTTGCAAATGATATGGATGTATATGCAGAGAATCCTAAAGAATCCATAAGTAAACTACTGGAACTAATAGATGAATTCAGCCGAGTATCAAGTTATAACATAAACATAAGTAAATCAGTAGGATTCCTTTACATCAGCAAAGAGATCATCAAAGAAGAAAGCACCAAATCAATACCATTTATCATAGCCCCCCAAAAGATAAAACACCTAGAAATAATAGAACCAGAGAAACAAGAGACGTGTACAGAGAGAACTAGAACAAGACTGTAAGAAACCAAAAGAGACTTACATAAGGGAAGAATCCTACTCTGCTCATGGATAGGAAGACTTCACATTGTAAACAAGTCTATTTTACCCAAAGTGATCTACATATACAATGTGATCTCAATTTTACAAAATTTTTACAAAATTTTTACAAATTCCAGTGTCATTTTTTAATGAGATGGAGAAACAAATCACCAGCCTTGTTTGGAAAGGGAAGAAACCCCTGATATGTAAAGCAGTACTAAAAATGAGTAACATAGTAGGAGCCTCACACTACCCTACCTTAGAACCTATTACACTGCCACAGTAGTCAAAACTGCCTGGTGCTGGTACAAAAATGAGTTTATAGGCCAATGGAACAGAGCTGAGACTCCAGAGATGCCACCATCCTCTTATGATCAGTTGATGTTCAACAGAGGCCTTAAGATTATAAACTGGGGTAAAAACAGTTTCTTTAACAAATCATGTCTGCAAAATTGGACATCCACTTGCAAAAAACTGAAACAATACTCATATCTCACACCTTACATGAAAACTAACTCAACATGGACCAAAGACCTAAATATCAAAGCTAGAACAATAAAGATCACGCAAGAAAAAATGGGGTCAATAATGAAAGTTCTAATTCATACCTTGGATGAACTTCAAAGCCTCACAAACAAAGCACGAACATCAGAAGAGAAAAGTGATAAATGAGAACTACTAGGAGTCAACCACTTTTACTTATCTGAAGACTTTATAAAAAGACTTAAAAGACCACCTACAGAATGGGAAAAAGTATTTGGGAACTACATGTCAGACTGATGTCTGATCTCTATGATCTACAAGGTACTGCAAAACATCAACAAGAAAAAGGTAAATACCCCAATGAAGGGATGAGCAAAGGTGATGGACAGACACTTTACCAAAGATGACATCTAGGTAGCCAAAAGACACATGAGGAAATGTTCAGGATCATTAGCTGTTTGAGAAATCCAAATCAAAACTACAACAAGATACCATCTGTTTTAGTCAGCTAGTGTTGCTGTAACAGAAATAACACAAAGTGGATAGCTTTAACAAAGGAAAGTTTATTCTTACACAGTCCGGTAGGCTATAAGTCCAAATTCAGGATGTCTGCTCCAGAGGAAGTCTTTCCCCCTTGTCGCCTCCAGAGGAAAGTTCAGCATTGCATCAGTCTTTGTCCAGGGAGCCTCTTGGCGCAGGAACATCAGGTCTGCAGGATGCGTTCTTCTCCCGGTGCTGTTTTCTTGAAGGCGTGAGGTTCCCAATTCTATGCTTGCTTCCCTTTCCTTTTATCTTTTGTAGGATGAAAAGATAAAGAGTGATGCAAGGCATACTCCAGGAAAACTTCCTTTACAGTGGAGCATGGAGATGATCCTATGAAGAAATTTACAGTCCCACCCTAATCCTTTAACATACAGCACAGGAAAAGCACAGAATGAGGACAATCATAAAATACTGGGAAACACGGCCCAGCCACGTGGTTACACATGTTTTTGGGAGGAACGCAGTTCAACCCATGACACCATTTCATCCCAGCAAGGTTGGCCATGATCCAAGATACACAAAATCACAAATGCTGGAGGGGTTGTGTAGAGATCAGAACTCTCTTACACTACTGGTGGGATTTCAAAATGGTACAACACCATTGGAAAGCAATCTGGAACTTCCTTAAAAAACTGGAAATAGATCCACTAATTTGATTTGATCCACTAATCCCACTGCTTGGAATATATTCTACAGAAACAAAGGATGTCATATGAAGACATACGTGGACACAAATTCTTAGTTCAGCAGAGTCCACAATAGCAAAAAGATGGAATCAACCTAGATGCCCTACAACAGATGAATGGATAAACAAACTATGGTACATATATTCAATGGAACACTGTGCAATAATAAAGAACAGTGATGATTTGAGGAAGCATCTCATAACCTAATTTCAATTGGAAGACATGCTGAGTGAAATCAGTAAGCATCTTGCTAAGGACTTAAAAATAGACTTATACACAGAAGAAAAGACTCTGATGGCCACAAAGATGGGGATGGAAGGAGAGGGTTGGTCATAGATTAGATAGTTTATAGAAACTTGGTTAGGGGAAAGCAGTGACAGCACATGTAGAAAGTAGATCAACTTAACTGTACTTCATCATAAACTGAAAGTTCTTCTAACCTCAACACGATATTTGAGATAGAGTAGCAGAGGCCAAGTCTGGGGACCATGCTGTCAGGTGACATTGAAGCCAATTGGCATAACTAGCTTATTGTTAAGAGAGTCTTCTGCACCCCATATTGGTGAGTGGCCTCTGGGATCTTAAAAGCTAGCAAGCTCCACTGAGGTGTACCAAATGATCCCAGCTCATCTGGAATGGATGATCAACAAGAACAACAAAGACACAAGGAAAATAGAGCTCAGGAGACAGAAGGACCCATGTGAATGGGAGACTGTATCAACACATGACCAGAAGAGCCAGATGGTGCCCAAACACCACCAAAGACAGCAATGATGGGGCACACAATGTTGAGTCCTTGTGACAACACAAGAAAAAGAGGGATGTAGCTCAAGAACTCTACTAAAAGACCACTGTTGATGGTCCAACAGCCTGAGGGATCCCCTGGGACTTGGCTCCTAGACCTGCTGCTGCCCCTAACCAGAAAGACACTACTGAGGTCAACTTTGGACAAAAATGAACTGGACTTTGGGACACAGTGTGACCATGTGGTGTGTGTATGTTATGGTTCTATGCATTTATAGGATGCTGTCCTACTGTTCTCTTTCTAGATGGGAGAGAAAAGTGTAGAGAGGAAGAAACAGGAGTTTGTTAAGGGAATACTTCAAGTATAGAATGATAAGGAAAAGTATGTTGTCACTGGGCAAGGAGAACAGAAGGAGCTACAGACAGTATTGTATACTTTCACTTAATCACAATCAAGAAGAAGAAGAGCTCAATACCATTAGTCAGAGTAAGGCTGAGGACCAACTGCTCGTATGCAAGTTCAGTTTGAAGCTGAAAAAATTTAAAACATAACTGAAATACTTCCTTGAGTATATCCCAGCTGAATTTAGAGACCATCTCAAGAATGGATTTGATGTACTGAACACTAATGACACAAGGCAAGATAGCGGTGGAATGACATCAAAGACATCATGTGTAAAGAAAGCAGAAGGTCGTTGAAAAGCCAGGAAGAAAGAAAAGATTAAAATATATGTCCAAAGAGACTCTGAAACTTTATTCTTGAACATCAAATAATGAAAGCAAAAGAAAGAAATGATGAAGTAAAAGAGTTGAATGGAAGATTTCAATGTGTGGCTTGAGAAGATCAAGTGTTATAACGATGTCTTAGTCATCATCTAGTGCTGCTGTAATACAAATGTAACAAATGAATGGCTTTAAAAAGAGAAGTTTTATTTTCTGTCACAATCTAGTAGCCTACAAATCAAAATTCAAGGAATCGGCTCCATGTAAATACTTTCTCTTTTGGCTCTGTAGAAAGGTGTGTGGATTGAGTCATGTCCCCAAAAAATATGTGTAACAATTCAGCTGAGTCAGGATTCCCTGTATTCTGTGATTGCCCTCCATTTCATGATATGCTTATGCTGTAAATCCTAATCTCCACCTGTGGTTAACAGAGTGGATTATATCAGAGAGGATTATGGTGGGACTGTAATCCCTTCCTAAGGTCACCTCCTTGCTCCACTGTAAAGGGACTTTCCCTGGAGTGTAGCTGGCACCACCTTTTGTCCTTTTATCCTATAAGAGATAAAAGGAAATGGAAACAAGCAGGGAGTTGGGAAACTCATACCATCAAAAAAGCAGCACTGGGAGTCGAGCGTGTCCTTCTGACCTGAGGTTCCTGCACCAAGATGCTCTGTGAACAAACACTGATGCAACCAACACAAGGACTTTTCTCCAGAGCCAACAAGAGAGAAAGCCTTCCCCTGGAGTGGACATCCTAAATTCGGAATTATGGCCTTCTAGACTGTGTAAGAATCAACTTTTCTTTTTAAGGCCATCCACTCGTGGTATTTCTGTTAGAGCAATACCAGATGACTAAAACACCATGGCTTAATCATCTAGTGCTGATATGACAGAAAAGCCACAGGGGTGAGGCCAATCAGACAGAGTAGATGGACACTTCCTAAGACCCTTCTAACAACAAAGACACAAAAGAACAAATGAATCCGGTATATATGATATCCTAGAGTTGAGAAATTAGACTGAACAAAGGGAAGGGAAAATACAGTCATTCCTCTTCAAATGTAGAACTCTGCAGACCTGATCTACTGGGAGGCAGCCATAGCTGTAACATGGAGGTTGGTGGGTATTCTACTCTGCAGAGTGATTGTGTGGAGAATCCACTCATGCCTCAGGAGTCAGTGAGGGACAGCACCAGATCACCAAAAGCTAAGTCTTTACATGTAACTTGTAGCATGGATCAGAATCTTACCTTAGATAAGGACCTGTCTCCCTTCTCTCATTGCTCCTCCCTCCCTTCTCTTAACTGCACTCAGCACTAGAGTTTGACATCAGTAACTGACCTGGAAGTAGAACTCTTCAAGCCAGCCCTAAGCCATTCTCCTCATCCCTTCTCTGCATGGTGACTGTCTCTGGAGTCTGAATCCATTAATTGACCTGGAAGTAGAACTCCCTAAGCCCACCCTGACCCAATCTCTGAGACTCAGGAGGGGAACTAGTTTAGCACACTCAGAGAAGGGGGGAAAGAAACAAAATATTTTATATGCAGACTCCCCTAAGCTGGAAATCAAGGTAAAAACTGTTCCTTCATCTAGATTCACACATAAGAAGATATGTCACCCTCATGGATACTCAGGGATGGCTGCTCACCCCTTCAGCCTTTCTTGATGGCTGAAGCCAGACACCTGTGGCAGTACCATCACCTCTTCCTATGTAGGACAGTAAGTGAGGCCATACACCACACACTAGGTCACATGGACACCTGAGCTGAATCTATAACTTGGTGGCTTGGGAACAACAGTCCATATTAAAGCACTTAAAGGGGCATTATCTCTTCAGAAAACTCCCAAAACAATGACTCAGATTTTCCATAGAAAGAGAATTTCCTGGAATTATCAGAAGTAGAATATGAATGACTAAATATTTAGAACTTTTCAACAGATGAGGAAAAGGAATGAGGCAAAATGCAGTAGAGCACAATGACAAACTAAACAAATTGCAAGAAAGAACTGAGTGATAAAAATTAGAAATTCAGAAAATTAATACTAAAGTTACATAATTAGACAACTCAGTAGAAAGTCAAAGGAACAGAACTGAGGTAATGTGAGACTGAACTAGTGAGATTGAAGATAAACTGTATGACATCAACATATCTGAGGAAAAATCATTAAAGGAATTTTAAAAAATCAAGAAACACTAATAATTATGTGGGACTCTATGAAGAGGAATAATTTACAAGTGATTGAGAGATGAAGGATAACTGAAGATACAGAGAGAATTGTCAAAGATTTGCTGACAGAAAACTTCCAGATATCATGAAAGATAGGGAGATAGCAAATATGCTCACTGAACTCTACACAAGTTAGATCCCAAAAGAATGACTTCAAAGCATATTATAACAAAACTTAGAAAAATTAAAGATAAGGAGGTACTTTTAAAGGTAGCTGGGAACAAATGAAAAATAACCTACAAAGGAAAATTAATAAAACTAAGCTGGAACTCTTCACTAAACACTAAGCAGGCAAGAAGACAGTGGGATTACATACACAAAGCCTTGAAGGAAAATAATTGCCAGCCAAGAGTTATATATCCATCAAAATTGTCTCTCAAATATGCTGGCAAAATTAGGACATTTCAAGATAAACAGAAATTTAGAGAATTTGCAAAAACCAAGCCAAAATTACAGGAAATAACAAACCAATAACACTAGGTAACAACCCAAGAACAGAACACAGAACACAGCAACTGGAAATCAATCTGAACAGGGTAATCATAAAAATAAATCATGGGCAAAACACTGAAGATGGGCAACAGAAATGTCATCATGTTAGCATTATAACAATACAGAGGGACTCAAAAGAAAATATAGTCATAAATCTACATGGAAAGGCAAAGTGATATAAAGAAATTAAAGACTGGTTAAATTTTAGAAAAATAGGGGTAAATATTAAGGTAACCACAAAGGAAACAATCAATCCTATACATCAAATTAAAAAACAAACAAAAAAGACACATGAAGTCTCAGCAAACACCAAGCCACCAACACTGAAAAAGAGGAAGAGAAAACACATAAAGAAAAAACACACAACACCGTAAATAAAGTGGAACAAAGACATCAAAATGAGAACACTAAGCTCGTCCTTTTGGTGAATTACTTAAATGCTACATCTGCTAACCAAAAGGTCAGCAGTTCAAATCTGCCAGGTACTCCTTGGATACTCTATGGGTCAGTTCTATTCTGACCTATAGGGTTGCTACATGTCGGAATTGCCTCAATGGCAGTAGGTTTATTTTGGTTTCATAGAATTAACAGCTGTCACACAAACAGATGCCTGCATGCCACTGTTTATTGCAGCACTATCCACGGTAGCAAAAGATGGAATCAACCTAGATGCCCATGAACAGATGAATGGATAAACAAGCTATGGGATATTCACACAATGAGATACTCAGCGGTAGTAAAGAACAATGATGATTTTAGGCAACATCTCAGCACAAAAGTCATTAAGCTGAGTGGAATTGTTGTTGTATTGTTAGGCACTGTTGAGTCTTCCAACTCATAGTGACCCCATGCACAACAGAATGAAACATTGCCCAGTCCTACATTTTTATATTTAAGTCCATTATTACAACCACTGCATCAATTCATCTTGTTGAGGGCCCTACTCCTTTCTGCCGACCCTCTGCCATGCATGATGTCCTTCTCCAAGGACTGATCCCTCCTGACAGCATGTTCAAAATATATGTGACACAGTCTTGACATCTTTGCTTCTAAGGAGAATTTTGGTTGTGCTTCTTCCAGAACAGATCTGTTCGTTCTTTTGGCAGTTCATGGTATATTCAACATTCTTCTCCAAGACCGAAATTCAAAGGCATCCTTACTCGTTGTCTAGCTTTTGCATGCTTGTGATGCAAATGAAAATACTATGGCTGAGGTCAGGTGCATGCTAGTCTTCAAGGTGACATCTTTACTTTTCAACACTTTAAAGAGGTCTTTTGCAGCAGACTTTCATAATGCAATGCATCTTTTGATTTCTTGACTGTTGATCCCATAGACATTGATCATGGAACCAAGTAAAATGAAATCCATGTCAACCTCTATCTTTTCCACATTTATCGTGATGTTGCTTACTGGTCTAGTTATGAGGATTTTTTTCTCCATATTGTGGTGCAATCCATACTGAAGGATGTGGTCCTGAGGAGAACTGTTAACACTGAAGGTATAGATGGTGAGAAACAGCTGAGAACCAGCAATAGTGGCAGCAGCAGAAACAGAAGCAGCACTGGAGCCAACCCATGAAGCAAGAGAGCTGAATGTCTGTGCACAGAGGTTTCCTGGCAGAGTGGAGTGCCCCCAGGCACTTGAATTGGTGGAGCTGGCCTTGCTGACCCATGGAATAACAGAGCTGAGTGCCTCTGTGCAGGAGTCTTCCTAGCAGAGTAGGGTGCTTCCAGGAACTTGAATCAGAAGAGCTAAAGAGCTGTGAAACACTTGCTCCAGCAGGGCAGATATGGGCCTGAGGCCCAGGCCATGAGATCATAGGTAGCCAAAGCTGAAGAGACCAAGAGCATGAGAAGCTGAGCTGCCCCTGTCTTAAAAGGTATGGCCATGACCTCATGGGTTTGAAAGATGGAGCCAGGGTTTTCTGTGTCTGTAAGGATGGAATTGCCACTCAGTTAGTCTTAGGGTGCACCTAAAGCCAATGGGACGGAGTTGCTGTCCAAGTGGGCCCAGGAAGCACAGTTGTAGCATAGGGCCAGGGGTCTCCACTCAGAAGCCAGAGAATGTGACCAATACCTAGAGTCTGGAGAGCAAAGCCATTGTGTAAAATGTCTCAGAGAACTAACGATTATTTCCAGAGCTTTGAGGGCTAATGTAATGTGTTCTGCTGACTTGCTTGTTGCCTGTTAATGGTTTTTTCCCATGCAATTTCCCCCATTTGTAATGGAAATGTCTAGTTTGTGCCTGCCATTGTATTTTAGAAGCAGATAACTCATATTCTAGATTTCACAGTTAAAAAGGAATTTCTGGATTTTGGACTCGGACTCTAAGGCTTTTGCTGTGATGGGTCAAATACGTTTTACATGTTGCAAAGATATGATTTTTTTAGAGAACAAAGCATGAGATGTCATGGACTGAATGTGTTTCCTAAAAAATCTGTAACAATTTTGCTGTGCATAATTTCTGGCATTATGTGATGTTCCTCCGCGTTGGAATTCCTGCCTCTGGGATGTTAGTATGCATGGATGGGCAACAGTTGCATGTGGTTTTGATCTTCATCAGTTTCAAATCCTCTTAACTTCCAGCAAGCAAGCTTGTGTCATCTGCACGACTCAGGATGTTAATGTGGCTTCCTCCAGTGCTGGTGCCTCCTTCTTCCTGTAGGCCAGCTTCTCACATTGTTTGCTCAGCATACATTGAAAAGGTATGGTAAAAGGTACAGTCTTTTGACACATCTTTCCTGACTTTAAACCAAGCAGTGTCCCCTGGTTTTTTTCACATGCTTGCCTATTGATTCATATACAGATTCCTCATAAACACCATTAAGTGTTCTGGAATTCTTATTCTCAACAATGTTGCCTATAGTTTGTCACGATCCATACAGCTGAATGCCTTTTGCATAGTCAGTGAAACACTGATAAACATCTTTCTGGTGTTCTCTGCTTTCAGCCAAGATCTATCTGGCATCAGCAATGATACCCTCTTCTGAATCCAACTTGAACTTCTGGCAGTTCCTTGTCAATATACTGTTGCAATCACTTTTGAATGATCTCTAGCAACATTTTACTTGAGTGTGATATTAATGATATTTCTTGATAATATCCGCATTTGGTTGGATCACCTTTCTTGGGGATAGGCATATAGATCTCTTCCAGTTGGTTGGCCTGGTAGGTGTCCTCCAAATTTCTTGGCGTGCATGTGTGAGCAGTTCTAGTGCTGCATCCATTTTTTGAAACATCTCAATTGATATTTCACCAATCTTAGAGTCTAGCTCTCCACCAGTGTCTTCAATACAGCTTTGACTTCTTCCTTCATTACCATCAGTTCCTGATCACATACTGCCTCTTGAAATGGTTGAAGGCTGACCCATTTTCTCTGTATAAGGAGTTTGTTTATTCTTTCCATTTTCTTTTGATGGTTCCTGAGTTGTTTAGTGATATTAGTCAATTGTAAAAGGACAAATACTATATGTGTCCACTATTATAAAGACTTAAGAAAATGTTTAAGCATAGAAGAGATTAATCGTTGATGTTTACAAAGGTGAGGAGAGAGGGAGGGGGTATTCACAGATTAGACTGTAGGAATTGGGTTAGGTAAAAGAAGTGACAGCACACAGTAGAAGGGGGTTTAGCACAACTGGACTACACCAAAAGGGTTTCTAAATATAACTCAAATTGTGAAGGGCGGAGAACAAGGAAAGGGGTCTGGGGACTACAGTTTCAGGGGAAATCTAGGCTAACTGACATAACCAAGGTTTTTTAAAGAAAATATTCTGTATACCACTTTGCTGAGTGGTGTCTGCGGTCTCCAAATCTAGCAAGTGGCCATATAAATAGCATCAGCTGGTGCCAATCTACCTATAAGAGAGGAGAATGAAGGACATACAAAACATATGAGTCCAGCAGATAGAAGGTACCATTTGATCCAGAGACTATATCAGCATGAGACCGGATGATGGTGCCTGGCTACCAACAATGACTTCCCTGACATAGCAGGAGAAATAGATGTACAGAAGTAGAACTCTATTAAAAGACCACACTTAATGGTTCATCAGACTGGAGGGACCCCTGGAGACATGGCCCCTTGACTCTCTTTTAACTCAGAGCTGAAACCACTCCTGAAGCCAACTCTGCAGACATAGATTGAATGGAACTACTTAAGACATAGAGTGATGCTGATGAAGAATACGCTTCTTAGGCTAAATACATGCATGAGGCTGTCTGAGCAGCTCCTGTCCAAAGATGAGATGAAAGGATGGAGGGGGACAGGTGTTGTTGAATGGATACAGTAAGTACTTGGTGGAAAGGAGGAGTGTGCTGCCATGGGAGTGGGGTGGGGGAGCAGTGAGAGTAGCATAGGGGTATTATGGGTAGCATAGCTTTTTCATATGGCAAATTGATTTGGCTTGTAAACTTTCACCTAAAGCACAAGAAAATTTAAAAAAAAAAGAAAGACATATCACAAGTGCGTAGCTTGAACAAAGAGAAGGTTATTCTCTCACACCTAGTAGGCTAAAAAAAAAAAAAAAAAAGCTTAAATAAATAAAAAAAACCCAAATCCACTGTTGTTCAGTCAGTTCCCATTTTATGAGTCCCAGTAGGTTAGAAGTCCGAATTCAGAGTGACAACTCCAGGGGAATGCATTTTCTTTCTGTTTTCTCTAGAATAACATCCTTGTGCTATATCAGTCTTTCTTCGGTCTGGGAGCATCTTGGTGTAAGAACTTCAGGTCCCAAGAAAGTGCTGTGCTTACAGCACTGTTTTCTTGATGGTAAGAGGTACCCAACTCTGTACTCACTTCCCCTTTCTTTTATCCCTTGTAGGATAAAATGTGGTACAAGCCACACAACAGGAAACTCCCTCAGTAAGAGTGCTGCAATCCCACTCTAATCCTTAATTAACATAATCGAGTCTTGCCCTGTTAACAAAAGGAAGAAATGAGTATTTACACATAGGAGAATCACAAAATGAAGGACAATGACACAACAGTGGGAATCATGGCCCAGCCAAATTGATACACACATTTCTAGGAGGACATGATTCAATCCGGGACATACCAGCATAAACAGCAAGGAGGCTAGAACTGGGTTTATAGCTCTAGCACCCGTAACTTGTCTAGGACCTGTTGGACTATCAATCAGCAAACCCAACCAAACATTCTATAATATGTAAAGAACTCTCAAAACTCCACAGTAAGAACAAAAACCTAGCCCCAAACTTAGACACTGCACCAAAAAACCTACTGCCATTGAGTCAATTTTGACTCAGCAACCCTGAAGAACAGAGTAGAACTGCCCCCATAGTGTATCCAAGGAGCCCTTGGCAGATTTGAACTGCTGACCTTTTGGTTAGCTGCTGTATCACTTAACCACTATCCTACCAGGGTTTCCTAAAAGAATATACAGATGGCAAATAAGTACATAAAAATACACCTAGCACCACTTGTCATTAAAGAAATGTGAATATGATATGATATGATGTCATATCATAATGACATCTTGACATGACTAAGATAAATACTGATAGACAACTGCCAACAAGTGTACTCTGAGTCATGGCAACCTTACATACTGTAAAATGAAATACTGTCCAGCCCTACATCATCCTTAACAGCAAGTTTGAGTTGGTGCTTCCAGCTACTATACCAATCCATTTCACCAAGGGTGTCTCCTTTGCCCTCGTTGGTCTGCTAACTCACCAAACATGGTGTCCTCTTCCAACAATTGATCCCTCCTAATAAATTTTCTGGAAACCCTGGTGGTGCAGTGGTTAAGTGCAACAGCTGCTAACCGAAAATGGTCAACAGTTCAAGTTCTCCAGGCACTCCTTAGAAACTCTATGGGGCTGTTCTACTCTGACCTATAGGGTAGCCAAGAGTTAGCACTGACTCAATGGCAGTGTGTTTGGTTTTAATGAAGTGTCCAAAGCAAGCAAATTGCATAATGTTCTTTGTGATCCATAAAGTTTTCATTGGCTAACTTTCAAAAGTAGACCACCAGGCCTTTCTTCTTAGTCTGTATTATTCTGGAAGTTCTGCTGAATCCTGTCCATCACAGGTGACCCTGCTGGTATTTAAAATACCAGTGACATAGCTTCCAGTATCACAGCCACATACAAGCTGTCATAGTATGACAAACCGACAGTTGAGTAGTGGGCACAAATGTTTACAGCAGCTCTGTTTTAATTACCAAAGTTGGGAACAACACAGATTTTCTTCACTGAGTGAAGGGATAAACAAACCATGGTATAGCCCTACCAATGGATCCTACTCAGTTATAAGAAGGAATAAACTATTGAAATACACAATAAGATAAACCTCAAAGATATGGTGCTGATTAAACAAAGCTGATCTCAGGAGCTATGTTTCCATTTATATGACATTATGGAAAAGACAAATTTATAGGGACAGAAAAATACATATATATGATTGCTGGGATTGAGAATGGTGTGACTATAAAGGAATTTTATAAGGGAATTTTTTGGGTGATGGAACTGCTCTATATTCCAATTGTCATGGTGGTCACACAAATATATACAAGTGCTAAAATTCATGGAACTATAACCAAAAAATCAATACTAAGTATATTAAGATATTTAAGTCATCATTTGCTGAACAAACTTTACCTGCAACCAGACCAGTTTCTGATATTTCTTAGTTATTTTGCTTCATTCTAACAGAAATGGACAAATACTGGAATAAAAAGGGAAGTTTCATCCAGAACACTCTAGAGCTTGACAGACTGCAGTGAGATATGTCTTCCTTTGATGCTGAAATTGTAGTTTAAAAGTTCATAGACAGACAGGTCCAGAACTAAAGGATCTTCTTACTGACATGCTTGTATACGTGTCTCTTCTGCGTGATGAGTGACTAGACAACAATAGAAAAAGCACTGCCCACTGGAGAAAGCAGAACTGAGATCAAGAACCTCTCCCAAGCACTTCCCTGGTTTTGAGATATTGGGCAAATCACTCAAGTCACTGAGTCTCCACTTTCCTGTCTACAACGCGGAAAAATGTTTCAATTGTTGTGAGGATAGAGAAAAAGTTGTGTGGGTGTTTTCTAATGTGTGGTTCAATGTAAAGTGGTTGCAGTTCAACCTACAACCCAATACTCCATAACCACTTATTTCCTCATGAACTCCTCAAACCAGCCACATAGACAGCCACTTCCCTAACTATGCACCTGACAGCCTGGCCCTTTGAGGCTGCCCTTGCTGTCCATGGTAACCTGATTCTGCCATATAGAAATACTTGTCCATGCCTGTCAGTCTATTTGGGCTTGATAAACAAGGCTGTCAGGGCCTTCAGTGTACAGCCCACACTGATGCGTGTTTCTTTCTGCACCGTGCTAGACAAAACAAGTATTCTCCCTTTTCCAGGTTGAAGGGGGTCGGGTGAGAAGGAAGTAGGCTGTTAGTAAAGACATAGACTTACTTAAGAAATGATAATGAAAAGCAAAATAAACACACCCCTACTCATAAAGGGTGAATCTCCTCCCCAAAGAGCCCCATAAAGGAAAGGACAAAAAGAAACAAAAATGTGGACATTTTCTCCTCGGTTGGCCAGTGGTCTGGAAGGTAAGCATTAACTATGTGCTTAAGAGCACATGTGCTATTGTACAAATAAATTCCCAGCTAGGCTAGGGCAAATGCCACGGATGTTTGATATTTTTGTTACTCAAAAACTCATACTAGTTATGAAAACTAGCAAGCTCTCTATTGTCAGCGGAGAGACGGGCACAAATAATTCACAAAAGAAGGAAAAAGCTAGAGAACACGTATTCGGGAAAGATCTTCAACCTCCCTAGTAATTTAAAGAAAGAAAAATTAAAATAATGAGATACATTTCACTACCTATCAAGTCACCAAAAATTTAAAGAACAGAATCCCTAATACTGGTAAAAATCAGAGATATTCATATGATGCTGGTAGAAGTATAAATAACTACAACTCTTCTTTTCAGAATTTGGTAATGTGACTTAAGAACCATAACAGACAGCCATACCTTTAATTTGTTGTTCATGTCATGTAACTAATAACTCATTTCTGGAAATCAGACTAAAAAAATACTCTTAGAATGTTAAAATGAGACCCAAAGAGACAATGCTAAATACGGATGAAAAACTTAGGTAGAATGTATTCATCGCAGCATGTTTGGAAACAATCTAAATATCTCTAGACTATCTTGTATGCATTCTAAAACCAGTTGCACAGAATTTTAAATACCTTGAAGGGATATTTATAATATAATGTTAGTTTATAAAAGCAAGTTGTAAAGTTACTTCACACAATATGGCTTGTTTATGCAAACAAAGCCTTATATATACAAAGACTGGAAGATGACAGAACAAAATTATAGCAATCACATCTTGATTTTTGGACATATTGAATTATTCTTACTCTTAGTAATGTTTCTCTTTTTTTTCCTTACTTTTTTTATTATGATTCAGTGAAAATGTACATTCCAATATAAATTTGTATGCCCGCCTATGTGCAGCTCCCACTGCTCATCCTGCCTGGTGACATTTCTCATTTTTTACATTAAAATTGATTTTGTCTGAGATTAGAATTGCCACACCTGCTCTTCTCTGTTCATTGTTAGCTTGATATATATTCTTCCATCCTTTAATTTTCAGTTTCTTCCTATCTTTAAGTCTCAAGTGAGTTTCTTGTAGACAACATATGGATGAGTCATGTCTTTTGATCCAAGATGTCACTCGATGTCTCTTTACTAGAGCATTCAGTCCATTCACATTCAGTGTAATTATTGATAGATATGTGTTCAGGGCTACCATTGTGATATGTTCATTTTTGTGTTCATGTTTTCTCTGTTGTTCTTATTAGTCTGTTCTGGGACATTCTTTTTGGTGAGTTGATTTTTCATCCTTTTCAGAGCTGGTTTTGTAGTTGTTGAGACTCTTGTGTTACATTTCTTAATATGATGTGTTGCATCTTTGTTGTGCTTTACAGGTGCCCCTATAATCCCTCTTAATAAACTATATATAAACCCAATTTCAATCACTACCAGTCTTGTGGACTTCCTCTCTATCTTGAAGGACTGTAATGACTGTAGTACATCCCTCATTTTAATATTATGGTACCATAGTTTTCATAATAATCACTGGATTGTTTCTTTCAGTATTAAAGCTGTGATTGAATTTGGAGCCTTCCCTTACTGAGTAGAATTCTGGATGATGTGTCATTCTAAAATATAAAGTTAATGGTTTTGATCTTTTAAGCTAAAGTCAAGAGCTTCTTTCAGTATTTCTTATAGTTTTGGTTTGGTTTTTACAAAGTCTCTGAGTTTCTGCTTCTCTGGGAATGTCTTAATTTCATTTTTATATTTGAAAGCTAGTTTTTCAGGATATATAATTCTTGGTTGGAAGTTCTTCTCCTTCAAGGCTTTGAATGTGTCATGCCACTGTCTCTGTACCAGCATGGTTTCTGCTGAGAAATCTGACAAAAGCCTACAGGATTTCCCTCTGAATGTTAGCTTTACTTTGAGTCTTTCTTCCTTTAAGAGTTGTTGCTTATGTTTCATTTTGTTAAGCTTGATTATAACATGTCTTGGAGTCTTTCTGTTGAGATCTATATTTGGTGGCGTACGATATGCATCTGGGATATCTATATTCTCTTCCTTCATGATTTCTAGGAAGTTTTCTGGCAGCAGCTCAGCAGCAATACTCTCTATGTTCTCAGGTGTCTCATCCTGTTGAGGGACTCCAATTAATCGAAGGTTGTTCCTCTTAATAGAGTCCCACATGCTTCTAATGCTTCTTCATTTTTCTTGTTTCTTGTTTCTGATTTCTGCTCATAGACGCTGGCATCAGTAGCACTGTCTTCCAAATCAGAAATTCTTTTTTCCATTTGTCTCATTCTGTTATCTTGGCTTTGAATGGAAGTTTCTGTGTCTTTGATTTTGTTCTTGATCTGTTGGATTTCAGAGTACTGATGTTCCATCAGATTGAACAGCTTGCTTAATTTTTCATTTTGTTCTGCTGCATTTTGTATGAGGTCTAGAAGGGCTCTGTATATAATCCTTTTGTATTCACCTTCTGATGATTTCAGAAAAGTTTCTTCATCTGGAAAACTCCTTAGTTGTCCTGTTTGGGAAACTTCTGAAGCCATGGGTGATTTCTTGTTTGCCACAAGCATCTGTTGCTTTTTGGGTCCCATGTGAGTAAGTAGAGGCTGGGAGAGATACTGTGAGGATGGATCGCAGATGTTTTTCTAGGCTGTCTTAAAATGTAAAACAAAAGGTATCTGACCACTTCCCAAGTCAGTCAGGTTTTCAGTCAGGTCCCACTTCTCAACTGGCAAAGTAAGCACCTCTATATCCAACCCTAGATGATACGAACTAGTTCAAAATACAGCAATGCTACTGCCCTGTTGGCCTCTGTAGACAGGGCCCAGCCTTAGGCGACACTGTGTAAACTACTGCTTTTCGGGTAGAAAAGCACTCTCCTGTGGGCAGGATCTGGCTCCCAGGCTAAGAATTAGGTCTAGCAGCAGCCACTGTATCTACAATGGCACCCTCCACATGATTGGTGGATAGAGGGGCTAAAGGTGCCAAAATGTAGTGAGTCCTCAGCCTCTGTTGCTGAACCCCCACCATAGGAGATACTGTGTAAACTACTGCTTTTCTGTTGGAGAAGCACTGTCCTGTTTGCAAGTGCTGATTCGCAGGCTAAGAATTAGGTCCCACTAAAACGGCACTTGGCTGGCTTGGCAAAATCTCCGTATCCAACGTGGCATCCCACACATAGGCATCGCTGGTTCCATACAAACCACACTGTAGCAGAGATAAAAAGACAGGCCCAATGTGGCTAGATGAACAGAGTCCTAAGCCTGGCTCTCAAAATGTGGAAATTTCACCTGCATATCCCACCAGCAGTGCTTCTGAGACTAGCCGCTAGGCAATACCGAGCTCCACCCGTCTGCCAAGACAGAGAAAAAAGTCAAAATGGTATGTTGCCTTCAGTCTGTGAGAGCCAGGACTAGTCAGGAGCAAGAGTCCACAAAAGAGAGGAGGTTTTTTATTCAGTGGTATGAAGTCCAAATTAACAGCCATGTGCCATGTCCTGGGGCTCACTAGGTGACCAGAAGGCTCCATTTGATTATCAGTTAAGGTCTTGGTTTCCAGAGGGATATAAGGAGACATGTGCTTAGTCTGCCATCTTGACTCCCATTTCTCATTTTTTAAATGGAAATGTGTTTTTATTAAGAAAAATAAAAAAGGCTGACAGATGATCAAAACTTCTTAATAACTCATCGTCATCTTCCATGCAAATATCTTCATCTTTCTTGAGCCCTACTTTAGACTGACAAGCCACTTGGCATCTGGTAATGAATTCCTTCAGTTTGTTACTACTGTACAAAGAACTACTTCGTTTCATCCCAAGTTCACTGTGTTGAAATTCCTAACGTTGTTAATATTTCAGTATTAAGTCTCTCTTCTTTTCTTGTAGTTATACCTGGGAGTTCTCTGTGTAAATCTCTGTAACTTCTCTGGGTAGATGAATCACTGGGTACTTTCTCTTGTTACTATCTGTTCTAAATCTCATGAAACTCATACTTTCGCTGTTCACTGTATTGTTGTCTTGTAGATGTAGATTTCTTTCTCAGAAAGAGATGTTTTCACAATGCTAAGTACTCCCAACTCCATGAACAATGTGGATTTTGCCAGTTATCTAAGTTTCTCTTCTTTTCTTGTAGTTATACATGAGAGTTCTCTGTGTAAGTCACTGTAACTTCTCTGGGTAGATGAATCACTGTGTACTTTCTCTTGTTACTAAGTGTTCTAAATTATATGAAACTCATAATTATTCTGTTCACTGTCTCGTTGTTTTGTAGAAGTAGATTTCTTTCTGGGAAAGAGATGTTTTCACAATGCTAAGTACTCCCAACTCCATGAACAACGTAAATTTTGTCATTTATCTAAGTGTCTCTTATTTTCTTGTAGTTATAACTGGGTGTTCTCTGCGTAAATCTCTCTACCTTCTCATGGTAGAGAATCACTGTGAACTTTCTCTTGTTACTATCTATTCTAAATCGTATGAAACTCATACTTTCTCTGTTCACTGTCTTTTGTCATATAGAAGTTGATTTCTTTGTGGGAAACAGATGTTTTCACAATGCTAAGAACTCCCAACTCCACAAACAACATAGATTTTGCCAGTTATCTAAGTCTCTCTTATTTTCTTGTAGTTATAGCTGGCAATTCTCTGTGTAAATCTCTGTAACTTTTCTGGATAGGTGAATCACTAGGTACTTTCTCTTGTTACAATCTGTTCTAAATCGTATGAAACTCATACTTTCTCTGTTCACTATTTCGTCTTGTAGAAGTAGATTTCTTTCTGGAAAAGAGATGTTTTCACAATGCTAAGTACTCCCAACTCCATGAACAACGTAGATTTTGCCAGCTATCTAAGTATCTCTTGTTTTCTTGTAGTTATAACTGGGAGTTCTCTGTAAAAATCTCTGTAACTTCTTTGAGTAGATGAATCACTGCGTACTTTCTCTTGTTACTATCTGTTCTAAATCGTATGAAACACATACTTTCTCTGTTCACTGTCTCGTTGTCTTATAGAAGTAGATTTCTTTCTGGGAAACAGATGTTTTCCCAGTGCTAAGTACTCCCTACTCCACGAACAAAGTAGATTTTGCCAGTTATCTAAGTCTCTCTTCTTTTCTTGTAGTTATACCTGGGAGTTTTCTGTGTAAATCTCTGAAACTTCTCAGGGTAGATGAATCACTGTGTACTTTCTCTTGTTACTAAGTGTTCTAAATCGTATGAAACTCATACTTTCTCTGTTCACTGTCTCGTTGTCTTGTAGAAGTAGATTTCTTTCTGGAAAAGTGATGTTTTCACAATGCTAAGTACTGCCAACTCCATGAACAACGTAGATTTTGCCAGCTATCTAAGTCTCTCTTATTTTCTTGGAGTTCTAGCTGGGAGTTCTCTGTATAAATCTCTGTAACTTCTCTGTGTTAATGAATCACTGCGTACTTTCTCTTGTTACTATCTGTTCTAAATCGTATAAAACACGTACTTTCTCTGTTGACTGTCTCGTTGTCTTATAGAAGCAGATTTCTTTCTGGGAAACAGATGTTTTCACAATGCTAAGTACTCCGAACTCTACGAACAACGTAGATTTTACCAGTTATCTAATTCTCTCTTCTTTTCTTGTAGTTATACCTGGGAGTTCTCTGTGTAAACCTCTGTAACTTCTCTGGATAGGTGAATCACTAGGTACTTTGTCTTGTTACAATCTGTTCTAAATCATATGAAACTCATACTTTCTCTGTTCACTGTCTCGTTGTCTTGTAGAAGAACATTTCTTTCTTGGAAACAGATGTTTTCACAATGCTAAGTAGACCCAACTTAGATTTTGCCGGTTATCTAAGTTTCTCTTCTTTTCTTGTAGTTAAAGCTGGGAGTTCTCTGTATAAATCTCTGTAACTTCTCTGGGTAGTTGAATCACTGTGTACTTTCTCTTGTTAGTGTCTGTTCTAAATCGTATGAATCTCATACTTTCTCTGTTCACTATCTCATTGTCTTGTAGAAGTAGATTTCTTTTTGGAAAAGAGATGTTTTCACAATGCTAAATAGTCCCAACTCCATGAACAACGTAGATTTTGCCAGCTATCTAAGTCTCTCCTATTTTCTTGTAGTTATAGCTGGGAGATCTCTGTATAAATCTCTGTAACTTCTCTGTGTTAATGAATCACTGTGTACTTTCTCTTGTTACATTCTGTTCTAAATCTCATGAAACTCATACTTTCTCTGTTCACTGTCTCATTGACTTGTAGAAGTAGATTTCCTTCTTGGAAAGAGATGTTTTCCCAATGCTAAGTACTCCCAACTCCATGAACAACGTAGATTTTGCCAGTTATCTAAGTTTCTCTTATTTTCTTGTAGTTATAGCTCAGAGTTCTCTGTGTAAATCTCTTTAACTTCTCTGGGTAGATGAATCACTATGTACTTTCTCTTGTTACTATCTGTCCTAAATCGTATAAATGCATACTTTCTCTGTTCACTGTCTCGTTGTCTTATAGAAGTAGATTTCTTTCTGGGAAAGAGATGTTTTCTCAATGCTAAGTACTCCCAACTCCATGAACAACGTAGATTTTGCCAGTTATCTGAAATAAGCACTATTGTTTGCTATGGATTGATTTTTATGCCACCAAAATATATGTCAACTTGGGTAGGACATGATTCCCAGTAGTGTGTGGCTGTCTTCCATTTTGTGGATGTAATATTATGTTAAGGAGGATTAAAACCCACTGCCATCAAGTAGATTTCATCTCATGGTGACCCTATAGGACATAATTCTCCATAGAGTTTCCAAGGAATGCCTGTTTCATTTCAATTGCCAACCTCTTGGTTATCAGACGTTGTTCCTGTTACAGCAGAGTTAGATGACTGTGACATCCATCATCAAAGATCTGTTGAATTTTTTTAATGAATTCCTAGTACTCCTGGTTATTGTTGTTCACTGTCGTGAAGACATCTATTCATGGCAACCCTCATTCATGGGGACCTCACACGCAACAGAACACAGTCCTGTGCCATCTGCATGATTGATTGTGGATCAAACTTTTTGTGATCCATAGGATTTTCCTTGGCTGATTTCTAGAAGCAGATTTTCCTTCTTCCCACCTTTAATGGTCACTTGTGAACAAGCAGGAAACATGAAAGTGTCCATCCACCACCTGAGCCATTTTCTGTCTAGGAATAGTCTAGAGAAACATATGTGGGGACAGGCACAAGGATCCATCAGGTCTAATAAAGCGAGCCTAATTACGAGGATTAAACATATGTGGAGGGAAGGATCTTCTGGAGAGATGCAGAGTGAAAACTCAAGGAAGGGGCAGTTGGTTAAGCAAGGTCCATGAAGAACCACCATGGGTCAGAAGTCAGAACCCCAAACCAAGGGGAGGGTTACTCTCACACAGACAAAGGAACACTTTGACTGTGGCAAGAGCAAGGAGGAAGGATAGTAATCTGAGTCTGGATATAACCTTGTGGTTTGGAGTTGTGACATGTTCCCCAGTGGGAGAAAGTTTACTTGCTGAAGCAGGGTTCAGGCTGTGTTGGCCAATTGAAGAGAAGAATTTTCTCACTTCTTTTAAAGCCATTGAAGTATCTTAAGAAGGTGGCTCTGTAAGGATGAGTAGCCGTCTCAGGGACCTCATGGACTCTGTGCAGGTGGAGGCCATAGTTCACCTTGATGTCCTGGACACAGCTGTAGAAATCTGATCCAGCCCCAACACAGGTATAGAGAGAATAAGGGGCTTGGAATCACCAAAGGAAACAATAAGTAGTTTCAAAGAAGCAGAAATTAGAAATAACGTGTTGCAAATGAGAGATTCCCAAAAAAAACCAGACCAAGTGCTGTTGAGTCCATTGTGAGTCATAGTGACCCTATAGAACATAGTAGAACTGCCCCATAGAGTTTCCAAGGAGCACTTGGCAGATTTGAACTGTCTGCCTTTTGGTTATCTGATGTAGCACTTAACTACTACACCACGAGGGTTTCCAAATGAGAAGTTAGCCACTTTAAAATCTTGTACAAACAACTACTTTGTTATGTGATTTGAATTTGATCCTGGAGGATTTGTAAAATTCATTCAAAATACTTTCTGTAAGGAATTTCTGGAAAGTTCCTTCATGGGACACACTTGTCATTGCTTTCTTGAAGGCTCATCACCTGGCTGACCCTGAAGAGGAAGCCACAAAGCAGATCAAGCAGACAGTCCTCATAGGAGTTTACTGAGCCTTCTCCAGGGCCAGATATGTCCCAGATGTGTCCAGGTCTCCAAAAACAAGTACCTGTACCATCCTGAATGCTCTTACCCTGCAGGTTTCAAATACCCACCCCTCTTTGACTGACAGAGAAACAAGTTCAAGCATGTAGTTTTCTTAAGGTAACATGGTCTGCAAGTGACAGATTCGTAATAGGAGCACATTCTTACGACTCCAAAGCCATTCTCTTCCCACTAGACAATGCCATCGCTCTTGCAGTGTTTAATTTGCTAGTGTAACAGAAATACCACAAGTGGTGGATTTAACAAACAGAAATTTATGGTTTTGTGGTTTTAAAGGCCAAATATTCAAATTCAGGTCACCAGCTCTAGAGGAGGTTCTCTCTGTCCTTTCTGTAGAAAAATCCTTGTTTCAGCTTCTCTAGCTTTCTTCATGACATTCTTAGTTCCTCGCCTCTATCCACATAACTTCTATCCTTTCCCCATTTGTGCTTGCTTCCTTCTATGTCTAATCTGCTCTTTTTATAATTTAGAGATGATTAGGCATAAGACTCTACACCGATGTGGCTTCATTAACAAAGAAAACCTATTGCCAAATAGGATTACATCCACAGGTAGGATTAGAGTTAGGATTCCAATACACAGTTTGGGGTGACACAGTTCAATCCATAACACTTAGTGAATGACTAAGGTGACTTTGTTTTACTGGAGAAAGAAGGGGGCTATGCAACACGCTTTATGAATTAAAGAGGACATACTTCATATAACTTTGCCCTATGCCACAAGAGAAGTTCACTTCTTAGAGGAGAAGATGGCCTCGAGGAGCAGGCACGGCCAAGGCCAAGTCCCATAGGTGGAGGATGGGGTGTCTGAAGCTGGCCTGCGCTATTGATCATTCACAGTTTAGTTAGCAGTCTCTGAAATAACAGAAAAAAAGGCTTATCAGAATTCCAGAAACACAAAGCTAAGTTGAATAGTACAGTATATTAAATGACAGACTGATTGTCTCCATGTGCTGAAATAAAAAAAGGCACTGCCAAATAAGTGTTTCATATTCTGTGACAAACTGTAGTCTCAGCTCCACTCCTTATTGCTTGTCATGAATTTATTGTGTCCCCCCAAAAACAGGTGTAGCATGTGACCATAAGTCCTTGTATTCTACAGTTGTCCTCCGTTTTGTGATTGTCCTGTGCTGTATGTTAAAGGATTAGGGTGGGACTGTAAATCCCTTCAGAAGATTACTTCCCTGCTCCACTGTAAAAGAAGTTTCCCTAGAGTGTGGCTTGCCCCACCCTTAATCCTTTCATCCTACAAGAGATAAAAGGAAAGAGAAGCAAGCAAAGAACTGAAACATCACACCGTCAAGCAAGCAGAGCCAGAAGAGTATGTCCTTCAGACCTGAGGTTCCCGAGCCAAGACACTCCTTGGACAAAGACTGATGCAATATCAGACTTTCCTCCAGAGAAGACAAGGGGGAAAACCTTCCCCTGGAGCGACACCCCGAATTTGGACTTATAGCCTACTGGACTGTGTGAGAATAAACTTTCCTCTGTTAAAGCCATCCACTCTGTGGTACTCCTGTTAGAACAGCCCTAGCTAACTAAAACACTGCTGTTCCCTGGTCTGCATCCTCAGTGTCCTTACTTGTAAAAATGATAATGATGTCTATCTTGTAGAGCTTTTTCAATAAATTAATTACTTCTGTTGTCATAGTGTAACCAAATTCCTCAGGTTCCTGTCCTATCCTGTTAGTTAATCAAAGTAACAGGGAAAGTAGTTGCAGGGGAAACAGAAGCTGTCAGTTTATTGTCCACACAGACAGGGAACAACCAGGACTTTAGTGGTCAAAAGACTATGTGCTCCCTGCCCAAAGGGATCAGAGAACTTTTATGTCCACGGGTCCCAAGGCAGCAGGATCTGTGAAACCCTACATCCCGAGGCCTGGGGATCTGTATACTGAGTCATGCTAAGTCTCTTTTCTTAGGAAGTTTAAGTGGTGGGATTTACAGCTTTGTAAACAGCCTCCTGTGGTGCTGTGTTCCAGAAAATATGTTCACTTTGGGCAATGCTCAAGTCCAGGGTCAGTTAAGGATGTGATTCTTCAGATACATGCATGAGCCAAAATCCTGGCACGTACAGAGATCTGTACAAACCTTGGTTAATGATTGTGGTCTGCGAGGGCAATGGGCTCTGGGCAAACCGTGGTTAGAGACTGCAGCTTGTAAGGACAATGGACATAAGAAGGATAACTGCAGTGGGGAGAGGTGAGGCTGTGGTGGAAACAGGTTTTGATGGCTGCCATCAAGTGGCCTCCAACTCGTGAACTGAACAAAACATTGCTAAGCCAAGCCAGCCAAGTGCCGTCGATGCTAGTCCTGTGTTATTCACAGAATCGCCAGTACATTTGAGTTCAATGCTGCAGGTATTAAGACAGTCTATCCATCTCACTGAGGATCTCACACAACCTCGCTGGCCCTCTACTTCACCAAGCATGATCTCTTCCTGTAGCAGCTGATCCCTTCTGATAACATGTCCAAAGCAAGTGGACAATATTCTGTTGTGATCCATTAGGTTATCACTGGCTAACTTTTGGAAATAAATAACCAGATCTTTCTTTCCAGCCTGTCTTACTCTGGAAGTTCCCCTGAAACTTGTCTACTATGAGCAATCTTACTGGCGTTTGAAACACCAGTGATCACTGCACCAACCACTAAGGTCAAAGATGAGCAAGTTGAAGATTTTTACTAGCTTCTGCAGTCTGAATTTGATCAGACATGCAATCAGAATGGCTTGATAATTACTGGTGATTGGAATGCAAATGTTGGAAACAAAGAAGGAGGATCAGTAGTTGGTAAACGAAGCCTTGATGACAGAAATGATGCCAGAGATGACATGACAGAATATTGCAAAACCAGTGACTTTCACTGAAAATGTCTTTTTTCACCAAACATAAACAGTAACTATATACATGGACTTTACCAAACAGAATATACAGGAATCAAATCAATTGCATTATGGAAAGAAATGATGGAAAAGGTCAACATAATCAGTCAGAATAAAGCAGGAGCTCACTGTGGCACAGGCCATCAGTTGCTTATAGGCAAGTTCAAATTAAAGTGAAAAAAATTAGAACAAGTCCATGCGAGCCAAAGTATGACCTTGAACATATCCCACCTGAGTTTAAAGACCAACTCAGGAATAGATTTTATGCACTGAACACTAATGACCAAAGGCCAGACTAGCTATGGAATGACATCAAAGACATCATACATGAAGAAAGTAAGAGGTCATTAAAAATACAGGAAAGAAAAAAAGACCAAATTGGATGTCAGAAGAGCCTCTGAAACTTGCCCTTGACCACTGAGTAGCTGAAGCAAAAGGAAGAAATATGATGAAGTAAAAGAACTGAATAGCAGGTTTCAAAAGACAGCTCATTCAGACAAAGTAAAGTATTATAATGACATGTGCAAAGAGCTGGAGATAGAAAACCAAAAGGGAAGAACATGCTCTGCATTTCCCAAGCTGAAAGAACTGAAGAAAAAATTAAAGCCTCAAGTTTCAATAGTGAAGATTTCTACAGTGAAAATATTAAATGACTCAAGAAGCATCAAAAGAAGAAGGCAGGAACACAGATGCGATGTAGTAGAAAGCTGGTCGATATCCAGCCACTTCAGGAGGTAGCATATGATCAGGAACCGATGGTCCTAAAGGAAGAAGTTGAAGCTGCATTGAAGGTATTGGCAAAAAGCAAGGCTTCAGCAATTAACAGAATATCAATTGAGATTTTTCAGCAAATGGATGCAGCATTTGAAGTGCTCACTTATCTATGTCAATAAATTTGGAGGACAGCTACCCGGCCAACTGACTGGAGGAGTTCCATATTTATACTTATTTCCAATAAAAGTAGCCCAACCAAATGCAGAAATTATCAAAGAACATCATCAACATCACGTGCAAGTAAAATTTTGCTAAAGACCATTCAAAAGCAACTGCCACATATATAGACAGGGAATTGACAGAAATTCTAGCTGAATTCAGAAGAGAATGTAGAACAAAGGATACCACTGCTGATGTCAGATGGCTGTTGGCTGAAAGCAGAGAATACCAGAAAGATGTTTATGGTGTTCAATTGATTACACAAAGACATTAGACTGTGTGGATCAGAACTAATTATGGGTAACACTGTGAAGAATGGGAATTCCAGAACACTTCTTCATGCTCATGAGGAATCTGCATGGATCCAGAGGCAGTTGCGTCAACAGAACAATGGGACACTGCATGGTTTAAAGTCAGGACAGGTGTGCATCAGGTTTCTATCCTTTGACCATACCTTTTCAACCTGCATGTATGCTAAGCAAATAATCCAAGAAGCTGGACTATATGAAGATGAACGAGGCATCAGGATTGGAGGAAGACTCATTAACAATGTGCATTATGTAGATAATACAACCTTTCATGCTGGAAGTGAAGAGGATTTGAAACACTTATTGATGAAGATCAAAGACCACAGCCTTCAGTGTGGATTGTACCTCAACATCAAAAAAACAAAAATCTTCACAACTGGACCAGTAAGCGACATCATAGTAGACGCAGAAAGGATAGAGATTGTCATGGATTTTATTTTACTTGGTGCTGTAATCAGTGCCCATGGAAGTAGCAGTCAGAAAATCAAAAGATGCATCACATTAGGAAAATATGCTGCAAAAGATCCCGCTAAAGTGTTGAAAAATAAAGACATCCCATTGAAGACTAAGGTGTACCTGACCCAAATCATGGCATTTTCAATTGCATTGTACACATGCAAAAGCTGGACAATGGGTAGGGGAGACAGAAGAATTGATGCCTTTGAATTGTGGTGTTGGAGAACAATATTAAACATACTGCAGACCAGCAAAAGACCAAACAGATCTGTCTGGAAGAGGTACTGCCTGAGTGCTCCTTGGAAGACTGCATCTTACATATTTTGGACATGTCAGGAGGGATTGGCACTTGGCTCGGCTGGCAGGATGGATCAGTTCCTGGAGAAGGACATTATGGTAGGGAAAGTAGAGGGCCAGAGAAAAAGAGGAAGACCCTCCAGGAGACGGATTGACACAGTAACTGCAACAACAGGCTTAAGTATAAAAATAACTGTGGGCATGGCGCAAGAGCGGGTAGTTTTTCATTCTGTTGTTCATAGAGTTGCTTTGAGTTGAAACTGACTTGACAGCACCTAACAACAACAACAACAGTGACATAGCTTTTAGTATTACAGCAACACACAAGCCACCACAGTACAACATACTGACAGACAGGTGGTGGATTTATTTCTAAACACTGTTAGAAAATAAAACCGTTACTTGCCTGAAAATACGCAGATTTTTGCTGCCTCTATGAATACCACTGTAAATTTGTTTTGTGCTTACTGTAATAAACTTTACAAACATGTCTGAATGTGTTTTTCATGTGCATTTAAAAACAATGGTGAGACACAGAACACTATCCCACGTTGTTATGTTCACATATATACCAATGGCTTTGCTGAAATTTTGCACAGACACTGTCAACTTATTGTCTGCACAGACAGGGGACAACTAGTGCCTGGTGACCAAAAGACTATGTGCTCCCTGTAATCTGCCACAGTCTGGCCCCTGATGACAGCATGCTACAGAAACCTTTCCCTCCCTTTATTAGAAACCAGTGAGACTCTTGCTTTTCTGATCTCTTTGTCTTTATTCTCTCCGTGGCATCCTCTCTCCTGAAATCCGCTTCTTCACCTCGCCAGTCCCCAGAGCAGCCTTGCTCTCCCTCACTCTTCCCCTCTCTTTCCTTTGTCCTAAGCCATTTCCCTTTCTCCTTCTTGCCCTTTCCAACTGCACCATAAGGACTGGCTTTTTCAGATGTTGATGCCAGCTAAGTCCAACTTTGCAACATGTGTTGTTCTGGAAAAAATTCAGAAGATACCAGCCACTTCCTGGGAGCTGCCTTAATCCTATTACCCCATTTTGCTGGTCCTTTGCTCTTCTGGTTTTGTCATCAAGTCCCATCCTGACTCTCCGGAAATAGAATCAGTTCATGGCCATCCCAGGCGCCAGAGTGAATTTGATTTTCCTTCACCTCATCTTTTACTTTCTCCTCCAGCTCATTATTTAGAAGTCACCAGCGACAGCCATAAGAACAGAGACAGTCTGCAGAGGGCCTGGGAGGCGGAGCTCCATGGTAGCTGCTATGGTATCTGGGTCTGCCATTCTCAATCTAGGTCCCCATTAAAACCAGTAATTCCAGACCTTTTTTTAAAAAAAGCTAAATCCTCTTATTACTTAAGCTGGTTAAGTGTACCCCTGTCCTTTTCAAACAAAGTTTCCTAATTATTAAAAATTTCCTCATTGGTTTCATGAATTTCCCTGATGGCACACAAATCTAATGCCCTCGTAGCTAATCTTCTAGTTCTTCATAAAAAATTGCAACTAAAATCTTGGACTAAATCATGAGTAGGAAATATCTTAAATAAAGAATTTACTCAGCAAAGTTCATATTACTTCCACATAATCAGCCTTTTGTAATATGATCCCACGGCCCAGGCTTGGGTTCATGGCTGAAATCACAAGAACACCCCGATTCTGTGTCTACAGCTGTGGTTGATTAGCTGGGATACCTCTGGCCTTTCACATTAAACTTCTTTGTTCTTTGTTAAGATACAGGTAAGACTTTGAAGTAAAATAAATAAATAATAAAATAAAAATAAAAGCCCTCTGGGTTAATGTTCCCAGGAGTCATAAAGGGCCGAAGATGTACAATTCATTTTCTGGAGCAACCATCTTCTCAGTCATGACCAGATGCCAATTTCTCTCATGACAAAGAAGCAATTGAAAGGTCTTTGGGAGAAAGCAAGGAGCTCCTACTATAGACAGTCCAGATCAGAGAAGGAGCAGCCATAGCCAGCCAAGCCTTCTAGGAGTTACAGGGCAGTGATGCCCCAGAGTAGGGTACCAGGACCTCTTGACTGACAACAGGCTACAGTGGCTACTGAGGGGCAAAAAACCAAAAAGCCTAACTTGTTCCTATTGCCTCGGTTCCTCTTATGGCAGCCCCACGTGCTACAGAGTGGAACAGCTACACGGGGTTTTCTTAGCTGCAATCTTTACAGGAGATCTCCATGCTTTTCCTCCACAGTACCTAAGATGGGTTCAAACCACTAACCTTTCAAGTAACAGTCAAATGCAAACTGTATACACCACCAAGTTTCCATGTGAGACCATAGAAAGGTGGAAAAACTCTAGCAACTCAGGCCCTGGGCAGGCCCGTTGCATTTGTATTTTACTTCATCTTAACAGATACCAAAGAAATGTATTACTGCACTGTGCCCCCATGTTTTTTAATTTGCTTATTTATATTTTAAATATTTTAATTGTGCTTTACATTAAACTTTACAATCCAGATCCATTTGTCATATGAAACCCCACACCCACAACACTATGCAACACTAACTGCTCTGCTCCCCATAACAACACACTCCTTTCCACTCTGTACTTTCTGTATCCATTCAAACAATGCCTGTCCCCCTCCATCTTCTAGCTCCTTTCTGGGCAGGAGCTGCTCAGACAGCCTCAAGTACATATTTAAGCCAAGAAGCATATTCTTCACCAGCATCACTCTTCCAGTCCAATCTTTGTCTGAAGAGTTGGCTACAGGACTGGTTTCAGCTCCGGACTAATAGTCAGAGGGCCATGTCCTCATGGACCCTCCAATCTGACGAAACATCAAGTGTGATCTTTTAAGAGTTCTAGCTCTGTGCACCCATTTTTCTCTTTCTACATCAGGGACTTTACACTGTACTCCATATCAGAGCAGTCATTGGTGGTAGTTAGTCACCATCTAGTTCTGCTCTTATGCTGATTTAGTCTCTGGATCATATGACACTGCTTGGCTCGTATTTTCCTCCTGTCTTCTCCAGGTAGATTGTGGCCAACTGATGCTACTTAGATGGCAGCTTGCTAGTTTTAAGACCCCATACACCACTCACCAAAGTGGTATGCAGAAAGTATTCTTTAAAAAAAAACTTAGTTATGCCAATTAGTCTAGGGGTCCCCTGAAAACATAGTCCCCAGACTCTTGTCTCTTGAGTCTACCTTTCAAATTTTGGGGTTTATATTTAAAAAACCTTTTAGTTTTGGGTGTAGTCCAGTTGGGCTAACCTCCCTTCTACTGTGTGCTGTCACTTCCTTCACTTAACTCAATTCCTGTGTACTATCTAATCTATGAATACCTCTCTTCCTCCCTTCCCACCCTTGTAAACATCAAAGATTATTTTCTTCTGTGCTCAAACCTTTTCTTGAGTCCTTATAATAGTGGTCTTGTACAATATTTGTCCTTTTGTGACTGATTAATTTCACTCAGCGTAATGTCTTCCAGATGACTTCATGTTATGAGGTATTTCCTAAGATCACCATTGTTCTTTATCATTGCACAGGACACTGCACCCTTTTGACAGGCAAGAGAGATGCAAAGAAGTAAGGCATCATGCACAAAATCACACAGGTCATCAGTACTAGAGCTTGGATCCATCTTGACTTGGGGTCAGTAAGAACTGAAGCAACTGATAAATGCAGTTACTTCACTGAAGAGATGAACTTGGAGCCCAAGGACTGAGGTCAGTGAACCAGCACCAAGTTCTCAGAGGGAGAGACTGGGAGCTGTGATCCACTGAGCACTGTCTTATTTTACATGTTAAAATAAACAGACTCAACTCACACCACATACAAAAATTAACTCAAAATGGACCTAAATGTAAGAACGAAAATCATTAACCTCATATAACAAAGTATAGGTGTAATGCCCTGGGATTTTGTTTTAAGCAACAGACTCTTAGCTGTAACACCAAGTTGATGAGCAACAAAAGATAAAATAGATAAACTGGACTTCATCAAAATTAAAAATTTTGGCACATCAAAGGACTTTACAAACAAGGTAAAAAGGTAACCTGCAGAATGGGAGAAAATATTCTGTAAACACGTATCTAGTTATCTAACAAGGGTTTAATATCTAGATATGTAAAGAACTCCTACTACTTCACAAAAAGGCAAACGACTCAATCAAAAAACTGGGCAAATGACTTAAATAGACATTTCACCAAAGAAGATACACAAATGACCAGTAAACCATCATTAGGGAAATACTTGGATGAGTATTATCAGAAAAGTAGAAAACAAGTTTTGGCTAGGATTTGAAGTAATTGAATCCTTCATCCATTGCTAGTGGGGCTGTAAAATGATACAGGTACTGTGGAAAACAGTTTGACAATTACTCATAAAGTTAAACATAGAATTGTTATTAAAAAAAACACAAACCAAACCCATTGCTTTCAAATTGATTCTGACTCACAGTGATCCTATAGAACCAAGTAGAACTACCCCATAGAGTTTCTAAGGAGGCTTGATGGATTTGAACTGCAGACCTTCTGATTAGCAGGTGTAGCTCTTAACCACTATACCACCAGAATTACTATATGCCCCAGCAATTTCACCTCTAGGAATATACCCAAAAGGCTTGAAAGCATGGACCCAAATTGATACATGTACACCAGTGTTCATTGCAGTACTACACAATAGCAAAGTACTCATCAACAGACTAATGAATAAGCAAAATGTGGTATATCCATTCATTGCAATATTATTCAATACCAAAGAGAAATTAAGTTCTGATACACTCTACCACATGGGTGAACCTTGAAAACTTTATTCTGTGTGAAATAAGACACAAAAGGATAAATATTGTATAACCCCCAAACACAAACCCACTTCTGTCAAGTCACAGTGACTCAATAGGGTTTCCAAGGCTGTAAATCTCTGTGGAAGCATACTGCCACATCTTTCTGTCATGGAGCCACTGGTGGTTTGGAAACACTGACAGATCTTTTTAACTAACAAGTGATCCCTTTAACTACTACCCCATTAGGGCTCCTTTGTATGATTCTAGTTATGTGAAACATCTAAAACAAGCAAATACATACCATCTAAATTCTTTTAAGTGGTTGCTAGGGTCAGGAGGAAGGGAAGAGGGAGAACTCATTGCTTAGGGGTGGTGAAAACATTTGGAAACAGATACTGGTTATAGTACAGGGTGAATGTAATGTCACTGAATTGCATATGTAAAAATGGTTAAAATGTCAAACGTTAATAGCATTTATTTTAGTGTAATCAAAAAAAAGAAGGAGGCTGGGCCAAAATGGCAGATGAATCAGACTATTCCTCTGACTAGTCTAACAATAAAGCCCCAAAAGAACAAATTAATCTGTTACATATGACATCCTATAAGCCCAGAACATCAAAAGGATAGTTGCAAAATCAGACTGAACAATAGGGAAAGGACAGTAGGATTCACCAGATCTGACCTGAAAGAAAAAGACCGTGGCCAGCTTAGTGAGCTGAGCCTTGTGATTGAAGGGTGTCCTCCCCAGGAGGAAAAACCAACTGAAGAATCCATTTGCTCCTCCAGGACCAGTGAAAAACAGTGCAAGATGGTCAAAAGCTAAGTATTTGTGAGTAACCTACCATGCACAGATTTAAATCATTCTGTTTGAATAAACCTCTCTCTATCAGTTCTTCCCCTCACCCCTTCTCTGCAGTGTGCCAGACTCTAGAGTCTAATGCCATTAACTGAGCTGGAAGTAGAACTCCTTAAGCCACCTGAGCCATTCTCTGAGACTTGGAGAGGGAACAACTTAACAAAAAAAAAATCTACAGACTCCTCTGACCTGGAAATTCAGGGAAAAAAAGAGTTCCTATGTCTAGATTCAGGCATAAGGGGACACATCATCCTCACAAATACTCAAGAATGGCTGCCAGCACCCTGCCTTTCTTAGCAACTGTAGCCTGATACCTGTACCTACACCAATCAACCCTGCCCATCTAGGACAATAGGCAGCAGCCTACACCATACACTTGGTGACTGGCTACCTGGACACCTAAGCTGAATATACACAAGAAAAGCAAATGGACTCATGGGCTGACATGTTTAGTAACAGCTCTAACCACCTGTGACAAGACATTAGAGCTTCAAGGAAACAGTAACCAACTATCACACATGACAAGCCTATTTTGACTTTTCAAAACAAAATAAAACAAGAAGCTAGAACGCAGCAGGCAAACATAAAATAAATACAAATTACTGATGGCTCAGAGACAACAGTTAATTTCAAATCACGTAATAGGAAGAGAAATATGACTGAAGAAAACTCTGAAAAGAAAGATAAAAATTTTCCAGAGAAAGAGGATTTTCTGAAATTATCAGGGATAGAATACAAAAGATTGATATTTAGAGCTCTTCAAGAGATCAAGCAGCAGATAAGGTAAAATGCGACAGGCCATAATGACAAATTAAATAGGCTGAAAGAAAGCTTACTGCAGCAAGAATTAGACATTCAGAAAGTTAATAATAAAATTACAGACCTAGATAACTCAATAGAAAGCCAAATGATCAAAACTGAGGCAATGGAAGGTGAAATAAGCTACCCTGAAGATAAACCATGTAACTCTGATATAGTTGAGAAAGTATCAGATTAAAGAATTTAAAAAAAAAAAGAAACAAACAAACAAAAACAAAGAATTATGTGGGGCTCTATCAAGAGGAATAATTTATGAGTGATTGGAGTACTGGGGGTGGAGGGGTAACAGAAAACAAAGAGAATTCTCCAAGACTTGTTGACAGAAAACTTCTCTGCTATCATGAAATATGAAAAGACACTCATCAAACTCTACACAAGGTAGATCTCAAAAGGAAGGCACCAAGACATGGTATAATCAAACTTGCCAAAACTAAAAAGTCAAATAAACCAAACCCAGTGCCACTGAGTTGATGCTGACTCATTGCAACCATATAGGACAGAGTAAAAGGAGTGGCTGGTGGATTTGAACTGCCGATCTTTTGGTTAGCAGCCGTAGCTCTAAACCAGTATACCACCAGAATTACTACATGCCCCAGCAATGTCACTCCTAGGAATATACCCCAAAGACTTGAAAGCAGGGACTGACACTGATACACTGGTGTACAATGTACCAGTGTACATGTACACTAGTGTTCACTGCAGCACTACACAATAGGAAAGATGAAAAGATAGCTATCCAAGACACTCATTGAACTCCATAGATCTCAAAAGAAAGACACTAAGACATATTATAATCAAACTTACCAAAATTAAAGATCCAAAAAACTAAACCCAGTGCTGTTGAGCTGATGCTGATTCCTAGTGACCTTACAGAACAGAGTAGAACTGCACCATAGTGTTTGCAAGGAGCAACTGGCAGATTAGCTGCCAACCTTTTGGCTAGAAGATGTAGTACTTAACCACTACACCACTATGGTTTCCTAAACATAAGGAGACAATTTTAAAAGTAGCTAAGGATAAACCAAAACTAACCTACAAAACAGAATCAATAAGACTAAGTTGAGACTACTCAGCAGAAACCATGCAGGCAAGAAGGCAATGGGATAACGTATACAAAACCTTGAAGGACAATAATTGCCAACCAAGAATTACATATCCAACAAAACTGTCTCTCAGATATGATGGTGAAAATAGGACATTTCCAGGTAAACAGAAATTTAGAGAATTTTCAAAAACCAAAGCAAAATTACAATGAATACTAAAGGAGTCCTTTGGTTAGAAAATGAATAATATCCGGTAACAACCCAAGATTAGAGCACAAAATAGAGCAACTGGATACCAACCCAAATAAGAGAATCACAAAAAATAAGTCAAAAGCAAAACACTGAAAACACCGAGACAAATGTGATTATGTAAACATTATAACAAAAAAAGAAAATATAGTCATAGATCTTTCACATGGAGAGGTAATCAAGGCTATATAAAGAAATTATGGACTGATTTAAAACTTGAGAAATAGGGGGTAAATATTAAGGTAACTACAAAGAAAACTATCAGTCCTATGCATTGCAATAACAAGCAAGAAAAAAATAAAGTCTCAACAAATAAAGAGCCACCAACATTGAAAAAGATAAAAAGAAAACACATAAATAGAAAAACTCCAAATGATCCCAATGCATCTGGTCCTGAGGTAAATGGTGGACATCGAGAAAGGATAAAAATATGAGCCCACCAGATGGAAGGGTCCATATGAGCCATGGCCTGCTTTATCATGGGACCAGAAGAACTAGACGATGCCTAGCCACTAACAATGACAGCCTGGATGAGGTACATGAGGAATGGAGGTACATGAGGAATGGAGCTGTAGACACAGTGGGTGATGGAGTCAAGAGCAGAGCTAGAACTCTACCAAAAGTCCACACCTGATGGTCCTTCTGAATGGAGGGCCTCCTGGGAGTGTGGTCCCCAGACTCTCTAACCACAAACTGCATCCATACCAGGGCCAGCATCCCAGCCAAAGACTAACCTGGACTATACAAAACGTATACTGAAACTGGAGGTGAACAAACCCTTAAACAGGTACACGAGGTTGTCTGAGAGGCTTTCCACTGCAGTCAAGCTGATCCAGTGAAGAGAGCCACTCCTTGATCAAAAAGGTCATGGGAAGTGCCGAACAAAATGTGAAGTTCGCTGTCATGTGTGGTGAGGGAGCAGCTAGAATAACACAGTGGTGAAAGTTCTGGGTGTTATATGGTAACCTGATATAGAATAAAATCATTCTTAATTCACAGTAAAAAATATTGTTAAAAAACAAATTTAAAAAAACTCACCACAGAAAATTAAATGGAACAAAGTAATTATCTACAATGTACAAAAAAAGACATCAAAATGACAGCTCTAAACTCATATCTGTCAATAAGTGCACTGAATATTAATGGATTAAATGAATTAATACTGAGATAGTAGCAGATTGGATAAAAAAATACACAACCCATTTATATGGTGTCTATGGGAGACACACCTTAGTCTCAAAGGTAGCAACAAACTAAAACTCAAAGGATGGGAAAATATATATATTAAGGTAACAACATCCAAAAAAGAGCAGGAATGGCAATATTAATCTCTGATAAAATAGACTTTATAGTAAAATCCATCACACTGGATAAGGAAGTACACTATATAGTGATTAAAGGATCAATACTCCAGGAAGAAAGAACCACATTAAATGCCTGTGCACCCAATAACATGGCTCAAAAATATATAAAACAAACACTGACGTATTGAAAACAGAAATAGCTCCACAATCACAGTAGGACACTTCAACGCAGAACATCTAGAAAAAAAAGCTCAGTAAAGACATTGAAGATCTAAATGCCACAATCAACCAGCTTACTCTCACAGGCTGTACAAAACACTTCACACAACAGCAGCCAAGTGTATTGTGTTTTCCAATGCACATGGAACATTATCCAGAATAGACCAATTATTAGGCCACAAAGCATTAACAAAATCCTAAGTACTGAAATACTACAAAGTATCTTTTTAGACCATCAATCCAAACAAGTAGAAATCGATAACAGAAAAAAGAAGGAAAAGAATTAACCAATGGAAATTTAACAATATCTTGCTCGAATACTACCGGGTGATAGAAAAAACTGAGAATGGAATAAAGAAACTCATAACATCAAATGAGAGTAAGAGCACATCCTACCAGAATCTATGGGACGCAGCAAAAGCAATGCTCAGAAGTCAGTGTCTCTCGATAAATGCACACATCCAAAAAGAAGGAAAGGCCCAGATCAAAGAATTAATCTTACAACTTGAACAAGTAGAGAGTAGCAAAAGTACCCCTCAGGCACCAGAGGAGAGAAAATAATAAGAATTAGAGCAGAACTAAATGAATTAGAGAATATAAAAATGATTTAAAGTCTTAACAAGATCAAAAAACCCTGGATTTTTAAAAAGATCAATGAAATCAATACTCCATTGGCCAAACTAACAAAAGAAAAAGAAGAGAGGAAGCAAATAACTCAAACAAGAAATGAGATGAGGCATATAACAATGGACCCAGTTGAAATTAAAAGAAATTAAAAGAAACATAATAAAATACTACATAAGATAGTACTCTAACAAATTTGAAAATCTAGACGAAATGGACAGATTTCTAGAAACACACTACCTACCAAAACTAACACGAACAGAAGTAGAACAACTAAATAAATCCATCACAAAAGAAGAGATTAAAAAGATAATTAAAAAAAAACTCCCAGCAACAACAAAAAACCCTAGACCTGATGGTTTCACTGGAGAATTCCACCAAACTTTTAGTGAAGAGTTAACATCCCTATTACAAAAGGTATTTCAGATTGTAGAAAGGATGTGATAAATTCTAATTCATTCTATGAAGCAAGTATGACCCTGATATCAAAACTAGGTAAAGACACCACAAAAAAAGGAAAATTACAGAACAATATCTCATGAACTTAAAAGCAAAAATTCTCAGCAGAAATCTAGCAGACAGAATTCAACAACATATCAAAAAATATGACCAAGTGGGATTCATACCAGGTAAGCAGAGATGGCTCAACATGAGAAAAACAATTAATCAACAACATAAATAAAGCCAAAGACAGGAACCACTTGATTTTATGAGTTGATGCAGAAAAGACATTTGACAAAGTCCAACACCCATTCATGTAAAAAAAAAAAAAAAAAACCCTCAACAAAATAGCGAAAGAAGAGAAATTCCTCAGCATAATAAGGGGCATCTATGCAAAGCCAGTAGCCAACATTATCCTACACGTAAAAAGTCTGAAAGCACTCCCCTTGAGAAAGAGAATCAGACAAGGATACCCACTGTCACCACTTTTACTCAATATTGTTCCAGGGATTCTAGCCAGAGCAATCAGGCAAGACAAGGAAAGGGCATTCAAATTGGTAAGGAAGAATTAAAAGTATCTTATTTGCCAATGATGTAATCTTATACACAGAAAACCTTAAAGAATCCACCAAAAAAAGGAAAAACAGTACTGGAACTGAAAGAAAAGTTCAGCAAAGTATCAAGGTATATGATAAACCAAAATCAAACCTGTTGCTGTCAATTTCAACTCATAGCAACGCAACAGGACAGAGTAGAAATGACCCATAGAGTTTCCAAGGAACGTCTGGTGGATTCAAAGTGCTGACAAACATTCCTAAATTAGTTCGATCTCTTTAAACCAACAAAGAGGAAATCAACAAATCAATACCATTTACAATAGCCCCAATAAGATAAAATATTTAGGAATAAATCTAAGCAATGATGTAAAAGATCTATACAAGCAAAATTACAAGACTCTAATGTAAGAAATCTATAATAAGTAGAGAAGCCTACCTTGCTCATAGATAGGAAGACGACATTGTAAGAATGTCTAGTCTACCCAAAGTGATCTATAGATACAGTGCAATCTCAATATAAATTCCTGTGTAATTTTTTAATGAGATGGAGAAACAAATCATCAACTTCATTTGGAAAGTGAATAAGCCTTGATTAAGTGAAACATCACCAAAGATGAAGAACAAACTGAGAGGCCTCATACTACCTAATTTTAGAAACTATTACACTGATATAGTGGTCAGAACAGCCTAGTACTGATACAGAAACAGCTACACAGACCAACAGGACAGAATTGGGAACCCCATATAGTATCATCCACCTATGATCAGCTAATATTTGACAAAGGCCCCAAGTCTGTAAACTGAGGAAAAGACAGTCTCTTTCACAAATGGTTTTGGCATAACTGGCATAATAAACATGTTGGCATAATCTGCAAAAAAAAGAAAAAAGGCTATGCACAAAAACTAACTCAAAATGGATCAAAGGCCTAAATATATAATCTAAAACAATAAATATCAGGGAGGAAAAAATAGGGACAATGCTGGGAGCCCTCATACATGACAAAAACTACAAAATATTATTAGCAATGCACAAACACCAGAAGAAAAATAAGTAACTGGTAATTCCTTAAAATTAAACATTTATGTTCATCCAAAGATTTTACCAAAAGACTACGAACAGACTAAAAAATTGTTGGCTGTCATGAATCTGATCAGTACGTAATCTCCCTAATCTATAAAGTACTGTAAAATCTCAACAAAAAAAAATACAAACAACCCAGTAAAAAAATGGGCAAAGGATATGAACAGACATGTTACCACAGAAGGCATTCCAGCAGCTAACAGATACATGAGGTAATGCTCACAGTCATTAGCCATTACAGAAATCCAATTCAAATCTAATTACAGTGAGATATCATCTCACCCCAATAGGCTGGCATCAATCCAAAAAACACAAAGTAATAAATATTGGAGAGGTTGTAGAAGACTGAAATCCTTCTACACTACTGGTGTAAGTGTAAAATGGTGCAATCGATTTGGTGTTTTGGAAATTGATTTGGTGTTTTCTTAAAAAACTAGAAATAGAAATACAGTATGATCCAGCAGTCTCACTTCTTGGAATACATCCTAGAGAAATAAGGGCTGCCACAAAAATAGATACATGCACAGCAATGTTTATTGCAGGACTGTCCATAACACCAAAATGATGAAATCAACCTTGGTGCCCAACAAAAGGTAAAATGCTATGCAATGATAAAGAACCATGATGATCTTAGGGAGCATGTTATAAGTTGGAGTCATCTGGAAGACATTACACTGAGTGAAATTAGTTAGCTGCAAAAAGACAAATAGTGTATGAGACCACTATTATAAGGACTCAAGAAAGGGTTTAAACAGAATAAAAACTCCTTTGATGGTTACAAGGGTGGGGTAGGAGGGAGACAGTCATCCACTGATTAGATAAAAACCAAACCCCAATCCACTGCTGTCAAGTCAGTTCTGACTCAGAAACCCTATAGGTCAGGGTAGAACTTTCCCGTAGAGTTTCCAAGAAGTGCATGGCAGATTTCAACTGCTGACCTTTTAGTTAGAAGATACAGCACTTAACCCCTATGCCACCAGGGTTTCTGACTGATTCAGTAGGTGGAGATTGGGTTAGGTGAAGGGAATGACAGCACACAGCAGAAGGAAGATTAGCTCAGCTGGACTATACAAAAAGCTAAGAGGTTTCCTAAACACAATCTAACATTTTGAATAAAAGAGAAGCAGGGGAGGAGTCTGAGGACCATTGTTTTAGGGGACATCTAGGCTAATTGGCATAACTAAGTTTCTCGTAAAGCAAATATTATGCACCACACTTTGGTGAGTGGCATCTGGAGTCTTAAAAACTAGCAACCAGCCATCTAATGGTATCAGTTGGTCTCAATCCACCTGGAGCAGAGGATAATGAAGGAAATCAAAGACATGAGGAAAATAAGAGCCCAAGCAACAGAAGGGGCCATACAATCCAGAGACTACATCATTGTGAGATCGGATCTATACAGCGCCCAGCCACCATTGATGGTGGCCCTGACAGGAAACACAAGTTACAGTCCCTGAAGCAGCAGAAGAAAAATGGGCACGCAGAACTAGAATTCTATTGAAAGACTTGATGGTCCAACAGGTTGGAGGGGCCCCTGAAGACATGAACTCTTGACTGAGACTCCAACCAGTCCTGAAGCCCACTATTCATACAAAAATTGGACTGAACTATAATACATACAGTGATGCTTGTCTTAGATACACGAGGCTGTCTGAGTAGTGCCTGCCCAGAGGCAAGATGAGATGATGGAGGGAACTGGAATTGTTTGAATGGATAAAGGAAGGAATGGAATGTTTGAATGGATACAGAGTGGAAACAAAGTGTGTGCTATCACCTAGTGGGGCAAGCAGCCAGAGTCGCATTGCAATGTGGGGGAGGAGGGGGGTTGTACAGCAAATTTACTTGAATTGTAAACTTTCACTTAAAGCAAAATAAAAAATATGTATTTTTAAAAACAGACTCCAAGAATTGTAGAAACGAAGGAAAAAAACTACACATCAACCGATGCAGCCTCTCCTCTTGTCTCCTGCATTGTCATGGATTGAATTGTGTCCCCAAAAAATATGTGTAGTAATTTGGCTGGACCAGGATTCCTTGTATTCTGTGACTGCCCTCCATTCTGTGATTTTCTTATGCTGTAGATCCTAACCTCAATCTACAGTTAATAGTGGATTATGTTAGAGAGGATTAGGGTGGAACTGTAAAACTCTGCCTAAGATCACCTCCCTGCTCTGATGTAGAAAAGTTTCCCTGGAGCACGGTTTGCACCACCTTCTATCCTTCAACCCTACAAGAGGTAAAAGGAAAGGAAAGCAAGCAGAGACTGGGAACCTCATACCATCAAGAAAGCAGCACCAGGAGGAGAGTGTATCTTTCTGACCTGAGGTTCCTGTGCCAAGATGCTCCTTGACCAAAGACTGATGCAAAACAAGAACCTTCCTTCAGAGCTGACAGGGAAGGAAAGGCTTCCACTGGAGCAGATACTCTGAATTCAGACTTGTAGCCTACTAAACCATGTAAGAAAAAACTTTCCTGTGTTAAAGCCATCTACTCATGGTATTTCTGTTAAAGCAGTAACAGATGACTAAAACACACACCAACTACCATTCCACAAATGCAGAACAGACCCAGATTCGTGATGCCGCCTGCACCCCTTCCATCTGCAGTGTTTTTCCAAGTCAGTATTTTATCCCACAGGCACGTGCCTACAGAGTGTGCTCTTACATTACTCTTGCACGACCTCTCTTTCTGGAGAGGGAGGTCCTGTCGGAAACACACTCGTTAATTTTTCTGGGTGTCTGAAAAAATGCCCAGAAAACAAGTGCCCATTCTTTTGAGCTGGGAGCAAACATGACAGAGACTTAAAAAGCTGTACAGTTTCTTCTCCTTTACCTCCCTTTCTAACTGTTCCCTGACTAGAAGACAACTCCCCACATCTAAATCTTGTGGCTCTTGGGGTGTAAGGCTTTCTTTGTTTTTGTCTCCTTGGTGTCCCGTTTAATTAAATTACTGCCCGTGAGCTAGAACCATGAAGGGCCTGCCATTGTTGCTCAGCTTCTAGCCTCCTAATTTAAACAACCTTTTGAGAGACACAAGAAGGGCTCAGAAACTTTGATGTGGTAAGGTCACTCTGTGACCATGTTGAGCCTGGCTCCCACTGGGTACACACAAGGTCACAGATTTGGTATCGCTGCTTTCATTCCAGGGCATAACGGTCCCCCTTCCACCAGCATTCTGTGACTACAGCTTACACCAGGTTGTTGGAGATCAGAAGAGTTCCCCGACGAACTTGGGTGGAGGAGGCTTGACACCGAGCGCTTTAGGAAAGAATAGACATGAGACAGTTTGGGAGTCAGGGGGCTAACGGCTGTCCCCAGCCAAGAGCCCAGAGCAAAGATTTATTACAGCATTTATACTCTTTTGGTAACTGGGCATACAAGGAACTAAAACATACAGTTACTAAGTTGGGCACAGTTTCAGTCATACATTGTTCTACATGTTTGGGCCAAGGGCTTGGAAGTATTCCCAGATTGCCTCTGGGTTACAGTACACAAACGTCATAGGAGGTTACACAGAGTTGAAGTAACGGTTCAGCATCCAAGATGGCTGAACTTATGTCAAGAGTGTTTAACATGATTTCCCACACCAGGTTCCATGCTCGAATCATGCACCCTCAGCTCCTTCTATTGCCATTCAGTAAGTCATGACCAAATGTTTCAAAATGATGAGATGGTTGTTAGAAATTGATCCATCCCCCCCCCCCATACCGAGTCATAAGTAAGACAGTGAGATGAAAATGCAATCAATTCTGATCCTTGTATAGGCAAGGAGAGGCTCTAGGTCTCAGCAGCGTGGTCATCTGTTGGCTGGCTACATAAATTTTAACCAGAAACAGCTGACTCAGCAGGTCTGCAGTGCCCACAGTTGACAGCCAGCAGCACTCAAGACAGGGAGACCTCTAGTTTGTTTCAGTGGCTTCAGGGGTGCTCTGTCACTAAATGCTATGTCTTTTCATAGACACGATTCAGAGCTGAGGGTCCCCTAACCATGCTTGGACAGGCAGTAACCCGTCATAGAGTCACTCTGAAGTCTGAAAGTTTCCTCATCCTCATATGGAAGAGAAGGGGCTGTCATTGTGAAGAAAACATATCATTACTAAATGACTGCTGTTTCTATTGCCCACAGGAGAATGCTACTTTTTCCCCAGTCCTCTTTCAAACATCAACCAGGAACCTATCACACGGAATCTTGAATGAGTCATTCACTGTTCAAGACGCATTTAATGTGCTGGTATTATGTGCCTAACATTTCTAGGTGCTAGGGTAAAGTTAGTGAACAAAAATGACAAGAATAGCTGACTCCTTAGGCTACATCACCAGTGGGAGAGACAGTCAGTAGTTATAATGACTGCAAATAAATAAATGATGTACTGTCTTAGAAGGTGAGAATTACTATGAAAAAATGAAAAATTAGAATAAAGATGAAGTGTGACCCAAGCCATAACCTTTTCAACTGGCTAATTGGCATGGGAAAGTTGCATAATGAAAAAAAGAAGACTCGAGAAGAATTGACGGATTTGAATTATGGTGTCTCTGAAGAATATTAAATATAATGCAGACTGGCAGAAGGATGAAGAAGTCAGTCTTAGGAGAAATACAACTAGCATGTTCCTTAGAAGTGAGGATGGTAAGACTTCTGCTTGCTTACTTTGTACATCTCATGAGGAAAGATCAACTGCTAGAAGTTATCATGTCTAGTACAATAGAGGGTCAATGACAACAAAGTGAAACTCTCAAAGAAGTGGATTGACACAGCAACCGTAACAGCAGACTGGGCCACATTTCATTCTGTTATGTATAATATTGTGATGTGTCAGAGCTGACTCAATGACAGCTAACAACCAAGGATAAAGTAGAGGCAGGCAGTTTATATTAAACAAGGTGATCGAGGGAGGCTTGATGTAAAGAGTGAAGCTTAAGCAACAACTGCAGGAGGTGGAAGAGGAGGTAAGACTGGTACCCGGGTAGAGCATGTGAGGCAGACAGGGCATTTGTACAAAGGCCCAGGGGCTTGGTGAGACAGAAGAGCAGTGCAGAGGCCAGTGTTGCTGTATCCAGTGTCGTTGGAATTTGGGTTGGAATTGTATTGCATCTATAGATCACTTTGGGTAGAACAGTTATTTACACAGTGTTGACTTTTCCTAGATTTCTCCACTAATGTAAGTCTCTTTTGGTTTCTTGTAGTAGTGTCTTGTAGTTTTGTTTCTGTAGATCTTTTGTGTCTCTAGTTAGATTTATTCCTAAGTATTTTATCTTCTTGGAGGCTATTGTAAATGATATTGATTTGATGATTTTCTCTTTGAAGTTCTCTTTGTTGAGGGTGAGGAGCCAACTGATTTTTGTACAGATACTTTTGCTTAAATCTTTTAGTAGTTTCAGTAGGTTTTTTTGTGTGTGCACTTTTTGTGTATAGGGTCATATCAGTCTCAAATAGAGATGTTTTACTTCTTCCTTAGCAATTTGGGTGCTCTTTATTTCTTATTCTAGCCTGATTGCTCTGGCTAGGACCTCCAGAACAATGTTGACTAATACGGATGATAAAGGGCATCTTGCTCACTTCGTTTTCTGATGGGGAATGTTTTCAGACTGCCACCATTTGGAATGATGCTGGCTGTTGACTTTCTATAAATTCCCTTTGTTGTGTTGAGGTATTTCCCTTCTACTCCTAATTTGCTGAGAGTTTTTTTGTTAATGGGTGTTGGATTTTGTCAAAAGCCTTTTCTGATCAATTGATGAAATCATGTTTTGTTTATGTGATCGATTACATTGATAATTTTTCTAGTATTGAATTTGTTGCATACCTGGCATGAATCCCACTTGATTATGGTAAATTATTTTTTGGTATGAATTCTATTGGTTAAAATTTTATTGAGGATCTTTGCATCTAACTTAATGAGGGATTTTGGTCTGTAATTTTCTTTTGTGGCAAAATGTTTACTTGGTTTTGGTATCAGGGTTATGCTGGCTTCTTAGAATATGTTTAGGAGAATTCTATTCTTTTTAATGCTCTGAAATACTTTCTGAAGTAGTGGTGTTAACTCTTCTCTGAAAGTTTGGTAGCATTCTTCAGTAAAGCTGTCAGGACCAGGATTTTTTTTTCTGAGAGTTTTTTTCAATTACCTTTCGATTTCTTCTTTGTTATAGATTCATTTAGTTGTTCTTCCTCTGTTTGTGTTAGTTTAGGTTGGGAGTGTGTCTCTAGAAATTTGTCCATTTCCTCCAGGCTTTCAAATTTGTTAGAGTACAATTTTTCATAGTATTCCTTATGATTTTTTAAATTTCAATTGGGTCTTTTTTGATATGGTCCATCTCATTTCTTATTTGTGTTTTTTTCCCCCTCTCTTGTTTTTCTTTTGTCAGTTTAGTCAGTCTTTATTGATTGTCTTGACTGATTGTTGTTACTGATTGACTGATCATTTATCTTTTCAAAGAACCAGTTTTTGGTCTTGTTAGCTCCATTTTTTTTTTTTTTTTTTTTGTATTCTCTAATTTGTTTAGTTAAGGTCACCATGAGTCGGATCTGACTTGACGGCACTTGGCTTGGCAATTTGTTTAGTTCTGCTCTAATTTTTATTATTTGCTCTCTTCTGGTGCCTAAGGCTTCTTTTCTGCTCTCTTTCTATTTGCTTCGGTTGTAGGGTCAATGCATTTATTTTGACCTTTTCTTCTTTTTGGATGTATGCATTTGTTCGTATATATTGACCTCTGAGCACAGTTTTTGGTAGAATGTACATTCGCTCTCATTTGATTCTGTGAATTTCTTTATTCTGTCCTTAATTTCCTCTATAACCCAGTAGTTTCTGAATCAGATGTTGTCCAGTTTCTATGAGTTCAGTTTTCTTTCTTGCCTTTTCTGTTTTTGATTACTAGTTTCATGGCTTTGTGATCTGAAAAGGTGCTTTGTAATATTTCTATGCTTTGGGTTCTGTCTAGGCTTGCTTTATGGCTTAATATGTTGTCTGTTCTGAAGGACGTTCCATGTGCATTGGAAGAAAAAGCATACTTGTTTGCTATTGGTTGGAGTGGTCACTATACCAGGTCTGACAAGTTCATGAACTTGCCACCTTGTGCTTACATCAGCAGCACTGTACAAACAACTCACTAAGGTTTCATAACCTTGGTATATCAGTGTCTCCGAGTTGTGTTCATGTTGAAGTATGGTGGTGTCTGTCTTGCTGAGTGGCATTCATTGTTGTTGAGTATTTTTGTGTGCTGTCATGAAAATGTCAGAGCTTGAATTAGAGCAATGAACAAACGTTAAATATTTTGTTAAACTCAGGAAAAACGGAAGTGAAATCAGGGACTTGTTAATACAAGTTTATGAGGATAATGTCATGAAGAAAATGGCAGTGTACAAATGGGTTAAATGTTTTTCTGAAGGGAGAGAAAGTGTCACAAATGAGGAGAGATCAGGGCAACCAGTAATGAGCAGAACTGACAAAAACATTGCAGAACGTCATCAAGTTTTGCATCAGAATCATTGGTTGAAAATCATCGGTTGACTGTGAGAAGCAAACATCAATAGAGAAATACTTACTAAAATCTTAACTGAAAATCTTGGCAAGAGAAAGGTACGTGCAAAAATAATCCCAGAGGAGCTCACAGATGAGCAAAAGCAAACGAGAGTCTAAGTTTGCCAAGAAAGTTCGGGATAGGAGTCAGCCAGTTCTCCACAACCAGAAAAATTCTGTCAGTCCAAATGAAGAGTCATAACAACGTTGCTAACCTTTTTTGATATTAGAAAGATTGTTCATCATGAATTTGTACCAACTGCACAAAGTTAGCCAAGTTTACTATTTGGAAGGGCTGAAAGGCTGTGTGAAAAAGTTAAACAAAAATGGCCTGAACTGTTCTCTAACAACTCATGGCTCTTGCATCACAACAGCACTAGCTCACATGGCACTGCCTCTGAGGGAGTTTTCAGTGAGGAAAAAACTGACTTTATCTGATCTGGCCCCCAAGGACTTTTTTCTTTACCAGAGCCAAAGCCAAATGCCTTTGAGATAAACGAAATATTGAAAGGAAGACAACTTGATGACATTAAGGACATTATGAGTAGCAAAACAACAGCTCTCATGGCCATTCCAGCGAAAGACTTCCAAAATTGCTTTGAAGGGTGGACTAGGCACCAGCATTGGTGTGCAGTGTCCCAAGGGGAGTACTTTAAAGGTGATCATAGTGATGTTCAGCAATAACATATGTAGCACTTTTTCTAGGATGAGTTTGTGAACTGAATTGTCAGACCTCTTATGTCTATGAGATCAAGTTGTTTGAATGGAATTTGGATCTTCCATTTCTTTATTTAGCTTCTTTGTGAATGTTCTGTTCTTCACCAGATGTGGTGTGTTGAAGTCTGCTATCATTATTGTGGAGCTGTCTACTTCTCTTTTCAGTGCTGTTAGAGTTTGTTTTATATATTTTGGAGCACTGTCATTGTTTGGGTAAATATTTATTATACTTATGTGTTCTAGTATATTGACCCTTTAATCAGTATACAGCATAGTGTCCTTCCTTATCCTTTGTGATGGATTTTGTTTGAAAATCTATTTTACCAGAAATTTACGTTACCACCCTTGCTCTTTTTTTGATTTTTGTTTGCTTGCTGTATTTTAGTTTGCTTGTGTCTTTAAGTCTAATGTATATCTCTCATAAGCAGCACATAGATAATGGTTGTTTTGTTTTCTTTTCTTTTTATCCATTCTGCAACTCTCTCTCTACTGGTGCATTTAGTCCATTTACATTCAGAGTAATTATTGATAGGCATAAGTTTAGTGCTGTCATTTTGATGTCTGCTTTTGTGTTTGCTTGCTGTTGACAATTTCTTTGTTTCCACTTAATTTTCTGTGCTGAGTCATTTTTCTTTATGTGTTTTCCTTTCGTCTTCTTCATTATTGTTGATTTTGTATTTGCTAAGTCTCTATGTTTCTCCTGTTTTATTTTGATGTGTAGGATTTTTATTTTCATTTGTGATTATCTTAATGTTGACTCCTATTTTTCTAAGTTTTATTTCTTTATATCGCCTTGACTTCCTCTCCATATGAAAAATCTGTGACTACATTTTTCCATCTTTTGTGTTTTAATATTGTCATCTTTTACATAATGCTGTCATTGTTTACATAATAACTTCTATGTTTCTCTATTTTCAGTGATTTGATTTATTTTTGCGCCTTCTTTATCTGAGTTGGTATCTCATTGCTTTCTCTGTGTTCTAGTCTTTGATTATTGCCTAATGTTACTGATGTTCCAACTGGAAGATTCCCTTTAGCATTTTTGTAATTTTGGCTGAGTTTTTGCAAATTACCTAAACCTCTGCGTATCTGGAAATGTCCTAATTTTGAAAGACAGTTTTGCTGGTTATAAAATTCATAGCTGGCAATTTTTTTTTTTTTACTTCAAGGCTTTATATTTATGTCATCCCATTGCCTTCTTCCCTGCATGATTTCTGCTAAGTAGTTAGAGTTTAGTCTTATTGAGTCTTCTTTGTTAATGACTTCTCATTTATCACTAGCCACTCTTAAAATTCTGCCTTTATTTTTGGTTTTGGCCAGTTTGATTATAATGTGTCTGACTGACTTTCTTTTGGAATTTATCTTGTACCTCACACCGTTTTTGTCATTAACATTTTCTACCCACTCTCCACACTGGGGTTTGGGAGTCCATATGAGCTGGAGATGGGTAGACCAAGAAGACTGTGTAGGGAGATGTAAACAGATGCCTTCCGAACAGAGCACCTTCATCTCAGAAGAGATGATGATGTGGCCCATGAGCTTTCTGGGTCAATCTCAACACACTCAGTCAAGTTGTAGAGTTTTTTTTTTTTATTGTGATTGAGGAAAAGTGTTCAATCCAATTTAAATTTGCATGCCTGCCTATTGCAGCTCTTTCTGTTCTCCTTGCCTAGTGATAGCACAATCCTCCTTTCCATTCTATAGTTGTCATATCCCCTTAACAATCTCTTGTCACCTCCTCACCACCATTCCCACTCCTTTCTAGTAAGAAGACAGTAGGACAGACAGCATCCTATAGATGCATAGAACCATAAAGTGCACATACAATATTGTCACTCTATGTGCCTGAATCCAATCCTTTGCTGTCTGAAGAGTTGACTTCACTAATGATTTATGATCAGGGGCAGCATCAGGTCTAGGGTCCATACTCCCAGGGAACTCCCAGGCCTCCAGGCCATCAGTTGTGGTCTTTTAGCGGAGTTCTTTGGACACACCCCTCTTTTCCTCATTTTGCCACTGGGATTTGACACTATTAGCCCAATCATGGCTGTCATTGGTGGGGGCTTGGCACAATCCAGTTCTTCTGGTCACATGTTGATATGGTCAACCATTCACATGGGTCCTTCTGTCTCCTGGACTCTTTTACCTTCACGTCATTGTTGTCCTTGGTGATCATCTGTTCCAGCTGAGTTGGGACCACTTGGTGTACCTCAAGTGGCAGCTTGCTAGCTTTTAAGAGCCCAGAGGCCACTCACCAATATGGGGTGCAGAAGACTCTCTTAACAATAAGCTAGTTACGTCAATTGGCCTGGATATCCCCTGAGAGCGTGGTCCCCAGCTCCCGCCCCTACTACTCTATCCTTGCAATATTGGGTTAAGATTGGAAGAGTTTTCAGACTGTATTGAAGTCCAGTTAAATTGAACTTCTTCCAAAGTGTGCTGTCACCATTACACCCAACCAAATTTCTATCAACTGTCTAGTCTATAACCAGCCCTGTCCCTCTCTCCCTCCCTCTGCTCCCTGGCAGCCATCAAAGACTCTTCTGTTTTCAAGTCCTTATGGTAGGGGTCTCATACAATATTTGTCCTTGTACCACTGACTGATTCCACTCAACATGTCTTCCACTTGACACCAGGTTATGACATGCTTCCTAAAATCATCATTGTTCTTTATCTTTGCGTAGTGTTCATTTGAGTATATATACCATAGTTTTTTTATCCATTCATCTGTTATTGGACATCTGGGTTGATTCCATCTTTTTGCTATTGCGGTCTATGCTGGAATAAACATTTGTGTGGATCTATCTGTTCATGCAACTGCCCTTGATTCTGAAGGATATATTCCAAGCAGTAGGATTACTGGATCAAATGATATATCTATTTCCAGTTTTTTGAGGAAGTGCCAGATTGCTTAAAAAGAGGTTATACCGTTTTGCAATTCCACCAGCAGTGCAGGAGAGTTCTGATCTTTCCACAGCCTCTCTAGCATTTGTTGTTTTGTCTTTTTTGGATCGTGGCCAACCTTGTTGGAATGAAAAAGTATCTAATCATAGTTTTGATGTGTATTTTTTTAATAGCTAATGATGATAAGCGTTTCCTCATGTGTCTTTTGGATGCCTGGATATCCTCTTTAGTGAGGTGCCTGTCTATCTCCTTTGCCTAATTCTTAATTGGGTTATTTACCCTTTTCTTGTTGACATTTTGCAGTACCTTGTAGATTATGGAGATCAGACGTCAATCCGACATATAGTTGCCAAATATTTTTTCCCATTCTGTACATGGTCTTTTAATTCTTTGGATAAAGTTGCTGGATGAGCAAAAGTGTTTGATTCTTAGTAGTTTCCATTTATTTATTTTCTGTTGATTATGCTTTGTCAGATTTTGAAGTCTGTCTAAGTTGTGTATAAAAACTTCCATTGTTGACTCCATTTTTTCTTGCATGATCTTTATCATTTTAGGCTTGATATTTAGGTCTTTTATCCAGTTTGAGTTGGTTTCTGTGTAACATATGAGATATGACTCTTGTTTCAATTTTTTGCAGATGGATATCCAACTTTGCCAGCACCATTTGTTAAAGAGACTGTTTTTAGACCAGTTTACAATCTTAGGGCCTTTGTCAAATATCAACTGTTCATAGGAGGATGGTTGCATCTCTGGGGTCTCAACTCTGTTCCGTTGGTCTATATGTCTCTTTTTGTACCAGTACCAGGCTGTTTTGACTACAGTAGCAGTGTAATGGATTCTAAGGTAGGGTAGCAAAAGGCCTTCTAGTGTGTTCTTCTTCTTCAGTAGTTCTTTGCTTATCCAGGGTTTCCTCCCTTTCCAAACAAAGTTGGTGATTTGTTTCTCCATCTCACTGAAAAATGTCACTGGAGTTTGTACTGGGATTGTATTGTATATGTAAATGGCTTTGGGTAAAATAGGCATTGTCACAATGTTAAGTCTTCCTGTGCAAGAGCAGGGTAGGTTTCTCCATTTATGTAAGTCTCTCTTAGTTTCTAATAGTAAGATCTTGTAATTCTCTCTGTATAGGCCTCTACTCTCTAGTGAGATTTATTCCTAGGTATTTTATCTTCTTGGGGACTATGGTAAATTGTACTGATTTGGTGATTTCTTCTCTGATGATCCCTTTGTTGCTGTAAAGGAATCCTACTGATTTACTTATGTTTCTCTTATATCCTGATACTTCACTGAACTCCTCTATTAGTTTGAGTAGTTTACTTATGGATTCGTTAGGATTCTCAGCATTCACAATCATATCACCTGAAAATACACAGATTTCTACTTCTTCTTTGCCAGTGCACATGCCCTTTATTTCTTTGACTTGTCCTATTGCTCTGACCAGAACTTCTAGTACAAGATTGAATAGGAGAGATGAGAGCGGGCATCTGTCTAGTTCCTGTTCTCAAGGTGAATTCTTTCAGTCTCTCTCCACTAAGGATGATGTAGGTAGCTGACTTTCTGTAGATGGCCTTTATTGTGTTGAGAAATTTGCCTTATATTCCTGTTTTGCTGAGAGTTTTTAGAATGAATGGGTGCTGGATTTTGTCAAATGCCTTTTTGGCATCAATTGACAAGATCAGGTGATTCTTGTATTTTGTGTTATTTATGTGGTTGATCACATTAATTGTTTTTCTGATGAGGAACCAGTCTTGCATCCCTGAATACAACTTGGTCGTGACGAATTATTTTTTTGATATGTATTGGGTTCTATTGGCAAGGATTTTGTTGAAGCTTTTTGCATTTAGGGTCATGAGTAATGTAGGTCTATAATTCTCCTTTTTTGTTGAATCCTTCCCTGGCTTTGGTACCAGGGTTATGCTGGCTTCATAGAATGAATTTGGGAGTATTCCATCCCTTTCTGAGCTGTGAAATAGTCTCAGTAATATTGGAGATAACTCTTCTCTAAAAGCTTGTTAGAATTCTGTGGTGACGCCATCTGGGCCAGGGCTTTTTTTGGTTGGTAGTATCTTGATGACTTTTTCAATTGCTTGTTTTGCGATGAGTTTATTGAGTTGTTCTGCTTCAGCTTGTGGTAATTTTGGTAGGTGATAGGAATCTAGGAATGTATCCCTTTCATCTCAGTTTTCAAATCTGTTAGAGTACAGTCTGTCTGTCTTAGGCTGGGTTTTCAGCAAAACCAGTAACACGTGTAGGTACAAGGAAAGATTTATAATATATATATATAGACAGATAGATAGATACAAATATAGGAAAAAGCTCACGTAATCACAGAAGCTGAATGTCCCAAGCTCTGGCACAAGCCTCACGTGTCCACGGAAGCTGAGGAACCCAAGGTCAGCAAGTCAGAGACCAGAGTTGCAGATCACCAGTTGTGTAGGTCAGTGGATCCCAAGCTGGTGGCGAGACGAAGCGACAGAGGCTGGAGGTCGATGGATCCCAAGCTGGTGGTGAGACGAAGTGACAGAGGCTGGCAAACCCAGGATCAGCAGGTCAGGGAGCAGGACTCTCAAGTGCCGACTGTAAGGACTGATGAGCCCAACAGCTGCTAGCTCAAGTCCTGGAACCAGATGCTGGAACAAGAGAGCAGGAGGTCCTGGCCACGTGAGCGATCAGCAGCCGTAGTCCAGTGTCACAAGATGAGAGCCGAGGGGCAGGGAGCTACCACAAACCTCGCCCTGACACTTAATACAGCAGCCAAATAGGTAGTAGCCAAGTTGACATAATCCTGACCACCACACTGTGATACTATTCTGTTATAATATTTTAGATTTCTGTTGGAACTGTTGTGACATCTCCCTCTCATTTCTTATTCGGGTTATTTGTTTCCTCTCCTGTTTGATCTGTTTCCTTCCGGTGCCTGAGGGGTTCCTCTGTTGCTCTCTTTCTACTTTTGCAAGCTACAGGGTTAATTCTTTGGTTTGGGTCCTTTCTTCCGTCTAGATGTGTGCATTTATAGAGATAAACTGATTTCTGAGCACTGCTTTTGTTGCATCCCATAGATTCTGGTAGGGTGTATTTTCATTCTCATTTGAATCCATAGATTCTTTATTTCATCCTTGATGTCTTCTATAACCCATGGCTTTTTGAGCAAGGTGTTGTTCAGCTTCTATGAGTTCCAACTTCTATCTATGTTTTTTTCTATTGACTTCAACTTTTATGGCTTTATGATGTGAGAAGATGCTTTGCAGTATTTCAGTGATTTGGATTTTGTTGAGATTTGCTTTATTTCCTAACACATGGTCTATCACAGATTAAATTGTGTTCCCCCCCCCCCAAAAAAAGGTGCAGCCATGTGGCTGGGCCATGATTCCCTGTATTCTAGATTGTCCTCCATTTTGTGATTTTGCTGTGACGTATGTTAAAGGATTAGGGTGGGACTGTAAATCCCTTTACAAGATCACCTCCCTGCTCCACTGTAAAGAGAGATTCCCTGGAGCGTGACTTGCACCACCCTTAATTCTTCCATCCTGCAAGAGATCAAAGGAAAGAGAAGCAGGCAGAGAATTGGGAACTTCACACCATGAAGCAGCACTGGGAGAAGAGTGCATCCTTCAGACCTGAGGTTCCTGAGTCAAGATGCTCCCTGGACAAAGACTGATGCAATACTGGACTTTCCTCCAGAGCTGTCTAGGGAGAAAGACTTCCCCTGGAGCAGACATCCTGAAATTGGACCTGTAGCCTACCGGACTGTGTAAGAATAAACCTTGCTTTTTTAAAGCCATCCACTCTGTGACATTTCTGTTAGAGCACCACTAGCTGTCTAAAACATGGTCTATGCTGGAAAATATTCCAGATGCATTGAAGAAGGTGTAGTTACCTGTTGATAGGTAAAAAGTTCTGTATATGTAGATGAGGTCTAGTTGGTTCATTGTGGCAATAAGATCTTCTGTGTCTTTACTGAGTTTTTTTTCTAGAAGATTTGTCCAATACTGAAGTGGAATGTTGAAGTCTCCCACTATTATTGTGGAGCGATCTGTCTCATTTTTCATTGTAGTCAGTGTTCGATGTATTTATATGCTCTAGCATTGAGTACATAAATATTTAATATTGTTAAGTCTTGCTTGTTTATTGAACCTTTCAGCAATAAATAGTGACCATCTTTGTCCATGATGGTAGATTTTACATTAAAATCTATTTTATCTGAGATTAGTATTGCCACACCTATTCTTCTTTGCATATTGTTAGTTTGCTATATATTATTCCATCTTTTAATTTTCAGAGTGTTCTTTGGGTCTAAGGTGAGTTTCTTATAAGCAACATATAGATGGGTCTTATCTTTTGATCCAAGATGTCACTCATCTCTTCACTGGAACATTCAGTCCATTTACATTCAATGTGATTATTGATAGGTATGTGTTTAGTGCTGTGATTGTGATGTATTTATTTTTGTATTGGTGTTTTCTCTGTTGCTTTTAATATTCTGTTGTGCGTCATTCTTCTTTATGGGTTGAGTTTTCATCCTTTTCAGTGTTGGTTTTGTGTTTGTTAAGACTCCTGTATCACATTTCTGGTTTTGATATGCTGCATCTTTATTGTGCTTTGTGGCTACTCATTTCATCCCTCTCAATAATCTAAGTTTAAACTCAATTTTAACTTCTACATATCTTATTAACTTCCTCTCCATCTGGAAGGACTATAACTACTGTAGTATATCCCTCTTTTTAATGTGATGGTATCTTATTTTCCATGATATAATCAATGGATCCCTTCTTTTAATATTATAGCTTTGATTGAGTTTTGTGCCTTCCCTAGCCGAGTAGGTTTCTGGATATTGTGTCCCTGCATTGCCACCTTAAATATACACTTAATGGTTTTGTTTCTCTAAGCCGAGAGATTCTTTCAGTATTTCTTGTAGTTTTCATTTGGTTTTTACAAAGCCTGTAAGTTTCTGTTTATCTGCAAATGTCTTAATTTCATCTTCATAATTGAAAGACAATTTTCCAGGATAAATAATTCTTTGCTGGAAGATTTTCTCCTTCAAGGCCTTGACTGTGTCATCCTACTGCCTCTTTCCAACATCATTTCTCCTGAGAAGTCAGATGAAAGCCTACAGGGCTTCCCTCTGAATGTTAGTTTTCTTTTGAGTCTCACTGCCTTTAAGTTTGATTATAATATGTCTTGATGTCTTTCTTTGGGGGCCTATTTTTTGTGGCATTCAATACACATCTTGGATTCTGTATTCTCTTCTTTCATAATTTCAGGGAAGTTTTCTGCCAGCAATTCAACAACAATACTCTCTGTGTTTTCAAGTATCCCTCCCTGTTCAGGAACTCCAATTAATCGTAGATTGTTCCTCTTGATAGAGTCCCACGTATTGCTTAATGTTTCTTCATTTTTGTTTCTTTTCTCTGATTTCTCCTCATAAATGCTGGTGTCTGTAGCTCTATCTTCAAGGGTCAGTAAGTCTAATTTCCAGTTGTTCTATTCTGCTCTTTTGGCTTTGAATTGAATTGTCTAACTCTGTAATTTCGTTATTGATTTGTCAGATTTCAAATGCTGATGTTCAAAGTGTTCAAAGTGCTGGCAAAATTTTCATTTTGCTCTGCCTCATTTTGTATAATGTCTGGGAGGGCTCTATTTGTAATTCTTTTGTTCTCTTCCTCTGATAGTTTCAGAAACTCATCTTCATCTGGGAAGTTCTTTGATTCTTTGTTTTGGAAGTTTTGTGGAGCCATAATTGGATGTTTCTTTAAATGTTTGGCTAAGGCTTGTTGCTTTCAGGCCATCTAGAGGCTGTTTAATTTCTCTGGTGTTGTCTCAACAGGAGCTGAGGCACAGTTCTGAGAAGGAAGTTGGTCACCAGCCACCTCTATGTACTCCTGTGACTGGGTCCAGTGGATTCTCTGGGGTATCAGGCTGCACTTCCTGGCTGGCAAAGACATGGCCCTACTTATGGAGTCACTGGGTGCCATCATCCAACCCTATGATGTGGGTCAGTAAAGGCTGGAAGAGATGCCATTGGTCTGCACTGTAGTTATTTCTCTAGGCAGTCTTATTTTAAAAAGCTAAAAGTTATCTGACAGCTTCCACAATCAGCCAGAGTGTCAGGTGTGCCAAGCCCCTCCTTCTGGCTGACAACAGGGGCACCTGTTCAGCCATCCCCAGATGTTGTGATGTAGTTCAAACTAAGCACAGGCTACTACCCTGCTGTCATCCCCTTCTGGACCCCATTCATAATGCTACACTGTGCTAAACACAGCTTTCCTGCTGGAAAAGCACTCCCAGGGTTAGCACTGCCTCCCAGGCTCAAAATTAGCCCCTACTGAGGCCTTGTTCAACTGGGAGGTTCAATTCTACCTCTCAGTTGAACAAGACGGCATCCCAGTCAAGCTGTCCCACCCACTGTGACATAGCCGAATCTATCAAAGGTCTGAAAAGAGAGGGTGGAATGGCTGTGATGCTCTGAGTCTGGAGTGGATCTCTCAAAATGTGGCTACTCCACCTGCTGTTCACTTCAGCACTGCAGCTAGCCATGGCTACCAGTTAAGCTCATCTCACACCTGCCAGCCAACAAAAAGAGAAAAAATGAAAAATACCAGTTACCTTCAGTCTGTGGAAGCTAGCCGTTCAGCAAGAGCAGAGGTCAGCAAAGGAAAAGAAGTTTCCCATTCAGTGGCATGTAGTCCAAACTGACAACCCCATGCCGTGTCATTGGGCTCACTGTGTGTCCAGAAAGCTCCTTTTAATTATCAATCCAGGCCTTAGTTTTCAGAGGGCATTAAGGAGACATGTGTCCAGTCTGCCTCTAGAGTTTTAAAAATAGAGATAATGGCATTAGGCCAATGAAAACACCAGTCTTCCACCAAGTAAAATTGATGAGGTATATCAGCTCACCAGAATGTTACAGCTAGGACCTTCACTTCACAAACATTCATTTAACATTTACTACGTATGTGCCAGCAACTTCCTTGAATATTCAGACTGGAAAAGGACAAAGATATGTCATGTCCTCAAGGAGTTTGTGGTTAGGGTAGGAGAAGTAGGCAAATCAACAAATATACCAGCGCATGATGTTGACTCTTAAGCAAAGCCCTGCAGGGGATGTGTAAGACGATGGGGAAATCATGTGTCTTACTGGGGTTGTTCCACATAGAAGCTAGCCTTTGGGACCATCATAATAACCTGTTATTTAGAAGGAGAAAGAGGGGTGAGTGTGAGAAGGACATTCCAACTAGAAGACACTGCATTCCAATTAGCAGACAAAGCAGAGCAGCATAGGCTGGTATGAGGGTTGTTGGAGTCACAGAGATGCCTGGTGGGCCCAAGAACCCAAGCGCCCTCTCCCTTCTTTTCTGCCTCTGCTCTTCCATCCCTACACCTGACCTCACCTCCTTTACCTAGCCAGTTCAGAAGTATCCCCCTTCAGCCTGGCACCCGCAACTGCTAGACCAAACAGGCAGGAGGGCTGAGGATGAGGAGGCAGTCATGCACTGCTAGAGACACAGTCAGGGGGAGCCAGGGTTACAGTGGTGAAGGCAGGCAGAGAATGATCTAGCCAAGTAGGAGAGGATTCCAAAATCTTTGTCTTGTTGAGTGCAGATTGTGTGTGTTTGCACTCACGTGTGTGGGGACATGTGCATATGTACATTTCCACATGTGTGTATGTTTGACACGAGTAATCAGTGTGAATACAAAATTGACTGGACCAAGTAGAAAGGCAATACAGATTATGTATAATTATTACAAGCAATAATACAGCTCAGCAATGATTATATCTTTTGTAAAGCAGGAATGAGACTGGCTTTTTGGAGGTTGGAAAGTTAAGCCATTCATGTTATTATTGCTCTATCTTTGGTCTGTTATTTATGTAATATGCTCTTTTGTTAAAATCATTTTTAAAGGTAGAGTTAATGCAACCTGAAAGACATCAAATATCACACAGAAGGAAACCTTGGGCTCATTTTATCTAACTTCTCACTTAACATTTGAGGTAACTGAGGTTCTGAAAGATTAATTGATTTTTCTGATGTCCTATCAGTGAGTCTCAGACTTTGATCCACACCACCTGAGGGTTCTAATCAAATGAGGTTGGAAAACCAATAGGTCTGTAGTAAGTCCTGCCTGTACATTTCTAAAAAGCTTCCAAAAAGGTTGAATCACCGGTCTGGGGACCATTTTGAGTAGCAACAGTCTAGACTGGATCAGAGGCTATACTCAGAGACTAGTAAAATAGAATTTTACATTTCAAAGAGGTGCAGCTGTGGGTGCTTAAGATTTCATACTGTTCTGCTAGACACATGGGAACGAGGGTCTTGGCAAATAAGGACTATCTCTTCCAGCTTCTACTTACTGCTGGCTTGCCTTGTCTTACAGCCACATCTTTTCCGTCTCTGCCTCTGTCTTCATATTATCCTCTCTTCTGTCCAATTTCTCCCAGTCTCTTTTAAATGAAGATGCTTGTGATAGCATTTAGGACCTGCTCAGATAATCCAGGGTTTCACCTCTAATAAGGTAATATTCACTTTTTTACCATATTTATCACATTCACAGATTTCAGGGATTGGGACACGGAGGGATCTCTGAGTCTACCAGGGGGCCCAATATAAGTGGGAAGGCCAGGTGGCAAATACTGAAAAGTGTGAATATAGGACTATGCAGCAAATGTGAACTGCTATTAAGATTCTTTGCCTGAATGTATCTTGGAGTCAGATGACTGGATTTGGCCCAAAAAATTACAAACATGGACTTCTTCAAGGCAAGGAATAGTTCCCATTCATATCTGAACCCTCAGAATCTTGCAGAAAAAGAGCAGAAAGAGCTCAGGAACTATTCAAACGACAGAATAAATGCAAAGGAAAGAGCCCCTGACACTATAGCACTTCTCATGACAAAAAAATGACTGCAAGTGTTCTTTCTGTCCCCTTTTCCACCCTCTCTGACTTCATAGCAATGGATGAATCTTGCTGTGCTCTTTATATGCTCAGGAGCCCTGAAACATTTTCCCCTGTTAAATAAACTAGTCCTGCTTTCTCAGATTACCACTGTTATAAAGGGATCACATGCAAAGAAGAGAGTCTAGGGCTTCAAGAAAGAGGACTTGGGGTCAGCTCTCACATGAGTGGGAATCCCCAGCCAGTTCCTCCTGGGACACATTCTTCAAGAACTTCATCCTGCTGTTGCCATTTGTCTGCAGATGACTTCTCCACTCCCAGCTGCCTTCCCATACCCTCTTGTTACAGCTCTATGGAGCAGGACGCAGTTGGCAGCCCTGTTAGACAACCCTGGGTCCCATAAGACCTATCAGATATAAATTACCTTACATGGTTAAACTGGAGGAGTGAAAGGGAATTCAGGAAAAAGTGTGGACAATCCCAACAAGATCACTGTGATACACAGAGTAATCATCCCTTGGTAATGTCAGAAGCAATGATGGTTAAATGGTAGAATTTTCACCTTCTGTGCAGGAGACTCAGATTTGATTTCTAGCCAAAGTACTTCATGCACAGCCACCATCTATCTGTAGAGGCTTGCGTGTTACTGTGATGCTGAATAGGTTTCAATGGAGTTTCCCATCTAATATGTACTAGAAAGAAAACTATTTCCAAGAGCCAGTCAATGAAAATACTGTGGATCACAGTGGTCCTATCTGCATCCAATCATGGTGACGGCACAGGACCAGGGAGTGTTTCATTCTGCTGTGCATGGGTTACTATGAGTCAGGGACGAACTTGATGGCAGTTAGAAACTCAAAGATACATATGTCCTAATCCCTGGAGCCTGTGAATATTTTACCAGAAGGGACTTTGCAGATGTCACTAAGTTAAAGAATTTGTGACAAGGAGATAATCTGGATTATCTGTGTGGGTCCAATGCAATCAGATCCTTAGAAGGGACAAAGGAAGGCAGGAGAGTCAGATAAAATGAGATGATAGAAGCACAGAGGGAAGAGATCAACAGAAATTTGAAGATGCTACATTACCAACTGCATGGCTGAAGGGGCCATAAGCTAAGAAATGTAGCAACAGTGTCATCCCTTAAGGGTGTCCAGGGCATAAGAACCATACAGGGTGACACTGTGAGAAGCGGTGACACCAGAATGATTGTCTGTAAGATTTTTGTGCAGTGTTTCAGCAGAAATTTACTATTTTTTATAAAAATATCCCAGTAGTAAGTTATAACAAAAACAATTTCATAAGCCAAACTTACATAGATCAATATACTTATAAAGCTAAAACTCTATGCAAATTTACTTTTTGAACCTTCTAACGCTCTGTAGTTAGAGCTGTCATGATTACTCATTTACAATGATTCTTCAAATCACATGATTTTTTCTGCTGTTTTTTGGCTGCCAGTGTTTTTATAGCTGTTGATTTTATCAAATTTTCTGGTGTTTTAGTTACAACATTGAGGCAATTATTATTTAGGAACCTATATTAATAACTTTCTTGAGACCCAAGTAGTTAAAGGAAAAGAAGGAGTTATATACAAGAATACAATTTTTGAGTAACAGTACACTGTGTGGTGGCCTCTAGAAACTGTAAAAGTCGAAGAAATGGATTTTCCTTCTCAGCGTTCAGAAAGAACACAGTCCTCTGGGCCCATTTTGGATTTCTGACTTCCAGACCTATAAGATCACAAATATACATTGTTTTAAGCTGCTAAAATTGTGGTGATCTGTTACATAGAAAATATAAAATCTCTTCTGATATTTCTAGGATCATACACAGATGGGGAGGACTCACCTATTATAGACGAGTGGCTGTGTATCAACTGTCCTAGAACAATCTCCTGAGAATGTTAACTACAGTGGCACTTCTAAGTCTCTTTACACTTTCAAGACAGTGTGTGTTCCTGGGTGTCCAGTGACCAGCCCCAGGTGTAGGTAGCTTTAATTTCAGAGAGGCACACATATTTATAGATTACAAGTGAAGAATTTTGTCTCCCTTGACGATGACTGACCCTAAGCATACAGACACTTTGAAATATGTCAAGTATCAGTAGTGGCCTGTGGTGGCTCCCTTCTGCAGACAGCCTGCTATGTCTGTAAGCAGAAGGGGCTCCCATGTGGCCTGGGTACTGGTGACATCCTGCCTCCTCTTGAGTAGTAATCCATTCTGGAAAGACAGGCTTACACCATTGTTTTCTGTCTTCTCTCACCACACCTAGGTGGGGGGTGGTGACGGGGTGGCAACAGGGTGGCAGGGGTAAGTGGTCAGTATTCACATAACAAGCAGTGAGTGAGGTCTGTGAGCTTGTGCTGGAAGAGTGAAAACTTTCTCTGGGAAATAAATGTAGATACCACATTTGAAAGTACCAAATAAAAATTATACAAGTAATCAAAACTGCTAGTTGTGACTGTGTATCCTTTTTCCCTTTTTCTCTAGTAATAGAATTTCAATTTTAAATGGGAGAGCAGTAAAACCAGTAGGTGTCCAGTAACTTTTGACTCATGATGACCTCATTTGTGTCAGAGTAGAATTGTGCACCATAAAGTTTTCGGTGGCTGATTTTCTGTGCCTCTGGGTGGACTTGGAAATCCTGCTGGCATAGCAGATAAGTGCTACAGCTGCTAACCAAAAGGTTGGCAATTCAAGCCCACCAGGCTGTCCTTCAAAACTACAGGGCAGTTCTGCTATAAGGCAGAATCAACTCAATGACAATAGATTTGTTTTCTGGTTTTTCTGGGTAGACTCAAACCTCCAACCTTTCAGTTAACTGCTAAGTACATTACTTGTTTGTACCACCCAACAGCCCAGCTAGCAACAGCACTTTTCTCTTAGACCTGGGTATGTCCATGTTACTAAGTTCTGACCAATGAGATATAAGTAGAATTTGTTAGAAGTTTCAAGGTATCCTTATGAATCTTGTTGCTAGAAGTCCAACCCAGGCCCCTTTTGCGTATTTCCCGTTCCTCCTGCTTTGTTCCTGAAGTGTGGATTTGGCAGGTAGAGCTCCAGCAACCATCACTCTGCGCCAGGAAAAGAACTTCAGGAAGAAAGCTGTACACTGACCACAGTAAGGCAGAAAAAGAAGGACTCCAGGCCCTAAACGGTCATGGAGTCATTGTCTGAACTCCCTATCTCCAGACTAGTTTCATGAAAAATTAAAAAAAGAATAAAACTTTCATCTTGTTCAAATTCTTTCTCATCTCTGCTAATAGCAGCCAGTTGCGATCATGATATAGCTGATCCTGGAAATTATCAGATATGGTTACATTACCTGAAACTATCTTGTTTGGAAAAATTCCCTGTGGGTCAAATTCAGTCTCTGCCATTTTTTCATGAGGTTACTGTGTTGGGAAGTTTATGCATCCTCTGTAGACCTCAATTATCTTGTCTGTAGACTGGGCTGCTGTGAAACCTTTGAGTGAGATTCAGCAATAAGACCTTTGTGAAGTGCTTAAGACACATTGAAAATAGCCAGCTATGTATATCAGAAATTGAATTTACTGTTATACTATATTTTATACTCAAAAATGTAGATAAAATGACCCTATGTTGAAAACAACAAATCATGAATAGAATATACTAGAAATAACAGGACACTAGATGATGTCTTAGCAGACATCCCCATCCTTGCACACCACTTGTGTTCTGGGGAACTTCTTGCCTAACTGAATCTTGCTGGCAGATCGTATGAGGCCAGCGCCCTGCTCTGCCCCTTGACCATGGTTAGGGCTATGTCTGGGCCTACAAGTGACAGGACAGGAAGCCAGGTACTGTGGAAGAAAGTAGCCTGGATGTTTCTTATGCCTACAAACATCCTGTGTACACAGACAGTGCCCCGTCTCACTAGCAGACAGAGGTCCAGAGCTGAGGTGACAGTTAGCAGAGCTCTGTCCCCAGACCAGGCATCCCCTAGCTCATCTCCAGTATGGTCATTTCCTTCTTGTCATATGACCACATCTTGAAAGAACACCTGTTTCCTGGGTGGTTCATACCCCAGCACAGGCTTTGCTGAAACTATCCACACATTAAATCATTTCTCATTCAGAGAATACTTAGGACCATGTTCCATGGGCAAGATACTAAACACACTTTGTATTCAGGGATGATTTCCTTTCAACAGAATAAAACTCCTTCTGTAACAGACAGAGGACAGCGATGAGTGTTTTTATATGATTCCAGCAGCTTAAGGTGGCTTCATATGATGCTATTAATGTAAATTTAATCCTACAAAGCAATAACTCTCTACTAAACAGGAATTATTATTATAATAATGAACTACTATGCTATATGCCAGGTACCATGGTAACTGTTTTATCCCTTCTCTTTTATTCATTAAAAGCTCTCTGTAGATGTTAGCAGTATTAGGCTCACTTTACAAAAGAGCTGACGTGCTCAGTTTCCTGGAAGGACGCAGGCAAGTGAACATCTGTTGGCAGTAAGCTGTATTTTGAGCAGTAAACAAGATCTGTGCTAGTTAAGTAGCTTCAGAAAGAAGGGTGTGCTTGGAAAACCTGATGTTCCTTCCCCAATGCTCAGTTACATATTCATGTATCCTGGGGTATTTCATGTTATATAGTTAATTAGTTAGCTAGTTATCTGGCTTGTTTGTTTCTTTGTTACAAATGGTGGTTCAGCAGTAAAATTCTTGCCTGCCATGCAGGAGACCCGGGTTTGATGCCCCGCTGATAGACCTCACACACTAACTGTCACTCATGTGTCAGTGGAGACTTGAATGTTGTGATGATGGTTGAACAGGTTTTACTGGAGCTTCCAGGCTAAAGGAGGCTAGGAAGAAAGGCCTGGTGATCTATTCCTAAAACAATAAGCTAATGAAAACCCTATGGATCACAATGATCCAGTCTTGTATGTGCAGTCACCATGAGTCAGAGGCCAATTCACCAACTGCTAACAACAACAGATTAGTGCTTTTTTTAATTCCTTTATTCCTCATCCATCCTTTTGACTGAGTATTATTGATATATTATCTGCCCTTCTTATGCTCCCCTCTCTGCGAAAGAGTCCTCTTCACAGGTTCTCTTCTTCACAAGTTGGGCGTGTGAGATACGAACTGCTCTGAAACAGTTTTCTCTTCTTCAGCTGGTGGTGACAGCTCCAGGTCTGTCTGTCTTTGTGGTTCTTGTATTGTGGTCACTGACTTATTCAAAGCAACACAAATGCAGTTTGCCATCTCTTTGTGCTCAGCATCAACTAGTTTAAAGTGTGCATGCAAAGTCTGATGTTATTGCTGACAATTCCTTGAAGAATGTGGCTGGATTTTTCTCACCTGTTGTATCAGGACAATCAGTCTTGATTCCATACTCCAGCTTCACTGAATATAAACCCATTCAGAATCAGCTTTCTGGAACAACAGTAGCAGTTTATCAATCCCTACCTCCATGTTGAATAGACAATATTCCTCAGACTACAGCAGCACTTAAGGTGCAAACAACACTTACATAACTACTTTTTAAGAATGAAAAGTGGATGTAAGAAGAAGGGAAGATAAAAAGTGAAAGAATCAAGTTGGTGAATGGGCAAAATGGAGTCACAAAAAAGGAAGGGACCGGGAGGGGATGTGCATTTAGGTGCTCCCAGGGGTTATGACTCAGAGTTGTGGGATTACTGTCTTCCACCACAGCCTCAGGGTCTCTGGGTTGGTGTATGTTTTCTGCCTAAGAAAGAGCCTTCTGATCTGCCTTCTGGGCATGATGGGATGGCAAGAAGGCTGTTCTGTTACCTGAAGACAGGTATACCAACTGTCCTGCCTCTGGTGTACTCTGAATTTATGTGCTTTTTATTCTTCTTGGTTGCTTATTTTCCCACAAGCTCCTAGTTTGTGAAAACTAGATTCAGAATGGGAAGAGTACTCAAACTGGCCTTGACCACCCAGCTTCCCTGTGAGGACTTTTTAATCCACATGAGGTGAGGTTCTAAGGCAGTGCTAGAAGTGACTTCCACAAAGTCCTGAGAGCATGCAAGAGTCAGAACAAAGAATGCAGAAGTAAGAATGTAGGGTCCAAGCTAGAGGTGAGGATAGATCAGAAATACACCAAGGCATCAAGAAAGGCACAGGTAGCAAGTGGCCTTAGAGCACCTGGTCTGCCTCTTGCCAAACCAAAAGCAAGTTTGTGCTACCTGTCATTGCAGCTAGTCTCAGAGATGGTGAAAGATTTAAGCAATCTTTTATTAACAGACAAGCATGCAAGCCTGGGGAACAGTGAGAATAGCTTCTCCAAGAGAGTTCTACTTGGGTTATGATTCCAGTAGCTTTTATAGCCAGAATACAAAGAGATTTGCATCTGAAAAATGTCAAACCTTGTCACAGGATAGAACACGGAGTCAGAAAACTCCTTTACATCTTACTGAACAATTTCATTACCTTCCTGAATGTTTGAAATGATTGATTTACTACCCCAGAGAGAGGGAGAGGAATGTAAGCCAGCTGATCAGTTTGGGAGAGTGATAACGAGGCAGGGGATGGAATCTAGGTGACCTTTGTTAAATTCTTTATCTACTAACATGCCTCCCAAGTGTTCTTTATCCCCGAAGTGACAAGTGTGCTGGGGAAACAATGTGTGAGAGAAGAAGCTCTCATTGCGTGGCCAGGAGAGATTTCCCAAGTTCACAATGATGAAATGTTTACTACAAAGTGAGGCAGTTCTGTATGCAAACCTGCCTACTTGTGGAGGGCAGACCCCCTCCTCTCCTGACATGAGGATCAAGGAAGATGCCTTCTAAGAGGGGCTTTACAACCCCCTCAGCTTATGAAATTATATTGGGAAAATCTGGCCAGAAACTTCTAGGAAAAAGAGCTTGGAGGAATGGATTTCAATACAGCATGCCTGAAAGCACTGAGGCCTGCCCAGCCCCACTGACTTCCCCCAACTGCACTTTCCCCCATGTGAAAAGAATTATCCTTTTTAGAACAGTTTAAGAAAAGCATAAGGTGGGGGATGGTAGGTGTTTACTGTCGCCACAGGAGGAGATAAAATGAAGAGCAAAGTAGGAACAAATAGAGATTATAACCTTTAGACTCTTCCTCCTGTACCTTTTAACCTTGAGGTATAAGTAGGGCATACAAGTAGAGCTCAGGGCATAACTTTGTTTTCACTGTCAATTATCACCACAACACACCTGCCTCAGGCCATTAATCTAGAAGGCCTTGACAATTAACAAGATCACGAGTTTCGGTTTCAAGTTAGCTAATAGCTTATGTGGTCAGGGGGCAGGGTAAAAATCACGTCACCTCAAGATCACAAGGTTTCGGTTTCAAATTAACCAATCACGAGGTTTCGGTTTCAAATTCGCCAATAGATTGTGCGGTCAGTGGGTAGGGTGAAACTCACGTCACTTTGACTATAAAAATAAAGAAAGACAGTCCTTTTCGGGCTGCCATTCTCCAAAACTGTTTCCTGTCTCAATTCATTTCTCCACCGACGCCTCTCCCTCCCTCCATACGTGACCCCTAAAGGTTGTTGGGGCTGGCTCCCAGCACCTACTCCACCACATCTCAGACGTGTGGCCTTCAACAAGTCACTGTGAGCATTTGTACCTTCATCTGCTGTATAGGAATAGTAACTGTACCTATGCAAGTGTTCCTTTTGCTTTAGCTACTCCATGTTCAAGCAAAAGTTTGTCTCTTCCAACATCCAGTTTAGTCTTTTCTTTCATTCCTGTCTTCTTAATGACCTCTTGCTTTCTTCATGTATGATGTCTTTGATGTCATTCAACAACTTGTCTGGTCTTCCATCATTAGCATTCAGTGCAATCAATCTATTCTTGAAATGGTTTCTAAACTCAGGTGGGATATGCTCAAGGTCAGGCTTTGGCTGTCTTAGACTTATTCTCATTTTCTTCACTTTCAGTTTGAACTTGCATCTGAGCAATTGATGATCTGTGTTGTACTCAGCACCTGGTCTTGCTCTGACTGATGTTAATGAGCTTTTCCACCATCTCTTCCCACAGATATAGTCAATTTGGTTCTTGTGTATTCTGTCTGATGAAGTCCATGTGTAGCATCATTGTCTATGTTGATGACTCTAAAACTTGCTGTTGAACATCAAGTAGTTAAGCAAAAGGAAGCTATGATTAGGTAAAAGAACTGAATATTTCAGAGGATGGCTAGAAAAGACAAAGTATTGCAACAACATATGCCAAGTGCTGGAGACAGAAAACCAAAAAGGAGGAACATGCTCCTCATTTCTCAAGCTGAAAGAGCAGAAGAAAATATTCAAGCTCAACTTCCAATAGTGGAGGATTCTACAGGGAAAATATTAAACATCAAAAAAAGATAGAAGGAATACACAGAGTCATTATACCAGAAAGAATTGGTCAATGTTCGACCAGTTCAAGAGTTAGCATATGATCAGAAACCAATGGTACTGAAGGAAGATGCTGAAGCTGCGTTGAAGGCATTGGTAAAAAACTAAACTCCAGGAATTGATGGAATATAAACTGAGATATTTCAGCAAACAAACACAGCACTGAAAGTGCTCACTCACCTTATGCCAAGAAATTTGGAAGACAATTCCCTGGCCAACTGACTGGAAGAGATCCATATTAATGCCCATTCCCAAGAAAGGTGATTTTACCAAATGTGGAAATTATTGAACAATATCATTAATATCACATGCAAGTAAAATTTTGCTACAGCAGTATATTGACAGTATATTGACAGGAAAAAACCAGAAATTCAAGTCAGATTCAGAAGAGGATGTGGAACCAGGGATACCTTTGCTGATGTCAGATGGAATACCAGAAAGATGTTTACCTATGTTTTACTGACAGTGCAAAGGCATCTGACTGTGTGGATCATAGCAAACTATTGACAACAATGTGGAGAATGGGAATTCCAGAATCCTTAATGCTCATGAGGAATCTGCACATGGATCAAGAGACAGCCATGTGATTGTAACAAGAGTACACTGCATGTCTTAAAGTCAAGAAAGGTGTACTTCAGATTGCATCTTTTCACCATACCTTTTCCATCTAAATACTGAGCAAATAATCTGACAAGGTGGATTATATGAAGAAGAAGAAGACATCAGGATTGGAGGAAGACTCATTAACAACCTGCATTACGCAGGTGACACAACCTTGCTTGCTGAAAATGAAAGGGATTTGAAATACTTACTGATGAAGATCAAAGACCACAAACTTCTATGTGTACTCTACCATTCAGTAAACAAAATCCTCACAACTGGACCAGAAAGCAACATTACAATAAATGGAGAAAGGATTGAGGTTGGCAAGGATTTCTTTTTACTTGGTTTCACAACCAATGCCTGTGGAAGCAACAGTCAAGAAATCAAAAGATGCTTTGCACTGGGAAAATCTGCTGCAAAAAAACCTCTTTAAAGTGTTGAAAAGTAAAGACGTCACCTTGAAGACTAAGGTGTGCCCGACTCAAGCCATGGCATTTTCAATCACATCATATGCATGTGAAAGCTGGACAATGAATAAGGAAGACTGAAGAATAATTGACACCTTTAAATTGTGGTATTGAAGAAGAATATTGAATGTACCATGGACTGCCAGAAGAACAAACAAGTTCATCCTGAAAGAAGTACAACCAGTGTGCTCCTTAGCAGCAAAAATGATAAGACTGTATCTTATATACTTTGGAGATGTTGTCAGGAGGGATCAATCCCTGGAGAACATCATGCGTGGTAAAGTGGAGAGTCAGCAAAAGAAAGGAAGACCCTCAATTAGATGGATTGGCACAGTGCCTTTCACAGTGATCTTATGTGTAAAAATTATTGTGGATATAGTGCAGGACTGGGCAGTGTTAATTCTGTTGTACACAGGGACACTATGAGTTAGAGCCAACTCAACAGCACCTAACAACAACAACAACCAGCAAAGGTTTCCATAGAATTAAGTGAGGTCATCCAAGTAATGCCCTGAGGACACTGCATTGTTGTTCCCTATCTCTCCCTGCTTAACTTGTGGAGACAATAAGAGGCCCAGACAGAGGTCACAGAAAGGGCTTGCTAGAGACCTGACCACTCGTAACTCTGCACATTCCTCCCCTTTAGCTTCTCTCGGGACCTGGTATCTCAGCTGAAAACCAGGAAATGCAAGGCTGGATGAAATGTCTTCTGAACTACCCCCACCTGGGAAATTCAACTCCATTTAATTCATATTTCTACAATATAATTCTATATCATCCAAAAATTTGGAAACATGGTGATGGTTGCGCAACCTGATAAACATGCTAAATTGTACATGTTAAGAATGTTGAAATGCCACATAACTGAGCTACATACATATTTACCCTGAACTACCATGCTGTATGTAGATTGAAAACCTTATGCAGACCTCATCTCTTGCATGGGTCATCTGACATCTAACAAAATTTTTAAACAAAGTCTGTCCTGCCATAACCACAATCTCATCTTACTACAACAAATGAAAACTAATTCATGGCCTCACAAGGAAATGCAAAAACCTAGCTAGCACAGGGAGAAATGTTCAGAACCCTGGACAGTGGCAACAGCCAAGAGGTCAAAAGGCTGCAAGTGCGTTGCTGAGGCAGACATCCCACTACCCGAGGACTCAGTGGTAAGCACAGGGATCCACAAGTACAGCTGTACTCTGTTTCCTTCCATGGGATCAATGAAGCATCCAGGAGTCAGGCAAGCATGCACCCTTTTCTTATTCAACCACCATAAGCACACCTGATTTGGCATGAACCTTTTAGGTTATGATCTGTGTTCCAAGTTGAACTGGCTACCACCCTGTTCTAGCAAGCCTTTGTTAATACATTGCTGGGAACAGGACTGAACTGACACAGAAGAAAATTGTTTTCTACTTACAGTGTCTGGAAAATGTGATTTGAGAGTCAACTGTTCCTTACTTGGAACACTGTCCTCATGGGACACCTTGCCTTTGGACAGGTAGCACCATCTGTGTGTGGAAGTCTACACTCAGCCGTCTTGGGAGTGGCCAGTGCTGAAGAAGCCCCACAGGACCTGGATTCTGCATCTTGTTCAGAGGCCAATGGCTCCAAAAGAACCAAGGCCCTTGATAAAAAGGACAACGAATGACCTCAGGCACAGACCAATAGAATAAGCTTTAACATTTTTGAAATTTCCTTGTAGGAAATTAGGAGACATCTCTGAGAATTACGAGTAATCAAAAAACCAAACCAAAGCCGTTGCCATCGAGTCACTTTTAACTCATGACAACTGGGAGACTATAAAACAAGGGACACCAAACAGACACTGTAATTATTAATGTTATGTGTCAACTTGGCTAGACTATCATTCTAAACTAGCTAAGTCTAGTTGCTTTTATGGAGTAGTTACAGACAATTAAATCAGTTGATCTTCAGAAAAGCAGATTATCTTCCATTGAGAGCTTGATGGCACAACGTTGAAAGTACTTGGCTGCTACTAAAAGGTCTGTGATTTGAACCACCAGCCACTGTGAAGGATAAAGATGTGGCAGGCTGTTTCTATAAAGGCTCACAGCCTCAGAAACCCTATGAGGCAGCTCTACTCCATCCTGTAGAATTGCTATGAGACAGAATTGACTGAACTGCGGTGAATTTTATTAATGTAACAATGTAAAGCAATGTGTTGTTGTGTTGTGTTGTTGTGTTGTCAGGTACTGTCAAGTCAGTTCTGACTCATAAGGACCTTATACACAATAGAACGAAGCACTACTACGTCCTGTGCCAAGCCCACAATTGTTTTTATGCTTAAGCCCATTATTGCAGACACTGTGTCAAGCCATCTTGTTGAGGGTCTTCTTTTTCACTGACACACTACCTGGCTTAATGTCCTTCTCTAGGAACTTATCCCTCCTGACAATATGTCCAAAGTATGTAAGACGCAGTCTTGCGATCTTTGCTTCCAAGAAGCACTCTAGTTGTGCTTCTCTCAGAACATTTCTGCTTGTTCTTCTGGAAGTCCATGGTAGCTTCAACATCCTTCTACAACACCACAATTTAAAGGCATCAATTTTTTTTTCTGTCTCTCTTATTCATCGTTCAGTGCTTGCATGCATGTGATGAGATTGAAAATACGTGGCTTGCAGCTAACAGATACATAAGAAAATGCTCATGATCATTAATCATCCCACTCACTGCTGTCGATTAGTGATTAAAAACATCTAAATCAAAGCTACAATGAGACAGTATCTCACCTCGACAAGACTGGCATTAATCCATAAAACACAAAACAACAGATGTTGGAGATGTTGTGGAGAGACTGGACAGACTCCTTCTACACTGCTGGTGGGAATGTGAGATAGTAAAGGGTCTTCCAGTAAGGATATGCTGTTTGGACAGCTCACAGCAGCTATATTTGTGAAGCTATACTGGCCTTATTTTTCACTTTTTTTGATTAGTCTTGACAAATAGCCATGAAAAGTTACATGATTCCACAGTGCATAGAATTATTAAAGTTTATTGTCAAAATTGGTGTTCTGTTTACCAGTCTATGTGTTACATGACATTTACAATGCACATAATCATCATGCTGAGAGAACAATTAGATGTTTAATTAAAAAAAAATTGACAGAACTGAGTCTGTGCATCACTGAACTGTATGATCCAATGAAAACATCACCACTGTTATCAGAGTGTATGTGAGAATCCATCCCAAGCAATTTCTTGCCAATCACAAGAACTGGACCTTTCATCGACCACAGTTTGATGGATTTTGCATCTGGACTTGAAGCTTTACCCTTACAAAATTGCTTTAACTCAAGAACTGAAGTCCAGTGACCATAGATAAAACAAAAACACCAAACCCAGTGCCATCAGTTCAATTACAACTTATAGCAACCCTGTAGGAGAGAGAAGAACTGTTCCATAGAGTTTCCAAGGAGTACCTGGTGGATTTCAACTGCTGACCTTTTGGTTAGCAGCTGTAGCCTGTAACTACTATGCTAGCAGGGTTTCCCCAACTACAGATTGTGCTGTACATTTGCTGACTAGGCTCTGGAGCAATTGGAATTTGACCCTGCTTTTGGCTGATAAAATCATCTTCAGTGACAAAGCCCTTTTTGGATGAATGATTTTGTTAACAAACAAAACTGTCACATTTGAAGCAATGAGAATGCAATGGAGATTAGAATGTCTACTTCATCCCCTAAAAGTTATTGGTTAGTGTGGATTTTGGTCTGGTGGAATCATTGGCCCTTATTTTTTTCCAAGATGAATGAGGAGAGGCTGCGACTGTCAATGGCAGAAGATATCGAGCTATGACAACGGACTATTTTTGGCCCCATTTGGAAAGTGCCATGGCTGCCATTGATCCAAAGTTCTTTTCCTCCCATAATGCTATCAAATATACTTCAAAATAATAAAACAATTAAAACTGTATCATTTACACAGCTTGTTTTTTTCAAGTTCAAACATAGGACACCCATGTCAGAAGACCTTTACAACCACTCTGGAAAATGGTTTAGCAATTTCTTAAAAAGCTAGAGATAAAAATACCACATGATCCAGCAATCACACTGTTTGGCATATATCCTAGAGAAATAAGGGCTGTCACACGAACAGATACATGAACACCAGTGTTCATTGCAGCACTGTGCACAACAGCTAAACGATGGAATCAACCTAGGTACCTATCAACAGAAGAATGGATAAACAAATTATGATATATCCACACAACAGAATACTGTGCAATCATAAGGAACATTGATCATCTTGGGAAATACCTGATAATAAGGAATCATCTGGAAGACATTATGCCGAATGAAATCAGTCAACCACAAAAGGACAAATACTGTATGAGATCATTAGTATGAGGTCTCAAGAAATAGACTAAGTACAGAAGAAAATAATCTTTGTTGGTTACCAGGGATGGTGGAGGGAAGATGGGTGTTCATAGATTACATAGTAGATAGGAAGTGGGTTAAGTGAAGGAAGTGACAGCACACAGTAGAAAGGAGATCAACGGTGCTGGACTATACCCAAAGCTAAGAGATTTCCTAAATACAATCCAACACTTCAAAGGTCAGAATAGCAGGGCCGGGAGTCTTGGGACCATGCTTTTGGGAGACATCCAGGTCAATTAGCATAACTAAGTTATTTTAATTTGGTGAGTGGTATCTGGGGTCTCAAATGCTAGCAAGTTGCCGTCATCTATGGAGCATCAATATGTCCCAATTCAACTGAAGCAGAGGAGAACAAAGGACATCAAAGACAGGAGGAAAATGTGAGCCTAGGAGACAGAAGGGGCCAAATGATTCAGAGACTACACCAACATAAGACCACAAGAACTAGATGGTACCCAACCACCTCTGATGTCTACCTTGATAGGCAATGTAATGTAGACCCCCTGACATAGAGGGAGGAAAATAGGGATGCAGATATAAAATTCTGTTAAACTACCAGACCTGATGGTCTGACATCCCCAAGATCATGGTCCCTGGTCTTGCTGCTAGCCCAGAAGTGAAAGCAGCACCAAACACAGCTCTTCAGACAAAAATTGGACTGGACTGTAAGACACGAGGCTTTCAGAGCAGCTCCCCTATAGAAACAAGATGGGCATGTGGAGAGGAGGGGACAGGAGTTGGTTGAATGAATATAGGAGATACAGAGTTGAAAGGAGGAATGTGTTGTCACAGGGTTGGGAGAGCAACTGGAGTTGCTTAGGGGTGTCTGCATGGGATTTTATGTGGCAAATTGTCGTCATTTGTGAACTTTCATTTAATCACAATGAAATATTATTTAAAAAAAGAAGAAGAAATGAAAATACCATGGCTTGGGTCAGGCGCCCCACAGTCTTCAAGGTGACATCTTTATTTTTCAGTACGTTAAAGAGGTCCTTTATAGCAAGTTTTCTTAATGCAATACATCTTTTAATTTCTTGACAGCTGCTCCCATTGGTGTTGATTTTGGAAAAGAGTAAAATGAAATCCTTGACAACTTCACTCTTTTCTCCAGTTATCATGATGTTGCCTACTGATTCAGGTGTGAGGATTTTTGTTTTTTTGATGTTGAGGTGAAATTCATACTGAAGGCTATGGTCTTTGATCTTCATTAGTAACTGTTTCACAAAACCTCTTCTATCAGGCAATGTTGTGTCATCTGCATTATGCAAGTTGTGAGTCTTCCTCCAATCCTGATACCACCTTCTTCTTCATATAGTTCAGCTTCTATAATAAAATCTACTGTGATGTAATTAATTGAGCAGATGAGGTCACACAAGTGTAAAGTGGATCTTAAACCCAATCACATCTGAGAAATAAGAAGACCAGAATCAACAGAGACACACACATGCAGGGAAAAACAGATGCCATGTGAGGATCATCTATAAGCAAAAGTATCAAGGAATATCCAGGGCTACCAAGAAGGAAGGAATCAACTCAGCTGAGACTCTGATTGAACTTTTGGCCTCCAGAACTGTGAGAATATAAATTACTATTTCTTAACATCACTATGTTAGGTTCCATTCTCTGGAGAAGCAAAACTAGTAAAGTGTATAAACATATAAATAGACAGAGATTGGTATCACAGAAATGGCGCACACCATTGTAGAGTCCGGAAATTCTCAAGTCCTTGGATCAGGCTGGAGGCTTCTCCTGATTCACTGTAGCCACAGGGGCTGGACAACCTAAGATTGGCAGACCGGAAAGCTGGTCTGTTGTTCACAGGCTGGGAAGATCAACAAATTTTAAAGATTAACAGACAAGACCAGATGAACTGGAGCCAATCACAAGATTCAGAGCAAGCCAGAGCCTGAAAGCCTTGTCAGAATATCTCTTAATATTCATTACAGTCTATCCCCTTTCAACTGATCTGCTACTCACAGCAGATCCCATCATGGAGGTGATTACATAATATGCCCAACCTCATCATGGAAATAATCACATCATCATATAACTCTCAAAGCACTGAGAATCACGACCCAGCCAAATTGACAAACAGACTTAACCATTGTAATCATCTACTTGTGGTATTTTTCTTGTGACAGCACTAGATAATTAAGACAGACAACGGCATTAAAATCAAAACATGAATAAAAAATTAAAGATGTCCGGATTTCAAAGGAGCCAGGACATTTGGCTGATTTGTGACTATGAACATGCATGGGAGCAAACACGGATGCAGCCTAACACACACTGTGTGCAGCATCTTTACTGTCCCTTACTGCATCTAATACAGAAGTCTGGCTCTCCAGCCCCATTCAGTAATAGAAGCGTTACAAGTCTCCAAAGGTGCTTGCAGTGGGGTGGTCTGCTCTCTCAGTACATATTCTATCCTCCTTGAAGTGGTAAGGTTAATAAGAGAAAAAAAGAACCAGCCTCTCCTCCATTGCAGCCTCTCTTTGTTCTCTCTTCACCTGCCCTAGTGGGCACAGAGGGGTCCCTTAATGGCTGTCAACTACTAATCAAAAGGTTGATGATTTGAACCCAAACAGAGGTGCCTCAGAAGAAAGGCCTGGTGACCTACTTTCAAAAACCTTGAAAATCTTAGAGTGCAGTTTTACTCTGGGTACATAGAAGTCACTGTGAGTTGAAATCAGCTTGACAAAAATAGGTTTGCTATTTTTACTTGTTTGTTTTAGTTGCACACTGTTAGTGAAAATGAGAGAAGTCCTTAGCAGGATGGATTGATGCAACAGCTGCAACAGTGAACTTAGACATCCCAATAATCATGAAGATGGTGCAGGACTAAGCAATTTGTCACTTTGTTGTACATAAGATGACCACGAATGAGAGCTGACTGTATGGCAACCAAAAACAATAACTGTGGGCACAGATGCCACTTGGGAAAGAGCATGAACAACCATTTCTATATGCCCATCTTCCTGAGGGAGCTCATGGAGCAACCTTCAGCTGGTGTTCAAGAAGATGAGGAAAGTGTCTCAGCCCTCCCTTCAAAGCCATGTCTGAGCCTCACAGAGCCGAGGGTTCCCTCTTTCCCTGCTTTCCTTTAATCTTTGGGTCATACAGGATTAAAATATATAAGACTGTCTTAGCTATCTAGCACTGTGTAACATAGATACCGCAATTGGGTAGCTTTACAGACAAGAAATTTATCTCAGAGTTCTGTACGCTAAAAGTCTAAACCAGGTCTCAGCTGTGTGGATTCCTTCCTTGTCAGTAGCCCCAGCCATCCCTAGACTTTTCTTTGTTTGTGGACAATCCTCACACTCTGCCTTTCTTCCCCCTTGTATGTGTCTTTGTCTATTTTGGTCATTTTTTAATAACTCAAATACAATTAAAAAAAAAACAGTTCCATCGAGTCAGATCTGACTCATGGCGACCCTACATGCAATTAGGTTTGGAAAAAAGAAAATACATGTGCACAAATAGCAGAATGTATGACTTGTGGTATATTCATACAAGGGAAACCATGCAGAATGAAAATGAATTGGTGCTACATGCTGCATCAGTATACAAGGTCTGACAATTAAGTTCACAAACTTCGTTGTTCTAAGTGCTAGTCAACCTCATTGCTGAATACCACTACAGTCGCCTTTGAAGTACTCCCCTTGGGAAACCATACACCAATGCCAGTGCCTAGTCCACCATTCAAAGCAGTGTTGGAACTCTTTCTGGAATGGCCATTGCACCTGGTGGCAAGGTGACGAGTTTGCAAACTTAATTATACAGTTGTCTGTGAGGGAGTTTTTAGCCATAAACAAATAACTGTATTAGAACACCCTCTACTTACCTGGTATGGCCTCCAGTGACTTTTTTCTTTACCTGAAGATAAAGGAAATATTGAAATGAAGAAATTTTGATGATGTTCAGGACATTAAGGGTAATACAGTAACAGCTCTGATGGCCAAGCCAGAAAAAAGAGTTTCAAAAATGCTTTGAAGGGTAGGCTAGGTGCTAGCATTGGTACATAGCTTCCCAAAGGGAGTACTTTGAAGTTGATCATAGTGGTGTTCAGCAATGAGGTATGTAGTACCTTTTCTAGGATGAGTTTATGTACTTAATTGTTGGAACTCATAGAGGAATCCCACAAACATGAGGCTAATTCAAAGAAGCAAGATAGATAGATAGCTGCCACTGAATCAACACCAATTCACAGTAATCAAACAAAGTGTTGCCTGATCCTGGTCATCTTCGTAACAGCCAGGGTATTCAAGTCCATCATTACATTCATTGTGCCATCTCATCGGGGTGCTCTCTCATCCGTACTGGCCATCTACTTACTTCACCAAATACAATGCCTTTATCCACCAATCCATCCCTCCTGATGATGTATCCAAAGCAAAATAGGTCAGACAATATTCTGCTGTGATCCATTGGCTGACTTTTGAAAGTAGACTACCAGGCCTGTCTTCCTGGTCCATCTTAGTTCGGAAATTCCATTGACACCTCTCCACCATGGGCCACCATGCTGGGATCTGAAATACTGATGGCATAGCTTTCAGCATCATGGCGATATACAAGCTACCGCAGTATGACAAACTGAGATGGGTGATGAAATTCCCATTATACAAAATTCAAAAGCAAGCAGAACTCCTTTATGCCATTAGAAGTCAGGGTAGTATATACTGACGGAGAAAAAGTAGAGAAAGAGGTAGGTAGTAGGATCATCAGAGGGGTTTCTGAGATGCTGGTGATATTTATTGGTCTAAGTGATGATGATTTTACAGATATATTTCTATATACTATGTGATCATTCTTCAGACTGCATACTTATGACTTGTGCATCAAATCTGAATTTTCAAGTAGCCTTTAAATGCTAATGTCAAGGTGCAACAACTGATCTTGAAATGCTTGGAACTACAGTAAAATTTTTGTCAATCTGTAGTTACAATTTAAGAACAAGATGCTTTATGTTGACCATCCTCCCAAAATGCAAAACTTATTTGTGTAAAATTTTGTATCTACTCCTAACTTTCAGCACTAAAATATTTCTAACATTAAATTCTCAACCAAGGACCAAGAAAGGAGGAGCCTGACAAGACAGATTCTCATCTGAACTACAATTGCATTAAACAGACAATTATTCCTTCATTTGGATATTTCTAGTCTTAATTTTTTTTAAACATGAACACATCTGGATCTTCTCATTATAAGCAATTCCTTTTTTAGTGTCTTAAAAAAATCTCTCATGGCAAAGGAGTTGGATCTTTTGACTTTAACATTTGGGAAAAAGATGTTGAGCTAAAAATTCTTAATGTGTCTAGACCCTTGACTTTGTTCTGTAGCCTCCTAAATTTCTTTATTGATTCTGAACTCCTCTTAGCATTTGCTTTTAATATGTTCACTTGTGCTAATTGTGGATTTGTGTGTGTCTGTGTCTGTCTGTCTGTCTGTGTGTGTGTGTGTGTGTGTGTGTGTCTAAGTGCATGTGAGTGTATACACGCGTCTGTGCATGAGGGAAAAAGATACAGATTATTTTTTAATAAAAGCAATGGAGAAAGTGTGACATTGAGAGACAGGATTGAAACAAGTGAGAGAACATTTGTAGAATGTTTTTAAATTGTTTTGTGCAAAATACTGTACTAATATAATTATTAGTACTAAGCTATTCAAAATTTTCCAGCACAACTGATTTTTTCAATAAATAGACTTGTATGATTTTTTCATTATTTCTTAGTTTTCATATGCTGTTTCATTCTCCCAACATGCAAACCTGCCTTACTTCCTGAATTAGTCAAAAGCTTCCAGACCTTACATGACAGACTATTCTGTGTGTTCTTGGGGCAGGCTTGGTTGGCTATCTGGAACTAGTGTAAAAGGCTATGGCCAACATCATTATATACTGACAGTTAAAGGGTGTGTCTCTGAACATTATACCTACCAGAAACTCTTCTAGATCAAATTCAGCTTCGAACTAACCAAATTTTGGTCCCTCACGTTGTTATCTCTTACACTCAAATTCCTTATTTTCTTTTCTTTTTATTTTTTACTATCAAAGTTCAATCTTCTGATGCAGTCTGATTAAATATCATTTCATTGATTCAAAGCTAGTACACAGCTTCTTGAAGACTGTCTGGTCCGAGTCTGTCAGCCAGCTCTCTGCTGTCATGCTCATCTTTGTGCCATATATGTTCGCATCCTTCCCTCATCACTCCATTCCTCCTAGTAACATAAAAAACAAACCCAGTACCACCAAGTCAATTCCAACTTATGGTGACCCTATAGAACGGAGTACAACTGCCTCATAGAGTTTCCAGGGAGCACCTGGTGGACTTGAACTGCCAAACTTTTCTTTACCAGACATGGTGCTTAGCTGCTATGCCACCAGGGTTTCCGTCCCACTAAGCACTACTAAAAATCTTTGTCATTATACATAAAATAAAATGTAAAAAATTCAGAAAGGTAGAAAGAAGGCAGAAGTGGCCAGGGAATTCAGAATTTGAGGGACAACTTGCTAGTGAGTTCCTTGGGTTTTCTTTTTGCCAAATGCACTGCAAGTTTGGAGCTGAATAAGCCAGTAACACAGAAATCAACAGGCACAAACAAACAAATAGCAAAACATAAACTAACTCAGCTTTTCTAGACAAAGAACCAGGAAAGGAGCAGCCTAACAAGACAGAACAATTTTGGAAAAAACTTCTCTTTTCCAGCTAAACCTCATGAGCAAAAAAATATGGCCTCATTGCCACTCCTATTAGTTGAATAAGGAGTGTCAAATTTTACCCAGCTGTAATGAGATCCTCTCCCCCTCCCCCAGTCTACTTCCATCCTACTGCTGGCCTGTGTGCATCAGAGAAAGACAGGTAGAGAGCCAGGACTTTCATCCCTGCTCAGCAGTTACAAACCATCCTACAACACATAGTGGCAGCAGAGATCACGTGAGGAACCCAGAATTCTGGCCAAACTGACGGTAATGAGGTAGCCACCTTACTCTTGGGCTATTGTGGTGATTAAAATTGTGTGTCATCTTAGCTGAGCCATGATTCTCAGTAGTTTGATTATGTAAACATCTCCACGATGAGATCTGATATAATGCAGTCACCTTCATGGTGAGATCTGCTATGAGCAGCCAATCAATCAAAAGGGAGTGTCCTTGGAATTGTGGCCTGCGCCCAATACTTATAGTCTCTCTGGCAAAGCTCACTGGCTCTTGCTGACTCTGAATCTTGCAACTAGCTCATTTCCATCTGACCTCCAGTCCTTGAGGCTTGAGCCAATGACTTGCCATGTTACCTGTCAATCTTGGATTTGTCAGCCCCTACGTCCTGTGAGCCAGCAACCTGCTGCCTAAGCTGTCAATCTTGGGTTTGTCAACCCCTGAAACCACATGAGTCAGGAGAAGCCTCCAGTCTGACACCTGACCCACAGACTTGAAAATTTCTAGCCTCTACAACTGTGTGAGCCATTTCCTTGATAAAAATCTCTCTTCCTAAGACAGATAGTTTCAGAGAAATCTTAGTAGAGTCTCAGAATTTTCATAACCACCCATATGATAGACACCATTTGGTGGGGGGAGGAGTGATGTGGAACTTCTACCCCTCCCAATCAAAGTGGTTTCAGCAGAAGCCTAGACACCCCACTAGCAATAACAGGGTGACTCTCGCCTCTCGCCAGGATGTCAGTGGACAGTGAATAGTGAACTTGGACCTCCATTCCCACTTGTTAGTAACAATGTGGTACCCTTTCCTCTACCAATACCTGGTCGGAAGAGATCTACTAAAGCCAAAGATTTAAATAAGATCTGTAGTCCTATAACACGTTCTTTTAAATGACTAGGATTCAGTTGGACAAAATCACTCATCATACCAAAAACCTTAACTGTAATGAGAAATTACAATTAGCAGATACAATACTAAGATGACACAGATGTTAGAATAATTTTACAAAGATTTTAAAGTAGCCATCATTTTTTAAAAATGCCTTGATAAACGAATACAAACACATCAAAACAAGTGAAAAATTTCTAAAGTCTCAGAAAAGAAATATAATATGTAAAGTAGAACCAGCTGGAGTTTTTAAAACTGAATAATACAATAACCAGAGTGAAAAATGCAATGGATGACTCAAGAGCAAAATAAAAAGGACCGAAGAAATCATCAGGAAACTTGAAAATAGAGCAATAGAAATTACTCACTCTGGACAACACAGAAAATAATCTGAGGGACCTGTGGGACTATACCCATAAATCTAACAGTCATGTCTTCAGAGTTCCAGGAAAGGAGAGAAGAAAGCTGGTTGGGCTGAAAGAGTTTTTGAATAAATAATGTATGAAAATTTTCCAGTTTTACCAAAAAGAAAAAGAAAAGGCCAAACCATAAACCTACAGCTTCAAGAAGCTTAGTGAACCTCAAACAGGATAATCCCCCCAAAAAACTACACCATGACACATCATAATCAAACCTCGGAAAGATAAACAATTGTCAAAATAACAAGAGAGGAATAACACTCGATCTATAAAGAAAAAAATTAAAATCAAGTAGGGCAGAAGAAAGAGGCTTAATATTTTTTAAGTGCTAAAAGACAAGCCAATGTATCTGCCTTCCTCTTTCCATCTTCCAGAGTCTTCTTATTCTGTTTTATGTATATCTTGGTTCTTTGGTAAAACACAGAACTGGGGAGCAGTTTGGGTGCCAATATTCTAGTTAAAGGGTCAGCCTCCTCTTGGTCTCTTCTGCTTCCTCCTATCCACTGTCTTCAGGCCTCTACTTCTGGCCCTATCATCTTTCCACTGACATTCATCAAAGGGCACTTCTGGTTACTTGCTCATGGAACAGAATATTTTACCCTCTTCATCTTATTCTATCACCCAACCAGTCACTGTGGTAGACTTACATGTCTCTGTGTGATAGGGGAAGCCACTTGTTGCAGAACACTGGAGCTTTGCCTGGCACCAAAGTTTGTTCTCTTAACTTCCATGTGACACCAGCTGTGCTTCTACACATCTTTTTTCTCAGTTGACTTGATTATAGCATCTCTCAATGCCAACTGTTGGCATAAAGATGAAGTGTAATTTGGTGGAGGTAAACACTATTTTACAAGGGGCCAAAACAATGTGTTTGAAATCCATATTTCCCTGCTCTGTCTTGATCAAGGCTGACACAGAGACTGTTGAGAGGAAACACAGACTTTCATGCACACCTCCTTGAATTCAAGTGTTTTATTTTTCATCACACAACTGTGGATAAAAACCGGACAGCCACATTTACACTATTTTCCCGGGTCTGGTATCCTGGGTACAGGATTGCGTTTTGCTGATGGAGGGCACATTCATAAGCTTTAACCTTTATCTAGGTAGTGTAGAGCCCACGTTGCCTGAAAACAGACTGCAGAATGGAATGGTATCCTCCCAACCCAACAGGACAAGGAAGGACACTGACACAGGGAGTCTCCTGATAATTATCCACCAAGAAAACAAAAACCACTCTGCTTTGGCTCAACATGCTGTTCACCAAATCACATAGAAACATAGCATCCCCAGGAAGCTTAGTTATCAGGCCCCCTGGGATTTTCAGGGCTTTTGACTCTTTAAAGGGTCACCTTGTTCTTCAGGCTTGCTTATCCCAGTTACTTCTTTCAGATAGTTTATGACAGCAGCTGGCAAGTGGGCAGAAGTATGTGTCATGCAGCACAAGTTGAAAACAGACCACGTGCCATGTGTACCATGGAGTGATGCTATGGACCCCAGTCTGTAGGAAGAGCACTCCTCCCCCATAGGCTCCTCTCTTGTCAGTGCCTGAGAGATGCAAAATCCTTGTCAAGAATTTCCTTGGGCGCAAAATCAAGATGGCAGACTAAACACATGTCTCCCTAAATCTCTCTGGAAACCAATACCTGAAATGATAATTAAACGGAGCCTTCTGGACACCTAGAGAGCCCTGGTATGCCACATAGGGCTGTTAATTTGGACTGAATACAAAACCTCCTGTCTTTTGCTGACCCCACTCTTGGCAAGCACAGGCTTGCACAGACTGAAGGTAACTCACCATTTCGATTTTTTTTCTCTGTCTTGGCCAGCAGGCAGAACTGGGACTTGACTAGCTGATGGTCTCGGACACACTGCTGGTGGGACTGGCAAGCATAATTGACACGTTCTGAGAGCCTGGCTTTGGACTCTATACACCATGGCTCCTCTGGCCTATCAGGAAATGAGGAAGCCCAGGCAGAGGCCCTGGATGGACTTGGTTCTTAGGCTGGGAGGTGGCTCCTGCCAGAAGGAGAGCACTGTTCTGGCAGGGAGGCAGTGTTTTGCACAGTGTCACCTGGGTCTGGGGCCCAGCAGCGGAGGCTGTGGACTATGGACATCTCGGCACTCTTGGCCTCTCTCTCTGCCGAGAGCCTGGGCCCGGCCAGCTGGTGAACCTGTGCGGGATGCCATCTTGTTTTGCTGGGAGACAGGGTCATCCATATAGAAATCTCAGCTGGACCTAATTCCTGGGCTGGAAGGCAGTGCCTACCCAGGAGAAACCAGTTTACCAGCAGAAAGCAGAATTTCACACAGTATTACCTACAGCTGGGGCCCGACAGCAGAGGTTAGCAGGCCAGCAGACTTTCTGAATTTTGAGCTAGTTTATAACACCTGGGTTTCAATACAGAGGTGCTTACTTTGACAGCTGGGAAAAGGGATGTATACACCTGAAAACCTGACTGACTTTGGAAGTTGTCAAATACTTTTAACTTCTCATTTTAAGACGGCCTAGAGAAACAGTTGTGGTCCATTTTCACAGCGTCTCTCCCAGCTTTTATTGACCCACATGAAGCCCAAAAAGCAACAAACATTGGAGAAGATGGCAACCCAGAAGTCACCCATGACATCCGAAGGCCCCCAAAAGAAACCACCTCAGAACTTCCCGGATGAAGAAGCTTTTCTGAAACTATCAGAAGGTGAATGCAAAAGAATTATATAGAGAGACCTCCTTGACCTTATACAAAATGCAGCAGAGCAAAATAAAAAATTAACCAAGCTGTTCAATCTGATGGAACACCAGTATTCTGAAATCCAACAGATCAAGAACAAAATCAAAGATATAGAAACTTCCATTCAAAGCCAAGAAAACAGAATGGAACAAATGGAAAAGAGAATTTCTGATTTGGAAGACAGAACCACTGACTCCAACATCTACAAGAAGAAATCAGCAACAAGAAACAAGAAAAATGAAGAAGCATCAAGAAGCACATGGGACTCTACTATGAAGAAAAATCTACAATTAAATGGAATTCCTGAACAGGGGGAGATACCTGAGAACACAGAAAGTATTGTTGCTGAGCTCCTGCCAGAAAACTTTCCAGAAATTATGAAAGAAGAGAATATAGATATCCAAGATACATATGGAACACCACTCGATATAGATCTCAATAGAAAGACCCTAAGACATATTATAATCAAGCTCAACAAAATGAAACATAAGCAGAAACTCTTAAAGGCAGCAAGACTCAAAGCAAAGCTAACATTTAGAGGGAAACCCTGTGGGCTTTTGTCAGATTTCTCTGCAGAAAAGATGCTGGCACAGAGACAGTGGCATGACACGTTCCAAGCCATGAAGGAGAAGAACATCCAACCAAGTATTATATACCCTGCAAAACTATCTTTCAAATATGAAAATGAAATTAAGATATTCCCAGATAAACAGAAACTCAGAGACTTTGTAAAAACCAAACCAAAGCTACAAGAAATACTGAAAGAACCTCTTGGCTTGGAAGAACAAAACCACTAACTTTGTGTTTTAGAAGGATACACTATCCAGAATCCTACTCAGTTAGGGAAGACTCCAAACACAATCAAAGCTATAATAGTGAAAGAAATGATCCAGTGATCATATCGTATAAACTATGATAACTTCATATTAAAAAGAGGGATCTAATGCAGTCATCATAGTCCTTCCAGATGGAGAGGAAGTTGACAAGACTGGTAGCAATCAAAATTGGGTTTATGTATAGTTTATTATGCACGATCATAGGGGCAGCCATAAAGCACAATAAAGAAGCAACATACCATATCATGAAATGTAATATAGTACTCTCAACAACCACAAAACCAACTCTGAAAAAGGTGAAAAATCAACTCACAAAGAAGGTTGCAGAATAGATTAATAAGAACAACAGAGAAAACATCAACACAAAAATAAACAAATCACAATGGTAGCACTGAACACATATCTATCAATAATTACGTTGAATGTGAATGGACTGAATGCTCCAGTAAAGAGACATCAAGTGACATCTTGGATCAAAAGACATGAGCCATCTATATGTTACATACAAGAAACTCACCTTAAAAATATGAATAAACTGAAAATCATAGGATGGAAGAATATGTATGTTTATTTTTATGTTGATGTTTTCTCTGTTGTTCTTATTAGTCTGTTCTGAGACACTCTTTTTTGAGTTGATTTTTCACCTTTTTCAGAGCTGGTTTTATAGTTGTTGAGACTCGTGTGTTAGATTTCTTGAAATGGTCTGATACATCTTTGTTGTGTTTTACAGCTGCCCGTATGAACCCCCTTAATAAACTATTTATAAACCCAATTTTAATTACTACCAGTCTGGTCATCTTCCTCTCCATCTGGAAGGACTGTAACGACTGTAGTACATCCCTCTTTTATTATGATGACACCATAGTTTTCATGATGATCACTGGATTACTTCTTTCCAAATCAAAGCTGTGATTTACTTTGGAGCCTTCCCTAAATGAGTATTGAGTAGTGTGTCGTTCTAAAATATAAAGTTAGTGGTTTCGTTCTTCTAAGCCAAAGCCAAGAACTTCTTTCAGTATTTCTTGTAGTTTGGGTTTGGTTTTTACAAAGTCTCTGAGTTTCTGTTTATCTGGAAATGTCTTAATTTCATTTTCGTGTTTGAAAGACAGTTTTGCAGGATATATAATTCTTGGTTGGAAGTTCTTCTCCTTCAAGACTTTGAATGTGTCGTGCCACTGTCTCCGTGCCAGCATGGTTTCTGCTGAGAAATCTGACGAGAGCCTACAGGGTTTCCCTCTGAATGTTAGCTTTGCCTTGAGTCTTGCTGCCTTTAAGAGTTGCTGCTTATGTTTCATTTTGTTAAGCTTGATTATAATATGTCTTGGAGTCTTTCTTTTGAGATCTATATTGGGTGGCGTACGATATGCATCTGAGATGTCTATATTCTCTTCCTTCATGATTTCTGGGAAGTTTTCTTTCAGCAGCTCAGCAACAATACTCTCTGTGTTCTCAGATGTCTCACCCTGTTCAGGGACTCCAATTAATCGAAGGTTGTTCCTCTTAATAGAGTCCCACATGCTTCTTAATGTTTCTTCATTTTTCTTGTTTATTTTTTCTGATTTCTGCTCATAGACACTGGCATCAGTAGCTCTGTCTTCCAAGTCAGAAATTCTTTTTTCCATTTGTTCCATTCTGTTTTCTTGGGTTTGCATGGAAGTTTCTATGTCTTTGATTTTCTTCTTGATCTGTTGGATTTCAGAGTACTGGTGTTCCATCAGATCGAACAACTTGCTTAATTTTTCATTTTGTTCTGCTGCATTTTGTATAAGGTCTAGAAGGGCCCTGTATATAATCAATTTGTATTCACTTCCTGATGCTTTCATAAAAGTTTCTTCATCTGGAAAACTCCTTGGTTGCTTTGTTTGGGAGCCTTCTGAAGCCATGAGTGATTGCTTGTATGCCACAATTGTCTGTTGCTTTTTGGGTCCCATGTGAGTATATAGAGGCTGGAAGAGGTACTGTGAGGATGGATTGCAAATGTTTCTCTAGGCTGTCTTCAAATGTAAAGCAAAAGGTATCTGACCAGTTCACAAGTCAGTTAGGTTTTCAGGTGTAGAGGTCCCTCTTCCCATCTGACAAAGTAAGCGCCACTGTATCCAACCCCAGATGATAACAAACTAGTTCAGAATACAGCACTGCTAGTGTCCTGGTGGCCTCTGCTGACAGGGCCTAGCCTTATCCAACACTGCGTTGAGTACTGGTGTTGTGATAGAAAAGCGCTCTCTTGTGGGCAGGCTCTGGCTCCCAGCTAAGAATTAGGTCCAGCTGTGGCCACCGTACCCAAGATGGCGTCCTCCACACAGGCAGCAGACAGGGGGGCTAAAGGTGCCGAGAGGCAGCGATTCCTCTGCTTCTGTTGCAGGGCCCCCAATATAGGCAGCACTATGCAAAATCACTACTTTTCTGACGGAGAAGCGCTGTCCCGTTTGCAGGCGCTGGCTCCCAGGCTAAGAACGAGGTCCCACTAAAATCTAGGTACCAACATGGCGTCCCGCACCCTGACCATGGAGTTCCGCACACACCCTGCTGAGGCAGCTACAAAACGAAAGGCTCAAAGTGTCTAGATTAACAGAGTCCCGAGCCTGGCTCTCAGAACATGGGAATTTCGCCTGCCTATCCCCCCAGCAGCGTGTCTGAGTCCAGCCGCCAGGCAAGGCCCAGCTCCGCCCGCCAGCCGAGACAGGAAAAAAAAGTCAAAATGGTGCGTTTACCTTCCGTCCATGAGAGCCGGGGCTAGCCAGGAGCGGGAGTTAGCGAAAGAGAGGAGGTTTTTTGCTGAGTGGTATGAAGTCCCAATTAACAGCTCTGTGCCATGTCCTGAGGCTGATTAGGTGATCAGAAGGCTCTGTTTGATTGTCAATTCAGGTCTTGGTTTCGAGAGGGATACAAGGAGACGTGGGCTTAGTCGGCCATCTTGACTCCGCCCTGGAAGAATATGTATCAAGCTAACAATGAACAAAGAAGAGCAGGGATGGCAATTCTAATCTCACATAAAATCAATTTTAATGTAAAATCCACCACTGTGGACAAAGATGGACACTGTTTACTACTGAAAGGTTCAATACACAAACAGGACTTAACAATATTAAATATTTAGGCACCTGATATTAGAGCACCTAAATTCATCAAAGAAACACTGACTACACTCCAAAAGGAGATAGATCACTCGACAATAATAGTAGATGACTACAACATTCCACTCTCAACATTGGACAGATCGTCTAGACAAAAGCTGAATAAAGACACAGAAGAGTTTATTACCACAATTAACCAACTGGACCTCATTGACATATACAGAACTTTCTATCCATCAGCAGACACCTACACCATCTTCCCCGGTGCAGATAAAACATTCTCCAGAATAGACCATGTGTTAGGACACAGAGCAATTCTCAACAAAATCCATACCATTGAATTAATGCAAAGTGTCTTCTCAGATCATGAAGTCATAAAAGTTGAAATCCATAGCAGAAAAAACATAGATAGAAAGTGGAACTCACAGGAACTGAACAACACCTTGCTCAAAAAGCCATGATTTATAGAAGAAATCAAGGATGAAATAAAGAAATTTATGGATTCCAATGAGAACGAAAATACTTCCTACCAGAACCAATAGGATACAGGCACAGCAATGCTCAGAGGTCAGTTTATCTCCATAGGTGCACACATTTGGAAGGAAGAAAGAAACCAAATCAAAGAACTGACTCTACACCTTGAACAAGTAGAGAGAGAACAACAGAGGGACCCCTGAGGCAACAGAAGAAAACAGATCATAAAGATCAGAACATAACTAAATGAATTAGAGAATAGAAGAACAATTGAAAAAATTGAAAAGACCAAAAGCTGGTTTTTTGAAAAGATAAAAAAAACAACCAACCATTGGCTAAACTTACTAAAGAAAAACAGGAAAAGAAACAAATAACCCAAATGAGAAATGACAGGGGAGTTCTCAAAACAGATCCAACAGAAATCAAAAATATCATAGCTAAATACTATGAAAGACTGTATTCTAGCAAAATTGAAAACCTAGATGAAATGGACAAATTCCTTGATTCATATCACCTACCCAAATTATTACAACATGAAGCAGAACAACTTAATAAACCTATCACAAAGGAAGAGATTGAAAAAGTTATCTAAAAACTGCCAACCAAAAACAGCCCGGGCCCAGATGGCTTCACTGCAGAGTTCTACCAAGCTTCTAGAGAAAAGTTATCTCCAATACTACTGAGACTATTTCACAGTGTAGAAAGGGATGGAATACTCCCAGATTTATTCTATGAAGCCAGCATAACCCTGATACCAAAGCCAGGGAAAGACCCAACCAAAAAGGAGAACTACAGACCAATATCACTCATGAATCTAGATGCAAAAATCTTCAACAAAATTCTTACCAATAGTATACAATAACATATCCAAAAAACAATCCATCATGACCAAGTTGGATTCATATCAGGGATGCAAGGCTGGTTCAATATCAGAAAAACTATTAATGTGATCAACCCCATAAATACCACAAAAGACAAGAATCGCCTGATTTTGTCTATTGATGCAGAAAAGGCATTTGATTAAGTCCAACACCCATTCATGCTAAAAACTCTCAGCAAAATAGGAATAGATGGCCAATTCCTCAACGCAATTAAGGGCCATTTATACAAAGCCAACTGCCTACATCATCCTGAATGGAGAGAGACTGAAACAGTTTACCTTGAGAACAGGAACTAGACAAGGATGCTCACTCTCACCTCTCCTATTCAACATTATACTAGAAGTTCTAGGTCCAGCTAGAGAAGTTTTAGCTCCAGCAATTAGAGAAGACCAAGGAATAAAGGGCATCTACACTGGCAGAGAGGAATTAAAAACCTTCCTGTTTGCAGATACAATTGTATATGCAGAGAATCCAAAAAACTCCATAAGGAAACTACTCAAACTGGTAGAAGAGTTCAGCAAAGTCTCAGGATACAAGATAAACATAAGTAAATCAGTAGGATTCCTTTATACCCACAATGAGATTATTAAGGAGGAAATCACCAAGTCAATATCACTTACTATAGCCCCTAAGAAGATAAAGTACTTACGAATAAATCTAACCAGAGAAATAACAGACCTTTACAAAGAGAACTACAAATTTTTGTTACAAGAAACTAAGAGAAAGTTACATGAATGGAGAAACCTATCCTCCTCATGGATAGGAAGGCTTAACATTGTGAAAATGTCTATTTTACCCAAAGCAATCTACTTATATAATGCAATCCCAGCACAAGTTCCAGTGACATTTTTTAATGAGATGGAGGAACAAATTACCAACTTTGTCTGGAAAGGGAAGAAGCCCTGAATAAGTAAAGCATTACTAAAGAAGAACACACTGGGAGGCCTCTCATTACCCAACCTTAGAACCTATTACACTGCCACAGTAATCTAAAGAGTCTGGTACTGGTACAGAAACAAACAGATAGATCAGTGGAACAGAATCGAGACCCCAGAGATGACGTCATCTGCCTATGAACAGTTGATATTTGACAAAGGCCCTAAGACATTAAACTGGGGTAAAAACAATCTCTTCAACAAATGGTGCTGGCAAAATTGGATATCTATCTGCACTAAATTAAAACAAGACCCATATCTTACACCTTATACAAAAACCAACTCAAACTGGATAAAAGACCTGAATATCAAATCTAAAATGATAAAGCTCATCCAAGAGAAAGTAGGAACAACAATGGAAGGTTTAGTACACAACACAGACAGACTTCAAAATCTGCCAAACAAACCACAAACAACAGAAGAGAAAATAGATAAATGGGAACTTCTAAGAATCAATCACTTCTGCTCGTCCAAAGACTTTATTAATAGAATTAAAAGACCACCTACAGAATGGGAAAAAATATTTGGCAACTCTATGTCAGACCAACGCCTGATCTCCATAATCTATAAGGTACTATGAAATACTAATAAGTAAAAGATAAATCATCCAATCAAGTGATGGGAAAAGGAGATGGACAGACACTTCTTTAGCAAGGAGATCCAGGCAGCCACAAAACACATCCAGATATGCTCATGATCATAAGCTATTAAAGAAACTCAAATCAAAACGACAATGAGATACTATCTCACCCCAACAAGTGTGGCCACAATCCAAAAAAACACAAAACAACAAATGCTGGAGAGGCTGTGGAGAGATTGGAACTCCCCTATACTGTTGGTGGGACTGCAAAGTGGTGCAACCTGTTTGGAAAGCAATCTGGCTCTACCTTAAAATAATGGATATAGATATACCATTTGACCCAGTAATTCCACTGCTTAGAACATATACTACAGAATCAAGGCCATTCACACCAACTGATACATGCACATGAATGTTCATCGCAGCACAGTCCACAATAGCAAAAAGATGGAATCAACCCAGATGCCCAACAACAGACGAATGGATAGGTAAACTATGGTATATATACTCAATGGAACACTATGCAATGGTAAAGAACAACGATGATAGCAGGAAACGTCTCTTAACCTGGTTTCAACTGGAGGACATTATGCTGAATGAAAGTAGTCAGCAACAGAAGGACAAATATTGTATGAGACCTCTATAATAAGAACTTAAAAGCAGACTCATGCATAACAGAAAAGACTCTGATGGCTGCAAGGATGGGGAGGGCAGGAGGGCAAGGGGTTGAGTTTAGATTAGATAGTTGTTAGAAATTTAGTTGGGTGAAATTGGTGACAGCACACATTAGTAAGAAGAGCAATATTAACGGGACTTCAACACAATTTGAGTACTCCTCCTATCTTAACCCAACATTGCAAGGACAGAATAGCTGGGGTGGGGGCCAGGGGCTGTGCTCTCAGGGTAAATCGAGGCCAATTGGCACAACTTGCTAATGAGGACTCTCCACACCCCACATTGGTGAGTGGCACCTGTGGTCTTAAAAGCTGCCGTCTGAGCATACAGCAAGTGGTCCCAACTTAGCAGGAATGGACGATCATCAAGGTCCATAACAACATGGGGGAAAGAGAGACCCATGTGAGTAGATGTCTACATTGACTTATGACTGGAAGAAGCAGATGGTGCCTGGCCACCACCAGTGATAGCCATGATGGAGCTCACAAAATTGAGTCTCACTGGCAACACAAGTATAAGTGGGGGTGCATCCTGAGATCTCCACTAAAAGACCACAATTGATGGTCCAGGGACTTTGGGGTTCCCCTGGGAGCATGGCCCCCGGCCCTGATGCTGCCCCTGTCCATAAATCACAGTGAAGGTCAACTTTTCGGACAGCAATGGATTGGACTTGGTGACACACAGTGATCGTATTATGTGGGCACTTTATGGTTCTAGGCATCTATAGGAGGTCGTCTTGTTGACCTCATACTGGAGGAAGGGGAATGGGTGGAGACAAGAAGATAGCAGACTGTTCGGAAGATAAGACATGTATGGAGCAGAGAGGAAGAGTGTGCTGTCACCGTTCAGGGAGAGCAGTGGAAGCTGCATATAGGTCAGCATGCAAATTTACATGGGAATATACATTTTCATTCAATCATAATTAAAAAAAAAAATCTCCTCAAAGGCCTTCAGAAGACAAAGATCCTCCTGTCTGCATTGAATACTTGAATAGACAGACACCCAAGTCTCTGCCTTTAGACATTTTCCTCACTTTCCTTGCACAATTAGGCTTTGCAGAGAGGCACTATCAATTCAAGTTCGGTGTTTTTTGTTTTTGTTTTTGTTTTTTACAAATTCTAAAGTAAACTCCAAATAAACCTGAAACCTAAATCCCATCACTTCTTTTGGCTCACTCTCTCATTTGTCTGCCATTAGATCAAAAGGAGGAATAGGGTAAGGAAGTTATTTTTTTAACTCATAAGCAGAAAAGAGCTGTGTGAAAGTTTCAGGTTACATGAAATCTAGGCAGTGCTGCAGGAATCCTGACGACTATGTTACTGAATGTTGGGCATAGTATTCTTGAACAGGATTGCCCTGGTGCCACCCAGAGGTCAGGGACTTCAAGGCTATTTAAATAGAGCTGCTTTGCTTGGTTTCCACTTTGGATTGTACCAGCTCTTCCGTGGTTTGAGGTACTATCTGCAACCGAGGTATGTGTAGCTCTTTGTCATTTCTGACCACACCTGATCTCCTACCCACCCCTGTTGTTCCATCTGCCACTGATCTCTTCTTCTCTCCTTCTTCCCTCCTGACTCCGTGGCAGCACTGTGTCATGCTCCAAGGACCTGCTTCAAAGCCACACTGCCAGGAGTGAGATCTCTCCAACACCAGTGGCTTTGGGCTGGCATACACTGTCCCTGTGCCCTGCTAGTGGCCCTTCTCACCTTGTCTGGTAATCACTGAATGAAATCTAGTTTCATCCACTGGACTGCGGAGTCCTTGGAGCAGTGCTGTTGTTGGCCTGGGCTGTAGGTGGCACCGGTGAGTACAGGAAGGTGGGCCCAGGAACGCACAAGCAAAAGTCAATAAATCACTAAACCTCTAAGTCTGGCCAAGTTTCCAACAGCTTTTATACCCACAAAATAAACTCTTGGATGGCGCAGACTAGGCCACCTATAACAACAACAAAAATAAATCCCAAAGCTGTTGTCATGAACTCTAGTGATCCTATAGGACAGAGCAGAACTTCCCCATAAAGTTTCCAGCAAGTGACTAGTGGATTTCAACAGCTGATCTTTTGCCTAAAAGCCAAGTACTTAATCACTGCACTGTCAGAGTCCCAGACCACCTATACTTGAGCCAAATTAAGGAGCCCGTTTTGTTATAGGAAATCAACCGACAAACAAGGAGAGAAGAATCAGCCATTTACTGAAGTAACGCTAGCAGCCCAACAGGGGCTTACAGACCTCCAACAGCTGGCCCCGATGGGACGTGGAGCAGGCTTTTTTAGAGATGGTGTGCAAAGCAAGGGGTCGTGGGTAGAACAGAGCAGAGTAAGATAAGAAAACGGTGCAAAATAGGAGTTTGTGGGTGGAACAGGGCAGGATAAGATAAGGGGAAATTACTTGCAGGGGAGTTTCCTTCACATTCCCCCTTTGGCAACCCTCCTTTAATGATGTAGGGGAAGGGGTATCACACAAGCTGTTCCGGGTATAAGCACCACTATCCCTGGAGTGCTAGGATCCCGGAGGTGATCTGGTCTACTAGGGTTTGTTCCAGGGTCTGGGATAGGAATACACAGGGTAGGATGCACATTGTATAAAACAGCAAACAGTCTACAAACAATTACTAGTTTGTATAGTCAGCCTAGGTTGGGAGTTTTAAATTATTTCTTTAAATTCTGTCCCAAAGAAACCTTTCCACTGTTAGAGGAACTGTGATATTTTCTTGACTCTGTAGTTTTTCAGGCCACTGGGCAAGGTGGGTGGAATTTGTCTGATTCAGTCTTCTGGGCGGGATCTAAAAAAAACTCTTGAGTCTCCAGGGTCATTTCAGCACAGATCAGGTAAGGATTTTCAATCCAAATTTTACAATTATTAGCACTTTCATTTCCCATAGAAGTAATTGTCCTGATCACTAGCATGTTTTTACTATAACCCTTGAGAGATTTCACACTCAAAGTTTTTATACAAAATGGGTGGAGTTCTCTTCTTCCGTATCTGCTTTGTGCTAAATAAGGGCGTAGGCCTGCCTATCTGAGTAGAAATCGCTCCTCAACAATGTCAACCATTTATAATGGCCAGGATAACAATTAGTGGGTATCAACCAGGACCCATGAACATTATTTTATTTGGAATTGTTGTAGTCTGAGAGACAAAAGTTCTCCCAGAAACCCAGACTGGAGTTACCTAGTTTTATATCTTTTTCTGTTTCTGTTTTTCTACTCTTTTTTTTTTTTACCTTCACTTTATTTTTGTAGTCTTTCTTCCTTTCTCTCTGCTTTCTTTCATTTTCTTAGATGACAATGTCTCAACAACTGTGATCCCATCAGACACAAAAGCAACTTTTTATTTCAGAGTTTTTAGTCTGAGTCAATAATTACACAGTCCCTCTTGGAGAGTAGACCCATTGGGTAAATTAAGGTAGGTAGAGAAGGTGGCTATTTTGTCTAAGACAAATTTAATTTTCTTACCTTCTAGGTCGAGTGTAACCCTTAACTCTCTGAGGTGGCCAGGAGGCACACAGGCTTTCGGGTTCCCATCAGTGGTCAGTTTTTCAGACTTCTCTTCTTAGCAAGTCCAGGAGGGTCTGTCTATCTGGGCCTTTCAGAGGTCTCTGAACATCCTGCTGTAGAACATTCGGGACACTCTGCCTTAAAGTAGCCTCATTTTCTACAGTACTTGTAATGACCAGGGTCCATATTCACTGGCCAGTGAGGTACTTTAAGTCTTAAACACCAACTGTTGGGTTACCTGAGGTGGCAGCTAGCAGCCTTTATTTTTTTTTTCTTCTTCTTGCCACCAAATCTCTGATTAAACACCATAAGGGTCTCCTCTACCAATGGGAAAGTGGGATCTAAGATTTTGTCTCAAGTTTTATAATCTTTGTTTTATGTCTGATGTGGGCCAGGATAAAAATATGTGGCTATAATGGTCTGTTATCACATTTAAAACTGGCACCAGCATTTTTTTTTTTTTTTAAAGGCTTGGTGAGTCTGTCTGGGTAAAACCTCAGAGTAAAATTGCTACATCTTTTCTTCCAGGTCCCCAGCTGAACTGGTCTTTTTATGTTTCCTAATGTAAATCTCTCAGACCATTCCCTTGGATATCTCAAGTCACAGTCCTTTTCATAAGTCTAAATTCTTCATTGAAATATTCTGGTCAAATGTTTTCAGAGAAATCAAGTGGAAACTGCAGATGACAAAACTTATCAAGATTTAGATTAATAAAAATAAGTAGACCATAAGGGTCAAAATTTAACCAGTCAAAAAACTTTAGATAATATAGATAATAATTATATTATCCATACCATTAAGAACTTCAGATACCATATATAATAATCTTGAGGCATAATACTACACAGTCAGGACATATCAAGATTATTAACTCTCTAAACATTCATATAGTATAAAATAAATTTATAAGTAAATATCTGAATTCCTCAGTCAAAGTACTGGCTTTGATGATGTTAAATAAATTTATAATCAAGTTAGCAATTAAAACCAAACCAGACTAAGTGTTATGGAGGTAATCTTGTATCACAACAACTCTATGAGGCAGAACAGAACTGTTTTACAGAGCTCCAACTGTTGACCTCTGGATAGCAGACACAGCACTTAACCAGGGTTTTCCAGAAGTAAGTAAAAAACAATAAAATTATGACTTAATATTATGTATTTGTTAGACAATATTAGACAAAAAAAAAAAAACACAAGAGGAAATAACCAACATAAATTTTAACCCAGTGACAAGTAGGTACCTGATTTTAACCCATGTCATATAATACATCAATTAAGACTCCTTTTACCTTCTTTCCTCAGGAAAGGACAATCGTGGCTTTTCAAGAAGTTTCAGAGCTATCAGGCATTTGCTACAGGTCAACAAGAAACAAGATTAAAGTTGTTTAAGTATTTAAAAGCAAGAAAACTCTAGCTTCTCTCTATTAAGACTTGTGGCATGATTTGATGACTCAGGGAATCTTATTTTAATAAGGGAACCTTTGCCTTTAAGAGGGATTATACAAGGAACAAGTTAACTGTTTACCCAGAAATCAGAGAAAATTGTTATTTAGCAGTGAACAAGTTGATTTCTTCTAATATTAGTGTTCTTGAAGAATCTTATTTTTTCCAAAGAATTTTATCAGTTAAATCATTAAACTTTTGTCAAACAAAACCTTAACCATATTAAATATTTAGTAACAGACCTCTAGAAATCCCTTAACAAACCCATATTGTGTTGCCTCTTATCAACAAACCCCTATAATTCCTTAAAGAGGAAAGACTTTAATAAGAGTTATTTTGTTTGTTACCGGAAAAGTAAACCGTATATAAATATACATCGTATCTGATCTTTGTTAAGTTCAATTACCCTTAAAGTGCAGGGCTTAAATAAAGCTTATTTAAACATTTCAGGTCCCCAACTAACTCCTAAGGTTTTATTAGCTGACTTTTATAAGCTGTTGTTTAACTGGTTTGGAAACCTCTTTTTATACCTCTCAGATAAGCCTCACAAGTCCTAATTTATGACAATCAAAGTAGAGCAGTAATCTTCACCTGGTTTTTTTGTTTGTTTTTTCTCTCAAAAGTTTCCTTGCAGCTATGACTTAAGGGCAATTTCTGCTTCCCTTTTACTCTTTTGGACTTGTTATTGTCTCTTTAAGACAAAGCCATCTCCAGTTGAGGGTTGTGAAGTTAGGTTTTCTCTAGACCAGCCAACATGCCTGGATTTATTTGGAATTCAACTCTTTATCAACCTTAATTTAGTTCAAATAAGACTCTTAAAATCAGATACATTGGCAAAGACAAAAGACACTTTTTCACCAAAATATAAACAGGTTGTGCAATGACAAAAATATTTTGAAAACCCCACAAGCACACCACAAACACTTTTTTTATCAAACACACACCGGAGGCCTCAGACTTTATCACACACATATCCAGCTTCACCAGTAGTACAAAGACTGTTTCTTTAATTAAAAATGAGCTCATGAGCACTTTAACTAAAAAATGAGCTCATGAACACTTTAAGATAACTTTATGGATCTATTTAATTGTTCCAATACCTTGCGTGGGCCATATTATTACAAGTGGGTACCCACACTGTCAATAAACACTTGAACAGACACAGTACTGAGATTTACAATTTCCAGGGGTTTTTACCAAAGCGGAGGAAGTTTATCACAGAAATGACATTTGTCAGGCCCTTGCACCCACTGTCATTATTTTAACCCAACAAGAACCAGGCTTTCCTGCTGGACGTTTCAGTCCTTGTGCAAACCATTACTAGCAAATACCAGTATTCCCCCACCACCACCAGGTGGTGGGGATTCAGTTCTGTTCAGCGGCCTTTGGGTTAAAGGGTGTCTACATTGGCCAGCACTCACATAGTCTTTTGTCATTCCATGTGGGCTTGTGGGTAGTTTCCATGAGCTCAATGATGGCCTGGGGCCTCTCTGAATAGGACGCTGTGTGGTGTTTCCAAGTGAGCAAATCTATATTTGTAAAGAGTTGGTGACAATCACATGGGCCAGACCTCGGTTCTCTATACGGAGCCTTTGTAATACCTCCCTAGAACTACTGGTCTGAGGTCTGTAGGACGTTTCCGTCTTTGGCAGCCCTTGCTCTGACTCCGGGGTTGTCGGGGAGACTGAAGGTGGAGGGGTTTCAGGTACAATGGGCCCTGCTGGTTCTGGGGCTGTGGGTCAGTGAGAAATACTGGGGGAGGTCTTCTTCTGGAGCTCCTTGAAACAGAGGTGGGCACTGATCTTCTTATTGGTACAGAACCGCACCCAAGGGGGAAGAACTATCCACTGGTCTGGGTGTCCAGGGGTACGGGTGACCACCTTCCACACAGCACTGACCCTGGTCACACTTAGGGTGACTTCAGGGGGCCACTTTAACTCTGTAATTGTCACTGAACCCCTTCTAGAAATTTTTCACCAGGCAGTCTAATACAGCAGGCTTAGATTCTGATCCTCCCATTGCAATCTACAAGCTTGTAGCTTGAGACCTGCCTTACTAACACAACTGTTGCCCACTTTCCATCCTCAATCTCACAGAAGCAGGGTTCACAACACATGGGAGGAATAATGGCACCATATTGGGACTCATAGCCAAGTTACATACAATTCAATCCATGAAATCCCACCTTTTGGCACCCCCAAAATAAAATAGCAACAGTTTTTGCACACAAACAAAGGACTTTGTCACTCAGGCGCTCAGCCAGCCGCCCTTCTCATGAAGGTTTAAAGCACCGTCTTGGCTGAAGGTGTCCTCGTATAAACCCCAGGGTGGAGGGACAGAGTGCCCACAGTGTTACGCCTTTCAACAGCTCCACGGATCCGCAGTTACGAGCCCACTCAAGCTCCGTAGCTATTGCCCTGGAGTATCACAGAGACACACACAGACGTAAGGAACAGAAGCCTTATTTCCCACATTACAGAGTGTTAATCAGGCAGAATTTGCCCCAGTGGGCTCTCCTCTTCAGCGGGACAGACGTTCCTTTCACCAGACAGATGGTACCAAGACAGACAGGAGCTCCAATCCGGTGAGAACTTAAGTTCTCTGCATGCAAACAGAATCTTACAACAGACTTCCTTCCAACAGGGATATCCCTATTCGGAGATCCAGCTGGATCTAGCAGTTAATCAGTCTCCTCTTTTACCGTAGTGGTAGGCCTGACTGGGTTCAGGGTCCCGGAACCTTACCTGACACTGTTCTCTTACCGGATTTGCAGTCTGGTTCATTTCTCCTGCTGGGTTCTGTCGTTCCTGTGCTTGGGAGCACCCAGGGTAGGAGAAGGAGAAGGACCCTGTCAAAAGATAATGAGTGGCACCGTCTTGTCGGCCCTAACCGGGTCCAGATGCAACCAAGCCAGCAAGGGTAGACAGCTCAAGGAGCCACTACAGTTGGTTTCCCCGTCAGGGAACCAAATGTTGTAGGAAATCAACTGACACTCAATGAGAGAAGCAGCAGCCGTTTATTGAAGTAACTCTATCAGGCCAGTGGGGCGTACAGATCTCCAATGACTGGTCCTGATGGGGAAGTAGGGGAGGCTTTTATAGAGATGGTGTGCAAAGCAGGGGTTTGTGGGTAGATGGGGGCAGAATAAGATAAGGAAAAGGTTCAAGACAGTGGTTTGTGGGCAGAACAGGGCAGGATAAGATAAGCTGAAGTTTATTTCAAGGGGGGTTTCCTTCACAGTTTCTCCAAACCTGAAACCAAGATACATGGCATTCACGTCTATATGGAACTGCTGGTAAATACAAGAACCTAACACAGGTCACTTAGGTTAGTGAGCTACATCCCATCCTCTGCCTCAATTATCACCCTCAGACTAGATTAGCAGGTCTGCATTCCTCTCCCTATCTCCAGGGAAGTAAAGTAGATTAAGACCTCAGATAATAAAATTTTGGGTAATTGACACTCTTTGATAAGAAATAATAAAATGTTATAATGTAATGGAATCTTGTGACTCCTGGCTATTGTTCTGTGACAGATGCCAATCCCTTTGAAATCCAAGAGAAGACAGGTTTTTCGAAGAAGTTATTCTTGCTATTTCCCCATATTGAAACTTTTTCCTCTGTCTCTGAATTTTGGCTGTCAATAACAGGTAGAACGAACTTCCTTTAGTTTGGCAGCAGAAGGACTGCCCTGGTGTAGCTGGGGTGTTGGGGACCATCTTTACCATAAAAGACCAGTCCTTGGGGCGAAAAACAACCCAGCAGCTAAGTGAAGATGGATCACCACATTCACAGCCTTTGGCCTCTTGTGATGCTGGCCTCTCTTACAGCTAACTCTCCATCTTCAGCAGCTTGCAGATCATCCAGTGTGCCATGGTGTGTGGTCTGTCACTGTCCACTGAATTTGTTCTCACTTTGCTTATGCATTCTCACCACCACTGCCAGGAAACTCTAGCATTTCCTCAAACCCCTGATCAAGTCTCTGCTCCTCCTTGAAATCTTTCTACCTCTGAATGCTTCTATGCTGTTCACTCGTGTTGTGAATTAAATTGCATTCCCTCAAAAATTGTTGAAATGAGACATAAGTGACTTCATTTTGAGGAAGGGTGCACTGAAGATTCAGGGTATTAAAGTGAAAGGCTCCAGGACCCAACTTAATAGCAGAAAATGCCATAGAGTAATCTCACCTTTGTCTTGCAAAATATCTGTCTGTCACAAGACAAAGCCTGGAGACAGCCTTGCAAATGACCCCTAGACCTTGACCACAGTCTACTAAAACATTTGCTAATGACCACATTTTACAACTAACAGGAATTCTACGTGGCTGAAACATTCACTAACGACTATATTTTGTAACTCACAGAAATTCCATATGGCCTCAGCCAATCAATGCAAAGGTCACCTCCCCCTCCCTGCTTTGTGGTTTCACGGTTTAAATGCTGCACGCTAGGGAAGCCGGGGGTCACCTCCGCTCTGCATAGTTTGGAGTGTGTCCCTGGTGCACCAGTCTTTTTCCAATTGGGCACAATTTTTAATAAAACTTAACTTTTAAAAGGAAACTGTGTCACGTCTTGAAATCCAAGCCAGCCAGAAGTCTTAAATCAGTTCCAAGTCCGAAATTCAAACATTTCTTTACGTCTATGAAACCTAGAATAATAGCTATCTGATTCCAAAGGTACAATGGCAGAACAGCCACAAGTTAGACATTCCATTACAAATGGGAGAAATCACAGGGAAAGAAGGCATTAACAGGTAATAAGCAAGTCAGCAAAACACATTACATTAGCCTTCAAAGCTTTGAAAATAATTTTCCATTTTCTGAGACAGTAGGTATTGGCAACATCTCTGGATTCTGAGTTGAGATCACCAGCCCTATGCCACAACTCTGCCTAGAAAGGCCCACTTGGACAGCAACTCTGCCTCCTCAGCTTTAGGTGCACCTTAAGCCCAAGTGAGTGGCAATTCCACCCTTATAAACACAGAAAGCCCTGGCTCCATCTTTCAAACCCCTGAGGTCATGGCCATACCTTTTGAGACTAAGGCAGCTCAGCTTCTCATGCTGTTTATTTCTTCAGTTTCTACTTCTTGTGGTCACATGTCCCCAGTCTCAGGCCCACATCTGCCCTGCTAGGACAAGTGTTCCAGAGCTCTATAGCTCTGTGATTCAAGCGCCTGGAGGCAACACGCGCTGCTAGGAAGCATCCTGCTCAAAAGCACTCAGCCCTCTCACTCTATGGGTCAGCAAGGCTAGCTCTACCAATTCAAGTGCCCAGAGGCACTCCGCTGTGCCTCTGTGCACAGGCACTTAGATCTCTTGCTCCCTGGGTCAGCTGCAGCATTGCCTCTGTTTCTGCAGCTGCCACAGCTGCTGCCACCAGTCCTTGCTGCTCAATTCTCCCTATCTGCACTTTCTTGGGTGTTAACAGTTCTCTTCAGTTCCTTCTGAATCTTCTGTGCATTCAGTTTCAAAATGGCTTGTACATTTTAGGTATTTGTTATCGCAGCACCCCACTTTCACAGTACCAATTTCTGTTTTAGTCAGCAATGAGGAAAGCATTCCTCTGAAGCAGACATCCTGAATTTGGACTTGTAGCCTACCAGACTGTGTAAAAATAAAATTTCCTTTATTAAAGCTTCCCAGTGGTGATATCTCAGTTAGAGCAGCACTAGCTGACTAAAACACCTCTGAACAAGGTATTAGACCTAGAATTTGGAGCCAAAGAGTACCTAGTTCCTACCATTTTAGGAGAGGGTGCTATGCACTTTCACAGATACTAAATACTTTCAATCTTCAAGTCACCTCAGAAAGGCAGGTAGTATTAACTTGAATTTCAAATCAATAAAGAAGTTTAGAAGGGTTAAACAACTTGTCCAAAGACCTACAATGATGAAGACCAGGAGTCTTAACCAAGTGAGTTCTGCTCCCAGGGGACATGTGTCAGTGTCTAGAGACATATCTTGTAGTAAGTAGGCAACTGGTATCTACTGGATGCAGCCCAGAGATGTTGCTAAGCATCCCACAATGCACCGGACAGACCCCAACAAAGAATTATCCAGCCCCAAATGTCAACAGTACTGAGGATGGGAGAGCTGCAGTAAACATTGCAAGGACTCACCCACATCCCATTTCATTCCTGGGCACAGCAGACTCTGCACCTTTTGGCCCTTGCAGTTAGGTGGGGCACGTAGCTGTTTCAAGACAATAAGGGGCTAGCAGGAGTAGTGTGGAACACTTCTGGGCTGAAGCATATGAGTATTTAGGTTCTCCAAGGCCTCGCATGGTGATGGCATGGCCCTAAGAAAGGAGTACCCACACATGGAGGACAGTAGGCACATCACAGGCCCACAAAAGACAGCATGAGTGCCCTAACACTTTCCAAGAGTTCATGGCATAGGCAAGCCTATTTTGACTAATAAACATGTTGAAGCAGACCAGAGCTGAGACTCAGTCTTATCTGTCAAAGAGTTATCAGATGTCTGAGGACTAAACAAGGTGATGTAGCTAGCTAGCTAGCTCAACAAGGAATCCAACCCACGGTAAGAAGGGAACATGTTAGAAATTGCTGCTGTCTCATCACCCCAAAACCATGTCTCAGATGCTCAATCTCCAAATGGGCATTGGCACTGCCTGTGGCCAAATTTGCATGGAATACAGAAGGTGAGAGCTCATAATACAGACCAGTTGTGAGGGAAGCCAGGCTCAGGACCCAGAAGCTATGGGATGAAAGCCTCATGGCCAGCCCCAAGCCAACCTGAGCCCTCTGCAAATGTCATAATAAGCACAACCAAACCATCCTCTTGATCTACCTGCAAGTGCTGCATGAAAGAAACAAATTGCAAATAACCCGGAATGGTATTTAATTATGATACATAAACCTGAGAACGTAAAACAGTCCCCTGGACACAACACTCCCCTTTCCCCGGTGAGTTTGGGAGTCTCATGGGCCTCCTTTTGTATTCTGCACACTTCTTTTCTTTGTCATCGTCATCACTATATTTTACAGTGGCCCAGCCGTGGGAGAGCAGGATAATCATCACAAAGCTCACAACAAGTTCGAGGATTTGCCAGAAAACCTTGGAAGCAGCAGTAATAATCAGAAAAGACCAACCTGAGGATTTCCAGGGCCTAAGCCCATCTGGTACATGAGTAAGCATTTGGTTGAAGTCTGAGGGGTCTCTGGGTAGAAGGGTCAGCCAGTTACTTCTGCCTCTTTGTAACAGGAATTTCTATCATCACTGTTCCTGCTGGGATATGCGGTTAGGTTCTAGAGCATTTAAAAATGCACTCCAAACATTCATGTTCGTTTGCTGATTTGTCCTCTCCATATCCTGAGTGTTGAGGGAAACGATAGCCTGGTCAGGAGCTTAGGGACACAGCTATGGAAACACTTCCTTTAATTAGAAAGCTGAGTGGTTCCCTAAAACTTCATTTTAAACAGATGTCAGTCACACAGTGCTGTATGAAAACAAATTGTAATGTTAAGTTATCCAGTAAAATATATCAGTGTATAAGCATTGTTCTACCACCTGTCTGCAAGTTTGTCACAAAGTGATGACTTGCACATTGCGTGCTGCCAACAAGGTTGCCCTAATCTAAAAAACACAAAACAACAAATATTTGAGAGGCTGTGGAGAGACTGGATCTCTTCTACACTGTTGGTGGAAATGTAAAATGGTACAAGCTCTTTGGAAAGCCATCTGGTGCTTTGTTAAAAAGCTAGAAACAGAAATACCATATAATCCAACAATACCACTGCTTAGAATATATCCTATAGAAATAAGGGCCATATACAAACAGACACATGCACACGGATGTTTATTGCAGCACTGTCCACAATAGCAAAAAGATGGAATCACCATAGGTGTCCATCAACAGAAGGGATAAACAAAGTATGACATGTATACACAATGGAACACTATGCAATGATAAAGAACAATGAGGATTTAATGAAACACGTCATAACCAGGAATCAATTGGAAGACAGTATGCTGAGTGAAATCAGTCAGTTGCAAGAGGACAAATAGTGTATGAGACCACTGCTATTAGAAGTTAAGAAAGGACTTAAGCACAGAAGAAAATACTCTTTGATGGCTACAAGGGTGGGGAGGGAGGGAGATGGTTATTCATAGGTTAGATAGTCTGTAGGAATTCAGTTAGGTAAAGAGAGTAACAGCACACGGTAGTAGGCAGGTCAACATAACCAGCTTTTCAGCATAAGTTAAAAGGTATTCTAAATTCAACCCAATAATTTCAAAGGACAGGGTAGAAGGGACAGGGGTCTGGGGGCCATGCTTTCAGGGGACATTAAGGTCAATTGGCATAACTAGTCTTTTTCTAAGAGACCCTTCTGCACCCCATATTGATGAGTGATGCTTGGGGTCTTCAAAGCCAGCAAGCTGCCATCTCAGGAACATCAGTTAGTCCCCACCCATCTGGAACTGATGATAACTAAGAACCTCAAAGACACGAAGCAAAATGAGCCCAGAAGACAGAGACAGTCCCATATGATTGGGAGACTACATCAGCAGGAGACCAGAAGACCTAGATGGTGCCCAGCCCCCACCAAAGAGAGCCCTGATAGGGGACACAATTAGAGTCCCTCACGTGGCATAAGAAAAAGAGATGTACAGATCAAGAACTCTACTAAAAGACCAGAAGTGATGGTCTCACAACCAGGAGGGTCTGCTTAGAACATGGCCTCTAGACTTGCTGCTGGCTCAGAGCAGAAACCAGTACTGAAGCCAACAACTCAGACAAAGAATAGACTGGGCTTGGGTCACGGACTGACGCATTCAGTGTGTGTATTTTATGGTTTAACATACATATGAGGCTGTCCTACTGGTTTCTTTTTAGAAGGGAGAGAGGAGGGAAGAGAGGAGTGGATAAGTGTTTGTTGAGGGGATATTGGAAGGAGTGAAAATGAAGGGTGTGTTGTCACAGGATGAGAAGAGCAGATAGAGTTGCAGAGAGGCAGATATGTGGAATTTTTATGGAAAATTAACTTGGACTGTAAACTTTCATTTAATCACAATTAAAAATCAAACAGAAAAAAAAAATCCTTTCAAACACCACAATTCAAAGGTGCCAATTCTTTTTCTGTCTCTCTTGTTCACTGTCCATCTTTGACACACGTAGAATGCCACTGAAAATACCATGGCTCATGTCAGGTGCATCTTAGTCTTCAAGGTGACATCTTACTTTTTAATACTTTAAAGAGGTTGTCTGCACATTTTCCCACTGCAGTGCATCTTTTGATTTCTTGACTGCTGCTTCTGTGAGTGTTGATTGCAAAACAAAGTAAAACGAAATCCTTGACAACCTCAGTCCTTTCTCCATTTTTTATGATGTTGCTTACTGGTGCAGTTGTGAGGATTTTTTTTTTTCTTGCTGTTGAGGTACCTTCCATGTCTAAGGCTGTTCCCTTTGATGTTCATCGGTAAGTGTTTCAAATCCTCTTCGCTTCCAATGGGTAAGGTGGTGTCATCTGCATAACACACGTTGTTAATGAGTCTCCCTCCAATCCTGATGCCTTGTTGTTTTTCATATAGACCGGCTTCTCAGATTATTTTCTCAGCATATAGATTGAAAAGATAATATAACTCTGAAGCATACCTTTCCTGACTTTAAACCATGCAGTGTACCCTTGTTCTATTCACATGACTACCTCTGTTTGAGTCACCTAGTGTCACTCTAACAGAAATACTACAAGCCAAGCCAAAGCTAAGTGCACAAAGTGGATGGCTTTAACAAAGGAATGTTTATTCTTACACAGTCCAGTAGGCTACAAGTCCAGACTCAGAACTGTCTATTCCAGAGGAAGGCTTTCCCTCTGTAAGCTCTGGAGAAAAGTCCTTGTGTGTCATCAGTCTTTGGTCAGGGAGCATCTTGGCACAGGAATCTCAGATATGAAGGATGCGCTCTTCTCCCAGTGCTGCTTTCTTGATGGTGTGAGGCTCTCAGTTCTCTGCTTGCTTCCTTTTCCTCTTATCTCTTTGTAGGATGAAAGGGTAAAAGGTGTTGCAAGCCATATTCGAGGTAAACTGTCTTTATAGTGGAGCAGGGAGATTATCTTGTGCGGGGATTTACAGTTGCGTCTTAATCCTCTAACATGCAGCATAGGAAAATCCCAAATTGAGGACAACCACAAAAGACTAGGAATCATGGCCCAGCCACATGACTCCACACATTTCGGAAGGGGGTGGGCCACAGTTCAATGCATGACAGCCTCCTGAAGAGCACAATTATGTGTTCTGGAATTCCCATTTTCCACAAGGTTAGCCGTAATTTGTTATGACCCACACGATCGAATCTCTTTGCACCATCAATGAAACAGGAAACGTCTTTCTGGTATTCCCCACTTTCAGCCAAGATCCATCTGACGTGGGCAATGATAACCCTTGTTCCATAGCCTTTTCTAAATCTGGCTTGAGTTTCTGGCAGTTCTTTGTCATATACTGTTGTAGTCGCTTTTGAATGATCTTTAGCAAAATTTTATGGGTGTGTGCTATTAATGATGTTGTTCAGTGATTTCTCTATTTGGTTGGATCACCTTTCTTGGGAATGGGCATAAATATGGATCCCCTTCAGTTGATTGGCCACGTAGCTGTCCTCCAAATTTCTGAGCAGAGATGCATGAGCACTTCCAGCATTGCATTCTTTTGTTGAAATATCTTAATCGATATTCCGTCAATCCTGGAGTCTTGATTTTTTGTTGATGCCTTTAATGCAGCTTTGATTTCTTTCTTCAGTGCCATTGGTGGCTGATCATATTCCATTTCCTCAAATGGCTTCTTCTTCAAATGGCTGAGTGACCAATTCTTTCTGGTATAATGACTCTGAGTATTCCCTCCATCTTCTTCCTGTGTTCTCTGAGTAGTTTAATATTTTCCCTATAGAATCCTTCATTATTGCAGCTCAAGGTTTTAATTTTTTCTTCAGTTCTTTCAGCTTGAGAAACACAGAATGTGTTCCTCCATTTTGGTTTTCTATTTCCAGCTCTTCGCACATGTCATTATAACATTCTATTTTGTCTTCTCCAGCTGCCCTTTGAAATCTTCTGTTCAGAACTTCCCTTCATCATTCCGTCCTTTTACTTTAGCTGTTTGATGTTCAAGAGCAAGTTTCAGAGTCTCTTCTGACATTCAGTTTGGTCTCTTCTTTCTTTTCTGTCTTTTTAATGACCTCCTTCTTTCTTCATGGATGATGTCTTTGACGTCATTTTATAATTTGGTCTTTGGTCATTAGTGTTCAACACATCAAATCTGTTCTTGAGATGGTGGGATATACTCAAGGTCATACTTCGGCTCTAGCAGATTTGTTCTAATTTTCTTCAGTTTCAACTTGAACTTGCACATGAGCAATTGATGGCCTGTGTCATAGTCAGGACCTGGTCCTGACTGCTGATATGGAGGTTTTCCATCACCTTTTTCCACAGATATAGTCTATTTGATTCCTGTGTATTCCATTTGGTGAGATCCATGTGTATAGTGGCCATTTGTGTTAGTGAAAAAAGGTATTTACAGTTAAGTTACTGGCCTTACAAAATTCTATCATGTAATCTCAGACATCATTCTGTTACCAAGATCATATTTTCCAACTACCGATCCTTCTTTTTTTCCAGCTTTTGCATTCCAGTCACCAGTAATTACCAGTGCATCCTGACTGCAAGTTCTACCAATTTTAGACTGCAGAAGCTGGTAAAAATTTTCAGTTTCCTCATCTTTGGCCTTAGTGATTGGTGTGTAAATATGGATTATAGCCATATTAACTGCCCTTCCTTGTAGGCGTATGGATATTGTCCTACCACTGATAGCACTGTACTTCAGGACAGAGCTTGAAATGTTCTTTTTGACTATGAATATAACACCAATCTTTTGCAAGTTTTTTGTCCCAGTGTAGTAGACCATATGACTGTCTGATTGAAAATGGCCAGTATCAGTTCACTTCAGCTCACTAATGCCTAGGATGTTGATATTTATGTGTTCTATTGGGGGTCAGTTCTACCCTGGCCCCTAGGGTCGCCATGAGTCGGATCCAACTCGACGGCACTTGGCTTGGCTTATTTCATTTTTGATGATTTACAATTTTCCCAGATTCATACTTCATACATTCTGTATTCCAAATATTAATGAATGTTTGTAGCTGTTTCTTCTCATTTTGAGTTGTGCCACATCAGCAAATGAAGATCCCCAGGGCTTTACTCAGTCCGTGTCATTGAGCTTGACTTTACTTTGAGAAGACAGCTCTTCACCAGTCGTTTTCTGAGTGCTTCGCATCCTGGAGGCTCATTTTCTAGCACAAGATCACACAGCGTTCTGCACTATTCATAAAGTTTTCACTTGTTACTTATTTTCAGAAGTAGACTAGCAGATCTTTCTTCCTAGTCTGTCCTAGTCTGGAAGCATATCTGAAACCTGTCCACCATGGGTGGCTCTGCTGGTTTCTGAATTCTGGTGGCATAACTTCCAGCAGCACAGCAACAGGCAAGTCCCCACAGGATGGCAAACTGACAGACAAGTGGGGGAATCCCAAAAACTAGCCGAATAAAACTCTATGGGCCACAGACTATTGTCTGAGATTTTGCCTTGTTTACTTGGAACATTTTATTAGGAAGGACCAACCCTGGAGGAGAACACGATGTGAGATAAAGGCAATGGAAACCCTCTATGAGACGGACTGACAAAGTGATCACAACAAAATGTATCAATGATTGTGAAGATGGTATATGGCTGAACAACATTTTATTCAGTTATACATGGGATCACCGTGAGTCAGAGTCGACCTGACAGGAAATGACAACAATACATGGAGTTATGTTTCCTTATATAAGAAATTAAATTCATATTCTCATCAGACACATTTATTGATCTCAGTGTGACATCACTGGGGAAATGAATCCTGAAGACAAATTCCAGTCCTGTCCCCGCTGTGTTGCCATGGGTAAAGTATCTACTCCTACTGAAATTATTTTTCATGTGTAAATTGTGGCTAAGAGCAGCCGTTGATAATAATGGCAAATATTTATGCCATGCTCTCTAGGTTCCAGGTAATATTCTCAACAATATAAAAAGGATATAAATCACACACCATAAAGTTCACCATTTTAAAGTGCACAGTTCAGAGATTTTCAGTACATTTACAATGTTGTGCAACTATCATCTCTGTCTAAATCCAGAACATTTTTATCATCCCCGAAAGAAACTCTATGCCCATTAGCTGAATCCATAACTACAAATCTCAACAGTAATAATAATAACTCAAGTTCCTGTTTGGAAGGTTCAGAAATAGCTGTGGCTCACTCCTGTGTCCTAGATCCCTTAGACCCCAACATCATGTTCTCCTGTTTATCTACTGGGGGAATCTCAGTCACTCCCCATTCCTCCCTCTCCCTAGCCCCTGGCAACCACTAAGCTACTTTCTGTTTCCATGTATTTGTTTATTCAGGGCATTCCATGTGAATGAAGCCATGTAACATACAGTCCTTTGGGACTGGCTTCTTTTACTTAGCATAATGTTTTCAAGATTCATCCATGTTGCATCATATATTTTTACAGCTAATATTCCATCATTGTTGTTGTTTTGGGTTTATTTAGCTTTTGAAATCTGTGTTCCTCACCTGTCTTTATGCTTGTGGAGAGGAAAATATTTAGGTATTGCATGAAAACCATAGTAACTAGAGACAGAAAGAATTTGTGGTTTTGCCCAAGCCAGCTCAGAAGAGCTGATAAGAGATTCAGCACAGAATGTGAACATCAGGGTTACTCTCACTAGTTATTATGTGATTCAGTAAGTCAAGAAAACCAAAAAGTATTGAAGGTGAGAGTGAAAAATATTACTCTAATACTTGCAGGTAAACCTGAAAATTTTTATGAGAATCAAGTAAAGATTAATTGAGCCAAGTGGAGAATTCAGAGAATGACTGCTTATGATAAATACTTAAAAATTTTTTCCAATATCAGCTATTAGAAAATACAATTTAAAAAAGTTTTCTACTACAGCAGAGGAAGAGGGAGAGTCAGAAATAGGAGAAGAAGATGAACGTGATGCTTCCTCCTTCTGTGAACAACTGCCTCCTTTGCTATGAGGCCAGAAGAACAGGATGGTGCCCAGCTAGCGTTACTGAACAATTTGATCGAAGATTTTGTAGTAAAATCTTGATTGAAACAGCCTTAATGAGAACCAGAATTTCATCTTTTCATGGAGTCTGGGCTTACCTGGAGCCTTTGAGGCTGGATGAGCCTCTGAAATTGTTGTTCTAAGATAATCTTTAAAATCTGAACCTTAAATAAAAAATATTCTCCAAAGTCTTTAAGTCAATCAGTTAGCTTACTTAGTGAAGAATGTTTGCCTTGAACATGGTGCTCTTTCTATACGGCACCAGATTGACAGCAGCAACTTGAAAAGTCAGATCAGAAGTTTAGAGGGTAGCAAGTTCGTGTTATCGGAAGGAAAATTCAGGAAAGAAGGGTGAGAGATTACATTCAACAACTTGAATGTAATCAATGTTCTTGAATTGTACATGCAGAAATTGTTGGATTGGTGTATGTTTTGCTGTGTATACTTTCAACAACAATAAATCAACTAAAATATTAAAAATTTTCTATTAAAAATAGTAAGAAAAATATAAAATAACTAGGATTAAATTTAGGATTTATAGAAGGATATAGTAAATAATTCAATTACTAGAAAGTAATATTACAATCCAGCATTTCAAAAAGTTGATACTATAAAATAGGCCAGATGATATGTTTTAGGCTTCCTAAGCTATATCATCCCTGTCACAACTATGTAATTCTACCATAAAAACAGTCATAAATGAATGAACACTAGATTTGGTCTGTGGTCCATAGTTTGCCAGTCTTTGTGGTAATTAATTTTTCTTTTTCCTCTAAAATAAAATACAATGAGCATTATCTCATTTCAAAATTGCTTCCTATTTAGAAATGTTTTCTGAGATAAATTCTTGGAATTTGAATTACTAGACCAAAAAGTATAAAATATTTTCATGGTCTTGACACATTACAATATTACATTCTAAACCAGTTGTTATAAGTTAAAATGTAACCTGTTATTATGAAGATAAGTACTTCATACTAACGAATGTCACTGTGGTGGTTAAGGTTGTGTCAACTTGGCAACTCCGTGTTTGGCTGCTGTATCAAGTGGCAGGGCAGGGTCTATGGTGGCTTCCCTCCCCTCAGATCTCATCTCTCCACCTACCACCACCTACTTCCTGTCTGCTCATGTGACCAGCAGCTCCTGCTCTCTTTTGTGTCTGGTTCCTGGACCTGAGCTAGCAGCTGTTGGATTCATCAACGCTTACAGCAGAGAATGAAAGTTCTGTTCCCTCACCTACCGATCCTGGGTTCACCAGCCTCTGCAGCTCCATAAATCAGCACAGACCTCTCAGTCTTGCCGCCAGCTTTGGACCTGCCAACCTACACAGCTGGTGATCTAGAACTCTGGTCTCTGACCTCCTAACCTTGGGTTCACCAGCTCCTGTGGCCACATGAAGCTTGTGCCAGGACTTGGGACGTTCAGCTTCTATAACTGTGTGAGCTGTTTCCTTTATATATATAAACCTTTCCTTGTACTTTGTATGTAAATCTTTCCCTGTACATATAGGTGTTACTGGTTTTGCTTCCCTAGAAAACCCAGCCTAAGACAGTCACTTTTTGCTGTTAGGTGCTGTTGAGTCACTTTTGACTCATAGCAACAATGTTCACAACAGAATGAAACACTGCCTGATCCTAAACCATCCTCACAATTGTTGCTTCACTTGAGACCATTATTGTAGACTCTTGTTTCAATCTGTCTTGTTGAGATCTTCCTCTTTTTTGCTGATCTTCATTTAATCAAGCGTGATGTTCTCCAGGTACTGATACCTCCTTGTAATGTGTCCATAGTACGTGAGATGCAGTCTCACCATCCTTGTTTCCAAGGACCATTCTAGTCAGACATTTTTCCCTGGTGGATTTGAATGATGTTATTATTATTGTTTTTTTAAATATTTTATTGTGCTTTAAGTGAAAGTTTACAATTCAAGTCAGTTTGTCATACAAAAACTTACACAGCCATTGCTATATAACTCTAGCTGCTCTCCCCACATGTGACAGCATACCTGTCCTTTCCGCCTTGTATTTTGCAACCATTCTATGAGCTCTTTCCCCCTCTGCCCTCTCATCATGCTTCTGGGCAGGAGCTGCCCAGTTAGTCTCATCTCTGTAATCACATCAAGAAACACACTCATCGCCAGTATCATCTCATGTTTTATTAGTCAAGTCCAGTCTTCAACTGAAATGTTGGCTTCCGGAACGGTTTCAGTTGTAGACTAACAGAGAGTCCAGGGACCATGTTTTTTGGGAACCCTCCAGTATATGGGATCAAGTCTAGTCTTTTTAACAGAGTTCAAGTTCTGTACCCAGCTTTTCTCCTGCTACAACAGGGAATCTTTATTGTGTTCCCTGTCGGGGCAGTCATTGGTGGTGGCTGGTGTCATCTAGTTCTTCTGGTCTTGTGCTGATGTAGTCTCAGGATTATGTGGCCCTGTCTATCTCTTGGATCTGTGTTTTCTTTGTCTTTTATGTCCTTCTTACTTCTCTGTTCCAGGTGGGTTGGGACCAATTGATGCTTCTTAGACGGCCTCTTGCTAGCCTTTAAGACCCAGACACCTTTCACCAAAGTGAGATGCAGAACATTTTCTTAAAAAAAAAAAAAAAAAAACTCTTATACCAACTGACCCTGAAACCATGATCCTTGCCACTCTGTCCTCATAAGTGTTTCATTATACTAAGAAATTTCTTAGCTTTTGGTTTGGTTCAGTTGTGCTGACTTTTCTACTGTGTGTTGTCCCTTCCTTCACCTAATTTACTTCTTATCTACTATCTAATTAGTGAATACCTCTCTGCATCCCTCCTCTCCCTTGCAACGATCAAAGACTGTCTTCTATTGTATTTAAAATGATTCTTGAGTCCTTACAATAGTGGTCTCATACAATATCTGTCCTTTTGCACTAATTTCACTCAGCATAACGCCTTCCAGAGTCCTCCATGCTATGTTTCCCAAATTCATCATTGTACTTTATCATTGCATAGCATTGCATTGTGTGAAAATACTATAGTTTGTCTACTGATAATTGATTCTATCATTTTGTTATTGTAGAGAGTGCTGCAATAAACATTGGCGTGCATGTATCGACTCATGTGACAGCCCTTATTTCTTTAGGATACATACCAAGAAGTGAGATTGCTGGATCTTACAGTATTTCTAACTTTCCAAGGAAGTGCCATATTGATTTGAAAAGTGGTTGTACTATTATACATTCTTACCAGCAGTGTCAAAGTGTTTCACTCTCACCACAGTGTCTCCAACCTTTATTATTTTCTGTTTTGTTCAGCTTCATAACAGCCTTGTTGGCATGAGATGGTATCTCATTGTGGTTTTGAGTTGCATTTCTCTAAGGGCTGATTGTGAGCGTGTCCTCAAGCATCAGTGAGCTGCCTGAACATCTTCTTCAATGAAGTACCTGTTCATATCCTTTGCCCATTATGTAACTGGGTTATCTGTCTTTTGTTGTTGAGGTTTTGCAGTGTCTTGTAGATTTTGGAGATTCGACTGATTGGATTCGCTGTATCAAAAACTTTTTCACAGTTCGTATGTTGTCTTTTCACTCTTTTGGTGAAGTCTGGATGAGCTTAAATGTTAAATTTTTAGGAGCTCAGTTATCTGTTTTCTCATCTGGTGTTTTGGTGTAGTGGGTAAGTGCTTCATCTGCTAACAAAAGGTTGGCAGTTCAAATTCACCAGGTGCTCCTTGGAAACTCTATGGGGCAGTTCTATCCTGACCTGTAGGGCCACTGTGAGTCAGACACGACTCAATGGCAAATGGTTTTTTGTGGGGGTTTTTTGGTGTTTGCAAATTGTTAGTAATGTTTTGTGTTCTGCTTATGCCATTTTCTATTTATTAGAGCTCCCAGCTTTGTTCGTATTTTTTTCTCCATGATGTTATTGTTTTAGATTTGTTATTTAAGTCTTAGATCAATTTTGAGTTAGTTTTTGCACAGGAGGTAAGATATGGGTCTTGTTCCTTTTTTTGCTGATGGATTTCCAATTATGCCAACACCATCTGTTAAAGAGACTCTTTGTCTCAGTTTATTAACTTCTGGCTTTAGTCAAATATCAGCTGCTCATCCAAGCCGCTGCTCATAGGTGGATGATTTCTCAATTTGGTCCCATTGGTCAATGTATCTATGTATTTGTTGTTGTACCAGTACCGGGTTGTTTTGACCACGATGACAGAATAATAAGTTCTGTTAAAGTGAGGTCTCCCACTTTGTTCTTCTTCAGTAATGCTTTACTTATCTGGGTTTTTTTCCCCTTCCCATATGTAGTTAGTGACTTGTTTCTCCATCTTATTAAAAAAAGTGTCATTGAAGTTTGGATCAAGAGTGCATTGAATCTTACAGATAGCTTGGGATAGAATAGACATTTTTGCAATACTGAGTCTTTCCATGTGCAAGGTAGGTTTCTCAGCGTATCTCTTGCTCTCTTGCAGTAGTGTCTTGTAATTGTGTTTGTACAGGTCTTTTACATCTCAGGTTAGATTTACTTCTCAGGAACTTGGCTTGGCTTGGCTATTTTATCTTCTTGGGGGCTATTATAAATGCTATTGATTTATGAGTTCATCTTTGATGTTCTCTTCTTTAGTGTAGCCAAGCCAGCCAAGTGCCATAGAGTTGGATCCGACTCTTTAGTGTAAAGGAATCCAAGTGATTTTTATCTTGTATCCTGGTAATTTGATGCATATTTCTATTAGTTCCAGTAGTATTTTCGTGGATTCTTTGGGGTTTTCGTATACACGGTCATATCATCTGCAAACAGAAATACTTTTACTTCTTCCTTACCATCTGGCTGCCCTTTCTTTCCTTTCCCTGCCCCCTCAATTGCTGTGACTATAACATCCAGCACAAAGTTGAATGAAAGTGGGGATAAAGGGCATCCTTGTCTGGTTCATGTTCTCCAGAGGAGTGGGTTCAGACTCTCTCCATTTAGGATGATGTTGGCTGTTGGCTTTATATAAATGTTGAGGAATTTCTCTTATACTCCTATTTTGCTGAGAGTTTTTACCATAAGTATTTGCTGGACTTTGTCAAATGACTTTTCTGTATTAATAAAATCAAGTTCTTCTTGTCTTTTGTGTTATACATGTGGTTGATTACACTGATTGTTTTTCTAAAGTAGAACCATCCCTGCATCCTTGGTATGAATCCCACTTAGTAATGGTAAATTATTTTCTTGATATGTTGTTGAATTCTATTGACTAGAATTTTGTTGAGGATTTTTGCATCTCAGTTCATGAGAGATATTGGTCCATAAAATTCTTTTTTTGCACTGCTTTTACCTGCTTTTGGTATCAGGGTTATGCTGGCTATATAGAAAGAATTTGGCAGGATTCCATCCTTTTCTATGCTCTGAAATAGTGGTGTTAACTCTTAGCTAAAAGTTTGGTAGAATTCTCCAGTGAAACCATCAGGGCCAGGGCTTTTTTCATTGGGAGTTTTTTTAATTACATTTTCAATCTCTTCTTTTGTTATGGACTTATGTAGTTGTTCTAACTCTGTGTTAGTTTAGGAAGGTAGTGTGTTTCTAGAAATTTGTCTGTTTCCTCTAGGTTTTCAAATTTGTTAGAGTACAGTTTTTCATAGTATTTCCTTATAATTTTTTAATTTCGTTTGGGTCTGTTTTGATATCACCCATCTCTTGTCTTATTCAGGTTGTGTGTTTCCTCTCTTGTTTGTGTTTTGTCAGCTTGGCCAATGGTTTATCAATTTTGTTGATCTTTCCAAAGAACTAGCTTTTGGTCTTGTTAACTCTCTAAATTGTTTTTCTGTTCTCTAATTCATTAAGTCCTGCTCAAATTTTTATTATTTGCTTTCTTCTGGTTCCTGAAGACTTCCTTTTCTGCTCTCTTTTGACTTGTTTGCATTCTTGAGTGAATGCTTTGATATGTATCCTTTCTTATTTTTGGACATGTTCATTTGTTGAAATAAATTGACCTCTGAGCACTACTTTTGCTGTGCCTCAAAGGATCTGGCAGGACGTGTTCTCATTCTCATTTGATTCTGTGAATTTCTTGTTCCTATCCTTGATTTCTTCTGTAACACAGTCATTTTTGAGCAAAATATTGCTCAGTTTCCATGTTTGGTATATTTTTCCTGGCTTTTTCTGTTACTGCTTTCTAATTTTATGGATTTATGGTCTGAAAAGATGCTTTGTAGTATTTCCATGCTTTGGATTCCATGAGATTTCCCTTATGGCCGAGTATGTGGTCTGTTCTGGAGAATGTTCCACAAGCACTGGTAAACAAAGTACACTTGGCTGCTGTTAATGAAGTGTTTTGCATGTGTCCATCAGCTCAAATTGGTTGATTGTGGCATCTAAATCTTCTGTGTCTTTATTGATCTTTTTTCTGGATATTCTGTCCTTCACTAAAAATGATGTGTTAAATTCTCCTAATCTCATTCTGGATGTGTTTATTTTCACTTTCAATGCAGTTAGTGTTTGTTTTACATATTTTGGAGGCCGTTACTGGGTGCATAAATATGTAATATGCTTATGTCCTTTTGGAGTATTGACCTTTGAATCATTATATAGTGCTCTTCCTTATCCAATATGGTTCATTTTACTTTAAAACCTATTTTATCAGAAATCAGTATTCTCATTTCTGCTCTTTTTTAAAGGTTGTTTGCTTGATATACTTTTTCATCCTGTGAGTTTTAGTTTGTTCATGTATTTAAGACTCATGGATTGAATTGTGTCTCCCAAAAATGTATGTGTTGATTTGACTTGGCTAGGAGTCACAGTATGGTGACATTCCTCCTGTGTGTTGTGAATCCTGCCTCTGTGATACTGGTGATGGAGAATAGGCTGCAGTTGTGTTAGTGAGGCAGGACTCAAGCTACAAGCTTGTGGTATATAAAGGAGAAAAGTGAGCAGAGGAAGTTGGGAACTTCACACCACCAAGAAAGCAGCACTGAGAGCAGAGCATGTCCTTTGGACCTGAGGTTCCCACGCCAAGATGCTCTCCTTGAATTTGGACTTAGCCTATCAGACTGTGATAAGTTCTCTTGCTGAGGGGTGTTGTAACTTGTTAATGGAATTGTGGCTTACCAAACTGTGACAATAAAATTTCTCTTCATGAAGCCTTCCACTTGTGATATTTTCTGTTGGAATGCTACCAGGTGACTAAGACAAAGACTAAGATCTGCCTCCTAGAGACAGCATATAAATGGATCATGTTTTTCAATCCCATGTGCCACTTTCCATCACTTTATTGGAGCATTTAATCTATTTACATGTAGTGCAATTACTGATGAGTATGAGTTTAGTGCTATCATTTTGATGTCTTTTTAATGCATTGTAGACAGTTCCTTTGTTGCACTTAATTTTCTGTGCTGAGTCATTTTTTATGTACTTTTCTTTCATCTTTTTCGTTGTTGTTGCTTTTGTATTTGCTGGAAATTTATGTTTCTCTTGTTCTGTATTTTGATGTATAGGACTGTTAATTTTCTTTGTGGTTACCTTAATATTATCCCTGTTTTTCTAAATTTAAACCAAACTTTAATTTCCTCGTATCACCTTTATTTTCATTCCATATGACTACATTGTTAAGTCCCTGTTTTTTGTTATAATGTTGTCATCTTCGACATAATGTCATTTCTGTTTCCCTATTTTCAATGTTTTGTCTTTGATTTATTTTTGTAATTTTCATATCTGGGTTCATATTCAGTTGCTGTGTTCCTCATTCTAGTCTTGAGTTCTTACCTGGTTTTGCTGGTTTTCTAACCAAAGCACTCCCTTTAGTATTTATTGTAATTTTCGCTTCATCTTTGCAAATACCCTAAGTTTCTATTTATCTGGAAATGTCCTAATTTTACCATCATATTTGAAAGACAGTTTGGGTGGATATATAATTCCTGGTTGGCATTTTTTCCCTTCAAGGCCTTCTGTATGTCATCCCATTGTATTTTTGCCTGCATGGTTTCTTTTGTGTGTGTGCATGTGTGATTAAGTAAAGGTATACCATCCAAATTCAATTTTCATGCCTGCCTATCTGCAACTCCTCCTCTCCTTGCCTGGTGACAGCACACTCATCATTTTCATTCTATATATGTCATATCCTCTTAACAATCTCCTGCCCCCTCATCTCTATCCTCTCCTCTCCCTTCTAATAAGAGGCCAGTAGGACAGCATCCTATAGATGCATAGAACCATAAAGTACACACACTGTGTCTCCGAGTCCAGTCCATTCCTGTCTGAAGGTCTAGCGCCCTCACTCCCTGGGGAACACCCAGGCTGCCAGACCATCAACTGAGGTCTTTCAGTGGAATTCTCAAGGTGCATCACTCTTTGACAGCACTTGGCTATCACTCTTTTTCTCATGTTACCACTGGGACACTACGTTGTGTGCCCCACCATGCCTGTCTTTGATGGCCAGGCATTGTCTGTTTCTTCTAGTCACATGTTGATACAGTCTCACATTCACATGGATCCTTCTCTCTCCCACGTTGTTTTTCCCTTGTGTCATTGTTGTTCTTAGTGATCATCTGTTCCAGATGAGCTGATACCATTTGATGTACCTCAGATGGAAGATTGCTAGTTTTTAAGACCCCAGATGCCACTCACCAATGTGGGGTGCAGAAGATTGTGCCACTTGGCCTCAGTGTCCTCTGAGAGAATGGTCTCCAGACCCTTGCCCCTGCTATTCTATCCTTGCAATACTGGCTTAAGATTAGAAGAGTTTTCAGTTTATGTTGAATTCCAGTCAAGTTGATCTTTCTACTGTGTGCTGTCACTGCTTTCACCCAACCAAATCTGTGTCATCTATCTAGTCTATGACCAGCCCTTTCCCTCCCTCCCCTCCCTTGCAGCCATCAAAGGGTCTTTTCTTCTGTAGATAAATCTATTTTTAAGATCTTATAGTAGGGGTCTTATACAATATTTGTCCTTTTTCCTCTAACTGATTTCACTGAGCATGTCTTTCAATTAAAACTAGGTTATGAGAGGCTTCCTAGCATCATCATTGTTCTTTGTCACTGCATATTGCTCCATTGAGTATATATACTATAGTTTGTTTACCCATTCACCTATTATTGGGCATCTGGGTTGATTCCATCTTGTTGTTATTGCAGACCATGCTACAATAAACATTCGTGTGTATGTGTACCTGTTTGTGAGACTGCCCTTGATTCTGTAGGGCATATTCCAAGCAGTGGGATTACTGGATCAAATGGTATATCTGTTCCCAGCTTTTTAAGGAAATACCAGATGGCTTTCCAAAGAGACTACATCATTTTGCGATCCCACCAGCAGTGTAGGAGAGTTCTCATCTCTCCATAGCCTCTCCAGCTTTTGCTGTTTTGTGTCTTTTGGATTATGGACAACCTTGTTGGGGTGAGATGGCATCTCATTGGAGTTTTGATTTGGATTTCTCCAATAGCTAGTGATTTTATTTCCTCATGTGCCTTTGGCTGACTGGATATTCTCTTTTATGAAGTGTCTGTGCATCTCCTTTGGCCATCACTTAACTAGGTTGTCTTTTTTTATTTTATTTTTTATTACGATTGAATGAAAATGTACATTCCCATATAAATTCGCATGCTCACCTATATGCATGTCCCACTGCTCTCCCTGTCTGGTGACAGCACACCCCTCTCCTCTGCTTCATACGTGTCCCATCCTCCCAACAGTCTCCTATCCCCTCCTCTCCACCCACTTCCCTTCCTCCAGCAAGAGGTCAGCAGGATGACATCCTATAGATGCATAGAACCATAAAATTCCCACAAGATACAGTCACCCTGCGTCACCAAGTCCAATCCATTGCCTTCCGAAAAGTAGACCTTCATTGTGATTTATGGACAGCGGCAGCATTAGAGCCAGGGGCCGTGCTCCCAGGGGAACCCCGGAGCCCCAGACCATGAATTGCAGTCTTATATTGGAGATCTCAGGATTCACCACTATTTATTCTCTTGTTGCCAGTGAGATTCAACTTTGTGAGCTTCATCAGGGCTATCACTGGTGGTGGCCGGGCACCATCCGGTTCTTCTGGTCACGAGTCAATGGTCTCTTTTCCCCGTGTCATTCTTGTTTGCAGTGATCATCCATTCCTGTTGAGTCGGGACCATTCGCTGTACCCTCAGATGGCAGCTTGGTGGCTTTTACGACCCCGGATGCCACTGATAGATGAGGGGTGCAAAGTGATTTTTCCTGAGAACATGGTCCCTGACCCCCCACCCCAGCTACTCTGTCCTTGCAATGTTGGGTTAAGATGGGAGGAGTACTCAAATTGTGTTGAAGTCTAGTTATTATCAATCTTCTTTCTAATGTGTGCTGTCACCGATTTCACCCAGTCAAATTCCTATTAACTATCTAATCTAAACCTCCTCCCCGACCATCCCATCCTCTCCACCCTTGCAGCCATGAAAGAGTCTTTTCTTCTATGCATGAGTCTACTTTAAGCTCTTATCGTAGGAGTCTCATGCAATATTTGTCCTTTTGTTGCTGACTACTTTCACTCAGCATAATGTCCTCCAGTTGAAACCAGGTTAAGAGATGTTTCCTGCAATCATCACTGTTCTTTATCATTGCATAGTGTTCCATTGAGTATATATACCATAGTTTACCTATCCATTCCTCTGTTGTTGGGCATCTGGGATGATTCCATCTTTTTGTTATTGTAGACTGTGCTGCAATGAACATTCGTGTGCATGTTATCAGTTGGTGTGAATGGCTTTCATTCTGTAGGATATATTCCAAGCAGTGGAATTACTGGATCAAATGGTATATCTATATCCATTTTTTTAAGGGAGCACTAGATTGCTTTCCAAAGAGGTTGCACCATTTTGCAGTCCCAGCAACAGTATAGGAGAGTTTCAATCTCTCCACAGCCTCTCCAGCATTTGTTGTTTTGCGTTTTTTGGATCATGGCCAACCTTGGTGGGGTGAGATGGTATCTCATTGTTGTTTTGATTTGAATTTCTTTAATAGCTAATGATCGTGAACATGTCCACATGTGTTTTTCAGCTGTCTGTATCTCTTTAGAGAAGTGTCTGTCCATCTCCTTTTCTTATCACTTGATTGGATGACTTATCTTTTTCTTATTAGTATTTTGTAGTACCTGATAGATTAGGGAGATCAGGCGTCAGTCTGACATAGAATTGCCAAATATTTTTTCCCATTCTGTAGGTGGCCTTTTAATTCTATTAATAAAGTCTTTGGATGAGCAAAAGTGATTGATTCTTAGTAATTCCCGTTTATCTATTTTCTCTTCTGATGATTGTGGTTTGTTTGACAGATTTTGAAGTCTGTCTATGTTGTATATTAAACCTTCCATTGTTGTTCCTACTTTTGCTTGGATGGGCTTTATCATTTTAGATTTGATATTTAGGTTTTTTTATCCAGTTTGAGTTGGTTTTTATATAAGGTGTAAGATTGGGGTCTTGTTTTAATTTAGTGCAGATAGATATCCAATTTTGCTAGCACCATTTGTTGAAGAGATTGTTTTTACCCTAGTTTAATGTCTTAGGGCCTTTGTCGAATATCAACTGTTCATAGGCAGATGGCGTCATCTCTGGGGTCTCAATTCTGTTCCAGTGATCTATCTGTCTGTTTTTGTACCAGTACCAGACTGTTTAGACTACTGTGTCAGTGTAATAGGTTCTAAGGTCTGGTAATGAGAGGCCTCCCAGTGTGTTTTTCTGCTTTAGTAATACTTTACTTACCCGGGGCTTCTTCCCTTTCCAAACAAAGTTGGTAATTTGTTCCTACATCTCATTAAAAAATGTCACTGGAACTTCTACTGAGATTGCATTACGTAAGTAGATTGCTTTGGGTAAAATAGACTTTTTCACTATCTTAAGTCTTCCTACCCATGAGCAGAGTAGGTTTCTCTGTTTATGTAAGGTTCTCTTAGTTTCTTGTAGTAAGGGTTTGTAGTTCTCATTGTAAAGGTCTGTTATTTCTCTGGTTAGATTTATTCCTAAGTACTTTATCTTCTTAATGACTATAGTAAGTGGTATTGACTTGATGATTTCTTCCTTAATGATCTCATTGTTAGTATAAAGGAATCCTACTGATTTACTTGTTTATCTTGTATCCTGAGACTTTGCTGAACTCTTCTATCAGTTTGAGTTATTTGTCTTTTAAGGTTTATATTTTGCAGTACCTTGTAGGTTATGGAGATCAGACGTCAGTCCAACATGTACTTGCCAAATATTTTTTCCCGTTCTGTAGGTGGTCTTTTAATTCTTTTGATAAAGTCTTTGGATGAGTAAAAGTGTTTGATTCTTAGTTGTTTCCATTTCTCTATTTCTCATCTGTCTATCCTGCTTTGTTTGTCAGATTTTGAAGTCTGTTTAAGCTGTATATTAAAACTTCCATTGTTGACCCTATTGTTTCTTGCATGATCTTTATCATTTTAGGTTTGATATTTAGTTCTTTTATCCAACTTGAGTTAGTTTTTGTGTAAGGTGTGAGATATGGGTCTTGTTTCAGTTTTTTGCAGATGGAGATCCAATTTTACCAGAACCATTTGTTAAACAGAGGTTTTTTTACCCCAGTTCACAATCTGAGGGTCTTTGTCAAATATCTACTGTTCATAAGAGGATAGTGGCATCTCTGTTCAACTCAACTCTGTTCAGTTGATCAGTATGTCTCTTTTTGTGCCAATACCAAGCTGTTTTGACTACTGTGGCAGTGGTACAGGTTCTAAGGTAGAGTGAGGCCTCCCACTGTGTTCCTCTTTTTCAGTAGTGCTTGACTTACCCAGGGTTTCTTCCCTTCCCAAATAAAGTTGATAATTTGTTTCTCCATCTCATTAAAAAAAACGTCACTTGAATGTACTGGGATTGCATTGTATATGTAGATCACTTTGGGTAAAATAGACATTTTCACAATATTAAGTCTCCGTATTTGTGAGCAAGGTAGTCTTCTCTATGTAAGTCCCACTTGGTTTCTTGCAGTAAGTTCTTGTAGTTGTCTCTGTGTAGATCTCTTATTTCTCTAGTTACATTTATTCCTAGGTATTTTATCTTCTTAGGGGCTATAGTAAGTGGTATTCATTTGTTAATTTCTTCTTTGACGATCTCTGTTGATATAAAGGAATCCTACTGATTCACTTACATTTATCTTATACCCTTGAAACTTCGTTGAAATCATCTATTAGTTCCAATAGTTTGCTTATGGATTTTTAGGATTCTCTGTATATATAAGCATATCATCTGTGAATAGGGAGTTTTTTACTTCTTTGGGAATGCAGATGTCCTTTTTCTCTGTCTTCTCTATTTGCTGTGGCCAGAACTTCTATTATGATGTTGAATACAAGGGGTGAGAGTGGGCATCCATGCCTAGTTTTCATTCTCTATGGGAAATCTTTCAGTCTCTCTCCATTCAGGATGAGGTAGGTGGTTGGCTTTCATCGATGCCCCTAATTGTGCTCAAGAATATCCCTTCTATTCCAGTTTTGCTGAAAGTTTTTAGCATGAATGGATATTGGACTTTGTCAAAGGCATTTTCTGCATCGATTGACAAAATCAAGTGATTCTTACCTTTTGTATTATTTATGTGGTTGATGATATTGATTGTTTGTCTGATGTTGAACCAGCTTTGCACCCTTTGTGTGAGTCCAGCTTGGTCATGGTGAATTATTTTTTTGATATGTTGTTGAATTCTATTGGCTAGAATTTTGTTGAAGTTTTTTGCATCTATGTTCATGAGTGATACTGGTCTCTAATTTTCTTTTTTTGTGGGATCTTTCACTGGCTTTAATATCAGGCTTGTGCTGACTTCAGAGAATGAATTTGGAAGTATTCCACCCCTTTCTATGCTGTGAAATAGTCTCAGTGGTATTGGAATTAACTCTTCTCTAAAAGTTTGGTAGAATTCTCCAGTGAAGCCATCTGGGCCAGGACTTTTTTGGGTTGGTAGTTTTTTGATGACTTTTTCAATCTCTTACTTTGTGATGAGTTTATTACGTTGTTCTACTTCTTGTGATCATTTTGGTAGGTGATAGGAATCTAGAAATTTGCCCATTTCCTCTAGGTTTTCAAATCTGTAGTGTACAGTCTTCTGAACTATTCTCTTATGATACTTTTGGTTTCAGTTGAATCTGTTGTAACATCTCCCATCTCATTTCTTATTCAAGTTATTTGTTTCCTTTCCTGTTTATCTTAGTAAGGTTAGCCAGTGTTTCATCAATTTTGTTCGTCTTTTCAAAGACCCAGTTTTTGGTTTCGTTAATATTTTCGGTTGTTCCTCTATTCTCTAATTCATTTAGTTCTGCTCTAACCTTTATTATCTTTTCTGTTTTGATGCCTGAGGGGTTCCTCCGTTGCTCTCTTTCTACTTATTCAAGCTGTAGTGTTAAGCATTTGGTTTGTATCCTTTCTTCCTTGTCTATGTGTGCATGTATAGAGATAAACTGACATCTGAGCACTGCTTTGGTTGTATCCCATAGTTTCTGGTAGGATGTATTTTCATTCTCATTGGATTACATAAATTTTTTTATTTCATCCTTGATTTCTTCTATAACTCATGGATTTTTGAGCAATCTGTTGTTCAGTTTCCATGCATTCAAGCTTCTATCTATTTTTTATGCTATTGATTTTGACTTTTATGGCTTCATGGCCCAAGAAGATACTTTGCAATTATTCAATGATTTGGATTTTGTTGAGGCTTGCTTTATGTCCTAACACATGGTCTATTCTGGAAAATGTTCCATGGGCATTAGGAAAGAAGGTGTACTTATCTGTTGACGTGTGAAAAGTTCTGTGTTTGTCCATGAGGTCTAGTTGGTTGACTGTTACAATAAGACTGTCTGTGTCTTTACTGAGCTTTTTCTGAATGATCTGTCCATTACTGAAAGTGGAGTATTGAAGTCTCCAACTATTATTGTGGCGCGACCTATTTCATTTTTCAATGTTTTCAGTATTTGTTCAACATATTTAGATGCTCTGGTATTGGGTGCATGAATATTTAATATCATTAAGTCTTGCTTGTGCATTGAACCTTTGAGTAATAAATAGTGACCATCTTTGTCCATGATGGTGAATTTTACATTAACATTTGTTTCATCTGAAATTAGTAGTTCCACACTTGCTCTTCTTTATATATTGTTAGCTTGGTATGTATTATTCTATCTTTAATTTTCAGTTTGTTCATATCTTGAAGTTCTAAGAAGTGCTTTTTGTAAGCAACATGTACGCAGGTCATTGCTTTTGATCCAGGATGTCAGTCATCATCCCTTTATTGGAGACTTCATTCTGTTTATATTCAGTGTAATCATTGATAGGTATGTGTTTAATGCTGTCATTTTGATTTTGAGGGGGCTGTTTTCTTTGTTATTCTTAATATTCTGTTCTGGGTCATTCTTCATGGGTTGACATTTCCATCTTTTCCATTGTTGGTTTTGTGTTTGTTGAGCTCCTGTATTACATTTCCTGTTTTGATATGCTGCATCTTTATTGTGTTTTATGGCTGCCTCTAACATCCCCCTTAGTATTCTAAGTTTAAACCCAGTTTTAACTTCTGCATATCTCTTAACTTCCTCTCCACCTGAAAGGACTGTAGCTACTGTAGTATATCCCTCTTTTTAGTGTGATGGTGTCATAGTTTTCATGATATGATCACTGGTTCCCTTCCTTTAATATTGAAGTTTTGATTGACTTTTTTTACTTCCTTAACTGAGTAGGTTACTAGATGCTGTGTCCTGTATTGTCTCCTTAAATATACACTTAACGGTTTTGTTTTTCTAAGCAAAGAGCTGCTTTCAGTATTTCTTGTAGTTTTGGTTTGGTTTTTACAAAGTTTCTAAACTTCTGTTTATCTGCAAATGTCTTAATTTCATCTTCATATTTGAGAGACAATTTTGCAAGATACATAATTCTTGGAAGTTTTTCTCCTTCAAGGCTTTGAATGTGTTATCCCATTGCCTTCTTCTTTTAACATTTCTCCTGAGAACCAGAAATCAGACAAAAGCCTACAGTACTTCCCTCTGAATTTTAGCTTTGTGTTGAGCCTCAGTGTCTTTAAGAGAATATGTTCATGTTTCATTTTATTAAGCTTGATAATAATATATCTTGGTGTCTTTCTTTTGGGGTCTGGTTTTTGTGGCTTTCAGTATACATCTTGGATATTTATGTTTTCTTCTTTCATAATTTCAAGAGTTTTCTGTCAGCAACTCAACAACAATACTCTCTGTGTTTTCAGCTATTCCTCCTTGTTCAGGATCTCCAATTAATCATAGATTATTCCTCTTAATAGAGCCCCACATGTTTCTTAATCCTTGTTCATTTTTCTTATTTCTTTTCTCTGATTTCTCCTCGTAAATGTTGGTATCTGTTGCTCTCTCCTCAAGATCACTAAGTCTGACTTTTATCTCCTCAACTCTGCTGTTTTGGCTTTGGATTGAATTGTCTAATTCTGCAATTTTCTTATTGATCTGCTGGATTTCACATGGTTGATGTTCCATCAGTTCAAATAACTTGTTTAATTTTTCATTTTGCTCGGCTGCATTTTGTTTAATCTCTAAGAGGGATCTCTATATAGTTTCAGAAAGGTTTCTTCAACTGGGAAGTTTTTGATTCTTTATATTGGGATTTTTCCAGAGCTATAGTGGACTGTTTTTTTTTTTTTTACTGGTTAATGATGGTTTGTTGCCTTCAGGCCATCTACAGGCTCTTTAGTTTCTCCGGTCTTACTTCAACAGGAGCTGAGGCATGGTTCTGAGCAGGGAGGTGGTCACCAGCTGCCTCTGTGTACACTAGTAACTGGCCCTGGTAGACTCTCTGGTGTGGCAGGCTCTGCCTCCTATCTGGCAAAGACAGCACCCTACTTATGGAGTCACCAGTGGGGTCATCAACCAACCCTATGATGTAGGTCAGTAAAGGCTCAAAGAGAAGCCACCAGGCCACTCAGCAGTTGTTTCTCCAGGCAGTCTGATTTTAAGAAGCTGGGAGTTGTTTGCCAGGTGCCAAAATCAGTCAGACCTGTAGGTGTGGCAGGCCTTACCTTCCAGCTGACAACAGAAGGACCTCTTTGGTTGTTTCCAGATGTTATGTCATAGTTCAAAGTAGTGAGAGGTTACGGCCTTGCTGCCATCCTCAGCTGGCACCATCCATAAGGTAACGCTATGGTTAACACACCCTTTCTGCTGGAAAAGTGCTTTCCAGACTGGCACTGCTTCTCAGGCTGGGAATTAGCTCTACCTGAGGCCTCCAGTTGGGTGACTCTTCTTCTCAACTGTCCAAGATGGTGTCCCAGCAGAGCTGCCCTTCCTACCTCAAAACAGCAGAATCTATGGCAGAGCTCAGAAAAGAGATGGTAGAGGGGCAGTGGTGCCCTCAGTCAGCAGCTGAGCTCTCACAATTTGGCTATCCCATGCACTCTCTTTGTTGCACTGTATGCTGTTACTTTAACACTCTATTTCAGCATATTTTCCAGTTCATGCCCATCCCCCACCTCCAGGGTAATGACAACAACAAAAAGCATTAGTACCTGCAGACCACTGAAGTGATGAGTCAGTCAGCAGGCTTGGGGCTCAGCATGCACTGGCTTGTGCTAAAGAAAGGAAGTTTCCCGTTTGGTGGCACGTTGTACAGTCTGACAATCCTTTGCTGTATCCTAGGGCTCCCTGGGTGTCCAGAGTGCTCTGTTCAGTTATCAATCTAGGCGTTAGTTCTCAGAGGGAATTGAGGAGACATATGTCTAATCAGCCATCTTGGCTCTGCCTCTTGCCTACATGGTTTTTGCTGAGTAGTCTCTGCTTAGTTAGTCACTCTCCTTGGAATTAATTTTCATTTATCCCCAGCCACTTTTTTAAAAATTGTCTCTTTGTCATTGGCAAGTTTTAGTAATTTTGATTATAACATGTCTTTATGTCTTTCTTTTGGGATATATCTTGTGGGAAGTTCTTGAATAGATATCTTCTTATCTTTCATGATACCACAGAAGTTTTCTTCCAACTAATCTGGGACAAATCTCTCTGCATTTTCTATTATCCCCTACACACACACACACACACACACATCCCCAAAATTCTGGTACTCCAATCTCACATCAGTTATTGCTATTGATGGAGTCCCACATGATTCTTAGTGTTTGTTGACTTTTTTTTAATTCCTTTATCTGATTTTCCTTCACATATTTTAAGGTCACTGCTTTATCACCAGTCTTAGTCTTCCATTGCCTCAATTACATTCGCCTCAATTACATTCCTTTGACTTTCTATTGAGTTGTCTGATTCTGCAATTTTATTTTTAGTTTTCTGAATTTCTGTCTCATGCCTCTTATACTTTCTTCCAGCTGTACAATTGTCATTATTCTGTCCTGCATTTTGCATTACGTCCATCTTGATCTCTTGAACAATTTTAAATACTAATCCTTTGTATTCTACCTCCAATAGTTCCAAGAAGTTCTCTTCATCTGGAAAATTTCTTGATTCGTTGTTTTGGGACCTTTCTGAGGCCACTGTGGGCTGCCTCTTTAAGTGGTTTGATATTGACTGTTGTCCTCAAGCCGTCAGTAAGTTGTTTCATTTGTTTATATTTGTTTACTGTGTTCTAGCTTCTTGTTTTCTTTTGAAATGTCCAAATAGGCTGATCATGTGTACTAGTTTGGTTATGGTGCCTTTTAAATTCTAACATACTAGGCCACAAGTCTGTTAACTTTTCTTGTACGGATTCAGCTTGGGTGTCTGGGTAGTCAGTCACCAAGTATGTGGTGCAGGTCCTCCCCTACACTCCTAGATGGGCAGGAGTAATTGGTGTAGGCACAAGGGCTGATATCCATCCCTGAATGTCTGTGAAGAAGGTATGTCCCTGATCCTAGGTGAACGAACTATTTCTGCCTTGAATTTCCCACTCAGCAGAGTTGGCATGTATTTTTTTCCTTTCTCCCTTTTTGTTAAACTGTTCCCTCTCTGAGTCTAGGAGAGTAGCTCAAGACACATGGAAGAAGTTCTACTTCCCACTCAGGTAAAGGTGTCAGACTCAGGAGCTCAGTACAGTGCAGAGAAGGGAGTGAGCAAGCACTGGGAAAAGAAAGAGATTTATCCCAAAGAAAAGTTTTAGAACTATGTGCAGCAGGTTATATGTAAGCCACTTAGTTTTTGATAATGATATGCCATTTTTTACTGGTTCTGGAGGTGCTAGTAGACTCTCAGCTGTTTGGTATCTTCTGCTGAGGGAGATGCCTTCTGAACACAACTGCTCCGCTCACCATGCTACACACAGCTGATCCCCAGCAGGTCAGATCTGCCCAGACCTAGGTACTTCTGGACCTTCTTTACCTTCCCCATTGCTCAGTCTGATTTCTCAGCTTTCCCTTTGATGTTCATGGCTCCTAGAATATCATATATAATTGGTTTATTTGTTTTTAGGTCTTTTTTGTTAGAGGCATCACAGGAAGCATCTGACTACTCTACCATCTTGGCCCTGCCTCCTGGTTGAACTTCTTTCAAGACAGATTTGTTTGTTCTTTGGCAGTCCATGGAATATTCAATATTCTTCACAGCACTACAGCAAAACATTAACTCTTTTTCCATGTCTTTTATTCATTGTCCAGCTTTTGCACACACATGAGGTGACTGAAAACACTGTGGCTTTGGTCAAGTACACCTTAGACTTTTAAGTGACATTTTTGCTTTTTAACATTTTAAAGAGTCTTTTGCAGCAGATTTAACATCCTTAGAATTAGAGAAATTGTTTTAAGATTAAGTTAATAGGTTAAAATATAATTTCTGTGATAATAATTGAGGGGGAAATTTATTATTTCTTTTTACGTCTGTCAGGATTATTCCATTATTTGATTTTGTCATCCATTGAATTAGAAGTAGAAGGATTTTTAAAAGAAAATGTGCTATGGCATTGACATCAATAGATGCAGTATTATCTCTTTGGGGGCTTTTTAACCTCAAATATTTTAGTTTTGTGCTACTTAAAGATGATCGTTTATGTTTAGTTTAAAGTCTTTACTTCAAAAATTTTAATTTAGCCAGGATGGAGACTTTGTCTTTCAGTTGCTGTGAATTTAATGAGCATAATTGAAGTCAGAATTCCCTAAGCAATTTCTGCTGGTAGCTTTCAACGTATTCCATAGATACATTAGAACATGGCTCTTGCTATCATTCTGTAATTCCTTCCTTAGGTCTCTTTTGAGAAAGTCCTACTCCCTGTGGTAGTATGCTGGGGGCCAGCCTCGGCAGGGTCTGGGATCACAAAGAGATGGGTGGCATCGGTGAACAAAATGAGACTCAGACAACCAGGAATCTGGAGGTCAGCAGCCTGTTACGGCCTGTCTTCCTTTATTTTTTATATAATCAGTGAGGTGATGTGATTTCTCTTTGACCACGTAAGCTGTTGGCTAGTAAGGAATTGATACCTCATGATCTCTTTTCATGTTAATTATTAGGGCCTTCTAGATAATGGCCCGAGACAGTGGTCTCTTTTCATGTTGATTATTAGGGCCTTCTAGGTAATGACCAGAGACAAGTATATTGTGATTATAATCAACAGTGAAAACAAAGCTATACCTTGAGCTCAGTCAGCTCTATCTGTGCCTTGAGGTCAAAGGAAGAGGGGTAGGCTCATCTAAAGGTTACTATGTGGCTGTCTCTATTTGTTCCTTCTTTGCTCTTGTTTTCTTCCTGATGCAGGGAGTGGGATGTCTATATTTAAGGGCTGTGTGGGGTGTCGTCCCTGGGGAGCTTCCCAGGGCCTTTCTGCAATCTTGTATTTCACATGTGGAGGGGGATGTGCAGTTGGGGAAAGCCAGCAGGGCTGGGCCGGCCTTGGCATTCCAGGGCTCGGCATTCCTGGGCTGGGCGTGCTGTGCCGGATTCATTAAGCTGAGGGGGTTGTAAAGCCCTTCTTAGAAGGCATCTTCCTTAATCCTTGTGCCAGGAGATGAGAGGGTACTTTTGAGGAAGGTTTGATTAGGATGCAAAATATTATCAGGGAGAGTACAGCCAAAAATATGCCAAGGGTGAGATGCGTCCACTCGCCATCACGTAGGCATGTGGCTTTGCTTACAGGGGCTTCTGTGGGTGATGGGCCTTGGCAGTAGTAAACTAGAAAAGCTAAGACACAGTGATAGGAAGACCACTAAGAGTATATGAACCATCACTCTGTGATTAGTAGCTGTTACACTTAACATGAAGACTATCTTAATGACTCAAATTCAATTTTAAATGTAACTTTTTACATTATCTCTTAGCTTACTATTAGTGTACTGGTATACAAGCCACTTTTTATGCCTCTGGACCTCTTAGGTAGTACACTGTTCTAGTTCTATTGCATTTAGTGTCAAGGTGGGTCCCTTTTAAAATACGTGAAGCTCAGCACACCAGAAATGATGCCTCATTGTGTAGCGTGAATATTCTATAGGTGATGCTTCTCAGATGTGTTAGTTTTATAAACATTTTTCCCCTTATTTCTGTGAGATAAGGCTTGCAATCATGAGTATACCTTTTCTGTGTGACAGTTACAGGAGCTCTGATGAGTTTGTTTTGATTTTTCTGTGTTATATTTGGAAAACCAGAGTTACCTGGTGCAATCTAATGGGAAGGCACCTGCAATAAATTCTCTATTTAGTTCTTATTGTTATATTGTCATATCACAGATCAGTGGTACCAGAGTTCTCCTCACTTTATTGGTGGCTTTTATTACCATTTCATATTTTTCAAAATCCAAATCATAAACCAAAAATACAAACACACTCAGTTAGTAAGCATGCACTCCAATACTGAAAACACATGCCATCAAAAAAAATTTTTAATTAAAAATTTGGTATCAAAAGGGTTATATTAATATAAACCATTATGTAATCATTAGATAAAGTTCCATTTTATTTTTTACTTGTTTCTGCCAAATGAATGTGCTTATGAAAGTAACCAGTCATACAGTAAAGTCACTCGTTATTAGTGTTTAGCTGCCCAAAGGAGCTTACATTATTTCTTGAAATAATCAAGTAGATTCCAAATTTTTACAATCATTGTAGTAAAATATAACATATCTAGAGTCCATGGAAAAAATTAACTTCCCTAAATAGCTGATGAACTGCTCTAGTAAATGTCAAGATTTTCTGTTGATAGTAGTGGTGGGGGGGGGGGGTTTGTTTGTTTGTTTTGTGTTTTTTTCTTCTTTTTCTGTTTTTACTTTTAACCTCTTTGGATGCAACCATATGTAAATACACTAAAGTTAATGGTATGATTCCTACACGGTTCCATAATAATCACAGAAATTGCTAACATCTAATGAAGGCACACCATCATCTGTCTGTCAGTTCGTCTGGCTAACCATAGCTAGCTGTAGTGGCTAACACGTGGCTGTGATGTTAGAAACTACATCACCAGCAGGATCACCCATGATGGACAGGTTTATGCAGGGCTTCTAGACTAAGACAGACTAAAAGAAAGACACAGATCTGTCTCTGAAAATCAGCCGGTGGAAATCTATGGATTACAAGAGAACATGGATCCAATACAGTGCTGGAAGATACAAACACATCAATCATTGTGATGGCATTGGGCCAGGCAACATTTCCTCCTGTTGTACTAAAGGTCATCATAAATTGGAGTCAATTCACTGACAACTAAGAGCAACAAATAGAGGCCCAGTTCTTGCTGCATATTCAATCTTTTCTCTCTCTCTTTTTCTTTTTTGGTATGTTTTTTAATGCAGTTAAGTGAAAGTTTACAATCCAAGTCAATTTTCCATTTAAAACCCCTAGTACCTTCCTCTCTGCAACTCCATCTGCTCTCCTCACCCTGTGACAGCACATTCCTCTTTTTCACTCTTTGCTTCCAGTATCCACTCAACCAACACTTATCCCCTCCTCTCCACCCTCCTTTCCCCCTGTAAAAATAAACCAGTAAGACAGCCTCGTGCATGTATTAAACCATAAAGTACCACACTGTGTTCCCAAGTTAAGTCCATTCTTTGAAGTGTTGGCTTCAATACTAGTTTCAGCTCTGGGCTAGCAGCAAGTCTAGGGGCTATGTTCTCAGAGGACCCTCCAGGTTGTCAGACCATCAGTTATGGTCTTTTAATAGAGTTCTTGATCTGCACACCTCTTTTTCTCGAGCTACATCAGGGACTCTAATTGTGTCCCCTATCAGGGCTCTCTTTGGTGGGGGCTGGGCACCATCTAGGTCTTCTGGTCTCCTGCTCATGTAGTCTCCCAATCATATGGGTCCTTTTTTGTCTCCTGAGCTCAGTTTCCTTCATGTCTTTGATGTTCTCAGTTGTCATCAGTTCCAGGTAGGTGGGGACTAATTGATGTTTCTGAGATGGCAACTTGCTGGCTTTGAAGACCCCAGGCATCATTCACCAATATAGGATGCAGAAGGATCTCTTAGAAAAAGACTAGTTATGCCAATTGATTTCAATGTCCCCTGAAAGCATGATCCCCAGACCCCTGTCCCTGCTACTCTGTCCCTTGAAATATTGGGTTGAATTTAGAAAAACTTTTAGCTTATGCTGAAAAGCTAGTTATGCTGACCTGCCTGCTACTGTGTGCTGCTGTTACTGCCTTTACCTAACTAAATTCCTGTAGACTATCTAATCTATGAATAACTCTCTCTTTCCCTCCCCACCCTTGTAGTCATCAAAGAGTTTTTTTTTTTTTTTCTGTGTGTAAGTCTATTCCTAAGGCCTTATAATCATGGTCTTATACAATATTTGTCTTCTTGCAGCTGACTAATTTCACTCAGCATAATGTCTTCCAGTTGATTCCAGGTTATGAGATGTTTCAAAAAATCCTCCTTGTTCTCTATCTTTGCATAGTGTTTTGTTGTGTATACATACCATAACATGTTTATCCACCTATCTGTTGATGGGCACTTAGGCTGGTTCCATCTTTTTGCTATTGTGGACAATGAAACATCTGTGTGCATGTATCTGTTTGTGTGATGGCCCTTATTTCTGTAGGATATATTCCAAGCAGTATGATGCCTAAATCATATGGTATTTCTGTTTGTGGCTTTTTAAGACAGTGCCAAATGGCTTTCCAAAGAGGTTGCACTCTTTTACATTCCCATTAGCAGTGTAGGACAGATCCAGTCTCTCCACAGCCTCTCCAACATTTGTTGTTTTGTGTTTTTTGGATTAGGGCTAACCTTGTTGGGGTGACATGGTATCTCATTGTAGCTTTGATTTGGATTTCTCTAATGGCTAATGATCATGAGCATTTCCTCATGTATCTTTTGACTGGCTGGATATCTTCTTTGGAGAACTGTCTGTCCACATTCTTTGCCCATTGTTTAGTTGAGTTATTTGTATTTTTCTTGCTGATATTTTGTAGTAGCTTGTATATTATGGAAATTAGACATCCATCAGATACGTGGTTGCCAATTTTTTCCCCCAGTCTACCGGCAATCTTTTACTCTCTTGATAAAGTCTTTGGATCAGCATAAGTGTTTACTTTTTAATGGTTAGTATTTATTTTCTCTTCTGCTGTTTGTGCACTGTTAGTAAAATTTTGTAGTCTGCTTAAGCCATGTATTAGAGCTTCCAGTGTTGTCCTTATTTTTTGTTCCATAGTCTTTACCTTTTTAGATTTGATATTTAGGTCTTTGATCCATTTTAATTTAGTTTTTATGTAGGGTGTGAGATACGGATCTTGTTTTGCATATCAAATCCTTACAACCTATGAAGGCAATTACGCTATCAATATCCCTGCTTTACAATGAGTGTCAGGGATTGAACAGTGTTCTCCAAAAATATCAGTACTTGGGTGGGCCTCAATTCCCAGTATTGTGTTATTGTCCACCATTTTGTTATCTGATGTGCTAATCTTATCTCTATGATGCTGATGAAATAGGATTAGCAGCAGTTATGTTAATGAAAGAGGACTAAATCTGTAAGATTGGATTGTGCCTTGAGATGGTCTCTTTTCAGATAGGAAAGAGACAACAGATCAGACAACAGATCTTATACCATCAAGAAATGAGAGTCAGGAGAGCAATGTGTCCTTTGGACCCAGTATACCTGCACTGAGAAGTTCCTCTATCAGGGCAAGACTGATGACATTTTTCCAGATTGACAGAGAGAGAAAACCTTCCCTGGAACTGGCACCCTGAATTTAGACTTCTAGCTTGCAAATGTGAGAATAAACTCTTTGTTAAAGCAACCCACTTGAGGTATTTTTGTTCTAGCAGCCCTAGACAAGTAAAACAATGAGGATGCAGAGGCACAGAAGATGTGTTCAGTCACTTTCCTCACAGGATAACTCTGGCTGGGGCAAACAAGGATCCACCTCACTCTATCCTACACTGAATAGCATCCTGTGGTCAGCCTGAGAGCCTAGGGAGGGAGAGGAAAAGGGGAAAGGCTCACCACCTCTGACCCAATTGATCCTGCATCCACGCTTAGGATTATTTTTTGTCTCTGTCTTCTCGCTCTTCCCAGTAGCAATTCCTCTCACTTCTAAGTCTGTTGCTCCTGCTCCTGGTCTTTGAGCTGCAAAATCACATCAATTTTTTTTAATTATGTTTTTAAGAAGAGCAAATGAATTATCCCTTTGTGAGGAGCTATGGTGCTCACCTGTGAGTCACAGACAGTGGCCCACAGTCAATTGATTTTGTGTGGAACAATCCAACTGTTTTGTTTGCTCTGAGATATTTTTGATTCAGAACTTAATTTTGCCTTTGACACAGTATAAGTTTCTGTGCTAATTTTACTCCCATTAAATTTAACTTTTCATGGACTTTTAAACTATGATCAAGAATGTCTAATGGCTGAAAAATCAGTCTGTCCTTATATAACTGCATACTATCAAAAACATCAGTTGTGGTTAAGTCCATTCTAATTCACGGTGGCCCTGTGTGTTACAGAGTATAAGTACTTCATGGAGTTTTCAATGGCTGGCTTTTGGAAGCAGACTAGCCATTCTTTCTTTCTGGGCACCTCCTGGTAGACTAGAACGTCTAACCTTTCTATTAACAGCAGAGTGCATTAACTGTTTATGCCATTCAGGGACTCCATATACAACCCAAAAGTCCCTCTTCACTAGTTCCTCTGCTTGCCTCTCCTTCTTGTGGGATAGAACCTGCCTGCTCCTATGAAGGCTTCCCCCAACCTTCAGGGTCCAAATAAGCTCAAGATCATCTTCTGGTTGCAAGGAACCCTTCTGGATAGTCTCATGGTGCTTCTTCAGCTTTGTATCCACTCGCAGACTCCGTATGTGGAGGCCATTACCAGAGTGTCAAATGAGTGGGGTAGAGCTTTGTTTGGAGCCTCCTTAGATCAGGAAGTAGATGGCTGGCTTTATTTCAAGGGGTTAATTTATCTACAATCCACTTCATATCTTGGCTGAAGTCCCAATTTGTTTTCTTTTTGGTACATGACTGTGTAATAGGATAACTGACTGCCTGTTCCTTTGCCTTACCTAAGACTGCAGGGAAGTGGACCGTTACTGATCTCACCCCTGGGCCTCCACTCTGCAGTGCATGGAGTGATCATCTACTGGGCCTTCCTTTTCAATAGCATGATCTATTCAGTGCTTCTCAGTTTGGCTGCATGATAAAATTTCCTGGGTAAAGATCAAAAGATAAGAGCTAAAATATGAAGAGCCATTATGTTCAGCATTGATAGCATTCTGAGTCCTCATTCAGCCCCCAGAAGTCTTTCAGGTTATTTCTCTTTCTTCCAGTAACCAACAAGAGAACAAACAGGCAGGGTTAAGACCAAGAATCCATTCAGGAGGCAAAGGAATTGGAGCTAAGCAGTTAGAAATATTTGGCTCACATATCTGGTTCTGCATTTTGTTGGCACTTGAAGCCAAAAATGAGACCCCCAGGTTATACAGATCTAAATTTTTAACAACAGAAAACAGATGCCTCCAATTGTATAGACTAAATATTTCCTGGAATGGAACACATGCAGGAATTTATTGCATGGCTCCTTGTAATAGACAATAAATTCCACCAGGCTTTTACAGGAAGTACTGTTGAACTTCTTAGTTTGAAACTCTGTGTGCACAGAGGATGCACAAATAAACACTACTCAACAGTTGGTCTGAGTGAGGGCTCAGCAATCTGATGTCTAATAACACAGGAGTACATCTCAGAGAGCCTAAAGAACTGGCAGGTAACATTTCCCTGAATCCAGGTCTCAAATTTGACTTCATAAACTGCCTAGCTCCTGCTCAGACAGGGAAATTTAAAGTTTGGGGTTATCATCAATCAGGTGGACAGCAACTGAACGTTTTAATTAGAGAAAAGATAAGATCAAACTTGTGTTTCATGAAGATCACTAGTTGTACCACAGATTATTAATTTACAGTGGGAAAGATAACTTTAGAAGAAGAGAAGCCAATTTAAGCAGATTTCTTTAAAAAGACGAGGTAAGAGATATTGAGGGTAACCTAAACTAAAGCATAGAGCTGGAATAGAGAGGAGGGAAAAGAACTGAACTGCATTCAGAAAATAAGTCAATAGAATAGAAGATAAACACGAGGTCTGCCAATTAAGTTGGCTAACTCATCCTAGAAAAAGTGCTACATGCCTCATTGCTGAATATCACTTCCATCAGCTTCAAAGTACTCTCCTTGGGAAGCTAGGCACCAATGCCAGCACGTAGTCCACCCTTCAAATCAAATTGTAGAACTCTTTCTGGAATGGCCATCAAAACTGTTGTTGTGTTATGTCTGACATCCTGAAAGTTATCAAAATGTCTTCCCTTCAGTATTTCCTTTGTCTTTGGGTAAAGAAAAAAGCCATTGGAGGCCAAGTCAAGTGAGCAGGGAGGGTGTTCCAGTATATTTATTTGTTTAGTGCCTAAAAATTCCCTCACAGACAACTTGATAATTAATTTCATGAACTTGCCACTTTGCTGCTGTGCGCAATGGTCAGGTCAGCCCACAAAGAGTACCAAAGTTGCTTTGAAGGGTGGATTAGGTACACGCATCAATGCATAGCATCCCAAGGGAAGTACTTCAAAGGTGGCTGTCGTGATAATCAGCAATGACTTATGTAGCACTTAGAACAATTAAGTTCTCAAATTTAATTGTCAGACCTCATATGACTAATTAATCTAGGCCATTGGGCTAATAGTATTGCCTAATTTTTATTATTTAATTGTGATAAAGTTGAAAGTATACAATCCAAATCAATTTTGCATGCCCACCTGTCTGCAACTTCTGCTCTCTGTGCGTGATGACAGCACACTCCTTCTTTTTGTTCTATATTTGCCATATCCTCTTAATAAGCTCCTCTCCCCTCCCTCCACCATCTTCGTTCCCCTCTAGAAAGAGACCAGTAGGACAGCATCCTATAAATGCATAGAACCATAAAGTACACACACCATATGGTCACACTGTGTCCTGGAGTGCAGTCCATTTTTGTCTGAAGAGTTGACCTCAGTAGTGTTTTCTGGACAGGGGCAACAGCAGGTCTAGAAGCCATGCTCCCAGGGGATCCCCTTGGCCATCAGACCATAAATTGTAGTCTTTTAGTAAAGTTCTTGAGCTGCACCCCTCTTTTTCTTGTGTTGCCACAGGGACTCAACATTGTGTGCCTCATCACAGCTTTGGTGTTGGCCTGGCACCATCTAATTCTTGTGGTTACAAGTTGATAGAGTCTCTTGTTCACATGGGTCCTTCTGTCTCTTTTCCTCACGGCTTTGTTATTCTTAGTAATCAACTGTTCCAGATGAGCTGGGACCATTTGATGTACCTCAGATGGCAGCTTGCTAGCTTTTAAGACACCGGACACCAGTCACCAACATGAGGTACAGAAGACTCTCTTCGCAATAGGCTAGTTACACCAATTGGCCTCGAAGTCCCCTGAGAGCATGATCTCCAGACACCACCCCTGCTACTCTATCCTTGCAATTTGGGGTTGACTTTGGTGGAGTATTCAGTTTATGTTGAAGTCCAGTTAAGTTGATCTATTTTCTACTGTGTACTGTCACTGCTTTCACCTAACCAAATTTCTGTCAACTGTCCCTCCCCACCCTTGTAGCTATCAGAGTTTTTCTTCTGTACATAAGTCTATTTTTAAGTCCTTATACCAGAGGTCTCACACAATGTTTGTCCTTTTGCCTCTGAGTGATTTCACTCAGCATAATGTCTTCCAGCTGAAACCAAATGATTATGAGATGCTTCCTAAAATCATTATCGTTCTTTATCATTGCATAGTGTTCCATTGAGTATATGTACCATAGTTTGTCTATCCATTCATCTGTTGACAGGCATCTGGGTTGATTCCATCTTTTAGCTATTGTGGACTGTGCTGCAATAGAACAGTCATGTGCATGTATGTGTTCCTGTGACGGCCTTTGTTTCTGTGGGATATATTCTGAGCAGTGGGATCACTGGATCAAATGGTATATCTATTTCCACTTTTTTACGGAAGTGCCAAATTGCTTTCCAAAGGGTTGCAATCTCGCTGGTGGTTTAGGAGAGTTCCCATCTCTTCACAGCCTCTCCATCATTTGTTGTTTTGTGTTTTTTAGATTACAGCCAATCTTGTTGTGGTAAGATGGTATCTCATTGCAGTTTTGCTTTGGATTTCTCTGATTTCTAGTGATCATGTGTAATTCTTCATGTGTCTTTTAGCTGCCTCGATGTCTTCTTTGGTGAAGTGTCTGACCATCTCCTTTGCCCATTGCTTCATTGGATTATTTACCTTTTTCTTGTTGGTATTTTGCAGTACACTGTAGATTATGAAGATCACACATCAGTCCGACATGTAGTTGCCAAATATTTTTTCCCATTCTGTAGGTGGTCTTTTAATTCTTTTGATAAAGTCTTTGGGTGAATAAAAGTATTTGATTCTCAGTAGTTCCCATTGATCTATTTTCTCATTTGTTGAACATGCTTTCCTTGTCAGATTTTCAAGTCTAAGCTGTGTATTAGAATTTCCACTGTTGACCCTATTTTTTCTCTCATGATCTTTATTGTTTTAGGCTTGATATTTAGGTCTTTGGTTCATATTGAGTTAGTTTTTGTGTAAGGTGTCAGATATGGATCTTGTTTCAATTTTTTGGAGATGGAGATCCAATTTTGCCAACACCATTGGTTACAGACACTGTCTTCACCCCATTTCAAGTCTTAGGGCCTTTGTCGAATATTCACTATTCGTAAGAGGATGGTGGCACTTCTGGGGTCTCAACTCTCTTCCATTGGTCTATATGTCTCTTTTTGTACCAATACCAGGCTGTTTTGACTACTGTGGCAGTGCAATAGATTCTAAAGTTGGGTAGTGTGAGGTCTCCTTCTATGTTCTTCTTCAGTAGTGCTTTACTTGTCTGGGGTTTCTTCCCTTTCCAAACAAAGTTGTTGATTTCTTTCTCCATGTCAATAAAAAATGACACTGGAATTTGTACTGGGATTGCATTGTATATGTAGGTCAATGTTAAGCCTCCCTATCCATGAGCAGGGTGAAGGTTTCTTCATTTATATCTCTTTTGGTTTCTTGAAGTAAGGTCTTGTAGTTCTCTCTGTATGGATCTTTTATTTCTGTAGTTAGATTTATTCCTAGGTATTTTGTCTTCTTAGGGGCTATAGTAAATGGTATTGATTTGGTAATTTCTTCTTTGGTAATCTCTTCATCGGTGTAAAAGAATCCTATTAATTTACCTACGTTTATCTTACATCGTGATACTTTACTGAACTCTTCTGTTAGTTCTAGTAGTTTACTTATGGATTGTTTAGGATTCTCTGCATATATGATTGTATCATCTGCAAATAGGGAGGTTTTTACTCCTTCTTTGCCAAAGCAGATGCCCTTTGTTTCTTTGTGTTGTCTGATTGCTCTGGCTAGAACCTCCAGTACAGTGTTCAATAGAAGTGGCAAGAGTGGGCATCCTTGTCTAGTTCCTGTTCTCAAGGGGAATTCTTTCAGTCTCTCTCCATTCAGGATGATATAGGCAATTGGTTTTGTGTAGATGCTCCTTACTGCACTGAGGAATTTCCCTTATATTCCTCCTTTGCTGAGAGTTTATAGCATACATGGGTGTTGGATTTTGTCAAATGCCTTCTCTGCATCAATGACAAAACCAGGTGATTCTTATCATTTGTGTTGTTTATGGAATTGATCATATTGATTGCTTTCCATCTAGCTTGATGAGTGATATTGATCTGTAATTTTCTTTTTTTGTGGGATCTTACCCTGACTTTGGTGTCAGAGTTATGCTGGCTTCATAGAATGAATTTGGGAGTATTCTATCCTTTCCTGTTCTGTGAAAAGCCTCAGTAGTATTGGAATTAACTCCTCTCTGAACTTTTGGTAAAATTCTCTCGTGAAGCCATCTGGGCCAGGACTTTTGGGGGTTGGTAGTTTTTTTTATTATTTTTTCCATCTCTTCCTTTGTGATGAGTTTATTCAGTTGTCCTACTTCTTTAGATAATTTTGGTAGGTGATAGGAATCTAAAAATTTGTCCATTTCCTCTAGGTTTTCTTTCAGTTTTGTTAATTTTTTCAGTTCTTCTATTTTCTAATTTATTTAGTTCTGCTCTAATCTTTATTACCTGTTTCATTCTAGTATGTGAGAGGTTCCTCTGTTGCTCTTTCTACTTGTTCAAGCTGTTGGGTTAATTTGTTTATTTGGGTCCTTTCTTCATTCCAGATGTGTGCATTTATAGAGATAAATTGACCTCTGGGCATTGCTTTTGTTGTATCCCATGGGTTATGGCAGGATGTGTTTTCATTCTCATTGGATTCTATAAATTTCTTTATTTCATCCTTGATTTCTTCTATAGCCCACTGATTTTAGAACAAGGTATTGTTCAGTTTCCATGCATTCAAATTTCCAACTGTATTTTTTCTGCCCTTGATTTCAACTTTTATGGCTTTATGGTCTGAGAAAATGCTTTGCAATAATTCAGTGTTTTGGATTTTGTTGAGACTTGCTTTATGTCCTAACTCATGGTCTATTCTGGAAGGTATTCCATGTGCATTGTGGAACAAGATGTACTTATCTGTTGATGGGTAAAAAGTTCTGTATATGCCAATGAGGTCTAGTTGGTCAACTGTCACAATCAGATCTTCTGTATCTTTACTGAGATTTTTTCTGGATAATCTGCCCATCACTGAAAGTGGAGTGTTGAAGTCTCCAACTATTATTGTGGAGTTATCTATCTCATTTTCCAGTATTGTCAGTGTTTGTTCAATGTGTTTAGATTCTCTGGTATTGGGTGCATAAATATTTAATGTTGTCATGCCCTGCTTATGTATTGAATCCTTCAGCAATAAATAGTGACCATCCTTGTTCATGATGGTGGATTTTACATTAAAGTGTATTTTATCTGAGATTAGTATTGCCACTCCTGCTCTTCCCTGTATGTTGTTGGCTTGGTATATATTTTTCCATCCTTCAATTTTCAGTTTGTTCATATCTTTGAATCTAAGATATGTTTCTTGTACACAACATAAAGACAGATTGTGCCTTTTGAGCTAGGAGTTCACTCCTAGGAGTTCACTCACTGTTTATTGGAGTATTCATTCTGTTTAAATTCGATGTAATTATTGATAGGTGTGTGTTTTTTTGCTGTCATTTTGATGCCTTTATTTTTCTGTTGTTGATGTTTTCTAAATTGCTGTTCATATTCTATTCTGAATCAGTCATCTTTATGAGTTCACTTTTCATCTTTTTCAGTGTTGATTTTTCATTTGTTGAGACTCCTGTATTATGTTTGTTGTTTTGATCTGTCACATTGTTATTTTGCTGGGTGGCTACCCGTATGATCCCATTTACTATTCTAAATTTAAACTTGGCCTTAACTTCTTCATATATATTGTTTATTTCCTCTCCATTGAAAAGGTTGTAACTATTGTAATATATCCCTCTTTTCAGTGTGATGATGTCATAGTTTCATGATGTGATCATTGGTTCCCTCTTTTAGTACTGTAGCTTTGACTGAGCTTTGTGACTTCCCTAACTGGGTAGGATTCTGGATGCTGTGTCCTGCATTGCCTTCTTAAGTATACACTTAATAGTTTTGTTTTCCTAAGCAATGGGCTTCTTTCAGTATTTCTCACGGTTTTGGTTTGGTTTTTGCAAAGTCTTTAAGCTTGTGTTTATCTGTGAATGTCTTCATTTCATCTTCATATTTGAGAGATAATTTTGTAGGATATATAATTCTTGATTGTAAGTTTATTTCTCCTTTGAGGCTTTGAAAGTGTCATCCCACTGCCTCCTTGCCAACATTGTTTCTGCCAAAAAGTCAGATAAAAACCTACAGGGCTTCCCTCTGAATGTTAGCTTTGCTTTAAGCCTCGCTGCCTTTAAGAGCTGCTGTTTATGTTTCATTTTATTAATCTTGATTATACTCTGTGTTGGTGTCTTTCTTTGGGGGTCTGTTTTTATGGTGTTTGATATTCCTCTTGGTCATCTATGTTTTCTTATTTCATAATTTCGGTGAAGTTTTCTGTCAGCATCTGTACAACAATACTCTCTGTACTTTCAGCTATCTGTCCTTGCTCAGGACCTCCAATCATTCATAAATTATTATTCTTAACATAGTACCTCATGTTTCTTAATGCTTCTTCATTTTTCTTATTTCTTTTCTCTGATTTCTCCTCATAAATGTTGATGTCAGTTAGTCTATCCTCAAGATCACTAACTGTGGCTTTCTGCTCCTCAATTCTGCTGTTTTTGTGTTGGATTGAATTGTCTAATTCTGTAATTTTATTATTGATCTGCTGGACTGCAGACTGCTGATGTCCATCAGTTCAAATAGCTTGCTTAATTTTTCATTTTTTCAGCTGTGTTTTGTTTAATCTCCAGGAGGGCTCTATATATATGTCTGATATTTCAGAAAGGCTTCTTCATCTGGGTTTTTTTTTAATTCTTTATTTTAAGAGTTTTCCAGAGCCATGGTGGACTTTAAAAAAAAAAAAAAAAAAGTTTCGCTATTGATTGTTGCCTTTGTGCCGTGTAGAACCTATTACGTTTGTCTGGTGTTTCCTTAACAGCAGCTGAAGTGTAATACTAAGAGGAAATTTGGTGATCAGCCACCTCTGTGTACTCTTGATACTGGCCACAGGTGGACTCTCTGGGGTGGCAGGCTCTGCCTCCTGGCTGGCAAAATGGTGCTCTACTTATGGAGTCACTGGGTGCTATCAGCCAATGCTATTAGGTGAATCAGTGAAGATTGGAAGAGATGCTGCCAAGTGCTCAGCAGTCAGTTCTCCAGTTGGTCTTATTTTAAAAAGTTACTTTTTTCCAGTCTAAGAGCTGTCCAACAGCTGAAGTAAGTCAGGTCCTCAGGTGTAGGAGGCCCCACCTTCCAGCTGACACTGAAAGCACCTCATAGAACATACCCATATGCTATGACATGATTCAGAGTAGGGGGGGTTATGGCCTTGCTGCCATCTTGTACCAGGCCCCGCCCATACCTCTAGGCACTAGTGTCCTAAACACAGCTTTTCTGCTGGAGAATCACTTGTGACTCTACCTCCCAGCTGACCAAATTGCTGTCCTATTCAAGCTGCCCTGCCTGCCTTGAAATAGCAGAATCTATTGTGCAACTTAGAAAAGAGAGGGTGGAGGGACAGTGGTGCCCTCACTCAGCAGCCAGGCTCTAAATATGTGGCTATCCCAAGCACAGTCTATCTGCTGCACTATATGCTATTTACTTAAGCACTACAGTTCAGCACATTAGCCACTTCATGCCCCACCCCACCTCTCAGATAACACAGAACACATCACTGTCTGCAGTCCTTCAGATGGTGAGTCAGCAGAAGCAGGAGTGAGCATGCTTCTGCCCTCGTCTTTGAGAGAGGTGGTTATCCCCTTACTGGTCTAATCTGAGAGGTGGTTATCCCCTTACTGGTCTAATCTGACAACCCTGTGACAGATCCTAGGGCTCCCCAGATGTCTATGTTGCTCCATTCAATTATCATTCCAGGCCTTTGTTTTCAGAGGGATTGGAGGAGGCATGTGTCTAGTCAGCCATTGGGGCCCACCTGTGTTGCCTAAAATTAACAAGGAATGTGCAGAGAGTCAATTTATGGAGCAAGGAACAATAATTCATTCAAGGAATGATGGCAAAAATGTGAAGATGTTGCATCTAGGGGAACAAGATTGTGGCAGGAAATTAAATTCAGATGCATTGAGTGATGTAAGAAACACTGAGAGTTGACGGAGCCGCCCTGGGTGAATGTAAAAAGGCAGAACAGTAGGGTAAAGGACCAGCCTTGGGGCAGCAGAGTAACAGACAGCAGAGCAGAGGACCATGCATATAGGCACAGGCACAGGAGAGACTACAGTCCCAGGAGTCAAGAAAGATTAGAGGGTCCAAATAACCAAAGCCCTGTTGATGTTGGGTCAGTTTTGACTCATAGCAACTCTAGAGAGTTCAAAAACCAAATTCATTGCCATGGAGTTGATTCCATCTCGTAGCGATCCTGTTGGATAGAGTAGAACTGTTCCATTGGGTTTCCAAGGAACAGCTGGTAGATTTGAATGCCAATCTTTTGGTTAGCAGCCATAGCATTTAACTACTACACCACCATGGTTTCCACAGAAGATCCAGAGAGAGTCGGTATATTTCAGACAGTTCAAATGAGAACTAAAAAGTAGTCTGTATTCCCTTACCAATTACAGACTCCTTAGTGGGCTTCTAGATCTATGCGGTAGGAGGCTTTGGTACTACATATGCAGTTCATGTAGGTTTGGGGAGCCTTCTTCGTGAGTGATCACTTCACCAACCACATCTTTCAAAACTTTAAGTTCCTCCATACTACTTCATCTCTATAACCTGCCAAGACACAATCATCTCATTTTTCCAAATACTATTTTCATTGTTCATGATTAGCGTGGTGGAGAATGGGAATTTCAGAACACTTAATTGTGCTCTTAATAAATCTCTATATGAATCAAGAGGACGTCATGTGAGCAGAACAAGGGGACACTACATGATTTAAAGTCAGGAATGGTGGGTGTCAGGGTTGTATCCTTTTACCATACTTTTTCAATCTGTATGCTAAGCAAATAATTCGAGAAGATTGATTATACAAAGAAGAAAAAACATCAAGATTGGAGAATGACTCACTAACAACCTGCATTACACAGATGACACCACCTTACTTGCTGGAAGTGAAGAGGTTTTGAAACACTTACTGATGAAGATCCAAGACCACAGCCTTCAGTGTGGATTACAGCTCAACATCAAGAAAACAAAAATTCTCACAACTGGACCAGTAAGTAACACAGTCATAAATGGAGAAAAGATTGAAGTTGTCAAACATTTCATTTTACTTGGGTCCTCAATCAATGCCCACAGAAGCAGCAGTCAAGAAATCAGAAGTCACACTGCATTGGGAAAATCTGCTGCAAAGGATCTCTAGAAAGTAATGAGAAGTAAAGATGTCACCTTGAAGACTGAAGCACGCCTGACCCAAGCTGTAGTATTTTCATTGCATCATATGCGTGCGAAAGCTGGACAATGAACAAAGAAGACAGAAGAAGAATTGAGGAAGGTGACTTGCAGTGTTGGAGAAGAATGTTGAATGTACCATGGACTACCAAAAGAACAAACAGCTGTGCTCTGGAAGAAGTACAACCAGAGTGCTCCTTGGAAGCAAAGATGGCAAGACTATGTCTTACATACTCTGGACATGTTGTCAGAAAGGATCAGTCCCTTGAGAAGGACATCATTCTTGGTAGAGTGGAGGGTCGGCGAAAAAGAGGAAGACTCTCGACAAGATGGATTGAAACCGTGGCTGCATCAGTGGGCTTAAGCATAAAAACAATTGTGGACATGGCACAAGACCAGACAGTGTTCGTTCTGTTGTTCTTACGGTCACTGCGAGTTGCAGCCAACTCAACAGCACCTAACAACATCAACAAGATTTTCACTGTAGGAGAAAGGAAATGAATAAATAAACCTAGAATCAAAGTTACACTAATACAACAGTTCTTTAAGATGGTTCAGTAAAAATACTCTGCTAACTTTTTTAAATCATCTAATTAAAAAAAAAAGGAAGTATAAAATGTTAAAATGTCCAAAATTTAAAATGAAGGTGAAAGTCATATTCTAAGACTTAGGGATCAACTTTTGTTTTTCTACTTACAAAGTTTCTATAATAAAACACACTGAAAACATAAAAAAAACTCTGAAAGAACACTTCTTTTATTGACCTCCACTCTTGCGCCTTTTTTAAATAAAGACCAGCATTGTGAATTTTCTAAAAGTCATAAATTATTTTGATATGTTTTAGTAATGTGCTAACCACATGTTTAATATGAGTAAAATATGACTAAAAATTTTATGTGTTGTTCTTGGAAAAAAATGAGTTTTCTACTTATATCTAACATAAACCAGTGTATTGTTTTTAAATATAACATTCAAAAATGTCATACTTAACTGTTTGAAATTGTATGTGGTTATTTGTATTAAAAAAATATTCTACATATAATAGCTGTGCATTAAAATATATATAAAAAAGAAAAAATTAGATTCAAGGAAAGCCAGTTGGTCTGCAGTCTTGTTAGAATGATGCATAAAAATAGTACAGCAAACGCTATTTATTTCCATCTGGCTGACAGACCTGAAACACAGCTCAGGGAATCCAAACACCAGGGGCCATGGGGCTTAGTTATTAAGAATTCTTGGATATCGTGATGCTGAAATGTTCACACATCTTAAAAATCAATTTCTCCAAATGTTAAATGTAAAAGATGACTGATGACATATAGTTATTTTGGTATTGCACATAAAAACAAAATTGTCTTTGGCAACAGAGTAACAAGAAGACACATCAATATAATTTTCTTTATTAAAAATAAGATATTTAATTAGATTATAAAAATCCTCCAGATTACTGGATTTGAAGCATCTAATTCCTTTTATCTAACATGGAAGTAATCAGATGTCGTAATCAGAAACTGTGTGTTTTAGCAGTGTTCCACAATTGTTATTTAAAGAAAGGAAAAGAGGAAGGAAATGATTTTGAGTACAGGACCAGACAATGTTTCACTCTGTTGTACATAGATAGGGGGGCTACGAGTCAGAATTGACTAACAATAACAGCAACAGTGCAGAGCAAACTGCTTGTGTCATCCAGGGCTATGCAAAACAAACTAAATCCATTGTCACAAAGTCAAATCTGATTCATGATGACCCTATATGATAGAGTAGAACTGCCTTATAGGGTTTCAAATACTGTAATTTTTGATGCTGAAACAGATAGCCACATCTCTTTTATGAGGAGCTGCTGATTGTTTGAATGGCTGAACTTCTGGTTAGCCACTGAGCAGGTTAACCAAATACAGGGCCCCGCAAACTTAATTGTTCTAAGTGCTACACACCTCATTGCTGAATATCACCACAGTCACCTTTGAAGTACTCCTCTTGAGAAGGTATGCATTGATGCCAGCACCTAAGCTACCCTTCAAAGCAATTTTGAAACTCTTTCGGGAATGACCATTGTGCATGGTGGCAGGGGGCAAGTTCAAGACCTTAACTGTATAGTAATCTGTGAGGAAGCTTTTACCTAGCAAACAAATAACTGTATTAGAACATCCTCCCTAGTCACCTGATCTGGCCCCCAGTGACTTTTTTCTTTACCCAAAGATAAAGCAAATATTGAAAGGAGGACATTTTGATGACATTCAGGACATCAAGGGTAATTAATACAATAACAGCTCTGATGGCCATTCTAGCACAAGATTTCCAAAATTGCTTTGAAGGGTGGACTAGGTGCTGGCATCGGTGAATAATTTCCCAAGGGGAGTACTTCAAAGGTGACCATAGTGATATTCAGCAATGAGATGCTTAGCACTTTTTCTAGAAGTACTTCATGAACTTGTCAGATCTCATACATACAATTTGCGGATATTGATATCACATTTGATCTTTACTCTTCATTCTTTGATTTCTGTACTTGTCAATTTTCTACAATGAACAACTAATACTGTAGCAAACAGAAAAAAAAATTTATAAACAGAAAAAAAATAAGACGAAGTTTTGTTGCCCAGCTATCCTTACTCTCAGGCTGTAACTTTGAAGAAAAGAGCATGTGAGGCTCAACCAGCATTCCAGCGAGGGATTTATGACTTGGCCTGTACTCATAAAATGTTTAAGTAACTTGCTTTGAGCTGAGACAAGCACTTGTATCCCAGGTTAGGTAGAGGAATGTTTGGACAGTCATCAGAGAGGGCCGCCACAGAGTGCTGCTGGCAGCAGACAGAGCTTCTCTGTGGGCCTGCTTGGCCCCAGGAAGTATAGGCCCATTTATCTGTCTTCAGACTTCATACGTGTACCGTGAACCTGTCCTGAACTCTGTCCTCCATCAACAAGCATGCAGCCTTGGTGCCTCTAGCCTTTTTCATCTTCCCATTTCTAAATCCTTTTAGAATGAAGCCCAGATATACCTCCAGCTTGGTAGCATGACTCAAACTTGTCACTTCCTTGCTAGACTCTTAGCATCTTTGTAAATACAGCCATCAGACAAGGTAAGTGCGCTACCACCCTATGGGCCTTCCCTGCCCTAAAGGAAGCAGGGAGAATAATCTACATTCTTTTTTTTAAGCAATTGCCTGTGTCAGGCTTTAACATACACATTTTATTTCATATAACCCTTGTGGTGATGTTGTGAGGAGAGTTTCTCCCTAACTTTCACTGAGGAGGACAGAAAGCAAAGCCAGAGAAACTTCATCTGTAAGCACCCATTCCTCAGGCAGGGGCAGGATCTCAGAGTACCTGCAGAGTCCCCCTACTCCTTGGGACTCCCTTATCAAGAACAGAATTTCTGACAACAGCTCTGCCTTCCATGAAAGGGCTCCCAGGCTACAGGTAACATCTAACACACCTGAATACTCTGTCTCATATTTGGAAACAGGTCACCTTCACCTAATACCTGAGTGCCCTCCCCAAGTTAGCTGGTAGACCAAGAGTAGGTGACTACCCCAGCCACACATGTGATGAGGTTAGAACTATTCACCAGGTCCAGACCATGGCTCTTTCTCTACCACAAGCAAACATGTTTAAGAGCAATGCTGAAGACTAAAGCACTGTCACTAGTGGGTTTTCAACTCTGTTTTGAGCTTTTAAAATTTTCAAACACACACTTTATTCCCAGCAATAATTTCTCAAATCATTAATCTGCTTAATAACAGTGTCCACAGTTAAAGATAAGTTTTAGAGTAGAGACCACCAGTTAAAATGCGCTGGACGATAATCTTTCAAATGCTCGTCTTTCTGTAAGCACTTCCAAGGTAGGCAATTGCTTCTGTAAGTATTCATAAAAAGCTGAAGTGTTTCCTTGGAAATGCAAGTTTACTTTAACTGAGCCTTAAACATCCTTGGAAGTTAAATCTTTAATCAAAGTAATTTATTCTCACTAACATAAGAGTGTGAAGATGTGGCTTGTTATGTGAACCCCAACAACGTCTTTGCACAGAAGCCTCTGACCAGCAGGGCCTGTGGCTGATGTGACACAACTCAAAATGAGAAGAAACAGCTGCAAACATCCATAAATAATCTCGTCATGGACTGTACAAATTATGAATCTAGGAAATTTGTAATTCATGGAAAATGAAATGGAATGCATAAAGATCAATATGCTAGGCATTAGTGAGCAGAAATGGACTGATAGAGGCAACTTTGAGTCTGGAAATCATATGGTCCACAATGCCAGGTATGACAAATTGGAGAAGAATGGCTTTTCATTTATTTTCAGAAAGAACACTTCAAGATCTATCCTGAAGTACAATACTGTCAGTGGTAGGATAACATTCATAAGCCTGCAAGGGAGATTATTTAATACAATTATTATTCAGAAACACACACCAACCACTAATACTCAAGATGAAAAAATGAAAATTTTTTACTAACTTTGATAGGCTGAATGCAGAAGTTGGAAGTGGTAGCATATGATCAGAAACCAAAGGTACCACAGAAAGACATTGAAGCTGTACTGAAGGGACTGGCAAAGAAACAAGGCTCCAGGAATTGATGGAATATCAATTGAGACATTTCAACAAACAGATGCAGCTCTGGACGTGCTCACTCATCTATGCCAAGAAATTTGGAGGAAAGCTACCTGGCCAACTGACTGGAAGAGATCCATATTTATGCCCATTCCAAGAAAGGTGATCCAACCAAAGTGGAAATTACCAAATAATATCACTGATATCACACACAAGTAAAATTCTGCTCAGATCATTCAAAAGTGACTACAACAATATATTGACAAGTAATTGCCAGAAATTGAACCTGGGTTCAGAATAGGACATGGAACCAGGGATATCATCACAGATGTCAGATGGATCTTGGCTGAAAGCAAAGAATACCAGAAAGATGTTTACTTGTGTTTCATTGACTATGGAAAAGCATTCAACTGTGTGGATCATACTAAATTATGGCTAATGTTGTGGAGAATGGGAATTCCAGAACACCTAATTGTGCTCTTAAGGAACCTGTGTATGGATCAAGAGGCAGTTGTGTGAACAGAACAAGGGAACACTGCATGGTTTAAAGTCAGGAAAGGCGTGTGTCAGGGTTGTATCCTTTCACTACACCTTTTCAATCTGCCTGCCAAGCAAATAATCTGAGAAGCTGGATTATACAAAGAAGAATGAGGCATCTAGATTGGAGGACAACTCACTAACAACCTGCATTATACAGATGGCAACACCTCACTAGCTGGAAATGAAGAAGATTCGAGACATTTACTGATGAAGATCAAGGACCACAGCCTTCAGTATGGATTGCACCTCAACATCAGTAAAACAAAAGTCCTCACCACTGGATCAGTAAGAAACATTGTCATAAATGGAAAAAGGATTGAGGTTGTTAAAGGTTTCAGTGTACTTGGGTCCACAATCAATGCCCTCAGAAGCAGCAGTCAAGAAATCAAAAGACACATTGCACTGGGAAAATCTGCTGCAAAGGACCCCTTCAAAGTATTGAAAAGTAAGGACGTCACCTTGAAGACTAAAATGCACCTGACCCAAGCCATGGTATTTTCAATCACATTATATGCATGCAGAAGATGGACCATGAACAAAGAAGACAGAAGTAAGACTGAAGCCTTTGAATTGTGGTGCTGGAGAAGAATGTTGAATGTATGACGGACTACCAAAAGAACAGCTGTGTTCTGGACGAAGTACAACCAGAGTGCTCCTGGGAAGCAAAGATGGCAAGACTGTGTCTTACATACTTTGGACGTGTTGTCAGGAAAAGATCAGTCCCTTGAGAAGGACACCATGTTTGGTACAGTGGAGCATCAGTAAAAAAGTGGAAGACCCTGTACAAGATGGACTGATACAGTGGCTTCATCAATGGGCTTAAGCGTAAAAATGATTGTGGACATGGTGCAAAACCGGGCAGTGTTTCATTCTGTTGTTCACAGGGTCACTGTGAGTCGGAACCGACTCAAAAACACCTAACAACAATAACTGAAAAAGAGGAACACAATGGGAGGCTCCACACTACCCGACTTCAGAATCTATTACACTGCCACAGTAGTCAACAGCATGGTACTTGTACAAAAAGAGACATATAGACCGATAGAACAGAGTTGGTACCGCAGGGATTCCACCATCCTCTTATGAACAGTCTATATTCAACAAAGGCCCTAAGATTGTAAACTGGGGCAACAACAACCTCTTGAACACATGGGGTTGGCAAAATTGGATATCTGTCTGCAAAAAACTGAAACAAGATCCATGTCTCACACCTCACACAAAAACTAACTCAAAAGAGATCAAAGACCTATATATCAAACTTAGAACGATAAAGATCATGCAAGAAAAAATGAGGTCAACAATGGAAGGTTTTTTTTTTTTTTCGCTTATAAAATGCACAGGCTTTTTTTTTTTTTTTTTATTTAACATGACTGAGTAAAAATGCACATTCCCGTGTAAATTTACATACCCACCTACATGCAGCTTCCACTGCTCTCCCTGTCCAGTGACTGCACACTATTCCTGTCTGCTCCATACATGTCTCTTCCTCCCAATAGCCTCATTTCTGCTCCTTTCTACCCACTCTCCTTCCTCCAGCCAGAGGTCAGCAGGATGATATCCTATAGATGTATAGAATCATAAAGTGCAACCAATATATGGTCACTCTGCATTGCCAAGTCCAATTCATTCCTGTCCAAAGAGTGGACCTTCATTATAATTTATAGGTAAGGGCAGCATCAGAGCCGGGGGCCATGCTCTCAGGGGAACCCTGAAACTGCTGGACCATCAATTGAGGTCTTTTAGTGGAGATCTCAGGATGCACCTCTTTTTATTCTTGTGTTGCCATTGAGACTTCACCTAGCGAGCTCCATCGTGGCTATCACTGGTGGTGGCCGGGCACCATCCAGTTCTTCCGGTCCCAAGTCAATGAAGGCACCCACTCTTGTGGGTCTCTCTGTCTTCTAGGTTGTCTTTACCTCATGTCATTTTGGTCCTCAGTGAGCATCCATTCCTGCTGAGTTGGGACCATTTGCTGTGTCCTCGGATGGCAGCTTGGCAGCTTTTAAGACCCCAGATGCCACTCACCAATGTGGGGTGCAGAGAGCTCTCTTAGCAAAACGCTAGTTGTGCCAATTGGCCTCGATTTCGCCTAAGAGCATGGTCCCCTGCCCCCTGCCCCAGCTACTCTATCCTTGCAATATTGGGTTAAGATGGAAGGAGTACTCAAGTTATGCTGAAGTCCACTTAATGTTGTTTTTGTTTCTAATGTGTGCTATCACCGCTTTCTCCCAACCAGATTTCTAGCAACTATCTAAACTAAACTCTCCCCACCTCGCCCTCCCTCCCTCCCCTCCCTTGCGGGTTTCAAAGAGTCTTTTCTTCTATACACAAGTCTGTTTTTGAGATCTTATTGTAGAGGTCTCATACAGTATTTGTCCTTTTGTCGCTGACTACTTTCACTCAACATAATGTCTTCCAGTTGAAACCAGGTTAGGAGATGTTTCCTGGAATCATTATTCTTTATCATTGTGTAGTGAACAATGGAAGTTTTAATACACAGCTTAGACAGACTTCAAAATCTGACAAAGCACAATCAACAGAAAATAGATAAATGGGAACTACTAAGAATCAAACACTTCTGCTCATCCAAAGACTTTATCAAAAGAATTAAATGACCACCTACAGAATGGGAAAAAAAAATTGGGCAACTACATGTCAGACTGACATCTGATCTCCATAATCTATAAGACATTGCAAAATATCAACAAGAAAAAAGTAAATAACCCAATTAAGTGATGGGCACAGGAGATGGACAGACACTTCACCAAAAAGGACATCCAGGCAGCCAAAAGACACTTGAGGAAATGCTCACAATCACTAGCTATCAGAGAAATACAAATCAAAACTACAATGAGATACCATGTTACCCCAGCAAGGTTGCCATTATTCCAAAAACACAAAACAACAAATACTGGAGAGGTTTTGGAGATATCAGAACTCTCCCACACTGCTGGTGGGATTGCAAGATGGTACAACCTCTTTGGAAAACACCTTGGTGCTTCCTTGAAAAGCTGGAAATAGATATACTATTTGATGCAGTAATCTCACTGCTCAAAATATATCCTACAGAAACAAAGGCTGTCACACAAACGGGTGCATGCACACAAATGTTCATAGCAGCACAGTCCACAATAGCTAAAAGATGGAGTCAACCTAAATGTCCATCAACACATGAATAGATAAACAAACCGTGGTACATATATTCAATGGAACTCTATGCAATGATAAAAAACAATGAGGATTTTAGGAAGCATCTCATAATCTAGTTTCAACTGTAAGACATTATGCTGAATGAAACCAGTCAGTGACAAAGGGACAAACATTGTATGAGGCTCCTGCTATAAAGACCTAAAAATAGACTCATGTACATAAGAAAAGACTGATGGCTACAAAGGTGGTGAGGGAGGGAGACATCTGGTCCTAGATCAGACAGCTGATTGAAATTTGTTTAGGCCAAAGCAGTAATAGCACGCAGAAGGAAATAATGAACTTAACTGGATTTCACCATAAACTGAAAGCTCTTGTGATCTCAACCCAATATTGCAAGGATAGAATAGCAGGGGTGGAGTCTGAGCACCATGCTCTTGGGAGACATCGAGGCCAATTGGAATAGCTAGCTTATTGCTAACAGAGTGTTCTGTACCACATACTGGTGAGTGGCATCTTGGGTCTTAAAAGCTAGCAAGCTGTCATCTGAGGTGCATCACATGCTCCCAACTCATCTGGAACAGGTGATCACCAAGAACAACAAAGACAAGAAGAAAAAAGAGCTCAGGAGACAGAAGGACCCATGTGAATGAGTGATTGTATCAACACATGACCGGAAGAACCAGATGGTGCCTGGCCATAACCAAAGGCGGCCATGATGGGGCACACAATGTTGCATCCCTGTGGCAACATAAGAAAAAGAGGGATACAGCTCAAGAACTCTACTAAAAGACCACAGTTGATGATCTGACAGCCTGGGGTATCCCTTAGGAGCTTGGTCCCTAGACCTGCTCCTGCCCCTGTCCTGAAAACACTACTGAAGTCAACTCTTCAGACAAAAATGGACTGGACTGAGGGATACAATGTGTGACCATATGGTATGTGTACTTTACTGTTCTGTGCATTCATAGGAGGCTGTCCTACTGGTCTGTTTCTAGAGTGGAGAGAAGAGGATGGAGTAGAGGGGACAGGAGCTTGTTAAGAGGATACAACAAAGTATACAATGAAAAAGAGAAGTATGCTTTCACCAGGCAAGTAGAGCAGAAGAAGCTGAAAATAGGCAGGCATGCAAAATTAATGTGGATTGTATGCTTTCACTTAATCACAATAAATTTAAAAAAAAAAATCAAATATTACCACATATCTACCACAACAGATAAAATAAAAAATGATAACAACATCAAATGCTGGCAAGGATACTAAAATATTAGATCTATCATATATGACTGCAGAGAACATAAAACAGTGCAGCCACTCTGGTACTTGCTTTGATTAACTGAAATATTTCTAGCATTTATTCTTTAACAGTAATGTCTTCAAATCAGTCTTTATGGAAAATCTGAGGTTATTCAACACTGCCTATCACCCAGTACCTCTCTAGGATCCCCTGGAGAACACTAAGAATACAATGCCCAGCGTTTTAACTCAGCACCAAAGTCACTCCTGAGGTTCACGCTTCAGCCAAAGATGAGACAGGCCTACACAACAAACAGTAATGCAAGTAGTTTAACCATGTAAATGAAACTAAATGAGCATACCAGCCCAGGGGCAAGCATAAAAAGGCAGGAGGAGTCTGGGAAGCTGCATGAACGGAAATGGGGAACCCAAGGTCAAGAAGGAGAAAGTGTTAACTCATTTTGTGGTTAATAATCAATGTCACAAAACAATGCTTGTATTAGTTAATAGGAAACTAATATGTTCTGTAAACTTTCTCCTAAAGCACAGTAACACTAATAATAACACTAATAAAATATCCATACCGTGTCTGGCAGTCCTCACCTAATGCAACTGGAGAAAGCCAGGCAACAGAAAGCAGTAACGACTCTAGAGATTCTAAAGAGCAACAGAGCATGAAACTGCAGAGTCCTAGCAATTTATTTTGATGTATAAGACCCCTCAGGACCAGGCATCAATCATCCCTTGTGTTGTGAATTGAATTGTGTCCCCCTAAAACATGTATAACAATTTGGCTGGGCCAGTATTTTGTGATTGTCTTCCATGTGTGATTTTTGTATGCTGTAAATCCTAATCTCTGCCTGTGACTAATAAATTGGATTATGTCAAAGAGAATTAGGATAAGACTATAACAATCTTGCTAAAATCACAGTCCTATAAAAGGAGTTTCCCAAGAGTGGCTTTCATCACCTTTCATCTTTTTATCCTAAAAAATAGGTAAAAGGAAAGAGAAGCAAACAGAGTTGGAGATCTCATACTATCAACAGCACCAAGAGCATATCAATCCTTTGGACCTGAGGTTCCTATGCCAAAATGCTCTCAAACCAAAGAAAGACTGATGCAACACAAGGAACTTCTTCCAGAGCCAACAGAGAAAATACATTCCCCTGGAGCCAGCACCCTGAATTTGAACTTGTAGCCTACTCGGCTGTGTAAAAATAAACTTTCCTTTGTTAAAGCCCTCCACTTTGAGTATTTCCGTTAGAGCAGTACTAGATGCCTAAGACATCTTGTCCTCATTCATGTCTTCCACTCCCAGACTTCCGGTTAGCAGATGTATCGCTTAACTAGCATGCCACCAGGGTTTCCATCTTAAGGTGAAGACACTCAAAAGGCACAATGGCTATTGTAATGGACTCGATCATACCAACAATTATAAAGATGATACAGGACCAGACAGTGTTTTGTTCTACTGTTCACCAAGTCTCCATGAGTCTAAATTAGCTCGATGGCATCTAACAACAACATGTATTACAGTACAACACTAAACAGTCATTGCAACACAGTAATCATTACAGCAGCTATCACGTATTAGATCCTTACTATTTCCAGGAATGGTGCAAAAGTTTTCACAAACTGTGTGTGTATGTAACTTTTAAAGCTTGGGGTCATTTTTAAAAGTATTTTACCAATGTCAAAAAGAAAAGTGCAAAAGGGAAAAATTTCATTGAGAAGAAAGTTCACAATGAAATTAAATGTTGTTGTTCTTAGTTGCCATTGATTCTGACTCATAGCAAATGAACCCATGTATAGCAGTATCCCCACAATTGTTGCTATGTTTGACCTCACTGGTACCACTACTATGTCAGTCCACCTCATTGAAGGTCACCCTCTTTTCTGCTGTCCCTCTGCTTTACTAACCATGATGTCGTTCTCCAGGGATTGGTCCATCCTGATAACATGCCCAAAACGAGTGAGACAAAGTCTCACCATCCTCACTTTTAAGGAGCAATCTGGCAGTACCTCTTCCAAAATAGGTTTGTTCATCCACCTGGCAATATTCTTTGTCAACACTGTAATTCAAATGCATCAATTCTTTTTTAGCCTTCCTTTTTCATTGTCCAGTTTTTGCATACATATAAAATGACTGAAAATATCATGGCTTGGGTCAGATGCACCTTAGTCACCAAAATGACACCTTTGCTTTAAATACTTTAGAGTTCTTCTACAGTGGATTTGCCCAGTGTAATATATCACTTGATATAGTCACTGCTGATTCCAGGGCATTGATTGTGGATCCAAGCAAAATGAAATCCTTGACAACTTTGATATTTTCACTATTTATCATGATGTTTCTTATTGGTTCAGTTGTGAGGAATTTTGATTTTATGTTGATGTGTAATCCACACTAAAGGCTATAGTCTTCGATCTTCATCAATAAGTGCTTCAAGTTCTCTTCATTTTCAGAAAGCAAGATTGTGCCATCTGCATAATGCAAGTTGATAATGAGTCTTCTTCCAATCCTGATGCCCTTTCCTTCTTCAATTTAGTTCAGTTTCTTGGATTATGTGCTCAGCATACACGTTAAATAAGCATGGGGAAAGGACAGAATCCTAATGCACATCTTTCCTGACTTTAAACCACTCTGTACTCCCTTGTTCTGCTTTAAAGACTGCTTCTTGGTCTATGTACAGATTCCTTGTGAGCACAATTAAGCGTTACAGAATTCCCATCAAAATGTTATCCATCATATGTTATGATATATACTTTGGGATGCATTTACATAGTCCATAAAGTACAGGCACTGCCTTTCTAGTATTTTCTACTTTCAGCAAAGATCCTACTGACATAAGCAATGATATCCCTAGTTCTGTGTCCTTGTCTGAACCTGGGGCTTGACTTTTGGGCAGTTCCCTATTGCAGTTGCTTTTCAACAATCTTTAGCAAATTTTACTTGTGTGTGATATAAAATATGTTGTTAAAAATTTTCTGTGTTCCATTGGGTTATGTTTCTTTGGAATAGGCACAAATATAGATCTAGTCAGTTGGCCATGTATCTGTCTTTCAAATTTCTTGGCATAGATAAGTGAGCAATTCTAAAGTTACATCCATTTATTGAAGCATCTCAGTTGATATTCTGCTACTTTCTGGAGGCTTGTTTTTGGCAATGCCTTTAGTGCATCTTGGACTTATTCCTTCAGTATCATAGGTTCTTGATCATATGCTACCTCCTAAAATAGATGAGGAGTCTTGGTAGCACAGTGGTTAAGAGCTACAGCTGCTAACCCAAAGGTCAGCAGTTCAAATCCACTGGCCTCTCCTTAGAAACCCTATGGGGCAGTTCTACATTTTCCTATAAGGTCACTGTGAGCCAGAGTCAGCTTGGCAGCAATAGTTTTCAGTTCTCCTACCTTCCTTCTTCTTCTGATACTTCCTGTGTCATTCAATATTTTGTCCATAGAAACCTTTACTATTTCAATTCAAAGTTTGAATTTTTTCTTCAGTTCTTTCAACTTGAGAAATGACAAGCATGTCCTTTCCTTTTGGTTTTCTAACTCTAGGTCTTTGTACATTTCATTTGAATGCTATCTTCTCAAGAATCCCTTTGACATCTTCTGTTTAGCTCTTTTACGTCATCATTTTTCCTTTTGTCTTAGCTACTTTCAAAAACAACTTTGTCTTTTCTGACATCCCTTTTGGTAAGAAAATTAAGTTAAAATTAAATTTAGAGTAATTACTTAAAGTTTGTGCGTACAAACTTTATTGATTTCTGATTTTTAAAAGTGAAATAGACTTCGGTCTGCACATACTAGTAATTTTACAAAAAAAAAGAGTATAAAGAAAATAACTGTCTTTACCCACCCCACTTCACCCCCACCTTTCATTGTAGCTCCAAGTCATGTAGAATGTGGATGAAAAACTGAATTCTCTTAAATATATGCACAATATTTAAGGAATTTTTCAGAATGCATAATTCACATTCTGATTGAGGCCACATTTCCACAGCCTCTCCCTAGCAGCATTCTGCCTATTTATTACAAAGGGGCCATTCAGTGAGCTGAAGCTGAGACTGAGCAGGCTGTGCTAGGTCGTGTAGCAGGTAAGAGAGAATTCAGATGTACTTTTTTTTCTACTACCAAGTCCAGTGTTTTATGCTCTATAGCAGAATGTTGATCTCCAAGAAAAGCCAGAGAATCAATTAGCTAATGGTATTATATTCTTCTTTGTAAGCTATCTTCAATCCTTCCTGAAACAAAACAGGCATGCAAATATAAATGCATATCACACTTTAGCTAGCAGATTATTGTATCAAATTTTTATCAGTTACTTTTATCACTCAGACTGTAAGCACTCTGGTCAAATTTGTAACATAAGAGATTGAGTTAGTGGGAAATCTTTTTTTGCAGAATAGCTGGAGAGGTGGAGTTGGTAGGGGTGGAACCACAAAAAATAAATCAGCACAGCCCATACAACTTGCCTTTGACCCTTCTGCTGATACTTTGAGAGGAAGAGCTACACTTGTCTGTATCTATTCTCAGAAGTAATTCCATGCAGGCCCTTAATAACTGCTCAGAATGTGGATAAAAGCAGAGATAAAAAGGCAGAGTAAATAGACACTTCCTACGATCCAACAACAAAGACCCAGAAAAACAACTGAATGGTTTACAAACAACATTCTAGGATCCCTGAACATAAAAGGGAAAGCTGAAAAAAATGAGATTGAGAAACAGGAAAGGAAGAGTAGGTCCAGAAGTACCTAGACGGGCCAGACCTGACACTGCAGGAATCTGCACTCCATGAGAAAATCTGCAACTGCTAGCATGGAGAACAAAGTGGCAGCATTTGAAGAGTATCTTCCTGAGCAGAGAAACTGAGATTCAGAATTTGTGCCTCCAGAATCACAGAAAAATCCCCTTTAATTGTCAAAAGCTAAGTGCTTGAGTTTAACACAGTGGTGAGAATGTAAAACTTTCCTTTGGGCTAAAATTCTCTTCCTTTCCCCAGTGCTTCCCCTGCCCTTCTCTGCACTGCACCAGGCACAAAATTCTGATGCTCTACTTGTGCCAGACTCCTAGACTTGAAGAGGTAACTTTTCAACAAACAGGGGGAAAATAATCTGCCTGCTCCCCTCAGCTGGGAACTCAGGGCAGCAACTGGTGCTTTGCCTAGGCACAGATGGCTGTCAGCCCTCTTTCTTTCCTAGCTGCAAGCAAGTAGCAATGTATGGGTACACCAATCACCTGTGTCCAGTTAAGACTGTAGGGAACAGCCAGCACCATACATTTGGTGACTGACTACCTAGGCCCCTGAGCTGAATACACATAAGAAAACTGAAAGAAGCCCTGGGTTCTCGTGTCGAGTAACAGCCCTAATCACCTACTTACAGGACATTAGAATTTTGAAGACACCAATAATTAAACTATCTCATATAACTAGCTTATTTGGGCATTTGAAAACAAACAAACAAAAAGTTAGAATACAGTAAGCAAATAAAAATACAACTTTCTGGTGGCTCAGAGACTACAGTCATATCAAACGACCTAAAGGGGCAGACCATGATGGCTTCAGAAAACTTCCAAAGCAAAGAATCCAAAACTTTTCCAGATGAAAAGGACATCCTGGAATTATCAAAGGTAGAACACAAACAGTTAATGTTTAGAGCTCTTTTGCTTCTGCAGGTAAAATGTAGCAAAGCAAATGAAAAATTAAATAGGCTGCAAGAAATCCTTGAACAACAATGATCTAAACTTCAGCAGATTAGCAATAAAATTACAGAAATAGGCAACTCAACTTAAAGTTAAAGAAGAGGTGAGGCTATTGCAGAATTAGTGAGATTGAAGAGAAAGCAACTGACACTAACATATTTGAGAAAAAATCAGATAAAAAATTTTTTTTTTCATGAAGAAATAGGAAGAGTTATGTGGGACTCTATCAAGAGGAATAATTTAGAAATCAATGGAGTACCACAACAGGGTGGGGAAAGGGGATGGGATAACAGAAAATACAGACAACTGTTGATGATTTGTTGGCAGAAAAGTTCCCTAATATCATGAAAGATGAGAAACTGTATACCCAAAATGCCTGTCAAACTCCATACAAGATAGATCCTAAAGAAAAACACCAAGAACTATGAGGACTGCCAATTAAGTTCACAAATGCATCCCAGAAAAGGTACTACTTACCTCATTGCTGAATATCACTATGGTTACCTTTGCAGTACTTCCCTTGGGAAGCTATGCACTGATCCACTCACTGTTCAAAGCAATTTTGGAAATCTTTTTTTTTTTTTTGGAATGGCTATTAGAGCTGTCATCATGTCCCTTGATGTCCTGAATCTTATAAAAATGTCTTCCTTTCAATATTCCTTTTCTCTTCAGGTAAAGAAAAAAGTCATTGGGGGCCAGATCAGGAGAATAGGTAGAGTGTTTCAATACAGTTATTTGTTTACTGGCTGAAAACTCCCTCACAAAAAACCATACAATTAACTTTTGTGAACTTGCCACCTTGCTACTGTGTGCAATGGCAATTCCAGAAAGAGTTCCAAAATTGCTTTGAATAGTGAACTAAGCACTGGCATTAGTGCATAGTTTTATAAGGGGAGTACTTCAAAGGTAACTGTAGTGATATTCAGCAATGAAGTATGCAGTACTTAGAACAATTAAGTTCACAGACTTAATTGTCAGAGTCATTTATCCTGAAAACGTGTTTCTCAAATATGATGGTGTAATTAGGACATTCCCAGATAAAGAAAAATTCAGAGAATTTGCAAAAACCAGACTGAAATTGTAAGAAATGCTGAAGGCTTTTAATTACCAAACCAATAACATCAGATAAAAACCCAAGTCTATAACGCAGGACAGAGTAACAATATATCAACCCAGACAGGAAACCACAAAAACAAATCAAAGCTAAAATACTAAAAAGAGGGAAAAAGAGATGTCAGCATGTAAAAGATAACAATATTATTAAATCAAAAAGAGAGACTAAATAATATAGTGATAAATCTTTCATAAGAAGAGGAGGTCAAGGTGATAAAAGAAATTAAAGACTGGTTTCAATTTAGAACAATAGGGGTAAATATTAGGGTAACCATAAAGATAATTAACAATCCTACACATCAAAATAAGAAACAAAATCATAAAGTGTCAACAAATACAAAACCAACAACTATGAGAAACAGGAAAAGAAAACCCATAAAGAAAAACAACTCAGCAGAAAAAAAGAAGTGGAATACATAATATAGATGAATGGGTGGATGCGTGGATGAACAGATGAGTGAAATGATAAAGTAATGAATTAGAAAACTCAATTTGCCCGTTACTGTCAAATTAAGTATCAAGGCCTCCTCAGCACCCATCAAACAGAATTTGAAGCATAGATAGTAACACCAATTTGGGGAATCTGTATCATGTATCACTCAGTTCTCCTCCCTCCCCAAAGATCTTCCTTAGGTAAAGAGGGGAAATCCCTAGAAAAGTCACCCTTAATAAATAACACTGGTAAAACACTTTGTAAAAATAATTCTCTCTTTCTCTATGTCTAGCTTATTTCTATCTCTTCTACCTCTTCCCTAAATAAATGAACATGCAGAGAGAACTGGCTCATATGCTGATAATGTTGCTTGAATCTCACTGGACAACTGGGACCACACCCAATGCCCAGTACGTGGTCCAAGAGACTCTGATTGCTCTACACTCTCGCCCCAGACTGCCCAACTCTGTGTTGTGAGAGTTCTTTGTACCAAGCACTCACTCTCTGGGAAGCCCTTGTGAGGTATTGAGCAAGCACTTCATCTGAATACCACGGTTACCAATGCTGGGCACAGTGTCTGACAGAGTACATATTTAATAATGATTAAACAATAGAACAGATGTCTTGTTACATTGTGTTGTAATGGAGATAAATGTATCTGTACTCCATTAATCCAGGAACTGTGTCTTAGCCTTCTTGACACTTTTAATGAAAACACTAGTTGCAGCCAAGATACTGACTCATGGTAACTGTGTGTCAGAGCAAATACCCCATAGGGTTTTTAAGACCACGAACTTTCATAAGCAGATCACCAGGCTGTTCTTACAAGGTGCCTCCGGGTAGGTTCAAATTGCCAACCTGTTCTTTAGTAGCTAAGCAATGTCTGTTCCAGAATTGGTGTTCAACAAATAGCCAATAGCACTCACACAAATGAAGACTCTTCAGTGCCTTACAAAGTTGTGTGCTGGAGTCATTCAATTATGCAATCCCTGTGAAAGCCTTCAAAAAAAGAACGGGCCATACATCAAAATGACCTGGGCTAAAATTCTGTTTCTGCATGGGGAACTTGCTCTGACTGTAAGACTCAACCACCTCAGCTCAGGGCTAAACGAAAAGAGGTGGATGGAGATGAAAACAGCCCTCCCATGTTAAATGTGCATCTCTCTGCATTTGAGTTTTGCTTTGATGATAATGCTGTGCCTGCACAAAATATTGATGCCATGTGTTTTGTGCAGCCAAAAAGACATAGCCTAAATGCAACCCTTCTTTAGCAGGCTTTCAATCTCTTCAAATTCAAAATGATATACTTAACTAGGCAGACTCTACTTGTTATTCCAGTTCTACAATGCTGACTTTTGGAGAGATGAACACAGGAGCTTGGGATATGTTTTGGAGGCAAAGTCTGCAGGACAGGAGGTATGGGGAGGTCTCCAGAATATCAGAGAGTGGTCTTGGGAAGTCCAAGTCAAGTCTTCATTATGTTCCTCCCCATCTCTACCCTCTACCATCACCCCTCACCACCACCATGCTCAGGGACTCCTTATTTTAGTGTTTTGGCGTATCCCAAAAAAGAAATGCTTAGTTTAGCAACTTTGACTAATTAAGATACAGTTCTGGTAACTGCATCTCTGGAAGCAACGTAATTTCATCCAAAACTAATAGCCTCTGGGGCATCTATGCAAAGCTAACAGCCAACACCACCCTGAATGGGGAGAGACTGAAGGAATTCTCCCCTGAAATTGGAAAATAGACAAGTGTGCCCACTCTAACCACGTTTGTTCAACATTGTGCTGGAGGTTCTAGTCAGAGCAGTCAGACAACATGAAGAAATAGAGGGCATCAGTAAAGAAGAAATAAAAGTATCTCTATTTGTATATAGTATGATCTTATACACAGAAAACCCTAAAGAATCCATAAATAGTCTATTGGAACTAACTGAAGAGTTCAGCAAAGTATCAGGATACAAGATAAGCAAATAATAAGATTCTTTTACACCAACAAAGAGATCATCAAAGAGGAAATCAACAAATCGATACCATTTACAATAGCCCCCAAGAAGATAAAATTCCTAGGAATAAATCAAACAACAGATGTAAGAGACCTATACAAAGAAAATTACATGACTCCACTGCAAGAAACCAAGACACTTTACATAAGTGGAGAAACCTCCTTTGCTCATGGATAGAAAGACTTAACATTGTGAAAATGCCTATTCTACCCAAAGCAATCTATATACACAATGCAATCTTGATACAAATGTCAATGTTATTTTTTTCATGAAATAAAAAAAATGAGTCATCAACTTCATTTTGTAAGAGAAGAAACCCACCGATAAATTAAAGCACTACTGAAAAAGAGGAACACAGTGGGAGGTCTCACACTACCCAACCTTAGAACCTATTACAGTGCCAAGGTAGTTGTCATGGTTGGAATTGTGTCCCCCCCAAAAATGTGTGCAGCCACATGGCTGGGATATGGTTCCCACTATCTTGGGACTGCCCTCCATTGTGTGGTTTTGCTAACCTGTATGTTAAAGGATTAGGGTGGGGCTGTGAATTCCTGCTGTAGGAGGAGTTTCCCTGGAGCATGGCTTGCCCCACCCTTAATGCTTTTAGCTTGCAAGGAATAAAAGGAAAAAGAGACAAAGGACAATTTGAGAATCTCGCTACCATCAAGCAAGCAGCACCGGGAGCAGAGCGCGTCGTTCAGACCAGAGGTTCTTGCGTGAGGACGCTCCCTGGACAAAGACTGATGCAATACCGGACTTTCCTCCAGAGCCGACAAGGGGAAAGTCTTTCCCTGGAGCGGACACCCTGAATACGGACTTGCAACCTACTGGACTGTGTAAGAATAAATCTTTCTTTGTTAAAGCCATCCACTCTGTGGTATTTCTGTTAGAGCAGCCCTAGCTGACTAAAACAGTAGTCAAAACAGCCTGGTACTTGTAGAAAAACATATATAGACCTATGGAACAGAACTGAGAATGCAGAAATAACACTACCTACCTTTGAATAGTTGATATTTGACAAAGTCCCAAATGCCATGAAGTGGGGAAAAAACAGTCTCTTTAACAAATGGTTTTGGCAAAGTTGGATATATATCTACAAAAAACTGAAACGTATCTGATCAATATCTAATTTCCATAATCTCCAAACTACTGCAAAATATCAACAAGAAAAAGACAAATGACCCAATTAAACAATGGTCAAAGATATGGACAGACACTTTTCCAAAAAAAGACATCCAGGCAGCCAAAGACACATGATGAAATGCTCATGATCACTAGCCATTAGAGAAATCCAAACCAAAACTACAGTGAGATACCATCCCCCCAGCGAGGTTGGTACTGATCCAAAAAAACACAAAACAACAAATGTTAGGCTGTAGACAGACTGGGAATGCAAAATGGTGCAATGTCTTAGAAAGCAATTTGGTGCTTTCTTAAAAACCTACAGATAGAAATAGCATAAGATCCAAACAATCCCACTGTTTGGAATACATCCTACAGAAATAAAGGCCATCGCCCAAAGAGGTACATGCACATAAATGTTTATTGCAGCACAATCCACAGTCTCAAAAACATGGAATCAACCTAGGTGCCCATCAACAGATGAACGGTTAAACAAACTATGGTATGTGTACACAATGGAAGACTATGCAATGATAAAGAAAACAGAATTTTATGAAACATCTCATCACTGGGAATCAACTGGAAGACATCATGCTGAGTGAAATTAGTCAACTGCAAAAGAAAAATTTTGTATGAAACCCCTATTATAAAGACTTAAGCACAACAGAAAATGCTGTTTGATGGCTAGAACGGAGAGGAGTGAGGAGGGGAGTTATTCATACATTAGTTAATAGGAATTGGGTTAGGTAAAGGAGTGACAGCATGCACTAGAAGGCAGTTAAACATAACTGGACTGTACCGTAAGTTAAAGGTTTTCTAAATTCAACTCAACATTTCAAATGACAGAGTAGTAGGGACAGGCATCTAGAGACCATGTTTTCAGGGGCCATCAAGGTCTATTGACAGAATTAGTTTTTTTCAAAGAGAGTATTCTGTACTCCATATTGGCAAGTGGTGCCTAGGGTCTTAAAAGCTAGCAAGCTGCCATCTGAGGAACATCAATTGCTCCTAACCCACCTGGTACAGATGCCAACCAAGAACACCAAAGACATGAGGAAAACTAAGCCCAGGAGACAGAAAGAGCCATACGACTGACAGACTACATCAGCAGGAGAACAGAAGAACTAGAGGGTGTCCAGCCATCACCAAAGACAACCCTGACAGGGAACACTTTGTAGAGTCACTGACATAGCTCAAGAAAAAGAGTTGTGTGTATCAAGAACTCAATTAAAAGACCAGAAATGATGGTCCGACAACCTGGAGGGTCTCCTGAAAACATGGACCCTGCTACTAGCCCATAGCTGAAAGTAGCACTGAAGCCAACATTTCAAAGCATAGACTGGATTTAAGAACAGGGAGTGATACATGTGGTGTGTGTACTTTATGGTTTAATATATATATGAGGCTGTCCTACTGGTTTCCTTTTAGAGTGGAGAGGAGAGGGTGGACAGGAAGGTACAAATGTTGGTTGAGTGGGTACTGAAAGTCACAGGGTAAGGAAAGCAGATAGAGTAGCAGAGAGGTGAGTGCTCAGTGTTTTATATGGAAAATTGACTTGGATTGTAAACTTTCACATAATCACAATTAAAAGTAAAAAAAGAATTAATAGCTTCTGGCAACTGATGTTACAAATCTAAATAAAATTTTAACCAAAAGCAGATATTTAACATTTTAGTGGAATATCATCACATTTATTAGTTCAAATATGCTTTTTAAAGTCTTTTTGAATAGTTTAAGGGACTCTTATTACCATCACAGACCTTAAGAATATGGATTAACTACTCATACTCATTGTTACTTTAATAAAGCTATATAAATTTCTAGCATATCCTAAACCTAATCTTTTCTGAGTTATTGTAGAAGAGCAGAATGGACACAGACACATACACACAGAGAAAGATAGACATCATGTAGGGATTATCTACAAATCAAGGAACCAAGGTATGGCCTCAGCTGCCGACAAGGAAGGAACTGACAAGACCAGGACTCTCATTTCAACGTTTAGCCCCCAGAACTGTGACAAAATAAATTTCTGTTCTTGAAAGCCACCCATTTGTGATAGTCACGTTATGGTGGTACTAGGTAAGCAAGACATTCACTAAATCAGGAAGACAGCCTGATAAGACAGAAAGAATTTGGACCTTAATGTGAGAATGAAAAACCTCTGTTTAAGTTGTGATGTTTTCACTTACTGTTTCCTTCAACCTCAGTTCCCACGAGAGTGAATCTTACAAAAGTGCACTTAGTAAGATCTGCAAGGCCTGAAAGTCACCTGTTGTGTTCTACTTACAGGTTGTCCTAGGTTCTTAAATAATCAGAAAGCCATCAGAAAAGGAGCACCAGATGCTATAATTACCTATCACTACCTAACATCTAGGCTGAGGAATCCCTAAAGCACGTCCTTCACCCACTTTATACCCTTAAAACTCATGTGATTTGAAGACACCTTGATGCCTGGCTCTGAATTGTGTCTCTGCAATCCTGATGACAAACACCAGGTCTCAGAGGGTTGGGGGCCATGGTTTATTCCAAGACCTGTCTCATTAAGCCACCAGTCCTTTCCTAGTTGAGACTCCTGACTTATTTACACATGCTGAAGTATTGTTGGGCCGTTGTTTTGTTTTCTGTTTTTCAAAGTTACTTTGATTGCTCTAGAATTCCAGAGGAATTTTCAGAAACCAGACACAAAAGGCCAAACCAAGCTCCCTGTCCTACATGTTTGTAAAACACCTACCACCACACCTGACCACATCAGTGGAGCTGTACAAATGAACCTCTTAGTTTTGCTGCCAATGCATTTTGCCTATAAATCTGTTTTTCTTTAGTCATAAATATTATTCATTTCCATTATGAAAAAATCAGCAAAGACAGAAATAAAGAATAAGATAGTAATCACTTTAATATTATTATTCAAGTTTCAAGACTGTTAATATTTTGGTTCATATGTTTCCATTCCAGTCTAAAGAAAGATTTTTAACATTAGATCATGTTACATGAACAATTTTTTTTTCCCCTTTAGACTATGAGGAAAATTTGCCCATATAATTAAGATTATTTATAAGCATCACTCCCACAGCTAGTTACACATTATTCCATCCTATGAATGCATTAATAAATGATCTAGTCATTCCCCTGTTATTGAACATTCAGTTTTCATCTGTCTTTTTCAAATTGTGCTTTAGGTGAAAGGTTAAAGTTCAAGTTAGTGTTTCATAAAAAAATTTATACTCCCATTGTTATGTGGCCCTCATTTCTACCCCAGATGTCCTATATGAAGGAACTCTGTCCATGGAACTCAGGGAGGCCATCTTATCTTATATTGACAAGAAAATGCCAGAAATTCAAGCTGGGTTCAGAAAAGGATGTGGAACCAAGTATGTCATTGCCGATGTCAGATGGATTTTGGCTGAAAGCAAGGAATACCAGCAAGATGTCTACCTGTGTTTCATCAACTACACAAAAGCATTCGACTGTGTGGATCATACTAAACTACAGTTACCATTGTGGAGAATGGAACTTTCAGAACACCTAATTGTGCTCTGGAGGAATCCATATATGTATCAAGAGGCAGTCGTGCAAACAGAACAAGGAGACACTTGTTTAAGCATGGCTTTAAGTTAGGAAAGGTGTGCATCAGGGTTATACCTTTCACCATACCCTTTCAATTTATATGCCAAGCAGATAATCGGAGAAGCTGGATTATAAGAAGAAAAACAACACATCAGGATTGGAGGACGACTCATAAGCGATCTGCATTATGTAGACAACACCATCTTCCTGGAAATGAAGAAGATTTGAAGCATTTATTGATGAAGATCAAGGACCACAGCCTTCAGTATGGATTGCACCTCAACATCAGGAAAACAAAAATCCTCACCACTGGATCAGTAAGCAACATTGTCATAAATGCAGAAAGGATTGAGGTTGTCAAATATTTTATTTTACCTGAGTCCACTGTCAATACCCTTGGAAGCAGCAGTCAAGAAATCAAAAGATGCATTGTACTGGGAAAATCTGCTTCAAGGGAGCTCTTCAAAATATTCAATGTAAGGATGTCACCTTTAAGACTAAAACGCTCCTGATCCAAGCCATGGTATTTTCAATCGCATCAAATGCATGCTAAAGCTGGACCATGAACAAAGAAGACGAAAGAAGAATTAATGCCTTTGAATTGTGGTGTTGGAGAAGAATGTTGAGTGTACGATGGACTGGCAAAAGAACCAACAGATCTGTTCTGGAAGAAGTAGAACCAGAGTGTTCCTGGAAAGCAAAGATGGCAAGATTGCGTCTTAACATACTTTGGACACATTGTCAAGAAAGATCAGTCCATAGAGAACATCATTCCTGGTAGAGCGCAGGGTCAGCAAAAAAGAGGGAGACCCTCAACATGATGGATTGACATACTGGCCGCAACAATGGGCTTCAACATAAAAGTAATTGTGGACATGGAGGAAGACCTGGCAGTGTTCCATTCTGTTGTTCATAGGGTCTCTATGAGTTGGAACCGACTCAACAGCACCTAACAACAACAACAACATCTTATCCAATGATCAGACCCCTCCATTAGCTAAAAAAAGCCTGGTATGCCCCATAAGCATCTGACCAAAAAACCTTAAACACCTTTTGTGCCAGCCACCTCACAACTTCTTATTGGAACTTTCTGCTATAAAACCATACATCTCCTTAACTGAAACTTTCCGTGATAAAACCATAAATAATTTTAGCATCAGCCACCCCTCGCTTCCTCATCAGAACTTTAAAACTATAAAAACTTTCCCTAAAGCCTAGTGGGAAAGCTGAACCACGTCTCAGTTCAGATCCCACTTTCTTTTTCAAATAAATTTCACTATCCCCTAGGACTGGCACACCCCTGTTTTGTGCCATTCTATCCCCAACACTGTGTCTGTCCAACCAGCCCCTATCCCTTTCTGTCTTCTTCATCTCATCTCTGGACAGGAGTATGTTAAACTAAAAAGCACACTCTTCGCAACTATCATTTTATATCTTACGTTGTATAGTCGAGGTCTATGTCTGAAGAGGTAGCTTCAGGAATGGTTTTAGCTCTGGATTAACAGAGTCCCAAGGCCAGGTCTTCTGGGGTTTCTCCAGTCTCAGCCAGATCATTAAGCCTGATCTTTTTACTGGAATTTTAGTTTTGTACCTTGCTTTTCTCCTGCTCCGTCATGTTCCCTGTCAAGGAAATCATTGGCGGTAGCCAGGCACGATCTGGTTCTTCTGGTCTCAGGCTGATGGAGTCTTTGGTTTCTGTGGCTGTTTTGTCTCTTGGGCTAATGTTTTCCATGTGTCCTTAGTGTTCTTCATTCTCCTTTTTTCCAGGTGTGTTGGGACCAGTTGATGCACTTTCGATAGTTTTCAAGACCCTAGACATCACTTACCAAAGTGGGATGTGGAACGTTTTGTTAATAAACTTTGTTATGCCAACTGACATAGAAGTTACCTGAAACCATAATCCCCATGCTGTGCTTGGCTACACTGTCCCTTAAATTATCTGCTAAGAAATTTCTCAGCTTTTGGTTCGGTCCCGTAGTGATGACTTCCTTGTATTACGTGTTGTCTTTCCCTTCACCTGAAATAATTCATGTCTACTATTTAGTTAGCAAATTCCCGTCTTCTCCTTCCTTGCCCCTCACGATATTCAAAGAATGTTTTCTTCTGTGTTTAAACTTTTTCTTATGTTTCTATAATAGTGGTCTCATGCAATATTTGCTCTTTGTGACTGATTTCACTCAGCGCAATAGCTTCCAGATTCATCCATATTATGAGATGTTTTGAGGACTAATCATCGTTCTTTATCATTGTGCAGTATTACTGTTTTAATAAGCTAGTGCTGCTCTAACACAGTTACCACAAAGTGGATGGCTCTAACAAAGGAAATTTTACACATAGTCCAGTAGTTTAGAAGTCCAAATTCAAGGCATCTGCTCCAGGGGAAGGCTTTCCTGCTTGTCAATTCTAGAGGAAATTCCTTGTGTTGCACCAGATTTTGTTCAGGGAACATGCTGGCTCAGGAACCTCAGGTCTGAAGGATGCACTCTTCTCCTGGTGCTGCTTTCTAGTGGTGTAAGGTTCCCAATTCTCTGTTTGCTTCTCTTTTTTTTATCTCCTGTAGGATGAAAAGATAAAGGGTGGTGCAATTCACACTCCAGGGAATCTCCCTTAGCGAGGGTGTTACAATACTACCCCAATCCTCTTCTAACATAAACATCTTATCTGTTAGCCACAGACAGAAATTAGGATTTACAGCATCAGAGAATCACAAAATGCAGGGCAGTAACAGAATACAGGGAATCCTGGCCCAGCAAAATTACTGCACACATGGTGGGAGTGGGGGGGACACATTTCAATCCATGACAACTACATTGTGTGGATATACCTGTTCTAGGCATCTAGTGCTGCTATGACACACATGCCACAAGTGGATGGTTTTAACAAAGAGAAATTTATTTTGTAACAGTACTGTAAGCTACAAGTCCAAACTCAAAGTATCGGCTCCAGTGAAAATCTGTCTCTGCAGGCTCTGGAGAAAGGTCATTTCTGTCAGTCTTACCCTTGACTGGAAGATTTTGAGGCACAGCAACCCTAGTTCCTTTCCAAAGGATGAGCCCTGCTCTCAGCACTGCTTTCTTGGTGGTATGAGAGCCTCAACTCTCTGCTTGCTTCCCTGTCCTTTATTTTCCACAAGATTACTCAAGGCATACTACAGTCTTACGTGTTGAGTCCTGCCTCACCAACACAACTGCTGCACATCCCGTCATTAACATCATCGAGGCAGGGTTTACAACATACAGGAACAACACACAATAGCCGGAATCAGGGCCCAGCCACACTGCTACAAACATTTTTGGAGGAACACAATTTAATCTGTGACAATACCATAGTTGGTTTATCCCCCTTTTTTTTTCTGGTGGGCACCTATGTTGTTTCTACCTTTTGTTTTTATGAACAGCGCTGCAATGAACATGGGTGACCATATGTCTATTCATATGAAGGCTTCTATTCTCTAGGACATATTCCAAGGAGTGGCATTGCTGAATCCTATGGCATTTCTATTTCTAGCTTTTTAAGGAAGCACCAAATTGATTTTCAAAGTGTTAATACCATTTAGCATTACCACCAGCCGCGTGTATAAGTGTTTCAGTCTTACCACGACGTCTCCAACATTAATTATTTTGTGTTTAGGGGGCTAATGTTATCCTTGTTTCGGGGTGAGAAGGTATCTCGTCATAGTTTGAATTTGCATTTCTCTAATGGCTAATGACAGTGAGCCTTTCCTCATGTATCTGTTAGCTACCTGAATGTCCCTTTGTGAAGTGTCTGTTCAAATTCTTTGCCCATTTTTTAATTGGGTTAGTTGACTTTTTATGGTACAACTTTTGCTGTATCTTGTAGATTTTAGAGATTAGAGTTTGGGCATCTCATAGGCAAATCTTTTTTTCCCAGTCTGTAACTTGTCTATTTACTCTTTTGGTGAAGACTTTGGATGAGTGTAAGTGATTGATTTTTATAAGTTCCCAGTTATGTAGTTTTTCTTCTGTTTTCTGTGTATTGTAGATTGTGTTCTGTATTTTGTTTATAACACGTATTAGTAATAGCATTGTCCTGTTTTTCTTCGATGGTCTTTACTAGCTTTGATGGTCTTTGATCTATTTTGAGTTAACTTTTTAACAAGTTATGAGTTTGGGTATTGCTTCATTTTTTTGCAGATGGCTATCTGGTTATGCTGGCACCATTGTTAGCGTCTATCTTTTCCTCCATTTAACAGACCCTGGGCCTTTTTGAAATATCAGCTGCTCGTAGGTGAAAGAAGTTAAGTCTCGGTTCTCGATTCTGTTCCATTGGTCTATGTATCTATGGTTATACCAGTACCAGGGTATTTTGACTACCATGCCACTATAATAGTTTCTAAACACAGGTAGTGTAAGGTTTCCCACTTTGTTCTTCTTCTTCAATAATGCTTTGTTTAGTCGGGGTCTCTTCCCTTTCCATATGAAGTTGGTGATTTGTTTCTCCATCTAATAAAAAATGCCATTGGAATTTGTCTTTGAATTGCCTTGTATCTACATGGTTATGTCCTCTTTGGGTATCGACCCTTTAATCATACAAGGACTGCCAATTAAGTTCACAAACTCACTACATACCTTGTTGCTGAATATCAGTACATTCACCTTCGAAGTACTCCACTTGGGAAGCTAGGCACTGATGCCACTGCCTAGTCTACCCTTCAAAGCAAGTTTAGAACTGTTTTCCGGAATGGCCATCAGAGCTGTTGTCATATTGCCCTGATGTCCTGAATATCATCTAAATGTCTTCCTTTCAATATTTCCTTTATCTTCAGGTAAAGAAAAATGTCACTGGGGGCCAGATCCGGCGAGTAGGTAGTGTATTCCAATACAGTTATTTATTTACTGGCTAAAAACTCCCTCATAAACAACCATATAATTAAGTTTGCAAACTTGCCACTTTGCTACCACGTGCAATGGCCATTCTAGAAAGACTTTCAAAATTGCTTTGAAGGGTGGACTAGGCACTGACATCAGTGCAAAACTTCCCAAGGAGATGACCGTAGTGATATTCAGGAGTGGGGTAGGCAGCACTTAGAACAATTAAGTTTGTGGACTTCATTGTTAAGGTCTCATGTAGTGTCCTTCCTTATCCCGTACGGCCAATTTTACTTTGCAGTCTGTTTTGTCAGAAATTAATATTACCACTTTTGTTGGTTGTTGTTTGCTGTATATCTTTCCATCCTTTGAGTTTTAGTTTATTTGCATTTTTAAGTTTAAGGTGTGTTTCTTGTAGGCAGCACATAGGCAGACTCTTTTACCTATTCTGCCACTCCATCTTCTTATTGTTCTATTTAGTCTATTTACATTAAGCATAATTATTGATAAACATGGGTTTAGTTCTGTCACTTTTTTTCTTTTTGGTGTTGCTGAGAGTTTCATTGTTCAACTTAATTTTCTGTTCCGAGTTGTTTTCCTTATGTATTTTCATCTTGTTCATTGCTACTGATTTTGCATCTGCTGAGTTTTTATGCTTTTCTTGTATCCCATTTAGCATGTGTAGGATTGTTGTTTTTCATTATGGTTACCTTAATATTTAGCCATATTTTTCTAAGATTAAACTTAGAAAGTTTCACTTATTTTGTTTATTTATGTTGCATTGAGTTCCTCTCCATGTAAAAAATCTATGGCTACACTAGTTAGTCCCTCTTTTTAGTTTTAATGTTGTCTTCTTTTACATAGTGATATCTCTGTTTCCCTATTTTCAGGGTTTTATCTCTGATTTATTTCTGTGATTTCCCTATCTGGATTTATATCTAGTCATTTTGTCACATCTTTTAACTCAAGCTCTCTTTAGTATTTCTTGTATTTTGTGGTTTTTTTTTACACATTCCCTAAACTTCTGTTTATCTTTAAGTGTCCTAATTTCACCATCAGATTTGAGAGACATTTTTACTGGGTGTATAATAGTTGGCTGGCAATTTTCTTCCTTCAAAGCTTTGTATATGTCATCTCATTGTGTTCTTCCATACATAATTTCTGCTGAGTAGCCCAAGCTTAGTCTTACTGACCTTCCTTTGTAGATTACTTTTCTTTTATCACTAGTAGTTCTTTAAAATAGCTCTTTATCTTTACTTTTGGCAAGAGTGATTATAATGTGTCTTGGTGAACTTCTTTGGGGATCTACTTCTTGTGGGATTCCATGAGCTTCTTGGATAGATATCTTCTTAGCATTGAGGACATCAGGGAAGTTTTCTGCCAACAAATCTTCAACAGTTCTCTCTATATTCTCTTCGATCCTCCCTGTTCTGGTACTTCAATCACTCGTAGGTTATTACTTTGGATAGTGTCCCACATAATTCTTACTATTTTTTCATGTTTTAAAATTCTTTTATCTTATTTTTCCTCTGATAAGTCGGTTTCTGTTTCACTAATTTTGACCTCTCTTGCCTTAATTCTGCTCCTATGACTTTCTACTGAATTATCTAATTCTGAAATTTAATTATTCTTCTTTTGGATTTCTGTTAGCTGGCTCTCTGAGGATTTTTTGTAGCATGTTAACTATGTCGTTGTTATCAGAGAAATCTCTGAAGATTGTGGCTACCTTCCGCCAAGAAGGCAACGGCAGAGACAGGTGTTTTTCGGATGAATGATCAAAAGCTTGTTGCATACTGATATGCAAGGGGTAGGGAGTTATTCTCGTCCTCAAAGCCTATCCAAAGCTGGCAGGCAATGTTGGGGTATTTAAAGAAGCTATGTGCCATGCCAGCACAGGGGGCAGATGTCAGGAAGAAAACAATGAGAGAAATTTGGGGAGCCTGTAGTGGTTAACTGGGTGGGGTTGACTGAGTAGAAGTTGTCTCCTTCACAATCTCATAGGGCATCACCAGCCATCAAGGAGAACAAAGTGGTGCTAGATGCCATTTGGCCAGCAATCTGAAAGACGAATGCTCAAACACAAGTTACTTCCGTGTCCTTGCTGGCCTCCTGCTTAGCAATTTTATCCTTGATTAGGGCCCAATTATCAAGACAAGAGGAGTCAGTCATAGCCTAAAATTTACTGAATCTATGATGGTGCCTCTGAGAGCCCCACCCTAGTGTCACCACCTGGAGCTTATGGAATATAGAAGTCATGTTTTCCTTGCAGGTTGGGGGTGATCTGAAACAATGTCTCCCAGGCCCTCAAACTCCCCCTGTTGTTTTTAACCTTAATAATCTTGGGAAGGAGGTGTGGGTGTACAGGCCATTCTGGCTCCTTCCTGCCATTTAGGAGCACAGAAGAGGGTGAAGGTTGTCAGTACAGGGTAGATTCCACTGGAGATGTGAAAATCCACCACATCCTGTTGGACCTGACAGTATATTGACTCCAAGGAGAGATTATCAAGAAAAAACATGCCCCCCACCACTGGTAGGGTCTGGGCCATTCCCTTGACAACTGTTTTCATGATACAGGGCCAAAGATGTAGATGACGAAGATAGAAATAATAGTAAACAAGAGGGAATGGCCCAAGAATTTACAGACTCAAACTATTCAGACAGCTGGCTCCACCGACATGGGCAATAAAGGGGACCAACTCAGGCACCTCCAGAGAATGGTATAGAGTTAACTGTTTACAGGATCCTGACCCAGCAAAAGAGCTGCACATGTACAAAGGACGTCCTGATTCAACCAGCACAACTCAGGTATTTAGCATGGCAATTGTCCCAAAACCTCTCACGTAACCAGAATATTTTTCAGGTGTGTATGCCCAAATCATCAACTAATCAATTTGAAGTATATTTGTGTTCCAATTAGTAATTTTTGCCCCAGCAGCTTAATAGGGCATTCAGGGACACATAGAAAGGAGTGCCTTTTTAACTGTGGCTGCATTAGACATTACTAGACAAAAGAGCAAAACTTTGTCAGACACAAGAGTAAACTTAAACTTCACAGAAGTGGGTCCCATTGGATAATCTAAGATAGAAAAAATGGCTTTTTTGGTCTAAGATAAGTCTGATTTTTGCTTTTCCAAGTCTGTGTCAGGGTGCAACTCTCAGCTCTCCCACAGAGATGTCATGTATGACCAGAGCAGATGGGCCTTGGGGCTCCCACCAGTCGTCCATTTTTCAGACTCCAGTTCTGAGAGAGTCCAGGAGGGTCTGTCCATCTGGGCCTTTTTGGAGGGGTAGTCTATCAAATGTCCTGTTTTAGGGTGTTAAGAACACTCCACCTTTCAGGGGCCTTATTTTTTGACAGCATCTGTAATAATTGGAGCCCATATTCACTGGCCAAGTCCTGATCTCTGGGGTCCAAGCAAGTTACCTCAAGGTGGACCTTGGGTAGCCATGCCAACAACTGGACATTCTTTCATCTTTTTCTCTCTGTCACCAAAATCTCTACTATTAAAATATCTTAAAGGTCTCTTCTACCAGTTGGGAGTATGAACTGAACTTCTGCCTCAAGTTTTTGTAGTTTTTATATTATGTATGATGCAGACTGCGGTAAAAAATATATGGCAATAATGGCTTTTCCTTCTCTGTTTGTCAAACAGAAGGTCCAGAATAAAACAGCCAAAGTAGGTTGTCTGGACCATTGATTGATTAAGTGGCTATAGTAACCAGTTTTTTCTAAAGCTCACAGTTTAAAAAGATATACAAAGGCAGCAGCCTGCGTGGGTTACCTCAATCTCTATGAAAGTCAGAAATTTACATATTAGAAGAAGAATCACATTTACTTTTTGTGTTTTCCTCTTTTGGGTCATGATCTCACTACAGAATCTTCTATCAAAGATGTTCAATAAGTGGTAATTGAGCACCACCATGTTTTAAAGATCCCAGGCACCAGAGAGTGAACTAGGAAGTAAGAGAAGCACCAACAATATCAGGCAAATTATCTGAAATAACTAATGAAACTATGGCTCTAAGGTCTCTGAGAGAGGAGACAAACCTCATAAGCCATTTATGTATAACATCTGTAAAATTCTATGTGTCTCAGCGGCAAGTATATTTGGTAAAGCCTCAGATTTTCATGTTAGACAAGACAAACTGTTTCTTGATAGAATAGAAAACCTAACATGATTTTAATTTGTAAAAACCAACCAAAATTTTAGATACTTCTCTGGTTATAATATTTACAACTTCATTATATTTACCCATAGGAATCTCTAACTAAAGAATTACAACACCCAAACCCATTGGTTAAATAATTTTAGGAGAGAGGAAAATGATTTCCTATATCCAGAAAGCAGGACTTTCTAAAATCTCTGTTGAGATACTGTGGTTTCTCTGTCAATACTGTGGATGACAAAAAAAAAAAAAAGCTTGAAATGACCATGATCAATAAAAGCATATCTTTTAAACAGTGACAGAAGTCAATTACAAGCAAGACAAGCAGGATATAAAGGCCAAATAAAACCCAATCTGCAGGAAAAACTTTAGACAATATTTTTAAACACAGTCATTATCTATATTTTTAAGGAACATCAGACATCACACATAATCTTGATGTATAATACCACCTAGTCAGGATATGCCAAGATTATTAAGTCTCTAAACACTTGTATAGTATATAAATAAATTTACAGGCAAATAATCTGAATGTCTCAGTCAAAGCATTGTCTTTGATGATGTTATATTAAACAAAATAATATATCCATGACATTCACCCTTTGTTCTCTAGAAAATCACAACCTCATAACATGTAAAATATATATGTCTCATTGTAGCAAAAATCTTAAAGTCCAAGTCCCAAATGCAAAAATTTCTCTTTAACTGTGAAATTTAGAATACAAGTTATCTGCTTCTAAAACATAAAACAGGCAGACACAAGTTAGTCATTTCCATTACAAATAGGAGAAAAAAAGCAAAACAGAAAACAAATAAAACACATTACAATAGTCCTTAAAACCTTGAAAATAATCTTCCATTCTCTGAGACATTTGACACTACAGCTCTGCCCTCTACTCTAGGTATCAGCCACCCAGATTCCTAGTGGAAACCCCCGAGCCCTATACTACAGCTCTGTCTTCCAGACCCACTGGGACAACACTTCTTGCTTACTCAACTTCAGGCACACAATCTTCCAAGTCCACAAGAGTGACAACTTCACAATTAGAAACATTAAGGGTCATGGCTCCACCCTTTCAAACCCCTGAGCTATGACTATATCTTGAGACTGAGGCAGCCCAGCTTCCCATGCTCAGCTTTTGTTCCCTATGGCCTCAGGGAACAAGCTTCGGGCCTGTACCTTCCCCGCTTGGGCAGGTGTATTAAAGCTCTGTAGCTCTACTGACTTAAGCATTCAAGATGTCCCACTCCACCAGATAGCCGTCTGCACACAGGCACCGAGCTTTCTTACTCCATGGGTCAGCAAGCCTAACTCCATCAGGTTAAGTGTTTAAAAACACCCCACTCTGTCAGGAAACCTCTATGTACAGGCATTCAGCTCTCTGACTCTGTAGGTCAGGTCTAGCACTGTTTCACTCTGGCCTAGTTTTGCTGCTTGACATTGCCACTAGTTCCCTGCTGTTTCTCACCAGGTAAAATTAGCAACTTAAAACTTAAGCAAACCCACTGTTGTGGAGCTCATTTTAATTCATAGCAGCCCTATAGACCAGAGTGGAATTGCCCCACTGAGCCTCCAAGGAGTGGCTGGCAGATTTGAACTGTAGACTTTCTGGTTAGCAAACACAGCACCCACCACTATTGTAACCAGGGTTTCTCCAGTCAGCAATTAAGAAATAAATGATTTAATATACATTTGTTATAAAATATTAAGTGCCATCCGAGGGCACAGCAAATGGTCCCAACTCAACCGGAACAGATGCTCACTGAGGACCAAAATGACATGGGGTAAAGACAACCCAGAAGATAGAGAGATCCACATGAGTGGGTGCCTACATCGACTTGGGACCAGAAGAACCGGATTGTGCCTGGCCACCACCAGTGATAGCCGCGATGGAGCTCACTAAGTTGAGTCTCACTGGCAACAGAAGAATAAAAAGGGGTGCATCCTGAGACCTCCACTAAAAGACCTCAATTGATGGTCTAGCGATTCTGGGGTTCCCCTGGGAGCATGGCCCCTGGCCCTGATGCTGCCCCTGCCCATAAATCACAATGAAGATCCACTCTTTGGACACGAATGGATTGGACTTGGCAATGCAGAGTGACCATATATTGGTTGCACTTTGTGTTTCTATACATCTATAGGATATCATCCTGCTGACTTCTGGTTGGAAGAAGGAGAGTGGTTTGAGAGGAGGGGAAAGGAGGCTGTTGGGAGGATGAGACATGTATGGAGCAGAGAGGAACAATGTGCTGTCACCAGACAGGGAGAGAAGTGGAAGCTACATATAGGTGGGCATGTAAATTTATATGGGAATGTACATTTTCACTCAGTCATATTAAATTAAAAAAATAAAAAATAAATAAAAATAAAATATTAAGTGGAAATAACTAATACAAATTTTAAACCAGTGAGAATTGGGCATTTTTTCCAGTTCTAGCTTGTGTCAAAACCTTTTAGCCCTTATCTGAGAATTGGGCAATTTTTCCAGTTCCAGTTTGTGTCAAAACTTTTTAGCCCTTATCTCTAAAAAAGGGTATCCTTGGCCTTTGCTTTCTCTCCTTTTCCAAGCCTGTAATTGAAATAGTTTGCTTAAGCATTTCAGGTTTTTATTTAATTAACCATGTCTCATGTTTTTCCCCAATCTAATTTAACTCACAAAGTTTCCACCAATCAGCTTTGGAAATCACTAAGTTCCATCCCTGACATAGACATATTTTTAAATCTCCTGCTAGGGCTGAAATACCTCCCCAAGTCATTTCAGATATGTTTCAGAGTTTCCCTGCACTAGAGAGAACTTGTTTGCAATCTTTAAGATTTGTGTTCACCCGATTTGTGATAACTAAAGTAAAGTAATGATTCTTTATCTGCTTTCTGTCTTAAAAAGATTTCCACCCAATTATAAAGGACTTTTCAAAGGCCTCCCTGGAGCTATGGCTTTAGAAGCTGATCCTACCCCCAGCCTCTGTTTCTTCCTGAGGAGCAAAATATCATTAATTTATCTTTTATTTTTCTGGAATCATTACTTTTCTTTAAGATAAAACTGTCCCTTTGACCAAGAGCTGTAAAGTTAGTGTTTTTCAGCCTAGTGACAGTACATCTGGATCCACTTGAAATTTGGCTTCCTTATCTATTTTAATTTAGTTCACTTGGACATCAGAGACCTTTTCTGACCTGCAAACAAGTTTGTCTCCAAGAATTAAGACAAGAAATATTGTAAAATTCGACCAGGTAAAGCCTGCTTTGACAATGTCAAGACATACAAAATTCAGACACATAAGAAACCCTTAGTAGGCAAATACTGTTTTACAAAAATGGAGATGTTGAAAAAGATAATACTGGGTACAGGGAGGAAGGGAACAATTTTGAGGTTGAATTGGCCAAATGTGTGGCCCAAGGCCAAACTTGTAAGTTTTGCATGAACATTAAACACTCAGACTACAGGAATCAGACACTTTTCACAAAAAATTGTAAATCTGGGTTCCCACGAACAATTTGTGTAAGTACAACAATGCAAAAGACATTTCCAAAACCTCACAAAGGCAAATACAAAACCACACTGTAAGTGAATTTATCTTATCAGACACTCACATAAGAGACTTCAGTTTATCAAACACATGCAGCTTTACTTTGACAGACACACGCACAGCCTATTAAGCTTGATTTTGCACAGCCCTGATCAGTAACTCAGGAAAGGCGTTTACATATGTTTAAGTTAATTCAGGAAACTTAAAAGCAGCAGACCCTTATGTCCTGGGACTCTTACCTTCCTAGTTCTCCTAACTATTCACTTAAACAAATATTCACTCACTGCGACACATTTCCTAAGCCAGTTTTACACTCATATGCCCCAAAACCAGAGGACAGTCCTATCCTGACGACACATCCACTCACAGAATTAAAAACCTTAGGGAAACCAGGAAAATCTCTGCCAGCAGAAGAAATTTGCTCTAAGGAAATATGTCTACAACCTGTCAGAAATCTGTCTAGCAGAAGACATGACAAAACTCGTCTTCAGCACTGAAAGAAGGGAAAAGTGAGGTATCCAGAAACCAAGTGGTTCCTATCCCCTTTTGTTTTGGGGAGGCACAAACCAGGAACCCTAAAATAAGCCAGGTAGGCCCCTCCATAGGGTCCACAAACCCTAAATAAAAAGAAAATTCTTTTTTCATTGAAAAGTTTTGGTTACTCACTCCTAGATAGTACAGTTAGAGGCTGGCGATGTAGAAGCAGGGAGAGGGAATTGGTGGAGGTCCCATATCTTACAGCCACTTAGGGAGCCCAGACAGTCCCTTGTCCCTTCAGTAGGTTGTGGAGCCCGAGCAGTGCATTCTCCTGGGTGGCTCATCAGAAATTGTTACTGGAGAAAGCTTCAAAGTTTATGGCTACCTACCACCAATAAGCTAATCTCAGAGGCACATATTTTTGGATCAGTAATCAAAAGCTTATTTGCATACCAGTATGCAAGGGACAGTGGGATATTCTCATCCTCAAAACCTCTCTAAAGTTGTTAGGCAAGGTCAGAGTACTTAAAGGAGAAGCTATGTGCCATAACAAGGGCAGGTGTCAAGGAGAAAGCAATGACAGAAATTTGGAGAGCCAGTCAGGGTCAACTGGGTGGGAGTCAACTTGGCGGAGGTCCTCGGCTTCACTGACTTGCAGGCCTTCACCAGCCATCAAGGAGAACAAAGTGGTGCTAGATGCCATCTGGCCAGCAATCTGAAAGAACGCTCAAACACAAATTACTTCCCTGTCTTTACTGGCCTCCTGCTTAACTCTTTTATCGTTGGTTAAAGCCCTATTATGAAGACAAGAGGAGTCATTCATAGCTTACAGTTTACTGAATCTATGATGGTGCCTCTGAGAGCCCTGCCCTAGCTTCACCACCTGGAGCTTGTGGAATGTGGAGGTCATGCAGGAGGAAAACCTGCAGGTTCAGGGTGATCTGAAACAGTACCTCTCTCAGGCCCTCAATCTTAGATCCCTTCCCTGGGGTCTCAGCCACCATTTTCAACTGTGCTCTTGTATAATCTTCTTAAGCTCCTCTATTGCTTTATACATGTGTTTCTTGGCTTGTTCTGCAATTTATCTATTCTCCTTCCTTATTTCTTGGAGAGTTCTGTGTATTTAGCTTTTTAATTCTGCCTCCAGTAATTCCAAGAGAATTGTCTTCCTCTAGAAAGTTTCTTGATCCTTTGGCTTTGTGGTTTGCTGAAACCACCTTCGTCTACCTCTTTGTGTGATTTGATATTGATTGTTTTCAAACTATTGTATGTTATTGTATTTATTTTATATTTTCTTACTGTGTCTTAGCTTCATGTCTTGCTATGCTCAAATTGGCTGGTTGTGTGAGCTAATTTGATTATTGGTGTCTTTGAGGCTAACATCTCCTGTCTACAGGTGGCTTGAGTTGATACTAGGTATGCAAGCCCATGAGTCCATTTATTTTTCTTGTGCAGATTCAGCTCAGTTGTCTAGATCATCAGTCATTATATGTACTCTGCAGGCTCTTATTTATATTCCTAGACAGGCAAGGGTGATTGTGGTAGGTACAGCCATCTGGCTGCAGTAGGGATTCACACACTGATCAAGGTAGGGGGCGGACTGATGCCCAGGTGTCTGGGTGGAAGGTGTATCTCTGTTTCCTGTGAGAAGATGGGTTAAAAAGCCAGATTACTGGTAGCCAATGCTGTTGGCTGTAAAGAACTGAAAATCACCATTTATTCTTGAAACCCTCTTACAGGTGGCTTGGTGGAGTGAGAGGAGCCTCCAATCTGTGGACCCCGTATGCCTGTGCCTAGGCAAAGGGGCTGTGTCTACCCTCAATTCATGGCTTAGGAGAGCTGGCAGATTTTTGTTGTTGTTTGCTAACTTGTTCCCTCTAAAACTGGGAGAATAATTCAGGTAGAGAACCTCATCTTACTTCTGCCTAGGAGGGCACACTAATTGCTGACACTGAACAAGGACCTGGATTAGAGTGGGGAGGAAGCAGGTAAATAGTAGAGAAGTATTTCCTAGAAGAGTTTTTTTTTTTTTTTCCCTGAACCACAGTGTAGGTTAAATGTTTATCTTTTGCTTATTGAGTACTGTTTTTCACTGGTTCTGGAGGTTTGAGCAGACTCTCTGCCACTGGGTCTCTCACAATGTGGAAAACACATCCCAAACACCACTGCTTGCCTCACCCCTCCCACACTAACTAATGCAGCCTGCAGCATGCTACTCAGTCAGATTAGGTCTGGCAACTCCTCACTGCTTCTGAACCATCTCTCCCATCCCCCACCATCCAGTCCAATTTCTTTGATATTCAGGTCTTCTAGATTGTCATATATACTCAATTCACTCATCTTTTAGGGTCCTTGTTGTAAAAAAGACCACTGGAATTTTCTGACTACTCTGTAAGCTTGGCCACACCTCTCACAAAACTAGTTTTTGTGAGACCCCAGATGCCACTCACCAACGTGGGGTGCAGAGAGCTCTCTTAGCAAAATGCTAGTTGTGCCAATTGGCCTCAATTTTACCTAAGAGCATTGTCTCCTGCCCCCTGCCCCAACTACTCTGTCCTTGCAATATTGGCTTAAGATGGAAGGAATATTCAAGTTATGCTGAAGTCCACTTAATATTGTTCTTGTTTCTAACGTGTGCTATCACCGATTTCACCCAACCAAATTTCTACCAACTGTCTAATTTAAACCCTCCCCCCTTGCCCTCCCTTCTTCACCTCCCTTGCAGCCATTAGAGTCTTTTCTTCTATTAAAAAAAAAAAGCTTATTTATTTGCTAGTAATACACCAAGAGTTTATTATACATAAGTCTTTGTCCATATCATTTATTACTTCTTTTGTCTTGACTTATATGGAGTTAATTATTTGGTCAGGTTGAAAGCTTTTGATATATTCTGTCACAGTGTTTTCCAGAAATACAAAGCCAATTTACTCTCTCCTTAGGAATACTGGATAACTAAGTTGAACATTATAACTTTAGAAATCTTTGTTAGCGATACTGCTGTTGTAATTGTTGTTAGATGCTACCACAACTCACAGTGACCCTATGGACAACAGAATAAAACACTGCCCGGTCCTGTGCCATGCTGAAAATCTTTGTTGTGCTTGAGTTCATTGTTTCAGCCACTGTATCAATTCATCTTCTTGAGGGTCTTCCTCTTTTTTGCTGACCCTCTACTTTGCTGAGAACGACGGCCTTCTCCAAGGATTGATCTCTCCTGTCATATTGTCACCAACTTTGCTTCTAAGGACTACACTGGTTGTACTTTTTCCAAGACGTATCTGTATGTTCTTTCGAGAGCCCACGGTATATCCAATATTTTTCTCCAAAATCATCTGTTTTCCTAAACTCATTGACCAACTTTTACAAGAATGTGATATGACTGGAAAAACTATATTATGGATCAGTTACACCTTAGTCTTCAAGGTGACATCTCTGCTTTTCAACACTTTAAAGAGATCCTTTGCAGCAGATTTTCCCAAGGCAATGCATCTTTTAATTTCTTAATTGTTGCCTCTGTAGAAGGTGATTGTTGACCTAAGTAAAATGAAATCCTTGATAACCTCAGTCCTTTTTCCATTTATCACAGTATTGTTTACTGGTCCAGCTGTGAAGATTTCTGTATTCTTGATGTTGAGGTGCGATCCATGCTGAAAGCTGCAGTCTTTGATCTTCATCAATAAGTGTTTCAAATCTGCTTCACTTCCAAAAAGCAAAGTGTGTCATCTGCAGAACGCAGGTTGTTAATAAATCTGTCTCCTATCCTGATACTCTGTTCTTCCTCATATAGTCTGGCATCTTGGATTATTTGTCTCAGCATACAGATAAAAATTTATGGTGAAAGGATACAACCCTGACTCATACCTTTCCTAACTTTAAACCATGCAATATCCTCTTGTTATGTTTGAATGACTGCCTGTTGATCCATGTACAAATTCTTCATGAGCACAATTAAGTGTTCTGAATTCCCATTCTCTGCAATGTTATCCATAATTTGTTATCCACATATTTGATGCCTTTTCATAGTCGATAAAACACAGGTAAATATCTTTCTGATATTCTCTTCTTCAGCAATGATATCCATGGTTCCATGTCCACTTTTGAATCCAGATTGAATTTCTGGCAGTTCCCTGTCAATACACTGCTGTCACCACTTTTGAATGACCAACAAAATTTTACTAGCGTGTGATATTAATGATACTGTTCAATAATTTCCAAATTTGCTAGAATCACCTTTCTTAGGAATACGTACAAACAGGAATCTTTTCATGTCGGCTGGCCAGGTAGCTGTCTTCCAAATTTCTTACCATAGATGTGTGAGAACTGCTATGTGAGTTCAAACTGAAACTGATTAAAATTAGAAGAAGCCCATGAGAGCTGAGAGCCAACTGATATTTCACCAAGTCCTGGAGCCTTGTTTTTTGCCAATGCCTTCAATGCAGCTTGAACTTCCTTCGGCGTCATCAATTCCTGATCATATGCCACCCTTGAGATGGTTAAATGTTGACCAGTTCTTTTTGGTACAATGATTCTACATATTCCTTCTGTGGTCTTTTGGTGCTTTAAGATTTTTCCAGTAGAATCCTTCAGTATTGCAACTTGAGGCTTGAATTTTTCTTCAGTCCTTTCAGCTTGAGAAATTCTGATCATGTTCTTCACTTTCGGTTTTTGTCTTCAGCTTTTGGCACATTTCATTATATTTTACTTTGTTTTCTTGAGCTGCTCTTCAAAATCTGTTTAGTTCTTTTACTTCATCATTTCTTCTTTTCGCTTTATCTATTCAGTGCTTAAGAGTAAGTTTCAGAGTCTCTTCTGACAACTAATTTGGTTTTTTTCTTTCTTTCCTGCCTTTTGAATACCTTGATTTATTCATGTATGGTGTCCTTGATGTCATTTCACAATTTATATGGTGTTTAGTCTTTACTGTTAAATCCATCAGATCTATTCTTAAGGTGGTGTCTAAATTCAGATGGGATATACTCAAGGTCATCTTTGGCTTTCTTGAATTTCTTGTAATTTTCCTCAGTTTCAGTTTGAACTCACATAGGAGAAATTGATGATCTGTGCCACGGTCAGCACCTGGTCTTGTTCTGACTCCTGATAGTAAGCTTTTCCATCATCTCTTTCCACAGATGTAGTCAATTTCATCCCTGTGTATTCCATCTTGAGAGGTCCATGTGTACAGTCAGTGGTTTGTGTCGGTGAAAAAAATATATATATATTTTCAGTGAAGAACTTGCTGGTCTTGCAAAATTCTGTCATGTCATCTCCAGATCATTTGTACCATCAAGGCCATATTTTCCAACTGCTGATTCTTCTTCTTTGTTTCTAACTTTTGCATTCCAACCCACTGCCATCAAGTCTTGTCTGACCACCAGTAATTATCAATGCATTCTGCTTGCATGTTCTATTAATTTCAGACTGCAGAAGCTGGTAAAAATCTTCAGGTTCTTCATCTTCATCTTTAGTGGTTGATGTACAAACTTGAATAATAGTCATATTAACTGGTCTACCTTGTAGGCATATGGATATTATCCTGTCACTGACAGCATTGTACTTCATGATAAATCCTGAAATTTTGTTTTGACCATAAATGCGATGTCATTCCTCCTCAAGTTGTCATTCCTATTACAGTAGACCATATAATTGTCTGACTCAAAATGACCAATACCAGTCCATTTCAGTTCACTCATACCTAGGATGTGTTTATGCATTCCATTTCATTTTCAAAGATTTAAAATTTTCTTAGGTTCATACTTTGTACTTCCATGTTCTGATTTTTAATGGATGTTTGCAGTTGTTTTTCTCATTTTGAATACTAGCACATCAACAAATGAAGGTGTCTGAAAGCTTGACTACATTAAAGTTGATTCTAATTTGAGGAGGCAGTTCATCATGGATTGAACCGTGTCCCCTAAAAATTGTGTGTAGCCATTTGGCTGGTCCATGATCCCCAATATTTTGTAATTTTCCCATGCTGTATGTTAAAGAGGATTAGGATGGAACTGTTAATCCCTTCCTAAGATTATCTCCCTGCTCCAATGTAAAGGGAGCTTCCCTGGAGTATGGCTTGAACCATCCTGTATCCTTTTATCTTACAAGAGGTAAAAGGAAAGGGAAGCAAGCCAAAAATTGGGAAACTTACACCATTAAGAAAGCAGCACCGGGAGAAAAGCACATCCTTCAGACCTGAGTTTCCTGCACCAAGATGCTCGCTGATCAAAGACTGGTGCAGCACAAGGGTTTCTTCCAGAGCTGACAGAGGGAAAGCCCTTTTCCTGAAGCAGACACACCGAATTTGGACTTGTAAACTACCAGACTACATAAGAATAAACTTTCTTTTGTTGAGGTCATCTACTCATGGTATTTCTGTTAGAGCAGTACCAGCTGACTGAAACACAGCTCTTCCCTAGTTGTCTTTTGAGTGCCTTCCAACCTGGGGGGCTCACTGTCTGGTAGTATATCCGACAATGTTTCACTACTATTCATAATGTTTTCAGTAGCTAATTCTTTTTGTAAGTAGACTGTGGGATCCTTTTTCCTGATTTGTCTTAGTCTAGAAGCTCAGCTGAAACCTGCCCACTATGGGTGACCCTGCTGGTATCTGAACACTGGTGGCATAGCTACAAGCATCACAACAAAACAGAAGACCCGTGGTACAACAAAGTTACAAACAGATTTGGAGTTAGAAATACTAAGTCCAAAAGGAAAAGGAAAAAGATAGCTTGCTGTCACTTTTAATTATACATCTTTTAATCCTAGAAAAGCAATATGCTTTCCCTCACCTACATTTACTTGCTATGTTTACTTATGGATTTTTATCATGCCAAACCATGGCCAAGAAGAAACCAGTTGAATCTTGGTCAGGGATGACAATATGGCTTTTCTGGAAGTATTTATGGAATACCAAAGGACTCTCTGGGAAACACTGGTGGTGTAGTGGTTAAGTGCTATGGCTGTTAATCAGAAGGTTGGCTAGCTCAAATCTGCAGGTGCTCCTTGGAAACTCTACAAGGCAGTTCTACTCTCTCTATAGGGTCACTATGAGTCAGAATCAACTCAAAAGCAGTGGGTTTGTTTTTTTTGAAAGGACTTTTCAGATGTGTTCTATTAAGACAATATTATTGTCTCTTACGTGCCGCTTATTTTAATCGACTCGATGGCACTTGGCTGGCGGGCTTTAGAATTTTTATGTTGAGAAACTTCACTGTTTACACTCAGTTAATCAAGCTCTAAATAGTTCATCAAATTGATTAGTAATTTAATTATCTTGGCATATAATTTTTACAGCTGGGTAGCTTCTGACTTTGGTAGAGCTGAGCATGCACAAATTTTCTATCAACATAACAAGTGCTATAAAGTGTTGATTATTTTTGATATCATTCTAATTTCAGGGAGCTGTAAATGATATGCTGTCTGTTGTGTATCTTACTGTATTTCAAATGCTTAGTTTTGAATATTCAATAAGTGAGTTGCTCTCACACATTTTTGATACAAGTACAACTTCTATGAAGGATATCTTGACACTGTCATTCAAAAGTACAAAAATACCACTAGAACCAAAAATTTCATCTCCAGAATTTTATCTTATAGACATACATGAACAATGACAAAAGTACAAAGTTATTTTCAGCAACATTTCTTATTATAGAAAATGACTGGATACTACAGAAATATCCATTAAGAGGAAACTAGCTAAATACAAGGACTGCCAATCAAGTTCCCAAATTGATCCTAGAAAAGCTCCTACATACCTAAATTGCTGAATATCACTGCAGTCACCTTTGAAGTACTCCTTTTGCGAAGCTATGCACTGATAGCAGCACCTAATCTACCCTTCAACTACCCAAAGCAGTTTGGGAACCCTTTTTCTGGAATAACCATCAGAGCTATTGTCATATTACCTTGATGTCCTGAATGTCATCAAAATGTCTTCTTCTCAATAGTTTATCTTCAGGTAAAGAAAAAAGTCACTGGAGGCCAGATCAGGTGAGTATGGAGGGTTTCTAACACAGCTATTTTTTTTACTGGCTAAAAACCCCCTTTCAAATAACTATACAAGTAAGTTTGTGAACTTGCTGCTTTGCTACTGTGCATGATGGCTATGGTAGAAAGACTTTCAAATTGCTTTGAAGGGTGGTCTAGGCACTGGCATCAGTACATAGCTTCCCAAGGGGAGTACTTCAAAGATGACCATAGTAATATTCAGCAATGAGGTATGCAGCGTGTAGAACAATTGAATTCATGGACTTAATTGTCAGACCCCACATATTATGGTATAATTAATGATGAAGTACTAGAAAGCCATGAAAAAAATGAAAACACCTTTTTTGTACTGATACAAAATGATCCTCAAGATATGTTGTTAAGTGAGAAAGGTGAAGTATACAATATAGTACATAAAGTGCTGTCATTTGTGTGAAAAGAAAGGAGAAAGAAAAACTGTGTGTATTTATAAGTGAATATGCAAGAAACATAAGAAAACGCACACACACTAACCTTGGCTACATCTGAGGAAGGGAACAAGCAGACTTGAACCATCACATTACTTTGTCAAATAAATAAATAATTTGTTTTTAACTGAGAAGTATAAAGAAAATAAAAGAAAGCAGGAAAAAGAAGAAAAATTCTAATGAAAAGTAAAGATTTAAAGATCACCAACATACAACAATAAAGAAGTTATGCACTTGTGATGCTTAAGGTTGTGTGTCAATTTGGCAGGGCCGTAACTCTCAGCAGCTTGGCAGTTACAATGTAGTTTCACAGTTATGTAATGTTGTAATCACCTCCATGATGAGATCTGCTGTGAGAAGCCAATCAATCATTTGGAAAGGACCTTTTGTGGGCATGTGGCCTGCAGCCAAATACACATGAACGTTCTGGAAAAGCTTGCCAAATCCTGCATCAGGCTCATCATCATTTAACCTGTGGTTCTTGGGAATTCAGCCAGCAGCCTGTGGTCTGAGCTGCCAGTCTTGGGTTTGTTGACTCCTTCAGTCAGGAGAGGGTTGCAGCCTGATGCCTGACCCACAGGCTTGGGACTTTCCAGCTTCAACAACAATAAGCAATTAATTTCCTTGATAAAAATTCTCTCTTCCTCCCCCTCTCTCATGTGTATGTATATGTATATGTGTACATATGCATTTCTCTGTCATCAGCATTCCTTTTATCATGTATCATGGATTGAATTGTGTCCCCTCAAAAATACAGGTAGCCATGTGGCTGGGCCATGGTTCCCCATATTTTGTGATTTTCCTGTGCTGTATTTTAAAGGATTAGGGTGGAACTGTAAATCTCTTCACAGGATCACCTCCATGCTCCACTGTAAAGGTAGTTTCCCTGGAGCATGGCTTGCACCACCTTTTATCCTTTCATCCTACAAGATGTGAAAGAAAAGGGAAGCAAGCAGAGAATTGGGAACCTCACACCATCAAGAAAGCAGCACCGGAAGAAAAGCATGTCTTTCAGACCCAAGTTTCTTGTGCCAAGATGCTCCCTGGACAAAGATTGATGCAATACCAAACTTTGCTCCAGAGCCAACAAGGGGGAAAGTCTTCCCCTGGAGTGGACATCCTAAATTTGGACTTATAGCCTACTGGAATATGTAAGAATAAACTTTCCTCTGTTACAGCCATCCAGTGTGTGGTATTTCTGTTAGAGCAGTACTAGCTGATAAAAATAGAATTTGGTACCAAGGGATTTGGGTGCTGCTCTAATACCTAAAATGTGGAAGCAGTTTTAAAACGTAGTGGATAGAAGACACAGAAGGAACCTAGGAGAACTGAGCAGCAGAGGACCAGCACCAGCAGCAGAACTATAGGCAAAGTTGGAACCGACCCATGGAGCAAGAGAGCTGAGTGCCTGTGCACAAAGGCTTCCTGGAGTAGCAGAGTGCCTCCAGGCACTTGAATTGGTGGAGCTAGCCTTGCTGACCCATGGAGCCAGAGAGGTGTGTGTCTTTGTGTAAGAGGCTTCCTACCCGAATGGGTGCCTCCAGGGCTCTTGAATCAGTGGAGCTAGAGAGCTTTGGAACACTTGTCTCTGCAGGGCGGATGCAGGCCTGAGGCCTTAGCCAGGAAGCCATAGGAAGCAGAAGCTGAAGAGACAAAGAGCATGAGAAGCTGATTGCCTCAGTCTCAAAAGGTATGGCCATGACCTCAGGGGTTTGAAAGAGTGGAACCACAGCATCCTGTGTTTGTAAGCGTGGAATTGCCACTCACTTGAGCTTAGGGTGCACCTAAAGCTGATGGGGCAGAGTTGCTGTCCACATGGCCCTGGAAGGCAGAGTTGTAGCACAACGCTGGGGGTGGGTACGGTCTCCACTAAGAATCCAGAGAGTTTGGCCAACACCTAGAGTCTGGAGGGCAGGGCCACTGCGTAAAATGTCTCAGAAAATGCAGGATTATTTTCAAAGCTTTGAGAGCTCATGTAACGTGTTCTGCTGTTGCTTGTTGCCTGTTAATGCCTTCTTTCCCTGTGATTTCTCCCATGTGAAATGGAATGTCTAACTTGTGCCTGTTCTGCCATTGTACCTTTGTAAGCAGATAACTCGTATTCTAAGTTTCATAGATGTAAAGGAATTTTTGTGTTTTGCACTTGGAACTGATTCAAGATTTTTATCATATTGGATGAATGTGTTACCGGTTTCAAAGATGTGATTTTTGGAATGCCAAAGGGTAGAATGTCCTGGATTGAATTGCAGCCCCCAAAATACGTGTAGTCATGTGGCTGAGCCATGATTCTGATTATTTTGTGTTTGTCCTCCATTTTGTGATTTTTCTGTGCTGTATGTTAAAGGACTACGGTGGGACTGTAAATCCCTTCATGGAATCACCTCTGTGTTCCACTGTAAAGGGAGTTTCCCTGGAGTATGGCTTGCACCACCGTTAATCCTTCCATCCTACAAGAGATAAAAGGAAAGGGAAGCAAGCAGAGAATAGGGAACCTCACATCAAGAAAGTAGCACCAGAAGAAGAGTGCATCCTTCAGACCTGAGGTTCCTGCGCCAAGATGTTCCCTGGACAAAGACTGATGCAATACCAGACTTCCCTCCAGAGCCAACGAGGGTGAAAGCCTTCCCCTAGAGCAGACATCCTGAATTTGGACTTGCAGCTTACTGGACTGTGTAACAATAAACTTTCCTTTGTTAAAGCCATCCACTCTGTGGTATTTCTGTTAGAGCAGCACTAGCTGACTAAAACAGAATGCATTGCTTTAGTTCTACGTCACACAAATTTGGGCCACTAGCTGTATTCCCCCCACAAGATCACAGAGACACTACAGCAAGCAGCACTGAGAGGAATACGGGGTGCTTCTGTCTACCCAGCATCTACTCCTTTTCCCCTGGTCACTGCACCAGTTTCCTTCCCGGGAGAATCTTTTGCGTACCTGTATTTAACATGACCCAAATACCTCTGGCTCCTGAATTGAACCTAAAAAATCAGCATCTTTTCCTTCTTTGGCCATAATTGGTTCTGGGACAGGCATGGACCCTGAGCCAGCCCACAGAGACACAGACACAAAGTTTTTCAGGCATTATTGGGAAGAAGTTCTGTTTCACAGCATATAGGGTATGAGCTGCAATCTGCTGGCTGTCATCTCTCTGTACAGGGAAAGAGAAATTCCTCACAGACAGTGTTTGGGTCTAGCCATGTCCAAAGCCAGATTTTTTTTTTTTATCTCTTTCTAGCAGAAATTTCTGACTTAACCATAAATAGAGTGAGAAGATAATGAACCTTCACACACCCATCACCTCACAGCCAAAGCCAAACACGTGTGTCAGTTAATTTCCTTTTTCTTCAGTTTCTGTCACTTGCAGGTGAAGCATTCTTCACTAATGGGATAATAATCCACTATTAATGATAAGAGATGTTCAATAATGGTAATACTAACAATAATTTAAATTAATAATTGTTGGGTGTTTACTGTGTGGTGTCAGGCATGGTTCCAGAGGCTTCAAATGACTTCACTCATTTAGTAGTCATGAGAGTCTCATGAAATTGGCATGACTTTATCCCATTTTTACAAACAGGACACCAAAGCAAAGAGAGTTTAAGTATCTTCCCAAGACCACGTATCTAGTTAAGGATAAATACCTTCACTACTTCACAACTCAGACAAAGCCACTGGAGATGAGACAAAGAACCCAACACCAATCAGTCTTCACTTGAGCTGATAACTGTAATTGGAAACTGTGGGCCCCAAATGGCCAAATTTAAGCAATTTCATATAATTTAATCTAATAGACATACTACTTTTCACATGGCTTAACTCATTTTACAGAATGAGTAGTTTTTGATAGGATTTCTGTCCTCAGGGAGTACACTCTTAGAAGAAGACATGGAGCAATTAATTGGCAAAGATGATCCTTCCAGTCAGTGTATACAGAGCTGAGACTTAGAGATTTTGGTACCACCAACCAGCAGGGACAGAGACAGCACTCCCCAAATTGTAGTGCTTTTCCTGCTGGGGTACAGCTAGCCCACGTGTCCCCTACCATTGGGGCTATATGACCAGGTTTTGGCCTGTGGAATGGGGCTAGAGGATAGAGTTCACTTCCAGATCAGGCCCCAAAGCCTCCTGTACACATGGCAATGCTCCTTCCTCCTGCACAGGCTGGATGCAGAGAACCCGGTAGAGGACACTGAGGACTAAGCCCAGCCCTAAGGGCTGCATGGAGCAGAGCCCTCCCCACCCAACCCACACGGCTGTGGACATAACTGAAAAATTACCCTTCATGCAACAAGCTCATGGAGATTTAGGGGTTAACATCTCTTTACTGATACCTTTGGCTACATTTGACTGCAAGAATCTTCCCAAGGAAGTAACTGAGTTTAGCAGGCTGAGAAGGAGGCAGTTAAGGAAAGAACACCTAAATGCTAGATGAGATGGATAAAGGGTTTAGAATCTTGAGTCATAAGTTCCAAATGGAAGTAGGCAGAAATAGTAAAAGGTAGGGCTTGCTTCAGAGACTAGAATTCATTTTACACAATTTGAATGTGTGGCGTAGTACAGGACCTGAGGCCAGGTAGAAAGCAGATTAGAAAGAACTACATGAGTTCACCTTTGAAGTTTTAAATTTATGCTTAAAACCCATGAAATCATGAAAGTCTTTTTTTGTTTTGCTCTGCTCTGCTCTGCTCTTCCCGATGGGGTAATAAGGTACTATGATCAAATACACACTGTTGTTTTTAGAGTCAGTTTTGGCCATGGTGACCCCTGTGATAGAGTAGAACTGCCCCCATAGTGTTTGCTATGCTATAATCTTTACTAGAGCAGACCACCACGTTTCCCTGGAATAACCATTCTAACAACAGTGTTGGGAAAGAATTAGGAAGCTAAATTGAAAAAGAGAGATCAGTTTTAAGATTACTGTGGCAAAACAGACAAGAATTACAGGAACTTAGACAGGCAGGAAATTCGGTAGACTTGAGACGTGATAAAGAGACACAATCTGGAGACCTGATGGAGGGGTATGAGGCAGAAGAGACAAAAAAAGAGGTCCTCAAGCTCTCCAGCATCACTCACTCTTCTCGAGTGTTCACTTTCATGTTCACCAAGAAAGTGGAGCCTAAAGAGGGGAAAGGGTCCCTAGAAGGGGGTTATGGATAATTTACCCGATTTGGTCTTTGCCTTCAATTTCTCGGAGATATTCTCTTAAAAAAAAAAATTTTGAAATTTAAACATCTTCCATAAAGACTCCAGAAACCATCTAACTAGCAGGTTAGGTGAGGTAAAGAGGTGAAGCTGAGGTGGAGGCCAGCCAGCGCAGAACGACTCACCTTGTGATCACTTTGTGGTACCAGTTACCTCAGTGAAGAAGGACTGGCGTTTGCGCTATGTAATGAGATTCCCGGTAAAAGCTTTGCACATTGAATCCTAACAGGCTTTCTGGTTGTTGAAAGACATCACTGCACAGGGTAGCATATCTTTTGAGACATGAAAGTTCCACACTGGGAACTTCCCCAGACCTTGACCTGTATATACCTTCACTTTAACCCTTTTCTCTTACAGTAAAACTGAAACCATGAATGTCTCACTTTCCTCAGTTTTATGAGTCATTGCAGTGAATTATCAAACCCAAAGGATTAAGTAGGAGGAACCCTGATGGTGTCATGGTTAAGAGCTATGTCCACTAACCAAAAAGTCAGCAGTTCAAATCCGCCAGGTACTTCTTGGAAACTCTATGGAACAATTAATTCTAGTCTGTTCTATAAGGTCAGAATCAACTTGATGGTAGTGGGTTTGGGTTTTTTGTTTGTTTATTTAAAGGAGTAATAGAAGAAAGCAGAGAAGCAATGAGGAGGAATGAGAAGCCCTGAATTTACAGCTGATATCCTGAGAGGGTGGAAAGATCCCCCAAGTCTGTATCCAGAAGGTCAGAAATAAGCAAACAGAGTGGAAAGGAGCAGGGCGGCTGTACCTGAGCTTGTTTCTGGCATCCTAAGGGGTAATGGAAAACCCTCTAATTTTTAACAAATAGGTTAGAAATGAGGGTGTCATGGGGACAGTCAAACTGTGACCAACATCTTGATCCTGAGTTCATAAGTAAAATACTAGGCCGCCTTCAGCCTCAGTGACTTCTTACTGAAACTGCAGGACTGTGGTTCCATACCAGGCACTGAATACTGCTCAGACATATCTAAAACGTTGTCTACATTTCTCTAAAGAATTTCGTCATCAGTCCCATCTGAAGGCGAGATGGGTTTTATTAATCTTTAACCATTCCACTATACCTATTCCAGCATCTTCTTTCCCCAGTGGTATTTATAAACAATGTGCAATGATAACATGGTAAATGGAAGACATTCTGGCCTCAAAGAAACCAGACTTGGATTCAAATATTACCTTTGCTGAAAAACTGTGTGGCTTTGGGCATATTACTTCATTCTCTGAAACTGTTTGCTTACCTGAAAAGAGCACGCACCTTCCTTTAGAAGGTTCAAGAAAATCACATAAAAGAAATGACAGGTACAGTGCCTAGTGGCACTTAGCTTATCCTCCGGAACAGGGGAGCCTTTCTACCTTTCTGCTGTCTCATAGTGTATGTATAGTGGGATCACCAATTTCTATTTCTATTAGACCATGGAGGAGATACCTTGATGGCCCTGGACAGATTTGCCTAAAATAATGCCCATTCATCATTCTGTCTACCTATTGCTCAGAATCCGGGGAACATGCTGAGCTCTATATGCGGCTCCCCATTATGCTAAAGATCCTCACCCAATGCTCTGCTGCCCAGGCTGTCAAGTGTTCCTTGCTTCAACCAAAGCATATCTCACAACACAACGGAAACCCTTCCTTTTTCTCCTTTGTTCCTTTGGCTATGCTCCTCCCTGTCTGAAGTGCCTTTTCTCTTTCTGTGAATTTTGATGAATTCCATCTCTTCAAGGCTGATTCAAATGCAGTTTCTGCCACTCTCTATGGAAAGAAATGAAGTCTGCTTTTCCGTAAGCCCCTGAGGTTGATGGGGACACACACCACAGAAGGGTGTGGCAATGTGCCTTTGTGCACTCGTGAAGGACTAAAACTCTAAGCTTTTTACAAGTGAAAGTGATGATGATAATAATAAAATGTCAAGATTATAATTTATTAGATAAGTGGAATGTACCAATTCACAAACAATAATAAAAAAAAAGAAATCCTGAGACATGGAACATCTATGTTCCTTAGTTGAGACCATGCAAATGGTAGGGTAGAGGCTGGATGTGCAGACAGTGAACCCAGATCCTGTTCTTCAAGCTGGTGCCTCATAGCCAGTCTCACTCAGGAACCAGGATGCTTCTGAGTACACCCCCAGGCAATGGTCTTCACGTCTCTGCTTGAGATGTCCCTCTCTCCTTGGGAAAAAGTTCACGGAAGAGAGATGGAGCCTGGGTGAGGACATGAGTTAGAGAGGACAAAGGCTGAAGGTCAGAGATTGCAGTCAGAGACATGGAACGAGCCAGTGCTAAACCTTGAGGAATGGTGAATCCTGCTCTTTCTTGGACAGGGAGGGACACCTCACCAACTCTCCCTGCTAGAGGTGTGGTTGTTTAGGAAGCACTGGGAATGCCATTTCCTGTTTCTGACCCTCAGCATTTTCCTGTTTAAAACAGGAGCTTTCCTCCTGCAATATCTGTTAGGAATGGATAGAGCGAGGGGTAAAGAAGTAACCTTTTGAATTTTATTGTAGTGTGTCCTATACACTGGGGCTACCACCATCTGTCAGTTTGTCGTATAGTGGTAGCTTGCATGTTGCTGTGATGCTGGGAGCTATGCCATTGGTATTTCAGAGACCAGCAGTGTCACCTTGGTTGACATGATTCAGCAGAGCTTTCAGACCAAGAACAAGCTAGGAAGAAAACCCTGGAAATCTATTTCTGAACATTAACCAGTGAAAGCTCTATGGATCATTGCAGAATATTGTCCAGGGTATCATTAGAAGGGATCAGTAACAGAAAAAGACATCATGTTCGGTAACATGAATGTCCACTGTGGGAGACAGTGAGATGGACTGCCACAGTATCTGCAAGGATGGACTTGCTGGTGATTCAAGGTGATGTAGAACCAGGCAATGTTTCCTTCTGCCTTATATAAAGTTGCCATGAGTTGAAGTCAACATGACAGCAACAATCCCTTTCAAAACAGAACAAAAAGCCAACTGTGAGAAGAAGGTACTGCAGAACAGACATTGAGGCTCAGAAATGTCACTCAAATCAGCAGCTCAAACAGTGCTGGGCAGGAACATCTACCCAGGCCATTCTAGAGCAGTATTCTTTGTACCATCTCAGATCTGGTAACATTGGCAAAACTTCTACCTGAATAACTAACTGAAGGTTCCTCTGCTTTAGACCTAATTAGTCACTAAGTAGTGAGTGCGTTTCCATGTCCGAGAGTGGCTTTGAAGAACAGAGAGGTCAAGTAGCTGGCTTGCTGACTCACAGAGGAGCACCCCCTGGCAGCAGTGGTGGAACAGTAGTGTCTGTGGAGGCCTGAGGATACCATCTGGGTTCCCACATTCCTTATGTCCTCTCGGTTAGCCTACAAGGCTAAGTGTTTCAGGAAAACACCCTGGACTAGGAGTCAGAACCCTGTGAACCTGTCATTGTTCCCAGTCTGCTACAGTAGTCTCATATTCAGCCCCCTCAGCCTTCTCAAGTTCCTCAAATGTGTTAGTCATCTGGTACTGCTCTGACAGAAACACCATGGGTAGATGGCTTTAACAAGAAAAGTTTATTCTTACACAGTCCAGTAGGCTACAATTCCAAATTCAAGATGGGAAACTCTCTTTACATAGGAGCAGGGAGGTGATCTTAAGAAGGGTTTTACAGTCCCACCCTAATCCTCTCTGACATAATCCACTCTGTGAAACACAGGCCAAGATTAGGATTTACAGTATAAGAAAATCACAAAATAGAGGGCAATCACAGAAAACAGAGAATCCTGGCCCAGCCAAATTACTACCTATATTTTTTAAGGGATGCAACTCAACCCATACATCAAGCATCTTCTGAGCACTCAAGTGCTGGCTACACCAAGAATGACAAGTCTCTAGCCTTGGACTTGCTGAACACTGAACAGGGTAAGCAAGGATCATAAAGATGTCCATGTTAGTCTAGTTTATGTCCTCCAAAAATCCTATCTGTGCCTTTTCCAACCAAGTAAGTGATTGATAAATTGGTTGTATGAGCTTTTTGAATTTCCTAAATGTGCATACTCGACGGCACTTGGCAAATGTGCATATACCAAACCAGGGGCTGTCCAGTTGGATCTGACTCATGTGCATATGGGTTGCAGATATGGTCAGCCGGGAAGCAGAGTCACCCAACTGGAGGCCTCAACAGGAGCTAATTGCCAAGCTGAGCAGTGCCAGCCTGGAAAGCACTTTTGCAGCAGAAAGGCTGTGTTTAGCACAGTGTTACCTTAGAGGTTTGGCCCGGCTGAGGATGGCAGCAAGGCCATAACCCCTCCCTACTTTGAACTACATCACAGCATCTGGAGATGGCTGAAGAGGTGCTTCCACTGTTAGCCTGCCTGCCACACCTGATGGCTTGACTGATTTGAGCAGCTGTTGGACAACTCCAGCTTTTTAAATTAAGACTACCTGGAGGAATAACCACTGAGCGGCCCAGCAGGATCTCTTCCAGCCTTTACTGACTCACATCATAGGACCAGTTGACAGCTCCCCCAGTGACTTCATAGGTAGGGTACCACCTTTGCCAGCCAGGAACTGGAGCCTGCCACCCCAGAGTGTCCACTGGGGCCAGTCACTAGAGTACACAGAGGTGCCTGGTTACCAACTTACCTCTTAGACCTATGCCTCAGTTCCTGTCAAGGTAATACCAGAGAAACTAAACGGTTTCTACATGGCCTGAAGACAACAAATCATCACTAACCATTTAAAGAAGCAGTACTCCATGGCTCCAGAAAACTCCCAAAATAAAAAATCAAAAAATTTCCCCAATGAAGAAGCCTTTCTGAAACTATCGGAGGTTGAGTATAAAAGAACTACACATAGAGTGCCCTCCTAGAGATTAAACAAAATGCAGCAGAGGAATAGCAAAACTTAAGCAAGCTAATCGAACTGATGGAATATCAATGACCTGAAATGCAGCAAATCAATAACAAAATTACAGAATTAGACTATTCAATTCAAAGCCAAATGAGCAGAACTGAGGAACTAGAAGTCAGACTTCATGACTTTGAGCAGAGAGCAAAAGACACTAATATTTATGAGGAGAAATCAGAGAAAAGAAATAACAAAAATGAACAAGAATTAAGAAAACGTGGGACCCTGAAATTAATTGGAGTTCCTGAACAGGGATGGCTACCTGAAAACATAGAGAATGCTGTTGTTGAGTTGCTGACAGAAAACTTCCTTGAAATTACAAGAGAAGAGAACACAGATATCCAAGACACGTATCAAATGCCACAAAAACTAGACCCCAAAAGAAAGATACCGGAACATATGATAAGCAAGCTTAATAAAATGAAAAATAAACAGATTCTCTTAAAGGCAGGGAGGCTCAAACTAAGCTAACATTCAGAGGTAAGCCCTATAGATTTTTACCTCACTTCTCGGACAAAATGATGTTGGCACAAAGGCAGTGGGATGACACTTTCAAAGCCTTGAAGGAGAAACACTTCCAAACAAGAATTATGTATCCTGCAAAATTGTCTCTCAAATATGAAGATGAAATTAAGACATTTGCAGATAAAGAGAAGCTCAGAGACTTTGTAAAATCCAAACCAAAACTACAAGAAATACTGCAACTGTCGCCTGGCTGGAGAAATAACTGCTGAGCAGCCCAGCAGGATCTCTTCCAGCCTTTACTGACTCATATCATAGGGCCATTTGACAGCTCCCCACCCCCAAGTGACTCCATAGGTAGGGTGCCACCTTGGCCAGCCAGGAAGTGGAGTCTGCCACTTGTTTAGGAAAACAAAAACATTAAGTGTATATTTAAGGAGGCAATGCAAGACACAGCATCCAGAAACCTACTCCGTTAGAGAAGTCACAAAATTCAATCAAAACTTCAATATTAAACAAAAGGGAACTAGTGATCATATAACAAAAACTATGACACCATCACACTAAAAAGACAGATATCCTACAATAGTTACAGTCCTTTCAGATGGAGAGGAAGTTAAAAAGATATGCAGAAGTTAAAATCTGGTTTAAACTTAGAATATTAAGGGTAATGAGAGGGGTAGCTGCAAAGCAGGATAACAATGCAACATATCAAAACAAGAAATGTAATCAGGAATCTCAATAAACACAAAGCCTACACTGAAAGAGATGAAAAGTTAACCCACGAAGAAGAATGAACCAGAATGGACTATTAACAGCAACATAGAAAACACCAACACACACACAAAAAAAAATACATCAAAATGACAGCACTAAACATACCTATGAATGATTACACTGAATGTAAATGGAACTAGCGTTCCAGTAAAGAGACAATGAGTGATTTCCTGGATCAAAAGACTCAATGTGTTGGTTATAAGAAATACACCTTAGATTCGAAGACACGAACAAACTGAAAATTAGAGGATGCAATAATGTATAACAAGCTAACAATATACAAAGAAGAGCAAGTGTGACAACACTAATCTCAGATAAAATAGATTTTGATGTAAAATCCACTATCGTGGACAAGCGTGCTCACTATTTATTGCTGAAAAGTTCAATACACAAGCAGGACTTAACAATATAAAATATTTATGCAACCAATACCAGAGCATCTAAATATATTAAACAAACACTGACTACATTGAAAAATGAGATAGATCACTCCACAGTACTAGTTTTAGACTTCAACACTCCGCATTCAGTAACAGACAGATCATCCAGAAAAAAGCTCAGGTAAGACACAGAACTTAATGCCACAATTAACCAACTAGACCTCAATGACATATACAGAACTTTTTCTACATTAACAGATAAGTACAGCTTCTTCTCCAGTGTACATGAAACATTTACCAGAATAGACTATGTATTAGGACATGAAGCAAGTCTCAACAAAATCCATACCATTGAATTGTTGCAAAGCATCTTCTCAGATCATAAAGTCATTAAAATCAAATTGAATACCAGTAAAAAACATAGATAGAAATTGGAACTCGTGGAAGCTGAACAACTCCTTGTTCAACAATCCACAGATTATAGAAGGAATCAAGGATGAAATAAAGAAATTTCTAGAATAAAATGAGAATGAAAACATCCTACCAGAACCTATGGGAGACAGCAAAAGCAGTGCTCAAAGATCAATTCATTTCTATAAATGAACACATCTGGAATGAAAAAAGGACCCAAACCATAGAATTAACCCTACAGCTTGAACAAGTAGAAAGAGAGCAACAGAGGAACCTCTTAGGCATGAGAACAAAACAGATAACAAAGATTAGAGCAAAATTAAATGAGTTAGAGAACAGAAGAATGATTGAAAAAAATAACAAAACCAAAAGTTCAGTTTTTGAAAGAGCAACAAAATTGATAAACCATTGGCTAAACTTATAAAAGAAAAACAGGAGAGGAAACAAATAACACAAATATGATATGATGTGGAAGATGTCACAATAGATCCAGCTGAAATCAAAAGTATCATAACAGAATACTATGACAGACTGTACTCTAACAGATTTGAAAACCTAGAGGAAATGGACAAGTTTCTAGATTCTTATCACCTACCAAAATGATCACAAGGAGAAGCAGAACAACTTAATAAACCCATCACAAAGGAAGAGATGAAAAAGTCATCAAAAAACTATGTACCAAAAAAAGTCCTGGCCCAGATGGCTTCACTGGAAAATTCTACCAAACTTTTAGAGAAGAGTTAACTCCAATACTACTGAGACAATTTCACAGCATAGAAAGGGAGAGAATACTCCCAAATTCATTCTATGAAGCCAGCATCACCCTGATACCAAAGCCAGGGAAAAAAGAAAATTACAGACCAATATCACTTATGAACCTAGATCGAAAAATCTTCAACAAAATCCTTGCCAACAGAACTCAAAAACACATCAAAAAAATAATTCATCATGACCAAGTTAGATTCACACCAGGGACACAAGCCTGGTTCAACATCAGAAAAACAATTAATGTCATCAACCACACAAATAACACAAAAGATAAGAATCACCTGATTTTGTCAGTTGATGCAGAAAAGGCATTCAAGAAAGTCCAACGCCCATTCACACTAAAAACTCTCAGCAAAGGAGAAAGAGAGGCAAATTCCTCAATGGAATAAGGGATGTCTACACAAAGCCAACTTCCTATGCCTTCCTGAATGGACAGAGACTAAAAGAATTTCACCCGAGAACAGGAATTAGATAAGGATGCCATCTCTCAGCACTTCTATTCAACATTATACAAGAAGTTCTGGCCAGAGCAATTAGACTAGACAAAGAAATAAAGGGCATTCGCACCAGCAAAGAAGAAGTAAAAATCTCCCTATTTGCAGATGATATGATTGTATATGCAGAGAATCCTAAAGAATCCATAAGTAAACTACTGGAACTAACAGAAGAGTTCAGCATAGTATCAGGATATAAAATAAACATAAGTAAATCCACGGGATTCCTTTGCACCAACAAAGAGATCATCATCAAAGAAGAAATCACCAAATCAATGCCATTTACTATAGCCTCCAAGAAGATAAAATATATAGGAATAAATCTAACTAGAGAAACATGAGACCTATACAAAGAGACTTAGAAGACCTTACTGCATGAAACAAGAGACTTAAATGATTAGAGAAACCTACTCTGCTCATGGATAGGAAGATTTAACATTGTGGAAATGTCTACTTTATCCAAAGCAAGCTACATATACAATGTAATTCCAATACAAATTCCAGTGTCATTTTTTAATAAGACAGAGAAAGAAATCAACAACTTTGTCTGGAAAAAGGAAGAAAATTTGGATAAGCCAAGCACTACTCAAAAAGAGAAACACAGTGGGAGATTTCACACTACCCAACCTTATAACCTATTACACTGCCACAGTAATTAAAATCAAAACAGCCTGGTCCCGGTTAAGCAAGGTACTACTAAAGAAGAATAACACACTGGGAGGCCTCTCATTACCCGACTTTAGAACATATTACACTGCCACAGTGGTCAAAACAGCCTGGTACTGGTATAAGAACAGACAGATCGATCAGTGGAACAGAACGGAGACCCCAGAGATGACACCATCTGCCTATGAACAATTGATATTCAATAAAGGCCCTAAGACATTAAACTGGGGTAAAAACAGTATCTTCAACAAATGGTGCTGGCAAAATTGGATATCCATCTGCAAGAAACTGAAACAAGATCCATATCTTACACCTTGTACAAAAACCAACTCCAACTGGATAAAAGACCTAAATATCAAAACTAAACGATAAAGCTCACCCAAGAAAAGGTAGGAACAACAATGGAAGTTTTAATACACAATGTGGACAGACTCCAAAATCTGTCAAACAAACCGCAATCATCAGAAGAGAAAATAGATAAATGGGAACTATTAAGAATCAAACACTTTTGCTCATCCGAAGACTTTATCAGTAGAATTAAAAGAACACCTACAGAATGGGAAAAAATATTTGTCAACTCTATGACAGATGAACACCTGATCTCCATAATCTATAAGATACTACAAAATATCAACAAGAAGAAGACAAATCATCCAATTAAGTGATGGGCAAAGGAGATGGACAGACATTTCACCAAAAAAAGAGATCTAGGCAGCCAAAAAACATATGCGGACATGTTTGCAATCTTTAGTTACTAAAGAAATTCAAATCAAGACAACAATGAGATAACATCTCACCCCAACAAGGTTGGCCATGATCCAAAAAACACAAAACAACAAATGCTGGAGAGGCTGTGGAGAAAGTGGAACCCTCCTACGCTGTTGGTGGGGTTGCAAAGTGGTCCAGCCTCTTTGGAAGGCAATCTGGCGCTTCCTTAAAAAAATGGATATTGATATACCATTTGACCCAGTCATTCCACTACTTGGAATATATCTTACAGAATCAAGGCCTTTCACACCAATGGACACATGCACAAGAATGTTTATCGCAGCACAGTCCACAATAGCAAAAAGATGGAATCAACCCAGATGCCCAACAACAGAAGAATGGATGGGTAAACTATGGTATATATACTCAATGGAGCACTATGCAATGATAAAGAACAACGATGACTCCAGGAAACATCTCATGACCTGGTTTCAACTGGAAGACATTATGTTGAGTGAAAGCAGTCAGCAACAAAAGGACAAATATTGTATGAGACCTCTACGATAAGATCTCAAAAACAGACTTGTGTATAGAAGAAAAGACTCTTTGACAGCTACAAGGGAGGGGAGGGAGGGGGAGGAGGGTTTAGATTAGGTAGTTGCTAGGTATCTGGTTGGGTGAAATTGGTGACAGCACACATTAGAAACAAGAACAATATTAAGTGGACTTAAACATAACATGAGTACTCCTTCCATCTTAACCCAATATTGCAAAGATAGAGAAGCTGGGGCAGCGGGCAGGGGACCATGCTCTTAGGCAAAAGCAAGGCCAATTGGCACAACTAGCATTTTGCTAAGAGGGCTCTCTGCACCCCACATTGGTGAGTGGCATCTGGGGTCTTAAAAGCTGCCAAGCTGCCATCCGAGGGCACAGTAAATAGTCCCAACTCAGCAGGAACGGGTGCTCACCGAGGACCAAAATGACATGGGGGAAAGACAATCCAGAAGACAAAGAGACCCACAGCAGTGGGTGCCTACATCAACTTGGGACTGGAGGAACTGGATGGTGCCTGGCCACCACCAGTGATAGCCACGATGGAGCTCACTAAGTTGAGTCTCACTGGCAACACAAGAATAAAAAGCGGTGCACCCTGAGATCCCCACTAAAAGACCTCAATTGATGGTCCAGTGGTTTCGGGGTTCCCCTGGGAGCATGGCCTCTCACCCTGATGCTGCCCTTGACCATAAATCATAACAAAGGTCTACCCTTTGGACAGGAATGGATTGAACTTGGTGATGTAGAATGACCATATATTGGATGCATTTTATGGTTCTATACATCTATAGGATGTCATCCTGCTGACCTCTGGCTGGAGGAAGGAGAGTGGGTGAAGAGGAGGGAAAAAAGAGACTGTTGGGAGAATGAGACATGTATGGAGCAGAGAGGAATAGTGTGCTGTCACCAGGCAGGGAGAGCAGTGGAAGCTGCATATAGGTGAGTATGTAAATTTATATGTGAATGCACATTTTCACTCAGTTATATTAAATAAAAAATTAAAATAAAAACAAAACACAGCCTAGCACTGGCATGAAAAGGGACCTATAGACCAATGGAACAGAGTTGAGACCTCACCATCCTCTTATAAACAGTTGAGATTTGCAAAGACCCTAAAATCGTAAACTGGTGTAAAAACAGTCTCTTTAGGAAATGGTGCTTGCAAAATAGGGTGTCCATCTGCAAAATGCTGAAACAAGACCAATATCTCACACCTTACACCAAAACTAACTCAACATGGACCAAAAACCTAAATATCAAAGCTAAAACAATAAAGATCACACAAGAAAAAAATAGAGTCAACAATGGAAGTTTTAATACACAGCTTAGACAGACTTCGAAATCTGACAAAGGAAGCACAATCAACAGAAGATAGATAAATGAGAAATATTAAGAATCAAACACTTTTGCTTATCTAAAGACTTTATCAAAAGAATTAAAAGACCACGTACAGAATGGGAAAAAATATTCAGCAACTACATGTCGGACTGACACCTGATGTCCATAATTTCCAGCCTTAATCTCCAGGGTACTACAAAATATCAACGAGAAAAAGTAAATAACCCAATTAAGCGATGAGGGAAGGAGACGGACAGATACTTCACTAAAGAGGACATCCAGGCAGCAAAAAGACGTATGAAGAAATGCTCACGATCATTAGCTATCAGAGAAATCCAGATGAAAACTACAGTGAGATACTATCTCACCCCAACAAGGTTGGCCGTGTTCCAAAAAACACAAAACAATAAATGCTGGAGAGGCTATGGAGAGATTGGAACTCTCCTACACTGCTGGTGAGATTGCACAATGGTACAACCTCTTTGGAAAGCAATCTGGCACTTCCTTAAAAAGCTGGAAATATACCATTTGATCCAGTAATCCCACTGCTTGGAATATATCTTACAGAATCAAGGACAGTCACACGAACAGATACATGCACACAAATGTTTCTTGCAGCACAGTCCACAACAGCTAAAAGATGGAATCAACCTAGATGCCCAACAACAGATGAATGGGTGAACAAACTATGGTACATATACTCAAAGGAACACTACTCAGTGATACAGAACAATGACGATTTTAGGAAGCATCTCATAACCTAGTCTCAACTGGAAGACATTATGCTGACTGAAATTAGTCAGCAGCACAAGGACAAATAGTGTATGAGACTCCTACTAAAACGATTTAAAAACAGACTCCTGTATAGAAAAAAAGACTCTTTGATGGCTGTAAATGAGGAAAGGGAGGGATAGGGCTCGCCATAGATTAGATAGTTGGTAGAAATTTGGTTGGGTGAAAGCAATGACAGCACACAGTAGAAAGAAGATCAACTTAACTGGACTTCAACATAAACTGAAAATGCTTCTAATCTTAACCCAATATTGCAAGGACAGAGTAGCAGGGACGAGGGTCTGCGCACATGCTCTCTGGAGACATCATGGCCAACTGGCATAACTAGGCTGTTGCTAAGAGAGCCTTCTACACCCCATATTGGTGAGTGGCATCTGGGATGTTAAAAGCTAGCAAGCTGCCATCTGAGGTATACCAAATCATCCCAACTCACCTGAACAGATGTTCACCAAGAGCAACGACACAAATTATAAAAGGCCCAGGAGACAGAAGGACCCATGTGAATGGGTGCCTGTATCAACACGTGACCAAAAGAGCCAGATGGTGACAGTTCACCACCAGAGACAGCCATGATGGGGCACACAATATTAAGTCCCAGTGGCAACACAGGAAAAGAGGGATGCACCTCAAGAACTCCGCTAGAAGACTGCAACTGATGGTCTGGCAGCCTGAGGATTCCCCTGGGAGCGCGGCCCCTGTACCTGCTGCTACCCCTGACCAGACATTATTGAGGTCAACTGTACGGACAGGAATGGACGGCACACAGGGACTGTGAGGTGTGTGTCCTTTACGGTTCTATGCATCTACAGGTTGCTGTCTTACTGGCTTCTTACTAGAAGGGAGAGGAGAAGGTGAAAGAGGAGGGGACAGAAGATTGTTAAGAGGATACAACATATACGGAATGAAAAGGAACACTGTGCTGTCACCGGGAAAGGAGAGCAGAAGGAGCTGCAGATGGGTGGGCATGCAAATTTAATTTGGGTTGTATACTTTCACTTTATCACAATAAAACAAAAAAGGTAGGGAAAAAAGTTGAAAATGCGCTAATACTTTTTTAAGAGAGGCATATGACCCAAATTCATAAATAAGAAAATTGAGACTTAGTGATTCTAAAAGGCTTTCTCAAGGCAGTAGAGCCAGTGAGCGACAGTCTTGGAAGTGCAGCTCAGGTTCTGGCCTCAAACCCCACACTCACAGTGTTGCCTCCGTTCAGTCTTCTAAGCTTAGGTCTGCTTCTCCGACTTTTCCCCTACAGACCTTACAGGAACTTGGCTATGGGAGATTTGTTCACGTGGAGATAGAACAGTGCAAACACTCATGCTTACCATAAGCATGAAATATTTCAGAAAAATCATGATTTGTTTTACAAAATTCGTGTAAATTGGACATTTGGTCCATAATTCTTATGTGGTTATTTTGAGGTTCTGTGTTCAAATGATTGTAACTAAATTTCTTCTGAGAAAAGTTGAAAAGATGGGATATCCAGGAACCTGCTATCTAAGGGGAGATTTTAGGAGGCTGGTAAAAGAAGGAAGAGGTCATTCTAAGGCCTGCTGTACTAGTGAGGTCACAGTGGTGTAGGACTGGACAGAGTTTTATTCCATCGGGCATGGGGTCACTGTGGATCTGACAGCAGCAAGCAATAACAACTATTACTCCAGACACGTTCACTTCCACTCCTTTAATTGCCACAGCATTCCTGGAAAAGGCACTTTGTCACCATTTTAAGGTTGAAGCAAAGAGATTCAAAGAGTTTATTACATGTCTAGGGTCACAGCTGGCAAGCTGCCAGTGTAGAACTCAGCATAATACGAAGCAATTTTGGAAACATACAAAGCAACTTGAGAATGCCGATATCTAGCTCAGGCGCTGGGAGTGTAGAATGACTATAATGTATTTTCTACTCTCAAACGCCCTTATGTAACAGGAAGCTGAAAGGCCGACTTACAGTGCATCCGATTTTCCCACTGTCATATCTCTGGTGAGCTGACTGGTGGTGCCAAGAAGATCCAACTTGGCCCTTGTTTGCCTTTATGAAGTTATTCTAAGCTCAGACACAGCTTCCTCCTTCAGGGACCCACCAACAAATTGAAGACTTTCTTGTGAGGAAAACAGTTCAGCAAAACCAGAGAGAAGCTATAGTAGTGTCATGGATTGAATTGTGTTTCCCCCGAAAATGTACGTGTTAATTTGACTCGGCTATGAATCCCAATATGGTGTCATTCCTCCCATGTGTTATGAATCCTGATAATGGAGAATGGGCTGCAGTTGTGTCAGTGAGGCGAGACTGAAGTTACAAGCTTGCAGAATGTAAGGAAGAGAAGTGAGCAGAGGAAGTTGGGAACCTCGCATAACCAAGAAAGCAGCACTGAGAGCAGAGCACATCCTTTGGACCTGAGGTTTCTGTGCTGAGATGCTCTCCTTAAATTTGAACTCAGCCCACCAGATTGTGATAACTTCTCTTGTTGAACGAACTTGTAACTTGTAAATGGATTTGTGGCTTACCAGACTGTGGTAATAAGTTTCTCTTCATGAAGCCTTCCACTCGTGTTATTTTCTGTTGGAGCAGTACCAGGTGACTAAAATAGTCAGTATGTAGCCTAGTAGCAGCTTTCTTTCCTGGGACTTCCCAGGATTCCATTATGACAGGTCTGAAAAATGACCAAAAGTGGTTTTAACCCACAGGCAATGAGTGAGCCTCAAGGGAAGGACAAAGGTGTGCAGCACCCACCTACCTGAAGAAGGATGCATGTATGTCAGCACTCCTGTGAGGTGGAACAGACACTAAAATCTGTCCTGGTTGAATTACACCTCCCTCCTATGCACTCACATAGCTCCAAGAAGCTATTGTGGAACCTGCAAAGACAAGTAGAACTTTATCTCTGTCCATGGAGGAATGCATTTCAAAGATGCTATTACTTGAGGTACAGTTCATGTACAAAGACAAGCTAAAGCCCTGGAGCCCTGGTGGTGCAATAGCTAAGAGCTATAGCTGCTAGGCAAAAAGTTAGCAGTTGGAATCCACCAGCTGCTTCTTGGAAACCCTATGGAACAGTTCTCCTCTGTCCTAGCAATGTGTTATTTTCTTGTGTCTTTAATAACAAGTCAATTCCCTAGCACACTTGAAAGGAAACCAGCAAGATGTCATTCCATACTGTAATAAAGAAATAAGGGTTTTAAGTAACCAATGCGTCCCAGTTCCATTGCAATCTTTGTTCTCTGTGTTGCTCAAATTGTCCCATCTGCAGCCACTGGAAGCCTCTTCTAATGGTTTTGTGTTCTTTGGACACGTCTTCCGCAGTGTCAGATGTTGTTGCTGTTAGCTGCTGTAGAGTCAGCCCTTAGCTCACGGTGCTCTTGAGTACAATCGGATGAAATGCTGCAACCTCCTATGCTAGTCCCATGGTTGTAGACTGGATCATTGTGATTTATAGGGATTTCATTGTCTGATTTTCAGCAGCAAATCACTAGACTTCTTCTTAGTTCATCTTGGTGTGGAAAATCTGCTGAAACCTATTCGGTATCATTGTAATACCATACTGACAAAAGGGTGGTAGCCGTGCATGAGGTGTGTTGGCTGGGAATTTAACCCAAATCTCCAGCATGGAATGCAAAAACACTACCACTGAACCATCACTGTCTTCCAAGTAGTGTCAGGCAGTGTTATTTTTTTCTAGGAGGATAATGTGTTCTAGGCCAAACTTGTACATTTCCTGTCTCAGATTGAATTGGCAGTTTCTCTAAGGTGTTGTGCGGATGGCAGTTGGAGAACACAATTTGAGTATAGCCCAACCACTTCCCCAAACCTACATGGAGATGATTTACACAGCATTATTATGTATTTGGATAGAACAGTTACCTAGGGGGACAAGTTTAAGCTACAAGCTACTGGGCCCTAGTCTTAGAAATGTTTTTTCAGTGGGTCTAAGGTAGAGGCCAAGAACTGTGTTTTGAACATGCTCTTCAAATGACTGTCACAGACTATCATGAGAAATTAGGTCCAGAAATGAAAGACTCTCAAAGACCATTGAAGACTGTAGGTGAGGGAATGGGTGAGAGATTTTCCTCTTGAACTTTCCAAGGGCCAAAAACCTCAAGCACTTACCAATAATCACTGGACACTGTGTCCACTGCCAGACCTTTGAGCCAACATTTCAAAACCTTTTCTCTTTGGTTCTGTTTTCCTCAGGTGGTGGGTAGAAGAAGGGGATAATTTACGGATTCTTTCAAAATACACTTTTCTCATGGTCTGAAGCCACTCTGAGTGGTTTCTGGATACATCTTTAGTACAAGACACAGTATAAGTTATATTTTTAAACTTCAGTACAAATTCGTCGACAAAAATAAGAAAGAACTCTTGGAATGAAACCCCATCTGTCTTCTGTGGTGAGGTTTAATGAAAGTCTTGTTGAAACACTAAACCCACATATTCGTCTTGGGTGGGAGGAAGCAAAACAGATACACGGGTTTCAAGGGTGACTTTCAACATGTCAGAGACTTTCCCACAATGCCAGATTCTATGGATTTGCCTGTGAAATTATAGTTTTGCAGTCATTTCTGTTTTCAGTGGGCTTTATTTTATTTATTTTACTTTATTTGTATTGCTATTTCACAAAATGGTATTGTCTAAAGGATGAGTATAGAGACAAATGGGGCCCTCTAATTATGAAACCTCGGTAGAATGAAAGAGATTCTACAGAATAAGCTAGGCAGGCCAGAGGAAGGCAAACCTCACCAGACATCCACTCCCCTACCCTGAAACAAGATGCCTGGGAAAACCAGGCATCTACAGAGACGAGGGAGGGTCCTTGCCACAGTGCATTTCAGGAAGCAGCGTATCTTGATAACAATAAAAGGACAAGTCTTCAGGTTGTTGTTGTTTGCTTGTTTTAATTACAACATGGAAGGTAGAATACAAAAACGAAAGGGAGCTATAAAACAAAAGTTGTATATAAAACTGGTCTAGCTATGAGTTTCTCTAGGGTAAGAATCTTGGAGTTGATTATTTGGTTTTTTGCTTGTTTGTTTTACTGGGTTCTACAAACCACCGTAAATTGTATAGAATTCAACACTACTGTGACGCACGTGGGTATCCATGAATCAGAATGGACTCAATAGCAACTGCTTTTACTACTGAGTGTCTTGCATAGCACATAAACCCATAGCCTTCAAGCCAACCCTAACTCATAGTGACCTTGTACAGCATGTCAAAGTAATTAATTAATAATTGAGTGAATGATTCCTCACTTTACCCAGCATTAAATCAATATAGATGAATCTGTCCCTGTGGCCTTCTCATAACACAGTGTTAAGTATAATCAGACATGGACACTCACATAATCTGAAATCTTACACTCTAACACTGTGTGTTTTTAACTAAGATATCTTAACGCCATTGTTTTCAAATTCTCCCACATAAACAAGAATCCGCTTCTAGAAGGCACTTCTGCTGATGAAACACAATCCAGGAGCATGAAGCATCACCCCAAGGCCACTCAGCCCAGAACTAGCAGGGCTGTGACTGCTAGGCTGGAGTCATCATCATTCACCACTCCAAAGGGATCAGGTCCCATGCAAGGGAAAAGAGATGAGGTGACAATTTCTTCCTTGTTGTCCCTTGTACTAAGGAGCCCTGGTCCACAAAGTTTTAGTTCTCAGCTGCTAATCAAAAGGTCAGTAGTTAGGTCAGCGGTTCAAACCCATCAGTTACTCTGGTGAGAAAGATGTGACAGTTTGCTTCCGTAAAGATTACAGCCTCGAAACCCCTATAGGACAGTTCTATTGTGTTCTGAAGTGTCACTATGAATAAAAACCAACTTCACAGCAGCGGCTTTTTATCCCTTATGCTAGTTGTCAATTCTGTTTGAACATTCCAAAAGCTTAGTGGAACTAGAGGAAGTTTATATTTTAACATTTTTCCAAAAACAAAATCTCTATTTGCCAGTCTCCAGCCACAGGACAAGAAGACTGGATTTATTTTGGCCAAAGTTTCTGTGAGAAATTTGCCCTGTGCTTTGTGCTGCATCCAGTGTGCTGTGGGTCTTTAATGACAGGACTGGTGAGTAGAGCACCCTGTGGCTGAGCAAGAGGAAAGGCAACATTTGGCCTGGCAGACATGTAACCACCTTGTATTTTCAGCCTTTTCCAGCCCCTCACCCATAGTCTTGATATGCAGGCTCCTTTTACAAACAGGATCCAGACACATGTGCTGTCTGGCTGCCAGGGCTGACTCCTACTGCAGACCTACAGTAACCACCTCATGAGAGAGAAGAGGGCTCCCTGGTGGCCTTTCCATAATTTTGACTGATGCAGCCTTTACAGGAGGTAGCTCTTCAGTCTTGCTTGATTGATAGATTTGCAGAACTACTTACATAAATGAGATAGTCTTAGTTGCTGTAACCTTTGACATGTTTCTAGAATTCTGATCAAGTTGATTCTGCCAGTTTCTGCTTTTGTTGTATTTTTGGTAGGGTCAGAAGCCTGCAGCTGCTCATGCTGCAGTCTTACTCGACACTCTCCATTTTCACTGCTTACAGTAAGCATTTTACTAGAAGTTGTAGCCAAGCAAATTAGGCAAGAAAGAGAAACTAAAATGCATTCAATCCTAAAAGCTATCTTCATTCACAAGTGACATGATTCTCTATTCAGGTAATCTTAGGATATCAACCAGAAAACTGCTAGAATAATAAGTGAATGAAGCAAAGTTGTATAGTACAAGATTAACACACGAAAAATCAGTTGTGTTTCTATATAGTAGAAATGAGCAATCTGAAAATGAAATTAAGAAACCAATTCCATTTACAGTAGCATATCAAAGAATAAAATATCTAGAAATAAATTAACTAGCAACATGAAAGACTATAATCTGTAGTTGCTGAGACGATTTCAAATCATCTATAGGCCAGAGAACCATAAGACCAAGTTTCTAAGGCTGTATCTTTTATTTTTCTTTCTCATTCATTCTTTATTCAAAATATTTTTGTGGTTGTAAAGGGCATCTGCATCAGCAAAGAGGAAGTTAAAATCTCCCTGTTTGCAGAAGGTATGATTGTATATGCAGAGAATCACAAGGAATCTATAAGTAAACTACTCAAACTGATACAAGAGTTCAGCAAACTCTCAGGATACAGGATAAACGTAAGTAAATCAGTAGAATTCCTTTATACCAACAACAAGACTGTTAAGGAAGAAATTATCAAATCAATACCATTTACTATAGCCTGTAAGAAGATAAAGTACCTAGGAATTAATCTAACCAGAGACATAACAGACCTTTACAAAGAGAACTACAAGCTCTTACTACAAGAAACTAAGAGAGACTTAGATAAATGGAAAAACCTACCCTGCTCATGGATAGGAAGACTTAACATTGTGAAAATGTCTATTTTACCCAAAGCAATCTATTTATATAATGCAATTCCAATACAAGTTCCAGCAACATTTTTTAATGAGATGGAGAAACAAATCACCAGTTTTGTTTGGAAAGGGAAGAAGCCCTAGTTAAGCAAGGTACTACTAAAGAAGAATAACACACTGGGAGGCCTCTCATTACCCGACCTTAGAACATATTACACTGCCACAGTGGTCAAAACAGCCTGGTACTGGTATAAGAACAGACAGATCGATCAGTGGAACAGAATTGAGACCCCAGAGATGACACCATCTGCCTATGAACAATTGATATTCGACAAAGGCCCTAAGACATTAAACTGGGGTAAAAACAGTATCTTCAACAAATGGTGCTGGTAAAATTGGATATCCATCTGCAGGAAACTGAAACAAGATCCATATCTTACACCTTATACAAAAACCAACTCCAACTGGATAAAAGACCTAAATATCAAACCTAAAACGATAAAGCTCATCCAAGAAAAGGTAGGAACAACAATGGAAGTTTTAATACACAATGTGGACAGACTCCAAAATCTGTCAAACAAACCACAATCATCAGAAAAGAAAATAGATAAATGGGAACTATTAAGAATCAAACACTTTTGCTCATCCGAAGACTTTATTAATAGAATTAAAAGAACACCTACAGAATGGGAAAAAATATTTGGCAACTCTATGTCGGACCAACGCCTGATCTCCATAATCTATAAGATACTACAAAATATCAATAAGAAGAAGATAAATCATCCAATTAAGCGATGGGCAAAGGAGATGGACAGACATTTCACTAAAAAAGAGATCTAGGCAGCCAAAAACCACATGCGGACATGTTCACGATCTTTAGTTATTAAAGAAATTCAAATCAAGACGACAATGAGATAGCATGTCACCCCAACAAGGTTGGCCATGATCCGAAAAACACAAAACAACAAATGCTGGAGAGGCTGTGGAGAAAGTGGAACCCTCCTACACTGTTGGTGGGGTTGCAAAGTGGTCCAGCCTCTTTGGAAGGCAATCTGGCGCTTCCTTAAAAAAATGGATATTGATATACCATTTGACCCAGTCATTCCACTACTTGGAATATATCCTACAGAATCAAGGCCTTTCACACCAACAGACACGTGCACCAGAATGTTTATCACAGCACAGTCCACGATAGCAAAAAGATGGAATCAACCCAGATGCCCAACAACAGAAGAATGGATAGGTAAACTGTGGTAATATATACTCAATGGAGCACTACGCAATGATAAAGAACAACGATGACTAGGAAACATCTCATGACCTGGTTTCAACTGGAAGACATTATGTTGAGTGAAAGCAGTCAGCGACAGAAGGACAAATATTGTATGAGACCTCTACGATAAGATCTCAAAAACAGACTTGTGTATAGAAGACTCTTTGACAGCTGCAAGGGAGGGGAGAGGAGGAGGGTTTAGATTAGGTAGTTGCTAGGTATCTGGTTGGGTGAAATCGGTGACAGCACACATTAGAAACAAGAACAATATTAAGTGGACTTAAACATAACATGAGTACTCCTTCCATCTTAACCCAATATTGCCAGGATAGAGTAGCTGGGGGGGAGGGGGGCAGGGGACCATGCTCTTAGGCAAAAGCGAGGCCAATTGGCACAACTAGCATTTTGCTAAGAGGGCTCTTTGCACCCCACGTTGGTGAATGGCATCTGGGGTCTTAAAAGCTGCCAAGCTGCCATCCGAGGGCACAGCAAATGGTCCCAACTCAGCAGGAATGGATGCTCACCAAGGACCAAAATAACATCTGGGAAAGACAACCCAGAAGACAAAGAGACCCACAGCAGTGGGTGCCTACATTGACTTGGGACCGGAAGAACCGGATGGTGCCTGGCCACCACCAGTGATAGCCACGATGGAGCTCACTAAGCTGAGTCTCACTGGCAACACAAGAATAAAATGGGGTGCACCCTGAGATCCCCACTAGAAGACCTCAGTTGATGGTCCATTGGTTTCAGGGTTCCCCTGGGAGCATGGCCCTTGCCCTGATGCTGCCCTTGACCATAAATCATAACGAAGGTCCACCCTTCGGACAGAAATATATTGGACTTGGCGATGCAGAGTGACCATATATTGGATGCACTTTATGGTTCTATACATCTATAGGATGTCATCCTGCTGACCTCTGGCTGGAGGAAGGAGAGTGGGTGAAGAGGAGGGAAAAAAGAGACTGTTGGGAGAATGAGACATGTATGGAGCAGAGAGGAATAGTGTGCTGTCACCGGGCAGGGAGAGCAGTGGTAGCTACATATAGGTGGGTATGTAAATTTATGCAGGAATGTACATTTTCACTCAGTTATATTAAATAAAAAATTTAAAAATATATATATATATTTTTGTGGTTTATGTAAAAGCATACAGTCCAACACAGTTTTTTATACAAAAGCCTGCACACACACTGCTGTGCAACTCTAGTTGCTCTCCCCACCCTGAGACAGCAGACTCCTCTGCTCCACCTTGTATTTCCTGTGTCTATTCAAAAAGCTCCTCTTTCTCTCCACCCTTTCCTCTTACCTCTCAACAGGAACTGCCGAATTAGCCTCATGTATCTATTTAAGCCAAGAAGCATACTCTTCACCAATATCATTTTATGTCTTAGAGTTCACTCCAAGCTTTTTCTGAAAAGTTAGCTTTGGGAATGGTTTCAGTTCTGGGCTACCAGACAGTCCAGAGGCCACATCTTCTGGGAAACCTCCAATCTCTCAGACCATCAAGTCTGGTCTTTTTAAGAGATCGAGTTGAGCACATCCATCTTTATTCTAATACATTAGGGACTGTATGTTGTGTTCCTTGTCGGGACAGATATTGGTGATGGCCAGGCACCATGTAGTTCTTCTGGTCTCATGATGATGTAGTCTCTGAATTACGTGGCCCCTTCTGTCCCTTGGGTTCATATTTTTCTTATGTCTTTAAAGTCTTTCATTCTCCTCTGCTTCAGGTAGGTTGAGATCAATTGATGCTACTTAGATGGCCATTTGCCAACGTTTAAGACCCCAAATGCCACCAACCAAAGTGGGATGCAGAACATTTTCTTTAAAAACTTTATTATGCCAATTGATGTAAATGTCCCCTGAAACTGTGTTCCCCCATACCCCTGCCCCTGCTACTCTTCCTTCAACATATTAGGTTATATTTAGGAAACCACTTAGTTTTTGGCTTAATTCAGCTGTGCTGATCTTCCTTCTGTTGTGTGCTGTCCTTCCCTTCACCTAACCCAATTCATGTCTAATATCTAATCGATGAATATCTCCCCTTCCTACCTCCCCACTCTTGTAACCTTCAAAGATTGTTTTCTTCTGTTTAAAACTTTTCATCCTTATAATACTGATCTCACACAATATTTGTTCTTTCACAACAGATTAATTTCACTCAGTGTAATGGCTTTCAAATTCCTCCAAGTTGAGATTTTTCCCAAGATTATCATAGTTTTTTATCATTGCATAGTATTGCATCGTGTTAATATACCACAGTTGGTTCATTCGTTCATCTGTTGACAGGTGCCTAGGTTGATTCCATCTTTTTGCTATTGTGGATAGTGCTGCAGTAAACATTGGTGTGCATATATCTATTTCTGTGACAGCCCTTATTTCTCTAGGATGTATTCCAAGAAACAGGATGGCTGAAGTGCATAGTATTTCTATTTCTAGCTTTTTAAGAAAGCACCAAATCAATTTCCAAAGTGCTTGTACCATTTTATATTACCATCAGCAGTGTATAAGTGTTCCAGTCTCTCCACAACCTCCCCAATGTTTAGTTAGTTAGTCAGTTTGTTTGTTTGTTTGTTTTGATTAATGCCATTCTTGTTTGTGTGAGCTGGTATCTCATTGTGATTTTCATTTGGAATTCTCTAATGGAGAATGATTGTGTGCATTTCCTCATGTATCTTTCAGCCACCCATATGTCTTCTTTAATGAAGTGTCTGTTTATACCTTTTGCCAATTTTAAAATTGGATTATTTGTCTTTTTTTTGTTGTAGATTAATCTCTGTAGAGATTAAATGCTGGTCAGATTTATCATAGCTAATTTTTTTTTCCCAGTTGGTAGGTAGTCTTTTTACTTGTTTGGTAAAGTCTTTGGTTGAGCATAAGTGTTTGGTTTTTAAGAATTTCCAGTTATGTTTTCTCTTCTGATGTTTGTGCATTGTCAGCAACGTTTTGTTTATGTCATGTACTAGGGCTCACAGCATTGTTCTTACTTTTTCTTCCATAACCTTAATAGTTTTAGATTTGAAATTTATGTCTTTTATCCATTTTGACTTAGTTTTTCCAGATGGTGTGAGATATGGGTCTCATTTCATTTTTTTGCAGATGGATATCCAGATTTGCTAACACCATTTGTTGAAGAGACTACCATTTCCCCAATTCACATACTTTGAAACTTTGTCAAATATCAGATGCTCATACGAGAATGAGTTTATGTCTGAGTTCTCAGTTCAGGTCCACAGATACACCTATCTGTTGTACCAGTAATCAGGCTATTCTGAAATCTGTGGCAGTGTAATAGCTTCTGAAGTCAGTGGGAGGTCTCCCACTTTGTTCTTCTTCTTCAGTAATGCTTTGCTTACCTGAGGCTTCATCCCTTTCTGTACGACATTGAAGATTTGTTTCTCCATCTCATTAAAAAATGACATTGGAATTTGGATCAGGATTGCATTGTATCTATAGATAGATTGCTTTGGGTAGAGTAGACATTTTCAAGATAATTGAGTGTTCCTAACCATGAGCAAGGTAGTTTTTTACATTTATGTAGGTCTCTTTTGGAGTCTTGGAATAGTGTCATATAATTTTCTTTGTATAGGTCTTTTATATTTCTAGTTAGATTTATTCCCAACTATTTTATATTATTGGGGGCTATTGTAAATGATATTAATATGGTGATTTCCTCCATGATATTTTACTTGTTAATGTAAAGAAATCCAACTGATTTTTTTTATGTTTATTTGATATTCTGATAATTTGCTAAACTCTTCTTTCTGGTTGCTATTTTTTTTTATACAATTTTTAGTGTTTTCTGTGTATAAGATCATATCATCTCCAAATAGCAATACTTCCACTTTTTCCTTACCAACTTAGATACACTTTATTTCTTTGTCTTGCCTGATTGCTCTGGCTAGAAATTCATGCATATTGAATAAAAGTGGTGACAAAGAGCAGTCTTGTCTGGTTCCCATTCTCAAGGGGAATACTTTTACAGTCTCTTCATTTAGAATGATGCTGGCTGTTACCTTTGTACAAATAATCTTTATTGTGTTAAGGAATTTCCCTTCTATTCCTGTTTTCCTTAAAGTTTGTTTTGTTTTGTTTTATTATGATTAAGTCAAAGTATTCAAATCAGTTTTGCATGCTCACCTATCTGTATCTCCTTCTGCTCTCCCCACCTGGCAACAGCACATTCCTCCTTTCCATTCCATACTTCTAGTGTCCCTGCAACAAGCATCTGTCCACTCCTCTCCATCCTCTTCTTTTCCATCTAGAAAGAGACCAGTAGGAAAGCCTCCTATAAATACACAGAACAATATAGTACACACACCATGTGGTCACACTGTGTCCCTCTGTCCAATTCATTCTTGTCTGAAGAGTTAACCTCATTACTGGTTTCTGGTCAGAGACAGCAGCAGGTCTAGGGGTAATATTCCTGGGGGAGCATCCAGGGTGTCAGACCATCAATTCAGGTCTTTTAGAAGAGTTCTTGGACTCTACCCCCTTTTTTTCTCATGCTGGCTCATGGACTGTACATTGTGTATCCCATCACTGCTGTCTCTGGTGATGACCAGGCACCATCTGGTTCTTCTGGTCACCTGTAGATATGGTCTCTCATTCATATGGATCCTTCTGTCCTAGGCTCTTTTTACCTTGTGTCTCTGTTGTTCTCAGTGATCATCTGTTCCAGGCAAGCTGGGACCATATGGTGTACCTCAGATGGCAACTTCCTAGCTTTTAAGACCCCAGACACCACTCACCAATATGGGATGCAGAAGACTTTTTTAGCAACAGCCTAGTTATGCCAACTGACCTCTATGTTCCCTGAATACATGGCCCTTGGCGTGGATTGAATTGTGTCCCTCCAAAAATATGTGTAGCCATGTGGCTGGGCCATGATTCCCTGTATTCTACGATTGTCCTCCATTTTGTGATTTTGCTGTGCTGTATGTTGAATGACTAGGGTGAGATTGTAAATCCCTTCATAGGATCACCTCCCTGCTCCACTATAAAGGCAGTTTCCCTGGAATATGGCTTGCCCCACCCTTAATCCTTTTAAGCAGAGTTGAAAACCTCACGCCATCAAGAAAGCAGCACTGAGAGAAGAGCACATCCTTCAGATCTAAGGTTCCTGCGCCAAGATGCTCCTTGGACAAAGACTGATACAATACCAGACTTTCCTCCAGAACTGACAAGGGGGAAAGCCTTACCCTGGAGTAGATATACTTAATTTGGACTTGTAGCCTACCAGACTGTGTAAGAATAAACCTTCCTTTGTTAAAGCCATCCACTCATGGGATTTCTGTTAAAGCAGCGCTAGCTGACTAAAACAGTACCCAAACTCTCGTCCCTACTATTCTATCCTTTGAAACATCAGGTTGAGTTTAGACAACCTTTTGTGAAGTCGAGTTAAATTGTTTTCCTCTCTACTGTGTGCGATCACTGCTTTCACCTATCAAAATTTTTATTGACTAACTTATGACCTACCCACTTCCTCCCTCCCTATCCCTGTAGCTGTCAGAGTCTTTTCTTCTGTGTGTCTTTCTTGTAAGTGCTTATAGCATACGTCTCATACAATATTTGCCCTTTTGCCGCTGACAGTTTCACAAAGCATGATGTGTTCCAGCTGAAACCAGGTTATGAAATGTTTCCTAAAATCATCATTGTTCCTTACCATAGTTTATTTATCCATTCATGTGTTGATTGTAATCTAGGCAGATTCCATCTTTTTGCTATTGTGGACAGTGCTGCAATAGACATTCCTGTGTATGTATCTGTTATGCAACTGTCCTTGATTCTACTGGATCAAATGGTAGTGCTATTTCTAGCTTTTTAAGTAAGTGCCAAATTGCTTTCTAAAGAGATTGTACCATTTTACAATTCCACCAGCAATGTAAAACAGGGTTCCAATCTGTCTGCAGCCTCTCCAGCATTTGTTGTTTTGGGATTTTTGGATTACGGCCAATCTTGATGGGGTGACATGGTATCTCATTGTAGTTTTTATTTGGATTTCTCTAAATAGCTAATGATCGTGATCATTTCCTCATGTGTCTTTTGGCTGCCTGGACGGCTTCTTTGGTGAAGTGCCTGCCAGTCTCCTTTCATCATTGCTTAATTGGGTTATTTTCTTTTCTCTTGTTGATATTTTGCAGTATCTTGTAGATTATGGAGATTAGACATCAGTCCACCATATAGTTGCCAGATATTTTTTCCCATTCCTGTAGGTAGTCTTTTAATTATCTCAATAAAATCTTTAGATGAGCAAAAATATTTGATTCTTAATTGTTCCCGTTTATATATTTTCTATTCTGTTGATTGTGCTTTGTCCGTCAGATTTTGAAGTCTGTCTAACTCATGTATTAGAACTTCCATTATTGACGTTATTTTTTCTTATATGATCTTTATTGTTGTAGGTTTGATGTTTTGGTCTTTCATCCATTTTGAGTTAATTTTTGTGTAAGGTGTGATATATAGGTTTTTTGCAGATGGATATCCAGTTTTCCCAGAATGATTTGTTAAAGAGATGGTTTTTACCCCAGCCTTTGTCAAATATCAGCTGTTCATGAGAGGATGGTGATATTTCTGGGATCTCTACTCTATTCCATTAGTCTATGTATCTCTTTTTGTACTAGGCTGTTTTCACTACTGTGGCAGTGTTATAGGTTCTAAGGTCGGTTAGTGTGAGGCCTCCTACTCTGTTCCTCTTCTTCAGTAGTGCTTTACTTATCCAGGGTTTCTTCACTTTCCAAATGAAGTTGATTATTTGCTTTGCCATCTCCTTAAAAAATGTCACTGGAATTTGTATCAGGATTGCACTGTATACGTAGATCATTTTGGGTAAACTAGACATTTTTGGAATGTTAAATCTTCCTATCCATGAGCAGGGTAGGTTTCTGCATTTATGTAAGTCTCTTGGTTTCTCTCACTAAGGTTTTGTAATTCTCTCTGTATAGGTCTCTTATTTCTGTAGTTAGATTTATTCCTAGGTATTTTATCTTCTTGGGGGCTGTAGTAAATGGTATTGATCTAGTGATTCCTTCTTTGATGATCTCTTTGTTGGTGTAAAGGAATCCTACTGATTTACTTATGTTTTATTTCATTCCATGATACTGTGCTGAGCTCTCCTAGTAATTTACTTATGGATTCTTTAGGATTCTCTGTATATACAATCACGTCATTTGCAAATAGGGAGATTTTTACTTCTTCTTTGCCAATGTGGATGCTTTTTATTTCTTTTTCTTGTCTGACTGCTCTGGCTAGAATCTCCAGCACAATGCTGGATAGAAGTGGTGATAGCAGACATCCTTGTCTAGTTTCCATTCTCAGGGGGAATTCTTTCAGTTTCTCTACATTCAAGATGATGTAGGCAGTTGGCTTTGTGTAGATGTCCCTTACTGTGTTGAGAAATTTCTTCTCTATTTCTATTTTGCTCAGAGTTTTAGCATGAATGGGTGTTGGCCTTAGATGAAAGCTTTTTCTGCATCAATTGACAAAATCAAGTGATTCTTATCCTTTCTGCTATTTGTTAAGTTGATCATATTAATTGTTTTTCTGATGTTGAACCAGACTTGCATTCATGGTGTAAATCCATCTTGATCATGAAGAGTTGTTTTTTAATATTAATATATAATAATATAACCAATATATTATAATTATATTGTATTAATTATATTAATTGTATATATTATTATATATTATATATTATAATTAACATATTATATTGAATTCTATTGGCTACGATTTTGTTGAATATTTTTTTCATCTAGGTTCATGAGTGATATTGGTCTATAATTTTATTTTTTTGTGAGGTCTTTACCCAGCTTTGGTATCAGGGTAATGCTGGCTTCATAGAATAAATTTGGGAATATTGCATCCTCTTCTATTCTGTGAAACAGCCTCAGTAGTATTGCAATTAACTCCTCACTAAAAGTTTGGTAGAATTCCCCAGTGAAATCATCTGGGCCAGGACTTTTTTTGGCTAGTAGTTGTTTTTTGTTGTTGTTGTTGTTTTTATTATTACTTTCTCAATCTCTCCTTTTGTGATGGGTTTATTAACTTGTTCTGCTTCTCCTTGTGGTAATTTTGATAGGCAATGTGCATCTAGAAATTTCTCCATTTTCTCTAGGTTTTCAAATCTGTTAAGAGTATTGTCTTTCATAATATTCTGTTACAATATTTTTTATTTCAGTTGGGTCTTTTATGACATCTGCAATCTCCTTTTTTATTCAGGTTGTTTGTTTCCTCTCTTGTTTTTCTTCTGTAAGTTTAGCCACTGGTTTATCAATTTTGTTGATCTTTCAAAAAGCAGCTTTTGGTTTTGTTAATTTTTAAATTGTTCTATGCTCTAATTCATTTAGTTCTACTCTAGTCTTTAGGATCTGTTTTCTTCTGGTGCCTGAGGGGTTCCTCTGTTGCTCTCTTTCTACTTGTTCAAGTTCTAGAGTTAATTCTTGGATTTGGGTCCTCTCTTCCTTCCAGGTGTGTGCATTTATAGAAATGAATTGACCTCTGAGCACTGCTTTTGCTTTCTCCCATAGGTTCTAGTAGAAAGTGTTTTCATTCTCATTTGATTCTGCAGATTTCTTTATTTTGTGTCTGATTTCTTCTATAACCCATGGAGTTTTAAATGAGGTATTGTTCAGTTTCCATGAGTTCATATTTCTACCTATGTTTTTTCTGCTATTGATTTCAACTTTTATGGCCTTATGGTCCCAGAAGATGCTTTGCAATAATTCAATGGATTGGATTTTGTCGAGATTTGTTTTATGTTCTGATACACGATCTATTCTGGAAAATTTTCCATGTGCATTGGAAAAGACGGTGTACTTATCTGTTGTTAGGGGAAATGATCTGCATATGTCAGTGAGGTCTAGTTGGTTAATCATCACAAAAAGATCTCCTGTATCTTCACTGAGCTTCTTACTGGATGATCTGTCCATTACTGAAAGTGGAGTACTGAAGTATTCTATTATTATCCTGGAGTGATCTATTTACTTTTTCAATGTTGTCAGTACTTGTTTGCTGTATGTAGACACTCTGGTATTGGGTGAATAAATATTTAATATTGTTATGTACTGCTTAAGTGTTGAAGCTTTCAGCAATAAATAGTGACTGTCCTTGAAAATGATGGTGAATTTACATTAAAATCTATTTTGTTTGAGATTAGTATTGCCTCTAGGGTCACCATGAGTAGGACCCAACTTCACGGCATTGGTTTTTTGTTTATTTTTACCACTCCTGCTCTTCTTTATATGTTGTTGCTGTTGTTGTTGTTGTTAGGTGCCGTCGAGTCAGCTCCTACTCATAACAATCCTATGAACAACAGAACAGAACACTGCCCGGTCTTGTACCATGTCCACAATTGTTTTTATGCTTAAGCCTATTTTTGTGGCCACTGTGTCCAACCCATCTAGATGAAGGTCTTCTTCTTTATCACTGACCCTCCACTCTACCAAGCATTATGTCCTTCTCCAGGGACTAACCTTCCTGACAATAGGTCCAAAGTATATCAGATGCAGTCTTGCCATCTTTGCTTCCAAGGAGCACTCTGACTGTACTTCTTGCAAAACACATTTGTTTGCTCTTTTGGCAGTCCATGCTACATTCAACATTCTTCTCCAACACCACAATTTGAAGGCATCAATTCTTCTTCAATCTTCTTTGTTCATTGTCCAGCTTTCGTATGCATGCTTGGGTCAAGCGCACCTTAGTCTTCAAGCTGACACCTTTACTTTTCAATACTCTAAAGAAGTCTTTAGCAGGAGATTTTCCCAGTACAATGCATCTTTTAATGTCTTGACTGTTGCTTCCATGGGCATTGATTGTGGACGCAAGTAAAATGAAATCCTTGACAACATCAATCCTTTCTCCATTTATCAAGATGTTGCTTACTGGTTCAGTTGTGAAGATTTTTGTTTTCTTGATATAGAGGCATAATCCATATAAAGGCCGTGGTCCTTGATCTTCATCAGTAAGTATTTCAAATCTTCACTTTCAGCAAGTAAGGTACTGTCATCTGTGTAATGCAAGTTGTTAATAGTCATCCTCCAGTCCTTATGCCTGGTTTTTCTTTGTATAATCCAGCTTCTCAAATTATTTGCTTGACATACAGATTAAAAAGGTATGTTGAAAGGATACAACCTTGAAGCATACCTTTCCTGACTTTAAACCATGCAGTGTCCCCTTGCTCTGTTCACACAACTACCTTTCGATCCTTATACAAATTCCTTAACAGCACAATTAGATGTTCTGGAATTCCCATTCCCCGCAGAGTTATCTGTAATTTACTATGAATCACACAGCCTAATGCATTAAAATAGTCAGTAAAACACAGGCGAACATCTTTATGGTATCCTCAGCTTTCAGCCAAAATCCATCTGACATCAGCAATGGTATCCCTGGTTCCATGCCCTCTTCTGAAGTGAGCTTGATTTTCTGCAAGTTTCTTTTCAATATACTGTCACAATTGTTTTTGGATGATCTTCAGCAAAATTTTACTTGTGTGTGACATTAATGATATTGCTTGGTAATTTTCACATTGAGTTGGATCACCTTTCTTTGGAATGGGCATGAATATGGATCTCCCCTAATCGGTTAGCCAGGTAGCTGTCCTCCAGATTTCTTGACATAAATGAGTAAGCACTTCCACCACCGCATCTGTTTGTTGAAATATCTCTGTTGATATTCCATCAATTCCTGGAGCCTTGTTTTTTTCAGTGCCTTCAATGCAGCTTCAACTTCTCCATTCAGTATCATCAGTTCCTGATCATATGCTACCTCCTCAAATGGATGAACATTGACCAGTTCTTTCTGGTATAACGACTGTGCATTCCTTCTGTCTTCTTTTGATGCTCCCTGAGTTCTTTAACCTTTTCCCTGTAGAATCTTTCACTATTGCAACTCAAGGCTTGAATTTTTTCTTAAGTTCTTTCAGCTTGAGAAATGAAGAATTTGTTCTTCCCTTCTGGTTTTCCAGACACGTGCTCTTTGCACATGTCGTTATAATACCTTCTTTTCTCTTCTTTTCTCTTGAGCTGCTCTTTGAAATCTTCTGTTTAGGTCTTTTATTTTGCCATTCCTTCATTTTACTTTAGCTGCTCAGTGTTTGAGAGCAAGTTTCAAAGTCTCTTCTGACATCCAATTCGGTCTTGTGTTTCTTTCCTGTCTTTTTAATGACCTCTTCCTCTCTTCATGGATCACATCTTTGATGTCATTCCACAGTTCATCTGGTCTTCAGTCATTCCTTCTTCATTCCTTCTTGAGATGGTCTTTAAACTCAGGAAGAATATACTCAAGGTCATACTTTGACTGTCACTTTCCATTGAATTTGCATATGAGCAATCGACGATTTGTGCTGCAGTCAGCACTTGTCTTGTCCTGACTGCTGATATGGAGCTTTTCCATCTTCTTTTTCCACAGTCTATTTGGATCCTGTGTATTCCATCTGGTGAAATATATGTGTACGGTCTCCATTTGTGTTGATTAAAAAAGGCACTTTGGGTGAAGAAGTAGTCTTGCAAAATCATATCATGTGATTTCTGGCATTATTTCTATCATCAAGGCTGTGTTTTCCAACCAATGATCCTTCTTCTTTGTTTTCAACTTTTGCATTCAAGTCACCAGTATCTATCAATGCATCCTGATTGTGTGTTCGATCAATTTCAGACTACAGAAGCTGGTAAAAATCTTCAGTCTCTTCATCTTTGGCCTTAGTGATTGGTGCATAAATTTGAATGACAGTCGTATTCATTGGCCTTCCTTGTAAGCATATGGATATTATCCTATCATTGTATGTTGTTAGCTTGGTATATATTTTTTCATCCTTTGATTTTCAGTTTGTTCTTATCTTTGAGTGTAAGGTGTATTTCTTGCAAGCAACATATAGATGGATCCTGTCTTTTGATCCAGGATGTCACTCTGTGTCTGTTTACTGGAGCTTTCAGTCTGTTTACATTCAATGTAATTATTGAGAGGTATGTGTTTACTGCTGTCATTTTGATGCCTTTATTTTTGCGTTGTTGCTGTTTTCTTTGTTCCTCTTAATATTCTGTTCTAGGTCATCTTTTTCATTGTTGGTTTTGTGTTTGTTGTAACTCTTGTAATGTTTCTTGTGTTGCTTTGTCACATTGTTAGTTTGCTTTGAGACTACTCCTGTGACCCCCCCCATAGTATTCTAAGTTTTAGCCAGATTTTAACTTCTGTGTATCTTTTTAATTTCTTCTCTATCAGAAAAAGTTATACCTAGTAAAATATATCTCTCTTTTTAGTGTGATGATGTCATAGTTTTTGTGTTAAGATCACCGGTTCCCTTGTTTTAATACATTAGCTTTGATTAAGCTACTTCCCGAACTGAGTAGGATTCTGGATGCTGTGTCCTGCATTGCCTCCTTAAGTATACACTTGACATTTTTGTTTTCTAAACAAAGAGCTTCTTTCTGTATTTATTGTAGTTTTGCTTTCATTTTTGCAAAGTCTTTAAGCTTCTGTTTATCTACAAATGTCTTAATTTCATCTTCATATTTGAGAGACTATTTTGCACAGTATATAATTCTTGGTTGGAAGTTTTTCTCCTTCATGGCTTTGAATGTGTCATCCCAGTGCCTGCTTGCCAACATCATTTCTGCCAAGAAGTCAGATGAAAGTCTACAGGGCTTCACTTTGTATGTTAAGCCTTGTTGCCTTTAAGAGCCTCTGTTTATGTTTCATTTTATTAGGCTTGAATATAACGTGTCTTGCTGGGGTCTAGTTTTTGTGGAGTTCAATAAGCATCTTGAATGTCTATGTTCTCTTCTTTCATGATTTCAGGAAACTTTTCTGTCAGCAACTCAGTAACAATACTCTCTGTATTTTCAGCTCTCCCTCTCTGTTCAGGAACTCCAATTATTTGTAGATTATTCTCTCAATAGAGTCCCACATGTTTCTTAATGCTTCTTCATTTTTATTATTTCATTTCTCTGATTTCTTCTCATAAATGGTGGTATCAGTTGCTCCATCCTCAAGTTCACTAACTCTGGTTTCAGTCTCCTCAATCCTGCTTTTTTGGCTTTGGATTGAATTGCCTAATTCTGCAATTTTATTATTGATCTGCTGGATTTCAGATGGTTGATATTCCATCAGTTCAAATAGCTGACTTAATTTACATTTGATTTTGCCACATTTTGTTTAATTTCTAGGAGGGCTTTATACACAATTCTTTTGTATTCAACCTCCAATAATTTCAGAAAGCCTTCTTCATCTGGGAAGTTTTCTGATTCTTTCATTTGGGTTTTCTGGAGCCATGGTGTTCTGCTTCTTTAAGTGGTTAGATGTCAATGTCTTCATGCCATCAAGACACTGTTCAGTTTCTCTGGCATTACCACAACAGAAGCTGAAGTGTAATTCTTACAGGGCAGTAAGGGCACTCCTAGATTTGGTCCCCAGCTGCCTCTGTGTTCTCTAGTGACTGGTCCCAGGTGGACTCTCTGGGGTGGCAGGCCCCACCACCTATCTGCTAAAGGTGGAGTTACTGTGGTAACTGTCTGTCATTATACCAGTCGATCCTATGTTGTAGCTCAGGGAAGGGAGAAGAGAAAGACACCATCCCACTCTACTGCCTGGGACTGCTGCATTCTATAGATGTGTTTAGCATAAGAACTGCTTATTTGCTGAGAGAGGCACTGTGCAGTTTCCACCAAGAACAGCTGGGCCTTCAGGGGTAGCAGGTTCCGCCTCCTGGTTGGCAAAAAGGGTATCCTACTTATGGAGTCACTGGGGGGCTATCAGACAATGCTATGATGTGGATCAGTAAAGGATGGTGGAGATGCCTCCACTCCACTCAACAGTCAGTTTTCCAAGTGGTCTTATTTTAAAAAGGTGCTTTGTTGCTGAGCAAGGAGCTGTTCATCAGCTGTCAGAATCAGTCAGGCCCTCAGGTGTGGCAAGCTCCACCTTCTTGCTGACAATGAAGACACCTCATGAGCTGTCCCCAGATGCTATGACACATGGTTCAAAGAAGGGAGGGGTTAGGGCCTTGCCACCTTCATCTCCCAGGCCCCACCTACAACTCAAGGTGTGATCATCTTAAACACAATGCTTCTGTCGGAGCACTATCCAGACACGTATTGCTGCTTGGCACGAGAATTAGCCCCTGCTGAGACCTCTGATGTGGCTGGCTGGGCCTCCGAACTGACCAAGGTGGCATCCCAGCTGAGCTGCCTTTCCTGCCATGAGACAGCAGAATCTATGGCACAGATCAGAGAAGAGAGAGTTGAGGGGCACTTGTTGGCATCTCGACTCTCAAGATGTGGGTATCCCAAGTGCAGTCTCTCTGCTGCACTATATGCTGTTTACTTAAGTACTGCAGTTCAGTGTATTAGCCAGCTTATGCCCAGTCCCCTTCCAGATAACAAAGTACATGCCTGTACCTGCAGTCATCCCAAGCAATGCATCACTGGAAGCAGAACACAAAATGCTGCTGCTGCATCTTCAAGAGAAACAGTTTCCCCTTACTGAAGCCTAGCCCAATCTAACAACACTACAGCAAATCCTAGGGCTTCCAGGCTGTCTGCATTACTCTGTTCAGTTATCATTCCAGGCCTTAGTTTTCAGAGGAAAAAGGAGACGTGTGTCTAATCCTCCATATTGACTCCACCCCTCTCTATTTATGTTTCATTTTATTAAGCCTGATTATGGTACATCTTGGTGACTTCCTTTTGGGTCTAATTTTTGTGGTGTTTGATAAACATCTTGAATATCTATGTTCTCTTTCATGATGTCAGGGAAGTTTTCAGTCAGTGACTCTTCAACAATTCTCTTTGTATTTTCTGCTATCCCTCCCTGTTCAAGAACTACAATTATTTGTAAATTATTCCTCTTGATAGAGTCCCACGTGTTTCTTAATGCTTCTTCGTGTTTCTGGTTTCTGGTTTCTCCTCATAAATGCTGGTATCAGTTGCTTTATCTTCAAGTTCACTAATTCTGTGTTCCAATTCCTCCAACCTGCTCTTTTGACTTTGCATTGAGTTGTCTAATTCTGTAATTTCATTATTGATCTGCTGGATTTCAGATCATTGATATTCTACCAATTCATAAAGCTTACTTAATTTTTCATTTTCTTCTGCTCCATTTAGGAGGCCCTATACATAATACCTCTGATAATTTCAGAAAGGCTTCTTCATCTGGGAAGTTGTTTGAAGTTTTTATTTGGGGAGTTTCTCAGAACACTGTGCTCTACTTCTTTAAATGGTTAGCTATTGATTGTTGTCTTCCCACCATCCAGTGGCTGTTCAGTTTGTCCAGTGTTATACCAATGGGAGCTGTGGCATAGGTCTTAAAAGCTGATTTTCCTGAAGAGAGTGATTTCGATCAGACATAGCTGATAGCAACCAGGTCCTCCTGGGCGGCAGGCCCTGCCTCCTAAATGAGGAAGACAGAGCCTCGTTGGCACATAGCAGATGCTATGCCGTGGCTTAAAGAAGGGAGGGATTCGGGCCCCACCGCACCCACACTCATGCTCGGCCACCAGCTGCCACTGCTTTCTCTATGTACTCTTGTGTTAATAGCAGCTTTTCTGCTAGGAGCAGCACTAACAGTGTTGCTTAATGTGGAAACCAGCCTCAGCTGAGCCCTCAGGCAGGCTGACTCCACTGTCAGCTAACCAATATGGCGTCCTGCCTGAACCACCTTCATTACAATGTGAGTCAGCAAATTCTGTGGCACAGCTCAGAGAAGAGAGCGGGGAGAAGCACTGGCACCCTAGTCACTTGCCACTGTTTGGATCTCTAAATGTGGGTGTCCCAAGCACCATCTCTCTGCTGCAGGATACATTGTTCACTTAGGTACTGCAGGTCAGCAAAAAGCTGGTCCGTGCCAGACTCACAAGCTTGGCAGACCCAGTCCCAGCCTGCTGGCTGACAAAGAAAGCATCCCTACCTGCAATCCTCCCACGCACTGTGCCAGCAGAAGCAGTACTCACTGTGCCACTGTGTCACCACCAACAAGGTATTTTCCCACTTCCTGTTGTGCACTTCAATCTCCTGACCCTAAGTCTGATCTTGGACCTCTCAGAATGTCCACACTGCTCCTTTCAGTTACTGTTCTAGGCCTTAGTTCTCAGATGGAATCAAGGAGACATGTGTCTAGTCTGCCTCCTTGATCTGAACTCCCCTGAAAGTTTTTAACATAACTAGATGTTGGACTTTATAAAATACCTTTTCCACATCAATTGATAAAATCAAGTGGTTCTTGTATTTTGTTTTATTTATTTAATGATTACATTTTTTTAATGTTCAGTCATCCCTGCTTTGCTGTTATGAATCCCACTTGGTCATGGTGAATAATTTTATTGATATGTTATTGAATTCTATTGGCTAGAATTTTGTTGAGGATTTTTGCATGTAAGTTAATGAGAGACACTGGACTGTAATTTTCCTTTTTTGTTGTGTCTTTACCTGGCTTTGGTATCAGAGTTATACCGGTTAGATACAATGAATTTGGCAGTATTCCATCCTTTTCTATGCTCTGGAATACCTTTAATAATAGTGGTGTTAACTCCACTCTAAAAGTTCGGTAGAATTCTCCAGTGAAGTTGTCAGGGCCAGGGCTTTTGGTGGTTTGAAGTTTTTTAATAAACTTTTCAATCTCTTCTTTGTTATGGGTTTATTTAGCTGTTCTACCTCCATTTATGTAGTGGGTAAGTCCTGTATCTACTCATCAAAAAGGTTGGCAGTTCAGGTCTGCCAGGCACTCCTTGCTTTTTCTGTTATTGACTTCTACTTTCATAGCTTTATGGTCTCAAAAGATTCTTTGCAAAATTTTGATACTTTGCATTCTGTTAAGGCTTGCTTTACTGCCTAATACGTGGTCAGTTCTTGAGAACATTTCATGTGTGTTGGTAAACAAAATATACTTCGCTGTTGTTGGGCAGAGTGTTCTATATATATCTATGAGGTAAATTTGTTGATTGCTGCATTTAGATCTTCTGTGTCTTTACTGGATGTCATGGATTGAATTATGTCCCCCCCAAAATGTGTGTAGCCATGTGGCTGGGCCAGGATTCCCTCCATTTTGTGATTTTCGTGTGCTGTATGTTAAAGCATTAGGGTAGGACTGTAAATCCCTTCATAGGATTACCTCCCTGCTCCTGGAGTATGGCTTGCTCCACCCTTAATCCTTTCATCCTACAAGAGGCAAAAGCAAACAGAAGCAAGCAGAGAGTTGGGAACCTCACACCATCAAGAAGCCAGCACCGGGAGCAGAGCACGTCCTTCAGACCTGAGGTTCCTGCACCAAGATACTCCCTGGACAAAGACTGATGCAATAGCGGACTTTCTTCCTGAGCCGACAAGGGAGAAAACCTTCCCCTGGAGTGGACATCCTGAATTTGGACTTGTAGCTTACTGGACTGTGTAAAACTAAACCTTCCTTTGTTAAAGCCATCTGCTCTGTAGTATTTCTGCTAGAGCAGCCCTAGGTGACGAGAACACTGAGCTTTTTCCTAGATGTTCTGTCCTTCACTGAGAGTGGTTTGTTGAAATCTTCTACTGTCACGGTGGAGCTGTCTGCTTCTGTTTTCAATGCAGTTAGTGTTTGTTTTACATATTTTGGGCCCTGTTGTTGTGTGGGTAGATATTTAATATGATTATGTCCTCCTGGAGTATTGATCATTTAATCATTATACAGTGTTCTTCCTTATCCTTATCTAATGTTGTGAATTTTACTTTGAAGTCTAATTTTATCAGAAATTAACATTACCACTGTTGCACTTTTTTGAATGTTCTTTGCTTGCTACATTTTTTTCCAATCTTTGAGTTTTAGTTGGTTCATGTCATTAAGTCTAAGGTGTGTCTCCTGTAGGCAGTATCTAGAAGGATCATGCTTTTCATCCAGTCTGCTACTCTCTGCCTCTTTAGTGGTGCATTTAGTCCATTTATATTCTGCATAATTGTGGGTGGGTATAAGTTTAGCACTCTCATTTTGATGTCTTTTTTTGTGCATTGTAGACAATTCCTTTGCCTACTTAATTTTCCATGCTGACTCATTTTTCTTTACAGGTTTCCTTTTCATCGTTTTCATTGCTGTTGGTTTGGTATTTTCTAGGACTTCATGTTTTTCCTGTTTTTTATTTTGAAGTGTAGGATGGTTAATATCCTTTGTAGTTACCTTAATATCCACCCCTATCTTTCTAAATTTAAACCAATCTTTAATTTCTTTGTGTCACTTTGACTTCCTCCCCATATGAAAGATCTATCTCTACATTTTTAGAAATATCTCTTTTGTTACAATGTTTACGTGATGACATCTCCATTTCCCTGTTTTCAGTGTTTTGCCTTCAGTTTACTTTTGTGATATTTCTATTTGGATTCATATCTGGCCACCCTGTTCTGAGTTCTAGTTTTAAGGTGTTATCTGGTTTATCGATTTTTTAACCAAAGAATTCTTTTCAGTATTTCTTGTAAGTCTGGTAATGTTTTTTCAAATTCCCTGAATTTTGTCTATTTAGAAATGACCTGATTTTGCCATCGTACTTGAGAGACAATTTTTCTGAAAGTAAAATTCTTGGCTGTCGATTTTTTTCCGTCAAGGCTTTGTATACATCATCACATTGCCTTTTTGCCTGCATAATGTCTGTCAAGTATTCCAAGTTTATCCTTATTGACTCTCCTTTATAGGTTGTTTTTCATTTATCCTCACCTACTTTTAAAATTGTCTCCTCATCTTTGATTTTGGCAAGTTTGATTACAATATGCCTTGGTGTCTTTTGGGGGGTATCTACTTTGCATAGAGTTTCACAAATGTGTTGGATAGATATTTTCTCTTTCATGATATCAGGGAGGTTTCCTGTCAACAAGTCTGTGATAATTCTTTCTCCATTTTCTCTTATCCCCCATGTTCTGCTACTGCAATCACTTCTAGACTATTCCTCTGAGTAGAGTCCCACATAATTATTAATGTTTATTGATTTTTTTTAATTCTTTTATAAAATATTTTGGTGTCATATGCTTTATCTTCAACATCACTAATTCAGCTTTCCATAGCCTCATTTCTGTTCCTTTGACATTCCTTCAGCTGTTTAATTCTGTAATTTTATTGTTAATTTTCAGAATTTCTTCTTCCTGTCTCTGCGTGTCTTCTTGAAAACTGTTCAATTTGTCATTAAGCCCTGCTTCATTTTGCCTCATCTCCTTCCTGATCTCTTGAAGAGTTCTAAATATTATTCTTTTACTCTCTAACTCTGAGAATTCCAGGAAGTTATCTTTATCTGGAAAATTTCTTGATTCTTTGTTCTGGGAGTTTTCTGAAGCCATCGTGGTCTGCCTCTTTAACTGATCTGGTATTAACTGTTGTCTCTGAGCCATCAGTAAGGTGTTGTATTTATTTTATGTTTGCCTGCTGTGGCAGTGGGTTGGGCTGTGTTCTACCTTCTTGTTTTTGTTTTGAAATGTTCAGATTGGCTGTTCATGTGTGCTAATCTGGTTACTTGTGGATTTAAAGCTCTACTATGCTGTCACTAGGTGGTTAGACCTGTTACTAGGCCAGCTGGGAGTGCAGGAGTCTGTTTACTTTTTCTGTATAGATTTAGTTCAGGTGTCCAGGCAGTTAGTCACAAAAATATATAGTTCAGGCTCTCCCCTAGTATCCTAGGTGGACAGGGTGATTGATGTAGGCCCAGGTATGTGGCTCCACTTTACTCAGAAAAGCACGAATCTGAGAGTTGTCTGTGAGTGTCTGTAAGGAAGATATTCCCTTTATGCCTGTGCAAAAGGAACAATTTCCACCCTGAATTTCTGGTTCGAGGGAGTTGGCAGCTTTTTCTCTGCTTCCCTCTACTTGTTAAGTTGTTCCCTGTCCACTCCGAGAAGAATGAGTCAGGGTGTACTTAAGAAGTCTTACTTGTAATTCAGTTATTGGTATCAGATTCTGGCTTGGAAGCACAGTGCAGAGAAGCGAGAGAGAAGCACTGGAAAAAGAGAGAGAGCTTATTCCAAAAGAGCATTTTACAGAGGCAGGGCCAAGATGGTGGACTAGACACACATCTCTTCAATTCCCCATGAGAACAAAGGCTTGAATTAATAACTGAACAGAGCACTCTGGACACCCAGGAAGCCCTAGAATATGGCATAGTGTTGCCAGATTGGACTACGCACCATTAAAAGGGAAACTACCTCTCTCTGACAAGGCAACATGCGCTGAGCCCCACTCCAGCTGAATCACTGTGTGGGTGGACTGCAGGCACTGATGCCGTGTTTATTTCTGTGAGGCAGGGAATGGGCATGAGCCAGAAAATATGCTGAACTGCAGCAATAAAGTAAACAGAATATAGCACAGCAGTGAGACAGTACGTGGGATAGCCACATTTTGAGGGCCCAGCTGCTGACTGAGGGCACAACTGCCTCTCCACTCTCTTTTTTTCTAAGTGGTACCGTGGATGCTATGGTTTCACAGTGGGAAGGGCAGCTTAGCCGGGACACAATTTTGGTCAGCTGGGAGACCGAGTCACCTAACCAGAGGCCTCAGTAGGGATTAATTCCCAAGCTGAGAAGCAGTGCCAGTTTGGAAAGTGCTTTTCCAGCAGTAAGTCTTATAAGACAGTGCTACCTTCTGGGAATGGCCCGGCTGAGGATGGCAGCAAGGCCGTAAACCCTCCCTAATTGAACTACGTCATACCATCTGGGGATGGCCAAAGAGGTACTTTCATTGCCAGCTGGAAGGCAGTGCATGGCATGCCTGATAGCCTGACTGATTTGACAGCTGTCAGTCAGCTCCCAGCTTCTTAAAATAAGACTACCCAGAGAAATAACTGCTGAGTGGCCTAGCAGCATCTCTCCCAGCCTTTACTGACTCACATTGTATGGTCAGTTACTGCCCCCAGCGAATTCATAAGTAGGAAGCCATCTTTTCCAGCCAGCAGGCATAGCCTGCCACCCCAGAGAGTCCACTGGGGCCAGTCACTGGAGTACACATAAATGACTGGTGACCAACTCCCTTCTCAAAACTATGCCTCAGCTCCTGTTGAAGTAACACCAGAGAAACTAAAAAGCTTCTGGGCGGCCTGAAGGCAACAAACCATTCCAAACCATTTAAAGAAACAGTGTCCCATGGCACCATAAAATTCCCAAAATAAAGATCTAAAAAGTTTCCCAGATGAAAAAGCCTTTCTAAAACTATCATAGGTTGAGTAAAAAAAAGAATTATAGAAAGAGCCCTCCTAGATGCTGAAAAAATATAGCAGAGCAAAATGAAAAATTAAACAAGCTTTTTGAACTTATGGAACAACTACCTGAAATCCAACAGGTCAATAACAAAATTACATAATAAGATGCATCAATCGAAAGCTAAAACAGCAGAATTGAGGCGATGAAAGTCAGACTAAATGACTTTGAGGATAGAGCAACTGACACCGGTATTTACGAGGAGAAATCAGAGAAAAGAAACAACAAAAATGAAGAATCATTGAGAAATGTGTGGGACTCTATTACTAGGAATAATCTGCAATTAATTGGAGTTCCTGAACAAGGAGGGGTAGATGATAGTACAGACTGTACTGTTATGTAGTTGATGACAGAATATTTCCCAGAAATTATGAAAGAAGAGAACATAGATATTCAACATATATATCGAAGACCACAAAAACTAGACCCCAGAACGACACCAAGATATATCATAAGCAAGCTTAATAAAATGAAATGTGCACAGAGGCTATTAAAGACAGCGAGGCTCAAAGCAAAGTGAACATTCAGAGAGAAGTCCTGTAGGTGTTTGTCTGACTTCTAGGTAGAAACAATGTTGGCAAGCAGGCGGTGGGATAACACATTCAAAGCCCTGAAGGAGTAACACTTCCAACCAAGAAGTATGTATCCTTCAAAATTGTCTCTCAAATATGAAGATGAAATTAAGACATTCACAGATGAACAGAAGCTTATAGACACTAAAAACCAAATCAAAACTACAAGAAATATAGAAAGAAACTCTTTGCTTAGAAAAAGAAAACTATTAAGTGTGCATTTAAGGAGGCAATGCAGGACACAGCATTCAAACTCCTAAGCTAAGGAAGTCACAAAACTCAATCAAAGCTGCAAATATTAAAAGAAGGGAATTAGTGATTATATCATGAAAACTACGACACCATCACACTGAAAAAAGGGATATACTACAGTAGTTACAGTCCTTTCACCTGGATAGGAAATTAAAAGACATATACTCAAAATTGGGTTTAAAATTAGTCTGAGGGATGTTATTATCTAGAAAGGTATTGTATTTTGCCAAATGTCTTTTCTGCATCAATTAGGATGATAATTTCGGTTTTTCCTCTTCAGTAATATGATGTATTACATTGTTTGATTTTCATATATTGAACCTGAGATGAATCTCTCTTGGTCGTGGTGAATAGTCCTTTTAATACACTGTCAGGTTTGCTTCATTAGTATTTTGTTAAGGACTAAGACATTCACATTCATTAGAAATACTGGTCTAAAGTTTTCTTTTCTTGTGATTTCTTTATATGACTTTAGTATCAGGGTAAAACTGACCTCGGAGAGTGAGTTAGGAAAGTGTTCCCTCTTCTGTTTTTAGTTCTTTAAATTTTTGACAAAATTCACCAATTTTTTGATATCTAGTGCTGCCAAGGCCAAGTGCCGTTGAGTCGGATCCGGCTACTATAATGGAAATACTACAAGTGGATGACTTTAACAAACTGAAATTTAGTCTCGCACAGTCTAGTAGGCTGGAAGTCTGAATTCAGTGTGTCAGCTGTGGAGCAAGGTCCTTGTCATTAACCTTTCTCCAGTCTAGGAGCTTTTCAGTGCAGTAGACATGATTCAGTCCTGGTGAACTAATCACTGCTTGCTTCTGTCTTTTGTATCTCAAGAGATTAACTCAAGATACAACTCATCCTGTAGATGTGAGTCCTGACTTATTAACATAACTGCCTCTAATCCCGCCTCATTGTATAATGCATAGGTTTAGAATTTACAAGTCATAGGTTTATCACACCACATCATGAAATGGTGGACAATGACACACTACTGAGAATCATGGTCTAGCCAAGTTAGCACACTTTTGGGGGGAACACAAATTAATCCATGATACTTGTCAAGCTTTTCAGGTAGCTTCTTGTTTGCGCCAGCTTTTGTACTTACCTGAGGTAGCAGTCACTAACACATTGTCTCTGCATGTTTGTTTGTTTCTAGCTTTAATAAACAAAAATTTATTTTCTCACAGTTTAGGAGAACAGAAGTTTTAACTCAGGGGAAGGTGCTCTCAGTCATCTGTGGAAGAAAATTCTTGTCTCAACTTCTATAACCCCAGCATTACTCAGTAACTTGGCTATCTCCACTAGACATCTATCCTTCCCCCATTTGTACTCTCTTCTCTGTGTCTGATCTGTTTCTTTGTGCATGTGTATGTGTATGCATTAAGTAAAATTTACAGAACAAATTAGATTCCCATTCATAAATGAAATGTTTCCTAGACTTGGTTTCATTCCTTGCAAAGCATCAGCACTCTCCCCACTTCCACCCTGGGTTGCCTGTTACTTTTCACCCTGATTTTCTGACCGTTTCTGACTTCTTTTCTTTGGTTTTGGGAAAATATTGTCCTGTTCTTGACTGATTGTTCCAATGAACACATTCCTCTCAGGTGTTGTTTTTTATTATATGAGCTTGTCTTTTGTTTAACTGTAAGTCGGTCTCCAGGAATGGCTTCAGTTCTGGGTCAGAAAGGTATCTTAGGGCCACAGTCTCAGGAATTCACCCAGTTTCTGTCAGAGCAGTAAGTCTGGTTTCTTTTGTGAATTTGATTTTTGTTCTATATTTTGTCCTGCTCTGTCCAGATCCTGTGCTGTGATCCCAGTCAGGGCCGTCAGTAGTGATAACTGGACATCATGTTATTCTTCGAGTCTCTGGGTCATTGTAGGCTGTGGTTCATAGGGCCAATTAGTCCTTTGTAATTAATCGCTCCCCTGAATCTTTAGTTTTCTTTGCTCTCCTTGGCACCAGTTGGAAAGAGATCAAAGACATAACTCTTAACATGTTGCTGACAAATATCCCATGAGTATCCACTTTAGCCCTGGGAGAGTTCAGAGTTAGACAAAATAAAAGTCCTTTGACTCAGTCCTTTTGATTTCCCCATATGGGTCACAGCAAACCCCCACAAATCTTAAAGAATGAAGTCTATTCTGCTTCCTCTAGTGTGAGAACTATGTTCCAGGAATGCAGGCTGTTGTCTTTAAAACCAAAAAAATGAAACCAACTGCCACCAAGTTGATTCTGACTCATAGCAACCCTATAAGACAAAGCAGAACTGCTCCATAGAGTTCCCAGGTGCACCTGGCAGATTCAAACTGCTGACTTCATGCTTAGCAGACATAGCACATAAACACTACACCATCAAAGTTTCTATTGTCTTTGAGGACACCAAAATTTAGCTATCTTTCCTTTGATTAAGTATTTGCCTGATTACTGTAAATTTTTTACTAGTTTTAGAGTTCTGATAAAGTTGATTCTGATTTTTACCAGTTTATTCACTGCTTATATTAAGGGAAGAATTTCAGAGTTCGTACTCCATTCCCACTGACATGTCTCCTCAAGTGTATTCTGAAGTTTGCTAATTATCTTATTAGTCATGTTCAAAGCATTGTTTATTCCTCTTACTGATTTTTAGCCAAACACTGTATTTCTTGTTTCCAGAGATTTTATTTTATTCTTTTTTTAATCTTACTTTGTCTTTTTTTTATATTGCCCTGTTTTTGATTATGGTTTCTCTTCCTTTGTCTATCTCTTTTATTACTTTAAATAGTAGGAGTCCTTGTGACACAGTGATTAAGTGCCCTGCAGCTAACCAAATGTTGGAGGCTGAAAATTGTCAGCTGCTCTCTGTTTAAGGAAGATATGACAGTCTGCTTCCATAAAGATTACAACCTTGGAAACATTAATAGGCAGTTCTACTCTGTTTCATCAGGTGCTATGAATCAGAATAGACTCAGCTGTGGATTTGGGCTACTACTTTAGCCAAGCCAGGCTACTACTTTAGATGCCTTATTTTTTATCTTCACATACAGATCACTTTATTGGTTCCAATTTCTTGAGTACTACTTTATCTGCTAATTCATCTTTGTGGTAGTTCATTGCCTTGTACATGGTCTATAACTTTTTGTAATCAACTCTTCTGTGGGAATTTATTCTTCAGGAGACTGCAGTGTTCAGTGTGTTGAGATGTAAATTTGCCTCTGTGCAGTGATTTGGGGCTTATTTCTGTTAGGGTCAGTGCCTCAGGAAATTGACTGGTTATGTGCCAGCTTTGGCACACATGAACAGTATTTAAGAGCTCAGCTGCTGACCAAAAGATAAGCAGTTCAAATCTACCAGCTGTTCTTTGAAAACCCTGTGGGTAGTTCTACTGTGCTCTATAGGATCATTACGAGTCAGAATCAATTTCTAACAGCAGGTTTTTGTAACAGGGACCAGTTAGACATCTCAGGTTAGAGATATGATAAAAGCTATTGCCACCAAGTCAATTCCAAGTCAGTCCTTCCCTGTAGGATTTCCAAAGAGTGACTGGTAGATCTGAACTGCCAACCAGAGTTATGTTGCAGGTAATTTCAGTTTTGACCTCTGACCAATGTGCCACATAGGGCAAATTAGTAGCTCCTCAAGACCATTTTTTTTTCCTATCAAACCACAGAAAGAACCAGAAATGCTGGATGGTACCCAAACCAAAAAAACAAACCCACTGCCATCAAGTCAGGTCTGACTCATGGTAACCCTATAGGTCAGAGTAGAACTGCCCCATACAGTTTCCAAGAAGTACCTGGCAAATTTAAACCACTTGCCTTTTGGTTAGCAGATGTAGAACTTAACCCTCTTCACCACCAGGGTTTCCATATGGTACCCAGCTACCATAAAATTTTGATCAAAGAATCTCTAGAAGAATTCTGATCAAAAGGAGGAAATACAGGCAAGGATTTCAAATTTTCATGGACTTTCAAATTTTCTTGGACTCTAGAGTTTCTGGAGCTATGGAGGGTGGGTGAACCCCTGAAACTATTGTCCTGAGGTAATCTTTAAACCTTAAACCAAAAATATTCCCTGAAGTCATTTTAGAAAGGCACAGTAGTGTAGCTTGACTAATAAAAAGGATCTACCTTGAGCATTATGCTCTTTCAATGACACTATATGGGATCAAAGTAACAGTAACAACAAAAGATTAGATACGAACTTACACGAACTTAGAAGGCAGTGAGTTTTGTAAATAAAGGAGGAATGACTCAAAAAAGGAGAGTGAAAATGGTGGCTCAACTTGAAAAATGTGATCAATGTACTAAATTTTACATGTAGAAACTGTTACATTAGTGTATGTTTTGCTATGTATATTCTCAACAATGACAACAAACTAAATTTAGGAAAAAAACAAACAGACTGCCATTTTCTTCTCTACCTAGTCTGTGGGGACAAGGGACACTTTAAATCTGCAGGCTTCCTTCAGGATGTTATTTGCTCTCAGGGCTATCAAGTGTCTGTTCTCGTTAAGAAAGCATTATTATAACTCCCGTCACCACTTGTGGGGCCACATAGGTCAGCTTTTTCTCATAGCTCTAGTTTTGCTATTTTACCCTTGTTTTAGTCTTAAAGAGATTTTTTATTCTTTTTCATTTGGCTACATGATTTTTTTTTCTCATGGTATTTTAGTCTTTCTTTTTTAATAATTTTATTTATTTATTACAGTAAATGAGTAAAATTTCTAGCATCTGTCACCTATCAAATCTATGATAAACCCTCACACACACACACACCCCTTGTAGCCATCAAAGAGCTTTTTACTTATATAGATAATGTTGTCTTTAAGTCCTTATAGCAGGGACCTCATACAATATTTGTCCTTTTGCCATTGACTGATTTCACTCAGCATGATATCTTCCAACTGAAACCCTGTTATGAGACGTTGTCATGGATTGAATTGTGTCCACCAAAAAATACGTGTAGCCAGATGGCTGAGCCATGATTCCCAATATCTTGTGACTGTCCTCCATTTTGTGGTTTTTCCTATGCTGTATGTTAAGGATAATTAGGGTGGGACTGTAAATCATTTTGTAAGATCACCTCCCTGCTCCACGGTAAAAGGAGTTTCTCTGGAGTATAGCTTGCCCCACCCTTAATCCTTTCATCCTGCAAGAGATAAAAGGAAAGAGAAGCAGGCAGAAAACTGGGAACCTCTTACCATCAAGAAAGCAGCACCAGGAGAAGAGCACGTCCTTCAGGCCTAGGGTTCCTGCGCCATGATGCTCTCCAGACAAAGACTGATGCAATATTGGACTTTCCTCCAGAGCCAACAAGGGGGAAAGCCTTCCCCTGGAGCGGACATCCTGAATTTGGACTTGTAACGTACCGGACTGTGTAGGAATAAACCTTCCTTTGTTAAAGCCATCCACTCTGTGGTATTTCTGCTAGAGCAGCACTAGCTGACTAAAACACATGTTTTCTAAAATCATCATTGTTTTCTATCATAGTATAGTGTTCCGTTGAGTCTATGTACCAAAGTTTGTTTACCCATTCATCTGTTGATGTGCATCTAGGATGACTCCATCTTTTTGCTGTTGTGGACTGTGCTAAAATAAATATTCTTATGAGTGTGTCTGTTCATGTGACAGCCTTTGTTTCTGAAGGATAAATTCCAAGCAGTGGGATTACTGGATCAAATGATATACCTATTTCTGACTTTTAAAGGAAACACCAGATTGCTTCCAAAGAGGCTGTACCATTTTGCAATCCCACCAGCAGTGTAGGAGAGTTCCATTCTCTCCACAGCCCCTCCAACATTTGTTGTTTGTGTTTTTTGGATTATGGCCATCCTTGTTGGGTGAGAAGGTATCTCACTATAGTTTTGATTTCTCTGACAGCTAATGATCGTCAGCATTTCTTCTTGTGTCTTTTGGCTGCCTGGACGTCCTCTCTAGTGAAGTGTCTGCTTGTCTCCTTTGCCCATCGCTTAATTGGGTTATTTACCTTTATCTTGATATTTTGCAGTATCTTGTAGATCATGAAGATCAGATGACGGTCTGACATATAGTTGCAGAATATTTTTTCCTATTCTGTAGGTAGTCTTTTAACTCTTCATAAAGTCTTTGGATGAGGTAAAAGTCTTTGATTCTTATTAGTTCTCATTTATCTATTTTCTCTTCCGTTGATCATGCTTTGTTAGATTTTGAAGTCTGTCTAAGCCATGTATTAAAACTTCCACTGTTGGACCTATTTTTTCATACATAATCTTTATCATTCGAGGTTTGCTATTTAGGTCTTTGATCCTCAGATTATAACCAGAGGGTGACATCAGTTCAGTTCGCCATGCGGCTGGGCTGTGCACCCAGTAGTAAATACTTTAAAATGAAGAAATACAAAGATTTAGTGGAATAAATGTGGAAATATAAATACATTTTTGATTAATCATATATTTAGTGAAATGCCCAAGGTCTTTGTTGTGCCCTTTACCACACAGTGATTAAGAACTTCACTGCTAACCAAAAGGTCAGCAGTTCAAATCCACTGGCTGCTCCTTGAAAACCCTATAGGGCAGTTCTACTCTCTTCTATAGAGTAGCTATAAGTCTGAGTATACTTGATGGAAGTGTATTTTGAGCATTACAGCAGGGCATCCCAAAATGTCCATGTCCTGAAAGGACATAGCCTTGGAAGGAAGGCAGAGAGACATTCATACAAATAATGAAGGAGCAAGGGAAAAATGTCATTGATTGAATTGTGTCCCCCCAAAATATGTGTCCATTTGGTTGGGCAGTGATTCCCACTATTATGTGGTTGTCTTCCATTTAGTGGTTTTTCTATATGTTATCAATAGTAATCTCTGCCCATTATTAAAGAAGATTAAGGTGGAATGCAACACCCTTACTCAGGTCACATCCCTGATCCAACGTAAAGGGAGTTTCCCTAGCGTGTGGCCTGCACCACCATGTATCTTACAAGAGATGAAACAAAAATGAAGAAAGCAGAGTTGGGAAAACAGTGCCAGGAGCAGAGCACATCATATGGAACCAGAGTTCCTGCTCAGAGAAGCCCCTAGTCTATGGGAAATTGATGACAAAGGCCTTCCACCAGAGCAGACCGAGAAAGCAGACTGAGAAAATAAATTCCTCTTTGTTAAAACTTTCCACTTGTGGTATTTCTGTTATAGCAACATTAGATGACTAAGACAAAGGGGAGGAAAAAAGAAGGAAGGAAGAGGAAACCACAGAGCTTGGGTGTGGGACTCCTGACTCTAATTCAAAAAAAGGGAAGAAATCACTCACAAAATTCAATTTAGCAGCATGGTTTGTAACCAACTCCTTCTTGCAGGAGTACAGACTTGAAGACTCATTGAGATTCTTCTAGGAAGGTGGTGACTGGCAGAGGGATCAACTTTGGTGTTTAGTGGCTGCCACATAGTGTATGTCTATATCAATCTGGGCAGCAGATGAATTTCTAAACCAGCTGTATGTAAATGATCTTTTTTCAAATGTAGTCAAATTTTAAATTACAGAGAATTTACGCTTCAAGGCTGCTCTTTTAAAGCCTCTGCCACGAATATCTGCGCCTGGCCCATGAGATACTCCCAAGCTGCTGTGGACACCATCCATGGTCCACCAATGTCTAGATCACTCTTAAACCTCCATACAGGGTTTAATACACAAAACAGGCTCAATAAATACTTAAAAGAAACAAATGCCATCCAGAGCCTACTCCTGGCTTCATGTGCCCAGTGGCTCTTCATACATAATTCACCGGAAGTTCTTGGTGCTTTTGTCTGGCAGAATCCATTGAAAATGTCTTTCTTATGAGCAGTCCATAGGCCCACAATAGCTTCAGGTACAGCAAAGCATGCGGTCTCTGCCTATTCTTCACCCTACCCCCATTATTATCACTATTTCCAATAGAAAGATGCCAAGTAATAAGGGTTAGTTCCACTCACATGGTCCTGCCTTCCAAAGGACCACTAAGATTACTGCAGATGCGAAGTTTGTTCCTGAGGCAACAGAGCAAGTGGGCCGAATGGCCTGGAAGCCTGAGTTGCAAATGGAGAAAATTGAATCAGGTGGCCAGTTGAAAATCAGGTGCATAGAGAAGGAAGGGGCTTACAGGAAGTTTTCTTAGGATCCTCCTCTGCACCAGAACGAACTGTTTCGCATACACTGGCATTTTCTTTTTCTTGCAATCTTTCAATGTCTGGCATATTTTTGTTGTTGATGCTTGCTTATTTGTTTTTTAAAAAATACTTTATTGTGCTTTAAGTGAGAGTATTTACAACTGAAACTTATACATCCGTTGCTATGTAACTTCATCTGCCTCTTCTTGCACTGTGACAGCACAACTCCTTCTTTTCACTCTGTATTTCCCATGCCCATTCAATAAGCTCCTGTCCCCCTGACCCTCGCTTCACGCCTCTAGACAGAAGCTGCCCAGTCTCACGTATCTACTTAAGTCAAGAAGCACATTCTTTAACATAAATGATATTTTATGTCTTGTAGTCTAGCCCAATCTTTGTCTGAAGAATTAGCTTCAGGAATGGTTTCACTACTAGGGTAACAGAGAGGTCAGTGGCCATCTTCCAGGGACCGTCCAGTCTGTCAGACCATCAAGTCTGATCTTCTTAACACAGTTCAAGTTCTGCCCCCATTTTCTCCACTACATCAGAAACTGTTGTGTTTGCTGTCAGGGCAGTTGTTGGCGGTAGCTGGGCACCACATAGTTCTCCTGTCTCATGCTGATGTAGACGCTGAAATACGTGGCCCTTTCAGGTCTAGGTTTAAGAAAAAAAAAAAAGTTGTGCTTTAAGTGAAAGTTTACAATCCAAGTCAATTTGTCATACAAAAATTTGCACACACACACTGCTGTGTAATTCCAGCTGCTCCCCCGACACTGGGACAGCACACTCTTCCTTTCCACCCTATATTTTCTGTGTCTATTCAACCAACTCCCATCTCTCTTTGCCCTCTCATCTTGCTTCTGGACAGGAGCTACCCAGTTAGCCTCATGTGTACAGTTAAACTAAGAAGCACAGTCTTTGCCAGCATCATTTTATGCCTCATAGTTCAGTCAAAATTTTGTCTAAAGATTTGGTTTCAAGAATCTAACAATCCTGGGGTGAGGTCTTCCCAGGACCCTCCAGTCTATTAAACCATCAAGTCTAGTCTTTTTAATACCATTCTAGATCTACACACCCATTTTTCTCCCACTAAGTCAGGGACTCCATATTATATTCCCTGTGAGGGCAGTCATTGCTGGTGGACAGGCGCCATCTAGTTCTTCTGCCTCATGCTGACATAGTGTCTGGATTATGGGGCCCTTTCTGTCTCCCGTGCTCCTGTTTTCCTTATATCTTTGATGTCTTTCATTATCTTCTTCTCCCGTGGGTTGGGACCAATTGATGCTACTTAGATGGCTGCTTGCTCACTTTTAAACCCCCAGATGCCACTCACTAAAATGGGATGAAGAAGATTTTGTTTAAAAAATTTTGTTACGCCAATTGACCTGGATGTCCCCTGAAACCATAGTCCACAGTCTTCTACTTCTGCTACTCTGTCTTTTGAACTGTTAGATTATATTTAGGAAGCCTCTTAGCTTTCAGTTTAGTCTAGCTGTGCTGACCTCCAGTCTACTGTGTACTGTCCCTCCCTTCACCTAACCAAATTCCTATCTACTATCTAATTAATAAGTGAGTACCTCTTTTCCTCCCTCTCTCTCTACCCTTGTAACCATCAAAGACTGTTTTCTTCTGTGTTTAAACTTTTCCCTGGGTCCTCGTAATAGTGGTCTCATACACTATATTCAGCCTTTTGCAACTGACTAATTTCACTCAGCATAACGTCTTCCAGATTACTCCATGTCATGAGATGTTTCCCAAGGTTGTCACTCTTCTTCATCATTGCATACTATTACACTGTGTGAATACCAGTGTGTTTATCTATTCATCTTTTGATAGGTCCCTAGGTTGATTCCATCTTTTTGCTATTGTGCTGCAATAAACATTGATGTGCATGTATATAGTCATGTGGAAGCCCTTATTTCTCTAGGATATGTTCCAAGAAGTGGAATCACTGGATGACACTGTATTTCTATACCTAGCTTTTTAAGAAAGTGCCAAATCAGTTTCCAAAGTGCTTGTAACATGTTCCAGTCTCTCCACAGCCTCTCTAACATTTATTATTTTGTGTTTTAGGGATTAATGCCATCATTATTGGGGTGAGATAGCACCTCATTATAGCTTTGATTTGGATTTCTTTAATGACTAATGATCATGAGCATTTCCTCGTGTATCTGTTAGCTACCTGGATGTCTTCTTTGATGAAAAGTCTGTTCATATCCTTTGCCCATTTGTTAATTGGATTATTTGCCCTTTTGTTGTTGAAGTTCTACAGTATCTTGCAGATAATGGAGATTAGACACTGATCAGAATTGTGGTAGTCAAAATTTTTTTCCCCAGTCTGTAGGTTCTCTTTTCACTCCTTTGGTAAAGTCTTTAGATGAGCACGAATGTTTGATTTTTAGGAGTTCTCAAGGTCTGGGTTATTAGCATTTATTTTGCAGATGGAGAAGTAGCAGATCAGGCTCCAGTTCCTGTCATTATCAGTGACCAAAAACTCTACTGCCTTCAAGCTGATTCCAACTTATAGAGGCCCTATAGGACAGAGTAGAACTCCCCCGTCGAGGTTTCCAAGAAGCACCTGGATCCAAACTGCTAACCATTCAGTTGCCAGCCGTAATTCTTAACCACTATGCAACCAGGGTTTCCCAGAGCTAGCTATCTCACACAGACCTTAGCTCTCTTTATCAGCAGGTCCTGAAATCTTGCTTATGCTTTATAATTATGTGATATGCCACTATTTTGAGGCTCTCTGCAAAAATTTTTTTTAATTTTTTATTGTGATTAAGTGAAAGTTGACAACCCAAGTCAATATTCCATATAAAACTCCAAGTACTTACCCACCTCTCTTCAACTGTACGTGCTCTCCTCACCTTGTGACAGCACACTCTTCTTTTTCACTCTACTTCCAGTATCCACTCAACCAGCACTTGTCCCCTCCTTTCTACCCTCTCCTCCTCCCTCTAAAAAGAAACCAACGGGTCAGCCTCATATATATATTAAACAATAAAGTACACACACCACATGCATCACTCTGTGTCCTCAAGTCCAGTCCATTTTTTGCCTGAACTGTTGGCTTTAGTAATGGTTTCAGCTCTGGGCTAGCAGCAAGTTTAGGGGCCATAGTTTCAGGGGATGCTCCAGGTTGTTGGACCATCAGTTCTCATCTTCTAATAGAGTTTTTAACCTGTACACCTCTTTTTCTTGTACTACGTCAAGGACTCCACACTGAGTCCCCTGTCAAGGCTGTCTTTGGTGGTAGCTGGGCATCCTCTGGTTCTTACGGTCTCCTGCTGATGTAGTCTCCCAGTCATATTGCTCTTTTTGTCTCCTGGACTCATTTTTCCTCACATCTCTGATGTTCTTTGTTGTCATCTGTTCCACGTAGGTTGGGACCAGTGGACATTCCTCAGATGGCAGCTTGCTGGCTTTTAGGACCTCAGATGCCACTCACCAATAGGGGGTGCAGAAGACTCTTATCACAAGACTAGTTATGCCAGTTGACCTCAATGTCCCCTGAAAACACAATCCCCAGACTCCTGTCTCTGCTACTCTGTTCTTTGAAATGTTGGGTTGAATTTAGAAAATCTTTTAGCTTACGATATAGTCCAGTTACACTGACCTGCCTTCTACTGCATGCTGTCACTGCCTGCACCTACCTTAATTCCTATTGACTATCTAATCTGTAAATAACCCTCACCCTACCTCCCTACCCTTGTAACCATGAAAGAGTATTTTCTTCTGTGCATAAGTCATTTCTTCTTAAGTCCTTATAACAGTCTTATAGAATATTTGTCCTTTTTCAGCTACTGATTTCTGTTGGCATGATGTCATCCAGTTAATTCAAGATTATGAGATGTTTCCTAAAATCCTCATGTTCTTTATCATTGCATAGTGTTCCATAGTTGGTTTAGCATTCATCTGTCGATGGGCACCTACGTTGATTCTTTTTACTATTGTGGACAGTGTTGCAATAAACTTTCATTTGTATATATCTGTTCATGTGACAGCCCTTAGTTCTATAGGGTACATTCCAAGCAGTGGGATTACTGGATCATAAACCCTGGATCATACAGTATTTCTATTTCTAGCTTTTTAATAAAGTGCTAAATTTCTTTCCAAAGAGATTGCATCACTTTACATTCCCACCAGCAGTATAGTTCCACTCTCCACAGCCTGTCAAATATTTGTTGTTTTGTGTTTTTTGGATTAATGCCAACCTTGTTGGCATTAGATAGTATCTCATTGTAGTTTTGATCTGGATCTCTCTAATGGCTCATGATTATGTGTCTTTTGGCTGCTTGAATGTCTTCTTTGGAGAAGTGTCTCTCCACATCCTTTGCCCATTGTTTAAAAGGGGTATTTGTCTTTTTCTTGTTTATATTTTGCAATACCTTATAGATTATGAAAATTAGATGTCGATCAGAAAGGTGGTTACCAAATATTTTCCTAGTCTGTAGACAATCTTTTTCCTCTCTTGATAAAGTATTTGATGAGCACAGGTGTCTAATTTTTAGTAGTTCCCATTTATCTATTTTCTCTTGTGTTGTTTGTGCATTGTTAGTAAGATTTTGTAGTCTGTTTAAGCTGTGTAGTAGAATTTCTGTTGTTGTCTCTATTTTTCCCCATAATCTTTATCATTTTAGATTTGATATTTAGGTCATTTTGAGTCACTTTTTGTGTAAGGTGTGAGATGTGGGTCTTGTTTCAGTTTTTTGAAGATGCCAACAGCATTTGTTAAAAAGACTTTTTTTCCATAGTTCATGGCATTTGGTCTTTTGTTGAGTATCAGCTATTCATAGGTAGATGATGGTATTTCTGGATTCTCTATTCTGATCTATTGGTCTATACATCTGTCTTCCTGCCAGTACCAAGATGTTTTGACTACTACCACCATGGCAATGTAATAGGTTCTGAGGTCAGGTAGTGTGAGGCATCCCACTGTTTTCCTCTTCTTCAGTAGTGCTTTAATTATCTAGGGTTTCTTCCCTTCCAAACAAAGTTGGTCATTTGTTTCTCCATTTCTTTAAAAAATGACCTTGGAATTTGTATCAGGATTTCATTGCATATATAGATCACTTTGGGTTAGAATAGACATTTTCACAATGTTAAGTCCTCCTATCTATGAGCAAGTTAGGTTTCTCCACTTAAGTAAGTCTCTTTCTGTTTCTTGTACTAGGGTCTTGTAATTTTCTTTGTATAGGTCTCTGCAGTTAGATTTATTCCTAGGTATTTCATCTTCTTGGGAGCTGTTGTAAATGGCATTGATTTGGTGATTTCCTCTTTGATGGTCTGTTTGTTGATACAAAGGAATCCTACTGACTTGCTTATTTTTATCTTATATCCTAATACTTTGCTGAACTCTACTATTAGTAGTTTATTTACGAATTCTTTAAGGTTTTCTGTATATAAGATCATATCATGTACAAATAGGGATACTTCTTCTTTAGCAATGCAATTACCCTGTATTTCTTTATCTTCACTGATTGCTCTGGCTAGAACCTTCAGCACAATGTGGAATATAAGTGGTGACAGTGGGCCCCCTTGTCTGATTCTTGGTCTCAGGGGAAGTTCTTTCAGTCTCTCTCCATTCAGGATGATGTTGGCTATCAGCTTTGTGTAAATGCCCCTTATTACATTGAGGAATTTCCCTTGTATTCCTATTTTGCTGAGAGGTTTTAACATCAATGGGTGTTGGACCTTGTCAAGTACCTTTTGTGCATCAATTCATAAAATCAAGAGATTCTTTTGTTTTCTTTATGTGGTTGATTACATTAGTGTAATCAATGTTGATCCAACCCTGCATCCCTTATATGAATCCTATTTGGTCATAGTGAATTATGTTTTTGATATGCTGTTGAATTCTATTGGCTAGCATTTTGTTGAGGATTTTTTGCATCTAGGTCCATGAGAGATATTGGTCTGTGATTTTCTTTTTGTGTGCTATTGTTACCCAGCCTTGGTATCAGGGTTACACTGGCTTCATAGAATGATTTTTGGAGTGTCTTATACTTTTCTGCGCTGTGAAATAGCTTCAGTAGTATTGGAACTAATTCCTCTCTATAAATTTGGTCGAATGCTTCAGTGAAGTCATCTGGGCCAGGACTTTTTTTGTCCATTTCCTGCAGTCTTTCAAATCTATTAGAGAATAATTTTTTATAGTATTCTGTTTTGATTCTTTTAATTTCATTTGGATTTATTGTGACATCTCTCATTTCATTTCTCAATCGGTTTGTTTCCTCTCCTGTTTTTGTTTTGTGAGTTTAGCCAAAAACCAGCTTTTGGTTTTGTTAATTCTTTCAATTGTTTTTCTATTCTCTAATTCATTTATTTCTACTCTAATTTTTATTATCTGTTTTCTTCTGGTGCCTGAGGGGTTTTGTTGTTGTTGTTGTCTCTTTCTACTTGTTCGAGTTGTAAGGTTAATTCTTTGGTTTAGGTCTTTTCTTCATTTAGGATGTCTGCATTTATTGAGATAAACTGATCTCTGACCACTGCCTTTGCTGTGTCCCATGGGTTCTGGTAAGATGGGTTTTCATTCTCATTAGATTCCATGACTTTCTTTATTGCACCCTTGCTTTCTTCTATAACTCATGAATTTTTGAGCAAGGTGTTGTTTAGTTTCCATGAATCTGAGTTTCTACCCATGTTTTATCTGCTATTGATTTCAACTTTTATGGCTTCATGGTCTGAGAAAGTACTTTGTAATAATTCAAAGGCTTGGATTTTGTTAAGACTTGCTTTACGACCTAATACATGATCTTTTCTGGAAAATATTCCATGTGTATTGGAAAGTAAGATGTATTTGTCTGTTGCTGGGTAGAAAATTCTGTGTATGTCTATGAGATTGAGTTGTTTGATTGTCACAATACGATCTTCTATACTTGCTATGAGTCAGATCTGACTCAATTGCACTTGGTTTTGGTATACCTTTATTGAGATTTTTCTGGATGATCTGTCCATTACTGAAAGTGGAAGTCAAAGTCTCCTACTATTTTTGTGGAGTGATCTATCTCACTCTTCAGTGTTGTCAGCATTTGTTCAATATATTTAGATGCTTTGATATTGGGTGTGTAAATATTTAATATTGTTAGATCTTCTTTATGCATTGAACCTTTAAGCAATAGTGACAATCCTTGTCCACAATGGTGGATTTTACTTTAACATCTATTTTATCTAAGATTAATATTGCTTCTCCTGCTCTTTGCATGTTGTTAGCTTAGTGTATATTTTTCCATCCTTTGATTTTCAGTTTGTCATATCTTTGGGTCTAAGGTATGTTCCTTGTAGGCAACATATAGATGGATCATGCTTTTTAATCCAACCTGTTACGCTCTGTCTCTTTATTGGGGCATTCAACGCTTTTACTTTCAGTGTTGATAGATATGAATTTACTGCTGTCATTTTGGTGCCTTTATTTTTGTATTGTTGACATTTTCTTTGTTCCACTTAATATTCTGTTTTGAATTGTTTTTCTTTATGGATTTCCTTTTCATCTTTTTCAGTGTTGGTTTTGTATCTGTTGAAACTTCTATATTGTGTTTCTTGTTTTGATGTGTAGTACTATTAGTTTGCTTTGTGACTACCCCACTATGAACATTATCCTCTAATGTTCTAAGTTTAAACCAATCTTTAACTTATTTGTATCTCTTTCACTTCCTGTCCATCTGAAAGGTCTATGAATACATTAATATGTCCTTCTTTATAGTGTAATGTTGTTTTAATTTACATACAGTGATCTCTGTTTCCTTAATTTTAATATTTTAGTTTTGATTGAGTTTTGTGATTTCTGTAACCAAGTAGGATTCTGAACACTGAATCCTACTTTACATCTTCAGTGTTATTGATTTTCCGATCAAAAACTTCCTTCAGTGTGTCTTGTAATTTTGGTTTATTTTTGCAAAGTCTCTAGGGTTCTACTTATCTGGGAATGTCCTAATTTCATCCTCATACTTGAGAAACAATTTTGAAGGATATATAATTCTTGGTTGGAAGTTTTTCCTTCAAGGCTTTGTATATGTCGTTCGTTGCCTTCTTGCCAACATGGCTTCAGCTAAATAATTGGAACTCAGTCTAGTGGACTCTCCTTTGTAAGTTAAATTTGGTTTAAGCCTTGCTGCCTGTAAGAGTCTCTCGATACATTTCATTTTGTTAAGCTTGATTTAATATGTCTTTGTGTCTTTCTTTTGGGATCTACCTCTTACAGAGTACACTGAGAATCTTGTCATCTTTTATGATGTCAGGGAAGATTTCTGTTGGCAATTCTTCAACAATTTTCTCTATATTTTGTGTTATCCATCCCTTTTCTGATGCTCCAGTTCATTATAAATTGTCCCCCTTGGTAGAGTCCCACATAACTCTTAATGATTCTTTATTTTCTTGATTCTTTTATCTGATTTCTCCTCATAAATGTTGGCATCATTTGCTTTATCTTCAATCTTGCTAATTCTGCATTCCATTTGCTCAAACCCGCTCTTTAGCTTTCAACTGAATTGTCTAACTCTGTAATCTTATTATTGATCTGCTGAATTCCAGATCATTGTTTTTCTAGAAATTCATTAGCTTGTTGAAGTTTTCATTTTGTTCTGCTGCACTTTGTCTAACCTCCATCCTAAGATCTAGAAGGGCTCTGTACGTAATTCCTTCATATTCTGTCTCCAATAGTTTCAGGAATTCTTCTTCATCTGGGAAATTTTTTATTCTTTATTTTGGTTGTCTTCTGGAGCCATGATGGCCTGTTGTCGATTGTTGTCTCCTAGCCATCAGAAAGCTGTTGTGATTTAATTTTTAGGTTATTGCAATCTAACTGATAGATATATATATATAATTTGATTTTATCTGTCCAAGTAGTCTAGTCATTTGAGCTAGAGAGGTTATTGGAGCCTTGGTTCTGATGCCCTGTCACCCAATGGTTGGAGTGATGCCTGCAATGAGAGACGTAGCAGGAGCTGCTGGCACTGGTGAGCCAATGGAACTGTTCTTTCAGCTCTTTCTGTGTTTCCTTCCCCATGTCCAGGAGAAAAGATCAGGGCACGCACATAAAATACTCCACTTCCAGCCCAGGTTGTGCTTTAGAATTTAGCCATGGTATAAGGTATAAAAGGAAGGAGAGAAAAGCTGGGTAAAGGGAGTGAAGTAGTACGTAGGAAGGGTTGAGTCACAAAGTTAACAAGTACTTAGCTCACGATGCTCCAGTAAGTGTAGCAACCTGTAGCTCTAAAGAGCTGGTAAAATTTGTCATCTACTGCTCTCTTTGTTTCCCTCCCTGATTCCAAGAGAAAAGCTCAGGACACACAAGTAAAATGCTTCAATTCCACCCTAGTAGTGCACCAGAATTTAGCCTGGAGTGTAAAGCAGAGAAGTTAGGTGGGGAAGTCTGAAGACAGGGAAAGAAGTCAGCATATAGGAAAGGACTGAGCCCTGAGGTACTGTGAGCACCTATCCTGAAACGTGGAATTTTCCTGTTGTTTTGTAGATGCAGTGATCACCTGGCTCAGTGGAAGTTTAATTCTGTCCTCCCTTTTGTTTCCTGAGTCCCGGGGAAAATCTCAGGGCACACACATACAATCCCAATGTGGTCCAGGTAGTGCACCAGAACAGCATAGTTCAGGAAGGAGGGCTTAGGGCACTGATGTACTAGGCCACCAGCTGTCACTCTGTTCTCTTGGTATGGCTGTCTTAAGCACAGCTTCTCTACTGAGAGAAACACTGTCTACTCAGGTGTTGCTGCTCAGCATGGCAGCCAGCCCCAGCGAGGCTCTCAGGCACAGCAGTCTGAGTCCTAGTCTGCCATCTGGCAAAGTCCTCCAGAAGGTGTACCCATTGAAAAACTATCACTAGTGTGCAGCTCTCCATTGCTGTGCCAGAAGATGCAGGACACTTTGCACTGCTGTCTAGTTTCTGACAAAGGTATTTGTTCAGCTTCCTGTTGCCCAGTCCAATCTCACAACTTTATACCTGACCTTGGGTCTCCTAAAATACACATTTTGTTCCATCCATTTTTCTAGGCCTCAGTTCTTAGAGGAAATTGAGGAGAGATGTGGCTAGTCCAGCATCTTGACCCCACTCTACAAACTGTTCAGGTGTCTGCAGCCCATGTTTATGGGCTAGGGCCAGCATCAGTTCATTCTGGGCTAACGTAGTTTGCAATTCATAGAGAACAATAGGCTTTTCCCAGAAATGAGTTTCCCCTCACTTTGCAGAGTGGATTCATGGTATTCTAGTGACATGTGTCAGTCTCATATGGTTTGGATAACTCGGCTTCACTTTAGCTTGCATTCAAAGCCCTCTGGTGTCCCCACTCAATTGGCTTTGTCAGCTACTATTCCCAATAACCTTCCTTACGTGCCCCTCCTGTCCAATTAAATGCAAGAATTTATGCTTGCCATGTAATTCCAACTTTCTGTCTGCTCCTGCTCCTCATCTGTACCAAGTGGACAGAAGGAGAAAAAGAAGAAAGAGCTGTCTTTCCATATTTGTCCATCCTTCAAGGCCCTCAGAGGCAAAGTTCCCAGCAGGTGTGCCTGTTGAAAAATAATCACTACTTTCCTGACCTAACAAAACACTAGCCCCTACTTATTTAGAAACAATGATTTGGGATCCCTCTATAGAAACCTGTAAATTGAAATTGTGATTAAAAAAAAAAGTTATTGTATCAGTTCTGACTCATGGTGACCCTGTATATGACAGAGTAGAACTGCACTCCACACAGGCTGTGAACTTCCTGAAACAGATCACCAGGCCTTTCTTATGAGGCACCTCTGAGTGGGTCTTAACAGCTAACCTCTCAGTTAGCAACCTAGCTGTTAGCCCTTTTCACCATCCAGTGACTCCTTGGAAGTATGGTAAATTTAAGTCACACCTTCTACATAGTGGATAGCATCGTAGCTCCTGCAGTGGGTGCTGGGGCTCTGCTATCCATGCTTTCCCATTTACTGTGCAGGTGCGACATTGCAGGCTCTGAGTAAAGAAGAATCAGAATGCTAGATAATACACACAGTCCCTCCTCTGAGGGAGGAAACAGCGCAATCAAGAAAGAAACAGCAGATCCTCAGAGTAGGGATCCTGGATGGCCAAGAAAAACAGGAACATATGCTTAACCTCCCTATCAATCAGGGAATAGTGGGCTGGAACCCCAGTGAGATGCCCTTTCACATCCATCAGTTTGGCAAACATGAACAAGAGTGACAATACCAAATGTAGACCGTGAATTGGAGACATGGCAATGGTCACAGGCTGTGGAAGGAGTATTCAATGGAACTCTCAGTGAGAGCCACTTGGCATCACATCAGAAGACAGTGACCTGCATAACTTCAGAAATTTCACTCCTAGATAAATGGTCTAGCTAAACTTGCATATCTGCCCAAGGTGCTGTGTTCAAGAGTGTTTATTGTAGTCTTGTTTATAAGAAAACCTGAAAACAATTTCCCAAGGAGCTCAGTCCTGTATGGGAGGTACACTTGTAAAGAAGTTACGAAATGTAATGTGATATGCTACAATAGAGAAAAATGGAATTTTATGTGAGACTCAAGGCACAACTAATAACTAACTTATAAAGAGCAGAAAAAGAAAAGAAGGATGTCCCAAGAAATGGGAACAGCAGTTATAAATATATGGGAGCAGGAAAGAGCATGTGTTCTACAGGGTGTGGGGGTATTCCACGTGGTTCTATTGTCTAGATATTAAGGTGGTTTAGAGGGGATGAGACAATCATGTTAGGAGGATACTGAGAAAGTTTTGGAACCCAGCTAATGAGTTAGAATTTTTTCCCATAGCCTCCGTAGGAAGCCACCTATGACTTTCAAGTGAAATTTCAGATCACTATTTCTGAAAAATTAGTGCCAGTAGTAAGTAGCATGGATGAAGTAGAGGTAACAGTGTGGATGAAGTAGAGGTAACAGTGTGGATAAAGAGGCAAGGTAGTAGAGGTGGGGAGACTAGTGAAGGTGAAGGTGTGGGGGAGACCCACGGTGAGCAGGCAGATTGCATAGAGAAGAAAATAACCTGTATATTTCAAAGTACAATTGATCCCACTTATGACCTATTCTTTGAGGTAAGCAAAATATCAGTGATGACTGGCCTGTTATCTTTGAAAACCTAGTATCCTAAGAAAATGAGGATTATGTCAGAAGTGAAGACTAAGGTAAGAAAACAGCTAACAGAGGGCATTAATTTTGGCTAAATGTTGCTTCAAGAGAAAAAAACAGTTATAATAGTCATTTTGGAAATAATTTAGGAAATTTGAATATGGAGCAGAGATTAGATAATATTGGGGAATTAGTGTTAAGAGTTTATGTGTGATGATATTGTTTTGATTATGAAGAACATCTTTATTCTTGACATACCACTATAGGCACATCGAAATTTTTAGGTCTGTAGTATCACAAATTTTAGAACTTTTAGAATATAGCTGGAACCTGACAGTAATGAGAAAGTAAATTGGCAGAGCTAGTCATTTACAAACACACTTCTTCATAATGATTTAAAGTCTGGGAGCAAGATGCACAATCAGGGAGACTTCATTCACCAGCTGTTCTTTTGCCAACTGCATACACATAGATATTTAAATGACATTGCTACCTAGACTTGTTTCTGTTTTTGCAGCTTTTGAATATAAGTGTTCATTTGTAAAAGAGTTTCTTCTAAATCCACTAATACTGCCCAGACCCAAATCTTCCAGTAGAAATGGAAATAGTGTCCGAAGTCACTCAGACACAAGAGCATATTGTTTTGTTTTATAATTTTCCTGTAAATGTTAGCCACAGCAAATGCTGAAGTGGAGAGGAAAGAAATATTCCATGCCTAGTGTGTGTCCAGGGACTTGAAAAAATGTTTCTGCTTGACATGGCCTTAAAAACATACTGAAAACTTCTTGATCTTTAAAGATCAGAGCAGGAATTAGAGCAGTGACCTGTTTTTTAGCTTCAAAATCATTTGACACTGCTTTTCTTGGATGAATAATTTTACTAAAAGCCAAATTTCCTCTAATTTAGTGCTTTGATGGTAAAGTCAGGGAAAACTCCACTAGCCAGATAATGTGGTCTCACGATCACTAGCCAAAAGGTCAGCAGTTCAAATTTACCAGGAGTTCCTTGGAAACTCTGAGTCAGTTCTTCTCTGTCCTATAAGGTCACTATGAGTCGGAATCAACTTGATGACAGTGTTTTGGTTTCTTTCATTCACATATACCTTAAACAGTAGCAGGCACCTAGGCAAGTCTGACTTGGCAAACTGAGTTGATTATGTTCTTACTCAGACTGACTCTTCCTCCCAGGGAAGACTCTCACACGTTTACACAGAACTGACCACTTGACTAGCTGCTCGCATTCATTCAAGTGTCAGCCTGAGCATTGGCCCCTGTGTCTGCATAACCCTAATATGTCTTCCCATAGGAACTTGAAGGGCATCTTAATCACCAGCTGTTGGGGCCCCTAGGTGTCAGAGTTAATAATAACAGTTATTATATATTATTATATATATTATTATATATAATAATAACAACAGTTATTATAACAACAGCTTAGACGGGCCAGGCTTCAACATCCTGAGTATATTACATCTATTAATCTCCATTGCAGACTTGTAAAGTAGGTAGTGCTATCTTCATTTTATAGAAAAGGAAACTGGTGTTCAGAGAGTTAAAAATCTTTCTTAGTTCATGCCAAAAACCAAACCCAACCCACTGATGTCAAGTTGATTCCAACTTAGGTAGGACAGAGTAGAATGGACACCACAGGGTTTCCAGGGAGCAGCTGTTGACCTTTTACTTAGCAAAAAAAGCTCTTAACTACTATGCTACCAGGACTCCTTAGAGCACACAGGTAGTGCAAAATGCAGCAGGATCCAAGCACTCCTTTCTTTGACTTCACAGCTTATACATTCAATAATTTTTTTAAGCTTTGAACAAGATCTTGCTCTTTTTTTCCATCTCTCTTTGTTTCTTTTGTTTGTGTTTTTGTGTTGTTTTCTTACTAAAAAGAAGGCAAAGATAAATGTTAAAAGCAAAAAATTCCGTTTTGTCATCTTGAAGATACCACAACTGGAGACCCGTAGTTTGAAGCTTACAATGTGAGGCCTCTGACCAGGGAGAAGAGAATTACAGAAGTGAAAAGAGGCTGTAAGGACCATGCTTAGGTCATCAAGAAGGAATTATCTCCCCAGAGTGGGGTAACCACAGCACATCCCACCTGGCATCACTTCTGGCCTCACTGAACTTTAGAAGCTATCTCCTATAAAATGTAGGTTTTGTAAATATTTTCAAAGTTGGATGCTCTGTCTCTCAAAGGAGAGTGCTACAATCAGAAATCAGGAGCTTTGGTACCTTTATCCATTTTTTTCTTTCACTCATTCATTTGTTCCTTTCTGAAAGTGACTAGTATCAAGCAAGGCATATCCACACCCCATATGGCAGCCCTATTAAAGCTGCCGCAGGAGTCAAACAGAGTAGGGTTGACAATCTGACTGCTACACTCCACCTATGTTTCAGAGTTCTCATCTGAAGTGGGAAAAACACAACATAGCTCAAAACTGTTGTAAAGATTCGTAAAATAAAGACTAGGGTCACTTGCCACACCTTTGGAGGATCTGGAAGTGGCTCTAACATTGCAGGGCTCCCAGGGACAGATCTTGCTCCACACTTGTTTGGAAAGATGCCAATGAAAAGACCAACTAGTTGGTGCAATAAAAAATACTTACCAATTATTTAGAGTATCGTCATGATGTTGATTATGACAAGCTCTAGGTTCCTCATTTTGAAAAGAAGAAAACATGCTGTGACGTTATTAGCATCACAACATGTTTAATGATACTGGTTCAATAGTATCATAATACAAACAATTAGTACCCGTTGAGCACGTGGAGCCCCGCTGGCATGATGGTTAAGAGTTCCACTGCTAACCAGAAGGCTTTCCGTTCAAATTCACCAGCTGCTCATTAGGAACTCTACAGGGCAGTTCTACTCTATCCTGTAAGGTAGCAGCTATGAGTTGGAATTGACTCAGCGACAATGGATTTGTTCTGTTGTTGTTTTGAACACATAGCACTGTGTTAAATGTTCTACATGCATTATCTTAATCTTCTCTGTTAGCACAGCTTGCCCCTGTTTCACAGGTAAGAAAACTGAAGCTTACTAAGTTTCAAGGTAGTAAGGTCATACAGCTAGTTACATGAAAGAAGATGAGATTTGACTCAGGCCCTGTGCCATCAAAGCTGACACTTAAAACACTGCTTCCCTGTTCTTCACAAGACAGAACCCAACATCAATTGTTCAAACTGTCAAAGAAGAAAAGGAACTCAGAGACAAGGGTAAGGCAGCTCACGTGTCAGAAACTCAGGGGTGTGTTGTGTTACAGTCAGTCCTCATTAGTCACAGATTCAGTATTTGTAAGTCTGCAAACTTAAAAGCAATACTCTTGAAGCTTTCAGAGCCGTTCTCAGATGTACACTGAGCAGTGAAAAAGTTGAATTGTCCAACATGCACTTAGTTATCTAGAGCTGCTGTAACAGAAATACCACAAGTGGATGGCTCTAACAAAGACAGGGTTAGAGTTAGGGTTAGGGTTAGGGTTAGGGTTAGGGTTAGGGTTAGGGTTAGGGTTAGGGTTAGGGTTAGGGTTAGGGCTAGGGCTAGGGCTAGGGCTAGGGCTAGGGCTAGGGCTAGGGCTAGGGCTAGGGCTAGGGCTAGGGCTAGGGCTAGGGCTAGGGCTAGGGCTAGGGCTAGGGCTAGGCTTAGGCTTAGGCTTAGGCTTAGGCTTAGGGTAGGGTTAGGGTTAGGGTTAGGGTTAGGGTTAGGGTTAGGGTTAGGGCTATTTTCTCAAAGTCTAATAGGCTAGAACTTCAAATTCAGGTCTTCAGCTCCAGCAAGAGGCTTTTTCACTCTGCCAGCTCTAGGTCCTTGTCATCAGTCTCCCACTGAACTAGGAGCTTCTCTGTATGGGAACCCCAGGTCTGAAGTATGCGTTCTGTTCATGATCATTCTTTCTTTGTGGTATGAGGACCCCAATTCTCTGCTGGATTCCCTTTCCTTTTATCTCTTGTAAGATAAAAGGAAGTGCAGGCCACACTCCAAGGAAACTCCCTTTACATTGGATCAAGGAATATGAAGTCTGACAATTAAGCCTACAAACTGAATTGTTCTAAGTACTATATAACTCATTGCTCAATATCACTATCAGCCAAGTGCCGTCGAGTTGTATCCGACTCATGGCGACCTTAGGGGTCAGAGTACAACTGACCCCCAGAGTATTCATGGAGCACCTGGTAGATTTGAACTGTTGACCTTGTGGTTAGCAGTGGTACACCCCTTGGAAAGCTATGTAACAATGCCAGTGCCTAGTTCACCCTTCATAGCAGTTTTGGAACTGTTTCTGTAATGGCCATTGTACATGTTGACACATTTGCAAGCTCAGTTGTCTAGTCATCTGTGACAGAGTTCTTAGCCAGTAAACAAATAACTGTATTGGAACACCCTCCCTACTCACCTGCTTTGGCCCCCAGTGACTTTTCTCTGTACCCGAAGATAAAGGAAATGTTGAAAGGAAGACGTTTTGATAACATTCAGGACATCAAGGGTAATACAACGACAGCTCGGATGGCCATTCCAGAAAAATAATTCCAAAATTGCTTTGAAGGTTGGACTAGTCACTGGCATCAGTGCATAGCTTCCCAAGGGGAGTGCTATGAAAATGACTAAAGTGATATGTAGCACCTTTTCTAGGATGAATTTGTGAACTTAATTGGCAGTCCTCATATGACCTTACTAGGGATGTTACAATTGTAATCTAACCATCTTTGACATAAAATTATAAATCACAAAATTGAGGACAAGCACACATTATTGGGAATCATGTCCTAACCAAGTTGATACATATTTAGCGGAGACACAATTCAGTCTATGACATTTAATATGTGATCACCCCCAGCAGGGATGGGGCCTGTGGTGACTCACCACCCCATCAGCCTTCATCTGTCCACTTTCTGCTACCTGCTTCCTTTCTGCTCACCTTGCTAAGGTTTTTGGCTTGCTCTGAATCCCACAGCTGCCTCTTATCTTCTGACCTCCAGTTCTTGGGACTTCAGCTAGCAGCTTACCTGCCAATCTTGAGGTTGGTAGATCTTCACAGCCTGTGAGCAGGAACCCTGCTCTCTGACATGCTGCTCTTGGGTATGACAGCCCCTGGGAGAGGCCTCTATCATAACTTACAGACTTCAGACATTCTAGTCTCTACAGTTGTCGGAGCTGTTTCCTTGATATAACTCTATCTACATGTATATGTATACTTATACACTCCACTGGTTTTGCTTCTCTGGAGAACCCATCCTAAGACAAGCACGTTCCTGGCTGAGGCTGAACAAGGTGATGCTCTGCCTTCTGGTCTTAGCTCTCATACACCAAACAAATGTTCTTTCCATGATCTTTTTGTTGTTGTTAAATGCCACTGAGTCAATTCCAACTCATAGAGACCCTAAGCACAACAGACTTAAACAGTGCCTAGTCCTACACTATGTCCATAATCATTTTTATGCTTAAGCCTACTGTTGCAGCCACTGTATAAATCCATCTTGTTCAGGGTCTTCTTTTTCACTGAACTTGTACTTTGCCAACCATGTTGTCCTTCTCCAGGAACTGATCCCTCTGACAACATGTCTAAAGTATGTAAGACACGGTCTCATCATCTTTACTTCCAAGGAGTACTCTGATTGTACTTCTTCCAGCACACATCTGTTTGTTCTTTTGTCAGTCCATGGTACATGCAGTATGCTTCTCCAACACCACAATTCAAAGCCATCAACTCTTCTTCTGCCTTCCTTATTCATTGTCCAGCTTTCACATGCATATGACGCAACTAAAAGCACCATGGCTTGAGTTGGGTACTCCTTAGTCTTCAAGGTGACATGTTTACTTTTTAAAACTTTAAAGAGGACCTTTGCAGCAGATTTTCCCAACACAATGCGTCTTTTGATTTCTTGATTGCTCCTTCCACAGGCATTGATTGTGGAACCAAGTAAAATGAAATCCTTGACAACCTCAATTCTTTCTGCATTTATCATGATGTTCCTTGCTGGTTCAACTGTTAGGACTTTTGTTTTCTTGCTGCAGTTGGTACTGAAAGCTGTAGTCTTTGATCTTCAATAATAAGTGTTTCAAATCTGCTTCACTTCCAACAAGCAAGGCTGTGTCATCTGCATAATGCAGGTTGTTAATGAGTGTTCCTCCAATCCTGATGCTTCATTCTTTTTCATACAGTCCAGTTTCTTGCATTATTTGCTTGGCATACAGGTTGAAAAGGTCTGGTGAAAGGATACAACCAAGATGCATACCCTTCCTGACTTTAAACCATGCAGTGTCCCCTTGTTCTGTTCATAGGTACATTGACCCATGTAGAGATTCCTCATAAGTACCATTACATGTTCTGAAAGTCTCGTTGTCTGCAAATTTATCCATAATTTCTTATGATCTACACAGTCAAAGGCCTTTGAAGAGTCAAAAAAACAGAGGTAAACATCTTTGTTTGCTTTCAGTCAAAACCCATCTTACATCAGCAGTGATATCCCCAGTTCTACGTCCTCTTCTGAACCAGGCTTCAATTTCTGGCAGTTCCCTCTCAATACTTCTGAATGATTTTCAGCAAAATTTTACTTGTGTATGATTGTATGATAATTTCTGCATTCAGTTGGATCACCTTTCTTGAGAAAAAGTATAAATATGGAGCTCTTGCGGTTGGCCAGGTAGTTACCCTCCCAATTTCTTGGCATACATAAGTGAGTACATCCAGTGCTGCACCCATTTGTTGAAACAACTCAATTGATATTCCATCATTTCTTGGAGCCTTGTTTTTTGCCAGTGTCTTCAATGCAGCTTTGACTTGTTCTTTCAGTACCATTGGTTCCTACTCATAGGTTACATCTTGAAATGGTGAAACATAAACCAGCTCTTTCTGGTATAATGACTTGGTGTATTCCTTTCATTTTCTTTTTTTTTTTTTTCTTTTTTTTTTCTTTAACATAACTGAGTGAAAATGTACATTCACGTATAAATTTACATACCCCCTATATGCAGCTTCCACTGCTCTCCCTGTCCGGTGACTGCACACTATTCCTCTCTGCTCCATACATGTCTCATCCTTCCAACAGCCTCCTTTCCCCTCCTCTCTGTCCACCCCCCTTCCTCCAGCCAGAGATCAGCAAGATGATATCCTATAGATGTATAGAACCATAAAGTGCTTCCAATATATGGTCACTCTGCATTGCCAAGTCCAATCCATTCCTGTCCAAAGAGTGGACCTTTGTTATAATTTATGGGTAAGAGCAGCATCAGGGCCAGGGGTGATGCTCTCAGAGGAACCCCAAAACTGCTGGACCATCAGTTGAGGTCTTTTAGTGGAGATCTCAGGATGCACCTCTTTTTATTCTTGTGCTGCCAGTGAGATTCCTCTCTGTGAGCTCCATCGTGGCTATTGCTGGTGGTGGCCGGGCACCATCCGGTTCTTCTGGTCCCAAGTCCATGTTGGCACCCACTCTTGTGGGTCTCTCTGTCTTCTCGGTTGTCTTTACTGCATGTCATTTTGGTCCTCGGTGAGCATCTGTTCCTGCTGAGTTGGGACCATTTGCTGTGTCCTCAGATGGCAGCTTGGCAGCTTTTAAGACCCCAGACGCGACTCACCAATGTGGGGTGCAGAGAGTTCTCTTAGCAAAACGCTAGTTGTGCCAGTTGGCCTGGAATTCGCCTAAGAGCATGGTCCCCCGCCCCCCGCCCCAGCTACTCTATCCTTGCAGTATTGGGTTAAGATGGAAGGAGTACTCAAGTTATGCTGAAGTCCACTTAATGTTGTTCTTGTTTCTAATGTGTGCTATCACCGCTTTCTCCCAACTAGATTTCTAGTAACTATCTAAACTAAACCCTCCCCCCCACCCTCCTTCCCTCCCCTCCCTTGCAGCTGTCAAAGAGTCTTTTCTTCTATACACAAGCCTGGTTTTGAGATCTTATCGTAGAGGTCTCATACAGTATTTGTCCCTTTGTCACTGACTACTTTCACTCAACATAATGTCTTCCAGTTGAAACCAGGTTAGGAGATGTTTCCTGGAATCATTGTTATTCTTTATCATTGCATAGTGCTCCATTGTGTATATGTACCATAGTTTACCTATCCATTCTTCTTTTGTTGGGCATCTGGGTTGATTCCATCTTTTTGCTATCGTGGATTATGCTGCGGTAAACATTCTGGTGCATGTGTCCGTTGGTGTGAAAGGCCTCGATTCTGTAGGATATATTCCAAGTAGTGGAATGACTGGGTCAAATGGTATATCGATATCCATTTTTTAAGGAAGCGCCAGATTGCTTTCCAAAGAGGCTGGACCATTTTGCAACCCCACCAACAGTGTAGGAGGGTTCCACTTTCTCCACAGCCTCTCCAGCATTTGTTGTCTTGTGTTTTTGGGATCATGGCCAGTCTTGTTGGGGTGAGATGGTATCTCATTGTTGTCTTGATTTGAATTTCTTTAATAACTAAAGATCATGAACGTGTCCGCATGTGGTTTTTGGCTGCCTGGCTCTCCTCTTTAGTGAAATGTCTGTCCATCTCCTTTGCTCATTGCTTAATTGGATGGTTTATCTTCTTCTTATTGATATTTTGTAGTATCTTATAGATTATGGAGATCAGGCGTCAGTCTGACATAGAGTTGCCAAATATTTTTTCCCATTCTGTGGGTGTTCTTTTAATTCTATTAACAAAGTCTTTGGATGAGCAAAAGTGTTTGATTCTTAATAGTTTCCATTTATCTATTTTCTCTTCTGTTGATTGTGGTTTCTTTGACAGATTTTGGAGTCTGTCCTCATTGTGTATTAAAATTTCCATTGTTGTTCCTACCTTTTCTTGGATGACCTTCCATTTTCTTCTGATGCTTCTTGAGTCATTTAATATTTTCCCTGTATGATCCTACTGTATTCCAACTCAAGCCTCAAATTTTTGTCTTCAGTTCATTCAGCTTGAGAAACGAGGAACATGTTCTTCTCTTTTGATTGTCTATTTCCAGCTCTTCACCCATGTCATTATAATACTTTGTTTTCTCAAGCCACCCTTTGAAATCTTCTGTTCACTTCTTTTACTTTGTCATTTCTTCCTTTTGCTTTAGCTACTCAATATGCAAGAATGAGTTTCAGATTCTCTTCAGATATCCAGTTTGGTTTCTTCTTTCTTTCCTGTCTTTTTAATGATCTCTTTCTTTCTTCATGAATGATGTCTATGATGTCATTCCGTGGCTCATCGAGTCTTCAGCCATTAGTGTGTAACGCATTAACCATGTTCTTGAGATGCTATCTAAAGGCAAGTGGGATAAACTCAAAGTCATACTTTGGCTCTCATGGACTTGTTCTAGTTTTCTTCAGTTTCACATCAAACTTACATGTGATGGTCTGTGCTGCAGTCAGCACCCAGTCTCATTCTGATGATACTGAGCTTTTCCATCATCTCTTTCTACAGATGTAGTCAATTTGATACCTGTGTATTCCATCTTGTGAGGTCTGTGTGTATAGTTACCATTTACGTTGATGAAAAAAGGTATTTGCAATGAAGAAGTCATTGATCTTGCAAAATTCTACCATGTGATCTCCAGCATCATTTCTATCACCAAGGCCTTATTTTCCAACTACCAATCCTTCTTCTTTGCTTCCAACTTTTGCATTCTAGTCACCAGTAATTATCAGTGTGTGTGGTATTTTTGGTGTCATGTTTTTGCACTTTTTGCGTTTTGTGTTGTGATTTCACTGTTTTACATGACTTCCAAGCATAATGTTGAAATTCAGTCTAGTGCTGCTAAGTGATTTTTAGAAAACACATGTGTTAGACAAGTTTCATTTAGGCTTTATTTATAGTGCTCATGGCCGTAATACAATGTTAATGAGCCAACAATGTATATTAAATACAAAACAAAAAAAACCCACTACTGTTGAGTTGAAGCTGACTCATAGTTACCCTATAGGTCAGAGTAGACCTGCCCCATAGAGTTTTCAAGGAGTACTGACAAACATTTGATTAGTAGCCACAGCACTTGGCCACTATGTCATCAGGATTTCTGTATATCAAATAAGGTGTCTTTAAACAGAAACACAGATAAAATAAAGTTGTGTGTTGATTGATCAGCTGACAAAAGTGTTGCATCAGGGCTTACAGGAACCTAGCCCTGTATTTCCCCAGGAGCAATGGCTCTGTAATCACTAATTGGCGTTTGTAGCAACTATGTACAACATAACCACCACTACTAACAAGAATAGACTGTTTTATGTATATATATATATATATATATATATATATACACATAACTCAGTGTTGTCAACTAGATTCTGACTCTAACAACCATATAGGACAGAATAGAACCACCCCATAGAGTTTCCAAGGAGTAACTGATGATTTGAACTCCAGTGTTTCAGTTATCAGTAAGTTCTTCATTGCTGTACCACCAGGGCTCATGTGTGTATATGTATGCACGCACACACACACACACACACACATATAAGTGAATACCTACATATAAACATGTGTAGATAGCTAAACATACATACATACATGTACATAAACATACATATATATTAATGTTTGCCCAGAAATACTGCAGTGACAGAACTGAAATAATTAGGAGCTATAACTTCTGGGGATACAGACTGAGAATCTGAGTGCAAGGACTTGGAAATTTGAGTGCAAGGGAGGGAACTTCTCTTTTGCACTTTATATCTGTTCTTTAACATTTTTTAGTAGCTACATGTTCTACTTTTGTAACAATAAAACAAAAACCACTTAAAAATAAGTTTTTTTTCTGAATCTGAGTAAGAGAATAAATGTATCCTTGCACATGAAGCTCTGCGATTTCCACAATAGCTTGTCCATACTTACCAGAGGACTGAACAGTAATATTTTTTTAGGCAGCTCAGATTACCAATTTAGCGTTTGACCCAAAAGACTTACAGGCATTCAGGAAGAAGATGTAAACATTTGCAGTTAAAAAACTTGATTTACTTTGTAAGGAAATGAGGCCACTCAAAGAAAGGGATTTCAAGGGCTCTAAGATTCCTGCAATTAATCTGTGTAACTCAGTCTAATGGCTGAATAAGATGAAACAGCTGCTTTTGATTTTAAGAAAATTCTCCAAGCCCAACTGAGACCAAACTTGAGCAGAGTTGTTTTTGAAGTTGAAGTGGTCCTGGATCTTTTCAGCAAGCCATGGGCGTATCTACGGCAGCTCCTTATTCTGTCACAGCCCTCCACTTCCTGTTTCTTACAGAAATTGAATGTTGAATATTAATCCACATGGATCTTTTCTCAGGCACTTTCTGATCTCGTTGGTTAAAAAAAGTAATCATGATACTTTTCAAAATCTTCCAAGTGTAAGAGAAAAATCTGAAAGAGTTCCTGTCTGATGAATTCTCAACGCTAGAAAGAATTAACATTTCTTCCACGTTAGTGTTTGGTGCTCTGTACAATGTTCGGGCTGAAATATTTTTTTAAAAAAAAGAAGAAAAAAGAGAAACCTCAGCTTGGTAACAAAATGTTAACTCATTAAATATCAAAACTGTTTGAGATGACCTGCCTTTCCAGCTCTCTGCCCCAATTATCTTCTTTTGGTCAATCCCAAATCCTCCTGATTCTCACCTCCTTTCTCTGACAGACTAGTTTGGACATAAATCTGTTCTTACCTGAGAGGATTGAAGGTGTTCCCCCCCAATTCCCTGTGACTCAACTTCAAATACATTTGTGCTGTTAGTCTTTGGGCTTGTTTGAGTAATTCACTAGGTCCTTGGACCTCTCATGGCACAGTGGTTAAGAGCTTTGGCTGCTAACCAAGAGGTTCACAATTGGAAACCACCAGCCAGTCCCTGGAAACTCTATGGGGCAATTCTACTCTGTCCTATAGGGTCATTGTGAGTTGAAATGACATGATGGCAACAGCTTTGGATTTTTTGTTTATTTTTGTTTTTGAGACCAAGGCAGAGGTGTATCTAGGGTATTGCACAGGTCACGGGTAGTGGTGGCACTGAGGAGTTTCTATCAGCCCAGCATGGTCCAACATGCTTCCTCAAGCATGGTACTATGTTACTTAAGTGATTAAAGAGTGTCAGATGTTGAGGCAGGTGTTCAATTTCAGTACTTGCCATAGGCACCATTTTCCACAGATATGCCACTGGCCACACAGAGTTGACAGAAACTGCTCAGTAGTGCCACGCACCAAGGACTGGTGCATTGCCTGCCGTAATTGCCATACACTTGTTAAGCTTTTGTCAGTTAGGCTCCACTTGTAATGACTATTCTGAACTGAGCTATGGGCCTACATGGATTGATTGCTCCCGAGGCTCTGTGGCTTCATCACCACTGATGGGTATCCAATAGCTGTTACTCTTCTTCTTCCTCTCTAGGAGAGCCCAAGTTATTCAGGAATTATGTACCTCAAGAAAAGCTGGACTCCTTCTCAGCCCTAGGTAAAGATTTTAGGTCAATCATGGGGTTCTCTTCTGCTTAGCAGTGATTACTCTAGGAATCAGCATGGGGCAAAATTCTGGCCAAAAAGAGTTTAGGTGAAATCTGCTGTAAGAGCTTTTGCTGTCCTTGCTCTTAATGTGTAATCAAGGAAGAGACATGTCTTCCTCCCTCTTGTGATTTTTGGCCATTGTTGGATGAGGATATGCAGTCTAGAACCTCTGTGGCATCTCAAGGACAATGTGAGGACTAGCTAAAACCATGGGACAATCCCAGATCCTGGAGTTGCCAGAGTTCAAGGGCTGTTGATATAATTCTTCATATTGGTGATATTAGTTGTCTCTGATTTTCTCTTACATTCAGATGGGTCTAGTTGGGAAATCAACACATAAATCTACAAGTCACATGAGCCTAGAGGATGAACATCCAAATCTGCTAGTGGCAGGGGAGAAGGGGTAGGGGTAAGTAAGGAAAAGAACACAGAAAAGAAAAACCTGACATAAATGTTGATGGGAAAAATAGAAGTTATCCAAATGAGAATGACGGCATTCCAGGCCTACAAAAATGCTTGGAGGTGGACATCAAAGTAGGAAGCAACATGGAATGGGAACTACACAGTGTTCTTTGAGGTGAAACAGAAAATGAGACCATGGAAAGAGATAAGGCCAGGTCAGATCAGGAGAGGTTCTAGTGTAGTATTCTCATCCCACAATGTGGCCACAGTGAGCTCCAGGAAAGTTGGTCAATTACCAAGCATATTTAAGTCTTAAAAACATGTTTATTTTAGTTTTCATGTTTGTTTTTATTTAAAAGACAAACAAGTATTAAGGAAAAGCAATACCTATCTGTAGATCTAGCTAAGATATTGTCTTCACACATAAAAGAATATTGATAATGTCTTAGCCTTCTGGAATTAGCTCAGATTGCTACAGTGCTTCCAGCTTTGTTAACAACCTGAGGAATAGGTGCCATGGTCAGGAAATTTCTCCTCTGCCAAGTGCCGTCGAGTCGGATTCAACAAAAATTTATTTATTGTGCCCTAGGCTTTACAGTAGGTAGTAATGGCCCAGTTCTTGCCTTCCATGTGGAAATTCTGGTTCAATTCCTGGACAGTGCAAGTCATGCACAGCTATTACCCATCTGCTGATGAAGACTCAAGAGCTTCCAGACTAAGACAGACTAGAAAGAAAGGCTTGCTGATCTATTTCCAAAAATCAACCAGTGAAAGCCCTATGGATCACAATGGTTTGATTCCATAAGGTATGGGGCCACCATGAGTCAGTGACCAAACTGATGGCAGCTAACAGCATCAGGCTTTGGAGGAGGAGTCCCTGGATGGTGCTGTTAACATGCTCAACTGATAACCAAAAGGTTGGAAGTTCAAGTCCACCCAGAAGCATCTCAGAATGAGATGATCTACTCCAAAAAAATCAACCATTAAAAGTCATATGGAGTATAGTCCTACCTTGACACCATGAGTCAGAATCAACTTGATGGAAACTGATTACTGATTAGCTTTTGGGAATGCAAAATGAATGAATAAGACTGACCTTTCTCTCAAGTAGTTTATCATTTAATAATAGAGAAGAGAAATATTTCATTATGTAATAATGGTAACTGGTATTTATTGAGGAATTAATATTGCTGGTCCTAAGGGAAACACTTTTCATGTCTCCTCTTCACAAGAATCCTTTCATTTACACTGCGGCAGTTTGAAATTTACAAAAATGCATGTAACAATAAGAGGACTTCCATTCAAGTCCATGAACTCATCCTAGAAAAATTGCTACATACTTCATTGGTGAATATTATTAGAGTCACCTTTGAAGTACTCCCTTTGGGAAGCTATATGCCAACACCAGTGCCTAGTCCACCCTTCAACTCTTTTTCTGGAATGGCCATCAGCGCTGTTATCATATTACCTTTGATGTCCTGAATATCGTTTAAATGTCTTCCTTTCAGTATTTCCCTTATCTTCAGGTAAAGAAAAAAGTCACTAGGGGCCAGATCTGGTGAGTAGGAAGGATATTTCAATGCAGTTATTTGTTTACCTGCTAAAATCTCCCTCACAGACAACTATGCAATTAAGTTCGTAAACTTGCCACTGTTCCACCGTGCACAATGGCCATTCTGAAAAGAGTTCCAAAATTGTTTTAGAGGGTGGACTAGGTGCTGATGTTGGTGTTAAGCTTCCTAAGGGGAGTACTTCAAAGGTGACCATAATGATATTCAGCAATGAGGTATGTGGCACTTAGAACAACTAAGTTTGCAGATTTAGTTGTCAGTCTACATGTATTTTTCCTATATATGTGCTCTTCCGCAGAGTGATCAGCACTCCTCCTACACCTGGACGCAGCCTGTGCTCCCTACTCTCTCTCAGAACGGTTGCCTTTGGAACCCTGAGGCCACCACATTACCCTTGATCCAAGTTACCTTGAAACAACCATGCTGTAAGAGCTACACACTCATACTAGAGGAGAGAGAGAAATGCCTAGAGATCAAGCTATTGGAGTTTTCTGTCCTAGGCATCAGCGTACAACCGAGGAGCCCAGCCAAGCCATAGTCTGACTGCAATGACCAAGAGACAGGAGATCCAAGGGAACTGCCTCACTGAGCCAATCAACCACTGTGTTTGAGGTTGATTACTTATAGATAACCAACAGATAACCGTAGATAACCAATAGATAACTTATAGATAATCAATAGATAATTGGAGCAATCCTGATTTTACAGACCTAGAAAAAGCCCTGGAGTGAATGTGAATGTTTCTCAAAGTGGTGAGTGAGTATTAGCAGTAGGAGTCATGCCCAACCCTACATGACACCAATGTCCTGCCCTTCTTCTTGTCACCAAATTTCCTCTTTAAACACAGAAAGACACAGGCAAAAATTAAGTCAATTTATTTTAGAAATTAAACTAAGCTCAGTCTTCTGTAAGCCATATTAAGGTAAGTACCTGAGAGCAACAAATCTTGAGGTTCAGTTCTCTCTGAGGCTCACTGAGTTTGGGGAGGTTGCTCAGTTACAATATACCATTTATTTTCACCTAGTAACCAAGGCTGAGGCCGCTGGAAGCTCACCTCTTTCATGAACCTAATTATTTGCTACTTAGGTGCCTTTTGGCAATTTGGGTATAGGAATCGATGAGCCTAGCTCTGCCTTCAGGTTGCTTGCAGTCTAGGGACAGAGGCAGGCTAGTGGGGTCAGCAAGGACATCTGGAGTCCCTGATGAGAAAACCAGAGGGCCATGAACCATTCAGTTCAGGTGAGGAAACTGCTCGGTCTCAGGAAGGGCCCAGGAAGCTTTCCCAAGGAACAAAATTTTGCAGAAGAGGAGGTGAGGTAGAGATTTGCTAGGAATGCAGAAGCGTGCACAGAGGTGAACAGTGGCACCCAACACGGCACAGAGGCCCAAAAAGAGAGGGCTCTCCCTACACTGGCTACATGTGGCATTCCAAGACACCATAGCTCTATCCGGCAAGCCACTGAACTCATCAGTCTCACTTTTCCCAGTTATGATCTGCTGAAAGGCAAAGGCCATTTCCTGGGCCTATTTTCTGCATGTTTGTGTCCCACGAGACCTGAGGCTTACACTCTCATAGATGGGCTGTGAAGCTGCTCTGTTCCCACAATGTCCCAAGATTTCGCAACAGCTGTCCCCACACTTCAGTAATTTTTGTTTTAGGGACTGCTCACAAACAACATCTCATTAAGATTTTCCCTTACTTCATAATGAAAGTCTTCTCATGAGTTCATCCTGAGCCGGATCTGGGGCAAAGCTAATGTTTAGAAACATTCTGCCATTCCATGGGAAGAGTAAAATCACAGCAGTTGGCTCCTGCTGCTGTTCTGTCTTCGCTTCCTCGTAAAGTAGAACTCCATGTGACCCATCAGCAGAACTCACCCCACAGCATCAAGCACTGCTGGGCATGTGCCCACCCCCTACTTTTCAGAAAACACAGAGAAAATGCATTTCTTGTGCAACCACAAAAAGAAAAATAAAGAAAATGCCTTCAATATTCAGAATTCCAATTTTCCCCGTTTTATATGACCAAGATGTTTACTTTTGAAAACGAATAGGGCCACAGAAGGCAGAGCCAGGAATAGAAGTTGGACAAAAGACATTAAGAAGATGCTTACAATAAAATAACAACTGGAATGGAAGGTAGATGCAGGGCTGACCTTCGCTAATTTGAAAAGAGCCAAATTCCACCTCTTTAGAAGGGTTTTCCATATTTCTCTTAATGTTTGCCCTAGGAATCCTTCTCCTAGAGAAAAAATATTCTTTAAAAAAAATGTAAAAAATGGGAAGGAGTGGTGTTTTAGTCACTGGCACTACTCCAACAGAAAATACCATGAGTTGAAGATTTCATGAAGAGAAACTTTATGGTCACAATCTGGTAAGCCACAGATCCATTTATAAGTTACAAGTCCATTAAATAAGAGAAATTATCACAGTCCAGTAGGCTGAGTCTAAATTCAATGAGAGCATCTCAGCACAGGAACCTCAAGTCCAAAGGATGTGGTCTGCTCTCGTTGCTGCCTTCTTGATTGTATGAGGTTCTCAACTTACTCTGCTCACTTTTCTGCACAGCTGGTAACTTGAGTGGTGTGCCTCACCAATAAATTTTCAGCCTGCTCACAGGATGAAGCCATATGCTGCCTGTAAGAATAACATTCACAGACAGCTTGTATATGTTACATTGTGTGAAAAGCACAATTCAAAGTATAAAGACACATTAGCCTCTCAGCTATGTCCAAGGGATTAAACTCTACTGTTCACTATACGCAACCTTGTATAGCAGGATGGCTTCTATATTTTTTCCATTTTCTGTATTTGCTACCATCATTAAAACAACAATCTCATAGATAACAAAACTTAGGCAAACAGATGGGAAGTTACTTAAGTGGCTGCCTCTGAAGCCTCCAGATATGCCTACTACCCTAGTGCTCTGTCTGTGGGTGGGTTTTCTGTTCCAAGTGCACCTGTGGCCAGTGACCAGGTTCACAGGACAGCATTCACCAACTCTGTGCGTTTTATGGGTTGCCAACTCAAGGCTTCCCCTTGCCCTTCAACCAAAATCTTAGACAATTTTATCTACTATGGAAAGCTGCGACCCTTTAATTACTAATAAATGTTTCAGTCTTCCCATCTGGGAAGGAGCCCTAGTGGTGCAGTGGTTAAGAACTTGGCTATTCACTGAAATGCTGGCAGTTGGAATCTGCCAGTGACTCCTTGTAAACCTTGTGGGAACAGTTCTACTCTGTCCTATAGGGTACACTAGGAGTCAGAATCAACTTGACAGCAATGTTTTGTTTAATTCAATACTAAGCTATATCTAGAGAATGTGCTTTTTCCACAGCAAACTTTGAAGATTCAATTAAAGAATTCACTCGTCTGATATTTAGACATGGCTGAAGTTTGTATGTGTGGACTTAGCTTGTTCTTTCACTACTCAATCTTCGCTGGAAATTATGTCTACAAATGACATTGTAAAACATCAGAATACTTGTATTAGTGATTTGGAGGAGCAGGGTGTCCAGGAAAAGATCAGCAGCATTTCTCCAAAGCAGAGTTTAGATTTCCACCACAGATTACAGTTCCTGGACTGGAAAAGGGTGGGTATAGAGTAAGTCATACATGTTGTATGTCCTCAGGGAAGAGGGGCACATGGACTGCAAACATTTTAAGACTGGTCTTTAGGTCTGAAAAATAAAGAACATCTTGTAAACTCTGGTGGCATAGTGGTTAAGAGTTCAGCTACTAACTTAAATTTGACAGTTCAAATCCATCAGGCACCCCTTGGAAACCCTGAGTAGCAGTTAGTTTTGCTCTGTCCTACAGGATCACTGTGAGTTGGAATCAACTCAACAGCAACGAATTGGTATCACTAATTAAAGATGACCCACATAAAGGAAAAGACGCCCAAATACTTAACAGATTTGGCTCCTAACTGAAAGGCTGGCAGCTGAAATCCACTCAGAAGCACCTTGGAGGAAAGACCTGGAGATCTACTTCTAAAAAAACAAGACACTGAAAATTCTGTGGAACCCAGTTCTACTCTGGCACATTATGGGATCGCTATGAGCTGGAATCAGCTCAACAGGAACTGGTTTGGTTTGATTTTGTTATGTAAAGGACTTCTTGTTAGATATCATTGAATCAGTTCCAACCCATAGTGACCGTATGTACAATCAAATAAAACACTGCCAGCTTGTTCACAATTGTGAAGGGCAGCAAGACCCCAAAAGAAGATTTGGTTGAGTCCCTCTTAATTCCAAGAAATCCATCTTGCAGAGACAAACTGGTTGAAGGAAATAAGCCTTAAATTACCTAGCCATCAACAAAAGTTATCTCAATAAACAAATCCCAGGGATGAGGGCAGAATTCTGCTTCCCGAAAAGGGTGCTGCTTTGTACTGCTGAGTAATTGCGGACATCATCCAATAGCTTGGTAAGACTACGTGTAACTTTTCCAATTATGTAAACAGAAACCAGCCAAGCAAGCAACAGCTAACAGGACACCTGAGTGTCTGAAAGAGGAAGGTAGTGATGGAATCTGTACCTGGGGACTGGCCATTGCCCTCTGCTTTTTCCCCAAGAACAACCAGTTGTTCAGTGGGCATAGAGGCAAGGGACACTTTTCAGAATGAAATAAGTGACAGAATTTCTTTTGTCTCCCTTAGCACATGGTTAGAGACTTTGAAATAATTAGAATTAAGAGGTAGAGGCCTCTACCTTTGGAAAGGTTGGTGCCTCACTCCTTGCCTTGGGCTTTGCACATTTCCAACCACCCTAGAAAATCCTTCCCTATAATGAGGTCCTTTCTTATGGCATCTTCTAACCAATCAGAGAAAGTGAAAAGTGGAGAAACATTTGCCTTTGAAGGCCAGATTCAGCCTTTGCTCTGCTGATGCTATTGCTCTGAGAATCATGTTCTGATCACTGGTGACATAGCCTAGGTAATAACTTTACACTTAGATGTGTTGCTATGGTTATCCCACTCAGGGTAGATTTTCCAAAGATAATCAGAAAGGTTAAAGAACTAAAAACAAAAACTCACCAGCCAGTTGGCCTTCCAAAGGCTTGTGTTTTTCAGTTGGCTATTGGGGGACATGTATCTTAGCAAAGTTTCTCCTGGTGGTAGGCCCCTCGAGGATAGGTGAAGAAACCTTAGAACCAAGGGCAAGTGTCCCTAAAAGTCACTGAAATGCTCAGAATTGCATAGTGAACATGTAAGTTTCATATGACCATTTCACAAGCCATGCAAAAACCAGTTGCCATCAAGTTTACTCCATCTCATGTGTGTCATAGTAGAATTGTACTTACATTAAAACCCTTATGTTTTGCACTGCAAGCTTTTTGTTTTCTTAATAAAATTATGTTTCTTTAAAAACTAATAAACACATAGCAAGCAATAAGAGGAAACCCTGGTGGGTAGTGGGTTAAGTGCTATGTCTGCTAACCAAAAGGTTGGCAGTTCAAATCCAGCAGGCACTCCTTGGAAACTCTATGGGGCAGTTCTATGCTGACCTATAGCGTCATGATGAGTTAGACCTGACTCAACGGTCAGGTCTGTATTTAACAAGCAGTCTATAAGTAAGCAGAAGACTAAGCTCACCAGTCGCTGTGCTGCTGTAGAATTTTGTCCCTGCATTCTGGGTCTTCATACACCCCTAGCCCCAGAATCCTACTCACTTAGCCAGCACTATCCCTCTATAAGAAACCCTGGTGGCATAGTAGTTAAGTGCCATGGCACTAACCAAAAGGCTGGCAGTTCAAATCCACCAGGAGCTCCTTTAAAGCTCTGTAGGGCAGTTCTACTCAGTGACAATAGGTTTTATCCCTCTACATCAATGATTCCATGGAAGAATTCTCACCTTCCATTCCTGGTCAATGCATTTCATGGGCAGCCACCATTCATTTATATCATTGGTGGTTTGTGTATTGATGATGTTGGACAGTTTTCAGTGGAGCTTGTCAACCAAGACAGGTTAGAAAGAAAGACTTAGCAGTCTACCTCTGAAGATCAGCCAATGAAAACCCTATAGATCACAATTGTCATCATATCTGTAACTAGCTGTGGGAAAGGCACAAAACAGGTGGTGTTCTGTTCCTTTGTGATGGGGTTGCAATGAGTGAAGAGCTGACTCAACCACAGCCCAGAACAAATCCCTCTGCTTCCCAGATCCCTGTGCCATAGCAGAACACCCTAAACTTTCTATACCAGCAAATCCACTGTGATCATTAAAGTTATGTGTAATTTGGCTGGGTCTTGATTCTCAGTTGTCTGGTGGTTATGATGCAGTTTGGCTGTTGTGGAAAGATACAATCACTTCCTGGTGAAATCTGATATGTGATCATCTGCATGATTTGATCTGCTGTGAGTAGCCACTAAGTTGAAAGTTTACTTAGGGATATAAGTCAGTATCCAACATAGGTAGATTTTTCTGGCAAATCTTGTGAGCTTTTGCTCTCTTTGGATCCTGCAGCTGGCTCTTCTTTATCTAATCTCTGGTTCTTGAGATCTGAGCTAGCAGCTTATTGGCCTCTGCAGTCTGTGAGTCAGAGGCCTGTTTTCTAGCCTGCCAATCTTGAGTTCACCAGCCCCTGCAACTGTATGAGTCAGGAGTAGCCTCCAGTCAGACCCATAGACTTGGAACATTACAGCTTCTAAAATCACATGAGCCATTTCCTTGATAAAAATCTGTCTTTCTTTCTCTGCATACACACACACACACACACACACACACATATAGATGTTTCACTGATTTTGCTTCTCTAGAGAATCCAGCCTAAGACACCCACCACAGCAAATTCACCACTCCATGATACTTCATTTTCAGGTTTGAAGGCCTTTTAGACAGAACGCTGGAGAAAGTAGGCTTCCTTCTGGGTCTGTTTAATAGTTAATTAAACTCCCTGTAATATATCTGATAGATGGCTATCACACCCCTATGGCGCACCCAGGGTGACATACACATACACCCATTATCTTCACATGTCAATATGAAAAAGAGGGAGGTATTTTAGTCATCTAGAGCTGCTCTAACAGAAATACCACAAAGTAGATGGCTTGAACAAGGAAAAGTTGATTCTTACACAGTCCAGGAGGCTACAAGTACGAACTCAGGGTGTCTGTTCCACAGAAAGGCTTTCCCTCTGCCAGCTATAGAGGAAAGTCCTTGTGTTATATCAGTCTTTGGCTGGGGAGCATCCTGGTGCAGGAACCTCAGGTCTGAAAGGATGCACTTTTCTCCCTTTGCTGCTTTCTTGATAGCGTGAAGTTCCAGCTCTCTGCGTGCTTCCCTTGCTTTATCTCCCACAGAATGAAAGGATAAAAAGGTGATACAAGCTACGCTATGGGGAAACCACCTTAGCAAGGGAGTTACAGTCTCACCCTAGTCTTCTTTTGACATAATCGTCCTGTCTACTAGCCACAGGCAGAGATTAGAACGTATAACATAGGAAAATCACAAAATATTGGTGATGGTGGCCCAGCCACATGGCTATACACATTTCTGAGGGGGACACAGTTCAATCCATGACAGGAGGATAATGTTGCTATAGAAAAAGTCCTGAATCTGCTCTGTTTCACTACTTTTTAAGTAAATTTGCCTGATATGCAGTAGTTTACTATTTGTCACAAATCGTACTTCTCAAAACTGATAAGAGAAATACCAGGGGTCTGGACCCCAAACTTTTACCACCTACAAAAGGAGTACTGTTGAGTATCCCTCATGGTGGAGTGGTTGAGACCTACAGCTGCTATCCAAAAGGTGAACAGTTCAACTTCACCAGCTGCTCCCTGGACACACCATGGGACAGTTCTACTCTGTCCTATAGGGTTGTTATAAGTCAGAATCAAATAAATAGCAACAAGTTTTGGCTTGGTTGAAAGCAGAGGTCTCACAAGGCTTAGTGGAGGGCAGAGGGTGCAGCACTTCTCTCTGGTAGAATAAATAGCATAAAGATGGAAGATTCACCCCAGAAAAGAATGTAGACAAGTAAAATTATTTACCTAGAGATCAATCAAAAATCAAAAAACCCATTGTTGTCAAGTTGATTCAGTGCAGAACAGCACTGGAACCAACCCATGGAGCAAGAGCTGAGTACCTGTGCACAGGTGGTTTCTTGGCGGAGTGAGGTACCTCCAGACACTGAAACTGATGGAGCTAGACTTGCTGACCCACGGAGCAAGAGAGCTAAGTGCCTGTGTGCGACGAGTTTGCTGGCAGAGTAGGTGCCTCTGGGCACTTAAATCTGTGGAGCTACACAGTTTTGGAACACTTTACCCAGCAAGATAGATGCAGGTATGAGGCCTGAGCCACGTGGCCACAGGAAGCAGAAGCTAAAGAAACAAGGGGCGTGAGAGGCTGAGCTGCCTCAGTCTCACAAGGTATATCCATGACCTCAGGAATTTCCAAGAGTAGAGCCATGGCTCCCTAGTGTTTCTAAGTGTAGAATTGACATTCCGATGGACTTGGAAAATGATGCACCTAAAGCAGAGGGAAGTAGAGTTGCTGTCCCAGTGGACCTGGAGGGCAGAGCTGGAGCAAAAGGCTGATAGGTCTCCATTCAGAATCTGGAGAGTGTGGCCAGTACCTAGAGTCTGGAGGGAAGGGCCATTGTGTAAAATGTCTTAGAGAACTGAAGATTATTTTCAAAGCTTTGAGGGCTAATGTAACATGCTCTGCTACTTTGCTCGGTGCCTGTTATGCCTTCTTTCCCTACATCTTCTTACATTTGTAATGGAAACACCTAGCTTGTGCCAGCCTGTTCTACTACTGTACTTTGGCGGCAAATAAATTGTACCCTCAATTTCACATATGTAGAGGAATTTCTTATTTTGAGCTTGGAGTTAATTTAAGACTTTTGCTATGATACAGTAGGGTGAATGTGTTTCACATGATGCAATGATGTGAGTTTTGGGGCCAAAGGTGGAATGTCATGGATTGAATTCTGTTCCAGTAAAAATGTGTGTAACTGTTTGGCTGGACCAAGATTTCTAGTATTTTGTAATTGCCCTCTACTGTGTGATTTTCCTAAGCTGTAAGTCCTAATCTTTGCCCATGGTTAATAGACAGGATTATGTTAAAAAGAAAATTAGGGTAGGACTATACCACCATTACTAAGGGAGTTTTCCTGCAGTGTGGCTTACACCACTTTTTATCATTTTTTCCTATAAGAGATTAAAAGAAAGGGAAGCAAACAGAGAGTTGGGGACCTCATACCATCAAGAAAGCAGCACTGAGAGAAGAACTTGTCCTTCACATCTGAGATTCCTGCACCAAGATGCTCTCAGACCAAAGAGAGACTGACGTAACACAAGAGCCTTCCTACAGGGCCAACAGAGAGAGAGTGTGTTTCCCTGGAGTCAGTACCCTGAATTCAGACTTCCAGCCTACTAGACTGCATGAGAATAAACTTTTCTTTATTAAAAGCATCTACTTGTAGTACTTCTGTTAGAGCAACACCAGATGACTAAGATCAACCCTATAGGCTAGAGTAGAACTGCCTCATGGAGTTTCCAGGGAGCACCTTGTGGATTCTAACTGCCAACCTTTTGATTTGCAGCCATAGCACTTAACCACTGTACCACTAGGGCTTCCTAGAGATTGATACTAGGTTGGTAACTGGGACTCCCATGCTATTTGGAAGAATTTTGGAATCCAAATTATGACTATAACTGACTGGGTAAAAAAGCTGCTTTATGTCACTTTTGTTGGGAGAAGTAAAATTTGCTTTACATAGTACCACCTTTACATAAAGTTACATAACCAAAAAAAAAAAACAAACAAACCTAGTGCAGTTGAGCCGACTCTGACTCATAGCAGCCCTATCAGGCAAAGTAGAACTGCTCCATAGAGTCTCCAAGAAGTACCTGGAGGATTTGAACTGCCAGCCTTTTGGTTAGCAAACATAGCACTTAACCACTACACCACCAGGATGGTCAAAATACAAAGCAGCCTTTCCACTATCTTTATTGTGAGGTGTTCAGAAGCTAATGGAGCCCAATGCTACAAGAATATATTATTTAAAAAATATTGACAAGTTTCATGTTTTCTTCCTACGTTGTGCAAGTATTGTAAGCCATAGAAGAATACTAGAAAACTGAAGAAAAACATAGCTTGAGATTAATAATTGTTATTAATCCTACCATCCAGAGAGCCAAAAAAAGAAAATCCAATTTCAATTCATGGTGACATCATGTGTTACAGAATAGAACTGCATTCACCACAGGGGTCTTCCATAGGGCTTTCTTGGCTGCCATTATGGGAGCAGATTGCCAGGTCTTTCTTCTGCAGCACTGGTGAGTTGGTATGACTTAACAACCTTTTGATCAGTAGCTAAGTGGCAACTATTTGCACTACCCAAGTACCTCACTCAAACTTGTTGCAGTCACATCTATTCTGATTCTTAAGGACTCTATAGGATGGAGTAGAACTGCCCCTACAGGGAGTCCAAGGCTGTAACTTTTTACAGAAGCAGACTCTCACAGAGTGGCTGGAGGGCTCAAACTGCTGTTCTCCAAGTTAGCATACAAGCCCCTAACCACTGCACTACCAGGACTTAACTCATTAAAAATAACCCTTAATAAATCTTTCCAAAATTGCTTCTAAGCATGTTTTTACATATCTAAGCATACGTTGTCTACAGATATACACCGTGTCCTTTTTTATACAACTTTAAATTGTTTTAGCAAAATCTCCTCACACTATGAAAATTTTTTAGAGCCATCATTTTAAATGACTACATACAGTTCCAATTATGTATAAGGTAATTATTTATTCTACCCATTATTACCTGCTAACACACACTGAGAGTCAAGTTCAGCAGTGCAGAATCAAATCCAGTTCTAGCTAACCTCTCTGAGCTTCATTTTTGGTCACAACGGTGGCAAACATAGTCTCTATCTTATAAAGCTATTGGGAGGACAAGAGCAATTAATACTTCCAAAGCAAGTAGAATGATCCAGGCCCATACGGTATCTTCAGAAAATGTCTACCTAGGGGTTATATTTGTAATAAATACAGAAAATGTTACCATGAACATCTTTGGGCCTAAACCTTTGGTTACGTCACTGAGGATAACTTCCTTGGGACTGACTCCCAAAAGAAAACAGTTTATTAAGCAGGAACAAACTTTTTTTTTTACATGAATTACGTTCTCTTTTTCAGATAAAAGAAAAATGTTTAAAAGAAGACTAAAGAACAACCCATAATTCCAGTACTTCGATAATCTTAGATGACATTCAAAAAAGATGAACAATCAGAAGTAATGTATTCCAATAATTTTAAAGGCAACAACATACAATAGTAAAAACCAAAACAAAATATGAAAGTTGCTCTCCTCCAAATTTTTTACCTCAAGTAACCTCTAGGGATCATGTTCAGATTACAAAAACAAAACATCTGCATCTACCAGGACACTTAAAGTTGATACATGATAAAATATTTTTAAAATATATTTAATATTTTTTAATGTTTGTACTTTAGATTAATATTTTTTAATATAAATGTGTGTTTTGGTATTTGAAGTATGTGACTAGAGCTGACCAGGTAAATTTCTCTAATTTTTTTATAGTTATAAAATATGTATGTATATATATGTTCTTAACTATATTTAAAATCTTTCCCTGGGCTGCTGTAACGGAAAATTCTAACAAGCCGGAACTGGTCTTTGTTTCAGAGAGTAACCCTTTCCCGCTGAACTGGTCTTTGTTTCGAGAGCAACCTTTTCCCGCCACAGAGAACAACCCTTCCCCCCAACGTCCTGAGTTCTCAAAGATGTTACAGGCTACTGAGCGAAAGTCCCACCGATGTTACAGGCTACTGAGCGAAGGTCCCGCCTACAAATTTAGCCCTTAAATACCCAACCCCACCCGCTGCTCGGGGTGCCAGCTCTCGGAAGCTGGGCTCCAGCACGCTGGTTCTTTCAATAAAGCCTCTTGCTGTTTGCATCAAGCTGCGGACTTTGTGACTGATTGGGGTTTACATCGTTGCCTGTGACTCGAGGAGGGGTCCCCCCCCCTCGGAAACCTTTCATTTGGTGCGTTGGCCGGGAACCAGGGCGACCACCCCCTCAGTTTCGAAGCTGCTCTTGGAGGTAAAATAACGGGCTAGCCTTGTCTGTTTGTCCAGTTCATCGTGTCTGTGTTTTTGTTTCAGTATGGCGGCTTAGACTTCTGGTTTTGGTTTTGGGTTTGCAGTTGTTTGAATTCACCATGAGGGTGAACAAACCAGTGTGGCTTAGACTTTTGGTTTCGGTCTTGGTTTTGCAGTTGTTTGAATTCACCGTGAGGGTGAACAAGACTTGGGTTTTGGTTTTGCAGTTGTTTGAATTCACTGTGAGGGTAAGCAAACGGAGGCCGGTAGACGTGCCTGAAGGGTCTCAAACTGCACCCTGGGGGACGCCCCAGGGAGAGAGAGAGACCAGGGACGCCTGGTTGCCTCCTATGAGAAGGATGAGGATACGGTTCGGTTTTGGGATGTGGAATTCCCGATTACCGCCCGTCTGACTCCCTCTTCCTTTTGTGAAAAACTAAGCCTGGCTGCTGACTGTAGCTCACAGGTAAAGAAACGTCCATGGCAGAAACTCAATGCAGCCGTAGTCCTGTTCTGTCTTTGTCTTGTTTTGTCTTTGTTTTGAGTGTGTGACTGACGATGGGTTGGACGGTGACTACCCCCCTTACTTTGACACTTAACCATTGGACTGAGGTGAAGGGAAGAGCTCGTAATCTGTCCGTTGAGGTCCGGAAGAAGTCTTGGAGGACTTTTTGCGCCTCAGAATGGCCCAGTTTCAATGTGGGATGGCCCCCCCGAAGGCTCTTTCAATCTTTCTTTATCAGTTATTTTCCAGGGAACAGATATATGTCATGGTGGCCCGCCCACCCCCAAAAGGAGAGGCTGGCCAAGCAGGGCCAGGTGCCCCACGAAAGGAAGAATGTGCCAAGGACCGATGGATGACCCATGCAGCTCCCTAATGAGATAGACCGAGGGTTTCCCCTGACAAGACCCCTTTGGAACTTCAACACTCCTGAAGGTAGGGAGCGGCTAACCGTCTATCGCCAGGCTCTTGCGGCAGGTCTCCGAGGGGCTACATGGCACCCAACCAATTTGGCTAAGGTAAGGCAGATTCAGCAGGGGCCAAAAGAGGCTCCGTCTGTCTTTTTAGAAAGAATAATGGAAGCTTTTAAAAGGTATACTCCCTTCGCTCCAACCTCTGAGGGACGAAGGGGCTCAGTAGCCATGGCTTTTATAGGACAAGCCGCCCCAGACATTAGAAGGAAGCTACAGAGGTTAGAGGGGCTGCAGGATCAATCACTGCAGGATCTTGTTAGAGAGGCAGAAAAGATATACCATTGTAGGGAAACGGGAGAGGAGGAAAAAACCGTGCATAAAAAAGGAACAGGAAGAAATAGAAAGACAAAGAGATCGCAGATGAAATAAAGATCTCACACGGATCTTGGCCACAGTTATTGATAGGGAGGGAGCAAGCCAGTCAGGGAGAAAGGGCAACCTGGGCAATCAGGGGACCAGAAGATGGAGGCTTGAAAAGGATCAATGTGCCTTCTGTAAAGAAAAAGGGCATTGGGCCTGGGATTGCCCCGAGAAAAAGGCCCAGAAAAAATCCTGAGCCTAACGGAGGATGATTAGGGAAGTCAGGGCTCAGACCGCCTCCCTGAGCCTAGGGTAACTCTTAAAGTAGAGGAGAAGCCAGTTGAGTTCCTGGCAGATACAGGGGCTCAGGGGCGAGACCTATTAACCAAGCTGGGGGCTCAAATTACCTTTACCCCCGTAGGGCTCAAAGACACTAAAGAAGGCCAAGTAATTACAGCCCTTACCATGCGGTTAGAAGACGAACACCGACTTTTCGAGCCGGCCCCCGAGACTGTAGAGATAACAGATTGGGTAAAAAAAATTTCCTGAGGCCTGGGCTGAAACGGCTGGAATGGGACTAGCTAAACAGTGACCTCCCGTGGTCATAGAACTGAAAGCTTCAATTGACCCTACTGCAGTCCACCAATATCCCATGAGCCAGGAAGCCAGGGAAGGAATAAAACCACATATCGAGAGACTGCTGAAACAAGGGGTATTGATCCCTTGCAAGTCTCCATGGAATACTCCTCTTCTCCCAATACGTAAACCAGGTACTCAAGATTTCCGCCCAGTACAGGATTTGCGCGAGGTTAATAAAAGAGTATTGGATATCCATCCCACCGTCCCAAGTCCTTATACATTACTGAGTATGTTACCCCCTGAGCATACCTGGTACTCAACCTTAGATTTGAAGGATGCGTTCTTTTCTCTTCGTCTTCACCCCTGCAGTCAACACATCTTTACATTCGAATAGAAAAATCCTAAATCAGGAATTACTGGACAGTTAACATGAACAAGGCTACCACAGGGGTTTAAAAACTCCCCTACATTGTTTGACAAGGCCTTACATCAGGATTTAGCTCCTTTCAGGACCTCTCATCCACAGGTAACTCTACTCCAGTATGTGGATGACCTCCTCTTAACTGCCTCGATTACTAATGCCTGCCGCCAGGGCACTACTGAACTCCTACAGGAGCTCTCTTCCTTGGGATACTGTGTGTCAGCAAAGAAAACTCAAATATGTCGGCAGGAGGTAACCTACCTGAGATATATTTTAAGAGATGGACAGAGGTAACTAACAGAAGCCAGAAAACAGACGGTTACCCAAATCCCAATACCTTCCTCTCCAAGACAAGTAAGAGAATTTCTAGGTACAGCGGGATTTTGTAGATTATGGATATCTGGGTTTGCTACTAAAGCTGCTCCTCTCTACCCGTTAAGCAAGAACTCAGTTCCCTTTGTCTGGGGTAAGGACCAACAGCAGGCCTTCGATGACATCAAACAAGCCTTACTGTCAACCCCAGCTTTGGCCCTCCCTGATGTGACCAAGCCCTTCACCCTCTTCGTGGATGAGAGAAAGGGAATAGCCAGAGGAGTCCTAACCCAAACCCTGGGGCCCTGGAAAAGACCAGTAGCATACCTATCTAAAAAACTGGACCCAGTTGCCAGCGGATGGCCAGCCTGCCTAAAATCAGTTACTTCGGTAGCAACCCTGGTCAAAGATGCTGACAAATTAACTCTGGGTATAGTGGCACCACATGCCCTAGAAAACATTATTCGCCAGCCGCCCGAGAGGTGGCTGTCTAACGCCAGAATGACTCATTATCAAAGTCTCCTCCTAAATAAAGAACGGATCCAGTTCGCTTCCCCAGCCACCCTGAACCCTGCCACCCTAATGCCTGAAATCGAAGAAGGAACTGAGGTACTCCACACCTGCCAGGAGATTCTAGCAGAGGAAACAGGAGTTCAACGAGACCTCAGCGACCAGCCCCTTCCCAACACCGAGATTACCTGCTACACCAACAGGAGCGAGAGAGGTCAGTGGCTGCGCAGAGTTTTCCTCACGGAACGGGGTGCCTCTGGGCACTTGAATCAGTGGAGCTGGCCTTACTGACCCACGGAGTGAGAGAGTTGAGTGCCTTTGGGCAGGACGCTTTCCAGCAAGAGTGGGGTACCTCCGGGCACTTAAACCAGTGGAACTACAGAGCTTTGGAACACTTACCCGGCAGGGCAGATGTGGGCCTGAGGCCCAGGCCATGCAGCTATAGGAAGCTGAAGCTGAAGAGACAAATAGCGTGAGAAGCTGAGCTGCCTCAGTCTCAAGAGGTATGGCCATGACCTCAGGCGTTTAAAAGGGTAGAACCATGGCGTGCTGTGTTCGTAAGGGTGGAATTGCCACTCAGTTGAACTTAGGGTGCTCCTAAAGCCAATGGGACACAGTTTCTGTCCAAGTGGGCCTTGAAGGCATAGCTGTAACACAGGGCTAGAGGTCTCCACTAAGAAACCAGAGAGTGTGGCCGATACCTAGTCTGGAGAGCATTGCTGTTGTGTAGAATGTCTCAGAAAATGTAAGAGTATTTCCAAAGCTTTGAGGGCTAATGTAATGTGTTCTGTTAACTTGCCTGTTGCCGGTTAATGCCTTCTAAGTTTCACAGATGTAGAAGAGTTTTTGTATTTTGGACTTGGAACTGATTTAAGACTTCTGTTATATGGATGGACATAATTTTGCTATGGTGAGATGAATGTGTTAAATGTTTTGTGATGTGATTTTTGGGTTGTCAAAGGGTGGGATGTCATGGGTTGAATTGTGTCCACCCAAAAATATATGCAGCTGTGTGGCTGGGACATGATGCCCAGTATCTTGAGACTGTCCTCCATTCTGTGGTTCACTAAACTGTATGCTAAAGGAGCTGTGAATTCCTGCATAAGATTACTTCCTTGCTCTGCTGTGGGGGAGTTTCCCTGGAATATAGCTTGCCCCACCCTTAATGCTTTTAAAAAAGCTTGCAAAGAATAAAAGGAAAAAAGAAACAAGGACAATTTGAGAATCTCGCTACCATCAAACAAGCAGCACTGGGAGCAGAGCACGTCGTTCAGACCAGAGGTTCTTGCGTTAGGACGCTCCCTGGACAAAGACTGATACAATACCGGACTTTCCTCCAGAGCCGACAAGGGGAAAGTCTTTCTCTGGAGCAGACACCCTAAATACATCTGAAACCAAATTGGCTGCTAATGACGACACTATCCTGATTGCCAGATACCCCCTGATTCAGGACACTCCCACTACAAGTACTATGTCTCTGGGGCTGCTTTCTCAGACCCCTATAGATGAGAACTTGAAGCCCGATGAAGATCTCACATATATTGAGCACCTTCACAAAATGATTCATCTAGGAGTACGGCGCCTCCAAGCATTAACTCAAAAATCTCCCCACTACCAATGTCCTCATAAATTAAAGAAACTGAGAGAAAATGTAAAACAGGTAGTAAAGAACTGTGTGCCTTGTCAACTAGTAAATACTCATGCCTCCTCTAAAATCCAAGACAACAGATTCCGAGGAGACCACCCTGGAGTCTATTGGGAAGTTGACTTCACAGGAGTAAAACCTGCAAAATATGGAAACAAATATTTACTAGTATTTGTAGATACCTTTTCAGGATGGGTTGAGACATACCCTACAAAGACTGAAACGGCATTGGTGGTTACCAGAAAGATCCTAGAAGAAATTTTACCCAGGTATAGAGTCCCCAAGATGTTGGGGTCAGACAATGGTCCTGCCTTTGTTGCCCAGGTAAGTCAGGGTCTGGCCAAGATCCTTGGGGTATCATGGAAATTACATTGTGCATACAGGCCCCAAAGTTCAGGTCAGGTAGAAAGAATGAATAGAACTCTAAAAGAGACCATGACTAAATTATCCATAGAGACTGGCTTAACAGACTGAATAGCCCTCCTTCCTATGGCCCTATTCAGGGCTCAAAATACCCCTAATTGGATGGAACTGACCCCTTTTGAAATCCTATATAGAACAACTCCACCCTTAGCCACTCTAAGATCACAGGCTTCCCCCGAAAATGTAACTAATTCCTCTCTACTCTCTAGACTCCAAGCCCTTAAGTTAATCCAACAGGAGGTGTGGAAACCCCTCACAACTGTCTATCAGCCAGGTGATATCAAGACTCCACACCAGTTCCAGGTCGGAGACACCGTCTACGTGAGGCGACATCGCTCTGGGGACCTCTATTTCAACCTGGAGGAAGTGGCAGATCTCGAGGGGATCCAGAAAATATAGAGACAAGAACAACGGAAAGTCTCTATAAATAAAAATAAATTCTATACATATCCCGGGTTTAGGCCCAAAAATGAGAGAAAATGAATGCGGGGGGAATAGAAGTTTTATATTGTAGAAGTTGGGCTTGCATAACAACAAATGATGGAGAGTAGAAATAGACTACTAATCCATCCCCAGGTTTAATCACTATAAAATTCGTGCAGCCTTGTACTCATACCCACTATTCTGACACTTACAATTTAGTAGCCTTTATAAGAGAAAGAATAAGTACTGTACAGATTATGGTACTTAGACAACAATACCAGCAGATAGAAACTAGAGAAACGGCCATACCTTAAGGGTTTCAAGATTGGACCCCAAAACATTCCCAAAAAGAAAAAGGGGGGAATGTAATGGAAAATTCTAACAAGCCCGAACTGGTCTTTGTTTCAGAGAGTAACCCTGTCCCGCCGAACTAGTCTTTGTTTCAGAGAACAACCTTTTCCCGCCACAGAGAACAACCCTTCCCCCCAACGTCCTGAGTTCTCAAAGATGTTACAGGCTACTGAGCGAAAGTCCCACCGATGTTACAGGCTACTGAGCGAAGGTCCCGCCTACAAATTTAGCCCTTAAATACCCAACCCCGCCCGCTGCTCGGTGTGCCAGCTCTCGGAAGCTGGGCCCCAGCACGCTGGTTCTTTCAATAAAGCCTCTTGCTGTTTGCATCAAGCTGCGGACTTCGTGACTGATTGGGGTTTACATCGTCGCCTGTGACTCGAGGAGGGGTTCCCCCCCTTTCGGGAACCTTTCACTGCAATGGCACACTTGTGATCAATCTTCTCCTGGACTAGAATACCACTTTTTTTTTTTAATCATTTTATTGTGCTTTAAGTGAAACTTTACAATCCAAATCAATTTGCCACATAAAATCATACACGCATACCACTATGCAAGCCTAACTGCTCTCCCTACCCAACACCCTGAAACAACACACTCCTCATTTCTACCTTACACTTCTTGCATCCCCTCAGCCAACTCCTGTCACCCCACCCCACCCCCAACCCTTTCATCTCATCTCTGGACAAGAGCTGCTCAGACAGCCTCATGTATATATTTCAGCCAAGAAGTACATTCTTTACCAGTATCATTCTATGTCTTATACTCCGGTCTAATATTTATCTGAACAGTCAGCTTTGGTCCTGGTTTCACCTCTGGGCTAACAGAGAGTCCAGGGTCATGTCATCAAGGGATCCTCCAGTCTGACCAACCATCAAGTGTGGTCTTTTAAAAGAATTCTATGTCAGTCCACTCATTTTTCTCCCACTACATCAGGGACTTGATGTAGTATTCCCTGTCAGGCCAGTCATCACTGGTAGCCAGGACCATCTGGTTCTTCTGGTCCGGTGCTGATGTAGTCTCTGCATCATGTGGCACTTTCTGTCTGTTGAGCTCATATTTTCATCATGGCTTTGATGTGCTTCATTCTCCTCTGCTACAGGTGGATTGGGACCAATAGATGCTACTCAGATGCCAGCAGCTTGCTGGCTTTTGAGACTCCAGGTGTCACTCACCAAAGTGCTATGCAGAACATTTTCCTTCGAAAAATTTTAGTTATGCCAATTAGCCTAAATGTCCCCCTAAACTGTGGGACCCCTGTGGCTGCTACTCTGTCCTTTAGAATGTTGAGTTATATTTTGAAAACTTTTTAGCTTTTGGTGTAGTCCAGTTGTACAAAACTCCCTTCTACTGCATGCTGTTACTCCATTCGCCTAACCCAATTCCTATCTACTAACTAATCTATGAATACACTTCTTCTGTTTCAGTCAGCTAGTGCTGCTTTGACAGAAATACAACCAGTGGATGACTTGAAACAGAGAAATTTTATTCGGCACACTGCAGTACGTTAAAAGTCTAAATTCAGGGTGTCGGCTTCAGGGGAAGGCTTTCTCTGCTGGCTCTAGAGGAAGTCCTGGTCATCAATCTTTCCCTGGACTGGAAGCTTCTGAGGCACAGGGACCTCAGTCCTTTCTGAAGGATGCTCTTAGCTCCCAGCACTGCTTCTTTTGAGATTCGAGGTCCTAAAATCTCTCTAGTAGCTTCTTTCCTTTATATTTCAAGAGACTGCCTCAGGCACAAAACAATCTTACACAATGAATCCTGTGCCACCAACACAGCTTCTGCCCATCCACCTTCATTAACACCAAAAAGGCAGGATTTACAAGACAGAGAACATCACACATACCAGGAATCGTAGCCTAGCTAAATAGCTACACAGATTTTAGGGGAAACACAATTCAATCTATGACACTTTACCTCCCCACCTCTGGTGCTATCAAAGATCAGTTTATTCTGTGCATATACTTTTTTTTAAGTACTTAAAATAGTGGTCTCGTACAATATTAGTCATTTTGCAACTGACTGACTTCACTCAGCATAATGTCTTCCAGATGACTCCATGTTAAGAGACGTTTCCTAAGATCACTGTTGTCCTTTATCACTGCGTAGTATTTCACTGTGTGAATATACAACAGTTTGTTTATCTACTCAGCTGTTGACAGGCACTTAGGTTTTTGCTTTTGCGGACAGTGCTGCAACAAACATTGGTGTGCATGTGTCTGTTCATATAACAGCTCTTATGTCTCTAGCATACATTCCAAGAAGTGGGGTTGATGGGTCCATATGCTATTTCTATTTCTAGCTTTTTAATAGAGCACCAAGTAAATTTCCAAAGTGGTTGTACCATTTTACATTTCCACCAGCAGTGCAGAAGAGTTCCAATCTCTCCGCATTCTCTCCAGCATTTCTTATTTTGTGTTTTTTGGAATAATCCCAGACATGCTGAGCTGAAATGGTACCTGATTGTAGTTTTGATTCAAATTTCTCTAATGGCTAATGATCATGAGTACTTTGTCATGTATCTGTTAGCATCCTGGATGTCTTCTTTGGTGAAGTGCCTGTTCGTATCCTTTGTCCATTTTTTAATTAGGTCATTTGTCTTTTTCTTGTTAAGGTTTTGCAGTACCTTGTAGACTACAGAGATTAGATACCAATTAGATTTGTGGTAAGCAAAAATTCTTTTCTAGTCTGTATAACATCTTTTTATTCTTTCAGTGAAGATTTGGGATAAGCATCAGTATTCAAGTTTTAGGAGTCCCCAGTTATTTGTTTACTCTTCTTGTGTTTGTACATCGTTAGTAATATTTTGTAGTCTGTTTCTGCCATGTATTGTGTCACCCAGCATTTTCTCTATTTTTTCTTCCATGAATTTTATAGTTGTTATATTTTTTAGGTCCTTGATCCATTTTGAGGTAGTTCTGCATGTGGTATGAGGCAGGAATCTTGTTTTGTTTTTTGCAGATGGATACAGAGTTATGCCAACACCATTTGTTAAACAGATTGTGTTTTCCTCAGTTTATGACGTTGGACCTTTGACAACTATCGGCTGCTCATAAATGGATAATGTTACATCTAGATTCTCAATCTTGTTTCAGTAGTCTATGTTATCTATTTTTGTACCAGTACCAGGCTATTTTGACAACTGTGGCAGTGTAACAGTTTCTAAAGTCAGGTGCAGTAAGGCCTCTCTCTTTGTTCTTCGTCTTCAGTAAGGCTTTACTATGTGAGGCTTCTTCCCTTTCTGTATGAATCTGGTGATTCATTTCTGCATCTCATTAGAAAAAATGGCATCAGAATTTGACTTGAGATGAATTGCATCTAAGATTGCTTTGGGTAGAATAGATATTTTCATGATGTTAAGTCTCCCCATCCGTGAGCAAGGTAAGTTTCTCCACTTACTTAGGTCCTTTTTGGTTTCTTGCAATAGAGGTCTTTTACATCTCTGGTTAGATTTATTCCTAAGTATTTTATCTTCTTGGGGACTATTGTAAACAGTAATGATTTGGTGCTTTCCTCTTTGAAGTTCTCTTTGTTGGTGTAAAGGAATCCAATTGATCTATGTATGTTTGTATTATATCCTGATACTTTGATAAACTCTTCTATAGTTTCAGTAGTTTTTTTGTGTATGTGTGGATTCTTTGGGGCTTCCTGTGTATGAGATCATGTCATCTGCAAATAGAGGTACTTTTACTTCTTCCTTAACTACTTGGAAGTTCTTCTGCTTCCAGGCTTTGAATGTGTCATGCCACTGTCTCTGTGCCAGCATGGTTTCTGCTGAGAAATCCAACAAAAGCCTACAGGGTTTCCCTCTGAACGTGAGCTTTGTTTTGAGTCTTGCTGCCTTTAAGAGTTTCTGCTTATGTTTCATTTTGTTAAGCTTAATGATAATATGTCTTGGAGTCTTTCTTTTGAGATCTATACTGAGTGACATTCAATATGCATCTTGGATATGTATATTCTCTTCCTTCATGATTTCTGGGAAGTTCTCTCTCAGCAGCTCAGCAACAATACTCTCTGTGTTCTCAGGTGTCTTGCCCTGTTCAGGGACTCAAATTAATCGTAGGTTGTTCCTCTTAATGGAGTATCACATGATTTTTAATGTTTCTTCTTTTTTCTTGTTTCTTTTTTCTGATTTTTCCTCATAGATGCTGGAGTCAGTATCTCTGTCATCTAAGTCAGAAAGTCTCTTTTCCATTTGTTCCATTCTGTTCTCTTGGCTTTGAATTGAAGTTTCTATGTCTTTGATTTTGTTCTTAATCTCTTGGATTTCAGAGTACTGGTATTCCATCAGATTAAACAGCTTGCTTAATTTTTCATTTGCTCTGCTGCATTTTGTATAAGATCAAGGAGGGCTCTATATATAATCCTTTTGTATTCACCTTCCGACAATTTCAGAAAAGTTTCTTAGTCCAGAAAGCTTTTTGGTTGTTTCATTTGGGAGCCTTCTGAAGCCATGGATGATTTTCTGGTTACAGCTTTCTCCAGAGTCTGTTGCTTTTCGGGCTTCATGTGAGTCAATAAAGGCTGGGAGAGATGCTGTGAGGATGGGCAGCAGTTGTTTCTGCAAGCCATCTTAAAATGAAAGGTAAAATGTATCCAACCACTTCCCAGGTCAGCCAGGTTTTCAGGTCTACAGGGCCCTCTTCCCAACTGGCAAAGCAAGCACCTCTATATCCAAGCCCAGATGTCATGAACTAGTTCAAAATGCAACAAAGCTACTGCCCTGTTGGCCTCTGCTGACAGGCCTCAGCTGTAGGCAACACTGTGTAAAATACTGCTTTTCTGCCAGTAAAGCACTCTCCTGCGGGCAAGCGCTGCCTCCAAGCCTAGGAATTAGGCCTCACTGAGGCCTCCGTATCCAAGATGGTGTCCCACACGAGCTCACCACCAGGCATCTCCATTCAAACCACACTATGGCAGAGGCAGAGAGGCCAAAGCTGCCGAGATGCATAGAGTCCACAGTCTCTGTTGCTGGGTCCCAGCTGTAGGTGATACTGTGTAAACTACTGCTTTTCTGCTGGAAAAGCGTTCTCCTTTGGGCAGACATTGCCTCCCAGGCTAAGATTTAGCTCCAGTTGAGGCCTACATATGCAAGATGGTGTCCCACATGAGCTCGCCTCAAGGTGCCTTCATACAAACTACACTATGGCAGACACAGAAAGAGGTCAAAGGTGGTGAGATGCACAGAATGCTAAACTGTGCTTTCAAAATATGGCAATTTCACCTGCCAATCCCACCAGCAGTGCATCTGAGACTAGCTGCTAGTCAAGACACAGCTTTGCTGGCAATCCAAGACAGAGAAAAAAAAGTCAAAATGGTGAGTTACATTCATTCCATGAAAGCGAGGACTGGTCAGGAGCAAGAGTCAGCTAAAGAGAGGAGGTTTTCTGTTTAGTGGTATGAAGTCCAAATTAATAGCCCTATGCCATGTCCTAGGGCTCACTAGGTGACCAGAAGGCTCTGTTTAATTATCAGTTAAGGTCTTGGTTTCCAGAGGGATTTAGGGAGACGTGTGCTTAGTCTGCCATCTTGACTCTGCCTCTACTTCTTCGCTAACTATTTAGATGCCATTCTTCTCTTTATCTTGCCTGATTGCTCTGGCTAGAACCTCCAGAACAATACTGAATAAGAGTGGTGACAGTGGGAACCTTTATCTGGCTCCTATTCTCAAGAGGAAAGTTTTCAAGACTCTCTCCGATCAGGATGATGTCGGCTGTTAGCTTTGCATAGATGCCCCTTATTGTTACCAGACAAAACTCCAAATTAAAAAGTTTACTACTGTGCATTAGCAGACACAGGGAGCAGGAAAAAGTTTCAAGATCCTGCTCCCTGTGTCTGCTGGTGTACAGTAATAAACTTTTTGTTGATCACTCACCCTGATACCTGTCTCAGAGATTAGCTTTTGGTGGGGGGCCAGGTAATGAGACTCTGGAGTTCTGTCTGCTAACAATTTTGGCAAGCCAGCCAGGAGGCAGCGCTACCTGATGTCAAAACTTCCCCAGGGGAACAGGGGGCCTCCTGGGATTCTTTCTTTTAAGTGGCAGCAAAACACACACACACACACACACACATTCCTGCCGGCCTTTCTCCTTCCCTCTAAGGAATCATTGACTTCAAAACAGCTGCAGGCAGGATGAGTGGCCAAACTTCTATTTTTCTTCCTTTATTTCTTTTCTTTGAAGATGATTCTGTCTAACTTTTTTATTTTTGGTTAGCAGCCCTGTGAAAATGGGACCACACTGGCTTACAAGTTTCCACACATATCCCTGCGTGGGATGTCCAGGGGGTACAACCTAGGTTTCCTTTGCTAGAAAGTTCCAGATGTTAGGGTCCGCGATTTTCAAGATGCGACACTGTTACTTTAAAGGTTAAATTTTATTAAAAAATATGCCCAATAGGAAAAATACTGGTGCACCAGGGACGCACCCCAAGCTACACAGAGCAGGGGGCGACGACGAGTTTCCTCAGCACCCAGTATTTAAGTCGTGATATTGCAAAGCAGGGAGGGTGAACTGACCTTTACATTGATTGGTTAACTCCTATTAGTTGTAAAATGTGGTCAAGGTCTAGAGGTCACTTGCAGGCTGTCACTTGTAAGGTTGCCCCCAGGCTTGTCTTGTGACAGTGTTTTGTAAGACAAAGATGAGATTATTCTATATTTTCTGTTATTAAGTTGTTTCCTGGGGCTGTCTTTAATACCTTGAATTTTTACCATGCCCTTCCTCATTTCAACACAGAGAAGTTTGCTTACTGTGTGTCTTCACAGAGAGACCTTGCGGGGGCAGGTAACTACCAGTGGACAAATTGCTGTGTTCCCACAGGGTTTGGTTCTATAAGTTGGGACATGTTGTTGGGACTCCTACTGGAAAGTTCCATAGCTAAGAAAACCAGAACTGTTCCCAGTAGAGGATGTATGATGTATGATGTATGATGTATGATGTAAGATGTATGAGAGGAAGCCAGGCTTGGAAAGGTGTACATGCTAACTTTGTGTGGTGGTGTGTCCAGGGTTCCACATGTTAGCCCCACCCTCTGGCATCTAGGGCATGGAGTTGATGGGACTATACCAATGCTAGGTGAGTTTCTGGCATGCAGGGGACACATAGAAGGGTCTTTGAGCTGGAAGATTCTGGGAGGTAAAAAGAAAAAAGTCCTGCGTACGCCTGGCAATACAGGTCTTGGGTTTCCCAAAAGGTGCCTCCATGAGCAGGACATGTTGGTGAGGCCTCTGCTGGAAATTTTCATGACCAGAAATGGCTGCAAGTATTCCACAGAGTCTCTTGGTGTCATGGATTGAATTGTGTCCCCCCAAAAATAGGTGCAGCCTAGTGGCTGGACCATGATTCCCAGTATCTTGTGAATGTCCTCCATTTTGTGGTTTTCTTATGCTGTATGTTAAAGGATTAGGGTGGGACTGTAAATCCCTTTACAAGATCACCTCCCTGTTCCACTGTAAAGGGAGTTTCCCTGGAGTATGGCTTGCTCCACCCTTAATCCTTTCATCTTGCAAGGCATAAAAGGAAAGGGAAGCAGGCTGAGAATTAGGAAGCTCACAGTATCAAGCAAGCAGCACCAGGAGAAGAGCGCATCCTTCAGACCTGAGGTTCCTGCACCAAGATGCTCCCTGGACAAAGACTGATATAATACTAGACTTTCCTCCAGAGCTGACAAGGGGGAAAACTTTCCCCTGGAGCAGACATCCTGAATTTGGACTCATAGTCAACTGGACTGTGTAAGAATAAACTTTCCTTTGTTAAAGCCATCCACTCTGTGGTATTTCTGTTAGAGCAGCACTAGCTGACTAAAACACTTGGTAAGAAACCAGCTTGGAGAGTGTGTACCTGCAGGTGTATGTATGGATATGGATATATACATGTATATGTATACATATATGTATATGTATATGTATATGTATGTGTATGTATGCATATATGGGTGTGTGTGTTTGATAATATAGATGTGTTTGCCTTGTGGGGTTTGGAGTCACAAAAGAGATTTGCCTGTGTTTTTGTCTTGTCCTGTTACTATACTTCTTTGTTTTAAAATAGATGGCAGAGAGGATTTAGGCCCCTCTGCCTCTGGGTTTCTGAATCTAAATATATATAAATGAGTTGCCTGGGCTGCCAGTTAGAGGAACATCAGTAAACTCATTTAAACAGCCACTGGTAACACTTAGGAGTTAAACAGATAGTTTTGTCGTAAAGAGAAAGCAACAATTCTGGATTTGAAAAATCCCTTCAAGACTGGATGGAAGCCTTCTTAAGACAAAGAACAGATAAGAATTGCTGCTTTTCTTTAATTATCAAAAATTGGGTAAATACAAGTCTTAAAATCAGTTTTCTCCATTACAGAACTTCAGGAAACTCTATAAGTTTTGTCCAAGGGAAAGCCGATCTCTCTCTTGCTGTACTTCTAAAATCCCTCAGTGAACAGGCAGATGACTGACTGACAATTAAAGAGCTCTGATCAGGGCACTTCCTAATGGGCTCCAAAGGGCCACCTGCTCATGTGGCTACAGTGACTCTGGCCCAGATGGGTGAAGGTACCTGTTTATCTATTCAAAGGCTGAGGATAGGGTCCAAAATGAATTCCTAGGCCTACTGTCTTTCCATCGTTTCTTCTTTGGTTCAGCCCAAAGTACAGGGTACTTGTTTAGAGAAGTCCTCATAGTCTGTCAGGATGGGACAAAACGGAGGTGTGACTTCTAGATGCTTCAGCAGCTGCTAAGAAGTTTTTTCCTTGGGAGGCTCTGAGGGCCGCTCACCCACACCTACCACAGTTTCACAAATCTAAAAAGGTTCAATCACTTTATTCCAATCGCTCACACAGCTCAGGTTCTCATCAAGTTTCAAACTTCTGTCACAGTTAGAAAAGGAGCTTTTGTCCCAACTATTGAAATCAAAGGCTATCTCTGGTTCTTATTGGGTTAAATATATGTGTTTTATTCTTAATGTTATCCAACAAATGCACAATATTTAGTCATGACTTTATTGTTGTTGTCATAATTTTATTGTTGTTAAGTCATGATTTTATTGGGAAAACCCTGATTGTATAGTGATACATTCTACCTAGTTAAAAACTCTACAGTTTAATTCTTCCAGCTGCTTTTTGAAGGGTGACACGACAGCTATAGCCTGCCCCACCCTGTAGGCTCTGGGCTGTGATGGATTGAAATCAGCCCCCAGTGAGTTTGATTCAGTTTTAAATTGCAAATTTGACCTGGCTAAGAACAGCTGGTAACTAACAACAGCATTTAAGCAGAAAAACCAGATCAGCTTTAAAACAGCTCTGAAACCCACCCACAGTCAGGAGCTTAGAGCCTGTCCCACAGAGGCCTTTTGACAAGAGTGAGGTGCCCCCTGGGCATTTAACCCAATATGGGCTTGCTGACCCACAGAACCAGAGGAACTGGTAAAGTGGGATTTGTCTTTAAGACATTTAAATCAGGTGGGCTACAAAGCTTTGGAGCACTTGCTCCATGCAGGGGGCAGGTACAGGTTAGGCTTGTGCCCCAAAAGCCGTAAGAGATAAAAGCCGAGCCGAGCCACTTCTAAGATTTAAAAAGGTGAAGTCATAACCCTAGATATTTCTAATTGTGGACTTGCCACTTTTGTGGACTTGGAAAATTGTGTACCTTAAGCCCCAGAAGCAAGAGATGCTGTCCCAGTGAGCCACAGGGACATTGGGATATAGAACCGGACCAGGAAGAGCAGCTCTCAGCAAAAAACTTAGTGCCATTGTTCAAAATGCCTCAGGAAGAGGAAAAAAACCTTTTAAAAACTTTTGAGGGCTACTGTCTTGTTGATAGGTTGTGCCTTTTTCTTCCATTTGTATTGGAAATGGCTAAAGTGCACCCGCCTGTTATCTATTTTAGAAAACAAGAGTAAAACATATTTTAACTAATCTGACATCATCAAAGCCAATGCTTTGACTGAGACATTCAGATTAATTGCTTATAAGTTTATTTTACATATATATAAGTATTTAAAGACATAATAATCCCGGTATATTCTGTCTGATACTTCAAGATTATTATACATAGTGTTTTAATGCTCTTTAAAATAATGGACAATAACTGTTTAAAAATGCTACTGCCTAAGGTTTTGAATTTTAGTGTTGATTTGTATGGTGTCTGAGATTTTAAAAACTTGATGGTGTTCAATTGCTGTTTACTGAACACTTTGATCAAGAGTTATATAGACAGACATGTAATTCTCCTACAGTCTAGGTTTGTGGCCTCGGTACACATTGAGATAACTCACACAAGCTATTACTTTTTAAGAAATTGGTTCCTCAAGCCACCTTAAGTCAAATAATGGTTCAGATAAGCTGATTTACCGTATGGCCCTTCCCCTTCAAGGAGAAGGCCTGAGAGATAATTTGTCTCGTTAACATTATAAAAGACAAGACTGGTCCTCCAGCTATTTTTTTAACTAGGGACCTGGAGGGAAAGAGTCAGTTTTACTCTGCTCGGCTCACAAAGCCTTTTTGGAAAATATATCAGTGCCAATTTTAAAAGTGAAAAAGAAAAGCTGTTATGGCCATACAGTTTATATCTTGGTCTCTTATCAGACATAAGACAAATTATAGAAGCTTGAGGCAGAGCCTTAGTCCACACTCCCAACTGGTAATGTGAGAAACAGTCAGCACCCTGGATACTGCTTTGTTCCCTCGTGACAACTGGTAGGCTAGTATAAACCCATGGCTAGGACCCTGCCTCGATGATGGAGGCAGGCCAACTCATCCTTTATGAGGTCATCAATAGATAGCTACCAGAGTGTTTTTCCAGTGAATGCTTGAAAAATCCAATTCAAATTCATGGACAATTCTGCAAAATCAGGCATCTGAGCCCACAAAGGAGGCTAGACAGAGAGCACACTGCTGTTCCTTGTAAGCCATTCTCATACCCTAGCTCATGAGTCCCTTCCTCCGTTCCTCAGTGGCTGAGTACTATGAGGTGAACAGTCTCTCCTAGACATCCCTTAAGTCTTAACATTCCATTCTCTTTTAAGGTTGTATCTCCTGATTCTCCAACAGGTTTTCCCCCCTGTCCCTCTCCCTTTCTCTTTAGGTTAGCTAGTAACTTCTCTTAGCCTTTGTTCTGAAGATGGACCATTCTGAAATTTATTTTTCACAGTAAGGGGAATTACGGAGTGACTTAATAATAAGAGATTTTGGAGACAGAGAGAAAGAGACAAAAAGGCCCACTTGTTGGCTCAGCTAAATCTGGGTCCCCCTTGAGGTAACCCAGTCAGCTCCAGAAGTGAGGACTGGGCAATAAATGTGCACCCCTGGAAATTCAGGGTCCCGTTTGCAATGATGCCACTTAAAAGGTGAGTGACCTGGGAGTCTTAAAACAAGGTGTCCAGTGGAACTCCCCATGAGGCCCAAATAGTAAGACCCTCATAGACTCTCTCAGAAAAGCAGCCTGAAAAACAGACCACTGATGGGTACTCTGAGGCCCATATTCCTCCTGGCCTCACATCAATACCTCCCTACGAGAGCTAAAGACTACACTCCGGTATGGATCGGGAATAACAAAATTAGACTTGTCCTAGACAAGAAAAGCTGCCTTCTCTATTTTGAGACTACCCAAGGGGACCCACTCTCTAAGTGGGACTGTGTAAAGTTTAAGTATTACTCTTCTGGTAAGGTTTTACTTTATCTTGTGTCTGATAAGGACTTATGAGACTACAGTTAAAAGGACACTTCTCTCCAAGTCTCCCTGGATGTCCTATTAAATAGCTGAGACAAAGTTACTGATTAAAATTCAGTAAAATTTAAAAATTGATTATATCACTGGTTTAGAGACATATGCTAGAAAAACAGTCTGGTTATATAAAAGATTTTGAGACACTGACATGCCTGAGTTTGGTCCCTTTATCACTCAGGCTGGCAGAGCCAGTTGTTTAAATGATATGGGTCTGAACTGACAAACTTCACCCCCTTTTACACCCCTTTTCAGCATGAAGTAGCCAGAGAGAGATCTGTGTGCCCTTTGATATTGTAAAGGCTTAAAACAAAAGGGGAGACTGAAACTGGAGGTTGAAAAAACCTCCAAGTGAGTAGTGCTCACAATCAGGAAACTGAAAGGATTTGTTTCAGATCACCCCCAATTTACAGGGAAAGACATGACCTCCGTGTTCCACAAGCCCCAGAAGGGGACAAGAGGGTGGGGCCCTCAAAGAAACCACTATAGACTCTGTGAACCATAGCAATGAATGACTCCTTTTGTTTTGATAATTAACTCTTAACTAATTATAAAAGAATTACGCATGGAAGACAGGGAAGTAACTTGTGTTTGAGCTTGCTTGTTTAAGATTGCTGGCCAGACGACATCTACCATGCCTTTGTCTCCTTGATGCCCAGGAATGGATTGCAAGATTGTGAAGCAGACTGCTTCCATCCAGTGGACTTGCACCCAGAGGACCCCCAACATGCTCCAGCTGCCCACATTGTTCCCCCCATTTACATATGGTTTCTCTCTTTAAACCTTGCCTGACAAAATTTGAGCAGGGTCTTGAAAACTTTTCCAGCTCCCTGTGTCTGCTAGCATGCAGTAATAAACTTTTTTTGATCATTCACCCCAATACTTGTCTCAGAGATTAGCTTTTGGGGGGCAGGTAACGAGAATCTGAAGTTTTGTCTGGTAACATTGTGTTTAGGAATTTCCCTTCTATTCCTATTTTTCTCAGAGTTTTTGACATGAATGGGTATTGGACTTTGTCAGATACCTTTTCTGCATCAGTTGATAAAATTGTGGTTCTTGTCTTTTGTTTTATTTATGTGGTTGATTACATTAATTATTTTTCTGATACTGAATAATCCCTGCATTCATAGTATGAATCCCACTTGGACATGGTGAATTATTATTATTATTTTTTGTACATTGTTGAATTTTATTAATGGTTTTTACACCTAAGTTCATGAGAGATACCAAAACCAGTGCTGTCAAGTCAATTCCAACTCATAGCAACCCTGTAGACAGAGTAGAACAGCCCCATAGAGTTTACCAGGAGTGCCTGGTGGATTTGAACTGATGATTCGCATCCATAGCACTTAACTACTACACTGCCAGGAATTCCTCATGAGAGTAATTTTTGGTTTTTTGTTGTCTTTACCTGGTTTTGGTATCAGGGTTATACTAGCTTCATAGAAAGAATTTGGGCATTTTCCATACTTTTCTATGATCTGTAATACCTTTAATAGTAGTGGTGTTTACTCTGAAAATTTGCCAGAATTCCCCTGTGAAGCCATCTGGGCCAGGGTTTTTTTTAGTTGGAAGGTTTTAAATTACTTTTCAATCTCTTCTTTTATGAAAGGTTTATTGAGTTGTTTTACTTTTATTCATGCTAGTTGCAGGTGATGTATTTCTAGAAGTTTCTCCATTTCCTCAAATTTATTAGGGTACAATTTTTCGTAGTATTCTCTTATTATTCTTCTAATTTCATTTATGTCTGTTGTTATTTCCTCTCCTGTTTTTCTTTTGTCCTTTCGGCCAATGGTTTATAATTTTTGTTGACCTTTTTTTTTTTTTAAAAGAAAACAGCTTTTGGTCTTGTTAACTCTTTCAATCATTTTTCTAGTCTCCGTTGCATTTAGTTGTGCTCTAATTTTAATTGTTTGCTTTCTTCTGTTTCCCAAGGGGTTCTTTTGCAGTTATCTTTCAACTTGTTCCTGTTGTAGAGTTAACTCTTTGATTTGAGCCTTTCTTCTTTTCAGATGTGTGTATTTATGGAGATAAACTGACCTCTGAGCACTGCTTTTACTGTGTCCCATAGAATGTGGTAGGATGTGTTTTCATCCTCATCTGAGTCTATGAATGTCTTTATTCCATATTTGATGTCATCTATAACCAGGTGTTTTTCAGCAAGGTATTTGTTCAGTTTCCATGTGTTTGTTTTTATTGTTGTTGTTGTTATTTGTTTTTCCTTCTTTTTTCAGTTATTGATTTCTGCTTTTGTGGATTTGTGTTCTGAAGAGACGCTTTGTAATATTTCAGTACTTTGAATTTTGTTAAGGATTGCTTTGTGAACTAATATGTAGTCTATCCTGGAGAATGTTCCACATAAATTGGAAAAGACAGTAAGTATTTTGGCTGCTGTTGGGTATAGTGTTCTGCACAGTCTGTGAGGGCAAGTTGGTTAATTGTACTAAAGATACTTCATCTCTTTTACTGAGCTTTTCTATCCTTCTCTAAGAGTGCTATGTTGAAGTCACCTAATATTATTGTGGAGCTGTCTGTTTTTGTTTTCAATGCAATTAGTGTTTATGTCTGTTGGATCCCTGTTATTGGATGCATAGATATCTAACATGGTTATGACCTCCTGGAGTATTGATCCTTTAATCATTACATGGTGTCATTCCTTATGTAGTATGATGGATTTTACTTTAAAGTCTGTTTTATCAGAGATTAATATTGCCACTTCTGTTCTTTTTTGAATGTTGTTACCTTGATATATTTTTTCCATCCTTTGCTTAGTAGTTTACTCATGTCTTTGAGTCCAAGGCGTATCTCCTGTAGACAGCATATACATGGGTCATTTTTTTTATCCAGTCTGCCACTCTCAGTGTCTTTATTGGTCATTTTGTCTATTGACATTCAGCCTGATTATTGATAGGTACAAGCTGTCATTTTGATGTCTTTTCTTGTGTGTTATATACAATTCCTTTGTTCCCACTGATTTTCTTTGCTGACACTTCTGTCTTTTTATGTTTTCTTTTCATCTTTTTCAATGTTGCTAGTTTTGTATTTGCTGAGACTTCACATTTTTCTTGTTTTTTATTTTGCTGCATAGGTTTCATAGTTTCCTTTGTGGTTACCTTAATAATTACCCCCATTTTTCTAAATTTGAACTAGTCCTTAATTTATTTATATCACATTAACTACCTCTCTAAATGAAAGATCTATGACTACATTTTCTTTTGGTTTCCCTCTTTTTTGTCATAATATTTAAACAATGGCAATATTAATCTCAGATAAAATAGATTTTAATGTAAAATCCACTATTATGGACAAGGATGGTCACTATTTATTGCTGAAAGATTCAATACTCAAACAGTATTTAACAATATTAAATATTTATGCACCCAATACCAAAGCACCTAAATACATTGAACAAATACTGACAACATTGAAAAATGAGATTGATCATTCCACAATAATAGTTGGGGCTTTAACACTCTCCTTTCAGTTAAGGACAGATCATCGAGAAAAAAGCTCAGTAAAGATACAGAAGATCTTATTACAACAATCAACCAACTTGACCTTATTGACATATACAGATCTTTTCAGCCATCAACAGATAAATACACCTTCTTCTCCAAAGCACATGGAACATTCTCTAGAATAGACCATATGTTAGGTCATAAAACAATTCTCCATAAAATTGAAAACAATGATATATTGCAAAGTACCTTCTCAGACCACAGAGCTATAAAAGTTGAAACCAATAACAGAAAAATCATAGATAAAAATTCCAACTTGTGGAAACTGAACAACACTTTACTCATAAAGCCTTGGATTATAAAAGAAAGTAAGGACACATTAAAGAAATTTATGGATTCAAATGAGAATGAAAACACATCCTACCAGAGTTTATGGGATATGGCAAAAGCAGTGCTCAGAGTCAGTTTATCTCTATAAATGCACACTTCCAGAAAGAAGAAAGAACACAAATTAAAGAATTAACCCCACAGCTTGAACAAGTAGAAACAGAGCAACAAAGAAACACCTCAGGCACCAGAAGAAAACAGATTATAAAAATTGGAGCAGAACTAAATGAATTAGAGAATAGAAAAACAATTGAAAAAATTAACAAAACCAAAAGCTGTTTCTTCAAAAAGATCAACAAAATTGATAAACCATTGGCTAAACATACAAAAGAAAAACAACAGAAGATACAAATAACCCAATTAAGAAATGAGTTGCGAGATGTTACAACAGAACCATCTGAAATAAAATATATCATAACAGAATACTATGAAAAGCTATACTCTGACAGGTTTGAAAACCTGGGGGAAATGGACAAATTTCTAGATTCATATGACTCACCAAGACTATCACAAAGAGAAACAGATCAACTTAATAAATCTATCACAAAGGAAGAGATTGAGGAAGTCATCACATCAAAAATCTACCAACCAAAAAAAGTCCTGGCCCAAACGGCTTCACCGGAGAATTCTACCAAACTTTTAAAGAAGAATTAACTCCAGTACTAATGAGGCTATTTCATACCATAGAAAGAGATGAAATACTTCCAAATTCCTTCTATGAAGCCAGCATGACTCTGATACCAAAACCAGGGAAAGATCCCACAAAAAAAGAAAATTACAGACCACTGATGAATCTAGATGCAAAAATCTTCAGAAAAATTCTAGCCAATAGAATTCAACAGCATATAAAAAAAATCATTCATCATGATCAAGTTGGTTTCATTCCAGAGATGCAAGGCTGGTTCAATATCAGAAAAACAATTAATGTAATCAACCATGTTAATAACACAAAAGATAAAAATCACCTGATTTTGTCAAGTGATGCAGAAAAGGCATTTGACAAAGTTCAACATCCATTCATGCTTAAAAGTCTCAGAAAAATAGGAATAAAAGGAAAATTCCTCAATATAATCAATAGCATCTATGCAAAGTCAACAGCTTTTATCATCCTGAATGGTGAAAGACTGAAAGAATTCCCTTTAAGAACGGGACCTAGACAAAGATGCCCGCTCTCACCACTTCTATACAACATTGTCCTAGGAGTTCTAACCAGAGCAATTAGACAAGATAAAGAAATAAAAGGCATCTGTATTGGCACTGAAGAAGCAAAGATTTCCCTCTTTGCAGATGATATGACTGTTTATACAGAGAATCCAAAGAAATCCATAAGTAAACTATTAGAGCTAATAGAAAATTTGGCAAAGTATCGGGATACAAGATAAACGTAACTAAATCAGTAGGTTTCCTTTATACCAACAATGAAATTATTAATGAAGAAATCACCAAATCAATTCCATTTACTATAGCCGCCAAAGATAAAATATCTAGGAATAAATCTAGAGAATAAGAGATCTTTACAGAGAAAACTACAAGACATTGCTACAAGAAACTAGGAGAGACTTACATAAATTGAGTAATCTGCCTGCTCATAGATAGGAAAACTCAATATTGTGAAAATGTCTATTTTGCCCAAAGCACTCTACTTATATAATGCAATCCCAATACAAATTCCAGTGACCTTTTTTAATGAGACAGAGAAACAAATTATCAGCTTTATTTGGAAAGGGAAGAAACCCCGAATAAGTAAAGTGCTACTGAAAAAGAAGAACATGCTGGGAGGCCTTTCACTACCTGACTTTAAAACCTATTACACTGCCACAGTAGTCAAAACAGCCTGGTATTGGTACAAAAAGAGACATATAGACCAATGGAACAAAGTAGAGACCCCAGAGATGCCACCATCCTCTTATGAACAGCCGATATTTGACAAAGGTCCTAAGATTTTGAACTGGGGTAAGGACAGTCTCTTTAACAAATGGTGCTGGCATAATTGGATATCCATCTGCAAAAAATTGAAACAAGACCCATATCTCACACATTATACAAAAATCAACTCAAATTGGATAAAAAACCTGAATATAAAAGCTAAAACGATAAAGCTCATCCAAGATAAAAGACGGTCAACAATGGACGTCTTAATATGCAATATAGACAGACTTCAAAATCTGACAAACGAAGCACTTTCATCAGAAGAGAAAGTAGATAAATGTGAATTAATAAGAAACAAACACTTCTGCTCATCCAAAGACTTCATCAAAAGAATTAAAAGACCACCTACAGAACAGGAAAAAATATTTGGCATCTATGTCAGACCGACGTCTGATCTCCATAATCTATAAGTTTCTACAAAATATCAATAAGAAAGAGACAAATCATCCAATTAAGTGATGGACAAAGGAGATGGACAGAGACACTTCTCTAAAGAGGAGATCCAGGCAGTCAAAAAACACATGCAGACATGTTCACAATCATTAATTATTAAAGAAATTCAAATCAAAATGACAATGAGATACCACCTCACCCCAACAAGACTGGCCATGATCCAAAAAACGCAAAACAATAAATGTTCGAGAGGCTGTGGAGAGATTGGAACTCTCCTCCACTGTTGGTGGGATTGCAGAATGGCGCAACCTCTTTGGAAAGCAATTTGGCATTACCTTAAAATAATGGATATAGATATACTATTTGACCCAGTAATTCTTCTGCTCAGAATATATCCTACAAAATCAAGGCCATTCACACCAACTGCTACATGCACATGAATGATCATTGCAGCACAGTCCATGATAGCAAAATGTTGGAATCAACCCAGATGCCCAACAACAAAAGAATGGATGGCTAAACTTTGGTATATATACGCCATGGAGTACTATACACTGATAAAGAACAACAATGATAGCAGGAAACAGTTCTCAATTTGGTCTCAACTGGAGGACATTATGTTGAGTGAAACCAGTCAGCAACAGAAGGACAATTATTATATGAGACCCCTACGATAAAAACTTAAAAGCATACTCATACATAATAGAAAAGACTCTTTGATGGCTACAAAGGTGGGGGAGGTGGGAAGGCGGGAAGCCAAGGGGCGAGAGTTTAGATTAGATAATTGTTAGAAATTTGATAGGGTGAAATTGGTGACAATACACATTAGTAAGGAGATCAATATTAATGGGACTTCGACACAACTTGTGTACTCCTCCTCTCTTAATCCAATATTGTAAGCACAGAGTATATACACTTTCATTTTTTTATTTAATTAAAAAAAGAAGAATACTAACAATATTTAAACAATGACACTTCTGTTTCCCTATTTTCAGTGTTTGGTCTATCATTTATTTTACTCAGTGACACTTGGCTTGGCTTGGCTTGGCTATTTGGGTTGATATCCAGTTCTTCTGTTCTGTATTCTGGTCTTGGGTTGTACCTGGTGTTACTGGTTTTCTAACCAAAGGACTCCCTGGAGTGTTTCTTGTAATTTTGGTTTGGTTTTCACAAATTCTCTAAATTTCTGTTTATCTGGAAGTATCCTAATTTTGCAATCATACTTGGGAGACAATTTTGCTGGATATATAACTCTTGGCTGCTGTTATTTTCTTTCAAGACTTCTTATATGTCATGTCATCGCCTTCTTGTCTGCATGGTTTTTGCTGAATAGTCTGAGCTTAGTGTTATAGATTTTCCTTTGTAGGTTATTTTTCATTTATCCGTTACTATGTTTAATAGTGTTTGCATATCTTTCGTTTTGGCAAGTTAGATTATAATAATCTTTGGTCTCTTTCTTTTGATATCTACATTGTGTGGAGTTTAATGAGCATCTTGGATAGGTTTCTTCTCACCTTGCACGATATCAGAGTAGTTTTCTTTCAGCATATCTTGGACAGTTTTCTCCAGATTTTCTGTTATCCCCTTCTGTTTGGGTACTCCAATCACTTTTAGATTATTTCTCTTCCTAGAGTACCACATAATTCTTAGTTTTTCTTTTTCTTTTATTATTTTATCTGATTTTTCCTCAAATATGTTGATGTCATGCTTTATTTTCAGTCTCACTAAGTTGCCTTTCCATTGCCTCAATTCTGATCCTTTGGCTTTCTATTGAGTTTTCTAATTCTGTAATTTTATCATTAATTTTCTGAATTTCTAATTCTTGCTACTCAATGCTTTCTTGCAGCTTGTTCAATTCATCATTATGTCATTATGCTATGCTGCATTTTGCCTCATCTCCTTGCTCGTCTCTTGAAGAGTCCTAAGTGTTAGTTATATAAATATATAAATAAATGTATAAACATATAATTTATATATTATATGTGAATATAATAATTATATAAATATAGTTCCAGAAAGTTCTCCTCCTCTAGAAAATTTGATTCCTTGTTTTGGAAGCTTTCCAACGATATCAAGGTTCATCTCTTTAAGTGCTTTGGTATGTACTGCTATTTCAAATCCATCAGTAAATTAGAGTCATTTATGTTTGCCTGCTTGTTTTTAAAAATACAATTTATTTTTCTTACATGGTGTCACCTCAGGTATCCAGGCAGTCAGTCACTAAGTATGTTGTGTATGTTCTCACCTAATGTCCTAGATGAACAGGGATAATTGGTATAGACATAGGTATCTAGCTACATCCACTGAGGAAAGCAGGTGGCTAATAGCTGTCTAGGAGTGTTTGCAAGGATGGTGTATCCCCTTATGTCTGAAGCTCACTGAAGATACAGTTTCTGCCCTCATTTTCTGGCTTAGAAGATTGTCAGAAAAACTATGATTTTCTTTCCCCCCTTCTCTATGTTTCCTAAATCATTCCCCCTCTAAGTCTCAGAGAATGGCTTAGTTTGGGATTGATGAATCCTACTTCTGGCTCAGTTAATGGAATCAGACTCCAGAGTCAGGCACATTGCAGTAAAATAAGGGGGCAGTCCTAGTACAAGGAAGATATGTCTTTATCGAAGGAAAGATCCACACCTGCATATGTTTTAGCTTACATGCCAAGACTTCGCTTTTGATGATCTAGTTCTGTCCTACACTTGGCTCTGAAGGAGCAAACAGATTCTCCAGACAATCACTTCCACTAAGGAGAATGCCCACCAGCCTTCATACTATACCTACTACATGTTTGTTGCTACTTCCCAGCAGGTCAGGTCTGTGAAACATTGTTTACTTCTTGCACAATTATCCCTTCCCATTCACTCAGTCCAAATTCCCAGCTTTCTCTTTGATGTTCAAGGCTTCTCAGATGTAAATGTGCTGAATTTATTTGTTCTTGTGGGTCTTTGTTGTTAGAGGAGTTACGGGAAGCATCAGTCTACTCTGCCTTCATGGCTACACCTCCTCCAACAATAATTTTTTGTTAGTGTACACAAAAAGGGATCATACTAAACAATATTATACCTGTTTGTTTTTTCATTGAAAAGTAAATGGAGGTACTCATTAAATATCAATATATACAGGACTAGCTTGTGGTGTTTATGGCTACAGAGTATCTTGATGTGGGCATGACTGATTTAGCCAATGCTGGATCCACTCCTGGATTTTGCTGAAAAGTATAGATAGAGAGAATTTTCCAGTATAGACACAATAGTAACATGTAATGTTTTTTACTGGTATGAGCCTGGTACTATTTTTTAGAATTTTAAGTGTATCATTTCATTTTGCTCTTACTACAGCCTCATAAGTAGATACTATCATAATTCACAAGTCACACAAAGGCACACAACACCAACATTATCTCAATTTTAAAGACAAAAATACAAATAAGATAAATTGGTAAATCATTCAGCATCTCGCATCCAAGAATGTGGCTAATGTGTATTACCTCAGCTAACTCATGAGATTACGTCCCTGGAGTAAATGCCCACAGAGAAATTCGTGGGCCTTGGGTGTTTCCAGTAGCCTTAAAGAGAATTTGAGTAAAATTCACCTTCTTGCAAAAATATGCAAGAGTACATTTTACTCATGTCCTTGTTAGTCACAAATGTTTATCACATTGCTAATTTCTGTTGGGAAAATCTAGCAGCATAGTGGTTAAGTGCTATGTCTGCTAACCAAGAGTTTTACAATTTGAATCCACCAGGTGCTCCTTGGAAACTCTATGAAGCAGTTCTACTTTGTCCCATAGGGTCACTATGAGTCAGAAGTGACTCAGTGGCAGTGGGTTGGGAAAAGATAAAAGCAGAACCCTGGTGGTGTGGTGCTTAAGAGATTGGCTGCTGACCAAAAGTTATCAGTTTGAATCTACCAGCTGCGTCTTGGAAACGCTGTTGGGAAGTTTTACACTGTCCTAGATACGGTGACTATGAGTTGGAATCAACTCAGTAGCAGTAGCTTTGGTTTTTATGGGGTTGCTAGAAACCTTGGTGGTGTAACAGTTAAGTGCTATGAGTTGCTGACATGTGCTCCTTAGAAACTCTATGAGGTAGATCCACTCTGTTCTACAGGGTCACTATAAGTCAGCATTGACTCAACAGAAATGCACTCGCTTTTTCTGGCATTAGAGGGTCATTATAAGTTGAGTCTACTAAAGAGCAACAGGCTTGTTTGAAGATGTGAAAATATATTTCTTAAGGATGAGTGAGTTATAGTATTTTTAAAGCCTATTGGCTATTTCTCCTCATTTCTTCATATCCATCCACTTTTAAGTGTTTATCATATTCCCATTTATCCTCATGACTGGGTGTTGTTGTTAGGTATCTGTTAGGCTGAAATGCAAGTCCCCTCCCCCAACCATTCCCAGAGCGCCTGAGTCAAAACGTTTTATCTGCCAGCTATTCTGGAAATTCCAGTCAAATGAGATGAGCTGCCAGGGACGACTAGCTATCCCTTTTTACCCATAGGCTCAACTCCACTGAAATGAAACCCCCTTATGTTAATTAAGTAACTTTAATCGTCCACAACTTCATAGGCTACTTGCCACGGACACCATTCTCATTGTCACGGGCTCTGTTTTCAGCGCTGTTCTCAATAAGGTCCGCCCGTCCCCTTTATAAACCGCAACCCAGCACGTGGTTTTGCAGGCTCCCTCCCGGGAACTCTGTAAAGCCACCCAGGATGCAAATAAACTTTTCCTTTTCTTTCTCCTCCTCTCTCTGGTTTTTCCTCTACATACTTTCGATTAAGCTAAAACCATTGCACCCAAAAATCTCTAACATTTGGTGCCGACACCCGGGAGAGGCTATGGCCACGTGCCCACCCCTCACCCTTTGTCTCCTTCTCTCTCCTGACAGAGAGGGCCTGTGGGCAGGTGCCCACTCCTCATCCTTTGTCTTGCTGTCTCCTGACCTATTTTTCCTAGGATGAATCAGGAACCTCTGGCCTCCTCCACTCACCACTTAGGGTAAGTAACCATCCCCTCAACCAGAGCCATCCCCTCCCCAACTCGCCCTCCTAAACCCCTCTCCAGTAGGATCCTGGGCGAGTTCTGGTCCACCTAATTTCCACCCTTCCGGTGTCTCTGCCTGACTGTCCAGAAAACCATGGTATCACGTCAGAGGCACCTCTATGGCCACTAGGCTTGAGTCTCAGAAAAACACAGTTGGGAGATGGCCCCTGTGACTCTGAGACCGTCCATCCATGAGACCCGTTCTGAACGAGTGAGACATCACTCTCTTCAGTCCTCCTTTACCCTCCCCAGTCAGTAGCCACACCTGCTCCCAGCAACAGAGCCAGCCTACACAAAGTCCGCCCCGGCTTTGTCCCCTACACGAAGTGGTGGGAACTGAGGGAGTGATCCGAGTTCACGTCCCTTTCTCTCTAACAGACATTTCCCAAATTGAAAAGAGGTTAGGCTCCTTCTGAAATGACCCTACCAATTACATAAAAGAATTCCGTTACCTTACACAGGCCTATGACTTAACCTGGCACGACCTGTGGGTCCTTCTCTCTTCTACCCTAAACACAGACAAAAGGGAGAGGGTCCTCAGGGCTGCCCGGGAGCATGCCGAACAAGTCCAGCTATCAGACACAACCATGCCAGTGGGCTTAGAGGCAGTTCTAGGGCAAGACCCAGGCTGGGATTACCAAACAGACACCCAATCTGGGTGCAGTTGCTGTACTCAGAGAGACAAAATAGTTCAGTGTATCCTAGCCAGGCTACAAAACATATCCCACAAGGCAGTGAACTTTAACAAACTAAGAGAAATTACCCAACATGCAGATGAAAACCTGCTCCCTTTCTCAACTGCCTCACCAAGGCACTTACCCAATATACCGGCCTAGGTCTAACCTCCCCAGCAGGAGCCACAGTCTTACAACCCACTTCATAACACAGTCTGCCCCACACATGAAGAAAAAAGCTAAAAAGGATGAGGATGGTCCCCAAACTCCCATACGAGATCTGGTTAATACAGCCTTTAGTCTTTAACACCCAAGAGGAGTGCACAGAAGCAAATCGGGAAACCTATACACGCCGAAAGGCATGCTTACAGGCCAAGCCTTGGTGGCAGCCTTGAGGCCAGCAAATGAGAGAAAGAAGAACACTCCAAGCCGCATTCCACCGGGAGCATGTTTCACATGCAGCAAAGAAGGGCACAGGGCCAAACTCTGTCTACAACCTTGGCCACCCATTGCTCCATGCCCAGCATGTGGTCAGCGGGGCCATTGGAAGAGTGACTATCCCTCAATGAAGGACCATGGGGGGCCACCCTCTCCATCCTCAGACCTGCCGCTGGCTGTCCTGGGACTGGCAGCTGAAGACTGAAGGAGCCCCAGCTCATGGACCCCGATCACTCTCGCTGAGCCCAGGGTAACTCTCAAGGTAGCGGGTAAGTCAGTATCGTTTTTAATTGACACGGGGGCTACCTATTCTGTTCTCCCCTCCTACTCGGGCCAGACTTATTCTTCCCTAATCTCAGTTATGGGAGTTGACAGACAGCCCTCTAACCCACCAACAACGGGACCCATTTCATGCCTGTTAGACAATAAAATCTAACACACTCTTTCCTAATAATGCCCTCTTGCCCCCACTCCGATCCTAGGCAGAGATCTCTCTAAACTAGGATCCACTCTACAGATTACTTCAGACCCCTCAGCTTCGCTCATACTCTCTTTAATAGCTGAACCCCCTCACCTACCCAACCTTCCCCTACCCCCAGACTGTGTAGACCCAAAGTTTGGGATACCTCAACCCCATCACCAGCCCGTCATCGTACAACTAAAAGACCTCTTACACTTCCCATCCAGACCACAATTTCCCATCTCCCCCACACACAGACAGGGACTAACACCCGTCATCCAAAGACTACTCACAAAGGTTCTCTTAATACACACCCACTCACCATACAACACCCCTATCCTGCCAGTAAAAAAGTCTGACAGCACTTACAGGCTAGTACAAGATCTGCATCTAATCAATAACGCAGTAGTTCCCCTTTGGCCGATTACCTCCCTTGTCTTTCTCTTCTCAGGCAGCTCTTACAAGAGCATGCAGACAGGTACCTCCCACAACCTCCAAATAAAGAATCCACCAGCACCAAATCCCATCTACACCCAGGAGACACGGTGTTCCTAAAAGTTCTATACCCCAAGCTGCTGCAGCCCCAATGGACAGGATCCCATACTGTAGTCCTAACCACCTCAACCGCTGTTAAACTCTTAGGTGGCCCCACCTGGCATCATCTTACCAGGATAAAGGCGGCTCCGGACGTCAGATGGACAAGTTCCCTTAACCGACAGAATCCACTGAAATTCAAATTCCGTCGACCCTCACCACAGCCACCCAATTGAGTCTCTCTCTACAACTTGGTCTCATAATAACCACAGTAGTGTTATTGTCTGTAGGACTATCTGCTGCCATTCCTCCTCACCGAACACCGAACATGTGTAGTCATTATATATATTTCAACCTGCTCTTCATTCTTCTCCTCCTCTTACTCCTCCTTTAAGTCTCTTATTCTCCACTTTACCTATACTGTGGGGAATCCCCCTCTTCCCTCTAACCACCTCAACACCGGGATATGCCTGGACATTCAAAATACGATATACAACCTCCACAAACCCAACACTCTACTTTATAGGAGATGGGGTGTGTGAAATGACAGGCTGTTCAAAGCCCTTGACAGTCCCTGTGTTCCGTCAACAGGGATATGCCTGTGCTTGCTTTCTCTTTGACTAAACCAATCCCTCTTGCCTAAGGTGGCCCAACACCTATGGGGGTTGCCCATACCACTCATGAAAATCTCATGGAAACTCACATACTCGAAATCCAATTACTGAAACCATCGGCAGCTCCCTATATCGCCAGCAGGGCAAATACCAAATACACATCTACAACCCCTGGGACCCTTGGTGGGTCTCAGGAGTGGTTGCACACACATACGGGAGTGAATGGAGCTCAAACCCTCAGGAACACTACACATCAGCTGCAAATATGAGCAAGTCACCCCCTCTCTCACCCAGAATATTGCCCAATGAGAACAACTCCTAGAAGCCCAAGTAGTTAACCACACACACTCTGCCCAGTTAACCTCGTGGACCTGAATCATCGACCACACCCTAACCTTCTTAAACCAAACACACTCTCTACCCAATATCATCAACTGCTTCCTCTGTGCTTCACTTCAGCGCCCCCTGCTGGCGGTGGTTCCAACGAACTACATCCACCCAGCCCCTACCACCTCAGACACCCACTCCTGTACTACCCCCACACTACAGGTACCCCACTGGAAGCCTGAGATCAACAATCAGACACAACCTTCCTGAACCTGCCTCTTAACCAAGAACACCATAACCACAGCACTCCCTTCCTGCACCCGAAATATTACCATACAAAACAGAGCTGGTCCAACACTGGGTACCCATTTGGGGTGCAACGGAACTTTACAAAAGTGCCTGAACTCCAGCACCCTGGGACCCTGCTTTGCAGTCACAATAGTGCCCCAATTAACCCTTTACAATGAATCTGAACTAGCTTGGCTGCTACCCACCTCCCATCTCAAAAGAGCAGTATTCGTCCCCATCACGGTGGGTCTTACCCTCGCCTCTGCAGTCTCAGCCGCTGGACTGGCAGGTGGAGCCTTTGGACACAGTATAATCACAGCACAAAATTTCCAAAACAACCTACAAATAGCCCTTGAAACCACCACTGACTCCCTAGCCTGCCCACAGTGACAACTAACCTCTCTGGCCCAAGTCACTTTACAGAATCAGAAAGCGTTGGACCTACTTACAGCTGAAAAAAGAGGAACCTGCCTCTTCCTGAGAGAAGAATGCTGCTACTACATCAATGAAGCTGGCCGAACAGAACAGAACCTCGATATTGTAACTCACCTGAGTGAAGAGCTGAAGAGAAGACATCAAGTCGAAACATCCAGTCACCATTAATGGCATGGTTTGCCCCGTTTATCGGTCCCCTAATACTAATAAGCCTCTTTTTTCTTTTTGCCCCTTGCTTTCTCAGGTTCCTAAAAGACCACATGAAAGAGACGTCCAGAGTCACCGTAAACCACTGTCGACGGTCCGCTCCTCCCCAACTCTGGCCTGTAATCTGACCATGCCTGTGTCCAGCAGGAAGTAGACAATGACTGAATTCTTCATCTATTATCACCCAAAAAGGCCAGAATATTAGGCTGAAACCCAAGCCCCCTCCCGGTGTGGCCGGAGTCAAAACGTTTTATCTGCCAGCGATTCTGGAAAGCCCATTCAAATGAGACAAGCTGCCCAGGACCAACTAGCCATCACTTCTTTCCCGTAGGCGCAACTCCACTGAAACAAAACCCCTTTATGTTAATTAAGTAACTCTAATTGTCCACAACCCCATAGGCTACTTGCCACCGACACCATTCTCATCGTCACAGGTGCTGTTTTCAGTGCTGTCCTCAACAAGGTCCGCTCGCCTCCTTTATAAACCCCCAACCCCGGAGCTAGGGCAAGGTTCTACAGACTCCCATCCAAGAACTCTGTAAAGCCGCCAGGGACGCAAATAAACTTTTCCTTTTCTTTCTCCTCTTCTCTCTGGTTTTCCCTCTACATACTTTCAATTAAGCGAAACCCATTGCATCCAAAAATCTCTAACACATACTTTGTACTTTCCATGGTTCAGTCACTAATGGATGTTTGCAGCTGTTCTTGTTTTGAGTTGAGCCACATCAGCAAATAAAGGTCCTGAAAGCTTTACTCCATCCACATCATTAAGGTCCACTCCACTTTGAGGAGGCAACTCTTTCTCAGTTGTCTTTTGAGTGCCTTCCAATCTGGCAGGCTCATTTTCTGGCACTACATCTAACAGTGTTCTGGTAGTATTTGTAAGGTTTTCACTGGTGAATTATCTCCAGCGGTAGACTGCCAGGTCCTTCTTCCAAGTCTGTCTTAATCTGAAGGCTCAGGTGAAACCTGTCCATCATGGTTGGCTCTGCTAGTATTTAAATACCAGTGGCATAGCTTCCAACATTACAGCAATGCACACGTCCCCACTATAAACAAACTGACAGACGAGTGAAGTAGTTTCAGGAGTAGACAGTAAAAAAAGAGACCTATTTTTATTTAACAACTGGGTTGTTGAAAATCAACTAATAAATTATTTAAATACTGTTTAAAAAAAAAATCAAGAAAACAACAGTTTCAAAATATAACACACCCCTAACATCAAGATAAATTTTAAGTGGACAAAAAATTTAAATGTGAAAAAAATAATTTAAAAAATGTGGGGAAAAAAGGTGAATATTTTTATAAACTTTGAATTGGGATGACTTTTAGGCCAAACATGAAGCCTAGATTCTGTAAAAAAAACTACTGACAATTTCAGGAACATCAACTTTTTTTTTCGCAAATTCTAAGACCAAAAATAACAGAAAAATTAGAATGATACCAGTTATAACTCATAAACTAACTGGCCACTGTAATGACAATAATAAAAGTTTAGCATGTGCTGAGGACACACTGTGAACCGGGGACTGAGCTCAGCACTGAATTTAGCTTCATAACCACTCATCAGATAAGCCACTCATTAGACAGGTGCTAGTTTTATACCCATTTCACAGTTGAGCTAAATGAGGCACAGAGAGATGGAGCTACTTGCCTAAGAAATACAACTATCAATGGAGCAGTCAGGGTCTAAACTCAGCCAGCATGGTCTTGTATTCTGTACTCATCCATTAGTTTATCTGCTTCAGTTTCTTAGTTTATAAAACCCAAACCCACTGCCATGTAGTCAATTTTGACTCATATAGTGAGCTCCTTGAAATTATTAATAAAAAGTAAATAACAGAAAAAATGGACAAAAAAGCTAGAAATTGTGCTTAAATTTATGTTTTTCAGATTCTGTTGTGATGCAAGTTCAACTCAGTGTATTCTTGCGCTGACTCTGGTTACACTAAAGTAAAACTAACAAACAAACCTAACCTGGTGCATCCAGTCAATTCCATCCCAAACCCATTGCTGTTGAGCAGATCCCAACTCATAGTGACCCTATAGAATGGACAAAAATAGCTTTATAGCATTTCTGAGGAATAGCTGGTAAATTTCAACTGTTTACAGTTTTCATTAGCAGCCCTAGCTCTTAGGCACTGCACCATTGGTTCCTCAGGTATGTACTAAAGTCTGGGAATTCTCTCACAGATGGACATATTAGAGAGTGGAACAATCAGAGACTTCCTCTGAGAATTTTTAATCCAAGATCTTCATGTCCTGGATGTTTATAGTTTGGTTTGTTCTGTTTTTAGTTTGGCTAGGCGCTGTTAACAATATTTGGCATCTGGAAGTCATGCCTGATCCCTTGCCTGGGCATGAGACAAATGATCAGAAAAGAGTCTGGAGGTCTAACCCTGAGCTCTGACCTGGGGAGGAACTTTGAGGTATGTACATAGCTGCAGTCACCTGTTGTCTGCCCACAGATTGTTGTATGTCCTGGAGTCATCCAATCTATAGCCATTCTATAGGACAGAGTAGAATTGCCTAGCAGAGTTACCTAATCTAATCTTTATTGAGTGGATCACCAGTTCTTTTTTCTTGCTAATCTGGTAATTCAAACTGCTGACCTTTCAATTAGCAGAGTACTTAATCAATGCACCACCAGTCTCCCCAAGTTGCTTACCTATAAACCATGCAATCGAAGCCACAGATTACTGTTTTTTTTATTTCTTTCACTTATTGTTGTCAACTCACCTGTAAATCATGGTGACCTCAAACAGGCAGAGTAAAACAAGTGGCTGCATCTTGAGCATAACCTGCACAATTGTATTTCCGGATCCTGTCTTCAAGCATCAGACCATTGCTTCCTTAGTTTCTCTCAAGGTTAAGCACTAATCTATTTTCTCTTTAGGACGGTGGAAAAACAAGTCACAATAGTCTAAAGATCATGACGTAAAAACAAGGAGAGTATATGATAGCCAGACCACCTCTGGGCCCAAAACACCAATTAAGATGTCAACAGTTCTGAGATGTGACCATTGTGACCACTGAATGAAGATTAACTTTCTACAGACTCCTACGATTCATAAATCCTTATGTCCTTCTATAAGACCTCCAGCTAGTCTGAATTTTGGGGAGCTAGATTGTGGAGGAAGTATCCCCTCTATCTTCTTGTCTACCAGTACACAATAAACATCTTGTTTCTCATCTCACCCCTGTCTTAAAGACTGGCTGTCTGCAGCAAGAGGCACAAACTCTGCTTAGTTTTATAGTAACAACCCCACATACAATAGAACAAAATGTTGCCTGGTTCAGCCCCGTCTTCATGATCGTTTGTATGCTTGAGACTATTGATGAAGCCACTTGTGTTTCTTGAGTGCCTTCCAACTTGGGGGCTCATATTCCAGCATGATACCTAGTGGCAGAAACCTTGGTGGTATAGTGGTTAGGGTCAGTAGTTTGGATCTATCAGGTACTTCTAGGAAACCCTGTGGGGCAGTTCTGCTATGTCCTGTAGGTTGCTGTGAGTTGAAATTGACTCAACAGCACTGGATTTTGTTTTGGTATATCAGATGACATCCTTGAGATCCATAAGGTTTTCACTGACTAATTTTTAGAAGTAGATCACCAGGCCTTTCTTCCTGGTCCTAAGCTGGAAATTCCACTGTAGCTTGACTACTTTTCTGGCATTCAAAAGTACCAGTGACATGGCTTCCAGTATTTTAAAGACAAGACCTTTTTATCAACCAAGCCAATACATAAAAGGAGCCTAATACTGAAAGATCAATCATGCATTTTCTATATATAGAGAAAGGAAATGAGGGTTATCGATGTCTTCAACTATTTACCCCTCGATTTGGTCTTGTCAGATTAGGCAATAGAAAGTCATGGTTCAGAGAAACAAATCACCAATTTTGTTTGGAAAGGGAAGAAGCCCCGGATAAGTAAGGTACTACTAAAGAAGAAGAACACACTGAGAGGCCTCTCATTACCCGACCTTAGAACATACTACACTGCCACAGTGGTCAAAACAGCCCGGTACTGGTACAAGAAGAAACAGATGGATCAATGGAACAGAATTGAGACCCCAGAGACGACACCATCTGCCTATGAACAGCTGATATTCGACAAAGGCCCTAAGACATTAAACTGGGGTAAAAACAGTATCTTCAACAAATGGTGCTGGCAAAATTGGTTATCCATCTGCAATAAACAGAATCAAGATCCATATCTTACACCTTACACAAAAACCGACTCCAACTGGATAAAAGACCTAAATATAAAACCTAAAACGATAAAGCTCATACAAGAAAAGGTAGGAACAACAATGGAAGTTTTAATACATAATGAGGACAGACTCCAAAATCTGTCAAAGAAACCACAATCAACAGAAGAGAAAATAGATAAATGGGAACAGTTAAGAATCAAACACTTTTGCTCATCCAAAGACTTTATTAATAGAATTAAAAGAACACCCACAGAATGGGAAAAAACATTTGGCAACTCTATGTCAGACCGATGCCTGATCTCCATAATCTATAAAATACTACAAAATATCAATAAGAAGAAGATAAACCACGCAATTAAGCAATGGGCAAAGGAGATGGACAGACATTTCACTAAAGAGGAGATCCAGGCAGCCAAAAAACACATGCGGACACGTTCACGATCTTTAGTTATTAAAGAAATTCAAATCAAGACGACAATGAGATGCCATGTCACCCCAACAAGATTGGCCATGATCCAGAAAACACAAAACAACAAATGCTGGAAAGGCTGTGGAGAAAGTGGAACCCTCCTACACTGTTGGTGGGGTTGCAAAATAGTCCAGCCTCTTTGGAAAGCAATCTGGCGCTTTCTTAAAAAAATGGATATTGATATACCATTTGATCCAGTCATTCCACTACTTGGAATATATCCTACAGGCCTTTCACACCAACGGACACATGCACCAGAATGTTTTTCACAGCACAGTCCATGATAGCAAAAAGATGGAATCAACCCAGATTCCCAACAACAGAAGAATGGATAGGTAAACTATGGTACATATACTCAATGGAGCACTATGCAATGATAAAGAATAACGATGATTCCAGGAAACATCTCCTAACCTGGCTTCAACTGGAAAACATTATGTTGAGCGAAAGTAGTCAGCGACAAAGGGGCAAATACTGTATGAGACCTCTATGATAAGATCGCAAAAGCAGACTTGGGTATAGAAGAAAAGACTCTTTGACAGCTGCAAGGGAGGGGAGGGAGGGGGAGAAGGGGGGAGGGGGAAGGGTTTAGTTTCGATAGTTGATAGAAATCTGATTGGGAGAAAGTGGTGATAGCACACATCAGAAACAAGAACAACATTAAGCGGACTTCAGCATAACTTGAGTACTCCTTCAATCTTAACCCAATATTGCAAGGATAGAGTTTTTGGGCCAGGGGCTAGGGGACCATGCTCTTAGGTGAAATCGAGGCCAAATGGCACAACTAGCGTTTTGCTAAGAGAGCTCTCTGTACCCCACATTGGTGAGTGGCATCTGGGGTCTTAAAAGCTGCCAAGCTGCCATCCAAGGACACAGCAAATGGGCCCAACTCAGCAGGAACGGATGCTCACCGAGGACCCAAATGACATGCGGTAAAGACAACCTAGATGACAGAGAGACCCGCAAGAGTGGGTACCTTCATTGACTTGGGACCGGAAGAAGCGGATGGTGCCCGGCCACCACCTGTGACAGCCGTGATGGAACTCACTAAGTTGAGTCTCACTGGCAACACAAGAATAAAAAAGGGTGCATCCTGAGATCTCCACTAAAAGACCTCAATTGATGGTCCAGCGGTTTCGGAGTTCCCCTGAGAGCATGGCCCCCAGCCCTGATGCTGCTCTTACCCACAAATTATAACAAAGGTCCACTCTTCGGACAGGAATGGATTGGACTTGGCTATGCAGAGTGACCATATATTAGTTGCACTTTATGGTTCTATACATCTATAGGATATTATCCTGTCGACCTCTGGCTGGAGGAAGGAGAGTGGGTGGAGAGGAAGGGAAAGGAGACTGTTGGGAGGATCAGGTATGTATGGAGCAGAGAGGAATAGTGTGCTGTCACTGGACAGGGAGAGCAGTGGAAGCTGCATATAGGTGGGCATGTAAATTTATACGGGAATGTACAGCTGATGCAGCCAGGGACAGGCCCTAAAAAAATTAATTTCTAGCCAACACGGCACCATAGAAAAAGCACTTCACCATCATCCCTCCACAGCAAAGACCCAAAAACTAAGTAAACAGAGAAAGTTCAATCCTGGAACTTGAAATATCTAATGAAGAGATAAAGAACTCAGACACCTAGTGGAATAAAAACTAACAAATAGCAGAGAGTGTGACACGATATGAGTGCAGTCCACTATCAGCTACTGCAGCACAGATTCACCATCTTGAACTCCTGTTGAAGATCAGTAGACAGGGAACAGGGTAAAGCAGCTTCATGGAAAACCAAGCAGGAGACAAAACACCCTGTAACCAGCAATACATGCGTCAGCTCCCCTCATCCTCTCCCTGCTGCTCTACCTCTGATGCTTTCTGACTAGCTGTAGTGGCTCAGCCAGTTAAGAAGTGCAGTGTCTGTGCTACGTGGAATCACCAGGCCCACATCAGAGATGGGCAGACAAAGAATACAGGAACATAGCTTCAGGAACACGGAGCATGACAGTTCAACCAGTAACCAGCAATACGTGTTTTCTTAACCCTCACCTTTGTCCCCTCACCATCAGTCTCCTCTGTTTCCCGTCTGTAGTCTCTGAGCAAGGAGGTAACTGCTTCCACCCCAGCCACTTGTATTCACCCCACGCATGTTGGCTGACACCACAAGTGCCATTTGTCTGTAGCTAGTGTTGTTTTTGTCCTGTTTCTTTTGGTTTTTTCTGTGCCTTCATCATCTCCCTGCTACTGCCTCTCGAATACTTGGCTCCCTGTGCCATATTTGCTTCCTCTTGAAAGAGTGTGATGTGCTGCTTAAGTGGGGTATCACTCCCCTCGGTGAAATATCAATGTGGTGGGATCACTGGGAACTGTTTTTTTCTTGCTTTGTTATGTTTTGTTTTGTCTTTTTGTTTGTTTTCATTTTCTTTTTGTGGCACTGGAGCCCCTTCTAGCCAGGCTGTACTGCAGGGCTTAGGACCCACTTCTGCAGCCTTTGCAGTCACACTGATGGGTACAGATGCCTTCTTTGTCAACCAGGAGGCTGGGACCAGGACTGCCAAACCTCTGAGCCTAGCATGACCCAACTACTTTGTTGTTCTGCAGTGCCAAAGTAAACAACATCTCTGAAACAGAGCAACCGTGCTTGGAACAGCCCCATTTAGGGCAGCTGAGGGTGCCAGTGACACTCCATCCACTTCTATGAACTGCACCATAGATTCTGCTGACTCACCATAGCACAGGCAGCTCAGGCAGAATGCCACCTTGGTCAGCTGAAGAGTGGAATCAGCCTCAGCTGAGCCCTCAGCCCTAATTCTCAAGCTGAACAGTGTCTGTCTGAATAGCGTTTCTCCCAGCAGAAGAGCTGTTTTTAACACAATTGTACCTAGAGAAAGTAGTGGTGGCTGGTGGCTGTGGTGGGGCCCTAACTCCTCCCTTCTTTAGGGCACAACATTGCCTCTGCTAACTGCTGATCAGGTGACATCTTTGTCAGCCAGAAGGTGGGGCCTGCAACTCCTGAGGGCCCAGTTGCTATCAGCTGCAGCTTGTCAATGCCTCTCTCAGCAGAAAACCAGCTTTTACATTAGCCAATAAAAAGCCAAGTGCCGTCGAGTCGGCAGCTATATAATGTAGCGGTGACTGGCAGCTGACTGTAGTGGTGTCATTTTCACTATCCTTCAATGAGCCACATCATAGTGTTCACTCACAGCCCCCCAGAGACTCTATAAGTAGGGTACATCTTTGCCAAAAGGGAAGTGAGGCCTGCCACCCCTGAGGGCCCAGCTGCTTTTGGCTGCAGCTGGGCAGTGCCCCTCTTAGCAGAAAAAGCAGTTTTTAAGTGCATCTACATAACGCAGCAGTTCTTGGCAGCTGAGTGTGGGGTTGACACTCCCTCATCTCTTCCCTGAACTACACCATAGTCTTGACTAGTGTGACCCCAGAGAATTGGTGGGAGCAGCACACTACATTTATCAGCCAGAAGGATGGGTCTACCACTCTTGAAAGCCCAGCTGGGGCCAGCCACCAAGCTCAGCAGCACTGTAGGACCTGACAGAGTCTATATTGCCAGAGAAGCTATACATCATAAGTCAGCTGCACTAAGAGAATTTGGTAGCAGCTGGCAACCAAATCAAGCAGTCCCCTCACTTGCTCCTTAGACCTATGCCACAGTTCCCATTAATGTAAGACCAGAGAAACTGAAGAGCTTCTGGATGGCACAAAGACAGCAATCAATATCTAACTATTTAAATAAGCAGACCACCACGGCTCCAGAAAACTCCCAAGCTAAAGATTTGAACAACTACCCAGATAAAGAAACCTCTCTGAAATTACAGGAGAATACAGATGAATTATGCATAGAGCCCTTCTAGAGATTACACATAATGCAGCAGAACAAAATGAAAAATGAAGTAAGCTATATGAACTGCTAAAACATCAAAGATCTGAAATCCAACAGATGAATAATAAAATTGCTGAAGTGTATGATTCAACACAAGGCCAAAACAGCAGGATGGAGGAATTGGAATACAGAATTAGTGAGCTTGAGGATAAGGCAACTGATGTCAGCATACATGAGGAGAAATCAGGTAAAAGAAACAAGAAAAATGAAGAAGCATTAAGAAGCATTTGAGACTCAAATAATTGAAGTTCCTGAAGACAGACGGGTAGAAGAAAATACAGAGAGAATTGTTGAAGAGTTGCTGACAGAGAACTTCCCTGATATCATGAAAGAAGAGAACACAAATATTCAAGATGCTTATCATACAACACAAAAAGCAGACCCCAAAAGAACAACACCAAGACATGTTATAAACAGGCTTACTAAAATGAAACATAAAGAGAGACACTCAAATACAGCTAGGCTTAAAGTAAAACTAATGAACAAAGGGAAGCCCTGTAGACTTTCATCTAACTTCTCAGCAGAAACCAGTAGGATGACACATACAAAATCTTGAAGGAGAAAAGCTTCCCACCAAGAAATATATATCTTGCAAAATAGTCTCTTAAATATGATGGTGAAATTAAGACATTCTCAGACAAACAAGTTTAGAGACTGCAAAAATGAAACCAAAACTCCAAGAAATACTGATAAAAGCTCTTTATTTAAAAACAATAACATTAGTTGTATAATCAGAAATATATTGCAGAACAGAGTGCCCAGAGGTCACAAAGCTCAGTCAAAACTAAAATATTAAAATTAGAGAACCAGAGATCTCAACATGAAAAATGTGACATCATTACACTATAAAGATGAATATATTACATTAGGTCAATGCTTTCAGATGGAGAGGCAATTAAGGAGACATACAGAAGTTAAAGACTGGTTTAAAATTAGAACATTAAGGGGAATCAAAGAAGTAGCCACAAAACAAGCTAACAATGTTGCATACCAAAACAAGAAGCATAATACAAGAGTCTCAAGAAATACAAAACCAACAATGAAAACTATGAAAAGTGAACCCATAAAGAAAAACAACCCAGATCAGAATACTAAGAGGAACAAAGAACACAGCAACAACCCAAAAAATCATTAAAATAGCAGCACTAAACACACACCTATCAATAATTACACTGAATGTAAATGAATTACATGCTGTAATAACGGGGCAGAGTATAACAGCTTAAATTACAAAACATAGTCTGTCTATATGTTGCTTCCAACACACAGCTTAGACATGAAGATAAAAACAAACTCTAAATCAAATGATTGAAAAGTATATACCAAGCTAAAAACATGCAAAGAAGAGAAGGAGTGGCAATACTAACATCAGATAAAATAGATTTTAAAGTAAAATGCCCTGTCATGGACAAGGATGGTAACTATTGCTAAAAGGTTCAATACATAAGCAGTTTATAACAATATGAAATATTTATGCACCCAATACCAGAGCAGCTGACCAGAGCATTTAAATAGATCAAATAAACACTGACAATATTGAAAAATGAGATAGATCACTCTACCATAACAGTAGGAGACTTCAACACTCCACTTTCAGTAATGGACAGATCATCCAGAAAAAAACTCAATAAAGACACAAAAGATCTTATTGTGACAACCAGCTAGGCCTCACTGACATATACAGAACTTTTTATCCAACAACAGATAAGTAAACCTTCTTCTCCAATGCACTTGAAACATTCTCCAGAATGGACTACATATTAGGTCATTAAGTAGCTCTTAACAAAATCCAAACCATTGAACTATTGCAAAGCATTTTCTTGGGCCATGAAGACAGAAAAGTCAAAATCAACAGCTAAAAAAACATGAGTAGAAACTTGAAGTCATGGAAACTGAACAACACCTTGCTCAAAAATTCATGAGTAGCAGAAGAAATCAAAGATGCAATAAAGAAATTTATGGGACCAAATGAGAATGACAACATATTCTCAGAACTTATGGGATAAAGCAAAAGCAGTCCTCAGAGATCAGTTTATCTCTATAAATGCACACACTCAGAGTTAAGAAAGGACTCAAACCAAAGAATTAACCTTACAACTTGAACAAGTAGAAAAAGAACAACCAAAAAACCCCTCGGGCAACAGAAGGAAACAGAAAGCAGAACTAAATGAACTAGAGAATAGAAAAACAATTGAAAGAATTAACAAAACAAAAAGCTGGTTTTTTCAAAAGATATACAAACTTGATAAACCACTGGCTAAACTCACGAAAGAAGATCAGACGAGGACACAAACAACCCAGATAAGAAAAGAGAAAGGAGTTGTCATAACAGACCCAACCAAAATAACAAAATACTGCACAAAACTGTACTCTGATAGATTGAAAAGCCTAGAGAAAATGGACAAATTTGTAGATTCACATCATCTACCCAAATTATAACAAGGAGAAGTAGAACAACTTAATAAACCCATCACAAAAGAAGAGAGTGAAAAAAGTAGTCAAAAAAACTACCAACCAAAGAATTCCTGGCACAGATGGCTTCACTGAAAAATTCCACAAAGCTTTTAGAGAGGAGTTAATTCCAATACTACTGATGCTATTTCACAGTGTAGAAAAGGACAGAATACTCCCAAATTCATTTTATGAAGCCAGCATAAACCTCATACCAAAGCCAGGGAAAGATCCTCCCCAAAAAGAAAATTGCAGACCAATATCACTCATGAACCTAGATGCAAAAATCTTCAACAAAATTCTGGTCAATCTTACAACATATAAAAAAAATAATTCACCATGACCAAGCTGGATTCATATTGTGGATGCAGGGCTGGTTCAACATCAGAAACACAACTAATGTGAGCGACTGCCTAAATAACACAAAGGGTAAGAATTACCTGATTCTGTCAATTGATGCAGAAAAGGTATGTGACAAAGTCCAACACCCATTCATGTTAAAGACTCTCAGCAAAATAGAATAGAAGGCAAATTCCTCAATGCAATAAGGGGCATCTAAACAAAGCCAATTGCCTACATCATCTGGAATGGAGAGAGACTAAAAGAACTGTCAGTGAAAACAGGAACCACTGCCTACTGTCACCACTTCTGTTCAACATTGTACTATAGGTTCTAGCCAGAGCAATCAGACAAGATAAAGAAAGGACATCTGCATTGGTAAAGAAGAAATAAAAATATCCGTATTTGCAGATGATATGATCGTATACACAGAAAACTCTAAGGAATCCATAAATAAACTACTGGAACTAATAGAAGAGTTCAGTAAAGTATCAAGGTATGTAAGATAAACATAAGTAAATCCAAAGGATTCCTTTACAACAACGAAGACAACATCAAAGAGGAAATCATCAATTCATTACAATTTATGATAGCCACTAAGAAGATAAAATACCTGGGAGAAAATCTAACCAGAGAAATAAGAGACCTGTACAAAGAAAACTACAAGACTTTACTGCAAGAAACCAAAAGCAACTTACATAAGTGGAGAAACCTACCCTGCTCAAGGATAGCAAGAATTAACATTGTAAAAATGTCTATTTTACCCAAAGCAATCTATATATACAATGCAATCCCAATACAAATTCCAGTGTCATTTTTTAATGAAATAGAGAGACAAATCACCAACTTTGTTGTGAAACAGAAGAAACCCCGGATAAGTAGACCTCTACTGAAGAAGAGGAACACAATGGGAGGCCTCATACTACCTGATCTTAGAACCTACTATGCCATCACAGTAGTCAAAACAGCCTGGTAGTGATACAAAAAGAGCTATATAGACCAATGGAACAGAATAGAGACCCCAGAAATATGACCACCCTCTTATGAACACCTGATGTTCAACAAATGCACAAAGGTTGTACACTGGGGTAAAAACAGTCTCTTTAACAAATGGTACTGGCAAAACTGGATATCCACCTGCAAAAAAATGAATCAAGACCTGTATCTCACACCTTACACAAAAACTAACTCAACATGGATCAAAGACCTAAAAATCAAACTTAAAAGCATAAAGATCATGCAAAAAAAAAAATGGTGTCAACAATGGAAATTCTAATACATGGCTTAGACAGACTGCAAAATCTGACAAACAATGTACAAACAACAGAAGAAAAAATTGATAAATTGGAACTACTAAGAATCAAATACTTTTGCTCATCCAAAGACTTTATCAAGGGAGTTAAAAGACTGCCTTCAGAATGGGAAAAAAATATTAGGCAACTACATGTCAGACCATTGTCTCATCTCCACATGCTATAATGTGTTACAAAATATCAACAAGAAAAACGTAAATAACCCAAGTAAGCAATGGGTAAATGAGATGGACAGACACTTCACCAAAGAGGACTTATAGGCAGCCAAAAGACACATGAGGAAATGCTCATGATCATTAGCTATTAGAGAAATCCAAATGAAAACTACAAGGAAATCTCACCCCAATGAGGCTGGTCGTAATCCAAAAAACACAAAATGACAGATGCTGGAGAGGCTGTGGAGAGATTGGAACACTCCTACACTGCTGGTGGGAATGCAAAATGGTGCAACCTCTTTGGAAAGCAATTTGGTGCTTCCTTAAAAAGCTAGAAATAGAAATATCATATGGTCCAGAAATCCCACTGCTAGGAATGTATCCTACAGAAATAAAGGTGGTCACAAGAACAGATACTTGCACATGAATATTTATGGCAGCACTGTCCTCAGTAGCAAAAAATGGAATCAACCTAGGTGCCCATCAACAGATGAACGGATAAACAAATTATGGTACATATACTCAAGAGAACACTATGCAATGATAAAAAATAATAATGATTTTAGGAAGCATTTCATAACATGTTTTCAACTAGAAGATGTTATGCTGAGTAAAATCCATCAGGTGCAAAAAAACAAGTACTGTACGAGACCTCTGATATAAGGACTGAAAAATAGACTTGTGTACGGAAGACAAGACTCTTTGAAAGCTACAAGAATGCGGAGGGAGGGATAGGGTTGCTCATAAATTAGATAGTCAATAGAAATTTGGTTAGAAATTTGGGAGCGACAGCACACAGTAGAGAAAAGATCAACATAACTGGACTACACCATAAACTGAAGGGTTTTCTAAACTTAACCCAATATTTTGAAAGATAGAGTAGCAGGGACTTGGATCTGGGGACCATGTTTCAGGGGATATCAAGGTCAACTGGCATCACTAGCCTTTTGCTAAGAGAGTCTTCTGCACCATATATTGGGGAGTGCTGTCTGGGGTCTTCCAAGCTAGCAAGCTGCCATCTGAGGTACACCAAACAGTCCCAAACAGTCTGGAATAGGTGACGAATGAGAACAACAAAAACACGAGGAAAAAGGAGCCCTGGAGATGGAACAATCTATGTAAGTGGGATACTGTTTCAACATGACACCAGAAGAACCAGATGGGGCCCAGCCACCACCAAAGGTAGCCATGATGGGGGACACAACGTAGAGTCCCTGAGGCAACATGAGAAAAAGAGATGTGCAGTTCAAGAACTCTATTAAAAAGACCAGAAATGATATTCCAACAGCCTGGAGGGTCCCTTGGGAACACGGTCCCTAGACATGCTGCTGGCCCTGACAGAAAACGTACCAAGCTCAACTCTGCAGAGAAGAATGGAATGGACTCAGAGACAGAGTGTGACCATATGGTGTGTGTACTTTATGGTTTTATACATTTATAGGAAGCTGTCCTCCTGGTTTTTTTCTAGATGGGAGAAAAGGGGGTAGAGAGGAGAAGACAGGTGCTCATCAAGAGGATACTAGAAATATAGAATGAAAAGGAGGAGTATAGTGTCACCTGGTAAGGAGAGAAGATAGACCTGCAGTTAGGCAGGCATGCAAAATTGATTCAAATTGTATACTCCCACTTATTCAAAATAAAAAAAAATAGAAGAATAAAAACACATCATACCAAGATATTTGGGACATAGCCAAGGGACCCCTTTAGGACACAAAGGTCAATTTATATCAAAAGATGACACACATCTGAAAAGAAGAAAGGGGCAGAATCAAAATGTTAGCTACATAACTTGAAGAAAGAGAAAGAGAAGAGCAAAAGAAGTCCACAGCCATCAGAAGGAGATAATAAAGATCAGAGATAGAAGTAAAGGAAATGAAAAAACAATAGAAGGTTCAGGACCAAGATGGCAGTACAGCCACATGTCCTTGCTGACCCTTCTAACAACAAAGAATATGAAAATCAATAAAATAAAAAACAGAGCATTGCTGGAGGCCAGAGCACTATGTAGAAAACTATAAGAACATACTGGGAGAAAGGAAGACCATAGAAGCCCAGAGCCACACCAGAAAAAAACAGCACAGAATCTGGCAGAGAGACCCTGTGCACTGAAGGTAAGCCAAATGGAGAATAACTACCCCTGGTGATTTGAAGGTGCAGCATGGGACCGAGAGATGCCATGAGGCATGAAGCACCTTTACTTGGCTAAGGAGACCAGTTGCAGCCTAAGCATCACAGCCTGGAGCTTAAGGCCACCACACAGGTTAGAGAAGCCTGGGACCAGACCAGCCAGCAAAACGGGAGCCTTAGGACACAGTAGCATGGCAGGACTTAGACCCATACAGCTCAAAGAGGCCTTGATCCAGGCAACGTGGAGTGGAGGCAAGGCTGTGCTCACAGGTGAAAGAGGCATAGGCCCTGGCCAGCTGTTGATCAGGGGGCCTTAGGACACAGCAGCCCAGTAGGTCTTAAGCAAGTGAAGCTGTAAGGGGCCTAGGTCCAGGAGACCAAGAACGGCAGTGTGGAGCATGCATCCCTGAGGGTGGCAGTGCAGGTGCCTACACAGTCTGGAATGGCAAGGGAACACCAAGAAGAATACTGCAAGATCATGCAAGTGAGCACACGCCAGGTTAGACCAAGGAGAGTCTTGCTGGTTGGTTTTCTACAGCACAGGGCAGTAAGATCACAGAGCAGAAGGTTACCAGATAGCACAAAGAAACACTGGCCCAGGATCAAAAGAAAAACACCAGATAGATCAACTGAATTATTAAGACTCCAAAAATTCAAACCAACTGAAACCTTGAATATTCATAGATACAGTGTAAACCACAATAACCTTACAAAAACATTGCAATGACTTTCTAATGGCTCTGAAAAAACAATCAGTTTCTAAACATCTAAAGAAGCAGAATACCATGATTTCCAAAAGCTCCCAAAATAAAGAATCAACAGATTTACCAGGTGAAGAAGATTTCATAAAATTAACAGAAGTAGAGTACAAAACATTAATGTACAAAGCAGTGCTAGATATAAGGAAAGAAATCAAGCAAAATGCAGCAGAGTGCACTAAAAAATTAAACAAGCTGCAAGAAATGCTTGAAAAGCAATGATCCAAATTTTATTGATTAACAATAAAGTTACAAATCTGAACAACTCAATAGAAAGTCAAAGGACCAGGGTTGAGGAAAAGGAATGCAAAATTAGCAAGACTGAAGACAAGATAAATGACACAAGCACACATGAGGAAAAATCAGATAAAAGATTCAATAAAAATGAAGAATTACTAAGAGTTATGTGGGTGTCTATCAACAGCACAAATACACGAGTCATTGGAGTACTGGAACAAGGGGGATAACTGAAAACATAAAACTGCTGAAGGCTTGCTTACAGAAAGCTTCCCTGATATCACAAGAAATGAGAAGCTATCTATTCAGGATGCTCATCCAACCGCACTCAAGACAGATCCCAAAAGAAATACACCAAGGCATATTATAATCAAACTCAATAAAAGTAAAAATAAGAAGACATTAAAAGCAGCTAGGCTTAAACAAAAAATAACCTACAAAGGAAAATTGTTAACACTATATTCAGATTATTCAGTCAAAACCATGCAGGTGATAACAGGATTATGTATATGTAGCCCTGAAGTTAAAACAAAAAAAAGACCTGCCAACCAAAAATTATGTGTGCTGCAAAATTGTCTCTCAAATATGAAGGTGAAATTAGGACTTCGACAGATAAACAGAAGTTGAGAGAATATGCAAAAATCACACCAAAATTATAAAAAATTTTAAAGGCATTTCTTCTATTAGAAAATCAGTAACATTAGACATATACCCAAGTATTCAGCACTCAACAGAGCACCCAGATACCACCAGGATAAGAAATCCACAAAAGATACCCAAAGCTAAATCACAAAAAAAACCCAGAAATTCAGAGATCACTGGATTTAACTTATGACAACATCATACAAAAAGAGGGATCAATTAATGTATCTACAGATCTCTCCAATGGGGAGGAACCCTAGGAGATACAAAGACACGATGGACTTGATTACTTTTAGTTTAATAAAGGGACTAAGGGAGTAACCACAACAGAAACCTACACTTCTACACATCAAAACACCAAACAAAATAAAATACAACCAAAATATGAAGTCTCAGCAGTTATAAAAAAATAAATAATGAAAGACATGAAAAGAAAACACATAAAGAAAAAAGGCTTAGAATAGAAAATTGAATGGAACAAAGGAATTGCCAACAACACACACACACATAAAGACATCAATATGGCAGCACTAAGCTCATATCTAACAATAATCACACTGACTGTAAATGTGTAAATGGTCTAAATGCACCAATAAAGAGACAAAGAGTAGCAGATTCGGTAAAAAACAAAAACAAAAAGAAGACCCATCTATTTGCTGCTTACAGGACACATACATTAGAATCAAAGACACAAACTACAACTCAAAGGATGAAAAAATATTTATCAGACGAAAAACATTTTTAAAAGAGCAAGAGCATCAATACCAGTCTCTGAGAAAATAGACTTTAAAGTTAAATCTACAATACTGGATAAGGGTTTGATACAACACAAAGACTTAACCATATTAAATATCTGTGCATGCAACAACAAGTCTCCAAAATACATAAACCATACATTATTTGCACTGAAATCAGAAATATACAGCTCCGTGATAATAGCAGGAGATTTCAACACACCATTCTCAGTGAAGGACAGAATATCTTGAAAAATAGCTCAGTAAAGACATGGAACATCTAAATGTCACATTCACCCAATTGACCTCATGGATATACTCAGAATACTCCACCCAACAGCAGCCAGGTATACTTTCTTTTCCAATACACATAGACTATTCTCCAGAATTGACCACATAGTAAGTCACAGAGCAATCCTTAACAAGATACAAAATACTAAAAGAATACAAAGCTGTTTTCAGACCATAAAGTGATACAACTAAAAATCAATAACAGAAGAAAATATAGAAATAAAATTTAAAAAGTGGAACAATATTTTGCTCAAGAACTACTGGCAAATAAAAGAAATACATAAATCAAACTAGATTGAAAACACATCCTATCAAAATCTATGGGACACAGCAAATCAGTGCTCAGAGGTTGATTCATCTCAATAAACACACATATCCAAAAAGAAGAAAGGACATATGTCAAAGAATTAACTCTTTAACTTGAACCCAGCAAAAACAACAAAAACAAAAACAAACAAACAAAAAACATCAGTCTCCATAAGAAAAGAAATAACAAAAATAAAAGCAGAAATAAACAAAATAGAAGATTGAAAGAGTCAGCAAGACCAAAAGCAGGTCTTTCAAAAAGATCAACAAAATTGATAAGCCATGGGCCAAACTGACAAAAGAAAACTATGAGCAGAAACAATCTAAATAAGAAATTAGATGGATGAGATCACGACAGACCCAAGTGAAATTCCAATCATCATAACAGAATACTATGAAAAATTGTATTCAAATAATTTGAAAACCTAGAAGAAATGGAAAATTTTCTAGAAAAACACCACCACTCAAAACTAGCACAAACAGACATATAACAACTAAATAAACCCATCACAAGAGAAGAGATTGAAAAGGTAATTTAAAAACTCCCAACTAACAAAAGTCCTGGCCCAGACTGCCTTATTGGAGAATTCTACCAAATGTTCAGAGAAAAGTCAACACCACTATAACCAAAAGTATTTCAGAGTGCAGAAAATGATGGACTATTCCCAATTTCATTCTATGAAGGTAGTATAACCCTGATACCTAAATCAGGTAAAGACAGCACAAAAAGGAAAATAACAGAGCATATGTCTCATGAACCTAGATGCAAAAATCCTTAACAAGATTCTAGTCAGTAGAATTCAACAACATATCAAAAAAATAATTCACCATGACCAGGCAAGATTCATATCTAGGATGCAGGAATATTAGAAAAACTAAATGTAATCAACCACATAAACAAAATAAAAAACAAGAACTACTGGATTCTGTCAATCTACAGAGAAAGGGGATTTGATGAAGTCCAACAGCCATGCATGTTAAAAAAACTGTCAGCAGAAAGGGAACAGAAGGGAAATTCCTCAACATAATAAGAGGTGTCTACACAAAACCAACAGCCAACATCACATTGAGTGGAGAGAAGTTGAAAACATTCCCCTTAAGAACAGGCATCAGACAAGGATGTCCTCATCACCACTTCTATTCAACATTCTTCTAGAGGTGCTAGCCAGAGCAATCAGGCATGATAAAGAAATAGGGGGCATCCAGATTGGTACAGAAGAAGTTGAAGTATTGCTATGTGTGGATGGTATGAGCCTATACACCAAAGAACCCTAAAGAATCCACCAAAAAATTGCTAGACCTAATAGAAGACATTAACAAAGTATCAAGATACAAGATAAACATACATTAATCAGTTAGATTCCTTTATACCAACAAAGAGACAATCAAAGAGGAAATCTTGAAATCATTCTCAATACTATATAACCCCCAAGACAACAAAATACCTAGGAATAAATCTAACCAGAGATGTTAAAGACAAAGGAAAATATAAGATTCTACTGTGAGTTTGGGGGTTCCCCTGGGAGCATGGCCCCTGGCCCTGATGCTGCCCTTGCCCATAAATCATAATGAAGGTCCACTTTTCGGACACGAATGAATTGGACTTGGCGATGCAGAGTGACCATATATTGGATGCACTTTATGGTTCTATGCATCTATAGGATATCATCCTGCTGACCTCTGGCTGGAGGAAGGAGAATGGGTGGAGAGGAGGGGAAAGGAGACTGTGGGGAGAATGAGACATGTATGGCGCAGAGAGGAAAAGTGTGCTGTCACCAGGCAGGGAGAGCATATTAAATAAAAAAATTTAAAAAAAGATTCTACTGCAAGACTGTAAAAATGACTTATGTAAGTGGAGAAACCCACCTTGCTCTTGGATTACTTAACAATTGTGAAAATGTCTATTCTACCCAATGCAATCTATACATACAATGAAATCCTGATAGAAATCCCAATGACATTTTTTAATGAGATGGAGAAACAAATCACCAACTGCATGTGGAAAGGCAGGAAGCCCTGCAGATAAGTAAAACATTACTAAAGAAGAACAAAGTGGGAGGCCTCACTTTATCTGACCTTAAACACTGCCACAGTAGTCAAGACAGCCTGGTACTGGCACAAAAACAGACACATAGACCAATGGAACAGAACCAAGGATCCGGATACGGCATCATCCACCTACGAGCAACTGATACTTGATGAAGGTCCAAAGGCTGTGAACTGGGGAAAAGACAGTCTTTTCAACAAATGATATTGGCAGAACTGGATATTCATCTGCAAAATTGTGAAACAAGACCCTTATCGCACACCATGCACAAAACCCAGCTCAAGATGGATAAAAGATCTAATTATAAAAGTTAAAACAATAAAGATGTTGAAAGAAAAAATTAGGATGACACTAAAAGCCCTAATCCATGGCATTAACATTCTACAGAAAGTCACCAATAACTCTTAAGCACCAGAAATGAAAATAGACCATTGGGAATGCTTAAAAATCAAACACTTATGTTCATCCAAAGCCTTCATAAAAAGAGAATAAAAAGACTACCTGCAGAGTGGAAGAGAATTTTTGGCTACCACATTTCTGATCAACATCTAATTTCTCTAATCTACAAAATACTACAAAATCTCAACAAGAGTAAGATAATCCAATTGAAAAATTGGGCAAAGGACACGAAAAAACACTTCACCAAAGAAGATACACAGGATGCCAACAGATACAGGAGAAAATGATTACGATCACTAGCTGTCAGAGAAATCCAAGTCAAAATTACAATGTGATACCATCTCACCCTAACAAGCTTGTCAATATCCAAACCCACAAAATAATAAATGTGGACAGACTGGAACTCTTCTACACTGTTAGTAGAAGTATAAAACAGTACAGCCACTGCGGAAATTGATTTGGCATTTTCTTAAAAAACTAGAAATAGAAATACCATATGATCTGGCAATCCCCCTCCTTAAAATATATCCCAGAGAATTAAAGACCACCACACAGATACCTGCAAGCCAATGTTTATTGCAGCTTTCTCCACAGTAGCAAAAAGATGGAAGCAATCAAGATGCCCACCAACAGATGAATGGTTAAACAAATTATGATATATTCATACAGTGGAATACCACACACCAATAAGGAACAATGATGATTCAGGGAAATACCTGATAACATGGGACCATCTGGAGGACCTTATGCTGAGTGAAATTAGCCAGACACAAAAGGACAAATATTGTATTAGACCATTCTTACAAGGATTCTATAAAACATCTGAGCACAGAAGAAATCAATCTTTGACAGTTACAAGGGTGAGGAGGAAGGGAGAGAGATTTCTACAAATTAGATAATAGTTAAGATTCAGGTTGGGTGTAGGGTGTTACAACACGCACGAGAAAGGAGGTAACCATAACTGTACTACTTCAAAACTAAATTGTTCCTTAAATGAGGTCCAACTCTTTGGAAGGACTGAGGAACAGGGTTGGAGATCAGGAGACCATTCTTTTAGGGGACATCCAGAGTAACCAGCATACCCAAGTTTTTTTCTTTTTCTCTAAAGACAATATTCTGCACACCACTTGGGTGAGTGATGTCTGGGGTCTTAAAAGCTAGCAAGCTGCCATCTAAGCAGCATCATTATGTCCCAGTCCACCTGGACCACAGGTAAAAGAAGGACATCAAGGATAGGAGGTAAATATGAGCCCACCTGCTGGAAGGGGCCATATGATCCAGAGTCTGTTTCAGCACGGGACCAGAAGAACTGGATGGTGACCGGCCACCACAAATGACTAACTGGATGGAGTGCACAGTATAGAGTCCCTGACAGGAGAAGGGCTAGATGGCAAAATTAGAACTTGACCAAATGACCACACTTGATGGTTCATCAGTCTGCAGGGTCCCCTGGGAGCATGGCACCCAGACTCTCTAACCCTAGATCACATCCAGCACTGAAGCTGACTCTCCAGATAAAGACTGCTCTGGGCTATACAAAACATGGAACGAGGCTGGCAATGAACAACCTTTGGGACTCAAATAGGTACACAGGGCAGTCCCAAAGGTTCATCACTGGAAGCGAGATGATAGGGTAGCAGGGACAGATCTTGGTCAAATGGACACAGGATGTTCCGGATACAAAGGGGGAGTGTTCTGTCACTGGGGCTGGGGGAGGAGGGGAGAGCAGTTAGAGTAGAATTACAGCGACAGTTCTGGGTGTTATAGGGCAAATTGATATGGACTGTAAACGTGTGTTCAAACCACAAAATTTGTTGGAAAGAAAGAAAGGAGTGAAAGAGAAAGACAGGCAGACAGAGAGAGAAAGGAAAGGAAGAAAGGAAGGAGGGAGGGAGGGAGAAAAGAAGGGAGGAAGGAAGAAAGGAATGAAGGGAGTGAGGGAGAGAGGGAGGAAGGAAGGAAGAGATCAACAAAACCGAAAGTTTCTTTGCAAGAATGGGCAAACCACTGATCAAACTGACAAAAGAAAAATAGGAGAGGACTCAAATAATCCAAATAAGGAATGAAATGTAAGACATAACAACAGACCCAACTGAAATAGTCATAACACAGAATTATGAACAATTATATTCCAACCAGTTTGAAAGCCTAGAGTAAATTAACAAATTCCTAGAAACACACTCTCTATCCAAACTAATATAAACTCATGTTGAAAATTTGAACAGATGCATAACAAGGGAAGAGATTTAAAAGGTAATTTTAAAAAACCTCGAAACAATAATAACAACAACAAAATCCCCAGCTCAGATGGCATCAATGGAGAATTCGACCAAACATTCAGAGAAGAGCTTGCACCAGTACTACTCAAACTATTTCAGGATATAGGAAAGGAAACAATACTTCTGAATACTTTCTGTGAAGACAGCATAACCCTGATACCAAAACCAGGCAAAGACACTACACAAAAAGAAGACTACGGACTGATATCTCTCGTGAACATAGATGCAAAAATTCTCAGCAAAATTCTAGCCAATGTAATTCGGCATTATAACAAAAAAAAAAATACACAATCAATAAAATTCATACCAGGTATGCAAAGATGGTTCAATATTACAAAACAAATCAATGTAACCCACCACATAAATAAGAGGAAGAAAAAGAATCATATGATCATCTCAGTTGATGCAGAAAAGGCATTCAACAAAATCTAACACCCATTCCCAATAAGAACTCTCAATATGGAAAGTACAACCCCCCAAAAAACCAAACCCACTGTTGTCAAGTCAGGTCTGACTCATAGCAACCCTGGTATTTTGTAAATTAAAGCATGTTTTATATTTCCAAAGGAATTTGCATTGTCAAAGAACCTTAACAATAATTAACCCCTCTATAAAGTAGTAGCATTTTATAAACAACTCCTGGAATATGTATTTGTGTAATTTCAGCTGCATATATAATGAGCCTTAAAATCACGTCTGCATTGCTTCACTATTTAAGGATACTTGCTAAGGAGAATATATTAACCTTTTTAATGTACTTTTGAGCAAGTTTACGTATTCATTTGCTTTTCTGCTTTCCTCCTTTTCCGTTCTCTCTACTTTTGTCCATCCTGCAGAAAAACACACAACAAAAAACAGTGCTGTTAAGTGGATTCTGACTCATAGTGAGCCGACAGGGCAGAGTAGAACTGCCCCCTAGATTTTCCAAGGAGTGCCTAGTGAATTTAAACTGTTGACACAACTCTTAACCACGTATGTCAGCAGGGCTTCCTCGTCTTCTCTAGTGTGTTCCAACAAGTATTTAAGACCAGCCCTCAGAACACATAAGAAGAGTTTTCTTACACCATAATGCAGCTATGGCAAACCGAATAAAAAAACAAACTCACTGCCAGTCATTTTCAACTCATAGCAACTTTATTTAAAAAAAAAAAACAACAGTGTCATCGAGTTGATTCCAACTCATAGCGACCCTATAAAACAGAGTAGAACTGCCCCATGGAGTTTCCAAAGAGCATCTGGCAGATTTGAACTGCCAACCTTTTTGTTAGCAGACATAGCATTTAACCCATTATGCCCCCAGGGTTTCCAACGACTCTAGAGGAGAGATTAAAGTTGCGCCATAGGGTTTACAAGTAGTGGCTGGTGGATTCAAATCGAAGATGTTTTAGTTAGTAGCCAAGATTTAATCACTGCACCACAGAGCAAGTCAAGAGAGGAAGGTTTCTAACATTTGAGATTATTCTCACTTAGATCCAACTTTGTAGCAAAAACCACACCATACCAAAAACCAAACGACCTGGGTTTTCTGATTCTGCATGCTTTGGAAATGGTAAAAACGAAATAGCTCCTTGACCGACTTTACTGCCTACTGGACATTTCATCTTGGGAAGCTCAGATAAAATATGTAATAGCGCACTGTAAAGGAAAACCTGCTCAATTATTAATTGAATATTATTGTTGATAAGAAAGAACAAATCAGATTTAAATATAATCCTAGCATATTTCTCTTTGTTTCATAGGCTGTGTGGTGGTCAGGATTATGTCAACTTAAAAAAACAAACAAACACAGTGCCAGTGAGTCGATTACAACTCATAGCGACCCTATAGGGTAGAGTAAAACTGCCCCATAGAGTTTCCAAGCGGTGCCTGGTGGATACGAAGTGGATACATAGCACTTAACCACTACGCCACCAGGGTTTCTTATGTCAACTTGGCTACTCCATATCTGGCTGCTGTATCGAGTGGCACAGCGGGGTCTGTGGTGGCTTCCCGCCTCTCAGCTCTCATCTCTGCACCTTCCAACTCAGCGAAATTCCTAGGGGTCCAGTAGTGTGGGGCATGTCACAATATTCCTTCTAAAGCGAAGGATAAGTTACTGCACATGGCTGCTCCAACAACTAAAAAAGAGGCACAGCGCCTAGTGGGTCTCTTTGGATTTTGGAGGCAGCATATTCCTCATTTGGGTGTGCTACTTTTGCCTATTTATCATGTGATTTGAAAGGCTGCTAATTTTGAGTGCAGCCCAGAACAGGAGAAGGCTCTGCAACAGGTTCAGGCTGCTGTGCAGGCTGCTCTGCCACTTGGACCATGTGGTCCAGCTGATCAATGGTGCTTGAGGTGTCAGTGGCAGATAGAGATGCTGTTTGGAGTCTTTGGCAAGCCCCTGTTGGTGAATCACAGCACAGACCTTTAAAATTTTGGAGCAAAGCTCTGCGATTCTCTGCAGGTAACTACTCTCCTTTTGAAAAACAACTTTGGCTTGTTACTGAGCCTTAGTAGAGACTGAACACTTAACCATGGGACACCAAGTCACCATGCATCCTGAGCTGCCTATCATGAACTGGGTATTGTCTGACCAACAGAGTAATAAAGTTGGATGAGCACAGCAGCACTGCATCATTAAATGGAAGCGGTATATACGAGATTGGGCCCATGCAGGACCTGAAGGCACAAGCAAGTTTCATTTAACTAGAGGGAGTGTATATGGAGCTAATGCAGACTGTGTGCTGCACAAAGAGGGGATCCTGGAAGAACATAGCGTACTGGAGAGAGACACAGTTCAATGAGGCAGGTGTAAGGTCAGTGTGGGGAGGAGTCCTGGACAGGATGAGACAGGAGGTGAATGCCAGTCGGTTACTCAGTTAAATGAAACTGACAAGCCTCTTTCCTCTGTGTAGCTCTTCACCTTCCCAGCTGTGCCCTCTCTGTGCTCCCATTGCCCCTGGGGAAGCGTCAGTTAGGACCCTGTCGTGTGATGTTACAATTGTCAGAGGAACATTTTCCTACAGCCAGGGGTTTATGAAGCATGGCCATTCCTATTATTGAAAGTTTCAAATCCAGGCCCAAAAAGTATGAGCCAGGAATACAAAGTATGACAATTAAGTGTGCTTGCATTGGCAGCACTTTACAAACAGCTCAGTAAGGTTTTATAACCTTGGTATAGCAGTGTCTCACAGCCGTGTTTCTGTTGACATGTGGTGGTGTCTTGGTGAGCGGCATTCAGTATTGTTGTTGAGTGTTTTTGTGTGCCATCATGAGAATGTTGGAGCTCGAGTTAGAACAATGAACAAACATTAAATTTCTTGCTAAACTAGGCAAGAGTGTACATGAAATCAGGTTTGTCCAAGCTTATATAGATAATGCCATGAAGAAAACAGCAGTGTACAAATGGATTAAACATTTTTCTGAGGGGAGGAAGAACATCACTGATGAAGAGAGGTTGGGGCAGCCAGTAATGAGTAGAACTGACAGAACATTGTAAAAATTCATCAAATTGTGCATCAAAATAGTCCTGACTGTGAGAAGCATAGTACACCAAATAAACAGTAATAGAGAAACAATTAGGAAAATCTTAACTAAAAATCTTGGCATGAAAAAGGTGTGCACAAAATGATCCCAAATGTCCTCAATGGTGAACAAAAGCAAAGGAGAGTCGAAGTTTGCCAAGACCTTTTGAAGAGGCAACATGATATTTTGGTCAGTGTTATAGCTGATAAGGAAACAACGGGTGTACCAATGTGACCCTGAAACAAAGCATCAAAGTGCAAAATGGAAGTCAGCCAAGTCACCACTATCAAAAAAGTGCCATCTGCCCAAATCAAGAGTCAAATTTATGTTCCTAACCCTTTTTGGTATCAGAGAGATTACTCATTATGAATTTGTACCAACTGGACAGTTAACCAAGTTTACTATTTGGAAGTGCTGAAAAGGCTATGTCAAAAAGTTAGACAAAGATATCCTGAACTTGTCACCAGCATCACAGCTCTTTCACCATGACAATGTACCAGGTCACATGTCACCATCTGTGAGGAAATTTTTAGTTAAAAAACAAATAACTATATTGGGACACCCTCCCTACTCACCTGATCTTTGCCAGAAGATAAAGGAACTATTGAAAGGAAGACATTTGGGTGACGTTCAGGACATCAAGTGTAATACAATGACAGCTTTGATGGCCATTCCCGAAAAAGAGTTCCAAAATTACTTTGAAGGACGGGCTAGCTGCCAGTGTCAGTGCATAGCTTCCCAACAGGAGTTTCAAAGGTGACCGTAGTGATATTCAGCAACGAAGTATACGGCACTTTTTCTAGGATGAGTTCACGAACTTAATTGTCGGACCTCATAGTAATGGAGAAGGAGGGTATGGCATTGAAAGCAGAGGCTGGAGAATCTTCCAGCTGGAAGATGCTGGGATCGTTAGATCCAACTGCCTTGTAATCCGGGCTCTAGCTACTCTGTGCCATAATCATAGAACCGGAGGGCTGCAGAGCCAGCTTAAGGTAAGGAATCAGTAAGGATCTATGAAATAAACAAACTCACATGAGCCCAAGAGGCATAGCACTGTGTACATAACGTGTACTTAAAAAGGTTGTAGTGGGTGGATGGTGAGTGAAACATGTAACAGCATCTAACTTCCATGTGCCCGACATGTAGCAGGAATTCTGGGAACACTTGTTGAATTCATGTATGTGTAAATGAATCAATGAATGCTCTCCAGGATGTGTTTAAGTTAACAGGGCCACTGATTTAATAAATTATAGTAGAACTTGACTAAAGATGCACAAAGTTATTCACCCACACCTCTCAGGGCTCTCTCTGGGTGAAATGCTTTCAAGGTTACCTAGGAAGGTGTGCTAGCCATGGGGGCTGCCATATCTCCCTGCCCTGTGCTGGGATAGGCTCCTGTCACAGCTCCCTCCTGGCTGGCCTCTGTCACAACACTAAGCCCCTGAGCCCTCCTCTGAAAGCACTTTCCCACTGTTGATGCTCTGTTTTTTACTGTGCCATCCTCTTGGTAAAGCCAGCAAAAACGGGCTTTCAGTTTAGTTTGCACCTTTGGCATTGTTTTTTCCACCTTGATTCCTGTTTAAAATGTCAGTCTGGGACTACAGACACGCTTCCAGGAAGTTCTCCTGCACTTCCAAGGGGCTTAGTGACGGCAGGCAACTCCTCTGGAGAGTTTCTTTCCTGGCAAGAAGCTCTTGAAAGTATATTGCAGTTTCCACACTGAAGATGGTGCTGTGAGTGTGTGGGGCATCCTGTAGACTGGGAAGAGAAGGTGCTGTCCTGTACAGCACCCTGGAAAGCTGCACTGGACAGCTTCATTCTTCTGTTGTTTGTGGGAGAAACATTACTTTCACAGGTAGTCTGGAATGACACTATGTTAAAACCCATTGTCATCGAGTTGATTCAGACTCAGAAGCACACAATGTGGGTTGGCAAAAAAGTGGACTTGCCTACAAGACTCAAGTTTGGCTATGCCCTTGGTTTGTTAGTCATGTGGGCTTGGCAACAAAACCATAGTAGGCCTAGGGGGCTGGCTGTTTTGTCTACTCTCAGCTGTCCTGGCTTGGTTTGTGCTATCACCAGCTACTTCTGGAGGGGATACTGGTGGTCTCCCTCTTTTCTGTTGGGCCACCCTTGTGTCTTCTGGATCAAGATTCCTGAGGACTGCCAGCTTTGGCTGTGTGGTTATGGGGCTATGCTCTGATCACTTGCTTCCTATTTGGAAGTAGCAGTAATAAACTCATTTTGCTTCATTGTCTGTTTTCTAGTCACAGGGTCCCATCCAGCAACACATTTCATTTAACCATCACATCTCCGTGCACTCTTTTTGGCTATGGCAGTATCTCAGGCTTTCCTTGTTTACAATGAGTGATGGTTTGGAGAAATGTTGGTCAGATGCTTTATAGAACGTCTCTCAACCGGAGTTTATCTGTTTTTCTCGTGATTAGGCTAGGGTTCTAGGCTTGTGGCTGGGAAACCCCAGAGATGAAGCACCATTCTCAACATGTCACATTAAAAATACTGGTCACTATCACTGATCACTGATGATGCTACCTTTGATCATTTGGCTGAGGCAGTGTTTGCCAGCTTGCTCTACTATAAAGTTGCTCGCTCCCCATACTCTGCTCTTTGAAAGGGAATCACTATGAACAGCCAAGACATAGGAATAGGGATTAAACTCCACCTTTTTTTAGGGGAATCTACATAAATTATTTGGAATTCTTCCATAGACAGCTATGGCTATCCTCACCCAGTGATTTACTTAACCATTTATTTATATCAGACTAACGAGTATTTTTTTAAAATATATTTTAAATTGTAATCTGAGGACACAAGGCGAAGATGGCAGACTAGACACATGTCTTCTCTATTTCTTTTGAAAACTAAATCCTAGAAAAATAATTGAACAGAGCAGTGTAAACTTTTTTGGAGCCCCAAGATCAGATGTAGGGTTGTGAGATTGTACTGGGTTACAGAAAGGGGGAAACTACCTCTGTCAGAGATGAGGAAGTGGCATACAGAGTCCCTCTTCTGCAGGCATATTGGCTGTGTTGATTACAGGTGTGCACACCTTCTTTGTTAAGTGGGGGGCTGTGACTGGGTCTGATGAGCCTGTGAGTTTGGCATGGGACAGCTACGTTACTGAACTGCAATGCCTAAGTAAACAGCACATCCCACAGCAGACAGACTGTGCTTAGGAGAGCCACATCTAGAGAAACCAACAGTGGCTGGTGACCGAGGGTACTAATGTCCCCCCCATCTTTTCTCTGACCTGTGCCATAGCTACTGCTGACTCACTGAAGGAGAGGTGGCTCAGGCAGGGTGTCATCTTGGTCACCTGAAAGGTGGAATAAGCCATGCCTGAGGGCTTGATTGGGGCTAATTTCCAAGTTGAGCAACAGTGCTTGTCTGGATAGTGCTTCTCCCAGCACAAAAACTTTTTATAACAATTGTACCAAGAGAGAGTAGTGGCAGCTGGCAGTCAAGTGTGGCAGTGCCCTAAGCCCCCTTTTCTGAGCCATGTCATGGCATATGTGGATGGCCCCAAATATGGCTGTCTTTGTCAGCCAGGAAGCAGGGCCTGCCGTCTCTGAGGGCCCAGCTGCTATCAGCTGCAGCTGATCAATGCCTTTCTCAGCAGAAAAGCAGCTTTTAAGATATGAGCAGCTGGAGAATGCAGCAGTGACTGGCAACTGAGTGTGGCATAACAATTTTCACCACCCTTCACTGAGCCATGTCACAGTGTTGGCTGATGGCCACCCAAACACTCCATAAGTAGGGCATGATCTTTACCAGTCAGGAGGCAGGGCCTGCCAACCTTGAGGACACGGTTGCTTTTGGCTGCTGCTGGACAGTGCCCCTCTCAGTTTTTTTCCCCATTTCTTTTTTTCTTTTTATTGTGACTGAAAGTATACAATCTAAACCAATTTTGTGTGCCCATCTATCTCCAGTTTCCTCTGCTCTCTTCTTCCAGTGAAGCACACTCCTCCCTTTCATTCTATACTTCTAATATCCCCTTAACAAGTTCCTATCTCCTCCTCTCCAACATTGCCTCTCCCATACAGAAAGAGATCAGTAGGACAGCCTCCTATAAATGCACAGAACCATAAAGTACACCAAGTGACCAAATGGTCACACTGTGTCCCTGAATCCAGTCCATTTTTGTCTGAAGAGTTGACCTCGGTAGTATTTTCTGGTCAAGGGCAGCAGCAGGTCCAGGCGACACGCCCCCAGGGCATCATCTGGGCCATCATACCATCAATTCAGGTCTTTTAGTAGAGTTCTTGAGCTGCTCCCCACTTTTATTTGTGTTGTCACAGGTACTCCACCTTGTGTGCCCCATCATGGCTATCTTTGGTAGTAGCTGGGCACCTTCTTCTGGGCACATGTTGATACAGTCTCCCATTCACATAGGTCCTTCTGTCTCCTGAGCTCTTTTTCCCTTGTGTCTCTGTGGTTCTCAATGGTCATCTGTTCCGGATGAGTTCAGACCATTTGGTGTGCCTCAGATGGCAGCTTGCTAGCTTTTAAGACTCCAGATGCCACTCACCCATATGGGGTGCAGAAGACTTTCTTAGAAATATGCTAGTCATGCCAATGGGCCTTGATGTCCCCCAAAAGCATGGTCCCCAGACCCTGTCCCTGCTGCTCTGTCCTTGTAATATTGGGTTGAGATTAGCTTACAGTTTATGTTGAAGTCCATTAAGTTGATCTGCTTTCTACTGTGTGGTGTCACTGCTTACTGCTTTCACTTAACCAAATATCTATCAACTATCTAATCTATGACCAACCCTCTCCCCCTTTCCCTCCCCTCCCTTGCAGCTGTCAAAGAGTCTTGTATTCTGTACATAAGTCTATTTCTAAGTCCTTACAGCAGGGGTCTCACACAATATTTGTCCTTTTGTCTCTGATGGATTTCACTCAGCATAATTTCTTTGAATTGAAACCAGGTTATAAGATGATTCCTAATATTATCATTGTTCTTTATCATTGCATAGTGTTCCATTGAGTATATGTACCATAGTTTGTTTATCCATTCATCTGTTGATGGGCACCTAGTTTGATTCCATCTTTTTTGCAGTTGTAGACTGTGCTGCAATAAACATTCATGTGCATGTATCAGTTTGTGTGACAGCCTTTGTTTCTATAGGATATATCCTGAGCAGTGGGACCACTGGATCAAACGAGTCATCTATTTCCAGCTTTTAAAGAAAGTGCCAAATTGCTTTCCAAAGCAGCTGTACCATTTTTCAATCCCACCAGCAGTGTAGGAGAAGTCTGATCTCTCCACATCCTCTCCAGCATTTGTAGTTTTGTGTTTTTTTGAATTACAGCCAATCTTGCTGGGGGCAGAGAGTATCTCACTGTAGTTTTGATTTGGATTTCTTGAATAGCTAATGATAGTGAGAAAAAGCAGTTTTTAAGATAAACACATCTAGAGAACACAACTGAGTATGGTAGCATCCTTCTCTCCTCCCTTCCCTGACATACACCACAGTCTGAACTAGCATGCCACATAGCTGGCACAAGTATCTTGCCACCTTTATCATCTAGGAGGTGGGGCCTGGCACCGCTGAGAGCCCAGCTGGCGCCAGCCTCCAAGCCGAGCAGCATCACAGGGCTTGAGAGAATCTATATTGCCAGAGAAGCTATACATAATCAGCTGCAGCCAGAGAATGCAGTGGTGGCTGGAGACCAAATCTAGCAGGGCCCTTACTGCCTTCTTAGAACTTTTCCACAGCCCACATTGGTGTAACACAGGAGAAATTGAAGAGCTTCTTGATGGTGTGAAGACAATAATCATTGTCTAACTATTTAAAGAAGCAGACCATCATGGCTCCAGATAACTCCCCAAATTAAAAAACTTTCTAGATGAAGAAGCCTTTCTAAAATTATCAAAGGTAGAATACAAATAATTACGTATAGAGCCTTTCTAGAGATTAAACAAAATGCATCAGAACAAAATGAAAAATTAAGCTATATGAACTGCTGGAACATCAAAGATCTGAAATCTGGCAGATTAATAATAAAATCACAGAACTGGACAAATAAATGCAAAGCCAAAAGAGCAGGATTGAGGAACTGGAATGCAGAATTAAAAAGACTGAAGATAAAGCAACTGACACCAGCATTTATGAGTAAAAACTAGATAAAGGAAACAAGAAAAATGAAGAAGCATTAAAAAGTGTGTGGGACTTTATCAAGAGGAATAATCTATGAGTAATTGGAGTTCCTGAACAGAAAGGGATAGCAGAAAATACAGAGAATTGTTAAAGAGTTGCTGACAGAAAACTTCCCTGACATAATGAAAGAAGATAACATAGACATTCAAGATGCTTATCTAACACCACAGCAACAAGACCCCAAAAGAAAAACACCAAGACATATTATACTCGAGCTTAATAAAATGAAACATAAAGAGAGGCTCTTAAAGGCCACTAGGCTTAAAGCAAAACTAACATACAGAGGGAAGCCCTGTAGGGTTTCTTTTAACTTCTTGGAAGAAATCATGTTGGCTAGAAGGTAGTAGCACGACACATACAAAGCCTTAAAGGAGAAAAACTTCCTTTTGCACGATATGCAAAACCATCTCTTAAATATGATGGAGAAATTAAGATATTTTCAGACAAACAGAAGCTTAGAGACTTTGTGAAAAGCAAACCAGAACTACAAGAAATACTGAAAAATCTCTTTGTTTAGAAGAACAATAACATCACATGTATACTTAAGGATGCAATGTAGGACACAGCATCCAGAGTCCTATGCAGTTAGGGAGGACATAAAGCTCAGTCAAAGCTAAAATATTAAAAGTAGGGAACCAGAGATCTCATCATAAAAACTATGACATCATCGCACTACATACAGGGATATATTACAGTAGTTATAACCCTTTCAGCTGCAGAAGAAGTTAAGGCAATATACAGAAGTTAAAGAATGGTTTAAACATAGAACATCAAGGATGATCAAAAGAGTAGCCACAAAGCAAACTAACAATGCTACATATCAAAACAAGAAATATGAGTCTCAACAAACACAAAACTGACACTGAAAAGGATGAAATGTAAACCCATAAAGAAAAATGATCCAGAACAGAATATTAAGAGGAATAAAGAAAACAGGAACACAAAAATAAAGGCACCAAAGTGACAGTACTAAACATATATGTATTGATAATTACACTGAATGTAAATGGATTGCATGCTCCAATAAACAGACAGAGAAGTAACAGTTCAGATCAAAAAACATGATCCATCTATATGCTGCCTATAATAAACACACCTTAGACTCAAAAATAAGAACAAACTGAAAACCAAAGAATCGGAAAATATATACTCAGCTAACAAAATGCAAAGAATAGCAGGAGTGGCAATATTAATCTCAGATAAAATAGATTTTAAAGTAAAATGCACCATCGTGGACAAGAATGATGGCTATTTACGGCTGAAAGTTTCAATACATAAGCAGGTTATAACAATAATAAATGTTTATGCACCCAATACTAGAGCACCTAAATAGATCAAGCAAACACTGACAACACTGAAAAATGAGATGGATCACTCCACAATAATAGCAGGAGATTTCAACACTCCACTTTCAATAATGGGCAGATCAACCAGAAAAAAGCTCAGTAAAGATACAGAATATCTTATTGAGACAACCAACTAGAGCTCTTTGACATACACAGAATTTTTGAACCAATAACAGACAAGTACACTTCTTTTCCAGTGCACATAGAACATTCTTCAGAATAGACAATGTATTAGGTCATAAAGCAAGCCTCAACAAAATCCAAATCCTTCAATTATTGCGAAGCATCTTCTAGGACCATAAAGCCATAAAAATGTAAATCTACAACAGAAAAAACATGGGTAGAAATTTGAACTCATGGAAACTGAACAACACTTTGTTCAAAAATCCATGAGTTATAGAAGGACTCAAAGATGAAATAAAGAAATTTATGGAATCAAATGAGAATGAAAACACATCCTACTAGATCTCATGGGATACAGCAAAAGCAGTGCTCATAGGCCAACTTATCTCTATAAGTGCACACAACTGGAATGAAGAAAGGGCCCAAACCAAACAATTAGCTGTACAACATGAACAAGTAGAAAGAGAACAACAGAAGAACCCCTTGGATGCCAGAAGAAAACAGATAATGAAAACTAGAGCAGAAATAAACAAATTACAGAATAGAAAAAAAATTGAAAGAATTAACAAAATCAAAAGCTAGTTTTTTGAAAAGATCAACAAAACTGGTAAACTACTGGCTAAAATTACAAAAGAAAAACAAGTGAGGAAACAAATAACCTGAACAAGAAATGAGATGGGAGATGTCATAACAGACCCAACCAAAATCAAAAGAATCATGACAGAATACTACAAAACACTGTAATCTAACAGATTTGATACCCTAGAGGAAATGGACAAATTTCTAGATTCACATCACCTACCCAAACTATCACAAGGAGAAGTAGAACAATTTAGTAAACACATTGCAAAAGAAGAGACTGAAAAACTAATACAGAAAAACTACCAATGGGAAAAAAGTCCTGGCCCAGATAGCTTCACCAGACAATTCTACCAAACTTTTAGAGAGGAGTTAATTCAATACTACTGAGGATATTTCACAGAATAGAAAAGGATGGAATACACCCTAATTCATTCTATGAAGCCAGCATGACCCTGATGCCAAAGCCAGGGAAAGATCCCACAAAAAAAGAAAAAATTACTGACCGATATCACTCATGAACCTAGATGCAAAAATCTTCAACAAAATCCTAGCCAATAGAATACAGCAAACAGCATATCAAAAAAATAATTCATAAGCACCAAATCAGATTCATACCAGGGATGCAAGGCTGTTTCAACATTAGAAAAACAATTAATGTGATCAACCACATAAATACACAAAGGATAAAAATCTATTTTGTCAATTGATGCAGAAAAGGAATTTGACAAAGTCCAACACTCATTCATGTTAAAAACTCACAGCTAAATTGGTATAGAAGGGAAATTCCTCAATGCAATAAGGGCCTTCCATGCAAAGTAAACCACCTACATCATCCTGAATGGAGAGAGACTGAAAGAATTCCCCCTGAGAATGCAAACTCGACAAGGATGCTTACTGTCACCATTTCTTTTCAACATTGTGCTAGAGGTTCCATCCAGTGCAATCAGACAAGACAAAGAAATAAAGGGCGTCTGCATCACCAAAAAGTAAAAATATCCCTGTTTGCAGAAAATATGACTGTATGCACAGAGAACCCTAAAGAATCCATAAATAAGCTACTGGAACCAATAGAAGAGTCCAGCCAAATATCAGGATATAAGATAAACATAAGTAAATCATAGCATTCTTTACATCAACAAAAAGATCATCAAAGAGGAAATCATCAAATAAACACCATTTACTACAGGCCCCAAGAAGATAAAATACCTAGGGAAAAATTTAACCAGAGAAATCAGACACCTATACAGAGACCATTACAAGACCTTACTGCAAGAAACCAAAAGAGACTTATGAAAGTGGAGAAAACTAGCTTGGTCATGGATAGGAAGACTTAACATTGTGAAAACGTCTATTTTACCCAAAGCAATCTACATATACAATGCAATCCCAATACAAATTCCAGTGTCACTTTTTTAACAAGGTGGAGAAACAATTCGCCAACTTCATTTGGAAAAGGAAGAAACCCTGGGTAAGCGTCATGGATTGAATTGTGTTCCCCCCAAAATATGTGTAGCCATGTGGCTGTGCCATGATTCCTAGTATCTTGTGACTGTCCTCCATTCTGTAGTTTTCCTATGCTGTATGTAAAGGATTAGGCTGGGACTCTAAATCCCTTCACAAGATCACCTACAGGGAAGCCAACTGAGAATTGGGGATCTCATACCATCAAGAAAGCAGCACTGGGAGAAGAGGGTGTCTTTCAGACCCGAGGTTCCTGCGCCAAGATGCTTTCTTGACAAAGACTGATGCAATACCAGACTTTCCTCCAGAGTCGAGAAGGGGGAAATCCTTCCTCTGGAGTGGACACCCTGCATATAGACTTACAGCCTACCAGACTATGTAAAAATAAACCTTCCTTTGTTAAAGACAACCACTCTGGTATTTCTGTTAGAGCAGCCCTAGCTGACTAAAACACTAAGTAAAGCACTGCTGAAGAAGAGGAACACACTGGGAGCCTGACACTACCTGACTTTAGAACCTATTACACTGCCACAGTAGTCAAAATTACCTGGTATAAAAGAGACATATACACCAATGGAACAGAACTGGGACCCCAGAAATATCACCATCCTCTTATGAACAGTTGATACTCGACAAAGGCCCCAAGGTTGTAAACTGGATAAGAACAACCTCTTTAACAAATGGTGTTGGCAAAATCAGATATTCATCTACAAAAAACTGAAACAAGACCTGTATCACACCTTACACAAAAACTAACTCAAAATGGATCAAAGACCTATCAAACCTAAAACAGTAAAGATCATGCAAGAAAAAAAATAGCATCAACAACAGAAGTTCTAATACATGGCTCAGACAGACTACAAAATCTCACCAACAATGCACAAACAACAGTATAAAAAAATAGATAAATGACAGCTACTAAGAGTCATACACTTATGCACATCCAAAGATGTTATCAAGAGGGTTAAAGGACTACCTACGGAACGGGAACAAATATTTGGCAACTACATGTTGGACTGACATTTGATCTCCATAATCTATCTACAGGGTACTGCAAAATATCAACAAGATAAAGGAAAATAACCCAATTAGAAATGGGCAAAGTAGAGGGACAGACACTTTACCAAAGAAGACATCCAGGCAGCCAAAAGACATATGAGGAAATGCTCACAATCATTAGCTGTTAGAGACATCCAAATGAAAACAACAATGAGATACCATCTCATCCCAACAAGGTTGGCAATCATCCAAAAAACACAAAACAACAAAAGCTGGAGGGCCAGTGGAAAGATTGGAACTCTCCTACACTGCTGGTGAGAAGGCAAAATTGTACAACTGCTTTGGAAAGCCATTTGGCACTTCCTTAAGAAGCTAGAAATACAAATAGCATATGACCCAGCCATATCACTGCTCGGAATATATCCTACAGAAATACAGGTGGTCACACACACAAGGTACATGCACACGAATGTTTACTCCAGCATTCCACAGTAGCAAAAAGATGGAATGAATCTAGGTACCCATCAACAGATGAAGGAGTAAACAAACTGTAGCACATATACTCAATGTATCACTATGCAATGATAAAGAACATGGCACATATACTCAATGCAACACTGTGCAATGACAAAGAACAATGATGATTTTAGGAAGCACCTCGTAATCTGGTTTCAACTCGAAGACATGCTGAGTGAGATCAGTCAGCTGCAAAAGGACAAGTATTGTATCAGACCTCTGAAAAATAGACTTGTATACAGAAGAAAAGATTCTTTGATGGCTACAAGGTTGGGGAGGGAGGGAGAGGGTTGCTGATAGATTAGATAATCCATAGGAATCTGGTTAGGTGAAAGCAGTCACAGCATGTAGTAGACAGGATCAAGATAATCAGACTACACTATGAACTGAAAGTCTTTCTAAACTCAATTCAGTATCTCAAAGGATAGAGTAGCAGGGACAGGGGTCTCAGGACCATGTTTTCAGGGAACACCGAGGTCGACTGGAGTTAATTTTTTGCTAAGAGATTAAGTTAGTTAATTTTTTGCTAAGAGATTCTTCTACACCCCATATCGGTGAGTGGCATCCGAGATCTTAAAAGCTATCAAGCTGCCATGCAAGGTACACCAAATGGTCCCAACCCATGTGGAACAGATGATGATCAAGAACAACAAAGACGCAAATAAAAAAGAGCCCAGGAGACAGAAGGACCCATATGAATGTGAGACTGCATCAGCATAAAATCAGAAGAACCAGATAATGCCTGGCTACCAGCAAAGGCAGCCATGATGGGGGACACAATGTAGAGTCCCTGAGGAAACATAAGAAAAAGAGGCGTGCAGTCAAGAACTCTATTAAAACACCAGAATTGATGGTCCAACAGCCTAAAGTGTCCCTGGGGAACATGGTCCCTAGTCATGCTGCTGGCCCTGACCAGAAAGCAGTTCTGAGGTCACCTCTTCATACTAGAATGGATTAGACTCAAGGACACAATGTGACCATTTAGTGTGTGTACTTCATGGTTTTATACATTTATAGGAGGCTGTCCTACTGATTTCTTTCTAGACTTCAGAGAACAGGGTGAAAAGGAGGGGACAGGTGTTCGTTAAGAGGATACTAGAAGTATAGAGTGAAAAGGTGGAATGTACTGTCACTGGGTAAGGGGAACAGAGACAGCTGCACACAGGTGGGCATGTAAAATTGACTTGGATTGTATATTTTCATTTAATCACAAAAAACCAAACAAAAAAAAAAAGGAAAAAAAATACAATCCCTATTGGTTGTTAGGAGCCCCTGAAAACGGACCTTCTGTGTACCTTTGACATGACATAACACTTTTGTTTTTGAACCTTTCAGCAGTCCCTGTTTTGTTCTGTTGTACATAGGGTTGCTATGAGTTAGGTGACACTTAATAACAACAACATCCTTAGTCTCTATCACTGAAATGCTGCAGACTCATCTTGCATATACCCTGCTCTAATCTTAAAGAAAAAAATCCCCCATCTCTCCAAGGAATGTTGGTTTCATTATTAAAGAACAGCATTAGAAACCAAGACTCTTTCCTTTTTGGTCTTCTCTGATGGCATGCTAAGATGCTAAGATACAGAAAAATGGTCATTTCAAAGGAAACTACATAATATTGTTCAATATCTGGACACTATGAAGTGAGCTTTGCTATGGAGAAGAGATTGAAATGTTTGCCTCGAAAAAAAGACTTTTAATGTGTGTGACACTGGGAACGTACAGCCACTCCTAGACCATGAAGAGGAGGGCATGGCTCTTAGCCAGACGAGGTGCTTTTACTTTCTCACATTTTAGGAACATCTTCCTGAACAAAGCAATGTGTCGGTATATTCTGACAGATATAGAAAGAATATTAACCCCTTCAGACCACTAGACTAACTCTGACTATTCCTGGCATTTCTAGACCTCTAAAATATTTTCGGGGCCCTGGTTTCACAGTGGTTAATGGCTGGACTGCTAACCAAAAGGTCAGCAGTTTGAATCTACCAGTGGTGCCTTGGCAAGCCTGTGGGGAAGTTCTACTCTGTCCTATAGGGTCTCTATGAGTCAGCATCAACTGAAAAGCAATGGGTTTTATGTTCTGAAATGTGTTCTTTCTTGCATTGTCATCCATTTATTTAAAGATCCACTATTACTATGCCCAAGCTCAACACTAGAAAGGCAAAGTTCACAAGGAACTAGCAATCCAGTAAGGAAGGCATAAGGGAATACCCAAGGTTATTGTGCAGTATGAAAAGTCATGTACAAGGTGCTCAGGGAGGCTAGAAGGGCTTCTGAATCAGTGTGGGGCATGGCAGGGAGAGCTTCCAAGACAAATCATCACTTAAGCTGACCTGACATGTAAGTTAAAGAACGGTAGACTCTATGTGGAAGTGTGACACTGAAGACAGTTTAAAAGACAAAGAGGAGGAGGAGAATTTGTCAGCTGCTCCCATATCCCCAGTAATAACTTGCTCTTAAGAAGACCAGTCATCTCTCATTTGCTGCAGGTATCTCCATGAAGCATGAGGAGATGAGCTCACTCAAGCAGATTTGGTTAGCAATGCACGCAGCTGTTTCATGGATTGGATTGTGTCACCTCCCCCCCACCCCCGATAGCAATTTGGCTGGGCCATGATTCCCAGTATTGTGTGGTTGTCTCCTGTTTTGTGATTTCCCCAAGTTTTAAATTGTAATCTCTGCCTGAGGTTAACAGGGCAATATTGGATTATATTAAAGAGGATTAGGATGGGACTGTCACACCCTTACTAAGGTCATTTTCCTGATCCAAAGTAAAGGAAATTTCCCTGGCATGTGGCTTGCAAAATTTTTTATTCTTGTATCCTACAAGAGATAAAATGAAAGGGAAGCAAGCAGAGAGCGGGGGACCTCTTACCACCAAGAAAGCAATGTTGGGAGCAGAGGGTGTCCACTGGATTTGAAGTTCCTGTGCTGAGATGTTCCCAGACCAAGGAAAGATTGATGCAGGACAACGACCTTCCTCCAGAGCCAACAAAGTGAGAAAGACTGCCCCTGGAACTGATGCCTTGAATTTGGACTTGTGGCCTTCTGGACTGTGAGAGAATAAATTTCTCTTTGTTGAAGCCATCCACTTGTGGCTCCATCCACAAACTGCAAAGAACTGAAAAACTGACTCACAAGGGCTTCATCAATACACCTATTACATGTTTACTTAACAGAAAGTTGGGAGCTTGGCTGTTCAAGGATGTTCAGCTGCTCAACCATGTCTTTGTCCTTATTTCAGTGTCTTTCTTTTTCCTATGCCACCAACAAATGTTTGTCTTCATGGTTTTTGCCTTGGTGTTCAGGGCTCCAAGTCTAAGTACCACATCAGTACCACTGACAGGAAAGACAGTGCAGAGCTCATGCTTTCTCTAGTGAAGCTCTGTCTTTTTACTGGAGAAGGGATAGCACACCTTCTCCCACTCTCCAGAAGGGAGGCAGCTGGATGAGGTGAGCTGGGATGGGCTGCTGTTGGTATCAACAACAGGGTCTGCAACCCTTCAGTTTTAAACATGCAGATAACAGTGGGAGGCCAATCAGTTAGTTATACAAAAGATACTTTCAGCTTACATGTTCCAGCTCTAGAACACGTCAAAGCATGATGTAGTAGATCTGTGGTATGCTGCTCAAGTCTTCTTTTATGAAGATTCATTGACCTTAGCTGCTGGGAGTGCTGCTGAGGGTCAGCCACTGCCTTAGCTGCCAAGAGGTGCCTTGTCCCAGGCTTACCTCCAATGTCTGATCCATGTATTTTATAAAAACCTGGAGCCTTCGTTCCACTATCTCAGCCCCAACCTTCCTGGAAGCGTTGGCACACAGTATCGCAGCTCCACTTCTCTCCTGATTCAACTTCCTTTCTCTTTCTTCCACAGGTGTTGATCCCAGGGCACCTCTGAGTATCTTCAGCTCCAAGTTCATCCCCAGGGAACCTGAGCTGCAACCCAGAATTATTACTGTGGGTTCCTGAAGTGGCAGTCTGGGTACGAGTGCACTGTTCTGGGAGAGAGTTCTGTGGCTTTGTGAACAACAGGTTCTGTGATGTGGGGATGGTAATGTGTCTTGGTAAGGACAGGCATGTATAATGCTCGTGTTTTAAGCTGCAAGAAAGGATTTACTGCATGGGCCTCTGATGGGCTTGGGGACAGAGATGGAAAAGAAGGAAAGGGTGAGATGTTCCAGCAAGAGTCTGAACTAATACCAGTTGCCGTCAAGTGAACCTTAGCCCATGGTGATCACATGTGCATCCAAGTAAAACTGTGCTCCACTCAGTTTTCAATAGCTGTGTTTTCAGCAGGTCACCAATCCTTTCTTTTGAGACCTCTGAGTGGATTCAAACATACATTAGGTTCAGTTAGCAACTGAACTCGGTAACTATTTGTGTCACCCGAGACCTAACAGTCTTAAAGGGCACAGTACGTGACGCAAAACATAGGTACGTATTCCTCCTCCTTAGAATCTATTGTTTTCTTAAACTATTGCAGAGCTATGTAACTACATATTTTATATTTCCTGCTGACTCTTTCAGTACTTCGTCAGACTGTGTTAATTTTCAGTGAAAGGAAATAAGAAATGTACTTTCCTTAATCTAGGATACAAAACTATCAGGTTTTTGCTATGATGGAGCAAATTTTGAAAACAGGAAGCAACAGCAAGGAGGTTGATGAGAATGGCTAGGGGAGGAAGGAGCATGAGTAGTGAGTCCTGCCCAGACCTTGCATAGCCTATTTCTCTTCAATTTTTTCCTGCCTGGAAGGTTGGGAAGGTAGAGGCCACTTTTGGCATATGACTGCTTGTCCTTGAGCTAAATTAGTTCTGGACTTTTGTTTTCAAAGTTAAGATATTTTGGGCTGTGTAAGAATGGTAAGAAATGCATGTTCCCTTTCTCCAGGAACTGCTGCAAGCCCTGTTTTTGCTTAACTTCTTGGAAAGCCAACCTTGCAGCTATGAGGCATGAGGCCTTGTGCATGGCAATGCTCCCTGAATTCAGCCTGGAGCACTGCTATGGTAATACACCTGTTTTAGTCAGCTAGGGCTGCTCTAACAGAAATACCACAGAGTGGATGGCTTTAACAAAGAAAGATTTATTCTTACACAGTCCGGTAGGTTGCAAGTCCATATTCAGAGTGTCCGCTCCAGGGAAAGACTTTCCCCTTGACGGCTCTGGAGGAAAGTCCGGTATTGCATCAGTCATTGTCCAGGGAGTGTCCTAACGCAAGAACCTCTGGTCTGAACGACGCGCTCTGCTCCCGGTGCTGCTTGCTTGATGGTAGGTAGGTTCTCAAATTGTCCTTGGTTCTTTTTCCTTTTATTCCTTGCAAGCTAAAAGCATTAAGGGTGGGGCAAGCCATACTCCAGGGAAACTTCCCCCATAGCAGGAATTTACAGCCCCACCCTAATCCTTTAACATACAGGTTAGCAAAACCACACAATGGAGGACATTTCCAAGATACTGGGAACCATATCCCAGCCACATGGCTGCACACATTTTTGGGGGGACACAATTCAAACCATGACAACACCAGAGGCAACTCCAGAGACACATTTGAGCAAGGTGGGGCCTGCACATTTGAGAATGAGGGGCGCACCCCAACACAGAGAGCATGGAGCACGAAAGAATACCTGGTTTCCAGTATTCTTCCCTTGTCCTGTGCTCTGCCAGGGAGTGGCAGAGTGCTACATGACTGTGTGGCCAAGTTGACATGGTCATAGAACAAGGCTGTGGTGAGGGGCTGGCTATCCTGGCAGGGGACAGAGGGGCTGGTCCAGGAACTGCTTGGCCTTGGGAGAGCAACAGTTCAGGAGGATTTAGGAGAGGCTTCCTGATAGTGGGAGTTCCACAGTGGTACAAACAGTTAGCTCTCTTGGCTACTAACTAAAAGGCACCTTAGAAGAAAAGCCTGGAGATGTGCTTCTGAAAAAGCAGTCATTAAAAATCCTTCGGGACACAGTTCTACTCTGACACTCATGGGGCCACCAGGAGTGGGAGATGACTTGTTGGCCAGTTGGCCTGACAGAAGGACAAAGAGCCAAAGCTCTGTTCTGAGCCCTCCTACCTGTAGGCTGTTGGGCACATTTATTAGTATAGACCCCCCAAACCAAACCCATTGCTGCTAAGTCAATTCTGACTCATATGAGCCATTACAAATGGGTATCCTAAGTTTGTATCATTGATTCATGCAGCCTACAACAGATGTGGATATTATCAGAGGTTACGGGATACTAGTTACAATTGGCTCTGGGACTGGACGTCACCTATAGTTCAGTGGCAGAAACATTTTTGCAGAGACAATTCAAGACAATTGTACTGAACAGATGGGTCTAGCAGGGCAACTAGGGGAATGTGGAGGGAGCAGCTTTAAGGCCAGACTGGCCTGGGTTCTTATTGTGCTGTTACTGACCAGTTGGGTGACCTTAGATGAGTTACATAGGATTTTGGGGTCTGTTTTCTTAACAATGAGAAATTCAGGCAGTACAGTGGTTAAGCACTTAGCTACTAACCAAAAGGTTGGCAGTCTGAGCCTGCTTACTGCTCCATGGGAGAAACATACGACAGTCCCCTTCTGTAAAGAAGAAATTGTATACAGCAGTTCTACCCTGTCCTGTAGACTTGCTATGACTTGAAACTGACTTGATGGTAATTGGTTGGGTTGGCTTTTTTTTTTTAAATCAATAAAAGAGAACTGTTAGTCCCTTCCAATTCTATGTCAGCCCTCAGTTCCAGTGACCTCCTTCCAGCCCAGGGAGTGAGTCTGTGGTTTCTCCTTCAGTTTCCCCTGCCTTACCCTGTTCACTGACAAATGCTTGAGCCGGGACCTCTGGAAGGACGGAAAAGGTTGACTTTATCTCTAAGATCTGCTAGCTTCATCTCGGAGGGTCTGGTGTACAGTGCTCAGGAAATGTTCATGTGCTAGAATGAAGGCTAATCGAGTCTGCAGAGAGAGTCTTACCTGCTTTCTGTATCTAGAAATGCACGGCAGGGATTTAAGTCTTCCCAAAAGAGCTCTTGCACCTAGTTTAATGGTAGCTGCGGGGATGAAATGAGAGTGGTAGATGTGTGCCTCCTCACCGGTGTTGATGTTATTCCAGAATCTCAATGATTCTGAAGGCTACATTTAAAAAGTCTTTTCAGGGCTGATTTGCCTTATTGCAGTGTCTCCAGAATCACTGGCAAGTTGTGGAGACTTGTTTGCAGGAGCCCAACAGAGTCCTTTTTCTGCCTGTGAGGGAGCCTCCAGGTAGAGAAGGGCTGAATGAGGGGCTGAGGATGTTTAGAGGTTCTGTTCGTAAGTCAGTGGTAGTTCCTGGTCAAGTCACTCAGTCAAGTCACTTGACTTCCGTTCTCCTTTGGGGGTTTTCCGAGACTATTTCTCCACATGGCAGATAAAATCTCTGATCCTCTTCCGCAAGACCCACTTCAGTCAAGTTGATTCAGACTCATAGCCACCCTACAGGACAGAATAGAACTGCTCCATAGAGTTTCCAAGGAGTCCCTGGAAAATTTGAATTGCTATCTTTTGGTTAGCAGATGTAGCACTTACCCACCAGCAACCAGAGTTTCAGGAATGTGGCTGTCTTCCTGAAACATCTTTTGTTTTTGGTGTACAAAAGGACTGCACCCACAAGATCAGGAGTTGACGACTCAGTTCTTTGTGTAAACTTCACATTTCTAATTCTGCAGAAGACTTGTGGAAGGTGCATTTACTTTATCAGGTGACCTACTAGAGCACATTGTCGAGCCTCTAGATGTCACAAATGGAGAAAGCAAGGCCAGAAGACTGAGGAGGGCACCATCTTGGACATGCTAGAACCCACGCCTAATTCTCCTGGAGTCCTTCTTCCTGGGATTTCCTCCCTGGCAGCCCTTGACCTGTCTAAACCCTTCTCACTAGTCCTGGCTCAGTTTAGAGTCAAACGATTCTGGGCAATCCCTCTCCCTCTATGGAGGGGAATCTTCCAGGTGTCCCTTGTGCAGCTTGGGCTTTGTGTATCATGCACTTAGCACCTGTGTCATCATTACGTACTTCATGTACACAGCCGCTCACTACAATGCCATCTGCAGGAAGGAAAGTTAGCTTTGCTCCCCTGGGAACATAATAATGACACTCGTCTCACGAGTGAACTAGTTGCGCAGGAATCAGGACTTGAACCTGCCTCCCCCGGTTCTCTTCCCCTGCCCCAGAGACAGCCAAGCCAAGTGCCGTCGAGTCGGAGAGGCAGTGACCCTCAAAAACTCCCAAGAGTCGGGGTGTTGCACGGCTGTTACAATTTCATTTTCCCAGCTTGCCAAGCGACTAGTGACCAGGGTGCAGGCAGCCCTGTGGGCGGGCCAAGCCCTCGGTCACTGCGTGGCCTTCTTTGTTCCGGGAGAAGCCAGGAAGGCCTGCCTGGCGGCGGCGGCGGTGGCAGCGGCGGTGGCAGCGGCGGCGGGGCGGGCGCCCAGACGGGAGCCGCTGTGGCTATTGCCCGCGCCGCCTCGAGGGGGCCCTGCGACGTGCGCGGGCGGCGAGACGGAGAAGCAGCCGGCGCGGCGCGCTCAGCTCTCCCTGCGCGGCGGGCCAGCCTGCGGGCCATCGTGCTGGACTGAGCGCTGCTCCAGGCTCAGGTATTGCCCGTGGCGCGGACGGTGGGCGCGGGGCAGGCGCGCTGCGGGTAGCCACGGTCAGCCGCCCTCTTTGTTTGGGGCGTGCGGTCCGCGCCCTGGACGAGCGCCAGACGGTGCTCGGGGCACGGATAGCGCGCTCGGGGCATGGGGACTGGGGTTCCCTACGCCGGAGCAGGGGACTGGCACGGGGACCGGGGCTTGGGGTCCAGGTCCCTGCGCCGCGGGCCCGCCTGGAATCGCCAGCCGTGCTCGGAGCCCTGTGGACTTCGCTCCTGGAGGACGGCCGGAGCTCTGGGCGGTGGAATCCGGTCCGACTGCCACCGGGGAACCGCAGCCCTGCTCCCGCTCTTTCCAGCAGAGCCCCGGCCGCGTCAGCGTCTCTGTCTGATTTTTCCTGCGCTGGTATGGGAAGGCGTGGGGGAAGGGTGCGGTGGGGGAGGAAGTGGACTGGAGTGGGAGAAGAGAAAGGGGCTGCGTCCGGCGCTGGAGGCCACCTGTGGCACGTGCTTTCTGGCACGCGGGCTCCTCGGCTGGCAAGCAGAAGAGCCGCCCGCCCTGGGGTCTCTGAGGAGGCGGTGAAGGGGGCTTCAGGAGTCCCTTGCTTGAGGTGATTTGAAACTCTGTGTGGCTGCAAGAAACTAATTACCTCAGCTCTGATTCTCACTAAAATGCAAGCAGGTGACCTTGGACTCACCAACTTGGCAATAAAAAAACAAAAACAACAAACACTTGGGGTGGGAGGTGAACAGACAGCACTGTTGAGAGGGTTCATGGTGTGCACAGAAGCCGCTCAGGCTGATAGCGGGGACGCCTGCACACTTTGATCATCCCGAAAATCCCTCCCGTTTATCTCTTAGCATGTTATGAAAAGTGTAAAGGCAAAAAGTTAGAAACTTCCATGAAAACTGAACTTGTTGACAACCTGGTGTATTTCCTTCAGGCTTTTCGTCTGTGTATATTGTTTTTTCTAAAAGTACTGCAGTTGTTTACCTTTCGAGTGATATCTGCAAGTCCTTGTAATTTTCGTTGGTCCTTCTTTCAGGACTTAAAAAACAAACAAAAAAAAACACTTCTGTAGTGTTGATTCCGACTCAGTGACCCTATATAACAGAGTAGAACTGCCCCATAGAATTTCCAAGAAGCACTTGGTTTTGGTTAGCAGCCATAGCACATACCACGATGCCACTAGGGTTTCAGGACTGGGAGGTTATAGTGTTACAGTATTTTTAAAAAGGCTTCTCTGTGCCAAGACCTTAAGGGTCCCAGGTGGGGCGTAGTGGGGCACGTTATAGTGGACTTGCCGACCTAGAAGCTGGAGGTGGGCAAGATCTGGTCTCAAAGAACCACGTGCGAATAGTCCAGGGGTGGTGGGCAGCCGCCTAAACCTTTCTTGTGGGAAGCCAGTCCCAAGAACTACTGGACTCAGTGACCACATGGTTATAGTAATGGCAACTGCCAGTACCTCTAGTGTGTTTAATTGTGCTGAGCACAGAGTGCCCCGTGTTTGACAAGCATCCATGTATTTCACCCCTGGAGGGAGTTGGGATTGTTGCCCTGTTGAGAGGTAGTGGGGCAGCCTGGGATCACAGCCCAGGACTGGATTTGGATGCCCTACTGGTGGCTGCTGCATTTCAACATTGGTAAGATTCTAATGCGTGTCCTGGGAGCAGATTCCTCAGCTGTGCCTGCCAGAGCCATTAGCAGCAACAAATAAATTGTTTCTTTAAAAACCACCAAGAAGATAGAAACAGTAGTAGCAGGAAACTGTGGTGTGGGGAGTGCTAATAGACTGGTTTTTGCAAGGCAGTACCATGGAACCTCACACTTTTAAATTCATAAACTTTGAAATTTCTTGCATTCTGTGGGACTATAAAGGGCAAAGCCCTGGTAGTGCAGTGGTTAAGCACTACGTCGAGCTACTGCGGGACTGGCAGTTTGACTTCACTAGCCTCCTTGAAAACCTTATGGGACACTTATACTCTGTCCTGTGGGTGATTGGAATTGACTCCGGTACAAGAGGTTTTTCTTCTTTCTCTATAAAAGAGCAAGGTCAAGATATGTCCCCTTTGCTGTTGGGGTGTGGGGAGGAATAATCCTGACCAGAAGAGGAGGCAATAGGACAAAAGCAGTGAATGAATGGTGCTAAGAGGGAAAATGACTGAAGTACTACCTGCAATTGCAGCTCCTATCTGCCTAGGGTTTTGTACAAGGACTCATTTTACAAATGAGTAAAGCCCCAGTACAAAACACAGAATGGTTAGAGAGGGACCTCAACCAGAAAGCAGTCTTCATTCAGCCTCTAAGGGAAAAACCTTTTATTCTGTCACCCAGGCCCCAGGGAATTAACTTTCCTGCACAGAAGGTTCAGTAAGTTCCCGGAAGAAAAGGATACAAAGGGAACCAGTCAGCCTCTCCCTGGCAGAAGGTTACTTTGTATGTCAGAATACAGTTGCTGGCTGAACACATTAAAAGTGTGGATTTCTAAGGCAGAGGTCCTAAGTGAAGGAGGGGTCCGCTGGGTGCAGTGAGGCTGGGTCTGCTGAGTAACCTCCTGGCAGCAATAGCTGGGATGTGGGTGGAGTCTGGGTGAAACTCTCTAGGAAGCCTTACAGACCTTGGGTACGTGTAGGACCCAGGTAAGTCTGGGGTCGTTGACTAACCCAGATCCCTGTAAGCAGTGACTAGAGTGACCTAGAGCCATCGCTGTACCCAGAGGTCTTTGCAGTCGTCCACAGTTGATCCCAAATGAGATATTCTGGTTAATTCGGCTAATTAAACAGGAATCTGGTTAAATCAAAGTTAGTTGTTTGTTCCCCGTGGTTGACAAGCGTGTTGGAACAACCAATGTTTTCTGCATTTTTTGTGGGTGTAGACCTTCTGTGGATGCAGTGGTGGTGTAGTGGTTAAGCACTATGTCAGCTCACTAAACGATCAGCAGCTTAAATCTGCCAGATGCTCCTTGGAAACTGTGGTGCAGTTCTACTCTGACCTATAGGGCTGCTATGAGTCAGGATCGACTCAACAGCAATGGCTGTTTTGGGTTTGGCTGTAGTCTAAGTACTGTTCTCGGTGCTTAGATACACTTACATCTTTTAATTCTAATGGCAGAACATTGAGGTGATGTTTGTGGCCTTATCTTTTCTGGAATCTCCGTGTTCCCAGAGTAGTAGAGCTGGTATCTAACAGCAGGACTGGGAGCTTGTAGTATTAGTTTTAAAAAGGCTGCCTTTAAGATGCCAAGACAATAAACAATACTTACAACTAAAATGCTACTGAAAGTGAGTTAACTTCTACTGGAGTCAGAGAATATTTTTGAACCTTATGTTGAGTCTCAAGCGACAGGCTGGTTTATCACTACACAGCGAAGCTAGGGGTAGGGAAATTTATTTTCTTTGATACTTGCCTATGTCTTACAAAAGCAGGAAACTAAAATCAGTTTCTTGAACTTTCCTATTTGAATTCTGTATACGGGAACTATGTTGGATGTGTATCCAGCATTGATATATGACGCATAGTGTGGATCTCAGAATCAAGCTCAAATTGGCATCCCTGAGTCCAGGATGCCCTTGGAGCAGGCCCTTCTTAGGACCTGGAATTCTCCCATTACTGAGCGTACCAGAGTTCCCCTCTATTCTTTATACTTTCTGGTGATATCTAAGCTCCCACTGTGTGCCAGGCCCTGTGTGGTATAGCCAGTTCTCTTACCTGGTGCTCTAGACCACCCTTGGGGTTGCCTCTGTCAAACAGGAGGGAGGAGGCAAGAGATCACTAGTGCATGTTGCTGTCTAGTTTGGGGATAGTTAATGGGCCTCAGAGTGCCGCACCGTGTCATGGAGGCAGCAGATACTGACCCCTTGTTGCTGTTGGTAGGTGCTCCTGAATCAGTTCTGACTCATAGTGATCCTGTGTATCGTAGAATGAAACACCCTGAGGTGCTGTACCATCCTCACAATTGATTTGCTTGAGCTCAATTGTTGCAGCCACTGTGTTAGTCCAGTGTGCAGCCACTACCTGTCAGTCAGTGAACTCTTATTTGTTTCTATGATGCTGAACAAGCTTAACAGACCCTCTAGGCCATTTAAAAAAACTTTAAAGAAAGTAGTGGTGCAGTAGTAGTATATTTGTCCCAAATGGGTAGAATTAATTAAATCTTGCATCTAAGGAGTCCATTTCAGTGACTGGAAAAATTCCCTTGGGTGGAACAGACCTTCAACATGCCGGGGAGCTCGCAAAGGTACCAGTTTCAGGAGAGAAGCTCTCTCCTTTGTCTGTGTCTCTGTGAGCCTTTGTCGATACACCTGTAGGCTCAGCAGGCAGTCCTTGGAGCCTTATGCAGCTGTTTTCTGCTACTAGCCTGGTAGCTTTGCCAAGAATATTTTTCTGTTAGTTGCCCTTGGGTCATCCTACAACTCCTGGCGACCTCAATGCCAATAGGATCAGACTGTTGTGATCTGTAGGGTTTTTATTGGCTGATTTTCAGAAGTAGATTGCCAGGTGTTTCTTCCTACTCTGTCTTACTCTGGATTCTTGGCTGAGATTTGTTCAGCTTCAGAGCAACATGCAAGCCTCCCCTGACAGGTGGTGGCTGTTCAGGAGGTACATTGGTCAGGAGTCAGACCTGGGTCTCCATTATGGAAGGAGTGAAGTCTGTTACTAGATCAGAGCCTGTGAGGGATAGAGGTGGTGTTGGGTCGGACACTGGATTTAAATCCAGGTCAGCCTGCCAAGTTGGGGTCTGCTGTGGCATTTGATAGCAAGCTTAGGCCAATGGCCTCCAGCATCCTGCAGGAGGTGGCGCCTGTCCTAACTCTGTACCCACTGAGGGAAGCGATGGCTTTGTGAGTTTCTGGAATGTTTCGTATCTGATCCACAACTGGCAGGTGCTCCAGCCATGGCCACTTCCTTAGACACTGAAGCCTGCCCTATACTTCTCTTCCTTCCTCCATCAGTTCCAGTTTAGGGTAAGTGTTTAAGCTGCATCCGTTTCCTCTTCCTCTTTTCCTGTGAGAGATAGTAACAGTCAATAAAGCCCTGGTGACTCTGGTAAGAGCTACTTCAAGCTAAAGCTGCTAACCAAAAGGTTGGCAGTTCGAATTCACTATCTGCTCTGTGAAAACCCTATGGGACAGTTTTTCTTTGTTCTGTAGGGTCACTATGAGTTGGAATTGACTCCAGGGCAAGTTTTTGTTTTTTAACTGATTTTGGTATACCCTTTGCAGGCCTGGCTTTATTTTTTATTTCAAAATGATAGGCAGTGTCTTTTGGAATCCCTCTTTGAACTGCCTGGTACGTGCTAATGACAGTGGCCTTCTGACAGTGTGCCAGGTGGCTCAGTCCCGCCTTACTGCCCAGGCCTCCCCTATGGCACCTGGAACACTGGTAGGGGGCCTACACTGGTAGGGGGACTAAACGGGCATGGTGCTTCTGATGGCAGCAGAGTGTGACTTGGTGCCTTTTTGTGCAGATCTTATGAAACTGATTATGAAAAATAAAAACAAATCTCTGAAATTTTGAATGTAAAAGAATGAAGTATTTGCATTAGTTTAAGAAACCTGTTCTCTTAGGAAGTGACTGTGGCCAAGTATGGCCTACTTTTTACAGGTGGGACGCTGAACCCATTGCCATCAGGTCGGTTTTAACTCCTAGCAACCCTGTATGGTTTCAAAGGAATGCCTAGTGGATTCAAACTGCTGACCTTTTGGTAGCACCTAATCACCTAACCACTACCACCGGGGTTTCTGCAGGAGATACAGGGTGGTGCATAAGGCCCTCGGGAAGTGGATTGTTTCACACCTGAGGTTTCAGGCGTCCTGTGCTGTTGCCCCATTGTGCTGGAACACACCTACCTGCAGTGCACTGATTTTACCACACTTTATACATCTGAGAGCTTTCTAATAAATGCAGCATGCCCACATCTGGCCGGCCACGTCAGCCCTGGGGCTGTGCTGGGCCATTAGTGAGGGTCTGCGTAATGTACACATTCCTCCTGGAGCCACCAGGGCTCCTGCTATAATGCACAAAAAGCCACGATTGATTGGGTCCTGCTGGCATTCCTCTCCACTTTGTAATCCATCACCTCTCTTCAGTATTTCCCTGAGCATTTAGCCCTCTCACGGTTGGTTGTTTTGGACATAGATCAAAGACACATTCCAGCAAGAAGTGGAGTGGTGTGAGGAAAAGAAGCTGGGCTTTGGCGTCACTCAGACTTGGGTAAAACTCTGTGGCCCTAGCCACATTCCTGCAACTTGCCGAGTCCCCTGCTACCCTGCAGCCCCTGGGGACGCTGTGGTGGGCTCAGGGAAGGACATTTGCAAATTCGGTGCTCCCCCCAGGGTTATTTTGTGTGGCTGATGAGTTGGAGCTGTGCATTTGTGGGGTCGTCTGAGGAACTGGACAGTGGATAGGGTGACTCCTATGTGGCTGCAGGTTCCAGTGCTTTCCGTGGTCTTGCTGTATTTCCACAGCCTGAGGGCCTGAAAAGCAGATTCTTCTGGTGGAAGCATCATTTCCCCATTCTTGTTGGTGCTATCTGATTATCCTAGGGGTACAAGCTCTGTGATAATAGCTTTGAAGTAACGGCTTTTCAGAGGCAAGAAGTGACAGATTGTCCTGACAATCCCTGGTACAGGTATATTTTCAAGTCAGCTCTTCTGGATAAATCTAAAGAGCCAGTGGCCAGTTGGAGGAAGGAGAGGCAACTGATGAGTCCATGCTTTGACTAGGTGAGGAGCAGGAGGGGGCTGAAAGGAACTCAACTGCTTGGGGGATATCTATTTCTCTCATCATGAGCAGATAAGTCATCCCTAATGGTGGTGTAGTGGTTTAGTGCCGTGATTGGTAACCAAAAGATCAGCCAATCACATCTACCAGGAGCTCCTTGGAAACTGTGGGGCAGCTCTACTCTGTCCTGTAGGGTCACTATGAATTGTAATGGACTCAGTGGTGGTAGTTTGTTTATTTAAAATTGCTGGAGGTATATGGGAGGTTCCCAAGTAAAGGAAATGTCCTAAATCACTTTTTCAGTTCCTGAATCTTTTTCTGCAACACAGTTTTCTTATTATTCTGTTTTTCCATGGAAAATGTACTCATTATGGGGTTGAAAGGATGGAAAAATACTAGACCAGCAGGAATTTTTTTCTTCCAGTGTTGCCACTCAAGAGACTAATTTGTATGGGGGATATATTTTCTATGCTATTTGAGTTAGGGTCAGAATCGACTCAATGGCAGTTGGTTTTTAATTTTACCAAGTAGAACTCATAGATACTGTTTTGCACTCAATGTGGCAGTGTATAATTTTCCAGTTTGTAAATAACTCTTCATGAGCACATGTTCTGATGATAGTCTAATACTCTACTTCATGGTTGTGGGGAAATGCTGGTGGTGTAGTAGTTGCAAGCTACAGCCACTGATCATCAAGGTCGACCGTTTGAATGTAGCGTAACATACTAAAGCATTTTCCTTTTGTCATTTATATTCTGGTCCCACGGTACCATTCCCTTTCTGCCTATCTACAGTTGTTTTTTTTTTTTTTTTTTTGGTTTGTTTTTTTACTATTTGAGACAGGTTTGTCTGAACATCCTTGTACAAATCTTTGGGTAATTCCTAGTGTTACCCTTGGAAGAATTTCCAGCAGGCCGATCCAGGTGGAAAACTGGATGCTTTTTGAAGCTCTTGACACATTTGGGTCAGATTGTAGCTGAGAGGAGGTATGCTTCTTGGATCCTTGCAGTGTGCATCAGTGTCCTCAGACTCTAGGCTGAGCTGGAGCCCATGGGGAAACCAGGCACACAGGAAAAGGAAGAGGGTGCCCTCTGACCGAGGTGCACTGACAGATTGTGTAAACTTCGTGATTAATGGAATGAGAAGGCAGGAAGAATGTCTGTCATTTTTTTTAAAAAAGCCTTCAGGGTTCCTTGGTTTTATTTCCAATTAAAAGGGTCTTATTTTGTTTTTGGAGAATGGTTTCAATTTGGATAAATGATTCTGTCTGGGAACTGCATGCCAGAATCCGTGATATACGAGTGCAATTATACAGAGTTTCCTGACGAAGCAGCACAAATGAGCCTCACTTTGGCTCATCCTTGGGTAAATGGGAGTTTGAAGTAGCCACACTGCTGGGATGAGACTTTCTCATGAGCCAGTTTGTAAGCTTTTCTATTCAGTAAATTAAACGTGTTGGGGACCAGCAACATCCATAGACAGTCTAGCTTGAAATGCTTACACATTTGACACTGTTAGTTTTTAACCTTTAAGACTGTGTTCACAATTTTAAGTCAGGAATGTAAACAAGTGAGGCATTTTTTTTTTTTAACCCCCTGAACATGTTGGTCCAGAATGGCCAGAATCTTTTGCAGAATCTGTCAGACTAGGAGTTGGGCTTGCAGGCCTAAGGAGGAGGGAGGCTCGTGCTTTATGAGATGTTTGTGGAGGCTCTCTGGCCAGGAGTAGGCTCAGGCCCCAGGGAGAGGACTGAAGGCTTTTTTACGTAGGAGTTGAGATGGGGCTTCTTTTGAAGGCGAGGTTTGAACTGATGCAGGTTGGGGGTGAAATCCTAGGCCCTCTTGGACAAGGAGTGGTTCTCCATCAGGAACTGTGGGATGGAGCCCTTGGGTGTGAATGTGCTTGGTGGGCCCAGGAGCAGCAAAGAAGATTCGAGGAAGTATGAAGGGATATGAAAAGATAATAAGCCCTGGGGGCACAGTGGTTAAGAAGAACTTGACTGCTACCAAAATGCCAGCGGTTTGAATCCACCAGTTGCTCCTTGGAAGCCCTATGGGGCGGTTCTACCCTGTCCTGTAGGGTTGCTTTGAGTCAGAATTGACTGGACAGCAACAAATTTGGTTTTTGATTTTAAACCAGGAAAGCTGAGGCCTTAAATCTTTAACAGCTGATAATGACAAGATAAATCGGCCACCCATGTTAACGATGAACATAAGCTGGGAATATGATAAGCAGGAGGAAGTCAGTACATGATAATGCAGTGATGATTTCTAGACGTGAAAATGTCTGCGTATTCATTGACAAACAGCCACCAGGAATCCGCTCAGTTTTCCAGTTGTCCTGGGTGAAAGCAGAGGGGTAGATGAGGCCAGAGGAAACTTTATTTATTTAATATTTAGGTGAAAGTGTACAATCCAGATCAGTTTGCCATATGAAACCTTGCTCACACACTGCTATGCAGCGCTAACTGCTGTCCTCTCAACCCCCCATAAGAGCAAACTTTTCCTTTCCACCCTGTACTTCCCATTTCCAGTAAACCATCTTGTCCACCTCCACCCTCTCATCTTGCCTCTAGGTCTGACAATTAAGTCTGCAAACTTAGTTGTTGTAAGTGCTACATATCTCATTGCTGAATAATCACTACAGTCACCTTTGAAATAATCCCTCTGAGAAGCAAGGCACTGATGCCAGCTCCTAGTCCACCCCTCCGAGCAATTTTGTAACCCTTTCTGGAATGACCATTGTGCACAGTGGCACTGTGGAAAGTTTGAGAACTTAATTATATAGTTGTCGTAGGGCAGCGTTTAGCCAGCAAATGAATACTGTATTGGAACACTCCTTCCTCACCTGATCTGCCCCTAATGACTAATTTACTCAAAGATAAAGGAAATATTGAAAGGGGGACATTTAGAGGGCATTCAGGACATCAAGGGTAACATGGTGACAGCTCTGATGGCCATTCCAGAAAGAGTTCCAAAATTGCTTTGGAGGGTGGGCTAGGTGCTGCTGGCGCTGGTGCATGGCTTCTCAAGGAGAGTACTTCAGAGGTGACTGTGGTGCTATTCAACAATGAGGTATATAGCACTTTTTCTAGGATGGGCTTGCTAAGTTAATTGGCAGTCCTTGCATTTAAGCGAAGAGGCACATTCTTTACCAGCATCTCTCTGTGTCTTATAGCCCAGTCCAGTGTTTGTCTTAAGAGTTGGCTTTGGTACTGGGTTCAACTTTGGGCTAACAGAGAATGTGGGGGCCACATCCTCAGGGGACCCACAAGTCTGACAGACTGTCAAGTGTGATCTTTATATTAATAGAGTTGTAGGTCTGCACACACATTTCTCTCCTGCTAAATCAGGGACTTTGCATCATGTTCCCTGTTAGGGGAGTCATTGATGGTAACCGGGTATCATCTAGTGCATCTGATCTCATGCTGTTGTAGTCTGTGCATCATATGGCACCTGCTGTTTACCAGGCTCTTATTTTTCTGATGTCTTTGATATCCTTCATTCTCCTGTGCTCTAGGGGGATTGGGAACAGTTGATGGTACTTAGATGGCCGCTTGCCAGCTTTTAACACCCAGATGCCACTCATCAAAGTGGTATACAGAACATTTTCTTTAAAAAAAAAACAAAAAACAAAACTTAGTTATGCCAATTATCCTAGATGTTCCCTGAAACCGTGGTCCCCAGACCATTGTGGCTGCTACTCTGTCTCGCAAAATGTTGGGTTGTATTTAGAAAACCTTTTAGCTTTTGGTGTAGTCCAGTTGTGAAAAAGGAACCCGTTTCTATGCTCAGGGGTTTGGACTGTGTTTGGGCTGTGTTCCTGTAGGCTTGGTTACCTGCCTGTATTTTTAGTTACGGTGTTAAGTATTACACTTAGTTGTATGTACATTTCCACATGCTGAGTCACTATGAATTCAGGAACAGCCTGTGGGTGGAAGTGATTGGGAAAAGGTGGCTGAGATTTTTGAGAGGCTTCAGATGAATCAGAGTGGAGTTCTCAGCCTGGGCATGGCCTTTCACAGCTGGGCTTCAAGTTATTAGTTAGGGTATGTGTTCTCAAGGCATCCTCGTAGTTTGCTTTGTGGTCCATCTGTCCATCCATCCTGCCATTTGAAAGTCAAATATGGAGAGGACTAGAGAGCTGTGGAGGGGAGGGATTACTGTAGGGAGGAAGAGATAAAGTTGGTTGTGCCATTGGTGAGCTGCCACAGGTGAGTCCCTGGAAGGCTGAGGGGCAAAGGCAAGGCAGAACGAGTGCTTGAGGGAAAGTCATCTGGCAACTGCAATTTACATGACTTTTTTTTAAGAGGAGAAAACAGGTTGAAAAAGAGGAAATTGTTACAAGTCTCCAGGCATAATTAAAATGAGAGATACAGAGAGGAGGAGGGGTAGAAACTGAGGATACATTCCAGTGGGAAGGATGAGATTCCCTTAGGGAAAAAGAGAAACTTAAGAAGGAACACTTTTGGAATTGAAGGTAGTGGGAAAATTTCCAAAATAGATCAGTATGTCTCAGTGTGGTCCTTGGACCACCGACAACTATGTCACCAGAATGCTTATTGTTTTTGTCATTGTTAGTTGCCATTGAGTTGATTCCAACTCATGGTGATCCATGTGTGTCAGAGCAGAACTGTCCTCTGTAGGGTTTTCAGGACTGTGACTTTACAGAAGCGGATTGCCAGTCCTGCCTTCTGAGGTGCCTCTGGGTGGATTTGAACTGTCAACCTTTCAGTTAGTAGTTCAGCACTTGGCACCACTCAGGCACTCCAGAATACTTGTTGGTCATGTAAATGTTCCCCAGCCCATCTACTCAGAATCTACTGGGGTAGGGCTTTCAGGAAAACCAAGAATTTGTGGCTTCCCAAAGATGATATACGCTGTCTTGGAGGCAGCAAATTCACTATCTGGGTGGTGTTTGGAACATCACTCAACACTAGACTATGGAGGGTCTTGTGCTCTAGGTGTGGAATAGGCGCGGGTGGCTTATAGATTGTCTGCATTTGAAGTAACAGGGATCTTCATTATCCATCCATCTAGCCCTCTGCTTATCCATCACCCATACAAGTGTCTCATCTTTCTACGTACCTGTTCATCTACCTGTCTGTCCATTGATTCATCCATTGAGGAAGATGTCTCATGAGGAGATGGGACAAGGTGTATGGATGGATGAAAATACAGAGAAGAGCAGAGAACTGAGGGTGGGGAAGAGAATGCTGTGCTATTTAGGAGGCAGGGAAGTAGTCAGGAATGGAGTGAGCAGTCAGAGAGGGAAAGAGGGTAAGTGTGAAAACCAAAGGAGAGGTAATTTGAAGAAGCCTGGGGTGCCTCACCACAGCTTTCATGCCCCCAGGCAAGTAGATACAGTCTAAGGGAAATTAGGACAGGGTTGAGGGGTGGAGGTAGGGGTAGGGCTGAAGCATAAGAGGAGATCCCGAGGGTAGAAGTTAGAGACAGTCTGCCACAAACTTCCGAAGAGTACAGTTTGCAAAACGTAGGTGAATTTATTCCAGGTAGGCAAAATACGTAAGAATAATCCAAATTATTTTGGTGTTGTGTGCTACTGAGTTGATTCCAACTGACGGTGACCCTTTTGAGTCGGATCCGACTCGACGGCACTTGGCTTGGCTGGTAGGTCGTTATTATGGATTGAATTGTCTCCCCCCAAATGTGTATCAACTTGGCTAGGTTGTGATTCCTGTTATATAGTTGTCCCCCATTTTGTGATCTGCTGTAATTGTGTGTTGTAAATCCTTACCTCCGTGATGTTAATAAGGCATGATTAAAGGCAATTAGTTAACGAGGCAGGACCGAATCTATGAGGATTAAGTTTTCATGGATTGAAATGTGATCCCTAAAAAATCTGTAGTAGTTTGGCTGGGCCATAATTCCTGTTATTGTGTGATGTTCATCTATGTTGGAATTCCTGCCTCTGTGATGTTAATGAGGGTGGATGGGTGGCAGTTGTGTTTGTAGAGCAAGATTCAATGTGTAAGTTTGTTTTGTGGCTTGAGGCGGTCTCTTGTGATGTAAGAGGGGAGGAGCTAGCAGAGATGTTTGAGAACCTTACGCCACCAAGCAGTAGTCCTAGGAGCTGAGCACATCCTTTGGAAAGGATCAGGGTCCTTGTGCCTCAGAGGCTACCAGTCCAGGGGAAGATTGACTACAAGTACCTTTCTCCAGCCCAACAGAGAAAGACTTCCCCTGGAGCTGACACCCAGAATTCAGACTTCTGTTAAAGCAGTACCATCTAAAACAGTTGTATTTTGAGTCATTCTGTTTTGAGATTGACAGTGGAGATTGACGGAATCGTCTACCACCAATAAAGAAGACCTGGAAGCAGAGCACATCCTTTGGCTCTGGGGTCCTTGCACTGAGAAGCTCCTAGACCAGGGGGTAAATTGATGACAAAGACCTTCAGCCAGAGCCAACACAGAGAGAAAGCCTTCCCTTGGAGCTGGCACCTTTCAGCTGAACTTCCACTGGGGGAAATAAATTTTTGTTTGTTAAAGTCATCTACTTGTGGTAATTTCTGTTAAAGCGGCAATAGATAACTAAGACAGTCATTGTTAAGAGCATAGTGAACTTGAAAGCATTTTGTGAATTACCAGAGAACAGCGTAACAACTTTGAGGGATGAAATTCATATTTCTCACATTCTAGCAAAAACACATGCTTATATTTCTTTTCCTGTCTTAGATGTTTGCAAGTTTTCAGTGTTAATGACATCATGTCTGTATGATTTTCATGCAGATGTTTTTCGTAAACAGAGGTTACATCCCAGGCATTTCCCTATGTTTCTCATTATCTTCACAATTACAGGAAACCCTGGTGGCTTAGTTTTAAGTGCTACATCTGCTAACCAAAAGGTCGGCAGTTCAGATCCACCAGGTGCACCTTAGAAACTCTGTGGGGCAGTTCTACTCTGACCCCTAGGGTTGCTATGAGTTCGCAGTGGACTAGGACTCACAATTACAACTTCACTGATTTCTTCAAACTTTGTGGAGTAATGGCCATGTGTTGAACAATCATACAAGTGCTGGGAAGATTACAGCCAAAAAACATGCGCTGATGAATGAATTCTGAGTCATCACCATAGAACTGCCCCGTAGGATTTCTGAAGCTGTGATCTTTACGCAAACAGACTGTCACATCTTTCTCCTGCGGAGTGGCTGGTCGGTTCAAATGGTCCACCTCTCGGTTAACAAGCAAGAGCTTAACACTGCTCTGTGAGGGCTCCTGCTGCTGTGCTGGTTAGCTGTCAATAAATGATTCTTATTTCAGAAAGCAACCAATCAGCCCCACTGCTGCCTGCTGGCAGTATGGGTCCCCCGTGATTTTCCTGTTGCCTGCCGGTCACTTCTGTGCAGCTCATGCTGCTGTGGGTGAGATGGCGCTTGGCACAGGCCAGAGCAGTGCATGACCCAGGAGCCTCATTCCTTCTCCCGCACCCAGCTCCCAGCATCCAGGCTGGCTGCCAGCAGTTGCTGATTCCACAGAGGCAGGGTGGGGCAGACTTGGGGCAGGTCAGTTTTGCACAGTCTGTTTCAGCCATTTGCCTGCAGTGTATTCCCCAGTCCCAGGATACCTGGTGCGCAGAGCCAGCCCATGGCCACACAGAACTTGGCCCTCTGCATCTTTGGGATCATAAAGCTTGCAAAGTATTCAGCCCTGCTCCTGCTAAATTCAGCTCTGCAAGGAAAAATGTTCTAGTTGAGTTCCAGACAGACTCTGGTTTTGTGTTTCAGTGTCAGTACTAGTTTGACCAATGAGCTAGAGCTGGCAGACTTTCAGCCAACCGGAATCTCCATTGTCCTGTGTCCCCTTGACCTCCTGAGTGGACTGCCTGGTCTTTTATTGGTAGGCACTGACTGTTTCCTCTGGGCTTTGTTATTAGACTGTGCATTTGTGGACAGGGATAAGGACATCAGCTTTCCGTCTCCTTTGGTGCCAGATGGCACTGAGCAAATAGGAGGGCCTCAGCTTGGGGCTGCTGTGAGCCATTTGGCCACGCCTGTGTTTACTGTGGTGGTGGAGTGCAAAAAGAGCACGCAGTAGAGTAGCAGGTGTGCCAGTGATACAACCTGTGTAACCCTGGAACAGGCACTCGCCTTCTCTGAATTGTTGAAACTGGTGTTGATACCAAGGACTACACTGAGCAGTTAGGCATTCACAGTGACTTTGAGTATCTAAGAATTGTCATGAATGGAAATTGGGCATCATGATGACTCCTTTCATCTTTAGTTATTCACCTTTTTAATTGGTGTTGAATACAAAAGACACCAGTACCGGGGCTCTGCTTTCCCCCACACCGTTCCCCAACAGAGTGACTGAAGTATGGGAGCGGTGGGGCCTCCTGAGCCCTCCAGCTGCAAGTCCTAGCTTTGTGGCCACAGACTGTCTGGATAGAACCCTGCCTGCGGCCAGTGACCAGGCTCTTCACCTGCACATACACTCTGGGGTAGAGGAGTGCAATTTTTGTTTCTCTCCGCTTACTGAAATTTGCACTCCTCTGAGGGTAAGAACCAAGGCTACTTCACCATTTTTAATGTGATAAGAACTTGGAAGGTGCCTGGGATTAGCTTCTTGGAAGCTCTACGAAGCAGTTCTAGTCTGATCTATACGGTCACTACGAGTTGAAATTGACACGGTCACTACAAATTGAAATTGACACAAAGACAGTGGCATTTGGGCTAAAGGTTAGCACTGTAACTTGGGCAAGTGTGACATCTTTTATAGCACCGTCTTTGCACGGAGCAGAAGGGGCAGGCTGCCTTGTCTCTTGCTGAGTCCAGCCCTAACCACGCTATGGCGACAGTGAAGTCTTTGTTTCAGCCTGCAAGGAGATGGTTCCACAGGCAAATGGGCACGTTCTAAAAGTAGCTCCTGTATCAGGAGGGAGGCAGGTGTTAGATTTTTCCAAGCTTTTGTTGACTTTTCGTGGCCACTGTTTTCTTCAAGTTTTACATTGCAGCTGTAGTCCACTAACTTTCAAAGGAGAATAATTTATTCCTTATTTTACAGACCTCAGAATCTTGCCTGCGTATTTTTTTGGAAATAACCCATGTTTGAATTATCATATTATTGAAAGTTTGTTAAGTACCTGCTAGGAATGGGTGAAGGCTGGCTATTAGTTGCAAAAAGAGAGACATCACTGTAGTATTCTTTGCAGCACAAAATAATGTTCTGTTTGTGCAGAGTGGGTTTGGGGGCTTCCATGCATAATGGCAGGAATTGTTTCCTTTGTCTTCCTCTTAAATGAGTTACATTCTTGATACAGACCTACTAGCAGTGTGTAATCTCTTGTCTAATATTAAATGAAGGGTTTTTCCATATAAAAATATAGGACATAGAGCAGTCTCTTGTTGGGAAAAGTGTCTTCTCCCACTTTCTGCTGAGGATATCCAACTCATGTTCACAGATTCTCTGTCTGGGACTGGCTGCATTTAAAAACCTGGCCAGAGTTTGAAGAACTCTTTTGATCTGCTGTATAATACCCTCGATGCCTGAAAACACACCAGCTAACTGTTCAGATGAAGAAAGGATGGTATGATAGCAGATCACACTGTGAATAGTGTAGGCTTTGTTTGTCAGACCCAGTGGGAAGATAGCATGTCCGGGTACAAGTTATCTTTACATCAGCTGATCCATCTGTCATTTCTTTAGAGAGGTTGTGGCCCATCCATGGCCTATTGTTTTAGACCAGTTGGCATTTGGCCTTGGCCCTGGGTAAAGTACATGGCACAGTATCACATTGTTACAGGAACACGGTTTCCCCTATCATCAGTCTGGGTTTCCATAACATGCTGTTCTGTTTCTAGCTTAATAAAGGGGAGATTGAGCACTGTGAATTTATGAACCTCAGGCTGGTTGCTATGAGTATGATGTTGGTACTTGAGAATGGTGGAGGCACTCAGGGATGTGGCTGGCGTTTATTATTCACCACGTGTCAAGCCTCGTGCTGGGGGTTCCAGTGCTTATTCCTTTGTCCATTCATTCATTCACTCCTCTCTTCCGTGAAGCAAATTTATGGAGTGTCAGCTGTGTCCTAGATATAATTAACTAACTCGCACTAAACTCTTAAGAGACCAAGATTCAAAAGGGTGGAGTATGTTGCTCCGTATCTCAGCTCAGAAATGGCAGAGCAGGAGCTCCAGGTTACGGATGCCACTGTCTTTGTTCACTCTCTGTGTTAGGTTTGTTCTGGTGTCCCCAGTTCTGGTTTCTTCTGGTGTCCCCAGCGTAAGGATTTCAGAAAACTTTTTCACACAGCAAGGATGCCTGCTTGCTTTGGCACACTCGAGAGTCCCTAGACCCTGTGAACTCTGAGGGTTTGTTTTGAAGGATACCAGCTTTCCTTTGCCACCTTAAAAAGGTTGGCCTCAGGCACTTGGGAGCCCTTTGGGGAGCTGCTTCCCTAGAGATGACAGACGAGAAAGGCTCTGGAGTGATTCTACCCTGTAATACATGGGGTCACCAGGAGTCCAAATCAACTGGCTACAGCAACGTGTTTGATGTTTTGGTTTGTACCTGTATCTTAGTGTAAAGTGAAAAGGAGACTTTAGATGAAGCACACGCAGGCTTAGTGGATACTCACTGAAAACTTCCCAGAAAAGTAACAAGAACAAGAAAGTGTACGTTTGTATGCCAGTCACCTAGATGTGCTGTTTTAGTTTTCTCATTTTGCTGTATGTGATGTTCCTCGCTGTATGCAGTGTGGACTTCATCCCTTAATACATCAGTATGAACTTATGAAGAACAAGGACATTTCCACATCTGGCAGGACCACGAGCCCATTATCACACTAAGAAAGTACTGACAGTAACATCAGCTAAGCTCCAGGCCACATTGGCTTTTCCTGGTTATCCCCAAAGGCTTTACAGCTGTGCTTTGATCTGGTGGTGGTTTGCTGCTTTTTCTTTGTTACGTGTCTCTGCTTTGAAGTCTAGGATAGTACTTTGGGGCTGTTTATTTTATCATTGTTGTTGTTATTACTATTATTATTTCATGACACCAGTTTTTCAGAGTTAAGGCCAATTGTCTTGTCAGATGTCCCACAATCTGCATTTGTCTGATTCTTGTGAAAAGATTCAGTACAAGTATTTTTTAGCAAAACTGTCACATAGGTGTGAGGTGGAGTACCCTTGTATCATGTGAAAAGATGCGCTGTCAGTTCACCCCACTGTTGGCTGTACTGAGGTTAATCTCTAGGTCTAGCCTCCCAGATCTTTTCATTTTCTAGTCCCTTTCCCCTCTGTCCTGTTGACACTCTGTGAACATCCCGTTCCTTGCAACATTTTACCTAATGGTTTTAGCATGTCTTGGTCCATCTGGTGCTGCTATAACAAAAAGAAATGACAAGTAGATGGCTTTAAAAAAGGGAGATTAGTTTTTTCACATTCTGGTAGGCTAGAAGTCCAAAATCAGGGTGTCAGCTTGAGGGGAAGGTTTTCTCTTTCTGTCAGCTGTGGAGGAAAGGCCTTGTCTTGAGTTTTTCCCTATACCAGGAGCTTCTTTGTGCAGGAACCCTGGGTGTAAAGGATGCACTGTGCTCCCGATGCTGCTTCTGTGGTGGAAAGAGGTCCCCATGTTGCTCTGCTCCCACTCCTCTTTCATATCTCAAAAGGGATTGGCTTAAGATACTATCTTATGTTCTAGATCCATCAATGTAACTGCCACTAATCCATCTAATTAACATCACAGTGATAGGATTTACAACACATAGGAAAATCTCATCAAATGGCAGAGTGATGAATAATCACACAACACTGGGAATTGCGGCCTAACCAAGTTGGCAGATATTTTGGGGGGACACAGTTCAACCCATGACAGCATCAGAGGAGGCTGTGAAATAGTAAATCTTAACTGTTTTTTGGCAAATAATCAATAGTTAATCAGTAGCCCCTTTTGTCTGTGTAAGAAGCACTTCCCAGTCTGAAAAACAGTGTAGCGTAAGTGAAAATTTAATTTGTTGTGTTATTCCTTAACTGCTTTGATGATGTGGTGAAGCACAGATGCTTGCTTACGTGTCTTCCGTCGGATCACAAGTCTGAAATAGTGCTCAGAGGAGCTTTCAAGTAGAGTCCAGTGTAGTTATCATTGTCTCCCTGTGAAGGGACTGTGGCTGTTACTGCAGTTACTAGACGTGGCAGCTGCCCCGAACTCCCGTGCCACAGTCAGGCGCTCTTGTGCTGGCTGTGCTGACTGACACTCGGTTCTCAGTGTGGATGGCCGTGTGACCAGCGTTACAGCATTACCAGAGAACTGTTACAGATATAATCTCTTGGCTTGGCTTGGCTGGGCCCCACCCAGACCTTCTGGATCAGAACTCTAAGGTGGGGGTTGGGGACCCTCTAGAGATTTGGGATGTGCCCTCAGGTTTGAGAGCCACTTGTCTGAGGTGATTCATGTTCCAACATATAACACTAGTGCTGAAACTCTGGGGACGCTATTAATACTACAGCTTGGCTACCTTTAAGACTCAGTTTGACTTTCTACGTAATCAAACTGTCTGGTGGTTCTGCTGAAACCTTTCCACAGCCCCATGAAGAAAAAACTGTTTATGATCTCTGGGTGATGCCTAGTTAAACACTCAACTACTAGCTGTATGGTTGGTGGTTCACATCCATCCAGAGGCACTTCAGAAGTAAGGCCTGATGATCAGCTCTTAAAAGGTCGCCTTGAAAACCATGTGGAGGAGTTCTGCTCTGCATACATGGGTTGCTGTCGGTAGGAATCAACTTGAAAGTAACAAAAACTACATGATCCTTGTTCTTAGTAGGCCTCTTTTTAGCATCCTGAATCCCAATTTGTGTTCCTACCCAAGATTAGAAACCAAAGAAAACCCAGAAAAGCAGGGGACTGGGAAATGGGGGCTGTGTTAACAAATGGGGATCGCTGTGCATGATTTCAGCATTGTGGGTATTTGACTTTTCCCTCAGTAACTGGCCGGGCATGATTATGCCTTTACTGCTTTCAGGAGTGAAAAATCTCTATTTTGGAAGTCAGTATCTTTTATAACCAGCTCTGCTGGTTGAGGATCAGTTTTCATCAAACAGGTGTAGATTGAGCTGCTTTTGTGAGCAGGACAGTGTGCTTTCCTTACACTGGGGAGTCAAGGGATACACAGTTCACGAGTTGTTAGCCAGATCCATAGGTGCACATAGCTATCAGAGGGCAAGTGTTTCTGAGAGCAGAAGAATGTGCTGTGGGATGATGAGCAGGAGGAGCTAGGAAATAGTATAGTGGCTAAAAGCATAGAATTTGGACCAGATATAAACCTGTTGGTGTCAAGTTGATTCAGACTCATAGTGACCCTGTAGGACAGAGTAGAACTGCCTCATAGGGTTTCCAAGGAGCAGCTGGTGGATTTGAAATGCTGACCTTTTGGTTAGCAGTCTGAGCTCTTAAACACTGTACCAGCAGGGCTCCAGGCTAGATACTCAAACCTGTCAAGTCGATTTTGACTCATAACAAACCTATAGAAAGAGTAGAACTGCCTCATAGAGTTTCCAGGGAGCGCCCGGAGGCTTAGAACTGCAGACCTTTTGGTTAGCAGCCATAGCAGTTAACTACTATGCCACCAAGATTTCCAGATCAGATACTCCCCCTCTCAAAATGAAACCCACTGCTGTCAGGTGACTCGTAGCGACCCTATAGGACAGAGGAGAACTGCCCCATAGAGTTTCCAGGGAGTACCTGGCAGATTTGAACTGCAAAGCTTTTGGTTAGCAGCTGTAGCATTTAACCACTATGCCACCAGAGTTTCCAGACCAGATACAGTCGGGTTCAAATAGTGTTGTTGCTGCTTGTTTTCTTGGGAAACCTGGGCCGTTGCGTTTCCTTTGTAAGCCTCAGTGAAAGTCAAGTTTGTTAGGTCCAAAACCAAACCCACTGCTGTTGACTTGATTCTGACTCATAGTAACCGTGTATGACAACCCCAAAGGAATTCTGTTTCAGTCAGCTGGTGCTGCTCTAACAGAAATACCACAAAGTGGATGGCTTTCGCAAACAAAAGTTTATTCTTATACAGTCCAGTAAGTTACAAGTCTGAATTTAGTGTTGAGTCGGACCCGACTCGACGGCACTTGGCTGGCTGGCTGGCTCCAGAGGAAGGGCTTTCCCTCTGTCAGCTCTGGAGGAAAGTTCTTGTGTTGTATCAGCCCATGGTCAGGGAGCATCTTAGCACAGGAACCTCAAGTCTGAAGGATGCACTCTTCTTGGGGTGCTGCTTTCTTGATGGTGTGTGGTTTCCAATTCTCTGCTTGCTTCTTTCTGTCTTTATCTACTATAGGATGAAAGGCTAGAGGGTGGTGCAAGCCACATTCCAGGGAAACTCTGATAGCAAGGGTGTAGCAGTCCCACCCTAATCCTCTTTTAACATAATCATTTTATCTATTAGCCCCAGGCAGAGATTAGGATTTACAGCATCCGAAAACCACAAAATGGAAGGCAGTCACAGAATACAGGGAATCCTGGCCCAGTCAAATTACTACACATACTTCTTGGGGGAACACAATTCAATCCATGACAGTTTCCAAGGCTGTAAATCCTTATAGAAGCAGACTGATGACATCTTTTTCCCACAGAGCAACTGCCGACCTTTCTGTTAGTAGCTGAGCAATTAACCACTCTGCTACCAGGGCTCTTTTCCTTAGGTTCAGTGGGTGTTTGTTAATTTGTGTAACTAGAATAACAAGCGATAGTATGTGTATCAGGCTTGGTTTGATCAAGCAAGTCAGCTGTTCTTAATCATCTCTTTTCTCTACCTTGATGGGTAAGTCAGAGTCTGGAGGAGGTTGTTTCTAGCCAGTTCTGTTGCTGTTCCTGGGATGAGAAGCCACCAGCTTGACCTTCTTGAATTGGCCTCCTCCCTCACTCCTTAGTGATGCTGATGCAGTTGGTGGGGGCCTGGCCCTGGTCAGTGGTCAGTGACTGTTGATGGCTGCTGACTGACTGAGTTGTTAGCACAAGATACTGGGGCCTTGGGTGACTTGGCATGTGAGTGATTGCTGAGTTGAGTTGGCATCGTGCATCCTTGGAATTGGTCAGTTTTGAAATCTGTCTTCCTTTTGCATGTTCAGACCCTGAACTTACTAAAAATACTCGCACTCATCTTTAGATGAATAGAAAGAGCAGTGCGTAGCATGCTGGAGTGGCTTCTGTGCACAGCTAGGAACTTGGCTGGAAAAGACGCTGCTACAACACCATCTCCGTGGATGTTCGCTGGCCATGTAGTCGGATTTTGCCAGAATTCAGCATTTGAGTAGAAAGCACATTGCCAACCTAATGAGTGTAGTTGTTCTGTGTTTATTCTAGTCGAGAACTGGGTCTACCTTTGAGCAAATAATTCAAATTCTGTTTCTTGGAGTCTGCGTAGAATAATTAGAAATGGTACAGATGTTCTTTGCAGAATCCCATTTAGGAACAAGCGACTGACTTTTGTATTTTCAGGGTGGTTGAGCTGGCCTCCATCACTTCTTAGTTATGCTGGTAGGACCTTCCCAGAACCTGTCACCTGCTGTAAGACACACATGAGGCTTGTCTGTTGTGGGCTCCTGCTTTGTGTATAGTGTCAGTGCAACCAGCTCTCTTCCGGGCCGGTGGTGTCGGAAATCATTTTGCTTCCAGTTCTGAAAAGGAGACACATTGAAACAGAAGACTTTATTGCAGTTATGTTTGAGTTCTGGGCAGTTGTGAGCTCTGCTAAGGCATAATAACCTTCCCTTTACCTCTACCAGCCATGCACAGTTTGGCACTGGCAGTCCTATCAGTTATCTGTTGTAAAAGAAACCAGCATAACTTAGTGGTTTACAATAAGCTTTATCTCTCAGGGTTCTGTGGGTTACCACTGTAGGCTATTGTATAGTTTGCTTTGGTTGTCTGGAGTTTGTCTGGGAGGTGGGCTCTCATGAATGCTTGGGCACCTGGGTCTCTGTTTCTCTGTTGTCCTATGTCCTGGGCTAATTCTCAGCATAGTAGACACACATTGTTCCTAAGGGCCAAGGTGAAAGCCATGGGTCTCCTGAGGACCAGGTTCTAGAACAAGCTTAATGTTGCTTCTAGCGTATTCTATTGGCCAAAGTTAAGATTAGCTCCTATTCAACAGGTGGGACATAGAGTCTACTTTATGATGGGATTTACACAAAAATACGGTAGCCTCATTTTTTATTCTCAAATGTTGCTTGAATCTTCAAGTTAGTCATTTAGTAAATGTTCTTAAAAAATAAATGGCCTCCTGTTAATGACGCAGAAGAAACTGCATAGCCTTCCTTCATATGTTAATGTTGTGTTTGGGAAGCTGTGTGATGACATATGGCATTGTTCATTCACAGGTATGGGAACAGTGAACGCTCTTCTTTCTAGATGAGCCTGAGGGCTGGGGTGGTGGGGGGTTCCAGGAAGGGCCTACCAGCCACCGTGCTCCTTGACATCACCTGGTGTAGCCACCCTGACTGTTGTGCCTCCAGACTCACCCTGTAGCCTCAGCTTCCTTGAGTTTTCTTTAAAAGTCTTCAGCATTGGCCATGGGTCAAAACAGAATATTAAATAAATAATTAAATAACCACTTACTAACTGGAAGTTGGGAAATATGACTTTACCAAGATGCACCTTGAAAGAAAAACCTGGTGATTTACTTCTGAAAAATCAGCCATTGAAATCCATATGGAGCACAGTTTTTCTCTGATACATGGAGGGTCACGATGAGTCTGAATTGACTTGACTACTAGCATTTTTTTTTATAATAAAAATAACTTTCCAAGATATCTAAACATTTTGTCTAAAGTATACAGCTATTGGATACAAATACAAAGTTAGAACATTGCCATGTATAACCCAAAAATAACCTCTTAGGGATTTACAGGAACATAAAGATGTTCACAGCTATTCCAGTTTCTTTCTGTTCCCCCTCCCTCCGTGCTTCAGAGGACCTGATAAAAGGTTAATTTATTAAATCCTTGTAAAAATCATTCATGCCATGCATCCCTCTGACTTTTCCACCCTCTACCTGTGCAGCCTGTAGACATGCAGTATGCGAACATGGTATGCCCAGACACAGTCTCAGATGACGTGTGGCTGCACTGTCTAGTACCACCCATGTGGGGCCATTAGCCCTTGAGAATTCCATTAGTGTGATTAGGGAATGGAATTTTACATTTTATTTAATTATAATTAAATTTAAAAACTGTAAAGTTACCCATTAAATACAACTTTATAGTTTTGGTAAAACTGCATTTTATTCACTCATTAAGATACCCTGAAAGTAAAAGATACATACTGAATTTTGAAGACAGTAAGTAACAAAATATCTCATTAATATTTTGTATATTGATTGCATGGTTAAATGATATTTTGTATGCAATGGAGTAAATAAAACAGATTATTAAAATGAATACCCTTGTTTCTCCTTGTTTTCAGTGTAGCTGCTGGGAAAGGTGAACTTGCTTTTTTGATTTGCATGATATTTCTAGTGGCTAGTGCTGGTGCAGAGGTGACAGATACCTTGGCTCTGAGCCCTGTCAAAACCCCATGGATGAGACATACTGCTTCTCCCTCAGACAACATGCTTTTGCCTTGTTTAGAGATGCAAGACGTGATTGGCGGAGTGGGGAGAGTTGCATGATCTAGATCTTGATTTTCCCCCTTGGGGTGACAGTTGGCTTTTAGGGACATAAAGGGTCCTTTGAAATAGGGCATGAAGCTCTGTGCACATGGCATCTTTTAAAGAGATTTTATGTAGGTTTACCAGGAGGCAGAAGGGTTGCATGACCTCCTGAAAGTAAAGACTAAGGATTTGAGTGAAGAAGCTGACTCTGAAGTTGCAGACCTGAATCTAGTTTTATGGCACAGCTTATTCTTGAATCATCCTCCTCATATGTGTTAGGGTCCAGATTTCAAGACGTGACGCAGTTTCTTTTTAAAAGTTACGTTTTATTAAAACTGTGCCCAATAGGAAAAAGGCTGGTGCACCAGGGATGCACTCCAAACTACACAGAGCAGGAGGTGACCCCAAGCTTCTCTATTGTGCAGTATTTAAGCTGTAAAACCATAAAGTAGGGAGGGGGAACTGTCCTCTGCATTGATTGGTTGAGGCCACCCGGGCAAAGCTGTTTCCAGAGCTTATCTGCAAGGCTGTCTCCAGGCTCTGTCTTGTGACAGATGTTTTAAAGGTGAGATCACTCTGTGCTATTTTCTGTTATTTTCTGCTAGGCTGTTTCCTGGGCCCTTCTGCTTTATGCACCCTTAATTTTTACTGCACCCGTCCTCAAAAAATGGAGTCACTTATGTCTCATTTCAATAATATGAAAAGAGGATTGGCTCCATGTTCTCATGAGGTGGCACGGAGCAAGCCTCATATTCTGTCAGAGCCTTGGTTTCTTATCTATAAAGTAGGGTGATAAATACCATTTCTACTGTTGTTTACTGATTTAGAAAATTGTGTCATGGAATCACTATGATTAATGATGTATCGTAAGCTTTCACTATGCACAGACATTAGGGTAATTATTTGTAGTGTTGTTTGTGTTTAGGGGTTTGACTTTTTTTTAAAAAAATCGTTTATTGTAGAAATTTTCAAACCTACATGAAAGTAGAAAAAAATGTTTAATAGTGAAACCCATCAGCTAAGTTCACTGTTTATCAAGGTTTCGCCATACTTGCTTCATCTTCTTTCTTCTTCCTCTCCTCTCCTTCCCTCCTTTTCTCCCTATGGCCATTCTAGACATCATGGCTTTTCAGCCCACAGTTTAGGTGTATATCCGTCCTCAAAGCACAGGAATTTTGTTCACAGAACCTAGTGCATTCCAAGCTCCTGAGTGGTGACAATGATTATTGTCCCCATCCAGTTATCGCATTCAGATTTCACTGATAATCTCCAGGGGGATTTTTTACAGCTGGATAGTTACAATCAGGTTCTTAGCAGGGTCACACACCTGGCATTTGGTTGTTATTAATTCTTTATGACAGTTATCTTTACTTTTATGCTTGCCCCCTTGCCATCCCATATTGAAGAAAGGGGCTACCATTAGCTGGGGGATTGAGAATTGACAAAATAGGGCTGTGGTGGGGTAGTGACAGGAAGAGGGTGTGCAGGGACCTTGTAATGATGACCTCATGTGCGGGCAGCTGTGGAGAAGTGGGTGGAGTGATGTTTGATGTTTGCAGGTGGATCAGTATTTTGTTGTCATTACCTTGGCCATTGACCTTGGTGGAGGCCTCAGGGCAAGGCGGGTAGTGATGTCTGTTGTATGCCTTACTGACTTACTAGTGCTTTCAAGAAGAGCAGTTGTTTGAATCCTTTGCCCTACGCCTCCAGCTGGCAGGCACCTGTATGTTTTTCTATCTCTCCTTGCCTACCTTTGCCTGGTGCCCTCCGTGTTCCCAGGAAGGGTCAGCACTGGCAGCTGAGCCTTTGCACACCGTGGTGCAGTGCTCCATGAGCCTAACGTGGAACTTCTGAGTCCACAGCTCTGGCATGAGCCCTGGAGCCTGCAAGCCCTGGGTGATTCTGACTCAGTGAGTCACAACTGTTCACAGAAACTTCCTGGATTCCACCAGGCTGAAGTGCCTAAGGTGAATGCCTAGAGCTGCTTCTGCTGTCAGAGCTCCTACCTCTTGAGGTAGTCTCCCACCTTTTTGTTTGTGTATAATACCATCATTACACATCTGCACATGCATGCCCAATAAATGTAAATTTATTTAAGAACACATGAGACAGCCTTCGGACAGTTTAGTCAGAGATCAGCGTAAATGGCGTTGTGACGTTCGCTTCCACATCTGCATGGCTTCTCGTCAGCTCTCACTGTGGCCACTGTCCCAGGATCTTTACAGTGGTCTTCCCCTGCCCCAATCTGTGAAAGGGCTCCTGGAGCTCCGGGGAGCTCCCTCCTGCTCCCTATTTTGGATGTAATTACGAGGCTTGTAAAGGAGGCTTGTCTGGTACCCTGAGGGTGGTTTTACTGCAGGGGTGTGCACCAGGAAACTTTCCAAGTAGTGATCTGCTGGTGGAATGGGCATGGGAGGGGATGTAGGGAACAGCATGGGGGGGGGGGGCATCGTTTGTCTCCTCCTAGGTACAGGCACTGCATACATGTGGCCAGCCTGCCTGGAGAGGTTTCCTTTGAGGACTCCAGAGCCAGCTGGAATTTGCAAGCTGACTGAGTCGAGTTGAATGTGAGCACTGAGTCTTTAGAATTAAGAATCTAACAATCAGTGCCCTGTCCTCCACCCTACCCACATGTTAGATGTGTGGCCCTGCCTGTGTGAGGGGCAGGCTCCTAACTTCAGAGCTGGGCCTCATTTCTGGGGAAGCTGGGCTACAGCAAGCAGAAAACCGTCAAACTTGGAGTCCTCTGAGGAACAGCAAGTCCATCTGAGAGGAGGGTGTAGACTCTGAGATTTTTTTTTCTGCTTTGGGGTAAGAAAAACAGAAGAAAAACAATAGAAGCAGCCTAGGAAAGCATTCCTGGAGGGGATTAGTTCTGAGGTGACTCTGGCGGCAGCTCTGATCTTTGCATCCCTTGAACTTGTTTTGGCTTGTTGATATCTATTGGGACAGCATATTCCCTTTCCTTTATGTAACTAGGGACTTCTTTTTCAACTGTCAGGAAACTCTGCTGGGCCTGCGCAGCAGCAGGGAAGAGCAGACCTTGCCACTTGCCTAGGGCCCACTAGTCAGGCTGGGTGTCACCTAGGAGCAGCCACTGGAGGTATGCCGGAGATTGCTCACTGTACTCCCACCTGGATCTCCAGAAAATAGGCTGTGCTTCTAGTTATGGATGTTTGCTGGAGCCATAACACACCCTTATGAGACCGTAGATGCGGTGAGTGTGTCATTGGTGTTTTGGGAGGAACAACTCATTTTAAATGGAGAGGTTTGCCTTAGGAATTACATAGCATCTCTGTGTCCTCTCCCCAAATGCTAATGCCAATGCCAGTGATGGTGATGGTCAAAAAAGGATGCCTGCTATGTCCAAATGTCCCCTCACCGTGTCTTCTTGGTGCTGAAAAACATATGGGTGGGGTTTGCTTTATCTTTTTATGTGGTGACACTGCAGGTCTGGGAATGGGATATGTAGTGGGATGTGGTGAGGTGGAATGTGGGGAGACTCCAGCCTGGCAGGGCATATGTCACCTTGGAAATGGGGCTTCTGTCAGGGCCTCTGAGTAGGGGGTCTGCTTCTCTTATTATTAGCATCCACCCCACAGGTTAATTTAGACATACTTGCACTGAGCAGAATTATTGCTCTAGAAAAAAAGAGGTCAAGTAAATGTAAAAGTAACAAAACCCTCTCACTGGTTGGTCAGAGCAACCCTGGTAACAACCCCTGACATGTCTTGAAATGAAAATAGGAGACTAGTGACGCAGACTTGTGACCTTTGGAGCTACAGCTATGCTGTGCCTTCTGTTTTGAGTGAGCCTCAGGTGCCTGGCTTTCAACTTGCCACCCCCTGCATCTGTCTCAGGGATGGGGTACCCTTGAGGTTCCCCCACTGCACCTGCTGTGCCTCAATGAGAGGACACAGAGAGGTGCCAGACTGTCAGGAGATAGCCACTGTCCAGAAGGTCCCAGTCCTCACAGTATGTCTAAAAACGAGAGATTTGAAAACACTTTGCAGACTTCCCTAGGGCAGGCAACTTTATATTTTATTGAATAAAGAGAATTGGTGAAAAATGACCACATTGAGATGTAAGAGTTCCCGCGAGTTTTCCGCAGTAGGACTCACTTGACCAGCAGTACCCCTTCCTGCCCCGCAGTCGCTGGAGTTTCTTTTCCAAAAGAGGTGATTGGAACTCAAGAATTGCAACGTTCTTTCCCGCTCAGATCTCTCCCCTTCACCTGTTTATCTGTGTGTGTGTCTGTACGCTTGTGTTAGGGGGGAGAGGTGATTTGTAAAATAGAAGCAGAGAGAGTTCGTATTCTTTGTTGTTGTTCTTTTAGTATTGGCTTCTGCAGGCAAATTGCTTCTCACCCTCAGGGCCTCCTGACTTGGCTAGATTACTGTTAAATGCATCCTTAAACCTTTCTTTTATTTGCCAAATACTCTTTATTTTGTTAGAATCTATCTTGCAGCCAAAATATCCTCAGGGGGTAAGTCACAAAAATGAATGGGGTGTGTCAGAAAAATGCAACTGGAGATAGTATGCAAATGAGTTAGCTTGGGTAATAGTGCTGCTTATTAAAATATCTGCTTCACTGTTTCCTCTTTGAACATGCAGTGGGTTTGTACAGAGAAAAAAGAATGTGCCCATCCACACGAAAAAGCTGCTTTGATTCTCCATGGGCCTTTTGGTCTTGGATCATAGAAACATTTTTTGATTTTCGTTGCATAGCTGTGCATACCATTATACAGTTTTTTTTTTTTACATCTTTTAACATTCCTTAGAGCCAAGTGCCATCGAGTCGGATGCGACTCATGGTGACTAGAGGAAATCCTATATTGGTATTGCATAGTCTCTGTACGTATAAGGTTTAATGTTGTTAAGTCTTGTCTAGTTGCCCCAACTCATAGGTATGCACGTACAATGAAATGAAAGGATGTCAGGTCCTGTGCCTGACACATGATTGGTTGTTGATTGGACAATTGTGATTCATAGTTTTCATTGGCTGGTTTTTGAAAATAGATGGCCAGGCCTTTGTCATAGTCTGGAAGCTCTGTCTAAAGCTGTTTAGTATTGTTGTAGTCATCTGGGCCATGATTCCCAATGTTTTATGATTGTCCTCCATTTTGTGATTTTTCCTTCGCTGTATGTTAAAGAGGGTGAGGGTGGAGTTGTAAATCCCTTCATAAGATCGCCTCCCTGCTTCACTATAAAGGTATTTTCCCTGAAGTGTGGCTTGCAGCATTCTTTAAAGTGAAACAGAAAGTTGGGAACCTCACACTATCAAGAAAGCAGCACCAGGAGTTGAGTGCATCCTTCAGACCTGAGGTTCCTGCACCAGTTTGCTCCCTGACCAAAGACTGATGCAACCCAAGAACCTTTCTCCAGAGCTGGCAAAGGGAAAGCCTTCCTCTGGAGCAGACACCCTAAATTTGGACTTGCAGTTGAGGGAACTCTGTCCCTGAAATTCAGGGAGGTGGTTGAGAGGACTCTGTCCTTCAGGGAGGTCATTTTACCCAGTGATCAGACCAGCCATCAGCTGAAAACAGCCTGGTGGGCCCCATAACCATAAATAACTTGAAGCCTGTCTTCCCCATCCACCTCATTGAAAGCTCTTCCTTGATCAAAATCTCTTCCGTATTCAGACCTTAAGTCCCCTAACCAGATTTCTTGCTGGTCCTCTACCATAAAAGCTCCTTCACCCCAGGGCTGGGCTGAGCTACTCAGCTCAGACCGGCTCTCTTTCTCTTCCAATAAACTTCCTTGGATCCTTGTACCGGTGTGTCTCTGCCTCTGTTTTGGGCTACCCTCTCCCCAACAGTAGCCTACTTTTATAATACGTAGGAATCAGCATTCTCTTTTTAAAGCCATCTGCTCTGTGGTGTGTCTATTACAGCAGCACTAGCTGAGTGAAACAAGAGGTCCAGCGAATGTCTCTGACACCTGCTTTATAGCTCAAGAGACTGCCTCAAGGCACAAAACAAACTCACCTTGAATCCTGTCCCACCTACACAACTCATTAACATCCTGAATCCTGTCGCACCGTCATTAACTCATTAACGTCACAGAGGCAAGAATTCCAACATGGAGGAATACCACGCAATATTGGGAATTAGGGCCCAGCCAAACAACTACAGATTTTTCAGGGAACACAGTTAAGTTCATGACAAGCATCACAGCAGCATACAACATGAAATGCAGTAACTGGGAATGGAGCCCAGGTCTCCTGAAAGGAAGGTTAGAATTCTACCCCTGAGCCCCAGGAGTGCTGTTCCAGGCTTGAGGGGCACTAGGTGGGCTCCTCCCTTCTTGGAGGTAACATTTCAGGGCAGTTGATAAGAAAGTAAACACATAAATGATGAGCAGATATAATGTTAAATAGTGACGTGGTCAAGGAGTTAGCTAGCGGGGCTAGGGAGCTGTCTTAGATGGGACACTTGGAGGACTAGGAGTCAGCCAGGCAAGGATCTAAGAGGGTGTGTTATAGACGGAGGTATGGGCCACCGACCTGTGGCAGTGGCGAGCTCAGCAGGTTGGAGAACTGTAAGGTAGCTGTTAAAGGAATAAGAGAAGAATGGGTCAGAAGTAGGTAGGGAGTAGATCAAGATGGTCTGCAGGCCCATGACAAAAACTTTGGATTTCTAAAATTAAAAAAAGAGAAATTTAACTACGCTTTAAGTGAAAGTTTATGATTCATTTTGTCATACAAAAACGTAAATATATATTGTTGTGTGACCTTAATTGCTCTCTATGCGACAGCACATTCTTCTCAGCCCTGTATTTCTTGTGTTCATTCAACCAGCTCCTGTCCCCCTCTGCCGTGTCATCTCAACTCTGGACAGGAGCTGTCCAGTTAGTCTGCTGTGTCTACTTGAAACAAGAAGCATATTCTTCACCAGTATCATTTTATGGTTATAGTCCAGTGTAATCTTTGTCTGAAGGGTCTGCTTCAGGAATGGATTTAGTTCTGGGGTAACAGATTCCAGGGGCCATGTCTTCCAGGGACCTTTCGGTCTGTCAGACCATCAAGTCTGGTTTGTTTACCAGACTTCAGGATCTGCACCCCACTTTTCTCCCACTCCATCAGGAAGTCTGGGTTGTGGTTCCTGTCAGGCATTGGTGGCGGCTGGGCACCGCTTCTAGGCTCATGCTAATGTGAACTCTGGCCATTTTTGTGTCTTGGGCTTGTATTTTCCTCTTATATTGTTGGTGTTCTTCATTCTTGTTTGCTCCAGGTGGGTTTGGACCAGTTAATGCTTCCCAGATGGCCACTTGTTAACTTTTAAATCCCCAGACGCTGCTCAAACAAGGTGGAATGCGGAACAGTTTCTTAATAAACTACGTTATGGCAATTGACGGAACCCTGGTGGGATAGTCAGCCAGGCACTCCTTGAAAACTCTGTGGGAAAGTTCTCCTGTGTCCTGTAGGGTTGTTATGAGTTGAAATCGACTTGATGGCACTGGGTTTGGTTTTTTGGTTTTTATGCCAGTTGTCTTAGATATCTCTTGAAACCATGGTACCCAGACCCCCACCCCTGCTACTCTGTCTCATGAAGTGTTTGGTTATATTCAGGAAACCTATCACTTTTGGTTTCATCTAGTAGTGCTGACTTCTCCTCTTTTCTGTGTTATCCTTCACTTTACCCCAAATAATTGTTACCTACTATTGAATTAGTGAATGCCCCTCTTGCTCCCTGTGAACCTGTCATAACCGTCAATGAATGTTTTCTTCTGTGTTTGAATCTTTTCTTGAGTTCTTATAATAATAGCAGTCCACATAATAATTAACCGTTTACTACTAATTTCACAGTCCCTCCCACATTCCTCCGTGTAATGAGATGTTCCACAGTTTCATCATTGTTCTTCATTGTTGTATGGTATCCCATTGTTCGAATCTGTCAATTCGTCTGTTGATGGGCACCATCTTTTTGCTATTGTGAACAGTGCTGCGGTGAACATGGAAGTGCATGGATCTATGTGTGTGGTGGCACTTATTTCTCTGGGATATATTTCAAGAATTAAGATTACTGAATTACATGGTATTTCTAACTTTTTAAGGAAGTGCTGTATTGATTTTCAGAGTGGTTATACTGTTTTACGTTCCCACCAGTAGTATATAAAATTTCAGTCTGACCACAACCTCTAACATTTATTATCTTGTGTTTTTTTCATCAATGCCAGCCTTGTTGGGGTGAGATGGTGTCTCATTGTAGTTTCAATTTGGATTTCTCTAACGGCTAATGATTGTGTAGATTTCCTCATGTCCTCTTTGGTGAAGTGCCTATTTATGTCATTTGCCCATTTTTTAATTGGCTTGTCTTTTTGTTGTTGATGTTTGCAGTGTCTTAGAGATTTTAGAGAATGGATGTTGATTACATTTGTTGTAGCAATTCCCACCACCCGCCTCCAGTCTGTAGGTTGTCTCTTTACTCTTTTGATGAAGTCTTTGGATGAGTGTATTGTTTGGTTTTTACTTAAGTTTCTCTTCTGTTATTTGTGCATTATTAGTTATATTTTGTATTCTGCTTATGCCATGGATCCTAGTGTTACCAGCGAAAATTGGAGTTCTTGCCACCTGCAGCAAGGCCAGTCACTGAGGCGGAAGGTTAGGGTGAATTAAATGAAGGATTTTATTGTGTGCCAGCTACAGAAAGGTGGCCGAGGGGATAGCTCCTCTAAAATTCTGGCTATCTCTGGTCAGACTGGAGCTATAAAGGGAAAGTTGCATGCAGGTGCTAGGGTGAGATAATCAAGAGAAATGTGGCAGAAGTGGTCAGCAAAACAGCCTATGTTTCAAGATCTTCCTTTTGAATCCTTATCAGGGCAGGAGGGCCGATGCCTGGCATTGTCTAGTCTGGCTTAGTGATCTAAAAAAGACCTCAGAAGACCAAGCAGTTCCCAGACTGTTCTGTTGTTCTTAGAGTAGTTCTAAGTCGTGTATTTAAAGCATAACACTTTTGAAAAAGAGAGGGATGTTGTTTGCCGAAGATGGAGTCCGATGTTAGTACTGTGTTTCTCATGAGGGCCTGGGGTGATGGCTGTGAAACAAAGCCCCTCAGGCTTCTGGTCTCAGTTTCCCCCTGTTGATAGAAAAAGTGTGCTTTTCAGGCCTCCAGCTTCAAACTTCCTCCAATTGTGAAACCTTCTCAATTTGGGGTAGAAAGGGTGCTGACCATTCTGGCTACTTCCTGCTGAGTTGGAGCACTGATGGAGTGAAGGCTGTCAGTATGGGGGTATGTGCATTGGAGGTGTGAAAAGCCACTATGTCGTGTGGAACCTGAGAATCTGGGGACTCTGAGGGGGAAGCCATTGAAGATGTATACTTTTCTAGCTTGTAGGGTCTGGGCTGTACTCCTAATAACTATCTTGAGGATGCAGGGCCCGAGGATGTAGATGAGGATGATGATTATAATAGTAGACAAGGTGGAAACAGCCCAGGAGTTTATGGACCCATTCCATTCAGACAGCTAGCTCCACCAACCTGAGTGATAAATGGGACCAACTCAGGCATTTCTTTAGAGGGTGGTGTGGATTCAGCTATTTATAGGATTTTAAAGCCTGACTCAGTAACAGAGCTGTATATGTATGAAGGACACCCTGGTTGTAAATAACACAACCCAGGTAATAAAGTCTCAAAACTCTTTATTTAACCAGAGTATTTCCCTGGTATATATCCCCAAACCAACAATTTAAGCAATTTTGTCTTACTTGTGTTCCAATTAGTAATTTTTGTTCCAGCAACTCAACAGGGCATTTAGAGATACCTGGAAAGGAGGGTCTTTTTAACTGTGATCTCATTAGTTGTCATCAGGCATAAGAGTAATCTTTTCACAGTTCCACTTGGAGAGTGGGCCCATGGGCCATTTAAGGTAGAAAAGGTGGTTCTTTTGTCTGAGACAAATCTAATTTCTTTACTTCCCAGGTCTATGACAAGTGTAACTCTTAGCTCCCCCATGGAGAGGTTGATGGTGTGTCAAGGAGGCAGACAGGCCTTGGGCATCTCCATCAGGAGTGATTGGTTTCTTTAGACTCTTCTTCTGAGAGAGTCCAGAAGGGCCTTTTGGGGAAGTCAACTGGGCATCCTGTTTTAGGGTGCTCAGGACAGTCCACATTCCAGTGGCCTCATTTTCGACAATACGTGTATTAATCAGGCCAGTGAGGTGATCCAAGTCCTCATGTCTTGGTGCCAACGGGGTTACCTTGAGGTAGACATTGGAAATCTGTAGCCAGCAACTGGGATTTCTTTTCATCTTTTTCTTTCTGCTGCCGAAATCTCTGTCATTAAAATACGTTGAAGGTCTCCTCTACCAATTGAGAGTGTGGACTGAGATTCTACCTTGAGCTTTTGTGTGGACTAGGATATAAAATGTATGGCTATAATGGCTTTTCTTTCATTTACCCTTATAATACAGAGTACCCATAGTAAAACAGCAGATTAGTTTATCTGGACCATTATTTTGACTTAAGATGGCTTGAGGAATGAGTGTTTTAAACTTAAGAGTTTAAAGGATATTCAAAAGCAGCAGCCTGCCTGGGCCATCTCAGCCTCCGTGGAATCTAGAAATCCAGCCCCTGTAAGAATAATATGTATCCCACTGCAAAATCTGTGATCGAAATGTTCAATAAATGCTAACTGAACACCGTCAGGTTTTCAGGATCTCAGGAGTGATACAGTAGACTAGGAAGTAAAATAGAAACACTGACAATACTAGACCAATTATCTGAAATTGGCCAACGAAACTGTGACTGTAAGGTCTCTGATAAGCGCCCCCGAAATAAAACCCACTGCCGTTCAGTTGAGTGTGACTCATAGCAACCCTAGATGTCAGAGTAGAACTGTTCCATAGAGTTTCCAAGAAGTGCCTGGTGGATTTGAACTGCTGACCTTTTGGTTAGTAGATATAGCACTTAACCCACTACACCACCAGGGTTTTCAAGGTCTGTGATAGAGGAAACAAACCTCCTGAGTTTAGCAAAAACTGCAGTTGACAAAAACTTAATATGACCGTGATCAGTTAAAACAGATATTCTCAATACTGACAGAAATCAATTACAAGCAGGATATAAAGGCCAAATAAAACACAGTCTGCTGAAAACAACCTTAGACAGTAATATTTCCAAACATAATCATTGGCCATATTTTTTAAGGGACATCAGACACCATAAATGATAATCTTAAGCTATAAAACCACATAGGATATCACAAGATTGTTAAGTCTTTAAGTACTTATACAGTATAAAAATAAATTTATAGGGAGATAATTTCAATGTCACAGTCGCCATGAGTCAGATCTGACTCAATGGCACTTGGCTGGGCAGTCAGATCAGTGGCTTTGATGATGTCAGATTAAATGACAGGTCCATGACATCCCATCCTTTGTTTTCTAAAGAAATTATCACCTTGTAATATATAAACACATTTATCTCATCATAGCGAAAGTCTTAAAGTCCAAGTCTAAACTGTAGAAACCCTCTTTGTCTGTGAAGTTTGAACATAACGTTATCTACTCTTAAAATACAATGGCTCTGCACTCCAGACTGTGGGTGTTGGCTACTCACTCCAGAATTTCAACGTAAGCCACCCTACTGCACCCTGACCCTGTATTACAGCTCTGCCTTTCAGGCCCACTGTGATAGCACCTCTTGTTTCCTTGGCTTCAGGTGCACAATTTTCCAAGTCCACAGGGGTGGCAGCTCCACTATTAGACATATCAGGGGCCATGGTTCTACTCTTTTCAGCCCCAAGGTCATGACCATACCTTTGAGACTGGGGCAGCTCAGCTTTGCGTGTTGAGCTTCTGTTTCCTATGGGCTCAAGGCTCAGGCCTCAGGACTGCATCTGCCCACTCTGCTGTTTCTTACCACGTTAGGTTAGCAATTAAAACCAAATCAAACCCATTGCGTGAAGTTGGTTCTGATTTATAGACAGAGTATAACTGTCTCATAGAGTCTCTGAGGAATGCGTGGCAGACTCAAACTGCTGACTTTCTGATCAGCTGCTACAGCACCCAGATTCTGGGACACACTTAGCAATTCAGAAATAATAAAATTATGACTTAATATTATGTATCATTTTTAACCCAATGAGAACTGGACACTTTCTGATTCCAATCTGTGCAAAAACTCTTTTAGCCCTTTCCCTTTAGATAAGGGATGTTCATTGCTTTCCACAAAGTTTTTAACAATACTAGGGTTATGGAAATGTAGATCTTAAAGTAAACACTTATCTTTTCCTCCTTTTCCAAGTCTTGTGACTTAGTTTTTGGCTCAGGAATTTTATTTTAATAAGAGATCAAGTCTTTGCCTTTAAGAGAGATTACACAAGGGATAAATCAACCATTTACTCAGAAATCTTACTTTAGTGAGAGGGAAACCATTTGTCCTTGAGGCAGATTACACAAGGAACAAATTAACCCTTAACTCAGAAATAAAAGAGTTTATTTACACAGTGAAAATCCCAATTTCTGATAGCTTAGGTGACAAGTTTTTTTTTTGTGTGTGTGTGTGGGTGTGATTCAGTGAAAGTATGTAATCCAATTATTTTTTTTGTTAATTTATCAACATTTATTCATTTAGTCTCTACTATTTAGTCAATCTTTTTTTTTTTTTCAATTGTGATTGAGTGAAAGTTTACAATACAATTCAAATTTGCATGCCTGCCTATCTGCAGCTCCCTCTGCTCTCCTTGCCCGGGAACAGCACACTCCTCCTTTCTGTTCTGTTTATATCATATCTTAGCTATCTCCTGTCTCCTCCTCTCCACTCTCTCTGCTCCCCTCCAGTAAGAGGCTAGTAGGACGACTTCCTGTAGATTCATAGAACCATCAGTTGCACAGATGATATGGTCACTCTGTGTACCTGAGTCCATTCCATTCCTATCCAAAGAGTTGACCTCAGTAATGATCTCTGATCAGGGGCAGCATCAGGTCTAGGGCCCTCGCTTCTAGGGGAACTCTCAAGCCTTTGACCATCAGTTGCAGTCTTTTAGTGGAATTCTTAGGGTGCATCCGTTTTTTTCTCATATTGCCACTGAGGCTCAACATTGTGAGCCCTGTTATGACTCTCATTGGTGGTGGCTGGGCATGCTCTGGTTCTTCTGGTCACTTGGTGCTACAGTCACCCATTCACATGGGTCTTTCTGTCTTCTGGGCTCTTTCTCCGTCATGTAGTTGCTGTCCTTGGTGATCATCAGTTCCAGTTGGGTTGGGACCATTATGGTATTCCTCAGATGGCAGCTTGCTAGCTTTTATGACCCAAAATGCCACTAATGTTTATGGGGTACAGAAGACTCTCTTAGAAATAGGCTGGTTATGTCACTTGGCCTCAGTGTCCCCTGAGAGTATGGACCCCAGGCCCCTGCCCCTGCTACTCTATCCTTGCCGTATTGGGTTAAGATTGGAAGGGTTTTCAAGTTATGTTGAAGTTCAGTTAAATTGATCTTCTTTCTAAAATGTGTGTTGTCACTGATTTCACTCAACCACATTTCTATCAACTATCTAATCTGTAACCAATCCTCTTCCTCCCTCTCCTTCCTTGCAGCCATCAAAGAATCTTTTCTTCTGTATGTGTCTGTTTTTAAGTCCTTATAGTAGGGGTCTCATATAATATTTGTCCTTGTGTTGCTGATTGATTTCACTGAACATAATGTCTTCCAATTGAAACTAGGTTATGAGATGCTTCCTTAAGTCATCATTGTTCTTCATCATTGGCTAGTGCTCCCTTGAGTTATATACCATAGTTTGTTTATTCATTCATCTGTTGTTGGGCATCTGGGTTGACTCCATCTTCTCGCTATTTTGGACTGTGCTTCAATAAACATTTGTGTGTGTGTGTGTCTGTTCATGTGACAGCCCTTGATTCTGTAGGATATATTCCAAGCAGTGGGATTGCTGGATCATATGGTATTTCTATCTCTACCTTTTTAAGGAGGCACCAAATTGCTTTTCAAAGAGGTTGTACCATTTAGCAATCCCATCAGCATTTGTTGTTTTGTGTTTCTTGGATCATGGCCAACCTTGTTGTTAGTTTTGATTTGAATTGCTTCATAGTTTTAATTTGAATTTCTTTAATAGCTAATGATCGTGAGCATTTCCTCATGTGTCTTTTGGCTGTCTGGATGTCTTCTTTAGAGAAGTGTTTGTCCATCTCCCTTGACCAACTCTTAATTGGGTTATTTATCCTTTTCTTGTTGATATTTTGCAGTTCCTTGTAGATTATGGAGATCAAACATCGGTTTGACATATAGTTGCCAAATATTTTTTTGCAATCGGTGGGTGGTCTTTTAAGTCTTTTGATAAAACCTTTGGATGAGCAAAAGGTTTCATTGTTGGTTGTTCCCATTTATCTATTTTCTCTTCTGTTGATCATGCTTTGTTGTCCAGATTTTAAAGTCTGTCTAAGTCGTATGTTAAAACTTCCATTGTGGGTCCTATTTTTTCTTGCATGAGCTTTATTGTTTTAGTTTTGATCCACATCAGTTTTACATGTCCACTTATCTGCATCTCCATCTGCTCTCCTCACCTAGTGACAGTACATTCATCCTTTTCACTGTATAGTTTCAGTATCCTCTTAATGAGTGCCGGTCCCCTCCTCTACATGTCTCCCATCTAGAAAGAAACCAGTAGGACAGCCTCATGTAAATGTATAAGAAAACACACCATATGGTCACAGTGTGCCCCTGAATCCAGTCCATTCTTGTCTGAAGAGTTGATTTCACTACTGGTTTCCAGTTAAGGCCAGCAGATGTCTGGGGCCATGTATCCTGGGGACCCTTCAGGCTGTCGGACTGTCAATTTTGGTCAAGTTCTTCATCTGGACTCTCTTTTTCTCATATTGCCTCAGGGACTATACATTGTGTATGTATCCCGTCATGGCTGCCTTTGGTGGTGGCTAGGGACCATCTGGTTCTTCTGGTCTCATGTTGATTCAAATCAGTCATTCTGTGTCCTGGGCTCATTTTTCCTCGTGTCTTTGATGTTCTTCATCGTCATCTGTTCCAGGTGGGTTGGGATCATTTGGTGTACCTCAGATGGCAGCTTGCTAGCTTTTAAGAGCCCGGAAGCCACTCACTAATATGGGATGCAGAAGACTCTTGTAGCAAAAGACTAGTTATGTCAATTTTCCTTGGTGTCCCTTGAAAACATGGTTGTGAGACGCTTATCTCTGCTACTCAATCTTGAAATGCTGAATTGAGTTTAGAAAACCTTTTGGCTTGGCTTCAGCTTTTGCTGTAGTCCAGTTATGTCGATCAGCTGTTTACTGTGTGCTGTCACTGCCATCGCCTAATCAAATTCCTATTGACTATCTAATGTATGGGAAGTGGCATAGTGTTTAAGTGCCATGTCTGCTAACCATGAGGTCAGCAGTTCAGATCTGCCGCATATGCCTTGGAAACTCTATGGGGTGGTTCTACTCTGACCTGTAGGGTTGCTATGAGTCAGAATTGACTTGATAGCAATGGGTTTGTGTTTTTTATTTTGTTTGATCTAGTTTAAAAGCAGCCCTCTGCCTCCCTTCCCACCCTTGTAGCCATCAAAGAGTCTTTTGTTATCTACATAAGTCTGTTTTTCAGTCCTTATAGCACAGGTTTCATAGAATATTTGTCCTTTTGCAGCTGACCGATTTCACTTAGTATAATGTCTTCTAGTTGAAACCAGCTTATAAGATGCTTCGTAAAATCATCATTGTTCTTTATTGTTGTGTAGTGTTCACTGAGTATATGTACCATGGTTTGTTTATCCATTCATCTGTTGATAGGCACCTGGGTTGATTCTGTCTTTTTGCTATTGTAGACTGTGCTGCAGTAAACATACATGTGCATATATCTGTTCATGTGACTGCCCTTGGTTCTGTAGGATATATTCCAAGCAGTGGGATTGCTGGATCATATGGTATTTCTATTTCTAGCTAATTTTTAAGGAAGTGTCAAATGGCTTTCGAAAGAGGTTGTACCATTTTGTATTCACACCAGCAGTGTAAGAGAGTTCCAGTGTCTCTGCAGCCTCTACAGCATTTGTTGTTTTGTGTATTTTGGATCGTGGCCAACCTTGTTGGGATGAGATGATATCTCATTGTAGTTTTGATTTGGAGTTCTTTGATAGCTAATGACCCCGAGCATTTCCTAAAGTGTCTTTTGGCTATCTGGATGTCCTCTTTGGTGAATTGTCTGTTCATGTCCTTTGCCCATTAATTGGGTCAGTTACCTTTTTCATGTTGGTATTTTGTAGTACCTTGTAGGTTATAGAAATCACACAAAGGTCCAACATGCAGTTACCAAATATTTTTTCCCATTCTGTAGGTAGTCTTTTAACTCCCTTGATAAAGTGTTTGAATTAGCAAAAGTGATGGACTCTAATCTGCATGTTTGTAACAGGCAAAGACAAAACTTACATGAAAATTCCTCAGCTAGTGGAACTAGCTTGCCAAGTCCTCTTTGACTGAGATCAGGAGCAAGAAACAAATTTTTGGATACAAAAAATGCCAGAGAGCCTTCCTAGCTGCTGTTTTCCAGGTTGAAGGCCATTTATCAGGAAAGCAAAGAAGAGGAGGGAGCCCATGGCCACGGCAGTTGAGAGGACTCTGTGCCCCTTTGGAAAGAGGCCAGTGCAGAAGCTGGATTAACTGGTGCAGTAAGAAATACTTAAAGACTATTTAGAGTGTCATTATGGCATTAGTTGTGTCAAGCTTTCAATTACCCATTTTGAAAAGGAGAAAACAAGTTGCAGTGTTATTGGAGTTGTAGCATTTATACGTATTTAAAGTTACCCAGGAATCTTAAAAGCAGTGGATTTTCCTATTGTCCCGAAGCTGTCGCCTTCTAGACCTCTCAGTCATTCACTTAAGAAACTCCAAGCACTGTCACACACTATCACACACACTTTTTGAGCTGGCTCACATTCACACACCTGAAAAAGAAATCCAGATTGCTGCCCTACCAGGACCAGCATGTTCCACTAATGGAGCAAAGAAGAGAAAGGGAAAAAAACTCCCCTTGGTCTCCAGAATTTGTAACTGGACAAAACTCTGGGTTCTCTCTACCTGCCACGAATCCAATCTCTGAGACAGAAGCTTAGGTGAACAATCAAAAGTTTTCTTTGAGTGCGGGCTACACAAAGGTGATGGTACTGGACAAAGCCTCCAAATTCTTGTTAACTGTTCCAGAAAGCCCATTTCTGAGACAAGTACTTGGGTGAGTGATCAGAACCTTTATTGCAGCACATGGGACAACCTGCTAATTCTCCCAGGCTGTCTGACTTGGTCAGGTGGACCAGAGGTTTTATAGGGAAGGTACGTGCTACCCTAGCGTAGAAGGGCATGGTTTGGAGAACAGTGGGAGTGGTGAGGAGGGTCCCGTGTTCAAAGGTGGCTTTGGGTTGGAGCAGGCCTCAGGGGTCGTATATGCATATCAGAAAGCTGGGGTCAGCTCATGGCTGTCCCTGCTACCTGAAGTGGCTGGCATCTCCGCATCAGCATCTCCACTTGTCTCTTTCCCCTCAATTGATGTACCTAACAAGCTGTAAAAGCTGTAAAGATTACCATCTCATTAGCTCCAGGCTGTTAATGTGTGACTTCTGGGCCTTGGCCTGAATGAGGAATACCAGGAATCTTTAATTAAGATAGGAGAAAAGATAAATTAAAAAAAGTTTTGCAAAAAGAGTTAAAATCTTTGCTGTCCATTTTAAATACACTTTTTAAAATTGAAATTTCTAAAGCTTTCTTACTGTGTCAGTGGCAGAGGGGATTTTTTCCTCCAAAGGCTGCCTGTCTCTTAAAAGCAATGGGTTCTTGTATACTAGAGGGGTTTATAAAGGGAAAGTTTCATGCAGGTGCTGGGGTGAGATGATCACAAGGAAAGTGGCAGAAATGGTAGCAAAACAGTCTGTTTCAGGGTCTGTGTTTCAGTGTCTTCCTTTTGAGTCCTTATCAGGGCAGGGGCTGGTGCCTGGCATCGTCTAGTCTGGCTTAGTGATCTGAAAAAAACCCTCAAAAAAACAAGCAGTTCCCAGACCTGCCTTGACTGTTCTGTTGCTTTTTTCTTAGGGCAGTTCTAAGTCATACTATTTAAAGCATAACACTTTTTGAGCACAGAGGGATGTTGTTTACTTAATGGAGTCCCAGTGTTAGTGGTGTGTTTCTCATTGGGGCCTGGGTGATGACTCTGAAACAAACCCGTTCGGTCCTCAATCCTCATTTTCCCCCTGTTGATAGATGAACTGCTCTTTAGGCTTCTAGCTTCACTAGCATTGTACCTATTTTTCCTTCCGTGATACTTATTCGTTTAGATTTTATATTTAGGTCTTTGATGCATTTTGAGTTAGTTTTTGCACATGGTATTTGTTAGGAGTCTTGTTTATTTATTTATTTTGCAGATGGACATTTAGTTATGCCATTACATTTGTTAAAGAGATGGTCATTTCCCCTATTAATGAACTTCTGACTTTTGTCAGATATCAGCTGTTAAGAGGTGGACTGTAATGCTACAGCTGTTAACCAAAATGTCAGCAGTTGGAATCCAACTGGTGCCCCTTGGAAACTATGGGGCAGTTCAACTGTGCCCTGGAGGGTTGCTATGAGTCAGAATCAACTCGACAGCAACAAGATTTTTTTTTCTCTTAATAGGTAGGTGATTTTCTATTTGGATTTTAAATTCTGTTCCTTTAGTCTGTGTATCTGTTGTTGTACCGGTATCAGGCTTGTTTTGACTATCTTGGCAGTGTAATATATTTGTAAGACAGGTACTGTGAGACCTTCCATTTTGTTCGTCTTCTTCAGTAATGCTTTACTTACTGGAGGCCTCTTCCCTTTTTATGTGAAGTTGGTAATTTGCTCTCACCGTGTCCGTAAAAAGTGCTGTTGAAATCTAAATTGGGATTGCATTGTATCTATAGATCACTTTTGGGTAAAATAGATATTTTCACTATGTTGAGTCTTCCTATCTGTGAACAAGATATGTTTCTCCAGTTATGTCAGCATATTTTGGTTTCTTGAAGTAGAGTTTATATTTTTCTTTTTCTGGGTCATCTATGCCTCTGGTTAGATTTATTTGTAAGTATTTTATCTTCTTGGAGGGTGCTGTAAATGGTAGTGACTGAGTGATTTCTTCTTAGATGATTTCTTTGTTAGTGTAGAGGAATCCAAATGATTTTTGTATGTTTATCTTGTATTTTAATAATTTTCTGAAGTCTTCTATTAGTCCCAGTAGTTTTTTTGTGAATTTTTAAGAGTTTTCTGTGTATAAGATCATATCATGTGCAAATGGAGATACTTTTACTCCTTACCAATTTGGCTGCCTTTTTTTTCGTATCTCATTGCTTTGGCTAGAACTTAGAGTATAATTTTGAATAAAACTTGTTACAAAGCATATCCTGTTCTGGTTCCCATTCTCAAGGGGAATGCTTTCAGGCTGTCTTCATTTACCATGATGTTGGCCGTTGGCTTTGTAAAAATTCCCTTTATTATGCTGAGGAACTTCTATTTTGCGAAGAGTTTTTAACATGAATGGATGTTGGGATTTGTCAAATGCCTTTTCTGCATCAATTAAAAAAATCATGTGGTTCTCGTCTTTTGCTTTATTTAAGTGATGGATTACACTGATTGTTGTTTTCCTAATATTGAACAATACCTGCATATCTGGTCTATGAATCCTACTTGGTGATGGTGAATTATTGTTACTATTTTTTGATATGTTGTTGAATTCTATTGGCTAGAATTTTCTAGATGAATTTTGTTTCTAAGTTAATGCTGGATATTGGTCTGTAATTTTCTTTTTTGGTGGTATCTTTACCTGATTTTAGCATTAAGTGTTTTACTGGCTTCATTTAATGAGTTTGGGAGTATTTCATCCTCTTCTGGGCTCAGAAATACCTTTAGTAATAGTAGTGTTAACTTTTCTCTGAAAGTTTGGTAGAGTCAGGGTGATGTTTGTTGTTGGAAATTTTTAAGTTACCTTTTCAGTGTCTCCTGCTTGTTTATTTATTGTGGCAATCTCTTCTTTTTTTAAATTGGTTTATTTAGTTGTTTTACATCTGTTTGTGTTAGTGTGTGTAGATAGTGTCTTTCCAGAAATTTGTCCATGTCCTCAATGTTTTCAAATTTGTTAGAGTATAATTTTTCATAGTATTCTGAGTGGATTTTTAAAAAATTTCAGATGGGTCTTATTGTGATATTGCCAATCTGATTACTTATCTGGAGTATTTACTTCTCCTATTTTGTCAGTGTAGCCAGTGGTTTATCAATTTTGTTGGTCTTGTTAACTCCTTCAATTATTTTTATGTTCTCTATTTCATTTAATTCTGCTTTAATTTTCATTATTTGCTTTCTTTTGATGCCTGAGGACATATTTTGCTGCTCTCTTTCAGTTTGTTTGAGTTGTAGTTTCAGTACATTGATTTGGGCCCTTTCTTCTTTTTGGATGTGTGTATTTATTGCTATAAATTGACCTCCAAGCACTGCTTTTGCCGTGTCACAAAGGTTCTTGTAGGATGCATTTTTGTTCTCATTTAACTCTGTGAATTTATTTATTCTGAGCTTAATTTATTTTATAACTCAACAACTTTTGAGAAAGGTGTTCAGTTCTAATGTGCTTAACTTTGTTCCCTGCTTTTTATGTTAGTGATTTCCCCTTTTATGCCTTTTATGGACTTGGAAGATTCTTCATAGTGTTTTGATGCTTTGGATTCTGTTGAGGCTTGCTTTGTGGCCCAGTATGTAGTCTAGTCTGGAGAATGTATCATGTGCATGAGAAAAGGACGTATATATGGCTGCTGTTAGGTGGAAGTGTTCTGCATGTGTTTGTGGTCATGTTGGTTTATTGTGACATCTAGATCTTCCATGTCTTCATTATGCTTCTTTTTGAATGTTCTGTCCTTTACCAAAAGTGGTGTATTAAGCCTCCTACTGTTACGTAGCTCTCTATCTCTTTTTTTCCATACTGTTAGAGTTTGTTTTATATATTTTGGAATGCTGTCATTGAGTGCATTAATATATTTCCTTCCTCATGCACTGTGATGGATTTTACTTTAAAGTCTATTTTGTCAGTCTTCCTCTTTTTTGAATTTTGTTTCCTTGATACATATTTTGTCTATCCTTTGTATGTTATTTCCCTTGTGTCTTTAAGATGTGTCTGTTGAACACAGCATATAGATAGATTATGTGTATCTGTGTGTGTATTAATCTATTCTGCCACGTTATTGGTGCTGTTTCTTTATTGGTGCCTCTAATCTATTTACAGTTAGTATAATTATTGATAAAATCCAGTTGTGTTGAGTTGGATCTGAGTTTAGTGCTGTCATTTTCATGTCTTTTTGTGCGTTGTTGACAGTTTCTTTCTTACACTTATTTTTCTATGTTGAGTCATTTTTCCTTATTTTTATGTTGTTCATTGTTGGTTTTCCGTTTGCTGAGTCTTTATGTTTTTCTTATTTTTTATTGTATAATTTCTTTCGTAGTTACCCGAATATGTACTTACATTTTTCTGAGTTTAAAACTAGTCTCTTATTTCTTCATATCACCATGACTTGCTCTCTGTATGAAAGATGTTTGAGTATATGTTTAGTTCCCTTTTTTGTTATAATATTGTCATCTTTTTCATGATGGTATTTGTATCCCTGTTATCAAGATTTTAGCTTTGATTTCTTTTGGGGATTTCACTAGGTGTGTTGATACCTTGTTGCTCTGTCCTGTGTTCTAGTCTTGGGTTATTATCTGACATTACTGATTTTTTAACCAAAGTAATCCCTTTAGTATTTCTTGTGAATATGGTTTTGTTTTCGCAAATTCCCTAAATCTTTGGCTCTTTGAGCAAGATGCTGTTCAGTTTCCATGAGTTCCACTTTCTGTGCTTTTTCTGCTATTGATTTCAACTTTTGTGGTTTTATGATCTGAGAAGATGCTTTGCTGACATGGAGATAGTGTTATATCGAACACCATATTGATACATGTCGATAGTACATTGACTTGGGCCCTTGCTTCGTTTTGGATATATGCATTTGTTGTTATAAATTGACCTCCAAGCACTACTTTTGCTGTGCTACAGGTGCTTTGCCGACTACTGCTGTAGTACGTGTTTTGTATGTAATTCTTGCTGAGAAGTTCTTCTCTTTCGGGTCTTTGAATGTGTGATGCCACTGTCTCTGTGCCAGCATTGTTTCTTCTGAGAAATCTGATGAAAGCCTACAGAGTTTCCCTCTGAATGTTAGCTTTGCTTTGAGTCTTGCTGCCTTTAGGAGTTTCTGCTTATGTTTCATTTTGTAAAGCTTGACTATAACATGTCTTGGAGTCTTTCTTTGGGGATCTATATTGAGTGGCGTTTGATATGTATCTTGGATATCTATGTTCTCTTTCATAATTTCTAGGAAGTTTCCTGTAAGCAGCTCAGCCACAATACTCTCTGTGTTCTCAGGTGTCTTGCCCTGTTCTGGAACTCCAATTAATCATAGACTGTTCCTCTTAATAGAGTCCCAAAAGCTTCTTAATGCTTCTTCATTTTTTTGTTTGTTTTTTCTGATTTGTCCTCATAGATGCTGAAGTCAGTAGCTCTGTCTTCCAAGTCAGAAGGTGTCTTTTCTGTTTGTTCCATTTTGTTTTCTTGGCTTTGAATTGAAGTTTCTATCTCTTTGATTTTGTTCTTGATCTGTTGGATTTCAGAGTACTGATGTTCCATCAGATCAAACAGCTCACTTAATTTTTCATTTTGCTCTGCTGCATTTTGTATAACATCTAGGAGGGCTGTATACTGTATACATAATCCTTTTGTGTTCACCTTCCAGTAGTTTCAGAAAGGTTTCTTCATCTGGACAGTTTTTAGTGCTTTCTTTTGGGGGCTTTCTGAAGCCATAGGTGATTTCTTGGTTATGGTTTACTCCAGAGTTTGTTGCTTTTGGGGCATCATGTGAGTCAACAGAGGCTGGGAGAGATGCTGTGAGGGTGGACTGCAGTTGTTGGTCTAGGCCATTTTAAAATGAAAGGTAAAAGGTATCTGACAACTTCCAAAGTCAGTCAGGTTTTCAGGTTTGTAGGTCTGTCTTCCCAGCTGAGAAAGTAAGCACCTCTATGTACAACCCCAGATGTTATAAACTAGCTCTAAATACAGAAAGGCTACTGCCCTGCTGGCCTCTGCTGTCAGGCCTCAGATGTAGGTGACACTGTGTAGAATTCTATGTTTCTGCTTGAAAAGCTCTCTCTTCCAGTCAGGTGCTGCCTCCCAGCCCAGGTGCCGCCTCCCAGCCCAGGTGCCTCCCAGCTGCCTCCCAGCTGAGGCCTCCATAAGGGTATTTCCACCTCCCAGTGGAACAAGATGGTGTCCTGCACAAGTTCCCACATGGCTGGGTCCAGACTACCCTATGTTGGAGGCAGAAAGAGAGGCCAAAGGTGTCTAGATGCACAGAGTCCACAGCCTCTGTTGCCAGGCCCCAACTGTAGGTAACACTGCTGGAAAAGCTCTCTTCTCTGGGCAGGTGCTGCCTCCCAGCCTAGGAACAAGGTCCAGCTGGGGCCTCCTTATGAGTGATCTGCCTCCTGATGGAACAAGATTGCGTCCTGCACAAGCTTGGCACCTGCCTTCGTAAAAGCTACACAGAAATAGAGGCTAGCGGTGCTGAGATGCACAGAGTCCAAAGTCAGGCTCTCAAAATATGGCAATTTTGCCTGCCAATCCCACTAGCAGTGTGTTTGAGGTTAGCTGCTAGTCAAGTCCCAGCTCCACCTGCTTGCTAAGGAAAAAAAAGTTAAAATGGTGAGTTACCTTTGGTCTGTGAAAGCCAGCTCTCATGAAGAGCAGGGTCAGTGAAAGAGAGGAGATTTTCCGTTCAGTGGTGCAAAGTCCAGATGAACAGCCATATGCTGTGTCCTAGGGCTCACTTGGTGTCCAGAAGGCTCTGTTTAATTATCAGTTCAGATCTTTGTTTCCAGAAGGATTTAGGGAGATTTGTGTTTAGTCTGCCATCTTGACTCTGCCCCTGAACTGATTTTCTCCCTAAATCTTTGATTATCTGGAGATGTCCTACTTTTGGCATCATATTGGATAGTTTTACTGGATATATAATTCTTGGCTGGCAGTTTCTTTCCATCAAGACTTTATATATGCTTGTCCAGTGCTTTCTTGCATGCATGGTTTCTGCTGGATATTCTGAGTTTAGTTTTATTGACTTTTTTGTGGATGACTTTTAGTTTCTCCCAACCTGCTCTTAAAATTTTGTCTTTGGTTTGGTAAGTTGGGTAATAAAGCATCTTCATAACTTTCTTTGGGGTTCTGCCTTATGTGGTGTTTGATGAGCATGTTTGGTAGATATCTTCTCATCCTTCATAATGTTGGGGAAGTTATCTGCCAACAAATCTTCAGCAATTCTCTCGTGTTTTTTGTTATCTTACGTGTTGTGATACTCCAGTCACTCATTGGTTATTCCTCTTGATAAAATCCCACTTAATTCATAGTATTTCTGTTTTTACTCTTTTTTTATTGTGATTGAGTGTAAGTGTACAATGCAAATTAAATTTGCATGCCTGCCTATCTGCGACTCCTTCTGCTCTCCTTGCCTGGTGATAGCACTCTTCCTTTCTGTTCTGTGCATGTCATATCCTCTTAACAGTCTCCTGTTCCCTCTTCTCCACCCTCTCCTCTCCCTTCTAGTAAGAGGCCAGGAGGACAGCATCTTGTAGATGCATAGAATCATAAAGCGGACACACTATATAGTTACTTTGTGTCAGTGAGTCCAATCCATTCCTGTCTGAAGAGTTGATGTCAGTAATGATTTATGATCAGGGATGGCAGCAGGTCTGGGAGCCATTCTCCCAAGAGAACTCCTGGGCCTTCGGACTGTCAATTGCAGCCCTTTAGTGTAGTTGTTGAGGTGCACCCCTCTTTTTCTTGTGTTGCCACAGGGATACAACATTGTGTGTCCCATCACAGTTGTTGTTGGTGTGGCTGGGCATCATCTGGTTCTTCTGGTCACATGTTGACACAGTCACCCATACATGTGGGTCCTTCTCTCTTCTGGGTCCTTTTTGCCTCATGCTTCTGTTGTTGCTGACTTTTAACACCCCAGATGCCAGTCACCAACATGGAGGGCAGCAGACTCTCTTAGCAATAGGCTCATTGCCATTTGACCTTGATTTCCCTAGAGAGCATGGTCCCTGGACCCTCACCTCTGCTACTCTGTCCTTGCAGTATTGAGTTGAGATTAGAAGAGTTTGCAATTTATGTTGAAGTCCATTTAACTTACCTTCTTTCTAATGTGTGCTGTCACTGCTTTCACCCAACCAAATTTCTATCAACTATCTAATCTATAACCAACCCTCTCCCTCCCTTCGCTCCCTTGTAGCCACCAAAAAGTCTTTTATTCTGTACATGAGTGTGCTTTTAAGTATTTATAGTAGGGGTTCTCATACAATATTTGTCCTTGTGCTGCTGACTGATTTCACTCAACATAGTGTCTTCCAGCTGAAACCAGTTATGAGATGCTTCCTAAAATCATCATTGTTCTTTATCATTGTATAGTGTTCCACTGAGTATATATACCATAGTTCTTTATTGATTCATCTGTTGTTGGGCATCTGGGTTGATTCCATCTTTTTTGCTGTTGTGGACTGTGCTGCACTAAATGGTTGTGTGCATGTCTCTGTTTGTGTGACTGGCCTTGATTCCGTAGGATACATTCCAAGTGGTGGGATTACTGGATCAAATGGTATATCTACTTCCAGCTTTTTAAGGAAGCACCAGATTATTTTCCAAAGAGATGATACCATTTTACAATCCCACCAACAGTGTAGGAGTTTCCCGGTTTCTCTACAGCCTCCCCAGCATTTGTTGTTTTGTGTTTTTTGAATCATAGCCAACCTTGTTGGGGTGAGATGGTATCTCACTGTAGTTTTGATTTGGATTTCTCTGATAGCTAATGATTGTGAGCATTTTCTCCAGTGTCTTTTGGCTGCCTGGATGTCCTCTTTAGTGAAGTGTCTGTCCATCTCCTTTGCCCAGCACTTAATTGGGTTATTTAGCTTTTTCTTGTTGATATTTTGCGGTATCATGTAGATTATGGATATCAGATGTTGATCTGACATATAGTTGCCAAATATTTTTTCCCATTCTGTGGGTGGACTTTTAATTCTTTTGATAAAGTCTTCAGATGAGTAAAAGTGTTTGATTCTTAGTAGTTCCCATTTATCTGTTTTCTGTTGATCAAGCTTTGTTTGTCAGATTTTGATGTCTGTCTAAGTTGTGTATTACAACTTCCATTGTTGACTGTTTTATTCTTGCATGTTCTTTATCGCTTTAAGTTTGATGCCAGCCAAGATATTTAGGTGTTTTATCCAATTTGAGTTGGTTTCTGTGTAAGGTGTCCTATATGGGTCTTGTTTCAAGTTTTGCGGGTGGATGTCTAGTTTTGCCAACACCATTTGTTAAGTAGGCTGTTTTTACCCAGTTTACAATCTTAGCACCTTTGTACATCAGCAGTTTTTAGGAGTATAGTGGCATCTCTGGGATCTCAACTGTATTCCATTGGTTTGTATGTCTCTTTTTGTACCAGTACAAGGCTGTTTTGACTACTGTGGCAGTGTAATAGGTTCCAAAATTGGGTAATGAGAGGCCTCCCACAGTGTTCTTCTTTAGTAGTGCTTTGCTTATGCAAGATTTCTTCCCTTTCCAAACAAAGTGAGTGATTTGTTTCTCCCTCTCATTAAAAAATGTCACTGGAATTTGTATTGGGGTTGCATTGTATATGTAGATTCCTTTGGGTAGAATAAACATTTTCATAATGTTAAGTCTTAGTATCCCTTAGCAGAGTAGGTTTCTATGTTTATGTAAGTCTCAGTTAGTTTCTAGCAGTAAAGTCTTGTAGTTCTGTTTGTGTAGGTGTCTTATTTCTCTAGTTAGATTTATTCCTAGGTATTTTGTCTTGTGGACTATAGTAAATGATATTGATTAGGTCATTTCTTCTTTAATGATCTCTGTATTGGTATAAAGGAATCTTACTATTTGTGCTTATCGTATATCCTAATACTTTGCTGAACCCTTAGTTGGAGTCCTTATGGATTCCTTGCGTATGCAATCACATCACCATTTAGAGAGGTTTTTACTTCTTCTTTACTGATGCAGATTAGATTTTTGTCTTGTCTGCTCTGGCCACAACTTCTAGTAGTGTTGAATAGAAATGGTGAGAGTGGACATCGTTGTCTAATTCTCGTTCTCAAGGGGAATTGTTTCAGTCTCTCTCATTTCAGGGTGATGTAGGCAGTTGGCTTGACATAGATGTCCCTTATGGTGTTAAGGAATTTGACTTCTGTTCTTATTTTTCTGAGAGTTTTTAGCATGACTTGGTGTTGGACTTCAGCAAATGCCTTTTCTGCATCAGTTGACAAAATCAGGTGGTTCTTTCTGTAGTTGATCACGTTGTTTGTGTGATGTTGAACCAGCCTTGCATCCCTGGTGTGAATCCAGCTTGGTTATGATGCATTACTGTTTTGATGTGTTGTTGAATTCTGTTGGCTAGGATTTTGTTGAAGATTTTTGCATCTGGATTTATGAGTGATATTGGTCTGTAATTCTCCTTTTTTGTTAGATCTTTCTCTAGCTTTGGTATCAGGGTTATCCTGGCTTCGTAGAATGAATTTGGTAGTATTCCATTCCTTTCTGTGCTGTGAAATAGTCTCAGCAGAATTGGAGTTAACTCTTCTCTAAAAGCTTGGTAGAACTCTGCAGTGAAGCTGTCTGGACCAACAAGGGCTTTTTTTGGTTGGTAGTCTTTTGGTGACTTTTTCAAGTTTTTCTACTTGTTTTTATAATTTTGGCAGGTGACGTGAATCTAGGAATTCGTCCATTTCCTCTAGGTTTTCACATCTTTCAGAGTACGATGTTTTTGATTTCTTTTGGATCTGTTGTGACATCTCCTGTCTCATTTCTTGTTCAGGTTATTTGTTTCTTCTCCTGTTTTTCTTTGGTAATTTTTGCCAGTGGTTTGTCAATTTTGTTGATCTTTTCGAAAAACCAGCTTTTGGTTTTGTCAATTTTTCAAATTGTTCTTCTATTCTGTATTTCTTTTAGTTCTGCTCTAATCTTTCTGATCTGTTTTTTTCTGGTGCTTGAAGGTTCCTCTGTTGCTCTCTTTCTACTTATTCACACTATAAGATTAATTCTTCGGTTTGGGTCCTTTGTTTCTTCCAGATATGTTCATTTATAGAGATAAATTGACCACTGAACACTGCTTTGGCTGTATCCCATAGATTCTGGTGGGATGTATTTTCATTGTGATTTGAATCCATAAATTTCTTTCTTTATTCCTTGATTTCTTCTATATCCCATGGCTTTTTCAGCAAAGTGTTGTTCAATTTCCAGTAGTTCCAATTTCTTACAGTGTTTTTTCTGCTACGGGATTTGGATTTTTAGGGCTTTATGGTCTGAGAAGATGGTGTGCAGTAATTCAGTGGTTTGGATTTTGTTGAAATTTGCTTTATGGGCTAACACATGGTCTAATCTGGAAAATGGTCCATGTGGATTGGAGAAGAAAGTGTACTTATCTGTTGACAGATAAAATGTTCTGTTTATGTTGATGTGGTATAATTCTTTAATTGTCACAATAAGACCTTTAATGTCTTTTCTGAACTTTTTTCTAGATGATTTGTCAATTCCGGAAAGTGAGATGTTGAAGTCTCCCACCATTATTGTGGAGTGATCTGTCTCATTTTTCAGTGAATTCAGTGTTTGATGTATTTAGATGCTCTGTTATTGAGTGCATAATATTTAATATTGTTAAGTTTCCCTCTTGTATTGAGTCTTTCAGCAATAAGTAGTGACTGTCCTTGTCCCTGTTGGTAGATTTTACTTTAAAATCTATTTTATCTGAGATTAGTATTGCCACACCTGCTCTTCTTTGTACATTGTTAGCTTGGGATATATTATTCCATCCCTTTATTTTCAGTTTGTGGATATTCTTAAGTCTAAGGTGTGTTTCTTGTAAGGAACATATAGATGGGCCATGTCTTTTGATCCAAGGCGTCACTCGTTGTCTATTTACTGGAGTATTCACACCATTTACATTAAATGTAACTATTGATAGTTGTATGTTTAGTAGTGTCATCTTGATGTGTTTATTTTTGGAGCCTATTCCACATTTCAGGTATTTTTTTAGAGCAGTACCCCAATCTCTTGGTACCATTTTCTGTTTTAGTCAGCTAGTGCTGCTATAACTGAGTTCGCAAGTGGATGGCTTTAAAAGGAGAACTTTTATTCTGTCGCAGGCCATTAGGCTAAATGTCCAAACCCAAGGTATCAGATGTAGGGGAACGCTTTATTTCTCTGCTGGTACTGCAGGAAGGTCCTTGTTGTCTGTCTTCCCCTGGACTCGAAACTTCTGAGACCCAGGATCCTCACTCCTTTCTAAAGACTTGCTTTGTTCCCGACACTGCTTCTTGGTGGTATGAGGTCCCTAAATGTCTCTGCTGGCTTCTTTCCTTTATATCTCAAGAGACTGCATGAAGGCACAAAACAGTCTTACACAATGAGTTCTGTGCCACCAACACAAGTGCTGCCCATTCTCCCTCATTAACATCATAAAGGCGGGATTTACGACATGGAGGAATAGGACACAGTACCAGAAAGCATGGCTTGGTTAAATTGCTACACAGATTTTTGGGGAACACAGTTCAATCCCTGACAAGGACATATCTCCAAAACAGACATGAGAGGATGGGGAGATGAAGGACATTCACGGCACCTGGCGGTGGCAACTAGAAGGAGTTGGGGGAATGCAGCTGATGTGACAGCTCAAGGCTAATGATTGGGGATGCGAGGGGCAGTGGGGAGCTGCGCAGGGGTGAGAGTTTCTGAAGTTTTCCTATCAGGGAGCAGTATCAGGAAGTTGTGCTTGAGCTATTAGGCTTTTTTTTTTTTTTTTTTTTTTAAATCTTTTAAGTATTTTATGTGATTTAAGTGAAAGTTTACAATCCAAGTCAATTTGTCATACAAAAATTGGCAGACACACTGCCAGGTAATTCTAGTTGTTCTCCTCACCCTCTGACATCACATTGTTCCTTTCCTGCCTCTATTTCCTGTGTCCATTCAACTAGCTCCTTCATCCTTCTACCCTTTTATGTCAACTGTGGACAGTAACACTCACTTAGCGTTATGTATCTACTTAGCCATGGGTTTTTTTTTTTTTTTAAAGGATGACATGTATTAGAGCACATTGCACACTTCTAGGCAAGTGAGATCAGGGAAAATGCTGGTAAAACTGGGGACCAGGAGGGTAGGGCCACCATGACTTTTGGGGCCTACGGCAGTCTACTGTAAATCTGCAGTTTTAGCTGGTACTTGAAGCTTAGGTGCTGGTGACCTACAGTCTCTGGACTCTGATTTACCCCAAGGTAAAAGGCACAGGGCTTGTTTGGATTATGAGCACTATGTTGGTGCACAAAGAGCACCACACAGGTACACACTGGTAATAGTGATGACGGGAGGCTCACTCTGCCTCCCAGAAGACTGCCCTGTGGGCTTATCCAGTGTTTTCAGGAGGCCAAGTTGAGTACCTGTGGGCATTGTTTGTTTCCTGTGACAGTCTCTTCCTGACTTTAGGTAGAACAGGTGTGTCGTTTGGACCTGGACAGTTGATTTTGACACTAGGTGTGACACTGTTGCCCAATGTGTGGGCCTGAAGAGCTGAGTGGAGCATTGCCCTTGGCACCTGGCTTCATTCTCTCCTCTCTTCTTGTGTGAGCTAACCTCCCCACCCTGGAGATATTTTAGGTGAGCCAGCCAAGTGCTGTTGAGTCAGATCCGACTCGTACTTCATGGAGTTCTGATTAACTCCAAGTGTCCTACCTGACTAAACTTGTACTTTCTGCCTTGTTTCTCAGCTGAAGGAGTGCCATATGCCTGGATATCTTTACTTCATGGCGCTGTTGTCCGCACTTTTGCCTGATCCTGCCTTCTTCCCCTTCCCTCTTGAGCTCTGATGCGTAAATGTGCTCCACAAATCACTGCCTTTACCACCAGGATTCCCCTGCGGTCCTGAGCCCTTCTCTGAAGGGCTTGCTGCCTCCACTTGGTCTCCGTACTAGGTCCCACATTTTTTCCTTATGACCCCTCTTAACACTGTTTCCCCCAGAGCTATGCCTTTCTTCTTGTACCTAGAATCACTGTCTAGTCTGTAGGCTTTATCTTTTTCCTGTTCCTATTCCCTTGATAAACTGGTGGGGACTAAATCAGTGAATGGTTAGATGAACATGGGTGATGTGGATACTTGTAAATCAGCTAAGCAAAAATTTACAGGACAGCAGATAACAGACCCAGTTTCCCTTGGAGTTCAACATTTGTGACCTTGTTACCATAAAACATGGGTTTAACCTGCCTGCCACAAAGCCAGTACTGAGACATGGATAAAGTAAATGACCAAGAAGTATATCTTGCAAGCCAACATGCTAGAGACAGGGGGAATTCAAGTCCTCAGAGCCTGTCTGCTTTTTTCAGTAAGGCTGGAGTTTTTTAATTGGGTAGCTAAGGGTAAACATTAGTGTGAGGGATGGAAGAATGTGGGCAATTGGGGGAGGTCCCTGAGGTGGACATCTGGTGAGGAGATACACATCTGGAACTTGGGTGGGAGGATCCTCCTGGACATAGGCATCTCAGGTCTGCAGGAGATAAGTGTCTGTAACCAGGGGTTGAGGTCTGTCTGGAGGCAGGCATCTCGGGTCCAGAGGCACTAGGTGGTGGTCATCTGGGCAGGGGGTTGATGACTGGTGCCTTTACTTGATAATTCTAAGAAAAAACCTGTTATAAAGACTGCAAAGGTTTTATCTAGGTGGCTCCTGCAAGTTAATGTGTGATTTCCAGAGCTAGCTAGTGCTAGGAAAGTAGGACTTTTAAGAAAAACAGGTATATATGGAGAGAAACAGAGTTAGTTCTAGTTGCCTACTTCAACCTCAGAGTGTAGTCTGAATGACAGTGGCCTTAAAACTGGGCCTCTGTCCTTATTGATTTACTCCTTAATGGTGATTGTCAGCTTTCTCTGAGAAACACTGCTCTGGCACCTAATTTGTAGTGTGACAGGCATGAAATGTGAGCTCACAGTGAACAGCAACAATACCTAGTTGAAGTGCTCTCTTGTGTCCTGTGTGACCAGAAACCAGTTGATCACTGTCATTCCCGATGGGGGCAAATGGGCTTGCAGGGCAAGCTGAAGCTTCCCTCCCAAGGTGGGACTTGAACTGGAATTATTTGCTTGAATAATTTTTTAGGAAGTATATATATATAGATATAGAGAGATGTATATATATATATATATATTTTGAAGAAGTATTAGAAGATTGTCAGTACTGTGCCATGGACACACTTCTGTGGTTTTTAAAAAATAAATAAATTTTTTTGTTGTAGAGAATAGCATAGAAAAACATAAAAACACCAACTCAGCCATTTCTATATGCATAGTTAAGTGACATGATTACGTTCTTTGAGTTGTGTAACAAACTCTGATTTCCTTTTCTAGGTCTTGCCTTCCCTATTATAAATAGGCTGCCCCCAAAGATTCTTGTCTAGTGTCTAATCTTCTCAATTTACTGTTGTTACTTTGATTCTGTATAGATAGCTGTTAAGAGATTATAATGCTCAAAGCAGACACTTTAAACTGGTTTAGCTAAACCATTGTTTGGTTGTAAGAAGGCTTCAAGAAATATTTGTGGCTTAAGGTTTAAAGCCTATCTCAGAGCAATAGTTTCAGGGGTTGATCCATCCTCCATGGCTGCAGAAAGTGTGCAGTCCATGAGAATTTTAAATTGTAATCTGTGTTTCCACCTTTTGATCAGGATTCTTTGATCAAAATATTCAGTAATGGTAGGCTGACACCATCTACTTCTTCTGGTCTTATGATAAAAGAGACAGCTGTTCATGAAGGCAATTAACTGTACATTCAGTGTCTTCCTATTGCTGACTCTTTTTCCCCTCTTGCGCCAGGCAAATAGAGACCTGTTGTCCTGCCTTAGGTATGTGCTTGCACGCTTTTAAGACCCCAGGCACTATGTACTAAACTAGGAGGTCACAAGGTAGTAGAGCTGAAGCACTGAATACCTTGTGATGTCTAGGAGCACATGTCCCAGTAAATGACCCTATACCTCCAAACCAGGTGTTGTGGATTGAATTGAATTGTGTCCCAGGAAAATGTGTAACAGTTGGGCTGGGCTGTGATTCCCAGTATTTTGTGATTTTCCTATACTATAAATCCTAATCTCTTCATGTGGTTAATGGACTGGATTATATTAAAGAGGATTGGAGTGAGACTGTAACACCCTAAGGTCACCTCCCTACTCTGTTGTAAAGGAAGTTTCTCTGGAGTGTGGCTTGCACCACCTTTTATCCTACAAGAGATAAAAGGAAAGGGAAGCAAACAGAGTTTTGAGGACCTCATATTATCAAGAAAGCAACACCGAGAGCAAAGCATGTCCTTTAGACCTGAGGTTCCTGTGCCAAGATGCTCTCAGACCAAAAAAGACTATGCAACACAGAACATTCCTTTAGAGCCAACAGAGAAAGAGAATGTGTTCCCCTGGAGCTAGTGTCTGGAATTTGGACTTCTAGCATACTGGCTGTGTAAGAATAAACTTTTCTTTGTTAAAGCCATCCATTTGTGGTATATCTCTTAAGAGTTCTACCAGATAACTAAGACAACAAAGAACCAAATCCTGTGAGGTTTTTGGTTGTGCACCTGTGAGGTTTTTGGTTGTGCACAAGCAGTCTCAGCAGCTACCTTTTCTCTTTCTCCTTTTTGTTGAATATGTGTACATATCTTACATAGCTTTTGCCAAGTCAGCTAATTACAAGTGTACGGTAATAATTGGCTGTGCAACCCTACCTTTAATCGATGTGATTTTTTTCATCACCATTAACCCACTCCTTCCCCCACTTTTTCCCCCTGGTAACCACTCAGAAATCTTGATCTCGATAGTGAGATCAAGACTATTCTTGTTTGTATATATGAATGAAGTCATACAATAGTTGTCTTTTTGTGAGTAATTTATGTCACTCAGCATAATGTCTTCAACCTCCATATTGTGGTGTGTATTAAGAATTATTTATTCTGCTGGCTGAGGACTGTTCCATTACATGTATGCATCACATTTTTTTTTCCCATTCAGCTGCTGATGGACATTTAGGTTGTTTCAACTTTTGGGCTAATTGTGGCTATTACTTGCGTTGGTGTACAATATCTGTTAGAGGTTCTGCTTTCCATTGTTTTGGGTTTATACCTTTGAATAGAACCACTGGGTCATATGGTAATTCTGGAAGCCCTGGTGGTGTAGTGGTTAAGTGCTACATTTGATAATCAAAAGGTCAGTAGTTTAAATCTGACAAGTGCTCCTTGGAAACTATATGGGGCAATTTTCCACTGTCCTGTGGGGTCAGTATGAGTCAGAATTGACTCAGTGGCAGTGGGTTTGGGTTTGGGTATGATAATTCCACCAGCTTCTCCTTAAAAACCCTATGGTACAGTTCTACTGTGTGTGCTATTGGGTTGTGATGAGTTGGAGTTAATTCAGTGACTGTGAGGTTTCTTTTGTTCTTTCTTTTTTTTTATGGTAGTTCTATTTTTAGTATTTTGAGGAATTGCCACACTGTGTTTTCCACAATCATTGTACCATTTTGCATTCCAACTGGCAGTGATGCCTAGTTTCTCACCAACATTTATTTTCTTTCTTTCTTTTTTTGTCTTAGCCATTTTAGTAGGAGTGAAAATAATATCCCCTTGTGATTTTGATCTTTTTGATGGCTAATGATATTGAGCATCTTTTCATATATTTGGTAGCCATTTGAATATCCTTTTTGATGAAATATCTGTTTATGTCTTTTGTCCATTTTATGATTAGGTCATTTGTCTTTTTGTTGTTCAAGATTTATGTGTATATTTTTTAGTAGATTCTTAATGGATATGTAGTTTTCAGAGATAGTTTCCTAGTTAGTAGCTTGTCTTTTTACTTTTTTTAAAAAATCTTTGATGAACAAAAGTTTTTAATTTTTATGAGAACCCATTTATCTATTTTGTCTTTTGGTGTTTGTTCTTTGATTATATTACATTACCCATTATTAAAAGCTAGGCCTGACAGCGTTGCCTCTGTGTTTCTTCTAAGAATTTTATGGTTTTATTTTTCATATTTAGATCTTTCATATTTTTGAATTTGTTTCTGTGTATGGCATGTGGCAGGGTTCTTGTTTCATTTTTCTGCAAATGAAAATCGTTTTTTTTAACATCATTTATTGAAGAGATTTTTCTTTCCCCACTGAATGAACTTAACACAATTGTCACTTGTCAAAAATCAGTTCATTATAGGTGACTTGGCTTTTCATATATATCATGAATCATGTTGGGGAATTTTCCTTATATTCTAATCTTCTTGAGAATGTTCATCAAGAAATGGTGTTGTATTTTAGGAAATGCTTTATTGTGTCCAAACAGATCATGATGTAGTTCTTTGCTTTATTATATTGACATGGTATTTAGATTGATTTACTTTCTAATGTTAACCATCCTTGCATTCCTGGGTCAAACACCACTTTGTCATGGTGTATGACTCTTTAAATTATCCTGTTAGATTTTGTTGAGGACTTCTGCATCTGTGTTTGTAAGAGAAACTGTGGTGGCAGGTGGTTAAGAGCTATATTTGGTAGCCAGAGGTTAGTAGTTTGAATTCATGAGGCTCCTTGGAAACTGTGTTGGGTACTTCTGTTCTGTCCTATAGGGTCACTATGAATCAGAATTGACTCAGAGATGGTGAATGAGTTTTTTTTTTTTCTTTTTGGTATATTCATAAGAGATACCCTGAAGGTTTTTAAATTTTTTCTATGGTGTCTTTGGTTTTGGTGTCAAGGTTGTGTTTGCTTCATAGACTGAATTAGGGAGTAGACCTTCCTTCTTTATCTTTTGAAAAAGTTTAAACAGTATTGGTGCCAATTCTTTTCTAAATATTTGGTACAGTCCACCAGTAGAGCCATCTGTTCCAGGACTTTTTGTTGTTGTTGGAAACCTTTTGCTCACTTATTCAATTTCTTAGTTGTTCTGGTTCTGTTGAGGCTTCTTATTTACCCTTGAGTGAGTTTGGGTACGTTATGTGCTTCTGAGAATCTCTACATTTGAGTTATTCAGTTGTTTGTCCTATAGTTGTTCATGATATTTTTTAACAGTGTTCTTTATTTCTATTGGGTCAGTGATAATGTATTTTTTAATTATAAAAGCAACGTAACATTTCATAAAGATTGGAAAAGAATGTTTAAAATCCACCAACAGGAAGATGATTGAGTAGCCGCAGGTATTTTCCAACCCCTCTAACACTGTATAACCAGAAAAACAACTGAATGGATTACATAGGACACTCTGGGTGTCCTGAATATCAGACAGAAAGCTGAGAGATCATACTGGGTGACAGGGGGGATGAAGCAGGTCCAAAGGAAACTATTTCACTCCTATTTAAATCTGCACACTGCAGAAGCACCCATTTCAGCCAGTGAAGTGATACTGTGGCGTGGTGGCAAGTGGCTGAAAAGAGCAGTAGTGCCATGAGCAGAGCACATCTTTCTTAATGGGAAGTTGAGCTTTGGATCGCTGCACCGTCAGAACCACAGAGGCATTAGCTAAGTGCTTGTGAACTGTTGTGCACTCAAAATCTGTCCTACATGCTGACTTTGCTTCCTTTTCCCCCCACCATTCTCTGCTGTGCACCAGGTGCTAAACTCTGACACAGTACATGGGTCGAAAGTGAGGCATCTCATACACACACCCTGAGTTATCTTCCCAGACTTGAAGAGGGAAACAAAGGGAGATGAAGAAAAAAATTCTACTGGATCCTCTGAGCTGGAAAATCCTGTCTCTTTCACCATGCTCACAGATCTAACCATCTGATGGCAGGGCATTGAAATTTCAGTGGCTACAATAATCAGTGTAGCTCAACTGACCAGAATATTTGGAAACTCTAAACTAAGTAAAAAAATAGATGTATAGAAATTAGAACACAGTAATCAAGCAAATAAATAGTAACATTCTGGTGGCTTGAAGACAACAATAAATTTCTAATCATTTAAAGAAGTAGACCACCATGGCCTCAGAAAACTGCCAAAACAAAAAAGTAAAATATTTTCCAGACACAGAAGACTTGCTGCAATTATCAGACATAGAAAGCAAAAGAGTAATGTTTAGAGTTCTGCTAGACATAAGGAAAGAGATCAGGTAAAGTACAGCAAAGCATAATGAAAAAATTAAACAAGCTGCAAGAAATGCTTGAGAAACAATCTGAAATTCAGCATAATTTTATATAATTAGACAGTTCAGTAGAAAGTCAAAGGAGCAGGATTGAGGCAATGGAATGCAGAATTAGTGAAATTGAAGATAAAGCAACTGACACCAGCACATGTAAGGAAAAATCAGATAAGAGAATTTTAAAAAATGAAGAGTCACTAAGAGTTATATGGGATGTTATCAAGAGGAATAATTTATAAAAGATTGGAGTACCAGAGTGGGGATTGGGAAGTAACAGAAAATACAGAATCATTGAAGATATGTTGAGAGAAAACTTCCATGATATCATGAAAGACCAGAAGATAATCTATCCAAGATGCTCATTGAACTCCATACAAGGTAGATCCCAAAAGAAATCCTCAAGACATGTTACAATCAGACTTACCAAAACTAAAGATAAGCAGAGACCTTTATTTTTATTGTGATTAAGTGAAAGTATAGAATCCAAATCAATTTTGCTTGCTGCCTCTCTGCATCTGCTTCTGCTCTCCTTGCCCAGTGACAGCACACTCTTCCTTTTAATTCTGTACTTGCTGTATCCTCTTAACAAGCTCATGTCCCCTCTTCTCCACCCTCTTCTCTTTCATCTAGAAGGAGATCAGTATGACAGCCTCCTATAAATGAATAGAACTGTAAATATACACACCATGTATTCACACTATGTCCCCGAGTCCAGTCCATTTTTGTATGAACAATTGACCTCAGTAGTGTTTTCTGGACATGTGCAGCAGCAGGACTAGGGACCATGCTCACAGGGGGTCCTGCAGGCTGTTGGACTATCAATTCAGATCTTTTAGTGGGGTACTTGAGCTGCGTCCCTCTTTTCCTCGTGTTGTCACGGGAACTCTGCATTGTGTGCCCCATCATGGCTGTTTTTGGTAGTGGCCGGGCATCATTTGGTTCTTCTGGTCACATGCTGATAAGAGTCTCCCACTCACATGGGTCCTTCTGTCTCTTGATCTCTTTTTAACTCATGTCTTTGTTGTTCTTGGTGATCATCTGTTCCAAATGAGTTGGGACCATTTGATGTACCCCAGATGGCAGTTTGCTAGCTTTTAAGACCCTAGAAACTACTCACCAATGTGGGATGCAGAAGCCTCTCTTAGCAATAGGCTAATCATGCCAATTTGCCTTGATGTCCCTTGAAAGCATGGTCCCCAGACCCTGTCCCTGCTACTGTACCCTTGCAATATTGGGTTGAGATTAGGAGAACTTTCAGTTTATGGTGAAAGTCCTTATAGCAGGGGATTGCCGCTGATTGATTTTACTCAGCATAATGTCTTCCAGTTGAAACCAGGTTATGAGATGCTTCTTAAAGTTATTATTGTTCTTTATCATTGCATAATGTTCCATTGAATACATGTACCATTGTTTGTTTATCTGTTCATCTATTGATAGCGTCTAGGTTTATTCCATCTTTTTGCTGTTGTGGACTGTGCTGCAATAAACATTCTTGTACATGTATCTGTTTGTGTGACAGCCTTTGTTTCTGTAGGATGTATCTTGAGCAGTGGGAGTACTGGATCAAATGGTATATCTGTTTGATGAGAGTCTTTTAAAGGTAGCTAGGCTTCAACAAAAAACAATGTACAAATGAGAGTCATTAAGACTCAGCTTAGAATAGTCATCAGAAACTACGCTGTAAGAAGGTAACGAAAAGACATATACAAAGTCTTGTAGGATGAAAACTGCTGACTAAGATTTATATATTCTGTGAAATTGTCTCTTGGATACGACAGTGAAATTATGACATTTGCAGATAAACATAAGTTTAGAAAGTTTACAAAAACTAAACCAAAATTATAAGACACACTGAAGGAAGTTCTTTGATTAGAAAATCAGTAACATCAGATATATATTCAAGAATACAGTGCAAGACAGAGCATCCAGATATCAACATTGATAGAGAATCCACAAAAATGAATCAAAATTAAAACACTAAAAGGAAGGAAAGGAATGTCTCAGTATGTAAATGATGACAGCATTATACCAAAAGAGGGACAGGTTAATATATTCACAGATCTTTAAGATGGAGAGGAAGTCAAGGTGATAACAAAGACATTAAAGACTGCTTTAAATTTAGAATATTCTCAGTAAATATCAAGGTAACTGCAAAGGAAATTAAGAGTTCTACATTTCAGAACACGAAACAGAATCAAGAAGTCCCAACAAATATAAAACTAGCAATGAAAAGGATGAAAAGAAAACCCCTAAATAAAAATAACATAACAGAAAATTGAATGGGACAAAAAAAACTCAACAATACACCAAAAAAGGCACTAAAATGACAGCATTAAATTTATACACGTCAATAATTACATTGAATGCGAATGGGTTAAGTGCACTGATAAAGAGACAAAGAGTGGTAGAATGTATAAAAAAGCACCATCTGTCTTTATGCTTTCTACAAGAGACACACCTTAGACTTAAAGATACAAACAAACTGAAACTCAAAGGGTGGAAAAAACATACCAAGCTAACAACATTTACAAAAAAGCAGGAGTGGCAGTATTAATTTCAGATAAAGTAGACTTTAAAGTAAAATTCACCACCACAGATGAGGAAGGTCACTATATATTTCTTAAAGGTTCAGTACATCAGGAGGGCATAACTATATTAAATATTTACATGCCCAGCAACAGAGCTTCAAAACTAGTCAAACTCTAACAGCATTGACAAGGGAGTTAGATAGCTCCACAATAATAGCAGGAGACTTCAACATACCACTTTTGGTGATGCATAGAACATCTAGAAAGAAGTTCAATAAATCACAAAAGACACAACGCCACAGTCAACCAACTCGACCTCATAGCCTTATACAGAACACTACAACAACAGACAAGTATACCTTGTTTTCCAGTGCACATGGTACATTCTCCAGAACAGACCACATATTAAGCGATGAAGCAAGCCTTGACAAAATGTAAAACACTGAAATATTCCAAAACATTGTCTCAGACCATAATGACATAAATGTTGAAGTTGGTAGTAGAAAAACCAAGGGTGAAAAATCAGTCAAAAACCAAAGGTAAAAAACTAACACCTTGCTCAAAAACTTCTAGTTAATAGAAGAAATCAAGGATGGAATAAATAGAATCAAATGAGAATGAAAACACATTCTACAAGAACCTGTGGGTTGTAGCAAAAGCAGTGCTCTGAGATTAGTTCATCTCAGTACATTCACACATCCCAAAAGAAGAAAGACTGCCCACATCAAGGAATTAACTTCACAACTTGAAGAAGTAGAAAGAGAGCAACAAAGGAACCCCTGAAGCATGAAAAATTAGATAACAAAACTTAGAGCAGAACTAAAAGAGTTAGAGAAGACCAAAACAATTGAAAGCATTAATAAGACCAAAAGCTGGTTTTTTGAAGAGATCAACAAAATCAATAAACCATTGGCCAAAACGACAAAAGAGAAAAAGGAGAGGAAACAACTTGGAAAAGAAGTACGATGGGTGATTACACGACAGAACCTACTGAAGTGAAAAGAATCATAACAGAATATTATAAAAATTTTAGCATAATAAATTTGAAAACCTAGAGAATATGGGCAAATTTCTAGAAACACACTGCCTACTGAAAGTAACACAAACAAAAGTAAAACTACTTAATGAACCCATCACAAAAGAAGAGATTGAAAAAGTAATGTAAAAACTCCCAGGCAAAAAAAGTCATGGGCCACACAGCTGCACTGGAGAACTCTACCAAACTTTTAGAGAAGAGGAAACACCACTATCACTAAATGTATTTCATAGTATAGAAAAAGTTGGAATACTATCAAATTCATTCTATGAAGCTAGCATATCCCTGATACCCAAACCGGGTAAAGATAGCACACAAAAAGGAAAGTTATACATCTTTATCTTTCAAGAACTTAGATGCAAAAAGCCTCAACAAAATCATAGTGAACAGAATTCAACGATATATTTAAGAAAAAAAATTCACCACAACAAAGTAGGATGCATACCAGGGATGCAGGGATGGTTCAACATTAGGAAAACAATTACTGTAGTCAGTGACATAAATAAAAGAAAAGATAAGAATCACTCGATTTTATGAATTGATGTAGAAAGAGCATTGGACAAAATCCAGTAGCTGTTACTGTTAAAACTGTCAGTGGGATAGGAAAAAAAGTCAAATTGTTCAACCATAATAAGAGGCTTCTATGCAAACCTAACAGCTGGCATCATCCTAAATGGAGAGAGACCAAAAGCTTTGCCATTGAGAATGGGAACCAGACAAAGATGCCTGTTGTCACCATTTTTATTCAGCAATGTCCTGGAATTTCTAGCCAGAGTAATCAGGCAAGATAAAGAAATAAAATGCATCTAGATTGGTAAGGGAGAAGTCAAAATAGCTTTCTCTGTTTGCAGATGATAATGAAATTGACCAAGTATACAGTCAGGATGTATCGGTAATTACTGGTGATTGGAATGCAAAGGTTGGAAACGAAGAAGGATTGGTAGGTGGAAAATAAAGGCCACAGTGATAGAAATAATGCCAGTGATTGTATGTCAGAATTTTGTGTGACCAAAAACTTACTTATTGCAAATGCCTGTTTTCACCAACACAAATGCAGTTATGCACATCGGCCTCACCAGACAGAATACACAGGAATCAAATTGACTACATCTATGGAAAAAGATGATGGAAAAGCTCAATATCAGCAATCAAAACAAGACCAGGCACTGACTGAAGCATAGACCGTCGATTTCTCATGTGAAAGTTCAAACTGAAACTGAAGAAAACTAGAACAAGGCTATAAGTGCCAAAGTATGACCTTGAATATATGGCTCCTAAGTTTAGAGACCATCTCAAGAACAGATTTGATGTATTGAGTGCTAATGACTGAAGACCAGACAGATTGTGGATCTACATAAAAGGCATCATCCATGAAGAAAGTAAGCAGAAAGTAAGGGGTCATTAAAAAGGCAGGAAAGAAAAAAAGACCAAATTGCATATTAAAAGAGAATGTGAAATTTTCCCTTGAAAGCTGAGCAGCTAAAACAAAAGGAAGGAATGATGAAGTAACAGAACTGAACAGATTTCAAAGGGTAACTGGAGAAGACAAAATAAAATATTATAATGACATGTAAAGAGCCAGAAATAGAAAACCAGAAGGGAAGGACATGTTGTGTGTTTCTGAAGCTGAAAGAACTGAAATAAAAGATTCAAGCCTCAAGTTGCAATGGTGTAGGAGTTTATAGGGAAGGTGAAAGGAATATACAGTCGTTATACTGGAAAGAACTGGTTGATGTTCAGCCATGTGATGAGGCAGCATGTGATCAGGAACCGAATAGTACTGAAGGAAGAAGTCGCAGCTGCATTGAAGACACTGGTAAAAAACAAAGCTTCATAAACTGACGGAATAGCAAATGGGATGTTTCAACAAACAGGGCATTGGAAGTCCTCAGTTGTCTATTCCAAGAAATGTGGAGGACAGCTACCTGACCAACCAACTGGAAGAGATTCATATTTATGCCTATTCCTAAGAAAGGTGATCCAACCAAATGTCGAAATTGTTGAAAAGTATCATTAATATCCCTTGCAAGTAAACTTTTGCTGAAGATCACTCAGAAGCAACCGCAACAGTATATTGAGAAGGAACAGCCAGTAATTCAAGCTGGATTCAGAAGAGGTTGTGGAACCAGGGATATCATTCCTCATGTCAGATGGATCTTGGTGAAAGCAGAGAATACCAAAAAGATGTTTATCTTTGTTTCACTGACTGTGCAAATGCATTCTACGGTGTGGATTGTAACAAATGATGGCTAACATTGCAGAGAAAGGAAATTCCAGAACACTGAATGTGCTGTTAAGGAATCTGTACATGCATGAAGAGGCAGTTATGTTAACAGAATGAGGAGACACTGCATGGTTTAAAGTCAGGAAAGGTGTGCGTCAGGGTTGTGTCCTTTCAACATACCTTTCCTAGCAAATAATCTGAGAAGCTAGAATTTATGAGGAAGAATGAGAAAGATTTGGAGAAAGACTCATTAACAACCTGTGGTATGCAAATGACAACTTTGCTTGCTGAAAATGAAGAGGATTTGAAACATTACTGATAAAGATGAAAAGCCACAACCTTCAGTATGGATTGCATACCTCAACATCAGGAAAACAAAAATCCATGGAAGCAGCAGTCAGAAAATAAAAAGACACATTGCATTGGGAAAATCTGCCTTAAGGGACCTCCTTAAAGAAATGTAAAGATATCACCTTGAGACTTAAGGTTCACCTGACCCAAGCTAGGGTATTTTCAGTCACATCGTATGCATGCAAAAGCTCAACAATAAATAAGGAAGACAGAAGAAGAATTGATGCCTTGGAATTGGATAAGAATAATGTACCATGGACTTCCAAGAGAACAACAGATACGTTCAGGAAGAAGTACAACCAGAGTTCTCCTTTGAAGCAAAGGTGGTGAGACTGCATATTACATACTGGGGACACGTTTTCAGGCGTGATCAGTCCCTGGACAAGGACATCATTTTTGGTAGAGTGTAGGGTCAGCAAAAAAGGGAAAGACCCTCAACAAAATGGATTGACACAGTGGCTGCAGCTATGGGCTTAAGCATAAAAATGATTATGGACATGGTGCAAGACTAGGCAGTGTTTCGTTCCGTTTTGCATAGAGTCGCTGGGAGTAGGAATTGACTCAGTGGCACCTAACCACAGCATGATCTTGTACACAAAATACCCTAGCAAATCCACAAAAACACTGCTGGAACTAATCTGAGGTCAGCAAAGTATCAAGATACACAAATCAGTGGAATTCCTTTATGTCAGCAAAACCCCAAAACCCACTGCTGTCAAATGGATTCTGACTAATAGTGACCCTATAGGACAGGGTAGAATTGTCCCATAGAATTTCCAAGGAGAACCTGGCAGACTTGAACTGATGACCTTTTGGTTAGCAGACATAGCACTTAAAGACCATCAAAGAGGAAATCACCAATCAATACCATTTACTAAGCCACAGGATGATAAAATAGGAATAACTTTAACCAGGGATGTAAAATACAGAGTAAGTTAAAAGACTGTACTTCTAGAAATCAAGAGAGATCTACGTAAGTAGAGAAACCTGCCTTGCTCATGGATAGAAAAGCTTAACATCATGAAAATTTGTATTCTTCCCGTATAGATATGGCACAACTGCAATATAATTTCCAATGGTATTTTTTAAACAGATCACCAACTTCACATTGAATGGGAAGAAGCCCCGGACTAGGAAAGCATTACTGAATAAGAAAAACAAATTTTTTCTTATTTCTTTAGAACCATTTCTTTAGAACCTATTATACTGCTACAGTAGTCAGAACAGCCTGGTACTGGTATAAAAACAGATGTGTAGACCAATGGAACAGAATTTAGAATCCAGCTATAACAGCATCCATGTATGAACAGCTGATATTTGACAAAGGCTTCAAGTCCATGAACCAGTCAAAAACAGTCTTTTCAACAAATGGTGTGGGCAAAACTAGATATCCATCAGTAAGGAAATGAAACAAGACCCATGTCTCACACTGTGCACACAGACTAGCTCAAAATGGATTGAAGACCTAAATATGAAATCTAAAATGATAAAGATCATGGAAGAAAAATAAGTACAATACTGGGACCCCTAATATGCACTATAAATACACTACAAAATGTTACTAAGAATGCACAAACACCGAAAGAGAAAATAGATAACTAGGAACCACTGAAAGTCAAACCAGGCAAATGGTCCCAACTCAGCAGGAACGGATGCTCACCAAGGACCAAAATGCGGTAAAGACAACCTAGAAGACAGACCCACAAGAGTGGGTGCCTACATCAACTTGGGACCGGAAGAACCAGATGGTGCCCGGCCACCACCAGTGATAGCCACGATGGAGCTCACGGAGAGGAGCCTCACTGGCAGCACAAGAATAAAAAGGGGTGCATCCTGAGATCTCCACTAAAAGACTTCAATTAATGGTCCAGCAGTTTCGGGGTTCCCCGGAGAGCATGGCCTCTGGCCCTGATGCTGCCCTTACCCATAAATTATAACGAAGGTCCACTCTTTGGACAAGAATGGAGTGGACTTGGCAATGAAGAGTGACCATATATTGGATGCACTTTATGGTTCTATACATCTATAGGATATCATCCTGCTGACCTCTGGCTGGAGGAAGGAGAGTGGGTGGAGAGGAGGGGAAAGGAGGCTGTTGGGAGGATGAGACATGTATGGAGCATAGAGGAACAGTGTGCTGTCACTGGACAGGGAGAGCAGTGGAAGCTGCATATAGGTGGGCATGTAACTCTGTACAGGAATGTGCATTTTCACTCAGCCATGTTAAATGAAAAATAAAAATAAAAAAATAAAAGTGAAAACAGTTATGCTCATCTAAAGACTTCGCCAAAAGAGTATGAAGACTACCTATAGAGTGGGAAAAAATTTTTGACAACCAAGAATCTGTTCAGCGTCAGGTTTCCATAATCTTCAAGGTACTCCAAAATTTCAACTAGAAAAAAGCAAATAACCCAGTGAAAAAAATGAACAGGCACTTCACCAAGGAAGACATCTAGGTAGCTAACAAATATGTGAGGAAATGCTCACTGACGTTAGTCATTAGTGAAATCCAAATCAAAAGTACAATGAGAGTCTATCTCACCATAACAAGGCTGACATTAATCCAAAAAACACAAAATAGTAAATGTAGGGGTCGTGAAGAGACTGGAAGTCTTCCACACTGCTGGAAGGAATGTAAAATATTACAAGTACCTTGGAAATTGATGTGGTCTTTCTTAAAAAGCTAGAAATAGAAATAACATCTGATCCAGCAGTCTCGTTGCTTGGAATATATTCTAGAGAAATAAGGGCTGCTACACGGCACACAAATAGATACGTTCACGCGGGTGTTTGCTGCAGTACTGTCCACCGTAGCAAAAGGATGGAAACAAATTAGGTGCCTGTTGACAGATGAGTGGATAAATGAACTGTGATATTTATACACCGTGGAGTATTATGCAATAATGAGGAACAATGTTTATACTCAGAAAAATCTGATAACATGGAGTCATTTGGAAAACATGCTGAGTGAAATTAGTCAGTGGCAAAAGTACAGATATTATGTGAGATCCCTATTAGAAGGGCTTAAGGAAAGGTTTAAGCATTGAAGAAAATAATCTTTGATGGTTACAAAGGATGGGTGGGAGCGAGCCATATGGGTATTCATAGGTTAAATAATAGAGAAGAATTGTGTTAAGTGAAGGACGTGACAGTATACAGTAGAAGGGAGAGTAGTGCTACTGGATTATACCAAAAGCTAAGAGGTTTGCTAAATACAGTCCAGCATTTAGAAGGTCAGAGTAGGAAGGGTCTGGGGATCATGGTTGCAAGTGATACATAGGTCAAGTTAGATAACAAAGTTGTTTTTTTTTTTTTAAGATAATGTTCTGCATCCCATTTTGGTGAGTGACATGTGAGGTCTTAAAAGCTGCCATTTCAGGCATATCAATTGGTCCTGTCCCAACTGTTGCAAAGGAGAATAAAGGACATCAAAGATGTGAGGAAAATACGAGCCCTAGGGTATCCAAGAAGAGAATAGGACAGTGTCCTCTGCAGTATCAAGAAGATGGCACTAACATGGAGGAGAGAAGGGAACAAGTGATCTAGAACATGATATCCTAATCATGTGACCAAAGGGACCACATGATTAGGAGACAACATCAGCATGAGACCAGAAGTAGATAGTGTTCGGCTGCCACCAGTGACTGCCCTGACGGGGAACACAACATAGATTCCCTGACACAGAGGCAGAAAAATAGGCCTACAGACATAGAACTCTGTTAAAAGATGAGACTTCTTAGGTGAATTCCAGGCCAATTGGCACAGCTAGCGTTTTGCTAAGAGAGCTCTCTGCACCCCACAATGGTGAGTGGTGTCTGGGGTCTTAAAAGCTGCCAAGCTGCCATCCAAGGACACAGCAAATGGTCCCAACTCAGCAGGAACGGGTGCTCACCGAGGACCGAAATGACATGCGGTAAAGACAACTGAGATGACAGAGAGACCCACAAGAGTGGGTGCCTACATCGACTTGGGACCAGAAGAACCGGATGGTGCCCGGCCACCACCAGTGATAGCCACAGTGGAGCTCACAGAGAGGAGTCTCACTGGCAACACAAGAATAAAAAGGGGTGCATCATGAGATCTCCACTAAAAGACCTCAGTTGATGGTCCAGCGGCTTTGGGGTTCCTCTGAGAGCATTGCCCCCGGCCCTGATGCTGCCCTTTCCCATAAATTATAACAAAGGTCCACTCTTTGGACAGGAATGGATTGGACTTGGCAATGCAGAGTGACCATACATTGGAAGCACTTTATGGTTCTATACATCTATAGGATATCATCTTGCTGACCTCTGGCTGGAGGAAGGGGAGTGGACGGAGAGGAGGGGAAAGGAGGCTGTTGGGAGGATGAGACGTGTGGAGCAGAGAGGAATAGTGTGCAGTCACTGGACGGGGAGAGCAGTGGAAGCTGCATATAGGTGGGCATGTAAATTTATATCTGAATGTATATTTTCACTCAGTTATGTTAAATAAAAATTAAAAAAAAAAAAAGATGAGACTTGGTGGTCCGTGAGACTGGAGGATCCCCTGAGAACGTGGGTGCTGGATTTGTTGGTAGCCCAGAGGTGAAACTAGTACCAAAGTTAACTCTCCAGACAAATATTGGACTGGACTATTAGATAGAGTGAAGCTGGTGAGGTGTGTGTGCTTCTTGGCTTAAATATATACAAGATACTGCCAGACCAGTTCCTTTCTAGAGGTGAAATGGAAGGATGGAGAGGAAAGGACAGGAATTAGTTGAATGAATATAGGAAGTACAGGGTGGAAAGGCGGAGTATGCTTTCACAGGCTTGAGAGACCTGCTAGAATTGCATATAGGTATATTTTATATGGCAAATTGGAATGTAAACATTCACTTAAAACACAATAAAATATTTAAAATAAAATCACACTCAAACTGACCGTATAACCGTCATAGATTGTCCTTTGGGAAAAGTATTGTTCAGACAGACTTTTCGTAAGTTGATATACACAGGTTGAGGAAATGAGAAGGTGATTACATAGATTTTGTAGAGTTTAGGCACAAGTGTTGGAGATTTTTTTTTATGTTAAATCTGCAAATACCACGAAGAGCTCCATAAAACACCATCAAAGCAGTGTGCAGGGACAGACTGGGGACTAAGGGATGTATCTCGTACATCTTTCTCTCAGACTTCAGCTGGATAAGTGTCTTAACAGTTGAGTCATCATCTGCTCAGCCAGGAGAGGTGGAGAAACCCATCCTCCTTGTAGAGTATTCTGAGAGCTTTGTGAGTGGTGATGGTGAACATACCTGGCCCATGTGGTTGTGACTGAGAGTCCATTAATTCTTGGGTGGGAAAATGGCACAGAAAAATCTTGCCACCTCCTGTCCCATATGATGATCTTGATCGCTTATGCCCTTTTCTCCTCCGTGCTAGTGCTATCCTTCTGATACTGTGCAGGGAACACTGTCCTATTCTCTTTTTGTATACCCTAGTTGTTCCTGTGCACACGGAGTCCCTTGCCATTGCTGTCCAAGGCCTCTGCATGCCTCATCTCTCTTTGTTCACCTGACAGTGCTATCAGGAGGGACCATCCTTGTGCCACTGGGAAAATCAAGGCCTGGGAAGGCTGGGGGCCTGCTTATGTGTATGCATGAGACAGATAGTGAGTTTTGCCTACCATTGTGGCCACTTGAAGACCATGCTGTGGGTAGAGTTTGGCTTTTTTTGTGTGTGTGTGTATTCTTTTATTTATAGGAGACAGCATATTTCCCATGCTGGAAATTGCTCAGGGTCAACTTTGGGCAATGCAGGGATTCTTTCAAGGCAGTTTTGTCACACTCAGATTGTGAATCAGGAAGGAGATGATGTCTTCTGAAGCTCAAGGCAGTAGCATTTAATTGTCAGCTCCCTCTGAGCCCAGCCGAGAGCTTGCTGGGATCAGGACCAATGTGTTGTTTGCACAGTGACAAATATATAGCTCTCTGTACTTGGCCTCACCCACCATAGGAGGTAACACCAGAATAACCCGAGAAGTCCGTACATCTGATAGGCTTCTCCAGAGCAAGTATGAATCATCCAACCACTTCATTGTCACTAAACTGTTGCCGTTGAGTCACTTCTGTACATAACAACCCTGTAAGACAGATTGAAATCCCATAGGTTTTCGAAGGAGTGATTGGTGGATTCAGACTTCTGACCTTTTGGTAAGAAGCCAGTCTTGTAACATCTGCGCTACCAGCTGAGATAAAAGCTCCTACTCACATTCACTGTAATCACAATACAAAACATTTAAGAAATTCAGAGAAGGGTGTGCCAAGTTGGTGGACAGATACGTCCCATGACCCCTCTAACAACAAAGACCCAAAAGAACAAGTGAACTCAGTGCATATGATATCCTGGGAGCCCTGAAAATCAAAGGGAAAGTTGAAAAATTGGACTGAGCAATGCAGAAGGGAGAGTAGCTCCTGCAGTCCATAAGATTTAACAGACCTGACCAGCTGGTAAACAGCTGCAGCCAGTGTGGTAAGCAGAGTGGTATATTTGGAGGACATAAGAGAAACTGAGAGGAGAATCCACTTGTGCCTCCAGGACCAGTGAAAAACAGCACTAAATCATCAAAAGCTGAGTTTTTGCTTGTGAACTACTACAAGCCCGGATCCAAATCTTCTCCCAGTACTTCCCCTTCCCTTCTCTGCACTGTGCCTAGCTCTGGAGTCTGACCCCATTACCTGAGCCAGAAGTAGGATTCCTTAAGCGTGACCTGAGTCCAAGACTCAGAGTGGAAATAATTTAATAAACAGAGGGAATGGAGAAAACAATAGGCTGGGCTACCAACAAATCCTTTGATCCAGAAATTTAGGACAGAAACTGTTCATTCATCTCAATTCAGATGTAAGGGGATATACCATTCTCATACTCAGAGGCGGCTGTTAGCCCCTGCTTTTCTTAGTGGTTGTAGCCAGATACTGATGTCTACACCATTCATCCCTGCCCAGCTAGTAGAACAGGCAAGAGCTTGTACCACATTCTTGATGACTTGCTACCTGAATACCTGGGCTGAATACATATAAGAAAAGTAAATGGACTCATGGGCTCACATGTTTAATAGTATCTCTAATCACTTGGTTACAGGATGTTAGACATTCACAGGAAATGATAATCAAACTATCACACAAGACCAACCTATTTGGACTTTTCAAAACAAAATAAAACAGTAAGCTAGAACACAGTAGGGAACTGTAAAATAAATAAATAAGACTTACTGATGGCTTGGAGACAACGGTCAATTTCAAATCATGTAAACCGGCAGACCACGATGTTTTCAGAAAGCTCTCAAAGCAAAGAATCACATTTTCCAGAGGAAAGGAACTTCTTGGAATTATGTGAGGTAGTGTACAAAAGATTGTTATTTAGAACTCTTCAAGACATCAGGAAGATGAGGGAAAATGCAGTAGAGCATAATGACAGATTGAACAGGTTGCAAGAAAGCATACAGCAGCAAGAATTAGAAATTCAGAAAACTTACTAATTTTCTAATTTTGGTTTCATTTTTGCAAACTTCTGCTTATCTGGAAATGTTCTAATTTGTTATCATGTTTGAGAAACAATTTTGCAGATACATAATTCTTGGCTGGCAATTATGTTCCTTCAAGGCTCACTAGACAGCTCAATAGAAAGTCAAAGGAACAGAATTGAGGCAGTGGAAGACCAAATTAGTGAAACTGAAGATAAAGCACATGACATCAACATATTTGAGGAGAAATCAGAGAAAATAATTTTAAGAATTCAAGAAACACTAAAAATTACATGTGACTTCATCAACAGGAATAGTCTGTGAGTGATTGGAGTACTGGAATCAGGCAGGGGCAGATAAGAGAAAATAAACAGAGAATAGTCAGAGATTTGTTAACAGAAAACTTCCCTGATAGTATGAAAGATATCTATCTAAAGAACTCATCAAACTCTACACAAGGTGGATCCCAAAAGAAAGATACCAAGGTATATTATAATCAAACTTGCCACAACTAAGAAGGAACCAAAAAAACCTCTAATGTCGAGTCAGTTCAAACTCATAGCAACCTTATAGGACAGTGCAGAATCACTCGCATTTGAAATACTGAACTTTTGGTTAGCAAATGTAGCACTACCCATGATGCCACCAGCGACCTTTTTAAAGTGGCTAGGAATAAATGAAAACTAACCAACAAAGGAGACTGAAGAAGACTAAGCTTGTAATACTTAGCAGAAACTATGTAGGCAAGAAGGCAATGGGATGATATATACAAAGCCTTGAAGGAACATAATTGCCAGCCAAGAATTACGTATCTGCAAAATTGTTTCTCAAACATGATAACAAAATTAGAACATTTCCAGATAAGTAGAAGTTTGCAAAAATGAAACCAAAATTACAAAAAAGACTAAAGAGAGTCCTTTGGTTAGAAAATCAGTAGTATCAGGTAACAACTCAGAACTAGAACACAAAACGGAAAAACTGAATATCAACCCAAATAAGGAAATTACAAAAATAAATCAAAGGCAAAACACCGAAAACAGGACAACAAAGATGTTATTGTGTAAACATAACAAAAATGAGGGACTTAAAAGGAAATGTAATCATAGATCTTTCATATGGAGAGGTCATCAAACCAATATAAAGAAATTAAGGACTGACTTAAATTTAGAAAAATAGGGATAAATATTAAGGTAAAGTCAATGGAAGCTATCAAGCCTCTGCATCAAAATAAAAAACAAAAAAAACGTGAAGACTCAGCAAATACATAACCACTAGATTGAAAAGATGAAAACCACAAAACAATAAATAAATAAATAAGACTCAGCACAGAAAATGGAATGAAAACTAACCAACAAAGGAGAATTGATCAATTGTCAACAATGCCAAAAAAAACCCCATCAAAGTGATAGCACTAAACTCATACCTACCAATCAATAGTCGTGCTGAATTTAAAAGGATACATGCACTGACAAAGAGCTGGAGAGTGCAGAATGAATTAAAAAAACATGGCTTATCTTTGGCTGGCTGGCTATCTATGTGCTATCTATAGGAGACACACCTTAGACTCAAAGATAAGAACAAACAAACTCAAAGGATGGAAAAATTCATTAAGCTGACAACATTTGAAAAAGAGCAAGAGCGGAAGTATTAGTGTCCATCTGATCAAATAGACGTAAAGTAGAATCGACCACATTGGATAAGGAAGAACACTGTCTAATGATTAAAGGCTCAGTACCTCAGGGGGATGTAATAATGTTAAATATCTACACACCCAATGACAGGGTTCCAAAATACATGCAACAAACTCTGACTGCACTGAAAACAGAAATAGACAGCTTTACAGTAATAGTAGGAGACTTCAGCACACCACTTTCAGTGAAGGACAGACATCCAGAGTAAAGTTCGGTAAAGACACAGAAGATCCAAATGCCACATGTGAACTTGACTGCATAGACATATACAGAACCCTTCACCCAACAGAAGTATTGAAATATTATAAAGCATCTTTTCAGATGTATGTCTACAAAAGTAGAAATAAATAACAGAAAAAGGAGGGGGAAAAAAAAAAACATGTGGAGACTGAACAACACCTTGCTCAAAAATTACAGGGTTATAGGAGAATTGAGGGATAGAATAAAGAAATTCACATAATAAAATGAGAATGAAAACACATCCTACCAGAACCAGTGGGACACAGCAAAAGCAGTGCTCAGGTGTTAATTTATTGTAGGAAATGTACACAAATCAAAGAATTAACCTACAACTCAAACAGAAAAAGAGCAGTAGAATCACCTCTTGGACACCAGAAAGAAAGCAAAAAATAAAAATTAGAGGAAAACTAAATGAGTTAGGAAATAGAAAAACGCTTGAAAGAGCTAGTAAGACCAAAAGCTGATTTTTGAGTAGATCAACAGAATTGATAAATCATTGGCCAAACTGACGAAAAACAGGAGAGTAAGCAGGTAACTCCAGTAGGAAATGAGATAGGTGGTATCACAACAGACCCTTCTGAAATTAAAAGAATCGTAAGGGAATACTTTGAGAAATTGTACTCTGTCACATTTGAAAACCTAGAAGAAATGGACAAATTCCTTGACCCACACTGGCTGCCTAAATAACACATCAGAAGTAGAACAACTAAATAAAGCCATCACAGAAGAAAAGATTTAAAAGGTAATTAAAAAACTTCCAACCAAAAAAACTGTGGCCCTGAGAATTTGATTGGAGAATTCTACAGAAGTTGTAGAGAAGAGCTAACATCACTATTATGAAACATATTTGAGAGCCTAGAAAAAGATGGAATATTCCAAACTTCATTCAGTAAAGCCAGTGTAAGTAACCCTGCTACTAAAACCAAGTAAAGACTACAAAAAAGGAAAATTAGAGGTCAGTATCTCTTACGAACTTAGGTGGAAAAAGCCTCAACAAAATTCTAGCCAATGAATTTCAACAACACACCAAAAAAAAAAAAAAAAAATCACCATGATCAAGTGAGATTCGTACCAGGGATGCAAGGGATGGTTCAAATAAAGGAAAACAATGAATACAATCAACGTTATAAATAGAAGAACCACTTGATTTTATTAAGTGATGCAGAAAAGGCATTTCACAAAGTAAAGTGCTCAGTGATGTTAAAGACTCTCAGCAAAAAAGGAATAGAAGGGGAATTTCTCAACATAATAATAAGTGACATCTATGCAAAGCTAGCAGCCAGCATCATCCTAAATGGAGAGAGTCTGAAAGCATTCCCTTTGAGAATGGAAACCAGACAAGGATGACCATTGTCACCACTTTTATTTAGTATTGTGCTGGGGCTTCTATCCACAGCAGTCAGGCAGGATAAAGAAATAAAAGACATATAAATTTGTAAGGAAGAAGTAGAAGTATCTCTGTGTAGATGTTAGGATCTTATACACAGAAAACCCTAAAGTGTCCACAAAAAGCTACTGGAACTGATAGAAGGGTTCAACAAATCATCAAGATAAAAGATAAATGTAGAAAAATCAATTTGAGATCTCTATACCAACAAAGGAAATGTCAAAGAGGCTATCACTGTATCAATACCATTTACAGTAGTCCTCAAGAAGATAAAACACTTAGGAATAAATTTAACCAGAGTTATAAAAGACCTGTACAAAGAAAATTAAAAGACAGTACTGGCAAGAAACCAAAAGAGACCTTTATAAGTGAAGAGACCTACTTTGCTCATGGATAGGAAGACTTAGCATTGTGAAAATGTCTGTTATACCCATATTGAACTATTCAGTGCAAATCCAGTGACATGTTTTAATAAGATGGAGAAACCAATCACCAATGTCGTATGTAAAGGGAAGAATTCTGATAGTAAAGCGTTAGTGAGGAAGAAGAACAAAGTGGGAGTCCTCAGACTACCTGAGTTTAGAACCTGTTACACTGCCACGGTAGTTATAACACTGTGGTTCTGGTACAAAAACAATTACATAGACCAGTGGAACAGAACTGAGAATCCAGTGATAACATTCTCCACCTATGAGCAGCTGATATTTGGCAAAGGCCCAGAGTGTGTGAACTGGGGAAAAGACAGCCTGTTTAACAAATGATTTTGGCAAAACTGTATATCTGTCTGCAAAAAAAAAGTGAAACAAGACCTATATCTCACATCATGCATGAAACTAACTTAAAATGGATCAAAGACCTAAATATAAAATCTAAAATTATAAAGATCATGGGAGAGAAAATAGGAGCAATGCTGGGAACCCTAATACAATGGCATAAACAGACTACAAGTCATCATTAACAATGCACAAATACCTGAAGAGAAAATAGATAACTGGGAATGCCTATAAGTCAAACACATTCTTTCAAAGATTTCACTCTAACAGTAAAAAACAACCTTCAGACTGGGAAAAGGTTTGTGGCTACCACAAGTCCGATCAGTGTCTAATCTCCATGTTCTAAGGTACTGAAAACTTCAACAACAAAAAGACAACCCAATTAAAAAATGGGCAAAGGCAATGAACAAGCGGTTCACCAAGGAAGACATCTAGGTGACAATGAGATATGAGGAAATGCTCACCATCATTAGCTATTAGAGAAATGCAGATTAAAACTACACTGAGATACTGTCTTACCCCAGCAAGGCTGGTATTAATCCAAACTCCACAAAATAATAAATATTGCAGAGGTCACAGAGACACTTTAACTGTTCTACACTGCTGGTTATGATGTAAAATAGTACAACCACTTTGGAAATCGATTCGGTACTTTCTTAAAAAGCTAGAAATAGAAATACCATAGGATCCAACAATCCCACTTCTTCAATATGTTGTTGAAAAATATGGGCTGTGATACTGATAGATAGATGTGCACCAGTGATTACTGCAGCACAGTCCAAAATAGCAAACAAGATGGGACGAACCTAGGTATCCATTAACAAATGAATGGATAAACAAACTATGGTATATTCATACAATGAAATACTATGCAATGATAAAGAGCAATGATGTTCTTAGGAAATATAACAAGGAGTCATCTGGGAGACATTATGCTAAGTGAAATTAGTTGCAGAAGTACAAATATTGTATGAGACTATTATGAAGAGTCAAGAGTTTTAAGCACAGAAGAAAATAATCTTTGATTACAAGGGTTTAGAGAGAGGCAGAGGGCATTTTAGTGATTAGGTATTAAATAGGAATTGGGTTAGGTGAAGGGAGTGGCCGCATGCACTTGCAAAGAGGTCAGCACAGTTGGAGTATACTAAAAGCTAGGAGGTTTCCTAAATATAACCCAGCATTTCAAAGGACACAGTCACAGGAACAAGAGCCTGGGGACCATGGTTCCAGGCAACTTCTAGGTCAGGTGGCATAGCTTAATTTTATTTAAGGAAGTGTTATGCATCCACTGTGGTGAGTAGTTTCTGGGGTCTTAAAAGCTAGCAAGCTGCCATTTAAGTTGCATCAGTTCATCCCAACTTACCTGGAGCATAGGAAAATGAAGAGCATCAAAGACGTGAAGGAAATAGGAGCCCAGCGTACAGAAAGTGCCTTATGTTCCAGAGACTACAAACAGCATGAGACCAGAATAACTAGATGGTACCCAGCCACCACCAATGAATGCCCTGAGAGGGAAGAGTCCCTGATATAATGGGAAAAAAATGGATGTGCAGAAGTGAAACTCTGTATTACCAAACTTCATGGTCTGGCAGACTGAAGGGTCTCCTAAGGCCATGTCCCCTGGACTCTGTTAGCCCAGAGCTCGCAGCAGTCCCGAATTCAACTCTTCAGACTTGACTGGACTGTAAGACATAGAATGATGCTAGCAAACAGTGTGCTTCTTGGCTTAAGTATCTACTTGAGGGTGACTGAGCATCTCTTGTCCAGAGGCAAAGTAAGAGGACATAGAGGGGCAGGAGCTGGTTGAATGGACAACGGAAGTACAGGGTGGAATGTAGGAGTGTGCTTTCACAAGGTGGGGAGAATAGTTAGAGTTGCATAGCAGTTAGTGTGGGTGGTTTTGTATGACAGTTGATTTCGATTGTGAACTTTCACTTAAAGTGCAATAAAAATTTTTTATTAAAAGAACTTTAATAAGTTAGTCATTGATAAAAAATTCCAGTTTAGGCAAAAATTGTAATGTCATCTTTCTGGTGTCTATAAAGACTTCCTGTCTTAGCTCCCTAAACCTGTTTAGTCTGTATTAGAACCTCTCTTAGCAGTGAAAACAGTAATATTTAATGAGTAGTGTTCCAGAACCAGTGAGTGTATTACCTGATGTCAGCCTTCCAAGAAGTATTTGAGGTACGTAATAATTTTATTATTCCCATTAACAGATTAGGAAACTGTGGTTGAGGAACTAATCATATACCCACAAGCCTGTAGTACATGATAGGCGTGTTCAGGATCTGCCTTGGTGGCGCTCCTTCCTGCATTTGAGGCCACATTGTTCTAGGCTATTGCTTTGTCTTAGAATCTCTTTGGAAACCCTGGTGGCAGAGTTGTCAAGTACTGTGGCTGCTAACCAAAATAGTAGCAGTTCGAGTCTGCCAAGTGTTCCTTGGAGATGCTATGGGGCAGTTCTACTCTGTTGTTTAGGGTAAGAATCAACTTGAAGACACCAGGTTTGGCTTAGAATGTTACTGCTTAGGAGGTCCAAGCTGCACATTGGTATCCCACCAGAGGAGGGAGGAAGATTTTGGAAAGATATCATTTTCTGGAGTTTGCTCCAGGGTTTTAGACGTGTACCAGAACACCACAGGCTCCTCCAGAAAAATCTAAGGTGCAGACAGGTGAGAAACTGGCTAGGTGGATTCCAGGTGGGACACTGAATGCCTCACTGGACTCTAATGACTAAAGTCCCTACCCAACAAAGCTCCCATGTCTCCCAGGTGTCATTAGTTTTTGGTCTAAGCCAGGGATTATTGGGACAGTTTTGGTCCAGAAAAGAGTTTGGTAAGAATAAGAGACTGGGACCAATTTATGAGATTAATTTTAAAACATTGTTAGCCGTGATCTCTATCTTGTTACCCTTCATCTCACCATCTGGGCAGACTGTTGTGCAGGCCAGGGGGCATGGGCTGTCAGAGGCCCCTGTGAAACTGAGATGGCTGCTGAGGTACTATGTGCAAGCAAAGGAGGGAAGTTTGGCATCAGAAGGACCTCGTTTGGCACCCTATAAGTACCCTGGCAGGTAGGAAATAGCATGAGCTTTGAGGCAGCTCACTTGTAGATTCAGAGATGGCTCTACCATGGCACAGTGCTTGGCAGATTAGTTAACTTCCTGGACCTCAGTTAACCTCATGTCCAATACAAAGGGATAGCCCTCCCTAAGGAGCTGAGATTTCTCTGGAGAGGTGTATAGGATGCTGAGAGGCTTCATGATGAGCTCTTATTGTGCCTGAGATGCTTTTTGTTTTTTCTTGTGTCATGTAAAACTCACTGTTGAGTATTTTTTGTTGTAACTGATATAAAAATATGTATCATAAACGTGCTATTTCGACATTTTTACATATGACATTGTGTTCATTGTGCTGTACAACCATCACCCTATTCCTCTGCAGAATTTTCTATGACCCTTCACAGACACTCAGTGCTCTGACACAGTCAGTCACTCTTAACTCTTCACTTCTGTCCCAGGTAACCATTAATAAACTTTGGTCTCTATACATTTGCCAATTTTAGATATTTTATATGAAAGGGATCATATAATATTTGTCTCTTTGTGATTCACTTATTTCAGTCAGTGTATTGTTTTCAAAATTCATCCATGTTGTAATATGTATCAGGACTTATTTTTTATTTATGGTCGAGTAATAATACACTATTGCTGTTTACCACATTTTATCCTTCCATCAGTTATGTATTTGAGTTATTTCTACCCTTTGGCTATTGTGAATAATGCTGACTGGTACACAAGTATCTGAGTTATTGCTCTAAGATGGGGGCGTATACCTAGGAGTGGAATTGCTGGGTCATAAGCAAATTCTATGTTTAACTTTTTGAGGAATTGTATGTAATATGGTATTGCTGAGAGAAGGTGTACCAACAACTGAGTCCATTGTCTTTACTACTGGAAGAAAGGGAAGTTACTTTCCAGTTTTGATGATCCCAGGGCCAAAGTTAGTGGAGTGAGTTCTGAGTTCTAATCTCAGTTTTGCTTATAAATGAAGTCAGTGGAGTCACCTGATCTTAACCAGTAGCTTTCTTGCTAAGGAGTGGCAGAGTAAATCTGGACTCCTTAACCACTGTTCACCCTTGCTACCTAAACAAAGGACAGTTGACCAGTTTCCTTGTGTAGTTTCTGAGACTGAAATTAGAGTGGGACAGCTTATTTTACACCAGAGGAAGCAGGAAGTCAGTGGTGCATGGGGAGACACAGGCTGTTTGCTGAATCCTTAGCTTTTTTTATCTCTGTGAACATTTGCCTACAGCCATAGAAGACTTAGGAAGTGGATGTGGGGGCACTTGTTGGGCCTTAGGCTCTGAGGTTACTTAGCTGTGTAACCTGAGGCAGATCTATGAGCATGAGAGTGAGAGTGTGGGACCTGCGTGTGTGTGCCTCTTCATGTGTGTGTGTGTGTGTGTGTGTGTGTGTGTGTGTGTAAGAGGGAGAAGAAATTCTGAGCATCTTTCAAGCTTTGACAGCAGTCCGTTATCACCTTAACAAAAGGATGTCTTCAGTGTTTGTCAGGCACGAGATGGGAAAGTGAAATGTACAAGGTAGCTAGTGGTGTTTGTTTTTGTAAAAGGTTCCCTTTTAAGTGTCAGGTTTAGGGCTGTGGCCTTTTTGTTTCATGGACAGAAATTTATAAACCCCGGGATCCTGATCTTCTTCCCTTCACTCCTTCCTCTTGACTTGCTCAGGACCGCAGCCTGCCAGCCCTCAGGACAGATGAGAAAGCAAGTTGCTTCCCCTCCTGCTAAGAGGAGAGCGTACATCCCACCAGCCGTGTTCTTCCTCAGGATCTAAGAGGTGACTGAAAGCCAGGCAGCAGGGCCTGAGGCTTCCAGGGTGGGCCTGTGTTGGCTGTGTGACAAAACTGTCCTAGGGGATGTTTTTTCTGCTGTGTTCTGGGTGATCTTTAAAGAACTAGTTGCTGTTTTCAGCAGGGATGTGGGGAAAGGACATACTGGAGGTCAGTTTTGTAGGAAAAGCATTTTTTTCTTTACTTCTCAAAGTTAGGGGGAAGGAAGTACACAAAAGAAGAGAGCAGAGGGGGAAATGGAGCACAAATGCATATTTCCTTAACATCAACAGAAACATTCTGCTAAGCATGTGAAAAGGCACTATCTGTTCCTTACAAAGGGCACGAGATGTGTCTGGGAAATGATGACACTTGGCACAAATGAGAGTCCAGAAACTGTGCTGGGATTCTCATAAGTCACGGATGATAGCTGATGAGGCTTTCTCTGGGGTGAGCGGAGGCGTGTACTTGGAAAAAAACTGCCCAAGCTTTGTAGCCAGTTAGTGCATTTTTCTGAAATTGGATGATATACATGGACTGCCCTTGAGGTCAAGGGACTTATCAATATGAAAGTATTTATTGAGTACCTACTTTGATTTCTATGAGGAAGACACAGTGCATGAAGTCATAATACCCAAGTAAAATCCTGTTGGCACCCATGAATGGAAAATAACTGTTGTGTGTTCCTGGTGGTACAAACAGTTAGTGAGCTCTCGGCTAACTAAAAGACTGGTGATGTGAATTCACTGAGAGACTCCTTAGAAGAAAGGCCAGGTGATCTTCTTCCCCCAAATCAATCACTGAAAACCCTGTGGAGTAGAATTCTGCTCTAACACACATGGGGTTGCCATGAGTTGGAGCCAACTTGACAGCAAGAGATACTCAATTTGTGTGTCATCTGCCACTGTCCGACCATTCATGTGCAGCGTCCTTAAACCTTATTACTGCCCTGCTAGGTAGCTGTCCTGGCTCTTAAGGATGTCCCCTAGCTCAGGAAGCTGGGAAGCCTGGCTGATGCCTGGGTTTGAAGCTGCTTCCCTGGCTGTGATGCCCTCACTCTGCAGTCTCCCAGGTCCTCTTGTCTTCCTCCGTGTCCATGGGCCGCCTGTGCCAGTAGTTGTTCTCTGGCCACTGCTAATAATGTATGCCCAGCCTGCACACCTTTCTTTGCTACTCAAAAGAGTTGGTAGGCAGATACTTGTGGACACCCTTTATCAACAATAGGATGAAATGAGATGGACATGCAGGGCATACTTTTTATTACTGTGAGCAGGAAAAGGAAGGAAGCCTTGGAAACACTGAAAATCAGTAGGGCCTTGGAAGACCACCCTGGGCCCTGTGGCTCTCTGGAGGTGGGAATAGGGCACAAGCTGGCTGAGCAGGGTAGGAGATGATGAGAAGGTCGCCAGTTTTAGAAAGAATTTTCCTAAGCTCTGTGCTTGAATCTGCTAGGTCTAAGACAAAACACAGAGGAGGTTCCTGGGAGCTGCCCTCCAGCCAGCCAGCCTGGAGAAGGAGCTGAGGCCAGGCATGGAGATTTCTGAAGATGACAGCTTGGTGATTTCAGATATCCCTGAAAGTGAAGGCAGTTGTTTTTCACTCCCAGAGGTGTGTGGACCTTAAAAAATATTTAGATAACACTTAGGAGCCTCCTTTACACTCAGACCATCAGACCATAGAAGAGGAAGAATGACCTATGGGCAAAGCGTGGAGTCTGGAAGGTGGTGGACAGGCAAGGGATCTTTTGCCAAGAATTTTAGATGCCAGGGATGGGAACAGATTTTAGAGATGTGGATTCATCTCCTGCTACCCTTTTCTTCCTCTCTCTCTCCTTCCTTCCCTTCACTTGTTCATTCATTAAAACCTTTACTGATCTCTTAGGACAGGCACTGGGAATATAAATAATACTTTCGTTCTTACCCACAAGGTTTCTGATGGTGCAGTGGTTAATGCACTCAGCTGATAACTGAGAGGCCAGCAGTTTGCACCCATCAGCTGCTGCATGGAAGAAAGAGGTGGCAGACTGCTTCTGTACGGATTTACACCCTGGAAGCCCCAGAGAGTAGTGCTGCTCTAGCCTATGTGATCCCTATAAGTCAGAATCAACTTGACAGCTGTGGGTTTTAGGTTAGTCTCACCTAAACCACCACTGAAAAATGGAGAAGACTAGAATTAGGAAAAGATTCAAGCAGGCATTTTATCACCTCAGATTACTTTGTAAAGATGAACTCTGTGCTCTTGCATTACTGGTTTCTATACAAGCATCATCAGCTCAGCAGGGTGATTTTCCTGAGCCATTGTATGTTATTGCTGAGTTGTGTTCATGTCCTTAGTTTCTCTTATTGTGGCTTTTCTCTGAAGGTCATTCTGGACTTTTTCGTAATTATAGGGCTGCAAGAGGCTTCAAGAAGTCACTGAGTCACTGTCCCCAAACATGGTTTTCGTCTGTGTGTTTTGACAAATCAGCTGTGGCAGTGATTTTTCAAATGTATGTAATTTACTACTAGTAATGAACTGCTGGAATGTTTTGAATGATAATACCTTTAAAAAATAAATAAGAGCAGATGCAGTATATCCCTGTTATAAAAAAAAACAACGGCAACCTCTTGTCTTCCAATCTGAGTTTATCATGAGTGGTTCCAAGAGCACAGAGCCTGGCAGTGTAACATCTTTGGGGGTTATCTATTCTTTGTAGGAGCTCAGATGCCTTTTGCTAGTTCCTGTGGGCACCAGAGTTAGTTGGTGGTAGATCGAGTCTAATTTCTGGGAGCAGTCTTTTCATCAGTGCCCTGACATGATTTTACATTCCATTTGTAGACATGATGCTGTGACAAGTCCTGTGTTTGATGTCAGGGACTCAGGAATGAATGTGATACAGCTGTGTTCACGGGGAGCCTCCCAGTAGACTATAGGAGATGGATAGGTGTGTAGAAAAATAACTGAGAGATATTTGCAAAATTGAATCTTTGAATAAGCTATAGAAAAGCAAGAGGAATACAGTTAGGTATCATTTAACATCCACAGTACATTCTGTGAAATAAGAAGTTATATGATTTGGACTTTCTGGAGGTTTAGCAAAGCTGTATGAGAAATTCTTGTTTCACATCCAAATTGATAGTTTTCCTTTGCCTCTTGCTCTTGCTGTCACTAGCAGTGGTTTTGCTGAATACAGGAGCCATGATGCACTTCACAGTAACATTTTTCGAGAGAGAACTAGACAAGAGATAATGTTACTGTACTCGATACGATACGCGATACCCAAGGCACGAGATTGGACACATCCACCTACCAATAGGAGCATGCATTGTTTAGTTGCACATTTTATTTGTGAGTAGGGAAAGTTCACAAATAATAATAGAAGTAAGTGTAGTACATAAGATAGTAACATAGGTGTTTATTATGACTACCAAGATGTTATAGCTTATATATGTACTGGATCATTATACACCTGGCGGTGTAATTGCTTTGTATATAAGAGACATGAGATACACATGTTGTATGCTGGAAGCTGTTGCATTTGTTATATCCTGGTTTGTGAACTCTCTTTTAACCTTTTGGGACCATGGACATATGCAGTTAAAAGTTGTTTGAGTGGACATTATGGGTAACATAACTGTAATGATGTAACTGGGGAAAGGGACAAAAATAATTATGTCTGCCAGGAAATGACTTGGTGAGTAATCTGAACCCAGAATAGTATGTTCCAGTCCAGGAGACAGTTTTGCCGTGGTTGAAAAATGAACAGTGTTGCTATTAGATTTTTCAGTGGAAAGATGGATACTCAGTGCCAGAACATGAGAGGTTCCGTGGAATGCAGGGCTGGGATTTGCATGTATGTTTAATCATAAAAGGGGCCTGGTCTAGCCCACCCAGCCTGTTTTCCAAATTCAGGACATTTGGAATTGCACATGGAGTTGGAGATCTGAGGTTGGAGAATTATATATCACCAGCTGTGGTCATTAGACTTGCCAGTGGGCTAGCCCTAGAGGGGAAGGTCAGGTGCATGTGAAGGACTCCTCTTCAGAAGCTGGAAGGTGCTAGCAACCCTTTACTCTCTACTCTCTTCCTACAGCTCCCTTCTTGCTGTATGCCACGTTTTCAAGGCAGTGGTTTCTTTCCCTCAGGAGTTACAATTGTTATAAAAGGTTTCCTTGCGGGAAGCTAAGATCCCCCTTTCTGGGGCAGACATGTGTAAGTCTCACAGGAATGTGACAAATGTTTTGTCTGTGGTTGCTCTCACTCTCAGAACTTCCCTTTCCTCAAGTTAAATGACCCTTCTGCTTTCCAGATTTCTGTTAATGCTACATATGACACATTTTTTGCACCATCACAATACAGTCACCATCATCTCCCTCACATTAGGGTGTTTTTTTATAATCTTTTATGTTTGTTGTTGAGAATATATACAGTAGAACATACAGTTGAATAATTAAACTTTCTGCATTTAAAATTCAGTGGCATAGATTATATCATTCGGGTTGTACACAAGCTCTTATCACTCACCTTTTGAGTTGTTCCTCCCTCACTGACATCAACTCATTGGCTCCTAAGTTTCCTACCTAGTCTTTTGAATGCTGTTGTTAGTTTGGTCTTGTATAGGTGGATCTTAAAAGAGCACAGTGCTGAAGGTAGACATTGTTTATTTTAAAAACAGTTCAGAGGATATTTTTGGTTTGAGGTTTAAACATTATCTCAGGGCAATAATTTCAGGGGTTCTTCTAGCCTCCACGGATCCAGGAAGTCTTGAATGCATGAGAATTTGAAATTTGGTTCTGCATTTTTCTCCATTTAATCAAGATTCTTCCATAGAATCTTTACTCAAAATGTTGGGTAATGATAGCTGAAGACAATCTAGTCTTCTGGTCTCATACAGAGGAGAAGCTGTTTATGGAAGCAGTTAGATACATATTCCTATCATCCTCCTATTCCTGATTAGCCTACTTCCTCTGTTGCTCCAGGCAAGTAAGAACCAACTGTGACTTGGATGGCTGCTTGTAAGCTTTTTTTTTTTTATTTATTTTTATTTAATATGATTGAGTGAAAACGTACATTCCTGTATAAATTTACATGCCCACCTATATGCAGTTTCCACTGTTCTCCCTGCTGGGTGACAGCACACTATTCCTCTCTCCTCCAAACAGTCTCCTTTCCCCTCCTCTCCACCCACTCTCCTTCCTCCAGCCAGAGGTCAGCAGGATGATATCCTATAGATGTATAGAACCATAAAGTGCATCCAATATATGGTCACTCTGCATTGCCAAGTCCAATCCCTTCCTGTCCAAAGAGTGGACCTTTGTTATAATTTATGGGTAAGGGCAGCATCAGGGCTGGGGGCCATGCTCTCAGGGGAACCCCGAAACTGCTGGACCATCAATTGAGGTCTTTTAGTGGAGATCTCAGGATGCACCCCTTTTTATTCTTGTGTTGCCAGTGAGACTCATCTCGTTGAGCTCCATTGTGGCTATCATTGGTGGTGGCTGGGCACCATGTGGTTCTTCCTGTCCCAAGTCGATGTAGGCACCCACTGATGTGGGTCTCTATCTTCTGGGTTGTCTTTACCACATGTCATTTTGGTCCTCGGTGAGCATCCGTTCCTGATAAGTTGGGGACCATTTGCTGTGTCCTCAGATGGCACCTTGGCAGCTTTTAAGACCCCAGACGCCACTCACCAATGTGGGGTGCAGAGAGCCCTCTTAGCAAAACACTAGTTGTGCCAACTGGCCTTGATTTCGCCTAAGAGCATGGTCTCCCTCCCAAACCCAAGCTACTCTATCCTTGCAGTATTGGGTTAAGATGGAAGGAGTACTCAAGTTATGCTGAAGTCCACTTAATGTTGTTCTTGTTTCTAATGTGTGCTATCAGCGATTTCTCCCAACCAGATTTCTAGCAACTATCTAGCCTAAACCCTCCCCCACCTGTCACCCTCCCTCCCTCCCCTCCCTTGAAGCTGTCAAAGAGTCTTTTCTTCTATACACAAGTCTGTTTTTGAGATCTTATCGTAGAGGTCTCATACAGTATTTGTCCATTTGTCGCTGACTACTTTCGCTCAACATAATGTCTTCCAGTTGAAACCAGGTTAGGAGATGCTTCCTGGAATCATCGTTATTCTTTATCATTCCATTGAGTATATGTACCATAGTTTACCTATCCATTCTTCTATTGTTGGGCATCTAGGTTGATTCCATCTTTTTGCTATTGTGGACTGTGCTGAGATAAATATTCTTGTGCATGTGTCTGTTGGTGTGAAAGGCCTTGACTCTATAGGGTATATTCCAAGTAATGGAATGACTAGGTCAAATGGTATATCAATATCCATTTTTTTAAGGAAGCACCAGATTGCTATCCAAAGAGGCTTGACCATTTTGCAACCCCACCAACAGTGTAGGAGGTTCCACTTTCTCCACAGCCTCTCCAGCATTTGTTGTCTTGTGTTTTTTTGGATCATGGCCAATCTTGTTGGGGTGAGATGGTATCTCATTGTTGTCTTGATTTGAATTTCATTAATAACTAAAGATCATGAACATGTCCGCATGTGTTTTTTGGCTGGCTGGATCTCGTCTTTAGTGAAATGTCTGCACATCTCATTTGCCCATCGCTTAATTGGATGATTTATCTTCTTTTTACTGATATTTTTAGTAGCTTATAGATTATAGAGATGAGGCATCAGTCTGACATAGAGTAGCCAAATATTTTTTCCCATTCTGTGGTGTTCTTTTAATTTTATTAATAAAGTCTTTGGATGAGCAAAAGTGATTCTTAATAGTTCCTATTGATCTATTTTTTCTTCTGTTGATTGTGGTTTGTTTGACAGATTTTGGAGTCTGTCCACATTGTGTATTAAAACTTCCATTGTTGTTCCTACCTTTTCTTGGATGAACTTTATGGTTTTAGGTTTGATATTTAGGTTTTTTATCCAGTTGGAGTTGGTTTTTGTATGAGGTGTAAGATACGGATCTTGATTCAGTTTATTGCAGATGGATATCCAATTTTGCCAGTGCCATTTGTTGAAGAGACTGTTTTTTACCCCAGTTTAATGTCTTAGGGCCTTTGTCGAATATCAACTGTTCATAGGCAGATGGTGTCATCTCTGGGGTCTCAATTCTGTTCCATTGATCCATCTGTCTGTTTTTGTACCAGTACCGGGCTATTTTGACCACTGTGGCAGTGTAGTATGCTCTAAGGTTGGCTAATGGGAGGCCTCCCAGTGTATTCTTCTTCTTTAGTAGTACCTTACTTATCCGAGGCTTCTTCCTTTTCCAAACAAAATTGGTGATTTGTTTCTCCATCTCATTAAAAAATGACACTGGTACTTGTATTGGGATTGCATTGTGTAAATAGATTGCTTTGGGTACCATGAGCAGGGTAGGTTTTTCCACTTATCTAAGTCTCTCTTAGTTTCTTGTAGTAAGGGCTTGTAGTTCTCTTTGTAAAGGTCTGTTATTTCTCTGTTTAGATTAATTCCTAGGTACTTTATCTTCCTGGTACCATGAGCAGGGTAGGTTTTTCCACTTATCTAAGTCTCTCTTAGTTTCTTGTAGTAAGGGCTTGTAGTTCTCTTTGTAAAGGTCTGTTATTTCTCTGTTTAGATTAATTCCTAGGTACTTTATCTTCCTAGGGGCTATCGTAAATGGTATTGATTTCATAATCTCTTCTTTAACAGTCTCGTTGTTGGTATAAAGGAATCCTACTGAGTTACTTATGTTTATCTTGTATCCTGAGACTTTGCTGAACTCTTCTATCAGTTTGAGTAGTTTACTTATAGATCCCTTGGGATTCTCTGCATGTACAATCATATCATCTGCGAACAGGGAGATTTCAACTTCCTCTTTGCTGATGCAGATGCCCTTTATTTCTTGGTCTTCTCTAATTTCTCTGGGTAGAACTTCTAGCACAATGTTGAATAGAAGAGGGGAGAGTGGGCATCCTTGTCTAGTTCCTGATCTCAAGGGAAAGTCTTTCAGTCTCTCTCCATTCAAGATGACATGGCCAATAGGCTTTGTATAAATGGCCTTTATTGTGTTGAGGAATTTGCCGACTATGCCCATTTTGCTAAGAGTTTTTAGCATGAATGGGTGTTGGACTTTATCAAATGCCTTTTCGGCATCAGTGGACAAAATCAAGTGATTCTTGTCTTTTGTGTTATTTACGTGGTGAATCACATTAATTGTTTTTCTGATGTTGAACCAGCCTTGCATCCCTGGTATGAATCCCACTTGGTCATGATGGATTATTTTCTTGATATGTTGTTGTATTCTATTGGCAAGAATTTTGTTGAAGAGTTTTGCATCTAGATTCATGAGTGATATTGATCTGTAGTTCTCCTTCTTTGTTGGATCTTTCCCTGGCTTTGGTATCAGGGTTATGCTGGCTTCATAGAATGAGTTTGGGAGTATTCCATCCCTTTCTATACTGTGAAATAGTCTCAGTAGTATTGGAGATAACTCTTCTCTAAATGCTTGGTAAAATTCTGCCGTGAAGCCATCTGGGCCTGGACTGTTTTTGGTTGGCAGTGTTTTGATGACCTTTTCAATCTCTTCCTTTGTGATGGGTTTATTAAGTTGTTCTACTTCACATTGTGATAAATTGGGTAGGTGGCATGAGTCAAGGAATTTGTCTATTTCCTCTAGGTTTTCAAATTTGTTACAGCACAGTCTTCCATAGTATTCTGTTATGATATTTTTGATTTCTGTTGGATCTGTGGTGACAGCTCCCCTCTCATTTCTAATTTGAGTTATTTGTTTCCTTTCCTGCTTTTCTTTAGTAAGTTTAGCCAGTGGTTTGTCAATTTTGTTGATCTTTTCAAAAACCAGCTTTTGGTCTTTTCAATTTTTTGAGTTGTTTTTCTATTCTCTAATTTAGCTCTGCTCTAATCTTATGATCTCATTTCTTCTGGTGCCTGAGGGGTTCCTCTGTTGTTCTCTCTCTACTTTTTCAAGCTGTAGGGTTAGTTCCTTGATTTGGTTTCTTTCTTCCTTCCAGATTTGTGCATTTGTAGAAATAAACAGACCTCTGAGCACTGCTTTGGTTGTATCCCATAGGTTCTGATAGGAAGTGTTTTCATTCTCTTTGGAATCCATGAATTTCTTTGTTTCATCCTTGATTTCCTCTATAATCCATGTTTTTTTGAGCAAGATGTTGTTCAGTTTCCAAGAGTTCCACTTTCTGTCTATGTTTTTTCTGCTATTGATTTCAACTTTTATGGCTCTGTGATCTGAGAAGATGCTTTACAGTAATTCAGTGGTATGGATTTTGTTGAGCACTGCATTATGGCCTATCACATGGTCCGTTCTGGAGAATGTTCGATGTGCACTGGAGAAGAAGGTGTAGTGGTCTGCTGATGGGTCGGAAGTTCTGTATATATCAATAAGGTGTAGTTGACTAATTGTGTCAATGACGTCTTCTGTATCTTTACTGAGCTTTTTTCTAGATGATCTGTCCTGTATTGAGAGTGGAGTGTTGAAGTCTCCCACTATTATTGTGGAGTCATCTAATTCTCTTTTGAGTGTAGTCAGTGTTTGTTCGACTTATTTAGGTGCTCTGATATTAGGTGCATAAATATTTAATATAGTTAAGTCTTGCTTGTATACTGAACCTCTGAGCCATAAATAGTGTCCATCTTTGTCCACGATGGTGGATTTGACATTGAAATTGATTTTTTCTGAGATTAGAATTGCCACTCCTGCTCTTCTTTGTTCATTGTTAGCTTGATATATATTCTTCCATCCTTTAATTTTCAGTTTGTTCCTATCTTTAGGTCTGAAGTGAGTTTCTTGTAGACAACATATGGATGGGTCGTGTCTTTTGATCCAAGATGTCACTCGATGTCTCTTTACTGGAGCATTCAGTCCATTCACATTCAATGTAATTATTGATAGGTATGTGTTCACTGCTGCCATTGTGATATGTTTATTTTTATGTTGATGTTTTCTCTGTTCTTATTAGTCTTTTCTGGGACATTGTTTTTGTGAGTTGATATTTCACCCTTTTTCAGAGCTCATTTTGTAGTTGTTGAGACTCCTGTGTTACATTTCTTGAAATGGTATGATACATCTTTGTTGTGTTTTATAGCTGCCCCTATGATCCCCCTTAATAAACTATATATAAACCAAATTTTAATTACTACCAGTCTTGTCATCTTCCTCTCCATCTGGAAGGACTATAACAACTGTAGTACATCCCTCTTTTTAATATGATGGCACCATAGTTTTCATGATGATCACTGGATTGCTTCTTTCTGTATTAAAGCTGTGATTGACTTTGGAGCCTTCCCTAACTGAGCAGAGTTTTGAGTAGTGTGTCATTCTAAAATATAAAATTAGTGGTTTTGTTCTTCTAAGCCTGTGCCAAGAACTTCTTTCAGTCTTTCTTGTAGTTTTGGTTTGGTTTTTACAAAATCTCTTGAGTTTCTGTTTATCTGGGAATGTGTTAATTTCATTTTCATAATTGAAAGATAGTTTTGCAGGATATCTAATTCTTGGTTGGAAGTTCTTCTCCTTCAAGGCTTTGAATGTGTCATGCCACTGTCTCCATGCCAGTGTAGTTTCTGCTGAAAAATCTGAAGAGAGCCTACAGAGTTTCTCCCTGAATGTTAGCTTTGCTTGGAGTCTTGCTGCCTTTAAGAGTTGCTGCTTATGTTTCGTTTTGTTAAGCTTGATTATAATATGTCTTGGAGTCTTTCTTTTGAGATCCATATTGGGTGGCGTACGATATGCATCTGAGATGTCTATATTCTCTTCCTTCATGATTTTTTGGAGGTTTCCTGTCAGCCGCTCAGCAACGATGCTCTCTGTGTTCTCAGATGTCTCACCTTGTTCAGGGACTCCAATTAATCGAAGGTTGTTCCTCTTAATAGAATCCCACATACTTCTTAATACTTCCTCATTTTTCTTGTTTCTTTTATTCTGATTTCTGCTTATAGACACTGGCATTAGCAGCTCTCTCTTCCAAGTCAGAAATTCTTTTTTCCATTTATTCCATTCTGTTTTCTTGGCTTTGCATGGAAGTTTCTATGTCTTTCATTTTCTTCTTCTTGGATTTCAGAGTACTGGTGTTCCATCAGATCAAACAGCTTGCTTAATTTTTCATTTTGTTCTCCTGCATTTTATATAAGGTCTAGAAGGGCTTTGTATATAATCATTTTGTATTCACTTTCTGATGCTTTCATAAAAGTTTCTTCATCTGGAAAACTCCTTGGTTGATTTGTTTGGGAGCCTTCTGAAGCCATGGGTGATTTCTTGTATGCCACAAGTGTCTGTTGCTTTTTGAGTCCCATGTGAGTAAGTAGAGGGTGGAAGGGATACTGTGAGGATGGACTGCAGATGCTTCTCTAGGCTGTCTTAAAATGTAAAGCAAAAGGTATCTGACCACTTGCCAAGTCAGTCAGGTTTTCAGGTGTAGAAGTCCCTCCTCTCAGCTGGCAAAGTAAGCACCACTGTATCCAACCCCAGATGATACAAACTAGTTCAGAATACAGCAATACTACTGCCCTGTTGGTGTCTGCTGACAGGGCCTAGCCTTTGGCGACACTATGTAGAGTACTGCTTTGCTGGTAGAAAAGCACTCTTCTTTGGGCAGGCTCTGGCTCCCAAGCTAAGAATTAGGTCCAGCTGAGGCCACCATATCCAAGATAGCATCCTCCACACAGACAACAGATAGAGGGGCTAAAGGTGCTGAGAGGTAGTGCTTCCTCTGCTTCTGTTGCAGGGCCCCCAACGTAGGTGGCCTTTAGTAAATTACTGCTTTTGTGTCGGAGAAGCGCTGTCCTGTTTGCAGGCGCTGGCTCCCAGGCTAAGAATTAGGTCCAGCTAAAGTCTCCTTACCCAACATGGCGTCCCACACGCTGACTGCCAAATTCCGTACAAATGCCACGGAGGGAGATATAAAACGACAGGCTCAAAGTGGCTAGATTAACAGAGTCCTAAGCCTGGCTCTCAAAATATGCGAATTTTGCCTGCCTATCCCCACAGCAGCACATCTGAGTCTAGCTGCTAGGCAAGACCCAGCTCCGCCCACCGGCCAAGACAGAGGAAAAAAAAAAGTCAAAATGGTGCACTTACCTTCAGTCGGTGAGAGCCAGGGCTATCCTGGAGCGGGAGTCAGTGAAAGAGAGGAGATTTTTTGCTCAGTCGTGTGAAGTCCAGAGTAACAGCCCTGTGCTGTGTCCTGGGGCTGATTAGGTGATGAGAAGGGTCCGTTTGATTATCAGTGCAGGTCTTGGTTTCCAGAGGGATATAGGGAGATGTGTGCGTAGTCTGCCATCTTGACTCCGCCCTACTTGTAAGCTTTTAAGACCTGTTTTCAAATTCGGTTGTTTCTCTTGTTGAGATTTTGCAGTAGATTAGAGAGATGTTGATCAGAAACATGATAGCCAACAGTTATTTCCCATTCTGTAGGATGAAGGCTTCAGATGAGCATAAATGATTTTTTTTATCTCAATTGCCTATTTTCATTTCTGGTATTTCAGAGTTTTTTGTGATTATTTAATATACTGTTAATGTCATGGATTAGGGCTTCCAGTGTCATCCCAGTTTTTTCTTCCAACATCTTTATTGTTTTAACTTTGATAATTAGGTCTTTGATCCATTTGGAATTAGTTTTTTTTTTTTTTTGCATGGTGTGAGATAAGGGTCTTGTTTTATTTATTTATTGTTTTGTAGATAGCTATCTAGTGCTAACAACACCATTTGTTGAAAAGACTGTCTTTTCCCCAGTTCACAGCCTTTGGGCCTTTATCAAATATCAGCTGCTCATAAGTGAATGTTGTTGTATCTGGGCTCTCAGTTTTGTTCCATTGGCATGTGTGTCTGTTTTTTGCCAGTGCAAGGCTGTCTTAACTACCATAGCAGTGTTTAAAGTGAGGCCTCCCACTTTCTTATTTAGTAATGTTTTATTTATCTGTGGGGCTTCTTCCCTTTCCATAAGCAGCTGGTGGTTTGTTTCTTGTCATGGATTGAATTGTGTCCCCCCCAAAATATGTAGTAATTTGGCTGACCAGGATTCCCTGTGTTTTGTGATTGTCCTCCATTGTGTGATTTTCGGATGCTGTTAACCCTAATCTCTGCTAATCTCTGTCTGTGTGGTTTATGTCAGAGAGGATTAGGGTGAGACTGTAAATCTCTTCCTGAGGTCACCTCCCTGCTCCAATGTAAAGGGAGTTTCCCTGGAGTGCCTTGCACCACCTTTTATCCTATAAAGGACAAAAGGAAATGGAAGCAAGTAGAGAGTTGGGAACCTCACACCATCAAGAAGATAGCACCGAGCACGTTCTTCAGACATACGGTTGCTGTGCCAAGGTGCTCCCTGCAGACTAATATAACACAAGGACTTTCCTCCATAGCCAACAAGGGGGAAAGCCTTTCCCTGAAGTGGACATCATGAATTTGAACCTGTAGCATACCAGACTGTGTAAGAATATATCTTCCATTATTAAAACCATCCACTCTGTGATATTTCTGTTAGGGCAGTACCAGCTGCCTAAAACATCTCTGTGTCTCGTTAAAAAATGTCTTTGGGATTTCTATTGGGATTGCATTGTATGTTTAGATCACTTTGGGTAGAATTTTTCACAATTGTTAAGTCTTCTTATCCAAGAGCAAGGTAGATTTTTCCACTGATGTAAGTCACTTTTAGTGTCTCGCATCAGGGTCTTGTGTTTGTCTTTGTCTTTTACATCTCTGGTTAGATTTATTCTTAGGTATTTTATTGTCTTGGGGGCTATAGTAAATGGTAATGATTTCAAGATTTCCTCTTTGATTGTCTCTTTGTTGGTATAAAGGAATCTAACTGATTTGTATATGGTTGTCTTGTGTCCTGATACTTTGCTAAAGTCTTCCATTAGATCCAGGAGGTTTTTTGGATTCTTTAGGGTTTTTTATGTATAGGATCATGTCATCTGCAAATAGCAATACTTTAACTTCTTCTTTCCCAATCTGGATGCCCTTCATTTCTTTATCATGCCTGATTGCTCTGGCTAGGACCTCTAGAAGAATGTTGAATAGAAGTGGTGATGATGGGCATCCTTGTCTGGTACCTATTCTTAAAGGGAATGTTTTCAGTTTTTCTCCATTCATTATGATGTTGGCTATTGGTTTTGTGTAGAAAACCCTTATTGTGTTAAGGAATTTCCCTTCTATCTATTTTGCTGAGAATTTTTAATGTGAATGGGTATTGGACTTTATTGAATGCCTTTTCTGCATTGACTGATAGAATCAAATGCTTCTTGTCTTTTGTTTATGTGGTTGATTACATCAATTGTTTTTCTAATGTGAAACCACCCCTACATCCCTGGTATGAATACTGCTTGGGCATGGTGAATTATTTGGTTTGATATGTTATTGAATTCTATTAGCTTCTAGAATTTTGTGAAGTTTTTACATCTAGGTTCATTAGAGATATTTGTCAGTAATTTTCCTTTTTTGTGCTCGCTTTACCTGGTTTGGGTATTAGGTAGTAATAGTATGTTAATTCTTCTTGGGATGTTCGGTAGAATTCTCCAGTGAAGCCATCAGGGCCAGGTCTTTTGTTAGTTGGGAGTTTTAAAATTACCTTTTCAATCTCTTCTGTTGTGTTGTGCATATTTAGTTATTCTATATCTGTCTGTTCTAGTTTAGTGAGGTGATGTATTTCTAGAATATTATCCATTTCTTCTAGGCTTTCAAGTTTATTAGAGTACGGTTTTTTGTAGTATTCTGTTCTGATTGTTTTATTTCAGTTGGGTCTGTTGTGATATAACCTATCTCGTTTCCTATTTGGGTTATTTGTTTCCTGTTTGTCTTTTGTCAAAGTGGCCAATTTTGTTGATCTTTTCAAAAAAAAAAAGCTTTTGGTCTTGTTAACGCTTTCAGTTGTTTTTCCGTTTCCTATTTCATTATTTCTGCTCTCAGTGGTATTCTCTCTTTTCTCCTGAAGCCTGATGGGTTCTTTTGCTGGATTCATTCCAGTTATTTTGCTGTTCAGGTTGAAGAGTTAGTTCTTTGATTTTTGCCTTTTCTTTTTTGGGGATGTGCATGTTTATTAGGAGGTATTGACCTCTGAGCACTGCTTTTTCTATGTCACATAGATTTTCATAGAGTGTGTTTTCATTCTCATTTGATTCTATGAATTTCTTTACTTCATGTTTGATTTCTTCTATTACCTGGTAGTTCTTGAGTTAAATGTTGTGAGTTTCTATGTTTTTTATTTTATTTTTCTCTGTTATTGCTTTCTAGTTTTATGGCTTTATGGGCTGAAAAGAAACTTTATTTCAGTAAATTGTGTTTTGTTAAGGATTACTCTGTGGCCTAATGTATAGTCAATTCTGGAAACTGTCCTCTGTGTATTGGAAAAGAAAGCATCCTTTGCTACTGTTGAGTGAAGTGTTTTGTATATGTCTGTGAGGGCAAGTTGGTTGATTGTGGCATTTAGATGTTCCATGTCTTTACTGAGTGTTTTTTCAGATACTCTGCCTTTTACCAAGAGTGGTATGTTGAAATGTCCTACTGTTATTGTGGAGGTGTCTCTTTTGATTTCAGTGTAAATAGTGTTTGTTTTATGTATTTCAGAGCCTTGTCATTGGGTATATGTTTATTTAATACGGTTATGTCCCCCTGCTGTATTGAACCCTTTACCAATATATAGTGTCCCTCTTTATCCAGTATGGTGGATATAACTTTAAAGTCTATTTTGTCAGAGATTAGTATTGCCACTCTTGCTCTTTTTTGAATATTATTAGCCTAATACATTTTTTTTCCATCCCTTGAGTTGTACTTTGTATCTTTAATTCTAAGGTGTGTCTCCTGTAACATGTAGATGAGCCACTTTTTTTTTTTTAAATCTACTGCTCTTCATCTCTTTATTGGTGCATTTAGACCATGTATATTCAGTGTGATTATTGTGAAGCATTGGCTTAGTTGTGTCATTTTGATGTCTTTTTTTGTGTGCTGTGGGCAGTTCTTCTGTTACATTCAGTTTTCTTTCCTGAGTACTTTTTATGTGTTTTTGTGTCTTTCACTGTTTGTTTTTGTGTAATTTTGAGACTTCATGTTTTGCTTGTTTTTTTTTGTTTGTCATTTTGGTGTGTAGAATTGTAGGTTTATGTTGTGTTTCCACCCTTAGTGCTTTTTATTAATCTAAAAGTAATCAAGTCTATAATGTGCAAGTATGTCCTAGGCTTCCTCCCTAGTGTTCGTTTTGTGTATTTAGATTTTTAGAAATTGATTGTTTCTGAGCCATCAGAAAGTTATTGCAACTTTTTGTTGGTTATTGTGGTTTAAGTTATATCTATGGATATTCAAGACTTTTGAGTTGATATAGCTTTTTGAGACTTGATAATTTTACATTAAAATCTATTCATCTGAGATTAGTATTGCTCTTGTTTGTACATTGTTAACTTGGTATATATTATTCCATCGTTTAATTTTTAGTTTGTTCATATCTTTAAGCCTAAGGTGGGTGTTCTGTAAGCATCATATAGAATGATTTGTGTCTTTTGATCCAAGATATCACTAGTTATCTCTTTGCTGGAGCGTGCAGTCCATTTACATTCAGTATAATTATTGATAGGTATGTGTTTAGTGCTGTCATTTTAATGTATTTATTTTTGTGTTGTTGTATTCTCTGTTGCTCTTAATTTTCTGTTCTGGGTCATTCTTCTTTATGAGTTGATTTTTCATCCTTTTCAGTGTTGATTTTGTATTTATTGAGACTCCCGTGTTACATTTCTTGTTTTGATATGCTGCATATATGCTGCAATAAAGTGCTTTGTGCCTACCTTTATGGTCCCACTTGATTATCTAAGCTTAAACTAGTTTTAACTTCTACATATCTTATGAATTTCCTTTCCATCTAAAAAGATTATAAGTACGGTATTATATCCCTCTTTTTAATTTGATGTTATCTTAGTTTTCTTGATTTGATCATTGAGTCCCTTCTTTTAATACTGTGGCTTTGATTAAGTTTTATTTCTTCTCTAACTGGCTGTGTTTCTGGATGTTGTGTCCCGTAATCCATCCTTAAATATAGACTTAATATTTTGTTTTTCTAAGCCAAGAGCTTCTTTCAGTATTTCTTGTAGCTTTAGTGTGTTTTGACAAAGTTTCTTAAGTTTCTGCATCTGTCAATGTCTTAATTTAATCTTCATATTTGAAAGACAGTTTTTCAGGATATATAATTCTTGATTGGAAATTTTTCTCCCTCGTGGTGTTGAATATGTCATCTCACTACCTCCATGGCAACATTGTTTCTGCTGAGAAGTCAGATGAAAGCCTGCAGGGCCTCCCTCTGAATGTTAGCTTTGCTTTGAGTCTTGCTGCCTTTAAGAGTTTCTGCTTATGTTTCATTTTGTTAAGCTTGATTATAATATGTCTTGGTATCTTTCTTTTGGGGTCAAGTTTATGTGGTGTTCAATATACATCTTGGATATCTATGTTCTCTTCTTTCATAATGTCAGGGAAGTTTTCTGTCAGCAATTCAACAGCAATACTCTCTGTGTTTTCAGGTATCCCTCCCTGTTCAGGAACTTCAATTAATTGTAGCTTGTTCCTCTTGATAGAGCGCCACATGTTTCTTAATGCTTCTTCATTTTTCTTTTCTCTGGTTTTTCCTCATATATGCTGATGTGAGTAGCTCTGTCTTCAGAGTCAGAAACTTTAGTTTCCAGTTGTTCAGTTTTGTTCTTTTGGCTTTGAATTGAGTTGTCTAATTCTGTAATTTATTATTGATTTGTTGAATTTCAGTATGCTGTTGTTCCATCAGATTGAACAGCTTGCTTAATTTTTCATTCTGCTGTGCTGCATTTTGTATAATATCTAGGAGGACTCATATCTGTATAATTCTTTTGTACTTGATCTTTGACAGTTTCAGGAAGACTTATTCATCTGAGAAGTTCTTTGATTCTTTATTTTGGGAGTTTTCTGGAGCCATCGATGAATGTTTTTGTAAATTTTCTTTAGACTGTGTTGCTTTTGGGACAGCCAGATGCTATTTATTTTCTCTGGTGTTGCCTTAACAGGAGCTGAGGAACAGTCCTGAGAAGGTAGCTGATCACCAGCCACCTCTATGTACTCCAGTGAGTGGGCCCAGTGGAATCTCTGGGGTAGCAGGCTCTGCCTCCTAGCTGGCAAAGACACGTCCGTACTTGTGGAATCACCACAGGGCTGTCAGCCAACCTTATAATGTGGGTCAGTAAAGGCTGGAAGAGATGCTGTCAGGCTGCACCACAATTTTTTTCTACTCAGTCTTACTTTAAAACGGTAAAAGCTATCTCACTGCTTCCAAAATCAGTCTAGCTGTCTATAGAGGGGACTCACTAGCTGTTCCCAGGTGCTATGCTATAGTTCAAAGTAGGACAGGCTACTTGCCTGCTATCATCACCTTCCAGGTCCCTCTTGTAAGGCTGTACTGTGCTAAACACAGCTTTTCTGCTGTCAAAGTGCTCTCCAGAGTAGGAATACATCCCAGCCTGGGAAGTAGCCCTTTCTGAAGCCTCTAGCTGGGTATTTCTGCCTCCCAGTCAAACAAGATGATGTCCTGGTCAATCTCTCTTACCCACGCGAAACAGCAGAATCTATGGCAGAGGTCCAAAAAGAGACAAAAGAGGGGTTGTAGTGCTCTGAGTCTTGAGCCGGGCTCTGAAAATGTGGCTATTCCACCCGCTAATCACTTTAGCACTGCAGGTCTGTGTAGCTGCTTTTTGAGCTGCTCCCCTGTCTGCTGGCCAACAGTAAGAAAAAAAGTTAAAAACTCTGGTTACATTTAGTCCGCTGTAGTTGGCTGATTCAACCAGAGTGGAGCTGAGCCAAAGGCAAACAATTTCCTGTTCAGTGGTGTGCTTTCCAAACTGACAATTCTATGCCATGTCCTAGGACTAACTGGGTGTCTAGAAAGCTCCATTCAATTATCAATCCAGGTGTTAATTTTCAGAAGTAATTAAAGGAGATGTGTGTCTAGTCCACCATCTTGACTCCGCACCCAAGACTTGATAATTTGGTTGATCTGTTTGGCATCTCTTTTTTGGGCCTCGGTTTGTGTTTCTCTGTGCCATCTGGTGGCCTAGTGCTCTGTGATCTTACTGCTCTGTGCTGTTGTCAACTGGCCTAAGTCTAACTTGGCGCATGTTCACTCGATCTTGCACTGTTCTGGTCTGTGCTTCCTGGTGTTGCCACCCCAGAGTGCACACAAACTACACCACCACCTAGGACTGTGTGTGCTCTTACATCACCTTCCCAGGCTGCGCGCCCATGTGCCACTTTCCTGGGTCTCCTAAACCTAGGCCTCTTCCAGTTGTGTGGCTCAAAGACCTGCTGGGCCACTTGGTCCTAAGGCCAGCAGGCCCACACCTAGGCCTCTTCAAGCCCTGTGGCTCTGAGTCTTGCTGTTTTGCTCTATCCTAAGGCCTGTTGATCTCCAGCTGGCCCAGGCCTGAGCCTGCTTGAATTATGTGGCTCTAAGGCCTGTCTGGCTACGGGGTCCTCAGTCCCACTATTCATTGGCCGGCCTGGTACAAGATCCTTCTGATCTGCATTGAGGCCGTCAGCATTGGCAGGTGATGCTTAGGCTGGGGCTTGTCTCCTTAGCCACTTTCAGTGTTGCTGCAGCCCTTGTGGTGTCTCTTGGCCCCATGCTGCAGCTTTGGATTTTCCAGGGGTGGTAATTCTTGCCTGGTTCACCTTCAGTGTGTGGAGACTGTCTGCCCAGTGCTGTGTTGTTTAATCAGGGATGGCCCAGGGGTACTATGATCTTTCTCCCAGTCTGTTCTTATGCTTTTCTACCTGATATTCAGACCTCCTGGAAAGCTGTATTTGGTCAGTTTTATTGATTTCAAGTTCTTTGGTGTTAAAGGTGTCAGCAGTGATATCTGGCTATGCCATTGTCTTGGCCCTGCCTCAGTTTTATAATCTTTTAAAACATAAACTCTAGCGAAGAAAGCCATAGGCTGGATGTGGTTTGTGGGAGGAGAATGGCTATGGGCTGGGGAGGTAAGGCATAGGGCAGCTGCAGCTACCCCTGGAATAGGGGGGAAAAAATTGCCATGAAGTCATTTCCCAGTTATGGTGACCCTGTACATGTCAGAGTAGAGCTACACGTCATGGAGTTTTCAGGGCTGATTTTTTTGAATGTTGGTTGTCAGGCTTTTCTTCCAAGGCCTGTTTGGGTGGACTTAAACCTCCCATTTGTATCATATAGGTACGCAGTTCATTTGCTTTGTGCTTTACTTGACCACTAGACTTCACCTGATCCCTGGCCTTCTTCAGCAGGATCAGATTCATCATTTTTTTTTTAATTGCAGAGGGAAATTAAGAGAAAAATGTTTCTACATTGTTTTGTCTTTCCATTTCAAGTGGAATAATTGCTGGGTGGTATAGATTATAGGTGGATATTGACCGCTACAAATGCTGGCTGAATGGAATGTATTAAGTCATTTTAAAATTTTGGGACCTGAAGAACCTAAGGTATTGTGACTTTTTGAAGTCCTTTGCTCAGTATTCTTGAAGTGATTTGACAACCTAGTAAAATTGGATTCAGAGCCAAATGATGTAGTAATTCCAGTCAGATGGCAGTGCAAGGTTTTGCTTCTCTGACTATTCTGGAAGGTGATCTCCATCTACTTTTTCCTCTGTTTGGCTATTTTGCCTTTTTTTCTGTGTTGTGGTCTGGCGAGGGGAGGAGAAGGCTAATTCATGTCAGGTGGAGGGCAACTGCATGGGACCGTGTGTTCCCTCGCCTGACTTTTGTTTCTAGTTTCTGACTTCGTCTGCCAGGCAGGGTAAAGGTAGATGTGGTGGGCTCTGTCCGCAGAACCCCTTCAGGCTATAGAGAATTGGGCTTTTTTTTCTTTGAGATATCCCAGTATGAAAGGTTAGAGTAGCAGCATTTTCTTCTCTGTGATTCACTGAGTCACCTTCTTGGGAGGGCTCCTTGCATAAAATTGTACTCACCCTGGGCCTGCCCAGAGCCAGGCTCACCTGCAGACAGACTGGGTAGGGGTAGAGGCCCGAGAAGATACAGCTGTGTGCTTTGACCCATTTGCTGCGAGCAGTGTTCACACCAGAACCCTGGTAGCAGTTGCAGCATTACCAGGTGAATGGCTGGTCAGTTGGCAGGCTGGATGCCGGCATCTCTGGGGTGCAGGACCAAGGCATAGGCACGGGAGTGATGAATTCCTTCAGGCAAGCATGCATTTGGGCTGCACCTATGTGTATATACACTAGTGTGGGCTCACGTGTGAATGGGATGTATGTTTGTGTGCATGTGTGTACATGTGTGCATATGGGTGTATTTGTTTATGTAAATGTGTTTGTGCATATGCAGGGAATGAGGTGAAAGAAAGCAGGGCTTTGCCTGGTAGGAGGCATAAGCACCATACTAAGTAGTTTAGGCTTAACTATTTCTAATCTAGTTACATCTTTAGAAAGCTTCCTTGAAACATTTTCTCTGGAGCATAAATGCAGCCTACATGCTTTGCTGTTGTTTCTTGCAAGGAGAAGGGCATTTTGTATCTGCACTGTTGTCTGTTGATGGGCTGAGAGGTAGGGATAGGTGTTAGTGTCATTAAGGTCAGAATACGTAACACACAGTGCCTTTAAATTCACAAGAAGATCCTTGAGAGAGTTTAGATTAGTTTGAGTGCATGAGAGGAATTGCTGTCTCAAGCTGTTCTCTCTCTTGCCGAGTCTAAAAGTCAGGCGCTTATTTCTTTTGTTTTTCCTCAATTTTTGGAATGTTCTCAGAGTGAGAAGCCACCGGGACGTCAGTTATTTCATATGGCTTGAATTGCATTGCATTCCGATGTTTACTTTGAGAGCAAAAAGCTCTTGCTTGGAAGCCTGGGAACAATGAGTGGCTTGTGCGTGGAGGGTGTCCCACTGTGGCTGTCAGAACTGGGGCTGCAAGACAGAGTAGGAGAGGTCTCCCGTGACCAGGCTCAGCTCTGCTGAGACAGGAAGATTTTGTAGTTGTTTAATTTAAGAGAAAAGTTCGTTTGGGAATGTGGTTTTATTCAGTGTCTGCCTGCATAGAAGGCTACTGGACATTTCTGAGGTACTGAAATAAATGTGTGAGCCTAAATTGTCTTCTGGCAGGAAGGGATCAACATTTCTTTAAAGGAGAGCGTATCTTGGATTGTGCTGTCACTGCCCTTATGCTTTGTGCTTGTAACTGTTCTGCTGCTGCTGCATTTAGTAAGAACTTAGCAGAGGATTGTGCAATTTTGCATTTCCTCAGAACATTTCCTTGCTGAGTTTTGCATGGATATTTTTCCTTCTGAAAAGAGACCTCACAGTCAAAACTACAACTAATTACTGTGTGCCCTTTAGGCAGTCATTGTGGAACCAGCAGTGGTGTACCTTACCAGTATTTTGCTCCTAACAATTAAATGCAATTTAGATTCCCAAACTGAGCCTGCTAAAAGCTTCAGTTTTGCTGCCACCTCCCCCTGTACATTCCTTGGCCCTACCTCTTTGGGAAAAATGAAAGTACAGTGTCAGGTGAAAACAAAGGCCTTCTAATTCCATCTGGTCTCTTTTCACAATAGAGATGTTATGTACTGATGAAGCATGAGCAGATGTTATTACACTATCTTAAATGGATTCCTCAGAGATCTAGCAGTTGAAATGGCTTAAGCTGCAAAACAGTGCCTGTGTTGTTTCTTTCTTTGCATGTTCTAGCTGTGGGCCAGTGAGCAAGGAAGCTGTCGGAAAACAGTGTCTCTTTCTCCCTGATTGGGAAAAAAGGTATTTGTAAGAATAAAAGGTCATAGCATCCCTTCTTAAAGTCTATTGCCAGTTCACTTGTTCAGCAAATACTAATTGAGAATTTACCGTCCACTGCCTGCCAGGAGCTGTGGGAGGGTCTTGTTATGCAAAGGGGGAAAAGTCCAGCCCCCTGACTTTGAGAAATCACTCTGGACCAAAGAGAAATAAGGCTAAATGCTGTACTATGGGGAAAAGAGTCTGCCACCTGACAGATTGAGATTTGAATGCTTCTTCCTGTCCAGGAGCTGAATCTGGGTTTGAGCCCTAGATCCTCATCTGTTGGCGCTTATTACTCTTTGCATATTAATCATCTCTGTTTTCAGAACACTGATGATCATGACAACTGCAAAAAAGGCCGTAGTACTGTCATGAATTCCCTAATCATCAGCAGCATTATTCCTCATTTTTGGTGCGTTGAGTACATGACTCCTGCTTTCAGAAAATGGGCAGCCCCTTTTATACGCCAGAGATAAACAGATGAACAAACACATACGTGTAGTGCCTTAAATGTGTACAGACCCTTATGTTATTGCAGTTCTATGTACAGTGGTATTTCTCAACTCTGGCGGATATCAGAGTCACCTAGGGGAACTTGGAAAAAAATACCAGCCCTCTGCTCCCACCTTCAGACAATTTGATGTAATTGGTCAGGGGTGGAGCCTCAGCAGAGCTGTTTTTATAACGCACCCCACGTGATCCCCATGGACTGCCAATATTCTTAACAAGGATCCCTATTGTAGCTTTGAGTCATTTACAGTGGCTCTATGGGCTTATTAATTGCCAGGAGTGGGAGGATACCTTTTCCCTTTTAAGATGATTAACAGAGGCCCAGAGAGATTGTAACGTGCCTCAGGTCACAAAGCTAACCCTGTGCTAGGAGTTTTCACTTGCTTTGTTCCATGTTGTGATTTGCTATGGAATAGGCACCACCTTGTGATACAACAGAATGAAATGTTATCCAGCCTTGTACCACTTTGAGTATGTCGGTATGTTTGAGTCCGTTTTGCAGCTGTTGTGTCAGTCCATCTCACAGAGGATTTCCCTTGTTTCTTTTTTGCTCACCTTCCACTTTACTACATGATGTCCTTTGCTAGGAAGTAGACTTTCTTAATGACATATCCAAAGTTAGCAAGCGGAAGTCTCACCATCCTCACTTTTAAGGAACTCTCTGCCTGCATTTCCTCCAAGACTGATTCCCTTAGTACAATTTGTCCTTATTTGACAGTCTTGGCGAAAGTAACAAGTACCCAAGGAGATCCGTGATTAGGTGACACGACTGCTGTGTGAATGCTGAGGGAGGATAAAATATTAAAACCTGAAGTGGTAAGAATGGACTTCTTGGAGGGGGATGGAGCTGGAAAACTACAAGTGGTCAGCATTCCAGAGAGCATGGATAGCAGGGGGAAGTTGAGGGTAGCCAAAAAGTTCCTTCCTTTTGGAATGGCAAGTATGTAGAATCCACTCCTGTGCCAATTCCAAACTGTTGGTAATGACTCACTGGGGTTCCTAGACCTGATATCATATTTCAAAAGGCAGGAGGTAAAAACTGGTAGAACCACAAGGAAAAATGTACAAATGTGTAAATAAAGTCAGGTATTTCAGTATCCCATTCCCCAGTAATTGATAGAAAAAATAAGCAAGGCTGTAGAAGATTTGGAGCCCCGGTTAAGCTCTTGACAGCTAACCAAAAGGTGCTAACCAGCTGCTCTTTGGAAATCCTACAGAGCAGTTCTTCTCGGTCCTGTAAGGTCGCTATGAGTTGAAATCAAATTACCTGCAGTGAGTTTGGTTTTTTGTTTTGGTGTAGAAGATTTGAATAATATTGAAAAGAAAGGAAAACAAACAAACAACAAAGCTATTGCTGTTGAGTCACTTCTGGCTCATAGTGCTGACTCATAGTGACCATATAGGGTAGAACAGAACTGCCCCATAGGGGAGTGCCAGGTGGATTTGAACTGCTGACCTTTTGGTTAGTAGCTGTAGCACTTAACCACCACCTCACCAGGGTTTCCTGAACAGCATTAGGTCACCAAACTGCCATTCATAGAACATTTGACCCAGCAACAGTGAATACACGTTCTTTTCAGGTGTGCCTAGAATGGTTACCAAGGTGAAGAAGAGTTGTACTGTTGTGTCTCTTTGTCCTTGAAAACGTCTTGTCTTGTCAGTTCCCTTTCACTATTCTGGTAGTGAATTTTTTTCTAGTTTCTGTCAAGTAGATTCTCATTCCTGGTACACCCCATGTGTGTATCAGAGCAGAACTGTGGCTCATGGGGTTTTCAATGGCTGATTTAAACCACCAACCTTTCAGTTAGCAGCCAGGCATCTTATCAATTTGCAGTACTTCAGGGCCCCAGCAAATTATGGCTCATTGCTTATATCCACTGCAGGGATATTTCTAAATCCAAACATTGGTTACAGAAATCATTTCACAGAGAAAAAAATATTTCCTGCCTCTTTGGAAACCAAGTCTTTGCAGGAGCAGTCTTTCAAGTAACATATATATGAATGTCGCATCTGTTGGTAAGTAATGAGGGCTTCACTGAATCTGAATCCATATACATTTTAGTCGGTGACAGAGTGCGCTGTTACACACCCACAAATAGGCATTTGGTTTCTCAAGCAAACTGAATTTTTATGAGATTATCAGATAAAAGTGTGAGCCTTGGCCATACAGACATAAATTTGGAGAATGACAGGTTAATTGCTTCATAGTTCTCATGTCTGGGATTGAGTTCATCCCATGTAGTATTAAAGATGTCTGAGGCTGATCTTGCTCAGATCTTGGTGATTCTGGGACACTTTTGAAGATCAGTAGCATCTTTTTAACATAATTATACTGTTTGCTCATCATGTTTTCCAGAGGGAAAAACAAGCATTCTAAAAGTTAATATGAATGTTTCCAGAGGTTGAAACAAGCATTCTAAAAGTCATAGAAGCCTCACATGTGGAAGCATAATGCTGTATCACATTAAGCCATGGCTTTTAAATGTTCTTGGTGTGTTTACCAGGAGCCCTTGTGGTACAGTGCATAAAGCAGTTGACTGTTAACTAAAAGGTCAGTGGTTCTAATCCACCAGCAACTCTGCAGAAGGAAAATTGGATAGTTTGCTTCCATAAAGATTTACAGCCTTGGAAATCTTACAGGGGCTGACTGCGTGTCAGAATTAACAGCAGAGGGTTTGAGTTTTTGGTGCATTTGTGGAGGAAGGCTTGTGACTATAAACTTAAATTAGGACTCCACCAGGGAGAATGCCTGCCAGGGAACTGAAGGCTCGCCTTGGAAATTTTATTGCCACCAGATGATTTCTTGTTTTCTGTTCACTGGTAAAGTTCATATTTTAGCTGGGTGTAAACTTGATTTGTTATCTCCTGAATGCGAAACGAAGGAAAACGAACCATAAAGAGTTGACAGTCTTTTATTTTTTTCAGCCAGAAGAATTAATTACAAATCTACACAGTTTTAAGAAAAAAGTCACTAAGAAGTTCAAAGTCTGTGGAGTTTGCAAGCAAATTATTAACAGTCAAGGTATCTCATGACAAGGTAAGTCCACATTTGTAATTTCTGCTGGTTAAAGCAAAACAAACAAAAAAGAGAACATTCTTTGGGGAGTTTCCCAAAATTATATCATGGAATTCCCCTCCTTATGTTTACTCCACTCTTACTTGACAGGGACCAGCCTTCTTTACACAAACATGTGCTCATATGAGAAAACTTTCAGCAAGAACAGAACTGTTCATATGGAACAGTAGACAGCAACTACTTAGTCTGCACGATAGTATCGGTGACTCACTTTATTCAGGTTTACTTTCTCAACTCTTACTGAAGTTTATAAATGCAATTTTATATCCTCCTGAGGTCAGAGTTCATTTGATATACTCCCTTTCAGCTTGTTGTTAAAGTGTTACTCATAGCATGAAACCAAGCCACTAGGTTTTGGATTTGATATTTAAATACCGAGTAATTAGGGACCTTGCTAACGGTTTTGTGATTATACATTTGTAAACCTGTACCCTGAATGTGTGGACATGGGTTTTCTTGTTTCTGTTGAACTCCACGAATTGGGGCTGGAGGAGAAGGCTGGTAGTTCAGTGGGTATGCAGTCAGGGATGCCAGATGGGCAGAACCCTTGGTGAATGCTTGGGTTGCTCTTGAATAGCTTGTTATTTATGAGGCTTTAAATTTCCAGAAAAGTGTTTACCAGTCCTATATTGACTATGCAAAGGCACTTGACCGTGGGTATCATAACAAATTGTAGGTAACATTGCAAAGAATGGGAATTCCAGAAAATTTTATTGTGCTCATTATCCTGTTCATAGGCCACGAGACAGTTGTTTGAACAGAACAAGGGGATAGTTCATGGTTTATAATCAGGAAAGCTGGGCATTGGGTTTGTATCCTCTCACCACACGTATGCACTCTGTATAATGAGCACATAATCTGTATGAAGAACAAGGCATCAGAATTACAAGAAGACTTACTAACAACCTGCAACATGCAGATGATACAGTTTTGCTTGTAGAAAGTGGAGAGGACTCGGAGCACTTAGTGACTACAGGTTTCAGTAGGGATTGTTGGTAGCTGCTGGCTTCTGACTCATAGTGAATTAAAGGACAGAGCAGAGCTGCCTCGTAGGGTTTCTAAGGAGTGGTTGTTGGAGTTGAACTGCTGACCTTTTGGTTAGCAACCAAGTTCTTTTTTTTTCTTTTTTTAATTGTGATTGAGTGGAAGTTTACAATACACTTAAAACTTGTATGCCCGCCTGTCTGCAGCTCCTTCTGTTCTCCTTGCCTGGTGACAGCACACTCCTCCTTTCCATTCTAGATATGTCATATCCTTGTAACAATCTCCTGCCCCCTCCTGTTCTAGTAAGAGGCCAGTAGGACGACATCCTGTAGATGCATAGAACCATAAAGTGCACACATGATATGGTCATTCTGTGTCCCCAAGTCCAGCCCATTCCTATCTGAAGAAGTGACTACAGTAATGATCTATGATCGGGGTGGCATCAGGTCTAGGGACCATGCCTCCGGGGGAATTCCCAGGCCTTCAGACCATCAGTTGCGGTCTTTAGTGAAGTTCTTACAGTGCACCCCTTTTTTTCTCATGTTGCCACTGGGACTCAACATTGTGAGCCCCATCATGGCTGTCGTTGGTAGTTGTTGGGCACCATCTGGTTCTTCTGGTCACGTGGTGATATAGTCATGCATTCACGTGGGTCTTTCTGTCTTCTGGGCTCTTTTTCACTCTTAGCATTGTTGTCTCATCTGCTCCAGCTGAGTTGGGACCATTTGGTGTCCCTCAGGTGGCAGTGTGCTAGCTTTTAAGACCCCAGACGCCACACCAATATAGCAACCAAGTTCTTAACTGGTGTGCTACTAGGCCTCTTCAGTATGGATTACAACTCAAGATAAAGGAAATGAAAATCCTGACAACTGTACCAGTAAGCAGCATAAAGATAAATTCAGGAAAAGTTGACGTTGTCAAGAATTTTATTTCACTTGAATCTATAATCAGTTCCCATGGAAGCAGCAGTCAGAAAATCAACTGATGTATTATTCTGTTAGCCAAAATTGCTGCATAAGACCTCTTTAAAGTGTTAAAAAGCAAAGCTATGACTCAGAGGACTAAGATATGCCTATCTCAAGCCATGGTATTTTCAGTCATTTTATATTACTGCGAAGTTGAGCAACAAAAAAGGAAGACTAAAGAAGAATTGACCCTTTGAATTGTGATGTTGATGAAGAATATTGACTATACCATGGAGTGCCAGAAGAATGAACAGATCTGTCTTGGGAAGAGTGCGGCCATAACACTCCTCAGAAGCAAGGATGGCAGGACTCCGTCTTACGTACTTGGGACATGTTTGCTATCAGGAGTGACCAGTCCCTGGAGAAAGGCATTGTACTTGGTAAAGGATCGGTAAGAGAGAGGAAAACTGTCAAGGAGATAGACACAGTAGGTGCAACAATTGGCTCAAACACAGCAAAGATTTTTAGTATGGCATGGGACCAGATGGTATTTCATTCTCTTGTACAAAGAGTTGTTTTGATTCAGAACCAACTCTGTGGCATGTGGAAAATTTTCAGGGCCTGGACTGCTGGACTTCTGTTGTGGTAGGGCTTCCTCTTCCTCTGTGGACTGCCTAGCGGGTGGTCCTTGGTGACTTGCAAAGTAGTGTGGCCATGAAAGAAGAATTCTCACTGTTCAAACTTTAGTGTGCATAAGATGTGACGAGGAGTCTTTAAGGATTTCTTCAGAGTTAAAGGGTGTGGGTCACTGCATAAAGGTGTGCACACATCCTTCACGGAAGACGCCTGCTAGGTGGCCAATCTTTATAAATTTGCTCTTCATCTCCTTCCTATCCCTTGGTGGCTTGCACCCCCAGGCCTTTTCTTGCCTTCTGGACAGCCCAGAAGCCCACCCTTCTGCTTGCCTCCCTGCTACCCCCAGATGTAGCTGTTGCAGAGTGGGCTTCTCAGAGCTTGTGTCTGCATTTTGCCTTCTTTCCTGAATGCAGTTTTCTTGTGATGGGGCCTCTGGAGACAACTGTTCACCCTGAGAGGGTGATGTTTGTCATCAGGAACTGAAGCCTCACTTGTGTGCAAATGTTGGGCAGAAATCAGTTCCCCATGCTTACAGTCACAGTGAGTGAGTTATCTCCCTGAGGCTTCTCCCACCAGCAAGCTCACTCCAGAAATGCGGTTCAGAGGGTTCTGCTTCTGTGGACATACAAAGCTCAAATACCTGGCCTTTCCTTGTGACCAGGAGTTGTTGGCTGTAGGTGGCTAGTGGAAACCTCACAGGGCCCTTGTGCTGTGATGGAGCTTGGAACATGTTTGCAGCATGGGGAGTCAGGGACAGGTCTGTCCCACATCAGGCAGATCCTATAGCAAACAGGTGGCGTGCTCCAGTGTGCTAAGTCAGGCTTTATTTACAGAGTTGCAGGTGTGGGAGAACCACCAGGGAGAGCGTAGCTACTGAGGGCTGTGGAAGCTGAGTTACCACTACCTTAGATCTCTAGGGAGGAGAGAGGTGGCAGGTGCTTGACCTGGAGAGAAGGAGCTGGGCATTGCTGGTGACTTGGAGTAGCACAGCATTCTCTGGTTGCCTGAGTGGTGCAGCCAGCCAGAGGTGACCTTGCAGAGAGGGTGGCCTGCCCACCCCCCTGTGTGTGACTGATCCCCCCTGGGATTCCACGGCATGGAGCCAGCTAGCAGCCAGAGGACCAGAGAGCCATTGATGTCGTTGATGCCAACCTGTAGTACAGAGATCAGATTGATGTGACAGAATTGTGATGGAAAATTTTCCAGAGCCTATGTTTGAAGAACATTCTGGCTTAGCCCAAGGGTGCTGTTATTCATCACTGGTGCCATTACCACACACTGCGTGTCAAACTCAGGAAAGGTGTTCTAACCCTAAGATGGTAGCTTCTCTTCGCACAGCTCTTTGTTGTCTACAAATGAAAAGTAATGGAAAGAGTGTTCCTTTGCTTTGAGTGACACCCTCCTCCACCTAGGCTTACTCCAGATGGGGTGTGTCTTCCCTCTGCTGTCGACAGGTGAGCGCCCCCAGAACACAGGGAGGTTTGGAGTCCTAGGAAGAAGTCTCTCCATGTTTTGAATGCCATTTTCTCATGTATATCTGCCTGGTTATATACCTGGTTGTGATTTCTAAATGTGATTTTTCACGTGTGGGAAGAGGAAAGTGCAAATCATTGAATCAGGTGTCATGTGGTTAGCGTATCAGGAAGGCTGAGGAACTGGATCCTCTGACACCCTGAGGGGGTGAGCTGGCTGAGAGCTCTGGCCCATATATTGGCCTGGTGATCTGCTCACAGAACACCACAGCCTTGGAAATATATGGAGCATTTCTTCCGTGCACATGTGGGGTCACCTTGACTCAAAGCCAAGTGAGAACAACAACAGAGATGACTTTTTGATCCATCTTTTTTTGTTTCTTAAAGAAAACCATTTGTTAACATTATCCCATTAAGTGAATTTCACTTTTCATAGTTGGCTCACCTGATTCTTTCTCATTTCCCCCCTCTCCCACATCTCCTTTTCCCTAGCGTGATCACTGTATGCCGCTATGGCCTTGGCTTCTGGGTCCCGAGCACCCAGGTGCGTACTTCCATGAAGGTTCCTTCCCTGTGGGGCTGGGACTTGTCAGGTGCTGTACAACAGCTGGTTCTGAGGGAATGTTGGTGGGGAAGGAGGAAAAAACTTGGGCCAGAGTCCAAGGTCTGCCGTTGGTATTCTAGGTAACTTGGACATTTTCAATTTTTTGTCAGTTGTCTCAGTCATAAAAGGAGTCTCCGGACACAAGCTTGATGGTAAACAGGACCCATGAACACGCTGGGTCATCTGTACCAAAGTGGAAGGGGCAGGGCTGTGCCAATTCCTAAGGGCTACTTGTCTGTCCCTAAGCCCATCCCTCAGTGCTGGGGCCATTGCCGGTGCCAGTGGGCTACCCCAGAGGTTCTGAGCCTGATCACACAGTACTGCTTGAGCTCTTCTTTGAATGGTGAGGCTGGTGTGTCTGTTCCCAAGAGCTTTCCCTCTGGCTCAGCCTCTCTGGTGAGTATGTGCACATGTGCCTTCCATATGTGGTTGTCGTATGTGCTGGCTGTTGTTCCCTTTCCTTGAGCTCCTCAGGTTGCCTCATAAAGGCAGTGTTCCTCTGCTCTGGGCTATAAGGCTGGTGGTCCCAGTACGGGTGGTCTGTATGTGGCCCTGACTCCTGTATGATTCCTTGCAGCTAGATGGTAGCAAGTGTCTTCCTGAAACCTGGCCTGGGCTCTCCTGAGATCTGGTGGGGACCAAGAACAGGACAGGCTCCATGGGTTGTCGTCCACTTTTTACATGGTACTTAGCCTGGGCACAGTTCTGTTTTGCTATCTGAAAGAGGTATTATTTTCAAAGCGAATAGAACCAGTGAAGTTCATGCAGCTTTGAAAAGGCATTGCGGCCAGCATTCAGGATTCACACATGGCTGGTGCACCTTCAACAACAGAGAGCCTGTCTCCTCTCAGCTCTGAGATGTGTGGGGAGCACATGTGTCAGGGCTCCTTTATCCTCCACTCTCCTGTAGGCTTCTAGATACATCCTTTGATTCAGAATGGGCTGTGTTTTGTTGCATTTTTTGATGTGTAGCATGTGAACTGTTAGGGAAGGCCAAGAGGGACTTATGACAATGGTATTGGCCTGTGGGTGTTATGTGTGCACAGATTTGTCGACATGTCTGTGTGGTGTGTTGTATGAGCACATGTTCCAAGGAGCACGCGTACAGAGAAGCATCCCTGTGTTTGGACAGTGTGTGCAGTTCTGCTGTCTTACAACATCCATGATCTGGTCTTGAGAGGGTGAGAGTCAGTGAGAAGAAAGAGGATGCACTGTTTTTCTTTTTGAATGAGAAAGGGTAGAATAGACAATGTTCAAGATTGACTAGAAGTTCATTATGTCTGTATTACTATATGTCATCCATTTGTTTTTAGAAAAATGATAAGCAATGCGAATTCCAAATGATGTTTCTTGTTTTTTTTTTTTTTTTTTTTTTTAACTTAATGTGTTACTGAAATTTTCAAGCATACACATTAGTTAAGAGCTAAGTGCAGTGGCTCCTTCTGGTCTTCCAGTCTTCTTTAACAGGTATCAGTGTTTGCACATCTTGTCATGGTTGGAGTTTTAATTTGCTATGAAGCAGAGTGGTCCAGGGACAGGTGTCCCTTTATGGTGACAACTGATGCCTCCCTTGGCCTGAAGTCCTGCCTGGAGTCCTGCCTGTGTCTGCTCAACAGATAACTGAGATCAAGCTGTACTTCTGCAGTGTCGTCTCAGTGCCGTGTGTGGCTGACATTCCTTTCTCTTTAAGAACCTGGGTACATTACTTTTTTCCCCTAGGTGACTTAAATTCTAGGTCAGTAGAGATAGCAGTTTAGACTCAGCCTTCTGGAGGAAGGAGGTGCAACTTATCAGGGGACCGTGCATACGTGCTATCTAAGACGACTGCCTGTGCAAGGTCAGAGGTGGTGTCAAGGGAGGAGGGGCACAGCTGGATGCTGTTTCCCTGATTTCTGGCGAGAAGGGAGTTACGCCTCTTGTTTCCAGGAGAGACTACTTTCATAGGTGATGTATCTGCCAGGTTGGCATCCTGTCCTTGGGCACAGGTATGTAGCGGCTGGGCAGCTTCGCCTAGGTCCTTTGTGGCAAGTCTTTTTGTCTTCTGTACGTGAAGTCGTTTTATAGAACTTCCTCACACTGTGCAACTGAAAACACGCTAGTTTGCTTAAAGAATTGGAAACAAATTGTCATATTTGCGTGCATGATAGTATTAATTAATAAAACCAAATCCATTGCTGTCAAGTTAGTGGCTTTATTTCATTGAAAGAATTCCATGTGTTAAGAGTCTTTTAGACATTACCTTTTTCATCATCCTTTAAATTGCTTATGAATAATAATAAGAAGAGGTTTTGGGATGACTGAGTCACCCTGCCCCTCAAAGATACGATCACCTGTTTGGGTATAGGAACCACTGGCGTGGGAGCTGAACTGGGCTGTGATAGGCAATAGATCATCCCAGCTCTAGGGAGAGGAGTGGTGCTGAGGTAGGTACAGCCAGAGTGGCCAGGAAAGTTTCCTGGAAGGAGTGAAATGAATCTGGGTCTCAGATGTGTGGAGAAGGCTGACTGTGTGTGGAGAGGCTTTGTGTCTTCAGAAGCTGGAGAAATGAAATGCAGTGCAGCTGTGCCAGGATGTGAGTGAGAATCATACACATCAGGCAAGCATGCCTAAGAGTCGGCCTCTGCAGTCAATGCTGTTGGGCACTGTCCTTGGACCAGACTTTATCTGCCTTTGCTCTCTGACTGCATGATCTGTTTAATCCCTGCTTCTTTGGAGGGGGGTCCAGTTTATTCTTATGGATAATCTGGGAGTCGTTTATCGGTAATCATGGATATCAGAAAAAAGATGTCACATTGCAGATGCGGAACTGAATTTTATGGACCTGAATTAATGCCAGAGAAACTAAAACTATGTATATAGAAACCACACAGCAAAACGTGGAAATCCTGTCTATGAGTAAGATTACCTTCAAAGTCTTGTTTGTCTCTCTCTGCTCATAATTTGGTAGAGCCCTGGTGGTAAGTGGTCAGGAGCTTGGCTGCTGATGCAAAGGTCAGCAGTTTGGATCTACCAGCTACTCCTTGGAAACCCTATGGGGCAGTTATATTTTGTCCTGTAGGGTTGCTCTAAGTAAAACCTGTCTCTACAGCAACATGGTATTTTGGTATTTTTTTTTAGGGGAGGGGATGGGAGGTTTACTCATAATATATTGTGAATTATAATCTCTCCTTTCCAAAAGCAGAATTGAGATGTAGAAATACTCAGCTTACAAGTTTGTGAAAGGACAGTATGACCATATTTATAAAGATCTCAGCCCTGTGCCTACCAAAAAAGCCAAACCAAACCGATTGCCATTGAGTTGATGCCACTGTGCCTAGCATACAGTAAAATCAAGAAAGCCGAACCTCTTGTGGTCACGTCTGTTCTAACTCATTCTAACTGTCATTTTTACAGAAGCATGACCCTAGGCCCTTCTTCTGCAGTACTGCTAGGTGTGTTTGAACCATAAACCTTAGGTTGTTAGTCAAGTGTAAGGCATTTGTGCCACCCAGGAACCAGCACATAGTATATATGCAGTAGTTTGTAGCAGTTATTTCTGAGATTTGCTCTTCACAGAAATGCCTTTTATATATTGATTAAATATTACAGTCCAGAGTTTTGCTGTACAGTGTGGTTACCACCAGCTATGCGTGGCTCTTGAACACTTGAAATGTGGCTGTCCCAAATTCGGTTGTGCTGTAGATATAAAATGCACTAAGTTTCAAGGACTTGGTATAATATAAAGACTGTAAAGTATTTCATTAATACTTTCAAAATAATGACTGCATGTTAAATGGTCACATTTCACATACATTGGGTGAAGGGCAGTTGTTTATTAAACTTAGTGTCATTTATTGATTTTTATTTTTTTAAATATAGGTACTAGAGAATTAAAAAAAATACCTATTGTTAAGTAAAATTAAAAATGCAAGACTGGGTCTAGAATTATTGGAGTTTTAAAGACTATTGGAATTCAGTGAGTTTGAGTTCTTTAGTTTAATACACCCACAAGCAACATCCGTCAGGGTGCCGTACTGTGGGGGCTTGTATGTTGCTATGATGCTGGAAGCTATAGCCCTGGTATTCAGATACCAGCAGGGTCACCCATAGTGGCTAGGTTTCATGTGGGCTTTAAGACTAAGACAGACTAGGAAGAAGGACCTAGCAGTCTACTTCTGAAAAGAATTAAAGAGTGAGAACTTTTGTGAAGAGTAGTGGAACAGTGTCTGATGTGATGTCAGAAGATAGGCCACTTGGGTTGGAAGGGAAAGAGCTGCTTCCTCAAAGTAGAGTTAGTCTTTTTTTTAAAAAAATTCTTTTTAAAAATAATATCTTATTTCAGTCAAATGAAAATTTACAAATGAAGTCAGTTTGCCACTCCATCTGCTATCCCAGCCTTGTGACAGCACATTCATCCCTTCCACTCTGTAAATCCCATATGCATTCAGCCTAGTCCTGTCCCCCACACCTCGCTTTTCATTGCTATTAGAGAGCTGTACCGACAGCCTCTTGTCTTACACTCCAGTCCGATTTTTGTCTAAAGGGTTGTCTTTGGTGATAGATTCAGCTCTGGGGTAGGAGGTGAGACTAGGGGCCATACTCTCAAATCGGCCTCCAGGGTGTTGGACCATCAAGTCTGGTCTTTTAAGAGAGTTCTAGATCTGCACCCCTATTTTGCTCCCTAAAGCAGAGTCAATCGTAATGACAAGGATAGCGTCAAACTTTTGAGACCTTCATTTGCTGATGTGGTTTGACTCAAAATGAGGAGAAACAGCTATAATAATCAGAATGTGAAATGTATGAAGTAGGAATCTAGGAAAGTTGGAAATCATCAAAAATGAAATGAAACACATAGACATAGATATGCTAGGCATTAGTAAGCTGAAATGATTGGTATTGGCAATTTTGAATTAGATGATCATAGGGCCTACTATTCTGGGAATAACAATTGAAAGGAAATGGCATTGCATTCAGTGTCGAAAAGAAAATTTCAAGATCTATCCTGAAGTATAACACTGTCTGTGATAGGACAATATTTATATACCTATAAAGAGAATCAGTTAACATGACTATTATTCAAATTTACATCCCAACCACTAAGGCCAAGGATGAAGAACATGCTTGACATTTCTAGAACTGAAAGAGCTGAAGAAAATGTTCAAACCTCAAGTTGCAGTATTGGAGGGTTCTGTTGGGAAAATGTTAAACACTTCAGGAAACATCAGAAGAGAATGGGAGGAGTACACGTAATCATTATAATAAAAAGAATTGGTTGATGTTCAACTATGACAGGATGTAACATCTGATCAGGAACTGATGGTACTGAAGGAAGAAATCCATTTGCACTGAAACTATTGGCAAAAAACAGGGCTGCCGGGAATTCATGGAATGCCAGTCGAGATGTTTCAACAGACAGATGCAGCACTGGAAGTGCTCGCTGGTCTATGCCGAGAAATTTGGAGAGTAGTTACCTGGCCAACTAACAAGAACAGATCCCTGTTTCTGCTTATATTCTCAAGAAACATGATCCAAATGACTGCTGAAATTGTCAAACAATATCATTAATACCATGCACGAGTAAAATTTTGCTGAATATCATTCAGAAGCATCTGTAATGGTGTATTGACAGAACTGCCAAAAATTCAAGCTGAATACAGAAGGGGACATGGAACCAGGAGTATCATTGCTCATGTCAGATGGATCCCATCCAAAAGCAGAGAATACCACAAAGATGGTTACCTGTGTTTTATTCATCATAGAAAGACATTGAACTGTGTGGATCATAAGAAATTTTGGATAACATGTAGAGTATGGGAATTCCAGAACATTTAATTGTGCTTATGAAGAACCTGTATGTGGATCAAGAGACAGTTGTTCAGATAGAACAAGGGGATACTGTATGGTTTAAAGCCAGGAAAGATGTTTGTCAGTGTATCTTTTCACCATACATAGTCAGTTTGTATACTGAGCAAATAACTCAAGAAGCTGGAGTGTATGAAAAACCCAACCCACTGCCATCAAGTTGTTTCTGACTCATAGGAACCCTATAGGACAGAGTAAAACTACTCCACAGAGTTCCCAAGGAGCACCTGGTGATTTCGAACTGCTGACCTTTTGATTTGCAGACATGGTACTTAATCACTACATCACCAGGCTTTCCTGTAGGAAGAACAGGGTATCAGAATCAGAAGAAGACTCATTTACAACCTGCGTTACGCAGGTGACACAACGTTGCTTGCTGAAAGTGAAGAAGAGGACCTGAAGACCTTACTGATGAAGATCAAAGATCACAGTCTTCAGTGTTGATTACACATCAACATAAAGAAAACAAAAATCCTCACAACTGGAATAATAAGCAACATCATGATAAATGGAGAGAAGGCTGAAGTTGTTAAGGATTTCATTTTTCTAGGATCCACAATGATCACCCATGGAAGCCGCAGGAAATCAAAAGATAAGTTGCACTGGGCAAATAAGGAAGACAGAAAATGAATTGATTCCATTGGATTGTGATGTTGGCAAAGAATAATGAATGTACTGTGGACTGCCAAAAAACTAACGAATCTTGTCTTTGAAGAAGTACAACCAGCATGCTCTTTAGAAGCAATGGTGGAGAGATCATGTCTCACATAGTTTGGACATCTTGTCAGGAGGAATCAGGCCCTTGAGAAAGACATCATGTGAGTAGAATAGAGTTGTCAAGTGCTGCTATAACAGACATACCGCAAGTGAATGGCTTTGACAAAGGTCAAGTTATTTACTTAAAGAGAAGTCAGCTAAAAGTCCAAATTCAAGGCATCACCTCCAGGGGAAGTCTTCCTCTCTTGGCTCTGGAGGAAGATCCTTGTCCTCAGTCTTCCCCTGGACCGGGAGAGTCAGAGGCTTCGGGATCCCCAGTCTAAAAGATACGCTGTGCTCCCTGCAAGGCACTGCTTTCCTAATGGTATGAGGTCCCTAATGGTATGAGGTCTGTCTGCTCACTTCCTTCTTTCAAGAAATTGCCTGAAGATACAATCCAAGTTTGTAGATAAAAGTCCAGCCTCCCTAGCACAACTGCCACCCATTCTCCCTCATTAACATCATACAGGCAGGGTGGGAACAACACACAAAACTGGGAATCTTGGCCTAGCTAAAAGACTACACACATTTTTGCAGGGACACAGTTCAATCTATGAAAGTGGAAATAAGATCCTCAAGGAGATGGATTTACACAGTGGCTGCAGCAATGGGCTGAAGCATAACAACGATTGTCGGGACGGCGCACAGCTTGGCATTGATTCATTTTGTTATAGGTAGGGTCGCTATGAGTCAGAACTGACTGGACAGCATACAACCACCACCACCAACAGTTTAATGCAAGCCACAATATTGGGTCTAGTGGGCATTTGAAACTAGAGGGAGAATCTCAACATCAGTGCCTCATCAGCTATTCTGAAGATGACTGGGGTCTCTCTTCCCCTAGGCCAGGTAAGCCGGGCAGAGAGCTGATCAGAGCTTGGGTGGCAGCCCCTCCTGCTGTTCCTGTTCCTGTTCCTGGTGTGGCTTTTGAAGGCTGTCCGTACCCCTGCCTTTCTTCCTTGCCTTAAGTGATTTCCCAGATATGTCTTTATGATCTTCTTGATGCTATTTTGATCCCTGTCTCCTGTGCACCCTTTTCCTGTTACTGCCCATACCTAGAGAATTTCTTTGGTGACACTGATTACCCAGAAGGAGTTGCGCACGATGAGATTCCCTACATTCTGAGGCTGTCTACTTGAGTGGATGCCAGCGCCCCTGTATACCTTACCATATGCTCCCTGAGTAGCCTCCCCCGCAGCTCATGCTTGTCGTTCTCTCTGACTGGCTACTCCCACTTTGGGGTTCAGCCCAAGCATTAGTTCCTCAAACCTCCCTCCCCCAATCTTCCTTTTTGTCCTGCTGTTCTTGTCCTTCCCAGCACTGCTATTATGATTAGCTAGCTATTGCTACACTTGTGGGCTGGTGGTGATCCCGGATCCCAAACTGGAAGTGAATGAGGGTCTGGATGAAGTAGGTTGGTTGAAGGATTAGCCTCATCCTGCCGACCTGTCTTGTCTGTGCCCCAGGCTGGCTGTGCCCTCACTTGCCTTTACAATACCTCTCTCAGCCCTCTTTGTGGAGAAACTACTACAGCTCAGATATTACATTCAAGGTGAGGCCTCTCCCAGAGAGTTCAAAGTCTTGAGGCGGAGATAGACGTCTTCACAGAAACATAATCCAGTGTGATAAGAGCTTCAGCCCAGGTATTTACAAGGTGCCCCAGGAGCACAGGGAAGAGACAGTGGGATTGGGGCAGAGGTGGTAACTGCCATTGCCAGAACACTGAACCCACATGTGTTCTGTTTGTGTACTTACTTGTCTGCTTTACAGGAAGCGGACCACAACAACACATGGTTTCTTTATCTTTGTGGCCAAGCCTGGGCTGAAGACCCAGGATTGGGTGCAGGAAATGTAAGCCGCCTAAAAATCTAAATGAATTCGTCTGTATGGATAAATGCCTGGCTCGCTGATCCATTCTTTGGCAGATTTATATTAATTGCTTTAAAATATTATTTCTGCTTCCTGTTTTTTGTTTTTTGTTTCTTTTTTATTAAGTGAAAAGGCATTTATTAGATAAGTAAAGGGGAGTCTCTCGAGTCCAACAGCAAGCAGTGAAGCTGGGTTTTGTGAGTTGGAAAGGCTATCGGGTGGCTATTCTGCCTCTTTCTGTGCCTTTGGTCTCAGACAGCCGCTTCATTTCAGTGTCTCCTCCATTTTTTTATCTTCTTAGAACATTTTATTACCCCTAGTTCAGTAGTTCAAATCCACCATCGCTCCCCTTAAACAATGTGGGGTTCTACTCTGTTCTATAGAGTTGCTAATAATCACAATCTACTTAACAACAGCATGCTATTTTTTTAAAAACACGGGTGAGGTGTGACAGTTAAGTTTGTGATCTCATCCCCCCAAAAGTGCTACATATCTCATTGCTGAATATCACTATGGTCACCTTGAAAGTACTCCCCTTGGGAAGCTACGCACCAATGCCAGCACCTAGTCTACCCTTCAAAGCAATTTTGGAACGCTTTTTCTGGAATAGCCATCAGAGCTGTTGTCATACTACCCTTGATGTCTTGAATGTCGTCCAAATGGCTTCCTTTCACTATTTCCTTTATCTTCAGGCAAACCAAAAAGTCACTGGGGGCCAGATCAGGTGAGTAGGGCAGGTGTTTCAATACAGTTACTTGTTTACTGGTTAAAAACTCCTTCAAAGACAGTGCCACGTGGGCTGGTGCATTGTCATGATGCAAGAGGCGTGAGTTGTTGGCGAAAAGTTCAGGCTGTTTTCGTCTAACCTTCTCACACAGCCTTTTGGTCACTTCCAAACAGTAAACTTGATTAACTGTTTGTCCAGTTAGTACATATTTTTGCAAGCTTTTCATCAGTTCTGCTTGTTACTGGCCACCCTGATCTCGCTTAATCAGTGACGCCTTCTTTCTCCAAAAAATGTTTACTCCATTTGTCCGTTACCTTTTTCTTCATGGCATTATCCCCGTAAACTTGGACTAACATGTCCGTGATTTCACTTCCATTCTTGGCAAGTCTAACAAGAAATTTAATGTTTGTTCGTTGCTGTAATTCAAGAGCATTCTTGTGAAGGCACACAAAAACATGCGTTGACGACAATGGATACCACTCAGCAAGACACTGCTACAGGTTAGCACTAACACAGCTGTGAGGCAGTGATGTACTAGGGTTATGAACCTTACCGAGTTGTTTGTACAGTGCCGCCAATGTAAGCACAAGGTGACAAGTTTGCGACCTTAATTGTCAGGTGTTGTATGTGTAACAAAACATCTGACATTTAGGCAATCTTCGCATGTACAGTTCAGTGACGTTGATTATGCTCATTATGTTGCTCCGCATCCTCTAAGCTTCCAGCACTCCTTTTCTTAGTTCTCTGCTGGACAGTTTGAGATAAGAAGGCCCCCAAGCCTAAAGCCAGCCCGAATTCTGAGCCTAGTCAGTAGTTTGCTCTGTTCTCCCAGAAAAGGATTAGATTTGCCCATATTTTAGAAGGCATAGTTCTAAGATTATAACATAAGGTGATGTTAATTGCTATTGCGTTGATTCTGACTGATGACCACCCGAAGTGTACAGAGTAGAACTGATCCATATGGTTTTCAAGGCTGTGACCTTTTGCAAGTAGATCATGAGGCCCTGTTTCAGAGGTGCCTCAGGATGGGTTTGAAGTGCCCACAGTTTCGTTAGTAGTCCAGTGCTAAACTGTTTGCAACAACTTGGTTGCTGAATTAGAATAGATAAATAATATAAAAACATTGCATAATATGATGCAAAAGTTTTTTTAAGGGGATCGTGTTTAAAATCTTGTTAAGTATAGTTTCATGTTCTTGGAAACAGCTAGAATGAGGTTGTATTGTATGAGACAAGTGGAAGCAGCTGTCAGTAAGTGCCTGGAGATGATCTGTTCAGGCAGTGACTCACCTGAGATAGGTAGAGCAAGGTCATGTGGGGGTGGATGTGGGGTGGTGACCTCACTGACTGACCAGTTGCCTGAGCAATTGATTTCATTTTATATTCCCAACAGCTTGTAACAGAGAATTTGTTTATGCAGGCATTGCTGGATTTCTTCCACCTCCTTGCTCAGTGGCTGCTGTTCTTTTCCTTGCCCCCAGACTCAATGGCAGTGGGTTTGGGTTTTTGTTTTTTTAGCCTTTCTGACACCCATTATAAAATATTAGACTGTATTCCTCCACCTCCAAGCTTTCCCCTCCCACCTATGTTATTTTCCTGTAGACTGTGTCACCACTATCTGACTAACTACATCTATTTGCTCATTTAGTTTTTCTTTTACACTGGAATATGTGTTTCCTGAGGGACTTTTTCACTGTTCATGGGTATCCCAGGGTCCGGACTCTTGTACGCTGGAGATGCTCAATAAATATTTATGCAGTTAAGGGTTATGTCAATTACAGATAGATGTTAATGAATTCTTGTTGAATCACTAAGGGAATAAAAGGTCAAAAATTTAGTGCACTGTAACTGTTGGTTACCTTCATCAGTTTGCAGGAAAAAAAATATGTTAAAGATAGGTGGAAATCCCCTCAGATTTTTTAGCTACATGATCTTTCTCTCAGCGGAGACTTGTCTCAGGGGGAATGTTTCATTTTGTGTGGGATTTTCTCTTAAGATTTGTCATTATATCTTTCTTCTCAGCTTTCCTTTGTTGATGGGGGATTGCAGACCATTTCTCGCCAGCGTCCCTTGTAAGATGAGTGCAATGATTGGAAGGGAATTTGCTGGAGACTGTAGAATAAAAACAGCACAGCAGGGCTTGTTTTACATGATAAGGAGTTCTTGTCTTCAGGCAAGGTTAGTTAGACACTAAATGTGACTCTTTGATATGATCAAGGATAAAAAGTCCTATGTAAGTGGACTGGAGCCCTGGTGCTGCACTGGTTAAGGGCTATGGCTGCTAACCAAAAGTTTGACAGAATCTGCCAGGCATTCCTTAGAAACTCTGTTTGACAGTTCTCTGGCCTTTAAGATTGTCCTGAGTAGGAGGTGGGACTCTAGCTCAAGGAGGGATGTAAGAATACCAGTTTAAACTGAGACAGAAACATTTTGAGCTAAGTTTTTAAAAATATATATGTTATGTGTGTGTCTTCAAATAAAATTCTCTTAGCCGTTGTTCTTCTAGCATTTTAAGGTGTAGGAATAGAACCTGGCCTTTTTTCCTTCCATGTAGACATGTGTATAAACAGGACCAGTGGTAGGAATTAGGGGAGGGACTCACTGAGGTGGGAGTCAGGAGCCTAGCTGAATCGGTGATTGGCTTTTCCGCAGGACGCTGTGTCTCAGGACTGATTTAAACCTTTTTCTGGTACTGAAGTCTCTAGGATATCCCTCTTAGCAACATGTTGTATTTAAAAAAAAAAAAAAGAACAGTTGCTGTTGAGTAAACTTTGACTCCTGAGGAACACACAGGTATTATAATAGAGCTGCACTCTATATAGCATTTCTTTCACATTTTATTGTGCTCTAGGTGAAAATTGACAACACAAATGAGTTTCTCGTTCATAAATTTATATGAAGATTATTTTGTGACATTGGTTGCAATTCTTGCAATATGTCCACACTCTTGCTCTTTCCACCCTGGGTTTCCTGTGTCTGTTTGTCAAGTTTTGCTGTCTCCTCTTTCTAGTCTTGTCTTTGGGCAGGAGTTGCTTGTTTGATCTTACATAGTTGATCGAACTAAGAAGCACGTTCTTTATAGGTCAGTCTAGTCCTTGGCTGAAAAATAACTTTGTGAGTACGTTTAGTTCTGAGTTAGTAGGGTGCTCAGGGACCATAGTCTTGGGAATTCCTGCAGTCATTATCAGACCAGTAAGTCTGATTTTTTTTTTAAGTTTTGCACTACCTTTTTGGCCCACACTTTCTGGAACCCTCTACTATCATCCCTGTCACAGTAGTCAATGATGGTAGCAGGGCACCATCTAGTTCTTCTGGTCTCAGGCTGGCGGAGGCTGTGGTTCATGTTGTCCTTTAGTCCTTTGGGCTAATGTTTTCCTTATGTCTTTGGGTTTGCCTTAATTTAGTCAGTGTGTTTTGCAGATTCCTCATGTTGTGAGATGTTTGCAGATTCATTATTGTTCTTTTTCACTGCTTAGTATTCCACTGTGTGTAAATACTGTAATTTGTTTATCCATTCATCTGTTTCCATCTTTTTGCTGTTGTGAATAATGTTGCAGTGAATATGGGTATACATATGACTATTTGATGGCTCTTATTTCTCTAGGACATATTCTTAAGACTGTGTGTGATTGCTGTATCTTGTATTTCTATTTCTAGCTTTCTCATGAGGTACCATACATTTTTCATAAAGGTTGTATCATTTTACATTCCCACTAGCAGTGCATAAGAATTCCAATCTCCCTGCAACCTCTTCAGCGTTTATTATTTTCTTTTTTTGATTAGTGCCAGTATTGTTGGGGTAAAGAGATACGAAGAACGCTGTGATTTGTGTTCTTCTAATGGCTAATGGGATGGCACTTGGCACTTGGCAATGGCTAATGGTAGGGAGCATTGTCCAATGTATCTGTTAGCCACTTGAGTATCTTCTTTGGTGAAGTGTCTGTTTATAGCCCTTGCCCATTTTTAAATTGGATTATTTGTCTTTTTGTTGTTGGTGTATTGAAATATTTTGTAGATTTTAGAGATTGGGCCTTTGTTGGATATAATGTAGCCACTTAGTTTTTTTGCCCAGTCTGTGGGTTCTCTTTTTTGCTCATTTTTTGATGAGCGTAAGTATGTAAGCTCTAGGAGCTCCTGGTTATCAAGCTTGTCTTCTGGTGTTTGTGTGTTCCACAGGGTTTTCAATGACTTTTTTGTAAGTAGATTGCCAAGTCTTTCTTCCAAGACACCTCTGGGTACTCGAACCTCCAAACTTACAGTTAACAGCTGAGTGCTTAACCGTTTGCACCATGTAGGGGCATCAGTATTCGTATGCTGATCCTTGCATGTGCATGCTATTTATTGGCAAAAGGTATGCCTTTTACATATATTATGTAAGTAATCATACATAAGCATGATGTGACGTTTCGGTAGTCTTGGTTCATTTCTTGAGAAGCGGAGAATAGTGGAGGTGAGCGTGGACTCTGGATCAACTACCTGGGCTCCTACTCTGCCTTCTGTTCTTGATTTTTCTCTTTGAGGCATTCTGAGGAACAGCAGAGTAAATTCATGCAGAACACAAAGAAGGTTGCCTGGCTTAATATTCCACAGTGTTAGTAATGATAATGGTCACAGTGGTCATGGTGATGATGGTGCTAATGGTGTTGATGATGATGATTATGATGGCGATGAAAGAGGAAGGGAAGGAGCATGTTCTGTGACCCAGAACAGTAGCTTTGCTATTTCATTTTTGCCTCATTCTTGACTTTCAAATCCATGACTCTCAAATTTTAACCTATTTTCCTACAAATTTTATACTTGCATAAATTAGAAGGAAATTTTGTTTTTAAGAAGCTGTTACATTTATGTTTGGAGGTTCTTATGTCTTTACTTCTGGAACATCATATAGGGTAAACACTGGATGGAAGTGGACACAGTAGAGAGCAGTGTGTTTAAATGTCTGTGGTGTTTGCCTCATGCTCCCCAAACCCCAGTAGATACTGCTCTTGTTCTTGTATCCTCACTGTCCGTTAAGACTCCATGGTAACCTGTTGATGACTTTCCCTGGGTAGTGTAACATGCCTCGTGTACAGTGGTAATCCTTTCACAAACCCAAACGGGTCGTACTTCTCATGAGCTAGAGATTGGTGCTGGCATGGGGTGCATCTTGGTATTATGGTGCTGAGTAGGGTGAGCCTCTTTTCATCTTGTTGAAAGTGTTACCTTCTGTGGGATTCATGAGAAAAGTGGATCCAGGTAAGATACAGAAATGGTCCCCTTAAGAGGGGTAGTTTGCATGTGTATACTAGTGGATTAGGAGAGAACAGACAGGAATGGAAAAGAAAGTATGGAATAACAGAAATGTGATATAGAAGAGACAACTGTAGGAAGATCCCTAAAGAAATGAAAGTTGAGAAACAGCAGAACAAGGATGCTAGAGGGAATGTAGAGTGGAGGAATTTTCTAAGGAAGATTTGATAATGAGCTATTACATAATTCCATTAATCTGGCACGTATTAGGTACCTACTAGGATTAAAAGGTGAGAATGCCATATTCTGTCTTTGAGGAGCTCACATTCAGGGCTGAGTATCTTGTTTTGAGGAGGTCTCAGTCTATAAGAGGGAGCCCTGCCTTCAAGGAACTTGAGATTTGGGAGATTGGGTGCTGCTTTTGAGAAGCTTGCAGCCTTTGAAGAGTTTCCAGTTTGGTGGTGGGTGGGTAGCGGATCCTTCCTTTGAGGAGCTGAAAGTTTGGAATGTCTTGCTTTTGAAGAGCTCCCAGTCTGCAGAATGGGGAGAGCTCCTTCCTTTGAGGAACTCCTAGTTTGGAGGGATCTTGCATTCTATGAGCTCATAAATCTATTGAGAGGGTCTTGCCTTTGAGGAGTTCACCATCTGGCGGGTAGGTCCTGTCTTCGAGAAGCCCACAGGCTACAGTGTACTACAGTGATTATAGATAAAGGTTTGGCAGTAACTGGGCATAGTGGTTCAGTCATTTGGAAGTTATTTAGTACACGCTGTTTGCCAAAAACTTTGAGGACATAATGATGAGCAAAAATAATAAGGCAATGAAGAGAGCACTGTGGAGAAGCTGTGAATGGGGATGCTGGGAGGCTCTGCTGCTATGGAAGTCCGATTCACTTGGTTTCATGGAGTCTGCTACTGTACCCACAAGAGCTTCAGAAAGGCTGGAGAACTTGATGTTAGACTCAGGGAAGCAAAGGGTGATGAACAAGGGATCATCTGTCACATGGCAAATATGTGTAGCATGTTGCATGAAAGATCCTGACAACTGCATGGCAGTGACCTGGTTCCCAAGGCCCTTCAAGACATTTTGATGAATAGGAGTTCCAGGACAACATATAAAAACATGCCGTGTTTCAGAGTCGGACATCTCCCAAGATAATTTCTGGAGTATGAGCTAGAGTTCTTAAATATGACTTTGGAAATCTCTGTTTGACAAGGAGCTGATGTGTGGTATGCAGACCCCTCAACTGTTGAGATGAAGCATTTGGGCTGGCTAAGGCTGTGTATCATTGATTCCAGGAAAACTCGTGAAAAATGCACTTGCCACACACCCTCTTGCAGACCTAGGAATTTAAGCTGTGGGTCGAAGGCAGCTTTTAACAGGAAAATGCTGTCAGTGGAGGTTGTACTGGCTATGATGAATGCTTTCAGTTGATACTTCTCAAGGTTTAATTTTTACCATTGGTTTATGAAAACTAGGATTTCATTTTTATCATACTTTTATCTGATTATTACAGAGGTTAAATGTGAAAACTTATAGAAAAGTCATCTGTGACATTTCTTTTTAGTGAACTAGTTTGCCACATTCTTTTACGTATTTAAAAATTAAGCTACTGTTTTTTTCTTCTGATGTGTAAGAATTCATTCTAATATGAATGTTAACCTTTCTATCAGTAACATTGGGCAGAATAGGTGTGAGTTTGGGGTGGCTTTTGACTACAAAAATGGCAAGTTCTTGTCATTCCAGCTAATAGATAGCAGATGTTGTTTGTGGTGTGTTTATTTGGGACAGTTTCAAGTTTGGTTTCTTCCATTTGGCCTGTCACTCTTACCAAGTCTGTGTTTTTTTTTTTTTATTTAGTAATACTTTCAGTACTCCAAGGTGATGCACATATTCTATTTCATTCTAAAGCTAATGTCTGCTTTTCCAGTTTTGGTCCAGTTTCATGTGTGATTTATTAGAGTTGATGTTATTTGTGTGGCGCTTTTCACCAAATGAGCTGATTTTTCCTGTGTGATTTATTGTTGTATTCTCTGTCTTCCTTACCTACATCATGATGAGCCCGCTGCCTTGTGCCAACTTCTCATGAACAGTGGACATGCTTGTCTTTTATGAAGTAGCTTTTTAAAATTGTGTTTTAGGTAAAAGTTTACAGCACAAATTAGTTCCTCACCCCAAAATTTGTATGCAAATTGTTTCATCACACTGATTGCAGTTCCTGCAATATGTCAGTACTCTCCCATTTCTCTTTCCACTGTGTGTTCTCTGTGTCTGTCTGGTTGTCCTGTCCCTTCCTACCTTCTCATCTCTGCTTTTGTGTATGCTGCCCATTTGGTCTTATTTGATTGAACCAAGAAGCATGTTCCTCACGTGTGTTGCCATTTGTGTTATAGGCGTGTCTAATCTTTGACTGAAAGGTGGAATTCAGGGTGCTTCAGCTTTGAGTTAGCAGCATGTTTCAGGAGCTGTATAGTCTTCAGAGGTTTTTCCATTCTCTGTCAGACCAGTAAGTCTGGTTTGCTTTTATGAATTTGAATTTTGTTCTACATTTTTCTCCTGTTCTGTACCCTCTATTGTGATTCGTGTCAGTAGTGCACACGGTTTGATTTAAAGAGTTATTTAGACAATCGACATATCCATCAGCTGATGAATGGAGAACATGATGTGGTGCATACAATGCAATATTATGTAGCCATAAAGAGAAACGAAGTTCTGATGCATGCTTTAACACGGATGAACCTTGAAAACATACTGAGTGAAGTCAGTCAGTCGTACAAGGGGCAAGTTACTTCATCTCTAGGGCTTCAGTTTTCTATTTGTGAAATGGAAATAAAAAAGTGCCTTTCTCTCTGAGTATGGTGGGGTTGTGTAAAGCACTTGCAGCAGCACCATCTGTACTGTGGCTACTTAGAGTGCCTTTTTTCTGCATGTCTTAGAGCCTTCCTATACAAGCAAGACACTGGCTTTTTTGCACACTTGTAGGACACTGGCTCTTGTTTAGTGGGACATGCCCAGGTAGGTGGGTTCCCAGCTCAGCATCCCTGGGCGTGGCTCTGCTCCTTGATTTCTCCTTGTGGGAATGAAAATATGAGGGCCAAAATAGTCTTATATTGTCTGAAAGTACTTAAACAGCCAAATGGCCAGTCTATTTAGGGATGAATTACACTTTCTGAGACCTATGAATAAACAAGTTTTTTTTTTTTTTTTTTTTAAGGTGACATTCTGTGCTAGGAAGACCTCAGTGAAATGACACTCGGGTATGCTGTTTACAAGAGTGTTAATTGGTTTATTTTTCTAACACATGATTTGGCAGTATATGCTGAGAACCTTAAAAATGGTAATACTACTTGGCACAGGAATCCCTTGCCTTCAGTTGACTCCTAAGAACTCATACGTGCTGACATATGGATGTATACACAAAAGTATTTTTAGCTGTATTTTTCCTTAAACATGCCATTGCAAGAAGATGATTTACAAACCCTTTGAAACTCCAATTATTTTATGATTTTGCCCCATCAATGGCTATGGCTGTCTGTAACAGAGTAGGCCACCTATCATAAGTATGTCGCATCAGTATAATCCTTTTGCAAACCATTCTATTACTTACCTACTGCTGCGTAACACACTACCTAGGTCTCAGTGTGCTACACGACAGCATACATCTGTTAATGGTTCATGGTTTCTGTGGATCAGGAATTTGAGTATAGCTTCCATGGGCATTCTGGCTCATGGTCTGTCATCAGACTATGGTTATCAGAAGGCTTGACTAGGGCTGGGGAACTGCTTCCAAGTTGAGCGTACTCATGCTGGCAGGTTGGTGCTGGCTGTTGATGAGAGGCCTCATTTCTTTCCAGTTGGTCCTCTCTACAGAGCAGCTTGTATATATTCATGACATGGCAGTTGGCTTTTCTCAGAGTGAGTCAGCCAAGAGACAGTGGCAGAGGTATAATGAATTTTTATGATGTCACACACCATCCCTTCTGCCATATCATATTGTTACACAGACCAGCTCTGACTCATTGTGAAGGAGAGTACCTGGAGACAAGGATCACTGGAGGCCGTTTGGAAGGCTGACTATCACACAGATATAATAATCGAGTCAAGTGCTGCTGGAGTTGGCTAGCCCATATGATTCACTCTGTGTATACAGAGGGTCCTGTAGTGCCAGGAGAAAGCTTCATTTACTCACCTGCTAATTCTCATTTATCGAAAAACCAAGGAGCTTCTCACCTGTGTTCTTCATCTCAGTTCTTCTGCTAACTTCAACCCCCTGGCTGTTTTTCTACCTGACTTTTTAATATAGGGTAGTAACTCTCTGTTTTCCAGTCTCAAGATTATTTTAATATGAAAATCATTCCTCTCCTTGGTGCAGTGTACCCACTGGAAGATGTGGAATAACTGTTTATCTTCATATATAGTCTCACACATGTCAGAGGCAAAGAAAGACAACGTAAAAAATACGTCTTGTAAAGATAATTGCCCTAGAGGTTCTTTATTGGAGCTCCAGTAACTGGCAGGCCCTGGCCTAGTTGCTGTCTATATTTTATCCTTGTTGTGTCCTGTGCAAACCCTTAGGTTCTCAGTATTTCTGCCCCAAGCTCATAAGGAGGAAAGTAGAATTATGGAGAGTGAGAGCTTTCTGAAACTCATAAAAGCTCAGAGAACCGAGCCGGGATTTGGGGCATATGTGCCTCACCTCCAGAATGTTGTTCTTCCAGGACTTCACACCTTTAGTGCACATTTACCTTGTAATTTATAAGGTCTAATCAGATTCCCTTATTGAGCACATAGTAACCCTAGGAGGAAACAGCGCCGAGGAGGTCACCCAACTTGCCCAGGCGGGCGCAGCTAGAGTGCAGCAAAGGCCAGATAGAGCCCCATGTCATGAGTCCCAAACCCAGGTCTCTTCCACTCCTCCTGAAGTTGCCTCCGTGGGTCAGCAGTTCCGTTTGGGAGAGGTGAGAGACGAGTTACTCACTTGGAGCTTGCACAGAGTTGATGGTGGGATGACCTGGTGTCATTCTTCATGTCTAAGTATTTCCCAGTCTTTCTGCCTTTGCCTGAAAATGATGGGGCTGGGGACAGGGACAGGGCCTATGTGCCATCTCAGTGGGACCAAGGACATGGCACATACCTGCATGCTGCTCTGCTGGGACTGGAGACAGGGATAGAGCCTTCATGTTGTGTTTTTCGGGCTGGGGCCAGGGCTAGGGCCAGCAAACCACTACTGGGGCTTCAAGTGGGGGCCTTCGTGTTTTGTTGGTACAGCTGCAGGGCCGGGGGGAAGACGGTCTTTGAAATCCACGTCAGTCCCAGCTCTGAGTCTTCATTGTTAGTGCTTTGGTCACACCATTGACTCCCACCAAAGGCTTTCTCTGTGGGAATTGAGACATGGACTTATTTTGACAGTCACTTCATAGGTTCTCTAAGATCAGAAGGGGTATGAAAAACCAAGGGCTTGGTTTTCTTACTGTCTTAAAGGCTCTCAATTCAATGCTTATAGGACGTTTTCATGTTTCTTCTTTCAGAGATAAGCTGTACTTTCTGGGTCTTCACATGTCTTTTAAAACCAGGTTAAGAGATGTTTCCTGCTATCATTGTTATTCTTTATCACTGCATAGTGTTCCATTGAGTATACATACCATAGTTTACCTATCCATTCTTCTGTTGTTGGGCTTCTGGGTTGATTCCACCTTTTTGCTATTGTGGACTGTGCTGCAGTAAACATTCATGTGCATGTATCCATTGGTGTGAATGGCCTTGATTCTGTAGGATATATTCCAAGCAGTGGAATTACTGGGTCAAGTGGTAAATCTATATCCATTCTTTTTAAGGGAGCACCAGATTGCTTTCCAAACAGATTGCACCATTTTGCAATCCCACCAACAGTGTAGGACAGTTCCAGTCTCTCCACAGCCTCTCTAGCATTTAGTGTTTTGTGTTTTCTGGATCATGGCCAACCTTGTTGGAGTGAGAGGGTATCTCATTGTCATTTTGATCTGAATTTCTTTAATAGCTAATGATCATGAGCATGTCCGCATGTGTTTTTTGGCTGCTTGGATCTCCTCTTTAGAGAAGTGTCTGTCCGTCTCCTTTGCCCATCACTTAACTGGATGATTTATCTTTTTCTTATTGATATTTTGTAGTACTTTATAGAGTATGGATATCAGGCATCAATCTGACATAGAGTTGCCAAATATTTTTTGCCCTTCTGTAGGTGGCCTTTTAATTCTATTAATAAAGTCTTGAGCAAAAGTGATTGATTCTCAGTAGTTCCCATTTATCTATTTTCTCTTCTGTTGTTTGTTGTTTCTGGTTTGTTTGACAGATTTTGAAGTCTGTCTGCATTGTGTATTAAACCTTCCATTGTTCCTACGTTTTCTTGGATGAGCTTTATTGTTTTAGATTTGATATTTAGGTCTTTTATCGAGTTTGAGTTGGTTTTGTATAAGGTGTAAGATATGGGTCTTGTTTTAATTTAGTGCAGAGCCAAGCCAAGTGCCATCGAGTCACATCCAACTCATGCAGATGGACATCCAATTTTGCCAGCCCCATTTGTTGAAGAGATTGTTTTTTTCCCTAGTTTAATGTTTTAGGGCCTTTGTCAAATATCAACTGTTCTTAGGCAGATGATGTCATCTCTGGGGTCTCAATTCTGTTCCACTGACCTATCTGTCTGTTTTTGTACCAGTACCAGGATGTTTGGACTACTGTGGCAGTGTAATAGGCCCTAAGGTTGGGTAATGAGATGCCTCGTTTTCTGGGGCTTCTTCCCTTTCCAGACAAAGTTGGTAATTTGTTCCTCTATCTCATTAAAAAATGCCATTGCAAGTACAACGGCAGCGGTTTTTTTTTTTTTTTTTTTTTTTTCGTTTTCTCTCCGAGTGAGTTGCATTGGGTGCACTTTAAGAATTTAAACTCTGCAATGAAACTGTCCCAAGGGTTGAGAGAGTTTGGAGATGTATGAAGTACTGTTGCAGGGACTGCTTAACACACTTATTCTTTCACTTTCTTTTCCAGTCTTCAAATATTCCTGTCACGAGAAATGTGAAGCCAAGGTAAGCATTGCCTTTCTTTTCCCATGGGACTTTTTATAGCTTAATTGGCCTTTGTTGAAGGATGTGCATAGAAGAGGGGGATGCGGACTATTTGGAACATGGCCACCGATTTGAAACTCTTAAGAAATGGCTAGTAGATAAATTGTCATAGGTAGAATACATGTTGTCTCAAGATGCTTTTAATTATAGGAAATAATTCCTAAAAATTTGCTTTCAAATAAGAATGTAGTTAGTTTATCCTGGTCCTATTACCAGGATGTTCTCAATAATAGAAGGATGCTTCATTCCTGGTTCCATCAGCGTATTTTTCAGGGGAGAGTAGAAGTGAAGAAAGTCTAGGATGTCAGCCTAGTCACATGGATCCTTCTGACTTTCTCATGGAAGATGGTTATTTATAGACTGACTGGGATTTTCAGCTTGTCATGGACATCTGGGGACTCTGAATTAAATGATATTATCCCAAGTTTACATGTTCATTTAGGGGGTTGACTTCCTGAATAGCCTTCCTTCCAGCTAGCACCAGGGACTTGGGTGTGCTGTGCTCTGTTTAGGGCTTTGATTTGCAGGTAAGTAAGATGGCAGATGAATGGCACCCAGAAAGGTGCAGGTACCCTTGGTCACAGTGGCTTAACTGCCTGGATTTCTAGGTCTTGATGCTGGTCAGCACTGAGCCCAACACCTTTGTTGACAGCCATGAGATGTTCCCTCAAAGTTCCCTCAGGGGCTGGAGGCCTATAAAGATTAGGTTTCATAAACTCTTGTTGCTCTATGAACCTTACGCATCAACTTTCCTGAGACTTTCAGATTCATTCTCAGGTTTTGAGCAAAGGCCATGCTGGAAGCCAACTTCACATTCATGTGAACTGGCTTCATGTGGGTAGATTCCTACTCCCTCCCCTGCCGCTAAACATGTATACACTCAGAGAGAGTAGCAAGAACTATGGGCATGAAAGATTAAATGGCTTTTCTTTCAAAACTTTTATTTTGGAGAGTTTTGAACATGCTCAGAAGAAGACTGAAAAATGTGTGTGCTATGCTCATTCCCAGACCCCGAGTAGGTCCTCACCCTTTCAAGCCCCCTTTATCTCTTGCCTCTTTCCAGATGTCACAGGAGATGCATTTTGAACTGTGATGAACAAGACCCATCATGATGGGACTTCACGTATCTGTCCACTGACACTTCTAGTTTCACTCTGGGGAATGCTTCCTGTTCTCAGCTAAAGTGAGACGTTTCTCACTCACTGACGCTGGCATGGTGAATTTCCTACCGTGGTTTATTCTCGTTCTTCTCAGCCCACAGATATATTTCTTGGCTGTGCTGTATAATTTATATATATATTTCATTTTTTTGGTGAAGGTTTACATAGCAGTTTAGGTTTCTGTTCAACAGTTTCCATACAGGTTGTTCAGTACCGTTGGTTATAGTCTTCACAATGTCTGAACATTCTCATTATTTGCATTCTGGTTGTTATGTTTCCATTAATCTAGTTTCCCTGCCTACTTACATTCTCGTCTTTGTTTTAAAGTGAATGTTGACCATTTGGTCTCTTTTTCTTTTTTTTTTTAATTTTTTTATTTTTATTGTGATTAAGTGAAAGTTTACAAGCCAGATCACTTTTCCATATAAAACCGAGTACATGCATCTCTGCAACTCTGTCTGCCCTCCTTACCCTGTGAGAGCACACTCTTCTTCTTCAGTTATTAAGTACCCACTCAACCACACTGTCCCTCCTCTCTACCCTCTCCTCTTCTCTCTAAAAAGAAACCAGTAGGATAGCTTCATATATATATATAGAGAGAGAGAGAGAGAGAGAACCATGAAGTACACACATCACCAGCATCACTCTGTCCCCAAGCCCAGTTCATTCTTTATTTGAAGTGTTTGCTTTGATAATGGTTTCAGCTCTGGGCTAGCAGCAAGTCTAGAGGCCGTGTTTTCAGGGAACCCCCAGGTTGTCGTACTGTCACTTCTGGTCTTTTAGCAGCGTTCTTGATCTGCACACCTCTTTGTCTCATGCTATGTCAGAAACACTACATTGTGTCCCCTACCCGGGCAGTCTTTGGTGGTGGCCAAGCACCATCTAATTCTTCTGTTGTCCTGTTGATACCTAGTCTCCCAATCATATGGGTCCCTCTGTCTCCTGGGCTTATTTGCCCTTGTGTCATTGATGTTCTCAGTTGTCATCTGTTCCAGGTGAGTTGGGACCAATTGATGCTCCTCAGATGGCAGCTTGCTGGCTTTTAAGACCCCAGATGTCACTCACCAATATGGGATGCAAAAGACTCTCTTAGAAAAAGGCCATTTATGCCAGTTGACCTCGATGTCCTCTGAAAACGTGGTCCCCAGACCCCTGTCCTTTAAGATACTGAGTTGCATTTAGAAAACCTTTTAGCTTCTGGTGTGCTCCAGGTATACGGAACCTCCTTCTACTGCATGCTGTCACTCCCTTCGCTTAACTGAATTCCTTTAGACTCTGTAATCTATGAATAACACTCTCCCTCCCTCCCCACCCATGTAGCCATCAAAGAGTATTGTTTTCTGTGCATAAGTCCTTTCTTAAGTCCTTGTAATAGTGGTCTCATGCAATATTTGTCCTTTTTCAGCTGACTGACTTTGCTCAGCATAATGTCTTCCAGTTGACTCCAGGTTATGAGCTGTTCCTAAAATCCTAATTGTTCTGTATCATTACCTAGTGTTCCGTTGTGTATATATACCATGGTTTGTTTATCTACTCATCTGTTGATGGGCACCTAGTTTGATTCCGTCTTTTTGTTGTTGTGGAATGTGCTGCAATAAACATTTGTGTGTATGGATCTGTTCTTGTGATGGCTCTTATTTCTGTAGAATATATTCTAAGCAGTGGGATTGCTGGATCATATGGTGTTTCTATTTCCAGCTTTTTAAGAAAGCACCAAATTGCTATCCAAAGGTTGTACCGTGTTACCTTCCCACCAGTAGTGTAGAAGGTTGCAGCCTCTCTGCAGCCTCTCCAACATTTGTTGTTTTGTGTGTTTTGAATTAGTGCCAATCTTTTGGGGGTATGATGGTATCTCATTGGATTTATGATTTGGATTTCTCTAATGGCTAATGATCGTGAGCATTTCTTCATGTGCCTCCTACCTATGCGCTTTATTATATATATGAGTATTTGTGTATATAGTCACATAGATTCATATACATAGGCACACATCTATGAGGTCCAACAGTTAGGTCCATGAACTTAATTGTTCTAAGTGCTACATACTTTATTGCTGAATGTCACTATGATCACCTTCAAAGTGCTCTCCTTGGGAAGCTATGCACTGATGACAGCACTTATTCTACCTTTCAGAGAAGTTTTGAAACTCTTTCTGGAATGGCCAGTTCAGGTGGTGGCATGGTGGCAAGTTTGTGAATTTAATTGTCTAGTTGTCCATAAGGGAATTTTTAGCCAATAAGCAAATAACTGTATCAGGGCATCCTCCCAACTCGCCTGATCTGGCCCCCACTGACTTTTTTCTGTACCTAAAGATAAAGGAAATAATATTGAAAGGAAGACATTTTTATAACATTCAGGACATCAAGGGTAATACAGTGGCAGGCTCTGATGGCCATTCCAGTAAAAGAGTTCCAAAATTGCTTTGCAGGGTGGACTAGGTGCTAGTGTCAGTGCATAGCTTCCCAAGGGGATACTTTGAAGGTGACTGTAGTGACATTCAGCAATGAGGTATGTAACACTTTTTCTATGATGAGTTCACAAACTTAATTGGACCTGATTTGTGTGTACACACACACACACACACACACACACACACACACACACACAAACACATGCACATGTATGGGAACCCTGGTGATATAGTGGTCAAGTGCTATGACGACTGCCAACCAAAAGGTCAGTAGTTTGAATTCAGCAGGCACTCCGTAGACACTCGATGGGTCAGTGATACGCTGCCCTGTAGGATCACCGTGAGTCAGAAGGAATTCAGTGGTAGCAGGTTTAGTTGGTTTTTACATACATGTGGAGACCTGGTGGCATAGTGGTTGAGAGTTTGGTGCTAACCAAAAAGCTTGCAGCTTGAATCCACCAGGTGCTTGTTGGAAGTTCTGTGAGACAGTTCTACACGGTTCTACAGGATTACTGTGAGCCAGAAACAAGTTGATGACAGGGGTTTTATACACATATAACCAGGCCCTAGTGGCACATGGTTAAGCAATTGACTGCTAACTGAAAGGTTGGTAGTCAAACCTACCCAGCATCTCTGTGGGAGAAAGATGTGGTAATCTGCTCCCATGATGATTACAGCTTTGCAAACTCTATGGAGCAGTTCTCCTCCGTTACACAGGGTCACGCTGAACTGGAGCCAGCTTGACAGCACCTAACACTACCAACAGCATACATGTATATGAGCCTTGGTGTCACGGTGGTTAAGCTCTAGGTTACTAATCACAAGACTGGTGGTTGGAACCTGTCAGCTGCTCTGTTGAGGGAAGATTTGGCAGTAAGCTTCCGTAAAGATTTATAGCATTGGAAACCTTATGGGACAGTTCCACTGTATCCTGCATGGTTGCTGTGAGTCAGATTCAACTTAATAGCAATGGGATACACTTATGTGCCCACATACCTACTTACACCTGCACATAAATTTTTTTTTTTGGGGGGGGCTGTTGTTTCAAAATTATGTATGCCACAGCAAATATCAATAGGTGTTTTTTTTTCCTTGTGTACTGTTTATTGATACTGTTTACTGTGGACCCTGTGTCCTCATCTGCTGTTACCTTTCTGTCAAAACTGGGTGTCGTGGTGTCTGGACTCTTCTAACTTCACAAGGAGGGAGGAGAATTCAAAATCAACAGCCCCTGCTGATTCCCTATGAGGTGGAGGTCGGACATGCCTCCTGTTTCCACATTTTTACCAATTCTGACACCAACCGTCCTTCCATGGCACTCTCTACCTCTCTTCTGGGTTTGTAAATTTGTTGTAATATCCACAGAGAACTCACAGATAGTACTTGTGATTATGTCTAGAGCATGAAGCCCCTTCTTTCCTCCCTGCCATCCCTGGTGACTTCTGATGAACATTAGTTTCTGATCACGGCATTTCATAAAAGAGATATTTTGTGTTTGTGATTAACTTACTTTGCTCAGCATAATATCCTCTAGGTTTATCCATGTCTCAAGAGGTTTTGGGAACTCAGTTTTCTTTATTGCTGAGTAGTATTCCATTGTATGTATGTACCATGTTTTGTTTATCCATTTGTGTATTGATGGCACTTAGGTTGTTTCCTTGGTTTTGCTATCGTGAATAGTGCTTCAGTGAAAATAGGCATACATGTGTCTCTTGTTGTCACTTGTATTAGATACATAAGGTATAGTCCTAGAAGTGGAATTGCTGAATCAGATGTTAGCTCTTGTAGTGGTTAAGTGCTGTGTCAGCCAACCAAAGGGTCAGCAGTTCACATGTGCCAGGTGCCTCTTGGAAACTCTATGAATCAGTTCTACTCTGTCCTGTAGGGTTGCTAGGAATTGGAATTGATCCTATGTCTGTGGGTTTTATTTTATGGTGTGTTTATGGCAGCTCTACCTCTAGTTCTTTTGAGGAACTACCAGTTTTCCACAATGGCTGTCCCATTAGGCATTTCCACCAGCAATGGATGAGAGTTCCAATTTTTGTACATCTTCTCTAACAGATGTTTTCCACGTGGTTTTGATTTGTATTTCTCTGATGACTGATGATGTTGAGCATCTTTTCGTCTTGTTGACCGTTTGAATATAAAAAGAAAAGCCCCACTGCTGTTGAGTTGATGCTGACTCATAGTGACCCTGTAGGACAGAGCAGAACTGCTTCATAGAGTTTCCAAGAAGTGCCTGGCAGATTTGAACTGCTTACCTTTTGGTTAGCAGACGTAGCGCTTAACCACTATATCACTGGGGTTTCCTTTTTGAATATACTTTGATGAATTGTCTGTTCATGTTCTTCGCCTAGTTTTTGATTTTTGTCATTTGTTAAGTTGTGAAATATTTTCAGTATGGGACCCTTATCACTTATATTGTTCTCAAAGATGTTTTTCTGGTTATGTGAATTGTCTCTTTACTCTGTTGGTAAAGTCTTTTGACACCTTTGTAAGTTCCCAGTTACCTATTTTGTTTCCTCTTTCAGGTGAATTTCCTGTTGTGTTTGATAACCTATCATTAAAAATTTAGGTTCTAAAGCTTTGCTCCTGTGCTCTCTTTCAAGAACTTCATGACTTTAGATTTAACATTTTAGGTCGTTGATCCAGTTTGAATTAGTTTTGTGGATTGTGTGAGGCATTGATCCCGTTTCATTGTTCTGCCTGTGGAAATCTAGCAAGTCTCTTTAGTTGCAGAGACTGTTCCTTCTCCACTGAGACAATTTGGCACCCTTGATGCAAATTATTTGATCATAGATGTTTGAATTTATTTCTGCATTTTCAATTCTATTCCATTGTCTATCGTTATACCATAACCCGGCTGTTTCGATTTCTGCAGCTGTGTAGTATGTTTTGAAGTCAGTGAAGTCTAGTCACTTTGAAAGATGAGCAGTCAGCTGAGGAATGTTCACGCTGTGCTGAACAAGCAGCCCTAGTCCTAAGCCATGTCTTTCATATACATATAACTTGAAGGGCTTTGATAGGTTTGGTAGACCTAAGGGTAGGGCTTCAAGATCTTATTGCATTCACGAGACCGTTCAAGGGGTTTGTCCTCTTCTCCTTTCAGGGCCTCATATAATAAGAGCTTCACAATTAGGCCGTAATTAGGAATCCAAATGTGACAGAACCCTGGCATTCCAAGTAATCCCCACAAATGCTTCCTGGTCTTAGGGATTGGGATTTGAACAGTTAGGTCCTTTCTGCCTCCCAACAGGCTGTGTTTTCCTGGCTCACTTACAAACCCAAGAAATTTTATTTTCTGTTCACAAACTTGGGCTTTATTCTGGAAGACGTGATAGCCACGTTGAGTCAGGTGATTTAGAGTTCGGATTATATTAGTCAAATAGGTAGAATGTTGGTGTGCAGTTATCAGGAAGTCATCAACATATTGAAAAATTTGGTCATTTGACAAATTTATGTTTGGGTAAGTCTGTGCAAGGGCTTCTCCAAATACTGTAGGGGCATTTTTGAACCCGTGGGGAAGCACAGTCCAGTAGAGTTGTTCCTTTTACAGGGTTTCCAGATCTTACCATTCAAAAGCAAAAATTTCATGAGCGGACTCCACTAAGGGAACGCAAAAGAATGCATCTTTTAGGTCCAGAATAGAAAACCATTCTGCCTCAGGTGGCACGTTGTTCAGGAGAGTATATGGATTGGAAACTGTCAGGTGGATGTCCAGAACTACCTCATAAATACATGGAGGCCCTGGACAAATCAGTACTCCCTGGTTCCAGGCTTTTTTACTGGCAAGATTGGAGTATTATAAGAGGATTGACAGGGTCGTATCAGGCCATGTCCTTGAACTTTTTAATGATTGGGGTAGTTCCCAATAGGGCCTCCTTATGGAGGGGATATTGGTTCTCCTTGGGAGGGTGATGTCGTGGCTTCAACTGGACCTCAGCAGGAGAGATTTGTAGGGCCCTTTCTGGAGTTTCATTGGGTAGTACTAAGGGAATTACCAGATTGTCGATTTCTCTCAGCCAGTCAGGCTCTACCTCCAGATGCTGAATCAGGAGCTGCCAGGTATTTTCATGAGGTCCTTTCATCTGGAGACTTCTCCTCAGGGGAGAAGGTGATCTGGGAATTAAGTCTGGACAATAAGTCTCTTCCTAATAGCAGAAGAAGTCAGTCTGGCATAATAGAAACCAGTAAGTCGTTTGCTTTTCTCCAATCTGGCAACTCAAGAGGGCGTAGGAAAAATTTATGTTCCAGTTGTCCTGTTGTTCCCATCACTAGGAGTGACCGAATTGTCAGTCATGAAAGGGGGCTGTTCAGCTCTGAGTATTTGGCCCCAGTATCCACTAGGAAATACACCTTTTGTCCCCCAACTTTTTATTTTGCCTGAGTTTGCTGGGTGCAATCACAGTGCCAGTAGTTAATTCAGGCTGTAGCCTTGGGCCTCTTCAGTCCTCTTCCATTCCTGACAGCTGATACATTTAGAGGCCAGTTCTGCCAGTGCTGGCATTCTCCTTCTTAGGGCACTCATTTTTCCAATGCCCTATTCTTTGCACCATGCACATTAATTCTCCTTATTTGGAGCTCAGTGCCTCCACGATCTCTGTCAGTCACCTTTGTGTACCTCACCATATGCTGCCTCCAAGAATATGGTGGCAGCTTGGGTTTTTCTCAATTCCTTGTTATTAAATACCTTGAATGCAGTTTCCATCAGCTGGGCAGGATTAGTTCTCAGCGTTCTGTCTAACTTTTGTAACTTTTTTTTGGATGTCTGGCACTTTTTGGGAAATAAAAGTCATGTTTGCCATTCGCTGATTTTCAGGTACCAGGAAGTCTGTATCATTGTACTTTATTATAAATTCATTCCAGGAACTCTGATGGATCCTTGGTGGCGTTTTACTGTACTTCTTGCACAATGTTTGGACTTTTCTGCTTAGGGACCCTGTTTTGGAGACCTGCTAGAATACATCTTTTATAATGATTTAGAAAAGGCAAGCCTTCATTGTTGGGGCCCCAATTAGGCTCAGTCACTGGGACGGCTAACGCTGGGTCAGGAGTGTCATTCGGCCCTTCAGAGTGAAACTTCTCAGCTTCTTTCTTCACCTTACCCAGGACCAAGCACCTTTCATCTTTAGTATGAAGTCAATTCAGCAAAGCCTGAATATTGGACCAATTGGGGTTATGAGTGGCAAAGATGGTGCTTATTAATTCTGTTACCTTGTTAGGGTCTGCTCTGTATGAGGGATTTGAACTCTTCCAGTTTAGTAAATTGGAGATGGTAAATGGCATGTGTGCCCGGTAATATCCAGCTGTTTACCCTTGTTAATTTACTCCAGTCAGGATGTGTCAAAGAGGGTATTGCTCTGCTGCCTTGTGGTCTTGAATCCCGTGCCCGAGTTGGTTGCCCTGCTGGGTGACACTCTATGTAAGCAGCCTTCAGCAGGGTGAGGGGGAGCCAGTTCATCAGGAGAGAAGGGGGCAGTTGGTGTTGGAATTCTAATAGCTTTCATAATAGTCTGATCATCTAACATCTGCTGTTCATATCTATCAGAAGAATTCCTTACATGGACAGAATCACTATTTTTTGTGTACTTACCCTTCCCTGGTTCCCTTTCCCCCACTGCACCATCACCAGATTGCCTTTATACCCAGTGTCCTTATTATGGAAAAACGTAAATGCTTGAACATAGGGGAATTTCATCCCATTTTCCTGATCTTTGGCAAAAGAGCTCTAATTGCAGGATGGTAAAACAATTTATGGATCCATTTATCTGCCAGTTTTCTCCAGAGTCTAGCTGGTACATTGGTCAGGCTGTATTAGAATAAAACCTATTTGATCTTTAGCCATAGGCGGGTATCCCTACTGAGGCCAGTCAGACAAAACATGCCCCAGTGGGCTTTCCCTAGGAACAGAGGCCTTATTTCCAATATTACAGAGTATGCAGAAACATAGAAAGCTTTCTTTGTTGGGACAGATGTTCCTCTCTTAACCAGACAAAACTGAGACAGCAGTTCGAACCCTCATGAGAAAGTGACTTCTCTGTGCACAACCACAGTACAGCACTTGAATCTTTCTAGATTTGTGAATCGACACTGGACGTGGCTGAGTGGCCTTCAAAGGCTGGCAAGAAAAAGGTTCTTGGCAGCGCTGCTTAGAGTGTTCAGAAGTCTCACCTGTCTTGCTGTCCAAGTGGACAACGGGGACTTCTCCATGCTCCCTCCACCTTGGGCAAAGCTGAAGAAGAAGGGAGGAAAGAAGGAGAGGCTGAGGAGTCTGCCTTATAATGGGAAAGCAGAGGTCCAAGGGAATGGAATGGAGGGTGTTTTACTTGGACCAGTATGCCTCACATTGCATGGACTTTGTCTTGCAGAGGTCAGGCACTTTTCTTGTCCATTCCGCATGCTCCTTTATCCTGTCACATGAGTCATCTAGTGGCAGGCCCCTGTTGGCTCTTAGATGCCTGACACATGCCTGCGAATTTTAAAGGACCTTGTTTTTGGCCTTTGAGTGGAACAGATGGATACCCTCAGTCATCTGGGCCAGAGTTGCTGCAGCATCGTGGGCAGTTGGGGCTTTGGACCTCACCAGGGAATGGCCCTGGTCAGAGTTCCTCAGTTTCTCTGCCAGTCATTCATGTGGTCACCGAGGGTTTTAGAAGTACAGCAAGAGAGAGGAGTCAGCTCCACCCTGGGTAAAACTTACCAGAGAGTTCCCCAAAGTCTCTTCATAGTCACCAGAAATGTTGCCTAACCGAAAGCAAGTTTGTCCCACCTGTAACTGAAGCCAATCTCAGAGACAGGAAAAAGGTTCAATATGGTTTTTTAACAGACAAACATACAAGCTTTGGGAACAGTGAGAATAACTTCTGCAAGACTGTCCCACTTGGGTTACAGTTCCAGCAGCATTTATAGCCAGATTTCAAAGGGATTGTCATCTGGAAAATGTCAAACCTTGTCACAGGATAGAACAGGGAGTCACAAGATTCCATTGCATCTTATCGAACAGTGCAAATTACCCAAAATATCCACGATATCATTATCTCCCTGGGGTCTTGAAATCATCAGTTCACTACCCCAGAGACAGGGAGTGGAACGCAAACCTGCCGATCTGGTTTGGGGGAGTGATAATGGGACAGAGGATGGAATATAGTTTAATAATCTAGGTGACCTTTGTTAAGTTTTGTATCCACTAATGGTCTTCCTTTTTTTGTTGACCCTCCACTTTATCAAGCTTCATTTCTTCTGCAGGATCAGTCCCTCCTGACAACACGTCCAAAGTATGTAAGCTGTAGTCCCACCATCCTTGATTCTGAGGAGCACTCAGATTGTGCTTCTTTCGGGACAGATTTATTTGTTCTTTTGGTAGTCCATGGTATATACTATTATGTGTGTGTGTGTGTGTGTGTGTGTGTGTGTGTACATGCTGTCTGCATGTGTTTCCTGCATCTCACACACACACACACACACACACATACACACACACACACACACACACACACACACACGCACACACGTATGAGGTCTGTCAATTAAGTTCACAGACTTGCCACTGTGCTTTTACGTTGGTAGCACTGTATAAACAACTCAGGGAGGTTTCATAACTTTAGTATATCCATGCCTCAGAGCTGTGTTCCTGTCAACATATGGTGGTGTCCTGCTGAGTGGCATTCATTAGTGTTGTTGTAAGAATGTGGCAGTTTGAATTAGAGCAAGGAACAAACATGAAAGTTCTTGTTAAACCTGGCAAGAGTAGAAGTGAAATTAAAGATGTTTGTCCAAACTTATGGGGACAGTGCCATGAAGAAAACAGCAGTGTACAAATGGATTGAAAGTTTTTCTGAGGGGAGAGAGAGTGTCACCAATGAAGAGAAGTCCAGGTAGCCAGTAATGAACAGAACTGAAGAAAACATTGCAAAAATCCATTGAATTGTGTGTCAGAATCATTGGCTGACTGTGAGAGGCACAGTGGACCAAGTAAACATTAGTAGAGAAATAGGAAAATCTTACCTGAAAATCTTGGCTTGAGGAATGTGTGTGTAAAAATGGTCCTGAAGGAGCTCATTGATGAATGAAAGCAAAGGAGAGTCAAAGTTTGCAAAGACCTTTTGAAGAGGCAAGGTGATGTTTGGGGCTGTGTTATCACTGGTGATGAAACATAGGTGTGCCAGTACAACCTGAAATGAAGCGTCAAGGTGCACAGTGAAAGTCAGCCAATTCTCCACAACCCAAAAGGTTCCGTCAGTCTAAATCAAGAGTCAAAATGATGTTGCTAACCTTTTTTGTTCATTATGAATTTATACCAGCTGGATAAACAGTCAAGTTTACTATCTGGAAGTGCTGAAAAGTCTGCGTGATAAAGGTAGACAAAAATGACCTGAACTTTTCACCAGCAACTCATGGTTCTCTCATCATGACAATGCACCAGCTCAAATGTTGCTGTCTGTGAGGGAGTTTTTTTAGCCAGGAAATAAATACCTGTATTGGAAACCCTCCCTACTTTACTGATCTGGCGTCCAATGACTTTTTTTTTTACCTAAAGATAAAGGAAATATCAAAAGGCGGACATTTCAGTAACATTCAGGACTTCAAGGGTAGGTAATATGATGACAGCTCTGATGGCTGTTCCAGCAAAAGAGTTCCAAAATGGCTTTGAAGGGTGGTCTAGGTGGTGTTGTGGGTACCTAGCTTCCCAAGGTGAGTACTTCAAAGGCGACTCTAGTGATATTCATCAATGAGGTAAATAGCACTTTTTCTATGATGAGTTTGGGGACTTAATTGTCAGCCATAATATGTGATAATTACATGAGTTCCCTCCGCAAAATGCATGCCTAGATTTCTTGAGAGACAGTGAAGCTTTTAGTAAGAACACAGGTTGAAACATAATGTCAAATGCAGTTTGCTCAGTTGCTTGACTTCAGTGAATCTCTTGACTTCAATGTGCCCGTCTGCAGAGTGGGAGCTCTTACGCCTGGTTTCACAGGCCTGGCAGCAGCACTCAGTGGGTAGGCAAGGCTGGGGCTTGGCCCAGTCTCTGGAGTGCTGTTGGTATGGGGTGAACCTAACTACCATCACCACCACTGCTGCTACCAGTGCTGCGATCGTAAACCCCTAACTGTGTGTGTGGTGTTTCCTGTGCTGAAGACACAGAGAAGGCCAAACTGTAGACTCCACGCCTACCCTTGTCTGTGCCTGCTGCATCCCCAATGGCAGCTCCTGCCCCCTTCCCAGGAATCAGGAGTCAGGATGTTGAAAAGTCCTCATAGGTAAGTTCACTGTGTCCTGAGCCCTGGGACAACATCTTAGAGAACAGACAGAGGCAGAGACCTGGGTCTCAGCTCTTGGGTTCTTTGTGTCAGCTTATGTAGATTCCTTCAGTTTGTGTATGCATAAAATAGGTTGATAATACTTCCTAATCGATGGCAATGGTGGTTTTTATACTACAAATGGTGGTGACTTTCTTTTACTGTTAATTATGACACTATTCCTTATTTTGAAATGTTTCCAAATTAAATAATTTACGCACAGTCACTTGAAAGTTTGCGATTCCATGCTTTCCTTCTTGTGATATTGGATTTATTCACTTGAACCACATGTGCTATGTCGTGCATTGTGATTTGCTTTTCCTGAATCAGCAGTTGACTCAGCATCAAAAAAAAACGAAGCGGGAGAAATAAAGCATTTTGGTAAGGCTACTTTTGACCTGGAGAGGAAGGGGAAGAAGAGTTGCTGAGTGATATTCCCAGAAGTGGGAGGGAAGCCAAATCTGTGTCTCATTGAAATGAAGGTGGTATGCTGTGGAGCTTTGCCCAGCAGTGCATGGAACAGCCAAAGCACAGGACAACCAAGGCATGGAGGACCTGACGCATAGAGCAGCTGAGGCATTGGAGCAGCTGAGGCCTGGGGCAGCAGAGACGTGGACCAGCTGATGCCTAGAGCAGCTTAGGCCTGGGGCAGCTGAGGTTCGGGGCAGCTGGGCCGTGAGGCAGCTGAATGTAGAGCAGCCTGGGTGTGGAGCACCTGTGGAAGTGGAAGTCACGGGCATGCCACTTCATGGTAACCAAGACTTTGCCCCTTTTACATCTGTCAACAGCTAGACTCGTCTTTGAGACGTGTATTTCATTCATGCTGCTTAGTGATATTTTTTTTTGTAGTTTCTATGCACCATCAGAAGTTATATACGTCTTGCTATAGATTGAATTGTGCCCATTTGCCTAAAATCGTGTTGAAGTTATAAGCCCTTATGAAGGTAACTTTTCTGGAAACATGACCTTTGAAGATGTTGTCAGTTAACATTGAATCATACAGGAGTAGGGTAGCTCCTAATCCAGTCTGAGTGCTGTGCTGATGACAAGAGAAGACACATAGAAAGGTTTGCCACGTAAGACAAAGGCACTGATGGGAGCGATGCTATCACAAGCCAAGGAATTTCTGGGTCCACGAGAAACTGTAAGAGACAAGGGAGAATTGTCCTACAGAGACTTCAGAGAGAACATGGCAATAAAATTATCTGACATTATTTGAAGAATTACCAGTGATGTGCTGAAAGCTTTAGACAGATTTTCTTTTACTCTTTCAGAGACCATGTGAGGTACTCTTATTCTTGTCACAGTTCTATAAGTGACAAAACTGAGGCTTGAAGGAGAGTTAAGTCACTTGCCTGAGGTGCCAGGTCAGGACTCTAGAGCTGTGGTCCTACTCCTGAGCCAATCTGAGGTAAATGTTTGAACCGACCTCCCTCCTCCGTCAGGTAGCGAATTAAGCAGGTTCTTTCTGAGTTTGGTTTTAGATCAGATATTCATCGCTGTCTCAGAGAACTTCCAGACTTGCACAGACCATTTCGGGAGGCCAGATAGACCAGATGCTTGCTGCTGTCCATCTGTGTTTGGCAAACGTGTGTCTTGTTTATTTCTTTGGTTTGTTACAGAAGTTGTTTTTGGAATCAGGAGAGTCATTAAGCATTTTTTTTTCATACTGTTTCTTTTAGGGTTAGTTTTGTTCCTTTTCCCTTAAGATCTTTTCCCAAAGAGGGTATTCCTTCAAATCATTTTTAAATTTTTTTATTGTAGTAGAATAGATATATAGCATAAAGTGTGCCATTTTAACCCATCTTCCATTGTACAATTCAGGGACAGTTACTATATTCAGCATGTTGTATAATTGTCACCAGTATCTATTTCCAAGTTTCTAATCATCCCAAACAGAAACTCTGACTGTACCCAATGAACAATAACTCCTGTCTCTCTTTCTCTTATCTGGCCTGTAATAAGTAACTACTAATATATACTGCTATCTGTGCATTTGCACTTCTGGATATTCCATATGAGTAGGATCACACAGTAATCAACCCAGAGGTCTTCACAAGTATTTTTTTGACCAATTTCATCTCACTGAAAATAAGTGCACGGGTGTGGCTCTTTCTTACCAGTCATCGCCATAGCCAGGCTCAGAGTTTGAGGACCTGCATCCCAGTGAAAATTCTAGCTGGGAGAGGCTGTGGCATGAGCTCTTAAAATCCGTAAACCATGTGTGTCTGCATTATAAATGATCATAGTATTTTTTAAAAGCAGGGACAGTCCTCTAACAGGAATTAATGTTTTTTTTTTTAACTGAAAATGATCTTGGTCCTGAACAGAGACATCAATTGTGGACCTGCCTTTGGAACTTGCTTGATCTTACAGGTGGCCATGAAGAACTAAAGAACGCAGCACCACTGTGCTCTGGACCCTTGGTTTCTGGTCCTGGTCTCGATGGTGTGCCTTATGGTCACTGTTTGTACAGGAGGAAAGTGCAAGTTTCAAAACTGGTTGTGATGTGTCACCAAAGTAACATGGTCATGTTGGCTTGTATAGTTAGGAATGTAATCTTATTTTATATGGCAAGTTCGTTCTTCAGTGTTGTTTAAAGTACATTTATGTAGTATTTACTGGGTGCTCTACCTCTCCTCCCCCAAATGCAAATGAATTATAATATTAGTGTTCTTTTGAAATAGAACATTTGTTTTAAATAAATAATAATATTTAAAGTATGTACCCTTGTTTTCCATAAGTCATCAATTTTAATTCCACGTGGTGTCAGAAATAAAGAAAGCTTCAAACACACCCAGAATGAATGTGCACTTGTTTGCCATATCATTTGACCTAAGGCTAATTATTAACAGCAGATTATCTGCCTTATAGGGTAGGAGTCAAACAGTGAGACAGTCAGAGAACTGGGCTCACATCTTGAGTTCATTGTTTTTATCATTGCCTTCTGGTAACAGTACAGTCAGAGTAAATTTGTATGGTAAGAGCACCTGGTCATTGTTACTGGGAGGTCTGTAGATACCAGTATAGTATAATGTAACTTTGTAATGTATTTTGTTGTTTAAGCCGGTAAATTTACTTTTGGGAAGCCCTTGGAAACCTTCTGGTGAACCTGATTCCTCCCACTCTTGAGCTGATTCTGCCCAGAGTTAGTGGCTCTCCCTGCTTACCCCACAGCCATCAATTTGATCCAGTCTTCTCCATCTGGTGGCACTTGTAGGGCCCACCATTTGCAGAATTGCCATAAACTCTTGGCTAGCATTGCCTTCCTATGAGGGAAGTGTGCAGCTTAAATGGCCTCTTCGTCAAAATGTTTCTCAAAATTTCTTCTGCAAATGCCATCAGTGCTGGAAGCACGTATTTTCCAAAAACTTCCAAAAGCAAGACTTTTGACTTTTTGGAAAGGTTTGACTCTTGATAATTCCATAGTTATTGGGGCTACAGTGCAGTTGCAAATTGGTGTTCATGCTTTCTAACCTATCTTCAGTCATGAAATGATTTCTTTCAAGGACTTAGGTTCTCAAGTCCCTTCCAAGAGAGGTTTGGTGTAGTTTAGCTTTAACTAATGACGGAATCATTAGCCTGTGTGTATAGTTTCCTAAAGTGACTTTTGAAGAATTTCAGTCATTTAAATGTGTCCATTCTGGAAGATTTGTTAAAAAGCAACCTTGACTGTATAGCCACACCCTGGTGATGCAGTCGTTGCTATGGCTTCTAAGCCCAGATTGGCAGTTCAACTCTACCAAGTACTCCCTGGAAGCCTGTATGTCGGTTCTCCTCTTTCTTACAGGGTTACTGTGAGTCAGAATTGAGTGGACAGCAACAGATTTTAAGTGTGCGGTTGGTTTCCTTTATGTTTGGAGGCCGTGTCAGTGCAGGCCCATGACAGAGTGAGGTATGCCCAACATTTCTCAAACTTGGCAGGGAAGGGGAGTAATGGTGCTAGCAATGGTTTGAAATCTTTTTAGCAAATTGAATTCCACTTTGGGATTGGCACCATCTGTGATGTGTGAGATGATGAAATGCAACTGTATACAGGATCTTTCACAAGCTAGAATTTATGCCTATGAGGATATATAACAGTGGTCCAAGCAAGCTGTGGTGCATGTTATCCTTCCACAGATGGCTGGTTGGGAGTTAATGAGAATTTGCCAGCTGGGGTCAGGAGATGTATGTGTCATGTGAATGCTGTCTCTGAAGGTAGACTGATGATATCGGGGAATAGGCAATCCTTGAATTCAAAGCAGATGTCAGGAAGCACGTCATGCAGAGAATAACATGCATGTGAACCAGTGGCTCTGATGAGGTTAGGCATGAGCTGTGAGAGCCAGCCCATGCAGCTCCATTCATTGTGGTCCTGGGGTAATAGCTCTGTCATGGATTGGATTGTGTTCCCCAAAAAATATTTGTAATAATTTGGCTGGGACAGGATTCCCTGTATTCTGTTATTGCCCTCCATTTTGTGATTTTCTGATGCTGTAAATCCTAATCACTGCCAGTGGTTAACAGAGTGAATTTTGTTAGAGAGGATTATGGTAGAACTGTAAATTGCTTCATGAGATCACCTCCCTGTTCCACTGTAAAGGGAGTTTCCTTGGAGGATGTCTTGCACCACCCTTTATCCTTTCATCCTACAAGAGATAAAAGGAAAGAGAAGCAAGCAGAGAGTTGGAAATGCTACACCACCCAGATTAGCATTGGGAGTTGAGCGCGTCCTTCAGACCTGAGGATCCTGTGCCGAGATGCTCCCTGAATAAAGACTGATGCAACATAAGGACTTTTCTCCAGAGCTGACAGAGACAAAGCCTTCCCCTGGAGCGGACACCATGCATTCGAACTTGTAACCTACTGGACTGTGTAAGGTTAAACCTGCCTTTGCTAAAATCATCCAGTTGGTGGTATTCCTTTTTTTTTAATTTTAAAAATTTTAAATGATTATTTATTAATTACAGTAAATGAATAAAATTTCTAACATCTATCAATTATGTCATCTATGGTAAACTCTGACCCCCCTTGTAGCCAAAAAATTTAGTTTCATCTGTAGTTCTATTTTTAAGTCTTTATAACAGGTGTCTCATACAATATTTGTACTTTTGACACTAGCTGTTTTCCCTCAGCATGATATCTTCCAATTGAAACCATGTTATGAAATGTTTTCTAAAATCTACATTGTTTTTTATCATAGCATAGTGTTCTATTGAGTATGTGTACCATGGTTTGTTTATCCATTCATCTATTCATGGGCATCTAGATTGATTCCATCATTTAGAAATAGAACATTTGTTAGAATATTGTAGACTGTGCTGCAATAAACATTTGTGTACATGTGTTTGTGACAGCCTTTGTTTCCGAAGGATAAATTCCAAACAGTGGATTTACAGAATCAGTTGGTATATCTACTTCGAGCTTTTTAAGGAAACACCAGATTGCTTTCCAAAGAGGTTGTACCAACTTGCAATACTACTAGCAATGTAGGTGAGTTCCCATCTCTCCACAGCCTCTCCCTCATTTGTTATTTTGTGTTTTTTAGATGATGACCAACCTCTTTGGGGTGAGATGATAACTCATTGTAGTTTTGATGTGGATTTCCCTGATAGCTAATGATCGCGAGCATATTCTCATATGTGTTTTGGCTGCCTGGATGTCCTCTCTAGTGAAGTGTCTGCCTATCTCATTTCCCCGTTGCTTAAATGAGTTATTTACCTTTTCCTGTTGATAATTTGTAGAAACTTGTAAATTATGGAGATCAGACAATAATCCAGCATGTAGTTGCCAAATATTTTTCCCCATTCTGTAGGTGGTCTTTTAACTCTTTTGAGAAATTCATTCTATGAAGCCAGCATAACCCTGATACGAAAGTGAGGGAAAGATCCCACAAAAAAAAAGAAAATCACAGACTAATATGAGTCATGAACCTAGATGCAAAAATCTTCAACAAAATCCTAGCCAATAGAATTCAACAAAATATCAAAAAAATGATTCATCATGATCAACTTGGTTTCATTACAGGGATGCAAGGCTGGTTCAGCATCAGAAAAACAATTAAGGTAATCAACTGCATAAATAACACAAAAGATAAGAATCACCAGATTTTTTCAGTTGATGCAGAAAAGGCATTTGACAAAGTCCAATACTCATTCATGCTAAAAACTCTCAGAAAAATAGTAATAGAGGGGAAAGTCCTCAATGCAATTAGTGACATCTATGCAAAGCCAACTGCCTTCACCATCCTGAATGGTGAAAGACTGAAAGAATTCCCCTTGAGAACAGAAACTAGACAGGGATGCCCACTCTGACCACTTCTGTTCAACATTGTGCTAGAAGTTCTAGCCAGAGCGTTTAGACAAGACAAAGAAATAAAGAGTATCTGTATTGGCAGTGAAGAAGTAAAGATCTCCCTATTTGCAGATGATATGATTGTATATACAGAGAATCCAAAAGAATCCATAAAGTAAACTACTGGAACTAATAGAGGAGTTCAGCAAAGAGAAACATAATAAGAGAATAATAAGAGAAACATAATAAGTGGGATTCCTTTATAGCAACAAAGTGTTCATCAAAGTAGAAATCACCAAATCAATACAATTTAGCATAGCCCCGAAGAAGATAAAATATACAGGAATAAATCTAACTAGATCAGGAAGAGACCTATACAGAGAGAACTACAAGTCCTTACTGCAAGAAACCACAAAAGATGCAGAAAATTGGAGAAACCTACCTTGCTGGTGGATAGGAAGACTTAACATTGTGAGGATGTCTTTTTTTACCTAAAGTGAGCTACTTATGCAGTGCATTCCCAATACAAATTACAAGGTGAATTTTTAATGAGATGGAGAAACATATCACCGACTTTGTTTGGGAAGAGAAGAAACCTTGGCTTAGTAAAGCACTACTGAAGAAGAGGAACACAATGGGAGGCCTCACACTACCCAACCTCAGAAACTATCACTGCCGCCGTAGTCAAAACATCTGATACTGGTACAGAAAGAGACATACAGACCAGTGCAGTCGAGTGGAGAGCCCAGAGATGCCATCTTATGAACAGTTAATATTTGACAAAGGCCCTAGAATTGTAAACTGGAGTAAAAACACTCTCTTTAGCAAATGGTGCTGGCAAAATAGGATATCCATTTGCAAAACACTGAAACAAGACCCGTATCTCACGCCTTACACAAAAACTAACTGGAAATGGACCGAAGACCTAAATATCAAACCTGAAACGATAAGAATCATGGAAGAAAAAATATGCAAGAAAAAAATCAACAATGGATGTTCTAAAACACAGCTTAGATAGGCTTCAAAATCTAGCAAAGCATGATTAACAGAAGAGAAAATAGATAAATGGGAACTATTAAGAATCCAGCACTTTGTGGTATTTCTGTTAGAGCAGCACTAGCTGACTTAAGCAATCCCTAAGACCAGGGCTGCAAGGGGGAGGAGTGATTGCGTGTCTGAAGATGTGTTTCGTAATCAAGAGTGATTTACTTGCTCAGATGTTAACAGACAAACAAACAAACAAAAAACACCTTCGGTGTATATTTTCTTACTTGGTGTGTGAAGTGTAGAGGTACTGAACCCACTGGAATCTACAACCCAAGAAATGAATGTTTATGATTTCATAGTTATCTTCTCTCCTAGCTCTCTTTTTGATAGAATGAAAGTTTAAGAAAAATTATTTCCAAGTATAACTTTCAGAAGCAGCCTCTAAAACCGTGGGGCCCATAAAAGAAAGAACAAATCACAGACCTATGTCTGAATTCTCACTGTGCCACTTATTAGTCAAATGAAAGTATTTCTTCTTTCCTCATCCATTAAAAACAACTCTGGTGAGGTCTGAGAATTGAATTAAGTATTATCACAAAGGCTGGTGGTCTTGGTCTTCTGAAGGAGTCCCAGACTATTTTAATTTGCATTTATCTTAGAAGGATGTTGAGTATCTGAAGTTTCACTGTCTTGAAACCATCGTTTCTGTAATTGTAGTAATTATCCAGATATTTAAGCTATCTCATTAAATGTCGGCCAGCCATTAGCATTTTATTTATTGACTGTTAAAACTACACAAGATACAGTTTATTTTCTTTTTTGTCTCTTTTCTTATTATGATTAAGTGAAAGTATAGACTGCATATCAATTCCACATGCCCACCTATCTGCAGCTCCATCTGCTGTCGTCACCCTGTGACAGCACGTTCCTCCTTTTCACTCTGTACTTCCAGTGTCCCCTTCACAAGCACCTGTGTCCTCCTCTCCGTCGTCTTGTCTCCCATCTAGAAAGAAACCAGCAGGGCAGCCTCTTGTAAATTTATAGACCCATAAAGCACACACCCTATGCTCACACTGTGTCCCCAAGTCCAGTCCATTCTTGTCTGAAGAGTTGGTCTCAGTTGGGTTCAGGGCCAGCAGCAAGTGTAGAGGCCATGTTCCCAGGGGCCAACCAGGTTGCTGGACCATCAGTTCTGGTCTTTTAGTAGAGTTCTTGAACTGTGCACCTCTTTTTCTCCTGTTGCCTCAGGGAGTCTACATTGTGCCCTCCATCACAGCTGGCTTTGGTGGTGGCTGGGTACCACCTGGTTCTTCTGGTCTCATGCTGATGTAGCCTCCCGTTCATATTGGTCCGTTTGCCTCTTGAGCTCACTTTTCCTCCTGTCTTTGATGTTCTTTGTTATATATTGCAGAGAAGTTGGGACAGTTTGGTGTGCTTCAGAGAGCCACTTACTAGCTTTTAAGACCCCAGATACTACTCATCAGTGTGGGGTGCAGAAGACTCTCTTAGCAAGAGACTAGTTATGCCTTTTGATCTCGACATCCCGTGAAAACATGGTCCCCAGTTCTCTGTCCCTGCTACTCTATCCTTTAAAATATTGCGTTGAGTTTAGAAAACATTTCAGTTTATGGTGAAGTCCAATTATGGTGATCTTTTCTCTACTGCTAGTTGTCATTCCCTTCAACTAACCAAATTCCTATTGACTATCTTATCTATGAACATCCCTGTCCCTCCCCACCCTTGTAGCCTTCAGAATCTGTTCTTCTGTAAATCCATTTTTAAGTCCGTATATCAGAGTTCTAATACAATACTTGTTGTTTTGCGGCTGACTGATTTCACTCGCATAATGTCTTCTATTTGAAACCAGGTGATGAGATGCTTCCTAAGATTGTCGTTGTTAACACTGTGTAGTGTTCCATTGTGTGTATGTACCATAGTTTGTGTATCCATTCATCTGTTGATGTGGACCTAGCTTGATTCCGTCGTTTTGCTGTTGTGGACAGTGCTGCAGTAAACATTCATGTGCATGTATCTGTTCATGTGACAGCTTTATTTCTGCAGGATATATTCCAGTCTTTTTGCTGTTGTGGACAGTGCTGCAGTAAACGTTTGTGTGCATGTATCTGTTCATGCAACAGCTTTATTTCTGCAGGATATGTTCCAAGCAGTGGAATTGATGGATCATATGATACTTCTATTTATAGCTGTTTAAGGATGTGTCAAATTCCTTTACAGAGAAGTTGCACCATTTGAATTCCCACCAGCAGTGTAATGCAGTTCCAATCTCTCTGCAATCTCTCCAGCATTTGTTGCTTTCTGGTTTTTGGATTACTGCCAACCTTGTTTTGATGAGATGGTATCACATCGTAGTTTTGATTTGAATTTCTCTAATAGCTAATGATCGTGAACATTTCCTTATGTGTGTTTTGGCTGCCTGGATGTCTTTGTGAAGTGTCTGTCCATCTCGTTTGCCCATTGCTTAATTGAGCTGTTTACCTTTTTCTTGTTGATACTTTGCAGTACCTTGGATATTATTGAAATTGGATGTCGATTTGACATTTTTCCCATTCTGTACGTAGTCTTGATAAAGTCTTTGGGTGAGCATAAGTGTTTGATTTTTAGTAGTTCACATTTATCAGTTTTCTGTTGTTCGTGCTTTCTCAGATTTTGTAGTCTGTCTCAGCAGTGTATTAGAACCGCTGTTGTTGACCCTATATTTTTCTTCCATGATATTTATCATTTTAGGTTTGATATTTAGGTCTTTGATCCATTTTGAGTTACTGTTTGTGTAAAGTGTGAGATACCGGTCTTGTTTCAGTTTTTTGCAGATGGGTATCCAATTTTGCAAACACCGTTTGTTAAAGAGTCAGTTTTTACCCCAGTTTACAACCTTTGGGCCTTTGTTGAATATCAGCTGTGTGTAAGAAGATGGTGATGCTTCTTTGGTTCCTGTTCTGTTTTGCTGGCCTATTATGTCTCTTTGTACCAGTGCTAGGATGGCTAGGATGTTTTCACTACCTTGACGGTGTAAGAGGTTCTAAGGTCACGTTGTGTGATGCCTCCCACTGTGTTCCTCTTCTTCAGTAGTGCTTTACTTATCCGTGGTTTCCTCCATTTCTGAACAAATTTGGTGAATTGTTTCTCCATCTTTTTAAAGAATGACACTGCAAATTGTGTTGTGATTGCATTGTATGTGTAGGTCACTTTGGGTAAAATAGACCTTTTCACAATGTTAAGTTTTCCTATCCATGAGCAAGGTAGATTTCTCCACTTATGTAAGTCTCTTTTGGTTTCTTTCAGTAGGGTTGTTTTTGTCAGCTAGTGCTTTTCTAACAAAAATACCACACAGTGGATGCCTTTAACAAAGTAAGTTTATTCTTAACATGGTCCAGGGATGCAAAGCTGGTTCAGCACCAGGAAAACAACTAATATAATCAACAACATTAGTTAACACAAAAGATAAGAATCACCTGATTTCGTCAATTGATGCAGAAAAGACATTTGACAAAGTGCAACACCCATTCATGCTTAAAACTCTCAGAAAAATAGGAATAGAGGGGAAATTCCTCAATGTAATTATTAGCATCTATGTAGAGCCAACTGCCTTCATCATCTTGAATGGTGAAAGACTGAAAAAATTCCTTTTGAGAACGGGAACTAGACAAGAATGCCCACTCTCACCATTTCTATTCAACATTGTGTTGGAAGTTCTAGGCAGAGCAATTAGACAAGACAGAGAAACAAAGGGCATCCCAAACAGCAATGAAGAAGTAAAAATCTCCTTCTTTGCAGATGGTATGATTGTTTATACAGAGAATCCAAAGGAATCCATAAGTGAGCTATTGGAACTAAGAGAAGAGTTCAGCAAAGTAACGAGATACAAGAGAAACATAAGTAAATCAGCAGAATTCCTTTGTACCAACAGTGAGATTATTAAAGAAGAAATCACCAAATCAATTCCGTTTACTGTAGCCCCCAAGAAGATAAAATACCTAGGAATAAATCTAACTAGAGAAATAAGAGATCTTTACAAAGAGAATTACAAGACCTTGTTATAAGAAACTGAGAGAGACTTACATAAATGGAGTAATCTGCCCTGCTCCCGGATAGGAAGACTCAAGATTGTGAAAATGTCTATTTTCTTATACAAAACCCAACTCCAACTGGATAAAAGACCTAAATATCAAACCTAAAATGATAAAGCTCATCCAAGAAAAGGTAGGAACAACAATGGAATTTTTAATACACAATGAGGACAGACTCCAAAATCTGTCAAAGAAACCTCAATCAACAGAAGAGAAAATAGATAAATAGGACCTATTAAGAATCAAACACTTTTGCTCATCCAAAAACTTTATTAATAGAATTAAAAGAACACCCACAGAATGGGAAAAAATATTTGGCAACTCTATGTCAGACTGACGCCTGATTTCCGTAGTCTATAAGATACTACAAAATATCAAGAAGAAGATGAACCATCTAATTAAGCGATGGGCAAAGGAGATGGACAGACACTTCACTAAAGAGGAGATCCAGGCAGCCAAAAAACGCATGCGGACATGTTCACGATCTTTAGTTATTAAAGAAATTCAAATCAAGATGACAATGAGATACCGTCTCACCCCAACAAGATTGGCCATGATCCAGAAAACACAAAACAACAAATGCTGGAGAGGCTGTGGAAAAAGTGGAACCCTCCTACACTGCTGGTGGGGTTGCAAAATGGTCCAGCCTCTTTGGAAGGCAATCTGGCGCTTCCTTAAAAAAATGGATATCGACATACCATTTGACCCAGTCATTCCACTACTTGGAATATATCCTACAGAATCAAGGCCTTTCACACCAACGGACACATAAACCAGAATGTTTATTGCAGCACAGTCCACGATAGCAAAAAGATGGAATCAACCCAGATGCCCAACAATAGAAGAATGGATAGGTAAACTATGGTACATATACTCAATGGAGCACCACGCAATGATAAAGAATAACGATGATTCCAGGAAACATCTCCTAACCTGGTTTCAACTAGAAGACATTATGTTGAGTGAAAGTAGTCAGCGACAACAGGACAAATACTGCATGAGACCTCTACAATAAGATCTCAAAAACAGACTTGTGTATAGAAGAAAAGACTCTTTGACAGCTGAAAGGGAGGGGAGGGAGGGAGGGTGAGGGGGGTAAGGTTTAGTTTACATAGTTACTAGAAATCTAGTTGGGAGAAAGCGGTGACAGCACACATTAGGAACAAGAACAACATTAAGTGGACTTCAGCATAACTTGAGTACTCCTTCCATCTTAACTCAATACTGCAAGGATAGAGTAGCTGGGGCGGGGGGGTGGGGGACCATGCTCTTAGGCAAATTCCAGGCCAATTGGCACAACTAGCATTTTTCTAAGAGAGCTCTCTGCACCCGCCATTGGTGAGTGGCGTCTGGGGTCTTAAAAGCTGCCAAGATGCCATCCGAGAACACAGCAAATGGTCCCAACTCAGCAGGAGCAGATGCTCACTGAGGACCAAAATGACATGCGGTAAAGACAACCGAGAAGACAGAGAGACCCAGAAGAGTGGGTGCCTACATCGACTTGGGACTGGAAGAACCGGATGGTACCCGACCACCACCAGTGATAGCCACGATGGAGCTCACATAGAGGAGTCTCACTGGCAACACAAGAGTAAAAAGAGGTGCATCATGAGATCTCCACTAAAAGACCTCAATTGATGGTCCAGCGGTTTTGGGGTTCCTGTGAGAGCATGGCCTCCAGCCCTGATGCTGCCCTTTCCCATAAAATATAACAAAGGTCCACTCTTTGGACAGGAATGGATTGGACTTGGCAATGCAGAGCGACCATATATTGGAAACACTTTATGGTTCTATACGTCTATAGGATATCATCTTACTGACCTCTGGCTGGAGGAAGGGGAGTGGACGGAGAGGAGGGGAAAGGAGGCTGTTGGGAGGATGAGACATGTATGGAGCAGAGAGGAATAGTGTGCAATTACCGGACAGGGAGAGCAGTGGAAGCTGCATATAGGTGGGCGTGTAAATTTATATGTGAATGTACGTTTTCACTCAGTTATGTTAAATAAAAATAAAAATTAAAAAAAAAGAAGAAAATGTCTATTTTGCCCAAAGCAATCTACTTATATAATACAATCCCAATGAAACAAATCATCAGCTTTGTTTGGAAAGGGAAGAAGCCTCAAATACATAAAGCAGTACTGAAGAAGAACACAATGGGAGGCCACTCACTACCTGACTTTAGAACCTGTTACGCTGCCACAGTTGTCAGAACAGCCTGGTACTGGTGGAAAAGGAGACATATAGACCAATGGAACAGAGTAGAGACCCAAGAGATGCCACCATTCTCCTATGAACAGCTGATGTTTGACAAAGGCCTTAAGATTTTAAACTGGGGTAAGAACAGTCTCTTTAACAAATGGTGCTGGCAAAATTAGATATTCACCTGTAAAAAATTTAAACAAGACCTATATCTCACACCTTATACAAAACCCAACTCAAATTGGATAAAAGACCTAAATATAAAATGTAAAATGATAAAGCTCATCCAAGATAAAATAGGATAAACAGTGGAAGATTTAATACACAATATAGACAGACTTCAAAATCTGACAAACAAAACACAGTCATCAGAGAGAGAATAGATAAATGGGAATTAATAAGAATCAAACACTTCTGCTCATCCAAAGACTTTATTAATAGAACTTTATTAATAGACTTTATTAATAAAAGAGCACCTACAGAATGGGAAACAAATATTTGGCAATTATGTATGAGACCGATGTCTGATCTCCGTGATCTATAAGATATTACAAAATATCAACAAGAAAAGGATAAATAATCCAGTTAAGTGATGGACGAAGGAGGTGGATAGACATTTCTCTGAAGAAGATATCCAGGCAGCCAAACGACATGTGCAGAATTTCTCATGATAGTTAGCTATTAAATAAACTTCAATCAAAACTAAAATGAGATATCATCTCACCCCAACAAGGTTGGCCATGATCCAAAAAACACAAAACAACAAATGCTGGAGGGACTGTGGAGAAATTGGAACTCTCCGAAACTGCTGGTGGGATTGCAGAATAGTGTAACTATGGAAAACATTCTGGCACTTCCTTAAAAAGCTGGTAATAGATATACCATTTGCTCCTGTAATTCCACTGCTCAGAATGTGTCCTTCAGAAACAAACGTTGTTACACGAACAGACACATGTACACAAATGTTTGTTGCAGCACAGTCCCCAACAGCAAAAAGTTGGAATCAACCCTGATGCCCATCAGCAGATGAGTGGAGAAGCAAACTATGGTACTCAATGGAATGCTACACTATGGTAAACGACAATGACAGTTTTAGAAAACGTCTTATAGCGTGGTCTCATATGGAAGTGATCATGCTGAGTGAAATCAATCAATGTTAAGAGGACAAATTTTGTATGAGACCCGTGTTATAAGGACTTAACAAGAGAATTATCCAAAGAAGAAAATGACTGTGTTGGGTAAATGAGTGGGTGGGTGCTCAGGGTTTATCATAGATGAATTAATTGACAGATGTTAGAAATTTTATTCTTTTATTGTAATTAATAAAAAATTAAAAAATTAAATGAGAAAATAAATGTAAAAAGCAAAAAAAAAAAAAAAATCCCCACAGTCAGGGAGGTTACAAGTCCAAATTCAGGATGTCCTGTAAAGGAGAATGCTTTCCCCCTTGTCAGCTGTGGAGGAAAGTCCTTGTGTTATATCTATCAGTCTTGTTCAGGGAGCATCTTGGTGCAGGAACCTGAGGTCTGCAGGATGCGCTTTTCTCTTCATAATGCTTTCTTGGTGGTGTAAGGCTCCCAGTTCTCAGCTTGCTTTCCTTTCCTTTTATTTCTTGCAAAACGAAATAAAGGGTGGTACATACCATACTCCAGGGAAACTCACTTTTCAGTGAAGCAGGGAGTTAACTCTCATGAAGGGATTCAGAGTCCCACTCTAATCCTCTAACATACAGCATGGGAAATGTATAAAATGTAGGACAATCATAAAATATTCAGAATCATGACCCAACCACACATTTTTGGGGGGACACAGCTCAGTCCATGATGGGGATCTTGTAATTTTCTCTGCATAGATCCCTTCTCTGGTTAGGTTTATTTCTAGGTATTTTATCTTCTTGGGTGCTATTCTAAATGGTATTGACTTGGAGATTTCCTTGTTGATGGTCTCTTTGTTGGTGTGAGGGAATCCTACCAGTTTACTTAGGTTTGTCTTATATCTTGATGCTTTCCTGAACTCTCCCATTAGTTCCAGTAGTTTATTTATGGATTCTTCAGGGTTCCCTGTGTATATGATCATATCATCTGTAAGTAGAGAGATATATATATATCTATACATACATATGTATTTTTTTGTGATTGAGTGAAAGTAGTATAAATTCCAAGTTACATTTGCATGCCTGCCTGCCTGTCTGCAGTTCTCTGTGGTCTCACTGCCCAGTGACAACACACTCTTTCTTCCTGCTCCATACATGCCATATCCTGCTAACAGTCTCTTATCCCCTCCTCTCCACCCTCTCCTCTCCCTTCTAGTAAGATTCCAGTAGGACGGCATCCTGTAGATATGTAGAACCATAAAGTGGACACATCATATGGTTACCTTGTGTCCCTGAATCCAGTCCATTCCTGTTCGAAGAGTTGACCTCAGTAGCGAGTAATCAGCAGGGGCAACAGCAGGTCTAAGGGCCACATTACCAGGGGAAGTCCCAGGCCATCAGGCCATCAACTGCGTTCTTTTAGTGGAGTTACTGAGGTGCTGCCCTCTTTTTCTTGTGTGTTGCCTCCGGGACTTGACAATATGAGCAGTTGTCATTGGTGGTGACCAGGCACCCATTCTTCTGATCACATGTTGATACAGTCATTCATACAAGTGGGTCCTTCTGTCCAATGGGCTCTTTTTCTTTTGTTTCTGTGTTGCCGTTGGTGATCATCTGATTCAGCTAAGATGAGATCATTTGTTACACCTCAGAAGACAGCTTGCTAGCTTTTAAGACCAAATGGGGATATTTTTACTTCTTCCTTGGTGATGCAGATGCCCTTTATTTATTTCTTTGTCTTGTCTGATTGCTCTGGCCAGAACCTGTATCACAATGTTAAACAAAAGTGGTGACAGTGGGCATCCTTGTTTAGTTCCTGTTTTTAGGGGGATTTCCTGTAGTTTCTCTCCATTCAGGATGATATAGATGGTTGGCTTCACGTAGATGACCGTAATTGTATTGAGGAATTTCTCTTCTGTTCCAGTATTGCTGAGAGTTTTTTTTAACATGAATTGGTGTTGGACTTTATCGAATACCTTTTCTGTATCAGTTGACAAAATCAGGTGATTTTTATGTTCTATGTTGTTTATGTGGTTGATGACATTAATTGTTTTTCTGATGTTGAACCAGCCCTGTGTCCCTGGTGTGAATTGTACTTAATCATGAATTATTTTTTATATGTTTGTGAATTCTGTTGCCTAGGATTTTATTGAAGTTTTTTGTTTCCAGGTTCATGAGTGATATTGGTCTGTAAATTTTCTTTTTTTGTGGGATCTTTCCCTTGCTTTGGTATCAGGATTATGCTTTTATGAATATGGGAGAATTGTGTCCTTTTCTATGTTGTGGAATAGCCTCAGCAATATTGAAATTAACTCCTTTCTAAAAGTTTGGTAGAGTTCTCTGGTGAAGTTATCTGGGTCGGTACTTGTTTTGGTTGGTGTTTCTTTGATTAGTTTTTTTAATCTCTTCTTTTGCGATGGGTTTATTTAGTTATTCTACTTCTTGCGATAATTTGGGAAGCCTATGTGAATCTAGAAATTTGTCCTTTTTCTCTAGGTTTTCAAATCTGTTAGAGTACATGGTTTTGTAGTATTCTGTTATGATACTTTTGATTTCTATTGAGTCTGTTGTGCCATCTCCCATCTCGTTTCTTATTTGGGTTGTTTCCTGTCTTGTTTTTCTTTTGTAAGTGTAGCTAGTGATTTATCAATTTCGTTGATCTTTTAAAGAAAACACCTTTTGGTTTTGTTCATTCTTTCAGTTGTTTTTCTGTTCTCTGATTTGTTTAGTTCTGCTCTAATTTTTATTATCTGTTGTCTTCTGGTGCCCAGTAGCTTCTTTCGTTGTTCTCTTTCTCCTTGTTCAAGTTGTAGGATGATTTCTTTGGTTTAGAGCCTTTTCTTCACTGCGGATATGGGCAATTATAGACACAAATTGTCCTCTGAGCACTGCTTTTGCTGTGTCCCATAGGTTCTGGTAACAGGTGTTTTCATCTCATTTGATTCCATGAATTTCTTTATTGCATCTTTGATTTCTTTTATAACCCATGAATTTTTGACCAAGGTGTTATTTAGTTTCTGTGAGTTTGAGTTTCTACCCGTGGTTTTTCTGCTGTTAATTTCAGGTTTTATGGCTTTATGGTCTGAGAAGATGCTTTGCAGTAATTCAGTTGCTTAGATTTTGTTGAGAGTTGCTTTATGACCAAATACGTGGTCTGTTCTGGAGAATGTTCCATTTGCATTGGAAAAGAAGATGTACTTAGCTGTTGTTTGTTAAAAATTTGTGTGTATGTCGATGAGGTGTAGTCTGTTGATGTTGCAATAAGATCTTCTGTATCTTTGTTGAGCCTTTTTCTTGATGATCTCTTGACTACAGAATGTAGAGTGTTGAAGTCTCCTATTATTTTGGAGTGATCTATCTCATTTTTCAATGTTGACAGTGTTTGCTTGATGTATTTAGATGCTCTGGTATTGGGTGCTTAAAGCTTTAATATTATTATATCCTGTGTATGTATTGAACCTTTAAGCAATAACTTGTAATTATCATTTTCCACATTGGTGGGTTATACATTAAAGTCTGTTTTATCTGAGATTGTATTGCCACTCCTGATCTTTTTAGCATGTTGTTAGCTTTGTATGTATGTTTTTGTACTTCATCAGTTTGTTCATATCTTTAAGTCTGTGGTGTGTTTCTTGTAAGCAACACGTAGATAGATCATGTTTTTTGATCGAAGCTGTTACTCTCTGCCTCTTAATTGGAGCAAGCAATCCATTTACATTCAGTGTAATTACTGTTAGATGTTTGTTTAGTGGCGTCATTTTGGTGCCTTTATTTTTCTGTTGTTGATGTTTTCTTTGTTCCACTGAATATTTTCTTGTGGGTATTTTTTTCTTTGTGGGTTTTCTTTTTATCTTTTTCCATGTTGGTTTTGTGTCTGTTTAGACTCATATGTTTCCTGTTTACATAGCATTGTTAGTATGCTTTGCAGCTACCCAATTTTTCCCTCTTAATGCTCTAAATTTAAACCAGTCTTTAACTTCTGTGTATCTCCTTAACTTCCTCTCCATATTAAAGGGCTGTAACTAGTATAATATACCCCTGTTTATACTGTGATGATGTCATAGTTTACATGCTAAGATCTCTTCTTTACTCCTTTTAATATTTTAGCTTTCATTGCTAACTGAGTGAGACTCTGGATGCTGTGTCCTGCATTGCATCATTGAATATACATCTGATGTTACTGGTTTTTTAAACAAAGAGCTTCTTTTATTACTTCTTGTATTTTTTGTTTTGTTTTTGCAAAGTCTCTAAGCTTTTCTGTATGGCTGAATGTCTTAATTTCACTTTCATATTTCAGAGACAGGTTTTTAGGATATATAATTCCTTCAAGACTTTGTATGTGTCATCTCATTGCTTTCTTGCCAGCATAATTTCTGCCAAGAAGTCAGAGGAAAGCTTACAGGGCTTCCCTTTGTATGTTAGTTTTGCTGTAAGCCTAACTGCCTTTAAGAGCCTCTCTTCATGTTTCATTTTTTAAAGCTTCATTATAATATGTCTCTGTTTCTTTCTTTTGGCATCTACCTTTTGTGGAGTTTGATAACCATCTTGAATATTTATGTTCCCATTTTTCATATTGTCAGGAATGTTGTCTGTCAGCAACTCTTCAGCAGTTCTCTCTGTATTTTGTGCTATTCTTCCCTGTTCAGCAGTTCCTGTTATTTGTAGAGTATTCCCCTGGACAAGAGTGCCACATGCTTCTTAATGCATCCTCATTTTTCTTGTTTCTTTCATGCGATTCTCCCTAAAAGTGCTGGTGTCATTTGCGTTATTTTCAGTCTTGCTAATTCTGCATTCCATTTTCTGAGTCCTGCTCTTTTGATTTTGTGTTGAATTGTCTAACTCTGTAATTTTATTGTTGAGCTGCTGGATTTCAGATCATTGATATTCTAGGAGATCATATAGCATAGCTAATTTTTCATTTTCCTCTGCTGCACTTTGTTTAGTCTTTAGAAGGTTTCTATACATAATTCTTTGTATTCTACCTCAGATAGTTTAAAGGCTTCTTGATCTGGGTGATTTTTTGATTCTTTATTTTGGGGAATTTCTGGAGCTATGGTGGTCTGCCTCTTTGAATGGTTAGGTATCGATTGTTGTTTTTGTGCTGTTAAAATGCTGTACAGTTTCTCCATTGTTAGACCAATAGGAGCTGTGGCAATGCTCTAAGAAGGGAGTAAGGGCACTGGTAGACTTGGCTGCCAACTTCTGCTGTTTTCTCTAGATTCTGCTGAGTTATGTATAGTTTCTCTGGTACTAGAGATGCTGTCAAGCCCCAGGATGCTTCACTGCGTGGTGGCTGGTCACAGCTGGGTCTTCTGGTGTGGCAGGCCCTGCCTCCTGGCTAATAAAGATGGTGACCAACTTGGATCTACTCTCTGGTGTCATGCGAGTCAAGACTGAGGCAGAGCTCAGGGAAGGATGCCTCCGAAGTCGGCTGGAGAGTCTGCTGCATTCTCCAGATATGCTTATCTTAAAAAATCCTTTTCTGCTGAGTGTCATGCTGTCCAGTGGCAGCCAAATGCAGCCAGTCCTTTACATGTGGCTGGCCTTGCCTCTTGGCTAGGAAAGATGATGCCACACTTAAAGGAGTCTCTTGGTAGCCATGAGCAGATGCTATGATGTGGCTTAGTGAAGGGAGGTGGAAATGGCACCACCACACTTGACCACCAGTCACTGCTTTGTTTTCTAGATGCACGTATGTTGAAAGCTGATTTTCTGCTGAGAAAGGCATTCACCAGCAGCAGCTGATAGCAGCCAGGCCCTGAGTGGTGGCAGGCCCCACCTCATGACTGACAAAGTTGTCACCCTACTTATGGAGTCTGTCAGAAGCTCAAAGAAGGGAGCGATTGGGAAACCACCATACCCAGCTTCCAGCTGCCAGTACATACTCTGGTTATGATTTTGTTAGAACAGGTTTTCTGGTGGGAGAAGCACTATCTAGATAGGCACTATTGCTTAGCATGGGCTTTAACCCCAGCCAGGCCCTGAGGTGTGTATGACTCCACCTCTCAGCTGACGGAGATGGTATTTCACCTGAGCCACCTCTCCTGTAGTGAGATAGCAGTATCTGTGGCTCAGCTTGGAGGAGATAGGAAGAAGGGGCACTACAACACTCAGCCACAAGCTGTCACTACATTTCTGTGGGTATGATTGTCTTAAAAACAACTTTTTTGCTCGGAAAAAAATCACTGTCCAGATAAGCATTGTTGCTCATCACCTGAGTTAGCCCAAGCTGAGCCCTCAGTCATGGCTGACGCTGCCTCTCAGCTGAGCAACGTGGTATCCCACCTGAGCTGCCTCTCCTGCACTGAGTCAGCAGTAGCTATGGCGCAGCTGAGAGAAGAGAGCAGGGAGGGGCACCACCTCACTTGGCCACCAGCCATCACTACTTTCTGTAGGTACGATTGTCTTAAAGATAGCTTTTCTGCTAGAAGAAGCACTGTCCGAACAGGCATTGTTGCTCAGCATGCAAGTTCACCCCAGCCAAGCCCTCTGAGCTGACCAAGATGTGGTATCCTACCTGAGCCACCTCTCCTCCAGTGAGTCAGTGGTATCTATGGCACAGCTCAGAGAAGAGAGGGAGACGCACTGGCACCCTTAGTCGCTAGCCATTGCTAGATTCTCTAGATGTGATTGTCCCAAGCACAGCCTCTCTGCTGCAGGATACACTATTTACTTAAGGCACTGCAGCTCAGCACAGTAGCCAGTCCATGCCAGGTTCTCACTCTTGACAGGCCCAGTCCTAGTCTCCCAGTTAGCACAGCAGGTGTCCATACCTATAAGCCTCTCAGCTGCTGTGCCAGCAGAAGCAGGACTCATTGCACCACTGTTATGCCTCCAACAAGGTAGTTTCCTGTCTGACAAGGTAGTTTCCCCCCTTCCAGGTACCCAGTCTGATATGATTACCCTGTGCCTGATCTTGGGGCCCCCAGAGTGTACAAACTGGTCCACACAATTATTTTTCTAGGCCTTAGTTCTCAGAGGGAAGCAAGGAGGTGTGTGACAGTCTGCAACCTTGGCCCCGCCCACAGGTTATTTTCTGTGTTCTCTTCTTGAGGGTGGGGTCATGTCCTTGTTAAATTGGCTTGGTTAATTCCTCTAGCTCAGCCTGGCTCAGCCCAAAAGGGGTTCCATATGGGCAGGTGCCAAAGTCGGGGGTTGCTATTTCCTGAGACTAGGAAGTAGTGTCTCCTCTCTACCACTCTGCTGATTGGTGGTCCCCCATGTGGCCAATACCCTTTGCCCACTCCCCCATGCATCTTACAACTTGTAATTGCCTGCTCCAGCCTGAGCTCTTCCGAGGGAGAGTTCTCTGTTCCCGGTCCACTGATAATGAAGCTATGTGCCTGGCTCAGCAGAGTTGGGCCATTGATGCCATCACCTGCTCGTTTCAGGTATTTGGTGCAGCTTCTGGCCTTTTTTTTTTTAATTATGATTGAATGAAACTGTACATTACCATATCAATTTACATGCTGACCTATATGCAGCTTCCACTGCTCTCTCTGCATGGTGACAGCACACTCTTCTCTGCTCCTTACATGTCTTATCTTCCCAATAGTCTCCTATCTTCTCTGCTCCACCCATTCCCCTTCCTCCAGTATGAGGTCAACAGGACGACCTCCTATAGATGCCTAGAACCATAAAGTGCCCACACAATATGGTCCTTCTGTGTCACCAAGTCCAATCCACTGCTGTCCGAAAAGTTGAACTTCATGATTTATGCACAGGGGCAGCATCAGGGCCAGGGGCCGTGCCCCAAGGGGAACCCTGAAGTCCCTGGACCATCAATTGTGGTCTTTTAGTGGAGATCTCAGGGTGCACCATATATATACTTGTTTTACCAGTGAGATTCAACTTTGTAAGCTCCATTGTGGCTATCACTGGTGGTGACCAGGCATCATCTGGTTCTTCCAGTCCCAAGTTCATGTAGACATCCACTCACACAGGTCTCTCTGTCTTCTGGAATCTTTTTCCCCCATGTGATTATGGACCTTGATGATCATCTGTTCCTGCTAAGTTGGGACCATTTGCTGTACCCTCAGATGGCTGCTTTTAAGACCCCAGATGCCACTCACCAGTGTGGGGTGCAGAGAGTCCCGATTAGCAAAATGCTAGTTGTGCCATTTGGCCTCGACTTCCCCTGGGAACACAGTCCCCAGCCCCCAGCTGGGGGCCAGCTACTCTGTCCTTGCAATATTAGGTTAAGATGGGAGGAGTACACAAGTTGTGCTGAAGTGTCAATATTGATCTTCTTACTAATGTGTGCTGTCACCAATTTCACCCAACCAAATTTCTAGCAACTATCTAATCTAAACCTTTGCCCCTCGCCCTCCTGCCCTCTCCACCCTTGCAGCCATCAAAGAGTCTTTTCTGTTATGCATGAGTCTGCTTTTAAGTTCTTATTATAGAGGTCTCATACAGTATTTGTCCTTCTGTTGCTGACTACTTTCACTTAACATAATGTCCCTCAGTTGAAACCAGGTTAAGAGATGCTTCCTGCTATCATCATTGTTCTTTATCAGTGCACAGTGTTCCATTCAGTATACATACCATAGTTTACCTATCCATTCTTCTGTTGTTGGGCTTCTGGGTTGATCCATCTTTTTGCTGTTGTGGACTGTGCTGTGATGAACATTCATGTGCATGTGTTAGTTGGTGTGAATGGCCTTTGATTTTGTAGGATATATTCCAAGCAGTTGAATTACTGGGTCAAATGGGTATATCTCTATCCTTTTTTTTTCCAGTCCAAATCTATTTTTATTTTATTTTTAAGGTTTTTTTTTTTTTTTTTAATTATGACTGAGTGAAAATGTACATTCCCATATAAATGTACATGCCCACCTATATGCCGCTTCCACTGCTCTCCCTGCCCGGTGACAGCACATTATTCCTCTCTACTCCATACATGTCTCATCTGCCCAACAGTTTCCTTTCCCCTCCTTTCCACCAACTCACCTTACTCCAGCCAGAGGTCTGCAGGATGTTATCCTATAAATGCATAGAACCATAAAGTGCATCCAATATATGGTCACTCTGCATCACCAAGGGCAGCGTCAGGGCCAGGGGCCATGCAGTCAGGGGAACCCCAAAGCTGCTGGACCATCAACTGTGGTCTTTGAGTGGAGATCTCAGGTGCACCCCTATTTATTCTTGTGTAGCCAGTGAGACTCAGCTTTGTGAGCTCCATCGCAGCTGTCACAGGTGGTGGCTGGGCACCATCCATTTCTTCCAGTCCCAAGGTGATGTAGGGACCCACTCATGTGGGTCTCTCTGTCTTGTGGGTTGTCTTTCACCCGTGGTATTTTGGTCCTCAGAGAGCATCCATTCCTGCTGAGTTTGGACCATTTGCTGTCCCCTAAAAGCTAGGCAGCTTTTAAGACCTCGGATGCCACTCACCAATGTGGGGTGCAGAGAGCCCTCTTAGCAATATGCTAGTTGTGCCAATTGGCCTCGATTTCGCCTAAGAACATGGTCCCCTGCTCCCTGCCCCAGCTACTCTGACCTTGCAATACTAGCTTAAGATGGAAGGAGTATTCAAGTTATGTTGAAGTCCATTTAATATTCTGGATGAGGAGTCATTCTAAAATATGCAGTTAGTGATTTTGTTCTTCTGAGCCAAAGCCAAGAACTTCTTTCAATATTTCTTGTAGTTTTGGTTTGGTGTTTACAGTCTCTGAGTTTCTGTTTATCTGGGAATGTCTTAATTTCATTTTCATATTTAAAAGATAGTTTTGCAGGATATATAATTCTTGGTTTGAAGTTCTTCTTCAGGACTTTGAATGTGTCATGCCACTGTCTCCGTGCCAGCGTGGTTTCTGCTGAGAAATCTGATGAAAGCCTACAGGGTTTCCCTCTGAATGTTAGTTTTGCTTTGAGTCTTGCTGTCTTTAAGAGTTGCTGCTTATGTTTCATTTTGTTAAGCTTGATTATAACATGTCTTGGAGTCTTTCTTTTGAGATCTATATTGAGTGGTGTACGGTATGCCTCTGGGGTATCTATATTCTCTTTCTTCATTGATTTCTGGGAAGTTTTCTGTCAACAGCTCAGCAACGATACTTTCTCTGTTCTCAGGTGTCTCATCCTGTTCAGGGACTCCAATTAATCAAAGGTTGTTCCTCTTGATAGAGTTCCGCATGCTTCTTACTGCTTCTTCATTTTTCTTGTTTCTTTTTTCTGATTTTTCCTCATAGGCTCTAGCATCAGTAGTTCTGTCTTCCAAGTCATAAATTGTTTTTTCCATTTGTTCCATTAGTTTTTTTGGCTTTGAATGAAAGTTTCTATGTCTTTTTATTTTATTCTTGATCTGTTGGATTTCAGAGTACCGGTGTTCCATCAGATTGAACAGCTTGCTTAATTTTTCATTTTGTTATGCTGCATTTTGTATAAGGTCTAGAAGGGCTCTGTATATATTCCTTTTACATTCATCTTACAATGATTTGAGAAAAGTTTCTTCATCTGGAAAACTCCTTTGTTGTTTTGTTTGGTAGCCTTCTGAAGCCATGGGTGATTTCTTGTTTGCCACAAGTGTCTGTTGCTTTTTGGGTCCCATGTGAGTAAGTTGAGGGTGGGAGAGATACTATGAGGATGGACCACAGATGTTTCTCTAGCCAGCCAGCCAAGTGACGGCAATGTTTCTCTAGGCTGTCTTAAAATGTAAAACAAAAGATATCTGACCACTTCCAAAGTCTGTCAGGTTTTCAAGTGTAGAGGTCCCTCTTCCCACCTGGCAAAGTAAGCACCTCTATATCCAACCCCAGATGATATGAACTAGTTCAAAATACAGCAATGCTACTGCCCTGTTGGCCTCTGCTGACAGGGCCCAGCCTTAGGTGACACTGTGTAAACCACTGCTTTTCTGGTAGAAAAGCGCTCTCCTATGGGCAGGCTCTGGCTCCCAAGCTAAGAATTAGGTCCAGCTGTGGTCACCATATCTAAGATGGCACCCTCCACATGGTCGGCAGATAGAGGGGCTGAAGGTGCTGAGAGGTAGTGAGTCCTCAGCTTCTGTTGCCGGGCCCCCGCTGTAGGTGACACTGTATAAACTACTGCTTTTGTGTCAGAGAAGCACTGTCCTGTTTGTAGGCACTGGCTCCCAGGCTAAGAATTACGCCCTGCTAAAATCTCCGTATCCAACATGGCGTCCTGCACATAGGCAGTGTGGTTCTGTATGAACTGTGCTGTGGCAGAGATAAAAAGACAGGCCCAAAGTGCCTAGATTAACAGAGTCCTAAGCCTGGCTCTAAAAATGTGGCAATTTTGCCTGCCTGTCCCTCCAGCAGTGAGTCTGAATCTAGCCTCTAGGCAACACCCAGCTCCACCTGTTGGCCAAGGCAGAGGAGAAAAGATGTCAAAATGGTGCATTTACCTTCAGTCTGTGAGAGCCAGAGCTAGCCAGGAGCAGCAGTCAGCAAAAGGGAGGTTTTTCGTTCAGTGGTATGAAGTCCAATTTAACAGCCCTGTGCTGTGACCTGGGGGCTCACTAAGTGATCAGAAGGCTCCGTTTGATTGTCATTTCAGATCTTGGTTTCCAGAGGGATATAAGAAGATGTGTGCTTAGTCCTCCATCTTGACTCCACCCCATACTGATGTTTTTAAGGGAGCACCAGATTGCTTTCCAAAGAGGTTGCACCATTTTGCAATCCCACCAACAGTGTAGGAGAGTTTCAGTCTCTCCACAGCCTCTCCAGCACTTAGTGTTTTGTGGATCATGGCCAACCGTGTTGGGGTGAGAGGGTATCTCATTGTCGTTTTGATTTGAATTTCTTTAATAGCTGATGATCGTGAGCATGTCCGCATGTGTTTTTTGGCTGCCTGGATCTCCTCTTTAGTGAAATGTCTGTCCATCTCCTTTGCCCATCACTTAATTGGATGATTTATCGTCTTCTTATTGATATTTTGTAGTACCTTATAGATTATGGAGTTCAGGCATTGGTCTGACATAGAGTTGCCAAATATTTTTTCCCATTCTGTAGGTGGCCTTTTAATTCCATTAATAAAGTCTTTGGGTGAGGAAAAGTGATTGATTCGTAGTAGTTCCCATTTATCTATTTTCTTTTCTGTTGTTTGTGGTTTGTTTGACAGATTTTGAAGTCTGTCTGTGTTGTATACTAAACCTTCCATTGTTCCTATGTTTTCTTAGATGAACTTTATCGTTTTAGATTCAATATTTAGGTCTTTTATTGAGTTTGAGTTGGTTTTTGTATAAGGTGTATGATACGGTTCTTGTTTTAATTTAGTGCAGATGAACATCCAGTTTTGCCAGCACCATTTGTTGAAGAGATTGTTTTTATCCCAGTTTAATGTCTGAGGGCCTTTGTCGAATATCAACTGTTCATAGGCAGATAGCGTCATCTTTAGTGTCTCAGTTCTGTTCCACCCATCTATCTGTCTGTTTTTGTACTAGTACCAGGCTGTTTTGACTACTGCAGCAGTGTAATATATTCTAAGATCGGGTAATGAGAGGCCTCCCAGTGTGTTCTTCTTCTTTAATAATGCTTTGTTTATGTGCAGCTTCTTCCCTTTCTAGACAAAGTCGGTAATTTTTTCCTCCATCTGATTAAAAAATGTCACTGGAACTTGCACTGGGACTGCATTATGTAAGTAGATTACTTTGGGTAAAATAAACGGTTTCACAATGTTAAGTCTACCTATCCATGAACAGGATAGGTTTCTCCATTTGTGTAAGTCTCTCTTAGTTTCTTGTAGTAAGAAATTGTAGTTCTCTTTGTAAAAGTCTGTTATTTCTCTGGTTAGATTTATTTCTAGGTACTTTGTTTTCTTAGGGACTATAGTAAATGGTATTAACTTGGTGATTTCTTCCTTAATAATCTCATTGTTGGTATAAAGGAATCCTACTGATTTAGTTACGTTTATCTTGTATCCTGAGACTTTGCCAAAGTCTTCTATCAGTTTTAGTAGTTTCTGTATGGATTCTTTGGGATTCTCTGCATATACTCTCATATCACCAGCAAACAGGGAGATTTTGACTTCTTCTTTGCCGGTGTAGATGTCCTTTATTCCTTGGTCTTGTCTAATTGCTCTGGTTAGAACTTCTAGTATAGTGTTGAATAGGAGAGTTGAGAGTGGGCGTCCTTGTCTAGTTCCCACTCTCAAGGGGAATTGTTTCAGTCTGTCTCCATTCAGGATGATGTAGGCAGTTGGCTTTGTTTAAGTGGCCCTTATTGCATTGAGGAATTGGCCATCTATTCCTATTCTGCTCAGAGTTTTTAGCACAAATCGGTGTTGGACTTTATCAAATGTATTTTCTGCATCAATAGACAAGATCAGGTGATTCTTGTCTTTTGTGATATTTATGTGGTTGATCACATTAATTGTTCTTGTGATGCTGAAACTAGCCTTGCATCCCTGGTATGAATCCCACTTGGTCATGATGGATTATTTTTTTGGATATGTTGTATTCTATTGGCAAGAATTTTGTTGAAGATTTTTGCATCTAGACTCATGAGTGATATCGGTCTGTAGTTCTCCTTTTTTGTTGGGTCTTTCCCGGGCTTTGGTATCATTGTTATGCTGGTTTCATAGAATGAATTTAGGAGTATTCCATCCCTTTCTATACTGTGAAATAGGCTCAGTAGTATTGGAGTTAACTCTTCTCTAAGAGCTTGGCAGAACTCTGCAGTGAAGCCATCTGGGTCTGGGCTTTTTTTTTGGTTGGCAGTTTTTCGATGACTTTTTCAATCTCTTCCTTTGTGATGGGTTTATTAAGTTCTTCTGCTTCATGTTGTGATAATTTGGGTAGGTGATATAAATGAAGGAATTTGTCCGTTTCCTCTAGGTTTTCAAATTTCTTCATAGTATTCAGCTACAATATTTTTGATTTCTCCTGGGTCTGTTGTGACTACTCTCCTCTGATTTCTTATTTGGGTTATTTGTTTCCTTTCCTGTTTTTCTTTAGTAAGGTTAGACAGTGGTTTGTCAATTTTTTAAATCTTTTCAAAAAACCAGCTTTTGAGCTTTTCAATTTTTTCAATTGTTTTTCTATTCTCTAATTCATTTAGTTCTGCTCTGATCTTTATGATCTGTTTTCTTGTGATGCCTGCGGGGTTCTTCTGTTTTTCTCTTTCTGCTAGTTTAAGCTGTAGGGTCAGTTGTTTGGTTTGGTTTGTTCCTTCCGGATGTGTGCATTTATGGAGATAAACTGACCTCTCAGCACTTCTTTGGCTGTATCCTGTGGGTTCTTGTAGGAAGTGTTTTCGTTCTCGTTGTAATCCATAAATTTCTTTATATTTCATCCTTGATTTCTTTTATAACCCATGATTTTTTGAGCAAGGTATTGTTCAGTTTCCATGAGTTCCGCTTTCTATCTGTTTTTTCTGCTATTGATTTCAACTTTTGTAGCTTTATGATCTGAGAGATGCTTTGCATTAAGTCAGTGGTAAGGATTTTGTTGAGAATTCCTTTATGTCCTAATACATGGTCTATTCTGGGGAATGTTCTGTGTGTGCTGGAGAAGAAGATATAGTTGTCTGCTGATGGATGGAAAGTTCTGTATATGTCAGTGAGATCTAATTGGTTAATTGTGGCAATAAGGTTTTCTGTGTCTTTACTGAGCTTTTTTCTAGATTACCTGTCCAATAGTGAGAGTGGAATGTTGAAGTCTGTTACTATTATTGTTGAGTGATCTATCTCCTTTTGCAGTGTAGTCAGTGTTTTTTGCACGTATTTAGGGGCTGTAATATTAGGTGCCTAAATATTTAATGTTGTTGAATCCTGCTTGTGTATTGAACCTTTCAGCAATAGTGTCCATCCTTATCCATGATGGTGGGTTTTACATTAAAATCGATTTTATCTGAGATTAGAATTGCCACCCCCACTTTCTTTGTTCATTGTTAGCTTGATATATATTCTTCCATCCTTTGATTTTCTGCTTGTTCATATCTTTAAGTCTACAGTGAGTTTCTTGTAGGCTACATATAGGTGGGTCATGTCTTTTGATCCAAGATGTCACTCGATGTCTCTTTATTGGAGCATTCAGTCCATTCACATTCTTGTGTAATTATTGATAGGTATGTGTTCAGTGCTGCCATTGTGGATTTGTTTATTTTTGTGTTGATATTTTCTCTGTTGTTTGTAGTAACCTGTTCTGCGACTTTCTTTGTTTGTTGATTTTTCACCTTTTTCCGGGTTGGTTTTGTGGTTGTTGAAACTCCTGTATTACATTTCTTGATATGGTATGTAGCTTCTTTATTGTGCTTTATGGCTGCCTCTATGATCTCGCTTAATAAGCTATATGTAAACCCAATTTTGACTGCTACCAGTCTTGTCAACTTCCTCTCCACCTAGAAGGACTGTAACGACTGTAGTACATCTGTCTTTTTAATAGATGATATCATAGTTTACATGATATGATCACTGTAACGTTTCTTTCACTATTATAGCTTTGATTGTATTTGGAGCCTTCTCTAACTGAATAGGATTCTGGATTATGTGTCCTTCTAAAATACAAAGTTAGCGGTTTTGTTCTTCCAAGTCAAGAGATTCTTTCAGTGTTTCTTGTAGCTGGTTTGGTTTTTATAAAGTCTCTGAGTTTCTGTCTTAATTTCATTTTCATATTTGAAAGATAGCTTACAGGATATATAATTCTTCGTTGGAAGTTCTCCTCCTTCAAGGTTTTGAATGTGTTATGCCAGTGTCTCCGTGCCAGCATCGTTTCTGCTGAGAAATCTGATGACAGCCTACAGGGTTTCCCTCTGAATGTTAGCTTTGCTTTGAGTCTTGCTGCCTTTAAGAGTTTCTGCTTATGTTTCGTTTTGTTGAGCTTGATTATAATATGTCTTGGAGTCTTTCTATTGAGATCTATATTGAGTGGTGTTCCATACGTATCTTGGATATGTATATTCTCTTCTTTCATAATTTCTGGGAAGTTTTCTATCAGCAGCTCAGCCACAGTACTGTCTGTGTTCTCAGGTGTTTCGTCCTGTTCAGCAACTCCAATTAATTGTAGACTGTTCTTCTTAATAGAGTCCCACATGCTTCTTAGTGCCTCTTCATTTTTCTTGTTTCTTTTTTTGATTTCTCCTCATAGATGCTGGAGTCAATGGTTCTATCTTCCAAATCAGATATTCTCTTTTCTATTTGTTCCATTCTGTTTTCTTGGCTTTGAATGGAAATTTCTATGTCTTTGATTTTGTTGTTGATCTCTTGGATTTCAGAGTACTGATGTTCCGTCAGATCGAACGGCTTGCTTAATTTTTCATGTTGCTCTGCTGCATTTTGTATAAGGTCTAGTAGGGCTCTGTATATAATCTATTTGTATTCACGTTCTGATAGTTTCAGAAAACCTTCTTCATCTGGGTAGTTCTGTGATGCTGTGATGTGTAGTAGTGATGCTGTGAAGATGGACCACAGTTGTTTCTCTAGGCCATCTTAAAATGAGAAATAAAAAGTATTCGACAACTTTCAAAGTCAGTCATGTTTTCAGGTGTGTATGTCCCTCTTCTATGTCTTTGACTCTACAGTAATGGGTTTAGTTTTCGGTTTTTTTGTGTGTGCTGTGTATGTTATTTTAATGAGGCAGGATTAGTGTAGGGTATATTTTGAATTTTTCTCCTTTCAAATATAAAAGTGATTAATCCAGGAAGCTTGAAAGCAGAGATGATTAAACATAGATTCCAAGCAAAGTGAGGACCCCCAACGAACTGGGAAACAAGTGAAGAGACAAGGACCTTCCCCCAGAGATGACAGAGAGAAAGCCTTCCATTAGAGTTGGCACCCTAGATTTAGACCTCCTAAAATGAGTCGGATCTGACTCGACAGCACTTGGCTGGCAAACTGTGAGAAAATAAATTTGTGTTTAAGCCACCCACTTGTAGCATTTCTGTTATAGTAGCACCAAGTTACTAAGACAGAATTTGGTAAAGAACGAGTGGGGTACTTCTCCAACAGATAGCTAAACCGTGAAAGTGGTTTTGGAATTGGGTAATGAGTAGAAGCTGTAAGAGTTTTAAGGTGCCTAGTAGTAAAAGCTAGGATTACCTTGAAGAGTAGGGGTTCAGAAGAGGTGAGCTATAGAGAAAGGCTTTACCATGTTGTTTTCGTTAGTTGCCGTCAAGTGAGTTCTGACTCATAGTGACCCTATATGACAGGAAGAACTCTTCCATGGGGTTTCCAAAAAGTGGCTGGTGGATTTTAACTACTGAGCTCTTAACCGCTGCACCATGAGGGCTCTTTTTTCGTCTTAGAAAACACGTATGGTGCCAGCAGCAGAATGTTGCCAGAAATGTGGACGTTAAATGTGCTTCTGATGAGGCTTTGAAAGAAAATAATGAACATATAATTGGACACTGGAGCAAGGGTGTACTGATAAAGAACTTGTTTCAGTTATGTTCAAATATTTAGTGGAAGGTAGAACTTGTAAGCAATAAACTTGAATATTTGACCAAGGAGATTTCTAAGCAATATCTCAAAGTGGCTGAATGGCTTCTCCTTGGCAATTATAGCAAAATGTGAAAGAAAAAGGATGTACTTGAAAATGAACTGTACACAATGAAAATGAAACTTAGATTTGGAAAATTCTGATGTACAAACTACAAACATATGTTTACCAAGGACATGGCTATGTGGTCTTTTTGTAAAGAAATTAAGCCTGTGACTAATGGTTCTAACCAACTACCACAGCAGAAAACTCATCACTTTAGACCAGAGGGGACAGAGAAAGAATGAAAAGAAAAAGCTGTCTGCCTCTTGGAATTCTATAGGCAGGAAGCAGGCCAAATGCGCTACGCCTGTTATCCTTCAAGAAAAGGACCATCTCTGGACTAGCTCTCAGATTAGCAAAATTGCTGCAAGGAGCATGGGGAGAGGAACCTTCGTAGGTTCGAGGGTGCAGCCATGGTCTTCTGAGTCTCAAAGCATGGGGCCACAGCCTCCTGGGTTTCAAATCACAGTCTTCTTCAACTCACTTCTGGAGTGTGGGGCTATTGTCAAGGTGTACCAGGGGATGAGGTCACCACAAAAAGCTGAAGAGGCAGAACTGCCATACTCAGTGAGTGGAAGAACGGAGACTACCAGGGTCAAAATCAAAATTCAGTTGGACTAGGAGGATGGGAGCCAAGTTGCTATCCCACTGGGCCTGTAAGGCAGAGCCCAAGACTATGGGCCCTCCACTCAGAATCTAGAGTGTATTGCCCACACTTAGAATCTGGAGGGCAACATCATTGCCCAGACATTTTTAGAGAACAGAAGATAGTTTTCAAGGCTTGAGAGCTAATGTAAGTTGTTTTGCTAGGGTTTAGAAGTAACTTGGTGCCTGTTCTCCTTTCTTTCCTTTCAGTTTCTCCTAGCTGTAATCAAAATGGCTACCTTGTACCTGTTCCACCATTGTACTTTGGGAACAGATAAATTGTAGTTTAGATTTCATAGGTTCACAGATGGAGAATAATTTTGCCTGAGAATGGAATAAGCTTAATGTCTCACTTATATTGATTTAGGTGATTCAGAAGATAAGACTTGGACTTAGAGTTGATTGAAGACTTTGAGGATGCTATGATGGAGAGAATATGATTTACATGTGGCAAGGACATGCATTTTTAGGTACCCAAGGGTGGGATATTATGAATTGAGTTGTGTACCCCCAAAATATGTGTTGTAAATCCTAACCTTTGTGCCTGTGGTTGTAATCCCATTTGGGAATGCATTGTCTGTGTTGTGTTAATGAGGATTATTGTAGCGTGTATCTTGAGTCAGTATTTTCTGAGATGTGAAAGTGATTAAACAAGCAAGCTAAGAGGCAGAAATAGGGGAGGAAAAATGTTAAGCCATGGGAAGTTTGCCCAGGAGCAGAAGTTAAAAACAGACAAGGGCCTTCATCCATAGCTAACAGAGAGAGAACAACTTCCCTTAGAGCCAGCACTTTGAATTCAGACCTCTGGCCTCTTTAGTTTAGCTGTGAGAAAATAAGTTGGTTTGCTGAAGCCACCTATTTGTAATATTCTGTTACTGAAGTGCTGGACAAGTAAGACTCTTCCCAAATCCTAAATCTAGGATCCTCTTTTCAGCTCTGTTCTTTTTGTCCCTAGTTCACATTCCCAGTGGTGCACTAGCCCCTCTGCTGTCCAGTGCTTGCTGTTCTGGCTTCCAGCGTATCCTAGAGGGTCTTTCTGTATTCCAGTTCCTTCCTTTTTCACCCCCTCATTCTGTAAATGTTGGAGATTTAGTTGTTATAATTAATTCACTGACAGTTAACTTTGTGTGTCTTCCTTTAGCTGAGTGTTTTAGTATTTTATCCTTTACCACTCTCCTCTTAGCTCTGTTGCTTTGATGAGAATTTGATGTTTTCTGCCTGTGAATACTATCCTGGTATATTGTAGAGAGGGTGAGAAAAATCCCAAGTTCTCGTTTCTGTAGACACCATAAGCAGTGTTTCTTCTTTTAATTACCAGACATGTTTTTACCATGATTTTTCTTACTACTTACCTTGCCTCTTCTGACTTCTGGAAACAAGATCTCTACAGTAGATTTCAGAGGCTTTTTTCAGTCTTGGGAGATGCTCCCAGCCATGGTCCCAGAGTCTGACCTTGATCTTCGTCTTGCACACACCTGCTCTTGTTTCCCGAAGCCCCGTGCTGATGCAAGGAGAAGTTTCGGGAGGACAAGGCAGTCTCTCCTCTGCTTCCAGGATAGGCACCCTGGTGGGTCTGAGACATCCACCAGTTTTCACAATTCACCTGTGTCCATGACACTGGCTCTTCATCATGCATGGGAGATCATCTTCCATTTATCGCCCCCAACATGTTGTGAGTACGTGTGCATACCTGCATGCTGCCTCTAGCTGAGGATACTACAGAGGATAAGCCCTGAGCCTGGGGACATGGGTGCAGCCCTCATTCTCATGCTTTCTGGTGACTACCTCTGTGTGGGGGATTTGTGCATATGTATTTTCACACTTTCCATTTTGAAATTGCTCGGTGTTGCATATAGAGAAGAAATTCTCTAATCAAGTTGCTGGCTTTGTTTTTGGGTGGCTATCTCTGAAAGATGGGTTTTAGATTAAAAAAAAAACCATGTTTCCTTCTTTCTGTCCCATTTTTAACAGCAGGGCCAAAATATATAAGTAAGTGTACAAGTCCCTGCCTCCCCAATTTAATTTGTGAAGTACAGCTTCAGTGTCATAATTCATTTTTTTTTTCCTTTTCCTTTTTGTAAAGGTGTTTATGTTACACACTCATCCCATGGATTGTCTCTCCCTCCTTCCATTGCAAGTGCCTGCAGAGTTTACCATGTTGAGCTTTGGTGCTTTTCGATGCCTGAGTCTCATGTGTCTGCGTAACATCCAACTCCTAATCCCCCTTAGAACTTTCCAGATCACACAGTCATCCCTTCTGTTCTTCTTAGATCTGTGCACCAGAGTCTGAGCTATAACTCTTCCTGCCCTTACAAGGAGACTTGGTGGCACAGTGGTTAAGAGCTGTGGCTGCTAGACAAATGGTCAGCACTTCGCCTCCACAAGCTGCCCCTTGGAAATCCCATGGGACAGTTACACTCTGCCCTATAGGGTCGTTATGAGTAGGAGGAATTTTTTTTTTTTTTTTTTTACCCCTACAGACGTATTCTGCTCACTCAGAGGATCTCACAAGAATATCTCACAACTGTCTTTAGGGTGTGAGGAGTGACAGGGAGAAGAGTAGAATTGCTAAAATATACTGAGGTCAGAAATTCTGAGTCCTGAATCTTTTTGTCTAACCTTCCTGGTCTTTCAGAGATTTCGTTTCTTTGTTTTTTTAAAAATGATAAGTGTAACACAATACTCAAGATGAACAAGGGGATGGGGAAATTCTATTCATTTTGGATTTAGCTGATCCTCAGAGAGAATCATTTGAAAATGCATGTGATCCTATTCTTTAATAGACCTTGTATTTTTAATAACTTTTTATCCAAATGCCAGTTCTCCTCTGTCTCTACTAGCAGTCCCTTTCAGAATGTCAGCTTTGTATGGTCTGCCCGAAGCCCTGTCCTAGGGCTGAATGTCCTGGTCCTTAGGCAGATGTAAGTCTGCCTGCCCCACACCCCACAACCACCGCCCAAGGCAGCACACAGAGCACATCCCTCCAAGCCTGGTGCTTTTTTTGACTAGTAGAAGTAGCCAGTTGATAAAACATGTTCATGCCTTATCACTGTGGAAACAACAGGTAGGAAATATTATAAATGCCCATCAGCCAGGAAGTGGAGTCACCATGGTTTTCTACCACTGCACTGGGTGTTTCTCAAAAGCAGACTTGTACAACTGTAAAGACCCTTGTTTTGCATGGTAGACATTTCAAAAGGCACAGGAGTGACTGTGTGCCCTTATGTGTAGTGCCCAGGATTCTGATATCAGGAAATCTAGATGGGTACATGACCATCAGCTTCCAGCTGAAGGGACTGAAAGTGGCTCCCTTATTCTGCCCAAGGGCCAGAAAGAGGCTTCACATCCATGAAGCCATCGCAAGTATAAAGACAGAAGACTGCAAGAGGAAGAAGAGCTGGCTCAGGTCTTTTCTGGTCCACGGCATATTATTCATGCCCCTACACCTCACTCAACCTCTGACCAAGTCATCATGAGACCAGTTCATGTTGGAATGCATTAATCCCCAGGGCCTAGAAGACCTGTTCCTAGCCTTGACCCTGCAGGAGTGTACATCACTCCGTTTTACTGTGAGATGCCCTTGGAGGGCTTCATTATTATGCTTCACCTTGTTGTTACAGTCACTGTCTCAATCCATCTCCACCAGGATCCTCCTCTATTTTTACTTTATCAAGCATGATGTCCTTCTTCAAGGGCTGGTCCCTCCTGTGCTGGATAATGCATTTAGCAATCCTGTAAACTCACCTGGCTCTTGTATTTATGAAAATATATTGTATGTTGTATTTGTTAGCAATTATTACATAACAAACATCCCTCAAGCTTAACAGGTTAAACAAGGAAGCTACTTAAAGTATTTATCTCACAATTCCCTGGGTTGAGTGGGTACTTTGCAGATGCAGTCCGGCCTCCATGGGTTTTGACTGGGTTTTCTCAGTCCTCTGTGGTCAGCTGGAGTGTTGGCTTTTGGCAGGCTCAACCGGAACAGCTTGGATGGCACAATTTGGCTCTCTTCTACTGTTTCTAATACCCCAGCTGGCTAGCCTGGGCTCACATTCATGCTGGTAGCAATGACATGTTGTCATGGTTTGAATTGTTTCCCCCCAAAAATGTGTGCAGCCATGTGGCTGGGATATGGTTCCCAGTATCTTGGAAATGTCCTCCATTGTGTGGTTTTGCTAACCTGTATGTTAAAGGATTAGGGTGGGGCTGTCAATTCCTGCTGTGGGGGGAGTTTCCCTGGAGTATGGCTTGCCCCACCCTTAATGCTTTTAGCTTGCAAGGAATAAAAGGAAAAAGAACCAAGGACAATTTGAGAACCTCGCTACCATGAAGCAAGCAGCACTGGGAGCAGAGCGTGTCGTTCAGACCAGAGGTTCTTGCGTTAGGACACTCCCTGGACAAAGACTGATGCAATACCGGACTTTCCTCCAGAGCCGACAAAGGGAAAGTCTTCCCCTGGAGCGGACACCCTGAATATGGACTTGCAACCTACCGGACTGTGTAAGAATAAATCTTTCTTTGTTAAAGCCATCCACTCTGTGGTATTTCTGTTAGAGCAGCCCTAGCTGACTAAAACACATGTCCACATGCTTCTTCAGGCCTCTGTGTGCACCTGACTTGCAGAGGTCCTATGGTCCAAGGGCAATGACATGGCCATGTCCCTTGTTAATGTGAGAGGGCCCTTCTGTGAGTGTGAACATGGGGATACATGGAGTCTTCTGGGGCATACTTTAGTCTTAACAGGAGAAGGTTAAAAGAGGAAATTGTCTCTATGTTTATCCTCCTCAGAATTGGTGTTCACCAAACCAAAAGTAGGCATTGCAAATGCAAATTGTAGAGGGTGGTTTTTTTCAGAATGACCTTTCGATGTTCTGCCTCTTGGCCAAGACTCAGACTGGTGTAGGGCTGGCTGCCTCCCTGGGAGCTGTTTCTGCTGGCAGAGGCCTCCCTGTGGACGAGGGGTGCCTTAGTCTCTGAGATACACCTGGAGTGCTTCATTGTGATGCTTCAGCTCGTTGTTGCAATCGCTGTCTCAACCATCTCCACAAGGATCGCTCTCTACTTTTACTTTACCAAGCATGATGTTCTTCTTCAAGAGCTGGTCCCTCCTGATGACATGTCCGAAGTAAGAAGACAGACAATTAAGTTGACAAACTTATTCTAGAAAAAGTACTGCATATCTCATTGCTGAAGATCACTACAGTCACCTTTGAAGTACTCCTCTTGGAAAGCTGTGCACTGATGCCAGCACCTAGTCCACCCTTCAAAGCAATTGTGGAACTCTTTTCCTGGAATGGCCATCAGAGCTGTCATCGTGTTACCCTTGATGTCCTGAATGTCATATTCAAAATGTCTTCCTGTCAATATTTCCTTTATCTTCAGGTAAAGAAAAAAGTCATTGGGGGCCAGATCAAGTGAGTAGGGAGATTGTTCCGACACAGTTATTTATTTATTGGCTAAAAATTCCCTCTTAGACAGCTATACAGTTAAGTTCGTGAACTTGCCACTGTGCCACCATGAGCAATGGCCATTCCAGAAAGAGTTCCAAAATTGCCTGAAGGGTGGACTAGGTGCTGGCATCTGTGCATAGTTTTCCAAGGGGAGGACTTTCAAGATGACCTTAGTGATATTCAGCAATAAGTTGTTATGTAGCACTTAGAACAATTAAGTTCATTGACTTAATTATTGGAGCTCTTACGTGAGACGAAGTATCACTTACCCTTGCTTTCAGTGAGCACCCTGACTGTGCTTCTTCTGAGAAAAAATTGTTAGCTCTTCTGGAAGTTCATAGTATATTCAGTATTCTTCACTAACAGGATAGTTCAAAGGCCTAAGTTCTTGTTTGGTCTTCTCATTCATTGTCAGAGCTTTTGCGTGCATATAAGACAGTTGAAAACACCGTGACCTGGCTCAGTTACACCTAGTCCTCAAGTGGTATCTCTGCTTTTTAACACTTTAAAGAGATCTATTACAGTAGTTTCATTAAATAGGAACTGAAAATTGTATAAACTTCAGGCTCAGTGAAACTAGGATCTACAGGAGTTCCCTAGGTGATGAAGTTGGCAGAGGGAGAATTTCAGGCAATTCCATGTGGCTGGAAGCTAGGGTGGCTGGTTTTGCCTAATAGGGTGGGTTGAGTTGTTGACAGAGGACACAAGTAGCAAAAATTTAGGTTGCAGCTTTATCTTGAAGGGTCAGCCATCATTCTGCAGCGCTGGAAAGATCCACTGTGTTTTGAAGTAAAGTCGTTAGAGGGAAATTCTGGTAGGGAGCTGAGAAAGCATTTGGAGAAGAAGCAGATTAAACCTCTGAGAACTAATTAAATGCTTACTGCTGCCCCAAGGAGCACTGTGAGGAGGGTCTGGATGGTGAACATTCTGGTGAACATGGAGAATGGGATGTATCTTTATGGGACATTTCAAAGGTAGACTTGATAGAACTGACCTACTAATCGAGTGGGTTAAGGGAAAGGGTTGTGGGTAATTCTTACGGTGTTTAGTGTCAGAGACTACATAGATAGTAATGCCTTAGTAGGATTTTGTAAACAGTAGTTTGATCCTTGTTGGTCACCATGGTTAACAGTGGAAGCCAGCTACAACTGCTTATGTAAATGTCAGCAGTTCAAACCCACCAGCCCCTTGAAAAGGTTATGAGACATTGCTACTCTGTCCTATAGGATTGCTGTGAGGCAGAATCGACGCAGTGGCAGTGGGTTTATTTGGTTGGTTGGTTTGGTATCAGAAGTTTATCTTTGAACAGAGTGAAATCTTTTAGGTTTAACCAGTTGCCATTGAGTCAATTCCAACTCATGGTGACCCCAGGTGTATCAGGCAGCACAGTGCTCCATAGGTTCTTTAATGGCTGAGTCTTTGGAAGTAGACCAATAGACCATTCTTTTGGGGCACCTGTGAGTGGACTTGAACCACCATCCTTTTGGTTCGCAGCTGAGTACGTTAACTGTTTGCGCCACTCAGGGACTCCAGGTTTGTTGTTGCCGTGTGCAGTCAAGTAGATTCTGACTCATAGTAAGCCAATAGGACAGGAGTTCAACTGCCCCATCGGGTTTCCAAGGAGTACCTGATAGATTCAAACTGCCAATCTTTTGGTTATGAGCCTGAGCTCGTAACCACTTCACAGTCAGGACTCAGAGTTAGCTTATTGGTCATATGCAGGCTAATGCTTGCTTTTTTAGCATTAGTTGGAAGTTGTGAACTGCTAAAATTTCTCATTGTTTTATTTTTCTTGTTAACCCTTCCCCAGATCAAAGGATAGTTGATGAAAACCAAAGTATTCATTGTGTTAGCTTTACGCATTTCTGACCACATGTTTTTGAGGGGATTTCCTTGAGCCCCTCCTTTATGGAATTCACCATTTTCTTTCTTGGATAACTGTTTATGTTTGTGCCTTCTTCCTTATGAAATAGCTAAATTCCTGAAGACAGCTTGTAATTCTTGTTTATTTTTTGGATGTTCTGAGGCTTTGAATCGATGGCAGTAGTATTCAGTAAGTAACTGTACAATGAATGAATGAATGAACAAATGAATGAATGAATGAATGACTAGGAAGTTGAAAGCACTGACCAAAAAATGAATTTGAGAAAGCATATGGTTCATTTATTTGTATTATTCTTTATCAGCTACCATTGGAAGTTGGCTCTTAAGAATATAAGAGTGTAACCCCAGAAGGGCATACACTTTCTGTAGATTAACTGAAGCCTACTTCCGTCGAGTGGGATCTGACTCATGGAGACTCTAGAGGCCAGAGTAGAACTGGCAGTCCTAGAGTATTCAAAGAGTGCCTGGTGGATTTGAACTGCTGACGTCTTGGTTAACAGTGGTAGGACTTAACCCACTACACCACCGGGGTTTCAGGATTAACTGAAAGTCAGTAGAAATCAAGGGTCTGATTTGAGGAGCATGTGAGTGGCTTCAAATGGAAATCTCAGAAGTGGTATTGACCTGTGGATTCTCTGTGACTTCTGAGAAAGGAGGAGGTTGGGATAACTTAGGTAGTGTTACCTGCTTATGTTTTGTTCTCTGTGAGCTGTCAGGTCATGTGTAATGACTGGCCCGACGATGAATAAGTCTCAGACCCAATGTAGGCAGTAGGACAATCTCATATTCAGTAATGTGATGGCTGAAACACACCCTTTTCTGACAAAAGACCTTCATTGTTCAAAGTACAGTATACGTGTCTGCTCCGCGGAATATGCTGTACCCACCTCTATTTTTAAAAGCCCGTGACGATGCAGTCCTTTAACAGTGCTGCCTCCTAGGACCATTTTTTCTTGGAAATAAGAAGGGAGATGTTTCAGAGGTCATGGGGGTCAGATTTGTTTCTAAACTTTTTTTCTTCAAGAAAAATACAAAAGCACACACTTCATTTTTCTTGGAACTTTGATGCAGCTCATCATTTTATTTCTCTTTATTCCATTCACTTGAGCATAGAAATTGTTGCTATTTAGGGTTCTTGTAGGTGAGCTCTTAAGCTGCCATCTTGAGAATTCTGTGGGAGCATGTTCTTGTCCTTGTCACCTTGTTTGTAAAGATGTCCTCACCAGCATATGTTTTCCTTTAAAATATGTGTGTACATATGCTTTCATTTGTGTACTTTAATTATCATGATTTAAAAAATACTTTATTTAGGGGCATTAAGAGAGAGAACATGCATGAATAAGTATACTAACAATGGAGCAAAAGTGAATGAAAGTGTGGAGAGAAGAGAGAGGAGAGAAGAAGGGCCTTATGGTGGGAGAAAACTGTGTAATGACAAGGGTGCACTCAAGTTTTGGTGTCAAGGACGGATACCATTGCAGCAGTGTTGTGTTGTTGTTAGCTGCCATCAAGTCAGCCCCTGACTCATGGAGATCCTGTGCATAATGGAATAAAACAGTGTCTAGTCTTGTTCCATCCCCGTGATTGGTTGTAAATTGGACTGCTGCGATCCATTGGGTTTTCCCCGGCTGACCTTTTGGAAGGCAAACTGCAGGTCTTTCTTCCTACTCCATCTTCGTTTAGATGCTCTGCTGAAGCTTGTTCAGCATCAGCAACACGGAAGCCTCCAGTGATGGACAAGTAGTGGCTGTGCTTGAGGTGCCTTTGCTGGGAATTGAACCTAGGTCTCTCACACTGAAGGTGACGTTTCTACTACTGAATCACTCGTGGCTCCTGTTTAGGGAGTGGGAAGTGTATACAGCTTGAGCACAGACTCCTAGACAGAAGGTTTGGGGTTAGGCTGTGAGAGTGAGGCTGTGCCAGCTTTGGCTGGAGTTGAGGACAGCAGGAGAAAAGGGTGAGTGCATGGTGTTGGCAGTGACCAATGCCAGGCTTTGAAGTTGGCTGTGCAGGGGCTACAGGGCACTGTTGGCCTGTGTGTGTTCTGTTGCCTGCACAGAAGCCTGGCTGCCAGGATGAGTGGAGTTGAGGTCCAGCTTGTGTGCTGCTGTGCAGCACAGTGCCCTGGCAGGGGATTGCCCCACAGTAGGGGCACCCATGACCATTCTAAGGAGTAGTGGGAGAGTCACTGAGAAGGGTCCACTTGCTCCACTGAGGATTACTTGGATTTGGGAGAGGCTGGCTAGAACAACAAATCAGCAGGCTATCGCAGGGTATATTCTGGTAATCTCTGCATGAAATTCAGGAGTTGCTGCGAGGTAGTTTGGGAAATAGTTAGTTTTGTCAAAAATAATTAGAGTTTTCATTTATTAGACCCCATACACCTGACTGGAACCCTGGAACCCTGGTGGCGCAGTGGTTAAGAGCTGCAGCTGCTAACTAGAAGGTTAGTAATTGGAATCTACCAACTACTTCCTGGGAACCCCATGAGATAGTTCTACTCTGTTCTGCAGGTTCTTTATGAGTCGGAATCAACCTGACAGCAATAGGTTATATACTTTCTTGGGAGTTCAGTGTTTCAACTTTTATTTTAAACATGAGTAAACAGAAGCCAAACATGCTCCTTTAACTTGAGACTTTTGGTGATCCTGTGAGAGGACCAGTTCGGTTGTTTTAACTGTTAACTGTGTCAGACATCTCATGCAAACATGCTCTTCACTGGAGCCAATAGAATTACCCTCAGGAAATGACTGTGACCATCAGGACATGGGGACTTCAACATAGTCACAAGAGCAATTTTGGGATGTCAGTGAATGCTCAGATTTTACTCATTCCTGCCAACTTAGCCCTGACACCCCCGGGCCTCCTCTGAGTGCAAGGGAAATGTCTACTTTTATTTCTCTTTTGTAAATATTTTGTAAATATAATTACAGAGTCAATCTTAACTACTGCAGCTGTATTGTCAAAAATCTGTCTCAGGAGATTGAAAGGCTGTAGAGGCAGGTTTTCTATAAAAATCCAGCTGACTGTGTGGGTCTTGAAGCTGTATCTTTTTCAGAATAGATTTTTGTTTAAATCAAAGTCACTTTATCAGTGTACAGTAGGACAAGTTTTTAATACTGAACTTCTCTGAGTAACCACAACATGGATGGGAAATGGAATGGAACCAGTGTCCCAGGGCATCTCTTGTTCCTTTACAACTTAATGAATTTCATTAAGCCTCAAAGTCCACCAAGATTTTTAAAATTAATTCATCATTCTGCTATCTTAGGAAGAAGAGGGCAGCAGTTCTGCCCCCTTCCCTCTACCTCCTACTCTAGTCTAATAGTAACTGTTATTTCATAAAGGCTTTTCTATTATCACTAAGTTCACAACCACTCTGTGTAGTAAGATTATTCCCATTTCACAGATGAGGAAAACAAAATTTAGAGATGAAGTAGTGCCAGTGGTCAGTGTGGTTAATGTGCTTGGCTACTAACCCAGAGGTACCTCAGAAGAAAGTTTTAGGAATCCACGTCTGCAAAGTTAGCCACTGAAAATCCTATGCAGCACACAATTCCATGGGGTTGCCATGAGCCAGTTGACTTGATGACAGTTGGTTATGGGAGGAAGGGCTGAGAGAGCACCGTAATTCGTCTTTTGATGCCGAGTCCAGAGCTTTTTCTGTTGAAATCCAGCTGACTGTATGGGTCTTGAAACTGTTTATGTCTTTTTCAGAATAGATTTTTGTTTAAAATCGATGTCACTTTAGCAGTGTACAGTTGGAGAAGTTTTTAATACTGAACTTCTTTGAGTCACCACAACATGGATGGGGAAATCGAGTGGGGCCAGTGCCCCGGGGGTCTCTTAGTCCTTTACCCACCTCCACACCTTTTGACACTGCAGGGTAGGTCTGCCTGCTACTGTACTTCAGTTGAGTGAGTCACACATTCTGTGCTCTCGTAGGGTACTCCGTCAACAGCGCCGTCAGAGTGTGAGGCATCTGGTTGCCCTGTGTCCTTACGTGGTGCTGGATATTATTACCGTAATGTACTTTTTAAAGACTTTAAAGATGTTTTCCTGTACGTGTCCCCCTGTTGAGACACCGTGGAGAATAACACCCCAGTGCCCAGCACACTCATCTGGACCTGCCAAGATTGGCACGTGAGTCTCCTGGCTCACTAGCTCTTGTTGGACTGCTTGCTTCTGCTTTGATTAGCTATTGTTGCATAACAAATTACCCCCGATCTAGTGGCTTAAAGCAACAATTATTTATTTATTTATTTATTTGGTTGCTTCTGGGAGTTGATTGGCCATTGCATCCTTCACATAATGTTGGTTGGGGTGCTGGAGTAGCCAGAAGGCCCCCAAATGTCCTCACTCCAGCTTTTGATGGTTAGTTCTGGCTACTGGTGGGACTTTGGGCTGCCCTTGGGGAGTTCCTCTTTAAAGGTCTTGCCACGTAGGTGCTTAAGCGTCTTGTCAGTATAGCTACCAAGTTCTAAGAAGGAGAGTTCCAACAGAAACAGGCACAAGCTGTAGCTCTTTTAAGGCCCAGCTTTAGAAGTGACACCACATTCTATTTGGCAGAGCATAGAGCGAGCCCAGATTTAAAGGGAATCTGGCTAAGTGTTGTGGAGGGGAGTTATTGCAGAAATAACTACTTGTCTCTTTACTTATTTAAAATGTAAATTTTTCACAGACACAAAATACAAGTCACTTATGACAAGCTGATCATGGCATAGTTTGTGAACATGGCTCTCAAGTTAAGAACAGCGTTTTTCTTGTGGCAGTAGATCAAAATTTTTCAAACTATTAAATATTGATCCTTGGATCTTATTATTATTATTGTGTTTAAGTGAAAGTTTATAATCCAAGTCACCTTTCCACCTAGAACCCTGAGTACCTGTGTCTCTGCAGCTCTGTCTGCTCTCCTCATCCTGTGGCAGCACACTCTTCTTTTTCACTCTTTACTTCCAGTATCTGCTCAGCCATTGCTTTTCCCTTCCTCTCCTCTCTAAGAAGAAACCAGTAGGACCGCCTCATAAATATGTATTAAACCATCAAGTACACACACCACATGTATCACTGTGCGCCCCCAATTCTAGTTTGTTCTTTATCTGAAGTGTTGGTTTTAGCTCAGGGCTAGCAGCAAGTGTTTCCAGAGAGGTTGTACAGTTTGGCGTTCCCGGCAGCATGTAGAAGACTTCCAGTCTCTCCACACCCTCTCCAACATTTGTTATTTTGTGTTTTTGGATTAGTGCCAGCCTTGTTGGGGTTAGATGATATCTAATTGTAGTTTTGATTTGGATTGCTCTAATGACTGATGATTGTGAGCCTTCCCTCCTGTCTTTTGGCTGCCTGGGTGTCTTCTTTGGAGAAGTGCCTGTCGCTCTTCCTTGCCCATTGCTTGACTGGGCTGCTTGTCTGTTAGTGCTGTCGCTGTGTTGCGGGGCTGTGTGGGCCGTGGAGACAGACGTCAGTCAGGTGCATGGTTGCCAAATACTCCCCTATCAGTGGGCAGTCTTTTCACTTTCTTGATCAAGTCTTTGGATCAGCTTAAGGGTAGGATTTTTAGGAACTCCCATTTATCTGTTTTTTCTTCTGCTGTTTGTGTGTTGTGAGTCAGATTTTGCAGTCTGTTTAAGCCATGTATTAGAATATTCAGTGTTATTCTTCCATAATATTTATTGTTTTAGATTTGCTATTTAGGACTTTGATCCATTTTGAGTTAGTTTTTGTGTGAGATGTGAGATACGGGTCTTTTTTCAGTTTTTTGCAGATGTATATCAAATTTTGCCAACACCGTTTGTTAAAGAGACTTTTTTCCGCAGTTCACAAGTAAGTTGGACACCTGAGTTGTTCTGTTAGTTCTTTTGCAATTCATTAATGTTTCATCAATTATCAGATACAATCTTTTTCTCTCTTTCTAAGAAGACATAGGAGTCTGATAAATGCCTGTGCAAGAGATGTGACTTGGCTTCTGGTGTTGCCTAGGTACTTGGCTGCTCTAGGACACTGGGTAGGCCCTTTAGCTCTGGGCTTCAGCCTCTTCAGGTATAAAATGGGCATGTCAGGTGAGACCCCCACTATCCTTCCCCACTTCAGATCGGCTCTGATCATAGAGGACAGATAGACTCATAGGAACATGATGTGATGATTGAGCAATCCTGCTGTGCTCCCGTCCTGACACATGGCAGAAGTGGATGCTAGTTGTACTAGAAAGTGAACTTTTTAGGTAGTTTGAGAAGACTTCTTATAATATTGTTCCAACGATGAATTCACATTAAATTTCTGATCTAGGACAGGTATTTGTGATGTAATAGATGCAGAGGGGACAGTGGTGGTCTAGTGGTAAGATTCCTTCCTTCCGTGAAGGAGACCCAGATTCCCTTCTCACCAGTGTACATCGTGCCTAGTCTTCACCCATCTGCCAATGGAGACTTGTGTGTTTCTCTGATGCTGAGCAGGTTTTAGTAGAGTTTCAAATTAAAATGGAATGGGACGAAAGGGCAGACTATCTGCTTCCAAAAATCAGCCATTGAAAAACCTATGGATCACAATAGTGTGATCCAAAGCCAAAATACAGGGATGACATAGGACTGGGCAGCATTTTGTTCCATTGTACATGGAGTTGCCATGAGTTGGGAGCAATCTCAATGGCAGCTGACAGCAGTGGATGCAGAGCTGTATTTTACTATTTTAATTCTGTTGTATTTTCTACCAGTGGCACTATTTGGCTGAAGCCAAGGAAGACCCAGCCCTGGCTTCATGGGCCCTGGGCCTCGGTTCGTTGCAGGACACTGACATTGAACAGTTCCACAACCCTTTCCCCGTACCATTCTGTGGTAAATGCATTGGGAGTTCATGATGGTTGTAGGTAATCCATTTGGGAATAAGGCACGACTCTTCTCTCTAAAAGCTTTTAGAAGCCAAAGAAGCTCTAAGGCTGTCTTGTCAACTGGCTGAGAAGCTAAGGTCCAGGGATTTAAGGGAAGCCTAGATGGAGAACGGGAACAAGAGAGGCTTGAATTGACTTCCTTTTAGAACTATACTACAGGCGTAGTCTTTTGTTCACTGAATGTTAGCATCAAGGAAAAATGTGATAAAATAATTCCAGTGAGTTTTTTTTTTTTTTATTTCCCTCCTCCCCCATTAGTGGCAGGCAGGATTGAAAAGGCTTAATTGCATTTGTTGGGAGGCATGTTTTCTCATGGGGATTAGAGCAGACTAAATTGGTCTTTACTCCTTAGTGGGATAATAGAGTTTACTGAGGAATGTGAACCTTATTAGGGATTCCAGGATGAAGCCTGACAAAGAATACACAGAAGCAAAGTTGAGGAGGAGCTCTTGAAGGAAGCAAATAAAGTTAGTCAAGTCCTGAATGTTGGCATTTGGTACAGCTATTGCTTTGTACGAGTCTTTGGTTGCTGTGGGGTTTGTGCAAGTGTCTGCCCCAGTCTCTTTCCTCTCCTTCTTGATGGAGCTTCCCCGCTCCAAAGGAGCCTCTTCTGATTGGCCTTGAATGAATGAAATACCCTACAGTTGTCCCTGTCGGGAGTCGTCCTGATGTGGCCTGTGCTACCTGAATTCTGCTGTTGGCCCTCTTGTACCTGGGTTGTTGGTATTTAAGCAGAAGATTGTCAGCACCCAAGAGAGGGGACTCTCCTCTCCTCGTAGCTCTACTGTCCAGTTTCTGATAATCTGTAATCATAATATTAAAAAGTAATTCAGGAGAATTCTCAGTCTCTTGTAGTAAGTTAATACAAGCAGTATGCTTATTTTTATTGGCCCAGTAACATACAATGAAAGAAAGCTATAAAATGATAGAAAGTGTACCTTTGAAAACATGCCCGACCTCCCTTCCAGCTGTGCTTCTGTGTCAAGATGGGGAGGGCTGCCGTGTCCTCCCCTGTACAGGAAAGGTTCAGTCCCGCAAACACTCCGCATTTGGATGAGTTTCCCTACCCAGTGCCTGCTCCTGGGCCTCAGAGACAGAGAGGTCACCTGTAGTCCGCAGTGCTGTAGTCTTGTTTTATTATGATTTTTTTCACAATTATTCATGTAAATGATAATGATAAAACAAAAAGTAGACTTACTTCCACATCTTTCCCAATTTATTTTGAAATTCAAATATTATGATTAAAATAACTTATTTAACAGTTGATCCTGTATGCAGAGTGATGCCTTTTTCCTTGACTTCCTTTTGCCAAGTTGCTTCCTAACTCATTCTGAAGCTGAGGTCAGTTAGTGCTGACTCTTCTTTACCTCGTGGCTCTTGTTTTGTACTGAATGGCACAAGTGGTTAAACACTCAGCTTATAACCCAATGGCTGAGGCTTTTGAGTCCACTCAGAGGCACTTTGGAAGAAAAGCCTGGTGATTTCAGAAAAATCAGCCTCTGAAAACCCTGTGGAGCCCAGTTCTACTCTGAGACATAATGGGTCACCATGAGATGGAATCAGCTTGACAGTAACTGCTTTGGTGTGTTTCTAATGCCCGTGACCAGCTGTTCATTGGGACTCTTGAGTTGCTCCATCCTTTCAAGATGTACTCCTGCCATTGAGCTTACCACTTGGATGGCACAGTGTGGAGAGTGGCTTGAGAGCAAAATTACCTGGAGAACAGGTCGGAGAGAATGACAGAAGGTGAGAGCACGCTGGCAGGCGGTTATGATAGTGGCTGGACGTGTGAAAATACACTACACATTTGAGATTACTTTCAGTCCTCTCTCTAGGCTAGTGTGTTGTTTTGTGAAGCTCATTCATTTGACCTGGGACGACTGGAAGTTTTCGTGATTCAGAAAAGGCTGTACTCAAGTTTAGTCTTGTACATGTGCTGATGTGTGGTCCATGAGTTAAACACATGCATCTTTAGAGATACTGGTGGAAAATGTTAGTCTTTATGTGGCTTTCTGCAGTGTCAAATTTAATAAGAAACAAGCAGAGTTCATTGTTGCATTAATAAGAATGAAATTCTGTGAAGCTCATGGACAAAAGAATTGTAATTTCTCTCTCCCAGTACTTTAATCTTCTCAGGAAGTAAGCAGAAAGGAATGAATCCAGTTTTAAAAAAGCCTGTCTCATTCCTCAGTGGAAAGATCTTCCCCTTAGCTTCTGGTTTCCCTCCTCTGTAGAGCGAGTCTGTGATGGTGTCTACCTGCCTTTCCAGGTTGCCTGGGAGTGAGAGGAGGCACCATGCCAAAAGGCTTGTGGCCCAGGCATTTTCACTCACTTACAGGTAATAGTGCTGAGTTTTTGTTGCTCATAGACACACATAGGCCTGGACAGACACAGGAACACACACATATACAAAGGCACATGTGTATACACAGGAACATAGAGACATAAATAAAGATACCCATAGGCACATAGGCATGCACATACTGGCACATACAGACATACACAGACATGAGCAGACAGGCACACACATGCACACGCAGGCCTGGACAGACATGCATGCACATAGAGACACGCAGACACAGCCTCGACAGGCAGGCACATGTATTCACACACAGACACGTGGGTGTACAGAGAGACGCACATACACAAGGATGAACATACAAGCACACCCTTACCCAAACCCCCTGCCACACTACCTGGTCCTTGGTTATGACACGGAGGAAAGTCCTCTTCCTTCCCTTCTTGGTTCTTTTGATCTGCTGACTTGGAGACAAGCCAAAACAAGACATTTTACTGTTTGTTTGTGGCTTCTCCACGGTAACAGTGGATTAGGCCAATATACAGACAAGACATGGTCATAAAGTATCTCGCAAGCAGACTTATGGGAAACGCCTTTGCCTTCCTGTGGAAGGACCATCCTGGGGGACCTTGTGGTGGGCTTTCTGTGACTGCTTGGTGGTAGTACGGCTCCACCCGCCACCCCCAAAACCCTCTGTTGTTACTTCTTGCGTACGGTGCTGCTGTCAGTGAGAAGGGGAGGAATTCCTCAAAGGAGACCTTGTTATATGGGATCCAGTTGAGTTTTCCTATAGGATCTGCATGTGGTGCTTGAGTCCATTGTTGGCGGCCACTGTGTATTTTGAATGCCTTCCAACCAAGGGGGCTCGTCTTGCAGCACTGTATTGGACAGTATTCTGATAGGACTTCATAGGAATTTTATATTGATAATAATTGATTTTGTTTATTTTTTGTTGTTGAGAGGAGTTCAACAGTTTTTACATGTATAATTCAGTGATGTTGATTATGTCCTTTGAATTATGCAACCATTCTCACCCTCCTGTTCTGAGTTTTTCTTCCCTCATTAACACAAGCTCCCTGTTCACTGAGGAGCCTGTGAGATCTTTCCAGTTGCTATTGTCGATTTGACCCCAAATAGATAAATCTTAAAAGAACCTAATGCTCAAGGCATACATTTTTTACTAGTTGAGCTTAATTATTGTTTGGTTTTAAAAAGTCTTCAGGGGATATCTTGGGTTTAAAGTTTAAAGATTACCTTAGGGCAGTAGTTTCAGAGCTTCATACAGCCTCTGTGGCCCAAGAAATCCTGGATTCCATGAGAATTTGAAATCCTGCTGTGCATTTTTCTCTTTTTGGTCAGGCTTCTTCAGTAACATATTTGATTAAAATGTTCAGCGATGAACCAGCATCATCCAGTTCTGGTTTTGTGACAGAACAGGCGGTGGTTCATTGAGGCAATTGGCTGCACATTACATCTCCTCCTCCTGTTCCTGACTTTCCTTCTCTGTTGCTGCAGGTTAATAGAGACCAATTGTGCCTTGAATGGCTGCTTACAAGCTTTTAAGACACCATGCAAGAAATCAGTAGCTAGAATGGAAGCACCGAATGTGTTACTAGGCCATTTAACTGGTGTGTTCCGTGAACCCATGACCTCAAATCAAGAAACTATCTCCCAAGGGGTGTTTGGTTGCCACAGTAGTACTGTTTTGCTTTTTGTCAGTGTCGTAACTGTATCTGTTACACAACTTTTGCCCATTCAGTATTTTACAGGTATAAGCTTATTGACAGTGATTGCATTAATTGACTGTATGTTTTAGGCAGCTAGGGCTGCTCTAACAGAAATACCACAGAGTGGATGGCTTTAACAAAGGAAAGCTTATTCTTACATAGTCCAGTAGGCTACAAGTGCATATTCAGGGTGTCTGCTCCAGGGGAAGCCTTTCTTCCCCTTGTGGGCTCTGGAGGAAAGTCCGATATTGCATCAGTCTTTGTCCGGGGAGTGTCTTGGTGCAGGAACCTCGGATCTGAAGGACACGCTTTTCTCCCGGTGCGGCTTTCTTGATGGTGTGAGGTTCCCAATCCTCTGCTTGCTTCTGTCTCCTTTTGTCTTTTATAGAAGGTAAGGATTAAGAGTGGGGCAAGCCATACTCCAGGGAAACTCCCTTTACAGTGGAGCGGGGAGATAATCCTGTGAAGGGATTTACAGTCCTGCCCTAATCACTGAACATACAGCACAGGAAAATCACAAATGGAGGACAGTCACAAAATATGGGAATCATGGCCTGGCCACATGGCTACATGGCTACACGTATTTTGGGGGGAACACAATACAGTTCATGACACTGCAGTTGTATCCTTCATTAAAGTAATTTTTCCATCATGGCAGTTGGAACCTCGGTACTCCACAAGCAGAGACCTTGTCCTGCCCTCTGCTTCCCACGCCTGTTAAACACTGAAAAACTTGGTCTCTGTACATTTACCGGTTCTTATCTTTTTATGTAAGTGAGGTTATGCTTGTCTTTTTATGATTGACTTATCTCACTCAGCATACTGTCTTCAAGCACCATGCGTATATTATACTATATATCAAGATATTGTTTCTCTTGTTGGCTGAGTAGTATCTCATTGTATGTACCATGTTTTATTTATACTTTCATCCACTGATGGGAATTTAGGTCGTTACCACCTTTTGGTTATTGTGAATAGTGCTAAAATGAATTTGGTGTAAAAGTATCTGTTTCAGCTTCTGCTTTCAAGTCAAGGAGTGGGATTCCTAGGTGATACAGTAGTTTTATTTGTAGTTTTTGGAGGAACCACTGTGCTGTTTTCACAATGGTTGTACTGTTTTGCACTCCCACCAGCAATGGAAAAGGGTTCAGATTTGCCCAGAGACTTGTCAACATTTGTTACGTTCTGTTTTTTGACTTTAACTATCGGTCATGGATAGAATGTGTTCCTTAAAAAAATCTATGACAATTAGACTGTGTCATAATTCCTGGTATTGTGTGATGTTCATCTATGTTGGAATTCCTGCCTCTGTGATGTTAATAAGGGTGGATAGACAGCAGTTGTGTTGGTGAGAGCAAGATTCAATGTGTGAGCTTGTTTTGTGCTTTGGGGGAGTCTTGAGCTGTCAAGGGAGAGAGATTTGGGAAACTCCTACCATGAAGAAAGCAGCACCAGTGGAGTGCGTTCTTCAGACCTTAGATTCCTGCACCAAGATGCTCCCTGAACAAAGACTGGTGCAACGCAAGGACTTTCTTCCAGAGCTGACAAGGGGGAAAGCTTTTCTGTGGAGCAGACAACCAGATTTTGGACATATAGCCTACCAGACTGTACAGGAATAAACCTTCCTTTGTTAAAGGCATGCACTTTGTGGTATCTCTGTTAGAACAGCACTAGCTGACTAAAACACCATCCTAAAAACAAAACAAAAACCCACTGTCGTTGAGTCAATTCTAACTCATAGAGACCCTGTAGGACAGAACTGCTCCATGGAGTTTCCAAGGAGTGCCTGCCTGATTTGAACTGCCAGCCTCATGGTTAGTAGCAGATGTGGCACTAAATCACTGCACCACCAGGGTTTCATAACCATCCTAGTGGGAGTGAACTGGTATCTCATTGTGGTTTTGATTTGTATCTGTCTGATGGCTAATGACACTGAGGATCTTTTCATGTGTTGGGTGGCTATTTGAATGTGTTCTTTGATGAGATAGTCCTTTGCCCATTTTATGATTGGGCTATGTGTCCTTATGTTATGTTGTTGAAGTTTTACATGTATTTTGATTATTCTATTCTTATTAGATACATGGTTTCCAAAGATATTCCTAGTTGGTGGTAGCTTGTCTTTTCACTGTTATGGTCAAAGTTTTTGTTTTGTTTTTGAAGAGTGTAGGAACTTTTTTTTTTAACCGTTTTTTATTGCACTTTAGATAAAATTTCATTTTATCTCATTAAAGTGTCTCATTAAAGTGTTAGTAAATGCATTGCTGTATGACTTCGGTTAACAACTTCGTGACAAGTCAACACTCTTCGCTTATCAACCTCGGGGTCCCTATTACCAGCTTTCTTGTTCATTTCTGTCTTCTGGTCATTGTCCCTGAGCTGTTGTGCTCCTTTAGTCTTGTTTTGTTTTATGGGCCTCTCTAATCTTTGGCTGAGGGGTAAACCTCAGGTGTGACGTCATTACTGAGGGTGTCCAGGGGCCATTACTTGGCAGGGTTTGTCCAATCTCAGTCAAGCCATGAAGTCTGGCCTCTGGGTTAGAATTTTGTTCTGTGTTTTTCTCTGTATGTGTCTCTAAGGCCCTCTATTGTTATCCCTATCAGAGCAGTTAGTTGCCAGCCACCATCTAGTTATATTGAACTCAGTTTGGTGGAGGACACTGCAGATGTGGTCCATTAGTCCCTTATGTCTTTTTTTCTTCACTCGCCTTTGCTCCCAGAGGACTGATACCTGTGGAGTATCTTACAGGGCCTCTTAAAGACTAATAACGTCTCAGGTACTGCTCATCGAAGTAGAATGTAGCACATTTTCTTTATAAGCTATGTTATAACGATTGAGCTAGATGTTTCTCAGGACCATGGTCCCCATAGCCCTCAGCCTAGCAACTCGATCACTCAGGGAGTTTGGATATGTTTCTGGAGCTTTCCTGACCGTACCATATCCAAGTTGTGCTGGCTTCTCCAGTATTGTGAACTGTCTGACCCTTCACCAAAGTTAGCACTTATCTATTGTCTGCTCAGTGTTTTTTCATCACTACCGCTCCCCTCCCTTATAACCATCAGAGATTATTTTGTGTGTAAATGTTTTCATGAGTTTTTACAATAGTGGTCCCATAGAGTGTTTATCCTTTTGTGACCAACTGATTCACTCAGCGTGATGCTCTTTGGAGTCATCTATGTTGTGAGATGCTCTGAAGATTCATCATTAGTCTTTACTGCCGCATGGTGTGTTGTTATGTATTTAGTTTACCCATTCATCTGCTAGTGACTGCTAGGTTGATTCCATCTATTTGACACTGGGAACAGTGCTGCAGTGAACATGAGTGTGCATGTATCTATTCTTGCTTCTAGGAGTGTCATTGCTGGATTGTACGGTGTTTCTAACTTTCTAAGGAAGTGTGTGTTTTCCCAAATTGGTTGTATCATTTTGCATTCCCACCAGCCGTGCGTTAGAGTTCCCATCTATCCAACATTCATTGTTTCCTATTTTGATCTGTACAGTTAATACTGGAGTGAGATGTATCTCGTTGTTTTGATTTGCATTTCTCTAATGGCAAGTGATTAGAAGCATTTATTTGTGTCTCTGGCTGCTTGAATGCCATCTTTGATGAAGTGTCTCTTCATTTATTTCCTTTACTTATTTTTTAATTGGATTATTTGTCTTTTTCTTGTAGAGACATTGGATTTTCCTGTAGATTTTAGAGATTTGATCTTTGGTTTGTAATAGCCAATTGTTTCCCTCCAGTCTGTAGTTTCTCTTTTCACTCTTTTGGTGAACTCAAGTGTTTCACTTTTTAGGAGATCCTGGTTATCTAGCTTATCTTCTGGAGTTTGTATTCTTGGTTATAGTTTGTATCCTGTTGGTTATAGTGTGTATTCTGTTAATGCCATGTATTAGGGCATTATACAAGAGTCATTATACTGGAAGGAATTAGTTGATGTTCAGCCATGTGAAGAGATAGCATATAATCAGGAACCAGTGGTACTGAAGGAAGAAATCAAAGGTGCATTGAAGGCATTGGCAAGAAACAAAGCTTCAGGAATAGATGGAACATCAATTGAGATAGTTCGACAAACAAATGTAGTGCTGGAAATGCTCACTCATCTATGCCAAGAAATTTGGAGGATGGTTGCCGAGCCAACTGACTAAAAGTTCCATATTTATGCCCATTCAAAAAAAAGGTGATCCAACCAAATGTGGGAATTACCGAACAATATCATCGATATCACGCACAAATAAAATTTTGCTCAAGATCATTCAAAGGCGACTGCAACAGTATACTGACAAGGAACTGCCAGAAATTCAAGCTGGATTCAGAAGATGACATTGAACCAGGGATATCATCACTCATGTCCCATGGATCTTGGCTAGAAGCAAAGAATACCAGAAAGATGTTTACTTGTGTTTCATTGACTATGCAAAAGCATTCGACTTTGACTGTGTGGATCCTACTAAATTATGGCTAATGTTGTGGAGAATGGGAATTCTAGAACACCTATTTATGCTTTTAAGGAATCTGTATATGGATCAAGAGGCAGTTGTGCAAACAGAACAAGGTTACATTGCCTGGTTTAAAGCTAGGAAAGGTGTGCATCAGGGTTGTATCTTTTCACCATACCTTTTCAATCTGTATGCCGAGCAAATACTCCTAGAAGCTGAATTCTATGAAGAAGAACAAGACATCAGTATTGACAATGACTCATTAACAACCTGCGTTATGCAGACAACAGCACCTTACTTGCTGCAAGTGAAGATTTTAGACATTTACTGATGAAGGTTAAGGAACACAGCCTTCAGTATGGATTGCACCTCAACATCAGGAAAACAAAAGTCCTCACCACTGGACCAGTAAGCAACATTGTCATAAATGGAGAAAAGATTGAGGTTGTCAAGGATTTCATTTTGCTTGGGTCCACAGTCAACGCCCATGGAGGCAGCAGTCAAGAAATCAAAAGACACATTGCATTTGGAAAATCTGCCCAAAGGACCTCTTTAAAGTGTTCAAAAGTAAAAGCTGTCACCGTGAAGACTAAAATGTGCCTGACTCAAGCCATGGTATTTTCAGTTGTATCATATGCATGTGAAAGCTAGCCAGTGAACAAAGAAGACAGAAGAAGAATTGATGCCTTTGAATTGTGGTGTTGGAGAAGAATGCTGCATGTACCATGGACTGCCAAAAAACAAAGAGATCTGTTCTGGAAGAAGTATAACCAGAGTGCTGTGTGGAAGCAAAGATGGCAAGACTGCGTCTTACATGTTTTGGACATTTTGTCATGAAGGATTAGTCACTGGAGAAGGATATCATGCTTGGTAGAGTGGGGGGTCGGTGAAAAACAGGAAAACCCTCTGTGAGATGGATTGAAACAGTGGCTGCAACAATGGGCTTAAGCATAAAAATGATTGTGGACGTGGCTCAAGATCAGGCAGTGTTTCTGAACTGACTCAATGGCACCTCACAACAACAGCAGTATAAGTGGTATTGTTTTTGTGATTTCCTTTTCATCGTTTTGTTTATTAGAGTATAAGTATCCAACTGATTTCTGTATGTTCATTTTGTACCCTGCTGCTCTGCTGAATTTTTCTGTGAAGTTTTCATGAAGTTTTTGGTGACTTTTGTGTATAGGAGTATCATGTCATCTGCAGATAGGGACAGTTCTTCATCACCAATATGGGCATCTTGCACTTGTGTCTCATTACTGTAGTTAGCACGGTGTTAAGTAGGAATGGTGATAAAGGGTATCGTTGTTCCTGTCATCAAGGGGAATGTGTTCAGCCTCTTTGCATAGATACCCTTTATTATATTGAGAGATTTCCCTCCTATACCTGTTTTATGGAGTTTTTTAAAATCAGGAATGAGTGTTGGACTTTGTCAGATGTCTGTTCTGCATCAGTTGAGATGATTATTTGATTGTTTTCTTTTAACTGTGTGGTGGGTTATACTGATGAATGTTGAACCATCCTTGCATGCCTAGTATGAATCCTACTTGGTCATGATGTATAATTTTTTTGATATGATGCTAAATTCTGCTGGCTGTTATTTTGTTGAGAATTTTTGCATCAATATTTATGAGTGATAGTGGTCTGTAATTTTATTTCTTTGTGATGTCTTTCCTTGGTACCAGGCCATACTGGCTTCGTAGAATGCAGTCGGAAGTATGCTTCCTTTTATGTTCTAAAATAGTTTGACTAGTACTGGTGTGAGCTCTTTTCTGAATGTTTAGTAGAATTCTTCAGTGAAACTTTCTGGACTGGAAATTTTTTTTCCCCCCTAATCTTTTCAGTCTCTTGTTACAGGTGTATTCTAATTTGAATAGGTAATGTGTTTCTAGAAATTCATCCATTGCCTCCAGGTTTTTAAATTTGTTGGAGTATAGTTTTTCATCATACTTTGTTATGATCCTTTGTTAGGGCTGTTGTAATATTCTGCATTTGATTTCTTACTTGGGGTTATTTGCATTCTCACCTGTATTTCTTTCATCAGTTTGGGTAGTGGCTAGTGAATTTTTCTGATCTTTTCAAAGAACCAGCTTTCAGTTTTGTTGATTCTTTCTGTTGTTTTTGTATTCTCCGTTTCATTTATTTCTGTTCTGATTTTTGCTATTTCCTTTTCGTGGTGCTTTTGGACTTTTTTCTTTCTTTTTTTGCTGTTTTCTATTTGAGTTGTGTAGCTAATATTTTGATTTTGTTCTTTTCTTCTTTAATGTGTACATCTATTTCTATTAATTGATCTCTGAGAACTGCCTTTGCCAAAGATTTGTAGTATGATGTATTTTCACTCTCATTTGATTTGTTTGGCTTTTTTGATTCCATCTCTGATTTCTTCTATTACCTATCAGTGTTGAAGCAGGGTGTTACTCAGTTTTTATGTAATTTATTGTTTTCCTTGCTTTTCCTCCTCTTAATTTATACCTTGATGGCATTGTGGTTGGTTAGTGTTTTTGATTTTGTTGAGGTTTGCTCTCTGGCCTAAGATATGGTCTCTTCTGGAAAACATTTGATGTATGCTGGATGGAATGTTCTGTATGTGGCTGTGAGATTAAATTGGCTGTTTGTGCCCTTTAACTCTTTTGTATCTTTGTTGAGTTTCTTTCTAGGTGTTCTGTCCTTTACTAAGAGTGGTGTGTTGAAGTGTCCTACTGTTATTGTGGAACTATCAGTTTCGTTTTTCAGTGCTGTTAGAGTATGTTTTATGTATTTTTGGAGCCCTGTCTTTGGGTGCATAGATGTTAATTACGGTTATGTCTTCATGGTGATTTGTCCTTTTAATCATTATATAGTTCTTTTTTTGTCTTTTATAGTGAGGATGACTGCTTGAGGTGGCTGCCATTTTGAAAGTCAGTTTTTTAGCATTGTGTAGGCATTTTCTTTTGCATTATCTCAACAAGCAGTTGCTTCCAGAATGAATTTGTAAAAGCAGGGGTTCTTACTTCCTTGCACATTCCTTGTCAGCATGTTATTACATTTAAGGAAGCACTGTGATACATTGTGCTCCAACTGAAGATTGTGTTAACTGCATTAAGCATAAGGTTAACAACGGGCTCCTTTCTTGGCTGCCTCCACCATCCATGAATAGCTATTTATAACTCCTTATATTTCCCAAACCACCTGTGTGGATTTTTGCTTTGCATTTGTTCATTTATCCCCTCATCCATTCATCAAACTCCCGTGTGTTTGTGCGGAGCTAAGAACCTATAAGTAAATAAAATGATGTGGTGTTTGCCTTCAGGAAGTCTCAGTGTAGGGGGAAGCAGGCACCAAGTCCACAGTCCCGGTCATCATATGAGGGCCACTGGATATGTGGAGGAGTGGAGGGGACTCAGGGTCACATGTGGTGTTGTATGAGAAAGGATCACACCCCAGACAAGAATATGAGTCAGCATGCTGGTAGAATAACAGTAACTCACAGACTGATGAGTGACCATGTGTCATCTACTTCTTGAGGAACTTACTGTGGTAGGTAACTAAGAGCTATAAATAGTTGCTGTGGCAAGAACAAAGATCACCCTGCCACTCACTGCAAGCCACAAGGCAGATGTCAGCTCACTCATGTGTTTCCTTCCTTTGAAATTTTGGCAAGCTATCTAAGAATGGGAGCCCAAGAATTAGGGGGAGAGAGAGAAGGAAGCTAAGGAGTGGAAGCAGCACGTGGTGAGATAAGGCATTTCTGGAAGCCCAGGGTCCTGGTGGACTTTCGAGAGCTGGGTAGATCTCTGTTCCTCTACTTGTTGAGGAGTTTCTACTTCCAAGGAAAGCTCTTCTGCTTCTGGAGGCAGAGAACTTATCTTGGGCCAGTCATTGCTCAGAGTACTCCAGACATGATCTCTTAATCCTCCCAGTCAGGAAAGGAATATTATTAACCCAGTTTCTTGGGTAAGGAAACTCAGGGAGATTAAAGTCAAGGACATTGGCTAGTAACTGGTGGAGCAGAGCTGCCACTGACTCCAAAGCTGGCATCTCCATCTCTGTTGGGTCACCCATCTCAGTGACTTTAGCTCTGTTTCTTGTGGTTCAAGATAGGTGCCCTTTCATCACATTGATCTGTGTGTGTTCAGAGTTCTCCAGAGGAAGACCGTAGAGTCACAGGAAACTCTTTTTCATTGTCTCATGCATTTTACTTCTAAGCCTAGGGCAAAATTTTGTTACCTGCTGTTGAGTTTGCTCCAATCACGGGGACCCCATACACAATGGATTGTAACTCTTCCCAGTCCCGCTGTATCCCCATGATTAGACTGTTGTGGTCTTTAGGGTTTTCATTGGCTGATTTTCTGAAGTAGACCATCAGTCCTTTCTTTCTTGTCCATCTTAGTCTGGCAGCTCACTGAAGCCCGTTCAGCATGATAGCAAAACCTAAGTTTTCACGGCCAGGTGGGTTGTGGCTGTAAATGAGGGGCGTTGGCCAGAATCAAACCTGGATCTCTGCCATGGAAGGCTAGAATCCTTCCACTGAACCACCACTGCCTCAGGACAGTCTTATTATAAATCATAGGGCCAAGTATCTACACTGATAGTACCACAAAATTGAGACTTTTTCAGTTTCACTTGTGGGAACAATTTTAAGAAAGGCTGCATATTTGCATGTGAGTGGGGGTTTAGAGGGTTGTTTGCTGGCATCCATGTATGGCTTTGCTGGCATCCATGTAAGGAGCACTGGGTAATGTGAAGACCCCAAAGGTGACTACTTCCCATCTCAGGACACTGCTCCCCTTGTTCTCCAGAGAGAAGGGAGCTGGCCTTCTGCAGAAGTCCTTAGTTTGGGAGACTGTGAGACCTTTGAACCTGAAGGTGAAGTTCTATATATAGGAACGTTGTGCCTTTTTCTTGAAGGGGGACATACTGTGATTTTCATGAAATCTTCAGAAATGACTGTGCATTAGCATAGTGGTTAGGAGTCTAGCTGCTAATCAAAAGGTCGCCAGTTTAGGTCCACCAGGCACATCTTGGAAACCATATGGGGCAGTTTTACTTTGTCGTATAGGGTCACTGTGAGTTGAAATTGACTTCACAGCAACAGATTGGCAAAGGTTAATACAAATCTGAACTCTAAATTCCAGGTTTTGTCAGGGTTGGAGTTCTAAAACTTTGTGACAGTGAACATGGTTGAGGATGGCTTTAGTTTTTGTGAACCTGGATCACTCTATTGTTGGGCCAAATTTTCTCTTGAGCACCCATTTGTTAATTACTCTGCTTCTTTCTTTAAGGTGGGGATTGCCTGCAGTGTGTCAGTTCCATGTGAACAGGTATGTCCATTGAGTTTCTTTAGGTTGGAGCAGCATTCTGTAAGAAGAAATTTCTTTGTTTTCTCTGTTGGAATCTAGTAAGCTAACCATGGCTGTGCCCCTTTGGGAGAGCAGCCCTAGTTCTGCTCTCTTTGGTGAATACAAGGTTCCCTCTGGGACCAACTCACTTCATGTGTCTGGTAGCCTTTATTCTTGGAACTTCCCCTGGGGACCTGGGACTGCGCTGTTCCAACCCTGGCCATCTTTCTTCATGAGAAAAAGGTTCGTGCACCCACATATGATTGATAGCTGACATAAAGCTAATTTCCAAAATGGGAAGAGACTGCTGCTGAGAGCCCTCAGCTGCTAATTAAGTGTTGGTGATTTAAACCCACCCAAAAGATCAGAAAGACTCTCAGTGGGGTGGCTTGACACAGTGGCTGCAACAATGGACTCAATCATAGCAATGATTGTGAGGGTGGTGCAGGACTGGGCAGTGTTTTTTTGTTGTTGTTGTTGTACAAAGGGTCACTGTGAGTCAAAGCAACTCAAGTGCAACAACATCCGTACAGTAAGGAGCTCTGTTGGGGCGGTGATTTAAGTGCTTGGCTGCTAACTGAAAGGCCAGGGATTAGAATCCACCAGCCACTGTGCAGGAGAAAGATGTGTCAGTCTGCTTCTGTAAAGATTACAGACTTGGTAACCTCATGAGGACAATTGTCCTCTTTCCTATCGGATCACTACGAGTCAGAATCAACTCAAAGGCAATGGGTATATTGTTCATAGAGCTGTTGAGAATGAAATGATGATACTGTAAAGTGTTTAGATGTGTGCTGGGCACATGTATGCATAAAAGTGCATTTTATATAAATGTTGGTTAATTAAAAATTTTTAAAGAAATTAATAGATGTTATTTTTTAGAGATATTTTAGGTTTTTAGAAAAATTGAACAAGTAGAGTCCTATATAACACCTATGCCCCCTCAGTTTCTCCAATTATTAACATTAGTGTAGCCTGTTTGTTACAACTGATGAACCAGTCTTAAGTTATTATTTGTAAGCTTTATTAACTGAAGTCCGTAGTTTACATTAGTGTTCACTCTGTGTTATATAGTCCTGTGGGCTTTGACCAGTGTACAATGTCATGTGTCTACCATTACAGTATTATGTAGTTTCCTGGCCCTAAAAATCCACCTGTGTTCCACCATTAATCCCTCCATACCTCCCTTCTGCTTTTTAACAATTTGATTAAGGGCCCCAAGAATGGTGGCTGGGACACAGAATTAGTCAGGGTACTTTTACAGTGATCTGAATTTCACAGAAATTGCCTTTGGAAGTCAAATCCCCCTAAAATAGAGACGTTTCAATTCCATTATCCTAGTCACCTGGTACTGCTCTAACAGAAAATACCACAAGTGGAAGGCTTCATGAAGAGAAGTTTTATTGTCACAGTCTGGTAAGCCACAAATCCGTTAACAAGGTGCATGTCCATTCAGCAAGAGAATGTATCGCAGCCTGGTAGGCTGAGTCCAGAGCCAGTGAGGGCATCTCAGCACAGGAACTTCAGTTCCAAAGAATGTGCTGTGCTCTTGGTGTGCTTTCCTGGTGCTGTGAAGTTCCCAGCTTGCTCTCCTCACTTCTCTCCCTTATATATATCCCACAAGCTTGCAGCTTGAGTCCTGCCTCACTAACACAGCTGCCCCCCATTCTCCATCATCAATATCGAAGAGGCAAAATTCACAACACGTGGGAGGAAGGGCACCATATTGGGACTCCTAGTCGAGTCAAATCCCCACATACATTTTTGGGGGATACACCCATTTTCCCACTTCGTAATTCTGACACTAGCCACCTCGTGGTACTTTTTCTTTCTGATCCTACACACCCAGAGTTGGGTCTCCACAAGTTAGGATTCTGTCTTTCCAAATAGGCAAACACCAGCTTCTTTACGGGTTCCGCTGCCCCCAGTGGGGTTCACTAGTTTGCTAGAATAACATAGAACTCGTGGAAACTATTACCTATACTTACAGTAACCCATTTATTATAACCAGAAGGGAGACAAGCATAGAGACCCATGAGACAAGGTCTCAGAGAATGTCAGCATGGGGCCTCCATTGTCCCCAGAGTTTTGCTGCTGCTGATGTCACTGATCCAGGAAACCCCAAAGAGAAACCTGTCAAGTCCAGAGTTCCCTAGTCATTGGAACCCCACTGAATGTGCATGACTAGTACCTTAGAGCATACTAATGCTCATCCAGTCGGTGAGCACACGATTGCATTCTGCGCTTTCCCTTCCTGAGGTTAGTTCACCGGGTGTGGGGCCTGTGTACCCTCTACTTGCCAGACTGTTTTGGAAAACAAAGGCATCTTGAATGTTGAGCTATTTTCAGAAAGTGGAGTCAAAGGTCCAAAGTAAGTTCTTTGTCCCATAGCCTGTTTCTAAGAACTGCATTGAAGGATGCATTTTCCAGAGCCTTAGCTTCCTTAACTGTAAAGGAAAGATTCTGTGTTTCTGTTTTCTTAGCTATAAAATTATAAAGAAAAAGCACTCTGTCACAGATGATTCTATGAATAGCACAGGATACAGGTTTTGTGAAAACCAAGCTGCAGCAAATACTACCTTTTTAAAATCTAATTAAACATAAACATGCTAATGGAACCTCCTCTTTGGTTTGTATTAGGTCAGTATAGATGATACTCTGTATTTTCTCTGCCTTTGCCAGTTGGAAGTAAGGGGAAGTAAGGCTTGTGTTGGTGGGATAGGCACCTGTGGGCTGCATACTGTCTAGTACTGCAGGATAAGGGCCATCATGGCTTCTTATCGCAAGTGGGGAGTGACTCACGGCCCAGGTGAGGCAGTTGCTTTGCTGAAGGGAGTGTACCGCTTCTCAGCTGCATTAAGAGTTCAGGAGACAGTGCATGTGCACTGTCCCCTAGGGCACCTGCCAGGTATGTCCCTAGACCTTCCCATACTGCACATAGCCTTGAGTATGGGGTCCAGATTTTGTCATATGCAGTACTCAGTGAGTACTACTTGGGGTTCGGTCAGTTTGCCTCTGTGGTATTTCTGGGTTGAGAGACTAGAGCTGGCTGGTCTCTAGTGTCAGAGCAGGAGCTAGCCCTTCCCTGCACCAGCAGGGGAACCTTTCCTCTGAGCTCAGCACTACAGCAGCTGGCTCGGTGGGTTTGCTATCCTGGCTAAGTAGCTGTGTTTGGCTGACTCTCCTGCTCTTTTTGAGCCTCGAGTTCCTGACTTATCCAGTGGGAATACAAGTGTTGCCCTTAACCAGGTGATGATCAGCTGAGAGAAAAGGAACTTTCAGGTAGGTATGTGCCTGGTGTTGTTCTTAAGCCCAGATCGGAACCTCCAGCCTCTGGTCCCCTGCTTCTGGGGGAGCCGAGTGTTAGTTGAGGCACAGGAGGCTGAAGCCATCTTCCGTGCCAGCTGGAGTGTCCAGGATGGTGGTATGTATTGCAGTTACAAGAGCTCAGGCCATCAGGGGCACAGCATGCTCATGTGCCTAGTCCCCTACCTGCAGCCCCAGTGGATCATTGCCAGGGACGTGGGGGTTCCTCTACTCCACTGTTCTCTATGACATGCTGATAGCCGTGGGCTTTGAGGTTTGTTTTGAATAGACTGTGGTTTGTCTCAGTGATTAACCTTAGGCTTGTCTCTGGCAGTGCAGACAGTGAACACGGCTGGCTGCTTACCAAAAAGTTGAAAGAGTTTACCCAGAGGTGCTTCAGAAGAAAGCCTAAAAAATCAGTCATTGAAAACCCTATGGACACAACTCTATTCTGCTCCTATAAGGCTGCCATGAGTTGGAGTTAGTTGGTTACAGGCCCGAGGGAGGGGAAGCAGGAAGAAGCCAGCAGCGCAGCTGTGCACTGTTGCCCAGGGCAACCCTCCTGAGGCTGTGGGTAGCTCACTGAGGCAGGGGCTGAGTTACGTCCAGCTTCAGCTGCAGGCCTCTGGGGCTCTCTTCGCTTGTTAGTGAGCTTGTCCATGCTTCATAGATGTGCCATGAGTGTATTGTGTCTGCAAGGGGTGTTGCGCGTCTCACCCAGCAGAACCTGCTCAACCCACAGGGCTGATTGCATGCTGCGCTGGAGTCCTTGCAGTCCCTCAGCTGATGGAGTCCACCCCTTGCCCCTTTGGCTTTTCCTGTGAGGGGAGTGAGTGCTGGATCTTCTTTAAGCCAGGCCCTGACTCCCTCCATCTACTCCGCACTCCCAGAGGCTCTTGAGTATACCTGTGTATTTTATGTGTCATTTTACACACATCTGGATGTTTAACTATACACATATGTACATTTACTTATTTCTCTGAGTAAGCTTGAACTTTATACTAAGACTTTTCTAAATCGTTTGAGCAATGAGTCTCCGAGTAGAGGGCTAATGGAGGCTGACAGCATCAACAACCCTTAGGAACTGACTAGAAATGCATGTTCTAACCACAGACCTGTGGAATGTGGTGCTGGGTGGCTTGCAGGCCCTCTGATGGCTCTGCTGTGACCTAGGTCCTTTTCCTTCCCTGGTGGCAGAGCTGGATTATCCAATCAGCAAGGTAAGCTTGGCACTTGTGTTTTAACACAAACTAGTGCTGTTTTAACAGAAATGCCACAAGTGGATGGCTTTAAAAAGAGAATTTTTTTTTTTTCATCTTGTCACAGCCCAGTAGGCTAAAAGTTCAAAATCGGGTGTTGGCACCAGAGGAAGACTTTCTCTGTTGGCTGTGGAGAAAGGTCCTAGTCTTCAGTCTTTTTGGAAATGTAAGTTTCTGAGATGCAGGGACCCAGGTTTAGCTCAGCTCTGACACTGCTTTCTTTCTTGATGGTAGTGTTACTGGGGAAGTCTGTGGGGACGCTTGAAGGTCCTTGTCTGACCTGCCAGAAAGAATTACTCAGGAAAACGTGTCTGGCCCATGAGAGAAATCTTTATTTGAAAATGAAAGCACTTCGAAGTGGGGCAGTTGTGTTACTGGGTGAAACTACAGATTCTCCTTTACCTGCTCCCAAAAGTCAATCTGAGTCAGCTATCACTGTGAGTGGCCCCAAAGAAGTTTATTACTGTGTACTAGAAGACACAGGGAGCAGGGAATACTCTCTCCATGAAGAACCTGTTCAGAAATCATCAGGTGGTTTGGGGGTAGGTAAAGGAGTGGGCTTACATATAAATGTAGATACAGGTATTGGTGCTGGCACCGGAGAAATAATGTGATTGATTAGGGGTAAAGAAAGGGAAGCAGTAACTCGGTTTTTGATTCAGTTTGAGGCTACTGTGGCCATTTCACAACCACCAGGAGGAATTGTTGTGTTTGCATCACAGTTGTCAAGAAGAACTGTTGTATTTGCATCGTAAACTGTAGGAACAAACTGTTGATGTGAGGCAGATCAGGTTCCTTTGGTGAAAACTGCAGGCATTCTTTCCGTGGTTCCTGTCAGTTAATGCGTGACTTATGCCAGGTCCAGGAATTTCTAAGAAAAAGACAAGGCAATTTTTTTAAAGCAAATTAAATCTTTGCTGTCTATTGTAACTTCTGTTTTTAAGCTTCCCTCTTGTTTCAGTAGCAGAGTGTATAGCACTCCAGCAGCCTGCGACTCTGAGCAAGTCCAGGGTTGGGTTTCTGTAGCCCATCTATGCCCAGGGTGTACCTGGGGACAACAAATCAGTAATCAGAAAATATTTCTTTTTGTGGCAGGCAGCTGCTTGTCCTTTGGTTGCATGCATATGCAGACCTCAAGGTGGTTTCCGCCCACAGGGGCTTCTAGAGCTAGTAGCAGGACTTATGATGGGGTGTTCACACATGTGTAGTTTCTTGCTGCCTTGGTTCAATTCCCTGTTCCAAATTGTAGCTCTCTGAAGCCACGTTTGGAAGGAAGCCACACTTTGACTGCATAGTAGTCGAAAGTGAGACTTCCTGTTAATGACCCCAGAGTTGGTTTCATCTGGTTCCTTCTGAAAAACAGTTTGAGGAAGTTTACACAATTGTTGGGGGACTTAGCTCAGTGTCTGAGGATGGACTTAACCAACTGGGATCTTTTTGTCCCATATTACTTGTTGACAGTTTTAGGTCACACTTTTACGGAGGCCCTCAGGCTCCCTGTCTTAACTGCCAATTGTTGGTTCAGAAGAGGTACCACATTTTCCATAGAGTTTCCGTTCTGTGTGTCTCAGTAAGAGGTCCCAGTTTCTCTGCTGCTGTCTTTCTTCTGTATCCTGAGAGACTGCCTCAAGGCACCAAACAGTCTTACACTTGGAGTCTTGCCCCACCTACACAGCCGCCACCTATTCACCGTTGTGAGGAGGACCATCACACGGTACCCGGAATCCTGGCCTAGTCAAACTACCACGCACATTTTTGGGGGAACCCAATTTCAATCCATGATACCTTGCTTACTAGGTCATTCACTTTTGTCAGGGATTGTAAATTTAAAAAGAGACTTTGATTCTGTAAGAAGGTACTGAGAGACAGGCAGGTGCCAGCCACATCTAGAAACAGAAGCTTTGATGTGGGGAAAATGGATAATTTGGCCCTGCAGGCTGGTGGACCAGGTGGGGTCACGGGGGAAAGACTGTGGCAATCCCGCTACTGTGCGTTTTAGCTGGTGGTTTCCTTGCAATAATGGGAACAATGGGATCCCCCTCCTGGGCACTGAGGGATGAATGGAGGCAGGATGTGGTAACCTAGGCCCAGGCTGCAACAGGTGAGAACATCCTAGAGCTGGACGTGTATGTGGAAGGACCTGTGTCTGTTACATGTCCAGGGCACTAACACATCTGTGGGGGTCATGCTCCCCGCAGCTTTAGTAAAGGGTTTCTACTCTCACTTTCTCACCTCTTGGGACAGAAGCACAGGATTCTCTTTTTCTCCTGGCCCTGGTATGGCTGAGTACATGGACCCGAAGTTTGGATTAGCATGTACCTTTAGTTAACACACCATTCCACGATGGCATCTTGGGAGTCATTGGCTTGGTGGGTCTTACGTTACCTGGGGCTGTTTTTCTTTTTGGTACCATGTGTTCAAAGTCTACTGTGTATCAGATTCCCTGACAGGAAAATTTGCATTTAACGCACCTATTTTGGAAACAAAAAACTAGGGCACAGAAAAGTGACATGATTTCCCATGAATCAAAAAAGAAAAGCAAACCATTGCCATGGAGTTATCTTTAACTCATGATGACCCCAGGTGTGTCACCGTAGAACTGTGTTCCATGAGGTTTTGCTTCTGTCTCTTTAATGTAGTATTTTGTTGAGTTTTTGGTGGAAGTTTACACAGCAAGCTAGGTTCCCGTTTGATAATTTCCACAGAATTTTTTAGTGACTATCATGAATTGAATTATGTTTCCTCAAGAAATGTTCGTAGCAGTTTGGCTTGGCCATGATTCCCAGTATTGTGCAGTTGTCCTCCATTTGATGATTTTCCTGTGCTGTGAATCCTCATCTCTGCCTGTGGTTAATTGGGCAAGTTTGGATTATGTTAAAGAGGATTAAGGTGGGACTCGAACATGTTTACTGAGCTCACCTCTCTTCTCTGGGGTGTGGCCTACACCGCCTTTTACGCTTTCATCCTACGAGAGATGAAAAGGATGCGAACAGACATTTGGGGACCTCCTACCACCAAAACAGAAGCCCCAGGAGCGGAGCACATCCTTGAGATCTGAGGTTCCTGCGCTGAGATGCGCTGAGATGCTCCCAGACCAAAGGAAGACTGATGACAAGGACTTACCTCTAAAGCTGACAGAGAAGGAAAGCCAGGGTCCTATGCCCTGAGTTTGGATTTGTAGGCTACTAGACTGCGAGAAAATAAATTTGTTTGTTAAAGCCATCGGCTTTTGGTGTTTCTGTTGCAATAGCACAAGAGTGAGACAGTGATGTTAGTTACACTTATCACTATATGTTAGTGTTCTCTTTAATTGTGGTTGGTTTGTTCCATTTCTAGTACTCCTCTTGTCCCTTTTTTCTTCTCATCTTTGCTTTTGACTAATGATTAAACATTTGGTGTCATACTGATGGTTTTTAGGTAAAGCACCACTCATAGTGACCCTGTAGGGCAAAGTAAAACTGCCCTGTAGGGTTTCCAAGGAGTGCCTGGTGGATTTGAACTGTGATTCTCTTGGTTAGCAGCCATAGCTCTTAACTGCTATATCACTGTGGGTTCTGTCTTATGGGCAGTATCCTTTTGTGTGCCACTCTGCTATTTTACTAAAGGGTGGTCTCCAAGGCTAGGCTGGTTCTAGGTTCAAAGAGTGTCTCAAGGCAATAGTCTCAAGAAGTGTCTAGCAGTTTATGTGGTAGTTTTTAAAGAATTTAAATTCTGTCTGACGTTTTCTCTCACTCCCTTCTGGACCATCTATTGTGATCCTGATCAGTAGGGTCAGTGGTTTTCAAAAATAAAACAAAACAAAACCTGTTGCCACAGAGTTGATTCCCACTCATAGCAACCCTATAGACAGAGTAGAATGGCCCCGTAGAGTTTCCAAGGAATGGCTGATAGATTTGAGCTGCTGGTCTTTGGGTTAGTGAGAGAGGAAAGCCTGAAGAATTCTATAGCCTTTCATAACCTATCAGAAGCCTGAGTGCTTCAAACCGAAAGAGTTATATAGCCTTGTTAAAAGCACCAGGAGCCTGGAAGCCTGGCACAAGAGAAACCCCCACGCAAGTGCTTCTTGTGAACAGTTCGACCCCAGAGAAAGGAGAGCCCGTTCTCTCAACTTAAGAATTTGCTTATCTTTATCTTTGTAACCATGTTAACACCAGTTAGAAAGTAAAATGATAATTTGTGAAACTGCTATGCCAATGAAATCGCAATATGAAAATCTGTATACCTGTAGTTGCCAATTGGAAGAATGTATGAAAATTCCTTTGCTTTTTTGAGAAAAACGTATAAATATCAAATGTATGTTTGATAATGGAACAGTGTGCATGGCTATTTTTCAGACCTGAGTCTGACCGCGGCACTGTCGGCAATAAATCCTCTTCCTCTTGAAAGACAAAATGATGTTTAAGGTGTTTTCTGCTCTGCGGGCCGGACTTGTCTTTTTCCTGCAACATTAGTAGCTGATGCTTAGCTACTGTGCCACTGAGGCTCCTGTCTACTTAGATAGATGAGATTGTAGCACTGATAGACTTGCATCTTTGAGATTTTGATTTCCTTTTTACTGATGAGTTCAGACTGTAGTTATATCTTAGACAACTGCTCATGGGCTTTTAAGACTCTAGACCCTACCCACTTCACTGGGATGCAGATAATGATTTTTTTACACTATGTTATGCCAGTTTCTAACTCAGAAAAACCAACCTTGGAAGATATTTCGTTATGTCTGAGAAGTATCTGTGTCTTCAGTAAGTACAAGTGCCTCCAGTCATGTCTTGTATTTACATATCCTTATAGATACTTTGGAAACCCTGGTTTCATAGTAGTTAAGTACTATGGCTTCTAACTTAAAGGCTGGCAGTTCAAATCTGCCAGGCACTCCTTGGAAACTCTGTGGGGCAGTTCTGCTCTGTCCTGTAGGATCACTATGAGTTTGAGGCAACTCAGTGGCAGTGGATTTTTTGTTTTTATGTGTTTTTTTTTGGTTTAGCATATATATACATATTGTTAACCAAAGGGTGGTCAGTTGGAATTTACCAGGCACTCCTGTGGTGCAGTTCTGTTCTGCCCTGTAGGGTTGCTATGAGTCAGAATTGATTCTACAGCAACTGGTTAGTGTATATATACACCTAGGAGTGGGATTGCTGGATCATAGGGTAGTTCTATTTCTTGGTTTTTGCAAAAGCTTCATACTATTTTCCTTAGTTGTACTAGTTTACAGTTCCACTGGCATTCAGTAAAGGTTCCAGTGCCCCCACATCCTTACAAATCTTGTTATCTTTTTTTGTTTGTTTGTTTTTCAATCATTGCCATTTTAGCTGGAATAAGATATTTTCCCGTTGTAATTTTGATTTGCATCTCCCTAATGGCTAATGATTGTGAATATCTTTTCATATGTTTGATGGCTACTTCAGTGTCCTCTTTGGTGAAGGTTCTGTTCATGTGCTTTGCCTGTTTTATAATTGGGTTGTTTGTGTTGTTGACTTGTTGCTGTTTTCTATAGATTTTAAAGATTAGACCCTTACTGTATAAGTTATTTCTGAAGTTTTTTTCAGTCTGTAGATTGTCTGTGTACTCTGTAAATAAATTCTTTCGATCAGGAATAGTTTTTAATTTTTGTGAGGTCCCATTTCTGTATTTGTCTTCTTCTATTTGTGTATTTGTTGTTTTGTGTTATTATACATTATTTTTACAAAAGATTAAATCCTGTGGTTTTTTCTCCCTATATTTTCTTCCAAGAATTTTACAGTTTTAGGTGAAAAGCGTAGGTCTTTGGTCTTTTCTGAAGTACTTTTTGTGTGTGATGTGAGGTATGGGTCCTTTTTTGTTTTGCTGCAGGTAAATACTCAGTTTTGTGAGCACATTTTATTAAAGAGACTGTTTATACCCTACTAAATGGACTTTGAACCTTTGTCAGGAATCAGTTGTCTTTAGATAACTGGGTTTAATTTTGTGTTGTAAGTTGTATTCCACTAATCTGTGTGTCTGTCACTGAATCAATACCAGGCTGTTTTGGTTATAGGAACCCTGGTAGTACTGTTGTTGCCAGTTCAGGCTGCTAACCAGAAGATTGGCGGTTCAAATCCACCAGCTGTTCCTTGGAAACTCTTTGGGACAGCTCTGCTCTGTCCAGTAGAGTCACTATGTGTCAGAATTAACTCAGTGACAGTAGACTTAGTTTGGTTTGGGTCTGTATGGTGTGTAGATATTGGGGAGTGTGAGACCTTTGTACTTTGTCTTCAGTGTTACTTTCCTATTCAGGGTTTCTTTCCTTTTCATATGAAATTGGTCAAGAGTTTTCCCATTCCAGTAAAGGATGTTTTTGGTTTTGTACTGGGATTACACTGTTATCTGTGGATCATTTTAGATAGAATTGCCATTTTCACCATATTAAGTATTCCAACCCAAGAGCCCACGATATACATCTCTGAGTCTTTTGTAGTTGTATTTTACAATTTTCACTGTGTAGTTCTTCTGTGTCCCAAGTTAAATTAATTCCTACGTATTTTATCCATTTGGGGGCACTTGTAAATGGTGTTATTTCCTTGATTTCCTTTTTGGAGTAGGAGAACACAATTGACTTTTGCATGTGGATCTAGTACCCTGCAGCACTGCAAAATGCTTTTATTTGTTCCAGTTTTCTTGTGGAATCGCCAGGTTCTTCTACGTGTAGGATCATGTTATCTGCAAGGGGAGATAGTTTCATTTCTCCATTTTTGACTTGGATGTCTTTTATTTCTTTTGTGTCTCACTGTTGTGGCTAGGACTTTTCATTACAAAGTTGAGTAAGAGTGGTGATAATGCATACTTGTTTCACTCCCTTTGTTGAGTAGGTTGCTGGCTTTTGGTATTGCATATCTACCCTTAATTATGTTGACAAATTGCCTTCTTATTCCTACTTTGCTGAGAGTTTTTGTCAATAAAAACAAATAACTAATCCACTTGTTGAGTTGATTCCAAATCATAGTGACCCTATAGGACAGAGTAGAACTGACTGATAGAGTTTCCAGGAAATGCCTGGTAGATTCAAACTGCCAGCCTCATGGTTAGCAGATATAGTGTTTAACCACTACACCACCAGGGTTTCCATTATCAATAAAGGGTGTTGAATTTCATAAAATTCATTTTATGCATTAATTGATATGATCGTGTGGTTCTTTTACTTATGTGGTGAATTACATTGATTGATTTTGTAATTTGAACCACCTTGTTATTGTGGTGTGGACCCCACTTGATTATGGTGTATGATTTTTTAAAAAAATATTTTGCCAGAGTCTGTTAGTTAGAATTGCATTGAAAAAATTTTGCATCTGTATACATAAGAGATATTGATCTGGAATTTTATTTTTTGTGACAGCTTTACCTGCCTTAGGTATCAGGGTTATTCTGGCTTTATGTAAAAGGTTTGTTAAATGTGCTTTTATTTTGTAAATTTTTGAAGATTTAGTAGAATTGGTGTGAACTCTTATCTGAATATTTGGTAGAATTCTCCAGTATAGCCAGCTATCTGGTTCTGGGTAATTTTGGGGGACAGTTTTTTGCTAATACCGTCAATCTCTCTCTCTCTCTCTCTTTTTTTTTGTTATGTCTCTGTTTAAATTTTCTACTTTTGTTTGTGTTATGTTAAATAATGTGTTTCTAGAAGTTTGTCCGTTTTATCTAGGTTGGATTAAAGTTTTTCATAATAATCAATTATGGTCTTACTTATCTCTGTTAGATTGGTTGCGATGTCACAAATTTCATTCCTTAATTTGGTTATTTAATTATCTTACACTAGGTTCTCTAGAGAAGCAAAACTAGTAAAGTATATAAATATATAAAGAGATTTATATCAAGTAAAAGACTGATGGACATCCCAGTTTCATGGATCAGGGTAGAATTTTCTTGATTCATGTAGACATTGTGAAGACAGACAAATCATGAGATCAGCAGATAAGCTGCTAGCTCAAGTCCGAAGAACCAGAGGCCAGGTGAACAGGAGGCAGCTACAGGATTCAGAACAGAGAAAGCCAGAACATCTGCTTATATTTGATTGCAGGCTGCATGCTCAAGGAAATTCCTTTTCACCTGCATGCTCAAGGAAATTCCTACTCACAGAGATCCCATCGCAGGGGAGATCACACATAAACAGTGAGAATCATGTCCCAGCCAAATCAACACACAATCTTCACTATCACATTGTGTCTTAGATTTTTTACGTTTGTCAATATAGCCAGTAGTTTGTGAATTTTATTGATAGATTCAAAGACTCAACTTCTGGAACTGTTGACTCTTATCATTTTCTTGTTTTGTTTATGTCTACCCTGATCTTAATTATTTCTTTATTTCTTGTAGCCTTGGCTTTTTATGTGCTTCGTTTTCTGTTTAAATTGTTGGTTTGAGTTAATGATTTTGGACTTTTCTTCTTTTTTACTGTAGACATTAGCTGCTATGAAAACCTCTCTGATACTGTTTCTGCTGTGTGCCAAAAGTTTTGATAAGTTGTGTTTCCATTTTCTTTTGGCACTAGAAATTTTTTTATTTCACTGTTGGTATCTTCTGTGATCTAGTAGTTTTGTAGTTCATGCTTTGAGCTGCAGTATTGAAGGATTCTATGGGCAATGTACTGAACGACACAAGAAGCAGTGAACGAAGTGGGAAGGAATACGAAGAGTCACTGTGCCAAAAAGAATTAGTATTCAGTCATTTCAGGAGATGGCATATAGTCAAGATCTGATAGTACTAAAGGAAGAAGTCCAAGCTACACTGAAGACACTGACCAAAAAAAAAAGCTTCATGAATTGGTGAAATACCAATTGATACGTTTCAACAAAAGGACCCAACAGTAGAGGTGCTTACTCATATGCCAAGAAATTTCCATCTCAGCTACCTGGGCAACAGGCTGGGAGAGATCCATATCCTTGTCTGTTCCCAAGAAAGGTGATTCAATCAAATGCAGAAGTTACTGACCGTTATCGGTATCACATGCAAGTAAAATTTTGTTGAAGATCTTTCAAAAGTGGCTGCAGCAGCACATTGACATGGAACTACTAGAGATTTAAGCCAGATTCAGAAGAGGGTATAAAAAGAGGGATGTCATTGCTAGTGTCAGATGAATCCTGGATTACAACAGAGATTACCTGTGTTTTATTGACTGTGCAAATGAATTCTGTGCAGATCAAAGCAAATCATGGATAATATTGTGAAGAATGGAATTCCGGAACACTGAATTGTGCTCGTGAGTAACCCGTACATGGATCACGAGGCAGTTGTTCTGACAGAGTAAGGGAATATTACCTGGTTTAAAGTCAAGAAAGGTTTATGTCAGGGTCGTATCCTTTCTCCATACTTAGTCGGTCTGTATATTGAGGAAATAATCAGAGAAACTGGACTGTGTGAAGAGGACTGGGGGTGTCAGAAATGGAGGAAGACTCACTGTCATGGATTGAATTGTGTCCCCCCAAAAATAGGTGTAGCCATGTGGCTGGGCCATGATTCCCATATCTTGTAACTGTCCTCCATTTTGTGGTTTTCCTAAACTCTGTGTTAAAGGGTTAGGGTGGGGCTGTAAATCCCTTAATAGGATTACCTCTCTGTTCCCCTGTAAAGGGAGTTTCCCTGGAGTATGACTTACTCTACTCTTAATCCTTTCATCCTACAAGAGATAAAAGGACAGAGAAGCAGGCAGAGAATTGGGAACCTCGTACCATCAAGAAAGCAGCACCAGGAGAAGAGTGTGTCCTTCAGACCTGAGGTTCCTGCACCAAGAAGCTCCCTGGACAAAGACTGATGCAATCCTGGACTTGCCTCCAGAGCCCACAAGGGGGAAAGCCTTCCTGTGGAGCGGACACCCTGAATATGGACTTGCAGCCTACCAGACTATGTAAGAATAAACCTTCCTTTGTTAAAGCCATCCACTCTGTGGTATTTCTGTTAGAGCAGCTCTAGCTGACTAAAGCACTGACTAACATCGTTTGGTATGAAGATTACAAAACCTTGCTTGCTGAGAGTGAAGAGAATTTGAAGCAGTTGTTGATGGACATCAAAGACTACAGCCTTCAGTATGGATTGCACCTTAACGTAAAGAAAACAAAAATCCTCACAACTGGACCAAAAAACATCATGATAAACATAGAAAAGATTGAAGTTGTTCAAGATTTTGTTTTGCTTGGATTCTTAATCAGCACCCATAGAAGCAGCAGAAATCAAAAGGTACAATGCATTGGGCAAATCTGCAAAAAATTTCTTGACATCATCAAAAAAACACAAAGATAATCCCTTTGAGAGTTAAGGCATGACTGAAGGAAGCCATAGTGTTTTCAGTCACCTCATGTGCATGTGAAAGCTAAAACCACTACAGTTGAGTGGATTTCAACTCGTATCAGTCCTGTAGGAGTAGAAGTGAACACAGAGTAGAACTACTCCATAGTTTTCAAGGTGCACCTGGTGGATTTGAACTGGTGACCTTTTGATTAGCAGGCGTAACATTTAACCACGATGCTGTCAGGGTTTCCATGTGAAAGCTGGACAGTGAATAAGGGAGACTGATAAAGAGTCAACACTTTCAAGTTGTGGTATTCGTAGACTGCCAAAAGAACAAATAAATCTGTTTTGGAAAAAGTGCAGCCATAATGCTCCTTAGCAACTAGAATGATACATACTTTGAACATGTTATTAGGAGGGAACGGTCCCTGGAGAAGGACATCATGCTTGATAATGTGGAGGGCCAGCAAAAATGAGGAAAACCTTCAACAAGGTGGATTGTCTCAGTGACTGAAACAGTGGACTCAAGCTTAACAATGATCATGAGGATGGAGGACCGAGCTGGAACTGACTTGATGGCATCTAAGGACAGTGTTATTTATTTTCTGTGTATTTCTTTTTCTTTAGTTTTCCTGTTGATTTCTAGCTTCATGCTGTTATGATTGGAGATGATGCTTCATATGATTTCAGCCTTTTTAAATTTATGAAGACAATTTTTGTGTCCAGGCATGTGGTCTATTCTGGAAGATAATTCTTGTGCACTAGAGAAGAATGTATTGTTTTGATGCTGGTGAAGTGTTCTGTATATGTTTGTTGTTAGACCCAGTTGGCTTATGGCTTTATTTAAGTTCTCAATGTCCTTTTAGATATTGTATCTAACTGAAAATGGTTTGTTGAAGTCACCTGCTATTTTGTGGGTTTGACTGTTTCTCCCTTCGTATTAGTCAGCATTTGTTTCAAGTATTTTGGATTATTCTTGTTAGGCGCATGTAATTTTGTAATGCTTGTATCTCCTTGCTGGATTGACCACTTTATTATTATGTAATATCCTTCTTTATCTCTTTTATTAAACTCTGATTCAGAGTCTGTTTTACCTGATATCAGTATGACCACCTCTGCTTTTCCTTGTTTACTGGTTGCACAGAGTATTTTTTCCATCCTTTTATTTTTAGCTTGTTTGTGTTACTGTGGCTAAGTTGCATTTCTTATATAGTACAAGAGGGCAGATCGTGACATTTCACTCATTCTGCCGCTCTCTGCTTTTGCATGGATCATTTAGACCATTTATGTTTAAAGTTATTACTGAAAATGAAATGTCTACCTCACTCCTTTTGTTATTTGGGTTTTCAGTGTTTTCTCTCTTTTTTATTCTGATATTTATGTCTTTGTATTTGCTTCCTTGTAATGAGCCTTTTTGTTTTATTCCTTCTTTTTTCTCAGTGACTTCTTAGTGGTTAACACATATCTTATATCACACAATTTAGAACTACAGTAGCATTTGAACGGCAGTTCAGTCATAACATAAAAAAATCTATTTCTGATATTCTCTCCCTCCCCTATTTCTCTGTGTCTCCAATAGTATCAGGATACAACCCATATTTGCCAAGTTTACTTTGTGTTTACCTGTTACAAATTTCATATTGTATTGTTTGTGGGATTTCTTTATTCAACTTATTTCCTGAAAGTGTCATATGCTTTATGGTAGCCTGTTGTTGGCATTTTTTGGTGATCTCTCTCTTTTATTTCCCAGTGAATAGAGATGAACATTTATTTAATGATCTTGCTTTTCCATTTGAAATACTCCTTTGAATAATAATCGCAAAGCTGGTCTGGTAGTGGCCGCTTCCCAGAGCTTCTGTTTGTTTGACACGTCTTGATTTCCCACTGGTCTTTGGATGACATCTCTGCTGGGTAGTGAATTCTTTGTTGGCAGTTGTTTTTGTTCAGCGTTTTATATATGTTACTCCACTGTCTTCTGGCTGATAGAGTTTCTGGGGAGAAGTCCACACTGATTGTTATGAAAGACCCTTGGTAGCTTGTATTAGAATTCTTCGCATGTCTTTGGTTTTTAAGAATTTTATTAGCATGGTTTGGATTTTGATATTTTTGTGTTTCTTCTATTTGGAATTCATGTAGCTTCCTGTATTGCTTATTTCTGTATTCAGGTCTGGGAAATTGTGTGGTTATGTCTTGGAAAATGATTTCTATGCCTGTATGATTGCCATGGTGCGCTGCAATTCTGGTAATACTGATGGTGGATTCTGAGGAGTCTCACCTTGAGACTTTATGAGTTCTGTTATTTTGTCTTCTAGTTCATGTATCCTACCTTTTATATACTATGGTGTGTTTCTCTTGCTTTTTCTCATTCAGTTGCTTTATTCTTCAGTTCCAAGAGTTCACATTCTTTCTCTTTTTCGGTGTTTTCAGTTTCCTTTGTGAGTTCAGTTTTTTCCCTCCATTTGTTTCTCAATCTCTGCTTGTTGGTTTTCTGTGTGTTTTTTTGTTTTTTTGGCTTTCTTCGAGCATATTTAGCACTGTAGTCTGAAAATGGTCAATTTTTTCAATTACTATGGTCTCCATAGGAGAAATTTCCTCTTTATGTTTTGCTTTTGATTAGTCTTTCTTCTCATGTGATTTTTGTGTGTGTGTGTTTTATTTTTATTATTTTAACAGGCTATTTTGATTTTTTTTGAAATCTTACATTCTCATTTTGGTGGAATTTTTTTTTTTTTTTTGGTCACAGCAGCCAACTACCTGGCTACCAACTGAAAGGCCAAGGCCTACACCCCATCAGCCATTCCATGGAAGAAACATGTGGCACCCAGCCTCCCCAAACAGTCATAGCCGCAGGAACCCCTCCATCTCAATGGGGTCACTGTGAGTCAGAATTCACCCAGCAGCAGTGTTCCTGAGCTACTCATATCCATATTATCATTTTTTAAAACATAAATTTTATTGTGGTTTGAATACAAGTTTACATTCTATATCAATTGGCTGTATAACACCTGGAACCTTTACCACTTTTCTACTGAGCTTTGCCCTCCCACCCTCCCCCACTGTGATAACACACTGCCCCTTTTCATCTAGAACTTGCCATGTTCATAAGACCAAGATCTGTTACCCCTCACCGTATCTTCTCATCTCTAACAGTGAGCTTCTTGGACATTCCCATGTACATATTTGAGTCCAAAAGTTTGCTCATCACCACCTTCAGTCTGTGTTTTGTATTGTCGAATTCAGTATTAGTCTGGAGGTCTGGCTTTGGTGCTGGATGCAGTTTCGGGATCGAAAGCATAATGTCCTCTAGGTGGTCCCGCTTTAGCAAGTATTTCCCTAAGCCAAGCCCCCTAAATCATCATTATTTATTGTCATGCGTAGTATTCCATTGTATGAATATACCACAGTTTGTGTAACCATTCATCTGTTGGTGGGCATCTAGGTTGTTTCCATCTTTTTGCTATTGTGGAGAGAGCTGCAATAAAGATTGACGTGCATGTATCTGTTTTTCTGGTGGCCCTTATTTCTGTGGGATGTAATCCAACAAGTGAAATTGATGGATTGATGGAATGCCTTTAGTAATAGTGATGCTAATTCTTCTCTGAAGGTGTGATTCTTCATTGAAGCCATCTAGGCCATGGCTTTTTTCAGTTGAGAGTTTTTAAATTACCTTTTCAATCTCTTTTCTTGTGATGGGTTTATTTAGTTCTTCCATGTCTGTTTGTTCTACCTTGGGGAGGGGATGTTTTTCTAGAAAATTGTCCGTTTCCTCTAGATTTTCAAATTTATTGGAGTACAGTCTTGCATAGTATTCTATTATGATTGTTTGGATTTCAGTTGGGTCTGCTGTGATATCACCCATCTCATTTCTTATTCAGATTGTTTTTGTTTCCTCTCCTGTTTTTCTTTTGTCAGTTTGGCCAGTGCGTTATCAGTTTTATTGATCTTTTCAAAAAACCAGCTTTCGATCTTGTTGATTCAGTCATTTTTCTGTTATTCTTGCTCATTTATTTCTGCATTAGTTTTTGTTATTTCCTTTTTTCTGGAACCCAATGGATTCTTTTGCTGGGCTGTTTCCAGTTGTTTAGTTGAAGAGTTAATTCTTTGATTTGTGTGTTCTTTTTGGATATGCAGCTTTAATGAGATAACTTCTGCGAATGCTTTTCCTGTGTCCCATTGATTTTAATAGGATTTGGTTTCATTCTCATTTGATTTTATGAACTTCATTGTTTTATCTTTAATTTCTTCTATTGTCCAGCAGTTCTTAAGCAAAATGTTGTTCAGTTCCCATGTTTCTTTTTTATTTCCGTATTTTTTCTGTTATTGATTTCTGGATTCATGGCTTTATAGTCTGAAAAGAAGTTTTGTATTATTTCAGTATTTTGTATTTTTTTGAGGATTACTCTGTGGCGCAGTATGTGGTCAACTCTGGAGAATGTTCCATGTGTATTAGAAAAGAAAGTACACTTGGCTGCTGGTGGGTGAAATGTTCTGAATACGTCTGTGAAGTCAAATTGGCCACAATCAGCCAATTTGACTTCACAGACATATTCAGAACATTTCACCCACCAGCAGCCAAGTGTGGCATTTAGACCTTCTTTGTCTTTACTAGGCTTTTTTTTGAGATGTTCTGCCCTTTACTGAAAGTGGCTTGTTGAAACCTTCTACTGTTATTGTGGAGCTATCTATTTCTGCTCTCAATGCTAGTTGTGCTTGTTTTATGTATTTTGGAGCTTTGTCATTGGGTGTGTAGATATTCAAGTGGTTAAATCTTGCTGTTTCTTGCCCTTAACCAATATGTAGTGTCCCTCTTTAACTGGTATGGTGGATTTAACTTGGAATTCTATTTTGTCAGAGATTAGTATTGTCATTCCTGCTCTTTTCTGAGTGTTAGTAGCCTGATATATTTTTTCCATCCTTTGAATTATAGTTTGCTTGGGTCTTCAAGTCTAAGGTGTGTCTCCAGTAAGCATCATGTAGATGGGTTGTGTTTTTTATCAAATCTGCTACTCCCTATCTCTTTATTGGTGTGTTGGACCATTTACACTCTGTGTGATTATTGATAGGTATAAGCTTAGAACTATCATTTTGATGTTTTTTTCTGTGTGTTATGGACCATTCCTCTGTTTCATTCCATTTTCTGAGTCTTTTTTTCTTTGAGTTTTCTTTTTGTGCCTTTCAGTGTATGTTGTTTTGTAATTGCTTATATTTGTCTTTTGCTTGTTTTTTATTTTGTTTGGCATTTTGAAGTATAGTGTTGTAGGCTTCTGTTACAGGTACTCCTTTAGTCCCTTTTTTAATCTAAAATAATCCAGTCTTTGTATCTCCTAGGCTCTCTCCCTGTCTGGAAGATACGTTGATACATTAAATTCTCCCTTTTTGTGTGTGATGTTTTTGTAGGTTAAGTCCTAAGATCTCTGAATTTCTATTTTTGGGGATTTGGCATTGGATATGTTGTTCATATTTCCTAAGCTCGTGGTATCTAGGCACTCTAGCAAGCATTGAATGTTTTAAAGTATGTCTGGTGTTACTTATTTTGTAATCGAAAACCTCCTTCAATGTTTTTTGTAATTGTGGTCTAGTTTTTGTAAATTCTCTAAACTTCTACTTATCTGTGTAAGTCTTAATTTCACCTTCATATTTCAGTAACAGTTTTGCAGGGCATGCAATTCTTGGTTGGCAGTCTTTTTCCTTTAGGACTTTGTATATATCCTCCCACTGTCTTCTTACCAGCATGATTTCAGCTGAGTAATCTGAACTTAATGATTTTTCTTTGAAGAGTATTTTTTGTTTAAGCCTAGCTGTCTTCAGTAGTCTCTCCTTATCCCTGGTCTTACTGAATTTGATTATAATATGCCTTGGTGTACTTCTTTTGGGATCTATCCTCAGTGATGTTCAGTGAGCATCCTGGATGGATATTGGAGAGGGAGGTGATCTCAATGATCTCTCTGTGTTGAACACAGAGAGAATTATTCAAAACCTTTCCTAATATCAAGTGTAGGAGCTCTTTGGGGCTGCCTCCCCAGGGTGCACTCACTGCCCCATGACTGCTACATGCAGCATGTGGGCTCTCTGGTGCCACCTACCTAGTCTATAGTCACTCCCATACAACAGCTACCTGGAGTGCATGTACTCTGGTGACACCTGCCTGGGTTGCACTCAGTCTCCCACAGCAGATACCTGGATTACGTGAGCTCTCAAGACCACCTCCCTGGTCCATACTCACTTACAACAGCTACTTGGTGCACTTACTCTACAGGTGCACTTACTCCCCCATGCCAGCTACATGGAATGTGCAAGCTCTCTGGGGCTGTCTGCCTGGTGCACACTCTCATTAACATTTTTTTCACTAGTAATTCAGGAGTTACAGATGTTTGTTGGAATTCAGTATGTCGGGGATAGCTTACCACAGATGCTGTCATATGCAGTGGGGCTTGACTTTCCTGTGGTGACACTGGAGGGCGCTCTTTGGATCTTTCCCTGTCAAGCATCCTTGAATGGGTTCTCCCATGTTGTCTTACTTATACAAGGCAGGAACCCGGGACCCAGCCACTTTTTCAGTGTTGTCCAGATATTCCCCTCACCTTGCTGCCCTTGCAGTTCTTTCTGGTGCTAGTACCCGTCTGTCTGTGGCCTACTGAAATTCCACAGCACCCTCTGACAGCCCCGTGGTCTCCCTTCACACTGTCCAAATTGTATGACCATTTTCCTTCACCTTAACGTATCAGGCTAGAGCTTTCTCAGATTAGCTGCCTTTCTGTGTTTCCAAGTCCCATCCCAAGATATCTGTGATTAAGTTAGTGTTTCAGATGTACTAGTGGGTAGATAGGTTCTCCCAGCTCTTAAATCATCTCTTTTCCTTCTGTCCCCCATTTCTGAACTCACTGACTCTCCAGCACTTCAGCTGTCATTCAGAGTTGTGATCCCTGTTTGTGCTTGCTTTTATTTGTTTTATTTTATGGGGGAAAATATGGGCATCCGGTTGCTTTACTATCTTGCTCCATCCTTCCCATTGGATTTCTAATGGCTGAGTTTTTTGGAACTAGATTGCCAGCCTTTCTTGTGAGGTCTATATTGTCTTGTAACTGAAACCTTTAAGTTAGCTGCTGAGCATACTAGCTCAGAAGTTCTTTCCAAGGTTACTGTTTTAGTCAGCTGGAACTTCTCTAACAGAAATACCACAGAGTGGATGACTTTAACAAAGGAAAGTTTATTCTTATGTAGTCCAGTAGACCACAGGTCCAAATTCAGGATGTATGTGCTAGGGGAAGGCTTTCCGCTTGTTGGCTCCAGAGGAAAATCCTTATGTTGCATCAGGCGTTGGTCACAGGAACCTCAGGTCTGAAGGACACGCTTTTCTCCTGGTGCTCCTTTCTTGATGGGGTGAGGTTCCCAATTCTCTGCTTGCTTGCTTCTCTTCTTTTTATCTCCCATAGGATGAAGGCATAAAGGGTGGCACAAGCCATACATACTCCAGAGAAACTCCCTTAGCAAGGGTGTAGCAGTCCCACCCTAATCCTCTTTTAACATAATCATACTATCAGCTACAGCCAGAGATTAGGATTTACAGCTTCAGAAAACCACAAAATGGAATGCAATCACAGAATATAGGGAATCCTGGCTGAAGCAAATTACTACACATATTTTTGGGGGGACACAATTAAATTCATGACAGTTAACATAGCTATCAAGAGGCCATTAGAATACCTTGGCTCTGGCTTCCTATTCCTGCCCTATAACAATTACTTTTCCACAGTATTGGAGAACAGGTACATTTGTTAGCCTTGTAGAATATTTGATGTGCCCCATTTTAGAATCAACTATGACTTGTGTAGGGAATAAGATAAAAATAAAAATAAAAAACATGTTTTATTAGTAGGACCTGGAAGGAAATTAATGGTAATTTAGTGTCTAACATTTTTCAGACCCCAGTATGTATTTGTGGCCCTCAGTGACTCATTAAATTCTCAGAACATCTCGATGGGATTTGTATCTTTGGTAAGAGTATTTGAGTGACTTCTCGAAGGTTTGCCTGGCTCATGAATGAATAGAAATAGCACATAGGGGTTTTCGTGAATATCCAGTCCTCTTTGGCCATGCTGTACCACCTCCTGACTCAGCCCCTCCCTGCCTGACACAGACAGGGTCTCCTTTGTTTCCCTTCACCCCCAGCCTATCCTCACATGTTACTGGAGGGCATGGTGAGTCAGTCATCCTTAAACTTGTGAGTCGTCAGCCTTTCAGAGCAAGTGGCCTGCTCGATTTAACAAGTTATTCTTAGAGCATTCTGTCTGAGGCTGTGCTTGGTGTTCAGCTCTGGGTGTGGACCCTGTTTGTACTGGGACGTAAGTGTGCCTATATGCTCTTTGTCCTTACTCTGATTCTGGAAACTGTGCTGTTCATCCCTAGGCCTCCAACTGCTGCTGCTCCATGGTGGCAGTCTGCTGTCACCAGGCTAATACTCTTCCCCTGGGGCTACCATCACGAAGTACTACACACTAGTGGCTTGTAACATCAGTAATTTACCTCTCATAGTTCTGGAGACAGTAATCTGAACTCAGGACATCAGCAAGAACATATTTTCTCTCCCAAGTCTTTGGGGGAAGATCCTTTTTATCCCCCCAATTTTGGTAGCCTCAGATGGTCTTTGACTTATGCCGTCACACTGATCTCTGCTGTGTTCTTCATGTGAACATCTTCCTTCTGCATGTCTCTGAATCTTTTCTGTTTTATAAGGACACTACTCAGATACGATTAGAACCTCTTGGAAACCGTGGCAACATAGTGCTTAAGAGCTACATCTGCTAACCAAAAAGTCATTGGTTCAGATACACTGGACACTCCTTAGAAACTTTATGGGACAGTTCTGCTGTGTCCTACAGGGTCACTGTAAGTCAGAATCTACTCAGTGGCCGTGGATCTGGGTTGTGTTTTTTTTTTGTTTGTTTGTTTTAAATGCTGGAGCATGATCTCTTATTAACTGATAATGTTTTCCAAGGCTGTGTTTCAAAAGCTGGTCATATTCACAAGTATGGGGTTAGGACTTCCCTATCTCTTTTGGGGGAACATGGTTCAATCCATAATACTGTCCTTCCTTTGCAGATGAAAGCTTTAGGGTCTTGAGGCTTTCCAAAAATTACCAGAATAGCATCCTCCCAGCACATTTTAACTTAGAGCTGCTAAGTTTCCTTAAGTACTGTTGTCCTGGGGTAGTGTTGTCTGTGATGTGCTTACTTAGAAATATTTGGGCACAGTTCATGGGTATATTCAAATGGGAGGTGTCAGTGATGTCTGTGACAGCAGGATTTGACAGCACCCCATGAGGGATTGTACTGGACTCAATCATATTGTTGATATACTTGAGGGAACCAGTTTTCTTCTAGGAGTGAAGCCTTTGTAATCACTGGAGTATTTAACACACCACAGGGAAGAAGTCTTTCCCATGGTTATAGTGCCATAAACCCTGAGTGTTGACCTGTGATGCTGATTCTTTTGGTATTTTTCCTTTAGTTGAATAATCTTTTTTTGACTTGAAAAAATTTTTTTTATTATGATTGAGTGAAAGTATACAATCCAAGTGAAATTTACCTGCTGCCTATCTGTAGCTCCTTGTGTTCTCCTTGCCCGGTAACAGCACTCTCCTCCTTTCCCTTCTATACGTGTCATATCCTTTTAACAATCTGCTGTCCCCTCCTCTCTACCCTCTCTGCTCCCTTCTAGTAAGAGGCCCATAGGATGACATCCTATGCATGCATAGAACCGTAAAGGGCACACACGAAATGGTCACTCTATGTCCTGGAGTCCAATCTGTTCCTTTCTGAAGAGTTGACCTCAGTAATGATTTATGATCAGGGGCAGCATCAGGTCTAGAAGCCATGCTCCCAGGTCAACTGCCAGGCCTTCAGATCATCAATTGTGGTGTTTTAGTGGAGTTCTTACGGTGCACCCCTTTTTTCTCATGTTGCCACTGGGACTTGACATTGTGAGCCCCATCACGGCTGTCATTGGCGGTGGCTGGGAACTATCTAGTTCTTCTGGCCACATGTTGATACAGTCACCCATAGTTGAATATATTTTTTGTGATGGCTGACAGAAATGAGATGTATAGCTAGGTTAATACACTAGACTAACAAGGGTGGGATTGAGAAGTAAGTCCAGAGGCCGACCTTCCTTTTGTAAATGTTAGCTAATTTAACAGTACATAGGCTCCTGGTCTGTGGGAGCCAACTTAAAAAGGAAATCTCGGTTGTTAGATGCATCTCCTCAGGAAGAAGGGAGATAAACGGAAATCCTCAGAGAAGTTACATGATATTGGAACCACACAGGCTGGTGTGGTCTTCATTACAGCTGTGCAGCAAAGACTCACACCTACTCCCTAAGTGGAGTTGGGTGATTATTCTAGAAGAAAGTCAAAGACAAGCCATTTCAAGTGGCTTTTCCAGTGTTTGTAGAAGGAGGATCTCTGACTTTATGTCAGTGGTGCCCTTGATTCAGCTTTTAGACATAAAAGGATAGTCAAGTTTCTTTGTGTTACTCTTACACCACTTACTTATGGGATGTGGTCTGCTGGGTGACATAAGAGATGTACCATTGTTTCTTCAGATGACTATGATCACTAGTCACTGGAGAGGTAATCACGTGGGTAAGACTTGAGTTTTATATTAACCGCTCCTGTATATCTACATTGAGGTGCCCTAGGTACACTAAAAGGTTGCGTTCATTTATTAACCTAAAGGTTGGTGATTCACAGCACTCAGCAGCACCACAAAAGAAAGGCTTAGCAATCTGCTCCTGTAACTGGAGCTCAGTTCTACTTTGTAACACACAGAGTCGCTATGAGTTGGAAATGACTTTATGGCAACAGCTTCAGTGTTTAGCTTCTATTTCTATGTATCTGTGTGTATAAATCTTGGACACTCCGTGTGTGCAGAGGCACAGATTACACTGGGACTGGCATCCAGATGGGTTGAAATCCAGCTGGGACACTTGAGAACCTTGAACCTTGAAGGGAGACCTTCAGCTTTTCTGGGCTTTGCTTTCCTCTTGTGTACAGTGGAGATGCTACCATATTCCCTACAGGATGACTCTAAGGACTGTATGACCTGATGTATTGAATTCTTAGTTCTGGTAATGGCCAACAGGAAACATTTCATCAAGGACACAAAGCGGTATTCATTGCTTAGTGAATTTAGAAGGACAAAGAAGTCCTTTTTATTGAAGCAGCCTTTGTATTTTTGTTCATATGCTCCCCTGCCACCCGAAAGGAAGGAGCAGGTTTGTTGGTTGTCAGAGGTGTTACATTTTTCCAGAGCAGAAGGTTCCACTGGCTTCCAGAGCAGGTGGTCTAGAGCCCACGTGCCACTGGATGGTGCTGGTGACTAGATCCACCTTCAGGTTTTCTGTTAACTCAAAGCAGCTCTACGTATTTCAAACAGACTTTTTCTTTTGCATCATTATAAGGCCTCATCTCTGTGTTTTTAGGTCTGTTACATTCAAAATAGTTGGAGGAGGAGGAGAGATACATACATGTATGTACATGTATATGTACGTTCACATCTACATACATGTATTCATTAGTGAGGTTTTCCTTGTTTCTGAAGAGACAAAAATCCACTTCTTGGTCTCGGCCTCATGGACTTCTCTGGATGCCATTACTTTTTTTTTCCTGTGGCATGAAGTCCTTGGGTAGTGCTAACAGTTAATCCACACAGCTGCTAACCTAAAGATTGACAGTTCAGATTCACACACACACAGTACCTCAGAAGACCTGATAATCCACTTCTGAAAAACTGGACACGAAAAAACCCTGTGGAGTGCAATCTTGTGTTGACACACAAATCAGAGTCAATTCAGTGACAGCTGCTGGGTGCTTCCTTGGGCAGATGGTAGGAGAATGTCCTAGTTATCCTCCTGGGGGCTGGGAAGGCTGGAGTGGGGTGGTGTCACAGGGAAAGGAGAAGTGTGAGAGGTAAAGGCTTTGGTCAGGATGAGGAAGATGTTACAGATTGAATTGCGTCCCCCACATGTGTCCACCTGACTAGGCCATAATTCCTTGTATTGTGTGGTTGTCCTCCATTTTGTTACCTATGAGTTGTATATCCTATCTCCTAAGATAATGAGGTAGGATTAGAGGCAGTTATGTTCATGTTACGGGACACAAGCTACAGAATTAGGTTGTATTTTGGGTCAGTCTGGTTTGAGATATAAAGGAGAGAATCTCGCAAAAAAGAGAGGGACCTCATTACCACCGCGCAAGAAAAGCCAGGAAAAGGGTGCATCCTTTGGACTCAGGATCCTAGTACAGACACACTCCTAGACCTGGGGAATATTGATGACTAGGACCTTCTCCAAGGTCAACAAAGAGAGCTGGCAACCTGAATTCAAGTTTTTTATCCTAAAGGGTGAGAGAAACAAATTTTGTTGTAAAAGCATCCCATTTGTGGAATTTCTGTCGTAACAGCACTAAAGAACTAAAACAGAAGGCAACAAAGAAGAAAGGCCAGCAGTGAGGCTCGTCTTTGGGCACATGTCACGAACACGTGAGAGGACTAATTGGCAGAATAGTTGAAGCATCGGGGGCCATCACAGGGGAGATGTCTAAAGCTACAGGCCGGGTCACAGAAGTAAGTCACAGATGCTTGTGATCTGCACACTGTAATTGGAGCTGGGAGTCAAGGAAGAAACACACAGAGAAATACAGAGAGAAGGAATGCAGAGAGAAAAGTCTGAAGACACAGCCTTGAAAAGCCTTCATGGTAATGTCTCATTAATGGAGGCCCGGGCTGTGATAGTCATCCTGACCCGTTGATTTAATAAGGCCTTGCTTGGTGAATTAGAGGAAGGAAAAGTCTGCTAGGAAAGACATTCAGTGGTTAGAAGTGTGGGTGGGGTGTACAGGTGCCTGGTTGGCAGTTAGTGATTTGTAGATTTTGTCTCCAGTATAGTTTAAACAGTGGCTGCTAGGTTTTTATTGGTGTTCAAAGGCAGAGTGGTTCTGCTCTCCCACATTATGTTACTTTTCATTTGATGTCCAGGGAACTGATGAATATCATTGCACGGTGAATCTGAGTCTGTTTCCCAGGTATAAGTTTGATTACCTCCAGAAGGTTGCTGATTCCACCTCTGTGGAGCCATTCTAGCTGTCAGCTTCATGGACCACTCGCGGTAAGCCTTCTGGATGGGGAGGAGGCTGTGGAGCCACCAGCTACCCACAGATAGCCTTAGCTCTATGCCTGATAAGTCCAGTCCTTACAGGGGCCACCTTCTCTGGTAGAGGTCTGTGTCCCCACCTTCCAGGACCAGGTGTGAGATTCTGCAAGCAGCATACCTTGTGTTCTAGCATCAGGTTCAGCTGCTCAGGGTGCAGGTGTGAAGCCCCTGCCTGCTAGGGGACATCAGGAATCAGGTTACGCAGACTGAAGTCAGACTTTGAAAACTGCATCCATTTCTATTAGCTGTGCCCTGGTATCTGCACGCAGTTGTGCATGAAGGTATACACAAGTGTGTTCATGTGTTAATGTATACACATATAAGTGCACACACGCGTGTTTCCTTGGAACTTTGTTCAGCACAGTATACTTAACTAAACTCACAAATAGAGGAAGTGGTCATGAGCAGTGAGCTTGAAACAAGGATAAAGCAAAAACCCACTGCCATCGATTCAGGTCGACTCACAGTGACCCTATAGGTCAGAGTAGAATTGCGGCATAGAGTTTCCAAGGAGCTCCTGGCGGATTTGAGCTGCCGACCTTTTGGTTAGCAGATGTCGCACTTACCTCTCTATGCCATCGGGGTTTCTGGAGAAAGAATAGCAGCAATCAAAGTATTTGCTGCTGCATCCCAGTTACCTCATTGCCAGCAAGGCAATTTCATCTCGTTAGCAATCCTACAGGACAGAGTCAAACTGCCCCATAGAATTTCCAAACAGCTCCTGGCAGTTTTGATCTGTAGATCTTTTGATGAATTTAGCCACTATGTTTTTCTAAGTACAGTACACTTTGAATATTTAGAAAAGATATTCTCAATATAATAGACTGTGAATATTTAGAAATATATAGATAACAACACATTTTTTAATTTTTTAAAAATTGTATTGTGCTTTAAGTTTACAATTCAAATAAATCAATTTGCCCATATTCCTGTGCAACTTGTACTCCTCTCCCCACCACTGCCCCACGCTCCTCCTTTCCACCTTGTACTTCCTGCATCCAGTCAACCAACTCCTGTCCACCTCTACCCTCTCATCTCATTCCTGGGCAAGAGCTGCTCAGACAGCCTTACATAGACTTTTAAGCCAAGAAGTATATTCTACACCAGCGTCACTCTGTTTTATAGTCCAATCCAATCTTTGTGTGAAGGCTTGGCTTTGGTACTGACTTCAGCTCTGAGCTAATGGAGAGTCCGGGTGCCGTGTTCTCAGGGGACCCTTCAGTCTGACAGATATGATCAAGTGTGGTCTTTATTAATAGAGTTCTGGTTCTGCACACCCATTTTATTCCCACTACAAGAGGGGCCTTACATGATATTCCCTCTGAGGGCAGTCATTGTTGATGGCTAGGCATCATCTAGTTCTGATCTTATGCTGATGAAGGCTCTGGATCACATGGCACCATGTGTCTGCTGGGCTCATATTTTCCTCATGTCTGATATTCTTCCTTCTCCTCTGCTCCAGGTAGATTGGGACCAACTTGCTAGCTTTTGAGACCTCGGATGCCTCTCACCAAAGTGGGATGTGAAATATTTTCTTAAAAAAAAACTTAGTTATGTCAGTTATTCTAGATGTTCTGTAAAACAGTGGTCCCTAGACCCCTATTCCTGCTACTCTCTCCTTCAAAATGTTGGACTGTATATAGAAAACCTTTTAGCTATGGATGTAGTCCAGTTGTGCTAATCTGCCTTCTACTGCATGCTGTTGCTCTCTTCACCTAACCCAGTTCCTGTCTATTATCTAATCTGTGGATGTCCCTTTCCTGTAACCCTCCAACTTCATTTTCGTCTGCCCTTAAACCTTCTCTTAAGTCCTCATAATAGTGGTCTCTTACAATGTGTCGTGGATTGAATTGTGTACCCCCAATAATGTGTATAGCCATGTGGTGGGGCCATGATTCACAGTATTTTGTGATTGTCCTGTGCTGTATGTTAAAGGATTAGGGTGGGACTGTAAAACCTTTCATAGGATCACCTCTGTGTTCCACTGTAAAGCAAGTTTCCCTGGAGTATGGCTTGCACCACCACCCTTAGTCCTTTCATCCTACAAGAGATAAAAGGAAAAGGAAGCAGACAGAGAATCGGGAGCTTCACACCATCAAGAAAGCAGCACCAGAAGAAGAGCACATCCTTTAGTCCTGAAGTTCCTGTGCCAAGATGCTCCATGGACAAAGACTGATGGAATATTGGACTTTCCTCCAGAGCTGACAAGGGGGAAAGCCTTCCCTTGGAGCAGACATCCTGAATTTGGTCTTGTAGCGTCCTGGACTATGTAAGAATAAACTTTTCTTTGTGAAAGCCATCCAATCTGTGGTGTTTCTGTTATAGCAGCACTAGCTGACTAAAACACAGTGTTTATCCTTTAGCAGCTGACTAATTTCACTCAGCAGAATGTCTTCTAGATGACTCCATGATACGTTTCCTAAAATCATCATTGTTTTAACATTGCGTAATACTAAAGATGTTATTAACCTCAGTGCTCATCAACAGATGAATGGATAAATTATGGTCTACTCACATATTAGTAGTATTCTAATATTAGTAGTATTCTAATATGTGAGTAGACCATAGTTTATCTATTCATCTGTTGATGAGCACTGAGGTTGATAACGTCTTTTTGCTATTGTGGACAGTACTGCAATAAACATTGGTGCGCATGTATCTCTTAATGTGACAGCCTTTATTTCTATAGGTGTAAGGTTAGTGCTGTGATTTTGATGTCTTTTTTTGTGTATTGTAGACAGTTCCTTTGTTCCACTTAATTTTATTGGCTGAGTGTTTTTTCTTTGTGTGTTTTCATCTTTTGCAATGTTGGTGGTTTTGTATTTGCTGGGACTTCATTTATTTTTTATTTTTTGATGCATAAGACTGTTTCCTTTGTGATTACCTTAACATTTACCCCATTTGTCTGAATTTAAACCAGTCTTTAATTTCTTTGTATCACCTTCCCTTCTTCTCCACATGGAAGATCTATGACTACATTTTCTTTTGAGTCCCTATTTATTGTTATAATGTTTATGTAATGACATCTGTTTCCCTATTTTCATTGTTTTGCCCTTGACTTATTTTTATGATTCCCCTATTTGGGTTTCTGTGTTCTGTGTTCTGTGTTCTGTGTTCTGTGTTCTGGTCTTGGGTTGTTACCTCATGTTATTAGTTTTCTAACCAATGGACTCACTTTGGTAGTTCTTGTAATTTTGGTTTGGTTTTGGCAAATTCCCTAAACTTTTGTTTATCTGGGAATGTCCTAATTTCACCATAATATTTGAGGAACAGTTTTGCTGGATATATAATTCTTGGTTCACAGTTATTTCCTTCAAGGCTTTGTATATGTCATCTCATTGTCTTCTTGCCTGCATGGTTTCTAGTGATTAGTGCAAGCTTAATGTTATTGATTCTCCTTTGTAGGTTAATTTTGGTTTGTCTCTAGACACTTTTAAAAGTGTCTCCTTATCTTTAGTTTTGTCAAGTCTCATTATAATATGTCTCAGTGTCTTTCTTCTGGGATCTACCTTGTGTGGAGTTTGACAGGCATCTTGGATAGATACCCTCTCAGATTTCATGGTATCAAGGAAGTTTTCTGTCAACCAATATTTGACAATGCTTTCTGTATTTTCAGTTATCCACCCCTGTACCGGTACTCCAGTCACTCATAGATTTTTCCTCTTCATAGAGTCCCACATAATTCTTAGTATTTCTTGATTTTTTTTTAGTTCTCTCATCTGATTTTCCTCACCTGTGTTGCTGTTAACGTGCTTTATCTTCAGTCTCACCAGTTTGGTCGTTCATTGCCTCAGTTCTGCATCAGCTTTCTATTGAGTTGTCTAATTCTGTAATTTTATTATTAATTTTCTGAATTTCTAGTTTTTGCCACTTACTGCTTTCGTGGAGCTTGTTCCATTTGTCATCATGCTATGCTGCTTTTTGCCTTGCCTCCTTTCTCATCTCTTGAGGAGTTCTAAATATTAACCTTTTGTATTTTACCTCTGATAATTCCAGGAAGTTCTCTTCCTTTGGAAAATTTTTTTCTCTGTTCTGAGAACATTTTGAAGAGATCATGGTTTAGCTCTTTAAGTGCTTTGATAAGGACACTATTTTCAAGCCATCAATAAATTGTACTTATGGGTTCAGCTTAGGTGTCCAAGTGGTCTGTCACCAGTTGTGTGATACAGGCTCTGTGGTGGATGAGAGAAATCTAGATAAATTATATGTCTCCTTGCATGTGACCTTGTCAAAAGCAGTAACTGTTTCAGTAGTTCAGTAGTGAAGACTATATGCTTATTTTTCTAATGCTGCAAATCAGTAAAAGGGTTCGTATAGCATAGTAGGGGCATTATGCATCCCAGGTCAGCATGACAAATCTTTGATTTATTAAAGAAGGCATTGTGTTGGCACAGCATTTAAATTACCTGAGTGCATTTTACCTGCAGGACAGCTACACACTTGTAACACAGACACACAGATGTAGACACTCCCTCTCTCCCTCCCTCATTCCCTCCCTCATTCCCTCCCTCATTCCCTCCCTCCCTCATTCCTTCATTCCCTCATTCACACTCCCCTTACACAAATAAACAAAAAAAATTGCATTGAGACAGCAAAGGGCATGAAATGCACGCTGGCTTGTCAACTTGGTAGTTCAGGTTCTAGTCTTGGATTCCTCCCACGGTTACTCACCAGTGGCCCTGGACTTGATTCCAACTTGCTACCACCCTGTGGGTGTTAGAGTAGAGCTCTTTCATAGGATTTTCTGTGGCTGATCTTTCAGAAGTAGATTACCAGGCTTTTTTTTTTTCTGAATCTCCTCTGGGTTGGACTCCAGTCACCAATCTTTCTGTTAGCAGATGAGTGCTTAACTGCTTGCACCACCCAGGGATTCTTCTTGCTGTACCTGGCTTTATTGTTTGAACTTCTGTTTTCTTGCTTTCTCTCTCTGTCTATAGAGACACTTTGTTCAGAAAGAAAAGGGGAAAGGAAAAGTGTCTTATAATAGCAGGGAAACTACTACAGTAAGGATAATAACCTTAAGATCTGCGAAAAACTAGTTGCCATCAAGTCGGCACCAACTCATGGCAACACCATATAAGTCAGAATAGAATTCAGCTTCATAGGAATTTCTACTTTCTTTTGGAAGTAAATTATCAGACCTTTTTTTTTGAGGAGCCTCTGAGTGGACTTGAACCTCTAACCTTTTGCTTAGCAGCCAACCACATTAACTGCACCACTGAGAGACTCCTTGAGATCTGCAAGCCTCTTATGTGCTATGTTTTCTTGTCTATAAATGTGGTTGTTGGCCAGTAGGACATCTGTGGTGTCCTCTTGCTCGGATGGGCTTCGATTATGATACTCTAGCCTTCTTGTTCCTCAGGTCACTGAGAGCACATTTGAGCTTTTAGGATGAAATCCCATTTGTATTTGCTGAGTCTTTAGTCTGTGCCACATCTCTTATCTGAGAAACAGGCATCTGTTCACAGTCTTCAAGGCTGCCCTTCACAAGTTACTGTCTTACTCTTCTTGTGTACTAATAAGAGATTTGTTTAAAACATTCACTTCCTCTAGAGTTGTGAAATAATTTTTGTAAAATAAAAAGGAATTTTCGTTCTTATGAGAAACCACATGTCATATTTGGGGTGGTTAAGAGCTACAGTTGCTAACCAAAAAGTTGGCAGTTGGAATTCACCAGCTGCTCCTATGAAACCCTATGGGGAAGTTGTACTCCATCCTGTTCGGGTCACTATGAGTCAGAATCGGTTTGACTGCAGTGGGTTGCATTGTAAAGACAACAATAATTGCCGGGACATTTTCTGTTATGATTAAAAGCTCCTCATTTAGTTAACAATCTCTTTTTCTAGCACTGTTGACCACGACCATTCCCTAGCCTGTCCCTCACCTGTGTGCTCAGGAATATGAGGAAGCAGGTGGCATGCCTTCTTGGAATCAGTTGAGTCTTGGGACGAGAAAGCAGGGTAGGGCAGGGAAGAATCAGAGCATCTTTGGGGTGAAAGACATAAATACAGATCCAAGATATACCAATTACTAACTTTGGACAGAGGCTGATTTTTTCTTATCTGTTCAGTACAGCCAAGCCAGCCAGCCAGTACAACACTTCTAAAAATGCATACGTATTAAAAAAAATAAACTAACTGAAGAAAATCAAAAAATAAGAAACTTCATTAGTTACCTTTGGAGAATCCTGGGAGCAATTCATTTTGAAAATTAGTTAATAAAGGGAAATAATCACGCATGTAACCTCCTTTTCTCATAAAAAGAATACCTTAGGGTTTCCAAGTAGATGAAAAGAGAATGTTTTCTTTAAAGAGAAATTGCAGTTAATAAATGTTGAAAAGTGGTAAAATTAGATTGTCACCATTTTTCTAACCTCTCCTACGTGAATGTCAGCCACAGGCAGTGATTGGTAGCTCTTGCACCTGCAAAAGAAAATCAGTTGCATGCCATGTGCCTTCTGCTGGAAGGACACAGTGACACCCTGCATGTCCTTGCCACAAAATTGAACCAGTATCAGAGCAAGTCTCAGATCTTCCTATAATTTACAGGATATGTCGGGACCAGAACAATGTGTCAGGTAACACCAGGGCTGCCAGTAAAATCTGGAGTTTCTACTAGATAAAAATAACCCATTTTTTTTCAACAAATAAATTGGAGGAGGGAAAAGAACCTCTATTTTAAGGGAAATGGTGTGTCAAAATAAATATTGCAAGACAATTTGATATCTCATTCAGACGGGGGAAAAAAAAACCAAGTGAAAAAGCAATCATGATGCAGGGAAATTTGAGCTGAATAGGTATTTGATCACGTTAGGGAACTTATTGTCAAAAAATTTTAGACATGATCCTGGCACTTTCTTGGTTTATTTTTTTAAAAGGAGCTGTGGTGGCGTAGTAGTTATAGAGTTCAGCTGCTACCTAAAAGGACTGGCCATTGTTATCACCCACCAGTCCCTCCCTGGGAGAAAGATGTGGCAGTGTATTTCAGCAAAGATTCTTAATCTTGGAAACCCTATGAAGCAGTTCTACTCTTTTTCCGTAGGATCTCTGTGAGTTGGAATTCACTCAGTGGCAGTGGATTTTTGGTTTGGAATTTTATAAAAAAATCCTTGTCTTTTAGAGATGCATACAGAAATATTTATGTAGGAAAGGATGTGAAGTCTGTTATTAGCTTTAAAATAGTTCGGTGAGGGGAAGGGGCATATATACCAAGGGGGCACTTTGAGGCCACAGTTGGTAATTGTCAAAGCTAAGTAGATGCTCTCTGGGGGCCATGGATCCTGGTCTCTCTACTTCACAGGTACAGATATGTATGAAGCACAGAGCTCAGGGTTGGAAATGGACCTTTCCTAGTGGCCAACAGCTGTATTATCATTATTATTTAAATCACACCCTATTATTGTTTAGATCACACCCTGGTTTTTCCAGTAGCTGCAGTGGTATCTTTCATTGCCAGCTCAGTGAAAATGGCTGAGTCTGTAATGTGGAATGTTGACATCTGAATGACAGGCCCTTTTTTTTGATGAAATGTTGAGCAGAAAGCCTGCTGAGCTCATCAACAAATGACACCCAGTTGATGTATTGTTTTTTAAAATACTTAACCTCTCGAAGCCTTAAAAAAGCATTCCAAATACAGTGTTGTTTCAGACCAGCCAGCTGGACTCTTACTTTTCTCCCTCTGGGAAAATCATGCACCTCCCTTGTCAGAAGGGAGAGAAGTCAGCCAAGGCTTTGACATTTAGTGAGTGCAGATTTTGACTCCATATGATGAAAACTTTGGAAAATTAAGGCAGTTAAAACTGGACTGTTTTACATGATAATGAGCTCCTTTGCACTGGAACTACTCAAAGAGGCTGGCTGTGTTGCTGCAGGTATAGGGCTTACAGTAATCGAGAGATTGAGTCAAAGTGACCTGGAGGAATAACTGAATGAAGCCACAGTCCAGGGCTGTCACAAGGTCAGCCACACAGCTGCAGGCTGTGTTTGGTCAGTGATGTTCCCTAAGTGGCCCTGGACCGGCACTATTAGCATCTACCTGGGAACTTAGAAATACAGATTATTCAGCCCTATTTCCAAACCTACTGAATCAGAAGTTTTTTGGTGGGGCTATCTTTCTTTTAACAAGCCTTTTAAAGTTACTCTGATGCAAGCTGAAGTTGGAAACTGTGATTCTAGAAGGGCCTTATCCTCCTGAGAATAGGCCAGAGCCTTGGGCTGCCTCCCTGAAGAGGTCTGAAGTTCCCGGTACCTGTTAGGTCTAACAAAGCCTTGAGTGGTGAGTCTGAGACGCATACAGCGCTGGATGTATGGGTCACCTAACTTTTAAGATCCATTCCACTTGAGGGTCTCTTATGAAAATAATGTGGAGAGATGTGTTTCTCTCCACATGATGGGTTTCTCTCCTCCCTTCTGGGTGGGCAGCTGTATGTATTTTCCTTCAAGCGTGCTCCAGAGTCATGGGTTCTTCGGATTGCCTAGAAGGTAACCCATGCTCCTCGGCGTTAGACACTGGCAAGTTGGTGGAAATCATCAGGTGGAAAAGAGACGCCTGGAAGAGGAAAAAGCATGTCTTAAGAAGATTGCATACAAGCAGTTAACTTGTCATCCACTGACTTTCTTCTAAGGAGGTAGAATTGCTCTAAGACTTTGTTTCCTACAGACATATACACAAACAGACAGATGTTGATATAGACTTGATTCTAACTCACAGCTACGCTACAGCACAGAGTAGAACTGCTCCTTAGGACTTGCAAGGATCAGCTAGTAAATTCAAACTGCCCATCTTTTTTTTTTCTTTTTCCAGTCTTTTTGATTAGCAGCTAAGGTGGCCTGTGCCACCAGGGTTGCACAGACAGGTATATGATTGTGTGTGTGTGAATGTGTGTGTGTAAACAAATGCAGGTACATCAGTTAAAGGCTGACCGTGCTAGGCTGTGATCATGATTCTTGTGATAATATTATAGTCCAAACCATACCCCCTGCCATCATGTCAATTCCAGCCCACAGCAACCCCTCAATTTTGACCTGTTGAGTTTCTCAAGCTGTAAATTTTTTTTTACTCCCCCCCTTTGTTTTTTTTTTTACTTTTTTAAGTTTTTTTTTTTTAATTATGATTGAATGAAAATGCACAATCCCGTACAAATTTGCATGTCCACCTGTGTACAGCTTCCCCTGCTCTCCCTGCCTGGTGGCAGGCAGCACAGTCTTCCTCTCTGTTCTGTGTGTGTCCTATCCTAACACTCTCCCATCCCCTTCTCTCCACCCTCTCCCCACAGCAGGATAATATCTTGTAAATGCATGAAACCATAAAGTAGACACAAAATATGGTCACTGTGTATTGCCAAATCTAGTCCATTCCTGTCCAAAGAGTTGACCTCCATTATGATTGATGGACAGGGGCAGCATCAGGGCCAGGGGCCATGCTCCTGAGGGAACTCCGAGGCCCCAGACCATCAGTTGCAGTCTTTTAGTGGAGATCTCAGGGTGCACCCCTTTTTGTTCTTGTCTTGCCAGTGAGACTGAACTTTGTGAGCCCCATCAGAGCTAGCACTTGTGGTGGCTGGGCACCATCCAGTTCTTCCGGTGCTGTATATTTCTGTGGAAGCTGTCTTGCCACATCTTCCTCCCTCAGAGTCACTGGTGGTTTCCAGCCACTGATCTTTAGGTTAGCAGTTAGTTGCTTTACACACTGCACCACCAGGCCTCCTAGTGGCATAGCAACAAGTTTATTATATGGGGATATTAGAACTTGAAAATTTTTCAGTAGAAGGGTCTCGTGCTAGCTTCATAGTCATTGGTATGCACCAATCTAGGGTTGCAGCCCTGTGCAGAGTGACCGACTTGGGGTTGTAAGGAGAGGCCTCACCCCGCCCATGTTTCCTTCTCTGTCTTTCTTATTGTTAGGTGAAGAAATATTTTCTTTATGAAATAATAACAGAATACATAATGTGAACAGTTTTGTGACTACACATTGTATAACTTAGATGAAATGAACCAATTTTTTGAAAGATACAACCTACCGAAGATCATTTGAATGGGACTGTAGCTGTTAAAGAAATTGAATCAATAATTTTAACCTTATGAAGCCGAAGTCATGAGATCTAGATGGTTTTACTATTGAATTCTACTAAACATGTAGAGAAGAGAGAAGAATTGACAGCAATTCTCCAACTGCACCCCCCCCAAACCAAGGTAAAAACACAGAGGTAACACTTCCTAGCTCACTGTATATGGCCAGTATTACACTACTAACAAAACTAGACAAAGATATAACTAGAGAGGAAAACTGTAAACCTATATGTTTAAAAAACATAGATGCAAAATCCTAAGCATATTAACAAATCTAAGGTGGTTGTATGTAAACTTAAAAGACTATATGTAAATGATGCACAAGGTATAAAGCATAATTATAACGTGAACACCTGTGACTCCTCAGTTTAAGAGGTGTGATGGGTCAATTAAATAATGACAGCTGTGTGACACTGGTCAGTTTACAGAGTGGTGGTAGACATGACTCTGAAGCTGGCAATCCTAATAGCCCTGTCTTGGGACTGCAGCATTGTGCCATTTCTGCCCTCCTTCTCAGTTTGTGGTTGTGAACTGAAGAGTTAAGTCACCACTGAGTGTGTTAAGTGACCTTCTGTTAACACCAGGGTTTGCAATCAGCTCAGCTATGGTCATCTTTTGCTTTAGCCTCCAGGAAGCTTAGAATCCAGTGACCACATGGTTGTGTAACTGACTGAGGTTTTATGGGCTCCCCTTTCTGGTCCAGCCACACTTTCTGTGATCCTATATTTATGATTGTTTACATATATTTTCTTTTCTAAATTTGTTTATTACATTGAATTTATTTGGTAAGCCATCCCGAATTATTTTTAAAATGAGGTAGAACAGGAAGGAAGGAAGGAAGACAGGTGGGCAAGAAAGGAAGGGAGGAAGGGAGGAAGAGGGAGGGCAAAGCAGCTAGGGAGGAAGGAGGGAACAGTGTTGGGCAGTGCTGAGCTTTGACCCTTGGCCTTCTGGGAATTCAAGGCATGTTTTTCTCTTCCTTAAAGAAACTGAGGAAGAGGTGGAAGCCTACCGGTAGCCAACAGGCGGGCTGAGTTGTTTCAGGACTTTGAACGGATTCATTTGGGTTTGAGCCTCTGCTGAGAATTTTTGTTTCTACGCTAGGTATACTGAATTAGAATGGACTAGTTCAGTGCCCTGTTTTGTTTGTACATCTCAGGGAGGCGGTGCCCAGCTGGCTTGCTACCAGGACTCGCTGTGGTTCAGCCCTGTGATCACCTTAATCCAGAGTGTTGGCAGGGGCTGGCCCTCCTAGTCGTGGGCAGATATTGTCCTTGCGTGTTCTGGTAAGCATGTGCTCACCTCTATCCGGGCACCCTGCGGCCTCCCGGGTTCCACTCACCATCGCCCACTGCCAGTGGCTGCCATCGCCAATGATGTGTTAGTGGATGGAGGAGGTGCTTCCAGTGAACTCAGGGGAGGAGGAATGAAGCAAGAAGGTGCTGCTATTGGCCAAGAGAAAGAGGCCTTCTTCAGGCCAGTGGCCGGGCTGCCTGCTCTCTCAGCACAGTGAGTTTGAGGGTGTGTGGGGCTGGGGTTGGCCCCCTGTAGGACGCACACTGCCACGTGTGTACATGTGCTGTGACCTGCTCTGTCTGCAGGGAGGGGTCACTGCAAGTGCTTCATCTCACCGTGCCTGACACTGCAGAGATAGATGAGACTTCCCTTTCTCTCATGGAACAGGCTGCTTCCCTGCCAAGGACTAGGCTCTGTCAGCTCATTATTTACATTTAGAGTTTATGAGAACAGGAAACTGGAGCGTCAACAGATGTCATTGTAAAATCTTCATCCTGTCCTGTGGCTAACGCTGGTTTTCCTCCTGGCTTGGGTTTCATCCTCTTCCTTGGCCGGGGTAAACATGCTGGTTCCATATGGTTCCACACCAGCCCTATTCCTGACATGCAGTGCAGGGTTCTCTGAAGATTCAGTTCAAGACAAGCATAGATGCAGTCTGAATCTGAGCGAAGCATTTGTTTCTTAGAGCTCAGTGTGATTGCAAAATGACATTATTCTAGCTTCCCATTTTCAGTATATGTGTTTTATTTGGCAGTTCTCAGTAACAAGGCTGTTCACATACAAGAGGGCATTAAGGAAAAAGTCAGGCTAAGCAATCCTGCTGCTCAGTTATTTCTAGTGTTCTCATTCTGGATAGGAACAACGTCTGACCAGCTGCACACTTAGGGAAGTTCCTTCAGTACTCTGCATCTTGTTTCTCCCTCTATAAATATGGGTACAGTCATGCCTAGGGCTATGGGGTCTCATAGGGACTTGGGAGGGGGATGCCTTTCAGGTACCTGTGTATGCCTGCCACACAAATAAAAATTGCTGAACAAATAGCTAGAATTAATTTAGCACTTATTATATGCCAGACATTGTGCTAAGTTCCTTACAAGTGTTTTCTCTATTCAGTCTTCCCAGCAAAGTTGTTGTTCTTATCTCCACTTTTCAAATGAGGAAACTGAGTCACAGGTTAACTAGATTCCAAAGGTCAGGCATAGAGTACAGAAATAAAGGCAGGATTCAGACCCATGCATTAAGATTCTAAAGCATGTGCGCTTAAGCCCTTATACCATGTAGCTTGAGAGATCAGTGAATGAACAAGTGCATGCCTTAAATGTGTCCATTAAACATTCATGTTTGTCGCCTTCAAAAATTTTTTAAAGATTGCTTTGCTTTGCCTGAAAAAAGCAAAAACATGTACAGAAAGTTTCAGCCTCTGCGGTTTACTTTCCCCTTAAGCTCAGCAGCTATGGGCTCTGACCCATGTAACCTGACCTGAGACTTGCCCAACTTCTTTGCAAATTTGGCTTCCGTCACGCAACACCAGTTCTGTTCGTCTTTTGGAACCATTTACAATGCAAGTTTCAGTATTTGTCAGCACTGTTGAGAACAGGGCGCAGTTTCTAGCAACTCCAGGGAAAGCTGACGTTCTCGCTGCATCTCCTCCCATTTGCTGTGGAGTAAGGTGGCTGCTAAGTGTCTTTGCTTTTCATCCAAAAGACAACAAAGAGAAGAGATGATAGGAAACAGAGACACAAGTGTTTAGTCTGTTCTAGGTCCAGAATTCCAGTGCTAAGGTTCACTGCTTGTTGGTGACTCCAGGTGAGTTAAGCAGGGAGAGGGCTGGTCGCTTCTGGTTGGAGCTGGCTGTGTGGCATCCAGTGGAGCGATCTTGCCTCTTCAGCTGACCTGCCTGGGGCCAGTGGCAGAATACGTCTGCTTTAGGCACCTCTACTTTAGAATGGGAATTGATACTGAAGGGTTGCACGGGGTAGTTTTGGAGGATGACTTGAGAAAGTATTTACAGGAATCTTTGTTACTGACCCAGAACCCGGCTAGGCACAGGATAGTGAGTGAGTCCAACTCAGTTGAAGAGAAAAATCTATTTCAATAACAAATTGTAACTAAAGCATGTTGTTAGCATTTACTGACTTTTCTGAAGGGAAACATTAACCATATTGTTATTCAACTGTCACTTTCCTCCTAAATAAGTCTCCCAGGTCGATTTATTCCGTATGTTAGGACTTTGCTAAGGAATGGGCAGTTACTACTTTTAATCCTAATCTTTTTAAGATGGTAAATCTGTTAATCTTTGGTACATTTATTTTTTTGACCCTAAAAGTAAAGCTAATACATTATTTGTTATTGCAGTGTAAAGGGCATCGTCACAACTCCTCGAATGACCAGGTCCTTCTTTTGACATTTGGGAGCTAGTGGTTCACTTACTCTTGTCATCATTTATCTTTCTGTCTGTTGTGCAGGATGCTAAGTGAGTGCTGGTGGGGAGCAGACAACGGGTGCCTTGGTTATTATTTTAGAGGGAGAAGAATCGACAAAGTTAGCTATTTCTGTGTAGTCAGGATGAGCACAATAAAGAAGACTAAGACAGAAGGGAAACAGATGAACAGGCTGGGACAGGACTATCTGGGACATTTGTTCGGGAGATGACATCTGAGCTGAGAACTGAAGGGTTTGCCGGTGTTAATCCAGTGAAGTTTGGATAAATGAGGTGGGATCATTCCAGGCTATAAACTGTGCATGTGCTAAGGTCTGGGGCAGGAGGAAGCCGAATGTATTGTGGGAAATGAAAAGAGTGCTGTATATGGGCACGGACTGGCCCCATCAAGCCTCATGGGTCAGGCTGAGTACCTGCTTTTCACCCCAGAGCAGGGTGTGTCAGAGAAGGAAGCTTACTTGGAATGCACTGCTTATTAATTCCAGAAAACAGGCTTGCTTTGCCTAATTGGGGTTGGTATTTTCAGGTTTTTTCCCACCTGTAGTATTTGTACCGGGTGCCAAGAGTACAGTGCACGTGTTGTAAATGTCTGTTGTGTGGTCAGGGATGAAGCAATCCTATCACCTCACCTCAAGCTTGCTCCTCCTGTAAGGATTATCTGCTTGCTCATAGTGACTCTGGCTAACACACTTCTTCCTTTCTCTTTTCCCTTTCACTGGATCTGACAGCTCAGTGGAGACCCCAGAAAACATGTTACTGTGAATGTTAATATCTCTACCAGCCCCATTCTAAGTGTTGGAAATGCCTTTGCTACTTTAATCCTTCCAAAAACATTCTGAAGAAGGCTACAGCAATTATTAACCCATTCCATGGATATGGCGTCTGAGGCACAGAGAGGACAGTCTGTCTGCCTAAAGGTCAGTGGTGGATCTGGATTCAAACTCTGGCTACAAGGCTCATGTCATGGCTTGAATTATGTCCCATCACAAATGTGTGTGGCAATTTGGCAAGGCCATGATTCCCCTCTTTTGAGTGCTGTTCGTTGTAAACCCTGCCTGTATGATGTTAATGAGGGAGGCGGGGCAGTAGCTGTGTAGGTGGGCCAGGACTCAGCGTAGGAGATTGTGTTGTGCCTTGGGGCAGCCTCTTTGGATATAAACGAAAGGGAGGCAAGTGGAGAGTTGGTGACCTCATCCTACCAAGAAGAAGTGCCTGGAACAGTGTGTCCTGTGGAAGGGACCTGTGGTCCTTGCATCTTTGTAGCTCCTGGGCTAGATTGACAACAAGGACCTTTCTCTAGAGATCGCAGAGAAACCTTTCCCCTGGCGCTGACACCTTGGATTTAGACTTTTAGCTTAGTGGACTGTGGCAAAATAAAATTTCTCTTTTTAAAGCCATTTATTTGTGCATCGTGAACAAGGGGAGAGAAGAAAACTCACACTGATAAGGAATTCAGTCCTATGCACCTGAGAGGCACAAACCTTTATTTTACATTTGTTTTTCTTTCTTTTGGAAACGCTGGTGGTGTAGTGGGTTAAGTGCTAAATCTGCTGACCAAAAAGGTTGGCAGTTCAAATCTGCCAGGTGCTCAGGGCACACTGTGGGGCAGTTCTTCTCTGACCTCTAGAGTCGCTATGAGTTGGACCCGACCCAGCTCGATGGCTGTGGGTTTGGTGTTTTGGTTTTTCTTTCTTTTCATATGTAAGTGGCTTGTGGGCTCTGCTTATTGGTCCCCTAGGGACTGCAAGCTATGTAGCAGGCTTAATCTATTTACATTTCAACTACTGAGTACCTTATCTTAATTGGCCTGAGTGGGAAAGTCCTTGAAAAACCAACAATTCAGCCAGAGGAGCTGTTAGAGCTTAGTTAATTAATTAAGGATATATTTATATATGGCAAGTCATCATTGCCAACTCCTGAGTTAAAGGTCTTGCTGAGGACTGGATTCAGGTTTGCAGAGTGATGTTGTCAGTGGCAGCAGGTGGTGTGCTGTCCTGGATGGGGGTAGGGGGGTGGGGTTGTTGGGCTCCTGGCGAGGGCAGCAGCTGGCTGAGCTGAAGAAGTGGCTGTTAGAGTCAGCCACCGAGCTATTGAAGTAAATGGGACGGGGCAGGGACACACAGCATTCAAAGAGGGCCCAATACTGTAATAATTAGAGTCCTCCCAGGCTCATGTATAGGTTAGGGTTAAGCTTTGGGTTTCCAGCAGGGGGTCTGCTCCAAAGAACAGGATTGTGAGTTTTAGGGCTTTGTTCAAACAGGTTCCCACCACCCAGCTGCCAGGCAGACTTATTCTGTGTGTGCATATGTACCAAAGCCAAAAGTTCTACAGCTGTAGCGGCACTCCAGAAAAGTACCAGTAAACCTTACACCTCCAGCTAACATGGCCCAAAAGGAATTTGTCCAGCAACAAGGCAAAGCAGGCGTATCCCAATTCTACATCAGGGCAGTGCCCAGAGTCACAGCTAGAATTCTGCTCTGAAAAGCAAGCCATTAACTTGTGGTCAGTTGGTGGGTCTGTGCGGCTGCTTTTGTTTCTTTTATTCCTCTGGTGGTCTCTCCTTATCTGACAAGGGCAAATATTGTTTCTCTCCTATGATGAAGGTGTGGTCTTTATCACTTCACTTGCAGGGCTCACTACTGTGCCCTTTCGCTTGAGCGGGCTGTCTTATTTCTTAGGACTTCTTTTGGGCTCATTTATAATTAACTGCCAAGCCAAGTGCCGTCGAGTCGGATTCATTTTAATATATTGTCATTACATTGTGAGATTTCTGTTATAGCAGCACTAGGTAACTAAGACAGCTCATGTTCCAAATTTATTATCATTGTTCTTTTCCCTGGTGAGCATGTCCAGCTGGCTGTGTTGTGTGATGGATTCAGTGTGACATTTGTGCCCTGGAGAGGCTATAGTTTGGGTCACTGGGCTGAGGGGCAGCCATGCCTATCCCCTTCTGGCTGGCCTTTGGATCTCTGGAAGCTTGGTGTAACCACACAATTGCAGCTTTGTCCTTTCATGGGAAGGCCATGGGGTTGGCCTGGAGGCTATGCTGGGTGACTCAGTGGGCAGGTTTTCATGTCTGCAGAGGCTGGGTAGGAGGGGGTTGGCAGCTACCTGCCCTTGACCTGGGTTTGAACCCCAGCAAGGAAATACAACTGAAGGCTAGAACCTTCAGCTTTCCTTAATTTATAAGGCCTTTGATCTCCAAGCAAGCAAATCAAGTGGTGCTAGTGAGACCCTGTGCTCTTAGTCCTGGGGTGAGTCAGTGCTGTGGCCCCAGCAGCTCTCCTGTCATAGCCCCAAGTCAGAAAGGAAACCTGGCAAGGTAGCCAGAGGGACAGTGAGGTGCTGAGGTTAGTTCCATGGGCTTGGACTCCAGCTTGGACTCCTACTGCCTACGGGCTCTGTGGCCAGGATATGCTCCAGATATTCAGTGAGCTGAAGCAGTGGTGGTAGCTGAGCCCTGGGCTCAGCATTGGCACACAGCCGAGGACATAGTAGACAGCAGCTGTCATGACTGCCTTGACATTCAGCCCCAGCTTGGACCCCAATACTAGACCCAATCAGGTGGTCCTATAGGCTTATTCTGCTTGGGACAGGTCATGAGGAGGTGATACTATCTAACTCTTGTGTTTGATTTTTGAAGTATCTTTTTGCAAGAATCCTGTAGGAAACAAGTTAATTTTGCTGATCTGAGGTGGTTATTGAATTTTCAGAACTTTTATAAGTCACAGACCATCACCTTTTTTTTTTTTTTTTTGGCTCTTTGTTTTGGTCCAGACATCGTTTGCATCTTTTCTGTGAAATGAAGGTATTAGTTAACCCATATCACTTATTATATTTTACAGCGAGATCTTCAGGGTGCTTTCCTGAGTCTTTTCTTTAAGAGTTATTGAAGTCAAATATCCACTACATAATAATTGCCATCCTGTAAAAGGAAGCATTGGCTAAGATCTTGATTTGCGAGTACACAGTATATTTGAAAAAGTGAGTGCGTCAGAGCCAGCCTAAGGCTTAAACCTGCTGCTAATCCTTTCTGCATAACTCTGGGCGCATTACTTAACGGTTGTACAGACCTCAGCAATCACCAAACCCATCACTAGAACAGTAGGAGGGGAGGGCGTAACAGTGACCACCAAGTGAATGCTAGGGACCAGCCACTTCCAGTGCCTGACTCATTGCTTTGCAACAGCAGTCTGCCTTTTATGCTAATAAGATTCACAACAAGATCAATAATCAGCCATACCACTGACCAAAACAAAAACCAAAGCCCTGTCGTCGAGTCAATTCCGACTCATAGCAGCCCTGTAGAATAGAGCAGAACTGCTCCATAGAGTTTTCATGAAAGCACCTGGCGGACTCAAACTGTCAAACTTGTGGTTAGCAGATGTAGCACTTAAAGACTATGCCACCAGGGTTTCCATACCACTTGACACATCTCATGAAATGCAAACCATAAATCAGAAGCATGGGATGTATTTCCTGAAGAAGAAAAGATTTGGAGACATTTGATAGCTCTTATCAAATCCTTATCAAATCAGGGCAACATTAAAAGGGCTAGCCTCTGTGTATCCTCCCAGACAGATCCAGGACACTGGTTGTGAGTGACAGCAGGGGTTCAGCCCAGAAAGGGACACTTTCTAAACATGGTAAGCTATGTCTCAAGTGGGACAGAGTTCCATTTTCTGCAACTGGTTAAGCCGTGACTCTGATCGTTACAGCGTGATTGTGCATGTCCCTTGTGGACTTGGAGTAGGTGGCTAGCTTTCTTCGTCTTTACCTTGTCCTGACCTCTCACCCACCTTTCCGAGCTTTGTGTGAACCTTCCTTGGATTTGCTAAACATGGAGCAAAAAGGAAGTATCCTACAGGTTACAATCCATTCTTCATGAAAAAAGAAAAAATGGGAAAAGCCAGCTGGAAATCTGTGCTAAGTAACAGCTATCCTGTCATGAGAGCCAAGCAAGCATTTTTTGGTATGTTTTGTCTTCATTCCATGGAACACCCTAGAGAGAAGGACATCATTAAGGCCACCTAACAGATGAGCTAACTGAAGCCCATGAATTCCCTGGCCCAGAATTATAGAGTCAGCAGGTAGAAGGATTCGTAATTTACCAGGACTGCATGATTGTGTCACGGCTGTGAGATTTCAGAAATGTTTAATTTGGCAGAATAATCAGCCAACTGTGATTTAGCTTAAAAAAATCTACAAGCCCTCATGGACTAACAGGAGCTCCTGCTCAACTGTATGTCAGCTAGCCCCACCAACATTCCTGTCTGCAAAGGGGCACATCCCAAAACTGGAATCCCACCTGCCTTACAGTTGTATGCAGTCTCCCTAAGCTTTTCGTGAACGGAGCCCTTTACCGCTTTCCACCCCCCAGTCCCTCTCCATTTCTGAGTGTGGTGGGTACTGCTGGGCGCGTTTGCTCATTCATGCCCAGCTAGTGGGCACGTGGCTGTTTGTAGCCCAGCAAGACATACTGACAAACTACAGACTGCCTTGTTCTGAAAATGCTTTCTGGCACTCTCTCCCCTGGGGAATTTCTAGTAGCCTTTGGCCTGAGTAATCACTGGCCTCACCTCTTCTTGCCAGAATCGTGGGTTCCTGCTCTCCTCTCTCCCATGTCATCTGTGTGCTTGACCCCAGGGTTGTGCTTCTCACTGGCTGTGTTCCCACAGCAGGGAGCCTGTCTGATCACAGGCCTCCTCCTGGATGCACCCACTTCACCATGAGGCTATATTAACAAGAGACAGAAAGCACTTTTCTTATGCAAGTGTTTAGACTGGTAGCAGCACAGATTGCTGGTGTCAGCAGTCCCACTGGCAGGTCCCAGGGCTGACCCTGAGTAGGACTCAGTGGGGCTGAGGTGACCGTGTTAGTAGCAGGCATTATGTGGCCAGTGTCCCCACGGTAGGGTGGGGACCCGTTATTATCTCCACTGTTATAATTGGAAAGAAGATGTGGCTTTAACAAAGGTGAAGAACTTAACCTTTAGTTTCTGTAAGATATACTTAGAGCAGAGGGATTGCTAGATCATAAGGTATTTCTAGTTCTAGGTTTTTAAGGCAGTGCCAAATTGCTTTCCAAAGAGATTGTACCATTTTGCGTTTCCACCAGCGGTGTAGGAGAGTTCTAATCTCTCCGTAGCCCCTCCAGCGTTTGTTGTTTTGTGTTTTTTGGATTATTGCCAACCTTGTTGGGATGAGATGGTATCTCATTGTAGTTTTGATCTGCATTTCTCTAATAGCTGCTTGGCAATAGCTAATGATTGTAAACATTTCCTTGTGTGTCTTTTAGCTGCCTGGATGGCTCCTTTGGTGAAGTGTCTGTCCGTCTCCTTTGCCCATTGCTTAACTGAGTTATTTACCTTTCCTTGTTGACATTTTGCAATGCCTTGTAGATTATGGAGATCAGACGTCGATCTGACATGTAGTTGCTGCATGTTTTTTCCCATTCTGTAGGTAGTCCTTTAACCCTGTTGATACATAGTCTTTGGATGTTCGTAAGTGTATGAGATTCTTAGTAGCTCCCATTTATCTATTTTTGTGTTCTGTTGTTTGTGCATTGTTAGTGAGATTTTGTAGTCTGTCTAAGCTGTATATTAGGACTTCCATTGTTGACCGTATTTTCTCTTGCATGATCTTTATTGTTTAAGTTTGATATTTAGGTCTTTGATTCATTTTGGGTTAGTTTTTATATAAGGTGTGAGATGTGTCTTGTTTCAGTTTTTTGCAAATGGATATCCAGTTTTGCCAGCACCATTTGTTAAAGAGACTGTCTTTACTCCAGTTTACAACCTTTGGGGCCTTTGTCAAATATCAGCTGTTCATAAGAAGGTGGTGATATTTCTGGGGTCTCAGTTCTGTTCTGTTGGTGTATGTCTGTTTTGACTACTGTGGAAGTATGATAGGTTCAAAAGTTGAGTAGTGTGAGACCTCCCACTGTGTTCTTCTTCAGTAGTAGTTATCCAGGGTTTCTTCCCTTTCCATACAAAATTGATGATTTGATTCTTCATCTCCTTAAAAAAACTTTCACACTGGAATTTGTACAGGGATTGCCTTGTATATGTAGATCGCTTTGGGTAAAATACGCATTTTCACAATATTAAGTCTTCCTATCCATGAGCAAGGTAGGTTTCTCCACTTATGTCATTCCCTTTTGGTTTCTTGCAGTAGGGTCTTGTAATTTTTTCTGTATAGATCTCTTAAATCTCTGGTTAGATTTATTCGTAGGTGTTTTATCTTCTTGGGAGTATTGCTTTGGTGATTTCTTCTTTGATGATTTTTTTTTTTTTTTTTTTGGTGTAAAGGAGTCCTACTAATTATTTGTGTTTATCTTATATCCAGCTACCTTGCTGAACTCTTCTATGACTTCCAGTAGTTTATGTGTGGACCCTTTAGCGTTCTCTGTGTATACCATCATATCATCTACAAATAGGGATATTTTTACTTCTTCTTTGCCCTTGTGGATGTCCTTTCTTAGTCTTGTCTGATTACTGTGGCTAGAACCTCTAGCATAATGTTTAATAAAAGTAGTGAAAGTGGACATTCTTGTGTAGTTCCCATTCTCTGGGGCAATTCTTTCATGCTCTACCCATTTAGGGTGAGATAGGCAGTTGGCTTTGCATAGATGCTCCTTACTATGTTGAGGAATTTGCCTTCTATCCTATTTTGCTGAGAGTTTTTAACATGAATGGTTTTGGACTTTGTCAAATGCCTTTTCTGCATCATTGACAAAGTCAAATGATTCTTATCCTTTGTGTTATTTATGTGGTTGCTCACATTAATTGTTTTTCTGATGTGGAACCAGCCTTGCATCCCTGATATGAATCCAACTTGGTCATGATGAATTATTTTTTTGATAGTTGTTGAATTCTATTGGCTGGGATTTTGTTGAAGATTTTTGCATCTAGATTCATGAGTGATAGTGGTCTGTAGTTTTCCTTTTTTGTGGGATCAGTCCCTGGCTTTGGTATCAGGGTTATGGTGGCTTCATAAAATGAATTGGGGAGTATTCTGTCCTTTTCTATGCTGCGAAATAGCCTTGATAGCACTGGAGTCAACTCCTCTCTAAACACTTGGTAGAATTCTCTGGTGAAGCCATCTGGGCCTGGACTGACTGACCGACCAACTGACCTACTGACTGAACAACTGACTGACCCGACCCGACCTGACTTGACCTGACCGATTACTTGTTTTGATTGGTAGTCTTTTGGTTACTTTCTCAATCTCCTTTTTAGTGATGAGTTTAGTAAGTTGTTCTACTTCTCCTTGTGGTAATTTTGGTGGGTGATGTGAATTTAGAAATTTGTCCATTTCCTTTAGGTTTTCAAATCTGTTAAGAGTACTGTGTTTCACAGTATTCTGTTAATGATGTTTTTTATTTTGGTTGGGTCTGTTACGACATCTCCCATCTCATTTCTTATTTGGGTTATTTGTTTCCTCTGCTGTTGCTTTGTAAGTTTAGCTAATGGTTTATCAAGTTTGTTGATCTTTTCAAAAAAGCTAGCTTTTGATTTTGTTAATTCTTTCAGTTTTCTGTCTGTTCTCTAATTCATTTAGTTCTGCTCTAGCCTTTATTGTCTGTTTTCTTCTGGTGCCCAAGGGGTTCTTTTGTTTCTCTCTTCCTGTTTGTTCAAGATGTGAGGTTAATTCTTGGGTTTAGGCCCATTCTTCATTACTGGTGTGTGCATTTATAGAGATAAACTGACCTCTGAGCATTGTTTTTGCTGTATCCCATAGGTTCTGGTAGGATGTGTCTTCATTCTCATTTGATTCCATCAATTTCTTTATTTTGACCTTGGTTTCTTCTGTAACTCATAGACTTTTGAACAAGGTGTTCAGTTTCCATGAATTCAGAATCTACCTTTTTTTTTCTCCTATTGATTTTGACTTTTATAGCTTTATGGTCTGAGAAGATGCTTTGCAATAATTCAGTGGTTCAGATTTTCTTGAGACTTGCTTTAGTGACCTAATACGTATTGTATTCTGGAGAATGTTCCATGTGCATTGGAAAAGAAAGTCTATCTTTTATTGGGTAAAAAGTTCTGTATATGTCGATGGGGTATAGTTGGTTGATTGTCATAATAAGATCTTCTGTTTCCCCAAACTTTTCTCTGGGTGATCTGTCCATTACTAAAAGTGAAGTATCGAAGTCTTCTACTATTGTTGTGGAGTAATCTGTCTTATTTTTTCAATGATGTCAGCAGTTGATGATGTATTTAGATTAGTATTGGGTTCATAGATATTTAATACTGTTGTATCTTGCTTATGTATTGAATCTTTCAGCAGTAATGCCCATCCTTGCACTTGATGATGGATTTTACATTGAAATCTATTGTATCTGAGATTAGTGTTGCCACTCCTGCTCTTCTTTGTATCTTGTTAGCTTGATATATATTTTTTCATCCTTTGATTTTCAGTTTGTTCACATCTTTGAGTCTACAATGTGTTTCTTGGAAGCAACAGATGGATGGATTGTATTTTTTTATTCAAATTGTTACTGTCTGCCTCTTTAATGGAGTGTTCAATCCATTTACATTCAGTGTAATTATTGATTGGTGTGTGTTTAGTGCTGTCATTTTGGTGCCTTTATTCCGTATTGTTGATGTTTTCTTTGTTCCTCTTAATATTCTAGTCTGGGTCATTTTTCTTTATGGGTTTACTTTTCATCTTTTTCAGTGTTGGTTTTGTGTTTGTTAAGACTCCTCTATCATGTTTGTTGGTTTGATATGTTGTGTTGTTAGTTTGCTTTGTGGCCACCCTCTTGGTCCCCCTTAATATTCTAAGTTTAAACCAATGTTTCACTTCCGTATATCTTCTTAATTTATTCCCCACCTGAAAGTTATATCTACTGTAATATATCCTTCTTTATAGTATGATGATGTCATAGTTTTCATGTTAAGATTGCTGTTTCCCTACTTTCCGTATTTTAGCTTTGATTGAGCTTTGTGATTTCCCTGCGTAGGACTCTGGATGTTGTGTCCTGCATTACATCCTTAAGTATACATTTGATGTTATTGTTTTTATAAACAAAAGGTTTTTTTCAGTATTTCTTGTAGCTTTGGTTTTGTTTTTGCAAAGTCTCTAAGCTTCTGTTTATCTACAAATGTCGTAATTTCACCATCACATTTGAGAGACAGTTTTGCAGGATATCTAATTCTAGATTGAGAGTGTTTCTCCTTCAAGGCTTTGTATGTGTTATCATACTCTCTTCTTACCATCATGGTTTCTGCTAAGTCAGGAGAAACCTACAGGGCTTGCCTCTGTGTGTTAGTTTTGCTTTAAGGCTCACTGCCTTTAAGAGCCTCTTTTTATGTTTCATTTTACTAAGCCTGATTGTAATATGTCTTGATGTCTTTCCATTGGGTTCTAATTTTAGTTGTGTTAGATAAGCATTTTGGATACCTATGTTCTCTTCTTCCATGATTTCAGGGAAGTTTTCTGTCAGCAACTCTTCAAAAATTCTCGCTGTATTTTCTGCTATCCCTCCGTGTTCAGGAGTTCCAATTATTTGTAGACTATTCCTCTTGATAGAGTCCCACATGCTGCTTAATGCTTCTTCATTAATTCAGCATTTTGATTCCTCCAGTCCTGCTCTTTTGTTTTTACTTGAATTATCTCATTTTGTAATTTTATTGTGGATCTACTGGATTTCAGATCATTGATGTTCTAACAGTTTATATAGCTTGCTTAATTTTTCATTTTGTTTTACTGAATTTTGCTTAATCTCTGAAGGGCTGTATACATAACTCTTTGTTTTCTACCTCTGATAATTGTAGAAAGCTGTCTTCATCTGGGAAGTTTTTTGATTCTATATGTTGAGAGTTTTCTGAAGCCATGGTAGTCTGCTTCTTTAAATGGTTAGATATTGTTGTCTTCATGCCACCAAGAAGCTGTTCAGTTTCTCTGGTGTTACATCAGTGGGAGCTGTGGCATAGGTTTAATAAGGGAGTAAGGGCACTTTTAGATTTGGTCACCAGCCACTGCTGCCTTCTCTAGGTGCAGCTGACTTATATATAGCTCCTCTGGCAATATAGATTCTGTCAGACTCTGCGATGCTGCTTGTCTTATTGGCTGGCCCCAACTGGGCCCTCAGGGGTGGCAGGCCCGCCCTCTGGGTGCTAAATGTGGTAAGCTACTTCTGCTGATTCTCCATCATAGTGCCAATCAAGACTATGGTGTAGCTCAGGGAAGGGAGGAGTTAAAGATACCACCACACTTGGATGCCAGAGACCACTGCATTCTCTAGATGCACTTATCTTAAACACTGCTTTTCTGCTGAGAGCTGCCAGGCCCTCAGAGGTAGCAATCCCCACCTCCTGGTTGGCTACAGCACCCTACTTATGGAGTCTCTGGTGGGCTGTCAGCTGATGCTATGTTGTAGCTCAGTGAAAGTTGAAAGTGATACCAACACCCTCAGGCACCTGCCACCAGTGGTGTTTCTAATTGCTCCTATCATAAAAGCTGCATTTTTGCTGGTTGAGGTAGTGGCCAGCCACAGCCAAAAGCAGCCGGGCCGTCAGAGGTTGCAGACCCTGCTTCCTGGCTGACAAAGATGGCACCTCATAGGCCGTCCCCAGACAGTATGACATGGCTCAAGGAAGAGAAGAGTTTGGTCACTACCACACTTGACCACCAGCCCCCACCACATTCTGTGGATACAATTGTCTTAAATATAGCTCTTCTGCTGGGAGAAGCACTATCCTGACAGGTAGTGTTGTCAGTTTGAGAATTAGCCGCAGGCGAGACTTTGGGCATGGCTAACTGTGTCTCTCAGCTGACCAAGATGGTGTCCCAGATGAGCTGCCTCTGCTGCAGTGAGTCAGCAGGGACTTGTGTGCAGTTCAGAGAAGAGAGAGGGGAGGGGAGGGGCAGTGGCACTCTTAGTCACTCTCTAGGCTCTCTAGATGTGGCTGTCCCAAGCACAGTCTCTCTGCTGTGGGCTATGCTGTTTATTTAACACTGAAGTTCAGCATAGTAGGCAGCAGATGTCAGGCTCACAGGCTTCGCAGTGCCAGTCCAAGGCTCCTGGTTACCAAAGAAGGCATCCATACCTATAGTCCCCTCAAGCGATGCACTAGCAGAAGAGGACTCAGTCCTACCCTGCCTCAACTCCTACAGAAATCGTTTCCTCCTTCCTTTCGCACAGTCCAGTCATACAACCCTGTCTTAAAACCCTATGCTAGATCTTGGGTCTTTCAGAGTGTCTGCACTGCTTGGTTCATTTATTTTTCTAGGTCTCAGTGGAAATTGAGGAGATGTATGTGTTGCCTGCCATCTTGACCCCAGGACTTACTGAAGGTCATGGAGTTCAAAGTGGCAGAGCCTGAATTTGAATCCAGGCAGTAGAACATAGATACTTGACTGAAGTTAGTTTCTTCCAAAAGTCTCTTCATCTCCATGCTATCCTGCCTGTGTTTCCCTGTCCCTATGTATAATGCACAAAAAAGTATCCACTTTAATAAAGTATAAGGCCACTAGAGGCCAGTAGATGACTATTGTCCTCTTTTGAGCCTGTGGCCCCATAGTTTGCTGACTACTGTGTTTGGAATAATAAAAATCACCTCATTTGAAAATGAAATGGTTGTTAATAATTTTTTTAAAAAAACAGATTGAGCAGTATAGGCCCTGATAGGATACTCCAGATTGGACTCATGGGTTCCAGGACTGGGTTGACCTAAAAAAATACTTGAACCAAGGCCATCATTTTTCAGAGAAGAACCTGGTGGCCAGGGGGCTTCAGTGACTTTATTCAGGCTATAGAAGCAATCAGTTGCAAAGGGAGAACCAAAACACAAGCACGAGGAAGGGCCTTCAAGCAAGAGCCACAGTGCCTGAAATGTGGGTTAGCTTGTCTTTCCAGGCTTATTAATTCTTCTCACTTTCCTAAGGCTGAACCTTAGCCACAGATTCTCCCTTATCTTGTCCCTGTGCCTCTTCTTTTCTCCTAGTGCCCTTAGTAGTTGAAGGCAGCGATAAGCCAGAGCTCACTGAAAGCAAAACAGTATGAGCACCATGTGCATATGGCTTACTGTGCGGACTTCATTTGATTACAGTTGATGATACATTAGTCCTCTGGGGTAGACACAGCTGTGGCTGCAGGTGAAAGTGACTGACAGATGAGGCCTTCAGACCTTTTTTATTTTCCAAAGAGAGATGAAGTGGAAGGGTGTGAGGGCTTGTTTAGATTTCCTGACAGGATCTGCTTGCTCCGGGAGCTGCTGCTGTCATTTGCAAGCCAGGGCCCTCTCCACAGCTTCTAGGGGATACCTTGCTTTTCCCTGCAGATTGGGCCCCTCCTTGCATCTCTGTGGGGAACTTGGCTGTGCTCTCAGTCAGGTCCCTTCCTTGCAGTCTCTTGGGAACCTCTGCCGCCCTCTGCAGGCCTGGGCCCTTTCTGTAGCCCCTGTGGAGCTAGGATTTCACCAGGGTCCTTCAGCAGGAAGGCCACCTGCTGATGGTTTAATTCTGGGGAAAGTGAATAAGCTAAAGTGGTTACTCTGAACCTCTCAGACTGGATCGGAGATGGTATGGAAAAACTGTAGATGTGAAGGGGCTGGGGTGAGTCTGATTCTGGCAGTCACCAGTGTTGGCACCCTGCTGCCTCTTTGAAGTTTACTTTCTGCAGGTGTGGAATGGTCACAGTGTAACATGCCTTGAGGAATCTCTGCTGACAGTATGTGATAGAGTCTGGTGCCTTGGTAGCTAAAGAATAAGCAAAGGAAGATGCCTAGGCTCCTGGTACAGGTGGCACATGGTGGATCCCTTGCATCTGAATCACAGCAGTCTGGCCAACCCCTCAAGTGACACCCACTCCCTGGCACCCCAGAGTGGCCCCCCACCCCCTTGACAGCCCATGCACATTGTGCACATGGTTTCTCAGTGCTGGATGCCCACCAGTCACCTTCTGCCGCCACCTCCACACGTGTCTCTTCTTCTGTGCTTACCCCTTCCCCTCAACTGACCTGCACAGCTTGGAGTCCCTTGAGTCTGAGTTGGGACTGTCCCCACAATCCCTCCTCACGGTCACACTGACGTTCCTTCTATGCCCAAACCCAAGTGACACAGCCTTGCTGGCGTCCAGCGCTGGGTAGTAGTATTGCTGAATCCCCAGGAAGAGGTCAAGCAGATGTGGTAATGAGAGTATGAGGTGGGCTGAGGTGGAACAGGAAGGGTTCAGGTAGACTCTTCCTCCTCTACCGGGTTTTCTGTATTTCCCACTTAGCATTTTCTTGAGAATAGATGATGTTGCTTGGTGCTGTCAAGTTGGCAGTTCCAAGTCAGAGCAACCATGTAGGATAGAGTAGAACTGCTCCACAGGGTTTCCAGGGAGCAGCGGATGGATTCGCACTGCCAGCCTTTAGGCTAGCAGCCAAGTTCTTAACCACTAAACCAAGGCTACTGAGAGGAAATAGTGAGGTTAATTCGAGGTCTCTAGGCTGTACCCTTCTAACTGACTGTTGGAGGGGATTTGGACAAGAATTGTCTTCCGTAATCTTGCTTTGCTTATCTGTAATGAGGTGTTGACAGCCATCCTTGGCAAAATACTCTTGGTGGAAGGAAAAGTGACTACACACAAGACAGCTTTTCAGGTTAAAGACAAACCCTGGAGCCGTGTGTTTGTGTGTGGTGGGGGGTGGGGTGGGGAGGGTGGGAGGGGGTGAGTAGGTGGGTGCATGAGTGGGCACAGGAGTTATTTTTAATGCAAATAGGGTGCGAATGTTGTGAGAGATCTGAGGAGATTTTAAAAGAAAATTACCTGTCTTATGGACAGCAGTAAGAAGCACAGCAAAATCTTCACAGGATATTTTCCTGAGAGAGAGGATTTGAGTGCCCACTGGTATGTAATGACAGCTCACATTGCTCACATTCTACCCCCCACCATTTTGGGTTGTTTTTTTTTTGGTGAAAATATACACAGCAGAACATCCACCCACTTAACAATTTCTGCATTTTCAATTAGGTTATATTAATTACATTCTTCAAGTTGTATGACCATTGTCATTACCCTTCTCTAGATTATTCCACCACCATCAACAGATTTACTGCTTCTTAAGGTTATGACTTAACCTTTCAAGATACTGTTGTCACTTTAGTCCCACACAGATAATTCTTTAAAAGAACACAGCTCAAGGCATTGTCTGATTGAAAGAATACTTCAAGGGATAGTTTTGGTTTGAGGTTTAAGTGACAGAGATTATCTCAGTGTAAAGTTTCAGGGGTTTATCCAGCCTCACTGGCTCTAGAAAGCCTGTATCTCATTGAGAATTTGAGATTCTGTTTTACATTTTTACTTCTTTTGATCAGGATGGATACCCTGGTGATGATAGTGGTTAAGTACTACAGCTGCTAAGCAAATGGTTAGCAATTCAAATGGCCAGGCGCTCCTTGGAATCTCTGTGGGCAGTTCTCTTCTGTCCTATAAGATCACTATGGGTTGACAGGAGTGGATTTCGTTTTGGGGTTTCTTCAGGATTCTTCTATGGAATCTTTAATCAAGACATTCAGTGATGGTAACTGGGGATCATATAGTTCTGATCTTATGACATATGCGTCACTTCTTTCCTTGTTAAAAATTTATCCATATGTTTAGGAATCTCTGAGTGGCACAGGTGGGTAAACATTCAACTACTAGTGGAAACATTGGCAGTTGAAACCACCCAAGAGATGACTTGGAAGATAGGCTTGGTAAACTGCTTCCAAAATCCGCTGGAGCTGCTCTGCTCTGCACACATGGGATTGCCATAAGTTAGAATTGACATGACAGCAGCTAAGAACAACATCTTTGTATCACTCATTTTGGGTGCTCTTTGTTCCTCTGTACAGATCTGAATTTCCATCAGGTATCATTTCCCTTCTTACTAGAAGCACTTTCTTTTAACATCTTTTAGTACAGGTCTGCTTGAAGCATGTTCTGTCAACTTTTATTAAGCTGAAATTTCCTTCACTTTGCCCTAACATTTGAATGATGACTTGATAGCATCTGTTGTGCAGGATACTGGTGTTGCTGTTCCAGCACTTTAAAGATATTATTTCATTATATACATTCCCTTCCCCCAAGGGAAAATAGCTGTAATCTTTTATTTGTTCCTTTTTTAAGTGTGTACCCTTTACTTAGGCTTCTTTTCGCATGTTTTTTTCTTATCTTAAACTTTCAGGGTTAATGTTACATGCAGTGTCTTGATGGTGTAATGGTTAAAGCTCTCAGCTGCTAACTCGAGGGTCAGTGATTGGAACCCACCCAGTGGCTCCATGGGAGAAGAGACCCAGCAGTTTGCTCCATGTGAGGATTATAGCATAGGAAGCCCTATAAGACTGTTCTACTCTATCCTGCAGCGTCACTATGAATTAGAATCTAACCAGTGGCCCACAGTCCACCACAGGGTTTTTTCCAATCCAATATTTGGGCCATTGTTTCTTTTTCTCTTCCAGGAAGTTCTAGTTACACATGTTATAAAAAGTCAGAAGTCCTGGTGGCATAGTGGGTTAAGTGCTACATCTGCTAACCAAAATGTCAGCAGTTCAAATCTGCTGGGCGCTCCTTGGAAACACTATGGGACAGTTCTATTCTGACCTCTACAGTCACTGTGAGTCAGTTGCCATTGAGTCAATTCTCACTTATGGTGGTCCTACACATGTATCAAAGTAGAAGTACACTCTGTGTGGTATGAGGACTGCCAGTTAACTTTGCAAACTCATCCTTGAAAAAGTGCTACATACCTCATTGCTAATAGCACCATGATCATTTTCGAAGTACTCCTATTGGGAAGCTGTGCACCAATGCCAGCACCTACCACGCTTCAAAGCAGTTTTGAAACTCTTGTTCTGGAATGACCGTCAGAGCTGTTGTTTATTACCCTTGATGTCCTGAATGTCATCAAAAATCTTTTCAGTACTTCCTTTATCTTCAGGTAAAGAAAAAAGTCATTGGGAGCCAGATCAGGCGAGTTCTTTGTTTACTGGCTAAACATCCCCTTGTAGACAACCATACAGTTAAATCAGCAAACTTGCCACTGTGTGTAATGGCCATTCTAGAAGGAGTTCCAAAATTGCTTTGAATAGCAGACTAGAGACTGGCTTCAGTGCATAGCTTCCCAAGGGGGGTACTTTGAAGGTGACTGTAGTGATACTCAGCAATGAGGTATATAGCACTTAGAACAATTAAGTTCACTAACTTAATTGTCAGAACTCATATTTATTGGCTGAAGTTTTGGATATAGATCTGCAGACCTTGCCCTTCTGCTGAAGTGCATCTAAGTAGACTTGAACCTCCAACCTTTTGGTTAGCAGTTGAGTACATCAACAGTTTGTGCCATCAATACTCCACATGTACCTTATACAACTTGGTGATTTAACACTGGTCAATAAGTCTTTTTTTTCTTTTTTTGGCCATTCTTCTTTCTCACTCTTCTTAGGGTTGTATAATTTCTGTTGCACTATGTTCAAGTTCAGTAACACCTGCTTCCTCCTATTGTCTCTAATGCCCTGTTTCACCTGCCCGGTTGATTTGCCCTTTCAGATATTGTGCATGGTATTGCAGAGTTCCATTTGTTTTTAGCTTTTCTTGGACTTCCTTTGTCACCGCTGAGAGTCCCTATCTTTCTCTGTAGTACTTCTGTCATAATGTTTGAAAGTCATTAAATTTTTTTTTAGTATGCTTTAGGTGAAAGTTTACAGTACAAATTAGTTTCTCATTCAAAAATTTCCATACAGATTGTTTTATGCCCCTGGTTGTAATCCCTACAGTGTATCAGCACTCCTCATGCTCTTACACCCTGAGTTCCCTGTGTCTATTTGTCCAGTTTTCTAAATGTTGTCTGATATTGTTGGTACTCTCAAGTGACAGATTCCCTTTAATATTTGCTTTCAGTTTGGCTTGGTTTTTACAAAATCCCTTAATTTGTGAGTACCTGAAAATGTCCTGATTTCACCATTGTATTTGAGAACATCTTGCAGGATATATTGTTCTTGGATGGCAGTTTTTTTTCTTCCAAGATTTTATATATTCATTCCATTGTCTTCTTGCCTATATAGTTTCTGCTGATCAATCAGAGCTTAGTCTTTTTTTAAAAAAAAAAAAAAATTTGGTGCTTTGAGTGGTTACAATCCAAGTCAGTTTGTCATAGAAAAACTTACACACTGCTATGAAACTCTAGCTAATTCTCCACCCTGTGACAACACATATTGCCAACGTATATTTCCCATGTCCATTCAGCTAGCTCCTGTTCACCTCTCAACAGGAGTTTCCTAGTTAGCCTCATATTGCTACAACTGCTAAGAAGCACACTCTTTACCAGTATCACTTTGTTTTACAACCCAGTCCAATTTTTGTTGAAGAGCTGGCTTCAGGAATGGTTTCTGTTGTGGGCTAACAAAGAATCTGAGAGCCATGTATTCTGGAAAGCCTCCACTCATTTGGACCACCAAACCTGATCTTTTTAATAGAGTTCTAGTACTGGAGACCCATTTTTCTCCTGCTGTGTCAGGGACTCTTATGTTGTATTCCCTGATAAGGCAGTCTTTTTTTTTTTTTTTTATTTATGACTGAGTGAAAATGTACATTCCCATGTAAATTTGCATGCCCGCTCATATGCAGCTTCCACTGCTCTCCCTGCCAGGTGACAGCACACTATTCCTTTCTGCTCCATACATGTTCCATCCTCCCAGCAGTCTCCTTTCCCCTCCTCTCCACCTACTCCCCTTCCTTCAGCCAGAGGTCAGCAGGATGACATCCTATAGATGCATAGAACCATAAAGTGCATTCAACATATGGTCACTCCGCATCACCAAGTCCAATCCATTCGTGTCCAAAGAGTGGACCTTCATTATGATTTATGGGCAAGGGCAGCATAAGGGCCAGGGGCTGTGTTCTCCCAGGGGAACCCCGAAGCCTCTGGACCATCAACTGCGGTCTTTTAATGGAGATCTCAGGGTGCACCCCTTTCTACTCTTGTGTTGCCAGTGAGACTCAACTTTGTGAGCTCCATCGCAGCTATCACAGGTGGTGGCTGGACACCATCTGGTTCTTCCAGTCCCAAGTTGAGGTAGGCATCCACTCATGTGGGTCTATCTGTCTTCTGGGTTGTTTTCCACCATGTTGTTTTGGTCCTCGGTGAGCATCAGTTCCTGCTGAATTGGGACCATTTGCTGTGCTGATAGGGCAATCTTGACCAGGCACCATCTAGTTCTTCTGGTCTCATGCTGGATTTTAGGGCCCTTTCTGTCTCTTGTGCTCGTATTTTCTTTTTATCTTTGATGTCTTTCTTTCATTCTCTTCCAAGTGAGTTGGCACCAGTTGATCCTACTCGGACGGCTGCTTGCTAACTTTTAAACCCCTAGATACCACTCACCAGAGTGGGACAAAGAACATATTCTTTAAAAAACTTTGTTATGCCAATTGACCTAGATGTCCCCTGAAACCGTGATCCCCAGACTCCTGCTCCTGCTACTCTGTCCTTTCAAGTATTAGGTTATATTTGTCCTTTTGCGACTGAGTACTTTTCCTAAGCATAATGCCTTCTGGGTTCTGTTTCCCAGGATCATTGTTGCTCTTTATCATTGCATAGTATTCCACTGTGGGAATATAACATAGTTTGTTTATCCTTTCATCCATTGATGGGCACATAGATTGATTGAATTTTTTGTTGTTGTGATCAGTGTTGCAGTAAACGTTGGTGTGCATGAATCTATTCATCTGACAGCCCTTATTTCTCTGAGATATATTCCGAGAAGTGGGATTGTTGGGTCATGTGGTATAGCTATTTCTAGCTTTTTAACAAAGCACCAAATCGATTTCTAGAGTGGTTGTACCATTTTACATTCCCACAAGCAGTGTGTTAGTGTTCTCGTACACTGTTCTCCACAGCCTCTCAAGCACTTATTATTTTGTGGTTTGGTGATTAATTCCAGCCATGCTGGGGCAAGTTGATATGTCCTTGTAGTTTTGATTTGGATTTTCCAGAGCTTAATCATACTGTTTCCCCTTTTTTGAGTTTTGGGTTTAAGAGACCTTTTTCTTTTCCATGAGCTACTCCTAGGGTTCTTTCTTTGTCTTTGGTTTTTGCAAGTGTGGTTATATATGTCTTGGTGACTTTCTTTTGGGGTCTGTCTTATATGGGATTCATTGAATTTCTTGGAAACATCCGCTTTTCATTTTTCAGTTTTATGCTAGGAAATCTTCAACATTCTTCTCGGCATTTTCCATTTTCTTCCCCTTTTCTGTAATTGTAATCATGTACAAACTTTCACTCTTGATTGTGTCCCACATAGTTCTTAGCTCTTTATTCTTTTCTTTGACTTTTCCTCAAACATTATAATGCCTATGGATTTGTCTGTGGGTATAGTAGCTCTCTTCATTTTTTTTTGGGTAGGCAGGGCAGCAGCAGGTGGGGTGAGCCTGCTTTGCTGTACACTGGTTTGTCAAGGTGGCTGAGTGTACACTTGGTAGGCACTGTCTGCCTTCTGATGTTGGTCCATTGATGTGGGAGCATTCACAGTACCTCCCCAGATAGGCTAGAGAGCTGGACAGGGAATGGTACAGATTCACTTCCATTGTTCACCAGCTTGTCAAGTTCTGTGCCTGTTGGTGGTTGCTTTTAGGTTCTGTGGAGTCTGGTTCAACTCACAGTGACACAATAGGACAGGGTAGAAATGCCCCATAGGGTTTCTAAGGAGTGACTAGTGCTCTTAAACTGCTGACTTTTTGGTTAGTAGCTGAGCTCTCAATCAGTGTGCTATCAGAGCTCTGGCTAGACACAGTAATTAACTGAGATGGTTGGGATAGCACTGCCAGGGGCAGGCCTGGTCTCTGATATTTGGTTACATAAACTCCACCTATTCAGAAAGTTCTTGATATCACCAGAAACATATAGCCAGTTTAAGCCCCAAATGAACTTATTATAGTTGGACAATCCATAGAATTTTTGGTTATTACAACAAAACCATGCCAAAAAGTATGGCCTTGGAGTAGCAGGGCCAGTGTTTCTATCATGTTTATTGTGTGCATGGGTTATGGAAGTGAGGGAATATCTAAGAGGGTAAGAGTGTGCTGTCTGCTATTCTAAGACCTTTGCAAGAGGGCCTTATTCTGGGCCTTACCACAGAGGGACCCTTTTAGCACTCTTCAGTTTATCTCTTGACATGAGCTTGAAGATTCTTGGGACCAGGAGGAGTAGAAGTCGGCTGTCCATCTCTTGTGATCATGCTGTTGATTCCAAGGGTTGTGGGTGTCCTGCCTAAAAGCAGCCTACTTCTGTGTGGGCCTCTTTCCTGCATCTGTTCTCCTGTGGGTGGCTGAGTTCAGATGTGTAGGCTACTGTGTCCTCACAGGTATTTATGAGGCCCCTCATGATGCAGGACAGAGATGGTGTAGAATAAGAAGGGGGGTATGTCTGGGCTTCAGGCCTGGTTCTATCCATCTTCATGGAGTAAGAGAACTCTGAAGTCAAACCTGGCCTTCTATGACAATGTCAGATATGTTCATCATGATAAGAGGATCAAACGTACCTTAGTAACAGTTGGCTATTACCTTTATGTGTAAATGTGGACTTTGGTTTGAGTTCCTGCTCTGGCCTGCATGTGTCAGGCCTGGACATGACCTCGGTAGTTGGTCCTAAATGGTAAACAGAAGTGAACGAGGCTAAGCTTGGGCTTGTTGGTATGAGGGAACATGGAGGCCACACTGTGGTTGTGGATGAGGAATAAGCACGGTACTCAGGGATCTGATACAGCCCTGTGGAGTACCTTCTTGGCACAAGGGAGATACTGGACTTAAAGGGACATGGGCAAAGTCTTTCCTCCTCAGTCTCCTTGCTTTCTCAAAGCGGAGAAAAGGGAAAAGACAGAGGGAGGAAGAGAAAGCTTACGGAAACAAAGTAACTGAGATACTGTGTCCTTTTTCAGTTATCCTTAATGTAATTACTGACTCCCTGAGGAGAACAAACAGTTGCATGCTTAACTACTAACTGGCAGTGTGAACCTACCCAGAGGCACCTCTGATCTGCTTCTGAAAGGTCATAGCCTTGAAAATGCTATGGAGCATAAAAAAAAAAAAACACACGATGTGATCAAGTCGGTGCCGACTCACAGAGACCCTATAGCACACAGTAGAATTGCCCCATAGAGTTAAGCACAGTTCTTGAAAATTTATGGAGCATATGTTTTCATGAGTAAGAATTGACTTGTCAGCAACTAGTAACAATACTAACAGGAGGGAAATAGAGTGTCTTTTCTGGGAAGATGGCTGGATTCTTGTTTCCAAAATATAGTGGGTTGATACAGTTTGGAACGTAAGAGCAGGGGAAGAGAAGGTTACCAGGGTTGAAATGGAAAATCCAAATTCATGAGGGGGAATGGAAAATCTAGTCAGCCAAAAGTTGAGGGAAAGAGCAGGAACACACGTGAAATAAGTTATAACTGTGGGGAATCTTCCACCCTCTTTGCTATCCCTAGGAGGCCACTGCCAGAAACTCGTCTAAGAGTGATGGTGGGAGAAGCAGTGTTAAGCAAAGAGGCCCTTTCTTTGCAATCTCCTCCCATCAAACCCAGCCCAGTTCAGTCCATTGCAGTCCAGTGCATACAGTCTGATCCGCTCCCCTCCAGTTTACTGCCCAATAAGAGCTCTGACTGGGTGCAGAGCTGGGATGTGGGTGTGACTGACACCAGTCTGTACTGTCCTGTGCTGAAAAGGAGTCTGTCACAAGGAGCAGTATCCTTCAGGGGCCTCTGCTTTTGGAAGCCTATGTAGCCAGCTGCAGGTACCCAGACACATGCCTTTCTTGAAATCTTATCATCAGGAGAGAGCAAAACTCCAGGGACAGGTCTGGGCACTGTGGTGTAGGCCCAGTATGGAGAGTCTACACCTGAAGGGCTTCCCTCTGAAGAAGTTGGTGGGTGGAAACACTTGAATTGGAACCTCTAGGTATTAGGTTCTAGGTGCTGAGATTTCTGGGGATGTTGCAACTGAAGGGGTAGATATGGCTCTTGGCATTTGGATTACACAGCAAACTGTGCAGAGTGGAAGAACAAAGAGGAAAAGGCAATGCCTTTAAAACTCAGTGCATTACTTTAAATTGGGGCCAGGTATTTCTTGGGGCTACTTTTGAAAAGTAAAACAGCGCTTTACACACCCAACCTGGGCATTTGTTAGACTTTTCCTTTGACACTGGCACCTCCTGGAGCACCAGGCTCTGTGTGCAGTGAGAACCATGCACTTGGCCCTGTTGAGTAACTTTCCAATTCTTTCTGTCATGTGTTTTGAACTTATTCATTCATCAAGTAATCCATTGAGTAATTTATTCATGACTGCTGAACACACAACAAGGAACACAGAAATAAATGCAATACCCTTTTCTTTTCCATCAAGGTTTCTGCTATTTCTTCTCCACTCTAACACCATATACTGCCATTAGGGGCACATAACTTAGTTAACCTAATGTGCACCGTCTTAGTGAAGATACAGAAAACTGGGGGAAACATTAAACAACAGAGTATAAATAGCTTTGTGCTAATTAAGTCATTGAGAGCAGTGGTCATCAAACTCTTGATTATACACCCCTAGCGGTGAAAAACAAATCCCATGTCTTTAATATGATATGTAACATAATACAGTACTTTTAAGTTGTATACATCTGTGACTTTACAGACCTATTGTGTACAGTATGCACAGAAATGAAATTTTACAAAGTAGGCAAAGTGAAAGAATAGTGAATAGTGCTGCACATCTCTCAGGTATATCTAGTTCTTAAACTTGGTGGTGATTGGAATGACCTGGTTAATTTGAAAATCTTGAGTCAGGTCACAGCTTCAGGTAACGGAGTTGTCTCTATGTTCTGAATGGGTGTAGTCTAAGCCATTAGAGTTTTGGGGTCAGGGTTTCAGGTTAAATGCTACAGCTGCTAACCAAAAGTTTGGCAGTTCAAATCTGTCAGACAGTCCTTGAAAACTCTATGGGATGGTTCTACTCTATCTTATAGGGTCCACATGAGTCAGAATTGACTTAATAGCAGTTGGGTGTTTTGATTTGGGGGACAGTTTGGGCAGGGGCTGGTCAAGCCTAGAGTCAGGAGGCAGAGATGAGGTTGGGGAGCTTCCACAGGATGAGGGGCAGAAAGAGGGGATGAATCTGGGTATCTGCAGGCAGATACATGAAGGATTGTTCTTTCTCAAGCATATCCAGCAGTGGGGAATCTGCATTTATGGCTCCAGGTGATTTTTTCTGAAATCAACTGCAGACTATGACTGCTGTCATCCCTGTTTCAAAGTGGAGGAGAAAAAGGTGACATGCCTAGGGAGCAACAGCTAGTGTGCTGTGGCCCAAGAAGCAAGCGTAGGTGCCCTGAATCTCGGCAGAGCTCACCAACATGTAGCTGTACACCTGAGGAGTGTGTGCCCACTCATTCCTACTTCGTTATTTCTGTGGCTTAGAGGTGGTCCAGGCTTTGTGTTGTATGATTTTAGAAAACCATGTTTTATTGTATCCTGAAACTTGCTTAGAATTTGTTCTCTGTCCGTTTATTTTACACTGTAGGAGCCATGATTAATGTACAAGGACAAGACCCAAGATATAAGCACTGGGTCAGATCCTTTCTGAAGAAGGTGTCCTGGGGCTGCGATAGAGGTGGAGTAGAAGGCAGTGTTGAGACTGTGGCTACTCTCTAGGACATGTGTGCTGGCTCTGAGCATGTTTTGTCCTGTGTGCAGATAGTGTTTTCCTCAGGATTGTGCCTTAGGGTGTTCTCAGGAACACTCACTGAGACCCAAGAGGGTGGTGGGAATCCTCCATAGAAGTCCTGAAAGATGCAGGATGGCAGGGAGAGCCTTCCAAAGAACTCCCTAGGAAGCCCATCCGGGTTCTCCTCTCACCTCTGACAGTGACCATTGTGACAGACCTCTCACCTGTGTTGCCATCAGTGTCCTGACTTCTGGAGTAGTGGTGATAATTTTTACTTGTCAGGTTGTTGGCCATATCTCCTGTAGCATTCGGTGTATACATGTACACAAACCATTAAGTAATTACAGCTTGACACTTCTCCCTGTGCTCAAAAACTACATAAATAAATATGTGCTTGTGAATTCCTTGAAAACTCATTCACTGGTTCTTTCAAGTAAACAATGACAACAGTAAATAGTGGTAATGGCTGACGGGAAGACCCTCCTATTGTCTGTTAATAGAATTATGTGACTTGGGGATCGGAAGTCATGGGGTGGAAATGTGCTGGCGTGGTAGAGACTCTTTCAAGGTGATAAAATGGGTTGAGAGTTAAACAGTGTTTGCCTTGCCGTTTCTGATTTATACTCACAGCTGTCATTCTTCCTTCTCTGTGGCATGTGAATGTGAAAACCTGCAGAAGGAAACTTAACTACCTGTTCTTGTTATTTGCAGGCTTCTGGGAGCTCTTCACCCATAGCAGTACTCTGCCAGCATAGAAAGTCCACGTGAGTCCATGTCCCCAGCTCTTCTTTCAGTCTCCTTTGAAAAGTCAGGGAAGGTGTTACTTTGCTGTGTGGTAGTTTCTTTTTAACTTCTACAAATACACTTTTAACGGTGACAATTTATCACCCTTTTCCTGGATGTGATCTCGTGACATTTTAGGCATTAGAGGGGTAACTGCTTTGATTGTAAAAGTAGAGGTTTTTAGGGGTATGAGGTGGAGAGAATATCAGAAATGTCTCTAGCATCTGAGGCAAGAGCTGATTCTGCCTTCTGCAGGGTAGGTGCCCCTTTCCAGACCACCCTTGGCCAGCAATCCCACTTTGTCGATTTTTTTTTCTTTGCTTAGGAGACACTTTTTTTAATCTTTAAAAAACAATGAAAAAAATTTAAACTACTTTTTTCATTTAATACACACATAGACACACACACGCATACACACAAGGTCTGACAATGCAGTCTGCAAACTTAATTGTTCCAAGTGCTGTGTACCTCATTGCTAAATATCACTATGGTCACCTTGGAAGTACTCCCCTTGGGAAACTGTGCACTAATGCCAGTGCGTAGTCCACCCCTCCTAGCGATTTTGAAACTTTCTGGAATGGCCATAGCACACAGTGGCAAGGTGGCAAGTTTACAAACTTTGTTGTATAGTTGTCTGTGAATGAGTTTTTAGCCAGTAAACAAATAACTATTGAAACACCCTCCTTATCACCTGATCTGGCCCCCAATAACTTTTTTTTTTTTTTTTTTTTTTTACCCAAAGATAAAGGAAATATTGAAAGGAAGACACTTTGATGATATTCAGGACGCCAAGGGTAATATGACGACAGCTCTGATGGCCATTCCTGAAAAAGAGTTCCAAAATTGCTTTTAAGGGTGAACTAGGTGCTGGCATCAGTGCACAGCTTCTGTAGTGACATTCAGCAGTGAGGTATGTAGCACTTTTTCTAGGATATATTCTCAAATAACGTAATTGTCCCACCTTGTATGTAACAGTGTTCAAAACGTATGATTTTTTTTAGCTCTTTTTTTTATTAGAGTGATTAAATGAAAATTTACAATCCAAGTCAATTTGCAGTATAAAATGCCAAACACACGCCTCCACGCAACTCTAAGTGCTGTATGCATCCTGTGACAGCACTCATTCGGCCAACACCTGTACCCTCCTTCCCACCCTCCTTTCTCACCTCCAGAGAGGAGCTGGTTGGACAGCCTCGTGTGTGTATTTTAGCTGAGAAGTACACACACCACCCTCATCATTCTGTGTCTAATAGTCTAGACCAATTTTGTGTGAAGACTTGGCTTCAGTACGGGTTTCGGCTCTGGGCTAACAGCAAGTCCAGGGGCCGTGTTCTCAAGGGCCTGCCAAGATGTAGATGTAGATGTAGGTAGGGCATTAATACAGTGCTCTATCTACACTCCCCTTTTTCTCTTTCTACATCAGGGCTTCTACGTTTTGTTCCCTGTCAGGGCAGTTTTGGGGGATGGCCAAGCACCATCTAGCTCTTCTCATCTCTTGCTGATGTAGTCTCTCAGTCGTTGGACCCTTCTATCTCCTGGGCTTACGTTTTCCTCACACCTTTCATGTTCTTGGTTTTCATCTGCTCCAAGTGGGTTGGGACCAGCTGATGTTCCTTAGATGGCAGCTTGCTGGCTTTAAAGACCCCAGGCATCAGTAACTGAGTTTTTGGAAGTAGATTACCAGGTTTTGCTTCCAAACCACCTCTGGGTGGTCTCCTACTTCCAGCTTGCACCATCGTGTGTTTGCCTGCTCCACTACCCTGTATGCTTAGCTGCTTGCAGACTTTTCCCATATTTTTCCCTCTTGATGGCTTGTGTTGGCCCAGAAATGACCTTTCAGGAAATTTTTAGATATAATGCCATCCTGTGATTAGAAAACATCCTCATACTTCAATTCCTCTCCATGTATTTATATGAAAATTTAGTACACAGAATGTCTCTCTTCTCTTTTCCCTTCCTGACCCCTTGTCCTTGCTTTCTGACCAGCTCTTCTCTCTCATAGGCTGACTGACCTTCTGCCCACAATGGAGGATGGCCGTGATCTGGACCTCACATACATTACGGAGCGCATTATTGCTGTCTCCTTCCCTGCCAGCAGCTCTGAGGAGTCCTATCTCCACAACCTGCAGGAGGTCACATGCATGCTCAAGTCCAAGCATGGTGACAACTACCTGGTGAGTGCAGGGAACTTGGGCATGGGGGCACATGAGCATGGCAAGCCTGGGGAGGGGGCAGTGTGGACCATGCAGGTGGCCCCAGCATTTGTAGATCTGAGGGATATGCAGTGCCCGTTACATACATGGCCTCACTTGCTCTCTGTGGCTTGCTGTAAAAGGCAGTTTCTTAGATGACCCTGTCTGTCCTTCTTATAGCAGTCCCTACAGACTCCTGGCTATTGCATGAAATATGACATCTGGGCCCCTGCTGACATTGACATACCTCTGATAACTGCTGTCTCCCTTATCACTGGGGCATCCCCCTTGATCCCTTGGGTTGGGGGCACTCCTTGTCTGGAAACTTTCGTTAGCCTCCGGCAGGCTCATCTGCATGCTCAGGCCTCCCCTCTCCAGCATCGCCCTGCAGTCAGTGCACACCTTCATCGGAGCAACCACGGAGAGATCCCCCACAGATGGGGTCTTTGGCTCATCTTCCACTGATGCTAGGTGGGGTCCAGTTGAGGCCAGAACTCTCTCCCACCCGCTAGCAAAATGACCAGGGTAGGAATTACATTCTTGAAAATCCTATTGAACAGTTCTGCTCTGTCCTGTCGGGTCAGAATCAACTCAGTCGCACCAAGTTTGGGTTGTTGGTGTTTTTGGTTCTCTTGTTAGAAGTATTAGGAATATGGTCCTTGCTGATACTTTCTGGATCTTGTCCTGTCCACACACTGTAGAACGGAGTCCCTGAGTGGTGCAAGCGGTTAATGCACTCAGCTGGTAACCAAAAGGCTGGAGATTTGAGTACATACTAGGTGCCCCCAAACAAGTATGGTGATCTTACAAAAAATCAGTCATTGAAACCATGTGAAGCACAGTCACACTTGCAGTCACCATGAGTCAGAGCTGACTCGACGACAGCTGGTTTGTGTGCTTTGGGACCATTTACACAGATAGCCCTCTCCCACCCTGTACCTCTTTTTCTCCTGAGTAAGCTAGTGTGTTCTAGAGGAAGCCAAGCCCTGTAGGATGTGCTGTGCCATTCTTATTTTATTTTTTGTTCTATGACAAGACATAACATCTATGCATTGTAGTCTTGTAATTCTCAACACATCAAAGGCAAGCCAAGTGCCGTCGAATCGGATCCAAAAATGACATAAAAACATGCAATTGCTCTCTCTTTTGGTCTCTGAGGACAGTGATTTTGCTAATTTTTTTCTCTTCCCTCTGTAGGTATTAAACCTTTCTGAAAAGAGATACGACCTTACAAAACTTAATCCAAAGGTATGACTTTTATTGCTTCATGTTCTGAAATTTATAAAATGTAGATGACGCTTACCTTGCTCATGTAAAAGTAGTCTATTACAAGTCTGCATGGGCTGTAATTTACTAATAGTTTTTCTTTTTTATCTTTTTTAAAATTGTGTTTAACTGAAAGTTAAACTTACCTACAGTTTGCTATGTGACCCTAGCTATTCAGCCCACAATGTATCAACACACTCCTTCTCTCCAACCCGTATTTCTCGTGTCCATTGGACCAGCTGCTATACCCTCCCACATTCACTCTCACCTCAAGCAGGAACTGTCCATTTAATCTCCTGTATGTAGCCAAGCCATGAAACAGCCTTTTCACCAGTATCATTTGATGGCTTATATATCATTTCAGCCTTTGTCTGAAGAGTTGGCTTCCAAAATGGTTTCAGTTCTGAGTTAACAGAGACTTCAGGGGCTGTGTTTGCAGGGACCGTCCGGTCTGTCAGACCATCAAGTCTTGTCTTTTTACTATATTTCAAGTTGTGCATCCCATGTTTCCCTGCTCCATCAGGATCTGCTTGTTGAGTTCCCCGTGGGGGCAGTCTTTGGTGGTAGTCAGGCACCGTCTAGTTCTCTGGTCTCATGTTGCTGTAGACTCTGTTGTATGTTGCCCTTTCAGTGTCTTGAGCTTGTGCTTTGTTCTTCTTTCTCCTTTGCTCCAGGTTGGTTATGATCAGTTAAAGCTTCTTAGAGGGCCACTTGCTACCTTTTAAGACACCAGATGCCACTCACCAAAGTGAGATGCAGGTTATTTGCTTAAGAAAAACTTTGTTATGCCAGTTGAATGAGATATCCCCTGAAGCCGTGGTCCCCTGACCCCTAACTCTGTTACTCTGTCCCTTGAAGTGTCTGCTTTTATTTAGACTGCTTCTAAGCTGTGGGTTTCCTCCATTTATGCTGACTTCTCCCCTGCTGTCTGTTGTCTTTCATTTCATGTAAACAATTATCTAATTAGTGAATACCCCTCCCACCTGCCCTTGTAACCATCAAAAAATGTTTTCTTCTGTATTTAAACAAATTCTTGAGTTCTCATAATAATAGTCTCATACAGTATTTGTCTGTTTGCATTTTTTAAAGTTTTGAAGTAATTATGAATTTATAGGACATCGTAAAAATAGTACAGAGAAACACTACTCAATTTCCTCCATGGTAATACTTTACATAACTAATAGTACAATATGAACATCAGGAAATTGACATTGGCATAACCCACAGATCTCAGTTACACGTCACTAGTTTTATGTGCCCTGGTCTGTGTGTGTATGGTGGAAGCTTCTCTGCTATTAGGTCTCATGTGTAGATGTGTGTAACCATCACCACAGTCAAGATACAGAACTTCCATTGCCACAAACATCTCCCTTTTCAACCTCTTTTTAGTCACAACTGATCCTTCTCACCATTATTATTTTTAGTAGCAAACATTTTGGAATATTTTTTAAATGCAAATGTATAAATTATGCATATGTTAGGATACTTGCAGCCATTAGAATAAGAAGCAAATAAACAAGTTAAATTGCCTTTTAAAATACTGGTTAACAAAAGTAGAATAAAGAATTAATATATAATACTATGGGCCCTGCTGGTACATTGGTTGAAGTACCTAGTTGCTAGCCAAAAAGGGCATGCTTCCAAACCACCAGCCACTCCATGGAAGAAAGATGTAGCAATCTGCTTTGTAGAGACTTACAGCCTTGTAAACACTATGGGGAATTTCTATGGTGTCCTGTAGGGTTGCTGAGTCAGAAGCAACTTGACAGCATGTAGGTTTCAATTTTTTCGTTTTGGTTATTATCTCAATTATACTAAATACTTACAGAAAAATAGAATAGGTAATTCATCAAAATGCTATTGTGGTTACTTCTGAATGGTGGAAGAAGTGTGTGAGTTTTCCTTCTTCCTGACAGTTTTCTGACGTTTTAAAATATTTTATGTTTCTAATGCTGTTCTAATCCAGCAGAGCTCTGCCTCTCCTCTTAAGAAAAAGATTAAAAAATGAATAAAATGAAAAGTAAAACTCCTAGCTGGCTGTGGTAGATTTTAGAGCTTGATGTGTTTATCACGGTTGCTCAGAGTTGTTGTTTTTGTACCTAGACCCGTTATGTTTGTTATTACATGATTATTATTTTCTTTCTTTATGCCTAAACTTATAATTAAGATTCAAAGATACCACCTGTTCCATGGACACTGTTCTCTCTAGAAATTTTCTGTCTGACAAGTATTTGTGATAGTCCTTTGTCTCTAAGATATTATCTGTAGAGAGTAGGGGAGAATGGCTAACTGCGTTTCCCCAAACAGAGATTTTAGTTTGAGCAGAGAATTTCGGTTACGTCTTAGGCCAAGAGCTTCTATTCCAGGTCCTGCCAGCTCTCAGCCCCAACCCACATAACTGTGTGCCGTTTTGTGCTCCTAAAAGGCCTGTCTAGAATTGTCATTCCAGCTGCACAAGAACAGGTAAGACCCTTGGAGGAATACCCTAAAGTCAAGCAACATTATACTTCATATTTTCTTTCTAGTTAAGGAGCCTGGCCATACTTCTCGTTAGGTTTTAGCAAAGGGACATGCAGCATCATTCTGCATGTCCAAATGAACTACACGGACATAAAAAACATGGGATGGCTTTAGCAGCCTTCAGAAAGTGGACACCTAAGAAGGGTTTTCTCATTCCAGACAATGGATGTGGGCTGGCCGGACCTGCATGCTCCACCCCTCGACAAGATGTGCACCATATGCAAAGCCCAAGAGTCGTGGCTCAACAGCGACCCGCAGCATGTGGTGGTCATTCACTGCCGGGTAAGCAGGCTGCGGGCACCCTCTGGAGCTGTAAAGGTTGGGGGTGGAAGACCTTCAGCTGTGTGCTATGCTCTGTGTTAGTCTTGAGGCTTCTTACTAGCTCCTCAAAGAAAACCCCAGGCTTCCCAGAGTTTAACTTTAGAGTATCTAGGATTGAGATCTCTGTATGGACATTTTCAGCTAATGAGTGATACTCCTGAGAGTAAATTTTTTCCTTTTTTCCCCTCTCTGTCTCACTCCCTTTTTATCTTTCTTTGTCTGTAACCATGGAAAGCCCCATTTTTAAACAAGCCAAGCCAAGTGCCGTCGAGTCAGATTTTTAAACAAGAAAAAGTTTTAAGATATGTGATATCCGCTTTTCTGTTCCATCCAACTTACAATGATTAATTGGTCAACATGTGACTGTGGGCATGATGCTAAATGTATCTCAGTAAAGATGTCATCTTTTATAAGCTGCATCAGCCTGTAGGAAAAGCTGCTTGTGCATTTTCATGGGGTGGTTTGAGCTGGCTATAGTTACTGCAATGTGGGCAGTCTGCTCTGCTCTCTGTAATTTAGGCCCCCTGTGCAGCCAGGACATTTTTCCTGGGGGCCACCTACCTCCTTTCAGCCTTTATCCTCGTACATCTTGACATCTTTTTTAATTCCCAGTTTTCTCAGCTTCTTTGGAATAGATTTTTGCTTCTTAACTGAAAAGAGTTCCCTTCTCAACCTTGGTTTCCCAGGTTTGAGTGGTGATGAAAGAGGCTGAACTGAGAGCACATTTCCCTGAGAGGCAAAGAATTGGGACTCAATCCTCCTCTGAGACATTTTCACTGTAAAGGAGAAGCTGTGATCACACACACAGACACACAGACACACAGACACACACACACCCCTTTGAATTTGTGCAGCATGGGGGAAGAATAGTTTGACAGGTAGTTTGCACATGGGCTGGGGGCACCGTTCTTGATGGGGCACTTCTGTATTTCTGGAAGCCCTGATGGCGTGGATAAGTGCTGTGGCTGCTGATCAAAAGGTCAGTGGTTCAAGTCCTCCAGTTCCTTGGAAACTCTGTGGGGCAGTTCTACTCTGTGGGGTCACTGTAAGTCAGAATCGGCTTGACAGCCATGGGTTTGATTTTGCTTTCCCTGTTTCTGCATCCAGCAGCACCTTCTGTGACCACCACAGCATCTAGAAAATGTTGGTATTTCCATCATGACACAGTTTTACTCCGATTATTTTAATACTTAAAAGTTGCACAAAAACCCATTCATAATAGAATTTAATGTCTCTTAATTTTATTTAATTTGTGGTGGTTGAGAATATATGCAGCGTAGCATACACTTGAGCTTTTCCAGTTACTATGTCAGCTTAAGGAATTCCCCCTCAAGTATGTGTTTCAGTGCAAACTTGATGTTTTAGAAATAATTCCAGTCAGTGAAAGCTAACTGTTGATTTTTCGTCAAGCTTGAACTCAGTGTTTTTACACAGTGATGGGTCATCTTTCCCTAAGAGCACATACCAAGCTATTGCTCTTACAAGGGGACAACAGAACAGCAGCAGCATCAACATCACCATCCGTTTGTACTTAGGAGCAGTGCAGATTCCAGAGCCCAGCCGTGGACTTAGCAAATCTGGAGGTGGTCCAGCAATCAGTTTTTTTCTGAGAATTCTGGTGTGTACCAGAGTTTAGGAAGCACTGCCCTGGCCCTGAACTTCACTTTTCCAGTTCAGCTTTTTTATGAGATAAATGGGAATGTTATTTAAAACATCTGGATAACAAATGATGAAATTACCATGAAGAATTTCTGAAATGTTTCTCATTCTTAAGCAACTCTTGGCTCTCGGGTTAAATCTTGATAATGAAATTAATTGGAGACATGTTGAAACTTAATAATAATTTATTCATCACTTATACTATTATGGTGTCATGTAAACTATTTTTAAACCATTTACACAGGATACTCTGAAAGATAAGTCCTCATTTAATTTAAATGACTGATGTTGACCTGAACAGAAGTTTATCATAAATCCCTGCTGGGGTGAAATCACCGATATTTGCCAAAATCCGTGTGCTTTGTAGAACGTGCATGTCCTTTAACATTGTGCCAGAAATTGCTGGCATCATTGAGTATGTCTCGGCTTCTGCAATGACTAATGGAGAGGCTACACAGCGGTGTTCCACCTTTCCCTTTTTTAAATTACAGTAAACTATATGTGACAAGGAAACCCTGGTGGCATAGTGGCATCCACCAGGCATTTCCTGAATTAGAGTAATTCTGCTGTCTTGTAGGGTCTCTGTGAGTTGAAATCAACTTAATGGCAATGAGTTTGGTTTTTTGATTTGTTTATAACAAAATATGTGGCATTTTAACCATGTTTAAGTACACAATTTGGTGACATTAGTAGTATTCACCATGTTGTACAACCAATATCACTATCTATTTTCCCCGTTCTCTTACTTGAGATACAGGACACTATTTTTGTGTGTAGTTCTTTGGGAAGCTTTGCCCCCCCCTTTGTTTTGAGTGGATGGTGAAGAATACACACAGCAAGTTGTGTAATCCAGTGATGCTGTGACTTTTGTTAAAAATGTTAAAACTGTTCAAGTCCCAAAGAGTGTTGTTTGTGCTAAAGGACTTCATATCTATGGCATTGTTGTTCTTAGTTGCCGTTGGGTCAGCCTCGACTCACAGCTACCCTGTACACGGTGGAATGAAATGCTACATAGTCCTGCTGTATCCCCATGATCAGATGTGGATGGGACCTTGTAATTCATAAGGTTTTCATTGGCTGATTTTTTGTTTTCCGTTCTACTTTACCTGAAGGTTTACAAAACAAGCTAGCTTCTCACTAAACAATTAGTACACATATTGTTCTGTGACATTGGTTAACAACTCCACAACGTGTTAGTACTGTCTCTTCTCAACCTTAGGTTCCCTATTACCTTGTTGTTTTTTAAGTAGATCATCAGGCATTTCTCCCTAACCCATCTTAGTCTAGAAATTCTGCTGAAACTTGTTCAACATCACAGCCACATGTAAGCCTCTGTTGACAGATGGCTGGTGGCTGTGCTTGAGGTGTGTTTGCTGGGACTTGAACTCGGGTCTCTCAAATGGAAGGTAAGGATTTTACCACTGAACCACCACTACCTCCTATCACAAGTAGTACTATAAAGAACAGTGATAGATTTAAGATGGTATGCCTGGTTCTGACTTGGGGTCAGTTTAAGTCTCTATAAAAAAGCTGTTTTATACAATAGTTGTACCAGTAGCTATACAATTAATAGCTGTAAGTAACAGGATTCAGCTTTAAATGATTTATACATGGCTACTTTGAAAATCAAGAAGGAACGTGCTTTGTTTTCTGGAGAATCTTCCTGGGTAACATATATGTGTGATTGTGGGCTTATTGGAACTGTGATTTGGACTTGCTCTGTCATTTCTAAGAGTGGACTTAGGGACCTGTGTGTTGGTGCCCTGCCGTTTTGGCATTATGCAATTCTCGATCAAGATTGGCAAGTTTTTGTTGTTTTTTTTCCCTCGGTTTTATATGTATTTACTTGTTTATGTCATTTCATTAAAGTGAAACCACTATTTGTTTTTTATGATTGACTTATTTTGCTCAATGTAACGTCCTCCAGGCTCTTCTGTGTTCCAAAATGTTTCAGGAACTAATGTTTCTTTATCACTGAGAAGTATTCTGTTGTATGTGTAGACCACATTTTACTTAGCCAGTAATCTATTGATGAGCATTTTATGTTGTTTCCGTCTCTTTGCTGTTGTGAGTAGTGCTGTGATGAACATACGTGTCCGCTGTCTATGCATGTCATTTCTATTAGCTCTGTAAGATGTATTTCTTGGAGTGAAATTGCTGGGTCATGTGTCAGCTCCACCTCTAATTTTTTGAGGAACCACCAAGTTGTTTTCCACAATGGCTGTAACAATTCTGTATTACCACCAGCAACAAATCAGGATTCTCTAAATCTCCTTCAACACATTTCAACACTGTTTTCCATTATTTTATGCTGGCCGTCCTAGTGGGGGTGAAATGACATCTCACTATAGTTTTTATTTTATTTCTGTGATGGTTATGTGATGTAGAATCTCTTTTCTTGTATTTATTGGCCATTTGAATGTTCTGTTTGGTGAAGTGCCTGCTCATGCCCTTGCCTAGTTTTTCACTGAGTTGTCATGGATTGAATTGTATCCCCCCAAAATGTGTGTAATAATTTGGGTGGGCTGGTGATTCCTGGTATTGCATGATTGCCCTCCGTTTGTGCTTCTCTGATGTTGTAGACCCTGATCTCTGCCTGTGAGTAATAGACTGGATTTATGTTAAAGAGAATTAGAGTGGAACTCTAAAACCCTTCCTGCTCCAATGTAAAGAGAGTTTCTCTGGAGAGGTGGCTTGTACTACCTTTTATCATTTTATCCTACGTAAAATAAAAGGAAAGGGAAACAAGCAGAGCTTTGGGAACCTCATACCATCAAGAAAACAGCACCAGGAACAGGGCACATTCTTCAGACCTGAGGTTCCTGCACGAAGATGCTCCCTGATCAAAGACTGATGCAACCCAAGGAACTTCCTCCAGAGCCAATAAACAGGGAAAACCTTCCCCTGGAGCAGACCTTCTGAATGTAGACTTACAGGCTACTGGACTGTAAGAATAAATTTTTCTCTTTCTAAAATCATCCACTCATGGTATTTCGGTTAGAGCAGTACAGCTGACTAAGACAAAATTTGGTACCAGGAGTGGGGTGCTGCTGTAACAGATACCTGAAGTGTCTAAGTGGTTTTGAAACTGTGAATGGATAGAAGAGTCAGAAGGAATTAAGAAGAAGTGTTAACACCAGAGAAAGTGCAGATTGTGAGAAGCAGCAGTGGACGAGCAGCAGAAGAACCAGGAGTTGACCCACAGAGTTAGAGAGCTGAGTGCCTGTCCGTAGGAAGCTTTCTGCAGAGTGGGGTGCCTCTGGGAACTTAAAGAGGTAGAGCTAAGCTTGTTGACCCATGGAGTCAGAGAGATGAGTGCCTGTGTGCAGGAGGTTTCCTGGCAGAATGGGGTACCCCTGGGGATTTAAATCAGTGGAGCTACAGAACTCTGGAACACTTGCCCCACTCAGTAGAGCATATGTGGGCCTGAGGGCCAGGCCATGAGGCAGTAGGAGGCAGAAGCTAAAGAGAGAAAAAGTGTGAGAAACTGAACTTTCTCATTCTCAAAAGGTATAGCCATGACCTCAAGGGTTTGAAAGGGTGGAGCCATGGCTTCTGGTGTTTTTAAGGATGGAATTGCCACTCACTTGGGCTTAAGGTACACCTAAAGCTGAGGGATCAGAGTTGCTGTCCCAGTGGACCTGGAAGGTGAAGCTATAGCACAGGGCCAGGGAGACTCCACTTAGGATATGGAGAGTGTGTCTAATACCTAGCATCTGGAGGGCAAAGCTATTGCATAAAATGTCTCAGAGAACTAAAGATTATTTTCAATGCTTTGAGAGCTAATGTAGTGTGTTCTGCTCACTTTGTTGCCTGTTAAAGCCTTCTTTCCTTGCAGTTTCTCCCATTTATAATGGAAACGTATAGCTTGTGCCTGCCTGTCCTGCTGCTGTATTCTTGAAGCAGATAACTTGTATTCTTGATTTTACAGATATAGAGGAATTTTTGTATTTTGGACTTGGATCTGATAGCTTTTGCTATCATATGGAATGAACATGTTTTTGCTATGACTGTTGCTATGATGGGATGATTGTGTTGCATGTTTGTGATGTGATCTTTTGAGGGTCAATGGGTGGAATGTCAAAGATTGAATTGTGTCCCCCAAATATGTGGTTAGTAATTTGGGTGGGCTGGAGATTCCCAGTGCTGTGTGATTGCCTTCAGTTTTGTGATATTCTGATGCTGTAAATCCTAATCTCAGCCTGTGGTTAATAGACTGGATTTATGTTAAAGAGGATTTGGATGGGACTTTAAAACCCTTCGTAAGACCACCTCCCTCCTCCAGCATGTTTCCCTGGAGTGTGGCGTGCACCACCTTTTATCCTTCCAAGAGGTGAAAGGGCAGGTGAAACAAACAGAGAGTCGGGAGCTCATGCCATCAAGAAAATGGCCCCAGGAGTAGAGTGCATCCTTCAAACCTGAGATTCCAGTGCCAAGATGCTCCCTGACCAAAGACTGATGCAACTCAAGGACCTTCCTCCAGAGCCAACAAAGAGGGAAAGATTTCCCCTGGAGTTGACATCCTGAATTTGGACTTATAGGCTACTGGACTGTGTAAGAAGAGATATTTCTCTTTTCAAAGTCATCTAATTGTGATGTTTCTGTTAGAGTAGTACCAGCTGACTAAGACAGTTTTCTTTTCGTTTTTAAGTTTTAGAAGTTTTTTATGTATCTTAGATAGAAGACCCTTATCCACTATATCATTCTCAAAGATTTTTTTCCTAATATGAATGTACTGTCTTTACTCTTTTGATGATCTTCATAAGTTCCCAGTTACCTATTTTGTTTCATTGCTTGTGTATTTGTTGTTGTGTTTGATAATCTATCACTGAAAAAAAATCAGGTCTCAAAGCTTTGTTATATTGTTTCTAAGAAATTCCTGGTTTTAGATTTAACATTTAGGCCCTTGATGCATTTTGATTTGGTTCTTGTGGTTGGTGTTAAGTACGGATATTGTTTTGTTTTTCTGCATGTGGAAATCCAGTTTTGCCAGCTCCATTTGTTGAAGAAACTGTTCCTTCTCCATTGAATGGATTTGGCATCCTTGTTGAAAATTAGTTGACCATAAGCAAGCTTTTTCTTAAGGAGTTAGACAGTAGATATTTTAAGCTTTGTGGGCAACATGGTGTCTGTTGGCAGCTGCTAAATTCCACAAATGTAGTGCAGAAGCAGTCTTAGACAATGCATACGTGAGTGATGTGACTGGGTGCCACACTGAAATTTGAATTTCATCAATTTTGTATTATACAGATACTACTCTTGAATTTTTCAACCATTTAAAAGTAAGAAAAGTAGTCTCAGCTCACGGGTCATGATAAAACAGATGGAAGCACAGTTGACTGGTGAACTGTCATTTGCCAATCTCTGTGAATCGGCTTGACAGCAGTGGGTTTGGTTTTGGTTTGTTGTAAGTTATGGTAGTGTGTTCTAGAAAGTGGCAATCCATGATCTGAGAGTGAGAGTGGTCCACCATATGTATGGTTCTGGTGTTTCTGGATGGTGTTGTCTTGCTTTTGGTAATGCTGGCCTGTGGTGCCAGAGTCAACTAGCCCTGTTTAGGCTTTGGGATTTCTCTGCTTTTTGACTGGTTCCACTTCATTGTGATCTGTGTAGAGGAGTAGATCTCATTGTGCTAGTGAGCTATGGGCTGCCAGGATCACTGACAGCATGACGTTTGCTGCTCTGTAGAACATGAACTATGTGTGCCCTTCTGACCATCACCGGACCCAGAATGGACATTTCTTTATATTTCACTTGGCTAATTGATCCAATTAGCCCATGCTTATTGCTGCTACTCCAGGCATAACTTCTTCTGCTCTAATCAGAAAGTGGTAAAATTACTGTCTGCTTGTTGAGCTCTGCTACTCTGCCCTAGGTGTTCCCATGGGTGCCTCAGTCAGCATCTGCTCTTGTCTTCTATTCCCCACCCCCTGTGTGCGGTTTCCCACTGCAGAGGCTGCCCTCGAATGAGGTACTTAATGTAACCCCACACAAGAAGGAAAAGGAGAACGACACCCATTGAATCTCAACAGCAAGCTCCATATTACAGCTGCAGTATGTGACCATTTTTCCTGTTCTAGTTACATTTCTACCATGGGACTCTAAAGCAACTCAGCTTCTGTTTTGTCTCCTACAGGGTGGCAAAGGACGCATAGGAGTGGTCATCTCCTCCTACATGTATTTCACCAATGTCTCAGCCAGGTAGGATGGTATCTGCATGCTGCCTTTGGTGTTGTGTGACTCTAAGGCTAAGGGAGATGGAGACCAAGGGACTGCTCTGGGAGCCTAGAGCTTCCCTGAGTAGCCACCCCAGTGTGCTGCTATTGGGCTTTACCTCTGAAACCTGGGTTCACTGTTGCTGAGTTGGACAAGGAGTTTATACTCACAGGAAAAATACTTCCCTAGTTCAGAAATTACTTATGATTGATCCGTGGAGCCATCAAAAATACATTGAGGTCACTGTCATTCTTTAAGTATTACTGTTGTTGACAGCAAGAAAAGTGTCATGTCATTCTGTGTAGCCACAACTTGTCTGTGATAATGCCGGCAGTCACCATTTTTTGCATGCACAGGACCTTTAGGAAGGGGCCCTGGTGGCACAGTAGTTAAGCATTGGGCTCTTAACCAAAAGATCAGCAGTTAGAATCCACCAGGACCGCCTATGGGATAGTTCTACTCTATCTCACAGGGTCACAATAAGTCAAAATTGACTTACTGGCAGTGAGTGTGGTTTTGTTTTGGACCTTGGGAAGCACTTCACTGGTAGTCCTTTTTTCACTTAATCTTCTTGACTAATCCGTGAGGCAGTTACCATACTCATTTTATAGAAGAAGAAACCAAAGATCAGAGGGGTTAGATGCCTGGGAGTGGTCAGTGAGGTTTGACCTGGGTGATGGGACCAGGACCTCTCTCTTTGGTCAGCCTTGCCCAGCATAATGGCCAGAGGATGCAGTTCTCAAGACCTGAAGAAGCCATTGTGAGGAAATTTGTGGCCTCTACCTGTGTCCCTGTCCCAGGCTATGGGCAACGGGCATTGCCAGACCAAGAGGGTCTCAGTTGCAAGCCAGCCCTGGCACTGGAATCCACATCTCTTGGCACTAGATTTCCGCTAATGCTGGAGATTGAGTTCAAAAATACCATTCTTTATGGGTTTTAAATTTGCATCTGTCCTCTCTTTTCAGTGCCTACTTTGTGAAGCCTGAACTATTCCTTTTTGAGGAACTATACGCCTATTCATATTAGCCGATAAACTTTTTCCTTGTAGCATTAAGCAGTGAAATATGACCTTCTGAATGTTTTCTCTGGAAACAAATTGGGGAGGTTGTTCTTGCCAGGGAAGAAACCCAACCCCTAAGTGAAAATTAGATCCCTCGTGGTGATAATAGGCATCTGTGTATGTGCCAGCCTGATTGAGATTCCTGTCACACTGAATCACTCCATTCAGCCAAAGATGCTTGGTGAGAGACTAAGCTGAAAGTGACGGAATCTGGGCAAAGCCCACCCTCCACATTTCTGCCACCCAAAATGTAACTGTTTATGGAACTGAAGGCCCAGGCCTTGTGAACAGTCCCCTCCTTCTTAGAAAGGAAGCCAAGAAATGGAGTTTTTACTTAAAATGTATCAGTAATACAAGTACAATATACTAAGTACTCTGAACAACTAGGTACTGTAAACCTTGCTTGTTCAGAGTACTTACCATATATTCCAGCTGTGTGGTGCCGTGGAATTTATGTGCATGTAAGTTATCTCTTTGAGCCTCAGTGGCCTTGTCTGAAAAGCGGGAATAGTAGTTGTACCGTAGAGTTCCGGGAAAATCAAATGTGTCATTATATACAAAGCACTTAGAACAAGATCAGTACACAAGGATTAGCTACTGTGAATGCTCTTATTAGTAGGAGTAATAAACATTAAGGACTTTTAAATATAATGAGATATGCTACAGCATTTTCTAACATGGCTTTCTAAATTAACGTTGTTTTGTAAATGTCTTGCCTTGAAAATGTCGTCATTTTAATGGCTACTTAGTGTTCCATCATATGGATATAATAATGTGTATTTAATCAGTGACCGATTTTGCATATGTAGGTTGCCCTAGTTTTTATTTAAAATTTATGTTGCTTGTATTACTGTGTAAAGTATGCTATGATAAACACATTCTTCTGTTGACATTTTTAATGACTCCTAGGGTCTTTTCCTTGTAGAGTACGTCATAGGGACCACACATTTTTAAGGGCTTAATCACAAATTATTCTCCAAAAAGAGAAACAAAAGCTTCTGTCACGAAGGAAGAGCACCATTCTTAAGGGAGCACCCTAAAAAGAAGAGTTCATAAAGACAGAATGAATAATAATGTCATTAATGCTAATGGTGATCATAAATATTGGCCAAAATACATTATCGTCATTTAGGAAGTAAAGTGAATCCCAGAAAAAGACATACGTAGAAGTGACTGAATGGGTATATGACGAGACTTATCAACTGAAAGAAATCTGCTTGATATTTCAGTCAGAGTTTCAATGGATCCTTCAAAGTATAATAGTCCCATCAACTCAACCCCTTATTTAGACAGGCACAAGCAGTCACACCTAGTGTGTAGCTCAAGCCACACTAATTTAATTTTGAGTATTTGCTTTGTCCTTCTGCCTCTCTGTCCACACATTTTCCCCTAGTCTGTTTCTCAGGTCTTGGTGGTATCCACAATTCTGGATCTATATGTAAATTTTTTCAGGATGGGCACATGTACACTTTTCTAAGGAGAGGGCCCAAGTGACATCAGATTTTCAACATTTGGCTCAAACAGTCTTAGGAGTTTGAACTCAACTAAACTGATGTTCCACTGTTTGTTCTGGAGCCATGTCAGGAAACACTGCAGCTGATACAGTGTTTCCTAAAAGTTCATTGAATGCCTACTTTGTATTGAGAATTCAATGTCAAATAAATATTTGGAACGTTATTCCTTGTATGGCACTAACTTAAAAAAAAAAATGCTCAGGCTGTTCCTAAGATGTGAGGCTGCCACTACAATACCCTATTGGGCCTCACATGGTGCTCTCACCCCTAGGCAAGCCTACTTATAGAAGGGGCTTACTAACCTGGAGTTTGCCAGCCATCCCCACCTGTGCTAATGCGGATTCTGAAATTTGGTGGGATTTTTACCAACTAAGATGTTTGGGGGCTCTGTTTCTCATGTCTACACCTCTTCTGGTTTGCAAAACTTTTCCCTCTCATAAAGCTGGGACTTAGGCCTCCCACGTTGTCTCATGGGGAGCCGTGTTTAAACTAGCCTCATTTGTTTGGGAGGCAAAATGGAAACACGGACTGCCAGGCTGCATGAGAAACCTCAGGCAGGTTATTATGACCTGAGCTGTGTCTGTGCACATTTAAGTATCAGACTCGAAGATACGGTGTTGCTATTCCACCTCAGATTTCAGACTCCGTTGATGTAACTGACTTCCAACCGCAGAAATAAATTCTAAGAAAAGGTGATTGAAGTGGGTATACACAAGATACAGCACAAGATATACACAAGAATGAACCTTCTCGGAGAGTAGCCACTAAGTGCAGCTACAGAATGCTTGTCACATTCTACCAGGCTGTGCTATAAAAATGCAGCTAAGTTAATGAGCACATTCTCTCTGTCTCTCTCTGCTTTCCTAGTGCCGACCAAGCCCTGGACAGATTTGCAATGAAGAAATTTTACGATGACAAAGTTTCTGTTTTAATGCAGCCATCCCAAAAACGGTATGTAATCTACCTTGCCTGCACACCACCCTTCCCTAAGCTGGAGTAAATATGTAAATGAGATTTGACATTAAAAAATACAAAATAATACTTCTCCCCTGAAGAGATGGTGTGCTGACTATGTCCTACATAGCTGGCTCCCTGACACCAGGGCAGTATTGTTCTTTTTTATTGGAACACGTCTTTTTTCTCTACTGTTTGTGTCTTTCCGGGTCCATGGAAGATGTTCAGTAAGTGCTGAATAATGGCTATGGTAGAGCTGTGCTTTCTCCTTTTTCTGTCTATCCCATAGGCAGAAATGAAGAGTAAGAACTTGATGAAGGTCAGTGTTGAGAGATACAGAGAAAAGCTAGTAGTCAGCTTGCCTTCCAGACCCACTTGTTCTACAGATGGTGACTAAATACAGAGGACATAGCTACATTCTTTTTCTTTGTTAAATAAGTGACAGTGTGTATAAGAATTGTCAAGACATTTGCCAAAATGAATTTCCCATCCTATACATACATTGGAAACCGTGGTGGCATAATAGTTAAGTGCTACAGCTGCTGACTAAAGGGTTGGCGGTTCACATCCACCAGGTGCTCCTTGGAAACTCTACATGGCAGTTTTAGTCTGTCCTATAGGATTGCTGTGAGTTGAAATTGACTCAATAGCAGTGGGTTTGGTTTTGGGTATAAATAACAGTTGTGTGTGTGAGTATCCATCCTTCCCTCTGTTCTCTTGTGTGCATTGAGGGTCCAGTCAGCAAATGCGAGTAGAAAGGAGATTTGTACCAGGGAGGCAGGCCAGAGGAGTATGGTGCTCAGGAGCAGGGGTTCATTATTTAACTTTGGGAGAGGGATTTCAAGGACTACAAAGAACACTTTTTATTTTTACCTTAGCCAAGCCAAGTGCCGTCGAGTATCTTGGGTACTTCTAATTACATGGCTCTGTCTGTATTCATCAGAATGTGCCAGAGAAACATGGACTCTAGATGTGGGCCAGGCCTCCTCCTACTGTGAGTGAAAGATGCCACAGAAAAGACAAGTTGCTTGAAGAAAACCCACCTTTCTATCAATATTATTTATTATTGATAGATTGATAAATAATACTGACTTAATATTGGTATAATGAGTAACCCCTGCTCGTCTGTCGGTGGGTGCTTGCATGTTGCTGTGATGCTGGAAGCTATGCCACTGGTATTTAGATACCACCAGGGTCACCCATGGTGGACAGGTTTCAGCTGAGCTTCCAGAGTGAGAGACTTTGAAGAAGGACCCAGCAGCCTCCTTCTGAGAAGAATTAGCCAGTGAAAACCTTATGAGTAGCAGCAGAACATTGTCAGATACGGTGCTGGAAAACGAGACCCTCAGGTTGGAAGGCACTGAGGAGACAACTGGGGAAGACCTACCTCCTCAAAGTAGAGGCAACCTTAATGACATTGATGGAGGAAAGCCTCATGATCTTCATGTGATGTAGAACTACTCAAAATAAAAAGAAACAAACAACTACAAACATCCATTAACATCAGAACGTAGAACGTGCAAAGTATGAATCTAGGAAAACTGGATATTGTTAAAAATGAAATGGAACACATAAATATTGATACCCTAGGCATTAGTGAGTTGAAGTGGACCAGTATTGGCCATTTGGAATCAGATAATCACATGATCTACTGTGCTGGGAACGAAACCTAAAGGGGAACAGTGTTGCATCCATTGTCAGAAAGAACATTTCAGGATATATCCTGAAGTACAGTGCTGCTAGGATAATACCCATACAACTGTAAAGGCCAGTTAACACAACTATTATTCAAATTTATGCACCAGCCACTAAGGCCAAAGATGAAGGGATTGAAGATTTTTACGAGATTGTGCAGTCTGAAATAGATCAAACATGCAATCAAGATTCACTGGTAATTACTGGTGATTGGAATGCAGAAGTTGGAAACAGAGAAGGAAGATTGGCAGTGGGAAAATAGTCTTGGTGACAGAAATGATGCCAGAGATCACAAAATAGAATTTTGCAGGACTAATGAATTCTTCATTGCAGATACCTTTTTTAATGAACACAAACACTGAATGTGCCCATGGACCTCATCAGATGGAATATACAGGAATCAAGTTGACTACATCTGAGCTGCCCCATAGATACTGCTGACTCACTGCAGGAAAGGTGGCTGAGGTGGGACACCAGCTTGGTGAGCAGAGTTAGCCACAGCTGAGGTCTCATTTGGGGCTAATTCACACGCTGAGCAACAGTTCCTGTCTGCATAGTGCTTCTCCAAGTAGAAAAGCTGTTTTTAATAGCTGGATGTGCTGGAGCTTGGTAGCCAAGTGTGGCAGTGTCCTAACTCCTACCTTCCTTGAGCCATGCCACACTGTCTGGGGAAGGCCTACATGGTGCTTGCTCCTTCTCAGCCAGGAGGTGGCGGCCTGTCACCCCTGAGGGCCCAGCTATTTTCAGCTACAGCTGGTTAGTGCCTCTACTAGCAGAAAAGTAGCTTTTAGAAGAGCAGCTAGAGAACACAGTGGTGACTGGCACCTGACTGTGTGGTGCCATTTCCACCACCCTTCACTGAGCCACTTCATAGCACTGGCTGACAGCTGCCCAGAGACTCCATAAGTGCAGTGCTATCTTTGCCAGCCAGGAGTTGGGTCTTGCCACCCCAGAGGGCCCAGCTGCTTTCAGTGGCTGTTGGATAGCACCCCTCCCAGCAGAAAAACGGTTTTTAAGACATACTCATCTAAAGAATGCAGCGGTCTCTGGCACCCTAGCGTGGCCACATCCTTCTCTACTCCTTTCCCTGACCTACACCATAGTCTCAACTGGCCTGACAATGGAGAATTGGTACAAGTAGTTTGCCACCTTTGACAGCCAGGAGGCAGGACCTGCCACCCCTGAAGGCAGAGCTGGGGCCAAACAGTATCACAGGGCTTGGCAGAGGCTTCATTGCCAGAAAAGCTATACATAAGTCTGCTGTGCCTAGAGAATACAGCAACACCTGGTAACCAATCATAGCAATGCCCTTACACATTTCCCTTCTTAGAACTATGCTACAGCTCCCATTGGTGTAACACTGGAGAAAGTGAACAGCTTCTTGATGGCACAAAGACAACAGTCAATATCTAACCATTTAAAGAAGCAGACCAGCACAACTCTGGAAAACTCCTGAGATAAAGAATCAAAAACTTTACCAGTTAAAGAAGTCTTTCTGAAATTTTCTGAGGTAGAATACAAATGAATTATATAAAGAGCCCTTCTAGAGATTAAACCAAATGAAAAATTTATAAGCTATTTGAACTGCTGGAACATCAATGATCTGAAATCCAACAGATCAACAATAAAATTACAGAGTTGGAGAACTCAATGCAAAATCAAAAGAGCAGGATTGAGGAAATGGAATGCAGAATTAGTGAGCATGAAGACAAAAGCTACTGACACAAGTATTTATAAGGAGACATCAGAGAAAAGAAAATAACTGAAGAAAAGAAAAATGGGACTCTATCAAAAGGAATACTCTACAAATAACTGGAGTTCGTGATCAGGAAAGGATAGCAGAATATAGAGGGAGAATTGTTGAAGACTTGGTAACAGAAAACTTCCCTGAAATCATCAAAGAAGAGAATATAGATAGTCAAGATGCTTATCAAATACCACAAAAACTAGAATCCAAAAGAAAGACACCAAGACATAACCTGACTTCATAACTTGAAACATAAAGGGAGGCTCTTAAAGGCAGCAAGGCTTAAAGCAAAACTAATGTACAACGGGAAGCCTTGTAGGCATTCATCTGACTTTTCAGCACAAACCATGTTGCAGGAAGACAGTGGGCTGACACATACAAAGCCGTGAAGGAGAAAAACTTCCAACCAAGAATTATACATCCTGAAAAATTGTATCTCAAGTATGATGGTGAAATTAAGGCATTCACAGAGAAACAGCTTAGAAACTTTGCAAAAATGTAACCAAAACTATAGGAAGTGCTGAAAAAAGCTCTTTGTTTAGAAAAATAATAACATCAAATATATACTTAAGAGTGCAATTCAGGATACAGTATCCAGAGTCCTACTCACTTAGTGATGTCACTAAGCTTAATCAAAGCTAAAATATTAAAAGTAGGGAACCAGTGAAGTTAACATGAAAAGTATGACATCATCACACTATAAAGAAGGGTATATTACTCTAGATATAACATTTTCACATGGAGAGGAAATTAGGAGGATATACAGAAGTTAAAGATTGGTTTACACTTAGAACAATAAATGGGGATCAAAGGGGTAGCCACAAAGCAGACTAACAATGCACCCTGTCAAAACAAGAAACAGAAGAGTCTCAACAAACATAAAACGAACATGGAAAAAGATGAAAAGTAAACCTATAAAGAAAACTAAACCTAATCCCAAACAGAATATTAAGAGGAGCAAACATCAACAACACAAAACTAGAGGCACCAAAGTGGCTAAACACATCCAAAAAGACCCCACTGCCATTGAGTCAGGTCCAACTCATAATTACATTGAATGTAAATTAATAAATTGCTCCATTAAAGAGGCAGAGAGTAATAGCTTTGATCAAAAAACATGATATATGTGTTGCTTATAAGAAATACCTTAGACTCAAAGATACGAACAAACTGAAAATCAAAGGATAGGAAAATATATACCAAGATAAAACATAAAAAGAAGAGCAGGAGTAGCAATATTTATCTCAGGTAAAACAAATTTTAATGTAAAATCTACCATTGTGGAGAAAGATAGTCACTGTTTATTGCTGGAAGTTTCAGTATCTAAGCAGGATTAACAATATTGAATATTAATGCACCTAAATACATCAAACAAATGCTGATAACATTGAAAATTGAGATAGATCACTCCACAGAAATGGTAGGAGACTTCAACACTCCACTTTCAGTAATGGGCAGATTATCCAGAAAAAAAACTCCGGAAAGATACAGAAGATCTTATTGTGACAATCAACCAACTAGACCTCATTGACACATACTGAAGTTTTTACCCGACAAAAGGTAAGTACACCTTCTTTTCTAATGCACATGGAACATTCTGCAGAATAGACTACACATTAGGTCCTTAAAGCAAGTCTTAATGAAATCCAAACCACTGAATTATTGCAAAGCATCTTACTGGACCATAAAGCCATAAAAGTTGAAATCAATAGCAGAAAAAACATAGGTAGAAAGCTGAACTCTTGGAAACTGAATTCAAAAATCCATGAGTTATACAAGAAATCAAGGATACAATAGTTTATGGAATCAAATGAGAATGAAAACACATCCTGCCAGAACCTATGGGATGCAGCAAAAGCAGTGCTCAGAGGTCAGTCTATCTCTATAAATACACACATCCAGAATGAAGAGAGGGCCCAGACCAAAGAATTAACCCTACAACTTGAACAAGCAGAAAGAGAGGTATAAAAGAACCCCTTGGGCACTGGAAGAAAACAGATAATAAAGATTAGAGCAAAACTAAATGAATTAGAGAACAGAATAGCAATTGAAAGAATTAATGAAACTAAAATCTCATTCTTTCAAAAAATCAACAACGTGATAAACCATTGACTAAACTTACAAAAGAAAAACAGGAAGAAAAATAAATAACATGAATAAGAAATGAGGTGGGACATGTCACAACAGACCCAGTTGAAATCAAAAGTGTCATAAGAGAATTCTATGAAAAACTGTACGCTAACAGATTTGAAAGCCTACAGGAAATGGATGAATTTCTAGATTCACATCACCTACCAAAACTCAGAAGAAGTAGAACAACTTAATAAACCCATCACAAAAGAAGAGGTTAAAAAGTAAAGTGCTGGCCCAGACACATTCACTAGAGATTTGTCCCAGGCATTTAGAGAGGAGTTAATTGCTATACTACTGAGGGGATTTCGCAGTACAGTAAAGGCCGGAATATTCACGAATTTGTTCTGTGAAGCCACCATAACCCTGATTCCAAAGCCAGGGAATGATCCTACCCCCAAAAGAATAGTACAGACCAATTATTATTCATGAATCTAGCAGCAAAAATCTTCCAACAGAATCCTAGCCAATAGAATTCAACAACATACAAAAAAATAATTCATCATGACCAAATTGGATTCCTACTAGAAATGAAAGCTGGGTTCAGCATCAGAAAAACAATTTATGTGATCAGCCACATAAATAACACAAAGACAAGAATCACCTGATTTTGTCAATTGATGCAGAAAAGGCATTTGACAAAGTCCAACACCCATTCATGTTAAACACTCTCAGCAAAATAAGAATACAAGGGAAATCCTCAGTGCAATAAGGGACATCTGTGCAAAACTAACCACCTGCATCATCCTGAATGGAGAGAGACTGAAAGAATTCCACCTTTAAACTAGGACTAGAGAAGGATGCCCACTGTGACTACTTCTATTCAACATTGTGATAGAGGTTCTAGCCAGAGCAATTAGACAAGACAAAGAAATTAAAGGCATCTGCATTGGCAAAGAAGAAGCAAAAGTATGTCTGTTTACAGATGATATGATCATTTACATGAGAACCCTATAGAATCCATAAATAAACCACTGGAAATTATATAAGAGTTCAGCAAAGTATCAGGATATAAGATAAATGTAAGTCAATCAGTAGGATTCCTTTACACCAACAAAGAGGTCATCAAAGAGGAAATGATCAAATCAATACCATTTACTGTAGCCCCCAAGAAGATAAAATATTTAGGAATAAATCTAATGAGAGAAATAAGAGACTGATATGGAGACAATTACAAGACTTTACTGTAAGAAATATATAAGTGGAGAAACCTCCATTGCTTATGGATAGGAAGACTTAACATTGTGAGAAAGTCTGTTCTACCCAAAGCAATCTGCATATACAGTGTAATCCCAATACAAATTCCAGTGTCATTTTTTAATGAGATGAAGAAACATATCACCAACTTTCTTTGGAAAAGTAAGACATGGAGATAAAAGCTTTACTGAAGAAGGGGAACACAGTGGGAAGCCTCACACTACCTGACCTTAGAACCTATTACGCTGCTTCAGTAGTCAAAACATCCTGATACTGGTTTGAAAAGCGACATTGACCAATGGAAGAGAATTGAGACTTTCAGAAATACCACCATCCTCTTATGTACACTTGATACTCGAAAAAGGCACAAAAGCCACAAACTGGGGTAAAAAGAAACAATGTTGGCAGAATTGGATATCCATCTGCAAACAACTGGAACAAGACCATATCTGACTGCTTACATAGAAACTAACTCAAAATGCATCAAAGACCTAAATATGAAACCTAAAACAATAAAGATTATACAAGAAATATCAAGGTCAACAATGAAAGTTCTAATACACAGCTTAGACTGACTACAGTGCCTGAAAAACAATGCTTGAATAACAGGAGAGAAGAGTAAATAAATGGGATCTATAAGAATTAAACACTTATGCTCATCCAAAGACTTTATCAAGAGAGTTAAAAGACTGCCTGCAGAATGAGAAAAAATATTTGGCAACTGCGTGTCAGATTGACATCTCATTTCCATAGTCTACAATATACTGCAAAATGTCAACAAGAACGTAAATAACCCAGTTAAGCAATGGACAAAGGAGATGGGCAGACACTTCACAAAAAGAAGACATCCAGGCAGCTAGATAGTAGACAGGAATTTAGTTAGGGTAAAGCAGTGACAACACATAGTAGAGAGCAGAGCAACATAACTGGACTACACCAGAAACTAAGAGATTTTCTAAAGTCAACCCAACATTTCAAAGGATAATGTAACAGGAACAGGGGTACAGGGACCATGTTTTCAGGCAACATTGAGGCCAATTGGCGTAACTAGTCTTTTGCTAAGAGAATCTTCTGCACTGCGTTTTGGTGAGTGGTGTCTGGGGTCTTAAAAGCTAGCAAATTGCCATCTGATGTACACCAAATGGTCCCAACTCATCTGGCAGAGAGATTACCAAGAACAACAAACCAGCCAGCAACAAAGACTTGAGAATAAAAGAGCCCAGGAGACAGAAGGACCCATGTGAATGGGAGACTGCCCACAGGAGACAAGAACTGGGTGGTGCCTAGCCACCACCAAAGGCAGTTGTGATGGATGACACAATGTAGAAGCCCTCAGGCAACACAAGAAAGAGGTAACAGGAGAAAAAGAGGTGTGCATTTCGAGAACTCTACTAAAGGACCGAAACTGATGGTCTGATAGCCTGGAGGGTCACTGGGAACATGGCCTCTAGACCTTTTGCTGACCCTGAACAGAAACCAGTACTGAGGTCAGCTCTTCAGGAGGACTGGACTCAGGCACAGGTGTGAACATATGGCATGTGTATTTTGTGGTTGTATGCATTTATACCAGGCTGTCTGATTGATTTCTTTCTAGATGGAGAGAAGAGGGTGGAGAGGAGGTGACAGGTGTTCATTAAGAGGATACTAGAAATATAGAGTGAAAAGAAGGAATGTGCTATCACTGGGTGGTCAGAGTAGATAGGTGAGCATTCAAAATTGTTTTGGATTTTATACTTTAACTTAATCACAATAAATAAGATATTATATTGACATGTGCAAAGAGCTGGAAATAGAAAACCAAAAAGGAAGAACACATTCTACATTTCTCTTGCTGAAAGAACTGAAGAAAAATTCAAGCCTCAAGTTGCAATAATGATGGATTCTACGGAGAAACTATTAAGCAATTCAGGGAACATCAAAGGAAGATGGGAAGAATATAGTCATTATACCAGAAAGAACTTGTCAATGTTCAGCCATTTGAAGAGGTAGCATATGATTAAGGCAGTGATAGTACTGAAGGAAGAAGTCAAAGCTGCATTGAAGGCACTGGCAGAAAACGAGGTTCCAGGAATTGATGGAACATCAGTTGAGATGTTTCTGCAAACAGGTGGAGCACTGGAAATGCTCATTTATCTGTGCCAGGGAATTTGTAGGACAGCTCCCTGGCCAACTGACTGGAAGAGATCTATATTTAGGCTCACTCTAAAGAAAGGTGATCCAACCAAATACAGAAATTATCGAGCAGTATCATTAGTATCACACACAAATAAAATTTTGCTCAGGATCATTGAAAAGCAACTGCAAAAGTGTATTGACAAGGACATTCAGAAGAGAATGTGGAACCTGGGATATCATTGCTGATGTCAGGTGGATGTTGGCTGAAAGCAAGAATACCCGAAAGATAGTTACCTGTGTTCCACTGGCTATGCAAAGGCATTTGTGTGGATCCTAACAAAGTCTAGCTAACATTGTGGAGAATGGGAATTCCAGAACACTTAACGCTGCTGTTAAGGAATCGGTACGTGGATCAAAAGGCAGTTGTGTGAACAGAACACGGGAACACTGCATGGTTTCATATCAGGAAAAGTGTATGTCAGGGTTGTGTCATTTCACCATACCCTCTCGATCTATATGCCAAATAAATAACCCAAGAGGATGGATTATTTGAAGAAGAATGAGGCATTAGGATTGGAAGACAACTCATTAGCAATCTGCATTATGCAGATGATGCCACCTTACTTGCTGGAAGAAGATTTGAAACACTGATGAAAATCAAAGACCACAGCTTTCAGTGTGGATTGCACCTCAACATAAGAAAACAAAAATCTTTATTACTGGACCAGTAAGCAACATCGTGATAACTGGAGAAAGGACTCAGGTTGTCAAGAATTTCGTTTTACTTAGTTCCACAATCAGTGCTCATGGAAGCAGCATTCAGGAAATGAAAAGACATGTTACACTGGAAAAACCTGTGGCAAAGGACCTCTGTAAAGTATTGAGAAGTAATGATGTCATCTTGAAGACTAAGGTGCGCTTGACCTAAGCCATGGTATTTTCAGTTGCATCATATGCATGTGAAAGTTGGACAGTGAACAAAGAAGACAGAAAAAGAATTGATACCTTTGAATTCTAATGTAAGACTGCATCTTACATACTTTGGACATGTTGTCAGGAGGGATTGGTCCCTAGAGAAGGACCTCATGCTTGGTAGAGTGAAGGGTCAGCGAAAAAGAGGAAGACCCTCAATGAGGTGGGTTGACACAGTGGCCATAGCAATGAGTGTAAGCATTAAAATGATTGTGGACATGGCACAAGATCGGACAGTAGTTCTTTTTTTGCATAGTGTCACTATGAGTCAGAACCAGCTCTGTGGCACCTAACAACAAAGACATCAATATTGTGTTTAAATAGCTTGTTGCTCTATCTCAAGCTATTAAGTGTTCTAAAATGGGGCCATTATTAGAACCTCCTGTGTGGGAAGTGGGGTGTAACCCATGCAAAATGCCTGGCAGACACTGAGATGATATTTGTGCTTATTCTTTTTGATCTTATTAGTGCTCTGAAAGCTTTCTAATACCATTAAAAGGGTGTGTGGAAAAAGGTGAATAAATCTCATTTAAATATATCCCCAGATTTTCATCTACTCTGTGTATGTGTGTGTTTAAAAATAAAACAAGCCCACCAACATCAAGACGATTTGGCTGATAACAACCCTAGAATACAGGGAAGAACTAACCCATAGAGTTTCTAAGGAGCATGTGGTGGATTCACACCACTGACCTTTTGGTTAGCAGCCATGCTGCTTAATCACTGTGCTATCAGGGTTTCCATAATGTATGTGTACAGGGGTCACGTGAATTAGTCAAAACTAACTCAGTGGCAACCAGCAAGAGCAACAACAAAGCTTTCATGCATCCTTCCTGTCATTACATATTGGAAGACTGTCATTCCCACATTTGAAAGGAAAAAAGACCAAAAGCTGTGACTTGAAGAATTTCCTTAATGTTTCCAAATAGCTGGAAATGATCTTGACTGTGTACTGTTACTTCATCCTTGATAGTTCTATAATTTTTTACTTGATTATGTGAGTATTTCCAACAACATTTGGACCTGAGGCAAGGGAAATGCATGTTCAGGCTCTTTCTCAGAAGGGCACTGCTGCTTGTTGAGGTTCCACTGTGGCACATATAATAAAATCGGAATTATACGGAGAAGACTAGCATAGCCTCTGCTCAAGGATGCCACGGAAATTTATGAAGCATTCTGTATTTTTCACTAATTAGATAGTAGACAAGAGCTATTTTAGGTGAAGGGGATGACAAAACACAGTAGGTGAGAAGTCAACACAACTAGGCTAAACCAAATGTTAAGAAGTTTCCTGAATAAAACCAAACACTTTGAGGGACAAAGTAGCAGGGGCGAGGGGTTGAGGACCCTGTTTCCAGGGGATATCTAGGTAAAGTAGAATAGTAATAAAATGTTCTGAGGCAGGACCAAAATGGCAAACTAGTATCACATCTCCTCAGTTCCTTCTAAGAACTAAAGCCTAGAAGAAAAATTGAATGAAAGAAAATGGACATTTTAGAAGCACCAAAATCTGGTAGTTGCTTTTTAATGATTTTGAGCAAAGTGCGTGTGTTATTAATGATATTGTTTGGTAATTTCCACATTCAACTGGATCACCTGTCTTTGGAATGGGCGTAAACATGGCTCACTTCACGTCAATTGGCCAGGTAGCTGTCCTCCAAATTTCTTAGCAGGGATGAGTGAACACATTTAGCGCTGCATCTGTTGAAACATCTCAGTTGATATTCCATCAATTCCTGGAGCCTTGCTTTTTGCCAGTCCCTTCAGTGTAGCTTTGGCTTCTTCCTTCAGTACCATCAGTGCCTGATCATATGCTACCTCTTCAAATGGCTGTACACTGACCAGTTCTTTCTGGTATAATAACAGTATGTATTCCTTCTGTCTTCTTTTTATGTTCCCTGAGTTGTTTAATATTTTCCCTGTAGAATCCTTCACTATTGCAACTTGAGGCTTGAATTTTTTTTGTTCAGTTCTTTCAGCTTGAGAAATACAGAATGTGTTCTTCCCTTTTGATTTTCTGTTTCCAGGTCTTTGTATATGTCATTATAATACTTTATTTTGTCTTCTCAAGCTACCCTTTGAAATCTTGTGTTCAGTTCTTTTACTTCGTCATTCTGTCCATTGGTTTTAGCTACTTGACATTCAAGAACAAGTTTCAGAGTTTCTTCTGACACGCAGTTTGGTCTTTTCTTTCTTTTCTGTCTTTTTGATGACCTCTTTCTTTATGGACAATGTCTTCGATGAAATTTCACAATTTGTCTGTCTTCGGGCATTAGTGTTCAACACATCAGATTAGTTCTTGAAATGTTCTGTAAACTCAGGTGCTATATACTCAAGGTCATACTTTGGCTCGACTTGTTCTAATTCTCTTGAGTTTGAATTTGAATTTGCATAGGAGCAACTGATGGTCAGTGCCACAGTGAGCACCTAGTCTTGTTCTGACTGCTCATATGGAGCTTTTCCATTGTCTTTTTCCACAGATGGAGTCAGTTTGATTCTTGTGTATTTCATCTTGTGAGGTTCATGTATACAGTTGCCATTTGTGTTGGTTCAAAAATGGCATTTTCAACGAAGAAGTTATTGGTCTTGCAAAATTCTCTCATGTAATCTCTAGCATCATTTCTATCACCAAGGCCATATTTTCTCACTACCAACTGATCCTTCTCTGTTTCCAATGTTTGCGTTCCAGTAACCAGTAATTATCAATGTATTCTGATTACACATGTGATCTGTATGGCAAGCAAATAATCCAAGAAGCTGGAATTAAAACGAGGCATCAGGATTGGAGGATGACTCATTAACACCCTCCGTTATGCAGATGACACCACCCTACCTGCTGGAAGTGAAGAGGCCTTGAAACGCTTACTGATGAAGATCACAGACAACAGCCTTCAGTATGGATTGTGCCACAGGATCGAGAAAACGAAAATCCTCACAACTGGATCAGTGAGCAACCTTGTGATAAATGGAGAAAGGATTGAAGTTGTCAAAAATTTCATTTTACTTGGTTCCACAATCAACGTCCATGGACCCAGCATTCAAGAAACCAAAAGATGCGTTGCTCTGGGGAAAATGTGCTACAAAGAATCTCTTTAAAGTATTGACAGGTAAAGATGTCGCCTTGAAGACCAAGGTGCACCTGACCCAAGCTATGTTGTTTTCAGTCACATCATCTGTATGCAAAAGCTGAACAGTGAACAAGGAAGACAGAAGAAGAATTGATACCTTGCAACTGTGGTGCTGGAGAAGAATATTGAATGCACCATGGACTGCCAAAAGAACAAACAGATTAGTACAACCAGAGTGGTCCTTGGAAGCAAAGATGGTAAGACTGTGTCTTACATACTTTGGCCATGTTGTCAGGAGGGATTGGTCCCTGGAGACAGACATCATGCTTAGTAGAGTGGAGGGTCAGTGAAAAAGAAGAAGACCCTCGACTAGATGAGTTGACACAGTAACTGCAGTGATGGGCTTACACATGAAAACAATTGTAGACATTGCCAAGACTGGGTAGTGTTTTGTTATGTTGTGCATATGTTGCTGTGAGTTAGAACCAACTTGACAGAACCTAACAACAAAGAACAACAAGATCAGGCAGAAAGTTCTGAGATGAGACTGAGTGACAGGAAGGGGAACAAACACTCTTCTCAGAAGTGAGGCAATACAAATTGTCCTGCTTCTGCTGGCAGCAATGAAGAGGCTGCATAGGTACACAACATCTTTGTCAGTTCAGAGGCTAAGACTGGGACTGCCACACTTGAGAGTCCGGATGGCGCCAGTGCCACACTGAGCAGCAATGCCTAAGTGGACAGCATCTCTCTGAGCAGAGAAGCTGTGCTTAAGTCAGCCTCACCTAGAGAACTCAGCAATGGCTGGCGGCCATGTACAGCAGCAATCTTCTCCCCCTTCTTCTCTGTGCTACACCATTCTGGTGCACTGTTGGACCTGAACTGGGATTGTATATGTGTATTTTGAGCTTTTCCCTGGGACTCAGGACGGAAACAAAGGGGAGGGTAGAAGTAAATCTCTCCTGAGCCAGGTGATCACTACATTTGCAAATCAACAGGTGAATTCTACAGGTTTCAAGATAGATGTTTGGGATACCTCAGGGCTCATGCATGCTGACTTCCCTCCCTACCTTCAGCCCTTCTCACCTACCTTCTCGGCTTTACACCTCAGGCTAAGTTCTGGTACAGTACCTGGGCAAAAGTGGGAAGTTTTACTTGTGTGCCCTGAGCTGTTTTTCTGGACTCAAAGAGAGAAACAAAGGGAGATGCAGAAGACAAGTTTCACCAGCTCCTTAGAGCTACAGATTGCTGCACTTACTGGAGTGTTGGGAGTTAAGTACATGTCAACTTTGTGACTCACACCTTTCCTATACACTGTTTCACTCGCTTGACCCGCCTTTTCCATCTCCCTTCTATGGAGCTAAATTCTAGAGCACTAGCTGGGCCAGAAATGGGGTATTTTATATGTGTGCCCTGATCTTTTCTCCTAGTCCTGGGGACAGAAACAAAGGGAGGGCTGGAAGAAGAGTTCTGCTGGATCCCCTGAGACAACAACTCCTGTGACATCACGCAGTCCAAGCATCACTCCAACAACCATCAAATGACAGGTGTCATTGTTATTAAGGCTCCAATAACCTCTCTAGTTCAAGTAACCAGACTACTTTGACAGTCAAAACCAAATTAATAGGTGTGTTTGTGTTAGATTGCAGTAACCTGGTAATTAAATCAGAACAGCTTTCTGATGGCCCAGAGATACAGTCAATCTGTAGCCATTTGAAGAAGCAGACCACTATGGCTCTGAAAAATTCCTAAAATAACATGTCAAATTTCCCAGATGAAGAAGCCTTCCTAAAGTTATTGGCGGTAGAATACACAAAAATTATGTATAGAACAATACTAGATCTTAAGATGGAGATTAAACAAAGTACAGCAGGACAAAATGAAAATAAGCTACGTGAATTGCTACGTCATCTGAGATTCAGCAGATCGGTAATAAGGAAATGTTCTGTTTTCCACTTTGGTAAATGGCATCTGTGTCTTAAAAGCTAGTAAGCAGCCATCTAAGGAGCATCATTTGGTCCCAACTGACCTGGAATAAAGAAAAATAAAGAACATCGAAGGCATAAAGAAAACGTAAGCCCAAGAGACAGAAAGGGACATACAAACCAGAGACTACATCCGCATGAGACCGGAAGAACTAGATAGTCCGGGGCTACCACCCATGGCTGTCCTGACAAGAAACGCAACATGGAGTCCCAGATGGATCAGGAGAAATGTGGGATACAGAACTTGAACTCTAGTAGAAAGAACAGACATGATGGTCGGACTAACTGACGTGTCCTCAGAAGACATGGTCCCTGGCCTCTGCTAGTCCAGAACTGAAACCATTCCCAAAGCCAACGCCTTAGACAAAAAATTGAACTGGTCTACTAATATAAGGAAACCTTGGTGGCATAGTGAGTTAAGTGCTACATCTGTTAACCAAAAGGTTAGCAGTTCAAATCTGCCAAGCACTCCTTGGAAACTGTATGGGGCAGTTCTGCTCTGACCTATAAGGTCGCTATGAGTGAGACCTGACTCGACAGCAGTGGATTTTTGTTAGTTAAAACATAAAGTGATTCTGGTGAAGTATATGTTTCCTGGCTTAAGTAGATAATAAGAAATGAACTGGGCAGCTCCTGTGTGGAGGTGAAATGAGAAGGCAGAGGAGGACAACAGCTGGTTGAATGGTAATGGGAAATACAAAGTAGAGAGGAGGAGTGTGCTGCTACAGTGTGCTGCTACAGCTAGGGACACACAACAGTGTATGTAAGCTTTTGTATAATAAACTGACTTGAGTTGTAAACATTCACTAAAAACAGTATAAAATAAATCAATGGATATGTCTTATTGGGCAAGTCTGCGGCAAAGGATGTCTTTGAAATGTTAAAAAGGTAAAGATGCTACTTTAAGGACTAAGGTATGCTTGGCCCACACCATGATGTCTTCAGTTCCTATGCTGGGTAATGAATAAGGAAAACCTTTGAATTACGATGTTGGCAAAGAATATTGTGGACTGCCAGAGAAACAAACAGATCTGTCTGGGAGAAAGTGCAGCTAGAAGCCAGGATGTAGAGAGTTCATCTCATATACTTTGGGCATGTTACCAGGGGGAGCCATTCCTTGAAGACAGATAGCAGATGGTCAACGTAAAAGAGGAAGACCTTCAATGAGATGGAGTGACACAGTAGCTGCAAGAATGAGCTCAAGCATGTCATAGATTGTAAGGACGACACAGGACCAGGCATTGCTTCGTTCTGTTGTCCATTGGGTTGTTTTGAGTTGGAACCATACTCCAAGGCACCTGACACCAACAATCCTTACAGGGGCAAATTGCTTGGTCTTCTCCCATGGAGCCACTGGTGCATTCAAACCACCAACCTTTCAGTTAGCAGCCACACACTTAACTATTGTGCCACCCTGGCTCCTGTGGTAGAATTTAGGAGTTTAACTAAACTGTTCACCCATTGGTATTTCAAAGTACCGTGAAGAAGTCTTGTTGCCAAGGAAGAAAATGCCAGATGGGGAAGGCATGTGGAACGCCTTCTGGTGGCAAGACCTACAATGCACCCCTGCTTGTCAGGGTGCCCAGGTCTTGCTCTCCTGCACGTCTGGTGTCCACCAGCACCGTGATAAAGTTTTGTGCTGTCCTAAACAAGAAGAAACACAGTTGCCACCGGGAAGGTGGAAGTACTGAAATGCCTTGTTTTTGTTTTCTGTAAAAAAAAAAAAACAAACGAGAAGCATAACTTCTTTTCTAATATTCTCCTGTGAGAGTGGAATATAAGTAGGGTTATTTTTTCTTTGTCTTTTAATGGTTACCAGAAATTTCCTTTTGCTCAATTTGTATACAAATTCAGCTCTTTGGCGTAATGGGCAATATCTGAATTGCCAGCATAAATTAGAGACTTTTTTCAATAAGCGTAATTTTAAGCTTAGTGCCCATTTCAGGCATAGGGTGGAATGTCACTGGCTCAGCAGGAAATGGACTGGGCCTGGGTGGTTGGGAGCATGAACGGTCCTGTGCTGGCAATGCTCGTGTTTAGCTCTCTCATTATTCATTGACTGCTTGTAGGCATTAGTGGTATACATAGATGATTAGACTGTAGATACTTCGGTTTTTTTGTCTGTGTGTTGTTTTCCCCTTACAAAGACTGCAGTACTTTGGTAAGAAAACCATGGGAGCAGATAGATTGAGCCCAAGGCATTTCGTGCTATTGGAGGGTGTGTGCAGGGTACATTAAGGATATAACAGGGCGTGAGATGGGATTGGAGAGCCACAAGGATAGGAGCTGGAGGAAAAGAGCTTCCATATGGCAGGTCACATGTATGGGAGATGTAGTTTGCAAAGAGAACAGCAAACACTCCAGGTGGAGGGAGTGGCTGAGGCAATAGCATGACCAGTGTCTGTGCTCACTTCTCCATGATTGTCATGTCTGTTGAATGCCATGAAGATAGAATTCTTCTGCTGTGGGAATTTCTCTCTCAACCACAACCTGCACATAGAAGATGTCTGAAGTCAAAATTGATATACGTGCACAATATTTAGTTAGTGCGCTTTATCAAAGAAGAAGTAGAAAAAGAAGTCATGTCTTCTAGGCCTGTTGACTTAGCCAGAAGGGAGATGAGGAGATACAGATAGAAGTAGTGCAAGAGTTCAGAAGCTGAGGGTTTTGCATCGTGTGTTTTAAGGTCAGAGAAACCTATGGCTAATCAGAAGTGTACTCTGCAGGCTTCAGTATATGGGGAGAACCTATTTACCACGAGTGAACTCCTGCTTATGGTGACCTCATGTATGTCACAGTAGAAGTGTGCTCTCTAGGGTTTTCACTGACTGAGTTTTCAGAAGTAGATCACCAGACCTTTCATGTAAGCTACCTCTTGATAGACCTGAACTTGCAACTTTTTGGTTAGCAGGAACATGCACTAAACATTTATACCATGCAGAGACTACAAGATGCGAACAAGGAGGGTCATGGGTGTGCTGAGAGAGCACAGGTAATGGAGGTGGAACAGTGGGACAGGTTAGTTGTGCTGCTTGAGAGGGGCAGCTTCAGCTGGAGCGAGCATACACATTGTGGTAGGTACCTTGTGCTCCTCTTTCGCCTTCTGTTGTCTTTAGCCTCAAGATAGTGCCACCCAGCACATGGGTGCATGGAGGGATCGAGGGCCCTGCACCCGGGACTGTCTAGGTCAGGTTCATCCCACAGTAGGGGTGCATCATGGGCAGCTCCTGACTAGGATGTCACGCTGTGACATCCAGATCCATGGTTCTAGTCACACAGGGAATCCCGCCAAGTTGTATGGTGGCTTTCCAAGTTTTTGCCTGAGGCTGTTTAGGGAAATTGGCTAAAGAATGACGAAAACTCACCAAGCTATCTATCAGCAGCTAGGATGGTGTTCCTTTCCAGAGCCCAAAGGCGGCACACTGTATCTTCATCCTTCCCTTCCCTCCTCTGCTTACACTCATGGTAGGACTGGCAGTGCCCCTTGGGATCTCTGAGCTGTCTTTCCTTTGTAGGTATGTGCAGTTCCTCAGTGGTCTCCTGTCTGGGTCAGTGAAAATGAACACCTCCCCGCTGTTCCTACATTTCGTCATCCTGCATGGCATTCCCAATTTCGATGCAGGTGGAGGTGAGTGACGGCGTGCAACAGTGGCATCGGGATTTGCTGATGTAGAAGTAGTGATGTGACGTAGATCAGTGACGTTCCTGGCTTCTTGGACTGCAGCAGGCCTCTCCTCTCCCTCTTTGAGGACCAGGGAGGTTATATTCCTCAGTGATGGCAGTACTTTTCCCATGGACCACCACCTTGTGGACAGAGCTGTGTCTTGGTCTGGTGGGGCTGACTTGCATCTAAAGATGGGTGTTCAGTGAAGTGGCTGGCTTGTCCTTTTGCCCTGGTTGTTCTGCAGTAATGTCCTAGGCCAACAGCACAGTTGAGTTCTAAGAACATCCTAGAGGGAAGAGACTTGAACTCACCTCCTCATCTTGTTGACCGTTCTCATAAGTCACATCAGACCTCTCCTGAACTGACAGGAGAACAGAGAGCCAGAAGTCCCTTTATGCCCCAACCTGTGTGGTAGTACACGTGGGCTTCTTGCTGCCTAATGCCTGTTTTCTCTGCTTGCCACTCTATTTGTCCTTTCATGTCCAGCACTGCCCAGGCTGGAGGTGTCTGATGGCTAACCACCTCTCTTTTAGTGTGCCGGCCCTTTCTGAAGCTCTACCAAGCCATGCAGCCAGTGTACACGTCAGGTATCTAGTAAGTATGTTCTCACACCGGAGGGTGTTAGGGTTGGACTTGAGTTGTTCATCCTGTGGCAGGGGGTGTGTGGGGTGGGTCGGGTGGGTGTGTATAAGAGAAAGACAGCTGGCAGAGAGAGAGCACGAAGGGAGCACAGGAGGAGCCAACTGCTATGCCCGCCTCACCATCTCCACCTCTGCCTCCCTCTCCACCCAGAGTGCTGGCTTCTTGCTTTCCCTCCAAACCATCGGTGGTGCTGGAGCTTTAAGGGAAGAGAGGGTCATTTGCTTTTTGGAAATGAACATACTGAAAAGAGTCCTGTGAGAAGGACTAGTTGGAGTTTTTCCTCTGTCTTATGAATTTCAGCCACTAGATTAGCATACATAGAGTTACCACAGTATTTAAAGGGATTTCTGGTCTCTGCGTTTTTTGAGGAAGCATTCTTTGGGCACAAATGGAAAGCTAATAAAGATTTTTAAAAATGTCCCCATCATAGTGCCACCACTAGCAAAAACCCATTTACAGGTTTCTGATGACACAGTGACAGTTGCCCTTAGGGCTTCCTACAGTAGTTATAGTGCCTGCATACTTTACACCCCAGGGCTGGGCTAGGACACATCCCTGCAGGTCGCTGCCCACTTTTAGTAATGCTATCCTTTAGGGTTGCTATGAGTCAGAATCTACTGGATGTCAGTGGGTTTGTTTTTTTTGGATTTTCAGTAGACCAGACTCTTAGATGTTGGGTTGAGCAAATCAGGATATGTTGTGTAGTAGCTGAGTATTCAACTAGTAGTGTTGCTTTTCCCAAAATGTTTTTCTCCGTATTACTACATCATGTACCTGCACATTTATCTGTTCTCTCATTCATCCCAAAGTAATGTCAGCCCAGAAAACCAGAACAGGATCTGCATTGCCATTGAGCCCGCACAGCTGCTGAAAGGCGACATCATGGTGAGTATCCCCTTGTTGACCAAGGCTGCCCTGCCTGCTCAAGGATGATGATGCAGTGGGAAAATCATTTTATCGTAAAACAGTGTCCTTCACCTCGCACCCTGAAAAATGCCTGTAAGGAGAATGAAAAGTAACCTTTACTGTAGGCATCTGGTTAGTCTTCAAACTAGTTAAACAGAACAAATCTTTGTCCTAAATAATTTTTCATTATACAGTCAGTGCATAAACTTAAAGTCCTAACTGAGCCACAGAGCATCTGAGAGACTTCACTTCCTAGTCACATTTGCAATCTTAACATGATTAACAGGACTTACATTGTGTGGTCGTACGAGTAAAATATATGTATCTTATTAATAGAGAAAGGATGAAATGCAGCTAGTATACTACAGCTTGGTTAATGATCAAAACAATTTTCATTCCTGAGTGATTTGTTTCTTGGCTAAGATTAGCTGCTAATGTTTTTACCTTTCATGTATGTTGGAATTGGAGAAGTTCATAATTTTCAAATAATGTTAAGACAGATGTTACCTATAATAAAGAAAATGATGAATATTTATTGCTTTCAACATGCATGTTGTTGTTAGATGTCATCCAATCCATTGTGACTCATAGTGACCCTCTGTACAACAGAACAAAACATTGCCCCATCCTGCATTATCCTCACAATCATTGCTCTACTTGAGCCCACGGTTGTAACCACTGTGCCATTCTGTCTCTACAAGGGTCTTCCTCTTTTCAGCTGACCCTCTGCTTTACCAAGCATGGTGTCCTTCTCCAAGGACTTGTGCCTCTTGATAACATGTTCGCAGTAAATGAGACGAAGTCTCTCTGCCTTAGCTTTTAAAGGGGCATCCTGGTGTTTCTTCTTCTGAGACAGATTTGTTATATTGATTATTCTTCACCAGCAACATAATTCAAAGGCATCAATTCTTCTTTGATCTTTCTTATGCCTTGTCCAGGTTTCACATGCATATGAGGTGATTGAAAGCACACCATGACTTGGGTCCAAATGCAAAAAACCAAACCCACTGCATCAAGTTGGTTCTGACTCGTACTGACTCAATAGGGCAGAGTCGAGTTACTCTATACAGTTTCCAAGTAGTGCCTGGTAAATTCGAACTGCCTACCTTTTGGTTAGCGGATGTAGCTCTTAACCTACACCACAAGGTTTCCTGGCTTGAGTTAGGCACAGCTTAATCCTCAATGTAGCATCTGTACTTTTTAACCCTTGAAAGAGGTCTTTTGTAGCAGATTTGACTAATGCAATAGGTCTTTTGATTTCTTGACTTCCGCTTCCATGGGCATTGACTGTTCTACATTTTCTCAGTGTGACTTGATGAATTTCAGCAGTTCCTTCTCAATGTACTACTGCAACTATTTTTTTTTTAGTTCTTTTCAGCAGAATTTTACTTGCACATTATATTAATGATATTGTTTAATAATTTCCTCCTTCTATTCGATCAGTTTTCTTTGGAATTGCCACAAATATAGATCTCTTCAGTTAATTGGCCAGGTAGCTATCTTCTAAACTTCTTTACATAGTTGAGTGAGTGCTTCCAGCACTGCATCCCTTTGTTGAAACATCTCAGTTGGTAGCTCATCAATTCCTAGACCCATGTTTGTTGCCAGTACTTTCAGTGCAGTTTGGTCCTCTTCTTTCAGTACCATCAGTTCTTGATCATATGTTACCTCCTGAAATGATTCAATACTAACCAATTATTTTTGGTAGAGTAACTGTATATTCCTTCCATCTTCTGAAAATATTTCACCCATAGAATTCTTCAGTATTGCAACTTGAGGCTTGAATTTTTTCTTCCGTTCTTTCAGCTTGAGAAATGATGAGTGTGTTCTTCCATTTGTGTTTTCTAACTCGAAATCTTTGCACATTTCATTGTAATACCTCACTTTGTCTTCTCAAGCTACCTTCTGAAATCTTCTACTCAACTCTTTTACTTTATCATTTCTTCCTTTCCCTTTAGCTGCTCAGTGTTCAATAGCAATCTTCAGAGCCTCTTCTGACATCTATTTTGGTCATTTCTTTTTTTCCTGTCTTTTTAACAGTTTTGTGCTCTCTTCACATAAGATGTATCATTCACCAACTTGTCTCAGGTCATTAGTATTCAATGTGTGGAATCTGTTCTTGAGATACTGTCTAAATTCGGATATGATATACTCAAGGCTGTACTTTGGCTGCATGGACTTGTTTTAATTTTCTTTACCTTGAACATGTATGTGAACAATTGATGGTATGTTCCATCGTTTGTTCCTGGCTTTTTTTTGGCTGATTATCTGTAGCTTCTCCATTATCTCTTTCTATAGACATAGTCAGTTTGATTCCTATCTGTTCCCTCTGGTGAGGTCTACATGTGTAGTTGCTATTTATGTTGTCGAAAAACAAGTATTTGTAATGAATGGATCATTAATATTGTGAAACTCTATTACATAGTCGTTCTTGTTTTTATCAAGGCTTTATTTTCCAGTGGCTGAGCCTTCTCTGTTTCCAGCTTTCAAACTCCAATCACCAAAGCATCTTTTTTTTTTTTTTAATTTCTTTATTATGATGCAGTGAAAGTATACAAGCAAAGTCAATTTTGTGTACCTGCCTCTCTACAACTTGGTCAGCTCTCCCCACCCTGTAACAGCACACTCCTTCTTTTCACCCTTTATTAGTAGTATCCTCCCCATGAATACTTGTCCCTTCCTCTCCACTCTGTCCTCTCATCTCTAGAAAGAAACCAGGACAGCCTTCTGTAAATGTATAAAACCATAAAGTACACATACCACATGCTCACTGTGTGTCCCCAAGTCCAGTCCATTCTTAGTCTGAAGTGTTGACCTCAGTACTGGTTTCAGGTCAGTGGCAGCAGCAAATCTAGGGGCCATGTTCCAAGGGGACTCTCCAGGTTGGCAGAACATCAACTCTAGTCTTTTAGTAGAGTTCTTGATATGCACACCTCATTTTCTTATGTCTGGAACTCTAAATTGTGCCCACTATCAAGGCTGTCTTTGGTGGTGGCCAGGCACCATCTGGTTTTCCTGGTCTCATGCTCATGTAGTCTCCCAGTCATATGGGTCCTTCTGTCTCCTGGTCTCATTTTTCCTTGTGTCTTTGATGTTCTCAGTTGTCATCTGTTCCAAGTGAATTGGGATCAATTTATGTTCCTCAGATGGCCACTCACCAATATGGGGTACAGAAGACTCTCTTAACAAGAGGCTAGTTAGGCCAGTTGGCCTCTTTGTCCCCTAAAAACACTGTCCCTGCTACTCTGTCCTTTGAAATGCCGGACTGAATTTAGAAAACCTTTTCGTTTATGCTGTAGTCCATTTATGCTAACCTGCCTTGTACTGAGTGCTGTCACAGCCTTCACCTAACTGAATTCCTGTTGGTTGTCTAATCTATGACCAACCCACTCCCTCCCTCCCTCCCGACCCTTGTAATCATCAAAGAATCTTTTCTTCTGTGCATAAATCCTTTTTTAAGTCCACATAATAGTGGTCTCATACAATACTTGTCCTTTTGCCACTGACTGATTTCACTCAGCATGTCTTCTAGTTGATACTAGATTATGAGGTGCTTCCTAAAATCATCACTGTTCTTTATTATTGCGTAGTGTTCCATTGTGTTCACATACCATGATTTGTTTATCCATTCATCTGTTGATGGGCACCTAAGTTGATTCCTTCTTTTTGCTATTGTGGACTGTGCTGCAATAAACATTCATGTGCCTGTATCTATTCATGTGACAACCCTTCTTTCTGTAGGAGACATTCCAAGCAGTGAGATTGCTGGATCATATCAATGGACTTTGAAGGCATGTTTGATCAATTCCAGGCTGCAGAAGTTGATAAAAATCTTCAGTTTCTTCATCTTTGGCATTTGTGTTTGGTACAGAAATTTAAATAATAGTTATAGTAACTGGTCTTCCTTGTAAGCATATGTCACTGACAGTGTTGTACTTCAGGATGGATCCTGAAATACTCTTTTTTTTTTAATTGTGATTAAGTGAAAGTTTACAATCCAAATTAATTTTGCATGCCCACGTGTCTGCAGCTCCTTCTGCTCTCCTTGATCCATGACTGCACAGTCCTTTTTTTCATCCTAGACTTGTTGTATCCTCTTAGCAAGCTCCTGCCCACTCCACTCCACCCTCTTGTCTTGCTATCTAGAAAGAGACTAGTAAGACAGCATCCTATAAATGCATAGAGCCATAAAATACACATACCATATGGTCGCATTGTGTTCCCTAGTGCAGTCCATTTTTGCCTGAAGAGTTGACCTCAGTGGTGTTTTCTGGTCAGGGGCAGCAGCAGGTCTAGGGGGCATGCCCCTAGGGGATCCCCCAGGCATTGGACCATCAGTTGTGGTCTTTTAGTAGAGTTCTTGAGCTGCGTCCCTCTTTTCCTCATGTTGTCATTGGGACTCCACATAGTGTGCCCCATCATGCTGTCTTTGGTGGTAGCCAGGCATCGTCTGGTTCTTCTCGTCACATGTTGATACAGTCTCCCACTGACACGGTTCCTTCTGTGTCCTGAGCTGTTTTTCCTTTGTGTCTTTGTTCTCAGTGATTATCTGTTCTGGATGAGTTGGGGCTATTTGGTGTACCTCAGATGACAGCTTGCTTGTTTTTGATCCCAGGCACCACTCACCAGTATGGGGTGCAGAAGACTGTCTTAGCAAAGGGTTAGTTATGCCAGTTGACCTCAATGTCCCCCTAAGAGCATGGTCCCCAGACCCCGCCCCTGCTACTCTGTCATTGCTATATTGGGTTGATATTAGAAGAGCTTTCAGTTTATGGTGAAGTTAAATTGATCTCCTTTCTACTGTGTGCTGTCATTGCTTTCACCTAATTTCTATCAACTGTCTAAACTATGACCAATGCTCTCCCTCCCTCCCCCACTTGTAGCTCTCAAAGAGTCTTTTCTTCTGTAAATAAGTCTGCTTTTAAGTACTTAACAGCAGGAGTCTCATACAATATTTGTCCTTTTGCCACTGACGGATTTCACTCAGCATAATGTCTTCCAGTTCAAACCAGGTTATGGGATGCTTCCTGAAATCATGATTGTTCTGTATCGTTGCCTAATGTTTCATTGTGTATGTTTTACCATAGTTTGTTTATCCATTCATCTGTTGATGGACATCTAGGTTGATTCCATCTCTTTGTATTGTGGACTGTGCTGCAATAAGCATTCGTGTGCATGTATCTGTTTGTGTGACAGCCTTGGTTTCTGTAGGACATATTCCGAGCAGTGGGATCACTGGATCAAATGGTATATCTATTTCCAGCTTTCTAAGAAAGCACCAAATTGCTTTCCAAAGAGGTTGTACCATGTTACAACCCCACCTGCAGTGTAGGCGAGTTCCCACTTCTCCACAGCCTCTCCAGCGTTTGTTGTTTTCTGTTTGGGGGATTATGGCCAACTTTGTTGAGGTGAGATACTATCTCACTGTAGTTTCGATTTGAATTTCTCTGATAGCTAAGAATTGTGAGCATTTCTTCATGTGGCTTTTGGCTGCCTGGGTGTTCTCTTTGATGAAGTGTCTGTCCATCTCCTTTGCCCATTGCTTGATTGGGTTATTTAGTTTTTCTTGCTGATATTTTGCAGTACACTGTAGATGATGCAGATCAGACATTGGTCCGACATGTACTTGCCAAGTATTTTTTTCCCATTCTGTTGGTGGTCTTTTAAATCTTTTGATAAAGTCTTCGGATGAACAAAAGTGATTGATTCTTAGTAGTTCCTGTTTATCTATTTTCTCTTCTGTTGATGGAACTGTGTTTGTCAGCTTTTGAAGTCTGTCTTAGCTATGTATTAGAACTTTCAGTGTTGACTCTATTTTTTCTTCATCTTTAACATTTTAGGCTTGATATTTACGTCTTTGACCAATTTTGAGTTAGTTTTTGTTTAAGGTGTGAGATATAGGTCTTGTTTCAGTTTTTTTGCAGGTGGATATCCAATTTTGCTAGCACCGTCTGTTAAATGACTTTTTACCCCAGTTTACAGTCTTAGGTCCTTTGTCGAATGTCAGCTGTTCCTAAGAGGATTATGGTATCTGTGGGGTCTCAACTCTGTTCTGTTGGTCTGTATGTCTCTCTTTGTGTCAGTACCAGGCTGTTTTGACTACTGTAGCGGTGTCATAGGTTCTAAGGTCAGGTGGTGTGAGGCCTCCCACTGTGTTCTTCTTCTTCAGCAGTATTTTGCCTATCCAAGGGTTCTTCCCTTTCCAAACAAAGTTGTTGATTTGTCTCTCCATCTCAGTAAAAAAAAAAAAAGACACTGGAATTTGTATTGGGATTTCATTGTGTATGTAGATTGCGGTGGGTAAAACAGACATTATCACAATGTTAAGTCTTCCGATCCATGAACAGGGTAGGTTTTTCTATTTATGTACATCTCTTTTGATTTCTTGCAGTGAGGTCTTTAATTCTTTCTGTATAGGTCACTTATTTCTCTAATTAGATTTATTCCTAGGTATTTTATCTGCTTGTGGTCTATAGTAAATGGTACTGATTTGGTGATTTCTTCTTTGATGATCTCTTTGTTGGTATAAAGGAATCCTACTGATTTGCTTATGTAAATCATAAGTAAGTGACTTTTTGCTGAACTCTTCTATTAGTTCCAGTAGTTTACTTATGTATTCTTTAGGATTCCCCCCATATACAATCACATCTTCTGCACATGGGGAGGTTTTTACTTCTTTGCGAATGCAGATGCCCTTTATTTCTTTGTTTTGTCTAATTTCTCTGGCTAGAATCTCTTGTACAGTGTTGAATAGAAGTGATGAGAGTGGACGTCTTTGTCTAGGTCCCATTCTCAAGGCAATTTCTTTTAGTCTTTCTCCATTCAGGATGATGTAGATGATTGGCTTTGCATAGATGCCCCTTACTGCATTAAGGAATTTCCCCTCTTCCTATTTTGCTGAGAGTTGTTAGCATGAATGGGTGTTGGACTTTGTCGTAAGCATTTTCTGAATCAATTGACAAAATCATGTGATTCTTATCCATCGTGCTGTTTATGTGGTTGATCCCATTCTTTTTTCTGATGCTAAACTAGCCTTGCATCCCAGGTCAGGATCCAACTTGGTCATGATGAATTATTTTTTATGATACATTTTTTAATTCTATTGGCTATGATTTTGTTGAAGATTTTTTCATCTAGGTTCATGAGTGATACTGGTCTGTAATTTTCTTTTTTGTGGGATTTTTCCCTGATTTTACGGTAAAAGTTATGCTGGCTTCATAGAATGTATTTGGGAGTATTCCATCCCTATCTGTGCTGTGAAATAGCCTCAGTAGTATTGGAGTTAGCACCTCTCTAAAAATTTGGTAGAATTCACTGGTAAAACTGTCTGGGCCAGGACCTTTTTTGGTTGGTAGTTTTTTTTTATTGCTTTTTCAGTCTCTTCTTTTGTGATGGATTTGTTAAGTTGTTCTTCTTCTCCTTGTGATAATTTTGGTAGGTAATGTGAATCTAGAAATTTGTCCATTTCCTCAAGTACAGTCTTTTCATGGTGTTCAGTTATGATATTTTTGGTTTCAGTTATGTCTGTTGTGACATCTCCCATCTCATTTCTTATTCAGGTTATCTCCTCTCCAAAACATTTTTTTGACAGTGAATGTCATGCCATTCCTCTTCGGTTTGTGGTTCCCCATTTATTTGTAGAATACTGTAAAGATAATCTGTACATAATATTTGTTGTCCTTCTTTAACAAGAACATGAGACTGTTCAAGGATTACTTTGTTTTGGGAACATGAGTAAGAATCAAGTCTATGGCAGTGGATTTGTTTTTGTATAAATGACTTCTTCAAAGTTTTTGAGGATTTTAATTAATTTCTCCTAATAAATTTTTTTGGTAATGGATAGTGAACTTCTTTCTGCCCTAGTTCTGAAATACCACAAATACCCTGTGAGTAATGTCTATCAAGATGAAGATTGCATGTAGTCAACCATAAAACCAATGCTTTGTAAAGAAAAACTCCTACTCCTCCATTCCCTCTCCCTAAAACCACTAATAATGTTTAGTTTCTATGTGTTTTGCGTATTTCATATAAGGGAGATCATACAGTATTTATCCTTTTGTGAATGACGTGTTTCATTCAGCATAGTGTTTTCAAGGTTCATCTGTATTGTAGTATATATCAGGACTTCATTTCTTCTCACGGCTGAGTAGTATTCCATTGTTATCAGTTCACCTAGTGATGGACATTTTTGTTATTTCCACCTTTTGTATCCTCTGTAAAGTGCTGCAATGAATTTTTTTTTTTTTTTTTCATTCTGGGAAGGAAAGAGAGGCCTGTGGAACCATAGGGACTTCAGAGTCACCCATGTTTGCAGTCCAGCCAGAACTACTGCTTAGGAGAATCTCTGGCATGAGACCAGTCACTCAGGCTCCCAGAGCTTGAATTTTCCCTTTTGATAAAGTGAGGACCATAACTAGAGTCTTGTGAGGATTTCATGAGTTAATACCCATAAATCTCTTAGTACTGTACCTGGTGGAGGGTAAAGGCCCAGTGGGTGTGGGTTTGGGACATGATAATTTATCATTGTTGTCCACGAGAGCAGACTACTGCTTGACCTCCAGGTGGCTGCCCGCCTCCTGTTTTTGGTCTGGTTGTGCTCTGAAAGAATCCCTAGGTAGACTCCTGTCCCTCCCCCTATACACTGCTGTCTAACCTGCCTGCAGCCCACCTTTCAGGCACCACCTTCTCTCCACCACTGTGGCCTCTGTACAAGCCCAGCCTCTGCTGCAGTAAGCACTCTTCTGATGGCCTTCCAGGCCAGAAAAAGCTTATTGGAGGGTAGATACCACCCTAGCCTGAGCTCTGTCATGGCAGCAGGTGTGCAGCTCCACCAGATACAGGAAGAGACCATTAGAGGGGACATGGAACGAAACAGAAGCTGTTTGACCTTTGTTACAAGAAAGCCACTCCAGGAATGGGGTGGGCAGGTATAGAGGAGACATGACTGGGTGAAGGGAACGTCCACTTACCAGGCATGCGTGGACTTAGTTGTGATGTGTCCCTGTGACTGCATGCTGTTTCTGGGTGAAACCGTTTCTGGGGTAGAGTGAGAGCTGTGTGCTGCACAAGCACAGGAAAGCACAATTCTTGGATATTTGTAGGCAGTGCTGCCCAGATTGTATTTAGATGAAGGATAATGCATGCTGGCCTCACGAAAGTCACATGAAAGGTGCCTTTCATCATGTGGCATTGGCCCCTCATTGTTTACAAATGTGTTGTTTATAAATGGCATTTTATCTATCAGTGACTTAGTCCTTTCGCTGTAGAGTCTGAATATTTCCTGATGTTTCATCATGAACAGTTCATTTCAGTATGACAGGAAGTATGACATAATTATTCGCACCTTCTGAGAAATTTCATGTCGATCTCAAAATGATGAATCTACTCAATGCTGAGTGAAGGTATTCTAAGTGTGAGCTGCAGGTAAAAGAAAATCTTGCCACCATGCATTTTTGGGGCCCCTGCTGTTTGATCAGTTGAGAGTGAGGTACTGCAGACCTGTGACAGGAAGGCACCGACTCAGGCTGAAGACCCAAAGACAGGCAGCTCTTATCCTCAGGAACTTACAGTTTAGTTGTGGGGATGTTATGTGGATCCCCTCTTCTATAGCACTTGGGGACTCCTGAGGTTTTGAGTAGGATAAAGGGTTCTGGAACGCTGTATAACGGTTACTGTGGACAGAGTAATCAAAAAGAAAGAGTCCTTCACAGTTGAAGAGAGAAAAGAAAACCCAGTGCTAGAAAAGTAGAAGGATACAGCAGGTTCAAGTGAGGACACAAGACACAACAAGGAGCATCAGAATTGGAGATCTAGGAGCAGTTGACATGAGGAACACATTAGGAAAGAAATGCCAGTTTCAGGAGCGTATTAGGAGCCTGCTCTAACCATGAGGTGCAGGTGTGAGCCTGACCTCTCGCAGGTGAAGAACTGGAGAATATTCTAGAAGTACAGCTGAGCCTTGAGGAGCTAGGAGATTAGAGGTGATAAAACAGATGTACAGGCACAGCTGCTCATTTCACAAGAGAGATCTGCATTAATGAGTTAGGTGGTGATGACTTACACTTGAGCTTGTATCCTGGATGAAAATAGCTGTCCTGCTGTGGGACACTGCATGAGAGAAGGAAGCCCACCGTGTTGTACCTCCTTTTCCTGACCTCCTAGTGACCTCCCAAACCAACATCTCCAGCCTGCACTTGCCGTTCCAGCTCATCTCTTCTCTGCTGTCTCCCTGTCCTCTGCTCTATACCTGCACCTTGCTGTTGGTTCATTCAACTTGGCCTGTAAATAGTGCCAGGCTCTCTCCTGCTTCTTAATCCCTCATGGGTGTCCATTGGTTTCTGTCCCTCTCACTCATCTGCCTTTCAGAATGAGATGGTTTGCACTCACCTACGCAGTCGGTGGCCTTGGTCCTCTCACTTCTGCCTGACAGCAGTCATTTCCACTCAGCCACATCTGCAACCCTTACTTTTTGTCTTTGTTGCATTTGTCAGTATCTGTCAGTCTATCTCAGCCTCCCTCAGGAAGCTTCTTCCTTGCCTGCCACTTCTTGTACCCTCTCCAGTCCCATCCACTGGTGTCTTCTAGGCTACCATATTCAGAGAACAGCCTCTCCTGCCCTTCTGACTGCTCCCTGAGTCTCCTCTGCCTTTCATCTACTATTGCTCTGTTTCATCCTCAGCTCCCAGATTCGTCCTGCTAATATCGGCCTGGCTGCTCCACAATGCCCCAGTAGCTCTTGTACAGGATTGATCTCACCATCCTGTTCCTTTGCTATGCCTGCTGATTTCTAAGACTCCCTACCCAGCCCTCCCCTAAACTAGAAACGGGACCTTCAGTCTTAATATTGCCCTTGCGCCGGCCGTGTGTAATCAGCATGGACTGTTCATGTGGCAGGCTTCCTGAGTTCTCCTCCCTTCTCTCCAGAGCCGTAGACCATTGTACTTTGCTCTGACCTCCAGGAAGCCATTTAAAGCCCAGTCTGGCAAGAGTGTCTCCCTGCTTGCACGGCTAGAAGTCGAAACTCCTTCCCAAGACCACAGATCTCTCCTTCTTCCCATTCCCCTCCAATCATCCAATTTCAACAGCATACACTGCTTACCATACTTTGACATGCCACCTGTCCCTTTCTTCTTGCCTTGTTAATGCTATCCCGTGCACACCAGTCACCCATCTCCTGTATCCCTATAGTGCCCTCGCTCAGCCTGTGTTTGGATAATCCACACTCCACGAGCCTTCCCAGTGGATGCTGTGCAATGAGAAGGCATGGCCGTTTTGTACTGAACAGACTCCCCATGCTGTCTCTGTGTTGGTCAGAGAGGGGACAAACACACAGCAAACAAATGTCTGAGAAGTGAGAGAGGAGGCAGGACGACCCACAGTTATAAAAGTACTGGTCAGGTGTTGGGCAGAGTACCAAGTACCTGTGGTTGTGCCATCCTCCATGTGAGGCACCTGAGGCTGGGAGCAGAGGAATGACTGTCCAGGGCTGGGTTAGCAGGCCGAGCCAGGCTCTGCTCAAAATCTCCACGGAACTATTACACTCGCGAGCTTCACGTCGCAGGGATTTGTTGTGCTCCTTTTGTGCATGGTGGCAGACAGCGTGATGATTCACATGTGTGTGATTCTGCTGTGCTCACATCACCGCACAATCCAAAGGTGGGAGAAGAATTTGGATAGCGTAAGCATCTTGGGATTCAGGCCTTGGTTCATCAGTGTATCTGTCAAAGTGAGCATTTCAAGTGTGGAGGCATCGTGCCAAGTTATTTATTCTCCTGTAAAATGGTGGTAAATTCATTACTGTTCTCACAGGAGAGACTTACTTTGATAAAATTATTCCCTTCCTGCAGCTTTGTTCACTCCTGATGTGAAGTATTTTAGGGTTCTACCCTGGCCCCTAGGGTTGCCATGAGTCAGATTCGACTCGACGGCACTTGGCTTTTATTATTTGATTTATACTTCCTGTGTTTATGATTAATTTTTGCACACTGGATTTATTTTCTGAAATAAATAATATCAGATGGTAGGAGGATGAAAAACGGTGTTTTTCCATGGCAAGGGATCATTATTCCTGCTGCTATTCATAGAAGTGATTAGCTAAGAGGTTTAGTTCAGTTAATTAAGAAAACTAAAGGTGCTTCTAGTATGTGCTCATTAAATAAAACCAGTCTAGAATGTTTGGGAAGATACATAGTGAAACAAAGTGCTACTCGTCATCGGTCATCTTTGGTAATGATGCCTCCAGCATTTATTTATGTCACATAATCACAGCTCAAGTCCTCAAGTGGGCATGAACTTGTTACTGGGAAAGTGTTTGCAGTAGATGAGTGGGCTGTTTTAGTCATCTGGTACTGCTCTAACAGAAATACCAGAAGTGGATGCCTTTAACATAGAAAAGTTTATTCTTACACAGCAGAAATCAGGCTTCAAGTTTGAATTCAGGGTGTCTGTTCTAGGGGAATGCTTTCCCTCTTTGTTGGCTCTGGTGGAAAGTTGCATCAGTCTTGGTTAGGGCGCATCTTGGCACAGGAACCTTGGCTCTGAAGGACGTGCTCTACTCCCAGTGCTGCTTTCTGGATGGTATAAGATTCCCAAATCTGTTTGCTTGCCTTTCCTTTTCTTTCTTTTAGGAGGAAAGAATAAAAGATGGTGCAAGCCACACTTCAGGAACCTTCCCTTTACATTGGAACTGTGAAGTGACCTTAGGAACTATGTTACAGTCCTACCCTAATCCTCTCTAACATAATCCACTCTATTAACCACAGGTTAGGATTTATAGCATAGGAAAATCATAAAATAGAAGAGTCACACAATATTGGGAATGATGGCCCAGCCAAATAGCCAAATAGCTACACACATTTTTGGGAGGCAACACAGTTCAATCCATGACAGGGGCCATCTTCTTTCCTACCATTTAATTGGTTCTAGGTTTCTTGAGGCTTTGTTACACAGAAAACCCTTTGTCATCCGGTTGACATGAATTCATGATGATCCCTGCGTGTGTCAAAGTAGGACTGTGTTCCATAATGTTTTCAGTGGCTTTGAAAACCAGGACCTTCTTCTGAGTCACCTCTGGGTGAACTTGAACCTCCAACCTTTCAGTTAGCAACCTGACATGTTAACTGTTTGCACCACTAGGAAGTCCTCCATTTCTGCCCCTACCCCATCACCAGGTGAACCAGAACTGCTCTAGGAAACATGCAGAACACATGTTGCTTTCATTCTGTCCCATCCTGACATTTTGACATGTTGTATTTCTTGATACGTGCCTCTGCAAATTCAGTGAACGTGACTTAAGACAGCTGCAGATGAGAGAGCATAATTGAAAGGGCATTTTCTGTGTGAAAGTTCAGATATGTAGGAGGTTTCGTTCCTCAGAAGGAATTTGGCAGCAGTCATAACTTGGAAAGGATCCTAAACAGCAGAAACAGCTTTCATAGATTTATCACCTAAAAGGTTGCAGATGCTTCGCCTGTTTTCTCTTTCTCAGGCTGTCATGGCGCCTTGCAAGGTAGAGAGAGTAGCTTCTAAATGCTGACTTGCTGTTGGTCATTGGCATCCTCTTTGGTCTTTCCCCTTTTCAATTTTGGTAAATGGCTGCCTACTTTGTAGATCAATTTTTCTCTTTCCTCATGAGGGAATCTGCATTGTAACATGCCAACAATGATTGTTGTTGTTAGTTGCCATCCAGTTAGCTCTGAGTCACAGTAGCCCCATGCTCAACAGAGCAAAATGTTGCCCTGTCCTGCGTGATCTTCCCAGCTGTTGATGTGTTCTAGTCCAGAGTTGTAGTCATTAAGCATTTTGAGTGCCTTTCAACCTAGGAGGCCTATCCGGCGCTTTCAGGCAATCTCTTGTTATGATCCATAAGGTTTTTATTGCCTTATATTCAGAAGTAGATCACCCGGCCTTTTTTCCTAGTCTGTTAGCCTGGAAGCTCTGCTGAAACCTAGCCATCATGGGTGATCCTATTGGTATTTGAAATACCTGTGGCATAGCCCCCAGAATCCCAGTGACAGACGGATGGCTGTAACAAAGGTTGTGGTTGTTGTCAGCTACTGTTGTGTTGATTACATGATGAAATCAAAGAAGAGCTAAGGCTGCATTTACCTTATCTACTGCCTTGGAGAATGTGTCGGGAGAGCAGAGCCGCTTTCGTTATTCCTGCACCGTGGCTGCCTGTGGTTGGGGCTGCCCTGCTATGGGACTGCAACTGGAAGTAGACTTGTTGTCCACCCACTGTGCCACATTCCCCTCCCTGAATTACTTCCCATCACAGACCACACCCATCCTTTCTTTGCATTGTGCTTTCTCTAAAAATCAGATTCCTATGCGTACCTTTTCTGAGAGTTCAGGATCTCAATGCATTCAGTAAATACAGTATTGTCATGTAAGGCGAATCAGCGAAATAGATTCATGAGCAATTCAAAACACACAAGACATAGTGTGGTCATATAACCTCACTCAGGAATCCACATGGGCTGAGGCTAGCAGAGATCTGTCAGGGAGCCAGCAATCTGATCCTACTTGCCTCCCCCATCTTATCCTATTTGCCCCTTCCCACTGAATCTTTGGTTCAGGGCTGGTAAACAGGTATCTGGGCGAATGTCTGTTGGCCACTTACATTTTGCCTTCATGGTTGCTGGGGTCTGTGGCCTAACTCCAGTGACCTGAATGCTAAGTCAAGAAGATGTCTCCTAAAGACGTTATCTCAAGCAAGTAGCTCTGTAATGTGCTATTTCTTACTCAGGCTGTTATGTAAGATGAGGGAGAATTAAAGTGTCCTTTGCTCTTTCTTGGGACTGGTCCTAGGGCAGACAGAAGCCTTATATAGACTTCCTTTGTAACCATCATGATACTATTTATAATTGTCTGTGTGTGTTTTTCACCTTTGTTGATTATGGACCTTTTAGATATGGGCAAATTTTAATCTACTCTGTGATCCTAGTTCAGTGACTTCGTTGGGTTTTCATTCACCACCAGTACCCACTAACCTTTCAATGGTTTTACATAATGGATTACAATATTGTGACAGTTCAAAGTCACTGCCTACCCAGAGTGAAATCATGGTTAGTGTTGATAATGAATGACATAGGCCCTTTGGCTTGTGTATGTTGGCTTTTGAGCTATGTAAACAATGAAATTTGTGGTCGTAGCTCATGATTGGAGGACACTGCTTCCTGATGACCTAGATAGATCAGGGACAGCAGGAAAGCATGTGGATACAGGGTGAGGGTCTCAAGCAGTGCTTCAGTTGGTACTTTCATTACCAACATAGGGAAATGTGAATCTGAATAGGAGCTACCACTGGGAATGGCTGGTGCACAGCGAAAGGAAGAGTACTTGAGTAACATTCAGTTGACTTCTGCATCTGGAGTAGGTATATCGGGATGCCACCTCCAGTGTAGACTTCCCTAGACCAAGGTGCCTTTTCTTTTGTTAATAAAAAGTTTGTAGTAAGGATATATCCATGGGGCCTAAGGATTAATGAGTGTGTCCACTGGCTTCAATACTGGATTGACTGGTAACTTCTTGGAGTCACAGTTCAGCCATGCACCTGCTGATAACTGTGATGTACTCCAGGGATAAAGAAACTCAAGACAGGCTTGCATTCCTCTGTCCTAACCACACTGGGCACAGGAATGCTTTTATGCATTGGCCCAAAGTTCCCACGTGGTCTAATCAGACTAAAATATGCATACTTTCCCATCAAGATCATTATCCACTCAGGTGCCTCCTTTGACATGAGACCAGAAGAACTACATGACCTCCTGGCTAATATTACTGAACATTTTGATCAACAATTCTATAGGAAAATCTTGATCTAAAGGGGGAAATTGCAGAACATAATTTCAGATTGTCATGGACTCCAGATTGAATGAACTCCTGAAACTCCTGAAACATTGCTCTTTAAACCTTAAATCAGAAATACCCCCTGAAATCTTCTTAAAACCAAACAACAGTTTAGCTTAACTAGTAAAAAAACAAAAAAGACTAACATGAGCATTATGTTCTTTTAAGTAACCGTCTGTATGGGATCAAATTGACAACAGTAACTCTCAAAGATCAGACAGGAGGCAGGACCAAGATGGCGGAGTAGACAGACACTTCTAATTAGCTCTCTAACAAGAACTAAAAGAACAAGTGAATTTAGTACATATGACATCCTAGGAGCCATGAACAACAAAGGGGAAGTTGGTAAATAGGACTGAGCAAAGGGGGAGGGAGAATAGTGCCAGAACTAGATAGGATTCCACAGTCTTGACCTGCCAGAAAGTAGCTGTGGTCTCTGCATCCTGGACCCAGAGTGGAGATTGGTGGGTGTTTCCCCTAATGGAGGTGATTGTCTGGAGAATCCACTCAGGCCTCCAGAGGCAGTGAGAAACAGCACCATATCATCAAAAGCAGAGGTACTGCGTGTAACGTAACCATGCGGAGATCTGAATCTTTCCTTTGAGATAGGTCTATCTCCCTTCTCTTAACTGCACTGAGAGCTAGAGTCTGAAGCTATTAACAAGCTGAAAGTAGGGCTCTTAAAACACACTATGAGCCATTCTTCCCCTTCTCTACATTGCACCCAGCTCTAGAGTGTGACACCATCAACTGACCTGGAAGTAGGACTCCCTGAGGTAGCCCTGAGCCATTCTCTGAGACTAGCAGGAGAACACTCTGGCAAACTAGAGCGGGGGAAGGAGGAATTTGTTTTTCTGACAACTACCCTGAGGTGGAAAATCAGGGCAGAATCTGTTCCTTCACCTAGATTCAGACATAAGGGGATATGTTAACCTCACAGACACTCAGGAGCAGCTGTTAACCCTTTGCCTTTCTCAGCAGCTGCAGTGAGACATCTTTGCCTACTAATCACCCTGCCCATCTAGGACAGTAGGCAGATCTTGCACCACACACTTGGTGACTGATGCTCTGGACACCTGAGTTGAATCCATATATGACAAGTAAACAGTACACTTTAAAACAAGAAGCTAGAACACAGTAGGCAAATATAGAATAAAGAACTACAATTGTATTTGTGGCTCAAAATCAGCACCTCATATCAAAGCACCGAAAGGGACAGAACATGATCTCTTCAGAAATCTCCCCCAAAAATCAGATTTTTCAGAGGTGCAGAATTTCTTGAAGTTATCAGAGATAGACTACCGAAGGTTAATATTCAGAACTCTTCAAGAGATGAGGAAGGAAATAAGGCAAAATTCAGCAGAGCATAATGATGACTTGAGCAAGCTTCAAGAAGGCATTGAATGACACAAATTAGAAATTCAGAAAATTAATAATGAAGTTGCATAACTAGATGACTCAGTAGAGAATCGAAGTACCAGAATTGAAGCAATGTATGTTCAAATTAGTGAGATGGAAGACAAAGCATGTGACATCAATATAAGCATATAGGTGAGGAAAAATCAGATTTAAAATATTTTAAAATCTCAAGAAACACTAAGAATCATGTGGAACGCTGTGAAGTGGAGTAATCTACAAGCAGTTGAAGTACCAGTACAGCAGGGGATAACAGAAGACACAGAGAGGAATTATCAAATATTTGCTGATAGAAAACGTTTCCAATTTCATGAAAGATGAGATGTCTATTCAAGATGCTTACTGAACATATGAGGTAGATCCCAAAAGAAAAACATCAATGCATATTATAATCAAACTTGCCAAAACTAAAGATAAGGAGGTAATTTTAAAAGTGGCTAGGGATAAACCAAAAATAACCTATAAAAGAAAATCTGTAAGACTAAGCATGGATTACTCAGCAGAAACCATGCAGACAAGAAGGCAGTGGGATACAAAGCCTTAAAGGAAAAGAATTGCCATCCAAGAACTGTATATGCAGCAAAATTGGCTTTCAGACATGATGGCTAAAGTAGAACGTTTCCAGATATATGGAAATTTATGGGTTTGCAGAAACCAAACCAAATTTGCAAGAAATATTGAAAGTTAGTGTTATTGGTTAGAAAACACAGAGCAACTAGATTTCAACCCAAATAGGAAAATCATAAAAATAAATCATAGGCAAAACACTGAAAATAGAGCAACAGAGATGTCATTATAGAATTAAATATCACATCTGCAAAAAAATGCAAGAAGACCCATCTCTCACACCATCCACAAAAACTAACACAAAAGACATCAAAGACCTAAATATAAAATCTAAAACAATAAAGATCATGGACAGAAAAGTAGGGACAATGCTGGCAGCCCTAATACATGGCATAAACAGATTATAAAATACTACTAACAGTGCACAAACACCAGAAGAGAAAATAGATAATTGGGAGCTCTTAAAAATCAGACACTTATGCTCATCTAAGGACTTCACTGAAAGAGTAGAAGATTACGTACAGGCTGGGAAAGAGTTTCTGTTTACTGTGAATCTGATCAGCATCTAATTTATATAATCTAAAAGGTACTGCAGAACCTCAACAAGAAAAAGACAAATAACCCAATGAAACAACAGGCAAAGGATATGAACAGGCACGTCATCAAAGAAGACATTAAGAGATATGTGAGAAAATGCTCATGATCATTAGCCATTAGAGAAATCCGAATCAAAGCTACAGGGAAATACCGTCTCACCTCAACAAGAGTGGCATTAACTCAAAAAAACACAAAATAATAAATGTTGGAGAGGTTGTAGAGAGATTAGAAGTCTTCTGCACTGCTGGTGGGAATGTAAAATGGTATAACCATTTTGGAAAACTGTTTGGCATTTCTTTTAAAAGCTAAGAGAAGAAATACCTTATGATCCGTCAGTCCCACTTCTTGGAATATGCCTTAGAGAAATAAAGGCTGTGGTACAAACAGATACACGCAAACCAATGTTTACTGCAGCACCATCCACAATAGCAAAAAAACAAATAGGGAATGAATGAAAATTTCCATCTACAGATGAATGGATAAACAATCTATGATATATTCAAACAGGGGAACACGGAATGATAAAGAACAATGATGATTTTAGGCAACATCTCATAATTGGAAGGCATTATGCTGAATGAATTTAGTCCATTGCAAAAGGACAAATATTGTATGAGACCACTCTGTTCAGAACTTAAGGAAATAAGCACAAAAGAAAATAGTCTTTGATGGTTACAAGGGTGAAGAGAGGGAGTGGAGTATCCCTAGACTAGAGAGTACATGGGAATTGGAGTAGGTGAAGGGAGTAACAGCACGCAGTAATGGAATATACCACAAGCTAAAAGATTTCCTAAAAACAACCTAACATTTTCAAGGACAGCGTAGCAGGGACAGAGTTCTGGGAACCATGGTTTTAGGGTATATTTAGGCTAATTGGAATAACTTTTTTTGTTTTTTTTTTTAAAGAAAATATGCTGCATAGTACTTTGCACAGTACTTTGGTGAGTGGCATCAGGAGTCTTACAAGCTAGCAAGTGGCCATCAAAATAGCATCCATTGATCCCAATCCAACTGTTGCAGAGGAGAATGAAGAACATCAAAGATGTGAGGAAAATATGAGCCCAAGCAGACAGCTCCAGAAACTACATCAGCAGGAAACCAGAAAAACTAGATGGTGCCACCAATGACTGTCTTGATAGGGAATACAACATAAAGTCTCTAATTCAGTGGGAGAGAAAGGGGTGTGCAAAAACAGAACTCTATTCAAAATACCATACTTGATGGTCCACAGGCTGGAGGGTCCCCTGAGGACTTGGCCCCTGGACTCTGTTAGCTCACAGCTGAACCCGCTGCCAAAGCCAACTCTTCACACAAAGATTGAGTTGGATTATATGACACAGAGTGATGCTGTCCAGGAATATGCCTCTTGGCTTGAATACATACATGAGGCTATCTGAGCAATTCTTATCCAAAGGCAGGATGAGAGGATGTAGAGGAACTGGAGTTGTGTGAATGAATGTGGCAAGTAGAGTGGACATAAGGAGTGTGCTGCCACTGCATGTTGAGGAAGGGGAGAGCAATTACAGTTACATAGTGATGTGTGCAGCGTTTTGTATGGCAAATTGATTTGGATTGTAAACTTTCACTTAAAACACAGTATTTAAAAAAAAACGAAAAAAAGAAAAAAGAAAGTAAACTTAGGGGTAAGTAATTTATGTTATGGGGAAGAAACAACTCTGAGTAAGAGGGTGAGGATAGTTGCACAACTCAATGAATGTAATCAGTGTCACTAAACAGTACATTTAGAAACTGTGAATTTTTTGTATATTTTGTATATTTTGCTTTGTATGTTCTGAACAATGATGATGAAAAAAATTAACAGAAGAAATGAGTTATAGTCTAGTTTTCTAATATGGCCAAAGAAAATCAGAAATAGTAAACAGTACATCAAGTAGCATTTATTGATCAGTGTACTGTCGCAAGAGTCTCAGGACTCAAACTCTGAGCGCATAGGTACAGATATTTACCTCCCATCTCACTGGCAACTCTCAGAGATCTTGCAAAAGTGACAGTGTCTCTTTGGCCTTCAAGTTTTCCATCTCTACAGTAGATAATGTAACAGAGATCACTGTTCAGTTATGTAGATTAATACTACATAGTCATAGAATATTTAAATCCCAAAATACAAGACATCTTTCATTTTTACATGCTTCTGTGACTTTAAACTGCTAAAGGGTCATAAAATACTCACCGTGATCAAAATGTTCAGTAATAGTAGTCATCTAGTTCTTGTGGTCTCATGGCAAAGGAGGCTTTTGATTATTCAAGGCAGTTAACCACATATTCTATATCTTCCTTCTATTCCTGCCTCTTCCTCTTCCTGTGTTGCTCCAGGTAACTAGAGACCAATTCTTACTCTTTTAGAAGGCCGCTCACAAGCTTTTTAACACTCCAGGCATCAGACAGCAGTACTAGCAGGTAAACAGAATCACTAAATATGTAAGAAGACCAGTTAACTGGAGCATTCCATGAAATCATGACCCTAAACCTCCAAACCAAGAAACAAAATTATATGAGTTTTTTGTTTGTGCAAAAGCAGCTACTATTTTGATTTTGCGGTGGTTGTTGTAAATGAATCTGTCATACAGCTTTTGCCAATTCAGCTTTTTATAGCTACACCACATGTTCAGATCAATTACAGTAATTGGTTGTGCGACACTACACTTAATCAATGGTCTATTTCCATCATTTTTAACCCCCCTTTTTCCCTGTTACCCCTAGTAACCTCTTTGTTCCTTACATAGTTGTCTTTTCTTGTCTTTTTTATATTGGTGATATCTTAATTATCTAGTGCTGCTGTAACTGAACTACAATAAGTGGGTGGTTTTAATAGATAGGAATTTCTTTTGTTACTGTTTAGGAGGATAGAAGACCAAAATCAGGGCTCTGACTCTAGAGAAAGGCTCTTTCTCTTGGTTAGCTCTGGGGGAAGGTCCTCATCTTCTGTTTCTGCTTCCTTAGTGGTTCCCATGTAGCTTGACATCTAACTTTTTCACTCTGCTTCTTCCACTTGCTTGTTTAATCTGTTTTATATTTCAAAACTTGCACTCGTCTGTCAGTTTGTCACACTGTGGAGGCTTCAGTGTTGCTGTGGTGCTGGACTCTGTGCCACTGGTGTTGAGATACCAGCAGGGTCACCCATGGCAGGCAGCTTTCAGCTGAGCTTCCAGACTAAGACAGAGTAGGAAGAAGGATGCTTCAGTATACTTCTGAAATGCATTAGCCAGTGAAAGCCTTATGAATAACAGCAACATCGTCAAATGCAGCGCTGGAAAATGAGCCTCCCCCCCAGTTGGAAGGCACTCAAAAGACAACTGGGAAAGAGCTGCATCCTCAAAGTAGGCTCGATCTTAGTGATGTGGGTGGAGTAAAGCCTTTGGGACCTTCATTTGCCTGTGTGGCACAACTCAAAATGAGAACAGCTGCAAACATCCATAAATAATCAGAATGTGGAATGTATGAAGTATGAACATAGAAAAATTGGAAATCTTAAAAATTGAAATGGAATGCAAAACATCAATATCCTAGAGCTTAGTGAGCTGAAATGGACTGGTATTCATTTTGCATCAGACAATTATCCAACTATGTGGTCTACTATGCTGAGAATAAAAACTTAAAGAGGAATGGGGTTGCATTTCAAGATCTGTCCTGAAGTATAATGCTGTCAGTGGTAGGATACTATCCATATCCCTACAAGGAAGAGCAGTTACTACAACTATTATTCATATTTACCCACCAACCAGTAAGGCTGAAGATGAAGAAATTGAAAATTTTCACCAGCTTCTGCATTCCAAAATCAATCGAACTTGCAGTTAGCATACATTGATAATTGCTGGTGATTGGAATGCCGAAGTTGGAAAAAAGGAAGGATCACTAATTAGACAGTGACTGTGGTGACAGAAATAATGCTGGAGATTGAATGATAAAATTTTGCAAGACCCATTATTACTTCATTGCAAATACCTTTCTTCACAAACATAAACAGCAGCTGTACACGTGGACCTCACCAGATGAAATACACAGGAATCAAATCAACTACATCTGTGGAGAGAGACAATGGAAAAGCTCGATATCAGCAGTCAGAACAAGAGTGAGTGCTGACTGTGTGTGGCACACATCATCAATTGGTCATATACAAGTTCAGACAAACTGAAGAAAATTAGACCAAACCACAAGAGTCAGTACACAACCTTGAGTATATTGCAAGAACAGATTTGGTCCGTTGACTGCTAATGACCGAAGACCAAACAAGCTGTAGAATGACATCAAAGACATCGTCCATAAAGAAAGCAAGAGGTCGTTAAAAAGACAGGGAAGAAAAATAAAACCAAGTTGAATGTCAGAAGAGACTCTGAAACTTGCTCTTGAACATCAAGTAGCTGAAGCAAAGGAGGGAAGGACAAAGTAAAAGAACTGAATGAACTGAGGATTTCAAAGGGTGGCTCGAGAAGACAGAGGAAAGTATAATGACATGTGCAAAAAGCTAGAGACGAGAAAACCAAAAAGGAAGAAAACAGTCTGCATTTCTCAAGCTGAAAGAACAGAGAAAAAATTCAAGCCTTGAGCTGCAAAAGTGAAGGATTCTACAGGGAAACTAATACTAGATGACTAAGGAAGCATCAAAAGAAGATAGAAAGAATACACAGACATACTGGAAAAAACCAGTCAATTTTCAACCATTTCAAGAGGTAGCATGCGATCCGGAACTGATAGTACTGAAGGAAGCAGCTGAAGCTGCATTGAAGGCATTGATAAAAACACAAGGCTGCAGGAACTGATGGAATATCAATTGAGATGTTTCAACAAATGGATGAAGCACTGTAAATACTCAGTCATCTGTGCCAAGAAATTTGGAAGAAAGCTACCGGCCAACCAACCAACGGAAGAGATCCTGTTGGTACCTATTCCCACGAAAGGTGATCCAACCAAATGTGGAAATTATCAAACAACATCATTAATATCACATGCAAGAAAAATTTTGCTGATGATCATTCAGAAGTGACTACAACAGTATAGTGACAGGGAACTGCCAGAAATTCAGGCCAGATTCAGAAGCAGACATGGAACCAGAGATATCATTGTTGATATCAGATGGATCCTGGCTGAAAGCAGGGAATAGAAAGTTGTTTACCTGTGTTTCAGTTTTGTTCATCCATTCATCCATTGATGGGCATTTAGGTTGTTTCCACTTTTGAGCTATTGTGAATAGTACTTCAGTGAACATAAGTGTAGAAGTCTCTGTGTCTCTGCTTTCAGATCTTTTGGGTATGTATTCCAGTAGTAGCTTTTCTGGGTGATTTGCTGGTTTCCTTTACTTTTTTTAAGAACCACCCACTGTTTTCCACAATGTCTGCACCTTTTTTCATTTCTACCACCAATTGATAAGGGTTCCATTTTCATCACATCCTTGCCAATGTTTGTTATTTTCTGGGTTTTGTCTGTTTGTTTGTTTTTAATCGTAGCCCTTCTGGTGAGGGGGAATTTATATCTCATTGTAGTTTGATTTGCATCTATCTGATGGCTGATGATGCTGAGCATCTTTTCATGTGTTTGATGGTGATTTGAATATGTTGTTTGGTGAAATGTCTGTTGAAGTCCTTTGTACGTTTTATGACTGGCTAAGTTGTCTTTTTGTTGTTCTTAAAGTTTTATATGTATTTTGGTTATTTGATTCTTGGCAGGTATATGCTTTCTGAAGATATTTTCCCAGTTTGTGTTTTCACTTTTAGCACAATCTTTGATGAATAAAAGCTTTTAATTTTTATGAGGTTTCATTTCTTTACTTTGTCTTTCAGTTTTTGTGATTGTATAATTATAGTAGTTAATTCATTGTTATAAGCTAGGCCTAACAGAATTGTGCATGCTTTTGCTTCTGAGGATTTTATGGCTTTAGCTCACACTGAGTCTTTAATCCATTTTGAGTTTGTTTTTGTATAGAGTAAGAGGTGTGGATTTTGATTCATTTTTCTGTATTCGGAAATCCAGTTTTCCTTGCATCATTTAGTGAAGAGATTTTCTTCCCCATTGAATAGACTTAACATCCTTGTCAAAAATCAGTTTATCATAGGTGTGTGGGTTTATTTCTAGATTTTCATTTCTCTTCCATTGGTCTGTTATGAGGAATCCTGGTGGTGTACTGGCTGAGCTCTCGACTGCTAACTAAAACTTGGCAGTTTGAATCCACAAGCCGCTTCCTATGAGAAAGATGTGATAGTCTGCTTCCGCAAACATTTAAAGCCGTGGAAACCCCATAAAGGCAGTTTTACTCTGTCCTATATGGTCATGATGAGTTAGAATCGACTCGGTGACAATGGGTTTGGTTTGGTTTTTATTATTATACTAGTACCAAGCCATTTTGATCATTGTAGTTGTATAATCCACTGCTGCCTAGTCAATTCTGTCTCATAGCAACCCTATAAGCCAAGCCAAGCCTATACTATCATTTAAAAACAGGAAATGTGAACCCTCCTACTTTGTTCTTCTCTTTCAACATTGTTTTAGCTATTTGGAGCCTCTTGCTATTCCGTTTCTATAAAATTATTAGGATTTTCATTGGAATTACATTCAATATATAGATTGCTTTGGGTAGTATTAATATTTTGACAGTATTAAGTCTTTTCAGTGTACTAACATGAAACATCTTTCCATTTATTTTTTTTTAATCTGTTTCAGCAGCATTTTAGTTTTCATTATATAAATCCTTCACATTCCTGGCTAGATTTGTCTAAGATACTGTATTCTGTTAGATGCTATTATAAGTGGAATCAATTCCCTAATTTCCCTTTCAGAGTTCTCACTCCCGGTGTATAGAAACTCCACTGATTTTCATTTGTTTGTATCGTGAAGCATTGCTAAATTTCTCTATTAGCTCTGGAAGTTTTCTTGTGGATAATTTGGGTAGACTATCTCTTTAATTGTTGTTTCAGTTGAAGATGTTTTAAAATCTAATCAAAGGATCAATGCTCTTTAGAAACTCGCTGGAGAGACCTAGGCAAATAGAAACACTAAAGCCAATGAGAGAAAAGGAAAGTTATATATGCCAGTTATTCTGTTCTTTATGAAGTCCTATCATGAGTTTTCATCTTTAAAAGAGGAATTGGAGACCGTTGTATCAAAGAAGATGTTCATGGTTCTTTCCATTATGTGTTGAGTTTATTTCTGATCCCTTTTCACTGTGGCTAAAAAGGTTGACGTTAACAACTAAGAACTCTGTGGAGAATGAGAAGGCTTCCTGGAGAAACAGGGGCTGGGTTCCTGACTGGTGGATTGATTCCATCTCAAGGTCCAAACCTGAGGTGTTAGGGGCTGCCAGGAATACTACACTAAGGAAATGCTGAAGGCTGTCTGTGTGTTTCAGAGGAGAGCTGGGGTCAGATCCTGAGGGCTATTAAGAGGATTGGAACTGGGTTGAGTCCACCTCTCCTAGTACAGTGAGAAAGGCCAGTGTGAAGCAGAGGCCAGTAATGAAGTAGCTTCCTACTCAGCGTTAGTATCTCAGGGCAGCTTGCAATAGCATTATCGCAGTACCCGTTAGAACCCTTTAGGAAAATGGTATTTTCATACAAGGTATCAGGCTGACCTGTAACTTTGAAAAAGATTCCTGATCCTACCCTTTGTGAGCTCCAGTAGTATCTGAGATATTGCAGTATGAACAGATACATGTCTTTGAACCCTCAGATCCCACTCAGATGGAAATGCCTGTGCTTGAAGCTGTGCTGACCAACTAGGAATGGCAGATCACACCCCCTGCACTTCCCTCTTCCAGGACACACACTGCAGGCTCCTCCTCCTCCCACTGCTGGTCCCCCCTCCCCCTCCCCCGTCCCCTCTTGCTCCCCCTCCCCCTCCCCCTCCCCCACTCTCCCTCTCCCTTCTCCTATCTGTTGTGTGTAGCAGAGCATGAGTTCAAGTGTGGGAGTCACTATTGTTTGTGTTTACATACAGATTAGGACTGAGTCATACAGGTGGGGCTCAGGGCAGCTGGATGCACTCTGATATCAGAGAGTAGAGAAGAAAGAAGGGTCCTGTCATTGTAGGTGAAATGCTTCAGGCCGAAGGCAGTTTCAACCAGGACACTCTGCAACCATGCCTGCAGGCTGCATATGCCTGTAATGCTGTCATGCCTCCTTCGCTGCCCCAAGAATGTTGTTCACCAGGACATTTCCACCTTGTTGTCAAGTCCCTGCAGGAAGGCTGTCCTCTTCTGACAAGTCTTCCTTGACTTCTTTGGGTAGCATGCGCCTCACGTCTTAGCAGATGCCTTGCCCTTCAGACAGCCCACTCTCTGCGTACTACAGTTGTGGGGGTTTATGAGTCTGCCTCCCGTGTGGGGCACAGATTTTTTTATGCCCTTGCTTTCTTTAAAATCTTTATCTCCCAAAGCATCAAGTTTGGGAAGTAAAAATAACTTGAGTCTGGGCCTCTCCGTTCTGTTTTCGTTCCCCACGTCCAGGGCATCCAGTGGGAAGAACGCAAGCAGGCAGATGGTTGTCGTCCTTGGTGATGGGGGTCACTGGGAGAGTGTGTGGCTTGTACCCTGTTCCCTGAAGGGGACTCTCTACATGGGTCTGCACTACAGCAGAAGGGGCCAGTACATTTAGGGGCAGTCAGCATGGTGAGCGTGGGCTTGATCATGGGAGCACAGAGACGGGATAACTGTTCTGTTGGCATGGCCTGAAAGGTTCACAGAGGAGGGTTAGAGTTCTTCAGACAGAGGTGGGAGACATGTAGCTAACGTGTCTTTACTGTTGCCCAGTAAACGTGAATTTTAACATTTCTTTTATGTTTTTGTTGGCTAATTACACAGACCCTCATCTTGGAGGACGGGGTGGTAGGTGAGTCCCTTCTGTGTTTACAGCAGCCCTGCCTCCACCTTCTAGTGGGAGTAAGTACGCAGGAATATTTGTCAACATGAAACATCCCCTGGTTAGCTTAGGGGAATTTATTTATTTATCGGGCTGTTTCCTTGCATATAGGACAAAGGTAAACAGCTAGGTCCATGTCTGTCCGGAGAGTCACAGTCCTCACATTCACTGGCCCTACCTTCCTGAGCAGCACCCACCTCCCTCCATCCCCCAGTGGAACAGTTTCTGTGATTGACTGGAATAAGGAAACCTTGACCTGCAAAATTCTTCTATATCACTAGTCTGTATTATACTAGTTATAACTATTTTACGGTGCCTGAGTGGTGCAAATAATTAACACGCTAGGCTGCTAACCAGAAGTTGAAGTTTTGGGTCCACGCAGAGACACCTCGGAAGAAAGGTCTTCCAGTCTGCACCCAAAACGTCAGTCACAGGAAACCCTGGGGAGCACAGTTCTACTCCGACGTTCATGGAGTTGCCATGAATAGGATTTGACTCAACGGCAGTTCTTTTCCCCCCTCGTTTCCTTTTGTAAAGCTTATAATACTTGAAGCCATCTTTCTCTAAGTATCTTTCAAGGAATGTAGCTACCTCAGAAAGGGCTCATTCCTTGAATCACCAGCATTCCCCTTCCTCCAGAGGTAGAGCCAGCTTCTACCTGGCTCTCTGTTTGATCTGAGAGCAGAGTTGTACCTAGCATTAGACTGTGACCCTACCTGGAAAGGAGCTCTTATCCTTTTGTTTGGGGGTGGGAGTGTTCTCTGTCTTCCAGCATACTGCTATCCTCATTCCATTCAATTTTGCTGCCAGGGTCCCTCGAAGTGGCCCAAGCTGCTCACAGATGCCTAAGGACAAGGAGCTGTCCCCCTCCCACCCACCTCCCACTCCCCACCCCCTACCCTACCCCCACAGAAACCGAGAAGCTAGGTTCTTGAATCTGTTGCTCGCCATCCAGGTTATGATTACAGTCACCCAGGGAGGCTGGGATTCTGTCCCAGAGGACCTGCAGAATCCTACCTCCAAGTGGTGGTGTCACTACCTCAATTTTAAATCCCTTCAGTGGTAAGGATTTATGCTAAGTAACTGCCTCCAGGATGTCTGCACAACACAAGAGCATGTGAAATTAACATTTCCTTCTGTCTTCCTATCTGCAAAATCAAAGCCAAAGCTACTGTTGCTGAGTCTATTCCAACTCACAGGGACACTGTACGTCAGAGTACAGAAGGCCTCTAGAGTGCATGGAGTATTTGAATGGTCGGCCTTTTGGTTAGCAGACATAGCGCATAACCTTTTGTCTTATTACAGGTGGCAATGACCAGCTGCTGCTTCTTTGTGAAAATAGAATGACTTTAAGTTGCAACATGGAGAGATTTGATAAAAAAATCTTTCTCATAGTCTGTTGTTGAGCAGGGACAGAGAATGTTATTCCCCAGCTATCTTCCAAAACAGACCGCCTTTTCATCTGAATGGGTTTGTTGAAGGCTAAGAGTCATGACATTGCAGCACTCAGCATCTATTAAAATGACGCAAAAGAAGCAGCGCAGTAAAAAAATCCTGCACACCTCCTTGTGCAGCCTGACGTATTAGCAGAGATGCCCAGGGAATCCCCGGATTAGGATTCGATTCAACTGAGTAAACGCCTCACTGCTTTTATTACAAGTGGGAGATGGTGGATACTCCCGTAAAAGGGTAGTTCACGCTTAGTAACAAGCTCTGTCATGTCACCTGCTGAGCGTTTCCTTTCCTTCTTTACACCAGGTCAAGTGCTACCATAAGAAGTATTGCTCTGCCACCCGGGACATCATTTTCCGCCTGCAGTTTCACACTGGGGCTGTCCAGGGCTATGGGCTCGTGTTTGGAAAGGAGGATCTGGATAACGCCAGCAAGGGTGAGGCTGCCTGTTGCCCACGTGCAGAGAGAGGTCGCTGGAGGAGGTGCATGCCCAGCCTGCGTGAGGATCCTCTGATACTTGTCGGTTTCTTCTGTTGCACTATCTACCTCCAGCTCCTGTTCCACCTAATTTTATTCTGTTGACATAATTGTCACAAGCCTCAGGCAAAGCTGATAACTAACTCTTCAAAGGAAAAAAACAATACAATTATAGAAAAACAGTGAAAATACCACTACTTTTTTTGTTCTTGTGCATGTTTATTACTGATTTGGGAACGACACTGTACTGCTGGCTGGAATGTAAGGACAGAAGTAATCCATAAGATCCATGCCATGTTTTTGGTCTGTTATCTCCAATTTGCTGAAATACACTTTCTGTTTTAGACGACCGTTTTCCTGACTATGGGAAAATCGAGTTAGTCTTCTCAGCCACTCCTGAGAAGATCCAAGGTAGGTAGACTAGCTGAACATGGTGACCCAGTGTTGGTGGAGGGTGAAGATGGTAGCAGGTGCATGTGAGGACTGTGCAAGATTCCCGACTTGGTGCAAGCTTGGAATCTTTATAATAAAGGATGAACAGATTAGAATATTAGACAGTGGGGGTGGAGTGGCTTAGAGAAAGTAAGGCCACAGAGACCCAAGAGATGGCCTTAGTAGGGGTAGAACTGTGTCTGGAATCTCCAAGCCTCCAAGGGGTATGGCTTGTTGGTTGTTATGAAGTTCTAGCCCTTTGTCCCCTGTGAGATTGTTCTGATGGTTTACTTGTTTCTGTATAGTAGAGATTAAGAGAAAAAAAAATTAAAAGTGCAGTAGCCTGCAAGTATTATTTGCAAAACAAATTATCCTTTCTCATACAAATACATTTAAAAAGAAATTAGTCCTTTTATTGTCAAGGTGAGTGATTGATTTACTTCCATCACCGGGCCAATATTCTTAAAGGTTTTAGGTCAGTATTTATTAGCAATGGAAAATAATTGTCTTCTTTTTTTTTTTTCCAATAAGCAGAGTATTTGTGTGGTGAAATCATCTTGGTTTTCTTACAATAATTTAAATAAGGATCAGAGATTTGGGAATCCAAAAGGCGTGGGTACAAATTGTACCTATCCCGCATATCCACTGTGGGACAGTTATGCTATAGGCCTGTTTCCAGATTTAGGACAGGATCTAAGTATTCCTCTGTTTTTCAACAGTAAAACTCAGAGCCCAGCATGTAATAGCCACATGACAGATGCTCTACTTTCCTGTTCCCCTAAACTGTTTTAACTGTTGTTCAGTTTGTTGAAAATATACAGCATCTCTGATTAATGTGATCTCCTAGAAGGTGGGACAGTGAATCTAGATGCTTTATTTCTATCATTCATCTCTGACCAACTCGTCTGCCTTCATCAGGCAGATCACATGGGGAGAGGTGGTGGATCTCTGGGACTAACGCTGTATGCCTGTGCCCATGCAGGTTCTGAACATTTGCAAGGTGACCATGGAGTGACTGTCGACTACAACACTGCAGACCCACTGATTCGCTGGGACTCCTATGAGAACATGGGTGTCGATGGAGAAGGTGTGTGCAGTTATCTTGTGTCAGAGTCCCTGGAAAGAAGTAGATGGAGAATATAGCTGTCACGTTTATATAAGAAACACTGCACAGAGTAAATACTGCTGTATTTTCAGATGTGTAGAACCCCCATCGTTGTATGACACAGTCTGAGGGCAAGCTTCAGAAACAGGCTGGTAGAATTTTGGTCAGGGCTTTGCAGAGCTGAGATTTGCAGTGATGGGGTGACCAGTCAATGAAGTCAACGTATAGGGCCTCTCCTGCATAAAATGTTATGTCTGGCTATTCCTAGGGACCGCACCCTCTCCACCCCCTGCTTCCCCTCCTTCCTCCCTTTTCATATCTGGTGAATGTCATTTATCTGGTCACAGACAATATTCTTCCTATCATGCAACCTTCCAGGCAGAAACATTTGGTTTTTGTGCTATTCATTTGGTACTCTGCTATCTCTGCTTTAAGGATATACCATTGTAATCTCACCCAATCCTATTCTCTGTCCACTCATGGGATGTACAGTTTGTGTCACAAGAAAAAGCATGAATGAGGAAATTGATTTCACAAAAGAGAAATGGGGACTTCACCCTGGCTCATAGTAACTTTGCTTTCCAGTCTTTTTTAGTCACTGACTAAAAATTGGAGCTGACTTGGGAGTGAAAAACATTTTTTGTCAAATTAGTGCTATCCAAATGTAATAGAGATAAAAGCAAGTGTTAGGGAAATAAAAGCCATACAACCTGATCTTTGTGGGTGACTGAACTCCTGGTGACTTCACACAGACAACTTCTGTGGTCAGTGTGGAAGAATGGTCAACTGAATACCCCCTGAGTGCACATCTTTCTCTCTGCTTGTGCAGGAGGCATGCTCCTTCCTGGGTTGTGGGATGACATTTCAACTAAAGGAAGTGTTGAGACTCAGAATGAATCTGGCCAGCGGTCAAGACTTAGGAAATGACTTTCAATGCTAAGGTTATTAGTAATAAGAAGAGGAAGTTTAGGGGTCTGTGGACAAGGCATTATGGAAAGGGAGAGTGTTTCATGAGCTGCAGAGTAACAGGGTATTCTTTCCTGGTGTGTATTACTCAGGCTACCAGTCCTTCAAGATATCAGTGTATTATAAAAATTATAGCTGAAAATACTGAGGAACACTGCATACTGTATCTTATTAATTCACAGTGCACATTGGCGTCTTAAGGGCTAAGGGAGTTCCTGAAGACACAATCCACTTTAAATATGTATAAACAAGGGTTACCAAACATTTGACTACAGAACTCACTTTCAGCGGTGTGAAACTGTTGATATGCGGTGGAACTCTTGTGTAGAACACATTCTAGAGTTTTCCGTTGGAGAAGAGAAAGATGAAGGGACTGACTCATGCAGAACTGACTAAAATAACCCGTAGTGAGAAGAGTAAATTAAGAGTAACTTGGAGAGGAGATTGAGGGATTCAGTGGACTCAGAATCCTGAATGCCAGGCTGAGGAGTCTGGATTTGACCATAGAAATTAGTGAGAATTGGTAAGCAGAGCAATATGATACAGTGATACATTAGCAGCTTTGATCAGAATGTACCAAAGACACCTAGCAAGGAAACCTAGCATTATGTGAAAGCTGTAAAAAGGAAGAGGCTGAAATCTTTAGGAAGTCTACATTCTCTTGATGGTAGAAGATGCCTTGTCTGCTGCAGGAAGTACCAGCCTGGAGAGTCAGTGATGCTGGGAAGGAAGGACTTCTGAAAGAGTAAGTCACGAAAGTGGGTGACTTGTATACTAGCATGCTGAGAGGAGAGCAGGATGTAGTCTTGTGGGACTCTGGGTTGCTGGGATGAGAGAGAGCTGCTTCAGGGCAGCATCCTGGACATGACTCGTTTGGACACTGCCTCGCACCCTGTAGAAACAGGCTTTTTGTAGGCCAGGCACACAGCAAGCATCCGTTGTCCCCATTCCTCACTGGGGCTGAGAACCAGTAAGGGGTCTGGAGCCACACAACTCACTAGAGGGCCCATACTGGCTTTGTGTAGAAAAACAAGACACCAGCGCAAACAAGACAAAAACAGGTGTCAACCTTTATGAATTATATGAAAATGTATGGAAAATGTATAGATTTGTGTGAGAGGGTGTATCTAATCCGACTCGACGGCACTTGGCTTATAGTTTGCTGGTGCAAACTGTAAGGGACATGTTGGCTGTTTGAGTCCCTTCAGAGGCTGCCTCGGAAAAAGGCATGGCAGTCTACTTTTGAAAAAATGACCACTGAAAACACTATGGTATACAATTTTATTCTGACACACGTGAGATCTCCATGAGTCAGGGTAGACTCAGTGTTAACTAGGGTGTGTGTGTGTGTCGGGGGGAGGAGAGAGAATGCATATATTATATGTATGTATGTGTGTGTATGCTTATGTGTGTATATATATGTGATGAACAGGTCTTAGCAGAGCTTCCATACAAAGACAGGTTAGAAAGAAAGGTTGATGATGTACTTTTGAAGACCAGACAAAAACCCTTTGGATCACAACAGACTATTGTCCAAAATAGTGCTGGAAGATGAGGCACCTAGGTTAGAAGGCCCTGAAAATATACTAACAGTGGATCATACCAGCAGTGGTGAAATGGTACGGGACTTGTCAAAGCTTCATTCTGTTGTGCATGGGGTCTTTATGCATCAGAGCCAACTTGATAACAACTTACAAGAACATAGGAGGGAGAAGGAATCTGATGGAAGGCCATGAAATGGCTCACAGAGCGGAAAACCAAGCCATCTGACTGCTGGTGGTTTTAGCAAGGAGGCAGGCCATGCTGCTCTGTGGGCTGGGTTCCAGAACCCAGGGGCACTCTTGGCAGGGATAACGTGAGGATAGTAGCCTGGTCCCAGCCATTTATGTCTCTGCCTCTCAGCTTAAGGTTCAGAGTCCTCAAAGCCAGTTCAAATAGCCCTGGTTGAGGCATGTGCTTGCCCGTGGCCAGGGTAGGCAGGAGCCGTAGCAGCACCCTCCCCAAGGATACAGCTAGTGTGGAAGGTGAGCTTGCCAGGGGAATATGAGAGGGCCATTCCCAGGGAATGGGAAGGTGGATGCTGAGCAGGGAGAATTGCAGACATCCACTTCAGGGCAGCACTGAGCTTCCAGTGGCTTCTGAAGGAGTCGAGAGTAGATCACTCATTGAGAGTGCCCCCTTGTCTTTATGAGTTAATGACAGTGTTTTGATGTAGCACGTTGAGCCAATCAGTTCCAGAAGGTTAGCAAAAAGAGACTCTGGGTGCTGTATTATTTAAGAGTTCTCAGACTCATGAAACAGTAGACCTCTTTCCAAGCAGTAACACCCACCAATTCCCTACAGAAAAAGTGAGTGAAGTAAATATCTCTCTTCTCTCTGCCTCCCATGCTTCTGTGTCCCCTGGACCTGGCTGCCACTCCATCCTTGAAGCCTGTGAGCAAAGACAGATTTAACCAGCAAACACAGTGCATACCTGTTTACATTAAGCAGGGTATGGGCGGGGTTACTTGGGTGTACTTACTGTCGATAGTGAATAATTTCACATTGATTACACCACATCTGTGGTGTGATGAAAAACAGATGAAATGGTTCACTACCTTCAGTAAGTGTGCACAAGTAAACTGTGTGTACATTGCTCACTGCATAACCTGGCCCTGCTGTGAGTCCCTCTGGGAAGCTCTGTTAGGGTGGCCTTCAGAGCTAAGTATCGGGCTCTGCCCAGAACTCCCCATGCAGCATCCTTGTCCTCTCCCCAAAGCTGTTTAGCATCCCCTCAACCATCCCAAGGAATTCTTGCAGAGTTCTAGCCCAGGAGTTACAAAGGAAACACAGGAGCCTTTTCTGTGAACTCTGCTCCCTTCTCATAACAAAAAAATTGGGGTTATGGAATTTGTGTCTGGCACTTGATTTGGTTAAATTTTATGCTTCTATTTCCTTATGATGAAACCAGTTCTTCTGTTAGTATTGTTGAAGATACAGACTAACAAAAAATAAAATTGAAGAAGGACCACCCTTCTCACTCTCTAGAGATAAAGCTCTTATCATTTGGTATGTGTTAGGAATGAATTTTAAATACCAGATAAATGTTCAAAAACAATGAGATCAATTCTGTCCATTGCTGTTCACCTGAATTTTCACTTATCCATGTATCTAACCATCTATTCATACTGTCAGATAATTTTTTCCTTTCCTCTATTCACTGACTACACTGGATTCCACTAGAGGGATTACCACATGCATTTAGTCTCTTGTGGTTGAATTGGTGTTTTTCTAAGCTTTTCCTGTTAGAAACAATGCCACTTAAATGGCCCTTGCTGCTAAATCTCTGCCGAATTCTCAGAGATTTATCTTCCTGCCCTCTGCCGACAGGCACATACTGTCACCTCTGATGAAATACTTATTCTCCCTGAGTTTCTCTCCCTTTCTTTAACTCCTCAAAACTCCTCAGGCCCTTGCATGGTTTTGAGGCATCTTTGGGCCAGGTGAGAGCTCAGTAGCCCACATGGACTCTTGCTCTACTCAGCTGGCCCTCGGACTCCTTCAACCACCCAAAGCAGGATGTTCATGGCTTACAGCTTTGGAAGAGGATGCAGAGGACTCCAGCTCCAGCCATAAGCTGGGGCCCTTCTGGGCCAGGGAGATGACTTCCAGGCACATATTTGCCATCCACTCTTAGTTTTTAGAGCTGTTTATGACTTTCAGAGACAATGGACAGTTTGGCAGCCATAAAATGCTTCCCTCTAAATGAAGATGATATTTATTACACTGTTCTCTTTCCACTCCATCCCGTCTCTGATCCCTACACAGAAACCTCTATTTTAACTGCATTATCTCTGGAAATCTATGCCATCTTAGAATGTGGCTTTCCCCATTTCCCTTCAGTTAGGGTGCTTGTTAGAAGAGCTTCTACCTTTTATCTCTGAACATTATAGTTTGTTTTCTTTATTGAGAAGGAAGCTGGTGTGAAATTATTACGTATGTGGGCCAGGGACAAGAAACTTCTCATTGTCACAGTGAAAATATATGTGTCTTCCTTGTGGCTCTCCCAGTTGGCCCTGAGTGCTTGTGTGACCAGGCACATGAAGTTATGGCCTTTGGGGCACTTACTGCCCTTGAGGGGGAGAGCCAAGGAAGGGAAAGAATGTCATTGAACACTGTGGCAAGCTGCCAGAAGCTTCACATACGTGATCATATTTACTCTCTCAAGAGCCTGTTTCAGAGTTAAAGGAAACAGTTCTCAAGAGAAAGCAAATGCTAGATGCTGGGGAAGTGTCATAGTTAGTACTTGGCCATGTTTCCATTAGTGTCTGGTACGGTTGCAGATGAGTCTAGTGAACTTGTCCTGTGCTCAAGTTCACACAAGAGGGAACCATGGGAATGGGGCTCAAGTCTAGATCTGCTCACCCTGATTCATTACAAACCTCATCACTGTAGCTGGAATCTCTCTAATGGTCCGTGGTCAAAGTGTGACCTGTCAACAGCAGTCTGAGGAGAAAGGGATAGATTCAATGGTATTGGGAAGCTTACTGGCTTCGGGAGGTCTGGTTGCTGGGCAGCAGGACAGACATACCTGATACACCATCTCTTAGAGACTCCGTCACTAGCACTCCATGTGGCTTCTCAAAATTTTCAGAAGATGCAGACTTCTCTACCACTGGGCTTGAACAAGTGAACGAGCCCCTGGCCTCTGCCAGGGTGTAAGGGTGTCACGGCACCTCAGCCTCACAGGGTCTTTGAAGTGGAGTTTTTGTCCTCTTGGTCTCTGCTGAACAGCAAATCACAGTGTCACAGGGATGGCTGCTGGACCAGCCTTCCAAGGGTCTGCCTCCCACTTTGCCTGGGGGTCAGTGATGTCACTATGTTGGGTAACCTGGACTGAGAAAGAGGCGTGGTGGCTGTGTGTGGACGCTGTCCAGCACCGTCTCCTCTGCCTGTGTTGGCCACCCTCCTCTCAGGGTCTGCTGTTTTTTTCCTTCTTTACAGCTTCATCAGTACCTGGCACTGTTTCTTTCCTGTTGGTTTGAGACCCCTAACTCTCCACTTGCTTCCCTTTCTTTTATATTCCAAGAGATTGACTGTTACTGATTGATTCCTGCCTGCTTAACACAACTGCTGCCCGTCTTCTCTTATTAGCATCATTGTCTTGTCACCTAGTGCTGCTGTAACAGAAATGCGACAAGTGGATGATTTTAACAAAGAAATTTATTTTCTCACGGAAGTGTAGGCTAAAAGTCCAAATCTGAGGGCATCAGCTCCGGGGAAAGTCTTTCTCTGTTGGCTCTGCAGAGAGACCCTTGCTGGCAGTCAATCCCTGGAGTGGGAGCTTCTGAGGCACAGGGACCTTGGGTCCAAAGGATGTGCTCTGCTCCCAGCACTGGTACTTTCACGATGGCATGAAGTCCCTAACTCTCTGCTTGCTTGCGTTTACATGCCAAGAGATTGCTTCAAGGCACAGTACAGTCTTATAGATTGAGTCCTTTCTTGTCAATGCTGCCACAGCCCATCCTCCCTCATTAACATTATAAAGGCAGTATTTACAACATAGAGGAACATCACACAATACTGGGAATCATGGCTTAATAATATCGCTACACACATTTCTAGGGGGACACAGTTCAACCCATGACAGGCATTATCTTCTGAATCTAGTGTGAATTTCTGTTCATGTACTGCTGAAATCATTTTTTCATTAATTTCAGTAAAATATTTCCTGGGATCTTCCTCCAGAGCCAATACAGAAAGCCTTTCCCTGGAGCTGACACCCTGAATTTGACCTACTGAACTGTGACAAATAAAATTTCTCTTTTTAAAGCCATCCACTTGTGTTATTTCTGTTAAAGCAGCACTGGATGGCTAAATTAGTGTTCTTTCCTTTTAGTTTTCTATCTTCATGTCATTGTGTATTGCATGGAAAGATGTACATTTCATGGTAATAAACCATCCTGTGAAATCTATTCAGCTTTTTTAGTTTATCATTTCTTCCATTCACTTTAGCTGCTCTGTGTTCAAGAGCAAGTTTCAGAGTCTCTTCTGACATCAGTTTTGGTCTTTTCTTTCTTGCCTTTTAGTGACCTTTTGCTTTCTTCGTTTATGATGTCCTTGATACCGTTCTGTAACTTTTCTGATCTTTGCTGTTTAGTGTCTGTCATGGATTGAATTGTGTCTCTCAAAAATATGTGTCAACTCGGTTAGGTCACGATGCCCAGTGTTGTATGATTGTCCACCATTTTGTCATCTGATATGATTTCCCTATGTGTTATAAATCCTGTCACTATGATGTAATGAGATGGATTAGTGGCAGTTATAGTAATGAGATCTATAAGATTAGATTGTGTCATAAGGTGATTTCTGTCAAGATGTAAAAGAGAATCAAGCAGAGAGACATGGGGGCCTCATACCACCAAGGAAGCAGTACTGGGAGTGGAATGTATCTTTGGGACTCAGGTTTGGGCACTGAGATGCTCTCAGACTAAGGGAAGACTAATGACAAAGACCTTCCTCCAGAGCTGACAGAGAGAAAAAGCCTGTCTTTGGAACTAGTGCCCTGAATTTGGACTTAACACCTACTAGACTGTGAGAGAATAAGTTTCTCTTTGTCAAGCCATCTACTTGTATTTTTGCTATAGGACCACTAGGTGACTAAGGTAGTGTTCAGTGTATTAAATTTATTCTTTAGATAATCTCTAAATTTAGGTAGGATATGCTGAAGTTTGTACTTTGGCTCTCATGGACTTGTCCTAATTTTCTTCACCTTTACCTTGAACTTATGTATGAGCAGTTAATGGTCTGTTATGCCGTTGGCCCCTGCCCGTGTTCTGATTGATGATATGGAGCTTTTCTCTGTTCTCTTTGTTAGTGAGCTTGATTCCTGGTGAGGTTCACATGTGTAGTCGCTGTTTATGTTGTTGAAAAAAGGTATTTGCAACAATTAAGTCATTGATCTTGCAAAATTCTATCATTCAGTCTCTATCACCAAGGCAGTATTTTCCAGCTGCTGTTTCTTCTTTGTTTCCAACTTTTGTAGTCTAGTCATCAGTAATTATCAATGAATCTTGATTGCATGTTTGATCAATTTCAGGCTGCAGAAGTTGCTAAAAATCATCAGTTTCATTCATCTCTGGCATTAGTAGTTGTGGCATACATTTGAATAGTCATTGTATTAACTGATTTTCCTTGTAGGCATACAGATATTATGCTATCACTGATAGCGTTATACTTCAATATATATCCAGAAATGTCCTTTTTGATGACAAACACACTACTATTCCTTTTCATTTTTTTCATTCCAGGCAGGGTAGACCATATGACTGTCTGGTTCGAAATGGCCAATACCAGTAACTTTCCATTCCCTAATGCCTGGAATACCAGTGCTTATGTGTTCCGTTAATTTTTGATGAATTCCAGTTGTCCTAGATTCAGATGTTGGACATTCCACTTTCTAACTATTAATAGGTATTTCAAGTTTCTTTTCATTTTGAGTCATGCCGTATCAGTCTTGAAAGCTTGACTCCATCCATGTCATTTAGATTGACTCTACTTTGATGAGGGAGCTTTCCCTTAGTTTTATTTTCAGTGCTTTCCACTCTGAGGGTTCTTCCAGGCCTGCATCAGGTGTTGTTCTGCTGATATTTGTAATGTTTCACTTTTTTCAAAAGTAGATCACCAAGTCCTCCTTCCTAATTTGTATTAGTCTGGGAGTTCTGCTGAATCCTGTTCAGCATGAATCACTCTACTGGTATTTGAAATAACCAGTGCCGTATCTTCCAGCATCACAGCAACATAAAAGCCACCACACAAACAAACTGACAAGATGAGTGGTGGCGAACAGCACTAAAGTTGCTGAAACCGTTCGTGTGAAGCAATGTTCCATAAAGGTTAGCTATTGTTCTTTCCCTATCTCAGCTTGGTTGAGAACTCAGTCAAAACAGGAGATCATTGAAGGGCTGCAGAACTTCCTTAAACTCTGGTATAGCCATGGAAGAAAACACTTGTCTCCCTGACCTCCCTGCGGAATGGGGCAGCCGGCCACAGCACCGCAAAATTGCAGTGATACAAGAACTGTATTGTGGTAGCACCCTCCCTTTAAACTTTGTGGTGACTTTTCTCTCCCACTCTGGAGCTCTGCTCTCTGCATCAGCCTTTTATGTGATGGCTCCATATCCCTGAGTTGATTACCTCTTTTCCATTGGAGACACGCTAAACGTGTGCTGACCCATCTCGAGGCAGGAGACTTTCATGTCACAGTGAAAGGGCTGTTGGATTTCTTGAAAAGCCACCCACAAGGAGGGCAGAGGGCAGAATGAGTTTCAGTTTGTTCTCCTCCGGAGTGGCATAAGAGATAAGGTGTGTTCAAAGACTGGCCTGTTGATCACAAAAGAGTTCCCTGGAGTTTAAGGATGTGACCAGAGTTCAGGACGTGTCCTGCTGCCACTGCTACCCCATTGCTTACCTTCTTGCTAATCTTCACCTCCCCCCCAAAAAGTAATATAGACTTGCTTTCTCCTCTGACCATCCTCAGTCCTCAACCCCTGCAAGATGATTCTTTGCTCAGTGCTCTGCCACACTACTCTTTGTAAGGCAGTGTGTGCCCCCATGTTGCCAAGCACCGTGTAGGACTTTGCATCTGCTTCTCACTTCTCTGCTTGTCGGATACTGCTGGCCCTGTTCTCCATCTGGAAAGTCTCAGCGTGCTTGAATGAACCCGGCTTTCTTTATGCACCTCAGTTTCTGCATCTGTAAAATGAGGTGCTTTAATTAGATGTGCCTGAAAGTATCCTCCAAGCCGATGATTTTTTTAAAAATTGTTGTACATGTAATTTGTTTGTCCCATACATCACCCATTTCCTTGTTGTTGGTTGCCATAGAATCAGCTGTGTCTCATGGTGATCTTAGAGTCCGCTTTTATAGCAATCTCATGTAATGCTGAGTGAGACATTGTCCAGTCCTGCCTCATCTTCCTGAGTGCCTTTCATCTTAGGTGGCTCATCTTTCAGCACTGTGTTGTGACCCAGAAGATTTTTATTGGCTGATTATCAGAAGTACATCACCAGATCTTTCCTCATAGTCTGTCTTATTATGGAAGCTCTACTGAAACCTGTCTGCCATGGCTCAGCCTGCTACTATTTAAAATACCCATAGCACAGCTTTCAGCATCACAGGAGCATGCGAGGAACCACAGTACAGCAAATTGACAGATGGGTGGTGGCCCATTTCCTGGGAACGTGCCTGCCACGTGCCTGTTGCTGTAAAGGGCTTGAGAAGGGAAGCATATAGCAGACCCTCTTAGTGGGAAGACATATACGCAATAGTTACCATAGAATTGCCAAGTGCTTTAGAATCACGAGTATTCAGGGACTACCTAAGTCTAGAAGAGAAGCAGCTGCTCAGCCTGTGCAGTCCAGAAAGACTGACAAGAGAATGAACCTTGCTAGGCAGGGATACAGGGTAAGGGCATCCCTGGCACAGGCATAGGTCAGGAGTGAGCCCAACCAATTTACTGGGCAGTGGCTGGGGCAGCCCAACTAGAACACAGGGTGTGCGGGGAGAGGTACCGGACACTGAACGGCAGGAAGGGGGGCTCAGACTCAAAGGCAAAGCACTATTGTGAAGAAACTAGCTCTTTTCCAGGTTGATAGTAAGCATCCACAGAGTGAGATGATCAGAGATGTGATCCAGAAAGGTAGCACAATAACCATGTGGAATGTGCCTGGAAAGTCACAGAGTCTGGAGAAGGGTAGGTCAGAGAAGTGGTTCCTGGAGCTTCCTGGCCAAAGCTGCTGAATACCTGGGCTCTTGGTGTGCCTGTAGATGGAGCATAAGTGAATTCTGCTGTTGGGAGCTAGAGGAATTATAGTCTATGATAGATGTGAATAACAGGGTGGGGCCAGGGAAACTTGGAGAATGATCAGAGTTGAATATGGAGACTTGATCTAACTAGTTGCCCTGGATCTAACAAGTTGACTGCAATTTGTGGTGATCCCATGCATGCTCTGTAGGGTTTTCCATGACTTGTTTTAGGAAGCAGATCACCAGGTCTTTATTCTGAGTCCCCTCTGGGTGATACCTTCCATTTTTTGGTTAGCAGCAAAATGCTTAACTGTTTGTACCACCCAGGGATTTCTTTGTCCTTGTTTACCTAGGTTTTCTGCTGTAGCTGGAACTCTTGCCGGCTGGAAGGAATGCCAGCTGAGGGCCACTGCACCACGAAATTGAGGTTCTGCTAATTCGATACATTTAGAAACATTCCAAGGGCTCAAACTTGGCTTCCTAGACAACCACAGTGTTTCGAAGCTCCCACGGTGGCTGACTGGAACAGGATGCCTGGAAGAGTTTCAGATTTCTCAGCACATTCCAATAATACATGGTCCTGGAGGGCCTCAGGGTGCTCTGCCAAATCCCTGGTATTCAGAAGCCAGTGGAGACAAGTTAGATCAGAAAGGGCATGGCCATATCTTTGTGAGACGCTGGCCAGAATAGGGCCCATTGGAAGAGCAACATCAAGTTGCAACCCTTCGTTTGTGGCCATTTTGCAAATGTATCTGAAAAAATTGGTGTCCCCAGAAACTATCGCAAGGTGTTAAGACTTTGAAAAATGAAGCAAGTTTTGACAAGTTAGTGGAAGGAGAAGGCTTTCAGAGTTTAATACACAAAATTCCAAACCCTGGCCCTTGTTTCTGATAAGCTGTGGGCTGACACAGCTCCTTAGCCTAAAACCCTAGTTCCCCATCGGTGCAATGGGCCATGGTGCCTGAGTACGCTGTACTTGGACTGCCTGATCAGGTGTGTTTCAGGCAGAGTCTGGACGTGGTAGTCACTTAGCAAATGACATGTCTCTATGTACCCAGACTGTATCATTTCTTCATAGCCTGACCGGAAGACCAAGTTTTTCATAAGCATTACTTGTTGAGGTGGTTGTTGAGATGAACAGTTGTCAGAATGCAGTATGCGTGGTGTCAGGTGATGGCATTGGCCATGTTACGTGAACTGTTTTACCCTGCTCTAGACCTCAGAAAATACCTTCCTTTGACTTACCTGACTTACAGCCTCCAGCCCCCAACCTCAGGGATCTCTTTTCACGAATGACCAAGTTACCCAAACAGCATATCCTCCTGTCACTTGGTAAGGGATAACTGGGTGCAACTTAGCAGTGTTTCCATCAGGAAGGAGGGCAGTGGGTTCGTCTTGTCTGGAAACTACATATTCACTTCTGTGTTAAAAGCCATAGGAAAGCATCTGGCTGTTAATTTTTTAAAGTACTTGAGACCCTGTGAGAGGAACAAGAATGGTGTGGAGATAGTTTAACAAGTCATCCCAGGTCTTGAGCTGGCATGACATCTAGAGTCACTTGCCTTTTTAACGTGAGTGGTGTGACGGGGCATCACTAGTGGGGGGGCAGCAGGGACAAGTGGGGGGGCAGGGCCAGAAGTTGTGGAGAGGGGTGAGAGACTGGCTGAGACAGCGCCGGGCCTGTTGTGCCCCAGCCGGTACCTTCTGTCGCCTCCACTCTTTGTACCAGCTACCTCTCTGGGGGCTCCCGACACACCACATGCTCCACTGCTTCTGGTGCACTGTCCAGCTACTGCCAAGGTGCTCACCCTTGCAAGCCTTAATTGTCATGACTGGCAAACAGTGATTGACCTCTTATTTTAGAATTCTGTAAGTTGAGCTTGCCATTGAAATTTAGAAGAATCACCAAATGATTCATCCAGCCCTGCACAAGTTTATATGGATTCCCCCTTTCAGTCTCCCTCCAGTGTGGCCCTGACTCTGGTCAGGGGCACTGGGGGGTCAGCTTGCCTGTATCTCCACAGGCAGAACTTGGCCCGTGATCCATGCACAAACCCTTGTGTCCTCCCGCCTGTGTCTGGGCCCTGCGGTGGGTGATCTGGACTGAGGAGACTCACCTGTAGGCTTGCTCCCTTAAAGGAAGTGGCTGTTCTTCCATTTCTTGTGATACTTTGTTGTTATTTGGAATCGGCTTGTCAGCAGTGGGTTTGGTTGTTGGTTTTGCTTGTCAAGAGAGCTGATCTTGGGGATAATAATATTCCTGGAGTCAGAGGTTATAAAAAAACGATGTCTTACAGCTCTAGGTCCAGGTAGCTACCTGAAAAGCTGCTTGACTCTCTCCGCATCCATCCCACTAATTAGACCATCCCAAGACATGCTTTCTGCTTTTATCTTTATGTATTTTCTTAATTGTACCTTTAGATGATGGTTTACAGAAAAGATTCGTTTCTTGTTAAACAGTATACATAGTGTTTTGTGACGTTGGTTGCCAACGCCTTCACATGGCAACTTCCTGACCTTGTGTTCTGATTATCAGCTTTCCTGTCCCTTTTGTCCTTGCCCTTGGGTCCATTTAGTCTAATTTTGTTTTATGTCTCATCTTCGGCTGAAGCGTGAACCTAGGAGTGACTTCAGTGTCTTTTGTATTTTAATATTAGGGTGCTGTACAAGGCCTTACTTGAAGATTGTGTTACTTGTGTAGATTGCTTTACAGCTATTTCCAGACACTAAGTAGCAACCAGAGTACTGAGTGAGCCTTCCACTCAGTGACACCAACCACTCCGTGGGTTTTATGTCCCTTTAGCCTGATCAGGTCATGCACGTAGAACATTTACACAATCTTGGCAATAATGAAAGCTATTTTAGTTACAGATAGCAGTCTACAACAGGAAAAATTATGTGACACACAGTCCTCCAGCTCAAAAACCATTCAGGCAAAGATGACAGCTCTCTGTCACACACTTCACGTTGTGCAGTAGATGAGGAACTCAAAAACAGGGGGCCCTGCCTTCTGCAGTTCATCCCTGGCCAAACCTGCTGGCATCCAGTGGATTCCTACTCATAGAGACTCTGTATGCAGACTGGAACTGTTCCATAGGACTTCCAAGGAACTCTTGGTGTATTGGAGCTGCTGACCTTCTTATTACCAGATACAGCTTTTAACTGCTATGCCTCCAGGGTTTACCCAGATAGCCAGATGAGCTTACATAGATGAGGTAAGAGCTTCTCTTACACGCATTTTCCCTTAACATCGCAGCCGTTTTTATCCCACCAGCCCTGCCTAAGCCTGTACATATCCACCTGCCTACAAAGATACTTAGCCTGCTGACCTTGCTGACAGTTAGACAAACTATCAGGCTTTAGAGAAGCCCAAAGATGCTATTGGGCAGAGGAGGAAGGAATGAAGAGACATGGCCATCTGGCTTGCCTGAGATATTGCCTCCTCATGAAGATCAAATGTTACTGTTCAAAGTTGAAATCCATTGTCCTCTCTGGTTGTTTGGGGGACTATGGTCAAATTTTGACAGACAAGGTAATTGTTGTCAAACACAGAAACAATTTTATATAAATGATGATTTCTCTATCCTTTCTCCAGGCCTGACGACAGAGGGATCACACTTACTTTGTTACTGTTCTCTGAGTCATTAGGGCAGTGCCTGTTAAAGCAAAAGGCAGAGGTAGAAGACAACAGGTAGTCATGTTAGCTGAATAGATTGTTTCACATGTTCAACACAGCTGGGAGGACCTGCTTGTGTCAATATTGGGGTCATTTTAATGCCAGTGTGTGATGTTACGTAAGAAGAATGATCTTCAAGACATTTGCTCAGTGGATCATGTTTATAGGATCGACTCTGACCAAATCTTTCTTGTTTTGTCTTGTTTTATTTATTTAAAATACTTCAGTGCTCTCTTTTTTTTGCCCCTAGATCTTTGTAAAAACTGATATCCTTAACTTTCTTTTTTCCTGATACATATCGTACTCCAATGAATTACACTAGGAAGAGCAAAGGCTATGAGTCTGCCTGGGTTTGCTGCTTCGGGACAAAGTGATCACTATCCAGTGTCTTTCATGGCATGTAGTGGTCTGCATTTGGGTCCCATGACAGGGTAATCTCTTTAGCTTGGAGTTAGAGGTGTGAGTCCGTGAACAGGGACCTAGAACAGTACTGAGAAGGTGGGTGTCTGGTAAGAGAAGCAAGACAGCTGCTTTGGCTGGAATTGGGAGCAAATACTTCGAACATTACCGTCTGTGAGATGGAAGACAAGCGCAAGGAAAAGCTGTTGACAGCAGAGATACCAAAAACACCAAATCCATTGCTACTGAGTTGATGCTGACCCGCAGTGCTATATAGGACAGAGTAGAACTGCCTCATAGAGTTTCTAAAGAGTGCCAGATAGATTTAAGCTGCCAACTGTAGCAGCTGTAGCTCTTAACTGCTGCACCACCAGGAAACCCTTGTGACAATATTTCAGTAATTATGTCAGCATCTTCTCCAGCTTGTTGTCAGGGCAGAAGCTACTTCAGCAGCCCTCAGAGGCATCTTGTCAACAGGACCACCGGACTGAATAGTTTCTCTTCACTGTTAGTTTTGTCTGGGGCCCTGCATATGAGGGTGATCTGCCTGCAGCATCTATCCCCACCCTCAGTTCCCAGATTTATTCTGAGGTTCCTGTGAGTAAGACAGGAGAGTGTTCCTTCGCTCTGCTGTCTACCCTCAGCCCAGGCTCTGTTGCAGAAGTCTCCTCTTTACTCAGGATTTCAGCCGGCTTCCTCTCTGAACACTCAGCATTGATTGTATGTCTGTGTCTGTGTGTCTGTGTCTGTGTGTCTGTGTGAGAGACAGAGAGAAGAGACAGAGAGATTGTACAGTTTAAATCTGTCATTTTTACCCTGTGGTTTTCAGCCTTATGACATTTGTATTTTTAAATTTTTTTAATCAAGATAAATCCATGACATAAAATTCACTATTTGTACCCTTTTGAAGTATACCATTCAGTGGATTTTAGCGTATTCACAAAGTCCTAGAACTCTCATACTTATTTAATGCCAGAACTTTTCCATCACCCCAAAAAGAAACCTCGTACCTATTGACAGTCACTCATCTTTCCCTTCTCCTGTCTCCTAGCTTCTGGGAAACACTAGTTTCTCTGCGTATAGACTTGCCTGTTCTGGACATTTCGTATAAATGCAATCATGTGATATATGGCCTTTTGAGTCATCTTTTGAACACAGAAGATAGACACGACTTCCAAGAGATGGAGGTCATGAGACAAATACTCTTCTGCTGGACATTTTGAAGAAAGCCAATGGAGGCTGACACTGTTTGTAAACAGAAGCCAGATAGGTCTGACTTTCCGGTATCTGACTTAAACACGGAGAAGAAAAGCTTAGAAGTGCGGGCAGGAATGTGATTGTGTTGTCTTTGGAAAAACACTGCTCCGCCTCCTTAGCCTCAAGAGTTCAAATTTCACTAAAACTGATTGCTATGAGCTCCACCCTCATGTTTACATTGCACAGGCCTTTTTGGCTGAATCAAAGTCCCCTGCATAACCAACAAGGTATTTACTTTTGGCAATATCTGGAGCAATTCTGAAAGAGAGAAGAGGTATGCCACCAACCTCGTTGCTATCTGCTGCCTTTGAAGACTTTGTTCAAAAAAAATTGGGTCTTGCGCAGAGAGGGAGGAAGAGAGCTGCTGGTCTGTTTGAGAGCAGGTAAGCAGGATGCATGTGTCTGCCTGCACTCCCGTTGTATGGATGGTGGCCGCTCTGCAGGCACACAGATCTGAAACAGAGCCAAGCTTCTTGCAGAGACTTGCACACTAGACCAGTCTCCCAAGGGGCTGTAGGTGGGGCAGAGTAGCAGAAGGAAAGTATTAGAGTTAAGTAATAGGTGAATAGAAGTTTTAGCCTGCAGTGAAGGAATATTGTTCAAGACTTGTCTCAGTTTGCCTTTAAGAAAGAATGTTTGCTTTTACATTCAAGGTGTCCTGCTTACTGGTGTCTTCTTGGGGTGGAGGGCCCAAGGAAGAGTAGAAAGGTGTTGGCTGGTGTTTGGAGGCCCTTTGGCCAGCTTTACACCAGGCTGGCTCAGGTCTCTGGTTAAGCTCACAGCACCTCTAGTTTACTTAGATAGCTAAGGTCTGAATGTGTTTTCGCAAGTTCAGAGTACCTGAAAGGAACTGGGCTGCAAAGGCGGAAGGCTGCAGAGATAAACACTTGTGGTATGACGAGCCCATGTCTGCAGTATGGGTTCTGTAGGGCTGGCCTGGGAAAGGTTGTCTTACAGGAGTGGGACCTGATTGCCTGTAGGGTCTTAGTGGTGCTGTAGCCAGGTCTGAGGGCCCCATGTCCTGCTATACATGCACTCTGAGTTCGTGTGGTGCTAACCACTGCATTCCAGAGACCCTGGCTGCCTCGGGGGCCTCCAGCAGCACTTGGCATGAGGCCCAGACCTTACAAGGCACGTGTGTCTCTGAGGTGGGTGGTGTTCCCTCTTTTGAAAGGTGCCCCTTTGGGCCTTTCTGTTTGGAATGTCCCATGCCTGCTGTTTTTGTTATTTCTTTCCTAGTCTGTGTTTTTCTAAGAATGTATAGTCATCTTTGCCCCACTGTCCATCCTGGCGGTTCTTTGCAAGGTTTCTGGGGGTCTGATCCCACCCAGTAGACCCCCTGCCTGCAAAGTTTCCAGTGGGTGCGCTCCTACTGTCAGGGTTCCCTTTGGCCTCAGGCCTTTCTGCCTTGTACTTCACAGAGACTTTTTTTTTATGTCCAGGGGGTCAGCAAAGAGCTTGCTCTCAAGGGTGAGACTGATGCACCCAGAGAAGTGATGTCTTAAAATGAAGTTATTTCTAGATCTCTGCCTAAGTAAAGAAATAGAAAGTGCTTTCTGTAGAGATCGTGAACACCAAGGCTTCAGAGCCCAAGAGTTCTGAGCAGTTTATCATGATCTTCTGTTTTTGTTTAACAAAGTAAAAATCAAAAGGTAGAGAAAAGGGTGTTTTTGTCTCCAACCCTTGAGAAACATCATAATCAGAGAGTCTATGGTTTTGTAAATTAAAGGTAATATTTTGAAAGCCCAAGTGATTCATCATTTCTTCGCTGTTGATTTTCTCTGCAATGAAAAATAATTCAGAGGCAAGGAAGCTTTACTTACCACAGAGGCAAAATCCTGTTGCAATAAAACAGCACTAGACTTTATTGTAGGGAAAGATTACAAACTCAAAGATTAATGTCTCAGTGGAAAAAAAAGATTTTCTGCATTGTAGTGGCGAACAGCTGCTAGCCATGAAAGAGCAGTCGCCTCACCCAGGTGTCTTTCCTGACTTGGGAGGGGTGGTCATTCGGTGCCTGCAGTGTGTCTCCCACAGGCTCCTCAGGGCCAGTACCACAAGCCATCCCTACCTTCCCGCTCTGCCAGATGTGATACTCTCTTGGCCCAGTTACCAGCCCTCTTTGCCCAATCTGTCTCCCACTCCCAGGCTACAACAGAGATGGTCTGTGCACTGGGTTTCCATCCTAGGTCCTAGTTTCCATCCTGCTTTGCCCTATGGTTGATTTCCATATCCTTCTGAGATTGTAATAACAGCCACTGCCTCAGTGCCTAGAAGGACGTGCCTGGGAAGAGTACCTGGGGAGTTCTTGATTGATAGAATGGCATTGTCTATTCCAAAACAGAAATCTGGAAGTCCATCAGCTGATTCCCCAGCTGCTCTGTGTTCATTCAACACATCTGACAGTACTAACTCTAAGTACCGCAGTGGTTTTGTGGTGTGTGGAGATCAGATTCCTAGTGTGCACCAAGTGATCTGGGGAAGCGGAGACCTCTGTTCATACACTTGTGACTGGAACACTCACTGACTTCCTCAGCCCCATCACAAAGGAGAGTTCTGTATACCGTGCAGTATAAGCCTCTGTTAAGGGAACATACGTGAAGTGCTTGGAGCATAGTAGCTGCTAAGCTAAGTTTTTTATTGCTGCTTTTGTCATCATTTTTGCATTACTACGTGAGGAAACAAATCAGGAAAAATGTTGTATCTTAATCACAAATGTACAATTAGTAAGAGCTTGATCAGGACTGTTCAGCCAAGATTTGGAGAATTAATGCCTGGGAAAACTTGAGTCATGTCAAACAATGGCTTATGGATCTTGTTGATAAATTAAAAATATAAATCTACCCTTTGATTTTTTTCCAATCCCAATCCTTCCCTGCCGTGGTAACAATCAAAGATTATTTCTTTTTGTATGTAAGCATTTTTTATGAGTTTTTGCAGTGATGATCTCGTGGAGTATTTATCCTTTTGTCCACTTACTTCGCTCAGCAGAATGCCCTCCAATTTCCTGCATGTTATGCAATGCTTCGCAAATCTATCATTGTTCTGTAGTGTTGCGTAATATTTCATTGTGTATATGTAACAAAGTTGGTCTATCCATTCATCTGTTGACGGGTATATAGGTTGTTTCCAACTTTTTGCTATTGTTAACAGTACTGCAGTGAACATGGGTGTGCATGTGTCTACTTGTGGGATGACTCTTATTTCTCTGAAATACATTCCAGGAATGGGATTGCTGGATCATAAGGCATTTCTATTTCATTAGCTTTCTAAGGAAGCACCTTGTTGGTTTCCAAAATGGTTGTATCATTTTGCAGTCCTACCAGAAATGTATGAGAATTCCAGTCTCCGTGCAGTGTCTCCAACACTTATTATTTCCTCTTTTGGTGATTTATGCCAGTAATGCTGGAGTGGTCTTGATTTGTATTTCTCTAATGGCTAGTGATTGTGAACATTTCTTCATGTTTGTTGGCCCTCTGGAATATCTGCTTAGGTGAAATAATCTGTTCATTTCCTTTTATCCATTTTTTAATTAGATTATTTGTCTTTTTATTGTAAAGGTGCTGGATTTTCTTGTGGAGTGTAGAGATTAGACCTTTTTCTGGTATACAGTAGCCAAAATTTTTCCCAGTCTGTAGGTTCTCTTTTTACTCTTTTGTTGAAATCTTTCAAGGAGCATGCCAAGCCATTATGCTTTTAATTTTTAGAAGTTCCCAATTATCTAGTTTGTGTGCTCAGTTATCTTCTGGAGTTTGTGAGTTGTTGATTTTGATTTGTATCCTGTTAATGCCATGTATTAGGACTAAAAAAATAAGAATATCTTTTCCCCATTTGGCGGGCTTTAGGCCCTTGTTGAAAATCAAATGACCATGAATGGGTAGATTTACGTGTGGATCCTCAGTTCTGTTCCAGTAGTCAGTGTGTCTGTCGCTGTACCGGAACCAGGCTCTTGGACTGCTGTAAGTGTATAGTAGGTTCTCAGGTTAGGCACTGGGAGACCCCCTACTTTATTCTTCTTCATTTATTTATCTAGGGCTTTTTCTTTCTCCATATAAAATTAGTGATAAGCTTTTCCATCTCTTGAAAGAATGTTACTGGTATTTGGATTGGGGTTGCATTGTGTTTATAAATTGCGTTGGGTAAAATTGTCACTTTCACAATGTTGAGTCTACCTGTCTGTGAGCATGGTAATCTTTTCCCATTTATGTAGATAGATTTCTTGTGGGTTTTGCTATACTGTTTGGTGGTTTTCTTTGTATAGGTCTTTTACATCCCTGGTTAGATTTATTCCTAAGTATTTTATTTTTTTAGGGACTCTTATAAATGGAATGGAAACCTTGGTGTCATGATTAAGAGCTATACTTGCTAACCAAAAAGTCAGCAGTTGAAATCCATCCTCCTCAGAAAATCGGTGGGGCAGTTTTGCTCTATCCTGCTGGGTCTCTGTGAGTCAGAATCTGCTCAACAACAACGAAATATAAATGGAATTGTTTTCCTGATTTCCTTTTCATTATTCTCTTTGTTGAAATATAGGAATCTAACTGATTTTTATATGTTTCCCTGGTATCCTGCCCCTCTGCTCAAATTTTCTGTTAGTTCCAATAGTTTTCTCTCATGGAGTCTTTGAGCTTTTCACGTGTAGTATAATATCTTCTTCAAATAGGGACCGTTTAGCTTCTTCTTCGTTACCAATTTGGATGCCCTGTATTTCTCTTTCTTGCCTTCTTACTCTAGCTAGCACTTCCAGCACAATGTTAAATAAAAAAAAAAAGCCAAGTGCCATCGAGTCGGAGCCGACTCATGGCGACCCGAGGGGCCAGTCTTGTTCTCCTTCTCTGCTTTAGCTTTATATTGAAAAATGGTTTATCAGTGTAGTTTCCAAAATTAGCTGACCTGAGTTATGTGTACTTATTAATTAGATGTTTTGCAACACTCTCAGTCCCCGTTTTCTGAGACTTCATCTCTCAAGGAATTAAGAAGAGTGTGCTGAAACTCAGACTTGTTGAGCTCCTGGCTTGGGCCATGCCCTTCACATCCACTGTGGTCCTGGTACAGATATCCTTAAGTCACTCATCCTTGTCACCGTACTGATGAATGATAAGCCTGGATTCCAGCCCAAATGGAGCACACTAGTTTAGAAGGTAGGGGAGTATATGCACATAATTAACTCTGATAAAAAAATGTCAAAAAGTTTATGGTGCAGGGAGGCACAAAGAGACTGAGACAGTTACTGCCAGCCCCAGAGTTCCCACCACCTCGTGGACTCTTAAGGGCCAGGAGTGATGGGAAGAGGACAAGGGAAGGGAGTGGGCCACTCCGAGGTGGGGTCTTTACACTCAAGGCTTGATGCTGTTATGCTTTCATGATCATTTTTAGAAATTAAGGTATAATTTACACACAGCGAAATTCACTCCTTTTGTATACAAGTCCGAGTCCGACAGACTCACCGTAATGAAGATATATGACAATTCTATAGCTTAACAACTCATTCCTTCACACCTCCTTGGGCCTAACGCACAGATCTATTCTCCGACTTCATTCTTACCCATCCCAGAACGTTATGCAAATAGAATCAGACACTGCTTGGCCTTTCAAGTGTTGCTTCTTTCACTTAACACAGTGCATTGAGGCTTGTCATGCCATTGCAGGTAGACGATCATTTGTCTTCTTGGACCCAGGGTTTCCATAGCCTTTCTCCTTGGGCAGGCTATGGTTGTGAGTAACCCTCCATTGGAGCTGAGCCCTGCTGTGTCAGACATGGTGAATCAGTTTTAACTGGGTGGCACTCAGTGAGTCATTCACAGGGCACCACAAGACAGGTGGCAGTTTGTGTTTGGCAGTGTCAGGAACCCAGTGTTCAGAGAAATCGCCCTTGTTTTGCTGTGGTCGTGCAGGACCTGGGGGGTAGGGAGCCTTTTATTTTTCAGGGTCTCCTGAACCCATGGGGCTGCAGGCACAATGGTGTGGTAAGTGGGGAACTGAGAAATTGGTACCTAAAGTGAGTAGTTGTAAGAACAGAAATGTAAAGCCTCCAGCAAGCGACTGCTGCTCAGGTTTAGGAGATGAAACATAAAACTGTGACCACCAACACAGCTGCCACTAAAACTCAAGTTTCTGTCCCATACCAAAACCTACAGCCATCAAGTTGATTTTGACTCATAGTGACCCTATGGAACATAATAGAACTGCCTCCATAAGGTTCCTAAGGCTATAATTTTTTAAGGAAGCTGACTGCCACATCTTTCTCTTTAGAGTGCAGTTGGTGGGTTTCCACTGTCAACCTGTCAGTTAGCAGCCAAGTGTTTTAACCACTATATTACTAGGGCACCTTTTCTATCCCGAATAGTAGACTATTTCACTGGTTACAGAAGAAGAGACAAGGTGCAGGGGTAAGGGTGAATTTAGAGCTTAGTTGGAACTGACCTGATGGCAGTGGGTGTGGGTTTGAGTGTTTGAAGAAAGTGCCTGTGCGTGTGTGTGTGTGTGTGTGTATGTGAGAGAGAGAGAGACAGAGACAGAGAGACAGAGAGACAGAGAGACAGAGAGGTAGGCAAAAAGGAAGACAGCAAGAGACAGAGAGGGAGGGAGAATACGAGACATGCTTTAGATTTTTGTTTGTAGAAGTTACTCAGGAAACATTCAGGTGAATTGCTTTCCAAAATTAAATTGCTAACTCCTTTATAGGGTTAGATAGTTTGACAGTCTTAACGTTTCAAAGGAACAGGAAACGTAGACTTGGGGGTTGAACAAACATGAGTTTAAATTCCCCATGCGTAGCTTTCCAAAATCTGTAATGTTAGTGCAACTTGTCTAAGCCCAACTTTGTGTACAAATTAGGCTTTTACTTCCCACCTCACAGAGTTGCTTTGGGAATTATGTGAGATCCTTCGTGTGGAACCATGTGCTTGGCATATTACACAATGCTTAGAAATTTTTTTTTTTCCTTTGGAATGTCAGCATGATCCTCATAGAAGGGGTGTTTCCATTGTTCTGTCTGCTCTGCAAGATGATGGATGTCCTGTGTGGCCTCACCTGAGAGCAGCTGCTTTTTCATGTATTTCCGCTCTTACATCCTGTTCTCTATGCTGCCTCTCTTAACCCATCTGCTCAGATACCTGTAGCCCTAGTATCACAGTGGTTAAGCGCTGGATGCTATCCAAGAGGTTGGCAATTTGAATCTACTGTCTGCTCCCTGGAAACACTATGGGGGCACTTCTTCTCAGTGCTGTAGGGTTGTTATAAGTTAGAACAGATTCACTGGCAGCAGACTTAGGGTGTTTTGTTTGACTCAGATACCTGTAGCACATTCCCAGCCTCTCTTGCGTAGCATTATCTTCAATGCTAATGAAACTTTCTGAAGGTGAAGGCCAGCCTTTCACTAAAACATAGTAGGAATGGTGCCAAATAGTCTTTTTAGATCTAGGAACCACTGACAGTGCTTTAGTAAACCCTTACTGACTTAATTGTGAAGGATTTTGTTTTTCTTCACTGAAGACTTGGAGAGAGAATCGTCTTAGCTCTTTAAAAAGAAAAGCTACTCATTAAGTAAAACTGTCACAAAAATAGAACACAAAGTGGGTCCGGTCAGTGCATAGTAAGAAGAAAGCACAATTCCAGGTAACTTGTTTTAATGCATCTGTCAGGTTTCTCTTTTCTTTTTTTGAATCCTTTTTTAAATTTTTTTTTATTAATTGTGATTAAGTGAAAGTGTACAATCCAGTTTAAATTCGTGTGCCCGCCTATGTGCAGCTCATAATACTTTCCTTGCCTGGTGATAGCACACTCCTCTTTCATGTTCTGTACAGGTCATATCCTTGTAACAATCCCTTGTCCCCTCTTCTCCACCCTCTCTACACCCCTCTAGTAAGAGGCCAGTTGGGCAACACCCTGTGGTTACATAGAACCGTAAATTGCACTCACACATGGTCACTCTGTGTCGCGGAGTCCAATCCATTCCTGTCCGAGGAGTTGACCTCAGTAATGATTTATGATCAGGGGCAGCTTCAGGTCTAGGGGCCATGCTCCCAGGGGAACCCCTAGGCCTTCGGACCATCAACTGTGGTCTAAATCTTTTTTTTTTTTTTTTTAAGCAAGACTAATGGATAGTTTAATGTATTACAGTCAGGTGTAAAGCTCTGGCTATTGTCAGTGCTTGGAAGTAAGTGAAGTGTGAGACCATCTTTCCGTGATTGTCTGATTATAACACACTTGTGAACACAGATGGATGAAGCTAAGATAGAAGGAATGTTTTCTTCTCCTTTTTGTTTGGTCTTGCCTTTGTCTTAGACTACTTTCAAAATAATTTCTGAGTGACTCTCTTATTGTGGGAAAGCCATGTTCCAAAAGTAAGGTGAGGACAGGAAGGGAATAACAACACGTGCCAGTTGGCGTGGGGGTGAGCAAGTCTGTCATTGCAGTTTTTGCGATTTAATGAAGCAAGAACGTCCTCTCTATATTGTCTTCCTCTTAGCTTTTTTCTAGATAATTGGTCCCACTAGTGTGTTACTGAGAGGAAGTCATCAGAGCCATGCTTGTGTTTGTATGATTTTTAACCAGGCCCCAGCTGCTGGAAAATTACTGCCAGGCAGTATACGGATTCCCTTTAAAAGCAAGGCTCTCTGATGAGCTGGGTGTAGGGGCAGAGCACTTGATTTGCCTTGGCCAGGGCAGGATGGGGTTAGGAACTCCATCCTGCAGTTGAGATGCTGGGTGATCCTGGGTGAGCCACTGCTCTTCCTCTATAGCAGGTCCTTCACTTGCAGAAGGAGGGCAGATGTAAACTACCCTAAAACCCCAGTGGTGTAGTGGTTAAGCGCTATGGCTGCTAACCAGAAGGTCAGCAGTTCAAATCCACCAGGCACTCCTTGGAAACTCTGTGGGGCAGCTCCCCCCTGTCCGGTAGGTTCGCTGTGAGTTGGAATCAGCTGGAAGGCAGTGAGTTTGGTTTTTTGGGATGTGGACATTATAGACATGTTATCTTACCCACGTTAGTTCTGTGGTTTTAATTGGCACACAGTTGCCTATGGATGTGACTGTATTCTGTGCTCTGGCAGATGGCCCTCCCATGATGGTGGGGGATCTGCATTATTCCTGCAGAGCAAAACCATTTGTTAGAGCCGCCTCCTGCTGTTCCCTCATACCCAGCAGAACAGAAGGGAAAGCTCAGGGCTTATGTTAGTTGAGTTTTCCTTGTAAGCAGAGATTCTTTAATGGGAGCCAGTTATCCTCACATTTTATCATGACCCATAAAGATATTTGTCTGGGCACTGTGTCTTAATTTTCATTCAAACCTTGAATAGAACCATATGCCAGCACCCTCGCGTTCTTAGCTAGAAACCCGAAGCTAAAAGTGATTCACTGAGTTAATAGAACAGTGATCGGGAGTCTGTGGTCGACCTGAGATGTGCTAATTGAAACCTGATCCCAGGCATTTTCAGCTAGGCTGTTGGCATATGCAGACACTCGACAGGTCTTCCATGTTTCACCTAATGAGTCAGTTTATTGGCCAGCCAGCCAAGTGCCGTCTAGTCGGATCTAGCTACCTTTTATAGTGTCAGAGCTATATGGTGCCATTTACACATGCCTTGTGACTTAGAGCCATCTTTCCAGGTGTCCTTTCATTTAATTTGCTGCGAGCTCTGTGAAGTTGGTGTTTCCATCCATGCCCATAGGAAGACTTGCCCAAGGTCACCTGCGTTGTAACCTCCATGCCACTTTTCTCATGAACAAGACCACAGATGCAAGGCGTTTAGGTGTCTGCCTGCCTGACTGGAGGTAGAGAACATGGTACAGCAGAAGTACACGCAAGCTACAGAGCCAGTAGACCACAGACCTCTGCTTTTAGCAGCTGCCTTCAACTGGACAAATTTTATGTTGTCTTTGAGCCTGAGTCCACTACTGATAAAATAGCGATAATAACATCAAATTTGTATACTGTGAAAATTAGGGAAAATGTGGTTATGTGCCTGTCCTATAGTATCAGTATGCCAATTGTCATCTGGTAGACTTCAACTCATGGAGACCCCAGGTATGTCAGAGTAGAACTGCTCTCCGTAGGGTTTTGAATGGCTGATTTTTTGGAAATTGATTGCCAGGCCTTTCTTCTGACATACCTCTGCGTAGACTTGAGCCTCCAGCCTTTCAGCTAGCAGCTGAGTGTTTTAACCATTTTTACCACCTGGAGAATGCTCTATAGATGGCAGATTGCACTGTTTCTGTTATCTTACCTTCATCCCATGGCTGAATCCAAATGATGTGCTTTTATTTCTGAGTTCATGTCACCAGATGCATGTTTTAAAGAACATTGTTTACAGCATCTTTAGTTACATTTTTCGTACCCCCTCAGCCCTCAGCCCTGCCTCAGGATAAGATTAGTGAGGTTCAAGTAGGGACCAGAGCCCAGAGTCTCCAAGTTCCATCACTGATGCGTGTGCTCAAGGCAGAACTCTCCAGGACAGCTCAGAATGCAGACCTGTCATGTGGAATATGTGCAGCTCGTGGCTCCCAAACGCCAAGTGCCTACGACTGAGGAGGCACTATGCTGGAGGGTGATGAATGTCAGCAGCTTATGGCTCAGGGACTTGGTGAGTGTCACCATCCGTGCTGTAATTAATAGTAGCAGAGTATTCAGCTGTTCCAACTCGGATTGTGTGTCTATAATTTTCCTGACATTCCAGATTGACTGAGATCAGGGCGCAGAAACCAGCCCCAAGTGCCAGGTGGTCCTGCCATAAGGTCACAGACACCTACAAGGCCCATAGGTACTGCACCGAGTAGAAAGGCCTATTTTAGACTTCAGTAGATTCCAGAACATTGAGAGATGGCCAATTTTTTAATCAGATGTTCTTTAGATTAGGAATCTAATAGGCAGCACAGGCCAAAGCCAAGTGCCGTCACATAGTAAGCATTTAATAAACGTTAGACATATATGTGACTGGAAGCTCTCCTTTGTCAAACACAAACAGTAGACTCTTGGGGATTGATGAACTGAGCTGTGTTATGCATTCAAACTATGAAATTAACAGTGAGCCATTTAAAGAGACAACTCGAAGTGCAAGGAATTCCAAAGGGACTCCTAGAGACAATTTCTTCACATAGAAAGATAGAAACAATTCTAGCTCCTCAAGATGTTTGATTATTTTAATTCTTTTTCTCATTTAACACTTTGCTGGCATAAATATAGAATTTGGGTATCTGAAAGGCATCCTTGTCCTCCTTATTAGATTATGATTTTTCTTATAATTCATTCCAGATGGGTCTGAAGCGCACTCTCATTTGTACCTGAGCTGCTCTTGTGCTTTCTCCCTGCAGTGCTACACACACAGGGGCCCGTTGACGGCAGCCTGTATGCTAAGGTGAGGAAGAAGAGTACCTCGGACCCCAGCATCCCAGGTGGCCCCCAGGCTCTTCTGGCAACCTGCAGCCCAGACCACAGTGACCACACACTGTCTGTCAGCAGTGACTCAGGCCACTCCACTGCCTCAGTCAGGACTGACAAGACAGAAGAACGCCTGGCTCCAAGCACCAAGAGAGGCCTGAGCCCTCAAGAGAAGGCTGAGCTGGACCAGCTCCTCAGTGGCTTTGGTCTAGAAGGGTCTGACAGTTCCTTGAAGGATATGACTGAGGCTCAGAGCAAGTATAGTGGGACCTGCCATGTTGTGCCAGCCCAGGTCCATGTTAACGGGGACACCAAGCTGCGAGACCGGGAAACGGACATCTTGGATGATGAGATGCCCAACCACGACCTGCATAGCACGGAAAGCCTCAGGACACTGTCGTCTTCAGAGGGGCAGCCCTCAGCCCCCCTTGGCACCTTCACCTGCCACAAGAGCAGCCAGAATTCCCTTTTTTCTGATGGCTTTGGCAGCAACACTGGTGAAGATCTACCTGGCAGCCGGGGCCCAGACCTGGGCATTGGTATGGACCTGCTCTATGAGCAGTCCTTTGGAAACCAGGAGCCTAGGCGGCTGCCAGCCCTACCAAGGAAGCCCTCCATGTCTGCACAGACACAGACCTATGGGCAGAGCAGTTACTCTACGCAGACCTGGGTTCGCCAGCAGCAGATGGTAGCTGCACATCAGTACAGCTTCGCACCCAGCAGGGAGGCCAGGCTGGTCAGCCACAGCCCAGCCAAAAATGCTGATCTCATCCCAGCCCAGCCCAAAATGCCAGTCACCCCCACCTATGGGACTAGCAGCAGAGTGGCCATCCAGAGGGGTGTAGGCATTGGGCCGAATCCCCCGGAAACACAACTGCCCCTTCCCAGCAAAGCATGCAAACCCCTACTTGCAAATGAAAATGCAACGCATAGGGTTGACCTGGAGCTGCATTCAGTCCTCTCACCAGGTTCCCCCACCCTGGACATCGACCAGTCCATCGAGCAGCTCAACAGGCTCATCTTGGAGCTGGACCCCACCTTCGAGCCGGTCCCAACCCACATGAATGCATTGGGCAGTCAAGCCAATGGTGTCAGACCCCAGGATGGGGTGGGCAGCCAATGTTGGGCCAGCGGCAAGCTACAGGACCCGGGAGAGGGCCCCAGCAGGACGCTCAGGAGGCAAGGTGAGCTGGCCTGTAACAGGGTGCTGGGACTGTTTGAGTCAGACTTCTCACAAGAAGTATTTATCAGGACTGGCTAGGTTGAACTTTTCACCACTGTTAGCTCTTGTTTAAATTGACAGTGGATAGGCCTTTCCCTTGAATCTTATGCTGTCAAACGTTTTGATATAGACTCCCTAATAGCAGGTTTGGAGGCTGGGAAGAAGGGCCTGGTGGGGCTACCCAGAATACCTACCCGTTAGAGTTAGGACACAGCAGAGCATGGATACCACTGCTTGGAAAAGGTCAGTCCTTCATCCATTTGACAAATACTGTGAGTGGTACAGCAGACAGGGCTTGGAGCCAGACCACCTGGGTGTGGGTCCTCACAGGATCACTCACAATCTGTATGATTCCCAGCCAGGTAGTAAACTCTTCTAAACCTCAGTGTCTCCATCTGCAGAATGAGTTTAATAATGTACCCTGTCTTACTGTGTATACAGAAGTGGTCAGTACGTGAAGAATACTCAGAAGTGTGTATGACTTACAGGATAGATCTGGACAGAGAATCAGTATACACTAAGTATTACAGAGAGACAGGAGGGAGGACCAGACACCACATGGAGTCTGGAGACTGATAATGACTGTGCCAGTCTTGGGGTACGAAGAACTCAGTAAGCAGATACAGTATATAAAATGGTGGGAGAGTGTTCACTGAGAGACCAAGAGAGTTAGGGAAAGAAGCTGTACCCCTGGATGTGGAAGCTTGTTAGCAGCAGGTTTAGGAGCACTGTGCTGCAGGCCTTTGCAGGGAACCTGTAGTCATGGGACAAGGAAGCTAGGGAGCAGCAGTGCTAGTCCCAGGGCAGTAGGCCTGGTGGACTGGCTGCAGTAGCGATATGGACATCTGTAAGCCCCTCCTGCAGGAGTGTATGCTGTCTGCCACAGCACATGCAGGGCAGGAGAGAGCCTCCTTAGATGCCTGTGTGAGCCCAGCTGCAGGGCCCCAGATAAATAAGGGAGTGGCAGAAGCACATGCGAGCTGTGTATGAACTGGCACGTGTTGAGAAAGTACTATTATAACATGTTCTTGATGCAGAGAGCAGTGTAAAGGGTGGGGAAGATATTTCTGTGTCCAATCAACCAGCACCTGTCCCCTTTGCCTTCTCCTCTGACCTCCACACAGGAACTAAAAGTCTCCTGTATCTACTTAAGTCAAAAAGTACACCCTTTACCAGTATTATTGTATATCTTATAATCCAGTCTAATCCTTGTCTAAAAAGTTGGCTTTGGAAATGGTTTTAGTTTTCAGCTAACAGAGAGTTTGGGGGCCATGTCTTCTGGGATGCTTCTAGTCTGTCAGACCATCCAGTCTGGTCTTTTTCCTAGAATTTGAGTTCTTCATCTCGCTTTCTTCCCACTCCATCAGGGACTCTGCTGTGTTTCCTGTCACGGCAGTTATTAGTGGTAGCTGGGCACTATCAAGGTCTTCCAGTCTCATGCTGATGTTGCCTCTGGTTTATGCAGCATTTTCTGTCTCTTGGACTCATGATTCCCTTGTGTCCTTGATGTTCTTCATTCTCCTTTGCACCAGATGGGTTGGGACCAATGGGTGCATCTTAAATGGCCACTTCATAAGTTTTAAGACCAAAGATGCCACTCACCAAAGTAAGATGTAGATCATTTTCTTAATAAATTTTGTTATGCCAGTTGACCTAGATATACCCTGAAACCATGGTCCCCAGACCCCTACCCATGCTACTCTGTACCTTGAAATGCTTGCTTGTATTCTTGAAATTTCCTGTGTTTTGATTTAGTCTGGTTGTCACTTCCCTTGTACTGTATGTTGTCCTTCTTTTCCTTTATCTAAAACAATTCTTGTCTGCTATCTAGTTAATGAATACGTCTCTTTCTGTCTCCACCCTTATAACTGTCAAGGACTGTTTTCTTCTGTGTTTGTACCTTTTCATGTACCTTTTCTTACACTGGTGCTTTCATACTGTACATGTTCATGACTAATTTGACTCAGCATAAAGCCTTCCAGATTCATCCATGTTATAAGATGTCTTAAAGATTCATCATTGTTATTTATTGTTGCATAGCATTCCATTTCCCCACTTGTCTGTCAGTTGCTTGTACTGTGGGACCTTGTGTATTGTGATGAGGGAAGCTATGCAATTGGTATTCAGATACCAGCAGGGTCATCCATGCTGGACAGGTTTTAGCCGAGCCTCCAGACTAAGACTAGGAAAAAGGTCCCAGCATTTAATTTCTGGAAAATAATTAGAAACTGCTGCAAATATCCATTGATAATCAGAACATGAAATGTATGAAGTATGAATCTAGGAAAAACTGGAAATTGTCAAAAATGAAAATGGAACACATAAACATCAATATCCTAGGCTTTTGTTTGTTGAAATGGACCAATATTGGCCATTTTGAATCTAGCAAATATATGGTCTACTATGCCAGGAATGAGGACTTGAAGAGGAATGGTGTTTGTCGAATTTACCATCAAAAAAAAAAAAAAAAAAACATTTCAAGAGGGCAGGGCCAAGATGACATATTAGACACATGTCTCGTCAGTTCCTTCTGAAAACTAAGGTATAAATTAATCATTGAGCACAGCACCCTACACACCCAGGAAGCCCTAGGATACAGCATAGGGTTTTCATAGTGGACTACGTGCACTAAATGGGAAATTACCATTCTCTCATGAGGCAGTACGCTCTGAGCCCTGTTCCAGCTGACTCACCACTTGGGCGGACTGCAGGTACTGATACTGTCTTTGTTATCCAGGAGGGGGGATGAGAATAACTGGCAAACACACTGAACTGCAATGCTAAAGTTAACAGAGTATAGCACAGCAGAGACACAGCACATGGATAGCCACATTTTGAGAGTCCAGCTGCTCATTGAGGGCACCACTGCCCCACCATACTCTCTTTTCTGAGCTGCACCATAGATTCTGCGGTTTCACGGCAGGAAGGGCAGCTTGACTGGAATGCCATCTTGGTTGGCTGGGAAGAAGAGTCTCCTAACCAGAGGCCTCAGCAGGGGCTAATTCCCAAGCTGAGAAGCATTACCAGTCTGAAAAGTACTTTTCCAGCAGAAAGGCTGTGTTTAACACAGTGTTAACTTACAGGTAGGGATGGCCTGGCTGAAGATGGCAGCAAGGCCGCAAACCTTCACTGCTTTGAACTACATCATAACATGTGTGGACAGCTGAAGAGGTGCTCTACTTGTCAGCCAGAAGCTGACAAGCCTGACTGATTTTTGCAGCTGTCAGGAGACACCTGACTTTTTAAAATAAGGTTGATTGGAGAAATAACTGCTGAGCAGCCCAACAGCATCTCTTCCAGCCTTTACTGATCCACATCATAGGGTCAGTTGATGGCCCCCAGTGATTCCATAAGTAGGGCACTATCCTTGCCAGCCAAGAGGTGAAGCTTGCCACCCCAGAGAGTCTGCTGGGGCCAGTTACTACAGTATGCTGAGTTAGTGACCAGTTCCCTTCTCAGAACTACACCTCAGCTCCTGTTGAGGTAACACCAGAGAAACTAAAATAGCCTCTAGATGGCCCAAAGGTGGCAAACCATCACTAGCCATTTAAAGAAACAGCCCACCATGACTCCGGAAACTCCCAAAATAAAAAAAATCAGAAAACTTCCCAGATGAAGAAGCCTTTCTGGAGCTGTTGGAGGTCAAGTACAAAGTAATTATATATAGATCCCTTCCAGAGATTAAACAAGATGCAGCAAAGCAAAATGAAAAATGAAGCAAGCTATTTGAACTGGTGAAACAACAGCAATCTGAAATCCAGCAAATCAATAACAAAATATGAAAACAATTCAATCCAAAGCCATAAAAGCAGAATTGAGGAAATGGAAGTAAGATTTAGTGACCTTGAGGAGACAGCAACTGACACCAGCATTTATGAGGAGAAAACAGAGAAAAGAAATAAAAATGAAGAAGCATTAAGACATATGTGGGACTGTGTTGAGGAATAATCTAGAATTAATTGGAGTTCTTGAAAAGGGAGGGATAGCTGAAAACACCGAGTATTGTTGTTGAGTTGCTGACAGAAAACGTCCTTGAAATTGTGAAAGATGAAAACATAGATATCCAAGGCGTATATCAAATGCCACAAAAACTAGACCCCAAAAGAAAGACACCGAGACATATTATAATCAAGCTTAATAAAATGAAAAGTAAACAGATGCTGTTAAATACAGCGAGGTTCAAAGCAAAGCTAACCCTCAGAGGGCAGCCCTGTAGGCTTTCTTCTAACTTCTCGGCAGAAACATTGGCAAGGAGGCAATGAAATGACACATTCAAAGCCTTGAAGGAGAAAAACTTTCAGCCAAGAAGTATATATCCTGCAAAAATTGTCTCTGGAATATGAAGATGAAATTAAGACATTTGCGGATAAACAGAAGCTTGGAGACTTTGTAAAAACCAAACCAAAACCATGAGACATACTGAAAGAAGCTCTTTGCTTAGAAAAACAAAATCATTAAGTATATATTTAAGGAGGCAATGCAGGACACAGCATCCAGAATCCTACTCAGTTAGGGAAATCACAAAGCTCAATCAAAGTTTCAATATTAAATGAAGGGAACCAGTGATGATGTCCTGAAAACTGTGACACTATGACACTAAAAAGGATATACTACAGTAGTTACACTCCTTTCAGGTGGAGAGGGAGTTAAAAAGATGTGTAGAAGATAAAATTGAGTTTAAACTTAGAATATGAAGTGGAAACATGGGGGTAGCCTCAGGGCACAATAACAATACAACATTTCAAAACAAGAGACATTATACAGGAGTCTCAACAAACGTGAAACCTGCAATGAAAATGATGAAAAGTCATTGCATAAAGAAAATTGACCCAGAACAGAATATTAAGAGCAACATAGATAAGACCAACACAAAAATAAATATATCAAAATGACAGCACTAAATATGTACCTATCAGTAATTAAACTAAATGTAAATAACTAAATGCACCAATAAATAGACAGAGAGTGACATCCTGGATCAAAAGACACGACTCATCTATATGTGGCTACAGTAAACACACCTTAGACTCAAAAATATGAACAAACTGAAAATTAAATAGACTAATATATACTAAGCTAGCAACATACAAAGAAGATCAGGTGTAGCAATACTAATCCCAGATAAAATAGATTTTAATGTAAAATACACCATCATGTACAAGGATGATCACTATTTATTGCTGAAAGGGTCAGTACACAAGCAGGACTTAACAATATTAAATGTTTACGCACCCAATACCACTAAATACACTGAACAAACGCAGCACTGAAAAATGAAACAAATCACTCCACAATAGTAGTTTGAGACTTCAGCCTTCCACTTTCAGTAATGGACAGATCGTCCAGAAAAAGCTCAGTAAAGACACTGAACATCTGATTGTGACAGTCAACTAACTAGATCTCATTAGCATATACAGAACTTTTTACCCATCAACAGATAAGTACACTGTGTTCCCCAATGCACAAGGAACATTTTCCAGAACAGACCATGTATTAGGACATACAGCAAGTCTCAACAAAATCCAAACCATTGAATTATTGTAAAGCATCTTCTCTGACCATAAAGCCATAAAAGTTAAAATTAATAGCAGAAAAAAGCACAGAGAGCAATTTGAAGTCATGGAAACTGAACAACACCTTGCTGAAAAAGCCATGGGTTATAGAAGAAATCAAGAATGAAATAAAGGAATTTATGGAATCCAATGAGAATGAAAACACAGCCTACCAGAACCTATGGGGTACAGCCAAAGCAGTGCTCAGAGCTCAGTGTATCTCTATAAATGCCCACATCCAGAAGGAAGAAAGGGCCCAATGAATTGACCTTAGAGCTGAACAAGTATAAAGAGAGCAACAGAGGAACCCCTCAGGCACCAGGGGAAAAGAGATAATAAAGATTAGAGCAGAACTAAATCAGAGAATAGATGAATAATTGGTAAAATGAACAAAAGCAAAAGCTGTTTTTTTGGAAAGATCAACAAAATTGATAAACCACTGGCAAAACTTAACAAAAGAAAAGCAGGAGAGGAAACAACCTGAATAAGAAATAAGATAGGAGATGTCACAACAGACCCAGCTGAAATCAGAAGTATCATAACAGAATACTACGAAAGGCTGTACTGTCAGAGACTTGAAAACCTAGAGGAAATAGACAAATTTCTAGATTAGTAATCACCTACCAAAGTTATCACAAGGAGATGAAGAACAGCTTAATAAACCCATGACAAAGGAAGAGATTAAAAAAGTCATCAGAAAGCTACCATCCAAAAAAGTTCTGGCGCAGATGGTTTCACCAGAGAATTCTACCAAACTTTTAGAGAAGAGTTAACTTCCATACTACTGAGAGTATTTCACAGCATAGAGAGGAATGGAAGACTCCCAGATTCATTTTATGAAGCCAGTGTACCCTGATACCAAATCCACAGAAAGATCCCATTAAAAAGAAAATTACAGACCAATATACTCATGAAAAATTCTTCAACAAAATCCTTGCTAATGGTATTCAGCAACATATTAAAAAAATAACTCATAAGGACCAAGTTAAATTCTTACCAGGGATACAAGGCAGGCTCAACATCAGAAAAACTATGTCATCAACCACAAAAATAACACACAAGAATCACCTGATTTTGTCAGTTGATGCAGGAAAGGTATTTGACAAAGTCCAACACCCATTCATGCTGAAAACTCTCAGCAAGGTCGGCATAGAAGGCAAATTTCCTCAGTGCAATTACGAGCATCTACAGAAAGCCAACTGTCTACATCATTCTGAATGGAGACTGAAGGAATTACCCTTGAGAACAGGAACTAGAGAATGATGCCCACTCTCGCTACTTCTGTGCAACATTATGCTAGAAGTTCTAGCCAGAGCAGTCAGACAAGACAAAGAAATAGGGGGCATCTGCATGGGCAAAGAAGTAAACATCTCCCTGTTTACAGATGCTATGATTGTATATGCAGAGAATCCTACAGAATCTGTAAGTAAACTACTCGAACTAATAGAAGAGTTCAGCAAAGTATCAGGATATAAGATAAACATAAGTGAAGCAGTAGGATTCCTTTAAACAACAAAGAGGTCATCAAAGAGGAAGTCGCCAAATTAATATCATTTACTATATAGCCTCCAAGAATATGAAATACCTAGAAATAAATCTAAGAAGTAAGGGATCCGTGCAGATAAAATTAAATTACCAGGCCTTACTGCAAGAAACCAAAAAAGACTTATGTAAGTGTAGAAATCTACCTTGCTCATGGATAGGAAGCCATAACATCCTGTAAATGTTTATTTTACTCAAAGTGATCTATATATACAATGCAATCCCAATACAAATTCCAGTGTCATTTTTTAATGACATGGAGAAACAAATCACCTACTTTGTTTGGAAAGGGAGGAAACTGTGGATAAGTAAAGCACTACTGTAGAAGAGGAACACAGTGGGAGGACTCATGCTATCTGACATTAGAACCTATTACACTGCCACAGTAGTCAAAATAGCCTGGTGCTGGTACAAAAAGAGACATGCAGATCAATGGAACAGAGTTGAGACCTCAGAGATGTCAGCATCCTCTTAGGAACAGCTGATATTTGACAAAGGCCCTAAGATTGTAAACTGGTGTAAAAACAGTCTCTTGAACAAATGATACTGGCAAAATTAGATATCCATCTGCAGAAAATTAAAACAAGACCCATATCTTACACCTTACACAAAAACTAACTTGAACTGGATAAAAGACCTAAATATCAAACCTAAAACAATAAAGTTCATACAAGAAAAAGTAAGGTCAACAATGGAAGTTTTAATACAGAACTTAGACAGACTTAAAAATCTGACAAAGCACAATCAACAGAAGAGATAATAGATTAATGGCAACTACTAAAAATCAAACACTTTTGGTCAGCCAAAGACTTCATCAAAAGAATTAAAAGACCATCTACAGAATGAGAAAAAGTATTTGGCAACTACCACCAGACCAACATCTGATCTCCATAATTGACAAGGTTAGTGATAAACAGTGAAACACTAAATAATCCAGTCAGGCAGTGGACAAAGGAGATGAATAGACACTTTACCAAAGAGGACATTCAGGCAGCCAAAAGACACATGAGGAAGTGCTCACGATCATTAGCTATTACCGAAGTCCAAATCAAAGCTGCAGTGAGATACCATCTCACCTCAACAAGGTTGGCCATGATCCAAAAAACACAGAACAACAGATGCTGGAGAAGCTGTGGAGAGATCAGAACTCTTCTGCGGTGCTGATGGGATTGCAAAATGGTACAGTCTCTGTGGAAAGCAATTTGATGCTTCGTTGAAAAGCTGGAAATAGATACACCATTTGATCCACTAATCCCACTGCTTGTAATATATCCTACAGAATCAAAGACAATCACACGAACAGATACATGCACACAGGTTTTGTTGCAGCACAGTCCACAATAGCTAAAACGTGGGATCAACCCAGATGCCCAACAACAGATGAATGTTAGACACACTATGGTATGTATACTCAATAGAACACTATGCAGTGATAAAGAACAAGGGTGATTTTAGGAAGCATCTCATAAACTGGTTTCAACTGGAAGACATTATGCCGAGTGAAGTCAGTCAGTGGCCAAAGGACAAATATTGTATGAGACTCCTACTTTAAGGACTTAAATATAGACTGAGGTACAGAATAAAAACTCTTTAATGACTGCAGTGGTGGGGGAGGAGGGAGAAGGCTGGTCATAGATTAGATACTTAATAAAAATTTGGTTGGGCAAAAGCAGTGACAGCATGCAGTAAAAGGAAGATCAACTTAACTGGACTTCCACATAAACTGAAAATTCTTCTAATCTTAACCTGATAGTACAAGGACAGAGTAGCAGGGGCAGGGGCTAAAGGCCATGCTCTCAGAGGACATTGAAGCCAATTGGCATGACTTGCCTATTGCCAAGAGAGTCTTCTGCACCCCATATTGGTGAGTGGTGTCTGGGATCTTAAAAGCTAGCAAGCTGTCATCTCAGGTACACCAAATGGTTCCAACTCGTCCAGAACAGGTGACCACCAAGAACAGCAAAGATATGAGGCTAAAAGAGCCAAGGAACAGAAAGACCCATGTGAATGGATGACTATCAACATGTGACCAGAAGAACAAGGTGGTGCCTGACCACCACCAATAAGAGCCTTAATGGGGCACACAATGTTGAATCCCAGTGGCAACATGAGAGAAAGAGGGGTGCACCCAAGAATACCACTAGAAGACCACAACTGATGGTCTGGCAGCCTGGGGGTTCCCTTGGGAACATGGCCCTGAGACCTGCTGCTGCCCCTGTCCAGAAGATACTATTGAGGTCTGCTCTTTGGACAGGAATGGATTGGACATGGCAACGCAATGCGACCTTCATAAGTTGCATCTACTTTATGGTTCTATGCGTATATGGGATGCTGTCCTGCGGGCCTCTTACTACAAGGGAGAGATCATGGTAGAGAGGAGGGGACAGGAGATTGTTAAGCAGATACGACGGATATAGAATGAAAAGGAGTGCTCTGTCACTGGGCAAAAAACGGAGAAGGAGTTGCAGATGGGCAGTCATGCAAATTTAATTTGGGTTGTATAATATCACTCAATCAAAATATTATTTTTTTTTTATTTAACATAACTGAGTGAAAATGTACATTCACATGTAAATTTACATGCCCCCCTATATGCAGCTTCCACTGCTCTCCCTGCCTGGTGACTGCACACTATTCCTCTCTGCTCCATACATGTCTCATCCTCCCAACAGTCTCCTTTCCCCTCCTCTCCGTCCACTCCCCTTCCTCCAGCCAGAGGTCAGCAAGATGATATCCTATAGATGTATAGAACCATAAAGTGCTTCCAACATATGGAAGTCCATTCCATTCCTGTCCAAAGAGTGGACCTTTGTTATAATTTATGGGAACGGGCAGCATCAGGGCCGGGGGCCATGCTCTCAGAGGAACCCCAAAACCGCTGGACCATCAATTGAGGTCTTTTAGTGGAGATCTCATGATGCACCTCTTTTTATTCTTGTGTTGCCAGTGAGGCTCCTCTCTGTGAGCTCCGTCATGGCTATCACTGGTGGTGGCCGGGCACCATCCTGTTCTTCCGGTCCCAGGTCGATGTAGGCACCCACTCTTGTGGGTCTCTCTGTCTTCTCGGTTGTCTTTACCGCATGCCATTTTGGCCCTCGGTGAACATCCGTTCCTGCTGAGTTGGGACCATTTGTTGTGTCCTCGGATGGCAGCTTGGCAGCTTTTAAGACCCCAGATGCCACTCACCAATGTGGGGTGCAGAGAGCTCTCTTAGCAAAACGCTAGTTGTGCCAATTGGCCTGGAATTCACCTAAGAGCACAAAATAAAATATTTTTAAAAAGTATTCAAGATCTGTCCTGAAGTAAGATGCTGTAATGATAGGGTAATGTCAATACACCTACAAGGAAGGCCAGTTAATGTGACTATTACTCAAACTTATGCACCAACCACTATCCACTAAGGGCAAAGATGAAAAAAATGAAGATTTCTACCAACTAATGCAGTCTGAAATTGATCAAGCATGTAGTCAGTATACACTGGTAATCACTGACGATTGGAATTCAAAAGTTGAAAACAAAGAAAAGGATGGGTAGTTGGAAAATAAGGCCTTTGTAACAGAAATGATGCTGCTGAAGATTGCACAATAAAATTTTAAAAGACCAATGATGTCTTCATTGCAAATACCTACTGTACACGTCAACCTCAGCAGATAGAATACACAGGAATCGAACTGACTACATCAATGGAAAGAGATGATGCAAAAACTCAGTATCAGTATTCCGAACAAAACCAGATTCCACCTATGACACAGACCATCAATTGCTTGCATGCAAGTTCCAGTTGAAACTGAAGAAAATTAGGGTAAGTGCACGAGAGCCAAAGTCCAACCTTGAGGATATTCTACCAGAGTTGAGGGTCCATCTCAAGGACAGATTTGATGCATTGAACACTAGTGACTGAAGTCCAGATGAGGTATCAAATGACATCAAAGACATTATCCATAAAGAAGGGAGGAGATCATTAAAATCAGAAGGAAAAAAAGAAAAGACCAAATTGGATGTGAGAAAAGACTCTGAAACTTACATTGAGTAGCTAAAGAGAAGAAATGAAGAAGTAAAGGAACTAAACAGACTTCAAAAGGCAGCTTGAGGACACAAAGTAAGGTATTATAATGACATGTGCGAAGACCTGGAAATAGAAAACCCAAAGCGAAGAAAACACTGCATTTTCGACGCTGAAATAACTCAAGAAAAATTTGAAGCCTCAAGTTGCAGTAGCGAAGGACTCTACAGAGACAATATCAAACAACTGAGAAAGCGTCAAGAGAAGGTGGAAGGCATACACAGTCACCATGTGAGAAAGAAGTGGCACAATGTTCAACCATTTGAAGAGGTAGCATATGATCAGGATCCAGTGGTACTGAGGGTAGACATCAAGACTGTAGTCAAGGCACTTATTAAAAAAAAAAACGCCCCAGGAATTCAGATGTTTTAACAAATGGACGCAGCTCTTGAAGTGTTTTCTTCTACGCCAAGACGTTTGGAGGACAAGTACCTGGCCAACCAACTAGAAGCTATCCTTATTTATGCCTATTCCCGAGAAAGGTTGTCCAAGTGAATGCTGATATTATTGAACAATGTCATTAATACCATATGCAAGTAAAATCTTGCTAGAAATCATTCAAAACAGATTGCAGTAGTATATTAACAGAGAACTTCCAGAAATTCAGGACAGATTCAGAAGACGACATGGCACCAGGGGTATCATTGTTGATGTCTGATGGATCTTGTTTGAAAACAGAGAATACTGGAAGGATGTTTACCTGTGTCTCATAGACTGTGCAAAAGCATTACACTATGTGGATCATAACAAATTAAGGATAACATTGTGGAGACTGCCAATTCCAGAAAACTTAATTGTGCTCATGAGAAACCTATATATAGATCAAGATGCAGTTGGGCAAACAGAATAAGGGGACACTGCATGGTTTAAACTCAAGAAAGGTGTGCTTCAGGGTTGTAACCTTTCACTATACCATTTCAAGCAAATAATCCGAGCACCTGAACTGTATGAACAAGAATGAGATGTCAGATGGTCGGTGATGGTCAGTGAAAAAAAAGAAGACCCTCAGTGGGATGGTTTGACACAGTGGCTACAGCAATGGGCTTAGGCATAAAAATGATTGTGGGCATGATGCAGGACTACGCAGTTTCATTCTGTTGTGCTTAGGGTCACTGTGAGTCACAACCAGCTTGAAGCACCTCACAACAACAGCATTCTGTTGTGTGAATATACTTTGTTTATCTGTTCGAGAGCACCTAGGTTGTTTCCATCTTTTTGCTTTTGTGCATACTGCTGCCATGAACATGGTTGTGTGTGTGTGTGTGTGTATGTACACACATATATATGTATATGTGTGTACATATATGTATGTGTGTGTGTATATATATATATATTTGTGTGACAGCTGTCATTACTATAGGGTATATTCCAAGGAGTTGGATTGCTGGATTGTATAGTACTTTTATTTGTAGCCTTTTAAGGGAGCACCAGATTGATTTCCTAAATGATTCTGCCATTATGCATTCCCACCAGTAGTGTTTACGAGTAAGCGTTGCAGATCCTCCACAACCTCTCTAACAGTTATTATTTTCTGTTTCGGGGATTAATGCTAGCCTATTTGGGGAGAGATGGTATCTTATTGTACTTTTGATTTGTGTTTCTCTAATGGGCAATGATTGTGAACATTTCCTCATGGATCTGTTAGCCACCTGAATATGATCTTTGGTACAGTGCCTGTTCATATCCTTTGCACATTTTTAATTTGGCTATTTGCCTTTTTTTCTTTTTTATTATGATTAAGTGAAAGAATACAATCCAAATCAATTTTCCACTCCTGCCTATCTACAGCTCCATCTGCTCTCTTACTCTGTCTGTAATAGCACACTCCTCCTTTTGACTCTTCTAGTATCCTCTTAATGAACCACTGTCCCTTCCTCTTCACTCTCAGCTTTACCATCTAGAAAGAAACCAGTAGGGTAGCTTGCTATAAAGATATAAAGCCATAAAGTACACACACCACATGCTTACGGTGTCCCTGAGTCCAGTCCAGTCTTGTCTGAAGGATTGACCTCAGTTCTGGTTTCAGGTCAGGGCCACCAGCAAGTCGAGGGGCCATGTTCCGAGTGGACCCTCCAGGTTGTTAGACCATCATTTCTGGTCTTTTAGCAGAGTTCTTGAACTGTACACCTGTTTTTCTCATCTTGCATCAGGGACTCTACATTGTGTCTCCCAATCACGACTGCCTTTAGTGGTGGCTGGGCACCATCTGGTTCTTCTAGTCTCATGCTGAATCAGTCTACTGTTTGTATAGGTTCTTCTCTCTCTTGATCTCTTTTTCCCTTGTGTCTTTGTTGTCTGTCATCATCTGTTCTACATGGGTTGGAACCATTTGGTGTACTTCAGATGGCAACTTGCTAGCTTTTAAGACCCTAGATGCCACTCACCGATACAGGTGTAAAAAACTCAGCAAAAGGCTAGTTACTGCAATTGACTCCATGTCCCCTGTAAACATGGACGCCAGACCCCTATTCCTGCTACTGTATCCTTTGAAATTTTGGATTGAGTTTAAAAGACCCTTCAGTTTATGGTATAGTCCATTTCTGCTGATCTGCCCTCTACTGAAAGTTATCACTCTCTTTGGATAACCAAATCCCTTTCAACTAATATATGAACATTCCTCTCCTTCCCTCTCCACCCTTGTAGCCGTCCAAGTCTTTTCTTCTCTATGTAAGTCCATCTTTAAGTCCTTATAGCAGAGGTCTCATACAACACTTGTCCTTTTCACTCAGCATAATGTCTTCTAGTGGAAACCAGGTTATGAGATGCTTCCTAAGATCATCATTGTTCTCTGTTGTCACATAGTGTTCTCTTGAGTATATGTACCATAGTTTGTTTATCCATTCATCTGTTGATAGGTACCTAGGTTGATTCCATCTTTTTGCTGTTGTGAACTGTGCTGCAATAAACATTCATTTATATGTGTCTTTTTGTGTGATCTCCTTTATTTCTGTTGGATATATTCCTAGCAGTGGATTGCTGGATCATATGCTATTTATATTTCTAGCTTTCTAAGAAAGCACCAAGTTGCTTTCCAAAGAGTTGGTACAATTTTGCATTCCCACCAGCGGTATAGGAGAGTTACACTCTCTCCACAGGCTCTCCAGCATTTCTTATTTTCTGTTTTTTGGATTATTGGCAACCTTGTTGGAATGCGATGGTATTTCATTGTAGTTTTGATTTGGATTTGTGTAATAGGTAATGATTGTGACCATTTCCTCATGTCTTTTATAGCTGCCTGGATGTCTTCTTTGGTGAACTGTGTTTCCATCTCTTTTGCCCATTGTTTAATTGGGTTATTTACCTTTTTCTTGTTGCTGTTTTGCGGTACCTTATAGATGATGGAAAAAGACGTCTATCCAATACATAGTTGCCAGATATTTTTTCCCTCTTCTTTAGGTAGTTTTTTGACTCTCTTGATCAAGTCTTTGGATGAGCATAAATGTTTGATTTTTAGTAGGTCCCGTTTATTTATCTTCTCTTCTGTTTGTGCATTGTTGGTCAGATTTTATAGTCTGTGTAAGAAGTGTATTAAAACTTCCATTTTTGCTCCTATTTTTCCTTACAAGGTCTTTGTCTTTTTAGGTTTGATATTTAGGTCTTTGATCTATCTTGAGCTAGTTTTTGTGTAAGGTGTGAGATATGGATCTTGTTTCAGTTTTTTGCAGATGGATATCTAACTTTGCTAATCCCTCTTGTTCAAGAGACTGTTTTTACCCTAGTTTACAGTCTTAGGGGCCTTGTCAAATATCAGCTGTTCCTAAGAGGATAGTGGCATCTCTGGGGTCTCAACTCTGTTCCGTTGATCTATATGTCTAGTTTCGTGCCAGTACCAGGTTGTTTTGACTATCATGGCAGTGTAGTAGGTTCTAAGGTTAGATAGTGTGAGTCCTCCCACTGTGTTCCTCTTCTTCAGTAGTGCTTTGCTTATCCACAGTTTCCTCCCTTTCCAAACAAAGTAGGTGATTTGTTTCTCCATGTCATTAAAAAATGACACTGGAATTTGTATTGGGATGTCATTGTATATGTAGATCACTCTGAGTAAAATAAATGTTTTCACAATACTAAGTCTTCCTATTTATGAGCAAGGTAGATTTCTCCACTTATGTATGTCTCTTGGTTTCTTGCAGTGAGGCCTTGTAATTTTATCTGTGTGGTTCTCTTACTTCTGTTTAAATTTATTTCTAAGTATTTTATCTTCATGGAAGTTATAGTAAATGATACTGATTTGGTGATTTCTCTTTGGTAATCTCTGTTGGCACAGAGGAATCCTACTGATTTGCTCATTTTTATCTTATATCCTGATACTTTGGTGAACTCTTCTGTTAGTTCCAGTAGTTTATTTGTAGATATTTTTGGGTTCTCTGAGTATATGATCATATCATCTGCAAATAGGGAGATTTTTAATTCTTTACTGATGCATATGCCCTCTATTTCTTTGTCTTGTCTGATTTCGCTGGCCAGAACCTCTAGCACAATATTGAATAAAAGTAGTAAGAATGGGCATCTTTGTCTAGTTTCTGTTCTCGGGGAATTCTTTCTTTTTCTGTCCATTCAGGCTGAGGCTGGTGGTTGGCTTTGCATAGATGTCCCTTATTGCATTGAAGAATTTGTCTTCTATTCCTATTCTGCTGAGAATTTTTAACATGAATGAGTACTAGACTTTATCAGATGCCTTTTCTGCATCAACTAACAAAATTAGGTGATTCTTGTCCTTTGTGTTATTTATGTGGTTGATCGCATTAATTATTTTTCTAGTGTTGAACCAGCCCTGTATCCCTGGTGTGAGTCCAAGTTGGTCATGATGAATTATTTTTTTGGTATTTTGTTGAATTCTGTTAACTGGGATTTTGTTGAAGTCTTTTGCTTCTACGTTTATGAATATATTGGTCTGTGATTTTCTTTTTTGTGAAATCTTTCCCTGGCTTGGTGTCAGAGTTATGCTGGTGTCCTAGAATGAATTTGGGGATATTCTGTCCTTTGCTGTGTTGTGAAATAGGCTTAGTAGTACTATCATTAACGTCTCACTAAAAGTTGGGCAGAAACCCTGATGGCATAGTGGTTAAGTGCTATGGCTACTAACCAAAATGTCGGTAGTTCAAATCCACCAAGTGCTCCTTGGAAACTATGGGGCAGTTCTTCTCTGATCTACAGGGTTGCTATGAGTCAGCATCACCTCAGCAGCATTGGGGGTTTAAAATTTTGGTAAAATTCTCTGGCGAAGCCTTCTGGCACAGGACTTTTTTTGCTTGGTAGTTTTTTGATTACTTTTTCAGTCTCTTTGGTGGTGGGTTTATTAAGTTATTCTACTTCTCCTTGTGATAATTTTGGTAGTTGATATGAATCTAGATATTTGTCCATTTCCTCTATGGTTTCAAGTCTGTTAGAATACAGTTTTTCATAGTATTCTGTTATGATGCTTCTAATTTAGCTTGAGTCTGTTGTAACATCTCCCATCTCATTCCTTATAAGGGTTATTTGTTACCTGTCCTGTTTTTCTTTTGTGAGTTTAGCCAATGGTTTCTCAATTTTGATGATCTTTTCAAAACAGATCTTTTGGTTTTGTAAATTCTTTCTGTTGTTTTTCTATTCTCTAATTTGTTTAGCTCTGCCATAATTTTTTTAAATCTGTTTTCTTATGGTGCCCGAGGGATTCCTTTATTTTTCTCTTTCTACTGGTTCAAGTTTAGGGTCAATTCTTTGGTTTGGGCCCTTTCTTCTTTCTGATGTGTGCATTTATAGAGATAAATTGACCTCTCAGAACTAGTTTTGCTGTATCCCATAGGTTCTGGTCGGATGTGTTTTTGATTCCGTGAGTTTCTGTGTTGCATCTTTGGTTTCCTCTATGACCTCTGAATTTTGGGGCAAGATGTTGTTCAGTTTTCATGACTTCAGATTTCTACCCATGTTTTTTCTGCTATTAATTTCAATTTTTATGACTTTGTGATCTGAGAACGTGTTTTGTAGTAGTTGTTTAGATTTGTTGAGAGTTGCTTTATGACCGAATACATGGTCTATTCTGTTGCATGTGCATTGGAGAAGAAGGTGTACTTACCTGTTGTTGGATAAAAAGTTCTGTTTATGTCGATGACATCTAGTTGGTTCATTGTTGCAATCAGATCTTCTGTGTCTTTACTGAGCTTTTTTCTGGATGGTCTGTCCATTACTGCAAGTGGATTGTTGAAGTCTCCTACTATTATTTTGGAGTGATCTAATTTCATTTTTCATTGTCATTGTTTGTTCAACATATTTAGGTGCTCTGATGTTAGGTGCATAAATATTTAATACTGTTATGTCTTGCTTATGTATTGAACCTTTAAGTAATAAATAGTGACTATGCTTGTCTATGATGGTGGATTTTACATTAAAATCTATTTTATCTTAGATTAGTATCACCACTCCTGCTTTTCTTTGTATGTTGTTAGCTTGGTATGTAATTTTTGATCCTTTGATTTTCAATTTGTTCATGTCTTTTAGTCTAAGGTATGTTTCTTGTAACCAGCATATAGAAGGATACTGTTAGTCTGCCTCTATGTTGAAGCATTCAGTCTATTTACATTTAGTTTAATTATTGATAGGTATATGTCCAGTGCTTTTTGGTTCCTTTATTTTTGTGTTGACATTTTCTTTTTTCCACTTAATATTCTCTTCTGGGTCTTTCTTCTTCATGGATTTTCTTTTCATCCTTTTCAGTGTAGGTTTTTTGTGTGTTTAGAGTCATGTATTATGTTACTTGTTTTGATATATAGTATTGTTAGTTTGCTTCGTGGCTACCTCATTATTCTCCCTTGATGTTTTAAGTTTAATCCAGTCTTTAACTTCTCTTTATCTCCTTAACTTCCTCTCCATCTGAAAGGGTTATAACTAATATATCCCTCTTTATATTGTGATGATGTCATAGTTTACATGTTAAGATTTGTTTCCTTACTGTTAATATTTTAGCTTTGCTTGAGCTTCTTGACTTCTGTAACTGAATTATACTCTGAATGCTGTGTCCCACGTTGTATCCTTCAGTATACCTCTGATTTTATTCACTTTCTAATGAAAGAGCTTCTTTCAGTATTTCTTGTGGTTTGGGTTTGGTTTCTGCAAAGTCTCTAGGCTTCTGTTTATCTGAGAATGTCGTAATTTTACTGTCATATTTGAGAGGCAGTTTTGTAGGACATATAATTCTTGATTGGAAGTTTTTCTACTTCATGGCTTTATATGAGCCATCTCACTGCCTTCTTGCCAAATGGTTTCTGCCAAGAAGTCAGAAGACAGCCTACAGTGCTTCCCTATATACATTAGCTTTTATTTAAGCATGACTGCCTTTACAAGCCTCTTCTTATGTTTCATTTTATTAAGCTTAGTTGTAGCACATCTTGGTGTCTTTCTTTTGGGGTATGCCTTTTGTGGAGTTTAATAAGCATCTTGAGTACCTATCTTCTTTCATGATGTCAGTGAAGTTTTCTGTCAGCAACTCTTCAATAATGCTCTCTGTCTTTACTGCTATCCCTCTCTGTTCAGGATCTCCATTTATTCATAGATTGTTCTTCCTTATAGAGTCCCACATGTTTCTTAATACATCTTCATTTTTCTTCACTCTGCTATGTGATTGATCCTCATAAGTGCAGATGTCAGTTGCTTTACCTTCTCTTTCACTAATTCTGCATTTTATTTCTTCATTCTTGTTCTTTTGGCTTTGCGTTGAGTTGTCTCTCTGTAATTTTATTATTGATCTCCTGAATTTCGGATCATTGATGTTCTAGCAGTTCAGATACCTTATTAATCTTTCCTTTTGTTCTGCTGCACTTGGTTTAATATCTGGAAGAGCTTTATACATAATTCTTTTGTAGTCTACCTTCAATAATTTTAGGAAGGCTTCTTCATGTGGGAAGTTTTTCTATTGTATGTTTTGGGAGTGTTCCAGAGCCATGGTGCTCTGCTTCTTTAAATGGTTAGATATTGATTGTCATCTTTGTGCCATCAAAAATGTGTTCAACATCTCTGGTGTTAATGCCAGCAGCAACTGTGGCAGAGCTCTAAGAAGGGGGTGAGCATTGGCACTACTAGACTTGGCTGCCAGCTGCCACTGCATTCTCTAGGTGCAGCTGGGTTATGTACAGCTTCTCTGGTTAGAGAGATACTGTCCAGCCCTGCAGTGTTGTGCAACTTGGTGGCTGGCCCCAGTGGTTGTGACCCTCCCCTCCTGGCTGATGAAGATGGTGACACTCCAGAGTCACACCAGCAGACACTGTGGCATAGCTCAGAAAAAGGAGGAGAGAAGGGCGCCACTACACTCAGCTGCCAGTCACCACTGCATTCTCTAGATACTCTTATCTTAAAAATGGCTTTTCTACTGACAGAGGCATTATCTGGCAGCAGCTGGTAGCAACCAGGCCCTCAGTGGTGGCAGGCCCCACCTTCTTGCAGACAAAAATGATACTGTACTTATGGAGTTTTTCAGGGGCCATCAGCACATGCTGTGACATGACTCAGTGAAGGGAGGTGGAAATGGTGCCACCACACTTAGCCGCGAGCCAACACTGCGTTCTCTAGATGCAGTTTTCTTGAGAACTGCTTTTCTGCTAAGAGAAGCACTATCCATCAACAGCCAGTACCAGCCAGGCCCTGAGGGATATCAGCGCCACCTCCTTGCTGACGATGATGGTGACCTACTTATGGAGTCTCTCAGAGGCTGTATCTGCAGGTACTGTGAGGTGGCTCAGTAAAGGGAAGGGCAAGGTCAACAACACACTTGGCCACTAGCTGCCACTACATTCTGTAGATATGGCTGTCTTTAAAACAGTTTTCCTTCTGGGAAAAGTACTGTCCTGACAGTCACTCTTGCTCAGCATGTAGCCAGCACCCCAGCCAGGCCCTCAGGTTTGGCAGACTCTGCCTTTCAGCTGACTAAGATGGCATCCTGCCTGAGCTACCTCTCGTGTACTGAGCCAGCAGTATCTGGCACAGCTCAGAGAAGAGAAGGGGGAGGGACATTGTCACCCTCGGTCACCCACCACTGCTGAGTTCTCTAGATGTCACTGTCCCAAGCACAGCCCCTCTGCTGGGATAGATGCTGTTTACTTAGGCACTGCAGCTCAGCATGACAGCCAGCCCCTGCCAGGCTCTCAGGCTTGGTAGTCCCAGTCTCCTGGTTAACAAAGGAAGTACCCATACCTGTAAGCTGCTCAGCTACTGCACCAGCAGAATCAGGACTTTCTGCACTGTTGTCTGAACTCCAATAAAGGTAGTTTTCCCCTTCCTGTCACCCACTCTGATCTTGCAACCTTATGCCTGATCTGGGAGCTCCTAAAATGTCCACTCTGCTCCATTCAGTTGTTTTTCTAGGGCTTGTTCTCAGAGGGAATTGAAGACATGTTTGACTAGCATGCATTCTTGACCCCACCTCTGGGTCTTTTTGATGCTGAAGTTTTGCAGTGTCCTGTAGATTTTAGAGATTGGACACCAATCAGATTTATTGTACCCCCAATTTTTTTGCAGTCTGTAGGTTGTCCTCTTAATCTTGGTGAAGTATTTGGACGAATGTAAGTGTTTGATTTTTAGGAGCCCCAGTTACCTAGTTTTTCTTCTTATGTTTGTGCATTATTAGTAATGCTTTGTATTCTGTTTATGCCGTGTACTAGGGCTCCTAGCATTGTCCGTATTTTTTCTACCATGATCTTTATCATTTTGTTTTTGACATTTAGGTCTTTGATGTATTTTGAGTTAGATTTTGTGCATGATGTAAGATGGGGTCTTGTAGAGGTGGCTCTCTGATTGTACCACCACTATTTGTTAAAGTGTCTTTGCCCCAATTAAGTGACTTGAGGCGTTTGTCAAGTATAAGCTGCTCATAGGCGGATGATTGTACATTCTCAGTTCTGTTACATTGTTTTGTCTGTCTGTTGTTTTACTAGTATCATGCTGTTTTTACTACAGTGGCAATATAATAGGTTTTAAAGTCATGTACTATGAGGCCTTCCACTTTATTTTTCTTCAGAAATGCTTTACTTATCCGGGGCCTCTTCCTTGTCCTTGTAATTTTGGTAATGTGTTTTTCAAGCACATCAAAAAGTGTTATTGAAATTTGGTTTGCAATTGCATTTTATCTACAGATCGCATTGGTTAGAATAGGCATTTTTACAACATTGAGTCTTCTTATCCATGAACAAGGTATATATCTCCGTTTACATAGGTCACCATGAGTCAGATCTGACTTGACAGCACTTGGCTGGCTGGCTGGCTATGTAGGTCTGTTTCAATAGTGTCTTATATTATCTAGTGTCTTTTCTTTATATAGGTCTTTAACCTCTGGATAGATTTATTCCTAAGCATTTTATCTTCTTGGTTAGCATTTATAAATGGCATTGATCACCTCTTTGTTGGTGTAACAGAATCCAACTTATTTTTGTATGTTTATGTTGTATCTTGATAATATGCTGAACGCTTCTGTTATTTCCAGTAGGTTTTTGTTTGTTTGTTTGTTTGCTTGTTTTTTGATTCTAGTATTTTCTGTGTGTTAGGTATATATCTGCAAATAGAGATACTTTTACTTCTTCTTTACCAATTTGGATGCCCTATATTTCTTTTCCTAGCCTAATTGCTTTGGGTATAACCTCTAGAACTGTACTGAATAAAAGTTGTGACAAAGGGCATCATTGTTTGGTTCTTGTTTTCAAGGAAAATGCTCTCAGACCCTCTCCATTTATCATGATGTTGGCTGTTGGCTATTGCCTTTGCATAGATGCCCCTTAATTATGTGGAGGATATCCCTTTTATGCCTGTTATGCTGAGATTTTTTTTTTAACGTGAATAGGTGTTGGACTTTGTCATGTGGCTTTTTTACATGATTTAATAAAATCATGTGGTTCCTGTCTTTTGTTGTATTTACGAAGTCTGACAATAAAGTTTGTGAACTTATCCCAGAAAAAGTGCTACATACTTCATTGCTGAATATTACTATGGTCACCTCCAAAGTACTCTCCCTCGAAAAATGCACAAACACAGTGCCTAGTCTACCCTTCAAAGCAGTTTTCATCTCTTTTTCTATAATGGCCGTCAGAACTGTCATTGTATCACCCTTGGTGTCCTGAATGTTATCGAAATATTTTCCCTTCAATATTGCCTTTATTTTTGAACAAAGAAAAAGTCATTTGGAGGCAGATCATGTGAGTAGGTACAGTGTGCCGATACAGTTATTTGTTTAGTGGCTAAACACTCCCTCACAGATGACTGGACAATTAAGTTAAAAAACTGGCCATCCTGCCGCCATGCTCAATGGCCATTCCAGAAAGAATTCTAAAATTGCTATTTTTAAGGATGGACTAGGCACTATTATTAGTGCATAGCTTCCCACGGGGAGTACTTCAGCGATGACCCTTGTGATATTCAGCAATAAGGAGTGTAGCAGTTTGAACAATTATATTCACAGGCATAATTGTCAGACCTCACGTATGATGAATTTCATTGATTATTTATCCTTGAATACCTGGTATGGATCCGACTTGGTCACAGTCATCATTTTTTTGATATGTTGTGAATTCTATTTCTTAAAATTTTGTTGAAGAGCTTGCTTTTGTAGTTTCTTTACCTGTTTTTGTATCAGGATTGTGCTGGCTTCATAGAATGAGTTTGGGGGTATTCTGTCCATTCCTGTGCTGTATAGTATCTTTGGTAATAGTGGTGTTAACTGTTTTCTGAAAGTGTAGTAGAATTTGCCAGTGATGTCATTAGGGCCAGGGTCTTTTTTGTAGGGGGTGGTGTTTTCATTACCTTTTCAATTTCTCCTTTTCTTATGCATTTATTTAGTTATTCTACTTCTGTTTGTGTTAATTTAGGTAGGTAATATGTTTCTATAAATTTGTCCATTTCCTCTAGGTCTTCAAATTTGTTAAAGTGTACAAGTTTTTATAGTATTCTGTTTTGATTTTTTGTTGTTGTTCTTGTTCTCCCATTGGATCTATTGCAGTATCACACATCTGATTTCTTATTTGGGTTATTTGCTTCCTCTTCTATTTTTATTTTGTCAGTTTGGCAGGTGGTTTATCAGTTTTGTTGGTGTTCCCAAAATTGGGCTTTTGGTTTGGTTAACTCTTTCAATTGTTTTCCCATTCTCTATTCCATTTAATTCTACTCTGATTTTTATTATTTGCTTTCTTCTGGTAGCTGAGGGTTTGTTTTTGGTGCTCTCTTTCTACTTGTTTGATTTGTAGAGTTAATTCTTTGACTTGGGCTGTTGTTTTTCAATATATGCATTTATTGAAATAAATTGACTTCTGGGCATTGCCTTTGCTATGTCCCAAAGGTTCTGATAGGATGGGTTTTCATAACACCCTTAATTTCTTCTAAAACACAGTTGTATTTTGAGCAAGGTGTTGTTAAGTTTCCATATGTTTTTCCCCCCACCTTGGTTTGTCTGTTATTGATATCTATTTTTATGGCTTTGTGGTCTGAAGAACAGATTCTTCATAGTATTTCAATACTTTGGATTTTATTAAGGCTTGCTTTATGACCTGCTGTGTGGCCTAATATGTAGAGAATTTTCCATGTGTGTTGGAAAAGAAAATATACTTGGCTGCTGTTGGATGGAATACTCTGAATACTGCCGTGAGGTCAAGTTGTTTGATTGTGTTACTTAGATCTTTGTTTTTGGATGTTCCATCCTTCACCAAAATTTGTGTGTCAATGCTTCCACTGTTATCGTGGAGGTATCTATTTCTCTTTTTAATACTGTTAGAGTTTGTTTTATGTATTTAGGAGCCCTGTCATTACATGTGTAAATAATCGAAAATGGTTATGTCCTCCTGGTGAATTGATCTTTTAATAATTTTATTGTCTCATAAATATCTGTTGTGGTGGATACTACTTTAAAGTTTCTTTTGTCAGAAGTTAATATTGCCACTCCTGCTCTTTTTGATAATTTGCGTGATTTTTTTTCCATTCTTTGAGGTTTAGTTTGTTTGTGTCTATAAGTCTAATGTAATTCTTGTAAGCAGCATTTGGATAGATTGTGCTTTTTCATCCTTTCTGCCATTCTCTGTTTTTTTATTTAATCCATTTACATTCAGTGTATTTCTAAGTATCAGTTTAATATCATCTTGATACCTTTCTTGTGCTTTGTTGAAAGTTTCTTTGTTGTACTTGATTTTCTGTGTCACTTTTAGTATCTTTTCATGTTTTTTCATTGTTGTTTTGTATCTGTTGAGTCTTTATATATTTCCTTTTTTGTTCTTTTTTTTTTTCATGCTTAGAATTGTTAGTTTCCTTTGTGGTTACCTTAATATTTAGCCCTGTTTTTCTAAGTTTAAACTGATGTTTTATTTGTTTATATCAACTTGAGATGTTTTCCATGTTAAAAATCTTTGGCTACATTTTCTATTCCATCTTTTTTGTTAAAATGTTGTCATCTTTTGCATAATGACATGTTTCTCTACTTTCACGTTTATTTATTTTTGTGATTTCCCTATCTAGATTGATAAGTGCTTTTTCTGTCCTGTGTTCTAGTCTTTAGTCCTTATGTCATGTTATTGATTTCCGAACTAAAGGGCTCCCTTTAATGTTTGTTATAATTTTGTTTGGGTTTTTCAAAAAGTGTCCAAACTTATTTCTATCTGGAAATGTCATAATTTCACAAACATATTTGACAGATGTTTTCTTGTGTATATACTTCTTAGGTGATAGGGTTTTTGTTTGTTTGTTTGTTTGTTTCCCTTACAGCTTTGTATGTATCATCCCATTGCCCTCCCAGTTACAAGATGTGTGCTGAATAGTCTTACTGACTTATTCTTACTGACTCTTCTTTCTAGTCATTCAAGTGACTGGAAGATTTTCCTTTTGATGGAGTCTCACCTAATTCTTACAGTTTTTCTACTTTTTTTAACCTTTTATCTGCTTTTTGTCAACTGTGTTGTTGTCAAGTGCTTTATCTTCAGTCTCACTAATTCTGACTTCCATTTCCTTAGTTCTACTCATATGAGTTTATGTTGCATTTTGTAATCCTGAAATTTTATAGTTTATCTTCTGGATTTCTATTTACTGTCTTTTTGTGGCTTCTTAAAGTCTATTAAATTTGTCATTATGCTCTTCTTAAGATCCTCTATGCTTTCACTGTGCGCTTCTCACCTCGTTCTGTGTTTTGCTTGATCTCTTAAAGACATCTGTGTATTAATGTTTTGTATTCTGCCTTCAATAATGCCAGGAAGTTTTCTTTATCTAGATGTCTTGATTATTTGTCTTGGAAGCTTGCTGAAGCCGTCTTAGTCTGTCTCCTTATGTGACTTTTATATTGACTGCTGTGTCCGAGCCATCAATAAGTCACTGTATTTATTTATCTTATGGTTGCTTCCTGTGTCCTATCTTCTTGTTTTGTTTTGTTTTGATATACCCAAATAGGCTGGTCTTGTCAGCCAGTTTGATTCCTGGTGCCTTTGAATCCCTAATGTCTTGTTACCAGGTACTTAGAGCTCTGACTAGATATGTGAGCCTCAGAGTCCATTTACTTTTCGTGTATGGGTTTAGCTTATGTATTTGGGTTGTCAGTCAACAAGTATATGGTGTAGGGCCTTACCTCCTGTCCTAAATGATCAGGAGACATTGGAGTAGGTACAGGTATCCAGCTGCAATAGTAGGTCACTTGTAGAGCAAAGCAGGGGAGTGACAGCTGCCTCTGAATGCCTGAGAGGAAAGTGTCTCCCTGTTCCCTTGAATCTGTAGGTGGGTGGGTTTTGCAGCAGCATTGTAGGTACCCAGTACTGTTGGCTGCAAGGACTGGGAGGCACCACTTGTTCTTGGACGCTTGTCACAGGTGGCTAGTTGGTGTGGTTCAAGCCACCAGTCTTTAGTTTCTTTCTGGGGTGGATGTTTAATAGGCAATGCAGTGTCAAATGTCATAATCCTCCATTCTCACCGTATTACTGATAACAGTGAAATTAAGTTTCAGGAATTTACCTTGTTGTATTATGCTACACTGTTGGCTATGCGGGGGTAAGAGGCCTTCAAAGTCAGTGGACCCCTTATGTGTGTGGATGGAACTGTTTTTGTCCTGAGTTCCCAGCTTAGGGGAGCAGGCAGATATTTTTTTTTTACCCTTGTTTCTTACTTTGTTCTGTCTCCAAGCCCAAGAGGATGGATCTGTGTGCATAAGAGGTCCTGCTTCTGGCTCAGAGGCTGCATCAGTCTCTGAAACTGATTAGGACCCAGTACAGAACGGGAGGAGGACAGATAGGTCAATGGGGGACAGGGTTATCCCAAAGGAGCGATTTTGATCTGGGTGATAATTTGCTTATCTTTTGGTAATCCAGTGCCGCTTTTCACTGATTTTGGAGGCATTAGTGCATTTTCCTCCATATGGCCCCACTTTATGTGGAAAACGTTTCCCAAATATCGTTGCTTGTCTCACTGTGCTCATGTCAGCGAATCTGAACTAGAGAGTGTTGGTTCCTGCTGAGACAGATGTGGCAGCTCCTTGTTGCTTCTGAAGCATCTCTCCTTCCAACTGCTCCTCAGTCTGATTTCTCAACTTGGCCTTTGACATTCAAGGCTCCTAGAATGCCACATATAATCCAGTCATTTGTTTCTTAAGGTCTTTGTTGTAAGAGGGAACATAGGAAGTTTCTGACTACTTTTGTCCTACAAGAGGTAAGAGGCCTTGCTGCATACCTCACTGCTGAATATCGCTGTGGTCACTTTAGAAATTCTCCCTTTGGGAAGCTATACACTAACACCAGCACCTAGTCCACACTTAAAAGTACTTTCTCTAGAATGAGTTTGTGAACTTAATTGTCAGACCTTGTCTGGCAGCAACTCAGATGGACATTCCAGAAAAGGAGTTCCAAAACTGCTTTGAAGGGTGGACTGGGCTCTGGCATTGGTGCACAGCTTCCCAAGGGGAGTCCTTTGAAGGTGACTGTAGTGATATTCAGAAACGAGGTATATAGCACTTCTTCTAATATGCGTCACAAACTTAATTGTCTGACCTCGTATGTAAAAATATCCACAGCCTAACTGTTATGTGTGGGAGTATACTCCTATATACAATCTTTCCTTATGCAGCACACATGTCTGCCTGTGTATAAGTTTGTAAGTCATTTGTTTTTGCTGTTGTTGAAGTGTTATATATGCTACAGTATTTCCTGTGGTTCCCTCCACTGTTTTTCTTTGTCTTTCTGTAAGTGTCTTCCTTTGCCTTGGTCAAGTTGTGCTGACTTCCCCTGTATTGTATATTGTCTTTACCTTCAGGTGGCAAATTAACTTGGCAGATGAACTTTCACCTAAAATACAATATTAAAACAAATTAGACAAATAGTCCATGATTCCTACAAAAATAAAAGGGATTAAAAGATGTCTAGATAGGGATTTCCCTTTCCTACCCCTCTCCTCCACTGTAACTGTGAAAGGTTGTTTCTTTCTGTGTATAAGGCTTTTCATCAGTTTTTACAGTAATGGTCTCATACAGTATATGTCATTTTGTGATTGACTGTTTCATTCATTCAGCATAATATCCTCCGAATTCATCCATGTGATGAGATGTTTTACAGATTCACCTTTATTTTTCATCACTGTATAGTATTCCATAGTGTGTATGTACCATAATCTGTTTTTCTGTTCATCTATTGATAAGTGCTTAGTTTGTTTCCATCTTTTTGCTATTGTGAATGATACTGCAGTGAACATGTATGTGCATATGTCTGTTCATGTGACAGCCTTTGTTTCTCTAGCATATTTTTATAGGAGTAGGATGGCTGGCTCATGATATTTCTCCTTCTGCCTTTTTAAGAAAGTGTCATATCATTTTCCATAGTAGTTATGCCGTTTTCTATTTCCACCAGCATTTGTTCCTTTCTGAATCTTTGATCAGTGCTGTTCTTACAGTGGTGAGTTGGTGTGTCTTTGTGGTTTCAATTTGTATCTCGTAATGACTAATGAATGATTGTGAACATCCGTTTATTTTTTATAGGAATCATGGACTACTTGTTTAATTTTATTTCAGTATTCTGCTTTCAGTGAGAGTTTACTTTCCAAGTTAATTTTCCATATGAAACCGTTTACACACACTGCTGTGCAACTCAAACTGCTCTCCCAACTCTGAGACAGCACACTCCTCCTTTCCATCTTGTACTTCCCATATCCATTCAGCCAACTCCTGTCCCCTTCCACCTTCTCATCTTACCTCTGGACTGCTCAGACAGTCTCGTATATCTATTTAAACCAATAAGCACACTCTGTGCCAGCATCAATCTATATTTGGTCTTTGTCTGAAGAGTTGGCTTCAGTACTGAGTTCAGCTGTGGGCTAACAGAGTCTGGTGGTCATGTCCTCATGCGATCTTCTAGTCCTAATGGATCATCAAGTGTGGTCTTCTAATAGAATTCTTAGTTCGGCACACACATTTTTCTCCCACTATATCAGGGACTTTATGTTCTGTTCCCTGTAATTAGTGGTCATTAGTGGTGGCTAGGCACCATCTAATTATTCTGGTCTCATGTTGGTGTGGTTTGTGGATCAAAGGGCACCTTTTGTCTCCTGGGCTGATATTTTGCTCATGTCTTTGATGTCCTTCATTCTCCTCTACTCCGATTGGATTAGGACCAGTTGATGCTACTTACATGGCCCCTTGCTAGCTTTTAAGACCCCAGACACCACTCACCAAAGTGAGATGTAGAATTTTTCTTACAAAAATTAGTTATGCCAGTTAACCTAGATGTCCCCTAAAATCATAGTCCCTAGACCTTGCCTTTGCTACTCTGTCCTTCAAAACTTTGGGTTGCATTCAGGAAACCTCTTAGCTTCTGGTATACTCCAGTTGTGCTAATGTCCTTTCTATTGCATGCTGTCACTCCCTTCACATAACCCAATTCCTATCTACTATCTAATCTATTTATAACCCCCTCCTTCCATCCTCACTCTTATAACCATCAAAGATTTTCTTCTGTGCTTAAACCTTTTCTTAAGTCCTTATAATACTGGTCTCAAACAATATTTGTCCTTTTGCATCAGACTAATTTCACTCAGCATGTCTTCCACATGACTCCATGTTATAGTTCCTAAGATCATCTTTGTTCTTTATCATTGCATAGTATTCCTTTGTGTGAATATATCGTAGTTTGTTTATCCATTCATCTATTGATGGGCAGTTAGGTTGATTCCATCTTTTTACTGTTATGGACAGTGCTGCCATGAACATTGATGTGCACGTATCTTTTCATGTGGCAGCCCTTATTTCTCTAGGATATATTTCAAGTACACTTGCTGTTTCATGTTATTTCTATTTCTAACTTTTTAAGGAAGCACCAAATCAATTTCTAAGGTAACTGTACCTTTTTACATTCCCACCAGCAGTGTAGAGGTGTTCGAGTGTCTTCACAGCCTCTCCATCATTTTATTCTTTTGTGACTTTTGGATTAATGCTAACCTTATTGGGGTGAGATGGTGTCTCACTGTAGTTATGATTTTTCTTTCTCTACTGGCTAATATAGCTGTTAGTTCCCTGGATGTCTTCTTTGGTGAGGTGCCTGTTCATACCTTTTGCCCAATTTTTAATTAGGTTGTTTATCCTGTTCTTGATCCGGTTTTACAGCTGATAGGATTCATGGTAGCAAAATTTTTTCCCCAGTCTGGAGGTAGTCTTTTCGCTCCTTTTGTGAAGTCTTTGGATGAGCATAAATGTTCAGTTATTCGGAGTTCCCAGTTATCTGTTTTCTCTTCCAGTGTTCGTGTATTGTTATTAGTATTTCGTAGTCTATTTATGCTATCTATTAAGGCTCTCAGCATTGTCACTGTTTTCTTCTGTGATCATCATTGTTTTACATTTAATATTTAGGTCTTTGATCAATTTTCAGTTAGTTTTCTTGCATGGTGTGAGATATGGGTTCTGTTTCATTTTTTTTTCCAGGTGGATATCCAGTTATACCAGAGACTGTCTTTTCCCAAGTTTACACATTTTAGAACTTTGACAAATGTCAGCTGCTCATAGGTGGGTGAAGTTGTATCTGGATTCTCAGTTTTGTTTCATTGGCCTATGTACTTTCTTTGTACCACTACCAGGCTCTTCAGACTCCCATGTCAGTGTAATAGTTTCTAAAGTCAGGTAGTGTGAGTCCTCCCACTTTGTTTTTCTTCAATTATGATTTATCTATCTGGGGCTTCTTCCCTTTCCATATGAAGTTGGTGATTTCTTTCTCTATCACATTTAAAAATGCCATGGGAATTTGTATTGGTATTGTATCTATAGTTCACTTTGGGTAGAAGAGACATTTTCATTATATTAAGTCTTCCTATCCAAGAGCAAAATAGATTTCTCCACTTATATAGTCCTCTTTTGGTTTCTTACACTATGGTCTTGTAATTTTCGTTGTATAGATCTTTTATGTCTCTGGTTAGATTTATTTCTAAGTATTTTATTTTCTTGGGGGCTATTGTAAATGGTAATGATTTGGTGATTTCATCTTTGATGGGCTCTTGGTTGCTGTAAAGGAATCCAAATGAGTTTTGAATGTTTATCTTGTATGCTGATAATATGCTTAACACTTCTGTTAGTTCCAGTAGCACTTTTGTGGAATTTTTAGAATTTTTTGTGTATAAGATCATATCATCTGCAAATACAAATACTTTTGCTTCTTCCTTATCAATTTTGATGCTCTTCTTTTCTTTAACTTGCCTGATTGTTGTGGCTAGAACCTCCAGAACAGTGTTGAATATAGGTGGTGACAGTGCACATCCTTGTCTAGTTTCCATTCTCCAGAGGAATGCTTTCAGACTCTTTGCACTTAAGATAATGATGGCTGTTGGCTTGGCATATATGCCCCTTATTATGTTGAGGAATTTCCTTTCTATTCCTATTTTACAGAGAGTTTTTAACATGAATATGTGTTGGACTTTGTGAAATGCCTTTTGTGTATGAATTGATAAAAATAAGTCATTCTTGTGTTTTATATTTTATGTGGTTGATTACATTAATTGTTTTTCTAGTGTTGAACCATCGTTGCGTCCCTGGTATGAATTCCACTCAGTCATGGTGAATTATTTTTTTGATATGCTGTTGAATTCTATTGGCTAGAATTTTGTTGAGGATTTTTGCATCAAGTTTATGTAGTATTGGTCTGTAGTTTCCTTTTTTTGTGGTATCTTTCCCCAGTTTGTGTATCGGGGTTATGCTGGCTTCATACAATGAATTTCAAAGTACTATATCTGTTTCTATGTTGTGTGATACCTTTAATGATAGTGGTGTCAACTCTGCTCTAAAATCTTGGTGGAATTCTCCAGTGAAACTGTCAGGGCTGGGGCTTTGGGAGGTTGGGAGTTTTTTAATTACTTTCTCAATCTTTTTTGCAATGGGTTTATTTGGTTGTTTTACTTGTGTTTATGTTAGTGGTGGTTGGTGGTGTGTTTCTGGAAAACTGTCCATTCCTTCTTTCTTTTCAAATTTATTATAGTTTTTCTTAGTATTCTGTTACGATTCTTTTAATTTCAGTTGAATCTGTTGTGATATCACCCATCTCACTTATTTGAATAATTTGCTTCCTCTCCTATTTTTCTGTTGTCAGTTTGGCAATGGATTGTCAATTTTGTTGACCTTTTTAAAAACATCTTTTGGTCTTGTTAACTCTTTAAATCTTTTGTCTGTTCTCTGATTCATGAGTTCTGCTCCAATTTTTGTTGTTTGCTTTCTTCTTTTGCCTGAGGGATTCTTTTACAGCTCTCTACTTAGTTGAGTTGTAGGGTTAATTCTTTGATTTGGGCTCTTTCTTCTTTTTGGATGGTGTGTTTATTGAAATGAATTGACCTTTCAGCACTGTTTTTGCTGGTGTCAGTTCTGGTGGGATATGTCTTCATTCTCATTTGATTCTGTGATTTCTGTATTTCATCTTTGATTTCTCCTATAACCCTGTAATTTTCAAGCAAGGTGTTAATCACTTTCCATGGTTTTTCTTGTTTTCTCCTTCCTTTTTCTGTTACTGATTTCTATTTTTATGGCCTTATCGCCAGGAAAGATGCTTTGTAACATTTCAGTACTTAGAATTTTATTAAGAATTGCTGTGTGGTCTAACATGTGGTCAGTTCTGAAGAATATTCTCTGTGTGTTAGAGTAGAAGATATGCTTGGCTGCTGTTGGGTACAGTTTTCTGTTTATATCTATAAGGTCAAATTGGTTGATTGTAGCATTTAATCTTCCATGTTTTTATTGAACTTTTTCTAGATGTTCTATCCTTCGCTGAAAGTGATATGTTGAAGTCTCCTACTATTATTGTGGAGCTGTCTATTTCTAGTTTTAATGCAGTTAGAGTTATGTTACGTATTATGGAGCCCTGTCATTGGGTGCATAAATATTTAATATAGTTATGTCCTCCTGTCCTGTAATCATTATATATTGTCCTTCCTTATCCGATATGGCAGATTTTAAAGTCTCTTTACCATCACTCCTGTGCTTTTTTAAATGTTGGTAGCATGATATATCTTGAGTTTTAATTTGTGTCTTTAAGGCTATGGTATCTCTCTTGTAGGAATATAAAGGTGGGTCTTTTTAAATCCAATCTGGTGAGTCTTTTTTAATCCAATCTGCCAGTCTTTATCTCTTTATTGATGCATTTAATCTATGTATTCAGCATGATTATTGATAGATATGAGTTTAGGGCTGTCATTTTGATTTTTTTTTTTTTTGTCCATTGTAGACAGTTACTTTGTTTTATTTAATTTTGTGTGCTGAGTCTTTTTTCTTTATGTGTTTTCATCTTTTTCAATGTTAATGGCTTTGTATTTTCTGAGACTTCATATTTTCCTTGTTCTTTACTTCAGTGCATTTATTGATAGCTTCCTTCATGATTATCTTAATATTTACTCCTATTTTTTTAAGCCCTCCTTTTTGGTTATGGTGTTTACATAGTGGCATCTCTTTCCCTATTTACAGTGTTGTGCCTTTGATTTATTTTTGTGATTGCACTGTTTGGGTTGAAATTCAATTTGTCTCTTCTGTGTTCTTGTCTTGGGTTATTACCTGGTGTTATTGATTCTCTAATCAAAGGGCTCATGTTTGTATTTCTTGTCATTTTGATTTGGTTTTTGCAAATTCCCAAATTTCCGTATATCTGGAAATATCCTAATTTCACTATCATATGTAAGGGACGGTTTTGCTGGATATATAATTCATGACTTAGTGATTATTTTCTCTCATAATTTTGTATATATCCTCCCATTGCCTTCTTGCCTTCGTGGTTTCTGCTGAGTAGTCTGAGCTTAGTTTTATAGATTCTCCTTTGCAGGTTATTTTTCATTCATCCGTAGACACTTTTAAAAGTGTCTCCTTATCTTTAGTTTTGGCCAGTTTGATTATTATATGCCTTGGTGTCTTTCTTTTGGGATCTCCCCTGTCCAGAGTTAAGTGAGCATCTTGGGTAGGTATTTTCTCATCTTTCATCTTATCAAGCTAGCGTTCTGTCAGCAAATCTTCAACAATTCTATTTTTCTTTATTCTCCCCCCACCATGTTCTCTTGCTCCAGTCCATCATAGAACATTCTTCTTTGCAGAGCTCCATGTAATTCTTAGTGTTTCTTGATTTTTTTTTTTAATTCCTCTATCTTATGTGTCCTCAGATTTATTGATGTCACTTGCTTTTCCTTCAATCTCAGTAATTCTGCCTTCCATTGCTTTAATTCTGCTCCTTTGGCTTTCTAATTAGCTGTCTAATTCTCTAATTTCAGTACTAATTTTCTGAATTACTAATGCTTGCCTCTGTGCTTTATTGCAGGCTGTTCAATTTGTCATCATGCTCTGCTGCATTTTGCCTCATCTCCTTGCTCTTGGAGAGTTCTAAATAAGAATTTTTTGTATTCTACCTCTGATAATTCCAGGAAGTTCTCTTCCTCTGAAACATTTGAATCTTTGTTTTGGGAGTTTTCTGGACTCATAATAGTCTGCCTCTTGAAGTGCCTTCAGACTTACTCATCTTCAAGCCATCAGTAAGTTGTATTTACTTATATTTACCTGCTGTGTTAGAGCTTCTTATTTTATTTTGTTTAGAAATGTCCAGATAGACTTGTCATGTGTGGTAGTTTGACTGTTGTTGCCTTTGAAATTCTAATGTCCTGTCACCAGGTGGTTTAGAGTTGTTCCTAGACATGTGACCCCAAGAGTCCGTTTACTTTTCCTGTGTGGATTCAGCTTAGGTGTTCAGGTAGTCAGTCACCAGGTATATGGTACAGGATCTTACCTACTATCCTTGAGCTACAGGGGTAATTGCTGTAGCCACAGGTATCTTGCTGTAGCTACGGAGAAATAAAGGAAGTTAACAGCCGTCTCTCAATGTCTGTGAGGATTACAGTGCCCCTTATGTCTGAATCTAGGTGAAGAAACAATTTCCACCGTAAATTTCCAGCTCAGAGAAGTTAGCAGATCTTTTTTTCTTTCTCTCTTCTTTATGTTTGTTAAATTGCTCTCTTTCCAAGTCTCAGACAATGGCTGAGGGTTGGCTTAAGCGGTCCTACTTCAGGCTCAGTTACTGGCATCAGACTCTCCTGAGCTGGGAAAGGGAGGAGGAAGCACTAGGACAAGGGAGGGAGGTTTATCCTGAGTGCAAGATTTAGAATCATGCATGGTAGTTTACATGCAAAGACTTAGCTTTTGAGAATCACGTGCTGTTTTTCAGTGGTTCAGGAAACTCTGGTGGCATAGTGTGATGGCTGCTAACCAAAAGGCTGAGTAGTTCAAATCTACTAGGCACTCCTTGGAATCTCTGTGGGGTAGTTCTCCTCTATCTTTAAGGTCGCTGTGATTCCAAATCAACTTAGTGGCAGTAGGTTTGCTTTTGAGGCACTAAAGGATTTTCTGATCAGTGTCTCCTGCTGGAGACAACTCCCACCAGCCAGCACACTCAGCTCACCACAGTGGCAGTGGCCATTTCCCAGCAGGTCAGGTCTAGCAAACCCCATTGTTCAGTCCAGTTTCTCAACTTTCCCTTTGATATTCTGAGCATCTAGGATGTTGTATATAATGGATTCATTTGTTCTTCTGGGTCTTTTATTATAGGGGTCAGAGGAAGTGTTTTACTGCTCTCACATCTTGGCCCCACCTCTCTAATGTTTTTCATAGCTTTAAAACAATAAAGATGCCAGAAGATTAGATGTTAAGAAATTGGACCCTAATCTTTAGAGACTTGAGTAATAGTTGGAAATTACTTCTTAGTAAGAAGCTGGTTAAAAATGAACAACTGTCCCTAAGCAATGATTTACTGATATTAAAGTGGTAGTTCATAGCCAGTTAGCATGTGATTGTGCAAGACATGTCGCATCCGTCCCCCAGTTTGGTTTCCTCATTTAGAATGCCCTTCCAGTTTTAGGTGACCTCAAAGTTGACAAATATAACAAGCCTTTGAGACTTGACTATATTAAGTGTAGAGAAAGTAGAAAGGGTAAAGCCATTTTCACAATCACCTACAAAACTCTGTATCAGATCTCATTCCAGAACATCTTGTTGGATATTGCATCTAAAGAATGTGTTCTCTAACCATAGCTATTTGAGTTGAGTGGGGAATGGGAACATGCCTTTGTTAGAACTCATTTGATTTTAAAATTTAAGTTTTAATATTTAACTATTTGTCTTGGTTGGAAGAGGCCAGATTGGCTATTAACAGAAAAAAAAATTGCTAGATGGCATAGAGATACTTAAAGTTGTAGTAGCTCAACATACGGTTACAAGTCCCTGGACCATCTTCAGAGGTTGAGGGTGGGAGATAAAAAGCTGTGCTTTGAAGGAGTGCCAAATCCTCAGACTACAGCCGTCACCCTGTTAGGGTCGCAAGGTGGTAGGATGAACTCTTCCACATGTATTCTCAGTGCCATTATACCAAGTAGCAGAGCCCCACGAGATGGAAAAGCTTTATGAAATGCCCAGTATGGCAGCCATTACCCTCCCCAATGTATTTTTCCTATGTCTGTGTACATGAGAACAGCAGGACACTGATGGCTCTGCCTGATTCACAGCACAGCATGATTTGACCAGTGGCTGTCAGCAGTCTTCCTCAGACACCAGAAAGCCTGGTATAAAGTTCTGGAGGGCTGTATGCTCTGCATTAGCTAACCCTCTCTGGCTTACCTTCCATCTCCTCCCCAGACTCTGACCAGTGGACTGTTGTCTTCCTTCTGGCTATAGATAAATTTTGTCGCAGAGACATCAACCTCTGAGGTTAGCAAAAATTTTCACTCTTTGCAGATCATGCCCTGAGTGTGAGAAAGACAGCCAATTCCCTGCATGGTGAGGAAATTGGGAATATAGTACCTAAAGGTCCTCATGGGAACTGCTGAATTTCCCATATAGCTCTGTAGGCAGAAACCCACCTACTGGAGATCTTGTTATTTCTGAAATGAAGAATTACATGTGAAAATGTCTGACTATGTCTTGAGGAAGTCTTGTGCATACTGGCAAGATGGTGAAAATAATCAGGAGTAAGAAAAAGATCAAGATAGTAAGAGCTACTGTTTTTAGCATCCACTCTATTCTAGGTAGTGTGTGTCGCTTACTCATCCTGCTTCTGGCGTGTCTGTAGATGTGATAAGTGTGTCACTCACAGCCCAGAACTGCCTGGGCAGCCCATGACAGCACAGCTGTGTGGAGTGCAGGAGGGATGTCAAGACACTTCAGTGACCTATATGGCTTTGTGGAATGCCTGGGTGAGTTGTAGGGGGGTTTGTTGTGCAGCAGTGGGGATTAACCTGCCCTGCTTTCCAGCTGAAAGACAACTTGTCAGCCTTGAGAGAACGATGGCAGACAGAGGCCTGTGGAATCTCAGCTCCAGTACCGTATCATGTCCTTCTTTGTCTTGGACCGAGGTGGAGGAGTTGGATTTCAGATGCTGCTCCCTAGCAGCACTGTTTGGCTCATTGTCCACCCTCCTTTCAAAGGAAACAGCTCTTATCCAGGTCTTACTCCCTCCCACAACCTGCTGGGTCCTGGGTACCTGCGACCTCAGACTGTCCCAGCCACATGAGCCATTACTGTGATGTAGAGTGAGGGTTAGCCTTGTGATGTTTGATAACTAAAGAACTGATCCAACCTGGCTCATTACAGAGCCCATGGAGGGAGAAGACCAGCTGTGTTTTCTCTGCACCTTGAGGGCTGTTAAAACATCTTATTCATGTTTCATTAACCCCGAAAAGATGTTTACCTGTGTTTTATTGACTACAAAGTCATTCAGTTGTGTGGGTCATAACAAGTTATAGAATAACAATGCGAAGAATGAGAATTCCAAAACACGTAATTGTGCTCTTGAGGAGTCTGTACATAGACCTGGAGGCAGCAGTTCAAACATAACAAGAGGATACTGCATCAGGAAAAGCAAGCATCAGGATGTTATCTTTTCACCATACTTATTCAATCGGTCTGTTGAACAAATAATCCAAGACACTAGACTGAAGAAAAACATGGCATCAGGATTGCTGTAATGATGTACAATGTGCAGATGATACAACTTTGCTTCCTGTAAATGAAGAGAACTTGAAGCACATACTGATGAAAATCAAAGACTACAGCCTTCAGTGTGGCTTACACTTTAACATAAAGAAAACAAAAATACAACTGGACCCATAAGCAGCCTCGTAATAAACAGAAAATAATGAAGTTGTCAACAGTTTCATTTTACTTATATCCACAATCAGTACACATGGAAGCAACGATCAAGAAATCAAAAGATGTGTTTTTTTCTAAATATCTTCCATTAAAGACTGCGTTAAAGTTTTAAGAAGCAAGCACCTCACATGCATGAGAAAGCTGGAAAATGAATTAGTAACACTGAAAAAGTGATGCCTTTGAATTATGTTGGTGTAGAATGTTGAATATATCATGGCCTGTGACACAGCCAGAATACTCCTTAGAAGCAAGGATTGCAGGGTGGAGCCAAGAAGGCGGCACAGTCACACAACCTTGCAGAACATTCTAAAAACAAAGAACTGCAAAGTCAATTAAACCAACCAAGCTGAACATTCCAGGAGGCCTAAACACCTGGTAGAAAAATATGAGAACAGACTGGGTAACAGGAAGATCATAGGAGTGCTGGGACACCATGGAGGAAACAACAAAGGGACCCTGCATGCTGAACTTGAGGCAGGCAGAGTAAAACTCCTGAACCAAAACAAAGATCACAGCATGAATCTGAAAGACACCACCAAGGCTGGAGCAGCGTTGGGCCCTGCAGATGTGATCCACATCTGCTAAACAAAACAGACCAAGGCCAAGGCTTCTACACAGGTCACAGGGGCTTGAGACCAGGCCAGTGATCAGAGGACATTAGGATCCACTGGCCCCACAGGCCTTAAAGTGGCACAGGGCAAGGAGGCATGGGTCTGGCAGTCCTGGGAGCAGTGACCGGAGAACACGCCAGTGCCTGGGCCACAGCATGAGTGTACACATGGCCTTGTGATGAAGGCGGCTTTGGGAACACCCATGACCCTGGGGCAGCAGTAACAGTGACACAGGGGTCACACGTGCCCAGGAGCAGTGGTAAAGGTGCGCGTGACCCCTCTGACACCCGAGAGCGTGGGCTGAGGCTGAGCAAGCAACCTACCCAGCCTAGATACAACAGCAGCTGCAGCACTGGTGTCTTGCCTGGCTTGGGGGGGCAGCAAAAGTGCAGCTGAGCCCCATAAACTGAGAGTGGCGGCAGGGGCAACAAGCCACCTGCCTAGCCCAGAGGCAGCAGCAGCAGTGGTGCTGGTAAAGACACAGGTAGTGCCTCTGGCTTAGGAGCAGTGGCAGCAGCAGCATAACTGACCTGTCTGCGTGTGGGCTGCAGCAGTGTCTCAGGTGATGAGACCAACCAGGGACCAGAGCAGTGCAGAACCAGGTACGAGATCAAGAGACAGGTCAGTCTGAGGAGAGCTGTGCTGGTCTGTCTAATACAGTGTCGGAAAGTAAGATCAAGGAGCAGAAAGGCATCAGATCCCACAGAGAAACACCAGAGTGTTGGACAGGTCTACCAAGCTATTAAGTCTCCAAAAATCAAGCCAACTCAAAAGTCCTGAAATCCATGGATACAACTTAAACCACAATACCCAAACAAAGAAAAAACTACAATCAATTTCTGATGGCTTAGAGACAACAGTCAATCTCTAAACATCTAAACAAGCAGACCACCATGGCTTCCAAAAACTCCCAAAATAAAATATCAATGGATTTCCCAGATGAAGAAGAGTTCCTGTAATTATCAGAGACAGAATACAACAGATTGATGTGCAGAGCTGTGCAAGATATCAGGAAAGAGATCAGGCAAAATGCAGCAATGGACACCGAAAAATTAAACAAGCTGCAAGAAATGCTTGAGCAGCGATGATCTGAAATTCAATAGATTAACAATAAAATTACTGAACTTGGTAGCACCACAGAAAGTCAAAGAAGCAGGGTCAAAGATATGGAATGCAAGATTAGCAAGACTGAAGACAAAGTAAACAACACCAGTGTACACGAGGAAAATTCAGATAGAAGATTCAATAAGAAGGAAAAATTTCTAAGAGTTATGTGGGATTCTATCAAGAAGAATAATATAAACATGATTAGAGTACCAGAACAAGGCAGGATAGCTGAAAATACAGAGAATTGTTGAAGACTTGCTGACAGAAAACTCCCTGACATTATGAAAGTTGAGAAGATTTCCATTCAGAATGCTTACTGAACCACACTCAAGGTAGATCCCAAAAGAAATACACCAAGGCGTATTATGATCAAACTCAACAGAACTAGAGACAAGGAGAGACTACTGAGGTGCCAGGATTAAACAAAAACTAACCTACAAAGGAAAATTATTAAGGTCAGACTATTCAACCAAAGCCATGCTGACCAGAAGACAGTGGAATGGCATTTACAAAATCCTTAAGGACAAACCTGCCAACTGAGAACTATATATCCTGCAAAGTTGTCTCTTAAATATGAAGCAACATTAGGACTTTCATAGATAAAGAGAATTTTAGAGAATTTGCAAAAACCAAACCAAAATTACAAGATACATTAAAGGAAGTTCTTCTGTTAGAAAATCAATAACCTCAGATACGTATCTAAACATCCAACACTCAACAGAGCATCTAGATACCATCAGGATAGGAAATCCAAAAATGATAGCCAAAACCAAATCACAGAAAATAGAAATTCAGAGATCTCATGGTTTAATTGACATTATATGACAAAGAGGGTCAAAAAAATGTACACACAGATCTTTCAGATGTGGAGGAAGTCAAGGAGATACAAAGACACTGAACTTTGGATTACTTGTAGATAAATAAAGGGGACTAATCGAGTAACTACCAAAGAAACCTTTAATTCTATATGTCAGAATGACAGACAGACTAAAAAACACTCAAAACACAGAATCTCAGCAATTTCATAAAAAAAAAAAAAAAAAACTAAAAGCTATGAAAAGAAAATGCATAAAAAAGACACAGCACAAAAAATTGAATGCAACACAGGAACTGTCCACAACACCCCCAAAATGGCATCAAAATGACAGCACGAGCATCATATATATCAGTAATCACTCTGAATGTAAATGGACTGAATGCATCAGTAAAGAGAAGGAGAGCAGCAGATTGGATTTAAGAAGAAAAAAGACTCATCTGTATGTTGCTCACAGGGGACACACCTTAGATTAAAAGACACAAACTACAACTCAAAGGTTGGAAAAATATATATCAGTCTAATAACATTCAAAAAGAGCAGGAGTGGCAGTACTACTCTGACAAAATAGACTAAAGTTAAATGCACCATATGAGATGAGGAAGGACACAATATAAGGGTTAAAGGCTCGGTACAACAATACGACTTAGCCATATTAAATATCACAGGGCTCCAAAATACATAAAACAAACACTACTGACACTGAAAACAGAAGTAGACAGTTCCAAATAATAGTAGGACACTTCAGTACACTGCTCTCAGTAAAGGACAGACTATCTGGAGAAAAGCTCAGTAAAGACACGGGAGATCTGAATGCCACAATCAACCAATTTGACCTCACAGACGTATTCAGAACACTTTATCCAACAGCAACCAAGTATACTTTCTTTTCCAATACACGTAGAATGTTCTCCAGAATTGACCACATATTAGACCACACAGCAGTCCTCAACAAAATTCAAAATACTGAAATAGCACAAAGCTTTTCAGACCATAAAGCCATAAAACTGGAAATCAGTAACTGAAAAAAGATGGAAATAAAATTAAAATCATGGAAACTGAATAACATTTTGCTCAAGAACTAAGTGGTTAATTGACAAAATCAAAGAGGCATTAAAGAAATTCATAGAATCAAGTGAGAAGGGCAACATGTCCTACCAAAATCTATGGAACACAGCAAAAGCAGTGCTCAGAGGTCAATTCATCTCAATAAATGCACACATCCCAAAAGAAGAAAGGGCCCAAATCAAAGCATTAATTCTTCAACATCAATTCTTCAACTGCCAAGATCCCAGTCAAAGAATCCATCAAGCTCCAGAAGAAAGCAAATTATTAAAATTAGAGCAGAATAAATGAAATAGAAAAATGATCAAAAGAGTAGAAGCAAGGATGGTAAGACTTAGTCTCACATAATTTGGACATGTTATCAAGTGAGAGCTGTTCCTGGAGAAAGACATGCCTGGTAATTAGAAGGTCAGTGAAAAAGGAAAAGCCTCAATGCAACGGATTGACAAAGTGGCAGCAACACTGGTATTGTGGATTGAATTGTATACCAAAAATATGTGTGGATTGATTTGGCTACATCTTGATTCCAATATTATGATTGTCTATCATTTTGTCATTTGATGTGATTCCCCTGAGTGCTGTAAATCCAGTCACTATGATAATAATGAAATGGATTAGCAGCAGTTGCATTGATAAGATCTATAAGATCAGTGTCTTAAGCCAGTGTCTTTTGATATATAAAGGAGAATAGTGAGTAGAAAGATACAGAGACCTCATACCACCAAGAAAGCAGTACCACCAAGCATTGCTGTGCCTGAGAAGCTTGTTGACAAAGGGAAAATTGATGAAAAGGACCTTCCTCTAGAGCTGCAGAGGGAAAAAGCTTTCCTCTGGAGCTGATGCCCTGAATTTAGACTTATAGCCTACTAGACTGTGAGAGAATCAATTTGTCTTTGTTAAAGTCATCCACTTGTGGTATTTCTGTTAAGAGCAGTACTAGATACCTAAGACAAGTAGACTTGCATAGCAGTGGTTATGAAGATGGTGTGGCATTGGGCAGTGTTTTGTTCTGTTGTACACAGGATTGCTGTGGGTTGAAACTGACTCTAATAGGGGCACCTAACAGTAACAACAGTCAACCCCAAGCCCATGATTACACAGTCTGGCAGGCACCTTGTTCTGCTTGCAGGCAGTGCTATGCCATTTCCACCAGTGCTTTTAATTTCCTTCCACAGACTTGGACATTTGCTTTATTAATGTTAATCTAGATCTTATATCTTATTTATGTTGAAAATATGCAGAAATATCAAATTTTAATAGTCAATAGTGGGAAGCCCATTTATTTATGTGTTAAAACCCCTGCTACAGGAATCAAGAAGCACTGATGACACAGTGGTTAAAAAAATTGTCTTTTGACTAAAAGGTCAGCAGTTCCAGTCCCACCAGCTGCTCCTTGGAAACTTTATGGGTGGCTCTACTCTGTCCTATATGGTTGCTATTAGTTGGAATCAACTTGGTGGCACTGAGTTTGGCTTTGTTTGGTTTACAGGAGCAGGAGTCTAAGATACATAGGATTTTTCATTTGCTTCTTCCTAGCCTGTCTTAGTCTGCAGACTCCACTGAAACCTGCTCATTATAAAGTGACCCTGCTAGCATTTGAAATACTAGCATCATAGTTCCCAGCGTCATAGTAACATGCAAGTCACCATAGTATGACAAACTGAAGAAAAAAAAAAATCACTCAAAAAGGACATCATGATTGGTAAAGTAGAGGGTTTATGAAAATGAGGGAAACCCTAAGTGATATGCCAAGCCAGCCACTAAGTGATATAGATTAACATAATAGCTGCAACAGTATGCTGATTTCAAATGATTGTAGAAGCTAGAATGTTCCAAGTCCATGGAACAGGATAGAGGTTTCTCTCAATTCACGTAGCTTCAAGGGCTCACCAACCCAGTATCAATAGGTCAGGGTACATATATTTATATGCTGTACTGGTTTTGCTCTCTAGACAACCCTGCCTAAGATAGTATGTTGCAGCACACTGTTGCAGCTGTTGTGTTAATCCATCTCATTTAGAGTTTCCCTCATTTTCATTAACCATGCTTTAGACATGTTGTCAGAGGAATGACTTCCTAAAGAAGTACATCATGCTTGATAAAGTAGAGGGTCAGCGAAAAAGGAAGATCCTCGTCACGATGGATTGACATGGTGGCTGCAACAATGGGTTTAAGCATAAAAACAATTGTGAGCATGGCGCAGGACTGGGTGGTGTTTCATTCTTCTGTACATAGGGTTGCTAAGGTTAGAATTGACTTGACCACACCTGACAAAAACAACGCTTACAGCAGATGCGGTCATGGAAGTGATCACATATAAACGCTGAGAATCATGGCCCAGCCAAGTGACACACTGCTAACCATCACACATACCGATACTCATGAAGATGTTGCACCAGTCAGTGTTTTATTCTGTTACACGTAAAAGGTCACCATGAGTGGGGGCCGACTCGCCAACAGCAAGGGAGTCAAATACAAAACGTTGAAGGTTGCTTTTCAATTCAGAAAGCAGCTTTATGTAACTCCCCTGTGCTCTTTGATTCCACTCGTAACAGATCCGTGGAGGACGAGGCATGCAGACAGGTTACCCTCATTTTAACATGTCAAGATCATTGCTGAGGGTCAGGAGGGGAAGGTGTGCAGAGCTCAGGAAGGATCTCGAAAGAGGATTCAGCAAGGCAAATGCCATGTGCAGTGATTGGAGGTGTGGGAAAGTATGGTACAATTGGGAAGTACACGCAGTTCAAGGGTGCTGGAGCAGAAAGGTATGAGTGGCAGGAAGGGAGGTGGAGAGGTAGGCACACTTATCACCAAGGACCAGTTCAGCAGCCAAGGAGGCAGGCAGAAACCCACAGGTCTGGAGCAGAGCTGTGTTGTGCTCATACTTGTTGACCCTCCCTCATCCCATCATTGGAAGAGGAGGAGAGGACATCTTGTACAGGTGACACCAAGGCGGGGAGCTGTGTTAGGACCTGTGGTAATGAGGCCTGTGATAGATGACGGAACGGTGGTGGATTGGGTATGGGTGACCTTGCCTCCCACTGTGCCACAAAAGAGTTTGCAGAAAGAATGGTTTGGCCACAGCTTTTGTACCGAGAGTGCTCAAGTGTTAGGACATATGAGTAGTTCCTGTAGATTTAGCTGTTTAATGGTTTGGGTATTGAGGATTCAGAGCTGTGCTGGGAAAACAGCACCTTCGACAGCTCCACATAGCGAGTAGTGCCCAGCTCGGGCCCTTGTGCTGTGAGTGCCAGGTCTCTGCATGAGCATGAGTGCATGCAAGCATGAGGTGACAGAATAGAGGTGGAGCGGCAGAACCTAAGAATCCTACTTGCCCAAGCGTCTCGACCAGTGGAGAAGTGTGAGGGTATGGCTGTCCAGACACCTGGCAAAAGTCACACCAGGGCAGATGAGGTATTTGTGTGTTCCTGGAATTGGGCATCAATGGTGTGTAGAAGAAGAGGGGCCAAATGGAGTGCCCTGTCCTGAACACGTCATGCAGGTGGTGTGCCTGTCTTGCAGCGTGCATCAGTTCTCTGATTTATAGTCTCAGGACTCTCAGAGGAACAGCTGCTAAGGCCCATTTCAGGGTGCCAAGCCTCCTCCAGAAGTAGTCAGTGAGCAGACCATGAGCAGGAAGCTGAAGGCCCCAGCCTGCACTGAGCCTCAGCAAAGCCCCATGAGACTCTGGGGGTTGGCTTCCAGGAGAAGGGCCTTTCTTTGTGCTGGGGAATTGACTGATCTGTATGCAAAAAGCAGCGGCTCTCATCCATTTTGACTGCGTTGAAGATACTTCCTGACTTGGTGTCACAGAATGTGGATAAGATGCCAGCTGATTTCACAAGTCCTCCCAGATGGTTGGGATCATGTGGGACCTCTTGGATTCTGCTCTCTTAGCCATCCCGTGTCAGTTTTTCAACATTCCCGGGAACAGTGCTCCCTCGAGGTCCTGAGTCAAAATGTACTCTGACACTTGTAATGTATGAGCAACTTCCGTCTCTGGCGTGTTGAACAGTGGCAGGACTTTTACTCAAGACTCAAGGCTGTTCTTCCTCATCTTCTTTAAAGACAACATGAGTGCTTCCAGCATAGGCAGTGTATCCTTGTGTCCAGATGTCAGACAGACACCAGTGTGCTCCCTGAAGAAGGAGGCAGTAAATTACATGACCAGTAGCTTAGTCTTTGGTAACTGTTTCACTCAGAGGAGATGCCATTCCTTCATAATCACCGTTGTTGGCAGTTGCCACTAATATGAGCAATGGGATGTATGAACAATCCTTTCTGCTGCTTTCCCTGGAAATACAAAGTTGTTAGTCTTCAGTGCTGTACTGTAGCTCTGTTTTGTACTTGTTCTGTCTGGTGTATTTTCAGTGATGGAATGATGTAGGTATGTGTATTAGCACACTGACACAACCTTTGCATAGATAACAGTGTTTTTCTCGCTCATTGTGTGCAGTCTGCTTTTGTATTACTTGAATTCATTGTGAAAGCTCTAACACAATAGAGTTTACGGACATTTGTAAATGTCTCATAGGCCTGGTAATCTGTTCCTATAAAGACTATGGCCAAGAAAACCCAGTAGAGAAATTCTAGTCTGTAACACATAGGGTTGCTGTGAGTTGGAGTCACCTATACAGTAATGGGTTTGATGTTTTGTTTGTTTGCTTCCTTTGATTTTAGGTAAGACTAATTCTTTAAAACATGGATTTTTTTCTTAATTGACCTGTTTTTTACGTGTATATTGACATCCTTGGAGTCTCTCAAAGGAATATACTCCTGTTTGTCTGTCTGACTCTATTTCCATTCTGCCTCCCTCCTTTCTTCCATCTGGGCAGTGGTGTCTTGATTACACTTTTCATGAGGAGTTTACATGCTGAGGTTTGAATTGCTGGCTACTTTCTCTGCTTCTGGACTTAGAATTCAGTTCCTCTTAACTCTGCTTTCACACATGCTCTCTTACCTTCTGTGTAAACTCCCTTATTCCTCCTTGCAGCTACCTGATCACTCCAGTACCTACAGGGAGAGGGAATGAGTGTTCCCACACTGGACCACAGATCCCATTGCAGTTTTGTGATGAGAACAGTGTATGTTGTGTTTTAAACCTGACTCACAGCACAGTGTTTTCAAACTATGTTTAATGCAGTCCAGTTTACTCAAAGACGCACAGTTGTGGAGTTGGGCTGGTTATTGAGTATTCATCCATGTGATGTGTGGTTCATTCAATAAGCCCATGGAGGAATCAGCATTAAGTAATGTCATCTCTCGTGCTCATGGGTCTGTTCCTCTAGAAGGGCCTTCTGGATTGTCATAGGTCACCTTATGGGTTCCTGTTTCTCTGAGAGGCCTCCCCTGATCTCCCTACCCCACCAGAGGCTGGGTAAAGTCATTTTACGTATTCCCAGTGTTTTCCACAACCTTACCGCTACAGCATGGTACTAACATTGCCTGTTTTCAGTGTCTGCCACCTAGCAGTGACTCCTGCAAGGCAAGAACTGGATCCTTGTTCCAAGACTTGTGTACCTTAAGCCAAAGCCAAACCAGCTACTCTCAAGTCACTTCTGACTCATAGCAACCCGTGCTTGAGTTTTCAACGGCAGACTGCCAGTCTTTCTTTTTTGGCACCTCTGGATAGGTTCAGGAAACCCTGGTGACATAGAGGCTAAGTGCTGTGGCTCCCAACCAAAAGATCAGCAGTTCAGATCTGCCAGGCACTCCTTGGAGATTCTGTAGGGGTCAGTTCTACTCTGTCCTGTAGGGTTGCTGTGAGGCAGAATGAACATGATGGTAATGACTTTGGTTTGGTTTTGGGTGGATTCAGGCTGCTAACTTTTTGGTTAATAGTGAGCTCATAACTATTTCTGCCTCCCAGGGATTCATTATGTAACGTAGGGAACCGGGAGATAGGAGATCTGAGAGTGTTGAGTGTAAACTATGGTTTAGGGAACTATTCAGATTTCTCTAAGGGAATCTGCCTTCTGTTAGCCATCACAGTAGAATCTTCTCATAATTAGATCTCTTGTCAGTGAACTTTAGGCACTGGAGGTGAACTTGTGCACCTTGAGTATCCCAACAGGAGAGCCCTGTCTAGGTGTCAGGACTGGCCACACATCCCCTCAGGCCCCTTGAAGTCAGTTCTCGAGGACTGTGACTGTTGACAGACATGCAGGTCTAAGTGCACATGGAAGCACTGAGTCAGCTCTCTACTGCCCAGAGCTCTGCATTTGTGTTTGGAAAGCATTTTAAAAATGAGAACTACATGGTCATTGTTGGCAAACTTACCATTATTTTATTTTATTACATAAAACCGAGGAGCCTCGGTGGGACAATGGTTAAGTGCTCAGCTACGAACTGAAAGTTGATGGTTTGAATCTACCCATTGGCTCTGGGGTAGAAAGAACTGGCAATCAGTTTTCATAGAGATTGCAACCTAGAAAACCCTATGGGCAGTTCTGTTCTGTCATATCAGGTAGTTACAAGTCAAAAATCTACTCAACAGCACCTAACAACAACGTTACAGAAAACCAAATTCTGGTACCTGTTCTGCCCTCTTTGAAAGGCCCTTTGTGGATACAGCTAAGTTATCCTCTGTATCAGATGCTAGGGTACAACCTTGACCTCAAGCACTTCTGGCTTGTTCTGGGCTGCCATTATGGGATGTGCCTGCAGCAGTGGTTCTCAACCCTATCAGAGTCAGAGTTCTGCTTTTCTAACGAGTATTTTCTGACGCCTGAAATGAAAGTCATAGCTAATATAAACTTACTTAAATAGCTTATAGCTAAGAAAATCCTGTGGTGCAGTGCTGTTTGCAATTTATGGGGTTACTATGAGTTGGGACTGACTTGATAGCAGTGGGTTAAGTATTTTTTTTAAAAGACTATGTAATACCGTGGAAACCCTGGTGGCATAGTGGTTAAGCACTACAGCTGCTAACCGGAAGGTCAGCAATTTAAATCCACAAGGCACTTCTTAGAAACTCTACAGGGCAGTTCTACTCTGCCCTATAGGGTCGCTATGAGTTGGAATCAACTCAGCAGCAGTAGGTTGATAGGATACCGTGGCACAAATGTTACAGAATAAATAAAAGTAATTTATAATAAAACAATGTTTCCTTCAAGTTGAAAACCTTGGGGCACACCCAAACAGGTCCTTCTCCCTCAATTTTTTTTGTTGTTTTGCTTTGTGGTAAAGCAAACCTATCATAAAATTTACCGTTTTAATTATTTTAACATACACAATTCAGTGGCACTTGGTACACTCACAGTGCTGTACAACCATCACCACTATCTTTTGCCATGACTCTGTTTTGGAAGTCCCATACCTGTTAGTAGTCACTTCCAACCTCCTCCTCTTCAGGCCCCTGGCAACTACTAGTCTACTTTCCATCTCTGTGGATCTGCCTTTTATGGACCTTAATACAAAGGGATCATACGTTATTTTGGCTTCTCATGTTTCTGGCTCCTTTCACTCAGCATCTTCTCAGGGTTCATCCTTGTGATAGTATGTATCAGAACTATACTTCTCTTTATGCCTAAATAGTATTCCATTATAAAGATAAGGCCAGTTTTGTTTATCCATTCATCTACTGAGGAACATTTGGATTATTGCCACATTTTGGCTATTATAAATAGTGCTGTTATAAGAATTTGTGTACAAGTTTTTATTTGAATACTGCTCTTCAGTTATCTTGGTTGTGTGCCTGTTAAATGGAATTGCTGGTTAAGAGCTCGGCTGTTAACCAAAAGATGAGCACTTCAAATCCACAGCAGTTCCTTGGAAGCCCTATCGGGCAGTTCTGCTGTGTCCTGTCGGGTCACTAGGAGTAGGAATTGACTCAGTGGCATTGGGTTTGGGAGATGATAATCCTGTATTTAACTTACTGTGGAATCACCCTGTCAGATTTCTGAAACTCCCTTTGGAAGCCCCTGTCCTCTGCCGTGGATAGGAGCAGACAGTTTCCAGTGTCTCCAGAATCTGTAGCCTTGGGAGAAATGGAAGAAGCTGGTCTGCACAGACATGCTCTCCCAACAGACAAACGTCCTAGACAGACAGCCTCTGGCTGAGGGAGAACTGATACTTTATCTAACAAGCTTCGATGGTGGTACAATTCTCTACCCATCGGGATAGAAGAGGTTATGACAAACCTCTCTATAGTGTCAGGGACTTAAAGCGACACAGTTCTACTTTCGATCGTTCCCTACTCCCAGGCATCCTGGCTTAGCATCTACCTCACGCTAGGACAAAACGAAGGAAACTTCCTTTCTCTGCTTCCACGGCTGTCCAAGCAGGAAGGGGGCTGGAGAAGCACACTGGTGCCATTGCTTTTTGCCCAGAAGTGACAGAAGAGGCATTTTCCCTCACACTCCATTGGCCTTGTGTCAGCCTGTAGTACCTCTGAACTTTAGAATGGAAAGTGCCACCCTGCTCTGCAACCTCATGGTGGCCAACATGGATAACCATTGCGAGGCACATTGTGTTATTGTTGTGAGGTGCTGCCAAGCCAGTTCTGACTCGTAGCAGCCCTGTGAACAGCAGAACAAAACACTGCTCAGTCCTGTGCCAGGTCCACAGTCGTTTTTTTAAGCGAAATTTTTTTATTTATTTTCTTTCTTTTTTTCTTATTATGATTGAGTGGAAATGTACATTCCCATATAAATTCGCATGCCCACCTATGTGCAGCTACCACTGCTCTCCCTGCCCAGTGACAGCGCACTCTTCCTCTCTGTTCTACACACGTCACATCCTTCTAACAATCTCTTGTTCCCTCCTCTCCACTGTCACCCTCGCCTCCAGTAAGAGGTCAGCAGGACGACATCCTGTAGATGCATAGAACCCGTAAAGTGCACACATGAGAAGGTCACTCTGTGTCGCCAAGTCCCTGATGCTGCCCTTGTCCATAAACCACAATCATTTTTAAGCTTAAGCTTATTGTTGCGGCTGCTGTGTCGGTCCATCTCGTTGAGTGTCTTCCTCTTTTTCACTAGTTCTCTACTTTATGTAGCACGGTATTCTTCAAGAATTATCCCTCTGGGCAACATGTCCAAGGTATGTGAGACACAATCTCACCATCCTTGCTTCCAAGGAACACTCTGGTTGTACTTCTTTCAAAACAAATGTTTATTCTTGTGGCAGTCTGTGGTGTATTTAGTATTCTTCTCCAGCACCGCAATTCAAACGGGTCAGTTCTTCTGTCTTTCTTTCTTGCTGCCCAGCTTTCACATGCATATAATCTGATTTAAGATACCATGGCGTGAGTCAGGCACACCTTAGTCTTTAAGATAACATATTTGCTTTTCAACACTTAAGAGGTCTTTTGCAGCAGATTTTCCCAGTGCAATGCATCTTTTGATTTCTTGACTGCTACTTCCATGGGAATTGATTGTGGAACCAAGTAAAGTGACATCGCTAACAACATCAATCTTTTTCTCCATTTATCATGATTTTGCTTACTGGTCTGATTATGAGGTCTTTTTTTTTTTAAGGTGCAATCCATGCTGAAGGCTGTGATCTTTGATCTTCATCAGTAAGCCAGATTGTGTTATCTGCGTAAGGCAGGTTGTTAATGAGTCTTCTTCTAATCCTGATGCCTCGTTCTTCTTATAGTTCACCTTCTTAGATTATCTGCTCAGAATACAGGTTGAAAAGATATGGTGAGAGAACAGAACCCTGATGCCCATCTTTCCTGACTTTAAACCATGCAGTGTCCTCTTGTTCTGTTCACACAACTGCCTCTTGATCCACGTACAGATTCCTCATGAGCACACTTAAGTTCTGGAATTCCCATTTTCTGCAGTGTTATCCATAATTTGTTGTGATCCACACAGTCAGTGCCTTTGTGCAGTCAGTAAAACATAGGTAAGCATCTTTCTGGTGCTCTCTGATTGCAGCCAAGATTCGTGTGACATCAGCAGTGACATCCCAGGTTCCTTCTGAATCCGTCCTGAATTTCTGGGAGCTCACTGTCCATATACTGCTGTCTCAGTTTTGAATGATTTTTAACAGAATTTTATATATATGTGACATTAATGATCTCTTCTGGCCAGTTGGCCAGGTAGCTGTCTTCCAAATTTCTTGGCATGATTCATAAACACTTCCAGCACTACATTCGTTTGTTAAAACATCTCCATTAATATTCAGTCAATTCCCGGAACCTTGTTTTTCTCTAGTTCTTTCAATCCATCTTTGACTTCTCCCTTCAGTACCATCAGTTTCTAATCATGTGCTTCCTCTTGAAGTGGCTGAATGTTGACTAGTTCTTTCTGGTATAATGACTGTGTATGCCTTCCATCTTCTTTTGATGCTTCCTGAGTCATTTAATATTTTCCCTATAGAATACTTCACTGTTGCAACTCGAGGCTTGAATTTTTCCACAGTTCTTTCAGCTTGTGCCTCAGTTCTTTCAGCCGGTTCTTCCCTTTTGCTTTTCTATTTCCGGCTCTTTGTACATGTCATTATAATACTTTACTTTGCCTTCTTGAGCCACTCTTTAAAATCTCTGTTCAGTTCTTTTACTTCATCTTTTTTCCCTTTTCCTTTAGCTAGTTGACATTCAAGAGCAATCTTCAGAGTCTCTTTTGACTTCCAGTTTGGTCTCTTTCTTCTTGCCTGTCTTTTCAGTGACCTCTTCCTTTGTTTATGCTTGATGTCTTTGATGTCATTCCACAAGTTGTCTGGTCTTCTGTCATTAGTGTTCAACCCATCAAATCTATTCTTCAGATTATCTCTAAACTCAAGGTCATACTTTGGCTCTCACGGACTTTTGTTATATTTTTTTTCAATTTGAATTTCCATATGAGTAATTGTTGGTCTTTTCTGCAATCGACATCTGATTTTGTTCTATTGATGACACTGAGCTTTTCCGTCATCTCTTTCTACCCTCGTAGTCTATTTGATTCCCTCCATTGAGGCCTGTGTGTATAGTCATTGTTTATGTTAGTGAAAAAAACGTATTTGCAATGACACAGTAATTGGTCTTACAAAATTCTGTGATTGTAATCTCTGGCATTATTTCTTTTCTTAAATTGTGATTGAGGGAAAGTGTACAATCCAATTTAAATTTGCATGCCCACCTTTCTACAGCTTCCTCTGTTCTCCTTGCCTGGTGACAGCACACTCCTCCTTTCTGTTCTATACATGTCATAACCTCTTAACAATCTCCTGTCCCCTCCTCTCCACCTTTTCCACCCCCTCTAGTAAAAGGCTAGGAGGACAACATCCTATAGATGCATAGAATCATAAAGTGCACACACAGTATTGTCACTCTGTGTCCCTGAATCCAATCCATTCTGGTCCAAAGTGTGGTAGTTACTAATGTTACCTGAGAATGGTAAAAGCACTGTTGTCGAGTCATATCTGACTGACAGTGACCCTAGAGGTCGGAGTAGAACTACTCCCTAGAGTTTCCAAGGAGCGCCTTGCGGGTTTGAACTGTCGACTTTTTGGTTAGCAGAGTAACCTGAGAATAGTAGTTACTATAACAGCAAATGATAGGATTTTGTGATGTGCAAACGTCTGAGGGGCCTTTAGGATGCATGCATTCAGACACTTACCAGGACTTCCTTTGCTTCCTGCTTTCCTCTGGCCCACTAACTGGAGCTGTCTCAGGACCCCTGTGGTTAGCTATGTGCTCCCAGTGATTATAGTCACTCAGAGGCAAACCCCATCTGAGCAAGGTAAACCTGAACCACCATTAGTCTGTAAAATGCAAGTACTGTCTAAGTTATCAATCAAGCCTTTCATTGCACACTGTTGGTTTATATCGAAACCCTGGTGATGTAGTAGTTAAGTACTGCAGTTGCTAACCAAAAGATGAGCAGTTCAAATCCACCGGGCACTCCCTGGAAGCTCTTATCAGGCAGTTCTACTCTGCCTGTAGAGTTACTATCAGTCCGAATCAACTTGATGGGTTTGGTTTTGGGTTTTATTTTCATTTTTTGGTTTTCAGTTTATTTGCAGTTACTAGGTAGTGGAAATTTTTAAACCACTGTTCTGCTAACTTAAAGGTTGGAGGTTTGTGTTCACCCAGAGGTTCCTCTGAAGAAGGACCTAGAAATCTATTTCTGAAAAATAAGTCACTGAAAACCTTGCGGAATGTGGTGCTACTTGTACACACATAGCATAGGCATGGGTCAGAACTAACTCAGTGGGAACTCATTTGGGAGGAGTGGTAGTGTTTAGGACGTGTATCCAATTTACAGATGTAAGTCTGTAATGCCAGATCCGAGGCCTTGCCTAAGTCAAGGCATGCGTTAAGAGGACAGGAAGTGTATGTGAAGGTAGCGAAATGTCCTGCAGCAGCACATAGGGCACTGGTGGCATACTAGTTAAGAGCTTGCCTTCTAACCAAAATGTCAGAAGTTTGAATCCACCAGCCATTCCTCGGAAACTCTGAGTCAGTTCTACTCTGTTGTACAGGGTTGCTATGAATCAGAAGCAACTTGATGGCCATGGATTTGGGTTTATTTGGGGGATGGGGACGAGGTGTTAGGTCACTGATCTGGAACCTGTGCTGTGCCTATCCTTTTGGTGTGCGGCAATGGTTCAGGTCATATTAACAACACAGTGGAAAGAAGAACACTATTCAGACAGCAGGAGAACTGTGCTCTTCTTCTCGTCCCAGAGACCTTTGTCTGTAGGCAAGTGTCAGAAAGCATCTTTACGAAACCTTGGGCAGGTCTTGTTCCTGATGTACCCTGGTCCATGTGTTTCTGTATTACCTGTGTTCTCTTTGGAGCTCTGATTTCTTTTTACTAGCCGAGGAGGGGAGGTCTTAGAGTTCCATCGGCAACCCCTCTCCCAAGGGTGAGGTGCATCCTGGGTGGAAGGTTCTCACCCTTTGCCCAGAACACTTGTCCATAAATCCCCCAGAAATCCAGCTTTGGGTTTTACTTCTTTTTTAAAAAAAATTTTTATTTAATATAATTGAGTGAAAATGTACATTCTTGTATAAATTTACATATCCACCTATATGCAGCTTCCACTGCTCTCCCTGCCCGGTGACAGCACACTATTCCTCTCTGCTCCATACATGTCTCATCCTCCCAACAAACTCTTTTTTCCCGCCTCTTCACTCACTCTCCTTCCTCCAGCCAGAGGTCAGCAGGATGACATCCTATAGATGTATAGAACCATAAAGTGCATCCAATATATGGTCACTCTGCATTGCCAAGTCCAATCCATTCCTGTCTGAAGCGTGGAACTTCGTTATGATTTATGGGCAAGGGCAGCATCAGGGCGAGGGGCCATGCTCCCAGGGGAACCCCGAAACCACTGGACCATCAATTGAGGTCTTTTAGTGGGGATCTCAGGGTGCACCGCTTTTTATTCTTGTGTTGCCAGTGAGACTCAACTTAGTGAGCTCCATCGTGACTATCACTGGTGGTGGCCGGGCACCATCCAGTTCTTCCCATCCCAAGTCGATGTAGGCACCCACTGGTGTGGGTCTCTTTGTCTTCTGGGTTGTCATTCCCCCATGTCATTTTGGTCCTCGGTGAGCATCTGTTCCTGCTGAGTTGGGACCATTTGCTGTGCCCTCGGATGGCAGCTTGGCAGCTTTTAAGACCCCAGATGCCACTCACCAATGTGGGGTGCAGAGAGCCCTGTTAGCAAAACGTAATTGTGCCAGTTGGCCTCGCTTTCACCTAAGAGCATGATCCCCTGCCCCCTGCCCCAGCTACTCTATCCTTGCAATATTGGGTTAAGATGGAAGGAGTACTCATGTTATGTTTAAGTCCACTTAATATTGTTCTTGTTTCTAATGTGTGCTGTCACCAATTTCACCCAACCAGATACCTAGCAACTATCTAATCTAAACCCTCCCCCGTTCCTCCCTCCCTCCCTTCCCTTGCAGCTGTCAAAGAGTCTTTTCTTCTATACACAAGTCTGTTTTTGAGATCTTACCGTAGAGGTCTCATACAATATTTGTCCTTTTGTCGCTGACTGCTTTCACTCAACATAATGTCTTCCAGTTGAAACCAGGTCGTGAGATGTTTCCTGGAGTCATCGTTGTTCTTTATCATTGCGTAGTGCTCCATTGAGTATATATACCATAGTTTACCTATCCATTCTTCTGTTGTTGGGCATCTGGGTTGATTCCATCTTTTTGCTATCGTGGACTGTGCTGCGATAAACATTCTGGTGCATGTGCCCTTTGGTGTGAAAGGCCTTGATTCTGTAGGATATGTTCCAAGTAGTGGAATTACTGGGTCAAATGGTATATCAATATCCATATTTTTAAGGAAGCACCAGATTGCTTTCCAAAGAGGTTGGACCATTTTGCAACCCCACCAACAGTGTAGGAGGGTTCCACTTTCTCCACAGCCTCTCCAGCATTTGTTGTTTTGTGTTTTCTGGATCATGGCCAACTTTGTTGGGGTGAGATGGTATCTCACTGTCGTCTTCATTTGAATTTCTTTAATAACTAAAGATCGCAAACATGTCCGCATGTGTTTTTTTGGCTGCCTGGATCTCCTCTTTAGTGAAATGTCTGTCCATCTCCTTTGCCCATTGCTTAATTGGATGATTTGTCTTCTTGTTGATACTTTGTAGTATCTTATAGATTATGGAGATCAGGTGTCGGTCTGACATAGAGTTGCCAAATATTTTTTCCCATTCTGTAGGTGTTCTTTTAATTTAATAAAGTCTTCAGATGAGCAAAAGTGTTTGATTCTTAATAGTTCCCACTTATCTATTTTCTCTTCTGTTGCTTGAGGTTTCTTTGACAGATTTTGGAGTCTGTCCACATTGTGTATTAAAACTTCCATTGTTGTTCCTACCTTTTCTTGGATGAGCTTTATCGTTTTAGGTTTGATATTTAGGTCTTTTATCCAGTTGGAGTTGGTTTTTGTATAAGGTGTAAGATATGGATCTTGTTTCAGTTTCTTGCAGATGAATAACCAATTTTGCCAGCACCATTTGTTGAAGATACAGTTTTTACCCCAGTTTAATGTCTTAGGGCCTTTGTCGAATATCAATTGTTCATAGGCAGATGGTGTCATCTTTGGGTTTTACTTCTTTTGTTATTTCTTTGTCTTCTCTTTTTTTCTCCTTCTAAGACATATAACTGGCAAGGGTTGAAAGGGGATTGTCCATGGAGTACCTACACTTCTGAGCAAAGGCAACACAGAACTTGTCATGTTGTCATGCCATACACCTCCAGATAGTACAGTTACTTAAAGCCACACTATTTACATAGCAGTAAGCAGCCCTGTGCGAACACTGTGTTGGGGCAGATACTCACATGGCATTCCTTTGGTGTTTTGTTTTATTTTTGTGGATTTGACTTCTTAACTGAGAAGTAAAAATAAGCATGGGTTTCCATAGGTTTTGTGGAATCAATGTTTTAATGCTGTCTAGAAAATAGATTTTAAATGTTTTGTTATTCTACTTGGATTCGACGGCACTTGGCTTTTTGGCTTTCATTCTACTCATTGATCGTTTCTTAATTAAAACTGCCAAATTTAAAACTGCCAAACCTAATTAACTGGGCAGTTCATTCTGTATCTGTGACTCTATTCTAGGGGGCCTTCTGTTTGACATGTACATAAGGAAATTCTTATCTGATGTGCCTTCCGTGTCACACCCTCACTGTGCCATGGGTAAGAGGGGACAGTGACAGGGAGCGGACACAAACAGGAGGGGCCAGTGCTGGCTACTCTGTGGGCATTCCACTGGGATGAGTGTGGGTCATGTGTATGGCAATATGAGGTGACCAAAGGGCCATTAGATGCAGACATGCAAGAGATTGTGGCAGAGGACCAAGACTTGGGTGAAGAGATGGGGCTTATAGTTTAAGTGCTTGTAATTTTACATTAAGTTGAAAGCAGTAATTTGGGGTCCTTCAGTGATAGAAATGGTTAAAGCACTCAGCTGCTTAATGAAAAGTTGGAGGCTTGAATCCACCCAGTGGCATCTTGGAAGAAAGGCCTAGAGATCTACTTCAGAGACAATCAGCTGCTGAAAATTCTGTGAACTGTTTCCTGACTCATACGGGATTGCAATGAGTCAGCGTCGACATGACAGCAAACCAGACTGGTTAAAAAGTAATTTATGAATACAGACCTTTTGGAAATCATCATGATTTAGGGCTAAGTGTGGAAAAAGCAGTTTGAAAATATAGATACTTAAAAATACATAAAACTTAAAAAATACATGTGTATGCATTGAAATGCAGGATGTGGGGTTCTCTGGGTACTGAGACTTCGAATAAGCTTTAGTTTCACTTTCTATTTTTGATTGTTTACCAAAGTTTCTACACTGACTTTGTAATCAATCAGAAAAGAAGTAGTACTGAAATAACAATAGCAAAAACTAAACCTGTTAATAAGTGGCTCTGGAGAGACAAGCTCTGGGTAAGGAGCATGTCTGTTTTACTAATGGGCTGTAGTATTTGGGGATGGCCCTGGATTCAGGGGTTCTCTCCCTTCCTTCTCCATCCTTTTAAAACTCATGCACGTAGTAAAGAGGTATTGAATTCTCAAGACAGGTCAGGTTCAGCACCCTCCCAAGGAATCCTGGTGGCACAGTGATTAAATATTTGGCTGCTAACCGAAAGATAGGTGGATCTACCCAACCAGCCAACCAACCACTATGCCAGAGAAAAGATACACTGGCAGTATATTTACATGCAGATGTATAACTTAGAAACTCCATTTCTACTCTGTCCTTCAAGGTCACTATGAGTCAGAATCAGTAGCAGTGGGTGTGGTTTTTGTCCCTGTCACCTGACAGACAGCAAGCTGCTCGGTGTTTGTCCTCGGAAAGGAAACTGCCAGCCTCTCCATCAGGAAGACACACAGAAAAAGTGCTTGTAGTGTACACAAGAATTGCCAAGAGAAATAAACATAAAATCCCACTTGACAGGACACCTAGATAGCAAATAGAGTGCAGAGGGCAGTGTCCCTGCAGTGACCACACCTCCTTACAGGCCTGTGGGTGGCAGAACTAAAGCAGAAATGGTTTGATCCCTAGCCCTCTGAGACAATCACATTCCAAATACTTTTCCAAATACTTGAGAGTTGCTTTGTTGACCCTTGACTCCAGATTGTACAAATATTGCATTGGTGTCAGATACCTGGGCATTGAAATCACAGAGAGAGGGAAGTATAAGGTATTCCTACCTGTGAGAGAGTTTGCTCCTCTGCCCTCATTTCATACTTGAGTCAGCCCTAACAGTGGTTTTTCTGAGGCAGTAGGGCCTGTGCACCCCAAGATGCAGCCCAGGGCTCTCTATGGCCCTGGCCGCTTGGTGGGGACCAACCTCAGCTTGCCTGAAGCTGGGCCAGGTCGTAGCCCTTGGTTGGGGGCAGAGTGGGCAGTACAGCGTACCTACCATGAAGGGACCAGGGGCTGTCAGCAAGCTCCCACATCAGGCAGGGCAGGTAAAAGATCTCACAGAAATAAGAGAGGAGGCCAAAGGCCTCTTCCCAGCCCCTTGGGAGTTAAGGCATAAAGAAACTCCCCTTAAATAGAGCAGTTACAGTTCTTCCCAAGCCTGGAAGAAAGGCTAGGATGGAAAATGATTTGCAGAAGAGTAGAATGCCAGAGCTTTCTGTTAGGCATCTCCCAGTGAGGTGCTGGGGAAACAGGTCGATGGGTTGCAATATGAAAGTATGGTCTCATACAGTGCCTGTGGTACGCATGAGTGTGGCCAGCAGCTTACACAGCTGTGGAGTTGACCTGCAGCACAGAGAAGTGTATACGTGTGTGTGTGAGAGAGACAGAGAGCTGGGGTGGGGGCGGCAGAGGGGAGATCTAAGCCTGTGCCTCAAGGGGTTTCTCTTTGGAATGCTGGGTCATCATTACTGAGAAAAGAAGGGGACGTTGAAATCCCTTTAAAAGCTGCAGTGGGAGAGCAGGGGTAGGGCCTATTTCCCAGATCTTCTCAGCTTGTTACAGGTTAGAGGTGGTAGCGTGTCTTGACTGCTACCAGGATCTCTGCAGCAGGTGCTGTGGCTGTGGAGGTGGCTGTGGTGAAATGCTCAGGTCCTGGACTCAGCACCAAGGAAACTGGGTTTGGATTCTGTTTTATCATCTTATCACCTTGGTCACATGAAAGAACCTAATTTTCAAATCTCTCTGACTGAAAAAAACAGAATCAATAACTTCTTCCTTGGCACTATCAGTCTTTGTCTGAAAATTAAATGAGTATAAAAATGTAGGTCTTTAAATGAATTTCTCAGAGACATAAATCTATTAATATAACTTATACATCTCCCGTTAGCATATTGATGCTGAAAACCAACTCAGATTTATTTCCCATCTGCCTAATAGGAAGGTATGGTTATCAGACATGGTAGATTTATCAGAGATAATGAAAAGTTTCTTGATCATGTACATGAGTTTTTAAGACTAGTACGAAATTAGATAAAGACAGTTTGGGGGAAATTCAATTATAGGCAGTGCAGAGTATTAAAAATAGAAAGTAAATTTATGCTTCTCAAAGATAATTCATATCTTGTTTTTTCTAATTTTAAAAGACACATACAGCTCAGTCTGCTAACCCAAAGGTCATCAAATCTACCAGCCGCTTCTGGGAGAACCTATATGGTACTTCTACTCTGTCCTATGGGGTTGCTGTGAGTCAGAAGAAACTCAACAAGCAGTGAGTTTGGTTTTTTTCCCCTCAGACTGCAAGAAATGGAGAAAAAAATTAAGCCTGAAGTTAAATATTGAGGGATTCTATGGGAAAATATTAAACAACATAAGAAGCACTAAGATAAGATGGAAGGAGTACACAGAATCACTATACAAAAAACAAATCGGCTGATGTTCAAGCCTTTCAAGAAGTACCACGTGATCAGGAACTGATGGTACTGAAAGAAGAAATGTAGGCTCCACTGAAGGGGCTGGAAAAAACGAGGCTCCAGGAATCTGGAATGCCAATTGAGATGTTTCAGCAAACAGATGCAGTGCTGGAAGTGTTTGCTCACTTGTCTGTGCCAAGAAAATTAGGAGACAACTACCTACCAGCTAACTAGAAGAGATGTATATTTGTGCCTATTCCAAAGAAAAATGAGCCCACCTGTCTTGGATTGAATTGTGTCCCCCCAAAAATAGGTGTAGCCACATGGCTGGGCCATGATTCCCAGTATCTTGTGACTGTTCTCCATTTTGTGGTTTTTCTATGCTGTATGTTAAAGGATTAAGGTGGAACTGTAAATCCCTCTCTGCTCCACTATAAAGGGAGTTTCCCTGGAGTGTGGCTTGCCCCACCCTTAATCCTTTCAGCCTACAAGAGATGAAAGAAAAGGGAGACAAGCTGAGAATTGGGAACCTCTCACCATCAAGCAAGCAGCACCGGGAGAAGAGGCTGTCCTTCAGACCTGAGGTTCCCGTGCCGAGATGCTCCCTGGACAAAGACTGATGCAATACCGGACCTTCCTCCAGAGCTGACAAGGGGGAGAACCTTCCCCTGGAGCAGACACCTTGAATTTGGACTACCGGACTGTGTAAGAATAAAGCTTCCTTTGTTAAAGCCATCTACTCTGTGATATTTCTGTTAGAGCAGCCCTAGCTGCTCCACACCATCAAATGTGGAATTTATCAGACAATACCACATACAAGTAAAATTATGCTGATGATCCTTCAAAAGTGGCTATAGCGATACATCGACATGGAACTGCCAGAAATTCAAGCTCGATTCAGAAGAAGACTTGGAATGAGAGAGAGCATTGCTGATGTCAGATGGGTCCTGGCTGAAAGCAGAGAATATGAGAAAGTAGTTTATCAATGTTTTATTGAGTCTGGAAAAGCATTCAGCTATGAGGATCATAATACTTTATGCATAACATAGCAATGGGTGAAAATTCTGGAACAATTATACTTATGAAAAACCTGTACATAGAACAAGAGGAAAGTATTCGAATAGAATAAGGGGATACTGCATGGAGGTACTTGTACCAGGGTTATGTCTTGTCACCGTAATTATTCAGTTTGTATGCTGAACAAATAATCCAAGAATCATGAACAACCTGCAGTACACAGGTGATACAAACTTGCTTACTGAAAGTGAAGAAGACTTCAAGCACTTGATGGTGAAGATCGAAGACCACAGCCTTCAGTATGGATCACACCTCAACAAAAAGAAAACAAAAATCCTTGCACCCGGACCAGTCAGCAACATCATGATAAATGAAGAAAAGCTTTGAAGTTGTCAAGGGTTTCATTTTATTTAGATCCATAATCAACGCCCATGAAAGCAGCAGTCAAGAAATCAAACGAGGTATTGCACTGGGCCAACTTGCTGCAAAAGGCCTCTTCAATGTGTTTAAAAAAGAAGATGTCACTTTGAAGACTAAAGTTCTGTTGACCCAATCCATGGCATTTTCAGTCACAATTAACAAAAGCTAGACAGTGAATGAGGAGATCTGAAAAAGAATTGACATCTTTGAGTTTTGGTATTGGTGAAGAATACCAAACATACCATGGACTGCCAAAAGAATAACCAAACCTGTCTTGGAAAAAGTACAGCCAGAATGCTTCTTAGAAACAAGGATGGCAACTTTGCCTGACATACTTCAGACATGTTATCAGAAAGGAACCAGAAGGATCCTTAGTGAGACGGATTGACACAGTGGCTGCACCACTGGGCTCCCATTTCAAGTCTCTTAAAATAAGAGTTTTAATTACTACCTGAATATTTCATTTGATAGTATTTGCTTCAAACTTTTGATACTAACATTTGCTCTGTTACCTCATTCAATCCCCACAAAACCCAGTGATGCATTATCCTCGTTTCATTGGACAGGACAGTGGTCAGGGCACATCTCTCCTGAGCAGATATATGGAGTTCACCATGGCAGCTTGGCTTGAGCCTGCCCTGACCCCAGCTGACTCTACTACGAAAGTGTGAAAGCTCCTACCTGTGGCCAGGGTCGCATGGCCAAAGGCATTATTAACCAGATTCCAGTTCTGGCATCCAGGGGATATTGTAAATGGGATCTCTGATTGATTTATCTTGTGTTTTGACCCTCCAGGTCACTTTTAGGACAGGAAGGATTTTTCTCCAGACTGTTCTGCACTCAGACCATTCTAGAAACCATACTGTCAACTGGGGTTCATGCAGTACAGCTGCTTGTTCTGATGTCAGTGTGTTATTGGAGATGAATCACTGTTCATTAGCCTGCCAGGTGAACAGGAGTATACTTGTCCATTCCCAAATGATAACTCCAAGAAGGCTGCAAAGCCAAACAACCTCTGAATTTCCAGGTAGAATGGACCATTGATGTCATTTAAAAGACAGCTCACAATTACAGATGGATTTCTTTGGAGTAAAATAAGTTGTCATGCTGACATGCCCCTCAGCCTGTCTTATCCTCACTACAGCCCATCTCTTGTGTAGATGATAGGACTCAATGTTTCAGATTCTAAATCCAGTCCATGATAGCCTGCCCAAGGTCACACCCATCCTCCTTTCCATCACTAATGCCTCCATGAGTTTCCTTTCCCTGTTTTTCTCCCTGAAACCCTATGTTGTCATTGTGGCCCCTTGACTGCTGAGCTGACACACCAGTGCCCCTTTGTGGCTTCACAGTGCCCTATAGGACAGCCAGGACAGAGTACCATGAACTTGATACAACAGAAATTTGCTCTTTCACACTTCTGGAGGCTAGAAATCAGAATAAAGGGTGTCAGCAGAGCCACTGCTGTCTCTGAAGGTTCCTGAGGAAGAATCCTTGCTTATCCCTCCCAGCCTCTGGTGACCCCGGCATTTCTCTGGTCTTCACATGACCATCTTCCCTCAGTGTCAGTCTGTCTCTGTTTGTCATCTCTTTTATAAGGACACTGGTCATGAGGAATACGGCCCACGAGACTCCTCATGGTAAACTAAATGATTGCATCTGCAAAGACCCTATTTCCAAACCAGGTCACATTCACAGGTAATAGGGGCGAGGACACGAACATGTCTTTTTAGGAGACACCACTCAGTCCGTAACAATGTCCTTCTGTAAACTTCCTTACTGATGTCTGCATCCACATGAGTGGCAGGTCTGTGACAGTCACTGGGGTAGAATGGGAAGCCACTGTCTACCTGTGACACTCACCTTGTAGCAGAAGAAGGGTGAGCATCATTGTTAGTGGGACTTTCAAGAGCATGATTTCATTTCATCACTACCCCAGTGTCTGAGCAGAGAAGAGCAGGTATTACACTCATTTTAGACACAAGGAGACAGAAGCTTAAGGCTGTCACACAGCTGTTGAGTGCTGGACATGGGACTCAGAATCCCACTTTTTGGATGCGATGCAATGCTGCTGCACTCTCTGCTTTCATTTATACACCGATCCGAGCTCCCTTCGTGTGCTGCTGGGCGCTGATGGAGCTATTTAGAAGGGACTTGAGACCTGGGTTTGGCTGGTAGTTCCCTGCTCTGTGGCTTTAAGCAGATATTCCTACCAGTATACACTGTGGCTTTCTCATGTGTGGAATGTAGGCATGGGCTGCCAGAACTCCCACCAGCACTGTGTAACACTTGATGACTTGGAGCTTAAAGAATATCCTGGAAGGAGTTAAATGCAGATCCCAGACTGTTTCCCATTTCCAAGCCCTTCAAGAACAAGGACTGGAATCGGTGTTTGCAGTTGGTGCTCAGATGAAGGTGTTTTCCTCCCTTGAGTTTTCATTGCTGTGAATCTAACAATCCTGAGGGAGTTTCACTGTGCTCTGCATGGAGTTGCTGTGCAATATGTGGTCAGGGAGGTGCTCTAGTTTAGGCCTCGAAGCCCAGTGGCCCACACACTGAGCTGGTAACATAGAGGCCCTCCCTGGCGTTCACTGGTACTGTGGTCATGCTCCCAATCCTGCTTTCTCAGGGCTGGAAGATACAGTCCTGTCTCCCAGAAGCCATTCTAGAAGGCTGAGTCTGGCCACAAGAGTGTATACCAAGGGACTACTGTGTTGTTACCTCCCTCTCTAATCTTGGTGCCTCAGCTGCTGTGTCTCCCGGTAACCTAAGTCAGCCAGCAGTAGTATAAGAAGAGTCAGCTAAAAGTTTCACCGTTGAGTTTTAACTGAATTTTTGAAACCAAGTGTGTCCTCTCTCCTGACAGGCCCCACAGGGGACAACCCCCTGGGTGGAAGACTCCGGAAGCTGAGCTTTGGGCAGTACAATAATGATGTTGATGGGCAGCCATCCCTCTCCACATGCAGCTGGGGAAAGACCACCACTGTGGAGCAAGATCCAAGTATGGTGTCCTTCCTTGATTCCACGGACACCAAGGAGGTAGATATCAGGGCCCTGAGAGTCTGACTTAGCAACTACCCAGATCCCAATCATATTCATGGCCCTAACTTCAGGGTAAACAAGATAATTTGGGGTTTGGGAGCTTAATGTATCCCACTATCTCCCTCTTTCCTGTCCTGCCTCCCCTCCCCATGTTACACAAACATTTCCATGAAAAGCATATAGTGTGATTGGAAGATACACAGCTGTCCCCAGAAGCAGCTGTGGCATGGAGGTCAGTTCACTCAGGTGCTTTAGAATGAGAATGCTAGTAGAGATCATGAAAATGGTTGTGGAAGATAATGCAAGCAAAGGCCTAACCTTGGTTGGAACGCAGTGAGTGGATAGAAGAGCAAGCAGAGACTTCCTTTGAAGTCATCACGTTAGGTCTTCAGTCCTTCATCCACGATCTTCATGGGACACAGGGAGGGATTCAGGAAGAGTGCATGTTAGAGCATATTTGTTACGAATGATGTGCTCTTCTAGATAGTTGAGGCTTTTCGTAGGATTTACATAAGACAGCCTGGGGTACTCCAGAATGATTACTAGTGTTCAAAATAAAACAAACCCACTGCTGTCAAGGTGATTCCAACTCATAGCGACTGTGTAGGACAGAGTAGAACTGCTCCTTGGAGTTTCCAAAAAGCAGCTGGTGGATTTAAGCTGCCAGCTTTTCAGATAGTAGACATAGCACTTAACCACTATACTACGGTGATTACTAATAGAGGTTTTATTTATTCTCATGTCCAACAAATTGGAACTCACAGAATCGATGAGAGAAAAAAGTTACTCATAGTTTTAATACACACAGTGTTAATGTTTTGGAATATTTCTTTCCAGTCCTTTTACTATGGCTATCAGTTTGAGTGCATATTTTTATGCATCTTTGAATATACCATAGTCAAAAATTACTTTATCTTGCTTTTGTTACTTCACACTAGAATGCTCATTGTCTGTGTTAAAAACTCTGTGAACTTCATGTATTAGCTAGATAAAATCTTATTGAAAAGATGTATAAAACATGTGTTTCTTACTGTTGAACATTAAGGTCACTACCAAACCAAAACACCAAACCCATTTCCAGTGAGTCAGTTCTGACTCATAACAAGCAACCCTGTACCTCGGTGGTACACATGACTTGTTGTTAACTACCAAGCTGGAGATTGCTAGTTTGAACCCACCCAGTGGTATAGCTGAAGCAAAGGCTGGATGACTTGCTTCTGCAAAGATTATAGCCAAGAAAACCCTATGGGCCAATTTTACTTGGTAACACATGGAGTTGCCATGTGTCAGAAACAACTCAACAGCAGCTGGCAACAATTGCTAAGTATTAATTTCTTTCCTGATTTTCTGTATCTCAGAGAAGGGCCTGATTTCTAGGGTTGTGGATCTGGAACTTTGCCTCATCATTACCACTCTTAGACAAAGGCTTGGCTCAGGGGTGGGCCTTGGAAACCTACAACTATTTGGAAGTGACATCCCCCTGATCCTCCATGTTTGTCTTTTCTCTCTTGTGCCAATTTCAGAACGTGATCACCACTTACCCTTCAGACACTGATGTGATCACTGGCAGGATCTCGTCTCCAAGCAAAAATAGTAGTGAGTCAGCCACTTCAACTCCAGCATTTCCTGTGTCACCAGAAACACCATATGGTAAGAAAAAAGTGGGACAAGCTAGATACTGATTTCAGTGATGTCCTACCTTTAAGGAGGAGAATTACAGTAAGTCCTTGTTATACTTTCATTTCCAGTGAAGACCCCTCCCCACTATTCCCAGTTCAACCCTTTGGAGCCAAAGATGAACAGTCCAGCCATTCTATACAAAAGAGCACATGGTAAGAAATCCACCCTCTTCTGATGTGTTGCAAGAAAGGTCAGCTTTCATGGCTCTGCTTACTACTCTGCATAGCTACCATCTTTAAAAATATGCCTCTTTAGCAGAAATATTTCAAGTTGCGTCAGATCTCTACACCTTGATGAGGGTGGGTCTTGCTGAGGAAGACAGAAATGCATTTATAAAACCAAGCAAGGGTTTAACAGCACGCCGTTGACTCCGTGCCTGCAATCCTAGTGGAAACCATTTCTGTTCAACAATTTTCATATGCCTGTGGAGACGTGTATCAGTGGGATGAGTTGATGGTACCTGTTGACAACGTAAGCATTAGTTCTTCTACTTTTGGTGTTATGGCCAATCTGGAGTTGAAAGGAAGAAACGAGAATACCCTGGCCTCTCCCATCCGGAGAGAGTGGGTACCAGTAGCATCGTGGCTGCCCCCCACCCGCACCTGGCTAGAGCCCCCACTGCTCTGTGTATCGGCCATGCTCTCAGGCAGTTTCTCTGCTGATGCATCACTTGGTACCGTGTTCAAATACTGCACCATGTCCATCTGCGAAACTAGTTGGGTCTGCCCCTGCACACCAGCTAGTACAGGGGAGAGTTGCAGTGGGGCCAGAGCCACGACTAAGCACATCTGATTGGAGGTCCATTGCTTCTTGAGGTTCTAGAATGGGGTTGAGATTAGGCTAATGGAAGGAGGATGTAGTCTATGAGCCCTGTGAGCATTCTGAACTACTCTTTTCCATAATTTTAGACTCCTCATGCCTCTGCTTAACTGCCATGTTGAAAGGCGTGGAGTTTTCTCTGTTAATCATTATTAGACTCATTTCTCAGGAATCAGAATTTTACAGTAAATCTTTCAATTCTGCCTTGTACCAATGAGTGGTTGGAATAATAGCAGCTAACACCATTTTCTTTGTTTCTCCAGAGAAAACCACCCATCTGTTGTTCGAAGGGCACATTTTCTCCTAAAATTCCTTCTGTGGCTTCAGGACTATAAATAGTTATTTTTATATACCGCATATATAGCTGCCATTGATTCAGTTCTGATTCATGGTGACCCCACATGTGTCAGAGTAGAACTGTGCTTTTTGGGTTTTCCAGTGGCTGATTTTCTTAGATCACCAGGCTTTTTTCCTAAGCACCTCTGCATGGACTTCTACTGCCAACATTTTGGCTAGCCCGCCACCTAGGGACTCTTCTTTTTAGACACACTGTGTAACCATTAAGCTAGCCGTAGTTCTTAACATGGATGACTGAAATTTAGAATGAGAAAAAGAGTGTGCAGTGTCATTTTTATTTCTGCATTATATAGGCAGTGTACAAGAAGAAGTGTAAATGTTTAACTATAACAGGTTCATGCATATAGATTTTTGTTAATTGCAGTCAAGTTGATTCCGGGCCATGGTGACCCCGTGTATCCAGAAGAGAACTGCTCTGTATTCAAAGCTGTGACCTATTGGAAGCAGGTCACCAGGCCTGTTTTCCACGTTGTCTCAGGGTAGATTTGCACCACCACTGTTTTGGCCAGTAGTTGAGCACTGAACCATTTGCATTGCCCAGGGAGTCACACACATATACAGCCATTCATATATTCTTATATATTTATATAATTCAGATACAAGCAAAAAAAAAGACATCCCTTTCCTTCTTTACCCAGCCCATTCTTCCTCATTGAGTTAGTTACACGTGAACCCATATTGCTTCTTAACACAAACAAATCTGGTAGATTTGGACTAAAATTGAGCCTTTCTGACTTGGAATTGAGTCGTCTCCCCATGATATCAGCACCATGTTCATTAGAAGCACACTACATTAAGCAGCACATGATGAATAATAAATACAGGAGAGAAAACACCAGAGAAGACCTTCAAACTCATGACAAAGGCCTTTAGAATCATGTTGAGCATCAAAAGAATACTCAGCCTCTTGACAAAGACATAGGGAACTGGAGTGAAGGTAATATGCTCAACCTGGGGTGCTCAATAATCTGGCAATTATATGCCAGTGTCATTCTGCCGGCTGCAGGAATGTGTGGAGCAGATGTGGGCCACTATGTTCTGTATCTCAGACCATGAGGCCAGGTGAAAGCATCATCCCTTGGAGGTATAGTTGCAGAGTCTCAAGCACCCAGCATATGTTAGAATTCTAGTCCTACCAACATGCCTCCATACCTTCCATGTGCACAGAATCCACATGGAGAAGTAGAGGCTGTGTTAGTATGAGTATTTTCGATTTTTTTCTAAGTTATCCCCAAAGGTTAGCCTCAAGTAAGACCGTTAGTAACACAAAGGTACGTGGTGGTCAGTGCACTGTAATACTTCAGTGATAGGTCACTGTGAGCCCTCTGGCTTTGCCTGGAGATCATGCCCATTCTGCAAAATCAAGTTGAATTGTTGAACTCCACTGAGCTTTCAGTAATAATTGTAGTAGCTCACATTTATGAAATGCATTTTTGTACCAAGCAGTGTTTTACATACTTGGCAGGGATTATTTCCATTAATTTTTGTAGTCATGCTATAAAGATCATTCTTACTCTTTTCCTTGTTTTGAAAGTGATAAAACTATCTTAGAGAAGTTAAATAAATTGCCCAAACCACAAAGCTAAACCTAAAAAAAGAAAGAAAGAAAAAAAACCAAACCCGTTGACTTCTGATCAATTTCTACTCTTAGAGACCCTATAGAACAGAGTAGAACTGCCCTGTAGGGTTTTCAAGGACTGTCTGGTGAAGTAGTAAAACCAGGCAGTATTATTCCATGGCCGTACAATAATTGTCCTGATACACTGACGGTTTTTGTTTCAATTGTCAGATTTATAGGGCTTGGTTTCCACAGGTGGAGGTCTAATTGGGATGTGACACGTAGTAGAAGAAGGATGAAAATTCTCAGAGGGCTTGCTTTTAAATCCAGACCCAATCATGCAATAACTGTAACTGTATACCTCAATGAACTTTTAGTTCATCATCTACAAAATACAGACAATAATACCTACCATGTATGACCATTGTGTGGTTAAGAGATAGTATCCATTAGATATCTAAAATAATGTCTGGTCATGTATTTTTTTAGAGCTAGATGATGTATATAAGCAAAATTATTTACCCCAAAATAACTATTGGGGCAGAGGATTCTGCTTCTTGAGGGAAACAGCAGACATACTTCTCCCCAAATCTCCTATTAATTAAATATAAAATAAATAGAAAAAGACAGAAAGGTAGAAAGAGGTGGATAGTTGGGCCTCTTGGGCCTTGAGGTAAAACACATCCTCCTGGGCCATTACACAAACCTCAACAATTTATAAAGAATTGAAACTATAGGAAATGTCCTCTCCAACCACTATGGACTCAAACTAAATAACACAATAAGAACAGAAAGGTAACAGGGAAATATCCAGACACTTGGAAACTAAAATAACGTGTGGGTTAAAAAGGAAATCAAGAAATACATTGAACTGAATGAAAATGAAAATACAATGTATCAAAATTAGTGAGACACAGCTAAAATAGTTCTAAGAGGAAAATTTATAGCAGTCAATACTTACCATAGAAAAGAGGGAAAGTCTGAAATGAGTACTCTAAACTCTCACCTCAAAAACTTAGAGAAAAAGATTTTTGAGAAAAAATCCAAAGGAATCAGAAAGAAATGATAAAGAGCAGAAATCAGTGAAATTGAAAACAGAACAGCAGTAGAGAAGATCAATAGAACAAACAGTGGTTTCTTTGAAAGATCAGTAAGATGAACAAACCTCAAATAAGAATGACAAAAAAGAGAGAACATGCACATTACCACTATCAAGAATGAAACGGAGTTATTGCTATAGACTCTGCAGACATCAAAAGGATAATAAAGCAGATAATATAGGAGCTCTATACATGTAAATCTGACCAAAACAAACAAAAACCAAACCCAGTGCTGTTGACTCAGTTCTAACGCCTAGCCAAAATGTGGTGAAACTTGTATGAAATTAATCACTAGAGATTAGCAAGCACAGGTAAACCCATGCTAACAGCTGCGCGTTCTACATATTTGTTCTGTTTACCTTACTGGGTCATATGCTGTGTCAGGGAATGTAAATATGAAAAGAGGCTTTTGATTCTGTACTTTGTGACTGGGAGACAGATGCCAGTCATATCTAGAAGCAGAGTCTTTGATGTGCTGATAAAACATGAAATTGTTCACTACAGGTGATCTGATAAGCAAGGTAAGCACTGTACTTCCTTTTCCTACTGGATAATCTGCCCTTTCCTCTAATGATGTAGATAATCTGACAAACTGTGGTGGAATCGTTGTTAAGTGCTATGGCTGCTAACCGGGAGCTCAGCAGTTCGAAGCTACCAGATGTGCCTTGGAAACCTTATGTGGCAGTTCTGCTTTGGCCTATAAGCTTTCTATGAGTCAGAATCAACTCGACAGTGGTGGGTTTTGTTTTGTAATAACTATTAAGGCAAGTGATTCATAATTTGAAAGCTCTCAAAATAAATTTCCAGGCTCAGTTGGTTTCACTGAAAGTGTTCTCACCTGTAAGCTCTGACCCAGCTCTCGGTGGCTGAAACTGAGGGTGAGTGTTGCAACAGAAGTCGCTGATAAGGAGGCTAGAGACGTGGAAAGGTAGGGACTGATCCATTGACGCACTTCCGGAATTTATGCACACTGTGCCTTATACACAGCAATGAAGCTTGTATCACCTAAATATAGAAACTAGACAAAGACAGCAGAAAACTACAGACAAATATCCCTTGTGGAGACAGACACAAAAATTCTTCAACAAAATGTTGACAAATAGGACCCAGAAATATATAAAAGAATTGTACAACATGAGTAAGGGGGATTTAATTGACAGATGTAAGATTGGCTCAGCATTTTACAGTCTGTCATTATAATTCAGCATATTACCATGCTAAAGAACAAAAAAGCATTTGGTAAAATCCAGTGCCCATTCATGATTAAAAACTTTCAGCAAAATAAGAATAGAGGAAAACCTCATAAACCTCAAAAGAAATCGTTTTCCAGAAACCTACATTACTCTGATTCAACATAGTGCTGGAAGTTCTAGCAGCTCCCGAAGGCCAGAAAATAAAGTAAAAGGTGTAACAAACTAGAAGGAAAAGAATAACAGTGTCCCTATTTGCAGATGACTTGATTATGTAGAAAATTTCAGGGGATCTACCATGAAAACTAGACCACATAAGTGAACTGAGTAAAGTCACAGGGTATGAGATAAACATTAAAAGATAAACTGTATACTAGGAATGAGCATGTGGAAACTGAGAGTTCAAACATACCATGTAAAATACCTTGAAAAAAGATCTTAGGACCACTGATTAGAGAGCTAAAATTCAAACAGTGGCTTGCAATTCCATGACTGGTGCCTGTTCTCTTTACTTCATTACCTGTCATTATTGTGAACTAAGACGATTACTGATTATAACATACTAATTTCACATCTCACAGCATTTATCAACTTTAGACTTTGTAATGAAGAAACATAGTTCTGTGGGCAGAAGATGCATAGTCTGCCTAGCTGATCTTAGTATTTTGTTGGGAGTCCTTTGGTGATGTACATGGTATACATGTTTGGCTGCTAACTGAAAGGTTAGAGGTTCAAGTTCACCCTGAGACAGGCCTGGAGATCTACTTCTGAGGACTCAGCTACTGTAAACTCTGTGAAACACAGTTCTCTGACACACATGGGGCTGCCATGAGTTGGCATCAACTTGATGGTAACTGGTTTGTGGCGTTTCTGTTTTTGAGCATTCCATGGGATTCTTGGTGCTGCCACCGGAATCCAAGGCAAGCTGCTTAACTTCCTAGAAACTTTGTCATGGTGTGTAAAAGAGGAGATAATCACTCTTTTACACATTCAGATGTTGCGAAGCTCAAATGAGGCAGCAGGCAGGAAAGTGCCCTGTAAACTGTGAGCATCCGTCCTTCATCCACCAACTATGTGTGTACTGGGCATGCTGCAAATTCAGGAAGGAAGCTCACCTACGTATAAGCACAGCAGAGACTAAAATACATACAGGTGCAACAGAGGCTGAGTTATTTCAGCTGATCGCACTGGAGTTGGCCCTCCTTGGGAACCCATTTCATTTCTGATCTCTTCTCAACAGTGTAACAGCGTTAAAACTGTATCCCTTTTTTTTCTCTTTGAATATTATCTAACCAGTCTCAAAGAACAGAGTTGATACTTTTGCACTAGGACATTCAAATTTGAAATTAGAATTTTGAAAAATTGTAGTAGTTCTAGCATTTGAATTCTTGTCTTGTTATCATGTGTAAGTGGGCCTGCTGTCCTAAGCACCTTTTGATGCAGGGAGGTCTAGATGGACCTGGCAGATTGAAGCTCAGGGGTGACTCCTAGTGTCAGCTGCCCACCTCTTCTCAAATGCTGGCTACCCATTGTATCTCACCCCTGACACTTTCTGATTTTGTGGTCAAAGCAGATCTTGTGATTTCTATGAATCCTGGTTTTATGTCTTGTAAAATAGAATGACGAATTCCTATTACATGTGATTATTGGGAAAATAAAGTGAGAACATATCAAAGAGGTGCTTGGCCCAGAAATTATAGACATTCAGTAAATGGAAGATGCTAGTACCATTGATAGAACATTAAGAGCAAAAAAAGAGGCAGTATTCTAAGTGATGGAAAGCAATGTTAGTCACTAACAGTATGCAGCAGTGTAGTACATGAGTTACTGCTCTAGGCCTGTGGTACCCTCGAGACCAGAGTTGCCTCCTCTTCTCAAATAATGTCCTCCTGTGGTGTGGGCTTTTAAGTTACAACACCATTCCCAGAAAGTAGTCTGTATTTACTCAAACAGTATTTGTGAGTTCAGATCCTGTTTAATTCCCACAGGAGTATATTTTTTGTAAGAGGTGTGGTAACATAAAGGGTTAGGGCCAGGTATCAGGAGGCCGCAGAGCAGCTATAGGCAGGAGATGGCCCTGTGGACCAAGACTGACCGTGTGAGGAGCTGCCTGTGAGCTGCATGAGGCTGAGAAGCAGCCCTTACCAACCTGGCACACCTGGTTACCGCAGGCACAGCGGGGACACGGTAGTTCCCAGGGTGCTGTCTGTTGAGTGCATACGACTGCAGACATCCCAGGAAACTCATTTATTTGGGGAGAGTGTCCTTAGATCTTGCCACGGAAATTCCAAATGCAAGCCTCAGAGGGCAATGCTGTTTTTGAAAACAAAGACAATTTTTACATTTTGTGTAAAGAGATCACTGAATCTCTGTCCTCATGTAGATAAAACAGCAAAAAGTATGAACTTAAGCTGTTATTCTGTTGTTTCTGATCAGATATTTAGCCTTGATGATTATTTTCAAAATAAATGACAAGTGAGGAAATGTTTTGTTAAAAATGTTTTACATTTCTGATACTTCTCAACCTCCAAATTATTCCATAATAGCTTTTGTTGCGTTGAGGTGAAATTCACATAGCATAAAGTGTACAATTCAGTAGCATTTAGTACATTCCCAGTGTTGTTCAATCATCATGTCTAGTTCCAAAATAGTTCTATCACATAGTGATTTTACAGATGATGTTTTGAAGGCATTTGGTGACTTTTTACTTTAATGAAAATTATTAACAGCTAATGTTAGTTTAGATACCCTGATGATGTAGCAGTTACGAACTATGGCTGCTAACCCAAAGGTTGACAGTTCAAATCCACCAAGTGCTCCTTGGAAACTGTAGGGCCGTTCTGCTCTGTCCTGTCCTGTAGGGATGCTGTGAGTCAGAATTGACTCGATGGCAATGGATTTAACATTATTTTACTTAACAAAAATATCTTTATGTATTTTGTGACTTTCATTTCAAATTAATTTGTCATGGAGAATAGAATTTAATCGTTTTAAGGACATGGCTCTCAGGAATGCAATCTTTCATCTACTGCCAAGCAGAGGACTTTGTGAAGGTCTGGAAGGATGGGCTTAAATCCAGGAACCTGTTTGTGGGTCTGGCAGTGAATGAGAATACACAAAATTTTTGTCATAACCTTAAGAAGGATCCTCTGGATTTGGTTAATGCTAGTTGGATCCCTTGGATTTGGTAGGTTTCTAAAGACAGAAACAGTTATGTGTTTACCACCAAAGAAAGGAAGAAAGCAAGTATGTGAGGAAATCTTGTTGAGCAATACAGCATAGGGGGTGTGATAGAGGAAAAGAGGATAGAGATTATTTTACCGCTTCAGTGCATCACTTTATTTTGGTTTCAAGAAAGACAGTTGTCACTCTTTGAAACTTAACAAATAGTAAAGTGCTTTTCCCAGCCTTCCCTCTTCTTTCGTGTGCCCCACACCTTTTTTTCTTTGGAAATTTTATGAACTTCTAATGAGAATGTATGTGTTATTGTTCTCAGGTGCCGTCCAGGCAGTTTCAACTCATGAGAACCCTGTGAATAACAGAACACAACACTGCCCAGTCTAATTTGTCTCCTGCTCTTTGTGCATTTGTAATTACGTTTGTTATCATAGTATTATCTTTTTAACTACAACTCATCACTGTTGTTAGGTACTGTGCAGTCTTAGCGATATCCACAATCGTTTTTATGCTTACGCCCATGGTTGCAGCTATTTTATCAGTCCGTCTCCTTGAGGGTCTTCTTTTTTGCGGATCCTCCACTCTGCCAAGAATGATGTCCTTCTCCAGGGGCTGATCCTTCCTGACAACATGTCCAAAGTATGTAAGACACCGTCTGGCCATCTTTGCTTCCAAGTAGCATTCTGCTTGTACTTCTTTCAGAACAGATATGTTGTTTTTTTGGCAGTTCATGGTATATTCAGTATTCTTCTCCAACACCACAATTCAAAGGTGTCAGTTCTTCTTTCTTCTTTCCATTAAGGGGTAAATGGATGGGGTCCTCCCAGTCTGCTGGAGGATTCAATCCTGTGGCAGATCTGGCTGTGCCTGCGACCAGTGGGTCTTTCCTGCTTCTCTTCCTCCCAGCCTCTCCACTGGTCCCCTCTTCCCTGCCGTCCCCTCTGCCGGCATGTGGGAGACCCTTGCTCCCTAGTGTGACAGCTCCCCACCCCCAGCGTTCGATGAATCCCAGCTGAGAGAGTATGGCCTGTGGAGGCGTGAGGCCAGTTGCAGCCCTGGCACGCAGGGCAGGGTCTTCCTGGAGTCACGGTTGCTTGGGAATGCAGCCCAGAGTGGATGGTAAACTCCATGTAAGGCTGAATACTGGCCTGAGACTGATAGTCAACAAATGGTGTAAGGAAAAGTTGAAAAGAACTTGGAAGAGAGAGTTCAAGAGGGCATGAAACCAGGAAGAATATCTATGATAGGAATAAAAACATGTACTGAATATGAGCATGTTTGACATTTATAGATGTCCTTGATTAATTTGAATTGTATAGAACTTAAGAAGCAGATGTGTATGTGTGTTTATCCATGTGTGTATATCCATGTGTATTACCAGTTGCTGTTGAGTGAACTCTGACTCATGATAGCCCATGTATGTCAGAGCAGAACTGTGCTCCAGAGCATTTTCGGTGGTTGGTTTCTCAGAAGTAGATCTCCAGGGCTTTCTTCCAAGGCTTCTCTGGGTGGACTTCAACCATTAGCCTTTCAGTTAGTGACTGAGTGCATTAGCTACTTGCAGCACCCAGAGACTCCATGTGTATGTGTATGTGTAAATGGAGGTAGGTATGTACATGTTTGTGCACATGTGTGCAGGTACCCTTTATATTCCAATTGTGCGAAAGAATGTGCACTGTTGAGGTGACAGGGGGATTAAACTCTGAGCACAAGTCCCTGGTGTGGATTATCAGCAAGCGTTGCCCTTACCCTGAGCCACATTAAGAAAATGAAAAAAGAAAAATTGACTGTTCTAAATAGTAAAAGTAAGCACCAGTGGTGGGTTCGTGCTGGTCAGTATAAAGCACTGGCCTGTGAATGAGCCACTAAGAATCACTGAGATGGGGACTGTGATTCATTTGAGTGGAAGAAAGTTCGGAACTAAAATGTGTTAGCAGTCAGCACTGACACCTCATCAGAAAATGGGTCAGCTTGGATATATCCGCAGTAAGCCAAACTACCTCTTGGCCATAACTAATGTTCCTTTCTGTTTCCTTGTTCTTGGTTTAAAGGAATCTTTGTTTTCTTAAATATACTTACCGTCCAATTTCGTTTCCCTCCCCCTTTGATGTTTTGCAATAGAGTTTTTTGCACTTACCATGATTCTGTCCCCCCAAGTTCCCAACATGAAGAATGGTATGTGACCACAGCTGGTAGTGAAGGTAGTGGATGGGGTCCTCTCGGTCTGCTGGAGGAAGCTGAAGGAAGAGGAGATTTAATTAGCTGTAGCATGTCACTTTGGTACATGAGAACTGCCACATTTCTAGACCTCACTTACCAGCTGTAAGATCATAAGCAAACATGGTGACCTGGCCTCTGTTTTCTACCTTGTTGGAAAGAACAGCAATAGCAACCACCTACCTACTGATCCCTCTGTAGGATTAAGAAAGGTGACATATATGAATGTGCCTGGGGCATGTTAGTGGCCCCCAGGTGATGGTGGCATTTTGAGTTTTAGGAGTCAACCACACAGTCAGAAGCACAGTTGTATGAAAAGAGCACTCTCTCTTCTGATCATCAGGTACTGAGCCTAATTTCAGCACTTGATTATTGCTGTTATTAGTTGCTGTCAAGTCTGCCTTGACTCATGGCGAGCCTATGTCCAACAGTATGTGATGTTACCCAACCATGGCATCAAGAAGAGTTAGTATGCTTGAGTCCGTTTGCTATTATGGACTATATATTCTGAATGTTGGCCAACCTGCAGGCTAATCTTCCAACACTTGGCTGGAACAATATTCTTTTGCAAGCCATAGTACTTTTCACTGGTTAATTTTCAAAAGTAGATTACCAGGCCTTTTTTCCTTGTCTGTCTTAGTCTGGAAGCTCTCCTGAAACCTGTCCACCATGGGTGACCTTGCTGGTATTTGGAATACTAATGGCATAGCTGCCAGCATCTTAGCAACATGTAAGCCAGCACAGTACAACAAACCGAGAGACCGGTGGTGATCAGCATTTTGATAAGTCAGCATTACAGAATTGCATCATCATACTTCTGAAGTCTGTGTGAACAGGTTGGAGTCATAGAAAGGCCTCGTTTTACCAAGGAAGAGGCTGAGGCCCAGAGAACAAGCCAGCTTAAATTCCTTAGGTTTCCAGTTTTCATCTCCCATTGGCCTTCATGGATTAAAAAGGTTGGACACCAGAAGAGACATTTGATGGAAAATAGGGAGAAAAAATGGGGACTCGGATGGAAAGGTTTGCCTTCAAGGAGGTTACCAAAACAATAGCAACCATCTCACCTTTCAGGCCCAGGGTGCGCCCGGGGCTCTATGGGAGAGGGAGGGAGTAGCAAACGTACAGTCAAATGAACATGAGTAGAAGATCTTACTTTTAACTATCTTCAGAAACGTTAAGTCAGAGCATCAGATTTTAAAATCTCGAAGGCCTTTCTTAGGATTTTTGTTTGTTCTCTCTTCTGATCAGATAAGAAGCGGTATGAGGTAAATGGTTGTTATGACACTCTGAGTGGTTTCACCCTAGGTTGTGACAAAACAGGAAAGGGAAGAGTGAGTAAATTTGAACTGGGGAATAAATTAAAAATCAAGTTACTTTTCTGGTGGTCTCACTATCAGCCACCTTCAACTCAGCGTTTCAGTACAAAGCCATGCTCATCACTGGATAAGAATGGGCCACATGTTATCATAAACTCATGTAGGACGGGGTGGCACAGGCTAGCATGATAGTAGAGAAATCTCTTGGGCTTGCTGACTGGTAGATTTTGGTTCAGAGCTGCTAATTTGTAGCTGGGTAATCGTGCGCAAGTTCCATAACCTCTTAAAAGCGCCATTTAAGTAAGTTAAATTATTATGCATGGAGTTGAGGGAGAGTCTCTTAAAAGTACGGTAGATTGCAGCTTATATATATTGTATCAAAAATTTATTTTGAAATTTAGTCTCTTAATTAAAAATGCATTTTCTCCTTAAAGCATTTCTAAAACCCCCTCAGTTCTCAAAATTTTGCTCAGCCTTAGAATTGAAGCATGTCTGTCTTGGCCCTGGAACCCATTACAGACCTGGGGTGCAAAGCCAATTTACCTCCTAGGGAACTGTACCATGGGTGGGATTCGTCTCCAAGTACCATCGTGCTAGGCCTGTGCTCATCTCCTTCCCAGTGCCCTGAACAGGAGATGAAGCGTGACCAGTTTAGGATGGCCTCTGCGAACTGAAAAGAAAGCGCATGGAGAAGCCCTCGTGTATGTAACACAGAAAAATGGATTCATGTTGGAAGCATTCCCTCCAAGGCTGCTGGCATGCTGACCTTACTTTGTCTGCTTCCTGCTGAGCTCGAGCATGCTGCATGGTGGGATTTATGGGGGCAGGATAGATGAAACATCTGTGTGTTCTTGGGAGTACCTTTTGTGTTCATGCCTGAGGCTGGTGTTCCCTACCAAAAAACATTAGCTTCCTTGGGAACAGATCTTGAGTCACTGAAGGGACCCAAGGAATTACAAATTTATTTTTGCTTCTTGTCATTTGTCACTGGTGGCGGTCCACCCCGTGAGAGCCTGTGGAAGTATTGATAGCAGGTGCCTGGGTGCACCAAGAATTGGGGCTTCTCCTTGAAAGAGACTGATAACCTAGTAAATCACCCTTCATAACTTAAAGAAGCATCACCTCTCTGGTTTGAATTCTGCCACATTTGGCTGTCTAGGCGTATTCATATGACATAGCACACTAGTGTGTTGTATATGTTTACAATTATGTCTCGATTTCATTATTCACTATTTTGGGGCACTTTTATGTGCTGTTCACTTACAGATAGAGAAACCAAGTAAGTAGTTATAAAAAATATGAATGTCACAGAAATAAATAAGAATTCCATAGTCTGAACAAAAGGAAAAAGCTTTTAGATTTCCCAGAGCCACACCAATGCTCTGAAAGGGCATTTTGGGGTGAGTTCTGTGTCCCTTCCAGGGAACCAGCTTGTTGTGAGGGCAAAGACAGGTATGCCTACAGGTATGCCTAGCATCTGGAGTTTTATTCCTTCTAAAGAGCATGGGGCTAAGCTATTCTGAAGTCATAACTTGTAACTGGGGAATGTGTGTTTGCTTTTAATTCCTTCTCACAAAAGCAAAATGGTCATTCTAATCTGATTTTAAAATCCCGCAGAGAGCTGCTTTGGCGTGTTGCTAGGGGGCGTAGGGAAACCTGGTGGCGTAGTGGTTGAGTACTACAAAGGTAGGCAGTTCTTATCCACCACGCACTCCTTGGAAGCTCTATCGGGCAGTTCTACTCTGACCTGTGTGGTCACTAGGAGTCAAAATCCACTCAACAGCAATGACTTTGGGTTTGGGAGGCGGGATAGGGGCAAGAGATTCAGAAAACTGGGAGAAGGAGTGGGAGCAGAATACGGAGATTCCAGTATGATGTATCTTGATTATTTGAGGTCTTTCTGATACCCTCTTAGTTTTGTTTTAGTAAGGCAGACCCTGCTGCTGAAGACATCCACTGCAGATAGTTAGACTCCTCCTCTCTACGGCTCCTGACCTCTCCCGTCACATGACTGTTACTTCACCTGAGTTGTCACTGTTGGCTGTCATGGAGCCAGCCCTGAGCTCATGGTGGCCCCATTCACACTAGAACAGATGCTGCCTGGTCTTGTGCCATCGACATAACCAGTTACAGATTGGATTATGGTGATCTTCAGGATTTTCATTGGATGATTTGGGGAATTATATTGCCGGGCCTTTCTTCCCAGTCTGTGAGCATCATAGCAACATGCAAGCCTCTAGTGACAGATGGTGGTGGTTACACATAAGGTCTATAGGCCTGGGATTGAACGCAGATCTTCTGCATGCAAAGTGAAGATTCAACCCTGGTTCACTTTTAGACCTTTCTTATTTGTAACAGAGAAACCTACAGTTGGCTTCAGTTATACCCTTTCTTTGCAGAAAAGCTTATGCGTAAGGCTTCCAAATATCTGTTGTTACACCACAGAGTAAGTCCTAAGTAATATACCGTACATATTCCAGTTAGGAATTCCAATTAGGAACAGTGGCAGTCTCTCTCCCTGTTATTTGTATGGACCTTCCTGATGGGGCAGATTGAAGGGTGTGGTAGAGGTGGCAGGGGTAACTCCTAATATAGACCTGTGACTGCCACAGAGTGGATCTGACCTGTGACCATCACCCTCAGATCCAGGTACTTGCAAATTGTTGTAAAACATAGTCCTCTCTCCCTGCCTTCAGGGACCTCCACCTCATTCTACTCTTAAGTGAAATTCAAAGAGGATCTGTCAGACATGCAAGCCCAGTGGCATGAGCCTGCTACTTAAAGCTTTCATGGATGCCCTCAGCATCCCTGGTAGTCACACAAGCCTTCCACTATGCCCCTGCATACATGGCCAGCCCTGGTCACAGATCACCTGAGGCTGAGCACTCTTGGGCTCCAACAAGTCATTCAGGGATGTGAGTGTGTGGGCTTTCTTCTTAACCTCTATGTGCCATGCTGATTGGTCCCCCTGCATAGAGGCCCCTTTTCTCCAGATTCCATCTGGTCAAACTTATGTCCACATCTCCTGATCTGGTTTGAGGTCATCTGCGAATTCATGGCAGCTGACCCACTTCCTCCTATGGTTATGGGATTGTTCTTGACTTTTAGCTTGCTGAAGGTAGAGTCCGTTTTAGACTGTGTTTATTAACTCATTACACTCTCAACATGTACTATATGTAGTTGGTTCTGGGTAAAAGATTTTTTTCTTTTAAGTTAGTAAATGAAGAAGTAGAAGGAGCACACAAGTCTTTTAGTTAAAAGAAGCCAGTGTAGTAGCCCCACAGAAGGTGTGAACTGAAAGAACACGTACAGGCCAGGGAGCAACCTGGTAGGCCTGATACCCATGGGAGCCTGAAGAGGAAGAGTGAGTGCTGCAGAGTGGTGACCCAGAGGATTCTGGGCATTTGATTTGTGTCTGTGTCTGATCCTTACTGTCTCAGTTGTGGAAAGTGGAGTGCTAGTCAGGCACAGAGCTGAGCTGTAGAGCCATTCATGCCATATCTTCCTCCCTGATATGGGCCACAGTTTCTAGGTGATAGCAGCTAGCTTCTGGGGCTTGTTTTCTAAATATACTGTTTCGTCTGTGAAACTTCTGCTGCAACAGAACATAGGCATGACTCTCTTTAACCCCTGCCATCCATCCTGGCAGACAAGGAAAAGAGGCAAACAGATCTGAAGAAGACTGTTAAATATTTATAATAGCCAACTCACAATTGCCTGTTCAGTAGCATGGAAGCCACACGTTTCAAGAGGGCTTATCATGCCTCCTCTTCCTGTGACCAGGGACCTGCTTGGAACTACCAAGATTTTAGTACCCTACAGGTGACAGAGGAGACAGAATCCACCCTTAGGAGGGCCATCACAGTCCCAGGCCTGGCCGCACAAAAGTCACCCTGCCTTGCTCATGGGGAACATGGCCATTTGAAAGGCCACTCCATCTGCTGGTTGGGCTTACTGTGCGTCTGTGAGATGCATTTCTGAGAAGCATCCTTTGCAGGAGCCTGCTGGCCTGCAGACACATAAACAACTGGGAGGAAGTACCCTTGGACAGAGTCCCACGGAGGTAGTCTGCCCTTTTTTGTAAGGGCCAGTTACTGTATGAGTGTCTTATCTGGTTGAGTGTGTCAGAGGGCAGGGCAGGGGCAGGGCAAGGCTGTCATTTCAGCTCAGTACCATTTGCCAAATGTTTTCTGTAAACCTACTGTGGGCACAAGGAAACACACAGATACACAGTTAGTAAACCAGCATCTGTTGAGTCTGACTCATGGTGTGTCAGAGTAGAAGTGTGCCCTTATATAGGCTTTGCACTGGATCTCCAGGCCTTTCTTCCAAGGTACTTCTGGATGGACTTGAAGTCCTCACTTTTCGGTTGGCAGTCTAGCCCATTAACTATTTGCACCACCGGGGAGTCCCACACTTGCATGATGGCCCACCAGAGGTACTGCCAGAATGAATGCAATGAGTAGCATGTTGAGAAGAACATGGGGAACTACTCAGCCAGGGAGAATTTCTCAGGAAAAGTTGTGTCACTGCTAGCATTTGAAGAATGGGATTTGCCAGATCCAAGAGGTGCAAGAAGCAAGGGATGCCTGCCTACTACGTGCTATGTATTCCTATCTTACAAACATGAGTACTACTCAGTGCCCACCCTCAGGAGCTTACATTCTCAAAGGGCAACACATTCAGCAGATTCCCTGCACTGTACTAGGTGGGCTCTGCTACAGACATGTTTCAGGGCAACGGGGAAAGAGCAAGATAGCTACTGGATTGTGAGAGATAACATGTCCTAAAGTCTATGAAAACATGAGTTGTTTGAACTGGGTATTGAAGAATACATAGGAGTTCTTTACTAACTAACTGGGAGCTGGGGACATTAAAGAAAAAAGCATGCCAAGAAAGTGGAAGGAAAGGTTACAGAATATAGAGACTAGCCAAGAGCCTGTGGGTAGTATAGGCTACCAACTGGGTAGAACAGGCTTGAAACAGGAGCTTTGGGCAGGACTTTAGGGTTTGAACAGGGCTGTGGCAGTATAGTATTTGCATTTTGTAAACTCTTGTGGACTTTGTTGTGCAGGGGTAGAGTGAAGGGCCTTGAGGCTAATGCTAGGGTCAAATCAGAGGCCAAAGCCACCATCTAAGGGGAGGAAGTCATGGTGTTGATTCCAGCAGGGGACTATGGGAACAGGCCAACCCTTGCATTTATCTGGGACATCTTCATTCTAAGAACTTGATTGGCTTCATTTCGTCTCAGCTCTAGTCGAGTGCTAAAGGTTTGCTCCGTGCAATGCGTGATGAGCCCTGGAGACATCAGTCCATGCTATGATGGAGGTGGCCTGAAGGTGGTTCAGGCCCTGAGGGGTGAGGTCAGCCCTTTGGGCCTGTTTTTCCTGGTATCCCTCCTCGAAGGCATGCTGGGTTCTCGCCGGAGCTCACTGCCTGTTGCTGGGAAGCACTGACCCTGTGGCCGATGCAGTTTCCTTGTGTTTCATCAGGGAGGTTACAAGAGGTTAAAAAGCGGGGGGGAGAAGGGGTGGGGGTGCAGTGGGGGGTGGAAAAAGAGAAAAGGAACCACAGGAAAAGCAGCCAGTCTGTGGGTTGAGGCGGAGTCATCCCAGTCTGAGCACTAAGTGGGCAGGCCTTAGTGACAGTCAACAGGACAGTCCCAGGCTTCTCCGGGCCAGCCTCTGAATGGTCTCTTGGAGGTGGCAGCCCCGCCCCGGCCGTCCCTGGCAGCTCCCCGCAGGAGAGGCCTAGCCCAGAGTGGCCCGGGGATGCCGCAGACTGGATGCTCAGCACTGCTCCCGCCTGTGGAGACCTCATGTGCCGACCATGGGACCCTTCCCCAGACTGACTGGTGTCTGGGGTGACCAGGTAAGCCTGGCCCCCTTGACTTGGGGGTTCCTTCCCCAGCGGTTCTGCACTCCAGGGAAGTTTTTTGTACTTCCAGGCCCCTGCCTGGCCAGGCTCTGAAGAGTGTAAAACAGGGTCTTGGAGCAGCGCGGAAGGGGAGGTGGTGTGTGCTGGGAACCACAGTGGGGACCTGGTGTAATGCAGCATGAGGTGGAATTCAGAGGGGTCAGGTAGGCAGGGCTGTGATTGCACAGCGGGGCTGCCAGGCCCCGGAAGCCCAGTTTGCCTTGTTGCATTGTGACAGCTCTCAAGCCCCTGAAACCGTGGAACCAAACTCCCAGTCCTTGAGCTAGTAGTCTTCTCCTTCCAGAAGCTAGGAGGGCCCTGCTTTGTCTTTGCTGAGATTCATTTAGGGTGAACAAAAGTCTGGTTTACAGATGTGGAGCCATCCTGAGCCTGGATGGCTCCCTGCCTTGCAGTTTCTTTCGTTGAAACCAAGAAAGTGCACTTTATTGAAGAGCTGTCAGTGTCCCTCCCTCCAGCCCTGGATTGGTCACTGAGGCCCGTACTATAAAGGGCTTTCAGGCACTGGCTGAAACTTGGAAGGCTGCACATTTGTGGCACTGCATATAACTTCATAAGAGAAGCAGTTGTTTCTACCAAATACCAAAAACAAGTGTTAGGAGCAAATGTTGGGGTTTTAAAATGGACTTAATGTTGTCTGTTCTACCACTGGAACAATGAAGGGGAATATTTCTAAGCAAGCCCATGACTTTAAAGCAGAACTTGCATTCACTAAAATGATTTGTCCAAATAATGTTCCTTATTGCCTCTCACCTCTGGGGTCTTCCTACTGGTGCTGGGCTCCCGGAGGAGCTGGCCCAGACTCTGAGAGGACCAGCACTACAGAAACAGCTGCCTGGGGCAGTGTGGATCCTCATCTGTCCAGGCAGGCCACAGACCTGCAGGTTCTGCTGGTCCCTTGCTTTCTGATGGCCCTATAGCTGGCATGATGCTGGGTGTATGCCTTAGCTGGAAAAATGGGTAAGATTAAGTGGGAGAGAAGGCCAGGAAAACCTGTAACACTTTTTGTAAAGAGACCTGTGTAGTAGTTCTAGAAAGAGCAGGTCCATGCAGGTCTGAGCCCATCCTTCCCCATTTGGAAAACTTGTATGTTACCCCTTCCGGGCCAGGAGATCTCTCTGCAGCTAAAGGGAAGATGTCTGTGCAAATGTTTCCTGTCATTTTAATGTAATGTATATGCAGTGGTCTGGTTTATCATTCCCATTTTCCATGAACACTGTCTGTCAATATATTAGAAATTGTTTGGTTGGAGTTACAAGATTTTTCTAACACTAAGAGTGAAGAGATTTCTGATTCCTTTATGTCAAGAGACGGGCCATTTTCTCCGTGTATCAAGCAATGCATGGAGATGGTCATTGGTGGGATCATGGAAGTATGTTTTGGAGGGACTTCCTGTGTAGGGGACTGGTTTTCCTTAAAATGCATACAGAGTACTCCTGAGCCTTGCTCCCAAAGCACAGTGAGCGTTTGCAACAGGACCCTCTGCCTTCTGAAAGAAGTTTTATATTGTATTTGGGGGGGAGAGCAGTCGCTACTTTAAGGAAAGATAAATTTAAATTAAATTAGGGCTGCTGAATTTGACTCTCCCTGGTGGGGGAAGGGACGTCCTGTGGAAACAGCAGGGTTTTACAAGTCAAAGAGACACTTTGGTTTTCTTTGAATGAGTTTCTTAAAGCTCACCTTTCAGAGCCTCAGTTTCTACAGACCAAACAAGCTGGCCTAGAGTCACTTCCAATTCATGGAAATTCCTTCTGTAGCCAAGTAAGACTTTCAAGGCTGTGACTTTTCATAAATAGATTACCAGGCTTTTTTTCTGAGTGACCTGGTAGATGAATTCAAGCCACCAGCCTTTTGCTTAGTAGCCAAGAGCTTCACTGCTTGTACTATTCAGGTACTTCTGTTCAAAGAAAGGATAATAATTTGTCATGGGAAGACTTTTCTGAGAATTGAATAGCTATATTTGGCTCAGCAGAGTACCAGCATGTAGCAGATGGTTGGTAAAAAGCAGCTATTGTTTTGACTTTTATATTAGTCTCTATGAAGAAAGTTGATAAGTATAATGTCTTGAAACATTTATGAGGAATCCCTGTTTTAAAAATCTTTGCTCTGGCTGTGTAATGAAAACTAGACTTTGTGCTGGGATTTGGGCTTCAGCATCTGTATAATTTGCAGGTAAACAATTTATACATTAAGGACCGTTTATGGTCAATTGCCATAACTGCTGTCCACTTTGCCTCTTTTCTCTCTTCTACTTCAACCCTCCCTGCCTGTCTTAAAATAAAATGATATTAGTATGCAAAGATATTAATATCATAGATGTTGTTGTCTGTATCCAAAGACACAGAGCTGTCCATCAGAAGTACAATCAGGATGCGGAGAGGGTGATATTTTGCATAGGCTGAAGGTAGGTAATGATGTATCTAAGCCAATCTTACAGGCATCACAGTGCAGATCTGGGCTTGAAACTTGGATCTTTTTGACTCCATGTCAGGTGCTCTGTGGAGAACATCACACACTTAGCGTAGGACTGACCTGAGACATTCTTTATTCCAGGTATCTTCTTTCCCCAGGAGTTATTTGTGATTAAAAGCAACTGAATCACAATTCATTACATTAAGAGCTAGGGAATGAGAAGCCCCCATTTCAGAGACCGTACTTTTCCTGTCTCAGAGTTAGATCCCACTGTTCACTCTCCTTTGGCCCGGAGGTATGTTTAAGCAGTCCAGCTTAACTTCCGGTTCTGCTGCTGAACAGTGCTGACTTTTGACCAGAGGCTTGTTCTCTGTCTTTCCGTTGCTGCTCTATTAAGCCTTAGATAGAGAGGGCAGATGACTAGGTAAGGTGAGCTGGAACTAGGCCCCAGAGGGAAACAGGTTGTTCAAAATTTAGGATGGAAGAAGGAGGACTGAGTTAGCAGGACTAGCGTAAGAATACATTTAGAACTCATTTGGGCTTAAGAATAGGTTTTCTTGAATGGCCAAGTGCTGAGAGAGCTCTGTTTATAACTCTGAGAAGGTAAGGGAGCAGAGGGGTCTCCCAAAAGACAAGTTTGGTCCCGAAGGGTCTGGGCTTATAGTCCACCCCAACTGATCTGCTTAAAGGAGTACACCAGAATTCACATGACCTAATGTCAGTTTTATTTCAAGGTAGCCTGTTTTAAGATTTTTTTTTTTTTCCAATAGTCCTATCAGTTCTAACTTCTTGGCAGCAATAAAGTCTGGGATTCCTTTGGCTGTAGGATCTCAAGCCAGGAATGGAATAATTAATAGGAAATCTGAGTAATAAACTTTTTAAATGACATTGTTTTTCTGAAATGCAGACAGCATGATATTTCATCTCCTTGGCAGGTAGAAAGGAAGCCTGGTGGTACAGTGGTTCAGTGCTCAGCTGCTAATAGAAAGATTGGCAGTTCAAACCCATCAGGTGCTTCACAGGAAAAAGATGTGGTAGTCTGCTTCCATAAAAATTATAGCCTTGAAAAGCCTATGGGACAGTTCTACTGTGCCCTGTAAGGGTCACTATGAGTCTGAATTGACTCAATGACAACAGGTTGGTTAGGTTAGGGCAGTAAGAAGAAATAGAAGTGGCATCTTGCTGTACAGGTGCATGATGGAGAATCCCTGTTGATATGCTTCCATTGCATGCACCTGGCCTATGTAAGAAAAGGCTGAATATTGGTGCACATGTGCATCAAGTTCTTGAATAATATTAACCCAGGGCTCAGACTGTGCCACTAAGACTGAGTTCTTTAATCTCACCCATACGCTCTGTCCCCTCAGTGAAAGCTTCTGTGACAAGAAAACTCCCCTCTCAGGGAGACAGCTGAGCTAGCTTAGGCTCATTCCTTCCCTGATCTCATCTTTTGGGAATGAGAGAAGTTCTATTTTGTCAGAGCTCCCACATTTTATCACATTTTAACATTTTCTGTCAAGTCAAAGACGCATGGATTGTAAGAAGAGCCACTCATTTATGCATGCTAAGGAAGAAAAATGAAGCCGTGATAATTGATTAGTAGAGTTCTTCCCTTCTGTTGAGAAATCCTAGGTTTAATTCCTGGCCAGTGTACCTCATGTGCAGCCATCAGCTGTCTATCCGTGGAGGCCTGTGTATTGTGATGCTGAACAGATTTCAGTGGAGCTTTCAGATTAAGACAAACTTAAGAAGAAAGACCTATTGATCTATTGCCAAAAACTCAGCCAGTGAAAACCCCATGGACCATAAAGGTCGGATCCACAACCAGTCATCAGAATGGCACAGGACTGGGCAGTGTTATTCTGTTGTAGATGGGTCACCATTCATCAGGGGCTGACTTGACAGCAGCCGACAACAAGGAAGAGAAAACAATACCAACTAAGCTAGGAAACACCATGTAAACACCAACTAAGCTAGGAAACACCATGAAATCAGCTACCTGCTGATTCCAGAAACATTGCTGTGTGAATCACCACTGCTAGAATGGCAAAGATTCAAAAACGGAAAATAACAACTGCTGGTGAGGTTGTAGAAAGACTGGATTTTTCTATCCATTGTTGATGGAAATATAAAATGGGACAGTTACTGGGGAAAGTAGTATGACCTTTCCTCAAAAAACTAATAAATACAATGACTCCACAATTCTACTCCTAGGTATGTACCCTAGGGATGTAATAATATAAGTCATGTAAACAGACATATGCAGCACTATTCACAACAGCAAAAAGATGGAAACAGTACCCACTGATAGATGAACGAATCACGATACGTGCCTACAGTAGAATATTGTTGAACCAAAAAGAAAAATGAGTACATGAGTCATCTTGTGACATATAACAAAGAATAAGTAAGTATAAAGAGACCACCATTCACTGGTCATTACCAGCGGTAAAATGGGGGAGTATCATACTCTAGGTAGTAGTCTTTTTGTTTATGGTGATGGGAGTGATGATACCACAGAATGTGGATGAATTTTGGACAGACTGACTAATGTAACTGATACCGCTATGCTACGCACAAGAAAAAGGAATTGGCAAATGCTATGTTATATATAACTTTGCAACAACCAAAATTAAACTACTGAAGTTGATACTATTTAGACATAACCAATCAGTTCATGACATTAGTTTCCTTAGCTTGAAGACTTAGGTATGCGGTGTCATAAAACAATCCAGTCAGTTAGCATAGTAGAGTTCCTAAAGTTTATTTTCTACCTACTACCTGGGTGAGTAGCATCTAGGATCTTAAAAGCTTATGCGTGGCCATCAAAGATGTCTGTTCTTCTGGAGCAAAAGAAAAAGAAGGAAACTAGTAACTAGAGAAGAAACCCAGTCTACGGGAGAAATTACCTGCGTGAATCACTGAGACCGGAAGAAGTAGATGGTGCCCAGCTAGCGTTACTGAATGTTCTGGTCAGATGGGAGAGGGAAAAAGAACTTCATATTCTGAAAGAATCCAGATTTGCTAAACCGACTGGGGCTACAAAAATAATCAGTAAGACTATTGCCCTGAGATACTATCTAAATCTTGAAGTTAAACTGTCTCTTGAAATCACCTTTAAACTAAACAGCAGTGTGGTTCAAAAAAATAAAGAATGTCAGCCTTGAGTGCTTCACTTTTTTAAAACATCTACGTGAGACCAAATGGATAGCTGTTACTAGAAAGCACACATGAGGAGTTTCAGGAGCAGTGGAAGTGAAACAAATAGAAGAGAAATAAAGAGAATTTTGATGCAACGTGAAGAATATAACCAGCGTCACTAAATAGGATATGTACAAAGGTTGAATGGGAATGTGTTTTGCTGTGTATATTTTCAATAAAAATGAACAAGAAATAGTTGCTATTTAAAGACAGTGTAATGGAAATTGGAGGGATTGGGCTGATTCACATGTACTGGACTAAAAGGGGCCAAGCTCCCGTTTCTAGATCAGTTACCACAGACAGGAAGATACAGAGCTGCGGTAAACTGGAGATAATGCTCATGAAGTGTCTCCCTGGCATGATGCCCATCAAACAGTAAATGCTAAACCGGTGATCTCCTCCCCACCAGCCCTTCTGCAAGGCATCAGTGGTCACAGTCAGTAAGAGACAACTTTAATACATTCAAAGCTTTACTTGAAGCCCAGCCAGACTCTAACTTGTGAAGATAATATTGGAGGCCTCTGTAGCCATAAGCTTTGCACTGTGTGCTTAACAGAGGCATGTGTAGCACTGAAGTCAGTGAGCCAGTGTGAGTTTAGCACTGGATGTACCTGTTAGCCAGCACTGCTTAAGAATAAAATAAAACCAGTCAAATCTTTTAACCTGACTGTTAGAAATATTATGAACTGGAAATGGTAGTTTTAAAAAGCAGAACAAAAGCATTGGTGACTTGGAAACCTAAATGTGATCTCCTCTGAGCCCCCATAGACTGCTCCTTAACCACAGTGCCAGACATGACAAGAATTGAGAGTTGTAATAGAAAGCTTTCCATAACTGTCTTCCTTCCTCCCTTGGAGTTTGCTTAGATTGCTCCAGAGACATAAGCTCTGTGGCATTATTAGAGTTTTTCCTTCATCTTATCAGAGTCACTACTCTCCAAGACTGCTTAGGAACTGTATGCTGTTTCCTCAGCAGCCAGAATTCTCCTTTGCTTCATGTTTATGTTTATTTGTTATCCTGAACTTTTGATGTTTTGAATGTTTAATATGAGGAAGTTACTAGTGTACGCCCATTTCATGTCTTACCTCATTTAAATCCTCCCAATACCTCTGAAATAGTTGCCGTTGTTATTACAGTTGTCTAAGATATGCCTGACATAAATCATGGTATTTTCAGTTGTCTCATATATGTGTGAAAGTTGCTTAGTGAAAAAGGAACAACAGAAGAAGAATTGGTATGCCAAAGCAATACTGAAAAAGAAGAAGAAAGTCAGAGGCATCATACTCCTTGATCTTGAAAAATACCATACAGCCACAGTAATCCAAAGAGCCTGGTACTAGTTCAATGGCAGACATATACACCCATGAAATAGCATTGAGAACACAGAAATAAATCTGTCTATCTGTGGGCACCTGATTTTTGACAAGGGATCAAAATCTATTCAATGGGAGAAAAGCATTATCTTTAACAAATGGTGTGGCAAAATGATATTTATTTGCAGAAAAATGAAACAGGATCAATACTTCACACCATAAACAAAAACTAACAACATGCTTCAGAGGCCTAAATATTAAAGCCCAAACTGTAAAGTTCCTGGAAAATAATACAGGGACAAAACTATGAGACCTAAGTTTTTTCAGTAATAAACTATCAAACACAACTATAAATGCACAAACAACAGAAGACAAGTATAAAAAAACTGAGACCTCCTAAAAATTAAATACTCGGGTTGATCAAAAAACTTTATCATGGAGGTAGAGCCACAGTGGCAGGCTAGACACGTGTCTGCTTGATTGAATGGAGCAGTGTGGACATTATGGGAGATCTAAGATCAGTTGTGAGATCAGACTGGGTGACAGGAAGGGGGAAACTACCTCTGTAGCAGGCAACACATTGGCACAATGAGTCCTGCTTCTGTGGCACGGCAGCTGAGAGGACTACAGGTACAGACACTTCCTTTGTTAACTGTGAGGCAGGGACTGGGTCTGCTGAACATAGGATCCTGGCACAGGCCAGCTACTTTGCAGAACTGCAGTATCATAGTAAACAGTGTATCCTGCACCAGAGAGACTATGCTTGGTACAGCCACATCTAGAGAACCCAAAAGTGTCCAGCAACTGAGGGTGCCATTGCCACTCCCCCCTTTCTTTTCTAAGCTGCACCATAGATACTGCAGACTCACTGCAGGAGAGGCAGCACAGAGGGGACACCATCTTGGCCAGCTGAGAGGTAGAGTCAGCCACTCTTGAGGGCTCAGCTGGGCCTAATTCATACACTGAGCAACAGTGCCTGTCTGAATAGTGCTTCTCCCAGGAGAAGAGTGGTATGGGGGACAATCGTACCTAGATAAAGTAGTGGCATCTGGCAGCTGAGTTTGGCAGTACCCTAAGACTTCCATTCTTTGAGCCATGTCATAGTGTCTGGGGATGGCCCACAAGCTACTCTCTTTGTCATCCAGGAGGTGGGGCTAGCCATCCCTGAGGGCCTGGCTGCTGTCCACTGTGGCTAGTCAATGCCTCTCTCAGCAGAAAAGCAACTTTGAAGATAAGAGAAGCTAGAGAATGCAGAAGTGACTTGCAGCTGAGTGTGGCTGCACCATTTTCAACAGCTGTCATTGGGCCACATGGTAGCATTGACTGATGGGCCCCCCCCCCGAGACTCCGTAAGTAGGGTGCCGTGTTTGCCAGCCAGGAGGCAGTGCCTGCCACTCCTGAGGACTTGGCTGCTTTCACCTGCTGCTGGACAGCACCACTCTTGGCAGAAAAGTAGTTTTTAAGATAAGCACATCTAGAGAATGCAGTGGTCCCTGTGGCCAAAGGTAGTGGCATCCTTCTCTCCTTTTCATGAGCTACATCATAGTCTTGACTGGCATAAGTAGTTCACCACCTTTAGCAGCCAGGAGACAGGACCTGCTACCCCTGAGGGCCCACTTGGGTCCAACCACCAAGCCAAGGAGCATTGTGGGGCTTGACAGAGTTTTTGTTGCCAGAAAAGCTGTACATAAGTCAGTAAGCTGCATCAGGAGAATGCAGCAGCAGCTGATGACTAAATCTAGCAGTCCCCTTACTTCTAAGAACTCCCTTCTCCCCTTACTTGCTTCTAAGAACAGCTCTCTTTGGTGTAACTCTGGGAAAACTGAACAGCTTATTGATGGCACAAAAACAACAATCAAAATCTAACCATTTTAGGAAGCAGACCACAATGGCTCTGGAAAAACTCTCAAAGAATCAAAAAATTTCCTAGATGAAGAAGCCTTTCTGAAATTATCTGAGGTAGAATATGAAAGAACTATGTATAGAGCCCTTCTAGAGATTGCACAAAATGCAGCAAAACAAAATGAAAAATTAAGTAAGCGATATGAACTGCTAGAACATCAATGATCTGAATTTATCTGAAATCTAGCAGATAGATAAAATATTACAGAGTTAGACAATTCACTGCAAAGCCAGAAGAGCAGTACAGAAGAAATGGAATCCAGAATTAGCAAGATTGAGGATGAAACCACTGACACCAACACTTTTGAGGAGAAATCAGATAAAAGAAACAAGAAAAAATAAGAAGCATTAAGAAGCATGTGGGACTTGTCAAGAGGAATAAGCTGTGACTAAATGGAGCTCCAGAGAGAATTGTTGAAGAGTTACTGACAGAAAACTTCCCTGACATAGAACATAGATATTCAAGATGCTTGCAGAACACCACAAAAACAAGACCGCAAAATAAAGGACACAGAGGCATATTATAATCAAACTTAATAAAATGAAACATAAAGAGAGGTTCTTAAGGGAAGCTAGCCGTAAAGCAAAATTAACATGCAAAGGGAAGCCCTGTATGCTTTCTTCTGGCTTCTCAATGGAAACCATGGTCACAAGAAGACAGTGGGATGATACATACAAAGCCTTGAAAGAGAAAAACTTCCAACCAAGACTTATACATTATGCAAAACTGTCTCTCAAACATGACGGTGAAATTAAGACATTCTCACATAAACAGAAGCTTAGAGACTTTGCAAAAAAGTGAACCAAAACAACAGGAAACACTGAAAGCTGAACACTGTTTAAAATAACAATAATATCAGATGTATACTTAAAGATGCAATCCAGGATACAGAGTCCTACCCAGTAAGAGAAGTCACCAAGCTCAATCAAAGCTAAAATATTAAAAGTAAGGAACCAGGGATATTACCATGAATACTATGATATCGCGACACCATAAAGAGGGATACATTACAGTAGTTATAACTGTTTCAAATGATGAGGAAATTAAAGAGATATACAGAAGTTAAAGAATGGTTTAAACATAGAACGTTAAGAGGGATGAAAGGGGTAGCCACAAAGCAAACTAACAATGCTACCCGTCAAAACAGTAAATGTATGCAGAAGTCTCAACAAACACAAACCCCGCATTGAAAAGGATGAAAACTAAACCTATAAAGAAAAATGACCCAGAACAAAATATTAAGAGGAACAAAGAAAATGTCAACAACACAAAAATAAAGGTACAAAATGATAGCAGTAACCACATGCCTATCAATAGTTACACTGAATGCAAATGAACTGAATGCTCCAATAAAGAGGCAAAGAATAGCAGCTTGGATCAAAAAACACAATCCATCTTTATGTTGCCTAGAAGAAACACACCTTAGACTCAAAGATACGAACAAAGAAAATCAAAGGGTGGAAGAATATATATCAAGCCAATGACATGCAGAGAATAGCAGGAGTGGCAATGGTAATCTCACATAAAATACATTTTCAAGTTAAATCCACCTCTGTGGACAAGAATGGTTACTATTTATTGCTGAAAGGTTCAATACATAAGCAGGATGTAACAATATTAAATATTTATGCAACCAATACCAGCGCATCTAAATACATCAAACACTGACAACATTGCAAAATGACATACATCACAATAGTATTAGGAGACTTCAACACTCCACTTTCAGTAATGGACACATCATACATAAAAAAGCTCAGAAGAGATGCCCAACAATAGAAGAATGGATAGGTAAACTATGGTATATATACTCAATGGAGCACTACGCAATGGTAAAGAACAACAATGACTCCAGGAAACATCTCATGACCTGGTTTCAATTGAAAGACATTATGTTGAGTGAAAGCAGTCAGCGACAGAAGGACAAGTATTGTATGAAACCTCTACGATAAAATCTGAAAAACAGACTTGTGTATAGAAGAAAAGACTCTTTGACAGCTTCAAGGGAAGGGAGGGGAGGGAGGGTTTAGATTAGATAGTTGCTAGGTATCTGGTTGGGTGAAATCGGTGACAGCACACATTAGAAACAAGAACAATATAAGTGGACTTAAACATAACATGAGTACTCCTTCCATCTTAACCCAATATTGCCAGGATAGCGTAGCTGGGGCAGGGGGCGGGGGACCATGCTCTTAGGCAAAAGCAAGGCCAATTGGCACAACCAGCGTTTTGCTAAGAGGGCTCTCTGCACCCCACGTTGGTGAGTGGCGTCTGGGGTCTTAAAAACTGCCAAGCTGCCATCCGAGGCCACAGCAAATGGTCCCAACTCAGCAGGAACGGATGCTCACCGAGGACCAAAATGACATGGGGGAAAGACAACCCAGAAGACAAAGAGACCCACAGCAGTGGTTGCCTACATCGATTTGGGACTGGAAGAACCAGATGGTGCCCAGCCACCACCAGTGATAGCCACGATGGAGCTCACTAAGTTGAGTCTCACTGGCAACACAAGAATAAAAAGGGGTGCACCCTGAGATCCCCACTAAAAGACCTCAGTTGATGCTCCAGTGGTTTCAGGGTTCCCCTGGGAGCATGGCCCCTCGCCCTGATGCTGCCCTTGACCATAAATCGTAACGAAGGTCCACACTTCGGACAGGAATGTATTGGACTCGGCGATGCAGAGTGGCCATATATTGGATGCACTTTATGGTTCTATGCATCTATAGGATGTCATCCTGCTGACCTCTGGTTGGAGGAAGGAGGGTGGGTGAAGAGGAGGGAAAAAAGAGACTGTTGGGAGAAAAATGAGAAAAATGAGACATGTATGGAGCAGAGAGGAGTAGTGTGCTGTCACCAAGCAGGGAGAGCAGTGGAAGCTGCATATAGGTGGGTATGTAAATGTATATGGGAATGTACATTTTCACTCAGTTATATTAAATAAAAAATTTAAAAAAAAAAAAAAAAAGCTCAGAAGAAACACAGAGGATTTTATTCCAACAACCAGCCAGCTAGACCTCATCAACATATATAGGACTTTTCACCCAACACGAGATAAGTACACCTTCTTTTCCAGTGCACATGGAACTTTCTCCAGAATACACCATGTATTAGGACGTAAAGCAAGTCTCAACAAAACCCAATCCACTGAATTATTGCAAAGCATTTTCTCAGACTGTAAAACCATAAAAGCTTAAATCAATAGTAGAAAACACATAGGTAGAGATCTGAACTCATGGAAACTTGCTGAAACATCTATGGGTTATAGAAAAAAATCAAAGACGTAATAAAGAAACTTGTACAGTCAAAGGAGAATGAAAACACATCCTACCAGAATCTATGGATACAGCAGAAGTAGTGCTGAGAGGTCAGTTTATAAATACACACATCTGGAATGAAGAATGCACCCAAACCAAAGAACTAACCCTACAACTTGAGCAAACAGAAAGAGAGCAACAAAAGAACTCAAGCACCAGGGGAGGAAAAAAACAGATAATAAAGATTAGAGCAGAGCTAAATGAATTGGAGAACAAACTGAAGGAATTAACAAAACCAAAAGCTGTTTTTGGTAAAGCCAAAGACAAGTGCCGTCGAGTCAGATCCAAATCAACAAAATTGACAAGCCATTTGCTAAACTTATAAAAGAAAAACAGAAGAGGAAACGAATAACTCGAATAAGAAGTGAGAAGGGAGATGTCACAACAGACCCAGCTGAAATCAAAACTATCATAACAAAATACTATGAAAAGCTGTAACAGATTTGTAAACCTAGAAGAAATGGACAAATTTCTAGGTTCGTATTACCTACCCAAATTATCACAAGTAAAACAACGTAATAAACCCATCACAAAAGAAAATACTGAAAAAGTATTAAAAAAAAAACTACCAACCAAAAAAGGTCCTGATCCAGATGTCTTCACTGGAGAATTCTACCAAACTTTTAGAGAGGAGTTAATTCCAATGCTACTGAAACGATTTCATAGCATAGAAAAGAAAACTACAAACCAGTATCACTCATGAACTTAGTTGCAAAAATCCTCAACAAAATCCTAGCTAATAGAAAACAACAATATAGCAAAACAATAATCCATCATGACCAAGATGGATTCATATCAGAAATACAGGGCTGGTTCAACATCAGAAAAACAATTAATGTCATCAGGAACATAAACACCACAAAGGATAAGAATCACCTGATTTTGTCAATTGATGCAGAAAAGGTATTTAACAAAGTCCAGCACCCATTCATATTAAAAACTCACAGCAAAATAGGAATAGAAGGGAAATTCCTCAGTGTAATAAGGAGCATCTGTGCAAAGCCAACCCCACTGTCACCACTTCTAGTCAACATTGTGCAAGAGGTTCTAGCCAGAGCAATTAAACAAGAAATAAAGGGCATCGGTATCAGCAAAGAAGTAATAAAAATCTATTTGCAGATAATATGATCGTCTACACAGACAACCCTGAAGAATCCGCAAATAAACTACTGGAACTAATAGACGAGGTCAGCACAGTTGCAAGAAGAAGATAAACATAAGTAAACCAAGAGGATTACTTTACACCAACAAAGAGATCATCAGGGAGGAAATACCAAATCGATACTATTTACAACAGCCCTCAAAAAGATACAATGCCTAGGAGTAAATCTAACCGCAGATGTAAGAGACTTATACAGAGAAAATTACAAGACCTTACTGCAAGAAACCAAAAGAGACTTACATAAGTGAAGAAACCTACTTTGCTCATGGATGGGAAGACTTAACATTGTGAAAATGTTTATTTTACACAGAGCGATCTACATCTACAGCGCAATCCCAATACAAATTCCAGTGCCATTTTTTATTGAGATGGAGAAACAAATCACCAACTTTGTCTTGAAGGGGAGGAAACCCCAGATAAGTAAAGCCATACTGAAGAAGAGGAACACAAATGCGAGGCCTCACACTGCCTCACTTTAGAGTCTACTACAATGCCATGGTAGTCAAAACCATCTTGCACTGGTACAAAAAGAGACATATAGACCGTTGGAAAAGAAGACTACCAAAATATCACCATCCTGTATGAACAGTTGATATTTGACAAAAGCCCAAAGGTCATACATCTTTAACAAATGGTGTTGGCAAAATTGGATATCTGTCGCCCAAAAACTGAAACAAGACCCATATCTCACACTTTACTCAAAAACTAACTCAAAATGAATCAAATACCTAAATATCAAACGTAAAACAATAAGTCATGTAAGAAAAAGTAGGGGCAAAGAATGAAAGTCCTAATACACAGCTTAGACGGGCTATAAAATCTGACAGCAAAGCATGAACAACTGAAGAGAAGATAAATAAATGGGAACTGCTAAGAATCAAACACTTATGTTAATCCAAAGACTTTATCAAGAGAGTTAAAAGATTACCTATAGAATGGAAAAAAGTATTTGGCAACTGCATGTCAGATTGACATCAGATTTAAGTAATCAACAAGGTACTGCATAATATCAAGAAGAAAAAGATAAATATCTGAATTAAGCAATGGGCAAAGGAGATAAGAAGATATATAGGTGGCCAAGAGACGTGTGAGGAAATACAGTCGTTAGCTATTAGAGAAATTCAAATCAAAACTACAATGGGATAAAATCTCACCCCAATACGATTGGCAATCATCCAAAAAACACAAGACAACTAATGCTGAAGAGGCTGTGGAGAGATGGGAACTGTCCTCCACTGCTGGTGGGAATGCAAAATGGTATGACCTTTTTGGAAAGCAATTTGGCACTTCCTTAAAAAGCCAGAAATAGTATTACCATGTGATCCAGCAATCCCCCTACCCAGAACGTATCTTGTAGAAATAAAAGTGATCACACAATCAAATACATGCACACAAATGTTTATTGCAGCACTTTCCACGATAGCAAAAAGATGGAATCAACCTAGGTGCTCATCAACAGATGAGTGGATAAACAAACTATGGTACTTGTACTGAGTGGAACACTATGCAATGATAAATTATAATGATAATTTTAGGAAGCATCTCATAACTTGGTTTCAACTAGAAGACATCATTCTGAGTGAAATCTGTCAACTGCAGAAGGTCAAGTATTTTATGAGACCTCTGCTGTAAGGACTTAAAAATAGACTTATGTACAGAAGAAGAGACTCTATGACAGCTACAAGGGTGAAAAGAGAAGGAGAGGGATTAGGTAGTCAATAGGAATTTGGTTAGGTGAAAGCAGTGACAGCACACAGTGAGGGCAGATCAACATAACTGGACTAAACCAGTTAGAAAGGCTTTCTAAACTGAACCCAGTATTTCAAAGGATAGATCAGCACAAACAGGGTTCTGGGGACCATGTTTTCAAGGTATGTAAAGGTCAGTTGGCATACTAGCCTTTTGCTAACAGAGTCTCTGTACCCTATATTGGTGAGTGGCAGCTGGGATCTTAAAAGCTAGCAAGCTGCCATCTGAGGCACACCAAATGGTCCCAACTCATGTGGAACAAATGGTGACTGAGAACAACAAAGACACAGTGTAAAAAGAGTCTAGGAGACAGAAAGATCCTTGTAAATGGGAGACTGTATCAGCATGAGACCAGAAGAACCAGATGATGCTGGCAGTCACCAAAGGTAGCCATGATGGGGGACACAATGCAAACTCCCTGAGGAAACACGAGAAAAAGAACTCTACTGAAAGACCAGAACTGATGGTCTGACAGCCTAGAGGTCACCTGGGAGTATGGCCCCAAGACCTGCTGCTGGCCCTGACCAGAAACCAGTACTGAGGTCAACTCTTCAGACAAGAATGGGCTGTCCTCAGGGACTCAGTGTGACCATGTGGTATGTGTGCTTTATGGTTTTGTATGTTTATAGGAGGCTGTCCTACTAGTTTGTTTCTAGATGGGAGAAGAAGAGACAGATGCTCTTTAAGAGGATGCTAGCAGTATGAAGTGAAAAGGAGAAATGTGCTGTCACTGGGTGGGGAGAGGAGATGGAGCTGCATAGGCAGGCATGCAAAGTTGATTAGGATTGTGTACTCTCACTTAGTCACAAAAGAAAAAGGAGGGGAATATAGCACATAATTTCGAATTCTCCTGGACTCCAGACAACAGCAACAGATTAGATGGTAATCTTAGAGGCAGGGAATTTGTGTTACTTGGACAGAAACAGAAAAAGAGGATGAGAAAGGTTACACAACTCAGAGAATGTGATCATTGTCGCTAAACAGTACATGTAGAAACTATTGAACTAGTCTGTTTTGTTGTATATATTCTCAACAACAACCACAAAATAAATGAAGTTTTGGGAAAAGAATTTGAAGAAAACTTTATCAAAATAGTATGAGAACCTACACATGAAAAAAATCATTGTCAATGATGTATCTCATAAAGGTGTGATCTTTAAAATGTCTAGAAACCTTCAACTCACGAACAAAAGGACAAAGAATTAAAAAATGGGCAAAGGACCTGAACAAACACTTCACCAAAGAATACATTCAGTCACCCAAGAAAAGTATGAAAAGATACTCATGATCATTAGCTCCTAGGTAGATGCAAATCAGTGGTGCAATGACGTACCATCTCACTGATGCAAACTGCACTGACCTAAAGGAAGAAAAAATTGGAAGACAACTATTGTTGGTGAGCTTGTGAGGAGATTGGAACCCTGCTCCACTGCCATTGGGAGTGTAAATTGATTGAACCAAATCAGTGTAGCACTTACTCAAACAAGACAGAAGTAGACCCTGTGATCCAGCAGTTCCACTCCTAGGTGTATACCCTAGAGAACTAAAACTAGTGCAACAACACATACAACACCTGTTCATTGTGGAGCTCTGATACCAGAGTGGTTAAGAGCTGTGGCTGCTAACCAAAACATCAGCAGTTTGAAGCCACCAACTGCCCCTTGGGAATCCTATGAAGCAGTTCTGTTCTGTCCCGTAAAATGGCTGTGAGTCAGAATTTGGCTCTTTGGTTTATGTTCATTGTAGCGTTATCACAATAGCAAAGAGACAGAAGTGACCTAAGGCTCATAAACAAATGACTGGATTGACAAATCATGGGACATACACACTGGAAATACTTTGTGGCAAGAAAGAATAATGATGAGTTCCTAAAATATACTATAACATGGATAAAATTTAGAGGATATTATGAGAGTAAAATAAATCAATCACAGAAGGACAAACATTGTATGATCTTGTATTATAAAAAAGACAACACTAAACATACATAGAGAAAGCAACTTTTTGTGGCGGTTAGCAGGGATGTAAGAGACAAGGAGTGAGAATCACTTTCTAGATTGTAGACACTTGTATTTTTGGTGATGTGTAAGGCAGTAGCGACTTGGCTAAGGTATAAATAAGATGACTCTAAGTTCAGAAGGATGAGGAATGATTCTGTTAAAAGCCACAGCATACACAATTGTGCAGTAGCAGTAGTAACAATCAAAAGTATGTGTATGGTTACATGGGTAGGTATATATACTTACATGTATGTAGGTAAGTACATGTGAATGTACAGATGCACTTTTTTAGGTATTTCTGTAGACGAAGGTATATACAGGTTTCTGTGTGCTACATATATATTCGTATATAAAATAAAGCACATGGGGGAAACAGTTGTGGATACTTTTAACGTAACCAAACTAGTTACAGGATTGGGCTACTTAGCTTTGGGAGGGGGACAGATTGGTCAGTTGGCATAGCATAGCTGATAAACATAGTGTTCTACTTCATAGTTTGGTGAGTATCATCTTGGGTCTTAAAAGCCTGCAAGTAGTCATTTGAAATATAATTGTTGATCTCTATGGTCTCTCGAGCAAAAAAGGAAAGAAGGAAACCAAATACTTAAAGAAGAATCTAATCTTTGTGGATAATGGTCTACATGAACCACCCATCTTGTGACCAGAAAAACTAGATGGTGCCCAGCTGCCACTACCAACTGTTACAATAAGGTGTACAATAAATGGTCCCAGATAGAATGGGAGAAAATTGTAGAAAAAAATTCAAATTCTTAACAAAGGCCAAACTTACTAGAATGGTGGAGATCGAAAGAACCTCAGAAACTATTATTGTCATGAGTTGAATTACCCCTTGAACTTGGGACAGAAACCACTCCTGGAGGTCATCTATCAGCCAAAAAATAAAGTGGCTCACAAAATAATTATCACATGTGAGTACTGCGCCCTTCTGAACAGTCACTTGAAGGAGACCTAAAGTTGGTACAAGGACTACTAATTAAGTTTACAAACTCATCCTAGAGTGGAAAGTGTTTAGAATTCATCCTACATACCTGATTCTGAATATCACTACGGTCACCCTCAAAGTGCTCCCCTTGGGAAGCAATGCACTGATGGCATCACCTAGTCCGCTCTTCAAAGCAGTTTTAGGACTCTCTTTCTGGAATGACATCAGAGCTGTCATCGTGTTACCCTTGATGTGCTGAATGTCATCAAAATGTCTTCCTTTCAGTATTCCTTTCTCTTGGGGAAAGAACAAAAAAGTCATGAGATGCTAGATCACTTGAGTAGGTACGGTGTTCCGGTGCAGTTATTTGTTAAAACCCCCTGACAGAAAACTATACAGTTAAGTTTTTCAAACTTGCCATAATGTACAACAGCCATTTCAGAAAGAGTTCCAAAATTGCTTTGAAGGGTGGACTAGGTGCTGGCATTGGTATATAGCTTCCCAAGAGGAGTACTCTCAAGGTGACCGTAGTGATACTCAGCAATGAGGTATATAGCACTTAGAACAATTAAGGTCACCGACTTAAGTGTCAGATATCGTATTTACCCCATCCAGACAACCAGGATGGAAATAATGAGAATGCTGACACATTATTAAAAGTATAACTTATGTCACTAGAATAATATGTATAGAAATTGTTAAACGAGAGCCTAATTTGCTGTGTAAGTTTTCTCCAGAGTCACAATAAAGTACTTAATAAAGAAGAATTGATGCATTCAGATGGTGATATTGGTGAAGCCTACAGAATATACTGTGGACTGCGAGAAGAAGAAACAAATCAGTGAGGATGCTGAGGCTTTGGCTCATTTACTTTGCATGCACCACCAGGGAAGACCAGTCCCTAGATCAGGGTTTCATCTTTGGGGAAGGAGAGGGCCAAAGAAAATGAGGAAAGCCATCAATATGATGGATTGGCACAATAGCAACAAAAGTGTATTCAAACATAGCAAGAAACGTGAAGACAGCACAAGGTCAGACAACATATCCTTCTGTTACATGTGAGACTGTCATGAGTTGGAGCTGACTTCGTGAGAACTACCAACAACCACAACTACCATTTACTGAGAGGTTACATTTTCTAAGTGCTATCGTCAAGATTTCAACTCACAAAGGCAGTGTGCAAACTAAAAAGGACAAAGTTTTGGCTAAAGAGCCAAGATTGGAAAACCCAAGAACTGTGTTCAAATCCCTTACCAGTCTCATACCAGCTGGCTGAAAAATGTTGAATTTCTAGCAGGTGCAAGTTTGGAAAGGTCTTAAGTCTTGTCTTCCCTGTGAATGTAGGATAGTGATGTCACAAACTTGGAAGACTGATTCTGTGATCGTCCCAGTGTGTCAAAGACCATATAGATAGTAATTATTAGTAATATCTTGATAATTTATGAAGAAAGATAGCCTACTTTTCCTTTAAAAGAAAAAGTTTAATTCTCTTCTCATATTGTAGAAATCCAGTTTAATCAGCATAAGTATGAACTACATTGAGACTATACCATTTTGTTAAGAGGTTCAGACATTTTAACAGGTAGCGTCTGATCAAGAACCAATGTTACTAAAGGAAGAAGTCCAAGCTGCACTGAAGACCTTGGTGAAAAACAAGCCTTCAAGAACTGATGGAATGCCAACTGATGTGTCCCAGCAAACAGATGCAGCACTGCAAGTGCTCACACACCTATATCAAGAAATTTGGAAGACAGAGAAGGGATCCATGTTTATGCTTATTCCCAAGAAAGGTGATGGAACCAAATGCAGAAATTACTGAACGGTATCATTAATATATCACATACGAGTAAAATTTTGCTGAAGATCATTCAAAAGCAGCTGCAGTAGTACAACAGGAAATTGCCATAAATTCAAGCTAGATTCAGAAGAGCATGTAGAATAAGGGAGATTATTGCTGATGTCAGATGAATCTTGGCTGAAAGCAGAGAATACCAGAAAGATGTTTACTTGTATTTCATTGGTTATGCAAAGGCATTCAACTGTGTAGATCCTGACAAATCATGGATAACATTTCGAAGCATGGGAATTCCAGAACATGTAATTGGGCTCTTACAGAACCTGCATATAGGGGTCTGGGAACCATGGTTTCAGGGACCTCTAGGTCAACTGTCATAAAAAAGTTTAAGAAAAGGTTTTGCATCACACTTTGGTGAGTGGTGTCAGGGGTCTTAAAAGCTAACAGGTGGCCACGTCAGTGGCATCAAGTGGTTCCAACCCACCTGTAGCGGAGGAAAGTGAAAGACAACAAAGACAAAGAAAATATGAGCCCAAGAAACAGAAAGGGCCACAGAATTCAGAGCCTACGTCAGCATGAAACCAAAAGAACTAGATGGTGCCCAGCCAATGCCAATGCCTGTCCTGACAGGAAATACAACATAGAGTTCCTGACATAGTGGAAGAAAAATGAGTGTGCAGAACTGGAACTCTATTAATAGAAGCCCAGACTTGATGGTCCAACAGACTGGAGAATCCCAGAAAGAAAGACATGGCCCCTAGACTGTCTATTAGCCCGGAGTTGAAACTTGTTGAAACCAGTCTGAAAGCTAGGAGTTGTCCCAAAGCTAGGGCAGATGTGGGGCTCCTAGAGGCATTATTGAGGATCTGTCTCTGAGTTCTCACTAAGTCTAGGAGACATGATCATTTTTATACTTGAATTCAAAGTTGGAGCCCCTGGTTTGGGGACCACGGTTTCAGGGGACATCTGGGCTAACTGGCCTAAGGTTTTTTGTTTTTGTTTTTGTTTTTAAAGAAAGAGTTCTGCATAGCACTTTGGTGAGTGGCATCTGGGGTCTTAAAAGCTAGCTAGCAGCCATCTAAGCAGCATCAATTGGTGCTAATCCAACTGGAGCAGAGAAGAATGAAGGATGTCAAAGATACACGGAAAACATGAGCCCAGCAGACAGAAGGTGCGAGACTCCATCAGCATGGGACCAGTAGAAGTAGATGCAGCCACCACCAGTGACTGCCCTGATAGGGAACACAATGGAAAATCCCTGACATAGTGGGGGAAAAACTGGGTGTACAGAGCTAGAACTCTAAAGTCTACACTTGATGGTCCGTCAGACCAGAGGGTCTCCTGAGGACATGACCCCTGGACTTTGTGTTAGCCCAGAGCTTAAAACAGTACCGAAACCAGCTCTTCAGACAAAGATTGGACTGAACTATAAGATACAGGGTGATGCTGGCGAAGAACGTGCTTCTTGGCTTAAATATATACATGAATGTGTTTGAATCGCTCTTGTCTAGAGGTGAGATGAGAGGATGGAGGGGGCCAGGAGTTAGCCAAATGGTAATGGGAAGTACAGGGCATAAAGGAGGAGGAATGTGCTGTCACAGGGTGGGGAGAGCAGCTAGACGTGCACAGAGGTGTGAGTGCAGGGTTTTTGTAGCAATTTGGCTTGAATTACAAACTGTCACTTGAAGCACAATAATTTTTTTTTTTTCAAATGTTGGAGCCCCTGATTGGTCAATCTAGGTAAGCGGAGAAACCCATGACTTGGAGCACGTCCTTATTAAGTCTGGCTCCTGCATGCAAACCACACCCCTGTCAGCAGCAGGTAGTGAAGCTGCCTTGTCAGTATATGGTCTTATTCTGCAAATGACATGATACCATTTTTCACTCTCATAGAGGAGGCATTTTGGCAGCCCCTCCCACAATTCCACTGAGAGTTTTCCTCTTTGTAGGTCATGGAGGACCCTTGTTCATCTCTCAGAGAAACAGGCCTGTTTTAGTGTTTGTAAATATAGAAACTACTTGGGATACACTCATTGATCAACATTACAGTTCCTTGCATAGCACCAAGCAAATGGCGGAATGTGTCTTCTTTCCAGTCTGTTTGAATTGAAACGTGAATTTAAATAGGACATCTTCAGAATAATAAGAGAAAAGAGGATCCTTCTTATAATAAAATGTTTTATCTGCATATTCTGTTGCCTTTTGTGTTATTGCATAAAAGGAAGACTGTAACATAATTGTTTTGAGGATAATTCCAGTACAAAGAGAAATTCACAGAATCACCTAGTTTCCTGCAGGCAAGAATCCCAACTGCACGCCTGGCTGGTGTACACCTAGCCCTGTAGGCGGATGGGGACCTGGTGTGCTTCAAGAGGAGACATAGCAATTGTCATTTTGAAAGCATTCCCTATATTTTTGAAAACTGGTACCCTTAAGTTATGGAACAAATTCCTTTGAATGTGATTTTAACATGAGGATTTACAAAAGAAAGAGCTCAAGACCAAGAAAGTATATCTGTGTGTGACTGGGGTCATTCCTTGTGTTTACATCAAGAAACATGTACAGTGTTATTTCCTTTTTTCACTAATTAAATTTTCAGTGTATCTGACTGGCTGCCCATATTCCCTTTGCTTTCAAGAAGGTTAGATAAATGGCCTGTTGTTCATAAATAAATAATAGAAGGATTATAAGGCTTGTCTCAATAAAAACAAAATCAATACTATAGAACCTTACATTCAAAGTCTTATGTTTTAAATAGTAATTTAAAATTTAGTATTAAATGAAGGATATCAAAGATACGTGGAAAATATGAGCCCAGCAGACAGAAGGTGCCAGACTCCATCAGCATGGGACCAGTAGAAGTAGATGCAGCCACCACCAGTGACTGCCCTGATAGGGAACACAATGGAAAATCCCTGACATAGTGGGGAAAAAGCTGGGTGTACAGAGCTAGAACTCTACAGTCTACACTTGATGGTCCCAAGTGAACGGATTCTGTAGATCAAGGACCTAAGGGCCCCAAGAGGTCAACAGTGGGCCCAACAATGCAATGCCTGCAGAGAGAAGCCCTACTAGAACTTGTAGATCGGTGCTGCCTCTCCTCAGCAGCCCCAGTTTTACCCCTAAAAATATTCTGAATTAAAGAGACAGAAGATTTGTTAACATAACTGTTTTGCAGAGCACTCTCAAGTTGTGCAGAATGGAACTCCATATTTAACTGCATAATAATCCAGGTTATGATGAGGAGGGATGGAGGGACGAAGATTGTCACTCTTTTTACTTAACTCTCAAAAATTATTGTGAGTATTCCTATATATTTATATATTTGTGGGCCAGAAGTTGAGTCTGACTTTGTAGGTGGTTAAGTAATAAAACTCATGTTTCTTCATCTGATTGGGAGACTATAATCTTGACTAAAGCTGAATTTATTTTTCAACAACAAAATTTTAAAGCAATATATAATTATTAACAGTAATGATAGATCATACCTTTGTAAAAAAAATTTTCTGTGTGATTAAGAACACGGGAAAATATTGACGTTCATTTCGTAAGTCCTGATTTTTGTTGAGTAAGGTATAGCTCCTGAATCCACAGGTAAGAATCACGTACCAGGGATGTACCTTCATTTTAGATTCCCCATTAATTTGTATGTCTGGCAGATCTTTCTACAGTTAGGTTTCTGGCATTTTGGTAGGCACCAAGTTTTTAGGGACAGTGAGTTAGTGGCCTTGCTTTGAGCAGTATGGGTTTCTTTTCTTCTCGTGAACTTGCATGTAAATCATAAACAATAGAGTGTGGGTATTACCAGCTTCTCACAGAACCTTTGTGCAACAGCTTGAGTGAAAGCGTAAAAATAGATCTTTTGGAATAGAGCCTGTGACCTTTTCTCACCCTCTTTTTGGGTAGAGGAAGTGGGAGGAGAGAATCATCCTCCTCAAAAAATGCCTGAGATCCCAGGAGGAGTGGGAGCTGGCCATTCCCATTCCAGCCTTCCCAGAGGGCCAGTTACCAAGCAGCTTCCCGCAGGGTTTTGGGAACATCAGCCAGCTTGGGAAGAGGGGGATGGTGAACAGAGTGAAATGAAGTTGGATTTCCAAACACTAGTGCACGTTGAGCGTTCCTCATTTGGGTTTCAGAAGGAAAGAGAAAATGTGAAGCTACTATTGACTGCACTGAGAAAGAACAGAAACCAGACCATGCCAGGAGGGTGACAACTAAAAGAAGTATCTCTTCAGGGTCCCGGATGTCATCTGAAAGGAGCCCTCTACGGAATGCAAATGCTCCCGGAAACAGAGCCCTTGTTACTACCGTTCAAAAGCAAGGGAGTGTACATTTCAGTGACACTGATAGCATTCTTTAATTTTGGTAACCACTCTAACTATACTTTTCCAAATTATTCTGCCGTTAACATAAATGTACTGACTCCTAAGCTGTTCATATAACCATTCTCATTGCTGTTGTCAGTATATACACACGTAAATTATTGAAATGACATATCAGAAAGAAAAAGATGATAGGAAGCATGAAAATTAAAAAAAAAAAAAAAAAAGATAGAGAAGTGTACTGCTTCAAATTGCCATACAGGAAATTTGACTACACCAAGACTGGTTTCCAGAATGATTACATTCACAATGGTACCACGTCACCACCTCTGCAATATTCAATTAGAGACTACAAGAGACTCACCACTGAGGAAAGCCTGTGTCATCTCATTCCCCCTCAGTCCTCAGTGTGAAATACTCCCTCCCAAGCAGTTCTTGCAAACTGGAAAACTCAGTCTTTGTGATAAACCGTCATCTGCATTCCTGGACAATTTCTGTAGCTGCCTTTGAGACTGTACAAGGCCAAATAGTTATCATTTGTAAATTTCCACCTAAACCTGGGTTCAGCTGTGAATATCAAATATACAAGTTAAACAACAACAAAAAATAAATATATATTCTCGCTTCCCTTACGGTGAATAAAATTGTAGAAGGGTGGGGGGTGTTGCACTCTTGTGAGTCTAGCTCATTTAACTGATATATTTATCTACAATTGTTCTGAGATTCTAAATGTACTACCCGAGCCCTGCAGTGTTCCTGTTCATATGCTTGCTGTGTTCCCAGCACACAAGGTGGACCCTCCTCTTGCCACTGTAGACAGCAACACTTAGTCAACTGACCCAATTCTCTAAGCGTCAGACTCCTCACCTGGAAAGTTAGGAATATAGCATCTTCTGTTCTGCAGAGCCAGTGGAACTGGAGTTGTAAAGGTTTGGGAAATCAATGTTCACTGAGCTAAGGTCCTTGGAGCAAATACTGACCTGAGTGCTTTGGGCAGCTGCCTTCTTCAGATGGAAGACTGAGTCCTGTAGCTGGGACAAGAGGCAATAAAACCTAACTGTATGCCTTTAGTACTCTGTCTGTAGGGTCACTGAGTCAGAATGGACTCAACAGCAGTGGGTTGGGTTTGGTATATGCCCCTAGAGTTGGTGCTAATTGAGTTATAAACAAAGCCACTCTCGTGGAAAGTATTTAGCTTGCTGTTTTCAGGAGCAAGCAATATGATACGAGAAACAAAAAAAAAAAAAACCCACTGCCACGGAGTCATTCTGATTTCACAGCGACCCTATGAACAGAGTAGCACTACCCTGTAAAGTTTCCAAGGAGTGCCATAGCACTTAACCACTACTTCGCCAGAGTTTCCAAGAGAAAATTTTCCTTCAGCCATTTGGCATTTGCTAAAATCCTCAGGTGCCTCTTGAGTGTGTCTGGAGCCTCTGAGTCTTAGGGTGGAATTGTCTAGACTCTTCTAGCACCCTGACTGTACAGCAACATTGATTGTACCTGCCATGTCACGGGGACTGTGAGAAGCAGTATTGGTGGTAGAAATAACTGAAGTCTGAAGAGTAAGTGTTGAAAACTACTTGCACCCAGGACCTGCAGATGGTGATAAATTAATTATCCTGATTGTGGTAATATGGTGTTCATATATGCCAAAACTGTTCAAATGGCACACTTTAAATATGTGAGTTTTTTGTAGATTTGTTATACTTTAATATATAAAGCTCATTTTTTTCTAGAGAAATATTTTACAGTCCATTTTTCTCTACTAAGACTATTAGATAATAATTAGGAATGTTGTTACTTTAGTAGCTTTTAGAAACTTCAGACATTTTATGTGCTGAGTGATCTAAGAAATCTCTTTGAGTTTAATCAGAAAAAAATACTGCTAGATTTTTCAAAACGTCCAAAAAATTTTATTGAGATATTTTATACCACATGTTTGGTGGTTCATTTTTCGAATCTTCTTTCTTTTTTGGAGAAGTTGTTGAGTGTTTACCTCAATGGAACAGAGTGTAATCATTTTAATAATCGTGTTTGTGAATCCATAGTGCATATTTTGAAGAGGGACCCACTTTTGAAAGATGTTAAAAATTGCATCCTGTTCCAGCAGTCTTACGAGTCAAGTGATCAGCAGTTCATTCACGCTGTTGTGAGTCTCGCTTCCTGCCTGATCTTGATAATGCACAACAGGCTGCTTGTTAATGCTTGGATTTAATACAAACTTCTAGACATCTTATTTTTCTCAGAGTTCATACATGTGTTTAATAGTTCCTTTCCAACTGTTCTTAGTAAACGAAACTACTCATTTCTACAGTGAGTGTGATTCTGGTCTTCAATTTCATTATAGATTTTCATTGAAGGAAAAAGGTAGCCTTTGTTCAGTATAATTAAAAATGACATTTATTGAAAGTGTGCTAGGAGATAACCTTGAAATTTGAGAGAAAAATAAAAGCTTTTGAAAATGTCTTCACTTTTGTTGTCCTCACTCCAGGAGCTGAATAATGTGAGTAATACAGAAAGCCTTTTTTTTGCCTTTATTCTCTTATCAATATCCTAATGTTTTAAAGCAGAAAGCAGAAACAACTTTAATTCTAATAGCGTTATTGTACTGGCCATGGTATATTTGCTCAGTTCTTAAAGCATACTTAGTATAAATAAATAAAAAATTTTTTAAAAAATAGAAAGGTCACTGTGTAATGTTGGGCCACAAGAAAGTGGGCATTTCATAGATGCTGCACATTTTGCGTGTGATACCGGGCAGGCAAGACCTGGGGGGATAGTGATGCCTAAAAGTGGACAGATCATTGTGCTAATAAGAAGTACCATGTGGCAAGCAGAGCCTGTACCTCACAGAAGGTACATAATCTTGGTGAACAACCTCTGTGTTGGCCACACATTGTGCTGCTTTGCAAAGAAGAAGGGCTTGCACTTTGTAAGTAAGAAATGTACTACATGATGCACGGGTAGGTAAATAAGAGTCACAGAATTTTTACATGATAACAGAGGTCATGAGAAGACCAGTATGTGGTATGTGTGGAGCATTTCTCTTCCGGACAGTCACAGTGACTCCAGCCAGCTTCACAGTGAGGCTGTGGATCAGTTCACAGTAATTTGTTGAGTCCTGTGTGTGGGAATTAAAGTTAGGAATGTTCTGTTTTGTAAACAGTGATGGCAAAAGTAAGTTGTACGTGGTGTACACAGCCACTGCTCTTAGATCCTTTCCTTATTATAGACACAGACAACATAACTCTTTCAGGAAGCAACATTATTCCTTATACCAGTACCAGCTGCTGTTAAATCATATCCAGCTAATGATGACTCCATGTGTGTCAGAGTCTAGAGAATTGCACACCACAGGCTTTTCATGGCTGATTTCTGTGAGCTAATTCACCAGGACTTTCTTCCAGGGTACTTGCAGGTTAACATGTTAACCACTTTAAAATTATAACCTATCACATCCTTTAACTGAGGTCTGTTTGTCTTTATTTTTCTCACTGCAGACCCCCATGGCCGTCCTGAAGCTGTGAGTCACTCTGTGGGGATGTCAGAGTACCCCATCATATCCGAATCTCCTGTGCTCTGGGCTGACATGCCGACCACATCTTCCTTTCAGCAGACTTTTACATCTTCCTGCCCTATTTCAAGCAACAGTCCTACTCAGCAGAGAGAGAGGTAAGATGAATCTTTAAATGTAACACACACCCTGTAAAGTGGCCCAAAGTGCCAGCCAAGTAAGTGGCAAAATGGGGTTCTTGGTGTCCAAGTGACCCAGGGCTGCCCTTGTGATCGGAAAGAAGTGACCTTGCAGAAAATAAAATAAATGCAGATTTGCAGTCCTACCTTTTAGGGGCTGAGTACTGTAGGGATCAGCATGGTGTCAGAGTCCTAGTTCTAGGAGAAAAATGAAGAGGTTTGGCTAAGTTGCTGAGGTGACAGGGATTTGGAACATTAGGGACTGGGGATCCACCCATAAAAGTGTTGCCTGACTGCACAGCCTGGGCCAAGTTTGTGGTGAATCCAGACAAGGCCTTTTCTCCAGACAGGCTGTGGATTTGTGTGATCATTGGGTCAAGGAGTAGGGTACGAGGCCTGTGAGCCAAACGACTCTGTCTCGGAGGGATGTGGTGTATGCGTTAATATATGGGAAAGCATAGGAACTCAGGAGAAATACAGGGAAGTGTAGGAATAGCAGTTTCTGTGGGAATGGGAGACAGAAGGGAAGTGGGCCACGGACAGTGGTATTTCCTGTTTCTGTTTAACAAAGAGACAGCCTTTGCACTTTATTTGTCTGTAGTCACATTGCCTCCTTAGTTAACTTCCTGCATTCTACCTCCTTTCTTTCTTTTTTTTTTTTTTTTGAAGAGTCTCATTTAAAGAATTGGCACACACATACAGATTATGTTCCCAGTATGCTTTACATATACATCATATAGTGATTTCTTAGCTGTCTCTCTGTGTTTCTAAATGTGTGGTAATCTCTGGTACCACTGGTAATATCCCTTAGTTAGCTGCTTTGCCTGGCAAAAATCTACTAAAAATGGACTGTGTGTCATACCACCCATGCTAGGCATCAAGGAGAGATGACGAAAATGGGGAGATGAGATTTCTGTCTGGAGGACTCTTTGTGTAGAGAAGAGACACAGGTAATAAACAAATGGCCCCACTGCAATGACAGTGCTGTAGATGACATATGTGCCTAAGGTTGTAGGGTCAGGGAGGAGGGTATCACCAGTCACCCTGTGTGTGCACACATGCAGATACTGGGGTGCTGGATGAAGGGATGGTAGAGCCTCAAAGGTGGGGACAGATTTGAACTTGGCCTTGAAAAAAAGGCCAGGCATTTTGCCAGGTGAAGAGCAAGAGTGCAGGAGACATTGAAGAATGGGGAAACATCGTAAGAGTTTGTGAGCGGAGAGACAGGAAGGAGGTAGGTGGTCCCAAGGGCTGTGGGGTGTGTGGTGGACTGTGAGGCTGGGCTGACAGAGTGAATTCAACAAGGGTCAGGAATGTAGAATCATCAAAAGGATATTCCACCATATTCCCTTCTTTCGGAAATTTCTCACATAGTGCACAGTGATCTGAATTTCCAAGACCCCTCATTCATGTCCTTATCGCCCTGGGTAACAGTCCCTTAGTTTGAGGAATCTCATAATTGACTTCACCATCACCTTTGGTTTGCTTCTCTTTGACACAGCTCTTCCTCTGCAAAACACCAGTGGTTAGAAACTAGCCCTAAGTCCATGGTTTCCACACTGGGGAGCAGCCAGCCAGCAGGGCCACTGTTTACCACCTCCGAGTTCACCAGCCCTGTGAAGGACTCACCAATGCTGTCTCATTTCCCGCCGTCAGGCCTCCAGGGCCCTGTCAACAGCCATGAGCTCTCCCTGGCAGAGCCTTTGCCAGAAGCTCTGGCAACTCAGAGTGGTCCAGCCTTCCTGAGCTTCAGTGGAACTGCTGTGGCAAGTGGCCTTCCACCTGGGGAGACACCAGGAGAGCTGCTGGCCAATTCCCTTGGAGCTTCTCCAAGCCCCGGTACCACACTGACTGCCCCAGGGACTGTCGGCAATGGCTTCTTAACCCATCACTTCCTCACAGTCGTGCCTGGACACAGTGGCCAACACAGCCCAGTCTTGCAGGGTCAAGGAATGACCCTGCCTAGGCAGCCACCTCTTCCTGAGAAGAAGCGAGTTTCAGAGGGAGACCACTCCTTTGGCTCTGTCTCGCCTTCCTCCAGTGGCTTCTCCAGCCCCCACAGTGGGAGCACCATCAGCATCCCCTTCCCAAATGTCCTTCCAGAGTTCTCCAAAGCTTCAGAAGCTGCAATCCCTTTGCCAGGTAAGTGTGTTTCCACACGTGTAGGAACCTCTGTGTTTACTTGCTAAAACAAGGATCCCTGGATTTGTAGGTTGAACTGAACAGCAAGCTACCACAGAGCACATTCACTCCCACTGAGTTGATAGCTATGAAAGGAAAAGTCAAAACTGTCAATGCACTTGGGGAATGTTTGGATGAATTCTGCCTTTACCATCTTGCTAACCCACAAACTAAATATTGATCCATTGCTTCTTATTAATGCATTTGATTCAGCATCTATCCAAGTTAGATCTCTTCTAACAATAGATAATGCAGACTTTGTCAGAAGCTGTGTCTTTTTTCTTCCTAAAAATAACTTTCATTTTAAAATTGAATGAATTCATTTAAGGTTTAATTAGCCAGTACTTCAGATGTATAAGAAATAATAAGATACTCACAGTGATTAAACACCAGTCTTCCCGTGTTTGCTTCATACCTGTGTATTTTGAAATGCACTACAAAGTCGTAATAAGAGGATCATAGTATATTGGTTTGTGTTGGTAGAACAGTCTGTACCTCTGCCAAGACAGTAATTTCAAACACAGCATAGTTTCCTCTTATAGCACTCTGCCCCTGTCCCAGGGATTAGAATTTGAGCTAGGTTAATCAGTGGTGAGAGGTTGCCACAAATAACACCCTTCAAGTTATTCCTTTTAAATTACATTTTGCAGATAATACTGGTGATAAACTTGTGACAGTGAAATTTGTCCAGGACACATCGAAGTACTGGTACAAGCCAGATATTTCACGAGAACAAGGTAGGTCAGGAAATCTGATTTCCTTGGACATCTGTTGTGCTGAGTACTTAGAATCCGTGTGTGAGGTGGGGTCCAGGACATGGGAACATCCGAGAACCATCCCTCTTCTGTATATTGAATTAGAGCGAGGTCTGCACTTGATGAGATACCTCTAAGAGGATCTTTCAATTTTTGTGGGAAGAACTCTGTGCTGGTGAGGGAATCGGAGAAGGAACAAGGCACAGCCCTAAGACTTCGGGATGTAATGTGTCATTTTTGGCTACTTGCATCAGTCAGAACCCTTGCCAGTGCTGCCTCCACGCAGCTTCTGATTGTGCAGAGGTACCTGCTCATCTGGTACAATGACGGATGTCCTGGCACTCTGCCATCCTGTGCCACAAAGGACAAGTCAGACAGGATGGAAAAATGGCTCCCTTTCAACTGCCCTGCTGCATAAAGTCAGTGACTTCAGTCCAGGTATGGCAGGCAAGTACATCATCATAGTAAGATCTAGAGAAATTAAATTCTTATACATGCCACCACACAGATAAACTTTGGAAATAATAGGTTAAATGAAGCAAGCCGGACACAAAAGGACAAATGTTGCATGATCTCACTTAACTTAAAATACCAGAGATAGGAAAATGCATCAAGAATCAGTAGTTACATGGGGGTGTAACTACATTAATCTTCACTTAATGCAAATCAGACAGATTATCTATATACTTGGTATACTGGAAGCACTTTGTGCATGTGTGATTAAGTGGAAGTATACAATCCAAGTCAATTTTGTATGCCAACCGGTCTGCAATTCCGTCTGCTCTCCTCACCCAGTGACAGCATATTCCTCCTTTTCACTCTGTACTTCTAGTGTCCTCTTAACATGCGCCTGTCCCCTCCTCGCCACCTTCTTCTCTCCCATCTAGAAAGAAGCCAGTATAGGACAGCCTTCTATAAATGTATAAAACCGTAAAGTCCACACACTGTATGGTCACAATGTATCTCCAAGTCCATTCCACTGTTATCTAAAGAGTTGACCTCAGTATACTGGTTTCCAGTCAGGGCCAGCGTCATGTCCAGGGGGCCATGTTCCCTGGGGACCATCCAGGCTGTCAGACCATCAGTTCTGGCCTTTTAGTAGAGTTCTTGAGCTGCACACCTCTTTTTCTCGTGTTGCCTCAGGGAGTCTACATTGTGTCCTTTATCACGGCTGACAGTGATGGCTGCCTTTAGTAGTAGCTGGGCACCATCTGTTTTTTCTGGTCTCATGTTGATACAGTTTCCTGTTCTCGTGGGTCTTTCTGTCTCCTTGGCTCTTTTTTCTGCATGTGTTTGTTGCTCTTGACCATCATCTGTTTCATATGGGTTGGGACCATTTGTTGTACCTTAGATGGGCAGCTTGCTAGCTTTTAAGAACCCAGACTCTTAGCAAAAAACTGGTTATGTCAGTTGACCTTGATGTCCCCTGAAAACATGTTCCCTGGGCCCTCATCCGTGCTACTATATCCTTTGAAATATTAGATTGAGTTTAGAAAGCCTTTCAGTTATAGTATAATGGAAGGACAGTATTTTAAAATTTGAAATTAGTAATATTTTTTAACAACTAGATTGAATGTATCTTTTTACCAATATGTCACCAGAAGAGGTGTCAGAAAGTAAGGCCAATAATATGCTCAGAGTGGTAGACTCTCTTGGCTGGTAGCCTCTTGGTTGGTCAGCATTCATTTGTGCTGCTGAATTCCTCAAGAGGATCTAACATAGCAGCACTGGATAAGCCTCAGGAATTGGCTTTAGGGACCCCTATGTTGAGCTTGGAAACCCTGGTGGCATAGTGGGTTAAGTGCTGCGTCTGCTAACCAAAAGGTCAGCAGTTCAAATCCACCAGGCACTCCTTGGAAACTCTATGGGGCAGTTTTACTGTGACCTGACAGTGAATTTTTATCTTGAGCTTACGTGGAGCTCACGTAGAGTGGAGGATGTGGAATCAAAGCAAGGCCATGCCTGGATGACTGGGATCCAACACCTCAGAAATAACACTACGCCTGGTGCTGTGCACGATGCTGGGTTAGAGACAGGAGACCATTAAAGATGAGGCTTGACAAACCACCACCGCTAGGCTGAAACCCGTGTGATTATACCATGCCCATTTTTCTGACTTGAGGAAGAAAGAAAAATCATCAAGCTATCTCCGTATGACAGTGTCTCACAAGTATCCAGAGATGAAGTGTTCAGTAGCTGAAAAGAGCACTGTCAGATTTTCTCTGTCTACTAAGTAGACAATAGAGGTTGTAAGAATGTGTATTTCTTCCCTGAAATCAATGGAGCTATTGTTATTTTGAATGAAAAAAAAAGAAAGAAAGGAAAACATGCTCTGGAAAGACTTTTCTTCTCCTGAGTTGGCCCTTTGTGAAAACGATACTCTGCACTGTTTAATAGGCTCTGCTGTGGCTTCGTCCTGTTTTTTTGTTTGTTTTTTAGTAATATTTTGATGTGCTTGAAGTGAAAGTTTGCAATGCAAGTTGCCATGTGAAACCCCACACCCACACCACTATGCAACTCTAACTGATCTCCCCCCACCACCACCCCCTTCGTATACCCCTTCCTCACCCCCTGTGACAGCACACTCCTCCTTTCCACCCTGTATTTCCCTCATCCATTCAACCAATTCCTGTCCCTCTTTGCCCTCTCATCTCACCTCTGGACAAGAACTGCTCAGACAGCCTCATGTATATGTATATATTTATTTAAGCCAAAAATCACATTCTTCTGCAGTATCACTCTGGGTCTTCGCGTCTAGTCCAATCTTTGTCTGAAGAGTTGGCTTTCGTGCTGTTTTCACCTTTGGGCTAACAGACAGTCTATGGGCCATGTCCTCAGGAGACCCTCCAATCGGACAGACCGTAATTGTGGTCTTTTAATAGAGTTCTAGTTCTGCATACCCATTTTTCTCCCCATACATCATGAACTTTATGTTGTATCCCCTGCCAGGACAGTCATTGGTAGTGGCCGGGCAGCATCTAGTTCTTCTGGTCTCATGCTGAAGTAAGTCTGTGGATCATATGGCACCTTCTGTGTGCTGAACTCATATTTTGCTCATGTCTTTGATACCCTTTATTCTCCTCAGCTCCAGGTGGCTTGGGACCAGTTGATGCTACTTAGGTGTCCGCTTGCTAGCATTTAAGACCCCAGACGCCACTCACCGAAGTGGTATGCAGAACATTTTCTTAAAAAAAAAAAAAAAAACTTGGTTATGTGAATTAGCCTAGATGTCCCCTGAAACCATGGTCCCCAGACCCCTATCCCTGCTACTCTGCCCTTCAAAATGTTGGATTGTATTTAGGCAACTGTTTGAATTTGGTATAGTCCAGCTGTGCTAGTCTCCCTGCTATTGCATACTGACACTTCCTTCACATAACCCAATTCTTATCAACTATCCAATCTATGAATACCCCCTCTCCCACTCCCGACTCTTGTAACCATCAAAGATTATTTTCTTCTGTGCTTAAGTCTCTTCTAAAACCCTTGTAAGAGTGGTTTCATACATTCTGTGTCCTTTTGCAGCTAATTTCATTCAGCATAATGTCCTCCAGATGACTTCATACTATGTTTCCTAAGATCAGCATTGTTCTTTATCAGTGCATAGTGTTTCATTTCATGTCTATTTCTAGCTTTTTAAGAAAGTGGCGAGTTGATTTCTCAAGTGCTTGTATCATTTTACATTCCCAACAGCAGTGCAAAAAAATTCCAGTCTCTACAAAACCTCTCCAGTATTTATTGATTTGTTTTTTGGATTAATGCCTGCCTTGTTGGGTAAGATAGTATCTCATTGCAGTTTTGATTTGGATTTCTCTAATGGCTAATGATTGTGGGCATTCCCTCATCTATCTGTTAGCTGGCTGGATGGCTTCTTTGGTGTAGTGCCTGTTTATATCCTTTGCACATTTTAATTGGGTTATTTGTCTTTTTCTTGTTGAGGTTTTACAGTACCTTGTAGATTATACATCAGTTAGATTCATGGAAGCCAAACAGTCTTTCCTGGTTTATAGGTAGTCTTTTTGCTCTTTTATTGAGGTCTTTGGATGAACATAAGTGTTTAATTTTTAGGAGTTCCCAATTATCTCTTTTCTCTTCTGGTGTTTGTGCACTTTTATTGGTATTTTGTGGTCTGTTTATGCTGTGTGTTTGGGCTCCCAACATTGTGCCTATTTTTTCCTTCCATGATCTTTATTTAGATTTAATATTTAGGTCTTTGGTCCATTTTGAGTTAGTTATTGTGTATGGTGTGACATTTTTTTCATTTCATTTTTTGGCAGATGTATAGCCAGTTATGCCAGTACTGTTGGTTAAAGCCACTATCTTTTCCCAAGTTTACGTACTTTAGTACTTTGACGAGTAACTGCTGCTCATAGGTGAAGGATGTTGTATCTGGATTCTCTATTGTGTTCCATTGATCTCTGTATTTCTTTGCACCAATACTAGGATGTTTTGACTACTGTGGCAGTGGAATAGGTTCTAAAGTCAGGTAGAGTGAGGCCTCCCACTTTGTTCTTCAGCAATGCTTTTCGTATCTGAAGCTTCTTCTATTTCCATAGGAAATGATTTGTTTCTCCATCTCATTAAAAAATGACATGGGCATTTATATTGGGGTTGCATTGGCTGCTTTGAGTAGAATAGATATTTTCACAATGTTAAATCATCCTATCTATAAGCAGGATAAATTTCTCCACAATATAGGCCTCTTTTGATTTCTTACACTGCAATCTTGTAACTTTCTTTGTATAGGTCTTTACATCTCTGGTTAGATTTATTTCTAGATACTTTATCTTCTTGGAGACTATTGCAAATGGTGGTGATTTGGTGATTTCGTCTTTGATGGTTTCTTTCTTGATGTAAAGGAATCCAACTTATGTATATTTATTCTGTATGCTGATACTTTACTGAGTTCTTCTATTAGTTCCAGTAGCTTTTTTTTTTTATTATGACTGAGTGAAAATGTACATTCCTGTATAAATTTACATGCCCACCTACATGCAGCTTCCACTGCTCTCCCTGCCCGGTGACAGCACACTATTCCTCTCTGCTCCATACATGTCTCATCCTCCCAACAGCCTCCTTTCCACTCCTCTCCACCCACTCTCCTTCCTCCAGCCAGAGGTCAGCAGGATGATATCCTATAGATGCATAGAACCATAAAGTGTATCCAATATATGGTCACTCTGTATCACCAAGTCTACTCCATTCGTGTCTAAAGAGTGGACCTTCGTTATGATTTATGGGCAAGGGCAGCATCAGGGCCAAGGGCCATGCTCCCAGGGGAACCCCGAAACCACTGGACCATCAATTGAGGTCTTTTAGTGGAGGTCTCAGGGTGCACCCCTTTTTATTCTTGTGTTGCCAGTGAGACTCAACTTAGTGAGCTCCATTGCGGCTATCACTGGTGGTGGCCGAGCACCATCCAGTTCTTCTGGTCCCAAGTCGATGTAGACACCCACTCATGTAGGTCTCTCTATCTTCTGGGTTGTCTCTACCCCATGTCATTTTGGTCTTCAGTGAGCATCCGTTCCTGCTGAGTTTGGACCATTTGCTGTGCCCTCGGATGGCAGCTTGGCAGCTTTTAAGGCCCCAGACACCACTCACGAATGTGGGGTGCAGAGAGCCCTCTTAGCAAAACACTAGTTGTGCCAATTGGCATCGATTTCACCTAAGAGTATAGTCTCCTGCCCCCTGCCGCAGCTACTCTGTCCTTGCAATATTGGGTTAACATGGAAGGAGTATTCAAGTTATGCTGAAGTCCACTTAATATTGTTCTTGTTTCTAATGTGTGCTATCACCAATAGTTCCAGTAGATTTTGTGGATTCTTTAAGGTGTCCTGTTTATAAGATCATGTCATGTGTAAATAGAGGTATGTTTTACTTCTTCCTTTCCTGTCTGGATAACCTTTATTTCTTCATTTTGCCTGATTGCCCTGGCTAGAGCCTCCAGGACAGTAATGATTAGAGTGGTGACAGTGGGCATCCTTGTCTGGTTACTGTTCTCAAGGGGACTGCTTTCAGACTCTCTCCAGTTAGGATGATGTTGGCTGTTGGCTTTGCATAGATGCCCCTTATTATGTTAAGGAATTTCTCTTCTATTCCTTTTCTTCTGAGATTTTTTGACATGTATGGGTGTTGGACTTCCTCAAATGCCTTTTCTTCATCAATTGATAAAATCAAGTGATTCTTTTCTTTTGTTTTATTTATGTGGTGATTACATTGTTTTTCTAATGTTGAACCATCCCTGCATCCTTAATATGAATTCTGGTTGGTCATGGTGAATTATTTTTTTGATACGTTGTTTAATTGTATTGGCTAGAATTTTGTTGAGGATTTTTGCATCTAAGTTCATGGGAGATATTAGTCTGTAATTTTTCTTTTTTGTGCTCTCTTTATCAGGTTTTAGTATCAGGGTTATACTGGCTTCATAGAATGAATTTGGGTGTATTCCATCCTTTTCTATGTTCTGGAATACCTTTAGTAATAATGGCATTAACTCTTTTCTAAAAGTTTGGTAGAATTCTCCAGTGAAGCCATCTGGGCCAGAAATTATTTTAGTTGGGAGTTTTTTTAATTACTTTTTCAATCTGTTTTTTTGTGATATGTTCATTTTATTGTTGTACTAATGAGTGCTAGCTTGGATAGGTGATGTGTTTCTAAAAATTTGTGTATTTCGTCTAGGTTTTTTAATTTATTAGAGTAAAAATTTTCATAGTATTCTATGATGATTCTTTTCATTTCAGTTGAGTCTGATTCAAGTTATTTGCTTCCTCTCTTGTTTTTCTTTTGTCAATTTGGCCCATGGGTGATCAGTTTTACTGATTAAAAAAAAAAAGTCATTCGGTCTTGTTAATTCTTTCAATCATTTTTCTATTCTCTGTTTCATTTAATTCTGCTCTAAATTTTATTCTTTTCTTTTTTCTAGTGCCCAAAGGTTCATTTGCTTGTTGCTGTCTTTCTACCTATTTGAGTGGTAGAGTTAATTCTTTCATTCGGCCCCTTTCTTCTTTTAGAATATGTGCATTTTTTTTTTTAGGTAAATGGATGGCCAACCATTGCTTTTGCTGTGTTCTATGGATTCTGCTAGGATGTGTTTTCATTTTCATTTGATTCTATGAATTTCTTTATTCCATCCTTAATTTTTTCTATAACCCAGTCATTTTTTACAATTTTACTCAGTTTCCATGTGTTCTTTTTCCTTCTTTTTTCTTTCATTGATTTCTACTTTTATAGCTTTATGATCTGAAAGGATGCTTTGTAATATTCCAGTATTTTGAATTTTGTTAAGGATTGCTTTATGACCTAGCATATAGTCAATTCTGAAGACTGTTCCATGTGCATTGAAAAGGAAAATATACTTAGGTGCTTTGGGATGGAGTGTTTTGTATATGTCTGTAAGGTCAAGCTACCTGATTGTGGTATTTAGACCTTCTGTATCTTTATTGGTGGTTTAGTGGTTAACAGCTATGTCTACAAACCAAAAGGTCATCACTTCATATCTACCAGGCGCTTCTTGGAAACTCTATGGGGCGGTTCTACTCTGACTTACAGGGTCACTGTGAGTTGGGATCAACTTGACAGCAATAGGTTTGGTTTTTTTGGTTTTGTATGTTTATTAAACTTTTTTCTAGATGTTCTGTCCATCACCGAGAGTGGTGTGTTGAAGTTTCCTGCTATTTTTGTGGAGCTGTCTTGGATTGAATTGTGTTCCCCCCAAAAAATGTGTGTAGAAATTTGGCTGGGCCATGAATCCTGATATTGTGTATGCGGAAAACCATGCCTCGTGATGCTAATAAGGGAGGCTAGGTGGCAGTTGAATGGGTGGGACAGGACATAAGATTGTTTTGTGCCTTGAGGTACTCTTGAGCTGTCAAGGAGAGAAGTAAGCAGAAATATCTGAGGACTTCACACCATGAAGAAAGCAGCCCTGAGAGTAGAGCAGAGAGCATCCCTTGTACCTGAGGTTCCTACATGTAGGTACTTTCAGAACAAAAAAAGACTGACACCAAGACCTTCCGCCAGAGCTAACAAAGAGGGAAAGCAGGCACCCTGAATTCAGACTTGCAGCGTACAGGACTGTATAAGAATATACCTTTTCTTTGTTAAAGACTTCTACTCATGTGATTTCTATTAGAGCTGTACTAGATGACTAGTACAGACTAGATGTCTGTGTCTCTTTTGAATGCAGTTAGTGTTTGTTGTATGTATTTTGGAGCCATGTCATTGAGTGCATAGATATTTAATATGGTTATGTCCTCTTGGAGTATTGATCCTTTAATCATTATATAATGTCCTTTCTTGTCCAGTGTGGTGGATTTTTCTTTAAAGTCTATTTTATCAGAGATTAATATTGCCAGCTATGCTGTTTAGTGAATGTTGTTAGCTTTATACATTTTTTTTCCATCCTTTTAGCTGTAGTTTGTATCTTTGAGTCTAAGGTATGTCTCCTAGAGGCAACATATAGATAGATGGGTCATGTTTTTTTATCCAGTCTGCCAATCTCCATCTCTTTATTGGTATGTTTAGTCCATTTACATTCAGTGTGATTTTTGATAGGTATGAGCTTAGCGCTGTCATTGTGATGTCTTTTTTTTGTGTATTGTAGACAATTCCTTTGTTCCATATAATTTTCCGTGAAAGGTGTTTTTTCTTTATGTGTATTCTTTTCATCTTTTCCAGTGTTAGTGGGTTTTGTTTTTGCTGATACTTCATGTTTTTCTTGTTTTTATTTTGATGCATAGATTTGATAGTTTCCTTTGTGGTTACCTTAATATTTACCCTGTTTTTCTAAATGTAAATCAATCTTTAATTTCTTTACATTGCCTTGACTTCCTCTGCATATGAAAAATCTGTGTCTACATTTTCTTTTGGGTCCCTCTTTTTTGTTGTAATGTTTACATAATGACATCTCCATTTCCCCATTTTCAGTGTTTTGCCTCTGATTTATTTTTATGATTCTCCTATTTGGGTTGGTATCCAGTTACTCTCATCCATATTCTGGTTTGGGGTTACTACCTGGTGTTACTAGTTTTCTACCCAATGGGCTGCCTTTAGTATTTATCATAATTTTGGCTTGGTTTTTGTAAATTCTCTAAATTTGTATTTATCTGAATATGTCCTAATATCTCAATCATATTTGATAGACAGTTTTGCTGGAAATATAATTCTTAGCTGAAAGTTATTTTCCTTTAAGGCTTTATATGTCATCTGTTGCCTTCTAGCCTGCATAGTTTCTGCTGAGTAGTACTAGCTTAGTCTTAAAGATTCTTTTTTAGTTTTAATTTTTATTTTTTAATTTTAAACGTGTTTCCTTATCTTTAGTTTTGGCAAGTTTGATTATAATATACCTTGGTGTCTTTCTCTTTGGTATCTTCCTTGTGTAGAGTTCAGTGAACATATTGGATAGGTGTCTTCTCTCATCTTTCATGGTATCATGATTTCTGTCAGCAAATCTTCAACAGTTCTCTCCGTATTTTCACTTACCCCTTGTGTTCTGGTACTCTGATCACTCAGAGATTATTCCTTTTCATAGAGTCCCACATAATTCTTAATGTTTCTTGATTTTTCATCAAGTGTGTTTATGTCACATATGTTATCTTCAGTCTCACTAATTCAGGCTTCCACCTCAAATCTGCTTCATTGACTTTCTGTTGAGTTGTTTAATTCTGTAAAAAATTACAGAATAATAAAAATTATTGATTTTCTGAATTTCTAATTCTTGTTACTCCGTGCTTTCTTGCAGCTTTTCAGTTTGTCATTATGCTCTGCTGCATTTTACTTCACCTGCTTCTTCCTCTCTTGAAGAGTTATAAATATTAATCCTTTGTATTCTATGTCTGATGATTCCAGGAAGTTCTCTTCCTCTAGAAAATTTGATTCTTTGTCGTGGGAGCTTTCTGAAGAAATCATGATCTGCCCCTTTAAGTGTTTTGATACGGACTGCTGTTTCTGAGCCATCAGTAAATTGTAGTTATTTATTTTATGTTTGCCTACTGTGTTCTAGCTTCTTGTTCTAAAATGTATAGTTTACTTTTTCATATGGATTCAGCTCAGGTATCTAGGTTGTCAGTCACCAAGTGTGTGGTGTAGGTTTTTGCCTATTGCGCTAGATGGGTAGGAGTGATTGGTGTAGGCACACGTGTCTTAGGTTCAGCTGTTGAGAAAGGCAGGGGGCTAACAGCCATCCCTGTGTGTCTTAGAAGTTAGTGTATCCCCTTATGTCTGAATTGAGGTGAAGATTCAGTTTTTGCTCTGATTTTTCATCTTAGGGGAGACTGCAGAAAATAAAATTTCTTCTTCTGCCTTCCCACCACTCCCCGCCCTCAGTGTGCTAAATGTTCCACCTCTGAGTTTTGGAGAATAGCTCAGTTAAGGGCATCAGACTCCTATGCCAGGTGCAGTGCAGAGGAGGGAGGGAGAGAATGGCACAGATCACGCTTGACAAATCCTACTTCTGGCTTAGTTACTGGCAACAGACTGTAGTACCAGGCTCAGTTCAGAGAGGGTAATGGTGATCTTGGGCAAAGGGAGTTAGACCTATTTCAAACGAAACATACAGACCTGTGCAAGGTAAGTTACATGCAAAGACTTAGCTTTCAAAGATCTGATGCTGTCACTGGCTCTGGAGGTACAAGTGAATTCACACTTACCTCCACTAAGGTGAACACCCACTAACCTTCATGCAAGGTCTCCCATATAGCCACCATCGCTCCTTCCCAGTACGTCAGTTCTGTGGAGTCCTGTGTGCTTCTGTCGCTATTAGTTTTTCCCTCTGGATTCTAGAAGTCTAATTTCCTCAATTTTCTAGGTATTTTGTATAGAAGACTGGTACCCAGATAAGGTTTACCCTTGGGTGTGTCAGCTTCTTCAGAGAGCAGGAGACTACCCTTGGGTTTTGCTTCATTTTGTTGGGATTCTTGGGATGTGCTTTTTTGTAGCGTAGCTGCAGTGAAATTTTAGGTAGCTACTTACAAGATGCAGGATAGTAGAAACAAATAAGAGCCTTTTTTGGAGTGTAATTTTTCACATATTATTATGGGAAGATTAATTCCTTAGGAGTTTTCTGTGGTAAACATAAGAATACCTCCAAAGAAGAGACGAGTATTATTGTTCCATTTCTATCTTTTCAGGCTTTTGTTTATTCAAACTGTCTTTGAAAGTACTAGGTATAAAGAAAGCATTCGGGACAAGAACATGTATCCTTTCCTCTCCTCCACTGCCTGCCACCGTTTTTAAAGGGAACCTGGTTTTTAAATTTTTTTTTATTGTACTTTGAGTTTTATACAACATACTAGACTCTCACTGAACAGTTAGTATAGATATTGTCGTATGACATTGGTTAATAACCCCATGGCGGGTTAAAACTTTCCCTTCTCAACTTTGGGTTCTGTATTACCAGCTTTCCTGTCCCCTCCTGCCTTCTAGTTCTTTTCCTTGTGTTGTCATGCCCCATTAGTCTCATTTTGTCTTGTGGGCCCATCTAGTCTTTGGCTAAAGGGTAAATCTCAGGAGTGACTTCATTAACAAACTAAAAGGGTATCTGAGGCAACACTGTCAGTGCTGTTTCAGTCTCTGCTAAGCCAGCCAGTCTGGTCTTTATTGAGTTAGAATTTTGTTCGACATCTTTCTCTAGCTCAGCCTGGGACCCTCTGTTATGATCCCTGTCAGAGTACTCTGTGGGGGTAGCCAGGTACCACGTAGTTGTGCTAGATTCAGTCTTCTGGAGCCCCTTGTAGACGTAGCTGTTAGCCCTCTGGAGTAACCTTTTCCCTTGTCCCTGTGTTTCTGGCTTTCTTCATTCTTCCTTGCTCTTGAAGGGTTAAGGCTGGTAGATGGCCCGCTGACTGGCTTTCAAGACCCCAGACACTACTCACCCAAAAGAATGTGTAACATATTCTATATAAACTATGTTATGCTAGATGTTCCCCAAGACTGTGGTCCCTACAGCCCTCAGCCAAGCAGTTCAGTCTCTCAGGGTGTTTGGATGTGTCTATGGCCCTTCCATGCCCTTGCCTTATACAAGTTGTGCAGGCTTCCCCAGTATTGTCCACTCTTATCTTTCAACAGAGTTATCACCTATTGTCTAGTTTTTTTTTCATCCCCACCTATCACCTCCATGGTAACCATCAAAGGTTGTTTCTCTTTTTATGTGAAAGCCTTATCATGGGTTTTTACAGTAGTGATGTCATACAGTATTTGCCTTTTGTGATCGACTAAATTCACTCAGCATAATGCCTTTCAGTTTCTTCCCGTGTTATGAGATGCAAAAGCTCATTTTTACAACTTGAGCACATTGTGCACCTAAACTCATTTTGCTTTAAAAAATAATGAGTCTGAAATTATCCTCTAACTTACCTTTGCTGGCAAGTATTCCTTGTCCCATACAGTGCTGGGCTTACTGAATAGGTGGAGCCTGTCCCAGGGTATGGTGGCTGGGGCTTCCCAAGGGGTCCTTGCCTTGGAGAAGAGAATCTGCCAGAGCAAGGGTGATGTTTCCTTGGTGGCACCTCAACTTGATCCAAAGCTTGAGCCCCATGAGGGGAAGGCACCTATGATCTGCACAGTAAAGTAAATCATGACTTGATAAACAAACAAAAGAGCTCTGAGACGGTATATAAAAATTGAAAAATATTTTTAATGTGTTCTTTCTTCCTGGTTAAAAAAAAATGATACATATTTAAACCCCTATTTAGAAAATGTGTCATGAGAAAAATCCACTAACATACAGGGTTAGAGGATCTCCTCCACCAACACCAGTGTCACTAGAAACATTTTCAGAGAAAAGTACCCAGAGCCTGCCACATCCCAAGGGTACTTCTTCCCAGTGCTCCAGGCTGCCATATTGGCTTAGTAGGGCAACAAGTTTCACAGAAGCTGTAGCTTTAGTACCACCACCATCTGTCCCTATTTAGTCCTCTCCTGCTTTCCCACCATATGGCCAGTTTAGGGGTCTTTTTGTAGCCAGAAAGAGGGCATTGGGCTTGTCCTAAGTTATCTCATTCTGCGCATGGGGCAAGGAAGCATAGGGCTGTTGAAAAGTGGTGAAAGAAATCATGCATTTCTTTCTCCAGCCCAATGGATACCACACCTGTGAGTTGAACTGACTTAGCAACACATAGTAGGCCTGTGGTGGAGAATACCATAAGTTATTTACAAGAGGAAATCTGGGTGTCCTGCCATTCAGTAGTTGTGTCCCGTATGCTAATCTACTCCAGACAGCCTTTGTACTAATACATATATATATAGTTTCCACATCTGGTAATTTTGTATAATATTATGCTTTAAATATGTAATTTTCTCTTTTATGAAGAGTGATGGTAATAAAACAAAGGAAAAGAATCATGTGATCATCTTAACTGATGAGAAAAGGCATTTGATAAAATCCAACACCCTTTCCTGATAAAACTGTTGGCAAATTAGAAATAGAAAGGAAACTACTCAACATAATTAAGGGCACATGTATGCAAAATCACCAGCCAACATGATTCTCCATGGAGAAAGATTGAAAGCCTTCCCCTTGAGAATAGGAATAAGCAAGGGCGCTCAATATCATCACTCTTTTTCAGTATGTACTAAAAGTTCTAGCCAAAGCAACGAAGCATGAAAGGAAAATAAAGTGTACCCAAATCAGAAGGGAAAAAGTGAAACTATCTCTACTCATGGATGACATGATTCTATACATACAAGGTTCCAAGGATTCCACAAGAAAGCTATACTGGATCTAGTAGAAGAATTCAGCAAAGTTGCAGGAACTGAGATCAACACACAAAAATCTGTAGGGTTCCTCTACACTAACAAGAACTCCAAAAAAGAGATCAAGAAAACAATACCATTTATAATAGCCCCTAAAAAGATAAAATACCTAACCAGGATTGTAAAAAAAAAAAACTATACAGTGAAACCTATAAAACATTACTACAAGACACTAAAAGAGACTTATATAACTGGAAGGATATTCCTTGCTGATGGATTGGTAGACTTAACATTGTGAAAAATGTCAGTACTACCCAAAGTAATCTATAGGTACAATGCAAACCTAGTCCACATTCCAACAGCATTCTTTAATAAAATTGAAAAACTAATCACCAACTTTATATGGAAGGAGAAGAAGCCTTGAAGAGCCAAAGCAATATTGTAGAAGAGAATGAGGTAGGAGATCTCATGCATCTTGATCTCAAAACACACTGTATAGCCACAGTAATCAAAACAGCCTGGTACTGGCTCAGTGACAGGCAAATAGGCCAATGGAATAGAATTGAAAACCCAGAAATAAATCCATTCATCTGTGGACAACCAATTTTCAACAAGGGGTCGAAGCCCAGTCAATAACAGTCTCTTTAGCAAATGGTGCTGGCAAAACTAGATACCCACTTTCAGAAAAATGAAGCAAGATCCATTCTTCACGTAATACACAAAAACTAATTCAAAATTTATGAAACACCTAAATGTTAAAGCTGAAGCTATGAAGTGCCTGAAATGTAGTATAGGAACAAAAGTATGGGACCTAAATTTTTTTTCAAAAATAGATTATCAAACACCAGTATAAATGCACAAACAGCAGAGACAAATTAGATAAATGGAACCTCATAAAAACTAAATACTTACGGTTATCGTAAGGTATCAAGAGACTAAAAAGACAGCCTAATAAACTGACTGCCATCAAGTCGGTTTCAACTTATAGCAAATCTATAGACAGAATAGAACTGCTCCTCAAGTTTCCAAGAAGCACCTGGCAGATTTGAACTGCTGATCTTCTGGTTAACAGCCATATCACTTAAACATTATACCACCAGGTTTTCCCCAAAAAAAAAAGATGACCTAGAGACAGGGAAAAAAATCTTCAGGAATGACATATCTGATGGAAGTTTTTTTCTCTCAAATATATGCAAAGCTTCAACAATTCAACAGCAGAAGACAACCCAATTTTACAAAAAAAAAAAAAATGGGCAAAGGACCTACATAGACACATCACCAAAGAAGACATTCAGGCAGGCAACAAACACGTGAAAAAATGTTCATGGTCACTAGCCATTAGAGAGATGCAAATTAAAACTACAATGAGATACTACCTCCTTGCTGCTAAAATGGTACTATTAAAAAAAGAAAACAACAAATGGTGGAAAGGATATAGGGAGAATAGAACCCCTCCGTATCCACTGCTGATGGGATTGTGAAATGGTATAACCACTGTGGAAAACAGTATGGTGCTTCCTCAAGAAACTAGAAATAGAAATAAATACCTTGTGGTCCATCAGTCCCACTCCTAGGTACATACTCCAGAGATACAATAAATGAGACACAAACAGACATACGAGCATTGCCAATTAAGTTCACGAACTGATTCTGGAAAAAGTACCATATATCTCATTGCTGAATATCAATCACTGGCGTCGCCTTTGAACTACTCCACTTTGAAAACTATACACCAATGAGAGCACCTAGTTGCTCTCCAAAGCAATTTTAGAACACTTTTTTGGAAAGGCCATCAGCTGTCTTCATATTACCCTTCGTGTCCTGAATGTCATCCAGATGTCTTCCTTTCGGTATTTCCTGTATCTTCAGGTAAAGAAGAAAGTCATTGGGAGCCAGATCAGGTGAGTAGGTATGGTCTTCCAATACAGTTATTTGTTTACTGGCTAAAAACACCCTCACAGAAAAATATACAATTAAGTTCTCAAACGTGCCACCTTGCAACTGTATACAATGGCCATTCCAGAAAGAGTTCCAAAATTGCTCTGAAGGGTGGACTAGGTGCTGGCATCAGTGCATAGCTTCCCAAGGGGAATACTTCGAAGGTGACCATAGTAATATTCAACAGTGAGGTATGTAACACTTTTTCTAGGATGAGTTCACAAACTTAATTGACAGTCCTCGTGTACATATAGGTATATTGGGGTGTGTACTACATGTATCCATATGTATATGCAGGTGTGTAGATACATGCATAGATATCCATGTATATAATAAACCAAATAGAGAGCAAAAAGAAAAAGTGATAGTGTATAAATAAAATTCCGAGATTTATTGTGGTGGTCCAAGGAAATTCTGACTTGGATCTGGCCAGCATCAACCTTGTGGTCCGTATTATCCTAACATATAGGCCTCTTTCTTCCTAAATCATGAGGCAGGGAGCTGGGAATGCCAGATTCTGAGCTTTACGTAAAGGAGGAGAGTCCCCTTTCATCTTGTTTTAAACACCAATTGTGATTAGCTGTATGCCCTCCAGCATCCCTGGGGAGTGGTGGGCTGAGCCTGTTAGCAATGACTGATCTGGGTCATGGAGAGAAGGTTGTATAGCCATGGGCAGGGTTCAATTTGTAGTGCTGGTATGGTGCCACAGGGCCCCAGAGATGGGTCTTGGCATTTGTATTTAACACTCAGAAACTTTGGAGGTTCCTTTGTTTGGAAACCGTGATTAGAAATGTCTTTCCTTTTATCCTGTTGAAGTAGTGCGTGCTTTAGAAACCTTACGGAAAACACTGCCGTGGAGCAGTATAGGCGGGAGAGTAGTGTGGCAGCTCCGATTCTCTCTTGCCTCACACTTAGGTCTTCTTCAGGTGAAGCTGCTTTCTCTGACTGCACAGGGCACTGAGAGGTCCTGTGGGCAGGACAGTGCCTGTCCCTGCAGGTGTTGAGGAAAGGGTGTTTTTCCCCCCTCCTTCACAGCTGGTCCCCCTGTGAACACCATGTATATGATAACACCTCCACCAGGGCCCCTCCGCTCCATCCCAGATGGGATGAATGGAAGATGATCTTCTTGATGACCCAAATGGAGATAGCTTTTGCCTAATACTGTGGACACTCATTTCTTTCTCTCACCCTTCTAGCCATTGCCATGTTGAAGGACAAGGAGCCTGGGTCATTCATCGTGCGAGACAGCCATTCTTTCCGTGGTGCCTACGGCCTGGCCATGAAGGTTGTGACTCCCCCACCTTCAGTTTTGCAGATGAACAAAAAAGGTAGCTCCTCAGGCACTGGTCCTGTTCCCTTATTTCTTTAGGGTGTCGGTTGTGGATTTGTATGCCAAGTTCTTAAGCAGTTTCACCAGTACTCAGAGATTTTGTGTTTAGTATTTTTCAGATATATTTTATTAAATACTATCCTTGTTTAACAAACAATGTTATTTTTATTAATTTTTAGTTTTTTAATAGATTTTACGAAACTAGAATAGAACAAGGAATCCACTAAGAGATCTTGCTTCCTTTTTCAGCCCATCAACCTCCGTATCCCCTCAACTTCTCATCAGTAACTGTTCCTAAAGAAACTTGCGTGCCTTTTTATCAATTCTCTGTCAATATAGTCAGACATGCATTGTTTTCTCCCTTTTCTAAATAAATATCAGCATGCCACATATAAAATTTTTGCACCTATACTCAGTAGACATTTTTTAGATTGACAAGAAAGAATGGCAGTCTAAGCCCAGAGACAGTAGATTACTACCTTCGCAAAATAACCAAACAAAACCAGTTACTGTCCAGTCTGTTCTGACCTGTGGTGACCCCGTATGTGGCGTAGTAGAACTGCTCCGTGAACTTTTCAAGACTGTGACCTTTCAGAGGATGATCACCAAGCCTTCCCAAAGTAACTCTTTGGTGGGTTTAAACCACCAACCTTTTGGTTAGTCATTGGGTGCTTAACAAATTGTGCCACCCAGGGACACAATAAAACGTGGAACAGAACATGGGAAGCCAACTGATAGAAAAAAGTCTGGCTTTGTAAAAATGACATGGGGGCAGTGTCTGACCTCCTCTAACTGTACAAGGGGGAGGATAATCACGATCAACAGTCCAGGACAGATGCCTGTAAAGCAGAGGTCAGACATGCCTGTCCTCTAACCATCTTTACCAATTCTGATACTAGCCTTCCATTCTTTGCTGGGTTTGATAATTTGTTGCATGGGGCACACAGAATTCACAGACAATACTCAGAATTATGGGGGTTCTTAGGAAAGTAGCAGGTCTCAATTCAAGATCAAAAACACTCAGGATACAGCTCTTCCAGCAGGACAGCCCCTTTTCAGCTATTTTTCACAGGCACACTTCTTTCTAGCCCTAGCTCTCTCTCTATCCTGCTCAGGCAAGTATTACAGAGCTCCTTTAGCCCTTGCTGGTAAGTCCCCAGAAGCATCCCAGGCACTCAGCTTTCTCATTTGGTGGGCTGATAACCCCCCTCTGAGGTCCTCTGCTGGGCTCTCCTGCCACCACTTCTCAGCATCCTCCAAGTTACAGTTCTGTCTCTTTCTATCTTTTGGTCTCCTAGTTCCAGGAGCTTCTGAGCAGCAGGGATCCTAGATCCAAAGGACGTGCTCTGTGTTCCTGGCTATTCTTCACTGTTGGTGGTGGGATCTTCTCTGGGGTTTTTCATTTTAAGCCCAGCAGGATGCGGCCCCTTGATGGGCCGCAATTACTGTATATGCACAGTTTCATTAATCAGTTAGGTAGAAGTTACAAGACCATTGCAAGAAACGCCATGTAAAAGCAATCCATCACACCAACATTACATATTTACTCTCTTGCTCATTCTGCGATATACACAAAATAGTTCAAATTATGTATGGAAACCATTGCAAAAATAAACCTATTAAATAAGTGCAGTTAACAGTAACCACCAGTGAATCCTGAAACATCATTTTTCCTGTTTTTAACTGTATATAAGAAACCTGATGTGAGAGTTTTCTTTTGGGACTTCTTTTCCTCAGCATTGTCCACCACCTTGTCATCTGATGTAAACTTCCCATGTGCTGTAAATCCTACCTTTGTGGTGTTAATGAGGTGGGATTAATAGCAGTTATGTTAGCGAGGCAGGACTCAATGTCAAGATTAGGCTGTATTTTACTTAAGTCAGTCTCTTTTGAAATATAGAAGACGCAACTGTAGTAATCTAGGGGACCTCTACCACCCAGAAACAAGAGCCAGGAGAATAGTGTGTCCTTTGGATCCCAGGTCTCTGTGCTGAGAAGCTCCTTGATCAGAAAGACTGATGACAAAAACCTTCCTCCAGAGGTGACAGAGAGAGAAAGGCTTCCTCTGGAGCTAACATGCTGAATTCTGACTTGTAGCCTCCTGGACTGTGAGAGAATAAATTTATCTTTGTTAAAGCAATGCGTTTATGTTATTTTATTATAGCAGCACTAGATAACTAAGACAAAAGCTAGTACAACTCATTGTTGAGACATTGCCTGTGGCTTTAAGCCTTATTTTGGAAACATACTGAATGAACATTATAGAAGGAAAAAGAGGCTCAAGGCAAGTTTGTAGAGAGAAGGAATTAATGTGTTGACCAAGTACATGGCAGCTATCACTTTTTTGCTTTGCATGCTGGTTTCAGTTGAAAGGGGGAAAAATCTTCTATGCATTATCTTTTTGGGAATACGAATCATTATATGTTCTTCTCACCTTGGCCTTCTAAGGAAAAAAGGTGTCATGCTGCCTCTCAGACAGACTTTGGACTCAGTCTTTAGAGGCAGGTAACAAGATACAGGATATTTGAATAGCTGACTCTGCTGCGAAACTAAAGCAAGTTTATTCCACCTGTCACTGACAGCCAAAATTTAGAGATGAGGGAACAAGTTTCAGGAAATGCTTTATTTGCAAATAAACCAGCAAACCTGGGGGAAACAGTGAGAATAACTTCTCCAAAAAATTGGTCCCGCCTTGGGTTACACTTCCAAAAGTTTTTATAGCCAGATTTCAGAGGGATTGGCATCTGTCACAGAACAATAGCCTGGAGTCACAAGATCCCATTACATTATAAGATTTCATTACATCTTATCAAACCGTGTGAATTACCCCAAATTTCATTGTCTCTCTGAGGTCTCACTCAGTTTTACTTCCCTGGAGATAAGGAGAGGAATGCAGGCCTGCTAATCTGGTCTGAGGGAGACAATTGAAGCAGAGGATGCAACGTAGCTTAATAACCTAAGTGACCTTTGTCAGATTGTTACAGTCACCAACAACTTCCTGGAGTTAAATGTTGTCTTTTATCACACGCGTCTTTCCCCAGCCCCTGGATTTGGCCTTTAGATTTTACAGTTCAAAGATACATGTGAGGAGAGAGTTCATCAGACCAGTAAATGTCCCCAGTGAGTCTCCACACAGTCCCTTGTGATCACTCTTATGCTGGAATTCAGGGCAGCTTCAGATGTGTAGCTGTTTTCCAGAGAACACCAAGCAGATGGGTCTATTAATTATTTCTCACAACTGGCTTCCAGACCTGAGCTTTGCATTTCCTGTAGTTTGGAAGCTGTAGATAATTTTCTTCTTGTAACTGTGGTGACATTATTTCCCCCTCCCTTCCATTGTTATTTACTGTAGCTTTTATGTAGCCTGACCATTTCCTTTTCTGCAGGCTTTGCTGCCCCTGCTAGGTGCTGACACTATTTTTGGCCACGATAGTTTATAAACATCGTTTTTCAGTCTCCTGTAGGCAAAATGGAAACCTTTGTGGTATAGTGGTTAAGAGTGACAGCTGCTAACCGTAAGGGTGGCATTTTGAATCCACCAGACACTCCTTGGAAACCATATGGGGCCATTCTGCTCAGTCTTATACGATCACTATGAGTCAGAAACAACCTGGCTGCAGTAGGTTTGGTTTTGGGCTTTATGGGCTAAACAGTTACTGTGGTGGTGCAGTGATTAAAGAGATGGACTCTTAACTGAAGGTTGGCAGTTCAAAACCACCAATGGCTCCATCGGAGAAAGATGTGGCAGTCTGCTTCCGTAGAGATTTACAGACTTGGAAACTCTATGTTTGCTGTGAATTGGGGTTGACAAGACAGCAGCGGGTGGGTGCAATGGGCAAGATGCTGAGACCAGCCCAGCTCTAGTGGGGGGTGTCAAACCCTAATTAAGCGGACGAACACACAGGTGGCAGTATGCCACAGTGAATTATGCTGGATTCATTAGTTTAGAGCAAGCCTTCCTTTTTCTTTTGTTTATATCATTTGTACTTAGGCATTCCTGTGCTGGTGTGAGCAAACATACAGCTTTGTATGCTGCTTACCACTGAGTGCTTTCTTTCCAGGGTGTGGATTTACTGAGGCCCCCTTGGCTGAACTGTAACCAGGAGTTGCATCCTTCTAGCTCTTTTCAGCAAGGTTCTTATGTATCCCTTTAAGTTCCTTTTTATTTTTGTCCCTATCTGTTGGAGCAGAATAGGGACACAGCGGTGGTTCAGTAGTAGAATGCTCCCCCTGTGTATTGGAGAGCAGCTCCAGTCCCCAGCTCATGCTCCTGACACGCAGCCTCCGCTCGGTATAGGCCTGCATACTGCTATGATGCTTAACAGGCTTCAGCAGAGCTTCCAGACTGAGACAGCCCAGGAAGAAAGACCTGAGGTTCTACCTGTGAAAATCGGCAATACAAACTCGGTGGAGGTCCGGTCTGCAACTAATCATGGAGGTTTAGCAGGCCTCAGCAGTGTTTTGTTCTCTTGTGTTAGGTTGCTGTAAGTTGGGAACTGACTCAGTAGCAGCTAACAATACTGGTTATATCACTGGGGGGTTATATCTGATTCCCTTCACTGCGGATTACTGCAGAATGTCCAGAGCTCCCCTAGGTACCTGCATCCTAGCATATCCCTGCAATCCCCTGTAGGGATTCTGACCTGCACAATCACTGGGTCCTGCGCCCAAACCCAGCCCACCCGTACCCCCACCACCCTGCACTTGACTCTCATCTTCAGATGAGTACTGTTAACATACCTGCTGCAGTGAGAGTCAGTAACAGGTGTCTTCTCATGTACAGCTTTGCACTCTTGTTGCTGTTCTCATTCTCTTATTTTGAAACATTTTTCTCCCCTCCCCTCCCCTCATCACAGCTGGAGATTTGGCCAATGAACTCGTCCGGCACTTTTTGATTGAGTGTACCCCAAAGGGAGTGCGGTTGAAAGGGTGCCCAAATGAACCATACTTTGGTAAGTTACCTGAGAGGTGACCTCGGTGCTCTAAACAGTGAAGTCAACTCCCTGTGCTCTGCTGGGAGACTGGTGACTCTCCCTCATGTGGACTTTCAGCTCATGACAGTTAGGTTTTGTCTGCAATTCTGAGATGCCTCTGATCCGAACAATTACTTTTCAAATATGCTGTATGTGAAACGTTTCTTAAAAGCCTTCTAAAAAAAAATACTTAGATGATACTCAGCTTCTGTAAATGGCAGTGGAAAAATTGGGGAACGAGGTTAGTGTCGTGGTTGCGTAACATGAATCTAAGTTGTCACTGAACTGCACATGCAAAGAATGTTGGAATGGCAATGTTTTGTTGTATTTACCACAATAAAAAGGTGAAGGGGCGGAATGGGTGAAAAGCCAAAACAGAAAGTATAGACAAGACATCATCCCTGTAGGCACTAAGACATGAGCCCTGGGGTACAATGGTGGAATTCCTCAGTAGTTTGAACTCACCAGCTGCTCTATATGAAAAAGATGTAGCAGTCTACTTCTGTAAGGGTTTACAGCCTTATGAACCCTGTGGAGCAGGACTGCTCTGTCCTGTGGGGTTGCTGTGAGTCAGTGGCTGGACACAGGGTGAGCAGTGGATAGTGGCTGGGCTGTGGACGTTGGGTGGGCACTGGGTGGGCACTGGGTGGGCAGTAGGCAGTGGGTGGGCAGTAGGTAGGCACTCAGGCAAGCCTTGACAGAGAGATGGAGGTTAGAGTTTGCAGGAGATCTCTCCTACTGCATAGAGACAGGCACAGAACTCCCTAATATCTGCCCTCCCCGGTAAAATAAGAACCATCCCTCTCTCCCAGGCTTGTTAGGAAGGCTAAATAGGCTCACCCCCCATTACTTACCCTGTGAAGAAAAATCGTCATCACTGTTACAGCCCTTTAGATGCATTTTCAGGGATGTTTTGTGTGTCTAAAGTTGGAGTTGGCTTGATTTTAGACCTCCTGGTTTCAGATTCAGCAAACGTGTATTTTTTGTAATACGGTAAGGATATGTATATGCTAGGAGTTATCTGTAATTCCCCTTACTTATTCCTCAACTGTTTTTGTTGAACTTGCTCGTATTGAAGTTTAGCCCAAAATACCCTTTATTGGAATTTTAATTTCTACCAATGTAAGGACTCACCCTTTGAGGTAAATCTGAGCCACACCGTTATTTATTGGAATCTCACCTGTAGGCAAGAGGGACAGCTTTTATGAGGATCAGTTGGGAGACTTTGCGTGGTGCAGGGTAGGGGACTGGGAGCCTCTTCTAGCAACAAGGTGTTAACAGAAGTGTGCTGAGTTACTGATGGCAGGCTGGGGACAGCTTTCAGAGGCCCTTTCTTGAGAGAGCTTGAAAGGGCCCCAAAGTAACTCACACTGCACTACATGTTCTATTTCCAAGAACTGGAAGTTGTTGCTTGGAAGTATGAGGTCTTCTAATGAATAAAAAGTTTTCTAATTAACAGAAAGATATTTATTGATAATTGCTCCACTTGTTTCTTGCCAAATGCAATGGTGGGAACAGTAGTTCACATAGAGTGTTCTCCATTTGTTTGCAAGCAGGGATCCCCAGTCATGACCTCAGAGGGACTGGCTGTCAGTAGCCTATGTTGAGGTGTTAGGCATGCTAGCATGAGTGTGTGTGTGTGTGTGTGTGTGTGTGTGTGTGTAAGAAAGAGAAAGAGGCAGGGCAAGAGGAGGGTGGTTTATTTAAATATCAATTTACTATCTTTTCGTGTAGGAGTTAGCTATGAATTTAAATTAATTATCCCTTGACACTGACTATAATAGTCTCTTCCCAGAAAAGTTCAAAGTGTTGTAGTTAAAGCTAAGAACAACATCCTTAAAATGTGTCTCTTTGTTCCATTTTTATGTACTTGTTCACAGTGTTGTTTATATGTAAAGTGTGGTTTTTAACAAAATGAACTTTCTGAAGTCCTTAGCATACCACAATGTGAATGACTGTGCTGGTTATTCTGTATTCCATAATACATGTCAAAACTAAAGTACCTGCAACATTGAGTATAGAACATCTCACAAAGCATATGTAGCCAAATTTAAGTGTTTTCTGGTAGGGAGAGCTATCTCCCCATGCCAGGCTTTGAATCTGGAGGGCAGTGTTTAAAATAACTGTTACATATGGGAGTCACCTGAATAATGCAAGGATGTAGGGTCTATATGCTGCATCTAGAGCTTCCTCCTCTGAAGTGGGACATGGAACAGTAGACCCAAGGCATACTAGCCAGTACTCCTGAAGGCAGGAGCTGCGTGTTCAGATGATAGGAGAGAGTTCAGTAGAGGGTCTCAGCTTCTTCAGGGCCATCTCCTCTGTGTGTATCATAGGTCACTGTGAGCCATGGATGTATGTGTAACTGACAGAACTGAGGAGATCTTCTCCCCCCAAAGCATCACCATGCATCTGTGTTGCTGGTACGCTCTGAAAAACCTTTCAAGGAGAAGAGCCTGGCATTTCTTGACACTAACTTTTGGTATAGTGACCACTCCCGGGAACACCTAAAAAAAACATCTTTTTTTTGTCTGTACATGTGTGTATGTGTTTTAATTTGTGAAAACCCTTGGTAAGAGTAGGAAAGGAATCCAAGTACTGGGATAACCTGATGGTATTTGGTATCTGTTGGCAAAGCTGATACGCACTTTATGACCTGAGTTTCGAGCTGGCGGTCTCCTTTTCTGTTTATTCCTCTGCAGGGAGTCTGACAGCTCTGGTGTATCAGCATTCGATCACCCCCTTGGCCCTACCGTGCAAACTGCTCATTCCAGACAGAGGTAAGCATGTTAGGGCCTTCCCGTCGTCCTTCGCTCTCTGCATAAGATCTTCCACAGCTGCCAAAGGTACCTAAGCTTCCAAGATCCAGAAAGATCCACTGAGGAAAAAAACCAAACCTGGAGCTTTTTTCTACCACCTACTCTGTGGATGAACCCAAGAAAAGGTGACAGAGAAGACAAGAGGCCCCAAGTACCCAGCAGTCCTCTGGTCTCTTCTAGAGGTCACAGGCTTTGGTGAAAGGTTTCATTAAAGTGATGGTAGCTAAAAACAACACACTTGTACCTAAGAGATAGGCAAGGTCATTTACATTTCAATGTTTTTGCTTATACAAAATTGGCAAGATGTTAATACTTGTTAATTTAGGTGATGAGGGACTATTCTCTTTACTGTTCTTTGTATGAAAATATCTATGATGAAAACTTAGATTATATGATCCAGCTTTACTGAGTAGTCTCAATTTCCATAATTTTATTATTTTTGATGAGGGTAATTAAATAAAAATATAAGTAAATGTCGCCGCCATGAGTCAGATCCGACTTGACCACTCTCGGCTCGGCTGGCAAATGTGTTTATCTTTTAAAATGTTTAATTATTTATATGAATTAATTCAGAGGTCACAAAGATATTTCTTCATCCCTGTTGTTGTCCAGAAATGTGATTGTAACTTCCGTGGACTATGCCATTATCCCTGAGAAAATCTTTCAACTTTGTAAAATCAGTTGCATGTCACTGTCTAGGAATTCTGTCGTAAAGTTGGCTGTCTTTGTCCTGAGGACTCTTTGCCAGTCATCAGGACTCATTTATGTGTTTTCTTGCTCCTTTCTGCAGATCCATTGGAGGAAATAGCAGAAAACTCCCCCCAGACAGCTGCCAACTCAGCAGCTGAGCTGCTGAAGCAGGGCGCAGGTCAGTAGCTACGGCATCGTGCGCCATGTCTCCTTTGACCATGCAGAAAAACAGTTCCATGACACAATTTTCTCTTTCATCATTTGGGTTTCCTGTAACTGTGTTATTTCTTTTCTCTGTGTTTGAAGGAGAATTGCCTTTAGAGAAAGTTCACACAGAGCTTGGTGGGGTAGTAACTGTCAGATGACAGAAGTTGGGCCCCCACCTCCCAGGCTGGAAATGTTGGTACAAATAAGACACAATGCAGTACAATAAATGTCACCACTGTATTTACTTTAGGGGAAATGTAATGACACAGGATGTGGGCCATCTGCTTTGCCAACTGTAAATCTAAAAATGTTCAAGAGATGTGACTCAAGAAGTTATTCACCAGGAGTCAACAGTTTGAGCCACACTACCAGCAACTCAATCTGCACACAGCCTTGCTGGCTCTGGACCCAGGAGCCAGCTGCCAGCCTCTGTGCTCTCCAGACACCACTTTACCTATGGGACATTTGGTGCAGTTTCAGTAGCCTTGGTATAGGAAGCTGGGGACATGACAGAGACCGTAGGTTGCTTCTAGGTTGACAGAACATGAGTAAGGGACACAGCTGGAAATGATGGGGGAACTGTTCTCTTTACTTCTATTTGTTTGAAAATATCTGTCATGAAACATTTGACCGTATAGCCCAGCTTTCCCTGGGAGTACCAGTTTTCACCAACCTACCAACTGTGAAACACTGGAGATAACTTCATATAAGAGAGAGCATTATCTGTCAGAGATATTGACAAGGGAATTTCTGAGACTACTGGAAGACTGGACTAGAAATACTTCCATTCATATATATATATACATATATAGCTCCTCTTGTTATTTCATACGTAAAATTTCATTCTTTTTCGGTGTAAAATTCTGGTTCACTGTGCCTGTTACCTGGCTGCAGTAGAATCACCTTGGCTTTGAAAGGGATATTTGTAGCATTGGCCTCTTTTTAGAATCTTCTTAAAAGCTAGATTATGAGTCACAGGTCTATGAAGATTCGTCGCAGTAGTTTAGAAGGGAGACAGAAACAACTATTGTAAAATGATAGCTGAGATCACTTCAAGTACACGAGTTGCTTTTTTTTTAAACTAAATTTCATTACTTGTCCTAATCTACTTATACTCCTGGATTCCTGGATTTTCCAAGGTTGTTCAGTATTACCTCATCCAATCTCCTTATTGTAAAGATTGAGGAAAAAGAAAAAAAAAACTCAGCTACCATCAAAGTGAGTCTGACTTATAGCAATCCTATAGGATGGAAGAGAACTGCCCCATAGGATTTCCAACACTATAATTTTTATGGGAGCAGACTGGCACATCTTACTCCGGCAGAGCAACTGTTGGCTTCAAACCACCAACCTGTTAGCAGCAGAGTGCTTCAATCACTGCACCACCAGAGCTCCTTAGATTGAGGAAACAGAATAATAATTAGGTCAATTGGACGGTTTACAAAGATAGAAATAAACTCTTAATTCTATTCAGTTTAATCCCTTGTCACTCAGTACTGAAGCCATTGTGAGTTTATTCCAGTCTCTGAAACAACTTCTTTTTATGGTTTGAAACCTATTTCTTGTTGAAGCAGAGGAGTGTGGTAGACTCATCAAAAGAAAGGCATTTTTACCAGACATCTTCTGCTACGTTTTTAACTTCTTTTTCATAACTAATGTGTGTTTTTTACTTAAAAAAAGAAAGGAAAAAACAAGCTACTCATAGACCTGTTACCCATATACCACCCAAACATTGGAAGGAAGGTCTCTCACTCAGAAGAACACCACTGTTTATTTGAAATAGATTTTTTTACGTATTACTTCTCCTTTCATAATGAAATCATAGTGTATATAACTGGTATATAAAATTCTTTTATATTCTTCTTTTCTCACTTAATATAGTAAGTATGTCTGAGTTTTTTACAAACACAGTGTCATTATCTTTAATGGCTCTGTAGTGGACCAACTTGTAAACTCCTTACAGTTGTACATTTAACTCATTTTCAATACTACAAATAATGCGTAGAAGACTATTTTTTGCTGTTTTTCCTCTTTCTGAACTCTGGATTGTGGCCTTGGGGGAGACTCCCAGAAGTGGTATTGTTGTATCTCAGCGTGTGGGTTGTAGAGTTTTGTTATGTGTTGAAAAATTGCTTTCCCACTAGCATCCTAACAATTTACAGCACTAAATGTTTACTTGATGGGCACATTACTGTTTAACATCTCACGAAGCTCCGTGGTTCTGAATTTTCACCAAGACCACTTCTCAAATGGTAGTGGGCCATGTTAGGCTTAGTTCAGTTGCACAATCACATCACTGACGTTGCTGTCCCACGCACCCCAGCATGGCTCTCTGTAAGAGACATTAGAGAGTTTGGGGACTTAATGCAAATGGTCGGACATATCCCCATTAAAATTTCCTCCTAAGATACCTTCTGTGCTTTTACGGAGAGAGAAATTCCCCAGATGTCAAGCTACCACACTCCCAATCAGCTAGATTACTCATTAGCCAAAAAACATTTGTGATCCTACAAAGATCACATGGATTATGGCAGCTTCTTGTCACAAATTTATACCAGACCCAGGATGTGCCAGTTTTGTGAAATTTTAATAGTCATTAAATTAAAATGTATTTGCCTGTTTTGTAATTGCATAGTCAGTATTACTATAATACTGATGAAATCAAAGGCAGATTATTCACCCTCTTAAAATAAAACTGTTCTGAATTTTCCAGGTTCTCCTCTACCTCTTATTCATAAGCATACAAGCTTTTTATTTTATACTTGTAACCCTCACAAAGGTACAGCTTCTATTCTGTTTTTTCCATTAATGGTTAACAGTGTTTTTTCCATGTTGCTATACAATTTTCATGATTATCATCTGCTGGTTGCTTGGTATTCTGTTAAGGGGGTTTATTTAACTGTGCTCTCATGTCTAGGTTTTCCTTCTATAATAAATATGTGGTCCAACTATGTTCATTTATGTGTTAGTCGTGATTATTGTCTGCTGGCTGCTTGATAGTCTATTGAGGGAGTGTATTTAACCATGCACTTATTTGGGGACATTACTGGTTTCTAGCCTTTCCCTCTACAGTAAGTATGTGGCACAAGTATTTTCATTTATAGATCGGTTATCTTGCCTGCTTATGGAATATTTCCTTTCAAAATCTTCTCAGAGGTAGAATAACCAGGTTACTAAGTGGAAAGTGTTTCTGATTCTCCTGATAAATAGAGCTGAGTTACCATCGAACATGGGTCTCTCAGTTTCATAGAAGCTAACAGGTATCGTTTTGAAGCACCCATTTTATCAAACCTTGGCAGCCATTGAGAACTGGGCAGTTGTGATAACAAAGAATGTTTGCCAACACTTTACTGTCTTTCCAAAAAGGACTCAAGTAAGTCTCTCAAGCAAAAAAGAGTTGAAATGCAAATAAATCACCTGCCTGGCAGTTAGCTTCTCAGAAGTCTTCTTTCCTGGTACTATTCAGTCAATGGCAGTGCCTACCAGCTCCAAAGAGCGAAGTGTGGAGAAGGGCCATGCTTGCCATAGAGATCTTGGGTCTGCGTCATACATTTGGACACCGTGTCATTGATTCCTACCTGCCTGCATCTCTCGAGGCGTGCGTATACAACAGTGACAGTGAGCATCTGAGGAATGCATTGCTATCATGATAATTACATGAGACTCAGTGGACATTACCTGTAAAAGATGAAAATTACATACAACCTAAGTGCTTTGTATTTTAATTAATAGCTAACCCTAAAGGAATGTTTTACCGTCTCACTAAGGGTGCATTCGTTCCCTTACCCATTCAAAGGGTCAGCCATGGAGACTGTTTATCACAGTACCATTCTGGACATGTAGCAGCTGGGAAACTTTTGGCAAATTCCTTTAATGCCTCCAGGTCTGTATCCTTATCTTAAATTGGAAATCATAATAGAATCTTCTAAGGAAGATGACTGTCTAAATTTGATAAAATATGTAAAATATTTAGTCAGTTCCCGGCACTTGGCTTGGCTTGGCCTGGCACGAAGTAAGCATTCTTATTAATCAGCTGCCTTAGGGTAAGCTTGAAGAAATGAAAACAAGTGTGTTTGGAGTTGTTATTATTGTTAGTTGGCTCTGACACATGGCAACCTTACGTATGTTGTATTGTGAAATTGTTGTTAGGTGTTGTCAAGTCAGGTCCAATTCATAGCGACCCTATGAACAATAGAATGAAACGCTACCTGGTCCTGCGCCATGCCCACACTTGTTTTTATGCTTAAGCCCCTTGTTGCAGCCACTGCATCAATCCATCTCCGTGAGGGTCTTCCTCTTTTTCACTGACCCTCCACTCTACCAAGCATGATATCCTTCTGTAGGGATTGATCTCTCTTGACAACATGTGCACAGTGTGTGAGACACAGTCTCACCATCTTTGCTTCCAAGGAGCATCTGATTATACTTCTTCCAGGACAGATCTGATTGCTCTTTTGGTAGTCCCTGGTACATTCAATCTTCTTCTCCAACTCCACAATTGAAAGGTATCAATTTGTTTTCTGTCTTCCTTATTCATTATCCAGTTTTGCATGCATATGATGTGGTTGAAAATACCATGGTTTGGGTCAGGCACACTTTAGTCTTCAAGGTGACGTTTTTACTTTTCAGCATTTTAAAAAGGCCCTTTGTAGCAGAACAAGATGTTGCCTATCCCATGCCATCTTCCTGATCATTCTTGTATTTGAGTCCACTGTTGTGGCTATTGTGTAATCCCTTCCTGTCTAGGGGGATCATTTCCTAGCGCTGTGTCACACAGTGTTCTGTTGTGATCTGCAGAGTTTCACTGGCTAATTTTTGAAAGCAGATAACTAGGCCTCTCTTCCTAGTCTTTCTTAATCTGAAAGTTCTGCTGAGACCTCTTCATTAGGAGTTACTCTGCTGCTATTTGAAATACTGGTGGTATAACTTCCACCATCCTAGTAACACATAAGCTACATCAGTACAACAGACAGACATATGCGTGATGGGTGCTTTGGAGTGTAGGGAGCAAAACATCGCACTCTTTCTCATGAAAAAGTAAACTGTTAAATAAATTTTATAAAAGAAAACAAGTAGCTGAGATGACACTCATTAATGTTGAGTTACGGGAATCCAGTTGTTCAAGGCAAGCAGAGGAAGCATGTTCCAGTCTCTTGTGAGTATTGAAAGCTCCTTATAGAAGACAGCCGTTCTAGGCAAACGTTGTTGCCCAGGTCTCTGAAGTTCTTTGTTCTGAGGAAGTTCTTTGGTATCTGCTACCTTTCTTAGGATATGGCATTTTGGGCTAGTCTTTTGTCCAATGAATAAAATTATTCTAGAACACTTTTTCCTGCCATGCCAGAGAAAATTCTGTAGTGACAGGCTTTTAATACTCTTTACCCACAGATAAAGAAATGGCTTTGTTTGTCTTGGCTTAGCTGTTTTTTCATTAACTTGTTGATGTAAACACCAGTTCATAGTTTCTTTCCCAATGTAGTTACTTTGTCTGCTTGCTGATATAGAAATTTCGTAATGGTCCCAGCTTCAGGAATACCAGAATTGCTCCCACTTCACAGTTTGCTGTGATACTGCATTTACTTTTGAGAAAACTGGTCATTTAGTAGCTCATAAGTGGCTGTGCACTTTTGCATCCAGGGAAAGGCTGCACTGTATCTGTCCTTAACTGAGTAGATGTATCTGTCTATGGGTACAGGAGGCAGTGGCCAGCATGGCTGCTAGTTCTCTACAGTCAGAATAAAACGTAAGGGAAAACAGGGCTGTTCCAAAGGCCTGAGACTCTTGCAAAGAAAAACGCTGCAGAAGAGGGCCACACTGTTCCTTTGATTGCACCTACATCGTTGTATGATAAAGAGAGGTGGACTTTTTTCCCTGCTTGGTGGAATCTGGAGGCCTTTAAAAATGAAATTAAAATGCCCCACACACCCACACATAGAACCTGGCATGCAGCTGAGCCTTGTGTTCCTCAGGGGAGGAAACATTCTCGATCTTTGGCCAGGAAGGCAGTAGCTTCCTTCATTTGACTGATCTCTAGTCAAAGTCTTGAGGTCTCCAGCCTGGGCAAAGCAGCTCCACACACACTCAACTGGGACCATCCAGTTAAACAATGCAAGAATGATTTTTCTTCTAGGACCTATGGGCAGGCATAGGGTCACGTTGCAGCCACTAAGCTAAGAATCTCCTTTGCTTTCCTGGCCTGTATGTTCCCTGCATCAGTGTTGGAAAAAGTGCAAGGGCACACATGCGTAGGTCACTGACTCTCCACAAGTTTGAAGTTGGGGGTAGAGGTTGTTTTGCCTTTAAATTACAGTGGACACGAGTCACATATTCAAGTCATTGTAAACACAGGTCTATAAATTGGTGACCATCTGTGTGGCACAGGATCATGTGGCTTTCCTGAGGAAAGTACGCTAACATGCACCCTCTCCTTTGTGTCTTGCAGCGTGCAACGTGTGGTACCTGAACTCTGTGGAAATGGAGTCCCTCACAGGTCACCAAGCAGTGCAGAAGGCCCTAAGCATCACCTTAGTCCAGGAGCCTCCTCCTGTGTCCACTGTTGTTCACTTTAAGGTGTCTGCCCAGGGTATCACACTAACAGACAATCAGAGGAAGTGAGTGAGTGATTTTAGGGCATGGTGTGTTTCTAATCACATTGGGAGTTAGACTTTCCCACTGGCCTTTTTCTTGAAAAGAATATGGTTCAAGAAGTGTTGATGGTCAATTTTGAAATAATTAGCAATCAGGCTTCTGCCTAGGCTTTTCCCTGTCATTAGAGTTTCCTACCCATAACCTAGCCAAACCCATTGCTATAGAGTCAGTTCTGACTCATAGCAACCCTATAGGGCAGAACAGAACTGCCCCAAAGGGTTTCCAAGGAGCAGCCAGTGAATTTGAGCTACAGGCCTTTTGGTTAGCAGGCAAGCTCTTAGCGTCTGTGCCACCAGGGCTCCAAAAGTGTCCTGCTAATGACATACAGACCATCAGTGTTTAACCTAAAGCTTTTTTCTTAGGAATATGTATATATTTAAAAGGCAGCTGCTGCTTTGAATACTGTTTATACACATATGTAATGTGCAAGTGTAAAAATCTTATAAGTCACTTGTTTAAAACCGTCCTAAGATTATAATCATAGTACACTAATCTTTCTCCAGCTGTTATTTTTAACTGATGGTCATTTTGTTTGGAGTGAGGGCCTGACATTGATATGTTACTTCCTGTTGCTAATTTTAAGTGATTTATCAAAATTTGTGTTTACCAGAGTTGCTGTCGATTGTAGTAATGTTTTCCAAGCAGTAACTTTTATCACCCTCATGCATGGAATGGTACAGTGTGTTTGGGTAACAAGGCTTGCCTTCCTGGTGTTCCTCCTGCAAGAGGAGGTTTCTTTGACTTTAAGACTAAAGGCGTTTTGGAAGCAATGACTGCTGTTATATAAGCAGCCTGGTGTGGTTAACAGCCTGGGCAGGTTGTCAACCTTAACAAGGTGGTGCTGTGGATGGAGCTTCCATGGGAAGGTGGTGTGTCTCCTAACACCAGCAGACTGGCTCTCAAGCGTTCCCAGTCCTTCTGCCCACAGAGCTCTCCCGAGTAGAACTGCCCCATAAGGTTCCCAAGGAGTAACTGGTGGATTTGAATGGCTGACCTTTTGGGAAGCAGCCAAGGTCTTAACCACTGCTCCATCAGGTCTCCTCCGATTGAGAAGGGGAGGGGTTTTCGGTCTCTTCTGACTCACTGCTGCCTCAAGTCTCATCCCCAGTAGAGGAAGGTTTTTTTAATCTACCCCTGGAGTACATTCATAGGAAGAGATTTTATTCATAGCCCTTCTCCAGCTAAGAATAGGAGTGTGAAGTGAGACTTGGGCTTTTCTAAATGGTCTGTTTAGTTGCTCTGTCACTTCATACTACTTCATAAAGGGTGACTAATCAGTTTCCTGCTGTCTAAAACCCACACTACAAATGAAGAGTCCCTCACGAAACACAACCAGGATCAGCCTTATGATAGGTGCAGGCTTCTGTCCAGTTCCATGTGCACATGAAGATCCTCAAACCATTGATCCTGAACATTCTCTTCTCTATGCTTCCTCTCCTAGCTCCTCCTGAAACTGTTTACTCTTGTTACAGTATGTTTCTCTGTCTTATTTGTTATCCTTTATAAAATTTCGAGGTAGGCAGTGTCAATCAAGCTCTTTCATGTGGCAAGAGTCAGAATTTGGATTTGGACTGGCTCATGTGGGAAAAGGCTATGTTCTCCGGATAGTCAGCTTCCAAAGGCAGCTGGGGTAAGGGTGCAGCCAACCATTGTGCATCTTGGACTGAAAAGTATCAAATTCTCTGTCCCTCCTTTCCTGTCACAGTGGCCTTTTTCTCTGTCCTCCTTAGGGGCCTTATGGCTTCCTCCCTGTGGCAGAAAGAAAGAAAGCCCTTGGCACCTAGAAGACACAGTTGATAGCTCTCCCTAGAAGGAGGCGTGAGCTGCCCTCAAGAACCCATTAGGCTGGCCCTGCCTGGAGAAGGAAGGACAGGGCAATAGGACAGTTGCCATTACCAGGACTCTGGACAAGGGGCAGGGCAGTATACTCAAAGGAGGCCGCTCTAGAGAGTTGGTCCGACATATGCAAGCGGCTCTGAACCCTGGATAGGACCTTCTAGCTGTTACAGGAGTGAAACAGCCGAGTTCAGTATGTGGAGCACGTCCTTAACGAATACAATTGACTGTTTACAGGATACCCTCATATCCATTGGGGGTGGCGGTGTGGGCAGGCGGGCCGGGGAATAGTGTTGTGCTTGACTTCGTACAGGTGGGGAAGCTGAGGCTCAGCAACAGGGGGCGATTACCCTAAGGTTACAGGCCAAGGAAGATCAGGCCAGGCCCTGCAAGTGCTTCTTTATACCTGGCTCGCTCTCACACTTTATTCTCCAGTCAGTTGAAACCCTTGGTTTGATTCCTGTCTCCCGTGGTGCAAAGGACCCCAGTCTGTAGAGTGCTACATTTTACCAATTTGCCACTTTCCTTTTTGAGTGCCAGCTATTTCCAACTGCACACTATGTTTTGAATCTTAAATGAACACATACTTTGCTCTTCTAGTAACTCGTAAAGATGTAAGGCCCTCACTTGTGGGAGACCAATGCAGTACACGATCAGTCGTCGTGCAGTGCCAGCGCACTCATCTCCCCCTTCTTGTTTCCTCGACAGGCTCTTCTTCCGGAGGCACTACCCTGTTAACAGTGTGATCTTCTGTGCTTTGGATCCACAAGACAGGAAGTAAGAAGTTTTCACGTTTATTAAGCAATGCATGTACTTCATTTTATCCCTTAATTTTATAAAAATTAACAAGACGATTTTCTTTTCTCTTTAATTCACAAGGTGGATCAAAGATGGTCCTTCCTCAAAGTAAGTTGCCAGGATTTTTTTATGTTCTCTCTTAGTGTATAGTCACCATCCAGAGATGAATTCTGTTGCAGATTTTGAAAGAGAGTTCCTGATAGGAAAGTGACTAGGTAATGTCAGTGGTTTTGGTTTTTGCTTTTAAAAATAAAAGTATTCTTATTATGTTGCCAGGGACTAGGTATTCATCTTTGCTTTCCACTGCATGTACTATGTTTACATTTGATCTATAACATCATGTATAAATATAGTGAGGTGGAGTACAGCTTTTTCAGCTGTTTAGAAGAAGGTATGGAAACCCTGGTGATGTAGTGATGAAGAGTTTGGCTGCTAATCACAAAATCAGCAGTTTGGGTCTACCAGGTGCTTCTTGGAAACGCCGTGGAGCAGTTCTTCTCTTTCCTTTTGGGGCTATGAGTCGGAATTGGTTTGATAGCAACAGAGGAGAGGATGTGGCCAATAGTTGCTTTGAAGTTTCCTGTGAGCACAAGGACAAACAAAATACCAATATTCAGAGTTTATCACACACGGAACAAAAAGAAGTTCTCATTTCACCCTTGTTCTGAGGCAGACCAGGCCTTGGTTTCTAGATCCCTCAGAAAGTCCTTTGGAAGATTCCATTTACAGATGGGCTTTGTCTTAATTCTTCAAGTGTCCAAGTGGCCCACAGTAAGACTATCCATCCACTCAGCATCTCCTCCTGACAGCCAGCTGGGCCTCAGGTGTGGCTTTGGCAGCAGGCAGCAGGAGTCTCACCCTGCCCACACTGTCCAGGATACAGCTGTCTCAGTCTTCTGACTGCCTTCTCCAGAATCTCAATTTAATTATCGATCATGTCAAGTCATGGGTTCTGTTTCCTGAGATTTTTTCAGTTGTCTCCCTTGTCTTGGGATCTGACCATGTACACAGACAACCCTCCTCTACCTCAGGTATAGACTGTTCGGGCACATTTTCTACAACCTGGTAGGTAGGGATGAGACAAGGCCTTTGTCTTCACGGACTTTGTAACTGCGTTGGAATCATTCAGGTGTCATTCACTGGTACCCTCTGCTATGTGGAAACTGGTATCTTAATCTAACAATCCTTCATTTTCCTAAGAGACAAGACAGCTGTACCAGGGGTATGGTTACAGGTAATGGTAGTTCCCGTGAGAACTTTAAGACTCATAAAAGCCTGTTAAGGTACTGGCTTCCATTAGTCTAGGAAAATTAAATGCACTGTTCTTTTAACACAAGTGCCCTGACTTACACATAAAGCCCAAGAAGAGTCATTGGCATATCCATTTTGTTATTTCTCTTTTATTAAATTTGGTGTTTTTATAAACCATGATCTGAATCCCTGTTGAAATATATATCTATTTGAGGTCTCTGGTTTCTCGTGAATTTCGATGCTTCTCCAACTGGTTGGGTGTCAGAAGTTTCTGCTTTCATCTCAACCCGGCCATTTGTAGACAAGTGCATTCGGTTAAACTCACTGCCTGTAGCACGTGGGATCAGGGCTTAGGTGCATCTGAAACAATTAATAATACCCAATCAGTCTCTACCATGATTTTGAACTTGTTTATTCTGTGCTTAAAGGGAGTAACTCAGAATGCCTGGTACCCCTCTGGTTTGATTTTATGAGGTGAGAACAGGTAATCTCATGAGGCGAAACAAAAATCCTGATACCATAGTGCCCTGAGAAATCACCAGCACCATGGACTCACCCTCCCCCCAGAGACTCCCGTCCTCTAGCTAGAAAGTGGGGCTCAGGAATCTGCATTAACAAGTGTCCAAACTGTTACAGCCAGTGACCTTGAGCCACATATGGAGAAGCATCAGTATGGTTCCTGGAGCCCTGTGTACTACGTGAGCCCTCGCTTGGAGTCCAGCCCTAGCATTGGGCTGTGAACTGGTCACCTAGTTTTTCTCAGCCTCATGTTTTTCACCTTCAAGATGAGGGCAGTAACATCTTACCTGCAGGGCTTGAGAGGGTTAGAGAGGTACCTAGCAGGGGCCTTGGCACATAGGAGACACTAGTAAGTAGCAGCTGAAATCACTCCCAGTGGTGATGGTAGTGGTAATTAGAGGGACACTGGCCACTTTGACCTTCCCTTTTCCTCTGCAGGGTCTTTGGGTTTGTGGCCCGAAAGCAAGGCAGCACCACAGACAACGTGTGCCACCTGTTTGCAGAGCATGACCCTGAGCAGCCGGCCAGTGCCATCGTGAACTTTGTATCAAAGGTCATGATTGGGTCCCCAAAGAAGATCTGAGAATCATGCATACCACAGGCCCACAGGAAGCCTTTCAAGGACCTTGAGACTTCATGGGATTGGGATAGGGCCACCACTTTGTAGCAAACTAACATCCCAGCATTCCCAGCCCAGGATGGAAAAGTGGATCTTCCAACTCTGCAAAAACAAGAACCCTCAACCTCACCATTTATTGGCCCTTCTTGACAGAAACTCGCATGTGTCACAATTCTGTAGGCAGGTGCTTCTTGGATGAAAAAATCTGGACAAACAGTGCACCCAACAGGGAGCATATTGGAAAGAAACACGTGGAAAAAAAAAACCCTGAGAAAGGGGTATCAACCCCTCCTCCCAGTACACCTGCCTTTGTGAGTAGAAGTGGCCCAGTTACTCCAGTGCACAGTATAACAGCTGTGCAGCATGACTCTGTGCTGCGTGCCCCCACAGGCACACGGCCATCCAGTGTGTGGTGATAGAGGCCCTCATCCCAGTCTTCCACAGTGGTGGAGATGTTACTTGACCCAGAAGGGGATGCATGTTTGGTGAAGGTCAGTGCAGGTCAAATAAAACCCTTCCAGAACATCCAGGGGTAATGAACAACGTGGTTAGGATGAGGGTGACGGGAGCCTTCAGGCTTCAATCTGAAAAGAGCACTGTGATGAACCCAGTCCTGTGGTGGGTGATGACTAATGCCTCCTGCTTTTGTGAAGGGGATCTAAGTAACGAGTGAACTGGGGAGAACCCATTTTGACCAGGGAGGATAAATAGAAGATGGGAGTAAAATGCCATTTCTCTGTAATTTATATTTTCCTTATGTCAAATTATTTATGATATTGGTTTACTATCGCTATCCTGTGCATGTGTGCAAACACTGCTGCCTGTCATGCCTGGATTTTTAGGGTTTCATCATGATGCAGATGCTCTGCTAGTGCCTTGACACATATAATGCTGGTGAGAGGACCAGTGTGGTGCTTTTACAAGTCTTCCGTGTACCAGGTTCTCCAGGAGCCCACTCCAACACTCTTTACTCCTTTCTTTACCCATGTCTTTAGATGACTTCATTTTGGTGGAAATGTTCAGAGGGTGTAGGAAGTGATTGGTAAGGGCACAACCTTGCTTACCACTCACTTGCTAGAAGTCATTTGAAGACCCAGTATAGCCTTGCGTAGAGTATTTCTCCCCTTTGTAAGCTGTGGTAGGAGTCCTTTTCTTTATGCTGCTGCTTGCCTTGCGTGTTCCTTGCTGGAAGGGATCCTGTGTGTTTATGGCGTACTTGGGCAGAAGGAGGAAAAGAGGAAGAGGAGAAAGAGTAATTCTCAATATGTACAAGCTGTATTTGAGTGCCACTTTGGCACATTACCCTGGTCACCAACTTAGTGTGTCATTTGATGCTTATATGACTATTCCAAGGCATTGGTTTTTCCATCGGAAGGTGTCCATGGTCCCAGGTTTGGAGGAAGCCAGTGATTCTTGGAAATTCCCCGGAGCACGAGCTGGAAATGGGCAAGGGCCTAACAAAGCCATGGTCCCTTCGCTTAGGGTCCAGTGTGCTCCATAGTGACTGTTCAGATTGTAAGCCATTGTGAATTTTCTTGTTCTCTGCTGTCACAATTCAAGTGCAAGCTCTTAGACCACAGGTACCACAGCAATGGCTGAGAGTTTGAAAATGGGCATAGTGTTTTAAAATGAGAGAAAATCATAGCAATGGATAGAGCTGGAATCACTTGAATTCTAGCAGGCATTGTACATAGATGTGTGTATATACAAAAGCAGGTGGATAGCTCCACGTTTTAGCTCCTCTCGATGCATCAAAGTGAAGTGCCTTGTTTCTGTGCCAAATGTTTGCGTTTTCAGCAGAGCCGTCTAGTATTTCAGCGTTTCCTCTCCTGCAGGAATCAGTCAAGGGGGAGGAGAGGTGTGTTCTCTCACTCAGTGGCTGCCTTATGCTGAGATGGTTTGCACCCAAGTTTGAGCCAAAGACCACAGGCCAGACCCGCTTGCTGATGAAGGAAAAAAGGGCTTGTTTAAAAATAAAATCAGGAGAGGGTGTGCTACTTAGAATTATGGAGCTATTAGGGCCATCCACAAGAGTGTTTGCTCATCTGATTCAGAAAGCCACAAAAATTTGCCCTTTAAACTGACTGGCCAGGTATGGTTTGTACTCTTATCAGTCAAGGGTATCAGGGAAGTTGCTCTAAGCCAAGTGCTCCCTTTGAGGAGTCAAAGGATACTACTGTCTGTGGTTACCTGACAGAATGCAATGACCAGGACAAGAAGTGCGGTGACAGACAACTGCGCTGTGGCCTGGAGACCTGATGCACTCACCACCAGCTCTGCCTCTGGTTGCACACAGAAGGAACACATTGCGAAGCATCACACCTCTCAGGGCCCCACCTGGCACAAATGTGCCATCCTGGAAAGGAAATGCTAGTGAGGTCCCAAGAACTCTTTGCCACAAATATCATAGCCAGGGTCCTATTAACCTACTCGTGAAATGTATTGTTGTAATCCTCCAGTGTTAAACTTTAGCTGCATTAAAAGCCACGCTGCATTAAACAATTTCACATGTATCCGCAGTGTCAAAGACTTTGTAATATCTTCTTACCAGCCTTATCTGTTAATGAATATTTTTACCTTTTCTGATACATTAAAGAGTATATCCAGTATGTAAATGAGTGTTCTATAAATCCTTTGTATAGTCATTTGCTCTGCTCTCTAAATGTCATCTCTATTCAGAGTAAAATAAAATTATGAACTTGGTAAGTCTCAGTTGACAGGTATTGTGTTTGTTGGGGTGGATGATAGTGTCCCTGTGAAATGATCAAGGCACTCTGTGTGGAAACCCTGGTGGTGTATTGGGTTAAGTGCTACGTCTGCTCACCAAAAGGTGTGCAGTTCAAATCCATCAAATTAATAACAAAATTACAGAATTGGATAATTCTATCCAAAGCCAAAAGAGTGGGATTGAACAGATGGAAGTTAGAATCAGGGGCCTAAAAGACAAAGTAACTAACACCACCATTTATGAGGTAAAATCAGAGAAAAGAAATAAGAAAAATGAAGAAACATATGGGACTCCGTGAAGAGGAATAATTTACATTTAATTGGAGTTCTTGAACAAGGGAGGATTAATGAAAACATAAGTATTGCTGTAGAGATGCTGACAGAAGACTTTCCTGAGATTATGAACAAAGAGAACATAGGTATCCAAGATGTTTATGGAACACCACGAAACTTAGATCCAAAAAGAAGAATGCCAAGGCATATTATAATTAAGCTTAATAAGCTAAAACACAAAGAGATGCTTCTGAAGACAGCAAGGCTCAAGTCCAAACTAACATTCCAAGGGAAACCCTGTAGACTTTCATCTGACTTTTCTGCCGAAACAAGGCTGGCTAGAAAACAATGGGCAGACACATTCATAGCCCTGAATGAGAAAAACTCCATCCTAGAATTATTTATCCTGAAAAATTGTCTATCAAATATAATGGTGAAATTAAGACTTTTGAAAATAAAGAGAAATTTAAAGACTTCATAAAAACTAAACCAAAATTACATGAAATATTGAAAGAAGCTCTTCGCTAAATGTATGCTTTAGATGATAATTTAAGGTACTTCATCCAAATTTCTAGTCAGTTGAGGAAAGCACAAAACTTCACCAAACCAAGCCAAAAGCTACAGGATTATAACAAGGGAATCCATGATCATATTGTGACAACTGTAATACCATCACATTAAAAGAGGGATACACTACAATAGTTACAGTTTTTGATGCAGTGAAAGTTTCTGACTTATAGTTAAAATTGATTTCAATAATTGTATGTTAAGGGGGATTAGGTATGTAGCCATCATAAAACAATTTTCCATAAAATCCAAACCATTGATTTATTGCAGATGATATGATTGTTTATACAGAGAATCCAAAGAAATCCATAAGTAAACTATTAGAGCTAATAGAAGAATTCAGCAAAGTATCGGGATACAAGATAAGCATAACTAAATTGATAGGGTTCCTTTATACCTACAGTGAAATTATTATAGAAGAAATCACCAAATCCATTTACTATAGCCCCCAAGAAGATAAAATACATAGGAATAAATCTAACTAGAGAAATAAGATATCTTTACAGAGAAAACTACAAGACCTTATAGCAAACTAGGAGAGACCTACATAGGTGGAGTAATCTGCGCTGCTGATGGATAGGAAGACTCAATTATTGTGAAAATGTCTATTTTGCCCAAAGCAATCTACTTATATAATGCAATCCCAATACAAATTCCAGCAACATTTTTTTAATGAGATGGAGAAACAAATTATCTGCTTTATTTGGAAAGGGAAGAAGCCCTGAATAAGTAAAACACTAGTGAAAAAGAAGAACATACGGGAAGGCCTCTCACTACCTGACTTTAAAACCTATTACACTGCCACAGTAGTCAAAACAGCCTGGTATTGGTACAAAAGAAGACATATAGACCAATGGAACAAAATAGAGACCCCAGAATGCCGCCATCCTCCTGTGAACAGCTGATATTTGACAAAGGACCTAAGATTTTGAACTGGGGTAAGAACAGTCTCTTTAACAAATGGTGCTGGCATAATTGGATATCATCTGCAAAAAATTAAAACAAGCTATTAAGAATCAAACACTTTTGCTGATCCAAAAACTTTATTAATAGAATTAAAAGAACACCCACAGAATGGGAAAAAATATTTGGCAACTCTATGTCAGACCAACGCCTGATCTCCATAATCTATAAGATACTACAAAATATCAAGAAGAAGAAGATAAACCATCCATTTAAGTGATGGGCAAAGGAGATGGACAGACACTTCACTAAAGAGGAGATCCAGGCAGCCAAAAAACACATGTGGACGTGTTCATGATCTTTAGTTATTAAAGAAATTCAAATCAGGATGACAATGAGATACCATCTCACCCCAACAAGATTGGCCATGCTCCAGAAAACACAAAACAACAAATGCTGGAGAGGCTGTGGAGAAAGTGGAACCCTCCTACACTGTTGGTGGGGTTGCAAAAGGGTCCAGCCTCTTTGGAAGGCAATCTGGCGCTTCCTTAAAAAAATGGATATCGATATACCATTTGACCCAGTAATTCCACTACTTGGAATATATCCTACAGAATCAAGGCCTTTCACACCAACGGACACATGCACCAGAATGTGTACTGCAGCACAGTCCATGATAGCAAGAAGATGGAATCAACCCAGATGCCCAACAATAGAAGAATGGATAGGTAAACTATGGTACATATACTCAATGGAGCACTACGCAATGATGAAGAATAACGACGATTCCAGGAAACGTCTCCTAACCTGGTTTCAACTGGAAGACATTATGTTGAGTGAAAGTAGTCAGCGACAAAGGGACAAATACTGTGTGAGACCTCTACAATAAGATCTCAAAAACAGACTTGTGTATAGAAGAAAAGACTCTTTGACAGCTGCAAGGGAGGGGAAGGAGGGAGGGTGAGGGGGGGAGGGTTTAGTTTAGATAGTTACTAGAAATCTAGTTGGGAGAAAGCGGTGATAGCACACATTAGAAACAAGAACAACATTAAGTGACTTCAGCATAACTTGAGTACTCCTTCCATCTTAATATGGCAAGGATAGAGTAGCTGGGGCGGGGGGCGGGGGACCATGCTCTTAGGTGAATTCCAGGCCAATTGGCACAACTAGCGTTTTGCTAAGAGAGCTCTCTGCACCCCACATTGGTGAGTGGCATCTGGGGTCTTAAAAGCTGCCAAGCTGCCATCCGAGGACACAGCAAATGGTCCCAACTCAGCAGGAACGGATGCTCACCGAGGACCAAACTGACATGCGGTAAAGACAACCAAGAAGACAGAGAGACCCACAAGAGTAGGTGCCTACATCAACTTAGGACCGGAAGAACCAGATAGTGCTTGGCCACCACCAGTGATAGCCACGATGGAGCTCACAGAGAGGACTCTCACTGGCAACACAAGAATAAAAAGGGGTGCATCATGAGATCTCCACTAAAAGACCTCAGTTGTTGGTCCAGTGGTTTGGGGGTTCCTCTGAGAGCATGGCCCCCGGCCCTGATGCTGCCCTTTCCCATAAATTATAACAAAGGTCCACTCTTTGGACAGAAATGGATTGGACTTGGCAATGCAGAGTGACCATATATTGGAAGCCCTTTATGGTTCTATATGTCTATAGGATAACATCTTGCTGACCTCTGGCTGGAGGAAGGGGAGTGGACAGAGAGGAGGGGAAAGGAGGCTGTTGGGAGGATGAGACATGTATGGAGCAGAGAGGAATAGTGTGCAGTCACCGGACAGGGAGAGCAGTGGAAGCTGCATATAGGTGGGCATGTAAATTTATACGTGAATGTACATTTTCACTCAGTCATGTTAAATAAAAATAAAAAATTGAAACAAGACCCATATCTCACACCTCAAATTGGTTAAAAGATCTAAATATAAAAGCTAAAACAATAAAGCTCATCCAAGATAAGACAGGGTCAACAGTGGACGTTTTGATACGCAATATAGACAGATTTCAAAATCTCACAAAACACATTCATCAGAAGTGAAAATAGATAAATGGGAATTAGTAAGAACCAAACACTTCTGCTCATCCAAAGACTTCATCAAAAATATTAAAAGACCACCTACAGAATAGGAAAAAAATTTGGCAACTCTATGTCAGACCGACGCCTGCTCTCCATAATCTATAAGGTTCTACAAAATATCAGTAAGAAAAAGATAGATCATCCAATTAAATGATGGGCAAAGGAGATGGACAGACACTTCTCTAAAGAGGAGTTCCAGGCAGCCAAAAAACACATGCAGACATGCTCACGATTATTAATTATTAAAGAAGTACAAATCAAAATGACAGTGAGATACCATCTCACCCCAACAAGGTTGGCCGTGATCCAAAAAACACAAAACAATAAATGTTGGAGAGGTTGTGAGAGATTGGAACTTTCCTACACTGTTGGTGGGATTGCAGAATGGTGCAACCTCTTTGGAAAGCAATTTGGTGTTACCTTAAAATAATGGATATAGGTATACCATTTGACCCAGTAATTCCTCTGTGCAGAATATATCCTACAGAATCAAAGCCATTCATGCCAACTGATACATGCACACGAATGTTCATTGCAGCACCGTCCACAATAGCAAAAAGTTGGAATCAACCCAGATGCCCAACAACAGAAGAATGGATGGCTAAACTTTGGTATATGTACTTAATGGAGTACTATACATTGATAAAGAACAACGATGATAGCAGGAAACATCTCTCAATTTGGTCTCAACTGGAGGACATTATGTTGAGTGAAACTAGTCAGTAACAGAAGGACAATTATTATATGAGACCCCTACGATAAAAACTTAAAAGCATACTCATAACAGAAAAGACTCTTTGACGGCTACAAGCGGGGGAGGATAGGGGGGTGGGCAAGGAGCAAGGGTTTAGATTAGATAGTTGTTACAAATTTTGTTGGGTGAAATTGGTGACAATACACATTAGTAGGAAGATAATATTAATGGGACTTTGACACAACTTGTGTACTCCTATCTTAACCCAATATTATAAGCACAGAGTATGTACACTTTCATTTTTTATTTGATAATAATAATTTTAAAAAATCCACCAGGCACTCCTCGGAAACTCTATGGAATCTGACTCAACAGCAGTGGGTTTGGTTTGGTTTGGTTTCTTTTTTCAGTGTGTCTGTGTTTTTATGTTCGTGTATATGGGCAAAAGTCTGTGTGTATGTGTGTGTCTTGCATGGTTCGTTGGGAGATCACTGGGTTGTTTATTGGTCAAGTCGAGTCACTTATAAATCCACAGAGGTTTTATCTTTCAAAATGTATTTTAAGATTTCTGCCCAGAGACACTTGAAAAATTATTTTAAAAGATTTAACAAAAGTAACTAAAATGCCCAGTGGTAGGTACTTTCATACTTGGTATAAATAGGCTCTCCCACCTGCCCAACATGCTTCCTAGGCACTGCAGGAGTCAGGCCTTGATGGTGTGCCAGCCCTGACTGGGTCTCCTCCGTTTCTAACCAGCCAGTCTCTGGACCTGTTAAATCTGGTGGATTTCTCTAGTCATGTTGTAAATGCTGGATGAGAGGACTGGGTCATGTTGGGTCACCGCCTCCCACCAGCCTCTTCTTTCTCTCCCTTGTAGGGGGACTGTCCCTTGTTGGCACAGGCCTCTCCTCTCCTGTGTTGGACAGGGTAATGGGGTGCAGGCCCTCATCCTCTTCTCCTGAGTTCCTGTGAGTTAATATGAGGCCCTGCATTGCATGCTAGCCCGAGTCCCTCTGGATCCCATTGTCCTGAGCCGGGTGTGCTCACAAGAAGCAAAGGAACCGTACTCAGCAAGTTTTAGTTTGAATCTATACTTGATTTATACTTGATCACCTGGGCATGGATGGGCCACTTGAAGACGCTCAGCACTGAAAGCCTTGTACATAAAACGAGAATTAAGGCCAGCAAGAAACAAAAAAGGCCTTGGGTAAAAAACTGTCAGTTAAAAACTTTCCGGATCGCCATAAAAATAAGATTAACTACCATTAAGGTTAGGGAACCACTAACCTACCTACTTGCAGTTGTTTTGTAGAGAAGCCAGCGAAAAGCACACTTGGCACATTCACAGAACAGAAAGAAGACTAATAAATGACCTTGGGCCACTCTGCATGCAGAAGCTGACCAACCAGCAGAACCAGTGTACTGTCCTCTTTCCTGGAACACTGAAACTCTGAGACACTTCCATCTGCACTTGTACAGAAGAGTAAAAGCTGCCTGTCCCTTTAAATGAAAGCCCCTAGAGTTTCTGGCACCCAACTGTAATATGAATATGTACAACTTCCATTTTTCCCACATAGTGTTCTCCCGGACAATGGTTTGAGAAAGGTTTCCTTGTCTCTTTTACTCTTTACAGGTAAATTATTGCTGATTTCAAATCTACTTGATTCTTAGTTGTTGTTAACAAGATCACAAGTGGCAAACCCACTGTGTTCAGTAACAGAATGATACTGGAACCTCCATGACTATGGAACCTGCTGGGACAGGCCTTCCATAATGTGGGTCATTATGAAACAAAAACCACTGTTGTTGAGTCAATTTGGACTCATAGTGACCCTCTGGGTCAGAACAGAGCTGCTCCACAGAGTTTCTGAGGAGCCGCCTGGTAGATTCAAACTGCTGACATTTAGGTTAGCAGCTGCAGCATTTAAATACTATGCCACTGGGGTCAGTCATCTGTAGGTGTTACATTAAGGATGGAAGCATAACCACTTACAGAGCTGACCCTCTGATGACCATTTGAGTTCCAGATGTAAAAAAAAAAACACTTTAGGCCATTTCAGTTATGGGCAGATGATACAGATTCAATTTGTTGCCTTCTACCAAAGTCAGAGTTTCCTCTTAGTCTCAGTCAGTGGAGGCTTTAGCTTCCCACTCTGATGAAACAGAGTGATGGAAAGGTGAGCTATCCCCAAACCATAGTCTGGAGGGCCTCAAAAGGCTGTGAGAGCAGGCTTGGGCAGGCTAGATCCTGTCGAACAGGAAGTTACCGGCCCACAGGCCAGACAAGGCCCAGCCCTGGACAAATGTTACAGTGTGGTATGATGTAAACAGGACACTTTTGTCATGGATTGAATGTGTTCCCTAAAAACTAACAATTTGGTTGTGCCATAATTCCTGGTGTTGTGTGCTGTTCCTTCATGCTGGAATTCCTGCTTATATGATAGTAATAAGGGTGGATAGGCAACAGTTGTGTTGGTAGAGCAAGATTCAAAGTGTAAATTTGTTTTATGCCTTGAGGCAAAATCTGGCAAAGAGATCTGTGAACCTCACACTATTTCTGTTAGAGCAGCACTAGCTGACTAAAACAGAATGTGGTACTGAGAGTGGTAAAACCAGAGGCCTAAAATACATAGTCGTTCTCCCCAACAACGGGGGAAAACTAAGGCCGGAAGCCTCAGGAGCTATGCTGCAAAGCAATCACCCCAACACCTCCCGGGAAACATAACACTCACATTCCAGAGGGCCCAGATGATGACACTAAGAGGAGAACTCACAACTTTGAAAAACACTGGCACAAATTCAGCAGCCTCACTGTAGGTCATACATAGTTCCTCCTGTCCCGGTAACTAGGCTTCAAGCCAACAATTGACAACTTAGACAAGAAACTAGGGAGGGCACAGCCAAAGATTTGTTTTTGAGTTTTCTTTTCCAGGTGGCTGAACAGTGCTGGAACCTGATGCTCATGGCCCTGAAGATTGATAATGGCCTGTGAGACTGCAGGCCCAGGTGGTGCCTGGTACCTGATCACTCAAACAGCCTAGGAAGATCAAAAGGATTGAAGAATCTCAGACTCTTCAAAGCATCTTCCCTAACCCCTTGAATTCCCTACTTCTGATTTTAGCATGAAGCCTTCCCTTTCTAAAAACCTTTGCATGAGACAATAGGCTGGGCAGATTTTCAGAAGAGCCACCCTCTGCCACTTTGTGTAAACTAGCACACAAATAAAATGTTTGATTTCATTCACTCTAACCTCCTATCTCAGTGCTTGGTCTTGTGGCAGGTGGTGCAGACTCCAGTGTTCCTCTGGTAACAGTGGGGTGCTGCTCTAACAGATACCTGCAATGTGGAAGCAGTTTTAAAACTGAATGGATAGAGGATTCAGAAGGAACCTTGGAAAACTGTTAACACTGAAGAAGGCACAGATGGTGCGTGACAACAGCAGAGGACCAGCAGCAGTGCTGGACCGATCCATGGAGCAAGAGAGTTAAGTGCTTGTGTGCAGGAGGCTTCCTGGTAGAGTGTGTTGCCTCTAGGTACTTGAATCAGCGGAGCTGCAGAGCTTTGGAACACTTGCCACAGCAGATCACATGGCCTGAGGCCCAGGCCATGAGGCCATAGGAAGCAGAAGCTGAAGAGACAAAGACCATGAGAGGCTGAGCTGCCTCAGTCTCGAAACGTATGCCCATGACTTAAAGGGTTTGAATGAGTGGAGCCAGGGCTTTCTGTGTTTGTAAGGGTGGAAATGCCCCTCGGTAGGGGGTAGGGTGCACATAAGCTCATGGTGCAGAGTTGCTGTACAAGTGGGCCTAGGAAGCAGCATTCTAGCAGAGGGTCAGGGGTCTCAGAATCCAAAGAGTGTGGCCAGTATCTATAGAATGTGGAAGGCAAAGGTACTCTGTAAAATGACTCAGAGAACTGAAGTTGATTTTCAAGGCTTTGAGGGCTAATGTAATGTGTCCTGCTGACTTGCTTGCTGCCTGTTAAGGCCTTCTTTCCCTGCGGTTTCTCCCATTTGTAATAGAAAATGACTAGCTTGTGTCTGCCATTGTATTTTAGAAGCAGACAACTTGTGTTCCAGATTTCACAGTTACAGAGTCTCTGGATTTTGGACTTGGACTTTAAAGCTTTTGCTGTGATGGGGCAAATATGTTTTAGATGTTGCAAAGATGTGATTTTTTTTAGAGAACGAAGGGTGGGATGTCAGGGATTGAATGTGTTCCCTCAAAAATCTTAACAATTTAACTGTGTCATAATTCCTGGTATTGTGTGGTGTTCCTTGATGTTGGAATTCCTCCTTCTGTGATGTTAATAAGAGTGGGTGGGCAACAGTTGTGTTGGTAGAGCAATATTCAATGTGTAAGTTTGTTTTGTGACTTGAGGCTGTCTCTTGGAGCTATTGAGGGAAAAGTCTGGCAGAGAGATTTGGGAGCCTCACACCATCAAGAAAGCAGCACTGGGGAGTAAAGCACAACCTTCAGCCCTGAGGCTCCTTTGCCAAGATGCTCCCTGAACAAAGACTGATGCAACAGAAAAACTTTCCTCCAGAACCGACAAGAGGGAAAGCCTTCCCCTGGAGCAGATATCCTGAGTTTGGACTTGTAGCCTACCAGATTGTATAAGAATAAACTTTCCTTTGTTAAAGCCATCCACTTTGTGATATTTCTCTTACAGCATCACTAGCTGACTAAAACAACTTTGTTCACACTAGCTCACTGATTACAACTTCTAAGGACACCACCTGATTGAATTACATTGCCTGACTTGCAAAGTCCACATAGAACACATGTCCTAGACCTCATTACCAGAGCTTGCAAGTACAGCTGATGGCAAGACACACTGGGCCCTGAGTGGAGGAGGCCCACCACATATGAACATCATGGGGTCCATTATATCTGCTGTGATGGGTGCCTGGGCCACCATCCAGTTGGGAGAGCCACATGTATGTGTTTCACGTATAGTGTTTACATCTTATATTCACAATTGAGGTTGGTTGTCACAGCAAGGTGAGATAACCTACCTGGTAAGCTTGGGGAATTCAAGGTTCACTGAACAGTGGGCATTTGACCCAAGCTTACAGGAAGAATTGGAATTTTCTAGGAGAACCTGAGGCTTGGACAGTGAAGGGAAGGAATTTATTACACAGGAATTGACCTTTTCTGGACATACTTGAGCATCAGAGCTGTTGAGCTCATGAACAGGAAAAATGAATTGACCACAAATGGCCTTAAGTACTGAGAAACTAGAGGCTGCAGGGCCAGGCAGAGCCTGACGCAAGGGCAGTGGTAGGGGTGGTCTCACTCAAAGCTTGTCACCAACACAGGGGACCAGGGCACCAGCAAAAGGGTTTCACCACAACAGTTGACCAGACCTTCTTTGTATTCAGGGATCTGTGACGCCCTTCCCTATCCCAAAGGAGCTTTGGTGGCTCAGTGGTTAAGCACTCAGTGGCTAATAGAACAGTCAGCTGTTTGAACCCACCAGACATGCCACAGGATAAAAATGTAGCAGTCTGCTTCCATAATGATTTACAACCTCAGAAACCCTATGAGGCAGTTTTACAATGTAGTATAGGGTTGCTGTGAGTCAGAATTCAACCAGCGGCAATGTTTTGTTTGGGTTTGGTTTGGTTCCTGTCCCAAAGACAATGACTGCAGCAGTACCAGGGGCATCCCAGCAAAACCAGCTTCCCTACCCAGGAAACATGCCATGTCTCCACCAAACAGACAAATACATAACAACGAACACCAGGCGAGGAAAGTCTTTTCAAAGCTATTTTCTCACTGAGTGACACCTGCCGAGCCCCCTCAGGCAGCACCATGAGGGACCAGTGGGAACTCAAGTAGCACCAAATAAACCAAGCAGGTAAAAATAATAGCACCAAAACTCTTGAAATTAAGGTGCTGTTGGAACAACAGCCCACAAAAGTAGACCAGGACCTGTGCTAAATCTAAAAGTGGCGACTGCCTGCTACAGTAAAGATTTAAATAGGACAAGATAATAGAATGTCCAGGATACAATTAAAATGTTTCGTCATACCGAAACCGAAGAATTAACAACTTGATGAGAAAAGTCAATCCACCATGAATTAGATGTTGTAATTATCTGGTGAGAATTTCAAAGCAACCACCATGAAAATGTTTCAGCAAACAAAAGTAAATTTTCTTGAAACAAGTGAAAAAATAGAAAACCACAATAAAAAACATTAAAGTTATTTTTAAAAATGTACGGAACTAAAAAATACGCTAAGACATTTTTAAAAACTCACTAGATAGGCTCGATGAGATAAAAGAGTATAGAAAAAAGCTGTAAAAAATAATGAAAAACCAACTGGTTGCCATTGAGTTGATTTTGACTTATGGTAGCCCCATGTGTGTCAGCCTAGAAATGTGCTCCACAGAGTTTTCAGTGGCTAATGTTTTAGAAGCAGATCATCAGGACTTTCTTCCAAGGTGCCTTGAAACGGACTTGTACTGACCACCTTTCAGTTAGTAGCACAGCACTTAACCATTTGTGCTATCCAAGAAGAAACAATGGAACATTAGAATTCACCAGTCTGTTTTTAATCCTTAAAAGTTGCTCAAGTCCAAACCATCTACTTTGTGCTAGGAGTACTGGCATTGCTCAAAATTGATGTACCAAATAGCCAGGCTCTAGGGCCCCCCAGCACAGGCTCTTAACCGTGCTCCACTGCTTGGTCTGGTAAAGGCTGTGCCATTGCACGAATGGCTTAGGCCCAGACACTGAGCTATTTGTCTGGCTTGGCATTGAGGGCAAGGAAGATAGAGACGGGGAACAGATAAAAGGAGACTTGTTATGCAACTTACTTTCCCCTCTACATAGCTGCACAAACTGTATTAAGTCACCCGGGTTTCTGCAGCGCCGTAAGCCCAGTACTGGATTAGACATTAAAACAGAACTGGTTGAGTGCCTATTGTCCATCAAGCACAGAGCAAGGACTTGCCACCCTAGCTGTGGTTTTAAAGCCCCATCTTTCCAAACTCCCCTCTACTGGAGAAAAGCACAAGAAAACAATTGACATATGTCTGTCAGAGATTGAGTGTCAATTGTATCAAGGTGAATTGCATCGATGTCAAAGACTCTTTCTTTGCTGCCATCTGTGCCAGGTGACTTGTGTCCACTGTGGGCCGTGAGTGTGCATCAGCGACAATCACCCAGGTGGCATGGACTGATGGAATCTGCAAACAAGGCTCACTTGGCACATTGGAAGCTGTTTCTGATTAACTTGCTACAGCTGTGAGTGGCTGCTAGGGCTGGAGAAGAGAGAGGCAGATAATCTTAGCTACTTGGAAAAGAACAGTTACCGGTGGTGTCCGAAGCTGTCGTTTGGGGAAGGTGGGCTGCCCATGGGTGGCATAGGGCTTGGTCTTCTTTTCCCAGCCCTACGTTACAGAAAATGATGCTCAGGTTCAGAAAAGTTAGTGACTTGGCCATGGTCAGGTGACAGACCTAAAGGGGAAAAAAATGTAGATTAGTTGCTTTATTGTTCTTTTTTTTTCCACCCTCCTGTTTCAGGGCACTGAGCTAAGCAGTATGGCTCTTAGCCATTGCCAGCTTGTGCCAGTCACCTGACACGGAGAAGCCTCCTGTGCCTCTCCCCAGTGAGCAGTTTCAGCGAATTGATTCCTGGAATCTGTACCTTGACTGGAAGAGCCTCACTAAATACAAGTCCTTAATGTCACAACAGTGGTGCTAAATGGAAACCCTGGTGATGTAGTGGTTAAAGGCTATGGCTGCTAACCAAAAGGTGGGCAGTTCGAATCCACCAGGTGCTCCTTAGAAACTCTGTGGGGCAGTTCTACCCAGTCCTACAGTGTCATTGTGAGTTGAATCGTCTCCCTGGCAGTGGGTTATTTTTTCTTCTCTTTTTAATGCCAAATGGATGCTCTGGCCATGAAGATTGGAAGGCACTCTCACCTCCTCATGGACTGTGCAACTTACTATATCAGGACTTCCTGGACATAATTCATTTTCACAGACTACCTAGACTATATGTTAGTTGAAATTTACAACTTGTGAAATAGAAACATATAGCAAATTGTCTTTATTAATGGTAAAGAGTGTGGGTTCTGAATCCACATTATCTGACCTTCAAAACTTGTCTCGGCTGCTCATCCACTATTTGACTCTGGACAAGTTACTTTGCCAGACCTCAGTTTCTCAATTGTAAAATAGGAAAAATAATAACACTTAGATGACAGATCATTGTGATAACTAGTTTATATATGTCAAATGATTAGAAGAGTGCCTGACACGGAATCAAATAATCTCACTGATAATTGCTAGCTGCATTATCTAATTAGATATGGATAGATTAGAGAGAGATGATAGCTGATGAATGGATAGATGGATAGATAGGTAGCTGTCTGCAAAACTTATCAGGTAATTGACAGTATTTGTGGATGTTCAGGATTTTAAACCCTGAAAAATTTGGACCCGTCTCACAAGAAGTGACTAATTATCGTCTGTAGTAGTGACCAACTAGAACATGGCTGACAAACTTGTCTAATAAGTGTGAATGTGTTGCACTGGCTGTAGGGAAAAGAGCCCAGGTAAACTCCTGTAATAGTGACGCTGGGAGGTGCTCATTCCAGGGTGACTGCTGCATTGCCTGCTGACCTTCCTGTCTTATGCACATAGCAGTGAAAATGGAACCTGTAGGAAAACAGGATGTTTCCCTTTGCGCAAGTTCCCTGCTCCTCATCCTCACCTCACACCTTCCCCTCTTCGTTCCACAACATGTTTCAGACATCCATGATCTCTGACTATAGATAAAGGAATGCCAGGAGATAAAACAAATTTTAAAGGATAGTGATAATGTCCTAAAATTGCTTGTGGTGCTGTTTTGCACAATACTGAATGTACTGAAAACCATTGAATCATGCACTCTAAATGGGTGAATTGTGTATGGATTGCATCTAAAGAAAGTGTGACAAAAGTAAAAAAGAACGGGAAGCTAAGAGAAGATTAAAGACACACTCATGAGACCTTAGTAATAAGGAGACAGGTCTGCTGGCCATGCCTAGTCAACACAGGCCATTGTCATCTGGGCACATTGTCTGAGGCAGGCTCTTTCAGAGCCTAGACTTGTGAAGCAGCCTGAACATGCATTTTATCTATCAAGCACTCATCTCAGTGGTATTGATCTCAGGAAACCATCAAAGTATGGATGAGCCTATTATATACCTGCAGCTTCTCAGTCCCTCCATCAAGGGTTATGTTGGGGACCTGGTGGCCCAAAACAGAGGCAGAGACCCACCAGTCTGAGAGTCCAGGGAAGTTTATTGGAAGAGAAGAGAAAGAGAGTGCGGTCTGAGCCAAGTGGCTCATCCCTGCCCCTCCCTAGTAAGGGCAGGTTTTTTACAGTTTTAAAGTTTCAGTGAGATGGTGTGGGGTGAGGGGGGTTTATGGTTTGATAAGGAAAGAAAAAGAAGTAGCAAGAAACTCTGGTTAGGGGAATTATGGTCTGAATAAGGAAGAAATGTTGATTAGAAGGGGAAGGGCTACGGTTTGTTTCTGGTCACGATTTTGATAAGGGAAGAGCTTTAAATTAGGAGGGTGGGAAAGACAGGCTTAAAGTTATTTATAGGTTTATCGGGTGGGGCCTACCAGGCTGTTTTCAGCTGATGGCATGTCTGATCATTGGATAAGACATCTCCCTGAAGGACAGAGTCCTCTCAATGACCCCCCTGAATTTCAGGGACAGAGTTCCCTCAGGTTGTTAGTACTTGGCAGCTCACACAGTGAAGTGTGCTGAAGGTAAGTGGGGCTCAGAGGAAGGGAAGGCAGGCAGACTGGAAGAGAATCTGGCGGCCAGAAAACCTTTCCAGATGTAATAGGGTCTCTGGATGGAAGCAGGGCAGGTATCCAATGCCACGGTTAGCTAGTGCCGTATACTAACATATTTTACTAACATATTTTACTCCAGAATCTAACAGTTTCTAGGGATAACGAGGTTGGCATCATAGAACACACACAGTATTGATAAGGTTACCAAGGGAACCAGATCTGCCACATATCAACAGTTCTCCCTGGCAGTTTGTGATGCAGATACAACAATTCCACCCGGCAGTTGCGAAGTAGTTATAGTAACCTCAAACCCAATCAAAAACCAAGTTACTACCTCCACATCCTGTGTGCTTTTGCCAATAAAAGGACCCTGCCATCGAGTCGGGTCCAACTCACAATGACCCTAGAGGTCAGAGTAGAACTGCCCTATAGAGTTTCCCTATAGAGTGCCTAGAGGATTTGAACTGCCTACCTTTTGGTTAGCAGATGTAGCACTTAACCCACTATGCCACCAGGGTTTCCTTGCCAATAAAAAGCACCCCTAAAATCTCTGCTGGGTCTTTTTCCACTCATGGAGACTGATCCATTCCCTCTTTGGAACATACTTTCTCTTAATAAACTTTTCTGTCATTTGCTACCAAAAAGGATGCATCCTGGTGTGCTTTGGGAGGCGGGGAGCCCAGTTTGCCACCAGTCAGAAGACCAAATTTGCTAGCTTGATCTCCAGAACCCGAATCAGGTCACTTGGGTTTTAATCAATTACATGACCTCGACATCCCACAGTCCTTGAGATTAGAAAATCCATGAAGTGGTTGAAAACTCACTGTGGTCTCCAAGGTAGGCCTTGCTGCTGTGAGCCAGCTAAGCCAAACCAAACAAAAAACTCATTGCTGTCGAGTTGATGCTAACCCTATAGGACAGAGTAGAACTGACCCCAGAGTTTCCAAGGAGCACCTGGTGGATTCAAACTGCTGACCTTTTTGTTCAGCTGCAGCACTTAACCACTATGGCACCAGGGCTTCTGAAAGTACCTAAATCTGTTAGACCTTACAGGACAGAGTAGCACTGCCGCACGAGATTTCCAAAGAGCTGGTGGTGACCTTTTGATTAATAGGTGACCTCTTTGACTACTGCACCACTAGGACTCCAAACTTGCAAGGTCCCACCAAGATAGGAACTCAGCTGGATTCGAAGCCCAGAATGCTAACCGTTACAAGAGAAGCCCAGTTTGTTTGCTGCCATCATTCAGTTGGTGTCTAAGAACAGAAAGAGTGGCAAAATTTTATCAGAAACAAGAATATGCCAGAAACTCATAGGTTGGTTAGGTGGTTGGGGTAGGGCCCAGCCTGGGCTGCAGCCCCAGTGGAGAGCTGGAGGGCCCAGCAGGGGAAAACAGGAGGTGGGACCCAGAGAGGGCAAGCCTCTGGAGGATGACCAGAAAGGGGGTCCAAGATAGAGAAATGGGTTCTAGACCCGTCTGCTGTAGGTCTGAGACCAGAAGTAAGCTGCTTTCGTTGGTCAAAGCTGCCTCAACCAAAGGTCAGATGTACGGTGTTGCTCCCTGGTGGCAGCAGCAAGGGCTACATTAGATACAGTCATCCCTCTACCAACTGACCTCAAATGGTGCTAAGGTTTGAGAAATGATGTATTTCTCAACTTCTTTAAACCTTTTCTTTGTATCATGGGCACCCAGCAGTAACATCTCGGGAGGTGGGCTCCAGGCTTTTAAATCACTCCCAGCTGCTCCAGTATTGTTGGAATGTATCTGAAGACCTCCCTCACAGGAGAACTGACAGGGTCTGCTGCTTCCTAAGACTTTCTACTGAATTCTAGAATATAATAATGTTTAATTAAGAACTGTTGATTTTCTTTGTCAAGTAATCCCTGAGTGGCCCCAATTTTCACGGTAACGATGGGGAAGCCATTGCTCTGAGGCTCAGTTTGATAAATCCGGGCATGACTCATTAAGACCTCTACTTGCTAAAAATCCCTGGTGGCAAAGCTAATCACAGGGAAGAATGTTAGGGCAAGAAGGAATCTTCTAGGTCAGCAGAAAGTGTATTCCTGAGATTTGGATGACAAGAGTCAGGTTGGGAGGGCCTGGCTCCCTCTGTTACGTCCCAGTTGAAGGGAAAAGCGAATAGATGACGAGTAAAATTAATGAGGAGAAGCACTGAGTTAAGGAGGAAGATCAGATCAGCAGACAAGTCACCCAAAGTATAGATGAAACTTGAGGATGGTCTACAGACCAACCTAGAAAAGATAGCAAAAATACTAGGTCTTCTGGCACATGGCTAGTGGTGAGCTGGCATATGTATCTTATGTAATTTCGTCTTTTAGATGGGTCTGTAATCTCTGCAGTTCTTCAAAACAAAGCAGGAAAACATGTGAGAAATAGACAAAAGGAGGAGCTCTGGTGGTACAGTGGTTAAGCAAGCGTTCAGCTGATAACCCAAAGGTCAGCAGTTCAAACCTACCGGTACCTCAAAGGGAGAAAGATGTAGCAGTTTGCTTCTATAAAGATTAAAGCCTCGGAAAAGTTACGGGGAAGTCCTACTCTATTCTACAAAGTCACTGTAAGACAAAACCAAATCAAAGGCAACAGGTTTGGATTTTGCATATAGCGTTGAGTACTGGCCAAAACAATGAGGAGATGTGTGATGGTTAAGCTTGTGTTTCAACTTGGCTGGGCCATGATTCTCAGTGTTTTGGCAGTTGTGTAATGTTGCGATCACCCCTATCTTGGAATTGCTGGGTAGTGCCGCTCAGGGTAGGGCCTGTTGTGACTCCCAGTCCCCTGAAGCTTCATCTCTCCACCTTCCTCTACCTACTTACTTCCTGGTCATCTTGCCAAGGTTTTTGGCTTGTTGTGGATCCAGCGATTACTTCTTTCTTATCTTCTGACTTAGTTCTTGGGACTTGAGCTAGCAGCTAACCTGTTGATCTCAGGACTTGTCAGTCTTCGCATTGTACAAGTCCTGTTCCCCAGCCTGCCAAGTCTTGGGTTCACCAGCACCTGCAGCCACATGAATCAGGAGAAAAAGTTTGCAGGCTTACCTGCCATCTTGGGATTCAACAACTTTCACAACCTGAGTGAGAAACCCTCCTCTCCAGTCATCCAAACTTGGGTTTGACAGCTCCCTGAGGCCTCTCTCCTGATGGGACTTGAGCCATCTCAGCCTCTACAATTGCACGAGCTGTTGTTTTCTTTGATACGAATCTCTTTATATATACATATTTATACTCTTTATTGGCTTTGCTTTTCTAGAGAACCCAGCCTAAGACCAGAGAAGACACATTAGACATCAGGAAAAATGAAGTTAAAAGCACCATGAGATATCACTTCATCGCCAAATAATTGTAGTCAACTGACACTACCCAAGAGACCCTGGTGATATAGTGGTTAAGTGCTGAGGCTGCTAACCAGAAGGTTGGCAGTCCAAAGACATGAGGGACTCCTTGAGAACATTATGGGACAGTTCTACTCTGTCCTATGGGCTTGCTATGAGTCAGAATTGACTCAACGGCAATGGGTTTTGTTTTGTTTTGTTTAATGATACCAAATACAGGTGAAAATGCGGAGAAACTAGAACCTTTGTACTTTGCTGGTAGGCGTGACAAAATGATATAGCCACTTAGGACACAGTTTGCATGTTCTTATAAGGTTAAATATACACTCATCATGTAATATCATTTTTATGTATTTACTCAACAGGAATGAAAACTTATGTTTATGCAGACACACAAGAAAGTACATAGCACCTTTATTCCTAATTGTCAAAACTTAAAAACAACCCAATGTCCTTCAACAGGTGAATGGACAAACTGTAGTGCATCCATACATCCATACTGCAATACTGATCTGCATTAAAGGAGAATGAGTTATTGATACACTCAACAACATGAGTGAGTCTCAATAATTACGTCAATTTAAGTTAAATAAGTCAGAGACAAAGGCTATATTCTGTATTATTCCATTTATATGACATTCTGGAAAAAGCAAAATTACAGGGAAGAAGGTAAGAGGTGAGGTAAGGGGTGAATTGGGCTTCCAGGGTGGCATGAAGAAGTATTTTTAGGTTGGTGGAGCTATTCTGTATCTTGTTTGTTGTGTACTGTGAATGTATCAAAACTTTATAGGACTGTACATAGAAAAGAGGGATTTACAGAATGTAAATTTAAAAATAAACACAAAATATTAAGGATTGGTTCCTGAACTGTGGTCCCATAAGTTCTTTGAACAATGCTAATATTCAGTGTTCATTGAACAAGTACTTTTTGAAGGCATTATCTAATGTATTGTCTAGAGCAACCCAACAAGGTAGATATTATGATATCTAACAAGAGGATATTATAATATCCTCTCCTGCTACCCTCCACCAAAAAACACCCTTCACGCCTGTTGCCATTGAGTTGATTCTGATGTACAGTAAACCTCTAGTGACCTATAGGACAGAGTAGAACTGTCCCATAGGTTTTCCAAGGCTGTAATGTTATGGAAGCAGATTGACACGTCTTTTTCCCTCAGAGCAACCACTGACCTTTTTGCTAGCAGACGCATGCTTTAACCACTGTACCACCCGGACTCTGAAACTAGGAAAACTAGAGGAGGCCAAACCACAAGTGAATCTCAGGTGGGTCAGCTTGTAAGGATCTGAGCACCTAGCGCCTGTCAGTGGTCCCCACATTCCTGCTCCTTTTCTTCTCCCACACCCCAGACTTTCTCCTTGCCTGCCTAGTGCCCCTTAGACAAGCAGGATGGCTTCAGCGGAACAGCCTGGAGGTGACCACAGCAGGGAGGGTGCAGTCCGATATCCAGGTTGCCAACCCTCACCTCGTGTCCTAACTGGCTTTCTGGTCCTTCCCAAAAAAGCCCACTTTTCTAGCTGTAATTCCTTTAAAGAAATTCCTCTGAGTAGGATAATTTGAGCAAGATTATGAAATGGTTCCTGACCCCTAATATTTTTTCCCCAAAGCCTTAAATCAGTTTCAGCCAGGTGGTGTCATACTGAGGGCCCTTGCATGTTCCGAGAGATTTTTTGCCTTTGTCTCCTTCTGCAGACTACAGTGCTGGAGCGCCACCTTCTGTACACTTCCTGCTACCCACACCTGCTACCCATCCTAGCCTGCCTGTCAAGGGTAGTTCCTTACCTAAGGCCCCCTTCTTAGCCTTGTTGACTGTACAGTTCGCTTCCCCTGGCAGCCTTCCCCACCTCCGTCTCCTGACACTCCACCTTCAGCCTTTTCTCTGGCCTCACTGCTTCTCTTGGGCTGTGTCTTCTTAGTCTTTTAAACCTGTCACCATAGAGAACCACAAAGTGGGTGGCTAATAAGAGTAAGTCATTGTTCCACAATTCTAGAGATGATGAGTCTGTGTTTGGGTGTTGGCAGGACCACTGTCTCTCTGGACTCTAGGGGAGTGTCTTTCCAATCTCTCCCAGCTTCTTCCCAGCTTCTGCAGCCCTAGGTGTTCCTTGGCTTTTAGATGTCTCTTCACAAGTTTATCTGTCCTTCCTCACTCTGTTTTACTGTATCTCTTTTCTAACACTGTATAAGGCCCAACACTGCTTTGGTATGAGTTATTTTAACTGATAACATCTTCGAAGGTCCATTTCCAAACAAGTTCTTATTTACAGGTAACGGGGGGTCAGGATTTCAACATAACTTTTTGGAGGACACAGTTCAATCCATAACATGTCCAAAATGAATGACATTTCTTGCTTGAGATTTATGCCAATTTCTTTGAACAGAATGGACCTGCTGCGTATAGAAAGAGGTATCTCCAAGGAAGTGCCTCTCTGAAGGAGGGGACAGCAAACACACAGTGGACCCAGGGCCAGGCCACCGTGAACAAGGCCCAGGAAAATATCCTTTCTGGCCAGCGTAACTATGGAGCAATTCTCCTTAGGTTCATGTCCCAGGCCAAGGTTCAAGATGGGGACACTCATCCTTTATATAAGCACAAAGATGTACAGGGGTAAGGATGTTAAAAAACACAACAAAAACTGAGGGACTTACTGCTATTTTGTTCGCTGTATCTTAGGAAAATTGCTTGTACCTGCTTGTGTAAGGGGTATCAGAGGAGTATTCAGGGCTGAACACAGAACTCGTTGAAAACTTCTTTGCTTCGTGGTGCTATGGAAACCTTTAGTCCTTGAGAGGACTGTGTATTCCCAGAACAGTTGCATTCTGGGGGTGTATTTCTCTTCCTCTTCCTACCTCTGGGACCTCTGGGAATGTTAGTGATTCTGGATAACTGGGCTAGTCTGCAAAGTATGTGTGAGCATGTATGTGTGTGATTGTGTGTCTATGTGATTGTGTGCATGACTGTGTGTAAGATGTGTGTAAGTGTTGTGTGTGTGAGTGGGCATGTATGAGTGTATGGGTGGATGTGAGTGTATGTATGCATGAGTATGAATGTAAATGAGTATGTGTGAGTGTGTGTGAGAATGTGTGTATAGGTACATGTGAGTGTTGTGTGTGCATGACTGTGAGTTTAACTGAGTCTGAGAGTGTATATAAGTATATGTGATAATGTGTGTATGCATGTGTGTGAGTGTGTGAGTATATGTAAATGTGAGTCTGGATGAGTCTGGGTGCTGCGTATGTATAAGTGAGTTTTAGCATGTGCACGTATAAAAGTGAGAGCATGTAAGTGTATGTGTATAGATGTGTGAGAGTTATGAGTGTAAGAGTGTGAGTGTGTATAGGTTGTGTGAGTGCTGTGCATTCACAAATGTGTATGTATATATGTGAGTGTGTATATGCATGTGGGCGCAAGTGTGTGTGTGTGCACATGCATGTGAGTATATGTGCTTGTGAGTGTGTGTAACTGTGTGGGTGTATAGGTATACACTTAAGTGTATAGGTATGTATGAGTGTGTATATTTTTGTGAGCATGCAAATATGTGTGTACACATGTCTCTAGGGTCCGGTTGTATGACCAGCAGTAGGGCAGGAGTGGTAGTGACCACTGAGCTTCAAGGATCTCCCTGCTTCCTCATTGGTGCAGTAGGGAACCAGGCAGGGCTTAGGACTGGAGGGACATCTGAAATCTCAGGGATCACCCTGTGGCCTCAGCAAGGATGTGACGGGGTAATCAATGGAGAGTGGACTTAATAACATACCAGGGTTGTAGCTTGAAGTCACATTACCCTTGAGTTAAGGAAAATAAAGTGGAGCAGCACGTTATTCGTTACTGAAGTGTTCGCAGATCTCCACGGGCTCCACCGGGGCTTAACAAGCTGCTGCCCACAGGCTACACCTGCTTTACTAAACTATCTATGCATGGCCTTTTCCACACTACAGCAACAAAACCGAGCAGTCACGTCAGAGTCTGTTTGGCCTGCAAAGTTGAAAATGTTTACTCTCTGGCGCTTTACAAAATGAGTTTGTCAATTGCTGGGCACCACTGTTATCATTATTTAGAAGTGTATGTGTATAGATGTGTGAGAGTTATGAGTGTAAGAGTGTGAGTGTGTATAGGTTGTGTGAGTGCTGTGCATTCACAAATGTGTATGTATATATGTGAGTGTGTATATGCATGTGGGCATGCAGTGGAAAGAACATCTGAGAGAAAAACACAAAATGGTAGCTGTAATTGTGCCAGAGCGGTGAAATTCTCTTTTTCAGGTTTTTCTGTTTTTCTGCATTTTAAAAACTGGCCATGATTCTTAAAAATAAGCACTTACACTAAGGCACTTAAGTATATAGAAATCTGTACAAAATACTTAGGATTAGGGCCATTCTAGTCAGAAGTCCCTGGAAGCTGTTCCTCAGGGGTATTCTAGAAAAAAATCTCTGCCCGAGGTGGCACCTGTGAGCTGTGAACGACCTAACCCTGCAGTCTTGGAAGACCAATAGATGGTGCTCGTGTAGTTCTCCTTGAGGCTGGACCAGAGCTCAAGCAAACTCCAGGCCCTCCTGAAGGGGCTTGGAGTGGGCCATGTGATCAGAGAATTCACTGAGAAACTGGTGCTCGTAGAGCCTGCTGGGACCGAGCTTAGCAATGCCTCCTCCCTGTCCTTCACCCAGGCCCTGGCTTGGCTAGCTTGATCAGGCATGTTGGGGTGAGCCGACTTTCAGAAGTTGCCCATAGTTGTGCTGGAAGCCCTCTGTGGCTACCCTAATGGGGCAGGGCAGAGAAGTGGAAATCCAGGGGTAGACAGAGGTGACAGACGAGACATTGAGAAGAGGTGGCCAGGTAGTAGACGAAACAATAGTGCGTGTAGAGGACATGAGCAATGGGAGCAGAACCTCTCACCCTCAGACCCATCAAGTTAGCTACTATCCTCCTTCCACCTAGAGCCCTCTGGTCACCTGCTCCCTTGGGGAGGAACTTGGCCAGGGATCATCAGAGAAGAACTGCAGTGACCAGAGCAGACGCATCTTCCTAAGACTTAGTTGGCATTGGGCTCAATTTTAAGTACTTTCACATGTTCATTCATTAAATTTTCCCAAGTCCCCTCTACAAAAGTGGAGATGGAACTCCTGAGAGAGTAAATGGTATGACTGCCAGTAGCTGAAACACTGGACTTTGATGGCCTTCCTCCACACCATGCCTGCGAGGCAAAGGAAAGGACATCAGACTAGCCTCGAGCTCCCTGACTCCAGCTAATTACCTTTGCTGGTTTCTGGGGGCTCAAGTCTCCTAACTCTGTCAACAGGGATAAATGCTGAGAAATGTAAATACATGAACACAAGGAGAATATTTTGTAAGCAATTGCTATCTTGTTCTAAAATTGTAGAGGGTTTTCTTTGTAGCTAAGAATCAGGAAATATTACTCCTCATTTATTACTGGGAAGGTATTCACACATCTTGCAGCAGCAAGAGCATTGACTGCCAGCAGTCCTGTGTCCAGCTATTCCCTGTGCACAGGCTCTAAGAGATAGACATCAATCATCATCTCACCTTGGGCAGGGCCGAGAAGAGCAAAGGGTGTAGACTCAGGGCTGCTCCACCGACAGGCTTCCCCTCTCTGCTCCTATGAAGCGTCACTTTCATAAAACGCCCTTTGTGACTTGGTGTGGGTGTCCTTCTGGGCTCTCATGCTGCTTAGGCCAGACTGTCTACTTTGGGTTCATTTACTGTACAGTATGATCCTTCCCCACTAGGACTTTGCTCAGCCAGGTGTCTTTCTTGAGTTATTCAGCTAAGCTCTTGAAAACCAGCCTCTGTGCTGGGTCTGCCGATTTAGACTCCTACACAGTTATATTTGGGATATTGCCCCTGCTACCCTACTTCTAAATTAACACTCATTCCACTATACCTGAGACCACTCCTTTTATCACAAATAAGGACACAGTATCATAACTCAGGGGCTAACACAAAGGTGATACCGTAATTCTATTTTTTCTTCTGCAGGTACTAGCTAGTCTATTTGTTTGCCTTCTGTATGTAGTAGCTGGAATTATCCTATATTATTATCCTAGTTTGTTTTTTATTAACAAGAAAATAAAAACAAATGTTAAGTCCCTTCTCCTTCCTTTTAAACAGCTTTCAGAATGAGTTTATTCCATCATACCCCACAAAGGGTTCATCAGTTGTTTATTTGCTCTAATGTTTTTATGACCACCTAGATTTTTAAGATTTTTTTTAAACATTTTTAAATCTAATGTCATGAAAGCAGAGTCAGATGATCCTGATGTTTTGGCAATTAGGTAACCAGGGCCATGACAATGGACACATACCCTTTGTCCTGAGCTCTGTTTCTGGGAACTGACTCTCAGGAACTCATTAAAAATGTTTTGAGTAAAAGATTTATGAACAAATATATTTATTGCCGTCTTATTGCAGCATTTAAAATATGAAAATTTGGAAATAATTTCATTACTCAATAACTGGAGAATTTTTAGTAAAACAGGACATATAATCTTATTGGACTGTCATGTAGCAATTAGAATGATACATATGAAAACGAATAGTCTTTAAACAACTTTATTGAGTTATAACTAAATTTACCTTTCAATGACTTCTAGTAAATTTATGCAGTTGTGTAACCATCAACATAGTCTAGTCATGGACCATTTTCATCATCCTAAAACGTTAACTTCTCCCTATTTGCAATCAAACCCTGCTCCCATGCTTGACCCCAGGCAACCGCTAACCCGCTTGCTATCTTTATAGACAGAAATTTCTAGGTGTTTCACATAAATGGATTTTATCTAAATGTCATATAAATTGAGTTGTATCAGATATAGTCTTGGTGTTTGGCTTCTTTCACTTAGCATCATGTTTTGAAGTTCATCTATGTTACTGCCCATATCAGTAGACTCTACCTTCCTGGTGCTGAATAGGATTTCATAGTATGAATATACTATATTTTGTTAATGTATCCACCAGCTGATAGACATTTGGATTCTTTTCAGTTTTGGGATACTATGAATACTGCTGCTATGAACATTCACATACATATCTTGGTGTGGGAGTATGTTTTCGTTTCTTTTGGCTCAATACCTCGGAGTGGAATTGTTCAGTATATGTTAAGTGTATGTTTAACTCTTTAAGAAACTATCCAACTCTCTACCAAAGTGATGGCACCATTTTACTTTTCCATTAGCATTTTTCAGTATGGATATCCAGTTGTTCCAGCAACACCGATGGAAAATGTTTTCCACCACCAACCCCACCCCTACTGGTCCTTTTGTCAAAAATCAATTAACCATAAATGTGTGGAATTTATTTGTATTTTGAGAGGACTATAATGAAGGGGATCTGGTTGTGCAGTGGTTGAGTGTTTGATTGCTAAGTAAAAGGTCAGCAGTTCAAATCCACCGGTTGTTCCTTGGAAACCATGTGTGGCACTTCAACTTTGTTCTGCAGGGAAGATTAGATTGCAACTTTGATATCTTTTCACCCTGTACCTGTGAGAAAACCTGTTGGAACCTGTTTGTTTATCTGGAACACACAGTCAATCTATGTTATAGAATGGGTTACATGAGGTGACTAAGTGTCAGCACAAATGCTTGGCACATTTTAAGAACTGAGGTTATAGTGGTCTTGTGGAGAAGGAGGAAAAGGAAGAAATAAGTATAATGAAAACAGCAAGACATGACCAGGGTGTTCTCAGTGATTGCATGACTGACGATAGCCGCTTGTCATTACCCCTGCAGCCCTCACTTCTACCACCCCGTCCCCTAGCTGTGATATCTGTGACAAGTTGATTAATTACTCCAAGTCTTTGTTTTCCTATTTCTAGAATGGTAATCATAAGAGGTGCTCCTACCCAGGAGGTGCTTTGCATATATGCATCCCTGCTGGGGAATTTTTTAGACCCATGCTGTGTCTGGTCCACTGTTCTTCCATGATAATAAGAACTGAAGGGAACTTGTGCATAAAAGGGAGGATGGCATTTGTGATAATATGCTTTTGTTCATGTTTCAAACTGTAATTCTTTCCAGCATCCAAAATTATATTTTGGTCAGGAATTGCCAAGCTCTTTAGAAGAACTCAGAGTACAATGAACTCTTTGGACAGCATTAAAGAAAATTTCACAAATCAACTGCCCAGAGAACCTTGTTTTTTTGGTTTAACTTTAAACATGATTTCTTACATGCCCCACATGGACCTGGAAGACAACATGAAATAGTAAAAATGGTCTAAGTATATGGCCCTCACCACCTCAAATTCCTCCATGGCAATGGTGAAAAAACTGTTTTGATGAATGAAAGCCACTGTGATGCAGTGAATTACTTAATATGGCCCTTATAGCCCTAGTTCTTGTGACTCCCACAGAGTGATTGGTAGGAACCATGAAAATAACTATATAGAGAAAAGTCAGAAGAAAGCCTACAGGGTTTCCCTTGGAGTGTTAGCTTTGCTTTGAGCCTTGTTACCTTCAGAAGCATCTGTTTATGTTTTAGCTTATTAAACTTGATTATAGTATGTCTTGGCATCTTTCTTTTTGGGTCTAGCTTTTGCAGTGTTTGATAAACATCTTGGATACCTATGTTCTCTTGGCTCATAATCTCAGGAAAGTTTGCTGTCAGCATCTCTACAGCAATACTCTCTATATTGTCATTAATACCCTCTTGTTCAGGAACTCCAATTAAACATAAATTATTCCTCTTGATGGAGTCCCACGTGTTTCTTAAAACCTCTTCATTTTTCTTATTTATTTTGTCTGATTTTACCTCGTAAATGCTGGTGTCAGTTGCTCTGTCTTCAAGGTCACTGAGTCTAACTTCTATGTGTTCAATCCTAATCTTTGGCTTTGGATTGGATTGTCTAACTCTGTAATTTTGTTATTGATCTGATGTGTTTCAGATTGTTGATATTCCATCAGTTCAAATAGCTTACCAATTTTTTCATTTTGCTCTACTGTGTTTTGTTTAATCTCTAGGAGGGCTCTATGCATAAATCTTTTGTACTCAACCTCAAATAGATTCAGAAAGGCTTTGTCATCTGGGAAATTTTTTGAATCTCTATTTTGGAAATTTTCTGGAACATTTGAAGCCTGCTTCTTTAAATGATTAATTATGCTGTGCTCCCTGCATGCCATCTAGACATTGTTTGATTTCTCTGATACTGGATCTAAGAGAATTGTTAGTCATGAGCTGTCCCTAATACTCTAGTGATTTGCACCAGGTGGACTCTCTGAGGTGGAAGACTCTGCTTATCGGGTAGCAAAGAGGCTGCCCTACGGAGAAACTGGGTGCTGTCAGCCAACCCTACAATGTGGGTCAGAGAAGGGTGGGAGGTAAAGCTGCTGGGCGTCTCAACAGACACGTCACCAGGCAAATACATAGGCCTCTCAGCCTTAAACGTAAACTTCACTTCATGTGGAGAACTGTCCAGGTGTTGAACTAGGAGCTGAGCAACATGCTGGCCTGAACAGGGAGTCAGGAGCACCAGACTCCACCTTCCAGCTGGTAATGAAAGTACGTTACCAGCCGTTCACGGAAGCTCCGGTTCTCCAACACCGTGAAACAGCAGAAGCGGAGGTCAGACGGCTGCTGGCTAACTTTTCAGAGGGGAAGATTAGTCTGATACTGGTGCCTAGTCAAATATGCTAGGTTCTAATCTCCCCAAATGTTCAGTGCTCCATACAAATATCATCAAGGCCTTAGTTCTCAGAGGCAAATGAGGAGACATGTGTCTATGCTGCCAACTTTTAAGTCTTGGACTTTTCTGCAGAAGAAATGCTGGCTAGAAAACAGTGGGTAGACGCATTCAAAGTCCTGAATAAGAAAAACTTCCATCCAAGAATGATTTATTCTGAAAAACTGTCTATCAAATATAATGGTGGAATTAAGACTTTTGAAGATAGAGAAATCTAGAGACTTCATAAAAATTAAACCAAAATTACATGAAATGTTGAAAGATGCTCTTCCCTTAGAAAAACAGAACCATTAAATGTATATTTAAGGTGACAATTCAGCACACATCATCCAAAATTCTAATCAGTTAGAGAAGTCACAAAACTTCATCAAAGCTATAGTATCATAATCAGGGAATCTGTGATCATATCATGACAACTATAATACCATCTCATTGAAAGAGGGGTACACTACAGTAGTTATAATTGTTTTAGATGCAGAGAAAATTTCAGAGTTATGCAGTAGTTAAAATTGGGTTCAATCTTAGTATGTAAAGGGGGATAATACATGTAGGCATAAAGCAGATTAACAAAGCATTGTATCAGAATAAGAAATGCAGTACTGGAGTCTCAACAAACACAAAACTGACACTGAAAGAACAACCCATAAGGAAGAATGCCCCAGAACAGAACATTAAGAGCAATATAGAAAACATCAACATAAAAGTAATTACATCAAAATGACAGCACTAAGCACATACCTATCAATAATTACACTGAATGTAAATAGACTAAATCTTCCAAGAAAGAGACAGCAAGTGACATCCTGGATCAAAAGACATTACCTGCCTGTAAATTGCTTACAAGAAACACACCTTAGACTTAAAGATATGAACAAACTGAAAATTAAAGGATGGAATAATTTATACTAAGCTAACAATACACAAAGAAGAGCAGATGTGTCAATACTAAACTCAAATAAAATAGATTTTAATGTGAAATCCACTATTGTGGACAAGGATGGTCACTGTTTATTGCTGAAAGGTTCAATACTCAAGCAGGATTTAACAATATTAAATATTTATGCACCCAATACCAGAGCACCTAAATACGTTGAACAGATACTGACAACACTGAAAAATGAGATAGATCATTCCACAATAATAGTTGGAGACCTCAACATTCCCCTTTCAGTAATGGATAGATCATCCAGAAAAAAGCTCAGTAAAGACACAGATCTTATTACAACAATCAACCAACTTGACCTTATCGACATATGCAGATCTTTTCATCCATCAGCAGATAAATAAACCTTCTTCTCCAATGTACATGGAACATTCTCCAGAATAGACCATGTGTTGGGTCATAAAGCAATTCTCTGTAAAATCCAAACCATTAATTTACTGCAAAGTATCTTCTCAGACCAGAGTTATAAAAGTTGAAATCAAGAATAAAAAATTCATAAGTAGAAATTCAAACTTATGGAAACTGAACAATGCTTTGCTCAAAAACCCTTGGGTTCTAGAAGAAATTAAGGACAAAATAAAGAAATTTATGGGTTCAAATGAGAATGAAAACACACTGTTTTAGTCAGCTAGGGCTGCTCTAACAGAAATACCACAGAGTGGATGGCTTTAACAAAGAAAGATTTATTCTTACACAGTCCGGTAGGTTGCGAGTCCATATTCAGGGTGTCCGCTCCAGGGAAAGACTTTCCCCTTGATGGCTCTGGAAGAAAGTCCAGTATTGCATCAGTCATTGTCCTAACGCAAGAACCTCTGGTCTGAACGACGCATTCTGCTCCCGGTGCTGCTTGCTTGATGGTAGCGAGGTTCTCAAATTGTCCTTGGTTCTTTTTCCTTTTATTCCTTGCAAGCTAAAAGCATTAAGGGTGGGGCAAGCCATACTCCAGGGAAACTTCCCCCATAGCAGGAATTCACAGCCCCACCCTAATCCTTTAGCATACAGGTTAGCAAAACCACACAATGGAGGACATTTCCAAGATACTGGGAACCTTATCCCAGCCACATGGCTGCACACATTTTTGGGGGGACACAATTCAAACCATGACATCCCACCCTTTGACAACCCAAAAATCACATCACAAAACATTTAACACATTCATCTCACCATAGCAAAATTATGTCCATCCATATAACAGAAGTCTTAAATCAGTTCCAAGTCCAAAATACAAAAACTCTTCTACATCTGTGAAACTTAGAAGGCATTAACAGGCAACAGGCAAGTCAACAGAACACATTACATTAGCCCTCAAAGCTTTGGAAATACTCTTACGTTTTCTGAGACATTCTACACAACAGCAATGCTCTCCAGACTCTAGGTATCCGCCACACTCTCAGGTTTCTGAGTGGAGACCTCCAGCCCCGTGCTACAACTTTGCCTTCAAGGCCCACTTGGACAGAAACTCTGTCCCATCGGCTTTAGGAGCACCCTAAGCCCAACTGAGTGGCAATTCCACCCTTACGAACACAGCACGCCATGGTTCCACCCTTTCAAACCCCTGAGGTCATGGCCATACCTCTTGAGACTGAGGCAGCTCAGCTTCTCACGCTATCTGCCTCTTCAGCTTCAGCTTCCTATGGTTGCATGGCCTGGGCCTCAGGCCCACATCTGCCCTGCCGGGCAAGTGTTCCAAAGCTCTGTAGCTCCACTGGTTTAAGTGCCCAGAGGCACCCCACTCTTGCTGAAAAGCGTCCTGCCCAAAGGCACTCAACTCTCTCACTCCGTGGGTCAGCAAGGCCAGCTCACCGATTCAAGTGCCCAGAGGCACCCCGTTCCGCGAGGAAAACTCTGCGCAGGCACTGACTCTCTCGCTCCACGGGTCGGCTCCAGCACTGCCTCTGGTTCTGCTGTTGCCGCTGCCGCTGCTGCCGGTCCTCTGTTGTTTCTCACCATCTGCGCCTTCTTCGTTCCTCTGAGTCTTCTATCCATTCGCAGTTTCAAAGTGGCTTCCACATTTTAGGTATTTGCTAGAGCAGCACCCCACTCCCGGTACCAATTCTGTTTTAGTCAGCTAGGGCTGCTCTAACAGAAATACCACAGAGTGGATGGCTTTAACAAAGAAAGATTTATTCTTACACAGTCCGGTAGGTTGCGAGTCCATATTCAGGGTGTCCGCTCCAGGGAAAGACTTTCCCCTTGATGGCTCTGGAAGAAAGTCCAGTATTGCATCAGTCATTGTCCAGGGAGCGTCCTAACGCAAGAACCTCTGGTCTGAACGACGCGTTCTGCTCCCGGTGCTGCTTGCTTGATGGTAGCGAGGTTCTCAAATTGTCCTTGGTACTTTTTCCTTTTATTCCTTGCAAGCTAAAAGCATTAAGGGTGGGGCAAGCCATACTCCAGGGAAACTTCCCCCATAGCAGGAATTCACAGCCCCACCCTAATCCTTTAACATACAGGTTAGCAAAACCACACAATGGAGGACATTTCCAAGATACTGGGAACCATATCCCAGCCACATGGCTGCACACATTTTTGGGGGGACACAATTCAAACCATGACTTATGGAAACTCAACAATGCTTTGCTCAAAAACCCTTGGGTTCTAGAAGAAATTAAGGACAAAATAAAGAAATTTATGGGTTCAAATGAGAATGAAAACACACCCTACCAGAATTTATGGGATACAGCAAAAGCAGTGCTCAGAGGTCAGTTTATCTCTGTAACTGCACACATCCAGAAAGTAGAAAGGGCCCAAATTAAAGAATTAACCTTACAGCTTGAACAAATAGAAAGAGAGCAGCAGAAGAACCCCTCAGGCACCAGAATACAACAGATTATAAGGATTAGAGCCGAACTAAATGAATTAGAGAATCGAAAAACAATTGAAAAAATTAACAAAACCAAAAGATCAACACAATGGATAAACCATTGGCTAAACTTACAGAAGAAAAACAGCAGAAGACACAAATAACCCAATCAAGAAATGAGATGGGAGTTGTTACAACAGACCCAGCTGAAATAAAATATATCATAACAGAATAATACGAAAGGATGTACTCTAACAGGTTTGAAACTTAGGGGAAATGGACAAATTTTTAGATTCTTGTGACTCACCAAGCTAATCACGAGAAGTAGATCAACTTAACAAATCTGTCACAAAGGAAGAGATTGAAAAAGTCATCAAAAATCTACCAACCAAAAAAAAGTCCTGTCTCAGATGGCTTCACCAGAGAATTCTACCAAACTTTTAGAGAGGAGTTAACTCCAATACTTTTGAGGCTATTTCACACTATAGAAAGGGATGGAATACTTCCAGATTCATTCTATGAAGCCAGCATAACCCTGATACCAATGCCAGGGAAAGATCCTACAAAAAGAGAAAATTACAGACCAATATCACTCATGAACCCAGTGCAAAAATCTTCAACAAAATTCTAGCCAATAGAATTCAACAGCATATAAAAAAAAAAATCATTCATCATGATCAAGTTGGTTTCATTCCAGGGATGAAAGGCTGGTTCAGCATCAGAAAAACAATTAATGTAATCAACCACATTAATAACACAAAAGATAAGAATCACCTATTTTTGTCAATTGATGCAGAAAAGGCATTTAACAAAGTTCAACACCCATTCATTCATGCTTAAAACTCTCAGAAAAATAGGAATAGAGGGGAAAGTCCTCAATGAAATTAGTGACATCTATGCAAAGCCAACTGCCTTCAACATCCTGAAAGGTGAAAGACTGAAAGAATTCACCTTGAGAATGGGAACTAGACAAGGATGCTCACTCTCACAACTTCTATTCATCATTGTGCTAGAAGTTTTAGCCAGAGCAAGTGGACAAGACAAAGAAATAAGGGCGATGAGGAGGTAAAAGTCTAGCTCTTTGCAGATGATATGATTGTTTATACAGAGAATCCAAAGGAATCCATAAGTAAACTGTTGGAACTAAGAGAGGAGTTTAGCAAAGTAACGGGATACAAGATAAACATAAGTAAATCAGTAGGATTTCTTTATACCAACAGTGAGATTATTAAAGAAGAAATCACCAAATCAATTCCATTTACTATAGCCCCCAAGAAGATAAAATACCTAGGAATAAAGCTACCTAGAGAAATGAGAGATTTTAACAAAAGGAACTAGAAGACCTTACTACAAGAAACAAAGAGAGACTTACATAAATGGAGTAATCTACACTGCTCATGGATAGGAAGAATCAACATTGTGAAAATGTCTATTTTGCCCAGCCAAAGCCAAGTGCCGTCATTTTGCCCAAAGCAATCTACTTATATAATGAAATCCTAATACAAATTCCAGTGACCTTTTTTAATGAGATGGAGAAACAAATCATCAACTTTGTTTGGAAAGGGAAGAACCCTCAGATAAGTAAAGCACTACTGAGGAAGAAGAACACACTGGGAGGCCTCTCACTATCTGATTTTAGAACCTATTACACTGCCGTAATAGTCAAAACAGGCTGGTACTAGTACAAAAGGAGACATATAGACCAATGGAACAGAGTTGAGACCCCAGAGATGCCACCATTCTCTTGATATTTGAACAGTTGATATTTGACAAAGGCTCCAAGATTTTAAACTGGGGTAAGAACAGTCTCTTTAACAAAAGGTGTTGGCAAAATTGGATATGCATCTGCAAAAAATTGAAACAAGACCTATATCTCACACCTGATGCAAAAACCAACTCAAATTGGATAAAAGACCTAAATATAAAATCTAAAGCAATAAAGCTCATGCAAGATAAAATAGGATCAACAATGGACGTTTTAATACACACAGTAGACAGACTTCAAAATCTGACAAAGCACATTCAACAGAAGAGAAAATAGATAAATGGGAACTATTAAGAATCAAACACTTTTGCTCTTCCAAAGACTTCATCAAAAGAATTAAAAGACCACCTACAGAATGGGAAAAAATATTTGGCAACTCTATGTCAGATTGACGTCTGATCTCCATAATCTGTAAGATATTACAAAATACCTACAAGAAGAGTATAAATAATCCAATTAAGCAATGGGTGAAGGAGATGGACAGACATTTCTCTAAAGATGATATCCAGGCAGAATTGCTCACAAACATTAGCTATTAAACAAATTCAAATCAAAACTACAATGAGATGCCATCTCACTCCAACAAGGTTGGCCATGATCCAACAAACACAAAACAACAAATGCTGGAGAGGCTTTGGAGAAATTGGAACTCACCTATACTGCTGGTGGGATTGTAAAATGCTACAACCTCTTTGGAAACAGTCTGGTGCTTCTTTAAAAAGCTGGAGATAGTAGGAGTCCTTGCCCATAAATCATAACGAAGGTCCACTCTTTAGACACGAATGCATTGGACTTGGCAATGCAGAGTGACCATATTTTGGATGCACTTTACGGTTCTATGCATCTATAGGATATCATCCTGCTGACCTCTGGCTGGAGGAAGGAGAGTGGGTGGAGAGGAGGGGAAAGGAGACTGTTGGGAGGGTGAGACATGTATGGAGCAGAGAGGAATAGTGTGCTGTCACCGACAGAGAGAGCAGTGAGAGCTGCACATAGGTGGGCATGTAAACTTATATGGGAATGTACATTTTCACTCAGTCATAATAATAAAATAATAATGATAAAAGCTGGAGATAGATACACCACTTGATCCTGTAATTTCACTGCTCAGAATTTATCCTTCAGAAACAAAGGTTGTCACATGAACAGATACATGTACACGAATGTTTGTTGCAGCACAGTCTGAAAGAACAAAAAGTTGGAGTCAACTCCGATGCCCATCGACAGATGAATGGATAAGCAAACTGTGGTACATATACTCAATGGAACACTATGCTGTGATAAAAAAAACAATGGCAATTTTAGAAAACATCTCATAACATGGTCTCATTTAGAAGAGATCATGCTGAGTGAAATCAATCATCGTCAAAAGGACAAATTTTGTATAAGACCCCTGTTATAAGGACTTAACAAGAGAACTATCCACAGAAGAAAATAACTGTTGGCTACATGGGTGGGGGGGGGACTGAGGGTTTATCGTAGATGAGATAATTGATAGATGTCAGAAATTTTATTCTTTTACTGTAATTAATAAAAATAAAAAAAATAAGAAAATAAGTATATGGAACCCTAACAAGGAGATTAGTCAGTTTTGTCATCTCAGTGGGCTTAAAATTATCCATCCCAGAGTCCGAAGAGGGAGGCCTCGCTACCAACAGAAAGAATAGCTAGGAGTGGAGTGCATACTTCGAACACGAGATCCCAGCACTGAGAACGTCCTCAACCTAAGAGACAGAGAGTTGTAACACTGGAGACAGTGAAAGATTGTGACAGATGGTGAGAGACTGTGAAAGATGGTGAGAGACTGTGAAAGATGGTGAAAAGAATGAGGAGAGGAAAGAAAGACCAAAGGGAAGAAAAAACGTAGAAAAAAGGGCAAAAGAGGGAAAGATCTGTTGAGCTGCCATTTTATGAAGAGGAGGTCAACAGCGCTGCCAGACAAAGTCACAGATTCAAAGGATAGTCATTGCAATAGGTGTTTGGTCAAGCTCAGGTGTTTAACAAAAGTAACACAAACGAACATCTGGTGAGCTTTACTAAAAGTTCCATGTTGTTCCTTGCTGGGGTATTGTGCTGAAATGTTGAAGTTCAAAAACAGAGACGGAGGCATTTGCAGATACCTCACCCAGGCCGTACTGGTAATTTAGGGAAGCTTCCATAGTGGTAGACAAAGTCTGCAGCTGGGCTTGGAGAAAATGTTGCACTTTCTGAAAGATTTTCATTTGAGAAGGAGTCCATTGGTATCCCCACTAGATTTGGGATTTAAGGACCTCATATTCTACCATGGCTGGATTCTGATCTTGACCTATCTCAGTTTTGACATGCTTTCCTCATTAAGCTTAATCATTTCTAGCTTTTGATTTAAAGTTAGAGATGTGCGACTTTTCCTTTCATGTAGATACTTAAAGTCCACTGCAGTTAACTTGCCTAACTTTAATATTTTTGTGTCTCAAGGAACAGGGAGGTCCAAGGAGAGAAAGCAAGGTGGGAGAACAGCTAGTTGGTGGGGCAGTCAGAATATACATGACATTTATCAAGTTCACCATCTCATATGGGCAAAGTTCATGGCACACTAAAATAATTACAACAGTAACATCAAAGATTACTGATCACAGATCACCATAACAGATTTAATAATAATGAAAGTGTCCGAAAAACTGTGAATTACCAAAATGTGACATGGAGACATGAAGTGAGCCCATACTGGGGAAAAAATGACACCAGTAAACTTGCTTGACGGAGGGTTGCAAATCTTCATTTTGTAAACAACACAGTGAAACACAATAAAATGAGCTGTGTCTGCATTCTCTTGTGGAAATGCTATCAGAGTTGAAGTTTTTCATTCTAGTCTCCAATCTCTACATTCTCCTTCATGTCTGACATTTTTATCTGTCCGTGTTTTCTTTCCTCTGTTGCGTTTGCCAATTCATAACTTCTCTTTTATATTGTGTGTAGTACACTGTTTAAGCCATCTACTGCATTTTTAGGAATCCTCATGGCAAAGTAATTAAGTGCTTAATTGCTGACCAAAATGTCAGTGGTTCAAAGCCAGCAGCTAGTCTATGGGAGAAAGATGTGGTAGCCTCCTTCAGTAAAGAATACAACCTTGGAAACCCTATGGGCAGTTCTACTCTGCTTTACAGGCTCTCTAGGAGTCAGAATCAACTCAACAGCAACAGGTTTGGGTTTTCAATCATATTTTTAAATCCAGGCCTGTGTTTGCCAATTCTTTGATTCTACTTGATTCTTATTCACCTGTTCCTGTTTTATTAATACTACCCTTTTCTTTGGAGACCTTGGATGCTGCAAATGGTTAATGTGCTCTGCTGCTAATGGAAAAGTTGGAGGTTTAAGTTTACGCAGAGGTACCTTGGAAGAAAGACTTGATCTACTTTCAAAAAATTAGCCACTGGGAACCCCATGGAGCGTGGTTCTACTCTGACACACATTGGGTTGCCGTGAATTGGAAATGACTCAACAGCAACAGGTTGATTGGTGGAGTTTTCCCCTTTAAACCTTTGGACATTTTAGACATGTTTACTTAAAATTACCATCAGATTACTCTATAATCTCTAGTACCTCAGGGTAATTTCTCCCATTTATTGTGCCCTAGGTCACCGTGAGTCGGATCCGACTCGACGGTACTTGGCTGGCTTGGCAGGCTACCCTTCATGGCCTTAGTCTTTCCAATGTGTCTGTGTGACAGCCTTTATTTCTATAAGATATATTCCGAGCAGTGGGATTACTGAATCAAATGGTGTTTCTATTTTTGGAGCTCCAAGTTGCTTTCCATAGAGTTTGTACCATTTTGTAATCCCACCAGCAGTGCAGGAGAGTTCTGATCTCTTCACAGCCTCTCCAGCATTTGCTGTTTTGTGTGTTTTGGACCACGGCCAACCCTGCTGGAATGAGATGGTATCTCATTGTCGTTTTGATTTGCATTTAACAGCTAATGATCGTGAGCATTTCCTCATGTGTCTTTTGGCTGCCTGGATGTCTTCTTTGGTCAAGTCTGCCCATCTCCTTTCTCCCTTACTTAATTGGGTTATTTACCTTTTTCTTCTTGGTATTTTTCAGTACCTTGTAGATTATGCATATCAGACATTGGTCTAACATAGTTGCCAGATAATTTTCCCATTCTGTAGGTAGTCCTTTAAGCCTCTTGCTAAAGTCTTTGGATGAGCAAAAGTGTTTGATTCTTAGTAGTTCCCATTTATCTATTATCTGTTGTTCATGTATTGTTGATCAGATTTTATAGTGTAAGCTGTGTATTAGAAATTCCATCGTTGATCCTATCTTTTCTTGCATGATCTTTATTGTTTTAGGTTTGATATTAAGTCTTTGATCCAATTTGAGTCAGTTTTTGTGTAAGGTGTGAGTTATGGGTCTTGTTTCAGTTTTTTGCAGATAGATATCCAAGTGTGCCAACACTATTTGTTAAAGAGACTGTTTTTACCCCATTTAATGACCTTTGGGCCTTTGTCGAATATCAACTATTCATAAGAGGATGGTGGTATTTCTGGGGACTCAGTTTTGTTTCATTGGTCTATATGTCTCTTTTTGTACCAGTACAAGGCTGTTTTGCATACCATGTCTGTGTTAGATTCACAGGTCAGGTGGCATGAGGTCTCCTGCTGTGTTCCTCATCTTCAACAGTGCTTTACTTATCTGGGGTTTCTTCCCTTTCCAAACAAAATTGCTGATTTGTTTGTCCATCTCTTTAAAAACTGACACTGGAATTTGTTTTGTGATTGCATTATATAAGTAGATTGCTTTGGGTAAAATAGACATTTTCACAATGTTAAGCCTTCCTATCCATGAGCAAGGTAGGTTTCTCCACTTATGTCTCTTTTGGTTTCTTGCATTAAGTCTTATAATTCTCTCTGTATAGGTCTCTTATTTCTCCGGTTGGATTTATTCCTGTATTTCATCTTCTTGGGGGCTATAGTAAGTAGTATTGATTTGGTGATTTCCTTTCTGAAGCTCTCTTTGTTGGTATAAAGGAATCCTACTGATTTATTTATGTTTATCTTATATCCTGACACTTTGCTGAACTTTTCTACTAGTTTACTACATTAGTTAACTTATGTATTATTTAGTGTTCACTGTATAGAGCATCGTATCATCTGCAAATAGGGAGATTTTCACTTCATTTTTGCAGATGTGGATGTCCTTTCTTTCTTTGTTAATTGCTCTGCCTAGAACCTCTAGAACAATGTTGAATAGAAGTGGACATCCTTGTATAGTTCCCATTCTCAGTCTCTCTCCATTCAGGATGATGTAGGCAGCTGGCTTTGCATAGATACCCTTATTGCACTGAGGAATTTCCCCTCTGTTCCTATTTTACTGAGTTTTTAACGTGAATGGTGTTGGACTTTGTCAGATGCCTTTTCTGCATCAATTGACAAAATCAGGTGATTCTTACCCCATGTGTTATTATGTGGTTAATCATATTAATTGCTTGTGTGATGTGGAACCAGACTTACATCCCTGGTATGAATCCAATTCCGTCATGATGAATTATTTTTTTGATATGTTGTTGAATTCTATCAGCTAGGATTTTAGTGAAGTTTTTTGTGTCCAGGTTCATGAGCGATATTGGTCTGTAATTTTTTTTGTGGGCTCTTTCACTGGCTTTGGCATCAGGGTTATGCTGGCTTCATGGAATTAATTTGGGAGTATTCTGTCCTTGTCTATGCTATGAAATAGTGTCAGTATTATTGGCATTAACTCTTCTCTAAAAACTTGTTAGAATGCCCTGGTGAAGCCATCTGGGCCAGGACTTTTTTTGGTTGGTAGTTTTTTTGATGACTTTTTCAATCTCTTCTTTTATGATGGGTTTACTAAGTTGTTCTCCTTCTCCTTGTGACAATTTTGGTGGTGATGTCAATCTAGAAATTTGTTCATTTTCTCTAGGTTTTCAAATCTGTTAGAGTACAGTCTTTCATAGTATCCTGTTAGGGAAGTGTCATCCTCCAACTCACCGGTTTAGAAGTCTGTCAGCGTGCAACTGGAATACTGTGGCAAGGGTCCAGGGGAAGGGAGGACCCTGGCGCTGGTGGTTTCATTCACCACTGTCCCAGGTTTTGGCACCAAAATGTTGGGGGTAGAATGGCGCAAATCAGGGGCAGAAACTCACAAGTCTGAGGATCCAGTGAAGTTTATTTGAAGGGAAAGGGAATGGAGTCCGAGCTGACTGGCGGCTCGGCCCACCCAGTAGCTGGTGGGGACATGTTTTTTAAAGTTCTGAAGTGAGGGGTGGCTGATGCAAAAATTATTGATGGCTTCATAATTATACTAGGTGAGGCATATCAGGCTGTTTTTGGTCATACCTGTGGGGCATGCATATCAGGCTGTTTTCAGCTAATAGTGGGGACTGATCATTGGGTAAGATGACCTCCCCGAATTTCAGGGACAGAGTTCCCTCAATGACCTCCCTGAATTTCAGGGACAAATTCTCCTCAATAAGGTTTTCACTGGCTGATTTTGGAAGTAGATCATGAGCCCTTTCTTCCTAATCCGTCTTAGTCTGGAAGATCCTCTGAACCTGTTCAGCATCATAGCAACAGAGAAGCCTTAACTGACAGACAGGTGGCGCCTGCACATGAGGTGCACTAAGGTGATTTAGGAAATAATATTGAAGCCATTGTTACCTATCCTTAGTTGGATCCAACTCGATGGCACTGGGCTTGGCTTGGCTGAGTATACAGAATGTGACCCAGGTGGAGGAGTCACAAGGACACATCAACTGGAACATGAGGTATAAAAACAATAGCTAGTACATATTGGAAAACATCTTTTAGGGAATCTGTCACATAAACAACTCTATTAATAGAGCACAAAAAAATACATTGTTACCATAAAACACAGATATAGGCCACCTGCCACTAAAAGCCAATACTGACACAGGGGTAAAGGACAAAGAGGTTTATTTTCAAGCTGGCATTCAAGGGAACAGGGAGAATTCAAGTCCTCAGAGCCTGTCTGAATGTCTCAGGCAAGCTCTGTGTTTTTATAGTCAGTGAGGCTAAGTGTGAGGGAAGAAACAACACAGGCATGGGGGGGCATCCATCCAAGGGCAGGCCTCGAGGGGAAATATGCATCAGGAACCTGGGTCTGGAGGCTCTCAGTTGTCACCTGAGCGGGGGATCATCAAATTGGCACCTCCACTTGTTTGATGATCCTAAGAAGAAGGGTACAAAGGCTGCAAAGATTTTATTCCAGTGGCTCCTATAAGTCAATGTATGATTTCCTGGGCCAGGCAGTGCTAGGAAGCCAGGAATTTTAAGAAAAACAGGTAAAGAACTGGAGTTACCCCTTGCTGCCTACTTCAGTATCTTCCACTCTTAGCTCTTTTTATCAGGGCTTAGTAAACAGTAAGATTTGCTGATCAGTGAAGACTCTTCCTGTACCAATGATTACAAAGACAATTCAAAACATATAATCACAGTGCTGCAGCAGTTTCTGGACAATCTGTGAAAAGGCAAAACTTTCAATGCTTTGGTAGCATGCTTGTCCATTTCCCACTTTTGCCTCTTTGAACATTCGCTGAATAAAATGATTTATTTTTGCTTTACTTTAACTTTATAATGATTCTGGCCTAGGACACAGTGAATAGAAGTATCCAGCACTGAAGGCATGAATTCTACCACTGAACCACCAATGCCTCAGATGTTCACACAAAGCCTTCATACATGTTTTGTGTGACCCTGCACTAATTTGTGATTAAGTGCCAATCTTTAAAAATAAAATTGTATATAAAAATACAGATTTCTATACTTTTTTAAATTGTAAGATCTGGGCAAATGATACCCAGAACACTTTCAGCTCCTGAAGCAAACTTATCCTTTCAGTTTTCCAGTCTCCATTTAGCTTTCTGACTCAGCCCCAACAGGCCCAACCATCTGGGATCCCCTCCCCACCCACACCTCTGACTCACTGTTAGACCGCCCTCTGAGCTCATCTAAGATCTTAAGCAAAAACAATCCGACAGCAAGTGATGGGGAGGGGACAGAAAAAAGGCTGCAAAAGGAAGAAGAGTGGAGGGAAAGGAGAAGCACCGATTAACAACAGAGGGTCGTCTTTCATTCTCCGTATAAACACCGTTGGGGCCTTGACCCCAAAGCGCTCAAGTTTTTTAGCCTTCGTTTTCCCTTTCATTTTTACTAAAAGCCCGTTCTTCCACCTCTCAACACAGTACTCACTACCCAAAGGACACTCCGGCTAAAGGGACGTGGGCGGGGCTTCCGACGCCGCGGCTAAAGGGAAGTGGGCGTGGCTTCCGACACTCCGGCTAAAGGAAGTGGGCGTGGCTTCCGACACTCCGGCTAAAGGACGTGGGCGGGGCTTCCGACGCCGCGGCTAAAGTGTAGTGGGCGTGGCTTCCGACACCCCGGCTAAAGGGAAGTGGGCGGGGCTTCCGACGGAGCGTCTCGCTTCGAATGACGTAATAAGCGCGCCGCGCATCGTGCGCTGAGGGACTGCGCGGGCGGCGGATGGAGGTCAGGTGTGGTGGTTTTTCGGGTGGCGTAGGTGTTGTGGTAGGGGAAGGACGGAGCTGAAAATGGGTCCTGAAGGCACGAAGGGCAGAGGAGGACCCCTGAGGAGGAGCAGTGGGATGAAGGAAGCTTGGTGGTGGGGTCCGGGCCTGAGATCTGCGGCCTGCGTCGCTTGGATTTTGTGCTCGAGCTGTGTGTTTGCTTTCCCAGTTTCAGCATGGCGACCTTTCCCGGCGCCGTGGAGCCTTCTCGGTGTTCGTAAACGTCGTTATCTAGGCGCTTCAGAAAGGTTTGGTATTTGACCTAAACCGCAGTTTGACTTCAGGACCTCCGTTTCCTTCTCGCTAAATTGCGGGTGTAATTCATAGCTGGTTGGATTGCAGTAGATCGTGTTAAAAATAGCCAAAGAAAATGAAACATAAGGTGTAAGTCAGTCTGTATGCGTGTACGGAGATCAGTTTGCTTCTAAAACCAAGTTGCTCAAAGTAAGCTAGTTATAACTAAAAAAAAAAAAAAAATTTTTTTTGAATCAACGGAAAACAATAGTATTTGTTTTATGACGTAGTAATAAACAGTTTGGGAATCCCTGGTGCCTAATGGGTTAAGTGCCATGTCTGCTGACTGAAGGGTCGGCAGTTCAAATCTACCAGGCGCTCGTTGGAGACTCTATGGGACGTTTTATTCTGATCCATAGGGTCGCTATGGGTCGGACTCGACTCGAGGGCAGTGGAGTAATAAACAGTTTGCAAGTTGGGGATCAGTCTCCCTGCGTGAAAGAAATGAAGAAGAACCCTCGGAGGGACGGAGATTTCACAGGAGCTTAGGTATTTTTTTCTTAATGAATGAAAGTTTTTGAGGTGACCAAGTACTTAATGGATACTGACTTAACATTATAGGAACCCTGATGGACAGTGCATAAAACTGTGGACTGATAACTGAAGGCGTTGTTCCTTTGGAGGAAGAGGTGACAATGGCAGTCAACTTCCAGAGGCTTTTTTAGCCCTAGAAACCTTTTGGGGACATTGTGAGTCAGAATCGACTCCAGGACTGTGGATTTGGGTCTCCGCTCCCTCCCTCCAGGCTCATTTTATAAAGTGCTGAAAATTTGGCCACCCATTTGTAGCTCAGAGACTTCTTGAAATTCAAATCAAGGAAATTGTCTTTGTTTATCTATTTTTTTATTAAATCAGGAGGTAACACGTTTGTTACTGACTTTCTAGCCTGAAAAGACAAATGTACAATTTTTGGTTTTCTAGGTAAGAAAAAAACCATTATTACCTGATTTAATGGCAGGGGGTGGGGGAAAGACTGTGAACTTGCTTGATTTGAATTTCAAGAAGTTTCACCTACAAATGGGTAGAGGCCAGATTTGCAGCAGTTAATTTGTAATATAAACTTTAAAAATTTTATCGCTGCCATTTGTCATGCTTAGGTCAGTCACCTTAGTGAGTGAGGGTGGCAGATGACACTAAAAACTACACGATAAGGATGTATGATAGATAAGAGAAAAGAATTTTGGAAAGAGTTCTTAGAGGGTATAACATTCGAATGGTGTTTTGCTAGGCTCTGATGAGAGGAAAAAAACATACTCCAAAGGTGTAATGAAAATAGAAGATTTATACAGAATGAGGAATGTGTAGGAAAAGAGAATAAAAACTAGGACAATAATCCTGGGCCATACTGTTAAGTGCCTTTTATGATTGGTTCAGTTTTGCACTTAGAATTTTTTTTTTTAAAGTAAATTGGTGATGTTATTAAGCTTGTGGTTTTGGAAGCTGACTGCTCTGTCTTCAGGTATTTAAATATATCCAGAGAAGCACTGGGAATATGAATTACCTGTCAGGAGTTTTGCAGGATCATCTTGATTTCAAGATTCCAATGCTGTTTTCTTTATGTCAGTAATTCCTAATCTTGGTTACCTTTGAAGTTGAAAAAAAAGAAAAGATAGCCATTTGAGCTCTGCCTGCAACGGCTGAGATTACCTTTCAGTAGTAGGTCTTAGTTGAGCCCAAAAAGCTGATTTGTTAAACTACTCCCTAGATAATTTTGAAGCATGGCGAGGACTGAAAACCTCTAACCCAAACTGTAGTGTTTCTGATGTTTGATTCTATACCGATTCAAAGATTCTTCTGAGAAAGGTTCAGGAAATACTGTTAATACATGCAGGCTAGTCAAAAAGAGCTTTGGGGTGTTTTATGGATAAAGTGGCTGTCACTTTCCTAAGTTTGTGAATTGGGAACTGACTCTGTACCACACCCTTTTCTCCTTTTTCTCTTTAGGGCTTTGGAATGACTTACTAGGAGTCTTAACCTCCCTGCCACCCAGGGGCCACCATGGCTGCTCACCTGGTGAAACGATGTGCATGCCTCTTGAGAGAGGCCACCCGTGTGGGCCCTGCCATGTTTCCACTTGGCCAACAGAGACTCGCTGGAGTAGCCCCTAGGACTCTAACTTTCTCAGCTACCTCACCCAGTTCTCACGTCCCAGGTTCCTTGACAGAGCTTGTGGAAAAGGAACCAGACTTTACTCCTTACCCAGCGCTCCAGGAGGTCGATTGGCTCATTGAAAAGACTACTAATCCAGAGGAGCTATTAGAACTAATTCGTAGTGGTCACTGCTTGCACCAGAACCACGCTGCCCACATCCTTATCCAGCTCTCTCGTCTGCTCTCTGAGAAGCCCGAAAACAAAGCCTCTTTGACACAGGATGCCCGCTTTCAGCAAATTCTTCGTCTTGCCAATAGTCAGGTGGGTTCTGAGTGTTGTCTGAAGACTTTACTGAAAGGGAAACAGATGCTGGAGTCCAAAGCAATCACTTGCTTGCTAGAGGTAGATAGGAGCTTTGTCTTATGGTTAGAAGTCTCATGGTGTCTTGTTATTTATTCCTCATTTTATAGGTATTAAAGTGCTTTCATATATTTTCTGTCTGTTAATCCTCACCACAGTGTGTTAGGTAAGTAGCGCTATTCTCATCTTACAGACAGGAGAACTAAGACTTAGAAAGTTTTACACGGTATATGGCACCAGGAAGCAAATCTGCCTTTCTGTCAACTCGGTGCTTGTTCTTCCTCATCATAGCTGATTTGAAAAGTAATACAAGGTGCAGTTGGGTTTGAAAACCCTCACAAAATGTTTGGGTTGTGAAAGAGACGTCAGGAGGTGTTCAGGAAGAGACCTATCTGGAGAATGGTGTTTGGTAGTCTTGACTTACACTGATCCTTCTTCCTACTCTTCAAAAAAAATATTGTGTAAGGGCTAGGTACTGTTCAAAGCTGGGGCAGAGGCAGAAGAGTGCCGTGAAGGAGGATCCCTGTGACTCAGTTGAGGGAGGAGGTTATGTAGCAACTGTCAGATACATGGAGGGTGACCCTGGAGAAGAGAGGAGGTAACGTGGCACCAGGACAGGAAAGGGTGGGACGGGGACTGTTGAGAAGCCAATTCCTACTCCATGTCAGTAAAAACTTCCTTTGTGCAGGTTCTTACCTTGGGCTCCAGAGGCTTGCTAGACAATCAAAGAAACCCACAGCACAAGGGATTTAGGAAGGTCTGCTCTGGCAGCATTGGCACTTATCTGTGCAATACACATTGGAAGGTGGTGGTGAACCTCTGTTACCACAAGTGCACAAGCGTTGAAGCCGTGTATCTAGTTCTCAGGGATGATGAGGAAGGCATTCATGAATGAAGTAATGGGTTATGCTAAGTGTATTTCCAACTGAGGTTGCATAGTTGAGTAGTGGAACATAATAAGGTTTTCGTTTTGCTTTTTTAGTAAGATACAACCAAACCAAACCACTGCTGTCAAGTTGAATCTGACACATAGTGACCTTATAGGCAGAGTTGTCTCAGAGAGTTTCTAAGGTGAGTTAGAACTGCTGACCTTTTGGTTAGCAGCTATAGCACTTAACCAGTACACCACCAGGGTTTCTGAGTGAGATAGATTAGTGTGGAAAATAGTGTAATTTGTGAAAGTGAGATGTGTTAAATCCAGCACTTTTCAGCTTCCTCCCCAGCCCTAAAAACAACAGCTTCACTGTTCACAACTAATTTTTTGTGTGTGTTACTTCAGTCGCACTTCAAGCACAGTTCATTTGGTAGATGATATCACCAGTATTGACAGTTAAGGAAATTACACAGTATGTACAACTAGCACACAATCTCAAATGTTCTGATTCCATCTCATGTGTATTGTGGGTAGGGTCTAGGTGATAAAGCTCTTAGGGTAGCTGTTGACATCGTGGGCCTTTAGTTCCTCTGAGGTCTGAAAGACACTATACTGCAGGTACCAGCAGAGTCACCATTGTTTAGAAACTTAAGCTGGAATCAGTGGGTCAGGGAGAAGCTGTCTTTCAAAGGGCAAGATGTGGCCCTAGTTTTGGACTGCCTGGGTATAGCATCTGGTTCTGCCACCTACCCTGACACTTTGAGGAAATTACTTAACCTTGCTAAATCTTGGCTTGTATGTAAGTGAAGTGGCAATGATAACTCCTGTACAGATGTTGGTATGTACTACATGTAAGTACTTAGAAGTATGCCTAGCATTTAGTAAGAGCCCTAGAAGTGGTGGTGAGGACAGCATCAGGCAGCTGGCCAACTTGTTGGTACTCAGAATGACAGGGAGTTTGGTGATAATAAGGGATCTTTTCAGTCTGCAGCTGTTTGATTTATCAAAGGGCTTTCCTGCCAGGCCTCTTCTACGTCCCTTGACTGGTAAGTAGTCTGCAGGCTTGCTTTCTTCAGGCACGTATCATAGAGAGAGTGTTCAGCTGTAGCATGCTTGATCCCTGGACTTACCCTGCAGAATTGTCAGCCATTCTACTTGAATGAAACAGTTGCGTTCTTAAGAAACCTGACAGATAGTCCAATTAAGCAATGGGCAAAGGAGATGGACACACACTTCTCTAAAGAGGAGATCCAGGCAGCCAAAAAACACATGTGGATAAGCTCACGATCATTAGCTATTAAGGAAATTCAAATCAAAACTACAGTGAGATACCATCTTACCCCAGCAGGGTTGGCCATGATCCAAAAAATGCAAAACAACAAATGCTGGAGAGGCTGTGGAGAAATTGGAACTCTCCTACATTGTTGGTGGGATTGCAAAATGTTGCAGCCTCTTTGGAAAACGATCTGGCGTTTCCTTAAAAAGCTGGATCCAGGTAGACCATTTGACCCAGTAATTCCACTGCTTGGAATATATCCTACAGAATCAAGGCCATTCACACACACTGATAAATGCACGTGAGTGTTTATTGCAGCACAGTGTATAGTAGTAAAAAGATGGAATCAACCCAGATGCCCAACAGCAGAGGAATGGATAGATAAACTATGATATATATACTCAATGGAACACTGTACAATGATAAAGAACAAGGATGATTTTAGGAAACATAACGTGGTTTCAGTTAGAAGACATGCTGAGTGAAAGTAGTCAGCAACAAAAGGAGAAATACTGTATCAGACCCCTATGATAAGAACTTAAGAACAGACTCATGCGTAGAAGAAAAGACTCTGTGACAGCTGCAAAGGTGGGGAAGGAGAGAGTGGGGGGGCAGGGTTTAGATTAGATAGTTTATAGAAATTTGATGAGGGGTAATCTGTGACAGCACACATTAGAAAGAAGAGAAATAAATTAACTGGATTTCAGCATAACATGATCACTCCTCCTGTCCTAACCCAACATTGCAAGGACAGTAGCTGGGGCGGGGGTGGGGGACCATGCTCTCAGGGGAAGTTGAGGCCACAGTGGCGCAACTAGCGTTTTGCTAAGAGAGCCTTCTGCACTCCACGTTGGTGAGTGGCATCTGGGGTCTTAAAAGCTGCCGAGCTGCCATCTGAGGGCACAGCAGATAGTTCCAGCTCAGCAGGAACGGATGATCCCCAAGGACCAAAACGACATGGGGGAAAGAACCAGATGGTGCCCAGCCACCACCACTGATACCCTGATGGAGCTCACAAAGTTGAGTCTCATTGGCAACGCAGGAATAAAAAGGGATGCACCCTCAAAGACCACAATTGATGGTCCAGTGGTCTTAGAGTTCCCTTGGGAGCATGGACCCTGGCCCTGATGCTGCCTCGTCCATAAATCATAATGGAGGCCAACTCTTCGGACAGGAGTGGATTGGACTTGGTGACACAGTGATGATATGTGTGCACTTTATGGTTCCATGCATCTGTAGGATGTTGTCTTGTTGACCTTACTGGAGGCAGGGGAGTGGGTGGAGAGGCAGGGATAGGAGATTGCTGGGAAGATAAGATAGACATATATGGAGTGGAGAGGAAGAGTGTGCTGTCACCAGGCAGGGAGAGCATTGGGAGCTGCATATTAGGTGGGCATGCAAGTTTATATGGGAGTGTACATTTTCACTCAATCATAATAAAAAAGTAAGTAAAAGTAAATAAATAAAAAATAAAATTGGGGGGGTGGTGGAAGCAAACCTCACATTAACAGGAATTGTTTTGTGATTGTTTTGTTGCAGAAAAAGAGCTTACCAGATTCAGAATAACCCAGTTAATGTTCTGGAGGAAAAGTTTAAAATTTTTAATTTTCGTTGCAAGCAAAGTAGCAAGTTGAATGACCAACTGACTTAAAAAGCCTTACTCTTTTTTCTAGTTTTTTATTTTATTTTATTTTTATTTAACATGACTGAGTGAAAATGTACATTCCCGTATAAATTTACATGCCCACCTATGTGCAGCTTCCACTGCTCTCCCTGTCGGTGACTGCACACTGTTCTTCTCTGCTCCATACGTGTCTCATCCTCCCAACAGCCTCCTTTCCACTCCTCTCTACCCACTCTCCTTCCTCTAGCCAGGGGTCAGCAGGATGATACCCTATAGATGTATAGAACCATAAAGTGCATCCAATGTATGCTCACTCTGCATCACCAAGTCCAATCCATTTGTGTTCGAAGAGTGGACCTTCGTTATGATTTATGGGCAAGGGCAGCCTCAGGGCCAGGGGCCATGCTCCCAGGGGAACCCCGAAACCGCTGGACCATCAATTGAGGTCTTTTAGTGGAGATCTCAGGATGCACCCCTTTTTATTCTTGTGTTACCAGTGAGACTCAATTTAGTAAGCTCCATCGCGGCTATCACTGGTGGTGGCCGGGCGCCATCCGGTTCTTCTGGTCCCAAGTCGATGTAGGCACCCACTCGTGTGGGTCTCTCTATCTTCTGGGTTGTGTTTACCGCATGTCATTTTGGTCCTCAGTGACTAACTGTTTATGTACCACTCAGTTCATACTGCCACAAGCTTTTTTCTTATCTCTGCAGTGGTGTTTGCAAGGTAAACAGAAGTCAGTAGTGCAGCCCTGCCCAAAGCTAGCTATCTGCCTGTCTTCTGTGACATTCCACATCATGAAGATTATGGTCTCTGTTTAATTGGTCACATTAGGTCAAATTCACATAACAGAAAGTCTGGAATGTCTCTGCTCATTCAGAGTTCTTAATTGTAAGCGACAGCAAATGGTTGGCTAACTTAGGCAGAAATAGAATGTTTTCGAAGCTGAAGAACCTGGCTCAGAAAACAGGCCCACAGAGAGGCTGTGAGAGTGGACCTTACTACCACAAAACCTGATGTGGGGTCCATGTGTGAGGTACCTGCAGAAAAATAATACAGAAACTAGTTTGTCTTCTCTGGTCAGTTTTAAAGAACGTATGAAATAGGGTCAGAGAGGCAGTTTTTCAGCAGTTTGTTGTGTAATGCATATTATCAGATGTGGTTGCAAGTTTGACTCTTAACCCTGTGTCCTTTCCTTGTTCAGGTGACTGGCATCTGGCATGGGACTCTGGTGAAGCTGCTCCGGAGCCTGTACGCACTGGCACTCCCTAAGACCTGTAAGGAGCTGCGGTCAGTAGAGCAGGAGGTCCGCTGGCGAATGCGGAGGCTCAAGTACAAGCACCTGGCTTTCCTGGCTGAGTCCAGCGCCACCTATATGCAGGAGCAGGACTCGCAGGAGCTGCTGGCAGAGCTGCTTGTGCACTTAGAGAGGCGCTGGACCGAAATTGAAGATGGCCGCACAGTGGTAGCCATTATGACAAAAGTGGGCCACCTCTCGGAGCCACTGATGAACCGGTTGGAAGACAAGGTACTGGGCTGAAACAAGTGGGGTGCACCCTGTGACCCCCATACACGCATACCTCTCCAAGCTTTGGAACTTGTTTCCTTGGATAATAAGCCTCTGGGGAACAGAATGTGAGTCTAAAACTGTCATGTCCACTGAGTGAAAGCGTAGATACTATGTGAGGCCTCGGGCCTGGAAACACTATTGTTTAGCAACTAAGCTAGAATTGGTAGAGGTGGTTCATTCTCTGGAAAACTGCTGATAAGGAGGGACCAAGGGCTCCAGGCAGCAGTAGGAATCACTTGTTGCCTGCCCAATTACTTTTCCAAGATCTTTGAGTGCTGGTGGACAGAACTTGAACTCTGCATCTCTGAGAACATGATTCCTTTTGGTACATGCCAGGATCTCAACCCAGGCTTCTTCTGTGGATGAGTCCTCCTGTTAGAGAATGGAGTTTGTCTTTCTCCAAACTTCCTTCATGCTTGTACCCTAGATTTGACCCTCTCAACAAACTTGGGCTTTAGGGGTGGTAGACCATTCCTGAAGTACCAGAACGATACTGGCCAGGGCTGGGTCCTAGACTGCTTGGGTTCTGGGTAAAAATGTTTCCTAGAGACTGTTGTGCCTACCCACCTGTAAACTTTAGCCTCTGTAGTCAACTCAAAATTCAGTGTTTGCTTCTGTCATAGCAGGGACTGTCTCAGATGGGTGCTACAGTAAGCTCTGCCACAGGAGCTCCTAGGCCCCAGCCCTCTTTTCTGCGGCCTGGGGTTCAGTTGGCTATGGATACCTTGCTCTTCAGGTTCACAAGCTCCCTGGGACATGGATAAGAGGCAGCCCTTGAATAGACAGGGCCTCTGTTATGTAAGCTTAGGCTCATTTGCTGTCTCTCAGGGGCTACACTGGGTGGGACCCTTGCCCCCAGCTCCTTGGCATCTCAGGCCATCCAGCTGACTCCGTACGTACATGGCTCTGGTTGACAGTGTCTGGAACTGGTGGAACAGTTTGGTCCTGATGATCTGCGTAAGGTGGTGGTAACTCTGGCAGCACAGAATCGTCGTTCAGTGCCCTTGCTGCGGGCCATCTCTTACCACCTGGTCCAGAAACCCTTTACCTTGATGAAGGGCACCCTCATGGACCTGGCCTATTCCTATGGTGAGCCTTTGTGAGTCGATGAGAGAGGGGAGTTCCTGCCCACATGTGACTGGGCTGACTGTTGCCTGCAGCTCTGTCAAATTCAGTGCCTGCCCGACCCATGGCAGGCACTGGCCCAAAAGGCTGCCATAGAAACATTGTAACTCATGGGCCCTGTTCCTCTTTTCTGGGCCTCAGGGATAAATTTGGTTACGGACACTAAGCTTCTAGGTTTTGAGGCAAATGGTGTGTGGTGAGGGGGTGGGGTTGACTGGTGAGCCTGTTGCTTTGCCAGGTAAACTATGTTGTCTGCTCTACCCTAAAGGCAAACTCAACTTCCACCAGACCCAGGTATTCCAGCGACTGACAGCTGATCTGCTTTCCCATGTGTCCAGCCTGACACCTAGTGAGGTGGCCTCCTGCGCCAAGTCCTTGGCCTTCCTCAAGTGGCTTAATCTACCCCTGTTTGAAGCCTTTACCCAGGTGAGCTAGGGCCTGACAAGAGGCCTGTGTTCTGGACTGGTGAGAACAGATGAACTCTGAGGGCCTCCTCTGCACCAGACCACTACTAGCCCAGGAGGAACCAATTCAGTTGGGTTTTGTTTCAAGCCGTAATTTCAATTAAGGGAACAAAATTAGTCTAAAATGCGTGGCTGTGGTAAATAAATCTGTCTTTTGTGTTTGGAAAGGTGCTAGATGTTCTCATTCAGTAGTAACAAAGATACATTTGATAGTATTTCCTTTGTTATCTTACTAAATAAACGAATACGTACTTCTGTCTCTGGGTGGCTGTAGCAGATGACAGCAGCTGTTGGACACTGTCTTGACAGGGTCTGCAAGGCCTAGGTGTGACAGCACAAACATTGAGGCTGAGAATCCCCTTCACTTTGTCCTCAGAGCAGCCTTTCCTCAAAATAACCACCTCTGAGGAATTACAGTAAGAGAGATGAATGCGCTGCAGATCATGCTCAGGCAGAGACAGCTGCTAGGGCCCCTCAGGGCGAAGACTTGGGTGCTTAAACACTTCTGGGCAAGTCTATCTGCAGCCCTCTGGCTCTCCCTGAGTTGCCCTTCTGCCTAGGAGCACATAGTGGGAGGGTCTAGGTCCTGGCTGCAGTGTCAGGCTCCTCTACTTGGAGCTCGGTGGAAAGCAGGTAAGGCAGAGGAGCTCTTAGTGTGGAGACATGTGCTTAATCCCCTGCTTTTCCTGTTGCTGGCCCCAGCATATCCTGAACAAGGCCCAGGACGTCACTCTGCTACATTTATGCAACATTGTCCTAGCTTTTGCCCGTCTGAACTTCCGACCAGAACAAGAAGAGCAGTTCTTCAGCCTGGTATGGTCTCTTTGCTTCCCTTTTCCCGTTCCTTACCTTCCTTCTTGACAGCTAATGGATCTGCCCTTAAAGGGCAGTTTAGTGGAAGAAAGCAAGAGGCAGAAGTTTCTGGGAGAGAAGCTGTGGCAGCAGAGGCAGGAAAATCAGAATCACTTACTGCAGGGCGGGCTGAGGTTGAGCTGGCTGGGATCAGGGCATCTGCAGATTTGGGGGGACAAAAATCCAGATGTAGCAGCATTGTTATAGGTTGAGAATGGTGGTGGGTCAGGAAAGGCAGTTCTGCGTGTAAGTCAGTCAGGGTTAGGGTATCTGTTACCCAATTTTAATACTCTGCTGGTGCTCTAAAACCTTTGCAGTCCACTTCAGGTTCAAGCCAGGAAGCTCTCAAGTGGTATATGTGCCCCTCTGAAAATTCAGGAGTTCTGTGCAGGTTCAGACAACAGGCCCCAAGGAAAACTTGTCTGGCACAATTCTCAGAAGCAGCCAGCAGAGTGCATTCACCCACAGTGAGCCCAGACCCACCTGCTTGCAGCTGGCCAGAACTCTTCATCTGTTGCTTCTTGCTAAATTCTTCTTCAAAGAGACTGCCAGAAACATGTTTTCTTTGTCCCAGGAATCCACTTAAGGGAATATTAAAGAGATGGTTTTGTGACTAATGATGCCTCTATAGGGGAAAGCCTTGCTAAATGTTGGCACTGTCCTGCTGTTCAGATTGGGAAGAGATCCGCTTTTCCAAGGGCATGGGGAAGACTTCTCTTCCCTCCCACCCCAAAGATGCTCCAGGCCTAACCCCAGGGTACTCCCTCTCTCTCTCAGCTAAACTCCAGCCCTCTGGCCTCCACGTAACCAGTTACGAGGCAGGGTTTGCTGTGATTTGTCCAGGGACATTTACAGGCTACTGAGTAGAGCCTGCTTTCTCCACCACCACCTTGGCTGTATTCCAGGTACACAAGAAGCTAGCCTCAGAGCTGGCAGGTCTAAACCCAGCTCTGCAGGTGGATGTAGTGTGGGCCCTGTGTGTGCTGCAGCAGGTGCAGGAAGCAGAGCTCCGAGCTGTTCTCGGCTCCCAGTTCTACACACGACTTCCAGGTGAGTTGTGAGGGTTCTGTATCTGGGAGCTTGGGGACATAGCCCCCTTCCCTTAGTGATGTGAGCCTATGCTAATAACACAAGAGGAGTCATCAGGTTCTGAGAGAGACATGGGAGAAGGCCAGGGTACCCTTTTGGCATTTATTCCCTTTTCCACCCACTCCTGTCAGTTAACCAACTGACCCTACTTCCCAACCCAGATCAAGGGTGGAACTTGGGTATGGGATTTCCACTTTCATGAGCCCTCCTCAACCCTTGCTCCCAGAACCCCTGGAAGAGTAGCAGCAGGGGTGGGTAACTTGAGTCCCTGCCATCTCCCTTCCTTCTCTCTCTCTTCTGGTCCCTTAGGTGGAACTTCTCCAAAAGATCAGAGCACCTTTCAGAAGCTGCTGCACATCAATGCTACTGCCCAGCTGGAGCACCCTGAATACTCAGGCCCCCTTTTGCCAGCACTGGCTTTGGTCCCCAGACCCACATCCTTTGACAAGAAGGTGACCCCTTTACAAAAGGAGCTGCAGGATACCCTGAAGGTGCTGCTGGGGGATGCCAACAAGGGCTGCTTTGCAGTGACCACACAGTATGGCTGGGTGCTGGGTAAGTGTTCACTTCTGGCTGATGTGGAGACTAAGACTTCCAGGCCCTGTTCTAGATCTTTTCTGGCTCCTGTCGTCCTGTGGAGCAAGGACTGGCTTCCAGTGGCAGGAGTTTTAGCCTTAGGCCTTTCACTTCTTCCTGTCTTGCTACATAGATATAGCAGGGTAGATGTCATAGGCTCACTTGTTTTCCCTTTCTGGCCACTCTCAGACCAGGTGACCCTTGAGCATGTTGAATGTTCCCCATGAAGGGCAGGAAGGACTTTTAGCCCAGCTAGTCTTCAAGGGATGTCACCCTCATGGATTTTATTCCCCATACATTTTCACCAGATGCTGAGGTGCTCTTGGACACTGAGGGCCAGTTTCTGAACCTGAGGGACTTTGTTGCTCCTCATCTTGCCCAACCGACTGGGAGCCAGCCGCTGCCCTCTGGGGCCAAGAGGTAAGTGGCCAGGGACCATTGTGTGTGGCCCCTGTGCCATTCTAGCAGCTCTCTGCCTTTGGAGGTCTACCTACTGCCCTCCTTTAAGGGAACAGGGAGAATAGGCAGTCACTCCGTCCTCCTCCCAGGCTGGCTTTCCTTCGGTGGGAGTTTCCCAACTTCAACACCCGGACCAAGGACCTGCTGGGTCGCTTCTTCCTCGCTCGGCGTCACGTGCTGGCTGCTGGCTTCCTGGTTGTTGATGTAAGTACTGGGCTGGGCAGGGCCTGGGTGTGCACTGACTACATATGGGGCAAAGGGCCCAGGAGGCACTGACATACATAGCCCAGAGCCCCGTGCCCTCCTCTTCCTCGCTGAGCCTCTTGGTGATAGTCTTTTGTAACTAGTGATTGAGCCTGTCTCTTCGACCACTTCCTTACCCCGTCTTACGCCCGCCTCGGCCTGAAGCACGAGCCAGGTTACTGGCTCCTTCTGTCTTACATGGCAGCCAGGTCAGTGCTCAGACTGAGTATCTTCTAAAGTCTGCTTTCGGAGTCAGCAACGTGGAGGCTGTTTACACGTGTCAGAGTAGAACTTGGAAGGGTGAAGTGGCTTTCAGGAGGTCACCCATCTCTTAAATAGTAGAGTGGAACTTCGAGTCCACCTCATCAGTTGTCATGTCCAGGGCTCTTGGGAGAGGTGAGGCTGTCCAGATGCCTACCTCAGGACCCCTCTGTGGCTGCCACAAAACTTCCTGCAATCTGATCCATGATTAGGGCTGCAAGGCTAGTGTCTGACCTAGCTTTGTCTCAGTCCTAAGTAATGTACCTGGGAACCTTCACTTTTCTCTTCATTGGTTACCAGAGTTGGCAGACTTTTATATAATGAGCATTATAAGGTTTCTATCATATTTTCTACCCCATTGTCAAATAGCATTGGTTTATTTTTGTTTTACAACTTTTGAAAATTCAGAAACTGCTGTTGGGCTCTGTGTAGTTTGCTGACTCCTAGTCTGATGTTGTCAGGCACCTTCTAGCCCTGGCAAAGCAGGCTGTCACCACATAAGACAGTTCCTGCAGATCAGTAGTCCTTCTCCTTCAAGACTTAGAGGCCCGAGAACACTGTGTGTAGATCTTCAGTAGACACTGATTAGGAGACTTCAGAAGGAAAGCAGCAGGTCGGGCTTAACTGGGGAGAAGGCAGTCCCAGCCTATCCTGACCTGTCTCCATACCAGGTTCCTTACTACGAGTGGATGGAACTCAAGTCGGAATGGCAGAAAGGTGCCTACCTCAAGGACAAGATACGCAAAGCTGTGGCAGAAGACCTGGCAAAATGACCCTGTCACCTCAGCCTGAACTGCATGCCCAGTGCCTGACTATGCTCTCCTTACAGGCCTAGCTATGGGTGCTGGGCACTTGGGGAAGAAGAAATACCTCCTTTCAGGCTGAGCCTTTGTAATGCAGGACTTTGGCCAAAAGTGAAGCTGAGGGAGTGGGTAGGTTGGGGGCAGATTTTCCTCAAGTGAATAATAAACCTTTAATTTTGGTGTTTAGCACCAAAATGTGGCCCCGGCATTGTCACAGTCTCTTGTTTCTGCTCCCCAGCTGTATGTGCTCTGGCAGGCAGGGATTGGTGTCCATGGCTCTGATGTGTATTCTCATCTTGTTCTTGGGCCCCAGCAGCAGAACCTGCTTGAGATAAAAGGCCAGGAGTCCTGCAAGGGAAAGCAAAGTACAAGACTCCGGGCTGGCTTTAGGGACAGCAAAATCAGAGCTCAAACGAGGTCATCTGCCTGAATCCCAAGTAACTCCAGCCTACCCCAACGACACCTATGTCCCTGTTTTTTTACTGCCATCCATGGGGTGACCCTCTCAAGCTAAGTCTGGAGTGGCGTTGCTGCTGCCACCTTGCGTTCACACATGGCTGGCCTGCTGCTGAGTGGCCTGTGGTCAACCCCAGCAGACAGGGGCTGAGCCTCTGTAATGCAGGACTTTGGCCAAAAGGAGGTGAGGGAGTGGGTGGGTTGGGGGGGTAGATTTTCCTCAAGTGAATAATAAACCTTTAATTTTGGTGTTCAAGAGGTGAGACCTTCCCGAGGGAAGTGCAGGGAGTATTTGCTGGGTGGCCTGGAGTTATTATGGTGTGGTTACTGACCCACAGTCGTCTTTGGGGTTTTTTTACCATCAGTTGTCTCATAATAGGATGAGTTATGTGGACCCTGAAGACCTGTGATGACAGATGGTTTGAGAGCTGGTTGTTTGAAAGCACTGATTCTGGAATAGAAGACAGGTGCCCACTAAGCTGTCTCATTACCACCAGAGCCAAAGATTTGAGCATTGTAATGTCATTGGGAAAACCATCTTCCTAGTAGGACTCCAGGGCCTGTCCTTGCTTTCACTGCTGCAAGGAAGTGCCAGATGCTGAGAAGAAGAATGTATCTTACCCCTGCTTGTACTTTTCAGTCTCATTGAAAGTTTCCATTGATAGAAACTCACTAAGAGACAGCTGACACGGGAGTCTCAAAACTAGCTTGGCTCCAGTACAGACTAAAGGACAAACAATGGAACGGAGCTGAAAGCAAAAAGGACAGACACAGCTGTGCAGTGTCTGGTCTGTTCTTTGTAGACCATTCACTTGTTCCCAGTGTGGCCCATCAGAAGGAGCAAGTCCTTGCTTCTTATGTTCACACAAGTGTTTGAGAACAGAATGTACAGGTCCTTGTAAAGCCAACACTGCTCATTACTTAGATGGTGGGGCAGAGAGGACAGCCAGAAATGGCCTTCTGAAGTAGCTTACTAAGCCAGTGCAAGTGGGAAGAATTTTCTAGAGTGGGATCATCAGGGATAACAGCGTGGAGGCCAGAAGCCATGTATGTGTGCATTTAACTAGGGCAGCAGGATTCTTAAAGCACCAGTGCATTGTTCTCAAGGAGACTGAAGAGGTGGGCCAGAACTAGTCAGGGAGGGCCTTTTGTGTATCACGCAAAAGATCGAAAAGCCTGTCTTCAGCATGGACCTTAACTGATGACTGTAGATTCACATCCAGTTGTAACAGTGATTCCCTGGTGTCTCTTACCCAGTTTACCCCAATGGTAACAAAATTACAGTACAATACAGATGGTCCCTGACAATACTATCTTTCTGGTTTTTGCACACCTTATCACTGGTATGTGTATTACGTACAGTGTTACAGCACATTATTTACTGATGTAATCATTCACAGATGTTCAGTTTTATGATACACTTTGAAACTGGATTTTTCTAAATAAAGAGCTAGGAAACTGGTGGCATAAGGGTTAAGTGCTAACCAAATCCACCAGGCACTCCTTGGAAACTATGGCAGCAGGTCTGCTGTGTCTTACAGGGTCACTGTGAGTCAGAATTGACTTGATGGCATTGAGTTGGTTTAGTTTCAGTTGCTTGAAAACATGAACTCAAATGCTGATCACGTTGCTGAAGTTGACAGGCATATGTAGGAAGCAGTGAGATACTACCTAGAAATACATGAAGAAAAGGTCAGTGCAGGTACCTCTTGCTAATTTTCTGACTAGAAATGCCATCTCCAATCCCAGGGGCAATCTGGGTGATCCAGAACCTTCAGTAGCAGAGATGCTACCACAGCTGACGAAATGCCAACATTGTCTAACTGTTGTTTATGATCAAAAGGTTTTTTGATTCTTTAAAATGTAGGTGTGTGTTAAAATATATATGTAAGTTTATATGTAGTTGTCTAATCTCCAAAGGTAAAGACTGGACTTACAAATATACTGATAGTAAAAGGCAATAACAATGAAGACTTAAAAATGAGCTTTTTGACTTTACGTCAGAACTGATGTAGAAGAGAGTCCTCTGGAGCCATTGTGAGGGTTACTGGTATGAAGCCAGGAAATTGTCATTAGTAAAAGTCAGGATGCAGAACATTTCCATCACCATAGGATCCCTCATGTTCCTGGTATGCCTACCACAACCCCTTGCTGTTATTCTGGTAGCAACTAATCTACACTTCTGTATTTTTATTACTTAAAGATTGTTCTGTAAGTGAAGTCATACATGTCTTAAAAGTGGCGTTTCTCGTTAAGCATAATTCTTGAGGTTCATCCAAGTTGTGTGGGTGGATCAGTCCATGGTAAGGGTGACACAGTTTGTTTGCTGACTGAAATTTGTATACAGTTTTTTTGTGTGAACATGTTATTTCTCTGTGATAAATACTGAAGAGTGGAATTGCTAAGTTTTTGGTACGTGATGTGTTTATTTTTTAAAGAGACAGAGTTTTCCAAGGTGACCACCGTTCTACTAGCCATTTATGAGAAATCCAATTTCTCTGCAACCTTGTCAGTATGTGTTGCTAAGCATTTTATTTAAAGCATTCCTGTAGGTGTGCAGTGATGCTTCATTGTGGCTCTAATTTACATTTGTGTAATGGTTTGTGGGGAGCCCTGGTGGTGTAGTGGGTGAGAGCTGTGCTGCTAACCAAAAGGTCAGCAATTGGAATCCACAAGCCATTCCTTGGAAACTGTATGGGGCAGTTCTACTCTGGCCTCTACGGCTGCTGTGAGTCGGAATCCACAGCAGTGTGTTTAGGTTTTTTTGGTTTGGAATAGCTTAAGATACAGCTTTTTACGTGCTCTTTGTCCATCTATATTTTTTAGAGTCAGCTGTCTCTTGTCTTTGCACATGTTCTAGTTGGATTGTTTGCTTCTGTTACCATTGAGTTTTGATTTTTTTTACTATTTTAATTTTACTGTGCTTGTGGTGAAAGTTCATAGTGCAAATTAGTTTCTTATTCAGTGGGTGGGGCCAAGGTGGCAGAATAGACACATTTCTCCTGAACTCTGTCTAAGAACTAAGGTCCAGAATGATTGAATGGAGCAGCGTGGACATCCAGGGAGCCCTAGGATCTGGCATACTGTTGTCAGATTGGACTGTGCACCAGTAATGGGGTGATTATCTCTCTGGAAGGTGAGGCAGCTCCTGCTTCTACTGACTCACTGGGAAGACTGCAGGTGCTGCTGGCCCTCCTTGTTATCCAGGAGGCAAGGACTGGGCATGGGCCGCCTGTTAGGCTGAATTGCAGTGCTTAAGTCAACAGTGTATAGCACAGCAGACACTGCTTAGAATAGCCACCTTTGAGAGTCCAGTGGCTGGCTGAGGGCACCACTTGCCCTCCACTCTCTTGTTTCAGAGCTGCACCATAGATTCTGCTGTTTCATGGCAGGAAGTGCCGCTCAGATGAGATGCCACTTTGGTCAGCTGGGAGGTGGAGTCACCCAACCACAGGTATCAGCAGGGCAAATTCTCAGTCTGAGAAGCAGGGCCTGTCTGTAAAGTGCCCCAGCAGAAAAGCTGTATTTAGGGTGGAGGAGACTAGAGTTCACCCTAGGACTTGGCAGAGGATGGCAGCAAGGCCGTACCCACTTGGAACCACATCATAGCATCTGTGAGGGCCTGTTGAGGTGCTTTCATTGGGAGTTAGAAGGCCAAAAGAGCAGAATTCAGGAGTTAGAAGCCACAGTTAGTGAGCTTGAGGACAGAACAACTGACACACATTATGAGGAGTAATCAAATAAGAAAAATGAAGAAGCACTAAAAAACATGTGGGGCTATATTAAGAGGAATAAAGAAGAGAACATAGATGCTAATCAAATGCCACAAAAATTGGATTCCCCCAAAAGACACCAAGATATGATCAAGCTTAATAGGATGAAACATAAACAGAGGCCCTTAAAGACAGTGAGGCATATAGCAAAGCTAACATGCAGAGGGAAGCCCTGTAGGCTTTTGTCTGACTTCTCAGTAGAAACTGTGTTGTCAAGGAGGCAGTGGGATGACACATTCAAAGCCTTGAAGGAGAAAAACTTCCAACCAAGAATTATATATCCTGCAAAAGTCCCTCTCAAATATGAAGATGAAGTTAAGACATTTGCAGATAAACAGAAGCTTACAGACTTTGTAAAAACCAGAATTACAACAAATACTGAAAGAGGCTCTTTGCTTAGAAAAGCAAAAACATTAAGTGTATACTTAAAGAGGCATTTCAGGACACAGCATCTAGAATCCTACTCAGTTAGGGAAGTCACAAAGCTGCAAAGTTAAAAGAAAGGAACCATTGATTATATCATGAAAAATATGACATCATCACAGTAACAAGAGGGATGTATTACAATAGCTGTAACTGTTTTAGATGGAGAGGAAAGTAAAAAGATATGCATAACTTAATGTCTGATTTAAACTTAGAATAGTAAGGGGAATCGGGTAGCCACAGAGCAAAGTAACAATGAAATAACAAGAAACACAGTATAGGAGTCTCAACAAACAAAGCAAATGCTGAAAAAGAGGAACAGTCAATCCATAAAAAAGAATGACCCGGAACAGAATATTAAGAGCAACATAGGAAACATCAACAACACAAAAATAAAGACATCAAAATGACAGTACTAAACACATGCCTGTTGATAATTACACTGAAAGTAAACAGGTTGAGTGCTCCAATAAACAGTGACGTCCTAGATTGAAAGACATGATCCATCTGTATGTTCCTTAGAAGAAACAGACTTTAGACTCAAAGATACAAACAAACTGAAAATTAAAGGATAGAGATACCAAGCCCTCAACATACAAAGAGTGGGAGTTGCAATACTAATCTGAGATAGAATAGACTTCAATGAAAAATCCACTGTCATGCACAAGGATTGCCACTATTGCTGAAAGGTTCAATACCTGTGCAGGACATAAAACATTAAATGTTCAGCACCCAATACCAGAGCATATAAATACATCAAACAAATGCTGCTAACACTGAAAAGTACAATAGATCGCAATAATTGGGAGACTTGAACACTCCACTTTCAGTAATGGACAGATAATCCAGAAAAAAGTAAGGGTACAGAAGATGTTATTGTGATGATTAACCAGCTAGACATTATCGACATACACGGAACTTTATACCCATCAACAGATATGGACAGCTGCTTCTCCAGTGCACATGGAACATTTTCCAGAATAGACCATGTGTTCAGAACATAAAGCAAGTCTCAACAAAATCCAAATCACTGAATTATTGCAAAGTGTCTTGTCAGACCACAAAGCCATAAAAGTTGAAATCAATAGCAGAAAAAAAATAGGTAGAAATTTGAATTCATGGAAGATGGACAACACCTTGCTCAAAAATCCATGGGTTATAGAAGAAACCAAGGATGAAATAAATTTATGGAATCAAATGAGAATGAAAATACATCCTACCAGAACCTCTGGGATACAGCCAAAACAGTGCTCAGAGGTCAGTTTGTCTCTATAAATGCACACATCTGGAATGAAGGACCCAAGCCAAAGAATTAATCCTACAGCGTGAACAGGCAGAAAAAGAGCAACAGAAGAACCCCTCAGGCACCAGAAGAAAATAGATAATAAAGATTAGAGGAGAACTAAATTAATTAGAAAAGAACAATTGAAAAAATTAACAAAGCCAAAAGCTGGTTTTCTGAAAAGATCAGCAAAATCGATAAACCACTGGATAAGTTACAAAAGAAAAGCAGGAGAGGAAACAACCTGACTAAGAAGTGAGATGGGGGCTACTACAACAGATATAACTGAAAATCGAAAGTACTGTAACAAAACAAAATGTCTAGATTCATATCACCTATCAAAATTATCACAAGGAGAACAACATAATATACCCATTAGAGATTGAAAAAGTAATCAAATGAACAGTCAAAAAACAGCCCAGAAGGCTTCACTGGAGAACTCTACTAAACTTTCAGAGAGGAGTTAACTCTGATACTACTGAAACTATTGCACAGCATAGAAAGGAAGGGAATACTCCCAAATTCATTCTGTGAAGCCAGAATAACCGTGACACCAAAGCCAGGGAAAGAGGGAAAGATCCCCCCCCCACCCAAAAGTAAATTACAGACAAGTATCACTCATGAACCTAGATGCAAAAATCTTCAACAAAATTCTAACCAATAGAATTCAAAAACATCAAAAAAATAATTCATCATAACCAACTTGGGTTCATACTAGGGACTCAAGGCTGGTTCAACATCAGAGAAACAATAGTGTGAGTAATCACATAAATACACAAAGGATAAGAATCACTTGATTTTGTCAATTGATGCAGAAAAGGCATTCTACAAAGTCCAACACCCATTCATGCTAAAAACTCTCAGCAAAATAGGAATAGAGGGGAAATTCCTCGATGCAAAAAGGGGCATCAACACAAAAGCCAGCCAACTGCCTACACCATCCTGAATGGAGAGACTGAAAGAATTCCCCTTGAGAATGGGAACTAGACAAGGATGTCCACTCTCACCACTTCTATTTAACATTCCACTAGAGGTTCTGGACAGAGCAATTAGACAAGACAAAGCAATAAAGGACATCTGCATTGGCAAAGAAGCCAAAATCTCCATACTTGCAGATGATATGATAGTATATGCAGAGAATCCTAGAGAATCTATAAGTAAACTGCTAGATGTGATAGAAGAGTTCAACAAAGTATTAGTGTATAAGATACAGAAATCCATAGGATTACTTTATACCAACAAAGAGATCGTCAAAGAAGAAATCTCTAAATCAATACTATTTACTATAGCCCGCAAGAAGACAAAATACCTAGGAATAAATCTGGCTAGAGAAATAGAAACCTATACAGACAGCTCTAAGACCTTACAGCAAGAAACCAAAAGAAACTGACAGAAATGGACACCTACCCTGTCTATTTTGCCCAAAATGATCTACATATACAATGCAATCTCAATACAAATTCCAGTGTCATTTTTCAATGACATGGAGAAACAAATTAGCAACTTTGGAAAGTAAAGTACTACTGAAGAAGAGGAACACACTGGAAAGCCTTACGCTACCTGACTTAGACTCTGTTGCACTGCCACAGTAGTCAAAACAGCCTGTACTGGTATAAAAAGACATAGAGACCAATGGAACAGAGTTGAGACCCCAGAGATGCCACCATCCTTTTATGGACAGTTGATATTTGACAAAGGCCCTAAGATTGTAAACTGGGGTAAAACAATGTCTTTAACAAATGGAGTTGCCAAAATTGGATATCCATCTGCAAAAAATTGAAAGAAGACCCGTATCTCACACCTTACACAATAACTCAAAATGGATCAAAGACCTAAATATCAAACCTAAAATGATAAGGATCATGCAAGAAAAAATAGAGTCAACAATAGCAGTTCTAATACACAGCTTAAACAGACTTCAAAGTCTGACAAGGTATGATCAACAGAAGAGAAAATAGGTGAATGGGAACTACTAAGAACCAAGCACTTTTGCTCATCCAAAACTTTATCAAAAGATCACCTACAGAATGGGGAAAAATGTTGGGAACTACTTGTTAGACTGACATCTGATCTCCATAACCTACAACATACAGCAAAATGTCAAGAAAAAGTTAAATAACCCAATTAAGCAATGGGCATAGGAGGTGGACAGATGCTTCACCGAAGAGAACATCCAGGTAGCCAAAAGACACATGAAGCTCATGATCATTAGCTGTTAGAGAAATCCAAATCAAAACTACCGTGAGATACTGTTGCACCCCAGCAAGATTGGCCATAATCCAAAAAACACAAAATAAATGCTAGAGAGGATGTGGATAGATGGGAGCTCTCCTGCACTGCTGGTGGGATTGCAAAATGGTGTAACCTCTTTGGAAAGCAATCTGGCACTTCCTTAAAAAGCTGGAAATAGATAATACCATTTGATCCAGTAATCCCACTGCTCGGAATATACACTACAGAAATGAAAGCTTTCACATGAACAGATAGATGCACACATAATGTTTGTTGTAGCACTGTCCACAATAGGATTCAACCTAGATACCCATCAACAGATGAATGGATAAACAAATTATGGTACATATACTCAGTGGAATGCTGTGCAATGATGAACAATGATGATTTTAGGAAGCATCTCATAATCTAGTTTAAATTGGAAGACATGTTGATTGAAATCGGCAGTAAAGGGACAAATACTGTATGAGACCCCTACTCTAAGGACTTAAGACTTATGTATAGAGGAAAAGAGCCTTTGATAGCTACAAGGAGAAGGAGAGGCTTGGTCATAGAATAGATAGTTGATAGAAATTGATTAGGTGAAAGCAGCAACAGCACACAGTAAGAAATAGAACAACTTGGATGTCACTATAAACTGAAAAGTTCTAATCTTAACCTGATATTTCAAGGATAGAATAGCAGGAGTGGGGTCTGGGAGCCATACCCTCAGGGGACATTGAGGCCAATTGGCATGACTGGCCTATTGTGACTTCTGCATCCCATACTGGTGAGTGGCGTCTGGGGTCTTAAAAGCCAGCAAGCTGCCATCTGAGGTACACCACATGGTCCTAACATCCAAAACAGATGATGACCGAGAACAACAAAGACATGAAGGAAAAAGAGCTCAGGAGACAGAAAGACCCATGTGAATGGGAGTCTGTATCAACATGTGACCAGAAGAACTAGATGGTGCCCAGCCACCACACATTGTGTGATGGGGCACACAGTATAGAGTCCCTGTGGCAACATGAGAAAAGAGAGCTGCATTTCAAGAACTCTGCTAAAACACAATTAATGGTCCAATGAATGTGGCCTGGTAGGTCTCCTGGGGTGCATAGCCCCTGACCTGCTACTTGGTGCCTCTGTCTGGAAAACACTACTGTGATCAACTCTTTGGACAAAAAAGGACTGGACTCGGAGACACAGTGTGACCATATGATGTGTGTACTTTATGGTTCTGTGTGTTTATAGGATGCTGTCCTATTGGTCTCTTACTAGGTGGGAGAGAAGAGAGTGGAGAGGTAGGGAGAGGGAATTGTTAAGAGCATATGACAAGTACAGAATGAAAACGAGGAGTGTGCTGTCACTCGGCAAGGAAAGCAGGAGCTGCAGATACGCATGCATGCAAAATTAACTTGGATTGTATACTTAATCACAATAAAAAAAATAGTTTCTCATTCAAAAATTTATACACAAATTGTTTTGTGACATTGGTTGCAATTCCCATGTTAGGTCTTTTCCCTTTCCATCCAGGGTTCCCTACATCCATCCAGTTTTCCTGTCCCTTCCTGCCTTCTTTTTGTTTTTGAGCAGGTATCGCCTGTTTGGTCTGATATACTTGATTAAACTACACAGCACGTTTTTTACCTGTGTTATTGCTTGTTTTGTAGGACTTTCTAATCTGGGAAAACGGTGGACTTTAGAGATGGCTTCAGTTCTGAGTTAGCAGGGTATCTGGGGTCCATAGTCTGGGGACAGGGGAGGTTTTTGTACATTCTAGATAGTAGTCCTTTGTCAGATACATGCTTTGCAAGTATTTTCTATAAGTGGTAGCTTGTTTTTTTACCCTTTAAAAGGATGTTTCACAAAACAAGGACTTTACATTTTGATTATGTGTAGTTCATACTTTGAACTAATTTTTTTTTGTAAGGTATGAGTCTTATGTTGAAGATTATTTTTACCAGTTGTTGAAAGGTTAACCTTCCTCCATTGACTTGGTTCGGAAATCAGTTGGACATATTTCTGTGGGTGTCTTTCTTGGTTCTCTATCTGTTGCGTTGGTCTGTGTGTCTCACTGTGCCATTACATGGTAACTGTAAAGTAGGCATCCGTATTGTATATGGTTTTTCTTTCCAATTCTTTTTAAAGAGTGTTTTAGCTAGTCTAGTTGCTTTTTCTAAATTTATGTTTGTTGTTGCAAATATATTCAGCAAAACACACACCAATTCGGCAGTTCCTATGTTTTAATTCAGTGACATCAGGGTCATTGATTACATTCTCTGAGTTGTGTAACCATAATCACCCTCCATTACAGAGTTGTTCCTCCCCCATTAACATAAACTCACTGCCCCCTAGTTTCGTTCTTCTGCCTTTCCTGTCAATTTTAGAGTAAGCTTGTCTGTGTTTATAAAAACCTTGACCTTGAAGAGGAATTGTATTAGAGCTATAAATCAATTTGAGAAGAATCAACATGTTCACTTTATTGAGTTTTCAAATCCGTGAACATGATGTGCTTCTTATTTAGGTTGTCTTTAATTGCTTTCATCAATATTTTGTGATTATCAACATACAGCATGCTTGTTTTCTTGCACTTATATCAAAGTATTTCATTGTCTTTGGAGTGACTGTAAATGGTGTCTGTAGTTTTGGTATCCATATGTTCATTGTTAGTATATAGAAATAGGATTGATTTTTATGCATTGATCGTATATCCTGTGATCTTATTTCATAAAACTTATTTTGTAAGTTTCTTTTGTTTATAAATTTCCTTGGATTTTGTATGTAAGTGATCATGTTCTCTGCAAAAGGGAACATTTTTATTTATTTCTAATCTGTATGCCTTTTTAAAACAACTCTATTGAAATATAATTCACTTCCCCATACAATTAACCCATTTAAAGTATATACAATTCAGTGTTTTTTAATTTATGCATAGATATGTGCAACTATCACCACAATAACAGTAAATAAGTAAACTGGACTTCAAAACAACTAAAACCTTTTGTACCTCCAAGGACACCATCAAGAAAGTAAAAAGCCATCCTACATAATGGAAAAAATATTTGGAAATTATATATCTGATGAGACACTTATAACAAAGTAAAAAACAACAACAACAAAAAACTGTTTCAAAAATGGACAAAAGATCTGGCTACTTCTCTAAAGAATGTATACAAATGGCCAATATGCAATGAAAAAATACTGAAAATCGTTAGCCATGGAAATGCAAATCAAAACCACAATGTGATACCGCTTGGACTCACTGGGAGGTATAGAATAAAAAGATCAGCTAAGTGGTGATGATGCAAAATCAAAACCCTCATACATGGTAGGTGAGAATGTAAAATATTTTAACAAATCAAAAGGAAACCCCATGCCCTTTAGCTGTCACCCCCCCTTCCCCACTTCCATCCTCAGCCCTAAACAACTACTGACCTACTTTCTGTTTACAGATTTCCCTAAACTTGTATGAATGGAATCAAATGGTGTGTGATCTTTTATGAATGTCTTCTTTAATTTAGCATAACTTGAAGGTTCATCCAGGTTGCAGCGTGTATTAGAACATTATCCTTTTTTATAACTGAACATTAATTATTAATTAATATTAATATTATATGAATCTACCACAATTTGTTCATTCATTGGTGGACATGGGTTATTATGAACAATGCTGCTATAGACATTCATGTAAGAGTTGTTCATGAACGTAAGTTTTTAATTTTCTCAGATACATACTTAGAGAGGGAATTAGTGGATCATATGGCAGCTCTTTCATCATTTGAGGAGTTGCCAGAGTTGTTTTCAAAGCAGCTGCACTATTTTACATTTCCACCAGCCATATACGAGGGTTTTGATTTTGCAACATCACCACTTAGCCGACTTTTTTATTCTACCCCTCCTAGTGAGTGTTAAGTGGTGTCTTTGATTCGGGTCTTGATCTGTTTGATTTCAGAGTACTGATATTCCATTAGATCAAACAGCGTGCTTAATTTTTCATTTTGTTCTGCTGCATTTTGTATAAGGTCTAGAAGGGCTCTGTATATAATCCTTTTGTATTCACCTTCTGATGCTTTCATAAAAGTTTCTTCATCTGGAAAACTCCTTGGTTGTTTTGTTTGGGAGCCTTCTGAAGCCATGGGTGATTTGTTGCATGCCACAAGTGTCTGTTGCTTTTGGGGTCCCATGTGAGTAAGTAGAGGCTGGAAGAGATACTGTGAGGATGGACTGCAGGTGTTTCTCTAGGCTGTCTTAGAATGTAAACAAAAAGGTATCTGACCACTTGCCAAGTCAGTCAGGTTTTCAGGTGTAGAGGTCCCTCTTCCCAACTGGCAAAGTAAGCACCTCTATATCAAACCCCAGATGATACAAACTATTTCAGAATACAGCAATGCTACTGCCATGTTGGCCTCTGCTGACAGGGCCCAGCCTTAGGCGACACTGTGTAAACTACTGCTTTTCTGGTAGAAAAGCGCTCTCCTGTGGGCAGGCTCTGGCTCCCAAGCTAAGAAACAGGTCCAGCTGTGGCCACCGTATCTAAGATGGCACCCTCCACACAGGCAGCAGATACAGAGGCTAAAGGTACTGAGAGGTAGTGATTCCTCTGCCTCTGTTGCTGGGCCTCCATCGTAGGTGACACTGTGTAAATTGCTGCTTTTCTGTCAGAGAAGCACTGTCTTGTCTGCAGGCACTGGCTCCCAGGCTAAGAATTTGGTCCCACTAAAATCTCTGTATTCAACATGGCGTCCTGCATACTGGCAGCACCGTTGTGTAAAAACCACACTGTGGCAGTGATAAAAAGACAGGCCCAAAGTGGCTAGATTAACAGAGTTCTGAGCCTGGCTCTCAAAATATGGGAATTTCACCTGCCTATCCCACCAGCAGTGCGTCTGAGTCTAGCTGCTAGGCAAGACCCACCTCTGCCCGCCAGCCAGGACAGAAAAAAAAGTCAAAATGGTGCGTTTACCTGCAGTCCATGAGAGCCAGGGCTAGCCAGCAGCGGAGTCAGTGAAAGAGTCAGTGAAAGAGAGGAGGTTTTTTTGCTCAGCGGTATGAAGTCCAAATTAACAGCCCTGTGCTGTGTCCTGGAGGCTCACTAGGTGACTAGAAGGCTCCGTTTGATTATCAGTCCAGGTCTTGGTTTCCAGAGGGCTTGTAAGGAGATGTGGGCTGAGTCCACCATCTTGACTCCGCCCCCTTGAGAGGGTTTTTAAAAAAATCGTTAATAGATGTTGGGTTATGTCAAATGTTTTGTGTGTGTATGTCTGTCAGTTGATAGCATCATCTAATATTTCATCTTTAGTTTGTTTATATTGACTGATTTTCAAATGGTGAACCAATCTGGCATACCTGAAATAAATTCAGCTTGGTCATGGTGTATAATTCTTTATATACATGTTAGATTTGATTTACTAGTGTTGTAAAAATTGGGAAATTTTATGTGTAAGTTCCATATTTTGTGCTGGTGTGTTTCTTGCCTCATAGAATAAGTGAGGATCTGTTTCATCTTTTTTTCCTTGTCAGTCTTACTATAGGTTTATCAATTTTGATTTTTTTCCCAATATGAAGAACTATGTTTTTGTTTTATTGATTTCCTCTGTTTTTATATTTTCAATTTCATTGATTTCTGTTCTTTCGTTTGTTTGTTTCTGCTTATTTGGTTTATTTTGGTGTTTTTCTAGTTTCTTGAGCCAAGACTTTAGATTAATAATGTATGTATGACCTTTTCTGTTTTCTAATGTACAACAAATGATTCAGCACTACTTTAGCTGCATTGCATATTACATATTTTGATATTACATGTTTTTATTTTCATTCAGTTCTGTTTTTTTTTTTAATTTCCTTGGAGATTTCTTCTTAATTCATGGATTATTTAGAAGTATGTTCTTTAATTTCTAAATGTTTATATAAAGATTAGACTATAAGAGATTTAAAATAACTGTGAAGAAAGTGCTTCTTGGCTCAGAGAATAAATGCCACTACATGGGCAGCTCCTGTCCAGAGGCAAGATGAGTAGGCAGAGAGAGACAGGAGGTGGTTCAGTGGACATGGGAAATACAGGGTAGAGAGGGGGAATGTGCTCTGACATTGTAGGAAGAGCAACTAGGGTCACGTAACAATATGTGTGTAACTTTTTGTATGACAAAGTAACTTGAATTATAAGCCAAAAATAATAAAAAAGATCACGTAATTGCTTAGTGTTTAGAGGTTAATTTCTAGTTTAAGTCCATCGTGGTCTGAGTGTATACTCTGTATCATTTCAATTCTTTTAAATATGTTGATGTTTGTCTCACAGCCCAGGATTTGCTGTGTCTTGAAAAGTGTCCTGTAGGTGCTTTAAAAACATATATTCTGTTTTTCAGTAGCATGTTCTGTGTATAGATTTGCTGGTTGACTGTGTTGTTTAGATCTTCTACATTCTTGCTGGTGTTCTGTCTAGTAATTCTGTCAGTTACTGAGAAGGATAGTTCAAGTCTATTTCCCTTTTCAGCTGTATTAATTTTCTTCATAAGTAGTTAGAGGTTCTGTTTTTTGTGTAACATTAATATCAAGTCTTCCTAGAATTAGAAGTTAATAAATCCATTATCAACTGTGTTGTTATATAATGTCATTTGTTTCTAGTAATTTCTTTGTTCTGAATGCTTGATTATGTTTGATTAGTGTTTGCATGTGATATCTTCTGTCCTCTTACTTTCAATCTGTGTTATTAAATTTGAAGTGATTTTGGTGTTAAACAGCTTCATAAAATATCTGTTTTGCCATCTTTGCCTTTTAATTTGTATATTTAGCCCATTTACATTTTGAAAAAAGATTATCATGCTTTAAGTAAAAAGAAACCCTCATGTCATAGTGGTTAAGTGCTATATCTGCTAACCAGTCCTCCAGGTGCTCCTTGAAAACTCTATGGGGCAGTTCTATTCTGTCCTATAGGATCACTGTGAGTCAGAATCACCTCAATAGCATGGGTTTGGTTTTGGTTTTTTAAGTGAAGGTTTCAATTCAAGTCGATTTCCATATAAACACTCCCTTCCCCCACTGCTGTGTAACTTTAACTGCTCAACCCACCATGTGTCAGCACACTCCTTCTTTCCCCCCTCGATTCCTGCATCCATTCAATGAACTCCTGTCCCCCTCTACCGTCTCATCTCATCTCTGGACAGGAACTGCTCAGACAGCCTCATGTGTATATTAAAGCCAAGAAGCACACTCTTCACCAGTATCACTCTATGTCTTACAGTCTCGTCCAGTCTTTGAAGAGCTGGCTTTTGTACTGGTTTCAGCTCTGTGGTAGCAGAGTCTGAGAGCCATGTCCTCAGGGGATCCTCCAGTATCTCAAACCATCAAATATGGTCTTCTAATAGAGTTCCAGTTTTGTACACCCGTTTTTCCTTGTGTCTTTGATGTTCTCAGTTTTCATCTGTTCCAGGTAGGTTGGGACCAACTGATGTTCCTCACATTGCAGCTTGTTGGATTTTAAGAGCTCAGGCACCACTCACCATTATGGCTCCCAGCATTGCCTCTGTTTTTCCTTCTATGATCTTTACCGTTTTAGATTTCTTATTCAGATCTTTGGGCCATTTTGAATTAGTTTTTGTGCATGGTGTGAGATGTGGGTCCTGTTTCATTTTCTTGCCGATGGATATCCAGTTACGCCAATGCCATTTGTTAAACAGACTGTCTTTTACGCAGTTGACTGGCCTTTGTCCAGTATCAGCTGCTCATATCTGGATCCTCAGTTCTATTCCACTGGTCTGTGTATCTGTTTACATATCAATTATCAGGCTGGTTTTGAATACCATGTCAGTGTAACAGATTCTAAAGACAGGTAGTGTGAGGTAGAGTGGCATTTAGGTAATCCATGTCTTCAGTGAGCTTTTTTCTAGATGTTCTACTTTTCATTGAAAATGGTGTGTCAAAGTCTTCTACTATTATTGCAGAGGTTCTATTTTTAGTTTCAGTGCAGTTAGGGATTGTTTTATGTATTTTAGAGCCCTGTCATAGGATATGTAGATATTTAATATGGTTTTGTGGAGTATTGATTTTTTTATCATTATATAGTGTCCTTTGTTATCAAATGTGGTGGATTTTACTTTAAAATCTATTTTATTGGAAATTAATATTGTCACTTCTGCAGGTTTTTTGAGTGTTGTTAGCTGTATACATTTTTTTCAGTCCTTTGAGTTTTGGAAACCCTGGCAGCGTAGTGGTTTAGTGCTACATCTGCTGACCAAAAGGTCTGCAATTTGAATCCACCAGGCACTCCTTGGAAATGCTATGGAGCAGTTCTACTCTGCCCTATAGGAGTTGGAATTGACTTGATGGCCCTGGGGTTTTTGTTTTTGTTTTTGAGTTTTAGTTTGTCTTAGAGTATAAGGCATGTCTCTTATAGGCAGCATGTAGATGGGCTGTGTTTTGTAATCCAATCTGCCACTCTCGATCTCTTCATTGATGCACTTAATCCATTTACATTTAGCATAATTATTGATAGGTATGAGTTTAGTGCTGTCATTTTATGTCTTTTTTGTGTATTGACAATTTCTTTGTTCCATGTAATTTTCTGTGTTGAGTCTTTTTTGTCTTTTTCAACCTTGATGTCTTTGTATTTGCTGAGACTTCATGTTTTTCTTTTCCATGAATAGGACTGATAGTTTCCTCTATGGTTACCTTAATATTTAGTTTTCTAAATTTAAGCCTGTCCTTAATTTCTTTGTATTGCCTTTATGTCCTTTCCATGTGAAAGATTTGTGACTACATTTTCTTTTCAGTCCCTCTTATATGTTTACATAACAACCTCTCTTATTTTCAGTGTTTTGCCTTTGATTTATTGTAGCGATTCCCCTATTGGGTTGATACCCAGTTGCTCTGTCTGTTTCTTGGGTTGTTACCTGATGTTACTGATTTTCGAATGAAAGGACTTTCTTTAGAATTTATTATAATTTTGGTTTGTTCTTGAAGACTCCCCAAGTTTCTGATATTGCCATCATATTTGAGGCAGTTTTGCTGGATATATAATTCTTGGGTGACAGTTATTTTCATTCAAGATTTTGTATATGAGTTTCAATAATTAAGTCTGAACTTAATTGTTCTAAGTGCTACATACCTCATTGCCGCATATCACCATGGTCACCTTCAAAGTCCTCCCCTTGGAAGCTATGCATCAATGCCAGTGCCTAGTTCATGCTTCAAAGCAGTTTTGGAGCTCTTCATGGAATGGCCATTCTCATGGTGGCAAGTTTGGGAACTTAATTTTATAGTTGTGTGTGAAGGAGTTTTTAGCCAGTAAACAAATAACTGTATTGGAACACTCTCCCTACTCACCTGATCTGGCCTCCAATGACTTTTTTCTCTACCCAAAGAGAACAGGAAATATTGAAAGACAGACATTTTGATAATGTTCCGAACATCAAGAGTAGTACTGAAACAGCTCTGATGGCCATTCCAGAAAGAGTTCCAAAATTGCTTTGAAGGGTAAACTAGGCACTGGTGCCAGTGCATAGCTTCCCAAGGGCAGTACTTTGAATGTGACCATAGTGCTAAGCAGCAATGAGGTATGCAGCACTTTTTCTAGGATGAATTCGCAAATTTAATTGGCAGTCCTTGTATATCCTCCTATTGCCTTCTTGCCTATGTGGTTTCTGCTGAATAGTCTGAGCTTAGTCATATTGATTTTCCTTTGTAGGTTGTTTTTTGTTTATCCCTAGCCTCTTTTAAATTTGTCTCCTCATCTTTGGTTTTGGCAAGTTTGATTACAATATGTCTTGGTGTCTTTCTTTTGGGATCTACTTTGTGTGGAGTTTTCAAGGAGTGTCTTGGGTAGTTATCTTTTCATTTTTTCATGATATTAAGGAAGATGTCTATTGACAAATCTAACAATTCTCTCTGTACTTTCTGTTTTCACCCCTTGTTCTGGTACTCCAGTCACTTGTAAATTATTCCTCTTCATTGAGTCTCACATAATTCTTAGGTGTTTCTTAATTCCTTTATGTGATTTTTCCTCCAATATTTTGTAATGTGCTTTTTCTTCAGTCTCACTAATTCAGTCTTCCATTGCCTCAATTTTGCTCCTTTGACATTCTGTTGAGTTGTTTAATTCTGTAATTTTCTTATTTTCTTAATTTCTTATTTTTTGCTGCTTTCCTGCATTCTGTTCAATTTGTCACTATGCTCTGCTTCATTTTTCTTCATCTCCTTCCTGATCTTTTGAAGTGTTCTAAATTATTAATCATCTGTAGTCTATCTCTGATAATGTCAGGAAGTTCTCTTCCCCTGGAAAACTTGAATCTTGGTTTTCAGAGCTTTTTTAAGTCATAGTTTTTTTTAGTCATCTTTAGATGATTTGAAGTTGACTGTTGCCTCCAAGCCATTAGTGAATTGTAATTATTTACTTTATGTTTGCCTACTGTGTTCTAGGTTCATGTTTTGTTTTGTTTTCAAATGTCCAACTAGAATCATCATGTATGATAGTTTGGTTATTGTTGCCTTTGAAACTCTAATGTCCTGTCACCAGCTGGTTAGAGCTGTTACTAGAAATGTGAGTCAACAGTCTGTTTACTTTTCTTGTAGGAATTCAGCTCAGATGCCCACGTAGTCAGTCACCAAGTGTGTGGTGCAGGCTCTCACATCCTGTCCTAAGTGAGCAGGGGTGATTGCTTTAGACACAAGTATCTGGCTGTAGCCACTGAGAAAGAAAGGGAGCTCAGTGTTTGTGATGCTTTCATGTCCCCTTATATCTGAATCTAGGTGATTCAGAATAGTTTCTACCCTGAATTTCTGGCTCAGGGGAGTCAGCAGATTTGTTTTTCTTTCCCCTTCCTCCCTTTTATTAAATTGTTCCTTGTCTGAGTCTCAGAGAATGGCTCAGGACAGGCTTAAGGCATACTACTTCTGGCTCAGTTAATAGCATCAGACTCCAGATCTGAGTGCAGTGCAGAGAAGGAAGGGGGAAGCACTAGGAGAAGGGGTCGAGGTTTATCCCAAGAAAAAGACTTTGATTCACATGTGGTAGGTTACATGTAGGGACTTAACTTTTGACTATCTTGTGCTATTTGTCACTGGTTCTGGACGTGCAGATAGATTCTGCAGTCAATATCTCCTGCTGGGGAGGACACCCTCCAACCACCACACCAAGCTCACCACTCTGGTGGTGGCCCTTTCCTTGTGGGTCAGTTCTGATGAATCCTACTCTCTTTTCACCATTGTTCAATCTAATTTCTTGACTTCCGATGTTTTGGGTTCCTAGGATGTCATATGTAATAGATCCATTTGTTTTTTTGGGTCTGTGGTGTTAGAGAGGTCAGAGGAAATGCGTGACTTTTCTGCCATCTTGGCCCTGCTCCTTAGTCTATTTACATTTAAGATAATTATTGACATATTGAATCTGTCAGTTTATATCTTATGCCACTGTTTCTTGTTCCTTTTTTCTCTTTTCTATGGAGCCTTGAACATTTTTAAGGATTTCATATTGATTTATTTATAGTTATTGTTTGTATCACTTTAGATTTTCTCAGGGCATTAAAATGTTCATATGTGGGATGGTCACAATCTGCTAGTGTAAAAATTTTACCAGTTTCAGTTCCTTTTACCCTCTTTAAATATCGTTGTCCTGAGCATCAGGTGGTGGTATAAACTTTTTGTTTCAGTTATCACATGTGCTTTAGAAACCGTATAAGGAAAAGAGTTGTCTGTTGTATACTTTTTCTGTTATGATTTTATCCTTATTGATGATGCAGGATTCCTTCTTTTATAATTTCTTTTCTGTCAGAACAACTTCTTTAGTTGTTCTTTAAGGCTAGATCTACTGGTGACAGTCTTTCAGTTTTCCTTGATCTGAGAATGTCTATTTTTCACTCATTCCTTTCAGCATTTGAAAAAATGTAATACCACTTCCTTCTAACCTCCATGGCTAGAAGGTTTTGTATGAAAAGCCCATTGTCATTCTAACTGGTATTCTAATGTCATTTCTCTCTGACTCCTTGAAAGATTTTTTTCTTTATCTCTTATTTTCAGAAGTTTAATTATGATGTGTCTTGCCTTTCTTTGGGTTTACCCTCTTTGAGGTTTGCTCAGTTACTTGAATCTGAAATTTTTTCTTTATTTGGGAAGTTTCAGTCATGATTTCTTCAATACTTTTTTATTCAGTCTTATTCTCCTCTCCTTCTTGGACTACAATAACATGACGGATCTTTTGTTATCTTATTATTCTATAGGTTCCTGGGCCTCTTCTTGATTTTCTTTCAGACTGTTTTTGTTGAGTAATTCCTATTGATTTGTCTTCTGTTTTAGTGGTTATAAAACCTTTGTTAGCTTTATAAGTGCATCCAATGTGTTTTTCTTTTCTGTGATTGTTCTCTATTTGTCTGTATTTCCATTTGGCTTTTTTTTTTTTAAAAAAAAAAAATCTGTTTCTTTGCTACAATTTTACTTTTCTTCATTTGTTTCAAGATTTGTTATCTACTGAATCATTTTTTAATGATGGTTGTTTTAAAATCTGTGTCAGATAATTCCAGCACCTTATTATAGTCTCAGTGTTTGTATCAAGTGATTGTCCTTTTTCATTGTAGTTGTGATTTTCCTGGTTCTTGGTATGATGGGTAGTGTTTTTATTGTATCCTGGACAGTTTGTTATGTTAAATTTTTCTTTATATTAGCAGACAGCCACCCTGTTTAAGTTTAGCATGTAGGTCCTAGACTACTTTTGTGGTCTGTGGTTCTGAAAACAACCTAATTTTCAAAACCATTGTGGAGCTATGTTAGCTTTGTTTGTCTCATGCTAGTAGGTCTCCTACTGGTCTAGCTGGTATTCTTTGAAGGGGTAGAAGGAACTTCCTCAGGTTGTATCTTTAGGTGGAAGAAGGGAGTCTCTGGCCCTCAAAGATGGAAAGCACTTCATGGGTTGGGTATTTGTCATGGCCAGGTTTCCTTTGCCAATACTCCTGCCTACACAGTGTCTTTGGGCAGGGTTAGGGAACATTTCAGGCCCAGTGGGCTAGGAAGATCCTTGGCCCCTGGTCAGCTGGGCATCTTGTTGATCTCCTTTGCCAGTTCTACTAGGTTTGCCTCGTTTTGTCAGTAGGGCCCTTAACACCATACAGGGATAAATAATTCTATCTTGTCATCTATTGGTACGTTGGGGGTAGGAAAATGCTGGCAGGTTCATCTTCTATTGGAAGCAAAGTGGTAAGGTACCCTGCCTCTGTGTCATTCCTCCTGTTGTGGGGTCCACCTGCCTCTTTTCACCTTTGACAGTTGCTGTTCCTTGTGTTATGTATTGGATTTATGTAGTATTTCATAAGCAAAAATAAAGAGAGATAAATCTATACCATCTTGACCAGAAACCTCTTAGTCCCCACTGAAGGGTTTTAAAGCTGTGGGTGACACATCAGATTTGGTTTCTGAAAAATCAGTATTGGGTGACAAGATGGAAGGCATTTGTCAGAAGCTGAGGTAATATTCAGCTTAGGCAATGGTAGAAGTGTCATAGGAGGCAATTTAGAAATAGCCAAGAGGTAAAGATGATAGCCCTTAAGTGGAAGGTATGAAGGAAAGGAAGATGAGTCCTGCATTTCTGCTTGAGCAACCAGGATGGACAGATGGATGGATTTGCTTACTGAAAGATAATGCAGGCTTTAGAGCAGCTTTGTGGGAGGATGCTGGGCTTAGGTTTAGGTGTGGTGGGTTTTGGTGCCTGAGGCACAGCAGGAGAGATGCACAACAGGCAACTAGATGGGCAGCAGTGAACTGGAGGCTGGGCTTGGAGGAGAGTCAGGGCAGTCCCTGGAGCCAGCAGAACAGAGAACTTTGGATGGAGGAAACATCCTGTAACAATGGTGTGTTCTGATTCCCAACTTCCCCACTGTCTGCCAGTACTTGCTGGTAACAATGTCTCATTCATCTCTGCCTCCCCGTGCCTAGCACAGGGTAGGGGTGCTCAGTGAATCTGGTAGGTGGAGTGGGCTGTCTCGGAGCATAAAGTGCATGTCAGGAAGGCAAAGGGAAGTGTTATTTATTTATTTTTAAGGAGGCTGTGCCTGTGGGGCTACCAGGAATGGAAGAAGGTGCATTTCTTTTCATTGTTCCCTTCCAGCATCTAGAGGACTGAGGGGCTTGTAGGATCAATCACCTACACAGCACTGTGGAGAAGCAGGACCCAGGGAGTGTTCTTGGGCCTTCTTCCCTGCCTGTGCTTCGGCCATCTCTGGTTGCCATGGGGATGGGAGGTGGTTTCCAAGGAGACCGAGGATGGCTAGAATCACCTAATTGGGTGGGGTGCCCTGCCCGCTGCAGCTTACCTTGGGACTTGAGGAGCCCCACTATAGTGGCTAAGGTCCCCTTCTGGCTCTTCACACATCTTCCGAGTGTCTGCCAGGTGCAGGCAGCTCTGTAGCCCTTTATCTTCTCAATCTTCTTCATACTGAGGTCAGCACGTACCTAGGCCCCCCTGGCCCACCCTCCTAGCCAGCCCTCTGCCTTGACCTTGCCTTTAGGGGGCCTGCCCACCCGGGCCAGTGCAGCTGTCCCGGGCGCCATCCCTTCGAGGGGCGCCGCCTCACTGAGCGGATAGGCCAGTGCATCTGCTTGGTTCGTTGCAGCACCAGGGTAGGTGTGGGAAACGAGGATGTGCTGCCCCGCCCACTCTGCGCCCCGAGCCCTCTGCAGCGCCTGGCACGCGCGCGCACACGCTCACTGGGGGCACCGGGCAGATGAGGCGCTGACGTCACGCGACCCCCCTCCTCTGACCGGACCAAGGGGCGGTGGCTCAGCGGGCAACTGCTCGCCTACTGGCCGACCAGCCTACGGACCGACAGACTGCCGTCTGGGCCATGCCTGGGGAGGCGGCCCGCACCGAATTGCTTCTGCCGGAGGCCCGTGGCCCTGGCCCGCGCACAGGTGAGGCATCAGCCCTGCGTTCGGAGCATCCCTCTGCAGCCCTGCTCTGCAATCTCTGCTTCGCCCGCCCCTCCCAGCTTCCCTACTCCTCCCCATCTCTCCCTCTCCGGAGGCCCTGATGTCTCCCTCTCCCATCTTCTCCGGTCCTTGCCTCCCTCCTGGAGCACCCACCCCACCCCACCTCACCCCACCCCACCCCCACCCCATTCAGAAGGTTTGCGGGGTAGGGCAGCAGCCAGGTGGTGTCAGACGGCGGTGTCCTGGAACTGGGGTGCTGGAGTGAGTCGTGGATACCGGGTAGAAGCCAGGAGCCGTGCCCCTTTGTTTGTGAAGAGCTGTGGCTCGGGCGGGGCTGGGCAGCAAACCAGCAGCGACCCTGAATGCTGAGCTCTCCCGTACGGCCTCCTTAGAGCTCGGAGCCAGGAAGGGGTTCGGAACTGCCCTGGCACCATTGGAGCCCGTGGCTAGCAGGACAAGGGCGCCCACTCGCCGAGATGCTTGAGGGGAAAGGAGGTGGGTAAATTGATCACCGCTTAAAATGAGCAGCAGCACTAAATTCTAGCCTGGGAACGCCCCGGCTGAGGAGAGGGCTGAGGAATATAGGCTGAGTTGAGACAGGATGGAGGAGTGGAGGGGTTGCGGAGGGGAGAAAGGGGGCGGGCGGAAAGGGATGGAAGGAAGGGGGGAAAGGGGAAGGGGAGGGGCAGCAGGGAGCGAGAGGCAGGAAGAGCATAGACAACCCCTGTGCCCTTGGAGCAGCCATACCAGCAAGTGTTGATTGAGGCGGGTGGGGTTTGTCTTGGATCTGAGGAAGCTCTGCACTAGGGTGGCCTCCAGCGTCCAGGTCAGGTGTTGTAGATGGTGCTGCCTAGCTGATCATGGCTTTATGATGGCCAAGGGCACCTTGCTCCACGTGAGAGAAGTCAAAGGATTTGGTCCTGGGAATGGACCAGTACTGGGTCTAGAGGCTGAGGAGGTTGCAGGCTGCCCATTCCAGGACAAGTAGAAGGGAAGGAGTATACAGTGGAGGCCACTGGCTCGAGGTCTGGGGTCTTGTACTGGCCCTGCTCCCACTAACTTGGTGACCTTGAACAAACCTTTAGTGTTCGGTTTCCCCCTTCCATTCTGGCCATTCTGACTTTGGTCCAGTCCCCCACCCCATCACCAGCCCCCAGTGAGACAGTGGAGCCCCACGCTCATGGGCAGGGGCTGTGCGAGGGATCAGCATCAGGAGCTGCAGTCTCAGTGTACTTAGTGCCACCCCACACTCCTCCCCAGCCACGCCCAGTCCTGGGTGTTGGGCTTCAGTCACTCCCCATGAGACAGAAAATACGAGCCTCACAGGGCCCCCTGGCCTGCCCAGCTCCCGACTTCCCAGCTCCTTCAGGAAGCCAGAGTGGTATCGCCTGAAGATGCATGCCAGCTAACCCTCAAGTGCTGACCCTGCTGAGGGGACAGAATGCTTGGCCAGGAGGGGCTCGGGAGAGATCTTGTCAGCAGGCTTGTATCTGGTCTCACGATGAGAAAGCTGAGCCACAGAGAGCTAGGTGGACGGTTACACAAGGAATGTGATGGAACTGGAACTGGAACTGGACTAAGAGTGTCTGGAGCCTTGTTCTCCCTGCAGCTGGGGACTCAGCCTGGGCAGCTGTTCTGTGCCGCCACCTCCCTTCCCTCCCTGCCTCTCTTTTGGGCAGTGACTGGCCTGAGCCTTTGACAGGAGTAGCAGGTCCTTCAGCAGATGCTTCACACATAGGTGTCTTAGCTTGAAAGTCCAGGTATGTAGACGGCCCCTCAGGTTAGTCCAAGCCAAGCCAAGTGCCGTCGAGTCGGATCCGACTCATGGCGACCCTAGGGGCCAGGATAGAACTGACCCCCAGAGTATTCAAGGAGCGCCTGGTGGATTTGAACTGCCGACCTTGTGGTTAGCAGTGGTGGGTAGGCATCCCTTAAATGAGACCTCACACACTCCCTGAGAATGAGGCTTGCCAGCATGTGAGATGCTGCAAAAAATGTGTAGGAGATAATGTTGGATATAAACAGAAAGGTTCAAAATTGAGTGTGCAGAATGAGCTCAGTAAAACACTGGTCTAAAAGGAATAACATTAGCTGAGGTTTGGGCTGTAGTGTAGCTCTGAGAGGCTCTCTACTCCCCTGGGCTTCCTGAGTATTTCTCAGCACACATCCATGTTTGATTGTGTGCCTGTGCAGTGGAGTTGTCAAGTGGAGGTGTGTGTTGGTCTAGGGGTGGGTAGTGAGCTTTGGCTGTGCTGAGGCCATGTCACAGCAGAGCCTAATGACGGGAAAGTGTGTGTGGCAGGGCAGGAAGGGAGCTCACCCTGTGAAAGCAATGAGGTGCATCTAACTTGTTCGAGTTCTCGGCAGAGGTGGTTGACCCTGCCCATGCCAAGCAAGTACAGTAGTGCCCATAGGCTGTGAAAGGCACATTGGGGTGGCTGCCATCGAAGGCCTGAAGCTTCCCCATCTCCTCTGCGAGCCAGATGGCTTCCCTGCACCAACTCTGCAGGATAGGGCAGACTTTCTTTCTCTGTGCCCATGTGAGGGGCCACAGTGCACCTGCACAGCCCTTCTAGCCTGACACCTGAGGGGTTTGTTACTTGTTCCTCCTGTCAGCATCCCAGCTATGTCCCAGTGATACTCTTATCTTTCCAGTCTCTGGAGACTTAGCTGCGTGCAGGGCCTTGGTCCCCTCCTCCCTGTGCCAAGGGGTCAAGGGGAGGGTCAGAGCCCTAGTGAGACCCTGGCAGGTTAACCTAAGTATAGGTCTAGATAGTGAAGGCAAGCATGGAGGGAGCTGTGGATGTAGGGTGCAACCTCCTCTCTACTCATGTGTAACCAGTATAAATAGACCTAGGATGGGACTAGATTTGCTCCAGTCACACAACATGTGATAGAAAAGAGTTGGAGCTGATGTAGGACCCTGACCCCCTGACTGAGCCCTTTGCCTTTCTTGTAGCTGGTCTGGTGAGGAGGTCAAGAGGAAGGACTCAGGGCTTCCCACAGATTCAGGTTTTCCTGTGAGGTCCAGCATAGATCACAATAAAAAGAAGTGGCAAGCCAGTCTCCAAAGGAGATGGGAAAGTAAGTTAAGTCTTTACTGGAGTTTCTTATGGAAAAACCAAGGAAGAGTCCACTTATAACCTGCAGCAAAACTCCCATAGGCCTCTCCCTTCACCCCAGGTCCAGCCCTGCTTCTGTGTCCAGTTGCTCAGTGCTTGGTCAGAACTCTTAAAATTCCTCCTCATGCAGTCCACACTGCTGCTTTTCTCCCTCATCCTCCCAGACCAGCTTTCTTCTAAGCCATTTCAGACATAAGTCCACCTCGTATTCTGGGCTGTCCTGCCCCTAGGCCAGTGTCTCATCTGAGAAAGGAGAGAGAGTGTACCTTGGGAGTGCTACTTCTCTTTGCGTGTGATCTAAAGAGGCTACTGCAGGACCCTGTACCTTTTGTCATCTCTTCGTGTCTCCACAGATTTGTCCTGTGATGCTGCTGCTGCTACCACCCCAAGTGGGGACCAGCTGGAACACTGCACCCCACCTCCAAGGACCAGTCCTCTAACTGTCATGTTCCTACCCAGCAAGTCAGGCACTCGGCCTCAGCCTGAGGGAGCCAGCTGGGATGCGGGGCCAGACAGGGCCCTGTCAGCCTGGGCACTGTCAGCTGAGGGCAGCACCAGCCCAGTGCCTCCTGAAGGCCAGCTGACAGAAGCTCTCTCAGCCACTTTGGAGCCACGGATTGTGATGGGCGAGGAGAACTGCAGGCCCCCCACACGACCCAGGGCAGCCTCTCCAGAGCTCAGGGACTGGGAAGGTGGGCATGCCAACTTGAATCTACCCCCTGAGTTACGTTCTCAGGGTGACTCTCCTGTGCCTTTCCCTCACCCAGACCCCGATTCCTACTTCACGCCCCCCTCAACCCCTCTGCAGACCACCTGTGCCCTGGCTGTAGGCCTGGGGCTCTGCACAGAGGCCTGTAACTCTGAGGCAGAGCTGCTTGACTCACCACCCACCTCGCCCTCGGGCTCCTACATCACAGCAGATGGGGACAGCTGGGCATCATCCCCATCCTGCTCCCTCAACATGCTGGCCCCGGTGCAAGGGCCGGACTTGCCCTCAGGCTGGGACTTCTCTCCCTCAGGCCCCATGGCTGAGGGACGGGAGCCTCCTGCTGTGAGGCCTCCCAGCTCCCACTCCTCTGCATCCAGCCTCTCGGCTGATAGCAGCTCCTCCTGGGGTCAGGAAGGGAACCTTTTGGACCTGGACTTTATGGCGAATGACCCGATGATCCCTGCAGCCCTCCTGCCCTTCCAGGGCAGCCTCATCTTCCAGGTGGATGCGGTGGAGGTCATGTTGCTGCCTGGCCCAGAGGAGGAGGAGAAGTCAGAGACCAAGGCCCCTGGTCCAGGCAGAGACCTGGGTGGGGAGGGCGAGGATGACAGCCCATCCGCTTCCTTCCTACAGTCACTGTCAGATATCTCCATCATTGAGGGCATGGATGAGGCCTTCGCCTTCCGGGATGACACCTCAGCGGCCTCTTCCGACTCAGACTCAGCCTCAGCTTCTTATGCTGGGGCAGATGATGAGAGGTTCTACAGCGGGGAGCTACCCGTCCAGCCCAGTGCCCTGCTCCAGGACTGCAGATGCAAGGTCGAGGAAAGGCGAGATAACTGGGCCCCTATTTTGGGCCAGGAGGAGCCCACATCCCTGGACTTGAAAGAAGAAGCTGCTGAAATAACATTGACCCAAGTGCCATGTGACAAGGAGGGCTTCCTCTCAGTCCAGGATGCAGCTGCCTCAGTAACAGCTCTCAGTTGGCCAGCAGAAGCAGGCCCTGGTGAGAGTTCAGAGTCAGCTGCCGTAGGCCCACCTCAGCCTGGAGAGAAAACAGCAGACTCCTCTGTTGGCCAAGAGGATGTTGCCAGGGTACCTCCTCTGCTGCTGTCAGAAGGCCTCACCTTAGGCCAGGTTGCTGTGGCAACACCTCTGCCCTTACAGGGGAAAGTGAATGCCGCCTTAGGCGATGAGGCTGGTGCTGAAGAAACACCTCAAACTGTGAAGGAGAAAGTCAGCATTATGCCATGCCCAGATTCACTTGCTAAGACAGTTACTTTTCAGAAAGAAAAGGAAGAGGTAGGCCCAGGCCTCACCTCAGGTCAGGAGTCTGTCGCTACAGCAACACCTGTGCACCTGTATGAAGGATGTGTTTTACGCCAGAAGCCTGTTTCTATGACAACTTCTCTGACCTTGCAAAGAAAAACCAGCCTCACTTTACACCAGGAATCAGTTTCTATGGCAACACCTCTTCCTCTGCAAAGAGATGCAGCCTTTCCCTTAGGTCAGGAGCCTGTTGCTATGGCAACTCTTCAGGCTCTGCAAGAAGCAGCAGGCTGCCCCCTAGGGAGAGCACCTGCTGCTCCCAAGGCAGCTCTGGCCCAGCATGAAGCAGGCGTAGCCTTAGGACTGATGGCTGCTTCTGAGTTAATGGCTGTGGCAAAGCCTTTAGCTACAGAGCCAGAAGCAGAACCTGTAGCTTTGGACCAGGTCCAACAAGATCAAGTAGGCCCCACCTTGGTCCTGGATCTGGTGGCAGAAGCTATGACCTCGGTGGCCTCAAGGAAAGATACAGATCTTATCTCAGAGCCTGTACCTCGCAGGCAGGAAGCAGCAGAAGGGCCTTCAGGGTCTGAGCCAGGGACTGGCATTGGCTTCCAGCACACAGATGATGGGGCTGAGGGTCTTGAGAGCCAGAGGGATGAAGGCCTCCTTGTACTGCCTCCAGGTGCTGGAAAGTCTCCAGGTAGTAGCAGCTTAGTGGTGGATCTGGCCACTGGTTCCAAGGTGGGCCAGAGAAGGCAGCCTGGCCTTCTTGCAGCCGTGGTCTCAGAGGCTGAACTTGACTCCAGCTCAGAGTCTTCGGCAGGGTCTGTACCTGAGCCTGGCAAGGGCTGCCCTGGAGAGCCCATGCCTGCTACAACAGCCCCACCCACCTCCTGGGGACGAGAGCCTGGGGCCAGGGCCAGCTTCAACGTCCTCCAGCCCCACTTGGGTGTGGAAGAGCAGGCCCAAGTGGCTTCCAGCAGCCTTAGTCATTCCCCTTGCCAATTCCCAGGTCCCTATGCCCAAGACCTGCCCACTGAGGTTCAGGACCTGCCTACCAAGGACCAGGACCTGATCACTGAGGTCCAGGACTTGCCCACCAAAGCCCAGGACAGGTCTCCACCCACTGAGCCCCAAGATCTGACCACTGAAGCCCAGGATTTGCCCCCTGAGGCCCAGGACAGATCCACACCCACTGAGGACCAGGACCTGACCACTGAGGTCCAGGATAGGTCCCCACCCACCAAGGCCCAGGACCTGACCACTGAGGTCCAGGACTTGCCCACCAAAGCCCAGAACAGGTCCATACCCACTGAGGACCAGGACCTGACTGCTGAGGTCCGGGACAGGTCCATACCCCTCGAGGCCCAGGACCTGACCACTGAGGTCCAGGACTTGCCCACCAAAGCCCAGGACAGGTCTCCACCCACTGAGCCCCAAGATCTGACCACTGAAGCCCAGGATTTGCCCCCTGAGGCCCAGAACAGCTCCACACCCACTGAGGACCAGGACCTGATCACTGAGGTCCAGCATAGGTCCCCACCCGCTGAGGCCCAGGACTTGCCCACCAAAGCCCAGAACAGGTCCATACCCACTGAGGACCAGGACCTGACTGCTGACATCCAGGATAGCTCTCCACACACTGAGGCCCAGGACATGACCACTGAGGTCCAGGACTTCCCTACCAAAGCCCCATACAGGTCCCCACCCACTGAGCCCCTAGATCTGACCACTGAGGCCCAGGATTTGTCCCCTGAGGCCCAGAACAGCTCCATATCCACTGAGGGCCAGGACCTGACCACTGAGGTCCAGGATAGGTCCCCACCTACCAAGGCCCAGAACCTGCCCACCAAGGCCCAGGGCCTGAGCACCGAGGTCCAGGGGAGGTCCACACCTACTGAGGCCCAGGACCTGCCCACCGAGGCCCAGGACAGGTCGACACTGACTGAGGCCCAGGACCTGCCCACTGAAGTCCAGGACTTGCCCACCAAAGCCCAGGACAGGTCCCCACCCACTGAGACCCAAGACCTGACCACTGAGGCCCAGGATTTGCTCCCTGAGAACCAGGAGCTGACTCCTGGGGCCCAGGATACGTGCCCACCCACCGAGGCCCAGGACCTGACCACTGAGGTCCAGGACATGCCCACCGAGGCCCAGGACCTGACTACTGAGGTCCAGGACTTGCCCACCAAAGCCCAGGACAGGTCCCCACCCACTGAAGCCCAAGACCTGACCACCATGGCCCAGTATTTGCCCCCTGAGGCCTGGCACCTGCCCACAAGAGCCCAGGACCTGACCACTGAGGTCCACGACAGGTCCCTGCCCAAGGAAGCCGAAGACGTGCTCACCAAGGCCCAGGATAGGTCCTCACACCCTGACGCCTTCTTGCCTGGTTTCTCCACTGGGGTAGCCCATCCCCACCTTGCAGCCCCTGTCCCCTGCCTTTGTCAGTGGCCCAGAGAAGACTGCAGGGACAAGGAGCCCCCAGGCCTTCAGCACGTTGGCACAGATGTTCCGCGGGCAGCAGCTGCCATCTCAGGAAACCTGGTGCCTCCTGGAGCTAGGCAGCAGGCTGGCCTCTCATGTTCTTTGCCCCACCTCAGCTCCAAGGTGACCCCAATGGGAGGCCCCTGTGCCAAAGCCCTGTCTGCTCATATCTGCGACCCCTGCCAAGTGCCTCTGGGCTCCGGGCCTTGCCCCCCAGCCAGCCCCTTGGGGCTTCCAGTTCCTGAGCAGCAAGAGGATCAGGACAGCCTTGAGGAAGGTAAGGAGAAGGTAGGGCATTGGTGGGGTACAGCTCCTCTCATGGTTGGTGTTGCTGTCCTGAGCTGGAGGGAGTGAAACAGGAGAGGGCTGGACCCCTCCAGGTGACGCGCAGACTCCAGACGGGGCACGGCCCCCCAGGAGATGGGTGGACCGCTCACCCCGGGAGGGCAGGCCTACCTGAGACCACAAGCCCCACCGCTAGCTTGTTTCTGTCCCTGAGGCTGTGCTGCCTCCTTCCCAGACTCCACTCGGGCTCCAGGCTCAGGCCAGCACTCAGATAGCCAAGCGGAGTCGTCAGCCCCCGAGACGGAAGAGCAGGACCTTGCAGCCCTTCGGACAGCGCGGTGCCCGCCCCAGGTGGCTCTCTCCACCCTCGCACCCTGGTCTGGTGGGGAGGGAGGAGTGAGCCTCAAGGAGCTGAAGGATGGAGGGGGTGGGCCCCAGCCCCCGGCCCAGTGCTCAGTTCTGTTTCCTGTCTGCAGGCCCCAGCAGTAGGCAGCAGTGAAGAAACCATCGCCAAAGCCAAGCAGAGCCGCAGTGAGAAGAAGGCCCGAAAGGTGGGCACAGTGTGCATGGCAAGGGCCCTTCTGCTAGCAGTGAGTAGGCTGGTCGGGCAACTGTGGGTGAGAAGGCTCTCCCCCAACCACCGGACCCAGCTGCAGGAAGGACTCGGTCCTTCCGCGTTTACACACCAGTGCTGGGTGTTCTGGAGCCCTGTCCACATGTGCTCCCCGAAACCTGCGGACAGACGGAGCATTAAAGACCCTCAACTTCTTGTGAGATGGCTGAAGCTGTAAGGCCCCCGCTGAAACAGACTTTAGTGGCACAGCAAGTCTAATCCTCCTGTCTGCGAGACAGGAAAGGAACAGCTCAGCCTGTCCCTTTGGCCAGAGGCTGACATCTGGCCCCCAGTTTAGGGGCCAAGATGGAGGTCTCAAACCCCTCTGTCCCCCCAGGCTATGTCTAAACTGGGCTTGCGGCAGATTCAGGGTGTCACCAGGATCACCATCCAGAAGTCCAAGAACATCCTCTTTGTCATCAGCAAGCCTGACGTCTTCAAGAGCCCAGCCTCTGACACCTACGTGGTCTTTGGCGAGGCAAAAGTCTGTCCTAGCTGTGGTGGGCAGCGGGGGTGGGGTGGGGGAGCCGGGTGCAGGCTGCTAGACACATGCCCTGTGTGCCTGTAGATTGAAGACCTCTCTCAACAAGTGCACAAAGCTGCAGCAGAGAAGTTCAAGGTACCCGCTGAACCCTCGGCCCGCACCTCTGAGTCAGCCCCAGGGGTACAGGTGACACCAGAGTGTCAGGAGGAGGAAGAAGAGGAGGTGAGGCTGTGGGGTACAGTTGGGCTGTCTCTGCCTATGTGGCTCTGGTTTCCTGCCACCACCTGCCTGTTCCTTCCTGCAGGTGGATGAGACAGGGTTAGAGCTTCGGGACATTGAGCTGGTGATGGCACAGGCCAATGTGTCGAGGGCCAAGGCTGTGCGGGCACTGAGGGACAACCACAGTGACATCGTCAATGCCATCATGGTGAGTGGCCAGCTGGACCATTCTAGAGGTGGCAGGGCCATATCTCTGGCTGTCCTAGCTGGAAGACCCCACCTGTCCCAAGGGCCTGGTGAAAAGTCCTCCCACTGTCTTTGGGGCTCCCTTTACCCCCACCTGATACCTCTCTGTATTTTCTGCAGGAGCTGACAATGTAGCCGCCTGATGGCCATCTCTCCCAGCTACCCCCTGCTCTTCCCCTCCTAGCACTGCTGCTCAATAAACCTGTACCCCTCAGTTCTGCCTCTGCTCCTGGGTGGTCATGAAGTAGAACTTCACTGTCTGGTGAGATCAGTAGTCACCCTATGTCTGCATGCCCAACGGTGGCCAACTTGCCAAGCAGAGACAAGATGTCTGTCTGTCTGTCTGAAGGAGTAGGCTGTATATAGGCTGTATAGCCCACAGAAGAGGTATTTCAGGGGAGTTTCTAGCAGTAACATTCCAGAAGCAATGGAGTCACAAAGGTGTCAAAAGGGGCATCACAGGCTGGAGAAAAAGGCCAAATGATTAAATGCCCCCCCTGCCCCCCAGAAAAAAGTTGTGGACTCCTATGCACAAGTTGTTGTACAGCCTAGCCCAGCCAGGAAGCTCTCCCTCTTGCATCCCCAGGACATCCTGAGGTGTCCTTTCCACTAGTCAGTGACCTGCAGTGTGGGGCCTCTGTCCTGGGGTGGTGGGCATCCAGGCACTTGCTGTGTACCACACAGAGCACATACACAGTGTCATGAGCACCTCACAGGATGCTGCTGTGGCCCTGATAATAGCCCAGCACGAACCTTGGCCTGGGAGGGTGCAGGAGGCTCTGCCCTGGGACCTGGAACACAAGAGGCTTTATGTCAAAAGGCTTGTCTTCAGCTACTTCGAGATGTTTCCAGGCAGCACAGCGTCTATATGCATGTAAATCTAGACAGTACCCAAAACAAAGTATTCACTTTGGCCTTTCCCTAGCAAGGCCTGGGGTCCTGTGACCAGCAAGAATAGTGGTGTCTCCACGATAAAACCTTGCTACTCTGGGAGTCTCAGCTCCCCAAGTGCATAGCACTGTCCACTTCTGCTCAGGACAGACCTCGAGAGAAAGACCTGACCCTGGTGCAGCCTACTGCAAGCAACCCTGATCTGACGTACAGTCCCTCTACCAACTCAGTAGGCTGGAGACAAATCTCAGACAGGAACTTTCTGGTGGCAGGCAAGTCCAGAGAACTTTTCTGTGTACCTCTCATCTTCTGGCCCAGGTGTTGAGGTTCAGGCGTGGACATGGACTCCCTGACCAGATGGACTGTGTTCCAGGAAAGATGTTCACTGGCTAAAAGTCACAGGGGACCAAGTACAAGCAGAGAAAAGGCTGGTGGGCTCAGGAAAGAGATGGCTGACTGCTTCTGGGACAAGGAGGGCATGGGTGGAGGAGCCAGGCCCAGGGCCTGTCACCTTCAGCATCTGAGACACAACATAGCTCAGGCAGGTGATTCTGGCCAACTGGGAATCTAGGCTGTGCACAGGGAAATGCTAAGAAAGGCATATGTGAGGGGGATGAAGGCTTGTGCAAGTGTCAGGAATGGAATGACCAGCATCAATCAGAGGAGAGCCTGGTAGGAGAAACACAGTCCACACCTTGGCCCTTGGCTGGTAAACACAGATAGAGGCCCAGCAAACATGTGGGTGGCTACAGCACCTCTTGTGCAGTAAGGAAGAGGGGCTAGAAGGAGGGAGCCAGGGAGGAAGAAGAGGCCTGCTTGAACAGAATGGTGGTGGGTACCCTCTGGGCACTGGCCTTGGGGAAGTGTGGAATGGATGAGGCTCAGCTGCTCTTCAGCAGTGATGGCCGGATGGGGTTGTGTGTGTTGTGGAAGGCCACCCTTCAGGCTGAGTTACCTGTGGAGTACAGGACCCTTCTCCTGCCCTCAAGGGTCCAGTCTATTCTTTGGCATGACAGCTTGCCTGGCACAGCCGAGGTCCAGCCCTACCAGGACAACAGTGAGCAGGGTAGGCCCCAGGAGGAACACCCAAGGTGGACACTGCATGGAGGATACTACTCTCCACAGGGCCTACCCACCAGGATGAGAAATACATTTAAATGATTCACATTGTAGCCAACTTTTTTTTAAGGTCTCTGAGAGTTACAATAGGAACACCATGTGCAAAACGGAATCTTGTGCAGGGCCTGCCAACAGTGGGTCAGTTCTTCGAGCTGGCCCAGCCCGTCCCTCCCGGGGATGAAGGAGTGGCTGCTGGATAATGGAGTGCCAGCCTCTGCCCCAGGCCCATGGCTGCTGTGCACGTGGTGATTGCAGGGACGGTGCTCCCGCACAGCAACAACACCAGGGTCCGGATGCTCACTCCAGCCTCCAGCTCAGGGTCGGGGAGCTGACAGAGGATGCCCAGGACTGCCCTGGGGAAGAAGGCACAGCTCTGCCTTCTTCCACTCCCACATGGTCCCCATGGATGCATCACACAGAGTCCTGGTCCATGCTGCAGCCCAGTGCCTCAATGTCATTGCTGATGTCAGAGATCATGCGGTCCCACTCATCTCCCTCCGAGGGCAAGGACTGGTCATCAGAGCTGCCCGCGGCCCTATTGCCATTGGTGGTGGAGCTGGAGGCAGTGCTGGCAGCCCGCCGGTACCTGCCGAAGCTGTCTGTGATGATGCCCCTGCCATCCTTCACCCCGATCGTCTCCAGGAAGTTCTCAAAGTGCTGGCTGTCCTTCTCAGGGATAAAGGGGCGCAGACCTAGCAGAGACATGACTGTCACCATCCCCTCCTGAGAGAGAAGCAGGTAGGCCCCTCCCAGCAGCTGCCGTCGGGGGTACCCTGGCCTGGAGGACTCTTTGCCCCACACCCTATCTGGGATACCTGCTGTGTAATTAGGGCTGCTGAAATCAACAAGCCAGCATGGTGGGCATCCAGAGGCCCTCAACTCTCCCAGCTCCAGGAAAGCCCACTACATGCAGATGCAAGAGGGCAGAGCTGGGGTAGGGTCAGTGAGATGCACACTAGACATGCTCCCGTCTGCTGGACAAAGGCTGGCACAGGAACCAAAAACCAAAGATGAAATGCCTGGCTGAGGGTCTGCCCTTGCTGGGAGCATGGAGGGCTAGCAGTGAGGTTGTGGGCCCTCTGCACAAAGCTTCTTCACAACTGGCACCCCAGACTTCAGTTCTGAAAGGCCCAATTTCACAGACAGGAGCTTATGGAGTCTTTGGATATGTCTCACATTCTTCAAAGCCCTTTAAGAAAGCAAGGGCAGTGACTCTACCTTTTCCGGCAAAGGGAGTGTAATTTGGGCAGGGTGGTAGGTGTCCTGGAGCAGCATTTGAGCCGAACTTGGCCTGAGCTCTACCTTGGTAAGTGGCCCTAGGGATGCTCAGCTTGAGAGTGGAAGCCCTCTAGAGAAGGCTGGTTGTGGGTACAGATGGCACCCTGGAGATCTCTGGCTATTGCTATTAGTCAGCCTACAGGAGCCTGCCCTGTCCTGCCACCCCCAAGTTGTGTCCAACTCAGGCATCCAAGCTCAATGCAGGTGCCCAGGGACTGACCGCATTCTGGACCTGATGCCTCTGCATCTACCACAGCAAACGGGTCTTGTCACCTGGAGAGGTGCCACCCACTCTACAACATAGTCCTCTCCTTCCCTCAGGAGCAGCCCTGGCCCTGTGCAGCTGGCACAGGCTCCCTGATAGTCCCTTCACTGCCAACTTCGGTTATTTACTGTCCTACTGCCTTGGGCCCCATCACCTCCTCAGAGCCTTTGTGCTCCCAGGGAAGTGAGTTGTATAGGTGTGGTGCTGCTTGCTGGTGCATCCCCAGTCACTGGAAAAAGCTATTTCAGCCACAGCCATATGGCTATCCCTCAGAACTGTTGGTACTCGCTTTGATGGCAAGTTCCTGGCTTAACTCTCCTGCTGTCTAACCCAGCTGTGGCATGCTTACCCAGCAGCAGGAACTTGCGGCTGTCCCCATAGAGCTGTCGCAGGTTGATGCAGAACTCGTGGATTGAGGCCCCATTGCGATACTCATGCAGCAATGTGGCAAACTGCTGAATCTCCTGGGATGACAGCTTGGTGCGCAGCTGTAAAAGAGCAGAGCCACTGGGGCCGGGGCCAGAGGCATAGGCAGCCCTGCGGGAGTCCTGGGCTAGAGGTCCCCATGCCAGCCACAGCCCATGGCCATTGGCATCAAGCACCCTAAGTGTGTCCAGGTTCATGGGACTTGATCTGGCACTAATGCCATCCCTCCTCCCACACTCCAACTGTTACAGCACCAGAGGGGACCACCTGAAAGGAGAAGAGGAGCCTTGTTTGCCAGGCCCCTGTGAAATGCCTGAGCCACTGGGACAGTGGCTTTTCCTCTAGGGCTGCAAGGCCAAGAAAGCAGAAAGGCATGGAGGCTCCCCAAGCCCCTACAACATGTAAGGGCACTTGCCCACACTCATAGCGTATAAGGAGATTATCCTCTAGAACACCATGTTCAGCCTCTGTGATGGAGTATCTCATAGTCAGCTACAGCATTTGGAAAATGCTGATCACTGTCAGCCAAGAAAAGGAGCCAGCCATCCCAACAGGAGCCACAGGGCATCACTGAGCTGACCACATTCAAGCCTGGGCCTGGCAACTGAGCCAGCAACGATGCCCTCTAGGGCACAGCACACTGAGGCAAGACAATGGGTTTTGAAGTTGAACAGAGAGAAGTAGCTGGTGTGTGCATGGCTATCCAGGCCCATATGGAGGGTTGTGCACTCGATCCCAGGCCTGAGGTGGGTTTGCAGTCTTGCCCTGAGGCCAAAGTGTTGTTCACAAGCTCAGCCTAGCTCACACACTCCAAAGGACAGAATGCACTGGGACAGTATTTGCAGAAAGGATGATGGAGACTCTGGCAATTCGTCCTGCTCACTGCCTCACCGGTCCGTGCTCAGACTTCCACAGGCAACGGTACTGGCCCCTGGGCTGGGCCAGGCCTATGTCTACGGCCCGACACTGAGCGCGGCGTACCGTCAGCATGTAGTCCTGCAGCAGCTCCGTGGCTGTGGCGCTCAGCTCACTCTCACTGGCTGTCTTGAGGTGGGGTGACGGCGGCATGCAGAAGGATGAGAGGCCACCCGCATCTGCAGAGTCAGGGAATGAGCTGCGAAGGACACAGACATGTGAGAGTAGAGCGGGGACCTGGTTCTTTACTCCACAAAAGCTCTGGACTCACTTCCTGAGTGGACCAGGGCAGGGAGGCAGGAGGAAGGCAGCAAGAAGAGGGGCTTGGATGGGGCAGCGACACAGGTTGCACATGCCGTGAGGAGGAGTCTACCTGGAAGATGGCAGAGGACCCAGCAGGGCTGGGCAGAGGACCGAGGCAATCTCGTTTGCCTTTCCTCAGTGTTGCCCTGCAGGTGTCAGGCAGGGGGAGGTGAGCGGGGGACACAGTGTGGGAGAGGGTAGGAGGTCTAGGGGCTACTCTAGGTACAGGTCTGACAAGCAGTCCACAAACTTAACTATTCTAAGTGCTATATACCTCATTGCTAACTATCACTACTGTCCTCTTCTAGGTACTGCTGTTGGGAAGCTACACACTGATGCCAGAACCTAGCCCACCCTCCAAAGCAATTTTGGAACTCTTTCTGGAACGACCACTGTGCATGGTGGCAGGGTGGCAAGTTCATGAACTTAAATGTACAGTTGTCTGGGGGGGGTTTTCAGCCAGTAAACAAACAACTGTATTCAAACACCCTCCCTACTCACCTGATTTGGCCCCCAATGACTTCTTTCTTTACCCGAAGAGAAAAGGAAATATTGAAGGAAGACATTTTGATAACATTCAGGCCATCAAGAGTAATACAGTGGCAGCTCTGATGGCCATTCCAGAGTTCCAAAATTACTTTGAAGGTGGACTAGGCACTGGTGTTGGTGCACAGCTTCTCAAGGGGAGTACCTGATGGTGACCACTGTGATATACTCAGCAATGAGGTGTGTAGCACTTTTTGTAGGATGAGTTTGCAAACTTCATTGGCAGTCCTTCTATGTCTGTGCCAGGGAGGGGTACCCAGGAGCAGAATTACTGAGGTTTCTGAGCCAGAGCATAGATGGAGGACCATGGATGGAGGGCTAACCGTTTACTGGGTGAGGACTGTGGGCTGGGAACGTGGGATCAAATGAGGGTATAGTGTGACTCGTCAGGTGACTGCTGGGGGCAGGAGTGGTAGCCTAGGTGGTGTCGGCAATGCAAAGGCTGACACCCGAGGTCGGGGTGGGAGTCTACTTACAAAGTGCTAGCCTCAGTCTCATAGGCTTCTTTGATGTCCACTTTGGTGGATGAATCATCTATGAGGAAAATGTGAACACCAAGAGTTACAGACTGTGGGGTCCGTCAGGATTACAGAAGCAACAACAGCTACAGCCTAGCACCATCTAGTCACCGAACTCCTGACCCAGTCCTGCTGGGAGCCGTGGGCGGCACCACTCAGAGCGTGTATGCACACACCTCACACATCATCCCCACGCGCTCTGACAAGATGGTGAGGCTGCTGGCCACGACGGCACAGACGCTTGAGGACAGTATCTCCTTTAACCCAGGCAGGCACCATCACGGTTCCCTCTTTTCTATGAGGAACTGAATATGAGAGACGTGAGGTAACCTAGCCCAGGTCAGTGCTGTGAGAGCAGAAGACACACGAAGAGCCTGCTTGTCGGACGCCCCAGCCTGGACAGAAAAGCTCTCTGGGGACTCCGACAAGGCTTCAGGCTTCCCCAGGCTCCCAGCACAGGCAAAAGATCTGGCTCAAGCAGTTACTCAGGAGGTGCTCAGCACACAACATCTTGCCTTTGTAACACTGTGAGTGCTAGTCAGAACCAGAGGAAAGGTCATTAAGTACAGAGATCAGGAGGGACAGAGCGTCAGACAGAGGCAGGTGAGTCATGGTTCAGGCTTTAAACGTCAGTAGAGGGAAGAGAATGAGGAGAAAAAAAGGATCATTTCCCTCTGTGGTAACAAAGGAAGTGTGGTTGGCAGAATAACCGCCCCACAAATGTCCACATCCTAATCCCCAAACCTGTAATTATCAGGTTGTGTGACAAAGGGGACTTAGATGCACATGAAATTATGGTTGTTCATCGGCTGATCCTCAAGCAGGGAGGTTATCCTGCTTTACACGTGTGGGCCCAAGGTCATCACCAAAAAAAAAATCCAAAGCAGTTGCTGTGGAGTTGACACTGATTCATGGTGGACTCACTGTGCAGAGTGAGGATTTTCAAGGCTGTGACCTTTTGGAAACAGATTGCCAGGTCTATCTTCAGAGGTGCCTCTGGATGGGTTCATGATGCTAACCTCTTGGTTAGCAGGTGAGCACTTAACCATTTGCACCATCCAGAAAATTCAAAACAAGGGTCCTTCAATGTGCAAGAGGGAGTATGAGAATAAGAGGGAGAGCTGTCTGTGGACGCAGGGGCAGAAATGCAATGGTGCAGGCTGTGACGGTGGGAAAGGCTCTGAGCCGGGGACACAACAGCCTGTAGGGAGCGGGAAGAACCAAGCAGCAGCTATCCTCTGAGCTCTCCAGAGAGAACACAGCCCCGCCAACACCTCGACTTTGGTCTTTGAGATGCATGCTGGAATTCTGGCTCCTAGAGCTCTGAGATGATAAGCATGTGCTGCTTCAGCTGCTAAGCTTTCGGGGACCTGTGACAGAAGCCATAGGAAACCAGACAATCAGCAGAGCCCAAAGCAGAAATCAGCGGATCTCTCTGTGAGGAAGGAACCCTGGGCTATGTGAGCACAAGTACATAATCTGTCACACAGAGGGCAGGCCAGCACAGAAGAAAGTCCACCCAAGAGTGTGCCCATACCATAAAAACTCCTGAACTCCACACTTGAGATCAGTGACCTTTTCAATAAAAGAATTTGTTGAGGCAAAAAAGACCCTTTTGGGAATTTGAAAGCACAAGGGCCAGACAAGTGTGGCTCTAGGTGAACAACCCACTACTTACCTACCAGGTGCATTGGTTTGCATGAGTCACTGACCTTTGGTGAGCCCTGATTTCCCCTGTTTAAAAATCACTGGGGTATAATACAATAAGGATTGTACAGTGGGCACAGTAAGTATGAGCTCTGCAGGCAGCAGCCTGGCACTGCTTCCTGCATCTTCTTTTCTGTACATCTGATTTTCCCAAGTCCTGAGTCCTCAATAAGCTATGCACATGAAAAATGGATATCCTTAACTCTCGGTATCCAAAAGATTTAGCTACAGAGTGTGTCCATAGGTGGAATATTTTGTCCAGAAAACTGACTTGCCTTTGCTGACTCAGGGGGCAGGTAGTCCATCCGGGGCCCTTTTGGTGGTCCTCTCAGTGCTTTCCTACCCACCACCCCATGCCTCCAGGCAGCCTGAACAGGCCACCTTGTCTGAATGCGTTCTTGAAACCAACCCTCAGAATGCAGGCAACCACAGTCTAGGGTGCCATGCAGGACAGCACTCAGAACTACTCTGTAGTTTGCCCATCACCAAATTCCCTCCCTTCTCTCTCTGTGCTCTGAGTTGAGTAAGCAACTTTAGTCACATGTGGTTTCAGAAAAAGTGTTCAAGGCCACCCAAGTTATCCCAGGGTGCTATCAAGCTGCTCAGTTCTTTCTGCTCAAAAGAACTTCCTAAGAAATTATCAAGTTTCTACTTTGCTCTGGACTGATATGGACAATGAAAACAGAAAGACAGGGCCACTCTGCTGAGACTCTCCAGCATGTAACAATACCTCACCCTACCACCATCTGCTCTAGCCACCTTTGCTCAGGTGGCTGTGGCCTCTGTGTGATGGGAGGGGAGAGGAGAGGCGCTCACCCAACATACCACTGTGCAAGGAAAGGTGGTGGGTAGGTGTTGAGGCTCCGTCAAATATCGCTCTGTCCAGAAAGTCGATGGTGGACTCCGTGTAAACAATCTGGAAGACCTGGCTGAGCAGTGAGCACAGTTCTTCTGCAGCTCCCTGGAGCATGGGTAGAGAAAGGGAGAATAGCAGCTTTGGGCCTCTCTGCTGCTCGCCATCTGTCTCCAGGAGAGCTGTGACCTCATCTCCTTGTGCATTTTCCCAGTGCCCCAAATGCCTTAGATGCTCAGGAACATTACCAAGTGAATAGATGGGTGATGAATGAGTGTGTGAATAAATTGCAAGTATCAGAGCCAAGAGTCCCTCTGCCTTATAATGGCAAGAGGCATCATAACAGACCCAGCTGACTACCCTGGGCTTAGGAAGACCAAGTGGTGGCCCAGCTGTGGCCTCACACTTGTGTGACAACGCATAGGTGGTGAGGGAGCTAGCCTGTCAGCACCTTTATCCTCACTCCTGTCTCTGACACACTCTTCCCATTCCCTGAACTGCCAACACTCTCGCCACAGCCCTACCCTATGTTTGTGAAAAGAGAAAAAGAAATAGCATCAGAACAGTGCATGCAGACAAGATCTTTGACATAAAAGTTTTGTTGTTTTACAGCAGGTTCTCAACCCAGGGCAATTCTGCCCCAGGGGATACGTGGCTATGTCTGGGGACAGTCTGGACTGTCACACTGAGGGCACTCCCAGTATTTCACAGGCAGAGGCCAGGGATGCTGGTAACACATCCAACAGTGCACAAAACAGTCCCACAACAAAGGACTTGTTGCTAGTTGATTCCAACTCCTTGGCAACCCCACGTGTTCAGAGCAGAATTTCCCCAGAGTTTTCAAGGGTGTGACCTTGACCTTTCCGTAGCACATCACCAGGCCTCAACAAAGGACTATGTGGTTGGAAGTGTCAAAAGTGGCAAGGGTGAGGGCCCTGCTCTAGGACAACATTCCATGTGGGGTGTTCATGGTATCTCACTTTATAGCAGTAAGTGACCCAATCTAGGTTACACAGCTGCTGGGCAACTAGAGAGTGCCCAAACCCAACCCCTATTCCCAGCCCTTAGCAGGTAACGTGTGAGGTCCTGGAGCAAGGGTGGGGATAATGAGGAACTGGGAAAAGCTAACAGGCGGGCAGAGCCTGGCCTCAGTGGCCAGTGGCAGGGGCAGTACGAACTCACTTTGCTCTCTGCAGCCAGGACGACCAAGCAGCACGCTTCAACAGGCACCACGCCACTGCCTGACAGGGAGCCGGACGCCAGGCCACGGGAGCTCTCTGCACACAGGCTCTGGCTGGGGGAGATGCTGGGGTCCTGGGCTGGGAACACACACAACCTTAAGTTAAGGCACTGAAGGGTACACTGCATGTATGGCCATGTCAGACAAAAGGGTGACATGCAGCAGGGAGGCGCGGGTCAGTCACAGTCCATGTGAGGCCACAACCTACGTCCTGAGTTGATGCTCCACAGACAAGGCCAACAGTGGGCCAGGCAGCTCTGACTGCCCCCTCGGTCAGCACACGGCCATGCCTGCACAGCGCAGACATGCACGGATGCCAGCTCTGACCGGCTGGTCTGTGGGAGAGCCTTACCATCTTTACACAAAGGTTCATCTTCATTCTCCCAATCCGAAGGTCTCTCCACAGATTGGGCCTGTGCCTCACAGATTACCGACAAGTTGAACTACTTAAGTTTCTCCCTATGGAGCTCACTGTCTCCCTTTTAAACAATCTGTTTTCCATTTTCCTTAGCAATTCATTTTATTAGCTAACATTGAAAAAGACTCATTTAGTAAAGAAACACGGAGGTGGGCCCATCCAACTTCCCTCCCACCAAGCTAAAATGCCTGCAGAAAACCTCAACTAGAAGCCAGTTTTTTGGTCATCTTTGTCCCTGAGGATGCCCAGACTCAGAGCCGCTGTAAGGACTATCCTGCAGTGTCAGGGGGAATGTTAAACAGCAAGCATTCTAAATCCAGACAGACTCGGTCCTAAATCGTTTAGTCACTCTCTGACCTTTGTCCAAGTTACTTCATCTGATCTCAGTTACTACATCTACAGAGTGGGAGTGTAACAGAATCTGTCTTACAGGTTTATTAATGAAAATTAAAAGAGATGATTTATGTAAAATATTTTGTATTAGTTCGAGCAATACATTATTGCCACTTTTGTAGGCTACAATGGTTAAATATGGGCAGTTTCATATGGTTCAACCTAAATTTATTGCCTGACACTAAACAGCAGGTGCTCACTCCATACCATAAAGGAAAACAAAATGAGCAAAGTACAAAGGAGCCTGCATTCAGCTCTGCCAGATCACAGGACAGGTGTGTGTGTGTTTGTGAGTGCATGTGTGCATGCAAGACAGTATGTATGTGAATATGCAAAAGTGTGTCAGAGAATGTGTGTGTTGCAGTTAGCACATAAGCATGTGAGTGAGTATGTGTATGTGAGCACATGTGCATGTGTGAGCAAGTGTGTGTGTGAGGAGGTCAACACCGCTATCACACAACACTCAGTAACCTCTGTGGCTTGTGAAGCAGTGACTCCATTAGATTCCTAGGTTGGCCATATTCTGTGTACTGCTCTCTAGAGTTCTCCTACACTGCAGACTTTACAGTTCAAATAGCAATAACGAGCAGGCCTGCCAGGGACTTGGCTTTTTAAGCCAATGAACTATGAAACTCCAGTGAAAAAGCAATTCTCCCTTTGCACTCAGAAAGGCCAAGCCCACCATTCTAACCAATGCTGACACCCTCCCATCAGCCCTTTTGAAATGAGTGGCTTCAGGCTAAGCTCAGGGTGATATCACTGCTGCGACACCACTCTCAAAACTCACACCCAGGAGGGACAGGGCATTGGTTTAACGTTGATCTTTCTCTTCTGTTTGTCATGAGTTACCACAATGGTCCAAAGCCCACAGTGCCCAAGAGGAAGTTCTTCCATGGAGCTCATCTGCTGTCTCTTTAAAAACCTGTTAACCATTTTCCTTAGGAACATCAACAGATGCAAAGATGGAGAGCAAAACAATGTTCTTACACAGCAGAGGGGCCCCATTCTACCGGATGTTCAGTCGCTTGACAGGCTATTTGTTCTGATTCTACTACAACAGAAGTTTCAGGCAAGGCAAGTCAAGCAGACCAAGAACGCCCTGAGGGGCTGTGTCTCCCTGTTTTTCAGAGCTGAGGCAAGACATTCCCCTTTGCCTGGGTGCTAGGTGCTGCAGGATGATAGTGTACCTTCAACAGGGCTGGAGGCAGAGGGACAGGAAACTGAACTGACCTGCTGATAACCACTCCTCAACATTCTATTTCTGCCTGATGCCCCACAAGGCGATGAGTGAGTGGATTTGGCTCAGCTCTTTTACTTAGTAACTTCCTGGGCCAAGGCCTCCTATGGCCAGTGTCTGTACAGGGATGGCCTCGTCAATCTCATCCATTAAGCAAGGGTAATCCCCTTCTAAATGCCAAGGACCCAACCTGGTGCCATAAAAGCTGTCTCCAAGAAAGGGCCACATAATCCAGAGACTACATCAGCATGAGACCAGAACTAGATAGTTCCCAGCTTTCACTAATGACTGCCCTGACAGGAAATACAACAAAGAGTCCCTGACAAGAGAAAAATGGGTGTGCACAACTCGAATTCTATTAAAAAGATCAGATTAAATTTCCAACAGACTGGAGGGTCCCCAGAAGACATGGCCCCAGACTCTCTGTTAGCCGAGAACTGAAACCATTCCCAAAGCCAACTCTTAAGACAAAGATTGGACTGCATTATAAGTTATAAAATGATACTGGCAAAGAGAGTGTTTCTTGGCTTATGTAGTTACATAAGGATAACCGGGCAGCTCCTGTCAAGTAGTGAATTGAGAGGGCAGAGGGGGACAGGAGCTGGTTGAAAAGACACAGGAAATACAGGGTGGAAACAAGGTATCGGCTGTCATAGATGGGAAGAGCAGCTAGTGATGTGTACATGTGCACGACAAACTGACTTGGATTGTAAACTTTCCCCAACGGCACAACAAAATATTAAAAAACAAAAAAGTGACTGTCTCCATAGCTTTATTACATCTGTGGGTTTAGTCCCAGGACAAAGCCATGGACGGCTTCTGCCTCTTCAGCCCACCCTCCAGTTCTGTACCTGTCTTCAGGACCACAAGGTGTGCCGCATCATCCCGGACATAGGAGACAGCGGCAATGTCATGGATGGGGACCCTGAGGATGATGTCTTCCCCGTCTCTCCATGCCAGCTTGACATTGTAGGCAGAGAGGCTGATCACAGCATCGTGCTCCTGGGTCAGGTGTCCAGGGAGCTGGTGAGCCCTCTGGAAAAATTCAGAGATCATTAGAACTCTAGGGCCTGATTGTGGTTGTGGGTCAGGGCTCCTCTCCTGGGAACATCCCCCTCCCCGCCTTCCTGTAATCTTCCTGGGTATAAGTAACAGAACCATTGCTTACATAAAATAATAAAGTAAAGCTGTTCCCATCAATAGTCACACTGCTTCAGGAAGGCTGCAGTATTCTAAGTATTTGGAGGATTCTTATAGAACCTCCTTTAGATTCAGTTCTCTAGCATGTTGTTTGTATATTTTAAAAACTGAAGTTCTGGAAACAGTTCTAATCACGTGGAACAAGTCTAGTGGATAAAGTAAATGTTCAGACTGAGGAACGCTATGCCAGGAGCAAAGTGCAGTATGCCCTAATGAAAATGGACTGTCTACCCCCATATGAAGGCCAAGGGTAAGAGCAGAGCATGGAGTTAAGAGGATATGATTACCTTTGCATTGTCTATAAAATGCAGAATTTCAGTCCTACTGGAAGGATTCAGGTATCCCGGTATGGAGGTTAACTGACCTAAATACTGAAAAAGATTGGAGAAAAGAGAGCCATGAGAGATGGAAGACCTGTCCACCCTATTCCTGACATCTGAACCAGCACAGAGCACATGTCTCCAAGCATTCCTGGCAGCAGGTCTGAGGATTCCATGCTGTTCTGCAGCAGAATCCCTATCTAGAAAGTGTTTGTACTATCACAGAAATTTCCATGGGTGGCACCTCCTCCCCATTTCCTACAACACTACATTCTATTATGTTATCAAAAGTGCTGTGAAAGCCATGTCAAGACTTTTATTTTTGGTAGAACCTGGACATCTAGAAGAACACAAAAGAATGGTTCTTGTTTCCATTCACTGTAGACAGATCTAAGAACAATGGCACAGCCCTACTAAAAATGAATAGAAAGATCACTATGGTCAACTTAGCTAAGAAATTAGCACACACAGAGAATTATTCTATCCTACACACATAGAAAACAAGGTTCTTTTCCAACACGTGGCTATCAAACAACCGGCCTAATGTATCTCAAAGACAAAGGACTCCGAGTGAGAAGCTTCATGGGTAGCGACCGCATGGTGTCTGCGGGGTGTACATCTGTATCTCTACTACCTAACAACGCAGTTTTTGAATGAGTGTTTTGTTTTTAGTGCACTACTGTTTTCTTCCCAAGAACAGATGTCTTCTACCAATGACTAGTCTTTCATTAAATCACATATTTAAGTTAACTCTTGTTTTGTTGTCGTTAGATGCCGTCAGATCGGTTCCAGCTCACAGTGCTGTATGTACTAGAGAATGAAACACCGCCTAGTGCTGTCATCCTCACAAGTGCTGTTACGCTTGAGCCCACTGCTGCAGCCACTGTCCATCTACCTCGTCGTCTTCTTTTTTACTGACCCTCTACTTTAGCAAACTTGATGTCCCTCTCCAGGACTGATCCCTCTCAGTAACAGTACAAAGTAAGAGACCCAAAGTCTTGCTACAGTTGCTTCTAAGGAGCATTCTGGCTGTACTTCTTCAAAGACAGCCTTGTTTTCTTCTGGCAGTCCATGATACATTCAATATTTTTTACCAACATTGTAATCAAAGGCATATCTTTTTTCTTTGGTCTTCCTTATTCACTGTCTAGCTTTGCATGCACATGAGACTACAGACAATGTGTCTTGGGTCAGGTACACCGCAGTCCTCAAATTGACATTTTGGATTTTTACCACTTTAAAGAGTTCTTTTGTAGTAGATATGCCCAATGCAATAAATTGCTTGATTTCTTGACTGCTAGAGGGGATAGGAATGGATTGTGAAACCAAAATGAAATCCTCAAAAACTTCAATATTTTCTTCAATTATCATGATGCTGCTTATTGGTCCCATGATGAGGAATTTTCTCTTCTTTATGTTGACATGTAATCCTGACTGAAAGCTTTTTTTTTTAAAATCTCTATCAGTGTCTGTTATGCATTGAACTGCATCCCCCCAAAAAACATGTGTAGTAATTTGGCTGGGCCAGGATTCCCTATATTCTGTGACTGCCCTCCATTTGTGATTTTTCTGATGTTATAAATCCTAATCTGTCTGTGGTTAACAGCGTGGATCATGTTAGAGAGGTTTAGGGTGTGACTGTAAATCCCTTCCTAAAGTCACCTCCCCACTCCAAAGTAAAGGGAGTTCTCCTGGAGTGTGGCATGCACCACCCTTTATCCTTTTATCTTACAAGAGATAAGAGGAAGGGAAGGAAGCAGAAAACTGGGAATTCATAACATCAAGAAAACAGCACTGGAATAAAGCAAGTCCTTCAGAACTGAGGTTCCTGTACCAAGATACTCCCCTACCAAAGACTGAGACAAGACAAGGCTTTCTTCCAGAGCTGACAGAGAGGGAAAGCCTTCCCCTGGAGCAGACATCCTGAATTCAGACTTGTAGTCTACTGGACTCTACAAGAATACACTTTCCTTTGTTAAAGCCATACACTTTGTGTTATTTCTGTTACAGCAGCACTAGCTGACTAAAACAGTATCTGAAGACCTCTTCATTTGCATCAAGTAAGGTCGTGTCATCTGTATATTACAGGTTGTTAATGAGTCTTTGTCCAGTGTTGAGGCCCAATTGTCAGATAGTCCAGCTTCTGGTGTTATTTGCTTAGCATACAAATTAAAAACAAATGGTGAAAGGATACAACTGACTCATGCCTTTCCTGATTTTAAACCACAAAGTATCCTCTTGCTCTGTTCAAATGACTGCCTTGTGGTCTATGTTCAGGTTTTGTGTGAACACAATTAATTGTTCTAGAATTTCCTTCCTTCGCAATGCTATTCATAGTTTGCTATGATCCACAGAATTAAATGCATTTGCACAGCCAACAAAACACAAAGAAACATCTTCGCTTTCAGCCAGGATTCTTCTGGACATCAGCAATGATATCCCTTATCCTGTGTCTTCATCTGAATCGACTTGAGTTTCTGGTAGTTCCCCCGAGAATGTACTGCTGCAACTGTCTTTGAATTATCTTCAGCAAAACTCTGTATGCATGTGATGCCCAGAGGCAGTTGCCAGCAGGTTTGCACATTTCACTATGAATGCTTTGTCTTCTCAAGTCACCTTCTGAATCTTTTGTTCAGCTATTTCTGTTCATTTCTTCCATCTGCTTTAGCTACTTTACATATAAGAGTAAGTTTCAGAGTCTCTTTTGACATGTATTTTGGCCGTTTCTTTCCTTCGTATGTCTTCAATGACCTTTTTTTCTTCATATATGATGTCCTGATGTCACCCCATAACTCATTTGGTCTTCAGTCACTTGTCTTCAATATGTCAAATCTACTCTTGAGATGGTCTCTCAATTCAGATGGACGCCCTCAGTGTTGTACTTCAGATCTTGTGGACTTAAATTGTCTTCAGCTTCAACTTTAACTTGCATTGAGCAATTTAGGGTCTGTTCCACAGATCATGTTATCTATTAAAACAGGAAAAGGTCATATTCCCATTTAGGAAGTGTACACAATTCCATCTCTAGACTGACTTTATCTAGGAATTTTTGGCAAAGTAGAACAGTGAGAAACATCCCTTGCAGCCAAAACTTACACACTTCTGAGAGAGAAAACTTTGGCAGTTATAATCGTAAAACACTATATAAGAGGTATCTTGATCTCAGAGATGATAAAATGTGAGAAGTACCTTTGTGACACAGCAGTATGTACTTAATGGAATTATTTAATTAACCATCATAGAACTTTATAATCTCAAAAGACTTGATGAAAATTAAAAGTCTACATCATGGTCACATCTTCTCTGACACATAGTCAGGCTTCAGAACTGCCCCTCACACTGTAATCAAACAATGACTGCAGTTTGAGGTCCAATCTGAAAATTCTAAACCATGACTGGAGAAGGGAGAAGAAAGTCTAAATTCCTGTTCATTGCAGAAATCTCACCACATTCCTCTTTGTTCAAATATTTCCAGAGATAGGAAAATACATCATTTTCTGAGGTAGTCCTTTCTAATGCAAAAGAGCTGTTACTGCTAGAAAATTCTAAGCTGTGGAACTCTTATTAAGTCTTTCTGAATTGATCTTATTTTTTCATCTCTACCTTTTTAGTTCTCTTTTCTGATTGATATACTTGACTTTGCCTTTACTATCCTATCGAATTTTTAATTTTGGCTCTCATAGTTTTAATTTCCAAAGGTTATTTCTTTTTTTTCAGGTTTTCTTAACTTTGTTTGAAGCAACTTGTTCTTGTTTCATAGGTACACTATTTTATGTTATTTTTCTGAGGATTTTACATATATATTTGAGGTGCAATTTAGATACAGCAAAACGTATGTCATCTAAATGTATCATTTGATCAGTTTTGATAAATACAGATAACCAAGTAATCAATATCCCTATCAAGATACTGAGATTGTCATCATCTCTTAGAGTTCCTGCCAGCCCCTTTCTCAGTTAAGCCTCAGTGTTAATACTCACAGATTGCCATTATTCTGAGTTCTATAACCATATTTTAGTTTCTCCTGTTAAAGAGCTAAACATAAATCTAGTGCTGCTTTAACAGAAATATCACAAGTGGACAGCTTTAAAAATAAAAATTTTATTTTGTCACAGTCTCTCAGGCTAAAAAGCCCAAGTTCAGGGTGTCAGCTCCAGGGGAAGGCTTTCTCTTTTGGCTCTGGAGGAAGGTCTCTGTTATCAGTCTTCCCCTAGACTGGAAGCTTACGAGGCACAGGGACCCCAGGTCCTTTCAAAAGGGCATGCTCTGCTCCCAGCACTTCTTTCTCGATGGTATAATGTGCCCCACTCTCTGCTTGCTTCTCTTTCCTTTTTGTCTGAAGAGGCTGCCGCAAGAGACAGTAAAATATCACACATTGAGTCAACGCAACTACCACCCATCCTCCCTAATTACCATCATAGAGCAGGGTTTACATCATAAAAGAACATCAGACACTGATATGAATCACAGCGTGGCCAAATCACCATACACATTTCCACACACAGTTTTGGGGAAACACAATTCAATCCATGAAAATGCTCAAACATCTAAAGATAAACTATGAGCTATACAAGCTTTAGATGAAAACACAGATGAATCCTTCTTTAACCTGGGTGTAGAAGGAGACGGCTTTGTTAGAACAACTAAGAATCCAAAGTAAATGAAAGACCGATAAATTTCATTAAATGAGAAAAGTTTGCATGGCAAGAAATATTAAGCAAAATCAAAAGACAAATAATACACTGGGAGAAAACATTTGAAACGTATCACAGATGGAGGAAACTCTGGTGGCTCATTGGGTAAATGCTACGGCTGCTAACCAAAAGGTTGTCGGTTCAAGTCCGCCAAGTGCTCCTCGGAAACTCTATGGAGCAGTTCTACTCTGTCCTACAGCGTCACTATGAGTCAGCATTGACTCGACGACAGTGGGTTTTTTTTTTTTTTTTTTTTACTCACAGATGGAAGGCTAATGTACCTAATAATCACAAAACTTTTAAAAACTAAGGTGTTGATTCTGACTCATCGTGACCCTTAGTGTTACAGAGTAAAATTACTTCACAGGGTTTCCTTGGCTGTAAGCTTTAGAGACACAAACCACCAGGCATTACTTTCACGGGTGGCTTGAAACTGCAAGTCTTTCAATTAGAAGTCAACCACCCACTCTTTGTGCCACCCAGGGATCAGAATGTACTCAGCCAGTCAAAGTCTTCCATGCTATGCCACCAGGGCTCTGAAAATAAAATCACAGGGTCCTTAATGTGGAAGAGGGAGAAAGTATCAGTTCCAGATTCATGGAATGTGGAAAGACTTGATCAGTAACTGCTAGCTTTGAAGACAGCAGGGGGTCATGAGAAGAAAGGCTCGCAGCTTCTACAACTGTAAAAGACAAGAAAATAGGTTCTCCCTTAGAGTCTCCAGAAAGGAATGCAGGCCTTCTGACACTTGATCTTAGCACAGTGAGAATCATTTCAAACTTCTGACCTCTACAAGTATAAGATAATGAGTTTCTATTGTTTTAGTTGCTAAGATTGTGATCATTTTTCACACAAACAATAAACAACTAATATTGACAGGATAGAGAGCAGAAAGAAAATCAGGGAATAAAAAAATAATGAACCAGAAGACACACGGTCTGACAATAAAGTCCATGAACTTAATTGTTCCAAGTGCTACTCACTTCACTGCTGAATATCACTATGATCGCCTTTGAAGTACTGCCCTTAGGAAGCTCTGCACTGAAGCCAGGGCCTAGTCCACCCTTCAAAGCATTTTGGAACTTTTTCTGGAATGGCCATTGCGCACAGTGGCAAGTTCATGGACTTAACTATATAGTTGTCTGTGAAGGAGTTTTTAGCCAATAAACAAATAACTGTACTGGAATTCCCTACCTACTCCCCTGATCTGGCCCCCAGTGACTTTTTCCTTTACCCAAAGAGAAAGGAAATACTGAAAGGAAGACATTTTGATGACCTTCAGGACATCAAGGATAATGCGATGACAGCTGTGATGGCCATTCCAAAAAAAGAATTCCAAAGTTGTTTTGAAGGGTGGACTAGCTGCTGGCATTGGTGCATAGCTTCCCAAGAGGAGTACTTCAAAGGTGACTGGACTGATATTCAACAATGGGGATGATTTCGTGAACCTTACTGGCAGTTCTTGTAGCTACAGAAAAAAAGAACAAAAACTCAATGATCTTTGGTACAGTGTCAAGTGGTTTATGGAGAGTCTCCAATGCAGAAGTGGGAGACAATGGGCAGAAAAAACATCTGAAGAAATAACACACACACATAAAAATAACCAGTTTCTGACTTTAAACCACACAGTATTCCCTTGCTCTGTTTGAACAACTTCCTCTTCGTCTATGTACAGGTTCTACATGACCACAATTAAATGTTCTGGCATTCCTATACTTCACAATATTATTCATTTATAATTCGTTATGATCTACACAATCAAATGCCTTTGCATAGCCAATAAAACACAAGTAAACATCTTCCTGGTGCTCTCTGGTTTCAACCAAGATCCCTACCTGACATCAGCAATAACCCTATTTCCACATCCTCTTCTGAACCCGGATTTTAATATCTGGCAGTTCATTATCAATACACTGCTGCAACCGTTTTTTAATTATCTTCAGCAAAATTTTATTTTCATGCATGATTAAAGATCTTACTTGATAATTTCTACATTCTGATGGATCACTTCTGGAATGAGCATGTGTATGGATCTCTTCTGGTCAGGTGATCAAATTTCTTGCCATAGATGAATGAGCACTTCAAACATTGCACCTGTTGGTTAAAGCATTTCAACTGTATTCTGTCAACTCCCAAAGCCTTGTTTTTTGCCAGTGCCATCAATCTAATGTAGCTTGGGCCTTTTCCTTTAGTGTTATCAGTGTTTGATCATATTCTGCTTCCTGAAATGGTTAAACATTGGTCAATTCTTTTCGGAACAGTGACTCTTTGTGTGTTTTTTTCATGTTCTTTTGATGCTTCCTGCATCATTTCATTTTTTGCCTGTAAAACCAAATACCAAATCCATTGCCATTAAGTTGATTACTACTCATAATGAACCTATGTGACAGAATAAACCTGTCTCACAGGGTTTCAAAGGCTGTAAATCTTCACAGAAACAGACTGCCGTATTTTCCCCACAGGACAAACCACCAGCCTTTCTGCTTGCAGTTGAATTCTTTGATATCACAGTTCGAAGCTTGAATTGTACCTTCAGTTCTTTCAGCATGAGATATGCCAAGCATGTTCTTTGTTTTTGGTTTTCTAACTTCAGGTCTTTGCATACTTGTTTTCCTGAGCTACACCTTGGAAATCTGTTCAGCTCTTTTGCTTCATCTTCCATTAATTTTAGCTACTCTACATTCTAGAGCAAGTTTCAGAGTCTCTTCTGACATTCATTTTGGTCTTTCCTATTTTTTTAATGACCTTTTGCTTTCTTCATCTATGATGTCCTTGACGTCCTACCTCATTTTTTCTGGTCATTAATGTTCAATTCCTCATATCTACTCTTAAGATGGTCTCCAAATTCTGGTACGAGGTTATACTTTGGCTCTTGTGGAGTTGTTTTAGCTCTTTTCAGCTTCAACTTGAATTTGTATTAAGTAATTGATAGTCTGTTCTGCAGTCAGCCCCGGCCTTATTTTGACAGATGACACTGAACTTCGTTGTTGTTTCTTCCCACAGACAGAGGAGATTTGATGCCTGTGCATCCCACACAGCAATGTCCACGTATACAGTTGTTGTTTATACTGTCAAAAAAGGTGGTTCCAATAAATACATTGTCGGTCTTACAAAATCCTATCAGGCAATCTACAGCAATGTCTCTAGCATAGAGGTCATATTTTTCCAACTACTGATCATTCTTTGTTCTCAATTTTCACATTCCAGTCACCAGTAATTATTAATGCACCCTGACTGCATATTTGATCAATTTCAGGTTGCAGAAGCTGGTACAAAATCTTCATTGTCTTCATCTTTGGCACGAATGGTTCATGTGTAAATTTGAAGAACAGTCATATTAACCATTTTCCCTTGTAAGGCATGTGGATATTATCGTATCACCAATGATGTTACGCTTCAAGGTAAATCTGGAAATGAAAATGTTCTTTTGGATGAATGTGACATCATTCCTCTTCAATTTATCATTCCCAGCACAGTAGGCCATTTGATTGTCCAACTCAAAATGATCAATGCCAGTCCAATTCAGCTCACTACTGCCTAAGATAGCAATCTTCAAGCATTCATTTTGTTTTTTTGGTGGATTAGAATCACCAAACCTTCTGTTTGCAGTTAAACCCTTCCATATTACAGTACCAAGCTTGCATTTTACCTTCAGTTCTTTCAGCATGAGATATGCCAAGCATGTTTTTCCTTTTTGATTTTCTTTAGTTCACTTCCAATTTTCCTTGATTCATTCTTCGTACGCTACATACTTTGGTCACTAATGGATGTTTGCAATTGTTTCTTCATATTGGGTATAAACATAAAAGGCTAATATTCTTTATTTTCTTAAATTCTTGAAAAGTCAATTATTTTATTATTCAGCAATCCCGCTCCTAGAAATACACCCTGTAGAAACAGGAGCTGCCACACAAAACAGACATGTGCATTCACATGTTCACTGCAGCACTATTCACAAGAGCAAAATATGGAAACAAATTAAATGCCCATCAACAGATGAATAGATACACAAGTTATGATACATATACACAATGGAATACCATACAACCATAAAGAACAATGATGAACCTCCAAAACATCTCACAGCATGGATGAACCTGGAGGGCATTATGCTGAGTGAAATCAGTACATCACACAAGGACAAATATTGTATGGGACCACCAGTATAAGAATTTAAGAAAAGATTTACACAGAGAAAAAAGCATTCTTTGATGTTTATGATGGTTGGGGGAAGCGGCAATCACTATCTAGATAGTAAAGAAGTGCCAATTTTGTTGAAGGCAAGGACAAAACACAATACAGGGGAAGTTGTCACAACTGAACCAAAGCAAAAGCACGGGGTTTTTCTAGACACATCAAAACACGTTGATAGACCATGTGGCTGAGGCTGGAGCCTGCGGACTACAGTCTCAGGGGACAATTAGGTCAACTAGTATAACACAGTTTGTAAAGAAAATGTTGTATATCCCACTTTGGTGATTAGTGTCTGGGGCACTAAAAGCCTGCAAAGGCCACCTAAGATACATCTATTAGTCCCATCCCATGTGGAGCAAAAGACAATGAAGAAAACCCCAAATAAGAAAAATACTACTCTAAAAGACTAAAGGATCACATGAGCCAGAAACTCCATCAGCCTGAGACAAGAATTAGGTGACTCCTGATTGCCACCAATGACTGCCCTGGCGGGGATCAAAATTGAGAGCCCTGAAGAGAATACGAGAAAAATGCAGAACAGAATGCAAACGTACATAAAGCAATCAGTCTTACTGGTCTGAGAGAGACTCAAGAAACTCTCGAAACTATGGCCCCCGATGTTCTGTTAACCTAAAACTGACAGGCCTAATGAAAGAAAGAATAATACACATCAGGAACAGACTTCTTAGTCAAAACAAATGTATGAGACCAAAGAAGTAGCTCCAGTGCAAAAGCAGGATGAGAAGGCAAGAAGGGACAGAAATTAGCCAAGCGGACACAGGAAACCTGGGGTGGAAAGGGGAAATGCCACATTGGTGGGATTGCAACCCGTGTCCCAAAACAGTACGTGTATAAATTTTTAGATGAAAAATTAACTTGAGTGATAAACTTTCACCTAAAGAACAATTTTTAAAAAGTCAATTATTTTTAATGCAAAAACAGTGTTTCATGAGGTTATAATATGATGTATATGGTAAAGTTTATGACAGTATAATGCAGGAGCAAATATAACAACAGCAGAAGGGGAAGGAGAAGTGTAAGTGGCATTAAATGCTCTAAGGGTCTTACATTATAAATACACTAGCAAGACAGACGGCAATAAATTAAGGATGAAGATTGCAATTCTGGCGTAATGGAAAATAACACAAAAAAGTATAGCTAAAAGCCAATAAAAAACCAAAAAACCAAAAAACACTGCCATTGATTCCAACTCACAGCAACCCTGTAGAAGCCAACAGAGGATATAAATGGAATACAGATATTATAACGATTAAAACACGCAATCCTAAAAATAAGAAAGGAGAAACAAAAACCAAAGGTGAAAAACAGGAAATAAAAGCAACACAAAACATGCAAACTCATTCACCTCAATAATTACATTAAATGTAAAGGAGTATGTGCGTCGATTAGTCAGGCTGAATTAAAAAGATATAACCATATGAAGGATACAATTTGTTTAGGTTTTAAAACTGTGTACAAATTACAAACTTTCAGAGAGGTTGCAAGAACAGTGGAGAGAATACACATATATGCTTTATTCACATTCACCTAGTAACATTTTATCCTACTTACACCTTCTAAATGAAGAAATGAATGAATGAAGTATGGCTGTGGGGACCACTGCCTTGGGGAACACCTAGCTCAACTGACATAACATAGTTTATAAAAAAATCGTTCTACATTTTACTTTGGTGAGTAGCCTCTAGGGTCTTAAAGGTTTATGAGTGGCCATCTAGGATACTCCACTGGTCTAATCCAGTCAGGAGAACGAAGAAAACCAAAGACGCAAGGGAAAGATTAGTCCAAAGGCATAAAGGACCACAGCTTCCATCAGACTGAGCTTAGCACAACTAGATGGTGCCTACTACCAAACGCTCTGACAGAGATCACAGTACAGGTTCCTGGACGGACCTGGAGAAAAATGCAGAACAAAATTCTAACTCACAAAAAAAGAGCAGACTTACTGGCCTTACAGGAACTGAATAGACCCTAAGCGTACTGCCCCTGGACACCCTTTGAGCTCAGTAATAAAGTGACTCCTTCGGTTCACCCTTAAGCCATAAAACAAAATGAGACAAAAGAACATGCCACTCCAGAGGCAAGGTCTACAAGGCCGGAGGGGACAGGAAATCTGGTAAGAAGACACCCAGTACTGGTAAGGGAAGAGTGTTGACATACCGTAAGGCTGCCACCAATGCCACACAACAGTGTGTACACAGTTTAGTAAGAAGCCAGCTGGTTCTGTAAACTTCCGTCTCAAGCACAATCGGAAAAAAAAAAGGAAATCAAACAACATATTGCACTGAGTAAAGCTGCTGTAAAAGACTTCTTAAAGTACTGAAAAGCAAAGATAACACACTGAGAACTAAGACGAGTCTGACCCAAACCACGGTATTTTCAGCTGCATGTGAAAGCTGGGCAACGAATGCGGAAGGCCCAAGAACTGACACGTCTGGGGTGTTAGTGAAGATGACTGCATGTACCACGGAGTGCCCAAAAATGAAAAAGCTGTCTTGCAAGAAGAAAAACCAGAATGTTCCTTGAAGGAGAGTATGGCAAGACTTCATCTCATGTACTCTGGACATGTTACCAGGAGGGACCAGTCCTAGAAGAAGAACATGCTTGGTAAATGAGAGGGTCAGTGAAAAAGAGGAAGACCCTTAATGAAGACGGATTGACCACAGCAGCTGCGACAATGAGCTCCAGCACAGCAACTGTGAGGGCTGCAATGGACAGCGCTCTGTGCTGCACACAGGGCTGCTGTGAATCACAGCTAACCGGGCAGCACCTAACAACATCACGTATCTATCTGTAACTTCAGATTTTGGTATCTTAGATATTTGAGCCAGGATGTTACTTTTATATCAATCTCTTCAAAGTATATTTCTCTAAAGAGCAATCTCACCAGTTTTCCAAAGAAAAATTCTGTAATCAAAAAGTTTCAGAAATAAAGCACATTCTACTGTTTAAAAAAATTTTTTTTTTCAACTATTTGAGAGCAGTTACATATATGACAGCCCTTTACCCCTAAATTCTTCAATATGTATTTCTTAAGATCAGGGACTTTCTTTTCTACGGTGGTATAATATAACTACTACACACACTGATATACTCTTTTGATCTAATCATATTTGTATTCCAATTATGTCCACAAATCCAATCCAACTGTCTTTTTTTTTCTTTTTCCTCCCAGTTCAGCATCCAGTCTAGGTCAGCTATTGCACTTGGCTGTCACATTTCCTTAGTCTTCTTTAACCTGAGCCATTTGCATGGCCTTTCTCTTTGACATCTCTTGTCACAGACAAATTTGAAAAGTACCCATCCTTTTTTTAGAAAATAAAGCACTCTTCATTTTTGGTTTGTCTGGCGTTTCCTCTGATTATGTGTCCTGTGACCAATTACTGCCTATATCCACACGCTCCTCATAAGGACGTTGATTCTGACCATTCTTTACGATATTACGTGATGTTTTTCACCACATCATTATTATTTTTTCCTTGTAATTAATAACAATCAGCGGGGCTGTGTTGTAAAACCATCAAATATCTTGTTCTCCATCAGAACTTCTGGAATTGGTCAGTGTTCCGCCATCTGAAGAGTCGGCATACGATCAGAAACCAAAGGTACTGAAGGAAGAACTCAAAGCTTTGTTCAAGGCACTGGCAAAAAATAAGGCTCAAGGAATTGACAGAGTACCAACTGAGATGTTTCAACACACAGATGAAGCACTGGAAGAGCTCACTCATCTATGCCAAGAAATTTGGAAGGCAGCTACCTGACCAACCGACTGGAAGAGATCCATATTTATGCTCATTCTCAAGAAAGCTAATCCAACCAAATGTGGAAATTACCAAACAATATCACTAATACTACATACAAGTAAAATTTTGCCCGAGATCATTCTACAGCAACTGCAATAGGGTACTGACAGAAGTTCAAGCCAGATTCAGAAGAGGACGTACAACCAGGGATATGATTGCTGCTGTCAGATGGATCTTGGCTGAAAGCAGAGAGTACCAGAAAGATGTTAACCTGTGTTTCACTGACTGTGCAGAGGCATTTGACCACGTGGATCATAACAAATTACAGCTCACACTGCAGAGAGTGGGAATTCCGGAATATTTTACTGTGCTCATGGGGAACCGGTACATGGATCACGAGACAGGTGCACAAACAGAACAAGGGGACACTGCATGGCTTAATAAAATCAGGAAAGATGTGTGTCAGGTTGTATCCCTTCACCATACCTTTTCTATCTGTACGCCGAGCAAACAATGCAAGAAGCTGGACTATACAAGGTGCAGCAATTAAGTCTGCGAACTTAATTGCTCTAAGTGCTACATACCTCATTTATGAATTATCACAATAGTCACCTTCAAAGTACTCCCCTATGTACTAATGCCAGCTAATGTTCAAAAGCAATCTGGCACTCTTTTTCCAGAATGGCTACTGTGCACTGTGGCATGGTGGCAAGTTTGTGAACTTAACAGTATAGTTGTCTGGGAGGGAGTGTTTAGCCACTAAACAAATAACTGCATTGGAACACCCTCCCTGCTCACTTGATCTGGCCCCCAATGCCTTTTTTATCAGAAGATAACTATTGAAGACATTCATGACATCAAGGTTAATTCAGTGACAGCTCTGATGGCTATTCCAGAAAAAGAGTTCCAAAATTGCTCTGAAGGGTGGACTAGGTGGTGCCCCTGGTACATAGCTTTCCAAGGAGAGTGCTTCAGATTTGACCACAGTGATACTCAGCAATGAGATACGTAGCACTTTTTCTGTTAAGTTTGTGAACTAATTGTCAGTCCTTGTATGAAGAAGACTTAGGCATCAGGATTGGCAGAAGACTGGTTAACAACCTGCATTATGCAGATGACACAGCCTTATTTGCTGGAAATGAAGAGGATTTGAAACACTGATGAAGATCAAAGACCACAGCCTTCAGTGTCAATTGCACCTCAATATTAAGAAACAAAAATCCTCATAACTGGACCAGTAAGCAACATGGTCATAAATGGAAAAAGGTTTGAGGTTGTCAAGGATTTCATTTTACTTGGTTCTACAATAAATGCCCATGGAAGCAGCAGTCAAGAAACCAAAAGACGCATTGCACTGGGAAAATCTGCTGCAAAGGATCTCTTTAAGGTACTGAAAAGTAAACATTTATCACCTTGAAAACTAAAATGCAGCTGACCCAAGCCATGTATGGTATTTTCAATTGCATCATATGCAGTGACAGCTGGACAATGAATAACGAAGACAGAAGAATGCCTTTGAGTTCTGGTGTTGGAGAAGAATATTGAATATATCACGGATTGCCAAAAGAACACAGATCTGTTCTGGACGAAGTACAACAAGGGTGCTCCTTGGAAGCAAAGATGGTAAGACTGCATCTCATGTACTTTGGATATGCTGTCAGGAGGGATCAATCCCTGCAGGAAGACATCATGCTTGCTAGAGCAGAGGGTCAGTGAAAAAGAGGAAGACCCTCAGTGCGACTGACTGACACAGTGGCTGCAACAATGAGCTTAAGTATAAAAACTACCGTGGACATGGCATAAGACTGGGCAGTGTTTTGCTCTACTGTGCACAGGATTGCTATGAGTTGGAACTGACTCAGCGGCACCTAACAACAAAAATCAGAGCTTCCACAGCTGATACATATCTGAACTCCAGCATCCTCTCCAGGTTTACCAGTCAGCACTCAGAATTCTATAGCTTGCAGGAGCCCTCCTTTCTCTATTTTTTAATTTTCTCTATGGAATCATCAATTCCTATTTTTCAGCAGCTTACAATCAATTATAGTCCCAATTATTTGGTACTCAAGGCCTTATCATTTGTTATTGAATTTTATTTTCACTTCAATTTTTGCAATTGTAGTGAAAATATACATACCAAAAAAATTCACCACCATTGTTAACAATTTCCATATTTACAATTAAGTAACATCAATACCGTTTTTCATGATGTGCCACCACTATCACTACCATTTTCTGAAATGTTTCACCATCACCATTAATATATGAGGGCTGCCAACGAAATTCACACTCATCCTAGAGAAAAAGTGTTTCATATCTCATTGCTGAATATCGCTACAGTCACCTTCAAACAGACTGTGCCACCTTCAAAGGGCAGCTATTCACCTACACCAGCACCTAGTCCACCCTTTGAAGCAATTCTGGAACTCTTGTTGGAATGGCCATTAGAGCTGTCATAGTATTACCCTTGATGTCCTGAATGTCATAAAAATGTCTTCATTTCAATATTTCCTTGATCTTCAGATAAAAACAAAAAGTCACTGGGAGTCAGATCAGGTGAGGAGGGAGGGTGTTCCAATACAGCTATTTTTTTACTGGCTAAAACCTTGCTCACAGACAAACACACTATTAAGTTCATAAACTTATCACCTTGCCACTGTGCACAATGGCCACTCCAGAAAGAGTTCCAAAAGTGCTTTGAAGGGTGGACTAGGCACTGACATCAGTGCACATCTTCCCAAGGGGAGTACTTAGAAGGTGAGCTAGTGATACTCAACCATGAAGTATGCAGCACGTAGAACAATTCAGTTCACAGACTTAACTGTCAGGCCTCATGAACTCAATGCATCCTGAATGAAAATTTCCCCTTTCCCACACCCTCGTATCCCTGGTAATGATTACTCTTCAGTTTCTATATGTCTGCTTATTTTATACGTGACATTATGCAGTATTTGTGCAATCTATTATTTAGCTACAAGGTAACTCGAGAAGTTAGGTTCGGTTCAAAGTTTTAAGAGTATCTCTGGGCAATAGTCTCAGGGAGTACTCTAGTCTCAATTAGCCCAGTACATCTGTTGCTTATTTATTTATTTATTAGGAATTTGAGGTTCTGTTCTACACTTTCTCTCCCATTCTGTCTGGGTCTATCTACTGTGGCCTCCATGACAGCAGTCACTAGTGGTAGCCAAGCACCATCTAATTCTGGTCTAGGGCTGATGAGATAGTGGTTTATGTAGACTATTAGTCCTATATACTAGTTTCTTCTTTGAATCTGGTTTCTTCCTTTCTCTTTGGCTCCAGATGAGTAGAGACCAACAGTTACATCTTATTAGATGGCTGCTTGTGAGTTTTTAAGGCCCTGAACACTGCTAACTAGGATGTAGGACATAATTTTATGAACTATATTATGTTAAACTAATCAACATGTTCTATGAAACTATGGTCCTAAGCCTTCAAAGCAATCATGCTAGGTGTTGAGTTACATCTCAGAAGTATCTGTAACTATCCCACCACATGCCTTATTACATAGATGAATATACAAGCACACAGGCACACAGATAAATATACACGTATAAATGTACATACCTATAGATACACATATATACACACCTATGCACAAGTATGCCTACATACATATTTTCTGGTTGTTGCTGTTTCAAAAGCCTAACTGCCACTGCTTCCTCCTGGCATACATTTCACTGACACCATTTACCTCTGTCACACTGTGTTCATTTCATCCTCCCTCAGTGTTACCTTCCCCATCACCAAAGTAACAAACTTGTACTATACAGAGAGTGAATCCCCTCTTTTCCTGACCATTCACCAGGCCATTAATGAACATTACTCTCTGTATCCCCACTGCCGTCAAGCTGACTCTAACTCATAGTGACCCCACAGGACAGAGTAGAACTGCTCCACAGTTTCCAAGGAGCACTTCGTGGATTCAAACTATTAACCTTTTGGTTAGCAGATACAGCACTTGACCACTATGCCACCCAGGGTTTCAACTCTCTGTATATTCACCTGTTTATGTCATTTCATAAAAATATATGTAAAAAATCTGGTTTTGCTTTAAATTTTTTTAATATGTGTGATTGACTTATTTTACTCAACGTAATGTCCTCCAGGTTCATCCATGTTCCAAAATGTTTCAGAAACTCCCTTTTATCACTGAGTAGTATTCCATTGTATGTACCACATTTGACTTATCCATTCAACTGCTGATGGGCGTTTAGGTTGTTTATATCTTTTCGCTATTGTGAATAGTGCCATGCCACGATGACCATAGGTGTACATATGTCCCTAGGAGTGAAACTGCTGGGGCACATGGCAGCTCTACCTTTAGTTTCTTCAGCCAGACTGTTTTCTACAATGGCTCTACCATTTTGCATTCCCATCAGCAATGGATGAGGGTTCCCATTTCTCCACATCCCTTCCTAGTGGGATTGAAATAGTGTCTCACTGTGGTTTTGATTTGCATTTCTCTGACAACTAATGATGCTCAGCATCTCTCTTGGTTATCCAGCACTGTTACAACAACAATACTACAAATGGATGGTTTTAACAAAGAGAAATTTATTTCTTCACAGTAAAGTTGGCTCAAAGTTCAAATTCAGGATGTCAGTTCCACAGGAAAGCTTTCTCTCAGCCTTCTTATCAATCTTCCCCCAGACCACGAGCTTCCCCATAAACGAGTGCTGGATCCAAAGGATGCATTCTCCTCCCAACATTGATTTTTTGGTAGCATGAAGTCTCCAACTCTCTGCTTGATTCCCTTTCATTTCTTGTAAGACAAAAAGTGGTAGAGACCACACCCCAGGCAAACTCATTTTACACTGGATCAGGTATGTCATCTTGAGTGTAAAATTACAATCAGAAAATGGAAGACAACCATACAATACTAGGAATCATGCCCCAGCCAAACTGATACACACATTTGGGCGGTGGGGGGGGGGGCATAATTTAATCCATGACAGCATCTCTTCCACGTGTCTGCTGGCCATCTGAATATGTGATTTGACGAAGTGTCTGCTCATGTCTTTTGTCTAGTTTCTGATTGGGTTGTCTTTTTGTGGTTAAGTTACAGAATCTTTTTACATGTTATAGATATTAGACTCACCAGTTACATTTTTCTCAGACTTTTTGAGAGTGGCTTTTCTGAAATTTAAGGTATCCTTAAGACAAAGCTCAAACTAAATCCACATTTGGCCATCATGCCTTGTACAAGTTGAGCCAGTTAGTGATCTCTTTGTGTCCCTTTTCCCTCTTATACATAGTGAGAAGTTCGTCTTGTCTACAAAAACTTAGATGTGAAAAACAATGGAAAAACTGAAAAGTGAAAGTAGGTTAACTTGCTTGGGTTTTGTAAGTCATCATGATGTCCCAGCTTGCTTTGTTCCCTAGTCTGAGGGATCTCCAGTCTGTAGCTATGCAGTTTTAAATGACAAGGTATCATACTTCCAAGTTTCAATATGGGTGTCAGTTTGCGAATCCCCTGCCAGCCGGCCTTATTTAGACAAACCCAAACAGAACCATTTATTCCCTAAATATGGCAGGCAGGACTTTCCAAAGGCAATAATCAAAGTCAAGGCTCGGCTAAGAAGGCTAAAGCTATATTTGGATGGTAATGTGTGCTGTGGCCTTCTACCAGCCAGGGAAACCAGGGGAGGAGGTCAGATAAGTAAGAGGAAAAGATCCACATCTGTTTTGGCATCTTTTAGGAACAGCAGCAACAAAAAACCATACCCACTGCTGCTGAGTTGATTCCAACTCACAGTGGCATCAGACAGAGAACTGTCCTACAGAGTTTCCAGGTGTGCCTGACAAATTTGAACTGCCAACCTTCTGGTTGGTAGCTGTAACACTTAACCACTACACTACCAGTAGGAACTATCTCCCCTAAATAATACTCTTCCTCACTCAATTCTCTTACTGAAAGTGCAACAATTACCTTTCAAAACTGTCAATTCCTTATCTTCCTGCTAACAAAAGGAAATGGGAGAAATGAAAATCATTTAGACCTGAATGTCTGCCCTTCCAGATATCCTGCAAGAAGTGAAACACATCCCACCATGTGTAATTCTCATCACGACCCATGTTGGTATCACCCCCCCGTTACAGATGGGGCTCAGCAAACCAGTTCAGACAAACTAGTTAGATGGCAGAGCTGGAATAACCTCCCAAACTATTAAAGATAATCACACTCCATAAATACCTTGCAGATCTGAGGTGAATTTTGCCGAGAGAGACCAAAGGCCCACGTGCTAGTGTATACCTGGCAAAAGCATCCATGGTGGCATCTCTTGGGGGGAGGAAGGTGGGAGAAAGGGAGGTTCATGTAGGTAGGTGGAGTTGAAGGAGGATGAAACCTGTGGAATGGTTTTCTCAGTCGCTAGAAGCCTGGGAGCACTCCCTACTAATCTCTGACAATTAGAGCACCTTTAGAATAAATAAGGACAGCCCAGCTGGACCAAAACAAAAAGTAAGAAGTTTCCTAAATATATCCAAACACTTTGAGGGACAGAGCAGCTATGATTGGGACCTGGGGACCATGGTTTTGGGGGACATCAGATCGATTGGCATAATGAAGTTTATAAAGAAAATGTTCTGTATCCCACTTTGGTGAGTGACATCTGAGGTCTTAAAAGCTTGCAAGCAGTTTTTAAGATGCAAGCAGCTTTTAAGACACATCCATTGGTCCTAACTCACTTAGAGCAAAAGGTCCACATTAACCACAGACTCTGCCAGCCTAAGACGAGAACTAGACAGTGCCCAGCTACTGCCAGTGACAGTTCTGACAGGAAACACAACAGAATCCTGGACAAAGCAGGAGAAAAATGTAGAGTAGAACTGAAATTCATGTAAGAAGACCAGATGTAATGGTCTGACACCACAAAACTAAAGCCCCAGGTGCTCTGTTAACCCAGAACTGAAACCATTCCTAAAGCCTATTCTTTAGATAAAGATCAGACAGGACTATAAAATAAATAATACTGATGAGGAGTATGCTTCTGAGTTCAATCAAATACCTAAGACCAAATGAGCAGCTCCTGTCCAGGAGCAGAATGAGAAGGCAGGAAGGGACAGGAACTGGTTGAATGAACACAGGTAGCCTGAGCAGAGGAGGAGTGTGCTGTCACACTGTGGGGAAGGCAACTAATTTCACATACCATGCCATGTGCATAACTTCTGTCTAAGATGTCAACTTGAGGTGTAAACTTTTACCTTAAGCAGAAGTAAAAAAAAAAAAAAAAGAGGAAAGCAGCACATCAAACTATTGACTTGTCATCAGTTAACATTCTAGAATATACCCACGTATCTGCTGTTAGCCTGGACCCTTCTGTCCTCTTACATGCCCCCATAAACCGAAGTGCAGGCACACACTACTTTCATCAGTATTAAATTTCTTCTTAATGGCTGTACCCAATGATTTCATTTCCTAAGAACAATTTAAGTTACCATTAATAATATATGAAATTGACTCAATAGCAATGGTTTTTGTCTTTTCTTATATTAGTTATCCCTCTTAGTCTCCTGTCATCCAAAATTATGTTTTATGTTTTCATTCATTTGATAATAAAAAATTATCAGCTAAGAGGGAGTTATACCAAGTGCTTTGCTGAATTATGAGCAGCATCTGATAGCATACCCAAACATCCTCTACCAGAACTGCTCAAGAACCATGTGCCTGGTACAGCACAACATTACCAACAGTATCTTTCCTTGTTCTTAGTGTCACCCTAAATCTGACTACCACACTTCACCTCAGGCTCAAAGTTCTATAAAGAAATTGCCTGTAGATTTTTTTTCCAGTAAAATATTTATATTTACTAGTAAAACAACCTTATCCTCCCCCCCCCCCCCCCATTACAAGTATCATCCTGGCAAGCTTGTTCTATAATTTCAGGCTGTACAGATCTTACAAAGGTTTCCTTGTCTGCCTTAAGGTGGCAGGCAATGCTCTGTCTCCTAGGGGTAGCTCCTGGATGATCATACCAATGCCTAGTGTCTCCCACAACAAGGTCAGTGACTGGCCCACAGTGCTATAAGCTCAAGTGGTACGCAGTACTGCACTGGTTAATGAACTGTAGCACACAGCTACAAGAGGATGGCCATGATGGGACTGAGGAAGACATCAGACTGGCCAACACATTGTCTGAATTAGCTTTGGGATTCGATAAGATGCAAGGTGATACAGACAGACTATCCTCACAGACATCAACTAATTCCATCTCTGAGCATTCACGATGATCTGTGGTTAAAACAGCTCCAAGGATGGGATGCTCACTACTTCATCAGACGTCTCACTCGGGGTCGGGTTGGGCTGGGAAGATAGTGGCACAAACATTTTAAGCACTGAACAGTTAGCACCAGACTAAAGCATTAGACAAAAGGCTGCCAGTTCAAACCCACCTACAGGTGCCTCAAAAGACAGGCCTGGCAATCTGCTTCCAAAAGGTGATAGCCTTGAAAACCCTATGGAGAAAAGTTGTACTCTAAAGCATGAGGTCACCGTGAGTCACTTCTAACCCACTACAACCCTGCAGTATAGAGCAGAAGCGCTCCCCAGGGTTTCCAAGGAGCAGCTGGTGTATTCAAACTGTTGGCCTTTCGGTTAGCAGCCACAGCTCTTAAACAATGTGCCACCAGGACTCCAAGAAACAATAACAGATGTCTATCTTATACTGATCCCAAGTCAGCCTCCCTACGACTGCAACCTACTGGCCTTGACTGGTGAGTTCTCCATGCCAGAGTCTGTCTCTGTAGGGGAAGGTATATCAGGCTTGAGATGTGGATATCTAGGTAGATGCAGTTTACAACTTCAAATCCTCAAGTTCTTCCAAACTCTCTGAACCTGCAGAAGTGACCCATATCCCCCTTTATGGAAAATGAAGGCCTCAGATGAGATAGGTATCTTATAAGACAGTGCTTGTTATCCTGCTAGCTATTAGACCTATAACGGATCAAATCTCACACTGCATACTTGGGGAATTGCTGAGCCTGCTGAAGAAGAAGACGGGTTAAGTGTTAAAGAAGCTATCAGACCTGCATAGCACGTACTTGCAGGAATGAGACAGCATGCTTGGCAGTGTGTCCTGAAGTGCTGGACCAAGGGGTACGACATACCAAGCCAGGTAAGAGCACATTTGTCTACCATAGAGCACTCTCTGTCACAGTATTTAATACCGTAGTGCAGTTAATCACTTTTGTGCGTGGCCTTTATAGTCACGGTCTTGTAACTCTTACCTAGGTAAACGCATGACAGAGTAACTGTGGCCTACCAAGAAGACTGGTCACTTTTGTCTTAAAAGCCAGCCAATATCATGGTTAAAAGTCAGCCAGTGGCCATCTAAGATCCATCAATTGGTCCCCACCCACCTGGAACAAAGGACAATGAAGAACCCCAAAGACATAAGGGAAACATGAGCCCAAGAGACACAAAGGGCCACACAAACCACAGACTTCACCAGTCTGAGATGAGAAGAACTAGACAGTGTCTGGCTACTGTCAGTGACTGTCCTGACAGGGAGCATGTCAAAGACCCAGACGGTGCATGTCGTGGAGTGAATTGTGTCCCCTCAAAACTATGTGCAGCCACGTGGCTGGGGCATGATTCCCAGTATCTTGTGACTGTCCTCTATTTTGTGGTTTTCGTATGCTGTATGTTAAAGGATTAGGGTGGGACTGTAAATCCCTTCAGAAGATCACCTCCCTGCTCCCCTGTAAAGGGAGTTTCCCTGGAGTATGGCCTACCCCACCCTTTTCCTTTCATCCTACAAAAGATAAAGGGAAAGGGAAGCAGGCTGAGAATTGGGTACCTCGCACCATCAAGAAAGCTGCACTGGGAGAAGAGGGCGTCCTTCAGACCTGAGGTTCCTGCGCCAAGATGCTCCCTGGACAAAGACTGATGCAATACTGGACTTTCCTCCACAGCTGACAAGGGGGAAAGCCTTCCCCTGGAGTGGACACCCTGAATATGGACTTGCAGCCTACCGGACTGTGTAAGAATAAACCTTCCTTTGTTAAAGCCATCCACTCTGGGGTATTTCTGTTAGAGCAGCCCTAGCCGACTAAAACAGTATAGCAGAAAAGTTGGGTACAGAACTCAAATTCTAGTTTAAAAACCACACTTAGTGGTCTGAGACTGAAGGAACCCCAAAACACATGGCACCCAGACTCTCTGTTAACCCAGAACTAAAATCATTCCCATTGCTAACTATTCACAGGGGACAGACTGGACTACAAGACATAAAATGATACTCGTTTAAAGTATTCTAGTTCAACTAGTTCAAAAGGGTTCTAGTTAAAGTGGACACACAGCTACTACAGGGCAGCTCCTGTCCAGAGGTAAGAGGAAAAGGCAGAAAAGGGGTAGGAGTTGGTTAAATGAACCGAGGAAATCTGGAGAGGAAAGGAGGAATGTGAGGTCACATTACAGTGATACCCGCTAGGGTTATATAATAATGTATACAAATTTCTATAATGAGAAAATAATTTGAGCTGTACACTTCCACCTAAAGCTTAATAAAAATTTTTTCAAAAAGACTAACAGACTTCAGAAACAAGTAAAACACTGTAAAACATTCTTATAATTTTGTTTCTCTAGAACCACTCTCAGTGCCAAATGTCATAGGCATACATACATAGAAAGAGAGAGACTTATTGCAAGGAAATGGCTCAGGTGGTTATAAAGGCTGGCAAGCTCCCAGTCCACTGTCAGGCTTCAAGCTAGAAGCTTCTGACTCACGTTGCTGGAGGAGCTGATGAACCCAAGATCAGCAGATCACATGGTATGCCACTGACTCACAGGCTTTGGAGGATGATGAATTTCAAGACTGGCAGGTAATTTGCTAGCTCTACTCCCAAGAACTGGCAGTCAGATGACAAAGAGCTGAGTGCAGAACGAGAGAAGTGTTGGAACATCTATTTGTACACCGGAGGCAGGCCATACCCCCAAGGAAACTCCCTTTCAACGGACTGGCTGCCCCTAGCAGATCTCATCACAGAGATGATCACATCATTATCTAACTGCCAAACTAGATCCTAATTGCTAAATCACTGAGAATCATGGCCCAGGCAATTTGATTTACAACCACCACATGCACCCTGCATCATCTACTAGAACCACAACACTTGGCCTACTTCTTTGAGTCCTGGAGGCAATATTCTGCACCTGGGGATTCTGCAACCACCTATTTATTGGATGATGTAGAAGTTCACTTGTGTAGGGCCTGGTGCAAGAAAGGGCTCTGTGGCAGGTCCAGACCGCAGTCCGAGGGTCAGTCAGCCTGGGAGAGTCTGTGGTACTAGAAATGCCTGTGGCAGAGACAGATGTAAGATTTCTGCTCTGGCAAACTCCAACAGGAGAGTCATCAGTACAGAGTCTTATGGGTCTAGGGCAAAGCCATGCCAGACGCACCAGACTTACATTACTACAAAAGCAGCTCCTGGCATGTGTTTTTTTAACATTTGACTGTGGGACTCAAGTAACTGTACAGCCAGAACTGCCCATCATGAGGTAGGAAATACCAGATCCACCAAGTTATAAAGTCAGGTATGCTGGCAACCATCTGCCATAAAATGGAAATGGCTCATCAGGATCAGACCAGAGTATGTCTACTGGCCCTTATGTCACGACATTGTTGCATCCAACTGTATCCCTTGGCTCACATATTTGGCCACATAACCCAACGGACAACCCTAACACATTGCCATAGAGTTGATTCTGACTCACAACAATCCTACAGTACAGAGTAGAACTGCCCCACAGGGTTTCCAAGAAGCAGCTGATGGATTTGGACTGCCAACTTTTTTTGTTCGCAGCCAAGCTCTTAACCACTACACCACGGGGGGGGGGGGGGAACACCTCAGTTCATGGTATTTTTGTAAAGTCAATGTACTGCGGTCTTTCATGAGAGGCCCTAAAAGAAGCAGTGGGGAGTGGGGGAAATCCTCCCAATAGCTGGAACTCTAGGCAATGCACTGGCTATATTCTTAGAATGCACAAACAAGTGGCCCTTATTTGGACTTGTGGACAGTGGCGGACGGCTTAGCTGGTCAGCCAAGACCTGGAAGAGTAAATTTGGAAGAGGAAGACAAGTAGGTCTAGAGAAGAGACTCAGGTATGAAATCTTGTTTCACATTTCAATGCCCACCAAAGAAAATTCACTGCAGAAAGGCCACTAAACAATCAGGTGGCAAGGGTTACTTGGCCAGTAGGTATCACCCAGTGTGTCCTCTGGCCTATACGATGGACTTGTAAAATAGAGTGGTTATCATAGTACGGATGAAGGCCATGCATGAACCCACCAGCAGGGGCCAACTTGTGCCAAAGTGGTTTAGTTACAGCCACTGCTGATGCTGGACTTGCCAGTAACCAGCAATCCTGCAGCCCGGATAAGACAATATCCCCCAAGGAGACTAATGAACTAGTTGGTGGAAAGTTGAATACATGAGACTCCTTTAACCCTACAATATACAACATTTTTGCCTAACAAAGATTGGCATGTACTGAAGGTATAGGTTTGTCCTTCCTGTCTGTAATGTCTCTGCCCAAAACCAAGGGTTCATGGAGTATCTGACCTATCAACACGGGACAGGACATAACATCACCTGCATCAGAGAATCCATTCTATATTAAACAGTGTACAGTCACAGGCTTGTGTCCATGGAACGCAACGCTCCTACAAAATTCAGTACTACCCAGGAGCTGCCCACCTGACAGAGCTGTAAACAAACCAAGGAGTTACTGTTCTGGTAGGAGTGAGTGACTCATCATTACGAGGAGGTGGGGGTGCTACTACACAGTAAGAGCAGAAAGGTGTATGTCCAACGACCCCCTCATGCGCTTTTTGTCATTCCCATGCCTTGCTGTAATTGTAAACAGTGAAATATAGCACCCACGACCTGGCAAGGGCAAGGTGACCAAGGGCTCAGAGTCCAAGGCACACCATCCAGAGTACCAGTACTGTGCGTTAGGAAAAACCACCTAGAATGGAGGAGGGGGATAATGAGCATCAGGTGTAGTTTTGCCATCGATTGGAATAGCAGGGGCCATGGTTTGTCTGGCAAGTTTTGCAAAAGTTAGGTTCAAACAATCCTGGAGAAACTGCATCTGGATGGAGTGCACTTCACGTGAGAAACAAGAGGATTTGAAAAGTGCAAGGGACAGACTTGTCATGTATGCTACTGGTGCCCCCTCAAATCCTCTTTCTCACTAAGGATTCTCTTCAGTTGAGCTGAGTGTTGACTGATGAGGCCTGACAAACTGCTTCCCTCTTCAAACTCCAGGGGATCCTTGTGCACCAACTCCTTCATCTCATATACATTCCATGCCAATAAATAAAACGCCAGATCCCTTGCTTCAAGCAAAGAATGGCTTTAAGGCATGGCAGCATGTTACAACGAGTCTCTGCCCACATATTCTGCATATCTTTTTTCTCTGCTGCATCCTTTCTTCATTCCCCTTCTCTTGCATGCACACCCTCAAATCACTTCAACAAGACCTCTAGTTTCAGGTTTGCTCTTAGAGTACATACCTGAAACAACCCCGACCAAAGACAAAATGATGAACTAGAGGTACCATCTACAACAAATTTCATGGCAAAGGGCTAACTTACCTAATATGTTACAACAACTAAAAATGAACAAGAAAACAACAACTACTCAATAGGAAAATAAGCAAGGGACAGGGATAGTTTAACAGAGATACGACTTGTCAACATTTAAAGAGGTACTCAACTTCAATTACAATAAGAACAAACTATAACGACAAAATATTTTATGCCTATCACATTGATAAAAATTTAGAGGATATGCTGTGTTGTTCTTGAGAGTGTAAAGTGTGGAGAAACAGTTACTCTCATATACTGTTGATGGTATACATTGGTTTAAATCATCTCTGAAGAGCAATTTGGCAATATCTATCAAGTTAAAAAATAATATAGCCTTAGATCCAGAAATTCAAGTTCTGGGAATTTATCCTATAGGTATAATAAGTGACGAGTACAGGGGTAGGTAAAGCACATAGGAAATGGTCAGAAACAAATGTGCGTCGAGGGAGCAATGGTTAGCACAAATGATGGAGTCATCAGTGTAATGCTAGGCAGCTATTAAAATGGACAAAGAAGCTTTGTATATTCCAATACACAAATCCTCCCCAAGATATACTGTAGAATGTAAAAAGCAAAGTGCAAACAGTGTACACTACATAATCATTTGGAAAAAATACATTTATACTTGAGATGGACAGACTACCTGTGTAGGGAGACACACACAAGTAGTATCAGTCACACATTCCAAGAAGGGAACTGTATGATTCCAAAAACAGGGCAGGGAGACTTATTTTCACCAAAAATAACATTTGAATTTTGTATCCATATATAAACTACACATTAAATGTTTTAAAATGTAATAAATTAAAAACTAGTATCACATCTGGTCAAGTAGATTTGGTGGTTTGTTACAATAGATGAGATGCATTAATTACCCATTGTCTCCCCCAGAATTAAAATGTCCCAGTAAACGTCAAGTTCCAGTTGGAGCTGTCATGTCCATTCCTACATTCCACAACACCTATGTGCCCACCATGAACTGTACACTGTGGTAGGCAATCCTGACACACATACTGGCTTGTCATAAAATACATGAGAAGACTGGTAACTGCTTTATAAAGGCTTTGTGAAGGTAAAAAAGAGAAAAAGCATACTTAAAATGTTAAACAGTTTCTGAATAAACATCCAGAAAGTTGGACCTTGTATTTTCTCTCAGCTTTATTAATATACAAGGTCTGACAAGTCTGCAAGCTTAATTGTTCTAAGTGCTACATACGCTTTGAAGTACTCCCCTTGGGAAGTTTTGGAACTCTCTTATTTTTCTGGAATGGCCATCAGAGCTGTTGTCATATTACCCTTGATGTCCTGAATGTCATCAAAACGTCTTCCTTTCAGCATTTCCTTTATCTTCAGGTAAAAATAAGTCATCGGGGGCCAGATCAGGTGAGCAGGTAAGGTGTTCTGATACAGTTATCTGCTTACTGGCTAAAAACTCCCTCATGCAACTGTACAGGTAAGTTTACAAACTTGCCACCATTCCATCGTGTGCAATAGCCATTCCAGAGTTCCAAAATTGCTTTAAAGGGTAGACTAGGCATTGATGTCAGTGCATAGCTTCCCAAGGGGAGTGCTTCAAAGGGGACCATAGTGATATTCAGCAATGAGGTATTTATCACTTTTTCTAGGATGAGTTTGCAAACTTAATTGGCAGTCCTCACATGTTTTAAATACCAAAAAGTTTCTGTAATGAGCCACAGTGGAGAGAACATGGAATTGAGTATTTCCTTATTGCTGGTGAATTTTGTTGTCATTATTCATGTTTACTTTATCAAAGTAATAAACATACACAGTTTAAAAGGCAAGTAGTTCCCAAAAAGTGTATTAAAACAATTACAACCCTATAAACAACTTCCCAGAGGCTACCATTTCTAAATCTTGTTTCTCCTAAATATTCACTACAAAAAAATGATTATAATAATAATTTCTAAATAATGTGCTTATGCTACTATTGCTTGATGTATCAATTAAAGGTATTATCTGTTGATTCCAATTATGACAGATAAAGATTTAACTTTTATAACACCATTCCCACTTCCCTTTTTCTTCTTACAATTTAATTATGGCCTTATCATAATTTGGTATCTGTATCATTTTGTTTACGTATATCGTACTTGACTACTAAATCAGGTAGTATACCATAATTACAATTTCTTTCACGTACAACTTTTTTGTGTATGTTCTTTAAGTGAAAAGTTAGAGTTCAAGTCAGTTTCTCACACAAAAACTTGCACACATGTTGTTACTTGACTCTAGCTGCTTGCCCTGGACTGCGGCAGCACACTCCTTCTACTGCAGGCTTCCCATCTCCATTCAACTGGCTCCTGCTACCTTTGGTCTTCCCATCTCGCCTCCAGACAGGCTTCCCACTTAGTCTCACATATCTAACTTGAGCTAAGAAGCACTCTGTTTGCAAGTATCACTTTATGTCTTAATAGTCCAGTCTAATCTTTGTCTAAAAAACTGGGTTGAGGAATGGTTTCAGTTCTCGATTAAGAGAGAATTAGGGGGCCATGTCTTCCAGGGTTGCTCTACTTTCAGACCATTAAGTCTAGTCTTTTAACTACAATTTGAGTTCTGCACCGACTTTTCTCTTGCTCCATCAGGGACTCTGTTGTATTCCCTGTCAGGGAAGTCGCTGGTGGTACCCAGGCACCATTTAGTTCTCTGGTCTCAGGCTGATGCAGTCTCTATAGCTTATGTGGCCCTTACTGTCTCTTGCGCTAGGACTCTCCTTGTGCCTTTGGTGTTCTTCATTTCAAGTGAAACCTTTTGACTTTCTTTTAAAATCATTGTAATTTCACATGCAGTTGTAAGAAACAACATAAGAATCCTCTGTACCCTTCACCCTGTTACCCACAGTAACTACAGGACAGTATCACTACCAGGATACTGACACTGATACAGTGAAGACACAGAACCCAACCATCACAAGGATCCCTCAAGCTGCCCTTTTATAGGTACACCTACTTCCTCCCCATGTTATCTTCTCCATATTACCCAGCAAGCTACTAATCAAGTCTCCATTTCTAAAGTTCTGTCATTTCAGTAACATTTTGTGATGGGACACATGTAATATACAGCCTTTTACAATTTTGGCTTTTTTCACCCAGTATAATTCTCTGAGAGTTCATCCAAGTTGTTGCACGCATCAGTAGCTTAGTCATCTTTACTGTAGAATACTGTTATGTGGTTTGGAGGCACCACATTTTTTCTAATCATTCACATGTTCAGGACACCTGGGTTGTTTTCAGCTTTTGGCTACTACAAATAAAGCTGCTATAAATGTTCACATACATCTTTTGCTGTGAACGTAAGTTTTTGTTTCTCTGCAATAGATGTCTGGGAGTGTAACTGCCAGGTTGTATGGTATTTGCATGTTTAGTTCTTGAGGAAACAGCCAAACTCTTTCCCACAGCTGCTGTACCTTTTTTACATACCCCCGGCAGCAGCATGTGAGGGATCCAGCTTCTTTGTAGCCCTGCCCTTGTCAGCATTTGGTAGCATTACCATTATTTAATTTTAGACATTCTTATAGTTGTGTAGTCGTACCTCATTATGGTTTTAATTTGAGTATTCCTAATGGGAAACCCTGGTGGTATAGTGGTCATGAGGTAAGACTGCCAGACACTACTTGGAAACCCTACGCGGCCATGCCACTCTGTCCTATAAGGGCATTAAGAGTTGGAATCAACTTAATGCACTGGGTTTTACAGATATTGAACATCTTTCCATGTGCTTTTTTGTCATCTGTTTATCTTCTCTGGTGAAGTATCTGTGTCTTTTGCCCATGTTCTAATTGGATTATCTGCTTTTTTAAATTCTAAATTTTAAGAGTTCTTCATATTCTAGATATTAACACTTTGTCAGATATGTCGCTTGCAAATATTTTCTCTCAGGTTTTTAAATTCTGATGAGATCCAACGTGTCAATTTTGAGATCCAGTTTGTCAATTTTTAAAGTCTAGTTTTCCTTTCATGGATCATGCTTTTGGTGTCAAGTCTAAAAACTCTGCCTAGCACTAGAGCCCAAACATTTTATTTCTTGCAAGTTTCATAGTTTATATTTTACATTTAAGTCAATGATCTATAATAAGTGATTTTTTTGAATAATGCACCAAATTTCAAAAGGCACACCTATTTGTTGGAAATGCTCTCCTCCTTCCATTGACTTGCTTTGGTACTTCTGTCAAAAAATGAGTTAGGCCTATTTGTGTGGCTGTTTCTGAATTCAGGATATCGTTCCACTGACACGTGTGTCTGTCCCTCTGCCTATACCACACACTCTTGATGCCGTATTATTATGATGGAGACTGTTTTCTAAAACCAAATGAACTAAACTCAAATGAGAAGAGCGATGACTACTTTGTGGGGTAAAAAAAGAGAAAAGAAATATTTAAAATGCTGTAGTCCTAGAATAAAGTCCACTTGGTCACAGTGTATAATTCTTTTAATAAACTGCTGAATTTCATTTCCTATTATTTTATTAAGGACTTTTGTGTCTATATTCATAAAGGATATTTGACTTTTTTTTTTCTGGTACTGTCTGGCTGGTTTTGCTATCATGGTAATACTGGCCTCATAAAACAAATTGGAAAGTGTTTCCTCCTTTCTATTTTTTGGAACAGACTGTGCAGAATTGGACTTAGCTCTTTAAACATTTAGCAGATTTGCCAGTGAAATCATTTGGGCTTGGAGATTTCTTTCTGCAAGTTTTAAATTACACATCGAATTTCCTTAATGATTTGTTATAGGGCTGTTCAAGTGATCTACTCATAATGGTGACTTGTGGGTGGTAGTTTTCTGCATTTCAAGGAACTGCAGAAATGTGTGCTTGGAGTTACTTGCAGTATTATATTACCCGTGATGTCTACAAAGTCTTTCAAAAATTAAAAAAATGCTATGCTGCTTCCTTCTAACGTCCAAGGTTTCTGTTGAGAAATTTGTTGGTATTCAAATTGCTTTTCCTTTATAGACAAGATGTCATTTCTCTCTTGCTGCTTTCAAGATTTTTTTTTTTTCTGTCTTCACTTTATAAATGTTACTATGTGTCTCAATGTGAATTTCTTTGGGTTTATCCTGTTTAGGATTGCTTAGCTTCTTAAATCTCTAAGTATTTCTTTTGGCAAACTAGGGAAGTTTGGGTAATTATTTCTTCTTTCTCCTTTCCCTTTGGACTTTGACAAGACACATGTTAGATCTTTGCTCTAATCCCACAGTAAGATGGGGCTGGGGAACTACCCTGTTACTACCAGGTTGAGGTTCAAAACCAAAAAAAGTATTGCTGTTGATTCTGACTCATAGGGACCCTATAGGACTGAGTAGAACTGTCCCACAGAGCTTCCAGAAGCACCTGGTGAATTCCATCCACTAACTCTTTGGTTAGCAGCTGTAACAGTTAACCACTATGCATCCAGGTTTCTCAGGTTGAGGTAAGAAGCCAAATTCCCCATTTGGCCTCTTAGGACACCAAAGTAGAGGTCTTGTCTTTACTTCTAAGCACGATGGTAGTTCTCACTTCCCACTAGGCCTGTACTAATACTTCCATGGCTGAGAGGGGCTAAAATGACTTAATAGCTTTCTATTGCTCCCCACATAGCCTACACCAACATCACAGGGAGCGGAAGGCCTGGGGAGTGTGTAAAATCCTACCCAGAAATTTCTGGTATTACTCCAGTGGGGAGGGGAAAGGATGCCTCATTATTGCTGTATGAAGGCAGAAGTCCAGAGGAGTGAAAGAACGTGGCAGGGATGAAATCCTGCTCCCACTCTGCTCTCTCTACCTTTACCTATTCTTGTTATTTCATATACCTGAGATATACAATATTTGTCTTTTTTGATTATTTGACTCAGCATAATGTTTTTAAGGTTCATCCATATTGTAATATATATCAGGACTTCATTTCTCTTTCTGGCTGAATAACATTCCATTGTGTTTGTATGTATGTATACATGCATGCCGTATTTTGTTCATTTCATCCTTTGGTGGATACTTAAGTTGTTTCCACCCTTTAGCTATTGCAAATAGTGCCGGAATGAACACTGGTAACACATGTCTGTTGGCATCACTGTTTTTAACTCTCTCGAGGAGTAAAACTGTTGGGTCATAGGATAAGTCTATGTTTAATTCTTTGAGGAACTGTCAAACTGCTTTGCACAGTGGCTGTATTGTTTTGCAGTTCTACCAGCCTTCCACATCCTTGCCAACATTTGTTAATTTTCTGTTTTTTAATCTTAGCCATAAAAGTAGGAATGAAGTGGTATTTCATTGTGGTTTTTCTTTTTGGCTTTAAAGCTTATCTGAAACTTTTAAAAAATAATGTACTTTTTTGTGGTTGTGAATATACACAACAAAACATACATCAATCCAACAACTTCCACATGTACAATTCAGTGACAGTTACTACATTCTTCAAGTAGACATGCTCCCTTTCTTTTTCTGAGTTGTTCCTCCCCGATTAACACAAACTCACTGCTTCCTAAGGTTCCTATCTCATCTTTTGAGTTGCTGTTGTCAACTTGATCCCATAAAATGGAACACAATGCTCAAAGCAGACTTTTTTACTAGTTAAGCTAAATTACTGCTTGGTTTTAAGGTTTCAGGGAATGTTTTTGGTTTAAGGTTTAGAGATTATCTAAGGGAAACAGTTTCAGGGACTCATCACCCTCTGTTGCTCCAGAAATCCTGGATTCCATGAGAATTTGAATTCTGCTCTACATTTTTCTCCTTTAGTTCAGGATTATTCTAAAGAATCTTGGATCAAAATGTTCAGCAATGGTAGCTAGGCACTATCCAATACTTCTGGTTTCCTGCAAAGGAGGCAGTGGTTCATGAAGCCCATCAGCCACACACTCCTGACTCTCTTCCTCTTCAGTTGCTCCAGCTAAAAAGAGATCAATTGGTGTGCCTTCAATACATTTTTCTATCTAAATACATAAAGTATATTTCCTTCTTCCATCCTACTTGGACTGGTTGCTTTTTAGACCTGTTTCTCTCAGATTCTTGACCTAGAACTTCACTCTTCTTTCTTCTTGAGAATGATCTTTGCCTCTTTTCGGTGTTAGGTCCCCTAGATTCTGAATTCCTTGTTTCCCTCCTTCTCAGTTAGCCCTTGTGTTTTGATGAAGCACATGCTTTAATAATTAGCTCAGAATGAATTCATGTACGTGCAATGAAACTTTTTTCTATTCATTATATGGAGATCTTTTCAGTCTGGAGAGTCATGTTCTTTAATTAATTCTAGGAATGTCCTTGTGGTACCTTCCTAGTAGTTTCCTCCTCACTCTCTCTATTATTTCTTCAAATGAATCAGATGTTGAACTTTCTGGACTGATCCACTAGTTTTCTCCCTTCACCTTTTGTTTACTAATTTTGTAGCTCTGTCATTTGGTTATCCTTTCCAGGAGACAATCTTGATTTTATTGAATTTTTTAATATTTGTGTTTTATTTATGAATATATTCTAATCCCCAAAACTCTCTTCTGTCTTTTCTTTATTTAAAAGTAGAATATTATTTCATAGCTACAACATTTTCTCTTACCTTTTTGTGCATATTATGTATGTTTCAGTTTATTTTCTTTTTCCTACTTTCTGCATTGCCATTTATTCATGTTTTATTCATGTTTACTTACTGTTTGTCTTGAGCCCTTTTAGTTTAAAAAACCCACTACTGCCAAGTTGATTCGGACTCATAGCAACCCTATATGACAGAGTGGAACTGCCCCATAGAGTTTCCACGGAGTGCCTGGTGGATCTGAACTGCTGATCTTTTTGGTTAGCAGACTTAGCACTTAACCACTACAACCACCACAGGGTTTCCTTTACGTTACAAGTCCACCTCAAATCTGTGGTCATCCTTGACTTCCTAAGGAGCTCTGAGTGTGTACCCAGTAAGAATCACAGAGTGTTAGGCTTTATGTAGCAGACTAGGAGGTAATTTCCCAAGTGTCAGCATCCAGGCAGCATTTCTATGTTTATCATCCCCATGCAAGCATCCTTGTAAGGATCCTCTTGAGTAAAGGGCTGACTGTAGGCCTTCTGGAAGCTTCACATAAATGAGATCATGTATTCTCACCCTTCTGTACTCAGGCTTTAACTTAACGCCCTCATTTTTAATCTAGGTCTTCACTCCACTCTCTTCTATGCCTAGTATTTTCATGTCTGGTTCTTTAGAGTTCAGTTTCTCTACAGTGGAAACCTCCTATCTCTCAACGGAAAGGGGAAGGCTAATTATATGATTGTGCCAGGTGAGAATGGGAATATCCGACATAAACATTCAAGCAATCCCATGCATCTCCCCTGAACCCCACGCTGCTTCAGGGACCTCTGAGGAGACTCAAGTCAGCATCTTCATTCTGCTGGTTCAGTTACCTCGCCTTCATTATTTGCCTTCTTTCAAGTTTATGGCCATCATTCATCCATTATTATCTTCTTTCCTACGCTCTCTGACCTTATCACTTTATAAATGAAAATATTCATTTACTTCCATTTTCATTTACTTTGGGGAAAGAGTAAGAATATGCACATGCATTTAACGTGTCATGTTTAACCACAAATCTTCTAAATACAGGCTCTGACAGAATGACAGATTCAAGACACAGTCAATTTGGGAAATCTACGTTCTAAGTTGTGACACCAAATAGCTCCAGGACTTGGACCACTTAACCTTTTTCAAGGAGCCAGAAGACATGGGTCTGAGTTTTGTTTTTTTCTATTATCACATCTATTACTGTGCGCAAGATGACCAAGTAGGTCAGTTAATTAAGTATTTGTGTGAAAGCGCTGTATAAATTTCAAATCACGAGGCATTACCTTTTTTTCATTTTTCCAATTTGGCAGTCACTTCCTGCTGCCTGTGACAACTTACCTTTACTTCCTTTTCAATATAGTCGTTCAGCAGTATGTCTGGCTCGACTCGGTCAGGCAATGACAGCACCACAGTATGCAGAGGGCGCCTCTCTGTCACCTTCTCATGGGCTTTCTTATCTCTACTTTTTTCACCTTTTAGGAATACGCGTTTAAATGGCGACACAATTCCAGGCTGCAGGTAAAAATGGTAATGATTGGATTTCATTATTTACAAAGTCTTTGTTTTGTGCTAACTATGGTGAATAAGCAGAAGAAACCAAAATCACCGCCACAGCTGACAGGTCTGGCAACTGATGGACTGTTAAAAGGTAGTTACTTAAGAGGAACTTTGTTCCCAGGACACCCAGCAGGCAGCAGTGGACAAAGACCAGGCCTGGTGGCCCATGCTGCCCTCTGGTGTCCAACGTCCTGATTCTTCCTCTGTTCATACAGCAGTTAGGAAGTCAAGGGCCAGCACTCCTCAAGATGTTTGTACTGTAAGCTGGCAAGAGACAGAAAAGACTTCCGTGGAATACACAAAAATAACACGCACTCCAACTCTTGCTGGCTCCAGCGGTTTACCGCCTTTTTCAGAGGCGACTCTGAGAAGCCAAGTGCGGAGACACCAACAAGGCATGCATCCCACAGGCCACACTTTTTCCCTTCTTCTGTAGAGACTTTGCTGAGTGGAAAACATACCAACTTTTTATGCATTCCCTTCCCTCCCAGGACACCTGGAGGTTCACAGACCATACATTTAAGATAGTCAAGTGCCAGTGCAAGCCAACAAGCCTACAGAGCGCAAGCCTCGATCAGCACAAAGTCAGAGAGGGAAAACGAAAGAAAACGGCCTGTATATTCCTAGGAGGAGGGCTGGTATTCCTCAATAACTCTGTCACGAAAATATCAAACCCAAACCAGAAAGCGGTGGCATCTGCAGACTCAAGTCTATTAGCAATGGTATCTGCTTGGGGAACAGAAGTTCAAACAATTGTACTGAGGTCACTGGATACTTGTATGCAAAAAAATATAAGTGAAGCACAGCCCTCACTGTCCTCAGTTTCCAGTGCAATCCAGAATCCTAAAGCCAAAGAGAAGACACAAGTCAGCATACAAATGCAGGACTGCAAAATCCAAAGTGTCAATATACATGAGAGTTGACCAGCTATGGCCCTACAGCTTTTCTGTGATCCTGAACTCAGGCTGCTCAGGCAAGGGAAGAATGTAACTGCCTTCTGCAGAAAGCCTGCAGGACAGAGCAGCCCTCCCCAAAGCAACCAGTGGGGCTCTGACACACACTTTCATCACCAGACATGCATGAAAATCCTCACTTCTGTTTTTCCTCTGTACACAGGAAATTCTGCCACATGCCAACTCCATACAAAGCTGGGTCATGGAACCTGGAAGGGACCCATGAAAATATCTTTTCACATGTGATTTAGATATGAGCTCAGAAATGACACAGGCTCAGAGGAATAAAACCACTCTCTGGCCCCCTGTACCTCCCAGCCAAGCGTGCTGAGGGTGAATCCTGTCCTGGATGCTGACTTTCTTCCTGTCATACTCAGATTGCTGGCATTAGATTAAAGTCAACGAGCGAACAAAGACCATCTCAATAAAAAAAAAAAAAACTCACAAATTAAGGCCACAGTACTCCTGATAAATCAAGTGGGAGGTGGGTCTCCTGCCCATTCCATTGCCCTCACTCTCTACCCTGGAACCACTGGCCCTTTGGTGTCTGGCTTTGAGTCCAAAGAGCCACTAAGACATACAGTAATGTGAGGCTCATTCAGCAAAAACCCTCAACAGTGGTCAGAAACCTGCGGTTCCTAGGGCCCTGCCCACTGTCTGTTCCTAAACCCCTGACAGTGGGACTAGTCTTTGGTAGCCCCCTGACTTGGCTCCTGGATTCCTGCTACTTCGTGGCTCCTTGGGCTCTTGCTTCACTAATTTCTTCCTTTTGTCTGGTAAATAGAAATTGTCCGTGAGGCGCCAGACTTGACCTTTCTGCTGGGAACAAGTCAGCCGGAGATGATCTGAACTTACTAGGCGAGGAAGCCGACCTCACTAAGCTTTCCTTGCCAGTAAAACAGGGTTAACGGCACACTGTCAGACTGTTGTCGGCAATGCACGCAGTAATCTGTGACACGTTTTGAGTAGTATGGCCCACTGTGAGGCACGAGGCATGTGTCAGCAGTTACTCCTTATGACTGTTACTCTTACCAGTGAAATACAGCTTTATTTCCTGTACTACAATTGTTGTTCAGACTCTGACCCCAACCCCTCTGGTTCTGCATACCTTCCCTGAAGACTAGACAATGAGGCTGCATCCAAGCAAATTCCGGGCCAAACTCATCACCTGTACACACACCCTGCCACCATCCTTCACCCTGAAATACTTGCAATGACATCCCTGAAACCTGCTGGAAAGCATCAGTTCACCTGGTTCCCCACAGCAGAGGAGACAGTGTCCCGGTCTTGGGGCTTCTCCCTCTGCTGCCCATCTCCTGTGACCCTGGCCATTCTCATTGCAACACCCACCACATTTAGTCCCACAATGTTTCCTGCCAAGGGACTGGGGGAAAGAGAAAGGCAGACTTGGTGTGGGCTGGTTACCACTGGAGCTGGATAATACATGCATGCAGCTTCATTTACTTGTCTCTCTACTTTGGTTTATATTTGAAATATTTCATAACACCAAGTAGCTTTAAAGATGATCAATACAGGGCAAGGCCAAGACGGAAGAGTAGACGGACGCTTCCTGCGGCCCCTCTCACAACCAAGAACCAAAAGGACAAATAAATCCAGTACATATGAAATTCTAGGGGCCCTGATCATCAAAGGGAAAGTGGAGAAGCTGGATGGAGCAAAGGGGGAAGGAAGAATAGTGCCAGAAGTACACGGGATTCTACAGACTTGACCTGCCAGAAAGCAGCCCCAGCTGCACTGTGGTGGGCTGAACATGGAGGCTAGTGGGCACTCACCTCAGTGCAGATGAGTGGAGAATCCATTAGTGCTTCTGGAGCCAGTAAGGGACAGTACCAGATAGGCCCAAGCTAAGTCCTTTCATGTGGCATAACACACACAGATCTGAATCTAATCTTTCCCTAAATGTGAACCTTTCTTCCTTCTCCCAGCATTCCCATCTCCCTTCTCGGAATGCACCCAGTGCTAGAGTCCAAAGCCGTTAACTGAGTCAGAAATAAGACTCTTCAAGCCCGCCCAGAACTATTATGCCACTGGCTTCTCTGTACTGTGTCCAGTTCTGGACCAGAAGGAGCACTCCTTAAGCCTACCCTGAGCCATTCTCCAAGTCTCTGAGGGGGAAACAGTGCAGTAAACTCAGCAAAGAGGGGAAAAAATATTTTTTCTGCCCATGGTGCTAAGACAGCAAATCAGTGTGGAAACTGTCTCCTCACCTAGATTCAGATACAAGGGGATGTGCCAACCTCATAGACACTCAGGGACGGCTGTTACTCCTTGCCTTTCTCAGTGGCTGAAGCCAGACACCTGGGCCTACACCAATTATTCCTGCCCATCTACAACAGTAGGTGAGAGCCTGCACCACAGCTGATGATTGATCACTGAGACACTTGAGCTGAATCCACCTAAGAAAAGTAAACTGCACATTTTGAAACTAAAAACTAGTACATAGCAGGCAAACAAGATAAATGACTTGCCAAGTGCCGTCTAGTCAGATCCGACTCATGGCGACCCTACAGTTTACTAATGGCTCAAAAACAGCAAGTCCACATCAAAACACTTATGGGGCAGGTGATGTTCTCTTCAGAAAGCACCCAAAACAAAAAATCAAATTTTCCAGAGGAAGAGAACTTGCTGGAATCATAAGAGGTAGAATACAAAAGATTAATATTTAAAACTCTTCATGTGATCAGGAAGGAGATGAGGCAAAATGCATCACAGCATAATGACAACTTGAACAATGCTGCAAGACAACAATGAGCAGCAAGAATTAGAAATTCAGAAAATTAATAATAAAACTGCAGAATGAGACAACTCATTCAAGTCAAGGAGTAGAACTGAAGCAGCAGAAGCCCAAATTAGTGAGATTAAAGAGAAATCATGTGAAATCAACACACTAGAAGACAAATCAGATAAAAAAATTAAAAAAATCAAGACGCACTAAGTATTATGTAGGACTCTATGAAGAAGAATAATTTTTGAGTGACTGAAATACCAGAAGAAGGGGAGGAATAAAGAAAACACAGAGAGAACTGTAGTTCTGCTGACAGAAAACTTCCCTAATAACATGAAAGATGAAAAGATACTTATCCACAACACTTATCGAACTCCATATAAGGCAGATCCCAAAAGAATGACACCAGGCTATATTATAAGCAAACATACCAAAACTAATGATAAAGAAACACTTTTAAAAGTGGGTAGGAATAAATAAAAAATAATGCACAAAGGAAAATTTATTAACATTAAGCTCAGACTATTCAGTAGAAACCATGCAGGCAAGGAGGCAATGGTATGACACATACAAAGCCTTGATGGAAAATGATTGCCAGTCAAGAATTACATATCCAGCAAAACTGTCTCTCAACTATGACGGTGACATTGGGACATTTCCAGATAAACAGAAATTTAGAGAATGTGCAAAAACCAAGCCAAAATTACAAGGAATATTAAAAGGAGTCCTTTGGTTAGAAAACCAATAGTACGAGGTAACAACCCAAGGCCAGAACATGGAAAACAGCAACTGTATATCAACCCAAATAGGGGAATCATAAATTTAAATCATAGGGAAAATACTGAAAATACGAAGACACAGACGTCACTATGTAAATATTATATTAAAAAAAGGACCCAAAATAAAATGTAGTGATACATCTTTGATATGGAGAAGTCAAGGCAACATAAAGAAATTAAAGACTGGTTTAGATTTATAAAAATAACGGTAACTATTAAGGTAATCACAAAGTAAACTATGAATCCTATGCACAAAGAAAAAGAAAAACAAAGGCTCACTCAGCAAACAGAAAACCACCAATATTGAAAAAAGATGAAAAGAAAAAACAGACAGGCTCAGCACAGAAAGTTTAATGGAATAAACGAATTGTCTACAATACACATACACACACACAAGACATCAAAATGACAGCACTAAGCTCATATCTGTCAATAATCACGTTGAATATAAATGGACTAAATGCACCAATAAAGAGATGGAGGGTGGAAACCAGACTGAAAAAACATGACCTACCTATATGCTGCCTACAGGAGACACATCTTAGACTCAAAGACATAAACATACTACTACTCAAAGGATAGTAAAAAATATATCAGGCTAACAACATTCAAAAGTGAGCAGGAGTGGCAATACTAATCTGATAAAATGGCTTAAAAGTAAAATTCACCACATTGGATAGGGAAGGACATTACATAATAGTTAAAGGCCCAATACTCCAGGAGGACATAACCATATTAAATATCTATGCACCCAATGACAGGGTTCCAAAACAGATAAAACAAACACTATCTACATTGAAAACAGAAATAGACAGCTCTACAATAATAGTAGGGGACTTACACACAACCACTTTCAGTGCAAGACAGAACATCTAGAAAAAAGCTCAATAAAGACACAGAGGATCTATATGCCACCATCAACCAACTTGACCTCAGAGACATATAGAGAACACTCCACCCAACAGCAGACAAGCACACCTTCTTTTCCAATGCACATGGGACATTTTCAGAATTGACCACACATTAGGGCACACAGCAATCCTTAACAAAAGTATTGATATGTTGCAAAGCATCTTTTCAGACCACGATGCCGTAAAACTAGAAATCAATAACAAAGAAAGATGGAAAAAACCAAAAACATGAAAACTGAACAACATTTTGCTAAACGACTGGGTTTAGCAAAACAAAGAAATCACAGATGGAACTTTAAAAAGTCAGAACCAAATGAGAATGAAAACACATCCTACCAGAATCTATGGGACACAGCAAGAGCAGTGCTCTGAGGTCAATTCATCTCAGTAAGTACATGCATTCAAAAACAAGAAAGGGCCCCAATCAAAGAACTACCCCTACAACTTGAACAAGCAGAAAGAGAGAAGCAAAAGAATCCGTCAGGCATCCAAAGAAAGCAAATAATAAAAATTAGAGCAGAACTAAATGAAGTAGAGAATAGAACAACAATGGAAAGAGTTAGATTAAAAGCTAGTTTTCTGAAAAGATCAACAACATTGGTAAACCATTGGCCAAGCTCAGAAAAGAAAACGGGGTGTGGAGTCAAGAGGGCAGACTAGACACATGTCTCTTTCATTCCCTCTGAAAACTAAGGCCTGGACTGATGATTAAATAGAGCTTTCTGGACACTCACTGAGCCCTAGGACACAGCACAGCCCTGTCAGTTTGGACTACATGCCACTGAACAGGACACTGTCTTGTTTTTAGCTGAGCCCCACCAGCTCCTGCAGACTGAAGGTAACCGGCATTCTTTACTGCTACTTCTTTTTGTTGGCCAGCAGGTAGGGGAGGGGCTTAGCCAGCAGTTATGCAGAGCTGCAGTGCTAAAGCTATCAGAGCATGGAATAGCCACATTTTGAGAGCCCAGCTCTGGACTCAGAGCACCACAGCCCCTCCACCCTCTCTTTTCAGACCTCCAACACAGATTCTGCTGTTTCATGGGGCAGGACAGCTTGATGACGATGCCATCTTGTTTGACTGGGAGGTGGAGTTACCCAACCAGAAGCCTCTGCAAGGGCTATTTCCCAGCCTGGGAGGCAGTGCTAGCCTGTAGAGTGCTTTTCCAGCAGATAAGTTGTGTTTAACACAGTGTAGCCTTACAGTTGGGGCTCCGAAGGGGATGACAGCAGGCCAATAGCCTGTCTCTACTTTGAAATATATCACAGGATCTAGGGACACCTGAACAGGTGCCTCCATTGTCAGCCAGAAGGAGGGGCTTGCACACCTGAGAGCCTGACCGATTTTGGAAGCTGTCAGAGAGCTTTCATCATTTCAAATAAGACTGCCTAGAGAAACAACTATGGTACTGCCTGACGGCATCTCTTCTAGCCTTTACTGACCCACATCATAAGGTTGTATGATGGACCCCAGTGACTCCAGAAGTAGACCTGTGTCTTTGCCAGCCAGGAGGCCGAGCCTGCTACTTCAGAGATTCCACGTGGCCTAGTCACTGGAGTACACAGAGGTGGCTGGGGACCAGCTCCCTTTTCAGAACTGTGCTGCAGCTCCTCTTAAGGCAACATCAGAAAAGCTAAACAGCTTCTAAATGTCCCAAAAGCAACAAACACTAACTGAAGATTTAAAGAAAAATTCACCCATGGCTCCAGAAAACTCCCAAAATGAAGAACCAAGGAAATTCACAGATGAAGAAGCCTTTCTGAAACTATTGGAGGTTGAATACAAAAAAAAATTATATGTAGAGCCCTCCTAGACATTATACAAAATGCAGCAGAGCAAAATAAAAAACTAAGTAAGCTGTCTGAACTGATGGAACACCAGCATTATGAAATCTGACAGATCAAGACCATATACACAACCAGACAACTCAACTGAAAGCCAAAAGAGCAGAACTGAACAACTGGAAATCAGACTTACGGACCTTGAAGATAGAGCTCCTGACACCAGCATTTATGGCAAGAAAGCAGAGAGAAGAAACAAGAGAAACAAACAAGCATTAAGAAACATGTGGGACATTATCAAGAGGAATAACCTGATTAATTGGAGTTCCTGAACAGATATGGATTCCTGAAAACACAGAGACTGTTGTTGTTGACTTGCTGACAGAAAACTTCCCTGAAATTATGAAAGAAGAGAACACAGATATCCAAGATATGTATTGAACACTACCCATAAATTAGACCTTAAAAGAAAGACACCAAGACATATTATAATCTAGCTTAACGAAAGAAAAATAAGCAAGAACTCTTAAAGGCAGCAAGACTCAAAGTAAAGCTAACATACAGAGGGAAGCCCTGTAGGCTTTCGTCTGACTTCTCAGCAGAAACAATGTTGGCATGAAGGCAGTGGGATGACACATTTAAAGTCTTGAAGGAGAAAAACTTCCAACCAAGAATTATGTATTGTGCAAAACTGTCTTTTGAATATGAAGATGAAATTAGGACATTTGCAGATAAACAGAAACTTAGAGATTTTGTAAAAACCAAACCAAAGCTACAAGAAGTACTGACAGAAGCTCTCTGCTTAGAAAAACAAAACCATTGACTCTATACATAAGGAGGCAATGGAGGATACAACATCCAGAAACCTACTCAGTTAGGAAAGCCACAAAACTCAATTAAAGCTACAATACGATAAAAAAGGATCCAGTGACCACACCATGAAAACCATGACACCATCACATTGAAAAGAGGGATATATTATAGTAATTATAGTTCTTCTAGATGGATAGGAAGCTAATGAGACATGTAAAAGTTAAAATTGGGTTTAAATTTAGATTATTAAGGGGATGATGGGGTGGCTACACAGCACAATAACAATGCAGCATATCACAATAAGAAACATACCACAGGAATCTCAACAAACACAAGACCAAAGGATGAAAAATCAACCCATACAGAAGAACGATGTAGAACTGAATATTAACAGCAACAGAGAAAACACAACACAAAAATAAATACATCAAAATAACAGCACTTAACATATACCTATCAACAATGACACTGAATGTAAAAGGACTGAATGCTTCAGTAAAGAGACAACAAGTGACATCCTGGATCAAAAGACATGACTCATCTGTACGTTGCTTACGAGAAACTCACTGGAGAGTTAAGAATATGAACAAACTGACAATTAAAGGATGAGATGATATATACCAAGCTAACAACATATGAAGATGAACAGGTGCAACAATACTAATTCTCAGATAAAATAGATTTTAATGTAAAATCCACCATCGTGGACAAGGATGATCACTATTTATTGCTGAAAGTTTCAATACACAAGCAGGACTTAACAGTATTTATTCGCTCAATACTATAGCATCTAAATACAGCCACCAAACAATTACTACATTGAAAAATGAGACAGATCACTCCAAAATAATACTGGGATACTTTAACACTCCACTTTCAGTATTGGACACATCTTCTAGAAAAAAGCTCAGTAAAGACACAGAAGATCTTATTGCCACAATTAACCAATTAGACCTCATACAGGACTTTCTATCCATCAACAAATTACTACAGCTTCTTCTTCAACGCTGAAGAAATATTTTCTATAATAGACCATGTTTGTGTTAGGATATAAAGCAAATCTCAACAAAATCCAAAACACTGAATTATTGCAAAGCATCTTCTCAGACCACAAAGCCAGAAAAGTTGAAATCAATGGCAGAAAAAACACGGGCAGAAATTCGAACTCATAGAAACTGAACAACATCTTGCTCAAAAAACCATGGATTACAGAAGAAATCAAGGATGAAATGAAGAAATTCATGGAGTCAAAATTTATGGATTCATCCCAGAACCTATGGGATACAGCAAAAGTGGTGCGTGGAGGTCAGTTTATCTCTATAAATGCACAAATCCAGAAGGAAGAAAGTACTCAAACCAAAGAATTAATCCTATAGTTTGAACAAAGAGAGCAACAGAAGAACCCCTCAGGCACGACAAGAAAACAGATCATAAAGTTTACAGCAGAACTAAACAAATTAGAGTATAGAACAACTGAAAAGACCAAAAGCTGGTTTTTTGAAAAGATCAACAAAATTGACAAACCATTGGCTAAACTTACTAAAGAAAAACAGGAAACAAATATTCCAAATAAGAAATGAGAGGAGTTATTGTAACAGATCCAACAGAAATCAAAAGTATCATAACAGAATAGTACAAAAGACTGTACTCTAACAGATTTAAAATCTACAGGAAATGGACAAATTCCTAGATTCGTACCACCTATGAAAATTATCACAAGGAGAAGTAGAACAACTTAATAAACCCATCACAAAGGAAGAGATTGAAAAAGTCACTGAAAAAAGCCCTGACCCAGATGGCTTCACCACAGAATTCTATCAAGCTTTTACAGAAGAGTTCACTTCAATACTACTGAGACTATTTCACAGCACAGAAAGTGATGGAATATGCGAAATTTCATTCTATGAAGCCAGCATAACTCTTATACCAAAGCCAGGAAAAGATCTAACAAAAAGGACAATTACAGACCAACATCACTCATGAACCTAGATGAAAAAATCTTCAACGAAATCCTTGCCAAGAGAATTCAACAACATATCAAAAAAATAATTCATCATGACCAAGTCAGATTCATACCCACGATGCAAGGTTGGTTCCACATCAGGAAAACAATTAATGTGATGAACCACATAAATAACACAAAAGAATCACCAGATCTTGTCAACTGATGCACAAAAGGCATTTGACAAAGTCCAATACTTATTCATGCTAAAAACTCTCCGCAAAATAAGAATAGATGGCAAATTCCTCAACGCAATAAAAGCCAGCTATGCAAAGCCAATAGCCTACATCACCCTGAACAGACACTGAAAGAATTCTACTTGAGAACAGGAAATAGACAAGGATGCCAACTCTGACCTCTCCTATTCAACACTGTACTAGAAGTTCTGGCCAGAGCAATTAGACAAGACAAAGAAATACGGGACACCTGCACTGGTAAAGAAGAGGTAAAAATCTCCCTATTTCCAGATGATATGATTGTATATGCAGAGAATCCCACAGAATCCACAAGTGAACTACTGGAACTAACAGAAGAGTGCAGAAAAGTATCAGGATATAAGATAAACATAATTAAATCAGTAGGATTCCTTTATACCAATAAAGAGACCATTAAAGAAGAAATCACCAAATCAATACCATTTACTACAGCCCCCCCAAAAGATAAAATACCTAGGAATATATCTTCACTAGAGAAATAAGAATCTTATACAAAGAGACTATAGGACCTTACTGCAAGAAATTGAGAGACCTACATAAATGAAGAAACCTACCTTGCTCATGGATAGAAAGACTTCACATTGTGAAAATGTCTATTTTACCCAAAGTGATCTACATATACAATGCAATCCCAATACAAATTCCTGTGACTTTTTTTTAATGAGATGGAGAAACAAATCACCACCGTTGTTCGGAAAGGCATGAAACCCCGGATAAACAAAGCACTACTGAAAAAGAGGAACACACTGGGAGGCCTCTCACTACCTGACTTTAGAACCCACTACACTGCCACAGTAGTCAAAACAGCCTGGTACTGGTGCAAAAAGAGACATACAGACCAATGGAACAGCATTGAGACCCCAGAAATGCCACCATCCTCTTATGAACAGTTGATATTTGACAAAGGCCATAACATTGTAAACTAGGGTAAATACAGTCTCTTTAACAAATGGTGCTGGCAAAATTGGATATCCATCTGCAAACAATTGAAACAAGACCCATATCTCACACCTTACACAGAAACCAACTCAAATTGGATAAAAGACCTAAATATCAAAGCTAAAATGATAAAGATCATGCAAGAAAAAAATAGGATCAACAATGGAAGCTCTAATACACAACTTAAACAGACTTTAAAATCTGACAGACAAAGCACGATCAACAGAAGAGAAAACAGATAAAAGGGAACTACTAAGCATCAAACACTTTGGCTCATCCAAAGATTTTATCAGAAGAATTAAAAGACCACATACACAATGGGAAATAATATTTGCCAACCATATGTCAGACCGACGCCTAATCTCCATGCTCTACAAGGTACTGCAAAATATCAACAAGAAAAGGATAAATAACCTAATTAAGCGATGGGCAAAGGAGACGAACAGACACTTCTCTGAAGAGGATATACAGACAGCCAAGAGACACATGTGAAAATGCTCACAATCAGCAGCTACTGAAGAAATCCAAATCAAATTGACAACAAGATACCATCTCATCCCAACAAGGTTGATCATTATCCAAAAAACACAAACCAACAAATGCTGGAGAGGCTATGCAGAAATTGGAACTCTCCTACACTGCTGGTGGGATTGCAAAATGGTACAACCTCTTTGGAAAGCAATGTAGTGCTTCCTTAAAAAGATAGAAATAGATAAACTATTTGATCCAGTAATCCCACTGCTTGGAATATATCCTACAGAAGCAATGGCAGTCACACAAACAGATACATGCATACAAATGTTTATTGCAGCAACACAGTCCACAATAGCAACAAGATGGAATCAACCCAGATGTCCAAAAACAGATGAATAGATAAACAAACAAACTATGGTATATATACTCAAAGGAACAGTATGCAATGATAAAGACTGATGATTTTAGGAAGCATCTCATAACCTGGTTTCAACTGGAAGACATTATGTTGAGTGAAATCAGTCAGTGACACAAGGATAAATGTTGTATGAGACCCCTACTATAAGGACTTAAAAACAGACTCATGTACAGAAGACTCTTTGATGGCTGAAAGGGAGGAGAGTGAAGGAGAGCGGGAGAGGGTTGGTTTTAGACTAGACAGTTAATAGAAATTTGGTTGGGTGAAATCAGTGACAGCACACATTAGAAATAAGATGAATTTAATTGGACTTCAACATAATCTGAAAACTCTTCCAATCTTAACCTAACATTCCAAGGACAGAGTAGCAGGGATGGGTGTCTGGGGACGCTCTCAGGGGACATTGAGGCCAATTGGCATAACTAGCCTATTGCGAAGAGAGTCTTCTGCACCCCATATTGGTGAACGGTGTCTGGGGTCTTGAAAGTTAGCAAGCTGCCATCTGAGGTTGGGACCAAATGGTTCCAACTCAGCTGGAACAGACAATCATTAAGGACAACAATGACATGAGGGAAAAAGAACCCAGAAGACAGAAGGACCCACATGAATGGGTGACTATATCAACATGTGACCAGAAGAACCAGACGGTGCCCGGCTACCACCAATGACAGTCATGATGGGGCTCACAATGTTGACTCCCAGTGGCAACATGAGAAAAATAGGGGTGCACCTTAAGAACTCCACTAGAACACCACAATTGATGGTCCAAAGGCCTGGGAGTTCCTCTGGGAGCATGGACCCTAGACCTGATGCTGCCCCTGATCATAGATTATTACTGAGGTCAACTCTCCGGATAGGAATGGAATGGACTAGGGGGCACAGGGTGATCATATTGTATGTGCACTTTATGGTTCTATACATCTATAGGATGTCATCCTATTGGCCTCTTGGTAGAGGGCAGTGGAGAGGGTGGAGAGGAGGGGACAGGAGGTCATTAAGAGGTTATGACATGTATGGAACAGAAAGGAGAAGTGTACTGTCACTAGGCAAGGAAAGCAGAGGGAACTGCAGATAGGTGGGCATGCAAATTTGAATTGTATTGTAAACATTCACTCAATCACATGTAAGAAACAAAAATCAGGAGAGGAAGCATGTAACTTGAATAAGAAATAAGATGGGCAAAATCACAGCAACCACAACAGACACAACTGAAATTAAAAGAATCATAACACAGTACTATGAAAAACTACTCTAATAAACTCAAAAAATGTGGAGGAAATGGACAAATTTCTAGAAATGTATCATCTACTGAAACTAGCAAAAACAGAAATAGAACTATTAAATAAACCCATCACACACACACACAAACAAAAGATTAAAAAGTTACAGAATTCCCAACTAAAAAAAGCTCAGGACCTGATGGCTTCACTGGAGAACTCCAAAAAGTTCAGGGAAGAGTTAACACCACTATTACTAAAAGTATTCTAGAACACAGAAAAGGGTGTAATGCTACCAAATTCATTCCACAAATGCAGTATAATTCTGATACTAAAACCAGGTAAAGACAGCACAAAAAAGAAAAATTATAGACCAGTATATGCCACGAACGTAGATGCAAAAATCCTCATGAAAATTCTAACCAACAGAATTCAACAAAATATCAAAAAAGTAATAATAATTCACCATAATCAAATGGAATTCATGCCACAGATGGAGGCAGGATTCAACATTAGAAAAACAATGTAATCAACCACATAAATACAAGAAAAGACAAGAAGCACCTGATTTTATCAAATGCAGAAAAGGCAACTGATGAAGTCCATCCATCCATGTTAAAAACTCTCAACAAAATACGAATAGAAAGGAAATTCCTCAACATCATAAAGAGTATCTACACAACCGAAATCATCCTCAATGGAGAAAGCCTGAATGCCTTCCCCTTGAGAACACGCACCAGACAAGGGTGCCCACTGTGGTCACTCTCACTCAGCGTTGGGCTGGAGGTTCTGTGTAGAGCAATCCAGCAAGATAAAGAAACGAAGGGCATCAAAATCAGCAAGGAAGAAATAAAAGTATCTCAGTGTGCAGAAGACACTAAAGAATCCACAAAAAACCTACTGGAACTAATAGAAGAGCTCAAGATAAACAAGCACGAATCAGTTGGATTTCTTTATATTAACAAAGAAATTATCAAAGAGGAAATCACCAAATCATTACCATTTACAGTAGCTCCTAAGAAGATAAAATATCTAGGAATAAATCTAATCAGAGATGTAAAAGACCTATACAAAGAAAATCACAAGACTCTACTACAAGAAACCAAGAGACCTACGTAAGTGGAGAAACCTACCTTCCCCATGGATAGGAAGATTTAATATCATGAAAATGTCTATTCTATCCAAAGTGATCTACAGATTCAATGCAATTCCAAAGGCATCTTTTATTGAGATGGAGAAACAAATCATCAACTTCATATGGAAAGGGAAGACGCCTTGGATAAGTAAATCATCACTGAAGAAGAATAATAAAATAGAAGACCTCACTCTACTTCCCTTTAGAATCTATTATACTGCCATAGTACTCAAAACAGTCTGGTACTGGCACAAAACCAGATACATACATCATTGGAACAGAACCGAGAATCCAGATATAACATCACTGACCTTTGAGCAGCTGATATTTGACAAAGACTAAAGGCCATGACCTGGGAAAACGACAGTCTCTTTAACAAATGGCGTTGGCATAAATGGATACTATCTGCAGAAAAATGAAACAAGATCCTACCTCATCCAGACAGAACCACTAACTCTAAATGCATCAAAGACCTAAATAAAAATTTAAAACAGTAAAGACCATAGAAGAAAAAAAACAGGGACAACTCTGGGAGCCCTAATAAACAAAATACTCAGAATGAACAAACTCCAAAAGAGTAAATAACTAACTGGGAACTTAATCAAACACTTATGCTCACAAGGACTTCACAAAAAGAGTAAAAATAAAAAGACTACCTACAGATGGGGAAGAATTTTTGGCTACCATGAATCCAATTGGTGTCTAATCTCCCTAATCTACAACATACTGGAAAACCTCAACAAGAAAAAGACAAACAGCCCAATTAAAAATTGGCAAAGGACATACTGGTGAGTGGCGCCTGGGGTTTTAAAAGTCAGCAAGCCACCATCTAAGGAATACCAGTTAGTCTCAACCCACCTGGAGCAGATGAAAACTAAGAACATGAAAGAGATGAGACATGAGGAAAATACGAGCCCAGGAGGCAGAAGAGTCCATATGATTGGGAAATTACACCAACATGAGACAAGAACTAGATGGTGCCTGGCCACCACCAAAGGCAGCCCTGTCAGGGAATACAAAGTATAGTTCCTAGCATGGCACAAGAAAAAGTGCAGATCAAGTACTCTATTAAAAAACCAGACTTGATGGTCCAACAGCCTGGAGGGTCCCTAGAGAACATGGCTCCTGGACTTGCTGCTAACCCAGAGATGAGGCCAGTACTGAAGCCAACACTTCAGACAAAGATTGAACTGGACTAAGGGACACAGAGTGGTGCAGGTGGTGTGTGTATTTTATGGTTTAATATATATATGAGGCTGTCAAACTGGTCTCTTTTTAGAGGGGAAAGGAGCGGTTGGAGAGCAGGGGACAAGTGTCAGTTGAGTGGAGCCTGGAAGTAAAGAGTAGAAGGAATGAGTGTACTGTCACACGGTGACAAGAGCAGACAGAGTTGCACACAGGCAGGTGCTCAGGGTTTCATATGGCAAATTGACTTGGACTGTAAACTTTCACTAATCACAACAGTTTTTTTTAATGGGCAAAAGATATGAACAAGCACTTCAAAGAAGACATTCAGGACATCCACAGCATGAGGAAATGCTCACAATCATTAGTCATCAGAGAAATCCAAATCAACACTATAATGAGATACTACCTTACCTCAACAAGGGTAGCTTTAATCCAAAAAAACACAAAACGATAAACGCTGGAGAGGTTGGGGAAAAGACTGGAACTCCTTTACACTGCTGGGGGCATATAAAATGGTAAAACCACTTTGGAAATGGATTTGGCACTTTCTTAAAAAGCTGGAAATAGAAATGCCATATGATCCAGCAATCTCACTTACTGGACTATATCCTAGAGAATTAAGTGCTGTCACACGAAGTGATACATGGACAACAATGTTTACTGCAGCACTGTCCTCAACAGCAGAAAGACAGAATCAACCTAGGTGTCCATCAACAGAGAAATTGACTAACAAACTCTGGTATATTCACATAATGGAATACAATGCAATGATAAAGAACAACAATTTTAGGAAACATCTCATAATATAGTCAATCTGCAAGACACGCTGTGTGAAATTAGTCAGGTGCAAAAAGACAAGTATTTGTATAAGACCATTTTTATAAGGACCCAAGAAAAGGTTTAAGCACAAAAGAAAGTAACCTTTGATGGTTACAAAGGTGAGGAAGGTGGGAGAGCAGTATGCATAGACAGTACACAGGAGTTGGGGTGGGTGAAGGGAGTAAAAGCACACAGCAGAGGGGAGGTTAGCACAACTGGACTACACCAAAAGCTAGAAGGTTTTCTAAATATAACCTAACATTTTGAAGGACAGAGTAGCAGAGACACAAGCCTGGGGGCCACGGTTTCAGAGGACCCAAGCCAAACCAAACCCACTGCCGTTGAGTTGATTCCTATTCATGCTGACCCTACTGGTCAGAGTACAACTACCCCAAAGAGTATGTAAGGAGTACCTGGAGGATCTGAACTGCTCACCTTTTGGTTAGCAGACCTATCCACTTAACCACTACAGCACCAGGGTTTCTTCCAGGCTAACTAGCATAACTAAATTTTTTTAAGAAAATATTCTGCATACCACTTTAGTAAGTGGCATCCTGGGTCTTCATACCTTGTAAGCTGCCATCTAAGAAGCATCAGCTGGTCCCAACTTACCCGGAGCAAAGGAGAACAAGGGATGTCAAAGACATGAGGAAATCATGAGCCCAGGGGACAGAAAGTGCCGTATGATCCAGACACTACATCAGCAGGAGACCAGAAGAACTAGATGGTGCCCAGCTACCACCACTGACCGCCCTGACAGGGAACACAGCATAAAGTCCCCAGTGCAGTGGTAGAGAAAGGGGCTTACAGGGTGAGACTTTATTATAAGATCACATTTAATGGCCCATCAGACCGGAGGGTCCCCTGAGGACATGGCCCCCAGACTTTTATCCACAGTTGAAACCAGTACCAAAGTCAATTCTTCAGACAAAGATTACACCTGACTATGAGACACAGAATGATGCTGGTGAAGAATATGCTTCTTGGCTTAAACATATAAATGAAGGTTCCTGAGCAGCTTCTCTCCAGAGGTGACATGAGTGGGTAGAAGAGAACAGGAATAAGGTTGAATGGATACGGGAAGTATAAGGTGGGAAGGACAAATGTGCTGCCATGGCGTGCTGGGGGTAGAGATCAGCTAGAGCTGCACAGTAGTGTGTATCTGGTGCTTTACATGGTAAATTGATTTGGAGTGTAAATTTCTACTTAAAGCACAATAAAATATTTTTTTTAAAAAGCATCAATACAGTTCTTGCCACCTTCTGATTAACCTTAAGCTGAGACCAAGCTACACCAAACCCATTGCTGTCACAGTTGATTCTGACTCATGCTATAAGCATGAAAAGTTAAATGCCACAAGAGGTCCAACATCATTAGGATGTCTAAGAAGTTCACATTAGACTGGCCATAGCTTGGACAATATGGCTCCTCTGGCCTGTGCCCCCTACCAGTGACAACTCAGCACAGCTCTGACAGCCCATTAGGCTTTGGTTTCCTTAACTCCCCACCAGCCATGAGCCCAGGATGACTCTGGACAAGTGGCAGGGGTGGGAAGTACCCAGGGAAAAGCCTAGAGGTAGAAAAACTCTTAAGAGCCAGTGGACTAGAACCATGGGAAATGATAACCAAGAATTTGTTATGCAACCACTGATAGAAAACTGCAAATTGACTATAACCCTCAATATTCAGTTATGTAAAAGTTAGATTTCCTCAGTGCCCTGCTGAAGATAGGCTACACTGAATTGCAGAATTAGTCTTTAACCACATTGAGTTTGACCCTTTGATTATTTGTGCATGGGTGTTTTCCTAGTTCCTATCATGTGTAAGGTACTATTCTAGATGCTATGGTGTACACAAAGGTGTACAACATATGCTCCTTGCCCTCCTTAAGAAGCTGACAGTTTCCACAGACATAAGTAATTTTAATTTGGCCAGAGATAAAAATCTGTCCCTAACCCACTTCTAACTGGCACTGCCACAAAGCTCCTTCTCTCTCAATAATAACTAGCTGTGGCATAGACAATAACTGGTTTCTGAAGCAAACAGTGCAGGCAAACAGCTCAGTTCCATGTTTGCTCTCCCTGAAGCTGCTCGTTAGCCAGTCCTAGTTACTCCACACACAGTCACAGGACACAATTTTGAGACAAGAATTGCCAAGACTGACTTCTAAAAAAGAAGCCCATCCCAATGACAGAGTTAGTAAGCTGCATACAACTGACATTTTTATTTTATTTTTCCTGTCTACAACATGAGATGCTGTTCTGCAGACGGAATCACTGGTCGTGTTGGGAAGGACACTAGCGCCCTGGTCGGCAGCCGCCCTGCCATGAGAGGAAGCAGGATGCTCACTGAAGAGTTCTCTTACTCCTGGAACATGAGTTGTTCTTATCTGAGCCCAAATCTATCCTCTTTTGCCTTGAGAGCTAAGACTTTATTTCTCTATGTAATCCAACTAACACAGGGCCTGGCATACAGGTGGAGATTAATAAATGGTGGCTAATGAGAGCTTAATGAAACAAGAAAAATAACCAGTTATGTAGTGCTCACTGTGTGCAGGCATCAGAAAGGCACTGTGAGTGAACAAGAGCCAGCTCCTGCTCCTAAGGAAAGAGAAATAAACAGCCTGTCAGAGCCCAAGAATAGCAAGACATCTCAGTGCAAAACTCCTCTCTTTTTTTTTAAGGTGTGGCCCCAAGCCACCAGGGACTACAAAGACAGATAGCTGATCTGTGATGTCAGCCCTCTAATTGTGTTTCCAAGGCATTTCCAAGAGACGAACTGCCCTAGTTAATCTAGGCCTTGAATTCAAGGCAATTTAACAGAATACAAACTTCCAGTGTCAACTACTGGAAGCAGAGCCACGTCATTGTGTCCTTGGTGCTGAGTCTTGAACACAGCAAGCAACAAATCCTTTTGTTAAAAATAATTTTACTTAGTGGATGAACGGTCCAGTGGAGTACTGAAATCACTCAGTAAAGCAACCTATCCTAATAAATTCATTGCAGTTCTTGTCTGCTACTCAGAGAATTCCCCACACATACTTCTGTGCAGAACACACTGATATTACTGCTCCACAAGGATGGACAATGGGTGATTCAAAAGTAGAGACTCTTGCCCTAACTTACACTACGGACAGCTAGAAAATAATGCACCTGTGAGCCAAGGCTGGGCTGGGAAGGGGACATGGAAGGCTCTGAGCAGAGTTCTACCAGCTATTACAGAAACACAACTCAACATGAGCTTACCGCATGCTTTTGGACTTGAAATTTAAAGGAAAGTGCTGGTGAAAAGAAAAATAATAAAGAAGTAATTAAGAATATTGTGACATACAGAAGCAAGATTACAATAAACCATGGTCAGCTGGAGGAGCCCTGGTGGTGCAGTAGTTAAGAGCTCAGGGGCTAACCAAAATGTTAGCAACTCAAATCCACCAGCTGCTCCTCGGAAATCCTATGGGGCAGTTCTATTCTGTCCTATCGGGTCACTAGGAGTCCAAATTGACTGCAACAGGGTTGGTGGGTTTGTTTGTTTACGGTTGGTTGGAAGATCCTACAGAAGAATGAACAGTCTAAAAAGGGGTTTTATCCCAGTAAGCATTCATTCTTCTCTGAACGAGTAATTTTCATCGAGTACTCATGTTTGCCACGTCCCCAACATGACCTTACAATCTTTGAGTTCAGAAAGCCACACTGGTTTGACTCCCAAAGGTGCACAGAGCTGAGTAACGCTTCTCTCCTGGGACTGGATCTTGGGATTCAACCGTGTCTACATCTCATCAAGAAACTGAGGCCACGAAGGTTGAACAAACTGGCCCAGCGTCCAGTCCAGGACTGGGACAGTGTATTATTCAGCACTCTTTCTTCTGCAGTCCTTGACAGACTCTCCACTTTCACTGTAAGGAACTTTCTCGACCAGCTCCAGAAAGACCCCTAGATTCCTATAATATTCTTGCAATATTTTCTATCCTAAGCATGAAACAATCTCTCCAGCTGAAACCTAAAACATAGTTCCTTGTTAAAAAGAACAAAAAAGCACAAAGTCGACCAACTTAAAATTTAACCCTGTGAGAAGAACCCTTCTCACAGAGCCGGCAGGCTATCTTGGCTGGTGGGCTGACGCTCACCTTGAGCATCATTAGTTTTAAAACTCAACTTTATCTGTTCACAGGGAGTGAGCCACCTGTAAGTAACCAAGTCTACTAAACCAATTCACCAAAGACTAATTTTATAAGACAGGCTGTCCAGCTACTGATTTACAACAAAAGAACCATGATAAGTGGATTTACGGGACACTGTGCTGCTATGCTGGGACCAACGTAAATGACAAACCTGTCCCTATGAACCGAGGTCCTTCACGCAAAATGCTGGGCTCAGTGTTCTGGAAGAAGTGCTAAGAAGCCTAAAGACGAAAAGGGAGATGAACTGAGTACCTAGTATTTCTTAGGGATAGTGTTTAACAATTTTCACACATGCCCTTACTTAATCCTTATGGTACACTGCAAGGCAGATTTTTACAGACAGAATCCTAATTAATAGCACAATACTGTCCCTAGGGTTGCCATCAGTCAGATTTGACTTGACGGCACTTGGCTGGCTGATCTTGGAAAATAATTTTAAAGTAAAAGATCCTGGGTTAGCGTCCTTCAGTTTAACATGCAGCATATGCTAATGAGCATGTGCTATCTATCAGGCACAGGGACTGCAACAGTGAGCAAACCACTGTCCCTGGCCAAAAGGACCCACACGTTAATGGGGGAGGGACAGGGGACATAAAAAGGATGAGTGAGAATGACTTTAAGAGGCATCACAAGCAGTCGTGTGTGGGTCAGAAGACTTCCTAGGGGAGGCCAAGTTTCTACGGGACCCTGGGGCATACTGAAAGTTACAGTCTTATCCAGTTGTTGGAGTCAGAGCTACTGTCCCTCAGAGTTCTTCGTGCTGCTCCTCGTAAACCACACACACACACTTCCCCAGGGCACAGTGAAGGCATGCCACGGAACCTCACGATGAAGACCTGCCTTCTGCTTACACCCACACTGGCACATTGCTGACCTTAACCTCTACCACCACCCAGCACTGGCTGCACTGCAAGTCATACAGAAATGTGAATGCGCCTGACAGTGGGACCGAGTGCCTTTCTCTGGTACAACAGAGGCTTGGTGATGAACACAGCACAGTCCTTGCCTACGGGCCTCTCCAGGGCAGTGTGTCCCCATCAGCCTGAGCACATTCAGACATGAGCTAGAGGCTGGGTAATGAACATGACAAGATCCTAGCCCACATGCCTCTCCAGGGCAGCACGTCTTCTCCCAGGACTCGACAGGCTCTGCGGAGGGCCTGAAGCACTGATCACATTCCACCACTGCACACACGAAACCAGGCCGAACAGCCACAGAGGCACTTTTATCTGAGGAAGCCATCTCTAAACCAACGAGACAGAAGGCGCCACCTCGGGCCAGGGCTTGTGTGCACAGGGTATCATGGGCAGAATTCTGGGCATGAATCTTTCCAGCTAAGTGTGTGTTTTCTCTTGACCTTTTCCCTAAATCATTTTTCAATTCAGTTCTTGGATACCAATTGACGGCATGAAAATTACTTTTCACTAAACCAAAAATCCCTTTTCAGTCAAGTCAACTCGAACTCCTAGCAACTCTCTAGGACAGAGAAGAATTGTCCCACTGGGTTTCCTAAGAGCGCCCAGTGGATTCCAACTTCTGACCTTCTCGTTAGCAGCCAAGCTCTTAACCACTGTGTCACCAGGACTCCTATTCTTCCCTTGAAAACATAAAACCAATTGCTTCTTATGCCTTCAGTTAAAACGAACAAACGTACTGTCAACTCCATTTGCACAGGGCAGCTTTCCTCCTCCACAGACAAACCAGAAAATCAGAGAAATAGCCCTTCATTGCAGCGTTTCAAGGCAGTGAGTCACAATGAGCCAACACTCGGATAAACGGCCGTGATGTTACCCATGAGGAACCAAAACGATCCCTGTAGACGGCAGCTAGCATACTGGGTTTGAACCTACCTCATTCTCCATAGAAAGTCTGTTTGAGGAAGAACTTCCTTGGAGAAATTCTGGTTCCTTCCACTCTGCCGATAACTACTATGCATTCTACTTGAGTCACTTCTGATTTTGTTGGAAAATACAGTTAGACGTTAGCCCTCCCTCTGAAGAAAACCATGTGGATACGCAGGAAGACAAGAAACCACAGCTTCCTTCTGCAAAACCCAGTGGCAGCTACTGCACAGCTATAAAGAATAATGAGAAATCTGTGAAATAGCTTACAACAGGGATGAACTCGGAAGACATGCCGAGTGAAATAAGTCAATCACAAAAAGACGAACAATTGTATCATCCCCCTATAATAAAAAGTGAAAAATAGATAATACACACAGAAAGTTCTTTGATAGACCAGGGATGGGAGGGTAAGACAGGCAGAACCACTTTCCAGATAACAGACACTTGTTATTTCACTGATGGGAAGGGCAAGACTGAATATGGGCGAAGTCAGCACAACTCAGCCAAGCTAAATAAAGACACTGAGAAATACAAGAGAAAAAGGGACAATTCCGGTAAATGTTTAACATATACACTTTTGCAACAATAGTAAAAGCAACCAAAAATGTGTGGTTATGTAGACAGATATGATCCATATATGTGCACAGGAAGGCATATTTGAGTAAATGCACATATATGTACAGCTGTATCAGTAACATATGCATACACACATTTGTGAGTATTGCGTATGTATCCACATATGTAACAACTCATGAGGGTACATGTACAGAGGCTTCCTAGACATATCTAAACAATTCATGGGGTTGGTTTAACGGGTCAAAGGCTTGGGACCATAGTCTAAGGGGACAACTTAGTCAACGGGCATAACATAGTTCACAGAGAGTTTGTCCAGCACCACATGGGGTCTTAAAAGCCTATCAGCAGCCATCTATGATACAACCATCGGTCTATACTTCTATGAAGGAAAACAGAATAAAGGAAATCAAAGGCTCAAAGAAGAAACCAGTCCTTGAGACTAACAGCCCACACAAACCAGAGCCTCTTGTAACCTGATAACAGAAGAACTGAATGGTGTCCAACTACCACTACTAATCCAGATAGATGGGGGAAAAATATAGATTAAAAGTCCAATTCCTAAAAAACACCACACCTACTGGACCAACAGAAATTATTACCCCGAAATATCCTTTAATTTGAAATTGAAGCTATTTTTGAAGGTCACTTTTCAGCCAAGTAATATACTGACTTATATGAGGTCTGACAAGTTAAGCCCACGAACTTAATTGTTCTAAGTGCTACATACTTCACTGCTGTTTTAGAACTCATTTCCTGGAATGGCCACTGTACATGGTGGCAAATTCATCAACTTAACTGTACAGTTGTCTATGAGGAAATTTTCAGTCAGTAAACAAATAACCGTATTGGAACAGCATCCCTACTCACTGTTCTGGCCCCACTGACTTTTTTCTTTACCCAAAGACAGAGGAAATATTGAAAGGAAGACATTTTGATGACATTCAGGACATTACGGGTAATACGACAACAGCTCTGATGGCACTCCAGAAAGAGTTCCAAAACTGCTTTGAAAGGTGGACTAGGTGCTGGTGTGGGTACACAGCTTCCCAAGGGGGGTACTTTGAATGTGACCATAGTGATATTCAGCAGTGAGGTACGTAGCCCTTTTTCTATAACGAGTTTCTGAACTTAACTGTCAGAACTCGTAAAATAAACGTATCATCTGTGAGTAATATGTTCTCTTAAACACCTGTATGAAAATGAATAATCAACTCATTCGTTGATGAAGAGGCAAGGAAAGCTAAATCAATGGAAACAGTATAAAGATAATGGAACTAATGAGAATGCAAACATATTAAAATTGTAGGGAATGGTACGGAACTATCAGTACAAAAATTGTCAAAGGGTAACCTAACCTGTTGTATACACTTTCATCTAAAATACAACAAAATATTATTAAATTAATTAAATAGCATAGAAGCAAAATGCAAACAAATAAATGGTTGATTCATTTCATAGTAAAAGAACAAGCAAAAGCCAGTGGCGAGGTTTACAAGTTAAAACAAGTTTTAAGAAGCAGGCAGCATTATGAGATCACTGGCAAAATATTAGTAGGCTATGTGAAAAATACAGAGAAGAAATACCTTTTTTAACCTCACTTCAGTGTGCTGAGCCCCACAGGGAGTCTTTCTAGTGTCTGACCAACACTACATAATCAATTACAGGAAATTAGTTTGGGGGTATAACTGTTGGGGCAGGGAAAGAAGACCTTCACCAAGATGGTGACACAGTGGCTGCAACGAGGGGTTCAAACGTAACACTGACAGTGAAGACAGAGTGGGGAGATGAAGTAAACTGGGCAGTGTTCAGTTCTGTTGTACACAGTGTCACTTTGAGTTGGAACAGGCTTAGTGCCCCTCTAATAATGTAGCTTTAGAGCAGTTTGTTCTGTAGACTGTCCTACCTTCTGGATGAAGCTAGCTATGTATCTCTGGACATACCACGTTTCTTAGCCCTGTATCTTCCATGAAGGGGTAGTTAGATCTTGAGGCTTTATTTGAATCCTAACTTTTTTTGCAAGGACAGATTCATCAAGAAGTTGGCAGTCTCCTTTTTATGATGTTATCTGTCACAGATGAGGGCTACCTAGATCTTTCCTTTCATACTGATTTTATTTCATACTCTAATTGTCACTCCTTCTTCACTTACCATAAAGACAGTTTTTCCCTCATCAACTATTTGGTTACCAGGAGGCAGTCTGTTCTGGAAAGCAATTAAGTACTTCATTCTTTCTCTTTCAAAACAGTGAGTTGGTTCCCCCAGTGTGCCCCAAAGGACACACCCAACAGCTATCTTTCTTAGCTCCAAAGCTCCCTCTCTGACCAGCAGACGTTAGGACAATGCCCTGGATTTATGGGACTACTGGCTGTCCTAGGCTGCTTTTCAGCCACTTCTGCAAGGAGCACCATTCCTTCTGAGGGAAGAACGCTATTTTCAGATCAGTATCTGGGCACCGGGGTGCTCACTGCTTCCGCGTGGGCCATTGTTGCTGGGACTTTCCAATGGAGACAATGAGGAAGTACATTTTAGTTTTTTTTTTAAGAAAAAATGTCTCATGAGATCACAGTGGTATTTCCAACTCAAACTTAGGGTTACAGCGTTTCTGATTATCTGCTGTAATATGGTGAAAATTGGGATGTCTACTAAAGCTAATAGAGCTTTGATATCACAGTGGTTAAGAACTCTGCAGCTAACCAGAAGCTCCACAGTTCAAATCTACCAGCTACTCCTAGGGGACAGTTCTTCACTGTCTTAAAGGGTCACTAGGAGTCGGTATTAATTTGACAGAAATGGGTTTGCATTTGGTTTGAATAATGTTAACAGTTTTTTTCTTTATCCCAGAAATATAAAACAGTTGCAAAATACTACAATTAATCATATGATTACTGAAACCAATTTGTTCATTGCTTCAAATTTGTTTTGTAAAACATGACATGGTTCCAAAGTAAAATCTATAAAACGAGGTTTATTTTTTTTAATTTTTATTTAACATAACTGAGTGAAAATGAACATTCACATGTAAATTTACATGCCCCCCTATATGTAGCTTCCAATGCTCTCCCTGTCCAGTGACTGCACACTGTTCCTCTCTGCTCCATACATGTCTCATCCTACCAACAGTCTCCTTTCCCCTCCTCTCCGTCCACTCTCCTTCCTCCAGCCAGAGGTCAGCAAGATGATTGATATCCTATAGATGTATAGAACCATAAAATGCTTCCAATATCTGGTTACTCTGCATTGCCAAGTCCATTCCATTCCTGTCCAAAGAGTGGACCTTTGTTATAATTTATGGGAACGGGCAGCATCAGGGCCGGGGGCCATGCTCTCAGAGGAACCCCAAAACCGCTGGACCATCAATAGAGGTCTTTTAGTGGAGATTTCATGATGCACCTCTTTTTATTCTTGTGTTACCAGTGAGGCTCCTCTCTGTGAGCTCCGTCATGGCTATCACTGGTGGTGGCCGGGCACCATCCGGTTCTTCCGGTCCCAGGTCGATGTAGGCACCCACTCTTGTGGGTCTCTCTGTCTTCTCGGTTGTCTTTACCGCATGCCATTTTGGCCCTCGGTGAGCATCCATTCCTGCTGAGTTGGAACCATTTGCTGTGTCCTCGGATGGCAGCTTGGCAGCTTTGAAGACCCCAGACGCCACTCACCAATGTGGGGTGCAGAGAGCTCTCTTAGCAAAATGCTAGTTGTGCCAATTGGCCTGGAATTCGCCTAAGAGCATGGTCCCCCGCCCCTCGCCCCAGCTACTCTATCCTTGCAGTATTGAGTTAAGATGGAAGGAGTACTCAGGTTATGCTGAAGTCCACTTAATGTTGTTCTTGTTCCTAATGTGTGCTGTCACCGCTTTCTCCCAACTAGATTTCTAGTAATTACCTAAACTAAATCCTCCCCCCCGCCTCCCCTCCCTTGCAGCTGTCAAAGAGTCTTTTCTTCTACACACAAGTCTGTTTTTGAGATCTTATCGTAGAGGTCTCATACAGTATTTGTCCTTTTGTCGCTGACTACTCTAACTCAACATAATGTCTTCCAGTTGAAACCAGGTTAGGAGATGTTTCCTGGAATCATCATTATTCTTTATCATTGCGTAGTGCTCCATTGAGTATATGTACCACAGTTTACGTATCCATTCTTCTATTGTTGGGCATCTGGGTTGATTCCACCTTTTTGCTACTGTGGACTGTGCCGCGATGAACATTCTGGTGCATGTGTCCGTTGGTGTGAAAGGTCTTGAATCTGTAGGATATATTCCAAGTAGTGGAATTACTGGGTCAAATGGTATATCAATATCCATTTTTTTAAGGAAGCGCCAGATTGCCTTCCAAAGAGGCTGGACCATTTTGCAACCCCACCAACAGTGTAGGAGGGTTCCACTTTCTCCACAGCCTCTCCAGCATTTGTTGTTTTGTGTTTTCCGGATCATGGTCAATCTTGTTGGGGTGAGATGGTATCTCATTGTTGTCTTGATTTGAATTTCTTTAATAGCTAAAGATCGTGAACATGTCCGCATGTGTTTTTTGGCTGCCTGGATCTCCTCTTTAGTGAAGTGTCTGTCCATCTCCTCTGCCCATCGCTTAATTGGATGGTTTATCTTCTTCTTATTGATATTTTGTAGTATCTTCTAGATTATGGAGATCAGGCGTCGATCTGACATAGAGTTGCCAAATATTTTTTCCCACTCTGTGGGTGTTCTTTTAATTCTATTAATAAAGTCTTTGGATGAGCAAAAGTGTTTGATTCTTAATAGTTCCCATTTATCTACTTTCTCTTCCGTTGACTGAGGTTTCTTTGACAGATTTTGGAGTCTGTCCTCATTGTGTATTAAAACTTCCATTGTTGTTCCTACCTTTTCTTGGATGAGCTTTATCGTTTTAGGTTTGATATTTAGGTCTTTTATCCAGTTGGAGTTGGTTTTTGTATAAGGTGTAAGATATGGATCTTGATTCAGTTTATTGCAGATGGATAACCAATTTTGCCAGCACCATTTGTTGAAGACACTGTTTTTACCCCAGTTTAATGTCTTAGGGCCTTTGTCGAATATCAACTGTTCATAGGCAGATGGTGTCATCTCTGGGGTCTCAATTCTGTTCCATTGATCAATCTGTCTGTTCCTGTACCAGTACCAGGCTGTTTTGACCACTGTAGCAGTGTAGTATGTTCTAAGGTCGGGTAATGAAAGGCCTCCCAGTGCGTTCTTCTTCTTTAGTAGTACCTTACTTATCCGGGGGTTCTTCCCTTTCCAAACAAAATTGGTGATTTGTTTCTCCATCTCATTAAAAAATGATGCTGGAACTTGTATTGGGATTGCATTATATAAATAAATTGCTTTGGGTAAAATAGACATTTTCACAAGGTTAAGTCTTCCTATCCATGAGCAGGGTAGGTTTTTCCATTTATCTAAGTCTCTCTTAGTTTCTTGTAGTAAGGGCTTGTAGTTCTCTTTGTAAAGGTCTGTTGTTTCTCTGGTTAGATTAATTCCTAGGTACTTTATCTTCTTAGGGGCTATTGTAAATGGTATAGATTTGATAATTTCCTCCTTAACAGTCTCGTTGTTGGTATAAAGGAATCCTACTGATTTACTTATGTTTACCTTGTATCCTGAGACTTTGCTGAACTCTTCTATCAGTTTGAGTAACTTACTTATAGATTCCTTGGGGTTCTCTGCATATACAATCATATCATCTGCGAACAGGGAGATTTCAACTTCCTCTTTGCCGATGCAGATGCCCTTTATTTGTTCATCTTGTTTAATTGCTCTGGCTAGAACTTCTAGCACAATGTTGAATAGGAGAGGTGACAGTGGGGATCCTTGTCTAGTTCCTGATCTCAGGGGAAAGTCTTTCAGTCTCTCTCCATTCAGGATGATGTGGGCAATTGGCTTTGTATAAACGGCCCTTATTGTGTTGAGGAATTTGCCGTCTATGCCCATTTTGCTAAGAGTTTTTAGCATGAATGGGTGTTGGATTTTATCAAATACCTTTTCGGCATCAATAGACAAAATCAGGTGATCTTTGTCTTTTGTGTTATTTATGTGGTTAATCACATTAATTGTTTTCCTGATGTTGAACCAGCCTTGAATCCCTGGTATGAATCCCACTTGGTCATGATGGATTATTTTCTTGATATGTTGTTGTATTCTGTTGGCAAGAATTTTGTTGAAGATTTTTGCATCTAAGTTCATGAGTGATATCGGTCTGTAGTTCTCTGTCTTTGTTGGATCTTTCCCGGGCTTAGGTATCAGGGTTATGCTGGCTTCATAGAATGAGTTTGGGAGTACTTCATCCCTTTCTATACTGTGAAATAGTTTCAATAGTACTGGGGATAACTCTTCTCTAAATGCTTGGTAGAATTCTGCCGTGAAGCCATCTGGGCCCGGACTTTTTTGGGTTTGATGACCTTTTCAATCTCTTCCTTTGTGATGGGTTTATTAAGTCGTTCTGCTTCACGTTGTGATAATTTGGGTAGGTGGTATGAGTCAAGGAATTTGTCCATTTCCCCTAGGTTTTCAAATTTGTTAGAGTACAGTCTTTCATAGTATTCTGTTATGACGTTTTTGATTTCTGTTGCATCTGTGGTGACAACTCCGTTCTCATTTCTAATTTGGTTTATTTGTTTCTGTTCCTGCTTTTCTTTAGTAAGTTTAGCCAGTTGTTTATCAATTTTGTTGATCTTTTCAAAAAACCAGCTTTTGGTCTTTTCAATTTTTTCAATTGTTTTTCTATTCTCTAATTCATTTAGCTCTGCTCTAATCTTTATGATCTCCTTTCTTCTGGTGCCCGAGGGGTTCCTCTGTTGTTCTCTTTCTACTTGTTCAAGCTGTAGAGTTAGTTCCTTGATTTGGTTTCTTTCTTCCATCCCGATGTGTGCATTTATGGAGATAAACAGACCTCTGAGCACTGCTTTGGCTGTATCCCATAGGTTCTGGTAGGAAGTGTTTTCGTTCTCATTGGAATCCATGAATTTCTTTAATTCACCCTTGATTTCCTCTATAACCCATGTTTTTTTGAGCAAGATGTTGTTCAGTTTCCAAGAGTTCCACTTTCTATCTCTGTTTTTTTTGCTATTGATTTCAACTTTGATGGCTTTATGGTCTGAGAAGATGCTTTGCAATAATTCAATGGCATGGATTTTGTTGAGCATTGCATTATGGCCTATCACGTGGTCAATTCTGGAGAATGTTCCATGTGCACTGGAGAAGAAGGTGTAGTTGTCTGCTGAGGGGTGGAAAGTTCTGTATATATCAATGAGGTTTAGTTGGTTAATAGTGTCAATAAGGTCTTCTGTATCTTTACTGAGCTTTTTCCTAGATGATCTGTCTAGTAATGAGAGTGGAGTGTTAAAGTCTCCCACTATTATTGTGGAGTCATCTAACTCTCTTTTGAGCGTAGTCAGTGTTTCTTTGACATATTTAGGTGCTCTGACATTAGGTGCATAAATGTTTAATATAGTTAAGTCTTGCTTGTGTACTGAATCTTTCAGCAATAAATAGTGTCCATCTTTGTCCACGATGGTGGATTTGACATTAAAGCTGATTTTGTCTAAGATTAGAATTGCCACCCCTGCTCTTCTTTGTTCATTGTTAGCTTGATATATATTCTTCCATCCTTTAATTTTCAGTTTGTTCCTGTCTTTAGGTCTCAAGTGAGTTTCTTGTAGACAACATATGGATGGGTCGTGTCTTTTGATCCAAGATGACACTCGGTGTCTCTTTACTGGAGCATTCAGTCCATTCACATTCAATGTAATTATTGATAGGTATGTGTTCACTGCTGCCATTGTGATAGGTTTATTTTTATGTTGATGTTTTCTCTGTTGTTCTTATTAGTCTGTTCTGGGACACTCTTTTTTGTGAGTTGATTTTTCACCTTTTTCAGAGCTGGTTTTATAGTTGTTGAGACTCGTGTGTTAGATTTCTTGAAATGGTATGATACATCTTTGTTGTGCTTTACAGCTGCCCCTATGAACCCCCTTAATAAACTATTTATAAACCCAATTTTAATTACTACCAGTCTGGTCATCTTCCTCTCCATCTGGAAGGACTATAACGACTGTAGTACATCCCTCTTTTATTATGATGACACCATAGTTTTCATGATGATCACTGGATTCCTTCTTTCCAAATCAAAGCTGTGATTTACTTTGGAGCCTTCCCTAAATGAGTATTGAGTAGTGTGTCGTTCTAAAATATAAAGTTAGTGGTTTCGTTCTTCTAAGCCAAAGCCAAGAACTTCTTTCAGTATTTCTGGTAGTTTGGGTTTGGTTTTTACAAAGTCTCTGAGTTTCTGTTTATCTGGAAATGTCTTAATTTCATTTTCGTGTTTGAAAGACAGTTTTGCAGGATATATAATTCTTGGTTGGAAGTTCTTCTCCTTCAAGACTTTGAATGTGTCGTGCCACTGTCTCCGTGCCAGCATGGTTTCTGCTGAGAAATTTGACGAGAACCTACAGTGTTTCCCTCTGAATGTTAGCTTTGCCTTGAGTCTTGCTGCCTTTAAGAGTTGCTGCTTATGTTTCATTTTGTTAAGCTTGATTATAATATGTCTTGGAGTCTTTCTTTTGAGATCTATATTGGGTGGCGTACGATATGCATCTGAGATGTCTATATTCTCTTCCTTCATGATTTCTGGGAAGTTTTCTTTCAGCAGCTCAGCAACAATACTCTCTGTGTTCTCAGATGTCTCACCCTGTTCAGGGACTCCATTTAATCGAAGGTTGTTCCTCTTAATAGAGTCCCACATGCTTCTTAATGTTTCTTCATTTTTCTTGTTTCTTTTTTCTGATTTCTGCTCATAGACACTGGCATCAGTAGCTCTGTCTTCCAAGTCAGAAATTCTTTTCTCCATTTGTTCCATTCTGTTTTCTTGGGTTTGCATGGAAGTTTCTATGTCTTTGATTTTCTTCTTGATCTGCTGGATTTCAGAGTACTGGTGTTCCATCAGATCGAACAACTTGCTTAATTTTTCATTTTGTTCTGCTGCATTTTGTATAAGGTCTAGAAGGGCCCTGTATATAATCAATTTGTATTCACTTCCTGATGCTTTCATAAAAGTTTCTTCATCTGGAAAACTCCTTGGTTGCTTTGTTTGGGAGCCTTCTGAAGCCATGAGTGATTGCTTGTATGCCACAATTGTCTGTTGCTTTTTGGGTCCCATGTGAGTATATAGAGGCTGGCAGAGGTACTGTGAGGATGGATTGCAAATGTTTCTCTAGGCTGTCTTCAAATGTAAAGCAAAAGGTATCTGACCAGTTCACAAGTCAGTTAGGTTTTCAGGTGTAGAGGTCACTCTTCCCATCTGACCAAGTAAGCGCCACTGTATCCAACCCCAGATGATAACAAACTAGTTCAGAATACAGCACTGCTAGTGCCCTGGTGGCCTCTGCTGACAGGGCCTAGCCTTATCCAACACTGCGTCGAGTACTGGTTTTGTGATAGAAAAGCGCTCTCTTGTGGGCAGGCTCTGGCTCCCAAGCTAAGAATTAGGTCCAGCTGCGGCCACCGTACCCAAGATGGCGTCCTCCACACAGGTAGCAGACAGGGGGGCTAAAGGTGCCCAGAGGCAGCGATTCCTCTGCTTCTGTTGCAGGGTCCCCAATGTAGGAAGCACTATGCAAAAATCACTACTTTTCTGATGGAGAAGCGCTGTCCCGTTCGCAGGCGCTGGCTCCCAGGCTAAGAACGAGGTCCCACTAAAATCTCGGTACCAACATGGCATCCCGCACCCTGACCACGGAGTTCCGCACAAACCCCACTGAGGCGGCTACAAAACGAAAGGCTCAAAGTGTCTAGATTAACAGAGTCCCGAGCCTGGCTCTCAGAACATGAGAATTTCGCCTGCCTATCCCCCCAGCAGCGTGTCTGAGTCCAGCCGTCAGGCAAGGCCCAGCTCCGCCCGCCAGCCGAGACTGAGGAAAAAAAAAGTCAAACTGGTGCGTTTACCTTCCGCCCGTGAGAGCCGGGGCTAGCCAGGAGCAGGGGTCAGCGAGAGAGAGGAGGTTTTTCGCTGAGTGGTATAAAGTCCCAATTAACCGCTCTGTGCCATGTCCTGAGGCTGATTAGGTGCTCAGAAGGCTCTGTTTGATTGTCAATTCAGGTCTTGGTTTCGAGAGGGATGTAAGGAGACGTGGGCTTAGTCGGCCATCTTGACTCCGCCCCCCCCAAAACGAGGCTTATTTTTGAAGCTTAACTTCTATCCCTGTCACCTAGCTTCATTTCCACCTATCCTTCTGTTATGTATGGCCATGTACAAATACATTCAAGTATGCATACACAAGACCCCACATCCAGACCAGTGCTCAGCATGCCGGGCATTCTCACCTCACCTTGCTTTCACCTTGTGCACATCTATCCCCTCCCTGTTACACCATACATTACTCCATTAAGTTGGTATATCACTGTTTATTGGGGCTGCCCACAAGAAATGGACATGTGGGCTGTTTCCAGTATTTTACCACTAGAAATAGGGCAGCCATAAGTAGTAGTTACTTTAGTTGTTAGCTGTTAGCTCACAACTGTTGGTTGTTTTACTGTTGGTAGCTATCACAGAGGCAGCCCCTAACTCTTGGGTGATCCACGCGCAATGGGATCAAACAACAGAAAGTTTTCAGTGACTGATTTTCTGAAGCAAATCACCAGGACTTCCTACCAAATCGAAATCCTGGTGGCACAGTGATTAAGTGCTACATCTGCTAACCAAAAGGTAAGCCGTTCAAATCTGCCAGGTGCTCCTTGGCAGTTCTATTTTGACCTATAGGGTTATTATCAGTTAGGACTGTCTTGACAGCAGTGGCTTTTTTGGGTGGCTATCTATCTAGTCTGTATTAGTTTGGGAGGACCCACTGAAACCTGTTGAGTGTTAGGGCAACACACAAGCCTCCAGTGACAGGTGACTGCTACACTTGAGGAACAATGGCCAGGAATCAAGCCCAGATTTCCCACACGGAAGGTGAGAATTCTACCACTGAACCACTACATTGCAAATTACAATCCATTAGGAATCCCTGGGTGGCACCAGTTGTTGAGTACTCACTTCAAACTCACCCAGAGGCACCTCCAAAGAAAGGCTTGGTGATCTGCTTCCAAAAACAAAAGCTATGAACACTTCATAGAACACAATTCTATACAGACACACATATATGTTCATCATCAGATGTTATTAGGATGCTGTCGCTTTTTAAGAGTGCCTTACAAATGGTCTATTTATCTTTAGTTTTATAAGTGGTAGATAATTTTTCTCAATTTGTTACTTATCTTTATACTTTCCTTATTATTATTATTTTCTTATAAAATTTTTCAGTCAAATTTTCCTTTACTGCTTCTGGATTCTTAATAATAGTCAAGAAAGTTTCTGCTCTCCTAAATTATAGATGAGTTCACTCATGTTTTGTCTAGTACTTCAGTGGTTTGATTTTTTAATTTAAATCTCTCAACTATTTGTCATTCATCCTATATACAATAAAAAATATATGTAATTTTGTGTTTTTTCCATAAGGTTATCCAGTTATCCCACAACACTTACTAAGAATCAATCTTTCCCCAAATGACTTCAGCAACCATTTTTACTGTATACTAAATTTCCATCTGGAGTTGGGTATACTTCTCTACTTTCTACTCTGTCCCTCTGAAGTATCTTCTATTGACATGTCAGCACCACACTGCTTTAATCACAAAAAAGAAAACTAACGAAACCAGTTGCTGTCAACTCCAACTCAGACTGATATCATGTGTACCAAGAGTACAAATGTGCTCCACAGCATCTGCAGTGTCTGATTTTTCAAAAGTAGATCACCATGCCTTTCTTCTAAGGCACCTCTAGGTGAACCTGAACCCCCAACCTTTTAGTTGACAGCCAAGTGGGTTAATAGGTTGCACCTTGCATCTTAAAACCCTACAAGTGGGCAACTAAGATATATCAACTGATCCTGATCCACTTGAAAAAAGGAGAATGAAGAAAAGAAGGCAACTATTACCCCAAGGAACAAAAAAGCCACATAAACCAGAGACTCCATCAGCCTGAGTCCAGAAGAACTAGTTGGTACCAGGCTACATCAATGAGCCCCTGACAGGAAAACCTAACAGACAGCTCCTGACAGAGCAGGAGAAAAGTGTATTATAGAGTTCAAACTCACATACAAAGACCAGACTTAACAGTGTCACTGAGACTGGAAGAATATCCCTGAAGTTATGGCTCCTGGATGCTATGTTAACCCAGAACTAAAACCATTCCTGAAGATCACTGTTCAGACAAAGATTAGACTGGACTAAGGAAACCCTGGTGGCAGAGGGGTTAAGTGTTACGGCTGTTAACCAAAAGGCTGGCAGCTCAAATCTACCAGGTACTACTTGGAAACTTGATGGGGCTGTTCTACTCTGTCCTGTAAGGTTGCTATGAGTTGGAATTGACTCAGTGACAGTGGGTTTGGGGTTATAAAACATAAAGTAATACTCAGATCAAGAAGCAACTAGTTCAGCCAGAATTAAATCTACATCCTAAAGAGGAGTCCAATTCTGCCATCCAAGCATGCATACCTATGGCAAGGTAGCAAACAGAGCAGCAACACACAGCACAGAGTGTGGCCCTCAGCAGGAAAGCCGCACTGTGGACAGTCACATCTACAGAACTGCAGAAGACTTTCACTTAAGCACCATAAGTTAACTGCTTGTGAAATCTTGCAGATTTAAATATTTCCTGAAAGCTGATCTTTCCCTTTCCCCAGTACTTCCTCCTCCTTCCTCAGCTCTATACTGGGAGCTAACCTCTGATGCTCTACCTGGGCCAAAAGTGGGGCACCTCACTTGTACACCATGAACTATTCTCCTGGACATGGAGAAGGAAACAAAGGTTTCCCCTGAGCTGCCTGACCCAGGAACTCCCTGTATCTTTCTTGGCATGCTCACAGCTCTAACCACCTGGTGACAAGGTGTTGGAATTTCTATGGCTCAAATAATCAAACCAGTTCAAACAGCCAGACTATCGGGACACTCAAAGATGAAATCAAAATATACAATAATCAAATTACAACTTTTTTTTTTTTTTATTTAACATGACTGAGTGAAAATGTACATTCACGTATAAATTTACATGCCCACCTATATGCAGCTTCCACTGCTCTCCCAGTCCGGTGACAGCACACTATTCCTCTCTGCTCCATACATGTCTCATCCTCCCAACAGCCTCCTTGCCCCTCCTCTCCACCCACTCTTCTTCTTCCAGCCAGAGGTCCTATCTTATAGATGTACAGAACCATAAAGTGCATCCAATATATGGTCACTCTGCATTGCCAAGTCCAATCCATTCCTGTCCAAAGAGTGGACCTTCGTTATAATTTATGGGTAAGGTCAGCATCAGGGCCGGGGGCCATGCTCTCAGGGGAACCCCGAAACCGCTGGACCATCAATTGAGGTCTTTTAGTGGAGATCTCAGGATGCACCCCTTTTTATTCTTGTGTTGCCAGTGAGGCTCCTCTCTAAATTACAACTTTCTTATGGATCAAAGACAACAACCAATTTTGAATCATTTAAAGCAGCAGACCATGATGACTTCAGAAAACTCTTAAAGGATAAGAAAATTTTCCAGATGAAGAAGACTTCCTGCAATTATCAAAGGTAAAGTACAAAAGAATGATGCTTACTGCTCTTCAATATGTAAGGAAAATCAGGCAAATTGCAGCACAGATTAATGAAAAATTGAACAGACTGCAAGAAATACCCGAGCAACAACAATCTGACATTCAGTAGATGAATAATAAAATTTCAGAATTAGACAATTCAACAGAAAGTCAAAGGAGCAGAATTAAGGAAGTGCAATGCAGAATTACTGAGACTGAAGATAAAGCATATTCAAAACCAGCATATTCGAGGAAAAATCTCAAAACAATTTTAAAAAATGAAGAATCACTGAGAATTATACGAGACACTATCAACAGGAATAATTTACAAATGATTGCAGCACCAGAACAGGGGGCAATAACAGAAGGCACAGAAGAAATTATTGACAATATACTGATAGAAAACTTTCCTGGTGTCACAAACGATGAGAAGATATCTATCCAAAATGCTCACTGAACTCCACCCAAGGCAGATTCCTAAAGATAGCGAGACATTATCATAAATCAAGCTTATCAAAACTAGAGATAAGGAGAGGCTTTTAAAAGCACCTAGGCTTAAAAAATAAATAACCTACAAAGGAGAGTCAGTAAGACTAATCTCGGAATACTCAGGGAAATCATGCTGGCAAGAAGGCAATGGGATGACACATACAAAGCCTTGAAGAAAAAACTGCCAACCAAGAATTATATGTCCTGCAAAACTGCATATAAATGTAACTGCAAAATTAGGACATTCCCAGATAAGCAGAAGTTTAGAGAATTTGCAAAGACTAAATTACAAGAAGCACTACGGAAGTTCTCTGATTAGAAAATCAGTAACATCAGATATATACTAAAAGACACAATGCAAGACAGAGCATCCAGATATCAACACAGACGGGGCAACCACAAAAACAAACCAAAGATAAAACACCAAAAATAGGGAAACAGAGATCTCAGTATATAAATATTGACAGCATTATACCAAAAAGAGGGACTAATCAGTGTATTCATAGATCCTTCAGATGGAGAAATCAAGGTGATACAAAGCAATTAAAGACTAGTTCAAACTTAGAACATTAAGGGTAAATATTAAGGTAACCACAAAGGAAATTAATAATCCTACACGACAAAAAGAGAAACAAAATCAGGAACTCTCAGTAACTATAAAATCAACTATAAGGAAAAAGAAGAAAACCCATAAAGAAAAAAATACTCAGGACAGAAAGTTAAGTGGAACAAAGAACAAACAAAAAAAGACACCAAAATGACAGGACTAAATTTATACCGATCAATAATTACATTTAATATAAATGGGTTAAATGCACTAATAAACAAAGAGGAGCAGAAAGGATGAGAAAAACACCATTCATCTGTATGCTGCCTACAAGACTTAGAGATACAAACTTAGACTTACAGATACAAACAAGGTGAAAGTCAAAGGACAGAGAAATACATACCAAGCAAACAACAATCAAAAAAGCAGGAGTGACAATACTAATTTCAGATAAAATAGACTTTAAAGTAAAATCCACCACAGTGGACAAGGAAGGTCACTGTATACTGCTTAAAGAGTCAGTACATCAGCAGGACATAACCATGCTAAATATTCACAGACACAATGACAGAGCTTCTAAATACATCAAATGACTTCCAATAGCACTGAAGAGTGAGACAGCCCACAATAACAGTAGGAGTCTTCAACACATCACTTTTGGTAATGGACAGAACATCCAGAAAGAAGCTCAATTAAGACATTCAAGATCTAAATGCCACAGCCAACCAACTTGACTTCACGGACACATACAGAATACTCCACCCAAATGCACATGGAAAATTTTCCAGACTAGGCAACATATTAGGCCATAAGGCAAGTCTTAAGAAAATCCAAGCACTGAAATATTGCAAAACATCTTTTCAAACCATAAAGCCATAAATGTCTAAATCAATAGCAAATAAAGCAAAAATAAAAAAATCAAACACAAAGAGACTGAATAATACCTTGCTCAAAAACCACTGGGTTATAGAAGAAATCAACAATGGAATCAAGAAATTCATATAAGCAACTAGGAAAGAAAACACATCCTATCAGAATCTATGAGACATAGCAACAGCAGTCCTCAGAGGGCAGTTTGTCTCAACTAATGTACACATCCAGAAAGAAAAAAGGAGCTCCAATCAAAGAACTAACCCTATAACTGAACAAGAAGAAAGACAGCAACAACAACAACTGAAATCCCCTGAAGCACCTGAAGAAAACAAATAATAAAAACTAGAGCAGAACTAAATAAGAGAATAAAAGATCAATGGAAACAATTAACAAGGACAAAAGCTGTTTTTTTTTTTTTTTTTTTTTTAAATTCAACAAAACACTACCCAAACTGACAAAAGAAAACCAGGGGAGGAAGGAAACAGCTCAAATAAGAAATGAGACATGGGATATCACAACAGACCCAAATTAAATTAAAAAATCACAACAGAATACTATGAAAAATTGTACTATAATAAATATAAAAACCTAGAAAAAATGGACAAATTTCTAGAAACACACTACCTACAAAAACTAACACAAAGAGAAGTAGAACACTTAATCAAGCTATCACAAACAAATGTACTGAACAAGAAACTAAAAAACTCCCAACCAAAAAAGCCCTGGTCCAGATGACTTCACTGAAGAATTCTACCAAACTTTTAGAGTGAACACCACTATTACTAAAGGTATTTCATAGCATAGAAAAGGATGAAATACTCCCAAATTCGTTCTATGAAGCCAGTACAACCCTGATGCCAAAACCAGATCAAGACAGCACAAAGAGGAAAACCACCTCTCAAGAACTTAGATGCAAAAATCCTCAACAAAATGCTAGCCAACAGAATTCAACAACATATCAAACAAAATAATTCACTATAACCAAGTAGGATTTATACCAGGGATTCAGGGATGATTCAACATTAGGAAAGCAATGTAGTCAACCACATAAAGAATCACTTGATTTTATCAACTGATGCAGAAAAGGCATCTGACAAAGCCCAACATTATGTTTAAAAATACCTCTCAGCAAAATAAGAACAGGGAAATTCCTCACTAGCTATGCAAAGCCAACAGCCAACATCATTTTAAACGGAGAGAGTCTAAAAGCATTCCTCTTGAGACTGGGAAGCAGTCAAGGATGCTATTGTCACCCCTTTTATTAAACCTTGTGCTGGAGGTTCTCTGCCAGAGCAATCAGATAAGATAAAAAAATGGGGGGGGGCATTTAAATCAGTAAGGAATTAGAAGTATCTCTATCTGCAGATGATATGATCTCATACACAGAAAACCCCAGAGAAGCCACAAAAATATTACTGAAACTAAGAGTTCAACGAAGTATCAGAATACAAGACAAACATAAATAAGTCAGTTGGATTTCTTTACACCAACAAAGAGACCATCAAAGAGGAAACCATCAAGTCAACACCATTTACAATAGCCCCAAGACAATAAAATACTTAGGAATAAATACAAGCAGAGATATAAAAGACCTATACAAAGAAAATTACAATACTCCACTGCAAGAAACCAAAAGAGACCTACACTAAGTGGAGAAGCCTACCTTGTTCATGGATAGTAAGACTTAACATCATGAAAATATCTACTCTGCCCAAAGCAATCTATACATACAACGCAATCCTAATGAGATGGAGAAACAAATCACCAATTTCACATGGAAAGTTCTGGATAAGTAAAGCATTACTAAAGCACAGCAAAGTAGAAGGCCTCCGTCCATCTGACTTTAGAACTAACTATACTGCCATGGTAGTCATAAGAGCCCAGTAGTTGTACAAAAACAGACACACAGACCCAAGGAAGATAACAGAGACTCCAGATACAGCACCATCTGCTTGTGAGCAGCTGATACTTGACAAAGACCCAAAGTCTGTGAACTGGGAAAAAAACAATCTTTTCAACAAATGGTGTTGGCAAAACTGGATATCCATCTGCAAAAAAAAAAAAAAAAAAAAAAATGAAACAAGACCTATAGCTCACACTATGCACAAAAACTAATTCTAAATGGATCAAAGACTTAAATGTAAAATCTAGAGTGATAAATAGAATGATAAATCTAGATTTAAAAATAGGAACAATGCTGGGAGCAGCCAAACACAGCACAACCAGACTACAAAATCAAACTAACAATACACGAACACCAGAAGAGAAAATAGATAACTGGGAACTCCTAAAACATCAAACATGTATGCTCATCCAAGGACTTCACCAAAATAATGGAGAGACTACCTACAGACTATCAAAAACATTTTAGCAACCATGAATCTGATTAGTGTCCAATCTCCATATTCTACAAAGCACCGCAAAACCTCAAAAAGAAAAAGACAAATAACCCAATTAAAAAATGGTCAAAGGATATGAAAAGGCACTTCACCAAAAAAGACATACAGGATGCTCACTTAGTTATGCCAGAAATCACAGTACCCAGGCTCCTGCCTTGCCACTCTGTCCTTTGAAATGTTGGGTTATGTTTAGCAACCCTCCTTAGCTCTTGGCATAGTCGGGGCAAAGACTGGACTAGACTATAAGACAGAGTGATGTAGGTGAAGAATGTGCTTCTTTGTTTAAATACATACATGAGGCTGTCAGAACAGCTCCTGTCAAGAGGTGAGATGGGAAGTTAGAGAGCAATGAATACAGGAAGTACAGGGTAGAAAGGAAGAGTGTACTGTCACAGGGTAAGCAGAGAAGCAAGTGTGTGTGCATGGTTTTATATGGCAAAATGACATGAAATCTTTCACTTAAAGAACAATACAATATATATTTTTTTAATAATAAGGGAAAAAATCTGTACCCTCCAGGGATTCCTTGGAAACCTTGGGAGTGTAGTAGTTAAGTGTTACCTTTGCTAACCAAAAAGTCAGCAGCTTGAATCCACCAGACACTCCTTGTAAACTCTATGGAGCAGTTCTACTCTGTCCTATAGGGTTGCTATGAGTCGGAACTGACTCGATGACAGTGAGGTTTTCTTTTTTTTAAGGGATTCCTCATTGTCCTTTTTCAAGGAGTTTTTTATTATTCTTGCTTATTCATAATACCAAATGAATTTTAAAATCAAGTTGTATGTAGTTCCAGAAAAAAATCCTAATGGTATTTTTATCTGGATCGCATGATAATTATAAATTAACTTAGGGAAAATTGACATAGTTGTGATGCAGTCTTCCTACAAAACATAAGGGTTGTCTTTTCATCTGTTCAAGTTATTTCTGTGTCTTTCAGGAGCTTTTCCTAATATGACTTTTGAATTACTTGCTAATTGTGACATGAAAGCGGGTATGGATATTTGTTCAACATAAGCATGATTTTCTCTTTCATTATATCATCCATCCAGTTTTTGTTTGTGCATATGAAGCTTGTTGATTTTTGTTCATTTTGTAACCTGGCACTTTACTAACGTTTTTGTTTGCAGATTAATTCTGTTGAAATTTTTGAATATATAATTATACATGTAGAAATAGCTTTACCTGTTTCTAATTCTTATGCCTCCAATTGCTCTCAAGTAATCTTTAGCAATGTTAAACAGCAGTAGAGCCAGTGAATATTTTTGTCTTGTTCCTGACATAAAAGGGAAATCAAGTAACAACATTTGATTTATCCAGTGCAGATATTTCACACCAAAGAGGTTTTTCTCTCTTACAGTTTCCTCCTCTTACTTCCTTCCTATCAGCACTCAGGGAATATCAAAAGAAGATGAAAAGAATACACAGAGTCATTACACCAAAAAGAACTGGTTGATGCTCAACTGTTTCAGGAGGTAGCAGATGATCAGGAACTGATGTACTGACGGAAGAAGTCAAAGCTGCACTGAAGGCACTGGCAGAAAAAACAATGCTCCAGGAATTCACAGAGTATCAATGGAGATATTTAAACAAATGGATGCAGCGCTGGAAGTGTTCACTCATCTATGCCAAGAAATCTAGAGGATGGCTACCTGGCCAACCTACCGGAAGAGATCCACATTTATGCCCATTCCAAAGAAAGGTGATTCAATCAAATGCAGAAATGTCTGAACAATATTATTACTATCACACGCAAGTAAAATTTTGCTTAAGATCATCCAGAAGAGACTACAACAGCATATTGATAAGGAGCTGCCAACAATTCAAGCCAGATTCAGAAGAAGACATGCAAGCAGAGATATCACTGCTGATGTCAGACGGCTCTTGGCCGAAGCAAGGAATACCAGAAAGAGGTTTACCTGTGTTTCATTGACTATGCAAAGGCATTCGACTCTGCGGATCCTAACAATTTAGGGCTAACATTGTTGAGAATGGGAATTCCAGAACATTTAACTGTGCTCTTAAGGAATCTGTACATGGATTAAAAGGACACAGAATGGTTTAATGTCAAGACAGGTGTGTGTCAGGCCTGTATCCTTCCACCATACCTTTTCAATCTGTATGGCAAACAAATAACCTAAGAAGCTAGACTATATGAAGAACAAGGCATCAGGATTGGAGAAAGACTCATTAACAACCTGTGTTACACAGATGACACCACCTTACCTGCTGGAAGTGAAGAGGATTTGAAATACTTACTGATGAAGATCAGGAAAAGGAAAATCCTCACAAACAGAACAGAAAGCAACACTGTCATAAATGGAGAAAGGATTTAGGTTGCCAAAGATTTCATTTTATTTTGTTCTACAATTAATGCCCATCAAGAAATCAAAAGATGCACTGCACTGGGAAAACCTACTGCACAGGATCTCTTTAAGGTATTGAAAAGTAAAGACATCACCTTGAACAGAACGGTGTGCCCGATCCAAGTCATGGTATCTTCGGTTGCAACATAAGCATGCAAAAGCTAGACAACGAATAACGAAGACAGAAGAATGGATGCCTCAGAACTGTGGTGTTGGACAAGAATACTGAATGTACTATGGACTGCCAAAAGACCAAACAGATCTGTTCTTGAAGAAGTACAGCCAGAGTGCTCCTTGGAAGCAAAGATGGCACGACTGTCTCTTACATACTTCAGACATGTTGTCAGGAGGGATCAGTCCCTGGAGAAGGACATCATGCTTGGTAGAGTGGAGGATCACTGAAAAAGAAGACCCTCAATGAGATGGACTGACACAGTGGCTACAATGATGGGCTCGAGAATAAAAATGATTGTAGACACGGCGCAAGACCAGGTAGTGTTTCATTCTGTTGTGCACACGGTTGCTATGAGTTGGAACTAACTCTATAGCACCTAACAACACTATCAGCACTCTTCTGTTTTTAGCATCTCTTACAAACAGCAGTCAACTGACATTCTGTTTTGCTTCTACTTGTATTTAGTCTCACACTCTGTCTTTTAACTGGAGGATTTAGTCCATCTGTATTTAACTGAAGTCTACTATTTTGTAATCTTTTAATCTATTTCTTGTCTTACCTAGCCTGATTTCTTTTCTATTGATTATGTTTGTATTGCTTCTTTTAAATGAAGTTCTAGGTTGCTCTAGGTATTATAACATGGCACTTCATCTTAGCAAAGTCAGGTATTATCTTTGTCTTTCCTACTGCATGGAATTTATTCACTTGACAAGTATTTACCAAGCTTTTACTGTGTACTAGCTACTGTTGGAGACAAAAGGGCAAGGGACTCTGGATAAAGTAGTCAAGGAAAACCTCTTGAGGTGACTTCTGATTAGAGAAAGCAAGTAGCTACATGGCTGTCTGGGACAAAGGTGCCGCAGGCAGAGCAAAGACCCCAAGTGAGGCACAGGTGTAGAAAGAAGCCCCAATCTCACCAGCTCATGCTAATCCATTAGTGCTGCAGGAACATAGGCTCTCCAAGGTTAAGAGCACAGCTTACAGCTGGGGGACCCTGGACAGTGAATCAAATAAGAAGTCCAGGGGATTCAGGCACTTGAAGTAGAAAAAGCTGGCAAAGAGGAATAGGAGCACAGGGAGTTCACAGGGCCTTTTCTCTGGGGCCTTTGGATTTTGTTTTCAATAGATTAGCTACAGTTTCAAGCAAGTAAATGACAGTTACTTAAAACTCGTTAGGGACTCCTCTGGGACTCTACAGTGAAGGTAAGATGCAGGAAAGCCAACAGGACCTACAATAGGTTAGGTGAAGGGTGTGGCAAAAAATGAGTCAGAATGAAAAGCGACATAAGTCTGGAGTTCCATGTGAAGTCAATACCCAGTGCGAATGGCACCAGCGTCACAGGACTGAGGGCTGCCACGTGCAGGGACAGGATCAAGGGCTTTAGGTTAGTCTGCAGCCCCCAGAGAAGATGCCCAGTGGGCAGTCAGGTGTGTAAGTATGAGGGGGCACGAGATATATCTGGAAGTCACCAGTGTATGGACTGTGTTTAAAATGACCACACAACAGACACCTCAGATACAGGCTCAACACAGCTGATGCTTTCTGAGAGGCAATTCCAAGTCTCAGGGGAGAAAACAAAGGTTGGCTTACCCCTATTTGGCAATCTGTGAACTCTAATACTGAACTCCCATCCTTGGCAATCTTGAACTCCAAGAGGTGCATGGACCCAATGCAAGGAAGTGTGAATGGATGTGTGGATACTCATACCCACTGCAGCAGTGATGTCTTGATAATGAACCACATAGAGAGCTACCTGCAAGGATTATGTGAAATCCAGGCATACCCAAAGTGAAGGGCCATGGGGCCATGTTGTTAGATAACAACAGCCTGTTGAAAATAGTCGACACGATGGTCCTGATGCCAACAGCAATGAAAAGGGTACCCACTACGAATGCCCTTGTAGGGTCCTGAGGACTGTTTATCCCAGACTTGAGGGTTTTACTGTAACTCCCCCTTAGAGAAGCCATACACGAGTGGTTACATCTACAGGATGCCAGGAAGCAGTCAGTGTGAAGCTAACTGCCCCACAGCCCACAGAACAGCAAGCATCTGTGACCATGCCCACAACTCCAGGAGCTGTGGCAACAAGCACAGTGGGATTTTAGTCAGCTAAGCGCTGTACTAACAGAAATACGAGTGGATGGCTTTAACAAAGAAAAGTTTATTCTTACACATTTCAGAAGGTTACAAGCCCAAATACAGGGTGTCCACTCCAGAGGAAGGCTTTCCCTCTGTCGGATCTGGAGGAAAGTTCTTGGGTTGTATCAGTGTTTGTTCACGGAGCATCTTGGTGCCATTAACCTCAGGTCTGAAGGATGAAATCCCGGTGCTACTTCGTTGGTGGTGTGAGGTTCCCAAATCTCTCTGCCAATTTTTTTCCTTTATATCTCAGGAGACTGTCTCAAGGCACAAAACAAGCTCACACATTGCATCTTGCTCTACCAACAGAACTGCTGCCCGTCTACCCTCATTAACATCATAGGGGCAGGAATTCCAACATGGAGGAACACTGCACAATACTAGAAATTACAACACAGCCAAATTGTTACAGATTTTTGGGGGGAACACATTCAATCCATGAAACCTAGGAACTCAAATCCACCAACGCCCCTTGGCTTTGGGGGAACCTTCTCCTGTTGCTGAGCAGCAAGTTCTCGCCTCAGTTTGGGTCCTGGTGGACTCAGAACACCTTTCTGCAGGCTAAGTTGGAATTCTTCAATTCAAACTCCTGCAGTATGTTCTTTATATACAACCTTCCTACAGAGGAGGCTAACCCCATAAATTCCCACTGGGAAATGGAAAAAGCACCCTCAATTCCTGGCCAAACCTGACCAGGAGATTGCGATCACTTTCAAAGGTTCCACCCACATAACGGGCTCTAGGAGCCTTGCCTACACACCTTAACTCGGGGAAGGAAGCATGGCTTCCAGACAGCAAAACCACTTCTGAGAGGACAGATTGGGGGAAGGTGCCACCATCTGCATTAATGGTTATGAACTACTGTATGACATTCCACATCGAGCGTATTTCGTGGTGGAACTACCACGGAGCATACTGCCTCCGGCCCTGGGGAAGCATATGAAACTCATTCTGAACTCGGTCCTTGTGGTGCACATGCAAACACCCACAGAAATAACCCAATATAGAGGAAAAGCAATGACACCAACAAAGCTAACTGAACGCTGCTACCACAGCCTGCTGGACCTGACTGTCACGGGACCAGCACAGATGATAGCGAGGCCCCTCCCAGCACACCAAGTCCGTGGGGAGCAGTCAGCAAGTAACACGTGGGAAGAAGCACGCACAGTGCACACAACAGCAGGGCACTGTGTGTGCTGCCCGAAGTATGCTGGAGGCAACAAAACAGACCATACATGCCACCACTCACAGAAGCTGAAACCATGTGAGTGTTGATTGCGGTGACAGGTATACAGAACTTTGTTGTGTTATTCTTGGAATTTTTCTGTAAGTTTGAAATTCCAAAATAAAAAAGATAAAAAGCACAGACAACCTAAACAATACACATTTTACAAAAATACAAACAGGAGGACCAGGGTTCAGTAGATGTGAATGGCTGCTAAAGGGGAGGGGTAAACATTGTAGGAACTCTGGCAATAGGCTTTCCCACAGGGTGTCATGGATTGAACTGTGTCCCCCCAAAAATGTGTGCAGTCATTTGGCTGGGCAATTATTCCCAATATTTTGTGATTTTCTTCTGCTGTAAATCCTAATTTCTGCCTGTGATTAACACACTGGATTATGTTAGAGAGAGTTAGGGTGGAACTTGTAAATTCCTTCCTAAGGTTACCTCCCTGCTCCATTAGTTTCCCTGGAGTGTGGCTTACTCCATCTTTTATCCTGCAAGAGATAAAAGGGAAGGGAAGGGAAGCAAGTGGAGACTTGGGAGCCTCACACCATCAAGAAAGCAACACCAGGAGAAGAGCGCATCCTTCAGGCCTGCACCAAGACGCTCCCTGAGCAAAGACTGATGACGCAACACAAGGACTTTCGTCCGGAGCCGACAAGGGGGAAAACCCTTCCCTGGAGCGGACACCCTGAATCTGGACTTGTAGTCTACTAGACTGTCTAAGAATAAACTTTCCTTTGTTAAAGCCATCCATTTTGTGGTATTTCTGTTAGAGCAGCACTAGATGACTAAAACAGAGGGGTATTTGGTAATCTGGAAATACACTCATATGAAATGTCCCTGCTGTAACTGATGACAGAATTCTTTGAACTTGACGTTCTGCCACGTTTTTTCCTGCCTTTGTTAAAAACAAACAAAAAAAACCACTGCCATCAAGTTGATTCTGACTCACAGAGACCCTACAGATAGAGGAAAACTGCCCTACAGAGTGCCCAAGGAGCACTTGGCTGATTTGAACTGCGTACCTTCTGGTTAGCAGCCATAGCACTTAACCATCATACCACCAGGGTTTTCGTTAGTCATGAACGAATTATAACTCTGGGGTGATCTTAAGACGGCATTTTGTATAGGTAAGCATAGGTGAATTTCCTAGACACTGGGACCCACAGCTATATTGATAACAGATGTCAAAGGCTGAGATAAAAGTCCACAGCCAGATCAGGCGACAGATTAGCCTTCTATCCAGGCTATGCAGCTCTGAATCCTTCACCTTCACGACAGACACATTTAGCTCATGGCTCACAAGATATACCTCGGCAGGGAGGCAAGGAGGGTCTGTCTCCCCATCGAGGACAGGCTACCCAGATGTAGAGGGAAGAACCAGAGATCCTTTCACACCATGCCCTCATGATCTATGCCCTCTCTACAGGACAGTGCCTGCCACCTCACACACTGCCCCAAGCCCTGCACTGAACTGAGGTAATTTTGGAAGCAGCAGCTACACTGAAACTGCCGATTATTGACAGGGGTCTAAAAGAGCATTTAAAATAAATGACATCAAGACAATGGAAGAATGTGTGGTCTAAACTCACCGAAGCTTGAAATAAAAAATGAATTTAAAAAGCATGCAACCAACTTTCCTAAAATTGGTTTTTTGTATAAAAAATCTGGAAGACTATTGCTTACTGGCCTAGACTCACAAAGTTTTCTTCTGAACTAAAAGGAAAAGAATCTTCCCTGGTGAGTATTTTTGGAACAGTTGTTGCTTAATCTAAACACAAAAACACTCAAGGCAGCTGCTCCTCTCCGCCAGGTTCTTCTTGTTGACACCTGTAACCACCACAGCGCCTGGGAGAAAGGTACTCAGCTGTCACAGGGGCCCTTGAGTTAAATGCACACATGATGGGGAGAAGCAGAGGTATTCTAGCTGTGTGCTGACTTGTGTCCCCAAAGAATTCACTCAGGAAATTCAACTGGTGTAAATGTGCTGGCTCCTTCACAGGGAGCGTATTGTTGGCTGCATTCCATCAGATGCTTCTGGTAAGGCACAGGCCAGGATTTGGGTTTACACCAGGTTTGAGGGGATCCTGTGGTGAATGAAAGCCTGTACTGAAGACAAAGTAGAGGTATCAAGCCCATGTCATCCACCAGCAGAGCAGAATTAAATTCAATTTTCTAGATAAGTGTTTGCAAAATTTGCCTCCCCAACTCTCTGTCCTCTGTGTCTTGTTCACACTGTTCTGTCTTAAAAAGTTCACCCTTTTCCAGGGCACAGCTCAAATCCAACTTTTCCAAAAGAACTTCCAAAGACTTCTCTGTATCTTGATTTCTCCATAACCTGTGACACACTGTACAAGCGTCACCAGTATCACTGCCAAGTTTCCCATCACATGCAGATACTGCTGAAGACTGAGTGAGCTGTATGTAGCTACATCCCTCAGTCCACCGACCACAGGCTGAAGGCAGAGCTCTGTCACAGGAGCAACAGGACAAACAGGTCCACTTGAGCTAAGTCAGCCCATGTCCGGTGTTCTCTGCAGTCATGCAATATATCTCAAACTCATGCTTACAAAGTCTTCTTAGCTGAGGTAAAAAATGATGTTTCGGTTAAACTTTGCAAAACCCTACAGTCACGCGGACTCTTAACACTCAGGGACCAGAGAAGGTCAGAAGAGAAATAGCTAGAACAAATGTCATGGTTTCTCCTTTGCAACACCCAGTAGACCCTGCTGCAGTGTTCCTCAAGTAAGCAACCTCTGTGCGGGCCTTTAAGATTAAGGCACGCAAGGGAGTTCCGCAAACACACTGTGTAACTGTACGTGCTGACCTTCCTGGACTCACGCTTCAGAAGGTATTTCCATTCTGTAAATGCAATTAAGTTGAAAATTCGGGTACTGAACTTTGAGTTGGAATATTCCTTGGAAAGAATTGAGAATGAAAACGCCTTCACTGTGACTCCTAGGGAAACCACAGTGGCATAGTGGCCAAGTGCTACAGCTGCTAACCAAGAGACGGGCAGTTTGATTCTCTCAGCCAACCCCTGGAAACCCTATGAGGCACTTCTCCTCTGTCCTATAGCGTCACCGTAAGTGGATATGAGCTCAACAGCAGACAACACCAGTATGAATCCCAAGAACATTGTGCCAAGGGTGAAAAAAATACTCTCAAATCATATATACTATAAAATTCTCAAAATTTCAAAATGACTGAAATGAAGGACAAAGCAGTGGTTGCCACAGTAAGACACAGCAGGGGGAGGATCACGGGCGTGACCGTCAAGGGGTGCAAGATGGACACCTCCAGAGCGATGAAGTGGTTGTACACTTCAGTGGTCCCTCATGCTAACTCCTTATGGTTCCATATCTGGTTTGCAGTGGTGGTTATACTAACCTATACATGTGATAAAATGGCAGACAAGTCAACATACACATGTATCACTGTCAACTTCATAGCTCTGACACTGTACTATACTTGTATAGAATGTAATCTCTGGCCTTGCTGTTCCATCTCTGCAACCCCCTATGCATCTATAATTATTTCAATACAAGTTAAAAATAATTTATTTCAGGGAAAGATGAACAAAATGCCTAAACAGTACTTTAAGGTACTGTAAGATACATCAGCCAATAAGTTTCCTTTTTGTAAAGGATAGGAGTAGCATGGTAGATCCAGGAGTCAAAAGCCATACCATTCTTTCCTTGTCACTAATACTTTTACTCTTGGATTTCAACCAAGGAAACAGTCAAGCAGAAGGCCAGCTACGATATCATTTAACACATTTCTCACCTCTGTTTTTCCCCATAAAGGTGTGGTTAGATCTTGAAGTTCGATATACCTCAATTCTAACTTTTCTGCAAGGCCATGTCCGTCAGGAGCTAATGTTGGGTTATCTCTCCTTTTTGTGACGGTATCTGCCACTGAAGACTGCCTAGTCCCTCTGCTTCATATCTGGATATGACATTACTTGACACAGGTAGCTCCCCGTGACACATGTGAGTTAGAAGGAACTGCATTTACGACTTTTGGTGGGGGGCAGGAACGTATCTTGTTAGTAGTATGTACTACATACAATGTTGCAACATACAGTTGGATGATGTTTATTCTCAGATGTTCACTCCCAAATGTTCAATCTTATGATTTACTGTTCAAAACACTGACACATAGATTTAGTTTTCTAAACTAATTCAGCAGTTTCAGTTTCTTGAAAACATGGACCTGAACACTGCTTGCTTTCCTAAAGGCAGCAGGTAAATTCGGGAAGTAGTGAGATTCTACTGCAAAATACAGAAAGGAAAAAAAAAAAGACTATACAGGTAACTCTCATTAATTTCCAACTAAGAATGCCATCCCCATGCCAAGGATAACTTGGATGATCCAGAACCTTCCATAAATGGTGTTTTCAATGCAACTGTGTATTTTTTATGTATTAAAATATATCTGAGTTTATATATAAAGTTTGCAACCCCCACAGGTAAGGGCTGGGTTTATAAAGATATAATAATAAAAGGCAATAATGAGACCTTAAAAAAATTGAGGTATTCAACTCATGTCAGAACTGACATGACACAGTCAGTGGAATGGAACCCTACTGTAAGCCAGGGACTACTAATACTCATTCTGTCATTTCCTCCAGGAGGTAGGCATAGGTTCCCCACTGCCTGCCTCTCCCTCCAACAGCCCACAAAGAGCATCACCTACATGGTTCTTGAAATGAAACGCTGGCATCTATGTGCTCCACAGTTTGCATTCACCCAAATGAAATATGAAAGGTTTCTAGGAATACAATCCCAACTTATCTCTCTCCCTACTTAAGATGGAATTAACTCCCAACAGCTGAATTTGAGATCATAAATGAGGGATCAATTAGATCTGTGTCATGAATTGCATTGTATCCTCTCAAAGCATGTCAACTTGGCTAGACCATGATTCACAGTATTGTGTAGCTATCCTCCATTTTGTGATATGTTATAAATCCTAACTTCTTTATGTTAATAAGGAAATTCTAGTGGCACAGTGATTAAGTGCTATGTGGTTGCTAATCAAAATGTCAGCAATTCAAATCCACCAGGAAATCCTACAGAAACTGTATGGGGCAGGATTTACAACATGGAGGAACATTACACAATGCTGATTATCACGGACTAGCCAAACAGCTACATACGAGACAAGGGGATCAAACAATATTTGTCTTCTTATAACTGACTCCGTTCACTCAGGATGTTTTCAAGTTTCATCATACTGTAACATGTATCAGGACTGATTTCTCTTTATGGTCGAATATTCCATCATATGCATATACCACATTTTGCTTATACATTCATCTGCTAATGGATATTTAGGATGTTTCCACATTTTGACTACTGTGTATAGTACTGTAACGAGCACTGGCGTACAGGTTTCTGTTTGCATGACTACTTTTAAGTCTTGCTATATCTATAGGAATGGATTTGATGGGTAATAAGGTAATTTTGGGAGCCACGGGGCACGGCAGTTAAGAGCTGCAGCTGCTAACCAAAAGGTTGACAGTTGGAATTCACCAACTGCTGCTCCTTAGAAATTCTATAAACATGATTCTACTCGATCCTATAGGGTTGCTGAGTCAGAATCAGATCCAAGGCAATGGGTTTTAAGGGCATTCTATGTTTAACTGTTTGAGAAACTGCCAAACAGTTTCCACAGTGGTTGGTTATACCACTTTGCAAAACCATCAGCAATAGATAAGGGTTCCAATTTCTCCAAACCCTTGCCAACATTTGTTTTCCTTTTTGTAAAAAGCATGGCCATCCCAGCAAGGACAAAATGGTATCTCACTGTGGTTTTGAATTGTTTTCTCTCTAATGACAACAAATATGACAGACTAAAGAATTAATGCCTCAGAATTATGGTATTATTGAAGTATACTGAATATACCATGGACTGTCAGAAGAACCAGCAGTGTCCTTTCTTGGAAGAAGTATAACCATAATGTTCCTTAGAAGAAAGATGGCGAGACTTCATGTTACATATTTTGGATGCATTATCGAGAAGGACCAGTCTCTGGAGAAAGGTATCATGGTCGGTAGAGGATCAGCAAAAAAGAGGAAGACCTTCAAACAAGATGGACTGATACAGTGGCTGCCACAGTGTCCTCAAATACAGCAATGATTCTGAGGATAGCAGAGGACTATGAAGTGTTTCTTTCTGCTGAACATAGGATCATTGTGAGTAGGAACTGACTACTAGAGCACCTAGCAACAACAACTAATAATGTTGAGCATCTTTTCATGTTTGTGGGTCTTCTTTAGTGAAATGTCTGTTCAAATCTTTTGCCCATTTTTTGACTGGGTTGTCTTTTTGTTTTTAAGTTCAGTAGTTCTTTATATATTCTGATTACAGTGGTTGTAAGTTTTGCTATTCGACTGTCAGCTTAACTTTGAGTTTACCTAAACCAATTTAAAATCACAGGAAATTCCCAAATAAGCCACTTGCATGGCTTTTTTTAAGCACTTTTTTAAAATTGTAGATCAAGTTTAGTTATAAGGAAAGTATAGTGGTACCATGAACCTCAGCACCTGATCTCCCTTTTGCTCTGACCTTACAGTAGCATGTGTGCTTGCCACAACTAATGAACAGACATTGATAAAGTTACTATTATATTAAGATTTCCTTAGTTCTCCCAGATGTCTTCTTTCTGTTCTAGGATCCCATCAGGACACTATATAACATTTAGTCTTCTCATCTCTTTAGATTCTTCTGGAATGCGATAGTGTTTGTTTTCCTAGAGCTGTCATAACAAATTACACCAAACTATGTGGCTTAAGAACCTAACTGCTAACCGAAAGGTTGGATGTTCACATTCAGCAGCTGCTTCTTGAAAACCCTATGGGGCAGCCTACTCTTCTACTATAGAGTGGCTATGAGGTGAATTGACTTGACAGCAATGGGTTTGACTTTTTTTTTTTGGATGTTGCTTACAGAGTCTCTGAGTGCTGCAAAACAGTTAATGTGCTTGGTTGCTAACCAAAAGGCTAGAGCTTTGAGTCCACTAAGAGCTACCCTAGAAGAAAGATCAAGTGATCTACTTCTGAAAAATCAACCACTGAAAACCCTACAGAGCACATTTACACCCTGACACACAGAGTCAGAGTCGAATCAATGGCAACTGTTTTGCTTTGTTTTTATGTGGCTTAAAAATGACAGAAATTTACTGGTTCACCGTTCTTGAAGCCAGAAGTCCACATTCAGAGTGTCAGCTGGGATCTGTTCTCTTCAAAGGTCCTAGCGGAAGATCCTGTCTTGTCTGTCTGGCCTTCTAGCAGCCCCAAGCATGCCTTTGCTTGCAGCTGTAGTATCACTCCACCACTGTCCCCATCTGCCCCTAGTTGTCTGTTCCATGTTTGTCTCTTCACCTTTTTTTTTAATTGTGATTAAGTGAAAGTATACAATCCAAATTAATTTTGCATGCCTGCTTATCTGTAGTTCCTTCTGCTATCCTTGTCTGACGACAGTACACTCCTCCTATTCATCCTACATTCACTGCTATATGAATGGTGTTGATGTACACACTGTCATGTATGACAGCGCAGCTCGGTAAAGCAAAAGGTGATGGAGAAAGACCTAGGAAACTCAATCCAAGTGGCTTCACTTACCCTCTGAAAACACCAGAGAATTATACCTCTATCTTTCACTTGTCTGCTTATTTGACCCACATCCTATGTTGACTTTCCAGACCACACACATCTCCATTATCTACAAATCTTAGCAGTTCTATGATAATAGCTATATCTTCCTTCACCAATTAGATAATAAACCCCTAAGGGCAGATCCTACATCTTACTACTCTTGAACTTTCTCACATAAAATAAAATAAATCAATTGCTGTAGACTCAATTCAGACAGAGTAGTACTGCCCCATAGGACTTCCAAAAAGCAGCTGGTAAATCTGAACAACAGGCCTTTGGATTAGCAGTCAAACTCTTAAGCACTGTATCACCAAGGCTCTTTCTCACAATTTAAGTGCCCACTAAATATTGTTTAGACACTCCAGTTCTACCACTTATTTACTACATGACCCCAGAAAAGCCATTATGCAAAATTAGTCTTCTTCCTCCCATACTCTTAAAACACTCAGGAACTAGGGAGTCTTAGAACCTCTGAAGAAACCACATTATTGATGAACAACATATTGGTAAATTCTGCCTGAGTCTCTGGCTGACCACTGAACCACAAATCACTGGGTAGACTCCAAAAAACTAAGAGATTTTAAAAAGTGGAAAAAAAAAGGTAAGTCGGTTGCCCAAAAGATAGTTTCCAGTGTGAGCCCAACTAAGTTAATGTCTGACAAAAAAAAGGAGAGCCCGTCAGAGAAATAGACTAGAAACCAAAATCCCAAAACAGAACATTCACAATGTCCAGGATAAAACAGAAAATCACTGGACAAAAATAAATGAAACTCACTGAAATCAATTCAGGAAATAACCCAGATGTTAGAAGTGACAGGCAAAATTTTTTGAAGCAGCTGGAATAACTATACTAAGTAAATTAAAGAAAAATATGCTCACAGAGAATGAACAGATAGGAAATTCCAGCAGGAAATTTTAGAACAGAAAAATATACCATCTGAACTTAAAAAACTTACTGGATGGGTTTAGCAGCAGAAGAGTCAGTGAGTGTAAAGATTAACAAAAATTACAAAATCTGAAGGTGTATCTGTGGATCTTGGTGTCACAGTGGCTAAACTTTTTTTTTGTTTTACGACTGAGTGAAAATGTACACCCCCATATAAATTTGCATGCCTGCCTATGTGCAGCTCCCACTGCTCTCCCTGCCTGGTGACAGCACATTCTTCTTCTCCTTTCTATATATGTCATATCCTCCTAACAATCTCCTATACCCTCCTTTCCACCCTCTGCCCCACCTCCAGTAAGAGGTCAGCAGGACAACATCCTATAGATGCACAGAACCATAAAGTGCACACATGATATGGTCACTCTGTGGCACCAAGTCCAATCCACTTCTGTCTGAAGAGCTGACCCCTACTATGATTTATGGACAGGGGCAGCACCAGGGCCAGGGACCATGCTCCCAGGGGAACCCTAAGGCCCCTAGGCCATCAATTGTGGTCTTTCAGTGGAGATCTCAGGGTGCATCCCTTTTTATTCTTGTGTTGCAAGTGAGACTCAACTTTGAGAGCTCCATCACGGCTATTGCTGGTGGTGGCCAGGTAGTATCTGGTTCTTCTAGTCCCAAGTCGATGTAGGCACCCACTCATGTAGGTCTCTCTGTCTTCTGGGTTCTCTTTCCCCCATGTCGTTTTGGTCCTTGGTGGTCATCCATTCCTGCTGAGTGGGGACCATTTGGTGTACCTCAGATGGCAGCTTTTAAGACCCTAGATGCCAGTCACCAACATGGGGTGCAGAAGTCTCTCTTAGCAAGACACTAGTTGCACCAGTTGAGTGGCTAAGATTTTGGCTGTTAAAAGGTTGAAAGTCTGAACTCACCAGGTGACCTTAGAAACCAGGTGGAGCAGCTCTACTCTGTCCTATGGGGTCGCTGAGTCAGAAGTTAACTCAACAGCAATACAGACATATCTGCAGTAGCATAAAAGAAAGTCTAACATAAGTGTAATTAAAGTTCCAGTGAAAGAGGAGAGAGAAGAGAGCTCAAAAATATTTGAAAAATAATATCCAAATATTCCCCAAACTGGACACCATAGTGGTATAGTGGTTAAGTGATACTGCTCCTCCAACTAAAAGGCAGGCAGTTCAAATCTACCAGGCATTACTCGGAAACCTTATGGGGCAGTTCTACTCCATCTTATGGGGTTCCTACGAGTCAGAATCGACTCAACAGCAATGGGTATGGTTTGGTATTTTTGGTTTAGGTGGGGGTCTCTAGAGAAACAAAACCAGCGAAGTACATAAATATACAGACAGAGAAATTTTTATCAAGGATAGCTTCAAGCAGTTGTCGAGATTACAACACCCCAAGTCCAAGGGTCAAGACAGAAACTTCTTACTCATGTAGCTGCAGGGTCTGGCAAATCCAAGTTCAGGAGACTAACAAATCCCAAGATCAGTAAGCAAGACAGGCAAGGCTTCTCCTGATTCATGTAGCTGCAGGGGCTGGTGAACCCAAGCTCAGCAGATCGGAAGGAAAGCAGGATTCTTGCTCACAGCCTGTGAAAAATCAGTAAGTCTCAAGCCTGTCTTGCGAGACCACAGTTAAGCTGCTACCTCCAGTCCCACGAACTGGAGGTCAGATGAACAGGAGCCAACTGCAGGCCCTGTGCCAAAGGAAATCCCATTTTAACTGATTGGCAGCTCACAGAAGAATCCATCATGGTAGTGATCACATATCAAATCTTAACAGGGACGTTGATCACAACATTATACGACTACCAAAACACTGAGAATCATGACCCAGTCAAGTTGACAAACAGTCTTAACCATCAGAAGGCCATTTTCAGGTGAAAGAAAAAACTAAGAAAGTTTGTTGCCAGAAGACCTGTACTACCAGAAATGTTAAGGGATGCCCGGTAGGCTGAAGGAAAATGGTACCAGATGGTAACTCTGATTTTCAAGGAAGAAATGAAGGGCACAAAAAGTGTTATGTACCTGGCAAATACAAAAGAGTACTTCTTTCCCTTGATTGCTTTAAAATCAAGGGCAAGATACCACTTAAGGAGAAGACAGAAGAATATTATCTAAACAGTAAGGGAAACTCTTTTAAAAAATAATATTCATAGGAACATTAACAAGCCCATGCATATTGAGTTACCAAAATATTGGCTTAAAACAGTTTTTAAGTAAATTACAGAAAATTCTAAGGTCCAGATTATAACTAAGATAGTAAAATGACACACATTTAACCAAATAATTACAAAATATACAACAGCTCAGGAAAAATATGTTAAAAGAAAACATGAAAAAGTAGAAATTTCTCTGATGGAAATGAGGTTATTGGGAAACATTACCTACAGATGGTAATGTTAAATTATATTCAAAGTATGCAAAGAACACACAGAGATCAAACTACTGTTGAGGAAACAAAGTGAGAAACTCAATAAAGAGACTGAAAACATTAAAAATGCAAACAAATACGCCTGATCTCCATAATCTATAAGATACTACAAAATATCAAGAAGAAGAAGATAAACCATCCAATTAAGCGATGGGCAAAGGAGATCGACAGACACTTCACTAAAGAGGAGATCCAGGCAGCCAAAAAACACATGCGGACATGTTCACGATCTTTAGTTATTAAAGAAATTCAAATCAAGACAACAATGAGATACCATCTCACCCCAACAAGATTGGCCATGATCCAGAAAACACAAAACAACAAATGCCGGAGAGGCTGTGGAGAAAGTGGAACCCTCCTACACTGTTGGTGGGGTTGCAAAATGGTCCAGCCTCTTTGGAAGGCAATCTGGCGCTTCCTTAAAAAAATGGATATCGATATACCATTTGACCCAGTCATTCCACTACTTGGAATATATCCTACAGATTCAAGGCCTTTCACACTGACGGACACATGCACCAGAATGTTTATCACGGCACAGTCCACGATAGCAAAAAGGTGGAATCAACCCAGATGCCCAACAATAGAAGAATGGATACGTAAACTGTGGTACATATACTCAATGGAGCACTACGCAATGATAAAGAATAACGATGATTCCAGGAAACATCTCCTAACCTGGTTTCAACTGGAAGACATTATGTTGAGTGAAAGCAGTCAGCGACAAAAGGACAAACACTGTATGAGACCTCTACGATAAGATCTCAAAAACAGACTTGTGTGTAGAAGAAAAGACTCTTTGACAGCTGCAAGGGAAGGGACGGAGGGAAGGTGAAGGGGGGAGGGTTTAGTTTAGATAGTTACTAGAAATCTAGTTGGGAGAAAGCGGTGATAGCACACATTAGAAACAAGAACAACATTAAGTGGACTTCAGCATAACTGGAGTACTCCTTCCATCTTAACTCAATACTGCAAGGATACAGTAGCTGGGGCAGGGGGTCGGGGGACCATGCTCTTAGGCAAATTCCAGGCCAGTTGGCACAACTAGCATTTTGATAAGAGAGCTCTCTGCACCCCACATTGGTGAGTGGCATCTGGGTCGTAAAAGCTACCAAGCTGCCATCCGAGGACACAGCAGATGGTCCCAACTCAGCAGGAACGGATGCTCACCCAGGACCAAAATGACATGCGGTAAAGACAACCGAGAAGACAGAGAGACCCACAAGAGTGGGTGCCTACATCGACCTGGGACCGGAAGAACCGGATGGTGCCCGGCCACCACCAGTGATAGCCACGATGGAGCTCATAGAGAGGAGTCTCACTGGCAACACAAGAATAAAAAGGGGTGCATCATGAAATCTCCACTAAAAGACCTCAATTGATGGTCCAGCAGTTTTGGAGTTCCTCTGAGAGCATGGCCCCCAGCCCTGATGCTGACCTTTCCCATAAATTACAACAAAGGTCCACTCTTTGGACAGGAATGGATTGGACTTGGCAATGCAGAGTGACCATATACTGGAAGCACTTTATGGTTCTATACATCTATAGGATATCACCTTGCTGACCTCTGGCTGGAGGAAGGGGAGTGGACGGAGAGGAGTGGAAAGGAGGCTGTTGGGAGGATGAGACATGTATGGAGCAGAGAGGAATAGTGTGCAGTCACTGGACAGGGAGAGCAGTGGAAGCTGCATATAGGTGGGCATGTAAATTTATACGTGAATGTACATTTTCACTCAGTTATGTTAAACAAAAAAAAAAGCAAACAAATAATACTGGAATTAAAGAATGAAATAGCTGAATTTGAAAATCTAATAAAATCGTCAAAAGAGCTGACCAGACAGGGACAGAAGAAGTGAACTAGAGCACAGTTAGTAAACTTATCAAGTTTCAAAAGAAAAAGAAGACCACATAAAGTCACGTGAAAACATGAGATGCAATTAAAACCAACCTAAAGGTCTGTAGAATTCCAGTGCAACAGGACAGTAAAAAAGACACAGGATTTTCCAAGAGATTATCATAGAGAATTTCCCAAACTCAAGTAAGGAATTGACCATGCAATTTCAGAAAGCTAGGAATTTCTGGTGGTATAGTGGTTAAGTGCTACAGCTGCTAGCCAAAAGGTTGGCAGTTCAAATCCACCAGGTACTCCTTGAAAACTCTATGGGACACTTAGTTACACCCTGTCCTATAGGGTCTGTACGAGTCATAATTGACTCGATGACCATGGATCTAATGGAGACAGACCCCAAGCAGAAGAAATATAAAAGTATATACCACAATATGTTGGTATCAAATTCCTAAAAATCAAAGACAGAATTCTGAAAGCAGCATGAAAAAAGCACAATATACCCTGTCAAGTCTCCTTCAGAAGAATTAGTACAGATTTCTCCTTGGAAATCCTAGAAGCCTGAAGTCAATGGAGCGACATATACAAGCGTAAGACAAAAAGTATATTGCTATTAGGGTTTCAGAAACTCTGGCGGCACAGTGGTTAAGTGCTGCAACTGCTAAACAAAAAGTCACCTGTTCAAATCTACCAAGCACTCCTTGGAAACCATGTGGGACAGTTCTACTCTGTGCAATAGTGTCACCACAAGTTGGAATCAACTTGATGGCTGCAGGAAATAGGGTTCCAGCTCATACACCCACAGATATCTTCCAAACAAAATGTGTTGTAACATGTCTCTGCAGTAACTGGATAGCTGCATACAAGTTCCCTTAGTAACAATACTTAGTCTTGTTAGGGTGCCTTACAAAAATACATATATATATATGTATTATTTTGTGTGTGTGCCATGGATAAAAGCACTTTTGAGGACACAGCTAATGCGAAATATTAACAAAGTGGACATCATCCCGAATAACTGAAGCCTTGCAACAAATTTCTGGGAATGCTACCCCCCATAAAAAAAGTTTTAAGATGAATCAAACATTTTAAGAAAAGTTGGTAAGACCTCATGATAAGCCAGGAGAGAAAAGACTACTCAGAGGTTTTAATGACTGCCTACTGGAATTCTAAAGGGGTAATCTTGATAGATTTTCTCGGATGATAACGGGGGCTTATTATGAAGAAAACTGTACTGGTGAGAAAATGGTCAGGAAATTTGTCCTGAGGATTTTTTTTCCATGACAACCTGCTCTTTCTTCAAATGTAGCAAGAGCTGTCCTATGAAAATTTCACTGAGAAACCTTACCCTACAGTCCTGATCTTGCCCATTCAGACTTTTTATTCTCAAAACTTCAAAGGACATTTAAAAGGAACACAACTGAAGTCCCCCCTGACTGTCATTTTGAAATAGTGTAAATCAAAGTGTACAGAATTCTTCAGCGAAGGTTTAGAGAGGGAAACACCACCTTCAGAACAGACCTAGATAGATGTTATCAAAAAACAACTAGTTCACATTTTGATATTTTTGTTTAATAAAGGTTTCTTTGTTTCTGTCACAATACTTTTCAAATTACCCTCATGTAAAATATTGAAACAAAAAAGAATTTCAACCACGAATTTTTTACCAGTGCAGGTGTGATTGATTACTTTTGTGTGGCCATTCCAGCTTCCCATGCAGGTGATTAGGCAGTACTGTGTTATAGGGTAACTGTGGCCCACCAAGGGGATTAGTCAGTTTTGCCTTAAAAGAGAGCCAATTTCAGAGTAGCGAAGAGGACTCTACCACCACCAAGGAAGAACAGACAGGAGTGGAGAGCATATTCTTTGGATTTGGGCCCCTCGAGCTAAGAAGCTCCTGGAAGCAGGAGACAGACAGGGGTGGGGGGAGGGAAAGCTGTAACCCTGAAGATGATGAAAAGTGGCAGCAGGGAGATCCAGTGGCAGAGACCTGGCAGCAGGAGATAGCACGGTAGGATTCCTGGCCCACGGGAAAGAAAGTGGAGTGCCTTTGAGGAGAGGCTTAGGGCTAGGGAGTGGCATTTCCAGGAATATGGTTGGGAGGAAGCTGTCCTCATGGAAGAACTGTATTCTGGGTGTTACTGAGCCTGAAATGTAGCTGCTACTTCTCTAATAAACCCCCATAATCATGAGTATGGTCTGTGAGTTCTGTGTGGTCACTGCAAAACTATCAAATCCAGCATAGAGTGCTGTGCTTGGGACAGCTGGTGTCAGAATTAATAGATGGCAGAGAGAGGAGGCTTGTCTAGCTTCTACCACATGGGAGTTGGCCTCGCACTGTTGATCTTGGTTCTTCTTCTCCCTTGTGAAGTTAGGAGGAGTCAAACACTCCTTACAAGCTGTTTTCACACCCAGCAAAGTTATCCTTCAAAATGAGGCGGAAATCAAGACATTTCCAAATAAACAGAAGCTCCAGGAACTGGTTACTAAAGACCTGCTTTGCAAGTATTACTTAAGAGAGCTCTTCAGAGATGGAAAGGAAAGATCACTACACAAATACTCAAATCTCCACATGGAAAAGAAAAAAAAAACGAGTGATATCCAATAAAGGTAACAACATGGACAAATATAAGGACCTAATACATGGTGTTTTCAGGTAGTAAACTCCATAGTTAAGTTCAACAAGCAATACAATACCAAGTGTATCAAGTGCATAAGGAATAAGTACAAATTAAATCTGTCAGATATAAGATGAATCATGATGTTAATGGAGACTTAACAAGAGAAAGGAGGGAGCAAGGAGAAAAACAGAAATACAGTTTTAGTATGTTAATGTTACATGTTACTTGCTGGTAGCAACCTGAAATAAGATGCTATAACTTTGGCAATCACCAAAAAATACTTACAAAATATACACACAGGGAAGAAGGAAAAAATTAAAAAAGCACAATGCTAAAAAGCAGCTTAACACAAAAAATAAGAGAAATATGAAAATGAGACAAATAAGATGTGACATACAAAAAGCAACCAGCAAAACGAATAAAGTAGGTACTCAGAACTTAAATGTAAATGGTCTAAACTCCCCATTCAAAACACAGAGTGACAGAATGGATAAAAACACGATCCAGTCTTAGGTTGCCTAGAAGAAACACAACTCAGACACAATGATATAAACAGATTGAAAGTAAAAGAATACAAACAGAATGAATATTCCATGCAACTAGTAACTAAAAAACAGCAGAGGTGGCCATACTAGTATCAGATAAACCAGACTTTAAATCACCACCTGTTGTAAGAGAACAAAGAACCATAGAGGCTGGTAAGCAAAGGGTTGGTGGTTTGAACCTATCAGTTTCTCTGTGGGAGAAAGATGTGGCAGTCAGCTTCCGTAAAAGCTTTCAGCCTTGGAAACAGCAGTTCCACTGTGTCCTGCAGGGTCACTACGAGTCAAAATCAACACAACAGCATTGGTTACTATAAGGATAATAAAAGACATTGCAGAATAATGAAAAGGCTAATTCATCAAGACAACATAAAATTATAAATATACACATACCTAACTTCCAGGGAGGAAACTCCAGTGGTAAAGTAGTTAACTGCTATGGCTGCTAACCAAAAGTTCGGCAGTTCAAATCCCCCAGTTCTACTTTGACCTACAGGGTCACTATGAGTCAGTATCAACTTGAAAGCACCAGGTTTGGTTTGGTTTGGTTTGGTTTGGTTGTTTAACATCAGGGAAACCCTGGTGGTGTAATGGTTAAGTGCTACATCTGCCAACCAAGAGGTTGGCAGTTTGAATCCGCCAAGCACATCCTGGAAACTCTATGGAGCAGTTCTACTCTGTCCTATACTGTCACTAAGAGTAGGAACGTACTCAATGGCAGTGGGTTTGGTTTTCTGGTTTTTACCTAACATCAGTGCTCTAACTATTTGAAACAAATATTGACTGATACAAAATATCACAATAATAGTGGTGAACTTCAGTACAACACTTTCAGTTGTGGATAGAACATGTGAAAAAAAGATTAGGACAAATAGGACTTAAAGAGTATCATAAGCCAACTAGAGTCGATGGACATATGAGGTCTGACAAATGAGTCCATGAACTTCATTGTTCTACATGCTACACACCTCAATGCTGAATATCACTATGGTCACCTTCAAAGCACTCCCCTTGGGAAGCTATGCACTGATGCCAGTGCCTAGTCTACCCTTCAAAGCAATTTTGTAACTCTTTCTGGAATGGCCATTGTGCACAGTGGCATGGTGTCAAGTTTGCAAACTAAATTGTACAGTTGTCTGTGAGGGAGTTTTTAGCCAGTAAACAAATAACTGTGTTAGAAAACCCTACCTACTCACCTGATCTGGCCCCCAGTGACTTTTTCTTTACCTGAAGATAAAGGAAATATTGAATGAAAGACATTTGGATGACATTCAAGACATAAACGGTACTATGATGGCAGTGCTGATAGCCATTCCAGAAAAAGAATTCCAAAATTGCTTTGAAGGGTAGACTAGGTGCTGGCATAGGTGCATAGCTTCCCAAGGGGAGTACTTCGAAGGTGACTGTAGTGACATTCAGCCATGAGCTATGGAGCACTTTTTGTAGGATGAGTCTGCCACCTTAACCGGCAGTGTTCATATATAAAATACTTGACTCATCATCAAGACAACACATACTTTTCTCCTGTGCACACATATCATTTTTTACAACAGACCATATGCCAGGCCATAAAACAAGTTTCAACAAATTTAAAAAGGCTGAAATTATGTAAAGTATCTTCTCTGACCACAAAGGAATGGTATTAACAATTATTAGTGACAGCAACACTAGAAAACACAAGTTTATGGAATTAAACAGTATACTCTAAATAAGTACTGGGTTAAAGAAGAAATCAAGAGTAAAACAATAAAATGCCTGGAAATAAATTAAAATGAAAACACACCCAATCATGTCAAAACTTACAGGATGCAGAAAAGTTAGTCCTCAAAGGAAAAGTCAGAAGAAAAAAGAAGGCCTCAAATAAACAGTCTAATTCTACAGTTTGAGGAACTAGAAAAATAAGGGCAAACTAAACGTAAAGATATGAGAAGTAAAGATCACAGCAGAGGTAAATGAAATACAGAATATAAAAAAGTATAGAGAACCAACAAGTTTAGAAGATGGTTCTTTGAAATGATTAATAAAATTGACAAATGCTGGCAATGCTGACAAAGAGAGAAAAACGTAACTAATCAAAGTAAGAAATGAAAGTGAAGATGACACTACAACTGATCCAAAAAGGTCATAACAGAGTAGTATGCCTAAGTACTCCAATAAAATCAACTGCTGTTGTTCTTAGGTGCTACAGAGTTCCAACTCACAGAGACCCTACGTGCAAGAGAACAAATACTGCCCAGTCCTGTGCCATCCTGATAATCACTGCTATCTTTGAGCCCACTGTTGCAGCCTCTATGTCAAACCATCTCACTGAGTGTCTTTCTCCAGAGAGTGGTCCCTCCTGACAACATGTCTAAAGTACAAGAGACAAAGTCTCACCACCCTCACTTCTACGGAGCACTCTGGCTGTACTTCCACAATAAATTCACTTGTTCTAGCAGTCCACTGTATGTTCAATATTCATCATGAATACCATAATGCAAAAGCAATTCCTCTTTCGTCTTCCTTATCTGTTGTCCAGCTTTCACATTCATATTAGGTGACTGAAAGAACTGTGAATTAGATTAGGCACACTTTAGTCTTTAAGGTGCCGTCTTTGCTTTTTAATACTTAAAAAAAAAAAAAAGGACATGCGGACATGCTCATGCTCATTAGCTATTAAAGAAATTTAAATGAAAACTACAATAAGATACCATCTCACCCCAACAAGGTTGGCCGTGATGCAAAAAATGCAAAACAACAAACGCTGGAGAGGCTGTGGAGAAACTGAAACTCTCCTACAGTGGTGGTAGGACTGCAAAATGGTGCAACCTCTTTGGAAAGAAATCTGGTGCTTCCTTAAAAAGGTGGCTACAGATATACCATTTGACCCAGTAATTCCACTGCTCAGGATATATCTGTCTTAGTCACCTGGTACTGCTTTAACAGAAAATATCACAAGTGGAAGGTTTCATGAAGAGAAGCTTTTATTTTCAGCCTGGTAAGCCGCAAATCCATTAATGAGTTAATTCAATAAGAGAAGTTATCACAGTCCTGTAGGATAAGTTCAAATCCAGTGACAGCATTTCAGCACAGGAACCTCCAGTCCAAAGGACGTGCTCTGCTCTCAGTGCTTCTCTTCTGGTGGTATGAAGTTCCCAACTTCCTCACCTCACTTCTCTCCCTTATAACCCACAAGTTTGTAGCTTGAGACTTGCCTCACTAACACAACTGTTGCCCATTCTCCATTATCAATCTCACAGAGGCAGGATTCAAAACACATGGGAGGAAGGGCGCCATATTGGGACTCATACCCAAATCAAATCAATACATACTTTTGGGGGAGACACAATTCAATCCATGACAACATGCTACAGAATCAAGGCCATTCACACCAACTGATACATGCACATGAGTGTTTATCGCAGCACAGTCGACAACAGCAAAAAGATGGAATCAACCCAGATGCCCAACAACAGAGGAATGGATAGGTACACTATGGTATATATACTCAATGGAACACTATGCAATGATAAAGAACAACAATGATTTTAGGAAACATCTCATAACCTGGTCTCAATTGGAGGACATTATGTTGAGTGAAAGTAGTCAGCAACGAAAGGACAAATACTGTATGAGACCCCTACAATAAGAACTTAAAAACAGACTCATGCATAGAAGAAAAGGCTCTTTGACAGCTGCAAGGGTGAGGGGGGAGGGAAAGAGGGTGAGGAGGGGAGGGTTTAGATTAGATACTTGACATAAATTTGGTTGGGTGAAATCTGTGACAGCACACATGAGAAAGAAGATCAATATTAACTGGACTTCAACATAACATGAGTACTCTCCCATTTTGACCAATATTACAAGGACAGAGTAGCTGGGGTGGGGGCCAGGGACCCTGCTCTCAGGGGAAATTGGTGCCAACTGGAACAACTAGCATTTTGCTAAGAGAGTCCTCTGCACCCCACAGTGGTGAGTGGCATCTAGGGTCTTAAAAGCTGCCAAACTGCCATCTGAGGGTACAGCAAATGGTCCCAATTCAGCAGGAATGGATGATCACCAGGGACCAAAACGACATGAGGGAAAGACAACCCAGAGGACAGAGAGACTCATGTGAGTGGGTGACCACATCAATTTGTGACTGAAAAAATCAGACGGTGCCCGGGCACCACCGGCGATCGCCGTGGTGGACTCAGAGTTCAGACTCACTGGCAACACAAAAATAAAAAGGGGTGCATCCTAAAACCTCCAATAAAATACCACAATTGATGGTCCACGGGCTTTGGGGTTCCCCTGGGAGCATGGCCCCTGGCCCTGATGCTGCCCCTGTCCATAAATCATAATGGAGGTCAACTCTTCCGACAGGAATGGATTGGACTTGGTGACACAGAATGACCATACTATGTGTGCACTTCATGGTTTTATGCATCTATAGGATGTTGTCCTGTTGACCTCTTACTGGAGAAAAGGGAGTGGGTGGAGAGGCAGGGATAGGAGATTGTTGGGAGGATAGGTCACGTATGGAGCAGAGAGGAAGGGTGTGCTGTCACTGGGTGGGGAGAGCAGTGGGAGCTGCATATAAGTGGGCATGCAAATATATATCGGAATTACATTTTCATTCAATCATAATAAAAAATTAAAAAGAGAAGTAAAAATCTCAAAAGACCCTTAGCACACAAAGAGATTGAATCAGTAACAAAAAGGCCCCCAACAAAGAAAAGTCTGGGACAAGAAGTCTTCACTGGGGAATTCTATGAAACAGAGAAGAACTGACACCAATGCTGTTAAAGGAACACATTGTAACTCTGTATAAAGCCAACATTACCCTGGTACTAAAGCCAGACAAAGACAACACAAACTAGAAACCAATACCCCTTATGAATTTAGATGCCAAATTCTTCCACAAATTATTAGTTAACAAAATCTAACACCATGTTAAAAGAAGTACACATCATCATCAAGTAGAATTTATTTCAGGATGGCAAGCCTGGTTAAACAAGAGAAAATCAGTCAGCAGAAGAAAGAAAAAGAACCAGATGGTTATCCCAGTTGATGCAGAAACGGCATTTGATAAAATCCAACACGTTTTCTTGATTAAAAACTCTTAACGATAAAAATACAAAGGAAGTTAGTTTGTCACCATGATTATGGGTATTTAAAACAAACAGCCAACATTAGCCTCAATGAAAAAAGAGAACTTTTCCCTTGAAAATGACACCCTCTCATCACTCTTATTCAATACTGTACTGGAAGTCCTAGTCAGAGTAAGAAGGCAAGAAAAAGAAAAGGTATCCACAATGGAAAGGAAGAGGTAAAATTATCCATATACACAGATGAGATGATCTTATATACACAAAATTCAAATATCTATTTAAAATCTTCTAGAACAAATACAGAAATTTAGCATGATACAAAGTCAACACCTATATATCAGTTGGGTTTCTACACACCAGCAGTGAGAAATCTGAAAAAGAAACTAAGAAAACAATTCCATTCACAATAGTATCTAAGAGAGTTATCCAGGAATAAATTCTCCCCAAATGTGAAAGACTTGTACAATGAAAATTATAAAACACTGATGAAAGAGACTAAAGATGTTCCATGCTCATGAACCCCCAAAATTACTATAGTCAAGCTGTCCATATTATCCAAAGCAATACAGATATAATGCAATCCTGATCAAAATTCCAACAGCATTCTTTACAAAATGAACAAACTAATCTTCAATTGTCTATGACAAGACATTCTGAATAGCCAAAACAACTTTGAAAAAGAACAAAGTAGGAGGTCTTATACTTCCTGGTTTCAAGAAATATTAGATAACTACAGTAATCAAAACAGCCTCGCACTGGTTTAATAACAGAAACATAGACCAATGACACACAATTGAATATCCAGAAATAAATCCAAACATCTAGGGAAAATTGATTTTCAACAAGAGAGCCAAATCCATTTAATTGGTGCTGGTAAAACTTTATTTCCTCATGCAGAAAAGCAAAACAAGATCCATACATTATGCTACACACAAACACTAATTAAAAATTGTTCAAGGGCCTAAAGGATAAAAAAAATTTATAAAACCATAAAGTTCTTGGAAGAAAATATAGGAGCAAAGCTTTGGAACCTTTTTTTTTTCCCCCCAATGATAGACTATCAAACACAACAGATGCACAAGCAACAGAATACAAATAATGGGAATAGCATAACAGTTAAATACTTATCTTCTTCAAAAGACTTTACCACTGAATGACACTATGAACCAATTAGACTTAACAGATACATAGAACACTATACCCCAAAACAGCACAACACATATTCTAATCTAGTGCATGTAGATCCCTCTCCAGGATAAATCACAATCTTAGTCCACAAAGTAATTTTTGATAAATTTAAAAAGATCAAAATCATGCAAAACTTTTTCTCTAACCACAACAGAGAGAGGCTAGAAATCTGTAACAGGAATAAACCTGCAATATGAAAATTAAACAACACACCACTAAACTACAAACGGGCCAAGGAAGAAATCACAACTTTATTACAGCCAAGTGAAAATGAAAGCACAACATACCAAAACTTACATGATGCAATGAAGACAGTACTCAGAGGGAAACTTACAGCAATAAATGCCTACATTAAAAAAAAAAAAAAAAAAAAGATCGCAAGTTAACAGCCTAATCTGACAACTCCAGGAACTAGAAACAGAAGTGCAAACTAAGCCCAAACGTACCAGAAGAAAGGAAATAAGATGAGAACATAAATAAAATTGAAAACAGAAAAACTATAGAAAGAATCATTAAACCAGAAGTTGGTTCTTTGAAAAGATCAATAAATAGACAACCCTTCAGTTAGACTGACAAAGAAAAAGATGCAAATAACCAAAATAAAAAATCAAAGAGGGGTCATTACAACAAGTGTGGTACAAATAAAGAGAATTATGACAGAATACTATCAACAACTGTATGGGGCCAAACTGGATAACCTAGATGAAATGTACAAAGTCTTAGACATACACAACCTACCTGAATTGACTCAAGAGGAAATAGAAAGTCTCAAAAGATCTATAACAAGAGATTAAATCAGTGATTAAAAACTTGCCAATAAAAAAAAAAGTCCTGGAGCAGATGGCTTCAGTGGGGAAATCTGCCAAATATTTAGAGAAGAATTAGCACCAGTACTGTTTAAATTCTTCCAAAAAATAGAAAAGGAAGGGATGTTCCCTAATCCATTCTATGAAGCAAAGATAACCTTGACACCCAAACCAAAGATACCACAAAAAAGAAAACTACAGGCTAGTATGTCTTATGAATATAGACACAAAAATGCTCAATAAAATACTAACAAATAGAATCCAAGAATATATTAAAAGACATACACCATGACCAAGCGAGATTTATTCCAGGAATGCAGGAATCATTCAACATGAGAAAATCAATCAACATAATACACGACCATCAACAGAACAAAGGAAAAGAAACACATGATCATCTCTGTAGATGCAGAAAAAGCACCTGATAAAATCCAACACCCTTTCTTGATGACAACTCGAAAAGACTGGAATAGAAGGGAAATTCCTCAATATGATTCAGCACATATATGAAAAGACAACAGCCAACATTATACTTAACAGAGAAAGACTTGAGAGCTTTCCCTAAGATATTAGCAACAAGTGTGTTCCCACTCTGACTTCTATTCAATCTTATATTAGAAATCCTAGGCAGAGCAGTAATTAGTAAACAGTATTCAAATTGGGAAAAAGAAAAAAATAATAATGTTATAAATTTTCAGTCTTTTACAGTTTTCATCAAGAAAAGGTGTTAGATTTTATCAAGTAGAATAAAATACCTAGGAATAAATCTAACCATGGATGTGAAGGACTTATACAATGAAAATTATAAAACATTGCTAAAAGAGATTAAAATCCAAACCAAATCTATTGCCATCATCTCAATAGGAAAGAGTAGGAATTGTCCTATAAAAAACCTATAGGACAGAGTAGAACTGCTCTGTAAGGCATAAAAACTGGAAAGATGTTCTGTATTCATTGGATTGGAAGACCGAATCTTGTTAAGATGGCAATACTATCTGAAAGAATGTACAGATTCAACACAATCCTCATCAAAGTTCAGAAGCCTTCTTTACAGAAATAGGAAAACCAATTCTCAACTTTATATGGAACAGCAAGAAGCCCTATAGAGCTAAAACAACTGTCATGGACTGACTCTTGTCCCTCCAAAATTGTGTGTAGCAATTTGGCTAGGCCATGATTCCCGGTATTGTGCAATATTCCTATACGTGGTAAATCCTGCCTCTGTGATGTTAATGAGGGAGGATGAGTGGTGGTTGTGGCAGTGTGGCAGGACACAATCTAGAGTATACCGTGCCTTGAGGCCATCTCTTGGGATATAAAAAATGGGAAGCAAGCAGTGACTTGGGGACCTCACACCATCAGGAAAGAAGCAGTGAAGCGAACGTATACTTTAGACCCAGGGTGCCTGTGCCTCAGAAGCTTCCAGGGGAAGACTGATAACAGGGACCTTCCTCCAGAGCCAACCGAGAAAGGCTTCCCTTGGAAGTGATGACCTGAATCTGGACTTCTAGCCTACTAGACTGTGACAAAACAAAAGTTCTCTGCTCTACAGGGTTGCTATGAGTTAGAATCAACACTAGACAACTAAGACAAAAACCATACCCAGTGCTGTCGAATCAAGGCCGACTCATAGTGACCCTACCGGACACAACAGAACCACTCCACAGTTTCCAAGGAGCACTTGGAGGATTTAAACTGTGACCTTCTGGTTAGCACCTGTAGCATGTACCCACTATGGCACCAGGGTTTCTAGATGATTAAGCCAGCAATGTTGAAAGACAGGAACAAAGTAGGAAGGCTCACATTTCCTGATCTTAAAACATACTATATAGCTACAGTAATCAAAACAGCCAGGTAATGGCATATCAACAGACACATAGACCAAAGGAACAGAATTGAAAGGCCAGATACATAAACCCACTGACTGACAGTCAACTGACTTTCTTTTGACAAGGGTGATAAGTCCATTTGATGAAGAAAGAGTGCCTTTAATAAGTGGTACTGAAAATGAAACATGCAGAAAAATGAAACAGGACTCATGTCTCATGCCATGTACAAAAGCAAACTTAAAAGGGATTAAGGATTTAAATATGCAAACTAAAACCATAAAAATCCTACAAGAACAAGTAAGGGAAATGCTTTTAGGCACAGCTTTTAACATTGGATTGCCTAACATAACAACAAAGTATGAACAGCAAAACACAAAATAAATTGGATCTCATAAATATTAAAAACTTGTTCATCAAAGCCAAAATGTGTTACCATTTCAGGTATTATAGTGGTTACATGCTACAGGTGCTAACCAAAAGGTCAGCAGCTCAGATCTACTAGGTGCTCCTTGGAAATTCTATAGGGCAGTGTTCTACAGGGTCACTATGAGTGGTAATCTAGTTAATAGCAATGGGTTTGGTTTGGTTTTTGGTTTAGGATGGCTAAGATTAAAAAACAGAAGACAACAAATGTTGGTGAGAACGTGGGAAAACTGGAATCCCTATGCCCACTGATGGTGGGGATGCAGAATGGTACAGCCGCTGTGGAACACAATGCCGCAGTTCCTCAGAAAACTAAAAACAAGACTATGGCTCCAAAACCCCAACACCATTGCCACTGAGTCAATTCTAATCCACAATGACCCTACAGGACAAAGCAGAACTGTGCTATAGGGTTTCTGTGGAGCAGCTGGTAGATTTGAACTACTGAACTTTGGTTAGCAGCTGATTCTTTAACCCCCATGCTATCACAACTCTAAGACTACTATGACCCAGCAATTCTACTTCAAGGTATATGCCCAAGAGACCTGAAAGCAGACTCTGAAAGAGAGACCTGTACACCTGCAACACTATTCCCAATAGGCAAAAAGTGGAAACAACCTAAATTTTCATCAACAAATGAATGGAATACTACTCAGTCAGTAGAAGAAATGAAGTCTTCATACATGCTAAAAGTATGCATGGCACCTGAATAGATTATGCTGAGCTAGATCCACCAATCACAAAAGGACAAATACTACAAGACTTCAGTTATATAAAAGAAAAAAAGAAAAGGCAAATGAACAGAGGCCAAAGTTTATTAATGGATACCAGGGGCAGGGTCAAAAAGGAGGGTTGCAAAGCTGATTACTGTAATTGCTGTCACTAAGTTATAAATCTGTAAAAAAGTTGACTTGTCAAAATTTATGTAATAGTTATATTTATAAGGACAAGGAAAAAAAAAAAAACAAGTAGCTCCTAATGCTGCTTATGTACAACCAAAGACCTCATGGGATTTGATTCCCTGGTTTGGAGGTTTGGGTTCATGATTTCATGGGACATCCCAGTTAACTGGCCTAACAACACGTTTAGTATTTCTGTTCTACCTCCTACTCCACTGTATAGTACCTGGGGTCTTAAAAGCTTACAAACGGCCATCCCAAGGCACAATAATTGTTCTCTCTCCATGTGAAACAACAGAGGAAGGAGAGTCCGGAACAGGAAGACCAACCACTAAGTGGCTAACTGCCTCCGCGAAGAGCTGCTTCCTTCGCCGTGAGACACAGAACTGGATGGTGCCCAGCTACTGTTATCAAACATTTTGCTCAAAGACTCCACAGAAGAATCTCAATCAAAAGGGATATGCAGACTAGAATTTAAAATTCTCATACTCTAGATTTTCTATAGCCATGAAGAATGGATAACCCCCTGAAACTATTAGCCTGAGACAATCTTTAAATATTATACCAAAAATACTCCCGAAGTCATCTTAAAACCAAACAACAGTTTAGCTTCACTGTTGGTTAAGCCAAAAAACACTGCCTTGAGCATTATTCTCTTTTAAAAGCTACCTATACAGGATAAAATTGGTAACAGCAACTTCAAAGATTAGACAGGAGCTTTAGGAGGCAGTTGAGTTTATGCTAATAAGGGAAGAACAACTCAGGAAAGGAGGGTGAGAACGGCTGCACACAACTTAATGTAATCATTGTCATTAAATTGGTCATGTATAAACTGCTGAATCAAGTGTACATTTTGCTGTGTATATTTCTAGCATCAAAATATACAGATTTAAAGGAAAAAAATACATGAAACCAAAAGTAACAGAACTAAATGGAGAAACAAATCCAAAACAATAACTAGAGATTTTAGCATCCTCCGTAAATAATTGATTGATAAAACCAGCAAGCAAAAACTCAGTAAGGAAGTTTGCCTATTCTTGTAAAGTTAAACATACATTTGTTGCATAATTCAGGAATCTCATCCTAGGTATTTAACACAAGAAAAGTGAAAACACACCCTCACACAATTATTTGTTCACAAATATTCATTGTAGCTTTTTCATAGCAATCCCAAACTGGTAAGGACCCAAATGCCCAACAACGGAAAGAGGAAACAAAACAGAACAGTCATAAAACACAACACTACTCAGCAGTGATACATGTAACAACATGGATGAATCTCTAAAGCACTGTGCTGAGTGAAGGGATTCTTATGAGCATACTCCGTATGATTCCATTTGCAGGAAGTTGGAGAACAGACAAAACCAAGCTATGGTAGAAAAAATCAGAACAGAGAGATTTCCTAAGGATGTAAAGGAATTTTCTGAGTGATGTGGTTTGCGTTATGCAGAATACATGCATTTTCCAGAATTTACCTAATACATACTTCCGATTTTTATACTTCAATGAATATAAATTTTACATCAAAATGTAAACAAATGTTGACCTCTAGTTGATGATATGCATTCTGAAGCATTTAGATTTAAATAAACTAACGCCTGTAATTTACTCTGAGATTGCAAGGTGTGGCAACACTTTACCAAAACCACCATTTTGGTCTTTTGGTCCTGGTTCCCAAACCCTACCCAGTAGGTAATATTAACCAGGATTGGCTGGGGGTCCTTACCCTGTAGCTAACCTTAACATGGACTGGCTGCTCCCTCATGCAGTCATTGACCTTGAAAGGATCCCACCTCCCTAGAATCTGAAGCTTAGATGAGGGCTTCCTGACAGCAGCTGAAACGGAAGCCTACCTGGAGCCTGCACTAGGACCCTTCCAGACTACGTAAATTACGTGATACAGATGGAGGCAATGGTTGTGGCAGTACAAGAAGCAGAGACAACAAGCAGACCCGGATGATCGCACCAGAATGTAAGAACCACCCTAACTGAGAGATGAGAGGAGCCTGTTTGGAAGTTTTCTGATGGTCAAGAATTAAAACTTTCTTCAGAAAGGGTAAGCAGGTCCCTTAGAGATGTAAGCAGGTCTCCTTTTTGACCTTGGTGGGGCACCTCCAGAACCTCTTCCTCTGCATGTTTTCATTTCTGTTTATAACTTCATGTTATTAATGTTGTTATTGAAATTATGTTGTTCCCATGAGTTCTCTGTGACTGTTTCAATAAATTACTGAACTCAGCAGAAAAAAAGAAACTTAGGAAGAAAACCTGATGTCAGAAGTGATGAAAAAATTGGAGAATGGAGGCATATTTCTCCTCTGCCTCATAAAACCAGCCTGGTGCTGATTCTTATGTCAAGGGTTGTCTTTTCATCTATCCAAGGAAGTTCTCTTTGGGCAGAGGTTCATAAAAAAAAAAATGAGATGAATGGATAGCTAGATACGGAATAAAACAAGTAAGAGTGAATGGTATAATCCAGGAGGTGGGTCTGAAAAAGCCGAGGGACTGGCTATATATTCTTCCTTCAGGGAGCAACTTGCAGAGATTTGCAGTATTAGGTGAAAGAAACTCAACATGTAGCTGACATTAAATGCAGAGTGTGCAGGTCTGCTTTGGTTACTGTACATGCTCAACAGCAGCCATGAACCTGCAAGAGTTAAACACTTGTCTGCTAACCAAAACGCCCATGGTTCAAACTCACCAGTAGCTCTACAAAAGAAAAGGCCTATTTGTTCCCATAAAGATTTACAGCCTAGGAAACCCCATGGGGCAGTTACATTGTCCTTCAAGCTCACAATGAGTCAGAATCAACTAGACAGCATACAATGTCTCTACCAGATAAAGAAAAACCTGAATATACTAAATCACACTTCACTGTTGTGGTTAGGTGCCATCAAGTCAGTTCCACTCACAGCAACCCTGTGTACAACAGAGGGAAACACTGCCAGGTCCTGTGCCATGCCCACAATCATTTTTATGTTTAAGCCCATTGTTACAGTCATGGTATCCATCTATCTTGTTCAGAGTTTTCCTCTTCTTAGCTGACCATCCACTTTACCATGCATGATGCCCTTCTTCAGAGACTGATCCCTCCTGACAATACATCCAAAGTATATACGATTCACTCTTGCCTCCACTGATTCTCCAGAGCACTCTGGTTGTACTTCTAGAACACATTTGATTGTTGTTTTGGCAGTCTGTGGTACATTCAACATTCTTCTCCACCATAATTCAAAGGCTCCATTCTTTTGCCCTCCTTATTCACTGTCCAGCTTTTCCATGCACCTGGAGCGACTGCAAGTCTCATGGCTTGGGTCAGGTGCACCTAGTCTTCAAGGTGACATCTTTGCTCTTCAACACTTCAAAGAGGTCTTTTGCAGGACATTTTCCCAATGCAATGTGTCTTTTGGTTTCCTGACTGCTGCTTCCATGGGTATTGATCACGAAATCAAGTAAAATGAAATCCTTGGCAATCTCAACCTTTTTTCCATTTATCATGATGCTGCTTACTGGTCTAGTTATGAGATTCTTGTTTTCTTGATGTTGAGGTGCAATCCATGTCGAAGACTATGGTCTTTGATCTTCATCATTAAGTGTTTCAAATCTTCCCTTTCAATCAGCAAAGTTGTGTCATCTGCATAACACAGGTTGTTAATGAGTTTTTCTCCAGTCCTGATGCCCCACTCTTCTTCACATATTCCATCTTTTTGGATTATTTGCTCGGCACAGAGATTAAATAGGTGTGATGAAAGGATACACCCTGATGCACACTTTTCTTGACTTTAAACCTTGTAGTGTCTCCTTGTTCTGTCTGAACTGCCTCTTGATCCATGCACAGATTCTTCATGAACACAATGAAGTGTTCTGGAATTTCCATTCTCTGCAGTGTTACCCATAATTTGTTAACAATCCACGCAGTCAAATGCCTTTGCATAGTCAATAAAAAGCAGGTAAACATCTTGATAATATTCTCTGCTTTCAGCCAAGATCCATCTGATATCTGCAGTGGTATTTCTGGTTCCATGTCTTCTTTTCAATCTGGCTGAAATTTCTGGCAGTTCCCTGTCAATAAACTGCTATAGCCACTTTTGAATCATCTTAAGCAAAATTTTACCTACATGTGGTATTAATGGTATTGTTCAATAATTTCCACATTCAATTGGATCATCTTTCTTGGGAATGGGCATAAATATGGATCTCTTCCTGTCAGTTGGCCAGGTAGCTGTCTTCCAAATTTCTTGGCATAGACAAGTGAGAACTTGCAGCACTGCATCCACTTGTTGAAATAACTCAGTTGATATTCCATCAATTCCTAAAGGCTTATTTTTCGCCAGCACCTTCTGTGCAGCTTCAACTTCTTCCTTCAGTACCATCGGTTCCTGATCCTATACTACCTCTTGAAATGGTTGAATAATAACCAGTTCTTTCTGGTATAATGCCTCTGTGTATTCCATCTTCTTTTGTTGCTTCCTGCATTGTTTAATATTTACCATAGAGAATTCTTCATTGTTGGAACTCGAGGCTTGATTTTTTTCTTGTTATTCCAGCTTTAGAAATGCAGAGCATGTTCTTCCTTTTTGCTTTTCTATCTCAGCTCTTTGCACATGACATTATAATACTTCACTTTATTGAGCTGCCCACTGAAACCTTCTTTTACTTTATCATTTCTTCTTTTTGCTTTAGCTACTCAACACTCAACAGCAAATTTCAGAGTTTCTTCTGACATCCAATTTGGTCCTTTCTTTCTTTCCAGACCTCTTGCTTTCTTCATGTATAATGTCTTTGATATCATTCCACAACTTGTGTGGTCTTCAGTCATTAGCTTTTAATGCATCAAATGTGTTCCTGAGATGGTCTTTAACTCAGGTGGGATATGCTAGGTCATACTTTGGCTCCTTGAACTTGTTCTAATTTTCTTCAGTTTCAATTTGAACTTGCATATGAATAGTTGATCGCATGTGCCACAGTCAGCACCTAGTCTTGTTCTGACTGCTGATACTGAGCTTTTCCACTGTCTCTTTCCACAGATGTAGTACATTTGATTCCTGTGTATTCCATCTGGTGAGGTCCATGTATAGTCACTGTTGACACTGTTGAAAAGCAAAGTTATTTGCAATGAAGAAGTAACTGGTCTTACAAAATTCTATCACGTGAGCTCCAGGCCGTATTTTGTTTCAAAGTTTTCCAATCACCAGTAATCAATGAAGCATCTTGACTGTACATTTGATCTATACCAGACTGCACAAGCTAGTAAAAATCTTCAATTTCTTCATCCTTGGCCTTAGTGGTTGGTGAGTAATTTGAGTAATAGTCTTATTAACTGGCCTTCCTTGTAAGTCTATGAATATTTTCCCATCACTGACAGCACTGTACTTCAGGACAGATCTGTCAGTTTGTTGTACTGTGAGGGCCTGTGTGTTACTGTGACACTGGAAGCTATGCTACACTGTCTGCTATAGTGCCAGAAAATGAGTCCCCCCACGTTGGAAAGTACTTAAATGACGACTACAGAACAGCTGCCTCCTTAAAGTAGAGCCTACCTTAATGATGTGTGCAGAGTTAAGCTTTCAGTACCTTCCTTTGTTGATGTGGCATGACTCAAAATGGAAAGAAACAGCTGTAAACATCCATTAATAATCAGAACATGGAATGCACAAAGTACGAATCTAGGAAAATTGGAGATTGTCCAAAACGAAATGCAATGCATAAACATCAATATCCTAGGCATTAGTGAGCTGAAATGGACTGGTATTGGATGTTCTGAATCCAACAATCATATGGTCTACTATGCCAGGAATGACAACTTGAAGAGGAATGGTGTTGCATTCATAGTCTAATGGAACACCTGACTACAGAATTAGTTAAGAAATGCAGAAGTCAACTGAGATTTGGGGGAAAAACTAGCACAAATTTTAAACTATAGAATAGATAATAAAGACCACAATAAAGGTTTCCCTTTTTATTCTCAAAGTTACTAGTAGTGGCAGGTGATACAGTATTTTTAACCCCCTAGTGCTGTAAGTCGGAAGTGACTCAACAGCAGTGGGTAGTAACACATCAGGAAACCCTGGTGGAACAGTGGTTAAGAGCTACAACTGCTCATCAAAAGGTTGGCCATTCAAATCCATCAAGCACTCTTGGAAACTATATGGGGCAGTTCTACTCTGCTGTATAGAGTCACTAGGAGTTGGTATCAACTCAAGAGCAACAGGCTTAGTTTTTTTTTTCTATGCTTATTAAAGGGTATTATCTTCACTGTATGCCTTCAACACTTGTGATAAAATGCCCCCACTTGACATAATCACAAGCAAAAAATTCTTGCTTTTCAGGTATACTTAAGATGAAAAACCTGAGCATTTTTTGGCACTGGTACCAAATGAAGGAAAAAAATTCTCTTTTTATTTCCACTAAAAAGCATACAGACAAAAAACCAAGCAGTTAAAATGACACATTCAAATCTAACCTCCCTCAAAATGTAGACGCTGACTTGAACAACTGCTCTTCGTAGATTGAGAGATAAGAAAGAAAAAGTAAAGCAATGCAAAGTGTGCTAACACACAACCTTCAATCATGGACATAAACATAGTCATATGTGCAAAGAGGCAGAGAGGCTCACAGTCATCTCTCTCATCACAGGTGCCTACATTCACAAAGGCTTTAACAGGCAAGTCTACCTCACTAGCTGTAACAGTATCTTAAACGTCAAAACAGCTTTTTTGGAATTTTTTTTGCCATATACATGTTCCCAAACACAGAGAATGTGTATGAAATTCACAGACTAAATAAAAGGTACTGTCCAGATAGATGATTTCCCACTTTAGACAGTTCAATATCTAAGGCCCTTAAAAAGAGATCTAAACAAAAGGCTGACTGTTTGATACCACCAGCAGCTCTAAGGGAAGAAGGTGTGGCTGTCTGAGAAGACTCAAACAGCCTGGAAAACCCTACAAGGGTGCTATGAGTTGGAATTGACTTGACAGCACTGAGTTTGGTTTTTATCAAGGACAATAACACAAAGAAGGTTCCTATAACCTGAAGTCTAGATTTAAGACACACCTTAAATGGCGCTACTTACATGAACCTATACCAGAGTATGTGGCAGTTCCACAGCTAGCACAGGACCAGGGACTTTGATTCCCAAACCACTCTAAACAAACAAATCTGTTGCCATCGAGTCGATTCCAACTCTTAATGACCCCATAGGACGGAGCAGAACTGCCCCGTAGCTTTCAAGGAGTGTGTGATGAACTCAAACTGCCAACCTTTCGCTTAGCAGCTAGCACTTAACCACTATACTACCAGGGTTTCTGGGCACACATTAGGCATCAGTAAATAGCCATTAAATGACTGTATGAATGCCCACAAACCTCCTGCGTGCTCATGCACACAAGATCAAACTTTCAAGCTGCTGCCCAGGCCCCACCTCTGCTGCTTCTAAACCTCCTTTACACTGCTTCCTGTCTGGATTAGCTGAACTAGTTCCCTGGCCAAAAGTACACACTTAAGCAGGTGCCCTTTCTTGTTCTCTAATTTTCTTTTCCAAACAAAACGCAATAACCCTAATCCTTCTCATTCCCATGTAGTAGCAAGTGCAGTGCTGAGGATGCAACAGTCCCTCAAATAATACAATTTAAATGTTAAAAAGTTAAATACACATACTTTGTCTTGGCTGTTTACTTATACTACAAAACTGGTGATGAGAAGGGCAGCTGGATTACTGCTCATGGGAATGAAGAAAATGCAAGATCAACAGTAACTGCAGTGACCAAACTCACAGGGACATAGGCTACAGACCCTTCTAGTCATCATTACTACAGCAAGATAGTACTGCCTTAACAGTATTTTTTTCCTCAAGTTCAGAATAACAAAGTAGCCCTAGAAGATTCTTATATGTTTGCTGCATCAATCTTCATGTTCAGTGGACTGCAGAATCTGACCGAAGGACACCAAGATCTCCAGTGGTTCCTGATGTTGGAAATATATAAACATGATGCAAATGGTTAATTCTGCAAATCAGCAGAGTGGTTAGCATCACCTTTGCAGGTCATTCTGTACTTACAGGGCCATCTGACTCACAGTCTCAGCTAGGCTCCTCCTGCTTGGCTAAACTATCAGTCTATCATCCTGCTTCCTTACCCCAGGGTGCCAAGCTGCCATCCATGAATCACTGGGTAGATAAAACAAATTAAGAGCTCTTCCAAATTCTTCCACCTAATCCATAGTACAGCATAAAACAGTTACAGAATCAATTTAGTTATAAAATCAATGTAGTAGGTCATAACTGGCAAGTTTTTAAATGAAAGAAGTTTAAAAAGTCCACAGCTTGTAAGTTATACATACAATTTCTTTAGTTTCATACAAACATTTATACACACACACACACACCCTAATCTGCATAAGTGAGTCAAAATATAAAAGGTATATATTTTTTAATTGTGCTGTAGGTAAAGGTTTACACAGGAAATTAGTTTCCCAGTCAATAGTTTATACATAAATTGTTCCATGACATTGGCAGCAATCCCTACAATGTGTCAGCGCTCTCCCCATTACTATCCTGAGTTCCCCATTTCCCTTTGTCTGGTTTTCCTAACTCCATACTGATTTCTCATCTTTGATTTGCCCTTTTAATCTCATACAGATGCTTGTTCTAAGGAGTACTTTCTTCATGTGTATGAATGTTTATTTATAGGCCTATTATTTGGCTGAAAGGTAGGTCTCCAGTAATAGTTTCATTTCCAAGTTAAAAGACGGGCTTTCTAAGGGCCGGTCTCAGGGGTTCCCCCAGTCACTCTTAGGCAAGTAAATCGGGTCTAAAAAGAGTAGCCTGATAAAATCTCTAGTTTAAAAAGTATTGATCCAACGCACATTCCCAAGCCCTCAGACACACTTGCTTCCTGATGATTCAGTAGGTACGTGAGCTGATAACCTAGGGGATCTTCCATCCCCCAAAACTTTTACTACAGAAATTTTCAGAAATACACAGAAGAGAGAATAGCACAATTAACATTCATTACTAATACATTTAGCTTCAGCACTGATCAACACTATCATTGTTCTTTCACACATCCTCCTCTTTTTCTAGTTTCAGTAAAACAAATCCCAAATCATATCATTTCCCTATAAATGTCTCAGTATACATGCTTATCATGTAAGAAGTAAAAAACAACATTACTAACATTACACGAAACATTTCCTTACTATTATCTAGGTCTTGGGTAGCACAAAAGGTTAACACACTCACTGCTAACCAAAAGCCTGGCAGTTTAAGCCCACCCAGAGGCTCTCAAGATGAAAGACTTGACAATCTTCTTCCAAAAATGTCACTGAAAACCCTACGAGGCACAGTCCTACCCTGACACACATGGGGTCGCTGCAAGTTAGTGTCACCTGATGGTTTGATTTTTTGCCATTTAATAGCCAGTTCAGGAGCCCCTGGAGCCCCGGTGCTGCAGTGGTGAAGCACCACAGCTGCTAACTGAAAGGTCAGCAGCTCAAATCCACTGGCCACTCCTTGGAAACCCTATGGGGCAGTTCTACTCTATCGTATAGGGTCACTACGAGTCAGAACCAAGTTGACAGTAATGCATTCGGGTTGAGTTTCAAGAATTCCTTGGTGTTACAGATATTTAAGCACTGAACCACTGACTGAAAAGTTAGCAGTTCAAATCTACCAGAGGTGCCTCAGAAGTTAGAACTGACAATCTGTTTCTAAAAGTCGCAGCCTTGAAAACCCTATGGAGTACAGTTCTACTCTGCACAATGTGGCCATCACGAGTCAGAACAGACTTAGTAGCAATGGGTTTGGTTTTAAGTCAGATGAGAATCACAGTTTGAGTCACAAACGGGAAGGCTCCATTAGGCTTTCATTCTGTTTGCAGGTCCCAGTTTATGCTACACACATACTCCGACTAAAATGTATACCTAAATTTCTTACAAAAGGAATTACATCTGCAGAAAATAGTGTTAAGATACATGGAACATGGGTCCATTATGTAAACAGACAGCCATGTTTCCCAAAACCGAAACCAGGACTTGTAGTCTGAAAAGTACATGGAGCTAAGGGGACATCACAGCAAAGAGTAGGTCCCTGAGAGGTTATTTCTACTCTCCTGACCCCACACACATCTTTAGCAGCTGTGGACTTCTCTGCCAACACATCTATCACTCTAGACTTGACTATAAGTGAGTCATCTCCTCACCAGTTCCCTAGGCATTCCCATCACTCATGGTATAAAACAGAGTTCAGCTAATGTTTGTTGGATGAATTATGGCTGCTCAAGGAAACTCCAGATGTACAGCCACCATAACCTTAAGATGCCAGAACAAGGCTGTCACTGGAACCACTTTATAAGAAATCCACTTGGTTCTATTTGTTCTCTGACAGCTTACCTCACCTCTAGAACTGAAAGAAAGGCTTTACTTCTGTCCTGAAAAAGGCAGTCCACATCAGAACAAGTCTATAATTGCTGGATGAAACAAGGAAAGTGAATAATCTGGGAAAATCCTATTAGTTCACACTTTTTAAAGGTTGAAATTTCCATTTTTAAAAACAGTTAACTTAAAAGCAGAATTTAAACATTCAAACTGTAGTTTGGTAAAATCACTATTTGTACAGTTTAAGGGTGAACTGTCAAGTCTTAAAATAAGTATCTGATAATCTAGGACAATGAAAATTACTTACACATCAATTTTCATGAACTCAAGATGAATTCACACTGAACTGGGTTCCAGATTTGGAAGATACTGCTGCCTTGAGATTAGCAGAACACAGTATATAAAGCATGTGAATTCATGACCTACATATGAATCCACGTCCCAACGCTCTAACAGGCCTGCCTGTGTTGAAACTGAACTCAGGCCTAGTGACCAGAAAATGGAGAACATATAAAACTCATGGCTTAGGCAACTATGAAAAACTCGATTATCTCCTCTAATACTGATCACGAAATTAATCACTAGCTTTGTCTCTGCCTACGTTTTTCCACTGCTACTAACTCTAAAATTTGGGACAGTTCTATTAGTTTTTCACTTCTTTCCAAAACAGTGGTACTGTCTTACTGCTTCCCTTTGTCTCAATTTTGTTGATGGTTTCTACAAAAGCTGGTAGAATGCTGCAGAAGAAATGCAGTCAACTCCATCCCTCCCTGTTTCTGTAAGTATAGATAGATACCTTGCAGGATTCGCAAACAGGGGGATGGACCAGATGCCGGTGGAAGAAGTGCACATTTAGCATGTCACAGGTCCCTGGAGTGCTGCCCCAACATTCTATAAACTGGCTAGCTCAGTTACAGCAAAGCATCTTCCACATTGGACCCTACCGTGCCTGCTAGAGCAAGTCTGTGGGTTCCTGCTTTTCCTTTTCATCCCACTCAGCTTTCCTCATTTGTAAGCTCGGCACCTTCAGTAGTGCAATACTTACAGGCTGGATCACTCACCTGTTCTGTCTTCCAGACTTAAAACAGCACTATGTATCAGACCTGATACTGCTCTTAAATTCCACTGCCACTGAGTCCCTTCAGACTTACAGTGATCCTATAGGATAGAGTAGAACTGTTGTATAGTTTCCACGGAACATCTGGTGGAAACAAACTGCAGGCCTTTTGGTTAATCCACTGGGGTTTCTGCTCTTAAATTAGACACGTGTTTTCACAACATAACGAAACAATGGACAAAGTAAAAGAAAGGCATCACATCACCCAAAAAAGAACATCTAGCTACATTTCACTTCAAATACGACCTTTTTTAACTGGGCCATCTTGTAAAGCAAGGTGATGACTAATTATCAATTAAAGAACACACCTGGCACCAAAGATGATAGGAACTTTATAAAACGTCTGTTCTGCACTTGTATAAAAGGGCACACACCTGCATTTATTAAAAAGAATACGATAGGCAAGACATTTAAGAGTATTAAAAGCATTTATTTGAAAAAGATACATTTTATTAAAATCCAATTTCCATTTTAATGATACTTTATCCCACAGCTCTTTTTAAAAGGTTGCATTTCCTTCAGTTATCCTGTGTCTGTAATTAAAATCACATTTTAAAACTACACAAACTAAGGAGCCTGCGGAACAATGTTCTAAAAACAAATGCCAAAACTTCAGTAGCTGAAATCATTCAACAGGCGACAGGCAGTGAGGGGTCCTTAAAGCGAAGCACATCTTTTGCGTCTGCTTTATATAAAGTAGGCAACAAACGTTTTTAACGTAATTTTACACCTATGTGGCTCTAAAATAACCCTAGACAACTGTATGGCCCCTAAACCGGTCCCATCTGTCTTTTCTCGCCCCACCCCCCCTCCGTCCACGCACGACCACTTCCCCCGCAGACCCCAATCACTGACAACGCTGCCATCCCACTCACCCGGTGGCAGAAGGACCGAACAGCAACAGGGTTCATTTGCAGGCCATTTGAAAAGTTCTTGGCTTGGGAGCGAATAATTGACTGTTTCAGGGAAGGCTTTTTAAGCAAATCCCAGAACTTGATACACAAGGTGGGGGCCAGGAAAGCCAAGAAAGGCGTTGATCTTTTCACCCTGGAACTTGGCCCACATTCTCCTTGCTCAGGACCACCTAAACTCCATGGTCCAGGGGACTACGCATCCGAGTCCCGTTCGTCTGGGCTCCTCCTTCTCCCTCCTTTCCGGAGGCTGCACTGCACACACGCCTGTTCCCCAAGGCACCTAACCCGTCTGCTCTCTCCCACCTAAGTCCGCAGAACTTTCTTCTGCGCTGGTCTCCTCCCTTCCAGACCGCTAGAAAGTCCTCGAGGTCATCTTTCCACCCCGTGAGCCCTCCGGCAACCGCACCCGAGAAGGGATCTCTTCAGCTTCCCCTCTGCCCTCCTGCCAGCATCTCCGGTCCTCTTCTCGGCGGCCTCAGATCCCCGGCCGCCCCGGCGCCAGACACCGAGCGGGCCCTTTCAAGCCTCCCACCTTCCACTCCCTTCCAGGGCTTCTCGCGGCCCGGGCCTCCCGAGGGCGCTCCTTCCGGCCTCCGACCTCGCCGATGCCTGCCCTGGTTTCCCACTCCCAGCCCGGCCTCCAAGGGAGCGCGACCGCAGCAGCAGGCCTGCCCACGCTTACCTTCTTCCCTTTCTTGCCCTCCTCCTCCATGTCGCCCACGTGCGGCCCCGCGCGCCCGGCGCGGCCCGGCCCGGCCCGCCCCTCGGAGCCCCGCCGCCACCAGCGGCCGCTACCTGCCCGCCCGCGGCCCCGCGGCCGCCCCAGCCGCGGAGCTCATGGCCGCCGCCCCGCCCCTGAGTCAGGCTCCTCCCCCAGCACGCTCCAACCCCCGCCCTCCCCAACGCGAGAGGGCGCTCGCACCCCTCGTTTCCTCCACTTCCGGGTCCGAAAGGCAGGGCCGCTCCTCCCTAGCCAGCGTGAGTGACAGGGGATGGCGGGGACGCGCCTGTCAGCCCGCCTCCGCGCCCTGCAGTGCGGGCAACACAGGGTCGAGTGACTGCGGACCCGCTCCCGCTTTCCAGCCCTGCCGCCATCTTTCCGGCAGGCAGCTTCCCAAGCTGCCCCGCGCCCAGAAGGGCGGAGCTGAGTCCCGCTGGAGGGGCGGGGCTGGCAGGCAGAGGGGAGGAGACGGCGCGGCGGAGGCGGGCTCTGCGGAGGTGCCGCGGGGCCGGGCGTCGCGCCGACCCCGGGGGCGCGGTCCGCTTCCCTTCTTGTCTCGGGGATGCGGTCCCTCGCTTTCAGCAGCCGGCTTCTCAGACGTTTGTTACCGGAGGGACACTGAGGTTCGTGCCACTTGCCGCAAAGCCAGTTACTGCCCCAGGCGGTTAGCCGAGCCAGCCAAGTGCCGTCGAGTCGGATCTTCGGGTGAATTAAATCAAAGATTGATTTGTGTAGCTGTACAAAGGTGGCAGAGGGGCTAGCTCCTCCAAACATCTGTCCCTGCTCTGGTCAGACCGGACGGTTTATATGGGAAAAGTTACATGCAGGAGCAGGGGTAAGGTAATCATGAGGAGTGTAGCAAAAATGGTCAACAAGGCAGTCTCTGTTTCAAGCAAAGCTGTCTATGCTCCTAAGGTCTGTGCCTCAAGCTCTTTATGGGGCCAGAGGGACGATGTATAACATTGCCTGCCCCAGCATAGTGGTCTAACAGCCTTAGAAGAAACAGTTATGAGACCCTCCTTGACTGTCCCATTGTTCCTTTCCCAGGGCAGTTTTAAATCACATAATTAAAATGTAACACTTTCTGTCACCTCTTTGGCCTTGTGAAATGTGAGTGTTGTGTTTCCCAAGGTGGGTTGGGGTGATTTCTTTGCAGCCGCCTCTCAGGCCTCTGACCTAGAGAGATGGTTCTGCAACAGAACCTCTCTGGTCTACGGCCCCTGTTTCCCCCTGTTGTTCGAAGAGCTATCACTCTGTTTTCATGCCTTTTTTCCTGGCTAAACACGTCAGCAAAGTAGACTCTCCAGGCCATATCAGAATAAATATCATAAAACCTTGGCAGTCATCTAGTGTAATTACCATATTTAGAGATGCAGCCCAGATAATTAGGTGATTTGCCCAAAAGCATCTGCAAATTGGTGTCAACATGCAGGCCCAGTTTTTTGACACTAAACCAAGTTGCAACACAAGTCGAATGTAAACTAATTAAAGGAAATGAATATTTGATTTTTTTTTCTTAGATATCAAATACTGTGCTAGTGGTCCATTTATTTTGTCTCATCTCTTTATTAATTTTCATTTTCTGTTGAAGTGGACACTTTAAGCTTTCTGCTTTCCAAGGCACCACAGATTAAAGCATTGTCATTTGAAGTGCTAGGATGAAAGTATAAGTGCAGGATAAAAGAGCTTTGCACCTAGTTTTCCCACACAGCACATGGCTTCTCCAAGGCCCAACTTTCCTAGGGCCTGACTTCCTATAGCTGTTGCAGGAAAAAGATAAGTTCCGCCCGCAGAGCAGAAAACACCTCAAATACTGCTTGGTTTAAAGAGGAAGAGACTTTATTGCTAGTGGTGCAGCGGGAGGACTCAGGTCCAAAATGGCCACACACACTTATGAAAACATCCCTTTTATACATTTTCTCAAGAAAGCAAATTTCCATACAGCCTTCTAATTGGCATTAGCAGGTTTACAGATGTACATATTGCTTTTCTATTGGCACCAGCAAACTTACAGAGGTAAGGATAAGCAGTCAGTGTTAAGTTACAAGGAAGAAATCCCTCTTCCCCTAGAAGCAGGACTTATCTCAAGAAATGCTGTGAGGGGAGGGGAAAGCATCCTTGAGCTGGTACAGGGAGAGAAGCATCTGGGCTTCTGTGAATTTTAAAGTGGAATCTTTTTAAAACTTTTCTCCTCTTATAGCAACAGGGAATTTCTCCAGTTCGAAGCTCTTGTGATGAACAGCTGCCGACAGCACCCAGAGTCAAGCGTTCGCCCCCTGCTATCCTAAAGCATGGCTTTTGTTGTAGGCAGAAAAAGTCACAATGTTTAGTAAAGCAAAAAGAAAGTTTTATTTGGCATATTCAAGAGGTCAAAAGTGGCAAGCAGACAAGCATGCTGCCAAAGCTAATGTCTGCCTTGTGAGAAACTTGTTGGCACCCTAGATACCATCTCAGTTCCTCTTGGCGACTGGCGGGTCAATATAAACCCCTGACTAGGACCCTGCCTCAATGATTGAGGCAGGCCACCCTGTCCCTTACTGGGTCACCAGTAGGTTATCAGCAGTGTCTTTACCCAACGAATGCTTAAGAGATCCAATCCAAATCCAGTTAGCGAGAGCGAGATTTTATTGATCAATTTTGCAAAATCAGGCCCACGAGCCCACAAAGGAGGCTAGTTAGAGAGCACGCTCCAACAGTTCCTCTTAAGACTTTTTATCTCTTAACTCACGAGTCCCTCCCCCGGTTCCTTGTTGGCTGAGTACTATGGGGTGAACAGTCTTTCCCTGATGTCACTTAAGTCCTTTCATTCCATTCTCTTTTATGGTTATATTCCCTGCTTCCCAAACAAGTTCTTCCCCCTCTTCTTCTTCCACCTTTAGGTTGGCTAACAGCTTCTCATCCTAGCCTTTGTTCTGAAGATGGACCATTTTGAAATTTATTCCTTATAGATTGAACCGAAAGATTACAGAATACCCAAAAAACCAAAACCCACTGCAGTTGAGTGAACTCCAACTCATAGCGACCCTATAGGATGGAGTAGAACTGCCCTGTAGGGTTCCAAGGAGTGCCTGGTCAATTTGAACTGCCAACCCTTTGGTTAGCAGCTATAGCACTACACCACCAGAGTTTTTGACAGAATAAATAAGAATGGGAAATCTAACAAGCATGCTGCTAGAGCCATGTCTGTCCTAGTCCAAGGAATATTACAGATTATGCAAGAATGTGAAAGCAGACAAACATGGTGCCACAGCCATGTCTGTCCAAGAAGCTACGGAACCATCAGTATATATTAACATTCCAAAAACCCAAACCCACTGCCGTTGAGTAGATTACCACTCATAACAGAATTGCCCCATAGAGTTTCCAAGTAGTGTCTGGCGGATTTGATCTGCAGACCATCTGGTTAGTAGCTATAGAGTTTCCATATTAGCATTACAAGTGGGCATAACCACTGAAAGCTTCATCTTTTCATAGATTGACTGGAAATGTGATCTTATACTTGAATCATCAAACTCAACAGCACTTGGCTTTTGGCTTCTTAATCATTGGTACAGCATTCAACAATGCCCATCAAGAGGATCTTTATTGGTCTAACAAATTTTCACTAAATGTTAACAGAAAAAAAGATAAGAATGGAAAGCTTTCCTAAAAGATATCTTCCAAAATTGTTGTCTTTATACTTTAGGGACCAGTTGATGTGTCCTTGTGAGTCCTTGTGGGCCAACTTCAGGTGGGTCACAGTCTCTGTGCTCAAGGACAGGGAATAATGACCCCAACATTATTTTCTGAATCACTTCCAGCAAATTCTGCTAGCATGGTACCATAGAAATTTCTGTCTTTTATTTGGGTAGTGTCTCTCCAATTCAATGGAGACCTGGCCTGAGTGCTGCAGATATTTTTTATCTTTTTATCCCTCTCCCACTACCAGCATCTGGCATAGTATATAGCAGAACCAACCAGTTGGCAACCCATGTGTGTCACGGTGGAACTGTTTTCCATAGTGTTTCAGTGGCTGATTTTTTCTTGGAAATAGATTTTACTTCTTAGGCCCCTTTGTGTAGACCTGAACCTGCAACCTTTCAGTTATCAACTGAGCATCTTAACCATGAGAGTTTTAATTCTTCTGGAATCCAGATTTCTGGGGTCCATGGAATTAAGGTGACTCATCCAAGACCTTGCTCTTGAGAGCTTTTGAACCTGGAGAAAACTGGTTTCCTAAGGTTGTGGTTAAGTCAAACAATAGCCTAGTAACAGTTTAGGGAGACTAAGTTTCCACCTTAGGCAATAGGCTCTTCTGAAGAATTGCCTTTGTGCGGTCCTCTTGAAGAACCAGAATTCCAGGGTCAGCCTGAGAACTGTGTTTTAGGGTAAAGAGTTATTATATAAACACTGTCCCCCCAGGCTTTTTCCATAGCACAACATTGGTGACATCTAAAACAAATGTCAAACACCTAAATGCTCAGAGAAACACCCAAAATTAGTGTAACACAGTATTATTTATTGCTGTTACCGAAAGCAGTCCTGCTTTTCGTCAATAAAGACACACTTAGGTGAAGAGGAAGGAGGACCATTTGTTGCAAACATTCAGGCAAGGAGCAAGGAGGTGCAGTAGGCTAGTAACTGGGGAGCCCTGTGCAGTGTTTTGAGGAAAATGGACCAAAAAAACCCCAGAAACAACCAAAGCCATGGTCATCTAGTCAGTTCTGACTCTGTCCTTGTGCCAGTGCCACACTGTTTTGATCACTGTAATAGTATCCTATGATTTGCCATAAATACTTGCGAGTTTTCTTTATTTTTTTAAGGAACCCTGGAGGTGCAATGTTTAAAGCAGTTGGCCGCTAACTTAAAGGATGATGGTTCAAACTGACCAGCTGCCCCATGGGAGAAACAATGACATTACTTCTATGAAGGCTTAAAGCCTTAGAAACCCTAAGGGGCACAGATTTGAATTTCTTAGACTAAAACATAGGGCTAAAACCTCAGGACTTAGTTTTTAAACATCAGATTCTTAGATATGACAACAAAAATGAGCAACAGAAGACTATTGGACTTCGTCAAAATAAAAGACTTAGGCAACAAGGCTTAAGAAAGCAAAGGTACCAAAGCTCCCCAAATAAGAAGATAAGATTCAGTTGTCACACCCTTACTTCTCTTTGCCAGCTGCCTCCACAGCAGTCTCTTGACCCTAGCCACCAGGAGAGACTTCTCACTCTATATCCTATTGAGTCACTGTAAGTTAGAATCAATGGTAGTAGGTTTGGTTTTTTTGTTCTTTTTCAAAATATATGGGACCCCTTGTAATTCCATGGAAATTTGAAGAATAGGTTTTCCATTTCTGCAAAAAGGTGTTAGAACATTGATAGAGATTGTGTTGAATCTGTAGATTGCTTTAAATAGTATTGACATCTTAACAATACTTCCAATCCATGAACATAGGATATCTTTCCATATATTGAAGTCTTTAATTCTTCCTAAAATGACATTTTAAATATAAATTCCCAGGTTGATACAGATGGGTAGTGGGCAGAGAAACACAGAGAAGGTTTTGTGGGACTAGGTTTTGTGTCTGTCCGTTTGTTGTACCATGAAGGCTTGTGTGTCTCTATGATGCTGGAAGCTATGCCACCAGTATTTAGATACTAGCAGGGTCACTCATGGTAGATAGGATTCACTGAAGGTTTCAGTCTAAGACAGCAGGAAGAAAGACCCAGCATCTACTTCTGACAAGTTGTTGTTGTTAGGTGCCATTGAGTCAGTTCTGACTCATAGTGAGCGAAACACTGCCTGGTCTTGTGCTGTGACCACAATCATTTTTATGCTTAAACCCATTGTTGCAGCCACTGTGTAAATCCATCTCATCGAGAGTCTTCCCCCGTTTCACTGACCCTATACTGTACCAAGCATGATGTCCTTCTCCAGGGGTTGATCCCTCCTATAAACATGTCCAAAGTATGTAAGGTACAGTCTTGCCATCTTTGCTTCCAAGGAGAACTCTGTGCTTCTTCCATAACAGATATGTTGGTTCTTTTGGCAGCCTATGGTACATTCAACATTCTTCTCCAACACTAGAATTCAAAGGCATCAATTCTTCTTCTGTCTTCCTTGTTCATTGTCCAGCTTTCACATGTATGTGAAGCAACTGAAAATACCATGGCTTGGGTCAGGCACACTTTAGTCTTCAAGGCGACATCTTTGCTTTTCAATACTTTAAAGAGATCCTTTGCAGCAGATTTTACCTATACAATGCATCTTTTGATTTCTTAACTGCTGCTTCCATGGGTGTTGATTGTGGACCCAAGTAAAATGAAATCCTTGACAACCTCAATCCTTTCTCCATTTATGATGATGTTGCTTACTGGTCTAGTTGTGAGGATTTTTGTTTCCTTGATGTTGAGGTGCAATCCATATTGAAGGCTCTGGTCTTGATAGTCAAATGAAGATCTGACTAATTAACCAGTGAAAATGTTACAAATAGCAACAGAACATTGTCTGATAGAGTGCTGGAAGATGAGTCCCCTATGTTGGAAGACACTCAAAAGGTGACTGAAGAAGAGCAACCTCCTCAAAGTAGAGTCATCCTTAATGACAGGGATGAAATTAAACTTTTTGGACCTTCATTTGCTGATGTGGCATGACACAAAATGAGAAGAAACAGCTAGAATCATTGGAATGTGAACTGTGTGATGTATGAATTTAGGAAAATTGGACATCATCAAAAATGAAATGGAACACATACACATTTATGTGCCCGGCATTCATGAGCTGAATTGAACTGGTATTGGCCAGTTTGAATTGGATAATCATATGGTCTACTATGTGGAGAGTGACAACTTGAAGAGGAATGGCATTTCATTCATTGTCAAAAAGAACATTTCAAGATCTGTCCTAAAGTACACTGCTATCTGTGATACAATAATATCCACATGCCTATAAGAAGACCAGTTAATGTGGCTGTTCAAGTTTGCTCACCAACCACCAAGGCCAAAGATGAAGAAACTGAAGATTTTTACTAGCTTAAGCAGTCGGAAACTGATCAAAGATGCAGTCCAGAGCATTGGTAATTACTGGTAGTTGGAATGCAAAAGTTGGAAACAGAAGGAGGATCAGTAGCTGGAAAATAACCTTGGTGATAGAAATGATACTGGAAATTGCATGATAGAATTTTGCAAGAAGTCATTAAAAAGACAAAGAAAAGACTAAAATGGGTGTCAAAAGAGACTCTGAAACTTAAACATCAGATACCTAAAGCAAACAGGAGAAATGATGAAATAAAAGCATTGAACAAAATATTTCAAACGATGGCTTGAGAAGACAAAATATAATGACATGTGCAAAGAGCTGAAGACAGAAAACCAAAAAGAAAGAATATGCTGTGAATTTCTCAAGCTGAAAGAACTGAAAAAAAAAATTCAGGCCTTGAGTTGCAATAGTGAGGAATTCTATGAGGAAAATATTAAATGACATAGATAGCATCAAAAGAAGATGGGTGGAATATACAGTCATTATATCAAAACAATTGGTTGATGTTTACCAAGAGATAGCACATGCTCACTAGCTGGTGATACTTCAGGAAGAAGTCCAAACTGCACTTGAAGGCACTAGCCAAAAACAAAAGACTCTAGGAATTGATGGAGTATCAACTGAGATGTTTCAAGAAATAGAAGCAGTGCTGAGAGTGCTAACTCATCTCTGCCAACAAATTTGTAAGACAGGTACCTGGCCAACCAACTGGAAAAACCAAAATCTAACCCACTGCCATCGAGTCAGGTCCTACTCATAGTGACCCTAGAGGTCAGAATAGAATAGAACTGCACCATAGAGTTCCCAAGGATCCCCTGGCACCACCAGGGGTTTCCACTGAGTGGAAGAGATTCTTATTTATGGTGATTCCCAAGAAAGGTGATCCAACCAAGTGCAGAAGTTACTGAACAATAGCATTAATATTACATGCAAGTAAAATTTTGCTGAAGATCATTCAAAAGTGTCTGCATCAGTATATTGACAGGAAACTGCCAGAAATTCAGACTGGATTCAGCAGAGGGTGTGGAACCAGCAGTATCATTGCTGATATCAGACAGCTCTTGGTTGAAAGCAGAGAATACCAGAAAGGTTTCTACCTGTGTTTTATTGACTGCAAAGGCATTTGACTGTGTGGATCATAACAGACTGTGGATAATCTTGTGGCAAATGAGAATTCCAGAACACTTAACTGTGCTCATAAGAATCTGTACATGGATCAAGAGGCAGTTGTTTGAACAGAACAAGGGGACACTGCGTGGTCTAAAGTCAGGAGAAGTGTGTATCAGGATTGTCTCCTTTCACCACATCTATTCAATCTGTATGCTGAGCACATGATCCAAGAAGTTGGACTAAATGAAGAAGACCAAAGCATCAGGATTAGAGGAAGACTCATTAACAACCGTCGTTATGCAGACGACATAACCTTGCTGAAAGTGAAGAGGATTTGAAGCATTCACAGACGAAGATCAAAGACCACAGCCTTAAGTGTGGCTTACAACATAAAGAAAACAAAAATCCTCATAACTTGACCAGCAAGCAACATCATAATAAACAGAAAAGATGGAGGTTGTCAAAGATCTCATTTTACTTGGATTCACAATCAACACGCACAGAAACAGCAGTTACAAAATCAAAAGACCCAATTGTCTTGGTCAAATCTGCTGCAGGAGGCCTGTTTAAAGTGTTGAAACGCAAAGTTGTCACCTTGAAGGTGCACCTAACTCAAGTGAAGGTACTTTCAGTTGTATCATATGGATGCGAAAGCTGGACAGTGAATAAGGAAAACAGAAGAACTGATGCCTTTGAATTGTGGTATTGGCAAAGAATGTCAGATATACCATGGACTACCAACAGGAAGATCTGTCTTGGGAGAAGAATAATCAGAGTGCTCAGGATGACAGGACTACATCTTACATACTTTGAAAATGTTGTCAGGAGGAATTAGTCTCTGGAGAACAACATCATGCTTGATAGAGTGGAACATCAACAAAACAGAGAAAGATCTTCAGTGAGATGGATGGACACAGGGGCTGTAAAAATGGGCTGTGGCATAGCAACAACTGTGAGCATGGCGCAAGACTGGACAGTGGTTCATTCTGTTGTACACAGGCTCACTGTGTACTCAAACACAACTGACTCAAACCCATCTAACAACAGCAGCAACAGGAATTTGCTGCCAAGGACAGTAGGCAGGGTCCAGTTGTGGTCTACACCTTAGTGTGAGAAGAATCATGAGCAAGCAAGCCTGGGATTTGATGGCTGGCATCAAGAAGGGTGAGGGAAAGGGGACAAACAAAGAAAGGCATTTGGGAACAGATTTAGGTTAGATACTGATGGTAAAACCACCATCAGAGTGAGATCATCTGGATGGCAGCTCTCCTTCCTGTGCTAACATCTGGTGGCACCTACAACTTCATCTACCCACTTGTTTGTTCTACCCCATCCACTGCTGTGTCCCCTACTTGTCACATGTGGCAAAGTATGTCCTGAGTACAAGCCTGACACAGGGACTGCCCAGCATTTTCCTGGCATCTAAATAAACAAATGTTACTGCTAAATCTATTCTAATACAGAGCATCCTTAAAGGACAGTAGAAGTGCCCCCATAGAGTTTCCAAGGAGCTTCTGGTTGATTCAAACTGCCAACGTTTTAATAATCAGCCAACCTCTTAACCACTGGGCAACCGGGCCCTGGGGTCTGAAGAGGATCCACTGAATTTGGTGCTAGAAGGCCCCTAAATGTCAGTATAGACCCATCAAGGGAAGGCAGCTTCCTTTAGTGTGATGTGGTTATGTGTAATATTTGGAGCAAAAGACCTAAGTTTGAATTCAGTACTTACTAAGTAAGTGGATTTGGGCACAGTACATATTATCAGTTTCAATATTGGTAAAATGAGAATAATAGTAACTTCTACATGAGATTATGAGAATTAAGTGAAGCAATACATGGCAAGTCATTGTACAAATTGTTAGGGTGGAGAAAATGTAACCATTATTACGTTTTACACTCAGGGTCACACACCAACCAATGTCTAAAGCAGCAACTGGCAAACTTCCACCCATGGTCCAAATCCATGAGCTGAGAACAGTTTTGACATTTTTAAGTAATTGAAAAAAAATTTTTGTGATATGTGGAAAGTCGTTGAAATTCAAATTGGTGTCCATAATGTTTAATAAGAAAATACCATTGTCCATTCCTTTGAAGCATCCTTATAAACTCTTTGGGGGTTTTGTCCTATTTTATTCCCTCAGGGACATGAAAACATACAAAAAGGGCAAAGAGCTGGGGCAAATTCAGGCTGAGAATCCTCAGTCATTTGAGCTTTGATTTGGAAAGCCCTTCAAAAGTACCTTCCGAAGTGGAGTTTAGGAGGGGTGTGCCTTGTCCACTTGTCAGAGCTTGGAAGGATGAAACTTGACCCGAATTTGCCCCAGATGAATCTCCTGCACAAGGTAGAACCCTGTTTCCAAACACTCAATCTGAGAGCATATTCATGACTGTGTCCGTTATTACTTATGGTGCTCAGTGAAATTCTGTTAGGTACTTGGATAAGCACCTTTAAATTTTATTATAGGTATATATTTGTTTTAGCTATTTGAGGAAAAAATATAACTTATGTATCAGTTGTTTTTCAAAGGTAAGTTTAAAAAATATGTTTGTTTAACGATAATTGTCAGACAGGCAAATTCTGTGGTCACTGTGGATGACCTTCCTGCACAAGGTGAGAGTAACAATATACGCCTCTGTGAATGGGAACATTAAAGTGAGATGCATGGGATTGCCTCACATCTGCCTGGTCCCTGGTAGTGGAGCAGATCTGATGGTTGGATGAATTAATAAGGTGAGATTCACCTAGCAACACTGCTAGCACCGCCACTCTGACACCTCACTTCTGGAAAACAGGATCCCAGAGGCCTGGGGTTGGCACTCTGGATGGTATGGTGTCAGACAGACACTAGGTCACTGGTGTGGGAAGTTGGAACATGGCAGATTGACAGCACTGACTCCTTCAGAGGGTTAGACATGAAGCTGCTTTTGTCATTTGCATCCCAGTGTGGCCTGTTGTGTCATCCCTAATCAGTCAAATCTGAAGAGAGTACCTGGGCATCAACTTTACGGCACTTGGCTGGCTGGCTTAAAAAATTACACTGCAACTTACATACAGTATACCCAGACTATATGAAAAACAATGAGGCATCAGGATTGGAGGAAGACTCATTAACAACCCGTCTTACACAGATGACACAACGTTGCTTGCTGGAAGTGATGAGGATTTGAAACTGTTACTGATGAAGATCAAAGACCACAGCCCTCAGTACAGATTGCATCTCAACACCAAAGGAACAAAACCCCTCACAACATGACTGGTAAGCAAACCTGTGATAAATGGAGAAAGGGTTGAGGTTGTCGAGGATTTCATTTTCCTTGGTTCTATAATCAGTGCCCATGGAAGCAGCAGTCAAGAAATAAAAAGGCACATTGCACTGTGAAAATCTGCTGCAAAGGACCTCTTTAAAGTATTGAAAAGTAAAGATGCCACCTTGAAAAGTAAGGTACACCTGACCCAAGCCATGGTATTTTCAATTGCATCATATGCATGTGAAAACTGGACAATGAATAAGGAAGGCAGAAGAAGAGTTGGTGACTTTGAATTGCGGTGTTGGAGAAGAATACTGAATATACCACAGACTGCCAAAAGAACAAGTATATCTGTCGTGGAAGAAGTACAACCAGAGTGCTCCTTGGAAGCAAAGATAGTGAGACTGTGTCTTACATATTTTGGACATGTCAGGAGGGATCAGTCTCTAGAGGACATAATGCTTGGTAGAGAGTCAGTGAAAAAGAGGAAGACCCTCAACAACATGGATTGACAACACAGTGGCTACAACAATGGGCTTAGGTACGAAAATGACTGTGGACATGGTGCGACACTGGGAAGTGTTTTGTTCTGTTGTGCATAGCGTTGCTGTGATTCAGAACCAACTTGATGGCACTTAACAATAACAACATTCACTTGGTGCTCAGTTCAGTGTGTTCTGCCTTGGCTGTGTAACCACTATCACAATCAAGGCAGTTTTTAAAAAGCTTCAGGGTTTCCAATGTGCTTCCAGGGTTAGACTCACTAAAGAGAAACCTTTTATGAACAAGAGCTTGCAGAACAGCAGAAGACCACGGTGGGAGGACCAAAGCATCCGGCTCCTCAGCCTTGGTGTGCAAACGGGTCAAACCGTTATGCACATCCTCCCTCTTGGGCGGGAACCAGGAAGCAGGGGTCAGAGCACCTCGGTTGGGGGAAGGAGCAAGAAGTGTGGCAGGCAGCCCCTCCTGAGGGCCAGGACCCACTTCCTGTTTCACACCCTGCTGAGGAGGCTTAGAGTGACGGCAAGGGACCGGCAGGCACGGCTGAGCGGCTTCTGCCAGACTGACCCATAAAGGTCAGAGCCACCTGGTTTGGGTGCTGCCACAGGCAGGATGGAGGACGACAAGGGCCCTGAGTATGGCAAGCCTGATTTTGTGCTTTTGGACCAGGTGACCATGGAGGACTTCCTGCAGAACCTGAAGCTCAGGTAGACCCTGCCTGGGGTGGGTTCTCCACTCCTTATTCCTTGCCCAGGGCCAAGGGGAGGAGGAGGCAGCACTCGTGTCCTTAAGGGGTAAGAGGGTGGGTGGGATAGTGGCCACACAGTGCTGATCCACTCCAGTCTGGAATAGACTCTTAAAGCCTGTGCACAGAGATTTTCTGAGAGATCCATGGGCAAGCAGATGGGGACAGTACAGTTTGGGCAGAGCAACTGCCCTTGACCATTCAGGATTGGACAAGCCTCCACCTCAGGCTCTTGCCCCTGGTGCAGCTCACTGCATCCTCCCCCAGACTTCTTGAATGAATAAGCAGAGGATAACACCCAGACACACCAGATGCCTTTCATCTTTCTGGTAGCAAATGGTCTCCTGCCTGACGATTCCAATGTAGACAGGAACCAGGCACTTCAACAGGGGTCTAGAAATCTCCGCATGAGTTGTGACTGCTTCCAGGGAGGATATGCAGAGCAGAAGAGACAGTTAGTGAGCCAACTCGTAGCAGCACTATAGGGCAGAGCAGAACTGCCCCCTAGAGTTTCCAAGGAGGGCTTGGTGGGTTCAAACTCCTGACCTCTTGGTTAGCAGCCATAGCTCTTAACCACTACTCCACCAGGGTTTCTGAGCAGCTCCTGGAAGTGACATTTTTGTACGTTTGGAAGAATGAGTAGGGTCTGAGGCAGTATATGAACCAGGCAGGGCCTGATTAAGGCCTGGCCACAGGGACAGAGAGACAGGTAGGCAGGAAAGACATCTTTGCATGACCTCTTCTGTGTCAGGCACAGAGCTAAGCACTTTATATGCATGATTTCATTTAGTTCTTGTAAAGACTGACTTTATGAGACACTGTTGAGAAAGTGGCTTACAGCGGGTCCCCTGACATTGAGGTGAAGCACACAGGGCCCTGGACAATGTAGAGGGAAACCAAGACTACAAGCTGCTACGCCACTCGTCTCCCTAGGGCAGGAAGTTTTCTGAGAGAACTGTGTGGACAGATCTGATATAAGGCACCTCACTAGGCCCTGCTTTGTAAAAAGTTGGGAAGTTTGAGAAGGGTGTGTGTAGTGCGGGGGGGGGCAGGGAGGTAGGGCTGAGGAGGTGACGGCAGACTGGGGGCCATCGTGTGGAACTCTCCGGGCCCTTCCTCAGTCTCCTGTCTTCTGCATGGGGCTAGCCTGGGTTTCCCTCAGCCTCTCACCCTCTCCTTCAAGACAGGAAACAGCCTGAGGTATCCGCCTCACCAGACCCACCTCCTTTTTTCTTGGGGCACTGGGCTGATCCCTACCCACCCTTGCCGGTCTCCCTTCTGCACTTCTGAGAGAGGCTGATGGAGCCTAGCTGCTGACTTTGCCTCTGTCACCATGCGAGCCACTTCCCCTCTCTGGGGAGTTCCCTGTTTCGTAAGACAGGGTAGTCACATTCCTGTCTGCCTAGGGGCTCTGACCTAGCTCATGAAAGAAGTTTTCTTGAGCTCATGTTCCTTTCCTTCCCAGAAATGTGGTCCTCAACACGCCCATCTCCCTGCTCATTCTGGGAATAAGAGGGGGGATTAGGGATCAGGGTCCCAACACTGGGGCTTGATGCCTCCACCCATGTAGGTAGAATACTGTGGGACCTAGCTGTGGGATAAGGTTGTTGGCAAGAGGCTTTTTTGTCTCCTGTGGGCCTCATCAGGACTCTGTCCTGTCCCCAGGTTTGAGAAGGGCCGCATCTACACCTATATCGGTGAGGTACTGGTGTCAGTGAACCCCTACCAAGACCTGCCACTGTATGGACCTGAGGCCATCACCCAGTACCAGGGCCGTGAGCTCTATGAACGGCCACCCCACCTCTACGCTGTGGCCAACGCTGCCTACAAGGCCATGAAACGGCAATCTAGAGACACCTGCATCGTCATCTCAGGTCAGGCAGACACAGTCCCAAACCCAGTCTGGCTCGCCCCCACCATCAACTTTCTGAGCCTCAGTGTCTTCATTTGTAAATGATGAGGGGTGGGGAGGTCTTCTATAATACCAGTCCTAGGGTATTAAGTGACAGAGCAGGAAGCTGGCCTAAGGAGCATCCACTGATTCGTCCATCTTTCCATTCATCTGCTGGCAGGAGAGAGCGGGGCAGGGAAGACAGAAGCTAGCAAGCACATCATGCAGTACATTGCAGCTGTCACCAACCCAAGCCACAGAGCTGAGGTGAAGAGGTGAGGAGCAGGAAGGTCGGGGCAAGCTGGAGTGGTTTAGGCCTTGCACATTAGAGTGGAGCCTAAGACTGAGGAGCAAGAGAGCAGAGCTTGAGCCTCACTCAGGCAATGATCCTTTCTTAACATGAGGCCAATGGGGCTGTTCTTTGAAAAAATGCCAGGGGTAAAGCATGGCTTAGAGCACCAAGAGGAATGAGACACAGATAAGGTAGCATCCTGCTGCAAGTGAGAGACAGCACCAGACAAAGAATGTAGAAGGGTGGAGAAACAGTGGCAAGGTGGCTTGCAAAGCAGTGGCACTAGTGGGATTGAACAAAAGACAAAGAAGCGGGCCAGGCCGCAGTCAGGAGAGGCCAAGAACACTAGGCAGTGAATCTGAGCTGTGACAGGGTTCCCCTGCAGAGAGGCCTTGCAAAATCAGCTTCCTGTGTTGGTCAGGCACCTCAGTTTCTTCCTGCTTAGAGTTGGGGTGAGGCAAGGTGAGGCCAGAGCAGACATAGCCGGTGCTGCTGGGCCTCAGCAACTGGAAGTCAGTGGCAGTGGTCCAGGTGCTGATGGACAGGTACAGCTGAGGTCTAGAAAGAGGAAGGACATCACCATAAGAAAAACTGATTCAGCATTTACTGAGCACTCTTTCTGAGCAAAGCTCTTTGCAGACAGTCTCTAAGCTGCACAAGCTGCTCAGTACCAGCATATACAACTAAATTTTGCAGCATCTAGAAGTCAGGTGAGCAAACAAGTAGCACTGAAATGCAAACCCAGGCCCTGTGGCTCCCTTTAAGTAAGTTGCCTTCTAACCCAACCTTAAGACTTTATGATTTTTGTGGTGAAGATTTCAAGGGGTGGACACTAGTCTAGGGATACTACTATTCCCCTGAAGGATGACTTTACAATTTAGTCCCTGTACCCACTGACCTTGCTACACAGCACCCTTTTGCTCCCACAAGGGTCAAAGATGTACTGCTCAATTCTATCTGCATACTGGAGGCCTTTGGCAATGCTCGCACCAATCGCAACCACAACTCCAGCCGCTTCGGCAAATATATGGACATCAATTTTGACTTCAAAGGTGACCCTATTGGTGGTCACATCCACAGCTACTTGCTGGAGAAGGTGGGCCCAGATGTTGTAGACCCTGGCCAGGTTGACTGAGGAGAACCTGTGTTCCCTGTGAACCTCTGAAAGGGGACCCTGACGGGTGCTACATGGGCATAAGTGGGCACTGCCAGGGGTGGGGGGGGCACTAGTTATGGGCTGGGAAGATACTGTCTCTCCCTGTTGGAGATTCAGATGTCCAGGAGGTCTCTATGACCTGGACCAGGCTACTTTCTTAAATGGTTCTTAGGTTCTCCATAGCCTTCCCCGGGTGGAGGTATGGGGCCGGGTTTGGGGTGTGTAAGTAGAGGTCTGATCCTGTTTGGGTGGGGTCTTGAGGCATGGATTCTAGCACTTCCTCTTTCTGCAGTCCCGGGTCCTCAAGCAGCACGTGGGCGAGAGGAACTTCCATTCCTTCTACCAGGTGAGAGTGGATGGGGAGGTGGAAATGAATCACTGAGCCAGTGGGTGAGGCCCTCCGCCCCTCCATGCCCACTGAACCAGCCAGCTCTGGCTCATAGCGCCACCCCACCCACTGACCCGCCCTCTGCCCCTGGCTCAAACCTGTGGTTCTCTGGGATTCACTGCCAGTGACTTTTGGGAGAGTACCTTTGAGCACAGCTGTTCCACAGCCCACTTTGAGGAGTGTTCCCACGGCACACACTCTAGTTACATGCACTTTCATTTACTCTGAAGACCATGTGTGGTGGATGGCAAATAGTACAGAGCACAAGTGAGTGTCATGGGCCTGAAGACCCTGCCCTGCAATGCCACCTCTCCCCTATACCTGCATCCGAACCTCCTTGTGCATCCTCAGCCTTAGGTGTACCTCCACGAGAGTAATTGCAACCTCCCCCCTCCACGCCCTCCACTCCCACCCCGGTCCCTGTCCGTGGTCTAGTAGGGGAAGAGCTGGAAAGTCACCGGCGAATAGATAATTATAAAGCTCTCAAGAAGGTATAAGAAGCACCGTAGAAGAAGGCCAGAGTGCAATGGGACATCAACAGTGGAGGGTGGGAGAGGGATGGTCCCCAAGAAGATGGCGTTGCAGCCAGATGCAGCAGAATAGTGACAGAAGCCAAGCTCTGAGCTGCACAGGAAGTTTCCACCTTCATTCTGAGGGAGAAACACAGACCAGGAGATGATTTGTGTTATGCTTAAAAGGACAATTCTGGAGTAGAAGAGGGTCGATAGGGTGACATGAGGGGGGCAGGAACTCCAGGGACCAACCTGGGACCAGAGACCAGTGTGAGAGAGGCAGAAATCTTGAGTGTTTGGAGTCTGGGGTGGTGGAGCAGAACTAATGCTTTTAGATACTTTAAAAAAATTTTTTGTTTTTTACTATGCAAAGTTTTACACATAGAGAAAAGTGGAAATGTGTACCCATATTCCCTCCATGCAGATTGCACTGTTATGTTTGCCATATTGGCTTCAGCTCTCTGTGTAGATACCATTGTTTTTGCTGCTGTTGAATTGTTGGGAAGTTGCAAACCTTGTTACTTAAACTGGAAACACTTCAGTATTTATTTCTTAAGATTTTCCTTCTCCATAAACAGAATACCATTATCACACTGAATTAATGATAATTTTGTAATTTTATCTAATTACCTAATAACCAGTCCATGTTTCAATTGTCCCAGTTGTCCCCCAAATGCACTTTACTGTTATTTTGAATCTGGATATATATTTATCAAAATGTCAGCAGGATTTTTCCAATGCACTGAGTGAGGAGTGTGCTTCTCAACTACAAGACCAAGCAGCCTCATGCCCAGACTACGGCAGGAACTTCACAGATCTCTCTGCTCCCATGCTGTGATTCTGTCTCTACTGACTCTTCCTTCTAGAAGAGAAAATATCCACGCATCTGGTCATTTTACCCAGCACCTTGAAGTGCACCACACTTCTTGGTGTCCTCGGGGAGAGTTCTTGTTGTGGGTACACTCTGCTCTTTTGCATTTAGCACCGAGACTATGTAGTCCTAAATGAAGTGTGAGCACCCTTAGAGGCCAAGTCTGGAGCCACCAGATGTCTTCTGGGTCAATGGTGGAATGACAGCAGCTTGCTCATTTCTGTGACTATGTCCCTCTGTGTATGAGGGCTCTTTGGGAGTGGAGGCCTGACTGAGGGACCTTTCTTTCCTTTAGATGCTTCGGGGGAGTGAGGTGGAGTTGTTGCAAGAGCTGCACTTGCAGAGAAACCCTGCTCTGTATACTTTCACCCGCCAGGGAGCAGGGCTCAATGTGAGTAGGGACATGTACTCATGCCAGGACAGGGTGCCAAGGTCTCAGGCCAGGCATAGACCTGGCTCACTGTGTATGCAGTGGTACCCCGGGCCCAGCCCAGTACCATTGTGAAGGGAGTGGGGTGCACTCAATATGACCTTGGGCAGTGGGCACAGGGGATACTGAGGGTATGCTAGGCTCAGTACAGCACGGTTGCTGGTAACAGGGCTCAACATGACCCTTGTGTGGTGAACCCTTTCCCTCCGAGGCCTTGGACAGCGATGAGAGGAGCCACCAGGCAGTGACCCAGGCCATGAAGGTGATTGGCTTCAGTCCTGAGGAGGTGGCGTCTGTTTACCGGATCCTAGCTGCTATATTGCATCTGGTGAGCCTGAGAGGGCCTGGAGATTACTACCTCCCACCTGGAGTTCCTGGTTGGGAGCTGCTCAACAAGAGGAAGGGACTGACTTGAGATTCTAGAGATGTTGCTAAGCCTCCCTCTCTCATTAAGCTCTGTTGCTCAGCTGGAGGCTCCCTTGAGGCCAGGACCTGAACTTGAGTTCTGCACCCTATCACCTGAACCAGGTCAGGCTGGTGCACACCTCATCAAGCATGGTAGACAACCTGGTATCAAGATGCAGGTGTAGCATGGGGACAGTCATAGCTGGAGCACCATGCAAAACTGCCTCTTAGTTCTGTCCTATCAAGCTGGGTGGCTCCTTTGTGTGGGTTACTTGGTTTCTCTGAGCCCCATTTCTCTCTGAGACAGACCTCCTTCAGCCACTGGGGGAATCTATGTAGTCATTTGAATAATGCTCTGGCGCAAAGCTTTATGGACACTCTGGTAGGCCCCTTGTGTGCCTCCCCCTCTCCATTTATGACAGTGCCTGTAGTTCTCTAGGACTAGCTGACTACTCTGGTCTGAGGAGAAGCTGTTCCACTTCTTCCATCACCCCTGCCATCTCTCTTCCCCTACCCAAAGTGATACAGATTCACTTGGCCTGTTATTTATGGTCCCTCATTACCAGGGAAACATTGAATTTGCGGAGACAAAGGAGGAGGGGCCAGAGAAGGAGGGCCTAGTGGTGGCTGAGGAGATGCTGGTGGACCATGTGGCTGAACTAACAGCTACACCCCGGGACCTGGTGCTCCGCTCTCTGCAGGCCCGCACAGTGGCCTCAGGTGGCCGGGAGCTCATTGAGAAGGCCCACTCTACTGCAGAGGCCTGCTATGCCCGGGATGCTTGTGCCAAGGTACCTGAGGGCAGGTGGTAGCAAGGGAGCTGCAGAGGCCTTCCTGGAGAGGCAAGGCTAGAGGAGCAAACAGCAGCCTCCCCTGCACACACCCCTCTCCAGGCGGTATACCAGCGGCTGTTTGAGTGGATTGTGAACAAGGTTAACAGTGTCATGGAACCCCAAGCCCGGGATCCTCGGCGCCATGGCAAGGACACAGTCATTGGTGTGCTGGACATCTACGGCTTCGAGGTGTTCTCTGTCAACAGGTAGCCCAGCCAACTACCTCCCATCTCTGACCCCAGATCCTCATGTCTTTGAACCTCATCCTCTGCCTCGGTACCGGGGGAGGTTGGCCAAGAAGTGGATATCTGGCTTCTCCCTGGTAGGTCCCTGGATGAAGAGCTATTGCCTCCTGTGCCTGCCTCTACAGTGCCACTGCCCAATGATGCACTATGCCTTCATCTTGATGGTGGTGGCACTGCAGAAAGCCCAGGATGGCTAAGTTTTGGAGTCTTCTTTCCTAGAAGGCCTCCAAATCCACTCCAGAGTGAGTGCCAGAGGTAGAATCAAGCCCAGTGGGGGTCTCAGCACCTGGCCCCTCAGACAGCTGCAGGGAAATGTTTGGGGGAGGCAACCCATACAGTAGTAAAAGTCCCCTGGCAGGCTTGAAGAAGGAGACTCTGAAAGTTCCACCTCACCACCAGCTTCGAGCAGTTCTGCATCAACTACTGTAATGAGAAGCTCCAGCAGCTGTTCATCCAGCTCATCCTGAAGCAGGAGCAGGAGGAGTACCAGCGTGAGGGCATTACCTGGAAGAGTGTGAGTGCACTGGAGCACAGGCTGCCCACTGGGCATGAGGGCTCAGAGATGGATGTTGGCCTGCTCTCAGCGCTGGAGAGTAGAGTGTGGCATGCAGGGTAGAGAGGACAGATGGAAGGCCAGGCTGTGAGGAGAAAGGAGGGTGTTCATAAGAAGACCATAGGAAGCCTCCCTGAGCCAATGCCCTGTGGACTGGTACTGCTGGTCCAGCAGGGAGTCATTGCTATGCCAGGCCAAGGTGGAGCAGTGAGTGGCTGGACGGGTAGGTGGAGAGAGGCTGGCTTTCCTGAGGCCCTCCTCTGCTTACCTCACTGCTCCTAGGTTGACTACTTCAACAACATGGCTATTGTGGAGCTGGTGGAGCGGCCCCCTCGGGGCATCCTGGCAGTGCTGGATGAGGCCTGTAGCTCTGCAGGCACTATCACTGACCGGATCTTCCTGCAGACCTTGGACACCCACCATCGGCACCACCCACACTATTCCAGCCGCCAGGTACCCACGCCTGCCTCTCCCTGCTGAGGGGGCAGCAGGAGCCTCCAAGTTGCCCTCGTATTGCACCTACCCCCGCTTTTCCCAGACTAAGCATGGTGCCTGGAGTGGGTATACAGGTGCCATGCTGTCTGAGTCTCAGTGAGAACTGGTAGGTCACTGTCACAACCTCCTGTGCCACCCCTACACTTTCCCCCAAACATTTTGTGCTTAACCTCAGGCCTGTCCCTACAGCTCTGCCCCACAGACAAGAGCATGGAGTTCGGTCGGGACTTCCGAATCAAGCACTACGCCGGGAATGTCACGTAAGGGCCTCTACCCGCCTCAGTCCCTGAGCCCCCATGGGCATCCATTCCTCGGTGTCATGGGGCAGCAGTGCTCCAGGGGATGGGGCATGAAATGTGACTTAATTACCCCTTCTCTTCCCGTTTATCTTTTTAAAAGAAAACTAAAAACATACACTTAACCAGATTTGCAAGTTATGAACATGAAATAGAGTTTCCAAGATACACATTATCAGTACTGCTGCACAACACATAGAACCTTCTGGGAGATTTTACAAAATACCCATGTCTAGGGGCCACATAGACAAACGGAATCAGCATCTCTGTGGTTCAGAGGACAGCCAGTGTTAGGACCTAGGGCTCCACTCCTGGGAGCAGCAGCACTTTGGAGCCATGCTGTTAAATGAGGCTGGAAGGGTGGGAGAAATTCGACATTTCTGATCAGTTTGCAGGTGAAGCCTGGGCTGTTGGTCCACACACCACATTTTGAGCATCAAGTCCCAGAGCACCGTTCTGATTCTGCTAGTATTGTTATTTTTGTTCATTTGCCCATTGGTCCCTTCATTTAAAGAGGATCTGCAGTGACGAACAGAGAGAGGTACATTTGTTGAATATGCCTTTACAAGAATGAAAAACAGTAGCTGATCACAGGAGCATTTCAAATTCAGACCACTTCATGAAGTTCATGCCCTAAGTCTTCATAGGTCTGGAGATGGAGCCAAATATAGACTCTGAGTTTCCTAGCAGGGAAAGCCAAGGATGAGACAATGATTCCGAGGTTCTCAGTGCCAAAAGATTAAAGTGGACAATGACTCGGGAGTTCCTGGTTATCACTGCATTTATTTATATTTATTGAAACTCAGTAGGCACTGTACTGAGCATCTCTTATACCATATTGAGGCACGGTGAGGTTAAGTACCTTGCTAAGGTCACACAGTGTGTAAACAGCAGCACTAAGATTCAACACTAGGACATTTGTCTCCAGAATCATGTGCTTAACTGCTCCTCTATTCATCTCCCAGGAGAGAAACTTCTCCTGGGGGAATTTTAAGTTATAAGAGAGAAGGTAGATATGAGAGAGAGAAAGGAGAGGAGAACCTGAGAGGAAGGAAGAGAGATGCTGACACAGAGGTCAGATGGTAGCAGGGAGAGAGACTGACTCCAAAGAATGAGAGGCAAGTATGAGGAGGAAGATGGATCAATGTTACAAGTGGCCCATGGCTCACCTGCCTGCTCAGACCATCTCATCCTGTGCCCGCTGTGCCTGGCAACTGACTCCCTCCCTTCCTCCTGGCCCCTGCAGGTACTCTGTGGAGGGCTTCATTGACAAGAACCGAGATTTCCTCTTCCAGGACTTCAAGCGACTGCTGTACAACAGGTGAGTGTGGACAAACAAGGGATAGCATTCACAGACTCACATGGCTTCCAAGAATATGGGGCCGGCCTCGCCCATTTGGTGGCTGGAGAAATGGGCTGAAAAACTCACGCTGTACAATACATGAGTGGCAGGTTGCGGGTGGTGGCTGCTTTCCTAGAGAAGCTGGCACGCAACCTATATCTGCAGCACAGACCCTGTCCTGAGGGCCATGTGGCCAGATGGACAGCAGGACATCACAGAGGTGACAAAGCGCCCCCTAACAGCTGGGACACTCTTCAAGAACTCCATGGTAGCCCTGGTGGAAAACCTGGCTTCCAAGGTATGGACACCCAGCTCCCACCCAAATCCTTCTGTCTGAGGCTCCTGCTGACTTGGCATTGTCCGAGCTTTCCATCCTGCTCTAGGTAGAGGGCTGAACCTGAGGTTCAGCTGTCTAGGCTCAGGGCTGGGCTGGGCTCCATTTTATGTACCTTGTAAAAGTAGAAAGCAGAGTTGGCATTGAAACTCTGACCTTCCCTGGCCCAACTGCCTCTTGGATGAGTAGGGGTTGGAGGAGACCCTGCTCTGAGTTGGATTGCCCCCACCCAGCACCTGAAAAGAGCCACCAAGGACAGGAAGCTGGCATGAACTTCCTTTGGGAGCTTCATGCCCAAAGCCAGAGGGAGGTGAATCTTATGTCAAGGCTGAGTTAGACGACAGAGTAGCTGTTCTGACTCCTTGGGTCCCTCCTGTCCATTGGCTGCCCCTTCAGTGGCCTTGTTCTGCCCATGATCTCTCTTCCCCCCATCTACCTTCCTGACTTCAGGCTTTCTGCCCTCCACCCCTAGCTACCTCTGAGTAGGCTAGGCACTTCCCCACAATGGTCATTCTCCTTTCCACCCTAACTGGTAGTGTCATGGCACTAGACCACAGGGGCCCACCGAGTTCCCAGCTTGGCAACCTCAGTTGTGAAATTAGCTCCCACTCTACCCCATGAAGGCTGTGATCGGGCAGGGCAGGGCATAAGCGGGTGCTCTTCCCTGGGCCCTGTGTCAGGTCCACTCTATCCCTGGCCACATCTTGTAGGAGCCTTACTACGTGCGCTGCATCAAGCCCAATGAGGAAAAGGTGGCTGGAAAGTTGGATGAGGGCCACTGCTGCCACCAAGTTGCTTACCTTGGGCTACTGGAGAATGTGAGGGTCCGCAGGGCTGGCTTTGCATCCCGCCAGCCCTACCCCCGATTCCTGCTTAGGTACTAGCTTACTGCACCCTCCATCCTATCCCAACAACCCATGCTTGCTCTATTCCCTGGCTTTTGCTGCATGTATGGAGGTCACAGGCCTTAGATACCCTAATCTTGTCTCTGGAGGTTATGTTACCTGTGGAATTTGAAGGGTAGGTCCGGATGATCTCCAGTGTAGCACTTCTCAGACTTCAGCTCAGTCCACGCCTTGTAACTGCTGACCTCAGATACTTGTTATGTTTGCCAGAGAAGTGTGCAGAGTCTCCAGGCCTTACTCCTCAAGGGCCAGGCCTTTCACTGACCCTTGTCCGTGTGATGACAGGTACAAGATGACCTGTGAATACACTTGGCCCAACCACCTGCTGGGTTCAGACAGGGCAGCTGTGAGCGCCCTCCTAGAGCAGCATGGGCTGCTGGGGGATGTGGCCTTTGGCCACAGCAAGTTGTTCATCCGCTCACCCCAAACCCTGGTCACACTGGAGCAGAGCCGAGCCCGCCTCATCCCCATCATTGTACTCCTGCTGCAGAAGGTAAGATCAAGACATAGGTTACCAGGGGCTGGGAGATGTTGCAGCCACACTCATGGTTGCATGAGACAGAACCACAGCACCAAGTGACTTAGTTCAGGTGACCACCGAGTCCTGTTGGCCACCAGTCTCAGTCTTGGCTGCATTTAGTTATTCAAAACAAAGTTTCAGGAATTTAGATTGCTTTCCTTTTTCTCCTATCATCTCTTCCTCCTTTCTTTCCTTCCTTCTCATGTTCAGGGAAAGGTGCAGAGAATAGTGTGCTGAGCCCACATCCCCAGCTTCACTCACAATCACTATAGTGTGTGTTTCCAAAGAATAGGGTTCTTTCTCCTCTCTCTATAACTTTAGATTTTGAAAAATTTCAAACCTACAGAAAAGTTGAAAGAACAGTACTATAAATAAGCATTTACCGTTCAGCTGGATCCCTATAATTGCAACTTCTTTCCCTTACACACACATGGGAAACCCTTGTGGTGTAGTGGGTTAAGTGCTACATCTGCTAACCAAAAGGTTGGCAGTTCAAATACACCAGGCGCTCCTTGGAAACTCTACGGGGCAGTTCTATTCTCCCCTTTGCGGTTGCTATGAGTTGGACATGACTTGACGGCAGTGTGTTTTTTTAGTGGATTGATATCTTTTTCCGACTCATAAAGTTGCAGATATGAAGATACCCCTAAGTATTTCAGCAGACATAAATGCTAAGAAGAAGGACATAACCACAACAGCATTAGCACATTCAAGAAATTTAATGCTGATAATAGTCTATATATCTGAATATATATGTGCCATATCCAGATTTCCCAAATTGTCCCATATTATCCATTACAACTTTGAAAATCCAGAATCCAGTCAATGATCACACATGGTAGTTAGTTACTTCTTTTATCTCCTCTAACATACAGAGATTGTTTTAACACAATGCCACTGTCATAGTTGTGAAAGTTAACACTAATTGCTTGCTGTCACCTAATATCCACCTGATGTCCTCCGTTGTCTCCCAGTTGTCTTTTGGTTCATTCACATCAGGATCCTAACGCTGTACACTGCAGTTCACTGCTACACTGCTTGTCTCCTTCACCTTTACGTTTCCCTGGCTGTGTACCTGCTCCGTTTTGCAGTCTGGTTTTTGAGGGTTGCGGTCTTGTGCTTGTGACTTGTTCCTCTGTCTTGGGGTCTCCTGGGGGTGGGCAGTTCCATCTAGATGGGTAAGATTCAAGGTTGACTTGTCAGCAGTTCCCCCTCATTGTTGAAGCTCCTCTGTGTGACTCTTGCTCTGTTCACATGGCGTTTCCTGGGCCCCCCAGCAGTGTCAGGCCCATGTGAGCCCTGCTTAAGAAGGGCAGAAGAGCTTCTTGGCCATATGTCCATCCACTAGTCATCCTGAGGGTGAGGGGGAATATGGCTCTGGGAGGCCAGGAAGTGGCCCTGCTAAGTCCATGCCAGTGGCAGCAGATGGGGACATGGGAGGGTGTTCTGGGAAAGGGGAAAACAGAGGACATCCTATCAGGGGACCCAGGAGGCCATCTGGGGAAGCAAGGCCTGTTGGGCCTAACCTGAGCTGGTCCTTGCAGGCATGGCGTGGCACTCTGGCACGGCGGCACTGCAGGCGCCTGAGGGCTGTCTACATCATTATGAGGTGGTTCAGGTGGCACAAGGTGCGTGCCCACTTGGTAGAGCTGCAACAGTACTTCCAGGCTGCACGGCAGCCCCCATCCTACGGCCGCAACCTCACTTGGCCACCAGCACCTGCTGTGCTGCAGCCATTTAAGGACACCTGCCAAGCGCTTTTCTGCAGGTACCACCTTCCTGTTCCCCCTTCCTGGACACCTCCTTCCCTCCCCACCCCTCACTGGGACCTGCTATACAGACTTGGCTAACCTGTCTGACAAGTGAGAACACTTCTGCCTAGGGCCCCACTACCTTTAGACTCTTTTTTGATATTTGGAGGTGGGTGCAAGCCTTCTACTCTAGCAAAGGTTGAGGGCTGCTGACTACAGAGGGACAGTGGCCAGGTGGAGGAACTGTACTAGAGCATGAGGGCTGAATAGTTCTCCAGTGAAGGGGCACCAAGAGAACAGTACTCAGAGATCTCAGGGCATGTGGGGGCTGAGACCAGAGAGACTGTGGACTCCCCCTGTGTGTGAGGGAGCCACATAGGTACTGGGCACAGGAGTGGGGTGTGCACTGGGGGCAGAACTAAGGGGAAAGGTGGGATGGGGAGGGGACACTTGGGGCCCTATGCCTCCTGGCATCCATTTGACTGTCTCTCCCTCTCCCAGGTGGCGGGCTTGGCAGCTGGTGAAGAACATCCCACCTTCAGACATGGTCCAGATTAAGGCCAAGGTGGCTGCCATGGGGTTGCTTCAGGGGCTGCGCCAGGACTGGGGCTGTCAGCGGGCCTGGGTCCGTGACTACCTGTCTTCTGTGAGTCTCAGGCCGGATGAGGGACAAGGAAGAACCCCTTGGCCAATGTCTCCCTGCGCTCGTTGACCTCTCTTCAGGCATCTGAATGTGTTGATTCCACAGCCCTGCGGCTACCCCACCCACCTCACCCCCTACTCCCCTACAGGAGGAAGGCTTTACTGGGCCTCTCACTCAGGCCCAGCAGCACCCTGCCCTGGGCCAGGCCTCGCACCCATCGCTCCCTTTAGTCCTCAAGCTGTACATTATGTGGCTGATCTTGTTCTGCGACTGGGGTGATGTGTGAGGAAAACATGGCAGTAGGGTAGTGCTGGTTCCTGGGCCTCTATTTTCACTCCTGGCACTGCCCCAGCTGTACACTGCTCAGTCTCAGGCTTGAGGTACAGCAGTTAGGTGGGGGTGCAAGCAAGGAGGGCAAGGACAAAGAGGGAAAGCCCCAGATCTGTGATGCCCAGGCTTTCAGAGCTCAACATGATCTGTGTCTCTTGCCTCACTGGAGGAGGAACCCACATTGTTGGGGTCTGGCTATCGGAAGTCCCCAGTGACTCTTGGCTTCCTGAGATGAAGGGCAGGTGGCCAGTGAGTCACAGGCTATCCTGTGAGCACAGTCATCCCAGGTAGCCTCTTTTCATCTTGGTCCTAAGTTGGGTCATAAGCTCCTATCCCAAGCAGTGCGCCCCTCTCACATCCATTTGTCCTCAGGCCACAGACAATCCCACAGCCTCAGGCCTCTTTGCTCAGCGGTTGCAGACCCTCCAGGAGAAGGACGGCTTTGGGACTGTACTCTTCTCTAGCCATGTCCGAAAGGTTAGAAGCCAGAGTGGGGAGAACAGAAGGCATGAAGGATGCCCAGAAGGATCTCTCAGCCCAGAGTCCAGCTCAGGAGTTCCATAGCTGCTCCTGAAACCTTAGCAACCATTAGTTTCAGCTGAGTCAGGGAAAAAGCAAGCCCAAGAGGGTAGCAGCAAGTCCCAGAGCTGAGTTCTTACTTAAGGGTGGGGCCACGCTAGTTGTACTGTAGGCAAGCCTCTGGATCCTGGCAAGGCCTGGCAGTGACAGCCAGACCTTGTCATGTCTTCTGCAGGTGAACCGCTTCCACAAGAGCCGGGACCGGGCACTCCTGCTTACAGACCTGCACTTGTACAAGCTGGAGCCGGGCAGGCAGTACCGGGTGATGAGGACTGTGCCTCTCCAGGCTGTAAGCTGCAGGAAGGGGTGACAAGGGTAGAGGTCGGGGCTGGGGAAGAGCAGATGAGTGGTCCCTGCTGAGCATTGGGTTTACTGGGCCCTGGGAGGGCAGATGGGAGAATAGTGACTTCCTAAAATTCAGCCAGGATCCTGTCACTTGTCTGCTAAAAACGCTGTAATGGCATCCCCTTGCTTGCAGAAGAGAAGGCACACTTCTGTCTACACGGTCAGCTCCATTAGCCATGGCAGTGCAACCTCTTCTTCCCCACATCTGCTCCAAATTTCTTACCTTTTTGCATCTGAGAAGTCTCCCCTATTTCCACGATAGGACACATTCAGGCCCGACTGCTTCTTCGAGGGCATCTTTCCTGATGCCTCTGAGTTGGGTCTGTGTTCTTTTGTCTCTCTCTCCTGGACTCATTTATTCCTTAATTACAATTCCTTGTGGCTATGTCTTCTCTCTCATCGGCCCAGACATACCTGAGGCAGGGTGAGGGCCTGAGGGTAGTGTCAGAACACAAGGGCAGGGGTTTACCTTTCGGTCCCCATGATTGGGGGCATCCCTATCCTCTCAGTTTAAAGGGTCTTTAGAGGTATGTTGTCTAAAAGGGTTGCTGCTAAATGAATGTGGTTACTTAAATTCAAATTAATTAAAACAAAATTCAGTTCCTCAGTTTTGCTAGCCCATTTCAAATATTTGAGAGTCACATGTGACCCAAGGCTGGGGAAACAGAACCTTCCAACATCCCAGTGTTCTGAGGATTGTACTGCACTGCACTAGGAGGTGTCTTAGCCCTGTTTTCATAGGTAGGGATCCTGACCCTAAGAAAGAAGACAAGGATGACAGTGGACACTCAGTGAGGGCAAGTCCAGCATGGGGCTCAGGAAAGGCTTTCCAGCATGGGGCAGGTAGGCAGGGCCTGGAAAGGGTGGTGCAGAGAGTGGCAGGACAGCTGCGTAAGGCACTGGGTACAAGGGGCTGCCAGCACTCCTGACCTAAGCCTACACTCAGGTGACAGGGGTGAGTGTGACAAGCGGGCGGGACCAGCTGGTGGTGCTGCATTGCCGGGACCAGGATGACTTAGTTGTCTGTCTTCACCGCACTCGGCCGGAGTGGGACAACCGTGTTGGGGAACTCGTGGGTGTGCTAGCAGCGCACTGCCAGGGGTGAGTCCTGGGCAGGTGGGCTGGGAGGGACCTAGGGCACTGCTTTCCTACCAACCTCTCTCCTCTGTCTCCGGCCCCACTTCAGTCAGGGCCGGGTCCTGGAGGTTCGTGTCTCCGACTGCATTTCCTTGAACCAGCGGGGAGCCCGGCGCCTCGTCTCAGTGGTGCCCAAGCTAGGGCAGCCTGAGCCAGATTTCCGCTGTAGCCGTTCTGGATTCACCTTGCTCTGGCCTAGTCGCTAAGCTGGCCTTCCTTCTCACTGCACAAATAAAGTCTCTTGTCCACTTGTAGTATGGATCTTGTACCTCTAGTATGCAAGGACAATTGTTTATCCACCCCTACCAGGACAGAACACCCTTATGGTCCATGTGTGTCTGCTCTGTGTGGCCAGCCTGTGACCTTGGTGAATGCAAAGCACCTGCTGACCCACTGTGGGATTACCTTGAACTGTGGGAGGGAAAGAGATATGGTGACCAGATAGCCTCTTCCATAGTCTCCCCAGGCTCAGGAGGCCTCAAGTGGCCTCCCTTATGGAGTAACCAGAAGTGAAAGACTTCATGGGGAAGTGATACAGTGACCAGATAGCCTATTCCAGTGTCTCACCAGGCTCAGGAGGCCTCAGGATGGCTCAAGTGGCCTCCCTTATGCAGTAATCAGAAGTGAAAGGCTTCATAGGTCCCTCCACATTGAAGTCCTAAACTGTCCTTGCAGACTAGCCCTTGCAAGGTACTGGTCAGGAAGCCCCTCAGCCTCTGCTTGCTTTTTGCCCAGTCTTCCTTTGTGCACTGGTGGGCATGCAAAATCCAGACCCCCTTTGAGGCACTCTCTCTAGGTCCTTTTGTCTTATAACTTCTAGACAAGAAGCCTAGGTAACACAAAATTTCTCTAGACCATCATCATGGTTTGTTTAGTGTCAGTCTCACTGCCTGACAGGAGGTCTCAGAATGTTCACCACTGTAGTTTCTGGTTCTATGTATCATGGGCCCAGGGTGGGCATTCTAGGAATATGCACTGGCCAAGTAAATGACAATGTTTGCTAATGGTGCCTCAGAGGGAAGTCTACCTACCAGTCAAAAAAAAAAAGAAAAGAAATAGGTTCAGGCCTTAGACAGATAGGACCAAATAAGCACAGAGAGTAGTTATCCAGGGGACACTGTCCCCCAGGTGAGTAGGCATCAGGGCCCTCCTGACCAAGTCTGGTGCCTGGCACTCCCAGCCCCTTGTCTTTTGACAAGGATCCCGTCTAGCAGAAGGGTGTCAGTTTTGTTGCCTTTGCATTTGATCAGCTAAGGTTGGGAAGTGTTCTTATTAAAAGAACTTGATTCTAGAAGCACTAGCCAGAGCAATTAAACTAGGAAAAACAACCAAACAAATGGTATCTAAATTGGAAAAGAGGAAGTAGAGGCTACTCCTTTTTGCAGATGATATGATTTTTATGGAGTCCATAAGAAAGCTATTAGAACTAATAAATGAACTTGGCAAAGTGGCAGAGTACAAGATCAACATGCAAAAATCAGTCTATACTGACTGTTCTATACATCACCAAAGAGCAAGCTAATAAGGAAATTAAACATTACCATTTACAATAGTATCTGTAAGGACAAAGTACCTAGTAATAAATTTAATGAGGAAAATGAAAGACTTATACTTTGAAAACTATAAAACATTACTGAAAGTCATTAACCAAAAATGAAACCTGTTGCTGTCAAGTTGATTCTGGCTCATAGTGACCCTATAGGACAGAATTGAGTGGCCCTGTAGGGTTTCCAAGGAGCAGCTGGTGGATTCAAACTGCCAACCTTTTGTTAGCAGTCATAGCTCTTAACCACTGTGCTACCTAGGCTCCAAAAGAATATTGAAGAAGATCTAGAAAAAGGAAGCACATTCCACTTTTGCAAATGGAAAGGTTTCGTTAAGATCTCAATATTACCCCAAGCATTCTATAAATTCAGTGCCTGAAACTACATTACAAAAAGGGCAAGGTAGGCAAACCCCATCTTTATTACTGTGTGACAAGACTTACCATGACTCCAATTCCCATCTGGAAACAGATCCAGGTTTTACCCTCCGACTTCTTCATTATCCCCATCATCAGTCAGTTCACGGCACTTCCTCTCTGACCCTAACCATCCAGAAATAGGTCAGAATTCATCCCTGGCTACCCTGAGCCAGATCAAAATATCCATGGCCAACCAGGGCCAGGTCACTGGGTACCAGCCACAGGGCCAGAAGTCCACTTGGCTTCCTCTACTTCTGCTATACCCTTTGTCTTAGTCATCTGGTGCTGCGATAACAGAAATGCCACAAGTACATAACGTGAACAAAGAAATTTCTTCTCTCACAGTCCAGCAGTCTAGAAGTCCGAATTTAGGATGCTGGCTCCAGGCGGAGGCTTTCTTTCTCTGCTGGCTCTGGAGGAAGGTCCTTGTGACGCAGGGTCTTCTTTTGGTCTAGGAGTATCTCTGCACTGGAATCTCAGGTCCAATGGATGCACTCTGTTCCTGGCACTGCTTTATTGGTGGTAGGAGGTATTCCCCATGTCTTTCCACTTGGTTCTCTCTTTTATATCTCAAAAGAGATTGCCTTAAGACACTATTTAGTCTTGTAGATCTCATCAATATAACTGTCACTAATCCATCTCATTACATCATAGGGATAGGATTTAAAATACGTAAGGACATCATACCAGATGACAAAATGATGCACAATCATACAGTGCTAGTAATCATGCCCTCGCCAAGTTGACAATTCGGAAGGGACACAGTTCAATCCATGATACTCCCCCTCCTTAGGAACACAAACAAGGATTTGATTCTTATTCACTGACTGCCCATGTAGGCTTTCTCTATCACCCAGTCACTCAGAGCTGAGTCTTTCCAAATCAACTCCCTGTGCAGCCCTCCAAATTAGCTATAGCAAGAGAAATCACATCTTATTGCCCCCATGTGGGTTTGTTAATTCTCTAGAATGGCTCACAAAATTCATAAAGGTTATTATCTACACTTGGAATCTGTATATGGATCAAGAAGCAGTTGTGTGAACAGAACAATTATGACTCACACTTCCTGATTTAAAAATATACTATTTTGTTGTTGCTGGGTGCTGTTGAGTCAATTCAGACTCAGCAATTCCATATGACAGAGTATGTGATAAAACTGCCCTATAGTTTTCTAGGTTGTAATCTTTATGGGAATAGATCACCAGGTCTTTCTCCTGGAAAACACACTACAGCTTCTGTGAAAAAACAAGACAAAGCAGAACAAGAACACCTGGCATGAGAGCACAGTCTGACTTCTCTCTTTTCAAGGGGGAAGGAGAATCAAGATCAATGCCTAAGGCTGATTTCTACGAGGCACAGTGAAACATATCTCCTCTCTCCACTATCTTTACCAACTCTGACACTAACTGTCCCTCTGATGGCACCCTTTCCTCTTCTGCTGGGTTTGATAATTCATTGCAATGGCCACATAGAATTTAGAGACAATACTTGTTATAATGGAGTTTATTAAGGAAGTAACAGGAACACTCAGGATATAGTTCTTCCATCAGTATAGCCTATTTTTAGCTGTGCTTGCAAGCACACCACTTTCTGACCCTAAGCCTCTGCCTTTCTCAGGAAAGTGTTACAAAGCTCTTTTAGCCCCTGGCAATAAGTGCCCAGAATCACGTAAGCTCTAGCCTAAGAGCACTCAGCTTTCTCACTCTGTGGGCTGGGAAAACCAATGTATGGTCTCCTGCCAGTCTTCTGCCACTTTTTCTCTGTTACTGCTTTGCTATATTTGGGGTTACAGCCTGCTCTCTGTCTCCTGGATCCAGGAGACTTTCAGTACAGAGATCGTAGGTGCAAAAGATGAGCTCTCTGTTCTGGCTATTCTTCCTTGGTGGTGGTTAAGATCTTCCTTCCTGTGGGATGGCTCACCTCAAGCTCAGTGTGATGCCCCAAACTGGCCAATCCCTTTCATGGGTCACAATTACCCTACCTGCACATTCCTACCCAATTACTTGGGTGGGAATTTCAAGACCATAGCTAAAAAGGTGACACAGAAGATATCCTTTGTGCCACAGTTCGGTTTCCTTGAGGGAGGGGGAGACCGAAGCGTCAACAGCTTTCCTAAAGCATAGATGAGCAGGTTGGAGCTAGGGCACAGGGAAATTGAGTAAATGGACGTCAAAAGCTAGAACAGAAAAAAAGAGAATGTTGACACTGTGAAGAATGTAAACAATGTCATTGATCATTATGTCTGCAAACTATGAACTGTGTAACTTTTCACCAGAACTTAAATAAAAAGAAAATATTACAAATCCATAGTAATTAAAACAATCCAGTAGTGGTATAATAATAAATATGGGGTCTGACAATTAAGCTCAAGAACTGAATTGCTCTAAGTGCTACACATGAGGTTTGACAGTGAAATTTGTGAACTAATCCTAGGAAAAGTGCTACATACCTCATTGCTGAATATCACTACAGCCACCTTTGAAGTACTCCCCTTGGGAAGCTATGCACTGATGCCAGTGCCTAGTCCACCACTGGACATCAGAGCTGTTGTATTACATTTGATGCCCTGAATGTCATCAAAATGTCTTTCTTTCAATATTTCTTTTATCGTTGGATAAAGAACAAAAGTTATTGGGGGCCAGTTAAGGTGAGCAGGGTTGGTGTTTCAACATAGTTATTTGTTTCCTGGCTAAAAACTCCCTCAGAGCCAGTGCCCCGTGAGCTGGTGTATTGTTATGATGCAGCAGCCCTGAGTTGCTGGCAAAAAGTTCAGGTCGTTTACATCTTAACTTTTTCACACAGCTTTTCAGCACTTCCAAATAGTAAACTTTGTTAACTATTTGTCTAGTTGGTACAAATTGATAATGAAAAAACCCTCTGATTTAAAAAAAAGTTTAGCAATATTGTTTTGACTCTTGATTTGGACTGAAAGAGCTTTTTTGGTTGTGGACAACTGGCTGACTTCCAGCAGGCACTTCGATGCTTTGTTTCAGGGTCAAATTGGTACACCCGTGTTTCACCACCAGTGATAACACAGCCCAAAACATCATTTTGCCTGTCCAAAAAGTCTTGCTCTGATTCAAGCTCTGATGTTCGCATGACAGCACATAAAATCACACAACAACAATAATGAATGCCATTCAGCAAGACACTGCCACATGTTGACACTAACACAGCTGTGAGACATTGATACAACAAGATTATGAAACCTTACCAAGTTGTTTGTACAGTGCTGCTAATGTAATTGCACAGTGGTAAGTTTGCATACTTAACTGTTGGACCTCATACCTCATTGCTGAGTATCACTACGGTCACCCTTGAATTACGCCCTTTGGGAAGCTATACATCTACACCAGTGCCTAGTTCACCCTTCAAAGCAATTTAGAACTGTTTCTGGAATGGTCATTGCACGTGGTGGCACAGTGGCAAGTTTGTGAACTTAATTGTATGGTTGTCTGTGAGGGAGCTTTAAGCCAGGAGACAAATAACTGTAGTGGAACACCCTACCTACTCACCTGATCTGATCCCCCAATGACTTTTTTTCTTTACTCAGAGATTAAGGAAATACTGAAAGGAAGACGTTGTGATGACATTCAAGACATCGATGGTAATATGATAACAGCTCTGATGGCCATTCCAGCAAAAGAGTTCCAAAACTGCCTTGAAGGGAGGGCTAAGTGCTTTGAAGGGAGAGCTAGGTGCATAGCTTTCCAACGGTAGTACTTAAAGGTGACCATATTGATATTCAGCAATGAGGTATGTAGCACTTTTTCTAAGATGAGCTAGTGAACTTAATTGTCAGTCCTCATATACACACAAATAGAAGTGAAAGTCCAGAAATAAATCCATACATGTATGGCCACGTGATTTTCAGAAAGAGTGCTAAATCCTATCATTGGAGAAGGAAGACTTTTTCCAATAAATGGTGCTGGAAAATTGGATTTCTTCATGCAGCAGAATGAATCAGGATCCTGTCTAACACCACAGAACAAAATTCAAAATTGATCAAGGACCTACATGTGAAACCTAGAAGAAAATGTAGGAGCAAAACTTGAGCAGCAGAAGACAAAAACAAGCTCTGGTCACTGGCACCTTGGGAAGGGAAAGTGTGCAGAAACAGAAACCCAGAAACCCCATACCCATCCTTTCCCCTGAAAGCATTTGATCATTCACTCCTAGATAGCACAGTTAGAAGCTGACGACGTCCTGGTGATGGGAGGGAGTTGACAGAGGTCCCATCTTGCTGCCGCTTAAGGGGGCATAGCTGATGCCTTGTCCCGCCAGGAGGTCATTGAGCCCAGGCAGCACATGGTCCCATCTAAGGTGTCAAAATTTGTTACCAGAAAAGCCCCGGATTTCAGCTACCTGTTGCTGAAACCAATCAATGAGACAGGAGCGCTGGATGAGCGAATCAAAGCTTTTATTTCTGTGCTGCTGGCAGCACAGGGGACAGACAGTATTTTCATTCTCAAGGCCTGTCCGAATTTATCAGACAAAGCCAGAGTATTTAAAGGGAAAGATGACATGTAGATGCAGGGAACAACACGGGCCGTTGGGGGCATGTGAGGGGTCAGTTTGGTCGTGACTGACTGGGTGGGGGGTCGACTGGGTGAAGGTCTGTTTTGCAATCTCGCAGGCCATCATCAGCCATGAAGGAAAACAAAGTGATGCTAGACATCATTTGGCTGGTAATCTGAAAGAAGAATGCTCAGACACAAGTTACTTGCCTGTCTTCACCGGCCTAGAGGCTGGTAACCTGAAAGAGGAATGTTCAAATACAAGTTACTTGCCTGTCCTCCATGGCCTAGATTATCAAGAAAGACATGGGGAGTCATTCATTGCCTATAGTTGACTGAATCTATAATAGTGCCACCACGGGGACCTCACCGTAGTATCCCTGCCGCGGGCTTGGGGCTTGTGGAACATGGAGGTCATACCTTTCCCTGCAGGTTGGGGGTGTTCTGAAACAATGTCTCTCAGGTCCCATTAGTCTTAGGTACCCCCTCCCCATAGCTCTTTTCAGCTTCTGGTTTCAGCAATGGTTGCTGTCATGGATTGAACTGTGTCCTCCAAAGATTTGTGTAGTAAATTGGCTGGGCCGGCATTCCTGTATTTTGTGATTTTCTTATGCTGTAAATCCTAATCTCTGTCTGTGTTTAACAGAGCGGATTAGGGTGGGAGTATAAATCCCTTCCTAAGGTCACCTCCCTGCTCCATTGAAGTTTCCCTGGAGCAGGCTTGCACCACTCTTTATCCTTTCATCCTGCTCTTGTTAGGTGCCATTGAGCTGGTTCCGACTCATAGCAACCCTATGAACAACAGGACGAAACACTGCCCGGTCTTGTGCCATGTCCACAATCATTTTTATGGTTAAGCCTATTGCTGTAGCCACTACATCAATCCATCTCATTAAGGGTCTTCCTGTTTTTCACTGACCCTCCACTCTACCAAACATGATGTCCTTCCTGACAACATGTCCAAAGTATGTACGATGAAGTCTCGCTATCTTTGCTTCTGAGGAGCACTCTGGTTGTACTTCTTCCAGAACAGATCTCTTTGCTCTTCTGACGGTCCATGGTACATTTAACATTCTTCTTCAACACCACAATTCAAAGGCATCAATTCTTCTTTTGTCTTCTTTATTTATCGTGCAGCTTTCACATACATACGTTGAGACTGAAAATACTAAGACTTGGGTCAGGAGCACTTTAGTCTTGGAGATGACATCTTTACTTTTCAATACTTTAAAGAGGTCTTTTGAAGCAGCTTTTCCCAATGCAATGCGTCTTTTGATTTCTTGACTGCTGCTTCCACGGGTGTTAATTGTGGACTCAAGTAAAAGGAAGTCCTTGACAACCTTGATCTTTTCTCTGATTATGACAATCTTGCTTACTGGTCCAGTTGTGAGAATTTTTGTTTTCTTGATGTTGAGGTGCAGTCCATACTAAAGGCTGTGGTACTTGATCTTCATCAGTAAGCACTGCAAATCTTCTTCACTTCCAACAAGTAAGGTGGTGCTGTCTACATAACCCAGGTTGCCTCATTCTTCTTTGTATAATCCAGCTTCTTGGATTATTTGCTCAGCAAACAGATTGAAAAGGCATGTTGACACACATGACTTTAAACCATTCAGTGTCCTCCCATTCTGTTTGCACGATGGCCTCTTAATCCATATACAGATTCCTTAAGCACACAGTTAGGTGTTCTGTAATTCCCATTCTCTGCATTGTTAGCCATAATGTATTATGATCCACACAGTTGAGTGCCTTTGCATAGTCAGTGAAACACAGGTAAACATCTTCTGGTAGTCTCTGCTTTCAGCCAAGATCTCCCTGACAGCAGCAATGCTATACCTGGTTCCATGTTCATCTGCTGAATATAGCTTGACTTCCTGGCAGTTCCTTGTCAGTATACTGTTGCAGTCACTTTGAATGATCTTGAGCAAAATTTTATTTGCATGTGATATTAATGATATTGTTCAGTAATTTCCACATTCGGTTGGATCACCTTTCTTTGGAATGGGCATAAATATGGATCTCTTCTAGTCAGTTGGCCAAGTAGCTGTCCTCCAAATTTCTTGACATAGATGAGTGAGCACTTGCAGCACTGCATCTGTATGGTGAAATATCACAATTGATATTCCATCAATTTCTTGGGACTTGTTTTCTGACAATGCCTTCAATGCAGCTTCAACTTTTTCCTTCAGTACCATTGGTTCCAGATCATATGCTGTCTCTTCAAATGGCTGAACATTGACCAATTCTTTCTGGTATAACGACTGTGTGTGTTCCTTCCATTTTCTTCTGATGCTCCCTGAGTTGTTGAATATTTTCTCTGTAGAATCCTTCACTATTGCATCTTGAAGCTTGAATTTTTTCTTCAGTTCTTTCAGCTACTTGAGAAATGCAGAATGTGTTCTTTCCTTCTGATTTTCCATTTCTAGCTCTTTGCACATGTCATGATACTTTGTCTTCTTGAGCTGCTCTTTGAATTCTTTTGTTTAGATCTTTTACTTTGCCATTCCTTCCTTTAGCTTTAGCTGCTTGACATTCAAGAACAATTTTCAGAGTCTCTTCTGATGTCCAATTTGTTCTTTTCTTTCTCTTTAATGACATCGTGCTCTCTTCATGGCTGATGGCTTTGATGTCATTCCGTTTTTTGTCTGGTCTTTGGTCATTAGTGATCAACGTATCAAATCTGTTCTTGAGATGGTCTTTAAATTCAGGAGGGATATACTCAAGGTCATATTTTGGCTGTCATGGCTTTGTTTGAATCTTCTTCAGTTTCTATTTGAATTTGCATATTAACAATTGGTGATCTGTGCCACAGTCAGCACCTGGTCTTGTTCTCACTGCTGATATGGAGCTTTTCCATCGTCTGTTTCCACAGATGTAATTGATTAGGTTCCTGTGTATTCCATCTGGTGAGGTCCATGTGTACAGTCACTGTTTGTGTTGGTTAAAAAATGTATTTGCAATAAGAAGCTAATTAATCTTGCAAAATCCTATCATGTGATCTCTGGCATTATTTCTATTACCGAGGCTGTATTTTCTAACTATGAATCCTTCTTTGTTTCCAGCTTTTGCATTCCACTCACCAGTAACTATCAATGCATCCTGACAGCATATTCAGTCAATTTCAGACTGCAGAAACTGGTAAAAATCCTGAATCTCTTCATCTTTAGCCTTAGCAGTTGGTGCATAAATTTGAATAATAGTCGTATTAACTAATCTTCCTTGTAGGTATATGGATATTATCCTAGCACTCACAGCATTGCACTTCAGGACAGATCTGGAAATGTTCTTTTTGATGTTGAATGCAACACCATTTGTCTTCAAGCTTTCACTCTCAGGATAGTAGACCATATAATTGTTGGATTCTAAATGGCCAAGATTGGTCCATTTCAGCTCACTCATGCCTAGGATATTGATATTTATGCATTCCATTTCATTTTTCATAACTTCCAATTTTCCTAGATTCCTACTGTTGAAATGAGACATAAGTAACTCCACTTAGAGGAAGAGTGCAATGAAAATTCAGGCTCCAGGAAACAACTTAGCAGGAAATAACAAAAAGAAAAATACCATAGGGTATTTTTCCAGATAGGGTCTGGAGACAGCCTCACAAATAACCCCTGGAGCCAGCCTAGTAAAACATCCACTAATGGAAATTTCATGTGGTTAACACATTCACCCACAGCTAAATTGTGCAACTTACAGAAACTCCGTATGGCCTCAGCCAACCCCAGCCAATCAATGCAAAGGTCAGCTCCCCCTCCCTACCTTGTGATTTCATGGCTTAAATACTGGGTGCTCAGGGAGCTTGTGGTCGCCCCCTGCTCTGCGTAGTTTGGGGTGCATCCCTGGTGCACCAGTCTTTTTCTTATTGGGCACATTTTTAAATAAAACTTAACTTTCAAAAAGTAATTGTGTCGCGTCTTGAAATCGGGACCCTAACATTTGGGCTCTGGAGGTCAGAGGAAGGTGGTGCTGCAGAAGTGGTGGGGGTCAGGGGAGCAATCAGCACTAGAGGGTCTGCGGGAACACTATACAGGATTTCAAGAGCAACCTCCACGGCCGGCTGATCTAGTTTGGACATCACCGGTGAGTCTGGATATTTTCTGTTAATCTCTGTGCTTGAGCTCTGGTTCTGGGACTCTCTAAGACAGAATCTGGACGCAGAATCGCTCTCTGAGTCAGAGGCTGGGGGATGCCCCAGCTCTCCATCTGGGCGGGTGCCACTAGTTCCTTTTTCGGTTCTGTGGCACGAAGTCCCACAGACACAAAGTAACGTCCTGGTCTGGTTTTCGTTTCGTTTTCTTCTGCAACCAGTCCGTGTCTGTTCTGTTGTCTGTCTGATTGTGTTGTTTGTCCTGATTGTTACTTTTGCTGCCATGGGGCAATCTTCTTCTCACTCTGTAACACCCCTAGACCTCTTCCTTAACCATTTTTCAGATTTCCAGAAACGAGCCTGAGACTTCAGCAAGGTGTGATCAGGAAAACTCCACACACTTTGTAATCTGGAATGGCCGGCCTTTGGTACTGGATGGCCACCCACGGGATCCCTAGACATTAACCAAACCCATTCTGTTTTTCAGGTCATCTTTGGTGATCTGGGTCACCCTGATCAAATGCCATACATTGTTACTTGGCAGGACCTCCTCAGGCGGCCACCTGTGTGGCTGCAACCCTATGTTCCCCCCAAACAACCTCCTACAACTCTGGTGGTTCAGGGCTTCTCGAAACCCCCATCAGCTCCCCCTCCTTCATCCGATTCCTCTGACCCAGACGACTTATTGAGTCTCTCGCCTCCCTACCCCCCAGTTCCCGTTTCTCCTCCTGCTGCCGCCAGGGCCGAGGGAGCCATAGCCAGTCTCCGCGGCCTGTATAGTGTCCCCGCAGACCCTCTAGTGCTGATTGCTCCCCTGACCCCGAGCACTTCTGCAGCACCATCTTCCTCTGACCTCCAGAGCCCAGCCCATACCCACTCAGGTCGATCTTTTCAACAACTTACAGAACCCTCCCCTCATATTTTCCCCTTGTGAGCTATAGGACACATGACTGAGGCTGGGACCCCCTTCTTGGTCTATGCTCCTTTTACAACCTCTGATCTTTACAATTGGAAAATGCAGAATCCCCCTTTTTCTGAAAAACCTCAAACCTTGATATCCCTCTTAGAAACCATCTTTGTAACACACCAGCCCACTTGGGAAGAAATACAACAACTTCTCCAAGCCCTCTTTACCACTGAGGAGAGGACTAAGATTGTTTCCCTAGCCAGAAAACAGGTGCCGGGAGATGATGGAAACTTTACGAGTGATTTAGATGAGATTAACCACGCTTTTCCTCTGACTTGCCCAAATTGGGACCCAAACACCACTGCAGGTAAGCAGTGCCTAACTGTCTACCACCAGATTCTTATGGGGGGTTTCCGGGCCGCTGCTAGGTACCCCACAAATTTGTCTAAAGTAACACAGGTAATTCAGGAGCCCTCAGAATCCCCAGCAGCCTTTCTGGAACGACTAATGAAGGCATACCACACATATACTCCCATTGAACCTGAGTCTCCCATAAACCAACGAGTCATTAATATAGCCTTTGTGGGACAGTCGGCCCCCGACATCAAAAGAAAAATACAAAAAATAGAAGGATTCAAGGGAAAGAATCTATCCGAGCTGATGGAAATTGCTATGAAAACCTTCAATAGCTGCGAACTACCAGAAGACAAACAAGCCAAAAAGGTAAGCAGAATCCTCCTGGCAGAAGCCCAGGGCTGCGCGCTGCTGCACCCTTGGGAGAAGAAACCGGATCAGATGAGGAAGCCAGGAAAGCCTCCCCTGCAGAGAAACCAGTGTGCCTACTGCAAGGAAATTGGACATTGGAAGGGTGAGTGCCCCCAAAGAAAGCCCTCTCCAAAGAGGCCTTAACCTAGAGGCTTGAGGGCATCAGGGCTCACCGGTCCCCCCTGAGCCCAGGGTAACCTTAAAAGTAGGGGTACACTCAGTAGAATTCATCGTCCGCACCAGGGCTAGCAACTCAGTTCTAATTGAACCCCTAGGACTCATAACCGAAACCCAAACCCTAGCATGGGGAGCTACTGGAATTGGTGCCTACTCATGGACTACTAAGTGAAAAACAGACCTGGGAACTAAAACTGTCTCCCACTCCTTCATGGTCATGCCTGAATGCCCATACCCTTTACTGGGGAGATACTTGTTATCAAAAATGCAAGTAACTATCCACTTTACCAGAAATCATGCTTACCTGACACCCCAAGTCAATGTGGTAGCCCCTTTAGAGAAAGAATACAGACTTTATGATGATTCCAACAGGGGCCCCCACTCTATCCTTCTGATATCAGTGGATCAAATGATCAAAGAGATTCATTAGGTTTGGGCTGAAAACAACTCCCCAGGGCTGGCCAAACACCAACTACCGGTTATAGCGACTTTGAAACCATCTGCTGACCCGATTCAGGTACGGCAATATCCCATTGCGCCAGAAGTGAAGAAAGGGATCAGGGCCCACATTCAAAGACTCAGGAAACATAGCATACTAGTGCCCTGCCAGTCGCCCTGGGATAACCCCCTCCTGCCAGTGAGGAAGCAGGAGGGCTGGACTACATACCAGTCCAGGATTTGAGGGAGGTCAATAAAAGAGTGGAGGATATCCACCCCACTGTTCCAAACCCATATACTCTTCTGAGCTCTCTGTCACCACAGCACCAGGTGTATTCAGTACTGGATTTAAAAGACACATTCTTCAGCATACCCCTGAGCCCACAGAGTCAGCCGCTCTTCGCCTTCGAATGACAGGACCCGGAAGATGGCTTCAGCGGGCAACTGACTTGGATCTGACTGCCACAAGGATTCAAGAATTCCCCCACCATCTTTGATGAGGTCCTTCATCGGGACTTACGTGAGTACAGGCATCAGTGGCCTGAAATTTCCCTTCTGCAATACGTAGATGATTTACTACTCGGAGCACCCGATGAGGACATTTGCTTAAAGGCCACCAAGTCCCTGTTAACTTTCTTGGCAGAGATGGGACATCGAGTTTCCACTAAAAAGGCACAGGTCTACGTCCAGGAGGCAACTTACTTGGGTTTCCAACTCAAGGGGGGACAACGTTCCCTATCGAAATCAAGAAAAAAGACTATCCTTGGGATTCCCACCTCGCGTACGCTGTGGCAGGTCAGGGAGTTCCTGGGGTCCGCTGGGTTCTGTCAGCTCTGGATCCAAGGATTTGCAGAAATAGCACACCCCCTAGACGAGCTGACCCGAGAAAAGGAAAAGAATTTTATATGGACTAAAGAAACAGAGCAGGCTTTCCAGACTATAAAGAAGTCACTCCTGGAGGCACCGGTGTTGGCATTACCCAACCTGGAAAAGGCTTTCCAACTATACATCGATGAAAATAAAGGAATAGCCAAGGGAGTGCTTACCGAGACACTGGCCCATGGAAAAGGCCAGTGGCCTACCTATCTAAAAAGCTAGACCCAGTGGCCTCAGGATGGCCAAGGTGCATTAGAATCATTGCAGCTGCCTCTCAACTAACAAAAGACTCTGATAAACTAACTATGGGACAGCCCCTGATCATCATTACCCCCCATGCCATCAAGGGAGTCTTGCATAGCCTGCCTCATAAATGGATTTCCAATGCCCAACTAACCCACTACCAGTCTTCATTACTAGATCAGCCCCAAATTTGTTTGCTTGTAGCTCAGCCTTCAACCCAGCCATGCTACTGCCTGATCTGGATCTGGAGGCCAAACTGCATGACTGCACTGAGGTGCTCGACCAACAACATGGCCTTTGCTGAGATCTTACGGGCATTCCCTTGTGAGACCCTAATCTCACTCTGTTCACTGACGGGAGCAGTTTTATCAAGGATGGCACCAGGTATACAGGGGCGGCGGTGGTAGCCAAAGATCAGGTCCTCTGGTCACAAGCCCTACAATCTGGAACATCAGCACAATGGACAGAGCTCATAGCACTCACCGAGGCAGGGGCTGGCAAGGCAGTCAACATCTATACTGACAGCAGGTTGCTTTTGCTACGGCACATGTACACAGGGCCATCTATCAGGAACAGGGATTGCTCACAGCAGGAGGAAAAACTTAAAAATAAACAAGAAATATTAGATTTACTGGCAATTATTTGACTGCCCACAAAGCTGTTTATCATCCGTTGCCCCGGACATCAGTGGTCCGACACAGTGGAAGCCCGAGGCAATAATCTGGTGGACCGAGCAGCTAAGGAGGCTGCCCTCAGCCTCCCTGAGATCAATTCTATCCAGCTCACTGAGCCAACCCTTCCCAAAGAGCCTACCTACACCCCAGAGGATACCCTCCTGCACAAGAAGATTCCTGAAATAGAAGAAAGGATGGTGCTATACCTCGGGAGGACTCCCCATTCTCCCTCAAAAATTGGGAGAGGAGCTCGTCCGCCAGATCCACCAGACCACCCATTTGGGAGCAGCAAAAATCCAGGAACTTCTGTCTCCAAGGTACTACATACCCCAACTACCACGGCTGGCTGAACGAATACCGCACACCTGCCAAGCCTGCCAAGCCACTAATGCAGGCAGCTCTGGTAAGGCCCACCAAGGTAAGAGAGAAAGAGGCACTATGCCAGGAGTACATTGGGAACTGGACTTCACTGAAATTAAGCCTGGCAGATATGGATATAAGTACCTTTTAGTTTTCGTAGACACATTCTCTGGTTGGACTGAGGCATTTCCCACTAAGAGAGAGACAGCACAGGTAGTCTCAAAAAAACTCCTGGAAGAACTCATACCTAGGTTTGGGATTCTGTTGACGCTAGGATCAGATAATGGCCCTGCCTTTGTGGCCATAGTCTCTCAGGGAGTAGTGTCTGTTCTGGGGATTAATTGGAAATTATATTGTGCCTATCACTCCTAGGGTTCAGGACAGGTAGAGAGGATGAACTGGACCCTTAAGGAGACCTTAACCAAATTAACCCTAGAAACTGGCGGTGACTGGATGGCCCTGCTTCCCTTTGCCTTAATGTGTGTGCATAATTCTCCCTACCTCCAAGGCCTAATACCCTATGAAATTGTTTTTGGAAGGCCACCACCCCTCTGCCCTAAACCAAGGGATGACATGCTGAAATCTCCAATCATGACCTGCTTAAGTCCCTCCAGGCCCTGCAGAAAACTCAAGATTTACTTTTCCCCTTGTTGAGATGCCTCCACGATCTCCCTCCTGTACAGCCACATCAGTTCCAACTGGGGGATCTGGTTTGGGTCTGGAGACACCAGAAGAAGACTTTGGAGCCCTGTTGGAAAGGACCCCACACGGTCATCCTGACAACTCCAACTGCTGTCAAGGTCGACAGGATCCAGCCCTGGGTCCATCACTCCCACCTAAAAAAGGCAACGTTAAACCCTGACCTTCGTTAGAAGGTGCGACAACATCCCAAGGACCCACTCAAGCTGCACTTCATCCAATCCCTATCTTCAGCCTGATCATGTGGGTCCTGTGGGCTCTCCTGTTGCCAGCCATGACTACCCAATCCACCAACCCACACCAACAAGGGATCTACAAGTGGATCCTCACTGGCCCTGAGACGACTTCAAGAGACCTCAGACAACAAATTCAAGAACTAGCCCTGACTGGCCCTCCTGAGGTAACATCACCAGTTTTTCACCTTGATCTATGTGACCTTATAAGAAACCGGCATAAAGACACCGAGTGCCTTCCCTGAGAGTGCCATAAGGCACTGTGGGGCTGTAATACCGACTGCGGCAGTAAACAACTAGCCAAACAACAATTTTACACCTGTCCCGGGGCTAATGACTATGGGTTATGTGGAGGAACAAGTGACTATTTCTGTTATACATGGGGCTGTGAAACCAATGCATCCTGGATCAGAGAAAATAGGGACTTTATTAGGGTCAGTTGAACTAAAAATGAGGCCAGTCAGTATAGACAAAACCCCATCTCCATATCTCTAACTGAACGAGGAAAAAAGGCAAGAAGTTGGGAGGCAGGGAAAATCTGGGGACTCAGGCTCTATCTTTCGGGGTATGATTGGGGGCTCCTCTTCAAGATTCAAAGGCTACCACAGTCCTATAGCTCCCCACCAGTTGCCATTGGACCGGCAGCCCCCAACCCAGTTGGTCAAAGGGAGCCCATGACGAGACCCTTCCTGACAAAAAAAAAAAAAAAACTACACTCAAACCTTACCCTCTGACTAGATTCCTCCCACAGTACCTCCTCCACATAACACTAGTCCTGGCACGAGTACCTTATACTCACTACTTAATTTTACCTACAACTATCTCAATACAACTACTAACCTGACTAAGAAGGACTGTTGGCTATGCCTCGACCATAGGCCCCCTTTTTATACCAGATGGGCCACTGAAAGAAACCTATCCACAGAATCTCATCCAGGCCCCAGGTGTTCATGGGGAAGGTTTCCAGTAATAACACTTCAAGAAGTCATAGGATCTGGATTGTGTGTGCTGAATAGAGAGGGATCCTTGGACAGTTTCCCTTATTTACGACACGTCTGTACTAGAACGTACCGGGCCAATTTCTCTGCTGTATATTTAATATCGCCTAACGATACTTGGTTCACATGCACCACCGAACTAACTCCCTTTATACATCAGCAGGTCCTCACAAAAAAACAGTCTCTGTGTGCTGGTTACCTTGTTTCCACAAGTATATTGTCTCCCTATAAGCACTTTTCTGGAAGCCCTGCCAGAACCTGCTAATCCTTTTGGACGAGACAAAAGAGATTTTGTGGCCTCAGCTGTCCTCCTAACCACCCTAGTGGGGGCAGGGATAGCCACCGGGGTGGAGACAGGAACAGGAGCCTTAATAAAAGAAGATCAGAATTATCAGGCATTAAACAAAATTATAGACTCTGATCTAGCCGAATTGGAGAAGTCCATCCATCATCTAAAAAAATCCCTAGATTCTTTAGCTGAGATGGTACTCCAGAACAAGAGGGGCCTTCCTCCAACAGGGAAGATTATGTCAAGCTCTAGGAGAACAATGCTGTTTTTATGCAAATCACTCAGGTATAGTCAGAGACAGAATGACTACAGTCAGAAAGCAATTAGAAGACCGAGCAAGAATTAGAGAACAAAATCAGAACTGGCATGAGTCTCTGTTCTCTTGGTCCCCGTGGTTGACCACCCTCATTACTGCACTATCAGCACCATGTGTCCTCTTCCTCTTGGCGTTAACTGTAGGTCCCTACATTCTAAATAGACTACCTAAATTCATACAAGAGAGACTGACTACAGCTCAGCTCCTGGTTCTAAAATAGCTACTCCAATACCAGGCCTACCACTCCCTGAGCAGTCAGGACCTTGATCGGCCCGGCACCCACTCAGAGGCCAAGATTTGACTCTGGAATAAGAACTCAAGGGGGGAATGTTGAAATGAGACAAGTAACTTCATTTAGAGGAAGAGTGCAATTAAAATTCAGGCTCCAGGAAACAACTTAGCAGGAAATAATAAAAAGAAAAATACCATAGGGTAATTACACTGAAACAGGTAGGGCCTGGAGACAGCCTCACAAATAACCCCTGGAGCCAGCCTAGTAAAACATCCACTAACGGAAATTCCATGTGGTTAACACATTCACCCACAGCTAAATTGTGCAACTTACAGAAACTCTGTATGGCCTCAGCCAACCCCAGCCAATCAATGCAAAGGTCAGCTCCCCCCTCCCTACCTTGCAATTTCACGGCTTAAATACTGGGTGCTAAGGAAGCTTGTGGTTGCCCCCTGCTCTGTGTAGTTTGGGGTGCGTCCCTGGTGCACCAGTCTTTTTCTTATTGGGCACATTTTTAAATAAAACTTAACTTTCAAAAGTAACTGCGTCACATCTTGAAATCGGGACCCTAACACTACTTTATACATTCTATGTCTTATTTTTAATGGATGTTTGCAGCTGTTTCTCCTCATTTTGAATCGTGCTACATCAGCAAATGAAGATTCCGAAGGCCTGACTCCATCCATATCATTATGGTCAACTCTACTTTGAGGAGGCAACTCTTAACCAGTTGTCTTCCAAGTGCCTTCCAACCTTTGGAGCTCATGTTTTGACACTATATCTGACAGTATTCCACTGTTATTCGTCACGTTTTCCCTGGCTAGTTCTTTTCAGAAGTAAACTGCTGGGTCCTTCTTCCTAGTCTGTTAGTGTGGAAGCTCAGATGAAACCTGTCTACAGTGAGTGACTCTGCTGGTACCTAAATACCAGTGACACAGCTTCCAGCATCACAGCAACAAGCAAGCCTCCATTGACAGACAACAGGTAAAAGGAAAGACAAGCAAGTAATGAGGTGGGAACGTCATACCATCAAGAAAGTTGCACCGGGGGTACAGCAGGTCCTTCAGACCCGAGGTTCCTGTGTCAAGATGCTCCCTAAACAATGACTGATGCAACACAAGGATTTTCCTCCAGAGCTGACAGAGGGAGAGCCATTCCCCTGGACCAGACACCCTGAGTGTGGACCTGTAACCTACTGGACTGTGTAAGAATACACTTTCCTTTTTTAAAGGCATCCTCTCTGTGGTATTTTTGTTAGAGCAGCACTAGATGACTAAAACAGTTACCAACCCTGCAATGGGTCAACATTCCCCTCTTCTCCTTCTCAGTTCCCTATTTCCATTCATTCAGTTTCCCTGGCCCTTCCTGCCTTCTCATCCTTTCTTTTGCACTGGTTGCACATTAGTCTCCTATACATGATTGCATTATGAAGCAAGTTCCTCACAAGCGTTATTGATTGTACTACAGGTCTAATGTCTAATCTTTGTCTAAACCTTGAGAATGATCTCAGTACAGTGTTAAAGGGGTGTCCACAGGCCATAACTGTGGATTTCCCCAGTTTCTGTCTGATCAACAAGTCTTTTTGGTGTGTGTATCTGTGAATTTGGATTCTGTTGTACGTTTCTTCTCATTCTGCCTGGGATCCTCTGTTGTGATCCCTGCCAGAGCAGTCAGCAGTGGTACCTGGGTACCATCTAGTTGTTCTGGGTTCAGTCTGATAAAGGCTGTGGTGGTTGTATTTCATTAGTCCCTTCAACTAAACTTTTCCTTCCATCTTTGGTGTTTTTCATTCTCCTTTGCTCCAGCTGGGATGGTACCAGTATCTGTACCTTACACAGCAGCTCACAGGCTCTTAAGACCTAAGTCACTAGTCACCAGAGACAGATGTAGAACCTTTTCTTTATAAACTATGTTGTATCAGTTGAGCTATATGTCCCCCCAAGACTATGGTTCCCAGCTCCCAGCCCAATAACTTGGCCCCAGAGCAAGTTTAAATGTGTCTGTGAAGTTCTATAACTCTAGCTTAGTCGAGTCATACTAACTTCCCCAGTGTACACTGTCTCTTCACTTTATTGATAATGTCCTCTGCCAAAATTTAAAAAAATGTTTTATTGTGCTTCAAGTGAAAGTTTACAAGCCAGAGCCAAGTGCCGTCGAGTCGGAAAGTTTACAAGGCAAGTCAATTTGCCATATAACCACCCCCACCCCCACTGCTATGTAACTCTTAACTGCTCTCCCACAACCACACTGTAACAGTGGCAAAACTCTAGGTTTGTGCCACCTGCCATGAAGCCAATCTCCGAGGCAGGGGGTTGCGGTTGGGGTAAAGTAATCAAAGGTTTTATTTGCAGGCTGACATGCAAAGAGACAGGGGGGCTTCTCGTCTTTATAGCCTGTCTGCCTTTGTCAGGCAAGGTTAGGGTTTTTAAAAGGAGAGGCCACATGCTGGCATAGGGTTCAAAGGGGGCTTGAGAAGGGGACTGGGTTCCTTCAGTTCTTTGGTGTCTCTAGGTCATCCAGGCAATAAGGTTGTCACCTGCTTTGCGATTTCACAAGCCATTGCTGGCCATTAAGGAAAACAAAGTGGTGCTACATGCCACCTGGCCAGTAATCTGAAAGAAGGATGCTCTGAGACAAGTTATTTTCCTGTCCTCCCTTGCTTCCTGCTTAGTTCTTTTGTCATTGGTTAAAGCCCAATTATCAAGAAAAGAGGTGCTATTCACAGCCTACAATTTACTAAGTCTATGGTGCTGCCTGTGAGAGTCCTGCCCTAGCATCCCCCCCCTGGGACTTGTGGAATGTGGAAGTCATGATTTCCATGAAGGCTGGGGGTGGTAGATTTGAAACAATGCCTCTCAGGCCCTTGGTCTTAGGTTCCCCCTGGTGCTTTTCAGCCTATGGCTTCAACAGCACATTCCTCCTTTCCACCCTGTACTTCCCATATCAATTCAACCAACCCCTGTCTCCAATCACCCTCTCATCTTGCCTCTGGACAAGAGCTGTTCAGGCAGCCTCATGTATATATTTAAGCCAATAAGCACATTCTTCACCTGCATTACTCTAAGTCTTATACTCCAGTCTAATCTTTAACAGAAGAGTTGACTCTGGGACTGGTTTGAGCTCTACGTTAACAGGGTCTGGAGGCCCTCCACTCTGACAGACCATCAAGTCTGGTCTCTTAATGGAGTTCTGGTTCTGTATACCCATTTTTCTCCCACTACATCAGGGACTTTACCTTGTGTTCCCTGTCAGGGCGGTCAATAGTGGTAGCCGGGCACCATCTAGTTCTTCTGGTCTCATGCTGACGTAGTCTCTGTATCACAGGGCACCTTCAGTGTCCTGGGCTTGTATTTTCCCCATGATTTTATTCTGCTGTGCGCAAGGTGAAGTGGGACCAATTGTTGATACTCAGATGGTAGCTTGCTAGTTTTTAGGACCTCAGATGCCACTCTGTAAAGTGATACACAGAATATTTTCTTAAAAAAAACTTAGTTATGCCAGCCAGTAAGCCTAGATGTCCCCTGAAGTTACAGTTCCCAGACCCCTGTCCCTGCTACTGTGTCTCTAAAAATGTTGGGCTATATTTAGAAATTCTTTTAGCTTTTGGTGCAGTTCAGTTGTGCTAACCTCCCATCTACTGCATGCTGTCACTCCCTTTACCTAACACAATTCCTATATACTATCTAATCTATGAATATCTTTCTCCCTCCCTCCCCACCTGGTAACCATGAAAGATTATTTTCTTCTGTGTTTAAACCTTTTCTTAAGTCCTTAAAATGGTGGTCTCAGACAATATTTGCAACTGACTAATTTTATTCAGCACAATGTATTCCAGATGATTCCACGTTATGGGTAGTTTTCTAATATCATTGTTGCTCTTCCTCATTGCATAGTATTCCATTGTATGAATACACCATGGTTTGTTTATCCATCCATCTCTTGATGGGAACCTAAATTCATTCCATCTTTTTGCTATTGTAGACAGTGCTGCAATAAACATTGGTGTGCGTGTATCTGTTCATGTGACAGCCCGTATTTCTCTAGGATATATTCTAAGAAGTGGGATTGCTGGATCATATGGTATTTCTATTTCTACTTTTGTAAGAAAGTGACAAATAGATTTCCAAAGTGGTTGTCCCATTTTACATTCCCATCAACAGTATAGAAGAGTTTCAGTCCCTTCTCAACCTCTCCAACATTTATTATTTCGTATTTTTTGAATTAATGCCATCCCTGTTGGGGTAAAATGGTAACTCATTGCAGTTTTGCTTTGGATTGCTCTGATGGCTAACGATCATGAGCATTCCTGGATGTGTCCTGGATGTCTTCTTTGGTGGAGTACCTGTTCATATCCTTTGCCCATTGTTTAATTGGGTTATTTGTCCTTTTCTTGTTGAGGCTGTAGTGCCTTGTAGATTATGGAGATTGTATGCCAGTCAGATTCGTGGTAGTGAAAAATTCTTTCCCAGTCTATAGGTAGTTGTTTTACTCTTCTGGTGAAGTCTTTGGATGAACATAAGTGTTTGATTCCTGTTACCTATTTCCTCTCCTGGTGTTTATGCATCATATAGTCTGTTTATGCTGTGCGTTAGGGCTCTCCCATTGTTGTCCTAATTTTTTTTCCATGATCTTTATCGTGGGAGATTTTATATTTAGGTTTTGATCCATCTAGAGTTAGTTTTTGTGTACAGTGTAAGATATGGGTCTTGTTTCATTTCTTTGTAGATGGGTATTCAGGTATGCAAACACGATTTGTCAAAGAGACTGTTTTTTGCCGAGTTTGTGGATTTAGGGCCTTTGTCAAATATCAGCTGCTCACAGGTGGATGATGTCACATCTGGATTAGCAATTATGTTCCACTAGTTTACATATCTGTTTTTTGTTTTTTACCAGTACCAGGCTGTTTTGACTGCCATGGCAGTGTAATAGTTTCTAAAGTCAGGTAGTGTAAGGCCTTCCACTTTGATCTTCTTCAGTAATACTATACTTACCAGTGGCTTCTTTGTTTTCCACATGAAGTTGGTGACTTTTTTTCTCCATTTCATTAAAAAATGCCACTGGAATTACATAGGATCTATAGACCACTTCAGGTAGAATAGACATTTTCAGGATGTTAAGTCTTCTACCCATGAACATGGTAGGTTTCTCCACTTACGTAGGTCTCTTGCAGTGAAGTCTCATAATTTTCTTTGTACGGGTCTCCTATGTCTCTGGTTAGATTTATTCCTAGGTATTTTATCTTCTTCTGGGCTTCTGTAAATGGTATTGATTTGGTGATTTTTTTCCATGATGATTTCTTTGTTGATGCAAAGGGATCCAATTGATTTATGTATGCTTACCTTGTATTCTGATACTTTGCTGACCTCTTCTATTAGTTCCGTAGTTGTTTTGTGGCTTCTTTAAGGTTTTCTGTGCATCAGATCATATTATCTGCAGATATATTTTTCCTTCTTCCTTACCAATTTGGATGTCCTTCATTTCTCTATTCTCTTCTTCATTTCTTTATCTTGCCTGATTGCTCTGGCTAGGACCTCCAGTACAATGCTGAATAAAAGTGGTGACATGGGCATCCTTGTCTGGTTCCTGTTCTCAAGGAGAATGTTTTTATACTCTCTCTGTTGGCTGTTGGCTTTGCATAAACCAAAAAACCCAGTGCTGTGGAGTCATGCTGACTTACAGCAACTTTATAGGACACAGTAGAACTGCCCTATAGAGTTTCCAAGGAGTGCCTCATAGATTTGAGCTGCCAACTTTTCAGTTAGCAGCCATAGCACTTAACCACTACACCACCAGGGTTTCCTTAGATGCCCCTTATTATATTGAGGAATTTCCCTTCTGTTCCTATTTTGCTGAGAGTTTTTTTTTTTTTTTTTTATGACTGAGTGAAAATGTACATTCCCGTATAAATTTACATGCCCACCTATATGCAGCTTCCACTGCTCTCCCTGTCTGGTGACAGCACGCTATTCCTCTCCGCTCCATACATGTCTCATCCTCCCAACAGCCTCCTTTCCCCTCCTCTCCACCCACTCTCCTTCCTCCCACCAGAGGTCAGCAGGATGATATCCTATAGATGTATAGAACCATAAAGTGCATCCAATATATGGTCACTCTGTATTGCCAAGTCCAATCCATTCCTGTCCAAAGAGTGGACCTTCATTATGATTTATGGGTAAGGGCAGCATCAGGGCTGGGAGCCATGCTCTCAGGGAAACCCCGAAACCGCTGGACCATCCATTGAGGTCCTTTAGTGGAGATCTCAGGATGCACCCCTTTTTATTCTTGTGTTGCCAGTGAGACTCAACCTAGTGAGCTCCATCGCGGCTATCACTGGTGGTGGCCAGGCACCATCCGGTTCTTCCGGTCCCAAGTCGATGTAGGCACCCACTGATGTGGGTCTCTCTATCTTTGCTGAGAGTTTTTAACATGAATGGGTACTGGACTCTGTCAAGTGCCTTTTCTGCATCAACTGAAGAATCAAGTGGTTCTTGTCTTTTGTTTTATTTATATGGTTGATTACATTCGTTGTTTTTCTAATGTTGAACCATCCCTGTATCCCTGGTATGAATCCCATCTGGTCATGGTGAATTATTTTTTTGACATTTTGTTGAATTCTCTTGGCTAGGATTTTGTTGAGGATTTTTGCATCTAAGTTCATGCAGGATATTGGTCTGTAATTTTTCTTTGTCGCGCTGTCTTTAAGTGGTTTTGGTTTCAAGGTTATGCTGGCTTCATAGAATGAATATGGGAATATTCCATTCTTTTCTATGCTCAAGAATATTGTTAATAATAGTGGTGCTAACTCTTCTCTAAATGTTTGGTAGAATTCTGCAGTGAAGCCATCAGGGCTAGGGCTTTTTTAAGTAAGGAGTTTTTAAATTACTTTTTCAGTGTCTTCTTCTGTGATGAGTTTATTGTTTTACTTCTCCTTGTGATAATTTTGGTAGGTGATGTAAACCCAGAAATTGGTCCATTTCCTCTGGGTTTTCAAATTTTTCAGAGTACAATTCTCATAGTATTCTGTTATGACTCTTTCAATTTCAGTTGGGTCTGTTGTAATATTACCCATCTTATTTCTTACTTGAGTTATTTGTTCCCATTCCTGTTTTTCTTTTGTCAGTTTGACCAGTGGTTTATCAATATTGTTGATCATTTAAAAAAAAAATAACTTTCAGTCTTGTTAACTTTTCAATTGTTTTTCTATTGTCTAATTCACTTAGTTCTGCTCTAATGTGTATTATTTGCTTTCTTCTGGTGCCTAAGGGGTTGTTTTCCTACCCTCTTTCAACTTCTTCATGTTGTAGAGTTAATTCTTTGCTTTAGGCCCTTTTTCTTTCTTTCGTTCTTTTTTTTTTTGGATGTCTAGGTTTATTCAGATAAACTGACCTCTGAGCACTACTTTTGCTATATCCTATAGGTTCTGCTACGATACGTTTTCATTTTCATTAGAGTCTATGAATTTCTTTATTTTGTTCTTGATTTCTTCTGGAACCCAGTTATTTTTGAACAAAGTGTTCAGTTTCCATGTGTTTGATTCTTTCCCCTTTTTCTGATGTTGATTTCATGTTTTATGGTCTAAAAAGATGCTTTGTAATATTTCAGTACTTTGAATTTTGTTAAGGATTGCTTTGTGGCCTAATATGTGGTCAATGCTGGAGACTGTCCCATGTGTATTGGAAAATAAAATATATTTGACTCCCGTTGGGTGTAGTGTTCTGTATATAGCTATGAAGTCAAGTTGGTTGATTGTGGCATTTAGATCTTCCATGTTTTTACTGAGCTTTTTACTAGATGCTCTGTCTTTCACTGAGAGTGGTGTGTTGAAGTCTCCTTTTAAATTGCAGAGCTGTCTATTTCTCTTTTCAAGGTAATTAGTGTTTGTTTCATGTACTTTGGAGCCCTGTTGTTGCATGCTTAGATATTTAATACGGCTATGTCCTCCTGGAGTATTGATCATTTAATCATTATATAATGTCCTTCCTTATACAATGTAGTGGATTTTACTTTAAAGTCTATTTCATCAGAGATTAATATTGCCACTCCTGCTGTTTTTTGAATGTTGTTAGCTTGGTATACATTTTTCTCATCCTTTGAGTTTCAATTTGTTCCTGTCTTTGAGTCTCAGTTGCGTCTCCTGTAGGTAGCATATAGACGGGTTCTGTTCTTAAATCTGATCTGCCACTCTCTGCCTCAATAAAGGGAAGAATTCTAAATATTAATCTTTTGTGCTCTACCTCTGATAATTCCAGGAAGTTATCTTTCTGTGGAAAATTTGATTCTTTTTTGGAGCTTTCTGAAGAAATCATGGTCTGCTCCTTTAAGTGCTTTGATATGGACAGTTGTTTCTGAGCCATCAGTGAATTGTTTTTATTTATTTTATATTTGCCCACTGTGTTCTAGTTTCTTGTTTTGAAATACACAAATAGGCTGGTGATGTGTGATAGTTTGGTTACTGTTGGCGTTGAAGCTCTAATGTTCTTTCACTAGGGTTTTAGAACTTTTACTGGACATGGGAGCCCAAGAGTTCATTTACTTTTCTTATATGGATTCAGTTTAAATATGCAGGTAGTCAGTCATGAAGCACGTGGTGCACATTCTTGCCTACTGTTGTAGACAGGCAGCAGTGACTGGTATAGGCACAAGTGTCTGGTACCAGCTGCTGAGAAAGGCTGAGGGATAACAGCTGTCCCTGAATGTCTATGGCTCAGTTAATGGTGTCAGACTCCAGAGTGAGGAGCGGTGCAGAGATGGAAGGGGGAGAATGGCTCAGGGTGGGCTTGAGGAGTCCTACTTCCAGTTCAGTTAATGACGTCAGTTCAATGTCTAGCACCAGCCACAGTGCAAACAAGGGAGGGAAAGCACTGGGAGAAGGGAAATAGTAGTTGTCTTGAAGGAAAGATTTAGATCTGCATGCAATAGATTATATGCAAAGACTTAGCTTTTGATGATTTGGTGCTGTGTCTCACTGGTTCTGGAGGTGTGAATGGATTCTTCAGACAATTATTCCTACTGAGGAGGATGCCCACCAAACTCCATGGCTCAGCACACCATGCAGTGGCTGTTACCATTTCCTGAAATGTCAGGTCTGTGGTGTACTATCTGTCATTACTCTCCCCCATTGCTCTGTCCAATTTCTCAACTCTTCCTTTGACATTCAGGTCTCCTAGGATGTCATATGTACTGGATTCATTTGTCCTTTTGGGTCTCCATCGTTAGAGGGATCACAGAAATTGCCCATCTACTCCACCATCTTGGTCCTGCCTCAAATTGTTAAAATTTTAATGTAATCTCATTTATCACCTTTATCTTTCAGTATCACATCTAAGAATGTTCTGCCAGAAAATAGGCCTTGAAGATCACTCCTAAGAGCTTTACAGTTTTAGATCAATTCTAGATACTTGACCCATTTTGAAGTCTTGTATATGGTGTGAGGTATGAGTCCTGGTTCATTATTTTTCTATTCTCTAAATCGTTTAGTTCTGCTGTAATCTTTATGATTTGTTTTCTTTTGGTGCCTGAGGGGGTTCCTCTGTTGTTCTCTCTCTACTTGTTCAAGCTGCAGGATAGTTCTTTGGTTTGGTTTCTTTCTTCCTTCCAGATGTGTACATTTATGGAAATAAACTCACCTCTGAGCACTGCTTTGGCTATATCCCATAGGTTCTCATAGGAAATGTTTTCATTGTCGTTGGAATCCATCAATTTCTTTATGTCATCTTTGATTTCTTCTATAATCCATGTTTTTTTGAGCAAGGTGTTGTTCAGTTTACATGAGTTCTACTTTCTATCTATGTTTTCTCTGCTATTGATTTAGACTTTTATGGCCTTATGATCTGAGAAGATACTTTGCATTAATTCAATGGTATGGCTTTTGTTGAGAATTGCTTTATGTGCTAACACATGGTCTATTCTGGAGAATGTTCCATGTGCACTGGAGAAAAAAGGTGTAGTTGTCCGCTGATGGACAAAAAGTTCTGTATATGTCAATGAGGTCTAGTTGGTTAACTGTGGCAATAAGGTCTGCTGTGTCTTTATTGAGCTTTTTTCTAGATGACCTGTAAAATATCGAGAGTGGAGTGTTGAAGTCTTCCACTATTTTTTTGGAGTGATCTATCTCATTTTTTAGTGTAGACAGTGTTTCTTTGATGTATTTAGGTGCTCTAATACTAGATGCATAAATATTTAATATTGTTAAGTCCTGCTTGTATATTGAACGTTTCAGGAATAGTGTCCATCCTTGTCCATGATGGTGGATTTTACATTAAAATCTATTTTATCTGAGATTAGAATTGCCATGCCTGCTCTTCTTTGTGCATTGTTAGCTTGATATATATTCTTCCATCTTTTAATTTTCAGTTTGTTCCTATCTTTAAGTCTAAGGTGAGTTTCTTGTAAGCAACATATGGGTAGGTTGTGTTTTTTGATCCAAGATGTCATTCGATGTCTCTTTACTGAAGCGTTGAGTCCATTAACATTCAATGTAATTATTGATAGGTATGCGTTTAGTGCTGTCATTGTGATATGCTTATTTTTGTGCTGATGTTTTCTCTGTTGTTTTTATTAATATGTTCTGGGACTTTCTTCTTTGTGAGTTGGTTTTGTGGTTGGTGAGACTCCTGTATTACGTTTCTTGATTTGTTGCCTGTTTGTTGTGCTTTATGATCTCCCTATGATCCCCCTTAATAAACTATGTATAAACTCAGTTTTAATTACTACCAGTGTTACTAACTTCCTCTCCATCTGGAAGGACTATAATGACTGCAGTACATCCCTTTTTTCAATATGATGACATCACAGTTTTGATGATATGATCACTGGATCGTTTCTTTTATTATTATAGGTTTGATTGAGTTTGGAGCCTTCCCTAACTCAGCAGGTTTCCGGGTGATGTGTCCTGAACTTGCTTCTAAAATATAAAGTTAGTGGTTTTGTTCTTCTAAGCCAAGAGCTTCTTTCAGCATTTCTTGTAGCTTTGGTTTGGTTTTTAGAAAGACTGAGTTTCTGTTTATCTGTGAATGTCTTAATTTCATTTTCATATTTGAAAGATAGTTTTGCAGGATATATAATTCTTGGTTGGAAGTTCTTCTCCATCAAGGTTTTGAATGTGTCATGCCGCTGTCTCTGTGCCAGCATTGTTTCTGCTGAGAAAGCCGATGAAATTCTACAGGGTTTCACTCTGAATGTTATCTTTGCTTTGAGTTTTGCTGCCATTAAGAGTTTCTGCTTATGTTTCATTTTGTTAAGCTTGATTATAATACATCTTAGAGTCTTTCTTTTGAGATCTGTACTGAGTGGCATTCGATACGCATCTTGGATATCTATATTCACCTCTTTCGTAACTTCTGGGAAATTTTCTGTCAGCACTCAGCAACAATACTCTCTGTGTTCTCAGGTGTCTCGCCCTGTTTAGGAACTCCAATTAATCATAGATTGTTCCTCTTAATAGAATCCCACATGTTTCTTAATGCTTCTTCATTTTTCTTGTTTCTTTTTTCTGATTTCTCCTCATAGATGCTGGAGTCAGTAGCTCTGTCTTCCAAGTCAGAAAGTCTCTTCTCCATTTGTTCCATTCTCTTTTCTTGGCTTTGAATGAAAGTTTCATCTCTTTGATTTTTTCTTGATCTGTTGGATTGTAGGGTACTGGTGTTCCATCAGATCGAACAGCTTGCTTAATTCTTCATTTCGCTTTGCTACATTTTGTGTAAGGTCTAGGAGGGCTGTCTATATAATCCTTTTCCATTATCTCTCAGATAGTTTCATCTGTGAAGTTCTTTGACTGTTTCTTTTGTGGGCCTTCTGAAGCCATGGGTGATTTCTTAGTTACGCTTTTCTCCAGAGTTTGTTGCTTTTGGGGCATCATGTGAGTCAAGAAAGGCTGGGAGAGATGCTGTGAGGATGGACTGTGGTTGTTTCTTTAGGCCATGTTCGGTCTGTGAAAGCCAGCACTCAACCAAGAGTGGGGGACAGCAAAAGAGAGGTTTTCCTTTCAGTGATATGAAGTTCAAATTAGCAGCCCTATGCTATGTCCTAGGGCTCACTAGGTGTGCAGAAGGCTCTGTTTAATTATCATTTCAGGTCTTGGTTTCCAGAGGGAGTTAAGGAAATGTATGTTTAGTTTGCCATCTTGTTTCTGCCTCATCCCAAGCCTATATTCAATATATCCTCTCTCTACCCAAATCCAGTGCTGAAGCAAAAGCCATTTGGGGTGAAGCCCACCCAAAAAAGCATGACATGCTCCTATCAGAGGTGCAGTCACTCTGTCAGCCATTGAAGCATCTAACTCTCAGAAGACACACATTCGGTAGAAAAGTACCTCCTAGACAGGAAGAGTTGGTCTTGTGCTGGTTCTACACAGAAAACAAAGAGGCCAGGTGGAGGTCCATGTACTACCAAGCACAGGACACTCTCCCCCACATTTGAAGAGACATTAGGACAGTGCCTCAACATTGCCTTTCCCTGGGAGTGCAATTTGGGGATGGCATCAGTATTGGGGTCACTGCACCCTGGGACACACATTTACCTCTGTGGGGTCAAGATGGCTTTCCAGGGGAGGTAAGCAGAAGCAATGGCCTCCACCGTAATCACTAATTCAGCATGTAACATTTTTTAAACACTCTCACATTCCTTCTCATCTCATCTTCACAGCCAGATTTCAAAGCTGGTGTTAATACTCTCATTGTTCAACTGAGGACACTGGGGCTTAGAAAAGTGATGGGACTTGGCTGTGACCCCAAAGTTCTGTTTCTTTCTGCCCCGCTAGAGGGCCCTAAGAAGTGAGGCTTGAAGAAGGAAAGTTTTGGGACTGAAACCAGTCCCCTGAAGTCTTGCCTCAAGAAGGCCTATTTTTATTTGGACATAATTTAGACCCTATGTGGTTGAATTAAATGTTCTCAATGAATTCTCTGTGATTTTTTGTATTTGTTTATTAATTATTGCCCCAAGCAAAAACCAGACCAAAAGTACAAGAAATGTAAAAGAGCCCCAGACACCCTTAAAGCTTAGTAGTGAAGTCACTCCTGAGGTTCACTCTTCAGCCAAAGACAAGATATGCCCACATAACAAAATGAGACTAAACTGGCACACCAATCTAGGGGCACGGACAAGAAGCCAGGAAGGGACAGGAAAGCTCGTAACAGGATTCCCGAGGTTGAGAAGGGGAGAGTGATATCACACCATCGGGTTAGCTACAAGTGTCACAAAACAATGTGTGTTAACTGATTAATGAGAAGCTAGTTTGCTCTTTTAACTGTCACCTAAAACACAACAGCAAACAAGAAATCTTAGAGAGTTCTCTAGTTATAGAACCAACAACAAATTAGGACACAGAACAGATCAACCAGATACCAACTTAGATAAGGAATTCTCAAAGAAAAAAAAAAGCTAAAGGGATGAAAATAGGGAAGCAGAGATGTCAATACGTAAGCAATGATATCAAAACAAAAGAGGGAATTATTGTAAAGTGATAGAACATATGCAGAGGCAGTCAAAGTGATACCAAGAAGTAAGGCTAGTTTAAACTTAGGAAAATAAACTTTAAGGTAATCACAAAGGAAGCTAACAAACCTACACATCACAGTAAAGGAAAAGTATAAAGACACAGTAAACACAGAATCCATACTGAAAGAAATGAAAAAAAAATCCATAAACAAAAATAACTCAGCACAGAAAATCAAGCAGAACAATGAAGGTGTCAACAACACAAGAAAGGACAAGATGACAGCACTAAACACATACCTAGTGATAATTACACTGAATATGAATGGCTTCAATGCAACAAGATGACAGCAGTAAACGCATGCCAAGCCAAGCCAAGTGCCATCGAACCTAGTGATAATTACACGGAATATGAATGGCTTCAATGCACCAGTAAAGAGACAGAGTGGCAGAAGAATTTAAAAACCAACCAACCAACCATGATCTAGCTATGTGCTGTCTACAAGAGACACACCTTAGATACAAAGATATAAACTAAAACTCAAAAGGTTGAAAAAACATAAATTATATCAAGCAAACAACAATGTGGCAGTTCTACTCTGTCTATAGGGCCATGACGAGTTGGAATTGACTTGATGGCAGTGGGTTTGTATCATCATTGTAAAAAACTTGAGAAACATTAAAATTACTAACACAATTATAGGTAATTCAAAGAAGTTACGTAATTTTTCAATACATTTATTACATTGATTATTGAGTTGTGTTTACTGCATGACTTTTTTTAAAAAAATCAAACTACTAAATTTACCCAAATGAATTTACTGGTAAGTATCCCTGTGTGGCACAGTTAATTAGATGTGACAGCTGCTCAGGCTGGGAGGCAGTAGGAGCCTGTTGGGGCAGGAACAGTGAGATCACCACACTGATTTAAAAAAACCAGCACTTGTCTAAGCCACATAACACATAACAAGAGCCTCATCTACAGGTTACTTCTCTCAAACCAAATCCCTGCTGTAACATAACTCCCCCCCCCATACAAATATGCACATGATAGGCACACACCTGCACACACACTGGGAAAGCTCTAGTGAAGATGCATGGGCTGAAATGGGGTGGTGGAACAGACAGCTCAACTTTAGCACTCTTAAAGCAAAAGTGTCCTTGTCCAGCCTTAAATCGGAAAGCCATCAAAATTTGGAGTACTAATTCCGCCTAGTCATCTGTGGGTGGTGCAAATGGTTAACAAACTCAGCTGCTAACTGAAATGAAAATTTCACAGTTTGAGTCCACCCAGAGGTACCTCAGAAGAAAGGCCTGGCAATCTACTCTCGAAAAATCCACCATTCCAAACTCAGTGGATCACAGTTCAGTTCTGACACACATAGGTCACAGTGAGTTGGGGTCAACCTGGCAACTGTTTTTTTTCTTGGTTAATTCTCTCCACCATCATTATCAAAGAAGCTCTGATAGTGAAGTGGTCAAGCACTGGGCTACTATTTGAAAGGTCAATGATTTGAACCTGTCAGCCACTCTGCAGGAGAAAGATGTGGCAGTCTTCTTTCATAAAGATTTACAGTCTTATAAACCTCATGTGGCAGTTCTACTCTGTCCTGTAGGGTCGCTATGAGTTGGAATCCACTCAGGAGCAACAGATACAGGAATCCATATCAAATGATTAAGGAATAGTATTGGAAAAGCCAAGTGGGAAAAATATGGTATGTTCAGATACCATTTTATGAATATACTGAAATTAGACACTTAGGAACTAAAATGGAAGTAAGATGAATTAGAATTTTTAGTTTTGATCTTATTATTTTTAAATTGTACTTTAGATCAAGGTTTACAGAGCAAATTAGTTTCTCATTGAACAGTACATATACTGTTTTGTGACAATGGTTGCCAATCTCATGACATGTTGATATGGGGTTCCCCATTACCCGCTTTCCTGTCCCCATCTGCATTCTTGTCTTTGCCCATGGAGTGGTGTGCCCATTTACTTTCATTCTGTTTTACAGACTTGTCTAATTTTTGGAGTGCTGATGATGCAGTGGTTAAGAGTTCAGGCTGCTAACCAAAGGCTGACAGTTCGAATCCACCAGCAGCTCCTTGGAATCCCTGTGGGACAGTTCTACTCTACCGATAGGGTTGCTGTAGTTGGAATCGACTCAATGACAATGGGTTTATAGGTAATCTTTCACTCAGTGGTGAACCTTAGGAATGACTTCAGTACTGAGTTAAAAGGGTGTCTAGGGGGCATACTCTCAGGGTTTGTCCAGTCTCTGGCAGACCAGTAAGTCTGGTCTTTTGTGTGTGTGTGAGTTAGAATTTTATTCTACACTTTTCTCCAGCTCTGCCCAGGACCCTGTATTATGACCCTTGGCAGAGCAGTTGGTACTGGTACCCAGGCACCATCTAGTAGCTACACTGGACTCACTTTGGGGGAGGCTAACTTTTTCCCTTATGTCTTTGGTTTTCTTCCTTCTCCCTTGTTCCAAATAAGTAGAGTCCGAGGGAAGTATATTAAATGGCCACTCACAAGTTTTTAAGACCCTAGATGCTACTCACCAAAGTAGGATGTAGAACATTTGCTTTACAAACTCTGTTGTGCCAGTTGAGCTAGATATTCTGAGACCATGGTCCTTAGCACTCAGTCCAGTAAATTTGGTCCCTCCCAGATTTTCACTGTGTCTATGGAGCTTCCATAACCTTGTCTTGGACAAATTTTGCTGTCTTCTCCAGTATTGTGTACTGTCTTACTGTTTGTACCAAAGTTACCACTTGTCCAGTTAGTACTTTTCCCTTCTCATCCCTTCCTGCTCTTGTAACCATCCAATATTGTTTCTTTGTGTATGTGAACCTTTTCATGAATTTTTATAAGTGTTCTCGTACAATATTTGTCCTTTCTTATGTTGACTTCAGTCAGCAAAATATTCCCAAATTCATTCACATTATGAGATGCTTCACAGAATCATCATCATTCTTTATGGTTGTGCAATACTCCATTATGTGTGTGTGTGTGTGTGTGTGTGTGTGTGTGTGTGTACGCACCACAGTTTGTTTATATGTTGATCTCTTGATGGTCACCTAGGCTGTTTTCATCTTTTTGCTATTGTGAACAATGCTGCAATGAATATGGGTGTGCATATGTCTATTCGTATGACAGCTCTTATTTCTCTAGAATGTATTCCTAGAAGTGGGATTGCATAATCATATGGTATTTCTATTTCTAGCTTTCTAAGGAATCACCATATCATTTTCCAAAATGGCTGTCCCATTTTGCATTCCTACCAGTAGTGCCTAAGAATTCCAGTCTTGCTGCAGCCACTATAGCATTTGTTATTTTATGGATTTTTTTTTTTTATTATTACTAGTAATGTCAGAATGAGATGGTATCTCATTGTGGCTTTGCTTTGCATTTCTCTAATGGCTAGTTGTTTCTGAACATTTAAATTACATAAGTAACATATACTGACCATAGGAAATTCAAAGTATGTGAGAAAAACAAGTGTAGGAAGTCATTATTGGGTCCTGAATACAGGTCAGTCTTCTAGTCACTTCTAAAGCTATACAGCTTCTGCCTGGCTCTGCCTTTGATAATGCTCACCCTGGAACCCAGCTACCATGGTGTGAAGATGTGCAGGTTGAGCCAAGAGGGCACATGCATGTGTTCTTGCTGACAGCCACAGTGCAAATGTTCCCAGCCCCTGACCCAGAGCTGCCAAGTGAGGCAGAGTGAGCTGTTCCCACTGAGCCCCTCCAAACCGCAGATTTGCAAACAACATCAATGTGGTATCATTCTCAGCCACTAATAATTGGAACCCTGGAATAGGGTACATCTATGCTGGACCCTGAATGCTACTCACAGGAAGAGGGAGGGCCAGGGCTTTGGGGAGACAACACAAGGAACAAAGGCCTGGGGTATAGGGTATGGTCAAGGAACAGAAAAAAGCTCCTTGTGGTTGAAAGATAGAGCCAGGTAATGACTGTGAGCTTTGACTCAGGGCTTAAGATAGCTAAAAAGTTCCCCTGCTGTATCACTGTTGAAATTCAAGAGTGCATTTGGTCATGGAAACAGTATGATAAACACTAGTCCTCAGCCTGGCAAAATGGCTGCACTACTCAACTTCCTGCAGGGATCTTACTAAGATGTTCTATCTGAATAGACAGAATTTACTGAGATGTTCTATCTGAATATATGACAGCTGATTATAACTGTCTTATAGCCCAAATCATGTCCCCAAGAACAGGAAATGTTCCCATATTTCCTGGCCCTATCTATGAATGGGTCATTTACTGAAGCAAAGTTCCGAGTGGTAAATAATGTTCACAAGCCCAGATATCTTCAAACTGGAGAGATAGTAACAGCTGGTGGCAGCCAACAGTCAGTGTCTGCCTCTCTTGGCCTGGGATCTGGGCTCAGGGCCAGGGAGGGAGGTGGAACGGCAGGCCTCCGTGGACACTAGCACGCGGCTCTACCCTCTGTTTTTTCTGTCCATTTTCCCGTGTCTGTAACTGAAAGCAGCATCTGCCTTCCTAGGAGGATGGATGGCAGGACACCAAGGAATGCAAGGGGACTTGAGGACAACCTAACCTTTCACATACTGGGGAGCCAGCTCCAGGGAGCAAGTGAACGGCCTAAGAGGGTGCCAGGTAGAATGCAGGATGCCCAATTAAAATCAATTTCAGATAAGCAATGAATACTTCTTATGGATGCATTTCTACTTTTTAAATCTGGCACACTGATTCTGGCCTCTGGGTCTTTTACAAACGGAACATGGTTTGGCCCTGCTCCAATATTCCACAAGGTCCAGAGCTGAAGAAGCTGAGAAAGCATGCTTCTTAGGCTCCTGGTCTCTCAGCAGTGGACCTGCCTTTCTCAACTTTGTTTTTACAATGAAAATTGTAAAAATACAATGAGACTAGTATTTTTAAAGTTAAAAAAATTGTCATTATCCCCCCTTTCTAACTTTCTGAGTGAAGCTCTGCTTTTAAAATAGCTTCTATCTCCTGAGTTAAAAAAGGTGATTTAACTGGAGGAAGATCACGAAAGTTCTCAATCTCATTACCTACCTGACCAGGCTAACAGGAAAACACTGAGAAAGAGAGAGAGAGATCACTTTGACTTGGAAGGATTTAACATTTTGTACCCTGAAGATAGAAGTAATTGTGTTCAGAGAAATAGCTTTGCTAAAGACTCAGGTCGATGAGCCAGGCCCTTGGTGTTAGGCCATGCATTTGGTGTTGGGCCATGCACTTGGTGTTGGGTTCTGTTTCATCCTGGAAAACCCAGCTGAGCCTCAGGCACAGTTCAAGGGTGTGAAAGTACTGGAGGGACTCCAGAAGGCAGGCTGGCCATACTGATTTTGAATCAGAGGCAGATGCCCACTTAGAGCCACTCTGCACTCAGAGGGAGTAAGGGAATTGAACAATGACAGGTAAAACTGGATTAGCCATGTGGGATTGGTCCCCACTGAGAAAGCCCTTACAACTAAAGGAGTGTAGGGGTCTAGAGACCAAGGGGGAAGTGTGGGAGGTAACCAGAGGCAGAAGTACAAGGTGATACTGGGATACAGCTTTACAAGACAGCAGGTAATGAAAATCCAGACCACCATTAGCCCGGAGGACCCATACCAAACAGAAGAGTGGTTACCTCTTACGAGGTGAAAGGAGAATTCTGGCTTTGAAGAGGGACTTTAAAAGTTACACCATATGTTCCTGATCTGTTTGAATCATTTTCAGTCACAGGGTATTCTTAGATTGCTCATTTCAACAAAACGATAACAACAGCACCTCACTGTCTGAAAGACATCCAATGACAGTTGCTGAATGTCATAAATTGTATTGTCGTTGTTCTTAGGTGTCGTTGTTGTTGGTTCCGACTCATAGCAACCCCACAGACAACAGAAAGAAACACTGCCCGGTCTTGCATCATGTCCACCATTGTTTTTATGCTTAAGCCCATTGTTGCAGCCACAGTGTGGATCCATCTCATCGAGGGTCTTCCTCTTTTTTGCTGACCCTCCACTCTACCAAGCATAATGTCCTTCTCCAGGGACTGATCTTTCCTGACAAAATGTCCAAAGTATGTAAGACACAGTCTTGCCATCTTTGGTTCCAAGAAGCACTCTGGTTGTACTTCTTCCAGAGCAGATCTGTTGGTTCTTTTGGCACTCCATCGTACATTCAACATTCTTCTCCAACACCACAATTGAAAGGCATCAATTCTTCTTCTGTCTTCTTTGTTCACAGTCCAGCTTTTGCACACATATGATGTGAATGAAAATACCATGGCTTGACCCATTTTAGTCTTCAAGGTGACATCCTTACCTTTGAATACTTTGAAGAGGTCCTTTGCAGCAGATTTTCCCCGTGCAATGAGTCGTTTGATTTCTTGACTGTTGCTTCCAAGGGCATTGATTGTGGACTCAAGTAAAACAAAATTGTTGACAACCTCAATCCTTTCTCCATTTATGACAATGTTGCTTACTGGTCCAGTTGTGAGGATTTTTGTTTTCCTGATGTTGAGGTGTAATCCATACTGAACGCTGTGGTCCTTCAGCTTCATCAATAGAACAGATCTGTTGGTTCTTTTGGCACTCCATTGTATTCAGCATTCTTCTCCAACACCACAACTGAAAGGATCAACTCTTCTTCTGTCTTCTTTGTTCACAATCCAGCTTTTGCATACATATCATGCGCTTGAAAACACCACGGCTTGACCCATTTTAGTCTTCAAGGTGACATCCTTACTTTTGAATACTTCTTCATTTCCAGCAAGTAAGGTGGTGTCATCTGCATAACACAGGTTGTTAAGAGTCATCCTCCAATCCTGAAGTCTTGTTGTTCTTCGTATAATCCAGCTTCTCAGATTATCTGCTCGGCATACAGATTAAAAAGGTATGATGAAAGGATACAACCCTGTCGCACGCCTTTCCTGACTTTAAACCATGCAGTGTCCCCTTGTTCTGTTTACACAACTGTCTCTTGATCCATATACAGATTCCTTAAGAGCACAATTGGGTGTTCTGGTTCTCCCATTCTGCATGACGTTAGCCATAGTTCAGTATGATTCACACAGTCGAATGGATTACATTGTATGCCCCCAAAAATATGTATGTTGACTTGGTTAGACCATGATTTTCATGATTGTGTGATTGTCCACCATTTGATGACATTTTCCTGCATGTTGTAAATTTGATCACTATCATTAAATAAGAATGGTTAATGGCAGTTATATTAATGAGGTCTATGATTGGTTGGAAACCCTGGTGACATAGTGCTTATGTGCTACGTCTGCTAACCTAAAGGTTGGCAGTTCAAATTCTCTAGGTGCTCTTTGGAAACTCTATGGGGCAGTTCTTCTCTGTTTTATCGAGTTGCTGTGGGTTGGAATCAACTCAAGGGCACTGGGAAAAATGACTGGATACTGTCTTAAACCAATCCCTTTAGAGACATAAAAGACAAAGGTTAACAGAGAGACATGGGGACTTTATACCACCAAGAAAGGAAGGCTTGGATCAGAGTGTGATCTTTGAACTTAAGCTTCAGTGCTGAGAGCTGAGATGCCCTCAGATGAAGAAAACACCCATGCATCACAAGCACCTTCCTTCCCCTGGGGCTGACACATTGGATTTGTATTTGTAGCCTACTGGACTGGGAGAGAATAAACTTATCTTTGTTAGGGCTGTCCACTTGTGTTATAGCAGTACTAGATGACTAAGACACTGGGAATTGAGCAAAAGGTGAGGGCTGATAGATGACAAACTGAACTGTAGGGCTGCTGAGCACAGTGTAGGGTGCAAGAGCTGAATGTGTTCAAGGGAGGCCTCAAGGGTCTGTTTTTCCAGCTGTGACCTTTATACAAAGGGCTCTCTGCCCATACATGGTCAATTTAGATGCCTTAAAGATGCTCTGAGGCTATCTTCCATTGCCACTCCACCTTGATAGAACTCCTTGAATTCTGTCTTACTAAACATACATTTTATTTACTTCCTTTTAAAATAGAGCAACCTCTCAGCAAGGAGGGTGACTCACAGTTCTTAACCACAGCTACACATGAGAATTGACTGGGAACAATGGCAGGACCTCACCCCAAACTAATGAAATCAGCAGGTACAAAGCTCCTCAGCAGTCTCTACTGTGTAGTCAGAGCTGACAAACACTGGGTTAAATGGTGTACCAAGTATTGTTTATGATATCTTGGTATAAGCATAACAGGCTGTCATTAACAATATCCTAAAGATTTAGTTGATAGAAAAATTGTATTGATTGAGGGTTGGGTTATACGTGCTGTTAATAAACTGTATACCTATAAAAAGTTGTATGATAAATATATTTACAACAAAGACAAAAAAAGTGTAGCTACTGAGACTACTTATGTACAACCAAACACCTCATAGACTTTAGTTCCTTGGTTTGGAGGTTTAGGGTTATGGTTTTATGAGCCATTCCAGTGAATTTGCTTAATAACGTGTTTTGTGCTGCTGTTCTAAATTTAGTTCACTGCTTAGTGCCTGGGATCTTAAAAGCTTATAAGCAGCCATCCAAGGCACAACGATTGTTCTGTACTTGCCTGGAGCAGCAGAGGAAGAAAGACAGTCAGGAATAGGAGAAAATAGAACGTGAAGCTAATTGCCTCCACAAACAACTACCTCCTTTGCCATGAGACCAGAACTGGAGAGTGCCTGGCTACCAATGCTCAACATTTTGATGAAAGATTCTATAGAAGACTCCTGATCAAAATGGAGAAAACACAGAATAGAATTTAAAATTCACATGGAATCTAGGCCTTCTGGAGCCATGGAGGGTGGATAAACCCCTGAAACTAATTCTCCAAAATAATTGTTAAACCTTAAATCAAAAATATCCCCTGAAGTCTTTTTAAGATCAAATAACAGGAGGTGGAGTCAAAAAGGCAGACTAAGCACACGTCTCCCTATATCCCTCTGGAAACCAAGACCTGAATTGATAATAAAATGGAGCCTTCTGGTCACCTAGTGAGCCCCAGGACACGGCACAGGGCTGTTAGTTTGGCCTTCATACCAGTGAACGAAAAACCTCCTCTCTTTTGCTGACTCCTGCTCCTGGCTAGCCCTGGCTCTCATGGACAGAAGGTAACGCACCATTCTGACTTTCTTCCTCTGTCTTGGCTGGTGGGTAGGGCTGGGTCTTGCCTAGTGGCTAGTCTCAGACGCACTGCTGGTGGGATAGGCAGGCAAAATTGCCACATTTTGAGAGCTAGGCTTAGGACTCTGTACATCTAGTCACTTTGGGCCTGTTTTCTTATTTCAGCCACAGCATGGTTTGCATGGAACCAGCGGCACCTATGTGCAGGATGCCATGTTGGATATGGAGATTTTAGCAGGACCCAATTCTTAGTCTGGGAGCCAGCACCTGCAAACAGGACAGTGCTTTTCTGACAGAAAAGCAGTAGTTTACACAGTGTTGCCTAAGGCTGGGCACTGTCAGTAGAGGCCAACAGGGCAGTAGCATTGCTGTATTTTGAACTAGTTCATATCACCTAGGGTCAGATATAGAGGTGCTTCCTTTGCCAGTTGGGAAGAGGGACCTCTACATTTGAAAACCTGACTGACTTGGGAAGTGATCAGATACCTTTTGTTTTACATTTTAAGACAGCCTAGAGAAACATCTGTGGTCCATCCTCACAGTATCTCTCCCAGCCTTTACTGACTCACATGAAACCCAAAAAGCAACAGATACTTGAGAAAATGGCAAACAAGAAGTCACCCATGGCTTCAGATGGCTCCCAAACAAAACAACCAAGGAGTTTTCCAGATGAAGAAACTTTTCTGAAATCATCAGAAGGTGAATACAAAAGGATTATATGCAGAGCCCTTTTAGACCTTATACAAAATGCAGCACAACAAAATGAAAAATTAAGCAAGCTGTTCGATCTGATGGAACACCAGTACTCTGAATTCCAACAGATCAGGAACAAAATCAAAGACACAGAATCTTCCATTCAAAGCCAAGAAAACAGAATGGAAAAAACAGAAAAAAAAGACCAAATAACAGCAATCTTGCTCCTATATACACAAATTTACTAAAAAGACTTGCACAGCAATGCTGATGCAGCATTATTTACAATAGTCAAAAGGTAGAAACAACCTGAATGCCCATCAACTGATGATCGGACAAAAAAAGGTTGTACATACATACAATGGAATATTAATCATCCAGCAGGAAAAACGAAGTCTTGATACATGCAACAAAATAGATGAAGCTTGGATACATTTTGCTAAGTGAAATAAGTCAATCATAAAAAGACAAGTATTATATGATCTCAATTGTACAAAAAGATCAGAAAAGGGAACTGTATAGAGACCAAGGTTTATTAGTGGTTACCATGAGCAATAGAGAGTAAGGGAGAAAGTGGTGATTATTGCTGTCATGGATTGAACTGTGTCCCCCCACAAATGTGTATAGTCACAAATGTTTATCGCAGCGCAGTCCACAACAGCAAAAAGATGGAATCAATCCAGATGTCCAACAACAGAGGAATGGATATGTAAACTATGGTATATATATTCAATGGAACACCATGCAATGATAAACAATGTTGATTTTTAAAAAATTATTATTTATTTATTTTATTATTTATTTATCTGTTATGACTGAGTGAAAATGTACATTCCCATATAAATTTACATGCCCAACTAAATGCAGCTTCCACTGCTCTCCCTGCCCAGTGACAACACACTATTCCTCTCTGCTCCATGCATGTCTTATCCTCCCAATAGTCTCCTTTCCCCTCCTCTCCACACACTCTCCTTCCTCCAGCCAGAGGTCAGCAGGATGACATCCTATAGATGCATAGAACCATAAAGTGCATCCAATATATGGTCACTATGCATCGCCAAGTCCAATCTATTTGTGTCTGAAGAGTGGACCTTTGTCATGATTCATGGGCAAGGGCAGCATCAGGGCAAGGGGCCATGTTCCTAGGGTAACCCCGAAACTGCTGGACCATCAGTTGAGGTTTTTCAGTGGAGAACTCGGGGTGCACCCCTTTTTATTCTTGTGTTGCCAGTGAGACTCAAACTAGTGAGCTCCATCACGGCTATCACTGTTGGTGGCCAGGCACCATCTGGTTCTTCTGGTCCCAAGTTAATGTAGGCACCCACTCTTGTGGGTCTCTGTATCTTCTGGGTTGTCTTTTACCCCACGTGATTTTGGTCCTTGGTGAGCATCTGTTCCTGCTGAGTTAGGACCATCTGCTGTGCCCTCGAATGGCAGCTTGGCAGCTTTTAAGACCCCAGATGCCACTCATCAATGTGAGGTGCAGAGAGCCCTCTTAGCAAAACACTAGTTGTGTCAATTGGCCTCAATTTCGCCTAAGAGCGTGGTCCCCTGCCCCCTGCCTCAGCTACTCTGTCCTTGCAATATTGGGTTAAGATGGGAGAAGTATTCAAGTTATGCTGAAGTCCATTTAATATTGTTCTTGTTTCTAATGTGTGCTATCACCGATTTCACACAACCAGATTTCTAGCAACTGTCTAATCTAAACCCTCCCCTCCTCGCCCTCTCTCCCTCCACTCCCTTGTAGCTGTCAAAGAGTCTTTTCTTCTATACATAAGTCTGTTTTTGAGATCTTATCACAGGGGTCTCGTACAATATTTGTCCTTTTATTGCTGACCACTTTCACTCAACATAATGTCTTCTAGTTGAAACCAGGTTATGAGATGTTTCCTGGAATCATCATTATTCTTTATCATTGCATAGTGTTCCATTGAGTATATATACCATAGTTTAACCTATCCATTGCTCTGTTGTTGGGCATCTAGGTTGATTCCATCTTTTTGGTATCGTGGACTGTGCTGCAATAAACATTCTTGTGCATGTGTCCGTTGGTGTGAAAGGCCTTGGAATTACTAGGTCAAATGGTATGTCTGTATCCATTTTTTTAAGGAAGCGCCAGATTGCTTTCCAAAGAGGCTGGACCATTTTGCAACTCCACCAACAATGTAGAAGAGTTTCACTGTCTCCACAGCCTCTCCAGCATTTGTTGTTTTCTGTTTTTTGGATCATGGCCAACCTCGTTGGGGTGAGATGGTATCTCATTGTAGTCTTGATTTGAATTTCTTTAATAACTAAAGATCATGACCGCATGTGTTTTTTGGCTGCCTGGATCTCCTCTTTAGAGAAATGTCTGTCCATCTCCTTTGCGCATCACATAATTGGATGATTTATCTTCTTCTTATTGATATTTTGTAGTATCATATAGATTATAGAGATCAGGCGTCAGTCTGACACAGAGTTGCCAAATATTTTTTCCCATGCTGTAGGTGGCCTTTTAACTCTATAAATAAACTCTTTGGATGACCAAAAGTGTTTGATTCTTAATAGTTCCCGTTTATCTATTTTCTCTTCTGTTGATTGTGGTTTGTTTGACAAATTTTGAAGTCTGTCTACATTGTGTATTGAAACTTCCATTGTTGTTCCTACCTTTTCTTGGATGAGCTTTATCATTTTAGGTTTGGTATGTAGGTCTTTGATCCAGTTGGAGTTGGTTTTTGTACAAGGTGTAAGATATGGATCTTGTTTCAATTTATTGCAGATGAATATACAAACTTGCCAGCACCATTTGTTGAAGATACTGTTTTTATTCAAGTTTAATGTCTTAGGGCCTTTGTCAAATATCAACTGTTCATAGGCTGATGATGTCATCTCTGGGGTCTTGATTCTGTTCCATTGACCAATCTGTCTGTTCTTCTACCAGTACTAGGCTGTTTTGGCCACTGCGGCAGTGTAGTATGTTCTAAGGTCGGGTAATGAGAGGCCTCCCAGTGTGTTCTTCTTCTTTAGTAGTTCGTACTTGTCTGGGGCTTCTTCCCTTTCCAAACAAATTTGGTGATTTGTTTCTCCATCTCATTAAAAAATGATGCTGGAATCTGTATTGTGATTGCATTATATAAGTATATTGCTTTGGGTAAAATAGAGATTTTCACAATGTTAAGTCTTCCTATCCATGAGCAGGGTAGGTTTTCCATTTATCTAAGTTTCTCTTAGTTTCTTGTAGTAAGGGCTAAAGAACAGTGATGATTTTAGGAAACATCTCACAACCCGGTTTCAACTGGAGGACATTATGTTGAGTAAAAATAGTCAGTGACAAAAGAACAAATATTGTATGAGACCCCTATGATAAGAACTTAATAACAGACTCATGCATAGAAGAAAAGACTCTTTGAGGCAAGGATGGGGACGGAGGAGGATGGGGGGGAGGGTTTAGATTAGTTGATAGAAACTTGGTTGGGTGAAATCTGTGACAGCACACATTAGAAAGAAGATCAATATTGACTTGACTTCAACATGAGTTCTCCTCCCATCTTAATCCAATATTACACGGACAGAGTAATTGAGGCGGGAGGCCAGGTGCTATGCTCTCAGGGGACATCAAGGCCAACTGGCACAACTAGTGTTTTGCCAAGAGAGCCCTCTGCACCCCATATACTGGTCTGGGGTCTTAAAAGCTGCTAAGCTGCCATCTGAGGGTACAGCAAATGGTCTCAACTTAGCATGAACAGATGATCATGAAGGACCAAAACAACATGGGGGATGAGAACCCAGAAGACAGAGAGACCCATGTGAGTGGGTGGCTATATCGACTTGTGACTGGAAGAACCGGATGGTGCCTGGCCAACACCAGTGATAGCCTTGATGGAGCTCACAAAATTGAGTCTCACTGGCAACACAAGAATAAAAAGGGATGCACTCTGAGAGCTCCATTAAAAGACTGCAATTGATGGTCCAGGGGCCTTCGAGTTCCCCTGGGAGGATGGCCCCTAGCCCTGATGCTGCCCCTGTCCCTAAATCATAATGGAGGTCAACTCTCGGACAGGAATGGATTGGACTTGGTGACACAGAGTGACCACATCGTGTGTGTACTTTATGGTTCTATGCATCTATAGGATGTTGTCCTGCTGACCTTTTACTGGAAGAAGGGGCGTGGGTGGAGAGGAGGGGATAGGAGACTGTTGGGAGGATAAGACATGTATGGAGTAGAGAGGAAGAGTGTGCTGTCACTGGACAGGGAGAGCACTGGGAGCTGCATATAGCTGGGCATGCAATTTATATGGGAATATACATTGTCATTCAATCATTAAAAAAAAATGTGTGTAGCAATTTGCCTGAGCCATGATTCTTGGTACAGTGTGATGGACATTCCTGTATGTTGTGAACTCTGCCTCTATGATGTTAATATGATGTTAAATACCCTCTCAAGAACAGATTTGACACATCAAAATTAATTACTAAAGAATGGACTCTAAAACTTGCTCTTGAATGTTGAGTACCTAAAGCGAAACAAAAGAATGGTGATATAAAAGAGCTGAACAAAAGACTTCAAAGGGTGGCTTGAGAAGAGAAAGTGAAGTATTATAACTACATGTGTGAAGAGCTGGGGATAGAAAACCAAAAGAGAAGAACACACTCTGCATTGATCTAGCTGAAAGAACAAAAGAAAAAAATTCAAGCCTTGAGTTGCAATAGTGAAGGATTCTACAGGGAAAATATTAAGCAACTCAGGAAGCATCAAAAGACACAGAGTTATTATCCCAAGAAGAACTGGTTGACATTCACCCATTTCAAGAGGTAGCATGTGATCAGTAACTGATGGTACTGAAGAAAGAAGTTAAAGCTGCATTGTAGGCATCAGCGAAAGCAAGGCTCCAAGAATTGATGGAATATCAACTGAGATGCTTCAACAAGAAGGTGCAGTACTGTAAGAGCTCACTCACTTATGCCAAGAAATTTAGAGGTTAGCTACCTGGCCAACTGACTGGAAGAGATCCATATTTATGCCTATTTCCAAGAAAGGTGATCCAACCAAATGTGGAAATTATCAAACAGTATCATTAATATCACATACAAGTAAAATTTTGCTCAAGATTATTTAAAAGTGACTGCAACAACATACTGACAGGGAACTACAACAAATTCAAGTCAGATTCTGAAGAAGATACGGAACCAGTGATAATACTGCTGATGTCACACTGATCATGCTTAAAGCTGAGAATACCAGAAAGATATTTACTTGTGTTTCATTGACTATGCAAAGGCATTCAACTACATGGATCATAACAAATTATGGCTAACACTGAGGAGAACTGGAATTCCAGAACATTTAACCGTGCTCTTACGGAATCTGTACATGGATCAACAGGCAGTCATGTGAACAGAACAAGGGGACATTGGAGGGTTTAAAGTGAGGAAATGTATGTGTCAACGTTGAATCCTTTCACCATACCTTTTCAACGTGTAGGTTGAACAAACAATCCGAGAAGTTGGACTACATGAAAAAGAATGAGGTATCAGGATTGGAGTATGACTCATTAACAACCTGTTCTACACAGATGACATCACTTTAACTTGCTGAAAGTGAAGAGGATTTGAAATACTTATGAAGATCAAAGACTACAACCTTCAGTATGGATTGCACCTCAACATCAACAAAACAAAAATCTTCACAACTGGATCAGTAGGCAACATTCTGGTAAGTGGAGAAAGAACTGATGTAAAAGATATCATTTTACGTGGTTCACAATCAATGCCCATGGAAGCAGCAGTTAAGAAATCAAAAGATGCATTGCATAGGGAAAATCTGATGCAAAGGATCTTTTTAAAGTATTGAAAAGTAAAGATGTCACCTTGAAGACTAAGGTGTGCCTGACCCAAGCCACGGTATTTTCAACCACATCATATGTGTGAAAGCCAGACAATGAGCAAGGAAGACAGAAGAAGAACTGATGCCTTTGAATTGTGGTGTTTTAGAAGAATATTGAATGTATCAGGGACTGCCCAAAGAGCAGAAAGATCTATTCTGGAAGAAGTACAACCAGTGTGCTCTTTGGAGGCAAAGGTGGTTAGAGACTGTGTCTTACACACTTTGGACATGTTGTCAGGAGGGATCAGGCCCTGGAGAAGGACATCATACTTGGCAGAGTGGAGGGTCAGCAAAAAAGAGGAAGACAGAGATAGACTGGTACAGTGGCTGCAATGATGGGCTTAAGCATAAAAAGAATTGTGGACATGGTGCAAGGCCAGGCAGTGTTTCATTATGCTGTCCATATGGATGCTGAGCTGCAGCCAACTTGAGAGCACCTAACAACAGCAAGATGTTAATGAGAGAGGATGGGCATTGGTTGTGTTAGTTATGTAGGACTCAATCAACAACACTGTATTGTGCCTTGAAGTGGTCTCTCGGGATGTAAAGGGAACGGAAGCAAGCAGAGAGTTGCAGACCTCATACCATCAAGAAAGCAGTGATGGGAGCATATTGTGCCCTTTGGACCCGAGCTTCATGAACCAAGATACTTCCAGAACCCAAGAATGACTGATGCAACACATGGCCCTTCCTCCAGAGCTGACAGAGAGATACTGCATTCCCTTGGAGCCAGCACCCTGAATTCAGACTTCCAGCCTACTGGACTGTGTAAGGATAAACTTTTCCTTGTTAAAGCCATCCACTTGTGGTATTTCTGTTACAGCGGTACCAGTTGACTAAGGCAATTCTTACAGAATACTGAGTTTCAGTTTATGGTGATGGAAAAATTGCATTAATTAAGGGTAGGGTGTCACAGCCATTTTAAGTTCTGTTAATATGTTGAACACTTGTAAAAATTGAATTGGCAAGGAAATACATGGGGGGGGCAAGATGGCAGACTAGTCACCTGTCTCCTTGATTCTTCTGAGAACTAAGGCCTAAAAGAACAGCTGAATGGAGCATAGTAGATATTTTAGGACCCCCAAGATCAGGTGGAAAGTTGTGAGATTGGACTGGGCAACAGGAAAGGGAAAACTACTTTTTTCAGAGGTAAGACGGCAGTGCAAAGGGTCCTGCTTCTGTTGGCTCAACAGCAGACAGGCTTAGAGGTACCAGTGCCATCTTTGTTAACTGGGAAACTGGGACAGCGGCTGCTGCATCTGAGAGTCTGGCTGGGGTCAGATGCCACACTGGGCAGCAGCATTTGAGTAGACAGTGTCTCCCACAGCAGAGAGGCTGTACTTAAGACAGTTGCACCTAGAGAACTCAGCAGTGGTTGGTGGCCAAGTGCAAAACTGACCTTTGCCCTCTCTTCTTTGAGCTATGCCAGAGATTCTGCTGGCACAGCACAGGAGAGGCGGCGCAGGTAGGATGCCATCTTAGTCAGCTGAGAGGCTGACTCAGCTACATCTGAGGGCCCAGCTGGGACTGGCTGTCACGCTAAGCAGCAGCACCTGACTGGCAGTGCCTTTCTCAGCAGTAAAGCTGTTTTTAAGACAATTGAATCTAGAGAACATGGTGGTGTCTTGTGTCCAAGTATGGCAGTGCCCTCCCCCCCCCTTTTCTGAGCCACGCCATAGTATATGCTGACATGGCTCTGGAGAGACTCCACAAGTAGGTCACCATCTTTGTCAGATGAGAAGTGGAGTCTGCCAAGCCTGAGGGCCTGGCTGGGACCAGCTGCTGCTGGATAGCACCTCTCTGAGCAAAGAGAAGCTGTTCTCAAGACAGCTGCACCTAGAGAACACAGTAGCTGCAGGTGGCCGAGTGCAGCAGCACCTTTCCCTTCTCCCTTCTCTGAGCTACACTGTAGCATCTGCTGGCATGAGTCTGGAGAGTGTGCACAAGGAGGTCACCATCTTTGTCAGCCAGGAGGTGAGGGCTGCCACCCCTGAGGGCCCAGCGGGGGCTGGCTGCCAAGCTGAGTAACAGTGCCTGACTGGACAGTGTCACTCTCAGCAGAGAAGCTGCACCTACAGAATGCAGTGGTGGTTGGTGGCCATGTATTGGAGTGCCCTTCCCCTACTTCCCTCTCTGAGCTATGCCATAGCTTCTGCTTGTGTGACACTAGAGAAGCTGAACAGCTTTCTGACAGTTTGAAGACAACAATCAATATCTAACCAGACTGCCACAGTTACAGAAAACTCCCAAAATAAAGAATCAAAAAACTTCCCAGATGAAGGAGTCTTCTTGAAATTATTGGAGGTAGAATACAAAAAAAAATTATGTATATAGCCCTTCTAGATCTTAGGATGGATATTAGGCAAAGTGTGGCAGAATAAAATGTAAACTCAAACAAGCTATAGGAACTCCTAGAATAACAACAGAATCTGAAACTCAGCAGATCAATAATAAAATTACAGAGTTAGACAATTCAACGGAAAGCCAAAAGAGCAGGATTGAGGAAACGGAATGCTGAATTAGTGAGACTGAAATTAAGCAACTGACATCAGCATTTATGACGAGAAATCAGATAAAAGAATCAAGAGAAATGAAGAATCATTAAGAATCATGTGGGACTCTAGCAAGAGGAAGAATTTATGACTACACAGAGTTCCAGAACAGAGAGGGATAACAGAAAATACAGAAAGAATTGTTGAAAGTTGCTAACAGAAAACTTCCCTGACATCATGAAAGAAGACAGTCATTCACTGAACTCCACAAGAGGTAGACCTTAAAAGAAAGAAACTAAGGCATGTTATAATCAAGCTTAATAAAATGAAATGAAAGGAGAGGCTCTTAAAGGCAGCTGGGCATATACCAAAACTAACATACAAAGGGAAGTGTCTTAGATTGACCTCCAGATTTTCAGCTGAAAACATGCTGGCAAGAAGGCAATGGGATGACACACACAAAGCCTCGAAGGAAAAGAACCTCCAACCAAGAATTTTATATCCTGCAAAATTATTTCTCAAATATGACAGTGAAATTAGAACATTATCAGATAAACAGAAGCTTTACAGACTTTGCAAAAACCAAACCAAAATTGCAAGAAATACCAAAGGAAGTTCTTCAATTAGAAAATCAATTAACACGAGATGCAAACTCAAGGATTAAATGCAGGACACAGCATCCAGAGTTCTACTTAGCTAGGGAAGTCATAGAGCTCAACCAAAGACAAAATACTGAAATTAGGGAAACAGATCTCAACATATAAACTATGACAACATTTCATTATAAAGAGAGATATATTATAGTATTCATAGACCTTTCAGATGGAGAGCAAATTAAGGAGATATAAAGAAGTTAAAAACCAGTTTAAACTTAGAACATTAGGAGGGAAAAAGGGGTAGATGCTAAGCAAACTAACAATGTTACATATCGAAACAAGAAACACAATAAAAGAAGTCTCAACAGATACAAAACCAGCGCTGAAAATGATGAAAATAAAACTCATAAAGTGACCCAGAAAATAATATTAAGTGAAACAAAGAAAATGTCAAGAATACAAAAATAAAGCACCAAATGACAGCATTAAACACATATCTATCAATAATTACATTGAACGTAAATGGATTGAAAGCTCCAATAAAGAAAGAGAGTGTAACAGGTATGATCAAAAACCACAGTCCATCTATATGCTGCTTACAAGAAACACATCTTGGATTCAAGGATATGAACAAACTGATAATCGAAGAGTGGAAAAATAAATATCAAGCTAACAACATGCGAAAAAGAACAGAAGCGGCAATATTAATCCCAGATGACGAAGATTTTAAAGTAAAACCCATCATCACGGAAAAGGATGATCACTATTTATTGCTTAAATATCCAGTACACAAGGAGGGTATAACAATATTAAATATGCACTCAATATCAGAGCATCTAAATATATAGAACAAACTGTGACAACATTGAAAAACGAGATAGATCACTCCACAATAATAGTAGGAGACTTCAACACTCCACTTTCAGTAATGGACAGATCATCCAGAAAAAACCTCTGTAAAGATATAGAAGATCTTATTACAACAATCAACCAACTCAACCTCATACACATATACAGAACTTTTTACCCAGCAACAGATTAGTACACCTTCTTTTCTAACACATAAGGAACATTCTCCAAAATAGGCCATGTATTAGGCCATAACGCAAGTCTCAACAAAATCTAAACCAGTGAATTATTGCAAAGCATCTTCTCAGAGTATAAAGCCATAAAAGTTGAAATCAACAGCAGAAAAAACACAGGCAGAAATTCAAATTCATGGAAACTGAATAACACCTTGCTCAGAAAGTCATGGGTTATAGAAGAAATCAAGGAGGCAATAAACAATTTCATGGAATCCCATGAGAATGAAAACACATCCTATCAGAACCTATGAGATACAGCCAAAGTAGTGCTCAGAGGTCAGTTTGTCTCTACAAATGCACACATTTGGAATGAAGAAAGTGCCCAGACCAAAGAATTAACCCTACAACTTGAATAAGTAGAAAGAGAACAACAGAAGAAACCCTCAAGCACCAGAAGAAAAAAGATAATAAAAATTAGAGCGGAATAAATGAATTAGAGAATAAAAAAACAATTGAAAGAATTAACAAAGCGAAAAGCACTTTTTTGCTTTTAAAGATCAGCAATATTGATGAATCACTGGCTAAACTCACAAAAGAAAAATAGGAGAGGAAACAAATAACCCAAATAAGAAATGAGATGGGAGATGTCACAACAAACACAGAACCAACTGCAATTAAAAGTATCATAACAGACTGCTATGAAAAACTGTACTCTAACAGATTTGAAAACCTAGAGGAAAGGAACAAATTTCTAGATTCACATCACCTATCAAAATTATCACAAAGAGAAGTACAACAGTTTAAGAAACCCATCACAAAAGAAGAGACTGAAAAGTAATTGTAGAACTATCCACCAAAAAACTCCTGGCCCAGACAGCTTCACTGGAGAATTCTATGAAACTTTTAGAAAGGAGTTAATTCCAATACTACTGAAGCTATTTCACAATATAGAAAAGGATGGAACATTCCCAAATTCATCCTATGAAGCCAGTATAACACTGAAGCTGGGTAAAGATCCCACACAAAAAGAAAATTACACACCAATATCACTCATAAGCCTAGATGCAAAAATGTTCAACAAAATCCTAGCCAATAGAATCCAACAACATATCAAAAAATACTTCCTCATGACCAAGTAGGATACATATCAGGGATGCAGGGCTGGTTCAACATCAGAAAAACAACTAATGTGGTCATTCACATAAATAACACAAAGGGTAAGAATCACTTAACTTCATCAATTGATTCAGAAAAGGCCTTAGACAAAGTCCAATACCCAGTCATGTTAAAAACATTCAGCAAAATAAGAACAGGTATTTTAGCCAGCTAAGTGCTGCTCTAACAGAATTACCACAAAGTGGACAGTTTCATGAAGAGAAACTTTATTGTCACAGTCTGGAAGGCTACATGTCTGAATTCAGGATATCCACTTCAGGGAAGAGCTTTTCCTCTGTTGGCTCTGGAAGAAAGTTCTTGTATTGCCTCAGTCTCTGGTCAGGGAGCATCTTGGCATAGGAACCTTACTTAGGTCTGAAAGACACGCTGTACTCCCAGTGCTGCTTTCTTGATAGTGTGAAGTTCCCCACTCTCTGATTGCTTGCCTTTCCTTTTAATTCTTGTAGGATAAGAGGATAAAAGGTGGTGTAAGCCACACTCCAGGAAAACCCCCTTTACAGTGGAGCAGGGGGTGATCTTATGAAGGGATTTACAGTTCGATCCTAATCCTCTAACATACAGCATAGGAAAACCACAAAATAGAGGACAGTCATAGAATACAGGAAATCCTGGCCCAGCCAAATTACTACACATATTTTTGGAGGACACAATTCAGTACATGACAGAAAGGAAATTCCTCAATGCAATAAGGGGTATCTATGCAAAACCAATGCTAACATCATCCTGAATGGAGAGAGACCAAAAGAACTCCCCCTGAGAATGGGAACTAGAGAAGGATGCCTAGTGTGACCACTTCTATTCAACATTGTGCTAGAGGTTCTGGGCAGAGCAATCAGACAAGACAAAGAAATAAAGGGCATCCTCATAGGTAAAGAAGAAGTAGAAATATCCCTACTTGCAGATGATACAATCATATACACAGAAAACCCTAAAGAATCTATAAATAAGCTATTGAAATTAATAGAAAAGTTCAGCAAAGCATCATGATATAAGAGAAATATAAATAAATCAGTAGAATTCCTTTACTTCAACAAAGAGATCATCGAAGAGGAAATCACCAAATCAATACCATTTACTATAGTTCCAAGAAGATAAAATACCTAGGAATAAATCTAACCAGAGATGTAAGAGACCTGTACAGAGAAAATTACAAGACGCTACTGCAAGAAACTAAAAGAGACTTACATAAGTGGATAAACCTACCTTGCTCATAGATAGGAAGAGTTAATCTCGTGAAAATGTCTGTTTTACCCAAAGTGATCTACATGTACAACACAATCCCAATACAAATTCCAACGTCATTTTATAATGAGATAGAGAAACAAACCACCAAATTTGTTTGGAGAAGGAATAAACCCGATGAGTAAAACACCATGAAGAAGGGGAACACAGTGGGAGGCCTCACCCTACTCGACCTTAGAGCTTATTACACTGCCACAGTAGTCAAAACAGCCTGGTACTACTACAAAAACAGATATACAGACTCGTAGAACAGAATAGAGAACCAAGAAGTATCACCATCCTCCTATGAACAGTTGATACTCCACAAAGGCCTAAAGGTTGTAAACTGGGGTAAAAACAGCCTTTTTAACAAATGGTGTTGGCAAAATTGGATATCCACCTGCAAAAACCTGAAAAAAGACCCATATCTCACACCTTACACAAAAACTCAAAATGGATCAAAGATCGATATATCAAACCTAAAATGATAAAAATCATGCAAGAAGAAATGGAGACAACAAAGTAAGTTCTAATACATGGCTTACACAGACTACAAAACCTGACCAACAACACACAAACAACGGAAGAGAAAATAGATAAATGTGACCTACTAAAAATCAAACATTTACGCTCACCCAAAGACTTTATCAAGAGAGTTGAAAGACTTTATCAAGAAAGTTGAAAGAACGGGAAAAAAGCATTTGGCAACTATGTCTTGGATCAATGTCTAATTTCCATAATCTACAAGGTACTGCAAAGTATCAACAGCAAGTATCAACAAGAAAAAGACAAATAACACCGTTAAAGAATAGGCAAAGGACATGGACAGACACTTCACAACAGAAGACACTCAGGCAGCCAAAAGACATATAAGGAAATGCTCATGATCATTAGCCATGAGAGAAATCCAAATCAAAACTACAATGAGATACCATCACACCCCAATGAGGTTGGCAATAATCCATAAAACACAAAATAACAAATGCTGGGCAGGCTGTGGAGAGACTGGAACTCTCCTATACTGTTGGTGGGAATGCAAAATGGTACAACTTCTTTAGAAAGCAATTTGGTACTTTCTTCAAAAGCTAGAAATAGAAATCCCGCATGATCCAGCAGTCACACTGCTCAGAACATATCCTACAGAAATAAGAGCTGTCACATGAACAGATACACGCACAGGAATGTTTATTGCAGCACAGTCCACAATAGCAAAAAAGATGGAACCAACCTATGTGCCCATCAACACATGAGTGGATAAGCAAACTATGGTATATATACACAATGGAACACTATGCAATGATGAAGAACAATGATGATTTTAGGAAGCATATGATAACCTGATATCAATTACAAGACATTATGCAGAGTGAAATCAGTCAGCTGAAAAGGACAAATAGTGTATGAGACCACTATTATAAGGACTTAAAAGAGGACTAATGCACAGAAGAAAGGACTCTTTGATGGCTACAAGGGCGGGGAGGGAGGAAGAGTGTTGGTCACAGACTGACTAGTTGATAGGAATTCAGTTAGGTGAAGGGTATGACAGTGCTCAGTAGAATGTTGGTCAGCGCAACTGCACTATACCACAAACTAAAAGGTTTTCTAAATACAACCCAACATCTCAAAGGATAGAGTAGCAGGGACAGGAGCCTGGGGACCATATTTTCAGGGGACATTGAGGTCATTTGTCATAGCTAATCTTTTGCTAATGTCAACCCAATATTGCAAGGATAGAATGGCAGGGGTGGGGTTCTGGGGACTATACTCTTGGGGGACATTGATACCAACTGGCATAACTAGTCTATTGCTAAGAGTCTTCTGCATCCTGTATTGGTGAGTTGCATCTGGGGTCTTAAAAGCCAGCAAGCTGCCATCTGAGGAACAACAAGTGGTCCCATTCCAGCTGGAAAAGACAATGACTGAGAACATCAGAGATGGAGAGAAAAGAGCCCAGGACAGAAGGACCCATATGATTGGGATCAGACCAGAAGAACGAGATGGTGCCTAGCCATCACCAAAGAGACACAATGTAGACTCCCTGATGTAGCACGAAAAAAAGGGGTGTGCATATCAAGAACTCTACTGAAAGACCAGAAATGATGGTCTGGCAACCTGCAGGGTCCTCTGGGAACATGGCCTTGCTGCTGGCCCAAACCTAAAACCAGTACAGAGGTCAACACTTCAGATGAAGAATGGACTGCACGCAGGGTGTGTCTCCTTCGCGGTTTCATGTATTTATATATTTCATATATTTATAGGTGGCCATCCTACTGGTTTCTTTCTACAGGGGAGAGGAGATGGTAAAGAGGGGACAGGTGTTTGTTAAGAGAATAATAGAAGAGTGAAAAGGAGGAGTGTGCAGGGTGAGGAAAGCAGACAGAGTTGCAGAGAGGTGGACATGCAAAACTGACTTGGACTGGTATACTCTCACTGAGTCATAATAAAAAAAATTGAATTGACAAAAGTGTGACAGATGTATTTATAACAATGACCAAAAAAAGAATTGTTGAGGCTGTTTGTGTACAAATACATCATGGGATTTAGTTCCTTGATTTGGAGGGTTAGGGTCACAGTTTCATGGAAGCTTCCGGTTAATTGGCCTACCATTGCATCGGTGTTTTAGAGCTACATCCTAGTTCACCGAGCAGTGCCGGGGGTCTTAAAAGCTAGCAAGCACTCATGCAAGGCACAACAACTGAACTGTATTTGCCTGAAGCAACAGAAAAAGGAGGCTAGAAGAGGAGTCTATGGAAAGTTGAAAACGACACACTTCTTTGCATCTTAATTCTGTTAGGTACTAGCTGACTGATCATTGCCTCCTCCTAAGGAGCTTACAAGCCTGGAGGAAAATAAGACCGTAGAAATCACTACACCTCAAGGCAGAACTTAGTAAGTGCTCAGGAATATCCATTTGGCTTTGTGTTTCAGGGTAGGGAGAACACACATCTGATTGGAGGCATTTGGAAAATTTTTGCAAGGATTCCAAGTGGGTTAAAGTCTAGTTACAAGAAACAGAATGCTAGATACTCCCTGCCCTCCCCCCACCCAAGCAAACCAAAAAACCAAACTCAGAGCCTTCAAGCTGGGTCTGACTCATAGCTCAGGGTAGAACTGCCCCACAGAGCTTCCAAGGAGTGGCTGGTGGATTTGAACTGCCAACCTTTCGGTTAGCACTTAACCCACTATGCCACCAGGGTTTCCCAATGCTAAACTACCTAGTGAAAATGGAAAGGATACACTGAAACCGTACATTGTATCCTAATCCTTTTCTAAAGCTATTTCAAAAAATATTTAGACAAGTTGAAGATTTTTTGTTTTTATTTTGGCATAACTTCTAACTTATGGAAAAGTTGGTAGAATAGTATATTCTTTATGCCCACTTCTCTAACAGTTAATATTTCCCTACATTAACTCTATCATTCTTTGTGCAGTTGCAGTTTTTTGAATGATTTGAGTGTAAATTAAAGCCATAATATATATTTCACTTCCTAAATAATTTCATTTGTACTTCCTAAAGACAAGGATACTCTCTTACATAACCACTATACATTATCAAAATCAGAAAATTAACAGTATTATGAATCTATAGACCTTATTCACATTTCATTAATGTCTGTTCTGGAAAGAAAAACCCAGTTTACACACTACAGTTATGTCTCTTTATCCTCCCTTAACCTGGGATCATTTCTCACTCTGTCTCTATCTTTTATGACTTTGACATATTTGTAGTTACTATAGTTTGTTATTTTGTAGAATGCCCCTGAGTGTGGCTTTTTTTAGTGTTTACTGGAGACAGAGATTTAGGGTTTATATTCTGGTCAGAATACAACAAAGGTGAAGTTGTATCCTTTTTAGGCAACACAGTATCAATTTATCCCATTACCAGTGACTTTAACTTTGATTACTTGGTTAAGGTGATATTTTCCAGGCTTTTTCACTCCTATTTGTAATTAATAAGTATCTACAGCAAGTCAGCAGTTTGAATCCACCAGCTGCTCCTTAGAAACCCTATAGGGTAGTTCTACTCTGTCCTGTAGGGCAGCTATCAGTTAGAATGGACTGAATTGTAACAGGTTTGGTTTCCAGTTTGGTTATGTGGGACAATTTGAGACTTTGTAAATATTCAGTTTACTTACCAAATTTTCACCCACTAATTTTAAATCCACTGATGATTCTTGCCTGTATCAATTATTTTGCCATTCTTCTATATTTATCACTTGGCTTTCTGCGGCCTGTAAAAAAGAACTTGTCTCTCATCTATCTATTTTTATATTTATGTGTACACAGATTCTTATTTTATTCAGTGGGTTATAAACTGTTACTATCAGTATTTATTTGATGCTTAAATTATCCTAGATTTGCCAATGGTAAAGGAGCCCTGATGATGCAGTGCTTAAGCATTCAACTGTTAAGCAAAAGGTTGATGGTTCAAACCCACCAGCTACTCTGTTGGAAAAAAATGTGGCAGTCTGCTTCCATAAAGATTATAGTCTTAGAATGCCTATGGGACAGTTCTCCTTTGTGCTGTAGGGTCACTATGAGTTGGAATTGACTAGATGGCAAGGGATCTGACCAATGGAAGCCTCTTTAAAGTAGCTTCTATGTTCTCTTGGTGAGTTACCATCATTTTATGAAAACTTATTTTCTGGCACAAGACATTTCACCATCATCTTGTGTCTTTGTTCCCGTAGTCTTGAAATTAGTCATTTCTCCATGGAACTCCGGTTCCTTTTAATGGAGAATGAATGATATTTAGAAACTTAGGTGCCAAGTGTGCTCATTTCTACTGGACTATCACTGCTTCCAGGTCCTCTCAGCAAATCAAGCTAGGAAACATACGTATAAGAGTACATAGAGCCGTATCTGTGTGTATAGTTTTGTATCTATTTGTGTGTATGTGCGATCAAACCATGAGTTCATACTGATCTCCCCAATTCTAATCCAACCCTATAGGATTAGCTCTAATCCTCACCCTTTCTACATTTGTAAATTCTTGCAGTTATAAATTTGTTTAAAGGCTGTGGATATAGTTCAAACTGTCATCATTAATAATGGCATCTAAAAACCACAGCTCCTCAAGCACATCACCTTACCTTGTGCTCAAAGTGCCAACTTGGGCCGTGTCCAGCCTGTGAGAGACTCTCGCCCTAATTGGGCAGGAGAGCAGAAGAAGTAGACAGTCAGGGGCTGATTTAGAGCCAGACGGCCCTTCTGCAAGGTGCAGGGGAGGCAGAAGCAGAATCTGCAGGAAATGGGGGTAGGGTGGAGGCTTAAGACACTGTGGTTTTTTTGGAAGGGGTGAGAAGCCAGAGGAAGCAGATGGTTCCATAGAGACCACAAATGATCTAAATGGTACTTGGAAGGGCAAACCTGTTCCCAACAGCAATTGAGATGACAGCCCCTTGAGTAGAGGGTTTTGTTGGCATGACAACTGGTTCTGGCCACGGCTGCTATGAGCAGCTGGGACAGGGAGAGGCACCTCACATTCAGCTGTTGGCTGATGGGAGTGATCCCCAAGAGAGGGGATACATATGCCCCCTGTTTATTTAGGACTAAGGTGAGTTCTAACACCAGTGACCACAGTGACCTCCTCAAACCTGTTTATTCTTGTTTATTTCATTTATTCCTACTTTTCTATTCTTATGGGTCCTGTTCCTTTTAAGAGGATTCTATTTAGGAGTTTCAATGCTCTGACTCTCACATAAACTTTCTAAAGCATTATGAATGTAAAGCTAGGTTTTAATTCTATCCTTTAACTCAGCCTTGGCTGAAACAGGAGGGTACTTTATGGAATATGGAGCCAGTGGAGAGATTCATGGAGAAAGTTCAGCCACATTTATGAAAATACCACCAGAAGCACATTTTGGAGCTCTTATGTGTCACACAGAGCCCTGGTGGCACAGTAGTTATGAGCTCAGGTGCTTACCAAAGCTTGGCAGCTGGAATCCACCAGCTGCTCTTGGAAACCCTATGGGGAAGTTCTACTTTGCCCTATAGGTATACAGGGTTGCTATGAGTTGAAGTACATGTGATGGCAAAGGTTTTTTTATCTGCTCTTGGAAACCCTATGGGAGAGTTCTACTCTGGCCTATAGGGTGTATAGGGTCGCTATGAGTTGGAATACACTCGATGGCTATGAGTTTTTATGTGCCAGACATGTACACCAAATGGTCCATACACATTACCTCCCAGAGCAATTCTGTAAGGGGGCATGACCAGGAAAGAAGTCCCAAGGAAGCGAAACAAATGCCTCCGAGTACTGCGTAGCAGTGATTCAGGTGTTCCAGGGCTACAGAGCTTTAAAATGTCTACATTCCAGGGGCTCTATCCCAGTGGGGGCTGAGTGCTCACAGAACATGCAGGGCTTTGTGGCTGTGTGTAAAGCCGTCAGCAGTGCTTGTATTCTAAGGCGAAGTGGAAACATAGATTAATGACTATGGGTTACTTGAGTCAACAGCTACATCATAAGACTGAAAAACTGTGGTCCCTAACATCCAAAATTAATGCATAGAACTGATTTTCTACACCAAGGGAGACAATAACTCTCAATCTCTAGCACACTCAGAATGGCAAGACCTTTCTTCCACAACTAGGAATGTCCTACTATGCCAGCCTGGACAAGGCCATCTCTTTAGACTGTGTAAGAAATACAACCTTGCTCTCAGCCACACAAATCCAAGAAAATGTCACTGGAAACTTCAAAGTAAGCCAGTTTGACACAGGCCTGGGTGTATCAATCTTAAATGCATTTTGAGTGAGTGATGTCTGGCCTTAGGGACATCCGCTTCTGTGCCAGGTGGGTTGGCACACCATTTTCTGTTGAGCCAACATCTTACCTTCTTCCTTTCAGCCCAGTTTCAAACCAAATGGGAAAGGAGGAGAAAAGAAAACGAAAGCTACCCAGGTTCAGAACAGCTCTGAGCAGGAGGGTTGCAGGAAAGTTTTGTGCTATTTCCACATCTGAGTTGGTAACAAATACTTCCCAACACCCTGCTAGTATGTATAGAAGATGTTTGAGAGTCTTCACAAGGCTCCCTGCTCCTAGGAGCCTCTCCCCCAGCCTGTGAGCCTCCCACCAGCCGTCCTGATAACTAGACCTTCTACCTTTTCATCTTCCATCTTCTTCCTCCTCGCTTCAGGCTCAAGAGCCCGGCTGGTGGTCCTGCAATACCAGCAGCATTTTCTTTGCTGTGGGGCATGGAGACAGCCGGGGCCAGAGAGATTTGGTCAAGAGCGCCTTCACTGCGTGAAATAAATCCGTCACTCGAAGAACTATCTAGAAGAAGCCAATGTATAGAGATTAAAGTTTATTAGTACGTATCAGGGGTGGGGCGGTAGGACAAGGAAAGGGAGGGTTGGAGCTTCTGTTAAGAGTGATAGAAGAATTGGGAAATCGATAGCAGTGATGGCTGCACAACATAATGAAAATAACTGTCACTGAATTATACATGTAAAAAATGTTGCAGTGGCAAAATTTTTGTTTTATATGTATTTTAAAAAAATCAAACAAACTCATTGCCATCCCATTGATTCCAACTCTATGGTGACACTACAGGGCAGGATAGAACTGCCTCATTGGGTTTCCAAGGCTGTAAATCTTTACAGAAGCTGAGCACTTGAATCACTGTACTACCAGGGCTCCCTTTGTTTTATATATATATACATATATATATACTCACCACAGAGTCCTGGTGATATAGTGGCTAAGAGCTATGACTACTAGCCAGAAGTTCAGCAGTTTGAATCCACCATCAGCTTCTTGGAAACCCTATAGGGTGGTTCTACTCTGTCCTACAGGGTTCTTATGAGTTGGAACCAACTTAACAGCAATGGGTTTAGTTATTTTGGTATATCCACCACCATTTTTTTGAACTGTGGTAAGTTGTTGTATATACACTTACCACAGTTTAAAAAAAAATTTGTAAAACAGCACCTTCAACTTAAACTGGGGGCATTCTAAAAAACAACCAGCCTGTGCTCTCCAAATCCATCAGTTACATGAATGACAAAGAAAGGAGAGGAAGGACCCTTGACAGCTCAGCACAATGGGGTTTTCATAATTAGAACAAGCAGAAAAGCCTGAATAAAATCAGTAGATTATATGAAAGTATTAGATTTGTGTTGATTTCTTGATTTGAATAATCATGTTCTGGTTAAGGTAAAGAATGTCCTTGTTTTAGGAAATACACAAGTGAGTATTTAAGGGTAAGGGGCATCATATCTGCAATACAGATCAAAAATGGTTCAGGATGAAGAAAAGAGAGAATGATGAAGCAAATGTAGCAAAATATTAATATTTGCGGGATCTGGGTGAAGAGAACTATTCTGACACTGTTCTATAAGTTTAAAATTACAAAAGAAAAAAACAGGGAGGGAAAAAGAAGTGCCCTACAACGTCTGAACCCTCCCTGGTTCTCCCGGCCTCATTCCTTTGAATGTCAGCTTGGCCCTGCTGGGCTGGCCATCTGAGAGCACTGTCCTCAGGACCTGGCACTCTCCTTCCTTCACCTTCTCCCGACCCTGGCAAAGGCCCACTCCCATCTGCTGCCCACAGTCCCGTCTCCAAGCTGCTCAGAGTTGCTGGAGAATGCCTCAAAGTTGTGCAGGGTCAGGACATGTGTTACTCAGGCAAGGCTATGGCTCAAGTGCCAAGTCACATTGGTCCTAGAAGCCTCTTCCTTTGTACCTGGACTTTCTCTTAAGCTCTGGAGGCAATACATGCTTTTCAGCAGGAATTACCCCAACTGTCCTCTTCAGAGGAGAGTTTCCGATCTCTTCTCTACTTTCTCTGGTCTCAGACGAAAAAGGACGTAACTTTCTGTTTTCTAGAAGCTGACTCATCAGCTATGTGCCCATCTCCTGTGCCTACACTTACCTAATGACTACTGTTGTCTTGAGCCCTCTGTGCCTCTCTTCCCTTCTCCTTCTCAGCCTCAGAGCCCAGTTCAGGTCTCTGCAGCAAAATACTCTTTATCCTGCTTCCCTCTGCCAGTGACCATACTTCTCTCACCTCCTTCACACAGGCCAACTTCTCAGTCCACCACCAGCTCACACATCCACCCAATTACACCTGTGCATCTAGCTTTGTCCCCATCCCACAACTGCCTCCCACAAAGAGGGACAGTGTCAGAGACATAGAATCAGAATCGGAAGGCCTGTGTTCCAGCCTTGTAAGAGGCTGTTCTGTCTCTTAAGAGCAGTGTGATTTGGGGAGCATTTCTGATATCTGTGAGGGATACAGGTGAAGGCACGTCATGAGCACAATCTCCTCGGAGCCTAACCTAAAATTTGACCTGTCAGCCAATGGCTCCCAAACCCATATCTCTTCCATGGGTCTCTTTTCTGGACTCTACTCCTTTGGATCCCAAAGCTGTTTGGGGATCCAGCCAGTTCTTCAAATCTCATATGCCTGTAATTAGATCCACTCTCATTACTGTTGGATTGGCTAAAAGGCAGTCTAACAGGTGCTGGAAAAAAGAAAGAAAGAAAACACTAGTTTCCATCGAGTGGATTCTAACTTACGGAGACCCCCATGTATGGAACACAACTGTCCTCCACAGGGTGTTCACGGCTGAAGCCTTCCCGAAGCAGATTGTCAGGCCTTTCTTCCAAGTGCCTCTGGGTAGTTTTAAACCACCAACCTTTCAGTTAGCAGTCAAGTGCTTGGCTCTTTGCATCAAGACCACCCAAAAGTAACAGACTTCTGGGGAAAGGATTTGATGTTCTAGAAACGCCTAAAAGCAGCTCATCCTGGCTTTTACTAGCTTATTGTGAACTACATTTTCAGCATTTAAGGCCCTGAAGGTCTTAATTCAGTGGTCAATAGCCTCTTGAACAAGTGAGCTTATCCTGAAAAGCTTCTTCTTGTTAAGGTCAACCCTGTCACCTGGTTACTCACAGCACACACTTCAAATTCAGCTTTGACTCTTTTTCTCTCATGTCCCCATATCCAGCTGGTGAATCCTGACCATGCACCCACCCTAAAGGCCTCCATGACTCCCTCCTTTCCCTAAGTACATGCCACCAGCTGTCCCTGCCCTTGTTGATTCTGTGACTGAGGGCCTATCTCGCGTCTCACTCTAGCTCACCCATGCTATCTTCTGTCACGATCACCTCCTTAAAGCACATGGTGACTGCTTCACATTCCTGTTGCTACAGCTTCTGTGGCTCTTCTTGGTTCTTAAATCAAGTCTAAACTGTCTGCCTACAATTCAAAGCCCTCCCTAACAGTCCCTGTCTAGCCACCTTCCAACTCCATTTTTACGGTTCCTTATTCATATACCCTGAGCTCCAGGCAAACCAAACTTCATGCCATCTGGAAACATATGTTCCCTTTGCCCAAAATAACTTCCACACCCACCTCCACCTGTTGAGGTCCCTCCTTGAAGGAAAAGTCAATAAATAGTACTGGGACAATTGGTTAGTCATTTGAAGAAAATTGTTTAGATTCCTCACTTCATACTGTGCACTAAAATATATTCCAGATAAATAAAAAATATAAGACTCACATATACAAAAATACCAAACTGTAAAAGTCTGAAAAAAATATGATTATAAAATTTCTGAAAGGGGAGAAGATCCTGAGCTTAAGAACAAAGAATGAGATTTCACAGAAAATAACAGACCTGACTTCATAAAATAATTGTTTTACTTGTGTATACAGAAAGTAAACACAACCAAAATTAACTTGTAAGCCATAATTTTAAGGAAAGAACATTTACAGTAATCCGAAGGGTTGACATCATTTTACATATGGTAAGTTTAGAAAATAACAATGAAACAATAGGACTCCTACAGACAGGCAAAGGAACAAGAATAGATAATTTATTTAAGAGAAGATACATTGTTTGGCTATTGTCAAGTGCCCTGGCGTCAGCTCCAACTTGTGGTGACTTCATGTACAACAGGATGAAATGTGCCTGTTCCTGCACCATCTTTATAGTGATTTCATATGCCTGAATCCACAGTTTCGACCACTGTTTACTCTGAGCATCTTCCAACCTGAGTGGCTCGTCTTTCAGCACTATAGAACACGACAGTGTTCTGTCGTGACCTGTAAGGTTAACTGCCTACTTTTCAGAAACAGATTGCCAGGCCTAGTCTGTTTTAGTCTGTGAGCGTCACTAAAAGCTGTCTACCCTGGGTGACCCTCCTAGTATTTGAATACTCATGGTACAGCATCCATCATCATCATTGTTGTTGTTAAGTGCTATCAAGTCAATTTTTGGTCACAGTGACCCCACGTGACACAGTAGAACACTAAATGGTTTTCAAGGCTGTAATCTTTACAGAAGCAAATTGCCAGGCAAACCTTTTGGCTAGCAGCCAAGTGCTTAACCGTTATGCCACAGGGGTACCTTTCCAAGATCATAGCAACTTGAAAGCCACTACAGTATGAGAAACAGATAGGAGGGAGAAGACAAGATATACGGACTCCCAAGTACACAGAAAATTGTTTAACATAATCAGTGATAAAAGAAATACTGTTTTCTCATTTCAATATTCAAAATTTTAAACAAATTTTTTATAATGTTAAATAAAAAATGATATATAACATGAACTCTGATTTTTTTGGATCCGACTCGACGGCACTTGGCTTGGCATCAAATGTCAGGCACTGTATTAAGCACTTTACAGAGTGACTATTGGCTGTTATTATTGATGAAAATAGCAGGAATAGTTATTATCCATGCCAATTCTAAGAAGTTTTATAGGTTTTATCACCGCTTGGATTGAGCGAGTGAAAGAGAGAGCCTTTCTTCTTGGGGAACAAGTTGGTAGTATTGCCTTTTACTTTAGAAGAAAACACAGGAAACACACAGTGCTTGGCACACAGTAGACTTAGGATATATTTGAGTTATACATCAGATACACTTGCAACTATCCCTTTTTATGTACATCTTATCATTAATAATACAATCTGGAAGTATGTAATCTGGTAATGTTACCATTATCAGATGTTTGCTTGCAGATGTTCAAATTTGGTTTACTGTTGAAAACACTGCTAAACTAAATCAGGAGCTTCAGTTATTTGAAAATATGGATTCAAATGCTAGTAGCTTTGCTAAACTCAAAAGGAAGGTTCAGAAAGCAGTGAGATTGTTATCACAAAATATGTGAAGAAAAAAGAAGAGGACCATACAGACAGCTCTAATTTTCTGACTAGAAATGCCAATCTCATTCCCAGGGATGATCTGGAATCTTCCATAAATGGGGTTATTACTGCAACTGACAAAATGTCAACACGGCCCGACTCTTCATTATCTGAGTAAATTTTTGTCATTTATGTAATTATTTAATGTATGAATTAAAATATATTTGTAAGTTTAGATGTAATGTTTTCCACCCCAATGACAATAAAAATATTAGCTTTATGAAGACACTGATAGTAGAAGTAAATAATAAAACCATTAAAACATGAAAACATGAGATATTCAACTTACCTCAGAACCAACTTACAACGGAACCCTCAGAATGTAGCCCAGTTGTGAGTCTGGGACTACTTGTGGTGATTTATGCTTTAGATGATAAGCCCTGAGGGGCAAAGAAGACAGGCAAACAATGTATGTCAGACCTGACACAGGAGTAAGGAAGGCATTCTGGTGCTCAGGGTGAAGGGATACAGTCATTCCCCACTCCCTCTTGCCTTACAGATTTTGTTCAGGTGTTCACCTATTAGCCAAATGACTCATAAATAAACTTTCTTAACCTAAATCAGTCACAGGAATCCCATTTCCACTCCTCATGGTGAGCACGTGACCCAGTTCCAAGCAAACAAATACTGAGGTTTTCCTCTGGGTCCCTTTGCTCTTAAAAGAAGACAGGGGACACAATTGTCCCTTCCTCTGGAACTGTCATTCCTAGTTTTGAGGTCTCAAACTATGAAGGCTTTCTTCTGATCAACGGAATCTAGCCAATGTACTGAGGATCCAAAAAATGAAACCCATTACTGCTGAGTTGATTCTGATTCACAGGAACCCTACAGGACAGGGAAGAACTGCCCCATAGGGTTTCCAAGCAGTGCCTGGTGAGTTTGCACACCCAATCTTTTGGTTAGCAGCTGTAGCTCTTAACCACTATGCCACAAGGGGCTCCATACTCAGGATACAAAAACATAAAAGTGGAGAGAAACTGGTCCCATGATGGTAATATTAAAGTTTCCAGTTAGTAGAGGAAGTGGCTTAATGTGGTTCACAGTGGGGCATTCTTAACATATATTTAACACACCTGGAGTATTTGATCTCTGGCCTTTTTCCTCCCAGTGCTTTTACAATTTAATTTTTTAAATTCTGTTTTAAGTGAAAGTATACAGTTTGAGTCAGTTTCTTATACAAAACTTACACTTTGTTATGTGACCCCAACTGTGACAATACGCTCCTGAATTTCCCATGTCCATTCAACCAGCCTCTGTCCCCTTCTTTCTTCTCATTTTGCCTCCAGACATGAGCTGCCCAGTTGGTCTTCAGTAACTACTTAAGCCAAGAAGCACACTCATCACCAGTATCATTTTCTAGCTCATACACCAGTTCAATCTTTGTCCAACAAGTTGGCTTCTGGAACAGTTTCAGTTCTGGACTAACAGAAGGTACGGGTGTCAAATTTTCCAGCGATCCTCCAATCTTTTTCAAAAAGCGTTTGAGTTCTTCTGCACCCCACATTTCTCCCACTTCATCAGGGACTCTTTGTTGAGTTCCCTGTAAGAGCAATCATCGGTGGTAGCCAAGCACCATCTAGTTCTTCTGGTCTCATGTTGATGTAGACTCCGATTTAGGCAGCCCTTACTTGGCTTGGCTGGCTTTCTGTTTCTTGGGCTTATATTTTGCTATGTCATTGATATTCTTCATTCTCTTTTGCTGCAGGTGGGTTGAGTCCAATTATAGCTTATTAGATGGCTGCTTGCTAGCTTTTAATATTGCAAGTGCCACTCCACCAGAGGAAAATGCACAGCATTTTCTTGATAAACTTTGTTATGCCAATTGGCTTAGATGTCCCCTGAAATAAAGGTCCTCAGACACTGTCCCTGCTTCTCTGTCTTTGACCCAAGCCAAGTGCCGTCAAGCCAGATTGGCATTTTAGTGAATGCTAGGAGGGTATGTGAGCTCTGGAGTAGATGAAGGTATGTTTTAATCAGTTCTTCTACTATGTTGGCCCTGTTTTCCTTATCAGTTGCCCTAAATTCCCTGCTTTCTTCTCTGCTATGTGTTATTCACAGCACATCTTAGAAAAGATTACAAGTTCTGCATAATGAGAAGCTTTATTATGACTGTTTTTTCATGATTTGATATACATAATGTATGTTTATTTTTCCTTTTTAAGCAGACCCACATCTTTTCAGGGTCAAAGTACAGGATAGAATACATTAAATGTTTACCCATTTATTTTTCTCTATGTAAAGATTTTAGAAGGTGAGACAGTTCAGAACTGACCGCAGTTGAACACAGGCTGCAAGTATTCACGGGTGGAGTGACATACACCATTAGTTAACCAATTTTTGTAGATACTAAACTTTTCAAGTCTTTGTTTGCAGTTCATGTAACAATTGTATATTAAATTATACAATAAAACATCCTGTGTTCAGATTTAAGCTGTTGTAATGGGAATGGAGAAGTTAGGAAGCACTTGACTTTCATCAAGCATTTTCTATGTGCAGGTACTGAAAAACATTTTACATGTTAACTTTGAAGCTCGCATCTATCAACTGTTATGACATGTGGAGAAACAGAAATGGATTTCAGAAATAAAAAGTTTGGTTTTCCACAGGAAGAGATATGTACTGAGAGTTACTGCACTTGGATTTGAATCCTGTGCTAGCTCTATGACTTTGAGCAATTCACCTAATCTCAAAGTCTCAGCGATATCGCTTGTTAACTGGGGATAATACTATCTTGTCAGATTGTTATGAAACCCAAGTGAGGTAATTTATACAAAGTATGTAACCTGGCATGCGGAAAAAAGAGGAAACCCAGTGCTATCAAGTCAATTCCAACTCATAGCAACCCTATGGACAGAATAGAACTAACTGCCCAATAGTTTCTAAGGAGCACCTGGTGGATGTGAACTGCTGCCTTTTCGTTAGCAGTAGTACCATTTAACCACTACATCACCTGGGTTTCTGGCATAGAAGAAGCACCCCCTAAATAATAGTGATCTCTTCCCATGTTTCATGGAAATCCTGGTGACATAGTGGTTAAGTGCTGCAGCTGCTAACCAAAAGGTCAGCAGTTCAGATCTACCAGGTGCTCCTTACTCTGTGGGACAGTTCTACTGTGTCCCATAAGGGTCACTGTGAGTGAGAATCAACTCAGTGGCAGTGGGTTTGTTTTGATTTTGTGGTTCCCCTGTTTCATAAAAAAATAAAATAAAGTTATGATAATTATCAGCTAAACACAGGAGAGTCCAGGAGAAAACATCGAATTTAGGAACTTGAACAGTTTTAATCCCTACAGATGATCTGAACATTTCAAGTTGCTAGAGAATGAAGTTAATGTCAAGTATCCCTTGGCTTTCATTAAAAATGTCCATTCAACTTCATTTCTTCTAATTTCCTCCTTGTTATTTTATTTAACCAGACAGGATGCTTTTGGATGCAAGTAAGAGAAAAACTCAGTTGACTTATACATTAAGATGTCTTATCTCATCTAACAAGAAGTCCTACAGTCAGGTGACTCCAGGGCTGGTTCAAAGAATTTTTTGTTGTTTAGGCCTTCATCACTTTTTTTTCTTACACTGTAACAATAATAATAATGCAGCTATCATATATGTTCCAGATACTACGTAGAATGTTCTTCAACATAAAACTAAGAGCCCACATTTATTGGGCACTCACTGTAAGTCAGGCATTACACTAAACATTTTTCAAGGATTATTACCTAACAATCCTATAAGGTTAGCTTGTTTTCTCTTTTAAGTGGGGTGCAGATATCCCCAATATCTTCACTGCTTCAGTTCTTCTGTTTAAAAAAAAAAAAACTTTATGAATACATAACTTCTGTACAACAATTAGCACCTGTTTCATGTATACTTTTCAATGGTTTGGGTACATTTCTGGAACTCCCAACATAAACAAGATACAGACTATTTCCATCACCACTAAAGTTTCTTTGTACCCCTTTCCAATTCACCCCTCCTTCTCTCAGAGTTCAGTCCACTACTGACATTTTTCTCACATATATTTCCTTTTCTAGACTTGACTATAAACAGAATCATACAACATATGTTCTCCTTTATTCTGGCTTCTTTCATTCAATGTGATAGTATGAAATTCATCCTTGTTGAATCAATATTTCATTTTTAATTGATTTTATTTCATTCCTTTCTATGGTTAGCATGTTTTATTTGTCCATTCATCTGTTGACAGACAGACATTTGGTTTGTTTCCAGCCTAGGGTTATTATAAGAAAAGCTGCTATAGGCAGTCTTTTTTTTTTTTTAATTGTGATTAAGTGAAAGTATACAATTCAAATTACATTTGCATGCCTGCCTATCTGCAGCTCCTTCTGCTCTCCTTGCCTGGTGACTGCAGACTCCACCTTTCTGTTCCATACATGTCTTATCCTCTTAACAATCTGTTGTCCCCTTCTCTCCACCCTCTGCTTTCCCTTATAGTAAGAGGCCAGTAGCACAGCATCCTGTAGATGCACAGAACCATAAAGTGCTCACACCATATGGCCACTTTGTGTCCCTGAGTCCAATCCATTCCTGTCTGAAGAGTTGACCTCAGTAATGATTTATGATTGGGACAGCAGCAGGTCTAGGGGCCATGCTCCCAGTGGAACTCCCAGGCCTTCAAAACATCAATTCCGGCCTTTAGTGGAGTTCTTGAGGTGCACCCCTCATTTTCTTGACTGGGACTTGACATTGTGTGCCCCATTACAGCTGTCATTGGTGGTGGCCAGACACCATCTGGTTCTTCTGATCACATGTTGAAATGGCCACCCATTCACATGGGTCCTTCTGTCTTCTGGGCTCTTTTTCCCTCATGTCTTTGTTGTGCTTGGTGACCATCTGCTCTGGCTGAGTTGGGACCGTTTGTTGTATCTGTGATAGCAACTTGCTAGCTTTTAAGACCCCAGATGCCACTCACCAATATGGAGTGCAGAAGACTCTCTTAGCAATACGCTAGTTATACCAATTGGCCTTGATGTCCCCTGAGAGCATGGTCCCTGAATGCTCACCCCTGCTACTCTATCCTTGCAATGTTGGGTTTATAAGAGTTTTCAGTTTAAGTTGAAGTTAAGTTGATCTTCTTTCTACTGTGTGCTCTCACTGCTTTCATCTAACCAAATTTCTACCAACCGTCTAGTCTATAACCAGTTCTCCCTCCGTCCCCTCCCTTGTAGCCATCAAAGAGTCTTTTCTTCTGTACACAAGTCTGTTTTTAAGTCCTTATAGTAGCGGTCTTATACACTATTTGTCCTTGTGCTGCTGACTGATTTCACTCAACATAGTGTCTTCAATCGAAACCAGGTTATGAGATGCTTCCTAAAATCATCACTGTTCTTTACCATTCGTAGTGTTCCATTGAGTATATGTACCATAGTTTGTTTATCCATTGGTCTGTTGATGGGCATCTGGGTTGATTCCATCTTTTTGTTATTGTGGACTGTGTTGCAGTAAACATTTGTGTGCATGTATCTGTTTGTGTGAGTGCCTTTAATTCTGTAGGATACATTCCAAGCAGTGGGATTACTGGATCAGACAGTATATCTGTTTCTAGCTTTTTAAGGAATTGCCAGATTGCTTTCCAAGAGGTTGTGCCTTTTCAATCCTACTAGAAGTGCAAGAGAGTTCCAGTTTCTCCACAGCCCCTTGAACATTTATTGTTTTGTGTTTTTTGGATTATGGCCAACCTTGTTGGGGTAAAGTGGTATCTCACTGTAGTTTTGATTTGGATTTCTCTAATAGCTAATGATCATGAGCATTTCCTCATGAGTGTTGTCAGTCTTTTTAACTTCAGTTATCTTAGTTCATGTTTAGTGATATCTCACTGTGGTTATAAGTTTCCTAAATTTCCATGGATGTCTTCTTTGGTAAAATGTCTGTTAAAAATCTTTTGCCTATTTTTTATGTTGGGTTGGTTGTCTCATTATTGAGTTCTAAATGGTCTATATATATTCTGGACAGTGTTTTGTCAGATTTATTAGTTATTAATAGCTACATTTTACAGATGTGGAAACTCTGGCTTAGAAAAATAAAACCTGGTCAAAGTCACAAAAATTCAAATTCATTCAATTTTACTACAGAGCCTACACTTTAACCATTCTTCCTATACTGCCTTCCATTACACCTCAGTTCTCACAACAAGGCATCAAAGGAACTATTCTCATTTTCTGATAAAGAAACTAAAGCCTGGCACGAACAATTAAGTTAATCATTTTAACATAGCTAATAAATGTAGGGATGGCAATAGCTTAACTATCTCTGAACGTCCAATTACACCTCATTCTAAACTATCTTTTCTATTGTCTCCACAGTGATATTGCCAAAACATCAATCTGATCCAAATATTATGGCTCTGGACACCAGAGTAAATACTAACACCACCATTTTGCATAGGTGACCTTTCTTGGTCCATCTCGTCCTGTAGTCTCAACTATTGCCACTCTCTAGGCACACATCACATCTCAGCTACTTTGAGCTGCGAACAATTGCTCCAGGCTATCAAGCCATCTGTTGACTCAACACATGGTGACCCCTCTTCCTGGAACACTATTCTCCACAGTATGCCTGGTTAACTCCAACCTCTCTTTCAAGACTCAGCTCATGTATCCTGATAGCCTTCTCTGATGCCAACAGGCAGGTTCAGAACCCCCTTCTAGTTGTATGCCTAAGGACCCCTACCCTAACCTGTGGAATATGTTTACTCTGAGTTGTCTTTGCAGAACGCAGAAACAGATGAGTGGACAAGCAAGCAATAAACTGTGTTTGCTAAAAGAATACAGTGCAAGTGGTTGAAAAGGTATAGATGAAATTCGACTCTAAACTGAAAACTGTACTTGTGGAGAGGGAGGTATGAAGGCATCAAAACCAAAACTCATTGTTGTCAAGTCTATTCTGACTCACAGTGACCCTACAAAAACAGAGCTGCCCCATTAGTTTCCAAGGAGCTCCTGGGAGATGGAAATTGCTGATCTTTTGGTTAACAGCCATAGTAGTTAAGCACTATGTCCATAAAAGTCTCCATTTGGAAACAGAAGACAGTGCAAATACAGCCAAAAAAGCCAAGTGCCGTCGAGTCGGATTATAGTAACCCCCCTGAAACCAATCTGGGGAGCAAGCCCCAAGCCCGCGCCGCCCAGCAAGCGGGCGGACCTCCTTTCGCAGAGTTTTCCCCCCACATTCCCAGAGGGCTTCTGTGACGTCACTCCCCGGCGTCCCGCTCGCCCGGAGGATGTCGGGCCGCCGTGACGTCACAGGAAGAACGCGAGCACGGGAAGCCGCCGCCGGGGTTGCGCGCGCAAGCCGCGGGGGCGCGGGGGCGGAGGAAGCGATGGGGGGCGGCGGCGGTTCGCGGTGAGAAGCGGGTGCGCGCGAGCCAGCCAAGGGGAGAGGCAGGCTGGGGGGGGGAGCGGAGAGCGAGCCGCAGGGGCGGAGGGAGGGGGTCGCAAGCGTGGCGGGCAGCAGCGGCGGCGGCGGGAGAGCAGCGGGGCCCGCGGCGGCGGCGGCGGCGGCGGCGGCAGAAGGGGAGAAGATGGCGGATGGCGACAGCGGTAGCGAGCGAGGCGGCAGCGCCGGGGGCAGCGGGCCCGGGGGCTGCGGCTTCCAGCCGTCGTCCCGCGGCGGCGGCGGCGGCGGCGGCGAGCAGGAAACCCAGGAACTGGCCTCGAAGCGCCTCGACATCCAGAACAAGCGCTTTTATTTGGACGTGAAGCAAAATGCCAAGGGACGCTTCCTCAAGATCGCCGAGGTGGGTGCCGGAGGCTCGAAAAGCCGTCTCACCCTCTCCATGGCCGTTGCCGCCGAGTTCCGCGACTACCTGGGCGACTTCATCGAACACTACGCGCAGCTAGGGCCCAGCAGCCCGGAGCAGATCGCCGCGGCGGCCAGCGCCGAGGACGGCGGCGGGCCCCGGCGGGCGCTCAAGAGCGAGTTTCTGGTCCGGGAGAACCGCAAGTATTACCTGGACCTGAAAGAGAACCAGCGCGGCCGCTTCTTGCGCATCCGCCAGACCATCAACCGCATCGGGGGCAGCGGCGGGTTCAGCGGGGGCCCGGGACCCGGCGGCCTCCAGAGCGGCCAGACCATCGCCCTGCCGGCGCAGGGTCTGATCGAGTTCCGCGACGCGCTGGCCAAACTCATTGACGACTACGGAGGCGAGGAGGAGGAGCTGGCTGGAGGGCCCGGAGGAGGTGGCGGGGGCCCCGGAGGAGGCCTGTACGGGGAGCTCCCGGAAGGCACCTCCATCACGGTGGACTCCAAGCGCTTCTTTTTTGACGTCGGCTGCAACAAGTACGGGGTGTTCCTGCGCGTGAGTGAGGTGAAGCCATCCTACCGCAATGCCATCACTGTGCCCTTCAAGGCTTGGGGCAAATTCGGAGGTGCCTTTTGCCGGTATGCGGATGAGATGAAAGAAATCCAGGAACGGCAAAGAGATAAGCTTTATGAAAGACGTGGTGGGGGCAGCGGCGTTGGGGATGAGTCTGAAGGCGAGGAGGTGGATGAGGACTGAAACGGGCAGCTTCCCCTACAGGCCTCCCTCACATCAGCATCCCCTTGTCTAAAGAGCTCTTTTTCCTACTTCTTTCCAAATGTTAGTGGAGGAGGAGCAAGTGAGGCGCCAGAGGGAGAAAACAAAAAAATCATATAGTTATTAAATGAAATAATCGTAAGACAACAGTCACAGTTAGAAAGGAGCAGTAAAGTTCCAAGGGACTGACAACCACCTGCAGAGAGAAGAGAACATCATCTCACATGAACAAAATAGTCTCAGCTTGTTTTTTCCCAACTGAAGTTCGTAGACTCCCAGGGATAATCCTGGAGGGCACAGATGCTCACATTGTGGGCCAAGAAACACATCGGAGTTACCCAGGTCCGTTGATGACAGTTGAGTTTGTGTCGGACCTGGGTAATTTGGTCTAAAAAAAAAATCTGTCCAAACCTTGCTGTTGCTGTCTGTCCTTCACCTCCATTGAAATCCGCATTTTGGACCTATGTCTTCATGGAATCCTTGAGAGAAGCCTTTGCAATTCCCCAGTTCTGAGAACACAAGTTTTATTAAAAGGAATACAACTTTAAATAATAATGGGCAGGGCAAAACAAGAATTCCAGATGCCAGTGGAGGACAAAGAAAAAATTGGATCCATTTTTTAAGGTTTTGGATGGAAACTGGACCAGGGCCTATGTTTTTTCTTTGCAGAATTGTTTCCTGGATGCAGATGAATTCACATAGCAGTGCTTGAACTAGAATCCATTACTAAAATAGTTTAAAAGGTGGCAAATATTTTGAAGAAGAAAAAACACGGGGGGTTGCTGAGGTCGGCACAAGAAGAAATTATGCATAAAGCACAAGGAGAACTGAGTGGATTGGTTGCTGCCCACAGTAGGTCTTCCCCAGATCTCCAAACTGGAGGTCATTACCAAGAAATGGCCTAGGTAGGAGGGAGAGATCCCTACGAAGCCACTGAATTATGGATAATTAAGGCTGTTTTAGCCTCTGGTTGGCTGAATTTTAAACAGTGAAACTTGAAGATTTGTACAAAAGTTGAACAGTGTGGCCACAAGTCTGAGCTTTAATAGAATGTACAGCCTGACAAAAGTTGGAAATAAAACTGAAGTCTTCACTTACCTTCAGTTTAATTTGTGGACTTGTTTGAATACTAAAGAGCCTCAGGTCCAGAATTCCAGCATCATTTATTCTTTTAAAAATTTTAAGAACTTGATCCATTATATCAGTACCTCATAATTCAAGTTGGCAAATGATGGATGAATGGTTCAAAGCAGCATGCCTGATGGAAGCTGGAATCCACACCTCTAAATGGAGCTGAAGAGAACATGAATATGCTGACTATATCTTGGCAGCATTTTTATACCATCTTGAAATTTCAACAAATGGGCTTTTGCCAGTTTATCCAGCTGTCTTTCAGGAATAAAAATTGGGGTTTTCAAGGATTGTCTCCTCTATATTTTAAATGGATTCTCAGAAATGATTTTTACTAATCAAGTTAATCCCACTCCCATCAGGTGGTATTCCTAGAAATGTTATGTACCTATGTAACTTTGAATTGAACAGGATCTAATACTCTCTCCAAAGTTTTCAGGTATTATTGTGTGTCACCTCACCCAGGAGGCAAGTAACCCCACTTCCTTAATCTTTTTTTAATTGCATGCCTGTCCTTTATTTGAGCTGCCTTTTTAATTTATTGCATACTTTTTTTTTAAAATCTTATTTTGGTATTCAATCTATACGGTGTGTATATTTATTGGAAAATAATATACGAAAGGGTCATTTTCATGCATTGTGGTTGAAAGGGAATAGTGTATGTATAATTAGGCTTTTAAAAAATTAAACTGTGATCCAGAGTATTGTCAATATTAGATTTAAGAAAATGCAAGAGCCACAAACATTGGTGCCCTTTTCAGACTTTCTCTACTCATCAGCCACAACAGACTTTTTAAACATTTTTTTTAGGCTTCGCTTTTTTAAACAAAAAATTTTTCTCCGTTGCAAAGAATGTTTCCTAAATTGTACGGGAGCAATAGTATTTTTGATGTTTTAATTACATACCTATACTTGTACTGTATTTTGTACTACAAGGCAGCTGTTTTCAATAATGTCCTGCTGTACTTACCTATGTGTTTTGAGTGTTTATTTCTTTGCTGCGGAGAACAAATCCCTAAATAGTTTTTGGAGCTGAGAAGTTAGCATTAGGTTTGCAGAAACTTTATGTGTCATAGTTTGAGGCAGCAATGAAAATTACGGTTGCAGCTAGTAGCTGATTGCTGTCACTTGACTCATTTTCAAACCATGTACAATTCCTGTATGACTCACTTGTTGCTTCAGTGGTGGTCCTGTTGCTCAGCTACAGTGAGCCAGTTCAACTTGCAAAGGTGCAGTACCTCTCTCTTTCAAAGAGTTGGTTTATTCTGTTTTCTTTTTGGCTGAATTGCAGTAACTAGCCTTGCCTTTTCTATTCTGTAGAAATGACAGGGTCTTCACAATCCTTTACCAGTGGCTACTAGGCTATAATTAGCTGAATAGAAAGAATGTGGAAGTTGTCTGAGGCATATAGAGTATATGCCAAGAACACTACCATATATGGCATCAGCTTTGGTTACCAGAGAAATTTTCTTAGTCATTAGACCATGTAACAGTAATATATCATATGTAAATCGTTAGATGTCAATTTGATAATCCTCCAAAAAAAGGAGCAAAGAATGTATAAGCTATGTGTTGGAAAAGTAATTTATATTAAAATTTTGACCTGCCTATGTAGGATTAAGTGGTAAATGTTATAGTGGTGGGTTTTCAAGTCTTCACCAGTCTTGAAGATTTATTTCTCCTGCAGCTCATGGCCTCTCTTCCCACTGCAGGAAGACTGCATAGGGTGTAAATTAACTGTAGCATTTCACTGACCCTCATTCCAGTCAGTGGGACAATAGAAATCTGAAAACACAGAGACAGGATTTTTGGAAAATGTTTGGTTTGTTAAGCAAGGTGGTATTAACAGGCCATCTTTCAGAACTCATAGTTTATTCAAAGTAAACGGTCTTGATTAAATCTAGTCAGATTATGGTATGTACGGACATGGAAAACAATAGTTTTGTGATTTAGGGTATTTTTTTTTAACTCTGGCAAGCATCCTGGCTAATCACATGTTCAGAATAGTTATGTTCCTCGGAAGTAAGATCCAAAATTTTTTTTCAGATAACCAGGGGAAGGTGATGAGAAGTCCAATTGTAGGAGCAGAATCAAAACACCAGTATCAGTCACGAGATCTGAATATTCCTTTCTGGTTTCTATTGACTCTACCAATCACCCAGCAAGTGGAACTGTGGCAGTTCTGGTCAGCCAACTTCAGTGCATCTGTTGCACAAAATGAAATGTAAATCTGTATGGCACCCAAAATCAAAGTGAATACCAAACCAGACACCCTATGTAAATAATCGAGGCATGTAGGTGCTATAAATGACTGTAGCTGTAATACACACATGGCTACTTGTCAAGTCACTTTCCATAATTATTTACTGCAAAATGATTGAGAGGCTCTGGGTGCAGGCAGTCATTAACCTCCTGCTTCCTTCATTAACTCTGGATCACTTTGCAATAAATTGCAGGTCTTTTAAAAGATTCAGGCTTCTGTTCTCAAAACAAAACAATTATCCTGTCTTATCTGAAAATGCAGGGTTGTGGGCAAAAGAGGCTGGTTGTAATAAAGCCCTCATATTGAGTGGTCTGTAAATGGCTGCACATTTCAGGCACTGTAATTGCTAAGGACCTTTGTTAAATGTGACCTGGCTTTACAGAGGTGTAGAATGTGATCTACACAGGGTATTCAAAGGTGATTATTTTCATCTACCTTGCTCTTCAGGTAGATGAAATTAAGGAGAAGCTTGAGCGTGTAAGCCGTGCACATAAGTATTCTTCAGTGTAAATTCTGTTTTCATTTCTAACCCAGTTATGGTACTTTGTCCAGTGCACAGCTGATCTCTCAGCAGATATTGAAAATAGTGTGGCCTTGATGAGTGAGAAGGGGAAGTGACTTTTTTTGCTTATGTAAAAATGACTCATTTGCTGAGAGTTCTGCAGCACTCTTCATATCTATTGTATTTGTGATAAGTCTCCTTTTTGATTGGGGAAAGTTAATACTTTTGACCGTGTAGTTATTAATTCAATTGAGTTGTCTTCTATTTTTAAGAAGTATAAGAATTGCTCTGATGAGTAATAGTTGGTTGCTTTGGTGTCCAATCTCAGGTTTCAGAATGTAGTGGATTTAAAATGCCACTGTTAATTCCTAAAACAGTTTTAATTTAGTACACCCTAAAAGTCATATGCATAGGGCCTGTTCAGAGAGCAGAGCCTTCATCTTTTTGCTCCTTTTTCACTTGAAAAAGTGTCAAGTGATTTTACATTGTATATTTCCATTTTTAACCCTGGCATATTTCTCAAAGATAAAGCACTTTTTGATCATGAAATAACACGAAATCTTTGTGTAGTGTGGATCATGGTTTCTCAGGCTTCCCCAGCTAATCTGTTTATGAATAATGTTCAAACTTTGTGTAAAAAGAATGGAAATCTTTGCTAATGTTACAGAGTTTGTACTATTGATCCAGAATGCATTTTGCTAGCTTCCAATGGATGGGAGAGTAAACAATGCTGCATTCACAACTTGATAAATTACTTTCCCTTGAGCCTTAAGGTAACTTTGTTTTCTGTCAACAACAGCACTAAAGTTGTAGTAAGTGAATGAGATTATCCGTTTTCAGGGTTGGTTTTAGAGTACTGTAAATCAATAGCTGTCTTCCTAAAAAGTTAATATTCCCATTGAATAAACTGGATAGTGGGGATGTGGGTGGGGTTGGGCAGGGGAGGGAGATAGTTTGTAGAAAAGAAAAAAGAAAAAAAGAACCACATATACCTTAAAAAAATAGGCAAAAAGTAAAAAGGGCATGTTATATATCCTATTTGAAAATCCAGCTGCAAGGTGGAAATGGCAAATTAAGTTCATTTTCTTGTTTTTAACCTAGAAAAAGTCATTAATTTTCAGATGTTAGCCCCCCAGAAGTTTCAAGAGATAGCTAGACTTTTAAATGGTTATATTAATATAGCAAACCTTGCTGTCTAGTTAATGTCACCTTTCCCAGCCTGCAGTCTTGAAACATAGTCTTTGCCCCTGAGTTTAACAGACTTAATTCAGCAAATGTGGTCTAATTGTCAGTAGAGAAAATTAAATTTGGAAAGTGAAAAAAATAAAGTTGCATCATAAAGACTTCTTACCCTAGTGATTCCCAATTGATATCCAAGAAGGACCTTTATGAATGTATTTTATATTTCCTAATGTGCATCAGTGATGTCACATTACCCACAATCTGTTACTTTCATTTGAAAAATCTAACTCATGCCCCTTGAATTAGACATTCAAATTGGGATGGATGCAGTTGTGTTAAAACAACAGCATGTGCCATAGTGGAAGTCTGACTGCTCTGTGGGACTTCCAGTAAGGGCAAGAAGGCATAGGTGATTCTCAAACGCACTTTGATGTGAGAGTATTACTTATTTTAAGGAATGTGGTAATTCGGGTCTAGAGCAAATTTCATTTTTCCTGTTACAGCTAATGTCCATTGACATGGATAAGAGAGGGCTAACTATGTATCTTTGTAATATGGTTAAGTGTGAAACATGGGCCTACAATACTGGAAAGAAAGCAATAGACTGATTGAGTTCAGTGTCTACTAGCATATCACAGAAGGCATGAGTTAGTCCCTTTTCCTCTTCATGTTGAATAACTCTTAAAAGGCTAACTCAAGAAAATTGACTTAGCCCCTTATTTCTTAAAGGCAAATTATTTTTTCCCTAGTTTTACCCCTGTCTTGAAAGGTTTAGGTTGGTTAGAAAAGTCTTTCTGGTTGGAAATAGAATAGTAGGTGGTTTGTTTCTTCTCTTTTTAAGTCTCCTTTCCCAGAAACATTGGAAACCCTGGTGGCATAGTGGTTAAGTGTTAATGGCTGCTAACCAGAAGGATGGCACTTCAAATCCACCAGGCACTCCTTGGAAACGGTATGGGGGTAGTTCTCTGTCTGTAGGGTTGCTATGAGTCAGAATTGACTTGATGGCAGTGGTTTTAGTTTGGTTTTTCAGAAACATGTAACTGCAGGAAAAGTCCCAAGAAAAGGGAAGACCAGGATTATGTATCACTCAGCACATTTGTGTTGTAGGAATTGGGGGATTTTACTTTAAACTGATGAAAGTATTGGACATAAATCCTTTTGCTGCAGCCACATGTCACCCCTGTGTACAAAGGCTCTTCAGGAATGAAGAGACTAGGCAGAAATTCCAAAAATTGACTGCGTCAGTACAAGCCATGTTACAGTATCAGACAAGTATATTTGCTTTTAAAATGATATACCAATATTTGATTAGGAACTATGATTATCAGTGTATTTGGACTTTTTCCTGAAGTTCCAGAACAATTATAATAAGGATTTATTCTTCTTTTTGGATCTTCATGCAGACATTGTCTAAGATCATTTGAAAAATCTGTCTTCTGATATATACACACTTAACATTATGTAGGAACCTTCACTGCCAACCTTGTTTACTAGTGGCTTCCTTAGAGTAGATTCATCACTCCAAAGCTGGGACTGATGTTCTGTCCAGTATTGTATCTACCGACGTAATCTGAATGAACGAAAACCAAATCTTGGTAGCAAGAGACAGCTTCCTGATCTACACAGATTTGAATTTAGGTTGGAAATAATTTAAAGTTTTTTTTTTTTTTTTTTGTCTTCAATGTATGTGTAAATATCCACATGCTTGTGCATTGTAAACAAATTGTGTATTCATATGTATGAATTTGTAGAACTTGTTTCCACTTCAAGAGAAGTAATACCTTTATAAGGTCCCTTTCACCAGTAACCCTATAAATGTTTGTAAATAGAACACTAATTTGTAGTGATGTGATCAATTTGGGAATATCTGCTGAGAGACCAAAAAGTTCATTTTTTAAGTACCTTGGTTAAAGAGTAAAGATTGTTCCTCTTATTTTTTAAAAGAAGAATGCACTTTAACAAACAGCCGCGTCGGCAATTCAGAGTAGTATGTAAGTGCAGTACCCATTCAGAAATCACTTCCTGGAAACAGTTCAAAAGCAGAGCCCAGACGGGCTGTTGATCTCACTGCCTGTAGGTTGAAGCTCAGATACTGATTAATTTTGAGACAAGCAGTGCTGCTTCAAAGGAGCAATGTGAATACAGCCAGAAGCTTCAGACAGGTCTGTAAAATGGCGGGTCCCGTATTTACCACTAAACTAGCAAAACTGACAGAAGTCATAGAGAAAAAAAGTTTAAGAATCCTTCCTGCTGGTGTGCACTCCTTCTAATAGACTTTTGCAAATGGAGTTTTACAGTCTATATTTAAAAAATTGTATGTTTGTAACAAATAAAGTATGCAGAAAAGTGAATGACAATCTTGTGCTTATGTCTCTAATTCTAGGAATTACGTGAAGATGGGGTGGGTATCACATCATCTGGGACTATATGGAACTGGGTGATTTGTAGGACTTGAACATCACTGCACATGTGACTGGAATATACAGCTTCTTGGTTCTATAACCTATTTCTAGTAAGCCACTATGGAGTAATTCACGTTTGGGCTCAGTCCCAGAGAGGCCATTTGTTGCCTCCCCAATTTCTTCTCTAAATTTCTAGTTTTCAGTGTGTATCCTTTTCAGTAGGCTGCTTGGAAACCCGGGTGATGTAGTGGTTAAGTGCTGTTTGCTAACCCAAAGATTGGCAGTTTGAATCTGCCAGGCAATCCTTGCAAACTATGTGGAGCAGTTCTCCTCTCCTGTAGGCCACTGTGAGTCAGAATCGACTCAATGGCAGTGGGTTTGGTTTGGTTTGGTTTGGTTTTTGATTTATTAATTTCTAGGAAGGTAAATCAGGCCAGCCAATTATGTCCATAGATTCTGGCCAGTGGTTTTCAAACTTACTGGGCTCAGGACCTCTTTGTACTCTCAGAACTTCCTGAGCACCCCAGAAAACTTGTATGTTTCTGGGATACACTCATACTTTACACAAGCACATTCTGTTAGCTGTCAGCAGTGACATCATCATACGTCATTTAGCCTCTGGGAAATTGCAGTGTAAACGGGAATGAAAGTGAAAAAGGCAAATCCATCTCTTGGACCCCATGAAAGGGTCTTAAGGACCCCAAGGGGGTTCTGGATATCCCTAGGAAAACCACTGAAATAGTCTTGTATGTAAATTATGCCTTTCTGGAAAAAAAAGATGAGGTTGAAAAAGACTACATAACAATCCCTGTTTTCTTTATATTAGAGGATTTTGCCATGAAATAATTACTCCCAGTCCTGTTTCATACCATCCCATATACACAAAATTTCCCTGTGACAACCCCTGGCAGTGCTTTTCAATGCTGGAGAACAGTACTAATGCCCAGGCTGCATCCTGGACCAACTGATGCCAAATACTGGGATGGGGCCTAGACCTAGGGACTTGGTTTCATTTTATTAAGCCTTCCAGGTGATTAAATGTGCAGTCGGAATGAGAGCCAAGTGACCTGTGACATGCGTCAACAAGGGTGAAGGCCAGGGCACCTCTGCCACAGAAACAATATAGTGAACCTTCTGGACTGTACTGCTTTCACTTTGTAAAAACTATTAACTATTCACACCCTACTTAGTCCACTTGAAATAATAGAGAAAAGGTTACAAATAGAGTCATCAAGCACGGTGTCAGCAGTCTTCTCACTGCACTGGAATTTATGAAATGCAGGGGTTTTGCTGGCACAGAGAACCGTTCAGTGTGTGTCAGAATCACCTAGAGGGCTTGTTAACATTACCCGTGATTGAGTTCCATCTCCCGAACTTCTGATTTAACAGGCTGGAGGCGGTGCGGGCCTGAGAAGTTGCATTTTTAGCAGTTTCACAGGTGATGCTGATGATGCTGGTCTGGGAACCACACTTTTGAGAACTGCAGAAATCACAAAAGTCCCAGGAAAAATTAACTCAGTTGTAGCCAACTGACAAAGGTCTTAGGCAGCATATCTTTGCTGACAGTCTGGTTTGCTAGAAAGTTTGTAGCTTGAATTTTTTAGCATGATGCGAAGCTTGTTACTACAGAAATTAAAGGAATAGATATACCCAGAGGGCCAGTGCCTCAAGGAGTGAGGGGTGGTGCTTCATAGTTTGAATATTTTCAGATGTGAGCTAGGTTCTATCCGTGGCTGCCAGAAACTCACAGTGTGGTAAAGGGCAGGAATCTTGAGCACATGAAAACTCTGTAAGGTCCTACAGAGCGTGTCTAGTTTCCCCAGAGCAGCCACTGAGACTTAGGGAAATGAAAGCCTCCTGGTAGTCACTGCCAAAATTTTTTCAGTAATAATTGTTAGGTCATTTGTAAATTCCTTGTCCCTTGTAAAAGCATTGATACTTCACTACTGGGTATCTACTAATAAGCCAGGGTGTGCCTGGGTGATGGCAAACAAGTACTGTACTACTAGCGGAAAGGTTGGCAGTTCAAACCCCCCAAAGTACCTTGGAAGACAGACCTGGTGAGTTGTTCACATAAGGTCACAGCCTGGAAAACCCCAAGGAGCAGTTCTGTTCTGCACATGAGTTTAGTAAGAGAATCAGCTGGCAACAACCAACAACAACTGTGTGTCAGGCACTGTAGTAAGTGCTGATGGTATATGGTCCAAATGGAATTTACATTTTAGTTAGGAGAAAAACTGTAGAAAAACTGTACTTCTTTCAAGAATAACTATACTGGACCGAGATATATTTCGAATCCAGATATTATGGTTTATGTGATCCCAAGTCTCCAGAAGACTAGGATGGATTGCTGCTCAAGTTTGCTAGATACAACTCCCTTCTTAGAAGGATGCCTCTATGCAATCTCAGATTGTGCAAAAGCCACTCTCCCACGGAAGAACAGGGCCCCAGAGTGGAGATCTGGACATAGAGGAGGAAGGACTTGGAAAATTAACTCAGAGCCCTTGTTATCATTTCCATGTTTCCTTGTACATCAGTCATCATACGGTTAAGAGTTAGGGAAGGAATGTAGTCCTGTCCTCTGAAGCATTGACTCAAGTTCATGCAACTAGTTAGATTGATGAGATTTGACTATGTCCATGCTCCACTCAAGAGAGGTTCCTATTGGCATCTCAGCAAACCAACTTCCCCAAGTGTTGCAACATCATTCCTGACCTAGATCTCTCTATAAGAGGCAACACCATTTTAACTATGAAAGACAGAGAATGTGTCCCATCAAGATGTAGTTTCTGCCTGACTTTTTTGGTGCTTTATGTATACCTCTCAGTAGGCCCAACTAGTCTCCAAACTAGTTAACGGCAAGAGGAAACACACATCTAACCCAGTTTTCTTACCTGCTACACCCGACAGCCCCTACTTGTCCGTCATACTGATTGCTGTGATGCTGGAAGCATGTAACCTGTGCTCAAGTACCAGCAAGGTCACCCATGGAGGACAGATTTCAGCTGAGCTTCCACACTAAGACTAGGAAGCAGAACCCAGCAGTCTACTTTTGAAAGGAATGAGCTTGTGAAAACTTTATAAATACAGTGGAACACTCACTGTCAGATACAGTGCTGAAAAATGAGCCCCCCAGGTTGGAAGGCACTCAAAGGACAATTGGGGAAGAGCTGCCTCCTCAAAGTAGAGTGGACCTTAATGATATGGATGGAGTAAAGCTTCTGGGACTTTCACTTGGTGATGTGGCATGACTCCAAAATGAGAAGAAACAGCTGCAAGCATCCATTAATAATCTGAAGTATGAATCTAGGAAATTTGGAAATTGTCAAAACACAAAATGGAGCACATGAACATTGACAGTAAACCCAAGTGGACCGGTGTTAGCCATTTTCAACTGGACAATCATGGTGTACTATGCCAGGAATAAAGACTTGAAAGGTGTTGCAGTAATTGTCAAAAAGAACATGCCAAGATCTGTCTTGAAGAACAATGCTGTCGGTGATAGGATAATATCCATATGACTAGCAGGAAAGCCAGTTAATATGACTTTTATTGAAATTTACATACCAACCACTAAAGCCAAATACAAGGAAACTGAAGATTTTTACCAGCTTCTGCAGTCTGAGATTGATTTAACATGTAATCCGGATGCATTGATGATTACTGGTGATTGGAATGCAAAAGTTGGAAACAAAATACAGCCCTGGTGATAGAAACAATGCTGGAGATTGCATCATAGAATTTTGCAAGACCAGTGACTTCTTCATTGCAAATACCTTTTTTCACTAGCATAAATGGTGACTACACAGGGACCTCACCAGATAGAATACACAGGAATCAAACTGACTACCTCTGTGGAAAGAGGCGATGGAAAAGCTGAAAGTCATCAATCAGAGCAAGACGAGGTACTGACTGCAGCATAGACCATATGCAAGTTCAAACTGAAGCTGAAGAAAATAAGAACAAGTCCAAAAGAGCGAAAGAACCTTGACTAAATCCCACCTGAGTTTAAAGACCATCTCAAGAACATATTTGATGTGTTGAACACTAATCACCAGACAAGTTGTAGAATGACACCAAAGACATCATCTATGAACAAAGCAAGGGGCCATTAAAACTGTTTTTCAGAAGAGACTCTGAAACTTGCCCTTGAATGTCAAATAACTAAAGCAAAAGGAAGAAATGATGAAGTAAAAAAAACTGAACAGAAGATTTCAAAGGGCAGCTCAAGAAGACAAAGTAAATAAAGACATATGCAAAGAGCTGAAAATAGAAAAGCAAAAGGGAAGAACATGCTCTGTATTTCTCAAGCTGAAATGACTGAAGAAAAAATTCAAGCCTCAAGTTGCAATAGTGAAGGATTCTACAGGGAAAATATTAAATGATTTCAGGAAGCATGAACGGATGGAAGGAATACACAGAGTCATTAAGCCAGAAAGTTGATGTTGATGTTCAATGATTTCAAGAGGTAGCATGTGATCAGGAACTGATGGTACTGAAGGAAGAAGCTGAAGCTGCATTGAAGGTTTTTGCGAAAACCAAGGCTCCAGGAATTAATGGAGTATCAACTGAGACCTTTCAACTAACAGATACAGTACTGCAAGTGCTCACTCATCTATGTTAGGAAACTTGGAAGACAGCTACCTGGCCAACCAACAGGAAGAGATCCATATTTATGAAAGGTGATCCAACTGAATGAGGAAATTATTGAGCAACATTATTAATATCACATGCAAGTAAAATTTTGCTAAAGATCTTTCAAAAGTGACCACAACAGTGTATTGACAACGAACTGCCAGAAGTTCAAGCCAGATTTAGATGAGGACGTGGAACAAGGAATATCATTGCTGATGTCAGAAGGAACTTGGCTGAAAGCAGAGAAAACCAGAAAGATATTTACCTGTGTTTCATTGACTATGCAGAGGCATTTGACTGCGTGAATCACAGCAAATAATGGCTAACATTGCAGAGGAAGGGAATTTCAGAACACCTAATTGTGCTCAGGAGGAAGCTACATGGATCAACAGGCAGTTGTGTGAAGAGAATAAGGGGACACTGCATGGTTTAAAGCCAGGGAAGGTGTGCATCAGGGTTGTATCCTTTGGCCACACCTTTTCAATCAGTATGCTGAACAAGTAATCTGAGAAGCTGGACCATGTGAAGAATGAGGCATCAGGATTGGAGAAGGACTCATTAACAACCTGTGTTATGCAGAGAACACAACCTTCCCAAAAGCGAAAAGGATTTCAAACACCTGATGAGGATCAAAGACCAATGTGGACTGCACCTCAATGTGAAGAAAACAAAATTCCTCTGAACTGGATCAGTAAGCAACATAGTGATAAATGGAGAAAGGATTGAGGTTATCAATGATTTCATTTTACTTGGTTCCACAGTAAGTGCCCATGGAAGCAGCAGTCAAGAAATCAAGATACTGCATTGGGAAAACCTGCTTTAAAAGACCTCTTTAAAGTGTCGAAAAGTAAAGATACTACCTTGAAGAATAAAATATTTTCAATTGCATTACATGCATGTGAAAGCTGGACAGTGAATGTGGAAGACAGAAAAACTGATGCCTTTTAGCTGTGGTGTTGGAGAAGAATACTGAACATACCGCATGCAGTATAACCAGAGTGCTCCTTGGAAGCAAGGACTGCAGGATTGTGCCTTATATACTTTGGACATGTTGTCAGGAGGGATCAGTCTCCAGAGAAGGACATCATAATTGGTAAAGTAGAGGGTCAGTGAAAAAGAGGGAGACCCTGAAGGAGATGGACTGACACAGTAGTTACAACAACAGACTGAAGTATAAAAACGATTGTGGGCATGGTGCAGGAGCAGGCAGCATTCCATTATTTTGTGCAAAGGGCTGGTATGAGTTGGAACTGACTCAACAACACCTAACAACAACAACACACCATGTGGCTGCAGAAAGGTCAAACTTCTCCCTCATTCTTCTGCTATGAGCTTGAGACGGCATATGACAAATTCACAGCTGTTCTGTAAAGCTCTGCAGAACCTCCAAGTGGCTGCTGCAGAAAGGCAGTCAGACAGAGAAACTGGGTTACACCCATCAACATTTTCAAGACAAGGAACAAAATGGAAATAGTTCCCCAAAGTGAAAATTAACCCTGGCTTGGCTCAGTGTGTATTGTGAATAATGTTGACTTACAAGTATCTGTCTTAATCTCTGTTTTAAAGTCTTTTACATAGGTGTGGAATTGCTGGGTCATAGGTAATCCTCTGTAGAACTTTTAAGGAACTGCCAAACTGTTTTCCTCCGTAGCGGCAACAGTTTACATTTCCACCAGCAATGGATGAAGATTCCAATATCTCCATATTAGATTTTCATTTTTCACAAGGTAATTTCTATTTGTATTAAAATAAGCAGGAAGCCATCAATGCTCATTGCAGCACTATTCATAATAGCATAAGGGTGGAAATAACCCAAGGGGCCATAAACACATGAATGAACAATGAGGTATATTCATACAAAGGAGTATCAGTCATAAAGAGAAATGAAGCTCTGATACAGCTACAACATGGATGAGCCTTGAAAACATTTCACTAAGTGAAATAGGTCAATCACAAAGGGTAAATATTGTATGATTCCACTTACATGAAATACCCAGAAGAGGCAAAGGTACAGAGAACCAAGTTTATTCGTGGTTACCAAGACATAGAGAAAGAGGAAAGGGGGAGTCATTTCTTAAGGGAAAGCTAGTTTCTGTTAAGGCGGATGGGAAAATTTGGAAACAAATATTGGTGACAGTTCCACACCATGGCGAAAGTAATTAATGTTACTAAATTGTATATGTAAAAAATGTCAGAACGGTAAAATAAAACAAAAACCGTTAAGCTTGACACTTTGAGTTTTCTCTCTTTGTTGTTCATCATCCTGTTTTAAAAATGTTTGAGCTTTTGAAAATCAGCCTATACTGGTACTGAATTTTTAATGGCACCTCTAAATATTGGTGGTATTTTGTTCCAAATCAGTTGGAAATCTTTCATCCAGCATTCAAAGAATGAGATGGTAAGTAACTTAAGCTTTTGGAGATTTTAGTGAATTTCAATTATTGAAAGTAATACTTGCAAGCAAGAAGACAAGTGAAATTTATGCCTACAAAAGGAAAGGCTGAACAAACTAAATAACAAAAGATCAATCTGGACTACATTGACTTGTGGGAAGACTCTTAATGGAATTCCTATTGTTAATTGGATAAACATTAATTCTATACTGGAATGGAATGAAACTCAGAGCGTTGACCATTTTGTAGTCAAATGATCAGAAGAATCATAGACACAACGTATTTGACAAATTTTGTTTCACATTAGTGTGTCAAAGAAAAACACTCTGAAAGTCAAAAGAAAATGAATTGTAAAGATTTGGGCGGAAATGTTTACACATTCCAATACGAAAATACCTAGAATTGAGAATATTCTTTATTTGAATAATTTTCTTTACTAAGGTACCTCAGCAAATGTACAGAGAGTATTTTTTTCAATTATAAACTTTATTTTAAATATCTGGATTATTACTGTTAAAACTCAATAACATATTCTAACTAGTTTCTTAGCCAGTTCTGTCCCTAATCTCATGAAAAAGTATTTTTTTCTGAATTAACATAACGTCTGTGTGATCTTATGTTTTCTTTTGTAAAACTGACTGCAAAGTGTCAGCAATTTCAAGTGTATTAACTATAGAAGACAATTTTGAAGGAGCTTGCAGTCTGTTTTACAAACAAAACATAAGACTACAGAGAAGTTACATTTCTTCATAAAAATACTAATTTCATGTTATTAGAGACAGAACTGGCTAAGAAACTAGTTAGAATATGTTAGTATTAACAGTAGTTATCCAGATAATTAAAATGAATTTTACAAAATTTTTGTTTTAATGTACATGAATGTTACAGTCTACAAACTCCTCAATCAACAAAAATTGGAAAAAATTATGTAACTTTAGTATCTGTCCCCTTTTGCTTTCAAAAGTGCTTCAGTTTAGACAACAAATCATGATTATACTACCTACAGCAAGCCAATATTTTTTAGTTTCTTATCCTGCCAATATTTCTTTAAGCAAATATCTTTATGAAAACTATGAGGATACTTTTTGATTCCTCTCTCTGTTTGTTACACAAAATGTAACTGTATGAACTATTCTGTACCTTGTTTTAACTCTTTTTTAAATTGTGATTAAGTGAAAGTATTTTGCATGCCTGCCTAATTGCAGCTCCTTCTTCTCTCCTTCTCAGTGCCCGCACACTCCTGCTTTTCATGCTATACTTGTATCCTCCCAAGGACCTCATGTCCCCTCCTCTCCATCCTCTTCTCTCCCACTTAGAAAGAAAGCAGTAGGACAGCATCCTATAAACGCATACAACTATACAGTAACACACACCGTATGGTCACATCATGTCCGAGTCCAGTCCATTTTTGTCCTAAGAGTTGACCTCAGTAGTGTTTTCTGGATGCGAGGAGCAGCAAGTCTAGGGACCATGCTCCCAGGGGATCCCCCAGGCCATGAGACCATCAACTGTGGTATTTTAGTAGAGTTTTTTGAGTGGCACCACTCTTTTGTAGGGCTGCATGTGTCATCACTGCTGTCTTTGGTGGTGGCGAGGCACCATCTGGTTTTTCTGATCACATGTTGATACAGTCTCCCAATCACATGGGTCCTTCTGTCTCCTGAGATTTTTTTCCTCGTGTCTTTGTTGTTCTCAGTGATCACCTGTGTTGGATGCATTGGGACCATTTGGTGTACCTCAGATAGTTACTTGGTAGCTTTTAAGACTCCAGACGCCATTCACCAATACGGGATGCAGAAGCAATAGGTAACTTATGCCAATTGGCCTCAGTGTCCCCCAAGAGCATGGTCCCCAGCCCCAACCCCTGCCCCTGTTACCATATCCTTGCAGTATAGGGTTGAGATTAGAAGAGTTTTTAGTTTACGGTGAAGTTAAGTTGATCTACTTTTTATTGTGTGCTGTCACTGCTTTCACCCAACCAAATTTCTATCAACTATCTAACCTGTGACAAGCCCTCTCCTTCCCTCCCACCCTTGAAACCATCGAAGAGTCTTTTCTTCTGTATATAAGTCTATTTTTAAGTCCTTATAGTAGGAGTCTCATGTAATATTTGTCCTTTTGCTGCCAACTGATTTCACTCAGCATGATGTCTTCCAGTTGAAACCAGATTATGAAATGCTTCCTAAAATCATCATTGTTCCTTATCATTGCATAGTGTTCCATTGAGTGTATATACCATAGTTTGTTTATCTATTGGTCTATTGATGGGCATCTGGGTTGATTTAATCTTTTTGCTATTGTGGACTATGCTGCAGTACACATTCATGTGCATGTACCTGTTCATATGACAGCCTTTGTTTCTGTAGTAACTGAGCAGTGGGATTACCAGATTGAATGGTATATGTATTTCCAGTGTTTTAAGAAAGTGCCAAATTGCTTTCCAAAGAGGCTGTACCATTTTGTAATCCCACCAGGAGTGTAGGAGAGTTCTGATCTTTCCACAGCCTCTCTAGCAGTTGTTGTTTTGTGTTTTTTGGATCATGGCCAACCGTGTTGGGATGAGATGGCATCTCATTGTAGTTTTGATTTGGATTTCTCTGATAGCTAATGACTGTGAGCATTTCTTCATGTGTCTTTTGGCTGCCTGGATGTCCTCTTTGATGAAGTGTTTGTCCATCACTTAATCGAATTATTTATTTTTTACTTGTTGGTATTTTGCAGTACCTTGTAGATTACGGAGATCAGACGTCAGTCTGACATGTAGTTGTCAAATATTTTTTCCTACTTTGTAGGTGGTCTTTTAACTCTTTTGATAAAGTCTTTGGATGAGCAGAAGTGTGATTCTTAGTAATTCCAATTTATCTTCTGTTGATCATGCTTTGTCAGATTCTGAAGTCTGTCTAACCTGTGTATTAGAACTTTCATTGTTGACCCTATTTTTTTCTTGCATCATCTTTATTGTTTTAGGTTTGATATTTAGGTCTTGGATCCATTTGGAGTTAGTTTTTGTGTAAGGTGTGAGGTCTGTATCTTGTTTCAATTTTTTGCAGATAGATATCCAATTTTGCTACCACCACTTGTTAAAGAGACTGTTTTCACCCTAGTTTACTATCTTAGGGCCTTTGTCGAATATCAACTGTTCATAAGAGGATGGTGGCATCTCTGGGGTCTCAACTCTGTTCTGTTGGTCTCTGTGTCTCTTTTTGTACCAGTACCAGGCTGTTTTGACTACTGTGGCGGTGTAATAGGTTCTAAAGTCTGGCAGTGTGAGGCCTCCCACTGTGTTCCCCTTCTTCAGTAGTACTTATCTGAGGTTTCTTCCCTTTCCAAAGTTGGTTATTTTTTTCTCCATCTCATTAAAAAAATGACACTGGAATTTCTATTCGGATTACATTGTATATGTAGATTGCTTTGGGTAAAATACACATTTTCACAATATTAAGTCTTCTTATCCATGAGGAGGGTAGGTTTTTCCATTTATGTAAGTCTCTTGGTTTCTTCCAGTAAGGTCTTGTAGTTCTCTCTGTATAGGTCTCTTATTTCTTTGGTTAGATTTATTCCTAGGTATTTTATCTTGTTGGGGGCTATAGTAAATGGTACTGATTTGGTGATTTCTTCTTTGATGATCTCTTTGTTGCTCTAAAGGAATCCTACTGATTTACTTATGTTTATCTTATATCCTGACACTTTGCTGAACTCTGCTATTCTAGTAGTTTGCTTATGGATCTTTAAGATTCTCTGCATATACAATCATATCATCTGCAAATAGCGACAATTTTACTTCTTCTTTGCCAATGTGGATACTCTTTATTTCTTTGTCTTGTGTAATTGCTCTGACCAGTACCTCTAATACAAATAGAAGTGGTGAGAGTGGGCATTCTTGCCTAGTTCCCTTTTTCAAGGAGAATTCTTTCAGTCTGTCTCCATTTAGGATGATGCAGGCAATTGGAGTTGTGTAGATGCCCCTTACTGCATTGAGGAATTTCCCCTCTATTCCTACTTTGCTCAGAGTTTTTAGTATGAGTGGGTGTGGGTCTCTGTTGAATGCCTTTTCTGCATCAATTGACAAAATCAGGTGATTCTTAGCCTTTGTGGTATTTACGTAGTTGATCACATTAAATATTTTTCTGATCTGGAACCAGTCTTGCATCTATGGTATGAATCCAACTAGGTCATGATGAATTATTTTTTTGATAGGCTGTTGTATTCTACTGGCAAGAACTTTGTTGAAGATTTTTGCATCTAGAGTCATGAGTAATGTCAGTCTACAGTTCTCCTTTTTTGCTGGGTCTTTCCCTGGCTTTGGTACCAGGGTTATGCTGGCTTCATAGAATGAATTTGGGAGTATTTCATCCCTTTCTATACTGTGAAATAGTCTCAGTAGTGTTGGAGATAACTCTTCTCTAAAAGCTTTGTAGAATTCTTTGGTGAAGCCTTCTGCACCAGGACTTTTTTTGGTTGGTTGTTTTTTGATTACTTTTTCAATCTGTTCCTTTGTGATGGGCTTATTAAGTTGTTTTACTTCTCCTTGTGTTAATTTTGGTAGGTAACATGAATCTAGAAATTTGCCCATTTCCTCTAGGTTTTCAAATCAGTTAGAGTACAGTCTTTCATAGTATTCTGTTATGATGCTTTTGATTTCAGTTGGATCTGTTCTGACATCTCACACCTCATTTCTTATTCAGGTTACTTGTTTCCTCTCCTCTTTTTCTTTTGTAACTTTAGCCAGTGGCCTGTCAATTCTGTTGATCTTCTGAGAGAACTAGCTTTTGGTTTTGTTACGTTTTTCAATTGTTCTTTTATTCTCTCGTTCATTCAGTTCTGCTCTAATCTTTATTATCTGTTTTCTTCTGATACTTGATGGGTTCCTCTGTTGCTCTCTTTCTACTTGTTCAAGCTGCAGGGTTAATTCTTTGGTTTGGGTCCCTTCTTCAGTCTGTGTATGTGCACTTATAAAGTGACCTCTGAGTACTGCTTTTGCTATATCTCATAGGTTCTAGTAGGATGTGTTTTCATTCTCATTCAATTCCATATTTTGTTTATTTCATCCTCAATTTCTTCTGTAACTTACGGATTTTTGAGCAAGGTGTTCAGTTTCCAGGAGCTGAAGTTTCTACCTATGTTTTTTCTCCTGTTGATTTCAACTTTTATGGCTTTATGGTTCACAAAGGTGCTTTGCAATAACTCAGTGGTCTGGATTTTGTTGAGACTTGCTTTACATCCTGCCACATGGTCTATTCTGGAAAATGTTCTGTGTGCTTTGGAGAAGAACGTGTACTCCAGTTGGTTAACTGTCACAATAGATCTTCTGTATCTTTACTGAGCTTTTTTCTGGATGATCTTTCTGTTACTGAAAGTGGAGTGTTTACGTCTCTGTTATTGTGAAGTAATCTATCTCATTTTTCAATGTTGCCAGTGTTTCATGTATTTAGATACTCTGGTATTGGGTGCCTAAATATTTAATATTGGTATGTACTGCTTACTTACTGAATCTTTCAGTAATAAATAGTGATCATCCTTGTCCACTCTGGTGGATTTTACATTAAAGTCTATTTTATCTGAGATTACTATTGCCACTCCTGCTCTTCTTTGTATGTTGTTGGCTTGGTATATATTTTTCCATCCTTTGATTTTCAGTTTGTTCATAGCTTTGAGTCTAAGGTGTGTTTCTGGGAAGCAATATATAAATGGGTCATGTCTTTTGATCCAGGATGTCATATTCTGTCTCTTTATTGAAGAGTTCAGTCCATTTACATTCAGTGTAATTGATAGGTATGTGTTTAGTGGTGTCATTTTGATGCATTTATTTTTGTGTTATTGATGTTTTCTATGTTGCTCTTAATGTTCTCTTCTGGGTCATTTTTCTTTATGGGTTGATTTTTTATCTTTTTCAGTGTTGCTTTGGGTTTCTTGAGACTCCTGTATTGTTTCTTATTTTGATATGTTGCATTGTTAGTTTGCTTTGCAGCTACCCATATAATTCACCTTAATATTCTAAGGTTAAACCAGACTTTAACATCTGCATATCTTTTTAAATTTCTCTCCTTCTTTAAGGGTTATAACTACCGTAATATATCCCTCTTTTTAGTGTGATGTCATAGTTTTTGTGGTAAGATCATTAGTTCCCTTCTTTCAAAACTGTAGCTTTGTTTAATCTCTAAGAGTGCTCTCTATATAATTCTTTTGTACTTGACCTCCAACAGTTTCAGAAAGGCTTCTTCATGTGGGAAGTTTATTGATGATTTTGGGAGTTTTCTGGAGCTATGGTGGATGGTTTGTTTAAATGGTTAGCTATGGATTATTGACTTCATGCCATCTAGAAGCTGTTCAGTTTCTCTGCTGTTTCCTCAGCAGGAGGTAAGGCATAGTTCTAAGAGGGGAGCTGGTTACCAGCTGCCTCTGGGTACTCTAGTTACTGGCCCCAGGTGGACTTTCTGGGGTGGCACGCACTGTAGCCTAGCTGGCAATGACAGCACTCTACTTTTGGATTCACTGGGCAACCATTAGCTGAAGCTATGGTGTGGATCAGTGAAGGGTGGAGGAGATGGAGCCAAGCCACTCAGCCATCAGTCCTCCAGGTGATCTTATTTTATAAAGATACTTTACTGCTAAGTAAGGAGCTGTCCAACAGCTGCTGAAATTGAGTCGGGCCCTCAGGTGTGACAGGCCCTGCCTCCTGGCTGACAATGAAAGCACCTCATACGCCCTCCCCAGATGCTATGATGTGGTTCAGAGTAGGAAGGAGTTATGGCCCTGCTGCTGTCCTCTGCCAGGCTCTATCTGTAATTCTAGAAGTTCCACCGTCCTGAAGACAGCTTTTCTGCTGGAGAAGCACTTTCCAAACAGGCACTGCTTCTCAGTGTGAGAATTAGCCCCTGCTGAGACCTCTGGTTGGGTGACTCCACCTCCCAGCTTACCAAGATGATGATAGCCCGAGCTGCCCTTCTGGCAGTGAAACAGCAGAATTTATGGCAGAGCTCAGAAAAGAGAGGGCTGAGGGGCAGTGGTGCCCTCAGTCAGCAGCCAGGCTCTTAATAAGTGGCTATCCCAAGCAGTCTCTCTGCTGTGCTATACAGTGTTTACTTAAGCACTGCAGTTCAGTGTATTGGCTGGCTCATGCCCAGTTCCTGCCTCCTGGATAACAAAGATGGCATCAGTACCCGCAGTCCTCCCAAATGGTAAGTCAGATAAAGCAGGTCTCAGTGAGCACTGCTTCCTGTTAGAGGGAGGTAGTTTCCCATTCAGTGGCACGAAGTCCAGTCTGAGAACAGTTTGCCAGATCCTTGGACTCCCCAGATGTCCATGCTGCTCCTTTCAACTATCATTGCAGGCCTTATCCCTCAGAGGGAACTGAGGAGACATGAGTCTAGTCTCCCATCTTGGCCCCACCCCTCGTTTTTCTACTTTTTATATCGGGATAATATTCCACTGCATATATGCTGTTGTTGTTAGGCACCGTTGAGTCAGTTCTGACTCATAGCAACCCTATGAAAAACAGAACAAAATACTGCCTGGTCTTGCACCATGTCTACAATTGTTTTTATGGTTAAGCTCATTGTTGCAGCCACTGTGTCAATCCATCTCACTGATGGTCTTCCTCTTTTTCTCGCTGTCCCTCCACTTTACCAAGCATGATGTCTTTCTCCCGGGAATGATCCTTCCTGACATGTGCAAAGTACATAAGACAGTCTTGCCATCTTTTCTTCCAAGCAGCACTCTGGTTGTACTTCTTTCAGAACTGATCTGTCTGTTCTTTTGGCAGTTCATGGTACATTCAACACTCTTCTCCAAAACCAACTGAATATACATATATACTGGAATACTGGACCACGGATGGACACTTGGGAGTTTCTGGGTCTATCACTATAACAAAGCCCCAATAAATAACCTTGTTCATACATTGTTTCATATGAATGAAGATAGCATGACATGTAGGGCAGATTCTCCAGAAGTGGGAACCTAGGAACCAAAAGGTAAATGCATCTATAATTTTTTTATGTATTACCAGACTCCCTACAGACAAACTGTTGTTCTATGTTCAATAAAGAAAATGGTCAGACTGAGTAAGAAGCCACATTTTTTTAGCCCCTTACACTTTAAAACACAAATGTTGTATATATTCTTAACTACAAAATATTCAGACAAGAGAACTGAGCAGAATTCAAATATCCTTTTTATTTTCCCTACTCCTACTTTTATTCGTGGAAGTGATTACTATCAGCAGCTGGATGTAATGTCCTTACATACTCTTTCTGTGGATTCACAGAGGAACCTTCCTATCTATCATCTGGAGTTTACCCATTTCAATATAAACTGAATTATGTTGTTGCTAGGTGCTGTGGAGTTAACTCCACCTCATAGGGACCTTATGTATAACAGCATGAAATGTTGCCCAGTCCTGCATCATCTTTACAGTCATTATTATGCTTCAGTCCACTGTTGCAGCCACAGTATCAACCCATCTCACTGAAAGACTCCCTCTTTTTCATTAACCTCTTACTTTACCAAGCATGTGGTAAAAGAGCTAATTCCTCTTGATAAGATGTGCAAAGTAAGGAACACAAAGTCTTGCTCAAAGACCGATTTGTTTGTTCTCTGGGAATCCATAATCCATTACTATTCTGTGCCAACACCACAATTTGAATGAATGTGTCAATGTCGATTCTTCAGTCTTCCTTTCTCATTGTCTAGCTGTTCTATGCATTTGATGTGACTGAAAATACTGTGACATGGGTCAGGAGCAACTTAGACATCAAAGTAGCATCTTTCCTTTTTAAAATTTTAAAGAGGTCTTTTGCCACAAATTTTCTCAACAAAACAAAATTACTGATTTCTTGACTGCTGCTTCTAAGGATGTTTATTATTGATGTAGCAGAATGAAATCCTTGACATCAGTTTCTTCACTGCTTATTATAATGTTTATGGCCTCAATTGTGGAGATTTTTATTTTCTTCATATTCAGTTGTAATCCATACTGAAGGCTAGAATCTCTTACCTTCATCTGTAGGTGTTTCATATAGTCTTCATTTCTGGCAAGTAAGGTTGTGTTATCTGCCCAACACAGGTTGTCCATTAGTCTTCTTCTAATCGTGATGCCACATTTTTCTTTATATAGTCCAGTTTCTCAGCATAAAGAACGAATAGGTAAAGTGAAAAGTGACAGCCCTGCCACACAACTTTTCCACTTTTAAACCTCTGACTACCCCTTTGTTTGGTTCAAACAGCTGTCTTCTGACCTATATACAAGTTCCGCATGAGCAGAAATAAGTTTTCTGTAATTCCTATTTTACCTACTTAGTTAGATAATCCATAATTAGTTATGATCCACACAGCTGAATGCCTTTGTGTAGTCAGTAAAACACTGGGAAAAATCTTTTTGGTATTCTCTGCTTTCAGCCAAGATCCATTTGATACCAGCACTAATATCTTTCATTTCATGTCTGCTTCTGAATCTGGCTAGAACTTCTAGCTGTTCTTTGCCAATGTATGCCTGCAACTGCTTTTGAATTACTGTCAGCAAAATTTTGCTAGCATGTGATATTAATGATGTCTCTTGAGAATTTTCATGTTCCATTTTACCACCTGTTTTGAATGGGCATGAATATGAATCTCCTCTAGATAGTTGTCTTTGGAATTTCTTGGTATAGGCAAGTAAGTGCTTCCAGTATTGAATCTATTTGTTGAAGTGTCTCAGGTGGTATTCCAACAATTCCCATAGTCATGTTTTTGGCTAATGCCTTCAATGTGAGTTCAACTTTTTCCTTCAGTACCAGCAGTTCCTGATTATATGGTACCTCCTGAAATGGTTGAATCTTGACCACTTCTTTTTGGTATAATGATTCTGAATTTTTTTCCATCTTCTTTTGATGCTTCTAGAAACTTTCAGTGTTTTGCCCACAGAATCCTTCAGTATTGCAATTTTGATGCTTGATTTTCCTGTTCAACTTTTTTAGTTTGAGAAATGTAAATAATGTTCTTCCCTTTTGGTTTTTCTAACTCTAGGTCTTCGTATGTTTCATTACAATACTATACTCGGTCTTCTTGAGCCACCTTTTGAGATCCGTTCAGCTCTTTTACTTCATTATTTTTCTATTTGTTTAAGCTATTCTGCACTAAAGACCAATTTCAGAGTCTCTTCTGATATCCATTTTGGCTTTTTCTTTCTTTCCTGACTTTTAGTGATATTTTACTTTCTTATTAGACAATGTCCTTGATGTCATCCCACAACCTTTCTGGCCTTTGGTCATTAGTATTTAGTATGTCAAATCTGGTTTCTAAATTCAGGTGTGATGATTTGTGATGGATTGAATTGCGTCCTCCCAAAATGTGTATCAACTTGGCTAGGCCGTGATTCCTAGTATTGTGTGGTTGTCCACCATTTTGTAATCTGATGTGATTATACTATGTGTTGTAAACCCTAATCTCTATGATGTTAATGAGGCAGGATTAGAAGCAGTTATGTTAATGAGGTGAGACTCAATCTACCAGGATTGGCAAAGCCAAGTGCCCTTGAGTCGGACACCAGGATTAGGTTGTATATTAAATCAATCTCTTTTGACATATAAAAGAGAGAAACGAGCAGTGAGGACAGGGACTTCATTTCATCAAATATGAAGAGCAGGGAAAGGAGTATATCCTTTGGACCCAGGGTCCTTGTGCTGAGAGGCTACTAGATTAAGAGAGGACTGATGATACGGACCTTCCCCCATAGCTAACAGAGAGGGGAAGCCATCCTTTTGAGCTTCAACCCTGAATTTGGACTTCTAGCCTCCCAGACTGTGAAAGAATAAATTTCAGTTTGTTAAAGCCATTCACTTGTGGTATTTCTGTTATAGCAATACTAGGTAACTAAAAGACAGTATTCAAGGTCATAGTTTGGTTCTTGTGGACTTGATGTGATTTTCTTCATCTTCAGCTTCAACTTGCATATGAGCAATTGATGGTCTGTTTTGCAGTCGGCCCCTGGCTTTGTCTTGACTAATCATATTGAGCTTTTCCAGTATCTCTTTCCATAGATGTAGTTGATTTGATTCCTGTGTAATTCACCTCATGTGATCCATGTGTACAGCTGTCATGTTGTTGAAAAAGTTTTGTTCGATTAAGTCATTCACCTTGCAGAACTCTATCATGCAATTTCTGTCACTGTTACTCTTGCAAAGGCTGTATTTTCCAATTACTGATCCTTTCTTGTTTCCAATTTTGCATTCCAATCACCAGTAATTATCCGTGCATCTGGACTGCATGTTTTATCAAATTCTGCAATTTCTTCATCTTTGGCATTCAAGATTGGTGCATAAAATTGAATAATACTCATATTAACCAGTCTTCCTTGGAGGCACACTGATATTATTTTGTGTACCTCAAGATAGATCCTCAAATATTCTTTTGGAGGAATGTAAACCCATTCTTCTTCAATTTACCATCCCTGGCACAGAACAACATACAAGGACTACCAGTTAAGTTCATGGACACACCTAGAAAAAGTGCTACATACCACATTGCTGAATATCACTAGGATCACTTTTGAAGTACTCCACTTGGGAAGCTATGCACTGGTGCCAGTACCTAGTCTGCCCTTCAGAGCAACTTTGGAACTCTTTTTCTGGAATGGCCATCAGAGCTATCATTGTATTACCCTTGATGTACTGAATGTCATCAAAATGTCTTCCTTTCAATATTTCCTTTATCTTTGGGTACAGAAAAAAAGTCACTGGGGGCCAGATCAGGTGAGTAGGGAGGGTGTTTCAATACAGTTACTTGTTTACTGGCTAAAAACTCCCTCACAGACAACCATACAATTAAGTGCAATGGGCATTCCAGAAAGAGTTCCAAAATTGCTCTGAAGGCTGGATTAGGCACTGGCATCAGTGCATAGCTTTCCAAGGGGAGTACTTGAAGGTGACTATAGTGACATTCAACAATGAGGTATGTAGCCAAGCCAAGCCAAGTGCCGTCGAGTCGGATCTGACTCATGGCACTTAGAACAATTAAGATCATAGAATTCATTGTCATACCCCATATGATTATCCAATTCAAAAGGCCCAATAACAGTGCATTTCAGCTCACTGATGGCTAGATTATCAACTATTATGTGTTCCATTTCACTTTTGACCATCTGCAATTTTTCTAGATACATATTTCATGTATCTCATGTTCTGATTATTAATGAATGGTTGCAGCTGTTTCTTCTCATTTTGCATCGTGCCACATCAGCAAGGTTGACTCTGCTTTTAGGAGGTAGCTCTTTCTCAGTCAGTTTCTGAGTGGCCTTCAACCTGAGGGGCTCATCTTCCAGCACTATGTCAGACATACTTGTTAAAGTAGAGGGTCAGTGTTCTGTTGTTCATAGGCTCTCTCTGAGCTGGAACTCACTTGAGAGCACCTGCTTTCAATGTAGGAGGTAAAGAGGAAAGACCATGTTTCTTACACCTAGAGAGACCTATCTGCATTCCAGTCCCAGTTCTATCACCTACCAGCCATGTGACTTGATATTATTCAGGTAACCTTTCTGAACCTGTCTTCTTATTTGTAAAGTAGGGATACTGATATCTGCTTTGTGTTTCAAGGATAAAAATCATGTATGGAAAGTACTTAACATAATGCACACATTAGCCATTCAAATTATAAGGGTGAATGTACTTAAGCCATTGTAAACCGTACCTCATCTACTCTATTACCACATTAATTCTATCTTTTATTTTTCTGACTTGTGAAATTGAAATATTTGTTTTAAATAACTTTTTTTCTGATTCTAAAATGACAGGATTCTAAAACAAACAAGACAATTTAGAAAATACAGAAATGTACAAATAACTTCACTCTAAATATTTCATTGTTACATGTTCATTTATGTCCTAGTAATCCATTTTCTATGCAGTAAGGAAGAAAAAAGGAAAAATAAGAAAATTGTTTCTTTTTTATTTCCCTTTAAACAGTGTAACCCAGCACTACCCACTAAAAAGACAATTCTGTCTCCCATTGTCTTGGCACACTTGTCAAATACCAACCAGCTTTAGATGTATGGCTTTATTTCTGGATTCTGAAGTCTATTGTTATATGCCTAGCTTAATGTTACTACCACAGTGTCTTGATTACTGTAGCTCTGTAGTATGTTTTGAAGTTGAGAAGTGTGAGTCCTCCAAGTCTGTTCTTTTTCAATTCTGCTTCTCTGAAGTTTCCATAGCAATTTTAGGATCAGCTTGACAGTTTCTCTGAAGAAGCCAACTTGGATTTTAACAGGGATTGCACTGAATCTGTAGATCATTTTGGAGAGTATTTTCATTATGATGATATTTAAATGTTCCAATTCATAACTTGAACATCATTCCATTTATTTAGATGTTCTTTAATTTTTTTCACTAATGTACTGCAGTTTTCTTACACTTCTCTTGTGAAATTTTTTCCTGAGTGTTTAATTCCTTTTGATGCTATTGAAAATGTAATTGCTTTCTTAATTTTATTTCTAGTCAAAGCAAACATAATTACCTGGTTCCTGAGCTTGCAGAAAAACATTTAATTTTTCACCATTAAATATGATGGTAGCCATGGGATTTTCATAGGTGACTTCCTAATCAGGCTGAAGAAGCTCCCTAGTTGTTGAGTGTTTTCATCATGAATAGGTGTTGATTTTGTCAAATGCTTTCTGTACCACCTGAGATGACTATGTGGTTTTGTCTTTATTCTCTTAATAAGGTGTATTACATTGTTTCATATGTTGAGCTACTTTATATTCCTGGGATAAACTCCTTTTGGTTATGCTGTATAATCCTTTTTATAGCTTACTAGATTTGTTTTGCTAGTTTTTGTTGAGAATTTTTGTTTCTATACTCTTAAGCATATTGGCATAATTTTCTTTGTCTGGTTTTAGTATCAGGGCAATACTGGCCTCATGTAATAAACTGAGAAGTGTTCCCTCTTGTCCTAATTTTTCAAAGTTTTTGATAGATTAGTATTAATTTATCTTTAAACAGTTGCTATAATCCAGCAATGAAGCCTAGGATTTTCTTTGTAGGAAATTTTTAAATTACTAGTTGAATTTATTTTATTTTATTATGACTGAGTGAAAATGTACATTCCCATACAAATTTACATGCCCACCTATATGCAGCTTCCACTGCTCTCCCTGCCCGGTGACTGCACACTATTTCTCTCTGCTCCATACCCCAACAGTCTCCTTTCCCCTCCTCTCCACCCACTCTCCTTCCTCCCGCCAGAGGTCAGCAGGATGATATCCTATAGATGCATAGAATCATAAGTGCATCCAACATATGGTATCTGCATCGCCAAGTGAACCTTCGTTGTGATTTATGGGCAAGGGCAGCATCAGGGCCAGGGGCCATGCTCCCAGGGGAACCCTGAAGCTGCTGGATCATCAATTGCAGTCTTTTAGTGGAGAACTCAGGGTGCACCCCTGTTTATTCTTGTGTTGCCAGTGAGCTCAACTTTGTGAGCTCCATTATGGCTATCACTGGTGGTGGCTGGGCACCATCCGGTTCTTCTGGTCCCAAGTCCATGTAGGCACCCACTCATGTGGGTCTCTCTGTCTTCTCAGTTGTCTTTACCGCATGTCATTTTGGTCCTCGGTGATCATCCATTCCTGCTGAGTCGGGACCATTTGCTGTGCCCTCGGATGGTCGCTGGGCAGCTTTTAAGACCCCAGACGCCACTCACCAATGTGGGGTGCAGAGAGCCCTCTTAGCAAAATGCTAGTTGTGCCAATTGGCCTCGATTTCACCTAAGAGCATGGTCTCCTGCTATAGTTCAATTTCTTTATTTGTTATAGAACTATCTGGATGTTCTATTTTTTCTTCAATAAGTTTAGAAATTTTCATCTTTTCATCAAATTTGCCCATTTTATTTAGGTCCCCTAATTCATTAGCAGTTGCTCAAAGAATTATCTTTTTATTTCTGTAAGGTCAGTAGTGAATTCTTTGCCTTCATTCTTGGTTTTAACAATTTGAATCTTCCTTTTTTCTTGCTTAGGTTAGCTAAAGGTTTGTCTATTTTTGCTGATCTTGACAAAGAACCAACTTTTGTATTGTTGATTTTCTCTATCCCTATTTCATTTATTTCTTCTCCATTTTCTCTTTTCTACTTGCTATGTGTTTAATTTGCTCCCTTTGGTTTTATTTCTTGAATAAGTAACACATACACATTTTACAAATTTAAGATAGCCTAAGAGTTTTGTAAGCAAATAATTTCCCATAAAATCATTTGTTACTTCTTTTCTTTACTTCCTATTTGCTTCACAGTAATCCAGTTAGGGGTAGGGTGGATGTGAATATAAAAAGAGAAGTGGCCATGAGTTCATTATTATAGCTGTGTGATGGATATGCTGGGTACATTATACTATTCTCTCTAATTTGTATATGTTTAATTTTTCCATAGTAATTTTTTTTTAATATTATATGCTGTGTTAAGGTTCATCTGTTTATAGAATCCACACTAGTTATTTGAACATAGAGAATTAATAGAAAGTTTTGTTACCTGGGAGACCCTGGTTATGTAGTGGTTAAGTGCTATGGCTCCTACCCAAAAGGCCAGCAGTTCAAATCTACCAGGTTCTCCTTGGAAACCATATGGGGCAGTTCTCCTTTGTCCTGTAGGGTCACTATGACTTGAAATCAACTCAGTGGCAAGGGGTTTGGCTTTTTGTTTGCTCTTTTGTTAACTGGGTATAAAGTGGAAATCCTGGTGGTCTAGTTGTTACCAGATAAAGCTCCAGAGTTCTCGCTACCTGCCCCTGAAAAGCCAATCCCCGAGGCAGGAGATCAGGTAAATGATCAAAAGTTTTATTTCTGTGTGCTAACAACACAAGGAACTGAGAAGCTTTTGCCATCATAGCCTGTTCCAAGCTGCCAGGCAAGCTTGGGACTTTAAAAGAGAGGCTTCCTGCCATGCCAGCACGGGGGGCAGGGGGCAGGAAGAACAATGAGAGTAATTTGGGGAGGGGCAGTCATCTGAGTGCAGACCTCAGGGGTAGATGTACATCCAAACTGAAGTCCGGGCAAAGGGTCTCTGGACTGATGCCCCCACCGGCCCCTCCTAAGAAGCTGAAAAAAGCTGCAGAGATTTTTATCTCAGTGGCTCCTGCAAGTTAATGTGTGATTTCCTGGGCCAGGGAATGCTAGGAAGCCAGGAGTTTTAAGAAAAGCAAGTAAAGAGTTTTATAAAATGGGTAAGAACTAGTCCTGACTGTCTATTTCAATGTCCCTTTGGAAACATAGGCCTCAAGGCCCCCACTGGGTTTCACAGTGGTTAAGTGCTACATCTACATCTGCTAACCAAAAGGTAGGCAGTTTATATCTGCCAGGTGCTCTTTGGAAACGCCATGGGGCAGTTTTACTCTGACTTAGAGGATCACCATGAGCTGGAATGGAATCGACAGCAGTTGTTTTAGTTTTTTGGTCTTGGCTATAAAGGTGCTAACTACTAACATGAAAAAAAAAAACAAAACTAAGGCATCAGGGGGGTAGCAACTTGCAATAAATACCCCTGAATAAACCAAAGGAAAATCTTGGAAACAAAGGGGTACCCTCTGGAGCTGGAACTCAAACTTCTACAGAGGCTGGTGCTGGCAAAGGGACGGGGCCAGTGAATCTGGTTTTGCAAGTACTGGAAAAGCTGATCCAGCTACAGCTATCAGAAAGAACTGTTGACTGCCTGCTTCAGTCACCTTGTGCTACTCTAACAGAAATACCACCAAGTGGATGGCTTTAAAAACAAATGTTTATTCTTATATAGTCTGTATGCTACAAGTCCAAATTCAGGATGTCTGCTCCAGGATGCCCCTTGTTGGATCTAGAGGAAAGTCCTTGTGTTGGAGCAGCTTGGCACAGGAAGCTCAGGTCTGATGAATGTGCTCTTCTCCCGGTGCTGCTTTCTTGATGATGTGAGGTTCCCCATTCTCTGCTTAGTTCTCTCTTTATCTTCCATAGGATGAAAGGATAAAGGGTGGTGCAAGCCACACTCCAGAGAAACTGGGTGTGGCAGACCCACCCTAATCCTCTTTTAACATAATCATCCTATCTATTAGCCACAGGCAGAGATTAGAATTTACAGCATCAGAAAATCACAGAATGGAGGGCAATCACAGAATTCACGGAATCCTGGCCCAGCCAAATTACTACACATATTTTTGGGGGGACACGATGCAATCCATGACACTTCCAGAGTAAGGAAGTGTTGCTTGGGTGATACTCAGAGGAAGACAGCAGGACAGTACATTACTTCTCCCTTCTTCAGTCTCGCCATCTCCCTTTAGTGCCCCCTGTTGGGCAAACCATAGCAGGTAAACAAAAGGCAAAGGTGAAAAGTATCAAAAAGCAAAATAGACAAGAGTGGGCAGGTAGGTCCCTCATCCTGATTTACCTCAATTATAACCAGGCAGGTTTTGCGCTGTGGAAGTAGCTGCCTTGCCACTGGGATACGGTCTACACTTTTCCAGGGATGTTCACAGAAAACAAAAAAACAAAAAAAAAAGAGGAGAATTTGGTTGCCATTTATGAGTGGCAAAAGAAAATTCTGTCTCCTAAAGGCTTTATAATATTTTGGAAAGCAGTGCTGCATTCAAGTGGAATTTAAAATTGACAACAGTGATTAAAAACTCCTGGAATCTACATAATCATAAAGGCCACATCATTTTCATCATACTGGATGGCCAGGGGCAGGAAAGAGAAGGAGTCTTTTTCACTGTACACCAACTGTACTTTTTAAATTTTGCACATGTGAATATATTGTCCATGGTAAAACTTATTAAAGTTTTGCAGAGAAAAATCACTGTCTTAGGTCAGGTTTCTGAGAAAAGATGGTAAGATAGAGATTTTAACACAAGAGGTTTACTGGAGAATGTTCTTGGAACATGACTAAGAAAATGAAGGCAGCCAGGTTGAGAAGAGGGAGTAGTTGAAGTGCAATGCAGTTACTGCAAATCAGTGCTAACTGCACAGGGGACTCTGTAGGCAACTGCATCCCATATTTACTAGTAACAGAAAGTGGGCGAGCCCCCTGAAAAAGGTTTTAACTTTTAGTGACAGCTCTTTTCAGTGAAGTGTAATTCCTGGGTAGAAACTCCTGAGCAGTCCTGGAATACTTTGGGGGACTAGGGGGATGCACCTCACACTTGAAGTAAGATCCTGACTGTGCACCACAGAATATACTATACAAGCGGTTCTCAGATTTTAGTGTGTGCCAGAAGCTCCTCTGATTCATGAAGTCTGGATGGGGCTGATTATCTAGTGACCACACTTTGAGAATCATTACACCATATCTTACTGGGTTAAATTCACCAAGTTAAAATAATTTTCACAGTTTATCACTTATAGATGCTAATACCTAAAATTCCCTGATTAGATTCAAGAGATTACACTGTCTTCTTTGTCATAAATCAGCTGCAATACTAGTTCACTGGAAATGAGACTTGAGTCACTGGAACACTTGCTTTATAAAATTGTTAGTACGCAGAGTTTCTCTGTTTACAGATACCAGAAAACTCCATCTGTTTTTCTTTAGTCTGTGTGTCACAATATATTTCTCACATCTCTAAGCAAGTTATATAAATCAGCAAGGGGATTCCTATTACCTATAACGAGAACCAATTTTTTTTTTTTGACCTAATACCATTTTCATCAAAATCTAGGTGAAAAAAAAAAAAATCAGTAGCAGAAAGAGCAAGGGAAAAAAAATCTAATGCATATAAACTGAACAAAACCTTGCTTTTAAAAAACTGCTGGATAACAGAAGAAATCAAAGACGAAATAAAAAAAAAATTCCTATTCCTAAAATCAAATGAGAATGAAAACACAACATACCAAAACCTCTAGGACAAAGATAAAGCACTGCTTAGAGGTTAGTAACTTATACCAGTGAATGCACACATCAAAAAAGAAGAGCCTAAAATCAAAACATTAGGCTAACAACTTGTGTAAATAGAAAGAGAACAGCAAAAGAAGCCCACAGTCACGAGAAGAAGTAAAATAATAAACATTAGTGCAGAAATAAATGAAACAATAGAAAAATAACAAAAAGAATCAACAAGACCAGAAGTTGGTTCTTTGAAAGGATCAGTAAAATTGACAAACCACTGGCCAAACTGACAAAAGAAAAGAAGGAAGGGCCCTAATAGATGGTATAAATAGAATACTAAGCATAACTTAGAATGTACAAACAGCAGAAGACAAACTAGACAAAAAGGATCTCCTAAAAATTAAACACTATCAAAAGCCTTCTCCAAAAAAGTAAAAAGAGAACCTGCAGACTAAAACAACAGTAATATTTTAGCTATGACACATCCAACAAGAGTCTAATCTCTAAAATTTGTAGAAAACGTCAACACCTCAACAGCAAGACAAACAATCTAATTAAAAAATGGCAGGGGATATGAACAGATACTTCACCAAAGAAGACATTCATCTGACAAAATGTCTTCTTTGACAGACACAGACACATGAAGACATGTTTGCAATCATTAGCCATTAAAAACCAAAAACCAAACTCATTGCCATCAATTCTGAAACACAGAGTTGGTTAATTAAAACTGTAATGAAATACTATCTCGCCCTGACAATAACGGAACAACAACAAAAAAAAACCCAGAAAATAACAAGTGCTGGCAAGATTTTGGAGATTGGAACTCTTATACATAGATGGTGGGAATGGAAAATGGTACAACCACTATGGAAAATGGTATGGTGCTTCCTTAAAAAGCTAAACACAGAAACACCAATGTCACAACACTATCTATTTACATTTTTGAATGAGAAACTAATCTGTGCTGTAAACTTTCACCTAAAACACAATAAAATTAGAAAAAAAATGTATACGTCAGTAATCCTGCACCTAGGTATGTATCCTGAAGAAATAGGAGCCATGACACGAACAGACATATGCACATCCATGTTCATTGCTGCATTATTTACACTAGCAAAAAAATGGAAACAACCTTGATTCCTGAGAACAGAAGAATGGATACACAGACTGTGGAATACACACAATGCGATACTATACAATGATAAAGAATAATGATGAATCCATGAAACATCTCAAAACAAATGATCCCGGAGGATATTTATGCTGAATGACATAAGTCAATCACAGAAAGACAAAAATTGTATGAGAGCACTATCATAAAAAGCAAGAAAAGGTTTACACACAGAAAAATACATATATTCTTTCATGGTTACCAGGGATGAGGGGAGGTGGAGGAAAACTACTAACTAGACAGAAGATATGTGGTGAAGGGAAAAGCAATACATAATATGGGAAGTCAGCACAACATACTTAAGGTAAAAGAAAACATTGAGAGGAATATAAGATAAAGGGCAGCCATGATAATTACTACAACATAGACAATACTGCAACAATTGTATTAACAAACAATAACTTACAGGAAGTGTGCAAGAGTGTAAGGGAGCACAAACACTTGCAGATACAGGTTTGGTTGTAGATATTTCTACATACTTAATTGTAGGTGCTGCATCTATATTACTAACACAGACAACAGTACACAAAAAGGGCATAGTCATGGAAACTTCTTGCCAAGCCAAGTGCCGTCGAGTCGGATCCGACTTAAACTTCTTAGACATAGCCAAATACCTTGCAGGATGAAGCTCCTAGGCTTGAAGGTGAAGGACCATCGACTCAGGGGAGATCTACATCAATTAGCACAACACAATTCATGAAGGCTGAATTCTGCTTCCCGCTTTATCTACGTCAATTGGCACAATACAGCTCATGAAAACAATGTTCTGCATCCTACTCTGGTGAGTAGTGTCCAGGGTCTTAAAAGCTTGTGTGTGGCTATCTGAGACACTATTGGTCTCTTCCTGTCCAGTGCAAAGGAGAGTGAAGAAAATCAAAGATTCAAGGGGCCAATTAGTCCAAAGGATTAATGAACCACAGCCTATATGAGCTCTGTCGTGGACTGAATTGTGTCCCCCCAAAAATATGGGTAGTAATTTGGCTGGGTCAGGATTCCCTGTATTCTGTGTTTGCCTTCCATTTTGTGATTTTCTGATGCTATAAATCCTAATCTCTGCCTGTGATTAACAGAGTGGATTATGTTAGAGAAGATTAGGGTACGACTGTAAATCCTTTCCTAAGGTCTCCTCCCTGCTCCATTGTAGAAGGAGTTTCCCTCAAGTATGGCTTGCACCACCTTTTATTCTATAAGAGATAAAAGGAAAGACAAGCAAGCAGAGAATTGGGAACCTCACACCATCAAGAAAGTAGCACCAAGAGCAGAGCGCATCGGATCTTCAGATCTAAGGTACCTGAGCCAAGATGCTCCCTCACCAAAGACTGATGCAATACAAGGACTTTCTGCCACAGCCGACAAAGAGAAAGGCTTCCACTGGAGCGGACACTCTGAATTTGGACTTACAGCCAAGCGGACTGTATAAGAATAAACTTGTCTTTGGTAAAGCCATTCACTTTGTGCTATTTCTGTCAGAGCAGTCAGTACCAGCTGACTAAAACAACCCCGAACCAGAAGAACTAGATAATGCCCAGCTACACTACCAATCGCTCTGACTGGGCTTACAAGGAGCCAATCCCAGATGCACAGGGGGCACCTCACTATCATCAATAATAGCCAGGAGTCGTCTGGGGTCTTAAAAGCTGCCAGGCTGCCATCTGAGGTACAGCAAATGGTCCTAACTCAGCAGGAGCGGATGCTCACCGAAGACCAAAATGACAACCCAGAAGACAGAGAGACCCACATGAGTGGGTGCCTACATAGATTTGGGACTGGAAGAACCGGATGGTGCCTGGCCACCACCAGTGATAGCCACAACAGAGCTCACAAAGTTGAGTCTCACTGGCAACACAAGAATAAAAAGGGGTGCACCCCGTGTTCTCCACTAAAAGACTGCAGTTGATGGTCCAGCAGCTTCGGGGTTCCCCTGGGAGCATGGCCCCTGGCCCTGATGCTGCCCTTGCCCATGGATCATAGCGAAGGTCCACTCTTCTGACAGCAAGGGATTGGACTTGGTGACGCAGAGTAACTACACATTGGGTGCACTTTATGGTTCTATGCATCTATAGGATATCATCCTGCTGAACTCTGACTGTTGGAAGGGGAGTGGGTGGAAAGGAGAAAAAAGGAGACTGTTGGGAGGATGAGACATATATGGAGCAGAGAGGAATAGTGTGCTGTCGCCGGGCAGGGAGAGCAGTGGAAGCTACATATAGGTGAGCATGCAATTATATGGGAACGTACATTTTTCACTCAGTCATAAAAAAAAAAAAAAATAGCCAGGAGTACAGCACATCTTTTGGATCCAAAGTCCCTGCACTGAGGCCTTCCTAGACCCAGGAGACAGAGCTGAAACACTAAAGATAGCATGAGACAGCAGTAGCATAGACTGGCAGGCTAGGCTCACTGACCTCTGGGTGAGAGGCTTCCTGGAGGACTGAGGTGCCTTACTGTCAGAGCCAAATAGCTTTGTAGCCCTTGCGGAGACTAGTTCTTTACTGGGACCTCAGGCTGAGAGCAAAGGCCTGGTGGCAGCCAAATGGAAGCTGTCTTGACAGAAGACTCGTCACCTGAGTTGCACTGTCACTTGTAAGTTGATCCTGATCCTGAATTTCACTAATTAACTCTAAAGTCATCAGTATGGTCTAAGTTCTGTGTGCCCACTGCAATGAATTAACAAATCTAGTAGAAGAGTAGAGTGCCACGGGATGGGCTGCTGCTGTCAGAATCAGTAAAAGAGTTAGAGGGTGGAGGTATGTCTGATCCGTGCCTCATAGGAATTGGCTTTGGGCTGATGTTGGTCTTGATTCTCCTCTTTCGCCCTGAAGTTAGAGGTCTGATGTCATGCCATTTTCACACAAGTTGAAGTTGAAACGGAGAACTGAAAAAGAGTTCCAAAACTGCTTTGAAGGGTAGAGTAGGCACTGACGTCAATGCATAGTTTCCGGAGGACAGTACTTGAAAGGTGACTGTAGTGATATTTAGCAGTGAGGTATGTAGTACCTTTTCTAGGATGAGTTTTCAAACTTAACTGTCAGACATTGTATTTTCTACTTCTCTTTCTCAAAGCACCCTGTTCTTTTGCTTCAACACCTAACAATTCACTTATTTGAGTGCCTATGTCTTTAAAATAACAGGTGACTGCTGCTGTATAGGACCTTGAGGGCTGGGACCATGCCTATTTTGCTAACGAACGAATCTCTAGTACCTACCTAGCACAGCGCCTGCCAACAGTTTAAGTATTCAGTGATCTGTTTAAGAAATGAAGAGATAACTCACAGGTTTATGTCTCGGTAGACTGCTACACCAAGGAGCAGGAACTGACAGTGGCTAGTGCTTCCTCGGGAAACCCTGGTGACATAGTGGTAAAGCTCTATACCTGCTAACCAACAGGGCCACAGTTCACATTCACCAGGCGCTCCTTGGAAACTCTATGGGGCAGTTCTACTCTGACCTCTAAGGTCGCTATGAGGAGGAAACGACTCAACAGCAATGGGTTTCGTTTCGGGTTTTGTCTAAGCCTATTCCTTCAGCTGTGAAATGGCACTGCCTCTCAGGTCAAGGCTGCTAATAAAGATGACACTGATGGGGCTTTTTTTAGCTTGTGGCTTTCTGTGTGTAAAATAATATATTTAATATAACGAGTGGCATTATAACCATGTTCATAATGTTGCGCACCCATCACCCCGATTTGTCCACATACTTTATCAACCTAAACAAAACAGCCTTTTTAAATTGCGGAAACAGGCCATTCACATATATGACTTAATTTTCACAAGCTTAACAGGAATGCAGTTCCCGCCTTACAGTCCTACGTTCTTTAGTTGGGAGTTTCCCCCAACTTTCAATTGAATGACAGCAGGAAACAGGGCAAACTAAGGACGCCACGCAAAACTTTGCCAAGGGTAACGCCCTGGGGCGGGAGCGACACCAGTCTGGTCCGCCGGGTCGGGGTGGTGGTGGACGGGGAAGAACCAACACCGTCAACTAGATGGGAGAACTGCTGGGCATCAATATCTTAACTGCTGGGCATCAATATCTTCCAACCTTTAAAATCCCGACATCGGTGATGATGGGACCCAAAAGCTCTGAGTCAGACTAAGAAACACCCAAGAGCCTTCGTGAGAAACCACTACAATAGCAACCTCTGCCAGCCCACCCCTTCCTGGACAAGCCCCGCCACCGGGAGAACCGCCACCGACAACAGGCGGGAAAGCCACCACCGGCACTGCAACTCGCCCCCCCCATCGGCTAATCGTGCTAATACGGCGGCCCGCCTACCTCGCTCGCTCGCCATGTTTTCATTGGCCCATTTCCCCCCATCTTCCGTTCTCATTGGCCTGCTCTTCTGTCCGTCTTGCTCTTGCTCGTGCGCCTGGCGCACGAATTCGTTAAGGGTTGGGGCTAGAGGACCCGCCCCCGTGTACCGTGTGCAAAACCAAACAGCCGTTACGGGGGTGGCCACGGCGGGCGGGGGGGGCTCTGGGGGAGGGCAGAGTCACCTTAGAAGGAGGCGCGTGATTGGGTAGCCACTGGGGCTCGAAGCAGCAAAGAGAGCTGGCATTGGCAGAGGCGGTGCAAGAAGGGTCTCGGGTTATTGTCTGGGGCTGCTGCGGCGGCGGCGGCGGCGGCGGCAGCGGCGGCGGCAGTGGCTGCTGTGGTAGTGGCTTCGGAGGCTGCCCAAGAAGGGGGAGCGGGTGCGGCGCGCGCGGGCCACGTGGAGCCGGGGTTGGCGCCGCGTCCGAACGGACCAGGGGAAAGCGGAGCAGTGTGTCCAGGAGCAGGGCCGAGACCATGGTAAGGGCCGGAGCGGGGCCCCATCTTCCCGAGAGCTGCGGGACAGGTGTCATGGGCACGCCCGGGGCCGTAGGCGTCGGGCGAAACCCTGCCTTCCGGCGCAGGCCCGCAGCCGGCACCTGTTGAGCGTGGAGTTTGCCGCGCGTCCGGCCGCGGGACTGCGTCCCGGTTCAGCAGCTCACCACGCCTACTGGGGGGCGGCCGTGTAGCCCCTCCTTTTCCAACTGGAAGCGCCAAAAGCCCGCGACGTGGTGGGTTCCGGGGGAACGGCACTCGGGCCGCCGAAACGGGGCTTTTCGGTGAGAGCTTGTCGCCTAGCGGGACTTGCTCAATGGCCGCATCATAACTAAAAGTGATTCACGCTCCATTCTAAGGCATTGTGTTTAGTCCTAACTTTGGAGACGTTTGGCGCGAATAAGTTTCCCTGGCGGGAGGTTGTTGGCGACGCTGGAAGGCGCTCACCTCGCGTCGGGAAAGGAGGAGGAAGTTAGGAACGACCACACAGGTAGACTTGATGTTGAATTGCAAGAACAAGTATTTTCTTTTTTAAGGTGTGAATTCTGCATAAAATGAGGTTAAACAAGATCCCACTTTAGAAATGTTATGTAATCTTTCAATAAGTTTGAGATTTCGTGGGACAGGTGGGCTTATCCTTGTGGTTTTTTCAGGTAGAAAGAATGGCTTTATAAAGAACTGCACTGATTTGGGGTGTATGTCCATAGCTTCTGACTTCTCTGCAGTTTGCATTTTTCACTAAACAGTTAGTATATCTCTTTGCTATTGCTATGAGCTTTCCATCTTAAGTGATCCACTTGTGTCCTGAAACTGAAATCTATATAAGAAGAAATTGACTTCTAAACAATGAAAGTGAATAAAACGTCAACCCTATTTTAAAATTGAGGAAAATAGAAAGTGCTAAAGGATAAACTATGCATTTCTTCCAAGGTAGTGTGAGATAGTAGTGCTGTTGTTACGGAATCTTATTTATGTTGGTGTTTCTCCTTTGGACCGGGTGCCATAGTGGTTAGGTGCTACACTTGCTAACCGAGAGGTCGGCAGTTCGAATCCACCAGGCACTCTTTGAAAACTCGATGGAGCAGTTCTCCTCTGCCCTGTAGGGTCGCTATGAGCGGGAATCGACCCGACGGCAGTGGGTTTTATTCCTGCTTTAAGCGTTCTGTCTTAATGCAGGTAGCTTCAAGAGAAGCTGCCTCCTGGAAAGTTCTGTCCAGGCTGCCATCCTTCACACTGTAGATAGTGTTCAGTGATTGTTCTTGTGCTTGATACGACAGGTATCGGATTTAATAGGCAAACACTTAACTATAAACAGATTGGCCAATCAAGAGGACAAAATATTTGGTTACTGGAAAATTCTCAAGTCTTAGAACTGGAAACGACTTTTGGAGAATTGCATCCAACTGCTGCACAATGTATAGTTTACAGTTATTGTATAGTTCTTTATAGTAAAGGAAACCCTCGTGGCGTAGTGATGAAGTGCTACAGCTGTTAACTAAAAGGTCAGCAGTTTGCATCCACTAGGTGTGCTTTGGAAAGAAACTATGGCACAGTTCTATGTTGTCCTGTAGGGTTGCTATGAATTGCAATTGATTCAGTGGCAGTGGGTTGGGTTTGGTTTGAGGTTCTGTAAACTTTATAATGTACAGTACTCTATAGTAAAGTACTTCACAAAGTGAGGTGTAAGTATTAATGTAAGCTAAAAATAGAGGAGGCATTATTGCCATTCTTGATTTTTATCTGTTGAACTAATTTATATGACATCCTTTAATGGATTTTAAGGTTGAGAAGTGAGCATATTTCTATTACATTAATGTGAAAATAGCGTTTTCAATATTTCTGTAATGTAGTCCAGATTTTTCTGTATATGTATTTTCCAGGAGGCTTAACCCAGATTGATACTCATTTCAGTTCTTAGACTGAAAAAATTTATATTGATCTTTTGTTTGTCATTCAGTCTTTAAAGTGGTTTGGCAAATTTGGGAGGATAGGTATATATAGAGTTTGAGGAGATTATGAAGAGAAATGGTTATCCATTTATTGTACAGTTTTATGTTTATGTAAAGTTGATAGCATGAAATTTTCTTTTCCTTCAGAAATATACTTGGGGTCTCCAAAACTTGGAAATGGTCATTTAATGTATGAACTATGTTTATATGCCTATTTTCTCAAAAAGCAAATAGGTAAAGCAACAAATATGACAGGTTTGAGACAGTACAGTTAAATTTGCTGTAAGCAAAATACTTAGATTATAAATTGGGGGTTTTACACTTGGTGGCTTTTTGTTAGCAAGTAGTTCTTATGTTTGTTTTGCTGTGTTTGGAGTCTTAAAAGTTTGCAAGCTGCAGTCCAAGGCACAGCAGCTGGTCTGGAGCAACAGAGGAAGCAGAAGAGGTAGGAATAGAAGGAGGGGAAGAAAGGAAATGTGTAGCTAATTGCCACTATGAACAACTGCCTCCTTTGCCATGAGACCAGAAGAAATAGATGATAACTGACTACCATTTCTGAACATTTTGACCAGAGATGTCTATGGAGGAATCCTAATCAAAGGGATAAGGCCCAAAACAAAATTACACATTTTCATGGAATCCAGATTTTCTGGAGCCGTGGAGGCTAGAAGAATGTCAAAACTACTTTCTAAGATGACCTTTAAACCAAAAACATCCCCTGACATCTTAAAATCGAAAGAGTGGTTTAGCTAATAAAGACTTCTCTGCCTTTAGCGTTGTGCTCTTTTAAAATCTATCTAGATGGGATCAAATTGACAACAGCATTTGAAAAGATTGGAAAGAAAACTTTGAGGTGGTGATTATGTTAATATGAGAGGAACAACTCAAAAGAAGAGTGAGAATGGTTGTAATCAGTGTCACTGAGTTGTACATGTAAAAACTTGAATTAGTGTGTCTTTGCAGTGTATAGTCTCAACAAAAATTATTTTAAAATAATAATAATTAGTTCTTATTTCCCAATCCTGTCAAAAAGGTAATTATTATTTTAGGCTCACAAACTACTTAAGTTTATTTTATTTTATTTTTTAATGTTTTATACTAGAGCAGAGTAAGATGAAAAGATGTCTTTATTTGAGGGATTGGTGAGAATATATTCCTGATTGAGTTGTTTCGTAGTTAGTCAGAAACTGTTAAACTATGAGACATCCCGTGAAAAATATGGAGTCTCAATTCTCTTAGTTAAATCCTCAGTCACTTGCTACAGTGTTAATACATGAAAAATAATATGAATTAATGTCTAGGCTTTGCTTTTCCTGTTTCTGTCATCTCCTAAGGCAGGTTATAAAAACAAGAAAGCTTATAAAAAAAACTTATAAAAAAGAAAAAACTTTTCTGCATATAATTTTGAGAAATAAAACATTAAATCCACTGACTCAATGGCACTAGGTGACAATACATGGTTGATTTTAGCTTAATGTTGTTTTTAAGGGAAGCATTACAAAGGTTTACCATTTTGGAGCTTAGCCTGAACTTTGAAAATATAGATCATCAAAGAGCTAGCCAATTTTGTATGTTTTTTTTTTTTTATTTTTTAACTGACTCTTTTACAGTGAAAACATAATAGATTTAAATGGTAAAGTCAAGCAGTGCATAAGTGAAAATCAGTTTCCTTCTCACATCATATCCTGAGTATTCCCTGCCTTTTGGGAAATCTTTTTCTAACTTACTGTGGGATCTCCTCTGTAACTCATTTTTACATGAATGAGCACACTGCCTTTTTCACTTAGAAATATGTTCTATGTATTGTTTCATAACCATACATTTATCTGTAAGTACCTCAGTTGTTGAAATGGATGCATAATATTCTTTGTCATTGTCTCCCATGGCTTAATTAGCCACTCAGCTAGTCAACATTAAGATTATTTGAGAAATACTTATTTTCTATCAATTTAAAGCAGTATTTTTTAAGTATCTTCAGTAGAAAGTTTGATGGTCTCTTCCCCTCCTCTCACCTTTTTGTGTTTTTTGGTAAGAAACTCTTCTCAGAAAAGATTAGTCCTGAATATTTCTGTGGGAATAATATATGTTATATTGAGTTCTAAAATTATTTCATTATGAAATATTCAAGCATCTTAAGTTATATTGACTTGATCAAGGTTCTTCTATCTGAAAATTGGGAAATAAATTTGGATTTCTAGAAATCTCAAACTTTAAATACATGTTTAAAGTTGACCTTAACATGTGATGTAATCAATTGTGGATTTACAAATGAAGAAAGCAGTGAACTAGATTTTTTTTTAATAAAGATAAAGCTAGAAGAAATTTTCTTTCCTGAGTATTTTGAAATAGTGTTTTCAACCCTTCATCAGGCTTCTTTTCATCTAGGCTGGTGGCAAAGCTGGAAAAGACAGTGGGAAGGCCAAGGCTAAGGCGGTGTCTCGTTCACAGAGAGCTGGACTGCAGGTAACATATCTATGTTATAATAGTTTGGCGATAAACTTACTTTCTTTACTGTTGCAATTCACAACCCATAGATCTTTCCTTAATTACAAAAATACTCGTGGTGTCACTACTTTAGTAATGAAATCAATCGGTCAAGACTTAAATCTGTCTTGAATTTGTCTTCTTTCAAACAAGAGCCAGTTATTGAAAGGTCTTAATTTGGTAATTTAGTTCTACTAAAGTCTGTTACTTCTGTATTATCATTTGTCATTTGTCCTTTATAAGTTGTATCATATTGAATTTAGTAAGCTGCAGTTTTTCTTTTAAAGAAGTATTTGTAATGGTACACTAACTTCCAGGGTGAGAAAAATTTTGAAAGTAGTAGTAAACTGTCCATTGGTTCTTTAAATATTTCCCTAATAGCCTCAGTTTAGGACTGCGTGATATACTCAAGACCAGTCAATATTTTCAAACCTCATATATATTTGAATTGGTACAACTACAGACTTGAAACTTTCTGGGTTAGTGAGAATTATTCCGTGTATAAGGAGGCTGGGTTTTAACCTGGTGGCCGTGGTGAGCTACTGAACAACTGGGATGAGAACTTATTTTTGATTTGTACTTTCCTGATTTTAAGACACCATGTGAATTCTCAGTGATGGGGGTGGCAGATGTAGGTGACAGTTGCGGTGGTATCAATAAAAGGTAATACTTTACCTAGAGTGAGATGGGTAGGAATAGAAAGCATATGTGGGAAGAAAATGGGAGGGCGAGATATAGGGTTGAGAAGAATGTTAAGATAAGGTCAAAAAGAGGAAACTAAAATCTTAGGGTCTAAGTGACAGAAAAGTTTGTAACAGGGACAAGTCATAAGATGATAAATCTGAGGTTTGTTTTTTTTAAGTTCCGTGAGAATATCCATATGAAAATGTCCAAAAGTTGAAGATAGAAGTCCAGCTTCTCACAAGAAGTGATAGAATTACAGATTTAAAATCATTTCTGTAAAATTGATAGTTCATACGATGGGTAAGTTTCCTGACCACATGAGAGGGATGCAGGAACATGGTGGGCTTTTCAAAAAGACATGGTTTTGGAGTTACAGAAAAAAGATTGAGCAGTGTCAAAGTTAGTGTGAGAACTATATATGATCTCTGAAGCCTAACTTTTTTTTTTGAGATCCTACTCTGTGCCAGACAACATGACAGTCACCAAGGATGCCAAGGGGAATAAGGCATAGGTCCTGCTCTTTTGGAGCTTGATGTTAAACTCAAATTCTCATGCTTTTTCTCCTTATTAATGAGATCTGAAAAGTAGCTAATAGATTTGGTAATTTAAATGTCAACTTCTGGCCTTCAAGAGTGTAGTTTAACAGAAGCCAGGTTTCGTGTTGGTAACAAGAAAATAAGAGTTTAAAGATTTGTTTTTAAATTTTGTCTTTGGCAAGGCAATAGATAACTAGATCATAATTGGAATTAATTATTATGGATATGTATAGAATTTTTTAAGTTGGGTGTGCAGAAGGAACCAGCAGAAAGGGGGTAGTTGGAGATACTGAAATGGTAGGGCAATAAAGGAATGAGGAAACGCCGTAAGAAATTTTTGAGGGTAGTCAAAGGCTCAGACAGAATAGGGTACTTTGGAAATGAGAACCTTTTCACTTCGAAAGTAAGAAGAGTAGCAGTTGTAACTGCAATTGCAGATCCATGCCACTTGTCTGCAAAGCCAGTACTGAGACAGAAGGTGAGGTGATTAAATGAGGACATTTATTGAGTGCCGACACACAAGAGACGAGGGGGAATCAGTTCCTCCAAAGCTTGCCTGCCTGTATAGGCTAAGCCTGGAGGGTTATATAGGTTGATTAAGGCAGGGAAGGGGACACTGCTTAATATTTTTCCCAGTCCACGCAAGTAATTCTTATGCTGTTTCAACAATATTTTTTGTGGGAGTCTCCATGGCTCCGAAAAGTTGGGGCTTGATAATCATCCAACCACCTGGTAATTCGGTTCAGTAGTCTTAGAGAATAACTGAAAGGGTATAAACAGAACAATTAATCAATGTTTCCAAGAGAAGAGAATAGTCCGGTGACTTATGACCAGTACAAGGTGAATTCTCACAGATGGGGGATATCAGGCTCTCAGGACTCCATGTTTATAACACGATTCTCTTAACTACTGTGCTGTTTGTAGTTAGATGGAGTTGGTCTGGCTAAGGGCCTCCCTTTCCACCCCCTCTTCTGTGGATACCTTCTCACTCATGGGAAGAAGGGTGCCAACATCCTCTAGCTATTTGCTGCTGACCAGAGGTGTTGACTAGGGGTGTCTTTTTATTTGTAGTAAGGGTGAGGTATATTTTGGAAAGTAGCAGAATCTTGTATGATGCATGTTTACATGTGGGAAGAGGACAGGGCATCCATCATGAATACTCCTTCTGTCTGGAGGATGTGACTAGCTCCCCCCACGATCATTTTAACAAGCCATGGTACATAAACACAGATTAGAATAACTGCTGTTATGATAGTGAGTAATGGTGTTAGCCAAGATTTTAGAGAGGGGAACAAATTAGACAGACAGCTACTCTACGGCTGCCAGTTTGGGTCTGGGCGAGTCCAGTCAGTCACCTTACAGATTTTATCTAGGTTTTGTCAGGGTGTTGATACAGTAAGGAGTATTATAGTTGAGTACCAGGCAGCCAGGGGGTGAACTGGAGTTCTGAGTGGGGCAGATGGTGGTAAATAACATTTTTAAGCCTATCCCCTCCCCCAGTAACTGTTTGGGACATGGATATTATGTTACTGGAGGACCAGTCCCATCCATTAGGTTGAAATCTTAAAACTTGAACCCCTTGTCCCCTCAGAACCTCAACATCTTGAGGGGTCACCTTAGGAAATTTAACGCAGAAATAAGTGTCCTCATTAAGGGGAGTGATATCAGGGATCGTAATAGAAAAATTTATATTATCCCCCTGGTAGTATCAATAATAGGGAAAATGTGAGGATACTTATTTTTTTATTTCTCAGACTATAATATTTTCCCCTTTTGAGGGTTGTTTCACCATTTTATTGGTCCCACCGGAGTTGAGGCAGAGACAGTGTAAAGTAAGTGTCAGGGTCCCATCGGTCACCACCACAGTGAGAGTTCTTTCTGGCTGAAGTAAAACGAGTGTAGACCCTTCTGTCCAATTTTGGAAAAGGAGGAACAGAAAAAAGCGTCATATTTTTCAGATTTGTCCTTAAGCCTCCCCACTGGCGTGCAGGAGTATTTGTGATGAGCCTCTTTGTCTTCTCCTTGTTGTTGCTGTCCAAGTTGTAAGGGAATGCTATCTTTAATCCGAGTGTGGTGTACCCAGGCCACTACCCTAGCGAGTTTCACAGAGGAGCGGGTGGTCAGTAGGCCCCCATATAGACCTTCCCACTGTGGAGACAACTGGTCTTCAGGATATTGTCTCCACACCTTCAGTAAGACGTGGTCGCCAGCCCTGAACCTGTGGAGAGGAGCATGGGCTGGGAAAGACAGACGAGAGGAAGCACACTGATTAATAGTAGTAAGAGCTTTTCCCGGAGAACAGACCCATTTCCACTACTCCACCTCAGTAACCACTGAGGTGGGAAAAGCAAACCGTTTGAAAAATTATCTGGTAAGGGCTTACTTAACTTAGGTCCACTTCGAGGGGCACCCATGCCCAGAGCAGGGCAGTAGGCAATACCTGAATTTATGTTGTATGGGTTGCTTGGCAAAGCTTAGTCATGTTGTCTTTAAGGTGTGGTTCATCTTTTCTGTTTTTGCCACTGACTGGGGTATCCAGGCAGCATGTAGTCTGTACACTGTTTTCAGTGTTCTCTTTATCTGTTGTGTTACTTGAGCAATAAATGCCCCACTGTCATCCCTCTGGATAGCTAGAGCGAGTGCAGATTTTGGCAAAATATCTCTCAGAAGAGCCTTGGTCACTTTCTGGGCTTGTTCAGTCTGACAAGGGAAAGCTTCCACCCATTCAGAGTATGTGTCCACAAAGACCAGTAGGTACCGAAAGTTTCTTGGGCAAGAGGTATTACAGTGAAGTCCACCTGCCAATTTTCTCCCGTATCTGTTCTACAGAACTGGATCTGTGGTCCTGAGGGGTGTGGGACTGTCTTTGAATTATTTTGGGCACAGAGGATATGCTCTTGTGCCACCTTCTGAGTAGTCTTTAAGAGATTAGGTCCGTTTATTATTTGTTGCATCCATTCTGTGTTGGCATCTTGACCATAGTGAGTGTTGTCATGGAGAACAGACAGTACATCTTGTACCCGAGCTTCGGGTACCAAGACTTTTCCATCTGGACCAATTAGCCAGTTCAGTTTTTGGGTTGGGGAAAAATTTCCATTCTTCAGCCCTTTTCAATCTTGAGAAGTATGAACAAGTGTAGGAAGATATGGGGGAGCAAGAGTGAGAATTGGAGCAAAAGCAGAATTGGGCTCAGTGGGCTGGAGTGTGGCTTTCCTAGCTTCAAGATCTGCCTTTCTACTTCCCAGGGTCTCTGGAGTCCTGCACCACTGGTGGCCAGGGCAATAGATAACGGTTACTTGGGCAGGGTCTCCTATAGCCTGTAGGAGTTTCAGACTTTCAGGCACATGTATTCTCTCTCGATTTATAGCAGTGAGGAGGCCTCGTTCTCTCCACAGGGCCCCATGAGCATGTAATACCAGATGAGCATATTGACTTCAGTGTATATGTTTACTGTCTTTCCTGTAGCCAGGCGAAGGGCTCTTTTCAAGGCTACTAACTCTGCCTTTTGGGCCGAAGTACCTGGGGGTAGAGGGCCACCCTCTAGCATGTCAGTCAGAGTCACTACTGCAATCTAGCACTTCTTTTCTCGTGTAACTGCTTCCACCTGTGTATATTTCAACTTCTGGGTCATAAAGGGGGACATCAGAAAGATCAGGGCAGCTAGAATAGACCTCTTTGATGATTTCTTAAACAGGCGTGTTAAGGTGGGCCCTCCACAACAGGCAGCAATGTGGCAGGATTCAAAGTTGTCACCGCTCGTAAGGTTACGTTTGGATTGTCTAATAGGATGGCCTGATATTTCCCAATCCGTCCGCCTGTTAACCAGAATCCCCCCTTCTGTTCTAGGAGGGGGAGGACTACATGAGGGTTATTTACCATCACTTGCTGTCCCAGAGTAAACTCTGCTTCTTGGAGCAAATCACAGGTGGCAGCGACTGCCTGCAGGCATGGGGGCCATCCATGAGCTGCAACATCTAACTGTTTTGAAAAGTAAGCAACTGGTCACTTTGTGGGCCCTAAAGTTTGGGTCAGGACCCCCATGGCCACTGGTTATTTTTCATGTACAAACAGTTCAAAAGGCTTTTTGAGATGGGGGAGTCCTAGATCAGAGGCTGTCATTAGTTTATGTTCAGTCTTTTCAGAGGTTTGTTGGCACTCAGGTGTCCACAGCAGGGGCTCCCTTTTTTCTTCTTTTGGTGTCTCATATAGAAGTTTAGCGATTAGTCTATGTCCTGGTATCCGAATGTGGCAGAACCCAGCCATTCCTAGAAACCCCCATAGCTATCGCTTACTTGTTGGTTACTTTACTGGCACAGTTGTTTCTGTCCTCTCGGGTAAAAGATCTCTTTGCCCCTGGGAAATCTGGAACCCCAGGTACTTAACTTGGGTTGTGAAATGGGAGCTTTTTTTCTTGGAGAGCTTATAACCACATTCATCTAGGTAATTTAAAACACATACAGTGTTTTGGTCTGAGTCCTTTTTTTTTTTTTACTTGTGTGTGATATTAATGATTTTTTTTTTTAATTTAACATGACTGAGTGAAAATGTACATTCCCGTATAAATTTACATGCCCACCTGTATGCAGCTTCCACTGCTCCTCCTGTCCAGTGACTGCACACTATTCCTCTCTGCTCCATACATGTCTCATCCTCCCAACAGCTTCCTTTCCCCTCCTCTCCGTCCACTCTCCTTCCTCCAGCCAGAGGTCAGCAGGATGATATCCTATAGATGTACAGAACCATAAAGTGCATCCAATATATGGTCACTCTGCATTGCCAAGTCCAATCCATAACTGTCCAAAGAGTGGACCTTTGTTATAATTTGTGGGTAAGGGCAGCATCAGGGCTGGGGACCATGCTCCCAGGGGAACCCCGAAACCGCTGGACTATCAATTGAGGTCTTTTAGTGGAGATCTCAGGATGCACCCCTTTTTATTCTTGTGTTGCCAGTGAGACTCCTCTCGGTGAGCTCCATCGCGGGTATCACTGGTGGTGGCCGGGCACTATCCAATTCTTCCAGTCCCAAGTCGATAAAGGCACCCACTCTTGCGGGTCTCTCTGTCATCTAGGTTGTCTTTACCGCATGTCATTTGGGTCCTCAGTGAGCATCCGTTCCTGCTGAGTTGGGCCCATTTGCTGTGTCCTCGGATGGCAGCTTGGTAACTTTGAAGACCCCAGACACAACTCACCAGTGTGGGGTGCAGAGAGCTCTCTTAGCAAAATGCTAGTTGTGCCAATTGGCTTCAGTTTCGCCTAAGAGCATGGTCCCCTGCCCCCTGCCCCAGCTACTCTATCCTTGCCATATTGGGTTAAGATGGAAGGAGTACTCAAGTTATGCTGAAGTCCACTTAATGTTGTTCTTGTTTCTAATGTGTGCTATCACCGCTTTCTCCTAACCAGATTTCTAGCAACTATCTAAACTAAACCCTCACCCCCCATCCCCCCTTGCAGCTGTCAAAGAGTCTTTTCTTCTATACACAAGTCTGTTTTTGAGATCTTATTGTAGAGGTCTCATACAGTATTTGTCCCTTTGTCGCTGACTACTTTCACTCAACATAATGTCTTCCAGTTGAAACCAGGTTAGGAGATGTTTCCTGGAATCATCGTTTTTCTTTATCATTGCGTAGTGCTCCACTGAGTATATGTACCATAGTTTACCTATCCATTCTTCTGTTGTTGGGCATCTGGGTTGATGCCATCTTTTTGCTATCGTGGACTGTGCTGCGATAAACATTCTCGTGCATGTGTCCATTGGTATGAAAGGACTTGATTCTGTAGGATATATTCCAAGTAGTGGAATTACTAGGTTAAATGGTATATCGATGTCCATTTTTTTAAGGAAGCGCCAGATTGCTTTCCAAAGAGGCTGGACCATTTTACAACCCTACCAACAGTGTAGGAGGGTTCCACTTTCTCCACAGCCTCTCCAGCATTTGTTGTTTTGTGTTTTCTGGATCATGGCCAATCTTGTTGGAGTGAGATGGTATCTCATTGTCGTCTTGATTTGAATTTCTTTAATAACTAAAGATCGTGAACATGTCCGCATGTGTTTTTTGACTGCCTGGATCTCCTCTTTAGTGAAATGTCTGTCCATCTCCTTTGCCCATCGCTTAATCGGATGGTTTATCTTCTTCTTCTTGATATTTTTTAGTATCTTATAGATTATGGAGATCAGGCCTCAGTCTGACATAGAGTTGCCAAATATTTTTTCCCATTCTGTGGGTGTTCTTAAAGTCTTTGGATGAGCAAAAGTGTTTGATTCTTTCTCAGTAGTTCCCATTTATCTATTTTTTCTTCTGTTGATTGTGGTTTCTTTCACAGATTTTGGAGTCTGTCCTCATTGTGTGTTAAAACTTCCGTTGTTGTTCCTACCTTTTCTTGGATGAGCTTTATCGTTTTAGGTTTGATATTTAGGTCTTTTATCCAGTTGGAGTTGGTTTTTGTATAAGGTGTAAGATACGGCTCTTGATTCAGCTTCTTGCAGATGGATAACCAATTTTGCCAGCACCGTTTGTTGAAGAGACTGGTCTGAGTCCTTTTTAGTTTCACTGGCCATTAATATATTATCTACATATTGTAAGATGAGTGTCCTCCTTCTAGTTCTCAGGCCCTCAAGTCCTGTGTCAGAATTTCTGCAAATATTGTTGAGAAATTCTTAAATCTTTGTACTACAGCCTGCCAAGTCAGATGTCTCTTTGTTCCAGTCTCAACATCCACCCATTCAAAGGCAAACAAAGGCTGCGACTCGGGGTGTAAAGGGATGCAGAAAAATGTTTCAAGTCCAGTGCTGAAAACCATGCACAGTTCCCAGGTTTGGTGTTCTCTGACCTTAGGTCCCTTCAATCAGCCTGAGTCTTCAGTGTTAAAACCCTCCAGAAGTGTCTGTAATTTGTGTTGTGGGGACCTGTGCTCAGAGCATTCCTGCTTCTAATGTCCCAGCTTTTTGCAGTAGGCACATTGATTTGTTGCAGAGACTGCCGTTGAAATGGCTTTGCTTGTTTAAGGATTGTCCCTGGCCCTCATTTTTCTGTGTTCACCTCTTAACTCCTGTTTGCCAAGTGGGGAAAGAGAGGCTGCCCACAGTGCTGCGTTCTGTTTTTGTTTCTGTTTAGCAGCCTGATCCCAGGAATTAAAAACCTTAAAGACTATTTTAGGTAGCTGTCCTGTAGGCATCCCAAGTCTCCCTTCAAGTTTCTGTAACTTTTTTTGAATATCGGTGGCACTCTGAGAGATGAAGGTTATATTTGGCAATCTAGTACTATTGGGATCTTCAGGGTTAATATCAGTGTGTAGGTGAAATGCCTCAGTGACTCTCTCAAGAAACATTGAAGGATCCTTCTTTTCTTCCTGTATAACCTCTCTTAGGAGGTGTTGTGCTGCCCAGAGCCCAGAGGTTCGCCTCACCAAAAACAGTACCCTGTCAGGTATGAGAGGTCCTCCACTGACCACAGCCCCTGCACCTCGTGGCTTCAGAGGTATCTGGGGATGTCACTGGCTGTCGATCTCTTTGTCTCCCACTCTGCCCATCACTTGGGACTGACAGAGGAGCAGATGGGGGCATCCATCCCCCAAGGAGGGGATCGTCTTCTGAAGAATCTTGTAAAATTTTCTTGTCCAGTTCCTTTCCTTAATACAGAATAGATTTATGAGGTTTCACAGACTGATACAGAGATGTAAATGCTTGAACATAGAGGACTTCATCCCACTTTCCTTCTCTTTCATAGAACAAGTCTAGCTGTAAACTGGTGTTAAATTGCAAAAACCCCGTAACAGGTCAGGTTTCCTGATCTCTCAAGATATACTGGGGCCATACATCACTACACAAATAAGTCATCTTTTTCTTAGTCGTGGGTTCACAACTGTATTTTTTCTGTCCACCTAAGATGCATCCCACAGGAGAGCCTGATGGAATGGAAGAGGCTCTCCCCATGTTAATAGTTGGAGATGGCTAAAGCCCTTCGTACTTTGTTTTTAGAGAGAGCTTCTCTTGTCTTTTCTGTCACGAAATTCTGAATGTATCAGACTTCAGCTTTTTGCTTTACTATGCCAGGAAGTCACTGAGCTGTTCTTGGAAGTAAGACCAAATCTAACAGACCAGTTTTGTCAGGCAAACCGGGCTATGATTCTGGACTAATTTCTGATGTTACTTTCTTATAGCTAGTGATTTGTTTACCTTCACAGTCCAGCAGTTTTTGGCTGTATTCACACAACACTCACCCAGCTCCACTCCGACAGGCGGCTCTTCACACACACCTATTCGGACTACCCAGAAGGGGAATAGTTGGAGGTAATCAGCCTCCCCAAAACCAGGGGTGGTCCCCACTCACACACCAGACCAGGCCCTAGGGACTTCCAGGGGTCTAAACCAGGTGGGTCCTGCTCATAGAACTAGTAATGTTGGAAATAATCCAACCCAGGGACAGGTTTTCCCCCAAACCTGACACACTAGTCCTGTCCTGAGTGCCACAAGGAGGGGAGCCACAGACCCAACACCCTGTGGGGATTTCAAGGTCCCGATTTACCTCAATCACAGCGGTTGGTGACTGGCAGCACCGAGGTGAAGAGAGGGCAACACCCCTTCACGGGTTAACTAGCCCTGCGGCCACTAATGAAGCAGGAGTTGTTCAGTCCACATCCCCCACCAGGGCCACTGTGTCCCAAGCGGCAAAAAGGGGCTTCCCCATCCAGGCCACCAGAATTGTAACTGCAATCACGGATCCCTGCTGCCTGTCTGCAAAGCCAGGGCTGAGACAGGAGGTGCGGAGATGAAACGAGGACATTTATTGAGTGCCGACACACAAGAGGCAAGGGGGTGTCAGTTTCTCCAGAGCTTGCCTGAATGCATAGGTGAAGCCTGGAGGTTATATAGCTTGATTTAGGGGTGGGGAGGTGCTGGTTAATATTTTTCCTGGTCCACGCAAGTAATTCTTTTGATGCTTCAGCAGTATTTTTTGTGGGAGTCTCCATGACTCCAACAAGTTGGGGCTTGATAATCATCCAAAACCTGGTAATTTGGTTCAATAGTCTTAGAGAATGACTGAAAGGGTATAAACAGAACAGTTGATCAATGTTTCTAAGAGGAAAGAATAGCCATGTGACTTACGAACAGTACAAGGTAAATTCTAACAGATGGGGGATATCAGGCTCTCAGGACTCAATGTTTATAACATGGTTGTCATAACTACGTCTACTAACCTGAAGGTCAGCAGTTCACGTCCAGCAGGTGCTGCCATGGGGCAGTTCTGTTCTGACCTCTAGGGTTGCTCTGAGTCGGATATGACTCGATGGCAGTGGGTCTTAACTATTGTGCTACTGTCTGTAGTAAAGTGGAGTCGGGCTGGCTAAAGGCCTCCGTCTCCCAGTGAGAGAAGGGTCATTCTTCTTAGATGTTAGGTCAACTTTTGAAATTGAAGAAGAATGACATTATAGAGGGCTAAGTTGAGGTTCAGGGATGGCATGTGGCTGTTATGTTAAGGAACCAGTCAAAGATGAATGTAATTACTGAGACATGTGGAGTGTGCGGTTAATGACAGTGCAGCAGTTTCCCTTTATGTTATTCTGAAACTTTCTATATTATACAGAAATTAATACATAATGTCCTCCAGGGTTATTTCTTTAGAAAAAATCTTAATGCAATGCTGAAGAGGGCAAAAGCAAGCATCAAGTTTTTGGTCTGATTACAAGGATGTATGTGCATGGCCCAAACAAAAAAAAAAGGAACCCATTGCTGTCCAGTCGAGTCCAACTCATAGCCTCCCTATATGGGACAGAGTTGAGTTCTATAGAGTTTCCAAGGAGCACCTGGCAGATTCGACCTGCTGACCTTTTGGTTGGCAGTTGTGGCACTTAACCATTATGCCACCGGAGTTTCCATACATGCCCCAGGAACTGTTAATTGCTAAGTAGATTTAGTGTCACATATGTTTGAAGCAAAGCTTGTCATTATGTTTTATCTATATTAATCTTTTATTAAATTCAAGAATAAGTTTTAAAGTTTTACTCTTGAAAATTTAAGTACTTCTTACTTAAGACAGTTTCTGCTTTAGTTTCCAGTGGGCCGTATCCACAGACACTTGAAGACTCGTACCACAAGCCATGGAAGGGTTGGTGCCACTGCCGCAGTGTATAGTGCTGCAATTCTAGAGTATCTCACTGCTGAGGTTTGTGGCGAAAATGTCTGTTACATATGTGAATTCAAAATGTGTTAGACTAAATGGACGAACCCCATAGATAATGTTTAAAAAATGACTTATGAGCTGGTTGGTTTATTTAGTAGTGGCTTTAGGTGTATCCTGTTGGCCTGTTATCCAGCACCAGTGTCAAAAAGAACCCTGGCGTGCCCAAAGGTAGAGCAAGGGTCAAAAAATCTGTGATTTTTACATGACCTCACCAAGGAATGTAAAATGATTTAAGTACTGGTGTGAATTAAATGAGCTTTGAAGGGTGCATATAATCAGTAAGTGATGTACATGAAGTTAACAATGTAACCTATAAATATTTGGTGTGGAGTAAAGTTTGCCAGTGATAGATTTAAAAAAATCACAGCTGTATGGTAATACAAAAGTTAAAAAAGAATCCTATTTCTGTGCATGATTCTACAGAAGGCTGTATCTTCCTTAGTTTGACATTAGGAAGCTAAATTAATTGAGCAGCAGTTCCTTCCCCTGCCTATGCTAAGAAGGACCATGAAATTTCTTAAACTATTCTAGGCTAGGGAAATAATTTCAGTTATAAGCAAGTCAAGTGGTAGGGATAACCAACCTGGTAGAAAGAAACAGAGAGAGGATCTTAATTAAGGAGAGGTATGATTACGAGCTGTGCTGGAAAATTTTGTTTTAAGTTGTATGTGAATTATTAATTACCATTGTTTTGTTAAACTTACCAAGTTATTTGTGTCCTGTTGACATTTAATATTGAATTATAGGTATTTACACTTGAGTATGTCATGCACAAAGGGTATTGTGTTGACACTGTAGTAATATTGAAGAACTTATTTTCCCCTTTAATTTTAAACCAATTTTTATTTGTTCAAATGCATACCTTTTTAAGACACATACACAATTTTGTTCACTATATTTGAGGCATGGTATTCTGACTTAGAATTTTAAAGTCCCATCTAAAGACATGGGACTGTACAGAAAATCTTAGTTATTTAGATTTTTGATTGAAATTTTTTAGATTAAGATGTGATAGTACAGTTTTTTCCTGACATCTAAATTGGTAGAGGTAAAGAAAATACTGAAATCTCACCAAGAAGTTTTTTTTTTTTTAATTTTTATTTAACATAACTGAGTGAAAATGTACATTCACATGTAAATTTACATGCACCCCCTATATGCAGCTTCCACTGCTCTCCCTGTCCGGTGACTGCACACTATTCCTCTCTGCTCCATACATGTCTCATCCTCCCAACAGTCTCCTTTCCCCTCCTCTCCGTCCACTCCCCTTCCTCCAGCCAGAGGTCAGCAAGATGATACCCTATAGATGTATAGAACCATAAAGTGCTTCCAATATATGGTTACTCTGCATTGCCAAGTCCATTCCATTCCTGTCCAAAGAGTGGACCTTTGTTATAATTTATGGGATCACCAAGAAGTTTTGATCAGGGTAATCATTTCTCAACCTTGACTTCATACTAGACTCACTTGGGAAACTTTCAAAACACTGATGTCCAGACTTCCTTGACATCACTTGCACTGTCTGGTTTTCTGGTGTTTTTAAAACTCAACAGATTCTAGTTTACATTCAGCATTACTATTGCTCCGTTTAAATGAGGAGGCTCTGTGGAGTTATTCTTGTGTTACTTACATTAAAGAAACTATACTGTAATGCCAGTATAGTTGCTGGAGTCAAACAACAAAAAATACAGTTGTATAGCCAGTCAGGACTTGACAATTTCTCTAGTTCAGAAATTCCCACTGTAGAACAGATGGGACTTTTACCTTATCCCCTACACATTATAGGGCTCACTGATGTTAACATCTATTCTTAAAAGATACAAAAATTAATTACATTACAATTTTTTTTACAAGTATTAATTAGATTTTAACAATTAAGGGCTATGTAAAAATAGACTACAGAGATATAAAAATGTATCATTTTTCTAAACACATAATTTAATCTCTTTATAGTGATAGACTTTTTTAAATCAAGTATTTAGCTGTCTTGCAGAGTACAAATACAGAAGACATCAGACAGTGCTGTACTTTTGAGAGGAAAAACCGTTATAGAATATAAGAAAGGAAAATATGTTAATGTGTGTATACTTTGAATGTTGTATAGATAGGATAGTGATCTTTTTATCTGTAGTTGAGAATATACATTGAATTCTTAAAAACTACCTCCTTCAGTATTTCTTGGATGCTCCTCATAGGTGCTGGAGCTGGCAGGTAATGCTTCTAAGGATCTCAAAGTAAAGCGTATCACTCCACGTCACCTGCAGCTTGCAATTCGTGGTGATGAAGAGCTAGATTCTCTTATCAAGGCTACCATAGCTGGAGGTGGTATGTATTGCCTTTTAAGCCTAGAATATTGTTGGTGTTTCTAATGGGTATATAATTCAGATCAGTGGTTTTTCTGAATGGCTAACTAAGAAAGTATATAAACTTTAATTCCCTAAATGTTAAGTCTGTTGTGAATGATTCTAAGGCTCTTCATTATACCTGAATATAAATGTGTCTTCACCTTATACCTGTATATGCTATTTTTATTTTTAGCAACTTCTTTGTCTGAATTTCATGTGCAGTACTGAAAGCCTGATGTTTAAAATATTTTCTATGCTCTTTAAACAATGTGTGAAAATTGGTTGTGAAAATTTGCTGTGAAATGGATGAGATAATTCAGATAAGTCTGGATTAGAGGGAAGATGTAAGTTGATGGTTTTTATCTTTTCTGGATCCCAGACCTTGGAGAATCCAGTGGGAGCTGTGATTTCTTTTCTTAGAAAATACACATAACCTACAAATACAGTTTTAGAGGGAATTGTGGACTGCTGGGGGAGAAAGGAGGGACTTGGTGTGGCTATTTCAACCAGGTCAGAATGTGGAAAAGAAATTTTACTTTATTCATTTTATTTGTATAATTCCTCTTTTGCTTGAGGCACTAAAATGTTAAGATATAGTCAGCTCTGAATGTGCATAATAATACTGTTTTTATTTCATTTTAGGTGTGATCCCTCACATCCACAAATCTCTGATTGGAAAGAAGGGACAGCAAAAAACTGCTTAGAGAGTTGTTTTAACCAGCCCTCTTCCTCCCTGTCATTGTACTGTAATTGGGACAGAAGAAATAATGGGGTTATATGGAATCTTTAAAACAGTTAAATGGAAAAGCATAGACAGTTAACGGTCAACACAATACATGAAACATTTGTATGTTCCTAGATTCAAAGTTTGATAAAAGCATCTTTTCATGTGGTAACAGTTGTGTGTTGATTGGCTAGGTTTGTCTGTTGTGTTTTATACAGAAATGGAATTGATAAATCATTTTTTACAAAATTACTTTGTCTCAAAATGGTTCTGTTTGTGATGTATTGGAAAGATTTTGCTCAGACTTGGAAATTTTATATATATCTCAAATTTGGTTATATTTAGAGTAATCTTAAGACAAATTAGGAATATAGCTTCATCATGATTAAATACAGTATTTCATTGAATATAAGATGCTGTCCCCTGTAATATGCACCATTATTTTATATGCCATTAGGAAAGAAAAGGAAACCTTGGTGGCGTAGTGGTTAAGTGCTACATCTGCTATCTAAAAGGTTGGCAGTTCGAAAACTGGGCACTCCTTGGAAACTCTGGAGCAATTCTACTCTATCCTTTAGGGTTGCTATGAGTCAGAATCGACTTGGCACTGGGTTTGGTTTTGATTAAGGAAGAAAAACTGCCAATTAAACTATGATAGGCCATCAGTTAGGAGATGTATCCCAATTTCAGAAACATTGGAATGTGGGAACATGTACATTTAGAACTGATGAGGTAGGATTGCAGATGTATTTATTGAGCACTTACTGTGTGCTGGCTCCCATGCTAAGTACTTTTTACATGCTTAACCTCATACCAGTGAATTAAATTTTTACTCCACTTCCCTCCTTAAATTTTATGGATATGGACGCTGAGGCTTATAGAAACTAGTTTCTGTTGAAAGGATTGAACTGGTAGCTGTAGGATGGCAGGGCCGGGACTTAGACCTAGATGTGTCTGGCTGCAGAGCCCATACTCCTAACTGGAGTTGAAAAGTTCAGTTTTCTGCATTTTTAGTGGACTTTGAGGGATTTGAATTCTTTAAATATGGATGTAATTGTGCATTAGCTGGTAATGGAAAAGTACTTCATCCCTGTCAAGTCTTCGGTATGGATTAACTTTTGGAGCTGCATTGATTTGAAATCATTTTTGGTCACAGATTTGCACTGTCATCTCTTCCTAAAAAATTGACTGGATATATTCCTATTTCTGTTTATGGGTACATGTTTTCTTTTTTTCTCTTTCATTGGTTTTTTTCCCTTTCTAATTTAAAAACCTTGTTCTGTTGGTAGTCTTTGACCTTTGAAGTAAGTTGTTGAAAACATAGCAGTCAGCCTGTGGTGTGAGGAAGTACAGATGTTTTGATGTACTGTCCCTGGGGCACCTTTTTTAGACAGGCAGCTTTGTTGAAATTTATCCAATCAGTCTAAAATAGCATTAAGACTAAGTTTTTCTTATCTGTCATAATATCCAGTAATTTATATGGTCCTTTAAAAATCATTTTTTCTTTATTAGCTTATAAGTAGCTGTTACAAGATTTAACCGAGCAAATGTGTACCAGTTAATGGTCCATCAGAGAATTCTATTTTTCTGTCTGGGAGTCTTCACTGAAGAAGGTTGTTTTTGAATATTCTGTAGTACAGTGCTGTCAAAATAATTTTCATTTTAAAAGCTTATTTTATTACAGAAATTTCAAAAATACACAAAAATAGAGTAATTATGAACCCACTTATGTACCCTATGGTGCCCTGTTCCTGCCTTCCCTCTAGTGGATTAGTTTGAATCCTCTGCAAGGTATATTTTCATGTATACATACTTCAGTATGTATCTCTAAAGGTCAGACACTTTAGAACATGGTCATAGAACCCTTAAGACTGCTAACTTTTTTAGCATCAAATATCCAGGGTTTTATTTTACCTTATGTTTCAAAATTTATTTTACAATTGGTTTATTGGAATCAGGATCCAAAGGTCTGTACTTTGCATTTGATTGCTGTCTTTTAAGCTTCTTTTTCATTTATAGGGTTTCTCTTCCCTTTTTGTTTCGCTTGTAAGTTAGTTTTCAAAAAAACTGCACTGTTTGTTTTATAGAATTGTTCCTCTGTGGATTTTACTGAATGCATTCTCATAACATTTAAAATTTTTTCTGGCCCCCATATTTCCTATGAACCAATAGTTGTAGATGGGCTTTCCAGTTTTTTGTTTTTGTTTTTTTTTCCACAAAAATTACAGGTAATGTTACATACTTCCTATTCCATCACATCAGGAGACATGTCTCATGTTGTGATGTTAAGGTTAATGAGTAGGTTTGGAACTTGTCAGCCAAATCCATCTATTGTACAGTTCTCTATGAGCTTTTCCCCTAGTGATTTTAGCTACTGTTGGTGATTATTGCCTAGATCCAGTACTGTATTAGGGGTTGTAAACTGGTGATAGTCTAGCATTCCTTGTGTGTGTACTATCCAGAATTCAATCAAGAACTTCTGTTCATTGATTTATGTGACAGGATAAAATAAAGATGGCACATTCCTATTGAATTGTGTCTGGGCACATATTTTGAAGAAGTCTGTATTGATTTACTCAGGACCTACAGTTGTCCCTGTATAGACATTCTGGTAATTCTTAGAAACCAAAGCAGTAACAGAAAAGAAGGCATAATAATCAACAGATTTGCCTTGCCTTGAATTACTTAATAGTGGTGTTTTATTAGAAATTTTTGGATGATTATTTCAAATATCTGTTAATTTCGGTAGTGTCACTACTTGATTCTGTTCCTAGTATTATATTTATGTTTTAATGGAAAACTTAACACATAGAAGAGTAGCATAGTGTAATGAACCTTTGTCCTTTGCTTGCCTTATGTGACTCCTGGTGAACTTGGCAGCCCAGTTTCCATAATTATGGTCAATCTTGTTCATCTGTACTCCACCGCTTTCTTCTATTGGATATTACAGCCATCATGTATCACTAAAAGCAGACTGAAAGAACAAAGGCTATTACTGCACCTAAAAATCATTTGAAATAAGTCCAGAACTGTATCTTAAATAGTATCGCCAAGATAAGTATGATAGCACATCAGAGAGGAGGTTTATTTTATAATAGAAATTAGAACTGGAACTGGGCCCAGAAGAATGGGTTGCATTTGGACACCTTAAAAAAAATTCCAGGTTAGGAAAGCCTTGGAAATTAAGAATGAAGTACATATGGAGAGTCATGACAGAATAACCTAAGAGTATGTGATTTGAGATAGAAACATATATACTGGCTTTGGTACCTGTGGCTGAATTTATTGTGACAATGATTCTTGGTCAACATTTTTATGAGGAAAATTTTCAGACATGCAGGAAGATTAAAATAATTGCACAACGAAGAAATTTTATTCCCACCTCCTAGATTCTGCAGTTAACATTTTCTGTATTTGCTCTATCACGTAATTATATGGGACAACTGATTTTATTGTCTGTTTGTCCTGTTGGAAAAGTATTCTCAGATCACGTCATGTTCATCATGTTAGATGATTGGGAGCTTTCAGTTATCTATTGAAAACAAGATTGCACTAGGATACGTGCAAGTAGAACCTAGGAGCCAGCTAACTGGACTGAACATGGACAGACAACTGAATGTGGACAGACTGGAGTGAATGAGATTTGCTTTTCATACTGTGAATAAGGTTTTAAACAAAATTCATAAACTAATCAAACTAAAGTGCTTTAAGAACTTGTGCATGCTGACAGTTTTCTAAATATGTAACAGTATATATTTGGTGTTTTTGATAATTCATATTGGTGCAGTTCCTAAATGAATTTGGTGAGTCTGGACTTTTATGCACTAGAAAGGATGAGAACACAAGAGTTGGAGGGGCACAATTAATTTCACTTTCACAATTTCTGTGGCATAAGGGAGTATGAAGTGAGCTGGGTAACCACAAGTATGTGTCCTCATGCTGGTCCCAGGTAGAAATTCTTTTCTATGATCTTCAGTTAGATAACTAATATTTCTTAAGTACAAAATGAAAACAAAAACCTGTTGGCCTTCAAGTTCATGGAGACCCCCCCTGTGTTACAGAGTAGAAATGTTCAGTAGGATTTTTTTGGCTGTAATCTTTATGAAGAAGCCCTGGTGTCGGAAGAGTTAAGAGCTTGGATGCTAACCAAAAGATCAGAATTTAAAAATCCATCAGCCATTCTTTGGAAACCCAGTGGCACAGTTCTACTCTGCCCATGAGGTGACTATGTGTCAGAATTGGTGGCAACAGTTTTTGGTATTACTGGACCTTTCTGTACCACTGGGTGAGGTGATACTGTCTGTCTATTAAAGTACAGGTATGTGGTGGTCATATTTGGATGAGACCCAGTCTAACTCCTGCAATTAGTTGACCACTTAGCAGAGTACTGTGCATCATTTTTGAAGGGAGGGTATTTTGGTGTAAGGGTCTGTCTGCAGGTGCACAGGAGGGCTTTTGAGAGGAGAGGTAAACTGATAGCATTTTGGCCCTGTGACCCTGTTCCTGTACTTTTACACCTGCTGTTAGGTTACGTGGCAAAAGGGCTTTGCAGATGCATTAACGTTGCTGTAATAGGGATACAAGATGGTGTGGTAGTTATGTGCTTCAACTGCTAACCAAAAGGTCAGCATTTTGAATCTACCAGGTGCTTCTTGGAAACTATGGAGCAGTTCTCTGTCCTGTAGGATTGCTAGGAGTTGGAATCCACTCGATGGCACTGGGTTTGGTATAATAGTTATTCTGCCCTGGTTTATCTATATGAGTCCAGTGTAATCACATGAACCTTTAAAAGTAGAAGAGGAAGGCAGACTTGGAGGACTCAGTGTCATTGTCCTGAAGAGAGTGACCACATATATAGAAAGCATGAGAAGGAAATGAATTTTGCCAACTATCACTGATCTTGGAAAAGGACCTGAGACCAGCCATGATGTGCCAGACTTCTGACTTCCAGAAACTTGTTTGAAGTCATTAAGTGGAATAATTTGTATAGCAGCAAAAACAAGAAATATGAGAGATCTGATAGTCTGTGAACTTAATTGTTCTGTGTGCTGCGTTACTCATTGCTGAAGATCACTGTAGTCGCCTTCAAAGTACACCCCTTGGAAGCTGTGCACCAAGGCCAGCTCCTAGTCCACCCTTCAAAGCAATTTTGGAACTCTCTCTGAAATGGCCATTGCATACGGTGGCAGGGTGGCAAGTTTGTGAACTTAAAGGTACGGTTGTCTGTAGTTTGCCAGCAAACAACTGTATTGGAACACTCTCTGCACACCTGATCTGGGCCCCAATGACTTCTTTACTGAAGGTAAAAGAAATACTGAGGACGTTTTGATGACATTCAGGACATCAAGGATAAATATGACAGCAGCTCTGATGGCCATTTTCCAGGAAAAGAGTTCCAAAATTGCTTTGAAGGGTAGACTAGGTGCTGGCATTGTTGTGTAGCTTGTGCAAGGGGAGTACTTGGAAGGTGACCGCAGTGATATTCAGCAGTGAGGTATGTAGCACTTTCTCTAGGATGAATTTGTGAACTTAATTGGCAGTCCTCATACACGCATAAAGATTGCATTCTTGGGCTGCTTAAAGGTAGAGATTTACGACTTTTAAAGCAGGTAATAATGCCTGATAGTTTGAAGTCTAGTGCTCTTTGGTTCGAGTCCTTCCTGGCTGTCTATGTCATGTCATGGAAGTGACTTAACCTCTTTTAGGTCTGTCTTTTCCCCTAAAATAAAGGTAATATTCTCTACCTCCCATAGAGATGCATACAAAATGCTGAGCAATGTGATGTCCAGAGTGCTCCAAGACAGTTACCTAAAGAGACCTGTGTTTCTTTTTTCAATTCCCAGTTAGTACTTACAAGCAAAGCATTTATTACCACAAGTACAATAAGAACATAGGCAGGTTGAGCTCATAATTTAGAGCAATTAAAATGAAGATCCGCAGGTCAGTCATTTAGAGGATAACTGTAGAAAGTACATGGACAACAAGAATCAGTGCTGATGAAATAACTAACGTGTGACTTAAAATGTTGAAAATTAAATCCATAGCATTGGAGAGCTGTATCTGGGTACTTGCTGTGTCCCCAAATTGGAAATACTGTCATGCATTTTTTTTTCATGAAAACATACAATTACTGATAATATGTGAACTAAGAGAAAAAAAAAAAGGCAGTGTTAAAAATAGGCATGCTACTCATTTGGGTGTCTGTTTTGCCCTCTGCTTCATACACCCAAGATTCTAATGCACTTTTGAGGAAATGTAAATTACTGTGTCACTTGGGATACATGAAATCCTCATGGAGACCTTGGCGATGCAGTGGTTGAGTGCTACAACTGCTTACCAAAAGATCAGTGTTTCGAATCCACCAGATGCTCTTTGGAAATTCTAGGGAAGTTCTACTCTGCCCTCTAAGGTTGCTGTGAGTCAGAATCAACAGCATTAGGTTTGGTTTTTTTATTTGGAGATACATGGAAATGAGCAATACCAGGTATATGAAGTATTTGAGTGCCATGATCAGTTGTACTTTGTGTGTTAGAGGATGGTCCCATGAATTACTGTGGCAGCATTGTGTGCAGCAGGCAGTCCCATTAGAAACTTGTCAGAAAATGAAAGAGGTAAGCTCCTTGAAGATGGAGCTGAGGCAGTCCTAGCTACATGACTTGTGGCTTTGGGGACTGGTAATAGGGAAGGAGACCTGAGGCCTTCTTTTCTGTTGATACTGTTACCTCAGTTGGAGAGTCAAATTTTTCTAGAATTTGTGAGTCCCATCTGATGAATTCCACAAAAGCTTCCTCTGATTCTTTTTTGGGGGGGGGAGTTAACTATTCTGATTCTGTAAGTAAACTCAACACAGCCATTGTACATCTGAGTACTCAAGAGTTAAACTTGCTTTTTCTAGTTTGGCCCAGATTCTTCAGGAAAGCCTAGTTCAAACACCCGCCCCCCCGCAATCTGTGTAATCTTTAAGTCATCTCAGTAGACAATATGGGCTGGCCTGTTTGCTTCCACCTGCTCTTTATTGTGAGTTCTTTATATCTTGCTGTCCTTTTTGTGACCTTTAGGAGCTTACCTCTGCAAATGCTCATAGTTACTTGATGTAGGATTGCTATGTAATATGTTAAAGTAGATTCCAAAGATTTTCTGTTTGGCAGTAGCCTAGTCTAGGCTTAGTACATACTTTTGAAAATAAGACCATGTTTTCTTTTTGAACTCTGTTATTAAGACCTTTCATTACTAATTCAGATACTGTTACTTTCTAACTTCATTTGCGTATAATGGAAATCATTTTATGAACAAATGAGTAATATTAGAGTTGACCACTGCCAGTGGTTCTCAGACTTTTTTAACAGATGTTCCTTTACCTGGCTCACTGTATTCCATAATAAAATTCAATAATGGTAATTCTTTTTCCATAAAATTGTGGAAAGAACAAGTTAGTTTTTTGTCTTGTCGGTTTTAAGTTTTCTCTTAAAATTTTCCTGTATTGCTTATCAACAAAGAATGAAAGATTTGCACACGAATGTTAAAGGAAATGCAGAACATATGAATTTTCCATGCTGTGATTGATTTTAATCTTTTACTGTACATATCGTTAAGTCACATTTTCTGTTGGTAAAGTTCTAGTTTGTATTATTGGTAAAGTTCTAGTTTATATTATGGAATTAAATATATTCTGTGTAAAAAGAGATGGACTGCACTAAGTTTCTGGAAGTCCCTTTTGGCTGTAGAAGTGATGAGAAAGTTTCCTATTACTGAAGGTATTCAAGTAGAGGGAGCTAGCCATCTGCCAACACAAGGCCCTACCCTATGTGTCACGTGTACTGCTAAAAGCCTTCATAGACTGTCTCTCATTAATCTTCAAAGCAGAGACCTTTATTTCAGAGATAAGAAAACTAAGGCATAAAAATATTCCCCAGAATCATATCTGAGATTTAACAGAGCTGAGAATAAGGTGTGTTTAGTGTGAACTCTTTGAATTTTGTTCTATAAGCTGGAGAGTCACTACACATTTTCTTAGAGAAACTACCATGTGCTCTATGTAGATTTATCTGACTTAATGTCCTGAATAAACTGCTGAAATACCTTAAGTTAAAAAAAGAGGGGCAGAGTCAAGATGGCAGACCAAACACACATGTCCCTAAATCCCTCTGGAAACCAAGACCAATTGATAGTTAAATAAACAGGCTTGACACCTAGTGAGCCCTAGGACATAGGGCTGTTAATTTGGACTTCATTATCACTGAACGGAAGACCTCTTTTTTGCCATCCCCTGCTCTTGGTGAGTGCTGGCTTTCATGGGTAACTCACCATTTTAACTTTTCTGTCTCAGCTTGTGGGCAGAGCTGGGACCTGACTAGCAGCTAGTCTTACACAACTAGTGGGATCGGCTGGTGAAATTGCCATGTTTTGAGAGCCCAGCTTTGGACTCTGCATCTTGGCACCTTTGGCCTCTCTTTTGACCTCAGCCATTGAGGAGCCTGTACCGATGCAGGTGGGAAGCTTGTGTGGGACACCATGTTGTTCCATTGGGAGGCAGAGATACCCATTTGGAGGCCTCAGCTGAACCTAACTCCTAGGTTGGGAGTCAGCACCTGCTCAGAGGAGAGCACTATTTGGGCAGAAATAGGATTTTACACAGTGTCGCCTATGGCTGGGTCCCAGCAGCAGAGGCCAGCAGGGCAGTAGCCTTTCTGTATTTTGAACTAGTTTATAACATCTGGGATTGGATATAGAGGTGTTTAGTTTGCCAGCTGGGAAGAGAGACCTGTACACCTGAAGACTGACTGTGGAAGTTGTCAGATACCTTTTACCTTTCATTTTAAGATGGCCTAGAGAAACAGCTGTGATTGATCCTCACAGCATCTCTCCCAGCCTTTACTGACTCACATGATGCCCCAAAAGCAACAAACTGGAGAAAAACATAGTGAAGAAATCACCCATGGCTTCAGAAGACCCCAAAAAGAAACAACGAAAGAAATTTCCAGACGAAGAAACCCTTCTGAAACTATCAGAAGGTGAATACAAAAGGATTATATAGAGAGCCCTCCTAGACCTTATACAAAATGCAGCAGAACAAAATGAAAAGCAAGCTGTTTGATCTGATGGAACACCAGTACTCTGAAATCAAACAGAGCAAGACCCGAATCAAAGACACAGAAACTTAAGTTAAAAGCCAAGAAAATTAAGTGGGACAAATGGAAAATAGACTTTCTGACTTGGAAGTCAGAGCTACTGACTTCAGCTTCCATGAGGAGAAATCAGAAAAAAGAAGAAAAATTAAGAAGCATGTGGGACTCTATTAAGAGGAACAACCTACAGTTAACTCGAATTCCTGACAGGGCGAGATACCTGAGTATTGTTGCTGAACTGCTGGCAGAAAACTTCCCAGAAATTATGTAAGAGGTGAATATATCCAAGGTGCCTCTTAATGGCAGCAAGACTCAAAGCAAAGCTAACATTCAGAGGGAAGCTCTGTAGGCTTTCATCAGATTTCTCAGCAGAAACAATGCTGGCACAGAGACAGTGGCATGACACAAAGCCTTGAAGGAGAACTTCCAACGAAGAATTACATCCTGCGAAACTATCAAGTATGAAAACGAAATCAAAACATTCACAGATGAGACTGTAAAAACCAAGAAGAAATACTGAAAGAAGCTCTTGGCTAAGAAGAACAAAACCACTAACTTTATATTGTAGAAGCAAATTCAGGACACGTAACCCAGAAACCTACTGAGTTAGGGAAGGCTCCAAACTCAAACCTATAATAGTGAAAGGAATGATCTAGTGATTGTATCATGAAAACTATGATGTCATATTAAAAAGGTATGTACTATAGAAAGGAAGTCGACAAGACTGGTAGTATTTAATATTGGGTTTATACATAGTTTATTAAGGGGGATCCTAGGGGCAGCCATAAAGCACAATAAAGATGCAACATATAAAATCAAGAAACATAATAACAGGAGTCTCATCAACCACAAAACAAACCCTGAAAAAGATGGAAAATCAACTCACAAAGTCCCGGAACAAATGATAAGAGCAACAGGGAAAACATCACAAAAATAACACAATGACAGCACTAAACACATACCTGTCAATAATTACATTGAATGTGAGTGGACTGAATGCTCCAGTAAAGCGACATCGAGTGACATCTTGGATCAAAAGACGACCTATTCATATGTTGCTTACAAGAAACTCACCTTAGACTTAAAGATAGGAACAAACTGAAAATTAAAGGATGGAAGAAAATAAAGCTAACACTGAACAAACAAGAACAGGTATGGCAATTCTAATCTCAGATAAAATAGGTTTTAATGGAAAATCTACCATCGTGGACAAGGATGGACAGTGTATTGCTGAAAGGTTCAGTACACAAGCAGCGCTTAACAATATTAAATATTTATGCACCCAATACTAGAGTATCTAAATAGATCAAAGAAACACTGACTACTCCAAAAAATGAGACAGATCACTACAATAACAGTGGGAGACTTCAACGTTCTTAATATTGGACAGATCATCTAGAAAAAAGTTTGATAAAGACCCAGAAGACCTTATTGCCACAACTAACCAACTAGACCTCGTCGACATATACAAAACTCTATCCATCAGCAGACAACTACAGCTTCTTCAGTGCACATGAAACATTCTCCAGAATAGACAATGTGTTAGTACATAAAGCAATTCTCAACAAAATCCATACCAGTGAATTAATGCAAAGCATCGTCTCAGATCCTAAAGCCATAAAAGTCAAAATCAATAGCAGAAAGAACAGATAGAAAGTGGAACTCAAGGAAACCGAACATCTTGCTCAAAAAGCCATGGGTTATACAAGAAATCAAGGATGAAATAAAGACATTTATGGATTTGAATGAGAATGAAAGCTCTTCCTACCAGAACCTATGGGATACAGCCAAAAGAGTGCTAAGAAGTCAGTTTATCTCCATAAATGTACACATCCGGAAGGGAGAAAGAAACCAAAGAACTAACCCTACAGCTTGACTAAGTAGAGAGAGAACAACAGAGGAACCTGTCAGGCACCAGAAAAAAACAGATCCGTAAAGATTAGAGCAGAACTAAGTGAATTAGAGATTAGAAGAACAATTGAAAAAATTGAGAAGTCCAAAAGCTGTTTTTTTTTAAGAGATCAACAAAATTGACAAACCATTGGCTAAACTTACTAAATAGAAACAGAAAACGAAACAACACAATTAAGAAAAGAGAGGGGAGTTGTCATAACAGATCTAGCAGAAATAAATAACAAAATAACAAAATACTATGAAAGTGTGTACTCTTAACAAATTTGAAAACCTTGAGGAAATGGACAAATTCCTAGATTCATATTACCTACCAAAATTATCACAAGTGAGGTAGAACAACTTAATAAACCCATCACAAAGGAAGAGATAGAAAGTCATCAAAAAATTACCAACAAAAAAGCCTGGGCCCAGATGGCTTCACTGCAGAATTCTACCAAGCTTTTAGAGAAGAGTTATCTCCAATACTACTAAGACTATTTTACAGCATAGAAAGGCAAGGAATACTCCCGAATTCATTCTATGAAGCCAGCGTAACCCTGGTACCAAAGCCAGGGAAAGACCCAACAAAAAAGAACAACTACAGACCAATATCACTCATGAATCTAGATGCAAAAACCGTCAACAAAATTCTTGCCAACAGAATACAACATATGAAAAAAAAATTCATCATGACCACGTTGGATTCATACTACGGATACAAAGTTGATTCAGCATCAGAAAAACAGTTAATGTGATCAACCACATAAATAACACAGAAGACAAGAATCACCTGATTGTGTCTATTGATGCAGAAAAGACATTTGATAAAGTCCAACACCCATTCATGCTAAAAACTCCCAGCAAAATAGGAAGAGATGGCAAATTCCTCAATGCAATAAGGTCCATTTATACAAAGCCAGCTGCCTGCATCATCCTGAATGGAGAGAGACTGAAACAATTCCCCTTGAGAACAGGAACTAGACAAGGATGCCCCCTCTCACCTTTTCTATTCAACGGTGTACTAGAAGTTCTAGCCAGAGCAATTAGAGAAGACCAAAAAATATAGGTTATCTGCATCAGCAAAGAAGTAAAAATCTCCCTATTTACAGATGATATGTTTGCATATACAAAGAATCCTACAGAATCGATAAGTAAACTACTCCAACTGATAGAAGAGTTCAGCAAAGTCTCAGGATACAGGATAAACATAAGTAAATCAATAGGTTTGTTTATACAAACAATGATATTGTTAATGAAGAAATCACCAAATCAATATCATTGACCATAGGCCCTAAGAAGATAAAGCACCTAGAAATAAATCTGACCAGAGAAATAACAGACCTTTACAAAGAGAGCTACAAGACCTTACTGCATGAAACTAAGAGAGACTTGCATAAATGGCGAAACCTACCCTGCTCATGGATAGGAAGACTTAACACTGTGAAAAGGTCTATTTTACCCAAAGTAGTCTACTTATATAATGCAATCCAATACAAATTCCAGTGACATTTTTTATGAGAGAGAGAAACAAATCACCAACTTTGGAAAAGGAAGAAGCCCTGGATAAGTAAAGCACTACTGAATAAGAACACACTGAGAGACCTCTCATTACCCAAGTTTAGAACCTACTACACTGCCACAGTTGTCAAAACAGCCTGGTACATGAACAGACAGATCAATGGAACAGAATTGAAACTCCAGAGATGACACCATTTTTGTATGAAGAACTGATATTTGACAAAGGCCCTAAGACATTAAGCTGGGATAAAAACAACCTCTTCAACAAATGGTGCTGGCGAAATTGGATATCCATCTGTAATAAATTGAAACAAGACCCATATCTTACATCTTATACAAAAACCAACTCCAACTGGATAAAAGACCTAAATATCAAATCTTAAACGATAAAGCTCATCCAAGAAAAGGTAGGAACAACAATGGAAGTTTTAATACACAACGCAGAGAGATCAAAATCTGTCAAACAAACCACAAACAACAGAAGAAAAAATAGATATGGGAACTACTAAGAATCAAATACTTTTGCTCATCCAAAGACTTTATCAATAGAATGCAAAGGCCACCTACAGAATAGGAAAAAAAAAATTTGGCAACTGTATGTCAGACCAATGCCTGATCTCCATAATCTATATGGTACTACAAAATATCAATAAGAAAAAGATAAATAATCCAATTAAGTGATGCACAAAGGAGAAGGACAGACACTTCTCTAAAGGGGAGATCCAGTCAGCCAAAAACACATGCGGACATGCTCATAATCATTAGCTATTAAAAAAATTCAAAACTACAATGAGATACCATCTCACCCCAGCAAGGTTGGCCATGATCCAGAAAATGCAAAACAACCAGTGCCGAATAGGCTGTGGAGAAATTGGAACTCTCCTACACTGTTGGTGGGATTGCAGAATGGTGTAACCTCTTTGGAAAGCAAGCTGGTGCTTCCTTCAAAAGCTGGATCTAGATATACCATTTGACCCAGAATTCCACTTCTCGGAATACATCCTACAGAATCAAGGCAGTTCACACCAACTGATACATGCGCACGAATGTTTATTGCAGCACAGTCCACAATAGCAAAAAGATGGAATGAACCCAGATGCCCAACAACAGAGCAATGGATAGGTAAACTATGATATATATACTAATTAGAAAAGTGTGCAATGATAAAGAACAATGATGAATTTAGGAAACATAACCTGGTTTCAAATGGAGGAGATTATGTTGAGTGAAAGTAGTCACCAACAGGGCAAAAATTGTATGAGACCCCTACAATAAGAACTTAAAAACAAACTCACGCATAGGGGAAGACTGAGGGCTGCAAAGGTGGGAATGAAGGGAGGGCAAGGGGGGGAGGCTTTAGATTTGATAGCTTATAGAAATTTGGTTGGGTGCAATGTGTGATAGCACGCATTAGAAAGAAGATCAATATTACTGGACTTCAACATAACATGATTACTCCTCCCATCTTAACCTAATATTGAAAGGACAGAGTAGCTGGGAGAGGGGGGCAGGGACCATGCTCTCAGGGGAAATTGAGGCCAAATTGGCACAACTAGTGTTTTTCTAAGAGAGCCTTGTGCACCCCACATTGGTGAGTGGTGTCTAGGGTCTTAAAAGCTGCCAAGCTGCCATCTGAGGGTACAGCATGTGATCCCAACTCAGCAGGAACAGATGATCACCAAGGATCAAAATGACATGGGAGAAATAGAACCCAGAAACATGTGAGTGGGTGAGTTCATCGACTTGTGACCAGAAGAACTGGATGGTGCCTAGCTGCCACCAATGATAGCTGTGCTGGAGCTCACAAAGTTGAGTCTCACTGGCAACAGAAGAATAAAAAGAAGTACACCCTGAGATTTCCACTAAAACACTGTGTATAACTGATGGTCCAGGGGCCTTGGAGTTCCCCCAGGAACATGATCCCGGCCCCAGTGCTGCCCGTGTCCATAAATCATAATGGAGATCAACTCTTTGGGCAAGAATGGATTGGTCTTGGCAAGACAGAGTGACCACATCCGTATGCACTTTATGGTTCTACGTATCCATAGAATGTCGTCCTGCTGACCTCTTACTGGAGGTGGGGGAGTAGGTGGAGAGGAGGAGATAGGAGATCGTTGGGAGAATAAGATGTATGGAGTGGAGAGGAAGAGTGTGCTGTCACCTGGCAGGGAGAGCAGTGGGAGCTACATACAGGCGGTCATGCAAATTTATATTAGAATGTACATTTTCACTCAATCATAATAAAAAAAAGTTTTACTTGTTAGAAAAACAAAAATAAGCCCACTGCCTTTGAGTTGGGTCCGACTCATAGTGACCCTAGAAGTCGGAGTAGTACTGCCCCACAGAGTTTCCGAGGAGAATCTAGTGAATCTGAACTGCTAACCTTTTGGTTAACAGATGTAGCACTTAATTCACTATGCCATCAGGGTTTCCCACCTTAAATTACAGATGAATAAATGTAGATTCTCAGATGTTAGATAAAATATAGTCTTAAGATCACACAAGTCCAGTTAGTGTCATAGCTAGGATTTCAATGCAGATCAGTGTGATAATAAAGTTCAGACTCTGTCTGTTAGGACCTACTGCAGAGAATATAATAGCCATCTGCAGCAGGTCTTACATTGCTTGGGTTTGCTTGAAACTAGGTAGAAAATGAGATTAACACAAGTCTGAAAGTAACTACAACTTTTATTTGATTGTCTCATATAAGGCCATATGGCTTTTTAAGTTGTCCAGGCATGAACTAGTAATATGAAATTTGTTTCCAAAAACTGGAGGGTACCAAGAGACCAAAGCAAGAGGCTGGCAACTTCAGTGTCGCAGCAAAGTAGTGTATTAGGGAGTCTTACATATCAGACAAGTCCTGGGTAGCTGCTGCAAGACCAGAGTAGATCACATTCTACAGTGGGACAGCAGAGGTCTTAGTAGTGGTGGTGGACAATAATAGCTCCATGCCAAGGACTTACCACAGGATCCAAGTTGTAGTGAACATGGTGGTGTCATGTTTGGCCTTGCAAAGTGTGTTTCTCCTTCATAAGTTCAGGTTATTTTTTGCCTGTTCATCCTATGGATTGCAAAAAGCTTCATTGTGTGTGTGTGTGTGTGTGTGTGTGTGTGTGTGTGTGTGTGTGTGTGTGTGCATCAGTGACTACTGAGTATGAAGTCAGGAAAACCAAGTACAATGACTTCTGACACCTAGCGTAACTTGTCATTAGCATAAATTATCTGTGGTGGTCTCAGAGGCCCGCAACAAATAACAAAGATTTAGGAAATTTCAAGAATTTAGAGACTACTTCCCAGAAACCAAAGGCAAAGGCCAGTCAAATGCTTTATCACACACCATGGGATCAGTGGTTGCTTGTGTTGTACTGAAAATAACATTAGCTAACAATAACATAACTGAGCACAAGTGTGCTTATGTTCTCTTCAGTCCAACCCTACAAGTTCTTTGTATTACCTAGCATGCACAGTGGGAAAACCAATATACAGAATTGCCCATATAACTACAAATATCATATATTTCCAAAACCAGATAAATGTACCACCCCACGGACATACTAAGGTGAGAAATTGCCTTCAAAGTTTTCTTGGTGGACTGTTAACAACATTATGCTAGGTGACAGTCTTCATCCTGAGAGAAAGATTGTGCTCACCCAAAAATGCAGCCAGCAGGCTTCTGAAGTTTTTCATGAATCCAGTTTCAGATGGTCACAATATGGGTAATGTCACATTGGAGGTTGCTAAACGAGGGACCCCACACCTGTTTCCTGTATAACACATAGACACTTTCTGAGCAGATCTCATATTGTCCTAAATATACAACAGGCTGGGAACACCCATGTAGACAGATGTGAGCCTTTCCTGTCTTACAACATCTGCTGAACAGTGATCAAATTATGCTCAGATGCTGTCTACATTACAAATTCAACTTCCTATAGGGCTTTCCCATAGTGCCTGTCAGTGTGTCATACTGTGGGGCTTGCATGTTGCTGGGGCCTATGCCACTGGTATTCAAATACCAGCAGGGTCACTCATGGTGGACTAAGACTAGGAAGGACACAGCACACTTTTGAAAAGATTAAGCCAATGAAAACCTTATGACTATTTGAGGAACACTGATATAGGGGAGGAAGATGACCCTTCAGATTTGAAGGCACTCAAAATATGACTGGGGAGGAGCTGCCTCCTTGAAGTAGAGTTGATCATAATAACATGGATGGAGTCAGGCTTTCAAGACTTTCATTTGCTGATGTGGCATGACTGAAAATGGAGAGAAACAGCTGCAAATGCCCATTAATAATTGTAACTTGGAATATAGGAAGTATGAATCTAGGAAAACTGGAAGAAGTCAAAAATGAAGTTGAATGCATAAATGAACAGATATTGACCATTTTGAATCAGACAATCATACAGTCTACTATGCTGGGAAAAACAGCTTGAACAGGAATGGCAGTATGTTCCTTATAAGAAAAAATTCAAGATCTGTTCTGAAGTACAATGTTATCAGTGATAGGATAATATCTATAAGCCTATAAGGAAAACCAGTTAATATAACTATTATTCAAATTTACACACCAAACACTAAGGCTAAAGATGAAGAAATTGAAGATTTTTACCAACTTTGCAGTATGAAATTGACCAAACATGCCGTCAGGATGCACTTATAATTACTGGTGATTGGAACAGTTAGAGGTTGGAAAATATGGCTTTGGTGATACAAATGATACTGGAGATTGCATGATAAAATTTATACCAATGAACTTTTCATTGAAAATCTTTTTTTCACCAACATTAGTGGTGATTATACACATACACTTCACCAGGTGGAATACATAGGAATCAAATCTGCACAAAAGGAGACAGTGGAAAAGCTCAATACCATTAGAATAAGGCCAAGACCTGACTGTAGAACAGACCATCAGTTGCAAATATGCAAGTTCAAGTTGAAGCAAAGAAAATTAGAACAAGTCCACAAAAGTCAAAGTAAAATCTTCAGCGTATCCCACTTGAGATTAGAGACCATCTCAAGAATAAATTTGACATGTTGAGCACTAATGACCAGACAAGAAAGCTGTGGAATCACATTAAGGACATCATACATGAAGAAAGCAATAGCTCATTAAAAAGACGGAAAGGAAAGACCTAAATGGATGTCAGAAAAGACTCTGAAACTTGCTTTTGAAAGTTGAGTAGCTAAAGTGAAAGGAAGAAATGATGAAGTAAAAGAGTTGAACAGAAGATTTCAAAGGGCAGCACCAGAAGACAATGTAAAGTATTATAATGACATAGGCAAAGACCTGGAGATAGAAAACCAAAAAGGAAGTACATGCTCTACATTTCTCACACTGAAATAACTGAATATAAAAATTGAAGCCCTCAGTTGCAATAGTGAATGATTCTAGGGAGCAAGATATTAAAACCACACAGGAAGCATTGAAAGAACATGGAAAGGATATACAGGTTCACTATACCAAAACAAATTGGTCAATTTTCAGCTATTACAGGAGATAACATATGAACAGGAACCAACAGTACTGAAGTCCAAGCTAATCCGAAGGCACCAGTGAAAAACAAGTCTCCAGGAATTGGTGGAATATCAATTGAAATGTTTCAACAAGTGGATGCAGTGATGGAAGTGCTCACTCAACTATGCCAAAAAGTGGAAGACAGCTACCTGGTCAACTGACTGGAAGATACCTGTATTTATGTGTATTCCCAAGAAAAGTGATCTGAGTGAGTGTGTAGATTATCCAACAATATCATTAGTATCACATGCAAGTAAAAATTTGCTGAAGATCATTCAAAAGCAACTGCAACAGTGTATCGACAGGGAACTGCCAGAAATTCAAGCCGGCCTCAGAGGAGGTTGGAGAACCAGGGATATTACTACTGATGTCAGATGGATCCTGGCTGAAAGCAGAGAATATCAGAAAGATGTTTATCTGTATTTTATTGACTATGCAAGGGCAACTGTGTGGATCATATCCAAATTATGGATAACAGTGTGAAGAATGGGAATTCCAGAATATGTAATAGTGCTCATGAGGAACCTATACATAGGCCAAGAGGCAGTTGTTTGAACAGAAGGGAATAGTGTGTGGTTTAAAGTCAGGAAAGGTGTCAGTCAGGCTTGTATGCTTTCAACGTAATTTTTCAGTGCATATGCTGAGCACATCTCAGAAGCTGAACTATATGAAGAAGAATGGGGTATTCGGATTGAAGGAAGATTTATTAACAACCTACATTATGCAGATGACACAACCTTACTTGCTGAAAGTGAAGAGGACTTGAGGCACCAGCTGATGAGATCAAAGACCACAGCCTTCAGTATGGATTATACCTCAACATAAAGAAAGCAAAGATCCTCACTTGAACCAATGCGCAACATGACAGAGAAAAGATTGAAGTTGTCAAGGATTTCCTTTTTTCCACAGTCAACACTCATGGAAGCAGCAGTCAAGAAATCAGAAGATACTCTGCATTGTGCAATTCTGCTGCAAAAGATGTATTTAATGTGTTGAAAAGCAAATATGTCACCTTGAAGAAGACTGTTTTCGTCACCTGGTACTAGCAGAAAATGTCATGAGTGAAAAGCTTTCTGAAGAGAAATTTTACTGACACAGTCTGGTAAACCACAAATCCATTTACAAATTATAAGTCCATTCAGCAACAGGGTTTATCACAGTCCAGTAGGCTGAGTCCAAATCCAGTGAGAGCATCTTGGCACAGGAACCTCAGGTCCAAAGGACATGCTCTGCTCTTTGTGCTGCTTGTTGGTGGTATGAGGTTCCCAGCTCTCTATGCTCACTTCTCTCCCTTATATGCCACAGCTGGTAACTTGAGTCCTACTTCAGCAGCACAACTGCTGCCCATTCACAGAGGCAGAATTCACAACACATGGGAGGAATGGCACCATAATGGAACTCATAGCCAAGTCAAATAGATACATATATTTTGGGGAGGACACAATACAATCCATGACACTCGATTCTTTGGCCCCCCCGAAATCACATCATTAGAACATGTAAAATACATTCATTTATAGCACAGAAAAGGTCTTAAGTCCAGGTCCCATATCCGTAAATTTCTCAATCCTGAAGTCCAAAACATGTGTTACCTCCCTAAAATTCAGCGGTGTAACAAGCAGGCACAAATTACACATTTTCATTACAAATGGAGAAATGGCAGGGGAAGAAAGCATTAACAGGCAACAAACAAGTCAGCAGAACACATTACATTAGCCCTCAAAGCTTTGAAAATAATCTTCCATTCTCTGAGACATTTTACACAATAGTTTTGCCCTGCAGACTCCAGGTATTGGCCACACTCTCAGGTTTCTGACGGAGACCCCCGATCCTAAGCTACAACTCTGCCTTCAAGTCTCACTTGGACAGTAACTCTGCCGCCTCAGGTTTAGGTGCACCCTAAGCCCAGCTGAGTGGTGACTCCACCCTTACAAACACAGGAAGTCATGGCTCCACCCTTTTAAGCCCCTGAGGTCATGACCATACCTTTTGAGACAGAAGGCTCAGCTTTTCCTCAACTTTGTCTTTTCAGATTTCATGGCCTGGGCCTCAAGCCCTCCTCTGCCCTGAGGGGTCAAGTGTTCCAAAGCTCTGATTCACTGATTCAAGTGCCTTGACTCACCTCACTCTACCAGGAAGCCTCTTGCACAGACACTCAGCCAGGCATTCAGCTCTCTTGTTCCGTGGGTCAGCAAGCCTAGCTCCACTGATTCAAGTGCCCAGAGGCACCCCACTCCGCCAATAAAACTGTGCACAGGCTGTCAGTTCTCTTGCTCTGTGGCTTATCTCCTGGTTCTGCTGTTGCCAGTTTGCTGCTGTTGCTGTTCTTCAACATCTGCTGCCTTCTCACATGTTAACAGTTCTTTGGGGTTCCTTCTTCCATCTATTTCACAGTGTCAAAGAAAGCTCCCACATTTTAGGTATTTGTTAGAGTAGTACCCCACTCTCAGTACCAAATTCTGTTTTAGTCACCTGATACTGCTCTAACAGAAAATACCATGAGTGGAAGGCTTTATGAAGAGAAATTTTACTGGCACTGTCTGGTAAGCCACATATCCGTTTACGAATTATAAGTCCATTCAGCAAGAGAATTTATCACAGTCTGGTAGGCTGAGTCCAAATCCAGTGAGAACATCTTGGCACAGTAACCTCAGGTTCAAAGGATGTGCTCTGCTCTCGGTGCTGCTCCTTGGTGGTATGAGGTTCCCAACTCTCTGTGCTCAATTCTCTCCAAGACTAGAGTGAAACTGTCACAAGCCATGGTATTTTCAATCGTCTTCTTTACGTGTGAAAGCTTGATGATGAAAAAGAAGACAGAAGGATTGATGCCTTTGATTGTGGTGTTGGAGAAAAATATCAAATATGCCATGGCCTGCCAAAGAATGAATAAGTCTGTCTTGGAAGAAACACAATCAGAATGCGGCTTAGAAGCAAGGATGGCAAGACTATATCTCATGTGCTTTGGACATGTTGTCAAGAGGGATCAGTCCTGGAGAAAGACATCATGATTCGTAAAGTAGATGGTCAGCAAAGTAGAGGAAGACCCTTAATGGAATGAACTGACACAGTGGCTGCAATAATGGTCTTAACCATGACAATGATTGTGAAGATGGTGTAGGACTGGACAGTGTTTGGGTCTGTTGTACACAGGGTTACTGTGAGCTGGAACCGACTGTGTGACACTTAACAACATAGGGCTTTGATTTTTGTAGAAATTAAGACATATAAAAATATACTGACAAGGTAAGAATAGCTGTCTTAGTTTTGTGATCCAAAGTGCCAAATTTGTTTAGCAAACTTTAGCCTGCTTTCCCAATTGTTTTCTTTTTAAAAATATCTAATAATGATAATTAAAAACTCATCCCTGGGAGCAAATTTTAAAGGAAAGTCAAAATGTTGCTACTTTTCTCAGAAATCTTTCAAAGCTAAATTAAATACTAGGTCTCCTGCACAGATCTAACAAGGACAACCCCTTCCAGCTCATCAAGAATAACCCCGCAGGCTCATCTGACAAGAGCATTCCAGGCTGTGCTTTGCATAAACTGAGAATAGCCGGTTTAGTATTGAACCCTCTGTAGTTTTTCCCCTGCTGTTAACTATTTGGTTTCCTAATCAGATTTTTCTGATATTTGTTAACCTGAACAAATGTACAATTAATAAGATTTCAAGCTGTTGGAAAGAACATTTTGAGGCCCGCCTTTCTATCACGTACTGACACCTAGCATTTGCTTCTCTGGCTCTTCTGGCTCTAACTGCATCTCCCATGGAATGGGGCACAGTGGTGGTGATGATGAGTTTCAAAATTTGCAAGTAGCTAAAGAGGTGTTAGTTTATAATCAGTGAAATGTATACCACTTCATCTTAACAATAATGATGTGTGTGATGTGTGACACTGTGGAGTAATTGAGGATAAATGGAAACCATTCACATGAATGAGTGAAATTAGTATTGCCTTTATATAGCTAAGACTATTTCTTAGGTTTATTCTTCCTTCTTTTGTCTTCATCATCATCAAAGCTAATTTCTCAGCATCTTACGTAGTTCAGTTCTCCGATCACACACTCATCCAATCTTTCAGATGGATCCTGGATCTGAGCTCGTTGCCTCTGAATGAGATCACTTGAAATTAACTTAGGACTCCCAGCATGAGATGGTGGCTATGTTAAGGTCCCAGACTTCAATTACATTTTGAATCAAATGTAACTTTTGCATCAAGAATGCAGCCTGGAATTTTTGTAACTCTGCCCTGAGAAAATTTCTTTGGGTAAGTAATTTTACAGAAGAATGTGATTTTATTTGCTTAAAGGTTTTGCTTGCCTAAGAACACTCCTGGTTCAGGAAACTAAATCCAGAAGAATTCTCAGGACACATACTTAAGAAAAGCCTTGGAATTACGTGTGTTTTCCCTGAAGTCATGACAGTAAAAGTCTCGTGATGGTTTTGAAGCCAGATGTACCCAGTTTAGTGATTGCTATGTAACTTAAAAAAATTTAGAAAATTCAGATGTACCCCTACCCAATTTTGTAACTATTACCTAAGTGTCAACCAATCACTGACTTTTTACTGAAGTTCTTTGTATTTACTTATGAAAATTCCCTGAACTGTCTTCTTCACTGATTTAGTTCACAGTCTTCTGGACCTTGTGATTTCCAATTTTCAAATTGTCTTTTCTTTCAATAAAAGCTCTTTATTTTTTTAAAAAATATATTCAGATTTTTGTGCCGATGTAAATTTCGTGTGAACATAATTGCCTAGGAGTGAGATTTCTGGCTTGTATAAATGTAAGTGTTTTTTAGTGTACTTTAGTTGTAGATTTACAGACTAAATCAGTTTCTCATTAACAGTACATGTACTGTTTTGTGACATTGATTGTCAACCCCACAACATGTCAGCATTCTCCATTTCTTGACCTTGGTTTCTCCATTACCACCTTTCCACTTCCCTCCTGCCTTCTTGTCCTTGCCCCTGAGCTGGTGTGCCCATTTAGTCTCATTTTGTTTAATGGGACTGTCCAATCTTTGGCTAAAGACTTCTGTACTGACTTCTGTACTGAGGACTGACTTCCACACTGAGGTAAATGGGTGCCTGGGAGTCAGACTGTTAGTGTTTCTCTAGCCTGTGAAGTCAGTAAGTTTGGTCTTTTTCTGTGAGTTAGAATTTTGTTCTACCTTTTTTTCCCCCTCTCCAGTTCTGTCCTGGATCCTCTACTTTCACTGCTGTCAGAGCAGTTGTTGTTGGTAGCTGAGCACCATCTAGTTGTGCTGGACTCATTCTGGTGGAAGCTGTGGTAGTTGTGGTTCATTAGTCCTTTGAACTAATCTTTCCCTTGAAAAGCTTATTACTTTTAATTTCAAACAAACTCTGTTGTTTTTGGTCTATGACACTTTTTGGTTTCGAAGTGGGACCCAAAAGAGAACTGCTGAGCGACCTCCAGGGGGCTCAGAAACTCAAGCCCTGCTACCAGAAAGAGCCTCATGGCCTGCTACTTCCTTGGGTATTGTTTTGAGACACTTTTGGTGAGCCCCTCTTGGATCTGAACTCTGCCCTTTTTTCATAGAGTTCTTGAAGCTTTGTTGAAGGTTATTTTCTCTTTCATGTTTGTCTGGAATTATTTTCTCTTTAGCTGGTTCTAAGACTGGTATGCGATTCTGTCTGGATGAAGGGTATTCCACTGCTTGAAACCTCAACAACTAAGGAAGTAATTTGACTTTTAGAGAGCTCTGGGTCACTATAAGCTGTAAAATTCAGGCATAGGTTGACTATTAGGGTTTCATCAGCATTCATCACAAGTATGAGAGATTCCCATAGCAGAATAAAGTGGTCATGAGATAGGCCAAAACACTAGGTTGCATGCTACCTCCAAGAAAACACTCTCACAGTAAAGTTACACATCAGTCTAAGAAAAACACTATCAAAGTCCTGCAATGTTCCTCTTTAGGTTTTTGTAACACAGAGAAAACTGTAAGTTGTGTGCCACGTGACTTTTTGTTCTTGAACCAATCAAGAATAGTGTTCCATGTTTATTTTCAGTACACATTTGGATGGAAATCACCAAATTTTACTAGAATATAAGTAATGTCAATTCTCAGGGGGAGATGGCAACCCCTAATTAACATCACTTGGTCAAAGATAATTAAAAAATAAGTAGCTACTTCAAAGTACTTTCCAATTAGAGGCACTAGTATATTTTAAAGTAAGACACTACGTCTCTAGCTAGGAAAATGAACTAGGTTTAGAAGAAGTGAAGCCAGGTTTCGTATGATTCTTACCTAGGAATTCCAGAAAATCTACTCCCTGTTAAAATTTTTATTTGACTCTGAAAAACCAGAATTTCAATCTAATTCTTAAAATCATTAGTAAATGAGCCTGGATTTTCCCCCTCCTGGGACACTGGTTCAGGATTCATATTAAAAAACAGTATAAACTGTAATTACTTGAAGTAATTTAAAATCCTGGAAATCATTTTGGGAAAATATAGCCTTTCTATTTTGGTTTGTTTTGAGACACTCTACCTTAATCTACAATACTGCTGTATCTGATTTTTTGTATCCAACTGAAAGCTGTGACCGGTATTTTGCATGGGGCTATCTACAATTGTCAGTCCTTTTGTCTTGCAAGAAAAACTGCTTTTACTTCAAGAGTAATTATGTTTTATAATATATAGGCTTAAATTAATTTTCAAACTTTTAATGCAATTTACTAATATCAAATTGAATTAATATTTATTATAATTAAGGTTTAAAAGTCATTTTTTTATGCTGCAAAAGATTCTGATGTTTCAATTTAGTAATAAATATGTTAATTTTTGCCAATTAACCAGTTGTACTGTAAGAGATACATGATAAAAATTTAAAATGTTTAGAAAAAGATTAATTTAGTATAGTTAAATTGTTATTTGCTGTATTTACAAGTTTAATGGATTAGTTTATAAAAATTTTTAAGGACTTGACTATCTATAACAAAGAATTGAATTTCTCACTGTTAAGATAACAAAACTTTCATTGATTAGTGGGCTGAAGTGTTAATTTTGTTCTTTGTTCAATCTGCCTTGAAGGCAGGGGTTCAACAAAATAAATTTCTGAATTTAAGAAGATATAAAATATGTTAAAATTCTAACAAAGTTTGGTCAGTTTCAATAGTTTTGTTTTCTTAATTTATTGATATTCCATGCAATCTGCCTTTTGTGTCATTGAATTTGTCCATATTTGTACCCTTGACTAAGAAACCAAGCTGCTTGACTTTTAAAAAGCTCAAGTTTTTACTTTAAAATCTGGAGCTAAATTACCTCAGTATTGTTCCTCAGCAACCTATGATAAACTCCTGACAACTTGGAAGCTTTGTGGAAAGATTGAATGTTATGTCATCATCTTATTATTTTCAACTGCTAAGTTGATCAGAACTTTTTTCATTTGAATGTAGCATCATGCAGACCATTAGTTTTAACAAGAGAATGCATATTGTTTACTCATAGTGTTTTTTGTTACTATTCAGATGCTTATAGATTTATTCATGGTATATTTTTAGTATATCCAGACTATTTAATATTCTCTCTTAAGATTATTATATGTTACATCAAAAGCTCTTTGTTAAAGCCATCTGTCTGTGGTATTTCTATTATTGCAGCACTAGATGACTAAGACAGTGCAGGATCATGCAGTGTTTCATTCTGTTATACATAGAGTTGCTGTAAGTTAGAACTAACTTGCTGACCCACAACAACAACATTGCCATATTCCCACATTATAAGCTTCACATAAAAGCTTCCACCTTGGACAGGATGATTGAAAAAAAGTTTAATAATATTAAATAAGTAAATATAAAGCTTGACAATAATCCATGCCTTATTTTTCCTGTGACTACTAGTTAGCATTCCATATCACATTTGATAACTTGTACATAAAATATTTCACAGCCTTGGCTTCATTCTCTGTAATGTGTGAGTACTCTTCCCAATTTTAACATTGCCTTCCTATTTCCTTTTGTCCTGCTTTTCAATCCCTTCCTGCCTTCTTATATTTGCTTTTGGGAAAATATTACCCTTCTGATCTTCTGTAATTGAGTGTCCTAAGGAGAAGAGTCTTTTCTGATGTTATTGTTTATTTTAAGGCTTGCCTCCTGTTTGGCTAGAAGGTGATTTCCAGAATGCTTTCAGTTCCAGGAAGGATGATTGAAAAAAAAAAAAAGGACGGGTGGAGAAAGCTATTTAAGGCAGCAGATCCCGTAAATTCTCACTGCTCCATCCACTCTCACCATTATCTAGGCAAGCCTCTTAAATCTCTACCTGGAAAATATTCATTACCTCTTGATCCTATGTTAGAGTGGCAGATAGATTTTATACAACTACTACCTTCAAATGGCTATAATTATACTCTTGTTATGATGTGTCACTTCTCACTTAGGGTAGAAGCTTTCCCTTTTCAGCTAGATGCTGCCACTTTTCTTGGCAAAGAAATTACTCGAAAATACCACACTAGTGTAGTTAGAAAAACACCTTGTGTTGTAACTGAGAAACTCATTTTATTGACCTGGTTATTAAAGAACTGTCTTAGTCGTCTGGTGTTGCTTTAACAGAAGTGCCACAAGTAGATGGCTTAAACATAGAGAAGTTTATTTCCTCACAGCAAAGTAGGCTGAAAGTCTAAATTTGGTTTGTCAGTTCCAGGGGGAAGCTTTCTCTCTGTTGGCCTTCTCATGATCTTCCCCTAGCCTAGAAGCTTCTCCACGCATGGACTCTGGGTCCAATGGAAGCGCTGTGCTCCTGTAGCAGGGAGAGCCTCAGAGAGCAATAATTTACCCAGACACCAATGTTTAGAAGAGCAAGTAGCTTTTAACACTAGCAGTGTCTGCAGGCGGACTCATGTCCAAAAGACCTGGCCCCCTGAGTTGTTACATTGTCAACCTTTTATAGATTTTGTACAAAAAAGTGACAGAGGAATTTTCATGTTATCTTGGCATCAGCAAAAAAGTTTTTTTTTAAAAACACCTTCGTTAGCATCAGCAGGGTACATAAGCCAAAAATAAAGCATTAATTCTTCTTTTTTTGGACACTATGTTAGACAGGAAGGGTTGTGAGCATGAGAAGGGAGAGAGTGTCTCCCTCGTAGTATTTCAAACTAGTATGTAACTTTTTCAAAGTTTTTCTCTCTCATTCCCCCCTTTGAGGCCCCATATATACTTTAATTTGGGGTTTCACTATATGTCTGATCTTGTAGGAGCTGATGGTGTTTCACATAGATCGTATGTGACGTTGTCTTTTGATTAATAATTGTCTCAACCATAGGACATATAGCCCTTTCTGTTAATGGGAGGAGACAAGGAATGATCAAGCAAAGCCTGATGATAGCTAATACTCTTCCCACCAGGGTTTTAAATCTTCCAAAGACTGAGAACCATTTTCCCCACAGGGGGTTCTATTCACTCCAGGTCTGTACTGGGACATGAGCTAATGTCTGGATTTTTTTTTTTATTATATCCTCTATGACTTGCCCCTAGTCATCAATCCACAGGCAGCAGTTAGTCAGATTGAATTTTTCACACACTCCCCCTTCTTGGGCTTGGAAGTAGTCTAAGGCCAGCCTATTTTGGTAAGCGGCATTTCGAATTTGGGTCTGTTGATGTGCTAGCAGTGTTAAGGCTCGTCTGTTTCATTAGTTATAATCTCAAACATTGCTTGCAGTCTAATTATGTGATTCAGTATGTAAATGGGGGTTTGGTATCTCCAAGACACATCTTGAGCCCATGTGGCTGGCCCATAATATCAAATTATTCTCTCAGGGGGCCACTCATCATCTTTCTAGTCTTTTATTTTGATTTTCCTCCTCTAATGACTCAGGGGGATGGAAACTGGGTAGTCAAGCAATTCTTCAGTTTTAAGGGGCAGCAAGAAGAAGGAGGGTCTGATGATTTCTATTACACAGCTCCCACTCCAGTCACATGGGAGGCGGACTTATGCTTTACCTTTGCGTATCTAGTATAGTTTAGCCGGGGCTGCCCAATCTCTTGGGCTTCCTAAGTCCTCCCAACCCTCTCTTAGGTAAGCAAACCTGTTGAGGGATTTTGTTCAGTTCTACTTTTCTCCCACCATTCAATTTTTCCAGTGGCGGCATTGAAGGTCTTTTGTCCCAGGCAAGTCAACTCTCTGACAGGTAAAGTGAAGTCTTTTCCCCATCTGGCTAGACAGTACTTACCTATTATGGAGGACTTTAGAAACCAAAAGTCCTCATCTTGAGGGGCCCTTTTTTGGCCTGTCATATTAATAAGTTCATGGGGCAATAACTCTTTTGCTTCCCATGGCCACTGATCTCCTATAAGGGTTTCTCCACATACGTAACATGATGTAACGTTTAGAGACTGAGCTATACCTTCAGTTAGCCCTAAGAATAATTTTTGACATTTCATGGAGGCTGGGGTATAGGTTGGATGGTCTCTTTATAGAAGGACTGGAATAGCCAGTAGGCTTTTGTGGGATAGTTTTGAAACTGTCTGTTGATGACAATGGGGATTTTAGGATCAAGTCCAGGAGCATTTATCCCCAGTGTCACTGTTGCCCCTGGCTTTTATTGGGGGTCCATTGAATCAGTGATTGCTAATTTTAGTGGGTTGCATTGATTAGCTCTGCAGTTTGTTGGTGTTATTTCTTTTTTAAGGTAAACTTTTCCTGAATTACCTTTCCAGGTGGCCCTCGGTACACATGACCACTGATTACAAGATTTATCACACCTCAGCCACAGATATTGTGAGCATATGTGCTTATCTTCTTTCATGTAATGCCTTTCCCAGCTGAGGTAACCACAGCAACCTGTGCCCTGAGAGTGACTTATGACAGCACAGGCATCAAGTCTTAATGTTATCTGACTGGGGCTTCCTTTTACTTCAGTGGGCCCTCCTTTGGCTGTGGGCCACCTTTGTTTTATCCTTATGTCAAATATCACAGATGTAGGGGGTTCAGTAGGGTTGTAGCACATATATGGGCCCTTACCTTCTCCAGGATCACATATAGAGTGTTGTGTCTGGTTGTGGAGGCAAGTCCCTTTGTATCTTCCCTTACATTTATAAAAACTATACAACAGTAGTGTGGTTGTCAGTTCTTGTCCCACCTTGGTAATGTGAGTATACAGGTTACATCTCTCTCTTCTTTTTCCTGAGGTCCAAAGTCCAACCAAGATAAGTCGCAAGATGGACGTCCTCAGGCTTCTGCCTTGAGTGGATTAGTCAGCTTCCAGTTTGTGGCTGGGGCAAGGCATGCTGATCATCTCAGTGTCATTTTGCAGGGGTTGATGGGGTTGGTCTCTATCTCCCACTGTGGTGGCGACACCTTCTTTAGTCTGCTATGGTGATCCAGGCAGGGATCTCTTTTACCTTTGCTGTTGTGGGTGCGGTCAAGATGACAGTGTAGGGGCCTTTCCACTTGGGCTTCAGAGGGGCCAGGCTTCAATCCTTAACTCAGACCTGATCTGGAGAGAAAGGATGGACAGGCACAAAAAGGCTAACTGGAGCTCGGTCAGTCACCCAGGTGGAAATCTCTTTAGCTGTCTTTTCCAGGGCTTTTAACTGTCTGTGTAATTTGGTTCCTCCCAACTTTTGGGGGGTCCCTGGTAAATTTCAGAGGATGGATGGGGGCCTGTTATACATTATTTTATAAGGGGAATACCCCATCCTCTTAGAATGAGTACACCTGATCTTAAACAAGACTAGTGACAAAGCTTCTACCCAAGGAAGCCTTACCTCCTGAAAGAGCTTACTGATCTCTGTCTTTACAGTTCTGTTCATGTGCGCTATCCTGTCAGAGCTCTGAGGGCTGTATGCTGCATGCAGCTTCCAGGTAGTGTTCAAGGCCTTGGCTGTCATCTGTACTATTTCTGTTACAAAGGCCTGGCCATTGTCAGATCCAGTCTGAAGTGGCAGCCCAAATTGGGGAATGATTTCTTGCAGCAACACTCTCACTACTTCACGAGCCTTTTCTGTTCTGGTGGGGAAGGCTTCTACTTATCCTGAGTAGGTTTAAATTAGAACCGATAAGTAATAGTTACCTCCACATTGAGGCAATTTAGTATAGTCCACTTGTACATCTTCAAGAGCGGCTGTCCCATAGTATTGAATTCCAGGTGGCAAGGATGGTCCCTGTTTAGCATTATGCTGGCTGTGAGTCATGCAATGCTGGCTTACCTTCTTTGTTAGGGTTATCAGGAGGGGAATGTAAAAGTATCTCCCCAATAGTTTCTCAGTCTTTTCCTGCCCCAAGTGGGTGGCCTTATGTGTAGCAAAGACAACTGATGGTCCCAAGAGATGGGGGACTACAGTTTTCCCATCAGGCAGTCTTTTTCATCCCTCTCCAGCTTCTTTTGCCCCCTCTCTCCATCTATTTCTTTTTTCTCTCAGAATATATAGGCATTAAGTCCGGTGTCTACAGGATTAAAGGGGCTACAATGGCAGCTTGATATGGGAGGGCTGCCACCATTTTTGTTTTAACATATGTCTTTGTATTTCCTCTTGCCTCTGGAGTTCCTTTTTTTTGATATCTTTGGCAGTAGATGACTGTTACCTGCTTGGGTTTTCACACAGCTTTTAGCAGCTGCAGGATTTCATTTGGGTATTTTGGTCTTTTCTTTCTACCATTAGAAGCCCCTTTTCCCTACAGACAGTTCCATGTACATGAAGGGTGAGGAAGGCAAACCTCGAGTCTGTGAAAATGTTCACACTTTCCTTTGCTCAGTTATAGGGCTCGAGTCAGGGCTATCAGCTTGGCTCTCTGAAGGGATGTCCCTTGGGGCAAACTCTTTGTTTCAGTAGCCTCAGTCAGAGTGACTACTGCATAGCCAGCTCGTCTCTCTCCTCCAGAGTCAACAAAGCTGTTTTTATCTACAAAGAGCTCAAGGTCTGGACCTTTCTGAGGCTAATCAAACAGGTCCAGCCTGTTTGAGTACACTGTTTTGATGATGTCTACACAGTCATGTTCCATTCCCTCTTCCCCTACTGGGAGCAGGGTGGCTGGATTTAAAGTGGACACAGCCTCTATGACCAGTCTTGGGTTTTTACATAGTAAGCCTTGATATCTGGTCAGGTGTGAGTTTGTCAGCCAATGGTACCCTTGAGTGTTCATGAGAGTGACCACAGCATGGGACACTTGGACTTTTAAATGTTGCCCCAGAGTTAGTTTATTTGCTTCCTGTACCAGCATAGCAGTAACTGTGAGTGCCCTTAAGGGGCCATCCTTTGGGAACTCCGTCAAGTTGCTTAGAGAGGTAAGCAACTGGCCTTGTCCATGGTCTTATATTCTGGGTAAGTACCCCCACAGCTGTTTTATTTCTGTCTGATACATGCAGCATGAAGGGCTTGGCTAAGTCAGGGAGGCCTATAGCTGGGGCTGCCTGTTCTCTTCCTTTAACTTCTCAAAGGCCGCTGTTGATCAGTGCCCTACTTTATTGGCTCTTTTTCTTCCTCCTTTGTGGCCTCATACAAAGGTTTGGCTAACACTGAAAATAGATATCTACATGTGACAGAATTCCACTGTTCCAGAAATTCTGTAATCTGTTGCTTTGTCTTTGGGACCAGTATATTTTGAATAATTTGCTTTCTTTTCACTCTCAGTCTCTCTCTCCCTGTTGGAGGAGGAACCCCAAGTACTTCACTTGTCTCTGACGAATCTGGGCCTTTTTCTGGCTCACCTTATATTCACAAGTCTCTAGGTGCTATAAGAGCATATCTGTGCCCTGAGTGCACCCCTTAAGTATTTCATAGCCCAGTAGAAGATTATCAACTTATTGAAGGAGGACATACCCAGTAGCCTGTGCTGGAAACTGATGGAGATCGGTCTCAATCTAGAGTCTCCCCCCAAATAGGTGAATTTTTAAATCACCGAGGAAGTTGTGTCCAAGTGTGCTGTTTTGGTCTCCATGAGAGGGTCTTTCCATTGGAAGGCAAACAACTCATAACTCTTAGACATCAACTTTATACTGAAAAATGTATTTTTTAAGTCCAGGCAAGTGAACCAGGAGGTTTGTGCTGGAAGAAAGCTCAGCAATGTGCACAGGTTTGGGACAGTTGGATGTAAAGACACAGCTGTCTAATTTATTGTGTTCAAGTCCTGGCCAGTAATTCTTTGTTCTGGGCTTCCTGCAGAGTAAAGGGGGCTATGTTGGCTGCCTCAGGTTGGTAGTTTAACTTGGTGATGGGGGCTGCACTGGCCTGCCTGGTTCCCTTGACAGGGCATAAGGTGGAAACTTGAGCTCCTCTGGCTCAGAAACAAGGACTTCAGGGGCTGCCTGTAGCAGAGGTTTTTCAGGCTGGGTAGAGTGCTTCCCTGTTGTAGCCACTAACACTGGAAGGGAAAGACAGCAGACAAGTAGCCTGTCCTATTTTGCACTGTATCACAGTATCCAGGGACGGCTGACAAGGTCCCTCTGTTCTCAGCTGGAGGGAGGGGCTTACCACACCTGACAGCCTGACTGATTTTAGAAGCGGACAGATAGCTTTCACCTTTTAAAATGAGACTGCCTGGAGAAATAACTGCAGTGCAGCCTGACGGCATCTCTTCCAGCCTTTATTGATCCACATCACAGGGTCAGCTGACGGCCCCCCAGTGACACCATAAACAGGGCCAGCTAGGAGGTTTAGTCTGCTACCCCAGAGATTCCAGTAACTGGGCCAGTTACTGGAATACTTTAGAGGTGGCTGGTGATCAACTTCCTTCTCAGAACTGTGTCTCAGATGCTGTTAAGACAACACCAGAGAAACTAAACAGCCTCTAGATGTCATGTAATCAACAAACCCTGGCTACACACTTAAAAAAAAAATCCACTCATAGCTTCAGAAAACTCTCAAATCAAAGAACCGATGATCCTAGATGAAGACGCCTGTATGAAACTATCAGAGTACAAAAGATTTGTATATAGAGACTTCCTAGGCATTATATAAAATGCAGCAGAACAAGATGAAGAATTAAGCAAGCTGTCTGAACTGATGGAACACCAGCATTCTGAAATTAGACAGATCAATAACAAAATTACAGAATTAGACAATTCAGTTCAAAGCCAAAAGATCAGAATTGAACAACTGAAAATTAGACTTACTGATCTTGAAGACAGAGCAATTGACACCAGCATTTATGAGGAGAAAGCCGAGAAAAGAAACAAGAAAAATGAAGAAGCATCAAGAAACATATGGGACTCTATCAAGAGGAATAATCTATGCTTAATTGGAGTTCCTGAACAGGGAAGGATACCTGAAAACAGAGTATTGTTGTTGAGTTGCTGAGACAAAACTTCCCTGGAATTATGAAAGAAGAGAACATAGATATCTTAGATGTGTATCGAACACCAGGTTAAGTCAGTGTATAAATTTACCTTGGACTAAAGTTCTTTTGGCCTTTCAAACTTAAGATCTAGCCTTATTCCTTACTAAATTGTTACTGGAAGGCCTGTACTTCTTCTTTGTGTTGATCACACTGACCTAGCAAAGCTGAAGCTTAGTTACCAAAATATTTCCAGAACATTGATTGACTATGATCAGAAATATGCCCAGGTTAGAGATGCTTTTAACAATAAAATTTACCATTTCAGAATCCTTCCAACATTGGTCAGGAAGAGTGAAGTTAATTGTGGTCGGAAGAGGCACACACACACAAAGTTTATTGGATCCTCACTGGAAAGAGCTTTACTTGGTATTCTTCGCTAACTCTTGTGCAGCCAACCTAGAGGATATCAAGTCTTGGGTTCTAAATTAAAAAAGTACAAATCTTCTTTTTGGACTTGCCAACCATAGAAGGACTGAAACTGAACTACCATTGCCCAGGTGACTAGAAACAGACAGCTAACTGAAGAACACAGAAAGAATAAGGCTTCAGACCAGTCTGGCCTGCTGAAAGTCTTCAGACTTTGTTTTCTTCTCATTGGATTTCTTATATTTGTCTTACTATATAATGTACATCCTTCCGACTCGATGGCACTTGACTTGGCTTGGCCTATTACCTGGAGAATAATGCAACTGCTTGAAATTGCAGTCTTTTGTCTAATATTTATTAGTTTTAAAGTAGCTTTATTTTTTAAGTTACTGTTTATTACCTGGTAATATTTTTATTCAAATAACAGAAGGGGGTTAATTTTGTGATTGTAATCATTTTCAGGACCTTTGCTTTATTGCTTGTCTTGTTTCATTATAAAGCTCTCCTGAAGTTTTCCCTTTCCACTCTTAATAATCCCACTAATGTCTGGAATGGTAATGAATTTTTTTCAGGTTAGCTCAGTTGGTTGCTAGTATGAGTAACGTAACTGAGTATTGAATTTGTTACCCTTAGTCCAGCCCAGGCATCCAAACTCAAAACCTTTAAACATTCCTATCTTCAATTAGAGCCTAGTAGCAAAGGCCACAATTAACTTCACTCTCTGCCATAGATGCTAGATTGTGGCATCCTTGTGAGTTAGCATTTCAACCTCGAATTCCTTGTTTCACTCTAACCCTAATCATTGAACAACTGATAGATTATTCAGTTCTGTCTAAAGTTCTCACTTTCATAAACTTATAGCTTCTTTTGTCAAGGCCAGAAAAGCATATAACAAATTTCTTGGGGATCATCTCCATTCCTAAGTTTATAATGTCCTAATTAGAGGATTTGACATGTCTTCAATCTTTCTGAGAAAAAACAGCCAACACATAGCAAAATAAATTATTTGCCCTTTGCCTGCTTTGTGGAATACCACTAGGTTTGGACATGTATTCATCTGTAACAACTTTCTCACTGAAAATTAGTTTATAAAAATTAACTAATCGACCCGTTTGACAACAAAAGGAATTGCAAAGTTATGATTTGTGAGTAGAAGAATTCACAGGAGTTTCACTTGTTAAACACATTTTGGGTATCTGTACAGGGGTGTTCCCTCTATATTCTGAGAATAAGCAAAGAGCACGTGGTTCCTCTCATTTAATTATGTGATATTACCTGAGTGTTGTTACTTGTTTACTTTATGTTACATGGACATGAACAATGCAAACTGTCTCTTGTTCAAATACACAACAGCAAAAGTTCTTAAGGTTTTGGAAGGAAATCTTAGTTTATAAGAACACAAAATTTCCCAATATGTTGCATGAAACAGAAATCCATAGACAGTATCTCAGATTCAAGTAGAGAAGCTGTTTTACATTTTATGAATAAATGCTTAATGTACACAAATGCAAATGTTCCATACTTATTCTCTGGTGGAGAAAAGATTCTGAAATTTCTCCCATTCACTAGAAGAAGCTCCCAGATTGTTATTTCTTTTCTATGCATACAGTTACAAGGCAATGGATTTTCCCATTTCACTGCACAAAAGTCAGAAGGGTTTTATCTGTTATGAAAAAATGCTATACATCACAGATCCGAGAGTGTTTCCTATGCAATCTCTGATTGAGAAGAGAGTGTCAAGTATCTCCATTAAAGTACTCAAAGTAGATAAGGTTTTTTAAAATGGAACTTTGATTTGTACACAATCGATGCTACCTATACATTCTCTAAAGAAGAAAACTACTGGGTGTTTTTCCTGTTCATGTGCAGCACAGCAAAAGCATTTCAGGCTTTCAAAGCTAAACCTTGGTGAATGTTCCCAAGTCACTGGACTAAGAAGAAACCAGTATACAACTTCTCTCACTGAAATAGATGAAGTCAGATGTGTTTTACATGTTATTAAAAATTGCTTAGCTTTTCATGCAAGACAGTATTTTCTATGTGTTCTCTTGTTGGGAAAAGATTGGTATTTCTCTCATTTCAAGTATATGAAGCCACCAGAGTTTTAGTTTTCTTAAAAGAGAACTTTATGTTATCCTCAAAATGGAAAACAATGTAGAGTTTCTCCTGTTCAAGTACAGCAAGGCAAACTCTTTTCAGGTCTTCAAAACTAAACGTTGGCTTACAAGGCAGTAAATGTTCCCAACTCAGTGTATGAAAGAGAAACCAATACCCAGTTTCTCTTGTTAAAATAGAGGATGTCGGAAAAGACACCTTGCCTTACGAGCGTGAGTGGGCTTCCTATACCTTTTCTGACTCGGAAAGAATGTACAGTGTCTCCCATTCAAACGTATGCAGCCACTAAGTGGTTATTTGTACTCAAGATGCACTTTTTAGTACTGGAATGTGAATGTGCCTTATACAGTCACTGAAAGAGAAAACTGTGCTCCTCCCATTTACATACAGGGCAGCAATAGCAATGTAGTTTTGCTAGATGTACTTTATGATACAAGAATATGTATGTTCCAATTCATTGCATGAGTACAGTTTCTGTCACTTCATAAGTCAGCGGATTTTATCCCTTTTGGAAGTACTCCTCTGCAAAAATCCTTGAGAAACATTTTCTGAATGTGGGAAGAATTTAAAGCTATTATGGTGAAGCCACCAGGGTTTTGATGTTCCCAGTGTGCACTTTGTGTTACCTGGATGTCAATGTGTCTTACACAGTTGCTTTGTAGTATGCAGACATGAATGTGCCTTACATAATCTCTGAATGAGAAAACATAGAAGTTTCTCCCATTCAATTACTAGACAGAAATAGCAATGTAGTTTTGCTAAATAAGCCTTATGTCAAAGGACCATGCATATTTCCAATTCACTACATGGAAGAAAAACCACAATGCAGTTTCTCTCATTCTGCATGATTAAGTCAGAGCATTTTACCTGTTTTTGAAAAACCCTCTGTAAAGATACCCAAGAATCATTCTCTGAATGGGAAGAGATGTAAAGTTACTCTCATGCAGGTATGTGAAGCCAATAAGATGTTATATGTTTTCTGTATGCAATTTGTGTTACCTAGACATGAATGTGCTGTACACAATCTCTTTTATTTACTTATTTTTTCCATCCTCACTCCTCCCCTTCCTGGTAGCCATCAAAGATCATTTCTCTGTATGTGTGCACCTTTCCATGAGTTTTCATAGTCGTGCTCTCACACAACACCTGTCCGTCTCACACAAACACCTGTGATTGACTCATTTTTACTCAGCATAATGCCCTCCAGTTTGCTCCATGTTGTAAGATAACATCCAGTTTTGCTAGCACCATCTGCTGAAAAGAATGTCCTTTTCTCATTTGATGGATTTTAGGCCCTCATTGAAGATAAGGTGACAACAGGTGGATGGATTTACATCTGGGTTCTCAATTCTGTTCCATTAGTCAATGTAGCTGTCATTGTACTGTTACCGGGAATCTTTGTTTTTCTTGTAAACAGCATATTATTGCTGTCATTTTGTACTCTATCTTTTTTCTTTTTGTAGTACTATTGTCTATTCCTTTTACTCTCCTGTGCCGAATTCTTTCAGTTTATGGATTTCTTTTGCTTTTGTAAATTTTGTTTTTATGGAGACTTTATGTTTTCCTGACGGCACTTGGCTGGCTCTTTAATTCTTTACTTTAATTTTTCCTTCTTCTTTTTAATTCTTCATTAACTTTGTGGTTACCTTAAAATTTACCCTTGCGTTCCTAAGTTTGAACCAGTCTATTGTTACTTGGTAGCACCTTGGTTTGGACTCCATTAGAAAGTTCTATTTCTACACCATTTATTGCCTCTTGTATTGTTCTGATCTTGTTGCTTACAGATTAACCTCTCTGAGTCCCTGTTGTAATTCTTTTTGGTTTTGGATAGCCCTTGAAAGCTCATTTCCTAGGTTTGTATCTGGTTGGCAGTCTTGTGTTCTATATTCAGGCTATCATCTTGTTTGTTCTAAGACTGAAGGACTCTCTAAGAATTCCTGTAAATTTTGTTAGGTTTTCACATATTCCTTTAATTTTTGTTTATCTGGAAATGTCCTAATTTTGCCATTATATTTGAATGAGAGTTTTGCTGGATGTATTATTCTTGGTTGGTAATTTTTTTTCTTTCACAGTTTTATGTATATCATCCTATTGCCTACTTGCCTGCATGGTTTCTGATGAATAGTCAGGGCTCAGGCTTATTGCTTTTGTTGAGCTGCTTTCAGAATTTTTTTTCTGTTTTTGGTTTTAGTGAGTGTAATCATGGTATGTCTTGGTGATTTTCTTTTAGGGTCTAACCTATATGGGGTTTATTGAGCTTCTTGGATGGTCAGCTTTTCATCTTTATGATACTAGGGAAGTTTTCTGTCAGCAGTTCTTCAGTGATCTTCTCTGTGTTTTCTGTTTTCTTCCCATTTTCTGGAACTCTAGTCTCTCACAGTTTTTTGCTTTTGATTGTATGTCACATAATTCTCAGGGTTTCTTCATCCTTTTTTCCCGATTTTTTCCTCAAATAGCAATGGAACCAAGTGTTTATGTTCATTTTCAATGATTCTGTGTTCCATCATTTCAAACCTGCTCCTGAGCCTTTTTATGACATTATTTATTTCTGAAATCTTGTTTATCTTTTTGCTTTCTAATTTTTGTTTTTGTGTGGTTTCCAGCTTTGAATTTATTTTAGCATTTGTCCTTGTATTATTTTTGTGAATTCTTCCTGGAATTTGTATGCTTTTTCCATAAATTTATCTATTTTTCCTCATTTTTGCCTGCTTTTTTGCTTCAACTCTTGGATAGATCTGAATATTAGAGATTTGAATTCCCTATCAGGTAATTCTAGTGCCTTTTCTTCTACTGGAACATCATCTGGTGTTTTATTTTGGACATCTACTGGAAACTTCCTGCCCTGTTTTTTTAAACATGTTTTAATAATGTCTGCTGTTTGGGGGCCATTCTGCATTTATTTTCTTTGTTTATTGATCATAGATCTGTTTGTTTTGTTCTGCCTTTTTGTTTTATTTAGTTATGTCAAAGCAGGCAGGCTGTGCATTCTTTGCAGTTTGCTCATCTGTGGTCATATTTTTCACTTCCTTGTCCAATAGTCAGGGCCAGTGGCTCAGCTATGGTGAAGCAGAGCAGCTACAGTGGGTGACTGGGTCCTGTTGGGAGCTCCTGAAGGTGCTTTCCATATTCACCATCTATTGATATCGTATGTGGGTGTGGTGAATCCAGCTAGCATGGCCACTGCACTTCTTGGCCAGATGAACCACTGCAGCTAGACAGAAGCATCAGAAGTAGAGTAGTGGGCAGAAGATGGAGGGTGGGAAAGAATGCCTTGCTGCCACCAAGTACTCCATGCTCCAAGACTTCTGGTAAATCTGTTCTCCTGTGCTTCCTGTCTGCTGATGTCTAATAGTCCCTCAAGATGGTGAATCTGTGCTGGGTTAACTGATAGGTTAACTCCTGTCTCTTCTTGCTCTGTTTGTCAGTTTCTTATTCTGTTTCATTTTTGGCTGAGATCTTTATCTCTTCCTTTGACACTTAACATGTTTCAGTATTGATGTTTGTCTCTGTTTTAGTTTTTTTGGGTCTCTGCTGTGGAGGGCTGGTGTCATTATTTCCATCTGTGATGCCATGTTGGCAGGAAGTCTCCTCAATCTCTTAATGAGAGAATAATGCAGTGTCTCTTGTTCAAGTACAAAAGGGCCAAAGCTTACCAGGTTTGCAATGTAACTCTTGTGTTGCAAGAACGTGTGATTTCCATTTCACTGCTTGAGACATTTACCACAATTATGTTTCTATTGTTCAGATTAATTAAGTTAGAACATTTTATTTGCTATTGAAAACACTCATGTTACATGCACAGGAATGTTGCCTATACACCCCCTGAACAGGAAAAGAGTCATCAGAATTTCTACTTTCAGGTAAATTACCAGAAAAGCAATGTAGTTTCTCTAACTGAACCTTGTGTTACCAAGAGGTACAAGTTCTCAATTCATTGCATGAAAATGAAATGAGAACAGTTTCTTGAAAGGAGGGGCCAAGATGGAAGGGTAGTCAGATGCTTCCTGTGGTCCCTCTTACAATGAAGACATAAAAGAAAATGAATTGACTAAATATGACAGTCTAGGAGCCCTGAACATCAAAGGCAAAGTTGAGAAATTGGACTGAGTGGCAGAGGGACAGAGAGAGTTCAGAAGCAGCAAGGAGTTGTCAGACCTGAGCTGATGAGAACTGGCACCCTACAGGTTGGCATCAGCAGTGAAGCAAGCAGTGGCACTTGGGAAGTGTTTTCCATATTGGAAGAGACTGAATAGAGAAGAGTCTACTCATGCCTACAGAGTCAGTGAAAAGTGGTGCTCAGTTTCTGCAAAAGATAAATGCATATGTCTAATCTACTGAGTGGATCAGATACCACAACTCTGGGAATAATCCCTCTTCCATCTACCTGCCCACTTCCCACTCTACATTGAGCAGGCTTCAAAGATTGCTGCTCCTTCTTTGCCAGACGTAAGACCCTATACTCACTCTGATCTATTATCCTTGCCTTGGAGAGGGAATAAATTAATCAAGAAGAAAAATTAACCTGACAGCTTCCCTAAGCTTGGTTCTCAGGATGGAAACAGCTCTTTTACCTATGCACAGGCACAGGGAGTCTATAGACTTTGAGTGCCCTTCACCTCTACATAGACTTCTATGGGCCCATTTCAACAGTGTAGCCCCTTGTTAACACAGTACGACAGGGTGTATACCTGAAGTCTAACTTCAACTATATCACCTATATGGTGGAGAGGCAGGTTCATGACATTTGACACAGCTTTGCCTATTAAGCAGGGTCCTGACCTACACAGGTGGCTCCATCCATGTCACATAGACAAACATGAGAGATGTCCAAGGATAAGGGGTACCTCTAAGACATTACAGTCAACAACACTGGGTACCCAGAGTCTGGCTACAAAATTATGCACCTATGCACTGTAGTTAACAGGGACACACTTTCCTCATAGACACTCAGCCTCTTGCCAGCCCCCTGACTTGCCCCATGCATGATTCCCTACTGCAGACAGATAATTGTGCTTATGCCAATTGGCTGTGCCAATCTAGCTCTGTAGGTGAGAGCCTGCACCACATACTTGGTGACTGACTACCTGATTGCCTGAGCTGAACTCATACTAGACAAGTAAATGGACTCTTGAGTTCACATACCTAATAATAGCTCTAATCACCTGTTGACAAGATGTTAAAGCTTCAAAGGCTAATAAACTAGCTCACATGAGCAGGCAATTGGGCATATCCAAACCAAACCAAACAAAAAGCCAGGGCACAGTAAACAAACATAAAACAAATACATACAATAAATTATTACTAGTTTGGATACAACAGTCAATACCAAATCATATAAACAGGTAGACTATGAGAGTTTTGGTAAGCTCCCAAAACAAAGAATCAAGAAATATCCAAGATGAAGAGAACTTCCTAGAATTACTAGAAGTAGAATGCAGGAGATTAATCTCTAGAATTCTTTGAGATTAAGAAGGAGATCAGGTAAAACGTGGCAAAGCATAACGACAAATTGAACATGCTGCAAGAATCCATACAGAGACCACAAACAGAAATTTAGATGATTAGCAATAAAATCTCATAATTAAACAAATCAATCGGAAGTCCTAGGAACAAAAGTCAGACAATGGAAGTCAGAATTAGTGAGACTGAAGATAAATCACTTGACACCAATATGTTTGAGAAAAAATCAGGTAAGTGAATAAAAAAAAAAAGAAACCCTAAGATATATGTGGGACTCAATCAATAGGAATGGAAACCCTGGACTCAGTCAAGAGGAATGGAAAACCTTGTGGCATAGTAGTTAAGTGCTATGTTTGCTATCTAAATGGTTGGCAGTTCAAACCCACCAGGTGCTCCTTGGAAACTCTGTGGGGGAATTCTACTCCCATCTACAGGGTTGCTGTAAGTTGGAGTCAACTTGATGGCAGTGAGTTTGGCTTGTTTTTTTGGTATCAGGTGGAAAAACCTATGACTGACTGGAGTGCTGCAGTGGGGAGGGAGAGATAACAGAAAATACAGAGAGAACTGTTGAAGATTTGTTGGCAGAAAACTTCCCTGATTTTGTGAAAAATGAGAAGCTACCTATCTCGCATGATTACTGAACTCCGTACACAGTAGATTCCAAAAGAAAGTCACCCAAACATACTATAATCAAACTTGCTATCATGGATTGAATTGTGTCCCCCACCCTCAGATAAATGTAGCCATGTTCCAGGACCATGATTCCCAGTATTTTATGATTGTCCTCCATTTTGTGATTTTCTTGTTCTATATGTTAAAGGATTAGGGTGGGACTGTTTATCCCTTCATGGGATCACCTCCCTGCTCTACTGTAAAGGGAGTTTTCCTGGAGTATGGCTTGCATCACACTTAATCCTTTCATCCTACAAGAGATAAAAGGAAAGGGAAGCAGCCAGAGAACTGGGAAACTCACACCATGAAGCAAGTGGCACCGGGAGAAAATTGTGTCTTTCAGACCTGAGATTCCTGCACCAAGATGCTCCCTGGACAAAGACTGATACAATACTGGACTTTCCTCCAGAGCCGACAAGGGGGAAAGACTTCCCCTGGAGTGGACATCCTCAATTTGGACATACAGCCTACTGGACTGTATAAGAATAAACTTTCCTTTGTTAAAGCCGTCCACTCTGGTATTTCTGTTAGAACAGCACTACCTGATTAAAACATCTGCCAAAACTAAAGATAAAAAGATAATTTTAAGAGTGGCTATGCTTAAAAGAAAAGCAAATTACAAAGAACAGTCATTAAGACTGAACTCAAACTACTCAGCAGAAACCATATAGGCAAGAAGCCTATGTGGTGGCAAATATAAAGTCTTGAAGGAAACAAATTGCAAGCCAAGAATTATATATTTAGTAAAACAGGTGAAATTGGTGAATTACCACATGGTGAAATTAGGAAATTTCCAGATAAACAGAAATTTGGGGAATTTGCAGAAACCAAACCCAAATTATCAGACACACTTTCAAAGGGAGTCCTCTGGTTAGCAAATCACTAACAAGAGATAAAAAATCAAGACTAGAACACAGGACAAAGCAATGAGATAGCAACCCGGATAGTGAAGTAAAAAAATAAATAAAAACTGAAAATAAGGAAACAAAGACATCATCATGTAACAATGAGAACGTTAAAAGAAAAAGAGAAACTAGAAAATGTAGTCATAGATCTTTCATATGGTGTGGAAGTCAAAATGATACAAAGAAGTGGAAGAGCAGTTTAAACTTAGAAAAATAGGTATAAATATTAAGGTAACCATAAAGTAAACTACAATCCGACAAATCAAAGTAAAAATCAAGAAAAACAAAAAACCTAGCAAATACAAATTCAACAATGAAAAACATGAAAAGAAAATACGTGATGAAAAACAACTCAGCACAGAAAATTAAGTAGAATAAAGAAACTCTGAATGACACATAAAAATGACAGCACTAAACTCATACCTATTAACAATTATGCTGAATTCAAATGAATTAAATGCACTGATAGAGACAATGGTGCAATGGAAATAAAAACCCATTATTTGTCTATATGTTACCCACAAGATGCACACTTTAGACTTAAAGACACAAACAAAATAAATCTCAGAGGATAGAGAAAAATACATCAAGCAAACAATCAAAAAAGAGCAGGAGTGGCAATATTAATTTCTGACATAGTAGACTGTAAAGGAAAATCCACCACAAGAATAAGGAAGGACACTAGATAGTGATTGAAGGCTCAGTATTCCAGGAGGACATAACCATAGTAACCAATGACAGGGCTTTAGAATACATAAAATAAGCTCTAATTGCACTGCAAACAAATAGCTCCACAATAATAGTAGGATACTTCAACACACCATTTCAGTTCTTGCAGCTTGAGAAATGCTGAGTATGTTCCTTCCTTTCAGTTTTTAATCTCCAGCACTTTGCACATGTCATTATAATACTTTACTTCATCTTCTTGAGCTACCTTTGGAAATCTTCTGTTCAGTTCTTTTACTTCATCATTTCTTTCTTTTGCTTTAGTCACTTTGATATTCAAGAGCAAGTTTCAGAGTCTCTTCTGACATCCATTTTGGTTTTTTCTTTCTTTTCTGTCTTTTTAGTGACCTCTGCCTTTCTTCCTGTACGATGTCTTTGATGTCATTTCACAACTCATCCGGTCTTAGTGTCAAGTGCATCAAATCTATTCTTGAGATGGTCTCAAGACCACAGGATGAGTTTAGAGACCACATCAAGAACAGATTTGATGCGTTAAACTCTACCTTTAGCAGTGACTTTAACCCCAACATAGCCCTAATCTTAACCCCAACACTGAACACTGAACATTAAACTGTAAAACCTGTCTTAAAGCCTATACTGTAAACCCACAATGTAAACGCTAAACCTAACAGTACTATAGCCCTTGCCCAAGCCTAAGTCCTATTCCTCAATTTAAAAACAATTCTAACTCTAACCCTGACACTAAATCTTAACCCAGAATAAGCCTTAACAATAACCATAATCCTAACCTAAATTCTAATCTTTTTCTGTTTTTAAAAGACCCTACGTGCACACCTAAGAAATTTTCTTTTAACATTCTCTCAACAAGAAAAGGATGTCAAGTTTCTCCCATTCAAATATAAGCAGCCACCAGGGTTTTAGATATTCTAGAAATGAACTTGTTAGGGTTAAGACTAGTGTTAGGGTTAGGGATAGGGTGTTAGGATTAGGATTATGGTTAGAGTAAGGGTGTTAGGGTTAAGGTTCAGTTTTGAGGTTAGGTCTAGAGTTATAGCTAGGGATAATGGTCATGACTAGTACTACAGGTAGAGTTAGGATTATGGTTAAGGCTAGGTTTAATGTTACTGCTTTGTCCGAGGTTTCATTCAGTGTGTTAGAATCAGTGTTGGGATTACATTTAGAATTAGAGCTAAAATTAAGTTTTAAGACAATGGTTAGAGCTTGGGCTTGAATTAGGGTTAGATGTTATGAATTAGGGTTAGGATGTTATGTTTATTCAACCAGCTCCTGCCCCTTACTGCCTTCCCACATCACCCTCCAAACAGGAGCTTCCTGTTTAGTCTCATGTATCTACATGAGCTAAGAAGCACACTCTTTACAAGTGTCATTTTATGTGTTACATAGTCCAGTCTAATCTTTGTCTGAAGAGTTGACTTTGGGAATGGTTTTAGTTTTGGGCTACTAGAGAGTCTGCGGACCATGTCTTCCGAGGCCCTCCAGTCTCAGTCACAATGCTAGGTCTGGTCTTTTTACTAGAATTTGAGTTCTGCACCCCAATTTTTTCCTGTTCCATCAGGGGCATCTCTGGGTTTTCACTGTCAGGATGCTCACGTGGTAGTTGGGCACCACCTCTTTCTTTCAGTCTCAGGCTGATGATGTCTCTGGTTTATGCGGACCTTTCTGTCTGTTGGGGTCATATTTTCCTTGTGTCTTTGGTGTTCTTCATTTCCTTTGCTCCAGGTGTGTTGGGGCCAATTGATACATCTTAGGATGACCACTTGCTAGTGTTTAAGACTCCGGATGCCACTCGTCAAAGTAGGATGTAAAACACTTGCTTAATAAACTTTCTATATCAATTGACCTAGATGTCTCCTGAAATCATGGTCCACAGACCCTGCTCCCGCTACTCTGTCCATCTAAGTGTTTGCTTATATTCAAGAAGCAGCTTTTGGATTAGCAAAGTTTTGTTGATTTTACCTGTATGGTGTGTTGACCTTTCTTTCACTGAAGATAATTCTTCTCTACTATCCAGTTAATGACTACTCTTCTGCTTCCTTCCCCACCCCTTGTAACCATAAAATAATGTTTTCTTCTGCAGTTAAACCTTTTATTGAGGAGTGGGAGTACTTGATTATTTGGTAGTTCTAGCTTTTTAAGGTAGCACTAAATCGATTTCCAAAGTGGTTGTACAATTTAACATACCCACGAGCAGTATATAAATGTTCTAGTTTCTCTACAACCTTTTCAACATTTATTACTTTGTGTTTTTTGGATTAACGCTGGCCGTTGGGGTGAGGTGATATCTCATTGTAATTTTGATGTATATTTTCTAATGGCTAATGATCTTGATGATTTCTCTAATTCTCTTTCTTCAGCTGTGTGAATGTCTTCTTGGATAAGGTGCCTGCTCATACCCTTCACTCATTTTTAACAGGGTTATTTGTCTTATTGTTGTTGTAGTTTCACAATACCCTGTAGATTTTAGAGATTAGATGCTGGTTGATTTTGCTTGTTGTAGCCAGTTTACAACTTCCCCACCACTCCCTGCCTGCTGAGGCCCATCACCCACAGAAGCCTCTGTAAGCAAAGCCACATGCCTGTGTGATGGCAAGCGGATGCATCTCACCCTTGACATATTTTTTGGCTGTACTCTCCCTGATGATATTTTGCATCCTAATTAAACCTTCCTCAAAAGTATCCTCTTATCTCCCGGCACAAGGATCAAGGAAGATGCCGTCTAAGAAGGGTTTTACAATCCCCTTGGCTTAATGAATCCCGACACAGAACGCCCAGCCCAGGAACACCCAGCCCGGGAATGCCAAGGCCAGCCCAGCCTGCTGGCTTCCCCAACTGCACATCCCCGTCCACATGTGAAAAACTAGATCACAGGAAGGCCCTGGGAAGCTCCCCAAGGATGACCCCCTGCACAGCCCTTAGATATAGACATCCCATTCCCTTCTTCAGGAAGATGGATAGGCTCCCAAGTCTATTATATTTGGTGTGGCAAATGAGTAAATACTAAAGAAATACCCTTCTTAGAACAGCTTAAGAAAGGCATAGGGTGGGGGACGGTAGGTGTTTACTGTCCCCACAGGAAGAGATAAAATAAAGAGCAAAGAAGGAACAAATAGAGACAGCCAGATTATAACCTTTAGATGAGTTTACCCCTCCTCCTGCACCTTTTGACCTTGAGGTATAGATAGAGCTGATTGAGCTCAAGACATGACTTTGTTTTCACTGTTGATGAGAACCACAATATACTTGCTTCGGGCCATTACCTAAAAAACTCTAATGATTAACATGAAAAAGACCACAAGGTATCAGCCAACAGCTTATGTGGTCAAAGAGAAATCGCATCACTCACTAATTACATAAAAAATAAAGAACGACAGGCCTAACAGGCTGCTGACCTCCAGATTCCTGGTTGTCTGAGTCTCATCATTTCTTCTTCGTCGATGCCACCCATCCCTACGTGATCCCAGACCCTGCCGAGGCTGGCCCTGGGCACCTGCCCAAGTCTGTAGATTGTGTTTCTCACTCTTTTGGTGAAGTCTTTTTGTTTGCTTTTCAGGAACTCTCATTCTTGTGACTCTTCTGTGTTGTGCTTTGGTAGTAACGTTTCATATTCTGTTTATTATGTATTAGGGCTCCTAGCATTGTCCCTATGTTTTCTTCCATGATTTTCGTTGTTTTAGAATTCACATTTAGATTTTTGATCTATTCGAGTTAGTTTTTGTGCATGATGTGTTATGGGTCTTGTTTCATTGTTTCACCAATGGATATCCGGTTATGCTAGCACCATTTGTTAAAGGGACTGTCTTTTCCCAATTAACAGACTTCAGGCCTTTGTCAACTCTCAGCTGTTCATAGGTGGGTGAATTTACAGCTGAATTCTCAATTCTACTTCATTGCTTTATGCATCTGTTGTTGTACCTGTACCAGGCTCTTCTGACTACTGTGGCAGTGCAATAGGTTCTAAAATCAGGTAGTATGAGGCCTCCCACTTTGTTCTCCTTCTTTAGTAATGCTTGACTCAACGGCACTTGGCTTTCTCTTGGCTTTACCTGTTCAGAGCCTCTTCCCTTTCCATATGAAGTTGGTGATTTGTTTTTCCACTTCATTAAAAGACACCATTTGGATTTGGACTGCATTGTGTCTGTAGATTGCTTTGGGCAGAATAGACACTTTCATAATATTAGGTCTTCTGCTCCATGAGCAAGGTATGTTTTTCCAGTTATGTAGATCTCTTGGTTTCTTGCAGTAGTGTATTGTAGTTTGTATAGGTCTTTTATGTCCTTGGTTAGATTTATTCCTATGAATTTTATCTTCTTGTTTGCTATGGTATTCATTTATAATTTCCTCTTCAAAGTTCTCTGCTGATGTAGAGGAATCCAACTGATTTTTGTATGTTTATCTTGTGTCTTGATTCTTTGCTGAAATCTCCTATTGGTTCCAGAAGTTTTCTTGTGGATTCTTTGAGGTTTCCTGTGTATAAGATCATGTCATCTGCAAACAGAAGTATTTCTTCCTTACCAGTTTGGGTGTCCATTCCCTCCCCCCCCTTTTTTCCTAGTCTAATTCCTTTGGCTGGACCTCAAGCACAATGTCAAGTAAGAGTGGAGATAAAGGGCAACTTTGTCTGGTTCCCAACCTCAAGGGGAATGCTTTCAGACTTTCTCCATTTAGAATGACATTGGCTGCTGGCTTTGAATAAATGTCCTTTATTATGCTGAGGAATTTCCCTTCTTTTCCTATTTTGCTGTGAGTTTTATCACAAATGACTTTTGGACTTTGTGTTAATGTCTTTTCTGCATTATCAGAGTCCAGGTTGTTTTATTTATGTGATGGATTACATCAACTGTTTTTCTAATGTTGAACCATCCCTGCATATCTGGTATGAATCCCACTTGGTCATGGTGAATTATTTATTTGATATGTTGTTAAATTCAATTGGTTAGAATTTTGTTGAGGATTTTGGAGTCTAAGTTAGTGAGGGATATTGGTCTGTAATTTCTTTCTTTTTTTTTTTTTATAGTGTCTTTACCTGGCTTTGGTATTAGTCTTATGCCAGCTTCATAGTATGCATTTGGGAGTATTTGATCTTTTTCTATGCTCTGTAATACCTTTAGCAGTAGTGCAGTAGTGATGTTAACTATTCTGTGGGGGTTAGGTAGAATTCTTGAGGTGAAGCCATCAGAACCTGGGCTTTTGTTGTTGTTGGGAGTTTTAAAATTACATTTTCAATCTATTCTTTTGTTATAGACTTATTTAGTTGTTCTACCTCTGCTTGTGTTAGTTTGGGTAGGTAGTGTGTTTCTAGTAATTTGTCCATTTCTTCCAGGTTTTTGAATTTGTTGGAGCACAATTTTTCATAGTATTCTGTTATGATTCTTTTTTAATATTATTTGGGTCTGTTGTGATATCAGCCACCTCATTTTTTATTTTCCTGTTTTTCTTTTGTCCGTTTAGCCAGTGGTTTATTGATTTTGTTGATGTCTTCAAGGAAACAGCTTTTGGTGTTGTTGACTCTTGTTTTTGTATTCTCTATTTCATTTAATCCTGCTCTAATTTAATTATTTGCTTTCTTCTGGTACCTGAGGGGTTCTTTTGCTGCTTTCTATTAGTTGAAGTTGTAGGGGTAATGCTTTGATTTGGGCCATTTCTTCTTTTTGAATGTGAGCATTTAATGCTGTAAATTGATCTCTGAACAATACCTTTGCTGTGCCCCACAGGTTCTGGTAAGATGTGTCTTCATTCTCATTTGCGTCTGTGAATTTCTTTTTTCTGTCTTTAACTTCTATAACCCAGCAGGTTGTGAGAAAGGTGTTATTCACTTTCCATGTTTTGGATTTTTTTTTTTCCTTGCTTTTTTGCTATTGATTTCTACTTTTGTGGCTTTGTGGTTGGAAAAGACTGTGATATTCTGATGCTTTCGATTCTTGTGGCTTGATTTATGGCCTATTATCTGTTCTATTCTGGAGAATGTACCACGTGTGTTGGAAAAGAATGTGTAGTTTGTTGCTATTGCGTGCAGTGTACTGTACACGTCCATGAGGTTAGTATGTTTGATTGTGGTGTTTAAATTTTCAGTGTCTTTATTGAGCTTTCTTTCCTGGATGCTCTGTCATTCACCAAAAGTGGTGTGTTGAAGTCTCCTGCTATTATTGTGGAACTGTCTATTTCTCTTTTCAGTGCTGTTCAAGTTTGTTTTTTGTGTTTTGGAGTCCTGCCGCTGGGTGTGTAAACATTTAACGTGGTTATATCCTCCTATCATGCTGACCCTTTGATTATTATACAGTATCCTTCCTTATCCTTTATGGTGGATTGTCCACTAAAGTCTATTTTGTCAGAAATTAATAGTTACTCCTGCCTTTGTTTTGGTTGTTGTTTGCTTGACATATTTTTCTCCATCCTTTGAAATTTAGTTCATTTGTGTCTTTAAGTGTAAGACGTGTTTTTTGTAGGCAGCACACATATTGTTTTTTTTTTTAATTCTTTGTGCCATTATCTATCTTCTTATCAGCGCATTTAGTCCATTTATGTTCAGTATGATTACTGATAGATACGAGTTTAGTGCTGTCATTTTGATATTTTTTTGTGTGTTGTTGTGAGTTTCTTTGTTCCACTTAATTTTCTGTGTTGAGTTGCTTTCTTTTTGTAGTTTCTTTTTTATTGTTGTTGATTTTGTTTTTGCTGGGTTTTTATGTTTTACTTGATTTTTACTTCGATGCATAGGATTGTTAGTTTTCTTTGTGGTTATCTTAATATTTATCCATACTTATTGAAGTTTAAAGCAGTCTCTTCTTTCTTCATGATGCCTTGACTTCCTCTCCATATGAAAGATCTATAACTACATTTTTTAATCCTCTTTTTTGTTTTAATGTTGTCATCTTTTACACAATGATGTCTCTGTTATTCTGTATTCAGTGTTTTACTTTGATTTGTTTTTGTGATTTTTCAATCTGGATTGAGAACTAGTTGCTCTGTCTGTGTTCTAATCTTGGGTTGTTATTTGGTATAACCGATTTTATAACCAGAGGATTCTTTCTAGTATTTCTTATAATTTTGGTTTGGCTTTTCCAAATTCCCTAAACTTCCATTTATCTGGAAATGTCTTAATTTCGTGATCATATCTGAGAGACAGTTTTGGTGAATACAGAGTCTGACAATTAAGTTTGTGAGCTCATACTAGAAAAAGTGCTACATACCTCACTGCTGAATAGCACTACAGTTACCTTCGAAGTACTCACCTTGATAAAGTATGCACCAATGCCAGTGCCTAGTCCATCTTCCAAAGCAATTTTGGAACTCTTTTTCTGGAATGCCCATCAGAGCTATTGTCATATTACCCTTGATACCTTGAATGTCATCCAAATGTCTTCCTTCTAATATTTCCTTTATCTTTGAGTAAAGAAAAATGCCTTTGGGGCCTGACCAGTCAGTAGGGAGGGCATTCTGATACAGTTATTTGTTTACTAGCTAAAAACTCCCTCAGAGACAACTGTACAATTAAGTTTGTGAACTTGCCACTGTGCCACTGTATACAATAGCCATTCCAGAAAGAGTTCCAAAATTACTTTGATGAGTGGACTAGGCACTGGTGTCAGTGCTTAGCTTCCCAAGGGGAGTACTTTGAAGGTGACCACAGCAATGAGGTGTGACACTTAGAACAATTAGGTTCACGGACTTGTCGGTCCTTGTATGTAATTTTTGGCTGGCAATTTTTTTCCTTCAAGGCTTTATATATGCTGTCTCATTGCCTTCTTGCCTTCATTGTTTCTGCTGAACAATCTGAGTTTAGTCTTACTGACTCTCCTTTGTAGATGACTTTGTTTCTCTGTATGATTTGTTTTGGCATGTTTGATTGTAGTACATCCTGGTGATTTTCTTTTTGGGATTTACCTTGTGTGGAGTTCTGTGGGCATGTAGTGGGTATCTGCTCATTTTTCATGATGTGAGGGAAGTTTTCTGCCAAGAAATCTTCAACAATTCTCTCTGTATTTTCTGTTATCTACCTTATCCTTCTCCAGTCACTCATAGGTTATTTTCCTTTTTTAAGATTCGTTTTTCTGCATTTTTTTTTTCCTTACAAATGGTGGTGTCAAGTGCTTTATCTTCAGCCTTACCAATTCTGACTTCCATTGCCTCATTGTTCCTATGACTTTCTACTGAGTTGTCTAATTCTGAAATTTTATTGTTAATCTGGATTTCTGTTTGCTATCTCTCTATGGATTTTTGTAGCCTGTTAAATTTGTCATTACACTCTTGCACAACCTTCTTAAGTTCCTTTATTATTATGTCTGTGTCTTTCTTGGTTTGTTCTACATTTTGCCTGATCTCTTGAAGAGTTCTTTTTATTAATCTTCAGTATTCTATATCTGGTAATTCCTAGAAATTCTTTTCATCTGGAATATTTCTTCATCATTTATTTTGGGGGGTTGCTGAAGCCATCATTGGTCTGTCTCTGTATATGATTTGATATTGACTGTTATCCCTGAGCCATCAATGAATTATTGTATTTATTTGTGTTATGTTTGCTTACTGTGTCCTAGCTTCTTGTTTTCATACACCCAAATAGGCTACTGTGTGAACTAGTTTGATTTTGGGGGCCTTTGAAACTCTAATGTCATGTCCCCAGTTGACGAGATCTGTTACTAGGTATGTGCACCCAGAAGCTTGTTTATTTGTATGGATTCAGCTCGTATGTCCAGGTCAGCAACTGTGTGATGCAAGCTCTCTCTAGATGGGAAGGGCTGATTGATGTAGGCACAGGATCTAGCAGCATAAGGGAGGGAGGTCATGAGTTGAGCAAGGCAGGGGCTGACAGGGGACTGAGTGTCTGTGAGGAAAGTGTGTCCCTGTTCACTAGAGTGCATAGGTGGGTGGGTTTTGCAGCCAGACTATGGGCATCCAGTGCAAGGATTGGAATATACACTTCATGTTGAACCCCTGTCACTGGTGGCTAGGTGGCATGGGTGGAACCACCAATCCTAAGGCCTATGATAAGTGTAGGTGAGGGTCCTGCCTATTGGGCAGAGTGGTGCCCAATGTCACACACCTGCCTTTCTATCACAGAGCTGAATCATTTGAGGTTAGACTTCAGGTATGTACCATTTTGCTGTGTTAATGAGGCACTATGCTGTTTTAATGGACCCACACTGGGCTCTGCAGGGATGAAAGGCATTCAAAGCCTGTGGACCCTTTATGTCTGTGCTTAGGCAAAGGAACTGCCTTTGCCTGAGTTTCCAGTTTGTGGCAATTAGCAGATTATTTTTTTCTTCTTTGTTAATTCCTTTCCAAGTTTGGGCAAATGGATCTGTGTAGCTGATGGGTCCTATTTCTGGCCCAGGAGATGTCAGTCTCTGACGATGGTTGGAACCCAGCATAGAGTAGGGAGGGAGAACCGTGTAAATGGGAAAATAGTTTTTCCCAAAGGCATGTGTTTTGACCTTCATGGTAGGATAGATACAGATACTTATCTTTTGTGAATTGCATGCTGCTTGTCACTGATTCTAGAATGAATAGACTGTCTACTACATGGTCTCATTTGTGGTAGAAAACACATCTTGAAAGCCACTGCTTTTCTCCTTACACTCACACCAGAGGATCTGGCATGCAGGGTGCTGGTTCCCATAGGGTCAGGTCTGGCAGCTCCTCACTGCTTCTAAATTGTCTCTCCCTTCCCCTGCCACTTAGTCCAACTCTTTAAGTTTGCCTTTGATTTTAGGGCTGCTAGACTGTGATTTGTAACCAATTCACTTGTTTTTTCAAAACTTTGTTGGTAAGAGGGACTGCAGAAAGCATCTGACGGCTTTGCCTTTTTGGCCTTTCCTCTTTGATTGTATTCTTTACAGAAGCAGATTGCCAGGCCTTTTTTTCCATGACATTCTGGGTGGGCTCCAATTACCAACCTTTAGGTTAGTAGTCAAACACAGTTTGTACCACCTAGGGACCTATCATGCACAGGGACTGGCAAAATAAACACTCTTACATTTACCTCTTATTGAAAAAAAAAGAACTGTAACACCTTTGATTGTTAGATTTACATAAGCAAATCTTTTACCACACAATATTGTATCACAGTGCTCACAAACTCTAGGGCCACAATACTAATCTAATGTGGTGTATCAATCGGTGTCTCTATCACTCACTGCCATTGTACTGTGTACCATCTTACATGTAAAGGTAACATTATAGTTGTCTTTTGCTGCATCTATATCCCTTCAGTTTTTTCCAATCAAAAAACAATCATTCTATTTATAATTTTAATTTTGAGGGAGGGGGAATCTTTCTCTCCAGTTGATAAAGCTGTGCTCCTAACAGGATGGGGCAAACCACCAGTGATTTTTTTTTTTTTCTGCTGTTTCTCCTTCTGCTGCCTGAAGTGTATAGCAGAGAAAGGTAACTAAAACCCTAGATTTCTGGTCAGGCAACAAAGATGACAACCTTAGGGAATTGGAGAGTTTCTAGTCAGCTCATGGTGAGAAAGATCAGGAAAGTGACCCCATGAAGTTACTTATAAGCTCCTGAGCTCCTTGGTAAGCTGCACACACATGAATCTGATCCTAATCAGCCTACCAAACATTTTGAGACCTGAACTAACCAACTAATATGCATGCCTCAGACTGGCCACTGGGTGGTGCACCCGTAGGACAAATCAGAATTGCCTGGGAAAGGCTTTGAAAATGAACACGAGTCAGAACCACAGCAAACTTAAGATATGGAATTCATGGCCTGACCTAAACAAACAGATTGCCGCCCAAAACAATATATGGATATTATTTCCAGGATTTCAACAAACAGAGTAGTATAGTAGAATACTCCAAACATCCTTTGTATTTCTTCTGCAAGTTTGTGGCACAACGTCCACTAACTTAATTATTCAAAGTGGTGTATACTTCATTGCTGAATATCACTATCATCATCTTCTAGGTACTCCGCTTGGGAAGCTATGCACTGATGTCAGTGCCTAGTCTACTTCTCAAAGCAACTTTTGAAACTTAACTGTATAGTTGTCTGTGAGGGGGTTTTTAGCCAGTAAACAAATAACTGTGTTAGAACATCTTGCTACTCACCTGATGTGGCCCCCAATGACTTTTATTTACCTGAAGATAAAGGAAATATTGAAAGGAAGACATTTTGATGACATTCAGGACATCATGGGTAATACAATGACAACTCTGATGGCCATTCCAGAAAAAGAGTTCCAAAATTGCTTTGAAGGGTGGACTAGGCACTGACATTGGTGCATAGCTTCTCAAGGGGAGTACTTGGAAGGTGACTGCAGTGATATTCAGCAATGAGGTATGTAGCACTTTTCCTAGGGTGAGCTTAAGAACTGTCAGTCTTCATATTTTCAATATTATTCACCAACAAGATAATTCGAAGGCATGATTTTTTCTGTTTTCCTTACTGACCATTCAACTTTCTAATGCACATAAGGTGACTCAAAGCACCATGGCTTGGGTCAGGTGCACCTTGGTCTTCAAGTTGACATCTTTGCTTTCCCATACTTTAAAGAGGTCTTTTGCAGCGGAGTTGTCAAATGCTCGGTGGAGTTGTCAAATGCAAGGTGTCCTTTGATTTCTTGACTGCTGCTTTCATGGATGTTGATTGCAAATGCAAGTAAAATGGCATCCTTTCAACTTGAATCTTTATCTATCATGATGTTGCTTATTGGTCAGTTGTGAGGAGTTTTGTTTTCCTTATGTTGAGGTGTAATCCATACTGAAGGCTGTGATCTTTGATATTCATTACTAAGTGATTCACGTGCTCTTTATTACCAGCAAATAAGGTTGTGTCATCTGTATAACACAGGTTGTTAATGAGTCTTCCTTCAATCTTCATGCCTCATTCTTCTTCATATAGTCCGGCTTCATATATTATTTGCTTAGTGTCTTAGGCTGGGTTTTCTAGGGAAGCAAAACCAGTTGCATGTACAAGATTTGTACATAAAGGAAATAGCTCACTCTATTGCAGAATCTGAATTTTCCAAGTCTTGACACAAGCCCCACATGGCCACGGGAGCTGGTGAATCCAAGGTCAGCAGGTCAGAGACCAGAGTTCTACATCACCAGCTGTGTAGGTCGGTGGATCCCAAGCTAGTAGTGGGACTGGGAGGTCTCTGCTGACTCACAGACCTGCACAGGTTGGCAACCCCAGGATCGGCCGGTCAGAGAACATGACTCTCACTCGGGTTGATGAATCCAAGAGCTACTAGTTCAGGTCCAGGAACCAGATTCAGAAGAGAGCAGGAACTGCTGGCAATGTGACCAGACAGGAAGCAGGTGGTGGAAGATGGAGAGATGAGAGCTGAGGGGTGAGAAGCCATCACAGGCTCCACCCCTGCCACTTGATATGGCAGCCAAATATGGAGTTGTGAAGTTGACACAATCTTGGTCAACACACTTACCACACAGGTTGAATAGGTATAGTGAAAGAATACAACCCTGATGCACACTTTTCCTGTCTTTAAGTCACACAGAATTCCCTTCTTCTGTTCAAATGGCTGCCTCTTGATCTACAGTTTCCTCACAAGCGTTATTAAGTCTTCTGAAATTTCCATTCTTTGCAAGGTGTGTTAGTTATCTAGTGCTGCTTAACAGAACTGCCACAAGCAGAGGGCTTTAAAAAGAGAAGTTTTATTTTGTTACAGTCCAGTAGGCTGAAAGCCTAAATTCAGAGGTCAGCTTCAAGGGAAGACTTTCTCTGTTGGCTCTGGAAGAAAGTCCTTGTCATCAATCTTTCCTTGGACTATGGGCTTCTGATTTGCACAGATCTTAAGTCCTTTCAAAAGAACATGCTCTGCTCCCAGAACTGCTTCTTGGTGTAAGATGTCCCCAAATCTCTCTGCTAGCTGCTTTCTGTTATATCCCAAGAGATTGCTTCAAGGCGCAATACAGTTTTACATGTTGAGTCCTCCTGAACCAACACAACTGACACTCATCCTTCCTCATTAACATCATAGAGGGAGAGTTTACAACACTCAGGAACATCAAACAATACCAGGAATTATTGTCTAGCTAAATTGCTACACACATTTTTAGGGACACAATGTTATTTAAAATTTGTTAGGATTCATGTAGTTAAATGCCTTTGTATAGTCAATAAAACACAGGTAAATGTTTTTCTGGTGTTCTTTACCTTCAACCAGGATCTGTCTGACATTAGCAATGATATCCCTGGTCCCATGTCCTCTTCTGAATCTGTCTCATCCATCTTCATGTAGATGTTCTCTGGGTGGCAATGGTTTTATTGTTAGCCACTTGTTCTTACTGCATCCTTATTCCACACGTATTTCTTCAGGTATGCACAAATTACACAATCTTGAATTTGAAAACCCCAGAAAATCTCTGATAGTTAGAAAACCTCTGGTGGTGCTGTATATGAGATCTGACAGGTAAGTTCTTGAACTACTCCTAGAAAAAGTGCTATTACCTCAGTGCTGAATATCACTCTCACTACTGTCATCTTTCAAATAATCCCCTTGGTAAGCTATGTACTGACGCCAATGTCTAGTTCACACTTGAAAGCAATTTTGGAACTCTTTTTCTGGAATGGCCATCAGAGATGTTGTCATATTATCCTTGATGTCTTGAATGTCATCAAAATGTCTTCCTTTCAATATTTTCTTTCTCTTCAGGTAAAGAAAAGAGTCATTGGGGGCCAGAGCAGGTAAATAGGGAGATGTTCTAATACAGTTATTTGTTTACTGGCTAAAAACTGCCTCACAGACAGTGCTGTGTGAGTTGGTGCATTATCACAATGCAAGAGCCATGAGTTATTGGTGAAAAGTTCAAGTCTTTCACCTAACTTTTTCATTCAGCATTTTTAGGACTTTCAGATAGTAAACTTGGTTATATGTTTGTCCAATTTGTACACAGTTGTAATGAACAATCCCTCCGATATCAGAAAAGATTAGCAACATTGTTTTGACTCTTGATTTGGACTGACGGAACTTTTTTGATTGTGGAGAATTGGCTGACTGCCGTTGTGCACTTTGACGCTTCATTTCAGGGTCATAGTGATACACCAATGTTTCATCACCAGTGATAACATAGCCGAAAACATTGTCTTGCCTCTCCAAAAAGTCTCGGCAAACTTTGACTCTCCTTTGCTTTTGCTCATCGGTGAGCTCCTTCAGGACCATTTTTGCACACATCTTTCTCATGAGAAGACTTTCAGTTAAGATCTTCCTGCTTCTTTATCAATATTTACTTGGTCCACTATGCTTCTCACAGTCAGTTGATGATTTTGACACACAATTTGATGAGTTTTTGCAATGTTTTAATCAGCTCTGCTTGTTAGTGGCCACCGTGACCTCTCTTCATCAGTGACACTTTCTCTCCCCTCAGAAAAACATTTACTCCACTTGTACACTGCTGTTTTCTCCATGGCATTGTCCTTATAAACTTGGACTAACACATCCCTGATTTCACGTCCACTCTTGCCAAGCTTAACAAGAAATTTAATGTTTGTTCATTGCTCTAATTCAAGCTCCAACATTCTTGTGATAACCTACAATAGCAGCAACAACTGTAATGAACACCACTCAGCAAGACACTGCTACATGCTGACATGAATAAAGCTGTGAAACATTGGTATACTAAAGTTATGAAATCTTACTGAGTTGTTTGTACAATGCTGCCAATGTAAGTGAATGGTGGCAAGTTCATGAACATAATTGTCAGACCTCGTATGTGTGTCCAGACATACTGTCACTGAAATTTATTCCTATCCCATTTCTGCTTTCCTCAATGACCTATTCAACTCTGTTTTAGACCAAGTCCTTTGACAGGAATCTGAGGTTTTGCATGACTTGTTTGCACAGACATCACCAGCTAATAACAACACAAACTATGTTGCACACTTCTGTTTGCCTTTGAATTTGGTAAGAAATGTTCAGGCCCCTATTAGGCCACAGTCACTGGGTAGAAGAAAGGGAGTCATTCAGGGACGGATAACCCAATAAGCAAAGTATGCACTGGTTTAATTATATTTATTTACTAATGTGTAGTTTACAGTTTCACATGGGTTTTGGTGTGCTACAGATTAGTAAGTAAATATAGTTAAGTCCAAGAGTACCTTCCTTACTATAAGCCAGTGCATATGGTGCTTAGTGCTTAGTCTACCTCTAGAATCATCCCAAACCTGTAAAATTTCAACCATAATCTGGGCATCACTCTGGATTCCTCCACTTTCTTACTTGCAGTTGACTGAGACCTCTTGTCTCTCTCCAGGCATCTGTGCTACCGTCACTGCAGGGGTCTCTCAGCAGGACTCACTGCTTCATGCCATTACTCCGCTTCCTCTGGCATTTTCCTAGAAAGTTGTATATGCCCATTCTCCCTACTTACTGCCTTTTCGTCAATCCCTCTTTTCAGTTTACAACTCTGATTTGTCCTCTGTCACTACCTTGATTGAACTTTGCTCCCAGTGTCTCTTGGTGCTCTGGGTCAGGTGTCCCTGCTATGTCCCCTAGAGCTCCTTCACGGAGCTATCACTTATAAAGATGCTGTCCATTGAGGTGGATAGACCCATGGGTTCTGGTGCTACGTTTCTGGGTTTGAGTCATGGTTCAGCTGTTTCTTGCTGTGGGATTTTGCCAAGAATTTGGTAAGAATTTGCCTGTATCTCAGTTTCCTCTTCTGTGAAACAGCTCCAAACAACTACTGTGAAGAGTAAGCAAGGTAACACATACAAAGTTTTAGGACAGTGCCTGGGACATTTACATTTCCAACCATGTATGGAGGCTAATCATCACCATGCTGGCCAGTGAAGCCTGGCCACTTCACCACTGGATCATGTGGCTGGGTCTTTCCCATGCTGCTGGCGACGTCCATCTTCTTATCTATGGCAGATAATAAGACAGGGGCTTGGAGTTACTTGAGAGCTAGTGGGTAGGGAAGTTACAGGCTTTCGAGCCAGGGGCCTGTGAGGAATCTGTGATCTTCAGCTCACTACCTGGCAGTGGGAGGGTGCAGGTGACATCCTAAAATAGGTTGAAGCCCCCAATACCCATCTTCCTTGACTTTAACATCCAACCCCCTTTTTACTTTAAAGATGGGGAAAGTGTTCCCTTGCAAGTGGAGCATGAAGGCACTCCATTGGTCAGGGTTTGAAGGTTCCAGGCTTACAGGTGTGAGCAATGATTCCATTCAATTCAGCCCACAGCACACTTTTAGAATAGATGCCAAGAACACATCAGGCCCTGGCTCAACCACAGGGGTGATCACATTGTCTCAGCCACTGGTGAAGAAGCTAATATCAGATTTGTTGTGATTTTCTGTCTTGTTTTAAAATTAAAAAAAAAAATGCTTACTCAAATAAGCTGTCCACCTTGGAAGAGGCAGGCAGAGGACTTTCAGGGAGTGACAGTATCTGGTTATGTAAATAAGGAAGATAGCCTTGCCTTCTCTGAGACTCCAGGATGACTGTGTAAATACTTTTCAACCATGTGTGAGACTGTAGTCTTATTAATGTTGACACCAAGACCCCCAGGACAGCAGCTCTAAGTGTCTCCCTTCATCAGTTCTGCCAAGAATCTGTTAAAGCTGAGAAGTCAGGGGGTCTGTTCACTGTTCTTCAACCACAAGCTATATTAGGAAAGTGCTTGTCACTGCCACGTGTCCTGGTACTATCCCTGAGAACACCCTTTCCCCACCTCACTGCTCTGCTATGCATGACCATTCTTGCTGGTGACTAGCATGGATCCCAGGATGCCAAATCTGCAGTAATGCTGGGGTTTCAGGGCCAACAATCCTTCCCTAGTCCATGTGTCATTGCTCCTTGACCTCAGAGCCCTCTTTGTGTGCACAGGCCCTCACTCATCCTGTGTAGATGTGGCCCCTCTGGTTTCTGGGCCCAGCCTCTGTCCTGTTAAACTGGGTGGCAGGATAGAAGGCACAGTGCATTTGTCTGTCCTCCTTCCCTCCATCCCCTTGAGCACATACCACCATGACCAAAATCTTCTAGTTCCTTTCAGCCGTGAAACAAAATGCAAGAAAGATTTGCTTACATCCTTCTCAGCATCTTAGGCAGAATTCTTAAATAACTAATAATATCAGACCTAATGTGGGCTGTTCCAGGGGAAAGGAATAGTTATTTCTGAAAACAAATTCTATGCCTAGGCATAGGCTTAATTTTGGGACCACTCATCTGAGCTATACTCTTTGAAAGTGTTTCTTTTCATGCATTTATTCCTTCAGAGCAGCTCTCAAAAGAGGCTCGGAGCTTCCCACCATGCACCAAGAAACACCTGGAGGTCCTAACGGCACTTCAGGTGTTTGTTTGAGAGTCCTGCTGTGCCTCCAAATCTTGCCAGCAGGGCTCATCAGGTCTTCTAGGTTGGACACATCACCTGGTTCCAGCTGCTGCTTGTACTTACAATAGACAAGTCTTGGGTATTTCACTCTTTGTTTCCTACAAAGTAAACAAACCTAGGTACCCAACAATGAGTACTTAATACACCTATCTGGCCTCATTATTACAGAAGTCCATTTCTGTCTTTTAATTTATTTGAATTTTCTTCTGATTTTTTTGTTGTACACAGTTTCACCATTTTAATACCTCTTAAAAACTCTCAAAACTTGGCTTAAGTTGCTATGAATTGAAACAGACTTGATGGCAATTTATTTTTTTATTTTTTTAGCAGAGTTGTGTAACCACTACTGCAATCCAGATACATACAGGTGTAGCATAAGAGACAGCTTAAGTATAGAACTGTTCCATTATCGTGAAGATCTCACTGTATTTCTTTATAGTCACAACAACTCCTCTTCCTCCCACCATCTCTGAGCCTGGGCAATCACTAATGTGTTCTTCATCTCTGTAATTTTGTTATTTTAAGAATCTTATATAAATTAAATCATACAGTCTGTGGCCTTTGGAGACTGGCCGAGAGACACCTTCTTTGTTGAAATATCTTTTAATGTTTTTGTCCATTATTTCCTAATCGGAAAAGTTTCTTTTTTTAAGGAAAATACTCCTTTATCTTCCTACACACCCCCATAACCATCAAAGACTATTTTCTTATGGTGTAAACCTTTTTGTGAGTCCTTATACTAGTGGTCTCAAGCAGTATTTGTCCTTTGGTGACTAATTCCACTCAGTGTAATGCTCTGCAGATTCCTCCATGTTGTAAGATGTTTCCCAAATTCATCATTGTTCTTTATCATTGCATAATATTCTGTTGTGTGAATATACCACAGTTTTTTATCCATACATCTGTTGATGGGCACTTAGGTTGATTCCATCTTTTTGCTATGTGGACAATGCTGCGATGAATGTTAGTGTGCATGTGGCAGCTCTTATTTCTCTAGGATATATTCCAAGAAATGAGGTTGCTGGATCATGTGATATTTCTGTTTCTAGCTTCAAGAAAGCACAGCATTGATTTCCAAAGTTATTGTACCATGTTACATTCCCACCAGCACTGTATAAGTGTTACAGTCTCTTCAATATTTATTATTTTGTGGTTTTTGGACTAATGTCAGCCTTTTTGGGTTTGAGAAGGTATCTCACTGTAGTTTTAATTTGCATTTCTCTAATAGGTGATGAATGTGAACATTTCCTCATATAATCTGTTAACTGCCTGAATGACTTCTTTGATGAAATGCATTTTCATGTCTTTTGCCCATTTTTAAAAGGGGGTTATTTATCTTTTTTGTTGTTGAGGTTTTGTAGTATTGTTTAGATCTTAGAAATTATACAGTGGTTGGATTTGTTATAGCCAATTTCCCCCCCCCCATCTGTAGGTCACCTTTTAACTATTTTGGTAAAGTCTTTGAATGTGCATATGTGATTTTTTTTTTTTTTAGGAGTTCTCAGTTGTCTATTTTTCTCTTCTGGTCTATTGTTAGTTATGTTTTGTATACTGTTTATGCTGTGTATTAGGGCTCCCAGTGTTGTCCCTATTTTTTCTTCCATGCTTTTTAATGTTTTAGATTTTATATTTAGGTCTTTCATCCACTTTGAGTTGGTTTTTGTGGTGTGGGATATGGGTCTTGTTTCATTTTTTTCCAGACGGATATCCAGTTGTGCCAATACTGTTTGGTAAAGAGACTGTCTCTTCTTGAATTTACAGACTTTGGGTCTTTGTCAAATATCAGCTGCTCATAAGTGGATGATTTTTTATCTGGATTCTCAATTCTATTCCACGGATCTGTTGTACTGTTATCAGGCTGTTTTGATTACTAAAGCCAAACCAAACCAAACCAAACTGCCATCAAGTTGATTCCAACTCACAGCAACCCTGTAGGACAGGGTAGAACTGCTCCACAGGGTTTCTAAGCAGTGCCTGGGGATTTGAACTGCTGACTTTTTGGTTACCAGATATGGCACTTAACTACTACGCCACCAGGGTTTCAGTTTTGATTACAGTGACAGTATGATAGATTATTAGTGCCAGGCTTCCAAAAAGTTCTATTTGTATTTTTTACTGCTGAATTTTGAGAGTTCTTTATATATATATGAATATACATGCACATATATATACACATATACTTTTATATATGTATTTTGTCAAATATATGGTTTGAGAATATTTTCTCTTAGTCTGTAATTTCTCTTTCCAACAGACTTCCACCAAGTTTTTAAATCTGAAGAAGTCCAAAGCTTCATTTTTGTAATGGATTGTACTTTTGCTAAGATCATTTCATTCAGTCTTCATTCCTGAAGGCTTTTGTCCTATATTTTCTTTTCTTTTTTTTTGTGATTAAGTGAAATTATACAACCCAAATTAATTTTTTGTGCCTGCCTATCTATAGTTCCCTCTGCTCTACTTGCCTGGTGACACACACTCTTCCTTTTCATTCTACACTTCTAGTATCCTCCTAACAAGCTCCTGTCCCTTCCTCTCTGCTCTCTTATTTCCCATCTAGAAAGAGACCAATAGGACAGCCTCATATAAATGCACAGAGCCATAAAGTACACACACAGTATGGTCACATTGTGTCCCTGAGTCCAGTCCATTCTTGTCCAAAGAGTTGATCTCAGTAATGTTTTCTGGTTAAGGGCAGCAGCAGGTCTAGGGGCCACATTCTCAGGGGATCCTCCAGGTCTCTAGACCATCAGTTCTGGTTTTTCAGTAGAGTTTTTGAGCTGAACCCCTCTTTTTCTCATGTTGCCTCAGGGACTCTACGTTGTGTGCCCCGTCACATCTGTTTTGTTGGTGTCTAGGCACCATCTGGTTCTTCTGGTCACATGTTGCAGTCTCCCATTCATATGGGTCCTTCTGTCTCCTGGGCTCTTTTTCCCTTGTATCTTTGTTGTTCTCAGTCATCATCCATTCTGACTGAGTTGACACCATTTGGTATACCTCAGATGGCAGCTGGCTGGGTTTTAAGACCTCAGATGCTAGTCACTGATATGGGGTACAGAAGACTCTCTTAGCAATAGGCTAGTTATGCCAATGGGCTTCAATGTCCTCCAAAAGCTTGGTCCCAAGACCCCAGCTCCTGCTATTCCATCCTTTTTTTTTTTATTATGACTGAGTGAAAAAGTACATTCCCATACAAATTTGCATGCCCACCTATATGCAGCTTCCACTGCACTCCCTGCCCAGTGACAGCACACTAGTCCTCTCTGCTCCACACTGTTCTATCCTTGAAGTATTGGGTTGAGATTAGAGGAGTTTTCAATTTATGATGAAGTCCGGTGAAGTTGATCTGCTTTCTATTGTGTGCTGTCACTGCTTTCACCTAACCAAATTTCTTTTTATTTTATTTTGTTTTTATTTTTATTATGACTGACTGAAAATGTATTTTCCCATATAATTTACATGCCCACCTATATGCAGCTTCCACTACTCTCCCTGCCTGGTGACAGCACACTGTTCCTCTCTGCTCCATACAGGTCTCATCCTCCTGTCTCCTTTCCCCTCCTCTCCACCCACTCTCCTTCCTCCAGCCAGAGGTCAGCAGGATGATACCCTATAGATGTATAGAACCATAAAGTGCATCCAATATATTGTCACACTGCATTGCCAAGTCCAATCCATTCATGTCTGAAGAGTAGACCTTCATTATGATTTATGGGCAAGGGCAGCATCCGGGCCAGGGACCATGCTCCCAGGGGAACCCCAAAGCCACTGGACCATCAATTGTGGTCTTTCAGTGGAGATCTCAGGGTGCACCCCTTTTTATTCTTGTGTTGCCAGTGAGACTCAACTTAGTGAGCTCCATCGCGTCTATCACTGGTGATGGCAGGGCACCATCCGGTTCTTCTGGTCCCAAACCTATGTAGGCACCCACTCTTGTGGGTCTCTCTATCTTCTGGGTTGTCTTTACTCCATGTCATTTTGGTCCTCGGTGAGCATCCGTTCCTGCTGAGTTGGGACCACTTACTGTGCCCTTGGATGGCAGCTTGGCAGCTTTTAAGACCCCAGATGTCACTCACCAATGTGAGGTGCAGAGAGCTCTCTTAGCAAAATGCTAGTTGTGCCAGTTGGCTTTGATTTCACCTAAGAGCATGGTCCGCTGCCTCCTGCCCCAGCTACTCTGTCCTTGCAATATTGGGTCAAGTTGGAAGGAGTATTCAAGTTACGTTGAAGTCCACTTAATATTGTTCTTGTTTCTAATGCTTGCTATCACAGATTTCACCCAACCAAATTTCTACCAACTGTCTAATCTAAACCCTACCCCCTCTCCTCCCTTGCAGCCTTCAAAGAGTCTTTTCTTCTATACATAAGTCTGTTTTTGAGATCTTATTGTAGGGGTCTCATACAATGTTTGTCCTTTTGCTGCTGACTACTTTCACTCAACATAACCTCTTCCAGTTGAAACCAGGTTATGAGATGTTTCCTGGAATCATCGTTCTTTATCGTTGCGTAGTGTTCCATTGAGTATATATACCATAGTTTACCTATCCATTGCTCTGTTGTTGGGCATCTGGGTTGATTCCATCTTTTTGCTATTGTGGACTGTGCTGTGGCAAACATTCTTGTGCATGTGTCCATTGATGTGAAAGGCCTTGATTCTGTAGGATGTATTCCAAGTAGTGGAATTACTGGATCTAACCAAATTTCTATCAACAATCTAACCTATGACCAACCCTCTCCGTCCCTCTCCACCCTTGTAGCCATCAAAGAGTCTTTGCTTCTGTACATAAGTCTATTTTTAATTTCTTAAATCCGGGGTCTCATACAATATTTGTCTTTGTGCCACTGAGTGATTTCACTCAGCATGTCTTCCAGTTGAAACCAGGTTATGAGATGCTTCCTAAAATCATCATTGTTCATTATTATTGTGTGGTGTTCCACTGAGTACATGTACCATAGTTTGTTTATCCATTCATCTGTTGAGGGGCCCTAGGTTGATACCATCTTTTTGCTGTTGTGAACTGTGCTGCAGTAAACATTCATGTGCATGTATCTATTCATGTGACAGCCTTTGTTTCTGGAGTATATATTCCAAGCAGTTGGAATACTAGATCAAATATTATATGTATTTCTAGATTTTTAAGGTAGCACCAAATTGCTTTCCAAGGTCGTTTACCTCTTGGCAATCCCACCAGCAGCATAGGAGAGTTCCAATATCTCCACAGCCTCTCCAGCATTTGTTGTTTTGTGTTTTTTGGATTTTGGCCTTGTTGGGATGAGATGGCATCTCATTATAGTTTTGATTTGGATTTCTCTTATAGCTAATGATCATGAGTGTTTCCTTGTGTGACGTTTGGCTGTCTGGACGTCCTTTTTGGTGAAGTGTCCACCCATCTCCTTTGTCAGTCACTTAATTGGATTATTTATCTTTCCCTTGTTGATATTTTGAAGTACCTTGTAGATTATGGAGATCAGACTTCAGTCTGACATATAGTAGCTAAATATTTTTTCCCATTCTGTAGATTGTCTTTTTTTTCTAAATTGTGATTAAGTGAAAGTATACAATCCAAATTAAATCTGCATGCCCACTTACATGCAGCTCCTTCTGGTATCCTTGCCTCATGACAGTACACTCCTGCCTTTCATTCTGTATATGCTGTATCCCCTTAACAATCTCCTGTCTACTTCTCTACACTCTCTTCTCTCCCTTCTAGTGACAGACCAGTAGGACAGCATCCTATAGATGCTTAGAACCATAAAATACACACACCATATGGTCACAGTATGTCTCTGAGTCCAGTCCATTATTGTCCGAAGAGCTGACCCTCAGTAATTGTCTTAGGCTGGGTTTTCTAGGGAAGGAACACAAGTAATACGTGTGTATACAAGGAAAGATTTATATACAAAGTACAAGAAAAGATTTATATATATAGGAAACAGCTCAGGCAATTGCAGAAGCTGAACATCCCAAGTACTGGAGCAAGCCTCACATAGCCACAGGAGCTGGTGAACCCAAGGCCAGCAGATCAGAGACCAGAGTTCTAGGGCACCTGTTGTGCAAGTCAGTGGATCACAAGCTGACTGTGAGATGGAGCTGCAGAGGCTGGTGAACCCAGTATCGGCAGGTCAGGGAACAGGACTCTCAGGCACCAGCTGTAAGGGTTGACAAATCCAACAGCTGCTAGTTCAGGTCCAGGAACTGGATGCCAGAAAAGAACAAGTGCTGCTGGCTATGTGAGCAGACTAGCAGTAGGTGGTGGAAGGAGGAGAGCTGAGAGCTGAGGAGGGTGGGGGGAGCCACCACAGGCCCCGTCCTGCCACTTAGTAAAGCAGCCAAATGTGGAATAGCCAAGTTGACATAATCTTGACCACCACAGTATGTTTTCTGGTCAGGGGCAGCAGCAGGTCTAGGGGCCATGCTTCTAGGGGAATCCACAGGCTGCTGGACCATCAATTGCCATGTTTTAGTGGAGTTCTGGAGTTATGCCCCTCTTTTTCTTCTGTTGCTGCTGGGCCTCAAGTTTGTGTGCCCAATGATGGCTGTCTATGGGGGTGGCTGGACACCATCTTGTTCTGCTGGTCGCATGTTGATATTGTCACCCATTCACATGGGACCTTCTGTTTCCTGGGCTCTTTTTCACTCATGTCTGCTGTTCTTGGTGATTATCTGTTCTGGATGAGCTGGGACCATTTGGTGTACCTTAAGTGGCAGCTTGCTAGCTTTTAAGACCCCAGATGCCACTCACCAATATGGGGTACAGAAGACTCTCTTAACAATAGGCTGGTTACTCAGTTAGACTTGATGTTCCCTGAGTACATGGTCCCCAGACCCTCATCCCTACTACTCTATCCTTGCAATATTGGGTGAAGATTAGAAGAGTTTTCAGTTTATGTTGAAGTCCAGTCAAATTGATCTTCTTTCTACTGTTTGCTGTCACTGGTTTCATACAACCAAATTTCTATGAACTATCTAATCTATGACCAGCTTTCTCCCTCACCTAGTCCCCCTTCTTTGCAGCCATCAAAGAGTCTTTTCTTCTGTACATGAGTCTATTTTTAAGTCCTTGTAGTAGGGGATTCATACAATATTTGTCCTTGTGCTGCTGACCGATTTCACTCTGTTTCCAACTGAAAACAGGTTATGAGATGCTTCCTAAAATCATCATTGTTCTTTATCATTGTGTAGTATTCCACTGAGTATATACACCATAGTTCATTCATTCATCTGTTGTTGGGTATTTGGGTTGATTCCATCTTTTAGCTATCATGAACTCTGCTGCTGTGAACATTTGTGTGCACGTATCTGTTTGTTTGACTGCCCATGATTCGGCAGGATATATTTCAGGCAGTGGGATTGCTGGATCAGATGGTATATTTGCTTCTAGCTTTTTAAGAAAGCACCAGATTGCTTTCCAAGGTGGTTATATAATTTTGCAATCCTAGCAGCAGTGTAGGAGAGTTCCAATTTCTCCACAGCTCTCCAGCATTTGTTGTTTTGTGTTTTTTAGGTCATGGCCAACCTTGTTGGGGTGAGATGGTATCTCATTATAGTTTTGATTGGGATTGCTCTACTAGCTAATGATCATGAGCGTTTCCTCATGTGACTTTTGACTGTCTGGATTTCCTCTTTGGTGAAGCTTCTGTCCATCTCCTTTGCCCATCACTTAACTGTGTTATTTACCTTTTTCTTGTTGATATTTCGCAGTACCTTAGAGATTATGGAGATTAGACGTCGGTCCGACAAGTAGTTGCCAAATATTTTTTCCCATTCTTTAGATGGTCTTTTAATTCTTTTGATAGTCTTCGGATGAGCAGAAGTGTTTGATTCTTAGTAGTTTCCATTTATCTGTTTTCTCTTCTGTTGTTCTTTCTTTGTTTGCCGGATTTTGAAGTCTGTCTAAATTGTATATTAAAGCTTCCATTGTTGACCCGACTTTTTCTTGCATGATTTTTATTATTTTAGGTTTGATATTTAGGTGTTCTATCCAGTTTGAATTAGTTTTTGTGTAAGGCATGAGATATGGGTCTTGTTTCAATTTTTTGTAGATACATATCCAGTTTTGTCAGCAATATTTGTTAAAGAGATTGTTTTTACCCCAGTTTACAGTCTTAGTGCCTTTGTTGAGTACCAACTGTTCATAAGAGGATGGTGGCATCTCTGGGGCCTCAACTCTGTTCCATTTGTCTATATGTCTCTTTTTGTACCAGTACCAGACTATGGCAGTGTAATAGGGTCTAAAGTTGGGTAGTGTGAGGCCTCCTGCAGTGTTCTAGTTCTTCAGTCGTGCATTGCTTATCTGAGATTTCTTCCATTTCCAAACAAAGTTGGTGATTTGTTTCTCCATCTCATTAAAAATGTCATTGGACTTTGTATTGGGATTGTACTGTATATGTAGATCCCTTTGGGAAAAATGAACATTTTCACAATATTGAGTCTTTCCTATCCACTTAGGTAAATCCACTTGGATTTCTCCACTTAGGTAAGTCTCTATTGGTTTCTTGCAGCAAGGTCTTGTAGTTCTCCTTGTATAGGTCTCTTAATTCTCTGGTTAAAGTTATTCCTAGGTAGTTTATCTTCTTGGGGGCTATAGTAAATGGTATTGACTTGCTGATTTCTTCTTTGATGATCTCTTTGTGGCTATGAAGGAATCCTACTGATATGTTTATATTATATCCTGACACTTCGCTGAACTTTCTATTAGTTCCAGTAGTTTACTTATAGATTCTTTAGGATTCTCTGCATATACAATCATATCATCTGCAAATAGGGAGAGTTTTACTCCTTCTTTGCCTTTGTGGATGCCCTTTATTTATTTCTTTGTCTTGTGTAATTGCTCTGGCCAGAACTTCTAGTACAATGTTGAATAGAAGTGGTAAGAGTGGGCATCTTTGTCTAGTTTCTGTTCTCAAGGGAATTCTTTCAGTCTCACTCCACTCAGGACGATATAAGCAGTTGGCTTTGAATAGATACCCCTTATTGCATTGAGGAATTTCCCATCTCCTGTTTTGCTAAGAGTTTTTAGCACGCATGCATGTTGGACTTTGCCAAATGCCTTTTCTGCATCAATAGACAAAATCGGGTGGTTTTTATCTTTTGTGTTATTTATGTGGTTGATTGCATTAGTTCTTTTTCTGATGTTGAACCAGCACTGCATCCCTGATATGAATCCAACTTGGTCATGATGAATTATTTTTTTGATATGTTGTTAAATTCTGTTGGCAAGGATTTTGTTGAAGATTTTTTCACCTAGGTTCATGAGTCATATTGGTCTGTAATTTTCCTTTTTTGTGGGGTGTTTCCTTGGCTTTGGTATCAGGGTTATGTGGGCTTCAGAGAATAAATTTGGAAGTATTCCATCCCTTTCTCTGCTGTGAAATAGTCTCAGTAGTATTGGAGTCAACTCTTTTACAGAAGTTTGGTGGAATTCTCCGGTGAAGCCATCTGGGCCAGGACTTTTTCTGGTTGGCAGTTCTTTGATAACTTTTCCAATCTGTTCCTCTGTGATAGGTTTATTAAGTTGTTCTCCTTGTGTTAATTTTGGTAGGTGATATGAATCTAGAAATTTGTCCACTTCCTCTAGGTTTTCAAATCTGTTAAGAGTACACTCTTTTGTAGTGTTCTGTTATGATGCTTTTGATTTCAGTTGGGTCTGTTGTGACATCTCCCATCTCATTTCTTGTATGGTTATTTGTTTACTCTCCTGTTTTTCTTTTGTAAGTTTAGCCAGTGGTTTACCAACTTTGTTGATCTTTTTTAAAGAAACAGCTTTTGGTTTTGTTAATTCTTTCAATTGTTCTTCTATTTTCTTTTTATTATTACGATTGAATGAAAATGTACATTCCCATATAAATTCGCATGCTCACTTGTATGCAGCTTCCACTGCTCTTCCTGCCTGGTGACAGCACACCCCTCCTTTCTGCTCCATACATGTCCTATCCTCCCAACAGGCTCCTATCTCCTCCTCTCCACCCACTCCCCTTCCTCCAGCAAGAGATCAGCAGGATGACATCCTATAGATGCATAAAACCATAAAATTCCCACAAGATACGGACACTCTGTCTCACCAAGTCCAATCCATTACTGTCTGAAAGTTGACCTTCATTATGATTTATGGACAGGGGTGCCATCAGGGCCAGGGGCCATGCTCCCAGGGGAGCTGTGAAGTCTGTGGACCATCAATTGTGGTCTTTTATTGGAGATCTCAGAGTACACACCTACTTATTCTCTTGTTGCCAGTGAGACCCAACTTTGTGAGCGCCATCGTGCCTATCATTGGTGGTGGCCGGGCACCATCTGTTTCTTCTTGTCACAAGTCAATGTAGAGACCCACTTACGTGGGTCTCTATGTCTTCTGGGTTCTCTTTTCCCCATGTTGTTCTTGTCCTTGGTGACCACCCGTTCCTGTTGAGTTGGGACCATTTGCTGTACCCTCAGATGGCAGCTTGGCAGCTATTAGGACTCCAGACGTCACACTGATGAGGGGTGCAGACAGTCCTCATTAGCAAAATGGTAGCTGTGCCAGTTGGCCTCGATTTCTCCTGAGAGCATGGTCCCCAGCCCCTGCCTCGGCAACTCTGTCCTTGCAATATCGGGTTAAGATGGGAGGAGTACTCAAATTGTGCTGTATTGATCTTCTTCCTAATGTGTGCTGTCACCGATTTCACCCAAACAAATTCCTATTAACTATCTATTCTAAACCCTCCTCCCCCACCGTACTTCCCTCCCCACCCTTGCAGCCCGTCAAAGAGTCTTTTCTTTTATGCATGAGTCTGTTTTAAGCTCTTATAGAGGTCTCATACAATGTTTGTCCTTTTGTTGCTGACTACTTTCACTCAGCATGATGTCCTCCAGTTGAAACCAGGTTAAGAGATATTTTCTGAAATCACCTTTGTTCTTTATCATTGCACAGTGTTCCATTGAGTATATAAACCATAGTTTACCTATCCATTCCACTGTTGTTGGGCATCTGGCTTGATTTCATCTTTTTGCTATCATGGACTGTGCTGCAATGAACATTCGTGTGCATGTAGCAGTTGGTGTGAATGGCCTTGATTCTGTAGGATATATTCCAAGCTGTGGAATTACTGGGTCAAATGGTATATCTATATGCATTTCTTTAAAGGAGCACCAGATTGCTTTCCAAAGAGGTTACATCATTTTGCAATCCCACCAACAGTGTAGGAGAGTTCCGATCTCTCCACAGCCTCTCCAGCATTTGTTGTTTTGCATTTTTTGGATCATGGCCAACTCTGTTGGTGTGAGATAGTATCTTGTTTTGATTTGAATTTCTTTTAATAGCTAATGATCATGAGCATTTCCGCATGTGTTTTTTGGCTGCCTGGATCACCCCTTTAGAGAAGTGTCTGTCCATCTCCTTTGCCCTTCCCTTAATTGGATGATTTATCTTTTTCTTATTGATATTTTGTAATACTTTATAGATTATGGAGATCAGGCATCGGTTTGACATAGAGTTGCCAAATATTTTTTCCCATTCTGTAGGTGGCCTTTTAATTCTATTTATAAAGTCTGTGGATGAGGAAAAGTGATTGATTCTTAGTAGTTACCATTTATCTATTTTCTCTTCTGATGATTGTGGTTTGACAGATTTTTGAAGTCTGTCTGTGTTGTGTATTAAACCTTCCACTGTTGTTCCTACTTTCTCTTGGATGAACTTTATCATTTTAGATTTGATATTTAGGTCTTTTATCCAGTTTGAGTGGGTTTTTGTATAAGGTATAAGATACGGATCTTGTTTTAATTTAGTGCAGATGGATATCCAATTTTGCCAGCACTATTTGTTGAAGAGATTGTTTTTACCCCAGTTTAATGTCTTAGGGCCTTTGTCGAATATCAGCTGTTCACAGGCAGATGATATCATCTCTGGGGTCTCGATTCTGTTCCACTCATCTATCTGTCTGTTTTTGTACCAGTACCAGTACCAGGCTGTGGCACTGTAATATGTTCTAAGGTTGGGTAATGAGAGGCCTCCCAGTGTGTTCTTCTTCTTTAGCAATGCTTTACTTATCCAGGGTTTCTTCCCTTTCCAGACAAAGTTGGTAATTTCCTCCATCTCATTAAAAAGTGTCACTGGAAATTGTATTGGGATTACATTATATAAGTAGATTGCTTTGGGTAAAATAGACATTTTCACAATGTTAAGTCTTCCTATTCATGAACATAGTAGGTTTCTCCATTTATGTAAGTCTCTCTCAGTTTCTTGTAGTAAGGGTTTGTAGTTCTCTTTGTAAAGTTCTGTTATTTTCTCTGGTTAAATTTATTCCTAGGTACTTTATCTTCTTAGGGGCTATGGTAAATGGTATTGACTTGGTGATTAATAATCTTGTTGTTGGTATAAAGGAATCCTACTGATGTACTTATCCTTATGGATTTACTTATGTTTATCTTGTATCCTGAGACTTCACTGAACTCTTCTATCAGTCTGAGTAGTTTACTTATAGATTCTTTGGGATTCTCTGCATATACAATCATATCAGCAAATAGGGAGATTTTTAGTTCTTTGCCAATGTAGATGCCCTTTATTTCTTGGTCTTGTCTAATTGCTCTGGTTAGAACTTCTAGTACAATGTTCAGTAGGAGAGGTGAGAGTGAGCATCCTTGTCTAGTTCTTGTTTTCAAGGGAAACTGTGTCAGTCTTTCTCCATTCAGAATGGTGTAGGCAGTTGGCTTTGTGTAAATGGCCCTTATTGCGTTGAGGAACTGGCCATCTATTCCTATTTTGCTGAGACTTTTTAGCATGAATGGGTGTTGGACTTTATCAAATGCCTTTTCTGCATCAATAGACACAACCATGTGATTCTTGTCTTTTGTGATATTTATGTGGTTGATAACATTGTTTTTCTGATGTTGAACCAGCCTTGCATCCCTGGTATGAACCCAATTTGGTCATGATGGATTATTTTTTTGATATGTTGCTGTATTGTATTGGCAAGAATGTTGTTGAAGATTTTTGCATCTAGATTCATGAGTGATATTGGTCTGTAGTTCTTCTTCGTTGGGTCTTTCCCTGGCTTTGGCATCAGGGTTATGTGGGCTTCATATTATTCCAACCCTTTCTATACTGTGAAATAGTCTCAGTAGTATTGGAGATAACTGTTCTCTAAATGCTTGGTAGAATTCTGTGGTGAAGCCATCTGGGACCGGGCTTTTTTTGACTGGCAGTTTTTTGATGACTTTTTCAATCTCTTCCTTTGTGATGGGTTTATTAAGTTGTTCTGCTTCAGCTTGCAATAATTTTCGTAGGTGATATGAATCCAGAAATTTGTCCATTTCCTCTAGGTTTTCAAATCTGTTAAGAGTACACCTGTTTGGAGTATTCCATTATGATACTTTTGATTCCAGTTGGGTTTGTTGTGACATCTCCCCCATCTCATTTCTTGTGTGGATTATTTGTTTACTGTCATGTTTTTCTTTTGTAAATTTAGCCAGTGGTTTATCAACTTTGTTGATCTTTTAAAAAAAAAACAGCTTTTGGTTTTCTTAGTTCTTTCAATTGTTCTTCTATTTTCTAACTGATTTAGTTATGCTCTAATCTTCATTATCTGTCTTCTGGTGATTGAGGCATTCTTCTGTTGCTCTCTTTCTACTTGTTCAAGCAGTAGGTTTAATTCTTTGGTTTGAGTCCTTTCTTCTTTTGGATGTGTGCGTTTATAGAGATAAAATGACCTCTGAGTACTGCTTTGGCTCTATCACATAGGTTCTGGTAGGACGTGTTTTCATTCTCATTTGATTCCATAAATTTCTTTATTTCATCCTTGGTTTCTTCTATAACCTGTTACTTTTTGAGCAAAGTATTGTTCAGTTTCTGTGAGTTCAAATTTCTGTCAATGTTTTTCCTGCTACTGATTTTGACTTTTATGGCTTTATGGTCCAAGAAAATTTGCTTTATATCCCAACACATGGTCTATTCTGGAAAATGTTCCATGTGCACTGGAGAATAAGGTGTATGTATCTGTTGATGGATAAAAAGTTCTGTACATGTCCATGAGGTCTAGTTGGTTAATTGTGACAGTAAGATCTTCTGTGACTTTATTGAGTTTTTTCTGGCTGATCTGTCCATTATTGAAAGTGAAGTGTTGAAGTTTGCAGCTATTAATGTGGTATGATATATGTCTTTTTTCAATGCAGTCAGTATTTTTTTGATGTATTTAGGTGCTCTAGTATTGGGAGCATAAATATTTAATATTGTTAAGTCCTGCTTGTGTATTGAACCTTTTAATAATGAATAGTGACCATCCTTGTCTACAGTGGTGGATTTTACATTAACTTCTATCTTACCTGAGATTAGGATTGCCACACCTGCTCTTCTTTGTATGTTGTCAGCTTGGTGTATATTATTCCACCCTTTAATTTTCAGTTTGTTCATATCTTTAAGTCTAAGGTGTGTTTCTTGTTAGCAACATGTAGATGCATCATGCCTTTTTATCCAGGATATCAGTCTTTGTCTCTTTATTGGAGTGTCTAGTCTGTTTACATTGTGTAATCATTGATGGGTATGTGTTTAGTGCTGTCATTTTGATGTATTAATTTTTGTGTTGGTGTTTTTCTATGTTGTTCTTAATAGTCTGTTCTGGGTCATTCTTCTTTATGGGTTGAGTTTTTGTATTTTTCACTCTTGGTTTTGTATTTGTTGAGACCTCTGTATATGTTTCTTCTTTTGATATGTTGTATTGTTATTGTGCATTGCAGTTACACTTATGATCTCCCATAATATTCTGTGTTTAAACCCATTTTTAACTTCTGCATATCTTTTTAATTTTCTCTCCACCTGAAAGGGCTATAACTACTGTAGTATATCTCTCTTTTTAGTGCAATGGTGTCATGATTTTTGTGATATGATCACTGGTTACCTTCTTTTAATATTGTAGCTTTGATTGAGGTTTGTGCCTTTCCTAAATGAGTAGATTTCTGGATGCTGTGCCCTGCATTGCCTCCTTAAATATACACTTAATGGTTTTGTTTTTCTAGCAAATAGCTTCTTTCAGTACTTCTTGTAGTTTTGGTTTGATTTTTACCAAATCTCTAAGCTTCTATTTATCTGCAAATGTAATTTCATCTTCATATTTGAGAGATAGTTTTGCAGGATATATAATTCTTGGTTGGAAGTTTTTCTCCTTCAAGGCTTTGAATGTGTCATCCCCCGCCTCTGTGCCAACATCATTTCTGCCTAAAGTCAGTTGACAGCCTGCAGGGTTTCCCTCTGAATGTTAGTTTTGCTGAGACTCGCTGCCTTTATCGGAATCTGTTTATGTTTCATTTTCTTAGGCTTGACTGTGGTATGTCTTGGTGTCTTTCTTTTGGGGTCTAGCTTTTGTGGCATTTGATAAGCATCCTGGGTATCTGTGTTCTTTTCTTTCATAATTTCAGGGAAGTTTTGTGTCAGCATCTCTACAACAATACTCTCACTGTCCCTCCATGTTCAGGAACTCCAATTATTCGTAGATTATTCCTCTTGATAGGGTCCCACATGATTCCTTATTCTTCATTTTTGTTGCTTCTTCTCACTGAATTCTCCTCATAAATGCTTATGTCAGTTGCTCTGTCCTCGAACTCACTCATTCTGCCTTCCACCTCCTCAATCCTGCTCTTTTGGCCTTGGATTAAATTGTCTACTTATATAATTTTATTATTGATCTGCTGGATTTCAGATCATTGGTGTTTCATCAGTTCAAATAGCTTACTTAATTTTCCCTTTTGTTCTGCTGCATTTTGTTTCATCTCTAGGAGGGCTCTATATGTAATTCTTTTGTATTTGACCTCCTTTAATTTCAGAAAGGCTTTTTCATGTGGGAAATTATTAATTCTTCATTTTGCAAGTTTTCTGTAGCCATGGTGAATTGCTTCTTTAAATAGTTAGATATTGATTGTTGTCTTCATGCCAAGGATTTAGTCACCAGCCACTCCTATGTTCTCTAGTGACTGGCCTTAGGTGGACTCTCTTGGATGGCTAACCCCACCACCTGTCTGCTAAATGTTTGACCTACTTGTGGTAACTCTCCATCATTATGCCAGTACAGCCTATAGTGTAGGTCAAGGGAGAGTGTAGAGAAGGAGGCCACTCCATTCAGCTGCCTGGGACCACTGCACTCTGTAGATGTATCTAGCTTAAAATCTGCTTATTTGCTGAGAAGGTCACTGTGTAGCATTAACCAAAAGCAGCTGGGCCCTCAAGGGTGGCAGACTCTGCATGCTGAATGGGAAAGACAGTGCCCTGGATGGAGGGACTAGGAAACCATCAGCTGACATTGTGACCCAGATCAGTGAAGGGTAGCGGAGATGCTGCCTTCTGGCTAAGCAGTCAGTTCTCCTGGTGGTCTTATTTCAAACAGGTTCTTACTGCTAAGTGAGGAGCTGTCTATCAGCTGCTATAATCAGTCAGGCCATCAGTTGTGGCAGGCCCTGCCTTCTTGGTGACAAAAAAGGTACTTCACGGGCTGTCTCCAGATGCTATGACATGATTCAAAGAAGGGAAGGTTAGGGCCTTGCTGCCTTCATCTGCCAGCTCTACCAATAACGCTAGGCGTGATCTTAAACACAGCTTTTCTGCTGGAGAAACACTATCCAGACAGAGACTGCTGCTTAGTTTGAGAATTAGCCCCAGTTGAGACCTCTAGTGTGGCTGACTCTACCTCCTAGCTAACCACAATGGAGTCTCACCTGAGCTGTGATTCCTGCTGTGAGTCAACAGAATCTATGGTGCAGCTCAGAGAAGTGAGGGTGGAGGGAAATTGGTGCCAGGATCTCAAGATGTGGCTGTATCCCAAGCATAGTCTCTCTGCTGCACTATGTGCTGTTTACTTAACTACTGCAGTTCAGCATATTAGCCAGGTCATGCCCAGTCCCTGCCTCTCGGATAACAAAGAAGGCATCTGTACCCACAGTCCTCCCAAATGATGCATCAGCAGAAGCAGGGCTAAGTGTGCTGTTGCCTCATTTTTGAGAGAGGTAGTTTCCCTTGTATGGGTGCCTAGCCCAATATGTCAACCCTATGCCAAATCCTAGTGCCCCCAGGCTGTGCAAACCTTAGTTTTCAGAGAGAATAGAAGAAATATGTGTCTATTCTACCATCTTGGCCCCACCCTTATATTTTCTAATTTTGTATTCTTTGTTTAAATCTGTGACCCATTTTGAGTTAGTTTTTGATGCAGGTGCATGGCTTTTTTTTTTCCCCCGCTATGGATGTCCTATTGTTCCAGCAATACTAGTTGAAAAGGCTGTCTTTCCTCTGTTGAATAGCCTCTTGGTAAAATATTTTTTGGTACTTCTGTGGTTGTATTTCTGGATTCTATTAGTCTATGTGTATCCTCCTACCCATAAAACAGGATTTTGATTACTGTAGATTTATGCTAAGTCTTGAAATTTGGTAGAGAGTTTCTTCCAGTTACCACTTTTTTGAAAGTGTTTTTGTTATTTTAGGTGCTACACCTTTTCATGTACATTATAAAATAATATTGATAATTTTTAAAAATAAAAAATATTTTTTTGTTTTGATTAAGTGAAAGTATACAATCTAAATCAATTTTGCATGCCTGCCTATCTGCAACTCCATCTGCTCTCCTCACCCTGTGACAGCATACTCCTCCTTTTTACTCTTTACTTCTAATATCTTCTTAATAAGCACCTGTCCCTTTCTCTCCACCCTCTCCTCTCCCATATAGAAAGAAACCAGTAGGACAGCCTCATATAAATGTATAAAACAATAAAGTACATACACCACATGCTCACACAGTGTCCCTGAGTCCAGTCCTTTCTTGTCTGAAGAGTTGACCTCAGTTTCAGGTCAGGGACAGTAGCAAGACTAAGAGCCGTATTTCCAGGGGATCCTCCAGGCACTTGGACCATTAATTCTGGTCTTTCAGTAGAGTCCTTGGACTGCACACCTCTTTTTCTCATGTTACCTCAGGAACTCTAAATTATGTCCCCCATCACAATTGCCCTTGCTGGTGGCTGGGGACCATCTAATTCTTCTTGTCTCATGCTGATGCACTCTCCCAATCATATGTTCTTCTGTCTCCTGGGCTCATTTTTCCTAGTGTCTTTGATGTTCTCAGTCATGATATGTTCCAGATGGGTTGGGATCATTTGGTGTTCCTTAGACGGCAGCTTGCTAGCTTTTAAGAACCCAGATGCCACTCACAAATAAGAGGTGCAGAAGACTCTGAAAACATGGCACTCAGACCCCCATCCATGATACTCTATCCTTTGAAATATTGGGTTGAGTTTAGAAAACCTTTCAGTTTATGGTGTAGTCCAGTTATACTGATCTGCCTTTTATTGCGTGCTGTCACTCCTCTTACCTAACCAAATTCCTATCAACTGTCTAATCTATGAACATCCCTCTCCCTCCTTTCCCAACCTTGTAGCCATCAAAGAATATTTTGTTCTCTACAGGAGTCCATTTTTAGGTCCTTATAACAGAGGTCTCATATAGCACTTGTCCTTTTGCCTCTACTTCACTCAGCGTAATGTCTTCTAATTGAAACCAGGTTATTAGATGTCTCCTAAAACCATCATTGTTCTTTGTCATTGCATAGTGTTCCACTGAGTATATGTACCATAGTTTGTTTATCCCTTCATCTGTTGTTGGACATCTGGGTTGATTCCATCTTTTTGCTCTTGTGGACTGTGCTGCAATAAAATCTCTGTGCGTGTATCTGTTCACGTGACCACCTTTATTTCTGTAGGATATATTCTGAGCAGTGGGATTGCTGGATCATATGGTATTTCTATCTTTTTAAGAAAGCATCAAATTGCTTTCTAAGGAGGTTGTACCATTTTGCAATCCCACTAGGAGTGTAGGAGAGATCCAATCCCTCCATAGCCTCTCCAGCATTTGGTGTTTTGTGTTTTTTAGATTATTGTCAAATTCGTGGGGGTGAGATGGTGTCTCACTGTAGTTTTGGTTTGGATTTCTCTACTAGCTAATGATCATGAGCATTTTCTCATGTATCTTTTGGCTGCCTGGATGTCTTCTTTGGTGAAATGTCAGTCCATATCCTTTGCCCATTGTTTAATTAGTTTCTTTTCCTTTTTCTTGTTGATACTTTACAGTACCTTGTAGATTATGAAAATCAGATGTCAATCTAGTCTGTAGTTGCCAAATTTTTTCCCCATTCTGTAGATAGTCTTAACTCCCTTAATAAAGTCTTCAGATGATCATAAGTGTTTGATTTTTAGTGGTTTCCCCTTTATCTATTTTCTTTTCTGTTGTTTGTGCATTGTTGGTCAGGTTTTGCACTCTGTCTAAGCTGTGTACTAGAACTTCCAGTGTTGTCTCTATTTTTTCTTGCATGATCTTCATTGTTTTAGGTTTGATATTTAGGTATTTGATCCATTTTGAGTTAGTTTTCGTGTAAAGAGTGAGATATGGATCTTACTTCAGATTTTTGCAGATATGCAATTTTGCCAACAGCATTTGTTAAAGAGACTGTTTAAAAGTAAAACATATCTTAAAGATAAAATAGCAAATAAATAGTAATATTTACGAGTACCAAAAATCTTGCTAGGATTTTGAGATACCTTAAAACCTATATATCAATTTGAGAAGAATAAATATGTTTACTATACTGAGTCATCCCAATTCAAGAACATGGTGCATTTCCTCATTAATTTATATCTTGTTTGATTTCTTTCATCAGCATTTTGTAGTTTTAAGCACAAAGTACTATATATGTTTATTAGATTTTCTATTAAATATTGACACATTCCTAGAGGAGGAACACTATATTTTCAGATGATAGAAAATACTAATGTTGATTTTACCTCACACCATATACAGTAGTTAATTCCAAATGAATCTTAGACCTATACATAACTGCCAAGTCTCTAAAACCTCTATGAGAATATAGAAGAAACATCTTTGCAGACTCGTAGACATTCATGTCAGAATATTAATCACTTAAGCAAAAAAGAAAAAATTCATATATTAGATTTCATAAAATTAAAAGCTTTCTCTCTTCAAAAGACAATAAAAAATGAAAGGCAAGGAGTAGTTTGGGATAAAATGTTTGCAAAACATGTATTTGATAAAAGATTTTTATTAAGAAAATATTCTTAAAACTGTTGATAACAAGAAAGCAAATAATTCAGGAAAGCATTAGAGAAACTTACCAAAGAAGATGTAAGGATGGTAGATGATTCATGCAAAAATGTTCAACATCTTTAGTAAAAAGGGATATGCAACTTGTCAGCACAATGGGAAATTCTGGTTTAAAGTCAAACATAAAACGTTTGGAAGTCATAATTCTTCTACTTACAATAATAAACAAATAGAAACCCTGAGTATACTGCAACATCAGTGTCTTTACTTAGATCCATCAGAGAACTGAGATTACACAGCAAATAATATACAAACCAAACCCACGACCATCAAGTCGATTCCAGCTTACAGAGATCCCATAAGACAGAGTAGAACTGCCTCACTGAGTTTACAAGGAGCACCTAGTGGATTCAAACTGCTGATGTTTTGATTATCAGCCACAGCACCTAACTACTATACCACTAGGGTTTCCACAGTCTCCTGAAATCTGAAGAGACAAGTGAATCAGTGAGTCACAATCTGCTTACCTGCAGAAGAAGCCACTGGAGTCATAAGCTATTATGATGCTACTTTGCCAAAGTTTTGGAGGCCAAGTATGGATTACATTGACAGTTAGAAACTCCTGGAAGCTATAATTTTAAGCACCTCTCTGCTCATTTTCCTGGGATTTAAATGCAGCAGCTTCATCAGGTTTTGTGGCGATGGTCCTAGAAAGATTCTTTTTTGGTTCTGGAAAGAAAAGGGAACAACAATAATTGAGAAATATGCCCAGAGCCTTCTCTGGGTATAGCCATTTCCCATGGTAAGTAAATACATCAGGCACTTATCTGAGCTGGGGGTGACTCATCTTTCCTCCTACTTTAGCCCAGGGTATAGCCTTCTAGGTTTTCAAAATCATATTTACACCAATTTAGTTCTGGCTTGTGAGGTTCCCATTCGTAAGTGCCAGTGGATGGGGCCAGATCCACCACCCAAAGCTGGGTGGGCAAGGCTGCTATGACCAAGAGGTAGAAAAACAGACCTGCTGGGCTGAAGGACACATCAGGTAAGACCTGAAGGCAGAACCCAGCCCCACTATGGCATTCATTAAAAAAAAAGAAAAGACGCTGTTTAGTTAATTCTGACTCACAGTGACCTCATGTGTGTGAAATTTCTAACCGAAAATGAAACAGGAGGGAAGCTTTTAGACACCCAGTTTTAAAAGGGGAACTTGAAATAGACAGCAAAGAGTTAATTCTCATTATGAAATTGACTTATCTTTTCTCCTGCCTTAAAAATTCCTGGTCATGTCGGGAAGTCACAGACAGGGGCTGTGGAAATAACATCTTCACAGTTTTTCACAACTTTTTAGAAACATAAAAACAGATACAGGAGCCAGTGGAAGACCAAAGTGCCAGTCAGGACCTACAATCAAAGGCAGTCCAGATTCCTGCCCCTGATGCATATTTTCAAAGGACCTCTGACCTCCCCAGTGGGTACCCCTCTTAACCCCTAATCAATTGCATTGTTTCCCTAGTGCTGGCACCAATATCTGTATTTACATTTTGCATGAAACCCCTGCTCCCTTGTAAATATACCCCATTCACCTCATAATTCCTTGAGCAGAACCTTGATGGAGAAATATTTCACTGCTCCCTGTGTCTGATAGGACACTAATAAACTTTCTCTTTAATCACTAACCCTGAAACCTGTCTCAGAGATTGGCTATTTGGTCAGGAAATGGGAACCTGGAGTTTTGTCTGGTGACAAACATGTGGTTATGAAAACAGAACAAAGAAAGGAGCCATAACAAAAGAAAAAAAACTGCACTACCTGGTGGACAAATGGATGAGTGTTGAGTTCTCTGTTCTGTTTGGCTATGCCCTCTAGGAGAAAGATTCATTAATACTTGTTCTCCATTGTGTTTGGGAGACACTGAAAGTTAGAACCACAGTCTGGAATATTCAAATCCCATTTAACACAGAAAAGAAGAAGTAGAGAGAGAGGAAGCAGTAAACAGTCTCCAGTAGTACTGTCAAAAAATACAATACACTGGGGAAAACAGAGACACTTAGAACTCTCTAAAATTCCTATGTCTGGAATTTACCACAAAATACTACAAGATACACAAAGAAAATGACAATGATGGACCTTTATTTATGGAAGCCTAGATAATGAACAAAACTAAAGAATGTGATGCAACAATATTAAGATACTCAAAGAACTAAATGACAACTGACAAAAAAAAGGAAGGAAATCAGTAATCTGATTTAAGAACAAGATGATTTTAAAAAAGAAACAAAGGAAAGAGATACTCTAAGAAAACCAAACAGAAATATTTGAATTTAAAGAGATTATACCCACTTCTCATGTATTGACATAATTAGCTTCTAAAGACCAGGTCATTATGTGAAAATTGAGGTTATGCAAAAAATGAAGGATGAGCATTAGATCGCAAACTGGAGGATGATAACATCATTACAGAACTTCCAAATAACATCATTACACAATTGTCAAACTACTGAGAATCATGGCACAGTCAAAGTGACAAATAGTTTAAACCACTACAACCAGTGTTACTGTCACCTTATGCCTCAGAGTACCTTACGGCCAGACATCCATTGTTAATGAACAAAATAATCAGGTGGTAGATTTTTTTTACTCTTGTTGTAAATGCAAAGTGTCAGATAATGAGATGATTGATAAGTAAAGAATAGGTGTATAACTGAAAAGAAAAATACAATAGGCTTTAACAATAAATCAAGTAGAAGAAAGAATTAGTGAATTAGAGGATAGCATAGTAAAAACTATGCAGGCTGAACAGCTCTAGACTGTTAAGCACACTTTAAAGCAATTTTGGGGCAATATAAACTGAATCAACGTATGCACCACAGGAATTCCAGAAGAGCTGAGAGGAAAGGACAGACAAAAAGATTTGAAGAAATAACTTCCTAAATCTAATGAAGAACATAGTAAACCCTAGTGATGTAGCAGATTAAGTGCTATGTCTGCTAACCCAAAAGTCAGCAGTTCAAGTCTGCCAAGTGCTCCTTGGAAACTCTATGGGTGGTTCTTCTCTGACCTCTAGGATTGCTGAGTTGGACCTGACTTGATGGCAATGTGTTTGGGTTTTTATTTGGTTTAACAAAGGACATGAACCTACAAACCCAGGAAGCTTCAGATACTCCAAGAAGGATAAATCCACTGAGCTCTATACTGAGGCAAATGATAGGCCCTCAGAAATTAAAGAGAACGAGAGGAACTTGAAAAAGAAATATCCTGAAGGAAATCCAAGAGAGACAGGAATAGTCACAGATATAGGATCACCAATAAAATGAAGTACTGGTCTTGCCTCAGAATTTTTTTGAGGCATTGGAATAAAATACTTTAAACTTTGAAAGAAGAAGAAGGAAAAAATTTAAAAAAACAAGTCTAAGAATACTATATCTTCAAGAACGAGGATGAAATTAAGACATTTATGGATAAAGAAAAGCTGAGAGAATTCGTATCCATTAGTCTGACCAAACAACAACAAAAAAGCAAAATGACAAAGGAAGTCCTTCAAAGAAGAAGATATTATAGAGTAGCTTGAATCAATACATAGAAAGATCTCTGATAGACATAACTGTATGGGCAAGTGTACAAAAAAAAAAAACAAAAATAAAAACCCAATCAAACATACGGCCATTGAGTTGATTTGGATTCACAGTGACCATATTGTATAACATAGAAAGGCCCCATGGAGTTTCCAAAGAGGGTCTGGGGCATTTGAATTCTTGACCTTTTGGTTAGCACCCATAGCTCTTAACCATTACACCCCCAGAGTTTCTGCGGGCAGGTGTAAGGGCTAGTATTAAAGTATTTTTGGTTGATAATTTTGTTACGTCCTTCATGCTTTATGGGACATGCATTAAGAAAAGCATTAATTTATGTAATGGGACATATGGTGTATAAAGATATAATTAGTGGTAACTACAAGAATGGGTTTGTCAGGACTGAGGTCAAAGATTTCATTTTACTTGGATCCCCATTCAACACCCGTGACAGCAGCAATCAAGAAATCAAAAGATGCATTGCAATGGGCGAATCTGCTACAAAAGACTTCTTTAAAGTATTGAAAAACAAAGGTGTCACCTTTAAGACTGAGATACACCTGACCCAAGTGATGGGGTTTTCAAGCACCTCGTACACTTGTGAAAGCCAGAGTGAATAAGGAAGAGTAAAGAAGAAACGACACCTTTGAATGGTGGTGTTGGTGAAAAATATTGAATATAACATGGATTACCAAAAGAAAGAACAAATTTGTCTTGGAAGAAGTACAACTAGAATGCTCCTTAGAAGCAAGAACAGTGAGACTATGAGGACTGCCAGTTAAAAAGTGCTACATACCTCATTGCTGAATACCACTGTGGGCACCTTCAAAGTACTCCCATTGGGAACCTATGCACAGACACCAGTGCCTAGTCTACACTTCAAAGCAGTTTTGGAACTCTTTTACTGGAATGGCCATCAGAGCTGTTGTCGTATTATCCTTGATGTCCTGAATGTCATCAAAATGTCTTCCTTTCATTTCCTTTCTTTTGGGGTAAATAAAAAAGTCACTGGGGGCCGGATCAGGTGAGTAGGGAGGATGTTCTAATGCAATTATTTGTTTACTGGCTAAAAACTCCCTCACAGACAGCTGTACAATTAAGTTTGTGAAGTTGCCACCTTGCTACCGTGCACAATGGTCATTCCAGAAAGAGTTCCAGAATTGATTTGAAGGGTGGGCTAGGTACTAGCATCAGTGCATAGCTTCCCAAGGAGAGTACTTTGAGGTGGCTGTAGTGATATCCAGCAATGAGGTTTGTAGCACTTAGAACAATTAAGTTTTTGGACTTAGTTGTCACACTTGTATATCTCACATACTTTGGATATATGATAAGGAAGGATCAGTCCCTGGAGTGGGAACTGATATAACAGCTGCAACAATGGGCTCGAGCACAGAAACAGTCCGTGAGAATGGTGCACGACTGGGCAGTGTTTCATTCTGTTGCATATAATGTTGCTACGAGTCATCAACTTGATGGCACATAACAACAATAAATAAGTGGAGGAATGGGATGTTGTTGTTGGTAGGTGCTAGCTATTTGGTTCTGACTCATAGCAACCCTATGCACAACAGAATAAAACATCCCCTGGTCTTGCACCATGTCTGCAATCATTTTTTATGCTTAATCCCATTGTTGCAGCCACTGTATCAATCCATCTGGTTGAATGTCTTCCTCTTATTCACCGACTCTCTCTACCAAGCATGATGTCTTTCTCCAGGGAGTGATCCTTCCTGACAACATCTCCAAAGTATGTAAGAGACAGTCTTGCCATCTTTGCTTCCAAGGAGCACTCTGGTTGTGTTGTTTTGGTAGTCCATGATACATACAATACTCTTCTCCAACACCACACTTCAAAAGCGCCAATTCTTCTTCTGTCCTCCTTAGTCATTGTCCAGCTTTCCCATGCACATGATGTGATCAAAAACACGATGGCTGACCCAGTCAGGTGAACTTTAGTCTTCAAGGTGACATCTTTACTTTTCAGTACTTTAAAGAGGTCCTTTGCAGATTTTCCCGATGAATGTGTCTTTCAATTTCTTGATGCTGCTTCCATGAACATTGATTGTGGAACCAAGTAAAATGAAATCCTTGACAATCTCAGTCTTTTCTCTACTCACCACAATGTTGCTTACTGGCCCACTGAAGACTGTGGTCTTTGACCTTTATCAATAAGCATTTCAAATCGTCTTCACTTTTGGGAAAGCAGGGTTGTGTCTTCTGTATAATGCAGGTTGCTAATGAGTCTTTGTCCAACCCTGATGCCTTGTTCTTCACATAATCTAGCTTCTTGGAGTATTTGCTCAGCATACGTATTGAAAAAGTATGGTAAAAGGATACAACTCTGATGTATGCCTTTTTCTGACTTTAAACCATGCAGTGTCCCCATGTTCTGTTCATACAACTGCCTCTTGATCCATGTACAGATGCTCATGAGCACAATTAAGTGTTCTAGAATTCCCATTCTCTGCAATGTTATCCGTAATTGTTACAATCCACACAGCAGGATGCATTTGCATAGTCAGTGAAACACAAGTAAACATCTTTCTAGTATTCTCTGCTTTCAGCCAAGATCCATCTGACATCAGCAATGATATCCCTGGTTCCATGTCTTCTGAATCCAGCTTGAATTTCTGGAAGGTCCCTGTGAATATACTACTACAGTTGCCTTTGAATGATCTTGAGCAAAATTTTACTGGCATGTGATATAAATGGTATTGTTTGGTAATTTTTGCATTGTTAGATCACCTTTCCTTGGAATCGGCATAAATATGATCTCTTCTAGTCAGTTGGCCAGGTAGTTGTCTTCCAAATTTCTTGGCATAGACAAGTGAGCACTTCCAGCGCTGCATTGGTTTGTCGAAATATCTCAATTGCTATTCCATAAATTCCTGGATATTTGTTTTTTGCCAGTGCCTTCAATGCAGCTTTTATTTCTTCCTTCAGTATCATCAGTTACTGATCATATGCTACCTCTTTAAATGGCTGAACATCAACCAGTTCTTTCTGGTATAGTGACTCAGTGTATTCCTTCCATCTTCTTTTGATGCTTCCTGACTTATTTAATATTTTTCCTGCAGAACCCTTTGCTATTGTGACTCAAGGCTTGAAATTTTTCATCAGTTCTTTCAGCTTGAGAAATGCAGAATGTATTCTTTCATTCTGCTTTTCTATTTTCAGCTCTTTGCATGTGTCCTTATAATACTTTATTTTGTCTTCTTGAGCTGCCTTTTGAAATCTCCCGTTCAGTTCTTTTACATTGTCATTCCTTCCTTTTGCTTTACCTGCTCAATGTTCAAGAGTGAGTTTCAGAGTCTCTTCTGACATCCAATTTGGTCTTTCTTTCTTGTTTCTTTAATGAACTCTTGCTTTCTTCATGGATGATGTCTTTGATGTCATTCTACAATTTATTTGGCCTTTTGTCATTAGTGTTCAACACATCAAATCTGTTCTTGAGATGGTCTCTAAACTCAAGTGGGATGTATTTAAGGTTGTGCTTTGGCTCTCTTGGTCTTGTTCTAATTTTACTAAATTTTATTTTGAACTTGCATATGAGTAGTTAATGACTTGTGCTGCACTCAGCACCCGATGTTGTTCTGACTGCCAATGTGGAGCTTTTCCAAAGTCATTTTCCACAAGAGGAATGAGATAGTTGTTGAATTTTTGTATGTTACTGAAGTTAAGTTGGTATCTTAGTTATCTAGTGTTGTTTAACAGACACACAAGTGAATGATGGCTTTAAGAAAGAGATGTTTATTCTCTCACAACCCAATAAGCTAGAAGTCAAAATTCAGGGTGCTAGATCCAGGGGAAGATTGCTTCTCTCTGTTGGCTCCAGAAAAAGGTCCTTGTAATGCATCCAGTGTTCTCTGGTTCTGTGAGTATCTCAGTGGAAGAACCTCAGGTACAAAGGACATACTCTGCTCTTGACATTGCTTTCTTAGTGGTATGAGGTGCCCCTTATATCTCTGCTTGCTTCTGTCTTCTATATCTCAAAAGAGATTGTCTAAAGATACTATCTAACCTTTTAGATCTCACCAATGTAACAGCTGCTAATCCATTTTATGAAATCATAGTTTCCTTGGGATTGTGGCCTGCATCAAATATAGGTGGACTTTCTGCAAGGCTCATGGGCTTTTGCTTGCTCTAGATTCTGCTGCTACCTCCCATTTGTCTGACTCTGGTTCTTGGGACTTGATTTCACAGTTTATCTGCCATCTTGCCTGCTGAGCTTAAGATTCTTTGGTCTTAATAACCAGTAAGCTAGAGCTCTGCTGTCTGATCGCTGATCCTGGGTTTGCCAGCTCCTGTGGCTTTGTAAATAAGGAGAAGCCTCCAGTGTGAACCATAGACTTGGGACATTTCAGCTTCTATCACTGTGTGAGCCATTTTTCAATATCAATCTCTCTTTGTATGTATATATTTGTGTAATTTACTGGTTTTGCTTCTCTAGAGAACCAAGACTAAGATCTGTTAGAAGAGATAAGGACATTATATAATGATAAGGTCAATTCATCAAGGAGATATAACAATTATGAATATATTTCCGTCTAACACTGGAGTCCCTAAATATGTAAACGGCCATAGAATTTCAGGGAGAAATAGAGAGCTCTACAACAATAGCTGAGTATTTCAGTACCACTCTAAATAATGGGCAGATAATCTAGAAAGAACATCAATAAGGGAACAGAAACCTGAACAACACTATAAACCGACTAGACCTAACAGACATATTTAGAACATTCCATCAAACAACAGCAGAGTATATATTCTTCCCAAGCGCACATGGATCATTCTCCAGGATAGACCAAATGTTAGGTCATAAAACAAGTGTTGACAGATCTTTTAGAGATAAAAGACTGAAATCATACAAAATATTTTCTTCAACCATAATGGGGTAAAATTAGAAATTAATGACAGAAAAAACCGGAAAATATACAAATATGTAGAAATTAAACAACCCAATGAGTGAAGGAAGACATTGAAAGAGATCAGAAAGTATTTAAAGTCAGATGAAAAATGAAAGCACAACATATCAAAATCTGTGGAACTCAATTAAAGCAGTTTTCAGTCGGAAATTTGTAGCTGGAAATACTTACATTAAAAAAGATCATGAATCAAGAACTAAACTGCAATGTGATACATTAGAAGAGGAAGAGCTAACCAAACACAACACAACTAGAAAAAAGGAGATAATAAAGACTGTAGCAGACATAAATGAAAGAGAGAACAGAAAAACAGCAGAGAGAATCAATGAAGCTTGAAGCTGTTATTTTGAAAATACCACGAAAATCAACAAAACTTTAGCTAAACTGACAGGTGTGGGTGGCAGGAAAAGAAGATGCAAATATCTAAAATCAGAAATGAAAATGGGGGATTGTAACTGAACCAACAGAAATAAAAAGAATCCTAAGAGAAAATCCGACTCGACGGCACTTGGCTGGCTGAGAGAATATCATAGGAAACTAATTGAGCTAGCATTCAAGGCACGGAAGACAAAGGCAAAAAGTGTCAAGTTGCAGTAGCATTAGCAACAGCATTACAGAATAGGCCCCCTGAGAGAAAAAGATCTGTAGGCTCTAGTGGGACCTGATTTTAACTTCTGCTGGGAGAGAGCTAATGTATATACTGTAAGCAGGAAGGCCACTGGAAGATGGAGTGTCCCGAGACAAACAACAAACACTGAGTAATTCAGTACTAGGCCTCTCTGCTTGAAGATTCCACTGTGGCAGACTGATCTGTTACTGCTCCGACTCTGGCCACACTTCTCTTTATTCTGTCCCCAGGAAACTCTGTTTGTATGGTTGGCCTGGTCCATGACAGTTGTCCAGATCCACAAGATCAACCTCTAGCAGATGCCAGTTTAGAGATCTTCACAGCCAGGAGTACTTTGTCAAGAGGGGACAGCAGAGGGCAAGCTACACAGCTGTCAGCCACTCTGAGGTCTTTGAATCAAACACTCTTTCAAATGAAACCTTTGCCCCAAAAGCTGAGATGGTTGTGGTGATTCTGACCTTTATGGCTCACAAAGTCAAAGAGAGTGACCATTTATATAAATTTAAAGTATGTGTTGTCAGTTTTACATGTATGTGGGACTTTGTGGAAGTGAAGGAAGTTTTTGATTTGGGCTAGAAAAGAAATCAAACATGGCCAATGGATTTCACAGCTCTTTGATGTAGTGTCACTCTCTGCCACTCTACAGTGACACACCGTGAAGGACATCAACAGAGAGATAAATTAGTGGCCCATGGACACGAAAGGGCTGACATACAGGCCATAGAGCTGTGAGAACTGTGACCTCGTTAGAAGTGACTGATCCTAGCTTACCACAAGCTACCAAAGATGTTGGTTACAGTAAAAAAGACCTGGATGTGGCCTGTTAGTGACAGCTGCAGAACTAGGGTCCAGGCCGTGGAGAAACAGCTGATGAACTTAGAGGAGTAAGTGGGTAGAAAGCAAGAAGAATGAAGAGAAAACGGAGAGGGAAAAGGAAAAGACAGAGAAGAAAAAGATTGAATAGCAGGAGAAGAGAAAATGGGCAAAGGAAGAAAAAATAAAGAAGTGAAGGGAGGTGAGAAAGAAAGTTGGGGGGTGGGTAAGAAGGCAAGATAGCTCTAGATGAGACCATCCTGAATTTCTAGGAGAAATCTGAATGTAAATATATTGATTTATTGTGCTACAGAATCAGGTTTTAGAGTTCTGTGAGTAGCTATCTCCATACCACCTGTCACTCTGGATAGTCTCTCTCATTATTAAAGATCACTGTTTACAAGGGGAAAAAAAAGACAACAAGATCTCAGCAGTGTAAGAGGGGACCAAATTCCAGAAATATGTTCTAGGAGAAGACTGCAGGAGAAAAGATAAACAGGACTGTTGAAGCCCACTTGGCCAAACCTTGCAAGGAGACCTAATTGACACGGGCTAAGATCCTTTCTTTTGTTCCCTTTTAGGACTGCACTTCAAATGAGATTTAAAGTAAGGCTTTTTGAGCTTACGTATTGTCGCCTACTCCCTTGTAATTTGTAGGTTTAAATACTTTGTGTCCTGAGGACACCTTGGAGGGAAAGTCAGCTCACTATTAAACAGTACTTGCATTTTGTGGCAGAGGTACCTGATCTTCTTGATAGGTTCAGGGGGAGAGGAAGATATTTTCTAGCAGCAAGTTCTTCTACACATTGAAGTCTCTCTTGTGAAAAGTCCTGGAACACTACAGACTTGGCAGGAAAACGACCCCCACTGCAAAGAAAATTGCCAGAAAGGAGAGCTAGATTCACCAGTCTCCATGGAACCGGTTCTTAGTTAAGAACTGGCAGAGCAGTGGTAAGTGAGAGACTCAGGCTTTAGAGGATTTAATGTGATAGACAACTGCAATGGTTCATCATCTCCTAATAATTTTCCAGGTTGTTTTAGCCTTAATGCTAGTTGTTTTCTGACCTTCTAAGACCAGTGCTTGTTTCCTGCTGAGCTCAATGAGTAACTATGAACCAGCTCTATTCAAGGCTCTGTTTATATTGCTACCTATATACAGCCTTATATACTGCTTGTTTATTGCTCGAGTCTCTGGGGGAGATGCAGGGCTTGCTCCCAGAAAGACAGGATAACTGTTTCATAAGCACCTCACATGCTCTCCATTTAAAGGATCACTGAGTCTGCTTCACCTCCTACCACAAATGAAAACAATGTAGAAACAGTCTCAGTAACTTTTGTGTATGAGAACTGAGGCACTGGAGAGATGGTTACTTTACCGAGTTCACATAGCTGATTAATGTGTTGAATCCAAGCAAGTTTAGCTTCTGAACTGCTATACTTAACCACTGGCAGCAGATTTTGAAAAACATGGATAGATACCAGAGGATTTTTGGAGACAAAATTGTCAGGCTTTGATAACTGATTGGATCAATAGGCAAGACAGAAACAAAAAACTGAAACTTGAATTTTTGTCACTGAGATAGCTGCTAGATAGAGAAGCAAGAGAAGTTATGTGGCTAAGTTGTGAGAATACGATTAGTTTAGGATTAGACATTTTAATAAGAGCTATATAAGAAAAGACAAGCAGTAGACAGCTGGAGTTTTATGTCTAATGTTAAGGAGAGAGATGTTTTCTAGAAATGCAAGTTTGAGAATACCAAGCAAAACTGGTAATTATTGTTGAGGCAGTAGAAGTTATCCAACGGCAGGATAGAAAGAGGGTTAAGAAAGGAACTGAACAGTACACCAATATATTTACTGGATGACAGAGGAAAGGGAATTTCATCTATCTGAGCCTCAACAGGGGGCAGAGCCCAGGAATACGGGGCTTTTAAAGAAACCGTGAGATGTGTCTGAGATTGCATCTTGCAAAAATATTTCCAAGAAAGCTAACTGACTACACAAGTTCAACCAAGGCCCAACTTTGGAAGATGTCTGAGATATAATAAAGGCAACTTTCCGAAGCTTAACATGGGTTACCTGACTTCTAGGACCTTTGGTTGTGATCTTCCTGCTACTTGTATTTGGACCTTGCTTGCTTAACCTTTTAGTAAAGTTTGTGACTTTCAGTCTTCAGAAATTCCAACTGCAGATGACACTGTAATGGGGATATCACCCTGTCCCCACTAAATACATTCCAACTAGAGCCCAGTCGTTATGCCAGAACCACTAGCTAGCTTGAAGAAGTTATTGAGGAGATCTCTAGCCCTAAATACTTTTAAAAATGAAAGAGACCTCTTAGAGGGGAGATTGAAGCCACAGCTGAGGGTTCCTTCACTCCACTGTGTGCCTGCCATCACTCCACCAAGCTGGAATTTCTAATTGAGGTTTGGCCTGATGGAGCTTTGGCCCTAGCTGCAGTTGGCATTTGGTGCCAGCATCCCAAGCGTGTAAGGAGGATCCTGGTGCATGCTCAGGACCCAAAGACCGGTGGCCCTGAACTTGAACCTGGACCTGAACATCTCAGGAGAGGAAGATATTTTCTGGCAAACTGTGGTGCCTGAGCCTATTTGCAAAGTGAAAGTTCCCTTCCTTTACAACATGTCTCAGGACCAGCATTTCCATTTGTGGACACGGGAAGGGAAGGTTTTAGCTTTCAAGTGCTAATCCCTACCCTCTGGGAACTGGAGAACATGTAAGTTCCCTACTGGGAGGAAGATCAGGAGCTCAAGGTCTTTCAGTTACCAGACCCCAAAAGATTTTTTGTTTGGGCAAACAGTAAATTTCCACTTTTTTTTCCCCTTGCAGCTGGTGATGTGATATGCTCATCTTATTTCAATCATCTAATAGAATAGGGCAGAAACCCATGCTTGGTTATAAAAGTGATCAATGAAAAGAAATAAAAGAAAGTTTCAGTATCATTTTTTAATGAGATGGAGAAACAAATCACCAATTTTGTTTGGAAAGGGAAGAAGCCCCGGATAAGTAAGGTACTACTAAAGAAGAAGAACACACTGGGAGGCCTCTCATTACCCGACCTTAGAACATACTACACTGCCACAGTGGTCAAAACAGCCTAGTACTGGTACAAGAACAGACAGATGGATCAATGAAACAGAACTGAGACCACAGAGATGACACCATCTGCCTATGAACAGCTGATATTTGACAAAGGCCCTAAGACATTAAACTGGGGTAAAAACAGTCTCTTCAACAAATGGTGCTGGCAAAATTGGTTATCCATCTGCAATAAACTGAATCAAGATCCGTATCTTACACTTTACACAAAAACCAACTCCAAATTGGTAAAAGACCTAAATATCAAACCTAAAATGATAAAGCTCATACAAGAAAAGGTAGGAACAACAATGGAAGTTTTAATACACAATGAGGACAGACTCCAAAATCTGTCAAAGAAACCACAATCAACAGAAGAGAAAATAGATAAATGGGAATTGTTAAGAATCAAACACTTTTGCTCATCCAAAGACTTTATTAATAGAATTAAAAGAACACCCACAGAATGGGAAAAAATATTTGGCAACTCTATGTCAAACTGATGCCTGATCTCCATAATCTATAAGATACTACAAAATACCAATAAGAAGAAGATAAACCATCCAATTAAGCGATGGGCAAAGGAGATGGACAGACATTTCTCTAAAGAGGACACCCAGGCAGCCAAAAAACACATGCGGACATGCTCACAATCTTTAGTTATTAAAGAAATTCAAATCAAGATGACAATGAGATACCATCTCACCCCAACAAAATTGGCCATGATCCAGAAAACACAAAATAACAAATGCTGGAGAGGCTGTGGAGAAAGTGGAACCCTCCTACACTGTTGGTGGGGTTGCAAAATGGTCCAGCCTCTTTGGAAGGCAACCTGGCGCTTCCTTAAAAAAATGGATATTGATATACCATTTGACACAGTAATTCCACTACTTGGAATATATCCTACAGAATCAAGGCCTTTCACATCAACGGACACATGCACAAGAATGTTTATTGCAGCACAGTCCACAGTAGTAAAAAGATGGAATCAACCCAGATACCCAACAGCAGAAGAATGGATAGGTAAACTATGGTACATATACTCAATGGAGCACTACACAGTGATAAAGAATAACGACGATTCCAGGAAACGTCTCCTAACCTGGTTTCAACTGGAAGACATTATATTGAGTGAAAGTAGTCAGTGACAAAGGGACAAATACTGTATGAGACCTCTACGATAAGATCTCAAAAACAGACTCGTGTATAGAAGAAAAGACTCTTTGACAGCTGCAAGGGAGGGGAGGGAAGGAAGGTGGGGGGGAGGGCTTAGTTTAGATAGTTGCTAGAAATCTGATTGGGAGAAAGTGGTGATAGCACACATTAGAAACAAGAACAATATTAAGCAGACTTCAGCATAACTTGAGTACTCCTTCCATCTTAACCCAATATTGCAAGGATAGAGTAGCTGGGGCAGGGGGCAGGGCACCATGCTCTTAGGCGAAATCGAGGCCAATTGGCACAGCTAGCATTGTGCTAAGAGAGCTCTCTGCACCCCCACATTGGTGAGTGGTGTCTGGGGTCTTAAAAGCTGCCAAGCTGCCATCCAAGGATATAGCAAATGGGCCCTGAGGAACGGATGCTCACCGAGGACCAAAATGACACGCGGTAAAGACAACCTAGAAGACAGAGAGACCCGCAATAGTGGGTACCTTCATCGACCTAGGACCGGAAGAACCAGATGGTGCCCGGCCACCACTAGTGATAGCCACAATGGAGCTCACTAGGTTGAGTCTCACTGGCAACACAAGAATAAAAAGGGGTGCACCCTGAGATCTCCACTAAAACACCTCAATTGATGGTCCAGCAGTTTCAGGGTTCCCCTGAGAGCATGGCCCCTGGCCCTGATGCTACCCTTACTGATAAATTATAACAAAGATCCACTCTTTGGACAGTTATGGATTGGACTTGGCAATGCAGAGTGACCATATATTGGTTGCATTTTATGGTTCTATACATCTCTAGGATATCATCCTGCTGACCTCTGGATGGAGGAAGGAGAGGGGGTGGAGCGGAGCGGAAAGGAGGCTGTTGGGAGGATGAGACATGTATGGAGCAGAGAGGAATAGTGTGCTGTCACCGGACAGGGAGAGCAGTGGAAGCTGCATATAGGTGGGCATGTAAATTTATATGGTAATGTTCATTTTCACTCAGTCATGTTGAATAAAAAAGGAAAAAAAAAAAAAAGAAAGAAAAGATACATTTGGAAAGAAGAAGTAAAACTGTCCTTTTTTCTGATTATGGGATTATGTATATACATATGTATAAACATTTTTGTTGAGTGGATTCCAACTCATTGTTACCCTACAGGACAGAGAAGAACTCTGCATCATAAGGTTTCCAAGGAATGACTGGTAGATTTTAACTGCTAATCTTGTTGTTAGCAGTCATAGTTCTTAATCCCTGTACTACCAGGGCTCCAAGCCTATATATGTATATAGAAGATCCCAAAGAATCCACAGGAAACCTAGTGGAGTTAATAAGTGAATTCAGCATAATGGCAGGATACAAGATCAAAAAAAAATTTTTTTTAATACATCGGCAATAAGCTGAAAAGGAAATAACAAAACAACTCCATTTACAGAACAGCCAAAAGAGCAAAATACTTAGGAATAAATTTAATCAGAGAAGTGAAAGACTTCTTATACTAGAACTGTAAGCCATTACTTAAAGAAACTAAAAAATGGGAGGTGGATTCAAGACGGTGGACTAAACACATGTCTCCATAATTCACTGTGGAAACCAAGGCCTGAATTGATAACTAAATGGAGACTTCTGGACACCCAGTGACCCCTAGTGACCCCTAGCACACAGCATAGGGCTGTCAATTTGGACTACATACCACTCAACAGGAAACTTGTTCTCTTTCACGACCCCCTACCTTTGTTGAGTGCCAGCTCTCATGGTCTGAAGGTAACTTGTCATTTTAACTTTTTTTTCTGTTTTAGTCAGTGCATGGGGCTTGGGCTTAACCGGCAGCAAAGCTCAGATGCATTGCTGATGGGATCAGTGGGCAGAAAGGCCACATTCCTAGAGCTCGGCTTTAGACTCTGTGCACCTCAGCATCTCTGACCTCTCTCCGAACATCTGCAACTGAATCAACTATTCCACATGGGTGATAGAGCCCATGTGGAATGCCATCTTGTTTGACTGGGAGGCGGAGTTACCCAAACACCGTCAAGTGAGGCTTGGGCTTAGCTGGCAGCAAAGCTCAGATGCACTGCTGAGGGGATCCGCAGATGATATGGCCACATTTTGAGAGCCCAGCTCTGGACTCTGTGCACATAGGCCCCTCCAGCCCCTCTTTGTGAACCTCTGCCATGGAATCACCTATTTCTCAGCAGGTGGGAGAGTCTGTGCAGGAAGCCATCTTGTTTGACTGGGAGGTGGGGTTACCCAAACAGAGGCCCTAGCAGGACCTAATTCCCAGGTTGGGAGGAAGTGCCTGCCCCGGGAGTGCTCATCCAGCAGAAAAGCAGTGTTTTTCACAGTGTGGCCTTACAGGTGGGGCCCAGTGGCAGATGACAGCAGAGCAATAGCCTTTTTGTATTCTGAACTAGTTTATAGTATCTAGGTTGGTTATACAGGTGCTTACTCTGCCAGCTGGGAAGAGGGACTTGCACACCTGAAAGTCTGACTGATCTTGGAAGCTGTCAGATACCTTTCAACATAAGACTGCCTAGAGAAATAACTGTGGTGTATCTTGATGGTGTCTCTTCCAGCCTTTACTGACTCACATCATAGGGTCAGCTGATGGCTCCCCAGTGAGTCTATAAGTAGGGCTGTGTCTTTGCCAATCAGGAGGTGGAGACTGCTATCCCTGAAACTCCACTGGGCCCAGTCACTGGAGTACATAGAGGTGACTGGTGATCACCCTACTTTTCAGACTGAGCTTTATATCCTGTTAAGGTAACATTGGATAAACAAAACAACTTCCAGATGCCCAAAACGCAACAAACTTAGGACACAAACACACAAAAAAATTCACCTATGGCTCCAGGAGGCCCCCAAAAGAAAGAATCAAAGAACTTCCCAGATGAAAAAGCCTTTCTTTTTTTCTTTTTGTTGATGGCACTTTTTTTTACTATGATTGAATGAAAACGTACATTCCCATATAAATTTTCATGAAGAAGCCTTTCTGAAACTATTGGAGGGGAAGTACAAAAGGATTATATATACAGCCCTCCTACACATTATACAAAATGCAGCAGAACAAAATGAAAAATTAAGCAAGTTGTTTGATCTGATGGAACACCAGTACTCTGAAATCCAACAGATCAAGAACAAAATCAAAGGGATAGAAAATTCATTCAAAGCCAAGAAAACAGAATTGAACAAATGGAAAAGAGACTATCTGACTCGGAATACAGAGCTACTGATTCCAGCATCTATAAAGAGAAATCAGAAAAAAGAAACAAGAAAAATGAAGAAGCATTAAGAAGCATGTGGGACTCTATCAAGGGGAACAATCTATGATTAATCGGAGTTCCTGAACAGGGAGGGACACTTGAAAACATAGAGAGTATTGGTGATGAGCTGCTGGCATAAAACTTCTTTGAAATTATGAAATAAGAGAATATAGATGTCCAAAATGCATGTCAAACACCACTCAACATAGATCCCAAAAGAAAGACTCCAAGACATATTATAATCAAGCTTAACAAAATGAAACATAAGCAGAAACTCTCAAAGCAAAGCTAACATTCAGAGGGAAGCACTGTAAGGTTTCATCTGACTTCTCAGCAGACATGACGCTGGCACAGAGGCAATGGGATGACACATTCAAAGCCTTGTAGGCGGAGAACTTCCAACCAAGAATTATATATCCTATCTTTCAGATACAACAACAAAATTAAGACATTCTCAGATAAACTGAAACTCAGAGACTTTGTAAAAACCAAACCAAAACTACAAGAAATACTGAAAGAAGCTCTTGGCTTAGGAGAACAAAACCATTAACTCTATATTTTAGGAAGAAATACAGGACATATCATCCAGAAACGTAATCAGTTAGGGAAGACTCCAAACTCAATCAAAGCTATAATATTAAAAGAAGTGATTCAGTGATCATATTATGAAAACTATGATATCATCATATTAAAAAGAGGGATGTACTACAGTAGTTACAGTCCTTTCAGATGGAGAAGAAGTTAATAAGACTTGTAGTAGTTGAAATTGGGTTTAAACATAGATTATTAACAGAGATCACAGAGGTAACCACAAAACACAATAAAGATGAAACATACCAAATCAAGAAACATACTACAGGAGTCTCAACAACCGCAAAACCAAAACTGAAAAAGGTGAAAAATTTACTCATAAAGAAGAATGCCCCAGAATAGAATAGTAACAACAGAAAAAACATCAACACAAAAATAAACATATCACAAATACAGCACTAAACACATACCTATCAGTAGTTAGCTTGAATGTAAATGGACTGAACATTCCATTAAAGAGACAACGAGTGACATCTTGGATCAAAAGACATGACCCGTCTGTTTGTTGCTTGGAAGAAACTCACCTTACACTTAAAGATATGAGCAAACTGAAAATTAAAGGATGGAAGAATATATATCAAGCTAACAATACACAAAGAAGAGCAGGTGTGGCAATACTAATCTCAGATAAAATAGATTTTAATGTAAAATCCACTATCATGGACAAGGATGGACACTATTCCTGAAAGGTTCAATATACAAGCAGGACTTAGTAACATTAAACATTTATACATCTAATATTAGAGCAGCTAAATACATCAAAGAAACACTGACTACACTAAACAATGAGATAGATCATTCCACAATAATAGTGGAAGACTTCAACACTCCACTGTCTGTATTGAACAGATCTTCTAGAATAAATCTAAATAAAGATACAGAAGACCTTACTGGCACAATTAACCAACTAGACCTCATTGACATATGCAGAACTTTCTATCCATCAGCAGACAACTACACCTTCTTTTCCAGTGCACATGGAACATTTTCCAGAATAGACCATGTGTTAGGACATAAAGCAAATCTCAACAGAATCCATACCACTGAAATATTGAAAAGCATCTTCTCAGACCACAAAACCATAAACGTCAAAATCCTTAGCAGAAAAAACATAGATAGAAGTTGGAACTCTTGGAAACTGAAAAACATCTTGCTAAAATTTCTAGGTTATAGAAGAAATCAAGGATGAAATAAAGAAATTTATGGATTCAAATGAGAATGAAAACACTTCTTACCAGAGTCTATGGAACACAGGCAAAGTAGTGCTCAGGGGTCAGTGTATCTCTATAAAAGCACACACCCAGAAGGAAGAAAGAACTGAAACCATAGAATTAACCCTACAGCTTGAAAAAGTAGAGACAGCAACAGAAGAACCCCTCAGGTACAAGAAGAAAACAGATCATAAAGATTAGAGCAGAACTAAGTGAATTAGAGAACAGAAGAGCAATTGAAAAAATTTTCTGAAAAGATCAACAAAATTGACAAACCATTGGGTAAACTTACTGAAGAAAAACAGGAAAGGAAACAAATAATCCAAATAAGAAATGAGATGGGAGATTTCACAACAGATCCAACAGAAATAAAAAATATCACAACAGAATACTATGAAAGACTGTATTCTAACAAATTTGAAAATCTAGAGGAAATGGGCAAATTACTAGATTCATATCACCTACCAAAATTATCACAAGCTGAAGCAGAACAACTTAATAAACCCGTCATGAGAGATTGAAAAAGTCATCAAAGTACTACCAACGAAAAAAAGTCCTGGCCCAGATAGCTTCACTGCAGAATTCTGCCAAGCTTTTAGAGAAGAGGTATCTCCAATACCATTGAGTCTATTTCACAGCATAGAAAGTGATGGAATACTCCCAAATTCATTCTCTGAAGCCCACATAACCCTGATACCAAAGCCAGGGAAAGACCCAACAAAAAAGAAGAAATACAGATCAATATCAGTCATGAACTTAGATGCAAAAATTTTCAACAAAATACTTGCCAATAGAATACAACAACATACCAAAAAAATAATTCATCACAACCAAGTTGGATTCATACCAGGGATGCAAGTTTGGTTCAACATCAGAAAAACAATTAATGTTATCAACCACATAAATAACACAAAAGACAAGAATCACCTGATTTTGTCTACTGATGCAGAACAGACATTTGATAAAGTCCAATGCCCAATGATGCTAAAAACTCTCAGCAAAATAGGAATAGACAGCTAATTCCTCAGTGCAGTAAGGGCCATTTATACAAAGCCAACTGCCTATGTCATCCTGAATGGAGACAGACTGAAACAATTCCCCTTGGGAATGGGAGCTACACAAAGATGCCCACTCTCATCTCTCCTATTCAACATTGTACTAGAAGTTCTAGCCAGAGCAATTAGACAAGTCCAAGAAATAAAGGGCATCTGCATTGGCAAAGAGGAAGTAAAAATCTCCCTATTTGCAGATGATATGATTGTATATGCTGAGAATCCTAAAGAATCCATAAGTAAACTACTCAAGCTGATAGAAGAGTTCAGGAAAGTGTCAGGATACAAGATAAACATAAGCAAATCAGTAGGATTCCTTTGCACCAATGATGAGATTATTAAAGAAGAAATCACCAAATGGTATCATGACTGATACCATTTACTATAGCCTCCAAGAAGATAAAATATCTAGGAATAAATCTAACCAGAGAAACATCAGACCTCTACTAAGAGCACTATAAGACCTTACTACATGAAACTAAGACAGACTTAGATAAGTGGAGAAACCTACCCTACTCATGGATAGGAAGACTTAACATTGTGAAAAATGTCTATTTTACCCAAAGCAATCTGCTTATATAATGCAATCCCTATACAAATTCCAGTAACATTTTTTAATGAGATGGAGAAACCATTCGCCAACTTTGTTTGGAAAGTGAAGAAACCCCGGATAAATAAAGCACTACTGAAGAAGAACACACTGGGAAGCCTCTCACTACCCGACTTTAGAACCTATTACACTGCCACAGCTGTCAAAACAGCCTGGTAGTGGTACAAAAAGAGACAGATCAATGGAGGACAGTTGAGACCTCAGAGATGCCACTATCCTCCTATGAACAGCTGATAGTCGACAAAGGCTCTAAAACAACAAGCTGGGGCAAAAGCAATCCCTTCAACAAACGGTGCTGGAAAAACTAGATATCCACCTGCAAAGAATTGAAACAAGACCTGTATCTCACACCTTATACAAAAACCAACTCAAATTGGATAAAAGACCTAAATACCAAATCTAAAATGATAAAGCTCATACAAGAAAAAAATAGGTTCAACAATGGAAGTTTTAACACACAGTGTAGACAGACTTCATAACCTGACAAAGCACAGTCAAGAGAAGAGAAAATACACAAATGGGAACTACTACAAATCAAACACTTTTGCTCATCCAAAGACTTTATCAAAAGAATTAAAAGACCACCTACAGAATCGGAAAAAATATTTTGCAACTATATGTCAGACTGAAGTTTGATCTCCATAATCTATAAGGTAGTACAGAGTATCTATAAGAAAAAGGTAAATAATCCAATTAAGCAATGGGTGAAGGAAGTGGACATTCATTTCTCTAAAGAGGAGATCGAGGCAGCCAAAAAACACATGCGGAAATGCTCATGATCACTAGCTATTAAAGAAATTCAAATCAAAACTAAAATGAGGTACCATCTCACCCCAACAAGATTGGCCATGATCCAGAAAATGCAAAACAACAAATGCTGGAGAGGCTGTGGACAAAGTGGAACTCCCCTACACTGTTGGTGGGATTGCAAAATGGTGCAACCTCTCTGGAAAGCAATCTGGTGCTTTCTTAAAAAGCGAGACCCAGATATATCATTTGACCCAGTAATTACACTGCTTTGAATATATCCTGTAGAATCAAGGGCATTCACACCAATAAATATATCTACACAAATGTTTATTGCAGCACAGTCTGTAATAGCAAAAAGATGGAATCAACCCAGATACCCAACAACAGAACAATGGATAGGTAAACTATGGTATATATACTCAATGGAACACTATGCAACGATAAAGAACAGTGATGATTTAGGAAACATTTCATAACCTGGTTTCAATTGGAGGACATTATGTTGAGAGAAAGTAGTCAGCAACAAAAGGACAATTATTGTATGAGACCCCTACAATAAGAACTTAAAAACAGACTCATGCATAGAAGAAAAGACTGATGGCTACAAGGGTGGGAAGGAAGGGAGGGTGAGGGTGGAGTATAGATTAGATAGTTGATAGAAATTTGGGTGACATCAGTGACAGCACACGTTAGAAAGAAGATCAGTGTTAACTGGACTTCAAGGTAACATGAATACTCCTCCCATCTTAACCCAGTATTGCAAGGACAGAGTAGATGGGGCAGGGGCCCGGGGCCTACGCTTTCATGGAACATCAAGGCCAATTGGCATAACTAGCACTTTGCTAAGAGAGTCTTCTGCACCCCACATTGATGAGTGGCATCTGGGGTCTTAAAAGCTGCTAAGCTGTCATCTGAGGTACTCCAAGTGGTCCCACCTCAGAAGGAAGAGATGATCACCAAGGACCAAAACGACGTGGGCATAAGAGAACCCAGAGGACAATCACAGAATACAGGTAATCATGGCTTAGGCACATGGCTACACATATTTTTTGGGGGACACAATTCAATCCATGACAAGTGTTCATGGAATGGAAGACTTAATAGTTTTAAGATGTCAGTACTACCTAAAGCAATCTATAAACTTAGTACAATACCCATCAAACTCCCAACAGTTTTTTTACTCAGCCAATACTCAAATTTATATGGAACTACAGGGAGACCCAAACAACTAAAGCAATCTTGAAAAATAAGAACAAAGTAATAACACTCACATTTTCAAATCTCAAAACACATTATAAAGCTACAGTAATCAAAACAATCTGACCTCTGGCTGGAGGAAGGAGAGTGGTTGGAGAGGAGGGGAAAGGAGACTGTTGGGAGGATGAGACAAGTATGGAGCAGAGGGAAAGAGTTTGCTGTCACCGGGCAGGGAGAGCAGTGGAAGCTGCATATAGGTGGACATGTAAATTTATATGGGAATGTACATTTTCACTCAGTCATAATAAAAAATAAAGGAAAAAAAAAAAAAAAACAAAACCAAAACACAGTCTGGTACTAGTGTAATGATAGACATATGAACCAATAAAAAAGAATTGAGAGTTCAGAAATAATCATGCACAACTATAGGCAAAGATTTTTGGCAAGGTAGCTAACTCCACTCAACAAGGGGAAGAACCATCTCTTTAACAAAGGTGCTGAGAAAACTGGATACCCACAAGCAAAGAAAGAAACTGGACCGACAGGTCAAACCATATACAAACAGTAGCTCAAAATGGATCAAACAGCTAAATGAACTGCAGGGTCAAAACCATAAAACTCTTAGAAGAAAATATATGAGTAATGCTTTGGAACCTAAGATTTCTTCTATAACCCAGACACTTTTAGCAAGGTATTGGTCACTTTCCATGTCTTTGATTTTTTTATTTTCACCTCGCTGCTTTTGCTAGTGATCTCAACTTATATGGCTTTATGGTCTGAAAAAATGTTTTGCAATAGTTCATTGCTTTGGATTTTGCTAAGTCTTACTTTAGGGCCTAATATATGGTCCATTCTGGAGACTGTTCCATGAACATTGGAAAAGAAGGTATACTTGTCCACCATTGGATGAAGTGTTCTGTATATGTCTATGTGATCAGGTCAGTTGATTGTGACATTAAGATCTCTCATGTCTTTATTGAGCTTCTTTGTGGATGTTCTGTACATCACTGAAAGTGGTGTGTTGAAGTCTCCTAGTATTATTGTGGAGCAGTCTATCTCACTTTTCAATGCTTTTAAAGTTCCTTTTACATATTTAGGAGCTCTGTCTTTGGGTGTGTAGATATTTAATATAGTTATGTCCTCATGTTTTGACCCTTTAAGCAGTATGTAGTTACCTGCCTTATTCACTTTGGTGGATTTTACTTTAAAGTTGATTCTGCCTGAAATTAATATTGTCACTCCTGCTGTGCTTCAACTGTTGTTCACTTGGTAGACATTTATCCATCCTTTGAGTTTCAGTTTGTTTGTATCTTTAAGTCTAGGGTGTGTCTCTTGTAGGCAGTGTATAGACAGACTGTACTTTTTAAATCCATCTTGCTGCTCTTTTTCTCTTTATTGGTACATTGAACCCATTTACATTCAAAGTAATTATTGGTAGGTAAGAATTTAGTGCTGTCATTTTGGTGCCTCTTTTTGTGTGTTGTTAGTAGTTTCTTTGTTTCACTTAATTTTCTGCGGTGAGTTTTTTTTTATGGGGTTTCTTGTCATCTGTTTTCTTATAGTTGGTTTTATACTTACTGAGACTTCTTGATTTTATTTCTTATTTTGATGTGTAGGATTGTTAATTTCCTTCACAGTTACCTTAATATTTACCCCTAATGTTCCAAGTTTAAACAAATCTTTAATTTCTTTGTGTCACCTTGACTTCCTCTCCATCTGAAAGATCTATAAATAAACTATTCCCTCATTTTGGTATAATGCTGTCATTATTTACATACTAAGATCTCTGTTTTCCCACTTCTAACGTTTTAGCTTTGACTTATTTTTGTGATTTCCCTAACTATGTTTCTTTCTTTTGGTTATCTACCGTGTGTCAATTTCACTGAGTATCTTGGATTGATATCTTTTTGTCTTTCACAATATCAGAGAAGTTTTCTGTCAATGTATTTTAACAATTGTCTCTGTATTTTCTGGTACTTCCCCCACCCACCCAGGCTGTGGTACTCCAGTCACTCATAAAATAGTCTTTCTGATAGAGTCCCATATCACTCTTAGTGATTCTTCATTTTTTAAAACTCCTTTATCATATATCTGATTTTGGTTGCTTTATCTTCAGTCTTACTAATTCTGTATTCTACTGCCTCAGTTCTGCTCCTTTGACTTTCTATTGAATTGTCTTGTTCTGAAGTTTTATTAGTTTCTGAATTTCAGATCATTATAGCTCAAGTATTTCTAGCAGCCTGTTTAACTTTTCATTATGCTCTGCTGCACTTTGCCTAATCTCCTTCCTGATGTCTTGAAAAGCTCTAAACATTATTTTTCTGTATTCTACCTCTGATAATTTCAAGAATTCTTCATCTGGAAAAACTTTTGATTGTTTTGGGAGTTTTCTGAAGCCATGGTGGTCTGCTTACTGAGTGAGTAGAAATGGATTGTTGCCTCTGAGCCATCAGAAAGTTGTAATTTATTTATGTTTGGTTGTTGTGTTCCAGCACACACATATACATGCACATACACACACTTTTAATTTTTTTGAGTGTCCAGATAGGCTGGTCATTTCAACCAGTTTGATAGTTGGAGCCTTAGGAATTCCAGCAATTCCAATGCCTTGTCACTGGGTGATTAGAGCTGCGAGAGTGATGAGAGAGGCAGAGGGAGTTCCCAGCTGAGGCAAGCTAGTAAAAGTCCCCTCCTTTGTTTTCCTTTTTAAGACCAGGAGAATAGCTCAGATGAGCTGCACATAAGTCACCCCACTTCCAGCCCAAGTGGAGAATCAGAGTTTAGCACTCAGTGCAGAGCAGAGAAGGAAGAAGGAAGTGTCAGAGAAAGGGAGAGATCAGTACGTAGGAATGATATAAACCTGCAAGACTTTGCACTGAGCTCATGATGTTCAGGTGAAAGTGTTCCTTGGTTCTGTAGGTTCACCCCTCTAAAACTTGGCTTTCTGCTGAGAAAGACATGCTCTGCTTGCCATGCTGCAGCTCTGTTTGCTGCTACTCTGCTGCACTGCAGCTCCACTTGGCTGGAAGGAGAAGATCCTTCTGTGGGGTGCAGATTTAATTCTAGCCTAACTAGTGGCTTCTGAACGTGCTCTCTCTTGCCTGTCATGTAGTTTGCTCTCTCAGTTTTCTCCCTGATATTCAGAGCTCCTAGAACGTCACGTATAATTGGTTCAGTTGTTTTTCTGGTACTTTATTATTAGAGGAAACATACGGCTACTGTACTCATCTTAAACCCACCGCCTTTTTTTTACTCATATATTTACTACAATAATATGTGTATATCTACAAAACACTATGAAAAAAAGCAAAGAAGATTTAAGTAATTGGAGAGATTCTGTGTTTATGGTTTATAAGCCTCAGTATTGTTAAAATGTCATTTCTCCCTACTTGATCTAATAGATTCAGCGTAATCCCAATCAAAATCTTGGCAAGCTATTTTGTAGATACTGACAGACTGATACTGAAGCTTAAATGGAAAGGCAAAAGACCTAGGATAGCCAACACAATATTCAAAGAACTAAGATAGAGGACTCATATTACCATATTTCAAAATTTATTGCAAAGCTACTTCAGAAGATTGTTATTAATAAAAGAATAGACAGAGAGAGGAAACAGAATAGGGCACAGAAATAGTGGTGCACAATATAGTTAACTGCCTTTGACAAAGGCACAACAATTCAGTGGAAAAAGGATAGTTTTTTAACAAATGTTGCTAAAAACATTAGATGTTCACATGCAGAAATAAGAATCTAGGCACAGGTTCATATTTTACACCTTTCACATAAATAGATCCAATTGTATCACAAATACAAATGTAAAATTGGAACATTAAATCTTTAACGAGAGAACGTAGAAGAAAATTAGTGTGACCTTAGGTCTAGTGGTTTTTAGACGCAAAACCAAAAACAAGATTGATAAAAGAAAAAATACATAATTTGGAATTTATTAAAAATAAAAAAGTTTGCTCTGAGAAAGATGCAATTATGAAAATGAAAAACCATGTCAGAATCTGAGGTAAAATATTTGCAAATCACATACCTGATAAAAGATTGGTATCCAAAACATACAAAGAGTTGTTAAAACTCTGAGAAGACAAAGAAAATGTCTTGCCTTGGAAGTGAAAGACTGACACTTAGCATTTGATCATGAAATTTTATATGGCAGAAGGAAAGGAAATTTCCTAAAATTTCTAGGAAAGAAAAGAGGATCTCATATAGAAGAACAGGAGATTGAATGGTAGCAGATTTCTCAGCAGGTGCAATACAAATTGAATAGATGTGAAATAACAGCTACTACTTTTTCTTTTCTTTTTATTATTTTATTTCAGATTAAGTTTTAAAGAACAAACTAGCTTCTCATTAAAAAGTTAATACACATATTATTTCATGACTGGTTGCTGTTATGGATTGAATTGTGTCCTTCAAAACAAATGTGTTGCAATTTGACTAGGTCATGATTCATGGTATTGTATGGTGTTCTTATATATTGTAAAACCTGCCCTGTGGTGTTAATGAGAGAGAATAGATGGCAGTTGTGCTTGTAGGGCAGAACTTGATGTGTAAGATTGTACTGTGCCTTGAGGCAATCTAAAGGGATATAAAGGAAAGAAAAGTTAACAGAGAGTTGAGGACCTCGTACTATCAGGAAAGAACTAGTGCTGGAAGCAGAGAACATCCTTTGGACCCAGTGTCCTGTGTCTCAGAAGCTCCAAGTCTAGGGGAAGATTGATGACCTTCCTTCAGGGTCAACAGAGAAAGTCTTCACCCGGAGCTGATGACCTGAATTTGGACTTGTACCACAGTACTATGACAGAGTAAAATTTCTCTTTTAAAAGCCATCCGCTTGTGGTATTTCTTTTATAGCATCACTAGATGACTAAGACAGTTGCCAACCCGATGACATGTCCACACTCTCCCCTTCTTCAACTTGGATTCCCTGTTACTAGCCTACCTGTCCCCTCCTGCCTTTTCCTCCTTGCTTTTGGGCTGCTGTGCCCATTTAGTCTCATTTTGTTTTATCGGCCTGTCTAGTCTTTGGCTGAAGGGTGACCCTCAGAGGTTACTTTATTACTGAGCTAAAGAGTGTTCAGGGCCCATGCTCTTGGGTTTTCTCCAGTCTCTGTCAGGCTAGTAAATCTGGACATTTTTTTGTGACTTAGCATTTTATTCTACATTTTTCTCCAGCTCTGTGTGGGACCCTGTATTATGGTCCCTGTCAGAGCAATCAGTGGTGGCAGATGGCCACCACGTAGTTGTACTGGACTCACACTGGTGGAGGCTGTGGTAGTTGTGGTCCATTAGTCCTTTGGGTTAATATTTCCCTTATTGTTGATTTTCTTCATTCTCCCTCGCTCCCAATGACCAGTAAGACCAGTGGAGTACCTTAGATGGCTACTCACAAGCTTTTAAGACTCCAGATGTTGCTCATCAGTGTAGAATGTAGAACATTTTCTTTATAAACTATGTTATGCCAATTAAGCCAGATGTTTCCCAAGACCCTGACCCCCATTACCATCAATCTAGCAATTTGGTTCCTTAGGGAGTTTGGATGTGTCTGTGGAGCTTTCATGAGCTTGCCTTGTACAAGTTGTCTGGCTTCCCTGGTATTGTGTAATGCCTTACCCTTTACCAAAGTTAGCACTTGTCTACTGCTCAATTAGTGTTTTTCCATTCCTAACCCTCCCCCACTTTGTAACCATCAAAGATTTTTTTGTGTGTGTATGTGTATAAACCTTTCCATGAGTTTACAGTAGTGGTCTTGTACAGTATTTGTCCATTTTTGATTGACTTATTTCACTCAGCATAATGCTCTCCAGATTCATCCATATTGTGACATCATTCACAGATTCATCATTCTTATTTACTATTGCATAGTACTTCATTGTGTGGATTTACTATAGTTTATTGTTTGTTGATGGGTTTCTAGGTTGTTTCCATATTTTTGCTATTGTGAATGGTGCTGCAATGAACATGGGTGTGCATATGTCTTTCATGTGGCAGCTCTTATTTCTCTAGGGTGTATTCCTAAGAATAGGATTGCTAGATCATATGGTATTTCTATTTGTGGCTCCCTAAGGAAGTGTAACATCTTTTCCCAAAAAGGTTGTGTTTTGCATTCCCACCAGCATTGCATAAGAGTTACAACAGTCTCTCCAACATTTGCTATTTCCTGTTTTTGTGATTCATGCCAGTAATGCTGGGTGAGATGGTATCTCACTGCGGTCTTGATTTGCAATTCTCTAATGGCTAGTGGTCAAGAGCATTTCCTCATGTATCTGTTGGCTACTTGAATGTTTTCTTTAGTGAAGTGTCTGTTCATTACCTTTGCCCACTTTTAAATTGGGTTATTTGTCCTTTTGTAGAAATGTTGGGTTTTCCTGTAGATTTTAGAGATCAGAACTTTGTTAGATTCGTCACAGCCAATTTTTTTTTTCCCAATCTGTAGATTCTGTTTTTTACTCTTTTGGTGAAATTTTTTGATGAGTATAACTTTTTAATTTTTAGAAGATCCCAGTTACCTACCTTACCTTCTGAAGTTGTGTGTTGTTAGTTACGACTTGTATTCTGTTAATGCTCCATATTATGGCCTCTAGAATTGATCCTATTTTTTGATTCTAGATTTTTATAGGTTTTCAAGTTATATTTATGTCTTTGATCCATTTTGAACTAGTTTTATGTATGGTGTGAGCTATGGGTCCTGTTACATGTTTTTGCAGATGGACATCCAATTTTGCCAGCACCATTTGTTAAAAAGACTGTCTTTTTTCCACTTAGCTTTTATTCTTTTGAGGAACATTATTCCCAATCTGGAATTCCACTCCAACCAAATTCTTATTCAAGTGTGAGAGTAGAATAAAGATATTTTCAGGCATGTAAAGACTCAAAAATTATCACTTTTTTAATGAAAATACCAGAGGATGTATTTTAGCAAAACCAGCAAGCAACAAGGAAGAAGTGAGACAAAATATAAAAAATAAGAAAAGGCGGTAAATGATCAGTGTCCTAGAGAGGAGAAGGGGGCAGAAATCAGGAAGGGTAAGGTGCTGGGAATACTGAGCAAGGCAGGGCTGGGATTGGAAGTGAATGATTACCAATGTAGTAGAATTTCAAAATACTACATACAGCTATGCAAAAGATCAGGTGGGATATACTACAAAAAATAAAGTAGATAGAAAATTAAGCAAAAAAAAAAGTCAAATGTTGACTTTGAAAGAAAACACAAATTCATATAAGTAAAGAAGTACAATGCTAGTACATATTCTTCAATGTTGTCAAGCTGATTCTGACTTATTGAGACCCTATAGGACAGAGTAGAACTGCCCCATAGAGTTTCCAAGGAGTACCTGGTGGTTTCAAACTGTCAACCTTTTGGTTAGTGGCAGAGCTCTTAACCACTACATCACCAGGGCAACAATACTGAGCAATATTAACAGTCATAACTATTATGAGCACTTACCATTGATGACTCCACACTGTGGTGTTAGCATACTCAGAGGACCGGTTTGAACTTGTAGGCATTAGCACTAGTATAGTTTTCTCCTGGATGAGGGGTTACTAGAGTGGAGGGAGACAATAGGGTGGTGTTCTAGTCTGCTAGAGCTGCTGTAACAGAAATACTGTAGAGTGGATGGCTTTAACAAAGGAAGGTTTATTCTTACACAGTCCAGCAGGCTACAAGTCCAAATTCAGGATGTTGACTCCAGGGGAAGGCTTTCCCCCTTGTTGGCTCTGGAAGAAAGTCAGATATTGCATCAGTCTTTGTCCAGGGAGCGTCTTGGTGCAGGAATTTCAGGTCTGAAAGACGTTATTTTTTCCCAGTGCTGCTTGCTTGATTGTGTGAGGTTCCCAATTCTCTGCCTGCTTCTCTTTCCTTTTGTCTCTTGAGGGATGAAAGGATTAAGGGTGGTGCAAGCCATACTTCAGAGAAACTCCCTTTACAGTGGAGCAGGGAGGTGATCCCGTGAAGGGATTTACAGGTCCCACCCTATTCTTTTAACATACAGCATAGGAAAACCACAAAATGGAGGACAGTCACAAGATACCAGGAAACATGGCCCAGCCACATGGCTACACGTATTTTTTGGGGGACACAATTCAATCCATGACAGGTGGGGACTACTGGTTTTGTCATTAGCCTCTTCTATTTAATTTTTCTTATTATGTGCATCTGTTGCTTGGACAAAAAATAAAATAGAATAAAAGGAGTTATTGAAACCCAGAAAATTGGGTAGTGGTAAAATGAATGAAAGGAATGGGAAAAGCATTCCAGACACAGGGATAAGTGGGACTAGAATACGGTGGCAAGAAACAAAGACATCAAAATATAACTCCTCTTTGGTTTGGTATTCCAACTTCTAGAAATTTATTTGAAGAAAATAATACCAAACTCTTCTTGAAAAGTCTGTATAATTCATAGCTAATAAACATCAGTATTTGGAATTAAGTTAAATGACAACAAGAATTATTAAGCAAATCAAAGCTCGCTCACATGATGAATTCGGTACATCAAAATGATGATTTAAATACCAAGTAGAATGAATAAAGATACTTATAATGCAATAGCATAAATTTGCATATGTGCAATTTGGACAAGTGTAAGAGATGTGTCTGTCTAGGGATAAAGGCTGGGAAGAAAAATGAGCAATGAACAAATGGTAAAATTGCATGTGAATTTGTAAAAATTATGCAGTTTGTCACATTCCTTATTATTTAATAAACTAACCTTTTCAACCTGAGATAACCTAGCTGATTTTTTTTTGTTGTTGTTTTTTAGGGGTGGGATGGGCAGGGAGTTAGTGGTATAGTTCCCTGGTAGAACTGGCTACTTAACAATTTGCTAATAGTCTTTTCATTCCTCAGAACACAGGAGTCATGTCAACAAGCTGTCCAGGCCAGGCTACTCACAGTGAATTTCCACCATAAAACTGAATGTACAGCAGATGGTTTTCCACACTGGGTTATACTTACTAACATTTAGCCTAGGCATAACTGAAAATGCTAAATGTTGATTCTTTAAATATTCTGTTTTCCGTTTTTTATTTGCAATGGTAATTTCAACAAACAGCTATTCTGTGGTGTGAATTAAATTTGTTGTTTAATTAATAAGACTGTAGCAACTTAACCCTGTTTAGTGATTGTACCATTGGTGTGTCATTGAAGTTAGTGTTCTTTAGAACTACTCACAGTATAAAACAGTCAAAATGATAGGATAAATAAATTCAGCTCTCAGGTGTTAGTAAGCACCAAGTTGTACGTGTTACAGAAGTAACACGTTACCACGTTCGTTGAATTTTTTTTTTTTTTTAATGCAAGCATAGGTTTTAACAAAAAATTCTCCCATTGGGTTGAGCATGTAGGCATTAACACTAGTGTAGTTTTGTCCTGGATGAGGGGCTACTAGAAGGTAGGAGACAATGGGATGGGGACTACTGATTTTGTCATTAGCCTTTTAATTCTATTTGATTTTTCTTATTACGTGCATCTGTTTCTTGGACAAAAATATAAAATAGAATAAAAGGAGTTATTGAAACCCAGAAAATTGGTTAGAAGTAAAATGAATAAAGGAATGCGAAAGGCTTTGAGATACCTATACCCCCTGAACTGTCTGCCATGGACATTTCTTTGGATGGAATTCTAAGGTGGAGTACTTTACACTAATGATGGTTGAAAGGAAGCATACTTCTTCAGAGAACTACCTTCCAGCTAAAGTTACTTATATTACATCAATATTTTCTATTAGCTTATTATAGACCTTCCACTTATAAATTGTAACATGAAATACTCCAGAACAATGTCATTTAAATGGTTGACTTAAAAAGGTAATTAACACCAAATATTCAACTTTCATTATTTTAAGCTTACAAAAGACCAGTTGTAATAATGAGCCTATGTAATATTTTTTCACTTATTGATTAAAAGGATGGATAATCTCATTGTTATCCAGTAGGTGAGAAAGCATTCTGACACCCTCTTTGAGGAACAGAAATTAATACAACATTTATGAAAGTAATTTGGTATCAAATACAATATCAAAAGGCTTTGTATAGTGCATACTTAGATCTTCCCTATATGAAAAGGTATCCTCCAGGTGCAATTGTGAATATTTTCAGATGTGTATGTACAAGAGTTTTAATCACAGGGCTTATAATAATGAAATGTTTTAAACAATCACTTGTTCATTGACTTTGGCCAAATAAACAGTACTGATTAAATAAATTATACAGTATTCAGTCAATGAAATATTACTCAGAAATAATCTATAATAATATAATATAATAATCCCAGAATAATCTATCCTGCTAAACTGTCTATCAACTATAATGGTGAAATTAAGACTTTTGAAAATAAAGAGAAATTTAAAGACTTCATAGAAACTAAACCCAAATTACATGAATTATTGAGAGAAGCTCTTCCCAAATATATGTTTTAGGTGATAATTTAAGGCACTTCATCCAAATTTCTAATCAGCTAAGGAAGGCACAAAACTTCATCAAAACAAGCCAAAAACTACAATATTATAATAAGGGAATTCATGGTCATATCATGACAACTATAATATCATATTTAAAGAGGGATACACTACAATAGTTACAGTTGTTTTTTTTTGATGCAGTGACAGTTTCTGACTTCTAAAATAAGTAAAATTGATTTCAATAATTATACATCAAGGGGGATTAGATATGTAGCCATAGAACAAATTAACAATAAACCATTTGCAATGAAAAATCACAATACAGGAGTCTCAATAAATATAAAACTGAAACTCTTACCATCCATAAAGAATGTCCTAGGACAGATTAATAAGAACAGCAGAGAAAACACCAACTTGAAAATTAACGTATTGCAATGACATCACTATAGAAAGAGATGAAATGAAGCCAGCATAACCCCGATACCAAAACCAGGGAAATATCCCACAAAAAAAGATAATTACAGACCAATATCACTGATGAATCTATATGCAAAAATCTTCAACAAAATTCTAGCCAATAGAATTCAACAACATGTGAAAACAATCATTCATCACGATCAAGTTGGTTTCATTCCAGAGATGCAAGGCTGGTTCAACATCAGAAAAACAAGTAATGTAATCAACCATATTAATAATACAAAAGATAAAAATCATCTGATTTTGTCAACTGATGCAGAAAAGGCATTTGACAAAGTTCAACATCCATTCATGCTTAAAACTCTCAGAAAAATAGGAATAAAAGGGAAATTCATCAATATAATCAGTAGCATCTATGCAAAGCCAACTGCTTTCATCATCCTGAACGGTGAAAGACTGAAAGAATTCCCTTTGAGAATGGGAGCTAGACAAGGATGCCCACTCTCACAACTTCTATTCAACACTGTCCTAGAAGTTCTAGCCAGAGCAATCAGATAAGACAAAGAAATAAAAGGCATCCGTATTGGCACTGAAGAAGTAAAGATTTCCCTCCTTGCAGATGATATGATTGTTTATACAGAGAATCCAAAGATATCCACAAGTAAACTTTTAGAGCTAATGGAAGAATTAAGCAAAGTATCGGGATACAAGATAAACATAACTAAATCAGTGGGATTCCTTTATACCAACAATGAAATTATTAATGAAGAAATTACCAAATCAATTCCATTTACTATAGCCCCCAAGAAGATAAAATACCTAGGAATAAATCTAACTAGAGAAATAAGAGATTTTTACAGAGAAAATTACAAGACATTGCTACAAGAAACTAGGAGGGACTTACATAAGTGGAATAATCTACACTGCTCATGGATAGGAAGGCTCAATATTGTGAAAATGTCTATTTTACCCAGAGCACTCTACTTATATAATGCAATCCCAATACAAATTCCAATGACATTATTTAATGAGATGGAGAAAAAAATTATCAGCTTTATTTGGAAAGGGAAGAAACCCCGAATAAGTAAATACTACTGAAAAAGAAGAGCATGCTGGGAGGCCTCTCATTACCTGACTTTAAAACCTATTACACTACCACAGTAGTCAAAACAGCCTGGTATTGGTACAAAAAGAGACATATAGACCAATGGAACAACATAGAGACCCCAGAGATGCCACCATCCGCTTATGAACAGCTGATATTTGACAAAGGTCCTAAGATTTTGAACTGGGGTAAGAACAGTCTCTTTAACAAATGGTGCTGGCATAATTGGATATCCATCTACAAAAAATTGAAACAAGACCCATATCTCACACCTTATACAAAAATCAACTCAAATTGGATAAAAGACCTGAAAATAATAGCTAAAACGATAAAGCTCATCCAAGATAAGATAGGGTCAACAATGGATGTTTTAATATGCAATATAGACAGACTTCAAAATCTGACAAACAAAACACATTCATCAGAAGAGAAAATAGATAAATGGGAATTAATAAGAATCAAACACTTCTGCTCATCCAAAGACTTTCTCAAAAGAATTAAAAGACCACCTACAGAATGGGAAAAAATATTTGGCAACTCTATGTCAGACTGATGCCTGATCTCCATAATCTACAAGGTTCTACAAAATATCAATAAGAAAGAGACGAATCATCCAATTAAGCAATGGGCAAAGGAGATGGACAGACACTTCTCTAAAGAGGAGATCCAGGCAGCCAAAAAACACATACAGACATGTTCACGATTATTAATTATTAAAGAAATTCAAATCAAAACGACAATGAGATACCACCTCACCCCAATGAGATTGGCCATGATCCAAAAAACACAAAACAATAAATGTTGGAGAGGCTGTGGAGAGATTGGAACTCTCCTTCACTGTTGGTGGGATTGCAGAATGGTGCAACCTCTTTGGAAAGCAATTTGGCATTACCTTAAAATAATGAATATAGATATACCATTTGACCCAGTTATTCCTCTGCTCGGAATATACTCTACAAAATCAAGGCCATTCACACCGACTGCTACATGCACATGAATATTCATTGCAGCACAATCCACGATAGCAAAAAGTTGGAATCAACCCAAATGCCCAACAACAGAAGAGTGGATAGGTAAACTTTGGTATATGTACTCCATGGAGTACTATACAATGATAAAGAACAACGATGATAGTAGGAAACATCTCTCAGTTTGGTCTCAACTGGAGGACATTATATTGAGTGAAACCAGTCAGAGACAGAAGGACAATTATTATATGAGACCTCTAAGATAAAAACTTAAAGCCATCCTCATACATAATAGAAAAGACTCTTTGAAGGCTACAAGGGTGGGGAAGGTGGGAGGGTGGGAAGGCAAGGGGAGAGGGTTTAGCTTAGTTAATTGTTAGAAATTTGGTAGGGTGAAATTGGTGACAATTCACATTAGTAAGAAGATCAATATTAATGAGACTTCAACACAACTTGTATACTCCTCCTCTCTTAACCCAATATTGTAAGCACAGAGTATGTACACTTTCATTTTTTTATTTAATAAAAAAAAAGATATTGAAAATAATGTGGTAGGAGATGTTATAACAACACATAAGGATATTCATTATGTAGTGTTAAGTAAGATCTCTGTGTGCAGAATGAAACAGTTTTCAAAAAATAGGATGTATATATACTTGGACATGAGTCTAGCATCTTAAAGCTTCACAAGTTTTTCAGGAAGCTATTTATTTCAGGATATGGGCTAAGATAATCTCTAATTTCTTTTTGTTTGTTGTTATTTCTTTAACGAACCTGTATTAGCTTTATGATAAGAAAAACCAGTGAAACTTATTTAAAACATAATAATCATATCCTCCCCCTGAATAATATGGCAGCAGGGACACCTCTTTACCTATTAAACAGTTGCTGTCGAGTTGATATCAACTCACAGTGACCTTATGAGTGTCAGAGTAAACTGTGTTCCGCACGGTTCTTAGTAGCCGAGTTTTCAAAAGTAGAGCAGCAGACCTTTCTTCTGAGATACTGTTGAGTTGAACTCGAACTACCAGCCTTTGGGTTAGCAGCCAAGCATGCTAACTGCCTGTACCTCCCAGGGATTTATCTACTGGGTGAGATAGTGCTAGTCCCTGGGTGGTGCCTCTGAAGAAAGACCATCAACCTACATTCTGAAAAATCAGCCACTGAAGACGCTGTGGAGCGCATTTCTACTCTGACACACGTGGGGTTGCCATTAGTTGGAATCGACTTGATGACAGCTGTTGGTTCTTCTGTTATGCAGTGGAAGAAGTTTGTCCTTCCATGCAGTCCTGGCCAGTACACAACCTTATACACAGCCATCACCTACCTGTCTGTCAGGGAAAGCTTGTATGCTGCTGTGATGCTGAAGTGCCTCAAATTAATCTTCTGGGCTCTGATGTGATTGTGTGATTTATATAACAAAAAAGCACATAGAGCTCAATTCAAAAGCTTAATGAGTCATGCCAAAGGCAATAATGTGAGCACCCACCTTTACTGATGTCTGTCATGGTCCTGTAATGGCACAAAGGTCTTGCATATGTTGATTCTAATCCTCAAAACAATCTCATACGGCAGCTGTATTCTTCCACAATTTGTTGAGTGTGTGGCCCCTTCCTGCCTCCTGCCCCTAAGATTGGAGCTTTGTGAGAGTTCAGCGGGCTGGTCACTGTAGTCAAGGGCTCCTCTGCCCACTGTCCTATTCTCCTGGCACACCCAGATCTATGTTTTGCTTCTTGGCCACCAGGACACAGGTTCCTTGGTGGCCCTCATAGTTATTCATAATTACTCAATGGTCTGCCCACAGATCAGTGGCAGCCAAATATGGACGGCACTTGGCTGGCTAGCCTTCAGTTGATGAGAGTAAGAATTATAAGATGTTGCAACTGTAAAGACACTCAGTTGGTCAGTCTAGAACTTCCATGGAGCACAGCATGAAGAAGGATGATCCAGTTCTGATCCTGTGGAAGCTGACAGAGAGATATAGGAAGAGAACCCAGTTGTCCCAAGTTTCCCCCTGTAGCTTTGTAAGTCTCACAGGGTCGACCTGCCTCACTTCTACCAGGGGCTGCAGTTTTCCAAGCTTGAGTCAGCAGGTGAAACAGGTTTCAGAGACCAGACTTACATGAGCAAATCTGTTGTCTCTGGGGCCTCCAGGCCTATCTCTGCGGGGATGATAGTAGCTAGCTCCAGAGGTGAGGTGGGGCTCCTCGAGATCCTGGATAGGTTAACAAAAGTCTCCCAGGGTGAGTTTTGATAATACTCAGAGGCTTAAACCAAGGAATGAGGAATGAGTGATCACCCCTTTATTCCTTCTCTAAACCTGGTTCCAAGTGGCGTTCTCCCCTCTAGGAACACAGCAGAGCAGAAAATATAACACAGTTCATTGCTTTCAGGTAGGGAATACAATACTTAGGATGTAAATTAACTTAAGCAAAAGCAAAAGCAAAACAACAACCAAAATGTAATGGTGGAGTTTATTGATTTATATTTGAGAAGACTCAGCATAAAAAGAAAACCTCAGGTGTGGCTCAGAGGATATCACCAGCTGACTCTGTCTCCACTTGGCTCCTGTGTATAGTCTTTATTCTCAGCATGCTCTCTTCAGATGAGATAACTCCTGGCAGGCTGGGGCTGGAGTGTTCCACGGCTCCAGCCACCTCTGAACAAGAGCAGCATTTCCTCCAATACTTTTAATCAAGTCCTGGGCTGTGAGTGGCTTGGTTTGAGCCATGTACTTGTCTCTGAACCTATTACTGTGGCCTAGAACCACATTTCTCTGATTGATCAGGTCAACCTGGGGCCTGAAAGATGTGGTGGAAACAGGGAGTGATAATCCCAAAAGAGATGTGGGAGAGGCAAAAAAAAAAAAAGCCGTCAATAGAATGACTAGAGTGACTTAGACACAAGGCCTGCTTTCTCCTTATGAATCTCAGGTGAAGGAGCAGAAGATACAGAAGAGAAAGAAGAGAGTATTCACGGCTACATCACACTGTGATTCCCAGAATGCACAGAAGAATCGCATATGAAAATAAATCCTGACACAAAGTCGGTGGCGTGAAGGAATCTTGAGAACATCATGATCGATGAAGTCAGTCAAAAAGGTTGAGTGTGTGACCCCACCAGAATAGGCAAGTACATAGAGACCAAAATTTATTAGGAGTCCACAGGGGCAGGTGAGCAGGAGAGAGAGATTAGGGGACTTTTTGTTTAGGGTGAGATTTTGTTTAGGATGATGAAAAAATGTGGAAATGGATAGTGATGATGCCTGTACAACATGATGAAAGGAATAAATGTCGCTGAACTGTATATATAGAATGATGAAGTGAAAAATACGTTATGCACATACTTACTACAATTAAAAAAAAGCTAAAGATGATACACAGCTTTATTAGTAACCCCTAGTCTGGGTCAGCGAGACAGGGTGGGAAAGGAGATCGTCCAGTAAGGGAAGGGTAGACTGATGGGTGTGTCTACCAAAAGGAGTCTTCCTCCAAAAGTGCTGCCATCCAGGCCCTACGTGCTGTGTGTGTGTCATGGGGAGGGTGTTGAGGAAGGCATTGGTTACAGCAGACTTCCCTACGGTCCAGCAAAGCCACTCATCATTGCATTCCTGAGAGGCTCTAGGACCTGGCAGTTTTCCACCTATGCCCCTTGCCAACAAATCCCTGTACAGAGATACTGCCGTTAAACTCTTGCTGGTTGTCAGGAAACACAAGGACTGACAATTAAGCTCATGAACTTATCCTAGAAAAAATGTTACATACCTTGCTGCTGAATATCACTGTGATTACCTTTGAAGTACTCCCCTTCGGAAGCTATGAGCTGATGCCAGTACCTAGTCCACCCTTCAAAGCAGTTTTGGAACTCTTTTTCAGGAATGGCCATCAGAGCTGTCATTGTATTACCCTAGATGTCCTGAATGTCATCAATCTTCCTTTCAATATTTCCTCGATCTTTGGATAAAGAAAGGAGTCACTGTGGGCCCAATTAGGTGAGTAGCAAGGGTGTTCCAATATAGTTGTTTACTGGCTAAAAACTCCCTCAATGACCACTATACAATTAAGTTTGCAAACTTGCCACTGTGCCGCCGTGCACAATGGCCACTTCAGAAAGAGTTCCAAAACCGCTTTGAAGGGTTGACCAAGTGCTGGACTTAGTGCATAGCTTCCAAAGGGGAGTACTTAGGAGGTGACCACAGTGATATTCAGCAATGAGCTATGTCGCACTTAGAACAACTAAGTTCACAGACTTAATTGTCAGACCTTGTATGATGAGCTGAACATCAAGTGCCAACACCAAGAGCTAGGTTTTTATGGTGTCCCATTTGTGCCACAGCTGCAGGTACAGGAGTCTGACTGTTCACTTTGTATAGTGAGCCTGTATTTCCTTCTGAAACATGGACAGTGTGAATAAGAAGCAGAGAAACAAGAATTCCAACAGTTCCATCAGACACCAAATCCTAAGGGCAAGGACCTCTTACACTGGATCTCCATTCTCAGAAGTGAGACCACAGCTGTTGTGAGGAGGAACTCACGGGCTACAGGTTAACTGAGGAGGAGAAAGGATTCAGCATTCAAAGTTAAGAGAATGGGAGAAAGAAAGAAGACATGAAAGGAGAGCTAGAGACTCGATATTCCACCTGTACTTCCTTCCGCTCTCCACCAACAATCCTGGAAGACAGGCAGGGCTCTACCTAGTTGTGAAATAACTATTACACATCACCGTGTTGTAGTATATATCAGGGCTTCGTTTCTCTTTCTGCCTGAGTAGCATTCTGTTGCATGTATATACCATATCTTTTTATGCATTCATCTGTTAATAGGCATTTAGGTTGCTTCTGTCTTTTGGCTATAGTGAATACATATTGGTATATGTAGGTCTCCTCATGTCCCTGCATTCAAGTCCCTTGGGTATATTCCTGGTACTGAAATTTACCATAGTTGTACCATACAATCTAGCAATTTCACTCCAGCAGTATTCACAGTAGCCAAACAATGGAAGTAACCTAAATGACCATTAACAGATGAATCGATAAGCAAAATATGGTACATACATTACATGAAGTACTACTCGGCCGGAAACAGAAATGAAGTCCTGATACCTACTATAACAGGAGTGGAGCTTGAAGACATTATGCTAAGTAAAATAAGTCAATCACAAAAGAACAGTATTACGTGACATCACTTAAATGGACAAGAGCAGGCCAATTTATGGCGACCAAAGTTTATTAGTGGTTGCCAGGGGCAGCAGGTAGGGGTAAAAAGGGAATTATTGCTTATGAAGCAATACGTTTCTGTTTAAGGTGATGGAAAATCGTCATTGATTAAGGGTAATGGTTCACAGCTCATTGATGTATCTAATTGATGTCAATAAGGAGCATACTTGTAAAAAGTTGAATTGGCAGATGTTGTGTAATACATATTTTTACAACAACAACAACACAAATCAGATGCTGAAGCTGCTTATGTACAATATCTCGCGGGGTTAAGTTTCTTAGTTCGGAGGTTTAAGGTCCTGGTTTCACGCAGCATCACAGCTGTTTGTTGTCAGGTGCTGTCAGGCTGATTCTGACTTACAATCACATACACAACACAACACTGTGTGACCCTGGGCCACTCCCACAGTCATGCTTGAGCCCATTGTCATCTCCACTGGGTCAGTCCGTCTTGTTGAGGACCCTCTGCTTTACAAAGCATGATGCCTTTCAGGGACTGATCCCTTCTGACAATGTGTCCAAAGTACGTAAGACATAATCTCATCATCCACAAATGAGAATCTCAGAGAATCTTAAGCAGGAAAGCACTCATAGGCACATCATAGTCAAACTGTTTACAGCAAAACATATATAGAAAATATTAAAGGCAATTAGAAAAGAACCACACAAAGGAACAATATGAATGCCAGCTTTCACCAAAAACAAATGTCAAAAACAGAGAGAATGAGAGCTGATTTCTCATTAGAGAAAATTAGTACCAAAGATAATATGATAGGTTTAAAATTCTTAACCTAAAATTTGTCCACTAGAATTCCGTATCCAGTGAAAATCTGGAAAGATTCCTCTCCAGCAAAACTACATTGCTATAAATGTCAAAAGGATGTTCTGGATACTTTAGGAAATGCTATTAGACAGAAAACTGATTCTAAAGGATGACAGTAAGGACAGCCCAAAGAACAAGCAGGTTAGTAAATGTAATGGGTCTGTAACAATTATTTGCTTCCTTAAAGCCTTTTGACTACTTAAAAGAAAAATAACACAGGATCCTAAGTTCTGCAGTAAATGTAGAATGGAAATACACGGAAACAAGCATGCAAAGATGAGGTAGTAATTAGGAAGATATTGTCATAAAGTTTTAAAGTTGTTTTTGAAACAGTGAAGTATTTTTAGAACGTGGACAATAATAAGATAAAGATGTTGTAATAACAAAAGTAATCACTAAAAGTAACAACAAGAAAAAGCATAAATAAGACATTATTAGAGAACATAAGAGGTTAGCAGTATAAGTATCTTATTCATCTCCCACCATTATAAAACAGTGACTGTATCTTGTGAAATAACATTTTTAGGCCCATAATGGCCACATAATGGAAAGCTGAAGTGTTCAATCCAGTTTACAAGTTTAAATTTAAAATAAAGTCAGCTCAGAATCACATTGCTTTAGTACACAGCTGTTGAAATAGAGTCACTGTTCCAGTGGGCTTAGAAGAGAGAGCTGAAGCCAAGGCCAAGGAGCCTCCATTGAGAACATGAGCAATAACTAGAGTCTGGAGAGTAGGGCCATTATGTAAATATTTTCAGAGAACAGAGAATATTTTCAAACCTTTGAGGGCTAATGTAATATGTCCTGCTGACTTCTTTCGTACCTGTTATATCTTCTTTCCCTCTAATTTCTCCTGTTTGTAATGGAAATGTCCACCTTGTGGCTATTGCTCCGTTGTACTTTGGAAATGGATAACTTGTATTCTAGATTTACCATGTGAGGAATTTTTAGATTTTGGACTTCAAGTTGAACTAAAACTTTTTATGTGACACAGTGTGAATATAATCTACATGTGACAAGGACATGAATTTTGACAGGCAAGTGGGTAGAATGTGTCATGGATTTAATTATGTCCCCTGAAAACATGTGTATCAATTTGGGTAGGCTATGAATCCCGGTACTATATGATTGTCCACAATTTTGCTGCCTGAAGTGATTTTCCTCTGTGTTGTGAATCCTGTCTCTGTGATGCTGATGAGATGGGATTATTGGGAGTTATGTTAATGAGCAGTACTCAAGCTACGAAATTGAATTTTGTCTTGAGCCAATCTCCTTTGAGATATGATAAGAGAGAAGCAAGCAGAGAGACAGGGGGACCTCACACCAACCAAAAAGTGGTACTAAGAGCAGAGCATGTCCTTTGGACCCAAGGTCCTTGAGTGGAGAAGCTCCAAGATCAGGGTAAGGGTGATGACAAGACTGAGACAGAGTGAAAGCCTTTCCCTGGAGCCGATGTTCTAAACTTTTTTATTATGACTGAGTGAAAATATACATTCCCATATAAATTTACATGTCTACCTATATGCAGCTTCCACTGCTCTCCCTACCCAATGACAGCACACTCTTCCTCTCTGCTCCATACATGTCTCATCCTCCCAACAGTCTCCTTTCCCCTCCTCTCCACCCACTCTCCTTCCTCCAACCAGAAGTCAGCAGCATGATATCCTATAGATGAATAGAACCATAAAGTGCATCCGATACATGGTCACTCTGCATCGCCAAGTCCAATCCATTTGTGTCCAAAGAGTGGACCTTCGTTAGGATTTATGGTCAAGGGCAGCATCAGGGTCAGGGGCCATGCTCCCAGGGGAACCTCGAAGCCGCTGGACCATGAATTGTGATCTTTTAGTGCAGACCTCAGGGTGCACCCCTTTTTATTCTTGTATTGCCAAGGATACTCAACTTAGTGAGCTCCATCGTGTCTATCACTGGTGGTGGCCAGGCACCGTCCGGTTCTTTCAGTCCCAAGTCTATGTAGGCACCCACTCATGTGGGTTTCTTTATCTTCTGGGTTGTCTTTACCCCATGTCATTTTGGTCCTTGGTAAGCATCCATTCCTGTTGAGTTGGGACCATTTGCTGTGTCCTCAGATGGCAGCTTGGCAGCTTTTAAGATCCCAGACACTACTCACCATTGTGGGGTGCAGAGAGCCCTCTTAACGAAATGCTAGTTGTGCCAACCGGCCTCGATTTCGCCTAAGAGCATAGTCCCCTGTCCCCTGCCCCAGCTACTCTGTCCTTGCAATCGATGTTCTAAATTCTACTTTCCAGCCTTCTAGGTTGTGAGAAAATAAATTCCTCTTTGTTAAAGTCATCCACTTGTGATATTTCTGTTATAACAGCACTAGATAACTTGAACCATCTCAGCCCAGTAAGGTATCCATCATATGATTACTGGTTGGGTTTAGAATGATTTTGGCTCCCCTTTTGAAAGGACAAGAGATAGTGGGAGAGTTTTGAATTGTTGCCCACAAGGTTGGGAGATAGTAAATAACTTTATTTTTCTAACACTTTTCCTGGAGCCAAATGTCTCTCCTAGAACAGAAACACATGGGAACATTCAACTGCCTGAAGAATATCTCCACCTGCAAGGCAATTGGTACCCAAAAGTAGATACTTACAAAGTCAGACTTGATTCTACCTCTCCCCCTGACTTCTCTGCATTCTTTTTCTCTTGAAGACCCTTTTCCCCAGTCACTGAAGCTATAATTTGGGAAATTCCTCTTACTCTTACCCCCAAAGCAAAGTCCTGTAGACTAGTATTTCTCGACCTTTTGGACCATGCTCCACAGTAAGAAATTCATTTTACATCGTGACTCACTTGGGTGTAGAGAGAGAGAGATAGACAACTGAGACAGAAGCCCATTAACTTTGTTACCTGTGAGGTACTCTGATCCCTTCCCCTCTGTTTCACCTTCCCTCCCTCTTTTTATACTCCCTCCTTTTTCCTTTTTCTCTTCCCTCCTCTCCTCCCTCTGTTACCAAACCTAGAAAGGTAGGTCTTTGTCTAACATGTTCAAACTTGCCAATTATATGGACACTAGCCTTTGAGAAAAAGAGAGTAACTTTATTGCAATGTATAGAGCGAGGAGCCAGAGGGAAGTTCCTCAGATTATATTTCGCAAGCTATGGGGAAGTGGGGCTTGTATGTGATTTGGAAGCAAGATGGTGACCACAAAGTTGTCTTAAAAAACCAAAACCAAACCCAGTGTGGTTGAGTCAATTCTGACTCATAGTGACCCCATAGTTCAGAGTAGAGTTTCCAAGGAGTGCCTGGTAGATTTGAACTGCCAACCTTTAGGCTAGTGGAAGTAGTACTTAACCACTATGTAACCATGGATTGCACTGAGGATAGAAAATTCTGGAAGGTGATCAGGAAATAAGAGGTGACATGGTTTTTGTCAGATCTCTAGCTTCAGAGTAGGGTCTGGGTGATGTTTTTCCTTCTGATTCATTTCTCATGTTGCTGTGTTCTCTACTGAGATCAATTAGCAGTCACAGGGGGTCCTTGTATGCCTGTGGGACAGGACAAATCTGGTTTGGGCTAGTTTAAAGACCAATGGAAATTTACTGGCATTCCTAGGTCAGTTTATACCTCCCTCTCTCCCTCTGTCTTTCAGTTCTTTCTCTCTTCCCTCCCCACTCCTCCTTCTTCCCTTCCTTTTCAATACCCCTAGACATTAGCAATGGCAGGATTATTATTTACATTTTTATAGATAAAGAAACTAAACTTTAACGAGATCCAATGACTGCCATAGTTATAAAGTCAACCAGAAGCACAGTGCTGTGGTCCAGGTCCTTGTATTTCACTACTAAGCAGATGCTAGATGCCCTGGCTAGAATTCCTCCTTAAGGGTCTCTACGTTCTCATCCACATGTAATATTCTGCTTTGATAATCATATGCTTTATTCCATTAAAAGATGGCAGAATAGACACATGTCTCTTCATTTCCCTCTGAGAACTAAGTCCTGGAATGATATTTGTATGGAGCACTCAACTTTTGGGGAGCCCTAGGACTTGGCATATTTGACTAGACACCAGTATCGGACTAATCTTCTGCTCTCAAAAATCGGTCAGCGACCATCTGACCTCCGCTTCTGCTGTTTCACTGTATCAGAGAACCGCATCTTTGGTGAACGGCTGGTAACATACTTGTAACTGCAGTCACGGATCTGTGCTGCATGTCCACAAAGCCAATACTGAGCCAGGAGGTGAGGTGATTAAATGAGGACATTTATTGAGTGCTGACACACAAGAGGCAAGGGGGAATCAGTTCCTCCGAAGCTTGCCTGCATGCATAGGCTAGGCCTGGGGGTTATATAGGTTGACTGGGGGAGGCACTGGTTAATATTTTTCCCAGTCCATGCAAGTAATTCTTTTGACGCTTCAATAATATTTTTGTGGGGGGTCTGCATGACTCCCACAAGTTGGGGCTCGATAATCATCCAACTACCTGGTGATTCAGTTCAGCAGTCTTAGAGAATAACCAAAAGGGTATAAACAGAACAATTAACCAGTGTTTCTAAGAGGAAAGAATAGTCTTGTTACTTATGACCAGTGGAAGATCAGTTCTAGCAGATGGGGGGAAATCAAGCTCTCGGGACTCCATTTTTACAAAATGGTTGTCTTCACTACTGTTTGTAGCAAGCTGGAGTCAGGCTGGCTAAGGGCCTCCCTTTCATACTTTCATTATCAACTGGAAGGTGGAATCTGCTGCTCCTGATGGTCTGTTTTTGGCCAGCATGTTGGACAGCTCTTAGTTCACCACCTGGGACAGTTCTCCATATAGAAGTGAAGTTTATGTTTAAGGCTGAGAGGCCTATGTATTTGCCTGGACATCTCTCTGTTGAGAAGCCTGGCAGCTTTTCTCCTGACCCTTCTCTGACCCACATTATAGGGTTGGCTGACAGCCCCCAGTATCTTCATAAGTACAGGGGTGTCTTTGACACCCAACAAGCACAGACTTACACTCCAGAGAGTCCAGCTGGGAAAAATCACTAAAGGATATAGAGACAGCTCCTGACCATCTCCTTTCTTAAATCTACATCTCAGCTCCTGTTGAGGTAACATCAGAGGAACAGGGTCTAGATGGCACCCAGATAGCAGACCATAGTCAATCATTTAAAGAAGCAGCCTTTAAATGATCCAGAAAACTCCCCAAATAAAGATTCAAAAAATTTCTCAGATAAGAAACCTTTCTGAATCTATCAGAGCTTGAGTACAAAAGAATTATATACAGAAACTTCCTAGAAATTAAACAAAATGCAGCAGAACAAAATGAAAAATTTAGCTATTTGAACTGATGGAATATCTGCGATCTGAAATACAACAGATCAATAACAAAATTACAGAATTAGATAATTTAATCCAAGGCCAAAAGAGTAGAATTGAGCAGATGAAAGTTAGACTCAGTAACTTTGAGGACACAGCAACTGACAACAGCATTTATGAGGAAAAATCAAAGAAAAGAAATAAAAAAAATGAAGAAGTATTAAGAAGTATGTGGGACTCTATTAAGAATAATGATAGATGACAATATAGAGAGCATTGCTGTAGCGATGCTGAGGGAAAACTTTCTTGAGATTATGAACAAAGAGAACATAGGTATCCAAGGTCTGTATTGAACACCACAAAAGCCAGAACCAAAAAGAAAGACAAAAAAAATATTATAATCAATCTTAATAAAATAAAACATAAATAGATGCTTTTGAATGCAGCAAGGATGAAAGCAAAGCTAACACTCCAAGGGAAATCCTGTAGGCTTTCATCTGACTTTTCTGCAGAAATGATGTTGGCTAGAAAACAGTGGGATGACACATTCAAAGCCCTGAAGGAGGAAAACTTCCAACTAAGAATTATATACCCTGCAAAACTCTATCAAATATGACAGTGAAATTAAGAGACATTTGCAGATAAAGAGAAGCTTAGAGACTTTGTAAAAACTAAACCAAAACTGCATGAAATACTGAAAGAAGCTCTTTGCTTAGAAGAACAAAACCATTAAATGTATATTTAAGGTGGCAATGCATGACACAGCATCCAGAATTCTACTCAGTTCAGGAAGTCACGAAACTTAATCAAAGCTACAATGTTAAAAGATGGGAATCAGTGACCATATAATGAAAACTGTAACACTATCACACTAAAAAGAGAGTTATACCACAATAGTTACAGTCCTTTCAGATGGAGAGAAAGTTAAAGAGTTATGCAGAAGTTAAAATTGGGTTTAATCTTAGTATGTTAAGGGGGACCATAGGTGTAGCTGCACAGCAAAATAACAGTGCAGCATATCAAAACAAGAAACACACTACAGCAGACTCAACAAACACAAAATCAACACTGGAAAGTCAACCCATAAATAAGAATGACCCAGAACAGAATATTAAGAGAAATATAGAAAACTTCAACATAAAAATAATTACATCAAAATGATGGCACTAAGCACAGACCTATCAATAATCACATTGAATGTAAACAGACTGACCGCCTCAGTAAAGAGACAGTGAGTGACATCCTGGATCAAAAGATACGACCCATCTATATGTTGCTTTCAAGAAACACACTTTAGTCTCAAAGTTATGAACAAACTGAAAAGTAAAGTATGGAATAATATATACCAAGCCAACAACATACAAAGAAGAGCAGGTGAGGAAATACTAATCTCAGACAAAATAGATTTTAATGTAAAATCCACTATTCTGGACAAGGATGCTCATTATCTATTGCCAAAAGGGTCAATGCTCAAGCAGGACTTACCAGTATTAAATATTTATGCATCCAATACCAGAGCATTGAAATGCATTGAACAAACACTGACAACACTGAAAAATGAGATAGAGCATTCCACAGTAACAGCTGGAGACTTCAACACTCCCATTTCAGTTACAGATAGATCATACAGAAAAAAACTCAATAAAGATACAGAAGATCTTATTGAAACCACCAAACAACTTGACCTTATCAACATATACAGATCTTTTCATCCATCAATGGACAAGTGCACCTTCTTTTCCAATGCACATGGAACATTCTCCAGAATAGACCACGTATTGGGTCATAAAGCAAATTCTTTATAAAATCCAAACCATTGATTTACTCCAAAGTATCTTCACAGACCATACAGCCACAAAAGTGGAAATTAATCACAGAAAAACCATAGGTAGAAATTTAGACTTATGGAAACTGAACAATACTTTGTTCAAAAAGCCTTGGGCTGTAGAAGAAATTAAGGATGAAATAAAGAAATTTATGGACTCACATGAGAATGAAAACACATCCTATTAGAATCTATGGGATACAGCAAAAGTGGTGCTCAGAGGTCAATTTATCTCTATAGCTGCATGCATCTGGAAAGAAGAAAGGGCCCAAATTAAAGAATTAATCCTGCAGCTTGAACAAGTAGAAAGAGAGCAATAGAGGAACCCCTCAAGCACCAGAAAAAAACAGATAATAAAGATTAGAGCAGAACTAAATGAATTAGAGAATAGAACAATCAAAAAAATTAATAAAACTAAAAGTTGTTTTTTTTTTAAAGATCAACAAAGTTGATAAACCACTGTCTAAATGTGCAAAAGAAAAACAGCAGAAGATACAAATAACCTGATTAGGAAATGAGATGGGAAATGTTACAACAGACCCAGCTGAAATAAAAAATGCCATAACAGAATAGTATGAAAGGCCATACTCTAACAGGTTTGAAAACCTAGAGGAAATGGACAAATTTCTAGATTCATATCATCCACCAAGATTATCACAAGGAGAAGTAGATCAGCTTAATAAATCTATCACGAAGGAAGAGATTTAAAAAGTCATCAAAAATGTCAATCAAAAAAAGTCCTGGCCCAGATGGCTTCACTAGAGAATTCTATCAAACTTTTAGAGAAAAACAAATTCCAACACTACTGAGGCTATTTCACACTATAGAAAGGGATGGAATACTCCCAAATTCGTTCTATGAAACCAGCATAACTTTGATACCAAAGCCAGGGAAAGATCCCACACAAAAAAAGAAAATTACAGACCAATACTATTCATGAACCTAGATGAAAAAGTCTTCAACAAAGTTCTAGCTAACAGAATTCAACAGTATATAAAAAAATAATTCATAATGATCAAGTTGGTTTCATTCCAGGGATGCAAGGCTGGTTCAACATCAGAAGAACAATTAATGTGAACAACCACATAAATAACCCCAAAGGCAAGAACCACCTGATTTTTTCAACTGATGCAGAAAAGACATTTGACAAAGTCCAACTTGTATTCATGCTAAAAACTCTCAGAAAAAAAATTGTCTCCTACGTTGCTGGAGGGATTGCAAGTTGGTACAACCTCTTTGGAAAGCAAACTGGTGCCTCCTTAAAAAGCTGCAAATAGATATACCATTTGACCTGTAATTCCACTGCTTGGAATTTATCCTTCAGAAATGAAGGCTGTCACGCAAACAGACACATGTACACAAATGTTTATTGCAGCACAGTATACAATAGCTAAAAGATGGAATTAACCTAAATGCCCATCAGCAGATGAATGGATAAACAAACTATGGTACATATATTCAAGGGAAGACTATGCTGTGATTAAAAGCAATGTAGACTTTAGAAAACATCTCATAACATGGTTTCAATTGGAAGATATTATGCTGAGTGAAATCAGTCAATGTCAAAAGGACAAATATTGCATGAGATCCTGTTGTAAGAACCTAAAAATAGAATTATCTACAGAAGAAAATAATTTTGTTGGCTACAATTGTGGGGGAGGGGGAGGGTCTATCATAGATTAATTGATAGATATTAGAAATTTTATTCATTTACGGTTATTAAAGTAGGCAAATCCTTTTGTGTTAATGTGCTGTTATCTCTTCACTCTCTGGGAACAGTTTCTACTTACAGGAAACCAATAAACTAATTGACTCATTGCTGTTGTGTTGATTCTGACACACAGTGACTATGTAGGGTAGAACTTTCCCATAAGAGTTTCCAGGGAGTGGCTCATGGATTTGAGCTGTCAGCCTTTGGGTTAGCAGCTGTAGCACTTAAGCACTATGCCACCATGGTTTCCCACTTCTAAGAATGACCTGTCAATCACTACATTTATCAAAGTTTAAAATTGAAGCTGCTGCATCTTCTTGGGGTATTTGAGCAGCCTCTAATACCAGGGTGTTTTTCCTGCTGGGAAGGCCTAGTGCTTTGTTTTAAGCAAAACTGTCCCAGAATCTATCTGGGTGAGGTGTCAAGGGACCCTCTGTCCTAGTCCTTGTCTGTGTCACTTGGACCAAGACTTTTTCATTTTCTAAAGACTGAGTGGGGGTCCTTGAACACCCGTCAACCCTGATCGCTCTTGTGTCAGCACAGAGGTAGCCTTGCAGCAGGCCCCGTTCTGCTGGAAGCTCCCCTGCCCTGTTCTCCAATGAGCCTTGCTCCTTGCAGACTTCCCTGGCATCTTGTCCTGCACAACTTGAGTGTTAAGCCAACTTTCTGACAATCCCTTGTGGTGAGAGGATTATTCCTTGGCTTTCACAGGTGAGGCTCAGCAGTCACCAAGTAGATGGGAGAGAGCCTGATTAGAATGAATTGAAGGCTTCACTGGGGCTGTCAGTCTTTCCATCTGTACACTGAGGGAATCATACCAGATGATCTAGAAGCAGTATTGTCTCAACTCACATTTTTGGGTTTAGGTAGCCTCCTTTTCCACAAATACTACCCCCTTACAAATAAATGTGTTATCTGAGTTTGTCTTTACTGACAGGTATGCCAACTCAAATTGCTTTCAAACAACCAATACGTCACTCTGTTTGGAAGCATAAATTGTTTGAAATATTCAGGTTTATCAAACCATGAGTCATTATTTTGATAACACAGTAGCTAGAAATGGTAATTTGCAGATGTGGGTATGGATGCACATGTGGCAGGGGAGAGTCTTGAACTGCTAGATAGATCCGTAAGTTCACAATCTCCAGTCCTAGTGAAACAAGGCCAGCGACAACTCTTTCAGAAGTATCTGACACATTTGTGGGCATGGAGCGTATCTAAGCCAACATGCTCATTTTAGAGATGAACGAACCATGACCAGAGGACCCTTGTTCCCTGAGCTACTAAAGGCTGAAACCAGGACCAAAACACAGCTCATCTGACCCACAGACAGTGCCTTGTCTCTCTGCAAAATGTAAGTGGATTCAGAGCACCAAAGAACCTCTGAGATCACAGGCTTGAATTCTTTCCTCTACAGCTAGAAGGCAGGAAACAGAAAGGCAGGACTCTGTCTCAGTTGGCATAGCTGACATGTGTCTGAACCAGATCACCATGGGACAGAGAGGATGGGGACCGGGAGACATCAAGCAGTATAAAGGAGGGAAAGTTGTAAAGTCTTTCTACATTTTGGGACTGCCACACACAATTTGTGGTTGCTGATGTGCTGATTTACTTCATTAATATAAAGTAGCTAATTCTATAATTATTCCCTAGTTGCTTTATGGCCTAGTACATAGTCTTTTCTGGAAAATATTACATGAGTGCTTGAGAGGAATGTGTATTCTTCCACTGTTAGGTGTCTCAGTTAGTGCTGCTATAGCAGAAAAGCCACAAGTGGATGACTTTAATGAATAGACATTTATTTTCTCACAGTTTAGGATCTTAGAAGTCCTTCAGCTCTAGAAGTCTTTCTGTCTCTGTCAGCTCTGGGGGAGGGTCTTTGTCTCTTCAGTTTCTGTTTCCTTGTTCCTTGAAGGTTCCCATGTGTCTTGGCATCTATTTCCCCATTTCTTCTTGCTTGTTTAATCTCTTTTATATCTCAAAAGAGATTGGCTGAAGACACAAGCTACACTAATCCTGCCTCGTCAACATAATAAAGACAATCTATGCCCAAATGGGTGGAGTTTACAATTTACAACACACATTTTGTGGGTACACAGTTCAATCCATAACATTGGGTGAAGTTTTCTATAGATCTAAGTTAGGCCAAATTTGGTGATAGTTGTTTTAATCAGCTAGTGTTGCTCTAGCAGAATTTGGTACTGGGAGTGGGGTGCTGCTCTAAGAAATGCCTAAAATATGGAAGTGATTTTGAAATTTTTGAAACTGTGAATGGATGGAAGACTCGGAAGAAACTGAAGACAACACCAAAAGCAAAGATCATGAGAAATAAGCAACAGAGGAGCAGTGGCAACAGCAGCAGACAGGCAGCAGCAGAACCAGACCAGTGTGAGATAGTACTGGAGCCAATCCACAGAGCGAGAGAGCTGAATGCCTATGCACAGGAAAGTTTCTGGCAGAGTAGGGTGCCTCCAGACCCTTGAATGTGGAACTAACCCACAGAGTGAGAGAATTGAGTGCCCGTGTGCAGGAGCCTTCCTGGCAGAGTAGGATACCTCTGGGCTCTCAAATGACTGGAGTTACAGAGCTTTGGAAACACTTGTCCCTGCAGGGCAGATGTGGGCTTGAGGTCCGGGCTATGAGGCCGTAAGAAGCAGAAACTGAAGAGACAGCATGAGGAGCTGAGCTGCTGTATTCTCAGAAGGTATGATCATGATCTTGGGGGGTTGTGGAGCCAGGGCTTTCTGTGTTTGTAAGGGTAGAATTGCCAAGCCTAATGCGGCAGAGTTGCTGTCCATACGGGCCTGGAAGGCAGAGTTGTAGCAAAGGGTTAGAGGTCTCCAATCAGAATCCAGAGACTGTGGCCAATGCCTAGAATCTGGAGGGTAAGTCTAATGTTTCAATTGTCTCAGAAAACAGGGGATTATTTTCAGAGCTTTGAGGGCTAATGTGGTGTGTTTTGCTGAATTGTTTGTTACCTGTTTTGTTTTTCTTCTCCATTTGCAGTGAATGTCTAACTTGTGCCTGTTCTGCCATCATACCTTTGGAAGCAAATAGGTTGCATTTTAGGTTTCCAAGATACAGAAGAGTTTTTGTATTTTGAACTTGGAACTGGTTTAAGACTTCTGTTATATGGGATGGACGTGTTTTTGCTTTGACTTTCGCTGTGATGGGATGAATGTGTTACCTGTTTTAAAGATGTGATTTTTGGGGGCCAAAGGGTGGAATATCATGGATTGAATTGTGTCCCCAAAAAATATGTGTAGAAATTTGGCTGGGCCAGGATTCCCTGCTTTCTGTGATTGCCCTCCATTCTGTGATTTTCTGATGCTGTAAATCCTAATCTCTGACTGTGGCTAATAGATAGGATGATTATGTTAAAAGAGAATTAGAGTGGGACTGCCACATCCTGATGAGGGCGTTTCCCTCGAGTGTGGCTTGTACTATCTTTTATCCTTTAATCCTACAGGATAAAAAGAGAAGGAAGTAAGCAAAAAATCAGGAAACTCACACCATCAAAAAGCAGCACCAGGAGAAGAATGTGTCCATCAGACCCAAATTTCCTGCACCAAGATGCTTTCTGAAACAAGACTGATGCAACACAAGGAATTTCCTCCAGAGCCAACAAGGGGGAAAGCCTTCTCCTGGAGTGGACCTCCTGAATTTGGACTTGGAGCCTACTGGACTGTGTAAGAATGAACGTGCCTTTTTTAAAAGGCATCCACTTATGGTATTTCTGTTAGAGCAGTCCAGATGACCAGAATAATAATGATGTACAAATTTTTTGTATTCTTTTTCATTTTCTGTCTAGTTGTTCTATCCATTTCTGACAGCTGATTTATAAAGTCATAAATATTATCATTGTATTTTTTACTCTTTCCCTTGAATTGTGACAATCTTTGCTTATTTTGGGGTTATGTTAACTATGCATGTGTTCATAATTACTATGTTTTCCTGATGAATTGATCCTTTTATTATAACATGATCCAACTTTATGACTCTGTGGATCAGACAACACCTAGTTTGTAATGGGAAACTCAAGCCACATGGTGACTTGGTGTCCCATAGTTAAGCATTCAGTCTCTACTAAGACTCAATAACAAGCCAAAAACTGTTTCTTAAAAAAGGAGTAGTTTTCTGTAGAGGGTAACAGGGCTTTGTTCCAAAATCTTAAGGATCTGTGCTATGATTCATCAGTAGGTGTCTGCCCAAGACTCCAAATAGCAGCCAGTTTTTCATAGTATTATATTATTCTTCTATTTTCATTTGGGTCTGTGATGTTGCCCATGTGATTTCTTATTTGAGATTTTTGCTTCCTCTCTTGTTATTCTTTAGTAAGTTCAGGCAATGATTTATTTATTTTGTTGGTGTTGTCAAAGAATCAGCTTTTGATCTTATTAACTCTTTCAATTGTTTTTTTAAATTATCTATTTCACTTATTTCTGCTATAATTTTTACTATTTTCTTTATTCTGGTATCTGGGGACTCCTTTTGCTGCTCTCTATTTGCTTGAGTTGTAGGGTTAATATTTTGGTTTGGGCCCTTTATTCTTTTTGGATATGTGCATTTATTATTACAAGTTGATCTCTGAACACTGTTTTTGCTGTATCCCAAAGGTTTTAGTAGGATGTTTTTCAGTCTCATTTAACTGTATGAATTTCTTTATTCCACCCTTGATTTTTTTCTATAACACAATAGTTTTTGAGCAAAGTATTGTTCAGTTTCCATGTATTTCATAGTTTTCCTTTCCTTTTCTGTTACTGATTTCTACTTTTATGGCTTTAAGGTCAGAAAAGACACTTTGCAATATTTCAGTGCTTTGGATTCTGTTAAGGCTTGCTTTGTGGTCTAACATGTGGTCTGTTCTGAAGAATGTTCCATGTTCATTGGACAAGAAAGTACATTTGGCTTCTGTTGGGTGGAGTGTTCTGTATATGTCTATGAGATCCAGTCTGTTGATTGTGGCATTTAGATCTTCATATCTTTATTGAGCTTCTTCCTGGATGGTCTGTCTGTCATTGAAAGTGGTTCTGAAATCTTCTACTAGTATTATATCCATGCTGTTAGATTTTGTTTTATATACTTTGGAAACTTGTAGCTGAGTACATAAATATTTATTATGGTTATGTCTTCCTGGTATATTGACTCTTTTAATCTTTTGTGGTGGGTTTTACTCTAAAGTCTATTTTGTCAGACATTAATATTGCCACTCCTGTTCTTTTTTTTTCTTATTATTGTTTGCCTGATATCTTCTTCCCCATCCTTTGAGTTTTAGTTTGCTTGTGTCTTTGAGTCTTGTAGGCTGCAGATAGATTATGCATATTACCCATTCTGCTACTCTTTATTGCTGCGTTTAGTCCATTTTATTCATTTAATTGATAGGTATGAGTTTACGGATATCATCTTAATGCCTTTTTTATGTGTTGTTAAGAGTTTCTTCCACATAATTTTCTGTGTTGAGTCATTCTTTATGCATTGTCATCATTACTGATTTTATATTTGCTGAGTTTTAACATTTTTCATGTTTCTATGTTGATGTGTAGGATTGTTAGTTTCTCTCGTGGTTACCTTAGTATTTACCTCTATTTTTCTAAGTTTAAATCAAATTGTTATTTCTTTATAATGCCTTGATTTCCTCTCCATATGAAAGATCTCTGTGACTACATTACTTAATCTCTATTTGTTGCTTCAATGTTATCACTGTTTACATATTTTCAGTACTTTAGCTTTGATTTATTTTTGTGACTCCCCTATCTGAGTTGGTAAGTAGTTATTCTGTCCTGTGTTTTAGTCTTGGGTTGTAATTAGATGTCATTGATTTTCTAACTTGAGAAATCCTGTTAGTGTTTCTTGTAATTTTGGTTTGATTTTTACAGATTCCCTAAACTTTGCTTTATCTGGAAATGCCCTAATTTCACCATCATGTTTGAGAGACAGTTTTGATTCATATATAAGTTTTGGTTGGTGGTTTTATTTCTTTTTATTCAAGGCTTTATGCATGTTATTGCATCACCTTCTTGCCTGCCTTGTTTCTGCTGAGTAGTCAGAGCTTGGTCTTACTGATTCTCCTTTGTAGGTGACTTCCCGTTTTCCCTAACTTCTCTTAAAATTCTTTTTTTATCTTTGGTATTGTCAAGTTTGATTATAATACATTTTGGTGACTTTCTTTTGGGATCCACTTTTGTGGGGTTTGATGAGATTCTTGGATAGATGTCTTCTCATTTTTCATGATATCGAGGAAGTTTTCTACCACCAAATCTTCAACAATTCTCTCTGTGTTTTCTATTATCTGCCTGTTCTGGTATTCCAATTAGTCATAGGCTAGTCTCACATAATTCTTAGGGTTTCCTCATTTTTTAAATTCTTTTATCTGATTTTTATGCAAATAACTTGATGTCAAGTACTTTATCATCAACCTCACCAACTCTGACCTCTGTTGCTCAATTCTGCTCCTATGACTTTTTATTATGTTGTCTAATTCTGAAATTTTATTGTTAATGTTTGTGAATTTCTATTTGCTCTAGGGATTTTTGTAACCTGTTAAATTTGTCATTATGCTCTTGTGTAACCTTCTTAATTTTCTCTGTTGTTTTGTCTGTGTGTTCCTTGGTCTGGTCTGTGTATTGCCTGATCTCCTTCCCAGTCTCTTGAAGAGCTCTGAATTCTACCACCAGTAATTCCAAGAAATTCTGCCCCTCCTGAAGGTTTCCTAGTTCATTGATTTGGTCACTTGCTAGAGTTATCATAGTCTGCCTCTTTATGTGGTTTGATATTGGCTATTAACTCTGAGCTATCAATAATATATTATATTTATTTATTGTATGTTTGCTTTTTGTGTCCTAGCTTCTTGTATTGTTTTGATATATCCAAATAGGCTAATCTTGTGAGCTACTTTTATTATTGGAATATCTGATGCTCTTCCATCCTTTTCGCAGGTGGTTAGAGCTGCAGCTAGGTATGTGAGCCTAGCAAGATTTCATTTACTTTGCCTTCATGGGTTCAGCTCAGGTGTCCAGGTAATCTGTCATTAAACATGTAGTGCAGGCTCTCACCTACTGTCCCAGTTGTCTCACCTACCTATGTGTGGTTGGAACAGGCACAGGCATCTGGTGAGTAGGGGGTTACATGCTGGACAAGGCAGGTGGCTGATGGCTATCCCTGAGTACCTAGGTGGAAGGTGTGTCCTGGTCCCCTAGAGCTTGTAAGTGGGTGGGTTTTACAGCTGGACTATGGGTACCCAGTGCTACTGATTATAAGGATGGGGTGGCATCACTTATTCTCGGACCCTACCATGGGAGGCTAGGTGGAGTGGGTGAAGCAGCCAGTTCTCAGGCCACCTATGTAAGGGGTGAGGACTCTGCTTAATGGGAAAGCCAGTGTCAGTTGTCACAAATATGCTACTCCTCTTTAGCTATTGTGGTTAAAATGGGCTTCATTTTAACCACATTGTACTATGTATTGTACTATGCTATTGAAGGCCTATACTGTGGAATGAGCCCATACAGGTCTAGGAAAGGGAGAAAGGCATTTGAAGTCCATGGACTCCTTATGCCTGTGCCTAGGCAAAGAGGGCAGTGCCTACTCTGGATTCTCAACCTATGGTGAATGGTTGTTTTATTTTACTTTATTTTTATCCTTAGTTTATTGTGAACAGTTGAAGTACTTGCATCCTCAGGAGAAAATGTAAAAATGAGCCAGCCTTGTTGGGGAAATTCGGATATATTCATTCTCCTTACAATGTTTTAGGAAAAAAGGAGCACTGTTTTGTGTAGCTTGTCTTATATATCTTTGTATAGAAGAGAGGGAAACTTGTCCTACAGTTTAGCTTTTCAGCTTGCTTCTCTATACCTTTCTCATCATCAGTCGAGTAATCTATTTTATTTTTTCCAGACTTTCTCTCTAATTTACTTCCTCTTTTCTCCTCAGTCTCCCTAGAACTCACAAGTATTCCCATTGTTCTAGCAGCCCTATCTCTTCCTTTCCATTAAAAATGTTTTCTTTCCTTTTAAGATATTTTATTGATTTTGACCAACTCAGTTAAATATTTTAATTTTAATTCCATACTATAATTAGACTTTAATCATCTCACTACAGAACTGACAAAGGAGAACATGGTGGATTCAAACTACTGACTTTTTGGTAGGCAGCTATAGCACTTAACTATTCCACCAGGGTTTCCAGATGCCAAATGCTTAACAGAAAACATTGATATGAAGCCTCATTTAGAGCTAGATGTATCAAGAAATACAGGACTTGGGCACAAAAACGGCCATGATGAAAATTGCTCTGAAAGAGAAGCACTCCGTCTCCCTATGGTCCATATGTTTTAACAATTTAGGGAGAAAAACGTTAGCACAGCTTCTTAATTGTCACACTCATTGCCAGACACCAAAAGGAAAACTTTCATTTCCAGATGTGCAAATAGGAATGTAAACAGAAAAAAAATTCCCAAATAAGAAATATGATTTTCAGAAAAGGCATTGAAGGAGAGAGAAACTGAAAGAATGGATAAGAAAGTGTCACACAGATAGAAACTGAAAAAGACAAAGGCAAAGACTGGCAAGAAAAGACATAAAATAAAACTGTGGAGAGTTCTAAAAAATGAGGGTGTAAGAGAAGAGACAGACCTTAAAAAATTAGAGGACCAAGCAAAACTAGAAAACAAAATCAGAACTAATACGAGTCTCTGTTATTTCCATGGTTGAGTACCCTCTGAACAGCCAGGACTTTAAACAGTCTGGCCCCCATTCAGAGTCTAAGATTTGACTTCAGGACAAGAACTCAAGAGGGGAATGTTGAAATGAGACATAAATTACAAATGTAACCATGATTTTAAACTGTGCTTTCCAAAGAATGGTATACATGCCACAGGAAAGAGTGAGATGGGCAGTCAACACCCAGGCCTGATAAAGACAACCTGACCCAGACAGCTAAGTAAGAAAGTCCTTAAACTGGTTTTAGAAAATGCAGTTTTCAGCAGTCCTGTTTTTACAGTCCACCGAGACTAAATTTGTCTCAAAGACTCTTGCCTGGCTAAGGTGATTGTATATATCATAAAAGACAAATGGTTCCTGAGGCTCAGTGTCTTTGGCAAAACGGGCCCCTGGAGTGCTTGCATTTGTTTTCATTGCATTGTAAAGTAGTTGTTAATTATCTGGCCTGGATAGCCACTCTCTCAATGAAAAGGAAGGTGAAGCTAAAAAGCCACACAGACTGGGGATAGCGGTTTACAAATATATGGGAAATCATTTGCCTCCTCTACAGTTTGATCAAACATATTCTTTTATTTTCCTCAACTAACCCACCTTACCTCTCTAGATGATGCAGAATTGGCTTTTACACATCCGAGCACACACAACCTTACCCGAACTCCTTACAGAAGGAAACCGTCTGACTGACATTCATACTTGAACTCAGGTCCTCCCAGCCTTTGCTAGAGGGTCCCAAAGCCACGCCTTACACCATCAGAATGTCACAGCCCTCCGCCTCCAGTCTCAGTTGACTAGGGAACAGGATCGTTCTATTGTAAAAAGTTGCGGTATTTGCCCCACTCAACAGTCCTCCTTACCGATGGGAATTAACCCACGGGGTTTAAAAGCTGGACAACTATGGCAAATGGACATTACTCACATACCTTCCTTTGGAGAACTGTTACATCCATGTGTGCATCGACACTTACTCTCACTTAATTATGGCCTCAGCCTGCACGGGAGAAGCTTGTAAGGATGTAATTCAACACCTCTTTTATTGCTTTACATATTGTCATGGGTTGAATTGTGTCCCCCCAAAAATGTGTGTAGCCACGTGGCTGGGATATGGTTCCCAGTATCTTGGGATTGTCCTCTATTGTGTGGTTTTGCTACACCGTATATTAACGGATTAGGGTGGGGCTGTAAACTCCTGCTGTAGGGGGAGTTTCCCTGGAGTAGGGCTTGCCCCACCCTTAATGCTTTCAACTTGCAAGAGATAAAAGGGAAAGAGAAACAAAGGACAATTGAGATGCTTGCTACCATCAAGCAAGCAGCACCGGGAGAAGAGCATGTTCTTCAGACCAGAGGTTCTTGCGCCAGGATGCTCCCTGGACAAAGACTGGTACAATACCGGACTTTCCTCCAGAGCTGACAAGGGGAAAGCCTTCCCCTGGAGCGGTCACCCTGAATATAGACTTACAACCTACCAGACTGTGTAAGAATAAACCTTTCTTTGTTAAAGCCATCCACTTTGTGGTATTTCTGTTAGAGCAGCCCTAGCTGACTAAAACACATATTGCCAGATTCCCTCACATCTTAAAGCAGATAATGCTCTGGCTTATACTTCTGAGAGCTTTCAGGAATTTTACAACACCTTTGGAATCAAACACAGTACTGGCATTCCATATAACCCCCAAAGACAAGCCATAGTTGAAAGAGCACACCAAACATTAAAGATTCAAATTACCAAATTACAGGAAGGTGATTAAATCATGCCCTTTTTGTTATCAATCACTTGAACTAACCAGCAGCAGAAGCTTTGTTTGTGTTTTTCCTACAGGACGCGGACTTCCCTATCTGGATTCCTGATAGGTTAATTCAACCCACTGTCCTACTGCAGATACAGCCTGACACCACTCCCTCTGAGAAAACTCCCCAGCAACAAGGAAGTCATCGCCGAAACTTCGTGTGATTGGTGCCCACCGTCTCCTCCATCTCTTTTTCCCCCTTATCAACCCTCTTCAGATACTAACTCCTCTCTTCCGAGATTTTTCTAGGTTGTTTGCAGCTGCTGGTCCCATTGTCCTCCTATGCCCCCACAAGACGACTTCTGAGATGTTCAGCGTTCGTGCCTGTGTTCCCTCTCTGTATGCTATAATATCATGGGCCTCAATGGCTCTTTCTCTGTTATGCCTAAAAAAGGCACTGTATTTGTAACTTACAAGAATTGTATACTGATTAATTGTTTAAACTCTTTCATGTCACCCCTTACCTTTATTATAGTAAGGCAACCCCATTATACTCTGCTGCCTGTGAATCTCACAGGAGAATGGTATGAAGATCCAAGTTTACATGCTTTGAAAATAGTAACTGATTACCTTAGTCGTCCTCAATGCTTTATTACAGCTTTGATATTAGGGATAACTGCCTTGATTGGAGTCATAACCTCAGTGACTGCCTCTTCTATAGCCCTTACAAGGGAGGTCCATATAGTTCACTATGTTAATAATCTGGCTAGAAGTGTCTCACTAGCGTTAGTCACACAGGAAATTACAGATAGAAAATTAGAAAATAAGGTTAATGCATTAGAAGAGACTGTCATGTATATTGGCAACCAGCTACACAGTCTGAAAGTACGCCTGTCTGTTTCCTGCCATACCAAATACAAATGGGTCTGTGTGACTCCATTACCTTACAATGAAACAGATCTCATGTGGTCACAAGTACAGGCTCATCTACAAGGAGTCTGGAATGACTCACCTGTTGCATTTAACATAACACAATTACATGTCCAAATACAAGCCATCAGTCACTCTACTTTAGAAATAACATCAGCTGAGGAAGTTGCATCTAATTTCACAAATATGTTTAAGAAGGCCCTATCCACAGTCTTGGAGCTCTCTTTGGTAAATCTAGGCATCTGTGCTGGAGTAATTCTAATATTGCCATTTTTTCTTCCAGTTATCCTCCGACAACTCGGACAGACCATACAAGTGGAATTGCATACGCTGTAGCTAAAAAACAGAAAAGGAGAAGATGTCGAGGCCTGCCATCCACAAAAGCCCCTGCAGACAAAGTCACAAACTTTTGTAAATGACAGGCGGAGACATCTCACCCGTGACATGTTTTTTAGCCTACTGCCCCTGATAGTATTTTACTTCCTGATTAAATCTTCCTCAGAAATACCCTGCTATCCCCTGGCACTAGGACCAAGAAAGATGCCTTTCAAGAGGGGTTTTACAACCCTCTCAGCTTATGAAATTATATTGGGAATATCTGACCAGGAACTTTTAGGGAAAAGAGCTCAGAGGAATGAATTCTGACACGGCCAGCTTGAAAGCAGCAACTCTGGCCTAACCCCCACTGACTTCTCCCAACTGCTCGCTCCCCTTCTTTCACATGAGATAAGCAAGATTGCAGGAAGGCTCTGAGAGGCTTCCCAGGGACAGCTTCCACCCCCCACCTCTCTCTAGGCTCCTAGATAGTGAACATTCCTCTTCTTGCTTCAGGAAAGCAGCTAGGCTCCAAAGTTAATTATATTTGGTTTTGGCAAACAGACAAATGCTAAAGAAATGCCCTTCTTAGAATAGTTTAAGAGAAGCTTCGAGTGCGGGTTGGTGGATACTTATTGTCCCCACAGGAAGAGATAAGGAAGAGCAGAGAAGGAACAAATAGAGACTATCAGAGTATATCTTTTAAGATGGCTTTATTCTCTCTTCCTGCACCTTTGACCTCAAAGCTTAGGTAAAGTTAATAGAAGTTCTAGGATTAGCTTTGTTCCAACTGTTAATTATAATCACAGATATGCCTGTCTCAGACCATTCTTTAGAGGGCCCTAATGGTTAACATGAAAAAGAATTACAAAGTGTTTGTTCTTTACTAACTAACAGAGAAGACCCTAACAGTCAACAAGAGAGGAGAACCACTGTCTCCAGCCATTATTTAGAAGATCCTAATAATTAACATGAAAAGAGACACTAGTCTTGGGCCATTTTTTAGAAGACTCTAATGATTGACACGAAGGTACCACGAGGTACCCACCTCTTGCCTAGCCAATCACCTACATGGTCAAACTACAGCTACCTATGACTATAAAAAATAATAAAGGAAGACAGACCGTTGTTGGGCCTGCCTTTCTCCAAAACTCTTTCCTGTCTCTCTCAATTCATTTCTGCGCTGACGCCTCTCCCTCCCTCCATGGGGTCCCCCAAAGTTGTCGGGGCTGGCTCCCGGCAAGGCATCAGGATGTCCAAGGAAACCCAGATGTTCTTTAGTCTATGACTCCAAAGACTGCTTTTCTTATGGTGTTTTTTTTAACGACTGGTTTGGTTGTGGTTAATCCTGAACACCTACCTTAGGGGAGCTATTGACTTCTTTCTCTTTCCTTTTTTATTCGTTTGTTTATTTGTTCCTTCTCTAAAGCTGGGAGACTAGCTCAGGTGCAATGGGTCACATTCTGCCTAGGTGGTACAACAACTGCTGAAGACTCATACTGGAGCAGAACATGGAGAGGGCAGGTGAGGGCAGCGAGTCACTTCCCAGATTGGGAAGGGTTATTTTGATCCTGTCAAAAGTGCTGTCAGGCAAGGTTAGAGGCTTGCATTTAACTTTAGCAGCTCCGCAGCCACTTCCCTCTGGCTCCAGAGGTTTACCGTGGACTCTCTACCACTCGGTTTCTTGTCCTATCATAAAACATGTCCCTAGTGCTATTTCTTGTCTCAGTACACATGCACGAAACAATCTAAACAGATGGGTGCTGGCTAGGTCAAGTCTGGCACTTCACTGCTTCCGAATTATCTCTTTCTCCCCATGATACTCAGTCAGACTCATCATCTTTGTCTTTGATGGCAGAGCTTCTAGATTGTGATATACAACCGATTCACTTGTTTTATAAAGACTTTGTTGTAAGAGAGACCACAGGAAGCATCTGACTATCTTGGCTTGGCCTTTAGAAAAGAATTGTTTGCAACATTTTTTTAATTCCAAGAAGTATTTCTGTTTTCTAGTTCTGTTCTTTTTTCATAATTAAAAAAAATTTTTCCTTGAGTATTAAATGGCTGGATATTAAAGATATCCACAATAAAAAGCTTTTTTTTCTTATGACCTATTCTATTCTCTGTATTTCCTCTAGATTTCCATTTTTCTTTCCAGGGGAGGCTGTCCTCATATTTAAGAGTCAGATATTCTAGAACTGGTGTTTCAGTCAGCTAGGGCTGCTCTAACAGAAATACCACAGAGTGGATGGCTTTAACAAAGAAAGATTTATTCTTACACAGTCCGGTAGGTTGCAAGTCCATATTCAGGGTGTCCACTCCAGGGAAAGACTTTCCCCTTGTCGGCTCTGTAGGAAAGTCCAGTATTGCATCTGTCTTTGTCCAGGGAGCGTCCTAATGCAAGAACCTCTGGTCTGAACGACGCGCTCTGCTCCCGGTGCTGCTTGCTTGATGGTAGCGAGGTTCTCAAATTGTCCTTTGTTTCTTTTTCCTTTTATTCCTTGCAAACTAAAAGCATTAAGGGTGGGGCAAGCCATACTCCAGAGAAACTCCCCCCACAGCAGGAATTCGCAGCCCCACCCTAATCCTTTAACATACAGGTTAGCAAAACCACACAATGGAGGACATTTCCAAGATACTGGAAACCATATCCCAGCCACGCAGCTGCACACATTTTTGGGGGGACACAATTCCAACCATGATAACTGGTAAGAAGTTCTAGGTTCACTAACTTGCTGGTGATTGGCTGCTGACAGCTTTTTCTCCTATTGCCATCCAGGACCTTTATCCATGAGGATGCTAGTTGTCAAAAATGCTCTACTACAAGGATTTCCATTTTGCCTTGCTGGCATTCAGGACACAGGTCAGGGAAGTGCTGTGGACATCTGCTTATTAGACTGGAAATAGTCTTACTCTCTACCCTGTTTTCTGGCCCTATCTACTTCATCTGCCTGCCTCTGTTGCACCTGGGGCTAAGATCTGGGTCTTCTCTGGTTCTATTTCTGTAGAGTAAACCTCTGTCTCCTGTTGTGAATGTGGGAATAATAACTAGTTGAAAGATAAAGGGACTGGGATCGTTCTTTTCTGTGTTCAGACTCTCAGCCAACCACTCTGTTATAGTGTTACATCCTTGGCATTGACTGAGTTCTTCAGGTAGCATCAGTTCTCTTTGCTTCTCTGAGAATCCTCTGAGAGCATTTGAGCATTTTCTTACTCATTCTTTGCCCAAGTTTACCCAGCTAATGAACAAAGGAGACTATACTTATTATAACCAGATCATTAACTCTAACCTTTCAGATTTGGACACCAAAACATTGATGATTAGCTTAGTATAGAGGTTCATGGTCAGCCTGGGGCTTGGGAGGGTCTCTGATGTGGAGTCAAGCAATACTGGTTGAAAGCCTGGCTCTGGTTTTGTCAGCATCATCAGCTTTGGAAGTCATTTTTCTGTAATGTATTTTAGTTTCCTTATCTCAATGAAAGAGTATGTTGGTTATGTAGGGCTGCCCTGTGAAACATACCACAAATGGATGGCTTTAGCTAACAGAAATTTATTCCCTCACAGTATAGTAGGCTACAAGTCTGAATTCTTTCACCTTTCACCACCATAGGAAGGATTTATTTTTTCAGTGTATCTCAGTCACCTAGTGCCCAGTCTGCCTGGGCTGTGGGTTCCCCAGGCACCCCTGTGGGAATGGGCTAGATGAAGGTCCCTGCTGTCCAGTAGAATGGATCAGATGGAGGCCCCTGATCGTAAGGTGGAAATACTTGCTGTTATATAGCTTAGATAAAAAAATACTACCAGAATGTTTCCAGAATAGAAACATTCCCAGAAGATAGACAGACAGATAGATAATAGATAGGTAGGTAAACAGATGGGTAGGGAGGTGGGGTGGGGATGAGATACATGATAAAAAAAACTAAAAGCCAAACCCTCTGCTACTGAGTCCATTATGACTCATGGTGACACTATATGTTATAGAGTAGAACTGTTTCATGGGTTTTCCTGGTTGTAATCATAGAGGCAGATCTCCAGGCCTTTCTTTCACAGAGCCACTGGGTTTGAACCACACATCTTTAGGTTAGTAGTCCAGCACAAATTGTTTGTGTCACCCAGGGACCTTAGATGATAGAGAATAAATATTACCACAATAAAAAGTTCCTGCTATCCTCTACCCCTCACACCCGCATATCTTGTCACATGGTGGTAAGGAGCCTATGCATCTTTGATGTTCCACCATCACAACCACCACAGACCAGGAAACCATTCTTCCTTCCTTACTACCTGTCATGGGTTGAATTGTGTCCTCCCCAAAATTTGTGGTTTCGCTAAACTGCATGTTAAAGGTTTAGGGTGGGGCTGTAAATTCCTGAATAGGATTACTTCCCTGATCTGCTGTAAAGGGAGTTTCCCTGAAGTATGGCTTGCCCCACCCTTAATCCTTTCAGCCTGCAAGAGATAAAAGGAAAGAGAAACAAGGAGAATTGGGAACCTCGTTACCATCAAGAAATCTGCACCGGGAGAAGAGCGCATCCTTCAGACCTGAGGTTCCTGTGCCAAGACGCTCCCTGTACAAAGACTGATGCAATACCGGACTTTCTTCCAGAGCCGACAAGGGGAAAGTCTTCCCCTGGAGCAGACACCCTGAATATGGACTTGCAACCTACTGGACTGTGTAAGAATAAACCTTCCTTTGTTAAAGCCATCCACTCGGTGGTATTTCTGTTAGAGCATCCCTAGCTGACTAAAACAGAATTTGCTACCGTGAGAGTGGGGTGCTGCTCTAGCAAATACCTAAAATGTGGAAGCCACTTTGAAACTGTGAATGGATAGAAGATTTAGAAGGAACGAAGAAGGCGCAGATGGTGAGAACCAACAGAGGACCGGCAGCAGCGGCAGCGATAGCAGCAGAACCAGAGGCAGCGCTGGAACCGACCTGTGGAGCGAGAGAGGTCAGTGCCTGCGTAGATTTTTTCTCGTGGAACGGGGTTCCTCTGGGCACTTAAATCAGTGGAGCTGGCCTTGCTGACCCACAAAGCGAGAGAGGTGAGTGCCTTTGGGCAGGACGCTTTCCAGCAAGAGTGGGGTGACTCTGGGCACTTAAATCAGTGTAGCTACAGAGCTTTGGAACACTTGCCTGGCAGGGCAGAAGTGGGCCTGATGCCCAGGCCATGCGGCCATAGGAAGCTGAAGCTGAAGAGACAAACAGTGTGAGAAGCTGAGCTGCCTGAGTCTCGAAAGGTATGGCCATGACCTCAGGGATTTGAAAGGGTGGAACTATGGCATCCTGTGTTCGTAAGGGTGGGATTGCCACTCATTTGGGCTTAGGGTGTTCCTAAAGCCGATGGGGCAGAGTTTCTGTCCAAGTGGGGCTTGAAGGCAGAGTTATAGCACAGGGCTGGGGTCTCCACTCGAAATCCAGAGTGTGGCCAATACCTAGAATCTGGAGAGCATTGCTGTTGTGTAGAATGTCTCAGAAAATGTAAGAGTATTTCCAAAGCTTTGAGGGCTAATGTAGTGTGTTCTGTTGACTTTCCTGCTGCCTGTTAATGCCTTCTTTCCCTGCAATTTCTCCCATTTGTAATGGGACGTCTAACTTGTGCCTATTCTGCCATTGTACCTTTAGAAGAAGATAGCTTGCCTTCTAGGTTTCACAGATGTAGAAGAATTTTTGTATTTTGGACTTCGAACCGATTTAAGACTTCTGTTGTATGGAATGGACATGATTTTGCTATGGTGAGATGAATGTGTTAAACGTTTCTGTGATGTGATTTTTGGGTTGTCAAAGGGTGGGATGTCATGGTTGGAATTGTGTCCCCCCCAAAATGTGTGGTTTCACTAAACTGTATGTTAAAGGTTTAGGGTGGGGCTGTAAATTCCTGCATAGGATTACTTCCCTGATCTGCTGTAAAGGGAGTTTCCCTGAAGTATGGCTTGCCCCACCCTTAATCCTTTCAGCCTGCAAGAGATAAAAGGAAAGAGAAACAAGGAGAATCGGGAACTTCATTACCATCAAGCAATCTGCATCGGGAGAACAGCGCGTCCTTCAGACCTGAGGCTCCTGTGCCAAGACGCTCCATGGACAAAGACTGATGCAATACTGGGCTTTCTTCCAGAGCCGACAAGGGGAAAGCCTTCCCCTGGAGTGGACACCCTGAATATAGACTTGCAACCTACCGGACTGTGTAAGAATAAACCTTCCTTTGTTAGAGCCATCTACTTGGTGGTGTTTCTGTTAGAGCATCCCTAGCTGACTAAAACACTACCCCAAGTATATCAATAGTCCTAGTTATGTGTTTAGAAAATAGAAAACTTTTAATGGGATTACTGGAGCTAGGGGAGCTTGGGATGTCAGTCAGCAAAATTTAGAATACTCAAACGGAAGGAACAAAACATGTGAACTTTGCTTTAGGGCAAAGCCTGCCCAGAAAAATGGGAAAGTAAGAACTGGGGATGGGGTGGGGTGGTGAGAGTGGATAAGGGAAGACACAGGAGGGTGTGTGGAGCACCTGATTCTGGCTAGAATAAGGGTATCATGGCTAATCCCTTATTCCACCTCATCCTACCTCAGGCCATTTCTGTAGTTTCACTAGCCACTTAAACCTGTGAGACCAGAACAGCTAGAAACTTCCCTGAGTCCCATATATGACTGCTTTTAAATTCTGGTGGGACAGAGCAGGAGAAGGAGAGAGCCTAGGCAGGGTCTCAGCCCCAGAGGGCAAGTACAGCACATTCACTGGACTCAAGAAGCATTCCCTTTGGGCAACTTTCTTTTGGATGAACCGAGAGGCTGACCTGTGTCTATCCTTTCACATGGGCAGGAAGAGATGGATCTATCCCATACACATCCTATGTGACCAGTGGTGGTAAAGATGCCTTTTTCTCATCCATGCAAGAATTAAATGAGAAAGTATGTGTGAGAGCCTCCCGATATTCCACTGGTAGACCTGTGGAAGAAAGACCTGGATTAAAGCCAAGAAAACACTGTGAGACAGTTCTACTCTGTTACATGGTGTCTCTATGAGCCAAAATAGACTTGACAGCATCCAACAAGAGCATTGCTGGGTTTAAACAAGACTTCAGGGAATGTATGTGGTATAAGGCTTAAAGACTATCTCAGAGCAAGTTTCAGTATTTCATCTACTCTTATTAGCCCCAATAACTTTGGAATCCTTGAGAATTTGAAATCCTCTCCCACATTTCCCTCCTTTTGATCAGGATTCCCCTATAAAATCTTTGATCAAAACATTCACTAATGGTAGGCGGGCACTAGCCAGTTCTTCTGACCTTATGGCAAAAGAGGCATTTTCCCATGGACACAATTGACCATCCATTGCATTTCCTCCTCCTCTTACCAGCTCTTCTTTTTTCTCTGTTCTTCCAGGCAAATAGAAACCAATTATTTTACCTTGGATGGTCACCTGCAAGCTTTGTAATGTCTCAGCTCTATGTAACAAACTAGGTGGTAGGACAGAAGCACTAAAAACAATTTTGGGCAATTAACTGTAATGGATGGATGATGTAGGTGGAGTCAAGCTTTTGAGATCTTCATTTGCTGATGTCACACAACTCAAAATGAGAAGAAACTGCTGCAAATATCCATTAATAATCAGAGCCTGGCAGAACATAGCAACAACAACAATTGGAACTGGAATGTGTGAAATATAAATCTAGGAAAACTGGAAGCACCAAAACTGAAATGGAATGCACAAACATCATTATCCTAGGTATTAGTGAGCTGAAACGGATTGATATTTACTATTTTGAATTAGACAATCTACTAAGCCAGGAATGACAGCTTGAAGAAGAATGATGTTGCACTCATCATCAAAAAGAAGAGTTCAAGATCTATCCTAAAGTACAATCCTGTCAGTGACAGGATAATATTCATACTTTAACAAGGAAGTCCAGTTAATATGACTATTATTCAAATCTATACACTGACCATTAAGGCCAAAGATAAAGGGCTGTTAGATCCCAGTTTCTGAAGTCTGAAATTGTTCAAACATGCAATCAGGAAGCACTGATAATTACTGACAATTGGAATGAAAAAGCTGGAAACAAAGAAAAGTGATTGGTACTTGGAAAAGATGGCCTTAGTGACAGAAACAATGTTAGAGATTGCACGTGACAAAATTCTGCAAGACCAACAACTTCTTCATTGCAAGTACCATTTTTGTCCAGCATAAATCATAACTATATGTATGGACTTCATCAGATATAACACACAGGAATAACTTTAACTACAATTGTGGGAAGAGATGATGGAAAAGGTCAATATCACCAGTCAGAACAAGATCAGATGCCGCCTGTGGCACAGACCATCAACTGCTCGTGCCAAGCCAGCCAAGTGCTGTTGAGTCAGATCTGACTCATGGTGACCCTGCGTCAGATCAACTGCTCATATGCAAATTAAAACTGAAACTGAAGGCAATTACAAAATGCCCACAAGAACCAAAGTATGACCTTGAGTATATCCAACTTGAGTTTAGGAACCGTCTCAAGAATACATTTGATGGGTTGAACACTGCTGACTAAAGAATGGATGAGTTGTGGAATAACATCAAGGACCTCACATGTGAAGCAAGAGATCATTAAAAAGATAAGACAGAGAAAAGACCAAACTGAAAGTCAGAAGAGACTCTGAAACTTGCTCTTGACCTTCAGTTAGCTAAAGCAAAAGGAAGAAATGAGAAGTGAAAAAGCTGAACAGAAGCTTTCAAAGGGAAGCTCAAGAAGACAAAGTATTACCATGACATGTGCAAAAAGTTGGAGATAGAAAAGCAAAAGAGAAGAACACATTCTGCATTTCTCAAGCTGAAAGAACTGAAGAAAAATTCAAGCCTCAGGTTGAAATAATGAATTCCACAGGAAAAATATTAAACAACATAGAAAGCATCAAAAGATAGAAAGAAAACAGAGAATTGTTATACTCAGAAAACTGGTTGAAGTCCAGCCATTTCAAGAGGTAACATACGATCAGGAACCAACGGTACTGAAGGAAGAAGTTGAACCTATATTGAAGACATTGGTGAAAAACAAGTTTCCTGGAATTGATGGAATATCAACTGAGATGTTTCAACAAACAGATGCAGCACTGGAAGTGCTCACTCATTTATGCCAAGAAGTTTGGAAGACAGCTACCTGGCCAATCAACTGGAAGAGATCCATATTTATGCCTATTTCCAAGAAAGATAATCCAACTGAATATGGAAATTATTCAACAATATTGTTAATACCACGTGTAAGTAGAATTTTTCTAAAGATCATTCAAAAGTAGCTACTACAGCATATTGTCAGGGTACTTTTAGAAATTCAGACTGTATTCAGTAGAGAACATTGAACCAGGGATATCATTGCTGATGTCAGATGGATCCTGGCTGAGACCAGAGAATACCAGAAAGTTTTTTTTTATTGACTATACAAAAGCATTCAACTGTGTGGATCATAACAAATTATGGATAACATTGCAGAGAATGAGTATTACTGAACACTTGTGCTCACAAGGCATCTGTTCATGGGTCAAGAGTAGACATTCTAAAAGAATAATGGAACGCTGTATGGTTTAAATGCAGGAAAACTGCACCATAGTTGTATGCTTTAGCATACATATTCAGTCTGTATGCTAAGATTGTCAAGGATTCCATTTTACTTGGATCCACAGTCTACACCCAAGAAGCAGCAGTCAAGAAATCGGAAGACAGGAGGGGCAGAGCCAAAATGGCAGACTAGATACATGTCTCCATAACTCCCTCTGAAAACTAAGGCCAGGATTGATAATTAAACGGAGCTTTCTGGACACCCGTTGAGCCCTAGGACACGGCATAGGGCTGTCATTTTGGACTACCTGTCACCGAACAGGAAACTTCTTTTCTTTTGCTGACCCCTGCCCTTGTTAAATGGTCAGCTCTCATGGATGGAAGGTAACTACCAGCTTTAACATTTTTCCTTTTTGTTAGCCTGTGGCAGTAATTGGGCTTAAATGGCAGTAAAACTCTGCCAGATTGCTGATGTGACCAGCAGGAGGAATAGCCACCCTTTGAGAGCCTGGCTCTGGACTCTGAACACTACAGCCCCTCCATCCCTCTGTCCGAACCTCTGCCATTGATTTGGCTATTTCCCAGTGGGTGAGAGAGCCTCTGTGGGATGTCATCTTGTCTGGCTGGGAGGCAGAGCTACTGAAACGGAGGCCTCAGTGGGGGCTAATTCCCAGGCTAGGAGGCAGTGCCAGCTTGGGGAGCACTTCCCCAGAAGAAAAGTTGTTTAGCACAGTTTACCCTTTGGGTAGGGCCTGGCACCTGAAGACAGCAGGGCAGTAGCCTATCCATATTTTGAACTAGATCATGGTATCTAGGGATGGATAAAGAGATGCTTCCATTGCCAGCTGGAGAGAGGGGCTTGCACATATGACAGTCTGACTGTTTTTGGAAGCTGTCAGATAGCTTTTATCTTTCAAAATAAGACTACCTAGAAAAATAACTTGGCTGGCTTGGCAGAGAAATAACTGCGGTGCAGCCTGAGGGCATCTCTTCCAATCCTGACTGACCCACATTGTAGGGTCAGTTGATGGCCTCCAAGTGACTCCATAAGTAGTGCCCTGTCTTTGCCAGTCAGGAGATGGAGGCTGCTATCACAGAGATTCCACTGGGCCCAGTTGCTAAGTACATAAATGTAACTGGTGATCAACTTCTACTTCACCTCCTATTAAGGCAATGTCAGAGAAACTAAACAATCTCTAGATACCCCAGAAGAAACAAACCTTGGCCCGACACTTAAGGAAAAATCCTACCATGGCTCCAGAAAGCTCCAAAAAGAAAGAACCAAAGAACTTCCCAGATGAAGAAGCCTTTCTGAAACTTTTGGAGGTTGAGTACAAAAGAATTATATATAGCGCCCTCCTAGACATTATACAAAATTTAGCAAATCAAAAGGAAAATTTAAGCAAGCTGTTTGAACTGATGGACCTCCAGCATTCTGAAATCCCACAGATGAATAACAAAGTTAAAGAGTCAGAAAACTTAATTTAAAGCCAAGAGAAGAGATTGAACAAATGGAAAACAGAGACTTTTGGACTTGGGAGACAAAACTACTGACATCAGCGTTTATGAGCAGAAATCAGAAAAAAGACACGAGAAAAATGAAGAAGCATTAAGAAGTATGTGGGACTCATCAAGAGTCTACTATTAATTGGAGTTTCTGAAAAAGGTGAGACACCTTCTGAAAACACAGAGAGGATTGTTGGTTGACTTGCTGACAGAAAACTTCTCAGAAATTTTAAAAGAAGAGAACAAACATATCTAAGATGCATAGTGTCATGAGTTGAATTGTGTCCCCCCAAAAGTGTGTGTAGTCATGTGGCTGGGCCATGATTCCCAGTATCTTGTGACTGTCCTCCATTTTGTGGTTTTTCCTATGCTGTATGTTAAAGGATTAGGGTGGGGCTGTAAATCTCTTTATAAAATCACCTCCATGCTCCACTGTAAAGGGAGTTTCTGTGGAGTATGGCTTGCCCAACCTTAATCCTTTCATCCTGAAAGAGATAAAAGGAAAGAGAATCAGACAGAGAATTGGGAACCTGTACCATCAAGAAAACAGCACTGGGAGAAGAATGTATTCTTCAGATCTGAGGTTCCTGTGTCAAGATGCTCCCTAGATAAAGATTGATGCAATACCGGACTTTCCTCCAGAGCTAACAAGGGGAAAGCCTTCCCCTGGAGCAGACACCCTGAACATGGACTTGTAGCCTACCAGGCTGTGTAAGAATAAACCTTCCTTTGTTAAAGCCATCCACTCTGTGGTATTTCTGTTACAACAGCCCTGGCTGACTAAAACACTTATCAATTGGCATATAATGTAGACCCCAAAAGAAAGACTCCAAGACATATTATAATCAAGCTTAACAAAATGAAACATGAGCAGAAACTCTTAAAGGCAGTGAGACTCCAAGCAAAGCTAACATTCAGAGAGAAGCCCTGTAGGCTTTTGTCTGACTTCTTGGCAGAAACAATATTGGTATGGAGGCAGTAGGGTGGCACATTCAAAGCCTTGAAGGAGCAAAACTTCCAACCAAGAATTATATATCCTGCAAAACTGTCTTTCAAATATGAAAATGAAATTAAGACCTTTGCAGATAAACAGAAACTCAGAGATTTTGTAAAAACGAAACCAAAGCTACAAGAACTATTGAAAGAAGCTCTTGGCTTAGAAGAACGAAACCATTAATTTTATATTTTAGGAGACAATACAGGATATATCATCCAGAAATCTACTCAGTTAGTAGAGGCACAAAACCCAAACCAAAGCTATAATACTAGAAGAAGTGATCCAGGGATCATATCATGAACACTACAATACCATCACATTAAAAAGAGTGATATATTACCATAGTTACACTCCATTCAGATGGAGAGGAAGTTAATAAGATATTTAGAGGTTAAAACTGAGTTTAAACATACATTATTAAGGGGCATCACGGGGTAGCCATAAAGCACAACGAAGAAGCAACATATCAAAACAAGAAACGCAATACAAGAGTCTCAACAAACACAAAACCAACAATGAAAAGGGTGAAAAATCAACCCATAGAAAAAAGGTCCCAGAACAGAATAGTAAGAGCAAAAGAGAAAACATCAACACAAAAATAAATACACCAAAATGACAGCACTAAACACATACCTATCAATAATTATATTAAAGGTAAATGGACTGAACTCTCCAGTAAAGAGACAATAAGTGAGATCTGGGATCAAAAGACATGACCCATCTATATGTTGCTTACAAGAAACTCATGTTAAACTTAAAGAAATGAACAAACTGAAAATTAAAAGGTGGAATAATTTATATCAAGCTAACAATATACAAAGAAGAGCAGATGTGGCAATACTAATCTCAGATAGATTATACTGTAAAAAAAAAAGCTCAGTAAAGACACAGAAGACTTCACTGTCACAATTAACCAACTAGATCTCATCAACACATACAGAACTTTCTATCCATTATGTTGAGTGAAATTAGTCAGCAGCACAAGGACAAAGATGATATGAGGCCCCTACTTTAAGGACTTGAAAACAGACTCATGTGTGGAAGAAAAGACTCTTTGACAGCTTCAAGGGAGAGAAGGGAGAGGTCGGCTTGTAGACTAGATAGTTGATAGAAATTTGGTTGGGTGATACCAGTGACAGGACACATTAGAAAGAAGATCACTTTAACTGGACTTCAACACAACCTGAAAACTCTTCCAATCTTAACCCAATAGGTAAGGACAGAGTAGCAGGGGCAGGGGTCTGGGCACCATGCTCTCAGAAGACATCGAGGCCAATTGGCGTAACTAGCCTACTACTAAGAGAGTGCTCTCCACCCCATGTTGGTAAGTGGTATCTGGGGTCTTAAAAGCTAGCAAGCTGCCATCTCATGTACATCAAATTATCCCAACTCATCTGTAACAGGTGATCGCCAAGGACAAAAACAACATGGGGGGAAAGAAAACCCAGAAAACAGAAATATCCTTGTGAATGGGTGACTACTTCAACAAGCAACCAGAAGAACCAGATGGTGGCTGGCCATCTCCAGTGACAGCTGTGATGGGACTCACAAAGTTGAGTCCCAATGGCAGTATGAGAATAAGAAGGTGTTCACCCTCAGAACTCCGCTAAAAGACCGTACCATAATTGATGGTCTGAAGGTGTGGGGGTTCCCTTGGGAGCATGGCCCTACACCTGAAGTTGCTCCTGATCATAAATCATTACTTAGGTCAACTCAGACAGGGATGGATTGAACTTGGCAACACCAAGTGACCATATCGTGTGTGCACTTATGGTTCTATGTATCTATAGGATGTTGCCCAACTGGCCTCTTACTAGAGGGGAGTGAGAGAGTGGAGAAGAGGGGCCAGGGGATTGTTAAAAGGATATGACTTGCACAGAACAGTAAGAAGGAGTGCACTGTTACCAGGCAAAGAGAGCAGTAGGAGCTGCACATAGGTGGGCATGTGAATTTAAACCGGATTGTACACTTTTACTCAATCACAATAAATAAAAAAATTTTTTGAAGAAAAGAAAGAAAAAGAAATCAGAAGACACATTGCACTGGGAAAATCTGCTGCAAAAGTCCTCTTTAAGGTGCTGAAAACAAAGATGTCATCTTGAATACCAAGGTGTGCCTGACCCAAGCCACGGTATTCTCAGTTGTGTCGTATACACGTGAAAGCTGTTCAGTGAATAAGAAAGACGGAGGAAGAATTGATGTCTTTGAATTGTGCTGTTGGAAAACATTGAATATACCAAGAACTGCCAAAAGAAGTACAACCAGAGGGTTCCTTAGAAGCAAGGATGGTGACATTACGTTTTACATGCTTTGTACATGTTGTCAGGAGGAAGCAGACCCTGGAGACGGACACTATGTTTGGTATAGAGGAGGGTCAGTTAAAAAGAGGCAGAACTTCAATTATATGGATTGAAACAGTGGCTTCAACAGTGGGCATGGGCAGGATTGGGCAATGTTTCATTCTATTGTATGTGGGGTTTCTAGGAGAACAACAAATATATGTATGTATGTACATATTTTTAAGAGCTATTATAAGTGGCATTATTTTCCTGATTTGCTTTCCATCCTTCTCTTTATTGATGTGTAAGGATCCAACTGATTTTGTATGTTTATCTTTTATCTGGCTGCTTCACTGAATCTTTTTTTTCATTCCGGTAGTTTTATTGTGGAATAATTTGGGTATTGAATGTAGTATCATATATACATATAGTATCATATCATCTGCAAATAAGGACAGTGCAATTTCTCCATTATCAATTGGATGTCCTTTATTATTATTTTTTTCTTGTCTTATTGCTCAGTCATAATAAAACAATGTTAAATAAGAGTGGTGATAAAGACCATCACTGTGCTATTGCTATTCTCAAGAGATTTTGCTTTCAGACACTCTCCATTAAGAATGATGTTGGCCTTTGGTTTTGCATAGATGCCCTTTGTTATGTTGAAATATTTCCCTTCTATACCTATTTTATTGAGAGTTTTTATCAGCAATGGGTTTTGGACTTTGTTGAATGCCTTTTCTGTGTTGATTGAGATGATCATGTGATTCTTTTATTTATGTGATGGATTATGTTGATTGATTTTCTAATGTTGAACCATTGTTGCATTCCTGGTGTGAACCCTACTTGGTTGCGGTGTGTTATTTTTTTGAAATGGTGCTGAAATCTACTGGCTACAATTTTGTTGAGAATTTTTACATCTATATTTATGAGAGATATTGGTCTATACTTTTCTTTTTTGTGGTGTCTTTGCCTGGCTTTAACATCAAGGTTATGCCAGCTTAATAGAATGAATTCAGAAGTATTCCTTCTTTCTCTGTGTTCTGAAATAGTTTGACTAGTACTGGTGTAAACTCTTCTTTGGATGTTTGGTACAATACTCCCATGAAGCCATCTGGCCCACAGCTTTTTTGATTGGGAGGTTTTTTTTTTTTTTTATTATGACTGAGTGAAAATGTACATTCCCATATAAATTTACATGCTCACCTATATGCAGCTTCCACTGCTCTTCCTGCCCAGTGACAGTACACTATTCCTTGGGTTTTTTGTTTTTTGTTTTTTTTTAAATTACCTTTCAGTTTCTTCTCTTGTTATTAGACTGTTTCAGATTTTCACTTTCATTTTGTGTTAGTTTGAGTAGGTAGGGTGTTTACAGAAATTTGTCCAGTTCCTCTAGATTTTCAAGTTTAGTTTTTCATAATACTCAATTATGATCCTTTTTATTTTGGTTGGGTCGTTGTAATGTCACCTGTTTCTTTTTTGTGTGTTGTTTGCATCCTCTTGTGTTTTTCTTTTGTCATTTTGGCCAGTGGTTTGTTGATTTGCTGATCCATTCAAAGAACCAAGTTTTGGTTTTGTTGACTTTTTCTGTTGTTTTTCTATTCTCTATTTCTTTCTTTCTTTTTTTTTTATTGTGACTAAGTGAAAGTATGCAAACCAATTTAACTTTGCATGCCCATCTATCTGTAGCTCCTTTTGCTCTCCTCACCTGGTGACAGCACACTCTTCCTTTTTGTTCTCTATATATGTTATATTCATTTTTTTATTTTTATTTTTATTTAACATAACTGAGTGAAAATGTACATTCACGCATAAATTTACATGCCCACCTATATGCAGCTTCCACTGCTCTCCCTGTCCGGTGACTGCACACTATTCCTCTCTGCTCCATACATGTCTCATCCTACCAACAGTCTCCTTTCCCCTCCTCTCCGTCCACTCCCCTTCCTCCAGCCAGAGGTCACTCACATGATATCCTGTAGATGTTTAGAACCACAAAGTGCTTCCAATATGTGGTCACTCTGCATTGCCAAGTCCAATCCATTCCTGTCCAAAGAGTGGACCTTTGTTATAATTTATGGGAAAGGACAGCATCAGGGCTGGGGGCCATGCTCTCAGAGGAACCCCCAAACCGCTGGACCATCAATTGAGGTCTTTTGGTGGAGATCTCATGATGCACCCCTTTTTATTCTTGTGTTGCCAGTGAGACTCCTCTCTGTGAGCTCCATCGTGGCTATCACTGGTGGTGGCCGGGCACCATCTGGTTCTTCCGGTCCCAAGTCGATGTAGGCACCCAGTCTTGTGGGTCTCTCTGTCTTCTCGGTTGTCTTTACCGCATGCCATTTTGGCCCTCGGTGAGCATCCGTTCCTGCTGAGTTGGGACCATTTGCTGTGCCCTCGAATGGCAGCTTGGCAGCTTTGAAGACCCCAGATGCCACTCACCAATGTGGGGTGCAGAGAGCTCTCTTAGCAAAACGCTAGTTGTGCCAATTGGCCTGGAATTCACGTAAGAGCATGGTCCCCTGCCCCCTGCCCCAGCTACTCTATCCTTGCAGTATTGAGTCAAGATGGAAGGACTCAAGTTATGCTGAAGTCCACTTAATGTTGTTCTTGTTTCTAATGTGTGCTGTCGCCGCTTTCTCCCAACTAGATTTCTAGTAACTATCTAAACTAAACCCTCCAACCCTCCCTCTCCCTCCCTCCTCTCCCTTGCAGCTGTCAAAGAGTCTTTTCTTCTATACACAAGTCTGTTTTTGAGGTCTTATCGTAGAGGTCTCATACAGTATTTGTCCCTTTGTCGCTGACTACTTTCACTCAACATAATGTCTTCCAGTTGAAACCAGGTTAGGAGATGTTTCCTGGAATCATCGTTATTCTTTATCATTGTGTAGTGCTCCATTGAGTATATGTACTATAGTTTACCTATCCATTCTTATATTGTTGGGCATCTGGGTTGATTCCATCTTTTTGCTATCGTGGACTGTGCTGCGGTAAACATTCTGGTGCATGTGTCTGTTGGTGTGAAAGGCCTTGAATCTGTAGGATATATTCCAAGTAGTGGAATTACTGGGTCAAATGGTATATCGATATCTATTTTTTTCAGGAAGCACCAGATTGCCTTCCAAAGAGGCTGGACCATTTTGCAACCCCACCAACAGTGTAGGAGGGTTCCACTTTCTCCACAGCCTCTCCAGCATTTGTTGTTTTGTGTTTTCTGGATCATGGTCAATCTTGTTGGGGTGAGACGGTATCTCATTGTTGCCTTGATTTGAATTTCTTTAATAACTAAAGATCGTGAACATGTCTGCATGTGTTTTTTGGCTGCCTGGATCTCCTCTTTAGTGAAGTGTCTGTCCATCTCCTCTGCCCATCGCTTAATTGGATGGTTTATCTTCTTATCGGTATTTTGTAGTATCTTATAGATTAAGGAGATCAGGAGTCGATCTGACATAGAGTTGCCAAATACTTTTTCCCACTCTGTGGGTGTTCTTTTAATTCTATTAATAAAGTCTTTGGATGAGCAAAAGTGTTTGATTCTTAATAGTTCCCATTTATCTATTTTCTCTTCTGTTGATTGAGGTTTCTTTGACAGATTTTGGAGTCTGTCCTCATTGTGTATTAAAACTTCCATTGTTGTTCCTACCTTTTCTTGGATGAGCTTTATCATTTTAGGTTTGATATTTAGGTCTTTTATCCAGTTGGAGTTGGTTTTTGTATAAGGTGTAAGATATGGATCTTGATTCAGTTTACTGCAGATGGATAACCAATTTTGCCAGCACCATTTGTTGAAGAGACTGTTTTTACCCCAGTTTAATGTCTTAGAGCCTTTGTCGAATATCAACTGTTCATAGGCAGATGGTGTCATCTCTGGGGTCTCAATTCTGTTCCATTGATCGATCTGTCTGTTCTTGTACCAGTACCAGGCTGTTTTGACCACTGTGGCAGTGTAGTATGTTCTAAGGTTGGGTAATGAGAGGCCTCCCAGTGTGTTCTTCTTCTTTAGTAGTACCTTACTTATCCGGGGCTTCTTCCCTTTCCAAACAAAATTGGTGATTTGTTTCTCCATCTCATTAAGAAATGATGCTGGAACTTGTATTGGGATTGCATTATATAAATAAATTGCTTTGGGTAAAATAGACATTTTCACAATGTTAAGTCTTCCTATCCATGAGCAGGGTAGGTTTTTCCATTTATCTAATTCTCTTTTAGTTTCTTGTAGTAAGGGTTTGTAGTTCTCTTTGTAAAGGTCTGTTGTTTCTCTGGTTAGATTAATTCCTAGGTATTTTATCTTCTTAGGGGCTATTGTAAATGGTATTGATTTGATAATTTCCTCCTTTACAGTTTCGTTGTTGATATAAAGGAATCCTACTGATTTACTTATGTTTATCTTGTATCCTGAGACTTTGCTGAATTCTTCTATCAGTTTGAGTAGCTTACGTATAGATTCCTTGGGGTTCTCTGCATATACAATCATATCATCTGTGAACAGGGAGATTTTAACTTCCTCTTTGCCGATGCAGATGCCCTTTATTTCTTCGTCTTGTCTAATTGCTCTCGCTAGAACTTCTAGCACAATGCTGAATAGGAGAGGTGACAGTGGGCATCCTTGTCTAGTTCCTGATCTCAAGGGAAAGTCTTTCAGTCTCTCTCCATTCAGGATGATGTGGGCAACTGGCTTTGTATAGATGGCCTTTATTGTGTTTAGGAATTTGCCGTCTATGCCCATTTTGCTAAGAGTTTTTAGCATGAATGGGTGTTGGACTTTATCAAAAGCCTTTTGTGCGTCAGTGGACAAAATCAGGTGATCATTGTCTTTTGTGTTATTTATGTGGTTTATCACATTATTTGTTTTCCTGATGTTGAACCAGCCTTGCATCCCTGGTATGAATCCCACTTGGTCATGATGGATTATTTTCTTGTTATGTTGTTGTATTCTGTTGACAAGAATTGTGTTGAAGATTTTTGCATCTAGGTTCATGAGTGATGTCGGTCTGTAGTTCTCTGTCTTTGTTGGATCTTTCCCTGGCTTAGGTATCAGGGTCATGCTGGCTTCATAGAATGAGTTTGGGAGTACTCCATCCCTTTCTATACTGTGAAATAGTCTCAGTAGTATTGGGGATAGCTCTTCTCTAAATGCTTGGTAGAATTCTGCCGTAAAGCCATCTGGGCCCGGACTTTTTTTGGTTGGCAGTGTTTTGATGACCTTTTTAATCTCTTCCTTGGTGATGGGTTTATTAAGTTGTTCTGCCTCATGTTGTGATAATTTGGGTACATCGTATGATTCAAGGAATTGGTCCATTGCCCCTAGGTTTTCAAATTTGTTAGAGTACAGTCTTTCATAGTATTCTGTTATGATATTTTTGATTTCTGTTGCATCTGTGGTGACAACTCCCGTCTCATTTCTAATTTGGGTTATTTGTTTCCTTTCTTGCTTTTCTTTAGTAAGTTTAGCCAGTGGTTTATCAATTTTGTTGATCTTTTCAAAAAACCAGCTTTTGGTCTTTTCAATTTTTTCAATTGTTTTTCTTTTCTCTAATTCATTTAGCTCTGCTCTAATCTTTATGATCTCCTTTCTTCTGGTGCCCGAGGGGTTCCTCTGTTGTTCTCTTTCTACTTGTTCAAGCTGTAGAGTTAGTTCCTTGATTTGGTTTCTTTCTTCCTTCCAGATGTGTGCATTTATGGAGATAAACAGACCTCTGAGCATTGCTTTGGCTGTATCCCATAGGTTCTGGTAGGAAGTGTTTTCGTTCTCATTGGAATCCATTAATTTCTTTAATTCATCCTTGATTTCCTCTATAACCCATGTTTTTTTGAGCAAGATGTTGTTCAGTTTCCAAGAGTTCCACTTTCTATGTTTTTTCTGCTATTGATTTCAACTTTGATGGCTTTATGATCTGAAAAGATGCTTTGCAGTAATTCAATGGTATGGATTTTGTTGAGCATTGCATTATGGCCTATCACTTGGTCAGTTCTGGAGAATGTTCCATGTGCACTGGAGAAGAAGGTGTAGTTGTCTGCTGATTGGTGGAAAGTTCTGTATATATCAATGAGGTTTAGTTGGTTAATTGTGTCAATGAGGTCTTCTGTATCTTTACTGAGCTTTTTTCTAGATAATCTGTCTAGTAATGAGAGCGGGGTGTTAAAGTCTCCCACTATTATTGTGGAGTCATCTAACTCTCTTTTGAGTGTAGTCAGTGTTTCTTCGACATATTTGGGTGCGCTGACATTAGGTGCATAAATATTTAATATAGTTAAGTCTCCTTGTGTACTGAACCTTTCAGCAATAAATAGTGACATCTTTGTCCATGATGGTGGATTTGACATTCAAATTGATTTTGTCTGAGATTAGAATGGCCACCCCTGCTCTTCTTTGTTCATTGTTAGCTTGATATATATTCTTCCATCCTTTAATTTTCAGTTTGTTCCTGTCTTTAGGTCTCAAGTGAGTTTCTTGTAGACAACATATGGATGGGTCGTGTCTTTTGATCCAAGATGACACTTGGTGTCTCTTTACTGAGCATTCAGTCCATTCACATTCAATGTAATTGTTGATAGGTATGTGTTCACTGCTGCCATTGTGATATGTTTATTTTTATGTTGATGTTTTCTCTGTTGTTCTTATTAGTCTGTTCTGAGACACTCTTTTTTGTGAGTTGATTTTTCACCTTTTTCAGAGCTGATTTTATAGCTGTTGAGACTCGTGTGTTAGATTTCTTGAAATGGTATGATACATCTTTGTTGTGCTTTACAGATGCCCCTATGAACCCCCTTAATAAACTATTTATAAACCCAATTTTAATTACTACCAGTCTGGTCATCTTCCTCTCCATCTGGAAGGACTATAAAGACTGTAGTACATCCCTTTTTTTATTATGATGACACCATAGTTTTCATGATGATCACTGGATTGCTTCTTTCCATATCAAAGCTGTGATTTACTTTGGAGCCTTCCCTAAATGAGTAGTGTGATGTTCTGAAACATAAAGTTAGTGGTTTTGTTCTTCTAAGCCAAAGCCAAGAACTTCTTTCAGTATTTCTTGTAGTTTGGGTTTGGTTTTTACAAAGTCTCTGAGTTTCTGTTTATCTTGGAATGTCTTAATTTCATTTTTGTATTTGAAAGACAGTTTTGCAGGATATATAATTCTTGGTTGGAAGTTCTTCTCCTTCAAGACTTTGAATGTGTCATGCCACTGTCTCCGTGCCAGCATGGTTTCTGCTAAGAAATCTGACGAGAGCCTACAGGGTTTCTCTCTGAATGTTAGCTTTGCTGTAAGTCTTGCTGCCTTTAAGATTTGCTGCTTATGTTCATTTTGTTAAGCTTGATTATAATATGTCTTGGAGTCTTTCTTTTGAGATCTATATTGGGTGGCGTACGATATGTATCTGAGATGTCTATATTCTCTTCCTTCACAATTTCTGTGAAGTTTTCTTTCAGCAGCTCAGCAACAATACTCTCTGTGTTCTCAGATGTCTCACCCTGTTCAGGGACTCCAATTAATCAAAGGTTGTTCCTCTTAATAGAGTCCCACATGCTTCTTAATGTTTCTTCATTTTTCTTGTTTCTTTTTTCTGATTTCTGCTCATAGACGCTGGCATCAGTAGCTCTATCTTCCATGTCAGAAATTCTTTTTTCCATCTGTTCCATTCTGTTTTCTTGGCTTTGCATGGAAGTTCTATGTCTTTGATTTTCTTCTTGATCTGTTGGATTTCAGAGTACTGGTGTTCCATCAGATCGAACAACTTGTTTAATTTTTCACTTTGTTCTGCTGCATTTTGTATAAGGTCTAGAAGGGCTCTGTATATAATCAATTTGTATTCACTTCCTGATGCTTTCATAAAAGTGTCTTCATCTGGAAAACTCCTTGGTTGGTTTGTTTGAGAGCCTTCTGAAGCCATGAGTGATTGCTTGTATGCCACAGTTGTCTGTTGCTTTTGGGTCCCATGTGAGTATATAGAGGCTGGAAGAGGTACTGTGAGGATGGATTGCAAATGTTTCTCTAGGCTGTCTTCAAATGTAAAGCAAAAGGTACCTGACCAGTTCACAAGTCAGTTAGGTTTTCAGGTGTAGAGTTCCCTCTTCTCATCTGACAAAGTAAACGCCACTATATCCAACCCTAGATGATAACAAACTAGTTCAGAATACAGCAGTGCTACTGCCCTGTTGACCTCTACTGACAGGGCCTAGCCTTATCCAACACTGCGTCTAGTACTGGTTTTGTAATAGGAAAGCGCTCTCCTGTGGGCAGGCTCTGGCTCCCAAGCTAAGAATTAGGTCCAGCTGCGGCCACCGTATCCAAGACGGCGTCCTCCACACAGGCAGCAAACAGAGGGGCTAAAGGTGCCGAGAGGTAGTGATTTCTCTGATTCTGTTGCAGGGCCCCCAACGTAGGCAGCACTGTGCAAAATCACTACTTTTCTGTTGGAGAAGCGCTGTCCCGTTTGCAGGCGCTGGCTCCCAGGCTAAGAACGAGGTCCCTCTAAAATGTCGGTACCAACATGGCATCCTGCATACTGACTGCAAAGCTCCGTGCAAACCCCGCTGAGGCAGCTACTAAACGAAAGGCTCAAAGTGGCTAGATTAAGAGAGTCCTGAGCCTGGCTCTCAGAATATGGGAATTTTGCCTGCCTATACCCCCAGCAGCGCATCTGAGTCCAGCCGACAGGCAAGACTCAGCTCCGCCCACCAGCTGAGACAGAGGAAAAAAAAAGTCACAATGGTGCGTTTACCTTCCGTCCGTGAGAGTTCCTGGGAGTCAGCGAAAGAGTGGAGGTTTTTCGCTGAGTGGTATGAAGTCCCAATTAACAGCCCTGTGCCGTGTCCTGAGGCTGATTAGGTGATCAGAAGGCTCTGTTTGATTGTCAATTCAGGTCTTGGTTTCCAGAGGGATATAAGGAGACGTGTGCTTAGTCCGCCTTCTTGACTCTGCCCCTCTATGTTATATTCTCTTAACAGTCTCCTGTCCCCCATCTCCACCCTCTCCTCTCCCTTCTAGTAAGAGGCCTATAGGACAGCATCCCATGAATGCATAGAATCAATGAAGTACACACATCATATGGTCACATTGTGTCCCCAAGTCCAGTCCATTCCTGTAGGAAGAGTTGACCTTGGTAAGGTTTTCTGATCAGGGGCAGCAGCTGGTCTAGGGGCTATATTTCCAGAGGAATCCTCAGGCTGCCAGACCATCAGTTGTGGTCTTTTAGTGGAGTTCTTGAGGTGCATCTCTCTTTTTCTCATGTTGTCCCTGGGACTCTTCACTATGTGCCCCATCACAGCTGTCTGGTGGTGTTCTTTATTATTTCACAGTGTTCCATTGAGTATACATACCATACTTTGTTTATCCATTCATCTGTTGTTGAGCATCTGGGCTGATTCTATCTGTTTGCTATTGTGGACTGTGCTGCAATAAACATTCGTGTGCATACTGTAGGATATATATTCTGTGCATACTGTAGGATATATTCATATGCATATCTGTAGGATATATTCTGAGCAGTGGGATTACCGGGTCAAGTGTTACTTCTATTTCCAGCTTTTTAAGGAAGTGCCAAATTGCTTTCCAAAGAGGTTGTGCCATTTTGTAATCCCACCAGCAGTGTAGAAGAATTTCAGTGTCTCCACAGCCTCACCAGAATTTGTATGGTCTTTCAATTCTTTTGAACAAGTCTTTGGATGAGCAAAAGTGTTTGATTTTTAGTAGTTCCCATTTATCTACTTCATTTGTTTCTACTCTAATCTTATTTTTTCCTTTCTTCTGGTGGCTGTGGTCTTCTTTTGTTTTTCTGTTTCTATGTGTTAAAAGTTGTGGAGGTAATGGTTTCATTTTTACCCTTTCTTCGTTTTTGATGTATGCATCTACTGCTATAAATTGGCCTCTGAGGACTGCCTTTGCTGTGTCCCAAAAGTTTCGGTTTGATATGTTTTCATTCTTGTCTGATTCTCGTTATTTTTTAATTCCATCTTTGATTTCTTCCATTACTCAGTGGCTTGTAAGCAGAGTGTTACTTAGTTTACACGTAATTGATCACCCCCCTTGCTATTCCTGTTGTTAATTTCTACTTAACGACAACACTTTGGATTTTGTGGCCTAAGATGTGGTCTACTCTGGAGAATGTTTCACGTGCATTGGAAAAGAATGTGTACTTGCAACTGTTGGATGGAGTGTTCTCTGTATGTCTATGAGGTCAAGCTGGCTGATGGTAGCCTTCAGCTCTTCTGTGTCTTTTCAGAGTTTCTTTCTGGATGTCCTTACCTGTCCCGAGAGTGGTGTGATGAAGTCTGCTACTATTATTGTGTAACTGTCAATTTCTCTTTTCAGTGCAGCTCAAGTTTGTTTTATATATTTTGGAGCCCTGTCATTGGGTGTATAGATGTTCATCACAGTTAATTCTTCACGATAGATCATCCTTTTAATCATTATATAGTGCATTTTTTTGTCTTTTATGGTGATTTTTATTTTAAAGTCTATTTTATCTGAGATCAGTGTTCCTATCCTGCTTTCTTATGGTCAGTATTTACTTGATATATTTTTTTCCATCCTTTGATTTTTAATACATTTACATCTTTGTTTCTCAAATGTGTCTCTTGTAGACAGCATACTTATGGATCCTCTTTTTTTAAATCCATTCTGCCATTCTCCATCTATTATGCATTGAATTTGTGTTCCCTCCAAAATGTGTATAGAAATGTGTGTGGTGGTTTGGCTGATTGCATTGCGTGGGTTTCTTGTATACTGTAAACCCTGCCTCTGTGATGTTAATGAGGGAGGATGGGTGGTAGTTGAGTTGGTGGAGCAGGACTCAATCTGTGGGATTGTATTGAGGCAGCCTCTTGGAATATAAAAGAAAGGAACGCAAGTGGAGAGTTGGGGACTTCATACTACAGAAAGAAGTAGTGCTAGGGGCTGATCAAGAGCTTCAGAAGGGGCTGGGGTACCTGTACCTCAGAAACCGTTAATCTACGGGAAGAGTGATGAGGACCTTTTTCCAGATCCAGCAGAGTAATCCTTCCTCTGGAGCTGACACCCTTTTAGCCTGCTGGACTGTGACAAAATAAAATTTCTTTTTTTAAAGCAGCACTAGCAGAATAAGAGAACAAGACACTGTTTCTTTATGGTTGCATTTAGGGCATTTACATTCAGTGTAATTATTGATAGATGTGAATTTATTGCTGTCATTTTTGTAGTGTTTTTTTTCTGTGTGTGTGGTGCTGACATTTGTTTCCCTCTTACTCTCCTGCACTGAATTCATTGGTTTGTGTATTTCTTTTGTTTTTGTAGATTTTGTTTTTTGTTGAGACATTGTTTTTCTTCTCTATTTTGATGAAAGTGTTGGTGATTTTTTTTTTTTTTGTGGTTATCTTGCAATTTACTGTTATCTTCCTAGGCTTGAATCAGTCTATCATGGCTTGGTATTGCATTGCCTTCTACTCCTTCAGACAGTTTTATACTTACATCATTTATTCTATCTTATATTGTTCTGATGTTGTTGTCATTTACAGACTAACTTCTAGGTTTCCCTGTTGTAGTTCTTTTGGTGTTGAATAGTCCTTGAGAGGTCATTTCGTAGGCTGATATCAGGTTGGTAAAATCTTGCATCCTACATGGAGGCTGTGATCCAATGTTGTTTCTCTTCTCAGACCAAAGGACACCCTTTAATAATTCTTGTAAGTTTACCTTGGTTTTTAGAAATTCCCTTAATTTCTGTTTATCTGCAAATGGTCTAATTTCACCATCATACCTGAGCAAGACTTTTTAGGATATGTTATTCTTGGATGGCAATTTGTGTTTCAAGGTTTTATATACATTCCATTGTCTTCATTCTTGGTTTCTTCTGAATAATCACATCTTAGTCTTAAAGTTTCTCCTCTATATGCGACTTTTTAAAGCTGCTTTTAAAAAAGGTTATATTGTGTTTTAAATGGATCAAAGACCTAAATATCAAACCTAAAATGGTAACAATCATAGAAGAAAAAATAGGGTTAAGAATGGAAGTTCTAATACATGGCTTAGACTTCAAAATCTGAGAGAGGATGATCAGCAGAAGAAAAAATACATCAGTGGGAACTACTAAGAATCAAATACTTTTGCTCAGTTAATATCTTATCAAAAGAGTTAAAAGACCACCTATAGAACGGGAAAAAATATTTGGCAACTACATGTTGGACCGACGTCTGATCTCCATAATCTAGAAGGTACTACAAAATGTCAACAAGAAAAAGGTAAATAACCCAATTAAGTGATGGACAAAGGAGATGAACAGACACTTCACCAGTGGATGCCCAGGCAGACACATGAGGAAATGTTCACAGTCGTTAGCTATTAGAGAAATTCAGATCAAAACTACAATGAGATACCATCTCATGCCAACAAGGTTGGCCACAATCCAAAAAACATGAAACAACAAATTGCAGAGAGGCTGGAACTCTCCTACACTACTGGTAGAATTGGAAAATGGCACAACCTGTTTGGAAAACAATTTGGCACTTCCTTAAAAATCTGGAAATAGATATACCATTTGATCCAAAAAGCTGGAAATAGATATACCCTTTGATCCAGTAATCCCGCTGTTCAGAATATATCCTACAGAATCAAAGGCAGTCACACTAACAGATGTATGCACACGAATGTTTATTGCAGCACAGTCCACAGTAGCAAACAGATGGAATCAACCCAGATGCCCAACAACAGATGAATGGATAAACAAACTATGGTACATATACTCAATGGAACATTATGAAATGATAAAGAACAATAATGATTTCAGGAAGCATCTCATAACCTGGTTTCAACTGGAAGACATTATGCTGAATGAAATCAGTCAGTGGCCAAAGGATAAATATTGTATGAGATTCTTGCTATGAGGACTTAAAAATAGACCTACGTACAGAAGCTACAAGGATGGAGAGGGAGGGAGGCAGAGGGTTGGTCATAGATGAGATAGTTGATAGAAATTTGGTTAGGTGAAAGTAACGACAGCACACAGTAGAAAGTAGATTCACATAACTAGACTTCACCATAAACTGAAAGCTCTTCTAACCTCAATCCAATATTGCAAGCACAGAGTAGCCGGGGTGGTCTGGGAATCATGCTTTCAGGGGACATTGAGGCCTATTGGCTTAACTAGCCTATTGCTAAGAGAGTTTTCTGCACCCCATATTAGGGAGTGGCATCTGTGGTCTTAAAATCTAGCAAGCTACCATCTGAAGTACACCAAATGGTCCCAACTCATCCAGAACAGATGATGACCACAAACAACAAAGACATGAGGGAAAGAGTTCAGGAGATTTAAGGACCCATGTGAATGGGAGACTGTATCAGCATGTGACCAGAAGAATCAGATGGTGCCCAGCTACCACCAAAGACAGCATGACGGGGCACATGATGTTGAATTCCTGTGGCAATACTGGAATAAGAGGGGTGCAGCTCTAGAACTCTATTAAATAAAGACCAGAACTGATGATCTAATGGCATGGAGGATCCCATGGGAGCTTGGCTCCTAGAACTGCTGCTGCCTCTGACTGGAAAACACTACTGAGGTCAACTCTTTGGACAAAAATACACTGGACTTGGGGACACAATGTGACCATATGGTGTGTGTACTTTATAGTTCTATGCATTTAGGATGTTGTCCTACTGGTCTCTTTCTAGATGGAAAAGAAGTAGGTGTAGAGGAGGGTACAGGAGCTTGTAAAGAGGATGCTACAAGCATAGAATGAAAAGGTGGAGTGTGCTGTCATAGGGCAAGGAGAGCAGGAGCTGCAGATAGGCAGCATGTAAAATTGATTTGGGCTGTGTACAATAATGACAATGTGTCATTATTGGGCTGTGTACAATTAATGACAATAAAAGAAATATTTTATTGTGCTTTAAGTTAAAGTTTACAATCCAAGTCAATCTGTCATACAAAAATGTACACACACTGCTGTGTAACTGTAGCTGCTCCCCCACCCTGTGACATCACATTTCTCATTTCCTTCTTGTATATCCCACATTCATTCATCAATTCCTATCTGTCTCATAGGAGCTGCCAGTTAACCTCATGTATAAACTTATGCCAAGAGACACAGTCTTTAGTAGTATCATTTCATGTCTTCTACTCAACTACAATCTTTTTCTGAAAAGCTGGGTCTGGGAATCATTACAGTTCTGGGCTAATAGATTGTCCAGGGTCCACATCTTCCTGGGATGTTCCAGTTTGTCACACCATCAAGTCTGGTGTTTCTAATAGAGTTTGAGTTCTGCACACCCATTTTTCTCCAGCTATGTCAGGGACTCTCTGTTGTATTCCATCAGGGCAGTCATTGTTGGGGCCAGGCACTATCTAGTTCTGGTCTCATGCTTATGTGGCCTCTATTATGTGGCCCTTTCTGTCTCTTATATTTTCCTTAAGTCTGATATACTTCATTCGCCTCTGCTCCAAGCAGGATGGGATCAATTTATATTTCTTAGATGACTGTGTGCTATCTTTTAAGACCCCAGATACCGCTCACCAAAGAGGTATGCAGAACATCTCTTTAAAACTTTGTTATGCCAGTTGACCTGGATGTAGATGTCCCCCAAAATTATGGTCCCTAGACCACCTCCCCCCCCCCCCCCGGCTACTCTATCCTTTAAAGCGTTGAGTTGCATTTAGGAAGCATGTTAGCTTTTAGTTTAGTCCAGTTGTGCTGACCTCCCATCTAATGCACACTGTCTCTTCCTTCACCTAACCCAATTTCTATCTACTGTCTAAACAATGAATAAACCTATTCCTCCCTTCTCACCCTTGTAACCTCCAGAGTCTGTCTTCTTCCATGTCTAAACTGTTTTATGAGTCTTTATGATAGTGGTCTCATACAATATTTGTCCTTTTGCAACTGACTAATTTCGTTCATTATGATGTCTTCTAGACTATTCCACGTTATGTCTCCCTAGGTCATCATTCTTCTTTATTGTTGCATACTATTCCATTGTGTAAGTATACCACAGTTGGTTTATCCATATATCTGTTGCTTCTCATGTAGGTTTATCTTATCTTTTTGATATTGTGGACAGTGCTACAATAAACATTGGTGTGCATGTACCCTTATTTCTTTAGGATATGTTACAAGAAGTGGGATTGCTGGATCATATGGCATTTATACTTCTAGTTTTTTATGAAACCACCAAATCAATTTCCAAAGTGGTTGTACCACTTTACATTCCCATCAGCAGTGCATAAGTGTTCCAGTCTCTCAACAACCTCTCCAGCATTTCTTATTCTGTGTTTCTTGGACGAACGCCAGCCTTGTTGGGGTGGCATGATAACTCCTTGTAGTTCTGATTTGGATTTCTCTAATGGCTAATGATCATGATCATTTTTTCATACATCCTTTGGCCACCTGGATGTCTTCTTTGGTGAAATGACTGTTTGTATTCTTTGCCCATCTTTTCAGTTGTGTTATTTGCCTTTTTGTCTTTGAGGTTTTGCAATGTCTGATAGATTATGGAGATCAAATGCTAACCAGATTTGTCATAGCCAATTTTTTTTCCTCAGTCTGTAGGTTGTTTTTTACTTTTTTGGTCAAGTCTTTGTATGAATATATGTGTTTGGTTTTTAGAATTTTCCATTTATCTATTTCCTCTTCTGGTGTTTGTACATTGTAATGTTGTGTATTCTGTTTGTGCCATGTATTAGCTCTCCCAGCATTGTCTACACTTTTTCTCTCATGATCTTTACTGTTTTAGATTAGACATTTAGGTCTTTGATCCACTGTGAGTTAGTTTTTGTACATGGAGTCAAACATAGGTTTTGTTTCATTTTTTTGCATATGGCTATCCAGTCATGCTGACACCATTTGTTAAAGTGACTATCTTTTCCCTAGTTTATGGATTTGGGGCCTTTGTCAAATATCAGCCACTCATAGCTCGATGTTTTTATATCTAGATTCCCAACTCTATTCCGTTGGTCTATGTTTCTATTTTTGTACTAGTACAAGGCTGTTTTGACTACAGTGGCAATATAGTAATTCTTAAGTCAGGTAGCATGAGACCTCCCTGTTTGTTTTTCTTCTTGAATATTGCTTAACTAATATGAGGCTTCTTCCCTTTTCATAGGAAGTTGGTAAATTGCTTCTCTATGTTATTGAAAAATGACATTGGAATTGGAATTGGGATTGCATTATATTTATAGACAACTTTGGGAAGAGTAGACATTTTCATGATGTTGAGTCTTCCTATCCACGAACAAAGTAGGTTTCTCCACTTACGTAGATCTCTGGTTTCCTGCAGCCTAGTTTTGTAGGTTTTTTTTTTTTTTTTGTATAGGTCTTTTATGTCTCTGGTTAGAATTTTTCCCCAAGTATTTTATCTTCCTGGGTGCTACTGTAAACGCCATTGATTTTGGGATTGCCTTTTTGATTTTCACTTTGTTGGTGTAAAGGAATTCAACTGATATTTTTGTACATTTGTCTTATATCCTGATACTTTGCTGAGCTCTTTATTAGTTCCAGTAGTTTTTTTTTTTTTTTTTTTTTGGTAAATGCTTTAGGGTTTTCTGTGTATAAGATCATATTATTTGTAAATAGAGGTACTCTTACTTCTTCCTTATCAATTTGGATATCCCTTATTTCTTTATCTTATTGATTGCTTCAGCTAGGAGCTCCACCGCAATGTTAAATAAAAATAGTTACAAAAGGCATCCTTGTCTACTTCTTGTTCTCATTGGGAATGGTTTCAGACTCTCTCCATTTAAGATGTTGTTAACTGTTAGCTTTGTATAAGTGCCCTTTATCATTCCGAAGTGTTTACCTTCTATTCTTGTTTTCCTGAGAGTTTTTAACATGAATGGGTACTAGACTTTGTCATACCCCTTTTCTGCATGACTTGATAAAATCAAGTGGTTCTTTTGTTTTATTTATGTATTTGATTACATTGACTGTTTTTCTAATGTTGAACCATCCCTGCGTTCTTAGTATGAATCCCACTTGGCCATGATGAATAATTTTTGGGATATGTTGTTGAATTATACCGAGTGGAATTCCGTTGAACATTTTTGCATCTAATTTCATGAGAGATATTTGTCTGCAATTTTCCTTCTTTTGTGTTTCCTTTACTTGATTTTGGTATCAGGGTTATGTTGGCTTCACAGAATGAATTTGAGGGTGTTCCATCTTTTTCTATGCTCTGGAGTACCTTTAGTAATAGTGGTGTTAACTCTTCTCCAAAAGTTTGGTAGAATTCTCCAGTGAAGCCATCAGGGCCAGGCCTTTTTTTCCGCTGGAAGTTTTTTAAGTTACCTTTTCTAATCTCTTGTTTTGTTGTGGGTTTATTTAGTTTTTCCACCTGTGTTTGTGTTAGTTTCAGCAGGTAGTGTGTCTCTAGAAATTTTTCTGTATCCTTAAGGTTTTCAAATTTGTTAGAGTACAATTTTTCATAGTATTATGTAATAATCTTTTAAAAATTCAGTTGGATTTGTTGTGATATTGTCTATGTTATTTCTTATTCAGGTTATTTGCTTCCTCTTCTGTTTCTGTTTTTTGAGTTTGGCCACTGACTTATTGATTTTGTTGGTCTTTACAAGGAACCACGTTTTGTTCTTGTTAACTCATTAAATTATGCTTCTATTCTCTGATTCATTTAGTTCTGCTCTAATTTTATTTGTCTCTTCTGGTGCCCAAGGGCTTTTTTGCTGTTCTCTCTTTAATTGTTTAAATTGTGTAGTTAATGATTTGATTTGAGCTGTTTCTTTGTTTTCAATGTATGCATTTATTGAGATACATTGACCTGTAAGCTCTGCTTTTGTTCTTCCCAAAGATTTTGGTAAGATGTGTTTTCATTCTCATTTGATTCTCTGAATTTCTTTACTCCATCCTTGATTGCTTCTCCAATGAAGTAGTTCTTGAGCAAGGTGTTATTTCATTTCCAATTGTTGGATAGTTTTTTCCGTTGTACATTTGTACTTTTTTGAATTTTCTTTTATTGTGTTTAAGTGAAAATATACAATCCAAATCAATTTTTCATGCCTACCTATCTGCAGCTACTTCTGCTCTGCTTGCTTGGTGACAGCACAAGCCTCCTTTTCATACTTGTGATATACTCTTAAGTTCCTGTCTCCTCATCTTCTCTATCTTCTCTCCCATCTAGAAAGACACTGGTAGGACACTCTTCTATAAATCCATAGAACCATATAGTACATGCATCGTATCCTCACATTGTATCCCCAGGTCCAGCCCATTTTTGTCCGAAGAGTTGACCTCAAAGTATCTTCTGGTCAGAGGCAGCAGCAGGTCTAGGGGCCATGCTCCATGGGGATCCTCCAGGTCATCATACCATCAATTCCAGTCTTCTAGTAGAGTTCTTGAGCTGCACCCTTTTTATTCTTGTGTTGCCACAGGGACTCAACATTGTGTGCCCCATCACGGACGGCTCTCTTTGGTGGTGGCTGGGCATCATGTGGTTCTTCTGGTCACATGTTGATACAGTCTCCTGTTCACATGTGTCCTTCTGTTTCATGAGCTCTTTTTTCCTTGTGTATTTGTTGTTTTTGGTCATCATCTGTTTTGGACGAGTTGAGACCAGTTGGTGTACCTCAGATAGCAGCTTGCTAGTTTTTAAGACCACAGATGCCACTCACCAATGTGGGGTGCAGAAGACTCTCTTAACAATAGGCTAGTTATGCCAGTTGGCATTGATTCCCCTGAGATCATGCTCCCCAGACACCCATCCCTGCTACCCTATGCTCGTAATAATAGGTTGATATTTGAGGAGTTTTCAGTTTATAGTGAAGTCCAGTTATTTTGATCTACTTTTTACTGTGTGCTATCACTGCTTTCACCTAGCCAAATTTCTATCAGCTAATCCATGGCCAACCCTCTCCCTCCCTCACCACTCTTGTAGCCATCAAAGAGTCTTTTCTTCTATACATATGTCTATTTTTAAGTCCTTATGGCAGGGGTCTCATGTGATATTTGTCCTTTTGCCACTGACTGATTTCACTCAGTATGTCTTTCAGTTGAAACCAGATTATGAGATGCTTCCTAAAATCATTAGTTCATTATCATTGCATAATGTTCCACTGAGTACATATACCATAGTTTGTTTGTCCATTCATCTATTGATGGGCATCTGGGTTGATTCCATCTTTTTGCAATTGTGGGTTATGCTGCAATAAACGTTCGTGTGCATACATCTGTTTATGTGACAGCCTTTGTTCCTGTAGGATACATTCTGAGCAGTGAGATTACTGGATCAAATGGTATATCTATTTCCAGCTTTTTAAGAAAGCGCCAAATTGCTTTCCAAAGAGGTTGTACCATTTTGCAATTCTACCAGTAGTGTAGGAGAGTTCCAATCTCCCCACAGCCTCTCCAGCGTTTATTGTTTTGTGTTTTTTGGATTACGGCCAACCTTGTTGGGATGAGATGGTATCTCACTGTAGTTTTTGATTCGGTTTTCTCTAACAGCTAATGATTGTGAGCATTTTTCTCTTGCGTCTTTTGGCTGCCTGGATGTCCTCTTTGAAGTGTCTGTCCATTTCCTATGCCCATCAATTAACTGGATTATTTACCCTTTTCTTGTTGGTATTCTGTAATACCTTGTAGATTATGGAGATCAGATGTTGGTCCAACTTGTAAGTGCCAAATATTTTTTCCTGTTCTGTAGGTGGTCTTTTAACTCTTTGGGTAAAGTCTTTGAATGACAAAAAGTTTTTGATTCTTAGTAATTGTCATGGTTGGAATTGTGTCCCCCCAAAACTGTGTGCAGCCACGTGGCTGGGATATGGTTCCCAGTATCTTGGGACTGTCCTCCATTGTGTGGTTTTGCTAACCTGTATGTTAAAGGATTAGGGTGGGGCTGTGAATTCCTGCTGTGGGGGAAGTTTCCCTGGAGTATGGCTTGCCCCACCCTTAATGCTTTTAGCTTGCAAGGAATAAAAGGAAAAAGAAACAAAGGACAATTTGAGAACCTCGCTACCATCAAGCAAGCAGCACCGGGAGCAGAGCGCGTCGTTCAGACCAGAGGTTCTTGCGTGAGGACGCTCCCTGGACAAAGACTGATACAATACCGTACTTTCCTCCAGAGCCGACAAGGGGAAAGTCTTTCCCTGGAGCGGACACCCTGAATATGGACTTGCAACCTACTGGACTGTGTAAGAATAAATCTTTCTTTGTTAAAGCCATCCACTCTGTGGTATTTCTGTTAGAGCAGCTCCAGCTGACTAAAACAGTAGTTCTTATTTATCTATTTTCTGTTGATCATGCTTTGTAAGATTTTGAAGTCTGTCTAAGCTGTGTATTAGAACTTCCATTGTTGACACTATGTTTTCTTGCATGCTCTTTATTGATTTATGTTTGATATTTAGGTCTTTGATCCATAACAAGTTAGTTTCTGTGTAAGGTCTGTGATGTGGATCTTTCAGTTTTTTTAGCAGATGGAGTTCCAATTTTGTTAACGTCATTTGTTAAAGAGATTGTTTTTATTCTTGTTTGCAATCTTGGGGACTTTGTTGAATATTAACTGTTCATAACAGGATGCTGGTGTCTCTGGGGTCTTAATTCTGTTCCATTGGTCTATGTATCTCTCTTTGTACCAGCACCGGGCTGTTTTGATTACTGTGGGAGTGTAATCGTTTCTAAGGTCAGGTAATATGAGGCCTCCCACTCTGTTCCTCTCCTTCAGTAGTGTTTTACATATCTGGGGTTTCTTCCCTTTCCAAAGAAAGTTGGTGATTTGTTTCTCCACCTCATTAAACTAAAAAAAGACATCAGAATTTGTATTGGGATTGCTTTGGGTAAAATAGACATTTTTACCACTTAAGTTTTCCTATCTATGAGCAGGGTGAGTTTCTCCACTTACGTAAGTCTTTTCTGTTTTTTTACTGTAAGGGCTTGTAATTCTGTCTGTATAGGTCTCTTATTTCTCTAGTTAGAGTTATTCCTAGGTATTTTATCTTCTTGAGAGCTATAGTAAATGTTATTGATTTGGTGATGTTTTCTTTGATCATCTCTTCATTGGTGTAAAGGAATCCTACTGATTTATTTATGTTTACTTTATATCCTGATACTTTGCAGAACTCTTAATTCCTGTAGTTTACTTATAGATTCTTTAGGGTTCTCTGCATATACAATCATATCATCTGCAAACAGGGAGATTTTTAGCTTTTCTTTGCCAGCGTGGATGTCCTTTATTTCTTTGTCTTGTCTAATTGCTCTGGCTAGAACCTGTAGTACACTGTTATACAGAAGTAGTGAGAGTGGGCATACTTGTCTAGTTCCTGTTCTCAAGGAGAATTTTTTCAGTCTTTCTCCATTCAGAATGATGTAGGCAGTTGGCTTTGTATGGATGCTCCTTATTGCATTGAGGAATTTCCCCTCTAATCTTATTTTGCTGAGAGTTTTGGGCACCAACAGGTGTTAGACTTTGTCAAATGTGTTTTCTGAATCAGTTTCCAAAATTGGGTGATTCTTATTCTTTGTATTATTTATGTGGCTGATCACATTACTTGTTTTTCTGATGCTGAGCCAGCCTTGCATCCATGGTATGAATCCAAGTTGGTCATGAGGAATTACTTTTTTGATATGTTGTTGAATTCTATTGGCTAGGATTCTGTTGAATATTTTTGCATCTAGTTTCATGAGTGATAATGGTCTGTAATTTTTCTTTTTTGTTGGATCTTTCCCTGGCTTTGGTATCAGGGTTATGCGGGCTTTACAGAATGAATTTGGGAGTTTTCCATCCCTTTCTATGCTGTGAAATAGTCTCAGTACTATTGGAGTTAACTTCTCTCTAAAAGTTTGGTAGAATTCTCTTGTGAAGCCGTTTGGTCCAGGACCTTTTTTGGTTAGTAGTTTTTGGATTACTTTTTCAATATCTTCCTTTGTGATGAGCTTATTAAGTTGTTCTACTTCTCCGTGTGATAATTTTGGTAGGTGATGTGAATCTAGAAATCTGTCCATTTCCTCTAGGTTTTCAAATCTGTTAGAATATAGTCTTTTATAGTATTCTGTTATGATACTTTTGATTTCAATTGGATCTGTTGTGACATCTCCCATCTCATTTCTTATTTCAGTTATTTGTTTCCCCTCCCTTTTTCTTTTGTAAGTTTAGGCAATGGTTTATCACTTCTATTGATCTCTTTAAAGAACCAGCTTTTGGTTTTGTCAATTTTTTCAATTGTTCTATTCTGTTTCATTTAGTACTGCTATAATTTTTATTATCTGTTTTCTTTTGTTACCTGAGAGGTTCCTTTGTTGCTGTCTTTAAATTCGTTCAAGTCGTAGGGTTAATTTTTTGTTTTGAGTTCTTTCTTCCTTCCAGATGTGTGCATTTATAGAGATGACTTGACCTCTGAGCACTGCTTTTGCTGTATCCCAAAGGTTCTGATAAGATGTGTTTTCATTCTCATTCAATTTCATAAATTTCTTCTTGTGTCTTTGATTTCTTCAATAATGCATGGATTTTTGAGTAAAGTGTTGCTCAGTCTCTATGAATTCAAATTTATGCCTATGTTTTTTTTTTCTGCTATTGATTTAAACATTTACAGCTTTGTGATTCAAGAAGATACTTTTCAATAATTCAGTGGTTTGGATTTTGTTCAGACTTGCTTTATGTCCTAATACATGGTCTATCATGGAAAATGTTCCATGTGTGTTGGAGGAGAAGGTACTTACATGTTGATAGGTAAAAATTTCTGTATATGGTAGTGAGGTCTAGTTGGTTAGTTGTTGCAGTAAGGTCTTCTGTATCTTTACTGAGCTTTGTTTTCTGGATGAACTGTCCATTACTGAAAGTGGAGTGTTGAAGTCTCCAACTATTATTGTGGAGTGATCTATCTCATTTTTCAGTATTGTCAGTGTTTGTTCAATATATTTAGATGCTCTGGCATGTGGTGCATATTTAATATTGTTATTCTCTGCTTATGTATTGAACCTTTCAGCAATAAATAGTGGTCATTGTTAGCCATGATGATGGATATTATGTTAAAGTTTATTTTATGTGAGATTAGTATTGCTATTTGTGCTCTTCTTCGCACATTGTTAGCTTGGTATATATTTTTCCATCCTTTGATTTTCAGTTTATTAGTATCTTTCAGTCTAAGGTGTGTTTCTTCTAAGCAGCATATAGACAGATCCTGTCTTTTGATCCATGTTGTCACTCTGTCTCTTTATTGGAGCATTCAGTCTGTTTACATTCCATGTAATTACTGATAGGTAGGTATTTAGTGCTGTCATTTTGATGTATTTATTTTTGTGTTGTAGATATTTGCTATGTTGCTCTTATTATTCTGTTCTGGGTCATTTTTCTTTATGGGTTGACTTTTCATCTTTTTCAGTGTTGGTTTTGTTTGTTGATACTCCTGTGGCATGTTTCTTGTTTTTACATGTTGCATTGTTAGTTTGCTTTGTGGCTACCCCTATGACCCCCTTACTATTCTAAGTTTAAACCAGAATTCAGTTTCTACTTATCTTTTTAATTTTTTTGCCATCTAAAAGGGTTATGCCTAGTATAATATATCTCTCTTTTTAGAGTGATGATGTCATAGTTTTAATGTTAAGGTTACTGGTTACCTTCTTTTAATATTGTAGCTTTGATTGAGCTTTGGCACTTCCATAACAGAGTAGGATTCTGGATACTGTGTTCTGCACTGCCTCCTTAACTATGCACTGGATGGTTTTGTTTTTCTAAACAAAGAGCTGCTTTCAGTATTTCTTGTAGTTTTGGTTTGATTTTTACAGAATCTCTAAGCATCTGTTTATCTGTGAATGTCTTAATTACACTGCCACATTTGAGAGACAATTTTGCAGGATACGTAACTCTTGCTTGGAAGTTTGTCTCCTTCAGATCTTGAATATGTCATCCCACTGCCTTCTTGCCAACATGGTTTCTGCCGAGAAGTCAGTTGAAAGTTTACATGGCTTCCCTTTCTACAGTAGCTTTACTTTAAGCCTCATTGCCTTTACGAGCCTCTCTTTACTATTTATTCATTTTATTAAGCTTGATTATAATACACCTTGGTGTCTTTGTTTTGGCATCTAGTTTTTGTGGCATTTGATAAACATCTTGGATATCTATGTTCTTTTCTTTCATAATTTCAGGGAAAGTTTTCTTTCAGCAATTCAACAACAATACTGTGTTTTCAGCTATCTCTCCCTGCTCAGGAACTCTATTCCTCTTAATAGAGTCCCACATGTTTCTTAATGCTTCTTCTTTTTCCTTACTTCTTTTCTCTGATTGCTCCTCCTAAATGCTGGTATCAGTTGTTCTGTCCTTGAGCTCACTAACTCTGGCTTTCAACTCCTCTATTCTGCTCTTTTGGCTTTGGATTGAATTGTCTAATTCTGTAATTTTATTATTGATCTGCTGCATTAAGATCATTGATATTCTAGGAGTTCAAATAGCTTACTCATTTTTTCATTTTGTTCTGCTGCATTTTATTTAATCTCTAGGAGGGCTCTGTACATAATTCTTTTGTACTCAAACTCTGATAATTTCAGAAGGGCTTCTTCATCTGGGAAGTTTTTTGATTTTCTATTTTTGTAGTTTTCCAGAGCCATGATGAACTTCTTTTTCAAATGGTTAGTGATTGATTGTTTTCTTCACATAATCAAGAAGCTGTTTGGTTTCTTTGGTGTTACCTCAACAGGAGCTGAGTCATACTTCCAAGAGGGGAGTAAGGGCATTACTAGATTTAGTCACCAGCCACCTCTGTGTACTGTAGTGACTGGCCCCAGGTAGACTTTCTGGTGTGGCAGGCCCTACCTCCTGGCTGCTAAAGGTGGGAGTTACTTGTGGTGACTCTCTGTCATTGTGCCACTCAAGCCTATGGTGTGGCTCAGGGAATGGAGGTGAGAAAGATACCACTTCACCGGGCTGCCCAGGAACTACTGTGCTCTGTAGATGAGTTTAGGCTGAAAACTGCTTATTTGCCGAGAGGAGTGCTGTGCAATGCCCACCAAAGGCAGCTGGACTCTCAGGGGTGTCAGTTTCCACCTCCTGGCTGGCAAAGAGTGTGCCCTACTTATGGAGTCACTAGGAGCCATCAGCTGACACCGTGATGTGGATCAGTGAAGGGTGGTGGAGATGCTGTGGCCCACTCAGCAGTCAATCCTCCAGGTGTTCTAATTTTAAAAAGTTATTTAACTGCTGAGTGAGAAGCTGTCCATCAGCTGCTGAATCAGTCAGGTCCTCAGGTGTAGCAGACACCACCCTATGACTGGCAACAAAAACACCTCAGAGGTGTCCCCACATGCTATGATGTAGTTCAAAGAAGGGAGGGGTAGGCCACCACATCCACCAGGCCCCATCTATAATTTTTGGCACAGTTTTCTTAAATGCAGCTTCTCTGCTGGAGAAGCCCTATCTAGACAAGGATTGCTTCTCAGTGTGAGAATTAGCCCCAGCTGAGACCTCTGGGTGGCTGACTCCATCTCCCAGCTGACCAAGATGGCATCCACCCCAAGCTGTCCTTCCCGCTGTGAGACAGCAGAATCTATGGCACAGCTTGGAAAAGAGAAGTGGAGTGGCAGTGGTCTCTTAGTCAGCAGGTAGGCTCTCAAAATGTGGCTATTCCAAGTCCAGTCTCTCTGCTGCGCTGTAGGCTGTTGCAGTTCAGTGTATTCACTGGCTCATACCCAGTCCCCGCCTCCCAGATAACAAAGAAGGAGTCAGTACCCACGTTCCTCTCAAATGACCTGTCAGCAGAAGCAGGACTCACTGTGCTGCTGCCTCATGTTTGAGAGAGGTAGTTTCTCCCTTACTGGCAACTAGTTCAAGCTGACAATGTGGTAATAGATCCTAGGGCTCCCAGGGTGTCCATTCTGCACCATTTAATTATCATTCCAGGCCTTAGTTCTCAGAGGGAATTAAAGAGATTTATGTCTAGTCCACAGTTTGGGCCCCATTTCTGACCTAAATTTTTACTTTTATGGCTTTATGATTAAGAAAGGTGCTTTGTAATATTTTGATGTTTTGAATTTTGTTAAGGCTTGCTTTATGGCCTAATCTGTGGTCTATTCTGGAGAATGTTCCATGTGTGTTGGAAAAGAAAGTATACCTGACTGCTGTTGGGAGAATCATTCTGTATATGCGTATAGCGTCAAATTGGTTGATTGTGCTATTTAGATCTTCTATGTTTTTACTGAGCTTTTTTTTCCTGATGCTATGCACTGCACTGAATGTGATATGTTGAAGTCTCCTACCATTATTGAGGAGCAGTGTATTTCTGTTTTTAATGCAGTTAAAGTTTGTTTCATGTATTTTGGAGCACTATTGTTGGATGTGTAAATATTTAATATGGTTCTCCTGGTGTATTGACCCTTAATCATTATATAGTATCTTTCTTATGCAATGTGGTAGATTTTGCTTTAAAGTCTATTTTATCAGAAATTAATGTTGCCATTCCTGCTCTTTTTTGATTGTTGTTTGCTTGATCTGTTTTTCTCCATCCTTTGAATTTTAGTTTCTTTGTGTCTTTAAGTTTAAAATGTGTTGTATGCTGGCAGCATATAGGTGGATTGTTTTTTTAAAATTCGGTATTCCACTCTCTCTTTATCAGCACATTTATTCCATTTACATTCAGTGTAATTATTGATAGGTATGAGTTTAGTGCTGTTTTTTGATGTCTTTTTTGCTGTGTTGCAGGCAGTTCCTTTGTCCACTTCATCTTCCCTGATGAGTCATTTTTCTTTATGTGTTTTCTTTTCATCTTTTTCATTGTTGGTGTTTTTACATTTGCTGAGACTTCATGTTTTTCATTTTGATGTGTAAACGCAAACCAAAACCTTTGGTGTTGAGTAGATTCTGACTCACAGGACAGAGTAAAACTGTTCCTCGGAGTTTCCAAGGAGTGTTTCAGCACTTAACTACCACGCCAATTTTGATGTGTAGGATTGATCATTTCCTTTATGGTTACCTTAATCTTTACCCCCATTTTTAAAAATTTAAAAACCAGTTTTTAATGTCTTTGTATTGCTTTGACTTCCTGTCTATATAAAAAAGATCTATGACTACTTTTTGTAATTTCCTTTTATTATAATATTTATATAAAGACATCTCTATTTCTATATTTTCAGTATTTTTGATTTCCATAATCCAGTTGCTCTGTTCCATTTTCTGGTCCTAGCCAAGCCGTCCTAGGTTGTTATTAATCTTCTAACTAAAGGATTTCCTTTAGTATTTTTTGTAATTTTGGTTTAGTTTAGAAAATTATCTAAATTTCTGTTTTTATGGAAATGTCCTAGTTTCACCATCGTATCTGAGAGACTGTTTTCCTGGATATATAATTATTGGCTGGCAATCATTTTCCTTCAAGGCTCTATATATGTCATCCCATTGCCTTCTTGCCTATATGATTTCTGCAGAGTAGTCTGAGCTTTGTCTTATTGGCTCTCCATTGTAAATTATTTTTCTTTACCCCTACCCATTTTAAAAATTGTCTCCTTATCTTTAGTTTTGGCAAATTTTATTGTAATGTGCCTTGGTGTATTTCTTCTGTACCTTTTGTGGAATTTGATGAGTATCTTAGATATCCTGCAGTCTTTTTCGATAATCAGGGAAGTTTTCTGTCAACAAATCTTCAACAATTCTCTGTGTATTTTCTGTTACTCACTTATTCTATTACTCCAGTCACTCATAGAAGATTCTTCTTGATAAAGTCTCACGTAATTCTTGATTATTTCTTTATTTTAATTAATTTCTCATTAATCTGCCTCAGTTCTGCTCTTCTGACTGTTGAGTTGTTTAAGTCTGTAATTTTATTATTAATTTTCTGAATTTTTAATTCTCTTCTCTATAAGCTTTCTTGTAGCCTCTTCAGTTTGTTATTATGCTCTGCTTCATTTTGCCTCATCTCCTTCCTGAGCTCTTGAAGAGTTCTAAATACTAATCTTTTGTATTCTACCTCTGATAATTCCAAGAAATTCTCTTCATCTGGAAAATTTCTTGATTATTTATTTTGGGAGCCTACTGAAGTTATCATAGTTTGCCTTTTTAAGTTATTTGATATGGACTGTTGTCTCAAGCCATTAGTAAGTTGTTGGATTTATTTATTTTAATTTTGCTTACTTACATTCAAGCTTTCTGTGTTCTAGCTTCTTGTTTTGTTTTGAAATGTCAAAATAGGCTGGTCACGTGTGTTAGTTTGGTTATTTGTGGCTTTGAAGCTCTAATATCCTTTTGCCTGGTTGTTCAGGCTGTTACTGGACATGTAAGCCCAGGAGTCTATTTGCTTTTCTTGTATGAATTCAGCTCAGGTGTCCAAGTAGTCAGGCATCAAGTGTGTGGTACAGGTTCTCCCCTACTGTGCTTGGTAGGCAGGAGTGATTGGTGTATTTTCAGATATCTGGCTGCACATGCTGAGAATGGTAAGTGGGTAACAGCCATCCCTGAGTGTCTGTGAGGATGGTGTGTCCCCTTATATCTGATTCTAGGTGAAGGAACTGTTTTTCCCACAATTTCCCATTTAGGGGTGTCAATAGACTCCTCCCTCCACTTCCCCTGGTTTGTTAAATTGTTCCCTCTCTAGTCTAGGAGAATGGCTTGGGGTCGGCTTAAGGAGTCCTACTCAAGTAGTGGTGTTGGTCTCCAGAGCTGGTACCATACAGAGAAGGAAGGGAGAACGTCTGGGAAAAGGGAGAGAGGTTTATCACACAGCAAATATTTTTTGTTTTGGTTTTGCAAATTCCCTAAATTTGTTTTTTCTTGAAATGTCCTAATTTGATCATCATATTTAAGAGAAAGTTTTCCTGGATATATAATTTTTAGCTGGCCTGGTAGGTTAGATGGGAGGCACTTCGCTTTTGATCATTAAGTATGATTTTCACTGGTTCTGGAGGCACAAAAGGACTCTCTACTCAGTGTCTTCCACTGAGGAGGACTCCCTCCAAATGCCACTGCTCCGTTCACCATTCTGGCTGCCATCGATTCCCAGTGGGTCAAGTCTGGACAGTCCCAAGTAATTTTGGGCCTACTCTACCTTTCCTGTGCTCAGTTTGATTTATCAACTTTCCCTTTGATGTTCAGTGCTTCTAAAGTGTCATATGTAATCAATTCATTTATTCTTTTTGGTCTTTGATGTTAAAGGGATCACAGGAAGCATCTTACTACTTTACTATCTTGGCCCTACTTATGCTTTTGGGATTTTTTTTTCTTGGTATTTGATTTTACTGAGTGTCATTACGATAATGCCTTGCTGATTTTCTTTGGAGTCTATCCTATATGGATTTGTTGAGCTTCTTGAGTGGTCAGCTTTTCATCTTCATGACATTATGGAAGTTTTCTGTCAAGAATTCTTCAATGGTCCTTTCTGTGTTTTCTGTTTTGTCCTCTTGTTCTAGAACTCTGATCACTCACATTTTTTTTTTTTTTTACTTTTGATTGTATCTTACATCATTCTTAAAGTTTCTTCATTTTTATTCATTCTTTTCCTGATTTTTCCTCAGAGTGGAGTCTAAGTGTTTATCTTCAGTTTCACTGATACTGTGTTCCACCGTTTCAAACCTGCTCCTCAACAATCTCAGCAATTCTATGTTACTGTCCACTTCTGAAATATTGCTGTTTATCTTTTGCATTTCTCATTGTGATATTTAATTGTGAATTTCTTTTGGCATATTGTTCCTGCATTATTCCATGAATTTGTCTGTGTTTCCCATAAATTTGTCTATTTTTCCCTCATTTTGTCTGCTTGTTACTTCAGCTTTGGTTATCTCTTAATAGTAGAGAACTGAATTCTCTGTCAGATAGTTCTAGTGCCTGTTTTTCGACTGGAAGGTCATCTAGTGTTTTATTTTGGATGCCTCCTGGAACACCTGTATTTTTTTCTCCCCCTCCCCAATATTTTAGTATTGTCTGCTGTCTTTAGGATGTTAAATAGTTATTTTCATCATTTATTGATTGTAGATTGCTTTTTTCCTGCTTGTTCTATTTGATTGTGTCAGAACAGGTGGGCAGTGCATTCATTGTTGTTTTTGCTCCTCTGTGGTCATGATACTTTTCACCTCTTTGTCCAGTGCACAAGGCCAGTCACTCAGCTTTAGCAGAGTAGGGAGGCCCAGCAGAAGCAGAAGCGCTCTGGGAAAGGTTGTTTCTGGCAAGTATTAGGCCAGGAATCAGTATGGGATAGTTTCTGGTAGGCTATGCCTGTTCTCCTTGGGGGTTGTGATGTTCATTGCATGGTGCTGGTTGGCTGGAAGGACAGTAGAAGTAGTGGAACTATGATGAGTATGAGGAGGAGAAAGAAACCAAAAGCAAAAGAAGTGCTAAGGGAGCTTGCTGTTGCAGTGAAGAGATGAGAAACCAAGAAATGGAGAAAAATAAAAAGATAAAAAAGAAAAAGGGAAAAATAAAAAAATCTAGATAAAAATTTGAAAAAGTTCCTAGAAGAACAAGTAAAAAAAAAAAAATTAAAGAAAAAAGTCTCCCAGTTTTCCCACTGGTGTGATTGTGAAGACCAGGGAGGTTCTCCCAGCAGTGTGTAGACTGGCTAGAAGGTGTATAGATATCACACAGCAGCAATTATTCAGGAGATAGAAAAATAAGGTAAGTAGAGACAGATGAGAACTGAGAAACGAAAAAAGACAGAAAGCAGAAAAAGAGAAAGAAAAAGAGTGAAAAGGAAACTAGTGAAACTAGTCAGTGACAGAAGGACAATTATTATATGAGACCCCTACGATAAAAACTTAAAAGCATACTCATACATAATAGAAAAGACTCTTTGACGGCTACAAGGGCGGGGAAGGTGGAAGGGCAGGAAGGCAAGGGGCGAGGGTTTAGATTAGATAGTTGTTAGAAATTTGGTTGGGTGAAATTGGTGACAATACACATTAGTAAGAAGATCAATATTAACGGGACTTCGACACAACTTGTGTACTCTTCCTCTCTTAACCCAGTATTGTAAGCACAGAGTATGTACACTTTCATTTTTTTATTTAATAAAAAAAAAATAAATAAAAAAGGAAATGCCTGCATGGATCCCACTAACATGGCTATGCAGACTGAGAAAGTGTGTCCTAAGCCGTGCAGCACAGCCCACCTAGTAGGGGCTCCCAGACTGTGAAAAGAAAAATAGATAGACCAAAAAAAAAAAAAAAAAAAAAAAAACACAGAAAGCAAAACAAATCAAAGGAAAAAAAAGCCCTAAGAATCCCACCAGTTTGGCATCACAAGCTAGGAGAATGGTTCCACACTTGAGTGGCACTTCACAGCCTTTCAAGAAGAAGGCAAGACAGAACAAAGATCCAGGGGTTCAAGAGAAAGGAGAAGGAAGTAGTGGGAGGCACAGAAGATACCAAAAGGAACAGGAAAAAGTAATACCAGCTATGGACAAATGGCACTCTTGGAGCTTGCCAGTGCAGTGTGGGCAGGGTAAATTCAAGCAGCTGGGGCTAAAGCATTCGCCTTCTGGCCAAGAGACTGTAGCCTGCAAGAAAGCAGAGGGGGGCCAAGTGGGTGGAGAGTGGATGGTTAGGAAAGCGTATATTTCTGGTTACCTGGTGATCTGTGTCCTGCTGGGAGTGCTGTGAAGCTACTTTTTCGTGCCTCGTGTCTTCAGATTTCCAGTGTGGACTGAGCACAACAGACATTGCACTTCCTGGCTTTCTGAGCCACTTTAGCTAGCCAAGAAACATCAGAGGTAACTCAGCAAGAAGATATAGGGTGGGAAAGTGTGTATATTGGTTACTGAGTATATCATCTCCTGCTTGGATTTCCATGAAGCTGATTCCCTGTGTTCTCTGTCTGCCAATTTATTACAGGAGCCCAAGGTGACAAATCTGTGTTGTTAGCTGACAGGTGATTTCTGCTTGTGTTTTGTCTCACTGTTCTTTCTCAGTTTGCTGTTTCACTTGATATTTGTCTGAGTTCTTTATCTCTTCATTTGATGCTTCAGATTCCAGGATTGACATATTTTACTTAGTTTTTTTGATCTGTGGAGGGGCAACATGGTGCTTCTGTCTATGGTACTATGTTGCCCAGAAGTCCCTCGTTTAATTTCTTGACTGCTGCTCTCATGGGTATTTATTGTGGATCCAAGTAAAGAGAAATCCTTGACCACTTCAGTCTTTTTTCAATTTATCATGATGTTCCTTATTGGTCCAGTGATAAAAGTTTTTATTTTCTTTATGCTGATGTGTAATCCATACTGAAGGCTGTGGTCTTTGATCTGTATCAGCTAGGTGCTTAAAGTCCTTTTCACTTTCAGCAAGCAAGGCTGTGTCATCTGCATACTACAGGTTGTTAATGAGTCTTTTTGCAACCCTGCTGCTGCCTTCTTCTTCATATAGTCAGCTTTTCGGATTGTTTGCTCAGCAAACAGACTGAATAAGTATGGTGAAAGGATACAACCTGGATGTGCATCTTGTCTTATTTTAAACCACGCAGTATCCCCTTGTTATGTTTGAACAACTGCCTCATGTTCTATGTACAAGTTAAAGAACACAGTTAAGTGTCCTGAAATTTACATTTATCATAATGTTATCCATTACATGTTATCATCCACACAGTTGAATGCATTCATGCAATCAATAAAATAGGTAAATATCTTTATGATATTCTCTGATTTCAGTCACAATTTATCTGACATCAGCAATGATACCCCTTGTTCCACAAACTCTTCTGAAGTTGGCATGAATTTCTGGCCATTCTTTGTTTATGTGCTCCCACAACTGTTCCAGAATAACCTTCAGCAAGATTTTTCTTGTTCATGGTGTTATTGATGTCTTATAATTTTGGCACTGTGTTGAATCACCTTTATTTGGAATGGACCCTCAGTAAGGGCCCAGAAATACATAGCCATTGAAAAGAATAAAAAATAATTTCTCCTTCATCTCTGCTGTTCCACTCAGCATATCTAGCTTTCTACAGTAAAATTTAAGGTGTATGAAAAGCCAAAAAGTAGCCTAATGCCTAGAGACAAATTATCAGAACAAGTGTTAGGTATGGTACAGATGTTTGAACTGTCTATGAGGGAATTTAAATTAATTATATTAATAAGTTAAAGGCTCAAAACAATTGATTGACAACATGCAAGAACAGATAGGTAATTTCAGCAGAGAGGTGAAAATTATACATAAGAATCAAATGAAAATGTAGGAAATAAAAAGCATAGTAACAAATAAAGAATGACTTCAGTGGGTTTATCAGTACAATCAACACTGCTGAAGAAACAATCAGTGAACTTTAAGCTGGGCTAGTGACAGTTACTCAGTCTGAAATAGGGAGACAAAAATCAAGCAAAACAAAACAAAAACAAGCAGAAAACTCAGAATATTCACGAGCTGAGGAAAAAGATCTGAAGTATAATTGGAATCCTAGCACAGAAGGAGAGAGAGAGAAAATGGGTCAAAGAAATATGAGAATAAATAATAGCCAAGAATTTTTCAAAGTTAGTGATAAACACTTTCTTGATTTCTTTGTATTGACATAGTACAATACCAGAAGTTGAATGGCTTTAAAAAAAATAGAACTTTATTGCATCACAGTTATGGAGGCTAGAAGTTTTAGTTCAGGACTTTGGCAGGGCTATTCTCTGTGTGTGTTTGTGTGTGTGCATGTGCTTGTGTCTGTGCTGTCTCTGGGGGGAGATATTTCCTTATATCGTTAAAGTTTTGGCAACTCCAGGCATTCCTTAGTGTTCTTTGACTGGTAGACTTTTCCCTAGATTTTTCGTTTTCTGTTTTAACTTTTGGTGTCCTGTTTTTTAGTGTTCCTTGGCCTGTAGGTGGGTCCTCACATAGTATCTTCCCCTTGGGTGACTCTTGTGACTCAGAGTTTGTTCTCCCTTTACATAAGACACCACTTAGAAAAAACCCACTCTATTCCAGCATGACTTTGGTAGCCTAATAAAGATCCTATTTCCAGATTAGGTCACATTCACAGCTACAGAATTTAGTACTTCAAAATATCTTTTGGTAGATATATTTCAATTCATAATGACATTAAATCACAAATCTATAGATCTACAGATTCAAGAAGCACAGAAAACAGCAAGTATTATAAATGCCAGCACTAATGATATATACACATGCAAACCTCTTGTCAACTGCTGAAAACAAAAGACAGGAAATCTTTAAGGCAGCTGAGAAGGTGGATTTTACATACAGAGGAGGAAAGATAAGAATTATAGAAACTTTCTAGTTGAAAACCATGCAGATGAGAAGACAATGGAGCCATATTTTTAAAATCATGAAAGAAAAAAACTATCATTTCAAAATTCTCTACTTAACAAAAATATATTTTTAAAATGAAGGAGGAATAAAAGCTTTCCCAGCAAAACAAAAATTGAGAATTCATTGCCAGCAGATCTATCCTATAAATAATGTTTTAAAAAGAATGTATAAGGCTGAATCTTTTAAGACTGCTTTACCAAGGGTGCTGGAAATAAAAAAAAAAGGAAGATAAGATTAAATTTATTCTTCCTTTATTTATAAATGTTCTAAAGCTGTCTAAGGAATCCTTCGTGGTGTATTGGTTAAGTGCAATGGCTGCTAACGTTAAGGTTGACAGTTCAAATCTGCCAGGTACTCCTTGGAAACTATATGGGGCAGTTCTACTTTGTCTGTAGGGCTGTTATGAGTCAGAATTGACTCAGTGGCAGTCATTTGGTTTTGGGGTTTAAAGCTGTCTAAAGCAAAAGTAGTAGTGATGCATTACGCTTATGGCTACTATTTTTGACTTAAAAATAGTAGCTGTTTTCATGGTTGTTATATATCTGAACAACTAGTTCACACACGTGCATATACACACACAGAAGTGTAGACTATGATAACAGTAACACAAAGAATGGGAGCAAAGACTGTTTTTTTTGTCTTTTTTATTTAACATGACTGAGTGAAAATGTACATTCCCATATAAATTTACATGCCCACCCATATGCAGCTTCCACTGCTCTCCCTGTACGGTGACAGCACACTATTTATGCTCCATACATGTCTCATCCTCCCAACAGCCTCCTTTCCGCTCCTCTCCACCCACTCTCCTTTCTCCAGCCAGAGGTCAGCAGGATGTTATCCTATAGATGTATAGAACCATAAAGTGCAACCAATATATGGTCACTCTGCATTGCCAAGTCCAGTCCATTCCTGTCCAAAGAGTGGACATTTGTTATAAATTATGGGTAAGGGCAGCATTAGGGCTGGGGGCTATGCTCTCAAGGAAACCCCGAAACTGCTGGACCATCAATTGAGGTCTTTTAGTGGAGATCTCAGAATGCACCCCTATTTATTCTTGTGTTACCAGTGAGACTCAACCTAGTGAGCTCCATCGTGGCTATCACTGGTGGTGGCCGGGCACCAGCAGGTTCTTCCGGTCCCAAGTCGATGAAGGCACCCACTCTTGTGGGTCTCTCTGTCTTCTAGGTTGTCTTTACCACATGTCATTTTGGTCCTTGGTGAGCATCCGTTCCTGCTGAGTTGGGACCATTTGCTGTGTTCTGAGATGGCAGCTTTTAAGGCCCCAGACGCCGTTCACCAATGTGGGGTGCAGAGAGCTCTCTTAGCAAAATGGTAGTTGTGCCAATTGGCTTCGATTTTGCCTAAGAGCATGGTCCCCTGCCCCCTGCTCCAGCTACTCTATCCTTGCAATATTGGGTTAAGATGGAAGGAGTACTCAAGTTATGCTGAAGTCCACTTAATGTTGTTCTTGTTTCTAATGTGTGCTATCACCGCTTTCTCCCAATCAGATTTCTAGCAACTATCGAAACTAAACCCTCCTCCCTCACATTCTCTCCCTCCCCTCCCTTGCAGCTGTCAAAGAGTCTTTTCTTCTATACACAAGTCTGTTTTTGAGATCTTATCTTAGAGGTCTCATACACTATTTGTCCCTTTGTCGCTGACTACTTTCACTCAACATAATGTCTTCCAGTTGAAACCAGGTTAGGAGATGTTTCCTGGAATCATCGTTATTCTTTATCATTGCATAGTGCTCCATTGAGTATATGTACCATAGTTTACCTACCCATTCTTCTGTTGTTGGAGCAAAGACTGTTTTGTTGCAAGATCCTTACATTGCATATGGAATGGCACATTGTTAATTTCAAGATAGAATCTAATTAATTAAATATATTTTAAACTCTAGGGCAATCACTAAAAATTTTAAAGAGAGATACAGTCAATAAAGGAGATAGAATGGAATAATAAAATTATCAATCAATGAAAGAAGAAAGGAAAGGAGAAAAATAAAGAACAAATAAAAAATGCTCATCAAGATTGTTTTAGTCACCAAGTACTGCTCCAGCAGAAAATACCGTGAGCGGGTGGTTTCACAAGGAGAAACTTCATTGCTGCAGTTGGGCAAGCCACAAATCCATTTACGAATTAGAAGTCTATTCAATAAGAGAAATTATCACAGTCTGATAGGCTGAGTTCAAATTCAAGGACAGCATCTAGACACAGGAACCTCAGGTCCAAAGGATGTGCTCTGTGCTCAGTGCTGACTTCTTGGTGGTATGAGACTCCCAGCTCACTCTGCTCACTTCTCTCCCTTATATACCAGAAGCTGGTAGCTTGAGTCCTGCCTCACCAACACAACTGTTATCTACTTTCCCCCATGAGCATCAAGGAGGCAGGATTCACAACATATGGGAGAAATTGCACCATGTTAGGACTCATAGCCAAGTCAAATCAATACATACATTTTTGAGGGGACACAATGCAATTCATGACAAAGATCTAAACCAAAATCCCATTGCTGTCAAGATGATTCCAACTCATAGCAACCCTAAAGGAGAGGGTAGAACTGTCTCATAGAGTTTCCAAGGAGCACCTGGTGGATTCGAACTGCCAACTTTTTAGTTAGCAGCTGTTTTAGTCAGCTAGTGCCACTCTAACAGAAATACCACAGAGTGGATGGCTTCAACAAAGGAAGGTTTATTTTTATACAGTCCGGTAGGTTGCAAGTCCATATTCAGGGTGTCCACTCCAGGGGAAGGCTTTCCCCTTGTCGGCTCTGGAGGAAAGTCTGGTATTGCATCAGTCTTTGTCCAGGGAGCGTCTTGGCACAGGAACCTCATGTATCAAGGATGCGCTCTTCTCCCGGTGCACATTTCTTGATGGTGTGAGACTCCTAATTCTCTATTTCCCTTTCCTTTTATCCCTTGCAAGCTGAAAGCATTAAGAGTGGGGCAAGCCACACTCCAGGGAAACTCCCCCTACTGCAGAACAAGGAAGTAATTCTATTCAGGAATTTACCGCCCCTTTAACATACAGTTTAGCGAAACCACACAATGGAGGACAGTCCCAAGATACTGGGAATCATGTCCCAGCCACAAGGCTGCACATATTTTTGGGGGGACACAATTCAACCCATGACAGCAGCTATGGCACTTAACCCTGATGCAACCAGGTTTTTCTTATCCAACCACATCAGTGAAAAAACCAAACCCACTGCCATCTAGTCAATTAAAACTCAAAGCTACACTATGAGATAGAACAGAACAGCCCCATAGAGTTTTCCAGAAGTGCGTGGTGGGCTTAAATTGCTGACCTGATTTGTTAGCAGTGGTAGCACTTAACCACTATGCCACCATGGTTTCTACATCAGTAGGAGATTACAAATACTGGCTTGTGAGGTAAGTAAGTGGATTTGTACAGTTAACATTATAAAAACCTGCCGAACTTTTTTCATAGTGGCTGTACCAATTTGCATTCGTACCAGTGATATATAAGATTTCTGGATGCTTTGCAGCCTAGCCAGCTTTTTCTCTTTCTCTTTTTTCTTTAGTGTTGACCATTCTAACAGATGTGTGGTGGTATCTCGTTGTAATTTTAATTTTCATTTCCCTAATGACTAGTGATGCTTAACATCTTTTAATGTGCATATTTGCCAGTATGGTCTGATTTTCACTTTAAACAATTTTCTCTGCCTGTTACATGAAAGGTGTTAGATTAGACAAGAAAAGATAACTTGTAATGAGGAAGCAGCACAGAAAGTAGTGAGAAATGATAGTTTTCACAGTACATGTTTAGGTTTACTTGAAAGGACTTGCTGATAGATTATGCATTTGGGGTAAGAAAAAATAAGAATCAAAGACGTAGTAGTGTTCACTGATTTTCATGATTCCCCACATGGTTGATTTCACGTGATCACAGAGTTGGGATGATATGCATGTAGTACATCATTCCATGGTGGTTTTACCACAGTGATACCATAGATGTAAAATGGACCTCAGGATAAGAGGAAAATAACTAGAAAGTGATGTGGTTTGAGAGTGTATCACCTTTGTTTTTAACATTGTTTAGTTGCAAGTATAGATGATCCCTGGTGGTGCAATGGTTAAGTGCGTGGCTGCTAAATGAAAGATCAGCAGTTCAAACCCACCAACTGCTATATTATTTATTTATATCATGATTAATGAAAGTATACAGTCCAAATCTGTTTTGCATGCCCACCTATCAGCAACTTAATTTAATTTTAATAATAGTTGTATTAAGCAACTGGTTCACAAAATTCTTGAAAAATTTGCATTTGCCCCTCATGAGACTAAACGACTACCACACCACTGAAATGTTCTGTGAAGAATTGTATGTTGATTTTACAAGAGAAAAAAAAGATTTCCCATTTGCAGTTTGAATAGACAGACTCTTTTACAAGTGAGCTTCCAGTTTGTCAAGGAAAGTGTTCCTTTGATACTAAATAGAATCAGAACTGTCAAATCGTGTGTTCAAAGTGAGTTTCCCAAGAGATTTCCAAGTTTTGACTCTCTAAACAACTACCTACTTCCTAGTAGAAAGGGGATATATATAAACTTACACCCTTGTTGTAAAGCAGGTGGACATCACCTTCTACAGACCAAATTATGTCTCTCCAAAATATATGTATCAATTTGACTGGGCCATGATTCCCAGTATTGTGTGATTGTCTACCATTTTGTCATCTGCTGTGGTTTTTCTACGTTTTGTAAATCCTGCCTCTATGATGTTGATGACACTGGATTAGTGGCAGTTATGTTAATGAGGTGGACTAAATCTACAAGATTAGACTGTGCTTTAAGCCAATCTCTTCTGCAATATGAAAGAGAGAAGCAAGCAAAGGGACAAGGGGCTCTCATACTACCGAGAAGGCAGCACTGGGAGTATAACATGTCCTTTGGATCTGGGATCCCTGTCCCTGAGAAGGTCCTCAACCTGGGGCAGTTAGATAACAAAAACCTTCCTCCAGAGCTAACACAGAGGTAAAGCCTCCACTGGGGCTGAAGCCCTGAATTTGGACTTGTAGCCCACTAGACTGTGAGAGAGTAGCTTTCTCTTTGTTAAAGACTTGCAGTATTTCTGTTATAGCCACCCTAGATAATAAGATGGAATCCATCTCTGTTTGCTGGGAATAGTGGCATAGGAGGGTGAAACGGAAGAAGATTAATGTTAGTCAGGACATGACAGAATAAAATCCTCTCTCTTAGGTCAAGAAAGCCTTCTCTCAGAGTTATTATTTGTCCTAAAAGACCTCAGAGGTCAATACTTCCTTATTTCAGATGGTAATAACATGACACACACTGAGATCCCTAAGATTACTCAGCAAGTATGGGAAAATCAAGATCAGAATCCATATCTTAAATCTGCCAGTCTTGATGCTCATTTTGATCAACACAGCAAGCATTCACTATGACTAAGACAGACCAAACATGTAGGAGTCTGTGGAGAGTTAAGCTGACGAGCTATATAAGACCCAAAACCCTTCTAATTTTTCATTCAGTCAGCATTTACTAATTACCCGCTATGTCTCACTAGTGAAGAACTTAGAATCTCGGGAATTTTTAAGGTCCTGTGGTCATAAGGAAACCCTGGTATATAATGGCTAAGTGCTGTGGCTGCCAACCAACAGGTTGACAGTTCAAATCCACCAGGCACTCCTTGGAAACTCTATGGGGCCGTTTAACTCTGTCCTACGGGGTTGCTGTGAGTTGGAATTGACTTGAAGGCAGTGGGTTTTTGGTTTTCACATTTTATGAACCAAGAGCATCTTGCAGAAGATCTCCTCTTATGGTCCCTAGCCAGTGAAGATTAGAGAATTCAGTTTGAAAAGTTAGCATAGGCTGCAATAACTATTAACCATAAATGAACACTATGTTAGACATTATGTGGAGGAAATTATGCCTTAACTACCACAGGCTTGTTTTATCTTTCGTGAATCAACTGTGATAACCAGCCACTGCTCTGTTCCTATTTATCAAGTGAGAGGGATCAAGATAATAATTCTGTTCTTTTCATATCAGCACTTCTAGAGAGACTTCTGAAATATTTGGAGAATATTGTGAACATTAATTGTTCACATACTCCTTGCCAAATCCTATTAAGCATTTCCATATGTCATCTCATGTAATCTACCCCAAGATCCTAAGAGGGGGAAATCATTGAAAGTCGGATGTGAACTCTTACAGAAGAAGCTCAGGCCGTTACAATGAGCTGCACCCCACTTTTCCAACTGTTGCCACAGGGGCTTATCGCTGTATGCCCATCACAGCTGTCTTTGGTGGTGGCCAGGCACCATCTGGTTCTTCTGGTCACATGCTGATACAGTCTTGCACAATGAGATATCTGTTGAGTGAGCAAAACACTAATCTTTCACCTTAGTGTCATTAATGTTAATACATGGTGTCCAAATACGATAAGCTGGGAAAAAGAAGAGCAAACATATTCTCAGAGGTGTGGTTATATAATGAAACAAAAGATGGAGGAAGTTAATAGTGCTGAGAGCTGGATATAATTTCTTCTTATAAGAACATTTTTTTCTACTTTCAGTTTTTCCCTAACATGTGTATTCTTTACTAAGACAAAGCACCAAAATAGACATACATGCACAAATATACACACATTTCAGCACTGATGAGTGTGACAAGATGGATTCTTCTCCATGACCACTGAAAGCATAATGTTGCATGTTCTTCATGGAAAGCAATTTGACAATATGTAAAAAGAGCTTTAAAATGATTCTAAACTTTGATCAATAATCCCATTTTTGAATGCTGCAGATTCTCTTACTGAAAGAAAAAAATGGAATGGTGGGTAACAGAGTGATTACCAGTTTCTGCCACGGGAGCCTCAAACCTCTGCAGGATACACCCTGGAGCTATGCACACAGTGCTGAGAAGTGCCTGCATAACTAGACTGATAAATTGATTTTCATAAGCCAATGTTATCCAGTCCAGACGTTGGGCTACCAAAGTCAAGAGCCAGGCCAGCTAGAATCCAGATTAACACACAAACCAAGTTGAAAGGATGGTCAGGTTGAGAAACCAGGTTGTCAAAACAGAAAGAATTATCTCAGAAATAGTCAGATCTAGACAGATGTTAAAAGGAATAAGCTAAGGGAGTTGGAGGTGGGTCCTGTAGTAGGCTGAGAAGAATTCCAAAATTTGGGACTTAGTGAGTTGAGTCTGGCTAACGTTCTAAGTCGGAAGTGCATGTCCTAGGAGATACAGCCAGGAATGGGTCAAAGGTGGAAGAGGTAAAATCTTCTTGCATGAAATGGGAACGAAACAGGTCCAAGATGGGGAGAGCCCTTGGAAATAACCAGTTTTCAGTCCAGGTATTCTGAGTTAGGCTAAGATGTGCAGGGCACAGAGAACAGTCGGTGTGCAGTCCCAGTTCTTCTATACTGATTGACCTTCACTAAGCCACTTCTCCCTGAGCCCATGGCAGCCTCAGGCGGATGGACATTTCACAGGATTGTGCAGCTCTCTATACCTGAGGATGAGAATGGGTTTTAACCCCTAAGGAAAACACTGTCTTTACTTGGAAGTCTGCCTTGAGGAGTGTCCAAGCAGAAGGTGAATGCCCCACCCAGCCTTGGCTTGAAGTGGAATAATTCCCCCAGGGTTTTCCTAGAGGGGCAGCTGTAAGTTCCTCCACAGAAGGCTGAGTAAAGGGACTTCCTTTTCCTCCGGAAATAGAGGGAGGATAACAAAATGAGGAACAGAGGGCAAGGAGGAGCTATGAAGCAGTGAGCTGAAGGGAGGATGTGCCCCTGCAGCACCCCAGACATGTGCAAGAGAGGCTTTGTTGTCAGCTCCCTGCTATATGTTTCCACTGCTTGGAAGCAGTCTGGGTAAATTAATTTGTTTCGGAAATGGCAATGCTATGAGAGTCAAGATAAGCTTACACCATCCTTGTTAGTGGGTAGAAAGGATCAGCATGAATAGAATTCCCAGCTGTGAGTGGATTCTGGCCTCACCTTCCCATATTTCCACTCCTCATTGCCAGCCACTTTTATTACTCTAACCACCCAGAGGTAGAGCAGACCTCATTCATCTCTAGGTATTCTGAGCAGAGTCAAAACATCCCTGTTTACCTGAGGCCAGATCATTAGGTAGCAGCCATAAATTCAGGAGTCTACGCTACTCCCTGAACTCACTTCAGATCAGCTGGTCTCTTTCTTTCTCTCTCTCATTTCTTGGGACCAGATCATAAGCTATAAGAACGATCCCTCTTTATTGACAGCCCATGCAATCTCTCTCCAGCACCTAGCCACTCGGACCTGTGTCTACACAAACCATCTCTGTACTGCCAGCCCTCACTTGCTAATTGCCCCTGTAGGTTTGTTCATTCTCTATAAAGGCTCACAAAATTCATAGAGAATACTGCCTATACTTTCAGTTAACCACTTATTATAACCAGGAAGGATGCAAACATAGAGAGCCATCAGGCAAGGCCTGGGAGACTGCCCAGAGCAGTTTTCATCATTCCCAGAGCCATGCTGCTCCCTCTCCTCTTCGTGGATGCTCTCACCTATTCAGGAATCCCCAAAGGTAGAGCTCCAAGGTCCAAAGCCCCCTAGTCATTGGAGCCCCAATGAATGCATGACAAATACCTCAGTGCATAGTTATGATCTTTCTAATCAATGAATATGCTGAATTATATCATTCCCCTCTCGCTTCCTGAGGTTAGTTTCCTATGTGAGGGGCCTGCGTAGTCCCTACTTGCCCATTTATTTTGAGAAGTAAAAACATCTTGATTGCTTCAGTTATTTTCAGAAGCCAGAGTCAAAGGGTCAAACCAAGTTCTTTGTCCTACAAGAACTCAAAGAGATGTGACGTTTAATGTTTGGGTCAATGTAATGTGTGGAAAACAACCTGGTTGGTGTGTCCAGCAGCTGAAGGGGCCAAAGAAAGCCTTTCTCGGACCCTTGCCTGGGCACTCACTATGGGTCTCCACTGTTGCAATGACCCAGACATCCAAGGACTGGGGACCCTCTGCCTGGAGCCCCTACCTACCATGTCCTAGGACTAGACCTGAAATTCCTAGAATTTCTGCCCAATGGCCTTGAGTCTGCAGGCCTCTACTGGACTATTCCTCCTGAAGGCCCACCCCTAGGACCCACAAATGTATGGCTGTGGTGAACATGTGTTAGGGAGCAAAACTCTTCAGAGTGCAACAAGGAGCTACGTGGCCAAGGAGAACAGCAGAAGGCTAAGCAAAAGGACTTCTTTTTAGGGCTAGTTCTCTTCTACATTGTTGCATTTCAATTCTAAGCCAAACCTGCCTTTGGGGCCATTGTTATTGCTGGTAGCTACCTTCAAGTTGGCCTCCAATTCAGGACTGGACCGTGTAATCCATAGAGCTTTTGTTGACTAATTTTTGGTAGTAGATCACCAAGCTTTTCTTCCTAGTCTATCTGAGTCTGGAAGTTCTGCTGATGTGTTCAGCATCACAGCAACAGACAAGCCTTCACTGACAGATAGGTGGTGGCTGCACTTGAAGTTAAACCTGGGTCTTCCTCATGGAAGATGATAATTATGCCACTCTGTGGATTCACTCTATGGATCATTAGGAAAGTATCCATGTTTGCAGAGGTGAGAAGAGAGACCATTTTCTTTGACTTTTGGTTAGCTTGGTTTATAGCTCGTGTTATAACTCAGAGATGGGGTATATAGACTCTAGTTTCACTCTCACCCTGTGCTTTCAACTTTTATGGCCAGACCAGGCCTAGAGAGATAACGTGAGTCTTCCACTTGTCATGGAATTATTTGAGTAAGATATTATTTCAACTAAGAGTTTTTATATGCCATAAAAGCCCTACTAGCATTGGATAACATGTATATATACATTTTTATCATTAATTTATTTTAATTTCAGAATTAAAAAAATACCTGCTAGGATTATTAAAAAAAAAAAACAAAACACATGTCTTTTAACAATGAGTCTAATCTTAGAAATATAGGTATTGTAACCTTGCTAGCAACCTCTACGTTGCTGGTGTTTGTTGCCTGGGCCAGTGAGGGGGCTCAGATCTTTGGGGCCCTAAATTCTCATCCTGGACCCAACCCTTATATTATCCTTGTCTGTTTCATGATTTCCTCTCTAAGGGTATTGGGAATGCCGAACAAATGAAATTTCTGGTTTAATCTAAAGGCAGGGCTTTTTGTTTGTTTGTTTTGATTTCATTGTACAAGGGTACTCCTTTAAAAATCCCCTGCCTCTGAAAATTTGGATTTTCATCACTTACGTAACTGATAGAATACAATTTAAAACCAGGAATTAGAACTATTAAGCAGTAAATCAAGACCTCATCTCTATCCAAAGTCAAGTCTCATGTTCCCAGACTACAGGGAGCCTCATGCCCCTGAGGCAGGCTGTAGTGGGCTTCTTCTCACTGTTGCTCACACCCTGGTTGTCGTTAGTAAGGAGCTTGGCAATGAGGCCTCTTGCGTAAGGCAAAGATCCATCTCAAATTAAGAAAAAACCATCTGTTATTCTAGAACGGGATCTGTAGCTGCATAGCCAGGAGTTCTTGGATAAAGTCTCTGAAACTTCAGGAGATTTTAGGCCCCTGTCTTAGTCATCTGGTAATGTTCTAAAAGAAATACCACAAGTGGATGGCTTTAACAAGGAAAAGTTTATTCCTACACAGTCCAGTAGGCTAGAAGTTCAAATTCAGTGTGTCGGCTCCAGGGAACATACTTTTTCTCCGCTGGCTCTGGAGAAAAGTCCTTGTGTTCCATCAGTCTTTCTTTGGTCTGAGCACATCTAGGTGCAAAAACCTCAGCTCCAAAAGACATGCTCTGCTTCTGGTGCTACTTTCCTGGTTGTACGAGGTTCCCAACTATCCGCTTGCTTCCTTTCTTTTTATCTCTTGTAGGACAAAAGTTGGTACAAGCTACACTTCAGGAAAATTTCCTTAGTGAGGGTGTTACAGTTCTATCTTAGTCCTCTTTAAGACAATTCATCTATTAACTAGAAGCAGAGATTAGGATTTATAGCATGGAGAAATCACAGAATGGAGGGCAATCACACAGTACTGGGGATCACTGCCCAGGCAAATTGCTACACACATTTTTCAGGAAGTACAATTCTATCCATGATAGTCTTTTATCTGTTAAATGCATTGAATACTCACTATCTTGAATACCTCAGGAAATTTATGAAAGTTAAGTGTGTGTTAATGCTAGAGTTCAGGAGCTAAGGTTTTATTTGTGGTCCACAGAATCATTTCCACTTAGTTTCTCCCACAGCAATGAAGAAGATAATTAATGAGTCTGAATTTTCAAAATCTGAATTTGCATTATTGCCTTTCTCCTTTGTTTCTTACACAGAGGCAAGATGGAATATTTATGGCCAACAAAATATACTGAAACCCTAGGGTCGACGTGAGTCGGATCCGACTCGACGGCGCTTGGCTTACTTGGCTTGGGGCTGTCTGTACAATACTGATTGTCTAATTTTGTTATACATAGTAATGTCTTATGATCTTTCACATTCTATTAGCTAGATGACCGAGGCAATTCTCTTCTCATTGCTATGATGAGATTTTTATTATTTAGAATTACAATACAGAAATTAGGATGTTTATTTTGAATAAGAGGGCAATTTCTTCTGCCAGAATTAATTTCGAATGCTTCATGATGCATTTTAAATCCTAATTTGAAAAGTAATTTCTATGCTGGCAAGTATCCTGCAGAGATGCCCAAATTAGCTATAGTCTAATTTTAAAAGTTACAAAACTTTGTATTTTGCTAACTTTATGAGTTAAAAAAATGCAAATGACAAAATTGTCATTTTTTTCAGAAAACAGCACATGTAAAATTTAAAAAATTTGAGTCATACTTAACATGATGAAATTTGAAATTCATGGAGGAGCATAAATAAGTTATCTTCAATCCTACCACCCAGAGACAACCAATTTTAACATATTGATGTATCTCCTTTCAATCTTTGTTCTATGAAATAAACAATGTTATTATTACAATAGTTTAGCTATTCCCCACCCCTGTAGTTGAAAATTTAGGCTGTTTCGTATATTTTGCAATTAAAGGTAACATATTTTAGCCTTTTAGGGGATACACAGTGGTATCACATTGTGATTTTAATTTGAATTTCCCATATGTGTAACCAAATGAACATCATGTCTTACATTTTCACCATTTTGATGTCCTCATTTGTAAAATATCTACTCAAATATTTTTCTATTGTGTTGCTTGTTTATCACTGAGTCATAGTTCTTTATAGGTTCTGGATACAAATCAGTTGTCAGAAAGACTGAAGAATTGACATCTTTGTACTGTAGACTGCCAAAAGAGTAAAAATGTTAGTCTTGGAAGAACACTCCTTAGAAACACTGATGGTGAGACCATGTCTCACATACTTTGGACTTATTATCAGGAAGGTTCAGACCCTGAAGAAGGATATCATGCTTGGTAAAGTAGAGAGTCAGCAAAAAGAGGAAGATTCTCAATGAGACGAGCTGACATGGTGGCTACAACAAATGGCTTGAGCATAACAGTGATTGCGAGGATGGCACAGGACCAGGCAGTGTTTACTTCTGTTGTACACAGGGTCACTATGAATCAGAATTGACTTGATGGCACCTAATAACAACAGAGTTCTTTGTCAGTTGTAAGTGTCTTCTCCAGCTTCTCCCACTCTGTGACTTATGTTTTCACTGTCTTAACCAAGTCTCTGGGAAGCTCCCTAGTGGTGCAATTAGTTAAGCACTTGGCAACAAACAGAAAGGTTGGTGGTTTGAACCCACTCAGAGGCTGCTAACAGGAAAGGTCTTCCAAAAGATCACAGCCTTGAAAAGTGTATGGAATGTCGTTTTACTTTGGTACACATGGAAGCACCATGAATCAGAATTGATCTGATGACAGTCGACAATAATAGCCTCTGATTCGCTTAATTTCTAAAGAATGCATTTGCCAGATACAGATTTTGTGTTTGGCAGTTTCTTTCATAACTTCTTTTTGGCCTCTGTTGTTTCATATGATAAACCCACTGTCATTCAACATAGTGTTTCCCTAAAGTTATCTGCTATTTATCTCTGCTTGCTCTTAAGAGGGTTTTTTGCTTATTTATCTATTTTTCATAATTTTCAGAGTTTGCATATTTGTATCTCTTGCCAAGTTTGGGATGCTTTCAGCCGTTATTGTTTGAATACTTTTTCAGCTCCGCTCTCCTTCCCTCTCCTTCTTGGACTCTGATGATGCAAATGTTGACTCTTTTGTTATTGTCCCACAGGTCTCTCAAACTCTGTTCGTTTTTTTTCAGCCTGTTGTTCAGATGAATAGAATCTATTGATCTGCCCTCAAGTTCTTTTGTTCTATTTTTTCCCCATCTCCATACTACTGCTATTGAGCCCATCCAGTGAGTTTTACATTTTAGTTATTGTATTTTTTAGTCTGTAATTTCTTTTCTAAAAAAATAACTTCTATGCTGAGAATCTCTATTTTCTTCATTTGTTTCAAGAGAATTTATGATTGACTATAGAAACATTTTTATGATGGTTGCTTTAAAATTCTTTTCAGTTAATTTTAACATCAGTTGCATCTGGTTTTGCCATTTGTTATTGATCCGCATTTGAGTTGTGATTTTCCTGTTTCTTGGCAAGCAAGTGATTTTATTTTTTATTGTATCCTGAATGTTTTGGATATTATGTTAAGAGACTCTTGATTCTATTTATTTTATTTTAAGAGGTAGTCATCCTATTTAGGTTGATTGTGTAGGTCCTTGCCTACATTCACAGGCATTAGTCCCAGTGGCAGCTTGGCAGCTTCCTGAGCCTTTGCAAGACTATTCAGGTCTCTTTCATTCTTTTAGTTCCTCTTGAGCTCTCTTTGGGTACCTGCTGATGCTGACTGTGGTGGTGGAAGGTTCTTTCTTAGATGGCCTGGTGTCTTAAGCTTGTGGGTAAGGATGGTGGACCTGGCCACTGAGAGCTGATGGGCTTCCATCTCCATCCCTGCCAGTGGCACTGGGTGAAGGATGTACCTACATGACTTATCTTCTGCTTCTGGATAGAGTTTCAAGAGGCTCTGGGCCTGGTCTACTTTCTGCCAATGGGTAAAGTACCTAGAGCAGCCTGCCCTCCACCTTCTTTTCCTGGGTGGTAGGCAAGGAACCGCTGGGGTTAGATAGTTTGTTGCGTGGCCATCAGGAGGTGCCAGGTCTACTAACACTGCAGGTGCTTGCAAAGGAGCCAGATTGCTGCCTACAGCCATGGAACAGGAAATGGGCTGGCTTCCTAGGTTCTGCTGTTGCTGATGATGTGAGCAGACTGGGCCTGCAGTTGCATCCAGTGTGAAGTGGAGGGAGTGGGCTGTGCATACCCACATTTCCCTTCCCCCAGCTCTGCTGGAGTCACTGTTGTGAGTAGATCTGGCCACCTCTGCCACCAGATATGGGTCTTCCTATTAGGTCTGTGCTGGGCTTTCCCTTACTTGTATTTTTCTTTCTTCATTTTTATTTTATGTTTATTTGTATTGGGCAGAGAGAGTGGATTTTTCCTTCTCCTTCCTTTCTTTTTTCTTTCTTTCATTTCTTGTCTGTACCTGTTGGGGAGACGCTAGTGGTATAGTGGTTAAGTGCTATGGCTGCTAACCAAAAGGTCAGCAGTTCAAATTCACCAGGTGCTTCGTGGAAATGGTGAGTGCAGTTCTACTCTGTCCTATAGGGTTGCTGTGAGTCAGAATTGACTTGATAACAATGAGTTTGGATTTTGTTGTTGTTGTTGTTTGTTAATAGCGGTTGATAGTTCTGGTTGTATGTCTTTCTGGTGCTCTGTCCAGGGTATCCAGGAGACAAAAAGACGAACCAGGATTGTTCTTGATATCTCTAGCCAATCTATCTTTGTACTTTTCAGTGATCTTTTACAGCTTTTGAATTATTTCTAGAATTTCAGTTGCATTTTTAGGGGAGGAACAGGGAAAATTGAGTATACGACATTTTGTCCCAGAACTGGAAAACCAGAGTTTTCTTTGTAATCATGAATGAATGTTGGCATCTTATCAAAAGCTTTTTCACCATTTAATAAGGCAGTCCTATGATTTGTCACCTTTAATACATTCATTAATTTATTGAGTTGCAGTGATTGTTGTCAAATGCTAAACCAACCATGCATTATGGGAGAAACTCAATATACTGTAAAATCTGTTTGCTGCTTTCCCGGATCCATTCTCTGCCCATAATTGTGCTCTGGCAAGCTAAACTCTATGTTCTGTATCACCTAGGCTTTCTCATTGTTTGGATTTTGATTGAGTTTGGATAATGGGAGGAGGTATTGCCAGAAGTTTAGCAGGGAGAATAAAGAGGAAGATCAGGATATTTTCCCCTTCTCCCACCTGCTTACTATGAGGAACCAGACACTAAAGATTAGATGTAATAACTGAGAAAAGTAAGCTTATGGATTGAATTTGTTCCCCCCAAGTGTGTGTCAACTTGACTAGTGTTGGGTGATTGTCACCATTTGTGGTCTGGTGTGATTTTCCTATATGTTGTAAATCCTACCTCTATGATGCCAATGAGATGGGATTAGAGGCAGGTTTATTAGTGAGGCAGGACTCAATCTATAAGACTAAGTTATATCTTGAGTCAATCTCTTTCGTGATACGAAAGGGAGAAGCAAGCAGAGAGACATGTGAATCTCATACCACCAAGAAAGCAGCACTAGGAGCAGAGTATATCCTTTGGACCTGTGGTTCCTGCACTGAAAAGCTCCTAGACCAGAAGATTGATGACACAGACTTTCCCCCAGCATCAGCAGAGAGAGAAATACTTTCCCTGGAGTTGATGCCCTGAACTTGGCCTTCTAGCCTTCTAAACTGTGAGAGAGAGAAAAAATACCCTTGTTAAAGCCATCTACATGTGGTATTTCTTTTATAGAAGTGATAGTTAACTAAGACAGGATTTGGTATAGAAAGAGTAGGGTGCTTCTATAGCAAATACCTAAAATGTCAAAGCAGTTTCCAAACTGTGAATGGCTAGAGCTGAAAGAGTTTAAAAGCACCTAATTGTAAAACCCTACACTGCCTTGAAGAGACTGCTGGTGGAATTATGGATATCAAAGATAATTCTAGGGAGGACTCAGAAGGAAGCAAGGAGAGCTGTTATGTTGTAGACAGCAAGAAGCAACAGAAGAAAAATGGCAGCAGCAAATGTAGACCAGCAAAACTGTACTGGAGCTGACCCACATAGAGAGAGAGCTGAACGCCTTTGACGGGAGACTTCCTGGAAGAGTAAGATACCTCTGGGCACTTACTGGTGGGGTTAGGCTTGTAGACTCATAGAGCAAGAGGACTGGTACCTTTTGACTGAAGTTTAGTGGTAAAGTGCTTTCATGCACTTATTGGTGGAGCTAAAGAGCTTTGAAATACTTACCCCAGCAGCGCAGATGCAGAAGGCAAGGGCTAAGGGACTGAGAGGCCAAGGAACCTGTAAGCAGAAGCTGAAAAGACAAGGAACCCAGGAAGCAGAGCTGCCTCTATCTCAAAGGGTAGGGTCCAAGGCCTCTGACATCTCAAAGGGTAGAGTTGCCATTCAGATGGATTAGGGGAGTGGAGCTGTCTAAAGCTGAGGGAGCAGAGTTATCATGCCGGTAGGTCTTTAAGGAAGATTTCCACCTAGAATCTGGAGAATGTGACTAACACCCAGAGTCTGGAGGGCAGGACCATTGTCTAAATGATCTCAGAGAGTAGATGACTATTATCAAGGCTTGAGGCCTAGTATAAAGTGTTATGCTGACTTGCTTTGTACCTATTATTCCTTCTTTCACACCAATTTCTCCCACTTCTAATGGAAATATCTATCTCACAGCTGTTCCACTATTTTGCTTTGGAAACAGATAACTGGTATTCTAGAATTCACAGATGGAAAGGAAATTTTGGAATTTGGACATAAGGCTGATTCAAGACTTTTGGTATGATATGATGGGGTGAAGGTGCTTTATATGTGGCAAGAATATGAATTTTGGAGGGCCAAAGAATGGAATGCTATGAATTGAATTGTGTCTCCGCAAAATGTGTCTCAACTTAGCTAGACCATGATTCCCAGTGTTGTGTCGTTGTCCACTATTTTGTAATCTGATGTGGTTATACTAAATGTGGTAAATACTAGCCTCTATGATGTTAGTAAGCAAGATTAAAGGCAATTATGTTAATAGGGCAGCATTTTATATATGGGATTAGGCTGTACCTTGAGTCAGTTTCTTTCAAGACATGAGAAACAACTGAGCAGAGGAGAGGAACCTCACACCACCAAGTAAGCATTGCCAGGAACAGAATGCGTCCTTTGGACACAGAATGGCTGTTCTAGAAGCCCTAGACCAGTGTAAGATGGATGAAAAAGACCTTCCTCCAGAGTTTACAGACAGAAAAAGCCTTCCTCTGTAGCTAGTGTCCTGAATTCAGACTTGTAGCCTACTAAATGGTGAAAGAAAAAATTTCCCTTTGTTATTTCTGTTCCAGTAGCACTAGGTAACTATGACATGTGGAAAGTTAGAGAAAACTAAAACTGAAAACACAGAAACGAATAAATCCTGCAGATTTCAAATGTATCAAAGCTACCCTGAAAAGAGGGCAGATAGTAAATAATCCTAAAAACTGTGAAAGCAGTGTTTGACTGTATACATATGCATGTATACATGCAAGTGGATTCTGACTTATAGTGAACCTATGGGACAGAGTAGAACTTCCTACTAGCATTTCCTCGATCATGGGAGCAGATTGCTAAGTCTTTTCTCCCACAGTGCTGCTGGTGGATTTAAACCATGAACCTTCAGGTTAGCAGCTGAGCCCTTAACAACTGTGGCTTGATATCTTGGAAGGGCTTTTGGGATGGAACCCTTAAAACAAATACTGATTTCTTTTAGACAGTTTTCCTTTTCTGGTACTATGGGTGAAACAGTTCTGAAACTATTGTAGCTATATAGTAACTTGCTGCCGTTATGTTTTTTCTGACTCATAGTGACTCTATAGGACAGAATAGAACTGCCCCAAAGAGTTTCCAAGGAGAGTCTGGTAGGTTCAAAGTGCCGACTTTTTGGTTGCCAGCAGGGCTCCAGATACATAGTGAGATTAAGCAAATGAATCAATGTATGGATACTGTTGACAGGTTCTTATTGTAGAAAACAAGAGGTCACAAATACAGAATGGGAGAAAGAAACAACTGAAAGTAAAAATGTCTGTAAATTGATGATTTCTAAATGTTATACAAGTACAAACATACGCATGTATAGGTACATACTGATGTGTGTAAGAAGACATATGAAAAAGAGGCCTGGTAATCTTCTTCTAAAAACCAGCAATTAAAAACTTGGTCAAGAACAATTCTGCTCTGATATACATGGAGTCAAAATAAGTCGGAATTGATTCAATACCAACTGTTTTTTGTTTCATAAATTTGTGTATCTGTGTATTGGGGGATATATGTAGTATTCTGAAAGGGGACAAAAACATATTTTGGTCTTTATTATACATACTACAAAAATGAAGATTTTGGATAAATTGTTAATTACAGTCTGTGTCAAGGTAGGTATAAGGCTGAGTCTTTGCTGTACTGTGTCTTCTTAGTCATCTAGTACTATTATAACAAAAACGTGAGTATTTTTATTTTCTCATAGAAATTTATTTTCTCATAGAAAAGCAGGGTAGAAGTCCAAATTCAGAGCATCAGCTGCAGAGGAATAGTTTCTCTGTTGGCTTGGGAGGAAGGTCTGTGTCAATCATCCCCTGGACTGGAAGCTTCTGAGGTACAGAGACCTCAGGTCTTTTCCAAAGGACTCACTCTTTTCTGCACTGGTGGCATGAGTTCCCCAGCTCTCTCTGCTAGCTTTCCTTTCCTTTATGTCCCAAAAGATTTCCTCAAGGCACAATACAATCTTATTGTGTATATTTTGTATTGTGTGTATTGAGTACCATCCCACCAACACAACTGCTGCCTGTCCTCCCTCACTAACATCATAGAGGCAGAGGTTACAACACGGAGGACCATTAAACAATACTAGGAATCATGGCCCAGCCAAACTGCTGCACACACTACCTGGGGGACACAATTTTATCCATGACATACTGTAAAGAAGAAAATGCAAAAAAAAGGAAAGAAAAAATAAAGAACATAAAGATAAGCTCCCCCACTGGTTAAATCTCAGACAATTTAAGCACCCAAATAATCTAGTAACAAATTAAAAACCACTGTGAAAAAAATTCATGAGTCCATGCCAATAAAAGATAATCAGGAGTGAAGGAACATTTCTTAGTCTTCTAGTGCTGCTGTAACAGAAGTAACAGATGTGGCCTTAATAAAGAGAAATTTATTTTGTTACACTCTAGTAGGGTAGAAATCCAAATTCAGGGTGTCAGTTCCAGGAGAAGGCTTTCTGTCTCTATTGGCTCTGGAGGAAGGTCCTTCTCATCAAGCTTCCCTTGGACTAGGAGCTTCTTGCAGGAACCCTGTGTCAAAAGGACAGATTGTGTTCTCAGCCCTGCAGCTCAATTAATCAACATAGACCTATACTCCAGAAGAACTACTTGACTTTTCTAATATGTACAAACAAAAATCCAGGGAATATGCATGGGAATGGCTACAGAGGGTGTAGGATAACGGTGCAAGGAATATAAAGATGAATCAGTCTGAATTTACCGATATGGGTCCACTGAGCCTAGACTCATCATTCAGTGTTCCAGCTTGAGAAGTTAGGAAAGGACATAATAGTTTATTTGACTGGATTGCTGAGGCATGTATTATGTGGTTGCCTACACTGAACCATGTTGAAGTACCAGACCTGTCTTGGTATACCGTGGAAGAAGGTATTTGAGGGCTTAGGGAAATTGGCCTGCTAAAGTGGATTTATCAAACCCACACACAGGACATGCTTTTTTACCACAACTGTGAGGAATAAATTTGTGAAGGAGGCTCCAGCATCCTTGAAGACTGCTGTGATTGCTATTTTATGTAAATCAGATTTGACAGTGGGAGCTGTCCCAGCTGAATTAAGACACCTGACTACTATGGGGCTGACTGGATTCAGTGATAGTAGGGGCCAAGTGGCTGTACTCAATCAACAAAGACAAGGTGGGCATTGTTACAATAAGGCACAGTGGAGGCAAAATAGCAATAGCAATCGGAATAGTCTGACTTAAGGAGTTGGTTACTTAGTCATGGTGTCCCTAGGAGTGAAAATAGATAATAAACCATCTAAATATTTACTTGACTTGTATGAACGGATAAATTCTAGGTCAGGTGAACAGCAACTTAACTCAAATTGCCAGAACAGATAGTCACAGGCCCTCAATCGATTCCCAGACTTGAGCGAGTTCAAGGGTCTGCAAACCTCTTGAATGAAGAGGAGGCAAGATCCCCTTGAGGAAGGACTACAATACCCTGAAAAAAATTTCTACTGTTAATTTTTCTCCCACCCTTCTCCAAAAGGATCTATGGCCTTTACTAGAGTGACGGTGAAATGAGGATATGTATATGTGTGTGTGTGTTAAAATAGAATATATAATAAAGTGGAGTCTTGTCATAAACATAAGTTAAAATTGGCTCAACTGTTAAAACACAAAATGGCTGTGTTTGAGCTAAGCAAGATGGTCAAAAAATGTGAAGTCATGGTGAAGAACTAAAAGTGAGAAAAACAACTGCCAGATGGGCACGGCAGCAGATGGTCAGAGAGATGATAAACAAAGTAATCAATCAGAAAGAAGTCTACAACTTGAGGTACCAGAAGAGGAAGACTGATGGACTGGATGACAGTGACCAGAACCAACTGAACAATGTGTGTAGATATTCAGCACTTTCAATATGGAGTGTGCAGTCTCCCTCTGGGAGTCTGTGTCCACTGGTCTGCTGCTGTGCAACCTTCTTGAAGGCTTGGGGCACAGAGTCCCTTCTGGGGATCTGTGCCTACCAGTCTGCTCCTGTGAGGTGACTTGATTGTAAGACCTTGGCCTGCTGCTGTATTGTGAGCTGAACCTGAGACCTCATCTGCTTTGCCTGGTTCGAGTAACTGTGAATGTTTCCCACTGGTGCCTGAACCTCCTGTGCTGTCCCTGCCAGCTCCACCTCTGAGAAGCCTCACATCGAAGAATCCTCCTCCAGATTCTCCTGGTGTCTAAATGATGAGAACGCAACTGATCTCCAGATTTCTTAGAATGAAATCCTCTTTTAGGGAAGTGTAAGTGATGATGTTAAGATTAACTGTGCAGTCCCTGTGGGACACAGTTGAACCTGTGTGGGTCTTAACTAATGCAAATGAAGTCCTTAACTAACGCAAATGTAGATAAGAATTCTTAAATAATGTAAGAGTGCTTTTGTGTCTTGGGGCTAGCAAGGCACTTCTTTTCCCCCTGCTTAATTGTGAATGTGTGGTTTGATTAAATACAGCTTATTATTGACCCCAAGCCTTATAGTGACATATTTTCCTCTTGTAACCCTTGATACTTTTCATATACTCACAACAGACTGTTCACTGGGGAAAAGGAAATAATCAGACTTTTCAAGGACTACGGGATACTGGCTCTGAACTGACACTAATTCCAGGAGACCCAAAACATCACTGAGGCCCACCAGTCAGAGTGGGGGCATATGGAGGTCGGGTTATTAATGGTGTCTTGGCACATATTCATCTCACAGTAGGTCTAGTGGGTCCCCAAATGCATCCTGTAGAGATTTCCCCAGTTCCAGAATGCATAATTGGAATAGATACACTCAGCAACTGGAAGAACCCCCACATTGGATCCCTGACAAATGGAGTAAGGGCTGTTATGGTGGAAAAAGCCAAATGGAAGCCACTAGAAATGTCACTACCAAAAGCAATACCACATTCCTGGAAGGGTTGCAGAAATTACTGCCACCATCAAGGACTTGAAGGATGCGAGGGTGGCAATTCCTACCACATCTCCATTCAACTTGCGTATTTGGCCTATGCAAAAAGACAGACAGATCTTGGAGAATGAGGTCACCAGACAGTGACCTCAGTTGCAGCTGCTGTTTGAGATGTAGTTTCATTGCTTGAGCAAATCAATGTATTTCCTGGTACTTGGTACACAAATTGATCTGGCTAATGCCTTCTCCATTAGCCTGTTTTGAAGAACCACCAGGAGTTTACATTCAGCTAGCAAGGCCAACAATACACTTACACTTGCCTACCTCAGAGCTATATTAACTCTCAAGCCCTATGTCATAATTTAGTCTGCAGGGAATTTGATTGCCTCTCTCTTCCGCTAGATGTCACACTGCTCCATTATATTGATGACATTGTTCTGTTTGGACCTAGCAAGGAAGAAGTGTTAATGACTCTGGACTTACTAGTAAAACATTTGCATGCTAGAGCGTGGGAAAATAATCCCACAAAAATTCAGGTAACCTTTCTCCTCAGTAAAATGTCTGTGGGTCCAGTGGTATGGGGCATGTCAAGATATTCCTTCAAAGTGAAGGATAAGTTAGTGCAGCTAGCTGCTCCGACAACTAAGAAGAAGGCATGGCACCTAGTAGGTCTCTTTGGGTTTTGGAGGCAACATATTCCTCATCTGAGTTTACTATGCCAGCCTATTTATCATGTGACTCAGAAGGCTGCTACTTTTGAGAGAGGCCCAGAACAAGATAAGGCTCTGCAACAGATTCAGGCCACTGTGCAGGCTGCTCTGCCACTTGGTCCATATGATCCAGCTGATCCAATGGTGCTTGAAGTGTCAGTGGCAGATAGAGATGCTGTTTGGAGTCTTTGGCTGGCCCCTGCTGGTGAATCACAGTGCAGACCTTTAGGATTTTGGAGCGAAGCACTGCCATCCTCTGCAGATAACTGCCTTCTTTTGAAAAACAGCTTTTGGCATGTTACTGGGCCTCAGTAGAGACTAAACACAACCATGGGACAGAAAGTCACCGTTTGTCCAGAGCTGTCCTTCATGAACTGGGTGTTGTCTGATCCACAGAGTCATAAAGTTGGACAAACACAGCAGCAATCATCATTAAATGGAAGTGGTATAAATGAGATTGGGCCTACTCAGGACCCGAAGGCATGAGTAAGTTGCCCGTGGTGTCCACTCTTGTCACATTATCTTCTGTTGTCCATTTCATATTTATAGCCTCATGGGGAGTTCTTTATGACCACAGATTGTTGTGCAGTTTGTTGGCACCACTTGAAAGTGATCAGCAGCAGTGCTACAGCCTCTTTCTGGGCATTGATGAAAGGCAGTGGTAAAGATAAAACCTTCCAATGGGCAGAATTTTGAGCAGATCTCCTGGTTGTTCACTTTGGTAAGACAACTATTGATCATAATTTAGTCTGCAGGGAATGGTCAGATGTGCAACTGTGTACGGATTCATGGGCTGTGGCCAATGGCTTGGCTGGATGGTCAGGGACTTGGAAGAAACACCATTGGAAAATTGGAGACAAGGATTTATGGGGAAGAGGTATGTAGATAGACCACTCTGAATGAACCAAAAAAGTGAATATATTTGCATATTATGTGAATGCTCACCAAAGGGTGATCTCAGAAGAGGACAAGTTTAATAAGCAAGTGGATAAGATGACATATTTTGTGGAAACCAATCATTCTCTTTCCCCAGCTGCTCCTGTTGTTCCTCAGTAGGCTCACAAAGTGACCATGGTGGCAGAGATGGGGTTTACGCATGGGCCCAGCAATACGGACTTCCACTCACCAGCACTGACTTAGCTACAGACACTGCGAAGTCCCCAGTCTGCCAGCAGCAGAGACTAACACTGAGTCCTCAATGTGGCACTATTCCTTGAGATGATCAGCTAGCAACTGTGTGGCAAGTTGATTACATTGGACCACTTCCATTATGGAAACAGCAGCACTTTGTCCTTACTGGAATACACACTTGCTCTGGATATAGATTTGCCTTCCCAGCACATCATGCTTCTGCTAAAACTACCATCCATGGACTCACAGAATGCTTTATCCACTGTCCTGGTATCCAACACAGCATTGCCTCTGATCAAGGGACTCACTTACAACAAATGAAATGCAGCACTGGGAGCATGCTCATGGAATTCACTGGTCTTACCATGTTCGCCATCATCCTGATGCAGTGGCTTGATAGAACAGTGAAATGGCCTACTAAAGATGCAATTATGCTGCCAGCTAGGTGGCAATACCTTGCAGGGCTGGAGAAATACTCTCCAGGACGCTGTATATGCTCTAAATGAGCATCCAGTATATAGTACTGCTTTTCCCATAGCCAGGATTTGTGGGTCCAGAAATCAAGAGGTGGAAATGGGAGTGGCACCACTCACTATTACCCCCAGTGTGTCACTTGCAAGATTTTTGCTTCCTGTCCCCGTGAACTTATGCTCTGTAGGTCTAAATGTCTTTGTTCCAAAGAAAGGAATGCTGCCATCTGGAGATACCTCATTGATTTTGTTGAACTGGAAGCTAAATATGCCCACAGACTGTTCTGAACTTCTATGTCTGTGGGTCAACAGACAAAGAAGGAAGTTACCCTACTGGCCTGTGTGGTTGATTCTGACTACCAAGACGAAATTGGGTTGATGTTACATAATGGAAGTAAACAAGAGCACATCTGGAATGCAGAATGGAAGTAAAGAAGAGCATGTCTGGAATGCAGGAGATCTGTTAGGATGCCTCTTAGTACTATCATGTCCTGTGATTAAGGTCAGTGGAAAACTAGAGCAACCCAACTCCAGCATGACTGCTAATAGCCCAGGCCCTTCAGGAATGAGGGTTTGGGTCACCTCATCAGGTAAGCAACCAGGCTCTGCTGAGGTGCTTGCTGAGGGCAAAGGGAATACGGAATGGGTTGTATAAGAAGGTTGTTCTAAATACCAGTTATGGCTATGTGAACAGTTGCAAAAATGAGGACTGTAATTGTTATCAGTATTTCTGCTTTGGATGAGTGCATCAGATCTTTTTTCTTTACTTATAAAATACAAGATGTAAATGGGGCTAATACATTTTCAGTTGTATAAGTGTTAGTTATATCATGTTAGACAGTATGACTTTGTAATTGTATTCCTTCAGGGAGTATGAATAGTGAGAGGTGATGTGGTTGGGTGCCAAGTTGACAAGGGAAACACTATAATGGTTAAGACTGTCGATTTGGCTGGACTATGATTCTCCATATTTGGCAGCTATATCAAGGAGCAAGGATAGGGCCTGTGGTGGCTTCCTACCCTTCAGCTCTCATCTTTCCTTCTACCGCCTATTTCCTGTCTGCTCACTTTGCCAGCAGCCCCTGGCCTCTCTTTTTTTTTTTTTTTTAACGTAGGTCTTGGAAATTGAATTAGTGGCTTTCGGAATTAATCAACCCTCACAGCCTGCAAGTAGGAGTCCTGTTCCCTGACCTGCTGGTCCTGGGTTCACCAGCCCCAATAGCCCCATGAGTCAGCAGAAACCTTGCAATATGGCCAGCATCTTAGAGCCTGCTCACCTAATCTCTGACCTTCTGTGTGACTGTGTGAGGCTTTTACTCCAATTCAAGACTTGGAACATCTCAGTTTGTGCAATTGCATGAGATGTTTCCTACATACAAATCTTTTTCTAGACATATTTTTAGTGTTACTGGTTTTGCTTTCTTAGAGAACCCAGTGTAAGACAGTGGAGAAAGGTATTGGAGACCATTTTCTGGGTACTCAGAAGATGCGAGGAGGTGACGTTGCTGCAAGGCCATTTCAACAGACAGAACAGAAAAAGATACTTAAAAAAATAAATTTATATTGATAATTCCAATTTACTTACATGACAAAACTTGTAAAAGCTGCAAACTGTGTAAGATGGAAACAGTCATAGAAAGAAAACTCAAATATTTTTTCACAGTGGTGGTAAAAAACTGGTAAGATTGCACAAAAGTTGTGACTTGGCTTTCATAAGTTTTATTGTAACATGACATTGTCCCTATTTAAAGTTATTTTTATTCTAGTAATTGTATTTTGCTTTTTTATTATACTAAAAATCTTAAGATGTAGATAGTTTACAGGAAATACAATAATAATGAAACAAATGTTACTATCAATAAAAAACTACAGAGTGGAATTTAAAGATTCCTCTGGGATTCCTTTTGTCCTTACAGCATCCCTCTAAGAAAGTACAGCCAAATCAGCATATGTTCTACAGTCACACATGATCCTCATTCTGTGGGGTCAAGAAGTACTTCTCTGATGCATAGTGCGATCAGATTTCCTCAGTGTGCCCTCAGTTTAAAGGCACTGATTGTCTATTTATTAGTTGGTAGATCTAAGTTCTTAGAAGAAAGTGGCTTCCAGTTATTAGCCTGTTTTGGTGGTTATATTCAGTTTCTGGAAAAGACAGAAGACCCTCTGGGTGGTCAGTTGGAGATAACAGAAAAATCCAAGCAGCTCAAAAAGTCAGGTTTCATTCCACTACCATGAGTCATCTGAAGAACTTTGTGCCTAATTTTTGCTGTGGAGTTCATGTATTCTTTTTTTTTATTGTGGCTGAGTGAAAATATACATTCCCATATAAATTTGCATGCCCACCTATGTGCAGCTTCCACCGCTCTCCCTGCTCGGCGACAGCACACTATTCCTCTCTGCTCCATACATGTCTGATACTCCCAACAGTCTCCTTTCCACTCCTCTCTACCCACTCCCCTTCCTCCCGTCAGAGGTCAGCAGCATGATATCCTGCAGATGCATACAATAACAAAGTGCACCCAATATATAGTCACTCTGCATTGCCAAGTCCAATCCCTTGCTGTCTGATGAGTGGGCCTTCATTATGATCCATGGGCAAGGGCAGCATCAGTGCCAGGGGCCATGCTCCCAGAGGAACCCTGAAGCTGCTGAACCATCAATTGCCGTCTTTTAGTGGAGATCTCAGGGTGCACCCCTTTTTATTCTTGTGTTGCCAGTGAGACTCAACTTAGTGAGCTCCATCATGGCTATCACTTGTGGTGGCCAGGCACCATCCAGTTCTTCCTGTCCCAAGTCTATGTAGGCACCCACTCACATTGGTCTCTCTGTCTTCTGGGTTGTCATTTTGGTCCTCGGTGAGCATCTGCTCCTGCTGAGTTGGGACCATTTGCTGTGCCCTCAGATGGCAGCTTGGCAGCTTGGCAGCTTGGCAGCTTTTAAGACCCCAGACACCACTCACCAATGTGGGGTGCAGAGAGCCCTCTTAGCAAAATACTAGTTGTGCCAATTGGCCTTGATTTCACCTAAGAGCATGGTCCCCTGCCCCCTGCCCCAGCTACACTGTCCTTGCATTATTGGGTTAAGATTGGAGGAGTACTCAAGTTATGTTGAAGTCCAATTAGTATTGTTGTTGTTTCTAATGTGTGCTGTCACCGATTTCACCGAACCAAATTTCTACCAACTATCTAATCTAAACACTATCCCCCTCACCCTCCTTCCCTCTCCCCCCTTGCAGCTGTCAAAGAGTCTTTTCTTCTATGCATAGGTCTGTTTTTGAGTTTTTATCGTAGGGATCTCACACAATATTTGTCCTTTTGTCTCTGACTTCTTTCACTCAACATGATGTCTTCTCATCCAAAGACTTTATCACAGGAGTTAAAAGGCCACCTACAGAATGAGAAAAAATATTTGCTTTCCAAAGAGGTTGGACCATTGTGCAACCCTACCAACAGTGTAGAAGAGTTCCACTTTCTCCACAGCCTCTCCAGCATTTGTTGTTTTGTGTTTTTTGGATCATGGCCAAACTTGTTGGGGTGAGATGGAATCTCATTGTAGTTTGATTTGAACTTCTTTAATAACTAAAGATCGTGAACATGTCCGTATGTGTTTTTTAGCTGCCTGGATCTCCTCTTTAGAGAAATGTCTGTCCATCTCCTTTACCCATTGCTTAATTGGATGATTTATCTTCTTCTCATTGATATTTTGTAGTATCTTATAGATTATGGAGATCAGGTGTCGGTCTGACATAGAGTTGCCAAATATTTTTTCTCATTCTGTAGGTGGCCTTTTAACTCCTGTGATAAAGTCTTTGGATGAGCAAAGGTGTTTGATTCTTAATAGTTCCCATTTATCTATTTTCTCTTCTGTTGATTGTGGTTTGTTTGACAGATTTTGAAGTCGGTCTATTTTGTGTATTAAAACTTCCATTGTTGTGCCTACTTTTACTTGGATGAGCTTTATCGTTTTAGACTTGATATTTGGGTCTTTTATCCAATTTGAGTTGGTTTTTGTATAAACTTTAAAATATGGATCTTGTTTAAATTTACTGCAGATGGATATCCAATTTTGCCAGCACCATTTGTTGAAGTTACTGTTTTTACCCCAGTTTAATGTCTTAGGGGCTTCGTCGAATATCAGCTGTTCATAGGCAGATGGTGTCATCTCTGGGGTCTCGACTCTGTTCCATTGATCGATCTGTCTGTTCTTGTATCAGTACCAGGCTGTTCTGACCACTGTGGCAGTGTAATAGGTTCTGAAGTAGGGTAATGAGAGGCCTCCCAGTGTGTTCTTCTACTTTAGTAGTACTTTACTTATCCAGGGTTTCTTCCCTTTCCAAACGAAATTGGTGATTTGTTTCTCCATTTCATGGAAAAATGATGCTGGAACTTGTATTGAGATTGCATTACATAAGTAGATTGCTTTGGGTAAAATAGACATTTTCACAAGGTTAAGTCTTCCTATCCATGAGCAGGGTAGGTTTCTCCATTTATGTAAGTCTTTCTTAGTTTCTTGTAGTAAGGGCTTGTAGTTCTCTTTGTAAAGGTCTGTTATTTTTCCGGTTAGATTGGTTCCAGGGTACTTTATCTTCTTGCGGACTATTGTAAATGGTATTGATTTGATGATTTCTTCATTAACAGCCTCATTGTTGGTATACAGGAATCCTACTGATTTACTTATGTTTATCTTGTATCTTGAGACTTTGCTGAACTCTTCCATCAGTCTGAGTAGTTTACTTATAGATTCTTTGGGATTCTCTGCATATACAATCGTATCATCTGCAGACAGGGAGATTTTGACTTCTTGTTTGCCGATGCAGATGCCCTTTATTTCTTGGTCTTGTCTAATTGCTCTGGCTAGAACTTCTGGTACAATGTTGAACAGGAGAGGTGAGAGTAGGCATCCTTGTGTAGTTTCTGTTCTCAAGGGAAACTCCTTGATTCTTGCTCCATTCAGGATGTCGTAGGCAGTGGATTTTGAATAAATGGCCCTTATTGCATTGAGGAATTTTCCGTCTATGTCTGTTTTGCTAAGAATTTTTAGTATGAATGGGTGTTTGACCTTATCCAATGCCTTTTCTGCATCAATGGACAAAATCAGGCGATTCTTGTCTTTTGTAAAATTTATGTGGTTGATCACATTAATTGTTTTTCTGATGTTGAACCAGCCTTGCATCCCTGGTATGAATCCAACTTGGTCATGATGGATTATTTTTTTAGTATATTGTTGTTTTCTATTGGCCAGAATATTGTTGAAGAGTTTTGCATCTAGACTCATGAGTGATATCGATCTGTAGTTCTCCTTTTTTGTTGGGTCCTTCCATTGCTTTGGTTATGTTGGCTTCATAGAATGAGTTTGGGAGTACTCCATCCCTTTCTATACTGTGAAATAGTCTCAGTAGTATTAGAGATAACTCTGCTCTAAAAGCTTAGTAGAATTCTGCAGGGAAGCCATCTGGGCCCAGGCTTGTTTTGGTTGGCAGTTTTTGGATGACTTTTTCAATCTCTTCCTTTGTGATGGGTTTATTAAGTTGTTCTGCATCACCTTGTGATAATTTGGGTAGGTAATATGAATCAAGGAATTTGTCCATTTCCTCTAGGTTTTCAAATTTGTCAGAGTACTGTCTATTTCATTCTGTTGTGATATTTTTAATTTCTGTTGGATCTGTTGTGACAACTTCCCTGTCATTTCTAATTTGGGTTATTTTCTTTCCTGTTTTTCTTTAGTAAGTTTAGTCAGTGGTTTGTCAATTTTGTTGATCTTTTCAAAAAACCAGGTTTTGGTCTTTTCAATTGTTTTTCTATTCTCTAATTCATTTAGCTCTTCTCTAATGTTTATGATCTGTTTTCTTCTGTTGCCTGAGGGGTTCCTTTGTTGTTCTCTCTCTACTTGTTCAAGCTGTATGGTTAGCTCCTTGATTTGGTTTCTTTCTTCCTTTCAGATGTGTGCATTTATGGAGATAAACAGACCTCTGTGCACTGCTTTGGCCGTATCACATAGATTCTGGTAGGAAGTGTTTTCATTCTCATTGGAATCCATTAATTTCTTTATTTCATCCTTGATTTCTTCTATAACTCATGGTTTTTTGAGCAAGACGTTGTTCAGTTTCCAAGAGTTCTACTTTCTATCTCTGTTTTTTCTGCTATTGATTTTGACTTTTGTGGCTTTATGATTTGAGAAGATGCTTTGCATTAATTCAGTGATATGGATTTTGTTGAGAATTCTGCATTATGCCCTAACACATGGTCAATTCTGGAGAATGTTCCATGTGCACTGGAGAAGAAGGTGTAGTTGTCTGCTGATGGGTAGAAAGTTCTGTATACATTGATGAGGTTTAGTTGATTAATTGTGACAATGAGGTCTTCTGTATCTTTGCTGAGCTTTTTTCTAGGTAATCTGTCCAGTATTGAGAGTGGAGTGTTGAAGTCTCCCACTAATACTGTGGAGTGATAGATCACTCTTTTTTAAATGTAGTCAGTGTTTCTTTGACCCATTCAGGTGCTCTGCTATTAGGTGCGTAAATATTTAACATAGTTAAGTCTTGCTTGTGTACTGAACCTTTCACCAAAAAATAGTGTCCAACATTGTCCACAATGGTGGATTTTACATTAAAATTGATTTTGTCAGAGATTAGAATTGCCACACCTGCTCTTCTTTGTTCATTGTTAGCTTGATATATATTCTTCCAGCTGTTAATTTTCAGTTTGTTCCTATCTTTAAGTCTCAAGTGAGTTTCTTGTAGACAACATATGGATGGGTCGTGTCTTTTGCTCCAAGATGTCACTCAATGTCTCTTTACTGGAGCATTCAGTCCATTCACATTCAGTGTAATTATTGATAGGTATATGTTCACTGCTGCCACTGTGATATGTTTATTTTTATGTTGATGTTTTCTCTATTGTTCTTAGTCTGTTCTGGGACATTCTTCTTTGTGAGTTGGTTTTTCACCTTTTTCAGAGCTGGTTTTGTAATTGTTGAGACTCCTGTGTTACATTTCTTGACATGGTATGTTGCATCTTTGTTGTGCTTTACGGCTGCCCCATCATCCCCCTTAGTAAACTATATATAAATGCAATTTTAATTACTACCAGTCTTATCGACTTCCTCTCCATCTGGAAGGACTGTTATGACTGTCATACATCCCTTTTTTTTAATATGATGGCACCATAGTTTTCATGATAATCACTGGATTCTTTCTTTCAGTATTAAAGCTGTGACTGACTTTGGAGCCTTCTCTAACTGAGTAAAATTCTGGACGATGTGTCATTCTAAAATACACAGTTAGTGGCTTTGTTCTTCTAAGCCAAGCCAAAAAATTCTTTCAGTATTTCTTGTAGTTTTGGTTGGTTTTTACAGTCTCCGAGTTTCTGTTTATCTGGAGATGTCTTAATTTCATTTTCATATTTGAAAGATAGTTTTGCAGGATATATAATTCTTGGTTGGAAGTTCTTCTCCTTCAAGGCTTTGAATGTGTCACACCACTGTCTCTGTGGCAGCATGGTTTCTGCTGATAAATCTGATGAAAGCCTACAGGGTTTCCCTCCGAATGTTAGCTTTGCTTTGAGTCTTGCTGCCTTTAAGAGTTGCTGCTTATGTTTCATTTTGTTGAGCTTAACTATAATATGTCTTGGAATCTTTCTTTTGAGATCCACATTGGGTGGTGTAAAGTATGTATCTAGGGTATATATATTCTCTTCCTCCATGGTTTCTGGGAAGTTTTCTGTCAGCAGCTCAGCAACGATATTCTTTGTGTTCTCAGGCGTCTCATCCTGTTCAGGGACTCCAATTAATCGAAGGTTGTTCCTCTTAATAGAGTCCCACATGCTTCTTAATGCTTCTTCACTTTTCTTGTTTCTTTTTTCTGATTTGTCCTCATAGATGCTGGCATCAGTAGCTCTGTCTTCCAAGTCAGAAATTCTTTTTTTCCATTTGTTCCATTCTGTTTTCTTGGCTTTGAATGGAAGTTTCTATGTCTTTGATTTTGTTCTTGATCTGTTGGATTTCAGAGTACTGGTGTTCCATCAGATTGAACAGCTTGCTTAATTTTTCATTTTGTTGTGCTGCATTTTGTATAAGGTCTAGAAAGGCGCTGTATGTAATCCTTTTGTATTCATCTTCTGATGATTTCAGAAAAGTTTCTTCATCAGGAAAACTCGTTTTTTTTTTTTTGTTTGGGAGCCTTCTGAAGCTATGGGTGATTTCTTGTTTGCCACAAGGTCTGTTGCTTTTTGGGTCCCATGTGAGTAAGTAGAGGCTGGGAGAGATATTGTGAGGATGGACCACAGATGTTTCTCTAGGCTGTCTTAAAATGTAAAACAAAAGGTATCTGATCACTTCCCAAGTCAGTCAGGTTTTCAGATGCAGAGGTCCCTCTTCCCAAATGGCAAAGTAAGCACCTCTGTATCCAATCCCAGATGATACGAACTAGTTCAAAATACAGCAATGCTGCTGCCCTGTTGGTCTGTGCTGATAGGGTCCATCTTTAGGCAACACTGTGTAAACTACTGCTTTTCTGGTAGCAAAGCTCTCTCCTGTAGGCAGGCTCTGGCTCCTAAGCTAAGAATTAGGTCCAGCTGTGGCTACCATATCTAAGATGGTGTCCTCTACATGGTCGGCAGATAGAGGCACTAAAGGTGCTGAGACGTAGTGAGTCTTCAGCCACTGCTGCTGCGCCCCTACTGTAGGTGACACTGTGTAAACTACTGCTTTTCTGTCGGAGAAGCGCTGATCTGTTTGCAGGGGCTGGCTCCAGGCTAAGAATTAGGTCCTGCTGAAATCTCTGTATCCAACATGGTGTCCTGCATGTAGGCCCCGTGGTTCCTTACAAACCACACTGTGGCAGAGATAAAAAGAGAGGCCCAAATTGGCTAGGTGTACAGAGTCCTAAGCCTGGATCTCAAAATATGTAAATTTCGCCTGCTTATCCTACCAGCAGTGTGTCTGAGACAAGCTGCTAAGCAAGACTCAGCTCTGCCTGCTGGCCAAGTCAGAGAAAAAAAAAGTCACAATGGTGTGTTACCTTCAGCCTGTGAGAGCCAGGGCTAGCCGGGAATGGGAGTCAGTGAAAGAGAGGTAGTGGGTTTTTTTCAGTGGTATGAAGTCCAAATTAACAGCCCTGTGTTGTGTCCTGGGGCTCACTAGGTGACCAGAAGGGTCCATTTGATTATCATTTCAGGTCTTGGTTTCCGGAGGGATATAAGGAGATGTGTGCTTAGTCCGCCATCTTAACTCCCCCCCATGCATTCTTGTTGAACAAACAAATTCAGTTTCCCCTGTTGGTGTTAGGCGCCATCCAGTCAGTTTCAACTCATAGCAACCCCATGTACAGCAGAAACAACCCCTGGCTCTGCACCATCCTTATGCTCTAATACTCTAATATTATTTTAAATCCCATGTGTCTCCACATATTTTTACTAAATTTTAAACGTTCTGTCCTGATTGAAAGCTTTGAAAATCATGTTGCTTTCTTTCTAAGCTAAAACCTTTCTTCTTTCACTAAAATAAAACATTCCTTTAGCAACCTAATGTATCATGACAAGGAAATTTTCAGTGTCTTCCTCATATTCCTCTTTATTCTCCCTCAAGGGCTCCCAATCTTGCTTAGTGAAAATCCTTGGCATTGGCTTCTGTTCCTCAGCAAATCCTGAAGGCAGAATGGCTGTATAATTCATGGCTCAGAGAAAAATGAAGATGTGGCATCCCTAGCTCACAAATGAGAGAATTTCAAGACAGCAATATAGGGCATCAACCAGGTTCAGATCTTTTTAAACACAAGGAAACCTGTGTAACTGCAAAATGAGTCAACCACCCTGCCTTTAAGCATTATCCTCAGAATTGACCTCAAATATGAATGTTTATCAAGATGCCTGCCTTCTAAGCATTTATCTGTGGGCTCCCTTCCCCATGAACAAGGCTTATCCATAGGGCATTCACTGTCCTACACAGGCAGGAGCACTGGGCATTTAAGTTGAGGTCTCACTGGGATTTCTATTCCACCAATTACCAGAAGAATTTGTTCAAAGGGTGTGAGGCAGAACCAGAGGTATCTAATATAGCACATTTTTACACAGCATTTTCTGTCTATTCCCCCAGTATAATGTAAATATAAGTGTGAAAATTTCTACCTCTTTTGTTTGCTGCTATATGTCTAATGGTGAGAGCAGTGATTGGCCCATATTTAGTGCTCAATATGTATTCATTGAATGAATGATTGAATGAATTACTTCATCAAGATAATTGCCTCATTGATTTGTCCCTAGAAACTATATTTAACTTTTCATATGAATGTATCAGGGCTCAGAATCTGTTCTTGATGCTAGAATAGAAAATAACTCATAATTAGCTAATCTAGCCTAGAGTTGGAAATGGAACACCCAATTTTCATGGGTTATTAGGGAAGACATAAGAGATAGACACTAGACAGAGAAAGTCAGTTACGATGCCTATCTAAAAAGGTGAAAGCTTGATACAGTTTTTCTTCTTTAGAGGCAGTCAGCATCCTCAGCAGCTAGCGGGAAGATGTGAGGAGAACTGCAACCATGATTCTTTGGACCATGTACATATGCCTCTTCCTGAAGTTTTCCTCAGTTGTATTTCAGACTGTACATAAATTATTGAAACTCAGATTTCAAAATAGGACTTGGTCTTTTACCAGGGGCTATATTGCAGAAGGAAACCCTGGTGACATAGTAGTTTATTGCTATGGTTGCTAATCAAAAGGTTGACAGTTTGAATCCACCATGCTGTCCTTTGAAACTCTATGGGGTAGCCCTAGCCTGTCCTACCAGGTCACTATGAATTGGAATCGACTCAAAGCCAGTGGCATATTGCAGAAGGAGCCCTGGTCACACACAAGTTAAAGCACTTGACTGTTAACTGGAAGGTTAGTGGCTCAAAACCAGCAGTGTCTTCTTGGGAGAAAGATGTGGCAGCCTGCTTCCATAGATATTAACAGTGTTGGAAAACTTATGGGTTGCTATTAGTTGAAACTGACTTGCTGACAGTGTTTTCTTTAGTTGCAGAAGGAGCCCTTCTGGCTCAGTGATTAAAGTGCTTGGCTGCCAACCAAAATGGCAGTAGTTTGAACCCACAAGCCTCTCTATGGGAGAAGGAGGTGGCAGTCTGCTTCTGTGAAGATTTACAACCTTTGAAACCCTATGGGGCAGTTCTACTCTGTCCTATAGGGTTGCTATGAGTCAGAATTGATGCTACAGCAGTGGGTTTTGTTATGTTTTATGTTACAGAAAGAAATCTCAGAGTGCCACAGTATAAATTATATGCATAGTTTGTGTATGAGAACAGTGTAAGATCCCCTACAAGACTCACCTTATGTTTGTCGGGGGAGGAAGACCCTTCTAACTCTTAGGTAGGGAGAGGAGGTTCATGTGATTAGGAGGAGTTGGAGAGAGAAGACATTGCAAAGTGAAGTTAGCAAAGTTTTAAAATGCTTTTTGAAGGGCTTGTGATGATATTGATTTGAATGAAGCCACAGTGTTTATTCAATAAAATATTTAAAAAGCATTTTATTGAAACTTATTTTTTTTAACCACTATCTAATTATATGGGACTGCTTTCATCACTCTAGTGTTTCTTTTATTAGCATTGTCTCAAACACTCATCCACCCATGACACAGGCTACTGGCCAAGCCAAGTGCACTAGGAAACATATAAATGAAGAATGGAAAATAGAAAGCTTCTTAATGGTTGCTGCTCTTGCAACAAAATGATACACTCTGTGTCTTTGGTGGTATTATCCTCCCTGTCAGCCATGAAATGATATGACAATACATTGATGCTGGAAGGGTAAATTGATGCAGGAATCTTTATGGTTCTGTGTCCAGTGCAACTTGAAATACATTGTACTTCTGAGAACACAGTACTGACTTCTATTGTCAGAAATTACTGGGGGATGTTATTTTATTTTCTTAAATTTTTTTATTGTATGTTAGGTGAAAGTGTATATCAAACATTAATTCCTCATTTACAAATTTATACACAAATTGTTTTGTGACATTGCCTGCAAGCCCTGTGATATTGTCAGCCTTCTCTCACTTCCCACTTCCAGGTTCCCTGTGTTCATTTGTCCAGCTATCCTTTCCCTTCCTGCCTTCGCATCTTTGCTTTTGGGCAGGTGTTGCCCATTCATTTTCATATACTTGATTATACTAAGAACCACTTTCCTCATGTGTGTTATTGGTAGCTTTATAGGCCTATCTAGTCTTTGGATTAGAATCTCTTGTATTCCCAGAGGATGGGAATTCCCAAACACCTAACTGCACTCTTAAGGAATCTGTACATGGATCAAGAGGCAGTCATGCAAACAGAACAAGAGGACTATGCATAGTTTAAAGTCAGGAAAGGCGTGTGTCAGGGTTGTATCCTTTCACCACGCCTCTTTTTTTTCATTGTGGTTGAGTGAAAGTATACAATCCAAGGTGAATTTGCATGCCTGCCTATCTGCAACTCCTGCTCTCCTTGCCCAGTGACAGCACTCTCCTCCTTTCCATTCTTAATGATCTGCTGTCCCCTCCTCTCCACCACCTCCTCTCCCCTTCTCTCCACCCTCTCCTCTCCCCTCTAGTAAGAGGCCAGTAGGACAGCATCCTATAGATGCACAGAACCACAAAGTGCACACACCATATGGTCACATTGTATCTCTGAGTCCAATCCATTCCTGTCTGAAGAGTTGACCTCAGTAATGATCGTGGTCAGGGGCAGCAGCAGGTCTAGGGGCCATGCTCCCAAGGGAACCCCCAGGCCTTTGGACCATGAATTGTGGTCTTCCAGTGGAGTTCTTGAGGCACAACCCTCTTTTTCTCGTGTTACCAGACGGACTCAACGTTGTGTACCCCATAATGGCTGTCTTTGGTAGTAGCTGGGCACCATCTAGTTCTTCTGGTCACATGTTGATACAGTCACCCATTCATGTGGGTCCTTCTGTCTTCTGGGCTCTTTTTCCCTTTTGTCTGTTGTTTTTGGTGATCATCTGTCCCGGCTGAGTTGGAACAATTTGGTGTACCTCAGATGTCAACTTGCTACCTTTTAAGACCTGAGATGCCACTCACCAATATGGGGTACAGAAGACTCTCTTAGCAATAAGCTAGTTATGCTAATTGGCCTTGATATCCCCTGAGAACATGGTCCCCAGACCTCCCACCTGTGCTACTCTATCATTGCAATATTGAGTTCACATGACAAGAGTTTTCAGTGTAGGTTGAAGTCCAGTTAAGTTGATCTTCTATCTAATGTGTGCTGTCACTGCTTTCACCCAATGAAATTTCTATCAGTGATCTAATCTATAACCAGCCCTCTCCCTCCTTCTCTCCCCTCCCTTGCAGCTGTCAAAGAGTCTTCTGTACATGAGTCTCTTTTCAAGTCTTTATAATAGGGGTCTCATACAATATTTGTCCTTGTGTGGCTGACTGATTGAAACCAGATTATGAGATGCTTCCTAAAATCATTGTTCTTTACCAGTGCATAGTGTTCCATTGAGTATATGCACCACAGTTTGTTTATCCATATATTCGTTGTTGGGCACCAGGGTTGATTCCATCTGTTTGCTATTGTGGACTGTGCTACAATAAACATTCGTGTGCATGTATTTGTTTGTGTGACTGCCCTTGATTCTGTAGGATATATTCTGAGCAATGGGATTACTGGATCAAATTGTATATCTATTTCCAGCATCTCAAGGAAGTGCCAAATTGCTTTCCAAAGAAGTTGTACTGTTTTGCATTCCCACCAGCAGTGTAGGAGAGTTCCAATTTCTCCATAGCCTCTCCACCATTTGTTGTTTTTGTGTTTTTTGGATCAACCTTGTTGGTGTGACGTGGTGTCTCCTTGTAGTTTTGATTTGGATTTCTTTAGTAGCTAATGATCGTGAGAATTTCTCATGTGCCTTTTGGCTGCCCTGACATCCTCTTTAGTGAAGTGACTGCCCATCTCCTTTGCCCATCACTTAATTGGGTTATTTACCCTTTTCTTGTTGATATTTTGCAGAACATTGTAGATTATGGAAATCAGACATCAATCTGACATATAGTTGCCAATTTTTTTTCCATTCTGTAGGTGGTATTTTAATTCTTTTGATAAAGACTTTGGGTGAGCAAAAGTGTTTGATTCTTAGTAGTTCCCATTTGTCTATTTTCTCTTCTGTTGATTGTGCTTTGTCAGATTTTGAAGTCTGTCTACTTCCATTGTTGATTGTATTTTTTCTTGCATCTTTACTATTTTGGATTTGATATTTAGGTCTTTTATCCCATTTGAGTTAGTTTTTGTGTAAGGTGTGAGATCTGGGTCTTGTTTTAATTTTATGCAGATAGATATCCAATTTTACCAGCACCATTTGTTAAAGAGACTCTTTTCACCCCAGTTTAAAATCTTAGGGCCTTCGTCGAATATCAACTGTTCATAGGAGGATGGTGGCATTTCTGGGGTATCAACTTTGTTCCATTGTTCTATTTGTCTTTTTTTGTACCAGTAGCAGTCTGTTTTGACTACTGTGGCAGTGTAATAGGTTCTAAGGTTGGGTAGTGAGAGGCCTCCCACTGTATTCTTATTCTTCAGTAGTGCTTTGCTTATCTGGGGTTTCTTTCCTTGTCAAAGTTGATTTGTTTCTCCATCTCATCAAAAATTTTAACTGAAATTTGTTTTGGGATTGCATAGTATATGTAGATTGCTTTGGGTAGAATAGACCAGTGTTAAGTCCTCCTATCCATGAGCAGGGTAGGTTTCTCCATTTATATAAGTCTCTCTTAGTTTCTTGCAGTAAGGTCTTGTAGTTCTCTTTGTGTAGGTCTCTTATTTCTATAGTTAGTTTTATCCCTAGGTATTTTATCTCATTGGGTGCTATAGTAAATGGTATTGGTTTGGTGATTTCTTCTTTAATGACCTCTTTGTTGGTATAAAGGAATCCAACTGATTTATTTATGTTTATCTTATATCCTGATACTCTGCTCGACTGTTCTATTAGTTTCAGTAGTTTACTTATGGATTCTTTAGGATTCTCAGTGTATGCAATCATATCATCTGCAAAAAGGGAGATTTTTACTTCTTTGCTGAAGCAGATGCCCTTTATTTCTGTGTCTTGTGTAATTATTCTGACTAGAGCTTCTAATACAATGTTGAATAGAAGCGGTGAGAGTGTGAATCCTTGTCTAGTTCCCACTCTCAAGGGGAAATCTTTCCGTCTCTCCATTCAGGATGATGTAGGTTGTTGGCTTTGTGTAGATGTCCCTTATTGTGTTGAGGAATTTGCCTTCTAGTCCTATTTTTTCTGAGAGTTTTTAGCATGAATAGGTGTCAGACTTCGTCAAGTGCCTTTTCTGCATCAATTGACAAAATCAGATGATTCTCATCTTTTGTGTTATCTATGTGGTTGATCACATTAATTGTTTTTCTGATGTTAAGCCAGCTTTGCATCCCTGGTATAAATCCAATTTGGTCATGAAGAATTTTTTTTTATATGTTGTTGAATTCTGTTGAGAAGGATTTTGTTGATAATTTTTGCATCTAGGTTTATGAGTGATATCAGTCTATAATTTTCCTTGTTTTGTGGTACCTTTCCATGGCTTTGGTATCAGGGTTAGTCTAGCTTCATAGAATGAATTTGAGAGTACTGCTTTCCTTTCTATGCTGTGAAATAATCTCTCAGTAGTATTGGTGTTAACTCTTCTGTGAAAGCTTGGTAGAATTCTGTGGTGAAACCACCTAGGCCAGGAGTTTTTTTGGTTGGTAGTTTTTGTTGACCTTTTCAATCTCTTCCTTTATGATGGGTTTATTAAGTTCTACTTCTCTGTGTTATAATTTTGGTAGGTTATATGAATCTAAAAATTTGTCCATTTCTTCTAGGTTTTGAAATCTGTTACAGTCTTTTGTAGTACTCTGTTATGATACTTTTGATTTCTGTTGGATCTGTTGTGATATCTCTCATCTCATTTCTTGTGAGGGTTATTTGTTTCCTCTTCTGTTTTTCTTTTGTAAGTTTAGCCAATGGTTTGTAGATTTTGTTGACCTTTACAAGAAACTAGCTTTTGTATTTTTTTTTTTCAATTTTTTTCTATTCTCTAATTCATTTATTTCTTCTCTAATCTTTATGATCTGTTTTCTTCTAGTACCTATGGGGTTCCTCTGTTGCTCTCTTTCTACATGTTTAAGCTATAGGGTTACTTCTTTCATTTGAGTCCTTTCTTCATTCTGAATGTATGCACTTAGAGAGATAAACTGACCCTTGAGCACTGCTTTGACTGTATCTCATAGGTTCTTGTAGGCTGTGTTGTGTTATCATTCTCATTTGAATCTATCTGTTTCCTTATTTGATCCTTGACTTCTTCTATAACCCATGGCTTTTTAAGCAACATCTTGTTCAGTTTCCTTGGGTTCCAATTTCTCTGTATATTTTCTCTGCTATTGATTTTGACTTTTACGGCTTTATGGTCTAAGAAGATGCTTTGCAATAATTCAGTGGTTTAGATTTTGTTTACATTTGCTTTATGTCCTAACACATGGTCTATTCTGAAAAATGTTCCATGTGCATCGGAGAAGAAAGTGTACTTATCTGTTAATAGATAAAAAGTGCTGTATATGTCAATGAGCTCTAATTGGTTAACTGTTGGAATAAGATCTTCTTTGTCGTTACTTATTTTTTTCTAGATGATTTGTTCATTACTGAAAGTTGAGTGTTGAAGTCTCCAACTATTAATGTGGAATGATCTGTCTCATTTTTCAGTGTAGTCAGTGTTCGTTTGATGTATTTAGGTGCTCTAATGTTGGGCTCATAAATATTTAAAGTTGTTAAGTCCTTACAGTGTATTGAACCTTTCAGCAATAAATAGTGTCCATCCTCATCCACGATGGTGGATTTTACAATAAAATCTATTTTATCTGAGATTAGTATTGCTACACCTGCTCTTCTTTGTGTATTGTTAGCTTGGCATATATTATTCCTCCCTTTAGTTTTCAGTTTGTTCATGTCTTTAAGTCTAAGGTGTGTTTCTTATAAGCAACATATAGACAGGTTGTGCCTTTTGATCCACGATGTCACTCGTCTCTTTATTGGAGCATGCAATCCATTTACATTCAGCGTAAATATTGGTAGATATGTGTTTAGTGCTGTCATTTTGATGCATTCATTTTTGTGCTGATATTTTCTATGTTGCTCTTGATAGTCTGTTCTTGGTCCTTCTTTATGGATTGACTGCTCACCTTTTTCAGTGTTGGTTTTATGTTTGTTGGTTTGATGTTTTGATATGTTGCACTGTTACTGTGCTTTGCGGCTACCCCTAAAAATGCCCCTTAATATTCTAAGTTTAAACTCAATTTTAACTTATGCATATCTTATTACCTAGCTCTCCATCTGCCAAGAATATAACTACTGTAGTATATCCTTCTTCTTAATGTTATGGTGTCTTAGTTTTCATGACATGATCACTGGGTCTATTCTTTTAATATTATATCTTTGATTGAGTTTGCCAATTTTTGGTAGGTGATATGAATCTAAACTGAGTAGGTTTCTGGATGTTGTGTCCTATATTGCCTCCTTAAATATACAATTGATCGTTTTGTTTATCTAAGCAAAAAGCTTATTTCAATATTTCTTGCAGTTTGGATTTGGTTTTAACAAAGTCTCCAAGCTTCTTTTATTTGAGAATGTCTTAATTTTGTCTTCATATTTGAAAGACAGTTTTGCAGGATATAAAATTATTGATTGAAAGTTTTTCTCCTTCAAGGCTTTGAATGTGTCATCCCACTGCCTCTGTGCCAACATGGCTTCTGCCGAGAAGTATAACAAAAGCCTACAGGACATCCCACTTAATGTTAGCTTTGCTTTGAGTCTTGCTGCCTTTAAGAGTTTCTACTTGGCTTGGCTTATTTATTCATTTTATTAAGCTTGATTATAATATATCTTGGTGTCTTTCTTTTTAGGTCTAGCTTATGTGGCGTTTGATACACATCTTGGATATCTATGTTCCCTTCTTTCATAATTTCTGGGAAGTTTTCTGTCAGCAACCCAACAACAACACTCTTTGCGTTTTCAGCTGTTCCTCCCTGTTCAGGAACTCCAGTGAAATGCAGATTATTCCTCTTGATAGAGTCCCACAAGTTTCTTAATGCTTCTTCATTTTTCGTATTTCTTTTCTCTGATTTTTCCTTATAAATGCTGTTATCAATTGTTTTATCCTCAAAGTCACTAAGTCTGACTTCCAGTTGCTCAATTCTGCTCTTTTGGCTTTGAATTGAACAGTATAATTCTGTAATTTTGTTATTGATCTGCTGGGTTTCAGGTTCCACCAGTTCAAATAGATTGCTTAAACTTTAATTTTGCTCTGCTGCATTTTGTATGATCTCTAGGTGAATTCTCTATATAATTTTTTTGTACTGTACCTCTTGTAGTCTCAGAAAGGCTTCTTCATCTGGGAAGTTTTTTTGATTCTTTCTTTTGGGAGTATTCTGGAGCCATGGCTGGCTGTTTCTTTAAATGTCTTAGGATGGTATGTTGCTTTCAGGACATCTAGAAGCTGTTTTGTTCTCTGGTGTTGCCTCAACAGGAGTGAAAGAGTAGTTCTGAGAAGCAAGTTTGTCACCAGCCACCTTTGCACACTCTAATGATGGGCCTCAGTGGACTCTCTGGGGTGACAGACTCCACCTCCTGGCAGGTAGAGACACTGCCCTACTTATGTCATCACTGGCACAACTGAATCTATGAGGTGAGTCAGTAAAGGCTGGAAGAAATGCTGTGAGGGTGCACAGAAGTTATTTCTGCATGCAGTCTTATTTTAAAAAGCTGAAAGCTATCTGACAGCTTCCAAAATCAGTCAGGCCATCAAGTGTGGCAGGCCTTGACTTCTGGCCAACAATGGAGGCACCTTTCTGGCTGTCTGGAGATGGTCTTTCAAATAGGGGTGGCTATTTCTTGGTTACCATCTCCCATCATCTCCCACCTTGTTACCATCTCTCTGCTCACTGTGTTAAGCACAGCCTTTCTGCTGGAAAAGCTCTCCGTAGACTGGCACTTTCTTCCAGCCTGGGAATTAGCCTCTGCTGAGGCCTCCAGATGTGTGACTCTACCTGACACCTGACCAAGATGGCGTTCAGGCTGAGATGCCCCTTCTGCTGCAGAACAGATGAATCTAAGGCAGAGCTCATAAAAGAGAAGGCAGAGGGGCTGTGTTGCCCTCAGTCCAACTTCAGGCTCTCAAAATGTGGCTATTCCACACACTGTCTCTGTGGTGTGACACATGCTATTTACTTTCACATTTTGTTTCAGAGTGTGTGCTGGCTCATGCCCATGCCCTGACTACTGGCCAACAAAAAGACAAAAAGTTAAAAGTGCCAATATCTTCAGTCTGTGCAAACAGGGCTCAGTGAGAGAAAGCAAGCTTCCCATTTAGTGGCATGTAGTCCAAAATGACAGCCCTATGATGTGAATTCTAAGGCCTACTAGGTGTTCAGAGAGCTCTGTTCAACTATCAATCTAGGCCTTAGTATTTAGAGGGAATTAAGGAGATGTTTGTCTAGTTCACCATGTTGACTCCACCCCCTAACTATACCTTTTTAATCTGTATGACGAGCAAATAATCTGAGAAGATGGGTTATACAAAGAAGAACAAGTTATCAGGGTTGGAGGATGACTCATTAACAACCTGAATTATGCAGATGACACTACCTTACTTGCTGGAAATGAAGATTTGAGACCCTTAACTGATAAAAATCAAGGACCACAGCCTTCAGTATGGATTGCACCTCAACATCAGGAAAACAAAAATCCTCACAACTGGACTAGTAAGGAACATTGTCATAAATGGAGAAAAGATTCAGGTTGTCAAGGATTTCATTTTACTTGGGTCCACAACCAATGCCCATGAAGCAGCAGTCAAGAAATCAAAAGACACATAGCATTGGGAAAATCTGCTACAAAGGACCTCTTTAAAATATTCAAAATTAAAGATGTCACCTTGAAGACTAAAATGCACCTGACCCATGCCGTGGCATTTTCAATCACATCACATGCACGCGAAAGCTGGACAATGAGCAAGGAAGACAGAAGAATTGTGGTGCTGGAGAAGACTGTTGAACGTACCACGGACTACTGAAAGAACCAACAGATGTGTTCTGGAAGAAATGCAACCAGAATGCTCCTTGGAATCTAAGATGGTGAGACTGTGTCTTGCTACTTTGAATATGTTGCCAGGAGGGATCAGTCCCTGGAGAAGGACATCACACTTGGCAGAGTGGAGGGTTAGCAGAAAAGAGAAAGACCCTTGACAAGATGGATTGACACAGTGGCTGCAACAATGGGCTTAAGCATGAAAATGATTGTGGGCATGGCACAAGACTAGGCAGTGTTTTGTTCTGGTGTTCATAAGGTTGCTTTGAGTTGGAATTAACTCAATGGCACATAACAACAGCAACAATCTTTAGATAAAAGGTAGACTTTGGGTGTGGCTTCAGTTCTGAGTTAACAGGATGTCTAGGGGGTCAACGTTTTGGGGGTTCCTCCAGTGTTTGTCAGATCAGTAATTCTGGTGCCTTTTGTGATATTGAATTTTGTTCTACATTTTGCCCTCAGTCTGTCTGGGGCCTTCGTTGTGATCCCTGTTAGAGCAGTCAGTAGTTGTAACCGGGCACCATCCACTTCTGGTCTCAGGCTGGTTGAGGCTGTGATCTATGTAGTCCATTAGTCCTTTGGACTCATATTTTCCTTGTGTCTTCAGTTTTCTTCATTCTTCTTTGGGACCTGTAGATGTATCTTAGAAGGCTAATCACAAGCTCTTAAAACCCCAGATACTACTCACTATAGTAAGATGTGGAACACTTTTTGAACTACAAGGACTCCCAATTAAGTTTGTGAACTCATCATAGAAAAAGTACTACACACCTCATTGCTCAATATCACAATGGTCACCTTCGAAGGATTCCCCTTGGGAAGTAATGCAACAAAGCCAGCACCTATTCCACACTTCAAAGCAGTTTTGGAACTCTTCCTGAAATGGCCATCACCCTTGATGTCCTGAATGTATTCAAAATGCCTTCAATATTTCTTTTATCTTTGGGTAAAGAAAAACATCATTATGGGCCATATTAGAAGAGTAGGGAAGGTGGTTACAATGCAGTGATTTGTTTACTGGCTAAAAATTCCCTCACAGACAACTATAGAATTAAGTTTACAAACTTGCCACCATGCCACTGTGTAAAAATGGTCATTCCATAAAGAGTTTCAAAATGCTTTGAAGGGTGTACTAGGCACTGGTATCTGAGCATATCTTCTCAAAGGGAATGCTTTGAAGTTGACCATACTGATATTCAGCAGTGAGGTAGGTAGCACTTAGAACACTAAGTTTGCAAACTTAATTGCCAAACCTTGTGTGTTATGCTAATTGACAAAGATGTCCCCTGATACCACAGTCTCTGGCTGTCAGCTAGTGGAAGTTACTTTCCATGTAGAATATACTAAAGTGGCTTTTAATTTATAAATAATTCATTACATACAGTTTATTTGTTTGTATTATAAATTTGATTTAAAAAAAATCTTGTTTTAAATCTGATTACATTCTTAAAAATTCTTTGTTTAACATTTGGCAAAACAAAAATTTAAATTCCCAAAACAGAAACTTCAACTCGGTATTTCCTTGGGATCTATGCCAGAAAACTATTAGAAACATAAACAAATACTATGCAAGGAAACAAATATTATAAATTATTAGAAATGCAAACAAATATTATACTTACTACAGTGTTTTTCTTTTCATACACATGAACTAGGTAACCATATAATTTATGTGCCAAAGAAAGAAACCTTTGAGAGTAGAGGGAAGTGCTAAAATAATTGGAGTTATATGATTCTTGAAATTTTTATTTTTTACTGACAAATTGGTTTTAACTGGAGCAATCCAGGAAAGAGTTCTGATCACAAAATACTGTGAAAATTATTTCTAAAACTAGCATGTATTACAATAAAAGAAAACCTTTCCTAATACTGATTATATGAATGATTAAAAAAAGTTACATAAGAGAATATTTGGTACATTTGCATACTTAAATCAGTGTCTTGATCAAATCTGTTTCTAATGAGGAGTCACATCAACAGCCAGCATCAACTTGTCAGCCTTGTGAATAAACTACCTTGGAAAAGAAACTCTCCATACCTAGCAGAGCCTTCATTGGACTGTAATCCTGGTTGACATCTCATTGCAATCTTTTGAAAGACCCCAAACCAGAAATGATCATCCAAGCCACTACTGAACTGTTGACTCAACTGAAACAATGAGGTATAATAACACTTATTGTTGTTTTAAGCTACTGAGTTTTAGGGTAGTTTATTATACCACAATAGGTAATAACTAACTTGCTATTTGTTTCCTATTGCTCCATCTGTTTAGTTGTCTCTACTTTCCTGCCTTTTGGGGGATTAACAGTTTTCTTTTCCCTACTTTGTTTCCTGTATACATTCTAGCTGTATATATTTGTATTATGTTTCAGAAATTACTCTATAAAAATAATGTACATCCTTAATTTTTAAGACAATGTATCTCAAGTTGATAATATACTACTTCATGTATAATACACACTAGTCTTACATGGCGATAAAACCATAATCCAAACAAGTTATCATTGAATATCATTAAGGTAGGGAGAGGATTTCAGCTCTGATTCAATTCTGACTTATGGGAACTCTGTGTGTATCAACATACAGCTATGCTTCATAGGCTTTCAGCGGCTGATTTTTCAGCAGTAGATCTTTCCTCCAAGATGCCTCTGGGCAGACTTGAACCTCTAGTCTTTCTGGTAGTAGCTGAGAGAATTAACAATTACACCACCCAGAGACTGCTATATAAGTATGCCAAGCCAGCCAAGTGCCATTGAGTCGGATCCGACTCATGATTATACTTATATATATACTATACAAGTACAATCCTACTTAAAACCCTCCTATCCTTTCTGCGGCTATAGCTATATACTTTATTTTTAGGTATTATAATCCCTAAATACATTATTAGATTTTAAATATACATTTGTCTCTAAGAGAATTTTTAAAGCAATTATTTTAATGAAAGAATAATTTCAAAGAAAGAAAAGGTCTTATATTTATCCAGATATTTATAATTTCCAATGATCTTCTCTTTTAATGGGTCTAAATTTCTGTTATCATTTCCCTTTAGCCTGAAATCATTTTGTCATTTCTTGTAAAGCAAGTTTGTTGCTTTGGTGTACTGAAAGTGACTTTATTTTGTTTTTGAAAATTTAAGCATATGGAATCCTAAGTTGTCATTTTTCTTTCAGCACTTTAAAGATGGTCCAGTTTCTTCTGGCCTCTGTCATGTGATGAGAAGTCAGAGTTTATTCTTAGTATTTTGTTACCCAATATGTAATGTGTCTTTTTCTCTGGCTGTTTTAAGATTTTGTTTCTTTGTCTTTAGTTTTCAGCAGTTTTTATTTGATATGTCTTACGCAGTTTTTATTGGGGGGCAGGAAAAGTGTGTGGTATTTATGTTGTTTAGAGTTTGTAAAGATTCCTGAAGTAGTGGGTTGCTCTAAAAGACCAAATATGCAGAATTTTTGCTAATACGTGCATATTTCATTAAATGTAGTTGTTATTCAATCTGCCTCCTGCCTCTGGGACTTCATTTATGTTAGACCAACCTGGCGCTATTCCAGATCATTGATACTTTTTGATACTTTTTATGTTTTACAGTATTCTTGAACTTTGTGCTTCAGTTCGGATTATTTCTATTGCTTTAAGACAATTGACTCTTTTTTTTTTATAGCCAATCTGATGGGTTCCTGGTGAATTTGTGTTGTAGGATGTCTATTGGGTTCTTTATATAGTTTCCGAACACCCCCAGAAATTCTCTATATGTTCACTCATTATATTCAGCTTTTCCTGTGCATCTTCAAGCTTGTTTATCATAGATATTTTAAAGTCCTCTATGCTGACCTCTGTGTATGGGTCCCTTGTAGGTTTATTTCTTTTCTTTTTTCCTTTTTATTGTGCTTTGGGTGAAAGTCTACATAGTAAATTCATTTCTCATTAAAAAAATTAACACACAAATTATTTTATTACATTGGCTGCCAATTCCCCATATTTCAACACTCTACCCTTATCTACCCTGGGTTCTCTATTTCCATTTTCCCAGTTCTTCTGCCCTTACTGACTTCTCATCTTTGCTTTTGGGCTGGTGTGCCCATTGAGTGTCATATACATGATTGAACTATCCAATACAGTCCTCATGTATGCTGTTGCTTTTTTTAAACAACTGTCTAATCTTTTGGCTGAAGGGTGAATTTAAGGAGTGACTTCTACTGAGTTAAAAATTTCTGGGGATCATACTCTCAGGGTTTCTCCAGTCTCTGTCAGACCCTCTCATTGTGAATTTGGAGCTTGTCCTATATTTTTGCCCCTCTCTGTCTGTAACCTTCTGTTATGATCTCTTTCAGAACAGTTCACAATGGTAACCAGGCACTATCTAGTTGTCCTGGGATCAGTCTGGTAGAGGCTGTGGTAGTTGTAGTCCTTTAGTCCTTTGGACTAATCTTTCCCTTGTATCATTGATTTTCTTTATTCTCCTTTGCTCCAAACAGGGTGGAAGCAGTAGAGGTGTCTCAGATAGTGACTTGAAGGCTTTTAAGACCCTAGATGTTACTCACCACAGTCAAATATAGAACATTTTATTTACAAGCCACATTGATCCAACTGAGCTAGATGTCCTCTGAGACCATAGTCCCAAACCCCCAGCCCAGTAACTTAGTCCCTCAGGAAGTTTGGGTGTGTCTATGAAGCTTCTGTAACTTTGCCTCCATCAAGTTGTGCTGACTTCCCAAGTGTTCCTTACTATCTTACACTACACCAAAGTCATCATTTGTCTACTATGTAGTTAGTGTTTTTCCCTCCGAAATTGCCCCCTCTCTTGTAACCATCAAAGAATGATCCTTTCTATGTGTAAACCTTTCCTTGAGTTTTTACAATAGTGGTCTCGTACAATATTTGTTCTATTGTGATTGACTTATTTCACTTAGCATAATGCCCTCCAGATTCAACCATTTTCTGAGATGTTTCACAGATTCATCACTATTCTTGTTGTGTAGCATTCCATTGTGTGCATTGTAGCATAGTCTGCTAACCATTCATCGATGGCTGAGTATCTATGTTGTTTGCATCTTTCAGTTATTGTGAGTAATGATGTAGTGAACATGGGCTTGCATCTGTTCTATTCACGTGACAGCTTTTACTTCTTTAGGATAGGTTCCTAGGAGTAGGATTACTGGATCATATGACATTTCTATGTGTAGCCTTTTAAGAAGATACCATATCATTTTCCAAGTGATTGTGACATTTTACATTCTCCCTAGCAGTGCATAAAAGTTCCAGTTTCCCTCTAACCTCACCAATATTTTTTCTTGGATTAATACCACTAATGTCAGGTGAATTGGTATTTCATCATAGTTTTGTTTTGCATTTCTCTAATGGCTAATAATTGTGAGCATTTTCTTGTGTCTGTTAGCTGCATGCAAGTCTTCTTTTATGAAGTGTCTGTTTGTATCCTTTGCTAAGTGAAAGTTTACAATTTCAATCAGTTTCTCAAACAAAAACTTTTGTTGTATGTCCCTAGCTACTCTCCCTACACTGCAACAGCACGCTCCTGCCTTCTGCCTTGTATTTACCATGTCCATTCAGCCAGCTGCAGTTCCCCTTTGCCTTCTCATCTTACCTCCAGAGAGTCACTGCCCCGTTAGTCTCCTGTATTAAGCCAAAAAGCACACTCTTCACCAGCATCATCTTATGTTTTATAATCCAGTCCAGTCTTTGTCTGAAGAGTTGGCTTCAAGAATGTTTTCAGTTTTAGGTTAACAGAGAGTCTCTGTAAGGGCAGTCAGTGATGGTAATCAGGTAGCGTCTAGTTCTTCTGGTTTCATGCTGTTGTAGTGTCTGGTTTGTGTGGTCCTTTCCATCTCTTAGAAACCCTGATGGCATAGTAGTTAAATAGTACACCTGCTAACCAAAAAGTCAGCGTTCAAATCTACCAAGTGCTCCTTGGAAATTAAGTAGGGCCGTTCTGTTCTATCTTGTAGGGTTGCTATGAGTGGGAACCAACTTGATGGCAATGAGTTTGGTTTGGTTTTGGTTTTCTAGCTCTTGAGCTTGTATTTTCCTTATTTTTTTGTTCAGCTCTTCAGTCTTCTTTGCCCCAGGTGAGTTGAGACCAATTAATGCTTCTTAGATGGCCACTGCTAGCTTTTAAGATCCCAGACACCACTCACCAAAGTAGGGTAAAGAACATTTTCTTATTAAAGTTTGTTATGCCAATTGACCTAAATGTCCCCCCAAACCATGGTTCTGAAACCCCTTCCCCTGCTATTGTGCCCCATAAAGTTTTTTGTTGTATTTAGGAAACTTGTCAGCTTTGGGGTTAGCCCAGTTGTGCTCACTTCTCCTCTACTGTGTGTTGTTTCTCTCATCACCTAAAATAATTCTTGTCTACTATCTACTTAGTGCACACCCCTCTCCCTCCCTCCCCTCCATGGTAGCCATCAAAGTGTGTTTTCCTCTGTGTTTAAACCTTTTCTTAAGTCCTTATAATAGTGGTCTGAAACAAAATTTGTCCTTTTGCATATGACTAATTTGACTCAACATAATGCCTTCCAGATTCTTCCATGCTATGTTTCCCAAATTCACCATTGTTCTTTATGATTGCACAATATTCCATTGTGTGAGTACACCATAGTTTGTTTACCCATTCATCCATTAATGGACACTTAGGTTGATTCCATCTTTTGGTTATTGTGGACAGTGCTGCAATGAACATTAGCGCATATATCTATTTTTGTGGCAGCTCTTATTTCACTAGAATATCTTCCAAGAAGTAGGGTTACTGGATTGTATGGTATTCCTACTTATATCTTTTTAACAAAGTGCCAAATCCATTTACAAAGTGGGTATACCCTTTTACATTTCTACAGGGAGTATATAAGTATTTCACTTTCTCCATAGCCTCTTAAACAGTTATTATTTTGTGGTCTGGGGATTAATGCCAGCCTTGTTGAGGTGATACGGCATTATATCATAGTTTTAATTTGGATTTCTCTAATGGCTAATGATCACATGCATTTCATCATATATCTGTTAGCCACCTGAATGTCTTCTATAGTGAAGTGCCTGTTCATGTCTTTTGCACATTTTTTAACTGAATGATTTGTCTTTTGTTGTTGAAGTGTGAAGTATTCTACAGATTTGAGAGATTAGATCAAAACTGTTTTCAAAGTCTGTAGGTTTTCTTTTTACTCTTTTGGTGAAGTGTTTTAATGAGCATAAGTGTTTAGTTTTGTTGTTAGGTGTTGTCATTTCCAACTCATAGAGACCCTATGTATAACAGAAAGAAAGACTGTCTGCTCCTGTGCCATGCCCACAATGGTAACTATGCTAGAGCCCCTTGTTGCAGGCAGTGTTTGACTCCATCTCATTGAGTATCTCCCTCTTTTTTTTCTGAGCCTCCACTGCACCAAAGATGATGCCTTTCTCCAGGGACTGAACCCTCCTGAAAGCTTGTGTGAGTATGTAAGATGTGGTCTCACCATCTTAGCTTCTGGGATTTACTTCTTCTAAGACAGATCTGTTTGTTATTTTGGTGTCCATAGTGTATTCAGTATTCTTCTTCAATACCACAATTCTAAGGTATCAATTCTTCTTCTGCTTCCTTATTCATTGTCTTGCTTTCCCATGAATATAATGCAATTGAAAATACCATGGCTTGGAGATTCTGTTAAAAGATGGTGGTGTAAATAGACCTTTCCTCATTTCCCTCTGAGAACTAAGGCCTGGATTATATTTGTACAGAGCACTGAACATTTGGGGAGCCTTAGGACCTACCATATTTGACTAGGCACCAGTATCAGACTAATCTCCCCCTCTCAAAAACAATCCAGCAGCCATCTGATCTCCGTTTCTGCTGTTTCATTGTATCGGAGAACTGCAGCTGGTAATGTACTTCCACTATCAGCCGGCAGGTGGAGTCTGCTACTCCTGACTGCCTGTTCAGGTCAGTGCACTGGATAGATCCCAGGTCCCAGTTCAGCACCTGGACAGCTCCCTGCATAGAAGTGCAGTTTATGTTTAAGGCTGAGAGGCCCATGTATTTGCCTGGAGATCTGTCTGATGAGAGGCCTGGCAACTTTTCCTCCCTCTCTTCTTTGACTCACATTGTAGGGTTGGCTGACAGCCCCCAGTTTCTCCATAAGCAGAGCAGCCTCTTTGCCACCCACTAAGCAGTTTCTTCCACCCTCGAGAGTCCACGTGGGGCAAATCACTAGAGTATGAGAGAAAGCTGGTAACCAACAATTCTCTTAGATCCAATATCAGAGAAATCAAACAGTATCTAGATGGCATGCAAGCAGCAGACCATAATTAATCATTTAAAGAAGCAGTCTTCAAATGCTCTAGAAAATTCCCTAAAAAAAGATTCAAAAAAATTCAAAAAAAAACCCAGAAGAAGAAGCCTTCTGAATCTATTGGAGGTTGAATACAAAAGATTTATATAGAGAGCCCTCCTAGAGATTAAACAAAACACAGTAGAACAAAATGAAAAAATTGGTAAGCTATTTGAACTGATGGAACATCAACAATCTGAAATACATCAGATCAATAACAAAATTACAGAATTAGATAATTCTATCTAAAGCCAAAAGAGTAGGATTGTACAGATGGAAGTTAGACGCAGTCACCTAGAAGATAGAGTAACTGACATCAGCATTTATGAGGTGAAATCAGAGAAAGGAATAAGAAAAATGAGGAAGCATTAAGAAACATGTGGGACTCCATGAAGAGGAATAATTTATACTTAATTGGAGTTCCTGAGCAAAGGAGGATTAATGACAATATAGAAAGTATTGCTGTAGAGATGCTGACAGAAAACTTTTCTGAGATTATGAGCAAAGAAAACATAGGTATCCACGATGTTTATCAAACATTGCAAAAGCTAGACCCAAAAAGAAACACACCAAGGCATATCATAATCAAGCTTAATAAGCTAAAACATAAACAGATGCTTCTGAAAGCAGCAAGGCTCAAAGCAAAACTAACACTCTGAGGGAAACCCTGTAGACTTTCATCCAACATTTCTGCTGAAACAATGCTGGCTAGGAAACAGTGGGCAGACACATTCGAAGCCGTGAATGAGAGAAACTTTCATCCTAGAATTATTTATCCTGCAAAATTATCTATCAAATATAATGGTGAAATTAAGACTATCAAAGTTAAAGATAAATTTAGAAGTTTCATAAAAACTAAACCAAAATTACATGAAATATTGAAAGAATCTCTTCCCTAAATGTATATTTAAGGACACTTCATCCAAAATTCTAATCAGTTAAGGAAGTCACAAAGCTTCATCAAAGCTACAGTATTATAATAAGAGAATCCATGATCATATCATGAAAACTATAATACCATCACATTAAAAGAGGGATACCCTACAGTAGTTATCATTGTTTTAGATGCAGAGGAAGTTTCAGTGTTATGAAGTAGTTAAAATTGGGTTTAATCTTAGTATGTTAAGGGGGATAATACATGTAGCCATAAAGCAGAACAACAATGCATTGTATCAAAATAAGAAATGCAATACAGGAGTCTCAATGAACATAAAACCCACACTGAAACAACAAACCATAAAGAAGAATGCCCCGGAACACAACATGAAGAACAATATAGAAAACATCAACACAAGAGTAATTACATCAAAATGGTAGCACTAAGCACATAGCTATCAATAATTACATTGAATGTAAACGGATTGAATGCCCCAGTAAAGAGACAGTGAGTGACATCCTGGATCAAAAGACATGACCCGTCTATATGTTGCTTACAAGAAACACACCTTAGACTTAAAGATAAGAACAAATTGAGAATTAAAGGTTGGAATAATATATATCAAGCTAACAATACACAAAGAAGAGCAGGTTTAATCTCAGATAAAATAAATTTTAATGTAAAATACACTACTGTTGACAAGGATGGTTACTATGGCTGAACAGTTCAATACTCAAGCAGGACTTAACAGTATTAAATGTTCATGCACCCAATACCAGAGCACCAAAATACATTGAATAAATACTGACAACACTGAAAAATGAGATAGATCATTCTACAATAGTAGTTGGAGACTTCAACACTTTGCTTTCAGTAATGGATAGATCATCCAGAAAAAACCTCCGTAAAGTTGCAGGTCATATTGCAACAATCAACCAACTTGACCTTATTGACATATACAGATCTTTTCATCCATCAGCAGATAAATACACCTTCTTTTCCAATGTACATGGAACATTCTCCAAAATAGACCATCTGTTAGGTCATAAAGCAATTCTCTATGAAATCCAAATGATTGATTTACTGCAAAGTATCTTCTCAGATATAAAGGTTGAAATCAATAACAGAAAATTCATAGGTAGAAATTCATACTAATGGAAACCGAACAACATTTTGCTCAAAAAGCCTTGGGTTATAGAAGAAATTAAGGACAAAATAAAGAAATTTATGGATTCAAATGAGAATGAAAACATATCCTACCAAAAGTAATGGGATACACCCAAAGCAGTGCTCAGAGGTCAGTTTATCTCTATAACTGCACACATCCAGAAAGAAAAAAGGTCCCAAATTAAAGAATTAACCTTACAGTTTGAACGAGTAGAAAGAGAGCAACAGAAGAACCCCTCAGGCACCAGAAGAAAACAGATAGTAAAGATTAGAGCAGAACTAAATGAATTAGAGAATTGAAAAACAATTGAAATAATTAACAAAACCAAAAGCTGGTTCTTTGAACAGATCAACAAAATTGATAAACCATTGGCTAAACTTACAAAAGAAAAACAGCAGAAGATACAAAGAACCTGATTAAGAAATGAGATGGGAGATGTCACAACAGACCCAGCTGAAATAAAAAATATCATAACAGAATACTACGAAAAGCTGTACTCTAACAGGTTTGAAAACCTAGGGGAAATGGACAAATTCCTAGATTCATATGACTCACCAAGATTATCAGAGGAGACGAGATCAACTTAATAAATCTATCAAAAGGAAGAGACTGAAAAAGTCATCAAAAATCTACCAACCAAAAAAGTCCTGGCCCAGATGGCTTCACTGGAGAATTCTTCCAAACATTTAGAGAAGAGTTAACTCTGATATTAGTGAGGTTATTTCACACCATAGAAAGAGATGGAATACTCTCAAATTTATTCTATGAAGCCAGCATAACCCTGATCAAAACCAGGGAAAGATCCCACAAAAAAAGAAAATTGCAGACCAATATCACTCATGAACCTAGATGCAAAAATCCTAAACAAAATTCTAGCCAATAGAATTCAACAGCATATAAAAAAGATAATTCATCATGATCGAGTTGGTTTCGTTCCAGAGATGCAAGGCTGGTGCAACATCAGAAAAACAATTAATGTAATCAACCACATTAATAACACAAAAGATAAGAACCGCCTGATTTTGTCAATTGGTGCAGAAAAGGCATTTGACAAAGTTCAACACCCATTCATGCTTAAAACTCTCAGAAAAATAGGAATAGAGGGAAAATTCCTCAATGCGATCAGTAGCATCTATGCAAAGCCAACTGTCTTCATCATCCTGAATGGTGAAAGACTGAAAGAATTCCCTTTGAGAGTGGGAACTAGATAAGGATGCCCACTCTCACCACTTCTATTCAGCATCATGCTAAAAGTTCTAGCCAGGGCAATTAGACAACACAAAGAAATAAAGGGCATCTGTACAGGCAATGAAGAAGTAAAAATCTCCCTCTTTGCAGATGATATCACTGTTTACACAGAGAATAAAAAGGAATCCATAAGTAAACTGTTGGAACTAAGAGAGGAGTTTAGCAAAGTAATGGGATACACGATAAACATAAGTAAATCAGTAGGATTCCTTTATACCAACAGTGAGATTATTAAAGAAGAAATCACCAAATCAATTCCATTTACTATAGCCCCCAGAAAGATAAAATACCTAGGAATAAAGCTAACTGGAGAAATAAGAGATCTTTACAAAGACAACTACAAGACCTTACTACAAAAAACTGGGAGAGACTTACATAAATGGAGCAATCTGCCCCGCTCATGGCTATGAAGACCCAACATTGTGAAAATATCTATTTTTCTCAAAGCAATCTACTTATATAATGCAAACACATACAAACTCCAGTGACATTTTTTAATGAGACGGAGAAACAAATCATCAACTTTGTTTGGAAATGGTAAAAGCATCGGATAAGTAAAGCAGTACTGAAGAAGAAGAACACAGTGGGAGGCCTCTCACTACCTGACTTTAGAACCAATTACACTGCCACAGCTGTCAAAGAAGCCTGGTACTGGTACAAGAAGAGACATATAGACCAACAGAACAGAGTATGGACCCCAGAGATGCCACCATCCTCCTATGAACAGCTGATATTTGACAAAGGCCCTAAGATTTTAAACTGGGGTAAGAACAGTCTCTTTAACAAATGGTGCTGGCAAAATTGGATATCCATCTCCAAAAAAATTGAAATAAGACCCATACCTCACACCTTATACAAAAACCAAGCCACACTGGATAAAAGACCTAAATATAAAATCTAAAATGATAAAGCTCATCCAAGATAGAATAGGGTCAACAATGGAAGTTTTAATACACGATACAGACAGACTTCAAAATCTGACTGACAAAGCACACTCATCAGAAGAGAAAATAGATAAATGGGAATTACTAAGAATCAAACACTTCTGCTCATCCAAAAACTTCATCAAAAGAATTAAAAGACCACCTACAGAATGGGAAAAGATATTTGCCAACTCTATGTCAAACCGATGCCTGATCTCTATGATCTATAAAGCATTACAAAATATCAACAAGAAAAGGATAAATAATCCAATTAAACAATGGGCAAAGGAGATGGACAGACATTTCTCTAAAGAGGATATCCAGGCAGCCAAACAACACATGCAGAATTGCTCAAGCTCATTAGCTATTAAAGAAATTCAAATCAAAACTACAATGAGTTATCATCTCACCCCAACAAGGTTGGCCGTGGTCCAAAAAGCACAAAACAACAAATGCTGGAGAGGCTATGGAGAAACTGGAACTCTGCTACACTGCTGGTGGGATTGCAAAATAGTACAACCTCTTTAGAAAATAGTCTGGCGCTTCCTTAAAAAGCTGAAGATACATAAACCATTTGACCCTGTAATTCCACTGCTCAGAATTTATCCTTCAGAAACAAAGGTTGTCACACGAACAGACACATGTACACGAATGTTTGTTGCAGCACAGTCCACAACAGCAAAAAGTTGGAATCAACCCCGATGTCCAACAGATGAATGGATGAGCAAACTATGGTACATATACTCAATGAAACCGTTGCTGTGATAAAAAACCACCTCAGTTTTAGAAAACATCTCATAACATGGTCTCATTTGGAAGAGATCATGCTGAGTCAAATCAGTCAGTGTCAAAAGGACAAATATTGTATGAGACCCCTGTTATAAGGACTTAACAAGAGAATTATCCATAGAAGAAAATGACTGTGTTGGCTACATGGGTGGGTGGGGGCTGAGGGTTTATCATAGATGAGTTAATTGATAGCTGTTTGAAATTTCATTCTTTTATTGTAATTAATAAAAGTTTCTTAAAAAGTTAAAGAAAAAGAAACAATGAATGAGTAAATAAATGATTTATCCAACCGAAAAGAAAAAAAGAAAATATCGTGGCTTAAAGTGGTATTTTCTGTTGAACACTTTAGAGAAGTCTTTTGCAGCAGATTTGTCCAGTGCATTACGTCTTTTGATTTCTTGACTGCTGCTTCCAGAGGTATTGTTTGTGAATCCAAGTAAAGTGAAATCCTTGACAACCTCAAACTTTTCTCCATTTATTATAATGTCGCTTATTGGGTCAGCTTTGAGGATTTTCTTTCTTTCTTCTTTTTCTTTTGGGACAGGGCAGGTTCCTTTTATTTTCATATCCCACCAAATTCAGATTGCTCAATAAGCCAGTAATAAATCATAATAGTAAGTAATGCAGTAACAGTAACAATGTTGCCATTGTTAGCTGTCATTGGTTGGCCTCTAACTCATGGTGACCCCATGCTCAGTGGAATGGAAGGTTACTAGGTCCTGTGTCACTCCCATCACCAGTTATAAATCAGATTATTATAATCCATAGAGTTTTTCTTAAAAATAAATTTTATTGTGATTAAAAACAATTTAAACATCTATATCAATTTGCCATATAACAGCAGGAACTTTCACTGCTACCCTATTCTAACTGCTCCTCCTCCTGGTGAAATAGCACACTTCCCCTTTTCATTTGGAACTTCCCATGACCTTTGGACCAAGATCTGACCCCTTATCACCTCAGCTCTAGTGATGAGTTTCTAGAACAGCCCCATGTACATTTTAAAGTCCAAAGGTTTGTTCATCACTGGAGGCACTCCTTGTTTCGTTTAGTCCAGTTCAGTCTTTGTTGGAAGAGCTGGCCATGGTGTTGGATGCAGTTTAGGGTTACAGAGTTCAGAGGCCATGCTTCCAGTGGGCCAGCCCTGAAGTCTAACGGACTATCAAATATGGTCTTTTGAATTCTTGCTCTGCCCTCTAACCCTTTTCCTGCTGTGTCCAGGGTTGCCTACTGTATACCACCTTAAGGAAGTTATTGGGGGTAGCCAGGCACCGTCTAGTTATTATGGTCACTTGCTGAAGATGACACTGATTCATATGTCCCCATCCAGCTGGTGGGATCGTATTTTCCTCCTGTCCTTGATGTCCACCATTTACCTCTGGTCCATGTGGATTGGGACCAGTTGATGTTACCTAGATGGCAGCTTGGTAGCTTTTAAGACCCCAGATGCCACTGGACTTTTGTTTTCTTTATGTTGAAGTGTAATCCATACTGAAAGCTGTGATCTTTAGTCTTCAGCTGTAAATGTTTCAAGTCATTTTTTCTTTCAGCAAGCAAGGTTGCATCATCTGTATAACAAAGGTTACTAATGAGTCTTCCTCAAAGCTTGAAGCCCTGTTTCATATAGTCCAGTTTCTTGGATCATTTGTTCAGCATATAGACTGAATAAATGATGGTGAAAGTATACAACACCAACACACATCTTTCCTGACTTTAAAGTGTGCAGTGTCCCCTTATATGTTTAAACTACTGCCTCATTCCTCATGAGCACAGTTAGGTCTTCTGAAAGTCACTTTCACCACAATGTTATACATAATTTATTATGATCCACTTAGTTAAATTCCTTCGCATAATCAATAAAACCCTGGTAAACATCTTTCTGGTATTTTCTGCTTTCAGTCAAGATTCATCTAACATCAGCAGTGATATTCCTGGTTTCAAGTCTTCTTCTAAATGCAGCCTGAATTTCTGGCAGTTACCTGTCAATATACTGTGGCATCTACTTTTCAGAGATCTTCAGCAAAATTTTACCTGCATGTGACAGTGACGATATTTTTTGAAAATTTCTGTATTCAGTGGGATTATCTTTCTTGGAAATAGTCATAAATATGGATCTCTTCCAGTTGATTAGCCAGGTAGCTGTCTTCCAAATCTCTTGGCATAGACAAACAAGCATTCCCAGCACTGCATTTGTTTGTTAAAACATCTTAATTGATATTCCATCAATTCCTGAAGCCTTGCCTTTTGCCAGTGCCTTCAGTGCAGCTTTAGTACTACCAGTTCATGATCATATGCTACCTCTTGAAATGGCTGGACTTCAACCAGTCCTTTTGGTATAACGACTCTTCATTCCTCTCATATTCCTCTAATATCTTCTCCATACAATCCTTTACTACTACAGCTTGAGTCTTGAATTTTTTCTTTACTTCTTTCAGATTGAGAAACACAGAGCACATTCTTTCCTTTTGGTTTTCTGTCTCAGCCTTTTTATATGTATCATCCTAATACTTTACTGAGTCTTATCAAGCCATCCTTTAAAATCTTGTGCTCAGTTCATTTTGCTACTTTTGCTTTAGCTACTTGAAGTTCAAGAACAAGTTTCAGAGTCACTTCTGACATGCATTTTGGTCTTTGCCTTCTTGACATCTTGCTTTGTTCATATCCTTGATGTCCTTCCACAGCTCGTCTGGTCTGCAGTCATTAGTGTTCAGCATGTTGAAACTGTCGTTCATGTCGTCTTTAAACTCAGGTGGAAGATACTTAAGGTCATATTTTGGCCCTTGTGGACTCTTTCTAATTTTGTTCAGTTTCATTTGGAGTAATTGATGATCTATTCTGCCATTGGTCTGTGGCCTTGTTCTAACTGATAATATCAAGCTATCCCATCATCTCTTTCCACATAGGTAATCTATTTGATTTCTGTGTATTCCATCTGGTGAGGTCCATGTGCATAGTCATCATTTACGTTGGGGGAAAAAAACATTTGTAATGAAGGAATCAATAGTCTTGCAAGTTCTATTAACCAGTCTCCAGCGTCATTTCTATCATCAAGGCCATGATTTCCAACTACCAATCCTCTTTGTTTATTGCTTTTGAATTCCAATTACCAGTAATTATAAATGCACCCAGATTGCGTGTTTGATCAATTTCTGACAGCAAAAGTTGGTAAAAATTTGCAACTTCTTCATTTTTGGCCTTAATGGTTAGTGCATAAATTTGAAATAAATTTGTGTTTGGTTTTTAGGTGCTCCCAATTATCTAGTTTATCTTCTTATGTTTGTATATGTTAGTTACAGTTTGTATTCTGTTTATGCCATGTATTAGGGTCCCTAGCACTGTCCCTATTGTTTTCTTCCATTATCTTTATCAAATTTACGTTTTATTTTTAGATCTTTGATCCATCAAATCTTTGGTGATCTTTGTGCATAGGATCATGTCATTGAATTGCCTTATTGCTCTAGTCAGGACTTCTAGCATAATGTTAACTAGTAGTGTTGATAATGGGTATCCTTGCCTTTTTCCTGTTCTCAGGAGGAATGCTTTCAGCCTCTTTCATCTGAGAATGATGTTGGCTGTTGGTTGTGTATAGATAAATGTCCATGTTTAGGTTGATGGATTTCCCTTCTATCTTTATTTTATTGAGAATTTTTGCCAGGAACGGATGTTGGACTTTATCAAATGACTTCTCTGCATCAATTGAGATGATCGTGTGATTCTTCTCTTTTGTGCTATTTGTATGGTGGATTATGTTGACTGATTTTCTACCAACTTTAAATATCTGGTATGAATGCTATTTGGTCACAGTGTATTACTTTTTTTAAAAATATGATGCTGAATTCTTTTGGCTAGACTTTCTGCATCTATGTTCATTGGAGATATTAATCTGGTGTTTATTTTTTTTTGTGGTATCTTTGGCTGGCTTTGGTATCAGGGTTATGCTAGCTTTATAGAACGACTTTGGAGTATTCCTTCCTTTTCTATGATTTGAGTATACTGCTGTAAGCTCTCTTATGAATATTTGGTAGAAATCTCCAGTGAAACCATCTGGGCCAGGATTTTTTGTTGTTGTTGTGAGTTATAATGATAACTTTTTTATTCCTTCCTCAATCGCTTCTCTTTTTATGGGTCTGTGCAGATTTTCTATCTCAGATAGTTGTGAGTTGCTAGAAATTTGTCAGTTTCCTCTAGAGTACTCAAATTTATTGGAGTTTTAATATTATTCTGTTATGCTCCTTTTTATTTTGGTTGGGTCTGTTGTAGTATCCCCCATCTCATTTCTTATTTGAGTTATTTGTTTCCTCTCCCATTTTCCTTTTGTCAGTTTGGCCAGTGGTTTATTGATTTTGTTGATCTTTTCAAAGAACGAATATTTTGGTATTGATGCTTTCTATTGTTGGTATTGATGCTTTCTATTGTTTTTCTGTTCTCTATTTCATTTATTTTTACTCTAGCCTTTATTATTTTCTTTCTTCTGATGCTGTGGGCTTCTTGCATTGTCTTTCTATTTGTTCTAGTTGTAGGGTTAACGTTTTGATTTTGGTCTGATATTTTTTGGTGCATGTATTTGTTGTTACACATTTGCCTGACTATTGCCTTTACTGTGTCCCAAAGGTTTTGATATGGTACATATTATGGATTGAATTTTTTCTCCTCAAAATGAGTGGCACCTTGGCTAGGCTATGATTCCTGTATTGTGCTGTTTTGCTGTATTTTAAGATCTGCTGTAGTTATTATCTGTAAGTCCTAACCTTGTCATGTTAATGCGGCAGGATTCCATGCATTTATGTTAGTGAGGAGGACACACTCTTCAGGACTAGAATGTATCTTGAGTCAAACTCTTGAGATATAAAAGACAGAAGCAAGCAGACAAAGGAAGTATCTCCTACCACTAAGAAAGAAGAGCCAGAGCAGAGTACATCCTTTGGATATCGGGTCCCTGTTCTGAGAGACCCCAAACTCCAGAGAAAGATTGATGACAAAGACATTCCCCCAGGGTCGACAGAGAAAGAACAACCACCCCTGGGGCTGACAACCTGAAGTCAGACTGATTGTTTGGAAGGTTACCAGGTCCTGTGTCACTCTCATCACCAGTTATGAATCAGATTATTATGATCCATAGAGTTTCTTAATCAACTTGATATTATCAGTCTGTGTTCAACACAGTGTCTTAGACAGTCTGTTAAAATTGTCTGCTTGTACTATTTTTGTTAAAGTAGCACTAGACAACTAAAACAAAGCGTTTTTACTCTGATTTGGTTTTACCAACATTTTGATTCTTCCTTTGATTTCTTGTACAACTCAGTTGTTTTTAAGCAAAGTGTTATTCAGTTTCCATGTATTTGAATTTTTTCCCTTGCTCTGCCTGATTTTGATTTCTACTTTTATGGCACTGGGATCAGACAGAATGCTTTGTATTATTTCAGTGTAGGGTTACTCTTTTTCTTGTTAGCACAGGGACTCAACATTGTGTGCCCATCTTTGGTTGTGGCCAGACAATATCTGGTTCTTCTGGTCACATGTTGATATAGTCTCCCATTCACGTGGGTCCTTGTTATTTGTTCCATAATAATAGTAGGATACTTCAACACACCATTCTTGATAAAGGTTGCAACATCAAGAAGAAAAACACAACAAATAACAGATCTAAATGCCACAACTCAACCAACTTCATGTCATAGACATATATAGAACACTCCACCAAATAGCAGAAAAGTATACTTTCTTTTCCATTGCACATAGGACATTTTCCAGGAGAGACAGCAATTTGGTCCACAAAACAATGCTCAATAAAATCTCAAACCTACCACCAGTGTAGGAGAGCTCCGATCTCTCCACAGCCCCTCCAGCACTCCTTGTTTTGTGTTTTTGGATTATGACCAACCTTGTTGGGGTGAGATGATATCTCACTGTAGTTTTGATTTGGATTTCTCTGATAGCTATTGACTGTGAGCATTTCTTCACATGTCTTTTGGCTGCCTGGACATCATCTTTGGTGAAGTTTCTGTCCATCTCCTTTGCCCATTGCTTAATCGGGTTATTAACATTTTTCTTGTTGGTATTTTGCAGTAACTTGTAGATTATTGAGATCAGATGTCAGTCTGATGTGTAGCTTTTAAATAGTTTTTTCCATTCTGTAGGTGGTCTTTTAACTCTTGATAAAATCTTTGGATGAGCAAAAGTGTTTGATTCTCAGTAGTTCCCATTTAGCTATTTTCTGTTTTGCTGTTCCTGCTTTCTTGGCCAGATTTTGAAGTCTGTTTAAGTTGTGTGTTAGAACTTACATTGTTGATCCTGTTTTTTCTTGTATGATCTTTATCGTTTTACACTTGCTAATTAGGTCTTCAATCCAGTTTGAGTTGTTTTTTTTGTGTAAAGTGTGAGATGTGAGATATGGGTCTTGTTTCAGTTGTTTAGCAGGTGTATATCCAATGCTGCCAACACCAATTATTGAAGGGACAGTTTTTATTGTAGTTTACAACCTTAGGGCCTTTGTTGAATGTCAACTGTTCATAAGAGGATGGTGACATCTCTAGGATCAAAACTCTGTTGTTGGTCTACATGTTGTTTTTTGTACCAGAGCCAGGCTGTTTTGACTACTGCAGTAGTGTAATAAGTTAAAAGGTCAGGTAGTGTGAGGCTTCCCACAGTGTTCCTCTTTTTCATTAGCGCTTTACTTATCTGGGGTTTCTTCCCTTTCCAAAAAAAGTTCTTTCTTTCTTCCTCCATCTCATTAAAAAACAACACTGGAATTTATAATGGGATTGCACTGTATATGTAGATCTCTTTGGGTAAAATAGACATTTTCACAACGTTAAGTCTTCCTATCCGTGAGCAGGTTAGGTTTCTCCATTATGTAAATTTATTTCGGTTTCTTGCAGTAAGGTCTTGTAATTCTCTGTATAGGTCTCCCATTTTCTCTAGTTAAATTTATTCCCAGGTATTTTATCTTCTTGAGGGCTATAGTAAATGGTATTGGTTTGGTGGTTTCTTCTTTAATGAACTGTTTGTTGGTATAAAGGAATCCTACTGATTTGCTTATGTTTTCTTACATCCTGATACTTTGCTAAACTCTTCCATTAGTTCCAGTAGTTCACTTATGGATTCTTTAGCATTCTCTGCATATACAATCATATCATCTGCAAATAGGGAGATTTCTACTTCTTCTTTGCCAATGCATATGCTCTTTATTTCTGTCTTCTCTAATTGCTCTGCTAGAACCTCTAGTATAATGTTGAATAGAATGGGCATCCTTGTCTACTTCCCGTTCTCAAGGGAAATTGTTTCAGTCTCACTCTCTTCACGATGACACAGGTGGTTGACTTTGTGTTGATGTCCCCTATTGCGTTGAGGAATTTCTCCTCTATTTTTATTTTGCTGAGAGTTTTTTTTAACATGAATAGGTGTTGGACTTTTCAAATGCCTTTTCTGCTTCAGTTGACAAAATGAGGTGATTCTTATCCTTTGTCCTGTTTATGTGGTTGATCCCATTCATTGTTTTTCTGATGTTGAACCAGCCTTGGATCCCTGCATCCAACTTGGTCATGAGGAATTATTTTTTGACATGTTGTTGAATTCTATTGGCTAGGATTTTGTTGAAGATTTTTGCATCTAGGTTCATGACTGATATTGGTCTGTAATTTTCTTTTTTCTGTATGTGATCTTTCCCTGGCTTTCTTTTGATATTAGGGTTATGCTGGCTTCATAGGACGAATTTGGGAGTTTTCTATCCCTTTCTATGCTGTGAAATAGCCTCAGTGGTATTGGAGTTAACTCCTCTTTAAAAGTTTGGTACAATTCTCTGGCAAAGCCATCTGTGCCAAGAATTTTTTTATTGGCAGTTTTTCTTTATTATTACTTTTCCAGTTTTTCCTTTGTGATGGGTTTATTAAGTTGTTCCACTTCTCCTTGTGACAGTTTTGGTAGGTCATATGAATCTAGAAATTTGTCCATTTCCTCTAGGTTTTCAAATCTGCGAGAGTACAGTCTTTTGTAGTATTCTGTTATAATACTCTTGATTTCAGTTGAGTCTGTTGTGACATCTCCCATCTTATTTCTTATTTGTGTTATTTGTTTCCTCTCCTGTCTTTCTTTTGTAAGTTTAGCCAGGGGTTTATCAATTCTGTTGATCTTTTCAAAGAACCAACTTTTGGTTTTATCATTTTTTTGCAATTGTTCTTCTATTCTCTAACTCCTTTACTTCTTTATCATTTGTTTTCTTCTAGTGCCTGCAGGGTTCCTCTGTTGCTTTTTTCTTCTCGTTGAAGCTATAGGGTTAGTTCTTTAGTTTGGGTCCTTTCTTCATTCCAGATATGTGCATTTATAGGAGTAACTTAACCTCTGATCTCTGCTTTTTCTGGGATAAGTTCTGGTAGGATTGTTTTCATTCTCTTTTGATTCCATAAATTTCTTTATTTCATCCTTGATTTCTTCTATAACCCATGGATTTTGATCAAGATGTTGTTCAGTTTCCCATGAGTTCCAATTTCTACCTATGTGTTTTCTGCTCTTGATTTCAACTTTTATGGTCCAAGAAGATGTTCACAATAATCCAATGGTTTGGATTTGTTGAGACTTGTTTTATGTCCCTACACATGGTCTGTTATGGAAAGTGATCCATGTGCATTGGAGAAAGTGTACTTATCTGTTGATGGGTAAAAAGTTCTGTATATGAGATGAGGTCCATTTGGTTAATCGTTGCAATAAGATCCGTATTTTTACTAAGCTTTTTTCTGGACGATCCGTCCATTATTGAAAGTGGACTGTTGAAGTCTCCAACTATTATTATGGAGTGATTGATCTCATTTTTCAATGTTGTCAGTGTTTACTTAGTGTATTTAGATGCTCTGTTATTGGCTGCATAAATATTTAATATTGTTATGCCCTACTTATATGTTGAAGCTTTCAGCAATAAATAGTGACCATCCTTGACCATAACGGTAGGTTTTACATTAAAGTTTTCTTTATCTGAGATTAGTGTTGTCACTCCTGTTCTTCTTTGTAAGTTGTTGGCTTGGTATATATTTTTCTGTTCTTTAATTTTCAGTTTGTTCATATCTTTGAGTCTAAGATGTGTTTCTTGTGCGTGTCTTCTGATCCAGGATGTCACTAGCTGTCTCTTTATTGCAGTGTTCAGTCTATTTACATTGAGTGTAATTATTGATAGGTATGTTTTTAGTGCTGTCATTTTGATGAATTTATTTTTGTGTTAGTGTTTTCTATGCTGCTCTTAATATTATTTTCTGGATCGATCATCCTTATGAGTTGACTTTTCGTCTTTTTTCTGTGTTGGTTTTGTGTTTGTTGAGACTCCTGTATTATGTTTCTTTTGTTGATATGTCACATTGTTATTTTGCTTGCTACTACCCCAATGATCGACCCTTAATGTTCTAAGTTTAAACCAGATTTTAAATTCTGCATGTCTTTTTAACTTCCTCTACCTCTGAAATGGTTATAACTACTTAATATATCTCTCTTTTTACTGTGATGATGTCATAGTTTTTGTGATGTGATCACTGGTTCCTTTCTTTTAATGTCGTAGCTTTAATTGAGCTTTGTGACTTCCCTAACTAAGTAGGATTCTGGATGCTGTGTTATGTGTTGCCTCCTTAAGTATACACTTAATGTTTTGTTTTTCTATGCAAACAGCTTCTACTGGTATTTCTTGTGGTTTTGGTTTGTTTTTTACAGGGTCTGTAAGCTTCTGTTTATCTGTGAATCTCTTAATTTCACCTTTCATGAGTCGGATCCGACTCGATGGCACTTGGCTTGGCTTGGCATCTGAGAGAAAATTTTTGCAGGATATATAACTCTTGGTTGGAAGTTTTTCTCCTTCAGGGCTTTGAATGTGTCATCCCGTGCCTTCTTGCCAACATGGCTTCTGCTGAGAAGTTAGATGAAAGGCTTTCCTCTGAATGTTAGCTTTACTTTAAGCCTCACTGTCTTTAATAGCTTCTTTTTATGTTTCATTTTATTAAGCTTGATTATACGTCTTGACATCTTACTTTTGGGGTCTAGTTTTCCTGGCATTCAATATGTGTCGTGAATATCTATGTTCTCTTCTTTCATAACTTCAGGAAAGTTTTCTGTCACCCACTCTACAACAATGCTGTCTGTATTTTCATCTACCCCTCCTTGTTCAGGAACTCCAATTATGCATAGACTATTCCTCTTAATAGAGTCCCATGTGTTTCTTAATGCTTCTTAATTTTTTCATTTTTTAAATTTTTTTCCTCTGATTTCTTCTCATAAATACTGGTGTCAGTTGCTCTGTCTTCAAGCTTACTAACTGTGCTTTTGATCTCCTTGGCTCTGCTCCTTTGGCTTCAGATTAAACGGTCTAATTGTGTAATTTTGTTTTTGATCTGCTAGATTTCACATCAATGATGTTCCATCAGTTCAATTAGCTAACTTAATTGTTAACTTTGTTCTGCTGCATTTTGTTTAATCTGTAGGAGGGCTCTATACATAATTCTTTTGTACTTGACCTCCGATAGTTTCAGAAAGGCTTCTGCATTTGGGAAGTTTTTGATTCTTTATTTTGGGAGTTTTCCAGAGCCACGGTGGACTGCTTCTTTAAATAGTTAGCTAATTATTGTTGTCTTCGTGCCATCTAGAAGCTGTTTAATTTCTCTGGTGTTATCTCAAAAGGAGGTGAGGTGTAGTTTTAAGAGGGCAGTTGATTACCATCCACTTCTGTGTACTCTAGTGACTGGCTCCAGGTGGACTCTCTGGGCTGGCACACTCTGCCTCCTGACTGGAAAAGATGGTGCCCTACTTGTGGAGTCACTGGTGAGCCAGCAGCCAGTGCTATGATGTGGATCAGTGAAGGGTGGAGGAGACTGTGCTGGGCTGCTAAACAGTCAGTTTTCTCCACGTGGTCTTATTTTAAAAAGATTTTTTAGTGGTAAGTGAGGAGCTGTCCAACAGCTACCAAAATCAGTTATGCTCTAAGGTGTGGCAGGCCCTGGCTTCTAGCTGACAACAAAAGCACCTCATAGGCTATCCCCAGATACTATAACATGGTTCAAAGTAGGTAGGGGTTATGGCCTTCCTGTCATCTTCTGCCAGGCCCCACATGTAACTGTATGCACCATCATTCTACACACAGCTTTTCTGCTGGAGAAGCAATTTCCAGACAGGGGCTGGTGCTCTGTGGGAGAATTAGCCCTGGGTAAGACCTTGGAGTGGGTGACTCCGTCTCCCAGCTGACCAAGATGGTGTTCCACCAGAGTTGCCCTTCCTGCTGTGAAACAGCAGAATCTACAATGTAGCTCAGAAAAGAGAGGGTGGTGCGGCAGTGATTCTCTCAGTCAGCAGCTGGTTTCTCAATATGTAGCTATGCCCATCACAATCTCTCTTCTGTGCTATATGCTGTTTACTTAAGCCTCGCAGTTTAGCGTATTAGCCAGCTTATACCCTGTCCCCATGTCCCGGATAGCAAAGAAAGTGTCAGTCCCTGCAGTCCCTGCAAATGATGTGTCAGCAGAAGAAGCACTCAGCGTGCCACTGCCTCATCTTTGAGAGAGAGAATTATTCTGTTACTGGCACCTAGTCCAATCTGACAAAGCTATGCCAGATCCTTAGGCTCCCCAGATGTCCACCCTGCTCTGTTTAATTATCATTCCAGGCCTTAGTTCTCAGAGGTAATTGAGGAAACATCTGTCTAGTCTGCCATCTTGGCCCCATCCTTCCGCCACACTACTTGTATTTGATTACTGTTTGCGTGATACACTTTTTCCATCCTTCAATTTTTAATGAATTTACATCTTTGTGTCTAGGGTGCATTTCCTGTAGACAGTGTATTGATGGGTCTTTTTTTTTTATAAACTCATGCTGCCACTCTCTGCATCTTTTCAAGTGCATTTAAGGCATTTGCATTCAGTGTTATTAATGATAGGTTTGAGCTTACTGGTATCATTTACATACTGATTTCTATCTGTAAATTTATTTGAATATTTTCCTGTTTTAGGTCTTTTAGCTTTGCTTTATTTTATTGAGAGTTTTTTTATGTATGTTGGTATCCGGTTAATGCTGTTCTCTAGACTCAACTTATAGTCTGGTGTGTTGGTTCCCTAACCAAACAACTCCTTTTAGTGTTTCTTGTAAGTTTGGTTTGTATTGCAAAAATCCCCTAAATTTCTATTTATCTGGAAATATCCTAATTTCACCATTATATTTTGAAAGAGTTTTTGTGGGTTAATATTAATCTTGGTTGTTAGCTCTTTTTTCTTTCTAACTTTTATATATATCATCTCATTGCTCTCTTGCCTGCATAGTTCTTACCAATCAACCATAACCTAGTCTTATTGTTTCTCCTTTCTAAGTGAGTTTTCATTTTTCTTGACCATCTCTCAAGATTCTTTGTCTTTGGTTTTGGCAAGTATGATCATGATGTGTCTTGGTGATTTTCTTTCGGAGTTTATCTTATATGGGGTTTGTTGAGCTTCTTGAATGGTCAGCATTTTGCTTTTCATGATATTTGGGAAGTTTTGTTCCAGCAAATCTTCAACAATCTTTTCTATATTCTCTCCCTATTCTGGAATTCCAATGGTCCTGCAATTTTTGCTCTTTATTGTGTCTCAGATAATTCTTAGGTTTTCTTCATTGTTCTGTGTTCTTTTCTCTGATTTTTCCTCAAAGTGGATTCCATGGATTTGTCTTCAGTCTTCCTGATTCTGTCTCTTACTGTTTCAGATTTGCTCCTAAAACCTCCTATTGGGTCTTCCACTGCTAATATTTTGGTGCTAATGGTCCCAATCCACCTGAACCTGAGGTAAACGATGGACACCAAGGACAGGAGAAAAATATGAGCCCACCAGATGTAAAGGGTCATATAAGACATAGCTTGCTTCAGCATGGGACCAGAAGAACTGCATAGTGCCCAGCCACCACCATAGTGCCCAGATGGGGTATGCGAAATGGAGCTCTGGACATAGTGGGTGATGGAGTAGAGGGCAGAGCTAGAAATACCAAAAGACCACACTTGATGGTACTTCTGAATGGAAGGCCCCTGGAAGCACGGCCCCCATACTTTCCCTTTCAACAGATTGACTACTCACAGCAGATCTTAAAATGGAGGTGATCACACATCAAATCTCAACAGGGAAGTGAGCACAACATCACATGATTGCCAAAACACTGAGAATCATGGCCCAACCAAGTTGACACACAGTCTCAACCATCATGGTCCATCCTTTGTCAACTTAGCACCTATACACATCTCTTCAAACCATAATCTCTGAATAAAGATAATTACAAAGTCATATTTGTGCTTAACATCATACAACGAATACACATACAATTGAAAATGCACTAGCCCTCTTTATATCTTATAAGTAAACCAAACAAAAATATCTGATGCACACATACAAAGCAGAAGTACTCATAACAATTACAGTCCTCATTTCTATGACTGGTCAGGTGAATGTAACTGATATTTAGAACTACATTTTTCCACCAGCATTCCATATTCCCTTTGTCCTCAAGCAAACACCTCTACTGGTCATGGTTCTTGGCTTGTGGGGTAGCCCAAACCTTCATTCATGAAGAGTGTTGGCTATTAGTAGTCATACTGAAATTCAGCTTCTGTGGTTTTACATTGAGTTTTATCACAGTATATGGTAATGCTATGAGATGGCCTATGGGATCTCCTGCATTCCAAACATACTCTTCTTTACCTCTAATGTGTAACATCAATCTGATTTCCTCCTGGTAATCAGGATCAATCATACAAACCAATGTGGTAACTCCATTTTTTGCCTGTTGATCCAGAGACACAGGAGCCCAAAGTGGCCAGGTAACCTTCTTAGCATCTAGTTCAGTGGAATCAGTGATATGTCTCCAGGTGGGAGAATTCCCCTTTTTGGAACTAAGACCTCTAGACTTGTACAGCATAACACTGTGGGGATAGGAAGCAAAAATCTTGCAAGTGTGTCATTAGGGGTAATGATGAGTGGTGACACTCCCATTTCCACCCTTTGATTCCCAGACCTGTGACTCCTGGCTATGGGAGATACAATACCATATATTATATACTGCTTTAGAGCATATACAGCCTCCTGAAGAACATTTCCCTGAACCTGCAAGTTTTTCCCACCTAGCTGGTGCTGTAAGAGTGTCTCTTGAAGGCCATTTCACCATTCTGTCAAGCCAGCTGCTTCAGGATGATGGGGAACATGGTAAGACCAGCGAATTCCATTAGCATGGGCCCATTGCCACATGTGAAGTGAATCCCTTGGACCAAGGGAATGCTATGAGTGATACAGTAACAGTGGATAAGACATTTTGTAAGTCCATGGAAAGTTGTTTTAGCTAAAGTGTTGCATGATGGGAAGGTAAATCCATATCCAGAGTAAGTGTCTATTCCAGCAAGAACAAAATGCTGCTCTTTCTATTATGGAAGTGGTCCAATGTAATCAACTTACCATCAGGTTGCTGGCTGATCACCTGGAGGGAAGGTGCCATATCTGGGACTCAGGGTTCATCTCTGCTGTTGATAGACTGGGCACTCAGCAGTGGCTGTAGCCAATGTGGCCTTCCTGAATAGAAGTCTGTGTTGCTGTGCCCATGCAGACCCTACACTTCTGCCATCATGGTCACTATATTTATGAGCCCATTAAGCAATGATGGTAGTAGTTGGAAAAAGAGGATGAATGGTTTCCACAGATACATCATCTTATCCTCTTGACTGTTAAAGTCTTCCTTTGCCAAGGTCACCCCTTCATAAACATTCACATGAGACACCAGTATCTGCATTTTCTTAGCCTATTCAGAGAGGTCTAGCCACATATCTTTTCTGCATAACTCCTTGTCCCAAATTTTCAAATCATACTCCCTCCAAGTGCCTGCCCATCTGGTCAAGCCAGTGGACATGGCCCATGAAGCAGTGTACAATCACACATCTGGCAATTTTTCCTTCCAAAAAAAATGAACATCCAGATGCACTGTTTACAGTTCTGCCCACTGAGATTTTCCTACAACCACAGTTCTTCAGTGTGGTCCCAGAAAGGGGCCGTAGTGCTGCTGCTGTCCACTTTCAAGTGGTGACTGTATGTCACTCAAACTCATCTGCAAATCAAACATGAGTTTTCTCTTCTTCCATCAAATGATTTTAAGAACTTTCCGAGAGGCCATAGACATAGGCTGGGAGATGGAAGGTAATATGACAGGAGTGGAGACCATTGTAGCAGCACCTTACTTCTGCTCCTGGCCTAATTAATGCATGAGAGAGTCAAAACTTCATATGTAGAAATCTTTCTTTTCCTTGTGTTAAGAAAAATTACCCAGAATGTAAAAACAGGCAAATATTACAGATGAACTTCAGTGCGGTGTTGAAAAAAACCACCATGCTTGAAAGTTTTCTCATTTTGTGGGGATGTGTTTCTTTGGCTTTCTGTTTGCTAATGTTTAGTATGTTTTACAACTATGTAAGGGTAGAGGTTAAATTTTAGAGAACTGATAGCAGTACAAATAATTATTGCCCAACAGTGGTGCAAATAATTTTTATATGGTAGAAAAGATAACTTCAAAGTGTGGAGTTTATTGCCTTGTACAGTATGAATCAGTTTGTATCTCTCAGAAAATCCATGTCAGCGTTTGTTTAACTGATCAACTCTGTAAATCTCTGACTCAAATTCTCTTTTGAAATAGTATGGGGGCGGAGTCAAGATGTTAGACTAAACACACATCTCCCTCAACCCCTCTGGAAACCAAGACCTGAACTGATAATTAAGTGGAGCCTTCTGGACACCTAGTGAGCCCTAAGACACAGCGTAGGACTGTTAATTTGGACTTCATACCACTGAATGCAGAACCTCTCTTTCACTGACTCACTCTTGGCACACACTGGCCTGCCTGGACCGAAGATAACTCACCATTTTAATTTTTTTTCTCTGTCTTAGCTGAGCTTGGACTTGACTAGCTGCTAATCTCAGATGCGTTGCTGGTGGAATCGGCAAGTGAAATTGCCATATTTTGAGAGCCCAGCTTTGGACTTTGTGCATCTTGGCACCTTTGGCCTCTCTTTCTGCCTCTGCCATATAGTAGCCAGTACTGAGGTGGTGGCGAGCTTGGGTGGGACATCATCTTGATCCACTGGGAAGCAGATACACTCATATGTAGGCCCCAACTAGACTTAGTTCCTCGGCTGAGTGGCAGCTCTTGCCCGAGGGAGAGTGCTTTTCCTGCAAAGAAGCAGTATTTTACACAGTGTTGCCTACAGCTGAGGCCCAACAACAGAGGCTGTGGACTCTGTGCACCTTGGCATCTGTGGCCTCTGTTTGCACATGTACCATAGAGTAGCCTGGTCCCAACCAGATGGCAAGCTTGTGGGGGACACCATCTTGTTCCACTGGGAGGCGGAGATACCCATATGGAAGCACCAGCTGGACCTAATTCCTGGGCTGGGAGGGAGCACCTGCCTGGAGGAGAGTGCTTTTCTAGCAGAAAATCAGTATTCTACAGTGTCGCCTACAGCTGGGGCCCAACAGCAGAGACCAGCAGAGCAGTAACCTTTCTGTATTTTGAGTGAGTTTATAACATCTGGGGTTCGATATAGAGGTACTTACCTTGCCAGCTGGGAAGAAGGACGTATACACCTGAAAACCCGACTGACTTTGGAAGTTGTCAGATACTTTCCACCTCTCATTTTAAGATAGCCTAGAGAAATGACTGTGGTCCATCTTCACAGCATCTCTCCCAGCCTCTATTGACTCACATGATGCCCCCAAAGCAATAAACTCTGGAGAAAACTGTAACCAAGAAATCACCCATGGCTTCAGAAGGCACCTAAAAGAAATCACCTGAGAACTTCCCAGATAAAGCTTTTCTGAAACTATTAAAAAGTGAATATAAAAAGATTATATAAAGAGCCCTTCTAGACCTTATACAAAATGCAGCAGAGCAAAATGAAAAATTAAGCAAGCTGCTTGATCTGATGGAACACCAAGACTCTGAAATCCAACAGATCAAGAACAAAATCAAAGACATAGAAACTTCTATTCAAAGCCAAGAAAATAGAATACAACCAATGGAAAACAGACTTTATGATTTGGAAGACAGAGATACTGACTCCAGCATCTATGAAGAGGAACCAGAAAAAAGAAAGAAAAAAATGAAGAAGCATTAAGAAACATGTGGGAGGAACAATCTATAATTAATTGGAGTTCCTGAACCGGGTGGGACACCTGAGAACACAAGGAGTATTGTGGCTGAGCTGCTGACAGAAAACTTCCCAGAAAATATGAAAGAAGAGAATATAGATATTCCAGATGTATATTGAATGCCACTCAATATAGATCTCAAAAGAAAGACTCCAAGACATATTATAATCAAGCTTAACAAAATGAAGCATAAGCAGAAACTCTTAAAAGAAACAAGACTCAAAGCAAAGCTAACATTCAGAGGGAAACTCTATAGTCTTTCATCAGATATCACAGCAGAAACGGTGCTGGCACAGAGACAGTGGCATGACACATTTGAAGCCTTGAAGGAGAACTTCCAACCAAGAATAATACATCCTGCAAAACTATCTTTCAAATATGAAAATGAAATCAAGACATTTCGAGACAAACAAAGTCAGAGACTTTGTGAAAACCAAACCAAAGCTACAAGAAATACTGAAAGAATCTCTTGGCTTAGAAGAACAAAACCACTAACTTTATATTTTAGAAGCAAATACAAGACACGTCAACCAGAATCCTATTCAGTTAGGGAAGACTCCAAACTCAATCAAAGCTATAATACTGAAAGAAATGATCCAGTGGTCATATCATAAAAACTGTGATGTTATCATATTAAAAAGAGAGATGTACTATAATTGGTATAGTCCTTTCAGATGGAGAGGAAGTTGATAAGAATGGTAGTAATTAAAATTGGGTTTATAAATAGTTTATTAAGGGAGATTTTAGGGGCAGCCATAAAGCACAATAAAGATACAACATGTCAAATCAAAAAACATGACACAGGAGTCTCAACAAACACAAAACCGACCCTGAAAAAGGTAAAAAATCAACTCACAAAGAAGAATGTCACAGAAAAGATTAATAAGAACAGCAGAGAAAGCATCAACACAAAAATAAACATGTCACAATGGCAGCACTGAGCACATACCTATCAATAATCACATTGAAATATAATGGACTGAACTCTCCAGTAAAGAGACATCAAGTGACATCTTGGATCAAAAGATATGATCTATCCATATGTTGCCAACAAAAAACTCACCTTAGAATTAAAGATATGAACAAGCTGAAAATTGAAGGATGGAAGAATATATCAAGCTAACGATGAACAAAGAAGAGCAAGAGTGGCAATTCTAATCTCAGACAAAATATATTTTAGTGTAAAATCCACCATCATGACCTACGATGGACACTACTTATTGCTGGAAGATCCAATACACAAACAGGACTTAACAATATTAAATATTTTTGCACCTAATATTAGAGTACCTAAATACACCGAAGAAACACTGACTCCAATAAAAAATGAGATAGATCACTCCACAATAATAGTGGGAGACTTCAACAGTTCACTCTCAATATTGCACAGATCATCTATAAAAGCTGAATAAAGACACAGAAGACCTTACTGACACAATTAACCAACTAGACCTCATTAACATATACAGAACTTTCTATGTATCAGCAGACAACTACAACTTCTTCTCCACTGCACACGGAACATTAACCAGAATAGTCCATGTGTTAGGACATAAAGCAATTCTCAACAAAATCCATGCCATTGAATTAATTCAAAGAATCTTCTCATATCATTAAGCCATAAAAGTAAAAATCAATAACAGAAAAAAACATATAGAAAGTGGAACTCATGGAAATCGAACAACATCTTACTCAAAAACCCATGGGTTACAGAAGAAATCAAGGGTGAAATAAAGAAATTTGTGGATTTCAATGAAAATGAAAAAACACTTCCTACCAGAACCTATGGGATACAGCCAAAGTAGTGCTTAGAGGTCAGTTTATCTCCATAAATGCACACATCCTGAAGGAAGAAAGAAGCCAAATTAAAGAACTAACCCTACAGCTTCAACAAGTAGAGAGAGAACAACAGAGGAACCTCTCAGTCGCCAGAAGAAAACAGATTATAAAGATTAGAGCAGAACTAAATGAATTAGAGAACAGAAGCACAATTGAAAAAAATTGAAAAGCCCAGAAGCTGATTTTTTGAAAAGATCAACAAAATCGGCAAACCATTGGCTAAACTTACTAAAGAAAAACAGCAAAGAAAACAAATCCAAATAAGAAATGAGAGGGGAGTTGTCATAACAGATCCAACAGAAATACAAAATACCATAACAGAATACTATGAAAGTCTGTACTCTTAACAAATTTGAAAACCTAGAGGAAATGGACAAATTCCTTGATTCGTATCAACTACCAAATTATCACAAGCTGAAGCAGAATAACTTAATAAGCCCATCGGAAAGGAAGAGATTGAAAAACTCATCAGAAAACTACCAATGGAAAAAAACCTAGGCCCAGATGGCTTCACCACAGAATTATCTCCAATACTACTGAGACTATTTCACAGTATAGAAAGGGTTGGAATATCCCCAAATTCATTCTATGAAACCAGCATAATTCTGGTACCAAACCCAGGGAAAGACCCAACCAAAAAGGAGAACTACAGAGCAATATCACTCATGAATCTAGATGTAAAAATCTTCGACAAGATCTTTCCAATAGAATACAACAATGTATCCAAAAAATAATTCATCATGACCAAGTCGGAGTCATACCAGGGATGCAAGACTGGTTCAACATCAGAAGAACAATTAATGTGATCAACCACATAAATAACACAAAGGACAAGAATCACTTGATTTTGTCTATTGATGCAGAAAAGACATTCAACAGAGTCCAACACCCAATCTCTCAGCAAAATAGGAACAGAGGGGAAATTCCTCAATGCAATAAGTGCCATTTATACAAAGCCAACTGCCTACTTCATCCTGAATGGAGAGAGGCTGAAACAGTTTCCCTTGAGAACAGGGACTTGGCAAGGATGCCCACTGTCACCTCTCCTATTCAACATTGTACTAGAAGTTCTAGCCAGAGTAATTATACAACACCAGGAAATAAAGGGCATGTGCATCAGCAAAGAAGAAGTAAAAATCTCCCTATTTTCAGACAATATGATTGTATATGCAGAGAACCCCAAAGAATCCATAAGTAAGCTACTCAAACTGATAGAAGAGTTCAGCAAAGTCTCAGGATACAAGATAAACATAAGTAAATCAGTGAGATTTCTTTATACCAATAACGAGATTATTAAAGAAGAAATCTCCAAATCAATACCGTTTACTATAGCCCCTAAGAAGATAAAGTACCTAGGAATAAATCTAACCAGAGAAATAACAGACCTTTACAAAGAGAACTACAAGTCCTTACTACAAGAAACTAAGAGAGACCTACATAAATGGAGATACCTACCCTGCTCATGGACAGCAAGACTCAACACTGTGAAAATGTCTATTTTGCCCAAAGCAATCTATTTATATAACATAATCCCAACACAAATTCCAGTGACATTTTTTAATGAGATGGAGAAACAAATTAGCAACTTTGGAAAGGGAAGAAGCCCTGGATAAGCAAAGCACTACTAAAGAAGAAGAAGACACTTGGAGGCCTCTCACTACCCGACTTTAGAATCTGTTACACTGTCACAGTAGTCAAAACAACCTGGTGCTGCTACAAAAAGAGACAGACAGAACAATGGAACAGAACTGAGACCCCATAGATGATACCATCTGCCTATGAACAGTTGATATTCTACAAAGGCCCTAAGACATTAAACTGGGGTAAAAAAAAAAAATCTCTTCAACAAATGGAGCTGGCAAAATTGGATATCCATCTGCAAAAAATCAAAACAAGACCCATATCTTACACTTTATACAAAACCCAACTCAAACTGGATAAAAGACATAAATATCAAATCTAAAACGATAAAGTTCATCCAAGAAAAGTAGGAACAACAATGGAAGTTTTAATACACAACATAGACAGACTTTGAAATCTGTCAAACCACAAACAACTGAAGAGAAAATAGTTAAATGGGAACTATTAAGAATCAAACACTTTTGCTCATCCAAAGACTTTACTAATAAAATTAAAAGGCCACCTACAGAATGGGAAAAAATATTTGGCAACTATATGTCAGAACAATGCCTACATCTATAAGGTACTACAAAATATACATAAGAAAAAGAGAAATCATTGAATTAAGTGATGGGCAAAGGAGATGGACAGACACTTCTCTAAAGATGAGATCAAGACAGCCAAAAAAGCATGCAGACATGCTGACGATCATCAGCTGTTAAAGAAATTCAAATCAAAACTACAATGAGATACCATCTCACCCTAACAAGACTGGCCGTGATCCAAAAAACCCAACGTAACAAATGCTGGAGAGGCTGTGGAGAAATTGGAACTCTCCTACACTGTTGGTGGGATTGCAAAATGGTGCAACCTCTTTGGAAAGCAGTCTGATGCTTCCTTAAAAAGCTCAATATAGATATACCATTAGACCCAGTAATTCCACTGCTCAGAATATATCCTACAGAATCAAGGTCATTCACCCCTCTGAATACTGCTCTTGCTGTATACCACAGGTTCTGGTATGCTTTGTTTTCATTTTTCGCTACTTTATGATTTTCTTTTTTATTTCTTTTTTTTGACTCATTAATTAATTTCCAGATTTCATAGTGGTTAAGTTCTATGTCTGCTAACCAAAAGGTCAGCAGTTTCAATCAGCTGGTACTCCTTGGAAACGCTATGCAGCAGCTCTGCTCTGTCCTGCAGGGTTGCTATGGGTTTGGGCTTGGTGATGTTTTCAATTTTCCTTCCACAATTAAGTTATAATTTCATTCCATTACAGCCAGATAACATATTTTGGATGGTTTCAATATTTTTAAATTTACTGAAGTAAACTTTGTGACCTAACATATGGTCTATACTGGAGAATGATGCATGTGCATTAGAGGAAAAAATGTTTATCCTGAATTGGGTGAAGCGATCTATAATAGTCTTTGTTAGTTCTCGTTTGTGTAGTATTGGCCTTAACTAGCTAGTGCTGCTGTAACAGAAATACTGCAAATGAACAACTTTAAAGAACAGAAGTTTTTTTTTTTCTCACCATCCTAGATGCTAAGTACAAATCACAGTCTTGGCCATGTCAGTTCTTTTCTTGGGTGCTTCTTGGTCCCAGGTGTTCCTTGGTTCTTTTGCTTGCAGACTATCCTTATATGGCATATGCCTCACCTTTCTCTAGTGCCTCTTTATCTAATCTGCTCTTTTTATACTCAGAAGTGATTAGGGAGAGGGGGCTAAGATGGTAGACTAGCCACATATATCCTTTGATACCTCTAACAACTAAAACCTTGAAAAACAACTGAATGGAATAAAAAGGGCATTCTAGGAGCCCCAATGTCAGGCAGAAAGTTGTGAGATCAGACTAAGTTAGAGGAAGGGGAATAACTACCTTTGTCAGAAGCAAATCAGCAGTGCAGAGGGTCCTGCTTCTGCAGGCATAGGAAAGGAGCAGCAGCACAGGTGTGGAGGCCACCTTTGTCGGCTGGGAGGCTAGGCCTGGGACTGCTGCTTCTGAGAACATGGCTGGGGCTGGCTGCCACACTGAACTACAGTGCACAACTGAAATACTTCTTTCTTAACTAAGAGGCTGAGCACAGGATAGCTGTACCTACAGAACAAAGTGGAGGCTGGCAGCCAATTGCAGCAGCGGCCTTCCCTCATCACTTCTTGAGCTAAACTAGAGGCCAAATTCTGGGGTACTTCCTGGGCCAGAAGCAGGCATTGTATTTGTGTGTCCTGAGCTTTCTTCCAGACTTAGAAAGAGAAACAAAAGGAGGAGTAGAAGAAAAGTTCCACTGGCTTTTCTTGAGTTGTGGATTGCTGTACCTACAGAGCCCCAGGTGAATCCCACAGGATTGTTTCATGCTAAATGCTCGTGAACCCTTGGGGCTCAGTCCTTTCCTACATGCTGATTTTTCTCCCTATCCCCAGCCTTTGCCACCTATTTTATATGCTCCACACTAAATGCTAAATTCTGGTACATTACTTGGGCCAGAAGTGAGACAACTTACATGTGTGCCTGAGCTTTTCTTCTGGACTCAGAGAGTGAAACAAAAGGAAAGGTAGAAGACAAGCTCCACTGGCTCCTTTGAGCTGCAGATTGCTGCACTTATAGAGCCACAGAAGAAGTTCACTGGAGTGTCACAAGCTTAGTGTTCACTAACTTTGTGACTCAAGCCTTTCCTGATTTTATTCCTTATACTTAGTCTTTTCTCCCCTTTCTTCTCTGCTGTACACCTGATTCTAAATTCTAGAGAATTACCTGGGCTGGAATTGGGACATTTTATGTGTGTGCCCTGAGCTTTTCTCCATGGCCTGGGGAGGGAGAAAAAGGGAAGGTTGGAAAAAGAGTTCTGCTGGCTCCTCTGAGCCAGCAATTCCTGCCAGTGCAGTCATCACTCCAATCACTGGATGACAGGGCATCAGAATTATTAAGGCTCCAATAACCATTGTAGCTTAAATTACTAGACTACTTGTACAGCCAAAACCAAATTAACACACACACACACATCCGCATTAGATTGCAATAACCTAACAAATCATAACAGCTTTCTGATGGCTTAAAGACAACAATCAATACCTAATCATTTAAAGAAGCAGATTACCATGACTTGAAAAAATGCCCAAAATAATCAAAAATTTTCCCCAATCAAGAAGTCTTCCTGCTGTTATTAGAAGCAGAATATCAAACAGTTATGTATAGAGCCCTTCAAGAAATTAGGACAGAGATTACATAAGATCAAGCAGAACAAAATAAAAAATCAAAGAAGTTACAAGGATTGCTAGAGAAACAACAGCATGAAAGTTAACAATAATCTGCAAGTTAATAATAAAATCACAGAGTAAGACAATTCAATAGCAAATAAAAGGAACAGGATTGAGGCAATGGAATGCAAAATGAGTGAGCTTGAAGACAGAGCAACTGACACCTGCATTTATGAGGAAAAATCAGATAAAATAATTGAGAAAAATGAAGAATCATTAAGAGTTATGTGGGACTCTACCAAGAGGAATAATTTAAGAATGATTGGAGTACCAGAATAGAAAGGGATAGCACAAAATGCAGAGAGAATTGTTGGAGATTTGCTGACAGAAAACTTCCCTGACATCATAAAAGATGAGGTAGTACCTATACAAGACGCTCATCGAACTGGACAAAAGGTAGAGTGTTGGGAGCGAGCCCCCTCTCCCAACATGAGGATCAAGGAGGTGCCTCCTAAGAGGGGCTTCACAACCCCCTCGGTTTATGGAATTATACTGGGAAAATCTGACCAGGAACTTCTGGGGTATAGAGATCAGAGAAATGGATTTCAATGCAGCACGCCTAATAGCACTGAGGCCTGCCCAGCTTCACTGGCTTCCCCCTAATTGCATTCCCCCCTCCCTTTTTTCCACATACACAGGTTTACAAGCTAACCCTTGTAAAGCTCTCAAGGACAATTCTTCACATAGCCATTAAAACTACACAAGCATCTCTCTCCCTACAGCAAGAAAGAACAAATAAACTTCTAGATTCTTCATAGTTGGTATGGCAAACTGATAACACTAAAGAAACATCTTTCTTAGTGCAGCTGGCTTAATTAGGGAATGGCAGGCTCTTACTTTCTGCACAGGAAGATATAAATAAAAACTTAGAGAAACAAATGGAGACAGCCAAATGGTGAAGCCTTGAGAAGTTTACCCTTCTGTACCTTCCACTTTGAGGTACGAATAAAACCATTAATTATGTTCACTGAGATTTATCACCATGAACATCCAAAAGGCCTTGGCAATTAACTAGAGAAAGAAGACCACGAGGGGTCACTTTCTTGTTAGCCAGTGATGTTAGGTCAGTTTCTTGTTAACCAATAGTTTATATTATGAAGAAAATAGGGTGACCACTACGTCACCTGACCTATAAAGAATAAAGACAGACAGTTCTTGACACACAGATCTCTTGCTCTCTGGGTCGGGCTGCCTTAAACCAGAAAAGTCTTTCCTGTCTCCTTTATTCATTTCCCACCAACGTCTTCCCTCCTTCCATGTGGGACCCTGAAAAGTGTTGGGACTGGCTCCCGGAAGTAGAGCCCCCAAAAGGCCACCAAGACGTATTATAATCAAACTTAACAAAATGAAAGATAAGGAGAGTCTCTAAAAGGCAACTAGGCTTAAACCAAAACTAGCTTACAAAGGAGAGTCCTTTAGTCTAAAGTCAGAGAAAACCATGTTGGTAATAGACAGTGAAAGCCTTTAAGGGAAAAAACTTCCAACCAATAATTCTAAATCCTGCAAAATTTTTTTCTCAAATACGGTGGTGAAATTAGGACATTCCCAGATAAACAGAAATTTAGAGAATTTTCAAAAAAAAGAAACAACCAAAATAACAAGAAATACTGAAGTAAGTTCTTCAATTAGAAAATCAATTACATCAAACATATGCTCAAGGATTCAATCCAGAACACAACATCCAGAGTCCAACTTGGTTAAGGAAGCTCAATCAAAGCTAAAACGTTGAAATCAGGGAAACAGAGATCTCAGTACATAAATTATGACATTATACTAAAAAGAGGGACAGATTCATGTATTTATAGACTCTACACATAGAGAGGAAGTCAAGGTGACACAGAGAAGTTAAAAGTTGGCTTAAACTTAGAATCTTGGGGGTAGTAATACAGTAGCCACAATGCAAACTAAGAATACAATAAAAACAAGAAGCATGATATGCAAGTCTCAACAGATAAAAAACCAACATTGAAAAGGAAACTCATAAAGAAAAATGACTCAGAACAGAATATTAAGTGGAACAAAGAAACTGTCAACAACACTCACAAAAAGGCAACAAAACGACAGCACTGAATTCATAACTATCAGTGATTACACTGATTGTAAATGGATTAAAGTCACCAATAAAGAGACAGAGAGTCACAAGTTTGATCAAAAGACATGATCTGTCTATACAGTGTTTACAAGATACACAACTTAGATGCAAAGATGTGAACAAACTGAAAATGAAAGGATGGAAAAATATATGCCACGCTAACAAAATGCAAGGAAGAGCAGGAGTGGCAACATTAATCTCAGATAAAATAGACTTTAAAGTCTATTTATCCACCATTGCGGGCAAGGATGGTCACTATTGCTTAAAGGTTTGATACACAAGAAAGATATAAGGATATTAAATATTTCTGCACCCAACAACAGAGCCTCTAGTACATCAAAGGATCACTGACAACACTGAAAAGTGGGATAGCTTGCTCCACAATAACAGTAGGAGACTTCAACACACCACTTTCAGCAATGGACAGAACACCCAGAAAGAAGCTCAATAAAGACATAGAAGATCTTATTGCAACAATCAACCAACTCAACCTCATAGGCATATACAAATTCCCTATCCAGACAAGTATACCTTTTTTTCCAATGCACATGAAACTTTCTCCAGAATAGACCACATATTAGGCCATAAAGCAAGTCTCAACAAAATCCAGATCACCGAAATATTGCAAAGCATCTTCTCAGACCATAAAGCCGTTAAAGTTGAAATCAATAGCAGAAAAAAATAGTTAGAAACTCAGATTCATGCAAACTAAAACACCTTGCTCAAAAAGTGCTAGATTATAGAAGAAATCAAGGATGTAGTGAAATAATTCATGGAATCAAATGAGAATTAAAACACAGCCTACCAGAATCTGTGGGATACAGCAAAATCAGTGCTCAGAGGTCAATTTATCTCAATAAATTGCACACACTGAAAAATGAAGAAAGAGCACAAATCAAGGAATTAACTCAACAATTTAAACAAGTAGAAAGAGAACAACCAAAGAACCCCTTGGGCACCAGAAGACAGATAATCAAAGTTAGAGCAGAACTAAATAAATTAGAGAACGGAAAACAGTTGAAAGAATTAACAAAACCAAAAGCTGATTTTTTTGAAAAGATCAACAAAATCAATAAACCATTGACCAAACTAACAAAAGAAAAACAAGAGCATAAACAAATAACCTGAATAAGAAATTCAATGGGCAATTTGACAACAGACCCAACTGAAATTAAAAGAATCATACCAGAATATTATGAAAAATCATACTCAAATAGGTTTGAGAACCTAGAGGAAATGGATAAATTTCTAGAATCACATTATTCACCAAAACTAACACAAACAGAAATAGAACAACTTAATAAACTCATCACAAAAGAAGAGACTGGAAAAGTAACAAAAAAAAACTACCAACCAAAAAAGCCCTGGCCTAGACAGCTTCACTTGGGAATTCTACCAAACTTCTAGAGAGGAGTTAATACTGTTACTACTGAAGGTAGTAGAAAAGGATGGAACACTAACGCTCTCAATTTCATTCTATGAAGCTGGCATAATCCTGACATGAAAACCTGGTAAAGATTGCACAAAAAGGGTAAATTACAGACCGATAATTCTCATGATAATGAACTCAACACCATTTGTCTTCAAGTTTTTTTCCCAGCCTTAGGAGACCATATGGTTGTCTGATTCAAAATGGCCAATGTGGGTCCATTTCAGCTCACTAATGCATACTGATGTTTATGAATTTCATTACGTTTTTGATGATTTCCAATTTTCCTAGATTTATGTTTCATACATTTCATGTTTTGAGTATTAATAAATGTTGGCAGCTCTTTCTTCACATTTTGAGTTGTGCCACATCAGCAAATGAAGATCTGAAGGCTTTACTCCATCCACATCATTAAGGTCAACTCTACTTTGAGAAGGCAGTTCTTCCCTAGTCATCCTCTGAGTGCCTTCCAATCTGAGAAGCTCATTTCCTGGCACTACACCTGACAGTGTTCTGCTTCTATTCATAAAAATTTCCCTGGCTAACTCTTTTCAGAAGTAGACTGGAAGATCCTTCTTCCTATTCTGCCTTAGTCTAGAAGCTCAGGTGAAACCTGTCTACCATGGGTTACCCTGCTGGTACCTAAATACCAGTGGCAAAGCTTCCGGCATCAAGAAACAAGCAAGCCTCCACTGATAGACAAGTGGGAGTTGCAGTCATCACCAAAAGAACATTTAAATGTCTACTTGAAGTATAATGCTGTCAGTGATAGGATAATATCCACATGCTTACAAGGAAGGCCAATTAATACTACTACTGTTATTCAAATTCACACATCAACCACTAAGGCCAAAGATGAAGAGATGGAAGATTTTTGCCAGCTTCTGAAGTCTGAAATTGACTGAACAAGCAATTAGGATACATTGATAATTACTGGTGACTGGAATGCAAAAGTTGGAAACAAAGAAGAAGGACTGGTAGTTGGAACAAATGGTCTTGGTGATAGAAATAATGCCAGAGATCACACGATAGAGTTTTGCAAGACCAAAGACTTTGTCATTGCAAATACCTTTTTTTTTAACCAACACAAACAGCAACTGTACACTGGGACATCACCAGATAAAATACACATGTCTGATCAATGTCTGCATTTCTCAAGCTGAAAGAACTGAAGAAAAAATTCAAACTTCAAGTTGCAGTAGTAAAGGATTCTACAGGAAAAATATTAAATGACTCAGGGAGCATCAAAAGAAGATGGAAGGAATATACAGAGCCATTATACCAGAAAGAACTGGTCAATGTTCAGCCATTTGAAGAGGTAACGTATGATCAGGAACTGATGGTACTGAAGGAAGAAGTTGAAGCTGCATTGCAGGCATTGTCAAAAAACAAGGCTCTGGGAACTGATGGAACATCAACTGAGATATTTCAACAAGCAGATACAGCACTGAAAGTGCATACTTGTCTACACCAAGAAATTTGGAGGACAGATACTTGGCCAACCAACTGGAAAAGATCTATATTTTTGCCATCCCCAAGAAAGGGGATCCAACCAAATGTGGAAAAAACTGAAGATCATTAATATCACCCACAAGTAAAATTTTGCTCAAGACCATTAGAAAGCGACTGCAACACTATATTGACAAGGAACTACCAGAAATTCAAGCTGGATTCAGAAGAGGACGTGGAATCAGAGATATCATTGCTCATGTCAGATGGATCTTGGTCGAAAGCAGAGAATACCAGAAAGATATTTACCTGTGTTTCATTGACTATGCAAAGGCATTCAGCTGTGTGGATCATAACAAATTATGGCTAACATTGTGTAAAATGGGAATCCCAGAGCACTTACCTGTGCTGTTAAGGAATCCGTATATGGATCAAGAGACAGTCATGCTAACAGAACGAGGGGACACTGCATGGTTTAAAGTCAGGAAAGGTATGCATCAGAGTTGCATCCTTTCAATCTGTATGCCAAGCAAGTAACCCTAGAAGCTGTATTATATGAGGAAGAACAAGGCATTAGGATTGAACAACTCACTAACAAACCACATTATGCAGATGAAATCACTTTACTTGCTAGAAGTGAAGAAGATTTGAAATACTTACTGACAATGATCAAGGACCACAGCCTTCAGTATGGACTACATCTCAATATCAACAAAACAGAAGTCCTCACAACTGAATCAGGAAGCAATGTCATCATAAATGGGAAAAGGATTGAGGTTGTCAGAGATTTCATTTTAATTGGGTCCTCAATCAATGCCCATGGAAGCAGCAGTCAAGAAATCAAAAGACGCATTGCATTGGAAAAATCTGCTGCAAAGGATCTCTTCAAAGTATTAAAAAGTAAAGATATCACCTTCAAGATGTCACTTTAGTGTACCTGACCCAAACCATGGTATTTTCAATTGCATCGTATGTATGTGAAACCTGGACAATGAACAAAATAGACAGAAGAATTAATGACTTTGAATTGTGGTGCTGGAGAAAAAAGTTGGATGTACCATGGACTGCCAAATGAACAAACAGATCCATTCTAGGAGAAGTACTATCAGAGTGTTCCTTGGAAGCAAAGATGTGAAGACTGTGTCTTGCATATTTTGGACATGTTGTGAGGAGGGATCAGTCTATAGAGAAAGACATCATGCTTGGTAGAGTGGAGGGCCAGTGAAAAACAGAAACACACTAGACAAGGTGGATTGATACAGTGGCTGCAACAATGGACTTAAGCATGAAAACGATTGTGGACTTGGCACAGGACTGGGCAGCATTTTGTTACGTTGTGCAGAAGGTCGCTATGAGTAGGAATTGACTTGACGGCACTTAGCAACAACAAGAACGTCTTTCATTAATTTAGATTCAAATGCCCTCAACAAAATTCTAGCCAATAGAATTCAACAACATATCAAAAAATAATTCACCATGACGAAGTGGGATTTATAACTGGAATGCAGGGATGGTTTGAAGTTAGAAAAACGATTAATGTAGTCAACCATGTAAATAAAACAAAGGATAAGAATCACTTGATTTTATCAACTGATGCAGAAAAGACATTTTACAATGTCCAATACCCACTCATGTTGAAGACTCAACAGAATAGGAACAGAAGGCAAATTCCTCAGCATAATATGGGGCATCTATACAAAGCCAACAGCATCCTGAATGGAGGGAGACTGAAAGAATTTCCCCCTGAGAATGGAAACTAGACAAGGATACTCTTTGTCACCACTTTTATTCAACATTGTGCTGGAGATTCTAGCTAAAACAATTTGACAAGATAAAGGTATGCATATCAGTAAAGAAGAAGTAAAAGACTCTCTATTTGCAGATGATACGATCTTTACACAGAAAATGCTAAAGAATCCTAAAATGAACTACAGGAACTAACAGAGGCATTCAGCAAAGCATTGGGCTGTAAAATAAACATAAATAAACCAGTAAGGTTCTTTTAAATCAACAGGGAGACCATCAATGAGAAAATCGCCAAATCAATACTGTTTACGATAGCCCCCAAGAAGATACTTAGGAATAAATCTAATCAGAGACATAAAATATCTATACAAAGGAATTTACAAGACCCTACTGCAAGAAACCAAAGGACACTTACCTAGGTGGAGGAAACTACCTTCCTCATGGATAGGAAGACTTAACATTGTTAAAATGTTTGTTCTATCCAAAGTGATCTATACATACAATGCAATACCAGTAAATATTCCAAAGTCATTTTTTTATGAGATGGAGAAATAAATCACCACTTTCATTTGGAAAAGACATAAACCTCAGATAAGTAAAGCACTATTGAAGAAGAGGAACACAGTGGGAGGCCTCACACTACCTGACCTTAAAACCTGTTACACTGTTATGGTAGTCAAAACAGTGTCGTACTGGTACAAAAACAGGCATATAGACCAACAGAATGGGATAGAGAATCCAGAAGTAACATCACCTATGTATGAGCAGCTGCTATTTGACAAAGGTGCAAAGTCTGTGAGCTGGGGAAAAATAGTCTGTTTAACAAATGGGTGCTGGCAAAACTGGATATCCATCTGCAAAAACTGAAACAAGATCCATATTTCACACCTTGCACAAAAACTAACTCAAAATGGATCAAACGTCTAAATACCAAATATAAAACAACAAAGATTATGGAAGAAAAAATAAGGACAAGACTGGAAGCTCTAATACATGGCTTGAACAGATTACAAAACTTTACTAACAAAGCAAAAACAGCATAAGAGAAAATAAATGGGAACTACTAAAAATCAAACACTTATGCTCATCCGAAAACTTTATCAAGAGAATAAAAAGACTGTCTGCAGACTGGGAAAAGTATTTTAAGAGGGGCATAATTCATTAAATACCAGTTCAAATGTTCTGTTCCCTTGTTGGTCTTCTGTCTTGATGTTGTATCCATTATTAAAAATGGTCTGTTGAAGTCTCTGACTATGTTACTGTAGAACTATCTGTTCTTCTTTTGAGTTCTATCAGTGCTTGCCTTATATATTTTGCTCTTCTGCTATTAGAAGCATATATATTTATAATTGTTATCTCTTTTCAGTGACTTTATTCTTTTATTATTATGTAATGTCCTTCTTTGCCTCATAACAGGTTTTGACTTAAACTCTATTTTGTCTGATATTAATATAGCCACCTCAGCTGTCTTTTGTTTTCTATTTTCATGGAATGTCATTTTCCAGCCTTTCATTTTCAACTCATACGTGGATTTTTTTGTTATTTAAAATGGATCTTGAGGATAACATACTTGGGCCTTATTTTCTTACCCATTTTGCTAATTTGTACTTTTTAACTGGAAAGTTCAGTCCACTCATGTTTAAAGCAATTACCATAAATATTTACTTCTTCAACTTTGCTTTTTGTTTTATGCATGTCATATACCTTTTTTGTCCTTTTTTTTCTTGAGTACGATTCCTTTTTCATGTTCAATGGACCTTCTGTGCTGCATCATTTTGATTACATTGCTATTTTATGTGTGTGTGGGTATGTGGTTTTGTTTTGTTTTTCAGAGATTTTTGTTGTTACAATTGGAGATTATCTTCATAATCAAAATTTTTAACAACCTTTTTACATTGACACAACTTAACCTCAATAACATACACAAACTCTGTTCCTATACCACTCATGCTTTCCCCTTTATATTACTGATGTTACACATTTCATCTTTATGTAGTATGTACCCAGCATCATTAATTTATAACCATTACTTACCTTTTATACAATATATGTTTTAGTCAGCTAGTGCTGCTCTAACAAAAATACAAAAAACTGATTGACTTTAAAAGAGAAATGCTTATTCTTACACAGTCCAGTAGGCTACAAGTCCAAATTAAAGAGGTCTGCTCCAGGGGAAGACTTTCCCCTTGTTGACTGTGGAGGAAAGTCCCTGTGTTGCATTAGTCTTTGTTCAGGGAGCATCTTGGAGCAAGAACCTCAGGTCTGAAGGATGCACTCTCCTCCCTGGGCTGCTTTCTTGATGGTAACATGTTGCCAAGTCTCTGCTTGCAACTTTCTCTTTTTATCTCTCATAGAATGAGAGGATAAAAGGTGGCACAAGTTACATTCTATGGAAACTCCTTTAGCAAGGATGTGGCAGTCCCACCCTAAGCCTTTTTTAACATAATTATCCTTTCTATTAGTTACAAGCAGAGATTAGGATTTACAGCACCATAAAATCACAAAATGGAGGGCAGTCACAGAATACAGGGAATCCTGGCCCAGCCAAATTACTACACATATTTTGGGGGGGATGCAGTTCAATCTGTGACAATGTAGAACATTACAAATATAATTATAAGCCAAAAATATAGCAAAAGTGGCATGTATATTTACTTTGAAATTACCTTTACTGAAAAACTTTATTTCTTCATGCAACTTTTAGTTTCTATCTAGTGTCCTCGACCTTTAAACTTGAGGACTCTTTTTAGCATTTCTGGTAGTCACACATTCCTTCAGCTATCTCTTATCTGTGAGAGTCTTAATTTGACCCCCATTTTTGAAGGACAGTTTTGACGTGTATCAGATTCTTGAATGACAGTTTTTCTGTCACTGGGGTTTTGTATGGCAAACTGGATTGTAAACTTCTGCCAAGCCAAGTGCCGTTGAGCCAGATCCGACTCCTATTATCGCAATTTAAAAAGGGGTGATTAGGGGTGGAGTCAAGATGGCGGACTAAATGCATGTCTTCCTAAATCCCTCTGGAAACCAAGATCTGAAATGATAATTAAACAGCCCCTTCTTGGCACCTAGTAAGCCCTGGGATGCAGCATAGGGATGCTAATTTGGACTTCATACCACTGAATGCAAAACCTCCTGTCTTTCACTGACTCCACTTTCCGTGAGCAGAGGCTTGCACAGACCAAAGGTAACTCACCATTTTGATTTTTTTTCCTCTTTCTTGACCAGCAGGCAGAGCTGGGACTTGACTAGCTGCTAGTCTCGGACACAATGATGGTGAGACTGGCAAGCGTAATTACCAGGTTCTGAGACCCTGGCTTTGGACTCTATGCATCTCGGCTTCCCTAGCCTATCTTTCTGCCTCCACCATGTGGCAGCCGTACAGATGGGCTTGTGCAAGACACCATCTTGATCCACTGGGAAACATAGAAGCCCAGGCAAAGGCTCTGGCCGGACTTGGTTCCTAGGCTGGGAGGTGGCACCTGCTCGGGGGGGGGGGAGTGCTTTTCCATCAGGGAGGAGGTGTTTTGTACACTGTTGCCTGGGGCTGGGGTCCAGCAGGAGAGGCTGTGGACTCCGGGCATTTTGGCACTCTTGGTCTCTCTTTCTGCTGGGAGCCTGGGCCCAGCCAGCTGGCAAGCTTGTGCGGGACACCATCTTGTGTTACTAGAAGGTGGAGTCATCCATATGGAAGCCTCAGCTGGACCTAACTCCTGGGCTGGGAGGCAGTGCCTATGCAGAAGAGACTACCCTTGCAGCAGAAAAGCAGAATTCTACACAGTATCATCTACAGCTGGGGCCCCACAGCAGAGGCCAGCAGTCCAGTAGCCTTTCTGTATTTTGAGTAAGTTTATAACATCCAGGGTACAATATAGAGGTGTATACTTTGCCAGCTGGTAAGACGGACATATACACCTGAAAATCTGACTGACCTTGGAAGTTGTGAAATGCTTTTTACTTCTCATTTTAAGACAGGTTAGAGAAACAACTGCGGCCCATCTTCACACCATGTCTCCCAGCCTCTATTGACCCACATGAAGCCCAAAAAGCAAGAAACGTTGGAGGAGATTGTAACCTGGAAATCAATCTATGGCATCAGAAGGCCCCCAAAAGAAACCACCTGAGAATTCCCAGATGAAGAAGCTTTTCTGAAAGTATCAGAAGGTGAATACAGAAGGATTGTATAGAGAACCCTCCTAGAACTTATACAAAATGCAGCAGAGCAAAATGAAAAATTAAGCAAGTTGTTCAATCTGATGGAACATCAATACTCGGAAAACCAACACATCAAGAACAAATCAAAGACATAGAAACTTCCATTCAAAGCCAAGAAAATAGAATGGAACCAATGAAAAATAGACCTTATGATTTGGAAGACAGAGCTACTGACTCCAGCATCTATGAAGAGAAACCAGAAAAAAGAAAGAAAAAAGGAAGAAGCATTAAGAAGCATGTGGGACTTTATTAAGAGGAACAATCTATAATTAATTGGAGTTCCTGAACCGGGTGGGACACCAGAGAACACAAGGAGTATTGTGGTTGAGCTGCTGACAGAAAACTTCCCAGAAAATATGAAAGAAGAGAATATGGATATTCTAGATGCATACTGAATGCCACTCAATATAGATCTCAAAAGAAAGACTTCAAGACATATTATAATCAAGCTTAACAAAAAGAAGCATAAGCAGAAACTCTTAAAAGAAATAAGACTCAAAGCAAAGCTAACATTCAGAGGGAAACTCTATAATCTTTCATCAGATTTCTCAGCAGAAACAGTGCTGGCATAGAGACAGCGGCATGACACATTTGAAGCCTTGAAGGAAAAGAACTTCCAACCAAGAATTAGATATCCTGCAAAACTACCTTTCAAATATGAAAATGAAATGAAGACTTCCGCAGATAAACAGAAACTCAGAGACTTTGTAAAAACCAAACCAAAGCTACAAGAAATACTGAATTTCTTGGGTTGGAAGAACAAAACTGCTAACTTTATATTTTAGAAGGACACATTATCCAGAATCCTACTTAGTTAGGGAAGGCTCCAAACACAATCAAAGCTATAATAGTGAAAGAAATGATCTAGTGATCGTATCATGTAAACTATGATATCATCATATTAAAAAGAGGGATGTACTACAGTCATTATAGTCCTTCCAGATGGAGAAGAAGTTGACAAGACTGGTAGCAGTCAAAATTGGATTTATATGTAGTTTAGTACGCGGGATAACAGGGACAGCCATAAAGCACAATAAGAAACCAACATACCATATTAAGAAATGTAATGCAGGAGTCTCAACAACCATGAAACCAACCCTGAAAAAAGTGAAAAATCAACTCACAAAGAAGGTCACAGAATATATTAATAAGAACAACAGAGAAAACATCAACACAAAAATAAACATATCACAATGACAGCACTGAACACATACCTGTCAATGTGAATGGACTGAATGCTCCAGTAAAGAGACATGGAGTGACATCTTGGATCAAAAGACATGACCCATCTACATGTTGCCTACAAGAAACTGACCTTAGACTTAAAGACAAGAGCAAACTGAAAACCAAAGGATGGAAGAATATATATCAAACTAACAAAACACAAAGAAGAGCAGGTGTGGCAATTTTAGTCTCAGATAAAATCAATTTTAATGTAAAATACACCATTGTGGACAAGGATGGTCACTATTTATTGCTAAGAGTTTCAATACACAAGCAGGAGTTAACAATATTAATTATTTATGCACCTAATATTGCCAAGCCAGCCAAGTGCCATCGAGTTGGATCTGACTCATGGCGACCCTATTAGAGCACCTAAATACGTCAAAGAAACACTGGCTACACTCAAAAAGGAGATAAGTCACTCCACAATAATAGTAGGAGACGTCAACTCTCCACTCTCAATATTGGACAGATCATTTAGAAAAAAGCCCAACAAAGGCACAGAAGACGTTATTGCCACAATTAACCAACTAGACCTTATCGACATATACAGAACTTTCTATGCATCAGCAGACAACTATACCTTCTTCTCCAGTGCACATGGAACATTATCCAGAATAGACCAAGTGTTAGGACATAAAGCAATTAAAATCCATATCATTGAGTTACTGCAAAACATCTTCTCAGATCATAAAGACATAAAAGATGAGATCAATAGCATAAAAAACAGAGATAGAAGGTGCAACTCATGGAAACTGAACAACACCTTGCTCAAAAATTATGGGTCACAGAAGAAATCAAGGATGAAATAAAGAAATTTATGGTTTCCAATGAGAATGAAAACATTTCCTACCAGAATCTATGGGATACAGCCAAAGCAGTGCTGAGAGGTCTGTTTATCTCCATAAATGCATACATCTGGAAGGAAGATAGAAACCAAATCAATGAACTGAGCCTACAGCTTGAACAAGTAGAGAGAGAACAACAGAGGAACCCCTCAGGCACCAGAAGAAAACAGATCATAAGGATTAGAGCAGAACTAAACGAATTGGAGAACGGAAAAACAACTGAAAAATTGAGAAGATCAGAAGCTGGTTTTTTGAAAAGATCAACAAAATTGACAAACCATCAGCTAAACTTACTGAAGAAAAACAGGAAAGAAAGCAAATAACTCAAATAAGAAATGAGAGGGGAATTGTCACAACAGATCCAGCAGAAATGAAAAATATCATAGCTGAATACTATGAAAGACTGTATTCTAACAAACTTGAAAACCTACAGTAAATGGACACATTCCTTGATTCATATCACCTACCGAAACTATCACAAGCTGAAGCAGAACAACTTAATAAACCCATCAGAAAGGAAGAGATTGAAAAAGTCATCCAAAAACTGTCAACCAAAAAAAGCCTGGGCCCAGATGGCTTCACTGCAGAACTCTACCAAGCTTTTAGAGAAGAGTCATCTCCAATACCACTAAGACTGTTTCACAGCATAGAAAGGGATGGCATACTCCCAATTTCATTCTATGAAGCCAGCATAATCCTGATGCCAAAGCTAAGGAAAGACCCAACCAAAAAGGAGAACTACAGACCAATGTCACTCATGAATCTAGATGCAAAATCTTCAACAAAATTCTTGCCAATAGAATACAACAGCATATCAAATAATAATCCATCATGACCAAGTTGGATTCATATCAGGGATGCAAGGCTGGTTCAACATCAGAAAAACAATTGATGTGATCAACCACATAAATACCACAAAAGACAAGAATCACCTGATCTTGTCTATTGATGCAGAAAAGGCATTTGATAAAGTACAACACCCATTCATGCTAAAAACTCTCAGCAAAATAAGAGTAGATGGCCAATTCCCCAATGCAGTAAGGGCCATTTGTACAAAGCCAACTGCCTACGTCATCCTGAGTGGAGAGAGACTGAAACAGTTTTCCTTGAGAACAGGAACTAGACAAGGATGCCCACTCTCACCTCTCCTATTCAACATTGTACCAGAAGTTCTAGCCAGAGCAATTAGACAAGATCAAGAAATAAAGGGCATCTGCATTGGCAAAGAAGTAAAAATCTCCCTATTTGCTGATGATATGATTGTATATGCAAAGAATCCATAAGGAAACCATTCAAACTGATAGAAGAGTTTGGTGAAGTCTCAGGATACAAGATAAATATAAGTAAATTTGTAGAATTCCTTTATACCAGCAACGAGATTATTAAGGAAGAAATCAGCAAGTCAGTACCATTTACCATAGCTCCAGAAAAGATAAAGTACCTAGGAATAAATTTAACCAGAGAAATAACAGAATTTTACAAAGAGAATTACAAACCCTCACTACAAGCAACTATGAGAGACCTACATAAATGGAGAAACCTACCATGCTCATGGACAGGAAGACTTAACATTGTGAAAATGTCTATTTTACCCAAAGCAATCTACTTACATAATGCAATCCCAATACAAGTTCCAGTGACATTTTTTAATGAGCTGGTGGAACAAATTACCAAACTTGTTTGGAAAGGCAAGAAGCCCCGGATAAGTAAAGCACCACTAAAGAAGAAGAACACACTGGAAAGCCTCTCATTACCCCACTTCAGAAATTATTACACAGTCACAGTGGTCAAAACAGCCTGGTACTGGTACAAAAACAGATTGATCAATGGAACAGAATCGAGACACCAGAGATGACACCATCTGTCTGTGAACAGTTGATATTCGACATAGGCCCTAAGACATTAAACTGGGGTTAAAAACAATCTTTTCAACAAATGGTGCTGGCAAAATTGGATATTCATCTGCAATAAATTGAAACAAGATCCATATCTTACACCTTATGCAAAAACCAACTCAAGTTGGGTAGAAGACCTAAATATCAAATCTAAAATGATAAAGTTCATCCAAGAAAAAGTAGGCACAATGGAAGTTTTAATACACAATGAAGACAGACTTCAAAATCTGTCAAACAAACCACAGTCAACAGAAAATAGATAAATGGAAACTACTAAGAATTAAACATTTTTGCTCATCCAAAGACTTTATAACAAGAGTTAAAAGGCCACCTAAAGAATGGGAAAAAATATTTGGCAACTCTATATCAGACCGATACCTGATCTCCATTATCTATAAGGTACTACAAAATATCAATAAGAAGAAGATAAATCATCCAATTAAGTGATGGGCAAAGGACAGACATGTCTCTAAAAAGGAGATCCAGGCAGCCAAAAAACACATGCAGACATGTTCACAATCTTTAGTTATTAAAGAAATTCAAATCAAAACTACAATGAGATACCATCTCACCCCAACAAGTTTGGCCATGATCCCCAGAACACAAAACAACAAATGATGGAGAGGCTGTGGAGAAAGTGAAACTCTCCTATGCTGTTGGTCGAGTTGCAAAATGGTCCAGCCTCTTTGCAAAGTAATCTAGTGCTTCCTTAAAAAAATGGATATAGATATACCATTTGACCCAGTAATTTCACTACTTGGAATATATCCTACAGAATCAACGCCATTCACACCAATGGATACATGCACAAGAATGTTTATCGCAGCACAGTTCTTGGTAGCAAAAAGATGGAATCAACCCAGATACCCAACAACAGAGCAGTGGATAGGTAAACCAGTACATATACTCAGTAGAGCACTATACAGTGATAAAGAACAATGATGATTCCAGGAAACATCTCATAACCTAATTTCAACTGAAAGACATTATGTTGAGTGAAAGTAGTCAGAGACAGAGGACAAATATTGTATGAGACCCCTACGATAAAAACTCAAAAACAGACTTATGCATAGGAGAAAAGACTATTTGATGACTGCAAGGGAGGGGAAGGAGGGAGGGTGGCGGGGGAGGGTTTAGATTAGATTGTTGGTAGAAATTTGGTTGGGTGAAATCGGTGACAGCATACATTAGAAACAAGAACAATATTAAGTGGACTTCAGCATAACTTGAATACTCCTTCCATCTTAACCCAATATTGCAAGGTCAGAGTAGCTGGGGGCAGGGGACCATGCTCTTAGGCGAAAGCAAGGCCAGTTGGCACAACTAGCCTATTGCTAAGAGGGCTCTCTGTACCCCACATTGGTGAGTGGTGTCTGGGGTCTTAATAGCTGCCTAGCTGCCCTCCGAGGGCACAGCAAATGGTCCCAACTCAGCAGGAACGGATGCTCACCAAGGACCAAAATGACATGAGAGAAAGACAACCCAGAAGACAGAGAGACCCACATGAGTGGATGCCTACATCGTCTTGGGACCGGAAGAACCAGATGATGCCTGGCCGCCACCTGTGACAGCCGCGATGGAACTCACAAAGTTGAGTCTCACTGGCAACAGAAGAATAAAAAGGGGTGCACCTGAGATCTCCACTAAAAGACCACAATTGACGGTCCAGTGGCTTCAGGGTTCCGCTGTGAGAATGGCCCCTGGCCTTGATGCTGCCCTTGCCCATAAATCAATAACGAAGGTCCACTCTTTGGACTCAAATGGATTGGACTTGGTAATGCAGAATGACCATATATTGGATGCACTTTATGGTTCTATGCATCTATAAGATATCATCCTGTGGACCTCTGGCTGCAGTAAGAAGAGTGGGTATAAAGGAGGGGAAAGGAAACTGTTGGGAAGATGAGACATGTATGGAGCAGAGCGGAACAAGGTGCTGTCACTGGGCAGGGAGAGCAGTGGAAGTGGCATATAGGTGGGCAAGTAAATTTATATGGGAATGTATATTTTCACTCAGTCATAATAAAAAAAAAAAAGGTGTCACTTTATGACCAAAGCTGAGCCTGACTCAAGCCATAGTATCTTTAATTGCCTTACATGCATACGAAAGCTGGACAATGAATAAGGCAGACAGAAGAAGAACTGAAACCTTAAATTCTGGTGTCGGTAAAGATTATTGAATATATCACAGATTGGCAGGAGAATTAACAAATCTGTCTTGAAGAAGTACAGTCAGAATGCTCCTTAGAAGCAAGGATGTTGAGACTATTTCTCACATACTTTGGACATGTTAACAGAAGGGACTAGTCCTTGAGAGGGACATCATGTTTGGTAAAGTAGATGGTTAGTTAAAAAGAAGAAATCCCTGAAAAAGATAGATTGACACACGGGCTACAACAACGGGCTTAAACACAGTAACAATTGTGAGAATGGCGTAGAACCAAGCTGTTTTTTTTTTTTCTGATGCACAGAGAGACACTATCAGTCAGATTCAACTTGACAGCACCCAATAACAATAACACTTTCTTTGTCCACTTGAGTGGTGACCCTACCATCTTTGCCTGGGATGGTTCTATTTTCCTGGCCTACTGACTTATCAGTACCATCCCTTCAATTTTGGGTTGTTCTCTTGTGCCATCTGAATGGAAGCTCTACCCTCTGATGCTGAGGCAGTGGCCCGACTCTGCAATCCAGTGGGTGGTAACTCCAACCTTAGAGACCTAGTGAGTGGTGGTTTTACTTTTTTAAATCCAGGAGGCTGCGGTTTGGCCTTTGAAAACTGGGAAACTGCGACTGCCCTCTGTGTTCCTTCCCACAGTCCTGCTGATCTCAAAACTGTTCCTGAAACTGTTGTTATTAGGCACCATCAAGTCAGTTCTGACTCATAGCGAGTCTATGTACAACAGCAACAACAACAAAAAACCAGTGATCTCATGATCACTGTTAAGTTTGAGTTCACTGTTGCAGTCACAGTGTCAAACTAGATTATTGACAGTCTTCTTTTTCACCGACTCTACTTTATCAAGAATGCTATTCTCTTCTAGGGACCGATCCGCTGATAACATTTCCAAGGTATTTGAAACATAGTATGGCCATCCTTGCTTCTAATAATCATTCTGGATGTGCTTCTGCCAAGACAGATTTTTTTTTCTTTTTTCTGCCAGTTCATGGTATATTCACATTCTTTGTCAACATCATAATTCAAAGGTATCAATTTTTCTTTGGTCTTCCTTATGTACTGTACAGTTTTCACTGATGTAAGAGATAATTGAAAACACCATGGCTTGGGTCAGGCACATCTTTACCTTTAAAGTGACATTTTGCTTTTTTAACACTTTCAAGAGAGCTTTTACAGCAGGTTTGCAAGATATAATAATTTGATTTCTTGACTGCTACTTACATGAACTTTGATTGTGGATCCAAGTAAAATGAAATCCTCTACAACTTCAGTATTTTCTACATTTATCAAGATGCTGCTTATTGATTTAGTTGTGAGGATTTTTGTATTCTTTATGTTGAGGTGTAATCCATATAGATTTGGTCTTTGATCTTGTTTAGTAAGAGATTCAAGTCCTCTTCACTTTCAGCAAGCAATGTTGCAGTATCTGCATACTGCAGCTTGTTTATGGGTCTTCTCCAATTCTGATGCCGCATTCTTCTTCATATAGTGTAGCTTCTTGGATTATTTGCTCGGCATACAGATTGAATATGTATACATACGTAATAGGATAGGATACAACCCTGTCATTCTTGACCCTTGTTCCATTCACAGCACTACCTTTTGGTTTATGTACAGGTTCTTCATGAGTACAATGAAATGTTCTGGAATTCCCACTCTTTGCAATGTTATCCATAATTTGTTATGATCCACACAGTCAAATGTTTTTGCATAGTCAATAAAATACAAATCAACATCTTTTTGGTATTCTCTGCTTACAGCCAAGATCCATCTGACATTATCCATGATATCCTTGCTTCATGTCCTGTTATGAATCTTCTTTGAATTTCTGGCAGCTTCCCGTACTGCTGTAACTACTTTACATTGTTTTAGGAAATTTTTACTTGTGTGAGATATTAATGATATTGTTGGATAATTTCTACATTATGTTGGATCATGTTTCTTTGGGATGCATACAAATATACATCTCTTACAGTCTTTTTAATGTTGCACCATAGCAGTTCAATTGCCATACTCTTATCATAACCCTGAGGCCCTGGTGGTGCAGTGGTAAAGCATCCGGCTGCAAACTGAGCCAGTAAAACATTTAGTCCACCAGCTGCTCCTTCAAACTCTGTGGCAGGTCTACTCTGTCCTATAGGGTAACTGTAAATGGGAATCAACATGATGGCAAGGTGTCATGACCCTGATTACATATACACTTCGCAAATATTTCCTTCCAATTTATAGCTTGTCTTAATTTTTTAATCATGTCTTTCAAATCATGGAATGCACTTGAAAATAACGAATATTCTGTTGTTATCTGGTGTCCATTGAATGTCAATTTGGCCAGTTGGTTGATTTAAAAAACAAACAAACAACCAAATCCACTGCCATCAAAATGGGTCTGACTCATAGTGACCCTAGATGTCAGAACAGAACTGTCCCATAGAGTTTCCAAGGAGTGTCACAAATCTGAACCGCCAGCCTTCTGGTTAGCAGACATAGCACTTAACCCACTATGCCACCAGGGTTTCCAATTGGTTGACAGTGCTGTTCAGATCCTCCTGTTCCTGTTAACTTGTTCTGTTAGTTATTGAGACAGGATGTTCAAATATCTGGCCATTATTATAGACTTGCCTGTACTGCACAAGAAATGAGATGTAAGAAAATTTATAGCAGACTTCTTATAGCAAGACATATGGTAGGTAAATGTCATGTGTACTATATACAGCAATGACAATCAAAAAGTGTAATAACTGCATGATACAATTTATTGCTATTTAAATCAAAATAAAAATATTACTCTTATTATTATGATATTATATTACAAGATACTTGCCAAGGAATATAAATTGAAGTGGAAATATGTAAACCCAGTCTTACAATTTCCATTTGCTAAATTACTTCTTCAATGTTTTATAGATATATACATACACATATATATGTATATACGTAACAGCTGTTACATATTAAATGATGTCACGATTTGACACAGAGTCTTCAGCCATCACTTTTACTAATATGTCCATTGAAGTGATAGTCATTAGGTAACATGTAATCTCAAATAGTAAAACTTTCTCTATAGAGAAATACATTAGAATATTTTGTTCATCAAAAAAATCATTAATGGAGTAGAATTATTTCTCAAATTATGTCGAACAATAATTGTATTCAGAAAATTTCTGGCCCCTGTAACATCGTCTGTATTTTTGTATGTTCTGTATACTGTCTATCAGCTAAGCTTTAAACATCATTATTGAAATGTCATATTTAGATTATTGCTTTTTAAAATTATGATTAAGTGAAAGTATACAATCAAAATCAATTCTGCGTGTCTGCCTATCTGCAGTTCCATCTGTTCTCCTTACTCTGTGAAACACATTCCTCATTTGCACTCTATATTTCCAGTATCCTCTTAAAGAGCATCTGTCCCCTCTTATCACCCTCTTCTCTCCCATCTAGAAAGAAACCAGTAGGACAGCCTCCTATCAATGTATAAAAACATAAAGGACACACACTATATGCTCACACTGTGTCCCCAAGTCCAGAGCATTCTTGTCTGAAGAGTTGACCTCAGTACTGGTTTCAGGTCGGGGCCAGCAGCAAGTATAGGACACCTGTTCCCAGTGGACCTTCTGGGTTGTCAGACCACCAATTCTGGTCTTTTTTCAGAAGAATTCATGATCTGCATGCCTCTTTTTCTCATGTTGCCTCAGGGACTGTGTGCTGTGTTCCCCATCACAGCAGCCTTTGGTAGTGGCCAGGCACCGTCTGGTTCTTCTAGTCTCATGCTGATGCAGTCTCCCATTCATAAGAGTCCTGCCTCCTTGACTCATTTTTCCTAGTGTCCTTGATGTTCTTGGTCATCATCTGTTCAAGATGGGTTGGGATCATTTGATGTTCCTCAGATGGCAACTTACTAGGTTTTAAGAACCCAGATGTCACCAGTATGGGGTGTAAAAGACTCTCTTAGGAAAAGCCTAGTTATACCAACTGACCTCGATATCCTCTAAAAGCATGGTCCCCAAACTCCTATTCCTGCTGCTCTATCCTTTGAAATATTGGCTTGAGTTTAGAAAATCTTTCAGTTTATGGTGTAGTCTAGTTATACTGATCTGCCCTCTACTGTGTGCTGTCACTCCCTTCACCCAACCAAATTCCTGTCCACTAATCTACTAACATCCCTCTCCCTCCGTCCCCACACTTGTAGCCATCAGAGTGTTTTATTCTGTACTTAAGTTGATTTTTAAAAATCATCATTGTGCATTATTATTTCACGCTTTCTATGTGTATACATACCATAGATAAACTATGGTACACAGACACAGTGAAGTGTGTATGTGGTACATACACACCACGGAACAGTGCTGTTGATCTGTTGGTCTAGATCGGCACCTAGGTTGATTCCATCTTTTTGCTATTGTGGGCTGTGCTGCAATAAACATTTGTGTTCATGTATCTGTTTGTATGACCACCTTTATTTCTGTGGGATACATTCCAAGCAGTAGGATTTCTGGATCATATGGTATTTTTATTTGGAGCTTTTTAAGGAAGAACCAAATTGCTTTCCAAAGAGGTTGTACCATTTTGCATTCTTATCAGTGGTGTAGATTTCCAATCTCTTCACGGCCTCTCCAGCATTTGTCGTTTTGTGGTTTGGGGATTATGGCCAACCTCACTGAGGTGAGATAGTATCTCATTGTACTTTTGATTTGGATTTGTCTAATAGCTAACAATCATGAGCATTTCCTCAAGTGTCTTTTGGCTTCCCAGATGTCTTCTTTGCTGAAGTGTCTGTCTATCTCCCTTGTCCATTGCTTATTTGGGTTATTTACCTTTTTCTTGTTGATATTTTGCAGTACCTTGTAGATTGTGGAAATCAGATGTCGATCTGACATGTAGTTGCCAAATATTTTTTTCCTGTTCTGTAAGTAGTCTTTTAACTCTCTTGATAAAGTCCTTGGAGGAGCATAAGTGTTTGATTTTTAGTAGTTCCCATTTATTTATTTTGTCTTCTGTTGTTCATGCCTTGGCCAGATTTTGTAGTCTGACTAAGCTGTGTGTTAGAGCTTCCACTGTTGTCCCTATTTTTCCTTGCATAATCTTTATCATTTTAGGTTCACTACTTAGATCTTTGATCCATTTTGAGTTAGTTCTGTTTAAGATGTGAGATATAGGTCTTGTTTAGGTTTTTTGCCAGCCATTTGTTAACGAGACTTTTACTGCAGTTTGCAACCTTTGGGCCTTTGTCAAATATCTACAGTTTGTAAGAGGATGGTGACACTCCTGGGGTCTGAACTCTGTTCCATTGTTCTATATGTCTGCTTTTGTACCAGTACTAGGCTGTTTTGATTACTGTGGCAGTGTAGTTGCTTCTAAGGTAAGAGGCCTCCCACTGTGTTACTCTTCTTCAGTAGTGCTTTTCTTATCTAGGGTTTCTTCTCTTTCCAAACAAAGTTAGTGATTTGTTTCTCCATCTCTTTAAAAAATGTCACTAGAATTTGTATTGGGATTGCACTGTACATGTAGATCACTTGGGTAAAATAGCCATTTTCATAATGTTAATTCTTCCTATCCATCAGCAAGGTAGGTTTCTCCATTTATGTAAGTCTCTTTTGGTTTCTTGCCATAAGGCCTTCTAATTTTCTCTGTATAGATCTCTTCTCAGTTAGATTTATTCCCAATTACATTATTTTATTGGTGGCTATAGTAAATGGTATTGGTTTGGGGATTTCCTCTTTGATGATCTCTTTGATGGTGTAAAGGAATCCTACTAATTTTTATGTTTATCTTATATTCTGACACTTTGCTGAACTCTTGTATTAGTTCCAGTAGTTTATTCATGGATTCCTAAGGGTTCTCTCTGTATATGATTGTATCATCTGCAAATAGGGGGATTGTCTTAAGCTGGGTTTTCTATGGAAGCAAAACCAGTAACATGTGTATGTACCAGGAAAGATTTATATATATAAAGTATGAAGAAAGATATATATATACATACGTATGAAACAGCTCATGCAATTGCAGAAGCTGAACATCCCGAGTCCTGGCACAAGCCTCATGTGGCCATGGGAGCTGGTGAACCCAAAGTCAGCAGGACAGAGACCAGAGGTCTAGATCACTGGTTGTGTAGGTCGGTGGATCCCAAGTTGGCAGCAAGACAGAGCTACCGAGGCTGGTGAACCCAGGATCAGCAGGTCAGGGAACAGGACTCTCAGGCACTGGCTGTAAAGGTTGATGAATCCAACAGCTGCTAGTTCAAGTCCAGGAACCAGATGCCAGAAGAGAGTGGGAGCTCCCGGTTCCATAAGCAGACTGGCAGTACGTGGTGAAAAGCCCAGAGAAGAGAGCTGAAGGGTGGGAAGCCACCACAGGCCGCACCCTGCCACTTAATGCAGCAGCCAAACATGGAGTAGCTAAGTTGACATAATGCTGACCACCACAGAGAGTTTTACTTCTTTTTTACCGATGCAGATGCCTGTATTTCTTTGTCTTGTCTGATTCTTCTGGCCAGAATGTCTAACACAATGTTGAATAGAAGTGGTGACAGTTGACATCCTTTTCTAGTTTTCTAGGGAACTAGAGATTCTTTCAGTATCGCTCCTTTCAGGATGATGTAGGTAGTTGGCTTTGCATAGATGCCCTTTATTGCATTGAGGAATTTCCCTTCTATTCCTATTTTGCTGAGAGTTTTTAACATGAATCGACATTCTACATCAATTTAACAAAATAAATTGATTCTTATTTTTTGTATTGTTTATGTGGTTGATCACATTAATTGTTTATTTCTGATGTTGAACCAGCCCCGCAATCCCTGGTATGAAACCAACATGGTCACAATGAATTTTTTTTTTTTTTGATATGTTGTTGAATTCTGTTGGCTAGGAATTTGTAGAAGGTTTTTGCATCTAGACTCATGAGGGACATTGGTTTGTAATTTTCTTTTGTTGTGTTATCTCTCCCTGGCTTTGGTATCAGGGTTGTGCTGCCTTCATAGAACAAGTTTGAGAATATTCCATCCTTTTCTATGCTGTGAAATAGGCTCAGTAGTGTTAGAATTAACTCCTCTCTAAAAGTTTGGTAGAATTCTCTGGTGAAGCCATCTGGGTTGGGACTTTTTTTGGTAGGTAATTTTTTTATTGCTTTTTCAGTCTCTTCTTTCTGATGTTTCTATTAAGTTGTTCTTGTTCTCCTTGTGATAATTTTGGGAGGTGATGTGAACCTAGAACTTTGTCTATTTCTTCTAGGTTTTCAGATCTGTTAGAGTACATTTTTTTTTGTGGTATTCTATCATGATACTTTTGATTTCAGTTGGGTCTGTTGTGACATCTCTCATCTCATTTCTTATTCGGGTTATTTGTTCCCTCTCCTGTTTTTCTTTTGTAAGTTTAGCCAAGGGTTTATCAATTTTGTCAACTGTTTTGGATCTGTTAACTCTTTCAGTGATTTTTCTATTGTCTTATTCATTTAGTTCTGCTGTAATCTTTATTATCTGTTTTCTTCTGGTGCTCAAGAAGTTCTTTGGTTGTTCTCTTCCTACTTGTTCAAGTTGTAGGGTTAATTTTTTGTTTGGGCCCTTTCTTGATTCTGGATGTGTACATTTATAGAGACAAATTGACCTTCAGCACAGCTTCTGCTGTAGGATGTATTTCATTCCGATTTGATTCCGTAAAATTCTTTATTGCAACTTTGATTTCTTCTATAAGCCATGGATTTTTGAACAAGGTGTTGGTAGGTTCTGGTAGGATGTATTTCATTCCGATTTGATTCCGTAAAATTCTTTATTGCAACTTTGATTTCTTCTATAAGCCATGGATTTTTGAACAAGGTGTTGGTAGGTTCTGGTAGGATGTATTTCATTCCGATTTGATTCCGTAAAATTCTTTATTGCAACTTTGATTTCTTCTATAAGCCATGGATTTTTGAACAAGGTGTTGTTCAGTTTCCATGAGTTCCAATTTCCACCTATTTTTTTTGCTATTGATTTCAGTTTTTATGGTTTTATGGTCTGAGAAGATGTTTTGAAACAATTCAATAGTTTGGATTTTGTTGAGACTTGCTTTAGGACATGATACGTGGTCTATTTTTGGATAATGTTCCATGTGCATTGGAAAAGAATGTGTATCTGTTGTTGGAAGAAAAGTTCTGCATATGTCAATGAGGTCTAGTTAGTTGATTGTCACAGTAATATCTTTTGTATCTTTATTAAGCTTTTTTCTGGATGATCTCTCCTTTACTGAAAGTGGAGTTTTGAAGTCTTCTACTATTACTGTGGAATGATCTACCTCATTTTTCAGTGTTGTCAGCTTTTGTTCGATGTATGTAGATGCTCTGGTGTTGAATGCATAGATATTTAATATTACTATATCCTGATTATGTATTGAAACTTTCAGCAATAAATAGTGACCATCCTTGTCCACTATGGTGGATTTTAAAGTCTATTTTATCTCAGATTAGTATTGCAACTCCTAGTATTCTTAGCATATTGTTAGCTTAGTATATATTTTTCCGTCTTTTGATCTTCAGTTTGTTCATATCTTTGAGTCTGAAGTGTGTTTCTTTAAACAGCATTGTAAGTTTTGATCCAAACTTTTACTGTCTGTCTCTTAATTGGAATATTCAATCCACTTACACTTATGTAATTATTGATAGGTATGTGTTTAGCACTGTCATTTTGGTGCCTTTATTTTTGTGTTGTTGACGTTTTCTTTGCTCCACTTAATATTCTCTTCTGATTCCTTTTCATTTATGGGTTTTCTTTTTATCTTTTTCAGTGTTGGTTTTGTGTCTGTTGAGGATCCTGTATTATGTTTCTTGTTTTGATATGCAGCATTTTTGGTTTGCTTTGCAACTATCTCTTGGATCCCATTTAATGTTCTAACTTTAAACCAATCTTTAACTTCAGTGTATCTCCTTAACTTCCTTTCCATCTGAAAGGGCTACAACTACTGTAATATATCCCTCTTAATGTGTAATGATGTCATAGTTTACATGTTTAGATCTCTGGTTACCTACTTTTAATATTTTATCTTTGAGTCTTCTCTGAGTAGGATTCTGTATTCTGTGTCCTGCATTGCATCATTGGGTATACACCTGATGTTACTGATTTTATAAATGAAGAGCTTCTTTTAGTATTGCTTGTAGCTTCGGTTTTGTTTTTGCAAAATCTTTAAGCTTCTATTTATCTGAGAATGTCTTAATTTCTCCATCATATTTGAGAGATGATTTTGCAGGATATATAATTTTTGGTTGGAATTTTTCCCCCTCAAGGCTTTGTATGTGTCATCCCACTGTCTTCTAGCCAACATGGTTTCTGCCAAGAAGTCAGAGGCAAGCCTATAGTGCTTCCCTTTGTATGTTAGTTTTGCTTTATGCCTAGCTGCTTTTAAGAGCTGTTCATTGTTTTATTTTATTAAGCTTGATTATAATACGTCTTAATGTCTTTCTTTAAGGGTCTGGCTTTTGTGGTGTTTGACAAGCATCTTGAATATGTTCTCTTCTTTCATGATATCAGGAAAGTTTTCTGTCAGCAACTCTTCAACAATTCTGTCTGTATTTTCTGCTATCTCTGCCTGTTCAGGAATTCCAGTGAATCATAAATTATTGCTCTTGATAGAGTCCCACATGCTTCTCCATTTTTCTTGATTCTTTATCTAATTTATCCTCATAAATGCTAGTATCAGCTGCTTTATCTTCAATCTCAATAATTGTGCATTCCATATCCTTCATCCTGCTGTTTTGACTTTGCATTGAATTGTCTAACTCTGTAGTTTTGTTATGGATCTGCTGAATTTCAGATCATTGATGTTCTGGGAGTTCACATAGTTTGCATAATTTTTCATTTTGTTTGGCTGCACTTTTCTAAATCTCTAGCAGGGCTCTATAGAGAGTTCTTTCATATTCTACCTCTGATAATTTCAGAAAGGCTTTTTCACCTGGGAAGTTTTATGATTCTTTGTTTTGGGAGTTTTCCAGACTGAGAACTTCTGTAAATGGCTAAATAATGATTTTTTTTCTCCCCACCATCAAAAGCTATTCAGTTTCTCTTATGTTACACCACAGGAGCTATGGCAAAGCTGTAAGAAGGGAGTGAGTAAGGGCACTGCTATGCTTGGCTGCCAGCTGCTGCTGTGTTCTCTAAGTGCAGCTGACTCATTTACAGCTTCTCTGGTTATGGAGAGGTTATCAACCCCCACAATGTTGCTCAGCTTTGCGTCTGGCTCCAGCTAGGTCCTCATGAATGATGGGCCTTCTGCCTGATAAAGATGGTGATCTACTTGTACCAACTCCCTGGCATCACACCAGTCAAGACTACAGTGTAGCTCAGGGAAGGCAGGAGATAGGGATGCCTGCACATTTAGCCACTAGGGACTGCTGCATTCTCTAGATGTGCTTGTCTTAAAAACTGCTTTTCTGCTGAGAAAGGCATTGACCAGAAGCAACCGATAGCAGCCAGACTCTCAGAGGTAGCAGGCCCCACTTCCTGGCTGAACACTGGGGCCACTGGCCAATGCTGTGACATGGCTAGGGAAGGGCAGAAGAAATGCTGCTGCCACATTCAGTCACCAGTCATTGTTGCATTCTCTAGATGCACTTTTCTTGGAAAATGCTTTTCTACTGAGAGAGGTATTGACCAGCAGCAGCTGATAGCAACCAGGCCCTCAGGAGCATCAGATCCTGCTTCCTGCTTGACAAAGACAGTATCATCTATAGATGGTATGATGTGGCTCAAAGAAGGGCGGGGTTAGGACACCACCACACTATGCCACCAGCCACTACTATGTTCTTTAGGTATGATTAACTTAAAAATAGCTTTTATGCTGGGAGAAGCGCTATTCAGACAGGCACTGTGGCTCAGCATGGGAATTAGCTCCAGCTGTACCCTCAGGTGTGGCTGACTCCACCTCTCAGCTGACCAAGATGGCATCCTGGCTGAGCCACCTCTCCTGCAGTGAGTCAGCAGTATCTGTGGCATAGCTCAGAGAAGAGAGGGGGGGCACTGGTACCCTTGGTCACCAGCCACTACTGGATTTTCTAGACATTACTGTCCCAAGCACAGCTTCTCTGATGTGGGATACGCTGTTTATTTTAGCACTGCAGCTCAGCCTAATAGCTGGCTTTGATAGACTTAAATTTGGCAGACCCCATCTCAGTCTCCTGGTTAACAAAAAAGGCACCCACATCTGTAATCCACTCAGCTGCTCCACCAGCAGTAGTGGAACTCACTGTGCCACTATCTCACCTCTGAAAAGGTAGTTTTCCCCCTGGTAGTGTTGCCCAGTCTGACCTCACAACACTGCACCTGATCTTGGGGCTCCCAGAACATCCACACTGCTCCATTCAATTATTTTTCCAGGCCTTAGATCTCAGAGGGAATCAAGGAGATGGGTGACTAGTTTGCCATATTGGCCCCCTAATTATTTTTGTTAACTGTCAAACCTCAGATTTTGACAAACATCATTCAGAAAGTTCCCGTAAGCTTTTAAATTAAAATAACTTAAACTGTTACTGTATTTTTTAATTAAACAAAATATATTTTTCTGTAATTTATTGTATCAAAAAGAATTGGTCCATGATTAACCATATCAGGGAGTATCACATAATCAAGAATCAAAGCTACTGAGGGAAAAAAATCCAAGCTGTACTGGAAGGCATTGATGAAAAATAAGGTTCTGGGAACTGATGAAATATTTCAACAGATGACTATAATGCTGAAAGTTTTTAATTCTCTATGCCAAGAAATTTGGAAGAACACTACTTGGCCAACCAGCTGGAGGAGATTAATTATACATGCCTGTTCCAAAGAAAGATGATGCACAGAATGTGGAAATTATTGAATGATATCATTAATACTACATACGTGTAAAATATTGCTGAGGATTACTCAAAAATGGTTGTGGCAATACATCACTAGTGAACTGGCCGAAATTTGGGCTGGATTTGGGAAAGAATATAGAACAATGGTATCATTGTTTGATGTCTGATAGAACTTAGCTGAAAGCATTGAATGTAAGAAAGATGTTTGCCTGTGTCTGATCAACTGTGTAAAGGCATTTGACTATGAAGATCCTAACAAATGATGGACAACACTACAAAAATAGGAATTATATAACATTTAATTGTACTCATATGGAATATGTACAACAGGCAAATTTGGGAAGCAAGAAGACATTACTGCAAAAGAGATGAAGAAAAAAAGAAAAGGACCTTACAGATAAATCTCAGTAATTTTCTGGCTGGAAACATCATTCTTGTGCGAAAGGATAATCTAGATGATCTAGAATCTGCCACAAATGGCGTTCTTGCTGTAAGTGTCAAAATACCAATGCTTTCACTATTGGGGCAAATTTTTCTGATTTGTGTATTTTTATGTATGTATATTAAAATATATCATTTCAGCACTGTCCACAATAGCAAAAAGATGGAATCAACCTAGGTGCACATCAACAGATGAATGGAAAAACAAACCATGGTACACATATTCATTGGAACATTATGCAATGATAAAGAACAATGATGATTTTAGGAAGCATCCTATAACCTGGTTTCAACTAAAAGACATTATGCTGAGTGAAATCAGTCAGCTGCAAAAAGACAAATATTGTATGAGGCCTCTTCTATAAGGACTTAAAATAGATTTATGTACAGAAGAGAAGACTCTTTGATGGCCACAAAGGTGGGGAAGTAGGAAGAGGGTTGGTAATAGATTAGGTAGTCAATAGGAATTTAGTTAGGTAAAGGGAGTGACAGCACACAGTAGAGAGCAGATCAACATAACTGAACTACATCATAAATTGAAAGGTTTTCTAAGCTTAACCTAATGTTTTGCAGGATAGAATAGCAAGGACAGAGGTCAAGGGACCATGTTTTCAAGGAACACAGAGGTCAGTTGGCATAAGTAGCCTCTTGCTAAGAGTGTCTTCTGCACCCATATTAGTGAGTGACACCTGAGATCTTAAAAGCTAGTAAGTTGCCATCTGAACAACACCAAATGGTCTCAGTCCATCTGAAACAGATGATAACCAAGAACAACAAAGACATGAGGAAAAAAGAGCCCCTGAGACAGAAGGGCCCATAAGAATGAGAGTGTTTCAACATGAGATCAGAAGAACCAGATAGTGCCCAGCCACCACCAAAGACAGCCATGATGGGGGATACAGTGTAGAGTCCCTGAAGCAACATGAGAAAAAGAGGTGTGCAGTTCAAGAACTCTACTAAAACAGGAGAACTGATGGTCTAACAGCCTGGGGATCCCCTGGAAACATGGCCACTAGACACACTACTGATCCTGACTGGAAACTAGTACTGAGGTCGACTCTTCAAACAAGAATGGGCTGGACTCAGAGACACAGTGTTAACATATGGTGTGTGTACTTTATGGTTTTATACGTTTGTAGTAAGCTGTCCTACTGGCTTCTTTCTAGATGGGAGGCAAGAGGGTGGAGAGCAGGGGACAGGTGCTTTTTAAGAAGATATTAGAAGTATAGAATGAAAAGGAGGAATGTGCTGTCACTAGGTGGGGAGAGCAGATGGAGCTGCAGATAGGTGGGCACACAAAATTGATCTGGATTGTATATTTCCACTTAATCACACACACAAAAATACAGTGGTAAGTTCATAAGTAATGTTTCCAGTCCTCAAAGAAGAATAAAAATAGGCTTTATAACGATACTGGCTAATAAAACACAACACTAATAAAACTAAAAAAAAAAGAGAGACATTCAACTTGCATCAAAATCAACACATGGACAAAATATTGGAATGAAGCCCCATAATAAGTCAAAAGTCAAAGACTTCCAGTACTCTACAAGCCAAGTTGTCCAGGTCTTTCTGGGAGTAAGGAGATTCCTGTCATGGTGTGAACATGGAAGAGTGAGGGATACTCACGTGGTATCCAGGAGGCTTCTACTCTGTATACAAGGTCTGCCAATTAAATTTGCAAACTTGTCACCATATGCTTACATTGGCAGCACTGTACAAACAACTCAGTAAGGTTTCATAACCTTGGTATGTCAGTGTCTCACAGCTGCACTCATACTGATATGTGGCAGTGTCTTGCTGACTGGTGTTCATCATTGTTTTTGTGTGCCATAGTGGGAAAGTCGGAGCTTGAATTGCAACAACGAACAAACATTAAATGTCTTGTTAAACTTGGCAAGAGTGGAAGTGAAATCAGGGACATGTTACTCCAAGTTTATGGGGATAATGCAATGGAGAAAATGGCAGTGTACAATGGAGTAAATGTTTTTCTGAGGGGAGAGAAGCGTCACTGATGAAGATAGGTCAAGTGGCCAGTAATGAGTAGAACTGATGAAAACATTGCAGAAATTCATTAAATTGTGTATCAAAATTGACAGCTGACTGTGAGAAGTACAGCAGACCAAGTAAACATCAACAGAGAAACTGTTAGGAAAATTCTAACTGAAAATCTTGGCACCAAAAAGGTGTGTGCAAAAATAGTCCCAAAGGAGCTCAACAATGAGCAAAAGCAAGGAGAGTCAAAGTTTGCCAAGAACTTTTGGAGAGGCAAGACAATATTTTGAGCTGTGTTATCACTGGTGATTAAACATGGGTGTATCAATATGACACTGAAATAAAGAAGGAAAGTACACACTGGAAGTTAGCTAATTCTCCACAATCAAAAAGTTCCATCAGCCCAAATCAAGAGTTGAAACAATGTTGCTAACCTTTTTGATATCAGAAGGATTGTTCATTATAAATTTGTGCCAGCTGGATAGTTAACCAAGTTTACTATTTGGAAGTGCTGAAAAGGCTGTGTGAAAAATTTGCGTGAAAACAACCCGTACTTTTTGCCAACAATCATGGCTCTTGCACCATGACATTGCACAAGCTCACATGGCACTGTCTGTGAGGGAGTTTAGCCAGCTCAGCAAATAACTGTATTGGAATAACCTACTTACTCACCTGATCTGGCCCCCAATGACTTTTTTCTTTACCCAAAGATAAAGGAAGAATTGAAAGGAAGACATTTTGATGACATTCAGGACATCAAGGGTAACACGGTGACAGCTGTGATGGCCATTCCAGTAAAAGAGTTCCAAAATTGCTTTGAAGGTTGGACCAGGTGTTTGGTGTACTTTGAAGATGGCATAGTGATATTCAGGAATGAGGTATGCAGAAGTTCTTCCAGGATGAGTTCATGAACTTAATTGTCTGACTTCATAGACACTGCACTTTGCCCAGCTTAGAGTTGCACTCCAGGTCTAAGGCTGCACTCAAGTAGCAGACAAGAATAAAGCGGTATTTCCAGAGATGATGCAATGAGGAAGCAATGTCTCCTTCATGGAGATGCCAAGAATGGTTGCTACGGTTTTGACTTGTCCCTCAAAATTATATTTTGTAAATTCTAACCCCTATGCATGTAGATGTGTTCTCATTTGGTAATAGGGTTTAATTAGGCCACATCAGTATGCTCACTTCCAGACAGGAGCGTCTGGAAGATTTGAACTGCTGACCTTTTTTTTTGGTTAGCAGACCTAGCACTTAACCCATTATGCCAACAGCATTTCCTGCCCATTGGACAAGGAGGTAAAAATTAGAGTGACCACAGATCAGCAAACAACAAAGTATGCACAGCCTGCCTATTCTGACACAACAAAATAAAGTTAAAAAGCAGGGTGAAATGAACCTACAATCAATGAAAGAAGAAAATACTGAATGTCTCAAAGACAGCAAACAATATCAAAACATAACAAATAAGGGGGGGCAGGATGGTTTCAGGAGACATGCAGAATAAAATACCAGATGACTTTATAGTAGAAGAAAATGTACTAGAATTATTTGACAGAGAATTCAAATCTCTTATATTCAGAGTTATCCAAGAGTTTAAACAAAAAGCCAAAAAAGAGGAAAAACTGGGAAATTCATGGAAAAGGCAGACAAATTCATGGAAGAATTCAGAAAAATAGTACAGAAACATAATACCAAAATAAAATTCACAACAAGAAATCATAGAAAAACAATTAGAAATCCAAAAGATAAACAACAAGATATCAGAAATAGGCAATGTCATGGAAGGGCTGGGGAGCAAGTTTGAATGATGGAGCACAGAATCAGCAAAACTGAAGACAAATACTTGGATACAACTCTGTAAGAGAAAAAATCAGAAAAAAGAATAAAGAAAAATGAAGAAACCCTGAGAATTACGTGGGATACAAACAAGGGCAAAAAATTGCAAGTGATTTGAGTTCCTTAAGATGGGAGGAACACAGAAAAGATCACTGGAGAACTGATGACAGAAAACTTCTGTAACACCATGAAAGACGAAAAATTGATCATCTAAGAAGCTCAATAAATCTCTTACAGGGTAGACTCCCAGAGAAAATCACTAAGGCACATCTTAATGACATTTGCTAAAACCAAAGACAAAGAAAATATTCTGACAGCAGCTTGACAAAAACAAACAAAAAACAAAACAAAGAGTCACGTACAGAGGGAAAACAATAGGCTTAAACTCTGATTATTTGGTAGAAACCATGCAGGCAAGAAACAATAGGATGACCTATATAAAACCTTAAAAGGCAAGAAAAGATTGCCAACCAAGAGTAACATACCCTACAAAACTCCCATGCAAATATGACAGTGAAATTAGGACAATTCTAGATAAACAGCAATGAAGGAATGTCTAAAAAGCAAAGCAAACTTACAAGAATAATTGAAGGCAGGCCCCTGTTGGTATAGTAGTTAAAAGCTATGGCTATTAACCAAAAGGTTAGCAGTTCAAATCCACTAGGTGCCCCTTGGAAACTCTATGGGGAAGTTCTGCTTTGTCCTATAGGGCTGCTATGAATCAGCATTGACTCAATGGCAATGTGTTTGGGTTTGGTTTGGTCTGAGGACAAAATCAGACCACAGCCTGCATCTAAGATGCAAGATTATACCAGTCAGATACCAGGCTAGGAAATGAATTCTCAAGGACTAGCCCAAACCAAACGAATTACAACAGAAAACCAGAGAGGTTAATCTGTAAATGACAACAATGTCAGAATAACACAAGAGGGAATAAATGATGTAGACACAAAGCTTTCTTACAGAGCAGAAGGCAAGGCGATATCAAGTCATGCTAGACTGGTTTAAGCCTAAAAAGATAAGGACACATTTGAAGTTAACCACAGAGAAAATTACCAACCTTCTCATCAAAATAAAGAAGAAAAACATAAAGTCTGAATAAAAACAGAACCTACAAACACAAATGAAACACACAACTCAAAGGAATTCAGCACAGAAGAATAAGAGGAACAAGGAAAATATCAGCACGACAAAAAAGGCACTACAAAATGACAGCAATAAACTCATATCTATCAATAATTACACTGAATATAAATAGCCTAAATGCACCCACAAAGACATAAAGGGTGACAGAATGGATAAAAAAAAAGGCAAGACCTATCAATATAGTAGCTATAAGAGACACATCTGAGACTCTAAGATGTAAATCTGTTAAAAATCAAATGATGTGGCGGGGGAGGGGGGGAATCAAGCAAATAGCTACCAAAAGATAGAAGGAATGGCAATACTAATCTCAGATAAAACAGACTTTAAGACAAAAACCACTATAAAATAAAAGAGCACTACATGATGATTAAAGGGATGATCCATGATGAAGACTTAACCATGGTGAACATCTATGTAGCCAGTGATGCTCGAAAACAGATAAAACAAACTCTTAACACCACTGAAAAGAGAAATTGACAGTTCTGCAATAACAGTAGACTTCTACAGATCACTCTAGGTATAGGACAGAACATTTAGAAAGAAACTCAGAAAAGATACAGAAAAGTTAAAGGGCACAATCTGCTAATTTGAACTCATAGACATATGTAGAACACTTCAACCAGCAGCTGCAAAGTCCACATTGTTTCCCAGTGCACTTGGAGTGTTCTCCAGAACAGACAGCATTTTAAGCCACAGAGCAATGCTCAACAAAATCCAAAACGCTGAGATAATAGAAATTATCTTCTCTGACCACAATGCCATCAAAGTAGAAATTAACAACAAGAAGAGCAAGGAAAAAAAAATCAATTATCTTAACTAAATAACATCCTGCCTCAAAATCACTGGGTAATAGAAGAAATCAAAGATGGAATAAAAAATTTTCTAGAATTAAAGAAGAATAGAAACACAACATACCCAAACCTTTGGGACACAGCAAAGGCATCCCTCAGAAGTCAATTTATACCAAAAGATGTGCACATCAAAAAAGAAGAAAGGGACGAAATCAGTTAGCCAAACAACTTGAACAAATAGAAAGAGAACAGCAAAAGGAGCCCATGGTCACCATAGCAAAGGAAATAATAAAGATCAGAGGAGAAATAATAGAGAATAGAAAAACAATAGAAAGAATCAAAGAGATCAAAAGTTGGCTCTTCGAAAGGATCAGCAAAATTGATAAACCATTTGTCAAATCGACAAAGGAAAACAGGAGAAGACACAAATAACCTACATAAGAAATGGAACTGATAACATTACAATGGACACAACTTAATAAATTCATTATAGTGTAGTATTTCATAAAAATATACTCCAGCAAATTTGAAAACCTAAATGACATGAACAAATTTCTGGAAAAGCACTACTTACCCAAACTAACACAAAATGAACAGACCCGGAAGAAGAGACTTAAAAGGTAAATTTAAGAAATTCCAACAACAACAAAATTGCCCTGGCTCAGATGTCCACATTGGAGAATTCTACCATTCAAAGAAGCACTGACATCAGTATATTTCAAAACTATTTCAGAACACAGAAAAGGAATAGATACTTCTGGATCCATTCTATGAAGCCAGCATAATCCTGATACCAAAACCAGTCAAAGACACCACAAAAAAAGAGAAAATTACAGACCAATATCTCTTATGAATATTGAGGCAAAAATTCTCAACAAAATTCTGGCCAATAGAATTCAGTACTACATCAAAAAAATAATATGCCAAGATCACAAAAGTTTCATATCAGGTATGCAAGGGTGATTCAATATTAGAAAATTAATCAATGTAATCCACCACATAAATAAAAGGAAAGAAACACAATCATCTCAACTGATGCAGAAAATGCATTCACTGAAAAAAGTTCAATTCCCATTCCTGGTGAAAACTCTCAGTAAAATAGGTATAGAAGGGAAATTTCTTAGTGTAATGAAGGACATCTACACAAAACCAAAAGCCAGTATCATTCTTAATGAGGAAAGGCTGAAAACACTTCCCTTGTGAACAGGAGCAAGACAAGGATGCCCTTTATCACCACTTCTGATTAACACTGGGCTGGAAGCAAAAGAAATAAAGGGCATTCAAACTGGTAATGAAGAAGTTAAACTGTTCAAATTTGTGGGTGATATGATACTATACATAAATACCCAAATGATTGCACGGGAAAACTACTGGAACTAATAGAAAGATTCAGCAGAGCAGCAGGATACAAGATAAGCATACAAAACTCTATTGGTTTCCTATACACCAATAAAGAGAAGGATTAAAAAGAAATGGAAAAAAATGATACCATTTATGGCACCAAAAAAAAAAAAAAAAACCAAACTCATTGCTACTGAGTGGGTTCTGACTCAGAGCAACCTTATAGGACAGATTAGAACTGCCTCATGGAGTTTTCAAGGTGTACCTGGTAGATTTGAACTGCCAACCTTTTGGTTAGCAATTGCAGTACTTAATCATTATGCCACCGGGTTTTCCACCATTTATAACCACCAAAAAACCAAACCCACTGCTGAGTTGATTCCAACTCATAGTGACCCTGTAAGACAGAGTAGAACTGCCTCCATAGAGTTTCCAAGGAGCACCTGGCTGATTCAAACTGCTAACTTTTGGTTAGAAGCCAGAATACTTAACTGCTATACCACCAGGGTTTTCCCATTTATAACAGTCCCTAAAATATGAATACTTAGGAATAAATTTGCCCTATAGAAAGAAAACTACAAAACACTACTGCAAGAAACCACAGGAGATCTACATAAATGCAAAAGCATATCATGCTCATGATAGGTACAGTCAAAATTTTGAAAATGACAATTCCACCTTCAGTGATTTACAAACACAGTGCATTCCTAACCCAAATACCAACAACATTCTCTATAGAGATTAAAAAACCCTCAGATAAATAAAGCACTGTGGAAGAAGTAAAGGAAAGTAGGAGTACTCATATTGTCTGACCTCAGATATGGTAGTCAAAACAACCTGATACTGCTATAGCAACAGATATATTGACCAGTGAAACAGAATTGAGAACTCAGACATAAATCCATCCACTTATGGTTACCTTGTATTCAACAAGAGCCCAGAATCCATCAAATGGGAAAAGACAGTCTTTTTAACAAATGATGCTGACAAAACTGGATATGCAGCTATAAAATATGAAACAAGACACATACCTCATACTATATACAAAAACTAATTCAAAATGTGTCAGACTTAAATAGGAAACTAAAATTTAAAGTTCATAGGAGAAAAATTAGGATCAATTCTGGAAGCATTAGCAGAATGTAAACCATTGCCAACAACACACATACTCCAGAAGAGAAACTAGATAAATGAGATCTTCTAAAAATTAAAAACTTATCCTCATCAAAAGACTTCACCAGAAGAGTAAAAAGAGAACCTACAGTCTGGGGAAAAAATTTTGGCTTTTAAAAGTCACACAAAGGTCTAATCTCTAAAATCTGTAAGAAAATCCAGTATCTCTACAACAGAAAGACAAATAATCCAGGTGAAAAATGGGTAAAGGAAATGAACAGGCATTTCACCAAAGAAGACACTCAAGCAGCCAACAGACACATGAGGAAATGCTCACCATCACCAGCCATTGGAGAAATGCAAATCAAAACCACAATGAGATAACATCTCATCTCGGCATTACTGGCACAAATAACAAAAACAGAAACTAACCAACACTGGAGAGGCTTCAGGGAGACTGGAACTGCTATACACTGCTGGTGGAAATGCAAGATAATACAAGAATTTTGGAAAATAATGTTATTATTCCATAGAAAGCTAGAAACAGAGATACCATATAATTCTGCAATCCTACTCCTAGAAATATACCCTAGAGAAATGAGTCATCACTCAAATAGACATACGCACACCCATGTTCATTGAAGCATTGTTCACAACAGCAAAATGTTGGAAACAACCTAGATTCCTGTCAACATCTGAATGGATAAACAATTTGTGGTACATACACACAATGGAGTACTATGCAACAATAAAATGCAATGATGAATCTGTGAAACATCTTACAGCATGGAGGCAACTGGAGGTCATTATTCTGAGTGAAATACTTCAATCACAAACAACAGATATTATATGAAACCTTTACTGTGAAAACTCATGAAAATGTTTACACACAAAAGGAAATAATCTTTGATAACTATGAGGGAAGAGGGGGTGGGAATAAGGAAACCCTAAACAGATGATAAATAATTAGTAACTTTGGTGAAGGGTAAGACAGTATCTATACTGGGGAAGCCAGCACAACTTGTCCAAGGCAAGGTCATGTAAGCTCCATAAACATATCCAAACTCCCAGAGGGATTGAATTTCTGGACTGGGGGCTGTGGGATCCATGATATCAGGAAATATCTAACTCAGTTGGCATAACATGATTTATAAAGAAAATGTTCTACATTCTACTTTGGTAAGTAGCTTTTGGAGTCTTAAAGGCCTGTGAGCCACCAGCCATCTGGGACACTACTGGTCTTACCCCTTCAGGAGCAAGGAAGAATGAAGAAAACTAAAGATACGAAGGAAAGAGTAGCCCAAAAGACTAATAGAACACAGCTACCCACGATCTCCACCAGATTGAGTCCAACACAACTAGATGGTGCCCAATTACTACCACTGACTGCCTGACGGGGATCACAATGGAGGATTCCAGAGAGAGTTGGAGAAAAATGTAGAACAAAATTCTAAGTTAAAAAGAAAGACTAGACTTGCTGGCCTCACAGAGACTGGAGAAACCCCAAGGGTCTAGCACCTGGATACCCTTTCACCTGAGTAACGAAGCCATTCCTGAGGTCTACCCTTCAGCCAAAGATTGGACAAGCTCATAAAACAAAATGGGACTTTCCCATACCAGGGGAAAGGACTTGAAGGCAGAAAGGGAAGGAAGGCTGGTAATAGGGAACCTAAGGATGAGAACGGAGTGTGTTGACCTGTTTTGGGATTGTTAACCAATGTTATAAAACAGTACGTGTACTAACTGTTTAATGAGAAACTACCTTGTTCTGTAACCCTTCATCTAAAGTAGAATAAAAAAAAAAAATCAACTGACACATTGCATTGGGCAAATATGCTGCAAAAGATCTCTTTTAAAAGTGTTAAAAAGCACAGATTTCCTTTGAGAACTAAAGTGATCCTGAACTAAGCCATGGTGTTTTCAGGTACATTATACACATGGGAAAGTTGTACAATGTATAAGAAGACTTAAAAAGAATCAATGCCTTTGAATTATGGTGTTGTCTAAGAATATTGCATCTACCATGGGCTGTCAGAAGAATAAGCAAATCTGTTTGGGAAGAACTACAGCCTGAATGGTCAGAATCAAGGATGTGGAGACTGTTTCACGCATTTTGGAAATGTTATCAGGAGGGACCAGTCACTGTAGAAGGATGTTATATTTGGTAGAGTAATAGATTCAGCAAAAAAGATGAAGATCCTCAAGGGATGGATTGACACAATGGCTCCAACAGTAGGCTCAAATATAGCAAACTCTTCTTAACATTGTCCAGTTTCTTCTTTCCCAGTTGAGCACATATTCATATCTCTAGGTAGTGCCTTGTAGTGTTGTATATACGGTAACACAGTTACGTGTCAGAATGGACCTGACAGCATCTAACAACAGTGAGTGATTTGCAGTGAGATCGAGGTTTCTGTTGCATTGGTTACTTTTGGCACACCATATTGTTGAGCGCAATTTATCTGGTTTCTATTCACAGTGATCCCATGTGACACAATAGAACTGCCTCATAGAGTTTTCTAGGCTGTAATCTTTATGGAGGTGGATCACCAGGTCTTTCTCCCATGGAGTCCCTGGAAAGTTTCAAGCCATCAACTTTCAGTTTGTAGCTGAGTGCGTAAACATTGTACCACCATGCCTTATCTAGATTGGGAGGTAATTTGCTAGAGAAATGTCTAATCTGGAGTGTCGATCTTCCATTTGCATTGTGACAAACTTTCTTGCCTTTCTCCTATTCTTAGCATTTTTCTGTTATTTGTTACTTACAGTTTGTAAACTTGGCAGTGGAGGATGGGATTTGGGTCTGTTGTTCTAATGAAGGCTCAGTCTTTAGCAGACTCTACATCTCTGGATCTTAGGGGTATGCTCTTCAGTTCTCTTAATCCTCTCTCAGCTAAAATTGTGAGTTTAGCATGTAAATTCTACCACTCACCAAGTCTTTCTTTTTTTCCATGTTTCCTTCCTCTGGCTGTGATGAAGTTTAATCAATGCCACATGGCCAGCATCGGTCACTGCCATTCTCCCCACAGATTTTGGCTGTTGTTTAGCGTTGGAAATAGAGGAGAAATATCTGGGAGGACTTTTATGCCCCACCCACATGGCTGCTATTCCCTTTTCAGTCTTCTCTGTGAAAAGTTGGTGGAGTTGATGAAGAAAAACCCTGCAGAGGGTACAAAATTCTTCAGCGCTTTCACATTGTACAATTAGCCTATACTTGACCTTCACTACTTTTTCAACTCTTCTGGTTGAACTCTTCTTAACATTGTCCAGTTTTGCTATTCATATTTCCATCTCTCCTTAGATTTGAGATCACTTATTTGCTCTGCGACCTGAACTCACCTATTAAAAAATAGTTTGTTATTTTTTTAATTGTGACGTTGAAGTTAGTTCAGCTCTTTTTCTTTCCAAGTGAAAGCAGCACTACTTTCCACTTACTATATCCTAGGACAGATTCCATTTGTATGATATTCTGTAAATGAAAAGAGTACACAGACAGAAATCATATCAATAGTTGCCATGGGATGGGAGTAGAAGAATGGGGTTGACTGCAAAAAGAGTCACATTTAAGATAGAAATATTCTATATCTTGACTGTAACTCTTTTAAAACATTTGTGTGAGTTTTTAAAAAATTGCCTAAAAAAGATTAATTTTGCTGAATGCAATTTATGTATCAATAAACCCAAAAGAGTGAAAAGCACAAAATGAAGCATTTAAGAAACAAATGACACCACCTCTCTTTTTGTCTAAAAATCTCCATTAACTTCCCACTGCAGATATAATTAATTACAAACACCTTAATGTGATTTTCAGGAGTCTACAAGACTGGTCATGCCCTGCCTTTCTGACTACAACTCATCAAACCCCTCCCAGCCACACCATACCTCTTTTGTTTTCATTCAGCCTGTTTTCCATTCCAACCTTAAGACTTCATCTGAGTCATCTAGTACTGTTCTAGCAGAAATACCACAAGTGAATAGCTTTAATGAGAGAAATTTATTCTCCCATAATCCCACAGGCTAAAAGTCCAAATTCAAGACATCAACTCCAGAGGAAGGTTTTCTCTCTCCGTTACTCTGGGAAGGTTTCCTGTGATGTATCAGCCTCTCCTTGGTCTGGGAGTATCTCAGTGCAGGAACCTCCAGTTCACTGGATATGCTCTATTTCTAGCTTTTCTTTCTCAGTGGTATGATGTCCCCGAGTCTCTCTGCTTGTCTCTCTCTTTTATATCCCAAAAGAAATTGGCTAAAGACACTATCCAATCTTGTAGACCTCATCAATATAACTTCTGCCAATCAATCTTATCAAATCATAGTGATAGAATTTATAACACATGGGAAAATCCCATCAAATGGCAAAATGGCATATAATCACACAATGCCAAGAATCACGGCTCAGCCAAACTGCAACTTGCATTTTTGGAAGGATATAATTCAATCCATGATAGACCTATGTAGGTGATATTTCCTCTGTCTGGAATGCTACTATCAGGCTGTCAAAGGCCACCTCCTTCACTTAATTCAGGAATATGCTCTGACCATCCATTCTTTGTATGTTCTGGAATAACTTTAGAAGTAGTGGTGTTAACTTTTCTCTAAATGTTTGATAGAATTCTGCAGTGAAGCCATCCAGGCCAGGGCTTTTTTTTGGATGGAAGTTTTTAATTACCTTTTCAGTCTTTTCTTTTGTAATGAGTTTGTTTAGTTGTTCTGTTTCTGATTTTGCTAGTTTAGGTAGGTGGTGTTTTTCAAGAAAATTGTCCATTTCCTCTAGGCTTTTAAATTTATTAGAGTATAATTTTTCATGCTATTCTTCTAGATTCTTTTAATTTCGGCATGATCCATTGTGATATCACCCATCCCATTTCTTACTCACGTTGTGTCTTCTTCTGTTTTTCTTTTGTTAGTTTGGGCAATGGCTTATCAGTTTTGTTGATCTTTTGAAAAAACCAGCTTTTAGACTTGTCTACTCTTTCAATCATTTTTCTATTTCACTAATTTTTACTCTAATTTTAATAATTTGCTTTCTTCTAGAGACTGATGAGTTCTTTTGCTGAGATCTTTCCAGTTGTTCAAGTTGATGAGTTAATTACTTGATTTACACCCTTTCTTCTTCTTGGATGTGTGCATTTATTGAGATGAATTGACCTCTGGGCACTGCTTTTGCTGTGTCTAATAGATTTTGGTAGAATGTGTCTTCATTCTCATTTGATTCTATGAAATTCTTTATGATAATCTTGATTTATTCTATTACACAATAGTTCTTGAGCAAAATGTTTTTCAGTCTCCATGTTTTTTATTTTATTTGCATCTTATTTCTGTTACTGATTTCTAGTTTTATGGCCTTGTGATCTGAGAAGAAGCTTTGTACTATTTCAATATTTCAAATTTTGTTGAGTATCACTCTGTGGCCTAATATGTGGTCAGTTCTGGAGAATGTTCCATGAGTACTGGAAAAGAAAATATCCTTGGCTGCTGTTGAATGAAGTGTTCTGAGTCTGTAAGGTCAAGTTAGTTGATTGTGGCATTTACATACTCTGTGTGTACTAAGTTTTTTCCAGGATATTCTGTCCTTTCCTGAGAGACATGGGTTGAAGTTTCCTACGATTATTTTGGAGCTGTCTATTTCTGTTTTCAGTGCAAATAGTGTTTGTTTTATGTATTTTAGAGCCTTGTCATTGGGTGTGTAGATATTCAGTACGGTTGTGTCCTCCTGTTGAACTGACCCTTTGACCATTAGATAGTGACTCTCTTTATCTCGTATGGTGGATTTAACTTTAAAGTCTTTTTTGTCAAAGGTTAGTATTGCTACTCCTGGCTTTTTTAAATGTTATTAGCCTAATGTGTATTTTTTCCCAACCTTTGAGTTGCAGTTTGTTTGTGTCTTTGAGTCTAAGATGTGTCTCCTATAAGCAGCATATAGATCAGTCTTTTTTTTTTTTTTTTTTAATCCAATCTGCTACTCTCCTTCTCTTAGTTGGTGCATTTATTCCATTCACATTCAGTGTGACTATTGATATATATAATGTTAATGTTGCCATTTTGATGCCTTTTTCGTGGTGTTGTAGACAGTTCCTCCTTTGCATTCCATTTTCTGTGCTGAGTCTTTTTTCTTTGTGTATTTTATTTTTGTGGCTTTCAGTGTTCATTTTCTTGAAATTGTTGTGATTTTGTATGTTGCTTTTGGGCATGTAGAATTATAGGTTTCTTTTGTGGTTACTCCCTTATCCCCTTTTTTTAATCTAAAAGTAGTCCAAACTTAAGTGTCTGTGTACCTCATCTTCCTCCATATCTGGAAGGTCTATGTGTACCTTTTTTGACCTTCTTTGTCATGTAATGCAGTTGTCAGTTATCTCCTGAGATCTCTGACTTCCTATTTTTTGTGATTTGGTTTTGGTTATTGTTTTCATATTTCTTTTCCTGATGGTATCAAGTGTTGGATGTTTGAGTATATATCTAGCGCTGTTGATTTTCTGATCTAAGAACTTCCTTTAATATTTCTTGTAATTTTGGTTTGGTTCTTACAAATTCTCTAAATTTCTGTTGATCTGTGAAAGTCTTAATTTTATGTTCATATTTGAGTAACAGTTTTGCAGGATATATTATTCTTGGTTAATAAATTTTTTTTCCTTTGGGGCTTTGTATATGTTATCCCACTGTCTTCTGGCCAGCATCATTTGAGCTGAGTAGTGTGAGGATTATCTTAATAATTTTCCTTGATGGGTTATTTTTTGCATATTTCTGGCTGGACTCAGTAATCCCTCCTTGTCTCTAGTTTTATTGAGCTTGATTACGATATGTTTTGGTGTATTTCTTTTGGGATCTATATTGAGTGGAGTTCAATGAGCATCCTGGAGATCTTCTCATCTTTGATGACGTCAGGGAAGTTTCCTGTCAGCAAGTCTTCAACTATTCACTATATTTTCAGCTGTCCCACCTTTTGTTGGTACTCTGATCATACAAATATTATTTCTCTTAGTAGAGTCTCACATCACCCTTTGCAATTCTTTACTCTTATTGAGCGTTTTATCTGACTTTTCTTCATGTATGCTGGTGTCATTTACTTTGTCTTCAGGCTCACTAATCCTGCCTCACATGTCCTCAATCCTGCTCTTTTGACTTTCTATTGAGTTATCAAGATCAGAAGTTTTATTGTTAATCTGTTGAATTTCAGATTGTTCCTTCTCAAGCATTTCTTGCAGCTTACTTAATTTTTCAGTGTGCTCTGCTGAATTTTTCCTGATCTCTCTCCTGACATCATGCACAGCTCTGTACATGAATCTTTTTTATTCTTCTCTGATAGTTGCAGGAACAGTTTTACATCTGGGAAATCCTTCGATGCTTTATTTTGGGCGTTTTTGGAAGCCCTGGTAGTCTGCTACTGTAGGTGTTTAGAGATTGATTATTGTCTCTGAGGCAACCAGGACTCATTGCAGTGACAGAGACTTTATACTTTGGTTCGCCTGACTCGCGTCTGTCTGTTGGGGCTGGCCGTAGTTTCTCTATGCCGTCCAATTATTTTCAGTTGCTTGCTGTTACTGTCTTGAACCATTCTGCTGCTGCTGCTGCCAGTGAAGCTCCTGGTTGGGGGAGTCATGCTTTCTTTCAGCAGCACCACTGCTACTTCTCCTTTTGGGCTGGGGGGTTGCTTGTGCAGGTGCTATGCTTTTGCAGCCATCCCAGGGCAGGCAGGACACAAGTGCCACTGCTGCAGCTGCATCTGGTTTGGGCAGATCCCTTGGGGAGCCTTAGCCTCAGACTCAGGTATAGAGGGAGGGGACGGTTGCTTGCATGTGCCTTCTTCCACAAGTCACAGCAGCAACCACTCCTGCTGTTTCTGTTACCTCTGGGTTGGGTGGGAATCTCCAGGAACTTCCTCTGATGGCTGCCTAGCCCCTGGGTTCATTCCCCTTGTCCCAGGTCCCCAGATTCCAAGCCTCCCAGGCACACTTGGCTCCAATGGCAGTCTAGCCACTGGGGTGATCACCTAACTCCTCTAGAGTCACCTGAGCCCAGGCCTCCCTGGTGCACCAGTTTCAGTGGCTGTCTGGCTTCCTGGATCCCCAGATCACCTAAGCCCAGCCCTCCCTGGTGCACATGGTACCAATGTCTGTCTAGCCACTGGGGTGATCATTTCATTCCCCCCCAGGTGTCCTGAGCCCAGTCTTCTCTGGGACATGTGGCACCAGTGTCTGCCTAGACTCTGGGGTAATCACAATCACTTTGACCCTCTAGGTTGCTTGAGCCCCACCCACCCTGGAGCCCTTGGCTCCAATGGCTGCCTAGCTGCTGGGGTGATCACTTCACTCCTCCAGGGTTGCCTGAGACCAGACTACCCTGAAGCACTTGGCTGCAATGGATGCCTAGCCACTGAGGCAATCTCTCCTCTCCTACTGGGTCACCTGAACCCCAGCCTTCCTGGTGTACACTGCACTAATGGCTGCCTATCTGCTGGTGCTCACTATCCTCACCCTGCAGTTCCATGAGCCTAGATCTCCCCAGTGCACAGGGCTCCAATGGCTGCCCAGCCTTGGGGGTAAGCATTCCAGACCCGCCCAATAGCCTGAGCCCAAGCATCACTGGCCCATGCAGTTCCAGTCCTCACCCAGCCATGTGTGCACTCTCAGCACTCTTTCTTCTCCTCTCCTGTACTGTGGAGGCCCAGAGCTTCCTAGCCCACTGGTTTCAAGGCCGGTATCAGTGCTGCCAGTGGCTGGGCCTTGCACTCTGCCCCCAAGGTCCTGCTGTCACCTGCTCCATTACCATGGAGTGCCTGGACCCAGGCCTCCCCATCCCACACAGGGCTAAGGCCTGTTGTGTAGAGCACATTTCTGTTCTCTCCCCAGCTCTGCTCTCTCCTGCTGTATCACCCTGGGACACATGAACCTTCACCTCACATTCCCACGCTCTCTGTCCCATCTCCCTGTTCTTCAGGCCACGACCTCTTGGCCCCTTGCTGCTCTGAGTCATGCTCATCCAGTGGACCCTACAGGGCACTGTCCACCAGCTGGCCTCATGCCAGGGTGTTCTAACCTGTATGTGGGTTTTCAGGTCTGAACTGTGGGCTCTGATGCTTAGGCTGGGATAGGTCTCTTTAGTCAAATTCAAGGTTGCTCTAGCTCTAGTTTCTTGGCTCCCCTTGGTTACTAAGATTCACTGGAGGCAGTTTTTCTCCATTTCTGGGTTGCCTTCTGTTCTCAGAGAATCTCTGTTTTATCTGTGGTGGTTCAGGGCTCCTAATATCTTCCTTTCACTCTGTTTGCACTTAGCATTCTCTAAGCACAGTCTAGTCCTTCTTGATTGCCGTATTTCATCGATTTCAGTAATTGTGAGGTTCTTGTTTGTTAGAAGGTTTAGCAGGGGTGTGTTGTTACTCTGCATCTTGGCTCCAATCCCCAATCTTTTACTTTTTTCATGTATAAAGACTGTTTAGAAGCATTCATAATTGTCAAGAGCTGAAATAATCAAGAGGTCTTTCAATAGATGAATGGATAAACAAACAGAGATACTTCAATACAATGGAATATTATTCAGTAATAAAAAGGAACAAGATATTAAGCCATGCAAAAACCTAGATGAATAATGAATACTAAGAAGCCAGCCAGCAATGTTAAGAAGCAAGTGTGAAAAAGCTGCACACTGTATAATTCTGTTTGCATGAAATTCCAGAAAGGAAAAAACTACAGAGCTAGAACAGAATTCAGTGGTTTCCAGAGGCTCAGGGATGGTAGAGTCAAATAAGTGAAACACAAAGGTATTTTTTATAATTCTGTAATGGTGGACACATGACTCTGTGCTTTTGTCACACTCATACAATACTAGAGCATGAATAGTAAACCTTAATATATGCAAACTGAGTATTATTTAAGGGGTCATGAGATTCTAGGATGGTAGTGACAAAAGAGTCTATCTGTGTTACAAATGTGTGGAATTACCTCACTGAAGGGGAAAAGTGCTGACTTAGGCAACTTTGGAAATGACTGGATTCTGTAAGGTTAAAGGCAAAGGCAAAAGGAGCCACAGGTAAGCATTATACTCTGAGAGATTTGTTCCTTACGGGGGCCAGCCAAGTCAAAGCCAAGTTCTGGATCCTCTATACTTATATACTGGAATTGAATAACTAAGTAAAATGGATGGTGGATGGTGGTAGCCGAGTGTCTCACTGTTGTGTAGCAGCTACAGACCAAGTAAGGGTGGAGGCTGGAATGGGAGGTAACTTAAGGTCACCACAAACACCACTACATAGTAACAGGAGACTCTTAGACCTACCGGTACCAACATGTAATAATGTCTGCCAAGGCCCTTTTCATAACACAGGAGGGGTGAACAGTTCATAGAGATTGTCTGCCCAGGAGTGTCCACCTGGCTTCTTTTATGCAAATAAAATCTCTCTTTTAAGACATCAGGAGGGTTTACAGGGACAGAGTGTGGGACTCCAAAGGGGAATCTCTGCATCGTCTTCTCTGTTCCTGCACCTGTCTCTACACAGAGCTCACAGAAAACCCTTAATCTGATCAAATGTTCCCATTTTTACAGACAAACAGAACAAAGTTAGAAAGCAAAGGATCTCCCAAGTGTGTACATATTGTGTACTCTACTTATTCTTTTCCAGGGAGCTCCCTTTTCAGCAGCGTGCACTACACTGGCCCCAGGTCCTACCCTAAAATCACCTGAAGCTGAGTGGATCAGACTCAACACCTAAAACTGAGATTACACACTCATACAGAGACAAGCAGGCAGACAGCTAGGAACAACAAGACTTAGGAGGCCGAATTAGGTCATTGTCCACCAGGAAGGAGTGAGTTCTCCTGGCCCTTAGGCCTCTATCATCCTTGGCAGGCCAAGTCACAGAGGGAAGCAAGTGTCAGAGATGAGGTTGCAATAGAAATCTCTGACGACACAGAAACAACCTCCTCCTCCCAACTCAGATCTGGACCCTAGAGGACTACTCAGATCCAGGGACTCATACTTGGCTACTCATGAGCTGACCTGCTCTGGGAAAGCAACTACCTCAGAAATAGAGCCTGATGTTCATCCTGGGATGCTGTATAGATTAAAACTGGAGACACAATGATCAACTTACCAGCATCAGAGCCAGGCTTCTCACGGCTGGAGTGGGAGGTCACAAATGTGCAAGGGAGAATGCTACTATGATCCATATGGTACTAAATTAGTTACACCAACATCAGTATGAACTCATGTTTAAATTAATATAGTTGCAGATGATTACCCATGAGAATATTTATAACTGTATCTATACATACAGGTTAGTATATACACATTCAGTCGCATGCCTCAGTGGAGGAAGTCTGCCATCTGAATCGATTCTAAATATGGCAACCCCATGTTTTACAGAGTAGAACTGAGTTCCACAGAGTTTTCAATGACTGGTTTTTCAGAAGTAGATTACCAAGCCTTTCTTCTGTGGCACCTCTGGGTGGGTTCATACCTTTCAGTTAGTAGTTGAACACTTAACTGTTTATACTACTCAGGGACCCCTCGGGAAGTATAGAAGCAAGGAAACCCCAGCAAGAATATGCATATCCAGTTCTCAGACCTTGGTTTATAAGTCTCAAATAAAAGGAACTGAGGCTCCTTAAATAAATGTCTGATTCTAGTGCCGGGGCAGGAATATGTAAGGTGAGCCTAAAGCATTTTGTATTAAGTAAAAAAAAATGTAATAATAATAATTAAAAAAGATACCACTGCCATTAAGTTGGGTCTGACTCGTAACAACCCTAGAGGTCAGAGTAGAACTGCCCCATAGAATTTCCAAGGAGTGCCTAGAGGATTTGTACTGCTGGCCTTTTGGTTAGTAGACTTAGCACTTAACACGCAACGCCACCAGGGTTTATATACATATACAAAATAAAAACAACCAACAACAATAGGGTACATCGAAGGGACTGCCACAGGAACCACTCAAAAGAGTTCCCAACAGCCAAAGTTGGAACAATTTGCATATCAAAATTAATAAAGTAGCACTGGGTTTGGTTTATATTCTAAAGTGTAATAATACCAACATAAAATGATCGAAAAAATAAAGTAGGACAGAGACAAACCTCCCACGTAGAAGAATCCCAAATAATCTATATAGATACTCTGTGCCAATGAATATGACTTCCTTTCAACAGTATGGAAAAACTAGTAACTTCACAGCAGGAGTCGTAAAAAACAGGTGATAGAGGTTAACATAATCAGTGATAAATCGTGGTGGTACAACAGCACATGTATAGGGACCCTGGTGGTGAGCAGTTAAGTACTCAGCTGCTAAACCAAAGGCTAGTGGTCCATACCCAACAGCAGAGAAAGATGAGGCAACCTGCTTCTGTAAAGATTATAGCCTTGGCTACCCTGTGGGAGCAGTTCTATTCTATACTTCAGGGTCACTATGAGTCAGAACTGACTTGATGGTAGAGGGTTTAAGAGAGATCCTTAATATAATGTGATGTGGTACAAATGATTAAGTGCATTAAAGGCTGAAAGGTTGGTGGTTCAGGTCTACCCATAAGGTGCCTCAGAGAAAAAGCCTGGCTATTTTCTTCTGAAAGGTCAACTAACAATACCAACAATCCTTGATACGATGTAATGAGAATGGCACTTTACTTTTGTGGTCTTCTTTCAAACTCCAGCCTCATCATTAGAAAGACATTAGATAATCCTCAGTTGAGGGACACTCTACAAACAGCTGACCTATATGTCTCTAAATTGTTAAGGTCATAAAAATTAAATAAAGTCTGAGAAACTGTTCAAGTCAAGAGGTATTCACAGAGATTTGACAACTAAATGTAATGTGATATCCTTAATGGATCTTTAAGCAGAGAGAGAATGTTAGGGAAGGCTAAGGAATAAAGACTTATTATTAAGTGTCGGATCCGACTCGACGGCACTTGGCTGGCATTAAGTGTAATGTTTCAATACTGGTTTATTGGTTATGATAAATGAACCAGACCAATGTGAATTGATGTAGATTAAATGGAAACTCTCTGTATTACCTTCGTAACTTTGTATAAATCTAAAACTATTAAAAATAATGGATTGCCAGGAAAATCTCTTAATTCTCAGTGTTATTGATTTAAACTAATACAGTTCCTTCTGCTGGGTAAAGTCATAGAGGGGAGATCAGGACACACAATCACACACATGCTCACACACTCATACACTCACACTGTGTCACATACTCATTCTTAGACAAATGAGCACACATAGTTGCATGCGCTGACACATGGACACACACAGTCACACACTTGCACACTCTTCCCCCTCCACACATGCCTCTCAACATCATACCGTTTTCTTCCTTCCTCTGCAATCTCCTCCTGTCCCAGAGAGGTCTCACTTTGATAGGCAAGAGTGGTACGTTCTTTCTCCTAACACTGGAATGTATCCTCCAGGCTCGACCCTTGATATGGAAAAAGCCCATAAACAAGATGACATCTCCACTCAGTGTGATGTCAGAGGCCTGCAGGGCCATTTGCATGGTGCAAAACGTTCTTTTGCATACTAGATCCTAACCATCTGCCTCTTTATTTTTAAAATCACTTGGTATAGTTCTAAATAGGACCTCTCAGTCATTACCCCTATGGATGTAGTGAGTTCGTAAAGGCCATGATTTCGGCAATGCAGAAGACAATGGCTATCTTCATCACTGGGAGTGTTCATTTCTATGACATGGAAAGATTCAGACTGATGGTCACCTCATAATGTTACTGCACAACTAAACAGAATTCTTGCCACCTGCCACAGCCATTCTTTGAGATAGGGGTGAGACTGGAAGCAAAAGGTTTTATTACATGTGTACTGATACATGAGACAGAAGGGATAGATTCCTCAAACGTCTGTCTCCTTATGTACTGGTACATAATAAAACCTCTTGCTTCTCATCTCACCTGTTTCAAAGATTGACTGATCGCAGCAGATGGCATGAATTGTTTGAGGAATGTAATCAGAAAACCAGGTTGCAGCTTCCGTGCTGCCCATCACTACAAAGCCAGACACAGAGATGGGGAGGGATTATGCTTTATTCAGATGGCTGGCATAATCCATCCCCATCTGACAGGCAGTACAAACCTATGACCACGTTTTCCAGTTACATAAATTGGCAACTGGGGCAGGACAGCAACAGGGCTCTCTAGAGATTTCCTGGTGAACTTGAGAATCTTGTAGGAGACTCCCATTGGCTGCCTGGACGAGTGAGCCCCGACTAGTGAAAACTGATGATTCTAAACAGCTGCTGAGCAAGTTTTGCTCCAGAATTGGTTTGGGTTTCACTACTTGACACCTCCTGTTGCTTTTTACTGAGAGGGATTAAATTAAACACTCTGGAGTGCGCATTGTGATCCATAGAGGGGCCACCTGGTTTTTGTGATTTTTGCAATTCAGGGAATCACGTGGTTACTGTACACTGCGACCCACGGAGGCTGTATCTGGTTTGGTGATCACGGAATGGCCTAGTAAAGCAAGCTGCAGCTCTTCTACCCATTGGGTACCACTGTGATTCAGGGATGCACCATCTTGTAAAAGGACAAGAGCTCTATCTATGGGATCTTCCATTCCCAGTAATAGTCCACTAGTGTGGATTCTGGCTGATTGGTTGACCTATGGTTGTTCTCCTGTGGTTAAAAAAGTCTGTAAGGAGCCTCCTGCTTAGATTGTGATCAAGGGGACTGCAGCCCCATTTCTGTCTTTGCTGTTCTTGCAGGCCATCTGTCTGGTAGCCTGTTTTTCAACCTTCCATTATTTTTGTGAAGTTTGTATTCAGTTGTGGGGAGCCCAGATTTGTAAGTAACCCTGCAGGCTGAGTGTTTGTTGTGTGTGTAAACTTTGCAAGCTTGGCTCCAAGCCACAACACTTGGCGAGCTGAAACTCAGAATTTTTTTTCTAATGTTGTCTTATTTAACAACTCTGTTTTTGTAAAATAATCTTTGCCCATAAAGTATCTTACGTGTTTGAATTTTGTATTTGCTAATGTATCAGACTTCCCTCATTTGCTCTAATTTTAAGATGTTTCTTGTTTTAATTCTTTAAGACAAACTTATTTGGCAGGTCAGAGTCTTGCTTAAGATAAATTAAGGAAGTCAAATTTCCAGTAGATCCAGACACACTGTCACTGTGCTGGGGAAACAAACAAAAAACACAACTAACTTTACAGCTCTTGAAGTCCCCTTAGTTAAAGGGGTAGTTTTGTCTTAAAGAGAAAGCTAAACCCATGGATAGCATTTTTTAAGAGAAAAGGGCTAAAAGATTTTGACTCAGATTGGAATTGAAAAAGGTGCCTAATTCTCACTGGTTTAAAATTTATATTAGTTATTTCCTCTTAATATTTCTTAACAAATGCATATGTCATGGTTTGAATTGTGTCCCCCCAAAAATATGTGCAGCCACGTGACTGGGATATGGTTCCCAGTATCTTGGGACTGTCCTCCATTGTGTGGTTTTGCTAAACTGTATGTTAAAGGATTAGGGTGGGGCTGTAAATTCCTGCTGTAGGGGGAGTTTCCCCGGAGTATGGCTTGCTCCACCCTTAATGCTTTCAGCTTGCAAGAGATAAAACGGAAGGAGAAACAAAGGACAATTGAGAACCTCGCTACCATCAAGCAAATAGCACTGGGAGAAGAGAGAGTCCTTCAGACCAGAGGTTCTTGTGCCAGGACACTCCCTGGACAAAGACTGATGCAATACCGGACTTTCCTCCAGAGCCAACAAGGGTAAAGCCTTCCCCTGGAGCGGTCACCCTGAATATGGACTTGCAACCTTTCTTTGTTAAAGCCATCCACTCTGTGGTATTTCTGTTAGAGCAGCCCTAGCTGACTAAAACAGCATATAAGTCATCTATTGCTAACTGGAGAATCCCTGGTGGCATAGTAGTTGACACTATAGCTACTAACCACATGGCCAGCAGTTTAAGTCCACAGGCACTCCTTGGAGACTCTATAGGGCAGTTTTACTCTGTTTATGGGGTTGCTATAAATCAGAGTCAATACCACAGCAACGGCTTTAATTTGGTTCTAATTGGCAACTTGACTATATTATTTTATTTAATCTGACATCATTAAAGCCAATGCTTTGGCTGGGAAATTCAAATTATTTGCTTATAAATTTATTTTTATACTATATAAGCATTTAGAGACTTAATAACCTTGGAAAATCCTATGTGGTAAGTACGGTGTCTGAAGTTCCTTGAAAATACGGGTAATGATTGACTGTGTTTAGAAATATTGTTTAAAATTTTCCAACAGGTTCTGTTTTGGGCCTATTCTTGTAACTGACCCCTGTCACTATCAGACCTTACTTGATGGCAGGGGGTGGATACTATTGATCATGGTAATATTTTGTCATTTATAGTGTTCACTGATTTTCTGAAAACAACTAACCAGAGTATCTCAACAAAGATTTTAGATTTATGGAAAGGTCTGTGGCTGGAGATATACAAGACTTTTGTGCAGAACTGATGTCTTACACATTGCAGCTAGTCCAAAATTAGGTGAAACACAGAACAGCTACACAAGGCTGAGTAAATGAATATACTATGAGTTTTATGTTCAGAGACCTCAGGGTCATAATTTCATTGGTTATTTCAGAAAATTGGCCTAACATTGTTGGTGTATCTAATCTACTTCATAGGTCACTGTATGGTACCTGAAATCTTAAAAAAAAATGATAGTATTCAATTAGTATTGAACATTTTTGATCGAAGATTCTGCATTTAAATATTCTTTTAAACTGTTAGCTTTAGAAAAAATTGCTTCCTAAAGCCACTTGAGTCAATGGATGGTCCAGATAAACTAAGTCTGGCTGTTTCACTCTGGGTGTTCTGTTTTGTAAGCATAAGGGAAAATGGAAAGATCTACTATGTACAGACTTTTATGACCCTCTATCAGAACCTCAGAGTCCACTCTCCTGATTGACAGTAGGCCTTTAAACTGTTCAATAACAAGTGATTTTGTGGCAGAGGAAAAGAAAAAAATGAAAGAGAAGGCCCAATTGTTGGCTTTAGCCCTCCACTGCCCATCTTGAGGTAACTCAGCTGAACTCTGAGATCAGGACTTGGAACATCTCACTGGATGCAGGTACCATAAAAAAATGAGGCCACTGGAAGGTGAAATGTCCTGAGCACCCTAAAACAGGATGCCTAGCTTACTGCCCACAGGCCTAGATGGACAGTCCCTCCTAGAAGGATAATGACTCTCTTGGAAGAGTTATCTGAAGAGACAGACCACTGATACAGCTCTGAGACCTGCCTGGCTCTCAGCTACACCATTAACATTTCCAAGGGGGGAACAAAGGGTTACACGTGATAAAGAGATTGAATTTGTCTTAAGACACAAATAGCCACCTTCTGTACTTTAAATAGGCCCACTCTTCAAGCAGAACTGTAATTACTGGCTTGGACTGAAAACCCAAGGTAAAAAGTTTGCTTTGGTGTCTGATGGGGTCACAATTATTGAGACATATACCAAACATTCTCAGTCACTTTCCATCAGAAGTTTGGGACATTACCATGTGAGAGTAAAGTGGAATAGAGGGAAAAAGGAGAGAGAAGAAATGGAGAAGGTAGAAAGACGAGGGAAAAGAGGAGAAAGAAAGAACAGGGAGAAAGAAAGAAAGAATAAGTGAAAAAAAGGTAAAGTAGAAAAAGGAGAGAGGAAGATGGAAAACTAGATAGTGCCAGCCTGGGTTTCCAGAAAGACTTGTCTTTCAGGTTGCAACAGTTTCAAATAAAATAATGATTCCTAGCTGATACTCAGTAATTGTCATCCTGGCCATTATAGATGATTAACACTGTCAGCAAGAGACTTCTCAGATAGGCAGGCCTACACCCCTACTCAGCATGAGGCAGATACAGAAAAAGTTACCTCCATCCATATTTTCATAGATGTTATGAGTATGGAATCTCTCAGAGGAGTTGAAGTAGACAGAATAGTCTGTGAAAGAAACATGCTAAAAACCAGGGCAATTACTTTCACAGTAAACCCATCTTATAAAATGTTATAATACTGACAGTGGGGAGTGAAAGGGCTAATAATTGTTAATATTTACTAAAAATCCTTGGCCACTCTCTCAGGCTGACTAGAAACTAACCTGGTTACTGAGGCTTTTCTTTTAGATCCTGCCAGGGGACTGAGCCAGGTAACATCATCAATCTTGCCCAGGGACCTGAGAAAGCTACAGAGTCCAGTTACAGTTATAGTTTCTCTAACAGCCCCCTGTGACTCTGGCTCACCTTATGACCCAACCTAATGACCCCCGAACCCTTGCTTGAGATGGTGACAACACCCACCATATGACTCCAGACTGCCCAGAGACAGACAACCTTCCATATAACAGCACAGCTCCTCTAACAACCTCCCATGACTCTGGCTCACCTTGTGACTCCAAGCTTTGCCCAGGGACCTGAGACCACTACCCAGATAACATCAAAGTTTCTGGAAAACCCACCTGGTGACTAGCAACTCCCTCCTAGGCATCTGAATAATATCCCCTTTTTTCTGTAACCCTTCCTCCTTCTTCCTATAAAGGTCTCTGGCTTGAGGAGATGTTAAGAGGGTTTTTAGGGTGCTAACTCACCATATTCTTAGATCACTGGCCATCTGAATAAAGCATAATCCATCCCCATCTCTATGTCTGGCTTTATAGTGATGGACAGCACTAAGCTGTGACTGGATTTTCCTGTTACAGTAACAAGGACATTTATTTACCACTTCTTTTCTAAAGCACAATTTTAAGTGTCTTCGTAACCCAGTGGAGCCTTTTCCATGCACACTGGGTTGCCAGTATTTCTGTCAGTCCTCCGCATCTGGATGTTTGGCCAAAGCAGACGATCTCAGAGCCATCTCTGTGCTTGGTCTGTGCACTGTACTTTTGTGCTTATGTGAGGTCACCACAGCATTACAGTTCAAACCTGCCAGGTGCTCCTTGGGAGCTCTGGAGCAGTTCCCTCTGTCATATGGCATCACTATGATTTAAAATTGACTCCACAATACTTGGTTTGGTTTAGTTTTAATTGCTAACTTGACTATAACTTTATTATTTTATTCTAGCATCATCAAAACTAGTGCTTTGACTGGGAATTCAAATTATTTACCTATAAATTTATTTTTGTACTATATAGATATTTAAAGACTCAATAATCTTGGTATATCCTATGTGGTATTATGCCTCAAGATTATTATTTATGGTATCTATAGCTCTTTAAAAATATGAGTAATGATTATATTTAGAAATATTATTGTCTAAAGTTTTCTCACAGATTGAATATTAATTTGCCTTTACATTTTGCTTATAAGCAACTTCTATCACTAAGTATATATATTTTTAATTAATTAATTATTTTTATTATGATTGAATGAAAATCTACATTCCCATATAAATTTGCATGCCCACCTATATGCAGCTCCCACTGCTCTCCCTGCACAGTGACAGCACATTCTTCCTCTCTGCTCCATACATGTCTTATCCTCCCAACAATCTCCTATCCCCTCCTCTCCATGCACTCTCCTTCATCCAGTAAGAGGTCAGCAGGATGACAGCCGCCTATAGATGCTTAGAACCATAAAGTGCACACATACTATGGTCACTCGGTGTCACCAAGTCTAATCTGTTCCTGTCTGAGAGTTGACCTCCATTATGACTTATAGACAGGAGCAGCCTCAAGGCCAGGGGCCATGGTCCCAGGGGAACTCCAAGGCCCATGGACCATCAATTGTGGTTATCACTAAGAAGATTTTATTAATCATGGTCATATTAAGTTTTTATCATCTCCATTCTTTCTGATTTTCTGAAAACATTTGACCAGAATATTTCAACAAAGATACTCAACTTGTGAAAGTGACTATGACTCCAGATATTCACAACTCTTATGCAGAAACTGATGGCCACACAGACTACAGCTGATCGAAAATTGGGTGGAACAACAACAAAAGTTTGAGTATATGAAAATGTATTATGATCTTTATGTGGAAATATTGCTGATGTTTTAAGTTTCTATTTTCTAGATATAAGGAAACATTTTCTTTTCTCCTAAAGTATTTAACTAATGGGTTTAGATATTGTAATTCTCAGAAATTCTTATTGGTAAACTTAGCAAAGCTGTAAACATTATAATCAGTGAAGTGTATAAAATTGTGGCTATAGCTTTACAAATTAAAATAACATTAAATTTCCTATTCTGTCAAAAAGTTTGTTTTAACACATAAACGTTCTATTTATATTAACATGAAATCTGAGATTTTTACAGAATACAATTGCTGTTGAGACACATGAAAAACAGTTACTAATGCTGCTTGTGAGGTGTTAAATTTGTTTCCTTGTTCAAAGATCTTAGGGTCATAGTTTCATAGTTACTGAGGTAACCCACATAGGCTTCTGCTTTTATATATGACCTTTAGAGAAACTGGTCCCTAAAGCCACCTTGAGTCAAACGATGGTGCAGATAAACTAGTCTGGCTGCTTTATTCTGGGCCTTCTGTTTTGTAATCTTAAGGGAAAATCGAGAAAAATACCCTATGTACAGACTTCTATGGCCCTCCATCAAGGCCATCCTAAAAGTCAAGTGTCTTGCTAATCCTAAAAATAGAAAAGGAAAAGCCATTATGGCCATATAGTTTATATCCTGGTCCACATCAGACATAAGACAAAGATTACAAAGCTTGAGACAGAACCTCAGACCCTACTCTCCCAACTGGTAGAGGAGAGATTTGGTGGCAGAACAAAAAAAAAAGATGGAAAAGAAGACCCTGTTGTTGGTTGTAACTTTCAGAGGCGCACACTGAGGTTACCCAGTTGGCCCCAGATATCAGGACTTGAATCATCACCTGACTGGCTGGTGACTACTGACCCCGATCAATGCAAGCAGTGTCAAAAACAAGGACACTGGAAGGTGGAGTGTCCTGCGCACCCTAATATAGAATACTTAGTTGACTTCCCCAAAGGCCTAGATGGACAGACCCTCTTGGTTTCTCTCAGAAGAGCTGTCTAAAAAACTGACCACTGATGGGACTCTGAGACCCCCCCAACCTCCCAGCCATATTTCCATAGGGGAACTAAGGGTTATGCTTGATGTGGAAGGTAAGGAGATTAAATTTGTTTTAGACACAATGGCCACCTCCTGTACTTTAAATTATCCAGTGGGCTCGCTCTCCAAGCAGGACTGTGTAATTATTGGCTTGGATTAAAAATCCAAGGTGAAAACTTACTCTTATGTCTGTTAGGGGTCACAATTGGTAAGTGTTCCTTTCTAGATAACCCTGACTGACCTGTTGTATTGCTGGGGAAAAGATTGCTGAGCAAACTGGGAACACATACATCTAAATACTCAACTAGAGGTGGGGCCAAGATGGCAGGATAGACACTGTCCCCTCAATTCCCTCTGAGAACAAAGGCCTAGAGTGACAATTGAACAGAGCAGTGTGGACATCTGGGGAGCCCTAAGATCTGGCAAGAGGTTGTCAATTGTACTATGCACTGGTATATGAAAAACTACTTCTGTCTAACACAGGACACCACATACTGAATCCTGCTTCAGCTGACTCACCATTTGAGAGGACTGCAAATACTGATGTCTTCTTTTTTATCCAGGAGGTGGGGACTGGGCATGAGCTGGCTAATATGCTGAACTGCAGTGCTTAAGAAAACAGTGTGTAGCACAGCAAAGAGACGGTGTTTGCTGACTACTGAGAACCCAGCTGCTGACTGAGGGCACCACTCCCCCTCCACCATCTCATTTCTCAGCTGCACCATTGGATTCTGCTGTTTCACAGCAGGAAGGGCAACTCGGCCAGGATTCCATCATGGTCAGCTGTGAGGCAGAGTCACCCACCAGGAGCCATTAGCTGGGACTAATATTTATGCCAAGAAGTAGGGATGGGTTTACAATGGTGGAGCCTCTAGAGTTACGGGCAGGGCCTGGCAGAGGATGGCAGCAAGGCTGTAACCTGTCCCTACTTTCAACAACATCATAGCATCTGGGGATGGCCAATGAGGTGCCTTCATTGTCAGCCTGAAGGCAGGGCCTGCCTCACCTGAGAGCCTGACTGATTTCAGCAGCTGCTGGACAGCTCCTGCTGACCTTTTAAAAATGAGATCACCTTAAGAACTGACAGCTGAGTGGCACACAGGATCTCCTTCACCCTTCACTGATCCACATCTTAGTATTGGCTGGTGGCCCCCCAGGGGCCCCCAAAACAGGGTGCTGTCTTTGCCAGCTAGGAGAAAGAGCCAGCCATCCCAGAGTGTCCACCTGGGGCTAGTAACTAGAGTACACAGAAGCAGCTGGTGACCAACCGCCTTCTTACAATTAATTATGCCTCAGTTCCTTCTGAGGAAACACCAGACAAACCAAACAGATTCTAGATGGTGCAAAGACAACAATCCATAGCTAACCATTTAAAGAAGCAGTCCACCATGGCTCCAGAAATCTCCCAAAATAATCAAAAAACTTCCCAGATGAAGAAGTCTTTCTGAAACTATCAGAGGTCGAGTAAAAAGAATTATGTATAGAGACTTCTTAGAGATTAAACAGAATGCAGCAGAACAAAATGAAAAATTAAGCAAGCTATTTGAACTTATGGAACATCAACGATCTGAAATCCAGCATATCAATAACAAAGTTACAGAATTAGATGATTCAATCCAAAGCCAAAAGACCAGCACTGAGGAGACAGAAGTTAGACTTAGTGACTTTTAGGACAGAGCAACTGACACCAGTATTTATGAGGAGAAATCAGAGAAAAGAAATGAGAAAAACGAAGAAGCATTAAGAAACATGTGGGACTCTTTTAAGAGGAATAATCTACAAATGATTGGAGTTCCTGAGCAGGCAGTGACAGCTGAAAATACACAGAGCATTGTCATAGAGTTGCTGGCAGAAAACTTCCCTGAAATTATGAAAGAAGAGAACATAGATTTCCAAGATGAATATTGAACACCACAAAAAGTAGACCCCAAAAGAAAGACACCAAGACATATTGTAATCAAGCTTAATAAAATGAAGCATGAAGAAAGGTCCTTAAAGGCAGCTAGGCTGAAACCAAAGATAAAATTAAAAGGCAAGCCCTGTAGGCTTTCATCTGACTTCTTAGGTAAGGAGGCAGCGGGATGACACATTTAAAGCCTTGAAGGAGAAAAACTTTCAACCAAGAATTATGTATCTTGGAAAACTGTCTCTCATATATGATGGTGAAATTAAGACATTCACAGATAAATAGAAGCTTAGAGACTGTAAAAAACAAACCAAAACTACAAGAAATACTGAAAGAAGCTCTTTCTTTAGGAAAAAAAGATAAGTATATACTTAAGGAGTCAATGCAGGACACAGCATCCAGAATCCTACTCAATTAGGGAAGTCACAAAGCTCAAACAAAGCTACAATATTAAAAGACTGGAACCAATGATCATATCATTAAAAACTATGACATCATCACACTGAAAACAGGGACATATTATGGTAGATAAAACCCTTTAGATAGAAAGGAATTTAAAAAGATACACAGAAGTTAAAGTCTGGTTTAAACTTAGAATAGTAAGGGGGAATCATAGAGGTAGTTGCAGAGCAAAATGACAATGCAACATGTCAAAACAAGAAACATTATACAAGAGTCTCAATAAACACAAAACCAACATTGAAAAACATGAAAAGTCAACTCATAAAGAAGAATGACCCAGAACAGAATATTAAGAGCAACATAAAAAATATCAACAACACAAAAATAAATGCATCAGAACAACAGCACTAAACACATACATATCAATAATTACACTGAATGTAAATGGAATGAACATCCCAATAAAGAGACAGCAAGTGACATCCTGGATCAAAAGACAAGACCTGTCTATATGTTGCTTACAAGACAAACAACTTAGACTCAAAGACACGAACAAGCTGAAAATTAAAGGATGGAAAAATATATACCAAGCCAACAACATGCAAAGAAAACCAGTGGCAATACTAACCTCAGATAAAATAGATTTTAATGTAAAATCATACACAAGGATGGTCACCATTTATTGTGGAAAGTTTAAATACATAAGCAGGACATAACAACATTAAATATTTATGGACCCAATACTAGAGCATCTAAATACACCAAAAAACACTGATGAGGTTGAAAAATGAGATGTATTACTCTAAAACAATAGTGGGAGAGTTCAAAATTCCACTTTCATTAAGGGACAGACATTGTAGAAAAAAGCTTGGTAAGGACACAGAAGATCTTGTGAAAATTAACCAACTAGACCTCATCAACATATACAGAACCTTTTGCTCACCAATAGATAAGCACACCTTCTTCTCCAATGTACATGGAACATTCTCCGGAATAGACCATGTGTAAGGACATAAAGCACGCCTCACCACAATCCAAACCACTGAACTATTGCAAAGCATATTCTTGGACCACAAAGTCATAAAAGTTGAAGTCAACAGCAGAGAAAACATGCATAGAAATGTGAACTCTTGAGGCTGAACAACACCTTGCTCAAAAATACCTTGTTTATAAGAGTCAAGGAGGCAACAAAGAAATTCATGGAATCAAGTGAGAATGAAAACACACACTACCAGAAGCTATGGGATACAGTGCAAGCAGTGCTCTGAGGTCAATTTATCTCTATAAATACAAACAGCCAGAATGAAGAAAGGACCCACACCAAAGAATTAACCCTACAACTTGAACAAGTAGAAACAACAACAAAGGAACCCCTAAAGTACCAGAAGAAAACAGATAATAAAGATTACAGCAGAATTAAATGAAATAAAGAATAGAAGAACAAGTGAAGGAATTAACCAAACCAAACGCTGGTTCTTTGAAAAGATCAACAAATTGTTAAACAATTGGCTAAACTTACATACAAAAAACAGGAGAGGAAGCAGATAACCTGAATAAGAAGTGAGATGGGAGATGTCACAGATTCAACTAAAATCAAAAGTAACATAGCAGAATACTAGGGAAGACTGTACTCTAACAAATTTGAAAACCTAGAGGAAATGAAAAAATTCCTACAATAATAGCACAAAATAAACACAAGGAGAAGTAGAACAACTTCATAAACGCATCACAGAGGAATAGATTGAAAATTCATCAAAAAAACTAGCAACCAGAAAAAGCCTTTGCCCAGATGGCTTTACTGGAGAATTCTACCAAACCTTGAGAGAAGAGATAATTCCAATACTACTGACTCTATTTTACAACATAGAAAAGGATGGGATACTCCCAAATTCATTCTATGAAGCCAGCATAATCCTGATACCAAAGCTAGGAAAAGATCCCACAAAGAAAGAAAATTATAGACCAATATCACTCAAAAACTTAGATGCAAAAATCTTCAACAAACCCCTTGCCAATAGAATTCAACAACGTATCAAAAAAATAATTCATGATGACCAAACTGGATTAATACCAGGGATGCAAGGCTGGTTCAACATCAGGAAAACAATTACTGTGATCAACCACATAAATAACACAAAGGATGAGAATCACCTGATTTTGTTAGTTGACACAGAAAAGGCATTTGATGACCGCCAACACTGACTTATGTTAAAACTCTCAGCAAAATATGAAAGAATTACCTTAAGAACAGGAACTAGACAAGGATGTCCACTGTCACCACTTCTATTCAACATTGTGCTAGAGGAGTCAGGTGATCATCCCAGTGACTATGCAGCCACTGGAGCCAAGTATGCCCAGGAGGCTTGGGCTAAGATGACCCTGAGGAGGGGAATGATCACCAAGTGGCTAGGTAGCCACTTGAGCCAATCGTGCCAGGGAGGCCTATGCTCAGGTGACTCTGGAGGAGTGAAGTGATTGCTCCAGGTAGGCTAGGCAGCCATCACAGCCAAGTGCACCAGGGAGGCTTGTGCTCAGGTGACCCAGGGGGAGTGCAGTGATCAGCCTGGTGGCTAGGCAACCACTGGTGCTACATGCACCAGAGAGGGCTGAACTCAGGCTACCTGTGGGAGGGGAAATGATTGCCCCAGTAGCTAGGCGACTTTAGAGGAGTTAGGTGATCACCCTAGTGGCTAGGCAGCCTTGGAGCCAAATGTGCCTGGGAGGCTTGGGCTCAGGGGACCTGAGGCAAGAGGAGTGATTGCCCCAGTGGCTAGATAGCCACAGGATGAAGCTTCTGGAGATGGCTACCCAACCCAGAGGCAACAGAAACAGTGGTAACAGTTGCTGGTGCAGCTTCAGGAAGAAGGCATGAGCAAGTGACCACTTCCTCTTGTTACACCTGAGTCTGAGGCTGAGGCTCTGTGAGGGACCTGCTCAAACCAGAGGAAGCTCTAGCAGCAGCACTTGAGTCCTGCCTGTCTTGGAATGGCTGTGAAAGAGCAACACCTGTGCAAGCAATGCCCCCAAGCCCAGAGGCAGAAACAGTGGTGGTGCTGCTAAAAGCAGGAGAGACTCCCCTACCCAGAAGCTGCACCAGCAGCAGCAGCACCAGTGCAGGACAGTAACAGCAAACAATAGAAAATAATCAGGGGAAATTATGGTCCAGCCCCAACAGAGAGACACCAGTCAGGCCAGTTATACTGTTAAGTCTCTTCCAGTGCAACAAATTCCAGAAGGCTTGGAAAAAAAAAATCTCTAAACACCCGAAGAAGCAGACTACCACAGCTTCCAAAAACTCCCAAAATAAAGTATCAATGGATTTCCCAGATGAAGAAGAGTTCCTACAGCTATCAGAGACAGAATACAAGAGATTGATGTAAAGAGCTGTGCAAGACATCAGGAGAGAGATCAGCACATGGAAAAATTAAATAAGCTGCAAGAAATGCTTGAGCAGCAATGATCTGAAATCCACCAGATTAACAACAAAATCTCCAAGCTTGATAACACCACAGAAGTCAAAGGAGCAGGACTGAAGACATAGAAGGCATCATTAGTGAGCTTGAAGATGAAGTAAACGACACTAGCATACATGAAGAAAAAAATCAGACAAAAGACTCATTAAGAGTGAAGAATCCTTAAGGGTGATATGGGATTCTATTAAGAGAAATAATGTCTGTGTGATCAGAGTACCAGAACAATGTGGGATAGCTGAAAATACAGAGTGAATATTTGAAGACCTGCTGATGGAAAACTTCCCTAATATGATGAAAGATGAAGAGGTCTCCATTCAGGGTGTCACTGAACTCCATTCAAGATAGATCACAAAAGAAATACACCAAGGCATATCATAATCAAGCTCAACAAAAGTACAGACAAGGAGAGACTACTGAATGTAGCCAGAAATAAGCAAGAAATAACTTATAAAGGAAAATTATTAAGTTCAGACTACTCAGCTGAAATGATGTTGGCCAGAAGACAGTGGGATAATACATACAAAACTCTGAAAGGGGGGGGGAACCCCTATCAACTGAGAATAATATATCCTGCAAAATTGTCTCTCAAATATGAAGGTGAAAATAACACTTTTACAGATAAATCTAAATTTAGAGAATTTCTAAGAACCAAACCAAAATTACAAGAAATATTAAAGGAAGTTCTTAGATTAGAAACTCAATAGCATTAGATAGATACTTAAACATCCAGCACTCAACAAAGCATCTAGATAATATCAGGAAAGGAAATCCAAAATTGATAACCAAAAGCAAATCACCAAAAATAGAAATTCAGGGGTCTCATGATATAATTGGCAACTACATTATATGAAAAAGAGGGTAGAAGAAAGGTACACACAGACCTTCTAGATATGGAGGAAGACAAGGAGATACACAGACACTTAAATTTGGACTATTTTAGGTTAATAAAAGGAACTAGGGTAGTAACCACAAAAGAAACACGTAATTCTATACACCAAAAAGCAACATACAAATCACAATTTCAAGAAAGCAAACACTGAAAACCACAAAACGAAAACACATGAAGAAAACAGACTCAGCACAGAAAATGGAATACAACAGAGAAACTGTTCATAGCACCACAAAAAAAGGCATCAAAATGACAATGCTAAAATCGAATTTATCAATAATCACACTGAATGTAAATGGTCTAAATGTACTAATTAAGAGGACAGTAGCAGTCTGGATAAAAAAACATGACCCATCTATATGCTGCTTATAGGAGACACACCTTAGACTCAAAGAGCCAAACAAACCATAATTCAAAGGTTAGAAGAAAACTGTATCAGGCTAATAACATTTAAAAAAGAGCAGGAGTGCCAATACCAACCTCTGACAAAATAGACTTTAAAGTTAAATCCACCATACAAGATAAAGAGGGTCGCTATCTAATGCTCAAAGATTCAATTCAACAGGAGGACATAACCGTACTAAATATCTATGCACCCTATGACAAGGCTCCAAAATACACAAGACAAACACTATTTGCACTGATAACAGAAATAGACAGCTCTACAATAATTGTGGAGCTTTGACATACAGAACATCCTGAAAAAAGCTTGGTAAACACATGGAGTATCTAAATGCCACAATCAACCAACTTGACCTTACAGACATATTCGTAACACTTCATGCAACTGAAGCCAAGTATTCTTTCTTTTCCCATACTCATGGAATGTTCTCCAGAATTGATCACATATTAAGCCACAGAGTGATACTCAACAAAATTCAAAATATTGACATCAGGGAGTGGAGTCAAGATAGCAGAGTAACTCTCTGGAAACCAAGACCGGAATTGATAACTAAACAGAGGCTTCTGGACACCTAGTGAGCCCTAGCACACGGCATAGGGCTGGCAGTTTGGACTACATACCACTGAATGGGAAATTACTTCTCTTTCACTGACCTCCTCTCTTGCTGAGTGCTGGGTCTCATGGATGGAGAGTAACTCACCATTTTAAGTTTTTTTTTCTCTGTCTTAGCCAGGGGGTGGGGCTGGGGCTTGACTGGCAGCAAGCTCAGATGCACTGCTGGTGGGATCAGCAGGCAGAATTGCCACATTTGAAAACCCAGCTTTGGACTCTGTGCACCTCGGCACCTTTGGCCCCTCTCTCTGAGGCTCTGCTATTGAGTAGACTGTTCTGAGGCAGGTAGGGGACCTTGTGCGGGATGCCATCTTCTTTGACCGGGAGGTGGATATACCCATAGGGAAGCCTCCTCTGGACCTAATTTCCAGGCTGGGGGGCAGTGCCTGGCAGGAGGAGAGCTGTTTTCCAACAGAAAAGCAGTATTTTGCACAGTGTGGCCTATGGCTGAGGCCTAGCGCAGATGACAGCAGCACAGAGATTTCCATATTTTGAACTAGTTTACAGTATCTGGGGTTGGATATAGGGGTGCTTAGTTTCCCAGTTGGGAAGAGGGACTTGTACACCTCAAAGCCTGGGTGACTTTGGAAGCTGTCAGATAACTTTTACCTTCCAATATAAGACTACCTAGAGAAATAACTGTGGTGCATCCTGACAGCATCTCTTCCAGCCTTTATTGACTCACATTATAGGCTCAGCTGGTGGCTCCTCAGTGACTATAGGTAGGGCTGTGTCTTTGCCAATCAGGAGGTGGAGCCTGCTGACTCAGAGATTCCACTGAGCCCAGCCACTGGAGTACACAGAGGTGTCTGGTGATCACCTTCCTTTTCAGACTGAGCTTTATATCCTGTTAAGGTAACTCTGGAGAAACAAAACAACCTCCAGATGCCCCAAAAGCAACAAACTTTGGATAAAAACATAAAAAAGAACTCACCTACGGCTTCAGAAGGTCCCCAAAAGGAAGAATCAAAGAACTTCCCAGACAAAGAAGCCTTTCTGAAACTATCAGAGGGCAAGTACAAAAGTATTATATAGAGAGCCCTCCTAGACCTTATCCAAAATGCAGCAGAGCAAAATGAAAAATTAAGCAAAATACTGACATCATACAAAGCTTCTTCTCAGACCACAAAGCTCTAAAACTAGAAATCAGTAACAGAAGTAAGATGCAAATAAAATAAAAAACATAGAGACTGAATAACATTTTCCTCAAGAACTATGGGGTAATAAAAGAAATTAGGGATGCAATAAAGAATTTTATAGAATCAAATGACAATGAAGACATATTCTACCAAAATCTATAGGACACAGCAAAAGCAGTGCTCAGAGTACAATTCATCTCAATAAATTTACACATCAAGAACAAAGGGCACAAATCAAAGAATTAACTCATCAACTTGAACAACTAGAAAGATCTCAGCAAAAGAACCCTTCAGTTTTCAGAAGAAAGCAAATTATTAAAATTAGAGCAGAAATAAATGAAATAGAAAAAATGATTGAAAGAGTAAACAAGTCCAAAAGCTGATTTTTCAAAAGGATCGACAAAATTGATAAACCATTGGCCAAACTGACAAAAGAAAAGCAGGAGAACAATCCAAATTAGAAACGGGATCCTGCTGAAATTAAAAGAATCATACAAGACTACAACAAAAAATTATACTCCAATAAATTTGAAAACCTAGAGGAAATGGACAATTTTCTGGAAAAATATCACCTAAGTAAACTAATAAAATCAGACATAGAACAACTAAAGAAACCCATTACAAAAAAAGAAATTGGAAAGGTTATTTAAAAACTTCCATCCAAAAAAAGCCCTGGCCTGATGACTTTATTGCAGAATCCTATCAAACATTCAGAGAAGAGTTAATACCACTACTTCTAAAGGTATTCCAGAGCATAGAAAAGGATGGAATACTCCCACATGCATTCTGTGAAGCTAGTATAACCCTGGTACCCAAACCCAGTAAAGACAGCACAAAAAAGGAAATTGCAGACCAATATCTCTCATAAACTCGGACACAAAAATCATTAAAAATCCTAACTTAACAGAATTCAGCAACACATCAAAAAAAAAAAAATCATAGTTCATCACAACCAAGTAGGATTTGTACCAGGGATGTAGGGATGATTCAACTTTAGGAAATGAGTTAATGTAATCAACCACAAAAACAAAAGAGGACAAGAACCACTTGACTAGATCAACTGATGCAGAAAAGGCGTTTGATAAAGTCCAACACCCATTCACATTAAAAACTCTTAGCAAAAGAGTACAAAGACTACCTACAGTGGGAACGAATATTTGTCCACCATGCTTCTGACCACCACCTAATCTAATTGACAACGTACTGCAAAAGCTCAACAAAAAAGGACAAATAACCCAATTAAAAAACAGACAAATTATATGAACAGACACTACACCAAAGAAGATAAACAGATTGCTAATAGATACATGAGGAAATTGTTCACAACCACTAGCCATCAGAGATATCCAAATCAAAACGACAATGAGATATCATCTCACCCCAATAAAGATGGCAGTAATCCAAATAACACAGAATAATAAATGCTGGAGAGGATGTAGAGAGACTGCAACTCTTCCACACTGTTGGTGGGACTGTAAAATGGTTCAGCCGCTATGGAAACCGATTTGGCACTTTCTTAAAAAACTAGAAATAGAAATACCATATGATTCAGCAATCCCACTCCTTGGAATGTATCCTAAAGAAATAATGAACACCACTCAGACAGACACTTGCACACCAATGATTATTGCAGCTCTCTTCACAATAGCAAAAAGTTTGAAATAACCTAGATGCCCAGCAACAGACGAATGGTTAAACAAACTGTGGTATATTCATACGATGGAATACTACACAATGATAAGAAACAACGATGGCCTAGAGAAATACCTGTCAACATAGGACCATTTTGAGGAAATTCTGTTGAGCAGAATTAGCCAGACAGAAAAGGACAAATTTTGCGTGGGACCATTATTATAAGTACACAACTAATCATTTAATCAGAGTAAAAATCAATATTTGACGGTTACAGGATGGGGGCGGTAGGGAGGGAGAGAGACTTTTTTCAAATTAGACAGTGGTTAGGATTAGATTTGGGTGTTAGATGTGTCAGCACACACTAGAAGTGGGGTACCTACAAGTACTCAACTTCAAAACCAAATTGTACCCTCAATGTAGACCACTTCTTTGGAAGAACAGAGAAATAGAGTCTGGGATCTGGGAGCACACGGATGTTTTTCTCTGTCACTCTCTCAAGATACTGCTCCACATATCACCTGGGTGAGTGGTGAGTGGGGTCTTAAATGCCAGCAAGCTGCCATCTAAATAGCACGAAATGATCTCAATCCACCTGGACCTGGTGCAAATGGAGTACATCAAGGACAGGATTAAAATATGAGCCTACCAGATGGAAGGGGCTCTATGGACCATAGCCTACGTCAGCATGAGACCAGAAAAACTAGAAAGTGCCCAGCCACCACCAATGACAGCCCAGATGGTGTAAGTGGAACGGAACTACAGACACAGCAGGTGACGGAGTAGAGGGCAGAGCTAGAACTCTACCAAAAGACCACACTTGATGGTCCTTCTGAATGGAGAGCCCCCTGGGAGCATGCCCACTGGACTATCTAACTTCAAACTGCATCCAGCACCGGGGTCAACTCCACAGAAAAAGACTGACCGGGACCATACAAAACATAGAGTTACATAGGAGGCAAACAAACCTTTAAAAATGTGCATGGGGTTGTCTGAGGGACAGTTTGTTGGAACCAAGTTGATTGGGTGAGGTTGACCAGACCTTTTTATCACAAGGTCACAGGAAGTTCTGAACAAAAGGGGAAGTGTGCTGTTTTGTGGGGACATTGGAGGGGTGGGGTGAGAAGGGGTGGGGGAGTAGCTAGAATAGAATAGAGATGAAAGTTCTGGGTGTTATATAGCAACATGATATAGTCTATAAATGGTCCTTAATTCACAGTAAAAAGAAAAAGAAAGTATGTCAACTTAACTGGACTTTGCCAGTTCTAATCTCACTCCAGTACTGCAAGGATAGAGTAGCAGGAGTGGGGTCTTGGGACCATGCTCTTGGGGGATATTGAGGCGTATAGGGTGGGACTGTAAATCCCTTCAGAAGATCACCTCCCTGCTCCACTGTAAATGGAGTTTCCTTTACAGTGTGGCTTGCACCACCCTCAGTCCTTTCATCCTGCAAGAGACAAAAGAAAGGGAAGCAGGCAGAGAATTGGGAACCTCACATCATCAAGAAAGCAGCACTGGGAGAAGAGTGCTTCCTTCAGACCTGAGTTTCCTGTGCCAAAATGCTCCCTGGACAAAGACTGATATAATAGTGGACTTTCTTCCAGACCCAGCAAGAGGGAAAGCTTTCCCCTGGAGTGGACATCCTGAATTTGGACTTGTAACCTACCAGACTGGGCAAGAATAAACTTTCCTTTGTTAAAGCCATCTACTCTGTGGCATTTTTGTTAAAGCAGCACTAGCTGACTAAAACAGAATTTGGTACCAGGAGTGGGGTGCTGCTCTAGCAAATACCTAAAATGTGGCAGCCATCTTGAAACTGTGAATGGATAGAAGATTCAGAAGGAACCAAGTAGAACTGTTAACACCGAAGATGGTACAGATGGTGAGAATTGAACAGCAGAGGACTGGCAGCAGCAGCAGTGGCAATAGCAGAACCAGAGGCAGCGCTGGAGCCAACCCACAGAGCAAGAGAGCTAAGTGCCTATGCACAGACTTTTCCTGATGGAACGGGGTGCCTCTGGGCACTTGAATCAGTGGAGCTAGACTTGTTGATCCACAGAGCAAGAGAACTGAGTGCTTTTGTGCAGGATGCTTTCCAGCAAAAGTGGGGTGACTCTGGGCACTTGAATCAGTGGAGCTACAGAGCTTTGGAACACTTGCCCCAGCAGGGCAGATGTGGGCCAGAGGCCCAGGCCATGTGACCATATGAAGCAGAAGCTGAAAGGCAAACAGCATGAGGAGCTGAGCTGCCTCAGTCTTGAAAGGTATGGCCATGACCTCAAGAGTTTGAAAGGGTGGAACCATGGTGCCCTAGTGTTTGTAAGGGTGGAATTGCCACTCAGTTGGGCTTAAGGTGTACCTAAAGCTGATGGGGCAGAGTTTCTGTGCAAGTGGGCCCTGAAGGCAGAGTTGTAGTACAGGGCTGGGGGTCTCCACTCAGAATCCAGAAATTGTGGCCAATACCTAGAGTCTGGAGGGCACGGCCATTGTATACAATGTCTCAGAAAGTGGAAGATTATTTTCAAAGCTTTGAGGGCTAATGTAATGATTTCTGCTGACTTGCTTGTTGCCTGTTAATGCCTTCTTTCCCTGCAATTTCTCCCATTTGTAATGGAATGTCTAACTTGTGTTTGTTCTGCCATTGTAGCTTTGAAAACAGATGGCTTGTATTCCAGGTTTCACAGAAGTAAAGGAATTTTTGAATTTTAGACTTGAAACTGATTTAAGACTTCTGTCATATGGAATAGACATGATTTTGCTATGATGAGATGAATTTGCTCCATGTTTCAATGATGTGATTTTTGGGGTGCCAAAGGGTGAGATGTCATGGATTGAATTGTGTGCCCCCAAAATATGATTCCCTGTATTCTATGACTGTCCTCCATTTTGTGATTTTGCTGTGATGTATGTTAAAGGATTAGGGAGGGACTGTAAATCCCTTCAGAAGATCACCTCCCTGCTCCACTTGCTGTAAAGAGAGTTTCCCTGGAGTGTGGCTTGCACCATCCTTAATCCTTTCATCCTGCAAGAGATGAAAGGAAAGAGAAGTAGGCAGAGAATTGGCAACCTCTCACACCATCAGGAAAGCAGCATAGGGAGAAGAGCGTGTCCTTCAAACCTAAGGCTCCTGTGCCAAGATGCTCTCTGGACAAAGACTGATGCAATACTGGACTTTCTTCCAGAGCCAACAAGAGAGAAAGCCTTTCCCTGGAGTGGACATCCTGAATTTGGATGTGTAACCTACCAGACTGGGTAAGAATAAACTTTAATTTGTTACAGCCATCCACTCGTGGTATTTCTGTTAGAGCTGACTAAAACAGTGACCTTGAGGACAGAGCAACTGACACCAGCATTTATGAGTAGAAATCAGAGAAAATAAGAAAAATGAAGAAGCATTAAGTAATATGTGGGACTCTATTAAGAAGAATAATTTACATTTAACTGGAGTTCCTGAACAAGGGGGATAGATGACAATATAGAAAGCATTGTTGTAGAGATACTACAGAAAAATTTCCTGAGATTATGAGCATAGAGAACATAGGTATCCAAGATGTGTATCAAACACCACAAAAACGAGACCCCAAACAAAAGGCACCAAGACATATTATGATCAAGCTTAATAAAATGAAACATAAACAGATGCTTTTAAAGGCAGCAAGGCTCAAAGCAAAGCTAACATTCGGAGGAAAGCCCTGCAGGCTTTTGTCTGACTTCTCTGCAGAAACAATGTTGGCTAGAAAACAGTGGGATGACACATTCAAAGCCCTGAAGGAGATAAACTTCCAACCAAGAATTATATATCTTGCAAAATTGTCTATCCAATATGATGGTGAAATTAAGACATGTGCAGATAAACATAAGCTTAGACACTGTAAAATCTAAACCAAAATGACATGAAATACTGAAAGAAGCTCTTTGCTTACAAAAACAAAATCATTAAATGTGTATTTAAGGTGACAATGCAGGACACAGCACCCAGAGTTCTACTCAGTTATGGAAGTCACAAAACTCAATGAAAGCTATAATATGAAAAGAAGGGAATCAGTGATCATATCATGAAAACTATGACACCATCACACTTAAAAGAGGAATACACTACAGTAGTTATAGTCCTTTCAGATGGAGAGGAGGCTAAAAATTTATGCAGACATTAAAATTGGGTTTAATCTCAGTATGAGTATGTTAAGGGAGAGCATAGGTTTAGCTGCAAAGCATAACAATGCAACATATCTGTCATGGTTGGAATTGTGTCCCTCCAAAAATGTGTGAGGCCATGTGGCTGGGATATGGTTCCCAGTATCTTGGGACTGTCCTCCATTGTGTGGTTTTGCTAACCTGTATGTTAAAGGATTAGGGTGGGGCTGTGAATTCCTGCTATGGGGGAAGTTTCCCTGGAGTATGGCTTGCCCCACCCTTAATGCTTTTAGCTTGCAAGGAATAAAAGGAAAAAGAAACAAAGAACAACTTGAGAACCTCGCTACCATCAAGCAAGCAGCACCGGGAGCAGAGCGCGTCATTCAGACCAGAGGTTCTTGCATGAGGATGCTCCCTGGACAAAGACTGATGCAATACCAGACTTTCCTCCAGAGCCAACAAGGGGAAAGTCCTTCCCTGGAGCGGACACCCTGAATATGGACTTGCAACCTACTGGACTGTGTAAGAATAAATCTTTCTTTGTTAAAGCCATCCACTCTGTGGTATTTCTGTTAGAGCAGCCCTCCCTGACTAAAACAGAATTGGTACCAGGAGTGGGGTGCTGCTCTAGCAAATACCTAAAATGTGGAAGCCACTTTGAAACTGCGAGTGGATAGAAGATTCAGAAGGAACAAAGAAGGTGCAGATGGTGAGAAACAACAGAGGACCGGCAGCAGCGGCAGCGGCAGCAGCAGAACCAGAGGCAGCGCTGGAGCCGACCTGTGGAGCGAGAGAGGTCAGTGCCTGTGCAGAGTTTTCCTCATGGAACGGGGTGCCTCTGGGCACTTGAATTGGTGGAGATGGCCTTGCTGACCCACGGAGCGAGAGAGTTGAGTGCCTTTGGGCAGGACGCTTTCCAGCAAGAGTGGGGTGCCTGGGGGCACTTAAACCAGTGGAGCTACAGAGCTTTGGAACACTTGCCCGGCAGGGCAGTTGTGGGCCTGAGGCCCAGGCCATGCGGCCATAGGAAGCTGAAGAGACAAATAGCGTGAGAAGCTGAGCTGCCTCAGTCTCAAGAGGTATGGCCATGACCTCAGGGGTTTGAAAGGGTGGAACCATGGCGTGCTGTGTTCGTAAGGGTGGAATTGCCACTCAGTTGGGCTTAGGGTGCTCCTAAAGCCGATGGGACAGAGTTTCTGTCCAAGTGGGCCTTGAAGGCAGAGTTGTAGCACGGGGCTGGAGGTCTCCACTCAGAAACCAGAGAGTGTGGCCGATACCTAGAGTCTGGAGAGCATTACTGCTGTGTAGAATGTCTCAGAAAATGTAAGAGTATTTCCAAAGCTTTGAGGGCTAATGTAATGTGTTCTGTTGACTTGCCTGTTGCCTGTTAATGCCTTCTAAGTTTCACAGATGTAGAAGAGATTTGTATTTTGGACTTGGAACTGATTTAAGACTTCTGTTATATGGATGGACATAATTTTGCTATGGTGAGATGAATGTGTTAAATGTTTTGTGATGTGATTTTTGGGTTGTCAAAGGGTGGGATGTCATGGTTGGAACTGTGTCCCCCCAAAATGTGTGAGGCCACGTGGCTGGGATATGGTTCCCAGTATCTTGGGACTGTCCTCCATTGTGTGGTTTTGCTAACCTGTATGTTAAAGGATTAGGGTGGGGCTGTGAATTCCTGCTGTGGGGGAAGTTTCCCTGGAGTATGGCTTGCCCCACCCTTAATGCTTTTAGCTTGCAAGGAATAAAAGGAAAAAGAAACCAAGGACAATTTGAGAACCTCGTTACCATCAAGCAAGCAGCACCGGGAGCAGAGCGCGTCGTTCAGACCAGAGGTTCTTGCATGAGGATGCTCCCTGGACAAAGACTGATGCAATACCGGACTTTCCTCCAGAGCCGACAAGGGGAAAGTCTTTCCCTGGAGCGGATACCCTGAATATGGACTTGCAACCTACCAGACTGTGTAAGAATAAATCTTTCTTTGTTAAAGCCATCCACTCTGTGGTATTTCTGTTAGAGCAGCCCTCCCTGACTAAAACAATATCAAAATAGGAAATATAATACAGGAGTCTCAACGAACACAAAACCAACACTGAAAAGTCAACCCATAAAGAAAAATGACCCAGAACAGAATACTAAGAGGAATATAGAAAACATTAACATAAGAATAATTACATCAGAATGATGGCAATGAGCACATATCTATCAATGATTACACTGAATGTAAATGGACTGAATGCTCCAATAAAGAGACAGTGAATGACATCTTGGATCAAACACACAACCTGTCTATATGTTGCTTACAAGTAACATGCCTTAGACTCAAAGATATGAACAAACTGAAAATTAAAGGATGGAATAATATATATCAAGGTAACAACATACAAAGAGGAGGTGTGGCAATACTAATCTCAGATAAAAGAGATTTTAATGTAAAATCCATTATCAGGGACAAGGATGGTCACTATTTATTCCTGAAAGGTTCAATACTCAAGCAGGACTTAGTAATATTAAATATTTATACACTCAATATCAGATCATCTAAATACACTGAACAAACACTGACAACTCTGAAAAGTGAGATAGATCATTCCACAGTAATAGTTGGAGACTTCAAAACTCCCCTTTCAGTAATGCAGAAAAAGGCTCAGTTAAGGTACAGAAGATCTTAGTGAAACAATCAACCAACCTGACTTTATCGACATATACAGATCTTTTCACCCATCAACAGGTAAGTACAGCTTCTTCTTCAATTAACATGGAACATTCTCCAGAATAGACCATGTGTTAGGTCATAAAGCAATTCTCTACAAAGTCCAAACCATTGATTTACTGCAAAATATCTTCTCGGACCATAGAGCCATAAAAGTTGAAATTAGTAGCAGCAAAAGCATAGGTAGAAATTCAAGCTTATGGAAACTGAACAACACTTTGCTCAAAAAGCCTTAGGTTATAGAAGAAATCAGGAACAAAATGAATTTATAGAATCAAATGAGAATCAAAACACATCCTTCCTTATGCTATGGGATACAGCAAAAAGAGTCCTCAGAGGTCAACTTATTTCTATAATTGCACCCATCCAGAAAGAAGAAAGGGCCCAAATTAAGAATCCTACAGTCTGAACAGGTAGAAAGGGAGTGGAGAGGAACCCCTCAGGCACCAGAAGAAAATAGATAGTAAAGATTAGAGCAGAACTAAACGAATTAGATAATAGAGGAACAATTGAAAAAAATTAACAAAACCAAAAGCTGGTTCTTTGAAAAGATCAACAAATTGATAAACCATTGGCTAAATTTACAAAAGAAAAACAGAAGATACAAATAACCTGATTAAGAAACAAGATGGGAGATGTTACAACACACCCAGCTGAAATAAAAAATATCATAAGAGAATACTACTAAAGGCTGTACTCTAACAGGTTTGAAAACCTACAGGAAAAGGACAAATTTCTAGATTCAATCACCCTCCAAGATAATCACAAGGTGAAGTAGATCAAGTGAATAAGTCTATCACAAGGAAGAAATTGAAAAAGTCATCAAAAAACTGCCAACCAAAAAACTCCTGGCCCAGATTGCAACACCAGAGAATTCTACAAAACTTCTAGGAAAGAGTAAACTCCAATGTTATTGAGGCTATTTCGGACCATAGAAAGGGATGGAATACTCCCAAATTCATTCTATGAAGCCAGCTAAACCCTGATACCAAAGCCAGGGAAAGATCCTACAAAAAAGAAAATTATAGACCAATATCACTCATGAACCTAGATGCAAAAATCTTCAACAAAATCCTAATCAATAGAATTCAACAGCGTAGTAAAAAAAATTAATTAATTATGATGAAGTTGGTTTCATTCCAGGGATGAAAGGCTGGTTCAATATCAGAAACACAGTTAATGTGATCAACCACTTTACTATCATGAAAGATAAGAATCACCTGATTTTGTCAGTTGATGCAGAAAAAGCATTTGACAAAGTCCAACACCCGTTCATGATAAAAACTCTCAGAAAAATAGGAATAGAAGGGAAATTCCTCAACACAATTAGTGGTATCTACACAAAGCCAACTGCCTTCATCGTGCTGAATGGTGAAAGACTGAAAGAATTCCCCTTGACAACAGGAACTACACAAGGATGCCCACTCTCACCACTTCTGTTCAACATTGTGATAGAAGTTCTAGCCAGAGCAATTAGACAATACAAAGAAATAAAAGGCATCTGTACTGGCAATGAAGAAGCAAAAAACTCCCTATTTGCAGATGATATGATTGTATATTGTAAGGAATCCATATGTAAACTACTAGAATTGATAGATGAGTTCAGCAAAGTATTGGGATACAAGATAAACATAAGTAAATCAGTAGGATACCTTTATACCAACAAAGAGTTCATCAAAGAAGAAATCACCAAATCAATACCATTTACTGTAGTCCCCAAGAAGATAAAATACCTCGGAATAAATGTAAGTAGAGAAATAAGAGATCTACACAGAGAGAACAACAGGGCCTTACTGCAAGAAACCAAGAAAGACTTACAAAATTGGAGAAACCTGCCCTGCTCATGGATAGGAAGACTTAACATTGTGAAGATGTCTATTTCACCTGAAGCAATCTACTTATATAATGGAATCCCAATACAAATTCCAGTGTCTTTTTTTAATGAGATGGAGAAACATACCACTAATTTTGTTTGGAAAGGGAAGAGATCCTGGCTTAGTAAAGCACTGCTGAAGAAGAGGAACACCATGGGAGACCACACAGTGCCTGACCTTAGAACCTATTACACTGCCACAGTAGTCAAACAGCCTGGTACTGGTACAAAAAGAGATATATAGACCAACGGAATAGAGTGGAGATCCCAGAGATGGCAGTATCCTTTTATGAACAGTTGATATCTGACAAAAGTCCTAAGATTATAAACTGGGGTTAAAACAGTCTCTTTAACAAATGGTGCTTGAAAAATTGGATGTCCATCCACAAAAAACTGAAACAAGACCCATATCTCAAACCGTACACAAAACTAACTCTAAATAGATCAAAGACCTAAATATCAAACCTAAAATGATAAAAATCATGCAAGACAAAATAGGATCATTCTAATACACAACTTAGAGATAGCAAACAAAGCAAGATTAACAGAAGACAGAATAGATAAATGGGAACTACTGAGAATCAGACACTTTTGCTCATCCAAAGACTTTATCAAAAGAATGAAAAGATCACCTACAAGATGGGAAAAACTATTTGGGAACTACATGTTGAATTGTCGTCTGATTTTCACAATCTACAAGGTTCTGCAAAATATCAACAAAAAAAGGTAAATAACCCAATTAAGCGACGGGCAAAGGAGATGGGCAGACATTTCACTAGAAAGGACATCCAGGCAGCCAAAAGACACATGAGAATATACTCATGATCATTAGTTACTGTAGAAATCCAAAAATCAAAACTACAATGAGATATCATCTCACCCCAACAACACTGGCCATGATGCAAAAAACACAAAACAACAAATGCTGGACAGTCTGTGGAGAGATTGGCACCCTCCTACACTGCTGGTGGGATTGCAAGTTGGTACAATCTCTTTGGAAAGCAATCTGGCAATTCCTTAGGAAGCCATAAATATATATACCATTTGATCCAGTAATTTTATTGCTTGGAATTTACCCTTCAGAAACAAAGGCTGACACATGAACAGATACATGTACATGAATGTTTATTGCAGCACAGTTCACAATAGGTAAAAGATGGAATCAAACACAATGCCCATCAACAGATGAATGGATAAACAAATTATGCTACATATACTCAGTGGAACAGTACACTATGATGAAAAACGGTGATTTTAGAAAACATCTCATAACATAGTTTCAATGAGAAGACATGCTGAGTAGAATCAGTGTCAAAAGGACAAACATTGTATGAAAGCCTTGTTATAAGGACTTAAAAATAGAATTATCTACAGAAAAAAATAACTTTGATGGCTACAAGGGTGGGGGGATGAGAGTTTATCATACATCAGATAGTTCATACATGTTAGAAATTGTATTCATTTACTGTAATCAATCAGTCATGGAGGTAGGATTTACAATACACAGAAAAATCATATCAGATGACGGAATTGTAGACAATCACACAATACTGGGAATCATGGACAAGGCAAGTTAATGGCATTTTGTGAGGACATAATTCAGTCTGCAGCTGTCTTGTTTTCCTCTCAATCTGTCTCTTATAAAACTTCATTAACTGCTTTTTGACCCCACTTCAATAAACTTTCCACCTTTAAAGGAGACACCTCATCAGAGTTTTCTATACTCTCCAATTACTTCCTATACTTTGCCAGCTCGTAGGAGGTACTCAGGACATTTTTTTGCAGAATGACAGAGGCAGTTAGTGATTTTACTGAATCCCCAGAAAACCTGTCTCTGGAAGCTTTTTCCTATTGGGAGGAATATTTTTAGTCAAATGTTTTGTTTTCTAAGGCAAATTATTGAGGTAAAAGCACCCTGGGGTTTTATCTAATCAATATACTCTCAGAAATGTTTATTTTAATTTGTGAGATAACCCCAGGGATTTGGGGAAGGAACTCAAAGCTGGCACCTCTGGGTTCCACTGGCCCTGACAAGAGGAGAGCAGCCCCTGCAGGCACAGTATAAGTGGTGATGGTGGAAGCCTCCTCAATGAAATCTAAGAGCTAGACACAAGGCACCTCCATCAGTTCCGTCTCCAGCTTGCTGTCTTCATCATAAACAAACAAAAAAACCCTTCATGGACTCCTAGCCCAGGAGAGGCCTGAAGACATGCTTGTCAACTCCAGGTGATAGTTGTGTCTGCTTTCACAAACATGCTGATGTGCTCACTGAGATGTTTATAGCACTCTGTCCTGCGTCAGTTCATGTTCTCGTATAGGAGCCCATTGAAGAAATGCTTAATATTATAACGGAGAAATTTTGTCTTTCTTGAGTGAATTCTGAGTTTTTTTCTTGAAAGCTTATAGTACTTGAGAGGTGAGGTATAAATCAATTAAATGTGTTAATTTACTTACTCCCTTGTTTCCATTTTTCTCCTTTCCTCCTAGTTTCTCCATGATTCCTTTTTATTATTATGATTAAGTGAAAATATGCAGTCGAAATCAATTTTGCATGCGTGTCTATCTGCAACTTCACCTGCTCTTCTCCCCCTGTGAAAATACACTTCTCCCTTTCACTTTTTACTACTAGTATCCTCTCAATGAACACCTGTCCCTGCCTCTCCACCCTGTCCTCTCTGATCCAGAGAGAAACATTTACAGAATGCTGTAAATGTATAAAACCATAAAGTACCCACAGCACATGCTAACACTGTGTCCCTGAGTCCAGTCAATTCTTGCCTGAAGAGTTGACTTGAATACGGTTTCAGGTCAGGGGTAGCAGCAAGTCTAGGGACCATGTTTCCAGATGACCCTCCAGGCTGTCGGACCATCATTTTGGTCTTTTAGTAGAGTTCTTGAACTGCGCACCTCTTTTTCTAATGTTATCTCAGGAACTCAACATTGTATCTCCATCACGGCTGCCCTTGCTGGTGGCTGGGCACCATCCAGTTCTTCTGGTCTCATGGCAATGCAGTCTTCCATACGTATGGGTCTTTCTGTCTCCTGGGCACATCCTTCCTTATGTCTGTGATCTTTTCAGTTGTCGTCTGTTCCAGGTGGGTTGGGACTACTTCCTGTTCCTCACATGGCAGCTTGCTAGATTTCAAGACCCCAGAAGCCACTCACCAGTCTGGGGTTCAGACGACTCTCTTAGCAAAAGACTAGTTTTATCAGTTGACCTAGATCTCCTCTGAAAACATGGTCCCCAGACCCCTGTCCTTGCTGCTCTATCCTTTGAAATATTGGGTTGAGTTTAGAAAACCTTTCAGTTTATGGTGTAGTCCGGTTATATTGATCTACCCTCTATTGTGTGTGTCACTCACTTTACCTAACCAAATTCCTGTCGACTGTCTAAGCTATGAACATTCCTTTTCCTCCCTCCCCACCCTTGTAACCATCAAAGGGTCTTTTCTTCTGTACATAAATCCATTTTTAAAGTCCTCATAGCAGAGGTCTCATATAATGTTTGTCCTTCTGCAGCTGACAGATTTCATTCAGCGTGTCTTCTAGTTGAAACCAGGCTATGAGATGCTTCGTAAAATCATCATTGTTCTTTATCACCGCATAGTGTTCCATGGTGTATATGTACCATAGATCATTTATCAATTTGTCTGTTGATGGGCACCTAGGTTGATTTTATCTTTTTCCTGTGTAGATAGTTCTGCCATAAACATTTTGTGCATGTATCTGCTCATGCGACCACCTTCATTTCTGTAGGACACATTCTGAGCAGTGGAATTGCTGGATCACATGCTATTTCTATTTCTAATTTTTTAAAGAAGTACCAAACTGTTTTCCAAAGAGGTTGTACCATTTTGCATTTCCACCAGCAGTGTAGGCTAGTTCCAATCTCTCCATAGCCTCTCCAGCAAGTGTTTTCTGCATTATTGGCAATCTCGTTGGGTTGAGATGGTATCTCATGTAATTTCGATTTGGATTTCTCTAATGGCTACCGATCATGAGCATTTCATCATATGTCTCTTGGCTGCCTGAATCTCTTCTTTGGTGAAATGTCTTTCCATCTCCTTTGCCCATTGTTTAATTGGGTTATTTACCTTTTTCTTGTTGATACATTGCAGTACCTTGTAGATTAGAGAAATCACACATTGGTCTGAGACGTAGTTGCTGAATATTTTTTACCACTTTGTAGGTAGTCTTTTAACTCTACAGATAAAGTCTGCGTGAGTATAAGAGTTTGATTTTTAGTAGTTCCCATTTATCTCTTTTCTGTTGTTCATGACTTGTTGGTCAGATTTTGTAGTCTGTCTAAGCCATATATTAAGACTTCCATTGTTCCGCCTACATTTTTCTTGCATGATCTTTATTCTTTTAGGTTTGAAATTTAGGTCTTTGATCCATTTTGAGTTAGTTTTTGTGTAAGATGTGAGACATGGGTCTTGTTTCAGGTTTTTTGCAGATGGACATCCAATTTTGCTAACACCATTTGTTAAATAGACTGCTTTTATCCCAGTTTACAACCGTGGGGCCTTTATTCAGTATCAACTGTTCATACAAGGATAGTGATATTTCTGGGGTTTCTATTCTGTTCCATTGGTCTGTATGTCTATTTCTGTACCAGTACCAGGCTGTTTTGAATATCATGGTAGTATAACAGGTTCTAAGGTCAGGTAGTGTGAGGCCTCCCACTGTGTTCCTCTTCTTCAGTAATGCTTTACTTACTCAAGATTTCTTCCCTTTCCAAAGAAAGTTGGTAATTTGTTTGTCTATATCATTAAAAAATGACACTGGAATTTGTATTGAGATTGCATTGCATCTGTAGATCACTTAGGGTAAAATAGACATTTTTACAATGTTAAGTCTTCCTATCCACGAGCAGGGTAGGTTTTTCCATTTATGTATGTCTCTCTTAGTTTCTTGTAGTAAAGTCTTGTAGTTCTCTTTGTAAAGGTCTCTTATTTCTCTAGTTACATTTATTCCTAGGTATTTTATCTTCTTGGGGGCTATAGTAAATGGTATTGATTTGGTGATTTCTTCTTTAATAATCTCATTGCTGGTGTAAAGGAATCCTACTGATTTGCTTATGTTTATCTTGTATCCTGATACTTTGCTGTACTTCTCTATTAGTTCCAGTAGTTTACCTACGGATTCCTTACAATATGCAATCATATCATCTGCAAATAGGGAGGTCTTTTACTTCTTCATTACCAATACAGACGCCCTTTATTTCTTTGTGTTGTCTAATTGCTCTGGCTAGAACTTCTATCACAATGTTGAACAGAAGTGGTGAGAGTGGGCATCCTTGTCTAGTTCCCATTCTCAAGGGGAATTCTTTCAGTCTTTCACCATTCAGTATGACGAAGGCAGTTGGCTTTGCATAGATGCCACTACTGTGTTGAGGAATTTCCCTTCTATTCCCATTTTTCTGAGAGTTTTTATCATGAATGGGTGTTGGACCTTGTCAAATGTCTTTTCTGCATCAATAGACCAAAATCAGGTGATTCTTATTCTTTGTGTTATTTGTGTGATTGAGCACATTAACTGTTTTTCTGATATCAAACCAGTCCTGCATCCCTTGTATTAATCCAACCCAGCCACGATGAATTAATTTTTTTTTTTTAAATATGTTGTTGAATTCTACTGGCTAAGATTTTGCTGAAGATTTTTGCATCTAGATTCATGAGTGATACTGGGCTGAAATTTTCTTTTCTTTTCTTTTCTTTTATGGGATCTTTCCCCGGCTTTGGTATAAGGTTTAGGGTGGTTTCACAGAATGAATTTGGAAATATTCCATCCTTTCCTATGTTTTGAAATAGCTTCAGGAGTACTGGAATTAACTCTTCTCTAAAAGTTTTGTAGAATTCTCTGGTGAAGCCATCTGGGCCAGGATTTTTGGGGAGTGGTAGCTTTTTGATTATTTTTTTCAATCTCTTCTTTTGTGATGGCTATATTAAGTTGCACTTGGTTTTTGGCTTTGGTTTTGCTTCTCCTGATTATAATTTTGGTAGGTGATGTGAATCTAGAAATTTGTCCATTTCCTCTAGGTTTTCAAATCCTTTACAGTACATTTTTTTTGTAGTTTTCTGTTAATTTAGTAGTATTCTGTTTAATTTCTGTTGGATCTGTTGTTGTATCTTTTGTCTCAATTCTTACTGAGGTTATTTGATTCCTGCTTTTCTCTTGTAAGTTTAGTCCTGTTTGAATATTTATTGTCTGTTTTTTTTTTTTTTTTTTTTTGTGGTGGCTGAGTAGTTCTTTTCTTGTTCTCTTTCTGTTTGTTCAAGTTGTAGGGTTAATTCTTTGCTTTGGGCCTTTCTTCATTCTTGATGTATTTACAGAGACAAATTGACCTCTCAGCACTGTTTCTGTTGTATCCCATAACTTCAGGAAGGATGTGTTTTCATTCTCATTTGATTCCGTGAATTTCTTTATTACATCTTTGATTTCTTCCATAACTCATGAATTTTTTGAGCAAGATTTTGTTCAGTTTCTATCAGTTTGAATTTCTACCCATGTTTTTTCTGCTGATTTCAACTTTTATGGTTTTATGGTCTGAGAAGATGCTTTGCAATAATTCAGTGTTTCGGATTTTGTTGAGACTTGCTTTATGACCCAAAATGTGGTCTATTATGGAGAATGTACCATGTGCATTAAATAAGGTGTACTTATCAGTTGTTGGGTAAAAAATTCTGCATATGCTGATGGTTGATTGTTGGTTCATTGTTGCAATAAGATCTTCTGTGTCTTTACTGAGCTTTTTTCTGGATGATCTGTCCATTACCGAAAGCAGAGTGTTGAAGTCTCCTACTATTATACAGAGTAATCTATCATATTTTTCAATGTTATTAGCATTTGTTTGATGTATTTAGATGCTCTGTTATTGGGTGCATAAATATTTAATATTGTTACTTCTTGCTTATGTATTGAACTTTTAAGGAATAAACAGTGACCACCCTGTCCACGATGGCAGATTTTACATTAAACTCTATTTTATCTGAGATTAGTATTGCCACTCCTGTTCTTCTTTCCATGTTGTTAGTTTGGTATATACTTTTCCATTCTTTGATTTTCAGTTTGTTCATATCTTTGAGTCTAAGTTGTGTTTCTAGTAAGCAGCACATAGATGGATCACTTTTAGTTTTTTATTTATTAATTTCAGTAAGTGAATAAAATTTCTAACATCTGTCAGTCATCTCATTTATGATAAACTGTCTCCCCTTACCCTTGTAGCCAACACACAGTGATTTTCTTCTGTAGATAATTCTTTTTTTTAAGTTCTTATAACAGGGGTCTTATACAGTGTTTGTCCTTTTGACACTGATTGATTTCACTCAGCATGATCTCTTCCAAATGAGATCATGTTATGAGATGTTTTCTAAAATTGTCATTGTTTTTTTTATCACAGGATAATGTTCCACTGAGAATATGTACCATAGTTGGTTTATCCATTCATCTGTTGATGGGCATCTGGGTTGATTCCATATTTTAGCTGTTGTGGACTGTGCTGCAACAAACATTCATGTACATATGCCTGTTTGTGTGACAGCCTTTGTTTCTGAAGAATAGATTCCAAGACATGGAATTGCAGGATCAAATGTTATATCTATTACCAGCCTTTTAAGGAAGTGTAAGATTGTTTTCCAAAGATGTTGTATCATTTTGCAATCCCACCAGCAGTGTAGGAGAGTTTCAATTTCTCCACAGCCACTCCAGCATTTATTGTTTTGTGTTGTTTGAATCATGGCCAACCTTGTTGGGGTAAGACGGTATCTCATCGTAGTTTTGATTTGAATTTCTTTAATAGCTAATGATCATGAGCAATTCCTCATGTGACTTTTGGCTGCCTGGATACACTGTTTAGAGAAGCATCTGTCCACTTCCTTTGCTGATCACTTAATTGGATTATTTATCTTTTTCTTGTTGACATTTTGTAGCACCTTGTATATTACAGAGATCAGAGGTCTATCTGGCATATAGTTGCTGAATATTTTTTCCAATTCTGTAGGTGGCCTTTTAATTCTTTTGATGTAGTCTTTGGATGAGCAAAAAGTGTTTGATTCTGACTAGTTTCCATTTATCTATTTACTCTTGTGTTGATTGTGCTTTGTTTGTCTGATTATGAAGTTTGTCTACATTGTGTTTTGAAGCTTCCATTGTTGAGCCTATTTTTTCTTGGATGAGCTTTATCATTTTAGATTTGATACATAGGTCTTTTATCCAGTTTGAGTTGATTTTTGTATAAGGTGTGAGATATGGGTCCTGTTTCAATTTTTTGCAGATGGATATCCAATTTTGCCAGCACATTTGTTAAAGGGATTGTTTTTACCCCAGTTTAAAATCTTAGGGCCTTTGTCAGATATCAACTGTTCATAGGAAGATGGTGGCATTTCTGGGCTCTCAACTCTGTTCCATTGGTCTATATGTCTCCTTTTGTACCAGTACCAGGTTATTTTGACAAGTGTGGCAGTGTAATAGGTTTTAAATTCAGGTAGTGAAAGGCCTTCCAGTGTGTTCTTCTTCTGCAGTAGTGCTTTACTTATCCAGGGTTTCTTCTCTTTCCAAACAAAATTGGTGATTTGTTTCTCCATCTCATTAAAAAATGTCACTGGAATTTGTATTGGAATTGCATTATATAAGTAGATTGCTTTGGGTAAAGTAGACATTTTCACAATGTTAAGTCTTCCTATCCATGAGCAGGGTAGGTTTCTCCATTTATGCATGTCTCTCTTAGTTTCTTGTAGTAAGGTCTTGCAGCTCTGTTTGTAAAGGTCTCTTATTTCTCTAGTTACATTTATTCCTAGGTATTTTTATCTTCTTGGGGCTATAGTAAACGGTATTGATTTGGTGATTTCTTCTTTAATAATCTCATTGCTGGTGTAAAGGAATCCTACTGATTTGCTTATGTTTATCTTGTCTCTTGATACTTTGTTAAACTCCTCTATTAGTTCCAATAGTTTACTTATGGATTCCTTTGGATTCTCTGTACATACAATCATATTGTCTGCAAATAAGGGGATCATGTTTTTTGATCCAAGCTGTTTCTCTTTGCCTTTTTATTGGAGCATTCAATCCATTTACATTCAATAATTATCGATAGGTGTCTGTTTAGTGCTGTCATTTTGGTGCCTTTATTTTTGTGTTCCTGATGTTTTATTTGTTCCTCTTAATATCCTGTTCTGAGTTGTTTTTCTTTATGAGTTTGCTTTTCTTCCTTTTCAGTATTGGTTTTGTATCTGTTGAGAGTCCTGAATTATGTTTCTTGTTTGATATATAGCATAGTTAGTAGCTTTGAGGCTACTCTTTTGGCTTCCCATAATGTTCTAAATTTAAACAGTTGTTAACTTCTGTATATTTCCTTAACTTCTTCTCCATCTGAAAGCATTGTAACTACTGTAATTTATCCCTCTTTATAGTGTGATGATGTCATGGTTTTCATGTTAAGACTTCTGGTTTCCTACTTTTACTATTTTAACTTTGAGCTGTGTGATTTCCCTGAGGAGGACTCTGGATGCTGTGTCTTGCATTGCCTCCTTAAGTATATATCCGATGTTATTGTTTTTCTAAATAAAGAGCTTCTTTCAGTATTTCTTGTAGTTTTGGTTTTGGCAATGTCTTTAAGCTTCTGTTTATCTGAGAATAGCTTAATTTCACTATCATATTTTAAAGACAATTTTGCACAATATGTGATTCTTGACTGGAAATTTTTCTCCTTCAAGGTTTTGTGTATGTCATGTCACTGCCTTCTTGCCAACATGGCTTCTGCTGAGAAGTCAGGTGAAAGCCTACAGGGCTTCCCTTTGTATGTTAGTTTTGCTTTAAGCCTAGCTGCCTAAGCGCTTTTCTTTATGCTTCATTTTATTAAGTTTGATTACAATATGGCTTGGTGTCTTTCTTTTGGGGTCTGCCTTTTGTGGTGTTTGATAAGCATCTTGAATATCTATGTTCTCTTTCAAGATTTCAGGGAAGTTTTCTGTCAGCAACTCTTTAACAGTTCTTCTGCATTTTCTGGTATCCCTTTCTGTTCAGGAATTCCAGTTACTGGAGATTATTCATCTTGCTAGAGTCCCACAGGCTTCTTAACCCTTCTTCATTGTTCTTTTCTCCAATTTCTCCTCATGAATGCTGTGTCAGTTGCTTTACCTTCAGTCTCACTAATTCTGCATTCCATCTCCTCAACCCTGCTCTTTTGGCTTTGCATTGAATTGTCTAACTCTGTAATTTTATTTTATCGATCTCCTGGATTCCAAATCATTAATGTTCTAGCAGTTCATACAGCTTACTTAATTTTTCCTTTTGTTCTAAGTGCTTTGGCCATTGTACTTTGTTTAATCTTTAGAAGAGTTCTATACATAATTATTTTATATTCTACCTACAACAGTTTCGGACTTTTCTATCTGTGAAGTTTTTTGATTCTTTATTTCAAGAGTTTTCCTCAGCCATGGTGGTCTACTTCTTTAAACGATTAGATATCAATTGTTGTCTTCATGCCATCAAGAGGCTGTTCAGTGTCTCCAGTGTTACACCAACAGGAGCTGGGACATAGCTCTAAAAAGGGAGAAAGAACTGGTCACCAGCCACTGCTGTGTTCTCTAGGTACAGCAGACTTATGTATAGCTTCTCTGCCAATATAGTTGCTGTCAAGCCCTGTGATGTTGTTTGGCTTAGTGGCTAGGCCTAACTCAGCTGTCAGTGGTTGCAGGTCCTGCCTCCTGGCTGATAAAAGTAGCAAGCTACTTGTGCCAACTCTCCAACATCATGCCAGTTATGACTATGGTGTAGCTCAGGGAAGGGTGGTGAGTAGGATGCCACCACACTCAGCTGTCAGGGATCACCGTGTTTTCTACATGCTTATCTTAAAGACTACTTTTCTGCTGAGGGAGTGCTGTCCAGTGGCAGGTGAAAGCAGCTGGGCCCTTAAAGGAGGCAGGCCTCACCTCCTGGATAGCAAAGACAGTCCCCTACTTATGGAATCCCTGGGGGGCCATCAGCCAATGTTATGCCATGGCTCAGTGAAGGGTGGTGGAAATGGTGCTGTCATATTCAGCCACCAGTCACCACTGTGTTCACCAGCTGCTCTTATCTTAAAGGCTGCTTTTCTGCTAAGAAAGGTATTGACTAGCTGCAGCTGATAGCAGCCTGGTTCTCAGGGGTAGCAGGCCTCACATCCTGGCTGACAAAGATGGCATCTTACTTATGGAGTCTCTTACGGCCATCTCCAGATGCTATGATGTGACTCAACGAAAGGAGGGGTTAGGGCACTGATGCACTTGGCTGTCAGCCCCCACTATGTTCTCTAGGTATGATTGCCTTAAAAACAGCTTTTCTGCTGGAAGAAGCACTGTACAGACAGGTACCATTACTCAGCATGGGAGTTAGCCTCAGCTAAGACCTCAGGCATGGCTGTCTCTGCCTCTCAGTGACCAAGATGGCATCCCATCTGAGATGCTTCTCCTGCAGTGAGTCAGCAGTATCTATGGTGCAGCTCAGAGAAGAGAGGGAGAAGAGGCACTGGCATCCTCAGTTGCCAGCCATTGCTGGATTCTCTAAATGTGGCTGTGCCAAACATAGCCACTGTATTGTGGGATATGGTATTTACTTAGGCACTGTGGTGTTTCATAGTAGCTGGCCTGTGCCAGGCTCTCAGGCTCTGAAGCCCCAGTCTCGCCCTCCCAGTTAACAAAGAAGGCATCTGTACCTGTAATCCTCTCAGCCAATGTGCCAGTAGAAGCAGGACTCAGTATGTTGCTGTCTCACCTCCAGCAGAGATAGTTTCCCCCTTCCTGTCACCCAGTCCAATCTGACAACCCTATGCCTGTTCTTGGGGCTCCCAGAATGTCCACATTGCTCCTTTCAATTATTTTTCTAGGCCTTAGTTCTCAGACGGAATCCAGGAGATGTGTAGTATAGTCTTCCAGCTTCGCCTAGCCTTGGAACCATCAGATTTTTGTTTTCTTGATGTTGAGGTGTAACCCATACAGAAGACAGTGTTCTTTGATGTTCATCAGTAAGTGTTTCAAATCCTCTTCACTTCCAACAAGCAGGTTTGTGTCACCTGCATCATGATTGGAAGAGTCATCATCCAGTCCATCTGATACCTAGTTCTTCTTCATATAGTCTAGCTTCTCAGGTTAAATTCTCGGCATACAGATTGAGTAAGTATGGTGAAAAGATACAACACTGACACACATATTTGCTGACTTTAAATCATGTAGTGTCCCTTTGTTGTGTTCGTACAACTGCCTCTTGATCCATATACAGATTCCTTAAGAGTGCAATCAAGTGTTCTGGAATTCCCATTCTTCACAATGTTAGCCATAATTTGTTATGATTCACACAGTTGAATTCCCTTGCATAGTCAATGAAACATAGGTAAATATATTTCTGGTATTCTCTGCTTTCAGCCAAGATCCATCTGACATCAGCAATGATGTCCCTAGTTCCATGTTCTCTTCTAAATCTGGCTTGAATCTTTGGCAATTCTCTGTCAATATACTGCTGCAATTGCTTTTAAATAATATTTAGCAAAATCTTTTTCTTTTCTTTTATTATGACTGAATGAAAATATACATTCCCATATAAATTTGCATGCCCATCTATATGCAGCCCCCTCTGTTCTCCCTGCCTGGTGACAGCACACTCTTCCTCTCCACTCCATATGTGTCTTATCCTCCCAACAATCTCCTATCCCTTCCTCTCCACCCATTCCCCTTCCTCCAGTAAGAGGTCAGCAGGACAACATCCTATAGATGAAAAGAACCATAAAGTGAACACATGATATGGTCACTCTGTGTCTTAGGGCCTTTATCGAATATCAACTTCTTATAAGAAGGTGGTGTCATCTCTGGGGTCTCAATTCTGCTCCATTGATCTGTCTCTTTTTCTACCAGTACCAGGCTGTTTTGAGTACTGAGGCAGTGTAATAGGCTCTAAAGTTGGGTAGTGAGAGGCCTCTCGGTGTGTTCTTCTTCTTCAGTAGTGCTTTCCTCATCTGGGTCTTCTTCTCTTTCCAAGCTTGGTGATTTGTTTCTCTCTCTCATTAAAATACATCACTGGAATTTGTATTGGGATTGCACTATATAAGTAGATTACTTTGGGTAAAATAGACATTTTCACAAGACTTAACAAGTCTTCCTATCCATGAGCAGGGCAGATTTCTCCATTTATGGAAGTCTCTCTTAGTTTCTTATAGTAAGAACCTGTAGTTCTCTTTGTAAAGTTCTGTTATTTCTATGGTTAGATTTACTCCTAGGTACTTTATCTTCTTAGGGACTATAGTAAATGGTACTGATCTGGTGATTTCTTCATTAATAATCTCATTGTTGGTATAAAGGAATCCTACTGATTTACTTATGTTTATCTTGTATCCTGAGACTTTGCTGAACTCAACTCTTCTATCAGTTTGACTAGTTTACTTATGGATTCTTTAGGATTCTCCACATATACAATCATATCATCTGCAAATAGGGAGATTTTTAATTCCTCTTTGCCGATGCAGATGCCCTTTACTTCTTGGTCTTGTCCAATTGCTCTGGCCAGAACTAGTACAGTGTTGAATAGGAGAGGTGAGAGTGGGCATCCTTGTCTAGTTCCTGTTCTGAAGGGAAACTGTTTGAGTCTTTCTCCATTGAGGCTGATGTAGGCAGTTGGCTTCGTATAAATGGCCCTTATTGCATTGAGGAATTTTCCGTCTATGCCTATTTTGCTGAGAGTTTTTAGCACGAATTGGTGCTGGACTTTATCAAATGTCTTTTCTGCATCAATGGACAAAATCAGGTGATTCTTGTCTTTTGTGATGTTTATGTGGTTAATCGCATTAATTGTTTTTCTAATGTTGAACTAATCTTGCATCCCTGGTATGAATCCAACTTGGTCATGATGTATTATTTTGTGGATATTTTGTTGTATTCTATTGGCAAGAATTTTGTTGAAGATTTTTCCCTTTAGATTCATGAGTGATATCAGTCTGTAGTTCTCCTATTCGTTGGGTCCTTCCATTGCTTTGGTATCAGGGTTATGCTGGCTTCATAGAACGAATTTGAGAGTATTCCATCTCTTTCAATACCACGAAATAGTCTCAGTAGTATTGGAGATAACTCTTCTCTAAAAGTTTGGTAGAATTCTACCGTGAAACCATCTGGGCCTGGGCTTTTTTTTTGGTTGGCAGTTTTTTGATGACTGTTTCAATCTTTTCCTCTGTGATGGGTTTGTTAAGCTGTTTTGCTTCACCTTGTGATAATTATGGTAGGTAATATCAATCAAGGAATTTGTTCATTTACTGTGGGTTTTCAAATTTTTTAGAGTCTTTCATAGTATTCTGTTATGATATTTTTAATATCTGTTGGATTGGTTAGGACAACTCCCCTCTTAATTCTATTTTGGGTTATTTGATTCCTTTCCTGTTTTTCTTTAGTAAGTTTAGCCAATGGTTTGTCAATTTTGTTGATCTTTTCAAAAAACCAGCTTTTGGTCTTTTCAATTTTTTCAATTGTTTTTCTATTCTCAAATTCATTTATTTCTGCTCTGATCTATACTATCTGTTTTCTTCTGTTGCCCGAGGGGTTCCTCTGCTGTCCTGTCTCTACTTGTTCAAGCTGTAGCATCAGTTCTTTGATTTGGTTTCTTTCTTCCTTCCAGATGTGTGCATTTTTGGAGATAAACTGACCTCTGAGTGCTGCTTTGGCTGTATCCCATAGGTTCTGGTAAGAAGTGTTTTTGTTCTCATTGGAATCCATGAATTTTTTTATTTCATCCTTGATTTCTTCATAAACCATGGCTTTTTTGAGCAAGATGTTGTTCAGTTTCCAAGAGTTCAACTTTCTATGTTTTTTCTGCTATTGATTTACACTTTTATGTCTTAATGATCTGAGAAGATGCTTTGCATTAATTCAATGGTATGGATTTTGTTGAGAATTGCTTTATGTCCTAACACATGGTCTATTCTGGAGAATGTTCCATGTGCACTGGAGAAGAAGGTGTAGTTGTCTGCTGATGGGTAGAAAGTTCTGTATATGTCAGTGAGGTTTAGTTGTTTTATTGTGTCAATAAGGTCTTCTATATCTTTATTGAGCTTTTTTTAGATGACTTGTCCAATATTGAGAGTGGAGTGTTAAGGTCTCTCACTATTATTGTGGAGCGATCTATCTCCTTTTTCAGTGTAATCAGTGTTTCCTTGACATACTTAGATGCTCTAACATTAGGTGCATAAATATTTAACATTGTTAAGTCTTGCTTGTGTACTGAACCTTTCAGCAATAAATAGTGTCCATCCTTGTCCACAATGGTGGATTTTACATTAAAATCTATTTTATCTGAGATTAGAATTGCCACACCTGCTCTTTTTTGTGTATTGCTAGCTTGATATATATTCTTCCATCCTTTAATTTTCAGTTTGTTCCTATCTTTGTCTAAGGTGAGTTTCTTGTAGGGAACATATGGATGGATCATGTCTTTTGATACAAGATGTCATTTGATGTCTTTTTACTGGAGCATTCAGTCTGTTTACATTCAATGTAATTATCGATAGGTATGTGTTCAGTGCTGCCATTGTGATATGTTTATTTTTGTATTGGTGTTTTCTCCATTGTTCTTATTAATCTGTTCTGGGAACTTCTTTTTCGTGAGTTGATTTTTCACCTTTTTCAGAGTTTGTTTTGTGGTTGTGGAGACTCCTGTGTTACATTTCTTGATATGGTATGTTGCATCTTTGTTGTGTTTTACAGCTGCCCCTGTGATCCCCCTTAATAAACTGTGTATAAAACCAATTTTAATTACTATCAGTCTTGGCAACTTCCTCTCCATCTGGAAGGACTATAACAACTGTAGTACATCCCTCTTTTCAATATGATGGCACCATAGTTTTCATGATAATCACTGGGTTATTGCTTTCAGTATTAAAGTTTTGAGTTTGGAGCCTTCCCTAACTGAGTAGGATTCTGGCTGATGTGCCCTTCCAAAGTATAAAGTAAGTGGTTTTTTCTTCTAAGCCAAACCCAAGAGATTCTTTCAGTATTTCTTGTAGCTTTGGTTTGGTTTTTACAAAGTCTCTGAGTATCTATCTGGGAATGTCTTAATTTCATTTCATATTTGAGAGACAGTTCTGCAGGATACAATTCTTGGTTGGAAGTTCTTGTCCTTCAAGGCTTTGAATGTGTCATGCCACTGTCTCTGTGCCAGCATGGTTTCTGCTAAGAAATCTGATGACAGCCCACAGGGTTTCCTTCTGAACGTTAGCTTTACTTTGAGTCTTGCTGCTTTTAAGAGTTTTTGCTTATGTTTCATTTTGTTGAGCTTAATTATAGTATGTCTTGGAGTCTTTCTTTTGAGATCTATATTGAGTGGTGTTTGATATGCATCTTGCATATCTATATTCTCTTCCTTCATGATTTCTGGGAAGTTCTCTGTCAGCAGCTCAGTAGCAATACTCTCTGTGTTCTCAGGTGGCTTTTCCTGTTCAGGGACTCCAATTAATCATAGGTTGTTCCTCTTAATAGAGTCCCACATGCTTCTTAATGCATTTTCCCTATTTTTCTTGTTTCTTTTTTTCTGATTTCTCCTCATAGATGCTGAAGTCAGTAGCTCTGTTTTCCAAGTCCGAAAGTCTCTTTTCCATTTGATCCATTCTATTTTCTTGGCTTTTAATGGAAGTTTCTATGTCTTTGATTTTGTTCTTGATCTGTTGGATTTCAGAGCACTGGTGTTCTATTAGATCAAACAGCTTGCTTAATTTTTCATTTTTTGTGCTGCATTTTGTACACGATCTGTCAGGGCTCTGTATATAATTGTTTTTTATTCACCTTCTGATAATTTCAGAAGAGTTTCTTTGTCCAGAAATCTCCTTGATTGTTTCATTTGGGGGCCTTCTGAAGCCATGAGTGACTTCTTGTTTATCATTTTCTCAAGGATCTGTTGCTTTTTGGGCTTCATGTGAGTTGATAAAAGCTGGGAGAGATACTGTGAGGATGGACTGCAGATGTTTCCCTAGCCAAGCCAAGTGCCATCTAGGCCATCTTAAAATGAAAAATAAAAGGTATCTGACTGCTTCCTACATCAGTGAGGTTTTCAGGTGTAGAGGTCCCTCTTCACAACTGGCAAAGTAAGCACCTTTATAACCAACCCAGATGATATGAACTAGTTCAAAATACAGCAATACTACTGCTTTGTTGGCCTCTGCTGACAGGCCACAGCTGTAGGCGACACTGTGTAAACTATTGCTTTTCTGGCAGAAAAGTGCTGTCCTGTGGGCAGGTGCTGGCACCCAGCCTAAGAATTAGGTCCAGCTGCAGCCACTGTATCTAAGATAGTGCCCTGCACAAGGTTGCTGCCTCTTGCATACACACAACTCTGTGGCAGAGGTGGAAAAAGGGGCTGAGTTCCCAGCCTCTGTTGCTGGGTCCCAGCTGTAGGCGACACTGTGTAAACTACTGATTTTCTGTCAGAAAAATACTCTCCTCTGGGCAGGCACTGGGTCCCAGGCTAAGAATTAGGTCCAGCTAAAAATCTCTGTATCCAAGATGGTGGATACAACGGTGCTGCTGCTTCTGTACAAACTAGACTGTGGCAGAGGCAGAAAGAGAGGCAACAAGTGGAGAGATGCAGAGTCCTAAGCCTGGCTCTCAAAATATGGCAATTTCACCTGCTTATCCCACCAGCGGTGTGTCTCAGACTAGCTGCTAGGCATGACTCAGCTCTGCCCACTGGCCAAGACAGAGAAAAAAAATCAAAATGTTAAGTTACCTTCAGTCCGTCAGAGCCAGAACTAGCCAGGAGTGGGAGTCAGTGCCATGTCCTGGGGCTCACTAAGTGACCAGAAGGCTCTGTTTGATTATCAACTCAGGTCTTGGTTTCTTGAGGGATTTAGGGAGACGTGTGTTTAATCTGCCATCTTGACTCTGTCCTCCTGTGCTTAGTCTGCCTTCTTGACTCCACCCTCTGCTTTATCAAATTCTTTATTTTCTCTTAGGTCTATGATTATAGCCCCATTTCTGAGAGCAAACCTATCTTAAGATTTTTTTGAAATGTATGTAACCCAGCTTGAACTAGCTTACCCCAAACTAAACTTTTTGCTGTCAAGTTAATTCCAACTCATAGTGATTCTATAGCACATAGTAGCACTTCCCTATAGTTTCCAAGGAGGACCTGGTAGATTCAAACAGAAGACTCCTTGGTAAGCCACCATGGCACTTATCCACCAGCTATCAGGGTTTCCTGAACTACCATAGGGGGTAAAAATGGTATGGCAGAGATTACTGTAAGACTCAGGTTTCTCAAAGAATTCAGGAGAAGGCATTCAGCAAGGACCTAGGCATGGGTTATGGTCAGAAATAAAAGGGAGCCAGAGACCCCAGGAGCATCTTTCTTATTTTTCAGCTTTCTTTACCATGGATCTCACTTTTCTCTCTGCCAACAAGGCTATATTCTACTTCTTAGGATACATGAGCCCTGAAGATCACCCAAATCAGTTCACAGTTCACTACTGCAAGACAACTGCCTGTTTCCCATGGCCTCTACCTGCCTCTGCTCTATATACCCATATGTCTCTTCTTGGACACCCTATATTTCAACATTGTCATTTTGGTCAAATGTTCTCACCCAGTTGTTTTGAGGCTTTGGGTCAGGAGGAAAAATCTCTGGGGGCCATCTGTGAGGAACATAAGACAGTTCTTGGAGAAAAAAAAAGGCTGGGCAGACAACCTAATAGTTACTGCAACAGCTGACGAAGATATATGCAAATATGCTATGGCCCTCAGGTGGAATGTTTTATCCTCATTAGAAATGATAGAATCAATTATCTTCACTAGATGCCTAATTTATTTCGAGAGGGAAAAGAAAATAATTTAATTTTCAGGGGTTTCACTGTACAGGATAAATTAAATAATGGCATGGAGTATGTCATCTGCAGTGATCTTTCTTTCTTCAACCAGTTTCCAGAAGCCACTTTCCTATTCTACAGTTACTAAAAATTATTTTGTTATTTCAGAAGGAAAAATGATTTTCTAACAAATATAAATAGCTTATATTGTAACTCTCAACCTTTTAAAAGTTCTTACATTTTTTAAAAACTAAATTGGATCAAACTAAGAATCTCTGGAAACTGAGCTTGCAGACACCTCCAATGAAACCTTCTCCCAGCATCTGCTGCACTATTTTGCCAATAAGCCATGCCAAGCCAAATATAGTTCTGATTCTCTCAGCACTTTCTGTAGCAATTAAGTGTGCATTTTTCAACATCCCATGTCTCATTTGACATTCCCTTTCCATTGGTTACCTGTGATCTAATTTTGACCACACCCTGCACATGCTAACATGGTTTCTGGCTTGCTCTTACCAACTTTTGCAAATCTATGATGAACAAAAGAAATCTATGGCTATTTCTTTCTTTCTTTCTTTTTCTGCAAGCCTATGAAATGGAGCGATTGACCCTGTGTGCCCACTTTTCAGGTAATGGCAAAGAGATCCATGTTTTCTTCCTAGATCCTTATCATTGGCTCCACACTAAATATCCATTGGTTTGCCCTAGAGTTCCACTTTGAAAATTGCATCTGTTGATCAGTTATTCCTTTCCTGGAGGTGTTGAATACTTTACAAATATCTCTTAATTTCATCCTCACAACATTCCCATGAGGTGGCATTATTTTTAGCTTCTTTTGCAGTTTGGGTGGTCCCAGGGACAGACTCTGTCAGGAAACTAGTGTGCAGGAAGTGTTTTGGGGAGTACTGTCAGGGTCAGCACCGTGGGAGAAAGAAAGGAAATGAGACTGAGCAAGGGTAGTATTGAGTTGCAGTGCAGTCACAAAGATGGCAGAAAACTCCACAAGGGGCTCAGAATTGGAAAGATCATTCAGAGGAGTATTAAATTGTCACATACCAGAGAGGAGGAAACCCACTGAAGGCCATGAGTCATCTAAGGACAAGCAGCTAGCCTAATGAGTGGGGGGTGTTATAACTCTACCTCGTACTCTGACTGGAGTTTGGGTCCCTCAGACTGTCCTATATACCTCTGGAGGACTCTTGTTTTCCCTGCTGCTGTGTCTTTCCTGTGTAGTCTGACCACTGTCCCTTCACTGCTGATTATTCTATCACCCTTCACAGAAAGGTAATTATACTTCCCAGATATCTCTGCTATCTGTCACCCTCATTTCCTTCTCTGTTTTCATTCCTTGTCAACACTCTCGTGAACTCTTGACCAGACAAGAAAACAGCCTCCAAACTACCAGTACTGCTTCTAGTCACTTTGACCTCCCAAGCTACTTCATATTATCATGAACCACAGCTCTGACGAGGTTTCTTCTCAGAAAAACCCATTGAGTTCCCAGTGCCTAGACTAATGAACAACACATGACTGCATAGTATGGAACTAAGGTTGCACATCATTCTACTTTGCCTTTTGCTAAAGCCATTCCTGAGGCCAAACAGTAGCCACACATACCAGTTACACTCTCAGAGATGTTTCTCCACTCCACTGCTGTGCTTTTGCAGGACCTGTCAGAACATCTACTTGCATCTTTCACTCAGAGGCAAGAAAATAAGGATAAGAATCCCATTGGAAACAGTTATCGGTCATAGTAAAACACTGAAATGTATCCTAGGACAGCTAGAAGATGGGAAAAAGAAGACTTATGAGGTAGAAAAGAGTAGGAGATATAAGCTAAAAAGCCAAGTGCCGTCGAGTCGGATCTGAGTAGGAGATAAGGTACTCAAAAAAGAGAAGAAAGGAACACACTAAAACTGACAAAACAAACAAAAAAAACTTGTTGCTGTCAAGTTGATTTCAACACATAGGAACTCTGTAGGATAGAACAGAACTGCACCAGAGGGTTTTCAAGGAATGCCTAGTAGATTCCAGCTGATGATTTTTTGGTTAGCAGCTACAACTGTAAACCACTACATCACCGAGGTGGCAATAACTTCCACTTCACTGTGTGCTACATTCATTTTACTTGCATTTACATGGGTTAGGGAACCTAAGAACAAATGTATAAGGTGCAGTCTTGACTAATATTCCTTACCTATATATCAAAAATTGGGGTCACAGTGATGCAGTGGTTAAGAGCTTGAATGCTAACCAAAACGTCAACCGTTTAAACCCACCAGATGCTCCCTGGAAAGTCTGTGGGCAGTTCGGTTCTGTCCTGTAGGATAACTATGGGTCAGAATCAACTCTGTGACAACCGATTTGGTTTTCTGGATCTTATATCAAGAACTGCCATAAACCAAGTTACTAATGGGCATGTTACATGACTACTAACACAGAATCAGTTGAAATTAACAAAAATATCTTACAAAACCCGATAAACCACTCTTAGTCTGGGTTTTCTAGAGAAGTAAAACCAGTAAATCATAAAAGTATGCATAGTAGAGGGATTCCCCTATGTATAGCTCAGTTTTGTCATACTGCAGGGCTTGCATGTTGCTGTAATGCTGGAAGACACACCACAAGTATTCAGATGCCAACAGGGTCACCCATGCAGGTTTCAGCTGAGCTTCCAGACTAAGACAGACTAGGAAGAATCATCCAGTGGTCTACTTGTGACAAGAAATAGCTTATGAAAACGTTATGAATAGCAGCAGAACATGGTGTGATATAGTGCTGGAAGATAAACCTCCTGGGATGTATGGCACTTAAAAGACCACTGGGGAAGAGCTACTTCCTCAAAGTTGGGGTCTACCTTAATGACATTGATGGAGTCAAGCTTTTCATACCCTCATTTGCTGATGCAGCACCACTCAAACTGAGAAGAAATAGCAGCAAACATCCATTAGTAATCATAACCTGAAAAATATGAGGTATGAATCTAGGAAAATTGGAAATTGTTAAAAATGAAATGGAATGCATAAACATCAATATACTAGTCATTAATGAGCTGAAATGGACCTTTATTGGCCATTCTGAGTCAGACAGTAACATGCTCTACTATGCTGGGAACAACAACTTAAAGAGGAATGTCATTGTTCTCATTGTCAAAAAGAACATTTCAAGGTCTATCCTGAAGCACAACAGTGTCAGTATAGGATACTACGCGTATGCCTACAAGGAAGACCAGGAATATGACTATTATTCAAATTTACACACCAACCACTAAGACCAGAGATGAAGAAACTGGAGATTTATACTAGCCTCTGCAGTCTGAAATTGATCAAAGATGCAATCAGAATGCACTGATAATTACTGGTAGTTGGAATGCCAAAATTGGAAACAAAGAAAAAGAATCCTTAGTTGGAAAATATGGCCTTGGTGATAAGAATGATGCTGGAGATCGCATGGTGGAATTTTGCAAGATCAACAACTTCTTCATTGCAAATATCTTTTTTTCACCAACATAAATGGTGACCACACACATGGACTTTGCCAGATGAACACACAGAAAGCAAATTGACTACGGCTGTGAAAAGTAATGAAGGAAAAGCTCAATATCATCAATCAGAACAAGCCCAGGGGCTAAATATAGAACAGACTATCAATTACAAATATGCAAGTTCAAGCTGAAACTGAAAAATATTAGAACAAGTCCACGAGAGCCAAAGTACAAACTGAGTATATCCCACCTGAATTTAGAGACTATCTCAAGAATAGACCTGAAGCGTTGAACACTAATGACTGAAAAGCAGGCAGGCAGTGCTAGCACATCAAGATCATCATGCATGAAGACAGCATGAAGTCATTAAAAAGCCAGGAAGGAAGGAAAAGCCAAAATGGATGTCAGAAGAGACTCTGAAACTTGTTCCTGAACGTTGAGTAGCTAAAACAAAAGGAAGAAATGATGAAATAAAAGAATTGAAAAGAAGAATTCAGAGGGTGGCTTGAGAAGGCAAAGTATTTTAATGGCATGCAAAAAGCAGGAGATAGACAAGCCAAAGGGAGGAACATGTTTGGCATTTGTCAAGCTGAAAGAACTGAAGAAAAGATTCAATTCTCCAGTTGTGGTAATAAAGGAGTCTATGGGGAAAATATTAAATGATGCAGGAAGCATCAAAAAGAGATGGAGGGAATACACAGAGTCATTATACCAAAAAGAACTTGTCAACATCCAACCATTTCAAGAGGTAGCACATGATCAGGAAACCATGGTACTCAGGGAGAAGTTCAAGTTGCACTCAAGGCACTGGTGAAAAACAAGGCTCCAGGAATTTATGGAATATCAACTGAGATGTTGCAACAAATGGATACAGTGCTAGAAGTGCTTACTTGACTATGCCAAGAAATTTGGAAGACAGTTACATGGCCAACTGACTGGATGAGATCCATATTTATGCGTTTCCCCAACAAAAGTGATCCAAATGAACGCAAAAATTATCATGCAATATTAATATCACCAAAAATCCCCACTGCCATCAAGTTATGTCCAACTCATAGTGCCCTTAGAGGTCACAGTAGAACTGTCCATAGAGTTTCCTAGGAGCTCCTGGCAGGTTTAAACTGCCGACCTTTTGGTTAGCAGAAGTAGCACTTAACTCACTGCGCCACCAAGGTTTTCACTAATATGGCACACAAGTAAAATTCTACTGAAGGTTATTCAAAAGTAGCTGCAGCAGTATGTTGACAGTGGACTGCCAGAAGCTCAAACTGAATTCAGAAAAAGATGTGGATCCAGGGATATCATTGCTGATGTCAGGTGAATCTTGGCTGAAAGCACATGATACCAAAAAGATGTTTACCTGTGTTTTATTGACTACTCAAAGTAACTCAGCTGTGTGGATTATAACAAATTATGGATAACACTGAGGAGAATGGGAACGTTGGAACACTTAATTGCACTCATGAGGAATCTGTACATAGATCAATAGGCAGTTGTAGGAACAGAACAAGAGGATACTTCATGGTTTTAAAGTCAGAAATGTGTGTCAGGATGGTATCCTTTCATCATACCTATTTAATCCATTCACTGAGCAAGTAATTTGAAATCTGGACTATATGGAGAATAATGGAGCATCAGGATTGGAAGAAGACTAATTAATAACTTGCGTTACATGCAGATGACACAACCTTGTTTAGCTGAAACTGAAGAGGACTTGAAGCACTTACTGATGAACATCAAAGCCTTCAGCATGGATTAAAACTCATGTAAAACAAAAATTCTCACAACTGGATCAACAAGCAACATCATGATAAATGGAGAAAAGATTGAAGTTGTCAAGGATTTCATTTTACTTGGATCCACAATCAACACCCATGGAAAAAGTAGTCAAGAAATCTAAAGATGTTTTGCATAGGGGAAATACACTGCAGAAGACCTCTTTAAAGTGTTGCAAAGCAAAGATGTCACCTTGAGGACTAAAGATGTGCCTTACCTAAGTTATGGTATTTTGTATCTTGTCACATACATGAGAAAGTTGGACAACAAATAAGGAAAACAGAAGAAGAATTGATGCCTTTGAATCGTGGTGTTGGACAAGAATATTGAACATACCATGGACTGCCAAAAGAACAAATAATTCTGTCTTGGAAGAAGTACAGCCTGAGAGCTTCTTAGAAGCAAGGATGATGAGAATATGTCTTACATGTTTTGGATATGTTGGCAGGCAGGGTTAGTCCCTGGAGAAGGATATCGTGCTTGGTAGAGTGGACTGTCAAGTGTAAAAAGAAAACAAGATGCTGAATCATATGGATTTACACTGTGGCAGAAACAATGGTCTCCAGCATATCAACAACTGCGGGTGTTATGCAGGACTGGGTGGTGTTTTGTTGTGTTGCACACAGAGTTGCTGTGAATCTGAACCAGCTCAATGGCACCTAACAACAGCAACAGCTAGAGGTGTTGAACATATTTACATGGGCTTATTTTGCATCTGTATATCCTCTTCCTTGAAACGTCTCTTCAGGCCATTTGCCAATTTTTTACCTCAGTTGTTTGGTTTTGTGGGTTTTTTTTAACTGCTTTATTTTGAGAGTTGTTTACATTTTCTAGATGCTAGTTTTTAGCCAGATATATACTTTGTAAATATTTTGTGTTTGTAGTATATCTTGTAATCCTGTTGACAGGATTTTTTTTTTTTTTTTTTTGCATAGCTAAAGTTTTAAATTTTGATTAAGTTTATCTTTTTTTTCTTTCCTACTGTGGTGTCATGTCTAAGAACTCTTCACCAAACCTTGGATTTCCAAAGCTTTTCTTCTATGATTTCTTCTAAAAGTTTTATAGTTTTGTGTTTTACATTTAAGTCTGTCATTCATTTTGAGTTAATTTTTTAGTAAGCTGTGATGCTTAGGTTGAGTTTTGCTTAGCACCATTTGTTGAAAACAACGAATTGTTTTTACATCTTTCTCAAAAATCAGTTGGCTACGGTTGCATAGGTCTATTTCTGAGTTCCATTGATTTATGTGCTTATCTCTCTGCCAGTACCACACAGTCAAAATTATTAGCTATTCTGCTTCCTTTCCATTTTAATATAAATTTTATCATAAACTTGTCTATACACACTAAAATCTTACCAGAATTTGGATAAGAATTGCATTAAACTTGTCAATTTGGGGTGAATTAGTATCTCTACTGCATTTAGTCTTCTAGTAAACATGTCTATTTAGATTTCTTTATTTCTTTCATAAATTACAGAATTCTATTTGATTTGCTAGTATTTTGCTAAGGATTTTGCATCTATACTCCTGAGAGGTATTAGCATGTAGATTGTTTATTTTATTTATTATGTACTGTCCTTGTCTGATTTTATTTTCAACATCACTCTGGTTCTAGCCTTATAACATAAATTGGGAAGCACATATTTTCTTTTGTTTTCTGGAAGAGACTACACGGAATTGCTCTTCATTCTTCCTTAAAGGTTTAGTAGACTTCTCAGTGAAAACATCTGGATATTAACTTTGGGGAAATTTTAAATTGTGATTTAAATTTTAAAAATTATTATAGGGCTATTCAAATTATTTATATTGGGTGAGTTATGGTAGTTTATGAGTCTTGAGGCATTGGCATATTTCCTCTAAATTCTCAGAGTTATACACATAGGGCTGTTGATGCTATTCCCTCATTGTCCTTTTAATACCTGTAGGATCTGTAGCGATGACCTCTGAATACAGACCAAAAAAATTCTATCAGGAATCTTGCAAAGTGTTAAGCACAAAAGTAACACAACGATATTTCCATTTAAAAAATTCAACTTGAATACAGTGTGGAAAGCATAAGACAGAAGACATAGGCAACAGGTGGAAGGCTGTTAGTGACCTCAGGCAGCAGATTAGGTGGTAGAGACAGACTGAGGAAGAATGCCAGAGGTTATAGGATTCGTGATTGACTGAATTTGGGGACAGAGAAGCAATTAGCACAATCCTGGGATTTTTTTCTTGAGAGACTGGGTAGATAAAGGAGTGATTTATTAAACAAGACAAAACAAATCACAAGAAAGGCTGAATTTAAGGAGAAAGATGAGAATTTCCATTTTGCAAAGTTTGAGATGTCTTTGAGATAACCAGATGAAGGATTGCTACAGATGCATCTACAGAGCATAAAGCACAGAAGAGGGTTCCACAGGACAATGTTTAAGCTGTCATTGTAAATTCTCAGTTTTTATCTATGTTTCTGATGAGTTGACAATGAAGATCTATAATACAAACATACGTGTTATGGATTGAATTCTATCCCCCCAAAAATGTATGCATTGATTTGACTTGGCTAGGAGTCCCAATATGGTGCCATTCCTCCCATGTGTTGTGAATCCTGCGTCTGTGATATTGATGATAGAGAATGGGCTGCAGTTGTGTTAGTGAGGCAGGACTCAAGCTACAAGCTTGTAGGATATAAAGGAGAGAAGTGAGCAAAGGAAGTTGGGAATTTCACACTACCAAGAAAGCATGACCAAGAGCAGAGCACATCCTTTGGAACCGAGGTTCCTGTGCTTAGATGCTCTCCCTGGATTTGGACTCAGCCTACCAGACTGTGACAAATTCCTTTGCTGAATGGACTTATAACTCATAAGTGGATTTGTAGCTTACTGGACTATGACAAAGTTTCTCTTCATAAAGCCTTCCACTCATTGTATTTTCTGTTAGAGCAGTACTAGGTGATTAGACCTAATAATAGCAATAAAAGTAATAGTGCAAGCCCAGTAAGTAATTCCTTTGGGATAAATTAGAGCAAATTCTCACATTCTTGACTCAGCTACATTATTTGGTCACTCAAAGTATTATTAGAGTGTGGTGTGGATGGTAACGGCCACAAGATGGGTTGTAGCCCACATGTTATTGAACATGGCACTGATCTGGGATGTGCACCTCTAAAACTAAACCTATTGCTGCTGAGTCGATTCTGACTCATAACGATCCTATAGTAGGACCCAGTAAAACTGCCTCATAGAGCTTCCAAAGAGCACCTTGTGGATTCAAACTGTACGCTACTTGGTTAGCCGCCAAATGCTTACCTACTGGGCCATCAGGGCTACCCGGGATGTGCAGTGGGGAAAATTTAATAGGACACATTATTTCTGAGCACCCTGAAAGTTAATTTAGATTTTCTACTAACCCAGATATTTATCAGATGAAGACTGACATTTCTGCTGTGCCTTGTTGTCACGAGTAAAACCAGGCAAGATCACTTCTGATTTATTTAAAATAAAAGGTGTATCCTCTGCTTTTAGCCACACATCACATGGACTCAGCATTTTTTGATTAGAAAAGCCAAGACTATGGGAAATATCAAGTGTGCCCACTGGGATAATCTAGTTTTCAAAAGAGAGAAAATAAATAAAAAGAGGTATTTGGTTTTTTGATAAAATCTCTCTAAAAATAGTGGTTACTTGTGTGGAAGGTATTAACTGGAGGACATAAGGAAGCCTTCTGTGGTGCTGGAAGTGTTCTCTATTTTCATTTGGATGGTAGTTATACAGACCTATATAAATGTAAAAATTACTATTATTAAAATCTATATTTGGCTTTTATAAATTAAACCTCAATTTTTAATAATGTCTAGCTAACAACTTCAGAAACAATAGCCATTAACTGCAAAGACACAGAAAATAAGACAAAAATCCAAACAGAAAACTAAAATTTGACAGCCACCCCTCACTTTTTTTCCCTCGGGCTTTGGTTCATACTAGGTTGATGTTCAAAGTGGACTCCTTTTTGAGGGTGATTCAATACCTGAATCCACATACTCTCTAAAGGTAAATTGCAAAGCATTTGTCTGCAGCTATTCAAATTTGGAAAAATCAAAAGGCAGGGCCAAATGGCAGACCAGACACATGCCTCCTTGGTTCCCTTTGAGAACTAAGACTGGAATGATAACTGAATGGAGCGCTGTGGACATCCTGTGAGCCCTAAGATCTGGCATAGGGTTGTGAGATTACAGGAGGCATCAGTACGAGGAAAACCACCTCTCTCAAAGATAAGAGGCATACTGAGTTCTGGCCCTGGTGACAAAACATTTGGGAGGACTGCAGGTACTAATGCTTTCTTTGTTATCCAGGAGGTGAGGACCAGACATCAGCTGGCAAATATGCTGAACTGCAGTGCTTAAGTAAATAGCATATAGCATAACAAAGATACTGTGCTTGGTATAGCCACATTTTGAGAGCCCCGCTGCTAACTGAGGGCACCAGGGCCCCTTCACTGTCTCTTCTATGAGCTGCACCATAGATTCTGCTGACTCATGACAGGAAGGCCAGCTCAGGTGGGACATCATCTTAATTAGCAGAGAGGTGGAGTCAGCCACACCAGAGGTCTCAGCTGGGGCTAATTCTCACAGTGAGTAGCAGTTTCTGTCTGGATGGTGCTTCTCCAATAGAAAAGCTATGTTTAAGACAATCATGCCTAGAGCTACAGGTGGGGCCTGACCAATGCAGGTAGCAAAGCCCTAACATCTCCCTTCTTTGAACCACTTCATAGCGGCTGGGGACGGCCTATGAGGTGTTTTACTTCGCTGGAAGACGGGACCTGCCACATGTTAGGGCCTGATTGACTTCAGCAGCTACTCCCTCAGCAGTAAGGCACCACTTTACTTCACCATCCTTCACTGATCCACATCACAGTGTCAGCTGAGAGCACCCCAGTGACTCTGTAAGTAGGGCACTGTCTGCCAGCCAGGAGGCACAGCCTGCCATCCCAAGGGCTCAGGCTACTTTTGGTGGATACTTCATAGCACCCCTCTCAGAAAATAAGCAATTTTTAAGCTAAACACATCTACAGAGTGCAGCGGACTTGGGCAGCCAAGCAGTGTGGCACCCTTCTCTCTTCCATTCCCTGAGCTACACCATGGGCTCAAATGGCGTAACAACAGACAGTTGCCACAACTAGCTCACACCTTTAGCAGCCAGGAGGTGGGACCTGCCACACAGAAGGTCTACCTGGGGCCAGTCACTAGAGTACCCAAAGGTGGCTGGTGACTACATCTAGTAGTGCCTGTACTCCCCTCTTAGAACTACACTCAGTTCCTGTTGGGGTAATGCTAGAGAAATTTAACAGCTTGATGGTGCAAAGATAACAATCATTAGCTAACCATTTAAAGAAGCAGTCCACCATGGCTCCAGAAAACTCCCAAAATAAAGAATCAAAACACTTCTCAGATGAAGAAGCTTTTCTGAAATTATTAGAGGTCAAGTATGAAAGAATTATGTATAGAGCCCTCCTAGAGATTAACCAAAATGTAGCAGAACAAAATGAAAAATTAAGTAAGCTGTTTGAACTCCTAGAAGATCAACAAAAAACAGCAGATCAATAATAAAATTACAGAATGAGACAATTCAATCCAAAGCTAAAAGAGCAGAGAGTTAGTAAGCTTCAGGATAGAGGAAACGACACCAGCATTGATGAGAAAAGAGAAAAGAAATAAGAAAAATGAGGAAGCATTCAGAAATATGTGGTACTTTATCAAGAGGAATAATTTAAAAATCACTAGAGTTCCTGAACAATGAGAGATAGCAGAAAATACAGACAGTGTTGTTGAAGAGTTGCTGACGAAAACTTCCCTAAAATCACAAAAGAACAGAGATATTCAAGATGCTTATCAAACACCACAGATACTAGACCCCAAAGGAAAGACAACAAGACAAATGAAACACAAGGAGAGGCTGTTAAAGGCAGTGAGACTTAAAGCAAAACTAACCTACAAAGGGAAGCCCTGTAGGCTTTCATCTGACTTCTGAGCAGAAAACATGTTGGAAAAGGCAGTGGGATGATATATTCAAAGCCTTGAAGGAGAAACACTTCCAACCAAGAATTACAGATCTTGCAAAACTGTCTCTCAGTTATGAAGGTGAAATTAAGACATTTGCAGATAAACAAAAAAATAGAAGACAAGAGAAAACTTCTTAGTTCATTTCATAAGACTAGTATTATAGTAATATTATTGCAATAATTATTCAAGAAAACAGCACCAGGAGTAGAGCACACCCTGACCAAAGACCGAAGAAAACACAGGGACCTTTCTCTAGAGCCCAAAAGAAGGAAAGCCTTCTCCTGGAGCAGACACCCTGAATTTTGACTTGTTGCCTATCGGACTGTGTAAGAATAAACTTTTCTTTGCTAAAGCCATCCACTCTTGGTATTTCTGTTAGAGCAGCATTAGATGACTAAAACAATTATATCAACAGATGCAGAAAAAGCATTTGAGAAAAATCTAACCTCTTTTTGTGACAAAAACACTCAACAAATTAGGAATGGTAGGGAACTTCCTGACACCGACAAAGACAATATACCAAACCCGACAACTAATATACTAAATGATGAATGACTGAATACTTTCCTCTTAAAAAAAGGAACAAAATAAGGATATCTACTTTCACCTCTTCTATTCTATCAAGGGCAATTAGACAAGAAAACAAAATAAAAGGCATATGAATTGGAAATAAAAAGCAAAATTATCTCTATTCATAGCTTAAATGATCTTGTATACAAAAAATCTTTTTTACTATGATGGAATGAAAATGTACATCCCCATATAAATTTGCATGCAGACCTACATGCAGCTTCCATTGCTCTCCCTGCACGGTGACAGCACACTCTTCCTCTGCTCCATACGTGTGTTATCTTCCCAATAGTCTCCTATCTTCTCCTGTCCACCCAATCCCCTTCTTCCAGTGTGAGGTCAACCGGATAACCTCCTATAGATGCCTAGAACCATAAAATGCCCACACAATATGGTCACTCTGTGTCACCAAGTCCAATCCATTGCTGTCTGAAAAGTTGACCTTCAATATGATTTATGGACAGGGGCAGCATCAGGGTTAGGGGCCACACTCCCAGGAGAACTCTGAGGCCACTGGACCATCAACTGTGGTCTTTTAGTGGAGATCTGAGAATACACCTCTATTTATACTTGTGTTGCAAGTGAGACTCAACTTTGTGAGCTCCATCGTGGCTATCACTGGTGGTAGCTGGGCACCATCTGGTTCTTCCAGTCACAGGTCGATGTAGATCTGTCTTCTGGATTCTCTTTCCCCTATGTCATTATGGACCTTGGTGATCATCCTGTCCTGCTGAGTTGGGACTATTTGCTATACCCTCAGATGGCAGCTTGGCAGCTTTTAAGACCCCACACACCACTCACCAATGTGGGGTGTGGGAAGACCTCATTAGCAAAATGCTAGTTGTGCCTGTTAGCCTCTATTTCCACTGAGAGCACGGTCCCTGGCCCCCTGCCCCAGCTACTCTGTCCTTGCAATATTGGGTTAAGATGGGAGGAGTACACAAGTTGTGTTGAAGTCCCATTAATATTGGTCTTCTTACTAATGTGTGCTGTGATCAATTTCTCCCAACCCAACTTCTAACAACTATCTAATCTAAATCTTCCCCCTCCCCCTCCCATCCTCCCAACCCTTGCAGCCATCAGAGTCTTTCTGTCACGCATGTGTCTGCTTTTAAGTTCTTATTGTAGGGGTTTCATACAATATTTGCCTTTCTGCCGCTGACTACTTTCACTCAGCATAATGTCCTCCAGTTGAAACCAGGTTAAGAGATGTTTCCTGCTATCATCGTTGTTCTTTATCATTGCATAGTGTTCCATTGAGTATATATACCATAGTTTACCTATTCATTCTTCTGTTGTTGGGCATCTGGTTTGATACCATCTTTTTGGTATTGTGGATTGTGCTGCAATGAACATTCATGTGCATGTATCATATCAGTTGGTGTGAATGGCCTTGATTCTGTAGGATATATTCCAAGCAGTGGAATTTCTGGGTCAAACGGTATATCTATATTCATTATTTTCAGGTAGCATGAGATTGCTTTCCAAAGAGCTTGGACCATTTTGCAATCTCACCAACAGTGTAGGAGAGTTCCAATCTCTCCACAGCCTCTCAGCATTTAGTGTTTTGCATTTATTGATCATGACCAAACTTGTTGGAGTGAGGTGGTATCTCACTGTCATCTTGATTTGAATTTCTTTAATAGCTAATGATTGTGAGCATGTCCGCATGTGTTTTTTGGCGGCCTGGATCTCCTCTTTAGAGAAGGGTCTGTCCATCTCCTTTGCCCATCACTTAATTGGATGACTTGTCTTTTTCTTGTTGATATTTTTAGTACCTTATAGATTATGGAGATCAGGCATCAGTCTGACATATAGTTGCCTAATATTTTTTTCCCATTCTGTAGGTGGCCTTTTAACTCTATTAATAAAGTCTTTGGATGAGCAAAAGTGATTGATTCTTAGGTAGCTCCCATTTATCTATTTTCTCTTCTGCTGTTTGTGGTTTGTTTGACAGATTTTGAAGTTTGTCTATGTTGTGTATTAAAGCTTCCATTGTTGTTCCTACTTTTTCTTGGATGACTTTTATTGTTTTAGATTTGCTATTTAGGTCTTTTATCCAGTTTGAGTTGGGTTTTGTATAAGGTGTAAGAGACGGGTCTTGTTTTAATTTAGTGCAGATGGACATCCAATTTTGCTAGCACCATTTGGTGAAGAGATTGTTTTTACCCCAGTTTAATGTCTTAGGGCCTTTGCCAAATATCAACTGTTCATAGGCATGGGTTCACGATTTCTGTTTTGCTGATCTGTCTGTTTTTGTACCAGTACCAGAGTGTTCTGACTACTGTGGCAGTGTAATAGTTTCTAGGGTCGGGTAATGAGAGGCCTCCCAGTGTGTTCTTCTTCTTTAGCAATGCTCTGCTTATCCGGGGCTTCTTCCTTTTCCAGACCAAGTTGGCACTTTGTTCCTCCATCTCATTAAAAAATGTCACTGGAACTTGTATTGGGATTGCATTATATAAGTAGATTGCTTTGGGTGAAATAGACATTTTCACAGTGTTAAATCTTCCTATCCATGAGCAGGGTAGGTCTCTCCACTTATGTAACTCTCTCTTAGTTTCTTGTAGTAAGGGTTTGTAGTTTTCTTTGTAAAGGTCTGTTATTTCTCTGGTAGATTTATTCCTAGGTACTTTAACTTCTTTGGGGCTATAGTAAATGGTACTGACTTGGTGATTTCATCCTTAATAATCTCGTTGTTGCTGTAAAGCAGTCCTACTGATTTACTTATGTTTACCTTGTATCCTGATACTTTGCCGAGCTCCTCTATCAGTTTAAGTAGTTTCCTTATGGATTCTTTGGGATTCTCTGCATATACATTCATATCATCTACAATAGGGAGATTTTTAGTTCTGCTTTGCCGATGTAGATGCCCTTTATTCCTTGGTCTTGTCTAATGCTCTGCCTAGAATTTTTAGTACAATGTTGAATAGCAGAGGTGACAGTGGGCATCCTTATCTAGTTCCTGTTCTCAAGGGAAACTGTTTCAGTCTCTCTTCAATCAGGATGACATAGGCAGTTGGCTTTGTATAAATGGCCCTTATTGCATTGAGAAATTGGCGATCTATTCTATTTTTCTGAGAGTTTTTAGCACAAATGGGTATTGGACTTTATGAAATGCCTTTTCTGCATCAATAGACAAGATCAGCTGATTCTTGTTTCTTCTGGTATTTATGTGGTTGATCACATTAATTGTTTTTCTGATGTTGAACCAGCCTTGCATCCCTGGTAGGAATCCCACTTGGTCATGATGGATTATTTTTGGATATGTTGTTGTATTCTATTGACAAGAATTTTGTTGAAGATTTTTGCATCTAGATTCATGAGTAATATCGGTCTGTATGTCTGTACTCCTTTTTTGTTGAGTCCCTGGCTTTGGTATCAGGGTTATGCTGGCTTCATAGAATGAATTTGGGAGTATTCCATCCCTTTCTATACTGTGAAATAGTCTCAGTAGTATTGGAGTTCACTCTTCTCCAAAAGCTTGGTAGAATTCTGCAGCGAGGCCTCTGGGCCCAGGCTTTTTTTGGTTGGCTGTTTTTTGAAGACTTTCTCAATCTCTTCCATTGTGATGGGTTTATTAAGTTGTTCTGCATCACCTTGTGATAATTTTTAGGTGATATGAATCAAGGAATTTGTCCATTTCTCCTAGGTTTTCCAATTTGTTAGAATACGGTCTTTCATAGTATTCTGTTATGATATTTTTGATTAATGTTGGATCTGTTGTGACAACTCCCCTCTCATTTCTTATTTGGGTTATTTGTTGCCTTTCCTGTTTTTCTTTAATAAGTTTAGCCAATAGTTTGTCAGTTTTGTTGATCTTTTCAAAATACCAGTTTTTGGTCTTTTCAAGTTTTTCACGTGTTCTTCTATTCTCTAATTCATTTATTTCTGCTCTAATCTTCATGATCTGTTTTCTTCTGGTGACTGAGCGGTTCCTCTGTTGTTCTGTCTCTACTTGTTCAAGCTGTAGAATCAGTTCTTTGATTTGGTTTCTTTTTTCCTTCCAGATGTGTGCATTTATGGAGATAAACTGACCTCTGAGCGCTGCTTTGGCTGTATCCCATAGGTTCTGGTAGGAAGTGTTTTCATTCTCATTGGAATCCATAAATTTCTTTATTTCATCCTTGATCCCTTCTATAAACCATGTTTTTTTGAGCAAGGTGTTGTTCAGTTTCCATGAGTTCAACTTTCTATGTATGTTTTTTCTGCTACTGATTTTGACTTTTATGGCTTTATGATCTGAGAAAATGCTATGCATTAATTCAGTGGTATGGATTTTGTTGAGAATTGGTTTATGTCCTAACACATGATCTATTCTGGAGAATGTTCCATGTGCACTGGAGAAGAAGGTGTAATTGTCCACTGATGAATAGAAAGTTCTATATATGTTGATGAGGTCTAGATGGTTAATTGTGGCAATGAGGTCTTCTGTGTCTATACTGAGCTTTTTTCTAGACAATGTGTCCAATATTGAGAGTGGAGTATTGAAGTCTCCTACTATTATTGTGGAGTGATCTGTCTCTTTTTTGAGTGCAGTCAGTGTTTCTTTGATGTGTTTAGGTGCTCTAATATTAGGTGCATAAATATTTAATATTGTTAAGTCTTGCTTGTGTATTGAAGCTTTCAGCAATAAATAGTGTCCATTCTTGTCCACGATGGTGGATTTTCCATTAAAATTGATTTTTTCTGGGATTAGAATTGCCACACCTGCTCTTCATTGTTAGCTTGATATATATATATATATATATATAGGTATATATTTTTCTGTCCTTTGATTTTCAGTTTGTTCATATCTTTAGGTCTAAGGTGAGTTTCTTGTAGGCAACATATAGGTGGGTCATGTCTTTTGATCCAAGGTGTCATTCGATGTCTATTTACTGGAGCATTCAGTTCATTCACATTCAATGCAATTATTGATAGGTATGTGTTCAGTGCTGCCATTGTGATATGTTTTATTTTGAGTTGATATTTTCTCTTTTGTTCTTATTAATCTTTTCTGCGACTTTCTTAGTGAGTTGATTTTTCACCTTTTTCATTGTTTGTTTTGTGGTTGTTGAGACTCCTGTATTACATTTCTTGATATGGTATGTTGCTTCTTTATTGTAATTTATGGCTGCCCCATGATCCTGCTTAAGAAACTATATATAACTCCAATTTTGATCCCTACCAGTCTTGTCAAATTCCTCTCTATCTGGAAGTACTATAATGACTGTAGCACATCCCTCTTTTTAATATGATGATATCATAGTTTGTATGATATGATCACTAGATCGTTTCTTTCACAATTATAGCATTGATTGTGTTCAGAGCCTTGCCTAACTGAGTAGGATTCTGGATAATGTGTCCTTCTAAAATACAAAGTTAGTTGTTTTGTTCTTCCAAGCCAAGAGATTCTTTCAGTGTTTCTTGTAGCTTTGGTTTGGTTTTTACAAAGTCTCTGAGTTTCTGTTTATCTGCAAATGTCTTAATTTCATTTTTGATATTTGCAAGATTAGTTTTGTAGGATATATAATTCTTGGTTGGAAGCTCTTCTCCTTCAAGACTTTGAATATGTCATGCCACTGTCTCTGTGCCAGCATCGTTTCTGCAGAGAAATATGATGAAAGTCTACAGGGTTTTCCTCTGAATGTTAGCTTTGCTTTGAGTCTTGCTTCTTTTAAGAGTTTCCGCTTATGTTTCATTTTGTTGAGCTTGATTATAATATTTCTTGGAGTCTTTCTATTGAGATCTATATTGAGGGCTGTTCCATACGTATCTTGGATATATACATTCTCTTCTTTCATAATTTTTTGGAAGTTTTCTGTCACCAGATCAGCCACAATACTCTGTGTTCTCAGGTGTCTTACCCTGTTCAGGAACTTCAATTAATTGTAGATTGTTCTTCTTAATAGAATCTTCCATGCATCTTCATTTTTCTTGTTGCTTTTTTCTGATTTCTCCTCACAGATGCTGGAGTCAGTGGCTCTGACTTCCAAATCAGAAATTCTCATTTCCATTTGTTCCGTTCTGTTTTCTTGGCTTTGAATGGAAGTTTCTATGTCTTTGATTTTGTTCTTGATCTGTTGGATTTCAGAGTACTGATGTTCTGTCTAATCAAACAGCTTACTTAGTTTTTCATTTTGCTCTGCTGCATTTTGTATAAGGTCTAGTAGTGCTCTCTATATTATCCTTTTGTAGTCACCTTCTGATAGTTTCAGAAAAGCTTCTTTACCTGGGAAGTTCTGAGGTGTTTTCTTTTGGGGGTCTTCTGATGCCAGGGGTGACTTCCGGGTTACCGTCCTCTCCAATGTTTGCTGCTTTTTGGGCTTCATGTGGGTCAATAGAGGCTGGGAGAGATGCTGTGAAGATGTCCCACAGTTGTTTCTCTAGGTCATCTTAAGATGAGAAGTAAAAAGTATTTGGCACCTTCCAAAGTCAGTCAGGTTTTCAGTTGTAAACATCCTTCTTCTCAGCCGGCAAAGTAAGCACCTCTATATGAATACCAGATGTTATAAACTAGCTCAAAATACAGAAAGGCTATTGGCCTGCTTGCCTATGCTGTTCAGCCCCAGCTGCAGGCGAGACTGTGTAGAATTTTGCTTTTCTGTTGGAAAAGCAGTCTCTTCTAGGTAGGCACTGCCTCCCAGCCCAGGAATTAGGTCTGGCTGAGGCTTCCATATGGGTGACTCCACCTTCCAGCAAAACAAGATGGTGTCCCACACAAGCTTGTCAGCTGGCCGGGACCAGGCTCCTGGCGGAAAGAGCAATCAAGAGTGCCAAAATGCCCAGAGTCCACAGCCTCCGCTGCTCAGCCCTGGCTCCAGGTGACACTGCACAAAACACCACCTCCTTGCTAGAAAAGCACTCTCCACCCAGCTGGCGCCTCTTCCCAGCCTAGGAAAGAAGTCAGGCTGAGGCCTCTCCCTGGGATTCTCCTTTTCCCGATAGGCCAGAGAAGCCACGGTGTATAGATTCCAAAGCCAGGCTCTCAGAACCTGGCAATTACGCTTTCCAGTCTCACCAGCAGCCGTCCAAGATCAGCAGCTAGTCAAGTCCCAGTTCTGCCTGCTGGCTAAGACAGAGGAAAAGAAAATCAAAATGGTGAGTTACTTTTGGTCTGTGCAAGCCTGTGCTCACTGAGAGTGGGGTCAGTGAAAAAGAGGAGGCTTTGCGTTCAGTGGTATGAAGTCCAAATTAACAGCCCTATGCCACATTCCAGGGCTCACTAGGTGTCCAGAAGGCTCTGTTTAACTATCATTTCAGGTCTTGGTTTCCAGAGAGATTTAGGGAGGTGTGCGTTTAGTCCGCTATCTTGACTCCACACCAAGAAAGTATTATTGATTGTACCCTTTAGTTTCTATAGCTCTCTGTTTTTCTTTTTAACATTTTCTACAGTATGTATTAGCTATTTTAGAATCATAAAAATTCATTTAAAAAAGTGTAAAATGTAGTTACCTTAAGTTCTTCCAAAATTTGCAAAGAGTGAGTGGGATCAGCAGGGAAGGAGACAAGGGCCTCAATTTGCTGATTACTTTGGCCGCATATGCCCTATATAAGTGGCCCCATTAATCCTCAAAATAGCCCTGTTACATGCATATACTCTAATGTTTACTGGTGGAAAAAATGAAGCTCAGAGCACACCACAGACAACTTATCTAGGATGCACAGCCAATCACTGAGAGAAGTCAACTGAACAAGGTTTGACAACCACCCAAACTCATTCTGTTTCTGCAAACCATGAAGCCCCAGAAATGTCCTTCTACATTCTGGTGTCTTCCTGAGTCAAGGGATGGTGCCAGTACCCAGGCTATCAAAGAAAGCTGTCAGATGCAGCCTCACACTTCTGTGCCACACAATGAAAATTACCATATCCTTGTCCATAGGAGCCAAGGCAAAAGATAGAAAATATTCTTCATTATCAAGAAATGCAACCCACTGAAGAGCCCAGGGAGCACTGAGGGTTATAGGCCTTCATTTCCATGAAACAGAGATGTCCAGAGTCAATCAAGAGCTGGGAAAAACAGAACACCCCAGCACTAGCTATGAGTAGCAGAAAGCGAAAACAATATTGTAGTGGAGAATCTGAAACCATAATTCTGTGGGGATTGGCAAAGCCAGAACATATATGCCAGCACAATATGTCTGTCCACATGAGCACAAACAGTTGGAAGATTTGCATGGTCTTTTCCAAGTTAGCTTACCTTGCTGAGCATCAACTTCCAGACTTACAAAGCAGAGGTAAAATATCCATGTGGAAGTGACTGAGTTGAGGGGGAGGGGGCCTCCTGAGGCAAGTAATAACTTTCAAAGTGCTGTGTCTGTATAAAAAGCCCCTCTCACTCGGTTAAAGGGCTAAGAGAAGCATTTATATCTCAGAGAAAGTTCCCCTGACCCAAAGTGCAGCACAAAACACAAGCAGAACACATTTTTGGTGTCTTCTCTTCTCCCAATAATGAAATGAGCGCTAACATTTCAATTGCTTCTTTGTAATTATACACATTAAAAAGAGGCAGATTTATTCAGGAGAGAGAGCAGGACCCTGAAGACATGCCGCCCAATGGATCCTTGGACCCTTGGATGATCACCCCTGGAACCCTGGGCAAGTCTCCTTGAAGCTTTAGGCCTAAGTATCCTTACCTGAAAAATGGATCTAACAAGAGTACCTACTTCCAGGGCTATTGTGGCACTAAAGGAGCTCAGATTCATAAAATGCTTAAAAACAAGTCATGGCACATGTTGAAGTCTCTACAGTTTTGGTGTTTTTGATATATTAGATCCAAATATTCATACCCTCACTGTAGAAAATACAGTATATACTGAAAGTCATATCTCCTGTACACTTAGTATTTCAACATGCCAGAAATCATGCTGAATATGCAGTGTTGACTTCTATTCAATAGTCCACATGAGCCTGTCCATGTTATGAAGAGGCACTGGGCTTTTTAACTGAGAGTTTTCTATTTTCATTTCTATAAACATATGAACCAGAAATGGTAAGGAGAACTAAGCCTTCTTCCACTGACAGTCTATTCATTCTACATTTCCCTAAAGTAATGTTCCCTTTTATAACACTGACATGACTTTTAAAAATTATTTAAGCATTTAAGCCAACATTAAAGTTCTTACTCTTCAAATCCCTCTGTGATGAATTTAGTGAAATAAATGATAAGTTCTCTGCTTGTATGTGTGTGGACTAGTTCAGAACGGTGTAACTTTCTTGGTTTGATCTACTCAGAATGAAAATAAAGTTATATATTATTTTGAAACCTTAATAGAATATTACTTCCATAATGAACAGATAGCTTTTGTCAAACAAAACTATTAATTTTTATTCATGTTCAGATCATAGGAGATGCAAATTACAGTAGTTAAAAAGTTTTCTAACTTTTCATTTAGAAAAGCTAATCTAAATCTAGAAGTTAATCTAAAAATCTAAAATGTTAATCTAAAAATCAGATTTTAGGCTGTTTATCTTATAAATTAAGAACAACAGGTAAAACCTAGGCTTTCCAGGTCGAAAGAAATGTTTGTTGTGTTTCATTACACATATAGCAGGGATTCACATCATCTGAGAAACTGTTTGAAATAAAAATTCTCAGACCCTACCCCAGGTCCCTTGAACCCAGAAGTCCAGGGGTGGGGCCCAGCACTCCAAATTCTAAGATACCTTCAAGGTGATTCTGATACAAGTTGAAGTATGCTAACCAGTGATTTACAGCCAAGAATATTTATGTAATTCAGCTAATACAGACAGACAGATGTTCAAAAATAGTTTAAACTCTCCTTTATGACCGTCACAGAAAAAAAGCAGTAAGCAATGAACAATTTCTGTCTGTGAGTAACAGTTAAAACTTTTCCACAGCTCAGAAATCTTGTCTGTAAAATGAGAGCAATGCCAGGTTGCTACCCTCTCTTGAAGTAATTGGATTTACCCAGTTTTTAATCACAGCCTCCCAGGAAGTTGGAGCTTGACTTTAAAGGCCACTTAGTCCAGCTGCCACCTATAACACACGGGTCGAGTGGTGGTCCAGCCTTGAGGTTCCTACTGGTCCTTCGAATCATCTGGGAGTTTTATAAAGTAAATTACGGGGCTGGTCCTGCCTGGGCTGCCTTGTCAGATTTCCAAAGACTAAGTGTGGCCTTAGGCATGCCTGTATCTGGGAAGCATTTGCTGTCATGTGGGAGAACTTTCTTCCAAGAAAGAAGCCCATTGAAGCTTTATTTTTTAGTGTTTTCAGAACATAATACTTGACAGATACAAAGCATAAAAACATTTTTAAAAACATTACCCAATTCAAGAGACAGAACTTTAAAAATGGCATGGTAGAAACCAAATACTTTTCCCTAAGCTAATGTCCCACTCAACACCAGAAGCAATGACTACAGTGAACTGTCATTTATTATGTTTCTGATTTTATAAAATAGGGCTTTTAATGCATGTATCCCTAGATAGTAACTTCATTGTGCCTGTTTTTAATTTTTTAAAATACAATGTGTTGTCTTCTGTGATTTCCTTCACTCCTTATTTTTCTAAGACTCATATACATTGTTTTATGTAACTATCATTTATTTATTTTCATTGCTTTTATAATGTTCCATTGTGTCAGTATGTTGTAAATAACATTTGCTTTCTCCTGTTATAAGACATCTGAGTTGTTTCTAGTGCTTTGTTATTACAAACAATGTGACTATGGGCTTTTAAGTACTTATTACTCTTTAGGCAAACCTGTACAAGACTTTCAAAACCTAGGAGAGACAGTTCTGAGTCACAGGTAAACTTTTTGCCTTTGAGTCTGTTCCAACTCACAGCAACCCTGTAGGACAGAGTTGCCCCCTAGGGTTTCCTAGAGTATCATTTTGGGAGAAACAGATTGCCAGGTCTCCAGGGAGCAGCTGGTGGGTTCAAACTGCAATCTTTTGGTTAGCAGCGGAACATAAAAATATTTTAATTTACAAGAGAATGCCAAATTGTTTCCCACAAAAGATTCAATTTCTTAAGCTATTGTTTCACTTTGTATTTGCCAATTTGGTGAATGTTGAACGATTTTCATTGTGACCTTTATCAGCATTTTCATTATTAATAAGGCTGAGAATCTTTTTAAAAATGTTTAATTTTTACTGTTTTTGAGAATATACCCAGCAAAACATATACCACTTCAACAGTTTTTACACTTGTAATTTAGTGACATTGATTACATCCTTCTAGTTATCTCATTTTCCTTTTCTAAATTGCTCCTCTGCCATTAGCATAAACTCATTGCTTCCTTAGGTTCCCATCTAATATCTTGAGTTATTGTTGTTAATTCCATTCCATATAAGCCACGTGCCGTCATAATTCTTAAAAGAGTACAATGCTCAAGACAGATCTCCTTTACTAGTTAAGCCAAACTATTGTTAGTTTCAAGGTGACTTCAGGGGATATTTTTGGTTGAAAATCTAAAGATGAAGCAATAGTTTCAGGGGTGTCATGGATTGAATTGTGTCCCCCCCATAACATGTGTAGCCATGTGGCTGGGCCATGATTCCCAGTGTCTTGTGACTGTTCTCTGTTTTGTGGTTTTCCTATGCCATATGCTACAGGATTGGGATGGGGCTGTAAATCCCTTCATAGGGTCACCTCTCTGCTCCACTGTAAAAGGAGTTTGGCTTGCACCCCTCTTAATCCTTTCATCCTACAAGAGATAAAAGGAAGAAGAAGCAAGCAGAGAATTGGGAACCTCACACCACCAAGAAAGCAGCACCGGGGGAAGAGTGTGTCCTTCAGACACGAGGTTCCTGTGCCAAGATGCTCCCTGGACAAAGACTGATGGCAGCACCGGACTGTCCTCCAGAGCCGACAAGTGGGAAAGCCTTCCCCTGGAGTGGCATCCTGAATTCGGACTTGCAACATACTGGACTGTGTAAAAATAAGCTTTCGTTTGTTAAAGCCATCCACTCTGTGGTATTTCTGTTAGAGCGACATGACCTGACTAAAATAAGGGGTTCATGTATTCTCCACGGTTTTCAGAAAGTCTAGAGCCCGTGAGAATTTGAAACTCTGTTCTGAATTTTCCTTCTTTTGATCAGGATTCTTCTGTGGACTATTTGATTAAAATGTTCCATAGTGGCAGCTAGGCACTATCTAGGTCTTCTTTCCTCATGGCAAAGGAAGCAGTTATTCACATGGGTAATTAGCTACACATACCATGTCCTCCTCCTTATCCTGATTCTCCTTCTTCCATTACTGATCCAGGTGAATAGAGACCAATAGTTGTGTTGTGTCTTAGAAGCCACTTAACAAGAGCTTTCTCCCTTGTTCTTTTTTTTTAAAAAAAATCATTATGCTTTAGATGGAAGTATACAGCAAAATTAGTTTCTCATTAAAAATTCATACCCAAATTGTTTCATGACATTAATTATAATCCACACGGTGTATCAGCACACTCTTCCTTTGTTTTTATACCCTAGGTTCTGCGTCCATTCATCCAGTTTGCCTGTCCTTTCCTGCACTCTCATCTTTGCTTTTGGGTAGGTGTTACCCGTTTGGTCTCCCATACTTGACTGAACTAAGATGTGCATTTCTCATAGGTGTTATTTGTTTCACAGGTCTATGTAATCTTTGGCTGAACAGTGGACTCTAGAAGTGACTTCAGTTAATGAGTTTTAGCAGGATGTTGAGGTGCCATACTCTCAGGGGATCCTACAACCTCTGTTAGACCAGTAAGTCTGTTTTCTTTTTTTTAAGGAATTTGGATTTTGTTCTATAATTTTATGTTATAGTTCTCAGAAAAGCATACTGCTCAAAGAGTCATTTTTTTTTTTTTAAACTAAGTCAAACTATCTCTTGGTTTCAAGAAGCCTTCTTTTTGCCTTAAGGTTTAAAGACGATCTCAGGTCAATTGTTTCAAGGGTTCATCCAACCTCCATGGCTCCAAAAAGTCTAGCTGCTGTTAGGTGCCACTGAGTCAGTTCTGACTCATGGCTGCTCTATGCACAATGGAACGAAACTTTGCTCTGCACCATCCTCGTAACTGTTGTTATGGTTAAGTCCATTGCTTCAGTCACTGTGTGGATCCATCTTATTGGGGGTCTGACTCTGTTTTGCTGACCCTCTACTTTACCAAGCATGATATCCTTCTCTGGGGACTGATCCCTCCTGATAAATGTGTCCAAAATACGTAAGATGTAGTCTTGTCATCCTTGCTTCTAGGGAGCATTCTGGCTGTACTTCTTCCAAAACAGATGGTATATTGAATACTCTTCCACCACCACCACAATCCAAAAGCAGCCATTCTTCAGTCTTCCTTATTCACTGTCTAGCTTTTATATGCATAGGAGGCAACCCAAAACACTATGGCTGGAAAGTCCATGAGAATTTGAAATTCCATTCTGCATTTTCCCCCTTTTGACAAAGATTCTTTTATAGAATCTTTTCTCAAAATGCTCATTATTGGTAGCTGGGCACTGTCCAGTTCTTCAGACCTCATGGCAAAAGAGGCAGTTGTTCTTGGAGGCAATTAGCTATACATTTGCATTTCCTTCTCTGATGCCTGGCTCTCCTTCCTCTGCTGCAGATGACTAGAGACGAACTATTGTGCCCTGATATATATTTTATTCACCAAACAAGGGGCTCCTGGGATGTGCAAATGGTTAACATGCTCAGCTTCAAACCAAAATATTGGTGGTTACAGTCCACACAGAGATGCCTGGAAAGAAAAGTCTGATGATTTAGTTCTGAAAAATAAGCCATTGTAAATTCCCATTTCTACTCCAACACACATGGAGTTACTATGAAATGGAATCATCTTGATGGTAACAGCTTTTCTTTTCCTCCTTAAATTTTAATTTGCCAGTCATGTTTCCTTTTCCTTAAAATGTTTTCTCCTGTCTCAATTTTGAGGCAGGGGATAGTTATTTTTTTCTTATTTATTTATATGAGTACACTAACCAACTCTGTCACACACTGCTGCTGTTAGTTGTTGTCAAGTCAGGTTGGACACCCGACAATTTCAAGTGCTACAGACTGGAACCTGTCCAAAGGGTTTTTTTTTTGGCTATAGTCTTAATGGAAGCAGATTTTTCTTCCACAGTATGGCTGGGTAGATTGAAATCACCAGGCTCTGGGTTAGAGTAGTCAAGCACAAACTATCTGCGCCACCCAGGGACCTCTCTGTTATATAGCTGGCATACATCTTTTTCTAGTTTGAGGCTTATTTCTTTATCTTTATGGTTTCTTATGATAAATAGAAGTTCTTAATGGTAATGTTTCAAGTTTATCCAATAAGCGTATCGTTGCTGGTATCTTTTTAAAGCAATCCTTTAGGATCAGCTTTTCTAGCTTTGGGGAAAACAAACAAAAAATACCTAAAATTGGAGGAATTTGACAACTTTGTGAGGTTGACTCGTCATATCCCAGAAAATATCATTCAATGCACTCAAGCCTAGTTTTGTTTCTTCCAAGTATGCATCAAAAATTTCTCACATAGATTTTTTTCCCATTTTTTATGAAGAATATTCCTTTTATACTTGCTAATTGTAATTAAAATCTTCTCTTCCATTTTAATGTTTAGTTGGTTACCATTTGAATATATGGTCTATTTAATCTTGTATGTTACTTTTTAATATATGCTGTCACACTATTGAATTATCTTATTGCTTATGGTCATTTTTCACCACTTCTTTTAAGTTTTCAAGTGTAATAAAATAATGAATATTTATCTCTTCCTTTCAGATTCCTCTGACTACAACACTCTGTTCTTTGACTGCATGTGTTAATATCTTCACTAAGTTCTTATTTTCAAATGTGCTTTCATTTTGTTTGCAGTTGCCTGTTACATATTTGCTCTTCCTTGTATTTTTATCTTTCTGTTTTTGGTGTTTCTCTTGCATCATACTGAGATTGGGCGTTGCTTTGTGAGCCAATCTAAAAATCATTTTCTAAGTTGGCAGGTTAGGTTTGTTACCAGACCTCCAGGTCTCGCTTGACATAACACTGAGGCACCAGTCAGGCAAAAGTGAAAGAATAAAAGCTTCATTTTGTTGGCAAAGCAAGGGAGCTCACCAGGACCTGCATCACCAAGGTAGCTCCCTGACTCACAGGCACAGGGGTTTACATATGCAGGAGAACCAGAATAGGGGTGAGCTTTTCTTCAAGGTTTGTTCAGAGACATGGATTGGTAGACAGTTCCTGTAATGATGCTAACATCACTGGTCAACACATTTGTACCGGGGCTGTGGTGGAGGGAAATGGTGGCTTAGCTTCATCCAGTTGCCACCCTCTGATTTCTTGCCTCACTTGCCCAGCCAGCAGTCTCCTACCTGAAGTTTATTTACATTCATTGATGATTGACATGCTTAATCTCATTTATATTTATTCATTAGTGACATATTTAGTCTTGGTTCTCTCATACTATTCTGTTTTGCTTACTGAGGATATTATGCTACACTTACAATCCCTTTTTCACATGTGGCTAGTTTTACTTACTATTTGTTTGGGAATATTTATTATTTTTTAATTTTTATATTTAGTGAATAGGTCCTTTTATACTAATGACCTCTTATGTCCTTATTATCCCTTTTACTCTAAGAAGGTGTTAATCTTCAGTTTTCTTAGCTTTAAATTATTTATGAATGTGTGCATTATCATAATTCAGATGAAGTACTAGTTTCTCATTAAACAGCACACATGTTATTTCATAACATTGGTTAACAAACCCCACAACCAGCCACTACTCCCCCTTCTCAATTTTGGGTTCCCTATTACCAGCTTTCCTGTCTCCTCCTCCTTTCTAGTCCTTGCCTCTGTGCTAGTAAGCCCCTTTAGTCTCTTTTTGTTGTATGAGATTGCGAGGCTGAAGACCAAACCTCTGGAGTGGTTTCATTCTTCCTCCAGTCTCTGGCACGTCACCAATTCTGGTCTTTTTTTTTTTTTTTTTTTAATTAGAATTATGTCCTACATTTTCCCCCAGCTCTGCTGGGACCCTCTGTTGTCATCCCTGTCAGAAAATCAGTGATGCTTGGCCAGGCACCATCCAGTTGTACAGGACTCAGTCTGGTGGACTAATGTCATCCATTAGTCCTTTGGACTAATCTTTGGACTAACATTTCCCTCACATCTTTAGTTTTCTTCCTTCTTCCTTGCCCCTGAAGAGGTGGGACCAATGACATAGACTAGATGGCTGCTCGTAGGCTCTGAAGACCTCAGATGCCACTCATCAAAGTAGAATGTAGAACACTTTCTTTATAAACTATATTATGCCAGTTGAGCTAGATGTTTCCTAATGCCATGGCTCCCACAGTCCTCAGCCCAGCAATTTGGTCTCTTGGGGAGTTCGTAGGTGTCCATGGAGCTTCCGTAACCTTGCCTTGTACAAGTTGTACTGGCTTGCCCTGTATGGGTACTGCCTTATACTTTACCAAAGTTACCTGCTATCTAATGTCTATTTAGTGCTTTCAATCTCCATCCCTCCCCTCCCTTGTAACCACGAAAGACTGTTTCATTTTCTATGTAAACTTTTTCATCAGTTTTTACAGCAGTGGTCTCATACAATATTTGTCTTTTTATGACTGACATAGTTCACTCAGCTAATGCCCTCCAGTTTCCTTCATGTAATGAGATGTTTCACAGATTCATTGTTGTTCTTTATTGTTGCATAATACTTCATTGTGTGTATGTACCACAGTTTATCCATTTATCTGTTGATGAGCATCTAGGTTGTTTCTACCTTTTTGCTATTGCAAACAAGGCTGAAATAATGTGGGTGTGCATTTTCTAGCTGCGTGACAGCTCTTATTTCTCTAAGATGTATTCCCAGGAGTAAGATTGCTAGATCACATGATGTTCATATTTCTAGCTTTCTACAGAAGCATCATATAGCTTACCAAATGGCTTATTATTTTGCATTCCCACCAGTAGTGCATAAGAGTTTCAATCTCAAATTCCAGTGATATTTTTTTAATGAGATGCAGAAACAAATCACCAACTTTGTTTGGAAAGGGAAGAAACTCCAGATAAGCAACACTAATGAAGTAGAAGAACACACCGGGAAGCCTCTCACTGCCTGACTTTAGAACTCATTACACTGCCACGGTAGTCAAAACAGCGTGGTACTGGTACAAAAGGAGACACAAAGACCAACAGAACAGAATTGAGACCCCAGAGATGCCAGCATCCTCCTTTGAACAGTTGATCTTCAGCAAAGGCCCTAAGATTGTAAACTGGGGGAAAAAACAGTCTCTAACAAATGGTGCTGGCAAAATTGGATATCCACCTACAGAAAATGGAAATAAGACTCATATCTCACACCATACACAAAAACCAACTCTAACTGGACAAAAGACCTAAACAGAAAACCTAAAATGATAAAAATTATGCAAGAAAAAATAGGAGCAACAATGGAAGTCTTAATACACACCTTAGACAGACTTCAAAGTCTTACAAACAAAGCATGATCAACAGAAAGTAGGCAAATGGCAACTACTAAGAATTGAACACTTTTGCTCATCCAAAGACTTTAATCAAAAGAATTAAAAGACCACTTACAGAATGGAAAAAATATTTGGCAACTATATCTCAGACAAACGTCTGATGCCCATAATCTACAAGTTACTGCAAAACATCAACAAGAAAAGGATAAATAACCTGATTAAGTACTGGGCAAAGGAGATGCCCAGACACTTCTCTAAAGAGGATATCCAGACAAAAGACACATGTGGAAGTGCTTACCATCATTAGCTATTAAAAAAATCCAACTCAAAACAGTGATGAGATATCATCTCACCCCAACAAGTTTGGCCATGATCCAAAAAAGACAAAACAGCAAATGCTGGAGAGATGTGGAGAAAATGGCACACTCCTACACTGCTGGTGGGATTGCAAAATGGTACAACCTCTTTGGAAAGCAATCTGGCTCTTCCTTAAAAATCTGGAAACAGATACACCATTTGACCCAGTAATTCTGCTGCTTGGAATATATCCTACAGAAGCAAGGGCAGTCACATGAACAGATATTGGTACACAAATGTTTATTGCAGCACAGTCCACAATACCAAAAAACTGGCATCAACCCAGATGCCCAACAACAGATGAATGAATAAACAAACTATGGTATATACAGTCAATAGAACACTATGCAGTGATAAAGCACAATGATGATTTTAGGAAGCATCTCATAACCCGGTTTCAACTGGAAGACATTATGTTGAATGAAATCAATCAGCGGCATAAGGACAAATATTGTATGAGACCCCTACTATAAGGACTTAAAAACAGGCTCATACACAGAATAAAAGACTCTTTGATGTCTGCAAGGGAGGGGAGGCAAGGTAAGAGGTGGAGATGGTTGGTTACAGATTAGACAGTTGATAGAAATTTGGTTGGGTGAAATCAGTGACAGCACACATTAGAAAGAAGATCAGTTTAGCTGGACTTCAATATAACCTGAAAAATCTTCCAATCGTAACTCAATGTTGCAAGGATGGAGTAGTTGGGGTGGGGATCTGGGAACCATGCTCTCAGGGGACATCTAGGCCAACTGGAATAAATAGCCTGTTGCTAAAAGAGTTTTCTGCATCCTACAGTGGTGAGTGGTGTCGAGAGTCTTAAAAGCTAGCAAGCTGCCGTCTGAGGTACACCAAACAGTTCCAGCTCAGCTGGAACAGATGATCACCAAGGACAACAGTGGTGTCAGGGAAAAAGAGCCCAGAAGACAGACCCACATGAGTGGATGACCATATCAACATGCGACCAGAGGAACATGATGATGCCCAGCCACCACCAAAGACAGCCGTGGCAGGGCTCACAATGTTGAGTCCCAATGGCAACACAAGAAGAAAAAGAGTGCACCCTAAGAACTCCACTAAAAGACCGCAATTGATGGTCCAAAGACCTGGGAGTCCCCCTGGGAGCAGGGCTCCTAGATCTGATACTGCTCCTGATCATAGATCTTTAGTGAGGTCAACTCTTTGGATAGGAATGGATTAGACTCGGGATCACAGGATGTCATCCTACACTGGCCTCTTACTAGAGGAGAGTGGAGAGGGTAGAGAGGAGAGAACAAGAAATTAGTAAGAGGATATGACATGTATGGAATGGAAAGGAGGATTGTGCTGTCACTGGCAAGGAGAGCAGAGGGAGCTGCAGATAGGTACGCATGCAAATTTTGATTGTAAACTTTCATTCAATCACAATAAAAAAAAGTTTCAATCTCCCCATAGAATCCCTGACATTTGTTAAATTACCTGTTTTTATGATTTGTGCTAGTAGTGCTGGGTGACATAGCGTCTTAGTGAGTTTTGATTTGTATTTCTCTAGTGTAATGTCTTCATTAGTGAAGTGACTGTTCCTTTGCCCACTTTTAAACTGGACTAGTGGTCTTTTTGTTGTAGAGATGTTGGATTTTCCTGTAGATTTGGAAGAACAGAACTTTGTCCAATTTGTAATAGCCAATTCCGCGCACCACCGCCCCATCCCCGCCCAGTCCGTAGGTCTTCTGTTTAGTTTTTTGGTGAAATCTCTTGATGAACGTTAAGTGTTCAATTTTTAGAAGATCCCAATTATTTAGTTCCTCTTCTGGAATTTCTCTGTTGTTAGTAATGGTCTGTATTTTATTAATGACACGTATTAGGGCCTTTAGTGTTGATCCCATGTTTTCTTCTATGGACTTTAGAGTTTTGGGGTTATATTTAGATCTTTGCTCCACTTTGAATCAGTTTTTGCATATGGTATGAGATATGGGGCCTGTTTCTTTTCTTTCTTTCTTCTTTTTTTTTTTTTGCAGTTGGACATCCACTTCTGCCAGCACCATTTGTTTAAAAGACTGTCTTTTCCCTGCATGATAGATTCAGACTCTTGGTAAAGATTAGGTAACCACAGGTAGGTAGATTTGCATCTGCGTTCTCAATCATGTTTCATTGGTCAAGCATCTGTTGTTGTAAAAGTGGCAGCCTGTTTTGACTACTGCAGCTGTCTAGTAGGTTCTGAGGTCAAGTAGAACAAGTCCTCTTCTTCTACAATGCTGATTTACTTATCCAAAGCTTTTTTTGTTTCCGTACACAGTTAATGGTAAGTTTTCCACCTGTTTAAAGAATGTTATTGGTATTTGGATTGGGATTGGGGTTGCATTGTATTTGTAAATTGCTTTGGGTAGAACTGTCATTTTGACAGTATGGACTCTACCTATCCATGAGCACAGTATGCTTTTCCATTTATGTATACCTATTCTGGTTGCTTAAAGTAGTGTTTTGTAGTTTTCTTTGTACAGCTGTTTTACATCTCTGTTTAGACTTTTCCATACATATTTTATTTTTTAAGGAACTATATGAATGGTATTGTTTTTTCTGATTTCACTTTCATGCTTCTCTTTATTGGTGTATAGTAATCCAAGCTATCTTTGTAGTTTATCTTGTAGCTTGCTGCTCTGCTGAATCTTTCTATTAGTTCCAGTAGTTTTCTCATGGAGTCCTTTGGGTCTTCTATGTATAGTATCATATCCCCAACTAGGGACAGTTTAATGTCTTCACTACCAATTTGGATGCTCTTTGTTTACCTTTTTCTTTGCCTTGTTGCTCTAGCCAGGACTTCCAGCGCAATGTTAAATGGGAGTGGTGATAAAGGATATCCTTGTCTCATTCCTGTTCTCAGGGGAAAGGTTTTCAAGCCTCTCTCCATTAAAAATGATGTTGGTGTTTGGTTTTTCATAAGCCAATGCTGTCAAGTTGGTTTCAACTCACAGTGATCCTATAGGACAGAGTAGAACTGACTGCCCAGTAGAGTTTTCAAGGAGTGCCTGGAGGATTTGAACTGTTGATGTTTTGGTTAGCAGATATTGAACTTAATCACTATGTAACCAGGTTTTCCAAAAAGGCATGTGCCTCCATCAAAGAATTTAACCCCAGTCTTCTGTGTGACGGATGGGGATACTCACCACGATACTAACGAGGATAGCAGTTTGGTTTTGCACAGATGCCCTTTATTATGCTGAGAAATTTCCCTTCTATACCTTTTTTCTTAAGAGTTTTCATGAGGAGTGAGTGTTGGACTTTGTTGAATGCCTTTTCTGTGTTGATTGAGATGATTATGTAATTCTTTTTTTTCCTTTTATTTATGTGGTGAATTCTGTTGATTGACTAGCTAATGTTGAACCATCCTTGCATGCCTGGCATGAAGACTAGTTGGTTGTGGTGTATTGTTTTCTAACATGATACTGATTCTATTGGCTACAGTTTTATTGAGAAGTTTTGCACTGATATTCATGAGAGATATTGGTCTGTAATTTTCTTCTCTTTTTTTTTTTTTGTGGTGTATTTGCCTGGTTTTGGCATCAGGATTACGCAGGCATCAGAGAATGAATTCAGAAGTGTCCTTCCTTTTTATATAAGGTCTGTCAATTAAGTTTGGAACTCATCCTAGAAAAAGCACTACATACATTATTGCTGAATATTACTATAGTCACCTTTGAAGCACTTCCCTTGGGAAGCTAGGCACTGATGCCAGCACCTAGTACACCCTTCAAAGCAATTCTGGAACTCTTTTACTGGAAAGGCCGTTAGAGCTGTCATTGTGTTACCCTTGATGCCCTGAATATCATTTAAATGTTTTCCTTTCAGTATTTCCTTTATCTTTGGGTAAAGAAAAAAGTCATTAAGGACCAGATCAGGTGAGTAGGAAGTATTCCAATACAGTTGTTTGTTTACTGGCTACAAACTCACTCACAGGCAGTGCCATGTTAGCTGATAGACTGTTGTGATACAAGAGCCGTATATTGTTGGACAAAACTTCAGGTCGTTTTTATCTAACTTTTTCATGCAGGCTTTTTAGTACTTTCAAACAGTAAACATGGTTAGCTGTTTGTTCAGTTGTTACAAATTCACAATGAACAACGTCCCTGATATCAAAAAAAGGCTAGCAACATCACTCTGACTCTTATTATGGACTGAGGGAAATTTTGTTTGTGTATAATTGGCTGACTTTCATTGTTCACTCTGACACTTTGTTTCAGGTTTGTATTGGTGGACCCATGTTCCATCACCACTGGTAACATGGCCCAAAACATCATCTTGCCTCTCCAAAATCTCTTGGCAAATTTCAACTCTCTTTTGTTTTCATTCATCAATATGCTCCTTTGGGACCATTTTTGCACACACCTTTCGCATGTCAAGATTTTCAGTTAAAATTTTCCAAACTGTTTCTCTATTGATGTTTACTTGGTCTGCTATGTGTCTCACAGTCAGCTGACAATTTTGACATACAATTCCATGAATTTTTGCAATGTTTTCATCAGTTCTGCTCGTTACTGAATACCCTGACCTCTCTTCATTAGTGACACTTTCTCTCCCCTCAGAAACAATGTTTACTCCATTTTTACATTGCTGTTTTCTTCATGACACTACCCCCATGAATTTGGACTAACATGTCCCTGATTTCACATCCACTCTTGCCATGTTTAACTAGAAATTTAATGTTTGTTCATTGCTCTAATTCAAGCTCCGACATTCTTGTGATAGCACAGAAAAATGGGCAACAGCAATAATGAACACCATTCAGAAAGACAGTGCCACATGTTGACATGAACACAGCTGCGAGACACTGATATACCAATGTTATGAAACCTTACCAAGTTGTTTGTAGAGTGCTGCCAATGTAAGTGCACAGTGGTAAGTTCACGAACCTGTCAGAGTATGTGTACTGGAACAATTTGAGTAGTACCAGTGTCAGCCCTTCTCTGAAAGTTTGTTAGAATTCTCCAGTGAAGCCATCTGGGCCAGAGCTTTTCTTTTGTTGTTTTTAGGAGTTTTATTTTTTATTTTGTTAGCCTTTCAATCTCATGTTATGAGTCTATTCAGATTTTGAACATCAGTTTGTCTTAGTTTGGGTAGATAGTGTGTTTCTAGAAATTTGTCCATTTCCTCTAGGTTTTCAGATTTGTTTGTATAGTTTATCATAATGTTTTGTTATGATCTGTTTATTTCAGTTGGGTCTGTTGTAATGTTGCCTGTTTCATTTCTTATTTGGGTTACTTGTATCCTCTCCTATTTTCCTTATGTCAATACAGCCAATGGTTTGTCAGTTTTGTGCTCTTCTCAAAGAACCAACTTTAGGTGTTTTTGATTCTGTAATTTTCTAATCTCTATTTATTCTTGCTCTTATCTTTATTATTTCCTTTCTTCTGGTGGCTGTGGGATTCTGTCTGTTCTTTTTCTGTTTGTTCCAGCTGTACAGCTATGTTTTGATTTAGTTCCTTCTTTGTTCATGTGTTCATTCATGTTACAAATTGATCTCTGAGCACTGCCTTTGCTGTGTCCCAAAGGTTTTTGTATATTTCCATTTTCTTTTGATTCTAGGAATATTTTGATTCCATATCTGATTTCACCTGTTACTCAGTGATTTTTAAGCAGGGTGTTATTCAGTTCCCCTTATGCTTCCTGTTGTTAATTTTTACTTTGATGGTGTTGTGGTCAGAGAAGACACTTTATAGTATCTCAGTGTTATGGATTTTGTTGGCCTGGGATGTGGTCTATTCTGGAGAACATTCCATGTGTGTTGGAAAATATTGTGTACTTTACAGCCATTGGGTGACATGTTCTACATGTCTGTGAAGTCCAGTTGGCTGAATGTGGCCTTTACCTCTTCTGTATTTTGCTGAGCTTCTTTCTAGATGTTCTGTCCTTTACAAAGACTGGTGTGTTCAAGTCTCCTAATATTGTTGTGCAATTGTCCGTTTTTCTTTTCAGTATTGTTAGGGTTTGTTTTATCTATTTTGAGCCCTACCATTAGGTGCATAGATGTTTATTATGGTTAAGTCTTCATGATGCACCATCCCTTTAATCATTGTAGAGTGCCTTTCTTTGTCCTTTATGGTTGACTTTGTTTTAAAGTCTATCTTATGCAAGGTAAGTATTGCCAGTACTGCTGTATTTTGGCAGCTATTTGCTTAATATATATATTTTTTTTCCTCCAGCCTTTATTTTCTACACAACTTTGTTTCTAAGGAGTGCCTCTTATAAACAGGACATTGATGGATCTTGTTTTTATCTATTCTGTCACTCTCCATCTCTATATGGGTGCATTTAGGCAATTAACATTTAGTGCAATTATTGCTAGTTGTGAATTTATAGCCTTCATTTTGTAGTGGTCTTTTTTAATTCCCTTGGTGGCTCTGATACTTTCTTTGTTTCTCTTACTCTCCCGTGTTGAATTTCTTTTGTTTGTAGGTCTCTTTTTCATTTCTTTTGTTTTTATTGAAATGTTACACTTTTTTATTTTGGTAAGTAGGTTATTTAACCTTCTTTGTGGATACCTTTAAATTTACCCTTATCTTCCTACATTTCAACCAGTCTGTTACTACTTGGCATTGTCTTATCTTCAACTCCATTAGAAAATTCTGTATCTTTTATTCTCTCTTTTATTACTCAGATGTTGCCATCATTTATAGGTTAACCTCCATGGTTTCCTGTTGTATTGTTTGGTTTTTGATCATCCTTAAGAGTTCATTTCCTATGCTGGTATCTGGCTGGTATAATCTTGCCTTCTAGATGCAGCCTGTAGTCTAATGTTGTTTGTTCTCAGACAGAAGGACTCCCTTTAAAAATTCATGTAAGTTTGTTTTGGTTTTTACATAGTTCCTAAATTCTCCTTTACCTGGAAATTTTCCAATTTCACTGTCATATTATAACAAGACTATTCCAGGACATATTATTCTTAGATGGCAATTTTTTTTTTCTGTCTTGCAAGGATTTATATATGCCATCCTATTGCCTTCTTTCCTGCATGATTTCTGCCAATCAATCAGAGCTCAGTTTATTGTTTCTCCCTTGTATGTGACTTTTTGTTTTTCTTGAGCTGTTCTTTGGAATTTTTCTTTGTCTTTGATATTAGGAAGTGTGATTATGATATGCCTTGGTGATTTTTTTTTTAGGGTCTATCCCATTAAAAGTTCATTGAGCTTCATAGATTGTCAGCTTTCATCTTTTATGATATTAGGGAAGTTTTCTGTCTGTAGTTCTTCAATGATACTCTCTGTGTTTTCTGCTTTCTCTCCCTGTTCTGGAACTCAAAACTTGCAAATTTTGGCTTTTGATTGCATCCCACATTAATTGTCAGGATTTCTTCATTTTTCATTCTTTTTTTTTTTCTTTCTGATTGTTCCTCAGAGTTGTATCCAAATATTTGTCTTCAGTTTTGCTGATCCTGTCTTCCATCATTTCATACCTGCTCCTCAGCCCTTCTATGACACTGTCTATTTCTAAAATATGCTTATATTTTGGGTTTCTAATTGCTGTTTTTGTATAACATCTAGTTTTTTAATTTCTTCTGGAATTATACTCGTGTATTATTTTCTGAATTCTAAGTTTATTTTTGTCTGTGCTTTCCATGAATTTGTCTGTTTTTTCCTCATTTTTGTCTGCTTTTTGCCTGAATTCTGGGAGAGTTCTAAACAGTAGAGATTTGAATTCCCTGTCAGGCAGTTCTAGTTCCTTTTCTTCTCTTGGAAAGTAACCTGGTGTTTTATTTTGGATGTCTACTGAAACCAACTTGTCCTTTTTTTTTTTTTCCTATGTTTTGATATTTTATGTTGTCTTTGGGACATTGGGTATTTTCTTAATTTATTGATTACGGATGCACTTGCTTTGTCCTGATTTTTCGTTTTGTTTGATTATGTCAGAGCATGTTTGTGGTCATGATACTTTTCACTTCCTTGTTCAATGGGCAGGGCCAGTCACTCAGCTGTTGTGCAGTGGGGCAGTTCCAGCTGAAAGGAAGGGGCCAAGAAAGGTTGTTTGTGGCATGCACTTGTGCCAACTAGGTGGTCCAGGAATCAATGTGGGGTAAGTTCTGATAAGCCATGCCTTTGCTACTCAGTGGTCTGATGTTCAGTGCACCATAAAGGTGACTGGAAAGAGAGGGAAGGTTGTGATGCATGGAACTAAAACAAGTACTGAAGAGAGGGAAAGAGAGACAAACATGAGTCAAAACAATCAAACAAAAAGAGTGCTAAAAGAGTTTGTCATTGCAGTGGAGAGAGAAGAAATTGAGAAATGGATAAAAACAGAAAAAGTAAAAAAAAAAAAAGGCTATAAATTTGGAAAAGGGGAAAAAATTGGCCACCAGGTGTTACACCAGTACAACTGCAAATATCTGAGAAGTGACCCTCAGGTATTCAGGAGACAGGAAAATAAGGTAAGTGTGGAGAGACTAGAATGGAGAATGAACTGACTAGGTGTACTGAACTGACTAGGTGTACTGAACTGTCTAGGTGTACTGAACTGACTAGGTGTACTGAACTGACTAGGTGTACTGAACTGACTAGGTGTACTGAACTGACTAGGTGTACTGAACTGACTAGGTGTACTGAACTGACTAGGTGTACTGAACTGACTAGGTGTACTGAGCTGACTAGGACCGAAAGCAAAAAAGGGGAAAAGAGACAAGGAAAAGGAAATACTCCCAGGGATTCCACTGACTCAGGTGCACAGTCTAGGATCATGGGTCCTAACCTGTGCAGTACAGTCAGAAGGGGTTCCTAATCTACAAACAGAAGCAACAACAACAAAACCCAAAACTAAACAAATAGACAAAACAAAGGAAAAAGACAAAATAGCCCCGAAGATCTCACCAGTGTGGCATCATGGGCTGGTAGAGTGGTTTCCTAATTTAGCACTGCTTCACAGAAGTAAAGGTGGTACATGGTACAGGTGTTCAAGGAAAAGTAGTGGGAAGGTGGTGGAAGGTGTGGAAGAAGAACAAAAAAACAGGAAAAATGACACTCAGAGAGCTGGCCTGTGTGGGTGTGGCAAATCCAAGGGGCTAAGGCTGAAGTGTTGCCTACTGGCCAAGAGACTGCGGCCACTGGAAAGCAGAGGAGACTGAGGGTGGGGCAAGTGGGAGGTCGGGAAAGCACATCTCTCTGTTTTATTATCCGTTACGTGATCTGTGTGAAGCTGCTTTCCCATACTCCCTATCTGCCTGATCTCTGATGTGTGTGAGATGAATCCAAGCGGCACAAACTCTGCATTTCCTTGGCTGGCTATGCCATCTCAGCGAGCTGGGAGGTGCTGAAGGTAGAACAGAGGTGAGAAAACAGAGGGGTGAGTGTTAAAGTGTGTATTGCTAGTCACCAGGTACTTTGTCTCCTGGGATTTCTATGAGCCTGCTCTCCCACACTTCCTGTCTGATGATCTCTGAAAGGAATCTAAGACAGCAAATCTGTGCTGCATTAGCTGACAGGAGACTTCCACTCATATCTCTTCTTGCTGTCTTTTCTGTATCATTTGGTGTTTGCCTTTTTTTTTTTTTTTTTTTAATCTCTTCATTTGACACTTTGGCTTCCAGACTGTCTCTGTTTTACTTAATTATTTGGGTCTTTGCTGTGGAGGGATAGCACGGTGCTTCTTTCTATAGTGCCATGTTGCCCAGAAGTCTAAACAATATTCTTTAACTACTGTGTTTTACCTAGGAGGCAACCAACAGGCTTATTTTACGTTCTCTTTTCCTCTTTCTTCTCCTATTTTTAAAGCTTATACTGTTTTTATAAACAGCATTTACATACCGTTCTTCTACTCTTACACTGTCATTTTTTGTCCCAAACCTAAAAGTAACTACATTCAGTGCTTCTTTTGAGTTCATCTCTTGATTGGTTGAAATTTGTCCTACAGTAGATTCTTAAATAACAACTTTTGGAAAAAATATTTCCCAAGTTCCTGTGTATTTTCATGTTTTCTTCTATGCCTTTGATACTTAAAAGATAACTTGGGTGGATACAAAGTCCTTGACTAGCACTTTTTTTAAAATTGTGGTTAAATGAAAGTGTACAATCCAATTTAAATTTGCATCCTGCCTATCTGCAGCTTCTTCTGCCTCCTTGCCCGGTGACACCACATTCCTCCTTTCCATGCTATACATACTACATCCTCTTAACAATCTCCTGTCCCCTCCTCTCCATCCTCTCTACCCCCCTCTAGTAAGAGGACAGTAGGACGACATCTTATAGATACATATAACCATAAAGTATGCACATCATATGGTCCTTCTGTGTCCCTGAGTCCAATCCATTCCAGACTGAAGAGTTGACCTCAGTAAGGATTTATGATCAGGGGCAACATCAGGTCTAGGGGCCATGCTCCTAGGGGAACTCCCAGGCCTTCAGATTATCAGTTGTGGTCTCTTAGTGGAATTTTTAGGGTGAACCCCTTTTTTTCTCATGTTGCCCCTAGGACTTGACCTTGTGAACCCCATCATGGCTGTCATTGGTAGCAGGCCAGGCACCATCTGGTTCTTCTGGTCACATGTTGATACAGTCACCCATTCACATGGGTCCTTCTGTCTTCTGGGTTTTTTTCCCTCATGTGATTGTTGTCCTTGGTGATCATCTGTTGTAGCTGAGTTGGGACTATTTGGTGTACCTCAGATGGCAGCTTGCTAGCTTTTAAATCTCTACTTTTAATGCCAAGTGCCAAGTGCCGTCGAGTCGGATCCGACTCAATTTTACTGGGACATTAAAAAAAAATAGTGCTGTACAGATATTTTGCCCTATAGGTTGTGATCAAGAAATCAGGTATCTGCCTGATTTTCTTTATTTATTTTTTTTTGCCTGAAAACGGAGAGAATGATTGAATCTTTAAGGTCAAATGGTTTCATTGAAATCTGTCTTAGTTGTTATCAATTTTATGGGTCAATATTCTCAGTTACACTGTGCCTCCTATTTCGTGTCCCCTTGGATTCAAGTTTACCGTTTTGGGAAACGGTTTCTTCACTTAGGGATATAAATATTTAGTTCTTCTGTTGTTTTTCTTTTCAGGGAACACAATTTTACGCATTTTGACTATTCTTTTTCCTGTCTTCTGTTGTTTTTCTCTCTGTTCTGTTTTCTACTTTCCTTATTTAGTTTTTACTATCTTAGCTCCTCTCACTTCTAACCTCTACCTTCTTTTCTGTGATTTCGGTTGCTTTTTCCCCCTCTTGAGCACCTTGTAATTTATTCTTTATTTCTGAGGTGATTTTCTCTTTTCCTTCAATTTCTTTCTTGAGTCCAACCAAACCCCCACTGCCATCAAGTTGATTCTGATTCATAGTGACCCCCTAAGACAGACTAGAACTGCCCCAGAGTTCCCAAGGAGCGCCTGGAGGATTTGAACTGCCACTCTTTTGGTGAGCAGCTGTAGCATTTAACTACTATGTCACCAGGGTTTACTTCCTGAATCCAGTCATGTCTTATTCACATTTTCCTGTTATTTTTATTTTCTGAGTTTTAAAATTTCTGATCTGTCATGTTCTCCCATATTTGCACTGGTTTGTTTAATTGTATTCACGTGGAAATCTTGTATTTTAGGTTTCACTTGGCTGGCTTGGCCTTTGTGACATTTTTGTTGTTATTTTTCATCTACCAAAGTTCCTATTTTTTTATTCTGGAATCTCATTTTTTGTCTAACTTTGCATGGATGTTGCTGTGGTTGTCGTTGTTCCACTTGTAATTTCCTGGACTGGCAGCAGCAAGTGATTATTCAGAGGGGTTGGATGGGATCTGAGGACCTCTTCCTTTTTTCTGGATTCAAGAGTACACTGCTACATTGCTACAGAAAATTGCAATTTTTTTGCAAAAATAAATGGCCCCTTTTGGGGCTTTTATTCCTCTAAATATTTAATAATATTATCATATTGCAGAGGGAAACTTATCTTCAGTCACCCCTTTCCTTCTGTTTACTGCTCAACTCCCAAGGATCGTCTTCTCCTTCTAGGAATGTGAGTAGAAACCTGATACGTAGTCTGGGGATACTGTCACTCTTGTGGGAGATGGAGGTGTCCTAGAACTAGGAGATGCTACTGCAGCAGCCCTACTCTGATGTGGGATACAGAGCTGAGTCTGCTGTCTGAGCTAGTCAGTTCCTACTTACATGTAAGCAGTTTACAGTATTCTCTGTACCCTGCTACTTATGAATCATGAATGGTTTTATGTAGCCTCCCTGTTAATCTGTATGGTTTATAGAAGGATGTATTGAAACATTTTAATTTAGGTACCTGCATTATCATACTGATGTGTACTTCTTTTAGTGCACTATTTTCAGAGATAGGAGCTAAGCTTGAAGCTATTTTGGGCTTCCTTGGGTGCTTTTACCCTTGCTCTTTTGGTAATATATTCTGGCCACGTGGGCGACGTCTTGCCAATCTGAGCAACTCTGGGTGCAGCTAGAGTGGAAAGGCCTGTTGCTTTAGATTGCATAACAGGAAGGATTGCCCCTGGAGCAGCTGGCAGCTATATTCTTTGGAAAAATGACTATTTGCAATAAGAGAAAGTGAAGTCAACTGAGAGAACTCTAGGGGCATAATACCCTTTGGTCCAATCTCCAATGTTTGCACAGGGGCCCGACGCAGGAGATGCTGACCCTAGACCCTCTACCTAGCAGGTAGGCCCATCCTCAGCTGCTGTCCATGTGTCTACCTCTAAGGGCTGCCTGCTGTCCACAATGTATCTATCCTGAGGTGATAAATGTCGCTCCCTTGTCTCCAGGTAGAACAAATTATGTGGCACAAAAGATTTTCCAAAGCTGTCTACAGACCAAGCTGAAGCTATGCTACATTTTGCTCAACTTCTTGCCTATGTCTTGTGCTTCTCTTGCCCTCTTATCCTGAATGCACCCCCTCAGTAAAACACTTGAGCAAAAATGATTGCCATCAGCCTCTGCTTCTAGGAATCCCAGTGAAAGATGCCTTGCTGCGAGCAGCTCTTGCTTCAGTTCCCTGATACAGTCTACTATCTTCCCCATACATCTCCCACTTTGCTTCTTTTTGGCTTATAAACCAGTTTCAGTAGGATTCCTATCACTTTCAACCAAATAGATCCTGCATAGCTTGACTGAATTGGACTCTCAGTTAAGCGTAGAGGTAAGAAAAGCACCTTTATTTTGCTGCACAACAAAAGGAAACAGTCAGAGTTGCTGCTACCAAGACTACTCAGTGAGGACTGTGGGGAAAGTTACTTATAAGGGGTTTACAAGTTGAAAGTTTATACAAGTTAAATCAACATTCTTAGTCATGCTTTGCAGATGCAATGGGGTTTACATATCATTTCATGCATCCTGTGTTCAGAAAATGGCAGTTACACTCTACCCAGAGAGGAGAAGTTAGTGCATGTGAGGTACTTCAGTGAGCTAAGAGGCTATTCTGAATTTCAGCACTGTGGCTAAACCAGTTTCCACCAATTTCCTCTAGTTTTAGGCAGCAGTTAAGGAAAGGGCAATCAGGATTTTAATGCGGAGCTATGGGGAGTGCCAGTCAAAGGAACAAAGGTGTTAATGTCAAGTTACAGGGCATGCCAAGCAAGCTGCTTGAAGCAGTTAGAATTTTCTGCAGCCTGGGGACCTGTGTCTTGCTTTGCTTGTGGCAGCATCAGCCAATATTTGCTTCCATCTTCAAGTAACTCTTTTCTCTCTTTGTGTCATTTTCTTTGCTTATAAGGACACCAGTCATTGGATTTAGGGCCTGCCCTCAATCCAGGGTGATTTCATCTGGAGATCTTTAACTTATTACATCTTCAAAAGCCGTATTTCCTAATAAAGTCACATTTTGAGGTTCTAGGTCAACACAAATTTTGAAATATCATTCAACCCACTACAAAGACAGACAATGAGCAGTAGTAAAGCTGGGGTAAGGGGAGAAGGAAATCTCTAAGAGGTAGCAGGGTGGGCCATTTCCTTAGAGTTGAGTTGGCCCTTAAACAGTGAATGCAATGACTTCATTTTATATCTCACCAGCATTCCGATCTTCCCCTATTCATGTGGCTCAGGTGAGGCTGTCAACCTACATGTCTTGCTGATACCCCTACCACGTGGTAGACACAGGATCTGGGCTCCTAGGCTAGCTGGTCAGAGTACCCCGGGCTTCTGACTCAGTGACTGACCCAGTAGGCACACAACCCTGGAAGGTCTCTACAGAAGTCTATCATGAATGTGGGACTCTTCTTTAGAGATCACAAGTGTGCTGTCTTTCCTGCCTGTGAACAGCACTGGCATTGGAATGACACCAAGGCATAGAGGGGCCCTATGAGCAAAAGGATTACAGGATGGAGTACGGAACACACAGCTTGGGACTTGCATGTATTCAATTTCTTTGGGTGGCAGTCTGGTTCAATGAAGGCTTCCAAACAATATCATGGGTAAACCTCTGCAAGGAAGAAGAGAGCTTTGGAAAGGGCCAGCCAGGCAGATGGAACAGCTAGAGAAAGAGGGAGAGTGCAAGGAGCAGGTGCTAACTTATGCAGAGGTATGCAAAGCGTTGGTCTGTCCAGCACCACCCAGGACATCTCAACAATACACAGCAGAATGGTAAGTGTTCTATAGTTATTTTAAGTTTGGGACATGCTACATTAAACAAAGGGAATGAGTTCAGCAGCAGTCTTTCTTCTCAAGTTTTCTCAGGACTCCTGTACTGTAAAATTACACTTTGGAAAGCTCTTTGTGGTAATAGGAAGCTACCGATTTTATTTTTTTTTTAAGAGCAAGGGAGAGTAAGACCCTCTCTACATCTTAGGAGGGGGAAGGGAAGGAGAAGCAAGCATAGCAACCAATTAAGGGGCAGTTTCAGTAGTCTTGGAAAGAAATGTCCAGAACTAACTGGATGATGGCTATGCTGTGGGGAGGAACAGGAGGAACAGATGAGGGAGCTATTTCAGGATGGAATCAATGGGACTTGGTGACAGATTGGACATGAGTGTGAGAAGAGGGAGGCATTGAGTGTAGCTGATAGGTTTCCAGCTTGAATAAGTGAGTTATTGATGCCACCAGCTGAATGAGAATCCAGGAGCAGTTGACAGGGAATCCAGGCCTCATGTTCAGCATATGCCAGTATATACATGACCAAGAGCTGCCAACCTAGCCCTGGTACTTTAGCCAAGGAAGATCTAGCTTGGCAAAAATCTGACAGTGGCCATGTAACGACCATGTCAGATACAGCGCGCAAGCCTGTGATAAACTTAGAGGAAGCTTTGGTCCCTCTGTAAAGCAAGGCTCTGCCAGACTCTCTCAGGTTCCACTTGTGAGTGGTTGAATTTAAAGAAATAAAAACATCACTTAAATTTTTTTTCTAGTTTTGTCTTCCTTTGAATTCTAAATGGTCTTTTAAAACCTCTTGCTCCTATATTTAACATATTTAATGAGATTTGTTTTCCAATAATTCCTGAAACTGGTAAACTGGAATTGGGTCAAATTCTCTACCCATGTGCCAAGTGTTTCTATTTTTAGTGCAAATCCTCAAGCAGGAGCTGCTCTAGCCTTTCAGGCACAGCTGTCAGAGCAGACTTTCTGCCACACTCTTACTTTCCCCAGTCAGACAAAGACCTATTTTAAATATTTTTCCAATAGATTTCAAGGTGAAGCTGTCTGTTCAGCTCTCTTTGCCTGTCCTATCCTCCCAGTCACCCCTGGGAGGGGGAGGTCCTCAAATCCATTTACTGTTTATCAGCTTATGTTTCCAGTGTTACTATAAATAACTGAGCTCGGGCTGCAGGCTTTAGGGAAGCATCCAAAGGAAGCTCCTTTTTCCTGTGGCCTTTGCTCCAGTGGGATGATGAATCAGGAGGAGTGGCCCCCAGGGGTGGTATAACAAGGAGACAGACAACTGCCTACATTACTAACCCAAACTAAACTCAACTCAGGCACCATCACGTCAGTTCTCACTTACGGAGACCCAAAGTGTTGCAGAGCAGCACTGTGCTCCATAGGGCTCTCTTGGATGTGATCTTTATGGAAGCTAATTGCTAGGCCTGCCTTCCACAGCACTACTAGGTAGGTCTGAACCACCAGCCTTTAGGCTAGTAGCCAGGCATAAACTCTTTGCACCACTCAAGACTGTGTTCCTAAGAACATCATTTCACAAATCAAAGCCACCCTGGAAGCCACTGAGGGATTGGTAGTGGGTCCTTTCTGTTGCCTGCAATGCCCTTCCTCGGCCAGAGGACTACACTCTTCAGATGTGGACCAGGCACCTGCTTCTAGTACAGCCTTCTTGGGTGCTTCTAAGGTGGGCAGGCACTCCTCCGTCCTGAGTGCTTCCGTCTTCTCCAATATCTGAGATGACCCGTCTAGACTCAAACAGCCTGCTTTCTTGCCTTTCTCCCTCACTTGACTGTGGGCTCCTGGGGTGCACGGTTGGGGTATTCCTCTCTGTGTCTCTAGAACCTGGAACAACATGTCCCAAGGGAGTAAAACAGCCTTTCTCTCAAGGGTGTCCAAGTTTTCTTCCCCTAGTGCTGGGGAGACCCTGACCAGATACCCTGCTTAAAGTGAACACATTTCAGCTTGCAGTTGGGAAGCTGTCACTGTGAAGGAAGGTAAATTCAGTGTTTGGTGTTTGTGTGCGTGTCTCTGGAGTCCATCATGTTCAGCAGATTGTCAAAGCGATCCATGACCAGAAGAGATTGAGCCTCATTTCCTTAAAAACAAGAAAGGGAGACAGGTTCACGTCACCCACAGAGTTAAAGTTTCTCTGGACTCCTTATTCCAATCCTTTCTGCCCAAAGTCCTTACTATCTCCAGCTTTCTCTGCCAAGCAACAAGCTTCCATTGGGCCATGTCCACAATGAGACTCTATTCTGGAAGGTTCTGCCCTCTTTCCCACTCTCATAGGAACACTCAAACACAGTGCACTCAGACCAATTATATCTTATCTTATAAGCCGTAAGTCTCGGGTTCAGGGGCATGTTCCTCATTTTAACTAGGTGCCCACTGACAAACCATGTGCTTGATTGTGGTGCAGGAAAAAATGGCTGCCGTATTGACAATCTTTCTCCTTCTAGTGATTTTGACCAAGCTCTCTTGTCTAGAAGCCTCCAAATTTTCTCACACTGTATCCTTCTTGAAAGAATTGTTGTGATGTGGTTTTTAAATCAACTAAGAGGTACTCAGAATAAGCACTATGTCTCAACTTTATCCTAAACATTGTCTTATGCTACTGTCAGTCAAAGGCAAAAAAACTGGAAATGACTTTCTTCTGCTTTTCTACCCCCATGGTCTTTCCAATGTCCTGTCATGGCTAGCGAAGGACCCACAAAGATTTTGGGCAAGTGAAAACCTGTCCAGAGAAATTTCACTTCTGACCGAAATCTCTGACAGAAGACTGGCAGGAAAGCTGTTTGCACTGCACTGCAGTTCACTGACTAGTGAGAGGCTCAGGGGATCCGCAAAGTCGTACAGGAGAGTGATATTCCACTGAGCCTCAGGGTGTCCCCAGATACACAAGAGACCTGAAAGAGGAGGCAGTTGCTTTCCCAAACATTCACTGCCTGCCTCACCTACAACCCAAGGCACAACTTGCCTTCATGGCTGGAAAACAAAGAAGTGGAGGTTTGGAGTCTTCCAGCATAACCACAGTGACCTTAATTTTTTTTTGAATTTAGTAGCAAGAAATTATTCAGAAGAGGACGTGGAACCAGGGATGTCACTGCTGTTGTCAGATGGATCTTGGCTGAAAGCAGAGAAGTCCAGAAATATGTTTACCTGTGTTTCATTGACCATGCAAAGGCAACAGACTATGTGGATCATAACAAATTATGGCTAACATTGCATAAAACGGTAATTCCAGAACACTTAATGGTGCTCTTAAGGAATCTGTATATAGATCAAGAGGCAGTCTTGTAAACAGAACAAGGGGACACTGCATGGTTCCAAGTCAGGAAAGTTGTGCACCAGGGTTGTATCCTTGCACTACATGTTTTCAATCTGTATGCTGAGCAAATGATCCAAGAAGCTGGATTATATGAAGACAAACAAGGCATCAGGATTGGAAGATGACTCATTAACAACCTGGTTATGCAGATGACACCACCTTACTTGCTGGAAGTGAAGAAGATTTGAAATACTTACTGAAGAAGATCTAGGACCACAGCCTTCAGTATGGATTGCACCTCAACATCAAGAAAACAAAAATCCTCACAGTAAGCAACATCGTGATATATGGAGAAAGGACTGAGATGGTCAAGGATTTCATTTTACTTGGGTCCACAATCAACGCCCATGGAAGCAGCAGTCAAGAAATCATAGGACACATTGCATTGGGAATATCTGTGGCAATGGACCTCTTTAAAGTATTGAAAAGTAAAACTGTCACCTTGAAGACTAAAGTGCACCTGACCCAAGTCATGGTGTTTTCAATCACATCATATGCATGCAAAAGCTGGACAATGAACAAAGAAGACAGAAGAAAACTTGATGCTCTTGAATTACAGTATTGGAGAAGAATATCAAATGTACCACGGACTGACCAAAGAACAAACAGATCTGTTCTGGAAGAAGTACAACCAGAGTACTCCTTGGAAGAAAGATGGCAAGACTGTGTCTTACATACTTTGTATCTGTTGTCAAAAAAGGATCAGTCCTTGGAGAAGGACATCATGCTTGGTAGAGAGTCAGCAAAAAAAGAGGAAGACCCTTGATGTAGATGGATTGACACAGTGGCCACAACGATGGCCTTAAGCATAAAAATGACTGTGGACACGGCACAAGATTGGCAGTGTTTTGTTCTGCTGTGAATAGGGTCACTATGAGTCAGGACTGATTCGACGGCACCTAACGACAACAGCAAGAAACTGAAATGAGGGAAAGAAAGAAGAACAAAGAAAGAATAAAAGCGATTGCTTTGGCCACTGAGGGAGCATGCTTTACATTAGGGGAGTCTTAGTTTAAGGATACAGCAACCTTGTGAAGCAAGCCTATTACGTCAACTTGAAAGACGTATACCATATTCGTTGATATGGAGTCAATTCCAACTCATAGTGACTTTATAGGACGGAGCAGAATGGCTTCACAGAGTTTCCAAGGAGGGCCCGGTGGACTTGAATTGCCAGCCTTTTGGTTAGCAGCTTTCACACTTAACCACTATACCAGATACACTAGCGGCATAATAGTTAAGTGCTACAACTGCTAATGAGAGGGTTGGCAGTTCAAATCTGCCAGGTGCTCCTTGAAACTCTATCAGGCAGTTCTACTTTGTCTATAGGGTCGTCATGAGTTGGAACTGACTTGACGGCAGTGGGTTTGGTTTTGGTTGGGCAGCTTAGGGAACACTGAGCTAAAGTGAGCTTTGGTGGTTCATGAGGGCAGGAAGACATACAGAGGCTGCCCTTCACTGCATGTTACCCAGATCTTGGAGTTCATCCTGGGATTCCAAGAAGCTGGGCATAAGTAGGTCTGAAAAACGAGAGCGGGAAGAAGGAAGTGCATCTTAGGGGTTTGGGGGTGGGTGCGTAAACTGAGCTAAAGAAGTTCTGACAAGTAAAGTCTCAGAACACCAATATTCTGTGTTAGGGGCTGAATTGTGTCCCTAACCCCTGGGGTTAGGGGCTGAATTGAAGCCCTAACCCCTGTTACTTGTGAATGTGACTTTATTTAGCAATAGGGTCTTTGCAGATATAATTAAGTTCAGATAAGGTCACGCTGGAGTAGAAAACCAAAACTGAAACCCACCTATGTCAAGTTGATTCTGACACATAGATACCCTACAGACAGAGTATCTAAGGAGTGCCTAGAGGATCTGAACTGCCAGTTTTCTGGTTGGAAGCCTAGCACTTAACCACTACACCACCAAGATTTCCTACCACAATAGTGTGAGCCCTAAATCTAATGACTGGTGCCTCATAAATATCATTGACTTATAATGACCACATAGGACAGAGCAGAACTGCCCATGGGTTCCAAGGAGGTCAACTGATGACTTCTTGGTTAACAGCCCAATGTTTAAGCACTGTGCCACTCGGTGGGGGAGAGGCATGTGAAGGGTTAGTCATGCTGGCTTCAGGGACTGACACACCCCTCCCTTCTCAAGGACACAGCATTTTGACTCTGGACTCAGACGTTGGATAAACACCTAATTGCAGGCCCTGGTGTGCAGTAAAGAAGAGCTGACAGGAGGAGGTTTGTGTCACAGGCATTTACAGAGAACAGCTCTTGTCATTGGGGACTCAGCATAGAGCAGAGTAACAAAGGTCCTGCTCTGTCTAGATTCATGGTCTAGGGAAGTAAAGACACAAGCAGATTACACATACAGATAGGAGAGCATAGTATGGCCAGTGTTTCAGGAGCAGGTGCCCAAGAACAAGCTGTCAGGTGCCCAGCTCTGGAGAAGTATGCCAAGTGGGGATTTGTCTGCCATGGCACACACCTGGCTAACTGCTAGAGAATGAACTGGAGAGCACTGGTCTAGCAAGAGAGGGTAGGACCCTAGGCCAGGTGGGATGGTGCACATACAGGGAACTCACAGGTGTACTTAGGAGGTAAATTTGAGTAGGGGACAGCACAACATATAGACTGCACTTGGGCTCTGCAGAGGGCACTGAGCCCTAGGCAGGGAAGGGCTCAAGTAATAGTGGAAGACCCATGCTCCCCAAAGCTCCTGAGGTCCCTAGTGGACAGGGGGCAGCATTCCCTGCCTGCACAGAACCAGACTGCCCATCCTGCATCCCAGTGAGGCAACAAGTGGCCTTATGAGCTGGACCAGGTTCTACAGCTCTGAGACGGCGCAGGAACGAACAAGTAGAGCATGAAGAGGCCACAGAGCTGTGCATCCTAAGTAGGTATCAAGTGCTGGCTTTGGATTTGCTACCTGAAATGTGACTCCACCCACATCCATGTGAGGTGAGGTTACTGGGAACGCAGGTTTATAGGCAGTGAGAGTTCTCATGCCTGTGACCCTATGAATACCTGGTGTGAAAAAGTGCTTCTCTCCCGCAGTCCCAAGCTGCTGTACAGCATAGCCTTCCCCTCTGTGGTCAATACAGAGCCCTCCCACCACCCATCCAGGAAGCTTGGGTACCTCTAGCATCCACAAGGATTTATGAAGGCTCACATTCCCTTTGTTCACCTCTGGCTCCTCATCCTGTCTCTCTATGCCTCTTTACTCTCATTCCATCATTTCCCCCAGGCATTGCCAAGACAAAGCTCCTCTGAACAGCAAACTTGACTGAGGGCCTGGGTAGGCTGAGTGTGATGGTGGCAGGGTTCAGTGTGGATCCATGAAAACCGAATGCATTCGTTTCCTGGGGCTGCCATAACAAAGTTCCATAAACAGAGTGGCTTTAAACAACAGAACTTTATTGTCTCACAATTCTGGAGTCTAGAAATCTAAAAATCACAGTGTTGGCAGGACTGTCAAGCTCCCTCTGAAGGCTTCAAGGGTTCCCTGCCTCTCCTAGCTTTTGCTGGTTGCCCTGGCTGTGGCCAACGTCATTTCAATCTCTACCTCCTTCATCACATATCCTTCCCTGTGTTTCATCTTCCAGACTTCCCTTCTTGTAAGGCACAGGAGTCTTAGTGGCACAGTGCTTAAACACTGGGCTGTTAACCAAGAAGTCATCAGTTGACCTCCTTGGAACCTATGGGCAGTTCTGCTCTGTCCTATATGGTCATTATAAGTCAGAATCAAGACACGACACATCCTAGGAGATGCCTGCATGTGGACTGGATGCCTGAATGAATTCCTGCCTCAGGCAAGTTTCTAGCACCCCCTACTTCAGGGGTGGGGACACAAGGGAGGAACTAATACTTTAGAGCTGAGTGACTCTGTATACCATATGGCTTCAAGGGCTTTCACGATTTTAATGGCTAATTAAGATCATCATGTGTAATATCCGATTACCTAGAAATTGCTGTGATGAAATTAATATCACTGAAGACAGTTTATTTGTGCCTTACCGAATATCTCATAGATATAGATCAATATCTTTTCTGACTAACCTGCATTTCCGTTAATGTAGCTTAGATCAACTTGGAGCCTGATTTATTCCCTTGGCTTCACTAGGGAAGTTCTGTCCCCAAATATGAATGGCAGGGCAAGAGCTTCATTCCTCTGGAAACCAGTGTAACTTGTTGCAGTTACAGTGTAATAAGAAAGCACTCCTGCCGCAGGCAAAGACTGAGAGGCATACTCAAACATCACAACTATTAGGTTCAAGAATATGAAAGAGTCACTGTTACCATTTTTGAGTTTTCACAGAAATGGCAGTTTTATATGGTTCAACCTAACGTTGGTCCCAGAAAAAATCAGACCATACCTCAAATCCTAATTGCAAGGCCTATAATAAGAAAACTGGTGCAGCGGCTCTCACCCAGACAGCGCTCTGGAATCCTCGGGGGGGGGGGCGGGGGGGGCGGAGGAGGAGGGGCACTGTTAAAATAAACCAGTGTCAGCAGGGGATCAATTTCGACAGAGTGTATGAGAAATAGCCTGGAATAACGAAGAGAGCAAGCAAGGGTTCTGCCCTCTAAGCCAGGGAGGCAAGCTGATTGCCCTAGGTTTCCTGCGTGTAAGAATTGCAGTTCCCACCCTGGGTGCTATGGTAAACATTCGATGAAATAATGTTTATGGAGCACCCACAGGACACTTCGAGGATACTCCTTGCCCTCCCCCCATCCACAAGAGCAGAACCGTCGTTGGTATTTGTCCTGCTGGAAGAAAACACTAGGGTCTCCCTTTGGTTTCCAGGTTCTGCAAACCTCCTTTCGGTTCTCACATCATTAGTGCACCAACAGCTCACACATTTTCCCCAAACACATGTCTGCCAAGATTGGAACCACCTCAGTCAGGATCCCGACGTTTGATGTATAAGCATCGACCTTCGCCCCACCGCTCTGTGGCTCTGTTTCTCCTTCCATCCCTGTGTCTCCACGTGTCCCGTTCACCTAGGGTTTGGAGGGTTTGGAGGGATCCCCAATCAACAACTTGCCCAGAGCCTGCGGCAAGGAGGATCCCAAAGAAAGGGAGAAGGTTGCGATGCCTCGGCCTCAGGCTCTCCCTACCCGGCTCCTCCTTGAAGTTCCCGTGCTTCTATCTCGCGCAGGGCCCCTTTTTGCAGCAGTAAAGAATTCTGGCTTCGCAGGGTGGTGGTCTGCAGCCGCCCTCCAGATACAGCCGGCAGTTGGACGCAGGACGCCCTCGGGCTCCTCTCTAATCGAGGGTACTGGTTTTCGTGGTGTCGAGAGGCACGGTTGGCAGAATTAAGCCCTGAAATGGGAAACTGCGCAAGAGACAATCAGAGGCGTGGGCTCTCCAGCAGCCCCGAGTGGGGAAACTAAGGCACGCCTAAATCAAGCTGCAGCCTGTGGTCACGTGGCCCCGACGCCCGCCTCTCGCCGGGTCGGGCGTGGCGCTGGTCAGCCTCCCGCCCTGGCTGGGGGCGTGCCGAGCCGGGGCCCTCCAGGCGGGGCGGGGGCCCGAGTGTGCGGGCGCGTGGGGCTGTGCGCGCTCAGCCGGCGGCTGGGAGCGACTTGGGCGCGAGCGCGGGGGCGGCGCCGTTCTCCGGGCTCTGCTGTCGCATCGCGGTCGCCGCCGAGGGACCTGGGGCAGCAGGCGCCAGTGCGCAGGCGCGCGGCCGCGGCTGCGAGGCAGACATGCTCCCGGGGGGCTCGCGGGGCAGCCGGCGCCGCTTCGCCCGCTCGCGCCCGGGTTGCTGCGCACCGCCCGCCCCGCACGCCGCGCGCTTTGCGCCCTTGCCGCCGCGGGGCCGGCTAGGGGCGCGCCCGCGGTCCGCCACCGCTGCATGGCGCTGAGATGGCGGGGGCGCCGCGCGGCAGAGGCGGCGGCGGCGGCGGCGGCGGCGGCGGCGGCGGGGATCCCGGCGCCCGGGAACCCAGCGGCGCAGAGCGGGCGGCTGGGCCGGCGGGCAGGCGCAGGCTCCCGGCGTGTAACCAGGAATTCGCGTGTGTCGAGCTGGAGGCACTGTTTCGTACCTACACGTTGAGGCTGGAGCAGGCGGCCACGCTGAAGGCGCTGGCAGTGCTCAGCCTGCTGGCGGGCACGCTGGCGCTGGCAGAGCTGCTGGGCGGCCCCGGCCCCGTGCCAGACCTGGTCAAGGGCTCGTACCCAGTGCACTGCGTCCTCTTCCTCTCGCTCTTCGTGGTCACCAACGTCAAGTACCTGGAGGTGCCACAGCTGCAGCAGATCGGCAAGCTCACGCTGTTCTTCAGCCTTACCTTCGCGCTGCTCTGCTGTCCCTTCACGCTGGGCGGCCCCATCAGTACCCACACCGCGGGGCCAGCGGCTGCCCAGCAAGGTGTCTGGCAGCTCCTTTTGGTCACTTTCGTGTCCTATGCCTTGCTGCCCGTGCCCAGCCTTCTGGCTATCGGGTTTGGGCTCGTGGTGGCCGCATCTCACTTGCTGGTCACCGCCACCTTGGTCCCTACCAAGCGTCCCTGCCTCTGGAGAACGGTAAGTGCTCCCGGAGCCACTATTGCAGTCTCAGGCAGACCTGCTGGGGCGGGACCAGAATTGGGGCGCGCCTCTTTCTGTTGGGAAGGTAGGGAAACGGAGCACTCGGATGGTAGGCGTATTCAAGGTCACTCAGGGAGTTTGAACGCCTGGACTCGTTTCAGAGTTACTGTCCACAAAGCGCTGCTGGATGTCGAATGTGGCCCAAGATCTGCCCAAGGTCATGCAGCTATAGAGGGACCAGTCCAACTCTTGTACTGCGTCCGAATCCCTACCCATTCGCTCGACCTCCCCTCCACAGGAGGAGAAGGTTAAGGGCTGTAGGACGTCTCTGGTGCCACACATAGGACGGAGGCTGCTCTCTGGCATGTAGGTAGCGCTTGTTGGGCTCGCTGGGTCCAGGATCACTGTCCAGGTTCCACGAATCTGGGAGTATGTGGGGGAACTTGGACTGCCCTTTTCCGTCGCTCTCGGTGCCAGGTTAGGAACTCTCAAGCCCAGAGGGAGGAGGTTTTGACCAAGGTCACACACAGTGCTCACTCCCTGCGGCCCTTACTTCGAGGCTTTCGAGCCTTCAGCTCAGCAGAACTTGATGACAGTGCCTTTCTGGCTGGCTGATGAGATGGTGGTGAGGATGCCATCCGTCCTCCCACGGGCTCCTCCCCGCCACCGCTCCTCCCCGCCACCGCCTCTCTCCAGTACTGGAAAGCAAACGTCTTTGCTCTTGTGGGCTTTCAGAGTTTTCTGTGCATTGGCTTGGGACTGCATGCAACTTTATCCCTGCAGAGCCTTGGGCCACCTTTCACAGAGAGATTTTGTTTTGCCTTCTGGCATTGGTTTAGCAAGAGGGTGGTGTGTACCTGTTGGATCCAGAAGGTGGGCTGGGAAAGCTAATCGAAGGAGAGACAGCACAGGGGGAGACTAAGGGTAAGGAAGATACGTGTCGGAGTGCCAGCACCTGAGGGGTGGCGTGGTGGTGGTGAGGAGTCAGCCAGCTAGGAGGACTGCAGGGACAAGCAGGCTCAAACTCATGTGTGTACCCGGGGACTACACGGGCCATAAGGAGTAGGACACAGAGCCTGACACAGGGCTCCAGAGGACAACCTAATCCTTACCAGAAGGTAACAGGTTTGTGCTCAGATTTATGGGGGAACTGCATGAAGGGGAACTGGCCAAGAGAAGGTGGAAGGAAGGGGGAGAAATTGGTGCTCAAGACCAGAGACAGAGGCCAGCACAGGTAAAGAGTTTGTATCCAGGGAAGGGAAGGGACAGGCCTCCGGAGTGTCTGCTTTGTGACCTCAGATGGGCAGAGTCTTGCTTGACCACTCTGAGGGGGCGCTCAGTGCTACCCCTTTCTTTCCTTGCTCCACCCATCTGTTTGGTGTTTAGCATGGGCGGTAGCCTAGTCCCGAATTATCCAAACAGTGGAGCCATCTTACCACCGAGTTGGACCAGAGGCGTGGGTGCTGTCAGCATAGGATGGGGAGAGGCCAGAGTTCAGCTCCTGGTGGACTGATGCTGGGCTGTGCCGTGATACACCAGATAGTCAGCTGGCGCAAGAAAAGGCTCTGTTATTTTCCTTGATTTTTAATGAATTTTCCTATATGGCTGCTAGTCATTCCTTTTATAGAACTGAAGATTAATGAAGAGATGGAGATAGTGCAGAAAGCTACTCTGAGCACAGAGACTGCTGTTCCCTGAGGACAAAGTGAGCCCCAGTTGTTCTAGGGGAGCATACTTGCCTTGTGAGCATAGATTCTCAGGGAGCAAACATCTGGGATTTCATTGCTGTTAGCCAAGACTTCCTGGGTGTCTTTGTTATGCTGTGGTAACAGAAATGCCACAAGTGGATGGTTTTAACCAACTGAAATTTATTTTCTTACAGCTTAAGCCAAACAACAAGAACAAAACAACAAAAAACAAAAAACAAAAAACAAAACCAACCCACTGCTGTAGAGTCAGGTCCGACCCTTAGCAACCCTAGAGGTTAGAGTAGAACTGCCCCATAGAGTTTCCAAGGAGCGACTGGTGGATTTGAACTGCTGACTTTTCAGTTAGCAGATGCAGAACTTAACCCACTATGCCAAGGGTAGAAATCTGAACTAACAGCGTTGGCTCTAGGGGAAAGCTCACTTCATCTGCTCTGGAGGAATGTCCTTGTTTCTTCTGAGCTTCTGCTCTTGTGTGATCTGTACATGGCTTAACATGCCTCTTTGCACATCTCTGTATTTCTTGCTTTGTTATTTAATCTCTTTTATGTCTCGGAAGAGATTGATGTAAGACATACCCTACACTAATCCTGTTTTATGAGTATATCAAAGAAAACCCATTTCTAAGTGGGATTATGACTACAGATATGCCAAGCCACTGCTGTCAATTCTGACTCATAGCGACCCTATAGGTCAGAGTAGAACTGCTACATAGAGTTTTCAAGGAGCACCTGGTGGATTTGAACTGCCAAGCTTTCGGTTAGCAGATGAATCACTTAACCACTACACCTCCAAGGGGTTAGGATTTATAGCATATTTTGGGGAACATAATTCAATTCATAACTCTGGGCAATGTCATTCCTTCTTTCCCTGAATCTGCTTTCTTAACTACAGGCAGTCCGCACTCCTGAGTTTGTCTTTAATTTGAATTTGTATATAAGTCAGACAGCTAGATACAGGTTATCTACCCTGCAGGAGCGGATGGATGGTGCTTGGGGCACAGGGATGGTGAGTCTGGACCTTTTCAAGCTCTGGGAGAGGCAGTTGCATGTAGACTCTTTGCTTGATTCTGTAGGCCTTGTCTGGACATACTGTGTTACAGGGGCACCCCTGCTGTCACCAGCAGCCCCAAAACCCACTGCAGCACCTGTCTACACAGGAGAAGTGCCACGTATCTGGGAGCTTGGGGTTGGAACACCAAGTTATTTTTTTCCTGATGGGCTTTATGGAAGTTGATCTGTAACTACAGGCTTTTCATAAGTTGGACTTAGAAATCTGCAGACTGCCTGTATTAAAAAAAATAAAAATGCCATCAAGCTGACTCCAATTCCTGGTGGTCTCATGTGTGTCAGAATAGAATTGTGCTCTATAGGGTTTTCAGTGGCTGATATTTTGGAAGTACATCACCACACATTTCTTTCGAGGTGTCCACTTTGAGATAGACTCAAGCCTTTCAGTTAGCAACCAAGCACATTACCATTTGCTACTACTCAAGGACTTCCTCACCCATAAAAGAACATCAGTAACCCCCTTGTAGAACAGTGATTAAGGTTAAAAATTTACTTTGGAAAAGCACGTGTTGGAAACCTGCCACTTCTAAGTCATTTGGTTTCTTTAGAGTATTTGTGTTAAATTTCACATACTGATGCAGGGAGCATGGGTATAGATAGGTTATGATCAGTGCGGAGAAACATTGATAAGGACTAGATGACCCCTATGGATTCTCCCTTCCAGCTGGAAGGTTCTAGGAGCCTGTGAAATTGACCCTTAATTAGCTCAGCATCTAGAAACTTGGGAGGTATGTGGAGGATCGCACAGGCTTTTTGAAGCCACATGCGTATCCTGCTCTTCTTGCAGATTCCCATCTCCTGCTCAGACCATGAGTAGCATGAGAGTGTTCTGCAGTGTAGTTACCTGCTGACAGGGCTGCTCTGACTTTGTGCATCAGGAGTCTGGTGTGTCAAGGGTGAGTGTGTGCATCACCCAGCCGGATAACCCTCACCCATCTGAGGGCTGAACAGGGTCCATGCGCCTGTGCATGGTGTAATCATCAGGGACCAGTCAGCTCTCTCATCTGGCTACTTCCAGGGTCAGATTGACTTGTTGGACAGAGGAACTCCTGTTTCTGAATGTCTACCTCATCTCTCAGAGTGAAGGCCTTCTTGCCAGAATAGTTTTCAGGTGATCTAGAGAAAGTGTGCATTTTGAACTGAGACCTGGGTCAAGTGTTGGCTCTGATGTGGTCCCAGCCACTTTTTTTCCCTTCCGCAGAGCCTCTGCTTCCTCGTTAGGTAGGCTCTGGGGTTTCCTCTGATATTGGGGGGTCTGAGAATACAGGCCATCGTGACCTAAGCATCCATGTCCTCCTCTGTAAAGCCAAGGCCAGCCTGACGGGGATGTAGCTGGGTAGAAGAGAATACAGACAGCCATGGTATGATTCCGTACAACTGAAATTGGTAAACTAGCTCCTGTTCATCATGTAAGAGTGTTATTTGATGCAGATCTCTTCCAGGGCAGGGAGGTATTTGAGGAAATGGTGCAGCACAGCGGAGGTACGCCACAAATATTCACTGAGCGATGGCTGGGACTGGTTTCCTTTGCTCCCCTAGCCCCTTGCTTTTGCCCACTGCCTGTAGCTAAGACTAAATACAATTGTTTATTTGAATTTAATGGCATGACTGTAAGGAGGAATAGCATAGTTTTCTAGAAGTCAGAGCCAGTGTGGTGAGCACCTGGGAAAGTATCAGGGGCCGCGAGAGTGAAATACGTGATCACAAGGCTTGGGGTTAGTAGTAAGTTTTATTTAATACCTTGGTTTAAAACACACTTATGCATATATCTTGGTTAAAAACACACACTTATGCATATACAGGTTAAAAACACACATTTATAGTCAAACACAGACAGGGAAGAGTGCTAGCACCCTGTAGCACTCCAAAAGGCTACATTAGTTGTATTAATTTCAAACCACACACAGGTTCACACGGGGTCTCACAGGGACTGCCTGGCTAGTCATAATGTCATCACTTACACTTCCTTAAAAGCGGGTTTCACTGTAATGAATTTGAGGATTGGCTGTGCTCTCATTGTTCAGATGCCAAGGGAGTCTGGAGTGGGATTCTCTGATGGCAAGGTGTCAGAGATGGGTCTGGCAGGGAGAACGCATGGGGGACTCTGGCATCAATGGAAGACTGCCACAGTCACTTGAACCTGGCCGTCTAGGATGAAGCAGATGAAGCCCAGGATCAGGTCACAGCATAGTAGCAGAGCAGTGGGCGCAGACACTCAGGAGGGGACTGTGCACCCCAAGGCCAGAGTGCTGGATTTTTTTTTTAATACTGTGGGAACAAGTTGTTCATCTACTTCTAGTTGCTGTCGTTTAGTCTGTAAGTCTTATTTTCTGGTGCCTCAAATTGTTGATTTCTTTCTGACTGGTTGACATCTCTGTCATCTTTCTCCCCCTCTGCTGCTGTATCCGTCTGGTAGTTGTTTTTCTCACTTTTTACTTCTTCACCGTGACTTTGCCTTTTGTTACTGCCTTACTTAGCTTCAGCACAACTATTTTATATTTCAATACTTGGGCCAGTTTTTAACTGAGCTTATGCTTAGGACAAGATTCTGTTTTCATATGTGTTCTCATAGCAGCCAGGATGGCCTTGAAGGCATTTGTGGAGGTGAATGCAGCAGCCTGGGGTGGGACCTGTGGAAGGTGACGGCTGTAGTAGGAAAGAGGGGAAAGGAAGGTGACACGTCACTTCTAGCCTGGGCTCTCTGCAGCTTACAGTGACTTGAAGGGGCGCAGGTGTTGGGAAGAGATGGTGATCTGCATGGGACACACTGGCTGATATGATCCAGGCACCCTCAGAGCCAGTGCAGCTTAGTGCATGGTTGGGATATATTAGTCAGTAGAAATGCCCTCTTGCAGTTTTAATTTTGTCTAAGCCCCCGTTACAACACATTACTACTGAGTGATTCCAACTTCTAGTGACCTTGTCAAACAGAGTAAAACTTCCTTGTGGGTTTCCAAGGAGCAGCTGGTGGATTTGAACTGATGGCCTTTTGGTTGTAGTCAAACTGTTTAACCACTGTACCACCAAGGCTCCAGGGTCATCTTAGGAAATGTGAGTTATCTTGAGGTAAAATATGAGTCATCTATCAGGATAACAGACATGCAAGATTCTGGAATGACTTGTTTGCACAGCTGAACCCATTTCCTAGGTTTGCACAGGTTGGTGAGAGCCTCTTGATGGCTGTGCAGGAGGTGCTGTCTGAAGTGCTTTTCCTCAAAGGGCAAGGCTTACCTCACTGGGGACCCTGTCCAGATACCATCCCCTTCACGTCTGGGTTTCTCCATCCTGTCGTATGACTACCTTTTTTTGTGTCCCTCCACCTCTGCAACCCACTGCTGCTTGAGTTGGAGCTGGGCAGTTCTCCTTCACTGTCCCAGCACCCACACAAAACTTGCATGTGGTTGGTGCTAGGGTATTTCTGGGGCACAGACCAGGAGGGTGGCAGGGCATGCTTTTCATGCCATGGGTGCAGGCTGCTCACCTTCCCCTAATGTATGAATGTCAATATAGGTAGTTCTGTCCTCCTTAGCTGGGGCTTTGCCCCTTGCCAGCTCTCTCAGTGTTAGACAAACCCAGGCTTAGCCTGCCACCCCTCCTCATCTCCCTGATTAATCTCGTCTGCCTCTGGCTTTCAGCCCTACCCCCAGCCCTTACTCTTCCCTTGAACTTCAGACACTTCTGTCTGGGAGCCCCTGTCCTTGATGCTTCCCAGTGGGTATCCCACAGTATCTTGCACAGAGTACTCAGCAACCTGCTCAGGGCCTTTGATGCCTCACCAGCTGGGTGCCTTGCAGCATCCTGCACATAGCACCTAGCTTCCTGCTTGGGGACCTCGATCCCTCCAGCTGGGTGCTCTGCAGTGTCCTACACGTGGCGCATAGCTCACATCTGACCCAGCTCTTCCTGAGGCCTCCTGGCTCAGTGTATAGTTTCCACATTTCCTTGGCCTATCTAAGGCCTCTGCTGCTTCATGGCTAATCTACTCTCATGTCTGGATGACTGTTAAAAGTGCCCCAAATCTCCCCTATAGCACCCGATAAAGGCAGATAGCTTGTGTTGTCAACACAATTTGAGGGCCAGGCACTTAGCTGAGGGCTTAGTGGGATCAAGACCCTCCCTTCTTCTATGAAGGTACGGGTGCTGGGAAAGGCAGACACTGGTCAGAAACCCATATATTAAGGATTGCTGTGGTTGGCATGCTTTTCCCTGTGGAAGTATGTGTCAGTGGGCACAATGAAACTGGAGGATTCTAAGAGATCTTCCTGAGACTGGGAGGTTCCAGTACAGGTTGGAGGAGCATCTGCTCAGCATAGGCCAGGGTAGCAGGAGTGCAGAGGACAAAGGTTCGGAGAGATCAGTGGTTTCATGGGCTGCAGGGAGGATTTTGCCCTTTGTCTGAGAGCAGTGAGAGTGCCCAGTGAAATGGCTTTTGAATAGGGCAGCAGCCCAATCAGGTGTCAGGTTAGGAAGATCTCTGGGTGCCCTGTAGAACAGGGACCTCAAGGAAGCAGTGTGGTACAGGAAGACTGCAGCACAGGACTATAGCTTCAGGGGCTGAGACCAGACATGACCGTTATCAGGTGAGGCCGTCCCTACGAGCTCTTACGGAATGCCTTCACAGAGGAATACCCGCTTAGCATTTTCCCCAGCTGTTCTCTGGGAACCAGAGCTGGCATGGTGTCTTTCTGAAGGGCTTAGAGAGTTCCAGGGTGGGGATGTGTTCCGCGGTGACAGGTTGTCTGAACTAAACACGTGTGGGTGCAGAGAGAGATGTGGGTGAGCTCCTGGGTGACATGTAACCCGTGCTATGTACTTACAGATGTGGAGAGGGACAGAGATGAGATTCCGGTGATAGGTAACCCTCACTGTGCACCTGCAGATGTAGAGGGAGTGGGGATGAGCTCCTACTGACAGGTAACCCGCCCTATGTACTTGCAGCTGCGGAAGGGAGCAGAGATGAGTTCCTGGGTGATGAGTAGCCAGCATTGCGTACCTACAGGTTGAGGGGTTGTGGGGGATGAGCTTCTGGGTGACAGATAGTCTGCACTATATGCCTGCAGGTACAGAGAGTTAAATGGTTGAGCTTCTGGGTGACAGGCAGCTTGTAATGCATACGTATAAGTGTGGAGGGTGACAGGTGACAGGTAACCCTCTCTGTGTACCTGCAGATGTGGAGCCTGGAGACCTCAGATAAGGAGCCTAGACACACCATCAGAGGTGTGGTAGTCTTACGAAAGATGGAGCTCCCAACTCTGTAGGCCTGTATTGGCTGTGGGATAGGTGGGTTATCCCCTGCACCTCAGTTACCACACCTGTAAATGGGGTATAATAGTAAATCCCTGCTGTCAGCCTTCCTCCGTGTGCTCAAGGTGCTGAGCTGAGGCCTCTTACTCAAGGTTCATGAGTCCTGAGAGAATCGTGGTAGGGTGAACGTGGTCCTTTAAGGGCCCAGGAGGGATTTCAGGAAGGATAACCGGGCAGCTCACATGTGCCTCTGTGCCCTTCCTTGGGCCTGGATCTGCTGCCCCAGGCTAGAGGTCTACATTTTCCCCTGGGGTAGACTAGATACCTGAGGAGCCCACCCAGTACTGAGTAACAATGCTTGGGGTACAAATCACATACCCCTCACTCCCATGTACTCACTTTATTAGTTGTGTGGCTTCCTAGAGCAGAGCCATGGTCACTGTCTCTTGAGGGTGTGAGGCCCAGGGGAGGGGAAACATATAAGCAGAGATGACCCGGGACACAAGGCAGCAGTTCCGAGGGCTGCAACTCCTGATACACTGCCTTGGGTCTTCGTGGGTGGCTACTGCCTTTTGGAGCCTCAGGTCTGCTGAGAAGGGAGTCAGGTTCTGCCTTGCCTGGACGGAGTTGAGGGTTCAGGCATGTTTCAGGGCTCACTGAGTCTCCCGTGTCATTGTAGACGTGAGTGCAGTGAGTGAATGACTATCGCTATTCACAAGCTTAGTGTGGATAGCATGGGGATGAGCCATGTCTGCCGCCTTTCCTCCATCTTTCCAGTGGAGGCATCGGTTGGACAAGAAGGCTTATACCTGTCCATGCTCAGCTCACGTCTTCCACCTGCAAGAGAATGGTTGGGGGCATTCCTTGGAATTGTGTGTGGCCTCCTCTCTCATCCCTGTACCCTTCCTGTCCACTTCATGCCTCCTCCTCCCTTCTTTCTAACCCTTCCTCTGCTGTCTTCCAGGTAGGCTTGGGCTCTTTTTCCGTGGCAAGGCGTGAGGGTTGTGGGAAGGTTGTGTGCACTGTATATGCTGAAGTGGTAGAGGGGTCCTTGCCTCTTCCCTCTTCCTCCTCTGAATTCATAGAGCTTCCCTTCCTTTTGCTCTTCAGAGATGTCAGCCCCTGGGAAAGGGGTTGTTTGGAACAAAATTCTTTCATGACCCCAGGATGCCCAGCAAACCCCAGTGGCAGGGCAAGGAGAATAGAAGCTCCCCATACCTCCCTAACTCTTTGTGCTGAAGAAGGCATAGACCCTAGAAGGGACTGTATTCCCAGACATGGAGGGTGAGTGGGCTTCTCATCTCCAAGGCTCTGGTGTCTGAGTATCTTCACCTCAGGGTTGAGTGCTGGATCCCTGACAGCATCCAGGGGAGCACTCAGAGCCTGGGCATGGCCCTCAGGTATGTGTGTGCACATGTATGTGTGTTTGCATGTATATTGGCCACATTGTGTGCATGTGTACATGTATGTGTATGTGTCCATATATGGAAAGGCCTGTGTGTGCATGCATGCATGTTGTTGACATCCGGAGGCCTGGATTCTGCCCCAGATCTTTAGAGTCTAGAGCTGTAGGCTTGGGTTTCCTACAGTACTTTCAGAGTTCAGGTCTGGTTCCCAACTTGGGCTGACTCTGTGCCCTCTGAGAGCTCACAGTGAGTAGCTGGACAGGGAGTGCCACAGGCACTCAGTGCAGGGCTGTTGGGTATGTACAGTCTGGAGTGAGAGGCAGGTGAGGATAGGGCAGTGGCTGGTAGAGAGGCTGGGGTCTCTGGGCAAGGTTCTCCACTCATCTCACAGGGATCCTGCAGGCTGTGAGCGTAGGAGGCTCCAGTCCCAGGGACATGGGATGTAGGCAGACACAAGGAGTGCCATGTGGCTCCCTCCTGAGTCTGTGTGGGGGCAAGTTAACACTAGGGGGCAAATTCAGAATCTAAGTACCCCTTTATACTTTGTTTCTGCAGATGCAGATCCTGTCTCGTGTTGTAGTCTCGTGCCTCTTTCCGAAATAGACTCTCCAGCCTTTGGAAATGGCCTCCACTGGAGGGACCACTGATCTGCTGGTAATATCAGCTAGGCCAGCTGTCCTGACCTCTGTGGGCTGACATGGTCACCTGAGGTTGTCACAGCACATGCTGTGAGTGCAGGGCCCCCAGGTCTCTGGGAGTGCCCCAGCCCTGGGTGGAGTGTGGTTGTATGCACGGCGACCTTGACATGGTACCACAGTGCCCAGAGGTAACAAGATTCTGCACACTGGAAGACTGCAATGTCTGTTTGACCACAGGCCTAGATAACAGGAGCTGGTCCTCAGGCCAGCCCACACAGCCCTCTCTTCCTGATGGTGCTTACAACTGGTCTGACATCTGGACTTATGTATGATCCTCTGGGACCCTTCCCTGGTGGTCATCCTTTTGCCATCTTGGGTGCTTCTCTTTCTCTTACTGTATTTGTACACTTCCTAAACTCCAGACATACAGGCAGTCCCATCTTGTCTGCACTAAGTGCTGCTTTTGAAACTTGTGCCCTTCTGCTTCCAGAACCTCTGGGAGTTCTTCATCTCACCATGGGAGTACCCGTCAGTTCCTCAGCTATGCAGAAGTAAAGTGGTTATGACAAGTGGGAGGCAGTGGCTGTCCGGTAAAGTGCCTGGTGTTTCTGACATGTGTAGCCCCTGAAAATTGTGAGGTCATAGCAAATGTGAAGTGCAGAGACCAGCCAAAGCTGAGGGACAGTTGGCTGGGGGCAGGGGAAAGTTCTGGGACTAGGGGCTGTCAATGTGTGCTGGATCAAGGCAGTGTGCTCCCCCTGTTATCTGCTGCTGCCGTTAGAGACATGGTGATAGCCCTTCTCTCCTGGACACCACTGAATGTGGTGACAGTCTTTTCCTGTGGCCACTGTTGAGGATGTGGTGACAAGTCTTCTGTATGTGGTCACTGTTAGGGATGTGAGGAGCCTTCTTCAGTCACTGTCAGAGACATATGGACAAGCCTTCCTTGTGTGATTACAGTTGTGAAGATGATAATGAGTTTTCCTTGTGTGGGCACAGTCAGGAACATGGTGATGAGACTTCATAGTGTGGTTACAGTGGGAATGTGGTGATGATACTTCCTCATGTGGTCACTGTTGACCTGGTGATGATCCTTGCCTCAGGTGGTCACCATGGGAAACACAGTGATGAGTCTTTCTCGTGTATCACAAGGAGGGATGTGGTGAGGAGTGTGCCAGTGCAGTCACTTTTGAGGACGTGGTGATGCGCCTGCCTTCTATGATTACTGTGGTACCTCTGCTCTTCACTGCAGTGGTTGGGCTGATGGTGATTATGCTTTGCATTGTGGTGTGGTGCCCCTTACTTTTCTCTGGCACCTTAATACAGTGCTCTGAGTAGCTTTGCTTGTACATGCCTGGTAAGGGAAATATTCTCGTACTATGATATCTTGCTGTGAGTATCAACCAAGTACTTGGATGACTTGCTATGAGATGGGGCTGAGGATTGTGTCTAATGTTCTGAAGGCAAAATGGGGCATCAAGTCATTGCTGGGTGGCAGATAGGTGGGGGAGCCTTGGAGGAGAGCTGCTCTGTGTCTCCAAATGGGCATTTGAGTCCAGAGTGAGCCTGTCTGGCAGGTTCAGGCCATTAGTGCAACATCCCAGTGGTGCTGGCAGAAATCCGCTGATGTGAGTGAAGGCACTTCTCATTCTTCTGTTAATTCTCCTGTCATTCTTGATATTGTCTCTTTCCTGCTGTACTGTTGACCTCTGGCCAGCCTTTCTCCTCTCCTTTCTGTGACCTGAGGGCTTACAACTGAGGATGAACAGGTAGGAGCCTGCATTGCCACTGCTTTCAGCCCTGACACCAGGTTGTATCCTGCTAAAATTAAGGTCCTGAGTTTACACAAGAAACATTGAAGATGATTCCTTCTTCACCTATCCACATAAGAACCTGCTGCTAGGTCTGGTGACTGCATGTGGGTCTGTTCGTCAAATCTGTGCTTGCAGAGCTCAAGAGAGCATATCAGATTCATAAGGCCCAGCACACACTGAATAACCTCACAGGAGACTTTGACATGCTAGATGGCAGTTCACTGATTTACCACACAAAAGTATGCAGGGAGGGGCAGGGCCAAGGTGGCTGACTAGTCACGTACCTCCTTGATTCCTTTTGAGAACTAAGGCCTAGAAAAATAATTGAATTGAGCAGTGTGGATATTCTGGGTGCCCCAAGATCAGGCATAGGGTTGTGAGACTGAACTGGGTGGCAGGAAGGGTGAAACTACCTTGCTGAAGGCGAGACAGTGGTGCAGTGAGTCCCACTTCTTCTAGTGCGGTGGTTAAGAGGATTACAGGTACAGATGCTTTCTTTGTTAACTGGGAGACAGAGTCTGAGACTGCTGAGCTTGAGAGCCTAGCATTGGACAGCTACTATGTTGAGCTGCAGTGCCTAACTAAACAGCATTTCCCACAGTAGAGAGGCTGTGCTTGGGACAATCACATCTAGAGAACCCAGCAGCATCTGGTGACTAAGGGTGCCCTCCTCTCTTCTCTGAGCTGTGCCATAGATATTGCTGACCCACTGCAGCAGAGGCAGCTCAGGTGAGATGCCATCTTGGTCAGCTGATAGGCAGAGTCAGCCATGCCTGAGGGCTTGGCTAGGATTAACTCCATGCTGAGCAACACTGCTTGTCTGGTCATTGCCTCCCTCAGCAGAAAAGTAGTTTTTAAGATAAGTGCATCTAAAGAACACAGCAGTAACTGGCGGCTGACTGTGGTGGCGCCATTTCTACCTCCCTTCAGTGAGCCATGTTGTAGTGTCTGCTGATGGCCCCCAAGAGACTCTGTAAGTAAGTCATCATCTTTGCCAGCTGGGAGGTAACACCTGCCACCTCTAAGGGCCTGGCTACTTTTGGCTGCCACTTGGACAGTGCCCCTCTCTACAGAAAAGCAGTTTTTAAGGTAAGCATATCTAGAAATAAGCACATCATCTGGCAGCTGAGTATAGAGGCATCCTTCTCTCCTCTCTTCCCTGAGCTATGCCATAGTCTCGACTGGCATGACACAGGAAAGTTGGCACAAGTAGGTTGCCATTTTTATCAGCTGGGAGGCAGTGCCTGCCACCACTGAAGACAAGACCAGGGCAAGCCACTAAGCTAAGCAACACTGCAGGGCTTGAAATTATCTCTGTTAATGGAGAAGCTATACGTAAGTCAGTTACACCTAGAGTACACAGCAGTAGCTGGCTGACAAGTCTAGAAGTGTCCTACTCACACCCTTCTCAGAGCTTGCCACAGCTCCTGTCGGTTTAATACTGGAGAAACTGAACAGCTTTTTGATGACACAAAGACAACAATCAATATCTAACAATTTAAAGAAGCAGACAACTGTGGCTCTGGAAAACTCTCAAACTAATCAAAAAAATTCCCAGATGAAGAAGCCTTTCTAAAATTATCAGAGGTAGAATAAAAAGAATTATGTATAGGGCCCTTTTAGAGATTAAACAAAGTTCAGCAGAACAGAATCAAAAATTAAGTAAGCTGTATGAACTGCTAAAACATCAGTGATCTGAAATCCAGCAGAGCAATAATAAAATTACAGAGTTAAACAATTCAGTGCAAAGCCAAAGGAGGAGGATTGAGGGAATGGAATGCAGAATCAGTGAGCTGGAAGATAAAGCAACTGACCCCCGTGTTTATGAGAAGAATCACATAAAAGAAACAAGAAGAATGAAGAAGCATTGAGAAGTATGTGGGACTGTATCAAGAGGAATAATCTATGATTAATTGGAATTCCTGAATGGGGAGGGCTAGCAGAAAACAGAGAATTGTTTGAGTTGCTGACAGAAAAATTTCCTGATGTCATGAAAAAAGAGAACATAGGTATTCAGGATGTTTATCAAACACCACAAAAGGTAGTCACGAAAAGAAAGACACCAAGACATATTGTAATCAGGCTTAATAAAATGAAACATAAAGAGAAGCACTAAAACGCAGCTAGACTTAAGGCAAAACTAAGCCCAGTAGCCTTTCCTCTGGCTTCTCAGCAGAAACCATGTTGGCAGGAAGACAGTGGGATGACACATTCAACACCTTGAAGAAAGAAAAATTGCAACCAAGAATTATATGTTCTGCAAAACTGTCTGTTAAATATCACAGTGATAAACAGATAAACAGACACTTAGAGACTTTGGAAAAATTAAGCCCAAACTACAAGAAATACTGAAAGAAGCTCTTTGTTTAGAAAAACAATAACATCAAATTTATACTCAATGATGCAATGCAGGATACAGCATCCAGAGTCCTACTCTGTTAGGAAAGTCACAAAGCATAATGAAAGGGAAAATAGTAAAAGTAGGGAACCAGAGATCTTAACATGAAAACTATGACATCATCACACAATAAGAGGGATATATTACAGTATTTATAGCTCTTTCAGATGAAGTTGAAGATATATACAGAAGTTAAACATTGGTTGAAGCTTAGAACATTAAGGGAGATTAGAGAGGTAGCCTCAAAGCAAACTAACAATGCTACATGTAAAAACAGGACATATAATACAGAAGTCTCCACAGACACAAAACCAACCTTGCAAAGGATAAAAAGAAAACCCACAAAGAAAAACAACCAAGATACCACCAAGAAGCAGTGCCAGGAACAGGGTGCATCCTTTAGAAATGAGCCAAGATACTTGCACCTTAGAAGCTACCAGTCTAGTAAAGCTAAGCCAGATTCTTCTGGAGTCAAACAATAAGGAATGATTAGGGTGGAGTCAAGATGGTGGACTAAACGCATGTCTCCCTAAATCCCTCTGGAAACCAAGACCTGATATGATAGTTAAATGGAGCCTTCTGGACACCTACTGAGCCCTGGGATGCAGCATAGGGCTGTTAATTTGGACTTCATACCACTGAACAGAAAACTTCCTCATTTTCACTGACCCCATTCTCAGGGAGCACAGGCTTGCACAGACCAAAGGGAGGTGGAGTCATCCATACAGAAGCCTCAGGTGGACCTAATTCCTGGGCTGGGAGGCAGTTCCTACCCAGAAGGGACTGCTTTTCGGACAGAAAAGCAGAGTTCTACACAGTATCGCCTACAGCTGGGGCCCAACAGCAGAGGTCAGCAGGCCAGTAGCCTTTCTGTATTTTGAGCTAGTTTATAACATCAGGTGTTCAATATAGCGGTGCTTGCTTTGCCAGCTGGGAAGAGGGACATTTACACCTGAAAACCTGACTGACTTTGGAAGGTGCCCTAGAGAAACGACAGTGATACATCTTCACAGCATCTCTCGAAGCCTCTATTGACCCACGTGATGCCCCAAAAGCAGCAAACGTTGGAGAGGACGGTAACCTGGAAGTCACCCATGGCATCAGAAGGCCCCAAAGAAACCACCTCAGAACTTCCCAGACGAAGAAGCTTTTCTGAAACTATCAGAAGGTGAATACAAAAGGAATATATAGAGAGCCCTACTAGACCTTATATAAAATGCAGCAGAGCAAAATGAAAAGCTGTTCGATCTGATGGAACATCAACAGTTCAGGAACAAAATCAAAGACAAAGAAACTTCAGTTCAAAGCCAAGAAAACAGAATGGAACAAATGGAAAAGAGAATTTCTGATTCGGAAGACAGAGCCACTGACTCTAGCATTTATGAGGAGAAATCAGAAAAAAGAAACAAGAAAAATGAAGAAGCGTATGGGACTCTATTAAGAAGAACAATCTACGATTAACTGGAGTTCCTGAACAGGGCAAGGCACCTGAGAACACAGTATTGTGGCTGAGCTGCTGACAGAAAACTTTCTAGAAATTATGAAAGGCGACAATATAGATATCCAAGAGATGTATTGAACAGCCCTCAATATAGATCTCAATAGAAAGACTCCAATACATATTATAATCAAGCTCAACAAAATGAAACATAAGCAGAAACTCTTAAAGGCAGCAAGACTCAAAGCAAAGCCAACATTCAGAAGGAAACCCTGTAGGCTTTCATTGGATTTCTCTGCAAAAATGATGCTAGTGCAGAGGCAGTGGCATGACACATTGAAAGCCTTGAAGGAGAAGAACTTACAACCAAGAATTATATATCCTGCAAAACTGCCTTTTAAATATAAAAATGAAATCAACATTCGCAGATAAACAGAAACTCAGAGATTTTGTAAAAACCAAACCAAAGCTACAAGAAATGCTGAAATAATCTCTTGGCTTGGAAGAACAAAACTACTAACTTTGTATATAGAAGGACACATTATCCAGAATCCTGCTCAGTTAGGGAAGTCTCCAAACACAATCAAAGCAGTAATAGTGAAAGAAATGATCTAGTGATCGTATCATGTAAACTATGATATCATCATATTAAAAAGAGGGATGTACTACAGCAAAGAAGAAGGTCGCAGAACAGATTAATAAGAACAACAGAGAAAACATCAACTGAGAAATAAACATATCACAATGGCAGCACTGAACACATACCTATCAATAATGTGAATGGACTGAATGCTCCAGTAAAGGACATTGAGTGACATCTTCGATCAAAAGACATGACCCATCTATATGTTGTCTACAAGAAACTCACCTTAGACCTACAGATATGAACAAACTGAAAATCAAAGGATGGAAAAATACGTATCAAGCTAACAATGAACAAAGAAGAGCAGGTGTGTCAATTCTAATCTCAGATAAAATCGATTTTAATGTAAAATCCACTATGATGGACAAGGATGGACACTATTACTGAAAGGTTCAATATAGAAGCAGGACTTAACAATATTAAATATTTATGCACCTAATATTAAAGCACCAAAATATGTCAAAGAAACACTGACTGCACTCAAAAAGGATATAGATCACTCCACAATAATAGTAGGAGACTTCAACACTTCACTCTCAATATTGGACAGATCGTCTAGAAGAAAGCTCGATAAAGATACAGAAGACCTATTGCCACAGTTAACCATCTAGACCTCATCGACATATACAGAACTTTCTATCCATTAGCAGACAACTACACCCTCTTCTCCAGTACTCATGGAACATTCTCCAGAATAGACCATGTGTTAGGACATAAAGCAATTCTCAAATCCATACCAGTGAATTAGTGCAAAGCATCTTCTCAGATCATAAAGCCATGAAAGTCTAAATCAATAGCTAAGAAAACAGATAGAAAGCAGAACTCATGGAAACTGAACACCTTGCTCAAAAAAACCACAGGTTATAGAAGAAATCAAGGATGAAATAAAGAAATTTATGGATTCCAATGAGAATGAAAACACTTCCTACCAGAAAATCTGGGATACAACCAAAGCAGCGCTCAGAGGTCAGTTTATCTCCATAAATGCACACATCTGGAAGGAAGAAACCAAATCAAGGAACTAACACTACAGCTTGAACAAGTAGAGAGAGGACAACAGCGGGACCCCTCAGGTACCAGAAGAAAACAGATCATAAAGATCAGAGCAGAAATAAATGAATTAGAGAATAGAAGAACAATTGAAAAACTTGAAAAGATCAAAAGCTGGTTTTTTGAAAGGATCAACAAAATTGACAAACCATTGGCTAAACATACTAAAGAAAAACAGGAAAGGAAACAAATAAATAAGAAATGAGAGGGGGAATTGTCACAACAGATCCAGCAGATATCAAAAATATCATAGTTGAATACTATGAAAGACTGTATTCTAATAAATTGGAAAACCTAGAAGAAATGGACAAATTTCTTGATTCATATCACCTACCAAAATTATCATGAGGTGACACAGAACAGCTTAATAAACCCATTGCAAAGGAAGAGATTGAAAAAGTCATCAAAAAACTGCCAACCAAAAAAGAGCCTGGGACCAGATGGCTTCACTGCAGAATTCTACCAAGCTTTTAGAGAAGAGTTATCTCCAATACTAATGAGACTATTTCACAGTATAGAAAGGGATGAAATACTCCCAAATTCATTCTATGAAGCCAGCAAAACCCTGATACCCAAACCAGGGAAAGACCCACCAAAAAGGAGAACTACAGACCAGTATCACTCATGAATCTAGATGCAAAAATCTTCAACAAAATTCTTGCCAATAGAATACAACAACATACCCAAAAAATAACCCATCATGACCAAGTTGGATTCATACCAGGGATACAAGGCTGGTTCAGCATCAGAAAAACAATTAATGTGATCAACCACATAAATACCATAAAAGATAAGAATCACCTGATCTTGTCTATTGATGCAGAAAAGGCATTTGATAAAGTCCAACACACATTCATGTTAAAAACTCTCAGGAAAGTAAGAATGGATGGCCAATTCCTCAGTGCAATAAGGGCCATTTATAGAAAGCCAGCTGCCTACGTCATCCTGAATGGAGAGAGACTGAAACAGTTTTCCTTGAGAACAGGAACTAGACAAGGATGCCCACTCTCATCTCTCCTATTCAACATTGTGCTAGAAGTTCTAGGCAGAGCAGTTAGACAAGACCAAGGAATAAAGGGCATCTGCAATGGCAAAGAAGAAGTCAAAATCTTCCTATTTGCAGATGATATGATTATATGTGCAGAGAACCCAAAATATCCATAACGAAACTCCTCAAACTGATAGAGGAGTTTGGCAAAGTCTCAGGATACAAGATAAACTTAAGTAAATCAGTTTTCTTTTTTTTTTTTTCCAAGTGCTGTCAAGTCAGGTTCCTTTATACCAACAATGAGATTATTAAGGAAGAAATCACCAAGTCAATATCGTTTATTATAGCCCCTAAGAAGATAAAGTTCCTAGGAATAAATCTAATGAGAGAAATAACAGACCTTTACAAAGGGACTACAAGCCCTTACTACAAGAAACTAAGAGAGACTTACATAAATGGAGAAACCTACCCTGCTCCTGGATAGGAAGACTTAACATTGTGAAAATGTCTATTTTACCTAAAGCCATCTACTTATATAATGCAATCCCAATACAAGTTCCAGTGACACTTTAATGAGGTGGAGGAACAAATTACCTACTTTGTCTGGAAAGAAAAGAAGCCCCAGATAAGCAAAGCATTACTAAAGAAGAAGAATACACTGGGAGGCCTCTCATTACCCGACTTTCCTCAGTAGTCAGAATGGCCTGGTACTGGTACAAAAACAGACAGATAGATCAATGAAACAGAATCAAGACCCCAGAGATAACATCATCTGTCTATGAAGAGTTGATATTTGACAAAGGCCCTAAGACGTTAAACTAGCTTAAAAACCATCTCTTCAACAAATGGTGCTAGCAAAATTGGATGTCCGTCTGCACTAAATTAAAACAAGACCCATCTCTTACACCTTATACAAAACCCAACTGAAACTGGATGAAAGACCTAAATATCAAATCTAAAACAATAAAGCTCATCCAAGAAAAAGTAGGAACAACAGTGGAAGCTTTAATATACAACATAGACAGACTTCAAAATCTGTCAAACAAACCACAAACAACAGAAGAGAAAATAGATAAATGGAATCTATAAGGTACTACAAAATATCAACAAGAAAAAGATAAATCATCCAATTAAGCAGTGCACAAAGGAGATGGACAGACACTTCTCTAGAGAGAATATCCAGGCAGCCAAAAAACACGTGTGGACATGCTCACGATCATTAGCTATTAAAGAAATTCAAATCAAAACTACAATGACATACCATCTCACCCCAACAAGGTTGGCTCTGATCCAACAAATGCAAAACACTAAATGCTGGAGAGACTGTGGAGAGATTGGAACTCTCCTACACTGTTGGTGGGATTGCAAAATGGTGCAAGTTCTTTGGAAAGCAATCTGGCACTACCTTAAAATAATGGATATAGATATACCATTTGACCCAGTAAGTCCGCTGCTTGGAATATATCCTAAAAAATCAAGGCCATTCACACCAACTGATACATGCACACGACTGTTCACTGCAGCACAGTCCTCAATAGCAGAAATATGGAATCAAACTGAATGCCCAACAATGGAAGAATGGATAGGTAAACTATGGTATATATACTTAATGGAACACTGTGCAAGGATAAAGAAAAGTGATCATTGCAGGAAACATCTCTTAACCTGGTTTCAACTGGAGAACATTATGTTGAGTGAAAGTAGTCAGTAACAGAAGGACAAATATTGTATGAGACCCCTACGATAAGAACTTAAAAGCAGACTCATGCATAATAGAAAAGACTCTTTAATGGCTGCAAGGGTGGAGAGGGCGGGAGGGTGAGGGTGAAGGGTTTAGATTAGATAGTTGTTAGAAATTTGGTTGAGTGAAACTGGTGTCAGCACATAATAGTAAGAAGATCAATATTAACGGGACTTCAACACAACTTGTGTACTCCTCTCATCTTAACCCAATGCTGCAAGGACAGAGTAGCTGGTGCAGGGGTCGGGGACCATGCTCTGAGGGGAAATTGAGGTGAATTGGCACAACTAGCATTTTGCTAATGAGGTCTCTTTGCACCCCACATTGGTGAGTGGCATCTGGGGTCTTAAAAGCTGCCAAGCTGCCATCTGAGGATACAGCAGATGGTCGCAACTCAGCAGGATCAGATGATCAACAAGGTCCATAATGACATAGGGGAAAGAGAATCCAGAAGACAGAGACCCACATGAGTGGATGTCTGCATCGACTTATGACTGGAAGAACCAGACGGTGCCTGGCCACGATCAGTGATAGCTACGATGGAGCTCACAAAGTGGAGTCTCACTGGCAACACAAGTATAAATAGGGGTTCATTCTGAGATATCTGCTAAAAGACCACAATTGATGGTCCAGAAGCCTCGGAGTTCTCCTGGAAGCAGGGCCCCTGGCCCTGTTGTGGCCCCTGTCCATAAATCATAATGAAGTTCAACTTTTCAGACAGGAATGAATTTGACTTGGTGACACAGAGTGACCATACTGTGTGGGCATTTTATGATTCTAGACATCTATAAGCGGTCATCTTGTTGACCTCATACTTGGGGAAGGGGAGTGGGTGGAGAGGATAAAATAGGAGACTGTTTGGAAGATAAGTCATGTGTGGAGCAGAGAGGAAGAGTGTGCTGTCACCATGCAGGGAGAACAGTGGAAGCTGCATGTAGATCAGCATGCAAATTCATATGGGAATGTACATTTTCATTCAATCATAATAAAAAAAAAGACCAAGAAGGAAATCTTAAGTGGAACCACAAAAAAAAAATCAACTACAAAAATAAAGGCATCAAAATGACAGTACTAAACACGTGTCTATCAATAATTACACCGAATGTAAATAGATTGAATGCTCCAACTAAGGGACAGGGAATAACAGCTTGGATCAAAAAATGTGATCTATCTATATGCTGATTACAAGTAACACACCTTAGACTCAAAGATATGAACAAGCTGAAAATCAAACAACATGCAAAGAAGAGTAAGAGTGGCACTACTACTCTCAGATAAAATAAATTTTAGTGTAAAATCTACCATCATGGACAAAGGTGGTCACCATTTATTGCTTAAAGCTTCAATACATAAGCACGATATATCAATATTAAATGCTTATGCATCCAGGACCCGACAATCTAAATATATCAAACAGATGCTGACAACATTGAAAAATGAGATAGATCACTCCACAGTAATAGCTGGAAACTTCAACACTCCACTTTCAGTAATGGATATATCTTCTAGAAAAAAGCTCAATAAAGATACAGAAGAGCTTCTTGAGACAGTCAACCAACTAGATCTCATTGATATATACAGAACTTTTTACCCAACAACAGATAAGTACACCTTCTTTTCCAGTGCACATAGAACATTCTTCAGAACAGACCATGTATTATGTCATAAAGCAAATCTCAGCAAAATCCAAACCACTGAATTATTGCAGAGCATCTTCTCAGACTTTAAAGCTGTAAAAGTTGAAGACAATAGCAGAAAAAACACAGACAGAAATCTGAACTTGTGGAAACTGAATAACACCTAGCTCAAAAATTCATGTGTTATAGAAGAAATCAAAGATGCCATAAAGAAATTCATGAAATCAAATGAGAATGAAAACACATACTACCAGAACCTATGATATACAGCAAAAACAGTGCCCATGGGGTGATTTAGCTCCATAAATGCACACATCTGGAATGAAGAAAGAGCCCCAAACCAAAGAACTAACCCTACAACATGAAGAAGTAGAAAGAGAACTACTGAAGAACCCTCAGGCATCCAAAGAAAACAGTTAATACAAATTAGAGCAGAACTCAATGAATTAGAGAATAGAAAAGCAACTGAAAGAATAAACAAAACCAAAAGCTGATTTGTTGAAAAGATCAACAAAAGTGATAAACCATTGGCTAAACTTACAAAAGAAAAGCAGGAGAGGAAAAAAATAACCCAAGTACAAAATAAGATGGGAGATGTCACAACAGACCCAACCAATATCAAAGGTATCATAACAGAATATTACAAAAAATTGTACTCTAGCAGATTTGAAAACCTAGAGAGAATGGACGTATTTCTAGATTCGCAGTACCTATGAAAACTATAACGAGGAGAAGTAGAACAACTTAATTAACCATCTCAAAGGAAGAGATAGATAAAGGAATCAAAAACTACTAAACAAAAAAAGTCCTGGCCCAGACAGTTTCATTTGAGAATTCTACCAAACTTTTAGGAAACAGTTAACTCCAATACTACTGAGGCTATTTCACAGCATAGAAAAGGACAGAATACTCCCCAGTGCAGTCTATGAAACTGGCATAACCCTGATACAAAGCCAGGGAAGGATCCCACAAAAAAAGAAAATTACAGTACAATATCACTCATGAACCTAAATGCAAAAATCTTCAACAAAATCCTACCCAATGGAATTCAACAACACATCAAAAAAAAAAAAAAAAATAGTTCATGGTGACCAAGTTGGATTCATATTGGTTCACCATCAGAAAAACAATTAATGTGATCAACCACATAAATAGCACAAAGGATAAGAATCCCTTGATTTTGTCAATTGATGAAGAAAAGTCATTTGACAAAGTCCAATACCCATTTGTCTTAAAAACTCTAAGCAAAATAGGAATAGAGGGAAAATTCCTTGATGCAATAAGGAGCATCTATGCAAAGCCAACCACCTACATCACTCTGAATGGAGAGAGACTGAAAGAAATCCCCTGAGAACAGGAACTAGGCAAGGCTGTCCACTGTTCAACATTGTGTTAGAAGTTCTGGCCAAAGCAATCAGACAAGTCAAAGCAATAAAGGGCATCCACATCTGTAAAGAAGTAAAAATCTTCCTATTTTCAGATGTTATGATTGTATATACAGAGAAGCCTAAAGAATCCATAAATAAACTTTGGAAACTAATAGAAGAGTTCAGTGAAGTATCAGGATAGAAGATAAATGTAAGTAAATTGGTAGGATTCCTTTACATCAATAAAGAGATCATCAAAGAAAAAAATCACTGAATCAATACCATTTACTATAACCCCCAAAGTATAAAATACCTAGAAATACATCTAACTAGAGAAGTAAGAGACCTATCCAGAGAGAATTAGAAGATCCTGCTGCAGGAAACCAAAAGATGCTTACATAAGCAGAGATATCTATCTTGCTCATGGACAGGAAGACTTAACATTGTGACAGTGTCTATTTTACCCAAAGCAATCTACATATACAGTGCAATCCCAATACAAATTCCAGTGTCTTTTTTTAACGAGGTGGAGAAACAAGTCACCGACTTTGTTTGGAAAGGGAAGAAACCCTTGATAAGTAAAGCAGTACTGAAAAAGAGAAACACAGTGGGAAGCCTCACACTGCCTGAACTTAGAACCTATTACATTGCCACAGTAGTCAAAACAGCCTGGTACTGGTACAAAAGAGACATATAGACCAATGGAACAGAATAGAGATCCCAGAAATATTACCATCTCCTTATGAACAGTTGATATTTGACAAAGGCTCAAAGGTTGTAAACTGAGGTAAAAACAGTCTCTTTAACAACTAGTGTTGGCAAAATTGGATATCCATCTGCGAAAAGTGAAACAGGATCCGTATCTCAAACCTTACACAAAAACTAACTCACAATGAATCAAAGACCTGAATGTCAAACCTAAAATGCTAAAGATCACGCAAGAAAAAATAGAGAGAACAATGGAAGTTCTAAGACATGGCTAGACAGACTACAAAATCTGAACAAGAAGACACAAACAACAGAAGACAAAATAGATAAATTGAAGCTACTAAAAATCAAACACTTATGCTCATGCAAAGATTTTATCAAGAGAGTTAAAAGACTACTGACAGAATGGGAAAAAATATTTGGCAGCTATGTGTCAGATGGACCTCTGATTTCCATAATCTACAAACTACTGCAAAGTGTTAACAAGAAAAAGATAAACAGCCCAATTAAGCAATGGGCAAAGGAGGTGGATAGACACCTCACCAAAGAAGACATCTGGGCAGTTAAGACACATGAAGACATGCTCAAAATCATTAGCTATTAGAGACATCCAGATCAAAACTGCAAGATACTATTTCACCCCAACGAGGTTGAAAATAATCCAAAAATCACAGAACACCAAATACCGGAGAGGCTGTAGAGAGACTGGAACTTTTCTGTACTTCTGACTGGAATGCAAAATGGTGCATCCTCTCTGGAAAATTTGCTGCTTCCTTAGAAAGCTAGAAATAGAAATATCAGATGATACAGCAATGTCACTGCTCAAAATATATCCCACAGAAATAAAGGTGGTCACATGAGCAGGTACATGTGCACAAATGTTTATTGCAGCATGGTCCACAATAGCAAAAAGATGGTATCAACTTAGGTGCCCAGCAGAAGAATGGAAAAACAAACTATGGTACATATACACAATGGAACACTATGAAGTGATCAAAAACAATGTGATTTTAGGAAGCATCACATAACCTGGTTTCAACTAGAAGACATAATGCTGAGTGAAATCAGTCAGCTGCAAAAGGACAGGTATTGTATAAGACCTCTGCTATAAGGACTTAGACTTAAGCACAGAACAAAAGACTCTTTGAAGGCTATGAGGGTGGGGAGGGAGGGAAAGGGATGTTCTTAGATTAGATAATTGATAGAAATTTGGTTAGGTGAAGGGAATTACAGCATGCAGTAGAGGGCAGATCAGCATAACTGGACTACCTCAGAAACTGAAAGGTTTTCTAAAGTCAACTCAATATTTCAAAGGATAGAGTAGCAGGAACAGGGTCTGGGGACCATGATCAATTGGCACAACTAGTCTTTAGCTAAGAGAGTCTTCTGCATCCCCCATTGGTGAGTGGTGTCTGGGGACTTACAATCTAGCAAGCTGCCACCTGAGGTACACCAAATGGTCCCAACCCGTCTGGAATAGATGATGACTGAGAACATCAAAGTCATTAGGAAAAATGAGCCCAGGAGGCAGAAGGACCCCTATGAATGGGAGACTGTATCATCATGACACCAGAAGGACCAGGTAGTGTCCAGCGACCATCAAAGGCAGCCGTGATGGGAGACACATTAATACAGTCCCCGAGGCAACATGAGAAAAAGAGGTGCAGAGTTCAGGAATTCTTCTAAAAGCCCTGAATTGATGTTCCGACAGCCTGGAGGGTCCCCTGGGATTATGCCCCCTAGACTTGCTGCAGGCCCTGATCTGAAACCAGTACTGATGTCAGCTCTTTAGACAAGAATGGACTGGACTCAGGGACAGTGTGAGCATATGGTGTATGTACTTTATGGTTTTGCACATTTACAGGAGGCTGTCCTGTTGGTTTCTTTCTAGATGGGAGAGAAGAGGGTAGAGAGTAGGGGACAGGTGTTCATTAAGGGGATACTAGAAGTCCAGAGTGGAAAGAAGGAATATACTGTTACAGGGTGAGGAGAGTAGATGGAGCTGCTGATCGGTGGGCATGTGGAATTGATTTGGATTCTGTACTTTCACTTAGTCACAATACAAAATATTGTAAAAAAAAATAAGTATGCAGGGAGGCGCTGAAGTGTCTGTTGTGATCTGCTTATCCTTCTTCTGGGGCCTGATGGTCTTAAGTCACCACAAAAGAAATGCCCTTGTAGCCCAGGACATTTGTGCCACATTCCTGTTCATGTCTTCTGAGGACAGGACTCCTCTTGTACCAATTCTCCTGGAGCTGGCTCTGACATGTGGTATGAATGCTGTAACTATGCTCTGCAGGCCTGGTCCTGCAAGGAGTGCAGGTTCATGAGATGAGGGCCAGGGAGCAGTTTGTGCATAAAATAGAATGATGTGTGAACCTGCAGTGCTTAGAGGAGGGCCACTCAACCTGTCATGGATGTCAGAATGGTTGCTACTAGAAGGAAGCAAACCGTCTGAGGAAACAACAATGTTAGAAGTCCTGAGACCAGAGAAACTATGAGTAAGCTGAGAGCCATGTAGTGTTAACATGGCATAGATGCTGGCACATGTTTGTGTGTGCTGCTGTGTATGTATGCCTGTGTCTGTATTTGTTTATGCATGTGTGTGTGCCAGTGTGTATGCATGTATACAGTATAATTGCGTACATGAGTGTATATGCATATTTGCCACAGCCCATCCACATACAGGTGGGGGACATGGAGAGAGTGGTGAGAGGTGGGCCCGGAGATGCTGGCACCCAAGAGTTTGACAGTCTCTCCCGGGCTGCAGAAATGGAGTACTGGCCTGAGGACAGTGTCTACTGGCTGCATCAGAGATGGATTGGTGGCCTGTCTTAGAGTGAACACAGTGGACATCCGTGTTCATTGCAGTTTTGGGAACTGTTGGTGGTGGGGGTGAGAGACGTGGGCAGCACAGGGATATCAGGGCACTGGTCTCAGCAGAAGATAGTGATTAGAGGTGGGAAACTGAGAGGGAATTGTTGAGATGACTCACAGGAGTGAGTAGTGGTGGCCTTGTCCCCCGTATATGGCATACAGGAGGAGGACCAGGCAAGTGGGGGTGTGGGGTGATGATTTCAGGTTGCGACACACTCATGCTTGATGCCTCTGTGATAGAGCGGTGATGTTTTAGGGGCCAGCACTGCCTATGCAGGAGCACCATGCTGTGCTCTCAGCTCACCCTGGGGCAGCCTCACCTACTCACTGTCACCCACTTCAGTTTCCCCAGTGTACACACTTTCAGCTGTTACAGAAACCCAAATTTGTTTACCCTGTCCTGCCTGATAGATGATGTCCGCATTTGGAAAATATCCTGTGCTAAGTGTGTCCTGTTGATCACCTGGTATTATCAGCTGCTGGCACCACATAGGGGCCACTGAGGCAGAGGCAATCCAAAGATGGCCCACTGAGTAGATTAGGCCAGTGGAGCCGGGGGAGCTGAAGTGGGATCATGTGGTAGGCAGGGTGGTGTTGAGCTGCACTTGATGAGCTGCTAGCATATCGTAGGTAATCCTCTTAGTAAGTGGGCGGGTGGGTAGCACCTATACCTTCCCTTTCATCTGTGCCTTACCTTTCTCCTCTATTAAAGGAAGGGTTGACTAAAACAGTATGCCTAGTGTTTTCACGACATCTTAAAGTGCAGGGATTGGCAGCCCACAGGTGATGACAACTAGCCCAGAGACACCTACCACCTGGAGGGCAAAAGATATCAATATGGCTATACATCTGCAACCCAGACTTAGCATGGCACTTGACCCGACTGCTCAGGTTAGGGTGCAGGGCTCACTGTGGTAGGCAGGTGCACAGGCACCTGTGGTAGGCAGGTCTTGTAGTTTACTAGGCTGCGGTAACAAAGTGCCACAAAGTGAATGAGTGATTGTGTAAAACAAATCTATTGTCTCACAGTTTTGGGGTATACATTTAGGGGAAACTCCTTCCCTATAGGTAGTACTAGGCATTCCTTGTTGTTCTTTGACTTGTAGATGGTTCCTCACATGGTGTCTTCCCCAAAATGTGTGTCTCTGTCTGTATTCTGCTTTATAAGACACCATTTAGAAGGGATTAGGTTTGGGATCTACCCTCTGATATGACCTCATTACCATAAAATAAAACCTTTATTCACAAACAGGTAACATTAACAGTTACAGGGGTATCACATGCCTCTCCCAAAATGTGTGTAGCCAGAGTGACCCTATCATGTGCACACTTTATGGTTCTATGCATCTATGGGATGTCATCCTACTGATCTCTTAGTGGAGGAAGAGGAGTGAGTGGAGAGGAAGAGACAGGAGTTTGTTGGGAGGATAAGACATACATGGAGCAGAGAGGAAGAGTGTGTTGTCACCAGGCAGGGAGAGTAGTGGGAGCTGCATATAGGTGGGCATGCAAATTTATATGGGAATGTACATTTTCATTCAATCATAAAAAAGAATTAAAATATTTAATATCGTAAAATGCTAAAAAAATGTGTGTAGCAATTTGTCTAGGCCATGATTCCTGGTACCCTGTAATGTTCGTATATTCTATAAACCCTGCCTCTGTGGTATGAATGAGGGAGGATGGATAGCTGTTGTGTTGGTGGGGCAGGACTCAATGTGTAAGGTTGTATTGTGCCTTGAGGCAGTCTCTTGGGATATAAAGGAAAGAGAAGCAAGCAGAGAGTTTGGGGGACCTCGTGCCACCTAGAAGCAATGTCAGGAGCAGAGTGCGTTTTCTGAAAAGGGCCTGGGGTCCCTGCACTTCAGAAGCTCCCATGCCAGGGGAAGATTGATGACAAGGACCTTTCTCCAGAGCTAGCAGAGAAAGACTTTCCCTGGGACTGATGCACTGAGTTTGGACTTCTAGCCTGCTTTTCTGTGAGAAAATAAATTTCTCTTTGCTAAAGTCATCCATTTGTGATACTTTTGTTAGAGCAGTGCTAAATGACTAAAACAAGGGGTTAGGACCATCATGTATTTTTGAGAGACACGATTCAACTTATAATGTTCTACCCTTTGGCTCCCCAAATTCATGTGCTTCTCATGTACAAAATACATTCAGCTCCATTCCCACATCCCTAGAAGTCTTAACTCATTCAGCATCAACTCTCTTTAAGTCCAAAATCTTAGCATCTGATCCATTCATATAAATCAGGTGTAGGTTCATACTGGATCTGGGTCATCTTGGGACAAAATGCTCACTGTCTATAAATATGGAAACCTAGGGTAATAGATATCTGCTTCCAAAGTACAATAGTGGGATAGGCACAGATTAAACATTTCCATTCCAAAAGGGAGAAATTCGAGGGAAATTGTTATGGTCTGAACCAAGTCCCAAACCTGAAAGGGCAAGTTTCATTAACTCTTCAGATACATCTGGGCAATAACCCTATGCTTTGGACTCTGGGCATTGGCATTGCTCCCTTGACCCACTGGGTCACTAACTACACCCCTTCAACCTTGGGAAGCAGCCCGTGGAAGTAGCAGCCCCACTCCTAGGAACTGGGGGAGCTTCCATCCCAGGCTTCATGCTCTTCTAGCAGCCCTGGTGGTCTCTGAACTGCTCTCAGGATCATCAGTACAGTTTCTGGGAGGACAACAGAGGTTTGCAGTCATGTAGTTGTATTGGACCGTTTCCTGTCTGTAGAATTCCAGGAGGCAAAGAGCTTTCCTTCATTTTTGTCTGGTCTCTGTCTCTTTCAGTCTAAGATGACAGAGTTTCTGCTAGATATTTGATTAAATCGATAAATCACAGACCTAATCTTCTGAGCAAAAGAGTGGTTAACCACAGCTTTGGTGTTCTTTCCAGGGCATACTCACAATTTTTACAATAGAATTTTCCAAATCGTCAGCTTTTAGTCTCTTTTTGCACAATTCATTTCTCTGTCTCCTTCAGCCTTCATTATACTATAAGCAGCAAGGAGAAATCATGCTGCATTTTTAGGACCTTGCTTAGAAGTCTCCTGAGGCAAGTGACCCAAGCTCTTTACTTAAAAGTTCTGCTTTTCACAAAACATTCTAATGTAATTCAGACAAACTCTTTACCATTTTATAGCAAGGAATTCCTTTTGCTCAGTGTCTAATCACACACTAATCAGTTTCTGTGATCATTAATGTTGTGTGTCAACTTTTAGCTGGGCTGTGATGATTTTCACTGGTTTGGCATCTATGGTATAGTTTGGCGGTTGTATGATGACATGATCACTTGCATCATGAGATTTGATATAATTTGATCGTCTAGAATGTACTGTGAGTAGCCAACCAATTGAAAGCGAATTTCCTTGGGGTTGTGGCCTGCATCCAGTGTAGGTAGACTGTGGCAAAGCTCCCTGGCTTTTGCTCACTCGGGATCCTGCAGCTGACTCCTGTTCATCTAACCTCTGATTCTTGGATTTGAGCTAGCAGCTTACCTGTTGATCTTGAATTTGTCAGTCTTTGCAGTCTGTGAGCAAGAGGGCTGCTGTTCGAGCTATTGATTTTGGTGGCTGCATGAATCAGGGGAAGCCTTCAGCCTATGGGACATTCCAACCTTCTACAGTGGTGTGAGCCAATTCTTTGATACTGATTTCCCTCTATATGCAATTTGTTATACACTCGACTGGTTTTGCTTCTCCAGAGAACTCAGCCTAAAACACTTCCTTTTAAAGCCTCATAACAAGCACATAAAAACATACACATTTTTAGCAACATTCTGTTCACAAAAATAGAAGTTTTCACTACAGCATTACTCATTTATTTCTGAGTCTTTATCTGAATCTTCTTTATTGTCCACAATTTTACCAGTGGTCTCTTCCAAGGCAGTCTAAGCTGTTACTAGCAGTACATCCAAAGTTTCCCAGCCTCTATCCATTACCCAGTTCCAAAGCCCCATCAATATGTCATGTATTTGTGAGAGTAGAGGCCTACTTCTGATTATCAAATTCTGTCTTCACCTTTTTCAGAGCTGGTTTTATAGTTGTTGAGACTCGTGTGTTAGATTTCTTGAAATGATATGATACGTCTTTGTTGTGCTTTACAGCTGCCCCTATGAACCCCCTTAATAAACTATTTATAAACCCGATTTTAATTACTACCAGTCTTGTCATCTTCCTCTCCATCTGGAAGGACTATAATGACTGTAGTACATCCCTCTTTTTATTATGATGTCACCATAGTTTTCATGATGATCACTGGATTGCTTCTTTCCGTATCAAAGCTGTGATTGACTTTGGAGCCTTCCCTAAATGAGTATTGAGTAGTGTGTGGTTCTAAAATATAAAGTTAGTGGTTTTGTTCTTCTAAGCCAAAGCCAAGAACTTCTTTTAGTATTTCTTGTAGTTTGCGTTTGGTTTTTACAAAGTCTCTGAGTTTCTGTTTATCTGGAAATGTCTTAATTTAATTTTCGTATTTGAAAGACAGTTTTGCAGGATATATAATTCTTGATTGGAAGTTCTTCTCCTTCAAGACTTTGAATGTGTCATGTCACTGTCTCCGTGCCAGCATGGTTTCTGCTGAGAAATCTGACGAGAGCCTAAAGGGTTTCCCTCTGAATTTTAGCTTTGCCTTGAGTCTTGCTGCCTTTAAGAGTTGCTGCTTATGTTTCATTTTGTTAAGCTTGATTATAATATGTCTTGGAGTCTTTCTTTTGAGATCTATATTGGGTGGCGTACGATATGCATCTGAGATGTCTATATTCTGTTCCTTCATGATTTCTGGGAAGTTTTCTTTCAGCAGCTCAGCAACAATACTCTCTGTGTTCTCAGATGTCTCACCCTGTTCAGGGACTCCAATTAATCGAAGGTTGTTCCTCTTAATAGAGTCCCACATGCTTCTTAATGTTTCTTCATTTTTCTTGTTTCTTTTTTCTGATTTCTGCTCATAGACGCTGGCATCAGTAGCTCTGTCTTCCAAGTCAGAAATTCTTTTTTCCATTTGTTCCATTCTGTTTTCTTGGCTTTGCATGGAAGTTTCTATGCCTTTGATTTTCTTCTTGATCTGTTGGATTTCAGAGTACTGGTGTTCCATCAGATCGAACAACTTGCTTAATTTTTCACTTTGTTCTGCTGCATTTTGTATAAGGTCTAGAAGGGCTCTGTATATAATCAATTTGTATTCACTTCCTGATGCTTTCATAAAAGTTTCTTCATCTGGAAAACTCCTTGGTTGCTTTGTTTGGGAGCCTTCTGAAGCCATGAGTGATTGCTTGTATGCCACAATTGTCTGTTGCTTTTTGGGTCCCATGTGAGTATATAGACACTGGAAGAGGTACTGTGAGGATGGATTGCAAATGTTTCTCTAGGCTGTCTTCAAATGCAAAGCAAAAGGTACCTGACCAGTTCACAAGTCAGTTAGGTTTTCAGGTGTAGAGGTCCCTCTTCTCATCTGACAAAGTAAACGCCACTATATCCAACCCTAGATGATAATAAACTAGTTCAGAATACAGCAGTGCTACTGCCCTATTGACCTCTACTGACAGGGCCTAGCCTTATCCAACACTGCGTCTAGTACTGGTTTTGTGATAGGAAAGTGCTCTCCTGTGGGCAGGCTCTGGCTCCCAAGCTAAGAATTAGGTCCAGCTGCGGCCACCGTACCCAAGATGATGTCCTACACACAGGCAGCAGACAGAGGGGCTAAAGGTGTCGAGAGGTAGTGATTCTTCTGATTCTGTTGCAGGGCCCCCAACGTAGGCAGCACTGTGCAAAATCACTACTTTTCTATTGGAGAAGCGCTGTCCCGTTTGCAGGCGCTGGCTCCCAGGCTAAGAACGAGGTCCCGCTAAAATCTCAATACCAACATGGCGTCCCGCATACTGACTGCAAAGGTCTGCGCAAACCCCGCTGAGGCAGCTGCTAAACGAAAGGCTCAAAATGGCTAGATTAACAGAATCCTGAGCCTGGCTCTCAGAATATGGGAATTTCGCCTGCCTATCCTCCCAGCAGCGCGTCTGAGTCCAGCGGCCAGGCAGGACCCAGCTCCACCCGCCAGCCGAGACAGAGGAAGAAAAAAAGTCAAACTGGTGCGTTTACCTTCCACCCGTGAGAGCCGGGGCTAGCCAGGAGTGGGAGTCCACAAAAGAGAGGAGGTTTTTTGCTCAGTGGTATAAAGTCCCAATTAACAGCCCTGTGCCGTGTCCTGAGGCTGATTAGGTGATCAGAAGGCTCTGTTTGATTGTCAATTCAGGTCTTGGTTTCCAGAGGGATATAAGGAGACATGTGCTTAGTCCGCCATCTTGACTCCGCCCCCTCAAATTCTGTCTTAATTCCCTAGAGCTGCAAAAAAAAAAAAAAAAAATCACCAAGTGGGCAGCTTGAAGCAACAGAAATTTGTTGTCTCACAGTTGTGGAGTTGTGATATCTGTCTTAGTCATCTAGTGCCAGTATAACAGAAATGCCGCAAGTGGATGATTTTAACAAGTAGTAGTTTATTTCCTCATGGTAAAGTAGGCTAAAAGTCCACATTCAGGGCATCAGCTCCAGGGAAAGACTTTGTATCTCTCTGTCAGCTCTGGAGGAAGGTCCTTGCCTTCAATTTTTTCCTGGTCAAAGACCTTGTCCAAAGGACAGGCATTCTTCCTGGTGCTACTTTCTCGGTAGTATAAGATCCCTTTGTCTCTATGCTTTCTGCTTTCTTCTTTCTTTTCATATCCTATGAGATTGCTTCAGGAAACAATAGCCTTGTAGATTGAGTCCTGCTTCACTAGCACAGCTGTCACCATCCTTCCTCATTAACATCATAGAGGCCCAATTCACAACATATAGGAATATCACACCATACCAGAATCATGGCACAGCCAAACTGACACACACATTTTTTTGAAGGACACAATTCAATCCATGACAGTGTCCAGATCAGGGCTTTGGCTATAGGGGAATGCCTTTGCTTATCAGTAGTGTCATGTGTTCCTGGCATCCATGAAACCAGAGGCATGAAACCAGGGTTGAGGGTACTTAAGATCAAGGGCCTGAGAGGCATTGTTTCAGACTACTCCCAACCTGTGGGAAAAGACATGACTTCCACATTTCACAAGCCCTGGGTAGGAATGCTAAGGTGGGGATCTCAGAGGCACCACCACAGACTGAGTAAACTACTCTGACATTGCCTAACAAATTTGGACAGGCATTGAGGATGAGACAATCCCCCTATCCCGTTGGATACCAGTATGTGAATAAAACTTTTGATCATTCACCCATATATGTCTCTGAGGTTGGCTTTTTTTGGTGATGGGTAGCCACAAACTCCAGAGCCTTGTCTGGTAACATGATTCCTTTTGTCCTGATAACTGGGCTCTAACAATGATAAAAGAATTAAGCAGGGGGCTGGGGAGGACAGGGAAGTAATTTGTGTTTGAACATTCATCTTTCAGATTGCTGGCCAGATGACATCTAGCACAATTTTGTTTTCCTTGATGGCTGGTGATGGCCTATGAGATTGCAAAGCAGATGACCTCCACCCAGTCGACTTCTACCGAGTTGACCCCCATGTACTCCCCAACTGTCCATGTTGTTCCCTGTACCTGCGTGTGGTCTTTCCCTTTAAATACTCTGACATTGCCTAACAAATTTGGACAGGCTTTGAGGATGAGACGATCCCCCTGTCCCGTTGGATACCATTATGTGAATAAAACTTTTGATCATTCACCCATACATGTCTCTGAGGTTGGCTTTTTTGGTGGTAGGTAGCCACAAACTCCAGAGCCTTGTCTGGTAACATCCCTTGGTTTTTAAACAGTACCTCACAAGCTGTCTTCCTCCTGTTGTTTGCCTCTCTGTGTATATACTTTCTCTTGTTATAAGACGCCACTTAATTGGCTTGGCTAAAATGAATTAGGTTTAGGACCCACCCTCCCCTGTTATGACCTTATTAACATACAAAAAGAAAAAGAAAAGCCCTGTTTCTAAACAAATCACGTTCACATTCACAGGTATAGGAGTTAGCATTTCAACATGTGGGAAATGGAGACCAGTGGGCAGCTGATGCTGCTAGTAGTGGTGACAGCTTTCCCTGACAAGCATGTATAGGCTTTAAGTGGCTTAGATTCCTGTGATTGGGCCCCCTTGTTGGGTTGGTGAACTCAGCTAATGACACTGTCCTAAAGGAAGAGGCTAGATACTTCATGTTTGCTGTATAAGCCATGAGATTCCAGAGAGCCCCAGTTGTCTTATCTGCAGAGCAGGCAGTGATAGGACAAAAGGTTCAGGAAAGAAGTGTAAGCTTCTTTCAGTGCCTGGAGGTTTGGGCCCTGATTCTGGTTGATGATAGCATCACTGTGTTCATCTAATTGTCTACTGCCTGCTGGGCATTGCATTGCATGTGTTATCTCGTCAGCCTGTACCATGGCCTTGCTGGGCAAGCATGTCCTTCCGTTCCTAATATGAGGAAACTGAGGCTTAGAGAGGCCAGGTGACATGCCTATGTCATCCAGGTCATACCTGATATGACTGGGTTGGAGCAGAGGCATGTCCTGTTTGAGCCCCACTGCTCACCTCTTCTCATTTGGCAGTCCAAGGGCCAACAGGTAGTGCTGCCAGGGAGGCAGATGCTAACCCACATATGAAACAGTCTTTTAGGGTGCTTGTGTTCCACAGCAAGAGGCCTGTGTTGCCAAGTGCTGCCAGGGATGAGGTGTGGAGTCTTCACCAGCACATGTGGCAGCTCCACATGTGTCTGCTCCTTTCCTATGCTCAGCTTCTTATTCTGTGAGATATGTGGCACATTGTCTACAGTGAGCCTTTGGGGAAGCACTCAGGCAGGATGCTAGTTGTGAGTGACCGACAGGGCACATGAGCTTAACACCAAAGGTAGCGCACACCGAGTCCATAACTGTCAGCAATAGTTTCTCTTCCTATCTCAGCTCAGCCCTTCTGTCTGTGGGTTCTGTCCCAGCTAGCCTTATCCGCAGAGAGGTTCGTGTGACAGCCTACCTTGAGCTCTTGCAGAGTCCTGGAGTGACTTGGCCATCGGCAGCCCCTTCTGGAATCAGTCATTGTGGCTGGAGGATGCTTCTCAGACCAGACTGGGTTATGCTCCCTTCCCTGCAGCTAGAGTTGGGGTTCTGGAAACCCCACCTGCATGAACCATGGTGAGTTAGTGTGAGAAAGAAGAGGTTCTTTAGGGAAGAGGGCAGGCCAGTCCAAATCCAGGAGCCCAGCCTCAATCTGGAGCAAGGATATTGTGATGTTTAAGACTGTGAGTCAAGTTGGCTGGGCCACTGTTCTCAATGTTTATATGTGATCATTTCCATGATGCAATCTATTGTGAGTAGCCAGTTACTTTTTAAAAAAACATTGTGCTTTAAGTAAAAGTTTACAGTCCAAATCGATTTGCCATATAAAACCGTGAACATATACCACTATGCTACTCTTAACTGCTTTTCTCCTCCATGCCCGCGTGTGACAGCACACTCCTCCTTTCCGCCTTGTGCTCCTGTATCCATTCAGCCAACTCTTGTCCCCCTCCACCCTCTCATCTCACCTCTAAAGAGGAGCTGCTCAGGCAGCCTCATGTATAATATTTAAGTCAAGAAGCATATTCTTTGCCAGCATCACTCTGTGTCTTATAGTCCAATCCAATTGTTGTCTGAAGAGTTGGCTTTGGTTTCAGCTCTGTGCTAACAGAGAGTTTGGGGGCCATGTGTCCAGGGGATCTCCAGTTGGATGGACGGGCAAGTGTAGTCTTTTAGTAGAGTTCTAGTTCTACACAGCTATTTTCATTCTGCTACGTCAGGAACTTCATACTGTGTTCCATCAGGCAAGTCATTGGTGGTGGCTGGGTACCATCTAGTTCTTCTGGTATGCTGAAGTAGTTGCTGGATCATAATGGCAGCTTCTGTCTGCTGGGATCATATTTTCATCTTGTTTTTGATGTCCTTTGTTCTCATCTTCTCTAGATGGGTTAGGACCAATTGATGCTATTAGATGTCAATTTGCTAGCTTTTAAGATCTCAGATACCACTCACCAAAGTGGTATGCTGAACATTTTTTTTAAAAAAAGTTATGCCAGTTCGCCTAGAACTCCCCTGAAACCATGTTTCCAAGACCCCTGTCCCTGCTATTCTGTCCTTCAAATTGTTGGGTTGTATTTAGGAAACATTTTAAATGTTTGGTAGTTCGTTTTGTGCTAACCTCCCTTCTACTGTGTGCTATCACTACTTCCACCTATTACCTGCTATCTACTGTATAATCTGAATATTCCTGTCTCTCTCCCAACCCCTGTAACGGTCAAAGATTATTTCCTCCTGAGCTTAAACATTTTCTTAAGTCCTTATAAAAATGGTCTCATACAACATCTGTCCTTTTGTGTCTGATTAATTTGACTCAGCATAATGTCTTCCAGATGATTCCACGTTGTGAGATATTTCCTAAAATCATCATTGTTTTTTATTTTGCATAATATCCCATTGTGTGAATGTGCCATACTTTGTTTATTCATTCATCTGTTGATAGGCATCTAAATTAATTCTATCTTTTTGCTATTGTAGGCAGTGCTGCAGTAAACATTGGTGTGCGTGTATCTGTTCATATTTTAGCTCTCATTTGTCTAGCATATATTCCAAGAAGTAAGATTGCTGGATCATGTGTTTTTTTCTTTCTTTCTGTTTTATTGTGATTGAGTGAAAGTATACAATCCAAATTAAGTTGCATGCCTACCTATCTGCAGCTCCTTCTGCTCACCTTGCTCAGTGACAGCACACTCCTCCTTTCTGTTTTATACATGTCATATCCTCTTAAAAATATCCTGTCCCCTCCCCACCCTCTCCTGTCCTTTCTAGTAAGAGGCCAGTAAGCAGGACAGCATCCTATAGATTCATAGAGCCGTAAGTACACACACCATATGGTCACAGTGTGTCCCTGAGTCCAATCCATTCCTGTCTTAAGAGTTGACCTCAGTAAAGTTTTCTGATCAAGGGCAGCAGCAGGTCTAGGGACCATGCTCCCAGGGGAACTCCCTGGCCTCTGTACCATCAATTGCAGTCTTTTAGTGGAGTATTAAGGTATACCCCTGTTTTTTTCATGTTGCCACCGGGACTCGACATTGTGTGCCCCATCACAGCTATTTTAGGTTGGTGGCCAAGCACCGTCTAGTTCTTCTGGTCACATGTTGATACAGTCACCTATTCATATGTCTTCTAGGCTTTTTTTCACTCGTGTCTTTGTTGTCCTTGGTGATCATCTGTTCTGGCTGAGTTGGGACAATTTGTTGTACTTCAAATGGCAGCTTCCTACCTTTTAAGACCCCAGATGCCACTCACCAATATGGGGTGCAGAAGACTCTCTTAGCAATAAGCTAGTTATGCCAATTAGCCTTGAAATCCCCAGAGAGCATGATCCTCAGGCTTTTGCCCCTTCTACTCTATCCTTGCACTATTAGGTTAAGATTAGAAGAGTTTTCAGTTTATGTTGAAGTCCAGTTAAGTTGATCTTCCTAATGTGTGCTGCCACTGCTTTCACCCAACCAAATTTCTGTCAATTATCTAATCTATGACAAGTCCTCTTCCTTCCTCCCCTCCCTTGGAGCCATCAGAGTCTTTTCTTACACAGAAGATCTTACTGCCATGATTGACCAACTAGACCTCATCGACATATGCAGAACTTCCTATCCATCAGGAGGTAACTATACATTCTTCTCCAGTGCACATTGAACATTTTCCAAAATAAACCATGTGGTAGGTCACAAAGCAAATCTCAACAAAATCCATACCACTGAATTATTGCAAAGCATCTTCTCAGACCGTAAAGCTGTTCAAAGTCAAAATCAATAATAGAAAAAAACATAGATAGATATTGAAACTCATGGAACCTGAACAACACCTTTCTCAAAAAGTCCTAGGTTATAGAAAAAATCAAGGATCAATGATGAAGTAAAGAAATTTATGGATTCAAATGAGAATGAAAACAGTTCGTACCAGAACCTATGGGATACAGCCAAAGCAGTGCCCAGGGGTCAGCTTATCTGTATAAGTACACACATCTGGAAGGAGAAAAGAACCCAAACCAAACAACTAACCCTACAACTCAAACAAGTAGAGAACAACAAAGGAACCCATCAGGCACCAGAAGAAAACAGATCATAAAGATTAGAGCATAAATAAATGAATTAGAGAATAGACGAACAATTGAAAAAATTGAAAAGACCACAAGTGGGTTTTTTGAAAAGATCAACAAACTTGACAAACCACTGGCTAGACTTACTAAAGAAGAGCAGGAAGGAAACAAGTAAATCAAATAAGAAATGAGAGGGGAGATGTCACAACAGATCCAACAGAAATAAAAAAATAACAGAATACTATGAAAGACTATACTCTTGATAGATTTGAAAACCTAGATGGAATGGACAAATTCCTACATTCATGTCACCAACCAGAATTATCACAAGGTGAAGCAGAACAGTTTAATAAACCCATCCCAAAGGAAGAGATTGGAAAAGTCACCAAAACTACCAACCAAAACAAGCCCTGGTCCAGATGGGTTCACCACAGAATTCCATCAAGCTCTCAGAGAAAAGTTAACTCCAGTACCCTGGAGAGTATTTCACAGCACAGAAAGGTATGGAATACTCCTAAATTTATTCTATGAAGCCAGCATAATCCTGATACCTAAGCTGGGGAAAGACTCAACAAAAAAGGAGGACTACAGACTAATATCACTCATGAACTTAGATGCAAAAAATCATCAACAAAATCCTTGCCAATAGAATTCAACAACATATCAAAAAAAGAATTCATCATGACCAAGTTGGATTCATACCAGGGATGCAAGGCTGGTTCAACATCAGAAAAACAATTAATGTGATCAACCACATAAATAATGCAAAAGACAAGAATCACATGATTTTGCCAATTGATGCAGAAAAGGCATTTGACATTCCAACACTCATTCATGCTAAAAACTCTCAGCAAAATAGGAATAGAAGGCAAATTCCTCAATGCAATAAGGTACGTTTATACACAGCCAACCACCTGCATCATCCTGAATGGAGAGAGACTGAAACAGTTTCCCTTGAGAACAGGAACTAGGCAAGGATGCCCGCTCTCACCTCTCTTATTGAAAATTGTACTAGAAGTTCTAACCAGAGCAATTAGACAAGACCAAGAAATAAAGGGCTTCTGCATCAGCAAAGAAGAAAAAAATCTCTGTATTTGCAGATGATATGATTGTATATGCAAAGAATCCTAAAGGATCTATAAACTACTCAAACTGATAGAAGAATTCAGCAAAGTATCAGGATATAAGATAAATGTAAGTATATCAGTAGTATTCCTTTATACCAACAATGATATTATTAAAGAAGAAATCACCAAATCAATAGCATTTTTACTATAGCCCCCAAGGAGATAAAATACCTAGGAATAAATTAACTAGAAAAATAACAGAACTTTAGAAAGAGAACTACAAGACCTTACTACAAGAAATTTAGAGAGACTTAGATAATTGGAGAAACCTATGCTGCTCATGGATAGGAAGACTTAACATCGTGAAAATGTCTATTTTACCTAATCTACATATATAATACAATCCCTATGCAAATCCCAGTGTCATTTTTTAATGAAATGGAGAAACAAATCACCAAGTTTGTGTGGAAAGAGAATCCCCAGATAAGTAAAGCACTACTGAAGAAGAAGAACTCACTGGAAGGCCTCCCACTACCTGACTTTAGAACCTACTACACTGCCACAGATGTCAAAACAGCCTGGTACTGGTACAAAAAGAGACATATAGATCAATGGAACAGAGTTCAGACCCCAGAGATGCCTCTATCCTCCTATGAACTGTTGATATTTGACAAAGCCCCTAAGACTTTAAACTGGGGTAAAAGCAATCCATTTAACAGATGGTGCTGGCAAAATTGATAATCCATCTGCAGAAAATCAAAACAAGACCCATATCTCACACCTTACATAAAAACTAACTCAAATTGTCTCAAAGACCTAAATAGCAAGCCTAAAATGATAAAGATCATGCAAGAGAAAATAGGATCAACAATGGAAGTTTTAATAGACAGCTTAGATAGACTTCAAAATCTGACAAACCACAATCAATAGAAGAGAAAATAGATAAACGGGAACTTCTAAGAAACACTTTTGCTTGTCCAAAGACTTTATCAAAAGAATGAAAAGACCACCTACAGAATGGGAATAAAATATTTGGTAACTGTATATCAGACCAATGTCTGATCTCCTTAATCTCTGTAAAGTGCTACAAAATATCAACAAGAAAAGGATAAGTAATCCAATTAAGTGATGGGTGATGGAGATGGACAGATGCTTCTGTAAAGAGGACATCCAGGCAGCCAGAAGATACATGCAAAAGTGCTCACAATCATTAGCTATTAAAGAAATTCAAATCAAAACTACAAGGAGATACCATCTCACCCCAGCAAGGTTGGCCATGATCCAAAAAAGACAGAATGACAAATGCTGGAGAGGCTGTGGAGAGATTGGCACCCTCCTACACTGCTGGTGGGATTCCAAGTTAGTGCAACCTCTTTGGAAAGAAATCTGGCGTTTCCTTCAAAAGATGGAAATAGATATACCATTTGATCCAGTAATCCCACTGCTCGGAATATGTCCCACAGAATCAAGGGCAGTCGCACATACAGATACGTGCACGTGAATGTTTACTGCAGCACAGTCCACAATAGCTAAAAGATGGAATCAACCCAGATGCTCAACAACAGATGAATATATGAACAAACTATGGTACATAAACTCAGTAGAACACTATTCAGTGATAAAGAATAATGATGATTTTAGGAAGCATTTCGTAATGTGGTTTCAATTGGAAGACATTATGTTGAGTGAAATTAGTCAGTGGCAAAAGGACAAATATTATATGATACTGCTACTATAAGGACTTAAAAACAGACTCAGGTATACAAGAAAAGACCCTTTGATGGTTGCAAGGATAGGGAAGGAGGGAGGGAGAGGGCTGGTTATAGATTAGATAGTTGATAGAAATTTGGTTGGGTAAAATCAGTGACAGTACATATTAGAAAGAAGGTCAGTTTAACTGGACTTCAAGATAACGTGAATACTCCTCCAATCTTAACCCAATATTGCAAGGACAGAGTACAAGGATGGGGTCTGGGAACCATGCTCCCAGGGGACATCGAAGGCAATTTGTGTAAATAGAGTATTGCTAAGAATGTCTTGTGCACCCTATATTGCTGAGTGGCATTTGGGGTCTTAAAAGCTAGCAAGCTGCCATCTGAGGCACACCAAATGGTCCCAACTCAGCAAGAACAGATGATCACCAAGGACCAAAATGACATGGGGAAAAGAGAGCCCAGAAGACAGAGAGACCCACTTAAGGGTGACTTCATCGACACGCGACAGAGGGAACCAGATGGTGCCTGGCCACCACCAGGCATAGCCGTGGTGGGGCTCATGAAGTTAAGTCTCACTGGCAAAAGGAGAATAAAAAGGGATGCCTCCTGAGAACTCCACTAAAAGACTGCAATTGATGGTTCAGGGGTCTCAGGGTTCCCCCGGGAGTGTAGCCCTTGGTGCTGCTGCTGCCCCTGTCCATAAATCATTAGTGGTGGAATTCAACTCTTTGGACAGGCGTGGACTGGACTCAGCGACACAGAGTGACCATATTGTTTGTGCGCTTTATAGTTCTGTGCATCTATAGGGTGCCATCCTGCTTTGGGAGGGTGGGAATAAGGTGGAGAGAAGGGGACAGGAGGAGGGTATGACAAGTATAGAACAGATAGGAGGAGTGTGCTTCACAGGGCAGGGAGAACAGTGGGAGCTGCTCATAGGCGGACATGCAAATTTATGCTGGGTTGTACACTTTCACTCAATCACAATAAGTAAAATAATAAAAGAGCCTTTTCTTGTGTACATTAGTCTGTTTTTAAGTCTCATACAATATTCGTCTTTCTGCTGCTGACTTATTTTGTGCAGCATGATGTCTTCTAGTTGAAACCAGGTTATGAAATGCTTCTTAAAATCATCATTATTCTTTAACACTGCATAGTGTTCCACTGAGTTTGTGTACCATAGTTTGTTTATCCATTCATCTGTTGTTGAGCATCTGGGTTGATTCCATCTTTTAGCTATTGTGGACTGTGCTGCAATAAACATTCATGTGCATGTATCTGTACGTGTGACTGCCCTTGATTCTGTAGGATATATTCCGAGCAGTGGGATTACTGGATCAAATGGTATATCTATTTCCATCTTTTGAAGGAAACACCAGATTTCTTTCCAAAGAGGTTGCACCAACTTGGAATCCCACCAGCAGTGTAGGAGGGTGCCAATCTCTCCACAGCCTCTCCAGCATTTGTTCTGTGTTTTCTGGATCATGGCCAACCTTGTTGGGGTAAGATGGTATCTCCTTGTAGTTTTGATTTGAATTTCTTTAATAGCTAATGTTCATGATCATTTCCTCATATCTTGAGTGCCTGGATGTTGTCTTTAGTGAAGTGTCTGTCTGTCTCCTTTGCCAGTTGCTTAATTGGGTTATTTACCCTTTTTTGTTGATGTTTTGCAGTACCCTGTAGATTATGGAGATCAGACATCGGTTGGACATATAGTTGCCAAATATTTTTTCTGATTCTGTATGTGGTCTTTTAATTCTTTTGATAAAGTCTATGGATGAGCAAAAGTGTTTGATTCTTAGTAGTTCCCATTTATCTATTTTCTGTTGATTGTGGTTTGTCAGATTTTGAAGTCTGTCTAAGCTGTTTATTAAAACTTCCATTGTTGATCCTATTTTCTCTTGCATGATCTTTATCATTTTAGGCTTCTCATTTAGGTCTTTGAGACAATTTGAGTTAGTTTTTGTGTAAGGTTTGAGATATGGGTCTTGTTTCAGGTTTTTGTAGATGGACATCCAGTTTTTCAAGCACCATTTATTAAAGAGACTGTTTTAACCCAGTTTACAACCTTTGGGCCTTTGTTGAATATCAGCTGTTCATAGGATGATAGTTGCATCTTTGGAATCTGAATTCTGTTCCATTGATCTATATGTCTCTTTTTGTACCAGTACCAGGCTGTTTTGACATCTGTGGCAGTGTAATAGGTTCTAAGGTCAGGTAATGTGAGGCCTCCAACTGCATTTTTCTTCTTCAATAGTGCTTTGCTTATCCAGCATTTCTTCTCTTTCCAAACAAGTTTTGTGATTTGTTTCTCCATTTCTTTAAAAAATGTCACTGGAATTTGTATTGAGATTCCATTGTATATGTAGATTACCTTGGGTAAAACAGACATTTTCACAATGTAAACTTTTCCAATCTATGAGCAGGGTAGGTTTCTCCCTTTATGTAAGTCTCTTTTGGTTTCCTGCAGTAAGGTCTTGTAGTTCTGTTTGTATAGGTCTTTTATTTCTCTGGTTATATTTACTCATAGGTATTTTATCTTCCTGGGGGCTATAGTAAATGGTATTGATTTGGTGATTTCTTCTTTGATGATCCCTTTGTTGGTATAAGGGAATCCTACTTGCTTTATTTTTGTATCTTGTATCATGATACTTTGCTGAACTCTCCTATTAGTTCCAGCAGTTTACTTATGAATTCTTTAGGATTGTCTGCGTATACAATCATATACTCTGCAGACAGAGAGATTTTTATTTCTTCTTTGCCAGTGCTGATATCTCTTATTTCTCTGTCTTATCTAATTGCTCTGGCCAGAGCTTCTATTACAATGTTGAATAGGAGAGGTGAGAGTGGGCATCGTTGTCTAGTTCCTGTTCTCACGGGGAATTCTTTCAATCTCACTCTATTCAGGATTAAGTAGGTGGTTGGCTTTGCATAGATATCCCTTGTTGCATTGAGGTATTTGCCTTCTATTCCTATTTTGGTGAGAGTTTCTAGGATGAATGGATTTCATGCTTTGTCAGATGCCTTTTTTGCATCAATTGGCAAAATGAGGTGATTCTTATATTTTGTGTTACTTATGGGGTTGATCACATTAATTGTTTTTCTGATGTTGAACCAGCCTTGCATCCCTGGTATGAATCCAACTTGGTCGTGATGAATTGTTGTTTTGACATGTCGTTGAATTCTATTGGCAAGGATTTTGTAGACGATTTTTGCGTCCAGGTTCATGAGTGATATTGGTCTGCAGTACTCCTTTTTTGTTGGGTCTTTCCCCGGCTCTGGTATCAGGATTATGCTTGCTTCATAGAATGAATTTGGGAGTATTCCATCCCTTTCTATGCTGTGAAATAATCTAAGTAGTATTGGAGTTAACTCTTCTCTAAAAGCTTGGTAGAATTCTGCAGTGAAGCCATGTGGGCTAGGGCTTTTTTTGGTTGGTAGTTTTTTTTAAATGACTTTTTCAATTTCTTCCTTTGAAATGGGTTTATTAAGTTATTCTGCTTCTCCTTGTGATACTTTAGGTAGGTAATATAAATCTAGGAATTTGTTCATTTCCTCTAGTTTTTCAAATCTGTTAGAGTCTTTTGTAGTATTGTGTTATGATACTTTTGATTTCTGTTGGATGTATTGTAACATCTCTCATCTTATTTCTTATTCAGATTGTTTCCTCTCCTGTTTTTCTTTTGTTAAGTTCAGCCAATGGTTTGTCAATTTGTTGATCTTTTCAAATAACCAGGGTTTGGTTTTGTCAATTTTTTCAGTTGTTCTTCCATTCTCTAATTCATTTTGTTCTGCTCTAAGCTTTATTATCTGTTTTCTTCTGGTGTCTGATGGGCTCCTCTTTTGCTCTTTTTCTAGTTGTTCAAGTTGTAGGGTTAATTCTTTGGTTTGGATCCTTTCTTCCTTCTGGATGTCTGTATTTATAGAGAGAAAATGACTTCTGAGAACTGCTTTCACAATTCTGGTAGGATGTGTTTTTATTTGCATTTGAATCCATAAATTTGTTTATTTCATCCTTATTTTCTTGTATAACCCAGGGCTTTCTGAGCAAGGGATGTTGTTCAGTTTCTATGCATACCAATTTCAATCTGTGTTTTTTCTGCTATTGATTTTGACCTTGATGGCTCTTTGGTCTGAGAAGATGCTTTGGAGTTTGTTCAGATTTGCTTTATGTCCTAACACGTGGTCTATTCTAGAAAATGTTCCATGTGCACTGGAGAAGAAGTCACACTTATCTGTGGATGAGTAAAAAATTCCATATATGTTGCTGAGGTCTAATTGGTTAATTGTCATAATAAGATCTTTTGTGTGTTTACTGAGCTTTTTTCTAGATCATTTGTCCATTACTGAAAGTGAAGTGTTGAAGTCTTCAACTATTATTGTGGAGTGATTTGTCTGAGTTTTCAGTGTAGTCAGTATTTGTTTGATGTAATTAGATGCTCTAGTATTGGGAGCATTAATATTTAATATTGTTAAGTCCTGCTTGTGTATTCAACCTTTTGGCATTAATAATGACCCTCTTTGTCCACGATGGTGGATTTTACATTAAAACCTCTTTGATCTGAGATTAGTATTGCCACACCTGCTCTTCTGTGTATATTGTTAGCTTGGTATGTATTATTTCATCCTTTAATTTTCAGTTTGTTCATATCTTTAAGTGTTTCTTGTAAGCAGCATATAGACGGGTCGTGTCTTTTGATTCAAGATACCACTCAGTGCCTCTATTGGAGCTTTCAGTCCATTTGCATTCAGTGTAATTATTGATAGGTATGTGCTTAGTGCTGTCATTTTGATGTATTTATTTTTGTTTTGGTGTTTTTCCTGTTGCTCTTAATATTCTATTCTGGGTCATTCTTCTTTATGAGTTGACTTTTCATCTTTTTCAGTGTTGTTTTTGTGTTTGTTGAGACTCCTGTATTACGTTTCTTGTTTTGATATGTTGCACTGTTGTTATGCTTTGCAGCTACCCATATGAAGCCAAGCCAAGCCAAGTGCCATTCCCTTAATATTCTGAGTTTAAACCCAATTTCAACTTCTGTATATCTTTTTCGACTTCCTCTCCATCTGAAAGGATTGTAACTGCTATAGTGTATCCCTCTTTTAAGTGTGATGGTGTCGTAGTTTTTGTCATATGGTCACTGGTTCCCTTTTAATATTGTGGATCTGATTAAGTTTTGTGCCTTTCCTGTCTGATTATGTTTCTTGATGTTGTGTCCTGCATTGCCTCCTCAAATACACACTTAGTGGTTTTGTTTTTCTAAGCAAAGAACTTCTTTCAGTATTTATTGTAGTTTTGGTGTGGTTTTTACAAAGTCTCTAAGCTTGTGTTTATCTGCAAATAACTTAGTTTCATCTGTGTATTTGAATGACCGTTTTGCAAAATATGTAATTCTTTGTTGGAAGTTTTTCTCCTTCAAGGCTTTGAAAGCGTCATCCCACTGCTCCCTGTGGGCATCATTTGTGCCGAGAAGTTAGATGAAAGCCTACAGGTCTTCCCTCTGAATGTCAGCTTTGTTTTGAATCTTGCTGCCTTTGAGAGTTTCTGCTCATGTTTCATTTTGTTAAGCTTGATTACAGTATGTCTTGGTGTCATTCTTTTGAAGTCTAGTTTTTGTGGCATTCGGTACATGTGTCTATGTTCTTTCATAATTTTGGGGTAGATTTCTTTCAGCAACTCAACAACAATACTTTCTGTGTTTTCAGCTATCTTTAGCTGTTCAGGAACTCCAATTAATCATAGATTATTACTGTTAATAGAGCCCCACATGTTTCTTAATGCTTCTTCATTTTCCTTATTTCTTTTCTGTGATTTCTCATAAATGCTGAGGTCAGGTATTCTCTCCTCAAGGTCACTAAGTCTGACTTTCATCTCTTCAATTCGCTCTTTTGTCTTTGGATTAAATTGTCTAATTCTGTAATTTTGTTATTGATCTGCTGAATTTCAGAATTTTGATGTTCCATCAGTTTGAATAGCTTACTGAATTTTTCATTTTGCTCTGTTGTATTGTGTTTAATACCTGGGGGGCTCTCTATGTAATTATTTTGTACTCAACTTTTGATAATTTTAGAAAGTCTTCATCTCGGAAGCTTTTTGATTATTTTGGGAGTTTTCTGGATCCATGTTGTGTTGTTTCTTTAAATTATTAGTGATGGTCTGTTGCCTTTGAGCCATCTAGAAGCTGTTTTGTTTCTCTGGTGTTCCTGAACAGGAGTTGAGGAGTAGTTCTGAGAAAGCAGTTGATCACCAGCCACCTCCGTGTACTCTGGTGACTGGCCCCAGTGGACCTTCTGGGGTGGCAGACTTTGCTCCCTGGCTGGCGAAGACATTGCCCTACTTATGGAGTCACTGGGAGCCATCAACCAACCCTCTCATGTGGGTCAGTAAAGGCTAGAAGAGATGCCATAGGGCTGCTCAGCAAATAGTTCTCCAGGCAGTCTTGTTTTAAAAAGCTGAAAGCGGTCTGACAGCTTCCAAAATCAGTCAGGCTGTCAGATGTGGGAGACCCTGCCTTCCGGCTGACAGTGGAAGCACCTCTTTGGCTGTCCCCAGATGCTATGATGTTGTCCAAAGTAGGGAGGGGCTACAACCCTGCTGCCTTTATCAGCCGGGCCCTAGCCATAAGGAGGCACTGTGCTAAATCCTGTCTTTCTGCTGGAAAAGCATTCCCTGGACTGGCACTACCTCCCAGCGTGTGAATTAAGCCCTGTTGAGGCCTCCAATTGAGTGACTCCATCTCCCAGCTGACCAAAGTGGCATCCCGGTCAAGCTGCCCTTCCTGCAATGAAGCAGCAGAGTCTATGGTGGATCTCAGAAAAGAGATGGTAGAGGGGCTCTGGTGCCCTCAGTCCACCACTGGGCTCACGACACATGGCTGTCCCACACGTTGTCTCTCTGCTGTTCACTTAAGCACTGCAGCTTGGCATATCTGCCAGCTCATGCCCGTCCCATGCCTACTGGCCAACAAAAGGAAAAAAATTAAAAACTTCAGTACCTGCAGTCAGTGTAAGTGGCAAGTCAGCAGGAACAGGACTCTGTGAGGGAAAGGAAGTCTCCCATTTAGTGGCATGTAGTCCAATTTGACAACTCTGTACTGTGTCCTGGGGCTCACTAGGTGTCCAGAATACTCCATTCAGTTATCAGTCAAGGCCTGAGTTTTCAGAGGAAATTAAGGAGACATGTGTCTAGTCTGCCATCTTGGCTCTGCCCCCTGTATGGTATTTCTATTTGCAAGTAGAAATTTTTAAGACAGTGACAAATCCATTTTCAATGTGGTTGTACCATTTTACATTCCTGCCAGCAGTGTAGAAGAGATCCAGTTTCCCAACAGCCTCTCCAAAATTTAATATTTTGTGTTTTTTGAATTAATGCCAGCTTTGTTGGAGTGAGATGATGTATCATTGTAGTTTTGATTTAGATTTCCCTGATAATATCTGATCATTTTAAAGCAAGTTTCCTTGGAGATATAGCTTGCATCTGAATATAAGCAGATGTTCTGGATTTTTGCTCACTCTGTATTCTGCATCTGACTCTTGTTCATCTGAGCATTGGTTCTTGGGATTTAAACTATCAACTTACCTGCATATTGGGCTCACAAGCTACTGTATCTGTGTGACTCAAGAAAAGCCTTGTAGTCTTGCTTGCTGACCTTCAGATTGATTTATATTCACAGCCTGTGAGGAAGAACTTTGCTTTCTGATCTGTCAATATTGGGTTTACCAGCCTGTGTAGCCATGTTAAATCATGAGGGACATCTATCCTAATCCATGAACTCGGCTGTTTCAGCTTCTACAGTCATGTAAACCATTTCTTTTGTATAAATGTCTCTCTACAGTTATACAGTTGACTGGTTTTGCTTCTCTAGAGAACCCATCCTGAGACAAATATTATTCTGAGATTTTTTTTAACCATCTCCTTGGGCCTTAGGTTGGTGCCTTGAAGATAGGCAGCCCTGGAAGCTATACTGGTTATAATCCTACACCTGAAGGAAGCAGTCCCAGACACTGACTCCTCCCACCTCATGTCCTCATCCATGTACTGCTGTATGCCAGCACTGGCCCTGGCCTGAGGGAGCCATTAGCCAGTGATTAGTCTGCATAGAGAATTGATAAGACGTGTGTGTTCACCCAACTCAGAATCAGGAGGTGGTCTGGAAGAGGTCCCTTCTGGAATCTGTGGTGTGCACAGGTGATTTCTGGAAAGTTGTCCATGTCATCTGAGATAGGCAAGTATAATTCTAGCAGAGCATTTGGGGAAAATGGTCTGGAAGAGAGAGCATTTCAGCTGGACTGATGACCCCTGAAGAAGGTAAGTTGAAGAAGTTGTCTTCTGTGTAAAGTTCTTTGATATTGGGAGGCCTGGGAGTCACGAGGTCAATATCGAGCTTTTTTTCCCCATGCCTTGTCTTCCAGTATCCACGTGCTCTGAGGCTAAGGTTTCATGGTGGTTGCAGCTCCTGCTGTAAGATGCCAGAGGAGCTTGTGATGGGCACAGGCCCTGGCTTCAGGCCCTTTTTGGCCTCACTTATTTGTACAAAAGGTACACTGTTTCAGAGTCCTAGCCTGTGAGATGTGGGTAGACAAGGCTGTGCTAGGTTTATTGGCATGTCCTGGAGTGATACTCAGAAAATGAAAGAGTATCCAGGGGCCAGAGTTCCCTGGGACTCTTAGAAAAGGTTTATCCTTAGAGTAGTTGGAATGAGATGGGTAGGGCAAGGTGGGAGCTCTCTAGGGTCACTGCTTTTCTCATCTGGCATGAAAAGTGTCTGAGTTCATTCACACTACTGGTGATAGGGAGAGCAGAGCACAGAGTCCTTGGATTATGGGTAGGGCCTGTCATGTTCTGTATGCAATGAGCCCATGTACACATTTGGGGTCAGCTAGGTGTATTCAGAACCCAGTGAATGAGCTTAGGGGTGGGCATAGGGGCCTGTGAAGGGAGTAGCTGATGGAACTTGGAAGACCTCATGTACCATGCTGAGTGAGTAGACTTGGTATGAGAGTAGTGGGTCAGGGCAGGCAGGGAGAAAAGGCACTTGGACATGCACTGAGGAGCCTTGGTGAGGAGACTTGTTTGCAGGGGGAGAGACTGGAAGCCACTTGTAGGAGGTGGAATGTGGGGACTTCAGAGCCCAGGGATGAAGCAGGAGGGTAGCTCGAAGGGATGCCTATATCTTAGAGTCCAGGTAGGATAGGTTGATCAGGACCTGAGCACTGGCAGTATGAAGCAGATGACATATGGGCTGCTCTGATAGACAGACATGGTCAGGGGCTTGCCATCCAGGCTCTGGGGTTTGGGACCTGAATAAAGGGCATCATCCTGATGTACAGACTCTTTGGCCCTGAAATTCCTGCTTTGGGATTATTTTTAGTGTCATTGTATTTGCTGTAGTTTTGTTTTTATTTCTTTACCCTGGCCCCTAGGGGCACCATGAGTTGGATCCGACTTGACGGCACTTGTCTGGCTTGGCTTACTGTTGTTGGTAAAGTTCCTTTTCCTGCCCCATGCACAGCCCTGCGAAGCTGGGGGCCTTGCCATTGTAAAGGGAGGGTGGGCCTGGGCCACCACCATTGCTGCTGGGAGTGGGAAATCAGCCACACTCTCAGCTGGGCTGGACTGGGAGAGTAGTCCAGGCTGTCTATCCCTGCATCTAGCTTCCAGCCCATCCCAGCATCTAGCCTCCCATCTGTAAAGGATGGAGAACACAAGCCCACAAGTGTTGTTGGGGTTGAAGGACCTGGCTCTGCTCCTTCTGTTGTCTTGTCCAACCTTTTGGAGCACATATTTCATCTTCCTGAGCTTCAGTCCTCACAGCTCTGAATTCCCAGAAGGATTTGACTGACCCATAGCACACAGGCTATATATTCATTAATGGGATATTTATTATTTCCAAAGAAAAGGTCGTTATGTTTTCAAAGTACTTTCCCTTGCCACGTGTCTCTGGGACATGCCAGCATTAGGGACACCAGACTTGTATGTGTGCCCCTGGTGTTACTGTAGAGCTGAGGAGCCTGTGCAGGTGTGACAAGCAGCTCTGTAGGAGAAGCAAGCAACATTCAGACTCCCCGCCAGCTCTTGATGGTGTGGATCTCAACCCACTCCACTTGCTGGGAGATGGCGAGAGTCCTTGCCAGGTATCTTTCCTCCTCAAGCACTTCTACACTGTCAGGCAGCTTTGCTTTCTTGCCTCCTGTTCCTGGGGTGGGCCTAGGCCAGATTTGACAAGGCCCTTCTCTGACTTCACTGCCCCATATGTGCTCTGGCATGGAACCTGGCGAGCTGCCTCCCACCCTGCACTTGCTCCTCTCGGCATCCTACTGCTGCATGAACCATGGCTGCATAATGGTTAAGTGCTATGTATGCTAACAAAAAAGTCTGCAGTTCAAATTCGCCAGGTCCTCCTTGGAAATTCTATGGGGCAACCTATAGGTCGTTATGAGTTGGAATAGACTGGATGACAGCAGCAGTGGCTAAGACGGCAGGCCTGGTTTGTCTGTACCCGGACAGGACTGCGTCCTCTTCCCATTGCCCTTTCAGCTCCTCATCTCTCGTTCCTTTCCTTTCTGTTTCCAAACTCATCTTTAACTCCTTCAGACTCCTCAATTCACTAGCATTATAGAAAATAACAGTGCTCTGAGGCCACCCAGTGGTCAGCATTCACAATCCGTCGCTATCTCATAGATCATTTCACAATGCAGTAGGATAAAATGCTTATTTTTTTCTTTAATATTTTGTTGTGCTTTCTGTAAAAGCATATAATCCAAGTCAATTTGTTATACAAAATCTTGCACATACACTGCTATGTAGATCTAGCTGCTCTCCCTAGCCTGTGATGGCTCACACCTCCTTTCTATTCTATGTTTCCATGTTCATTCAACCAGCCCCTGTCCTCTCCACCCTCTCATCTTGCCTCTGGATGGAGCTGCTCAGTTAGCATTGTATATCTACTTAAGCCAAGAACTGTACTCTTTGGCAGTATCATTTTATGTCTTATGGTCCACTCTGATCTTTATCTGAATAGCTGGCTTTGAGACTGACTTCCACTCTGGGCTAACAGAGACTCTGGGGCCATGTCTTCCAGGGACCCTACAGTCTGTTGGACCATCAAGTCTGGGTTTTTAATATAGTTCTAGTTCTGCATACCCATTTTCCTCACACTACATCAGGGACTTTATGTTCTATTCCTTGGTAGTGGCCAGGCACCATCTAGTTCTTTTGGTCTCGTGCTGATGTAGTCTCTGGATTATACGGCCTTTTTTGTCTCTTAGGCTCCTGTTTTCCTTATGTCTTTGGTGTCTTTCATTCTCATTTGCTCCAGGTGGATTGGGACCAATGGATCTATTTAGATGGCCACTTGCTAGCTTTTAAGACCCCAGGCACTACTCACCAAAATGGAATGCAGAACATTTTCTTTTTTAAAAATGTATTTTGTTTATTTACTGTGATGGAGTGAAAGTGTACAATCCAGTTTAAATTTGCATACCTGCCTATGTGGAGCTCCTACTGTTCACCTTGCATGGTGACAGCACACTCTTTGTGTTCTATACATGCCATATTCTCTTAACAATTTCCTGCCCCCTCTTCTCGACCCTTTCCACTCCCATCTAGTAAGAGGCCAGTAGGATGGCATCCTATAGGTGTATAGAACCATAAAGTGCACACATGATGTGGTCACGCTATATCGCCTAGTCCAGTCTACTCCTGTCCGAGCAGTTGACCTCAGTAATGATTTATGGACAGGGGCAGCATCAGGACTAGGGGCCATGCTTCCAGGGGAACCCTGAGGCCTTCAGACCATCAATTGCAGTCTTTCAGTGGAGTTCTCAGGGTGCACCCCATTTTATTCTCATGTTGCCACTGAGACTCAACTTTGTGAGCCCCATCATGGCTGTCACTGGTGGTGGCTGGGCATCATCTGGTTTTTCTGGTCACATGTTGATATAGTCACCCATTCATGTGGATCTTTCTGTCGTCTGAGTTCTCTTTCCCCTACGTCATTTCAGTCCTTGGTGATCTTCTGTTCTTGCTGAGATGGGATCATCTGGTGTCCCTCAGATGGCAGCTTGCTAGCTTTTAAGATCCCAGATGCTACTCACCAATATGGGGTGCAGAAGAGTCTCTTAGAAATACTCCAGTTATGCTGATTCAAATCGATGTCCCCTGAGAGCATGGTCCCCATACCCCTGCCCCTGCTAATCTGTCCTTGCAATAGTAGGTTAAGATTGGAAGAGTATCCATGTTATGTTGAAGTCCAGTTAAATTGATCTTCTTTCTAATGTGTGCTGTCACCAGTTTCACCCAACCAAATTTCTATCAACTATCTAATCTATAACTAAGCCTCTCCCTCTTCCCCTCCCCTCCTTTGCAGCCATCAAAGAGTCTTTTCTTCTGTACATGACTCTGTTTTCAAGTCATTACAGCAGGGGTCGCATACCATATATGTCCTTGTGCCGCTAACTAATTTCACTCAATGTCTTCTAATTGAAACCAAGTTATGAGGTGCTTCCTAAAATTGTAATTGTTCTTTATCATTGCATAGTATTCCACTGAGTATATATACAATAGTTTATTAGTCCATTCATCTGTTGTTGGGCATCTGGGTTGATTCCATCTTTTTTGCTGTTGTGGACTGTGCTGCAATAAATATTTGTGTGCACGTATCTCTTGGTGTGAATGCTCTTGCTTCTGTACCATATATTCGAAGCAATGGAATTACTGGGCCATATGGTATATCTATTTCCAGCTTTTTAGGGAAGCACCAGCTTGCTTTCTGAAGAAGTTGTTCCATTTTGCAATCCCATTAACAGTGTAGGAGCTTTCCAGTTTCTCCACAGCCTCTCCAGCATTTGTTGTTTTGTGATTTTTGGATCATAACCGACCTTGTTGGGGTGAGATGATGTCTCATCATAGTTTTGATTTCAATTCCTTTAGTAGCTAATGATCTTGAGTATTTCTGCATGTGTCTTTTGGTTGCCTGGATATCCTCCTTAGAGAAGTGTCTGTCCATCTCCTTCACCCATTGCTTAATTGGATTATTTCTCCTTTTCTTCTTGATATTTTGTAGTACCTTATAGATTACGGAGATCAGGCATCTGTCTGACAGATAGCTGCCAAATATTTTTTCCCATTCTGTAGGTGGTCTTTTAATTCTTTTGATAAAGTCTTTGGATGAGCAAAAGTCTTTGGTTCTTAGTAATTCCCACTTATGTATTTTCTCTTCTGTTGATCATGCTTTGTTTGACAGATTTTGATAGTCTGTCTAAAATTCTTTTAGGACTCTCTGCATATACAGTCATATCGTCATTGTTGATCCTGTTTTTTTATGGATGAGCTTTATCATTCTAGGTTTCATATTTAGGTCTTTTATCCAATTTGAGTTGGTTTTTGTATAAGGTGTGAGATTCGGCCTTGTTTGAGTTTTTTTGCAGATGGAAATCCAATTTTGCCATCACCATTTGCTAAGGAGATTGTTTTTACCCCAGTTTAAAATCTTAGGGCTTCTGTCAATATCAACTGTTCATGGGAGGATGGTGGCATCTCTGGGCTCTCAACTCCATTCCATTGGTGTATGTATATCTCTTTTTGTACCACTATCAGGTTGTTTTGACAACTGTGGCAGTGTAATAGGTTCAGAAGTCAGGTAGTGAGGGGCCTCCCAGTGTGTTCTTCTTCAGTAGTGATTTGCTTATCCGGGGCTTTTTCAATTTCCAAACAAAGTTGGTGATTTGTTTCTCCATCTCATTAAAATATGTCACTGGAACTTGTATTGGAATTGTGTTATATAAGTAGATTGCTTTGGGTAAAATAGACATTTTCCCAATGTTAAGTCCTCCTATCTGTGAGGAGGGTAGGCTTCTCCATTTATGTAAGTCTAAGTTTCTCGTAGTAAGGTCTTGTAGTTCTCTTTGTAAAGCTCTGTTATTTCTCTAGTTAAGTTTATTCCTAGGTATTTTATCCTCTTGGGGGCTATAGTAAATGATATTGATTTGATGATTTCTTCATTAAAAATCTCTTTGCTGGTATAAAGGAATTCTACTGATTTGATTATGTTTATCTTGCATACTGATACTTTGCTGAACTCTTCTATCAATTTTAGTAGTTTCCTTAGAATTCTATTAGGATTCTCTGTGTGTGCAATCATATCATCTGCAAATAGGGACAGTTTTACTTTTTCTTTGCCGAATGCAGATGCCTTTTATTTCTTGGTCTTGTCTAACTGCTCTGGCTAGAACTTCTATTACAGTGTTGAAAGGGAGTGGTGAGACTGGGCATCTTTGTCTAGTTCCTGTTCTCAAGGGGGATTGTTTCAATCTCTCTGCATTCTGGATGATGGAGGCAGTTGTCTTTGTATAAATGGCCTTTATTGCATTGAGGAATTTGCCATCTATTCCTATTTTCCTGAGAGTTTTTAGCATGAATGGGTGTCGGACTTTGTTAAATGCCATTTTTGCAGGAATTGACCAAATCAGGTGATTCTTTTCTTTTGTGGTATTTATGTGGTTGATCACATTAATTGTTTTTCTGATGTTGAACCAGCCCTGCATCCCTGGTATGAATCCAACTTGGTCATGATGAATTCTTTTTTTGATATGTTGTTGAATTCTATTAGTGAGGATTTTTTTTTCTTTTTTATTTAACATGACTGAGTAAAAATGTACATTCCCGTATAAATTTACATGCCCACCTATATGCAGCTTCCACTGCTCTCCCTGTCCGGTGACAGCACACTGTTCCTCTCTGCTCCATACATGTCTCATCCTCCCAACAGCCTCCTTTCTGCTCCTCTTCACCCACTCTCCTTCCTCCAGCCAGAGGTCAGCAGGATGATATCCTATAGATGTATAGAACCATAAAGTGCAACCAGTATATGGTCACTCTGCATTGCCAAGTCCAATCCATTCCTGTCCAAAGAGTGGACCTTTGTTATAATTTATGGGTAAGGGCAGCATCAGGGCCGGGGGCCATGCTCTCAGGGGAACCCCGAAACCGCTGGACCATCAATTGAGGTCTTTTGGTGGAGATCTCAGGATGCACCCCTTTTTATTCTTGTGTTGCCAGTGAGACTCCTCTCTGTGAGCTCCATCGTGGCTATCACTGGTGGTGGCTGGGCACCATCCAGTTCTTCCAGTCCCAAGTCGATGAAGGCATCCACTCCTGTGGGTCTCTCTGTCTTCTAGGTTGTCTTTATTGGTGATTTTGTTGAAGATTTTTGTGTCTAGGTTCATGAGAGATATTGGTCTGTAGTTCTCCATTTTTATTGGATCTTTCCCTGCCTTTAGTATCAAGGTTTTACTGGCTTCATAGAATGAATTTGGTAGTATTCCATGCCTTTCTATGTGTGAAATAGTCTCAGTAGTATAGGATTTAACTCTTCTCTAAAAGCTTGGTAGAATTCTGCGGTGAAGTCATCTCGGCCAGGGCTTTTTTTTGGTTGGTAGTTTTCTGATGACTTTTCCAATCTCTTCCTTTGAGATGGGTGTTTAAATTGTTCTGCTTCACCTTGTGATAATTTTGATAGGTGATGTGATTCTAGAAATTTGTCCATTTCCTCTAGGTTTTCAAATCTGTTGGAGTACAGTTTTTTGCAGTATTCTGTTATTTTTATTTCTGTTGGATCTGTTGTGACATTTCCCCTCTCATTTCTTCTTTGGGCTATTTGTTTCCTTTCCTGTTCTTCTTTAGTAAGTTTAGCCAATGGTTTGTTAATTTTGTTGATCATTTCAAAAAACCAGCTTTTGGTCTTTTCAGTTTTTTCAGTTGTTCTGTTCTCTGACTCGTTCAATTCTGCTCTAATCTTTGTGATTCATTTTCTTCTGGTGCCTGAGGTGTTCCTCTGTTGCTTTCTGTCTACTTGTTCAAACTGTAGGGTTAGTTGTTTGGTTTGGGTTCTTTTCTCCTTCCAGATGTGTGCATTTATAAACTGACCCCTGGGGGGCACTGCTTTGGCTGTATCCCATAGGTTCTGGTATGAAGTGTTTTCATTCTTGTTTGAATCCATAATTTCTTTATTTCATCCTTGATTTCTTCTATAACCCAGGGCTTTTTCAGCAAGATGTTTTTCAGTTTCCATGATGGCTTTATGGTCTGAGAAGATGCTTTGCATTAATTCACTGGTATGGATTTTGTTGAGATTTGCTTTATGTCCTAACACATGGTCTATTTTGGAAAATGTTCCATGTGTACTGGAGAAGAAAGTATAATTTTCTCCTGATGGATAGAGTTCTGTATATATCGATGAGATCTAGTTGGTTAATTGTGACAATAGGGTCTGTGTCTTTACTGAGCTTTTTTCCAGATCCATCCAATGCTGAAAGTGGAACATTGAAGTCTCCCAGTATTATTGTGGAGTGATCTATCTCATTTTTGAATGTAGTTAGTGTTTCTTCAATGTATTTTGATGCTGTAGTATTGGATGCATAAATATTTAATATTGTTAAGTCCTGCTTGTCTATGGACCTTTCAGCAATAAATAGTGTCCATCCGTGTCCATGATGGTGGATTTTATGTTAAAATCTATTTTATCTGAGATTAGTATTGCCACACTTCTGCTTTTCTTTGTATATCACTAGCTTGGTATATACTATTCCATGCTTTAATTTTCAGTTTGTTTTTATCTTTAAGTCTAAGGTGTGTTTCTTGTCAGCACCATGTAGATGAGTTATGTTTTTTGAATCATGATGTCACTTGTTGTCTCTTTACTGGAGTGTTCAATACATTTACATTCAACATAATTATTGATAGGTGTGCATTTTAATGTACTTATCTTTGTGTTCATGTTTTCTCTGTTGCTCTTAACATTCTGTTCTGGGACATTCTTCTTTATGGGTTGATTTTTCACCCTTTTTACTATTGGTTTTGTGTTTGTTGAGACATTTGTAGTATGTTTTTTGATTTGATATCTTGCATCTTTATTGTGCTTTGCAGCTACCCTGTTATCCCCCTTAATAATCTATGTTTAAACCCAATTTTAACTTCTATATCTTAGTAACTTCCTGTCCTTCTGGAAGGACTGTAAGTACTATAGTACATCCTTCTTTTTAAAGTGATATCATAGTTTTCATGATATGATCACTGGCTCACTTCTTTTAATATTATAGCTTTGATTGAGTTTTGTGCCTTACCTACCTGAGTAGGTTTCTGGATGATGTATCCTGTATTACCTCCTAAAATATAGAGTTAATGGCTTTGTTCTTCTAAGCCAAGAGCTTCTTCCAGTATTTTTTGTAGCTTTGGTTTTGTTTTTACAAAGTCTCTGAGTTTCTGTTTATCTGTGAGTGTCTTAATTTCATTTTCATATTTGAAAGGCAGTTTTTCAGGATGCATAATTCTTGGTTGGAAGTTTTTCTACTTGAAGGCTTTGAATGTATCATCCCACTGCTTCTGTGCCTACGTCGTTTCTGCTGAGAAGTCAGACGAAAGCCTACAGGGTTTCCCTCTGAATGTTAGCTTTGCTTTCAATCTCTCTGCCTTTAAGAGTTTCTGCATACGTTTCGTTTTGTTAAGCTTGATTATAATATGTCCTGGTGTCTTTTAGGGTTTATGTTGTGTGATGTCCAATGCACATCTTGGATATCTGTATTCCTTCATAATTTCTGGAAAGTTTTCTGTCAGCAACTCAACAACAATACTCTCTGTATTTTCAGGTATTCCTCCATCTTCAGGAACTCCAATTAATCATAGATTGTTCTTCTTGAGATAGTCCCATGTGTTTCTTAATGCTTCTTCATTTTTCTTGTTTCTTTTCTCTGATTTCTCCTCATAAATGTTGGTTTCAGTAGCTCTTTCTTCAAAGTCGGAAAGTCTGTTTTCCGGTTGTTCAATTCTGTTCTCTTGGCTTTTTTTTTTTTTTTTTTAAATTATGACTCAGTGAAAATGTACATTCCCATATAAATTTTCATGTGCACCTATATGCAACTTCCACTGCTTTCCCTGCCCGGTGACAGCACATTATTCCTTTCTGCTCCATACATGTCTCGTCTTCCCAACAGTTTCCTTTCCCCTTCTCTCCACCCACTCCCCTTCCTCCAGCCAGAGGTCAGCAGCATGATTTCCTATAGATGCAAAGAACCATAAAGTGCATCTAATATATGGTCACTCTGCATCACCAAGTCCAATCCATTTGTGTTCAAGAGTGAAACTTCATTATGATTTATGGGCAAGGGCAGCATCAGGGCCAGGGGCCATGCTCCCAGGGGAACCCTGAAGCCGCTGGACCATCAGTTGAGGTCTTTTAGTGGAGATCTCAGGTGCACCCCTTTTTATTCTTGTGTCGCCAGTGAGACTCAACTTTGTGAGCTCCATCGGAGCTGTCACAGGTGGTAGCTGGGCACCATCCAGTTCTTCCATTCCCAAGTCGATGTAGGCACCTACTCATGTGGGTCTCTCTGTCTTCTTTGTTGTCTGTGCCCCATGTCATTTTGGTCCTCAGTGAGCATCCATTCCTGCTGAGTTGGGACCATTTGCTGTGCCCTCAAATGGCAGCTAGGCAGCTTTTAAGACCATGCCACTCACCAATGTGAGGTGCAGAGAGCCCTCTTAGCAAAACACTAGTTGTGCCAATTGGCCTCGATTTCTCCTAAGAGCATGGTCCCCTGCCCCCTGCTCCAGCTACTCTGACCTTGCAATATTGGGTTAAGATGGAAGGAATATTCAAATTATGTTGAAGACCACTTAATATTGTTCTTGTTTCTAATGTGTCCTGTCACTGATTTCACCCACCCAAGTTTCTACCAACTATCTAATCTAAACCTTTGCCCCCTTACCCTTTCTCCCTCCCCTCCCTTGCAGCTGTCAGAGTCTTTTCTTCTATGCATAAGTCTGTTTTTGAGTTTCATTCTAGAGGTCTCATGCAATATTTCTCTTTTTGTCTCTGATTACTTTCACCCAATATAATGTCTTCCAGTTGAAACCAAGTTATGAGATGTTTCCTGGAATCATCATTGTTCTTTATCATTGCACAGTGCTCCATTGAGTGTATATACCATAGTTTACCTACCCTTTCTTCTGTTGTTGGCCATCTGGTTTGATTCCATCTTTTTGCTATCGAGGACTGTGCTGCGATAAACATTCTTGTGCATGTATTCATTGGTGTGAATGGCCTTGATTCTGTAAGATATATTCCAAGCAATGGAATTACTGGGTCAAATGGCGTATCTATATCCATTTTTTTAAGGAAGTGCCAGATTGCTTTCCAAAGAGGCTGGACCATTTTGCAACCTCACCAACAGTGTAAGAGATTTTCACTTTCTCCACAGCTTCTCCAGCATTTGTTGTTTTGTGTTTTTTGCATCATGGCCTACCTTGTTGGGGTGAGATGGTATCTCATTGTAGTCTTGATTTGGATTTCTTTAATAGGTAAAGATCGTGAACATGTCCGCGTGTGTTTTTTGGCTGCCTGGATCTCCTCTTTAGTGAAATATCTGTCCATTTCCTTTGCCCATCGCTTAATTGGATGATTTATTTTCTTCTTATTGATATTTTGTAGTGCCTTATAGATTATGTAGATCATCGTCGGTCTGATATAGAGTTCCCAAATATTTTTTCCCATTCTATAGGTGGCCTTTTAACTCTTGTGATAAAGTCTTTGGACATTTTCTCATGTATCTGTTAGCTGCCTGGATCTCTTCTTTAGTGAAGTGCCTGTTCCTATCCTTGCAGATTTTTTATTTGGGTTACTTGTCTTTGAGGTTTTGTAATATCGTGTTGATTAGATGCTGATTGAATTTGTGGTAGCCATTTTTTTTTTTACCATTTTGTAGATAGTTTTTACTCTTTTGGTGAAGTCTTTGGATGAGTGTAAGATTTTGATTGTTAAGAGTTCCAGTTTTCTATTTTCTGGTATTTGTGCATTGTTAATACTGTTTTGTAGTTGCTTATGCTCATAATAGGGATATAGCATTTTCCCTATTTTTCCTTCTGTTATCTTTATTGTTTTAGATTTTATATTTAGGTCTTTGATTCATTTTGAAATGATTTTTAACTATGGTATGAGATATGATTCATATTTCATTTTTTTTTTTTTTGCAGATAGACATCCTATTATGGGAGCACCATTTGCTGAAGAGACTGTATTTTCCCCCATTTTACAGATTTTGGACCTTTGTCAAATATCAACTGCTCATAAGTGGATGATGCTGTTTCTGGATTCTCTGTTTTGTTCCGTTGGTCTGCTCAGGTTGTTTTGACTATCATGGCAGTACAGTAGGCTCTAAAGTTCCTTAGTATGAAGCCTCCCACTTTTTTTTTTTTTTTTTTAGTAATGGTTTACTTATCCAGGGCTTCTTCCCTTTCTGTATGAAGTTAGTAATTTGTTTCTCCATCTCTATAAAGGAATTTGCATTGAGATTGCATTGTGTCTATAGATTGTTTTGTGTAGAACAGATATTTTCTTTCTTTTTTCTTTTATTATGATTGAATGAAAATATACAATCCCATATAAATTTGAATACCCGCCAATGAGTGGCTCCCACTACTCTCCCTGCCCAGTGACAGCACACTCTTCCTCTCTGTTCTGTACATGTCATATCCTCCTAACAATTTCCTATCCCCTCCTCTCCTCCCTTTCCCCCACATCCAGTAAGAGGTCAGCTTGATGACATCTTATAGATGTATAGAACCATAAAGTACACATATAATACACTTGATCTATGTCACCAAGTCCAATCCACTTCTGTCTGAAGAGTTGACTTCATTATGATTTATGGACAATGGCAGCATCAGGGCCAGAGGCCATGATCCCAAGGGAACCCCGAGGCTCCTGGACCATCGTTTGTGGTCTTTTAATGGAGATCTCAGGGTGCACTCTTTTATTTTTGTGTTGCCAGTGAGTCTCAACTTTGTGAGCCCTATCACAGCTATCACTGGTGTTGGCTGGGCACCATCTGGTTCTTCTAGTGACATGTCATTGTGGTCACCTGCTCACGTGGGTCTCTCTGTCTTCTGGGTTCTCTTTGCCCCGTGTCATTTTGGCTGTTGGAGATCATTCCTGCAGAGTTGGGACCATTTGGTGTACCTCAGATGGCAGCTTGGCAGCTTTTAAGACCCCAGATGCCACTAACCAATTTGGGGGGCAGAAGACTCTCTTAGAAAACACTAGTTATGCCAGTTGGCCTCAATGTTCCCTGTGAGCATGGTCCCTGAACCCCTACCCTAACTACTCTGTCTTTGCAATATTGGGTTAAGATGGAAGGAGTAATCCTGTTATGTTGAAGTCCAGTCAGAATTGATCTTCTTTCTAATGCGTGCTGTCACCAGTTTCACCCAACCAAATTTCTATCAACTATCTAATCAATACCTCACCCTCTCCTTCCCTCTCTCCTCATGCTTGCGGCTGTCAAGGAGTCTTTTCTTCTATGCATGAGTCTGTTTTTAAGTTCTTATTGTAGGGGTCTCATACAGTATTTGTCCTTTTGTTGTTGACTGCTTTCACTCAACATAATATCCTCCAAATGAAACCAGGTTATGAGATGTTTCCTGCAATCATCATTGTTCGTTATCATTGCGTAGTGTTCCATTGAGTATACATACCATAGTTTACCTATCCATTCCTCTGTTGTTGGGCATCTGGGTTGATTCCAACTTTTTGCTATTGTGGACTATGCTGCAGTAAACATTCTTGTGCATGTATCAGTTGGTGTGAATGGCCTTGATTCTGTAGGGTATATTCCAAGCAATGGAATTACTGGGTCAAATGATATGTCTATTTCCAGCTTTTTAAGGAAGGGTCAGATGGTTTTCCAAGGAGGTTGTACCATTTTGCAATCCCAACAGTGTAGGAGAGTTCCAGTTTCCCCATAGCCTCTCCAGCATTTGTTGTTTTATTTTTTTGGATCATGGCCAACCTTGTTGGGGTGAGATGGCATCTCAGTGTAGTTTTGATTTGAATTTCTTAATGATTGTGAGCATGTCCATCAGGTGTCGGTGTGACGTATAGTTGCCAAATATTTTTTCCCATTCTGTAGGTGGCCTTTGAATTCTATTAAAAAAGTCTTTGGATGAGCAGAAGTATTTGATTCTTAATAGTTCTCATTCTCTTCTGTTGATTGTGGTTTGTTTGACAGATTTTGAAGTCTGTATAAGTTATGTGTTACAGCTTCCATTGTTGTTCCTACTTTTTCTTGGATGAGCTTTATCGTTTTAGATTTGATGTTAGGTCTTTTATCCAGTTTGAGTTGATTTTTGTATAGGGTGTAAGATACGGGTCTTATTTCAGTTTATTGCAGATGGATATCCAATTTTGCCGACACCATTTGTTGAAGAGATTGTATTTACCCCAGTTGAATGTCTTAGGGCCTTTGTTGAATATCAACTGTTGATAGGAAGTTGGTGTCATCTCTGGGGTCTCAGTTCTGTTCCATTGATCTGTCTGTTGTTGTGTCAGTACCAGGCTGTTTTGACCACTGTGGCAGTGTAATAGATTATAAAGTTAGGTAGTGAGAGATCTCCCAGTGTGTTCTTCTTCAGTAGAGCTTTTCTTTCTGGGGCTTCTTCCCTTTCCAAACAAAGTTGGAAATTTGTTTCTCCCTCTCCTCAAAAACTGTCACTGGAATTTGTATTGGGATTGCATTATATAAGTAGATTGCTTTGGGCAAAAGACATTTGCACAGTGTTGAGTCTTCCTATCCAGGAGCAGGGTAGGTTTCTCCATTTATGTAAGTCTTAGTTTCTTATGGTAAGGACTTGTAGTTCTCTTTTTAAAGGTCTTTTATCTGTTTACATTTATTTCTAGGTACTTTATCTTCTTAGAAGCTATGATAAATGGTGCTGATTTGGTGATTTCTTCATTAATAATCTCGTTGTTGGTATAAAGGAATTGTACTGATTTGCTTATGTTTATCTTGCATCCTGAGACTTTGCTGAACTCTTCTCTGAGTTTGAGTAGTTATGGATTGTTTAGGATTCTGTGCGTGTGCAATCATATCATCTGCAAATAGGGAGAGTTTTACTTCTTCTTTGCTGATGCAGATGCCCTTTATTTCTTGGTCTTGTCTAATTGCTCTGGCTAGAACTTCTAATACAGTGTTGAATAGGAGAGGTGAGAGTGGGCATCCTTGTCTAGTTCCTGTTCTCAAGGGAAATTGTTTCAGTGTCTCCTCATTCAGGATGATGGAGGCAGTTGGCTTTGTATAAAATGGCCCTTATTACATTGAGGAATTTACCATCTATTCATATTTTGCTAAGAGTTTTTAGCATCAGTGGGTGTCAGACTTTATCAAATGCCTTGTCTGCATCAATAGACAAAATCAGGTGATTCTTGTCTTTTCTTTTATTTATGTTGTTGATCAAATTGTTTTTCTGATGTTGAACCAGCCTTGCATCCCTGATATGAATCCAACTTGGTCATGATGGATTATTTTTTGGATATGTTGTTGTAGTCTGTTGGCAAGAATTTTTGCATCTGGACTCGTGAGTGATGTTGGTCTGTTAGGTCTTTCCCTGGCTTTGGTACTAGGGTTATGCTGGCTTCATAGAATGAATTTGGTAGTATTCCATCCCTTTCTATGCTTTGGAGTAGTCTCAGTAGTATTGGAGATAACTCTTCTCTAAAAGCTTGATAAAATTCTTTAGTGAAGCCTTCTGGGCCCAGTTTTTTTTTTGATTGGTAGGTTTTGGATGACTTTTCCAATCTCTTCCTTTGTGATGGGTTCATTAGTTTGTTCTGCTTCAGTTTGTGACAATTTTGGTAGCCAACTCGATGGCTCTGGGCTGGGGATATGAATCAAGGAATTTGTCCATTTCCTCTAGGTTTTCAAATTTGTTAGAGTACAGTCTTTCATAGTATTCTGTTACAAAATTTTTTATTTCTGTTGGATCTGTTAGGACAACTCCCTTCTCATTTCTTATTTGGGTTATTTGTTTCCTCTCCTGTTCTTCTTTAGTAAGTTTACCCAATGGTTTGTCAATTTTGTTGATCTTTCCAGAAAACCAGCTTTTGGTCTTTTCAATTTTTTCAGCTATTCTTATATTCTCTAATTCATTTAGTTCTGCTCTAATCATTATGATGTGTTTTCTTCTGGTGCCTGAGGGGTTCCTCTGCTCTCTCTCTCTACTTGTTCAAGCTGTAGGGTTAGTTCTTTGATTTGGTTTCTTCCTTCCAGATGTGTGCATTTATGGAGATAAACTCACCTCTAAGCACTGCTTTGGCTGTATCCCATGGATTCTGGTAGGAAGTGTTTTCATTCTCATTGGAATCTATAAATTTCTTTATTTCATCCTTGATTTCTTCTATAACCCATGGGTTTTTGAGCAAGATGTTGTTCAGTTTCCATGAATTTCACTTTCTATCTATGTTTTTTCTGCTATTGATTTTGACTTTTATGGCTTTTGGATCTGAGAAGATGCATTGCATTAATTCAGTGGTATGGATTTTGTTTAGAATTGCTTTATGTCCTAACATGTAGTCTATTCTGGAGAATGTTCCATGTGCACTGGAGAAAAAGATGTAGTTGTCTGCTCATGGATAGAAAGTTCTGTATCTGCCGATGAGGTCACGTTGGTTAATTGTGGCAATAAAGTCTTCTGTGTCTTTACTGAGCTTTTTTCTAGATGATCTGTCCAATATTGAGAGTAGAGTGTTGAAGTCTCCCAGTATTACTGTGAAGTGATATGTCTCTTTTTTGAGTGTAGTCAGTGTTTCTTCGATGTATTTAGTTGCTCTAATATTAGGTACATATATATTTAATATTGTTAAGTTCTGCTTTTGTGTTTGACTTTTCATAAATAAATAGTGTCCATTCTTGTCCATGATGGTGGATTTTACATTAAGATTGATTTTATCTGTAATTAGAATTGCCACACCTGCTCTTCTTTGTGTATTGCTAGCTTGATATATATTCTTTCATCCTTTACTTTTGAGTTTGTTCCTATCTGTTTTAGTCACCTAGGCTGCTCTAACAGAAATACCACAGAGTGGATGGCTTTAACAAAGAAAGATTTATTCTTATACAGTCCGGTAGGTTGCGAGTCCATATTCAGGGTGTCCGCTCCAGGGAAAGACTTTCCCCTTGACGGCTCTGGAGGAAAGTCCGGTATTGCATCAGTCTTTGTCCAGGGAGCGTCCTCACGCAAGAACCTCTGGTCTGAACGACGGGCTCTGCTCCCGGTGCTGCTTGCTTGATGGCAGCGAGGTTCTCAAATTGTCCTTTGTCTCTTTTTCCTTTTATTCCTTTCAAGCTAAAAGCATTAAGGGTGGGGCAAGCCATACTCCAGGGAAACTCGCCCTACAGCAGGAATTCACAGCCCCACCCTAATCCTTTAACATACAGGTTAGCAAAACCACACAATGGAGGACAGTCCCAAGATACTGGGAACCATATCCCAGCCACGTGGCTGCACACATTTTTGGGGGGACACAATTCCAACCATGACACTATCTTTATGTCTGAGGTGAGTTTCTTGTAGGCAACATATGTATGGGTCGTGTCTTTTGATCCAAGATGTCATTCAATGTCTCTTTACTGAAGCATGGAGTCCATTCACATTCAGTGTAATTATTGATATGTATGTGTTTAGTGCTGCCTTTGTGATACGTGTATTTTTGTGTTGATGTTTTCTCTGTTGTTCTTATCTGTTCTGTGACTTTCTTCTTTGTGAGTTAATTTTTCACCTTTTTCAGAGTTGGTTTTATGATTGAGGAGACTCCTGTATTACATTTCTTGATATGGTATGTTGCATCTTTGTTGTGCTTTACAGCTGCCCCTATGGTCCCCCTTTATAATCTATGTATAAACCCAATTTCAGTTACTACCATTCTTATCAACTTCCTCTCCATCTGGAAGGACTATAATGACTGTAGTGCATCCCTCTTTTTAATATGGTGACATCATAGTTTTCATGATATGATCACTGGATCACTTCTTTTAATATTATGGCTTTGATTGAGTTTGGAACCTTCCCTAACTGAGTTGGTTTCTGGATGATGTGTCTGGTATTTCCTCCTAAAACATAAAATTAATGGTTTTTTTCTTCTAAGCCAAGAGTTTCTTTTAGTTTTTCTTGTAGGTTTCGTGTGGTTTTTACAAAATCTGAGTTTCTGTTCATCTGCGAATGTCTTGATTTCATTTTCATATTTGAAAGATAGTTTTGCAGGATATATAATTCTTGGTTGGAAATCTTTCTCCTTCAAGGCTTTGAATGTGTCATGCCGCTGTCTACAGGGTTTCCCTCTGGATGTTGCCTTTTTTTTGAGTCTTGCTGCCTCTAAGAGTTTCTGCTTATCTTTCATTTTGTTGAGCTTGATTATAATATGTCTTGGAGTCTTTCTTTTGGGATCTACTTTGAGTAGTGTTTAATATGCATCTTGGATATCTATATTGTCTTCTTTCATGATTTTGGGGAAGTTTTCTGTCAGCATCTGAGCCACAGTACTCTCTGTGTTCTCAGGTATCCCACGCTGTTCAGGAACTCCAATTAATTGTAGATTGTTCCTCTTAATAGAGTCCCACATGCTCCTTAATGCGTCTTCATTTTTTTTTTTTGTTTCTTTTTTCTGATTTCTTCTCATAGATGCTGGAGTCAGTAGCTCTGTCTTCCAAGTCAGAAAGTCCATTTTCCATTTGTCCAGTTCTGTTTTCTTGGTTTTGAAATGTGTTTTCCATCTCTTTGATTTTGTTATTGATCAGTTAGATTTCATAGTACTAGTGTTCCATCAGATCAAATAGCTTTCTTCATTTTTTATTTTGCTCTGCTACATTTGGTATAAGGTCTAGGAGGGCTCTGTGTATAACCCTTTTGTACTCACCCTCCGATAGTTTCAGAAAGGCTTCTTCATCTAGGAAGTTCTTTGGATCTTTCTTTTGTGGGACTTCTGAAGCAATAGGTGAATTATTACTAATGTTCTGGTCCAAATTTTGTGGATTTTTGGGCATCTGGAGGTTGTTTTCTTTCTCCAGTGTTACCTTAATGGGATCTAAAGCTCGGTTTGAAAAGGAAGTTGATCACCAGACACCTCTATGTACTACAGTGACTGGGCTTAGTGGAATTTTTGGGGTATCATGCCCCACTTCCTGAATGGCAAAGACACAGCCCCACTGGGGAACCATCAGCTGACCCTATAACATGAGACAGTGAAGGCTGGAATAGATGCCGTCCAGATTTACTGCAGTTATTTCTTTATTGAAAGGTGAAAAGTATCTGACAGTTTCCAAAATTAGTCAGGCTTTCAGGTGTGCAAGTCCCTCTTCCTAGCTGGCAATGTAAGCAGCTCTGTATCAAAGACTCCATTACTGGCAGAAAAACGATCTCCAGGCAGGCACTGCCTCCCAGCCTGGGAATTAGTCCAGCTGAGGCCTCCATGTAGGAAACCCTGCATCCCAGTGAATCAAGATAGCTCCCCCACCAGCCTTGGAAAAGGCTGTTCAATGGTGGAGATTTGGAGATTCCAAGAGAGAGAGATCAGAGGTGCTGAGTTACAGAGATTCCAAGGCCAGGCTCTCAAAATGTGGCAACTCCACTTGTTGATCCCATCAGTAGTGTGTCTGAGCCTTTCTGTCAGTCAGACTTCAGCCCCTCCCATTGGCTAAGACAGGAAAAAAAAATAAAATGGGGATTTACTGTCAGTCCTAGAGAGCTGACACTTATCAAGGGTGAGGGTTGGTGAAAGAGAATTTTCCTTCTCTGTGGTATGTAAACCAAAAAGACTGCCCTATGCCATGTCCTAGGGCTCACTACGTGTCTAGAAGGCTCCATTTAATTATTAATTCGGGCCTTGGTTTTCAGAGGGATTTAGGGAGAAGTGTATTTAGTCTTCCATCATGACTCTGCCCCCCCAGATATTTTCATGATTTTAAGTCTTCCGTTGGATCCGACTCGACGGCACTTGGCTGGCTGGCTATCCATGAGCAATGTAGGTTTTTCCACTTATGTAGGTAGGTCTTTTTTGTTGTTTTTCAAGTACAATCTTGTCATTTCTTTGTGTAGGTATTTTGTTTGGCTTGATTTATTCCTAGATGTTTTATTTTCTTGGAGGCTATTATAAATGGTATGGATTTCATAGTTTTTCTTTGATACTCTTTGTTGGTGCAACGAAATCCAACTTTATGTGTTTATCTGATATCCTGATACTTTCCTGAACTCTTCTATTAGTTCCAGTAACTTTTTGTGTGGATTCTTTAAGATATTCCCTGTAGAAGATCCTGTTTCTGCAAATGGAGATACTCTGACTTCTGCCAAGCCAATGTGGATGGCCTTTATTTCTTCATCTTGTCTGATTGCTCTGGCTAGAACCTCTGGAACAGTGTTGAATAAAAGTGGTCATGAAGAGATCCTTGGCTGGTTCCCCTTGTCAAGGGGAATGCTTTCATACTCTCCATTTAGGATGATGTTGGTTGTTGGCTTTGTATAAGTGCCCTTTATTCTGTTAAGGAATTTCCTTTCTATTCCTCTTTTGTTGAGAGTTTTTAACAGGAGTAGACATTGTTGGACTTTGTCAAATTGCTATTCTCTATGAATTGATAAAGTTAAGTAGTTCTTGTCTTTTACTTATGTGGTTGATTACACTGATTGTTTTCTAATTTGAAACTATCTCTACATCCCTGGTATAAATCCCACTGGGTGATGGTGTGTTACCTTTTGATATGTTGTTGAATTCTATTGTCTGGGATTTTTTTGAGGATTTTTGTATCTAAGTTCATGAGAAATGTCATTGTTAGGTGCCATTGAATCAATCTTACTTATAGGAATGAGTACAACAGAAGAAAACACTGCCTCATCCTAAGCCATGCCGTCAGTCTATTTTATGCTTAAGGCCATCTTTGCAGCCATTGTGTCAATCTGTCTTGCTGAGTGTCCTCCTCTTTTTTGCTGACCCTCCACTGTAATAAATGTGATGGTATTCTGCAGGGATTTATCCTTCCTGATAATATGTCCAGGGTATGAAAGATGCAGTGTCTCTATCTCCAAGGAGCACTCTGGTTGTGCTTCTTCTAGGAAAGATCTGTTTGTTCTTTTGGCAGTCCATGTACAGTCAATATTCTTCTCCACATTTCAAAGGCATCAGTTCTTCTGTGTTCATTGTTCATTGTTCAGCTTTGCATACATGTGATATGACTGAAAATACCATGATTTGGGTCAGGCACTCCGTGGTCCTTGAGGTGACATCTTCTCAGTACTTTCAGGAGAGACTTTGCAGCACATTTTCCTAAAGCAATGTGTCTTTTAATTTATTGACTGCTGCTTCCATGGGCACTGACTATGGACCCAAGTAAAATGAAATCCTTTACAACCTCAATCCTTTCTCTGTTTATTTTGATGTTACTTACTGGTCCAGTTGTGAGGATTTTTGTTTCCTTGATGTTCAGGTGCAGTCTATACTGAAGGCTGTGGTCTTTGGTCTTCTTCAGTGAGGAAGAAGGATCTGGCAGTCTACTTCCAAAAAGAATTAGCCAGTGAAAACCCTGTAAATAGCAGTGGAACTTTATCAGATATAGTGCTAGAAAATGAGCCCCCAGGTTGAAACACATTCAAGAGATGACTAGGGTAAGAGCTTCCTCCTCAAAGTGGAGTTGATCTTAATGATGTGGATGGAGTAAAGCTTTCACGATTTTCATTTGCTGATGTGGCACCACTCAAAATGAAAAGAAACAGCTGCAAACATCCATTAATAATCAGAATGTGGCATGTACAAGTGTGAATCTAGGAAAATTGGTAATTGTCAAAAATGAAGTGGAACATATAAGCATTGATATCCTAGGCATTAGTGAGCTGAAATAGACCAGTATTGGCCATTTTGAACTGGACGATCATATAGTCTACTATGCCAGGAATGGTAACTGGAAAAGGAATGATGTTGCATTCGCTGTGAAAAAGTACATTGCAAGATCTGTCATCAAGTACAATGCTGTCAGTGTTAGGTTAATATCTATATGCATACAAGGAAGGCCAGTTAGTATGACTATTATTCAAATTTATGCACCCACTGATAAGGTCAAAGAAGGAGAAATTGAAGATTTTTTACTAGCTTCAGCAGTATGAAATTGACTGAACATGAAATCAGGATGTAATCATGAGAAATATTTGTCTGTAATTTTCCTTTTCTTGTGCTGTCTTTACCTGGTTTTGATATCATGGTATGCTGGATTCATAGAATGAATTTGGGACTCTTCCACCCTTTTCTATTCTTGGAAATACCTTTTGTAATAGTGGTGTCCAGGCTTCTCTTAATGTTTGGTAGAATCCTCCAGTGATGCTGTCAGGCCCAGGGCTTTTTTTAAGAGCTTAATACAAGGTCTGATAATTAAATTCATGAATTCAACCTAGAAAATATATAGTCACCTTCAAAGTATTCCCCTGGGGAAGCCAGGCACTGATGCCATTGCCTAGTCTACCCTTCAAAGCAATTTTGGAACTCTTTTTCTGGAATAGGCATCAGAACTCTCATCGTATTACACTTGATGTCCTAAATGTCATCAAAATGTCTTCCTTTCAATATTTCCTGTATCTTTGGGTAAAGAAAAAGTCACTGGGGGCCAGATCAGGTGAGTAGGGAGGGTGTTCCAATACAGTACTGGCTCAAATCGTCTTCACAGACAGTGCTGTGTGAGCTGGTGCATTGTTGTGATATAAGAACCATGAGTTGTTGGTGACAAGTTCAGGTAATGTCTGTTTAACTTTTTCATGCAGCCTTTTCAGTACTTCCAAATAGTAAGTGTGGTTAACCATTTTTCCAGTTGGTACAAATTCATAATGAACAATCCCCCTGATAACCAAAAAAGTTAGCAACATTGTTGTGACTCTTGATTTGGACTGATGGAACTGTTTTGGTGGTGGAGAATTGGCTGGCTTCTGTTGTGCACTTTAACACTTTGTTTCAGGGTCATATTGGTACACCCATTGTCATCACCAGTGGTAACACTGCCCCAAACATCATCTTTTCTCTCCAAAAGGTCATGGCATACTTCCACGGTCTTTTGTATTTGTTCATCAGTGAGCTCCTTGGGGACCATTTTTATACATGCTTTTTTCATGCCAGCATTTTCAGTTAAGATTTTCCTAATTGTTTCTCTATTCATGTTTACTTGGTCTGCTGTACTTCTCACAATCAACTGAATTTGGTGAATTTTTGCAATGTTTTCATCAGTTCTGCTCGTTACTACTTTGATCTCTTTTGTCAGTGACACTGTCTCTCTCCTCAGAAAAAATTTAATGCATTTATGCACCGACATTTTCTTCATTGCATTATCTGCCGTATGTCCCTGATTTCAGTTCTACTCTTGCCAAATTTAACCAGAAATTTGATGTTTGTTCATTGTTCTGATTCAAGCTTCTGCATTCTCACAAAGGCACACAAAAACATGCAACAGCCATAATTAATGCTACCTAGCAAGTTACTGCCACACATTGACATGAACACAGCTCTGCTACACTGATATATGAAGGTTATGAAATCTTACTGAGTTGGTTTGTACAGTGCTGCCAACATAAGCACATGGTGGCAAGTTCACAAACTTGTCAGACCTCATTTCTTTTTACATTTTTTAAAAAATATTTGACCTTTAAGTGGAAGTTTACAGTGCAGATCAGTTTGCTATACAAAAGCCTGCATACAGACTGTAATGCAACTCTGTGTGCCCCCCCAACCCATGACAGCACATTCCTCCTTTGAACACTTTATTTCCCGTTGTTCATTTAATGAAGTCCCGGCCCCGAGGGCACTTGGCTTGGCAGCCCCGTCTACCATCTTACCTTGCCTCTGGACAAGAGCTGCGCTGACAGCCTTGTGTATATATTTTAGCCAAGAAGTACATTCTGTACCAGCATCATTCTGTGTCTTACGGTCCAGTCCAGTCTTTGTCTGAAGAGTTGGCTTTGGTACGTGTTTCAGGTCTATGCTAACAGAGAGTCTGGGGCCATGCCTTCAAGGGGACCCTCAGTCTTACAAAACATCAAATTGGGTGTTTTAATGGAGTGCTGGTTCTATACACCTTTTTTTCTCCCACTGCATAAGGAACTTTATGCTGTGTTCCTTTCAGGGAAGTCATTGGTGGTGGCTTTGCCCCATCTATTTGTTCTGGTCTCATGCTGATGTAATCTCTGGATCATATGGTAGTTTCTGTCTCTGGGCTCATATTTTCCTCGTGTGTTTGATATCCTTCATGCTCCTCTGCTCCAGGTGGATTGGGACCAATTGATTGAACTTAGATTGCCACCTGCTAGCTTTTAAGACCCCATATGCCACTCACTGAAGTAGTATGCTGAACACTTTTTGAAAAAAAATTTATGCCATTTGACCTAAGTGTCCCCTGAAGGTATGGTTCCCAGACCCTTGCCCCTGTTACTGTGTTCTTCAAAATGTTGGTGTGTATGTAGGAAACCTTTTAGCTTTTGGTGTAGTCCAATTGTGATAATCTCCCTTCTGCTTCCTTCACCTAACCAAATTTGTATCTGCTACCTAATCTATGAATACCATTCTCCCTCCATCCCCACTCTTGTAACCATCAGTTTATTTTCTTTTGTGCGTAAACCTTTTCTTAAATCTTTGTAATAGTCATCTCCTACAATATTTGTCCTTTTGCCACTGAGCAATTTAACTATGTGTAGTGTCTTCCAGGTGACTCCATATTGTGAGATGTCTCCTAAGATCTTTCTTGTTCTTCATCACTGCCTGGTATTCCATAGTTTGTTTGTTCAGTCATCAGTTGATGGGCACCCAGGTTGATTCCATTTTTTGCTGTTGTAGAAGTAAAACAATAAATATTGGTGTGCATGTATGTGTTTGTTTGAGAAAGAAACATATGTATGTGTTTCTTTAGGAAGTATTCCAAGCAGTGGATTGATGGACCATGTGGTATTTCTATTTCTAGCCTTTTAAGAATGTACGAAATCGATTTCCAAAATGGTTGTGCCATTTCACATTTCCAGCAGCAGTGCAGAAGAGTTTCTGTGTCTCTGCAACCTCTTCAACATTTGCCATTTTGTGTTTTTTGGATTAAATCCAACCTTGTTGGGGTAATGTGGTATCTCATTGTGATTTTGATTTGGATTTCCCGAATGACTAATAATTGTGATCATTTGCTCATGTATCTGCCAGCATCCTGGATCTGTTCTTCGGTGAAGCTTCTGTTCATATTCTTTGTCCATTGTTTAATTGGATTATTTGTTTTTTTCTTGAGGCTTTTCTGTACCTTGTAGATTATGGATATTAGACACTCATTAGATTTGTGGTACCCAAAAGTTCTTTTGCAGTCTATAGGTAAATTTTGTACTGTTTTGGTGAAGTCTTTGGATGAGCATAAGTTTTTGAATTTTAGGTGTTCCCAGTTGTCTGTTTTTATTCTGTTTGTGCATTTTTAGTAATATTTTACAGTTTGTTTATGTCATGCTTGAGAGTTGCAAGTGTAATCCCTATTTTTTCTTCCATGATCTTTATTGTTTTAGATTTTACATTTAGATGTTTGATCCATTGTGAGTTAGTTTTTGTGAATGGTGTTAGATATGGTACTTGTTTCATTTTTTGCCAATGCATATCCAATAATGCCAACACCATTTGTTAAAGAGACTGTCTTTTTCCCAGTTTATGACTTTTGGACCTTTCTTAAATATCAGCAGCTCATAGGTGGGTGATGTTATGTCTGGATTCTCAGGCATGTTCAATTGATCTGTGCATCTATTTTTGTATCAATACCACATTCTTTTGACTGTTGTTGGCAGTGTAACAGGTTTTAAACCTTAAGACGCCTCCCACTTTGTTGTCATTTTTTGGTATTGGTTTGCTCATCTAGGGCTTCTTCCCTTTGTATACGAAGTTAGTGATTGGTTTTTCCACTTCATTAAAACATGCTATTGGGATTGCGTCGTATGTATAGATTGCTTTGGGTAGAATAGACATTTTCATAATGTTAAGTCTTTCTGTGAGCAAGGCAGGTTTCTCCACTTATGTAGTCTCTTTTGGTTTCTTGCAGCAGAGTTTTGTAATTTTCTTTGTATGGTTCTTTTACGTTTCTACTTAGATTTGTAACTAACTTTTTAAAAAATTTTCTTTGGGCCATTGTAAATGATATTAATTTCATGATTTCTTGTTTGATGGTTTCTTGTTGGTGTAAAGGAATCCAATTCATTTGTTTATGCTCACTCTATTTCCTGATACATTTCTGAACTCTTCTATTAGTTCCAAAAATTTTCTTATGGATTCTTCAGGATTTTCTTTATAGGAGATGATATTATCTGCAAATAGAGATACTTTTAGTTCTTCCTTACCTACTGGATGCCTTTTATTTCCTTTTTTTCTACTTCTTCTTTTTTATTATGATTGAGTGAAAGTATACCGTTCAAAACAATTCTGCTTGCCTACCTATCTGCAACTCCATCTGCTCTCTTCACCCTATGACAGCACATGCCTCTTTTTCACTCTTTTAGTATCTTATTGAACACCTGCCCCCTTCTTTTCACTCTCTCCTTTCCTATCTAGAAATAAATCAGTAGGACAGATTCCTATAAGTGTATAAAACCATAAAGTACACACACCACATGCTCACATGGTGTCTCCAAGTCCAGTCTATTTTTTTTTCTTTCTATTGTGGTTAAGTGAAAGTATAAAATCCAAATCAGTTTTTCATGCCCTCCTATCTGAAGCTCCTTCTGCTTTCCCCACCTGGGGACGGCACACATTTCCTTTTCACTCTATGTTTCTGGTATCCTTGTAAAAAGCATCCATCTCGTCCTGTCCTCCTTCTTTACTCCCATCTAGAAAGAGAGCAGTAGGACAGCCTCCTATAAATGCATAGAACCATAAAGTACACACACCATATGGTCACGTTGTATCCCTGATTCCAGTCCATTCTTGTCTGAAGAGTTTAGTACTGGTTTCTGGTCAGGGGCAGCAGCAGGTCTGGGGACCATGTTCCCAGAGGATCCTCCAGGCTGTCAGACCATCAATTCAGGTCTTGTAGAGTTCTTGGGCTGCACATCTCTTTTTCTCATGTTGCCTCAGGGACTCTATGCTGTGTCCTCCATCATGGCTGTCTTTGGTGGTGGCTGGACACCATCTGGTTCTTCTGGTCTCATGCTGATGCATTCTCCCCTCATTTGGGTCCTTCTGTCTCCTGGGCCCTTTTTTCATCATATCGTTATTGTTCTTGGTCCTCTTCTGTTCCAAGTGAGTTGCGACCGTTTGATGCACTTCCAATGGCAGCTTGTTAGGTTTTAAGACCCTAGATGCTGCTCACCATTCTGGGGTGTAGAAGATGCTCTTAGCAATAGACTAGTTAAGCCATTTGGCCCCAGTGTCCCCTGAATACATGGTCCCCAGAACGCTGTCCCTACTTTATCCTTTGAAATATTAGGTTGAGTTTAGAGAACCTTTCAGTTTATGGTTAAGTCCAGTTAAGTGGATTTACTCTCTGTTGTGTGCTGTCACTGCTTTCACCTAACCAAATTTCTGTCAACTATCTAATCTATGCCAACCTTCTCCCCCCCTCCACATGTTTGTAGCTGTCAAAGAGTCTTTTCTTCTGTATATAAGTCTATTTTAAGTCCTTATAGCAGGGGTCTCATATAATAGTCTTCCCTTTCCAAACAAAGTTGGTTATTTCTCCATCTCATTAAAAAATGTCACTGAAATTTGTATTGGGATTGTGTTGTATATGTAGATCGCTTTGGGTGAAATAGCCATTTTCACAATGTTAATTCTTCCTATCCGTGAGCAGGGTAGGTTTCTCCACTTATCAGTCTGTTTTAGTTTCTTGCAGTAAGGCCTTGTAATCCTCTCCTAAGGATTGTCTGTGTATACGGTCATATCATCCGCAAATAGGGAGATTTTTATTTCATCTTTACCAATGCAGATGCCTTTTATTCTTTGTTCTAATTGCTCTGGCTGTAAGCTCTAGCTCAGTGTCGAATACAAGTGGTGACAGTGATCGTCCTTGTCTAGTTCCCATTCTCAGGGGGAATTCGTACAGCCTTTCTCCATTCGGAATGATGTAGGCAGTTGGCTTTTCAGAGATACCCCTCATTGCATTGAGGAATTTCCCCTCTATTCCTATTTTGCTCACAGTTTTTTATATGAATGGGTGTTAGACTTTGTCAAATCCCTTTTCTGCGTCAGTTGACAAAATCAGGTAATTTTTATCCTTTATGTTGTTGATGACATTAATTGTTATTGTGATATAGAACCAGCTTTGCTTCCCTGGTATCAATTCAACTTGGTTATGATGAATTACATTTTTGACATGTTGTTGAGTTCTGCTGGCTAGGATGTTGTTGAAGATTTTTACATCTAGGTTCATGAGTGGTATTGGTCTGCAGTTTTCTTTCTCTGTGGAATTTTTCTGTGGCTTTAGTGTCAGGGTTATGCTGGCTGCATAGAATGAATTTGGAAGTATTTCTTCTCTTTCTATGGTGTGAAAAAGCCTTAGTAGTATTGGAATTAACTCCCCTGTAAGAGTTTGGTAGAACTCACCAGTGAAGCCATCTAAGCCAAGGCTTTTTTTGGTTGGTAGTTTTTGATGACTTTTTTAGTCTCTTCTTTTGTGATGGGTTTATGAAGTTATTCTACTTCTCCTTGTGATAATTTTGATAAGTTATGTGAATCTAGAAATTTGTCCATTTCCTTCAGGTTGTTAAATCTGTTAGAGTTCAGTGTTTTGTAATATTCTGTTATGATACTTTTGATTTTGCTTGGGTCTGATATGACATCTTCCCTCTCGTTTCTTATTCAGGTTATTTGTTTCTTCTCCTGTTTTTCTTTTGTAAGTTTAGCCAATGGTTTATCAATTTTGTTGATCTTTTCAAAATTTTTTTCAATTGTTCTTCTGTTCTCTAATTCATTTAGTTCTGCTCTAATCTTTATTATCTACTCTTCTGTTGCCTGAGGGGTTCTTTTGTTGCTCTCTTTCTACTTGTTCAAGTTGTACGGTTAATTCTTTGGGCCCCTTCATCATTCTGGATGTGTGCACTTGTAGACATAAACTGACCTCTGAGCGCTGCTTTGACTGTATCCCATAGGTTCCAGTAGGATGTGTTTTCATTCTCATTTGAATCCCTAACTTTCTTTATTGCATCTTTCATTTCTTATATAACCCTTGGATTTATCAGCAAAGTATTCTGTTTCCATGAGTTCAGATTTCTGCCTGTGTTTTTTCTGCTATTGATTTCAACTTTGATGACTTTATGATCTGAGAAGATGCTTTGAAATAGTTTAGTGATTTGGATTTTGTTAAGACTTGCTTTGTAAACTAACATGTGGTCCCTTCTGGAGAAAGTTCCATGTGCACTGGAAAAGAAGGTGTACTTATGTGCTGTTGGGTAAAAAGTTCTGTATATGTCAATGAGATGTAGTTGGTTGATTGCCACAATAAGCTCTTCTGTATCTTTATTGAGCTTTTTTTCTGGATGATCTGTTCATTATTGAAAATGGAGTGTTAAAGTCTCCTAATTTTATTATGGAGTGACTAATCTCAGTTTTTCAGTGTTGTCAGCATTTTTTTGATGTATTTAGGTACTCTAGTATTGGGTGCATGAATATTTAATATTGTTATATTCTGCTTATGTAATGAATCTTTAAGCAATGAATAGTGACCATCCTTGTCCATCATGGTGGATTTTATATTAAAATCTATTTTATCTGAGATTAATGTTGCCCCTCCTACTCTTCTTTATGTGTTGTTAGCTTAGTATGTGTATTTCCATCCTTTGATTTTCAGTTTGTTCATATCTTTGAGTCTAAGGTGTGATTTATTTATCCATCTTATTAAAAATATCACTGGAATTTGTATTGGGATTGCACTGTATATGTAGATTTGTTTGTGTAAAATAGATGTTTTCACAGTGTTAAGTTTTCCTATCCATGAGCAAAGTAGATTTCTCCGCTTATGTAGGTCTCTTTTGGTTTGTTGCAGTAGGGTCTTGTAATTTCGTCTGTATAGGTCTTTTATTTCTCTAGTTAGATTTATTCCTAGCTATTTTATCTTCTTGGGGCTGTAGTAAATTGTATTGATTTGGTTGTTCCCTCTTTGATGATCCCTTTGTTAGTTTAAAGGAATCTTACTGATTTACTGATGTTTAACTTATATCCTGTTACTTTGCTGAACTCTTCTGTTAGTTCCAGTAGTTTATTTATTTATTCTTTAGGATTCTCTCTGTACGTGATCATATCATCTGCCAATAGCAATATTGTTACTTCTTCTTTACTGCTGTGTATGCTCTTTATTTCTTTGTCTTGTCTGATTGCTCTGATTAGAGCATCTCACACAGTGCTGAATAGAAGTGGTGACAGTGGGCATCATTGTTTAGTTCCTGTTCTCAGGGAGAATTCTTTCAGTTTCTCTCCATTCAGAAGGATGTAGGCGGTCAGCTTTGCATAGCTGCCCTTTATTTCACTGAGGACTTCCCCTTCTGTTCCTGTTTTGCTGAGAGGTTTTAACATGAATGGGTATTGAACTTTGTCAAATGCCTTTTCTGCATCAATTGACAAAATCGAGTATTTCTTACCCTTTGTGTTATTTATATGGTTGATCTCATTAATTTTTTTTCTGATAGCTTCTTTTTTGAATTTTTTTTATTATGAGTAAGTAAAAGTTTACAATCCAAGTCAGTTTGCCATATAAAATGCTAAACACCTACCTCTCTGCTCTCCTCACTGTGTGACACATACACACACTCTTGTTTTCCACTCTTTACTTCCTGCAGCTACTCAACAAATAATTGGACACTCCTTTCACCCTCTCCTCTCCCTTCTAAAAGGATACCAGTAGGATAACCTTATATATGTACATGAAACTATAAAGTACACACACTTTAGGTATCATTCTGTGCCCCCAAGTCTAGTACATTCATTTTCTGAAGTGTTGGCTTCAGTACTGGTTTCAAGTCTGTGCTAGCAGCAAATGCAGGGGCCGTGTTATTAGGGGACTCTTGAGATTGTCGGACCATCAAGTCTGGTCTTTCAATCAAATTTTTGATCTGCACATCCCTTTCTCTAATGCTACATCAAGACCTCTACACTGTGTTCTTTGTCAGGCCTGTCTTTGGTTGTGGCCAGCACCATCTAGTTCTTCTGCTCTCCTGTTGATGCAGTCTCCCAAGCATATGGGTCCCTCTGTCTGTTCACTTGTTTTCCCTCATGTCGCTAATGTTCTTGGTTGCTGGCTTATAAGACCCCAGGCACCACTCGCCAATATGCGGTACAGAACACTCTCTTAGAGGATAACAAGTTATGTCATTTGACAGGGATGTCCCTGAAATCATGGTCCCCAGACACCTGTTCCTGCTTTTATGTCCTTTGAAATGTTGGGTGGAATTTAGAAAACCTTTTATCATGTAGTGTAGTCCAGTTATACTGACCTGGCCTATACTGCATACTGTCGCTCCCGTCATCTAACCAATTTTCTGTTGACTACCCAATTTATTAATAACCCTCTCTGTGCCTTCCCATCCTGGTAGATATTAAAGACTATTTTTGTTTGTGTTTAAGTGTTTTCTGCAGTTCTTATCATAGTGGTCTCATACAATATTTGTGCCTATACATCTGACTCGTTTCAGTCAACATAATGTCTTCTAGTTGATGCCATGTTATGAGATGTTTCATAAAATCATTGTGGTTCTTTATCATTGCATAGTGTTGTAATTTGTAAATATAAAATAGTATGTTTATCCATTCATCTGTTGATTGGCACCTAGGTTGATTCCATCATTTTGGTATCGTGGATAGTGCTGTAATAAATATTAGTTAGCATGTAACTGTGTGACACCCCTTGTTTCTCTAGGAAGTGCGATTGCAGGATCATATGATATTTTTATTTCTAACATTTCAGGAAAGCAACAAATTGATTTCCAAATAGATTATATTGTTTTACATTCCCACCAGCAGTTTATAAGAGTTGCAGTTTCTCTACAGCCTCTCCTAACATTTACTGTTTTGTGTTTTGGGGATTAATGCCAGCCTTGTCAGGGCGAGATTATATTTCATTGCAATTTTGATTTGGATTTCTCTAATGACTAATCATTGTGAGCATTTGCTCGTGTATCTGTTAACATTCTGTTTGTCTTCTTTGGTGAAGCACGTGTTCATATCCTTTGACCATTTTTCTGTTGGGTTATTTGTCTTTTTATGTTTGAGGATTTGTGCTATCTTGTACATTAGGGAGATTAAATGCCGACTGGATTTGTGGCAGCCAAATATTCTTTCCGAGTTGTGGGTAGTGTCTTTACTGTTTTGGTGAAGTCTTTGAATGAGCGTAAGTGTTTGATTTTGAGGCACTCTCAGTTTTATATTTTCTCTTCTGGTATTTGCATACTACTAATTTTGCACATTACTAATTTTTGATAGTCTATTTATGGCATGTATTAGGGCTTCCAGTAATATTCCTGTTGTTTCTCCTATGATTTGTTTTATTTTAGATTTTGTGGTTAGGTCTTGATCCTTTTTGAGTTAGTTTTTGTGCATGGTGTTAGATATGATTCTTGTTTCATTTTTTTGGAGATGGATGCCATTTTTGCAAAAACTGCTTGTTAAAGTGACTGTCTTTTCCTCTGTTATGGACTTTGGTCAAATACAGCTGCTCATAGGTAGATGATGTTATATCTGGAGTCTCAATTTTGTTCCACTGATCTACATATCTGATTTCGTTCCAGTTTGAGGCTGTTTTGACTTTCTTGGCAGTGTAGCAGATTTTAAGGTCAGGTCAAGTGAGGCCTCCCAGTTTGTTCTTCTTCTTCTTCAATAATGCATTACTTATCAGAAGCTTCTTCCCTTTCAATACCAAGCTTGTGGTTTGTTTCTTCATCTCATTAAAAAATGCCATTGGAATTTGTATTGGGATTACATTGTTTCTATAGATCACTTAGGGTAGAATAGAAATTTTCATGATGCTGAGTTTTCCCATCCATGAACAAGGTAGGTTTCTCCACTTAATGTAGGTGTCGTTCGATTTCTTGCAGTAGAGTCTTGCAATTTTCTTTGAATAGGTCTTTTACATCTCTAGTTAGGTTTATTTCTGCTTATTTTATCTTCTTGGGGACTGTAGCAAAGGATAATGATTTAATGATTTCCTGTTAGATGGTCTCTTCATTGGTGTAAAGTAATCCAGCTGATTTATATATGTTTGTCTTGTGTCTGTATACTTTGCTGAACTCTTCCATTATTTTGCATAGTTTTTCTTTCTGTTTTCTTTGTAGATTCTTTAGGATTTTCTCGTGCAAGATCATGTCATCTGCACGTAGAGATATTTTGACTTCTATCTTACCAATTTGGTGTGCCCTTTCTTTATCTTGCCTGATTGCTGTGGCTAGAACCTCCAGCACAATGTTGAGTAAGAGTGGTGACAATGGGCGTTATTTTCTGGGACCTGGTCTCAAGAGGCATGCTTTCAGACTCTCTCCATTTAGGATGATACTGGCTATTGGCTTTCCATAGATGCCACTTATTATGTTGAGGAATTTCTCTTTTATTCTTGTTTTCCTGAGAATTTTATCATGGATGGTGTTGGACTTTACCAAATTCCTATTCTGCAACAGTTGATAAAATCAGGTGATTCTTGTCAGTTGTTTTATTTATGTGGTTGATTACATTAATTGTTTTTCTAATGTTGAACCAGCCCTGAATCCCTTGCATGAATCCTGCTTGATCGTGGTGAATTATTATTATTATTTTTTTGAGATGTTGATGAATTTTATTGTTTAGAATTTTGTACAGGATGTATGCATCTAAGTTTGTGACAGTTATTGGCCTTTTAACTGTCCTTTTATGTTCCATCTTTACCTAGCTTTGATATCAGGGTTCCATTGGCTTCATGTAATGAAATTTGGAAGTTTTCCATTCTTTCTTATGCTCTGGAATACCTTTCCTAATAATTATGTTAACTCCCCTCTGAACATTTGTTAGAATTCTCCAGTGAATCCTTCAGGGCCAGGGTCTTTTTTAACTGGGAGTTTTTAAATTACTTTTTGAATTTCTTTGTGATGCATTTATTTACTTGTTTTGCTTTTGTCTGTGCTAGTTTTGGTAGGTGATGTGTTTCTAGAAGTTTGTGTGTTTCCCCTAGATTTTTTAATGTCTTTGTATAGAGTTTTTCATAATATTCTGTTAGAATTCTTTTAATTTCATTTGTGTCTATTATGGTATCACCAATCTAATTTCTTATTCAAGGTACTTAGTTCCTCTCCTGGTTTTCTTTTTCAGTTTGGCGAATGGTTTATCAGTTTTGTTGATCTTCTAAAAAAAGACAGATGTTGGTCTTTTTAATTCTTGGACTCATTTTTCTGTTTTCTGTTTCATTTAGTTCTGCTCTACGTTTTATTATTTGCTTTCTTCTGGTTCCTAAGGGTTTTTTTTTTTTTTTTTTTTTTGCTTCTGTGTTTCTACTCATTTGAGCTGTAGAGTTAATTCTTTGATTTGAGTCCTTTCTTCTTTTCAGATTTTTGCATTTAATGAGGTAAATTGACATCTGAGCACTCCTTTTGATATGTCTCATGAATTCTGGTAGGATATGTTTTCATTCTCATTTGATTCTATGAATTTCTTTATTCCGTCTTTGATTTCTTCTATTAACCAATGATTTTTTGAACTGAATATTGTTCAGTTTCCATGGTTTTGATTGTTTTCTTAAATCTTCATATTTTTATTTATTGTTAATATTTTATTGTGCTTTATGTGAAATTTTACAATCCAAGTCAATTTGTCTTATGAAGTTTACACTCACATTGCTATGTAATACTAGCTGCTCTCCTCATTCTATGACACTATGACAGTACACTCCTCCTGTCCACCTGGTATTTTCTGTGTCCATTCAACTAGCTCCTGTCCCCCTTTGCACTCTAATTTCACCTCTGGTCAGGAGTTGTCCAGTTAGTCTCATGAATCTGCTTAAGTCAGGAAACACATTCTTTGCCATTATCATTTTAAGTCTTATAATCCAGTTCGATTTTTGTCTGAAAAGTTGACTTCAGGGATGTTTTCTGTTATGAACTAACAAAGATTCTGGAGGCCATGTGTTTCAAGGACCCATTTCATGCCATCAAGTCTTGTCTTTGTACTCCATTCTTCTGCCTGTATGTTAGGGACTCTTTGTTGTGTTTCTGGTGAGGGTGGTCATTGTTGGTGTAAAATGATTATGTTATTTAGTCTCCTTTAATCTATGAGTTTGTGAGAGGAGCTGGTCATTTAAGTTCCTCCTCATTTTAGATTTTATTGATACAACTGCACAGCGTCATCTCCCCTACCTGTCCACCATGAAAAGCTCCCCAGGTCAGGGTGGGTTGTTTAGACACTTTAGACAGAATCTTTCACAGTGCTGATTATGTTATTAATGTCTGAATGACAAAAAATGTTTCGGGCTTTCTCTGATCAAGGAAGACAGAATTGGTCATAACTTTTATTTTACCTCTGACAAGTAAAAGGAGTTAGCAGCGGGCTAAGCTTCTCCAAAAGACTGATTCATCTATGTGTTATGGTAATCAAGTTATGCATTTTCATGAGGTACATGCACACATCTTCCACAACATGGAGTCACATGTCCCATATTGGCCTTGAGTCCAGGATCTTGTGTTGAATTCCAGAGGGGTCTCAGTTCTCTTCTACCATTGGTGGAAGGGAAGGTAAAATAACCAATACCCTTGCTTCAAACTGGCACTTGGCTTCTTTTGTTTCTTTTTTTAATATTGTGCTTTAAGTGAAAGTTTACAATTTGTGTCAATTTGCGATATAAAGCCCTGCACACACATGCTGCTGTGCAACTCTAACTGCTCTCTCTACCCTGTGACAGCACACTGTTTTCCAGCCTGGCTTCCTATATCCATTCAATCAATTCCTAACCATCTGTACCCCCTCATGTCCCTCTGGACAGGATGTAATCAGACATTCTTATGTATAGTTAAGCCAAGAAGCACACTCTTTGGCAGCATCACTTTGTGTCTTGTAGCCCAGTCCAATCTTTGTCTAAAGAGTTTACTTTGGTACTACTGGTTTTAGCTCTGGACAAACAGCCCAGGGGCCATGTCCTCAGGGGATGGTCCAGTCTGTCAACCATCAAGTGTGGTCTTTTAATAGAGTTCTATTTTTCTCCTGCTGTGTGAGGACTCTGTGTTGTGTTCCCCGTCAGTTGTGGCAGTCGGTCACCATCTAGCTCTTCTGGTCTTGTGCTGATGTAGTTTCCAGATCATATGGCAGCTTCTGTCTTCTGAACTTGTACATTTATTTTCCTCTTGTTTTTGGTGCCCTTCATTCTCTCTGTTCCATGTGGATTGGGAGCAACTGATGTTACTTAGATGGCAACTTGTTAGCTTTTAAGACCCAAGATGACACGCGCCAAAGTGGGATGCATAGCCAAGTGACGCCAAGTGCCGTCGAGTCAGATCCGACTCATGGCATAACATTCTCTTAAAAAAATTTTCATTATGGCAGTTGATGTACATGTCCCCTGAACCTATGGTTCCCAGACCCCAGCCTTGCCACTCTGTCCTTCAAAGTGTTATACTGTATTTAGAAAACCTGTTAAATTTTAGTACAGTCTAGCTGTACTAACTTCCCTTCTACTGCATGCTATCACTCCTTTCACCTAACTCAATTTCTGTCTACTATCTATCAGTTGGGATTGACTCAATGGCAGTGGTTTTTTTTAATCTAATCTATGAATACCCCTTCCCATCCTCTCCCTTCTAACCATCAAAGATGATTTTCTTCTATGCTTAAACTTTTTCTTGAGTCCTTATAATAGTACTCTCATACGATGTTTGTGCTTTTACAACTCAGTAATTTCACTCAGCATAATGTCTTCCAGATGATTCCATATTATGAGATGTTTTCTAAGATCATCATTGTTCTTTATCTTTGCATAGTGTTCCATTGTGTGAGTATACCATACTTTGTTTATCCATTCATTTGTTGATGGGCACCAGGGTTGATTTCATCTCTTTGCTATTGTGTGCTGTGCGGGTAAACATTGATGTGTATATATCTTTTCGTGTGACAGTCTTTATATTCCAAGAAGAAGGACTGCTGAATAATATGGTGTTTCTATTTCAAGCTTTTTAAGAAACTGATGAATCAATTTCCAAAGTGGGAGTACCATTTTACCCTCCTACCAGTAGTGTAGAATGGTTCTAGTCTCTTTACAACCTCTTCAACATTTATTATTTTGTTTTTGTTTTTTGGAGTAATACCAACCTTGTAGGGGTTAGATGGTATCTCATCGTAGTTTTGATTTGAATTGGCTAATCATCATGAGCATTTTCTCATGTATCTGTTAGCCACCTGGATGTTTTCTTTGGTGAAGGCTCTTGGTTTCTTGGAAGAACAACTTAATAGGCACAAAGAAGATGTAAATGAAAAATTTGACACTAATAAATTCACTAATGTGTGCTAAGCAACAAGAATGTGGGCATGAGGTTCAGATTGTTTTTACCAAGCAGTCTCTTGTTATCGCTCTCTATCTCAGTTGTACTTCCTCAAGAGTCTTACCTTTTCCAGATGTGGTGCTGTCTGTGATGGGAAGCTTGATGAGTTAAGGTTCCACAGGCTCATCTGGTGAGTATTGTTTAGATTTGTCAGTTGTTTAGGAGTTGCATTGTGGTTGTGATTTAACTTACTAGCCCTCAGTTATACATCAGCTAGACATATAACTGCTTTCTTTTTTGATGGTATAAGGTCCGCAAATCTCTCTGCTAGATTCTCTCTTTTATGTCTCAATAGATTGCCTCAAGGCACAACACAATCCCACACGTTGGGTCCTGCCTGCAACAACATAACTACCACCCATTCTCCTTCATTTTCATACTAGAGGCAAGATTTACAATGTGGAGGAAGATCACAAAATACCAGGAATCATGGCTCAGGCAAACTGTCATGCATATTTTTGGCAGAACACAATTTGATCCATGACACTGCCCATCTTTGCACACTGGCCTTCCTGGATGAGGGCCTCTGGGTCTGGGAAATGGACAACTCAGGCTGTACTCTAGCCTCTTAGTCGTGTATTCCCTATGAGCCACTTGCTCTCCATGTGGGTCTGGAAACATCCCACAGAAGCACCAAAGCCGAAGTTGCTTTTGTTTGCCATTGCTCAGGGGCAGAGACTAATTGTGGTTAAACTTAGACTCTCCGTGCTGACCCTGGCTGGATGCCATTCTGTTTACTGTGCTGTCATTGCTAAGTAGTGTGCCTACTAAGGAAACCTTGACTTCCCAACATAATTTTGTGGGGATGGTTTATTTTTAAATAAACCTTTTTTTCAGAAAGATTACAACGTTAGTACAGAGAGTTCTCACATACCCCATACCCACCTTCCTCTGTTGTTAATGTTTTACATTAGTGTGGGTCAGTGAATGAACTGTATTGAAGCATTGTTATTAGTGGCTAATAATATTGTTATACTTCATTTGGACTTCCTGGTTTTCCCTATTGTGTGCTTTCTGTCTCAGGATCCCATCCAGGAAACCACTTTACATTTAGTCATCATGTCTCTGTAGACCTTTTGGTGATGACAGTTTCTCAGATTTTCCTTGTTTTTGATGACTTTGACAATTTTGATAAGTATTGGTCAGGCATTTTTGGAATGTCCTTCATTTGGAGTTTACCTTATGTCTTTTTCATGATTAGACTGGCTTCTGAGTAGGGAAGACCTCAGAGGTGGATGGAATGTGATCACATGACTTGTCATTGTAGATGTTGACTTTGATCACCTGGCTGAGGTCATGTTGTCAGGTTTCTCCACTGTAAAGCTTGTCTTTTTCCCCACCATTCCAAATTGTACTTGTTGGAAAGAGGTCATTATGCATAGCTGACACTTAAAGAGTATGTCTTATGTTCTACCTTCTTGATGGTGAAGTGTCTACATAAATTTCTTTGAAATTATTCTGCATGAGGTTTTGTCTCTTTCCTCTATTTGTTCAATTATTTATATCAGTATGGATTCATGGATATTTATTTTATACTTTCGATTGTAATCCAATACTATGATATTTATTAATTTATTGCTCAAATTATTTCAACTATAGCCTTTGGAAGCTCTCTCAGTAGGTTTCTATGGCCCTTTGACATACCCTTGTTGTTTTTTGTTTTTGAGTATTCTCTTCTTTTCTGGACTTGTAAGATGGTTGTGGCTCATCCTGTGTATTTCTAGCTCTGGTTCTAAAATCAGCTATTTCTTTGTAGGGCTCTCATTCTTTTTATTGGAAAATATTATTAGAAACCAAGATCTGGGTGGCATATGTGCTCTTTTCTACTTGGATGGTGTTGTTTCAGCTGTCAGCTGATAAAACAAGGATGTATGCATACTAACCCCTGTGTATGCATGTATTTGTAGATATAGCTGTATGAATCCATCCACATTTATATTATGAGCCCTGTGACACAGTGGTTAAGTGCTCAGTTGCTAACCAGAAGGTTGGCAGTATGAACCCATCAGCCCTTCAGCAGGAAAAAGATGTGACAGTCTGTGTCCATAAAGATCCTAGCCTTGGAAACCCAATGGGACAGATCTGCTCTGTCCTATAGGGTCTCTGTGAATTAGAAGCAGCTCAACAACAATAGGTTAGGTTTATATCTATAGTAAATTAAGCATGAGTTTGTACTTACATCTCCAGCTCTGATCCATTACCACATAATCACTTTGGCATTCTTATTCATCTTTTGCTTATCTATGAACTTCCACTCCAACACTGAGAAACCTGGTTCCTACTGTCTGCCGTCCAGTTACTTGTTTGATTTCAGTATACATGTGTTAAAAATAATTCAAAACTCAAATTGAATTATAAAGTTTATTTCAATCACTTATTCTATATGTGTATAGGGAGACTATTTTGATTTTTTTAAAAAGCAAACCAAATGGTTGGAAGTAGTGTCATTATAATGGAAGAGAAGTGAAGGAAGAAGAATAGAAGAGCAACCATTGAAAAAATCTTAACATGATTGATTGAGCCCTGTCCCACCCCTTTTACTGAGATCAGCTGATATTGTTGCTAGGCATGTGGGGCTGGTTCTGACCATAGAAACCTTGAGATCCTCACAGTTGTTGTTATGTTTGAGTCCACTGTTGTAGCCACTATGTCAATCCGTCTCACTGAGGGTTGTCCTGGACTGAATTGTGTCCCTCCCCAAAAATGTGTGTAGCAATTTGGCTGGGCCGTGATTCCTGGTCTTGTGTGATGTCTGTTTGTGATGTAAACCGTGCCTTTATGATGTTAATGAGGGAAGATGCGTCTCAGCTGTGTTGGTAGGGCAGGACTCAGGGTGTAAGACTGTGTTGTACCTTGAGGCAATCTCTTGGGATATAAAGGAAAGGGAACCAAGGAGACAGCTGGAGTCTGTTAACCACTAGAAAGCAGTACCTGGAACAGAGTGCTTCCTTTGGAAAGGACCTGGGGTCCCTGTGCCTCAGAAGCTCCTAGTCTGGGGGAAGATGGGCTACATGGACCTTCCTCCAGAGCTAACAGGGGAAGATAGACTACATGGCCCTTCTTCCAGAGCTAACAGAAAAACTCTTCCCTTGGAGCTGATGCCCTGATTTTGGACTTGTAGCATACTACAAGTAGGCTCTTTTTAAAGACAACCACTTGGGATATTTCTATTATAGCAGTATTAGATGGCTAAAACAAGGTTATCTTTTCGACTGATCCTCTGCTTTTCCAAGCATGGTTTCCTTCTCCAGGAACTCATTGCTCCTGATAACAGGTCCAACAGATTGAGACATACTCTCGCCATCTTTTCTCCTATAGAACATTCTGGTTGTACTTCTTCCAAGACAGATTTGTTCATTCTTTTGATGGTCTGTGGTATATTCAGTGTTCTTCTGCAGCATCACAATTTGCTTCTTCTTCAGTCTTTCTCATTCATCATCATGCTTTCGCATGCATATGAGGTGACTGAAAACATTCATGCTTGGGACAGGCACCATTAGTCTTCAAGGTGATGTCTTTGCTTTTCAATACTTTAAAGAGGTCTTTTGCAGCAGATTTGCCCAACACAGTAGTCTTTTTAATTTTTTGACTGCTGCTTTTGTTAGTGTTGATTCTAGATCCAGTCAAAATGACATCCTTGGCAACATCAATCTGTTTGCCATTTATCATGTTTTTTGCTTATTGGTCTATTTGTGGGGAGTTTTGTTTTCTTTATGTTGACATGTAATCCATACTGAAGACTTTGATTTTCATCAGTAAATGCTTCAAGTACTCTTCACTTTTAGCATGCAAAGTTGTGTAACACAGATTGTTTATCAGTCTTCCTCCAATCCTGATGCCGTATTTTTTGTCCTACAGTCCAGTTTCTCAGATTATTTACTCAGCAGACAGATTGAATAAATACAATGAAAGGATACCATTCTGATGCACATTATTCTGTTGACTCCCTCTTGATCTGTTTATAGTTTCCTTATGAGCACAATTAAGTGTTCTGGAATTCGCAGTCTTTGTAATGTTATATATAATTTGTTATGATCCACAGTTGTTACATCTTTTTATGGTCAATAAAACACAGGGAAACATGTTTCTGGTACTTTATTCTTTTAGCCAAGATCCACCTGATATGAACAATGATATCTCTGGTTCTGTGTTCTCCTTTGAATCTGGCTTGAATGTTTGGTAGCAATGTGTTGATGTACTGCTGCAGTTGCATTTGAATGATCTTCAGCAAAATTTTACTTATGTGATAATTTCTGCATTTGACTGGATCACCTTCCTTTGGGATTGGCATAAATATGGATCTCTTCCAGTTGGTTGGCCCTGTAGCTTTCTTCTAAATTTCTTGGTGTAGATGAGTTGACATGTCAGAGCTGTATTCCTTTTCTGAAACACCTCAGTTGCTATTCTGTCACTTTCCTGGAGCCTTGTTTTTCACCAGTGCCTTCAGTGAAACTTAGACTTCCTTGTTCAGTAGTGTTGGTTCTAATCATTTACTACAGCCTGAAACAGTTGAGGAAACTCTGATGGTGTAGTGGGTTAAATGCTACGTCTGCTAACCAAAAGGTCAGAAGTTCAAATCTGCCAGGCGCTCCTTGGAAACTCTATGGGGCAGTTCTACTCTGACCTCTAGGGTCACTATGGGTTGGACCCGACTCAACAGCACTGTTTGTGTGGAAACAATTGAACATCAGCTAGTTACTTTTGTGTATTCCTTCCATCTTCTTTTAATGCTTACTGTACCATTCAATATTTTCTTTGTCAAGTTCTTCAGTATTGCAATTCCAGGCTTCAATTTTTTTCTTCAGTTTTTTTTAGCTTGAGAAATGCCTAGCGTATTCTTCTCTTTTGGTTTTCCATCTCTAGGTCTTTGCACGCATCATTGTAACACTGTGTCTTCTGGTGCCACATTTTGAAATCTTCTGTTGAGCTCTTTTGCGTCATCATTTCTTCCTTTTGCTCTAGTTACTTTATGTTCAAGAGCAAGTTTCAGAGTCTCTTCTGACATTTAGTCTTTTCTGTCTTCTTAATGACCTCCTACTTCATGTATGATGTTCTTGATGTCATTCCACAACTCATCTGTTCTTTGGTCGTTAAGTGCTCAGTGCATTGAATCTATTCTAGAAGTAGTCTGTAGTCTATAAATCCAAGTGGGATATATACTCAGTGTCATACTTTGGTTGTCCCAGACTTGTTCTAGTTTTCTTTAGCTTCTGCTTGAACCCACATAAGAGCAATTGATTTGTTGATACTAGATCACAAGGAAATCTCTGGTCCTCCATACCTCTGCAGTCAAGGATTTATATATGTCATCCCATTGCTTCTTGCCTTCATTGTTTCTTCTGAGTTGTCTAAGTTTAGTCTTACTGACCCTCCTTTGTGGATTATTTTTCATCCATCCCTTACTGCCTTTAAAATTCTCTTTTTAGTTATGGCAAGTTTGATTATAATGTGTCTTGGTGTCTTTCTGTTGGGATCTACCTTGTGTGGAGTTTGATGATTATCTTAGATAGGTGTCTTCTCATTTTTTATGACACCAGGGAAATTTTTTTTAGATAAATCTGAAGTTCTCTTTCTATTTTCTGTTATTCTCCCCCTTCCCAGTTCTGGGTACTTTGATCAGTTGTAGATTATTCCTGTTGACAGAGTCTCACATAATTCTTAGTTTTTCTTTAGCTTTTAAAATCTTTTTATCTGATTTTTTCTCAAATATGTTAGTGTCAGTGGTTTTACCTTCAATCTCACTGATTCTGGCTTCCATTTTCTCATTTCTGTTCCTTTAGCTCTCTGTGGAGTTGTATAATTTTGTAATTTAGTTATTAATCTTATGAATTTCTATGTGCTTTTTTCTCTGCCCTTTCTTCCAGCCTGTCCACTTTGTCATTATGCTGTGCTGTATTTTGCCTGATCTCCTTCCTGATGTCTTCAAGAGTTCTAAAAGTTAATCTTTTGTATTCTACCTCCAATAATTCCATGAAATTCTCTTGATCTGGAAAGTTTCTTGATCCTTTGCTTTTGAAACTTTCTGAAGCTGTTGTGATCTGCCTGTCTAAATGACTTGACAGTGACTATCATCTCTGAGGCATCAGTGAGTTTTATTTATTTATTTATATTTGTTGACTGTATTCTAGCTTCTCATTTTGTTTGGAAATGCAAAAATAGGCTGGTCATGTGAAATAGTTTAATTTTTTGTGCCTTTTCAGGTCTCATATAATGTCACCAGATGATTAGAACTGTTGCTAGGCAGGTAAACCTAGTTGTCTGTTTAATTTTCTTATACTGTTCAGCTTAGGTGCCCAGGTAGTCAGTCACCAAGTGCATGGTACAGGCTCTCTCTTGTAGTCCAAAATTGGCAAGTGTGATTGGTGTAGGTGCAGGTATCTGGCTGCATGTGCTGAGAGAGGCAGGGGACTGACAGCTGTCAGTAAGTGTCTGTGAAGAAGGCATGTTCTCTTATGTCTGAGCCTAGGCAAAAGAACCTTTTCTGTTCTGAGTTTCTGGCATAGGGAAACTGGCAGATTATTTATTTCTTGTTTTTATCCATGTTTGTTAAATTGTTCTTGCTCTCAATCTAGTTCTTGCTCTCAGTCTAGGAGAATGGCTTAGGGGATGCATAAAGAGTTCTACGTCTGGCCCAGGTAATGGCAGCAGACTGTGGAGCTGGGTGCAGTGCAGAGATGGGAGGAGGAAGTGCTGGGAAATGGCAGATAGATTTGTCCTGAAGGGAAGATTTAGAGACTTGCATGGTAGATTAGACACAATGTACTTATCTTTTGATTTTTTTAAGTCATGAATTATTTATTTACTTCAATAATTACTGGTTTCTTTTTTTTATTATGATTGAGTGACAATGTACATTTCCATATAAATTTGCTTGCTGACCTACATGCAGCTTCCACTACTCTCCCTGCATGGTGACAGCACACTCTTCCTCTCTGTTCCATACATGCCTTATCTTCCCCACAGTCTCCTATCTTCTTCTCTCCACCCATTCCCCTTCCTCCAGTATGAGGTCAACAGTACGACCTCCTATAGATGCCTAGAACCATAAAGTGCCTGCACAATATGGTCACTCTGCATCACTAAGTCCTTATCTTTTGATGTTTGAATGCCAGTTTTTCACTAATCTTGGAGGTGTGAGTAGCCCCTCCACCACTTGGTCTAACATACTGAGGGAGATGCTCACCAAGCTTACTACCTCAGCTCTACCTTGGGGCACTGATTCCCATTGGCTCAGGTCTGTCCTATCCTAGGTACTTCTTATCATACTGTCCTTTTGCTGATATTCTGTTTGATTTCTCCACTTTCCCTTTAATGTTGTAGGCTCCTAGATTGTCATGTATAATTGATTCATTTGTGTTTTTTTGTGTCTTTGTTGTTAAAGGGATCACAGAAACCATCCAGTCACTCTGCCACCTCCCATTGGCTAATGTTAACAACCTTGATAGACTCTGTGTTTCCTGTTTACTGAGAACAGTTGATATCATTTTACTTCTGGCCTGCTGCTAATAATTTGGCCTTCCAGCCACCTGCAACTGATAGACTTCTTGAGATTTAAATTAGGAGCCCTCCTCAACCAGATGATGTCTTTAAAAGATAGATTTTAGTTGCATAAAAGTAGCCAGGTGTACACTCCTGGGCATATGATCTCTGAAAGTCCTCAGACATTCCTGTGAGCTTCCTATGTAATGAGAAGAGTCTTGGCGAACATCATTACCTGTCCCTACTGGTGGGCCTGACCTCATGGTTACTTGCCTCACATAGGGCTCTTTCTTCTAGTCCTGAAGGGAAGGTTCCTCTGGGGTCTGTTGTCACTTGGTAATGCAGTTTGAGGTGGTCCTGGCTTAAGTTACTGGAATCCAGTGAAACCCGACCTAACCCATTTTGTAAGGAGGGCTTATAGTGTCAACCCAGCTCCTGCTGGTTCTGTCTTCCCATGTGCCTGCTTTTCATTGTCTCTGTGCTACCAGAGGCTGTCCCTTTACCGGGAACCCCAACACCTATCTGGGAATGAGACAAAGGGACTTCACTCTTGACTGTTTAGGCCACTGGCCCTGTACCATCCTTACAGAGCTCTGGACAGCAGCTACAGCACAGTCTGAGTAGGTACAAATCCCTGCTTCAGAGTGTCCTCCTCTCCAGGGGCTCTGTGATGTCTGAGCTGATCCTTGTCCCTGGGCTCTCACAGGTGGCAAGAGGCAGGCCCAAGGGTGTAGGCCCTAGAAGGATCCCTCTTCTCAGGCTCTATGCACCTGACTTACCACGAGGGAGGTCCAGGACTAGGTGTCCTGGAGTTAGAGTCCTATGGCTCCTACTTTCTGTGCTTGTGTGCACACAGTCAACACACATACACACACAACCACAGACATTTGCAAAACACAGGGGAAATTTACACATTGGTTGTTAATTTTTTAAGTCTAATAGTATTTGGTAAAGTCTTAAAAATTAGAAGTGGACCTGGGGAAAAAACATTACTCATTGGAGTTGCAACTGACAGGTCTGATTCAGTTGGTGTTCAGGTGAGCAGAAGTCGGTAGCAGTCATTTTCTGTTTGGGCTGTGGTTTTGACTGTGGAGGGCCTGAGAGTAATTGGGAACATCTGTGACACCTAGGGAAAGGCTGGTGGCATAGTAGTTAACAACTACAGCTGCTAACCGAAAGGTCGGCAGTTTGAGTCCACAAGTTGATACTTGGAAACCCTATGCAACATTTCTACTCTGCCCTCTTGGTCACCATAAGACAGAATCGACTCAACAGCAACAGGTTTGATTTCTTTTTTTATGACATCCAGGGAAACCCTGGTGGTACAGTAGTTAAGTGTAATGGCTGCTAACCAAATGGTTAAACCCCAAAATCCAGTGTCACTGAGTAGATTCTGGCTCATAGTGGCTCTATAGGATGTGGAACCAGGGATATCATCACTGATAAATCAGATAGATCTTGGCTGAAAGCAAAGAATACCAGAAAGATGTTTTATTTGTGTTTCATCGACTATGCGATAGCATTTGACTGTGTGGATCATACTAAATTATGGCTAATGTTGCAGGGAATGGGAGTTCCAGAACACCTAATTGTGATCTTAAAGAATCTGTATGTGGATCAAGAGACAGTCGAGTGAAAAGAACAAGGACGTGGCATGGTTTAAAGCCAGGAAAGGAGTGTCAGTTGTGTCCTTTCACCATACCTTTTTAATGTGTATGCAGAGCAAATAATTTGAGAAGCTGAAATCTATGAAGAAGAACAAGGCATCGGGACTGGAGAACAACTCATTAACAACCGACGTTACACAGACAGCACCACCGTACTTGCAGGAAGGGAAGAAGATTTGAGACACTTACTGATGAAGACCAAGGACTACAGATATTGGGTTGCACCTCAATATCAAGGAAACAAAAATTCTCACAACTGGACCAGTAAGCAACATTGTCGTAAGTTAAGAAAAGACTGAGGTTATTAAGAATTTCGTTTTACTTGAGTCCACAAACAACATCCTTGGAAGCGACAGTCAAGAAATCAAAAGATGTGTTGCACTGGGAAAATCTGCTACAAAGGACCTCTTTAAGGTACTCAGAAGTGAAGATGTCACCGTGAAGGCTAAAGTGTGCCTGCACCAAACCATGGTATTTTCAGTCAAATCGTATGCATGGGAAAGCTGGACAGTGAACAAGGAAGACAGAAGAAGAATTGATGCCTTTGAATTGTGTGTTGGAGAAGAATGTTGGATGTACCTTGGACTGCAAAAAAGAACAAACAGATCTGTTCTGTAAGTACAACCAGAGCGCTCCTTGGAAGCAAAGGTGGCAAGACTGCATCTTACATACTTTGGACATGTTGTCAGGGAAGATCAGTTCCTGGAGAAGAACATTGTGCTTGGTAGAGTGGAGGGTCAGTGTAAAAGAGGAAGATCCTTGATGAGATAGATTGACATAGTGGCCACAACACTGGGCTTAAGCATAAAAATGATTGTGGACATGGCGCAAGCCTGGGCAGTGTTTCATTCTGTTGTTCATGGGGTTGGTATGAGTCAGAACTGACTCGACAGCACCTAACAACAATGATAGATCAATAGATTGGTGAGAAACAAGGCTTTGGGTGACTGTATGTTTGATACTTTTCTGTTTTGTCAGAATAAGGAGTACAAGGAAGTTGTTTGGTCCTGATTTTGCTACACAAAGGAGTGAAAGAGAAGAGCTTGGAGCTTTAGAGTCAAGGCTCAAATGCCACGTAAACCGCTACTAAATTGTCTAGGGTGCCCTTAAAGAAGGCCTTATTTCTTGTAGTAACAAAGCTATTATGGCTGAAAGCAAAAGCTAGAGTCTTTTAGTGGCTGAATTACAATAGAAGTAGAATTTACAACCTTGAATAATTTCTGAAGTTAAAATGAGGGCATTGATTGGGAAGAAATGGGATCCTGAAACTTGGGATGGCAATATTTGAGCAGATAATCAGGCAGCTGGGGACACTGAGGCCCTACATTCTGCTGAATACTTTTGCCAAAAGATCCAGGCCTTTTACTCTCATCTGTAGAGATTGCTTCATCTTTGTTTGCTGAGCTATCTGTCGTGTATTGAATTGTGTTTCCCCCAAAATGTGTCTATAGCAATTTGGATAGGCCATGATTCTGGTATTGAGTGATGTTCCTCCATTTGTAAATTCTGCCTCTCTGATGTTAGGAGGAAGTGTGGGTGACAGTTGTGTTGGTGGGGCAGGACTCAGTGAATAAGACTGTATTGTGCCTTGAGGCAAACTGAGAGTTGGGGACCTAATACCACGAAGACGTAGTACATGAGCTCAGTGCATTCTTTGGAAAGGACTGGGGTCCCTGTGCCTTAGAAGCTTCAGTCCAGGGGAAGATAGATGACTGGAACCCTTCCTCCAGAGCCAGCAGAGAAAGCCTTCCCCTGGAGCTGATGCCTTTAATTTGTACTTTTAGCCTCCTGGACTGTGACAAAATAAAATTTCTGTTTTTAAAGACTTTCACTTGTGGTATTGGTATTTCTCTTAAAGCAGCACTAGATGACTGAGGTACTACTCTCCCCAGTAAAATCGTTAGCCTCTCAACCCCATCTGATAAAAGTAACTCAGCTGTGTCTGAGTCATCCCCTCGGGAAGCATCTGAGTCATTGCCTGAGGCAGATGCCTCGAAAGACATTGATGAATGTTCTCAGAATACATCTCACCACTCACTTTTGCTTCTCGACCTGTAAATAGACTTAAATCCTAGATAACCCTGAAAGGTAAGCTACAAAGTGTAATGAAAGCAGAGGTACACTATACTAAAAAACAACTGATTATTTTTCTAATATGGACAAACAGCAACATGAATATATGTAGGAATGGCTATTAAGAGTGTGATATAATGGTGCAAGGAAGAAAAAGTTGAATTATTCTTAGTTTCTTGATATGGGCCTACTAAACACTCTTCAGTGAATGTTTCAGCTCAAGAGGTTAGGAAAGGATGTAATACATATATATATGTATATATATTTGGTATGTCACAAAAGTATCCTGTAGAAGAAGGTTCTAAGTGCTTGGGGAAGTTGACATATTAGAGTGGACTTATCATATTGAGCTTACAAATCCACACACAGACTACCCAGAGGACATATCTTTTACTACAGTGGTGAAGAATAAATCTGTGGTGGGATTCCCTAGCATTCTTGGAGACTGTTGTGATTGCTATTATATGTAAGTCATATTTGACAGTGGGAACTTCCCTGACTACATTAGGACACCTAACCACAATGGGGCTGATCGGGCCCTGTGGTGGTAGGGGTAGGGGTAGGGGTAGGTGGTAGGGGCCAAATGGCAGCAGTCAATTGACAATGTGCATGGTTACTGTAATGGGCAGTGGAGTCAAAATAATATTCAGAATAGTTTGATTTTTATGGACTTAATGGCATTGGCTACTTAGTTATGGGGTACCTAGGATTGAAGCAGAGAGAAACATCTGCTAAATATTTACTTGATCTGTATAAGTGGAAGAATACTAGGTTAAATAAATGGCAATCTGACCTGAATCTCCAGCACAGAGTCACAATTCCTCAGTGGATTCCCAGATTTGACCAGTTTATCCACCACTCCTTAAGTGAAGGGGAAGCTGGGTCTTGTTGAGGAAAGGACTTCACTACACTGCAAAAAACTTGTACTGTTAACTTTTCTCCTAGCCTTCCCCAAAAGGATCTATAGCCTTTTATTAGAGTGACTGTATATTAGGTGAAAGGAAGTAATCAGAATTTTCAGGGATTGCTGGACACCGGCTCTGAACTGACATTAATTTCAGGAGACTCAGAATGTCGCTGTGGCCCACTAGTCCCGAGTGGAGGTGTATAGATGTAAGCTTGTTAATGGAGTATTAGCTAATGTTTGTATCCCTGTTGGTCCAGTGCATATCTGAACCCACCATGTAGTGATTTCCTCGGTTCTAGAATGCATAACTAGAGTAGACATTCTCAGTATCACAGATTGAATTGTGTTGCTCAAAAATATCTGTCAGCTTGGCTTGTTCAGATCCTCAGTATCGTGTGATTCTCCACCATTTTGTCATCTGATGTGACTTTCCCATGTGTTACAATTCCTATCTTTGTGATGTTAATGAAATGGGATTAGAGGCAGTTATGTTAATGAGGTGGGATCGATCTGCAAGATTAGGTTATATCTTAAGCTTATCTCTCTTGAGATACAAAAGAGAGAAGCAAGCAAAGATGATTGATGACAAGAACATTTCCCAGAGCCAACGGAGAGAAAAAACCTTCCCCTGGAGCTAGTGCCCTCAATTTAGAATTCTAGCTTCCTGGACTGTGAGAGAATATGTTTATCTTTGTTAAAGCCATCTACTTCTGGTGTTCCTGTTGCAGCACCCCTAGATAACTAAGCCAAGCCAAGTGCCGTCGAGTCGGATCCGACTCATGGCGACCCTAGGAGCCAGAGTAGAACTGACCCCCAGAGTACTCAAGGATACTTCGTAAATGTCAGAACTCAGACATTTGATCCATCCATTATGGTAGGAAAGGCTAAGTGGAAGCCACTAGAATAGCCCCTGCCTAGGAAAATAGTAAAGGGAAAAAGAAAAAAAGCCACATGTCATAAAAGGATTGCAGAGATTATGGCCTCCAGCAGGAACTTGCAGGAAGGGTAATTTCTACCACGTCCTCATCCAGTTTGCCTTGGAGAATGACAGATTATGAAACGTACCATGTGGTGACTCTAATTGCAGCTGCTGTTTTCAGTTGTGGTTTCATTGCTTGAACAAATGAATACATCTGCTGGTAACTGGTATGCAACTATTGATCTGGCTAATTTCTTTTTGTCCATGCCAGTTTGGAAGGACCACCAGAAGCAGCTGTCAGCTAGCAAGGTCAGCAGTACACCTTGAGTGTCTTACTATCAGTGCGCATCTACTTACCAGCCTGTGTCATAATTCATTCTACAGAAGACTTGCTTGCCTTTTCATTCCATAAGTTGTCACATTGGTCTATTACATTGGTAATTTTGCTGACTGGACCTAATAAGGAAGAAGTGGCAATGACTCTGGACTTTACTGATGAAACATTTGCATAGTAGAGGGAGGAAATTCATGTGAAAAAAATTCGTATGCCTTCCACATCAGTGAAATTTCTAGGGGACCAGTGGTTTGGGGCATGCTGAAATATTTCTTCTAAAGTAAAGAGTAAGTTGTTGTTTCTGACCTCTCCTACAACTAAAAAGCAAGCACAATGCCTGGTAAATATCTTTGGATTTTGGAGATATCATATCCCTCATTTGAGTGTGCTCTTCTGGTTCATTTATCTAGTGACTCAAAAAAGGTGCTAGCTTTTAATGGGCATCCAGAACAAGAGAAGTCTCTGCAACAGGTTCAGGCTGACATGCAAGTGGCTTTGCTGCTTGGGCGATATGATCTTGTTTATCCCATGGTACTTGAAGTGTCCAGGGCAGATAGAGATGCTGTTTGTAGTCTTTGTCAGGCTCCTATTGGTGAGCCGCGGCACAGATATGTAAGACTTTACAACAAAGCCCTGGCATCCTCTGCAGATAACTACTATCCTTTTGAGAAACAGTTTTTGGCCTTAGTAGAGATTGGACCATGGGCCATTAAGTCACCATGCAGCCTGAGCTGCCTATCATGAACTAGTTGTTGTCTGACCCACAGATTCATAAAATTGGATGTGCATAGCAGCCTCTCATCATTAAATGTAAGTGGTCTATGTAGGAGGTCATGTCTGAGTGGGCACTGAAGATACAAGTAAGTTACATTAGAAATTACTCAGATGCCTGTGGTTCCAACTCCTGCTACTTTTTGTCTTCTCTCTCCCCACTTGAATCTATAGCCTCAGTAGGGAGTTCTGTATGATGAGTTGACTGAGGCAGAGAAAACTTATGCATGATCTACAGATGGTTCTGTTCAGTATGCAGTTAACACTCTCAAGTTGACAGAAGGAACACTATAGCCCCTTTCTGGGACCTCCCGGATAGACAGTGGTGAAGACAATTTTTCCTAATAGGCAGAACTTAAAGCAATTCACCTGGTTGTTCACTTTGCGGGAAGGAGAAATGGCCAGATGTGAGAATGTATACTGATTCATGGTCTGTGGCCAGTGGTTTGGCTGAATGATCAGGGAGGAAATATGATGGGAAAATTGGAGATAAAGAGGTATGTGGCAGTGCTGTGTGAATAGATCTCTCTGAATGGGCCAACAAAGTGAAAATATTTATGTCTCATGTGAGTGCTTGCCAAAGGGTCGTCTTGGTAAAGGAGAATTTTAGCAATCAAGTGGATAGGATGACACATTACATGGAAACCAATCTTCCTTGTTCCCCAGTCACTCCTGTCGTTTCCTAGTGGGCTCATGAACAAAGTGGCTGTGGCGGCAGGGATGAGGGTTATGCACGGGCTCAGCAACATGGATTTCCACTCACTGAGGCTGACTTGGCTGCAGCCACTGCTGAGTGCCCAGTCTACCAGGCCAGATACCAACACTGAGTCCCCTGCATGGCATCGTTCCTTTGGGTGGTCAGCCTAGTGGCAAGTTCATTACATTGGACTTCTTCCACCATGGAAAAGGCAACATTTTATTCTTACTGGAATAGACATTTACTATAGATACAGATTTGTCTTGTAGGCAGTGCTGCAGCCAAAGCTAATGTCTTTGGACTTCTAGATTTCCTTAACCATTATCATGCTATACCACACCACATCACTTCAAAGTCAAGGACTCACAGCAGATAATGTGCAGCAATGTATAGGCCAATGTTTGCCATCAACTTGAAGCAGCTGACTTAATAGAATGTTGGCTTCATAGCTAGGTAGCAATACCTAGCAGTGTTCTGGCAGTCCAGTATAAAGGCAGCTTCTCCCATAGCCAGAATTCATGTGTCCATGAATCAGTAAGGTAGAAATGAAAGTGACACCACTCACTATTACCACGAGGCACCCACTCAAAATTTTGCTTCCTGTTCCTGTGATCCTGTGCTCTGCTCATCTAGTGTTCTCAGTTCCGAAAGGTGGAATGCTACCACATGGAGACACATCACTGATTCCCCTGAACTGAAAGTTAAGAATGCCACCTGGCCATTTTGCACTCCTCGGTCCTCTGAATCTACAGGCAAAGAAGGTAGTTACTGTATTGGCTCACATGATTGATCCTAATAACCTAGAGGAAATCAGACCGATGTTACATAATGGTGTCGAAGATGTTGTTTGTAACAGAGATCCCTTAGGGAGTCTCTTAGCACTACCACATCGTGATTAAAGTGAACGGAAAAGTATAGAAACCTAGTTCTAACATGACTGCTGATGGCCCAGACCCTTCAGGAATGAAGATTTGGGTCACTCCATTAGGCAAAGAACCAGGACCAGATGAGGTCCTTGCTAAGAGTGGAAGAAATACGGAGTGGATGGTGAAAGAAGGTAGTTCTAAATATCAGCTATAATCATGTGACCAGTGTGCAAACAGGTCTATAATTTTATAAGTATTTCTTGTGTGTGTGCATAAAATAGTTTTGTTTTTTTCACTTGTAAAATTTAAGATGCAAAAGGGGCTAATGTGTGTTGCATCTGACATTCCAGCAGCTAGCACTGGATAGGGTCCTAGGCTGCAGTGGACAGGTGAAAGGATGAGAAATCTCACTCACACATGAAAACACATCAATCACACAAGATAAAGTTGGGGCCAGGTGGGACCATGATCTCTGATGGAGAATCATGGACACGGTCTACCAACAAAAGCTTTATTTATGGGCGTAACAGGTAGGAAGTCAATAGGACAGGACACAGCCCAAAATGGTCATGATGTTTGTTTCAGAAGGAACATGCAAAAGATAGAAACATGCCAATAGTTTTAACCTGAGCTATTATCCTGCAAACAGTTTCAAGAAAATAGTTCTTAGCTAAGGACTTAACTATTTTACAAATAGTTTTGCCTGAGTCAATTAAACTGCAAGTAGTTTCAAGGAAATAGCTTTAACTTGCAAATAGTGTAGTCTGGGCTAGTATCCTACAAACAATTTCGAAGAGATGATTGTTATTATTCTGTAAATAGTTTCAAGGTGCCAAGCAGAGAAATACAAAACATGGGGAGAGGGAGGACAGGGCAAGGGGGCTAGGAGATGGTAGCTTCCAGCCTGTAGTAATTGTACATGTGTTTATTGTATTATATACAAGTATGACTTTATAGTTGTCATTGTTTAGAGATTATATATGGCTTAAGGAGATGTATGTAGGTGCCAAGGTGACAAGTGGTGGACTGTGATGGCTGAAGTTGTATGTCAGCTTGACTGGGCCATGGTTCTCTGGCTTGGCAATTACGATGTAGTTTGGCAGTTACGTAATGATGTAATTGACTCAGTGATCAGATCTGCCGTGAGCAGCCAGTCAACTGATAGGGAGTTTCCTAGGATCTGTAGCCTGCCTCCGGTATGTAAATGGATATTCCAGTAACACTCTCTCTTTGGAACCTGTGTTCAGTTCACCATCCTCTAATGCCTGGTGATTGGGACTAGCAGCTTATCTGCCAGTCTTGCCTTTTATCAGCCTCCACAGCCTGGTAGCCGGCAGCTTTCTGTCTTTTCAGCTGATCTTGGGATCTGTGGGCTTATGAACCAGTGGCCTGCTGTCTGACTCACCCATCTTGGGTTCATTAGCCCCCGCAGCTTTGTGAGTCAAGAGAAGCCTCCAGCCTGACTCTTGGCCCCTGGACTTGGGACTTCCCAGCCTGTGTAACTGTGTGAGCCATTTCTTTGAGATAAGTCTTTCTCCCTCTCTCTCTCATTCGTTATCTGTATATACATACACACATAGACATCACTCACGTACACGTGAAAGACGGACAATGAATAAAGAAGACTGAAGAAGAATTTTTAGTGCTGGTGAAGAATATTGAATATGCATCTGTTTTGGAAGAAATACAACCAGAATGCTCCTTAGAAGCGAAGATGGTGAGACTATGTCTCAGATACCTTGGACATGTTATCAGGAGTGATCGGTCCCTGAACAAAGACATCATGTTTGAGAAAGCCAAGAATCAGTAAAAAAGAAAATGACCCTCAGTGAAATGGACTGACACAGTGGCTGCACTAATGGGCTCAAGCTTAACAATGATTGGGAAGGTGGTGCAGGACCAGGCAGTGTTTTGTTCTATTACACATAGGGTTGCTGTGAGTCGTAAAGAGATGCCATGGTGCTTAAGAATGATACATGCAAACAAGGTCTGACAATTAAATCAGCAAACTTAAAAGTTCCAAGTGCTACACACCTCATTGCTGAATATCACTACAGTCACCTTCACAGTACTCCCCTTGAGAAGCTATGAACCAGTGCCAGCTCCCAGTCCACCCTTCAAAGCAATTTTCAGACTCTTTCTGGAATGGCCATTGTGCACAGAGACAAGGTTGCAAGTTCGTGAACTTAACTGTATAGTTGTCTATGAGGGAGTTTTTAGCCAGTAAACAAGTAACTATTGGAACACCCTCCCTACTCACCTGATTTGGCCCCCAGTGACTTTTCTCTGTATCCAAAGAGAAAGGAAATACTGAAAAGAAGACATTTTGATGACATTCAGGGCATCGAGGATAATACCATGAGGATTCTGGTGGCCATTCCAGAAAGAATTCCAAACTTGTTTTGAAGGGTGGACTAGGCACTGGCGTCTGTGCATAGCATCCCAGGGGGAATACTTCGAAGATGACCATAGTGACATTCAGCAATTAGGAATGTATTGCTTTTTCTAGGATGAGTTCATGAACGTGTCAGTTCTCATATATTTGTGTGTGTGTGTGTGTGTGTGTACGTATATATATATGCTTCACTGGTTTTGTTTCTCTTGAGAACCCAGGCTAAGACTATAGGGATTATATTCTTTGCTACTTTACTAATGCCTCCCCTGTGTCCTTGTCGGATCCAACTCGACAGCACTTGGCTGGCTTGGCTGTGTCCTTGATCCCATGACTTCTACTTTTTTGTCTACTCCTTCATTCTACATGGAGCATATAGTCTATTCCAGGGAAAGTTTGTATAATAGGATCAAGTGTTGTTATTGAGAAACTTGATGCTACCTGACTCACCCTTCACTATTTTTCGTTTCTGGAAGCAGCTACAAATTTTTCTTTGTCCCCTGTGTCCTCTGATTTCAGAATGATGAACTCTTACTGCTGGTTTTATTATTAAGTCCACTGTGCTGGCCACTAATTAGACCTTTCGACCTGGAAACTCATGGCATTCCATTCTATTAAATTTTGTTTGATTATTTCTTTATTATTTCTGTGGTAAAATCATGTTTAGAAATTTAATCTCTTAGAATGACTTTCTATCTATTCCCCCATATTTCCTTTTTGCCAGTTTGTTCTCCTTTCAAGTAGCTCTCCTTTATGTAGAAAACTAAATAAATTAACCAAACCTATTGATGTCAAGTTGATTCCAACTTATAGCCAACCTATAGGGCGGAGTTTACCAGGATCACCCGACAGATTTGAACTGCTGACTTTGTGGTTAGCAGCTGTACCCCTTAACCACTGTGCCACTGGAGTTTCCTACTTTATTTAAGTACCCTTTTATTGAATTTATAATTTCTGTTATTTTTTCATTTCTAAGACATTTTGATTGTTCCTTATTTAAAGCCTTCTTTATAGGGTTGCTCTGAGGCAGAATTGACTCAGTGGCAATGGGTTTGGCTTTTTTGTTTTTTCTTGTTTTATGGTTATATGTTTCTCATATTTTTGTCAGGTTTCTGTTTTCTTTCTGTTTCTTCAAAATTTGTTTGTTTACATGGACTTTATCCAGGTTATAGGCCTTTCACAGATAGCTCAGCTGTCCACTCATTTTTAGGAGAGCACAGATGGTTCGCTGTAGATTAATCTAGTCTTACCTATTTTGGGGAATGCCAGGTTAATTTCTAAGATAGAGGTTATTGAAAATCCTACTGAGAAAATATTTGATTCAGGAACCCCTTACTCAGCCTCCAGTTTTTCCTTTCTAGCACCACCTTGATTGTCTGTGTCCTTTTGTACTGTACCCCCTTATCTCTTGCTGCTGATTTGGCAGACACTGGGGAGGAAGAAGACATAGCTTGTGTGTTCAGTCCCCCTTCATTCAATGGACTATTATGGCGGCTATTTATTTTTGTAATATAGAATGCCTTTGTTTGCCAGTGCACATTTATTTTAGGAAGTCAAATCAAGAAGCTTTGTATGTATTTTTTATCTGAAGTTAGCTGGAGGCATCACTTTGAGTTCTTCATGGCTGCTTGAATTGACAGAGTGAACTGTCACAGTCCCAGTGTTGTAGCTGGGAAATGGCTGTGCTAGGGACCAGCAGGCCCCAGGTACACAGAAGATGGGCTTCCGCATGTGCCCACTCCTGTTAAGAGGAGACAGTGGACTGATCCGTGTTGACCTGAACACTACCTCCTCTGTGGACCATTTTGCTTACAGAGGCTTTAACTTGTCATCCCCCTAGATGCTTTCCTGAAGCCACCAGAATAGACCACCATGTTGATTCTTGCCCTGGTCAGTACCTTCCTCCTGCACTAAGTGAAGATCCATGTGTGTATGTACCCTTTGGCCTGTACGAGGTGGGTCCTTGTTCTCCTTGGGCAGCCCTATGGAGGAGATCCTTTCTCTCGAGGCCACCAGTTATCCACGGTGGTGATGTTTCCTGTATGCCAGGCATGCTATGAGTCCTTTTGAGGGTTACTTGTTGGATTCTTTTGATAGTTTCAGTAAGTAGGTTCTGGAATTATCTCCTGCCCATTTGTCAGATGGAGGGACTGAGGCACAGAGAGGTCACACAGGAAGATGTACTGAGTCAGTGTTTGAACCCTGGTAATGAAGCCTCAGGAAACCATGGTGATGTAGTGGTTAAGGCTCTGACTGCTAACCAAAAGGTTGCCAGTTTGAATCTACCAGGCATTCCTTGGAAACACTATGGAACAGTTCTACTCTGCCCTTTAGGGTTGCTGTGAGTTGAAACTGACTTGATGGCAATGAGTCTGCTTGTGGCAGAAGGATGATATCGTGCCAACTCTGCCAGTGAGTTTTCCTGAAGCATTCCTTCCCTCATAATAGTCCCTTTCTTACCAAATTTCTATGATGGATGGTTTTATCATGGAGGCAAACTTCAGTTTATAGGAGCTGGGTCTTCTAATTGCTGGCATATGTGGAGCCTTTTCTCTTTGAATGGGCTAGCAGATGGCCTAGAATGCCCAGGTTAATTGTTGATTTTGCTTTTTGGTGATGCTGCTTAGACAGTCTAACTATAAGGAACTGTACTCTTACTATAATGTGGACAGATTTGTAACCAACAGAAATTGGAAGGTGAGGAAGTGAGATGGTGGGAGAAGAAGGTAAAACAGCTTTTACCCTCTGGGGTGGAAACGGTCATTCCTAAGGCTACATAAGGGCCTAGTGAGCAATGCAACAAGTCAGGTGAGCCCCATTGTGTATTTGCAGAGTGTGGCAGGGGTAGGGAGAGGACACCCGAGTCCTTTCTCATAGCTCACTGCCCACTGCCTCTTTCTGTTTTAAAATGATTGTGACTCATCCATCCCCAGAGAAGGAGGCTTAGCCCAAGGACCCTAGAAGAGTGAGGACTGAGGAATGACTAGCGTATAATTCTAACAAACTAAAACACAGCTGTTCTATTGATCCCCTCCATGCTCCCCTTTCAGATGTGTCTTGTCTAACCCCATTGTGTTCCAGAAGGAAATGATTAGAGAAAGGAAGCTAAGAGGGTTGTAAATTTTCAAAAGTGGTGTTTTTTTTTTTTTCTTTCTCCTCCTCTGGAGTTTTATTCTAATAGCCCTTAGAAGTGGGCATGGCCTCTAGTCCAGCTCCTCCTGCAGGCCTTGTCTCTTCAGTTGTCAGGAATCAGGGCTTCTTGTGGCCTGATGCCTCTTACCTGTGCCTCCAGTTCTGGCCGTGTGCAGACTGCTGTCCAGATGCAGCTCATGGCTCTCCTTCACTTGATAACTGGCTTTCCCAATAGTCCTTCTCCTGCTCTCCTGCTTTCCCTGTCTCCTTGATATGGGTGAATACATCTCTTTCCTCGGTGCCCCAAATCTGCCTTCAGAGGCATTATTGCTCTTCTTCCTGATCCATCTTGCCTCCCAGTAATGTGAAATGATGTCTCTCCAGCCTGGCTGTGACCTTGGGGTCAGCCAGCACTCCCAGATGCACTGGTAAATGTAGAAAGGGGCTTTTGGAAGAGCACATGACTTCACAAAGGGGGCTTTCCATGTCCAGAACAGCGACTTCATGCAGACCCCAAGTTTCTGCCTCATGCCTTCTTCAGCTCCAGGTCCTTTCCATTGCACCCCACTTTAGAAATATTGGGGGGCAGAGAGTCAAGATAGTGGACTAGACAGATGTATCCTCAATTCCCTCTGAGAACTAAGGCCTAGAACAGTAATTGAAAGGAGCAGTGTGGACATTCTGGGAGCTCCATGCTCAGTATAGTGTTGTGATGTTGGACTGCACAGCAGAGAGGGGAAAATACTTTGTCAGTGGTGAGACAGCAGCACAGTGAGTATTAATTTTGCTTGTGCAGCACTTGGGAGGATTGCAGGTACAGATGCTTTCTCTGTCAGCTGGGAGGCTGGGACTGGGTCTGTTGAGACTGTTAGCCTGACATGGCCCAGCTTTTTTGCTGATCTGCAGTGCCTAAGCGAACAGCATATCCCACACCAGAGAGACACGGCTTGGGACGCCCACATTTAGAGATGCCAGCAGTGGTGAGCAACTGAGGGCACCAGTGCCCCTCCCGCCTTTCTTCTTTGAGCTGCAACATAGAATCTGCTTACTCTTATTGTAACAATGGCAGCTCAAGCAGGATGCCATATTGGTCAGCTGAGAGGCAGAATCGGCATAGCCTGAGGGCTCAGCTGAGGCGAATTTTTGGCTAAACTGCCCTGCCTGTCTGGTTAGCATTGCTCCCGGCGGAAAAGCTGCTCTAACACAATTATACCTAGAAAAAGTAGTGGTGGCTGGGGGTGGAGTGCATTGTGGAATTAACCCCTCCCTTCTTTAAGCCACGTTGTAGGGTCTGCTGACTGCTGACAAGGCCTTTGTCAGTCAGGAGGTGGGGCCTGTCACCCCTGAGGGCCTGATTGCTATCAGCTAGGCTGCTCAACACTGCTCTCTGCCAAAAAGACCTACGCCTCAGCTCCCCGTGGTGTAACACTGGAGAAACTGAACAGCTTCTGGATAGCATGAAGACAACATTCAATATGTAACAATTTAAAGAAGCAGACCACCATGGCTCTAGAAAACTCGCCAAATAAATATTCAAACAACATCCCAGATGAAGAAGCCTCTTGAAATTGTCAGAGGTACAATACAAAATAATTATGCATGCAGCCCTCCTAGAGATTAAGCAAAATGCAGCAGAAGAAAATGAAAAATTCAGTAAGATTTATGAACTGGTAAAACATCAATAATCTAAAGTCTAGGAGATACATAGTAAATTACAGGATTAGACAACTCAATGCAAAACCAAAAGAGCAGGTTGGAGGAACTGGAACACAGAATTAGGGAACTTGAAGATAAAGCAACTTGACACCAGCATTTATGAGGAGAAATCAGATAAAAGAAACAAGAAAAGTGAAGAAACATTAAGAAATATGTGGGACTCTATGCAGACGAATAATTTATGAATAACTGAAGTTCCTGAACAGGAAGGGATAGCAGAAAATACAAAGATAATTGTTGAAGACTTTCTGACAGAAAGCTTCCCTGACATCATGAAAGAAGAGAACATAAATTGAACAAGACATTATAATCAGGTGTAGTAAAATGAAACATAAAGAGAGACTCTTAAAGGCAGTGAAGCCTAAAGGCAGTGAGACTTAAAGCAGAACTAATATACAAAGGGAAGCCCTGTAGGCTTTCGTCTGTCTCCTTGGCAGAAGTCATGTTGGCAAGAAGACAGTGGAATGATGCATACAAAGCCTTGAAGGAGAAAAATTTCCAACCAAGAATTATGTATCCTGCAAAATTGTCTCTTAAATATCATGGTGAAATTAAGGCATTCTTGGACAAACAGAAGCTTAAAGACTTGGCTAAAACCAAATCAAAACTACAGGAAATACACAAAAACAATAGTATCAGTTGTATACTTAAGTAGGCAATACAGGACAGAGCATCCAAAATATTAAAATTAGGGAACCAGAGATCTTAACATGAGAACTATGACATCATCACACTATAAAGAGGGATATATTACAGTAATTACAACCCTTTCAAATGGAGGGGAGATTAAAAAAATGTACAGAAGTTAGATTGTTTTAAACTTAGAACATTAAGGGGGAATCAAAGAGGTAGCTTCAAAGCAAACTAACAATGTGACATATCAAAACAAGAAACGTGATACAGGCATCTCAACAAACACAAAACCAACACTGAAAAAGATGAAAAGTAAACCCATAAAGAAAAATATCCCAGAAGAGAATACTAAGAAAAGCAAAGAAAACATCAACAACACAAAAATAAAGGCATCAAAATGAAGCACTAGATACATACCTATCAGTAATTCCCACTGAATGTAAATAGACTGAATGCTCCAATAAAGAGGCAGACAGTGACAGCCTGAATTAAAAGACACAATCTGTCTATATGTTGCTTACAAGAAACACACCTTAGACTCAAAGATATGAACAAACTGAAAATCAAAGGATAGAAGAAAACATACCAAGCTAACAACACAAAAAGAAGACCAAGAATGGCAATAATAATCTCAGATAAAATAAATTTTAATGTAAAATCCACCATTGTGGACAAGGATGATCACTATTTATTACTGAAAGGGTCAATGCATAAACAGGATATAAAAATATTAAGTATTTGTACACCCAATACCAGAGCACCTAAATACATTGAACAAATGCTGACAGCATGAAAAGTGAGATAGATCACTCCACAATATTAGTAGGAGACTTCAACACTCCTCTTTCAGTAATGGACAGATCGTCCAGAAAAAAAGCACAGTAAGGAAACACAGAAGATCTTGCTGTGACAATCAACCAACTAGACCTCATCCACATATACAGAACTTTTTACCCAACAATAGATAAGTGTACCTTCTATTCCAGTGCACTTGGAACATTCTCCAGAATAGACCATGTATTAGGACATAAAGAAAGCCTCAACAAAACCCAGTCCATTAAATTATTGCAAAGCATCTTCTTGGGCTCTGAAGCCATAGAATTTGAAGTCAGTAGCAGAAAAAAACATAGGTAGCAGTCTGAACTCATGGAAACTGAGCAACTTCATGCTCAAAAATCCTTGGGTTATAGAAGAAATGAAACACACAGTAAAGAAATTTATGGAGTCAAATGAGAATAAAAATACATCTAAACAGAATCTTTGGGATACAGCAAAAGCAGTGCCCAGTGGTCAGTTTATAAATGCACACATCCAGAATGAAGAAGGAGCCCAAACCAAACAATTAACCCTATAATCTGAAAAAGTAGAAAGAGAGCAACAGAGGAACCCCTCAGGCACCAGAAGAAAACAGATAATAAAGATTAGAGCAAAACTAAATGAACAGAGAGAGAGAGAGTAGAAAAACAATTGAAAAAATTAACAAAACCAAAAGCTGGTTTTTTGAAAAGATCAACAAAATCGATGAACCATTGGCTAAACTTACAAAAGAAAAACAGGAGAGGAAACAAATAACCTGAATAAGAAATGAAATGGAAGATATCACAGCAGACCCAACTGAAATCAGAAGTCTCCTAACAGAATACTATGAAATACTGTACTGTAACAGATTTGAAAACTTAGAGGTATTGGACAAATTTCTAGATTCATTTATAAGCAGGAGAAGTAGAACAACTTAATAAACCCATCACAAAAGAAGAGATTGAAAAAGTTGTCAAAAAACTAGCAACCAACAAAACTCCTGGCTCAGATGACTTCTTCAGAGAATTCTACCAAGCTTTCAGACAGGAGTTAATTCCAATACTTCTGAGGCTATTTCACAGCACAGAAAAGGATGGAATATTCCAATATTCATTCTATGAAGCCAGCATAACCCTGATACCAAAGCCAGGGAACGATCCCACAAAGAAAGGAAATTACAGACCAGTATCACTCATGAACCTAGATGCAAAAATATTTATCCAAATTCTAGCCAGTGGTGCTCAACAACATATCAAAAAATAATTCATGGTGACCAAGTTGGATTCCCACCAGTGGCAATCTAGTTCAACATCAGAAAAAAAATTAATGTGATCAAACACATAAATAACATAAAAGACTCACCTGATTTTGTCAAATAATGCAGAAAAGGCATCTGACCATCCTACACCCATTTATGCTAAAAACTCTCGGCAAAATAGGAACAGAGGGGAAATTCCTCAATGCAGTAAGGGGCATCTATGCAAAGCTAACCACCTCCATCATCTTAAATGGGGAGATGCTGAAAGAATTCCCCTTGAGAACAGGAAGTATACAAGGATGCCCACTGTCACCACTTATATTCAACATTGTTTTAGAGATTCTAGCCAGAGCATGTAGATCAAACTAAGACATGAAAGGCATCCACATTGGCAAAGATGAAGTAAAAATATCTCTATTTGCAGATGATACAATTGTATACACTGAGAATCCTGAAGAATCTATAAGTAAACCACTGGAACTAGTAGAAGAGTTCAGCAAAGTATCAGGATATAAGATAAACGTAAGTCTGTAGGATTCTTTTACACCAACAAAGACAGCATCAAAGAGGAAATCACATAGTCAATATCATTTGCTGTAGTCCCCAAGAAGACAAAATACCTAGTAATAAATCTAGCCAGAGAAGCAAGAGACCTATACAGAAAGAATTACAAGACTTTACTGCAAGAAACCAAGAGACTTACATAAGTGGAGAAAGCTATCCTGTTCACTGATAGGAAGACTTAACATTGTGAAAATGTCTGATTTACCCAAAGTGAACTACATAATAGAATGCAATCCCAATACAAATTCCAGTGTCATTTTTTAATGAGATGGAGAAAGAAATAACCAACTTTGTTTGGAAAGGGAAGAAACTCCGGATAAGTAAAGCACTACTGAAGAAGAGGAACACAGTGGGAGGACTCACACTACCCCTGACCTTAGAACCTACTTCTACACTGCCATGGTAGTAAAAACAATCTGGTACTGGTACTAAAACAGACCTATAAACAAATGGACAAAAGTGAGGCCCCCAAAATGTCACCATCCTCTTATGAACAGTTGATAATCGACAAAGGCCCTAAGATTGTAAACTGGGGTGAAAAGCAGTCTCTTTAACAAGTGGTGTTGTCAATTTTGTGTATCCATCTGCAAAAATCTGAGACAAAACCCATATCTCACACTTTACACAAAAACAAAGTCGATGAAAGACCTATATGTGAAACCTAAAATGATAAAGATCATGCATTAAAAAGTAGGATCAACAGTGGAAGTTCTAATACACAGCTTAGACAGACTTCAGAATCTGACAAACTGCATGAACAATAGACAAGAAAATAGATAAATGGGAACTACTAAGAATCAAACACTTCTGCTCATCCAAAGACTTTATCAATAGGGTTAAAAGACTACCTGCAGAATTGGAAAAAAATCTTTGGCAACTATATGTCGGACCAACATCGGATATCCATAATCTGTAAGGCACTACAAAATACCAACAAGAAACCCAATTAAGTAGTGGAAAAAGGAGATGGGCAGAAGAAGATATCCAGGCAGCTAAAAGACACATGAGGAAATGTTCATGATCATTAGTTATTAGAGAAGTTCAAATCAAAACTGCAGTGAGATACTATCTCACTCCAAAAAAATTGGCCATGATCCAGAAAACAAAACAACAAATGCTGGAGAGGCTGCAGAAATATTGGAACTCCTACACTGCTGGTGGGATTGCAAAATGATACAAACTCTTTGGAAAGCAATTTAGCACTTCTTTAAAAGGACAGAAGTAGAAATACCATTTGATCTAGTAACCCCAATGCTCAGAATGTATCCTGTAGAAGTAAAGGCAGTCATGTGAACAGATACATGCATATGAATGTTTATTTGTTCACAATGGTAAAAAGATGGAATCAATCTAGATGTCCATCAACAGATGAATGGATAAATAACCAATGATACATATGCTCAATGGGGCACTAGGCAATGATTATTTTAGGAAGCATCTCATAACCTAGTTTCACCTGGTAGAATGAAATCAGTCAGTGGCAAAAGGACAAATACTGTATGAGACTTCTGCTGTAAGAACTTAAAATTGCACAAGGACAAATATTGTATGAGACCCCTACTGTAATGACTTGAAAACAGACTGATGTACAGAAGAAAAGACTCTTTGATAGCTTAAAGGGTGGAGAGGGAGGGAAGGAGGGGCTGGTGATAGATAGTTGATAGAAATTTGGTTGGGTGAACTCAGTGACAGAACACATTAGAAAGAAGATCAGTTTAACTGGACTTCAACATAACCTGAAAACTCTTCCAATCTTCACCCAATATGGCAAGGACAGAGTAGTGGGGACCACGCTCTCAGGGGACATCAGGCCAATTTGCACAACTAGCATATTGCTAAGAGAGTCTTCTCCACCCCATATTGGTGAGTGGCATCTGGGGGCTTAAAAGCTAGCAAGCTACCATCTGAGGTACACTATGTGGTCCCAACTCAGCAAGAACAGAAGATCACCGAGGGCAAAAACGACATGTGGGAAAGAGAACCCAGAAGACAGAAAGACCCATGTGAATGGGTGACTACATCAGTATGTGACCAGAAGAACCAGATGGTGCCTGTCCAGCTCCAGTGACAGCCGTGATGTGGCTCACAAAGTTGAATCCCAGTGTCAATAAGAGAATAAGAAGGGGTGCACCGTGAGAACTCCGCTGAAAGACTGCCATTGATCATCCGAAAGCCTGGGGGTTCCCCTGGGAGCATGGTCCCTAGACCTCATGCTGCCCTTTATCATAAATCATTACTGAGGTCAACTCCTCAGGCAGGAACGGATTGGACTCAGTGACACAAAGTGACTGTATTGTGTGTACACTTTGTTTCTATGCATCCATAGGATGTCGTCCTACTGGCCTCTTACTAGAAAGGAGTGGAGAGGGTAGAGAAGAGGGGCCAGGAGATTGTTAAGAGGATATGACTTGTGTAGAACAGAAAGCAGGAGAGTGCTGTCACCAGGTAAGGAGAGCAGTAGCAGCTGCACATAGGTGGGCTTGCGAATTTAAACCAGATTGTACATTTTCAGTCAATCACAATAAATGAATGAAGAAATAAATAAAATAACTTAAAAATCGACTTATGTACAGAAGAAAAGACTCTTTGATGGCTACAAGGGTGGAGAGGCAGAGAAAAGGTTGGGTATCGATTAAATAGTTGATAGAAATTTGGTTAGGGGAAAGCAGTGAAAGCACACAGTAGAGAGTAGATCGGCTTAACTGGACTTCAGCATAAACTGAAAGGTTCTCTAAACTCAGCCTGCTATTTCAAAGGATAGAGTATTAGAGTCAGGGTCTGGGGATTGTGCTCTCAGGAGACATTGAGTCCAAGTGGCATAACTACTACTAAGACAGTCTTCTGCACCCCATATTGGTGAGTGGTGTCTGAGATCTTAAAACTAGCAAGCTGCCACTTGAGATCCACCAAATGGTCCCTGCTCGTCTGGAACAGATGATCACTGAGAACATCAAAGACACAAGTATAAAAGAACCCAGGATACAGAAGGACCCATATGAATGGGAGACTGTATCAACATGAGACCATAAAAACCAGATGATGCCTGCCACCACTAAAGATAGCTATGATGGGGGACATGATATAGAGTCCCTGAGCCAACACAAGAAAAAGAGGGGTGCAGCCCAAGAACTCTTCTAAAAGACCTGAATTGATAGTCCAACAGCCTGTACACTCACCTGGGAACATGGCCTCTTGACCTGCTACTGTCCCTTACTGAAAACTAGTAATGAGGTCAACTGTTCAGACAAGAATGGACTGGACTCATGGACATAGTATGGCTGTATGGCGTGCATACTTTATGGTTTTATGTATTTATAGGAGGCAGCCCTAGTAATGTCTTTCTAGATGGGAGAGAAGGAGACAGATGCTTATTGAGGGGACACTAGAAGTATGGAGTGGAAAGGAGAAGTGTGCTGTAACTAGGTGGGGAGAGCAGAAGGAGCTGTACATAGGTGGGCATGTGAAACTGATTTGGATTGTATACTTTCACTTAATCACAACTTAAAAAATGTAAGAAGGAAGCATTGACAGGGATACCCGTGGGTCATGCCATGGTCTGCGCCCTTTGTTGCCCTTGTAGGACAAAAGCCTTTTGCTTACATGCTTTATCCTTTTTCCCCCTTTCAGCTCCTGCTTCTTTCCTGTATCAGGGAGGGTATGCACTGTGTCCCCATGCACTGTGTCCCCTCAGTGAACTCACAGCTAGTGGATAGCCCTAATGCAACTCAGTGCTGAAATCCAAGAGGCAGAGAGCCTCTGGCACTCCTAGCCTTCTGACCCTTGACAGCATCTTTGTTAGTGAATGTTGTGGACTTGTTCCTGAGCACCTGCAAGTTGTGTGAGCACTGTGAACCCGGCCCTTGATACTCTTCCTTCGTACTGAATGTGACACCAGTGTTCAGCATGCTTCAGATTGTACCAGACAGTGGCCCAGGACCTAAGTGACACAGTCCTTTGCCTTTGAACGCTGCTTGTAGCCACCTGATCAGCCTTCCTTGCTCCATTTGAGTTTTGCCTCTTGGGTGTAGCTGTCTAAACACCCTCTGCATACTTAGCTTGTTTTTTATTTTATTGTCACTCCTGATCGTGCTTCATGGCTGTGCACCCAGTGGAGTCGCACACACTGCAGGTGCTTCAGTTGACCAGGAGGTGTCAAGAGTGCATGCCATCATGGCAGTGGGTTTATCTAGTATGTGCTAGCTGAGAAGCCACTGTGCTGAGTCAGGCTGGCATGAACAAGAGTCACTGTTGCCATCCTCAGTAATCTTTCAGATGTGTTTCAGCTGGCAAGGGAGATTTAGGGGCCGTGTGTCAAGCTCCATTCTCACCTGCTAGAATAGTGCCATTAAGGAAGCCTGGAGGATGGGGCTGGGCTTGCAACAGGGCAGGCCAAGGGCTAGAGTGGCAGGCGCTGCTGCTACAGTAATGCAGAGAGGTACACGGTCCAAGTAGAGACAAGTGAGGACTGTTCTCTTCTAGTATTTAGGATTAGGTGTGTGAAAAAATTGCTCACTTAGCAGTGATGTCCCAGCTTCGTCAGATACATTATCATCAGATACATTAGAAGAAATATAGGCACATGGTTCTACTTCCAGAGCTAGGGTGGCTGCTCCCAGCTTATGGAGAGACTGGAACATTTATGCACTACTGGTGGGAATCTAAAATAGTACAATCACTTTGAAAATCAATTTGACACATCCTTAAAAAGCTAGAAATGGAAATACCAAATGATGCAGCAATCCAACTCCTTGGAATATGTCCTAGAGAAGGAAGAATTGCCATGCTGGCAAATAGATAGACACCAATGTTCAGTAGCACAAAGGTGGAGTCAACCTAGGTGCCCATCAACAGATGACTAGATAAACAATTTATGGTATATTCACACAATGGAATGCTAAGCAACAGTAAAGAACAACAGTGAATCTGTGAAACATCTCATAACATGGAGGAATCTGTAAGGTATTCTGCTGAATAAAATTGGTCAGTTGCCAAAGGACAAATATTGTATGAGCCCACTACTATAAGAATTGAAGAAAAGGTTTAAACACGTAAGAAAACATTCTTTGATGGTTACCAGGGTGAGGACGGGTGGAGGGAGTATTCACTAACTAGGTAGGAGACAAGCATTATTTTAGATGAAGTGAAGACTGTCACACAATACAGGGGAAGTCAGCACCACTGGACTAAACCAAAAGCTAAGAAGTTTTCTGAACAGAGCCAGACACTTCGAGTGACAGAGTAGTAGAAGCAGGGGTCTGGGGGCCATGATTTCAGGGGACATCTAAGTCAATTGGGATAAAAAAAAGTTTATTAAGCAAATGTTTTGCATTCCACTTTGGTTAGTGGTGTCTGGGATCTTAAAAGCTATGGAGTGGGCCATCTAAGATCCATCAATTGGTCCTAACCCACCTGCAGCAAAGGAGAATGAAGAATGCCAAAGATACAAGGAACAGCTAAGCCTGAGACAGAATGGGTCACATAAAACAGAGGCTACGTCAGAAAAGGGTCCCATAAACCAGGGACCAGAACTAGATGGTGCCCAGCTCCCACCAATGACTGCCCTGACAGGGAACACAGCAGAGGGTCCCTGAAGGAGTGAGGGAAAAGTGGACTGCGGAAATTGAACTCTAATAAAAGGACCGATCTCGGTGATCTGACAGATTGTAGGTTCCCCAAAAGATGTGGTCCCTGCACTCTCTGTTAGTCCAGAACTAAACCTTTCTTGAGGCCTATTCTTCAGATACAGATCAGACCATACTATAAAACAGAAAATGATATTGGAGAAGAGAGAAATGTGTTTCTTGGCCCAAGTAAATGCACAAGACTAAATGGGCAGCTCCTGTTTGGAAGCATGATGAGACAGTAGAGGAGGACAGGAGTTGGTTGAATGGACACAGGAAACACTGAGTGGAAAGGAGGAGTGTGCTGTCACAGTGTAGGGAGAGCAGCTGGGGTCACGTAACAGTGTATGTGTAAGTCTATATATGAGAAACTAATGAGTTCCAAACTGTTATTTAAAACACAATAAAACCAAAAAAATAGAGTGACTGCACCTTGCAAGTAGCTGTGGGCTTGGGCCCAGGCCATTGGAGAGCAGCTGGTGAAATGTGTTTCACAGTGAGTGACTGCTGATGAGGCGGGAGCTCTTTCCCCAAGTACTGACTGTGGATACCCAGGTTGTAGTCAGAATGCCAGCAGAGGTCACCTCCAAAGGGACCTGTCACAGAAAGTTACCAGATAACCAGATAGTGGAAATGGACAAAAATATGATGATCATGGTTATATGAAGGATGCTATGTCTATTCACTGCAGTTGTCTGTGGTTGTTCAAATCCGATTCTGTAAACCTATCTCCAGAAAACATTTGCTGTGGAATGCGTGTCAGAGTGCTGGAGTCTTAACTGTGTCTGCCCCTTGATGCACTCATCTACAGAGTACTGCAATGGGAGAAAAGAGAAATAGAACATTATTGGGGCTGATAAGGGTGGTGGGATGGTGGGTGGCTCTTTTGCCTGCTTTCTAAGTGTTTGGTGCTGTGCTTAAAACCAGAAGACAAAACCCTCTTCTGTCTAGTGAATTCTGAACTGTGGTGACCCGTCTTCTGTAGGATTTTTAAGGCTGTCACCTTTTGGAAGCAGATTGCCAGGCCTTTCTTCTGAGGTATCCCTGGGATCTCTCTGGAAGAGCTTACTGAGTGTGTGAAGTTGGTGTGACTATTACTTGACAAGGCTCCAGGTTCTCACTACCTGCCATGAAGAAAAGCAAATCTCTGCGATAGGTGTTTGGATGAGTGATCAGAAGTTTATTTGCATGCCAGTGTACAGTGGGATAGGGGGATATTCTTAACCTCAAAGCCTGTCTGAGACAATCAAGCAAAATTTGGAATTTTAAAGGGAAAGACCACATGCAGATGCAGGGACAGGTGTCAGTGAACAATGAGAGTGGTTTGGGAGGGCCATCTGTCTGGAGGAGGTCTCAGGGGTGGTATATTAGTATACGCACATCAAAAGCTGGGGTCTGGCTGCTCTTGATTGTTACTTGAGTTGGGGGTCCTTCTGGTGCCTTCACTGGCCCCTCCACTCAATGTTTCTTAAAGAAGAAACTGTAAACCTATTACCCAGTGGCACCTGACCGCTCATGCACTATTTCCTGCTCTAGCCAGGTAAAGGAAGCCAGGAATTTCAAGAAAAGTGAGTTCTGTAAACAAGTCAGGAGTTAGTCCTCACTTTCTGTTTTAATGTTCCCTTTGGAATTGGGGGCCTGAAGCCTCCTACTTGCTTTAAATCTCCTTTTGTTTCTTTTAACCTCCACAGCCGAGGTATAGTAGACCAGCTTATCTGGACCATTATTTGGCTTAAGGTGGCTAAGGAACCAGTCTCTTCCAAAGGCAGAAGCCTGCATGGGCTATCTCAGTTTCTACAGAAGTCAGAATTCTAAACCCTAAAAGAATTACATACCCTATTATAAACCCTTGATCAAATTGTTCAATAAATAGTAATTGAACTCCATCAGTTTTTTAAAAAATCTTAGGCACCATGCATATAGCAAAATTTATCTGTCAAGACTTAAACTGTTTCTTGACAGAATAGGAAACTTAATGTGATTTTAATTTGAAAAATCACAGCCAAAATTTTAGCCACTTCTCTGGTTATGATATTCACAACTCTTCTATGTTTATCCACAGGAATTCCCAATTGGAGAACTTCAACAAGCCAAACCTATTAGTTAAATAATTTTAGGAAAAAGGAAAATGATTTTCCATTTCTTCCCTGTTTCACCTAATTCTGGACCAGCTGTCATCTGTGAAGTTGTCAGGTCTGCACAAATTTTGGGTATCTTGAGTCACAATCCTTTTTACCAGTCTGAGATCTCTGTTGAGGTACTCCAGTTAATCAGAAAAAAACTGTAGATGACAAAAAAAATGACCATGATTAATAAAAACGTCTTTTTAACAGTGACAGAAATCAGTTATAAAAACCCGATCTGCTGGAAAAAAAACCTTTGACAATGATATGTTTAAACACAATCATTACACATGTTTTTAAGGAACATTAAATACTATATACATAATAACCTCGAGCTTTTTAGAAAAAGCCAGGGGATAAAACTTTAGGAGTTAATTAAGACCTGAAATGTTGAAACGAGCTTTTTTTTTCAGTTACAGGTTCAGGATGGCTCCCTAGACTTTTGGAGTAATTACTGGTATGAAATTGAGCTTAATGGATACCTGGTATAATGTAAATTTATATACTGTTAACTGTAATAAAATAAACTTATAGGCAAATAATCTGAATGTGTCAGTCAAAGCATTGACTTTGATGGTGTCAATTTACATAAAATATATCTATGATATCCCACCCTTTGTTTTCTCAAGAATCACAGCCTTTCAACATGTAAAACATTCACCCCGTCACAGCAAAAGTCTCAATTCAAGCCCATGGGAATGGCAATTCCACAGTTAGAAACATCAGGGGGCATGGTCCTACCTTTTCAAACCCTTACAGTGGCTTTACTTCCCATACTCAGCTCTTGTTTTCTTATTGTCTTAAGGCACAAGCCTTAGCCTGTACCTACCCTGTTGGGTGAGTGTTTTAATGCTCTGTGTCTCTACTGACTTATGTGTTTAAAATACCGCACTCCACCAGACAGCGTTTTGTACACAGGCACCCAGCTCTCTGAGTCCATGGGTCAGCAACCTAGCTCTACTGATTTAAGTATTTAGAAACACCCTACTCTGTCAGAAAACTTCTGTGGTTTGGCTCTAGTGCTGTTTTAAGCTGGCTTCGTTTGCCGCTTGATATTATTACTTCCCTGGGTTTGTCACCAGGTCCAATTAACAGTTTAAGACCAAATCAAACCCACTGTTGTGCAGTTGATTTTGATTCACAGAGGCCTTACAGGGCAGAATAGAATTGCTCCTCCAAGCCCCCAAGGAGCAACCGATGGATTTAAACTGGCAGACTTTCTGATCAGCGAGGGTAGCACACATCACTGTATAACCAGGGTTTCTCCAGTTCACAGTGAACAAATAAGTAAAATTATGACTTAATATTATGCATTTGTTAGATAATACTTAAGAAGAAATAAACATAGATTTTAACCCAATAGGAACCAGACACCTTTTGATTCTTATCTGTGCGAAAACCTTTTAGCCCTTCCCTTTTTTGTCACACCCTGTGGCTCAGTTTTGACTCAGGAATTGTATCCTACTGGGGACCAGATCCTTGCTTTCAAGGACTAAATTAATTGCTTTACTCAGAAGTCAGAAAACCTTGTTATCCAATTTTTCTAACATTGATATTATTAAAAATTACATGAATGAACTCATTAAATTGTTAGACAAAAACCTTTAATATATCAAGTAAACAATTTCCAATAAACTTTTATAATACATTCCTTAAACGGCAAAGATGAAGTCATTTATTAGGTTTATACAGTAAAGTATTCTTGTTACTTGGAAAGCAAACAGTATATAAATTTACGTTATACCAGATATCCAATAACTTCAGTTTAGTACCAGTAATTACCCCAAAAGTCTGGAGAGCCATCCTGAACCTATAATTGAAAAAAAGCTTGTTTCAGCATTCCAGGTCTTAATTAACTCCTAAGAGTCGCCATGAGTTGGATGCGACTCGACAGCACTTGGCAAAGTTTTATCAGCTGGCTTTTTCTGAAAGAAGTTTCTGAAGATCTTTTAACTGGTAACTTGGGAGAGGTATTTACATATGTTTAGATTAATTCAGAAGCTTAAAGGTGTAGGGCCTTTAAGTTTTCTCAGCTATCTGCCTAAGTAAGCCACACACAGGCGCACACGCACACGCCCACACACATGCATGCAGGCACACACACTAGCATGTACACATTTTCCAAGCCGGCTTTTTCACTCACGCACCCACTGGGAACTCTTGGGAGCCACTGCTGGCTCTCGGAAATTTCCAGTGAGGGCCACCATGACCAACATGTCCCACTCATAGATACAAAACCCTGGGAAAACCAGCACAACCTGTTTGTTGGGAACATACAAGGGCTCGCCACCTCCAGAATCTTCCAGCATAAGGAAAGCTTCCCAAGGGACCCCATCTGCTAGAAACACGGAAACTAACAGTTCCTGGAACTTTGCAGCAGAGGTATACCAGACTATATCCCCTTGATGTCATAGGGTGGGGATAATGTGTGGAAACCCTATAATCCGATGTGGTCCCTGTCTTTTCATGGTGTCCGTAAACCAGAAAGTTAAAAATAGAAAGAAAAAAAAAGCCCCAAATGTTTGCTCCTTCCCACCTAGACAATCTGGTTTGAAGCCGGTAGTACCCCCAACAGGAGGAGGGAGCTGGCAGAGGTCCCTATAACTTGCAGGTGCTTTAGGAGCCCAACAGGTCTCCGGTTGAACTCAGGTAGCACAATATCCTGGCAAGCTTGCCAGAAATTTGTTAACTGAACAAGACTCCGAGTTCTCACTATCTGCCCTCTGACAAAAGCCTGTCTCTGGGACAGTTATGTGGGTGAGTGATCAAAAGTTTATTTGCATACTGGTATGCAAAGGGATGGGGGGATATTCTCATCCTCAAAGCCTGTCTGAGACAGTCAAGCAAAATCGGGGGTTTTGAAGGGAAAGGCAACATGCCGATGCGGTGGCAAGTGTCAGGGAATAGTGGGAGTGGTTTGGGAGGGGAATCTGTCCAAAACCAGGTCTCAGGGGTGGTATATGCACATAAAAAGCTGTTGCCCAGACACTTTTGACTGTCATTTGAGTTAAGGGTTCCCCTGGCACCTTCATCAGCCCCTTCACTCGGCACCTCCTAAAGAAGAAGCTGTAAAGAGAAGCTGCAGACCTATCATCCCAGTGGTCCCTGTCAGCTACTGTGCTATTTCCTGCTCTAGCCAGCTAAAGGAAGCCAAGAATTTTAAGAAAAGTCAATTCCATAAACAGGTCAAGAATTGGTTCTGACTTTCTATTTTAATCTTCCCTTTAGAATTGGGGGCCTGAATGCTCCCGCTTGCTTCATGACCAGGTTGCTGGTTTTGCTGAGTACATTTGGCAGAATGGGTGAGGAGCTAGGAACCCTTCAAATGTAGGACTGTGGGGTTTAAGCTGGAGACGAGAGAAAGAACACAGGGAGTTAAGGATGGTGGGTGGGAGTCTGGAGGGTCAGGGTTGTGGGACAGAGCAGGAAGCTGCCCAAACTGGGGTCAAGGAGGTCACCATGGAGGGTGACAAGGTGAGGTGTGCAGGGCAGAAGTAGATACCTGAACATTCTTCCACCTGTCCATTTCCATCTGTAAAATGGAGTGACCATTGTTGTCACTTCTGAGGGTGTGTTTTAGTCAGCTAGTGCTGCTCTAACAGAAATACCACTAGTTGATGGTTTTAAAAAGATAAATTGTTATCTGTCATAGTCCAGTAAGCTAGAAGTCCAAATTCAGGGTGTCAGCTCCAGGGGAAGGCTTCCTCTGTTGGCCCAGGAGGAAGGTCCTTGTTACTGGTCTTCCCTTGGAATGGAAGCTTTAGAGGTACGGGGAGCCCCATCCTCTACAAAGGACACGCTCAGCACCCAATACTGCTTTCCTTCTTGATGGTAGAAGGCCCCCAAATCTCTCTGCTAGATTTTTTCTCTTGTGTCTTGAGAGACTGCTCCAAGGCACAGAACAATTTCACACATTATGTCCTCCTCCACCAACACAAAAGCACCCAGTCACCCTCATTAATGTCACAGAGGCAGGAATTCCAGCATGGGGTAACATCTCACAATGCTAGGAATTATGGCCCAGAAAAATTGCTACAGATTTTTTAGGGAAAATGATTCAGTCCACTACAGCATGTTTTAGGACACTGAGCCTGTGAAGCCCAGCTGGGGGTGTGCTTCTTGCTGCACAAGTGTTTGTTAGAGAGAGGCTGGTTCAGGATGATGGCCAAGAGTTCCCCAAGGGCTGCAGAGAAGTCACTGGTGCTCACAGAAGACATCCATTGGAGGTGTGACCCAGAGTCAGGGCGCAGTAAAGCTGTGGTCAGAGGTGGTGGCAGGAACAACTAGGAAGGGGCTAGCCACACCTGCAGACCAGTGGCTGTCAGCCACACGAGAGAGAGACCTAGAGACCGGCTAGTACTGGAGGGAGAGAATGACCTAGGTCATGGTACAATGGATAAATATTGTCCCCAGGCTGCACAGTGACCAAGACCAACTCTGTGATTGACACTTAGCCAGGGTACTGTTAGACCTGCAAGGCCCAAGATGGGGTGGCAAGGATGGGGGAAGATGTAGGGTAGGGGAGAGGCAGTTGGATGGGTGTGGAGGCTTGGCCTGGTCCACTTCCCCGTCTCTGTATCAGCCCTGTTTGACTTTCCCCAGTCTTCTCCCACGCCTCTTCCAGCTCCCAGGTACCTGGGTGCTCACCCCTTCCCGTCACTATATTCGTCTCAGGTCACACTGCAGCACATGTTTCTTCTCTGTCTCATTCAGCCTACAGTGACTAGTTAGGCTGCTTTTTGTGAAGCCCTTCTCCCCAATTGTATCTCCTGAGGCCTGGCTCCTGGTAAGTGGGCTAGTGCACTGTGTGGTGGAAATCAGGTGTGTAGGGAGCCTTCCTGACTTTCTTAGGGAAGGTATGTGGGAGACGATAGAGGCCCACCACCCATAAACACATCTGAGAAGACAGGAAGTACCCTCACTGTAGATACCACTGCTGTCACCCTGTCTCCACCTCTCTGCCTGGGTCCTGCTGTTATCTCCATGGAGATGCCCCTCCTGCATCCTAGCCCTGGGCCCTGAGGCCTCACCCTGCAGAAGGCAGCCCATTTAGACCCTGTAAACTATCCTCTCGTGCTCTGAGGACCGTGAGCACAGAGGTCATGAGGGTTACTTCCTTAGGGGTACTGTAGGGGGCGGCCATTGTCACTCTGCCCAGGGTGAGCTACTTAGCAGGTCCTGGCTGCTCTTGAAACTTTGAGGGGATGTCCCTGAGTGTGGATGGAGTCTGCAAGGAGGACTACCTACTCCCCTATTCCAGGTGTGTCTTCATGTCTATTGTGAGCAGTGGCTTGCTCTGGGCCCTTCTGGGCAGCCCCCAGTGTGTACCATGCAGCAGGTGGCTGCAGCTCTATTTGTGGGCTAATGCATGAAGTAGCCACCCACCAACCAGAGTTCCTGAAGGGCAGTGACAGCACATGAATGTGGGTCTCCTGGTGGTCAGCACCAGCTCGTAAGTGTCCCCGTCTGGAGGGCAATCAGCTTGGTGTGTTAGAAGTTGCATAACTGCAGAGTTTTCTGGAAGGAGAAGTATGCCCTTGGCAATGACTCACTATTATTTGATTCTTTAAAAATGTACCCCTACTGAGCCCATGAGCATTTTAACCAAGCTTTATATATTTAAAGATTAACTCTACAAGACTGCAGTTTCTAATTGCCAGCTTCTGCCACCCACCGGGTAAACTATAATAATTGAAATTATTCCAAGAAATTGGCAGCTGGTTGGTCTGAGTCTGGAAACTAACCCCTGATCTCTGAAACCTAGTCCTGGCCCCAGAGACATGCCGTGCCCTGTTGGCTCTGCTCCGGTCAGAAGCAGCCAGGGACCTTGTCGTACTTTAGCCCTGCAGTCCAGCAAGGAGGGCTGCTGCCTGGGCTTGTGAATGGGCTGAGTGTGGCTTGGACAGAGGGGACACCCAGTGCAACTGCAGGCCCAAGCTGTGTTTCATGCCTGTAGGCCCACTTGAACACTGTGCTCCATTCTGGGCACAGTATTTCAGGTAGACACTAGCACTGAGGGTGGCTGCCAAAAACATCACGGGAAGGAAGGATAGGGACCTGGAGTCGTTTATATCTGTATGATATCAAAGGCACATTGTCCCTACCTCTGCCTTGCAGAGGGCAGGCATGGAGAGCTACGTGGGTTTCGTGGGGGTCCCGTAGCCGTCCACAGGGCCAGCAGATCATTGCCCACCTCCACTGTCATCCGCCTGAGAGCAGCTCTCACACTGACCCAAGATCCATACTCCCAGAGCTACCCACCAACCTCAGCTCGCTGAGGGGCACGTCTGTGGCTGTCCCATAGACCTCAAGAGCAGTAAGGACAGAACTCCTCATCTGGGTGCCCATATCTGCTCTCTTTTTCCTGAGAGTATTGCCTTCCTGGTTGCCCGTTCTCTCTCTACACTTCCACTCACCCCAGCCTGGGGGGCCCAGGTGCTGTGGGTTTCCATGGCTGTACCCCACGACCCCTTCCACTTGTTCATCTCCTGTGCTGTCACAGGACTTTCGGATTGTGGGTGGCAGTTCTTCCTCCCACTTTTCTTTTTTTAACTTTTCACATTTCAGTGTTGTGCTCTGTGTCCCCTTCATCTCTGTGCATGATACACATCCATCTTTGAGGGTATTTCTGATTCTCCCTGAAGGAATAGTGGTGGTTGGATCTCCCAGGTTCCTGTTACCTGGTAGGCTGTTGAAGTGCCTGGGCTGAGTCCATAATGTAACCTCTTCAGTCTTGCAGTTGACTGATGGATGTTTGCCTTATACAGTGTTTATACAGTACTTATGTAAAACCACAGCCCCTTGAGAGGGTGGGTGTCCTCATATCCATCATGGCTGTGTTAGTGTGTTGGGGGTGGTTCATGGTGATTCTGCTGAGGCTTGTAGGAGAAATCATTTGCTCAACTCTGGCCTTTAAATCTACAAGGGCCTGGGAGACCAGAGGGGGTCACATGGGGAGCACCTGCATTCACATTGTGCCTTAAATTTCTTATTGTAAGTTGAACCATGCCATGTCGTGTCCTAGTCAAACCTTTGCAGCAGCCCCAAGCCTTTTAGGTCTGCTGGGGAGAGCTCCTTGAGAGCTTCCTTAAACAAACCCATTTCTGATTACTTTTTCTTTAGAGGGGAAGGAGAACTTAAAGACTTTCTAGACTTTTTCTTTACAGTTGTTCTGTCTACACCCTAATCTCCATCTTTTTTTTTTTTGGTAACTTACCTCCATTGAATTCTCTAAAGCATTCCAGTTAGTCTTGATGGAAACAACTCTTTTTTACGTTTGTACTATGTTCTAGAGTTATATATTATCGAGTTCTATTACATGTTCTTGTTTGTACAGGGGGCCTGGACAGGAGGACACAGGCCCCCATGAGGCCTGTAGGCCATGGGATGCAAATTTGGTGCACAGATCAAGCCAGTGCGTCCCAAGGCAACAGATGACCATGTTTTATTTCATGGGTGGGTTGTATGGAGCTAGGAGTATGTACTGTTTCCTGAGGCGGGACACCCAGGAAGACCTGTGTTGTTCTTCATGTCAGCCATCTGCATTCACACTATATTTCATCCTTTCTCTCCAGCTTGGAGCCAATACCCTGCTCTTTGTCAGTGTGAACGTATATGGGGCCTTTGTGCAGATCCTAACTGAGCGCTCCCAGAGGAAAGCCTTCCTGCAGGCCCGCAATTGCATCGAGGACAGGCTGAAGCTGGAGGATGAGAACGAGAAGCAGGTCAGTGCTCTAGGCTATGACTAGCCTACTGCTCAGTGACTGGCTGTCCTGTGGGGATGTAGAGGCACTGAGTGGAGATCCCTGTCTGTCTGGGTGTGCCCATTGGCTTCAGGGCCCAGCTGGCCCACTTTGCCTTTTCGTGGCCAGCTCCTCTCTGGGCAGGCTGTGTGCTTTCTCAGGTCCTAGGGGAGATGCAGAACTGGCAAAGCAGGGGGATAAGAACGCACCTGTCGTGGAGAGACCCCTACCTCTAACCTCCCATGGGTAAGTCATTTGTCCTCACTAGGACTCAGTTTACTCATTGATCAAATGGTGTTGCAGCCTTTGTGTCACATGAAGGCATGTGGGGAGCTGTGTGTGATAATATCTGTGACATTTTATCTTAATCAAATGAATTCATAGACAACTGTGAGAATCACACAGTCCTCCCCCGGTAAGGGGCCACCTGCTCCTCAGTGGCTGAATGACGGTAACTGTTTATTGTGCTCTGAGGTGGGCATGTGGGTGAGCTGTTGTGGTGTCAGGAGAACTAGGCTCTTTCCTGATAGAGGCAGGGCTCTCCCTGTTGGTTTGAGGAACGTTTATTCCGCTAGCAGCCCTGGCCCTGGTTTGGCACTTGTCAGGCTGTGGTGTACATCTGCATCTACGGTGCTTCCTTCCTGTGTCACTTGGGCAGGACGCCTTGGCAGCAGCAGTGGTGATGGTCACAGTACTCCCCTTGAGCCACATTGTCGCCAGCACCTTGCATGAGCCTCTTCCTCATGGCCTATAGGAGTGCTTCCAGCCTCCCAGGTGCAGAGAGCACAAGCCAGGTGTGGAGGCTGAGTTTGGAAGGATTCAGCTTCAAGGCCAGCTCTCTGTCCTTGCTACTAAAGTAAACATGTCCCCTGGTTCTGAGGACGGGGTGCCAAGTTGATGTTGGGTAGATGAGCCCCAGTTCTGAAAAAGGATGTCAGGGGCATGCCTTCCAGTTATGAAAAGGGAGTCCAAGGTTGATGTGGGTAGACATACTCTGGTTCTGAGGAGGTTGTGCTGGGTGGGCTAACCCTGGTTCTGAGGAGAGGGTGCTCGATGGGTGATACCCACTTCTGAATAAAGGGTGTCACGTTAACATAGATGGATGTATCCTAGTTCTGAGGAGGCAATACCAGGTGGATGTGCTCTCATTCTGAGGAGTTGGTGCTAGGTGGACACATTTCTGAATTCTTCAGAGGAGATGCCAGATGGATGTAGGAGAGATGTGCAGGGTAATAGCCACAAAGATGTGGCTGGTTTGCCCTACTGGCATCTTCAGGGGGCAGAGACGAATGCAGAGTAGTGACCAGTGGAGCTGGGAGGTGAGGTCCTGGAAGGAGGTCCAGCTGACGGGAAAGAGCCTCAACAGAGATACTGACTAGGACTAGACCTGGGCTGCAGGAAGAAAATTAGTCATGGCCTCAGGTGGAAGGAGACACAGACCAAATGGTAGACAAGGAGCTAGGGCTGGTTTCTAGATGATTTGCTCAGAAATGACTCTGTACCCTGTGAAGTATTTGAACTCAATTATGCAGGTAGTGGAGCCTCTGACAGTGTATTAGCAGGAAGGATACATGGTCAGATACACGCTTTAGGTCAACACAGAGGTCACTTTAGAAGTTCGGCAGGTATCTTTCTTTTCTCTTTCTACAGGCATAGTTGTTTTGCCCAGAGATTCTGTAGTTAAAGGCTTCTTGAAGCAGGTAGAGAACTGTGTTTTAGCTCAAAAAGTATGTTTCCCTGGAGAAACCCAGACAACATCTTCCTCAAGGGATGTAGCCAGCAAAACACCCTTATGGGTTTTGTCCTGGCACTCACCAGTCAGGGTTACTAGGGTTGAGGACTTCTTCAACTTCTCTGCTACAAAAAAATTTTGGGTAGTGCAAATGGTTAACATGCTTGGCTGCTAATCTAAATAAAGATAGGTGGTTCAAGTTCACTCACACGGACCTAGAAAGAAAGGCTTGGTGATCTACTTCCAAAGATTCAACATTGAACATCCTACAGAGCACAGCTCTACCCTGACACACATGGGTTGCCAAGAGTTGGAGTCAACTCCACGGCAATTGGTTTTAAACTTCTAGGAGATTCTCTGTTTTTCTTACGTTACCTGAATTGTCAGTATCGTTAATTCCCTTGGGAGAAACTTGGATTTGCTAAAGTAACCCCTCAACCCAATAAATCAAACACACAAACCAGGGAACAACCGTCGTCTTGCTCACCCATTGACTGCTCTTTGCCTAAATGATTTTGACAGGAGAGAAAGACACACTAGATACAAAGATGTTTTTTTCTTATCTGAGTTGTTGTATTTTTAAAAGTTACTATCAGACTTATGCATCCTTATTAAAATTGTTATTTTGCTTTGTGATTCCTAGAACAGGGGCTAGGAGAAAGTACAGAACTTGGAGAAGATAACAAAACTAGTAACGAAGTAGAAAGTGGCAGAGCTGGAACTGAACTGAGACTAGGCCTGGGCTGAGTGCTCTTATGGCCCATTTTTTGCCTTTGGATCCAAGTCCTCCTCAGCCATGGCAAATTTATCATGGAAGTTTATGGTTTATAAATAACTGAGATAAAATATTCCAAAGGGTTGTGAACACTCTTTTAAAAGGGCCCTCTTGGTTTTGGAACAAAAATATTGAAAGCTGGTTCTATGAAATAGAAACATCTTAGACAGGTTGATCCAGAAGAAAGGGAACAGATAAAATGATGACTGTTAGGGGCGGAAAAGGATGTGACTGCAGATAAAGCAGTGATTAAAAGAGATAATAGGAAAATACTATGAATGATTTCATGCCAATATGTTTGGAAATTTGACAAAGTGGCCAAATTCTCAGAAAAATTTGTGATTACTAAGGCTGATTCAAGAAGAGAAAGAAAGCCTGAAAGCTGCTATAGTCATTTAAAGGTGCCAAGTTGGTAATTTAAAGCCTCGTTGTGTTTGTTTTTAACTTCTATTGAGTTAGTCCCTGACTCATGGAGACCCCATGCATAACAGAATGAAATAGCACCTGGTTCGGTGCCATGATTGGTTGTGAACTGGACCATTGTGACCCATAGGCTTTTCACTGCCTGATTTTCTTTTTCTTTTTTTTTATGAAATAAAAAATGAAAGTGTACATACTCTGTGCTTACAATATTGGGTCAAGATGGGAGGAGTACACAAGTTGCGTTGAAGTCCTATTAATATTGATCTTCTTACTAATGTGTATTGTCATCAATTTCACCCAGCCAAATTTCTAACAAGTATCAAATCTAAAGCCTTCTCCTCGCCCTTCTGCCCACCCTTGTAGCCATCAGAGTCTTTTCTGTTATGTGTGAGTCTGCTTTTAAGTTTTTACCTTAGGGGTCTCATATAATAATTGTTCTGTTGCTGAATAGTTTCACTGAACGTAATGTCCTCCAGTTGAAACCAAATTGAGAGATGTTTCCTGCTATCATCGTTGTTCTTTATCATTGCATAGTACTCCACTGAGTACATATACCAAAGTTCACCTATCCATTCTTCTGTTGTTGGGCATCTGGGTTGATTCCATCTTTTTCCTATCGTGGACTGTGCTGCAATGAACATTCATGTGCATGTTATCAAAATGGCCTTGATTCTATAGGATATATTCTAAGCAGAGGAATTACTGGGTCAAATAGTATATCTATATCCATTTTTTTTAAGGTAACGCCAGATTGCTTTCCAAAGAAATTGCACCATTCTGCAATCCCACCAACAGTGTAGGAGAGTTCCATGCTCTTCACAGCCTCTGCAACATTTAGTGTTCTGCATTTTTTGGATCATGGCCAATCTTGTTGGGGTGAGATGGTATCTCATTGTCATTTTGATTTGAATTTCTTTAATAATTAATGATCGTGAGCATGTCCACATGTGTTTTTTGGCTCCCTGGATCTCCATTTTAGGAAGTGTCTGTCCATCTCCTTTGCCCATTGCTTAATTGGATGATTTATCTTTTTCTTATTGATATTTTGTAGTACCTTATAGATTATGGAGTCGGATCTGACTTGACGGCACTTGGCTTGGCATAGATTATGGAGATCAGGTGTTGGTTTGACATAGAGTTGCCAAATATTTTTTCCCGTTCTGTAGGTGGTCTTTTAATTCTTTTGATGAAGTCTTTGAATGAGCAGAAGTGTTTGATTCTTATTAATTCCCATTTATCTATCTTCTCTTCTGATGAATGTGTTTTGTTTGTCAGATTTTGAAGTCTGTCTATATTGTGCATTAAAACTTCCATTGTTGTCCCTATTTTATCTTGGATGAGCTTTATCATTTTAGCTTTTATATTTAGGTCTTTTATCCAATTTGAGTTGATTTTTGTTTAAGGTGTGAGATATGGGTCTTGTTTCAGTTTTTTGCAGATGTGTATCCAATTATGCCAGCACCATTTGTTAAAGAGACTGTTCTTATCCCAGTTTATAATCTTAGGACCTTTGTCAAATATCAGCTGTTCATAGGAGGATGGTGGCATCTCTCGTGTCTCTACTTTGTTCCATTGGTCTATATGTCTCTTTTTGTACCAGTACCAGGCTGTTTTAACTACTGTGGTGGTATAATAGGTTTTAAAGTCAGGTAGTGAGAGGCCTCTCTGTGTGTTTTTCTTTTTCAGTAGTGCTTTACTTATCCTGGGCTTCTTCCCTTTCCAAATAAACCTGATAATTTGTTTCTCCATCTCATTAAAAAATTTCGCTGGAATTTGTATTGGGATTGCATTATATAAGTAGATTGCTTTGGGCAAAATAGACATTTTTACAACATTGAGTCTTCCTATCTGTGAGCAGGGCAGATTATTCCACTTATGTAAGTCTCTCCTAGTTTCTTGTAGTAAGGTCTTGTAGTTTTCTCTTTAATGATCTCTTATTTCTCTAGTTAGATTTATTCCTAGGTATTTTATCTTCTTGGGGGCTATAGTAAATGGAATTGATTTGGTGATTTCTTCTTTAATAATTTCACTGTTGGTATAAAGGAATCCTATTGATTCAGTTATGTTTATCTTGTATCCCAGTACTTTGCTGAATTCTTCTATTAGCTCCAATAGTTTACTTATGGATTTCTTTGGATTCTCTGTATAAACAATCATATCATCTGCAAAGAGGGAAATCTTTACTTCTTCAGTGCCAATACAGATGCCTTTTATTTCTTTGAGTTGTCTAATTGCTGTGGCTAGAACTTCTAGCACAATGTTGAATAGAAGTGGTGAGAGCAGGCATCGTTGTCTAGTTCCCATTCCCAAAGGGAATTCTTTCAGTTTTTCACCATTCAGGATGATGAAAGCAATTGACTTTGTGTAGATTCTACTGATTATATTGAGGAATTTCCCCTTTATTCCTATTTTTCTGAGAGTTTTAAGCATGAATGGATGTTGAACTTTGTCAAATGCCTTTTCTGCATCAATTGAAAAAATCAGGTGATTTTTATCTTTTGTGTTATTAATATGGTTGATTACATTAATTGTTTTTCTGATGTTGAACCAGCCTTGCATCTCTGGAATGAAAGCAACTTGATCATGATGAATTATTTTTTTTATATGCTGTTGAATTCTATTGGCTAGGATTTTGTTGAAGATTTTTGCATCTACATTCATGAGTGATAATTGGCCTGTAATTTTCTTTTTCTGTGGAATCTTTCCCTGGTTTTGGCATCAGGGTTATGCTGGCTTCACTGAATGAATTTGGAAGTATTTCATCTCTTTCTATGGTGTGAAATAGCCTCAATAGTATTGGAGTTAATTCTTCTCTAAAAGTTTGGTAGAATTCTCCGGTGAAGCCACCTGGGCCAGGACTTTTTTTGGTTGGTAGATTTTTGATGACTTTTTCAATCACTTCCTTTGTGATAGATTTATTAAGTTGATCTATTTCTTCTTGTGATAATCTTGGTGAGTCATATGAATCTAGAAACTTGTCTATTTTCCCCAGGTTTTCAAACCTGTCAGAGTATAGCTTTTCATAGTATTCTGTTATGATATATTTTATTTCAGTTGGGTCTGTTGTAACATCTCCCAACTCAATTCTCAATCAGGTTATTCGTATCTTATTCTGGTGTTTTTCTTTTGTAAGTTTAGCCGGTAGTTTATCAATTTTGTTGATCTTTTTGAAGAACCAGCTTTTGGTTTTGTTATTTTTTTCAATTGTTTTAATTCATTTAGTTCTGCTCTAATCCTTATAATCTGTTTTCTTCTGGTGCCTGAGGGGTTCCTTTGTTGCTCTCTTTCTACTTGTTCAAGCTATGAGTTTAATTCTTTAATTTGTGCTCTTTCTTCTTTCTGGAAGTGTCCATTTATAGAAATAAACTAACTTCTGAGCACTGCTATTGTTGTATCCCATAAACTCTGGTAGGATGTGTTTTCATTCTCATTTGAATCCATGAATTTCTTTAATCTGTCTTTAATTTCTATTATAACCCAAGGCTTTATGAGCAAAATGTTGTTCATTTTCCACAAGTTGGAATTTTTACTGATGAATTTTCTGTTATTGATTTCAGCTTTTATAGCTCTGTGGTCTGATAATGTACTTTGCAATAAATCAGTGGTTTGGATTTTATAGAGAATTGTTTTATGACCTAACATATGGTCTATTCTGGAGAATCTTCCATGTGCTTTGGAGAAGAAGGTGTATTTATCTGCTGATGGATCAAAAATCTGTATATGTCAATCAGATCAAGCTGGTTGATAATTGTAATAAGATCTTCTGTATCTTTACTGAGCTTTTTTCTGGATGATCTATTCTTAACTTAAAGGGGAGTGTTAAAATCCCCAACTGTTACTGTGGCATGATCAATCTCATTTTTCAGTGTTGTCAGTATTTGTTCAATGTATTTTGGTGCTTTGGTATTGAGTGTATAAATATTTAATATTGTCAAGTCTTGCTTGAGTATTGAACCTTTAGGCAGTAGTGACCATCCTTGTCCACAGTAGTGGATTTTACATGAAAATCTATTTTATCTGAGATTAATATTGCCACACCTGCTCTTTTTTGTGTATTTTCAGCTTGATATATATTATTCCAACCTTTAATCCTCAACCTGTTCTTATCTTTAAGACTAAGGTGTGTTTCTTGTAAGCAACATATAGATGGGTCATGTCTTTTCATCCAAGATATCACTCGCTGTCTCTTTACTGGAGTGTTCAGTCCATTTATATTCAATGTTATTATTGATAGATACATGTTTAATGGTGTCATTGTGATACATTTATTTTCATGTTGATGTTTTCCCTGTTGTTCTTATTAATCTGTTCTGGGACATTCTTCTTTATGGAGTGTGTGAATGTTGATTTTATATTCATTGAGACTCCTGTATTGCATTTCTTAATTTCAAATAATGTGTTATTAATCTATTTTATGGCTACATATATTATCCCCCTTAACATATATTTATTGAAATCAATTTTAACTATTTTATAAGTTTGAAACTTTCTCTGCATCAAAAACAAGTGCAACTATTGTAGTGTAACCCTCTTTTAATGTGATGGTATTATAGTTGTCATGATATGACCATAGATTCCCTTATTATAATACTGTAGCTTTTGACTTGGTTTGGTGAAGTTTTGTGCCTTCCTTAACTGATTAGAAATTGAGATGAAGTGCCTTGCATTATCACCTAAAACATACATTTAGGGACGTGCTTCTTTCAATATTTCATATAACTTTGGTTTAGTTTTTATGAAGTCTTTAAGTTTCTCTTTATTTTCAAAAGTCTTAATTTCACCATTATATTTGATAGACAATTTTACAGGATAAATAATTCTATGATGGAAGTTTTTCTCATTCACGGCTTTGAATGTGTTGACCCTCTGTTTTCTAGCCAGCATTGTTTCAGCAGAAAAGTCAGATGAAAATCTACAGGGTTTCCCTCGGAATGTTAGTTTTGATTTGACCCTTGCTGTCTTCAGAAGCATCTGTTTTTGTTTTAACTTATATCCGACTCGACGGCACTTGGCTTGGCATAATATGCCTTGGCATCCTTCTTTTTGGATCTAACTTTTGTGGTGTTCGATAAACATCTTGGATACCTATGTTCTCTTTGCTCATCATCTCAGGAAAGTTTTCTGTCGGCATCTCTACCACAATACTCTCTGTGTTGTCATTAATCCTCCCTTGTTCAGGAACTCCAATTAAATGTAAATTATTCCTCTTCATGGAGTCTCACATGTTTCTTAATGCTTCTTCATTTTTCTTATTTCTTTTCTCTGATTTTACTTCATAAATGCTGGCATTATTTACTTTGTCTTCTAGGTCACTGAGTCTAATTTCCATCTGTTCAATCCTACTGTTTTGGCTTTGGATAGAATTATCCAACTCTGTAATTTTGTTATTTATCTGATGTATTTCAGATCACTGATGTTCTAGCATTTCAAATAGTTTACTAAATTTTTTGTTTTGTTCTGTTGCATGTTGTTTAATCTCTAGGAGAGTTTATATATATATAACTCTTCTGTACTGAACCTCTGTTAGATTCAGAAAGGCTTCTTCCTCTGGGAAATTTTTTGAATTTTTTGAATCTTTATTTAGGGAATTTTCTGGAGCATTTGAAGACTGTTTCTTTAAATGATTAATTATGGTCTGCTGACTGTGTGCCATCTAGATACTGTTTGATTTCTCTGATAATGGATCTAAGAGAATTGTTGGTCACCAGCTTTCTCTATTGCTCTAGTGATTTAATTGCACAAGGTGGACTCTCACAGGTGGAAGACTCTGCTTAGCAAAGAGGCTACTCTGTTTATGTAGAAACTAGAGGCTGTCAGCCAATCTTACAATGTGAGTGAGAGGGAAGAGGCAGGTAGAGTTGAGGGCTTTTCAATAGAGAAATGTTTAGGGGAAATACAAGCCTCTCAGCCTTGAAAGTAAACTGCACTTCTATGCAGGGAGCTGTGCAGGTGCTGAACTGGAAGCTGGGAGCTGTCCAACAGGTTGGCCTGAACAGACAGTGAGGAACAGCAGACTTCACCTGCCAGCTTATAATGAAATTATGTTACTGTTACTGGCTGTTTATTGAAGCTGTAGTTCTCTGTTACAATGAGGCAGTGGAAGCAGAGGTCAGAAGGTTGCCGGATCATTTTTGAGAGGAGAAGACTAGTCCAGTACCGTTGCCCAGTCAAATTTGTTAGGTCCTAAGGCTCCCCAGATAGTCAATGTTCCATAAAAAATATCATGCAGGCCTTAGTTCTCAGAGGGAAATGAGGAGATGTCTGTTTACTCTGCCATCTTGTAACAGAATCCCTGATTTTCTGAAGTAGATCACCAAGCCTTTCTTCTAATCTGCTTTAGTCTGGAAGCTCTGCTGAAACCTGTTCAGCATCGTAGCAACATGCAATCCTCCTATAGACAGGTGGTGACCACGTGTCAGGTCCATTGGCCAGGAATCAAACTCAGATCGCCCGTATGGAAAGTAAGGAAAAGATCCAGGTAGTTTTATCAATGAGTTATACAGAACTTCCAAGGAAAACACTGTTCCATTCTGATAGGCCATAAAATAGAAAACCGATTCTATGAAACCAGTATAACTTTGCTTTCTTTTTACATGTAGAGCTAATTCCACCTGGAATTTATTTTTATCAGTAGTGTGGAGTTGGAGTCAAGACTCACTTTTCCAGTGTCACAGCATGTACAGTTGTCACAGCACAGAAACCAGTATTAAGAAATCCTGTGTCACCAGAATTTTGAGGGTTGCTTAGCCATAAACTAGGGTTTATACATAGGCACATGTGTTTTTGACTCTTGACTCTATTCCAAGTCTGATGTCTGTCCTTGTCCCAATCCTGCCCTATCTCAATTGTTTCATGTTCCATAGATAACCCTCCTACTTTGCTTTTTCCTTTTTAATTGTATTTTAAGTGAGTTTAGTGTGTCATATAAAAACTTCCACACACATTGTTATGTAACCCTAGTGGTTCTCCCTACACAGTGACAGCACATGCCTTCTCTCCATCTTCTATTTCCCACATCCATTCAACCACCTTCTATCCCCTTCTGCCTTCTCATCTTGCCCATTTAGTCTCATGTATCAACTTAAACCAAGAAGCATACTCTTTACCAGTATCATTTTATGCCTTACAGTCCAGTCCAGTCTTTGTCTGAAGAGTCAGCTTTGGGAATGTTTTCAGTTCTGGGCTAACAGTCTGGGTGGCCATGTCTTCCAGGGACCCTCCAGTCTGTCAGACCATCAATTCTAGTCTTTTTACTAGAGTTCAGGTTCTGCCCTCCATTTTTGTCCTGGTCCATTTGGAACTCTTTGTTGCATTCCCTGTCAGAGCATCATTGGTGATAGCCAGGTACTCTCTATTTCTTTGGGTCTCATGCTGGTGTAGTCTCTGGTTTATGGGGCCCTTTCTGTCTTTTAGGTCCACATTTTTCTTATGTCTTTGGTGTTCTTCACTCTCCTTTGTTCCAGGTGGGTTAGGGCCAGTTGATGCTTCTTAGATGACTGCCTGATCATTTGCTAAAGATCATTCAAAAGTGACTGCAGCAGTATTTTGACAGGAAACTTCCAGAAATTCAAGTTGGATACAGAACAGGAGATGGAACCAGGAATATCATTGCTGATGTCAGATGAATCTTGGGTGAAAGCAGAGAATACCAGAAAGATGTTTAACTGTATTTTATTGACTATGCAAAGATGTTTGACTGTGTGTATTAGAAGAAGTTATGAATAATGCTGCAGAGAATGGGGATTCCAGAACACTTAATTGTGCTCATGAGGAATCTACACAGATCAAGAAAAGTCATTTGAACAGAACAAGGTGACATTGCATAGTTTAAAGCCAGGAAAGATGTGCATTAGGGTTATACCCTTTTTCCGTACCTTTTCAATCCGTATGCTTAGCAAATAGTCTGATAAGCTAGACTACATGAAGAAGAATGAGGCATGATGTTTGGAGGAAGACTCAAAAATAACTTACATTATGGAGGTGGCACAATCTTCCTAGCTGAAAGTGAAAAGGGTTTGAAAGACTTACTGATACAGCCTTCAGTATGGGTTGTATCTCATCAGGAAGACAACAAAAATCCTCACAAGGGACCAGTAAGCAACCTTATGATGCATAGAGATAAGATTGAGGGAGCTGAGCCTGTTATACTAGCGTTGGCAGCCTCTTTCTTATGGCACTCATTTTATAGTGCCCTATTTCTTTGCAGTATGTACATTGATTCTCCTTGACTAGATCTCACCGTTCCTGAGGTCCCTGTCAGACACCTTTGCTTCCTTACCATGAGTGCCTCCATGACTATGGTGGCTGCTTGGGTCTTCCTTAATTTCCTGTTGTTAAAATACCTTGAATATAATTTCCACCAGCTGGGCGGGATGCAGTCCCAAAGCTCTGTCCAACTTTTGTAGCTTTTTCCAGATGTCTGATGTGCTCTGGGACATAGAAGTCATGTTTTCCATTCTGATTTTCAGGTGCTTAGGGGTTCATGAGTGTACTTATGGTCTTTCCAGGAACTTAGGTGGATCCTTGGTGGCTTTCTGTTGTATGTCTTGCATGATGTCCAAAATTCTCTGCTTAGGGACCGTGTTTTGGGGACCTGCTAATATATACCTTTTATGACAGTTCAGGAGAGGCAAGCCCTCATCGTTGGGGTCCCTGTTAAGCTTAGTTGCTGAGGTGGCTGTTGCTGGATCAGGAGTGTTGCTTCAGCTTTCAGAATGAAATCCCTTGTCTTCTTCCTTTGGTTTACCTGGGACCAGGCACTTTCCATCACTTGTGAGAAGTACAGTTAACAAAGCCTGAATATTGGCCCAGGTGGGGTTATGAGTAGCAAAGATTAATTCTGTTACCTTGTTAGGGTTCGCTCTGTGCAAAGGATTCAGACTCTTTCAATTTAATGAATCAGAGGTGGTAAATAGCGTGTGTATCCAATAATAGCTAACTGGTAGCCCTTGTTGATGTACTCCAGATGGGAGTTGAAGAAGATATTGCCCTGCCTTGTTATCCTGGATCCCCTGGCTGAGATGAGTTCCTTGCTGGGTGTGTGATGGCAAGACTGCATCTGAGCTGCCTTCAGCAGGATAAGGGGGAGCCATTCCTCAGGAGAGGTGTGGGCGGTTGCTATTGAAATTGAAACAGTATTTTAGTAATTTGGTTATCTAACATCTCCTGTTTTCAAAAACATTTTCATTACAAATGGAAGAAGCCACAGGGGAAAAGAGGTGTTTCACGGAGCACCAAGCAGTTTTACAAAACACATCACATTTTACACAATGGCTGTGTCTTCCAGAGATTAGACAATGGCTCTTTTCTAGATTCTGAGTGGAAGACCCCTCCACTCAGTCCTGTCCTGTTGCTGTGCCTTCTGGACCCACTGGGGAAGTACCTCCTGTTCCCTGGTTTTCAGGCATACAATTTACAAGGCCACCTGAGTGGCAACTCCACAGTTAGAAACATCAAGGGGCGTGGCTACATTTTGCAAACCCTTGAGATACACCTTTGAAGCTGAGTCTATTCAGCTTCCAGGCTCAGCTTTTGTTTCCTAAGCAGGTCAAATTAACAATTTAAAACTGAATCAAACTCACTGTTGTGGAGCTGATTTGAATCCACAGAGTCCCTATAGGGCAAAATAGAACTGTTCTGCTGAGCAGCTGGTAGATTGGAACTGCAGATTTTACAATCATTAAAACAGGGCACACTCATCACTATGTAACCAGGGTTTTCTCCAGTTAGTAATTTAGAGGTAACAGTAAAATCATGACTTATTATGTATTTATCAGATGATATTAAGAAGAAAAAAAACAAACATTTTAACCCAATAAGAACCGGGCACCATTTGATTCCAATCTGTGCCAAAGGCTTTTAGCCCTTTTCTCTCAGAAAAGGCTCCCCTTGGCTTTTGCTTTCTCTCTGTTTCCAAGCCTTGTGGCTTGGTTTTTGTGACTCAAGAATCTTATCTTAATGAGATCGAATCTTTGCCTTTAAGGGATAAATTAACCGTTTCACTCAGAAGTTGGAAAATTTTGTTATTTAGCAGTGAAAGAAACCCATTTTCAAATATTAATGTTTTTAGAAATTTTATACATCAAACTGTTAGATGAACAAAACCTTTGACGGTAAAAAATATTTCTAAACAGCAAAAGTAAATTGACTCTTTAAGACATATAACACATATTCTTTGTTTCTTGAAAAAGCAAAAAAATGTTTTAAATTCTAATAGAGATCTACCCACTGTAATATCAGTAAGTTACCCCAAAGCTTCTGGAAGTTCTTTTAAGCCTGTAATTTTGAAATAAAATTCGTTTAAACCCTTCAAGTTTTTTATCCTATTTTCCCAATCCAATTTAACTCAAAGTTGCCATCAACTGGCTTTGGAAATCAAAAAGTATGTTTAAGCCTGGTACTGGTACAAGAACAGACAGACTGATCAATGGAACAGAATTGAGACCCCAGAGATGACACCATCTGCCTATGAACAGTTGATATTCGACAAAGGCCCTAAGACATTAAACTGGGGTAAAAACAGTATTTTCAACAAATGGTGCTGACAAAATTGGATATCCATCTGCAATAAATTGAAACAAGATCCGTATCTTACAACTTATACAAAAACCAACTCCAACTGGATAAAAGACCTAAATGTGAAACCTAAAATGATAAAACTCATCCAAGAAAAGGTAGGAACAACAATGAAAGTTTTAATACACAACATAGACAGACTTCAAAATCTGTCAAACAAACCACTATCAACAGAAGAGAAAATAGATAAATGGGAACTATTAAGAATCAAACACTTTTGCTCACCCAAAGACTTTATTAATAGAATTAAAAGGCCACCTACAGAATGGGAAAAAATATTTGGCAACTCTATGTCAGACCGATGCCTGATCTCCATAATCTATAAGATACTACAAAATATCAATGAGAAGATAAATCATCCAGTTAAGCGATAGGCAAAGGAGATGGACAGACACTTCTCTAAAGAGGAGATCCAGGCAGCCAAAAAACATATGTGGTCATGTTCATGATCTTTAGTTATTAAAGAAATTCAAATGAAGTTTATAATGAGATACCATCTCACCCCAACAAAAGCTGACCATGATCCAAAAAACACGAAACAGCAAATGCTTGAGAGGCTGTGGAGAAAGTGGAACTCTCCTACACTGTTGGTGGGGTTGCAAAATGGTCCACCCTCTTTGGAAAGCAATCTGGCGCTTCCTTAAAAAAATGTATATAGATATACCATTTGACCCAGTAATTCTACTACTTGGAATATATTCTACAGAATCAAGGCCTTTCACACCAATGGACACATGCACAAGAATGTTTATCACAGCACAGTCCACGATAGCAAAAAGGTAGAATCAACCCAGATGGCCAACAACAGGGAAATGGATAGGTAAACTATGGTATATATACTCAATGGAGCACTACGCAATGATAGAGAATAATAATGATTCCAGGAAACATCTCCTAATGTGATTTCAACTGGAAAACATTATGTTGAGTGAAAGTAGTTAGCGACAAAAGGACGAATATTGTATGAGACTCCTATGATAAGATCTCAAAAACAGACTTATGTATAGAAGAAAAGACTCCTTCAGGGAGGGAGGACGAGGGGGGAGGGTTTAGATTAGATAGTTGCTAGAAATCTGGTTGGGTCGAATCGGTGATAGCACACAATAGAAACAAGAACAATGTTAAGTGGACTTCAGCATAACTTGAATACTCCTTCCATCTTAAGCCAATATTGCAAGGACAGAGTAGCTGGGGCAGGGGGCAGGGTACCATGCTCTTAAGCAAAACTGAGGCCAATTGGCACAACTAGCATTTTGCTAAGAAGGCTCTCTGTACCCCACATTGGTGAGTGGCATCTGAGGTCTTAAGAGCTGCCAAGCTGCCATCTGAGGATACAGCAAATGGTCCCAACTCAGCAGGAACGGATACTCACTGAGGACCAAAATGACATGGGGTAAAGACAACCCAGAAGATAGAGAGACCCACATGAGTGGGTGCCTACATCGACTTGGGACTGGAAGAACCGGATGGTGCCCGGCCACCACAAGTGATAGCCGTGATGGAGCTCACTAAGTTGAGTCTCACTGGCAACACAAGAATAAAAAGGGGTGCACCCTGAGATCCCCATTAAGAGACCTCAATTGTTGGTCCAGTGGTTTCAGGGTTCCCCTGGAAGCATGGCCCCTGGCCCATATGCTGCCCTTGCACGTAAATCATAATGAAGGTCCACTCTTTGGACACGAATAGATTGGACTTGGCGATGCAGAGTGACCATATATTGGATGCACTTTATGGTTCTGTGCATGTATAGGATATCATCCTGCTGACCTCTGGCTGGAGGAAGGAGAGTAGTGGAAAGGAAGGGAAAGGAGACTGTTGGGCAGATGAGACGTGTGTGGAGCAGAGAGGAATAATGTGCTGTCACTGGGCAGGGAGAGCAGTGGAAGCTGCATATAGGTGGGCATGTAAATTTATATGGGAATGTACATTTTCACTCAGTCATAATAAAAAAAAGAAACAAGAAGAATAAGACAAAATAAAGAAACTATTAAAAAAAAAGTCTGTTTAACTAACCAATTACTGATATACACAGAACTTTAAATCTTGTTAGAGTTAAAACACCCCTTAAAGCTATGTCAGACATCTCAGAGTTGCTCTGCAATAGAGAGCACTTGTTTGCCTTTTTGGATCCACCAAATTTCTGGTAATGAAAATAAAGTAGTAATAATCTGCTTTTTGTCTTAAAGGTATCCACCTAATTATAAAGGGTTTTTTTTTAAAAAGCTTTCCTTGTGCTGTGACTTGAGGCTTATCCTGCCCTGTCCTCTACTTCTTCCTGGAGGAGAAAGGATCATTAATTTCTCTTTAATTGTTTGGAATTGTTACTTTCTCTTTAAGACAAAACTATCCCTTTAACTAAGGGCTGTAAAGTTAGTTTTTTAGCTCAGTGACAGTGTGTCTAGATCTACTTAAGATTCTACTTTCTTATCTATTTTAGCCTGAGTAGGACTCTCTCCTACCCCTGATAAGGAGAATCTGAGCATAAGAGACCTGACCTGCCAAGCAACTTTTTCACAGAAAATTAAAACAAGAAATGTCTTAAAATTAGACCAGGTGAACCCAACATTGGCAATAACAAGACATGAGACACTTAATGGGTAAAGATTGTTTTAAAAATAGAACAGACGTTGAATAAGACAACACTGTGTGGCCTGAGGTCAAACTTTAGAAGTCCTGTACAGACATTAAACACTCAGTCCACGTGGATCAGACACTTTCCAGAAACTTAGAGATCTTACACAAACAGCTTTTGTAAGTATAACAAAGACATTTCCAAAATCTAACAAAGCCAAATATAAAACCACACTATAAATGCATTTATCATATCAAAAACAGAGGGGGCCTCACTTCCACATACATACAGCTTTACTTTATACCATGTACACATAGCTTAACTTATATCACATGCACACAGCTTCATTTTAAAGTGACCTATAGCTAGCATTTTCCTGATTTTTGACAATAGAGCTGGGCAAAATTGCTAACTTCAATTGCTAACTTTCTCCAGAGTTTAGCTAGTACATTGGCCAGGCCGTGTTACAGACAGATGGTTACTAATATTGAGACTACACCGACAGAATCTGCCCGAGGAACAGAAACCTTACCTCTCATATTACAGAGTATACAGAGAAAGCTTTCTAAAATGATACAGAAGTTTGAACTATGATGAGAACCTCAGTTTGCTGCATGTAAACAGAGGATGTGGGTGCCCATACTGAAACCAGACTGACAGAACCTATCCTGTCAGGCTTACTGAGGAATAAAGGCCTTATTTCTCATATTTCAGAGTATGCAGGCACAGATAAAGCTTTCTTACTTGAGACAGACGTTCCTTTCTTACCAGACAGACAGTACTGAGACAGACGTTCGAACCTTAATGAGAACCTGAGCTCTCTGTGTGCAACCAGAATGAAGTACTTGAACTTTTCTAGATTAGTGAATGGATGCCAGGTTTGGATGGACAGCTTTGGAAGTCTCCCAAAAAAATGATTCTTGGCAACACTGCTCAGAGTGTTTGGAAGCTTTACCTCTGGACCCATCCAGGTGGACAGATTCCTTCTGTCCTTTGTCAAGTTGAAGAGGAATGGAGAGGAGGCCGAAGAATCACTTTTTAACCTAAAGGGATAGTGGAGATCCAGGGAAATGGGAGATGTTATGCTTGGAACAGTATGTGCCTCCTGTTGCTTGGAGTTTGTCTTGCAAGGGGAAGGCACTTTTCTCATCAGCTCTGCGTACCCTCTTGTCTTGTCATGGAAACTTCCAGTGGCAGACATCCTTTGGCTCTTAAATGTCTGACTCGTGCCCACAAATTATTTTAAGGACCTTATCTTTGGCCTTCAAATAGAATAGATAGGCATATTCACCCGATTGGACGAGATTTACTGGGGCAGTATGTGCAGCCATGCCTTCAGAATTCACCAGGGAGTGCCCTGGTCAGAATCCTTCAGTTCCCAAAGCAGGTTTTCTCCCTGGTCACTGAGGGTTTTTAGAGAAGTAGCAGGAAAGTGGAGGAGAGAAAAGTTGGCTCTTCCCTAGGAAACAACTTAGCAGATGGGTCCCTCAAGTCCTGCCCCAGTCACTAGAAATACTGCCGAGCTAAAGCAGATTCGATGTGCTGATCACTGACAGCCAAAATTTAGGGACAGGGAGAAAGGTTCAGTGTTTTGTTAGTAGACAAATATGCCAGCCAGGGGACAGTGAGAATAATTTCTCCAAAGACTGTTCCATTTGGTTTATAATTCCAGTGGCTTTTATAACCAGATTACAAAGAGGTTTGCATCTGGAGAATGTCAAATCTTGTCACAGGATAGAACAGGGAGTCACAAGATTGCTTTAGCAGTCTGGATGACACTGATCAAGATACTAACATGTATCTGTTGATGGGTACCTAGGTTGACTCTGTCTTTTTTGCTATTGTGAGCAGTGCTGCACTGAACATGGGTATATATATATGGAATTGCTAGATTGAGTGTGTCATGGTTGGAATTGTGTCCCCCCAAAAATGTGTGCAGCCACGTTGCTGGGATATGGTTCCCAGTATCTTGGGACTGTCCTCCATTGTGTGGTTTTGCTAACCTATATGTTAAAGGATTAGGGTGGGGCTGTGAATTCCTGCTGTGGGGGAAGTTTCCCTGGAGTATGGCTTGCCCCACCCTTAATGCTTTTAGCTTGAAAGGAATAAAAGGAAAAGGAAACCAAGGACAATTTGAGAACCTCGCTACCATCAAGCAAGCAGCACCGGGAGCAGAGCGCGTCCTTCAGACCAGAGGTTCTTGCGTGAGGACGCTCCCTGGACAAAGACTGATGCAATACCGGACTTTCCTCCAGAGCCGACAAGGGGAAAGTCTTTCCCTGGAGCGGACACCCTGAATATGGACTTGCAACCTACCAGACTGTGTAAGAATAAATCTTTCTTTGTTAAAGCCATCCACTCTGTGGTATTTCTGTTAGAGCAACCTAGCTGACTAAAACAGAGTGGTATTTCTATTTTTAGCTTTTTAAGGAAGTGCCAAATCAATTTCCAAAGTAATTGTACTATTTTATGTTCCCACCAGCAGTGTGTAAAGTATTCCAGCCTCTCCACAGCCTCTTAAAAATGTACTGTTTTGTGTTTTTTTGGATTAATACTAGCCTTATTGCTGTGATGTGTTAGTCATCTAGTGCTGCTTTAACAAAGACACTACAAATGGATGACTTTAACAAGAGAAGTTTTATTTGGTAATAGTCCAGTAGGCTAAAAGTCCAAATTCAGGATGTCAGCTCTAGGGGAAGGCTTTCTCTGCTTGTTCTGGAGGAAGGTCTTTGTTCTGTCTTCCCCTGGACTGGGAACTTCTGAGGTGCAGGGACCTCAGATACTTTCTAAAGGATACACTCTGCTCCTGGCACTGCTTCATGGTAGTATGAGGTCCCCAATTCTCTGCTTGCTTCTCTTTTCTTTATATCTCAAGAGAATGCCTCAAAGCACAATATGGTCTTATACTCTGAGTCTTGCCCCACCAACACAGCTGCCTCCTATCCTGTCTCATTAACATCATAGAGGCTGAGTTTATAACATGGAAGAACTTCACACAATGCCAGGAATCATAGTCTAGGCACATTGCTACACACATGTCATAGATTGAACTGTGTCACCCCAAAAATGTGAGTAGCCATTTTGCTGGGCCATCATTCACAATGTTTTGTGATTTTCCTGTGATATACATCTTAATCTCTGCCTGGGGCTAATAGATAGGATGATTATGTTAAAAGAGGATTAGAGTAGAACTGCAACACCCTTCCTAAGGGAGTTTTCTTGGAGTGTGGCTTGCACTACCCTTTATCTTTTCATCGTTCGGGAGATAAAAAGAGAGAGAAACAGCAGAGAATTGGGAACCTCACACCATCAAAAAAGCAGCACTGGGAGTAGAGCACATCCTTCAGACACAAAGTTCCTATGCCAGGATGCTCCTCGAACAAAGACTGATGCAACACAGGGCTCCTTCAGAGCCAACAAGGTGGAAAACCTTCCAGTGAGAGCAGACATCTTGAATTTGGACTGTATAAGAATAAACTTTCCTTTGTTAAAGCTGTCTACTCTTGGTATTTCTGTTAGAGAAGCACTAGCAGACTAAAACAGAATTTGGTACCAAGGGAGTGGCATGCTGCTTTAACAAATACCCCAAATATGGAGTAGCTTTGAGACTGGTAATGGAGAGAAGACGCTGAAGAAATCGAGGAGAACTGTTAACACTAAAGAAGGTACAGATGGTGAGAAATGACAGCAGCAGAACCATACCAGCGTGAGACAGTGCTGGAGCCAATCCACAGAGCAAGAAAGATGAGTGCCTGTGCACAGAGGTTTCCTGGTGGAGTGGGGTACCTGCAGGTACTTGAGTCATTGGAGCTAGGGTTGCTGAACAACAGAGTGAGTGAGCTGAGTTCCTGTGAGCAGGAGGCTTCCTGGCAGAGTGAGGTGCCTCTGGACACTTGAATCAGTGGAGCTACAGAACTTTGGAACACTTGCCCCAGCAAGGCAGACACGGGCTTGGGACCTGGGCCATGAGACCACAGGAGGCAGAAGCTGAAGAGACAAAGAGCATGAGAAGCTGAGCTGCCACAGTCTCAAAAGATATGAAAATGATGTCAAGGGCTTGAAAGGGTGGAACTAGGGCTTTCTGTGTTTGTAAGGGTAGAATTGCCACTCATTAGGGCTTAGGGTGCATGTAAAGCTGATGCTGTAGAGTTGCTGTCCAAGTAGGCCTAGACGGCAGAGTTGTAGCACAGGACTGGGGGGTCTCCACTCAGAATTCAGAGAGTATGACCAGTACCTAGAATCTGGAGGGCAAGGGTGATGTGTAAATTGTCTCAGACCAGAGGATTATTTTCAGAGCTTTAAGGGCTAATATAATGTGTCTTGCTGACTTGTTTGTTGCCTGTTAATGCCTGCATGTTCTACCATTGTACTATGGAGGCAGATAAGTTGTATTCTTGATTTCACAAATGTAGAGGACTTTTGTGTTTTGGACTTAGAATTTATTTAAGACTTGTATCATATGGGATGGACATGTTTTTGCTATATCTTTTGCTGTGATGGGATGAATGTGTTACATGTTTTAAAGATGTGATTTTGGGGGGACCAAAGGGTGGAATATCACAGATTAAAATGTGAGTAGCCACTTTGCTGGGCCATCATTCCCAATTTTTTGTGATTTTCCCATGCTATATATCTTAATCTCTGCCTGTGTCTGATACGATGGTTATGTTAAAAAACGATTAGAATGGAACTGCAACACCTTTGTTAAGAGAGTTTCTCAGGCATGTGGCTTGCACTACCCTTTATCTTTTCATTGTATGAGAGATAAAAAGAGAAGCAAGCAGAGACTTGGGAACCTTATACCATTAAGAAAGCAGCCCTGGGAGTGGAGTACATCCGCCAGACATGACGTTCCTGTGCCGAGATGCTCCCTGAACAAAGACTGATGTAACACAATGACTTTCCTCCAGAGCCAAGGAAGAAAGCCTTCCAGTGAGAGCAGACATCCTGAATTTGGACTTGTAGCCTACCAGACTGTGTAAGAATAAACTTCCTTTTGTTAAAGCCATTTACTGTTGGTATTTCTGTTAAAGCAGCATTAGGTGACTAAAACAGCACATTTTCAGGGGAATACAATTCAATCCATGACAGGTGAAATGGTATCTCACCATAGTTTTTATTTGCATTTCTCAAATGGCTAATGATCATGGGCATTTCCTCATGTATCTGTTAGCCTCCTAAAGTGAAGTGTCTGTTCATATCCTTTCACCATTTTTTAATTGAGTACTTGGCTTGACTATTTGTAGTTTAGTTGGTGAGGTTTTGTGGTATATTATATATTTTAGAGTTTATTTGCTGATTAGATTTTTCATATCCCAAAGTTTTTTTCCCAGTGTACAGGCTGTCTTTTTGTTGTTTTGGTGAAGTCTTTGGATGAGCCTAAGTGTTTGATTTTTAGCAGTATCTAGTTTTATCTTGTACATTGTTAGTAATGTTTTGTTTTCTGTTTGTAACATGTATTAGCACTGCTAGTGTTATCCTTATTTTTTCTTCTATGATCCTTATTGTTTCATATTTTATGTGTACATCTTTGATCCATTTTAGGTTACTTTTTATGCATGATGTGGGGTATGGGTCTTTTTTCACTTTTCTGCAGGTGAATATCCAGTTATGCCATCATCATTTGTTAAATTGTCTTTTCTCCGGTTTTTGGACTTTGGCCCTTTGTTCCCAGGTGGATGAATTTACATATGGATACTCAATTCTGTACCATTGATCTGTATATCTGTTGTTGTACCAGTACCAGGCTGTTTTGATTACTGCAGTAGTATAATAGGTTTTACGTCAGGTAGTGTGAGGCCTTACACTTTGTTATTCTCCAGTAATACTTTTCTTATCTGGGGCCTCTTCTCTTTCCAAAGTTAGTGATTTCTTTCTCTGTCTCATTGAAAAATACCATACAATTTTCAGTACGGATTACACTGTATTTATAGATTGCTTTGAGTAACATAGACATTTCTATCCATGAGCAAGGTATGTTTTCTGTACTTCTGTAAGTCTCTTAGTTTTCTTTGTGTAGGTCTTTTATGTCTCTGATTAAATTACTTTGTAAGTATTTAATCTTCTTGAAGGCTAGTGCAGTTGATTTAGTGATTTGCTCTTTGACATTCTCTTGGTGTAGAGGAATCCACTTAGTTTTTCTATGTTCATCTGGTGTCCTGTTACTTTGCTGAACTCTTCTATTAGTTCCAATAGTTTTTTTTTCATTATTCCTTAGGTTTTTTCTGTGTATAAGATCACATCATCTGCAAATAGAGATGCTTTTACTTCTTTGTTGCCAGTTTGGGTGCCCTTTATTTGTTTTTCTAGCCTAATTGTTCAGGCTAGGTCTTGTAGTACAATGTGGAATAAAAGTAGTGACAGAGGACATCTTTGTCTGATTCTTACTCTCATATGGAATGCTTTTAGTTTCTCTCTATTTAGGATGACACTGGCTCTTGACTTTGTGTAAATACCCTTTTTTATGTTGAGGAATTTCCCTTCTGTTCCTATTTTGCGAAAAGTGCTTGATATGAAGGAGTATTAGACTTTATCAGATGCCTTTTTTTTTCATCAGTTGATGAAATTATGTGGCTCTTGCTTTTGTTTTATTTATGTAATTGATTACATTGGTTGTTTTTCTAATGTGGAACCATCTTTGCATACCTGGTATGAGTCCCATTTGGTCATGATGAATTCTTTGGATAAGTTCTTGAATTCTGTTGGCTAGGATCTTGTTGAGGATTTTTGCCTCTAAGTTTATAAGGGACATTAGTCTGTAATTTTCTTTTTTGTGTTGTCTTTACCTGATTTTGGTATCAGGGTTATGCAGGCTTCTTAGAATGAGTTTGGCAGTATCCCACCCTTTTTTGTAGGAATAGTGGTGTTAGCACATCTCTGAAAGTTTGTAAAATTCACCATTGAAGCTGTCAGGGCCAGGGATTTCTTTTGTTGGGAATTTTTAAAATTACCATTCAATCTCTTGTTTTGTTGCACGTTTACTTAGTTGTTACATCTCTGTTTTTGTTGACTTAGGTAGATAGTGTGTTTCTAAAAATTCGTCTGTTTCCTTAAGGTTTTAAAATTGTTGAAGTATAATTTTTTATAGAATTCTGTTATGATTGTTGTAATTTCAGTTAGATCTGTTGTGCTATCTCCCGTCTCACTTCTTATTCAGGTTATTTGCTTATTCTCTTGTTTTTCTTTTGTCACTTTGGCCAGTGGGTTATCATTTTTGTTGGTCTTCTTAATTCTTTCAGTTGTTTTGCTATTCTTCTTTCATTCAATTCTGCTCTAATTTTTATTACTTTCTTTTTTTATGGTGTCCAGGGAATTCCTTTGCTGCTCTGTATTTGTTTAAGTTTTAAGGTTAATGCTTTGCTCTAGGCCCTTTCTTCTTTCTGAATGTGTTCATTTATTGCTATAAATTGACCTCGAAGCACTGCTTTTGCTGTATCTCAAAGGTTCTGGGTTCATGTATTTTCATTCTCTCTTGATTCTGTGAATTTCTTTATTCTGTCCATAATTTCTCCTATAACCCAGTAGTTACTCAATTTCTATGTGTTTTTTTCCCTTGCTTTTTCTATTATTAATTTCTACTTTTATGGCTTTATGCTCAGAAAAAATGCTTTGTAATATTTCAATGCTTTGGATTTTGTCAAGGCTTGTTTTATGGCTTACTATGTATTCTAGTGTGGAGAATGTTCCATGTGAGTTGGAAAAGAAAGTATACGTAGCTGCTTTGGAGTTGAAAAAGAAAAAACAAGCAAAAAAATTCCACTACCATCAAGTTGATTCTGTGTATGTCTGTAAGGTCATTTTGGTTCATTGTGACATTCAGACTTTCTGTATCTTTATTGAGGTGCTTTCTAGGTGTTCTGTCTTTCATGAAAAGTGATGTGTTGGGGTCTCCTAATGTTATTGTGGAACTTTGTATTTTTCTTTTCAGTGCTGGTAGAATTTGTTTTATGCATTTAAGAGCTCCATTGTTGGGTGTGTAAATATTTACTCAGGTTTGCCTTCCTGGTGTATTGATTGCATCTTTTAAGTTTAGGATGTATCTCTTGTAGGAAGCATATAGATGGGTTGTGTTTTTTAAATCCATTGTCCCACTGTCTGTCTCTCTATTGGTGCATTCAATCCCTTTATGTTCAGTGTAATTACTAATAGGAGTTTTGTGCTACAGTTTTGATGTTTTCTTTTGTGCGTTATATGCAGTTTATTCATTCCACTTGATTTGATGTAGTGAATGTATTTTTTTATCTTTTTTGTTGTTGTTGGTTTTATATTTGCTGAGTCTTTATGATTTTCATGTTATTTTGATGTATAAGATTCTAAGTTTCCTTTGTGATCACCTTAATGTTTGTTCCTGTTTTTCTAAGTTTAAACCATTCTTTTATTTCTTTATATTGCTTTGATTTCCTCACCAAATGAAACATCTATGACTACAATTTTTTGTCCCTCTTTTTTGTTATATTGTTGTCATCTTTTACATAAGGATGTTTCTTTTTCCCTATTTTTGCATTCTAGTCTTGTGTTATTAGCTGATGTTTTTGATTTTCTGACCAAGGGACACCTTTTAGTAATTCTTGCAATTTGTTCTGGCTTTTGCACATTGTCTAAATTCCTGTTTATCTGGAAATGTCCTAATTTTACCATCATGTTTAGGAGAGAATTTTGCTGAATGTATTTATCTTAAGTGGCAGTTTTTTTCCTTCGTAGCTTTATGGTGTCATCCTACTGCCTTTTTTCCTATGTGATTTCTACTGAATTGTTTGATCTTAGTTGTATTAGCTCTCTACTGTAGATATTTTGTTTATTCCTAGGTACACTTAACAGTCTCTATCTTTGTTTTTGGCCAGTTAATAATATGTCTTCATGACTTTCTTTTGGGATCTGCCTTGTGTGGGGCTCATTGACTATCTTGGATAGATAATTTCTCATCCTTCAGGATGTCAGGGGAATTTTCTGCCACAAATCCTCAACAGTTTTCTGTACCCCTCATGTTCTGGTACTCTAGTCACTCATAAATTATTCCTTTTGATAGAGTCCCATATAATTCTTAGGATTTCTTCATTTTCAAAAATTCTTCTATCTGATTTCCCCTCAAATATGTTAGTGTCAAGTGTTTTAGCTTCAATTTCGCTAATTCTCACTTCCATTGCCTGAATTCTGCTCCTATGATACTGCATTGGGTTGTCTATTTCTGGAAATTATATTCAGTCATCTGGATTTCTGTTTGCTGTCTCTCTGTGGATTCTTGCAGCCTGTGATACTGGCCATTATGGACTTTTCTAATCTTTTAGAGTTCCTTGATTGCTGTGTCTGTTTGCTTTATGGCTTGTACTGTGTTTTGCCTGATCTTCTTTGGGATCTCTTGAAGAGTTCTGTATATTAATCTTTTGTATTCTGCCTCTAGTAATTCTGGAAGGTTCACTTCACCTGGAAAGTTTCTTGATTTTTTGTTTTGGGACATTTTGGAAGCTGTCATGTTCTGTATATATATGCCATTTGATATTGTTTCTTGACTCTGAGTCATTATTAAGTTATTGTATTTATGTGTTTAATTTTGGCTTACCATTCCCTAGCTTTTTATTTTGCTTAATATACCCAAATAGGCTGGTTTTGTGAGGTAGTGTGGTTACTCATGCCTTTGAAGCTTTAATGTCCTGTCAATATGTGGTTAAAACTGTTAATAGCTATGTGAACTCAAGAGTCAGTTTACTTTACTCATATGACTTCAGCTTGGAAACCCTGGTTGCATAGTGGTTAAGTGCTATGTCTGCTAACCAAAAGATCAGCAGTTTGAATCTACCAGGCACTCCTTGGAAACTATGAGGCGGTTCTTCTGTGTTCTGTAGGGTCTCTATGAGTCAGAATTGACGCAACAGCACTGGGTTTGGGGTATGCAGATTCAGCCCAAATATACAGGTCATTTGGTTGCCAAGCATGTGATGTAGTCCCTAACCTACAGTCCTAGATGGGCAAGAATGACTGTTGTAGGCATAGGTATCCTTGAGTCAGATCCGATTCGATGGCACCTGGCTTGGGTTGGTGCTGAGCAGGAGGCTGACAACTGCCCTCAGCTTTGGTAAGAAAAGCAGGTCACTGATTCATGGAATGCATAGGTAGGTAGGTTTTTCAGCCAGACTATAGGCACCCAGTGCTGTTGACTGTAAGGACTGGGAGGCACCACTTATTCTTGGGTCCCTGATACTAGAGGATAGGTGAGGTGAGTGAGGCCACCTAGGCCCCTGCTGTGAGTACATTAGGACCCTTTAATGGGCATTACAGTGTCAAATGTCAGGAACCGGCCTTTCTACTGTATAACTGATACAGTGCAGTTAGAGTTCAGATTTGTACCCTGTTTTGCTCTGCTAATGAAGGCATAGGCTGTTGTAGTGGGCCCACACAAGTCTATGCAGAGATGAAAAGCATTTGAATTGTGTGATTGTGTGGATTGCCTATGCCTAGGCCAAAAAACCATTTTACCTCGAGTTCCTGGCTTTGGGAGCTGGTAGGTTACATTTTCACTGTTTGTTAATTTATTCTTTCTCCAAGGCTGAGAAAATGGCTCAGGGTGCATAATAGTTCCTACTTTTGGCCCAGGGGATGTATTATTCTCTGGGGCTGACTCAGTCACAGTGCAGAGCAGGCAGAAGGCAGATGCACTGCAGAGTCCCAAAGGACACTTTTTGTTTTGTGTTCAGTTTATTAGATGCAGGTTGCTTATCTTTTGATAACCAAGTGCTGCTTTTCACTGATTCTGGACTCTCTGCGGCACAGTTTCTCTTAATGTGGAAAATCCGTACTGAATGTCACTGCTTGTTACATGCTAATGTTGGTGCTTGGTATCTTGGATCTTAGTGTGGCTCTGGTTTTCAGAATGAGCTTGTGTAGGGCAGGTGATATACCCTGTCTCTGTGTGGTTGGCAGTAAAGAGATAGGCATGGGCCCAGGCGAGATGTGCCTGCCTCTACTATTTCTCCTCTTTCCTGTGGGCTAACATGCAGCAGGAGGCAAAATTTTGCTTCACCTTTACTGACTCTGTGACTGAGCAGGTGGTTTTGTGTCTCAAGACCTTGATTTCACTAGCTCCTAGGGAGGATCTGAGGTGTCCATTCCTGAGGACTGATCTGGACAAGGAGGTGTAGGGTACAGATGTGCTTGTGTGCCATATTAGAGGAGACTGATGATGGGTTACATTTAAACACTAATCTGGACATCCAAAGACTTCACCAAGAGAGGAAAAAGATTACCTACAGACTGGGGAAAAAAAAAATTGGCAGCCACAAATCTGATTGGCATCTAATCTTCATAATCTACAAAGTACTTCAAAACTTCAACAAGAAAAAGACAAGTAACTCAATTAAAAGGTGGGCAAAGGATATGAACAAGTGCTTCACCAGAAAAAACACCTAAGCAGCTAACCTGAGGAAATGCTCATGATCATTAGCCATTAGAGAAATCCAAATAAAAACTACAATGAGATACTGTCTTGCCACAGCAAGGCTGGCATTAATCAAAAAAGCACAAAACAATAAGTGTTGGAGAGGTTATGGAGAGACTGGAACTCTTCTGCACTGCTGGTGGGAATGTAAAATAATATCACCACTTTGGAAATTAATTTGGTCCTTTCTTAAAAAGCTGGAAATAGAAATATAATATGGTCAGGCAGTCTTGCTGCTTGGAATCTACCCTAGAGAAATAAAGACTGTCAACAGGAACATATACATGCACACCAATATTAACTGCAGCACCGTCCACAATAGCAAAAAGATGGAAGCAACTTTAGGTGCCCATCAACTGATGCATGGATAAGCAAACTATGGTATATTCCGACAAGAAAATACTGTGCAATGATGAAGAACAACAAAAGATCTTGGGAAATACCTGATAACGTGGAGTCATCTGGAAGACATCATGCTGAATGAAACCAGTCAGTTGCAAGATGACAAATACTATATGACACCATTATTATGAGAGCTGAGAAAAACACCAAGCATAGAAGAAAGTAATCTTTGATGGTTACCAAGGAGGGGAAGGAGCGAACGGGATTAGATATTAGATAGGAATTGGGTTAAGTGAAGGAAGTGACAGCATATATAATAGAAGCGAAATCAACACTACTAGACTATATTAAGAGCTAAAAGGTTTCCCAAATACAACCCAACATTTTGAAGGTCAGGGTAGCAAGGGCAGGGATCTGGAGAATATGCTTTCAGGGAACATCCAGGTCAATTTTAAGAAACTGTTCTGCATCTTATTTTGGTGAGTGGCATTTGGGGTCTTAAAAGCTAGCAAGCTGCCATCTAAGGAGCATCAATCTGTCCCAGTCCATCTGGAACAGAGGAGAATGAATGACATCAAAGACAGAAGGAAACTATGTGCCCAGGAATCAGAAGGGCCATGTGTTTCAGAAACTACATCAACATGAGACCAGAAGAACTAAATGGTGCCTGGACACCACAAATGACTGCCTTGACAGGGAACCCAATGTAGACTCTCTGACATAGTGAGAGAAAAATGGGGGTACAGATCTAGAATTCTATTAAAAGGCCAGACTTGATGGTTTAACATCCAGAGGGTTCCCCAAGAACATGGTCCCTGGACTCACTGCTAGCCCAGACCAGAAGCCAGTACTGAATATAACTCTTTACACAAAAATTGGACTGGACCGCAAGACATGAGGTGGTTAGAGCTGCTCTTCTATAGAGACAAGATAGGAGGGTGGAGAGGAGGTGACAGGAGTTGACTGAATGAATATGAGTATAGGGCAGAAAGGAGGAGTGTGTTGCCATAGGGTTGGGAGAGCAGATAGAGTTGCATAGAGATGTGTGTAGGGGGTTTTATGTGGAAAATTGACTAGAATTGTAAACTACCACTTAATCACCAAAAAAAATAAATAATTAAAGCAACAACAACAAAATCCCACTAATCTGGAAAGATTGATGCTATCACACATCAGCACTGCTATAAACTTTATCTCATAAAGTGATTCTTTTCTATTTAAATAGAAACTTCTGGGACTGATAGCTTATCCCTTTCCTGTCTGACTTCCTGTTAGGAGTATTCCCTTCTGAGAAAGCTCTCAATATTTCTGCTCTTCTCAGAAATCCACAGAAGCAGCATCTTTCCTCAGCCCTCCCCTGTCTCTATTCTAGACAGGACATGCAATCATTTCCATGTTATCTTTTCTATTTAATAGGAATTTAATAAATAGAAAGCTAATGGTAAGGTATTCTTGTATGCTAGTCAGAATTTCTGGTTTACAAATAAGTTCTGAAGTCTCAAACCGTTATAGAATTCATGTGGGAAATTTTAGTGCACAGATCCAGCAAACCTAAATGCCACGCTTCTGTTGTTCTTGGAAATGTTCGACCAACAAAACCTGATCCCAGCCTTTATGCAGGAAAATGAGAAACATGAGAGCAGTCAGACTAACCCTCTGGGATGTGCTGTGTGGAGGGGTGGAGATAGTGTCAGCAAAGGATGCCAGGGAGAAAATACCTGGCTGGGACTTTGAAGGATGTGTAGGAGTTTTATGTCTGGTAGGTGTACAGCAGTAGGTAGCATTCCACACAGCAAGTGGGAGGTCATATATGTTGTTTTCAAGAAGGGCCAAGCATGTCACCAAGTGGAAGCTCTATTTCCCTCAGCTTGACAAAGGTCTGGGGTAGGGGTTGGAAGGGCAGCCCTTCCTAGGTGAAGACCCTCATCTGGCCTTGGGGTAGTCACAGTTCCCCAGTAGTGTATAACTCTGATGTCTGTACTTGTTAGCTAGCTGGAAGGCATAAGAAGGGGTTACACAAGTCATTTGAAGGTTGCCCCATTTAGCTCATAGGATGACCCTTTCCTGCTACTCTGTATATTCTGAGCAGGAAGCCTGGATTTGTGATTCTACTTTCCTCTTCTCTGAGTTGAGGCTGAGGCTTCCAGTGTGCCAGTGCCATGCTTGTTCCCAAATGCTATTAAATCATGATTCCAAAAATAACAGGCAGCTATTTATAAAGCACATATTAAAATTTGCCATTGTAACAAGGTAAATGGAACAATTTTGAGTTCTCATTGTGTAAAAAAATGTGCCAAGAGCAAAGAAAGCATCCCTTTAAGTGATAGAGGATAAATTTTTAGAGATCTGCTCCATTCACAGGACACTTTCCAAACCACTATAATTGTGATTCTTCATTTTTAAAGAACAGCTTTATTGATTTTTACACACTATAAAATTCAGTATCAAGTTCAATTCTGTGGGTTTTGTATATTTACAGATTTGATTTTTATTACCACCAAATGTTTTGTACGCATGAGCAGTCATTCACATTACACTTCCTGGCCTGCATCTAGCCCAAGGTACCCACTAATCTGCTTGCTGTCTCTGTGTTTTGTCTGTTCTAGGCATTCCACATGAGTAGAATCATGAAATATATAGTCTTTTGTGACTGACTTCTTTGACTCAGCATAATATTTTCAAGGTTCATCAATACCTAATGTCTTTTTATGGCCAAATAATATTCTATTGTGTGTGTCATGGGTTGAATTGCGTCTCCCCAAAAATGTGTGTAGCAATTTGGCTAGGCCTTGATTTCTGGATTTGTGTTAAATTCCTCCCTGTTGTAAATCTTGCCTCTATGATGTTAATAAAGGAGAATGGGCAGCATTTGTGTTGGTGGGCAGGACTTAGTGTGTAGGATTGTATAGTGTGATGTGGCAATCTCATGGGATATATAAAGGAAAGGAAAGCAAGCAGAGAGTGGGTGACCTCATACCACCAAGAAGCAGTGCTGGGAGCTGTGTGTGTCCTTTGGAAAGGACCTGGGGTCCCTGTGCCTCAGAAGCTCCCAGTCTAGGGGAAGATTAATGATAAGGGACTTCTTCCAGAGCCAACAGAGGAAGCCTTCCTCTGAAGCTGATGCCTTGAATTTGCAGCTTTAGCCTACTGAACTGGGACAGAATAAAATTTCTCTCTCTTTTTTTTTTTTATTTTATTTAACATGACTGAGTGAAAATGTACATTCCCGTATAAATTTACATGCCCACCTATATGCAGCTTCCACTGCTCTCCCTGTCCGGTGACAGCACACTATTCCTGTCTGTTCCATGCATGTCTCATCCTCCCAACAGCATCCTTTCCCCTCCTCCCCATCCACTCTCCTTCCTCCAGCCAGAGGTCAGCAGGATGATATCCTATAGATGTATAGAACCATAAAGTGCATCCAATATATGGTCACTCTGGACCATCAATTGAGGTCTTTTAATGGAGATCTCAGGATGCACCCCTTTTTATTCTTGTGTTGCCAGTGAGACTCCTCTCTGTGAGCTCCATCGCGGCTATCACTGGTGGTGGCCGGGCACCATCCAGTTCTTCTGGTCCCAAGTCGATGTAGGCACCCACTCTTGTGGGTCTCTCTGTCTTCTAGGTTGTCTTTACCTTATGTCATTTTGGTCCTTGGTGAGCATCTGGTCCTGCTGAGTTGGGACTATTTGCTGTGTCCTCGGATGGCAGCTTGGCAGCTTTTAAGACCCCAGACTAAAATTTCTCTTTTTAAACCCATCCACTTGTGGTATTTCTTTCTTTATATTGTGATTGAGTGAAAGTTTACAATACAATTCAAATTTGTATGCCTGTGTGCCCCCGAGTCCCTTCCGTTCCTGTCCAAAGAGTTGACCTAAGTAACGATCAATAATCAGGGGCAGAATCAGGTCTAGGGACCATGCTCCCAGGGGAACTCTCAGGCCTTCGATCATCAACTGTGGTCTGTTAGTGGAGTTCTTAGTGAGTACCCCTTTTTTCTCATGTTGCTACTGGAACTCAACACTGTGAGTCCCATCACAGCTGTCATTGGTGGTGGCTGGGCACCATCTGGTTCATCTGGTCACTTGTTGGTATAGTCACCCATTCACATTGATCTTTCTGTCTTCTGGGCTCTTTTTCCCTCAAGTCTTTGTTGTCTTGTTGATCATCAGTTCCAGTTGAGTTGGGACCATTTGGTATACCTCAGATGGCAGCTTGCTAGCTTTTAAGACCCTAGACACCACTCACCTATATGGGGTACAGAAGACTTTCTTAGCAGTAGGCTAGTTATGGCAATTGGCCTTAATGTCCCCTGAGAGCATGGTCCCCACCCCTGCTATACTCTATCCTTGCAATATTGGGTTAAGATTGGAAGAATTTTCAGATTATGTTGAAGTCCAGTTAAATTGATCTTCTTTCTAATGTGTGCTGTTACTGATTTCACCCAACCAAATTTCTATCAACTCTCTAATCGATAGCCAACCCTCTCCTTCCTTCCCTCCCCTCCCTTGTAGCCATCAAAGAGTTTTTTCTTCTATACATTAGTCGGTTTTTAAGTCCTTATGGTAGAGGTCTCATACAATATTTGTCCTTGTGTGACTTCTGGTGTTACTGATATAGCAGCACTAGATGACTAAGACAGTATGTATACACCATATTTTGTTTATATTCTGATGACTATCTGGGTTCTTTCAACTCTTTGGCTTTTATGAATAATGTTGCTGTGAATAATTCAGTACACATTTCTCTGTGGGCATAAGATTTGATTTCTTTTGTATCTATATTTTGGAGTACAATTGCTAAGTCATATAGCAACTCTGGTGGTGTGATGGTTAAGTGCTATGTCTGCTAACCAAAAAGTTGTCAGTTCATACCCACCAGGCACTCCCTGGAAACTCTATGGAGTGGTTCTTCTCTGCCCTATAGGGCTGCTATGAGTTAGAATTGACTTGATGGCAGTGGGTTTGTTATATTTTTATGTTATTGGAAATTTCTAACATCTACCCGTCAGTGTGTCATACTGTGATGATTTGCATTTTACTGTGATGCTGGAAGGTGTACCACTAGTATTTCAAATATTAGGACAATCACCATGTAGACAAGTTTCAGTGGAGTTTCCAGAAAGACTGAAAAAGCCTGGGAATATACGTGTGAAAACTAGCCAGTGAAAAGCCTATGGATCACAAAAGACTATTGTGTGATGTGCTTGCTTTGGACAGGCCATCAAAAGGGATCAATTACTAGAGGAGGAAAACATGTAGAGGGCCAGTGAGGACAAAGGACACTCTGGGTGAGATGGATTGGCACAAGAGCCCCAGTGATAGACTCAAGCATGCAGGAAATTGTGAGTATGATGTGGGACCTAGCAACATTTCTTTCTATTGTACACAGGCCAAGATGAGTCAAAGTTGACTCCCAGGCAGCTACATGTCTATCTGTCATAACATTATGTTTGGCATTTTGAGGAACCACCATGCTGTACTGTTTTACAACGTGGCTGTACCATTTAACATTCTGTCTGCGTTTCTTAGTGCTGGTATAACCGAAATACTTCAAGTGGGCTTTCCAGAAATTTATTTTCTCTAATTTAGGACACTGGAAGTCTGAATTGAGGGTACCACAGCTAGGGGAAAGCTCTTTGTGAGCTCCAGATGAAAATTCTTTTAATTTCTTTGATTCGTTAATGATCTCCAAGTTAATCAGTCTTTCTCCATTTATGCTTATTTCTGTGCCTAATCTACTCCTTTTATATCTCAAAAGTGATTAGCTTAAGACATACCATATCCTAATATGCCCTTCTTAACAAGTACAAAGCTATCTCTGATGAGATTACCTCCACAGGCATAAGAGTTAGGATTTATAACATATTTTTGAGGACACAATTCAGTCCATAACATTCTGCCCTTCGACTTCCCGAGTTCATGCCATTCCCACATACAGAACACGTTCACCCTATTATATTAGCCCAAAAGTCTTAAATCATCTCCAAGTCCAAAATCTTATCCTGTGAATTATCTGAATCAAGTATGAGTGAAATTTTGGGCAGAAAATCCCTCTTTATCAGTGAACCTGTGAAAGCAAGGATACAAATTATCTGCTTCAAAATACAATGGTGAAAAGGAACATAGGGTAGACGTTTCTATTACAAGTGGGTAAACCGAAGGGGAAGATTCATGGTAAGATTCAATTAAGTCCAAAACCCAGCAGAGCAAATTTCATTAGCTCCCAAGGCTTGAAAATAATCCTTTACTCCCCAGAACCACTGGAATGGCCACTCAGCTCTTTCAGCTTTGGTTGGACCCATTTTCTTAGCCCATCTGAGTGGGAAGCCCACTCTTCTCAGCCCCAATAAGCTCTATTTTCCTGCCCTTTGGGCATGACAGCCTTGCTCCCTCAGCTTTGGGTGAAGCCCCCATCTCGTGGACTTTGGCCACGGCAGCACCATCCCCTCAGGTTTAGGTAGGGCTTCATCTTAGACTACCTGAACAAAAACGCCACACTCCGGAACTAAGTTAGTAGAGCATTGACTCTGAAATCTAGGAAGAAGTGATTTCATTTTTGAAGTGGAGGCAGACATACCTATCATTGTTCTTCCAACAGTTCTTCTGATCTGTTAACTGTTCACAGTATGCTGCCTTCTTTTCCTTGGAAGACAATAGATGTTTGCATTGACCCATTTCCTGTGTATAGAATTTCAGGAGGAAGGCAGCTTTCTTTCATTTTGTACTGTCTGTGTCCCTTACTGATACAGTGGTTGAATAGGTCCATCAGTTACAGGCTTAATATCCTTAACATAAGACTGAGTAGCGATGCCCTCAGTGAAAGTTTTTCCAAAATGTTTGTTTGATGTGTGAGATGGAATTTTACAAGTTTGGAAGTTCTGGTTTTATTTCCACCTCTCTTGTCCCATATTCTACTGTGAATATCAAGGAAAAAATATGCTGTTCCTTTAAGATTTTACTTAGAAATGTCAGTGAAATATTGAAGTTCTGCCTTCCACAAGATACTTGAAGTTCTTTGCCACTGCATGAAATGAATCACCTTTCCTACAGTACCCAATCACGTTTATCATTTCCTTCTAAAGCCTCGACAGAAGCAGAATGTCCACATGTCTAGCAACATTCTCTTCCCAGTGTTACATGTGTTCTCTAAGACAGTAGGTACTTTCTCTCTGACTCTCCCACTTCCTTCTGAATCCTCACCAGAATTGCCTTTGATGTCCGTAATTTGACAACAGCCTCTTCACGGCCATCTAGGGCCTTACTACTGAGCAAATCAGAATTCATCCAGATTCTGTCCACTATCCTGCCATAACATCACACCACAATTTTCTCATACCACATTCTGTTTTAGTTCCTTAGTGTTGCTGCAACAGAAATACCACAAGTGAGTGACTTTAACGAACAGAAATATGTTTTCTTGTACTTAGGAAACTAGAAGTCTAATTACAGATTGCTGGCTCTAGGGAAAATTTCTCACTTTGTTAGCTTTGGGGAAGAATCCTTGTCTTCTCCAGCTTTTCTTCCTTGTTTCCTTGGTAATCTCCTCATTCCCCATTCAAGTTTGCTTGCTTTTGTGTCTGATCTGCTTGTTTTATATCTCAAAAGTGATTGGTGTATATCTCAAAAGTGACATTGCCTTATCAACATACTGAAGAAAACCCTATTCCTGAGTGGGATTACTTCTACAGATAGAAGGGTTAAAATTTACAACACATTTTTTGGGGGGGGGGGATGAGGGATGGGCAGCACAATTCTATTTATATCACTTTCCCACTGGAAATGGATGGGGCTTCCAATTTCCTCATATCCATAATCATTTTTTTCTTTCTTTATGATTAAATGAAAGTATATAATCCAAATCAATTTTTCATGCCTGCTTATCTTCAAGTCCATCTGCTCTCCTCACCCTGTGATAGCACGCTCCTCATTTTCACTCTTCTAGTATCCTCTTAAAGAACACCTGTCCCCTCCTATCCACTGTCTCCTCTCCCCTCTAGAAAAAAACCAGTAGGACATCCTCCTACAAAAGAATAAAACCGTAAAGTATACACACCAGATGCTCACACTGCCCCAGAGTCCAGTCCGTTCTTGTCTGGAGCGTTGACCTCAGTACTGGTTTCCGGTCAGGGCCTACTTAGTAGCAAGTCTAGGAGTCATGTTCCCAGGGGATCCTCCATCAGTTCTGGTCTTTTAGTTGTTGTTGTTGTTAGGTAACACTGACTCAGTTCCGACTCACAGTGACCCTGAATGCAACAGAATGAAACTGCCTGGTCTTACACCATGTCCACAATCATTTTCATGCTTAAACCCAGTATTGTAGACACCTGTGTCTATCCGTCTCATAGAGAGTCTTCCTCTTTTTCACTTACCCTCCAATCTACCAAGCAGGATGTCCTTCTCCAGTGACTGATCCTTTCTGACAACATGTCCGATATATGTAAGGCACAGTCTTGCCATCTTTGCTTCCAAGGAGCACTCTCGTTGTACTTCTTCCAGAACAGATTTTGTTTGTTCTTCTGGCAGTCCATGGTACATTCGACATTCTTCTCAAACACCACAATTCAAAGGCATCAATTCTTCTGTCTTCTTTCTTCATTGTCCAGCTTTTGCGTGCATATGATGCATCTGAAAATACCGTGGCTTGGGTCGGGCGCAATTTAGTCTTCAAGGTGGTGTCTTTACTTTGGGGTCTTTTAGTAGAGTTCTTGAAGTGCACACCTCTTTCACTTATCCTACATCAGAGACTCTACACTGTGTCCCCTATCATGACTGCCTTTGGTGGTGGCTGGGCACCCTCTGGTTCTTCTGGTCTCTTGCTGATGCAGTCTCCCATTCATATGGGTCTGTCTGTCTCCTGGGCTCATGTTCCCTCATGTCTTTGATGTTTTCAGTTGTCAACTATTCCAAATAATTTGGGATCGGTTGATGGTCTTCAGATGTCAGCTAGCTAGCTTTTAAGATCCCAGATTCCACTCACCAAAATGAGGTGCAGTAGATTCTCCCAGCAAAAGACTAGTTATGCCAGTTGACTTTGATGTCCCTTGAAAACATTGTTCCCAGACCCCCATAACTGCTACTCTATCCTTTGAAATGTTGGGTTGAGTTTAGAAAACCTTTTTAGTTTATGGTGTACTCTGGTTATGCTGATCTGTCCTCTATAGCATACTATCACTCTGTTCACTTACCAAGTTCCTATTAATTATCTGAACTAGGAACATACCTCTTTCTCCCTCCCGACTCTTGTAGCCATTAAAGAGTTTTTCTTCTGTACATAAGTCCATTGTAAGTCCTCACAGTAGAGGTCTCATACAATACTTGTCCTTTTGCTGCTGACTGATTTTACTCAGCATGATATCTTCTAGTTGAGACCAGGTTATGAGATGCTTCGCAAAATTATCATTGTTTTCTATCATTGCATAGTGTACCATTGTGTATATATACCATAGTTTGTCCATTAATCTGTTGATGGGCACCTGGGTTGATTCAATCTTTTTGCTATTGTGAATAGTGCTGCAATAAACATTCATGTACATGTATCTGTTCTTGTAACTACCTTTATTTCTGTAGAATATATTCTGAGCAGTTGGATTGCTGGATCTATGGTATTTCTATTTGTAGCTTTTTAAGAAAGCACCAAATTGCTTTCCAAAGAGGTTGTGCCATTTTGCATTCCCACCAGCAGTATAGGAGGGTTCCAGTCTCTCCACAGCCTGTCCATCATTTGTTGTTTTGTGTTTTTTTGGATTATTGCCAACCTCGTTGGGTTGACATGATATGTCATTGTGGTTTTGGTTTGGATTTCTGTAACAGCTAACAGTCATGAGCACTTCTTCATGTGCCTTTTGACTGCATGAATGTCTTATTTGGTGAAGTGTCTGTCCATCTTCTTTGCCCATTGTTTAAGTTGGTTATTTACCTTTTTCTTGTTGATAATTTGCAGTACTTTGTAGATTATAGAAATCAGATGTTAATCTGATATGTAGTTGCCAAATATTTTTTCCCATTTTTAGGTGATCTTTTAATGCTCTTGATAAACTCTGTGGATAAGCATGAGTGTTTGATTTTTAGTAGTTCCTATATTCTGTATTCTCTTCTGTCCTTCATGCCTTGTTGCTAAGATTTTGAAGTCTGTCTGAGCCATGTATTAGAACTACCATTGTTCTCTCTATTTTTTCTTGCATGATCTTTATGGTTTTAAGCTTTCTTTATAGGTCTTTCATACATTTTGAGGTACTTTTTGTATAAGGTGTGGGATATAGGTCTTGTTTCAGTTTTTGCAAAAGGATGTCCAATTTTGCCAGCACCAGTTGTTAAAGAAGCTGTTTTTACTCCAGTTTACGACCTTTGAGCCTTTGCTGAATGTCAGCTTTTCATAGGAGCAGGTGATATTTCTGGATTCTGTGTTCTGCTCTGTTGGTCTGTATGTCTGTTTTTGGACCAGTAACAGGCTGTTTTGACTGCCATGGCAGTGTAGTAGGTGCTAAGGTCAAACAGTGTGAGGACTCCTACTGTGTTCTTCTTCAGTAGTGTTTTACTTATCCAGGGTGTCTTCCCTTTTCATACAAAGTTGATGATTTGTGTCTCCATCTCATTAAAGAATAACAGTGGAATTTGTATTTGAATTCTTTTGTATATGTAGATCATTTTGAATAAAACAGACATTTTCACAGTGTTAAGTATTCTTATCCCTGTGGGTAGCTGCTCTAATAAATACTTGAAATGTGCAAGCCATTTAAAACTGTGAATGGATAGGTGATTCAGAAGGAACCAAGGAGAACTGTTAACACCAAAGAAGGTGAAGATGGTGAGACTCGAGCAGCAGAAGACCAGCAGTAGCAGAATCAGAGGCAGTGCTGGAGCTGACCCATGGAGAAAGAGTTAAGTGCCTGTATACAGAGCTTTCCTTGTAGAACAGGGTGCCTCCAGGTCCTTGAATTGGTGGAGCTAATCTTGCTGACCCAGAGAGAGAGAGAGCTGAGTGCCTTTGTGCAGGAAGCTTTCCAGCAAGACTGGGGTACCTCCAGACACTTGAATCAGTATAGCTACAGAGCTCTGGAACACTTGCCCCTACAGGGCAGATGTGGGCCGGAGGTCCAGGCCATGAGGCCATGGGAAGCTGAAGCTGAAGAGACAAACAGCGTGAGAAGCTCAGCTGTCTCAGTTTCAAAAGGTATGGCCATGACTGTAGGGGTTTGAAAGGGAGAACCATGGTGTCCTGTGTTTGTAGGGGTGGAATTGCCACTCATTTGGGCTTAGGGTGCACCTAAAGTGAATGGAGTAAAGTTTCTATCCAAGTGGGCCTTGAAGGCAGAGTTGTAGCACAAGGCTGGGAGTCTCCACTCAGAATCTAGAAAATGTGGCCAATACCTAGAGTCTGGAGGACAGGGCTGTTGTGTAAAATGTCTCAGAAAGTAGAAGATTTCAGAGTTAATGTAATGCATTCTGCTGACTTGCCTTTTGCTTGTTAATGCCTTCTTCCCCTGTAATTTGTCCCATTTGTAATGCAATGTCTAACTTGTGCCTGTTCTGCCATTGTGCCTTTAGAAGCAGATAGTTTACATTCTGTAAGTTTCACAAATGTAGAAGAGTTTTTAAATTTTAGACTTGGAACTCATTTAAGACTTCCGTCATATGGGATGGACATGATTTTGCTATGATCAGATAAATGTGTTCCATGTTTCAGTAATGTGATTTTTGGGATGCCAAAGGGTGGGATGTCATGGATTGAATTGTGTCCCCCCAAAAACATGTGTAGCTATGGCTGGGCCGTGATTGCCTGTATTCTGTGATTGTCCTCAATTTTATGATTTGGCTGTATTGTATGTGAAAGGATTAGGGTGGGACTGTAAATCCCTTCAGAAGATCACCTCCCTACTCCTGTAAAGGGAGTTTCCTGGAGTATGGCTTGCCACACCCTTAATCCTTTCATCCTAGAAAAGATGAAAGGAAAGGGAAACAGACAGAGAATTGGGAACCTCACACCATCAAGAAAGCAGCACCAGGAGAAGAGCATGTGTCCTTTAGACCTGAGGTTCCTGCACCAAGACACTCCCTGGACAAAGCCTGATACAATACCAGACTTTCCTCCAGAGTCAACATGGGGAAAAGCTTTCTCCTGGAGCAGACATACTGAATTTGGACTTGCAGTCTACTGGACTGTGTAAGAATAAACCTTCCTTTGTTAAAGCCATCCACTCTGTGGTATTTCTGTTAGAGCATCACTAGCTAACTAAAACAGTTGGTGACTTGTTCCTCCATCTCATTAAAAAATAACACTAGAATTTGTATTGGGATTCCATTGTAGATGTAGATCACTTTGAATAAAATAGACATTTTTACAATGTTAAGTATTTTTATCTCTGAGCAGGGTAAATTTCTCTACTTACGTAAGTTTCTTTTGGTTTCTTGCAGCAGAGTCTTGTAATTTTCTTTGTATAGGTGACTTGTTTCTCTGGTTAGATTTATTCCTAAACATTTTATCTTCTTGGGGGCTGTAATAAATGATATTGATTTGGTGATTTCCTCTTTGATGATGTTTTTGTTGGTGTAAAGGAATTCTACTGATTTATTTATGTTTATGTTATATTCTGATACTTTGCTAAACTCTTCTATTTGTTCTCGGCGTTTAATTATGGATTCTTTTAAGTTCTCTGTGTATACAATGATATCATCTGCAAATAGGGATATTTTTGCATCTTCTTTACCAATGTGGATGCCTTTTGTTACTTTGTCTTGTCTGATTACTCTAGTCAGAACCTCTAGCACAAAGTTGAATAGAAGTGGTGACAATGGGCATGTCTAATTCCCATTCTACTGGGGAATTCTTTCAGTCTCGCTCCATTCAGGATGTTATTTGTGGTCATTTTTCTTGACCACCATTTTTCTCGTGTTTCCTTTTCCTCCTTTTCATCGTTGGTTTTGTGTCTGTTGAGACTTCTGTATTATGTTTCTTGTTTTGATATGTAGTATTGTTAAGTTGCTTTGCAGCTAGGTCTCAGTTTACACCAGTCTAACTTTTTGTATATCTCTTTAATTTCCTGTCCATCTGAAAGGGCTATACTGTGATATGTCCCTCTTCATAGTGTGATGATGTCATAGTTTACATGTTATGATATCTATTTCCCTAATTTTAATGTTTTAGCTTTGATTGAGCTTTGTGACTTCCATAACTGAGTAGGCTATGGATGCTTTGTCCTGCATTGCATCCTTGAGTATACATCTGATGTTGCTGATTTGTAATCAAAGAGCTTCTTTCACAATTTCTTGTAGCTTTGGTTTGCTTTTTGCCAAGTCTGTAATTTTCTGTTTATTTGAGAATGTCTTAATTTCACCATCATATTTGAGAGACAATTTTGCAGGATATGCAATTCTTGGTTGGAAATTTTTTTCCTTCAAGACTTTGTATGTATCATCCTACTGCTTTCTTGCCAACGTGATTTCTGCCAAGAAGTCAGAGGACAGCCAGCAGGGCTTCCCGTTGTATGTTTGTTTTTGCCTTAAGCCCAGATGCCTTAAAGAACCTTGCCTTATGTTTCATTTTATTGTGTTTAATTATAACATGTCTTGGTGTCTTTCTTTTGGGGTCTACCTTTTGTGGAGTTCAATAAGCACCTCGTTCTCTCATTATGTTAGGGAAGTTTTCTATCATCAGCATTTCAACAATTCTCTCTATTTTCTGCTATCCCTCTCTGTTCAGGAATCCAATTATTCATAAATTGTTCCTCTTGATAGAGTCCTACATGCTTCTTAATGCTTCTTCATTTTTCTTGACTCTATTATGTAATTTCTCCTCATAAATGCTGGTGTCAGTTGCTTTATCTACAATCTTGCTAAATTCTGAAATCCATTTCCTCAGTCATGCTCTTTTGGCTTTCCACTGAATTGGGTAACTCTGTAATTTTATTATTGATCTGCTGAATTTCAGATTATTGGTATTTTAGCAGTTCATGTAGCTTATTTAATTTTTCATTTTGTTCTGCTCCACTTTGTTTAATCTCAACAAGGACTGTATACATAATTCTTTTGTATTCTACCTCTGATAATTTCAGGAAGGCTTTTTTATCTGGAAAGTGTTTTGATTATTTTGGGAGTTTTCTGGATCCATGGTGGTCTGCTTCTTTAAATGGTTAGATATTGATTGTTGTCTTTGTGCCATCAAAAGCTGTTCACCTTCTCTGGTGTTGCACCAACAAGAGCTATGACATACGTATAAGAAGGGAGTGAGTAAGGGCACTGCTACACTTGGCCACCAGCTGCCGCTGCATACTCTAGTTGCAGCTAACTTAAGTACATCTTCTATGGTGGCTGGCCTAGCTGGGACCTCAGGTGTGGCAGGCCCTGCCTCCTGGCTGACAGAGATGGTGACTTACCAGTGCTGACTCTCTGGAGTCACACCAGAAGACACTATGCTGTAGGTAAGACAAGAGAGGTGAGGAGTGCCAGCACACTTGACTGCCAGCCACCACTTCGTTCTCTAGATGCACTTATCTTAATAACTGCTTTTCTGCTGAGAGCGGCTCTGTCCAGTGTCAGCCAAAAGCAGCTGGGCCCTCAGGGGTGGCAGTGCCTACCTCCTGGCTGACGTATATGGCACTGACTTGTGGAGTCTTTTGGGGGCCTGTCATCAGATGCTATGGTGTGGCTCAGTGAAGGGAGGGGGGAAGTGGACTGCCACACTTCACCACCAGCCTCTGCTGTGTTCTCAAGATGTCATTTCTTGAGAACTAGTTTTCTTCTGAGAGAGGCACTGTCCATTGGCAGCTGTTACCAGCTGGGCCTGCCACCCCACATCCTAGCTGACACAGATGGAGACCTACTTGTGGAGTGTCTCAGGAATGCATCCACAAACATTATGATGTGGCTCAAAGAAGGGAGGGGTAAGGGCACTGCCACACTTGGCCACCAGCCACCACTATATCTTCTAGGTACACTTATCTTAAAAACAGTTTTTCTGCTGGCAGTGGCACTATCAATTCAGGCACTATTGCTCTGTGTGACAGCCAGCCCCAGCTGGGCCTTCAGGCATGGCTGACTCCACTTCTCAGCTGACTAAGATGGCATCCTGCCTGAACTCCTTGTCCTGTGCTCAGTCAGCAGTATTTATGGTACAGCTCAGAGAAGAAAGGTGTGTGGGGCACTGCCACCCTCATTTGCCATCCACAGCTGGGTTCACTAGATGTGATTGTCTTAAACACAGCTTTTCTGCTGCAAAAGACACTGTTTACTTAGGCACTACAACACAGCATGGCAGCTAGCCTGTGCCAGGCTCTCAAGCTGTGTAGTCCCAGTCCCAGTCTCCCCGTTAGCAAAGATGGCACATGTCATGGATTGAATTGTGTCCCCCCAAAAATATGTCTAGTAATTTGGGTGGGCCAGGATTCCCTGTATTCTGTGATTGCCTTTCATTTTGTGATTTTTCTGATGCTGTAAATCCTAATCTCTGCCTGCAGCTGATAGACAGGATGATTGTGTTAAAAGAGGATTAGGGTGGGACTACAATACCCTTGCTAAGGGAGTTTCCCTGGAGTGTGGCTTCCACTACCCTTTATCCTTTCATCCTATGGGAGATAAAAAGAGAGAGGCAAGCAGAGAATTGGGACCCTCACACCATCAAGAAAGCAGCACCAGGAATAGAGCACCTGCTTCAGACCTGAAGTTCTAGTGCCAAGATGCTCCCTGAACAAAGACTGATGCAACACAAGGACTTTCCTTCAGGTCCAACAGAGGGAAAGACTTTCCCTGGAGCAGACATCCTGAATTTGGACTTGTAACCTACCAGACTGTGTAACAATAAACTTTTCTTTTTAAAGCCATTCACTTATGGTATTTCTGTTAGAGCAGTACCAGATGACTAAAACAACATCCATATCTGCAAGCCTCTTAGCCAGTGAGGCAGCAGAAGTGGGACTCTTTTTGCTGTCGTCTTGCCTCCAACAAAGGTAGTTTTCTCCTTCCTGTCACCCAGTGTGATCTTGCAACCCTATGCATGATCTTGGGGCTCCTAGAATGTCCATTCTGCTCCATTCAGTTGGTTTTCTAGGTTTTAGTTCTGAGAGGGAATTGAGGATATGTGTGACTAGTCCACTATCTCAGCCCCGCCTCCTCCATGATGATTTTTTAAAATTAAATACAACTTATTTTTAGTTAATTGTAGATTTACATGTAATTGTAAGAAATAATACAGAAAGATTCTGTGTGTTCCTTATTTAGAACATATTTTATGTAATTTTTTTATTTTAGAGCTTAATTTTGTCATTTTAATTATTTGTTTTCTCTATTTTTGTGCCTTTCTTGCCTTCTTTTGTTGCTTAAACTTTTTTTAATAATTTCATTTTGACTTATTTACAATGCTCTGAGTCTGTCATTTTGTATAATTTTTTAAGGGTGACTCTAGTTATTTTTTTCTCTCTTTTTTCTATTTTCTCTACTTTTTCTGTGTATATATACATGCATAGACACTCCCCCAACCCCTACACAGGTCTAGATCTATCTATATGCATATCTTACCATATCCATATATTACTGTCAAAATTTTGACAGTTGGAATGAAGTGTAGAAACCTTACCCATTTTATGTCCATTAATTCTACCTTATTTATAATAAAATTGTCTTAAATATTTCGCTTGGCTCTTGGCTTAAATATTTCTTTTACATACATTTAGAGTCACATGAAGCAGTGCTAAATCTTTTTGTCAACCATTGAACATAATTTAAACAACTCAAGAAGGAAGGGAAAACCTATTGTGTTTATGCGTGTTTTTTCTCTTTTTTTTCTTTCTTCCTTTCTTTTGTTTGAAGATCCCTTCTATTATTATCTCCTTTTTGTTTAGATAACTTCTATTAGCCATCCTTTTAGGGCAGTGTGCTGACAACAAATTCTCTTAGCTTTATGTCTTCTGGGAATGTCTTGATTTTCCATTTATTCCTGAAGAGTTCTAGATTGACACTTCATTTCTTTTAGCAGTTAAAAAGTGTTTGCCACTTCCCCATGGACTTTGTGGTATCTGATGAGAAATCTACTGTTATTCTAATTTGTTTTACCTTTTGTTAAGGCATTATCTCTCTCTGCTTTCAAGGTTTGTTTTGTCTTCAATTTAATTTCAACTTAATTTCATGTAGACGAACCAAATAAGTTATTAAGTCCTTTCCTAACCTCTCAAACTGAAACAGCAAATGCAGAATCCATGCTTAGTTATTCCATATCAATAAAAATCAGACTGATTCAACATCATGTTCCTTACATCATTATTGTATACACTTAAAAGTCATTCCCACACAAATTCCTCAGATTTCTGTTTGTATATATGAGAGAAGTCAAACAGTAGGAGTGTAGCTCATCTCCTCCTGGGTCCAACTTTGTATTTCACATTTTGGAGAAAAACACATGTGGTTTCTAAGTGAAGAAGCAAAGATGGGTGGTGGCAATGTGCTTTAAGAACATTCAATGAAATCTTGCAAGGTAACTGCCTTAGTTGATGCCCCAGGCAATGACTCAGATGCTACACCCAGCAATATCTCAGACAAAGACTTTTCAGACACAGCTGGGTTAATCTAATCAGATGGGGGGGAGGGGTGGCATGGGGTGGGAAGGGTGGCATGGGGTGGGAAGGGTGAATGGACTAATGATTTTACTGGGGAGGATGGTTTGGCAGGCAATGGTAGAATAATCTCTTCAGATGAGTTCTGTTGGCAATAATGATTCCCTAGAATTTAGAGGCCCAGCTTCCTGATTATTTGTGTCCGTATCCCCATCCCAAGTTTCAGGATTCCATTTTTCCCAGTCAGTGCTCTCACTTTAATTTCAAACACCATTCAAGGTTGAGAATTCAACTGACATTGTAATTAAGCCATGCTCAGTCGGATCCGACTCGACGGCACTTGGCACTTGGCGATGACGAGAGCTGGGTTTGTTTTTTGGCACTATCACCTCTGTTACTACAAGAAGTAGACAAGTTTAAGCCATTAGATCTGCTGCTGCACAGGAAAATAGTAAACCAAAATCAAGACTGAATTCCTGGAGGGATTGCAGAGATTACTGCCACATCCAGGACTTGAAGGATGTAAGAGTTGTGATTCCCACTATATCCTCATTCAACTCACCTGTCTGGCCAGTGAAAAAAACAGGTACACCTTGGGGAATCACACAGGATTATCATAAACTTAATTAGGTCGTAACTTCAATGGCAGCTACTGTTCAGATGTAGTTTTACTGCATGAGCAAATTATTACATCTTATGGTACTGAGTATGAGGAAGTTGATCTGGCTAATAATCTTTCTCTTGATTCTGGTTTTGAAGGAACTCCAGATTCAGCTTCCTTCAGCTGGCAAGGCAATCAATATACCTTTACTATCCTACTTCAGAGGCATATCATCTCTCCAGTCCTGTGTTGTAATTTAGCCTGCAAAGACTTTAATTGCCTTTGCCTTGCACAGCTTGTCACACTGGTTCATTACATTGATGACATTGTGCTGACAGGATCAACTAAGGAAGAGGTGTCAGTGACTCTGGACATATTGGAAAACATTTGTGCGTTGCCTAACACCAAACCTGTTGCTACTGAGTTGATTCTGGCTCATAATTCCCCTATAAGATGGAGTAGAACTGCTGCTCCGTACAGTTTTCACTTAACAGCTGGAGGATTCAAATTGCTGTCTTTTGGGAGGCAGCTGAACTGTTAACCACTTTGGCATCAGTGTTCCCATTTGTGTGCTAGAGGGTGGGAAATTAATCCAACAAAATTCAGATGCCTTCTGCCTCAGTCAAATTTCTGTGGGTCCAGTGGTATGGAGCATGCCAAGGTACTGCTTCTAAAGTGAAGGATCAGTTATTGTATATGGCCGCTCCTACAGCTAAAGAGGAGGCACAATCCCTACTGAGCCATTTGGGATTTTGGAGGCAACGTGTCATTCAATTGGGTGTTCTATTCCAACTTATTTGTCAAGTGGCTCAAAAAGCTGCTAGTTTTGGGTGAGGTCCAGAATGAGAGAAGGGTCTGCAGCAAGTTCAGACTGTAGTGCAAGCCCCTCTGCTACGTGGTCCATATGATCTAGCTGATCCAATGGTGCTTGATGTGCCAGGGACAGGTAGTGGTGCTGTTTGCAGTCTTTGGCAAGCCCCTATTGGTGAATTACAGTATAGACTCATAGGATTTGAAAACAAAGAACTGTCCCTCTGTTTACATGACTACTTTCCTTTTGAGAAACAGCTTTTGGCTTGTTACTGGGCCTTAGTAGAGACTGAATGCTTATCTATGGGCCACCAAGTCTCAGTAGCTTTAGCTTACCATCATCAAGTTAGCCTCATCTAACCTACAGAGTCATGAAATCAGATGCATATAACAGTACTCCATCATTAAATGGAAGTGGTATCTACTATATTAGGCCCAACAGGACCTGAAGGCACTAGTAAGTTACATGACAAAGTGGTCCAAATGTATGTGATTTCCACTCCTGTCACATGATCTGCCCACTCATAGTCTGCACGTATGACCTTAGGATGAGTTCCTTATTATCAGGAAGAGAAAACTCTTGCAGTGGTTTACTGGTGGTTCTGCATAATACGCAGGCTCCATCTGGAAGTGGACAGCACCAGTATTTCATCATAAAGTACAGTGATGATGGGAAATTCTCCTAATGGGGACAACTTCAAGAGTGTACTTGGTTGTTCACTTTGCTTAGAATGAGAAATGGCTGGGTATGAGATTGTTTACTGATTCATGGTCTGTGTCCAGTGGTTTGGCTTGATGGTCAGGGACTTAAAAGGAACATTGTTGGAGAAATGGAGAAAAGGAGATCTGGGGAATTATTTATGTGAGTATGCCTCTCTGAATGGTCCAAAGAAGTGAAGATATTTGTGTCTTATGTGGATTCTTATCAGCAAGTGACCTCAGCAGAGGAGGATTTTAACAATCAAGTGAATAAGATGATGCTGTCTGTAGAAATGAGTAATCCTATTTCCCCAACTACCTCCACTGTTGTCCAATGGGCTCATGAGCAAAGTGTTTCCTCAATAGCCAGAACTCATGAGTCCAAGAATCAAGGAGTAGACATGGGTTTGTTACCTCTTGTTATTACCCTTAGTGACCCACTCACAAAATTTTTGCTTCCTGACCCTGCTTGGTGGATATAGAGATGTTAGTTCCAAAGGTAGGAATGTTCCCACCAGGAGACAGCAATCCTTACATTGAACTGGAAGTTAAAAATGCCGCCCAGCCACTTTTTACTCTCCATGCCTCTGGATCAACAGGCCAAGAAGGGATTTACTGTGCTGGCTGATAGAATTGATCCTGGTAATCAAGGGAAAATTGGATTGATATTACATAATAGAGATATAGAAGAGTATGTTTGGAATACAGGCAATTCTTGTCTTAGTCATCTAGGGCTGTGTAACAGAGATACCGCAAATGGATGGTTTTAAAAGGAGAAATTTGATTCTGTCACAGCCTGGTAGGCTACAAGTCCAAATGCAGAGCATCAGTTCCAGGGAAAGGCTTTCTCTGTTGACTCCAGAGAAAGATCCTTGCCACCAGTGTTCCCATGGACTGGGAGTTTCTGAGGCGCAGGGACCCTGGGTCCCTTCCAAAGATGAGCTCTGTTCCTGGCACTGCTTCTTTGCTGATGATCTGAGGGCCCCCACTCTCTGCTTGCTTCCCTTTCCTTTATATCCTAAGAGATTGCCAGGCACAATACAGTCTTACATATTGAGTCCTGCTCCACTAACACATTTGTCACCCATCCTCCTTCATTACATCACAGAGGTAGGGGTTATAGCACATGGGAACATCACACAATACCGGGAATCATGGCATAGACAAATTGCAACATATATTTTTTTTGGGGGGGGGGACACAATCTAATTCATGATAATCACTTAGGATGTCTCTCAAGACTACCATACCCTGTGACTAAGGTCGATGGAAAACTATAGTAACCCATTTCCAACATGGTTTCCTATGGTTCAGACCCTTTAGGAATGAAGGTTTGGTTTATCTCCCCAAGCAAAACGGCGGAAGGAGCCAGGGATGCTTGCTGAGGGTAATGTAGATACGGAATGAGTAGCAAAAGAAGGTAGTTTAAATGCCAGTTATTAACCACATGACCATTTGCAGAATCAAGGTTTGTAATTGTTACGAGTCTCTGTATGTATGCACCAAATACTATTGTTTTCATTACTTGTCAAATATGTGAATGGAGCTGTCATGGATTGAGTTGTGTCCCCCCAAAAATGTGTGTAGCAATTTGGCTGGACCATGATTCCTGATATTGTGTGATTGTTTTCCATTTTGTGATTTACCTATGTTATCAATCTTAATCTTTGCCTGTGGTTAATAGTGCAAAGTTGGATTATATTAAAGAGGATTAGGGTGGGACTGTAACACCCTTATTAAGGGATTTTCCCTGGAATGTGGCTAGCACCATCTTTTGTCCTACAAAAGATGAAAGGGAAGCAAGCAGAGAGTTACAGAAGCACTGACAGCAGAGCGCACTTGGACCTGAGGTTTCTATGCCAAAGAAAAAATGATGAGACACAAAGACCTTTCTTCAGACCCAACAGAGAATGAAAGGCTTCTGCCAGAGCTAGTTCCCGGAATTTGGACTATGAAATACTGGACTAAGAGAGAATAAATTTCTCTTTATTAAAGCCGTCCACTTATGGTATATCTGTTAGGGCAGCACTAGATTACCAACAGTCATGTCATATCAGCATATGAAGGTCCCAGTGTTGTCTCCATCTTGTCATTAAGGTGGGCTCCAAGCAGGTAGATTTTTACCGGCAATGTTTTGAGTGCCTTTCAGCCTGAGGCACTCGTCTTCTGGTACTGTATCAGTCCTGTTCTGCTGCTATAAGGTTTTTACTGGCCTTTTTTTTTTAAAGAAGTAGACCCTGGGGTTCTTCTGCCTAGTCTGTCTAAGTGTAGAAGCATCACTGAAACCTGTCCACCATGAGTGACCCTGCTGGTATTTGAAATACTGGTGGCATAGCTTCCAGCATGCAGCAACACAACAGCGACCACAGTATGACAAACTCATAGATGAGTGGTGGTAAATTGAGTAGATCTATTGGCTTTTCTTCTCTTCATTTTTTTAGTTCTAAAATTTTCATTTGATTCTTTTTTGTGTCTTCTGTTTATTTGCTAAGATTTTCTATTTCTTCATTGAGATTTTTTATATTTTCATATATTTTAAGAGTGTTTGTAGTTGTTAGGTGGATTACTCTTGTGATGGCTGTTCTAAAATTTTTGTTAGATAAGACAGCTCTGTCTTCTGTTCATTGTGGCCATTTTTTCATCTGTTGAGTTTTTTTTGGTTCTTGATTTGAGGAAAAGTTTTCTCTTGTTACCTGGACATTTGAGGTAATTAGTATGAGATTCTGTAACTTATTTACAACTTTTTCTTTAGTTGGGTTTCTGTAACATCACTCTGGCAGGAAAGGAAGGATGTTGTCTCATCACTGCCAAGTGGGCTGCAAGTTGGGATTCTACATTTCGCTTCTGTTAGCATTTCTAGGGTAGACAGGTTCATCGTTACTGATGTGTAAGAATGAGAGTTTCAGCTCCCTGCTGATCCTTTGTTCCCTAGCTGTGAGAAGCAGGGGTATTTCTTCTACTGCCTCCTGTGTGTTCAGCCACTGACTTTTCAGAGCTAGGCAGGGAGGTGGGGGAGGGCTTGTTGAGATGAAAGTCTGGGCTCTCTCCTTGGCCTTCCCTGACAGTGCCCCAGTATTGAGGTTGGGCCCTTCTTTATAGCCTGGGGAAGCTGGAAGTCTGGGTTCCCCACTTTCCTTTCCTTGTGTGGGTGGGGCTAGGAATACAGATCTTTCTGTGGTTTGCCTGTAGTAATGCAGTTATAGTCTAGCAGCTCTGTCTCGCTAGACTGCCCTTTCTTGGTCCTTTCTCAGAGAGAAAAGGCTTTTGGACTTTTTTCTCTGCACATGTTGGTACTTCTGGATTTCCAGTGTCTCCAGCACCAAGTCTGAAAATATGTCAGGTAAAAAGAAAACTACGGAGTTCACCAGCTTTTGGTTCCTCGTGTCCCAGGATTTTGTCTGCCTTCTCTCCACATTTCACAGCCTTTTTATGCTTGTTTTACATATAGTGTCCGGGGTTCTTAATTGTGCTTGCTGGGAAGAAGAAGAAACACTACTCCATTTTTCCAAAAGCAGAATCCTCGCAATTTTTAATTTATTGTGTTACTGTGAGAATTGTACGTTTAGAGGAGAAAGGCCAAGATGGCAAAGTAGTCATATGAATCCTGTGGTACCTTTTACAACAAAAACACAATAAAACAAGTGAATTGATTATATATGGCAATCTAGGAGCCCTGAGCATCAAAGGCAAAGTTGAGGAATTGGTCTGAGCACTGAGAGGAGGCAGAATGATTCAGAAGCAGTGAGGAGTTGTCAGACCTGACCTTCTGAGAAGTGGCACCCTGCAGGCCAAATCAGGTGGTGTGTGTAATGAGGCAAGCACTGGCGCTGGGGGTATGTTTTCTACATCGGAAAGACTAGGTAGTAGAGAAGGTACTGAGGTCTCTTGAACCAGTGAAAAGCATCAGTCAGTCAGCAAAAGATAAGTACATACTTCTAACTTACTGCACAGATCAAAAAACACCCTGTTTGGGAAGAACCTTTCTCCCATTTGCCTCCCTCATCCCTGCTCTGCACCTGATCCTTTGCTAGCGTTAGTGATCACCGCATCACCTGGATCGGAAGTAGGATACCCTGAGCCCTTCTTCCAGCCTTGGAGAAGAAACAGATTAACAAAGGGGAGAAAATAATCTGCCATCTCCCCTAAACTAGTGACTTGGTGCAGGTACAGCTCCTTTGCCTAGGCACAGACCTAAGAGGTCCACAGTCTTTGAATGCCTGTCTTAGTCATCTGGTACTGCTTTAAGAGGAGTACCACAAGTGGGTGGCTTTAACAAAGAGAAATTTACTTTCTCAGAGAAAAGCAGGCTGAAAGTCCAAATTCAGGGTATCACCTCCAGGGGAAGGCTTTCTCCATTGGCTCTGGAGGAAAGTCTTTGTCATCAGTTTTCCCTGTACTGGGAACTTCTGAGGCACAAATATCCTGAGTTCTTTCCAAAGGATACACCCTGCTCCCAGCACTGCTTCTTAATAGGAGGAGGTCCCAGCTCTCTGCTTTCTTCCCTTTCCTTTTATCTCTCTCTTAAAAAAAAAAAATATTGTGGATTAAGTACAAGTTCACAATCCATATCAATTTGTCATTTAACACCCATAACTCACACTACATTCTACTCTAACCACTCTTCTGCTGCACCCCCAACCCCCGTGATAGTACACTTTCCCTTTTCGTCCAGATCTTCCTATGCTCATTTGACCAAGACCTGTCTCCCTTCACCCTGTCATCTCACCTTGTATGTATTTAAGTCCAAAACTTTGTCGCCAGCATCACTCAGTGTCTTATATAGTGCCGTTCAGCCTTTGGAGAGCTGGCTTCAAAGCTGGGGCTGTGTTCTCAGGGCCCTCCTAGATGGACGGAGCATCAAGTGTGGTCATTTGATAGTGTTCCTGTTCTGCATGCTTGTATTTCTTACACTATGTCAGGGGCTCTATGCTGTGCACCCCATCTGGGCAGTAATTGGTGGTGGCCAGACACCATCAAGTTTTTCTTGTCCCATACTGAAGTAGATTCTGGATCATATGGCAACTTCCATGGGCTGGGCTCATATTTTCCTCCTGTCTTGATGTCCTCCATTAACCTCTGGTCCAGATAGATTAGGACCAATTGATGCTACTTAGATGGCAACTTGTTGCTTTTAAGACCCCAGATGCCACTCACCCAAGTGATATGCAGAACATTTTCTATAGAGAAAAAGAAAATAAAAAAGCATGAATAGGCCAGTTAGTCTTGGATGACCCCTGAAAGTGTGGTCCCCCAACCCTTGTCTCTATTACTCTGTCTTTCCAAAGAGTTGGGTTGTATTTAGGAAACAATTTAGTTTTGATTTAGTACAGTGGTGGATACCTGTTTTCTAGTGCCTGCTGTCACACCCTGAGCCTAATTTGAATCTTATTTTTTTAAATTTTTTATTATGACTAAGTGAAAATGTACAATCCCGTATAAATTTGCATGCCTGCCTATGTGCAGCTCCCATTGCTCTCCCTGCCCAGTGACAGTACACTCTTCCTCTCCGTTCTATGCATGTCATATCCTCCTAGCAATCTCCTGTCCCCTCCTCTCCACCCTCTCCCCTGTCTCCAGTAAGAGGTCAGTAGGATGACATCCTATAGGTGCATGAAAACTTAAAGTGCACACACACGATATGGTCACTCTGTGTCACCAAGTCTAATCCATTCCTGTCTGATAAGTTGGCCTCCATTATGATTTATGGACAGGGGCAGGATCAGGGCCAGGGGCCATGCTCTCAGGGGAAACCTGAGGCCCCTGGATCTCAGGGTATATCCCTTTTTATTCTTGAGTTGCCAGCAAGACTCAACTCTGTGAGCCCTATCATGGCTATCACTGGTGGTAGCTGGGCACCATCCAGTTCTTCTGGTCACATGTGAGTGTAGTCACCCAATCACATAGGTCTCTGTCTTCTGGATTCCTTACCCCGCATGTCATTTTGGTCCTTGATGATCATCCTTTCCTGCTAAGTTGGGACCATTTGGTGCACCTCAGATGGCAGCTTGGGAGCTTTTAATACCGCAGACACCACTCATCAGTTTGGGGTGTGGAAGAGTGTCTTAGAAAAACACTAGTTATGCCAATTGTCCTTGTTGACCCTGAGAGCATGGTCCTCAGACCCCTGCCCCAGCTACTCTGTCCTTGCAATATTGAGTTAAGATGGGAGGAGTAATCATGTTATATTGAAGTCCAGTTAACATTGGTCTTCTTCCTAATGTGTTCTGCCACTAATTTCACCCAACTGAAATTCTATTAACTAACCAATCTATACCCTACCCTCGCCCTCTCTCCCTTCTCACCCATGCAGCCATCAAAGGGTCTTGTCTTCTATATATGAGTCTGTTTTTAAGTTATTATTGTAGGGGGTCTCATACAATATTTGTCATTTTGCCGCTGACTACTTTCACTCAACATAATGTCCTCCAATTGAAACTGGATTATAAGATGCTTCCTAAATTCATCATTATTCTTTATCATTGCATAGTGTTCCATTGAGTATATATACCATCTATACTTTACCTATCCATTCCTCTGTTGTTGGGCATCTGGGCTGGTTCCATCTTTTTGCTGTTATGGACTGTGCTGCAATAAACACTCCTGTGTGTGTATCTGTTGGTATGAATGCCCTTGATTCCACAGGATACATTCCAAGCAGTGGAATTACTGGGTCAAATGGTATGTCTATTTCCAGCTTTTTAAGGAAGTACTAGGTTGCTTTTCAGAGAGGTTGCACCATCTTGCAATCCCACCAGCAGTGTAGGAGAGTTCCAAGTTCTCCACAGCCTCTCCAGCATTTGTTGTTTTCTGTTTTATGGATCATGGCCAACCTTGCTCGGGTGAGATGGTATCTCACTGTAGTTTTAATTTAAATTTCTTAGTGATTGTGAGCATTTCCGCGTGTGTGTTTTGGCTGCCTGGGTATCCTCTTTAGAGAAGTGTCTGTCCATCTTCTTTGCTCATCGCTTAATTGGATTATTTATCTTTTTGTTATTGACATTTGTAGTATTTTACAGATTATAGAGATCAGATGTCGATCTGACACATAGTTGCCAAGTAGTTTTTCCAATTCTGTAGGTGGTCTTTTAACTCTTTTGATAAAGTCTTTGAATGAGCAAAAGTGTTTGATTCTTAGTAGTTCCCGTTTGTCTATTTTCTGTTGATTGTGTTTTGTTTGTCAGATTTTGAAGTCTGTTTACATTGTGTATTAAGACTTCCATTGTTGATTCTATTTTTTCTTGGATGAGCTTTCTCATTTTAGATTTGATGTAGGTCTTTTATCCAGTTTGAGTTAGTGTCTGTATAAGGTGTGAGATATGGGTCTTGTTTCAGTTTTTTGCGGATGGACATCTAATTTTGCCAGCACTATTTCTTGAAGAGGTTGCTTTTACCAAGTTTAATGTCTTAGGGGCATTGTCAAACAACTGTTTATAGGAGGATGGAGGCATCTCTGGGGTCTGAATTCTGTTCTGTTGATTTGTCTTTCTGTTTTTGTACCAGTACCAGGCTGTTTTGACAACTATGGCTGTGTAATAGGTTCTAAAGTTGGGTAGTGAGAGGCCTCCCTGTGTGTTCTGCTTCAGTAGTGCTTTGTTTATCCTGTGTTTCTTCGCTTTCCAAACAAAGTTGGTGATTTGTTTCCCCATCTCCTTAAAAAAATGTCACAGGAATTTGTATTGGGATTGCATTATATAAGTAGATTGCTTTGGGCAAAATAGACATTTTCACGATGTTTAGTCTTTCCATCCATGAGCAGGGTAAGTTTCTCCTGCTACTACGAGTCTCTCTTAATTTCTCGTAGTAAGGTCTTGTAGTTCTCTTTGTAAAGGTCTGCTATTTCTCTGGTTAGATTTATTCCTAGATGTTTCATCTTCTTGAGGGCTATAGTAAATGGTATTGATTTGGTGATTTCTTCTTTAATGATCTCTTTGTTGCTGTAAAGGAATCCTACTGATTTACTTATGTTTATCTCATGTCCTGATACTTTACTGAACTCTTCTATCAGTTTGAGTAGTTTCCTTATGGATTCTTTAGGATTCTCTGAGTATACAATCATATTGTCTGCAAACAGGGAGATTTTTACTTCTTCTTTGCCGATGCAGATGCCCTTTATTTCTTGGTCTTTTCTAATTGCTCTGGCCAGAACTTCCAGTACAACGTTGAATAGGAGAGTTGAGAGTGGGCATCCTTGTCTAGTTTGCATTCTCAAGGGAAATTGTTTCACTCTCCCTTCAGGATAATGTAGGAAGTTGGCTTTGTATAAATTGCCCTCATTGCATTGAGCAATTTGCCATCCATTCCTATTTTGCTGAGAGTTTTTAGCATCAGTGTGTGTTGGACTTTATCAAATGACTTTTCTGCATGAATAGACAAGATCAGGCGATTCTTGCCTTTGTGATATTTATGTTGTTGATCAAATTGTTTTTCTGATGTCCAACCAGACTTGCATCCCTGATATGAATCCAACTTGGTCATGATGAATTATTTTTTTGATATGTTGTTGAATTCTATTGGCAAATATTTTGTTGAAGATTTTTGCATCAAGTTTCATGAGTGATACTGGTCTGTAGTTCTCATTTTTGGTTGGGTCTTTCCTTGGCTTTGGTATCAGAGTTATGCTGGCTTCATAGAATGAATTTGGGAGTAATTTCATGCTTTTCTATACTGTGAAATAGTCTCAGTAGTTTTGGAGGTAACTCTTCTCTAAAAGTTTGGTAGAATTCTGCAGTGAAGCCATCTGAGCCTGGGCTTTTCTTGGTTAGTTTTTGGATGACTTTTTCAATTTCTTTCTTTGTGATGGGTTTATTTAGTTGTTCTGCTTTACCTTGTGATAATTTTGGTAGGTGATACGAATCTAGGAATGTTTCCATTTCCTCTAGGTTTTCAAATCTGTTGAGAGTGTAGTCTTTCATAGTATTCTGTTACTTTTTATTTCTCTTGGATCTGTTGTGACATCTCCCCTCTGATTTCTTATTTGAGTTATTTGTTTCCTTTTCTGTTTTTCTTTAGAAAGTTTAGCCAGTGGTTTGTCAATTTTGTTGATCTTTTCAAAAAACAAGCTTGTGGTCTTTTCAGTTTTTTCAGTTGTTCTTCTATTCTCTAATTCATTTAGTTCTGCTCTAATATTTATGATCTGTTTTCTACTGGTACCTGAGACATCCCTCTGTTGCTCTCTCTCTACCTGCTCAAGCTGTGGGGTTAGTTGTTTGGTTTGGGTTCTTTTTTCCTTCCGGATGTGTGCATTTATAAACTGACCCCTGAGCATTGCTTTGGCTGTATCCAATAGATTCCGGTAAGAAGTGTTTTTAATTCTCATTGGAATCCATAAATTTCTTTATTTCATCCTCATTTCTTCTGTAACCCATGGGGTTTTGAGCAAGATGTTGTCCAGTTTCCATGAGTTCCAATTTCTATCTATGTTTTTTTCTGCTATTGATTTTGACTTTGGTGGCTTTATGATCTTAGAAGATGCTCTGCAATATTTCAGTGGTATGGGTTTTGTTGAGATGTGCTGTATGTCCTAACACATGGCCTATTCTGGAGAATGTACCATGTGCAGTGGAGAAGAAGGTATGATTGTCTGCTGATGGATAGAAAGTTCTGTATATGTTGATGAGGTCTTATTGGTTAATTGTGGCAATAAGATCTTCTGTGTCTTTACTGAGCTTTTTTTTCTAGATGATCTGTCCAATATTGAGAGTGGAATGTTGAAGTCTCCATCTATTTTTGTTGAGTGATCTATCTCATTTCTGAGCGTAGTCAGTGTTTCTTTGATGTATTTAGATGCTCTAGTATAGGGCGCATAAATTTTTAATTCTGTTACGTTCTGCTTATGTATTTAACCTTTCAGCAGTAGTGTCTATTCTTGTCCACGATGGTGGATTTTACATTTAAATCTATTTTATTCGAGATTAGTATCACTATGCCTGTTATTCTTTGTGTAGTGTTAACTTCGTATATATTCTTCCATCCTTTAATTTTCAGTTTGTTCATCTCTTTAAGTCTCAGGTGAGTTTCTTGTAAGCAACATATAGACGGGTTGTATTTTTTAATCCAAGATGTCACTTGTTGTCTCTTTACTGGAGCAGTCAGTTCATTTACAATTGAATGTAATTATTGATAGGTATGTGTCTAGTGCTGTCATTGTGGTGTGTTTATTTTTGTGTTGATGTTTTCTCTATTGTTACTATTCTATCCGGGACATTCTTTTTTATAAGTTGATTTTTCACCTTTTTCAGGGTTGGTTTTGTGTTTGTTGAGACTCCTACATTACGTTTCTTGATTTGATATGTTGCATCTTTATTGTACTTTGTGGCTACCCCTGTGATCTGCTTTAATAATCTATGTTTAAACCCAATTTTAACTACTAGAAATCTTAATAACTTCCTCTCCATCTGGAAGGAGTGTAACTACTGTAATACATCCCTCTTTTTAATATGATGATATCATAGTTTTCATGATATGATCACTGCATCAGTTCTTTTAATATTACAGATTTGAATGAGTTTGGAGTCTTCTCTATCTGAGTAGGTTTCTGGATGATATGTCCTGTATTGCTTCCTAAAATGTAGAGTTAATGGTTCTTCTAAGCCAAGAGCTTCCTTCAGTATCTCTTGTTGTTTTGGTTTGGTTTTTACAAAGTGTCTGAGTTTCTATTTATCTGTGAATGTGTCTTAATTTCATTTTCATATTTGAAAGATATTTTTGCAGGATATGTAATTCTTAGTTGGAATTTTTTTCTCCTTCAAGGGTGTGAATGTGCCATCCCACTGCTTCTGTGCTAGCATCATTTCGCTGACAAGTCAGATGAAAGCCTACATGATTTCCCTCTGAATGTTAGCTTTGCTTTGAATCTTCTGCCTCTAAGAGTTTCTGCTTCTGTTTCATTTTGTTCAGCTTCATTGTAATATGTCTTGGAATCTTTCTTTTGAGTTCTGTAATGAGTAGCATTTGATATGCATCTTGGATGTCTATATTCTCTTCCTTCATGATTTCTGGGAAGTTTTCTGTCAGCAGCTCAGGCACAATACTCCCTGTGTTCTCAGGTGTCCCCCACTGTTCAGGAACTCCTATGAATTAGAGATTATTCCTCTTAAAAGAGTCCCTGGGGGGCTGTCAGCTGACCCTATGATGTGAGTCTGTAAGGGGTGGAAGAGATGCCATCAGGATACACTGCAGTTGTTTCTCTAGGCAGTCTGATATTGAAAGGTAAAAGGTATCTAACAGCTTCCAAGATCAGTCAGGTTTTCAAGTATGCAAGTCCTTCTTCCCAAACAGAAAAGTAAGCACCTCTATATCCAATCCCAGATGCTGTAAACTAGTTCAAAATATGGAAAGGCTGCTGCTCTGCTGTCATCAGCTGCCAGGCCCCACCCATAAGGGCATACTGTGAAAAGTACTGCTTTTCTCTCAGAAAAGTGCTCCCTGGGTAGGCAGTGCCTCCCTGCCTGGGAATTAGGTTTTGCTGAGGCCTCCGTTTGGGTAACACCACTTTCTAGTCTAACAAGATGGTGTCTTACACAAGCTCTCCCACCTGCCACGCAGTAGGTGATTCAATGGCCAGCCAAGTGCCGTCGATTCAATGGCAGAGGTTTGGAAAGAGGGTGTGAAGGGGCCTATGTATGCAGAGTCCAGAGCTGGGCTCTCAGAATATGGCCATATCATCTGCTGATCCTGTTGGCAGTGCCCCTGAGCTTTGCTGCCAGTTAAGGCCCAGTCCTGCCTGCCAGCTAAGACAGAGAAAAAAAACTTAAAATGGCAAGTTACCTTCAGACCGCAAGAGGCGGCACTCAACAAGGGTAGGGGTTGGCAAAAGAGACGAAGTTTCCCGTTCAGTGATATGTAGTCCTAATTGACAGCCCTATGCTGTGTCTTGGGGCTCACTGGGTGTCCAGATGGCTCTGTTATCAATTCAGGCCTTGGTTTACAGAGGGTATTATGGAGATGTGTGTTTAGTCCGCCATCTTGATTCTGTTTCCTCAATTTGAATCTTAACTACTGTCTAATTTATAGATATCCTTCTCCCTCCCTTTCCAATCTTGTAAACATCAAAGATTATTTTCTTGTGTGCTTAAATCTTTTGTTGCCTTCTTATAATAGTGGTCTCATACAATATTTGTCCTTTTGATTCTGACTAATTTCACTCAGCATAATGTCCTCCACATGGTCCCATGTTATGAGGTATTTCCCCAAACGTTGTTCTTCTTTATCATGGAATAGTATGCCTTTGTGTGAATTTACCGCAGTTTGTTTCACCGTTTGTCTTTTGATGGGCATCTAGTTTGATTCCATCATTTTGCTATTGTGGCAAGACCTGCAGTAGACATTGGAGTGCGTGTATCTGTTTGTGTGATGGCCCTTGTATCTCTGGGATATATTCCAAGGAATGGGATTGCTGGTTACTATGGTATTTCTGCTCCTAGTTTTTTAGGAAAGTGCCAAATTGACTTCCATAGTGGTTGAACAATTCCACAATCCTACCAACAGTGTAGAAGGGTTCTAGTCTCTCCACATCCTCTCCAGAATTTAGTATTTTGTGTTTTTTGGACTACTGCCAACCTTACTGGGGTAAGATGGTATCTCATTGTAGTTTTTACTTGGATTTCTCTGATGGCTAGTGATGGTGAGCATTCCTTTGTGTATCTGTTGGTGTCCTATATATATATATATTTTTTTTTTGGTGAAGTGCCTGTTCATGTCATGTACCCTTTTTTAAAATTGGATCATTTGTCTTTTTCTTTTTCAGGTTTTGTGGTATCTTGTAGATTAGAGATTAGATGTCAATTGGAATTTGGTAGCTGAAAATTCTTTCCCACTCTGTAGGTAGTCTTTTCTAACCCTTTTGATGAAGGCTTTCAATAAGCGTGGGTGTTTGATTTTTAAGAGTTCCCAATTGTGTCTTTTCAATTTTGGTGTTTTAGGGTTGTTGCTGATTTTCTGTAGATGGTTAATGCCATGGATTAGGCCTTCCAGTGTTGTCCCAGTTTTTCTTACATGATCTTTATTGCTTTAGCTTTTATATTTAGGTCTTTGATCCATCTTGAGTTAATGTTTGTGTATGGTGTGAGATAAGGATCTTGTTTCATTTTTGTGCAGATGGATATCCAGTTATGCCCACACCATTTGTTGAACAGACTGTCTTTTCCCCATTTCACAGCCTTTGGGCCTTTATTGAATATCATTTGCTCATAGGTGGTTGATGTTATATCTGGAGTCTATTCCGTTGGTTTATATGTTTTTGTGCCAATAACAGGTTGTCTTAACTACTGTGGTAGTGAAATAGGTTTTAAAATCAAGTAGAGTGAGACCTCCTATTTTGTTCTCCTTTAACAGTATTTTACTTTTCCATGGCTTCCTCACTGTCCGTATGAAGTTGGTGATTTGTTTCATCAACTCACTAAAAAATACCACTGGACTTTGTATTGGGATTGCATTGTGTGTATACATGGTCTGACAATTAAGTCCATGAACTTAATTATTCACGGACTTAATTGTCCTAAGTGCTACACCCCTCATTGCTGAATATCACCATCATCAGCTTTGAAGTACTCCCTTTGGGGAGCTATGCACTGATGCCAGTGCCTAGTCTACCCTTCAAAGCAATTTTGGAACTCTTTCTGGAATGGCCATTGTGCACAGCAGCAGGGTGGCAAGTTCATGTACTTAATTGTATAGTTGCCTGTGAGATAGGTTTTAGCCAGTAAACAAATAACTGTATTGGAACACCTACCCTGCTCACCTGATATGACCCCCAGTGACTTTTTTTACCTTAAGAGAAAGGAATTATTGAAAGGAATACATTTTGAGGACACTCAGGACATCAAGGGTAATGTGGTGACAGCTCTGATGGCCATTTCAGAAAAAAAGTTCCCAAATTTCTTTGAAGGGTGAACTAGGTGCTGACATGGGTGCATAGCTTCCCAAGGGGAGTACTTTGAAGGTGACCATGGTGATATTCAGCAATGAGGTATGACGTGCTTTTTCTAAGATCAGTTTACAAACTTAGTTGGTAGTCCTTGTAGATTTCTTTGGTAGAAAAGACATTTTCACAATGTTAAATCTTCCTACCCAAGAGCAAGGTATGTTTCTCCATTTATGTAAGTTAGTTGTAGTTTCTTGCAATGGGGTATTGTAGTTTTCTTTGTATAGATCTTTTACATCTCTGGTTAGATTCATTCCTAGGTATTTTATCGTCTTGGGGGCTATAGTAAGTCGTAGTGATTTCTACATTGCCTCTTTGATTGTGTCATTGGTGTAAAGGAATCAAACTGATTTATTTGTGTTTATCCTGTGTCCTGATACTTTGCTTCAGTCTTCAGTTACACCCAGTAGTTGTTTGCTGGATTCTTCAGTGTTTTCTGTGTGTGCGTTCATGTCATCCACAAGCAGTAATATGTTTACCTTCTTAATTATCAATTTAGATGCCCTTTATTTCTTTATCATGCCTGGTTGTTCTGGCTAGAACCTCCAGAACAATGTTGAATAGAAGTGGTGACAGTGGGCTTCTTCGTCTGGTACCTGATCTCAAGGGGAATGTTTTCTGCTTCTCTGCTTTGAGAATGATGTTGGCTGTTGGTTTTGAATAGATGCCACTTATTATGTTGAGGAACTTTCCTTCTAAGCTTATTTTGCTGAAATTTTTTACATGAATGGGTATTGGGCTTTGTCAAATGCCTTTTCTGCAGCAATTGATAGAATCAAGGGGTTCTTGTCTTTTGTTTTATTTATGTGGTCTATTATAGTAATTGTTTTTCTAATGTTGGAGCATCCCTGCATCCCTGGTATGAATCCTACTTGATGATGGACCTTTTTTTTTTTTTTTTTTTGCTGATGTGTTGTTGAATTCTATTGGCTAGGATTTTGTTGAGAGTTTTTGCGTCTAAGTTCATGAGAGATATTGGTCTATAATTTTCCTTTTTGTGCTGTCTTTACATGAATTTGGTATCAGGGTTATTGTCATGGATTGAACTGTGTCCTCCTAAAACCGTGTGTAGCCATTTGGCTGGGCCATGATTCCCAGTATTTTATGATTGTCTTCTGTTTTGTGATTTTCCTATGCTATATGTTAAAGAGGATTAGTGTGGAACTGAAAATCCCTTCCTAAGGTCCCCTCCCTTCTCCATTGTAAAAGGAATTTCCCTGGAGTGTGGTTCACACTACCGTTTATCGTTTCACCCCATGAAAGATAAAAAGAAAGGGAGCAAGCAAAGAATTGGAAACCTCACACCATCAAGGAAACAGCACCAAGAGAAGAGCATGTCCTTCAGACTTGAGGTTCCTGTGCCAAGATGCTCCCTGACTGAAGACTGATACAACAGAAGGACTTTTCTCCAGAGCTGACAGAGGGAACGCTTTCCCCCAGAGTGGACACCTTGAATTCAAACTTGTAACTACTGGACTGTGTAAGAATAAACTTTTGTGTTTCTAAGCTATCCACTTGTGGTATTTCTATTACAGCAGTACCAAATAACTAAACGAGTTATACTGGCTTCATAGAATGAATTTGGGAGTGTACCATCCTTTTCTGTGCTCTGAAATATCTTTAATAATAGTGGTGGTAGCCCTTCTCTGAATGGTAGAATTCTCCAGTGAAGCCATCAGGGCCAGATCTGTTTTCAGTTGTGATTTTTTACATTGCCTTTCAGTCTCTTCTTTTGTGGTTTGTTTATTTAGTTGTTCCATCTCTGTTTGTGCTAGTTTTGGTAGGTGGTATTTTTCTAGAGAATTGCCCATTTCCTCTATGTTTTGGAATTTGTTAGAGTACAGTTTTTCATAGTATTCTGTTATGATTCTATTAATTTCAGTTGGGTCTGTTTTGATATTTCCCATTTCATTTCTTATTTTGGTTATTTGTTTCCACTCCTGTTTTTCTTTTGTCAGTTTGACCAATGGTGTGTCAATTTTGTTAATCTTTTAAAAAAACAGTTTTGGGTGTTCTTTACTGTTTCAATCATTTTTCTATTCTCTATTTCATTTATTTCAGCTGTAATTGTTATTATTTCCTTTCTTCAGGAGACTGATGGATTGTTTTGCTAGCTTCTTTCTAGTAAGTTGAAGAGTTAATTCCTTGATTTGGGCACTTCCTTTTTTTTTGGATTTGTGCATTTGTTAAATGAATTGACCTCTGAGCAGTGCTTTTGCTGTGTCCCACAGATTCTGGTAGGATGTGTTTTCATTCTCATTTAATTCTATGAATTTCTTTATTCAACTTTGATTTCTGCTATTGCCCAGTAGTTCTTCAGCAGTTTCCATCTTTTTCATTTTATGTTCCATCTTTTCTCTGTTATTGATTTCTAATTTTATGGCTGTATGATCTGAAAAAAAAGCTTTGCATTATTTCAATATTTTGGATTTTATTAAGGATTGCTCTGTGGCCTAATATGTAGTCAATTCTGGAGAATGTTCCATGTGTTTTGGAAAAGAAAGTTTTTTTTTTTTTTCCCAAAAAGGAAGTCTTTTTTCTTTTGCACTTGACTGCTTTTGGGTCAAATGTGCTGAATATGTCTGTGAGGTGAAGTAGGTTGATTATGTCATTTAGATCTTCCATGTCTTTACTGAGCTTTTTTTTTGAGATGCTCTATCTTTAATGAGAGTGGTGTGTTGAAGTGTCCTACTGTTAACTGTGGAGCTGTCTGTTTCTGTTTTCAGTGTGGATAAGTGTTTGTTTTATTATTTTGGAGGCTTGTCATTGGGTGCATAGCTATTAAATATTGTTATGTCCTCCTGTTGAATTGTGCCTTTAACCACTAGATAGTGTCCCTCTTTATCCGGTGTGATGGATTTAACTTTAAGTTCTGTTTTGTCAGAGGTTAGTATTGTCACTCTTGCTATTTTTTGACTGTTATTAGCCTGATACCGTTTTTTCTATCCCTTGAGTTGTAATTTGCTTGTGTCTTTGAGTCTAAGGAGTAGTTCTTGTAAGCAGCATATAGATCGGTCTTGGTTTTTTAGTACATTCTGCTAACTGTCTCTTTATATTGGTGCACTTAGTCTATTTACATTCAGCATGATTTTTGATAGATATGAGCTTAGTGCCATCATGTTGATGCCTTTTTTTGTGGGTTGTGCACAATTTCTCTGTTCTATTCAATTTCCTGTGCTGAGTCTTTTTTCTTTATGTGTCTTCTTCTTTTTTTTTTTTTAAATGTCTTTCAGTGTTTGTATTTTTGTAATTGTTGAGACTTCATGTTTTGTTTGTTTTTAGTTTGTCATTTTGATGTGTAGGATTGTAGATTTCACTTGAGGTTATTCCAGTTGTCACCTCTGCTAGACTAAAAGTAATCCAGTCTTTAGTGTCGTTGAATCATCTTGACTTCCTCCCCATCTGAAAGATCTATGGGTATGTTAATTTGCATAATGTTGTCATCATTTAAATCCTGAGATCTCTGAATTTCTAATTTTTTTGCTTTGGTTTTGGATGTATTCAGTGGATTTCCTATCCTGATGATATTTAGGTGCTCTATTGAACATTCAATTTTTGAGTGTATATCTGGCTGTCAGGGATTGATACTGTCCCCCCCAAAAAATATGTGTAGCCATGTGGCTGGACCATGATTCCCAGTATTTTCTGAGTGTCCTCCATTTTGTGATTTTCCTACACTGTATGTTAAAGGATTAGGGTGGAGCTTTAAATATCTTCAAAAGATCACCTCCCTGCTCCACTGTAAACAAAATTTCCCTGGGGTATGGCTTGCACCACTCTTCATCCTTTCATTCTACAAGAGATAAAAGGAAAGGGAAGTTAGCAGAGAATTAGGCACCTCACACCATCAAGAAAGCAGCACCGGGAGAAGATCGTGTCCTTCTGACCTGAGGTTCCTGTGCCAAGATGCTCCCTGAATAAAGACTGATGCAATACTGGACTTTCCTCTGGAGCCAACAAGGGGAAACACCTTCCCCTGGAGCAAACAACCTGAATTTGGACTTGTAGCCTACCAGACTGTGTAAGAACAAACCTTGCTTTGTTAAAGCCATATGCTCTGTGGTATTTCTGTTAGAGCAGCACTAGCTGACTAAAACACTGACTTTATTGATTTTCTAGATGAAGAACTTCCTTCAGTGTTTCTTGTAATTTTGGTTTGTTTTTTGTAAATTCTCTAAACTTCTGTTTATTCTAATTTCACCTTCACATTTGAAAGACAGTTTTGCCGAATGTATAATTCTTGTTTGACAGTTTTATTGCTTCAGGGCTTTGTATATGTCATCCCATCGTCTTCTTTCTAGCATAGTTTCTGCTGAGTAGTCTGAACATAGTTTTAATGGTGTTCTTCTGTAGGTTATTTTTTGTTTAAGTCTAGCTGTATTTAAAATCTCTCTTTATATTAAGTTTCGTTAAGTTGGATTTTAATATGCTTTGGTGTATTTCTTTTGGGATCTATCTTGAGTGGGGTTCGATGTGCACCTTGAATGGAAATCTTCTCATCTTTCATGATATCAATAAAGTTTTCTGTCAGCAGATCTTCAACAATTGTCTCTGTATTTTCAGTTATTCCCTCTTGTTCTGGTACTTCAGTCATTTTTATATCATTCCTGTTGATAGAGTCCCACACAACTCGTAGTGGCTCTTCTTTTTATTGAATCTTTTATCTGATTTTTCCTCATGTATGCTGGGGTCATTTACTTAGTCTTCCATTTCACTAATTCTACATTCTGTTTTCTTTATCCTGGTCCTTTGACTTCCTGTCACCTAGCTTGGTAATTTTATTGTCAATCTGTTGAATTGTAGACTGTGGTTGCTCAAACATTTCTTGCAGCTTGTGTAATTTTTCAGTGTACTTTGCTGAATTTTGCCTGGTATCTTTCCTGATGTCTTGCACTGCTCTGTCTTTTGTATTCTACCTCTGACAATTATAGATAGTCTCCATCATCTGAGAAATTTATTGATTCTTTATTTTAGGAGTTTTTGGAATCCATGGTAGTCAGCTTCTTTAGATGTTTAGAAAGTAATTGTTGTTAACTGAGCCATTTGAAAGCCATTGCAATTTTTTTGTTTGGTTATTTTTGTTTAAGTTGGATGTGTGGATACTCAAGACTTTTGATCTGCTTTGACTTTTGAAGACTTAATATTTAAGTTGATTTGTCTGGTGTCTCTTTTTTGGCCCTGAATTGATGTTTCTTTATGTGGTCTGATGACCTTCTGCTCAACAATTGTACTGCCCTGCATTGTTGTCAAGTAGCTAACACAGCTTTCTTCAGCCTGCCCTGGTGAGTAATTGTGTGCCTGATTCTGTACAACTCTGTTCTGTGCTCCACTGCACTGCCACACCAGGCCCTGTGCACATCTGCATTGCCGCCATGGGCCGCACATGCACCTACACTGCTGCCCTTACTTTCATATGCAGCTGCACCACCACTCTGGATCTTGCAGACCTAAGTCCTTCTGACCTGTGTTGTCTTAAGCCTTGGTGGCCCATTGGATCCCACGGCCCTTCAAATTGCACAGCCCTAAGTCCCTGTGGGAAACCCTAGTGGCATAGTGGGCTAAGTGCCACGTCTGCTAACCAGAAGTTCAACAGTTCAAATTCACCAGCTGCTTTTTGGAAACTCTATGCAGCAGTTCTGCTCTGACATGTAGGGTCACCATGAGTTGTGCCTGACTTGATGACAGTAGGTTTGGCTTTGGTTTTTGTTTGGAAGCCCCTGTGACCTACATGGAGCCCTTTAGCCCTGGGCTGTGTTGCTTAGGTTGGGGCTGGTCTGCTTTGCCAGACCCAGTGCTGCTTCATCCTACATGGCTTCTCTCAGCCCTGCACCGTGGCTTTGTTTTGCCTGTGGAATTTTTCCCCTGGCCAGCTCACCTCCAGCATGTGGAGTTTTTCTTCCTTGTGCCACATTCTTATACTGGGGTGGCCCAGTGATCCTGTGATGCATGTGGCACTGTCCTTAGTTTATTGGTCTAGTTACTTGCTATTGACATTCCCCTTCCTGTCTTTCACTTTTCCACCTGGTGTTCAGGACTTCTGGAATGCTCAAATTAGTTGGTTTTATTGATTTTCTAGGCCTTTGTTGTTAGAGAGATCAGCAGGGTCATGTGGCCGTTCTGCCATCTTGGCCGTTCTCCTTTTATCTGTTATAGGATAAAATGTGGTGCAAGCCACACTCTAGGGAAACTCCCCCAGTAAGGATGTTATGGTCCTACTCTAATCTTCTTTAACATAATCCAGTCTGTTAACCACAGAGAGAGATTAGAATTTATAGAAAAACAGCATCATAACGTGGTGGGCAATCACATAATATTGTGAATCACAACTCAGCCTAGTTGCTACATGCAGTTTTGGGGGATACCATTCAATCTATGACAATGCCTTCCACGTGTAGATACAACTGTGTGGGCCCATTTCAGCAGCATATTTCCTCGTTAGTACAGTACAATATGGTATATACCTAGATCCTAATTTCAATTATGTTAGCTATATTGTGGAGAGACAAGTTTGAGACATTTGACTCTACTCTGCCCGTTAAGCCATGTCCTCACTTACCCACATCAGGGACCTGCGGACTGGTTGCTTGACTCATGCTATCTAGTCACCTACATCAGGGGTCTGGGAGTAAGTAGTGCCTTCCTGTATTTACAGCCAACAGCATTGGGTGCTCATAGCCTCACTGCAAAAACCCACCCACCTGCACAATTTAGGGAACAGGGATATGTTTTCCTCCAAGGTACTTAGAGTCAGCTGTCAGCTGCTTGTCTTGCTCAGCCCATGATGACCTACTGCAGCCAGATACCTGTGCCTATGTCAACTCAGCCCACCTAGGACCATAGGTGAGAGACAGCACCCCACACTTGGTGACTGACTACCTCTATACCTGAGCTAAATCTACACAAGAAAAATAAATAGACTCCTGATCTCTCATACACAGTAACAGATATAATCACTTGATGACTGGATGGGAGAACTTCAGAGATGCTAATAATCAAACTCCCTCACATGAGCAACCTTTTTAGTAAACTAAGTAAGTGTGGTAACTTGATGACGGCTCAGAGACAACTGACGATATAAAAGTCACATAAAGAGGCAGACCATGATGGCTTCAGAGCTACTAAAACAAGGAAATCAAGAAATCTGGAGGTAGAGAACTTCTTAGAATTTACTGGAGGTAGAATATAGGAGATTAATATGCAGAATTCTTCAAGAGATCAGGAGGGAGATCAGACAAAACACAGACAATTAAGGGAACTCACGAACAAAGCAATAGTGGAACTCAAGAAGGTTACAGAAGAGCAAAATGACAAACTGAACAGGTTGCAAGTATCAGTAGGGAGAGCAAATAGAAATCCAAAAGGTGAATGATAAAAGTTCAGAGTTAGATAACAAAATAGAAAGTCATAAGAGTGTAACTGAGGTAACAGATGTCAGAATTAGTGAGATTGATGACAAAGCACTTGAAATCAACTTATCTTAGGAAAAAAATCAGATAAAAGAATGTATGAAAGGAAGAAACCCTAAGAATTATGTGGGACTCTATCAAGAAGAATAACCTATGAATGATAGGAGTACCAGACCAAGGAGGGATAACAGAAAATACAAAGAGAATTTTTGAAGATTTATTGGCAGAAATCTTCCTTGTTATTATGAAAAGTGAGAAGATTCTTGTCTAAGAATCTCACCAGACCCTATACAAGGTATATGCCAAAAGAAATTCACCAGGACATACTATAATCAAACTTGCCAAAGCCAAACATAGATATAATTATAAGAGGAGCTCATATACAAAAGAGACTCAATAAGACTAAGCTCTGATAACATATACAAAGCCTTGAAGGAAAAAATAATTGCCAGCCAAGAATTATATATCCAGCAAAGATGGTAAAGTTAAGACACTTCCAGATAAATAGGAATATAGAGTTTGCAAAATATAAACCCAAGTTATAAGAATACTAAAGGGACTCCTCTGTATAGAAAATGAATAACATCAAATAACAGCCCCAGACTAGAACACATGACAGAACAATCAGGTATCAACCCAGAGAGGAAAGTCACAAATAAAGCCAAAATATTGAAAATAGGGAAACAGAGACATCAGTATGTAAAAGATGGCAACATTAAGACTAAAAGGAGGGACTAAATAAAGTAGTCATACATCTTTCATATGGAGAAGAACTCAAGGCAGTATAAGGAACAAAAGATTGGTTTAAACTTTAAAAAACATGAGTAAATATTAAGGTAACTACAAAGGAAAGTAATAATCATACACATTAAAATAAAAAACAAAGACTCAGCAAATACAAACATTAACACAAAAAACATAAAAAATGACAGCACAGAAAATTATGTTGAATAAATAAGTTCTCATCAACACACACACACACCAAGAACATCAAAGTGACAAGCTCTGAACTCATACCTTCGTTAATTAGACTGAACATAAGTGGGCTAAGTGCACCAATAAAGAGATGAGAGTGGTAGAACAGGTAAAACACAATCTAAGCGCTGCATACAAGAAACACATCTTAAAGACACAGATGTGTCTCAAAGGATAGAAAAAAATGTTTCTCAAAGGATAGAAAAAGTATATTAAGCAAACAACAACCAAAAAAGAGCAAGAGTGACTAATAATCTCTGACAAAAGAGACTCTAATATAGAATCTACAGCTGTTATCATGATTAAAGGAAGACATAACTATAATAAATATTTACACACCCAGTCATAAGGCTCTTAAATACATAAAAGAAACTTTAACAACACTGAAAAGAAAGACAGCTCTACAATAATAACAGGAGACTTCTACACATCACTTTTGATGATGGATAGTATATCCAGAAAGATGTTCAATAAAGACACAGATCTAAATGCCATAATCAATCAACTTGATCTCCTAGAAGTATACAGAATACTTTCACCCAACAGCAGCCAAGTATACTTACTTTCTTAGTGAACATGGAACATTCTCCAAAAGGGACAACGTATTAGGCAATAAAGCAAGCCTGAACAGAAAGCAAACACCGAAGTACTCCATATCATCTTTTCTAACCAAAAATCGTGAAAGTAGAAATCAGTAACAAAAAACCAAAAAATATCAAACACATGGAAATTGAAAAATGCCTTGCTCACTCAGTTTATAGAAAATTATAAAAGTAGTAAAGGGTGGAATGAAGAAATTCATAGAACCAAACAAGATTGAAAACACAAAATACAAGAAACTTTGGGCAGTGCCTAGAGGTCAGTTTATTTCAATAAATGCACACACCCTGAAGAAGAAAGGGCCAAAGTCAAAACATTAACCATATAACTTGACAAAAGCAGCAAAAGAAGCCTTTGTGCACCAGAAAAGCAAACGATAAAAATAAGAGCATAATTAAATGAAATAGAAGAACAATTGAAGGAGCTGAGAAGACCAAAAGCTGGCTATTTGATAAGACCAACAAAAATCTATAAACCATTGTCAACTTTGTCAAGTTGACATAAGAATAACAGGAGAAGAAGTAAATAACCTGCATAAGAAATGAGATGGGCAGTATTACAGCAGACCCAACCAAAATTAAAAATTTATAACAGAGTACTATGAGAAATTGTACTCTAACAAATTTGAAAACCTAGGGGAAACAGACAGATTTCTACAAACACACTACCTGCCAAACCTAACACAAACAGAGGTAGAAAAACCTAAAACCTATAGCAAAGGAAGAGATTGAAAAAGTAATTTAAAAACTCCCAATAACAACAAAAAAGTCCTGGCTTTGGTGGTTTTCTAGAGAATACTACCAAAGTTGTAAAGAAGAGTTAGCACCATTACTACTAAAGGTATCTCAGACCATAGAAAAGGATGGAATACTTCCAAATTCACTCTAAGCCAGCATATCGCTGATACTAAAACTGACTGAAGACAACACAAAAAAGAAAATTCTAGACCAATATGCTTCATAAACATAGCTGCAGACATCTCTAATAAAATTCTAGCCAATAGAATTGAACAGCATATGAAAAATATATTTCACCATGACCAAGTGGAATTCATACTGGGTATGCTGGAATGGTTCAACATTAGAAGCACAATCAGTGTAATCAATCACATAAATAAAACAGAAGCCAAGAACTGCATGATTTTGTCAATTGATGCAGAAAACGCATCAGGCAAAGTCCAACACTTATTTATGATAAAGACTCTCAGCAAAATAGGAAATGAAGACAAAATTCCTTAACATATTAAAGGACATTTATACAAAGACAAAAGCCAACAGCCAACATCACCCTGAAGGGATAGAGTCTGAAAGCATTCCCGTTGAGAATAGGAACCAGAGAAAGATTCCTTTTATTACTACTCTTATTTAACATTGTATTGGAGGTCCGAGGCAGAGCAAGTAGGCTTGAAAAAGAAATAGAAACAACCTGATACTGGTAGAACAACAGATAACATCAATCACTGAAACAAAATTGAGAATCTAGATGTAAATTCATATACCTTTGAGCAGCTGTTATTTGGCAAAGATCTAAATTCTGTTAATCTCTTTAAGAAATGGTGCTAACATAACTGGATTTCCACCTGCAAAAAAATGAAACAAGACTCATCTAAATATAAAATCTGAAATGATAAAGATCATGGAGGAAAAAATAGACACAATGCTAGTAGCCCTAATACATGGCATAAATAGAATACAGAATGTTACTAACAATGCAGAAATACCGGAAGAGAAACTAGGTAACTGGCAGCTCCTAAAAATCAAATGCTTATACTTATCCAAAGACTTCACCAAAAGGGTAAAAAGAGTGGGAAGAAGTTTTAAGATATGACAGATGTACTCAGGATCTAATCTCTAAAATGTACAAAATACTGCAAAACCTAACAAGAAAAAGACAACCCAATTAAAAAATGGTCAAAGAATTTGAACAGGTACTTCACCAAAGACATTCAGGCTTCTGACAGATAGATGAGAATATGATCACCATCGCTAGCCGTTAGTGAAATGCAAATCAAAGCTGCAATAACATACCATCTCACCCCAACAAGGCCAGTGTTAATCCAGAATAACACAAAATAATAAATGTTGGAGAGGTGTGGAGAGACTGGAACAATTATACACTACTGATGGAAATGTAAAAGGATACAGCCATTTTGGAAATCAATTTGACACTTCCTTAAAAAGCTCAATATAGAAATGCCATGTGATCCAGCAATCTCACTTCTTGGATTAAATCCTGGAGAAGTAAGAGCTGTCAGATGAGTAGATATGTGCACACCCATGTTTATTGCAGCACTGTTCACTGTAGCAAAAAGGTGGAATCAACCTAGGTGCCCATCAGTGGACGAAAGGATAAACAAATTATAGTATATTCACAAAATGGAATGCTAAGCAATGATAAAGAACGATGATGAATCTGTGAAGTGTGTCATAATGTGGGTAAATCTGGAGGGCATTATACTGGGTGAAATTAGTCACTGAAGGACAAATATTGTATGAGATCACTCAAGACAACGTTTAAGCACAAGAAAATGGAATTTCATGGTTATAAGGGCGTGGAGGGAGGAAAGGGATATTCACTAACTAGATAGCAGATAAGAATTAGGTAAAAAGAAAGACAACACACAACACAGGGGAAGTCAGCACAACTGGACTAAACCAGAAGCTGAGAAATTTCGTGAATACAACCAAATACTTCAGTGAACATAACAGCTGGGGCTAGGATCTGGGCTCCGTGGTTTCAGGGGACATCTATGTCACTTGGCCTAACAAAGTTTATTAAGAAAATATTCTGTATCCTGTTTTGGTGAGTGGTCTGTGGTGTCTTAACAGCTAGCAAGTCCCCATCTGAGATGCCTCAACTGGTCCCGGCCCACCTGGAGCAAAGAAAAATGAAGAATAACAAAAACATAAGGAAAATGTGAGGCCAAGAGACAGAAAGGGCCACATAAACCAGAGACTCCCTCAGCCTGACACCAGCACAACAAGTGGTACCAGTCTATCACCAAGGATAGCTTGATAGAAAATACAACTGAGAATCCCTACTGGAGCTAGAGAAAAATGGGATATAGAACTCAAATTCTTTTAAAAAGACCAGACTTAATGATCTGACTCAGACTGGAGGGATCCTGGTAGACACGACCCCTGTACTGTGTGTCAGCCGAGAACTGAAACTATTCCCGAAGCCAACTCTTCAGACAAAAATTAGACCAGAACATAAGATACAAACTCATACTTGTGAAAATAGTGCTTCTTAGGGCCAGTAGATAAATGACACTAAATGGACAGTTCCTGTCAGGAGGTGGGATGAGAATATAGAACGGGATAGGAGCTGGTTGAATGGACACAGGAAATCTAGGGTGGAAGGAGAAATGTGCTGTCAATTGTAGCAAGAGCAACTGGGCTTACATAATGGTGTGTGCATAAGTTTGTGTCTGAGACACTAGCCTGACCTTTAAACTTTCACTGAAAGCACAATAACAAAGAATAGCACATTCATTTTCAGTCTCATTTTTTATATTCAAGATCAGTGTATTAAGTTTTTTATATTGCTTTTGTAGATAATTTGTATATTCTATGTTCTTAATAATCTTTATTCATTTAACTTCTGACTTTGAAGCTTACTGCATTGGTTAGAACTTAATAGATACTTAGATGATATTGTCTCTTCCCAGTATTAATGTGTATTTCTGCTTGGGGCTTCAGGGTATTAAGTTTGAAAGGAGATGAATTTCAGACCCTGTATTTATAATATGAGTGAGCTATTATTTCTCTTTTCTTTTTATTAATTTCAGTTCAGGAATGGGTGGTACCAGATTCCTGTTTTACTTCATCTGGGAAAGGTAATAGAATATGGGTCTTGTGTATATTAATGATCGTTGGCTTTAGATACTATAACTGATCTTACAGTGGAACTCAATCTGACCCGTGTTAAAAATATAGTCTGTGTTTTGAACTGCATGGGTCCAGGTTATGTATGTAGGGGCCAGCACCTGCTCTGATGCCAGTGCTCAGGTCACTGTTACACACTCCCCAGCCATAGTGTTCAGATACTTGACTCCCCGATGATACATACGGTATGTGGCATTAAGAGAGGAAGCTAGATGCAAGGTCCTCTGTAGTGGGATTCGAGAGCCCTGACATGACCCTGGACTGTTTGCCTTTTCACAGGGATCCGTGTTATCCCAATGACTCATGCAAGTCTCAGCTGAAATGCACAGGGGGAATCTCTCTGTGCTTCAGGTCCATTATGGCAGTTTTGGGAGTAAGAAGAGAAGGGGCACTGAGACTTTTTGCTGCCTAATTTCCTTTCATATGCACCCACCCAGAGAGTCTTGACCCTCTTGTCTTGGTTGAGCCTAGAACTGGCACTGGAAACCATCCAGGCTGTTCAGAGTTCCACACTACACACCCATGTGTCCCCTCACCCCCTGCCCCCACATACTTCTTATATTAAGTAGAATGTATTGAGTAACCAGTAACAGATACCCACAGTGGGAAGCCTTTTTTTTGCCTATATACACATTCCAAGGTAGACATTTTATATGGCTGTGGTTGCAGATCTGATCCAGGAAATTTGGCACCCCTGTCTCATCCAGTCCACTGCCTGCCATCCTTAGAGTGTGACCCTCATTGTCACGTATCCGAATGGAGGGTAGGAATCCAGCCATTATGCCTGTATCCCCAGGAACAGCATGAGGAAGGTGAAAAGAACTAGCTGTCTTTAGGGAAAATTCCAGAAACTTTTTCCATGAAGCTTCCACTCATATCTCATGGGACACATCTAGCAGCATGGGAGACTGGGAAATGTAGTTTTTTTTTTTCTAGTTGACCAAGTGCCCAGATAAAAATTAGATATTATATTGTAGTATACAGGTGGAAAAGGACCCTGAAGATAGACAGATGGCAGCCAGCTGATTCTTTACAGCCACCTTTCCTCAGCATCCATCCGTGTACTTGGTGGAGGCATTCCATGAGATCCACTCAGGGTCCCTCTGCTGCAACTGCAGGTCTGGGCCTGACCAACCTCCCCCATCTTGGGCCTCCGTGCCAGCTGGATGTTCCTCCTCTTGCTCCATGGGTCATGAACAGCATCATTGTGCATCTTCATCTCTTCCTTTGTTTCAGCTTTGATTGGATTCAGTTTGCCTGTTGTAATTCCAAGTTGTTCAAGGTGGTTGAGACAACAAGAAGACAAAGCAAGACCCTAAGGCTTCCTGCAGGCTTGTGGACAGTTCCAGGGGAATTCTGAGAATTGTCACAGAAAATAAGAAGTGAGATAGGGTACTAGTTGAAGGGCAGAATTCTGTTTGCTTCATTTAAGTTTGGGGGATTTTAGAATTTGCGGGTGTAGGTGAGAGATTTAAGAGGCAAGAGTGTTGGTGAAATCTGATGGTATTAGGTGAAACAGAACAACCGTAACAATGACCACTATTGTTCATTGAGATTGGTATCTACTGTGTATTAGCAGAAGGCTTTCATATTTTCCTCATTTACCTTTCAGAAAACCTGCTGAGGACATTGGGATGATTGTCACCATTTCAGAGAGGATGGAATTGTGATAGAGCGTGACTAATAGGTTAAAAGTGGTAGAACTAGGATTTGAATCCAGATGTCTGATTCCAGGAGGTCTTTAACACTGTGCTAGGTAGCTGCTTTTACCTCCAGGACCAAGACTTGACCCAAGTACCTCAGAGGGACTCTACTACTTTGCCAAGGTGCTGCTTTATACCTCCAGTCCCCTCATGCATATTTTGGTGCGAGATTGCAGGCCCTGAAGACACTGATGCTCAGCAGAAATGTGGACACATCCGTTCTGCACCTGGCTCACTCATGGCACAGACAGATCTGAGGGTGCCTGATACTTTCATGAACCCATGACACTTGGGTATGAGAATGAAGCCTGCACTTCTCTTGGCATCTTATGACTGAGTGGACTTCTCTCCTTGCCCGGCTCTTTCTGTTTCCCTCCTTTTTCAGCCATCTTTCACCTTCTGGCAGGGGTATTTCCATACCTCTGCAGGACCATGTGGTCCTGCATTGTGTGGGCTCATGTGTACGTCTTGGGCTGGCACTGGAAGGGCTGACAGCCCTTCTAACTGATTTCTCCTTTTCCCTAAGTGGACATGCAAAGTCTGCCAGTCAGGTATAGACTTGTATAGGCACCATGCACCTCCTGTGGGATTTGGCTCTTCTGTCACTGAGGTTGTTCCTGCACTGTGCCCAGGTCCGGAAGTTAAAGAGTGGCCCATCTGCCTGCATCTGGCTTTGCACTCTTTTGTGACGTCCATGTCCTGTGTGATCTCACCTCATTAAGTGAAGAGCTGTGGACAGGTCAGCCTTTCGTAACATCTTCGTCTATGTCAAGGTAGGACAGGCCTGACTTCAGCGTAGATCTGGGGTACAGACAAGACCACCAGGCTCTGGGCAAGGATCAGGCAGGCCTCAAACTTGGGTATGTATGTTTGGCCCTTGATGGACGTCGTACAGGGCTAGGCCTGGCCAGCTTCATCAAGAAGTTTATATAAAAGAAACTGTCTTGGAAGGTTTTTCAAATGTATAAAACACATATCTCCATTATAAAACAAAACATTGAGTGCTATGATAGTAACAAGAACAGGAGTGTCCCTTACAACTCATGCCCATCTCTGTCATCACTTTCTCAATGACCTACCCTGCAATAATGATCATCGTGACTTTCCGTTGGTGCTCTGATCATTTCAGGCAGGAACGCCTTTCCTATATTAGGTAGGCTTTAGATGGTTTGCACACATGTGCTCCTGAGAAAGTTACACATGAGGAGTGGTTTCCCTGGTTAAGGGACCTGACCGTATGCTCCCTAGGGGGGCAGTCGCTAGATACACTGCCTTCCTGACCAGAGAACTGGTACTGGGCTGGGAACATGCTGGGGAGGAAATCTGTCGTAGCAGGCAGCTGCAGGGCTCAGGTAGGCCCTTGGATGCTCTCCAACCTGCGAGCAGCTCAGGGCTGGGAGAATTTCGTGGAGACTGCTTGGTAGAATGAGTGAGTGTGCCTCACTTCTCCCTGTTGATCTAGTGTTCTGCGAACACTGACATGTAATGTAAATTCTTGGTTTTCCTTTCCCAAAACAAAGGGTGGGGAGGAGGTATGAGAGGGACTTTTGAGAAGTGGGGCATCACCAGAGCATATTTGCAATAACCCTGTTTCTTAGACTATTCAGTACCAGTCAGGTCTGAGTGTAGGGATGGATCCCTCTAGGAATGTGAGAGTTAAAGTCTAACTCACCCCTGGCCCACATGAGGAAATCAAGACCTGGAGACTGCCGAGGAAGTTATCCTTTTAAAAACATAAATATTTATTCCATTCACATGGTTAAAAAAAGAAGATGACAAAGACCAAGAGAAAATTCAACATTTTCAACAAAATCACTTACCTTAGTACAAATCATACTGAGAGCAACCTGTGTTTCTCTTGAGAGGGCTTCTATTTCTTGTAAACAAGTATTGAAGTTTCTTTATGGGGAAGTCTTTTTGGGGGGCTGTGCTTGGTGGAGTAGGCAACGTGATTAGGGAGCAATGTGAGGGCATCATTGGGTCTAACTGGGTGCTCAGGAGGTAAGGGTGGCACCTAATCGGAGTTCCTGGGCAATGAACATGATTCACCGGCTGCAGAGCGGGGCCTCGCCTGAACTTGGTCTGGCCAGCCAAGGAAGGGCTGAGGAGCTGCTTTCTGATGTGTGTGCCCTTCTCTGCTTTACCAGGAGCGACTCCTGATGAGTCTCCTACCTCGTAATGTTGCCATGGAGATGAAGGAGGACTTTCTGAAACCCCCTGAGAGGATTTTCCACAAGATTTACATCCAGAGACATGACAACGTGAGGTAGGCTTGCCTGGGTTGGCTCTGGGTGAAGGAACAAGCATCTGGTAGACTTCTACCCACAGAGAAGTAAGCCCTGCAAAAGGCAGGGTGAGGTGGGGGTTACAGGTGTCACTTGCTATTTCCCATCTCAACTCCCTGGCTAGAGGGTCAGAACTCTGTCCCAAGAGCCAGGTCTGGGCAGGGACATTTTGAGCTGGAGATCTGTCCATGTCAGGTTCACATTTGGACATTATTCTAGTTGATACTGGGTTCTGGGAAAGACATCCTCCTGTTCTAACTGAATTCATCTCAAAACATCCCAGGAGGTCAGCATTATTCGTCCCACTTTACAGGAGAGAAAACTGAGCCCTCAGTGAAGCAACTTGGCCAAGACACTCTTGAGAGTTACTTGTTTAGTATTCTATTTAAAAGTATTTTGTTTGATTAAATTGTATGTTTCTCTTTTAAAAAAAACTGTACTGAGCTGTAATATACATACAATGGCTGAGGGTTGCCAGTTTGGGCATCATATTTTACATAGATGTGCATTCTGCTGGGAGATGACAGTTTTGAAGGACCCCAGTGCATTTTTGCTTTCCATTGATTTTTGCTGGTTCTTCTACACAGTAGTGTGACAACTCCCTCCATTTTTGGGCTCTGACAAACCCTACCCAGTGCCTTGCTCCTAGGGAGGTCTGTCCAACTAGGGGAAAGAGAAGAAGAGAGTAGCGACTTGTTACACAGCTCACATGCCCTCGGCCCCTTCTGTTGCGTAGTCGTGGAGAAGAGGGCAGTGAGAGTTGTGTCCTGCAGAGTAGGGGGCAGGCCTGTAGCAGCTCTGAAGGATTCCCATGTCTGCTTCCTCTGTGGCCAGGAGGAAGTTTCAACACAGGACCTCTCTGAGCCTCAGTCTTCTCACCTGTAGAATGAGAACAATAAAGCCTTCATTTCTGCTTGCTTTGAGAAGAATGTTTCCTTTTGAAGCAATTTGTAGTTATAAATGCTTGTACAACTCTGGGGGGCTATTATTACTGAAATTAGGTGGATAGTTTTTGTTTGTTGAGGGACAGACCAGCACACCCTTTCTCTCAACAGCATTCTGTTTGCGGACATTGTGGGCTTTACGGGGCTGGCATCCCAGTGCACAGCCCAGGAACTGGTGAAACTCCTGAATGAGCTCTTTGGGAAGTTTGATGAGCTAGCCACGGTAAGCACAGTGCTTTTCTTTGTTGAAATTAAATATCAGTTGCTTCTGGAATAATAGTATGCCAGGCAGGTTCCACACATTGGGATATAAAGTAGACTAGTTGCTAAGTAGTTTTGCCCAGCAGGTCTATAAATCACGTATTGTTTTTAGCTTAAGTGTTGACTGATGCATTTCTTTGGGCTTAAGCGTTGCATTTCATCAATAAGAACGTGCTTGACCAAGTACGTTGTATATACCTCTGCATCAAAGGCTTCAGAGACAAGGAAGCTGGCCGGTGTGTGTATGGTGTGTGGGTACCTGTTGCCTTCCTGTCCCCACAGCAGGCGTTGTTGACCGCAGGCCTCTTTATCCTGAGACTCATTTACTGAGAGGGCTCCAGACTCTTTGCTTATGGACCAGGGTGCACATGAGAAACACAGCCTTCATTTTGCAAAGCTTAAGAGAGCTAGCAAAGATAGGCAGGCACTGCTTCCTGATGGCACTATGGATGATCCACCTTCTCTGAGAATGGGGTGGGCCCCCAAAGTGTGTAAAGATAAGCAAGGACTTCTTTCCTTCTTCCTTCTGCTGTATCACCACCCTTCAAGCAAGTGGTGTCTGTGTGGCCCTTGAAGTCTTTCTGTGTTGGCTCCACCCCTAGATCCACTAGGCTCGTATTAAGAGCACGCCTGCACTTACATTGCAGCAGGGAGCCATCCAGCAGTGCTGATGGAGGAGATGAGGCCTCTATCCCATCTCTGGACCCTTCTCCAGCTTCTGTGCCCCTAGCAGCTTGTACTGGTCTTGGCTACAGCCTCTGGGGAGAGTAGAGACTCCTCATCCCTTCTTGGCTGGCATATAGACTCCCATTTTCTCACCCTTACCATCAATGTTTGGCTCATAGAAATGGGCAGGAGCAAATGCAGTGTACCCCTACAGCCGGGCCTACCTGCTGCTTGTGTTATTTTAGAGCATGTGGCTGGAGTATGAGGCTTGTTCCTGTAGCCCTTATGCACTCTGGGGACATCCACTGAGCACTTTCTGTTAGTAGTGAGACCACCAACAGCAATGATGGCAATGGTATTAATGTGCCCTTAAAATGGGCCAGGTCCTAGTCTTAAGCTCTTTACATGGATTATAGATCCAAACCCCTTTGTGTTCAGTACTTACATCCAGGAAGCTCTGAAAACTGAAATTCGTTCTGAAATTCCTAGATTTATGATCTTTGTCTCACCTTGTAAGAATACCCATGTGTTTTCCTGAAGAAGTCTTCATGCATTGGGTGTGAAGATGGGAACGGTACCGCTTTAGGCCAAAGAATAAATGTATATGACACGCATACCATGTCATTTGTACGCAAACCTGTTGCTGTGGAGTTGATTCCAATTCATGGAGATCCTATGGAACAGAGCAGAATTGCCCCACAGGTTTTCCAATCAGTAGGTGGTGGATCTGAAATGACAACTTTGTTCAGCAGCTTAAGCTCTTAGCCATGGCACCACAGTGTCACCTTTACCAAATCCAAATTTCTTAATTCCAGCATACACCCTGCTTCTACAATTTCAGGTGAGGGATTGTCGACCCTTCCTCATTTAATTCTTTATATCACCCCATTGTATATTTGGGAAAACTGAGGCATAGAGAAGTGATGTTACCTGCAACTGTCAAAAAGTTGATAACTTGGTGGAGTTGGCGGTCATACCTTGCATCTTGTGTTGGACTCATGCTCTTAACAGTGAGTCAGAACAAACCTTTTTTAGTTGAGATGAAATTCAGAGGCCATTCATCAACACAGACGTGTTGTCATGGATTGATTCGTGTTCCCCCAAAAACATGTGTAGCAAACTGGCTACTAGGCCATGATTCCTGGCATTGTGTGTTGTTCACAGATACTGTAAATCCTACCTCTGTAATGTTAATGAGGAAAGATGGGCCACAGTTGTGTTAGTGAAGCAGGACTCAATCTATAAGAATGTACTGTGCCTTGTGGCAGTCTCTTGGGATATAAAGGAAAGGGAAGTAAGCTGAGAGTTGAGGACCTCATATCATTAAAGAGAGAAGGGGTACCGAGAGCAGAGTCTGTCCTGAATGGATGCTGCAATTTGTCAAATGCTTTTTCCGCATCAATTGCTTAAGTCCTATGGTTCTTGTCATTTATTTATGTTATGGATTATACTGATTGTGTTTCTAATGTTGAACCATCCCAGCATACCTGATGGGAATCCCACTCACTTATGGTGAATTGCTTTTTGATATATTGTTGAATTCTATTAACTAGCATTTTTGTGAGGATTTTTGCATCTGAGTTCATGAGGGATATTGGTCAGGAATTTTATTTGTGGTATATTCATTTGGTTTTGGTATGAAGGTTATGCTGGCTTCATAGAATGAGTTTGGGAGTATTCCATACTTTTCTATGCTCTGAAATGCCTTTAGTAGTAATGTTGGTGTCAACTCTTGTCTGAAAGTTTGGTAATATTTTCCAGGGAGACTGTCAGGAATAGGGCTTTATTTTAGTTGGGAGTTGTTTTTTCTTTTCTTTTTATTGTGATTAAGTAAAAGTATACAATCCAAATTAAATTTGCATGCTTGCCTATCTGTAGCTCCTTCTGCGCTCCTTGCCCAGAGACAGCACACTCCTTTTCATTCTATATATGTGACATTCTCTTAACAATCTCTAATCCCCTACTGTCTACCCTGTCCTCTCTTCTGGTAAGAGGTCAGTAGGACAGCATCCTATAGATGCATACAATCGTAAAGGACACACACCATATAGTCACATTGTGTCCCTAAGTCCAGTCCGTTCCTGTCCAAAGAGTTGACCTCAGTAATGTTTTCTGGTCAGGAACAGCAGCAAGTCTAGAGACCATGCTCCCAGGGAACCCGCAGCCGCCACACTATCAATTGAGGGCTTTTAGTGGCGTTCTTGAGGTATACCTCTCATTTTCTCGTATTGTCACTGGGACTCAACATTATGTGTCCCATCACGGCTGTTTGGTGGTGGCCAGGCACCATCTGATTCTTCTGGTCACATGCTGATATAGTTACCCATTCACATGGGTCCTTCTGTCTCCTGGGCTATTTTTTCCTCATGTCTTTGTTGTTCTTGGTGATCAGCTGTTCCAGATGAGTTGGGACCATTTGGTGTACCTAAGACGGCAGCTTGCTGGATTTTAAGACCCCAGACACCACTCACAAATACGAGGTGTAGAAGACTCTCAGCAATAGGCTAGTTATGCCAGTTGGCCTTGATGTCCCCTGAGAGCATGGTCCCTGGACCCCTAACCTTGCTACTGTATCCTTGCAATATTAGGTAGAGATTAGAAGAGTTTTCAGTTTATGTTGAAGTCCAGTTAAGTTGATCGTCTTTCTACTATGTGCTGTTACTACTTTCCCCCAACAAAATTTCTGTCAACTGTCTAATCTATGACAAAACTTCTCCTTTCCTCCCCTCTCTTGCAGCTGAATATGAGTTTATTTTTAAGTCCTTATAAAAGGGGTCTCATACAGTATTTGTCCTTGTGCCACTGACTGATTTCACTCATCATAATATCTTCCATTTGAAACCAGGTTATTAGATGCTTCCTAAAATCATCACTGTTCTTTATCATTGCACTATGTTCCATTGAGTATATGTACCATAGTTTGTTTATCCATTCATCTGTTGTTGAGCATCTGGGTTGAATGCATCTTTTTCCTATTGTGGACTGTGCTGCAATAAACATTGGTGTCCATGTATCTGTTCATGTGACTGCCGTTGATTCTATAGAATATATTTCGAGCAGTGGGATTACTGGATCAAATGGTGTATCTATGTCTAGCCTTTTAAGGAAGTGCCAGATTGCTTTCCAAAGAGTATGTACCATTTTGCAATCCTACAAGCAGTGTAGAAGAGTTCCAGTCTCTCCACAGCCTCTCCAGCATTTGTTGTTTTGTGTTTTTTGGATAGTAGCCAACCTTATTAGGGTGAGATGGTATCTCATTGTAGTTTTGATATGGATTTCTCTAATAGCTAATGATCATGAGGATTTCCTCATGTGTCTTTTGGCTGCCTGGATGTCATCCTTAGTGAAGTGTCTGTCCATGTCCTTTGCCCATCACTTAATTGCATTATTTACCTTTTTCTTGCTAATATTTTGCAGTCCCTTGTAGATTATGGAGATCAGATGTCAGTCTGGCATACAGTTACCAAATATTTTTTCTCATTCTATAGGTGGTCTTTTAACTCTTTTGATAAAAGTCTTTGAACGAGCAAAAGTGTTTGATTCTTAGAAGTTCCCGTTTATCTACTTTCTCTTCTGTTGATTATGCTTTGTCAGACTTTAAAGTCTGTCTAAGCTGTATATTAAAGTGTCCATTGTTGACCCTATTTTTTCTTGCATGATCTTTATTGTTTTAAAAGCCAGCTAGGTGCTGTCGAGTCGGATTCTTTAGGTTTGATATTTAAGTCGCTTATCCAATTTGAGTTAGTCTTTATGTAAGGTATGGGATATGGGTCTTGTTTCAGTTTTTTTTGCAAATGGATATCAAATTTTGCTAGCACCATTGTTAAATAGACTGTTTTGACCCCAGCTTACACTCTTGAGGCCTTTGTTGAATATCAACTATTCGTAAGAGGATGGTGTCATCTTTGGGGTCTCAACACTGTTCCATTGGTCTATATGTCTTTTTTGTACAAGTATCAGGCTGTTTTGACTATTGTGGCAGTGTAATAGGTTCTAAGGTGGGGTAATGAAAGGCCTTCCACTGTGTTCCTCTTCTTCAGTAGTCCTTTGTTTACCTGGGGTTTCATTCTTTTCCAAAGTTGGCAATTTGTTTTTCCATCTCCTTAAAAAAATCTCACTGGAATTTGTATTAGGATTGTGTTGTATGTGTAGGTCACTTTGGGTAAAATAGCCATTTTCTCATTGTTAAGTCTTCCTATCCATTAGCAGTGTAGGTTTCTCCATCTATGTAAGTCTGTCTTAGTTTCTTGCAGTAAGGTCTTGTAGTTCTCTTTGTATAGGTCTCTTACTTCTCCAGTTAGATTAATTCCTAGGTATTTTATCTTCTTGAGGTCTATAATGAATGATATTGATTTGGTGATTTCTACTTTGATGAGCTCTTTGTTGGTATGATGGAATCCTACTGATTTACTTACGTTTATCTCATATCCTGATACTTTGCTGAACTCTTCTATTAGTTCCAGTAGTTTACTTATGGACTCTTTGGGATTCTCAGCATATACAATCATATCATCTGCAAACAGGGAGATTTTGACTTCTTCTTTGCTGATGCAGATGCCCTTTGTTTGTTTGTCTTGTCTCATCGCTCTGGCCAGGACTTCTAATACAATATTGAATAGAAGTGGTGAGAGTAGGCATACTTGTCTAGTTACCATTCTCAAGGGGAAATCTTTCAGCCTCTCTCCATTTAGGATGATGTAGGCAGTTGGCTTTGTGTAGATGCCCTTTATTGTGTTGAGGCATTTGCCTTCTGTTCCTATTTTGCTGAGAGTTTTTAACATGAATGGGTGTTGAACTTTGTCAAATGCCTTTTCTGCATCAATTGGCAAAGTCAGGTGATTCTTATCTTTTGTGTTATTTATGTGGTTGATCACATTAATTGTTTTTCTGATGTTGAACCAACCTTGCATCCCTGGTATGAGTCATACTTGGTCATGATGAATTATTTGCTGAATAACTGAATCATGTTGTGATTCATTGTTGAATTCTATTTGCTAGGGTTTTGTTGATGGTTTTTGCATCTAGGTTCATGAGTGATATTGGTCTATAATTTTCCTTTTTTGGAGGGTCTTTCCTTGGCTTTGGTATCAGGGTTATGCTGGCTTCATACAATGAAATTGGGAATATACCATCCTTTTCTATCCTGTGAAATAGTATCAGTAGTATTGGAGTTAACTCTTCTCTAAAAATTTGGTAGAATTCTCCAGTGAAGCCATGTGGGTGAGGACTGTTTTTTTGGTTGGTAGTTTTTTGATCACTTTTTCAGTCTCTTCCTCTGTGGTGGGTTTATTAAGTTAATCTACTTCTCCTTGTGATAATTTTGGTAGGTGATGTGAATCTAGGAATTTGTCCATTTCCCCTAAGTTTTCAAATGTGTTAGAGTACAGTCTCTCATAGTATAGTGTTATGATGCTTTTGGTCTCAGTTGGGTCTGTCGTAGTATCTCCCCTCTTATTTCTTATTTGGGTTATTTGTTTCCTTTCCTCTTTTTCTTTTGTAAGTTTAGGCAATGGTTTATCAATTGTTTTGCTCTTTTAGAAAAAACAACTTTTGGTTTTGTTAAATTTTTCCATTCTTCTATTCTCTGGTTCGTTTAGTTCTCCTCTGATCATTATGATCTGTTTTCTTCTGGTGCCTGAGGGGTTCCTCTTTTGCCCTTTCTACTTGTTCAAGCTGTAGGGTTAATTCTTTGGTTTGGGTCCTTTCTTACTTCTGCATGTGTGTATTTATAGAGATAAATTGACCTCTGAGCACTGCTTTGGCTGTATCCCATAGATTCTGGTAGGATGTGTTTTCTTTCTCATTTGATTGCTAAGTTTCTTTATTTCATCCTTGATTTCTTCTATAACCCAGGGCTTTTTGAGCAAGGTGTTCAGTTTCCATGAGTTCCACTTTCTGTGTATGTTTATTCTGCTGCTGATTTCGACTTTGATGCTTTTACGGTCTGAGAAAATGCTTTTCAATAATTCAGTGTTTTGAATTTTGTTGAGATTTGATTTATGTCCTAAAACAGGATCTATTCTGGAAAATGTTGCATGTCATTGGAAAAGAAGGTGTACTTATCTGTTGATGGATAAAACGTTCTGTATATGTCGATGAAGTCTAGTTGGTTAATTGTTGCAGTAAGATCTTCTGTGTCTTTTCTGAGCTTTTTTCTGGATAATCCATTACTGAAAGTGGAGTGTTGAAGTCTCCATCTATTATTGTGGTGTGATCTGTCTCATTTTTCATTGTAGTCAGTGTTTGTTCTATGTATTTTGATGCTCTGGTATTGAGTGTATAAATAGTTTATGTTGTTAAGAGTTGCTTCTGTATTCAACCTTGCAGGAATATCCTTGTCTGTGATGGTAGATTTTACATTAAGTCTATTTTATCTGTGATTAGTATTGCCACACCTGCTCTTCTTTGTGTATTGTTAGCCTGGTATATATTATTCCATTATTTACTTCTCGATTTGTTCGTATCTTTAAGTGTGTTTCTTGTAAGCAACATATAGACAAGTCGTATCTTTTCATCCAGGATATCACTCGTTCTCTCTTTATTGGAGCATTCTGTTTGTTTATATTCCATGTAATTATTGGTAGGTATGTGTTATTGCTGTCTTTTTGATGTGTTTATTTTCATGTTGGTGTTTTCTATGTTTCTAATACTCTGTTCTTGGTCATTCTTCTTTATGGTTTGACTTTTCATCTCTTTTAGTGTTGGTTTGTGGTTGTTAAGACTCCTGTATCACATTTCTTGTTGTGATATGTTGCAATGTTATTGTTGTTTGTGGCTACCCATGTGATCTACTTTAATATTCTAAGTTGAAACCCAGTTTTAACTTCTGCATATCTTTTTAACATCCTCTTCAAGTGAAAGGAGTATCACTACTATAGTATATCACTCTTTTTAGTGTGATGTGTCGTATTTTTCATGATATAATCACTGGTTCCCTTCTTTTAATATTGTAGGTTTGATCGAGTTTTGTAACTTCCCTAAGCGAGAAGGTTTCTGGATGCTGTATCTTGCATTGCCTCCGTAGATATACAGTTATTGTTTTTGGTTTTCTTAGCAAAGAGCTTCTTTCAATATTTTTTGTAGTTTTGATTTGTCTTTTAAAAAGTCTCTAAGCTTCATCAAATGTGTTAATTTCGTCTTCATATTTGAAAGACAATTTTGCACAATCTTTAATTCTTCATTGGAAGTTTTTCTCCTCCAAAGTGTTGAATGTGTTATCCCACTGCCTTCTTTCCAGCATCATTTCTGCTGAGAAGTCAGACTAACAGGGTTTCCCTCAAAGCTTTTCTTTGAGCCTCACTGTCTTTAAGAGAATCTGTTTCTGTTTCATTTTATTAATCTTGATTATAGTATGTCTTGGTGTCTTTCTTTTGGGATCTAGTTTTTGGATGTTGGATACACATCCTGGATATCTATGTTCTCTTCTTTCATAATTTTAGGGAAGTTTTCTTTCAGCAGCTCAACAACAATACTCTGTGTTTTCACCTTTTCCTGTCTGTTCAGAAACTCCAATTAACCATAGACTATTCCTCTTAATAGAGTCCCGCATGTTTCTTAATGCTTCTTCATTTTTCATATTTCTTGTCTCTGATTCATAAATGCTAGTGTTAGTTCCCGTATCTTCAGGGTCACTAAGGCTGTCTTTTATCTCCCCAGTTCTGCTCTTTTGTTTTTGGATTGAATTGTCTACTTTTGTAATTTTGTTATTGGTCTGTTGGATTTGAGATTGTTGATGTTCCGTCAGTTCAAATAGCTTACTTAATTTTTCATTTTGCTCTGCTGCATTTTGTATGATCCTTAGAAGTGTTCTATATATAATTGTTTTGTACTCTACCTCTGATAGTTGCAGAAAGCCTTCTTGATCTGGGAAGTTTTTTGATTGTTTATTTTGGGGAGTTTTCCAGAACCATGATGTGCTGTTTCTTTAAATGCTTAGAAATGGTTTGTTTCTTCTAGGCCATCTAGAGGCGGTTTAGTTTCTCTGGTGTTACCTCAACAGAATCTGAGGTGTAGTTCTGAGAAAGGAGTTGGTCACCAGCAGCCTTTGTGTATTCTAGTGACTGGGCCCAGTGGACTGTGGTGTGGCAGGCTCCACCTCCTAGCTGGCAAAGGTGGTGCCCTCCTTATGGAGTCACTGGGGAGGCTGTCAACCGACCTTATGATGTGGATCAGTAAAGGCTGGAAGAGATGCTGTCAGGGTGCACAGCAGTTATTTCTCCAGGCAGTCTTATTTTCAAAATTCAGGAGCTGAGTAACAGCTGTTGAGGTCAGTAAGGTTCTCAGATGTTACAGGTTCTGCCTTCTGGCTCACAATGAAAACGCCTCTTCAGCCATCCCCAGATGCTATGCTGTATTTTAAAATAGGGAGGGGTTATGAACTTGCTGCTATCCTCAGGCAGGCCCTACCCAACACTGTGCTAAACACAGCCTTTCTGCTGGAAAAGCACTTTCTGGAGTGGCTCTGCTTCTCAGCTTTGGAATTAGTCCCTGCTGAGGCCTCCAGTTGGGTGACTTTGCCTCCCAGCTGAGCTGCCCTTCCTGCTGTGAAACAGCAGAACCTATGGTGGAACTCAGAAAAGAGAGTGTAGGGGTGACAGTGATGCCTTCAGTCAGCAGCCAAGCTCTGAAAATGTGGCTGTTCCACACGCTATCTCTGCTGTGCTATATGCTGTCTACTTTAGAATTAGAGTTCAGCATGTTTGCAGGTTCATGTCATCCCCTGCATCCCAGATAACAACAACAACAACAAAACAGTCAGTACCTGCAGTCTTCCCAAGTGGCAAGTCAGCAGAAGCAGGACTCAGTGCACTCTGTCTCATCAGAGAAAGGTAGTTTCCTGTTTAGTGGCTTGTAGTCCATTCTGGCAATCCTGTACAGTATCCTAGGGCTCCTTGGGTATCCAGAGAGTTCTGTTCAATTACCAGTCCAGGCCTTAGTTTTTAGAGGGAAGTGAGGAGACATGTGTCTAGTCCACCTTCTTAGCTCTGCCCCTAGTTGGGAGTTTTAAAATCACCTTTCAACATCTACTTTTAAGTAAGTTTATTTAGTTGTTCCACCTCTGTTTGTGTTGCTTTAGGTAAGTACTGTGTTTCTAGAAGTTTGTCCATTTCCTCTAGGTTTTCAAATTTGTTGCGATATAATTTTTCATAACATTCTGTTATGATTCTTTTAACTTCAGTTAGGTCTGTTGTGCTATCGCCCATCTCATTTCTTATTTTGGTTACTTGCTTCCTCTTCTGTTTTTCCTATGTCATTTTGGCCAGTGGTTTATTGATTTTGTTGATCTTTTCAAAGAACCAGCATTTGCTCTTATTAATTCTGTCAATTGTTTCTTTAGTCTCTATTTTATTGAATTCTACTCTAATTTCTTCTGGCACCCCAGGGTTTCTTTTGCTGCTATCTTTCTATTTGTTTTAGTTGTATGGGTGATATGTTGATTTTTTGGTCTTTTCCTCCTTTTGAATTTGTGTGTTTATTGCTATAAATTGACCTTCGAGAACTACTTTTGCTGTGTCCCAAAGTTCTGTTAGGATATGTTCTCACTTTCATTTGATTCTGTGAATTTCTTTATTCTGTCCTTAATTTCTCCTATAATGCAGGACTTTTAAGTGAAGTGTTTTTAAGTTTCTGTGTGTTTGATTATTTTTCTTGGCTTTTGTTTTCTCTCTTTTCTTTTTATAATTTCTTTTTTTCGTTGTGATTGAGTGAAAGTATGCAATCCTAGTACATTTGCATGCCCAACTACTGCAACACCTTCTGCTCTTGTTGCCTGGTGATAGCACACTCCACCTTTCCATTCTGTACATGTCATATCCTCTTAATAATCTCCTGTCCTCTCCTCTCCTCTCTAGTAAGAGTCCAGTAGGATAGCATCCTATAGATTTATAGAACCACAAAGGACACACACCAAATGATCATATTGTGTCCCTGAATCCAATCCATCCCTGTCCAAAGAGTTGACTTCAGTAATGATGTCTGGTCAGGGCAGCAGTAGGTCTGGGGGATATGCTCCCAGGGAAACTCCCAGGACTTTGGACCATGTGATGCAGTCTTTTAGTGGAGTTCTTGAGGTGCACCCTTCATTTTCTTGTGCTGCCACTGGGGCTCGACATTGTGTGCTCTATCACAGTTGTCTTTGGTAGTGGCCAGGCACCATCTGATTCTTCTGGTCACATATTGATACACTCACCCATTCATATGGGTTCTTCTGTCTTCTGGTCTCTTTTTCGCCCATGTCTTTGTTCTTGGTGATCATCTATTCTGGCTGAGTTGGGACAATTTGGTGTACCTCAGATGGCAACTTACTACCTTTTAAAGCCCCAGATACCACTCACCAATATGGAGTGCAGAAGACTCTCTTAGCAATAGGCTAGTTATGCCAGTTGGCCTTGGTGTCTCCTGAGGGTATGGTCCCCAGACCCCCACCCGTGCTACTCTATCCTTGCAATGTTGGGTTAACATTAGAAGAGTATTCAGTTTATTTTGAAGGCCAGTTGAGTTGATCTTCTATCTAATGTGTGCTGTCACTGCTTTCACCCAACCAAATTTCTATCGACTATCTAATGTATAGTCAACTCTCTCCCTCCTTTCCTCCCTCCCCCCTCTTGCAGCCATCAAATAGTCTTTTCTTCTGTACTTGAGTCCATTTTTAAGTCCTTAAAATAGGGGTCTCGCTCAATAGTTGTCCTTGTGCTGCTGACTGATTTCATTCAACATAATGTCCTTCAGTTGAAAACAGGTTATGAGATGCTTCCTAAAATCATCATTATTTTTATCATTGCATAGTGTTCCACTGAGTGTATATACCATAGTTTGTTTATCCATTCATCTGTTGTTGGACATCTAGGTTGATTCCATCTTTTTGCTATTGTGGACTGTGCTGTAATACACATTTGTGTACATGTATGTGTTCATGTGACAGCCCTTGATTTTGTAGGATATATTCCAAGCAGTAAGATTATTGAATCAAATGGTATAACTATACCTAGCTTTTTAAGGAAGCGCCAGAGTGCTTTCCAAAGGGGTTGTACCATTTTACATTCCCACTAGCAATGAACGAGAGTTCCAATCTCTCCATAGTCCCTCCAGCATTTGTTGTTTTGTGTTTTTTGGATCATGGCTAACCTTGTTGAGGTGAGATGATATCTCATTTTAGTTTTGATTCTGATTTACTTAATACCTAATGATTGTGAGCATTTCCTCATGTGTCTTTTGGCTGCCTGGATAGCCTCTTTTGTGAAGCTTCTGTCTCCTTTGCTCTTTGCTTAATGGCATTATTTACCTTTTTCTTGCTGATGTTTTGGAGAACCTTGTAGATTATAGAGATGAGACTTCAATCCAACATATAGTTGCCAGATATTTTTTTCCCATTCCGTAAGTGGTCTTTAAATTCTTTTGATACAGTCTTTGGATGAGCAAAAGTGTTTGATTCTTAGTATTTCCCATTTATTTATTTTCTCTTCTGTTGATTGTGGTTTGTCAGATTTTGAAGTCTGTCTAAGCTGTGTATTAAAACTTCCATTGTTGATCCTGTTTTTCCTTGCATGATCTTTATCATTTTAGGTTAGATATCTAGGTCTTTTATCCAATTTGAGTTAATTTTTATGTAAGGTGTGAGACATGGGTCTTGTTTCAATTTTGGGCAGATGGATATCCAATTTTGCCAGCATCATTTGTCGTCTTTATCCCAGTTTAAAATCTTAGGTACCTTTGTCAAATATCAACTTTTCATAGGAGACTTGGTCTGTATGTCTCTTTTTGTACCAGTACCAGGCTGTTTTGACTACTGTGGCAGTGTAATAGGTTCTAATGTCAGGTAGTGAGAGGCCTCCCTGTGTGTTCTTCTTCAGTAGTGCTTTGCTTATTCAGGGTTTCTTTCCTTTCCAATCGAAGTTGGTGATTTTTTTTTTCTCCATCTTATTAAAAGTATTGCTGGAATTTATATTAGGATTGCATTGTATATGTAGATAGCCATTTTCACAATGTTAAGTCTTCCTATCCATGAGCAAAGTAGGCTTCTCCATTTCTGTAAGTCTGTCTTGGTTTCTTGCAGTAAGGTCTTGTAGTTCTCTGTATAGGTCTCTTTCTTCTTTATTTAGATTTATTCCTAGTTATTGTATCTTCTTGTGGGCTATAGTAAGTGGCATTGATTTGGTGATTTCTTCTTTGATGGTCTCTCTTTTGGCATAAAGGAATCCTGCTGATATACTTATGTTTGTCTTATATACTGATAGTCTGCTGAACTCCTCTTTTAGTTCAAGCAGTTTACTTACGGATTCTTTAGGATTCTCAGCATATAAAGTCATTATCATCAGCAAGTGGAGATTTTTACTTCTTTGCTGATGCGGATGCCCTCTATTTCTTTGTCTTGTCTAATTGCTCTGGCCAGAACTTCTAGTACAATTTTCAGTAGAAGTGGTGAGAGTCGGCATCCTTGTCTAGTTCCCATTCTCAAGGAGAGCTGTTTCAGTCTCTATTCAGGATGATGTAGTGGTTGGCTTTGCCTCTTATTGCATTGAGGAATTTCCCGTCTATTCCTATTTTGCTGAGAGATTTTAGCATGAATGGATGTTGGACTGTATCAAATGACTTTTCTGCATCAATTGACAAAAAATCAGGTGATTTGTATCTTTTGCGTTATTTATGTGGTTCATCACATTAATTGTTTTTTCTGATGTTGAACCAGCTTTGCATCCCTAGTATGAATCTCACACTTGGTCATGATGAATTATTTTTTTGATATGTTGTTGAATTCTATTGGCAAGGACTTTGTTGAAGATTTTTGCGTGTAGGGTCATGAGTGATACTAGTCTGTAATTTTCCTTTTTTTCTGGGATCTTTCCCTGGCTTTGGTAACAGGGTTATGCTGGTTTCATAGAATGAATTTAGGAGTATTCCTTCCCTTTCTATGCTGTGAGTTAGTCTCAGTAGTATTGGAGTTAACTCTTCTGTAAATGCTTAGTAGAATTCTGAGCCAGGGCTTTTTTTGGTTGGTAGATTTTTGATGACTTTTTCAGTCTCTTCCTCTGTGATGGGTTTGTTAAGTTGTACATCTCCTTGTGATAATTTTGGTAGGTGATATTGTGGTAATTTTGGTAGGTGATATGAATCTAGGAATTTGTCCATTTCCTCTAGGTTTTCAAATCTGTTAGAGTACAGTGTTTCATAATATTCTGTCATGATATTTTTGATTTCTCTTGGATCTGTTGTGACATTTCCCATCTCATTTCTTATTTGAATTATTTGTTTCCTCTCCTGTTTTTCTATTGTAAATTTGGCCAGTGGTTTCTCAATTTTGTTGATCTTTTCAAAGAACAACCTTTTGGTTTTATGATTTTTTTCCATTGTTCTTCTATAGTTTAATTCATTTAGTTCTCCCCTAATTTGTTTTTTCTGATGCCTGAGGAGTTCTTCCCTTTCTCTCTTGCTACTTGTTCAAGCTGTAGGGTTAATTTTGGGATATGAGTCCTTTTTCCTTGCAGAAGTGTGCATTTATAGAGGTAGACTGATCTTTTAGCACTGGCTTTGCTGTATCCCGTAGGTTCTGTTAGGATATGTTTTCGTTTTTATTTGAATCCAGAAATTTCATTATTTCTTCCTTGATTTCTTCTGTAACCCATGGTTTTTTGAGCAAAGTGTTGTTCAGTTTCCATGAGTTCCAATTTCTATCTATGTTTTTTCTGCTGTTAATTTAATTTTGATGTTTGGTTATTATGGCTTATAATTATGGCTTTATGGTCTGAGAAGATGCTTTGCAATAATTCACCCATTTTGATCTTGTTGACATGTGCTTTATGTCCTAACACATTATCTGTTCTGAAAAATGTTCCATGTGCACTGGAGAAGAAGCTGTACTTACCTGTTGATGGATAAAAAGTTCTGTGTGTGTTCATGAGGTCTAGTTCTTTCATTGTCACAATAAGATCTTCTTTGTTTTCACTGAGCCTTTTTCTAGATAATCTGTCCATTACTGAAAGTGGTGTGTTGAAGTCTCCAACTATTATTGTGGTGTGATCTATCTCATTTTCGAGTGTAGTTAGTGTTTCTTTGACGTATTTGGATGTCCTAGTATTGGGTGCATACATATTTAATGTTATTAAGTCCTACTTCTGTATTGTACCTTTCAGCAATAAATAGTGTCCATCCTTGTCCATGATGGTGGATTTTACATTAAAATCTATTTTATCTGAGATTAGTATTGCCACACCTGCTCTTCTTTGTACACTGTTAGGTTGGTATATATTATTCCATCCTTTAATTTTCAGTTTGTTCATATCTTTAAGTCTTAGGTGTATTTCTTGTAAGCAACATATAGATTGGTTGTGCCTTTTGATCCAAGATGTCACTCATTGGTTCTTTACTGGAGTGTTCAGTTCATTTAAATTCAGTGTAATTATTGATAGGTATGTGTTTAGTGCTTTCATTTTGATGTACGTATTTTTGTGTTGGTGTTATCGCTGTTGCTCTTAATATTCTTTTCTGAGTCATTATTCTTTATGGGTTGATTTTTCATCTTTTTTGGTGTTGGCTTTGTGTTTGTTGAGACTCCTGTATTTCTTGTTTTGATATGCTGCATTGTTATTGTGCTTTGTGGCTACCTGTATGATCCCACTTAATATTCTAAGTTTAAACCCATTTTTAACTTCTAAATATCGTATCAGCTTCCTCTCCATCTGAAATGACTTTACTGTAGTATATCCCTCTTTTTAATGTGATGGTATCTTAGTTTTGATGACATGATCACTAGTTCCCTTCTTTCAATATTATAGCTTTGATTGAGTTTTGTGCCTTGCATTACTGAGTAGGTTTTTGGAAGTTGTGTCCTGTATTGGCTTTTTAATATTACTTAATGATTATTTTTTTTAAGCAAAAAGCTTCTTTCAGTATCTCTTGTTGCTTTGGGTTTTTTTTGTGAAGTCTTTAAGCTTCTGTTTATCTGCAAATGTCTTAATTTTATCTTCATATTTGAAAGATAGCTTTGTAGGATATATAATTCTTGATTAGAAGTTTTTCTCCTTCAATGTTTTGAATGTGTCATCCCATTGCCTTTGTGCCAACCTTGTTTCTGCTGAGAAGTGAGATGAAAGCCTGCAGGGCTACCCTCTGAATGTTAACTTTGTGTTGAGTCTCGCTGTCTTAAAGAATTTCTGCTTATGTTTCATTTCAATAACCTTATTTATAATATGTCTTGGTGTCTTTCCTTTAGGATCCAGTTTATGTGATGTTCGATACACAGCTTGGATGTCTATATTCTCTTTCATAATTCCAGGGAAGTTTTCTGGCAACTGAAAAAGAATACTCTGTGTTTTCAGCTGTCCCTCCCTATTCAGGAACTCAGCTAATTATAGATTATTCCTCTTGATAGAGTCCCACATGTTTCTTAATGCTTCTTCATTTTTCTTATTCTTTTTCTCTGATTTTTCCTCATAAATGCTGCTGCCAGTTGTTCTATCTTCAGGGTCACTAAGTCTGATGTCCAGTTGCTCAGTTCTGCTATTTTGGCTTTGAATTGTATTGTCTAATTCTGTATTTTTGTTGATCTGTTGGATTTCAGAATATTGATATTCCATCAGTGGAAATAGCTTGCTTAAGTTTTCGTTTTACTCTGCTGCATTTTGTACCAGGGCTGTACATACAATTCTTTTGTCCTGACTGCTGATAGTTATAGAAAGGCTTCTTCATCTGGGTAGTTCCTTAAGTCTTTGTTTTGGGAGTTCTCTGGAGCCATTGTTTCTTCAAATATTTGATAATGGTCCACTGCTTTTGGGATATCTTGTCTGTTTAGTTTCTCTGGTGTTGCCTCAACAGGAGCTGAGGTGTAGTCTGAGAACAGAATTGGTCACCAGCTACTTCTATGTACTCTAATGACTGTCCCCAAGGGACTGTCAGAGGTGGCAGCTTCCACCTCCTGACTGGCAAAGACATCACCCTGCTTATTGAGTCCCTGGGCAGCTGTCAACCAACCATATGATATGGGTCAGTAAAAGCTGGAAGACATGCTGTCAGGATGCACAGCAGTTATTTATCTAGGCAGTCTTAGCTAAGAGCTATCTGACAGCTTCCCAAATCAGTTAGGCTATTAGCGGTGGCTGGCCCCATCTTCCAGCTGACAATGGAGTCACCTCTTCAGCTGTCCCCAGATTCTATGATGGAGTTCAAAGTAGGGAATCACAACTTCTTTGTTACCATCCCCCAGTGGGCCCTACACATAAGGTAACACTGTGCTATGCACAGCCTTTCTGCCTGAAAAGTGCTCTCTGGACTCACCCCTGCTGAGGCCTCCCAGCTGGCCAAGATGGTGTCCCAGCTTAGTTGCCCATCCCACCACCAAACAGTCGAATCTATGGTGGAGCTCTGAAAAGAGAGGGTAGAAGGGCTATGGTGCCCTCAGTCTACCACCAGGCTCTCAACATGTGGCTATCCTATACACTGTCTCTTTACTGTGGCACATGCTGTTCACTTCAACACTGTGTTACAGTATATGTGATGGCTTATGCTCATTCCCCGCGTACCAGCCAACAAAAAGAAATAAAAAGCTAAAGACTCCAGTACCTTCAGTCCATGTAAACAGGGCTCAGTGAGAGAAGTTTCCCACTTAGTGAAATGTATTCCAAATTAACAGCCCTATGCTATGTCTTAGGGCCCACTCGGTGTCCAGAAAGCTCCATTCAATCATCAAGCCAGGCTTGTTTTCAGAGGGAATTAAGGAGATGTGTGTCTAGTCTGCTATATTGACTCCACATTCTTTCCTTTCTTAGTCTTCTACTAATTTCTACTTTTATGACTTTGTGGTCAGAGAAAACATTTTGCAGTATTTCATTGCTTTATATTCTCTTAATGTTTGCTTTGTGGCCTGATATGTAGTCTGTTCTCAAAAATGTTCCACATGAATTGGAAAAGTATACTTCTCTGCTGTTGAGTGGAGTGTTCTGTTTATTCCTATGAAATCAAATTGGTTGATTGTGTAATTTACATTTTCAGTGTCTTTATTGATATTCTTTCTTGGTGTTCTGTCCTTCACCAAAGGTGGTGTGTTGAAGTCTCCTGCTGTTGTTGTGGAGCTGTCTATTTCTCTTTTCAATGCTGTCAGAGTTTGTTTTACATATTTTGGAGCACTGTCATTGAGTGTATGAGTATTTACTATGATTATGTCCTGCTAGTATGCCAGCCTGGCCCTTTAATCCTATATAGTTTCTTTTCTCATCCTTTGTAGTGAAGTTTAGTTTAAAGTCAGAAATTGATATTGCCACTCCTGCTCTTTTTGATTGTAGTGTGCTTGGTACATATATATGTTTCCATTCCTTGAGTTTTAGTTGGGTTGTGTCTTTAAGTCTAAGGTGTGTCTCTTGTGGGAGCATGAAGATGGATTTTTTTTTTTTAAATCCATTCTGCCACTCTCTTTGTATTGGTGAATTTAGTCCATTTACCATCACTGTAATTATTGATGATATGTCTTTAGTGTGATTATTTTGATGTATTTTTGTGTGCATGTTGTTGAGATTCTTCCACTTAATTTTTTGCACCGAGTCATTTTTCTTTATGTAGTTTATTTTCATTGTTTTTCAGTTTGTATGTGATGAGTTTTTATATTTGTCTTATTTTGTATTTTGATGTATAGGATTGTACATTTCCTTTGTGGTTACCTTAGTATTTATCCAATAATGAGCTCTCTTTTTGTATGATGTAATATTGGCTGTTGTCTCCAAGAGTGAGTGGCCCCTACTTGTCTGTCAGTGGAGGCTTGCTTGTTGCTGTCATCCTGAAAGCTATGCCACTGGTATTCAGGTACCAGCAAGGTTACCCATGATAGACAGGTTTCAGTTGAACTTCCAGACTAAGACAGATTTCTTCTGAAAAGAATTAGCCAGGGAAGACCTTATCATTAACAGTGGAACACTGTCAGATATAGTACTGGAAAATGACACCCCCACCCAATTGAAAGACACTCAGAAGATGACTTGTGGAGCTGCCTTCTCAAAGTAGTGTTGACCTTAATGATGTGTCTGGAATAACGCCTTTGGGATCTTCATTTACTAGTATGGCATGCCTCAAAATGAGAAGAAATAGCTGCAAACATCCATTAATAATTGAAACATGGAATATACGAAGTATGACTCTAGGAAAATTGGAAATTATCAAAAATGAAATGGAATATTTATGTAAACATCAATATCCTAGAACAGTATTGGCCATTTTGAATCTGGCAATCAGATGGTATACGATGCTGGGAGTGGAAACTTGAAGAGGAATGATGTAGCATTCATCATCAAAAAGAGCATTTGAAGATCTGTAGTGAAGTACAGTACTGTCAGTGATAGGATAATATCCATATGCCTACAAGGAAGGCCAGTTGATACAACTACTATTCAAGTGTACATACCAATCACTAAGGCCAAAGATGAAGAGATTGAGGATTTTTACCTGTTTCCACAGTCTGAAATTGATCAAACACACAATCAAGATATGTTGTTAATTATTGATGACTGGAATGCAAAAGTTGGAAACAAACAGGAAGGATCAGTAGTTGGAAAATATCGCTTTGGTGACAGAAATAATGCTGGAGATCACATGATAAAATTCTATAAGACTAATGACTTCTTCATTGCAACACAACCGGCGACTGTACACATGGACTTCACCAGATAGAATATACAGGAACCAAATCAACTACATTTGTGGAAAAAGACAATGGAAAGCTCCATATCAGCAATCAGAACAAGACAAGATGTTCACTGTGGCACAGATCATCAATTGCTCATTTGCAAATTCAAGTTGAAATTCAAAAAAATGAGAACAAGTCCACAGGAGCCAAAGAATGATCTTGAGTATATCCCTCCAGAGTTTAAAGACCATCTCAAGAACATACTTGATGTGTTGGCCACTAATGACCAAAGACCAGATGAACTGTGGAATGACATCAAAGACATCATCAATGAAGAGAGCGAGAGGTCATTGAAAAGACAGAAAATAAAAAAAGACCCAGTTGGGTGTCACGAGAGACTCTGAAACTTACTCTTGAACATTGAGCAGCTAGGGCAAAAGGAAGGAATGGTGAAGGAAAAGGATTAAACAGAAGATTTCAAAGAGCAGCTCAAGAAAACAAAGTAAAGTATTATAATACCATGTGCAAAGAGCTGGAAATGGAAAATCAGAAGGGTAGAACATGTTCTGCAGTTCTCAAACTGAAATAACTGAAGAAAACATTCAATCCTTGAGTTGCAATAGTGAAGGATTCTACAGGGAAAATATTAAAAGACTCAGGGAGCATCAAAAGAAGGTGGAAGGAATACACAGAATAATTATAACGAGAAAGAACTGGTTGCTGTTCAGCCATTTGAAGAGGTAGCATAGTATCAGGAACTGAAGGAGAAAGTTGAAGCTGCATTGAAGGCATTAGCAGAAAACAGGACTCCAGGAGTTGATGGAATATCATTTGAGATATTTTAACAAACAGATAGAGTGCTGGAAGTTCTAACCCATCTGTTCCAAGAAATTTAGAGGACAACTGCCTGGCCAGCTGGAAGAGTTTGATATTTATGCCCATTCCAAAGAAAGGTTATCCAACCAAATGTGGAAATTACTGAACAATATCATTAATATCATACACAAGTAAAATTTTGCTCAAGAACATTCAAAAGCGACTGCAACAGTATACTGACTAGGAAATGACAGAAATTCAAGCTGGATTCAGAAGAGGACTTATAACTGGGGATATTATTGCTGATGTCAGGTGGATCTTGGCTGAAAGCAGAGAATACCAGAAAGATGTTTACCTGTGTTTCGTTGACTATGCAAAAGTATTCAGCTGTGTGGATCATAACAAATGATGGCTAACATTGAGTAAAATGGCAATTCCAGAACACCTAACTGTGCTCTTAAGAAATCAGTATATGGATCAAAAGGCAGTCATGTGAAGAGAACACGATGGGGACACTGCATGGTGTAAAGTCAGGAAAGGTGTGCATCAGGATTGTATTGTTTCACCATACACCTTCAGTCTGCAAGGCGAGCAAATGGTCTGAGAAGCTAGATTATACAAAGAACAATGAGGCATCAGGATTGGAGAATAATTCGTTAATAATCTGTGTTGTTAACAGAAGATACCACCTCAACCTGCTGGAAGTGAAGATTCGAAGTACTTACTGATGAAGATCAAGGACCACAGCCTTCTGTATGGATTGCACCTCAGCTTCAAAACAAAAATCTTCACAAGTAGACCAGTAAGCAACATTGTCATAAACGGAAGGAGAATTGCAGTTGTCAAGGATTTTATTTTACTTGGGTCCACATTTAACACCTGTGGAAACAGCAGTCAAGAACTCAGAAGATGCATTGCATTGGGAAAATGTGCTGCAAAAGACCTCTTTAAGGTATTGAAAAGCAAAGATGTCACCTTGAAGACTAAAGTGTGTGTTTTAGTCAGCTAGTGCTGCTCTAACAGAAATACCATGAGTGGATGGCTTTAACAAAGGAAAGTTTGTTCTTACACAGTCCAGTAGGATACAAGTCCAAATTCAGGATGTCCACTCCAGGGGAAGGCTTTCCCCCTTGTTGACTCTGCAAGAAAGTCTGATATTGCATCAGTCTTTGTTCAGGGAGTGTCTTGGCGCAGGAACCTGAGGTCTGAAGGATGCACTCTTCTCGCATTGCAGCTTTCTTGATGGTGTGAGGTTCCTGATTCTCTGCCTGCTTCCCTTTCCCTTTCATCTTTTGCAGCATGAAAGGACTAAGGGTGGTGCAAGCCACACTCCAGGGAAACTCATCTTACAGTGGAGCAGGGAGGTGATCTTCTGAAGAGATTTACAGTCCCACCCTAATCCTGTAACATACAGCACAGCAAAATCACAAAATGGAAGACAATCGTAGAATACAGGGAATCATATTTTGGGGGGTGGGGCACAATTCAATCCATGACAGTGTGTCTGATCCAAGCCATGGTACTTTCAAATACATCATATGCCTGTGAAAGTTGGACAATGAACAAAGAAGAAGAAGAATTGATGCCTTTGAATTGTGATGTTGGAGAAGAGTGTCGAATGTACTGTGGATCGCCAAAAGGGCAAACAGTTTGGTTCTGGAAGAAGTACAACCAGAGTGCTCCTTGGAAGCAAAGATGGCAAGACTGCGCCTTACATACTTTGGACATGTCAGGAAGAGTCGGTCCCTGGAGAAGGACATCATGCTTGGTAGAGCTGAGGGTCAGCAAAAAAGAAGAAGACTCTTGACAGATGGATTGACACAGTGGCCGCAACAATGGTGCTTAAGCATAAAAATTATTTTGGACATGGTGCAAGACCAGGCAGTGTTTCGTTCCATTGTACACTGGGTTGCTATGATTTAGAACTGACTTGACAACGCCTAAGAATAACAACATTGTGTCAGAGCCATGAATAAGTTAGAACATTTTTTTAGTTTATGTTTGCTTACTGTGTTTTTGCTTCTTGTTTTGTTTTGATATTCCCATAAAGGCTACTCATCTGAAGTAGTTTGAATATTCGCACTTTTGATACCCTCATGTTCCGTCCCTAGGTGGTTAAGGTCTAATTAGATATGTGAGCCCCCAGGAGTCCATTTACTTTTTTTATATGGATTCAGCTTAGGTGTCCAGGTAGTCAGTCACCAAGTCCATGGTACAGCCTCTCAGATAGAGTTCTAGACAGGCAGGAGTGACTGCAGCAGGCCCAAGTTTCTGGCTGCAGTGAGGGGTCGTGTGCTGAGCAAGAAAAGGAGGTAATGTCTGCCCCTAAGTGCCTGTGAGGAAAGCATGTTCCTATTCCTTCATGTGTATAGGTGGATGGGTTTTATATCTGGGTTGTGAGCATCAATTGCTCTTGATGGTAAGGGCTGGGAGGCACCAGTTATTCTTGGAACCCTGTCATGGGTGACTGGGTGCCATGGGTGGAGCCTTCAGTCCGTAGCCCCTGATGTAGGTAGATGAGAACTCTGCTTAATTGGCAGCCAGCCAAGCCAAGTGCCATCGAATCAGAGCCGACTCATGGTGACCCTGGGTAGAGTGGTGTCAAATATCACAAATCTGCCACTCCACCTGATACAGCTGAAATTACGTTTCAAGTATATCTCCTGGTGTGCTGTGTGTGCTATAAGGGCCTATTCTATTGAAATGGGCCCACGTAGGTCACACAAGGGTGAAAACATTCAAAGTCTGTGAACTGTTATGCCTGTGCCTAGGAAAAGGAGCTGTACCTGCCTTGAGTTCCTGGGTTAGGGGAGCTGGCACATTATTTTTTCCTATTTTTTAATTTTTTTTGTTATATCTCCAAAGCTAGGAGAATGGCTCAAGGGCACAACAGGCCCTACTTCCAGCTCAGGGCATGTGACAATTGCTGAAATCAGCTGGGATCCAGTACAAAGGGGTAGGGCAGGTAAATGGAGAGTTTCTTCTTAAAGGGGGTGGTTTTTGATCCACATGGTAGGTTTGATATATGCTCTTATCTTTCACTGACTGAGCACCACTTCTCACTGGTTCTAGAGGATTGAGTAGACTATACTGTTCTGTCTCTTATTGTGGAATATGCATTATATGTATCCTGAGAGCTACTGCTTGCCTTACTGTGCAGGACAGCTAATTTGGTCTGCACGGTGTCAATTCCTGCCAGGTCAGGTCTGGCAAGTTTTGACTACTTCCTCTCCCTGCAGCTCTATCTAATTCCTCAATTTTTGCCTTTGATTTTTTAGGGCTAAATTGTCATATGAGGACTGCCACTTGAGTTTGCAAACTCATCCTACGAAAAGTTCTACATGCCTCATTGCTGAATATCACTGCAATCAGCTTCCAAGTACTTCCCTTGGGAAACTACACAGTGACACCATCACCTAGCATAACCTTCAAAACAGTTTTGGAACTCTTTTTCTGGAATGGCCATGAGAGCTGTCATTGTATTACCTTTGATGTCCTGAAAGTGTCATCAAAATGTCTTTCTTTCAACGTTTCCTTTATCTTCAGGTAAAGAAAAAAGTCACTGGGGACCAGATCAGGTGAGTAGGGATGGTGTTTACTGGCTAAAAACTGTCTCGTAGACAACTATACAATTAAGTTCGTGAACTTGCCACCTCGCCACTGTGTTCAATGGCCATTCCAGAAAGAGTTCCAAAATTGCTTTGAAGGATGTACTAGGTGCTGGCTTTGGAGCATAGCTGCCCGAGCGGAGTACTTTGAAGGTGACTGTACTGATTGATATTCAGCAATGAGGTATGTAGCACTTAGAACAATTAAGATTGTGAACTGAATTGTCAGACCTCTTATATAATCAATTAACTTGTTTTGGGGGGCTTCATTGTTAAGATGGACCGAAGTAAACTTCTGAATACTCTGCCTTCTTGGCCCTGCCTCTGCGTGTTTAACTTTTTAAGGAGCTACCAAACTGTTACACCAATAGTTGTCATTTTACATTCCCGCTCCTCTGATTTTTGCCACTTCACATAGGCAGTTATTTAAATTGTGCCCTTCTAATAGCTCTGTGGTGATTTATCATTGTGATTTTAATTTCTCTAATGATAAATGATATTGATTGTCTTATTTTTGCTTGTTGACCATCCATGTATCTTCTTTGGTGAAGTATCTTTTTATATCATTTGCCTGTTTTTTCCCCATCTGACTGATTATTTTTTTATTGTAGAGTTTGGGGAGTCCTTTTATATCCTACTTACAAGTTCTTTTTTAGATATAGAATTTCCTTCTTCTGGGCTTTGGCTTGTTTGTTCATTCTCTCATTTGAAGAGCAGAAGTTTCTGAAATTTTGATGAAGTCCAATTTATCAAATTTTTCTTTTATGGATTGTAATTTTGGTGTCATATCTAAAAGAATCTTTGCTTAACCAAATTTTATGAAGATTTTCTGCTCTCTTACAAGTTTTTTAGTTTTACATTCAGGTCTATATGATTATTTTTATTTTTATTGTGATTAAGTGAAAGTTTCCATCCAAGTCAGTCTGCCATGCAAAACGCAAAACACATGCCTCTGTGCAACTCTGTCTGCTCTCCTCACCCTGTGACAGCTTACTCCCCCATTCTACCTTGTACTTCCAATATTCACTCAACCAATACTTGTCCATTACTCTCCATGCTTCTCTCTCTGCTCTCCCCTCTAAAGAGGAATCAGTTGGACAGCCTCATACATATATTAAAGCCAAGAAGTACACACACTATCTGCATCACTCTTTGTCACATAGTCCAGTCCAATCTTTGTTTGAAGAGTTTGCTTCAGTATGGTTAGCAGCATTGGTTAGCAGCAAGTCCAGGGACCATGTTCTCAGGGGACCCTCCAGGATGTTATCTCATCAAGTCTGGTCTTTCAATACAGTTCTAGATCTGCACTCCTTTTTTTCATGCTTCATCAGGGATTCTAGATTGTGTTCCATGTCATGGCAGTCTTTGGTGGTGGCTGGACACCATCTAGTTCTGGTTTTATGCTGATATAGTCTCCCAGTCATATGCACTCTTCTGTCTCTTGGGCTTATATTTTATTTATGCCTTTGATGTTGTTGGTTTTCATTTGCTCTAAGTGGTTTGGGACCAGCTGATGTTCCTTAGATGGCAGCTTGCTGGCTTTTAAAACCCTAGGTACCACTCACCAATATGAGATGCAGAACAATTTCTTGGAAAAGAACTAGTTGTGCCAATTGACCTCGATGTCCCCTGAAACCATGATACCCAGACCCTTTCCCTGTTACACTGTCCCTTAAAGTTTTGGGTTGTATTTAGAAAGCCTTTTAGTTTATGGTGTAGTATGTGATTATTTTGAGTTACTTTTTGTATGTTGTGTGAGGTACAGATTGAAGTGCAGTTTTGAATTTTTCTTCCATATGGATATCCAATTGTTTTAGCATCACTTTTGACAATACTATCCTTCCAAACTGAAATGCTGGTTGAATTGTTTCTAAAATCGGTTGCCCATATATAAGTGGATCTACACTGGATTCTTTATTGTGTTTCATTGAGGTATGTGTCCATGTTAACATCAATAGTATACCACTTTGGTCACTATATAGCTGTTATATGTCTTGAAGTCAAACCCTGTGATTTTTCCAACTTTGTTCTTTTTCCAAGTTATTTTGGCTATTCTGGGGCCTTTGTATTTCCATATGAATTTTAGAATCAGCTTGTCCGTTTCCACAACAAATCTTGATTTGCTTATTTAGATTTGTTTGATTTCTCTCAGTCATATTTGTATTTTTCATTGTACACCTCTTATACACCTTTATCAGGTTTAGCCCTAAGTCATTCATACTTTTTTTCCTCTTTAAGTAGAACATATATTGTTTTATGATCTTGGTTAACAACTACAACAGGTCAACACTCTTCATCCTCAACTTTGGGTTCCCTGTTACTGGCTTTCCTGTTCTCTTCTGCCTTCTAGTCCTTGCACCTGGGCTGGTATGTCCCTTTATTTAGTCTTGTTTTCTTTTTTGAGCCAGTCTTTAGCTGAAGGATGAACTTTTTCTCCAGTGTCGGTCAGGTCTTCTCTGTTAGAACAGTAGTTGCTGGGCATCAACCAGTTAGTTGTACTGGATTCAGTCTGCTGGAGGCTGTTGTAGATGTGGTCCATTAGTCTTTTGACTAATCTTTCCTTTATTTCTTCAGTTTTCTTCACTCTTCCTTGTTTCTGAACGGGTCAGACCAGTTGTCTTTTAGGATCCCAGATGCTGCTCACCAAAGTAGAATATAGAACATTTTCCTTATAAACCATAATATGCTAACTGAACTACATGTTCTCTGAGACTGTGGTCACAACAGCCCTCAGTCCAGCAATTTGGATCCTTAAGGCATTTGAAGTTACTGGGTGATCTACATACTGTTGGGGGCTCCTGAAGGTGCTTTTGCTACTCCCCATCTGCTGATCTTCATTGTGGATGGGGTGAATCCAAGCCACACAGATCTTGAACTTCCTGACTGGCTGAGCCAAGGAGCTAGTTAGGAGGTGTCTAAGGTAGAGTAGCTGAGAGAGGATAGGGAGGTGAGAATGTATTTCTCACCAGTTTCTAGGTTCTTTGTCTTCTGCTGAGATTTCTGGGAATCTGCTTTCTCATGCTCCTTGCCTGTATATCTCCAAAAGGAATCCAAGATGCAAATCCCTCCTGGGTTAGCAGACGGGGAACTCCCTCTTATTTTTCTTCTCTGTCTGGTCTCTGTCAGTTTCTCATTCCATTCAGTGTTTGCCGGGATCTTTATCTCTTAATTTGACATGTCTGGTTCTAGGAATATGTTTGTCGCTGTTTTACTTAAGCTTTTCCATCTTTTTTTCTGGAGGGACCATGTGGTATTTTGGCACTATGTTGCCTGAAAGTCCCAGTTCATATTTTTATTGCTATTTTAAATGGTGTTGCTTTCTAACTTTTAATTTCTGATTGTTAGTTACCAGTATATAAAAATTCTATTGATTTTTGTTTATTGATCTGTTGTTCTACATCCCTGCTAAACTCCTTATCATTTCTATAGTTTTTTGGTATATTTCCTTTTATTTCAAGTTGCTTGCAAGTGAAGATAGCTCTTATGTCTTCCTTTCACATCTGAATGACTATTTCTCTTGCCTTATTTCAGTGGGTAGAACCTTGAATACAGTGTTGAATAGAAGTGGCAAGAGCAGGTGTTCTTACTTTGTTCTCCATCTTAGGGAAAAAGCGTCATTAACTGTATTAGCTTCAGGTATTTCGTAGATGCTCTTTATCACAAAGAGGAAATTATCTTACTGTTTTTTAAAATTGTAATTATTTTTTAAGTGGCACGTTTATTAAACAAATGCTCAGAACAGATTTTCACAGCAGCAACAACTATCTGATGTATTATCAACTCACCCCACTTCTCACCTTTACAGCCATCAAAGAATTTTTTTCTACTATACATAAGTCTATTTTTAAGTCCTTAAAGCAGGAGTCTCGTGTAATATTTGTCATTTTGCTGCTGACTGATTTCATTCAGCATAATGTCTTCCAGTTGGAACCAGGTAATGAGATATTTCCTAAAATCAGCATTGTTTTTTATCATTGCATAGTAGTCCATAGAGTATATGTACCATAGTTGTTTATCCATTCATCTTTTATTCTTAATTTGCTGAGAAATTTTTTGTCAGAAATATATGCTAGATCTTGTCAAATGCTTGTTCTGTGTCTGTGAAGATGAGCACAGTTTTTTTTTGTTGTTGTTGTTCTGTTGATAGTGAAGAATTATACTGATTGGTTTTAGAATATTAAAGTAACCTTACATTTCTGGGATATAACCTATTTGGATACATTGTGTTATCCTTGTGTATTATTTTATTGTCTTTTATTTGTGAAAACTGCATTTAGAATTTTTCCATTTATGGTCCTGAAAGATATTATTCTGTGGTTTCCTTTTCTTATTATATCTTCCTGTGGTGCCAAGGTAATGCTGGCTTTATAGATGAGTTTGAGTTTGGGACTATTTCTTCCTGTTTAATTTTATGGAGGATTTTGTATAGAACAGATTATCATTTGTTGCTTAAATATTTGATAGAATTCACCAGTGCAACCACATGGGCTTGGAGTTGTATCTGTGGAATAGTTGTTTAACTGTAAATTCGATTGTTCTAATAGACTTAACATTATTCAAGTTATTTTTTTTCTTGAATAACCTTGGTACAAGTGTTTGTCTTTCAAAAAATTTGTCCATTTCATCTTAGTTATCAGATATATTGAAATAATATTGTTCATAGTATTTCCTTTATAACTGATCAATTATCCTTTTTCTTTCTGTAGAACCTATAGTGATGTCACCTGTCATCCCCACAATCGTTCTGTCTAGAGTTGTATTAATTTGATTGATGTTTTAAAAAAGAACTTGCTTCAGCTATCATTGATTTTTCCCTTATTTCATTAATTTCTACTCTTTATTTTTTCTTCTGCCTTCTTTAGATTTAATTTGGCCTTCCTTTTATAGTTCTTAGAGCTGAAGCTGAAATAATTGATTTCATACCTTTTCTCTATTTGACTGTAAGCATTTGTGCTGTAAACTTCCCCTTAAGTACAGTTTTCAGAGTTTCTGATGTTGTCTTTTAGTTTTTGTTCAGTTTAGAATACTTTCTGATTTCTCTTTTGCTTCTCAGACCTATGAATTATTTAAAAGTAGATTACTTGCATATTTTTCTATGACTTTCTGTTTTCATTTTTGATTCAACTGTACTGTAGTAAGAAAACATGCTTTCTATGACTTAAATCTTTTAAATTTATACCCAAAATATGATCTCCTTTGGTAAAGATTCCATATATATTTGAAAATAAAGTTCACTATGCTGTTGTAAAATTCTGCTACTATAGAGTGTTCTAAAAGTATTGACTAGGTAATTTCTTAGGCAGCCAATGATATGTTTTTTCTCGTATGTGCTTGTCTTGCACCCAGGGGTTGAGGATACAGGGAGACCCCCATGAAATACAGGCTCAGAAAATTATACACAGCTGCAATTCAGACATAATTTTCTGTATGAAGCTGTCTGCCAGGAAGGCATAGATACCCTCTTAGTTAAACAGTGTCTTTGCCTTCATCTCAATAGTAGCAGATGATGTATGTACTACTTTAGCTATGGCTGATGGTCACAGATGTGAATTATATTTTTAACTTTTTTCCCATTTATCGGATACTTCTTTTTCTAAATTTTCTTTTGTTGTTGAGAATATGTACAGCAAAACATTCAGCAGTTCTATGCTTTCTACATGCACAATTTAGTGACACTAATTACATTCTTCAAGTTATGTAATCATTCTTACCCTCCTTTTCTAAGTTGTTTCTCATTAACACAAACTCACTTTCCCTAAGATTCCTTTCTAACTGAGTTACTGTTGTCAATTTTATCCTGTATAGATAGTTTTTAAAAGAGCTTAAGGCTGAGGCAGATCTTTTTTATTAATGAAGCTAAACTACTGTCCAGTTTTAAGATGACTTTAGGGTATATTTTTGGTATAAGGCTTAAAGATTTTCCCAAGGCAATAGTTTCATCCACCCTAATGGTTCTGGAAAATCTAGAGTCCATGAGAATTTTTAATTATGTTCTGCATTTTCTCCCTTTCAGTCAGAATTCTTCCATATAATCTTTAATCAAAATGTTCAGTAATCATAGCCAGGCACCATCCAATTCTTCTGGTCTCCTGGCAAAGAGGGTAGTTGATCATGGAGGCAATTAGCCACACATTACATATCTTCCTCCAGTTCCCAACTCTCCTTCTTCCTCTGTTGCTCCAGGTGAATAGAAATCAATTGTTGTTCCTTGAATGGCCCCCTTGTAAACTTATAAGACCCCACACACTACTTAGTAAACAAAGTAGAGAAGAAGCGCTGAACATGTTATTAGGCCAGTTAACTAGGATGTCCCATGACCCTGTATCTTCAAACCAAGTGACCAAATTCCATGAGGTGCTTGGTTGCACGTAAGCAGCCCCATAAACTACTCTTTTGTTGTAAATATATCTATCATACTGCTTTTGGCAATTCAGCTTTTTACAGGTGAACAGCTTATATTGAATCCATTAATAGGGAGGGCAGCACAACCCTACCCTTAATCAATTTCATTTTTCAGTCACCATTAACTTCCGTTTTCCCTTCCTTCCCACCCCTGGTAACCACTAATAAACTTTCTTTACATTTGTCTTTTCTTGTCTTTTTATATAAGTGAGATCATGCAGTATTTGTCCTTTTGTGGTTGGTGTATTTCTGTCAGCATAATGTCTCTAAGCTCTGTCCATAGTGTAGCATGTATGAAGACTTCATTTCTCATACTGGCTGAGTAGTATACCACTGTATGTATACATTGCATTTTGTTTATCCATTCATCTGCTGATGGACATTTAGGTTGTTTCCACTTTTTGGCTGTTGTAAATGATGCTACAGTGAACGTTGTTATACAAGTCTCTCTGAGTCTCTGCTTCCAAGTCTTTTGGATATACACTCTGAGAGCGGAATTGCTGGGTTATTAGATACTGTTTAGGTTATGCTTTTGCTCCAGTATCCATGTATTTTTGGGAAATTGGCAACATTCTATGTCATATGTGGCCTGGAGCTCAGTCTTGCTCCACTGCCACCTTGTGGAGGGACTGGGTCCTTTTCTAGATCTCAGTTTCCTTAATGGGAAAATGAATCAATTTGGACTAGTACCTTAGTTCAGGTTACAGGAGGCAGTGGAATGTTATGGCAAGTTCACAGGTTTTTCAGCTGCAGAGGTGAACCTGAGTCTTAGCTTGGCCTCTTATCAGCCAGGTACTGTGGAGCTGGGTCTGGTCCTTTGTTCCTGTGGCAGGTGACAAAACAGTTCCTTGTTTCTGGTCACAACTCCAAGAAGCTTCCCAGAGACATTGCTTTCCCAGGATGGCCCATTGCACTGTTGCAAGTTTTTAGCCCCAAGGTAATTGTTGCCTGACATATTCCAGAGGACAGGATCGGATTTATAATGGCTTAGCCAAGCCAAGCCAATTATAATGGCTTAGGTCAGTTTGTAAAAGAGTCTGTTGTGTAGTGTCCAAAGCCAAGTGCCGTCGAGTCGGAGCTGACTCATGGCAAGGCTCTAAACATTGTGAATACACGTTGGACCTGGCTTTGGCCATTAGAATCTGAGCAACCACATGGAGCACATTGAGTCTGCATATGGCCTCTCCTTTTGAAACACATTTCCTCTTGGGCTTCGAACAGCCTGTATTGTCCCCAAACAGGGACATACCAAGGCCTTCCTAATCCACAAGGACTTGATGGGGAGGAGTGTTTAAGGGGGAATTTAATGAGTCCTTAAATGAAGATCATTTGTATTAATGTTATTTTAGGGGAAAGGAGGATAATATTCAGGTTGAGTTTATAAATCCTGCTATAGTCTCAGTTCTGTTCCATTGATCTATCTGTCTCTTTTCATACCAGTACCAGGCTGTTTTGACTACTGTGGTGGTATAATAGGTTCTAAGGTCGGTTAATGAAAGGCTTCCCAGTGTGTTCTTCTTCTTCAGTAGTGCTTTGCTTATCTGGGGCTTCTTCTCTTTCCAAACAAAGTTGATAACTTGTTTTTCCATCTTATTAAAATATGTCACTGGAGTTTGTATTGAGATTGCATTATATAAGAAGATTTCTTTGGTCAAAATAGACATTTTTAAAATGTTAAGTCTTCCAATCCATGAGCGGGGTAGGTTTCTCCATTTATGTAAGTCTTTCTTAGTTTCTTGTAGTAAGGACCTGCAGTTCTCTTTCTAAAGGTCTGTTATTTCTCTGATTACATTTATTCCTAGGTACTTTATCTTCTTAGGAGCTATAGTAAATGGTATTGATTTGGTGATTTCTTCATTAATAATCTCGCTATTGGTATAAAGGAATCCTACTGGTTTGCTTATGTTTATCTTGTATCCTGAGACTTTGCTGAACTCTTCTATTGGTTTGAGTAGCTTACTTATGGATTCTTTAGGATTCTCCGCATATACAATCATATCATCTGCAAATAGGGAGATTTTTACTTCTTTGTCGATGCCAGCCAGCCAGCCAAGTGCCGTCATGATGCAGATGCCTTTTATGTCTTAGTCTTGTCTGATTGCTCCGGCTAGAACTTCTAGTACAATGTTGACTAGGAGAGGTGACAGTGGGCATCCTTGTCTAGTTCCTGTTCTCAAAGGAAACTTTATCAGTCTCTCTCCATTTAGGATGACGTAGACATTTGACTTTGTATAAATGGCCCTGATTGCATTGAGGAATTGGCTGTGTATTCCTATTTTGCTGAGAGTTTTTAGCATGAATGGGTGTTGGACTTTATCAAATGCCTTTTCTGTATAAATGGACAAAATCAGGTGATTCTTGTCTTTTGTGTTATTTATGTGGTTCATCACATTAATTGTTTTTCTGATGTTGAGCCAGACTTGTGTCCTTGGTATGAATCCAACTTGGTCATGATGGATTACTGTATGTTGTTGTATTCTATTGGTAAGGATTTTGTTGAAGATTTTTGCATCTAGATTCATGAGTGATATCTATTTGTAGTTCTCCCTTTTTGTTGGGTCTTTCCCTGACTTTGGTACCAGGGTTATGCTGGCTTCATAGAATGAATTTGAGAATATTCCATCCCTTTCTATACTGTGAAATAGTCTTAGTAGTATTGGAGATAACACTTCTCTAAAAGCTTGGTAGAATTCTTCAGTGAAGACATCTGGACCCAGACTTTTTTGGATGGTAGTTTTTGGATGACTTTTTCAATCTCTTCTTTTGTGATGGGTTTATTGAGTTGTTCTGCTTCACAATGTGATAATTTGGGTAGGTGATATCAGTTAAGGAATTTGTCCCAATCCTGTAGGTTTTCAAATTTGTTAGAATACAGTCTTTCATAGTATTCTGTTATGATATTTTTAATTTCTTTCAGATCCTTTAGGGCAACTCCCCTTTCATTTCTTATTTGGGTTATTTGCTTCCTGTTTTTCTTTAGTAAGTTTAGCCAGTGGTTTGTCAGTTTTGTTGATCTTTTCAAAAAACCAGCTTTTGGTCTTTTCAATTGTTCTTCTATTCTCTAATTCATTTAGTTGTGTTCTAATCTTTATGATCTGTTTTCTACTGATGCCTCTGTTGTTCTCTCTCTACTTGTTCAAGCTGTAGAGTTAGTTCTTTGATTTAGTTTCTTTCTTCCTTCCAGATGTGTGCATTTGTGGAGATAAACAGACCTCTGAGCACTGCTTTGGCTGTATCTCATACGTTCTGGCAGGAAGTATTTTCATTCTCATTGGAAGCCATAAATTTCTTTATTTCATCCTTGATTTCTTCTATAACCCAGGGCTTTTTGAGTAAGGTGTTGTTCAGTTTCCATGAGCTCCACTTTCTGTGTTTTTTTGGCTATTGATTTAGACTTTTATGGCTTTATGATCTGAGAAGATGCTTTGCATTAATTCACTAGTATCGATTTTGTTGAGAATCGCTTTATGTCCTAACGCATGGTCTATTCTGGAGAATCCACTGGAGAAGAATGTGTATTTGTCTGCTGATAGAAAGTTCTGTATATGTCGATGAGGTCTAGTTGTTTAGTTGTGGTAATAAGGTCTTCTGTGTCTATATTAAGCTTTTTTCTAGATGATCTGTCCAATATTGAGAGTGGAGTGTTGAAGTGTCCTACTATTATTGTGTAGTGATCTATCTCATTTTTGAGTGCAGTCAGTGTTTCTTCAGTGTATTTAGGTGCTCTAATATTAGGTGCATAAATATTTAATATTAAATCCTTGTGTATTGAACCTTTCAGCAGTAGTGTCCATCCTTGTTCACTATGGTGGATTTTACATTAAAGTCTATTTTATCTGAGATTAGAATTGCCAACACTCACTCTTCTTTGTTCATCGTTAGCTTGATATATTCTTCCATCCTTTAATTATCAGTTTGCTCCTGTCTTTAAGTCTAATGTGAGTTTCTTGTAGGCAGCATAAGGATCGGTCGTGTCTTTTGATCCAAGAAGTCACTCGATGTCTCTTTACTGGAGTGTTCAGTCCATTCACTTTCAATGTAGTTATTGATAGATGTGTGTTCAGTGCTGCCATTGTGATATGTTTATTTTTGTGTTGATGTGTTCTCTGTTGATCTTATTAATCTGTTCTGAAACTTCTTTGTGAGTTGATTTTTCACCATTTTCAGAGTTGGTTTTGTGGTTGTTGAGACTCATGTATTACGTTTCTCGATTTGATATGTTGCATCTTTATTGTGCTTTACGGCTGCTCCCATGATCCCCCTTATTAAACTATATATAAACCCAATTTAAATTACTACATTCTTATCAACTTCCTCTCCATCTGGAAGGACTATAATGACTGTAGTACATCCCTATTTTTAATATGGCATCACAGTTTTCATGATATGATCACTGGGTTATTTCTTTCAGTATTAAAGCTTTGATTGAGTTTGGAGCCTTCCCTAACTGAGTAAGATTCTAGGTGATGTGTCCTGTATTTGCTTCTAAAATATAAAGTTAGTGGTTTTGTTCTTCTAAGCCAAGAGGTTGTTTCAGTATTTCTTGTAGCTTTGGTTTGGTTTTTCCAAAGTCTCTGAGTTTCTGTTTATCTTAGAATGTCTTCATTTCATTTTCATATTTGAAAGATAGTTTTTCAGGATATATAATTTTTGGTTGGAAGTTCTCCTTCAAGGCTTTGAGTGTGTCATGCCACTGTCTCTGTGCCAGCCTTCTTTCTGCAGAGAAATCTGACTTGCTTTGAGTCTTGCTGCCTTTAAGAGTTTCTACTTACCTTTCATTTTTTTAAGGTTGGTTATAATATGTCTTGGGGTCTTTCTTTGGAGATCTATACTGAGTGGCATTTGACATGTATCTTGGATATCTATATTCTCTTCTTTCATAATTTCTGGGAAGATTTTTGGCAGCAGCTAAGCCACAATATTCTCTGTGTTCTCCAGTATCTCGCCCTGTTCAGGAATTCAAGTTAACTGTAGGTTGTTCTTCTTAATAGAGTCCCACATGCTTCTTAATGTTTTTTCATTTTTCTTGTTTCTCTTTTCTGATTTATGCTCATCGATGCTGGAGTCAGTAACTCTGTGCTCCAAATTAGAAAGTCTATCTTCCATTTGTTCCATTCTGTTTTGCTGGCTTTGAATTGAAGTTTTTATGTCTTTGATTTTGTTCTTGATCTGTTCGATTTCAGCATCCTGGTGTTGCATCTAATCGAACAGCTTGTGTAATTTTTCATTTTGCTCTGCTGCATTTGGTATAAGGTCTAGGAGGGCTCTATATATAACCCTTTTGTATTCACCTCCTGATAGTTTCAGAAAGCTTCTTTGTCTGGGAGGTTTCGTGGTAGTTTCTTTTGGGGGCCTTCTGAAGCCATGGGTGATTTCTTGTTATGTTTTTCTCCAGAGTTCGTTGCATTTTAGGCATCTTGTGAGTCAATAGAGGCTGGGAGAAATGCTGTGAGGATGGACCACAGTTGTTACTCCAGGCCATCTTAAAAATGGGACGTGAAAAGTATCTGACAACTTCTAAAGTCAGTCAGGTTTTCAGGTGTATAGGTGCCTCTTCCCATATGGCAAAGTAAGCACCTCCTTATTGAGCCACAGATGTTATAAAGTAGCTTAAAATACAGAAAGGCTACTGCCCTGCTGGCCTCTGCTGTTGGGCTCCAGCTGTAGGCAACACTGTATAGATTACTGCTTTTCTGCCAGAAAGACACTCTCCTCCGGCCGATGCTGCCTCCCAGCCCAGGAATTAGGTCCAGCTGAGGCCTTTGTATAGGTTTATCTCCCTCCCAGTAGAACAGGATGATGTCCTACACAAGGTTACTGCCTGCCTGGGTACTGACTACTCTATGGCAGAGGTGGAAAGTGAGGCCAGAGGAGCCAAGATGTACAGAGTCCACATCCTCTGTTGCTGGGCCCCAGGTGTAGGCAATACTGTGTAAAATACTGCTTTTCCGCCGGAAAACACTCTCCTCTGGGCAGGCACTGCCTCGAGCCTAGGAACTAAGTCCAGCTGGGGCCTCCTTATGGTGTCTCCACCTCCCAGTGGATCAACATGGCATCCCGCACAAGTTCACCTCCTGTTTCAGTACAAGCTACTCTATGGTGTAGGCCAAAAGAGAGGCCAAAGGTGCTGAGATGCACAGAGGTCAAAATGAGACTATTAAAATGTGGAAATTTTTTCTGCCGATCCCACCAGCAGTGTGTTTGAGATTAACTGCTAGTGAAGTTCCAGCTCCGCCCACTGGCTAAGTCAGAGAAAAAAAAGTTAAAATGGTGAGTTACCTTTGGTCCATGGAAGCCAGCATGTGCCAAGACTAGGGTCAGCAAAAGAGAGGAGGTTTTCCATTCAATGGCATGAAGTCCAAATTAACAGCCCTATGCTGTGTCCTAGGGCTCACTAGGTGTCCAGAAGGCTCCATTTGATATCAGTTCAGGTCTTGGTTTCCAGAGGGATTTAGGGAAATGTGTGTTTAGTCTGCCATCTTGACTCCACCCCCCTGGCATTCTTCTTAATGACATCACTTACTTTGGTACAGCTGTATGTGCTTCACTCACATTTCCTGTCAACTTAGCCATCGCAAAAATAACAAGTGTCAACTGTGTAGAAGGTGATTCCACCTGTAGTCAACCCTTCTAACCATCAATGAACTCTGGTTTCTTTATGTGTAGGTATTTTTGTTTGTCATGGATTGAATTGTATGCCCCCCCCAAATATATGTAGCTATGTCCCTGGGCCATGATTCCCAATATTTTATGATTGTCCCCCATTTTGTGATTTTCCTATGCTGTATGTTCAAGGATTAGGATGGGACTGTAAACTCCTTGATAAGGTCACCTCCCTGCTCCATTGTAAAGGGAGTTTCCCTGGAGTATGGCTTGCACCATCCTGAATCCTTTCATCTATGAGAGGCATAAGGAAAATGAAGCAAGTAGGGAATTGCAAACCTCACACCATCCAGAAAACAGCACTGGAGAAGAGTGTGTCCTTCAGACCTGAGGTTTCTGCTCCAAGATGCTCCCTGGACAAAGACTGATGCAACACAAGGACTTTCCTCCAGAGCCGACAAGGGGAAAAGCCTTCCCATGGAGTAGACATCCTTGAATTTGGACTTGTAGCCTATTGGACTGTTATAGGAATAAACTTTCCTTTGTTAAAGCCACCCAGTCTGTGGTATTTCTGTTAGAGCAGCACTAATTGAGTAAAATATTACCTTTTTTTATGAAAGTCAGATTGTAAAATATTTGTCCTTTTGTGACTGACTTATTTCAATCAGCATAATGTCCTTGAGGTTCATGTACATTATAATATTTTTATGTGGTTGATGACATTAATTGTTTTCCTGATGTTTCAGTATCCTTGGATCCCTGGTATGAATCCAACTGAGTCATGATGAGTTATTTTTTTGATACGTTGTTGAATTCTATTGGCTAATAATTTTGTTGAAGATTTTTGCATCTAGGTTCATAAATGATATTAGTCTGTAGTTTTCTTTCTTTGTGGGATCTTTCCCTGGCTTTGCTATCAAGGTTATGCTGGCTTGATAGAATGAAGTTGTCAATATTCTGTCCTTTTCTTTGCTAGGAAATAGCCTCAGTGGTATTGGAATTAACTCCTCCCTAAAAGCTTGGTAGAATTCTGCTCACCCATCTCATTTCTTATTTGAGTTGTTTCCTCTCCTATTTTTCTTTTGTGAGTTTAGCTAATGGTTTATCAATTTTATTGATTTTTCAAAATAACAGCTTTTGGTTTTAATTCTTTCAGTTGTTTTTCTATTCTCTCATTCATTTAGTTCTGCTCCAATCCTTATTATGTATTTTCTTCTGGTGACTGAGGGGTTGTTTCATTGTTCTCTTTCTACTTATTCAAGTTGTAGTGTTAATTCTTTGGTTTGGGTGTCTTTTTGTGTTCTTGAAATTTTCTTTGTATTTTAGAAATTAGATCCTTATCAGATATGTTATTCCTGAAGGTTTTTTTCCCAGTCTATGGGTTGTCTGTTTACTCTTTTGATAGTCTTTTGATGACTGTAGGTGTTTAATTTTTATATGTCCCAGTTACTTAATTTGTTTTATGATATTTGTACATTACTTTTAAAAATATCAGGTCCCGTATTTTTATCCCCATGCTGGCATCCACCAACTTTACAGCTCTAGGTTTAACGTTGGTCTTTGATCCGTTTTGAGTTAGCTTTTGTGTGTGTGCTAGGTATGGGTCTTGTTTCATTTTTCTGCATGTGAACATCCACTTTTGCCAGCACCAATTGTTAAAGATATTATGTCTTCTCAGGATGGACTCAGACCTTTTGTGAAAAATCAGTTGTCCATAGATGAATGGATTTCTTTATGGGTTCTCAGTTTCACTTCACTGCTTTATATGTCTGTTGAAAACCCTGGTGGTATAGTGGCTTAAGAATTGGGCTGCTAACCAGAAGGTCAACAGCTTGAATCCATCAGGTGTTCCTTGGAAACTCGTTGGAGCAGTTCTGCTGTATCTTATAAGGTTGACATGAGTCAGAATTGACTCGATGGTAAGGGGTTTGGTTTTCCTTTTTTGGTGTGTGCCTGTCATTGAACCTATTGTATGATATTTTTTCATCAGATGTGTATGTGAGCAAATAATGGTGGTAAAGTATACTTTTGCTGAAAGAGACCCAGAAAATGTGCTAAGGATATAACAGCAGAAGTGAAGAGCTATGCCTAGGGTGAAAGGCAGTCCATCATTTCTGTTCAGCTTGAAAGGTGATGTATAGTATTGTTTTAAGTGAAAAACTAGTTTTTAATATAGTCTGTAGAGTCCTTATTGGAAGAATGGGTATGCACGTGTGTGTATATGTACATACACAAATGTGCATACCTAAGTCACACAGAGAAAGAACTGGAATGATGTATTCTAGAATAACCATGGTTACTGTTGAATACTGAATCATAGGTACTTTTGAAAGTTCTGAACCACCTTAGTTCCTTATAATGAATATGGAATTCTTTAAGTATCTCTTATTTGTCAGGAAGTACATATTGTCTCTTTAGAAATAATAGATGTTTGGGATTCTAGTCTGCCTCTTATTGAGCTTCCTTTGGCAGACCCTTTCTACCTCACGTCAGTATGTGAGTTACTAGAGAGAGTCTGGGTAGCCCCGGGTGCTGAACATTGGCCATACGGCCCCTGGAGATGAGCAGCAACCCTCTCTGGCCTGCCTTGGCAGTTTCTCCCTGACACTTGGAAAAAGTTTTTGAGAGAGCATAAGGCCATTACCATTTTTGAGCACATTGTTCCTGCAGCCTACATTTAGCTGTAGGCTCCTAGTGGCCTAGGAGGGGGCTCCTGGCCCATGGAGGTGGTTAGCAAGTAGTATGCTAGATTTGGCACCAGGCCTCAAGGGACACGTGCTTCTGAAGTAACTGAGGATGGTGTTGGGATGCATTCTTTTCTGGTTTGCTAAGAAGGGTTTCAAAATGTTGGTATTGGCTTGCCTTATGTAGGAGAATATCCCAGTGTTGTATCTAACGTGTAAGCACTCTGTGTCAGAACCCTGAATGTTCTTGGTGAGCTGGAGATTCTTCTTAGGACGTTATTCACATTGGCTGTCCTGCTGCATCTACAAGCTCCCTGAACAGAAGCCTCAAGATGTGGTGTTTCCTTGACAGTAATTCTACCATCAGCACCTCTCACTCATGGATGAAACACTTATTCGGCAGCCGCTCAGAAGTGCTCTACTAGCCTTAGGACAGTGTGTTCCCGTCCCTGGCCTGCTTCTAGTCTGGAAGGGAGCAGTGGGGCTTGTGTGTGTCAGAGGCTGCTGAGAGGCTCCAGCTAGTACAGAACTGAGGAGTGGGACTGAGTGTACCTTCTAGGTGAGAGGCTTTCTGGGAAGGGGACCCTGAGTGCTCTGGAAGATAGAAAGACTTGGCCAGGCAATCGGAAGGGTGGCATGAGTAGGTGATAGTCCTGGCACAGAGAAAGTATGGCAGTGTAAGAGCTTGTAGGAAAGTGATGAGAGGAGGGACTGGAGGTCAGAGGGATGGGGTGGCTGGAGTCCACTGAAGAGGAGGAGAGAATGTGCTCCTTTACATGTGAACAGAGGAGGGATGATGCATCACTGTGTGCCCTCACTTGGAGAGTGACTGCATATCCCTGCCATGTCCGGGCATCATTCTAAGTGGCAAGTGTAGCACAAACCTGCTGGCAGTATAAAATTCTTTTTTTATGGAAATTTTCAAGCACTGAGGGGTATAATAATCCCCTTGTCTCCATAGCCTAGCTTCAGCTTTCATGAGGATCTGGCCAGACTTACTGGGTTCTCATCCACTCCCTCACTCCAATTCTCTATGTCAACTCATTTGATCCAGAAAGTTTTCAGTATGTAACTCTGTCGTGAGAATGTTTTGAAAGCATTACCATGTACCATTATCATATCCAACAAGATGGGTAATCATTACAGAAGCTCCAACCTCAGCTGTCTCACTGTGGATACGCTCCCATCAGGACACGCATAAGACCCCCATGTGCACTTGGTAACTTTCTTCCCCTCACTCCCCACCTCTGGTTTGGCTACACATCTTCTAGATTTGGCCACCTTCTCTTTACAGTATTGTTTCTCGTTGTCTCCTATAAATGGATAGCTGTCCTGAAGATGTGACCTAGGTCCTCGGATTGGCTCACTGGTTTGTTTTTTTTTTTTTTTTTGTGAAACTACTTCCCTGGAGGTGCCATGCCCTTCCTATGGCATTCTCCTAGGAGGAGGCACAGATGGCTGCTTCTTCCTCTGCAAGGCTGGGACTAGTCAGTAGGCTCCGGTCTCAGCAGTGTGAAGGACTAATTCCCAGTTTCTCCAGCAAAATTTTCCCCTAAAAACAGCTTTGCAGCAGTTGCTTCCCAATATTGCTGAGATTTGACATTTCATTTGGGGTTGCAAAATGCTCATTTTCTAATTCTGCCATTTCTTCTGCGTTTATTAGTTCATGGTTACTTAAAAAATAACTTTTGCTTGTTAGTTGGTTAACCTCAGAAACAATAAATGATTGACTCTTGATTTATTTGTCAATTTTCAAAATAGTGAGTTGGCACCCTGGATCCCTCCGAAGGTGATCTCTGTGGTTTCCTTACCTTTTTTTACAATGTCATTTTCAACTCATGAACTTATAACCACCTTTGATATGTTTTGAGCCATTGCTGTCTGTTTTTCTTTCTGATACTCAGATCTCCTCTCTCTGGCCAGTGGGAGCCCCTTCAGATAGCTTCTGTTACCTTAGACCTGGCCCCTGTCCTCTCTGAGCATGGCTTTAGGGACAGCGGGGGGCATTATTGTTCCAGCACACATTTTTCCAAGAAGTTGGGGTTACTTTCACTGGGAAATAGTGTTTCCTGACCATAATCTGAGTTGTCACTGAGACTTTTCAAAAAGCAGTTTTTTGGCTATTTTGTTTGTTTTAAAGAAAAAGAAAAATTAGGAGTTCGTATTGATATTTTCAATTCCTACCTTACTCCTTTGACTTTGCATCTCTTTGATGCTGAAAATTTTAATACCTGTGGTACAGTTCATTTTATCTTTCAGTATACATTAGGTACAAAATAACATTACCAATATTATTACTAACGGTAACACTACTGAATGCAATTGAAAATTTCTTTGTGGTTATTTTTGTCCTTGGAATATATCCCACCAGATATATAGTCAAAATATGTACTTTACCATCACTTACAATAATTCTTCTCAGTGTGGTTATGTTACCAATGTGGTAACAGGCTCAAACATTTTATTTATTTATTTATTTATCTTAATTTTTCTTTTCAAATGTATAAAATATTTGCATGGTTCAGCTCCATAGTGAGCTGAACTCTAAGACGTGATACTCTGGCCCTACTTTTTCTTTTGTCCCATGCCTTGAACATCAGTAGTAGATTTTGCTTTGCTCTTCTGTCATGTCTCTTGGGTACTGGAAGCAAATGTGCACATGCAATTTATTTACCTTCACAAAGGCAGCTGGCTGGAGGCAAGGCTGTTTGGTTTCCTTTTTGCACTTGTCCCAGTATTTCTGGAGCACTCCCTAACAGCACATGTTGCTGTGCCTCACCCTTTTGTCTAGTTGTCCTCGCTAACAGACAGTCATCTCAGCTGTCTTGCTGTTTCTGGTCTCTCACTGTGGGCAGGAATTTCTTGAAAGGCAGGAACTTCCCCTCTCTCATTCAGTTTTATATCTTTGGTGCTTAACACTGATGGCAGCTGGTAAGTGGGGCCCCAGGAAAAGAATTGTGAAAGAAGGAGTTGTGAAAACTGAAATGCAAATTATTTTGCTTGTCTTCCAAAGGTAGCCACTGCTTGTTTTTTGGTGTTCTTTGCAATGTTATGTGAATGCATCAGTTAAAGATTTACAGCCATTGTTGTGTGGTGTCAGCATAACCAAAGGACAAAAAGAAAGCATACAGAGTTTATTTGAGCAGTTAATCTGTGTGTGTACAGGGTGACCTTTATGTTCAACAGAAATAGGAAAGCTTGTCTTGGCAAGATACAGTGAATTTTTAAGGGGAGAATACACAGAATTAACCACTGGTTAATCTTGAGCAGTGCTTAAGAGCTTGGCTGCTAACCAAAAGATCAGTAGTTCAAATCCACCAGGAGCTCCTTGGAGTCCCTGTGGGATAATTCTGCTGTGTCCTATAGAGTCTCTCTGAGTTGGAATTGATTCAGTGGCAACATATTTGATTTTTTGTTTTAAATTAGTGTGATTGATTGGATCTTACCCCCCTTCTGACATTAGTAGGTATCAGACAACCCTGTGGTTTTAGTGGCCAGGCCAGCCCCCTAATCATTTACACCGATCTGGCAAATAAGAAAGATTCCTCAACTACCCAGGAAGTTCTGAAGTTTTAGAATTATCTCCCAGGAAACAAGGGAATCATCTAAAGTCAAATTCTTTGCATAAGATAAACTGAGCAGATGTATGATTAGCAGATGTCTTTGTCACAAAGGGGAATCCTGTGGCCACTGTGTCTCCAAATTATCTGTTTGGGGGTACATTCTATAATGGTCAGTGGCTTTTGTGAATTTTACTGTGCCCTGAGAGGATTCTGTCACTTTGGTCCTCAGTTTTGTTTCTTTAACAGTAGAAATAGAATTTTGTAAAATTTCTTATCATTGAATTTACCTTCAGGAACCCCTTTTTCACTGATAACTAGAAGCTTCATCCTGCAAAGTCAATGTAGCTTGGATAGTTTAGGTTTTGAATGCATTTTTTTTTTCAGGTTGTAAATTATATTAATTCAAGCTTTCCCTTTCTGCCTTCTCCATCCCCAGCAAGCTCCTTTGCCTTCTCAGCATTAGGGGTTTGGTCTGGGGTCCTCATGTTGTTCTCTGACCTCACTGGACTGTACTATGTTAAAGCTGGCCATGGAGAGAGGCTGGGTATCATGGAATAAATTGTGTACCCCCCAAAATGTGTATAGCAACTTGGCTAGGCTATTGATTCCCAGTATTATATGATGTTCCTACATGCTGTAAACCCTGCCTCTATGATATTAATAAGGGAGGGTGGGCTGCAGTTGTGTTGATGGAGCAGGACTCAGTATATAATATTTTATTTTGCCTTGAGGTAATCTCTTGAGATAGAAAGGAAAGAAGCTAGCAGAGAGACTTGGGGACCTCATATGATCAAGAAAGAAAGCAGTACCAGGAGTTGAACACATCCTTTGGAAAGGACCCGGGGTCCCTATGTATCAGAAGATTCCAGTCCAGGGGAAGATTAACAAGGACTTTCCTCCAGAACCAGCAGAAAAAACCTTTCCGTGGGGCTGGCACCCTTGATTTGTACTTTTAGTCTACTGGACAGCAATAAAATACATTTTCTCTTTTTAAAGCCATCCATGTGTGATATTTCTGTTAAAGCAGCACTATTGGCATATGACTAAAACATTGGGTATCATCACACTCTGGATGCTGAAGTGGGTCTTCATGATCCCACTGAATTCTTTGCATCCTACAAGACCTCCCTCCAGCCTCTCTCTTTCCCCTGGCCTTCTCAGCACTCCTTGGGCCTTCTGAGATCAGTGGTGGAGCAGGCCAGGTCAAGTATACTAGAGTGGGATAGTCTCTGTTTAAGCAGACTGGAGTGGGTATAAGGCTTGTCTGCTAACCTGCCACATTCTTCAGGCCACACCCAAGGAGTGGAAGAGAGTTGTATTGGACTTCCAGTCAATCCTTCTGTGGTTTCTGATGTATAGTCTGTTGTCATGTGACTTTCTAGTCCAGTCCCCTCCAAGGCCTGGAGGAATAATGCAGCAGTAGTCCCTTTGTTGCCCAACCAGGACCTGCACCCTTGTTAAGTCTCTCTAACACTCCTCCTTTTTAGTTACTTTGGCTGGACCCACAGCTCTTAGGATGTGGCAGACCCTTCTCCATGCTGGTCTCAGGTGGAAACTCCAGGCTCTAAGCTGATCAGGCCCTAGCTTTTGATATTTACAGAGAATATTTTAAAATCTATAAGCTGAAAGTAAATTAAAAACCTTTTTCTGAGGGTGGAGGGGGCTCTTAAGCATGCTAACAAAATCCAGAATATTTCAAATATTTTTTAAAGCCCGTACATTTGTTGTGGCCTGTTTATTCTACCCACCATGGGGAACATTTCCCTGTCTCTTACCAGCCCATCCACAAGGTAGAGGAGAGTCCAAATGAGAGCAAGCCCAGACTGAGAGGGTGGCCCTCCCCTCCCAACTGCCTGCATATACACATTTCATCCTCTAGGAAGCCGTATCTATACACCTCAGTGTGTATATCATGCTGACTTCAGAAAATTCCAGAATGTACACTGATCCCATTTCTGTACTTCTTCTGAGTGGTTGTGTGTAAAGGGAGCACCTCTTAGCAGGTCACTTAGACCTTCACCACTGGTCAGAGGTTCCTCCAACTCTACCGCCTAGCAACATCTATACTACGGTTTTCTGCGGTGCTTACACTGTCCTTTCACCCGGAAGCTATATATAGCTCATTCTTCCATATTGTTCCTATGGGGATTACCATCAGATTTTCTTCACTGGGCTACCCTGAGGCTATTCCACTTTCTGTTGGTGTCAGATACCATATGGGTTGGCAAGTCTCATCCACTGGTCATTGGCTGGACTCCTGGAACTGCAGTGGCCAACCACTCTGCTGAGAGCTTTACCCAGACCATTGTTTTGGGTGGTCCCTGTGCTTCTGTGAGATGAGTATTGATGAGCCCCATTTCACAAATGGCAGAATGTTGGCCCTGAGGGTTCATGGGCTTCCCATGACAGAGTGTGGTCAGAACTTGACTATTTAACCCTTGAGAGCATCCTCCCAATATTCTCTATGAGCGGGACCTTCATATGCCTGATAACTCCAGCCTGGCCCAGAAGTGGTGCTAGTGAGGCTACTGCCATTCTGCAGGTGAAGAAACTCACTTCCTAAAGGTCAGTAACTTGCCCACAATCACACCACGTCATGCTGAGTCTAGGCCCTCCCTGGCTAGACTCTAAACCATACCTCTATACCTTCTTCCAGCTACCATGGACAGCTCTATGCCAGGGTGAGGGACAAGGACTCTTGACAGAGCAGACTCCTGGTCTTCCTAAGGCTGTTTCAGTGCCCACCATTCATGTGTATGTCCATGGCCAGGGGGTATAAAAGGAGGGAGTGCAGTGTCCCTCTGTGCAGCTATTATCTGCCTCTTAGGTAGGGATGGAGGTGGGGGATGGGGCCATCACTCTAGACACCTGCAGTGCTGAGCCTGAGAGCCACTTCCATGTGACACAGCTGGACAGGTCTGAGAAGGACTCCAGGACCCTTCAGCACTATGACACGTCTGGCTCAGCCAGCAACATGGGCCTGCAAAGTCAGCTGGGGCCCCTCCTGTACAATTCACTGGACCCTAGCTCTGGGTCCTGCCACACTGTAGTCTCCAACCAGAGCTTTAAGTAGAGGTGGAGAATGTTTGAGTTCCTGAGAGCCAGGAATGCCTATGTTAAATGTGTTGTGCTAACTCAGAGCATTTTTAAGAAGTCAAAGAACAAATCAGTATAAGCTTTGAAGTGTATCATTTGTGTAATGCCAGGGTTCTTAGTATGGTCCAACATCCTTGGGGGCTGTATAAGACCATCTCAGGGATCTGTGAAACCCTGCCTTGTCTAGCTACATGTGCCTCCTTTACTCCAACACAGAGAATGTATCATGGCAGATAGACACAGAAGCAGAAAATAACAATTCTACTGTCTTCCACTAAGACAGATATTAAAGAAATGTACAAAACTGTAAAATAATACCAGTCTTCTCATTTTTTTTAAGAAAATGTTACTTTATAAAAATGTATTATGAACATGTAATGGATGTACTATTGTCAACTTTAAATCAGTTAATAGTACAAGGTCTGACAATTAAGTCTGTGAACTTAATTGTCCTAAGTGCTTCATACCTCATTGCTGAATATCACTACGGTCGGCTTTAAAGTACACCCCTTGGGAAGATATGCACTGATTCCAGTGCCTCTTCCACCTTTCAAAGCAATTTGAAAACTCCTTCTGGAATGGCCGTTGGCAAGGTGTCAAGTTTGCAAACTTAACTGTATACTTGTCTGTGTGGGAGTTTTTAGACAGTAAACCAATAACCGTATTGGAACACCCTACCTACTCACCTGATCTGGCCCCCAATCCTTTTTTTCTTTTGTCCTTGTGTTTTCTTCTTTTTATTGTGAATCAAGAACAGTTTTACAGTCTATATCATGTGCCATATAACACCCAGAGCTTTCACCTCTATTCTTGCTGCCCACTGATCCTCCAACTTCCCCCGACCCACACCATTCACATAATAGCATGTGTCCCCTTTGGACTAGAATGTCCTGTGACCTTTTCATAAAGGTCTAGCCTCCTCACCCAATCAACCTGGCTCCAGCAAAGTGTCCCTCAGACAAACCCACGTACATTTTTAGAAGCTTGTTCACCTCCAGTATCACTCCATGTTTTGTGTGATCTAGGTCAGACTTTGTCTGGGGAGCTGGCCCCAGTGCTGGATACTGTATGGGGTTAGAGAGTCTGGGGGCCATGCTCCCAGGGCCCTCCATTCAGAAGGACCATCAAGTGTGATCTTTTGGTAAAGTTCTAGCTCTGCCATCTGCTCCATCACCTACTGTGTCTAGAGATCCATTCTGCGTACCCTGTCCAGGCTGTCATTGGCGGTAGCCAGGCACCGTCTAATTCTGATGCCATATAGCTCATATGGCCCCTCTGTCTTGTGAGATCATAATTTTCTCCTGTTTTCAATGTCCTCCATTTGCCTCAGGTCCAGGTGGATCAGGACCATTCACTGATATTTAGATGGCAGCTTGCTAGCTTTGTGTCCATGTACTACCCACTCAGGTGGTATGTGGAGTGATATCTTGAGAGAGAAAAACCATGGGTAGCCCAATTAGTGTGGAAGCCCCTGAAAGCATGGCCCCCCAATCCCAGACCCCATTTCTTTGTTCTTCCAAAGAGGTGGTCCACATTAAGGGGATGATTTGGTTCTGAAGTTGAGTAGTTGTGGGTACTACACTTATAGTGCATGCTGTCACATCCTATACCCATCCCTAATCCCAACTGCTAGTTTACAAAAAAATCCCTCTCCCTCTCTGCCTCCACTTTAACTGTCAAATATTGATTTCTGCTGTGTTTAAATGATTAGCTGCATCCTTATAGCAGTGGTCTCATACAAAATTTGTCCTGTTGCGTCTGGCTAATTTTGCTCAGCATAATTTCCTCTAGATGGTTCCACGTTGACAGATATTTCTCTAAGTCATTGTTTCTTATTATGGCGTAGTAGTCCATTGTATGAATACCATAGTTTGTTTAACCATGTTGGTGGGCATCTAGGTTGTTTCCAACTTTTTGCTATCGTGGAGAGCTGCAATAAACATTGGCGTGCAAGTATTTGTTTGAGTGGCAATCATTATTTTGGGAGGATATATTCCAAGGGGTGGGATTGCTGGAACATATGGTATTTCTATTCTATTTTTTTAAGAAAGTGCAAATCGATTTCCATAGTGGTTGAACCATTTTACAGTCCCACCAACAGTGTAGAAGAGTTCCAGTCCCTCCACATCATCTCCAGCATTTGTTATTATAATTTTTGGGGGGGGGATTATTGCCATCTTTTTTGGGGTAAGATGATATCTCATTGTGGTTTTCGTTTGGATTTCTCTGATGGCTAGCGATCGTGAACATTTCCTCATGTGTCTGTTGGCAACCTGTATGTCTTCTTAGGTGAAGTACCTGTTTGTGTTATTTGCCCATTTTTTTTTTTTAATTAGGTTGTTTGTCTTTTTATTGTTAAAGTCTTGTAGTATCTTGTAGATTGGAGAGATTAGACAGCGGTCAGAAGCATGGTAGGCAAATATTCGTTCCCACGCTGTAGGTAGTCTTTTTATTATTTTGATGAAAGCTTTGGATGAGAATAAGTGTGTGTTTATTTATGTATTTTTCTGGAAAGTTCTTTGCATTTTGGGAAATTCTGATTTTTTTTAAATGTATATTTATATTTATATTATGTTTAAATTTCTGATGAGTGAAGGTTGTTGGTGTTTTCCAGTAGACTGTTGATGTCATGGATTAGAGATTCCATTGTCTTCCCAGTTTTTCCTTCCAAGAATTTTATTGTTTTAGCTTTTGCATTTAGGTCTTGGATCCATTTTGAATTAGTTTTTGTGTATGTTGTGAGATAAAGGTCTTGTTTCATTTCTTTTTATAGGTGGATATCCAATTATGCCAACACCACTTGTTGAAGAGACTGTCTTTACCCCAATTCACTGTCTTTAGGTCTTTACCAAATATCAGCTGTTCCTAAGTGGATGAAATTATATTTGGATTTTCAGTTCTGTTCCATTGATCTTTGTGTCTGTTTTCATGCCAGTACCAGGCTGTCTTGACTACTGTTACAGTGTAGTAGGTTTTTATGTCAGGAAGGATGAGTCCTACCACTTTGTACCTCTTCTTTAGTAAATAATTTACTTATCCATGGCTTCCTTCCTTTCCATATAAAGTTGGTGATTTGTTTCTCTATCTCATTAAAAAATGTCATTGGAAGTTGAATTGAGATTGCATTGTATATATAGATTGCTTTCGGCAGTATAGACATTTTCACAATGTTAAGTCTTCCTATCCAGGAGCAAGGTAGATTTCTCCACTTGTGTAAGTCATTTTTGATTTCTTGCAGTAGAGTCTTACAGTTTTCTTTGTATAGATCTTTTACATCTCTAGTTAGATTTATCACTAGATGTTTTATTGTCTTGGGGCTACAATAAGTGGTAATGATCTAGTGATATCCTCTTCAGTTGTCTCTTGGTTGCTGTAAAGGAATCCCACTAATTTATGCATGTTTATCTCATATCCTGATACTTTGCAGAAGTCTTCTACTAGATCCAGTAGTTTTTTGGTGGATTCTTTAGGGTTTTCTATGTATAAGATCATATCATCCACAAATGGGGATACTTTGGCTTCTTCTTTGCCAATTTGGTAGCCCATTATTTCTTTATCATGTCTAATTGCTCTGGCTAGGACCTCCAGAACAATGTTGAATAGAAGTGGTGACAATGGGCATCATTGTCTAGTACCTGTTCTTAAGGGGAATGTTTTCAGCTTCTCTTCATGAAGTATGATATTAGCTGTTGGTTTAGTGTAGATGGACTTTATTATATTGAGGTATTTCCCTTCTATTCCTTTTTTTCCTGGGAGTTTTTAACACGAATGGGTGTTGGACTGCATCAGATGCCTTTTCTGCATTGATTGATACAAACAGGTGGATCTTGTCTTTTATTTTGTTTCTGTGGTTGATAGCATGAATTGTAATTACGTTAATTGCCTTATGTGAAACTATCCCTGCATCCCTACTTGGGATGAATCCTACTTGGTCATGATGAACTTTTGAATCCTATTTAATCATGAATCCTACTTGGTCATGATGAACTGTTTTTTTGATGCATTGCTGAATTCTGTTAGCTGGTATTTTGTTAAGGATTTTTTGTGTCTAAGTTCATGAGAGATGCTGGTCTGTAGTTTTCCTTTTTTGTGCTGTCTTTACCTGGTTTTGGTACCAGGGTTATACCAGCTTCATAGAATGAATTTGGGAATATTCTTTCCTTTTCTGTACTCTGGAATACCTTTAGAAGTAGTGGTGTGAACTCTTCTCTGAATGTTTGATAGAATTCTGCTGTGAAGCCATCCAGGCCAGGGTTTTTTTTTTTTTTTTTTGGATGGGAGTTGTTTAATTACCTTTTCTATTTCTTCTTTTGTAATGGGTTTCTTTAATTGTTCTGTCACTGATTTTACTATTTTAGGTAGGTGACATTTTCCAAGAAAATTGTCCACTTCCTCTAGGTTTTCAAATTTATTAGACTATAATTTTTTGTAGTTGTCTTGTATGATTCTTTTAATTTCAGCAGGGTCCATTGTGATATTGCTCATCTTGTTTGTAGTTTTGATTATTTGCTTCTTTTCCTGTTTTTCTTTAGTCAATTTGGCCAATGGCTTACCAATTTTGTTGATCTTTTCAGAAAACCAGCTTTTGAACTTGTTTACTCTTTCAATCATTTTTCTATTTTCCATTTCATTTATTTCTGCTCTAATTTTAATAATTTTATTTCTTCTGGAGCCTGGAGGTTTCTTTTGCTGACATCTTCCTAGGGATTCCGATTGAAGAGTTAATTATTTTCATTTATACCCTTTCTTCTTTCTGGATGTGTGCATTTTATTAGAGATTTTTGGATGCAATGGGTTTCATTTAATCAAAAGTATGTAGAGGAAAAACCAGAGACAGGAAGAGAAAGACAAGGAAAAGTTTATTTGCATCCCAGGCGGCTTTACAGAGTTCCCGGGAGGGAGCCTACAAAACTGTGCACTGCCTTGGGGGTTGGGAGCTTATAAAGGGGACAGGTGGACCTTGTTGAGGACAGTGCTGAAAACAGTGCCACTGGCGATGAGAATGGTGTCCATGGCAAGTAGCCTATGGGGTTTTGGATGATTAGAATTACTTAATTAACATAAAGGGGTTTCATTTCAGTGGGAAAGAAGTGATAGCTAGTTGCCCAGGCAGCTTGTGTCATTTGAATGGAATTTCAGGAATAGCTGGCAGATAAAACGTTTTGACTCTGGCGCTCCAGGAATGGTTGGGGAAGGGGGCTTGGGTTTCAGCTTAACACATTTATTGAGATGAATTGATCTTGGAGCACTGCTTTTGTTATGTCCCATAGGTTTTGGTAGGATGTATCTTCATTCTCATTTGATTCTATAAAATTCTTTATTGCATCCTTGATTTCTTCTTTTACCCAGTAGTTCTTTAGGAAAATGTTATTCAGTCTCCATGTTTTTTATGTGCATCTTTTTTTCTGTTGTTGATTTCTGGTTTATGACTGTGGTCGGAGAAGAAGCTTTGTATTATTTCAATATTTTGAATTTTGTTGACTTTTGCTCTGTGACCTAATATGTGGTCAATTCTGGAGAATATTCCATGAATATTGGAAAAGAAAGTATACTTTAGTTGTATGAAGTGTTCTGAATATGTCTATAAGATCAAGTTGGTTGATTGTGGCATTTAGATCCTCCATGTGTTTACTAAGCTTTTTTAAGGATGTTCTGTCCTTTACTGAGAGTGGTGTGTTGAAGTCTCCTAGTGTTATCATGGAACTGTCTATTTGTGCTTTCAGTGCAAATAGTGTTTGCTTTATATGTGTTAGAGCCTTGTCATTGGGTGCGTGGATATTTAGTATGGTTATGTCCTCCTGTTGAATTGAGGCTTTGGTCATTAGATAGTGATCCTCTTTATCTCATATGATGGATTTAACGTGAAAGTCTGTCTTGTCAGAGATTAGTATTGCCACTTCTGCTATTTTTAGGATATTATTAACCTGATATATTTTCTTCCGACCTTTGAGTTGTAGTTTGTGTCTTTGAGTCTAAGGTATGTCTTCTGGAAGCAGCATATAGATGGGTCATTTTTTTTTTTTTTGTCCAATCTGCAACTTTCCTCTTAATTGGTGCAATTAGTCCATTTATATTTAGTGTGATTACTGATAAATATGATAATAGCATTTTCATTTTGATGCCTTTTTTTGGTGTTGTGGACAGTTCCTTTGTTGCATCCCATTTTTTGTGCTGAGTCTTTTCTCTTTATGTATTTTCTTTTAGTGGCTTTCAGTGTTTGTTTCCTTGACATTGTGATTTTGTATGTTGCTTTCTGACATGTAGAGTTACTGCTTTCTTTTGTGGTTGCTCCCTGAGTCCCTTTTATTAATCTAAAAGTAGTCCAAACTTCAGTGTGTGTATATTTCCATGTCTTCCTCCACATCTGGAAGGCCTATGTGTACCTTTCTTTGACCTTCTTTTTCATATAATATCATCATCAGTTGTATCCTGAAACCTCTGAATTTCTATTTTTTGTGATTTGCTTTGGCTATCATTTTTGGATTTCCTTTCCCGATGTTATCTAGATGCACTGCTGAGTGCTAGGTGTTTATGTATACATTCGACTCGACGGCACTTGGCTTGGCAATGCTGTCGATTTTGTAATCTAAAAACTTCCTTTAATGTTTCTTGTAGTGTTGGTTTTGTTCTTAGAAATTCTCTAAATTTTTGTTTATCTATGAAAATCTTTATTTCACCTTCATGTTTGAGAGACAATTTGCAGTATATATTATTCTCAGTTGACAATTTTTTTCCTTCAGGGCTTTGTATATGTTATCCCACTGTCTTCCAGCCAGCAGCATTTATGCCGAGTAGTCTGAGCTTACTCTTAATAATTTTCCTTTATAGGTTATTTTTTGCTTATTTCTGGTTGCCTTCAGTGGTCTCTCCTTGTCTCTAGTTTTATTGAGCTTGATTATGATATGCCTTGGTGTATTTCTTTTGGGATCTATTTTGAGTAGGGGTCCATGAGCATCCTGAATGGAGATCTTCTATCTTTCATGATATCAGGGAAGTTTTCTGTCAGCAGGTCTTCAGCTATTCACTGTATATTTTCAACTATCCCACATTGTTCTGGCATTCCAATCACATGTATATTATTTCTCTTAATGGAATCCCACATTACCCTTAGGGATTCTTCTTTCTTATTGAGTCTTTTTTTCTGATTTTTCTTCATGTATGCTGGTGTTGTTTACTTTGTCTTCAAGCTCACTAATTCTACCTTCCATGTTCTCAATCCTGCTCCTTTGACTTTCTGTTGAATTATCAAGCTTGGAGATTTTATTGTTAATCTGTTGAATTTCAGATCGTTGCTGCTCAGGTATTTCATGCGGCTTATTTTTCAGTGTTCTCTGCGGCATTTTGCCTGATCTCTGTCTTTATATCTTGCACAGCTCTGTATATCAATCTTTTGTATTCTGTCTCTGATAGTTGTAGGCACTCTTCTTCATCCGGGAAATCTGTTGATGCTTTATTTTGGGAGTTTTCAGAAACCATGGTAGTTTGCTTCTTCAGGTGTGATTGGTGTCTCTGAACCATCTGGAAGTCTTTGCAGTGAAAAAGACTTAATAGTTCATTTGGCCTAACTGGTGTCTCTCTGTTGGGGCTGGGCTGTAGATTCTCCAGGCAATCTGATATTCTCTGTTGCTTGCTCTTTGTGTCTTGCACTGATCTGCTTCTGCTGCTAGTGCAGCTCTTGTGGGGGGGAGTTACACCTACTTTTAGCAGCACCACCACCGCTTCTACCACTGTGCTGGGGGGATGGGTTGCTTGCACAGGCACTGTGCTTTCGCAGCCCCTCCAGGGTGGGCAGGACTCAAGTGCTGCTGCTTCAGCTGCTTCTGCTTTGGGCAAATTCTTCATGCAGCCTTAGCCTTGGACTCCAGTGTAGGAAGAGGGAATGGTTGCTCACTTGTGCTCTCTTCCCCAAGTCATAGCTCCAATGGTTACCTAGTCACTAGGGTGCTTACTCCTCTCCCGCAGGGTTTCCTGAGCCCAAGCTTCTTGGGCACACTTGGCTCCAGTGGCTGCCAAGTCATTGGGGTGATCAGCTAACTTCTTTAGCATCACCTGAGGTCAGGCTGCCCAGGCACACTGTGTTCCAATAGCTGCCTAGCTGCTGGGACAGTCACTCACCCACCCACAAGTTGCCTGAGCCTGGTTCTCCCTTAGGCACATGGCACAAATGGCTGTCGAGCTGCTGGGGCAATCTCCCCCCTCCTCCTGGTTCAACTGAGCCCAAGCCTTCTGGGTCCATGCAGTACTAATGGCTGTCTAGTTACTGACACTCACTGCCTTTTCCCCATGGTTACCTGAGCCCAGATCTCCCTGGAGCTTGGGGCTCCAATGGCTGCCCAGCTGCTAGGGTGATAACTTCCCTCCCCCAGGTCACTTGAGCTCAAACCACCCTGGTGCACTTGGGTTTAATGGCTGCCTGGGTGCTAGGGTAATCTCTTCCCTCCTCCTGGTTCACCTGAGCCAAAGCCTTCCTAGTGCACAAGGCACTAATGGCTACCTAGCCACTGGCACTCACTGCTCTTCCTCCACAGTTGCCTGAGCTCAGATCTCCCTGGTGCCGACAGCTCCAATGGCTGCCCAGCTGCTGGGGGGGTCCCTCCAGACTAGCCCAGTTGCTGAGCCCAAAACTCACTGGCCCAAGTGGTTCCAGTCCTCTCCCAGCCATGGATGTGCTCTCTCAGCTCCACAGCCCCAGTCTTTGGGAGCCCAGAGCTTCCTGGACCACTGGCTCTAAGGCCCGTCACAGGCCTGCCAGCACCAGGGCTGTTCACTCTGCTGCTCAGGTCCTGCAATCTCTGACTCTGTAGCCGTGGGGTGCCCAGACCTGGGACTCCCAGTTCCATGCAGGACTAACACCTGCAGTACTGAGGGCACTTGTGTGCTCTCCCCAGCTCTGCCCTCTCTTGCTTTGTTATCCTGGCACACTGTGAGCCCTGGCCTCCTGTCTCCATGCTCCCCACCCCATCTACCTGCTCCTCCAGCCGAGGCCTCCTGGACCCTTGCTGCTCTGAGTCAGCACCTGGCCACCTGGCTGGTGGGTCTCTTGGGGCAATGACCAAAGGCCTTGTCCCAGAGTGTTGTAACCTGTGTGGGAGTCTTCAGTTCTGGGCTGCAGGCTGTGGCTGTGATGCTTAGGCTGGGGCATGTCTCTTTAGTCAAATTCAAAGTTATTCCAGCTCTTGTTTCCTGGCTCCACTTGGTTGCTACCATTAGATGGAGGTGGGTTTTCTCCATGCTTGGCTTGCTGAGAATCTCTACCACACTGCCCCAGGCCACGTTGTTTTGTAGGAGTTGGTTCAGGGTTCCTGGGATCGTCCTTTTTCTCTCTTTGTACTTAGGATTCTCTAAGCACAGTTTAGTCCTTTCAGAAAGCTCTATTTGGTAGATTTCATTAATTTTGAGGTTCGCAGTTGTTGCAGAGTTTAGCAGGGACTTGTTACTTTGCTGTCTTAGCTTCGCCACCCTCGTATCTGACTTTTTTCTTTACCTGGATATAAAGGAAATATTGAAAGGAAGACATTTTGATGACATTAGGACATTGAGGGCAACACAATGATGGCCATTCCAGGAAAGAGTTCCAAAATTGCTACAAAGGTTGGGCTAGGCACTGGTGTGGGTGCATAACATCCCAAAGGTAGTACTTCAAAGGTGACTGTAGTGATATTCAGCAGTGAGGTAGAATGAGTTCTCTTTTTTTTTTTTAATTTTTATTTAACATGACTGAGTGAAAATGTACATTCACGTATAAATTTACATGCCCACCTATATGCAGCTTCCACTACTCTCCCTGTCCGGTGATTGCACACTATTCCTCTCTGCTCCATACATGTCTCATCTTCCCAACAGCCTCCTTTCCCCTCCTCTCCATCCACTCCCCTTCCTCCAGCCAGAGGTCAGCAAGATGATATCCTATAGATGTATAGAACCACAAAGTGCTTCCAATCCATTCCTGTCCAAAGAGTGGAACTTTGTTATAATTTATGGGAAAGGGCAGCATCAGGGCCGGGGACCATGCTCTCAGAGGAACCCCAAAACTGCTGGACCATCAGTTGAGGTCTTTTAGTGGAGATCTCATGATGCACACCTTTTTATTCTTATGTTGCCAGTGAGACTCCTCTCTGTGAGCTCCATCGTGGCTATAACTGGTGGTGGCCGGGCACCATCCGGTTCTTCTGGTCCCAAGTCGATGTAGGCACCCACTCTTGTGGGTCTCTCTGTCTTCTCAGTTGTCTTTACCACATGTCATTTTGGTCCTCGGTGAGCATCCGTTCCTGCTGAGTTGGGACCATTTGATGTGTCCTCAGATGGCAGCTTGGCAGCTTTTAAGACCCCAGACACCACTCACCAATGTGGAGTGCAGAGAGTTCTCTTAGCAAAACACTAGTTGTGCCATTTGGCCTGGAATTCTCCTAAGAGCATGGTCCCCCGCCCCCCACTCCAGCTACTCTGTCCTTGCAGTATTGAGTTAAGATGGAAGGAGTACTCAAGTTATGCGGAAGTCCACTTAATGTTGTTCTTGTTTCTAATGTGTGCTATCACCGCTTTCTCCCAACTAGATTTCTAGTAACTATCTAATCTAAACCCTCCCCCCGTCACCCTCTCTCCCTCCCCTCCCTTGCAGCTGTCAAAGAGTCTTTTCTTCTATACACAAGTCTGTTTTTGAGATCTTATCGTAGAGGTCTCATACAGTATTTGTCCCTTTGTTGCTGACTACTTTCACTCAACATAATGTCTTCCAGTTGAAACCAGGTTAGGAGATGTTTCCTGGAATCATCGCTATTCTTTATCATTGCGTAGTGCTCCATTGAGTATACGTACCATAGTTTACCTATCCATTCTTCTACTGTTGGGCATCTGGGTTGATTCCATCTTTTTGCTATCGTGGACTGTGCTGCGATAAACATTCTGGTGGATGTGTCCGTTAGTGTGAAAGGCCTTGATTCTGTAGGATATATTCCAAGTAGTGGAATTACTGAGTCAAATGGTATATCGATATCCATTTTTTTAAGGAAGTGCCAGATTGCCTTCCAAAGAGGCTGGACCATTTTGCAACCCCACCAACAGTGTAGGAGGGTTCCACTTTCTCCACAGCCTCTCCAGCATTTGTTGTTTTGTGTTTTCTGGATCATGGCCAATCTTGTTGAGGTGAGATGGTATCTCATTGTCGTCTTGATTTGAAGTTCTTTAATAGCTAAAGATCGTGAACATGTCCGCATGTGTTTTTTGGCTGCCTGGATCTCCTCTTTAGTGAAGTGTCTGTCCATCTCCTTTGCCCATCGCTTAATTCGATGGTTTATCTTCTTCTTTTTGATATTTTGTAGTATCTTATAGATTATGGAGATCAGGCATCGGTTTGACATTGAGTTGCCAAATATTTTTTCCCATTCTGTGGGTGTTCTTTTAATTCTATTAATAAAATCTTTGGATGAGCAAAATTGTTTGATTCTTAACACTTCCCATTTATCTATTTTCTCTTCTGTTGATTGAGGTTTCTTTGACAGATTTTGGAGTCTGTCCCCATTGTGTATTAAAACTTCCATTGTTGTTCCTACCTTTTCTTGGATGAGCTTTATCGTTTTAGGTTTGATATTTAGGTCTTTTATCCAGTTGGAGTTGGTTTTTGTATAAGGTGTAAGATATGGATCTTGATTCAGTTTATTGGAGATGGATAACCAATTTTTCCAGCACCATTTGTTGAAGATACTGTTTTTACCCCAGTTTAATGTCTTAGGGCCTTTGTCAAATATCAACTGATCATAGGCAGATGGTATCATCTCTGGGGTCTCAATTCTGTTCCATTGATCGATCTGTCTGTTCTTGTACCAGTACCAGGCTGTTTTGACCACTGTGGCAGTGTAGTATGTTCTAAGGTCAGGTAATGAGAGGCCTCCCAGTGTGTTCTTCTTCTTTAGTAGTACCTTACTTATCCGGGGCTTCTTCCCTTTCCAAACAAAATTGGTGATTTGTTTCTCCATCTCATTAAAAAATGATGCTGGAACTTGTATTGGGATTGCATTATATAAGTAAATTGCTTTGGGTAAAATAGACATTTTCACAATGATAAGTCATCCTATCCATGAGCAGGGTAGGTTTTTCCATTTGTCTAAGTCTCTCTTAGTTTCTTGTAGTAAGGGCTTGTAGTTCTCTTTGTAAAGGTCTGTTGTTTCTCTGGTTAGATTAATTCCTAGGTACTTTATCTTCTCAGGGGCTATCATAAATGGTATTGATTTGATAATTTCCTCCTTAACAGTCTCGTTGGTATAAAGGAATCATAGTGATTTGTTTATGTTTATCTTGTATCCTGAGACTTTGCTGAACTCTTCTGTCAGTTTGAGTAGCTTACATATTATAGATTCCTTGGGGTTCTCTGCATATACAGTCATATCATCTGCGAACAGGGAGATTTTAACTTCCTCTTTGCCAATGCAGATCCCTTTATTTCTTCATCTTATCTAATTGCTCTGGCTAGAACTTCTAGCACAATGTTGAATAGCAGAGGTGAGAGTGGGCATCCCTGTCTAGTTCCTGATCTCAAGGGAAAGCCTTTCAGTCTCTCCATTCAGGATGATGTGGGCAATTGGCTTTGTATAAATGACCCTTATTGTGTTGGGGAATTTGCCGTCTATGCACATTTTGCTAAGAGTTTTTAGCATGAATGGGTTTTGGACTTTATCAAATGCCTTTTCTGCATCAATGGACAAAATCAGATGATCCTTGTCTTTTGTGTTATTTATGTGGTGAATCACATTAATTGTTTCCCTGATGTTGAACCAGCCTTGCATCCCTGGTATGAATCCCACTTGGTCAGGATGGATTATTTTCTTTCTATGTTGTTGTATTCTGTTGGAAAGAATTTTGTTGAATATTTTTGCATCTAGGTTTATGAGTAATATCAGTCTGTAGTTCTCTGTCTTTGTTGGATCTTTCCCTGGCTTAGGTATCAGAGTTATGCTGGTTTCATAGAATGAGTTTGGGAGTACTCCATCCCTTTCTAAACTGTGAAATAGTCTAAGTGGTATTGGGGATAACTCTTCTCTAAATGCTTGGTACAATTCTGCCGTGAAGCCATCCGGGCCCAGACTTTTTTTGGTTGGCAGTGTTTTGATGACCTTTTCAATCTCTTCCTTTGTGGTGGGGTTATTAAGTTGTTCTGCTTCACGTTGTGATAATTTGGGTAGGTGGTATGAGTCAAGGAATTGGTCCATTTCCCCTAGGTTTTCAAATTTGTTAGAGTACAGTTTTTCATAGTATTCTGTTGTGATATTTTTGATTTCTGTTGCATCTGTGGTGACAACTCCCCTCTTATTTCTAACTTGGGTTATTTTTTTCCTTTCCTACTTTTCTTTAGTAAGTTTAGCCAGTGATTTATCAATTTTGTTGATCTTTTCAAAAAACCAGCTTTTGGTCGTTTCAATTTTTTCAATTGTTTTTCTATTCTCTAATTCATTTAGCTCTGCTCTAATCTTTATGATCTCATTTCTTCCGGTGCCCGAGGGGTTCCTCTGTTGTTCTCTTTCTACTTGTTCAAGCTGTAGAGTTAGTTCCTTGATTTGGTTTCTTTCTTCCTTCCAGATGTGTGCATTTATGGAGATAAACAGAGCTCTGAGCACTGCTTTGGCTGTATCCCGTAGGTTCTGGTAGGAAGTGTTTTCGCTCTCATTGGAATCCATGAATTTCTTTAATTCATCCTTGATTTCCTCTATAACCCATGTTTTTTTGAGCAGGATGCTGTTCAGTTTCCAAGAGTTCCACTTGCTATCTATGTTTTTTCTGCTATTGATTTCTACTTTAATGGCCTTATGCTCTGAGAAGATGCTTTGCAGTAATTCAATGGTATGGATTTTGTTGAGCATTGCATTATGGCCTATCACGTGGTCAATTCTGGAGAATGTTCCATGTGCACTGGAGAAGAAGGTGTAGTTGTCTGCTGATGGGTGGAAAGTTCTGTATATATCAATGAGGTTTAGTTGGTTAATTGTGTCAATGAGGTCTTCTGTATCTTTACTCAGCTTTTTTCTAGATGATCTGTCTAGTTATGAAAGTGGAGTGTTAAAGTCTCCCACTATTTTTGTGGAGTCATCTAACTCTCTTTTGAGAGTAGTCAGTGTTTCTTCGACATATTTAGGTGCTCTGACATTAGGTGCATAAATGTTTAATATAGTTAAGTCTTGCTTGTGTACTGAACCTTTCAGCAATAAATAGTGTCCATCTTTGTCCATGATGGTGGATTTGACATTAAAATTGATTTTGTCAGAGAAATTGCCACCCCTGCTCTTCTTTGTTCATTGTTAGCTTGATATATATTCTTCCATCCTTTAATTTTCAGTTTGTTCCTGTCTTTAGATCTCAAGTGAGTTTCTTGTAGACAACATATGGATGGGTCATGTCTTTTGATCCAAGATGACACTCGGTGTCTGTTTACTGGAGCATTCAGTCCATTCACATTCAATGTAATTATTGATAGGTATGTGTTCACTGCTGCCATTGTGATATGTTTATTTTTATGTTGATGTTTTCTCTGTTGTTCTTATTAGTCTGTTCTGCGACACTCTTTTTTGTGAGTTGATTTTTCACCTTTTTCAGAGCTGGTTTTATAGTTGTTGAGACTCGTGTGTTAGATTTCTTGAAATGGTATGATACATCTTTTTTGTGCTTTACAGCTTCCCCTATGAACCCCCTTAATAAACTACGTATAAACCCAATTTTAATTACTACCAGTCTTGTCATCTTTCTCTCCATCTGGAAGGACTATAACAACTGTAGTACATCCCTCTTTTTATTATGATGAAATCATAGTTTTCATGATGATCACTGGATTGATTCTTTCCATATCAAAGCTGTGATTTACTTTGGGGCCTTCCCTAAATGAGTAGAGTATTGAGCAGTGTGTCGTTCTGATATATAAAGTTAGTGGTTTTGTTCTTCTAAGCCAAAGCCAAGAACTTCTTTCAGTATTTCTTGTAGTTTGGGTTTGGTTTTTACAAAGTCTCTGAGTTTCTGTTTATCTGGGAATGTCTTAATTTCATTTTCGTATTTGAAAGATAGTTTTGCAGGATATATAATTCTTGGTTGGAAGTTCTTCTCCTTCAAGACTTTGAATGTATCGTGCCACTGTCTCCATGCCAGCATGGTTTCTGCTAAGAAATCTGACGAGAGCCTATAGGATTTCCCTCTGAATGTTAGCTTTGCCTTGAGTCTTGTTGCCTTTAAGAGTTGCTGCTTGTGTTTCATTTTGTTAAGCTTGATTATAATATGTCTTGGAGTCTTTCTTTTGATATCTGTATTGGGTGGCATACGATATGTATCTGAGATGTCTATATTCTCTTCCTTCATGATTCTGGGAAGTTTTCTTTCAGCAGCTCAGCAACAATACTCTCTGTGTTCTCAGATGTCTCACCCTGTTCAAGGACTCCAATTAATCGAAGGTTGTTCCTCTTAATAGAGTCCCACATGCTTCTTAATTTTTCTTCATTTTTCGTGTTTCTTTTTTGTGATTTCTGCTCATAGACACTGGCATCAGTAGCTCTGTCTTCCAAGTCAGGAATTCTTTTTTCCATTTGTTCCATTCTGTTTTCTTGGCTTTGCATTTAAGGTTCTATGTCTTTGATTTTCTTCTTGATCTGTTGGATTTCAGAGTACTGGTGTTCCATCAGATTGAACAACTTGCTTAATTTTTCATTTTGTTCTGCTGCATTTTATATAAGATCTAGAAGGGCTGTGTATATAATCAATTTGTATTCACTTCCTGATGCTTTCATAAAAGTTTCTTCATCTGGAAAACTCCTTGGTTGCTTTGTTTGGGAGCCTTCTGAAGCCATGAGTGATTGCTTGTATGCCACAATTGTCTGTTGCTTTTTGGGTCCCATGTGAGTATATAGAGGCTGGAAGAGGTACTGTGAGGATGGATTACAAATGTTTCTCTAGGCTGTCTTCAAATGTAAAGCAGAAGGTATCTGACCAGTTCACAAGTCAGTTAGGTTTTCAGGTGTAGAGGTCCCTCTTCTCATCTGACAAAGTAAGCGCCACTGTATCCAACCCCAGATGATAACAAACGAGTTCAGAATGCAGTAATGCTACTGCACTGGTGGCCTCTGCTGACAGGGCCTCGCCTTAGCCAACACTGCATGGAGTACTGGTTTTGTGATAGAAAAGCGCTCTCCTGTCGGCAGGCTTTGTCTTCCAAGCTAAGAATTAGGTCCAGCTGTGGCCACCATATCCACGATGGTGTCCTCCACACAGGCAGCAGACAGAGGAGCTAAAGGTGCCGAAAGGCAGTGATTCCTCTGCTTCTGTTGCAGGGCCCCCAACGTAGGCAGCACTGTGCAAAATCACTACTTTTCTGTCGGAGAAGCACTGTCCCGTTTGCAGGCGCTGTCTTCCAGGCTAAGAACGAGGTCCCGCTGCACACTGACTATGAAGCTCCGCACAAACCCCACTGAGGCAGCTACAAAACGAAAGGCTCAAAGTGTCTAGATTAACAGAGTCCCGAGCCTGGCTCTCAGAATATGGGAATTTCGCCTGCCTATCCCCCCAGCAGCGTGTCTGAGTCCAGCCACCAGGCAAGACCCAGCTCCGCCCACCAGCCGAGACAGAGGAAAAAAAAAGTCAAAGTGGCGCGTTTACCCTCCATCCGTGACAGCTGGGGCTAGCCAGGAGCGGGAGTCAGCGACAGAGAGGAGGTTTTTCGCTGAGTGGTATGAAGTCCCAATTAACAGCTCTGTGCTGTGTCCTGAGGCGGATTAGGTGATCAGAAGGCTCTGTTTGACTGTCAATTCAGGTCTTGGTTTCCAGAGGGATAGAAGGAGACGTGGGCTTAGTTGGCCATCTTGACTCCACCCCCCCAGAATGAGTTCTTATGAACTTAATTGACAGTCCTTGTATGCTTAAATTTTCTCAGTTGTAGCTTCTAATGTGATGAATCTCAGTAGGTAAAACCCACTTAAACAAAAGATTTTTGAGAAGTCATCAATCATTGTGCAGCCGGAATGCTCCTTGAAGCAAGGATGGCGAGAGTTGTCTCACTTTCTTTGGCTCTGTTTCAGGAGCCAGTCCCTGGAGAAAGACATGATGCCTGGTAGAGGGTCAGTGCCAAAGAAGACCTCAATGAGATGCATTGACCCAGTGGCCGCAGCAGTGGGCCCAAATATAGCAATGATTGTGAGGATGGTGCAAGACTGCCATTGTTCTGTTCTTTTATACCTAGGATCACTATGAGTCAATATTGACTGAGTGGCGTGTAACAAGGACAGTTTATAAAGGGATACTGAGTCCAAATGTAGAAAACTTCTGTTTCACTGTTTTCCATGAAGTAAAAATAGTAATAGTCACAATAAAAATCTCAGTTAGCATTTATTTATTAAAGCATATGCCAAATGATGTAATGAATGCTTTCCATCTGTCACCTCAGTCCTCAAAGTGGCCTAGAAGGCAGGTGCTTATTTTATCATTGAGTAGGTGCACATTCAGAGATGTTGCATACCTTGTTGGTGGTGGTCAGAGCTTACCAGTGAAACTGACTTCAGGATCAGGCTCTACTGCAGGTGGCTCTTTTCTTTAGAACTGCTTAGATGTTCTGTGGGTCAGGCACTATGCTCAAACCACCAGTGAGAAGTGGATACCTGATGGGGGTACAGCATATTCTAGAAGAGGTAACACTGTCGGTACATGTGCACCACGAGTGAGGTACTATGTGGTTTCAGAGAAAAAAGACACCATCTGGGGATTAGAGTTGATGCCTGATGGAGCTGGCATTTTAGCTGGACCAGAAAAGTCTGTACGATATGACCAAGTGAAATATAGAGCAAAGTAGGGGTGTAGGTTCATGATGGTGGTGGACACATCAGATGGAAGGAGACCTGAGAGAGGGGAGTGTGGGATGTGTTGGCATCTCGAGGCTGGCCAGGTCCCCCTCAGCAAGGTGGAGGGTGCTGTATGTACTGCCATTCCTGGCTCTGGGCTGGGGACATAGTGGACATAAAATTATTGTTTTATGTACTGATTCTTCCCCACCACGATTAGCAATAGAGAAACCATGACGTCTAGCAGGGCAGCTTGGGATCAGTTTTGCAAAGCTTCTCCTGCCTTAAAATGCGGGTCTCACTTTCCCCCTGCAGGAAAACCACTGCCGGCGGATCAAGATCCTGGGGGACTGCTATTACTGTGTGTCTGGCCTCACTCAGCCAAAGACTGACCATGCCCACTGCTGTGTGGAGATGGGGCTTGACATGATTGATACCATCACGTAAGTGCCTCTAGGGTCCAGGGCCTGGGCTGAGGGGCTGTGGCTGCTGATCCCTCTTGCACTACATGTGCCTTTACAAGGCTGTAAAGACCAGCACTGCATCAAGATGAAGTTGAATCCAGCAAGTCCCTTGAGCTATAGAGTGTTGCTTTAGTGGCCCCTCCTTTATTTTATGTCTGTGGCTGTTTCTTTGTCTTCAGTAAGCCCCAGTCTTATTAGGTGTCCAGTAGTTGTGCTTAAAGACACTAATCTGTGCTTCGCCAGGTAAGACACTTAGAGGAGTTGATGGGGGGAAACTTACCTCAGATCCAGGTGAATTCCATTTCAAGAGTAGTATTCTTGTTCCTTATCAAGGCCAGAAACAAGGTGTCAGACCCTCATGGACAGAGGTGGGCTAGCAACAGGCAGAGTGAGCATTACTGAAAGGAAGGAGCAGACCACGAAACTGGTCTGCTCATTTTTTCGCCTTGGACTTGTCTTGCCATGGTTTCTATCAGTGACTGGGCTGGAAAGAGGCATTTTAGCAAGTTAAGGGGTGGCACAAAACTGGGAAGTTGACTTAATGAGATGCAGCATAGACAAGATTAAATCTCGAAAGTGTGGAGTGAAGGGTGTGAACCTTCACTGAGATGAAGTTAAGCAAGGATTGGTTCCGAGTTTCACACCCAAGAGTAGGCAGTTTATAACACAAGAATTCTATGAGGAAGACATGATGAAGTAGCTGCTATGCCAAGCCAAGCCAAGTGCCTAGCTGCTATAGCAAAAGAATAAACAGAAAATCAGAACGGAATAATGCACCAGAGATTGGGATTACCAGAGGGCACCATGTGAAACATCCTTCTGATGCAGGCTACAGAAGAGGAGTACTTCTTTAGACTGGGCTGGTAAGAGCAGGCTGTTAGCAGGAAGGAGGCACATCCTCAACCCTGAACTCCACCTTATAGGGACGTGAACACAGTGGAGTCCTTCAGGTAGGGATTCTGAAGCCTGGAAGCACATGGGAGAATTTACAAATGATGGTCCTGGCCTTTGTAGTGAGTCTGATGTAGTTCATCTGGGTGATGGTCTAGGCATTTTTGTGGGGTTTAACAGCTTCCTGGCTGATATTAGTATGCAGTGAAGTGTCAGAATGATGGTTTTAAGAGAAGAGACACCAAACCAACAACCAAACCCTTTGCTGTCAAGTCGATTCTGATTCATGGTGACCCTACAGGACAGGGTAGATAGAACTGCCCCATAGAGTTTCCAAGAAGCACCTGGTGGCTTCAAACTGCTGACTTTTTGTTAGCAGGTGTAGCACTTGACCACTGTGTCACCAGGATAGGTGGAAGAGAGACCAGATAGGTGGAAATCTTTAAAGCATGGCGAAAAAAGGGGAAGAAAGTAAAGATGTCTGATTTGAGAAGATTGAGAGGGATAGAAATTTGCTATTACCTTCTATTCTCTGAATGGATAGCATGTCGTATCTTAGAGTAAGCATATAATGTCTTGCATCAGCCATATCATAGCTCATCATCATATATCAATCATATATCACATGTCAGCTACATAATGTCAGTCACATTTAGCATCTATGTTGATTATGTATATCTCATCTCAATTATATTCTACCATCACATCATACTAAACATGTCATGTATCAATCACATCATATATCAATCAATTATCACTCTATCATACATCTGTTGTATCCTACCTAACATGTATCTAAGACTGTCAGTGAAATTCAGTGTTCTGCTGCTAATCATAAGGTTTTTCCTGGATAATTCTTTTCAGAAGTAGACTGCTTGCATCTTTCTTCCTAGTCTTTCTTAGCCTGGAAGCTCAGTTGAAACCTGTCTATCATGGGTGACCCGTTGTTACCTAAATAGCAGTGGCATTGCTTCCAGCATCACAGCAACAAGCAAGCCTCCACTGACAGACAAGTAGTGCTGCTCACTCTGTCTGGGCTGATTAAAGCTGAAAGAACTAAAGAAAAAAAAATCAAGCCTCAAGTTGCAATAATGAAGGATTCTACAGAGAAAATATTAAATGACTCTGGGAGTATCAAAAGAACATGGAAGGAATGCATAGAGTTATTCTACCAGGAAGAATTAGTTGATGTTCAGCCTTTTGTAGAGGTAGCGTATGATCAGTAGCTGAAGGAAGAAGTCAAAGCTGCATTGAAGGCATTGGCAAAAAAACAGACTTCAGGAACTGATGGAATATCAAGTGAGATATTTCCACAAACAGATGCAGCATTGGAAGCACTCAGTCATCTATGCCAGGAAATTTGGAGGACAGCTACCTATCCAAGTGACTGGAATAAATCCTTATTTATGCCCTTTCCAAAGAAAGATGATCCAACCAAATGTGGAAATTACTGAACAGTATTATTAATATCACCCGTAAATAAAATTTTGCTCAAGGTCATTCAAAAGTGACTGCAGCAGTATATTCACAAGGAAGTGCCAGAAATTCTGGCTGGATTCAGAAGAGATCATGTAACTGGGGATATCATTGCTGCTGTCAGATATGTCTTGGCTGAAAGCGGAGAATGCCAGAAGGATGTTTACCTGGTGTTTCATTGGCTGTGCAGAAGTATTCCACTGTGTGGATCATAACAAATGATGGCTAACGTTGCATAAAATGGAAATTCCAGAACACTTAATTGTGCTCTTAAGGAATCTGTATATGGATCAAGAGGCAGTTATGCAAACTGAGCAAGGGAACACTGCATGGTTTAAAGTCAGGAAAGGTGTGCACCAGGGTTGTGTCGTTTTGCCATGCCTTTTTAATCTGTATGCAGATTAAAGCATATAATCTGAGAAGCTGGATTATATGAAGAAGAATGAGGCATCAGGATTGGAGGATGACTCATTAACAACCTATGTCATGCAGACAATACCACTTGCTGAAAGTGAAGAAGATTTGAAACACTGATGAAGATCAAGGACCAAAGCCTTCAGCATGGATTGCACTCAATGTCAAGAACACAAAAGCCTCACAACTGGACCAATAGCTACATCAGGATAAATAGAGAAAGGACTGAGGTTGTTAAGGATAAGGATTTCATTTTACTTGGGTCCACAATCAACACCCATGGAAGCAGCAGTCAAGAAATCAAAAGATGCATTGCACTGGGAAAATTTGCTGCAACGGACCTCTTTAAAGTACTGAAAATTAAAGATGTCGCTTTGGAAGACTAAAGTGTGCCTGACCCAAGTCATGGTATTTTCAATTACATTAAGCCAAGTGCCGTCGAGTCTGCATGCAAAAGCTGGACAATGAACAAGGAAGACAGAAGAAGAATCGATGCCTTTGAATTGTGGTGTTGGAGAAGAACATTGAATGTACCATGGACCACCAAAAGAAGAAGTACAACCAGAGTGCTCTTTGGAAGCAAAGATGACAAGACTGTGTTTTACATACTTTGTACATGTTGTCAAGAAGGATCAATCCCTGGAGAAGGGCATCATGCTTGGTGAAGTGGAGGACCGGTGAGAAAGAGGAAGACCCTCAGTGAGATGGATTGACACAGTGGCTGCAACAATGAGCTTAAGAATAAAAATGACTGTGGACACGACGTAGGACCAGGCAGTGTTTTGTTCTGTTGTGCACAAGAGTTTCTGTGAGTTGAATCCGTCTAATAACACCTAACAACATCATCTTATTATATCCTATCCTTTCCTGTCTTCTATGTGGTCTCTACATAGAAGCTCTAAGGAGACAAATGTCCCTCTTTTACTTAGTAATATTTATGAAGCCCTGCAGTGTGTGCCAGCCATGTAGAAGTCCCCTAACATTAGGCTGACGAAACTGAACCAGCTGTTAGTGAAACCAAGCCAGACAGCTTCCTGTCCTGAAGGTGTGGCCCTCATCACGCTCAATGCAGATAATCTGTGAGAACTCCAGCCCTGTCCTCCACTTGCTCCAGCTGTCTCCCCTGGTTGACTGACTGCTCTGTGATGCAGCGTCTCCCAAGGTCCTTGTTTAGGATCCCTCTGCAGTTAAGCCTGGAGTCACCCTCCCAGTGCTCCTGTGTTGGTTTCACCTGCACATTTATGTGTTATAACTTTATGTATTATAAATGTCTCTGCAGGGGTCAAGAAGCCCTGAGTCAGCTCTTTCAGCACTATGTCTGTGGTATTGTGCTGCCTGTGCTGTACTGACTGCTAGGAGCCGTCACCTCCTCTTCATCTGCTTTGCCATCCATTTGCTCTGTGAAATTGCAATGTCCATTTGATTGTCCCTATAATTCTCCAAAGTCTTAAGATCCTGACTCCAGTTGCCCCATCCTTCCGGCTTTGCCCGTTGACCCTCTTGAGTGCTGGTGCAGGTGTTTTCCTCACTCTTGAGGCCACCCTCTGCTTCAGCACCAGAGCTCAGAGAATCCAAAGGGTCTTAGGCAGAGTGGAGCTGCTGCCCTGCCAGGTACCTGGTCTTGTACAGGAAGGAGATCCTCTGGCTGTCCTAAGTATGTCCCCTTACTGTGCAGCTTGCTTTCCTATGGAGGCTCTGGAGGGACAAGCCTTCCTTGGAAGGCTGTGGTCCCTACTGGCCACTCACCTCATTACATAGGAACTCCATGGGACAAATATGTTTATCACATGGAGGGATGTTCATACAGAAGTGGAGTTTTGTTTCTTGTCCTTCCTCTGAATAGGGGTTTTGGCTTGGAATTTTGGAAATAAAAGAATTCCTCAAGAATAACACAAAAAGACAAGTGTATGTGGTTAGAGGTCCATTCCACAGGCAGTAGCCAGTGCTGGGCTTGAACAGCGCATTCCCACAGCTGCTAGGGGGTGAGCATCTGTGTTCTCTTACATGTCCCTCCTGCTGAGAGCACTTGTATCTTTTAGGAAGCCCTTCTGCCTCCTGTCTTCTTAAGGGAAGGACCTGTCAGACTGAATTCTGGTGGCTTTTGACTTAGTGTTTCTTTTGGAAGGACCCCAAGGGAGGCCCTAGGTGACCGACGACCAGGAAAGAGAGGTGAGGCTGCTGTTCCAAGATGTTGAGTATTTGCCAGAGGCCAAATTTCTGAGTGGCAGAGAAACCAAAGTCTTGAGGTATGGGCTTAGCTGACTGTAAGATTCTCTACTGCATATTAGGCAGACTACAAGTTCTCTGAGGATGCTCTGTGCTGAGGGGAAGAGGCGTTTCTGGTCCCACACCTCTGGTGTTGTGGACCAACATTGTCAGCTGTTCCTTCAGGCTGATACTCTGTTCACAGCACATCTCCCACAACTGCTAGCCTTGGAGACCTGACAGTTGGTTCCTGCTCTGCTGAGTATCAGGTAGACTTCTGAAGGGGTAGGGGACATCCAGCCACCGGACTGAAGAAGAACTGAACAGAGTTACTTCTTGGTAAAGAACTTGCCGCAAAGCAGGAGTTTATGTGTGTGCGGCCAAGCTGCAAGAGTCAAGAATCATGTCTTTGGCTAACAAGCGAGGCATGGTATTTTCTTTTCACATAGTAAAATGTTTGTTCTAACAGGAAAAAATTACTAGCAATGTTTACCACTTTCCTATTTTTTAACCGTCTATACTCAGCGACGTCCACACATGCCATCTATGCACTTTTTACTGCAGACCAAGCATGGCGGAAAAGAAGGTTTAGAATATCTTTAAAAAGGCATGTTACCATACAGAGGTTATCAACAAAAATCAAGTGATGTCAGGGGCTGGGAAATACACTCGAGTGGGTCACTGCATCAGAGACACACAAGCAACGCTTGGCTAAAAGTGGTGGCCCAGGGCCCTTGCCCTGCCACAGCCACAACAGCCTGAGAAACACTGATGTTCTTGGCCGTACAATTTTAGAATGTTCAACACTTTCCAATCCTGTGTACTCCAGGAGGAGAAGCTCCTTTGCTATAGATGGGGAAACTGAGACCCAGAAGGGCAACAATAAGCCAAATTGAGGTTAAGAGTTAGAATACAGTGGTGCTTGAAAACAGTTGCTCGTTTCACCTCACCAGAGGCAGTGGATGATTGGGGTAAATGCTGGTGCACATTGCATGTCTGTTGTCACCATTTCTGGAGTGTTCTGTGTTGCTGATTGTAAATATGATTCTTTAATGCCTGTACTCTCGCTTCTTTTGGCCTGTTATGTTCAAAGCTGTAGCCTCAGTGCTTAGAGTAATGCCTGAGGTGAACAACCTCATATATTTTTGAATGGATGAGTTAATGGGCAAATTTGTGTCCTTTCATGCTTCAGTACAGTTGTGGTCAGACTTCAGCTTTTTCGGAGCTTGTTTCTACAAAGTGAGGGTGCCCCTGACCACAGACACGGCTGTCTGGACTGCCTTCCTGTCAGGCTGCCCGGAGCTAGTTAGTATCAGGCTGTGGACACTGCGTGCTTTCTAGACATTTTGGCTGCATTTAAAGAAAAAAGAGAGAGAGAGAGAGAGAGAGAAATGAACCTGAGAGAGTAAATAAGAAAAGAAGGTCAGACAGAAACAAAATCCAAAAAGTCTAGAAACTGTATTCCTTGGGAATGAAGTTCAGGGTTATGTTTGGTGTACGCAAGTTAGCTTGTGCATTCCAGGAACAATAAGGCCAGATTTAGTTTGAAATAACTACACTGTTAAGTACAGATTAGATGTTGCCATAATTAGAATATTGATATTTGATATAGAGCCTAGGAAAAACTGAAAGTGGGCAGTCAAGTTAGAAAGTGCTGGGTAGGAAAGGCAGTGAGGCTTTGCTCTGTCAGTCATAGATCTTGGGGAAGGTGTGCCAGGCACGAGGCATCAGGGCCCTGGTGGTGCATCACTGGAATGGAAAGAAGAGGCCTAGGCCAACTGTCCTCAGGCTGCCTATCCTCTTGTGACCAAAGGAGTAGAGGACTGAAAGTGCACAGAAACACCTCGGCAGTTTTATTTATTTACAGGTGTTTATACTGATTTATCTTTATGAGTTTTGGAAAATAAATTTTAACTTTAATTTTTTTTTTATTTCAGTGTCTCATTGAAGGTGGACAATTTAAAAAATGTTACAAAAAGTACATACAAAATTTATAAGATTACATAGGTACTAAAGAAATGCCCATGGTTAAACCTACAAATAACGTATTCTGTGACCATGTCACTCACAAGCCATGATGTTGTCACGCCTGTACCCTGTACTAGACTCTAGGGCTATGTGAGACATCTTCTATTGACAGATTGGCTGGTTTGAGTAAGGCCAGTGCAGGGGAATGGAGGGCTGCTGGACGCAGGATGCTGTGTGCAGTAGCTGCCCAATGGTGCCACATGCCCCCAAGCCATTTACAGCCTGCAGCTGTATGAAGACAGGTAAAAGTCCCCTCAGCTGAGCCAGGGTGGAGATGAGAGGCGGCCTGAGGGTAGCTGCTCACTAGACAGCCCTTGCTACCGTGTCCCAGACTGTCTCAGGGTGTTCTCAGGTCTGCCAAGATTAAGCGTGATGTGTTTGACCTTTACAGATAGGAGAAGGTGGTCAGGGCACCACTGTGGGTGAGTTCTACTGCTGACTTGTGCTGTCTTGCTGGTAACCAAGTGACATGCACAAGGTGGGGTAGGGTTACTGCGAAGACGGATCAGCAGGCTCACAGGAAGTCACATCTCTGCTGGCCTCGATGCCTGGAGTCTTATTTGGAGTCACATTGGGCATTCCTCAGTTCCCGTATCTTTAAGTGGGAATAGGACTTACATAAGCAAAGCTCAGGGCCTGGCTGGTATGATATGTGGTGTGTTCCACCTACGGTTTGGCACAGATGGTGGATAGTGGGAGGGTTGGTTTGTCCTATGGGCAGGCTGTGTGGCTGTGCTTCCGCTGTCCTCTTGCACTCGTACAGTCCTTGCCAAGAGTAGAGCTTCCTGGCCAACCTGTCGGTAAACACCTGCTCAGACAGTCCCAGGTGTGCTGACATGTGCAGTCCTTGGGGGTGGAAGGACACTTTGGACTGATCAGACAAAAAACTGTCATGCTGCTTCCCGAAAGGACTCAAAATTACTTGAGTCGCTCCATCTGTAAACTGACAAATGCTTAGGAAAAGTCAAGGAACAAGAGGGAAGTAAGGGCAGATGGAGTAGAAAATTGGAGAATTACGTCCAGAAGACCAGAAACTGTCACATCAAGTTCTTTGATGTGTTCAAATGGCTGGATGAGGGGAGCCTGAGGGGTAGACTTCATGGATAGCCCTGGGCCCTCCCTGGTGCTTTATGAAGCCCCAAGGCTCTGGTTGAGCAGAGGACTGTGCCTAGGGTGTTGAAGCGTGGAGAGTCTAATAGGTGTCTTGTCTTGGGGCAGCCAGGAGGTGTACAGGATTTCAGTCACACATGTGATGGTCTAGGAAGGGCCTGAGGGCGGAACGCTGGTGAGAGAGTCTGCCTGGTTGCTCTTCCGCCTCATGTCTTCAGTTTCTGAGGGCCCACTGTGGCCTTTATGGGCTCATCTTTGTCTCATTTCTGTTCCTTCGAGAGCATCAAACACCTGACGTCACCTTCCCCAATAACAGGTTTCCCGTTTTCTTTATTTTCTATCGCACACACACACACACACACACATACACACACACACACACACTCAAGGTCTGACAATGAAGTCCAGTAACTCAGTTGTTCTAAGGGTTACGTACCTCATTGCTGGATGTCACTGTGGTCACATTCAAAGTAGTCCCATTAGGACGCATCAGTGCCAGCACTTAAGTCCACCCTTCAAAGCAATTTTGGAAATCTTTCTGGAACAGCCATTGTGCACAGTGGCAAGGTGGCAAGTTCACGATCTTACTTGTATAGTTGTCTTTGAGGGAGTTTTTAGCCAGTAAACAAATAACTGAATCAGAACAGCGACCTAATCTGGCCCCCAATGACTTTTTTTTCCTTGCCTGATGATAAAGGAAATATGGAAAAGAAGACATTTTGGCGACATTCAGGACATCAAGGGTAATATGATAGCTCTGGTAGTCAATCCAGAAAACAAGTTCCAAAATTGCTTTGAAGGGCGGTCTAGGCACTGGTGTGGCTGCATCCTTTCCCTAGGGGAGTACTTTGAAGGTGACCTTGATGAAGTACAGAAATGAGGTATGTAGCATTTTTTCCAGGATAAGTTTGCAAACTTAATTCGCAGTCCCAGTGGATACTATAGACGAAATCTGACTGTTAAGTCCCTGAACTTCATTGTTCTACGTGCTACATACCTCGTTGCTGTGTATCACTATGGTCACCTTTGAAGTTCTCCTCTTGGGAAGCTAGGCACCGATGCTAGCACCTAGTCCACCCTTATATATGTATCAAAGCATTAGCTAGTTCTAAAAAGTTTATGGGAATAACTCAGTGAATTAATTGTAGGCATCATGTTATGCAACCACTAACACTGTCATATTCCAAATTTTCTACCAGCAATAGCTGAAACTCAGTGTGCCCTAAGCAATGAACCCCTCTCCCTCCTCTCACCTCTGGTGATAAAATTTAATTTCCACACACTTGACCATTCTAGATAGTTCACATACAGGGATCATATAATATCTGGATCTTTGTGACTGACCTATTTCACACTCTTGTCAAGGTTCATCCGAGAGGGGACACGCATCAAGACTTCATTACTCGTAGGGCTGAGTAACTGTATTCTGTTATATGTATGTCATTTTGGTCATCCATTCATGCTGATGGATAATTTAGGTTGTTTCCACCTTTTGGCTGTTGTGAAGTTTCTACTTTCTGGCTGTTGTGGAAGTGCTGCAGTGGATAATGGCATGCAGGTTTCTGTCTGCTTTCCTGCTTTCGGTTATTTTGAGTGTATACCTACAGTAGGCATACTGTACCTGGTGGTGCAGTGGCTGTGAGTTCAGCTGTTAACCAAAAGGTCATCAGTGTGAAACACACCAGCCACTCCTTAGAAATCTTATTGGGCAAATCTCCTGCATCTTGTAGGATCCCTATGAGTCAGAATCAATTCAACAGCAATAGGTTATTTTCTTTTCTAAACTAGGATTGGGATTTCTGAATCACATGGTGGTTCTGTGTTTAGCTTTTTGAGGAACCACAACCACTGACAAGTTTTCAACTTTTTAAAATAAAACAAATTGTACTCTTTAGGGATAAAATAGAAAACAAAGAAAAATAAAATGGCTTACTCTCAGCCCTGAGGGGGCCACCAGCACATTTCAATGCATTTCCACTGTCCATCTGTATCCTTGTTTTCTGTAGTGCTGACCATGGTAATTTGCTTCAGTGGGCACTTCATGCGATTGGAGCAGTGACTATGAACCCTTTGGGGAGTCTCCTCCATAATGCCTTCAGATGTTGTGTGCCTTAACTGCAGAGCTTTCCCAGATGACTTTTTACAAGAACTTCTGGGGATACATCGCTCTTGTCGATGTGCAGTCTTGGCCATTTCTGGCCTGGGCAAGGCCCCAAAGGTGCTCTTTCTTCCCCATTTCCTGGAGGAGAAGCTGCTGCCCAGAAAAGACAAGTGACTTGCCAAATTCCGTACAACATGGGTTGATGGAGCTGGTATCAAGCCCAGCAGCCTGACCTTAGAGTCACACTTTTGTTCTGGTTTACAGAGAGATGAGAGTCATGTACCATTGTGTTCACCAGTGTTAAGAGCACAAATTGTCTGTGTGCCCCGCCCTTGTCTTGGGTCTAGCCTCACTGTATGAGCTGAGAGTGAAACATCCCACTGTGTTCAGGGCTCCAGTTATTTCCAACGGGGTCAGCACCTGTACCTTCCACCTATGTAGGTCAAAGCTGCTGGATTATCATGGGGGAGTGGGTAATACAGACCCTCTCTAGGAGTAGAGGTTACCTTTGCAGGGAAAGGGTAAAGTATGACAGCGTGCTCTGTGCTTCCTCTGGCTGTGGAAGTGATGAGTCATGAGGGGGAGATCCTGAGTTCTGGTCAGTTAGGGGAAGGGGCATTCTCAGCATGGGGGCCGTGGAGGGTACCCGCAGAGCTGGTTCAGATACTATGCTGGTCTAAGGTGACCTGGAGCCCTGCCTGCCTGGCACCTGGACGTGGACCATCAGCCCTCAGGTGGGGTGGTCAAGCCTCAGTTGACTTATTGGTTCCGGAGGTATCTTGGGCTCTGACCCAGTTCTGGGTACTAAGTGGAGTATTGGGGTGGAGTGGTGCATGCCCCACCTTCCTAGAGCTCATCTCCCTTCCCAGGAGCCCAGAAGTTCTCAGCAGTTGGGTAGGCCGCCTCTGCTTATGTTGCAGGTCTGTGGCTGAGGCCACTGAGGTGAATCTGAACATGCGTGTGGGGCTGCACACAGGCCGGGTGCTCTGTGGGGTGCTTGGCCTGCGCAAGTGGCAGTACGATGTATGGTCCAATGATGTGACCTTAGCCAACGTTATGGAAGCCGCCGGCCTGCCGGGGTAAGTTGGATGGAGAGGTGGTGGGGCCACATGGGGCCGTGCATGCAGCATGTCCACAGAAGAGCAGGCTTCACTCAGTGTGCCCTTGCCGGTGTGCATCATCTAGGTTGGTGGTCTGCTCTTAGACCTTCTGAGGACTCTTTATCCATCAGCCTTGGGCACTATCTACAGGAGCCAGCTCCACCAAAGATACAGTGCATGTGAGAAACCAGCAATATGCATGCTGCTGGGGTGGGCTCTCACTATTCCTGTGCTTTCTTTTTGTTTTCTTAAATGTCTCTGGGCAGCTCTGGGACAGATGACTTGAGTTCCATTAGGGGAGTTGCAGACCTCCTTTTACGACTGTCATAGGCTTCCCATAGGCTTGTATGTTGAAAGTGCCTTCTAATTACAATAGACTACTTTGGTCTCTTTCCCACACCACTGTAATATCAGTACATAATATTCTGTAAAACATTAACTTGAAAATGGAGTGGACGTTGTTCCTTTGTTTCTTCCTTTATACAGCACAACAGACAGAAGAATGTTGTTATTGCAGAAAGGGGGCTTTGTAGGTGACTGCTAGTCTGTCACCATGCACAGTAACTCAATCCTTTTGATACTCATTTTCCTCCTGCAAAAGGAGGGGTTTGCAAGTTTGTTTCAGATTAGCTGTTAGTGCCCAACCACATGATTGAGATCAGGCCAAATCTGCCAGAATCTGTCTCTATATAGCCCCTGTTCATGTACTTCCTGTGTAGCTCAGAATCCACAGGCCATCATCTCTACCACTGGTCTTGGGACCTTCTGAACAGCACAGGGCTGCTTTCTGCATGCCCCTCACCAAAGGGGTGGGAACCTCTGGCCTGTATCTTTTCTTCTTCCTGGAATCAGGGGAAGTCGATTGAATCAGATGCCACCTTTCTTTATGTCAAGGCCCCAGCATGGTCCTGCAGAAAGCCAGCCTTTCAGAGAAGTTGCCAGCGCAGGCAGTGGTCTAGAATCATAGAAAGTAGATTAGTCAGATTCAAGGAAATAGCATGTACAGAAATTAGAAACAAGAGAACAGAGGCAGGCAGAGATGTAGGCTAAGACTCTGCCTTAGCCTATGGCTGAGCTTGCCAGGGTAGGTCATAACTGGCCTCACAACCCCTGGGATTTTTAACAGAGCTCAACTACAGACCAGTGTGGTCTCCAGTCAGACACCCATCCACTCCCGACTCCAAACTGCCCCTTACTACCTCTAAGTACCTGCCCCTGAGCATCAGTTTGAGTGTGTCTGTCCTTCCTGTGGGCAGACCCTCACAGACACAAAGCCAGATAGGTGAGCCACCCAGCCTTTCTTGTCTGCAGACCCACCGTACCTCAGGAGCCCTCAGAGTTGTCTACCATTTTGCATGCAGGTCTCAGTGGGCCTTCCATTCATGCCACCACCCCCCCAACACACCCCCGCCAAACCCTGTGAAAAGTGAACATTGTATTAACCCACGTAGTGTCTGTGAGTAGCCTCAATGGAAGAAGGCTCAGGAGAGGGTCTGCTGAGGCAGGAGCTGGAGGAGTATGTTCTCTGTGCCCAGATTGGAGCTGGGTGCTCAGATTGGTGTCAAACACAGCACAGCCTTCATCCTGACGCAAGTGATTCTCTGGGTCTTTGAAGAGTGTAGTCAGAGGGCCAGATGGGTAGACAGATAGGTGTGTTTTTTTCAGCATTTCATCTAGGACCTCACAGCTAAGCCGGGGGCCCTTTTTGAAAGGCCATGCGCCCCAGAAGCTGTTTGGAGACCCCAGACCTGGGAAGGATGAAGCCTGTTATTTGCTCCTTGCCTTGCCAGTGCCATTTCTTAGCAGGAGCATTACATATTATGCTCCGCACCAGGAAGTCACTGGAGATCGTGCACACCCAGAGCCTGCACAGCACCATTGAGATGTCTGAAATGCTCTGGGCTCGTTCTACAGTCTAGCTTGAATCAACAAAACAGGTTCCTCAACCTGAGCCCCTGAGCCTGCCCCTTGGGGTCTGCCTCTCTGCAGGCTATAGCACTGGAGGACCAAGACTTACCTTATCTCTGGCACCTGTGGCCACGGCCACCTTGCTTTGAGGGTGCACCTGTACAGTTTCAGGACAAAAATCTTGTGCCTGTAGGGAAGAGGAAGAATGCCTCTGCTTCCCTTGCCCACCTCCTTTGCATGGGTCAGCTGATGAGGGCAGGTCAGAGGCTCCTGATGACTTTTTCCCAAGCTCCACCCCACCTTGGCTGGGACAGTGGTGCAGGTCTGATGACCCACATGTTCCCTCATGTGTACCAGGGCCTCTGCTTCTCAGAGCACTTGGAACCTTGCATGCCCAGAAAGCAGCTGGTCAGCTCCTACAGGCCAGCAGCACACCAGCTACCACGCTGTTGAATGAAAGAAAGCCCAGATGAACAAATGGATGGATGCACAACTACATTTCTGGAGACTTCTGGTGCTGAAATGTTTTCAGACCACTTGGCTGTCTCCAGTGGAGTTCAGGCCAGCTAATAGGGTGATGGCAAGTCTCTGGGTACCTGCAGGGCCCGTGGGAGAGACTGGCAAGATGCAAGGGCTGGGGCAACTCCAGAGTGAGTGCTTTTCATGCCCTGGACCCATTGGATCGCTGGTTGAGGCCCCAGCAGGAGCACCAAATCCTCAGCCTGGGGTGCTTCCAACAGACAGGTGAACAGGTAGAGGGACCAGAGTCAGGGATTGGCTTTAACTGCCGGGGGCCCCATGCAGGCTCTTGTCCTCATGACCTGATGAGATCCCCTGAGTAGAAGAATGTCCTGCTGATAGGATTCTGTCTCTCCTGATGTTGCTCCTGAATCCTGCAGCTCACTGTCTCAGCACGACCGCTCACCAGTCCCTTCTGGACCCTCTAGCAGCCTCAGAGAAGACTCCTGAAATCAGGGTTTATTCCTCCAAGGAGTTTGGAGAACCATGCTCTCGTGTTAAAGGCTTGGAGCAGGGCTTTAAGGAGTGGGTTTGAAGTGGGAGTGTGTTAGGTCCCGAGTGGCTGCATGCTCAGGCTTCCTTTCCTAAGACCCAAGCTATGCTTATCTTTTCCAGGTTCTGTGGGAGGCCAGATGGGGAGTTTCATGGTTTTGTTTTCTTTACAGATGGGTCAGTTCTGCATGTGCCAACCCTGATGGAATTCTCCTTCCCTCTCAGAAACACCCATAGTCAAGTGTGTGAAGGCCCTGTTGCACCCCACCCCTTCCTGCCCTCCCCTTTATGTGGCAACAGATGCCTCCAGTGCCTGTTGAGGTCTGACCTCTGGCTTCTTCTGTCTAGGCAGGACCTCCAGGGCTCACACCTTTCTGCCTTGTGGATTCTGGGACAGACCCCAGGCCATTTCTCTCTTCTACACCTCATTTTCACTTTTTCTTTTCTCTTTTCTTGTGTACTCTCTGTTTTCTTTCCTAGCCCCTCTTTTCTTCTCTGGTGCCTTGTCCATCCTGTCCTTTATTACCCTACAATCCCTACTCTCCTGTGGTAGCTTCACGTCTCACTCTGTCTGTACCCAGTTCTTCCCAAGTGACACATAGTATGTGGCACATGGAGAATAGGTATGCCAGTATCATGAAACCTGTTCCTGGGGAGGAGGAGACCCTGCTGATGACACTGCAGGCCTCAAACACCCGTCAGCTGGAATGATGGCTCAGGCTTAGGCCCTGCATCAGAGCCCCCTGGGACCCCTGGTAGGGAGTGACGCAGTCCATGATGCCGTTCCAAATCTCTGCCTCCTTTTTTGTAGGAAGGTTCATATCACAAAGACGACTCTAGAGTGCTTGAATGGGGACTACGAGGTAGAACCGGGTTATGGACATGAGAGGAACAGTTTCTTGAAAGCTCATAATATCAAAACATTTTTTATTGTGCCATCCCATCGACGAAAGGTAGGCATTGGAACTCCTCCCTTGTTTGATTGTACTGTTGGAACTGCTGGGCCTTACAAAGCCTTCTTAAAATATTACTTGTTATATTTCCCCTTAAGTCACTGTTTTTCAAGACCACAGATCTTGATGAGATGGGAAGGGATGGTCATAATTAAAGTACCGTCCTTGACTTTGCCTTTTTATGTATATGGGGAAAGAAAGGGAAAGGGGAAGGAGTCTAGAACTCCCAAGTTAGATCTGGGGTTTGCCTTGACTTCGTCTCCAGATGAGCCATCTTGTGTTATCCCTTCGACTCTCTGGGCCATAATTGTTCCTCCTGCAAAATGGGTGTGAAAATGCCTTATAGGGCCTCAGAGATGAGGAGTACTCTTTGAACCTCAAAGTACTGTGCCCAGTTGAGGGCCTGGGATCATTGTATGCCTGGCACCTGGCAGAGGAAAGTGAACTGGAGAGATGGTAGAGGGTGACCAGACCATTTCTAGGGTGCACGTGAGGGCTGGGCTGTCAGCCATACCGGTGACTGATACATGCAGTGAATGCTGGAATGTTGGCAGTGGTTCGTGTTCAGACAGGATCACTGCTACCATAGGTCCCCTATGGGCAAGACCAGGAGCCTGGGCCTGGTCCCCACATTCTGTATACCCCTCAGCAAGTTGCTTCCTCCTTTGGGTCTGTTTTCTTTCCTGAGGGGTAGAAGGTTTCTACCCTACCCAAATCCAGGGCAGCCTCTGTACTCTCAGGAGGCATCTGCTGGGAGCTTCTAGGGCTTCAGTAGGCATAAAGCAATTCCCAACACATTGGAAAATCTGCTTCTCATTTTATGTTTTATCTGTAGATATCACGTAATTCCTTCCAAAGGGTCGTTTGGAAAAGTCAAGCTGCCATCACAAATGTCTGAAGTCCTCTAACATGGGTGGACTTTGAGCTCCCTACTGCTTTATTCTCCATCCTCTGATGAGATAGCCCTCTAGCTTTTACACCTCCGGGATATTGAGTATATTCCAGCTGGCACTGGAAGCAAAGAGGAGGATTTTCCTTTTCCTCTCTCTCCATCTCCTCCATCTGATAACTCACACCTCACTCAAGGTACAGGAACCTTGAAGCTCACACCTACCTACATTTAGTTAATAGGAAAGGGCTCTCTTTGTAAAAGCAAAACATAGCTATTGATCAGTTTCATGATTCATGTATTTTTTTGAAAAGAAACTCTAGTACAGTTTCAGTCAATAAATGAATGGATATTCCTTTGTCCACCTCTCGCTGTAACTGGCCCTATACTCTTACCCCTTGCTCCCCTGGTAGGTTTCTTCCCGTAGATGGCCCTTTACCTGAGACACTGCCTTGCATGTATGAAATGATGCTGATGAAGTAGACAGCTGTGTCCAAGCCTCTCAGGTGGCTCCTTTGCACTGCATCACTGCCTCCCAGAGATGGGCCTAAAAGATTGAAAGCACCCCTCTCCACTCCTTAAGAAGAGCACTGAGTAGCTTTCTGATTCTAAATTAGCCCTCTCTAGGCATTGAAGTCATCAGTTGTCTTTCTGTGAAAGAAGCTAATGAGAGAGAATGTGTAAATAGCATCTTGTGAGTAGTACAACTTTTGTGAGAGCTGACTCACTTGTTAGTAGCTCTCTCATCATTGTCTCACTTGACCAAAGCCTGGCAGTGGCCTGCTAATTACTCTGAGCCACACAGTGGGAGATTTTGCAGACATCAGCAGAATCCTCATAGGCTCGTGCTTTGCTCTCTGTCCTATGCACCAAGTTCCCACATTTCCACACTGCACTCTCCACCCTGTGGACTAAAGTTCTCCCCAGCCACATGTAATGAGCTTCCCTGAGCCCTGCAAGTGCTGCTGGCCCTACCACCAGTCTCTCAGGGTCCAGGGGCAGGGCTGCGTGTGAGTGGTTTTTGGTTGCTCTGGTTGAGCAGTGGCTTCCTGGCTTCCTTGTAGTCGCTGCACGTTTCTGTTGGAGCCAGTATGGATGCCAGTGAAACTAGGCAGCCAGCCTCAGAATTTTGATACAGTTAGCTTGTATTGGGACCCCTGCTACTTAGGTTAAATGGATGGAGTGCCTCCTCGGTCTGGGGGTCATGATATCTGTGGAGCTAAGACTCAGAACCACAGCAGCATTTGCCCTTTCCGTGTTCTGAATATTTAGTTAGCCCCCATAGTGTACTCAGACAAGGAACTGGGGGTGTAGGTATGAATCCAGCCTGGACCCTGGTCTTGAGGAGCTTACAGTGCAGTGAAGAGGACAGGGACAGGCCATCCTGAGATCAAAACACAAGGCAAGAACGGCGAAGGGCAAAGGTATAAAACTGGGCTGTGGGACTACAGAGTTTTTTTCAGAGGTGGAAATTGAGGATCAAAGAAATGATAAAGGATACAGATCTTTGACAAGCCTGCTTTTGTGCTAAAGCTTTCTCCTAAAATAACTTTAGTGGGCAGCCTGCTATCTCAAAAGCACCAACACAGCACCCAGATACCCCAATTTTACAAGTATGGACTGGGAAGATTAGACTCACGGAGTCCTCCCTTCTCTTCCTGCTGGTTCCTGGGGCACAGCCCCACCCCAGTGGCCCTTATTTCCCTGTCAGCCTTGGCTATTGGTGATAGGTGGTCATGGCTGAATTCAAGCCACACTTTGTTCTTGAGGCTGCCATTAGAGTACTGTCTTAGTTATCAGGTGCTGCTTTAATAGAAAGACCACAGGTGGATGGCTTTAAAAAGAGAAATTTTATTTTGTCCAAGTCCAGCAGGCTGAAAGTCCAAATTCTGCGTGTCAGATCTAGAGGAAAGCTTTCTCTGCTGGCTCTGGGGGAAGGTCCTTGTCTGGAGGCTTTCCTTGGACTGGGTACTTCTGAGGCTCAGGAGCCCCAATTCTTTCCAAAGGACCTGCTTTGCTCCTGGCAATGCTTTCTTGGTGGTATGAGGTTCCCCCCAGCTTTGTACTTGCTTCCTTTTCTTTTATATTCCAAAAGATTGCTTCCAAGTCCCAAACCCAGAGATTCTCCTTTAACTGTTTTTTAGTCAGCTAGTGCTGCTGTAACAGAAATATCACAAGTGGATGGCCTTAAAAAGAGAAATAGTTATTCTTACAAAGTCTAGTAGGTTACAAGTCTAAACTCAGAGTGTCTGCTCCAGGGATGGGCGTTTCTTCTTTATTGGTTCTGGAAGAAGGTCCTTGTGTTGCATCAGTCTTTGGTCAGGGAGCGTGTTGGCACAGCAACCTCAGGTCTGAAGGATGTGCTCCTCTCCTGATGGTGCATTCTTGATGGTGTGGGGTTCCTGATACTGTCCTTTCTTCCCTTTCCTTTTGTCTTACAAGAGATAAAAGGATAAAGGGTGGTGCAAGCCACACTCCAGGGAAACTCACTTTACAGTGGAGCAGGGAGGTGACCTTAGAAAGGGACTTATAGTCCCACCCTAAACCTCTTTAACGTACAGCATAGAAAAATCACAAAATAGAGGACAATCACAAAATGGAATCGTGGCCCAGGCAAATGTCTACATACATTTTTGGGGGGCGGAGGGCGGGACATTGTTCAATCCATGACAGCTAGGACATCTAGAACACAGTTATGTTTCCAAAAGTACAATGGCCCAAACAGGCAGATACACACTAGACATTTCCATCACAAATGGGAGAATTTTCAGGGAAAGAGGGCAAAACAGGCAAGAAGCAAGTGAGCAGAATGTATTACATTAGCACTCAAAGCTTTGAAGATAATACTCCATTCTCTGAGATACTTTACACAGTAAGTAGCCCTGCCCTCCATACTCTAGGATTCTGAGTGAAGGCCCCTTGGCCCTGGGTGACAGCTCTGTGTTCTAGGCCCACTGGGACAGCAATTCTCCCTTGGCCTAGGTGCAACATTTTCTAAGTCTATCTGAGTGGCAACTCCACCTTTAGAAACACCCTTAGAAACTCTTGAGGTCATGGCCATACCTTTTGAGACAGAGGTAGCTCAGCTTCTTCTGCTCCTTGACTCTTCAGCTTTTGCTTCTTATGGCCTCATGGCCCAAGCCTCCTGCCTGTTTCTGTCCTGCTGGGGCAGTGTTCCAAAGCTCTGTAGCTCTACCAATAAGTGCCCAGAGGCACCACATGCCACCAGGAAGGCATCTCTGCAGAGGGCTTCAGCTCTCTTCACTCTGTGGGTCAGCAAGCTCCACCAATTTAAGTGCCCAGGGGTACCCCATTCCATCAGGAAGCTTCCTGTGTGGGTACACTCAGTTCTATTGCTCTGTGCGTTGGCGCCTGGTTTTGTGTTGTTGGCTTGTCGCTGCACCTCACCATCTGTGCCTTCTCTGGTGTTAATAGTTCCCTTCAGTTTTTTCTGAGTCTTCTATCCATTCAGTTTCAACAGTGCTTCCACATTTTATGTATCTGTTAGAACAGCTAACAGTTAGTACCAAATGCTGTCTGAGTCATCTGGTGCTGCTTTAACAGAAATACCACAAGTGGATGGCTTTAACAAAAAGAAATTTTTATTGTGTCACAGTCTAGTGGACTGAAAGCCCAAATTCAGAGTGTCAGCTCCAGAGGAAAACTTTCTCTGCTAGCTCTGGAGGAAGGTCCTTGTCATCAGTTTTCCCCTGGACTGAGAGCTTCTAATGCTTGGGAACCCAGGTCCTTTACAAAAGATACACTTGGCTCTTGGCACTGCTTCCTGGTGGTATGAGGTCACCAACTCTCTGCTTGCCTACCTTCCCTGTATAAATCAAGAGGCTGCCCCAAGGCACAGTGCAATCCCACACATTGAGTCCAACCCCACCAACACAACTTCTGCACATCCTCTTAATTGCCATCATGGAAGCGGAGTTGACAACATTAAGGGATATCACACAATACCAGGAATCAAGACCCACTCAAATTAAAACACACCTTTTTTGGGGGGAGACACAATTCAATCTTTGACAAGTATCTTATAAATGAGGGTGTGCTAGGGCAATAGTGTGTTTCAAGTTGTAACCTTTCCCAAGCCAGACAAAGACGTGGCTGCATGGATGATAGATATTTATGGAATGTGAGTGATTTTGGTAGAGACTCTTCATGAGACTCCTGTGGTCGCCCCCAAGGGAGCCTGTGCATCGTACATGTCCTACCACGGTGGTGATGAAATCAGGGCATGAGTGGATAGAGGACATGCTAGGGGGCAGACTTGGGAATCAGATCAGAGGAAGAAGTCAAGTTGACAGACCATGGCGGCTGGAGATCTTGGTGGAAGGCACCAGGCAGGGGCCAGGCCAGCAGGGATCTGTGGGGAAGTTGCTTAAGTGATATTGGGGCTCATGGACCTGAAGCCTGGCTGAGTCTGTGCTGGATCACGGGTTGCAACCTGGAAAGAATGCATTGCATGTGTGGTACATGCCTGACAGCTAGACCATCATGTCCCAGAGTAAGTGAGAGTCACTGTTGAGCCTGGGGTGGATGACGAGATCAGATTGATTCATGTCATAGATTGAATTATATCCATGAAAAAATTGATGTAGCAATTTAGTTAGGCCATGATTCCCAGTATTGTGTGGTTGTCGTCTAATTTGTGATTGTAATTTTATGTTAAAGAAGATTACGGTAGGGTAGTAACAACTTTACTGGGGTCACGTCTCTGAACCAATATAAAAAGAGCTTCCCTGAATTGTGGCCTGCACCACCTTTTATCTCATAAGCAATAAAAGAAAGGGGAAGCAAGCATAGATTTGAAGACTTCATACTACCAAGTAAGTAGAGCCAGGAGCAGAGCGTATCCTTTGGACCTGAGATTCCTGTGTTGAGACACTCCCAGACCAAGGGAAGACTGATGTATCATAAGGACCTGCCTCCAGAGCTGACAGACAGAGAAAGCCTCCTGAAGCCAGTATCCTGAAATTTAGACTACTGGGCTGTGAAAGAATAAACTTCTCTTTGTTTAAAGCCATCCAGACAATTTACCTTCCCGTCACTTTCTGAGGAGGACTCCCAAGTGGTCTCATGCCCATGAGAGAAAACTGTTGTAGATTGTTCCTTTGGCATTTCAAAGCCACTCAGTCAGGCACCCATATGCTGGGTATATGCTGTGTGTGAGCTGGAAGCCAGGCACCACACCAGGGCATGGACAACTCTGGAGATCCTGTTGGGAGTTCCTGCAGGGAGGACAGAGGCAGGACTATCTGGGAGTCTGTAGCCACTTACCTGCACTTACACCACTCCTGGAACAGGATCATGGTAACTCCTGTCTTCTTGGCTTAATGTGATGCTCAGCAGAACAAGAGGTGGGAGAGCGCTTGAAGTGCCAGGAGCTGTTTTTTACCTACAGAGCTTATCCTGGTCTCAGGTTACAGTGATAGGAACAAAGAGGGTTCAGGGCCTCAGGGCTCAAAAGTGGGCAGCTCAGAGCAGACTCAAGCCCCAGCTCCCTCCCAGAGCTCTGACTCCCCAGGCACCATGCAAGTATGAGTTAAAGGCTTACTGTGAACAGACCTCTTGGAGCTGTGCCAGTAACATGATGACCTGTGTTATCACCCATTTGTTTTACCCACCACATAGCTCCGTATGGTCCTGTCAGCATCTTACAGAGGACATCCTGACTAGCAGACAAGCATGTTGAGATGCAGAAAGGGGTCCCACAGCAGGCACAGGGCAGTGTCAAGTCTAACCTGAGTGACCTTTTGTCAGAGCAGGCTGTGCTGTAATACCTTTATGCCTCTCATTCAAGGAGCCGTCTTCTGGCTTCACTTGATGCCAAGGGAGCAGCAATGTGGACTGAGCACTGATACAAAGTCATTGGTTAGCGGCATGCTGAATCAAAATACAGACCCCTGGGGAAAACACGTTCTTGGAATGATTGGGTGAGTGACAGCTTCAGAGGCAGCACAGGGCAGGAGACATGAAGATAAAGCTGCAGGTGGGCTTGTGTTGAGCCAATACAGATTGGTAAACCTCAGACAGCTGGGGGCCAGCTCTCCTGCTCTATCACTTGAGATAATGTCCTTGCACTGGTGTGTGTAAGCAAAGGCTGGGATTTAAATACACTTCACAGTTTTATTATTTGAAAGAGAACACGTACATAGCAAAAAGGTCAAAAGGTACATCATTTGAATTCTATCTCCTTTCCACTCCTGATGCCCTGCCCTCAATTCCTTCCTATCTTAGTTTCGTAGTGCTGTTATAACAGAAATAACACAAGTGGGTGTCTAATGAATTAAATTTTATTTTATCGTAATTTGGGATGCTAGAAATATGAATTCAGGGCATCAGCTCTGCTGGCGTTGTCTCTTTTCAGCTTCTCCTTGGTTTTATTCAATCTTCAAGTGACATCAACCATCCCCATTTTGCCCTTTCTTTCTTCTGTGCCAAAACTGCTGCTTTTATATCTCAAAGTAAGATATAACACTGATAAAGCCTCATTAACATAACAAAGAGAACTTTCTTCCCAGATAGGATTATGTTTGCATGGTTAGGGGTTAGGATTTACAACATGTACTTTGGGGATAAACAATCCTATCCATTGTGTTGTCTCAGAGACTACTGTTTCCAGTAAAATTGTTTAAAAAATAAGTTGTTAAACAGAGCTATACAGAACAGTGGTGGCTCACATGCAAGGCTGAGTCTCTGAGCAACTGTACAAAACTCAGCTGGCTTTCCAGGGGTTGAGCGGACAGATAGCCATTCTCAGGAAAAGGGTGATACAGAAAGGATGCTGAGTATAGGTCACCATGAGTATGCCTGGTCAATGTACGTACTGACAAATACAGACAAGCCATGCATGCACTTGTGCGGCTTGCAGGGAGTCATGGATGGTGCAGAGTAGGTGAATAATGCACATGTGTGTATATGCATATGTATGTGTGCCCAGAGTGGGCTGCAGAGGTCACAGAAACCAAGAGGGCTATAAAGGAGAGTTGGAAGCTAAAATGGTCCTTTTATTTGAGTGGGGACAGTGGTGTGGAACAGTTTATTTTAAGGTACATTCAAAAGATATCTCCCTCAACCTCCAAAATTACAAAAAAATATGCCATACTCTACAGGTAAAGCTCTTACTTTGGCTTCTCTCTTTACAAGGTACCCACAGCTGTTAAGTTGATTCTGATTCATAGCGACCTTATAGGACAAAGTAGAACTGTTTGATAGAGTGTCCAAGGAGCGCCTGGTGGATTCAAACTGCTGACTTTCTAGTTAGCAGCCATAGCACTTATGACTATACCGCTAGGTTTTCCTGGTTAAGTGCTACGCCTGCTAACTATGAGGTGATCTTTCTCTGCACTAGTCTCCACCCCCTCCTTCTACTTAGCCCCAGAAGCATCATTGGTTTTTAGAGGCATTTTGTATAGTTTGAGAATTGACTCTTGTGGAATATTGAGGTTGCCAGTTTGTTTATAGATGTGTTTCTAGCACGTGTCATGATGCCTAGATCCTTGGGTTTGGGATGCTGATGTATGGCCTCCCTGCTGATGTCTCAGGGACTGACTTATGGTGCTCATGATCACTACTGGCTGTGCGCCTGTCACTTCCAGGATCATGATTTTCCAGTAAGAGTGGCAGGGTGTCTCTTTTTCACAGTGTTTCTTTTTGCCTGTTCTGTGTTTGGACAGATATTTCCAGGACTGATTCTCTCAGACATCAAACCTGCCAAGAGGATGAAGTTCAAAACCGTCTGCTACCTGCTGGTGCAGCTCATGCATTGCCGGAAGATGTTCAAGGCTGAGATCCCCTTCTCCAACGTTATGACATGTGAGGATGATGACAAGGTAGGAAAGCCTCAGTGACATGTACTCCCGGACTGTTCTGTGGGGCCCCCCAGGCTTCCTGCTGTGCCTCTTCAAGTTTCCAGAGATGGAATCTCCAGACTCTTAAGTAGCTCAGCATACATGTAGTTAGGTCATCTGTTTTGTGCCAGTCCTGCGTTTCTGAAAGGATGTTCTGCAGAACACTGGACCTGCTAGGTGATCTAGGTTTGGGAAGCCTGTGGCCTCCTGTCCTCTCAGGTGTGATGATATAGGCTCAGGAAAAGATGGGAGACTCCCAGGAGTCCTCCACTGAATGCATCAGTTCACTGTGTTTAGCACGACACCTCCTAAGTTCACTGGATTGGTGAAACTTTCTTTTCATAAGGTCCTGTGACGCTAGAGATCCCTGGAACCCAGATGGGGAAAATCTAAACTGTGATTGAACCCTTCCAGTGCAGTGTCCATTAGTGTGTAGTCTCTGTCCACAGTAAAGGAAGGAAAGCAGTTATCTTCACCTGCTCCAAGTTCCGCACTTGGCACTGCGTGCTGTGTCGCTTATTGAGGCCTCTCTCCTCAGATGGACGGCTTCTCAGGATAACACAGTTCTGGGGGGTATGCTCTTTCTCCAAGCATTCTGACAATGAAAGTGAGCTCTGCCTGGTTTCTGGAGACATTTCTGGTGGTGAGCCCCAGGCACAGGGAGGGTGGAGCCTGGCAAGGTAAGGCTGGAAGAACCTTGAAGTTTTGAGAGGGAGGGAAGAGCAGGGCATGCTGCTGAGATGAAGGCTGTGGAGGGCTAAGGATGATAAACCACCAGAGGGGGCAGCCAAGCGGGTCAAAGAGAATGCACTGAGCAACTGCGGCTTCTGTTCTCTGATAAGCTTTGCAGCCAGCAACAAGATTTATGAAGGGGTGGCATGATTTTCTTGGAATCACACAGAAACTGGAGGCAGAGTATGGGATGAGGATACCACTTATCTGTGGCTGAAAAATGTCCTAGACAAGATCGCTGATCTGATCAGAGCTTGTCATCCAGGCCCCAATCTATTTACGGTCTAGATCTGTGCAGGAATGGCAGAAGTCTCTTTCTTTATCTGACTTCCTTAATTCGCTTGTCAGGTAGCTATTTTTTCTCAGGCCGACTTCAGCCTGGACTAGGAAAGATACTTGCATTCCTCTCTAGCTGGCTTTCCTCTAGGATATTGACATCAGTTACCAGGTGGCCACTAAGTACCTGCAGTGCTTTTACACACAGCTGTGATATGTACTGTGTGCTTCACACACACAGACCTATGTGCAATGCCAAGGTTTGTCTTCCCACTTGAAGCATAGCTGGAAAGGCTCTGGGTCAAAGGCCTGAGCCTTCTGCTTATGAGGTGTACACTCTGTTATGTCCAGGCTAGGAAGGAAACTGGGGCTCTGGGTGGGACCCTGTCTCAAAAGGGAAAGACTCTTTTCCATTCTCTAGAGTCCTTTCAGGCAGAGTGAGATCACATGCTGTTCCCAGTGGTACAGCATTAGCCTTGGACATCCCATATGGAAGATGAGGACTTCCTTATCCTGTCCACTCATCCAGCAGTTTGCTAAATGCATCTTTACTATATTCATTTGTATAATTTTGTCAGTGCTATTTATACTTGTGTTACTTTTATTCCTGCAAAAGAAGCAAAAAATAAGCTCTGGTATTTTTTTTTTTTTTTTTGGCTGCTGGGTATTCTGAGTATTTATCTGCAGTTCAAGCTGGAATCCCCCACCTGTGCTCTACTCCCTAGGGTTCTGCAGAGAAGTTCAGTGTCATTCCAATTCTTTTGACCTTTGATGTGGCATTTTTGATTGTTTTCACTCTCAGAAAGCTTATAGAACTGTTCTTTGCACCCACAGTTCTGAAATTATATCATGATATTTCCTTGTGTAGGTCTGTTTTCATGTTTCGTGACAGGAGACTTGTGAACCCAGATGGTCTGCCTTTGGAAGTTTTCAAGAATTATTTTTTCCCTTAATTTCTTGCCTTTAAATACATATATATATATAAGAACTAGGTTTATGATGTGTTGCAGTAAAGAATACTCGTCTTTACTTCTGCCAGATGTCAGGGAGTGCTTACTTCTCAGGCCTTTTTTTTTCAATAATAGTTTATTGTTCTTTCAGTGTAGGTTTACAAAGCAGTTTAGATTCTCATTCAGCAGTTTCTAAACAAATTATCCAGTGACATTTGTTGATTCTTCACAATGTGTAAACATTCCCAGTGTTTCCAATCTGGTTGTTTTGTTTCCAGTAATCTAATTTACCTGTCCCCTTACCTTTTCATCTTTGTTTTAAAGTAAATGGTCTCAATTATGTTGAGATTTAATCAAAAGTAAAAATTTGCAAGTGATCAGAGCTCCAGAGCAGGGTGAGAAAATGGAAACACAGAGAAGAATATTGAAGAAAACTTCGCTAATATTGTGAAAAAATGTAAAACTGACCATCCAAGAAGCTCAACACACGCCATATAGGAAAGACACTAAAAGAAAATCACCTAGGCATATTGTAATTATACTTGCTAAAACCAAAGATAGAGAAAAATTCTGAGAGTAACTTGACAAAACCATGAAGTCACATACAGAGGAGAAACAAGAGCAGCTCCTGATTATGTAGCAGAAACTATGCAGACAAAAATGCAATTGGATGATGTAGATAAACCTTGAAAGGAAAAAAAATGAAAGAAAAAAGACTATAGCCCACAAAACTCTCATTCACATACAGTGGTGAAATTAGGACATTTCCAGATGAACAGAAATTAAGGGAATATGTAAAAACTAAACCAAATTTACAAGAATTATTGAAGTGAGCCTTTCAGTCTGAAAACAGTCTCAGACCACAGACTAAATCTAGGATGCAAGATTGTACCAGCTGGATACCTAAGGAATGAACTATCAAGGACTATCCAAAATGAAAATAACTATAGCAGGAAACCAGAGAGGTTAATCTGTAAATATCAACATCAGAATAGTGAAGAGAGAATAAACAGCATAGATCCAGAACTTTCTAATGGAGTTGAAGGCAAGATGCTAACAAGTAATGATAGACTGGCTCAAACCTAGGAAGATGAGGATAAATTTCATGGTAACCACAAAGAATATTAATAAACCTGCTCATCAAAATAAAGAAGGAAAACAAATTCTCAATAAGAACAAAATCTACAAAAACGAAAGAAATGAGAAATCCACAGAATAAAGAAATTCAGCATTAGAGGGTAAGACGAAGAAAGAAAATATCAGCACCACAAAAAACAAACAACAACAAAAAAAAATTGCAAAATGACAGCAATAATATGCTGTTTACAAGGGATACACCTTAGATACAGATACTTGGTACAGTGACAGATACATTGACCAGTGGAACGGAATTGAGAACCTGTATGTAAATCTATCCTCCTGTGCTTACCTGATCTTCAGCAAGAGCCAAAGTCTGTCAAATGGGAAAAGGATAGTCATTTTAGCAGATAGTGCTGTCATCTTACAACATGGAGCAAGCTTGAGGACTTCATGCTGAGTGAAATGAATCAGTCACAGAGAGACAGGTGTTATGTGTGACCACTACTAAGGAAACTTATAAAAAGTTTTGCACATGGAAAGAAACAATCTTCGATTGTTATGGGGGTGGTAGGGTAGTGGTAATGGAAAAAACTTAAAAAATAATAAAAAAAATAATTGATTTCATTTGGCCTCATAGAGATGACTTTTTTTTTTTAAAGGAACACAGTATTCATGGATGATATTCTTTATTTTGTGAACCAATTTATTACTTAGCTAAAAGGTTGCCTCAGGGGCTAGCTTTGGTTCAAAGTTTAAAGAATATTTCATAGCGATAGTCTCAAGGGATTCTCCAGTGTCAACCAGTCCAATTAGTCTGTAGTTGATTTTTTATTTTTTTAGGAGTTTAGATTTTCTTCCATATTTTTTTCACGTTCTACCTTATCAAAATATTTTAAACTAAATGCTTGACTTGTGGTTAATAGACATCCCAGGTACTATGAACAATGGCCTCAAGGGGGCTGACTTGTGTATAGCCATACCTTTGGAGATATTACAGATTCCATTCCAGACTTCCATAATAAAGTACATGTTGCAATAAAGTGAGTGACACAATTTTTGTTTTCCCAGGGCACATAAAAGCTATATTTATACCACTGAAGCCTACTGAGTGTGCAATATGATTATGTCTAAGAGAATGTATATACCTTAATTTTAAAAATACTTGATTGTTAAACATGCTTACTATCATTTGATCTTTCAGCTAGTCATAATATTTTTGTGGATGGAGGGTCGTGATGTCAATGGCTGTTGACTGATCAGGGAGGTGGTGGTTGAAAGTTAGAGTAGCTGTGGCAACTCCTTAAAATAAGACAACAATGAAGTTTGCTGCATTGCTTGACTTTTCCCTTCATGAAAGATTTCTCTGTAGCATGTAATGTTATTTAATGGTATTTTACTTGTAATGAAAATCATGTTGGCATACTGGTTAAGTGCTGTCACTGCTAAGCAAAAGGACGGCAGTTTGAATCCAACAAGTGCTCTTTGCAAACTCTATGGGATAGCAGTTCTACTCTGTTTTTTGGGTTGCTGTGGGTTGGAATTGACTTGACAGCAATGGGTTCAGTTTGATTTTGGTTTTTACCCACAGTAGAACTTCTTTTAAAACTGGAGTGAATCTTCCGAAAAACCTGACACTGCTCCATTAGTTAAGTTTATGTAATATTCTAAATCTTTTTTTGTTATTTCAACAGTGTTGATAGCATCTTCACCAAGAGTAGATTCCATCTTAAGAAACCACTTTCTTTGCCCATCTGTAAGAAGCAACTCATCATCTATTCAAGTTTTAGCACAAGATTGTAGCAATTCAGTCACATCTCCAGACCCCACTTCTGACTGTAATTCTTTGGCTGTTTCTACCACATCTGGAGTTACTTCCTTCACTAAAGTCTCGAGCCCCTCAAAGTCATCCATGAAGATTGGAATCAACTTTCAAACTCCTGCTAATGTTGCTATTTTGGCCTCCTCCCATGAATCATGAATGTTCTTCGTGGTATCTGGAGTGGTGACTCCTTTTCAGAATGCTTTCAGTTTATTTTGCCCAGATCCATCAGAGAAGTCACTGTCTGTGGCAGCTATATAAACCCAGTGTCATTGAATGGCTTCTGACTCATAGTAACTCTATAGGGCAGAATGGCAATTCCCCATGGGATTTCCAAGGAGTACCTGGTGGATATGAACTGCCGACATTTTGGTTAGCAGACGTAGCACTTACCTACTACTACGACACTAATTTCTATGACAGCTTCTTAAAAAATAAGATTCAGAAGTCAAAATTACTCCTTGATCTATAGGCTGCAGAATAGATGTTGTATCAGCAGCCATAAAAGCAATATTGGTCTCCTAGTACATCTCCATCAGAGCTCTTGAATTACCAGGTTCATTGTCAATGAGCAGGAATCTTTTGAAAGGAATCTTTTTTTCTGAGCTGTAAGTCTTAACAGTGGGCTTAAAATATTCAAATAACCACCTTGTAAGCAGATATCCTGTCATCCAAGCTTTGTTGTCCCATTTATAGCACACATGCAGAATAAATATAGCATAATTCTTAAGAGCCCTAGGATTTTCAGGTTCATAAATGAGTGTTGGCTTCGTCTTAAAGTCACCAGGTGTATTAGCCCCTAACCAGATACTCGGCCTGTCTACTTCTCTAGCTATGAAAGCCCTGGGTGTTATCTTCTTCCAGCATAAGACTGTTTCGTTGACATTGTAAATCTTTTGTTTAGTGTAATCTCTATCAATTAGTCTAACTAGATCTTCTGGATAACTTGCTGCAGCTTCTGTGTTAGTACTTGCTGCTTTGCCTTGTACTTTTATTTTATGGAGACAGCTTCTTTCCTTAAATCTCATGAACCAACACCTGCTAGCTTCAAACTTTTCTTTTATAGCTTTTTCAACTCTTCCTGCTTTTAGGGACTTGAAGAAGGCTAGATCCTTGCTCTGAATTAGGCTTTTGCTTAAGGGAATCTTGTGGCTGGTTTGATCTTCTTATCCAGACCACAAAAACTTTCTCCGTATCAGCAAGAAGGCTGTTTTGCTTTCTTATCATTTATGTGTTCACTGGAGAAACACTCTTAATTTCCCTCAAGCACTTGTCCTTTGCATCTATAACTTGACTATTTGGTGCAAGAGCCCTAGCTTTTGGCTTCTCTTGGCTTTTTGACATGCCTTTCTCACTAAGCTTAATCATTTCTAGCTTTCAATTCAAAGTGAAAGTACATGCAAGTTTTCCTTGAACATTTAAAGGCCTTTGAGGGGTTATTAGTTGGTCTGATTTCAAAATTTTAGTGTCTTAGGGAATGGGGAGGCTTAAGAAGAGGGAGAGAGGCGGGGAACTGCTGAGCGGTGAATCAGTCAGAACATATGCATTTATTAAGTTCACTGTCTGTCTGAGCATAGTTTGTCATCCCCAAACAATTACTATAGTAACATCAAGGATTGCTGGTCACAGATCACCGTAACGGATGTAATAATAATGAAAAAGTCTGAAATATTGCGAGATTTACCAAAATGTAACACAGAAACACCAAGTGAGCACATGCTTTTGGAAAAATGACACTGATAGACTTCCTTAATACAGAGTTGTAACAAACCTTCAATTTATGTATTTATTTATTTTTTAAAAAACAAAACAACATTATTTGTGAAGTGCAGTGAAGCAAAACTTAGTAAAATGAAGTATGCCTTTATATGGATTCCCAGTGGAAATTTCCTCCAGGGAGGGCCAGGTCCAGGAGAGAGAAGCTTTTCTGGTATGTCCAGGTTTATTATCACCTGAGGATGGAGCCTTTTAGCTATTTTTGCTTTGATTCACAGGCCTTGCTTTGGCCCTGTGGTTTAGTTCTGATTTTCTGAGTGGTCTGTTAAAAATGAAGCCCCTTAGAATCCTGCTGGATTTTTTCAGGTTTCCAGGGCAGACTGTGGCTCTAGTGTTCTGTCACCTCTGTCTTGTGCCTCAGGCTCTACTGTTGCTCTGCACTTCTTGTCTTTACAGTTTTGACAATTTGCTCAACATACATTCTCTAGCATTACATTTTATTTTTAAAGATGTTTGACTAACTATTGACTTTGTCATCTGAAAAATTTTCCTTATTTTCATGCTAGTTCAGATGGGCATTTTAGAGTATGTGTGTTTAAATATGTTTTACTATGAATTGGTAGCAGGAGAATGTCTCAGGTTCTCTTGGTTGCTGTACTGGGAGAAGTGGAAATACTGATTGAATTGTTGTCTTCTTCCCTCAATGCCTGGCGTCTCCTCAACCTCAGCACCACCCCATAGGGTAAGGTAAGTGAGGTGTTCAATTCAGGTACAGAATTTAAGGGGTGACAAAAGCTTATCATTAAGAAAAACAGTATTTAATGTGATAAACTTTAAAAATCAAATTTAATGTGCAAGAGTCTATAATGAACAAATTGTCAAAATTATAAATAGAGCCATAAAGAACAGAGCATAATGCGACCCGAGGCACAAGGAAAATTCAGAAGCCTATTTCCTCTAAGACTTGCACAGAGAATTGTGGGCAGGAGTAGGGAAAGGGGTGGGCAGCACTTATTCCTTGTTGTTGAGATTGTTTGGAGGGCTAGAGTTTATCAAACAGGAGTTCAGATGAATTTCTGAGCAGATCTTGATTATCTGGAGAAAGCCACTGCAGACTCATATGTTCAGAACATGCTTGCTGAGCCAAACCTTTAGGGTGAGATCACTCCCATTCTCCAGGAGCATAGTAGAATTTTGATGAAATTCTACATCCAGGGGCTGTTCCTTGTTCAAATTTCAGACTCGCAGGGGTGGAAGGAATTGCAAACACTGGATTCACCTGGATCCCTTCTTCTTTAGGGCTGTCCTTTGGGGCAAGGGCCAAACCCAGTCCCTGACCTATCCCTCTCCCGTTAGTGACCACTAGCAAGAACTGCTCTCTGCCTCCTTCTGCCACTGACCTCACTCTGGTCAAAGATGCTCTTCATCCCTTAGGGACCTTCCATTTCTCTTGCGGCAATAACAGTTGTGTCTCTGGTTTTGTTCTTAGCCTCTTCTCTCTCACCAGTCTCCCTGGAACATTCAGCCCTACATGCTGGAATTCCTGAGTACCCCAGCACACTGTACCCCCTACCTGTGGTCTAGGAGCCCCACAAATGTATAAAAAGATATTGAATAGTCTTATCCCCATGACCAGGGCCCACTGGGGGTTTGCTCCTCAGTGCCTTACTTTTTCCTAACTGCCTGCTGTGCCTGTTTCAGATACCTGCCCTATTCTTTGGTGATGGTGGCTTGGAAGCTATACTGTGCCATTAGCCTGGGCCCTCATGAGAAACTTACTATCCCTCATGATTGGTTGCTGATCAGAATTTTGTGATCCATAGGGTTTTTATTGGTTAATTTTTAGAGGTAGATTTTTCTGGCTTTTCTTCCTGCAGTCACTTTTATTCCCATTTTACTGATGAGGAAATTGTACATAGGGAGGTTAAATAACTCACTAAAAGCTCAACAGCTGCTAAGTAGCTGAGTAAGACCACAACCAGAAGTCCGATTCTTCAGCATCTCTGCTGAAACCATAGTCTTTCCCACAGCAGACTGAAGAAGAAACTAAAGTCCACTTCAAAATAAGCAACAAGTTTTCTCCAAACCTTAATTCTGATTTATTTTTCAATGAAATACGTGCTTGTAGTTACAAAATAGAGAAAACCATTAAAAGAGGAAAAAAAAAAATAGTCTATCAGCTAGAGGTGAGCATAGTTAACACTTCAGTTTCTTTGAAGGAATCACTGGAGAGGTACCAAGTGCATACCAGGTGACTCTATGATGGTGGCATGGTGGATTTCTCCATCCAGAAGTTCCTCAGGATTTTATAAGATGTAGAATCTACCCCACTAACTCTCCCAGGTACTCTTCTGAGGAGTGGGAAGGACAACAAACTTCTTGAAGGCAGTCCTTCCTGCTGTAGCCACCTGGGCTAGCCCGGGTGCTTCTCCTCACAAAATGACGTAATACAGAACCCTTATCCTTAGTAATTAAGGTCTGTCGTGGATTTAATTGTGTCCCCTTGGCTGGTTCAGGATTCCCTGTATTCTGTGATTGCCCTGCATTTTGTGATTTTCTGATGCTGTAAATCCTAATCTCTACCTGTGGCTAATAGACAGGATGACTATGTTAAAAGAGGATTAGGGTGGGACTACCACACCCTTGCTAAGGGAGTTTTCCTGAAATGTGGCTCGTGCCAGCCTTTATGCTTTCATCCTCTGAGAGGTGAAAAAGGAGAGAAGAAGCAAAGAATTAGGAACGTCACACCATCAAGAAAGCAGCACCAGGAGAAGAGCGTGTCCTTCAGACTTGAGGTTCCTATGCCAAGATGCTCCCTGAACAGAGGCTGATGCAACTTAAGGACTTTCTACTAGAGCTGACAAGGAGGAGAGCCTTCCCCTGGAGCAGACATCCTGAATTTGGACTTGCAGCCTACCCGACTGTGTAAGAATAAACTTTCCTTTGTTAAAGCCATCCACTTGCGGTATTTCTGTTAGAGCAGTACCAGATGACTAAAACAAGATCCTTGCTCGTTTTGTCTCAAGGCTAGATGCCCTACACTGCAGGACATACACTCTCACAGACGGAGATTCATCAAAATTACATTTCTGGGATAGATGTTCAGGACTGATTAGTGGGTCATATTTAGTCTCAAACAACTTGCCAAACTGTTTTCTAGAGCAACTGTGCCATATTACATTCCCACCAGCAGTGTATGAGAGATCCCCTTTCTTCACATCTTCCTCGGTACTTGGTCTTCTCACTGTTTTTTAGTTTACCTGTTTCTAATAAGTGAGTGGAAACCCTGGGGGCATAGAGGTTCAAAAGTGCTGTTGCTGCAACATCATCATCTGAAAGCTTTCCTCTTGAGAACAGGAACCAGACACAGATACCTATTTTCCCCACTCTTTTTCAATGTTGTCCTTGAAGTTCTAGGCAGAGCACTCAGCCAAGATAAAGAAATAAAGTGTAACAAAATTGGTAAGGAAGTCAAAGTATCTCTGTTTGCAGATGATATGATCTTATATGCAGTAAACCTTAAAGGAGCCACAAAAAAAACCCTACTTAAACTAATAGTTGAGAAAAGTATCAGGATACAAGATAAACATGCATGAATCACCTGGATTCCTTTATACCAACAGAGAGACCATCAAAGAGGAAATCACCAAATCATTATCATTTACAATGGTTCTTCAAAAGATAAAATACCTAGGAATAAATTTAACCAGAGACATAAAAGACCTATACAAAGGAAATTACGAGACTCTACTGCAGGAAACCAAAAGAGACTGCCATAAGTGGAGAAACCTACCTTGTTCATGAATAAGACAACTTATAACATCATGAAAATGTCTGTTCTAACTGAAGTACTCTAAACATACAATACAATCTCAATACACGTTCCAATGGCATTTTTCATGAGATAGGAAAAAATTACCAACTTCATATGGAAAGGGAAGAAACCTCAGATAAATAAAGCATTACTGAAGAAGAACAACAAAGTGGAAGGCCTCACGCTAGCTGACTTTAGAACCTACTATACTGCTGTGGTCTTCAAAACAGCCTGGTACTGATATAAAATCAGATATATAAATCAATGGAACATAGCTGAGAATTCAGATATAACATCATCAGCCTATGAGCAGCTGATATTTGACAAAGATCCAAAGTCTGTAAACTGGGAAAAAGACAGTGTCTTTAACAAGTGGTATTGGCATAACTGGATGTCCATTTGCAGAAAAATGAATCGAGACCCATATTCTCATACCATGTACAAAACTAACTCAAAATGGATGAAAAACCTAAATATAAAATCTAAAACAATAAAGATCATGGAACAAAAAATAGGGTCAACACTGGGAGTTCTAATACACAGCATAAGGAGACTAAAAATATTGTCAACAATGCAGAAATACTATAAGAGAAAATAGATAATTTGGAACTCCAGAAATCACTTATGTTCATCCAAAGACTTCATTAAAAGAATAAAAAGACTACATACAGGCTGGGAAAGAATTTTTTGGCTACCACAAATCCAGTAGGCCTCTAATCTCTGTAATCAACAAGGTATTGCAAATCCTCGAAAAGAAAAAGACAAATCACCCAATTTAAAAATGGGCAAAGGATATGAAAAGGCACTTCACCAAAAAAGACATCCAGGATGCTCACAGATACATGAGGAAATGCTCACAATCATTAGCCATCAGAGAAATTCAAATCAAATCTACAGTTAGATACTCTTTCACCACCACATGGCTGGCATTAATCCAAAACACAGAAAATAATAAATGCTGGAGAGACTGTGGAGAGATTGAAACTCTACTGGTGGGAATGTAAAATGGTACAACCACTTTGGAAATCTATTTGGCACTTTCTTAAAAAGGTAGAAGTAAAAATGCCATATGATCCAACAATCTCACTGCTTGGAATATATCCTAGAGATAAGGGCTGTCCCATGAACTGATACGTGCACAAAAATTTTTATTGCAGCACTGTCTGCAATAGCAAAAAGATGGAATAAACCTATATGCCCATCAACAGATGAATGGATAAACCATGGTATATTCACACAGTGGACTACCAAGCAATGATAAAAACAATGATGATTTTAGGAAATATCTCAACATGGTGTCATCTGGAAGACGTTATGTGGAGTCAAATTAGTCTGGTACAAAAGGACAAATATAAGAACTTAATGTTTAAGCACAGAAGAAAATATGCTTTGATGATATTCTAGTCAGCTAGGGCTGCTCTAACATAAATCAGAGTAGATGGCTTTAACAAAGGAAGGTTTATTCTTACACAGTCTGGTAGGTTATAAGTCCAAATTTAGGATGTCTGCTCCAGGGGAAGGATTTCCGCCTTGTTGGCTCTGAAGGAAAGTCTCGTATTATATCAGTCTTTGTTGAGGGAGCATCTTGGTGCAGGAACCTTGGGTCTGAAGGATGCGCTCTTCTCCTGGCGTTGCTTGTTTAATAGTATGAGGTTCCCAATTCTCTGCTTGCTTCTATTTCTTTTTATCTCTTGTAGGCTTTTTATCTCTTGTAAGATTAAGGTTGCGCTAAGCCACACTCCAGAGTAACTGCCCTGACAGTAGAGCAGGGAGGTAATCCTATGAAGGGATTTACAGTCCCACACTAATCCATTAACATACAACACAGGAAAATCACAAAATGGAGGGCAATCACAAAATAATTGGAATCATGGCCCAGCCACATGGCTACACATATTTTTAGGTGACACAATTCAATCCATGACACCCCACCTCTTGGCACCCCAAAAATCACATCTTTGAAACATGTAACACATTCAGCTCATACAATAGAAGTCTTAAATAAGTTCCAAGTCCAAAATTTAAAAACTATTCTACATTTGTGAAACCTGTTACCAGAGGCACAATGGCAGAACAGGCACAAGTTAGACATTTCATTACAAATGGGAGAAACTGCAGGGAAAGAGGCATTAACGGGCAACAGGCAAGTCAGCAGAACTCAATAAATTAGCCCTCAAAGTTTTGAAAATTCTCTTACATTTTCTGAGACATTTTACACAATGGCCCTGTCCTCCAGATTCTAGGCATTGGCTACACTCTCTGGATTCTGAGTGGAGACCCACAGTCCTGTACTACAACTCTGCCTTCAAGGCCCACTTGGACAGAAACGCTGCCCCGTCGGCTTTAAGCCCCTAAGCCAAACTGAGTGGCAATTTCACCCTTACAAACACAGGATGCCATGGTTCCACCCTTTCAAACCCCTGAGGTCATGGCCATAGTTTTTGAGACTGAAGCTGTTTGTCTCTTCAGCTTCTGCTTCCTATGATGGCATAGCCCTGGCCTCAGGCCCTCATCTGCCCTGCTGGGGCAAGTGTTCCAAAGCTCTCTAGCTCCACTGTTTCAAGTGCCCAGAAACACCCCACTGTTGTTGGAAAGTGTCTTGCACAAAGGTACTCAGCTCTCTTGCTCTGTAGGTCAGCAAGGCTAGCTCCACTGATTCAAGTGCCTGGAGGCACCCTGTTCCATGAGGAACTCTGCACAGGCGTTTAGCTCTCTTGCTCCATTGGTTGGCTCCAGCACTGCCTCTGGTTCTGCTGCTGCCGCTGCTGCTGCTGCTGCTGCCCATCCTCTGCTGCTCGATTCTCACCATCTGTACCTTCTTCAGTGTTAACAGTTCTCTTCGGTTCCTTCTGAATCTTCTATCCATTCACAGTTTCAAAATGGTTTCCACATTTTAGGTATTTGCTAGAGCAGCACCGTACTCTCGATGATGATTTTAGGAAACATCTCAACATGATGTCATCTGGAAGATGTTATACTGAGTGAAATTAGTCTGGTACAAAAGGACAAATATTATAAGGACAATGTTTAAGCACAGAAGAAAATATGCTTTGATGGCTACAAGGGTGGGAGGGAGAGAGAGGTATATTCATAGAGTAGATACCAGGTAGAAATTGGGTTGATCTTCATCAGTAAATGCCTCAAATCTCCATTTCCAGGAAGTAAGGTGGTGTCATCTGCATAATGCAGGTTGTTAATCAGTCGTCCTCCAATCCTGATGCCTCATTCTTTTTCATATAGTCCAGCTTCTCAGATTATTTGAGACGTTTGCCCATGAAGATCAAGGACCACAGCCTTCAGTATGGATTGCACCTCAACATCAGGAAAACGAAAGTCCTCACAACTGGTCTAGTAAGCAGCAATGTTATAGATGGAGAAAGTATTGAGGTTGTCAAAGATTTCGTTTTACTTGGGTCCACAATCAGTGCCCTTGGAAGCAGCAGTCAAGAAATCAAAAGATACATTGCACTGGGAAAAAGTGCTGCAAAGGACCTCTTCAAAGTATTCAAAAGTAAGGATGTCACTTTGAAGACTAAAACATGCCTGATCCAAGCCATGGTATTTTCAGTTGCATCATATGCATGCAAAAGCTGAGCTGTGAACAAAGAAGACAGAAGAAGAATTAATGCCTTTGAATTGTGCTGTTGGAGAAGAATGTTGAATGTACGATGGACCGCCAAAAGAACAAACATAATCTGTTCTGGAAGAAGTACAACCAAAGTGCTCCTTGGAAACAAAGATGGCACAAGTGTGTCTTATATGCTTTGGGCATGTTGTCAGGAAAGATCAGTCCCTGGAGAAGGACATCATGCTTGGTAGAGTGGAGGGTCAGCGAAAAAGAGGAAGACCATCAAAGGGGTGGATGGACCTAGTGGCCGCAACAATGAGCTTAAGCACAGAAACGATTGTGGACATGGCGCAAGACCGGGCAGTGTTTCATTCTGTTGTTCATAGGGTTCCTATGAGTCGGAACCAACTTGACGGCACTTAACAACAACAGGAATCGGATTGGGTGAAGGAAGTCACAGCACGCACTGGAAGGGAGACCAGCACAACTGGACTACACCAAAAGTTAAAAGAGTTCTTAAATACAACCTAACATTTTGAAGGATAGAGTATCAGGGTCAGAGTTCTGGGGACCATGGTTTCAGGAGACATCTAGGCTAACTGGCATAACTAAGTTTTAAAAAAATGTTCTGCACACCACTTTGATGAGTGGCATCTGGAGTCTTAAAATCTAACAAGTGGTCAACTAATTTGCATCTATTGTTCCCAGTCGACCTGGAGCAAGGAGAATAAAGGACATTAAAGACATGAGGAAAATATGAGCTCAGCAGACAGAAGGTGCCACGTGACCCAGAGACTGTATCAGCATGAGACCAGAAGAACTAGATGATGCCTGGGCACTATCAGTGATTTCCCTGACAGGGAACACAAGTTAAAGGCCCTGATGTAGTAAGAGAAAAATAGATGTGCAGAACTAGAACTCTATTCAAAAACCACTGTTGATAGTCTTTCAGACTGGAGGGTCCCCTGAGTACCTGGTCCCCAGACTCTCTGTTAGCCCAGAGCTGAAACCAGTACCAAAGCCAACTCTTCTGACAACGACTGAACTGGAGTATAATTCATAGAGTGATGCTGACGAAGAATATGCTCCTTGGTTAAACATATACGTAAGGTTGTCTGAACAGCTCTTGTCAGATGCAAGATGAGAGGGTGAGGGGGGATAGGAGTTGGTTGAATGGATATGGGAAGTGCAGGTGTGGGGTGGGGAAAGTGAGCAGTTAGAATGCATTCAGGGTTTTATATGGCAAATTGATTTGGATTGTAAACTTTTACTTAAACCCACAATAAAATATTAAAAAAAAAAAGTTCAGCTGCTAATCAAAAGATCAGTAGTTCAAATCCAACAGACACTCCTTGGAAACCCTGTGGGTCAGTTCTCCTTTGTCCTATAAAGTTACTATGAGTCAGAATTGGCTTGATAGCAACAGGTTGTTTTCATTTTTTTAATAGATGAGCAGGGGATTTGCATTTCCGTGCTTGCTAATGATGTTGAACATTTCTTCACGTGCTTCTTTTTCCCTCTGTATGTCCTTTGTTGAAATGTCCCTTCATGTCTGTCTTCTTTGGGTGTTCTTGATACAGTTTGTCTGTCAGGTTTGTGGTTTGAAAATATTATTTCCCAGTATGTGGCTTGTCTTTTCATCCTCTTAACATGGTTTTTAGCAGGGCAAAAGCTTTAAATGTTGATGAACCCACTTTATTTTATTTATTTTCCTTTTTGAATTGTGTTTTTTGCCATCTGAGAACTCTTTATGTTGTCCCAAGTTCCAAAGATTTGCACATATTTCTACAAATTTTGTAATTTTATGCTTTATATTTAATGGAGCCCTTTTGGCATAGTGACTAAGACCTTGGCTGCTAACCAAAAGGTTGGCTGTTCAAATCCATGAGCCACTCCTTGGAAACCCTATGGGGTAGTTATACTCTATCTTGTAGGGGCTCTGTGAGTTTGAATTGACTCGACAGCAATGGGTTTTGGTTTATATTTAAAGCTATGTCCCATTTTGAGTTATGTTTTTGGAAGGTGTGAGATTTGGCTTAAGGGCTGTTTGGCCTATACTGGTAGGATTCATGTTAGGGTCCCAGTTTTTTTTGTGGTCTTTGGCCAGAGTAGGCCAGCTTTCCAAAACTTTTCTGTCTTGTTAGGTTGGCACTCTCCTGATCCTTTGTCTAGAGACAGCAGGATCGTACTGGTCTTCCCACCCCCTCCCCACCCCAGACTACATGCATTGGCATTTATGGGTTGCCAGCTTTCTAGTTAGGATATGCAAGTGCAAAAAGAAGCCCAGAGGCTGCTCTGTTTTTCTGTGGATCCCAAGGTCTGCATTCTTCTTTACCCCTTAACACTCTTCTCAAGTTTGTTTTATATCTAGAATTGGGGGCTTTGGCTATATGATACTGAGCAACAAAAAGGAAGAAGTTATACCATCTTTTCTGGAGCTACAGAGATAGCATCTTTTCAATTTTGTGGTCTCACCTCGAATGTATGAAATACCATATAATGAGCCTTCTTATGAAGGTACTGATAATCAGATCATGCCAGGTGGTTTTCAGACTCTGTTTTTCTTTCGCAAAAGGATACTTTCTTGTCCGATGTACATGATTTTACAGAAGCAGCAGGAGCACGATTAGCACTCTGTCACTTCAGCCTCTCTCAGAAGTGAGAGCGTGGGTAAATCTGCTCTGACTGCTCCAGGCATTTCTCTCCACAGGAAGTAGGCTTTTTCATGAGAGTAACTGTCTGCTCTGTGTGGGCACTGTTCTCAGCCAGGTGGGTTCTATTTCATTCCCATTCTACAAACATGGAAATATAGTGGCTTAACAACTTGCCTGCGATCATACTTCTCGGAAGTGATGTAGCTTTGAATGCATCCCAGATTCCTAAGCCAGATCTGAGACTGCTCAGTGGATATGGGCTGTAGGGAGTCAAAGTTCTTTAATAAGGCAGTGGAGGATTTGACACTAGTCCTTTATTTTCATGGTGGCTGCAGCGGAGGGCGTTGAGAACAGCCTCAGAAAAACTCAGAAACCGATCATCTTTCTCAACCAATGTTGTCTACACCACACCTGGCACTCGTGTCAACAGATACATCAGCCGCCTCTTGGAGGCCTGGCAGACAGAGTTGGAGATGGCTGACTTGAACTTCTTTACCCTGAGGTACAAGCGCACTGAACAAGAACAAAAGGTTAGTGACTCTAGGCTTCAACTGTAAGCCTAAACCCCGAGGGCCCCCTGAATGTGAGGTAGTCTGTTGCTTCTTTCTCTTTTGGCAAAGATATCTTTTTAGATTTTGTGGTCTCACCTCAAATGTATGAAATACCATATAATGAGCCTTCTTATAAAGGTACTGATAATCAGATCATGCCAGCTAGTTTTTAGACTCTGTTTTTCTTTTGCAAAAGGATACTTTCTTGTCCGATGCACATGATTTAACAGAAACAGCAGAAGCAGAGGTTATCACTCTGTCACCTCAGCCCCTATCAGAAGTGAGAGCGTGGTTAAACCTGCTCTGATGGTTCCAGGCCTTTCTCTCCACAGGAAGTAGGCTTTTTCATGAGAGCAACTCTCTGCTCTGTATGGGCACTGTTCTCAGCCAGGTAGGTTCTATTTCATTCCCACTCTACAAACATGGAAGTACAGTGGCTTAATAACTTGCCTGTGATACTTCCTGGACATGTGCTAGGTGTTTGTGAGAATATGCTTGTTGCTTGGCAGTTTGTGGCCATTTAGTATTTGGTCTCTCTCTCTCTCACAGTACCACAAGCTTCAAGATGAATACTTCACCAGTGCTGTTGTTCTGTCACTCATTCTAGCTGCCTTACTTGGCCTTGTCTACCTTCTCATAATTCCACAGTAAGTGCTGTTCCCACTCGAATTGCTTACATGAGAAGGCCATCAAAAGTGTACGTTTCTGGTAGTGGTCATTGTGTTTGAAGTTTCGTCTCCCATAGTTGCTTCACCTGAATTGCCATCGTGCCCCAACATTTGGAGAAGACATCACTCCCTCACCAGTTTTTCACTTACTCAACAAATAGTTTTGAAAACCTTGATGGCAGATAGTGTATGACTGCTTCCTTTTTCCTTTTAATCACACATTTATACAGTTCTAAAACAGCAACTATTTTCAATTTCTCCCTCAAGGCAAGATACACCATTGGTTTATGATAGCTTTTGCAGGAGAAAATGGTCCACCAAATGGAGACATTGATGTTTAGGTGCATGACACTTTTGGAAACATTAAGATGAGGAAAAAGTACCTCTTCAAAGGGAGAGTACGTAGTAATTTTAATAATATTTAGTCATTCGGTAACGCAACAGATTTGGACAATTTTTGTTATTTAGTGAGGAAGACACTAGAAAATCTCTGCTTCTCACTCTTCTTCCAGATATAGTACTAAATTGGAGCCCTGGTGGTGCAGTAAACATTTGGCTGCCATCCAAAAGGTCAGCAGTTTGAACCCACCAGCCACTCCCTGGAAACTGTACAGGGCAATTCTGCTTTTCTATAGCGTCACTATGAGTTGGAGTTGACTCAACAACAGTGGGTTTTTTTAGGGGAATAATACCTCCCTCGAGTTTTCAGAAAACAGATAGAAGCCACCCTACGTGTACTGAGGGCATCACTCTTGCGAACATACCCTTGCCCATCCCTGCCTACACAGAAACAACTGTGAACACAAAAGGAGTGGCTTGATGGCCCTATGTGGGCACCAGTATAGTCAGCCCTTCACATATAAAGTTCAGCCAAAGGACAGTGATAAGCATTGACATCTTGGAGCCTGGGTACCTCCAGTGTTTCCTGGAAGGAAAAGGGCTTCAAGCCGAGTTGGTAGCTCTCAGGCTGGGCTGAGATCCTGGTGGTGTGTGGTAGTGGGAGGGGATGGAGTAAATTTGAGAAGGGCTGTGATCAGCCTGGAGCTCTAGTGCGCCCTTCTCTCCATAAGAGCCAGATGTAGGCATGTCCCCGGAGACCTCGTGGTAGGCAGCCTTCATGGGAGGGGATCTCTGAGATGTGTTGGGTGGTAGAGAATTGCCTACATCTAGCCCCAGGCCAGCAGTGAATCACGTGTTCTCCTTCTCCCCAGGAACCTGGTTGCCTTGGTCCTGCTTGTGTTCTGCATTTGCTTCTTGGTGACGTGTATCATGTATCTCCACATTACGCGAGTCCAGGTATGTGCATAGCTCTGCCACCCTGTTTGACAGGATGGCGGGAATGGCAAGTAGAGCATATCTATTCAGTGAACAAGTGTGGGGTACCCACACTGTGTGAGATCTTGGGTTATGCCTGGTGGGCATGTGGTAGGGGAGTGATGGATACAAGTGTATGAACTAGAGATACTGAACTTGTGCTCTAGGAGTGTGAATTTGGCAAGGACACAGGAGAGAAATGGTGCCTTGTCAGTTCAGTTCATGGATTTAAAAGGTGAAGTAGGAGATTGCATTTTTCCACGAGGGCTATCTCTCTTGCTCAGCAGTTCAAATCCTGGTGCTAGTTCTTTACTTGACTTTGCTCTTGTGAATGTTTAGAGCAAACTGTTGGAATTTTTGGCCTTGTACAGTCTGTGGCTCTTTGGAAAGGTCTCTCTATTTGCCTGGGCCTGCTTTCCTTTGCATGAGTCCCTAAGTGATACATATGATTAAGCATTTGTCTGCTCACTGAAAGGTTGGCTCTTTAAACCCACTCAGAGGTACCTCTGGGGAAAGGCCGTAGTCATAGTCATGAAAACTCTGAGGATCACAGTTCTACTGCTGTGGATCAGAAGTGACTCAGATATAAATGGTCTGTTTAGTCTGTTTGTTTGGCATTCATTTACATTACATCTGTAACCCTCTTTCCACGTGTCCCATTCTCCCCAGTATGTCTTCAGTTAGCACATCTGGCTGACCCAGTGTTGTTTTTGCATTATTGTTGAAAACATCAATTTCTAGAAGAGATCAAATCTAACATTATTCATTTAACTTCTCACCTATTAGTAAGTAAATTCTTGATTTTTCTAATCAAGTACTTTTTTAAAATACTGCATCTCTAAATGAATTCCCAGATTGACATTTATAGACTGAGTGATATCTAGAATGGTAAGCCTTAAAATTAACAATTTCAAATAAGATTGCTTTATTCATATAGTTTCAAATGAAAGCACAAGAAACGGATGATGGTTTCTAAAACTTGTCACATCTGACCCCAGAATTGGGAATCTGTGCAGCCAATACTGTACCAGTAGCATGCCACAGACAGAAATCAGGTTAAGTGTTGGGAGAAAACAGCAACTGTAAGACAGTAGTTGCAACACTGGAGCCACACAGTGGAGGACTGCCAGGAATAATGGTTTTATTGCATAGGTTTCTCACACCTCTGCTGTTTCAATAGAGCCTCACAAACTTGGCAGAGACCTTCTCTCCATGAAAATAACATTAAATCTTGAGAGTCACTGTATCCCACAAATGTGTGTGTGGTGTGAGATGCTGGCATCTCTGACTCTTTTATTGCACTCAGACCTCCTACTTTGTTAATGCAACTGCTCTTGTGACTAGAAAACTGAACAGAATGATTCCTCACTTATTACACAGAACAAGATCACCCAGATTGTCCCACCTGCATCTCTCCTGCTGTGGTGTTTGGGTTTCTCAGTAGATTCTGCATTGGGCTCGGGGGGCTTCTTTGTTTTGGAATATTTACTGGCTTCTCCTCACCCTCAGTCTAGGACCAGGGCATGAAGTGTTTGTTTGTTTGTTTTTGGTAATTGTGCTTTTGAAACACCAAGCTTGCAAAGAAGTCACTGTTTGTGCAGCTGCAGTCAGCCTACATCCACTGACTAATGTTAAGAAGTAAAGATCATGTGCAGAGATGGAGTGTGCAGACTGTTCTTATGTATGGGAAGAGGTAGGATCCTTTCCACAAGTATGTGACCCTTCACATTCTGAAGCGGGTCCTTTGCCGTGTTCTGAGATTCATACCTGGGGCGATTAGGACTGTGGTAGAGACTGTGTAGAAGGCTGTGGTAGGGACAGACGTCAGGAGGAGAAGGACAGAAGAATTCAGGCCTGGGAGGTGTGTGGGAAAAGTCTGGCAGGCAGGAGGGCAAGGCCCTCCAGGCCAAGGGAGAGGAGGTGAATGTACATGGCTCCGCAGGCAGTGAGGACTAGGTGCAGTTGCCAATAACCTACACTGGTGAAGCTTGTAGTTAAACAAGAAGTGTTTTCCTCTGTGAAATTACAGAAGTCCAACTGGGGCTACTCCATGGCCATTGGTAACCTTCACTTACCCAGCTCTGACAACATCCTGCAGGGTGTGCAGCAGCTCCAGAACCCTGGACAGTGCTTCAGTTCACTGAGCATCAGCCTCATCAGCTGCTAAATGGACATAGTACTAGTCCCCACCTCATTGCCTTGATATGACAATTAATGGAGTTAATGTTTATAAGGCACTTGGAGTAGGGTAGGGAGCCTTGGCAGTGCAGTGGTTAAAGCACTCAGCTGCTAACCAAAAGGTTTGAATCCACCAACCACTCCATGGGAGAAAAATGTGAGTTTGTTTCTGTAAAGATTTACAGCCTCCGAAACCCTATGGGGCAGTTCTGCTCTGTCTTGTGGCATTGTTCACGCACTGGAATTAACTGTAGCAGTTGGTTTGATTTGGGGTTGGAGCAGAGTTTATTATATAACAAGCTCAGTTTAAATGTTTTTAAATAAAATAAGAAGATTGGGAAAGGGAAGGGGGCTAAGGCTAACCCTTTTAGTCCTGAGGGAACAGAGAATATCAAGAGAGATTTGGAGGATCAAGGAGATTTGGCCTGGAGTTCAGGGTAAGTGCTGGAGAAGGGGCAGAGCTGCACATGCTGTGGTGGAGCACACGGCTAAGGCAGTAACTGGCTGCCAGGCTCTTGGCTGAGTGATGCTTCTTGCCCAAGGGTGGCTGCTGGGCAAACGTAGGGGATGATGGTGTGGCTGGTCAGAGGAGGAGCCGTCAAAACTGCTGGGAAGGGAGGACTGCGTTGTGCAAGAAGCCTCCAGGCATCTGTGAAGAGGGGAATGCTGTCAGGAATGCTGTCGGAAATTCTTCATGCTTTGTCCTGTGGCCTGGTGCTTTAAGACCGCGAATTTGGCTTGTTTTCTCCATTGTCCATTTTCCTTCCTGGAATAGAATCTTGAGTTTTTCAGAGCTCTCCTCTATGGTTCTCTAAGCTAAGGTGGTAAGCTTCACCATAGGGTAGGAAGGCAGGTCTGATATTGGTTGCCATCTTTTCCTGCTGCTGCTCAGGGCAGGGCCTGACAGTGCTCAGGTGCTGTGCTGGGTTGGGAAGAAGCACAGACACTGCCTTACTGCCGTACCCCACCCTCTGTTTATGCCACGCCGCACCCCCACCTCTCTACCTCCCTCCCCTGCCCCCAGGCCACAGTTGGAGTGGCCAGGGAAGGGGAAGAAGGAGAAAAAAAAAATTGCATCCTTATCAGGTTAGAGTTCTAAACTAGGTGGACTCTGAAGAACTGAAAGGTGACTTGAAAGTTGTAAAACAAACTGTGGACAAAGGGGAGAAGAGGGCGTTGACTGGAGGAAAAACACAGTTTCATTTTAGTCCCTGTGAGTGCAGAGTATTCTGTAAATGTTCACGCCTGTCTTCTGGCTGGTCCTTCTGTCCCTGTCCAACTCCTGGGTTCCCAGAGTCAGCCTATGGGATAAAGTTCCACTTATTTATCATACATTAAGGCAGTATTTTTTTAAACTTCAAATTGCAACTTATTGATGGCGTTATGGGAACAGTTTAGTGAGTACGAATAGCTCTGTTTAAAAAACGGAATGACTTTAACGATATTATGCATCAGATGTAGTAAGAATGTATTTTGTCCTGGGAGTTTCAGTTCTCATTGACTAGGTGCCTGGGTCGTGATATAAATGTATTTCCTAGTTTGATACCTGCTTCAAAACAGCGGAAGGTCACTGCTCCCTTTAGACAAGCATTGTTAAGATTCTTGGGCTTGCCTGTCTCCTCTTTAGACATGCTACCTAATGAGAAGGCCATTCCACCTTCTTCCCAACTTCCTTCAAACTTTTGTAGTCTAGTGACAAAGCTGTGAGCATGCTTATGGCTGGAGAGGTTAGGAGCTTAGCTGTACCATTATTGAACACAGTGAACATTATACATTTAAATATACTTATCTGTGTTGTACTTGTTTACATCATTTAAGTATTCTAGCCATATAGCCAGCAAACAATAGAAGCATCATTTCCCACTGCCTTACCTAGGTGTATTAGGGTTGGCCTTCTATACTGTTAGTTTCTGTCAAGTTGACACAGACTCATGGAGACCCAGCATACAACAGAACAGAATATTGCCCTGTACTGTGCCATGTTCGAGTCTACGTTTGCAACTACTGTAATGCCTTACAATCTAGGGGTTCATCTTCCAACACTCTGTAGAGTGATGTTCTGTTGAATCTACAGAGTTTTCACTGGCTAGTTTGCAGAATTAGATAGCTAGGCTTTCCTTCCTAGTTCATATTAGTCTGGATGTGCTGCTGATATATGTCTATCATGGGTGACTCTGCTGGTATTTGAAATACCAGTGGCATGGTTCCAAGCATCATATTAAAATGCTGGCCACCACAGTTGGACAAAATGAATGACAGATGGTGGCTTTCTGTAGGATGAAACACTAGTTTTCCTTTGATTCACTCTACCACGTCCTAGTTTCCTTTTTCTGAAGACAATATGTGTTTAGTTCTCACATCTTCAAAGCATCCCAGTTGTAGTCTGTGGTTTCATCACACGGTTGCCTCATTTGCAGGGCTGGCTCCCAGATGCGTACATTTCATGGGTACAGAGTTGCTTTGTGAAAACTCGTGTCACTGCCCTGTACACCTATGCTGACAGCACACTTTGTAAGTGTTGAGAACAACCCTCTGGGTCACTGCCTGACTGCTTTGAGGTTCCTGAGGGAACTTTCTATTTGTTCGTGTCAGAAGACCCATCTTTTTTTCCTGTGTTATTACAAACTCTTTTCCGTAGTGAAAATATATATTTTTGTTTTGCTTATGAAAAAGAGTGTAGGTAATATGCTGATAAGGATCACCCAAGTGGATTCTTTAAAAAAGAAAAAACAAATTGCTTTGTCTTACAAGACAACCCTCCTTACATAGTCCTTCTCTTCTGAGTGCCCACAGAAAACATGAATAATTCTGTTTTGATCCTTGTGATTTTTATTATTCAGTTTGTAAGCAAACATTTTAGCTCTTGTCTATTTGATTAAAAAACCTTTTTCAATCATTTAAAATACTGATAAAATACTCGGTATCAAACAAAGGAGATCTTAAATACTCTATGGCTAGAAGTCACAGCTCACTTAGCTTGTTCTCTGGAGGTGCACACAGCCCCATAAAATATGTGGAGTAGCAATTGTTTTTGAGTAAATGAGTATCCAATGCAAAGTGACTGAAATGATAAGGAAATTGTTGGCGTATGTGTTCAGAAAAACCAGAGGACTAGAAGGCTGGTTTTATTTAATAACAGTCTTACCAACCAAGGCCACTTTCTTTCTGGGTCCCTTGACTGCATCTGCAATGCCAGCCTGTCCTAAAACTGGCACCCCATGAAGAGGCAAGAAAATGCCAGCAGGCTCTACTTCATGCACCCCTACCTCATCTCTCCCACTATCCAGGAGGGGCATGACATCTCTTGGGCATTTAAGAGAATGAAAGCCTTCTTCTCAGTTGCATCTGGCAAACCTGTCCTGTATCAGCTGGGATTCTAGCAGAGAAGCAGAGCCACTAGGATATATGTGTATGTGCCCTGTACCTAGTGGACTCTCTAAGGGGACTTGACCTTCTATAGCTGTGGGGCTATTTAAAGTCACTAAGATGGAGTTTGATATTCACAGGGCAGGCAGAGAAGAGAGAGAAGGGTGTAATATGGGAGGAAGCATGGACACCTTTTATACCATGCTTCTCAGAATTCTTCCAACATCTGCCAACCTCCCTTTTCCAGGGCCATTACCACATTGTGGGTATTTATTATGGCACCTCCTCACCTCAGTTACTAAAATCTATATGAATTCTTTGTTGCGTGATAAATTATCGCAATTATCATTAGTGGCATAAAACAGCACCGATTTCTAAGCTCACAGTGCTATAGGCCAGAAGTTACCTTGGAACATCAGGCCGAAATCCACGTGTCAGCCAGGCTTTTATCAGGAGGCTGTGGGGAAGAACATGTTCCTAGGTTCATACAGGTTGTTGTCAGACACCATTCCAGGCCCAGCGTAGGACTGAGGTCCCTGTTTTCTTGCTAACTGCTGGCCAGAACACTCTCATGAGCTCTTGCTTGGGGCCTCCTCCATCTTTCAGCTGACAGTGACATGCTGAGTCATCCTTGCTTTCAGATCCTCTGACTCTTACCCTTCTGACCCCAGTGGAAGAAGACCAAGCTACTTAGGGGCTACTGTAATTAGACCCTATCTACCTGGATAGTAGGCTTGCTGATTACTTGAATGCCAACTGGTTAATTCCCCTAATTAGCACTAAAACATCTCATTTTCCGTGTTTTATGTAGCATAATCATTGCCATGCTAGCTCATCATAGTTACAGCCCCAGGAATTAAGGCAAGAACTCTTGGAGGATCCTTTTAATATCAGGCACTTGGCTCATCCCAAGTGGACTAAATAAATATTCGATGTACTATATCCCTATAAAGCAATATACTAACAGACTTTTGACGTTTGGGGGAAAAAAAAATTAAAGATTATGGAACAATCTTAAACTTCTCCATTGATTACTAAGCTTTTTTTTTTTTTTAATACAGTTTCAGTTTACATAGTTATTTTTATGGTCCTGCACTATTGTACAAAGTTAGGAAACAAGTACTGCCTGTGTTGGATGCTAACCTAGCGCAGGATGTTACTTTAGCCCTTTAAGATGCTGCCACTTAGTTGTTACTGTAACTGTTTTCGTGGTACGATCAGTGAATCCATGAGTATGGACCCAGTGCTGCACTTCACTTGTTGTGAAATGATGGAAGCTAGGCCTTCTGTTAAGTCTGTAGGGGTAGTTTCCACAGACACATTTCTCTAACTGGACAGATACAGGAACAAGGATTCTGGGAAATGTAGTTTAGACTGGCCAAGTTGACAAGTCTCAAAGCCAAGCATCCCCTTTTCTCTTATTGACCTAAGTCATGTCACTTCCTCTTGTAGCCAGCCTGGCAACAGAGTGTGCTAATTATCTTAAGTTAAGGAGGACCCTTAGGAGCCCTGGTGATACCGTGGTTAAGAGCTTGGCTGCTAATCAAACAGTTGGCATCTGAATCCACCAGACACTCCATGTGGGGAAGTTCTGCTCTGTCCTAGAGGGTCACTATGAGTTGGAATCAACTTCAAGGCAATGAAGAGTGGTGGTGTCAGCGCCTGAAGCATATGCGCTTTGTGAAAACATTGGCCACAAGAATGAAATTCTATGTATTGTTGACAAGGTGGGAGAGAATAAAAGCTGAGGAGATGCTTGCTGTACTGGGAAAAAAATAATGTCTTTTGGCCTGCTTTAATGGTGTGGTTGATATCATAGTGAAATGAACATATTTAAAGAAACTATAAATGACTGTAAGATCTTGAACTGGTTTATTGGTACTATTGCTACCAGGGAGTTTAGCACAGTCCTGACACACAGATGGCAGTAACCAAATAGTTGTTGAATGAATTAAACCGTGATTAAAGTCTACAAATAAAGTATTAAGTGAATAATGGCAATTTCCTTTGTTTGGTGTCCAGTCAAGAGCACAACGAAGAGCGAGAGTGGTTCTAGAGCATTCACTTCAGTTGTATTTACTGTATTTATCCACTGCTGTCTAGGCAGTTCTGGCAACCCCATAGGACAGGGTAGAACTGCCCCATAGGGTTTGTTGTTATTGTTGTTGCTAGGTGCTGTCACGTCAGTTCCAACTCATAGTGACCATGTGTACAACAGAGCAAAACACTGCCCAGTCCTGCACCATGCCCACGATTGTTGTTGTGCTTGAGCCCATTGTTGTGGCCGCTGTGTTAGTCGATCTGTCTTGTTGAAGGTCTTCCTCTCTTTCACTGACCATCTGCTTTACCAAGTATGATGCCCTTTTCCAAGGACCTGATAACATGTCCCAAGTATGTAAGACATAGACTCGCCATCCTTGCTTCTAAGAAACACTCTGGTTGTACTTCATCCAAGACAGATCTGATCATTCTTTTGCCAGTTCATGGTATATTCAGTATTGTACTACAATACCACAATTCAAAGGCATCAGTTCTTTTGTCTTATTGACTGTCCGGCTTTTGCATGCATATGATGCAACTGAATATACTATAGTTTGGGTCAGGCACATCTTAATCTTCCAGATGACATCTTTGCTTTTCAGCACATTAAAGGGGTCTTTTGTAGCACGTTTGCTCACTGCGGGGAATTTCTTGATTCCTTGACTGTAGTTTCCATGAGCGTTGATTGTGGATCCAAAGAAAATAAAATCCTTGACAAACTCACTCTTCTCCATCTGTCATGATTTTGCTTATTGGTCCAGTTGTGAGAATTTTTCTTTTCTTGCTGTTGAAGTATAATGCATACTGAAGGCTGTGGTCTTTCATCTTCATTAGTCAGTGTTTCAAGTCCTCTTCACTTTCAGCAAGCAAGGTTATGTCATCTGCATAGCACGAGTTCTTAATGAGTCTTCCTCTAATCCTGATGCTCTGTTCTTCTTCATATAGTCCAGCTTCTGGGATTATTGCTCAGCATACAGACTAAATAGATATGGTGAAAAGATACAACCTTGATGCATACATGTCCTGACTTTAAACTATGCAGCGTCTCCTTGTTCTCTTCAAATGACTGCTTATTGATCCATGTACAGAATCCTCATGAGCACAATTAAGTGTTCTGGAATTCCCATTCTTGGCAATTTTACTACAATTTTTTATGATCCACACAGTGAAATAAATGCCTTTGCATAACCAGTAAAACAAAAGTAAACATCTGATATTCTCTGCTTTCGGTCAAGATCCATCTGACATCAGCAGTGATATCCCTGGTTCTGCATCCTCTTCTGAATCCAACTTGAATTTCTAGTCATTCCCTGTCAATATACTGCTGCAGCTGCTTTTGAATGATCTTCAGCAAAATTTTACTTGGGTGTGATATTGATAGTACTGTTCTATAATTTCTGCATTCACTTCGTACACCTTTCTTGGGAATAGGTATAAATAGGGATTTCTTTCAGTCAGTTGGTCATGTAGCTGAACATATCCAGCACTGCGTCTGTTTGTTGAAACATCTCAATTGCTGTTCCATCTATTCCTGGATGCCTGTGCCTCCTGTGAAGCTTGGATTTCTTCCTTCAGTACCATCAGTTACTGATCATATACTACCTCTTGAAATGGCTGAATGTCAACCAATTCTTTTTGGTATAATTCCTCTGTGTATTCTTTCCATCTTCTTTTGCTGCTCCCTGTTTTGTTTAATATTTTTACCATAGAATCCTTCACTATTGCAGTTTTGGGCTTGAAGTTTTTTCTTCAGTTCTTTCAGGGTGAGAAATGCAGAGCTTATTCTTCTCTTCTGCTTTTCTGTCTCCAGCTCTTTTCGTAATATCGTCATAATTCTTTGTCTTCTCAGGCCACTCTTTGAAATCTTCTGTTCAGTGCTTTCACTTCATCATTTCTTCCTTAAGGTTTACAAGGCTATAAATCTTTATGAAAGCAGATTCCCACATCTTTCTCCCATGGAGCAGCTGGTGTGTTTGACCTGGTTAGCAGCTGAGCACTTAACCTCTCTACCAGTTTCCTTTTGTGCTTACTGGTTATGAAATGGCCCATTAGAAATTACTCATGACTGGTCTTTTTGACCTTGGTAAATGACAGTGCCACATGGCTCAGCCTGATTTGTTGCTGCCTTAGTGTCTTAGGGCTGCTATAATAAAATACCACTAAGTGGGTGGCTTTAGAAAATAGAAATTTATTGTGTCATGGTTTTGGAGGCAAGGTGTCCCAATTAGGGTCTATGAATGTGTTGATGCCTTGTAGAGGCGTTGAGAGAGAAACTGTTCTTGTCTCCTTTCTAGTTCCTAGTAACTGCCAGTAGTCTTCAGCATTCCTTTGCTGTTTATAAATGCATCTGCTTCTTTCATCACATGGCATCTGTCTTCTCCCTGTGGACAATTCATTTTTTATAATATGCAAAAGGATTAGGACCTGTCTAACTACTAACTGGTAATGTCTGAGCAAAGAAATCACTGTTTTGTCATGCAAAGTCGGATTCACAGGTGTCTCAAGAGTTAGGACTTCAACATAACTTTTGGGGCACACAAGACAATCCACAACAGTTGCCATCAAGCATTTCTATACCTGACTCATTGCATAAACAAGTCTCTCATCCTGAATAACTTTCCCTTCTCTGCTCCTGTCAGTACTACCAGGCCCTTTCATGCCAGCTTTCCACTCTGAGAACATCACCCCTCAGGTCTCCATTCTTTGAGAACTTCTCCATCTGAGAGCTGCCCCTTCTAGAACATTCTCCATCTGAGGACTTTCCCCTCTGAGCGTATTCTCCATCTGAGGACATCCCTCTGAGCATCCCATCTTCTGAGGACACTTCACTCTGAGCACATCTTTCCTCTAAAGACTCCTTTCTCTTGGCCTCACCCAGCTTCTAAGGACATCTTCCCTCTGAGCACCTGTCCCCACCAAGGACTTCTCCCTCTGAAGACTCCAACTTGTGAGAACATCCTTCCTCTGAGAAAAAACTACTTCTGAAGATTTCTTCTTCTCTGGATCCCAACCTCTGATGACATCTTTCCTCTGAACACTTTTCCCTTTGAGGACTCTTCCTTCTGAGCACATTCTCCCTCTAAGGACATCTTCCCTCTGAGCACTTCACTCTTTGAGTCTCCTCCCATTAAGGACATCCTCCCACTGAGGAGTCCTCCCTCTGAGATTCCATCTTCCTAGGTGTTAGGTGTTGTTCGTGCGGCCTTGGCCAGTGACCTCCCCCATCCCCCACATGCACTGCCTTGTCAGGAGACTTCCATCTTCTGATACCAACTGTTATGGACTGATTTTTTCCCCCTCAAAATCTTAACCTCTATGCCTGTGATTATAATCACATTTGAGAATGAGTTATCTTTGTTAGGTTAAAGAGGCACAATTAGTATAACCCATGTCTTGAGTCGGTGTCTTATAAGGATATAAAAGTAGCAGATTAAGCAAGCAGAAATGGGAGAAGATAGATGGCAAGCCACATGGAGCTCTCCAAGGAACCAGAAGAAGTGACCTTCACTTAGAGCTGACAAAGAAAAGCCCATCCCTAGAACCAGTATCCTGCATCTGGACTTCCAGCCTTCTAAACTGTGAGAAAAGAAAACAAAAAAATTGTGATACTTTTGTTATAGCAGCACTAGGTAACTAAGACACTGACATTTTCCTGGATCCCCCTTGTGACAGGACTAATCCCTGGTGAGGGCTGTAGGACAGATCTGGCTAGTGGAAAGCTCTGCTGGTGTGTGTGGAATGAGTGAAAGAGCTGACATTATGCCTTGTCTAACTAGGGCTGGGAACCACATGGCTGCCAGGGGATGAATCAGAGATGAGATCATGCAAAACTTAAGCTAAGGTGACCAAAAAGTTTTCGCCTAGACCACTGTAGAACATCTCCTTTTTCTGAGAAGGTTTAGGAGACTGGTGTTTCTGTGAAATAGAAAAGTATGAATACTTAAGTAACCTAGAACTGGGATCCAGGAGTGTAACTCATCAGCTGCATGTTCTCTATTTGTGACATTGAACTTAGTGTTCTCAAGACCTCATTTCACTCTCCCTATTAAGCAGGAACCATAGGATCTGACCTCACAGGACCAAGGGTAAAGGGTTCAATTCACATGAACTGCTCAGAACTGTCCTCCCTTGCTTCCCACGCCATCAGTACTAATTGCTATTGCCACTTGTGAGGGCACTGCGTTAATGGTCATTTTTGTTTCTCATTTTAGAAGTGTGAGTATAGAAATGGCTTCTTAACTTTACCTGTGAAATTACTTGTTGAGTATCTGAAAATGGGTTCAAAATAAATAAGTCCAAAATAAACTTTCTAAGAATAACTTAAGAATATTAAAGCTCTGTGAAGAAAACGATAATATTTAATTATGTTGAAGATGATCCAGATGAAAATTCTTACCGTTTTGAAATGTAATGATTAAATGTTATAAAAATGTCAAGTGTCCCCAAGTTAATCTATTCAGTTAATTATAATACCAATCAAACTCACAGTGTAGGGGGAAGGAGATTTTCTTTTTTGTTTAAAGACCTCAAAGGCTTTTTTTTCTGTTGTTGTTGTTTAGCAAGTTTTTCACCTGGGAGAATAAATATATGAAAAAGCCAAGAAATGATAGTAGAAGATGAGATGCAGCAGCATTCAGAGTACTTGTCCAATGCTTTACTGTGCAAATTGCTTTCTTTGTTATATGAATCAACTTCATAATAAAGCGATAATTTAAAAAGAATATTTTGTTCGTCAGTGTTTTCCAGGGTGCCTGACAGTTCAGATCCGTACCACTTTGTGTATTTTCATCGTGGTCTTAATCTATTCAGTGACCCAAGGAAGTATGGTATGTATTTGTAGCTGGCAAAAAGAGCTGGAGATGGTCAATAGCTTTAGAAATTTCTCATGATGAGAGAAAACCTAGGTGCACCCAGAGGACCTGTGGAGCACCCAGCTTAGAAGGGTGGGAGAGACCTTAGGGAGTGAAGAGAAGAAACCAGCAGATGCCAGACACCAACCTAGGAGGGAAGAAGCTTTATCTAGGGGAAAATACTGCCCCCTCAGGTGTGAAGAGTAGGTGCTGGGCCCATCAGTGGCAAAATGGGGCTGAGGCTTGGGGTGGAATGAAGGTACCATGGAGTCCAAACCTGAGTTGCTTCCACCATAGGCAGTGGCGTACAGAGCCTTTGAAGGGCTTTGAAGTGTGTGGGCCGGCGGTACCAGTAAAGGGCCAGAGGAGGAGCCAGGAGAGCCCAGTGCAGGAGATAGCTGCGGCTTGTTAATGGGCCCTGTCACCATGCCTCTCCCACAGCACCTCTGTTCCTCCTCTTCACAGGTGGGCTGCATGCCCTGGGCCTGGCCCACAAGCCTCAACAGCTCCCTGATGGTCCTCTTGCCTGAAGACCTCAGTGCTGCGCTACCCGCTACACCCTGCACATCAGCGCCCCATGCCCTGCTCTGCTGCCTTGTGGGCACCCTCACATTAGCCACTTTTCTGCGCATCCCCTCATGGCCCAAGACACTCCTTCTGCTAGTGCTCACCATGCTGTCCATCCTTGTGCTTGGGCTCAGTGGACCCATAGGAGCAGCCAGGTGAGTGTGGTCAGAAGCTGCTCAGCCTGGTCATATAGCCATGTCTTATATCTTCTGATTAGAAAACTCAAAACACTTGAAAGGTTTCTTTTTTTTTTTCTTTTATCGATGGTTTCTCCGCTTCTCCCCTTCAGCCCATATTCCATCTGGGCTTGAACTTCCTTCTGAGGGGGTTGTTGTCCCACGGGTCTAAGTCAAGATCTGCAAATTCCCTGAAAGCTGCTATCCTGTGGTGCCAAGCTTGCTCTGAGGTCTGAGGGACCGCTGAGAACTGCTGTCACGTGGTACTGAATTTACCCTGAGGCGTATGGGTCTCCAAAGAGCCCTCTCTAGATGGTGCCCAACTCAGGCCTAGTCTGATATCTCTTCTTTCCCCAGGGGCCGCACTGTCTCTTTGTACAACTATGAGCCGATCCTGGCCTTCCTCCTCTTCTCCTGTGCACTGGGCCTACATTCAAGGCAGGTGGACCTCAAGCTGCGACTGGACTACCTCTGGGCCCTGCAGGCAAGACTCACCCTTGTGGCTTTGGTGGGGGTGGCTTTGGTGAAGGTGGGTTCTCCCCAGGTATCAGGGCAGAGGGCATGGCTATGACCTGAGCCAACTATTTTATGGGGGCAGCAGAGGCTCCTTGCCTAGCAGGCAGGTCCTGGTACCACCAGGGCAGGAAAGACCTGTGACAGGGGCCACAGGGTTTGGGACAGCATCTAGGGAGACAGGTCTGGATGAAAACTGGTGACCTGAGGTGACTTGGCATGCTGAGGGTTGTGCTGTACTGTAGAGCAGGGGCTCCCTATCCACTTAATATGATGGTAGCAGGGGATTTATCACTTTCATCAAGACATGTGAAGATGCAGACTCTTATACTACCTACTTCAGCCTCAGTAAGTCTACAGGGGCTAGGAATCTGTTTTTAGCAAGCATCCTAAGGGCCTTGCTTTGAGAGAAACTCTGGATGGGAAGACCTGCAAGCCATTTGGAACCCTAAGTGCCTGGGTGGCAAGTGAGGTGTCACAACCTCTGTAAATCTTCAGTTTGCTCCCTACTGGACATAAGGCAGAATGATGACCACCAGGGATGGACTGTGAGTACAGACTTTCCGTCCAGATCCACATCCATAGGACCTCTTCAAGAATGAGGCCGTGGGCAGGTGTGGAAGCTGGGAGCACATCTCTGTACCCACACTGTGCACCTGCCCAGTATTCTCAAGTCTTGGAGTATGTCTACTTCATCTCCAAACTTGTTAGTCTTAGGCACAGTGTCATCTAGAAATGGGGAAGGGCATGAAAAGGAAGGCTGATAGTCATTAGCTCTTGTAAGAGAGTCTTATGTTGGCATTGTAAAAAATATTTTGTCACTATTGTAGATGTTTCTCTTCATTTAGTGCTTATAGCAGCATTAACTGAAGGCATGTTACAAGTGAGGGGACTGAGTGGCCCTCACATGACTACCCCAGTGTCATGTGGCTAAGCCACTCTCTAACCGCGGTCCGTCCAATGTCTAAAAATATTTTAGGTCAGCTGGCAGGATTCTTGTACCAGTGATGCCCCTGAACCCAGACTTGATGTGTGACCCAGCCTGCATTTGGGGCACACGGAAAGCCAGTGTGTCACATTCCAGACAGAGAACCCCTGGAAAAAGCCAGTGATGGGTCCACCTGTGAGCTTAATGCAGCAACAGGGGTTCTGTGTGCTCACAGAGGCCTAGGAAGTCATATTATGTTACCATACAACCTCTTCTGACTACAAGACCAAGCTCAGACTACCCCTGATGGAGGAGGCAGGGCTCACTGTCCAGCCCATCCTGGTGCTCTGGCCCTGGCAGAGTCAGATGCGGTACCACATGTGGTATCTGTGTTGGGGAGAGGGTGGCCCGAAACGGAGGCAGAGACACAGCAGTCCAAGCGTCCAGTGAAGTTTACTGGAAGAGAAAGAGAGTGAGGTCTGAGCTGAGAGAGGCCCAGCCCACCCCTCCCTATTAGGGCAGGTTTTTTAATATAGTTTTAAAGTTTCAGTGAGGTAGTGTGGGGTGAGGGGGTTTATGGTTTGATAAGGAAAGAAAGAGGGGTAGCAAGAAATTCTGACTAGGGCATTCATGGCCTGAAGAGGTGTTGATTGGGGGGGAAGGGCTAAGGTTTGTTTATAGTCAAAGATTTGATAAGGGAAGAGCTTTCAGTTAGGAGGGTGGGGAACACAGGCTTAAAGTTACTTATGGTTATTCCGAGTGGGGCTTTCCAGGCTGTTTTCAGCTGATGGCAGGTCTCATCACTGGATAAGATGACCTCCCTGAATTTCAGGGACAGAGTCCTCTCAATGATCTCCCTGAATTTCAGGGACAGAGTTCCCTTAACTTCCCATTTTTGGTTTAAGAACAGACAGGCATTGTTATCTTTTTAGCTACTTCCTGCTGACAAGGGTTGTTGATTTGTCCTAGGGTATAGGGGGAGTTGAGGTGTCCTCTGGCCTCCTGGCATTCTGTGAAGAGGGAGATCCATCTTCCCCCACGGGACGCAGAATCTGATTCACTTGTTGGTGGGTGTAGGCTAATACTTTTACAGGACCATGAGTTTAACTTGCAATTGTAGTCTGGAAGAGATAAAGTGAATTGAGGTATTAAGAATTAGAGGCTGAAAGATAAGGATAACCAAAAACATAAGGGAACTACCAGTGGCAATACTAGGGACATTAGCTGGTTAGTTTGCTATAGCCCGTCTATGTCTAGGGTGTAGGCTGGGGACAAATTAGGGATAAGGATCTGGAGTATTTCCTTTTTAGGTGACAGCTGCTTGTCCCTTGGTTCAATTGCCCGGTACCGATAGTAGCTCTCTGGTGCCCCCATTGGAAGGACACGTAGTGGTGGAAGTGAGACTCTCTGCGCTTGTCCACGGGGTTGGTTGGATCTGAAACACAACTTTGAGGAAATTTACACAATTGTTGGGGGACTTATCTCAGTCTCCCAGAACACAGTGTTGTTTGTTGTGAGTTTTAGTCACAACACAGAGGCCCTCAGGCTCCCTTTCTTACTGCTGACTGTAATACATTTCTCATAAGGTTTCTATTGTGTGTTTCCCCGCAGACTGTTTTGCCTGCCTCAGCTCTCAAACTGGTGATATAAACTGACTGGGGATTTCTTTTGGTATTTGTCCTTCTGGTTCTTTAGTTTCTAACATGTTAACCAACAATATAAGTAATTCTTAGTCTCATTTCTTATCTTTAGTCAAGTTTTTAAATATATTTGTCCCAGCAATAGAATAGGGCATTAAAGGATATGTAGAAAAGAATGTCTTACTAATTGCAACCCCCTTCAGACACAAAAGCAAACTTTTTACCTTTGATTTTTAGTCCAAGCCGGTAATTACACAGTCCTGCTTGGAGAGGGGGCCCATTTAAGATAGAGAGGGTGGCTTTTCATGTCTAAGACAGATTAAATCTCCTTAATTTCCACATCAAGTGTAACCCTTGATTTCCCCATGGAGATGTCAAAGATGTGCCCAAGTGCCAGGCCAGTCTCAGGGCTCCGTCTATAGTCTGTTTCTTCAGAGCCCTCTTCTGAGAGTCATTATAGGAGAGTCTGTCCGTCTGGGCCAGTGGGAAGCCAGCTAGGTGTCCTCTTGGGGGCACTCAGGATATTCCATTTTCCTTGCCTCATGTTTTGACAGTACCTGTATTGATTAGGGTCAGGACTCATCAGCTGGTGAGGTGATCCCAGTCTTGGTCTTGGGAGCCAATTGAGTTACCCTGAAGTGGGCATTGGAGGGCTATAGCCAACAACTGGGTCCTCTTTTTCATTTATATTTTTCCTACCACCAAATCTCTTGTTATTATACAATTTAAAGGCTTCCTCTACCAATTGGAAGAGTGGGGCATGAGGTTCTGATAGAGGGTCATGAAAAGTATTCATATAGGGTTCTTTCCATTTTCCGTTATGTTTATAAAACAGAAGACCCAGAGTGAAGCAGTCACACTAGCCTGTGTGGATCACCATTTGACTTAAATGGCTTTGGGAAGCAGCTCTCTTAAAGCTCACATTTTAAAAAGATATTAATTGAATACCCTCAAGTTTTTAAGATCTCAGGCATCACACAATGCATTATTAAGTAGAATAGAAACACCAATATCAGGCCAGTTATCTGAAAGAACCAATGAAATTATGAACCTACAGTCTCTGAACAAGACATGAGGTGTTTACACATTAAGTAGCATCAGTAATCATTTTTCATGTTTCTCAGCAGCAAGTGCATTTTATAAAATCTCGGCTTTCATGTTAATAAACCCATTCAATTAATTTAGCTAATTTATATAGAAAGTAGACCCTCAAAACATCAGCAATATGTTTTAAATAAAACCTGTAGTATATTCATTTGCTCAGCCCTGTGTAGCTGTTCTGTACTTCTGCGCAGGAACCCTGGCTATCTCAAGTCACACTGCTTTTCATAATTATAAAATAGCTGTTGAGATGTTCTGGTTAATTGTTCTCAGGAAATTCGTAAACTTTAAGAGTTTTGCAGATGATGAAAATTTAATACTCTAAATTTGTAAACTTGATGAGTTTTGTAGATGACAAAAATTCAATAATCTGCTGGAAAACCTTAGACAATCATTACCCATATCTTTAAGAAATTTACAACACTGTACTTAACAATCTTGAAGTATAGTATCACATAGTCAGGATATAACAAGATTATTAAGTCTCTAAATGTTTAGTATAAAAATAAATTAATGAGCAAATCATTTGAATTTTCCAGTCAAAGCATTGGCTTTGATGATGTCAGATTAAATAATGTAGTCAAGTAGGCATCTGAAATCAAATCAAACCCATTGTTGTATTGATTTTGATTTGTAGCAACCCAATAAACAGAGTAAAACTGTCCTGTAGAGTCTCTAACGTGTGCCTGGCAGATTTGAGCTGCTGACCATGTGGTTAGTAGCGGTATCATGCAGCTACTGTGTCACCAGAGTATTTCCAGTTATCAATAAGTGACTGAATATGTATTTGTTAAAAATAATGCATATGAAATAATATATCAATATATAGTATCATTATATAAATAAAAATATAAAAATAATGTATAAGAGGAAATAATATAATTTTAATCCAATGAGGATCAGGCACCTTTTTTCATTCCAGTTTGTGTCAAAATCTTTTAGCCTTTGTCTCTCAGAAAAGGCTGTCCTTAGCTTTTGCTTTTTTCTTCATCTCTAAACCTTGTTGCTTGGTTTTTGACTCAGAAATTTTGTCCTAATGAGAGATCATATCTTTGTCTTTAGGGGAGATTACATAAAGAATAAATTGTTTACTCAGAAATCAGAGAAAATTGCTATTTAGCAGTGAAAAAGACAATTCTTTCTAACATCAATGTTCTTAAAAATCTCTTAAATTAAACCGTTGAATTTTTGACAAACAAAACTTTTGACCGTATCAAACACTTTAACAAATGTCTATAATATAATCCCTTAAACAGCAAAGAGCTCACTTAACAAGACTTATTTTCCTTGTTGCTTGAAAAGCAAACAGTATATAAATGTATATTATATCAGATATCTATTAAGCTCAATTACCCTTAAAGTCTAGTGCTGAAATACAGCTTGTTTAAACATTCTAGGTCTTTAACGCTTCAAGTTTTATCAGCTGGCTTTTAGAAATTGTACAAGTTATTGTTTTGTTCAACTGGCTTGGAAATCACAAAGTCCCATCCCTGATAAAAACATCTTTCTAAACCTCTCAGGTCTCAGAGGTATCCTGTAATAGTGAGAAGTCTTTTCTAGATTTACTAAATTTATGATAATCCAAGTAAAGCAGTAATCCTTATCTGTTGTTTTTTTTCCTTCTCAAAAATTTCCCTGCAGCTATGATTAGAGGGTAATTTCTGCCCTTCCCTCTACTTCTTTCTGAAGGGCAAAAGATCATTAATTTTCCTTTTACTGTTTTGAAGTTGTTACTTTCTCCTTAAGGAAAAGTTATCCCTTTAAGGGCTGTAAAGAGGTTCTTCAGCCCAGTGACAGTATGTCTGGATCTGCTTGAAATTTGGCTTCTTTATAAACTTTAATTTAGCTCAAGCAAGACTCTGACTTGTTAAATAAGTTTCAAAAGAATAAGAAATAGCTTAAAATCATATGCATTGGCAAAAACAAGACATAAGACCCTTAACAGGCAAAGACTGTTTTAGGAAAACAGACATTGTAGAAAACAACACTAGGAGAAAAAGCACTTCTGAGGTTGAATTGGCCAAAATGTGTAGCCCAAACCCAACCCTTAAGCATTTAGTCTACAGGAATCAAGATACTTACTTTTTCACTGAAAATTATAAATCTAGAGTCCCCAGAAACAGCTTGTAGGTACAGAAACTGTTGTAGGTACAACAGTGACAAAGATATTTCCAAAACTCCTCGAAAGCAAATATGAAACCATACCACAGATACATTTATCTTATCAAATACACATGAGAGGCCTCACACTTTCACACACAGCTTCATTTTACAAAGCCTGTTTCTTTCTTAGTTACAGTGAGCTTAGCAAGTACTTTCCTGATTTTTAACAAAAGAGCTCTAATTTCAGGATGGCAAAATAACTTTGTGGATCCATACAACTGCTAACTTTCTCCAGAGTCTAGTTAACACATTGGCCAGGCCAGTTATATTATAGTAAAACGTCATTTGATCTTTAGTTACAGGTGAGCACCATCGTACTGAAACCAGACAGACAGAGTCTACCCCATCAGGCTTTTCTAAGAAACAGAGGCTTTATTTCCCATATTACAGAGTATACATATACAGAGAAAGCTTTCTCAGTTGGAACAGATGTTCCCTTCTTACCAGACAGATGATACTAAGACAGAAGTTCAAACCCTGATTAGAACCTCAGTTCTCTGCATAACCAGAATAAAGCACTTGACACTTTTTAGATTCCAGGCAGACAAGGGGAACTCCTCCAGATTCCCTCCATTGCGGGCCGAGGCGAAGAGAAGACGAGGAAAGGAGACGAGGCCAAAGAATCCGCTTTCTAACCTAACAGGATGGTGGAGGTCCAGAGTAATGGGAGGTGTTATGCTTGGACCAGTGTGTGCCTTATGTTGTGTGAAGTTTATCTTGTACAGGGCAGACACTTCTTTCATCTGTTCCGTGTACCCCCTTATCCTGTCATGGGAGCCTTCCAGCAGCAGGCACCCTTTGGCTCTTAAATGTCTGACCTGTGCCCACAAGTTTTATGGATCTTATCTTCAGCCTTTGGTGGAAAAAGATAGGCACCCTCCCTCATCTGGGCCAGAGTTACTGGGGCTGTATGAGCAGCTGGGCCTTTAGAATTCATCAGGGAGTGGCCTGGTCAGAACTCTTCAGTTTCCACAGCAGTCATCTGTCTCTTCACTGAAGGCTTTTAGAGATATAGCCGAAAAGTGGGGGAGAGAAAAGTTGGCTCTTCCCTGGGAAAGAACTTGGCAGAGGGGTCCCCAAAGTCTGGCCGTGGTCACCAGAATATGCTGCTGAATTAAAGCAAGTTCGTTCCGCCTGTCACTGTAGCCAAAAATTCAGAGATGGTGTGTGGTTCGAGGTATTTTATTCCCAGGTAGCAAGCAAATCTGGAGGAACAGGAAGGATAACTTCTCCAAAAAGAAAAACAAACTGTCCTCAGACCTACTGTGTGGAGGTGAAAGGGGGTGCATGAAGGGTCAGAGGCGACTCCCAAGTGGGTGGTAGGTCATGGAATGTGAGAAGGGGGAGGAAGGGTTGGCATAGAAGGAGAAAGCAAACTTCCAGAATTGGAGGGTCAGTCTGCCAGAGCTGAAGGGGGAAGGGAAGTACAAGGAAGTGGATAGGCTTGTCAGAAAGATCAAAATCAGGTTCAGGAAGTAGTGCTTTAGAAGGTTTTTCATTAAGGAGGAAGAAAGTGGCACAGGTTTAGCAAAGAGAGGGGTGACTACAAAGGAAAAAGAAGGCTTAGATATAAGGTACCTCTGACCACTTGCCATTGCAGATTATGAAGTTGACTAAATCATGGAGAATGTTCCTAGGTGCCAAGATGTTTTAGGAGACACCCCAATGGGGCATCCTTGGGGGTTTAGACTGGCTAGTTCCCGTAGTGTAGAGAGTGAGTTGGAGATAGAGAGGGGGCAAAGATTAGTCCTCCCAGGGAGGCATCTCTGCTTCTCACTGGGGACAGGGTTCTGATGCCAACTCGCTGTCCAGGCTTCCACAGAGAGCGAAGATGAGAGGGCAAGGAACCAGTGTTCTGACACTTCAAGGAAAGCCTCAACCCAGCACTGGGGTTTGTGTGAAATGGAAACGAGAGAGAGGTGTCAGGGCTTCCCAGTGAAGGAAATCTCCCCTGCAACTCACCAGTTTAAAATTGTGTCACTGTGTTGTTGGTCACTTGGAGTGCTGAGTCAAGGGTCCAAGGGAAGGGGGGGACCCTTGAGTTGGTGGTGTCATATACCCCTGTCCTAGTTTCAGCCCCAAGAATGTTGGGGAGAGGATGGCCTGAAACAGAGGCAGAGACGCACCAGTCCAAGGGTCCAGTGAAGTTTATTGGAAGAGAAAGAGTGGGGTCTGAGTCAAGAGTGGCTCAGCTCTCCCCTTCCTAGTAGGGCAGGGTTTTTTTTTTATAGTTTTAAGGTTTCATTGAGGTAGTGTGGGATGAGGGGGATTATGGTTTCACAAGGAAAGAAAGAGGGATAGCAAGAAATTCTGGTTAGTGGTTTATGGTCTGAATAAGGAAGAAGTGTTGATTAAAAGGGGAAGGGCTAAGGTTTGTTTATGGTCAAGATTTTGATAAGGGAAGAGCTTTCATTTAGCTCATAAACCATTATTTATGGTTTTATGGTTATACCACATCAAGCCTACCAAGCTGTTTTTGGTCATCCCTGTGGGACATGCATACCAGACTGTTTTCAGCTAATGGTGAGATCTGGTAATTGGATAAAAAGACCTCCCTCAATCTCAGGGACAGAGTTCCCTCAGTCAGCATTCCCCAAAGCCATTCCCCAAGAGCCATGAATAAGAGTCTAGTCCAAGAGTCAGGCAGTGCTTGTCGTGATACCCAGTGTCATAGATTGAACTGTGTCCCCCCAAAACATGTGAGTAGCCATTTTTTGTGATTTTCCCAATATTTTGGATTTTCTATGCTATACATCCTAATCTCTTCCTGTGCCTAATAGACAGGATGATTATGTCAAAAGAGGATTAGGGTGAGACTACAACACTCTTGTTAAGGGAGTTTGTCTGTAGTATGGCCTGCACCACTGTCATGGTTTGAATTGTGTCCCCCCAAAAATGTGTGCAGCCATGTGGCTGGGACATGGTTCCCAGTATCCTGGAAATGTCCTCCATTGTGCGGTTTTGCTAACCTGTATGTTAAAGGATTAAGGTGGGGCTGTGAATTCCTTCTATGGGGGAAGTTTCCCTGGAGTATGGCTTGCCCCACCCTTAATGCTTTTAGCTTGCAAGGAATAAAAGGAAAAAGAACCAAGGACAATTTGAGAACCTCGCTACCATCAAGCAAGCAGCACCGGGAGCAGAGCGTGTCCTTCAGACCAGAGGTTCTTGCGTGAGGACGCTCCCAGAAACAGAGACTGATGCAATACCGGACTTTCCTCCAGAGCCGACAAGGGGAAGGTCTTTCCCTGGAGCGGACACCCTGAATATGGACTTGCAACCTACCAGACTGTGTAAGAATAAATCTTTCTTTGTTAAAGCCATCCACTCTGTGGTATTTCTGTTAGAGCAGCCTAGCTGACTAAAACAACCACCTTTTATCCTTTCATCCTATGGGAGAATAAAAGAGAGAGAAGCAAACAAAGAATTGGGAACTTCAAACCATCAAGAAAGCAGTACCAGGAGAACAGTGCATCCTTCAGACCTGAGGTTCCTGTGCCAAGATGCTCCCCAGCCAAGGACTGATGAAACGCAAGGTCTTTCGTCCAGAGCTGACAGAGGGAAAGCCTTTCCCCTGGAGTGGACACCCCGAATTTGGATTTATAATCTCCTGGACTGTGTAAGAATAAACTTTTCTTTGCTATAGCAATCCGCTTCGTGGTGTCCCTGTTAGAGCAGCACTAGCTGACTAAAATACCCTTCAACACCATCTGGAATCTTTCCAGCATCAGGGAACGTTTGTTCTGTTTTGCTCATAATATGAGGGTGATTACCGTAATCCAAGAATAATTAAAATTGTGCTCATGAAGTGCTTGAGTGTGGGCTTGGTACACAGTGGGTGTCAGTGACACTGAGCCAATTTTTAGTATTTCATCCACTGACACACATGTTTAGGCGAGTCTCCTTGTAACAGGAGATAGGGAAGCTCTAACGATGGGTATGAGGAGCACCTGAGAGCCATGTTGTTGTTACATGCTGTCGAGTCAGTTCTGAGTCATAGCGACCCTATGAACAACAGAGCAAAACACACTGCCCAGTCTTGTGCCATGTCCACAATCATTTTTATGCTTAAGCCCATTGTTGTGGCCACTGTGTCAATCCATGTCCTTGAGGATGTTCCTCTTTTTTCGCTGACTCTCTACTCTACCAAGCATGGTATCTATCTCCAGGGACTGATCCTTCGTAACAACATGTCCAAAGTTTGTAAGACACAGTCTTGCCATCTGCTTCCAAGCAGCATTCTGATGTTACTTCTTCCAGAACAGATCTGTTTGTTTTGGTGGTCCGTGGTACATTTAACATTCTTCTCCAACACCACGATTAAAAGGCATCAATTCTTCTTCTGTCTTCTTTGTTCATTGTCTAGCTTTTGCATGCACATGATGTAGCTGAAAATATCGGACTTGGGTCACGCGCACTATAGTCTACAAGGCGACATCTTTTCAATGCTTGGAGAAGGTTGCTGGCAGCACATTTTCCCAATGCAATGTGTCTTTTGATTTCTTGACTGCTGCTTCTATGTGTGTTGATTTTGGACTCAAGTAGAATGAAATCCTTGACAACTTCAATCCTTTCTCCACTTACCATGATGTTGCTTCCCGGTCCAGTTGTGAGGATTTTTGTTTTCTTGATGTTGAGGTGCAATCCATGCTGAAGGCTGTGGTCCTTGATTGTCATTAGTAAGTGTTTCATTAATAACCTACATCATGCAGATGACACCACCTTACTTTCTGGAAGTGAAGAAGATTTGAAACACTTTCTGAGAACCATAGTTTGTGATTAGTGAACAGAGAGGCAAGTTAAGCACTCAGAAAACTGCTGTTTTCCCTACAGTTTTCTTAACCTGAAAAAGACAGAAGTGAATGGGGCCGATTTTCAAAGGCACATCAGGGCAGATTGTATACATAACTCAAAGAATTATTTTATTAGTTTGGGTAAACAAAATAGGTGGGTGGGTGAGTGAATAATGGAAAGGTTGGATGGAAAGGTGCTGGATGAAAAACACAGCCCATATATTCTTTATTTTTATAGCAATTTTACTGAGATATAATCCATATTACATAAAGTGTACCTATTTTTAAAGTGTTTAATTGAGTTTTAGTATATTCACAAATCTTTACAATTATCTTCACAATCAATCTCAGAATACTTTCATTACTGTACTAGTTAGCAGTCCCTCTTCACCACTCACTCCCAGCCCTAACTACCCATGGATTTTCCAGTCTTATTCACTTTCGGCCTGTATATGGTGCAGTGCCTCCAGCATGGTGTCAGGGATAGCCCATATAGCTGGGCAGGCATGCAGGCCTCCCTACCCCTCAGCAGCCTATAATTCAGAGCTGTCCTCTCACTGCCTGTGGCATGCTGCAGTGTGCAAGCACCACTGAAATTGCTGCACTACCTGTCTCCTTTCCTGGGGAAATGGACTGAATGTCAGGCTCAGCTGGGGCCCTGTCAGGGGCAGGTTGCCTGAGGTTACAAGCCCCACAGTTCCCACATAGAATGAGATAGCCTTAGGTGTGGGCATGGTTTGGGAAAAGCATTTGGTCTGTGTCTTAGTCATTTAGTGCTTCTATAACAGAAATATCACAAGTGGATGGCTTTAAAAGAGAAATTTTCTGCCAGAGTCCAATAGGCTGTCAGTCCAAATTCAGAGTGTAAGCTCCAGTAGAAGGCTTTTTCTGTTGGCTCAGGAAGAGCATCCTTGCCATCAGTCTGCCCTTGGACTGGGAACTTCTGGGACTCGGGGACCCTGGATCATTTTCAAAATTTGCATGCATTGTTCCCAACATTGCTTCTTGGTGGTTAGAGGTTCCCCAAATCTCTACTAACTTTGTTCTTTTATATCTCAAGAGATTGCCTTTAGGCACAGTGCAATCTTACACTGAGTCCTGCCTCCAACACAACTCCCATGCAGTCTCCCTTGTTAACATCATAGAGGCAGGATTTACAACAGGTAGGACATTATACAATACTGGGGATCATAATCAAAAAAATTGCTCCCATCGAGTTGATTGCAACTCATAGTGACCCTACAGGAGAGTAGAACTTCATCATAGAGTTTCCAAGGAGCACCTGGTGGATTCGAACTGTCAACCTTTTGATTTAGTACCCATAGCACTTAACCAGTACACCACCAGTGTTCCCAGGAATCATGGCTCAGACAAATTGCTACACACATTTTTGGGGAGACACAATTCATTCCATAACAGTCTGACTCCCCATGAGAGACTCACCAGCTTCATTGAGGGTAAGAAGCCAGTGAGAGTCACCATGCAAGACAGACCCCTCCCTCCACTCTGGGATCCCAAGAGTGCTCCCACAAGACTCAGCCAAGGCATAGGGAGAGCTAGTATTTTCTCTACGTTAGAGGGAAGGAGGGGTGGGTTACTTTGGAGAAGGAGCAAGGCATAGGGAAAAGTTACCTTAGCAGGTAACTAGGTACCAGGTGGGGAGGGTGTATGTTAAGGTGCAGAGAGGTCTGGTGGATAGCACTGAGGAGGACTCAGTGCCGAAGTAGAGGTCTGTGTACTTGTTCCAGGAATGCTGTCTTTTGTGGGCATGCCACTAATATCAGAGTCAAGTCCAGGAGAAAACATCGTATGTCTGACTCAGGAAGGTATCCTGGTGGAGAAGGAAAATGAGGGCTAAGGGGGCAGGCTGGGAGCCCTATGGTGGCAAAAGAAAGACAGATGGACATGTCTCACATGATCATAAGGTACAAGAAGGGTCAGCTTGGAAGGAGTCCTTATGAAACCTGACCATGATTGACAGCGTTAGGAGGGAATACCATGTGTAACTCAAGTGTGGGCAGAGGATAGATGGCCCTTTCTACTTGAGTGAGAGGAAGATAACTCAGTGATTGGACTATTTGTAAAGAAGTGGTCAGGGTGTATGGAAAGTACAGGCTGGACTCAGCACAGTGATAATTCCCAGGGAAAGTTTTCACTGCAGGCCTCAGGGGCAGAGGGGCATCTGACAGAATGCATGACCTTTGGCAATGGGTGCCAGCTGTCTGCGGTGACCAGGCAGGGATGGAATTGATATGCTGTCCTGCTTCATTCTCCTATTCTACCCATGCTGCCCATTGTTCAGATCCAGAGGAGGGCATGGAGCCTACAGATAGAGTCCTCCAGGTCAGACTTTCAGACAGGCAGGTGGGGACATACTGCAGGCACCAGTAGAAGATACCCAGCATGCACTGGTTCCTGGAAAGAAGATCTGGCCTCTGCAGTTTGCCAAAGCCACATCAGGTACTGGCTGACAGCCCCTTTAAGGGCCCGATGTGCCATTGAACTCAGTCTTTGTCTAGCTCCAGTGGTTATCTAGAACCTGAAATGGTCTTTCAACAGGACATGTCTGGGAAGACATATTGACCTAACCATCAGCTGACCTTCTGGCTTAGGTCTCTTAGTTAAGATTGTCTACTCAGAAAAGAAAACTGAAGATTTTAAAGGGAAGCTCAAGAAGACAAACTAAAGTATTATAGTGGCATGTGCAAACAGCTAGAAATAGAAAGCCAAAAGGGGAGAATACATTCCACATTTCTTCAGCTGAAAGAGCTGAAGAAAAAATTTAAGCCTCAAGTTGCAGTAGTGAAAGATTCTACAGGGGAAGTATTAAACAACTCAGGGACCATCAAAGGAGATGGAGGGAATACACAGAGTCATTATACCAGAAAGAACTGGTCAGTGTTCATTCATTTGAAGAAGTACATATGATCAGAAACCGATGGTACTGAAAGAAAAAGTCGAAGATGTAGTGAAGATGTTGGCCAAGAACAAGGCTCCAGGAATTGTTGGAGTTTCAAATGAGATATTTAAACAAACAGATGCAGCACTGGAACTGCTCACTCATCTATGCCAAGAAATTTGGAGGACAGCTACATGGCCAAGTGACTGGAAGAGATCCATATTTATGCCCATTCCAGAGAAAGGTGACCCAACTGAATATGGAAATTCGCGAAAAATATCATTAACATTGCGTGCAAGTGAAATTTTGCTCAAGATCATTCAAAAGTGACTGCAACAGTATATTGACAAGGAACAGCCAGAAATTCAAGCGAAATTCAGAAAAAAGATGTGGAACCAGGGATATCATTGTCTGACGTCAGATGAATCTTTATATGAAAGCGAGAATACCAGAAAGATGTTTACTTGTGTTTCATTGACTAAGCAAAGGCATTCAACTGTGTGGATCATAATATATTACAGCTAACAATGTGGAAAGTGGGAATTTCAAAACATTGAATTGTACTCCTAAGGGATCTGTACGTGGAACAAGAGACGGTCATACCAACGGAACAAGGGGACACTGTATAGTTTAAAGTCAGGAAAGGTGTGCATCAGGGTTGCATACTGAGCAAATAATCTGAAAATCTGGACTATATGAAGAACCAGGCATCAAAATTAGAGGAAGGCTCATTAAAAATCTGTGTTACACAGATGACACCGCCTTACTTACTGGAAGTGAAGGGGATTTGAAACATCAGAGACCACAACCTTCAGTATGGATTGTATGTCAACATCAAGGAAACAAAATCCTCACAAGTTGACTAGTAACCAGCGTCATGATAATGGAGAGAGAATTGAGATTGTCAAGCATTTTGTTTTACTTTGTTCTGTAGTCTTCATCCATGGAAGCAGCAGTCAAGAAATCAATAGATGTATGGCATTGGGAAAATCTGCACAGGACCTCTTTAAAATATTTAAAAGTGAAGATGACACCTCAAAGACTAAGGTACACCTGACCCAAACCATGGTATTTTCAGTTGTAGCATATGCATGCAAAAGCTGGACAATGAATAAGGAAGACAGAAGAATTGATGCCTTTGAATTGTGGTACAGGAGAAGAATATTGAATGTACCATGGACTGCCAGAAGAGCAAAGTGATCTGTTCTGGAAGAAGTAGGTAGCAAGATTGCGTCTTACATACTTTGGACACATTGTCAAGAGAGTTCAGTCCCTGGAGAAGGATATCTGGCTTGGTAGAGTGGAGGGTCAGTGAAAAAGAGGAAGACCCTCATGGAGATGGATTGGCACAGCAGCTGGAACAATGAGTTCACAATTGTGGACATGGCACAAAACCAGGAAATGTTTCATTCTGTTGTGTATAGGGTCACTGTGAGTTGGAACTGACTTGATGGTACCTAACAACAACGGCAACACTCAGAAAAACAAAAATGAAAGAATGCCTCCTAAGAGCTTGAAAAGAAGAAAATTAGGACGAGTTGGAATGGTCTTAGTGCAGAGAGTACAGAATGAGGATTTCAGTATTACTTCCTAGGGCACATCATCAGCTTTTTGCTCTTCTATAGGCTCACTCTCTCCTCCAGCCTAGGAACCCTTCCCATGTGAGCCATTTTCTTTCATCCTGGTTGGCAAAGACTTTTTTTTGTTTTACCCTTCTACGTGTTATTAAATGTAATGTTTAACCCTGTCGTGGGCTTCCCCATCCAATAGTCCCACCTAGCTCTACTCCTGACTCAAATGTAAAGGAGTTTACCATATAAGTCAATGAAAGAAGGAATGCCCCGTATCTCCTGAGCTGCGGTGGTAGAATTTTGGTCCCTTATACATCCAGTGTCTCATGAGGTCACCTAAATGCAACACATTTTACATTTGTGTTTTAATGCCACACATTAACTATGTGCCTGTTTTTTCATAGACACATAACAACAAGTGCCAGTGACTTTCCTGTAACACCAGAAAACAAGGAAGCTTCTAGACTTTGACTATTTGCCCTCTGGACATTTAGCCATGTCATGCAGACAGAATGCCTCAAACTATTGCAAAATTGCCTAGTCAAATACTGGTGAGTTAATTATTCATTGAGACTTGATAAGAGAGTCTACACACACCCACTCCTATTGCCATTGAGTTTATTCCAAGTCCTAGTGACCCTATTAAAAAACAAAACAAAACCAAAGCCACTGCCGTTTAGTCATTTTCAACTCAGAGCAACCATAGTGGTTAAGAGTTATGGCTGCTAACCAAAAGGTCTGCAGTTCAAATCCACCAGGTTCTCCATGGAAACTACAGGCAGTTCTACTCTGTCTTATGGCATGGTTGAGTAGGAGTGACCCTGTAGACCTGCATAAATAGATACGCCTTTCCTTTGGCATAATATGATCAAATTCTTAATCTGGAACTGTTTGAATGCTTTTGTTTCAGTGTTGTTTTGCCTTTGAACTCTAGATAACCTGAAGGAAATTGTAATTTTGATGTTTACACTATTTAGTTTCGATGCAGCTAAAATGGCTTATTTCTTGACTCAATGAATGTGTAACACATGTGATTGGATTTTATGCAGAGACACTGAAAGCACAGTGGTTAAGCGTTATGTTTGCTAACCAAAATATTGGCAGTTCAAATCCTTCAGGTGCTCCTTGGAAACTCTATGGAGCAATTCTACTGTGTCGTATAAGCTCGCTGTGAGTTGGAATCAACTCAGTGGCAGTGGGTTTGGTATTTTTGGTCTATTACTAGTATTTATAGAAGATGTCAGGTATGTACAAGAGATATATAGTTCCCAGATATGGAAACTGAGGCTGTCATCCTCACTAAGCCTCTGTTTTCCATATGCATGACACTAAGTTTGCGTATAACACATGCCACAAGAGTGCTCTGCAGACCCTGACATTCTGTCTCCTTGTTTATCCATGTCTTATTCTCTGTTCCTAGCCCTAAGTTTATCTCTGGGACTCTGAGTAAGCACATCTTCAAAAACAGATTTAATTGGGAGACAGATAATCTCAGACCTATCACAACTGTATTCTGTGACATGGTCCTGTAGCAGCCCCAAGGAGCCAAGCTTTGATGCTGTGCTTTAGGCCCCTGGGTCCCCTACTTACTGATAAAAAGAGCTTTCGCCATCCAGGAAATGCCCAGCCTTTGGTAGGGTCTCACTCTGTACCTGTGCCACTTAGCTGCATCTAGGAGTCACGTTTTGAGTGCCTGTGATATATCAGGTGTTAGAAGTGCTCACGTGATGGGGATTAAGTCCTTGTCCTCAGGATCTCCCAGAGCATTAAAGAAATCAAACACATCACAGATGATTCAGTACAGTAAGGTACATACCAGGTAACACTTAGGCCAGGATCATTACCCAGTCTGGGGAGCAGACTGCATTTACTCTCTAAGGATAATACCTAAACTGAGTCTTAAAGAATGCCTAAGAATTATCTGAAGGAAGGTGGTAGAGTGCCAGACAGGGAAGAGTTTTTGCATCTACTAAGATGGTTTTCGTGTTGTTGTTTTAAGTCTGTTAATATGATCAGTCCATCACTTGTCTGTGTTTTCTTGTACTGCGGCAGCTTGTCTGTTGTTGAGATTCTGGAAGCTATGTCATCAGTATTTGAGATGTCAGCAGGGTCACCTATGGTGGAAAGGCTTCAGCAAAGCTTCCAGACTAAGACAGACTTAGCAGTCTGCTTCTGAAAAAAAGGGCCAGTGAAAACTGTATGAATAACATCAAAACACTGTCTGACATAGTGCTGAAAGATGAGCTCCTCAGGTTGGAAGGCACTCAGAATACAACTGGGGAAGAGCTACCTCCTCAAAATAGAGGTGACCTGAATGATGTGAACAGAGTCAAAGTTTTAGGACCTTCATTTGCTGATATGGGGTGCCTCAAAATGAGAAGAAATAGTTACAAGCATCCTTTAGTAGTTGGAAAGTGGATATTCAGGTTTTCTATTCCATTTTGAGTGAGTTTAAAAGTTTAGATCTTGCATTGATGGTTGTTGGATTTATTGAAATAAAATTATTTATAATATTCCCTTATAAATATTTATATAATTTGTAGTGATATCGCCTGTCTTATTCCTGGTGTTACTAATTTGTATAATTTCTCTTTTTTCCTCTTTGATGTGGGTTATATATATTATTGATCTTCTCAAGGACAGCTTTTTGTCTCATTGATTTTTCTCTATTATTGTTTTGTTTTCTGTATTGTTGACTTCCTCTACAGTCTTTAGTATTTCTTTTCTTCTGAATAGCTTGGTTTAATTTACTCTGAATTTTCCAATTTCTGAAGTTGCAAGTGAAGGTCACTGACTTGAGACTTTTCTTCTTATCATAGGTGTTTTGTGTTAGGAATTTTACTCAAAATACTGTTTTAGGTGAATTCCGCACACTTTGATGTTGCCTAAAGTTTAATTTTCTTTCTGTTCAAAATACTTTTTAATTTTCCTTTTGATTTCTTCTTTGAGTAGCAGAGGATTTCCCAGAGATCTTTTTATTACTGACTTTGAGTTAAATTCTGTCTGACCCTAGAACACTCTTTGTAGGACTTTGAATCTTTTTACATTTCTTGAGACTTGCTATATGATTCATATTGTATGTGCCTTTGAAGACACTGTGTATTTTGCTCTTGGATGATGTGTTTTATAAATGTCAGCATTAATTCAAGTTGGTTAATAGTGCTTTTCAAGTTTTCTGTAGACTTACTCATTTTTCTATTTAGTTATTCATTTGAATTTTGAGAGAAGGGTATTAACATTGCCAACTATAATTGCAGATAGGCCTTTTCACAGTTGAATCAATTTTTGCTTCATGTGTTTTTTAAGTATATTTTTTAGAGCAGTTTTAGGGTTATAGAAAAATTGTGCCGTAAGTATAGAGTTCCTCTCTGCCGCTCCCCGTATACACTGTTTACCCTATAATAACATCATGCATTCTTGTAGTACATGTGTTAGTAGTGATGAATCAATATTGATGGATATTATTTACTAAAGTCCATAGATTGCGTTATACTAGTTGCTGTCAAGTCAATTCCGATTCATGACATTAAGATTCGACAGTTGTCTACAATTCAGTGGGTTTCAGTAAATGAAAAACTTCATGTGTCCATCATTACAATATCATGCAGAGTAGTTTCACTGTTCTGAAAATGCCCTATGCTCCACCTATTCATCCATTTCTCCTGCCCCTGGTAGCCACGATTTTTTATCACTGTTTAGTTTTGCCTTTTCTGGAATGTTACTTAGTTGGAATAATACAGTATGTAGCTTTTTCAGACTGGCTCTGTCACCTAGCAATATGCACTTAAGTTTCCTCCACGTATTTCTGTGGCTTAATTGTTTATTTCCTTTTATTGCTGAATGCTCATTCTGTGTATGAGTGTAACACTGTTTACTCACCTGTTAAAGAACATCATAGTTGTTTGCTACTGTTTGTAGTTATATGAATAAAGTTGCTATAAACATGCATATGCAGATTTTTATGTGACAATACATTTTTATCTCATTTAGATAAATACCTAAGAGTGCAATTGCTGAATCATTTGGTAATCACACAGTTAGTTTTATAAGCAGCTGTAAGACGGTCTTCCGAAGTGGCTGTACCATTTTCCAATGCAGCAATGAATGAGAGTTCCTCTTGTTCCATGCTTCACATATTTTGAGCATCCATTATTAGGCAGATTCATGTTTGGTGAATTGACTCTTTTATCACCCTTTATTAGGAAAAGACTCTTTTCCTTGGTAATATAATTGAATTAAGTCTACTCTGACTGATACTAATATAAGCAGTGCAATATATAATGTGTCCCTTATATAATAATATATGTGTCCATTATTTGACTTTTAATCCATATATGACTTTATTTAAGATGGCTTTCTTGTGAGCAACATATAATTGGGTCTGGTTTTTATATCCAATCTTTTAAATGTCTGCCTTTTAACTGAATTGTTTAGACTACTCATATTACTTTAATTATTGAGATTTTTTTTTAATTATGATTGAATGAAAATGTACATTCCCATAGAAATTTGCATGCCCACCTATGTACAGCTCCCACTGCTCTCCCTGCCAGGTGACAGCACACTCTTCCTCTCTGCTCCATGCATGTCTTATCCTCCCAACAGTCTCCTAACCCCTCCTGTCCACCCACTCACCTTCTTCCAGTGAGAGGTCAGCAGGATGGCATCCTATAGATGCATAGAACCATAAAGTGCACACATGATAATGGTCACTCTGTGTTGCCAAGTCCAGTCCATTCCTGTCTGAAGAGTTGACCTGCATTATGACTTATGGACGGGGACAGCATCAGGGCCAGGGGCCATGCTCCCAGGGTAACTCCAAGGCCTTCAGACCATCAATTGCAGCCTTTTAGTGGAGATCTGAGGGTGCACCCCTTTTTATTCTTGTGTTGCCAGTGAGCCTTAACTTTGTGAGCTCCATCACGGCTATCACTGGTGGCGGCCAGGCACCATCCAGTTCTTGCGGTCGAAAGTCGATGTAGTCACCCACTTATGTGGGTCTCTCTGTCTTCTGGGTTCTCTTTCACCCATGTCGTTTTGGTCTTTGGTGACTGTGTCCCCCCAAAAATATGTGTAGCCATGTGGCTGGGCCATGATTCCCAGTATCTTGTGACTGTCCTCCATTTTGTGGTTTTCTATGCTGTATGTTAAAGGATTAGGGTGGGACTGTAAATCCCTTCAGAAGATCACCTCCCTGCTCCTGTAAAGGGAGTTTCCCTGGAGTATGGCTTGCCCCACCCTTAATCCTTTCAGCCTGCAAGAGAGAAAAGGAAAGAGAAGCAAGCAGAGATTTGGGAACCTTATACCATCAAGCAAGCAAGCAGCACTGGGAGAAGAGCCTGTCCTTCAGACCTGAGGTTCCTGCGCCAAGATGCTCCCTGTCAAAGACTGATGCAATACCGGACTTTCCTCCAGAGCCAACAAGGGGGAAAGCCTTCTCCTGGAGCGGACACCCTGAACATGTACTTGCAGCCTACCAGACTATGTAAGAATAAACCTTCCTTTGTTAAAGCCATCCGCTCTGTGGTATTCCTGTTGGAGCAGCCCTAGCTGACTAAAACAGTGATCATCTGTTCCTGCTGAGTTGCAACCATTGGCTGTACCTCAGATGGCAGCTTGTTAGTTTTTAAGACCCCAGATGCCACTCACGAGATGGATGGGTTTTAGTCTGCTGTATTGATATTTTCTACTTCTCCCATCTGTTTTGTGTTTTTTTTTTTTCTGCCTATATTTTGGTTAATTATTTTAATTACTCCATTTAATCTGCTTTTTAGCTTATTAGCTTCTAACTCCTTTTTGTGTTGTTTAGCTGTTGCTGTTGTTGTTGTTAGGTGCCGTTGCATTTGTTCTGACCTTTAGTGACCCTATAAATAACAGAAAGAAACACTGCCTGGTTTTGCAACATGCCCGTAAATATTTTTATGCTTAAGCCCATTGTTGCAAATACTGTGTCAATCTGTCTCCTTTAGGGTCTTCCTCTTTTTCACTGACACTCTACTTTCTTTCTTTTTTTGTTATGATTGAATGAAAATGTACATTCCCATATAAATTTGCATGCTCACCTGTATGCAGCTCCCATTGGTCTCCCTGCCGGGGACAGCACACTCTTCCTCTCTGCTCCATACGTGTCCTATCCTCCCAATAGTCTCCTATCCCCACCTCTCCACCCACTCCCCTTTCTCTGGTAGGAGGTCAGCAGGATGATATCCTATAGATGCATAGAACCATAAAGTGCCCCAAAAATGTGGTCACTCTATGTCGCCACATCCAATCCATTGCTGTCTGAAGAGTTGAACTTCACTATGATTTATGGACAGAGGTAGCATCAGGGCCAGGGGCCATGCTCACAGGAGAACCCCGAAGACCCTGGACCATCAACTGTGATCTTTTAGTGGAGATCTCAGGATGCACCCCTATTTATTCTTGTATTGCCAGTGTGACTCAACTTTGTGAGCTCCATCTTGGCTATCACTGGTGGTGGCCAGGCACCATCCTGTTCTTCCCGTCACAAGTCAGTGTAGACCCACACTCACATTGGTCTCTCTGTCTTCGGGGTTCTCTTTCCCCCATGTCATTATGGCCCTCAGTGATCATCTGTTCCTGCTGAGTAGGGACCATTTGCTGTTCTCTCAGGTGGCAGCTTGGCAGCTTTTAAATGTGTGCTGTTGCTGACCTTCTACTTTAGCAAGCATGGTATCTTTCTCCAGGAGTTGATCTTTCCTGACACCATGTCCAAAGTATGTAAGACACAGTCTTGCCATCTTTGCTTCCAAGGAGCACTCTGGTTTTACTTCTGCCAGTACAGATCTGTTTGTTCTTTCAGCAGTCTGTGGTACATGCAATATTCTTCTCCAGCACCATAATTCAAAGGCATCAATTCTTCTTCTGTTTACCTTATTCATTGTCCAGCTTTTATAAGCATATGATGCAATAGAAAATACAATGATTTGGGTCAGGTGCACCTTAGTATTCAAGGTGACATCTTTACAACTCTTTAAAGAGATCTTTTACAGCAGATTTTTCCAATGAGATGCTTCTTTTGATTTCTTGACAGCTGCTTTCATGGTTGTTGATTGTGGAACAAGGTAAAATGAAATCCTTGACAACTTCCATCTTTTTTCCATTTATCACTACATTGCTTACTGGTCCAAAACATCAAGATGATGTTGATTATGAAGAAAACTTCTTCATGAGCCATACAGAGGCTGTGGTGTTTAATCTTCATCAGTAACATGCTATTTTAGTGAGTAGTTATCATAGTCTTCCTTCAAGTGATGCTATACTGTCTCACACATAGTATAAGAACCTTATAACAATATTTTTCCATTTCTCCCATTTCAAATTTTTATAATTATTGAATATTATTTATTGTAAACTCCAAAGTATATTATTTTTACCATATACAGTTACTTATCTTTTAAAATTATTTACTAATAAAACATTATTTACCTATGTAGTTATGATTTCTGAGGCATTTCAGTCTGTTTTGTATATCTAGATTTGTGTCATGGATTCAATTGTATGCCCCCACAAAATGTATATGTTATCTGGGTTAGACCTTGATTCCCATGATTCTGTAATCATCCACCATTTGACATTTTCTTGTATGTTGTAAATTGTATCATTATGGTGGAATAAAGTGGATTAGCAGCAGTTTTATTGATGAGGTCTACAAGACTGGCTAGTGTCTTAAGCCAAATTCTTTTGAGATATAAAAGATAGGTAAGCAGAGAGACATGGGAGACTCCTACCACCAAGAAATCAGTGCCAGGAACACAGCACATCGTTTGGACCTGAAATTCCCGCACTTCGATGCTCCCAGACCAAGAGAAAGCTATCAGTGCACAACAAGGACCTTCCTCCAGAGCGGTCAGAGAAAGAAAGCTTCTCCCTCAAGTTGACACCCTGAACTTGGACTTGTTGCCTACTGGACTGTAAGAGAATAAATTTCTTCTGTAAAGTCATCTACTTCTGGTGTTTCTGTAAGAACAGATCTAGATATCTAAGACAGTTTCCATCTGATCATCTTCCTTCTGCCTGAAGGACTATCAGGTCTGTTGGACATGAAAACTTTTTTATGTTTCAAAAAGTTTGACTACATGTTTGAAAGATGCTTATGCTGGGTATAGAATTCTAGGTTAATAACTTTGTAAACTCCAAAGTATATTATTTTTACCATATACAATTATTTATCTTTTAAAATTATTTACTAATAAAACATTATTTACCTATATAGTTATGATTTCTGAGGCATTTCAGTCTGTTTTGTATATCTAGATTTCTGTCACTTTATAGTACTTTAGAGGCATTGCTGCTACCTGTGAGGCATCATGTGAGGCATCATGTGCCTCTTTTATCTGGTTGCATTTAAGATTTTCTGTTTACCATTGGTTTTATTTGATTATAATGTGCCTTGATGTAGTTTTCTTCTTGCTTTTTAGGCGTTGAGATTGTTGAGTTTCTAGAGCTTTACAGTTTTCATATAATTTATATATTCAACAACTATTCCAAGTTTTTCTTCCTCTTATCACTCTCTTTAAGGATCCCAATTACCCATGTATTAGGCCTCTTGAAATTTTTCCATACCTTACTAATGTCCTGTTCATTTTATTGTTGTTCCTTGTTTCATTATATTTTTTAATAATGTATTTTTGGTAAAAGTTTGCACAGAAAATTGGGTTCCTGTCTTAGACATCTGGTACTGCCTAACAGAAATACCACAAGTGGATAGCTTTAACAAAGAAAAGTTTATTCTTACACAGTCCAGTAGGCTACAAGTCTGAATTCTGGGTATTCACTCCAGGGAAGATCTGTTTTCTTTGTTGGCTCTGGAAGAAGTTCCTTGTATTGCATCAGTCTTTGTTTGGTGAGAGAGCATCTTGGTGCAGGAACCACAGGTCCAAAGGACATGCTTGGCTCTTGGTGCTGCTTTCTTGATGATACGAGGTCCCTGACTCTCTGCTTGCTTCCCTTTCCTTTTTATCTCTTATAGGATGCAAAAATAAAAGGTGATGCAAGCCACACTGCAGGGAAACTCCTTTTACATTGGAACTGGGAGGTAACCTTAGGAAGGGTATTACATTTCCACCCTAATCTTCTCTAACATAATCTACCCTATTAACCACAGGCAGAGATTACAAGTTATAGGATAGGAAAATCACAAAATGGAGGACAGTACAAAATTTTGGGAGTCCTGACCCAGCCAAATTGCTACACACAGTTTTTAGGGGTTGCAGTTCAATCTATGACTCTTCCTATTTAACAAGCTGATGGCTTGGCACACAGATTGTTCAGTGATAATTGGTTATGTTTTTCATGATGTGTCAACATTCTTATTAATTGCATTCTAGATGTTATATTTCCAGTAATCTAGTTTCCCTGCCCCCTTGTAATTTCATCTTTGCTTTAGAGTAATTATTGACGATTTGATCTCATATACATGATTTTTTTAAAGTTATATAGCACTCAGAGTTAATAGTCTTCATTTTGTGAGCCAGTCTGTTATTTAGTAAATGGGATAGTTTCAATTTCAGGGTTAAACAGTATCTTAGAGCAATAGTCTTGGGAAGTCTTCAAGTCCCAATCCATCCAGTAAGTCTGGACTTCGAAGAATTTGAGTTATCTTCCATGTTTTTTTCCCCATTCTGCTAGGATCCATCAGTGGTGTCCCTGATCAGAACAGCTATTGGTGATAGCTCAGCACTGTCTGGTTTTTCAGGTCTCAGGGCATATGAGGTCATAGTTCATGTAGACTGTTAGTCCTTGTCATGGATTGAATCGTGTCTCTCCACAAATATGTGTAGCAATGTGGCTAGGTCATGAGTCCCAGTATTTTGTGATTGTTCTCCATTTTGTGATTTTCCTATAGTGTATTTTAAAGGATTAGGATGGGACTGTAAATCCCTTCATAAGATCACTTTCCTGCTCCACTATGAAGGGAGTGTCCTGGAGTATGGCTTGCATCACCCTTTATCCTTTCATCTTACAAGAGACAAAAGGAAAGGGAATCAAGCAGGGATTTTGAGAACCTCACACCATCAAGAAGGCAGCACTGGGAGAAGAACGTGTCCTTCAGACCTGAGGTTCCTGTGCCAAGATGCTCCCTGAACAAAGACTGATGCAACACAAGGGCTTTCCTCCAGAGCCAACAAGGGGGGAAAGCTTTCCCTGGAGCCGACATCCTGAATTTGGACTTGTAGCCCACTGGACTGTGTAAGAATAAGCATTTCTCTTTTTAAGCCATCCACTCTGTGGTGTTTCTGTTAGAGCAGCACTAGCAGACTAAAACAGTCCTGTAGACTAGTTTCTTCTCTGAGTCTTTGATTTCTTTCTTTATCTTTTGCTCCACATGAACCACTCACAAGCTTTTAAGATCGGTCTTAGTGATCTGGTACTTCTCTTAACAGAAATACCACAAGTGGATGGCTTTAACAAAGAAAACTTTGTTTGCACAAAGTCCATTAGGCTACAAGTCCAAATTCTGGATGTCCGCTCCAGGGGAAGGCTTTCCCACTTATTGGCTCTGGAGGAAAGTGCTTGTGTTGCATGAGTCTTTGGTTGGGGAGCACTGTGGCACAGGAGTCTGAGGTCTGAAAGATGTGCTCTGCTCCTGGTGCTGCTTTCTTGATGATAGGAGATCCCAACTCTCTGCTTGCTTCCCTTTCCTACTGGGAGCCAGCCCTGACAACTTTTTCAGGTCCGCACGGAGGGAGGGATATGGCGTTGGCGGAGGAAATGAGAAAGGAGACAGAAAGAGTTTTGGAGAAAAATGGCAGCCCCTAAAGGTCTGTCTGTCTTTATTTTTATAGTTGAAGTGAGGTAATTTTCACCCTGCCCCCTGACCACACAAGCTATTGGCTAATTTGAAACCGAAACCTCGTGAACTTGAGGTGACATGATTTTTACCCTGCTCCCTGACCACGTAAGCTATTAGCTAACTTGAAACTGAAACCTCGTGATCTTTTTGTTAATTGTCAAGGCTTTCTAGATAATGGCCCGAGGCAGGTGTGTTGTGGTGATCATTGACAGTGAAAACAAAGTTTTGCCCCAGGCTCAATCAGCCCTACCAATACCTCAAAGTTAAAAGGTATAGGAAGAGGGGTCTAAAGGTTATAATCTCTATTTGTTCCTACTTTGCTCTTTATTTTATCTTTTCTTGTGGGGACAGTAAATACCTACCGTCCTCCACCCTATGCCTTTCTTAAACTGTTCTAAGAAGGGTAATTCTTTTCACATGGGTGGGGATGTGCAGTTGGGGGAAGTCAGTGGGGCTGGGCCAGCCTTGGCATTCCTGGGCTGGGCGTTCCCAGGCTGGGCGTTCCTGGGCTGAGCGCTTGTCCTTGTGCCGAGAGATGAGGGGGTATTTTTGAGGAGAATTTAATTATGATGAAAAATATACAGCCAGAAATATGTCAGGAGTGAGATGCGTCCACCCGCTGTCACAGAGGCTTGTGGGCTTTGCTCACAGAGGCCTTTGTGGGTGACGGGCTTCAGCACTTTCCTTTTATCTCTTGTAAGATAAAATGTGTTGCAAGCCAAGGAAATTCCATCAGTAAGAGTGTTATAGTCCCACCCTAAGCTTCTTTTAACATAATCCTGTCTATTAGTCACAGTTGGAGATTCAGATTTATAGCATAAGAAAATCACAAAATGGAGGGCATTCGCACAATATTGGGAATCATGGCCCAGACAAATTACTACACATAGTTCTGGGAGAACACAATTCAATACGCAGCAAGATCCCAGACATTTACTCACCAAATTAGGTTGTAGAACATAAACTTTATGAACTATATTGTGCCAGTTGATTGAGTTGTCTTGTGAGACTATTGTGTGAGCCTTCAAACTGAGAAACTGATCTTGCAAGGTGTTTGGTCATGCCTAAGAAGTATCTGTAATGGTGCCCCAGTGTGCTCTGTTATGTATATAAATATATGTGAATACAATCACATACATGTGTATACACATGCATAAATACATCTATGTATGCACACGGATACACCCATGCCCCCATACTAATATATGCATATAGACATACACATGTAATCATACTTTTTGGTGGTTGTTGTTGTTGCAAAATTAAGTATATCAATCCTTTGTTAAAAATACCCTTTTCTCTTGTGTACTTCTTAGTGACATCATTTATCTTGGTTAAGGTATGCACTCTTTACCCACCTTTGGTTCTACTTTTTATTCCACAAAAAAGAGAGAGAGAGAGAGAGAAAGAACAAGTGTCTGCTCTTTAGAGAATGATTCTTCTTCTTCTCCCTCACTACCACCATCCATAGCTGGTAACCACTAATGAATATTGTTCTTTGTTTATATACCTTGTCTTTTGTTCTTAGTGAAAGCATACAATATTTATCCTTTTGTGATTGACTCATTTCACTTAGCACAGTGTCCTCCAAATTCATCCACATTTATGTTTTGAGAACTCGTTATTACTTATTTTAATATTTTATTGTGCTTTATGTGAACATTTACAATCCAAGTCAGTTTGTCATGCAAAAACCTTGCACACACACTGCTGTGTAACACTAGCTGCTCTCCTTACACTATGATAACATACTCATCCTTTCCACTATATGTTTCCCATGTCCATTCAGCCAACTCCTGTCCCCCTCTGCCTTCTCGACTTGCCTCTGGGCAAGAGCTCCTGTATATACTTAAGGCAAGAAGCACACTTTTTACAAGTATCATTTTATGTGTTATAGTCTAGTCCAATCTTTGAGAAGAGTTAGCTACGAGACTGGTTTGAGTGCTGAGCTAACAGAGAGTCCTGGGGTCTTGTCTTCTGGGGCCCCTCCAGTCTGTTGGACCATAAAGTCTGATCTTTTAATAGTTATCTATTAAATGATGTCATCACTTTTTATGGCTATGTAGTATTCCATTGTATAAAGACATCATATTTTATTCATCCATTGATGAGTTCACACACAATAGCAGAAAGTTGTTTCCAAGTTGGAAACAACTTTCTGCTATTGCGAAAAGTACTTCAGTGTGTGTAAGTGTGTATATGTCTGTCCATGTCCTTATTCTTAAATATTTAAGATGTACACCTAGAAGTGGGATTGCTAGATCTTAAGGTAGTTTCATTGCAAATTTTACTTGCGATTGCATTGGTGTACTAATCTAATCAGCTGCATCATTCTGTGTCAGTACTGGTATATTTTTCTCCTCACTGTGAGTTTTACTTTTCCGCTTCTTTGCAAATATTAGTTCTTAATTAGCTGCTAGACATTTTGATTGTCACTTTTTGATATTCCTATATTTCTTATCTTTACTCTGAAATTCTTGATAAGTTACTTGTCAACAGTTTGATCCTTCAGGGTCTTGCTTTTAAGTATTATTAGGAAGAAACAGAGAAGTATTTGTTCTAGGATTTTGCTCACTGCTAAGGGAAGACCCTTTTCAGTGTGCTACTTGGTGCTCTATGAATTAAAAGGTGTTTCATTCTTGCCGGTGGAGGCAGGAGCCACTTTTAGCTTTGTAAGACTTTTGTATGTTGTTCTTTATAAATCCCTTGGGGCCATATTTTTCTTGGCCTTAGACTTTGCCTCACACATGTAATGATCACTATGTAGCTTAAAATTTGAGGGGAATCTGCTACAAGTCTTAGGAGAGTGTCTTAGTAATGTAGTGCTTCTATAGCTGAAATACCACAAGTTGATGGTTTTAGTGAAGAATTGTTTATTCTATCACCACCCAGTAGACTAGAAGTTGAAATTCAGGGCTAGCTCCAGCGAAGTCTTTCTCTGTCTTTTGGCTCTAAGGGAGGGTCATTGTGATATATCCTCTTCCCTTGGTCTGGGAGCATCTCAATGCAGGAACCTCAGGTCCAAAAGATGCACTCAGCTGCCAGCACTGCTTTCTTGGTAGTGTGAGGTTCCCTAGTCCCTGCTCAGTTCCCTTACCTTTTATTTCTTTAAAGTTAAAAGATGGTGCAGTTGTACCCCAGGAAAACTCCCTTTGCATTGGATTCGGGATGTAACCATAGCAAGGGTGTTAATACAGTCCTACTATAATCCTCGTCAATATAATCCAATCTTGCCCCATTAACCACAGACAGAGATTAGGATTGACAACATATACAAAAATTACAATCACAAAATAGAGGATAACCATGCAATATTGGGAATCATTGCCCAGCCAAGCTACTGCGTAGTTTGTGTGGACATAATTCAATCTATGACCAAGAGCCCTTTCTCATTTAAAATACCTACTTATAAGTTATTAGCAGCAATTGTTTCTCCAGTCTCTCAGCTTGGTTTCCTCAACTCTGGGAGCCACCAACTCTGTGTGGATCCCCCTTCCTCTGCTGCTGTCCAGAAAGTCTCTAGGAAGTAAAAGGGGCAATTGTAAGGCTCATTTCACTTGTTGCTCGTCACTCAGGGATGACCGTCTTTCACTGCTACATGTCCACTACTTTGATATTTTGTCAATCTAGTTGTGTCTAGGAGAGTAAATTAAATCCATTATTCTATTTTGGCCAGAAACAGAACTTCACATGGTTATTTAAATTTCTTCACCCCTACTAGATGATTGTTTTTCCCATGTAACAGGCAGCGACACTGAGGCTCAGAGGGCTAAGGGAAAATGGCCTAAGATCAAAACCAGCACTTGAACCAAAGCCTGCTGACTGCTGAATTGGTTTACTCTTATCAATACCACAACAGTTTCCACCTGAAAAACCTACTCTTGCCAGCTTAAGGAATGCCAGAAGGGAGATGTGGTACCTTATGAGAGTTGTCTCTCTGCAGGGGGCTGGACACACAGCCAAGAGTCTACTTCACTCACTCCAAAGTATTCAAGACTTCAAATGAATATACTTGCAATGGTGTGCTCTCCTGAAGGATCAGGTTTGGGATAGGGAAGGATCCAAGATAATTTTAATGTGGAGTATGAACACAAATGATTCTGGGGAGATGCTGCCTTTTGAGGGGGACCAGTGTGATAGATACTGGAAGTTGCCCTGTGATGAAAAGAGATCACCTTAGAGAAGGTGTTCTTGGTAGTCTGTCTCTGATGACCTGGATACATAGACTTATGCTGCAGGCACAATCATGACTTTGCAGATGAAGTATTCACAGCTAGAGTGTGTAGATGTGGGGACCTGAACCTGGGAATAAGGAAATTGACTTCTAAGCCTTGCCTATCTGTAACCAGTAAAAGTCCCCCTAATGAAGCCACGTCTATGTTATTCCCCAAGCATGGAAAAAATCCCCTCCTTTCTTGATTCAAGACAAGAGTAAGAAGACATTGTAAGAACTTTCCAGAGAAGCAGAGCCTCCCATCTTGGGGTGTCTGTGAACCTCTGAATTCAGACTCCCCTGATATCATATTGACTTTCTTGTCATTGCAGTATATGGACACTCTCCATCTTCTGTGTGCTTGTACACTGAAAAATCTAGATTTTCTGCGGTGAGCTTCTGTTACATTTATAATCACAAAACAGTACATTTTTTAGAAGAGTCATTGACAGTGCAGGGTAATTCAAGTCTCCCCTCTGCTAAGCCAGTGGTGTAAAACAAGGGAGCTCACATCTGTATCCTCAGTGTGACATTTGATACTTACAGTGTCTGGCAGAAGTATGACTCCCCTTACTGCTAGTGTGGCCCTAAGTTGTGGGTATCTGCTTCTAATTTTTGCCACCTCTCAGAAAAGAGTCAGGGAGACCTGCCATGGAGGGAGAAGAAAGGCCTCTACAAGCAATCAAAAGAATGTAGGATAAAATGAAGCTAAGACCACTGGGTGAGTGCACGTGGCCTAGGAAGGAGGGCTGCAGAAGGTTCCAAGAAGGCATTTCTTCCCACCCTGGCAGGAGATACTGACTGAGAATGCTACCTCTCGGTGTAATCATGTGACAGTTGAGCCTAAACTTCAATCAGTTCCTTTCAGACCTCATAGCCCCATTTTGTGCTGTGTAAATATGAATTCACATTTGAGGAGATGGAAGTATACAGGGTCCTTAGCTCTGCTCAGGTAGATTGTTCAGAAACAGGCTTGGGTTGGAAACCTGGATTATCTTCTGGCCTCAATTTGTACCTTGGTAGGATAAAGCAGTGGACTCCCTAGTACCATGGAGTCCTGGAAAACAGGTCTCCCCAGAATAGAATTGGCCTTACCCATCACATTCCAGAGCTTCACCTTCTTCACAGACTATCCTTTATGATGTTTCAATTATTATGTCCATTTTCCTTTCTACCTCAAATACTGGCAAATTCTCCCCTTTGGCTTATTGTGTGAGACCTTTCTCCTAAGGAATAAAGAGTTGTGCAACACGTATCCAACATACTTCTGCTACAGAAGCCCCTTAGGAATCAAATTTCCATTATCCAAAATTTAGCATGCCCTTCGCCAGTTAACCACTGTTTATTCCAGTACTTCTGCCAGGGCAATGGATGCTGGAGACACTCGTTGTGTTTGATTTTCCTTATTTGCTCTCTAGTTCATTAACCCCTTGTCCTGTGATCTTGTGCTACCTCCCAGCTGTGATACTAGGGAGAGTGACCTGCCAGGGGAAAACAAGGGGTTACCGGGGTTCAGTTCTAGACATCCATGGCAATGAGGATCTGAAAACTCTCACTGATGGAGTTAAACACACAGAAAGCAAAGGGCTCTCAGCTTTCAGAGGGAAGATGTGGGAAGAAGGGTCAGAATCGAGTTCTCCCTTCCCTGGAGGGCTGATCTATAAAACAGACTAAGGACAAAGCTAGGGACTATGTGAGAGATTCAGGCAGCGATACTTTGATTCACCATAAGGCAGGTTTTCTGCAGCTTCAAAGTGCTAAGTTTGGATTGAGCTAACTGCTTAGGGAGAGATTATAGGCTGGATTCATGACCTTAGAGGTAAGATGGTCATTTAGAACAGTTTTTTGAAGTTCTCATCCTTGGCAAGAGATTTTCATCTCTACTCAAGCTATCCAGATAGTACAAGACATAGCCCAAGCTCAGGTGTGGAGAGACAAGCAGTCACTGCAGACATCCTCAGGGGGCCCATGAGGGGCTTTGAATGAGATCACTCTGTACAAAAGTGAGTGGAGCTGGTAAGACAGGTATACAATAAGAGTCTAATTTGCAAGTGATGGAGGGCAGGGAAAAAGCACAAAAGGTTCTCAGAGTTCTGTCCTCTAGAATTCTACTCAAAGCATGATTTCCTGAGAATTTATGCTCAGTTATGATGCAGTAACAAACACCCCCAAAGTCAGTAGTATTAATCAGCAAATGTGTATTCTGCTTCTCTCTGTGGTCCACTGGCGTTTATTTAGCTAGGGAGCCATCCTCATCACTTTGTCCTTCGGGGCCCTGGCCAATGGGCACTGGAATGTCCTCACTTGCTGCAGCAGGGAGGGGGACTGGAGAACCATGTAATGCCACTGAAGGCTCTAGCCCAGGAGAATGCCTGTTGCTGTGTCCACATTGCATTGGACAGGCCAGTCACTGGGTACATGTCTGTAAGTAGGTGGCCATATATAATGCTCTGCTTTTCCAGAAGCAGAAGTGCCAGTGAATGGTGAATATTAGGAATGTCTGTTTACAGAGGAAAGAAAACTACCAGGTAGATTTGTGGAGTTGAGAATGTTAGGAGGTTGAAGATGCCCTAGAGTGTGGGATCTGATGCTGCCCCCACCCTTAACACCCTGATGTTTCAGCACTCTTGACAACAAGGGCTTGAGGCGGACTAGGGAGCAGTGACACAAAAGGCTGCTTGGAGCATGTGCAACATGTGTTTGCTGATGCCTGATACACTCCAGACCTCAAGGTTGTTCCCTCTGCAGGCCTTGTACTATGCAGAGCTTTACCCTTCTGGGACCAATACACACTTCTTTACGGAGCACCTCATTTCTGAGTGAAAATTAATTATTAAAGGAAGTAAACATTAAACAGTTCAGCCCCAAAGTTAGAAATTAAATTCTGCCGAACTGGAGCTGAAGGCCCTTTGTCTTAGATGCTTCAACATTTCCCTCTCTTTCTACAGACCCGTGGTTGTAAGAGAGACGCATGTGCACCTGGAAGGCACAGAAGATGACTCTCTGAAGTTTCAAGTTAGACTATCAGAAACTCTGTTTATAGTGATTCACTTCCCAATACTAAGATGGATACACTCCTAATATCTGAAAAATGAATTGGCAATGGTCATCTGATCTGGCCAGATGCCCTTCTATCACTTAGCTGGGATCACTTCCAAGGCAGAGAGAGAACAGTACCACCCCTACACATCTGTTTGCTTTTAGATAATGTGTTACTACGGACAGGGGTTGGGACTAGGGACTCACTGATTGTATTGGCATAACCAGAAAATTATGTACTGCTTTGTAACGGTAGCCACAGAAGCATTTCGCTGATTATCTAATATCAGAGTTCAGGAAGTTGTCAGGTTATGCTATTTTGTTTTGTTCCAAAGTTGTGACATATTCTGAGATGTGTAGTAACTATCAACAGAATACACCCCAGTAAATGATTTCTAAAAATGTAAGCACACAGATTTGGCAAGTGAGAAAGGAAAAGGAAATGCCTTCTGTAAGAAACTATGCCATGGAGGGGACATTCTGAAAATGGATATATAGGTAGGGTCCACCATATCATTCTGTTGCCCCAAACAATATTTTACCCACAAAAACTCTTGCTTTAAAATATGTAGGGTTTCCAGGCTGGTTGAAAAGAATCTGATAAACAGAATTTCAGTAAATTTTCACTTCATTTGTTAAAAATGTAACGCTGTAGCTTTTCATTAATTCATAAGAGTAACTAGCTTAGGCAAAATGAACATTGTTTTAGTCATCTGGCACTGCCCTAAGTAGAAACATCACAAGTAGATGGCTTTGAAAAGGGAACTTCTTTTTTGTCACAGTCCACTAGGCTTAATGGCTAAATTCGGGGTGTCAGTCCAGAGGAAGGCTTTCTCTGCTGGATCTGGAAGAAGGTCCTTGTCATCAGTCTTGCCTGGGACTGGAATCTTCTGAGGCACAGGGACCCCATCCTTTTGCTCTCCGCTTCTGGCATAGCTTCTTGGTGGTTTGAGGTCCCAAGTCTCTCTGCTAGGTTTTCCCTTTATATTTCAAGAGACTGCCTCAAGGCACAAAGCAGTCTTACACATTGAGTCCTGCCCCACTAACGTCGGTTTTTTTATCCTTATTAACATCATAGAGGCAGGATTTACAAATAGAGGCATGGAACACAATAGCAGAACTCATGGCCCAGCTAAACTGCCACACAAATTTTTCGGGAACACGGTTCAATCCATGACATTCCACCCTTCATCCCCTAAAAACAATCACATCTTTGCAACATGTAGAACATGTTCACTGTGTCAAACATCTTAAGTGCAAGTCCAAAATGGAGAAATTCTTCTTCAGCTGTGAAATCTAGAACACAAATTATCTGCTTCCAAACTACAGTAGCAGAACAGGCAAGCACAAATTAGACATTTCCGTTACAAGTGAGAGAAAGAAGCCAAAACAGGCCACAAGGAAATCAGCAGAATACATTAGCACTCAAGGCTTTGAAAATAATCTTCCATTTTCCAAGACATTTTACATAATGGCCCTACCCTCCAGACTCCAGGTATTGCCTACCCTCTCCAGATTCTGAGTGGACTCTCCCTGGCCCTGTATTACAATTCTACTGTCCAGGCCCATGGGACAGAAAATCTGCCCTCATAGCTTTATGGGCACCCTAAGACTAATTGAGTGACAGTTCCACCCATAGAAATACAGGAAGCCATGGCTCTACCCTTTGAAACACTGGAGGTCATGGGACTCTGGAACAGAGAGGTGACATTAGGAAGGGTTTTATGGTCCCACCCTAGTTATTTTGAACATAAGCCAGTCTACTAACCACAGAAAGAGACTAGGAGTTACAGCACAAGATAATCACAAAACGGAGGATAATCATAAACTGTCGGGAATGATGGCCTAGCCAAATGGCTAAACACATTTTTTGAAGGACACAGGTCAGTCCGTGAGAAACATTTATGAGTCAAATTTCAACAGAAATGCTTTGCATTTCTGAGTAGATTAATATATAAAACCAATTGCTGTGGGGTTGATTGTGACTCATTGTCGCCATATACGACAGAGTAGAACTGCCCCACAAGATTTAGGAGGCTTTGATCTTTATGGAAGCAGACTACCACATCTTTCTCCTCCTCAACGGCTGGTAGGTTCACATGAACTGCCAACGTTTTGGTTAGCGGCCAAGTGTTTAACCACCATGCCACTAGGGCTCCCCATTAATATATAGATTATGATTTAAGAAAGACAACCAACTTTGGTAAGAATTCAATTCAAATGTTGAAATAAACTAAACCTGGCATCAGATCTTTTAATCTTAAGGTGATAGACCAAGATTTTTTACATTAAAGCATATTAACATTACTCTTACTAAAATAGGTTAAAATTAACAATGATCTTTATTTATTTATTGTGATTGAGTGAAAGTGTACAATCCAGTTTAAATTTGCATGCTCACCTATGTGCAGCTCCTACTGCTCTCCTTGACCGGTGACAGTACACTCCTACTTTCTGTTCTATACATGTCATATCCTCTTAACAGTCTCCTGTCCCCTCCTCTCCACCCTATCTACTCCCCTCTAGTAAGAGGCCAGTAGGACGACATCCTATAGATGCACAGAACCATAAAGTGCACACGTGATATAGTGACTCTGTGTCTCCAAATCCAGTCTATTCCTGTCTGAGGAGTTGACGTCAGTAATGATTTATGGACAGAGGCAGCATCAGGACTAGGGGCCATGCTCCCAGGGGAACCCCAAAGCCTTCAGGCCATCAGTTGCAGACTTTTAGTGGAGTTCTCAGGGTGTACGCCTTTTTAGTCTTGTGTTGCCACTGAGACTCAACTTTGTGAGGCCCATCTCAGCTGTCACTGGTTGTGGCTGGGCACCATCTGGTTCTGGTCACATGTTGTTGATACAGTCACCTGTCCACAGGGGTCTTTCTATATTCTGGGTTGTTTTTTCCCCATGTCATTTTGGCCCTTGGTGATCATCTGTTCCTGCTGAGTTGGGACCATCTGGTGTATCTCAGCTGGCAGCTTGTGAGCTTTTAAAACCCCAGACACCAATATGGGATGGAGAAGACACTCTTAGCAATAGGCTAGTTATGCCAATTGGCCTCGATTGTTCCCTGAGAGCATGGTCCCTGGACCCCCGCTCCTGCTACTCTATCCTTGTAATATTGGGTTAAGATTGGAAGAGTATTCAGATTATGTTGAAGTCCAGTTAACTTTATCTTCTTTCTAATATGTGCTGTAACTGATTTCATCTAACCAAATTTCTATTAACTTTCTAATCTATAACCAGCCCTCTCCCTCCTCTCCCTTGGAGCCATTAGAATATTTTCTTCTCTGTATGAGTCTATTTTTAAGTCCTTATCTTTAGGGTCACATACAGTGTTTGTGCTTTTGCCGCTGACCGATTTGACTCAGCATAATGTCTTCCAATTGAAACCAAGTTATGAGATGCTTCCTAAGATCATCATTGTTGTCATGGATTGAATTGTGTCCCCCCAAAAATATGTGTAGCCATGTGGCTGGGACATGACTCCCAGTAACTTATGACTGTCCTCCATTTTGTGGTTTTCCTATGCTGTTATGTTAAAGGTTAGGGTGGGACTGTAAATTCCTTTATAGAATCACCTCCCTGCTCCACTGTTAAGGGAGTTTCTCTGGAGTATGGCTTGCCCCACTCTTAATCCTTTCATCCTTCAAGAGATGAAAGGGAAGCAGGCTGAGAATTGGGAACTTCACACCATCAAGGGAGAAGAGGGCGTCCTACAGACCTGAGGTTCCTGCACCAAGATGCTCCCTGGACAAAGACTGATGCAATACCAGACTTTCCTCCAGAGCTGACAAAGGGGAAAACCTTCCCCTGGAGTGGACATCCTGAATTTGGACTCGTAGCAAATCGGACTGTGTAAGAATAAACATTCCTTTGTTAAAGCCATCCACTCTGTGGTATTTCTGTTACAGTAGCCCTAGCTGACTAAAACAGTTTTCTTTATCACTGCATTGTGTTCCATTGAGTATGTATACCATTGTTTATTTATCCATTCATCTGTTGTTGGGCATCTGGATTGATTCTCTTTTTGCTGTTGTGGACTGTGCTGCAATAAACATTCATGTGCATGTATCTATTCATGTGAATGTCCTTGATTCTGTAGGATATATTCCAAGCAGTGAGATTACTGGGTCCAATGATATGTCTATTTCCAGCTTTTTAAGGAAGTGCCAGATTACTTTCCAAAAAAGTTGTACCATTTTGCAATCCCACAAACAGTGTAGGCGAGTTCCAATTTCTCCTCAGCCTCTGTCTAATATCAGCTTTTCATCATTTGTTGTTTTGTGGTTTTTGGATCATGGCAAATGTTGTTGGGGTGAGATGATATCTCATTGTAGTTTTGATTTGAATTTCATTAGTAGCTAATGATCATGAACAATTCTGGATGTGTCTTTTGGCTGCCTGAGTATCCTCTTTAGAGAAACGACTGTCCATCTCCTTCGCCCATCTCTTAATTGAATCATTTATCCTTTTCTTGTTGATATTTTGTAGTACCTTATAGAGATCTGACATATAGTTGCCAAATACTTTTTCCCATTCTGTAGATGGTCTTTTAATTCTTTTGATAAAGTCCTTGGATGAGCAAAAGTGTTTGATTCATAGTAGTTGCAATTTATCTGTTTTCTGTTGATCATGCTGTTTGTCAGATGCTGAAGTCTGTCTGTGTTGTTTATTAAAATGTCCATTGTTGATTCTATTTTTTCTTGGGTGAGCTTTATCATTTTAGATTTGATATTTAGTTCTTTTATCCAGTTTGAGTTGGTTTTTCTATAAGATGTGAGATATGGGTCTTGTTTCAGTTTTTTGGTAGTGAATATCCAGTTTTGCCAACACCATTTGTTAGACTGCTGTCTTAGGGCCTCTGTCTAATATCAGCTTTTCATAGGAGGATGGTGGCATCTCTGGGGTCTCAACTCTCTTCCGTTGGTCTACATGGCTCTTTTTGTACCAGTACCAGGCTGTTTTGACTACTGTGGCAGTGTAATAGGTTCTAAAGTCAGATAGTGAGAGCCCTCCCGGTGTGTTCTTCATCAGTAGTGCTTTATTTATCCGGGGCGTCTTCCCTTTCCAAACAAAGTTGGTTATTTTTTCTCTATCTCATTGAAAAATGTCACTGGAATTTGTATTAGGATTGCATTATATAAGTAGACTGCTTTGGGTAAAATATGCATTTTCACAATGTTAAGTCTTCCAATCCATGAGCAGGGTAGGTTTCTCCATTTATGTATCTCTTAGTTTCTTGTAGTAAGATCTTGTAGTTCTCGTCGTAAAGGTCTCTTACTTCTCTAGTTAGATTTATTCCTAGGTATTTTATCTTCTTGGGGACTATAGTAAATGGTATTGATTTGGTGATTTCTTCTTTAATAACCTCTTTGTTTCTATAAAGGAATCCTACTGATTTACTTATGTTTATCTTGTATCGTGATACTTTGCTAAACTCTTCTATCAGTTTGAGTAGTTTACTTATGAATTCCTTAGGATTCTCTGTGTATACAATCACACTGTCTTCTAACAGGGAGATTTTTTACTTCTTCCTTGCTGATGCAGATGCCTTTTATTTCTTGTTCTTGTCTGACTAGAACTTCCAATACCATGCTGAGTATGAGAGATGAGTGTGGGCATCCTTGTCTACTTCCCATTCTCAGGAGAAATTGTTTCAGTTTCTCTCCATTCAGGATGATGTAGGCAGTTGGCTATGTATAAATGGCCCTGATTGCATTGAAAATTTGCCATCTATTTCTATTTGGCTGGGAGTTTTTAGCATGAATGGGTGCTGGGATTTCTCAAAAACCTTTTCTGCATCAATTGACAAAATCAGGTGATTCTTGTCTTTTGTGTTATTTGTGTGGTTGATCACATTCATTTTTTTTTTATTTTTTACATTGAACCAGCCTTGCATCCCTGGTGTGAATCCAACTTGGTTGTGATTATTTTTTCATATGTTGTTGAATTCTATTGGCGACTATTTTGTTAAAGAGTTTTGCATTTAGGTTCATGAATGATACTGGTCTGTAGTTCTTTTTTGTTGGATCTTGCCCTAGTTTTCATATCATGGTTATGTTAGCTTCATAGAATGAATTTGGGAGCATCCATGCCTTTCTATGCTGTGAAATAGTCTCAGTAGCACTAGAATTAATGTTCCTCTAAAAGCTTGGTAGAATTCTGTGGTGAAGGCCTTTGGGCCAGCGGTTTTTTGGTTGGTAGTGTTTGAATGACTTTTTCAGTTTCCTTTGTAATGGGTTTATTAAGTTGTTCTGCTTCACCTTGTGATAATTTTGGTAGGTGATAGGAATCAAGGAATTTGTCCATTTCCTCTAGGTTTTCACATTTGTTACAGTACAGTCGTTCTTAGTATACTGTTATGATGTTTTTGATTTCTGTTGGATCTGTTGTGCTGTCTCCCATCTCTTTTCTTACTTGGGTTATTTGTTTCCTTTCCTGTTTTTCTTTAGTAAGTTTAGCCAATGGTTTGTCAGTTTCATTGCTCTTTTAAAAAAGCAGCTTTTGGTCTTATCAATTTTTTCAATTGTTCTTCTGTTCTCTAATTCGTTTCACTCTTCTCTAGTCTTTATAATCTGTTTTCTTTTGGTGCCTGAGGAGTTCCTTTGTTGCTCTCTTTCTAGTCGTTCAAGCTGTAGGGTTAATTCTTTGGTTTGGGTTGTTTTTTCTTCCAGATGTATGCATTTATAGAGATAAACTGACCCCTCAGCACTGCTTTGGCTGTGTCCCATAGTTTGTGGTATGAAGTGTTTTCATCCTGACTGGAATCCATAAATTTCTTTATTTCATCCTTGATTTCTTCTATAACCCAAGGCTTTTTGAACAAGATTTTGTTCAGTTTCCATGAGTTCCAATTTCCATCTATGCTTTTCCTGCTACTGATTTTGACTTTGATGACTTTATGGCCTGAGAAGATGCTGTGCAGTGATTCAGTGTTATGGATTTTGTTGAGAATTGCTTTATGTCCTAACACATGGTCTATTCTGGAAAATGTTCCATGTGTACCAGAGAAGAAGGTGTAATTATCTGCTGATGGATAGAAAGTTCTGTATATGTCAATGAGATCTAGTTGGTTAATTACGCAATTAGATCTTCTGTGTCTTTACTGAGTTTTTTTCCTAGAAGATCTGTTGAATACTGAGAGTGGAGTATTGAAGTCTCCCACTATTATTGTGGAATGATCTATCTGAGTTTTGAATGTAGTCAATGTTTCTTTGATGTATTTTGATGCTGTAGTATTGGGTGAATATATATTTAATATTGTTAAGTGTTGCTTGTGTATTGAACCTTTCAGCAATAAATAGCGTCCATCCTTGTGCATGATGGTGGATTTTACATTAAAATCTATTTTATCTGAGATTAATGTTGCCACGCTGCTCTTCTTTGTATATTGTTAGGTTGGTATGTATTCTTCCATCCTTTAATTTTCAGTTTGTTCATATCTTTAAGTCTGTGGTGAGTTTCTTGTAAGCAACATATAGACGGGTTGTGTCTTTTGATCCAGGATGTCACTCATTGTCTCTTTACTGCAGCATTCATTCCATTGACAATCAATGTAGTTATTAATAGGTATGTGTTTAGCACTGTCATTGTGATATGTTTATTTTTGCATTGATGTTTTCCCTGTTGCTCTTACTATTCTGTTCTGGGACATTCTTCTTTATGAGTTGATTTTTCATCTTTTTCAGCAGTGGTTTTGTGTTTGTTGAGACCCCTGTATTATGTTTATTGATTTGATATGTTGCATCTTTATTGTGCTTTGTGGCTACCCCTGTGGTCCCCATTAATAATCTATGTTTAAACCCAATTTTAACTTCTAAATATCTTAAGTTCCTCTCCATGTGGATGACTGTAACTACTGTGGTACATCCCTCTTTTTAATGTGATGATTAATATAGTTTTCATGATATGATCACTGGATCACTTCTTTTACTATTGTGACTTTGAGTTTTGTGCCTTCCCTGATTCAGTTGGTTTCTGGATGATGTGTCTTGTATTGCCTCCTAAAATATAAAGTTACTGGTTTTGTTCTTCTAAGCCAAGAGCTACTTTCAATATTTCTTGTAGCTTTGGTTTGGTTTTTACGAAGTCTCTGAATTTCTGTTTATCTGTGGAATATCTTAATTTCATTTTCATATTTGAAAGACAGCTTTTTAGGATATATAATTCTTCGTTGGAAGTTTTTCTCGTTCAAGGCGTTGAATGTGTCATCCTACTGCCTTTGTGCCAACCGTGTTTCTGCTGAGAAGTGAGACAAAAGCCTGCAAGGCTTCCCTCTGAATGTTAGCTTTGCTTTGAGTCTCACTGCCTTTAAGAGTTTCTGTTTACGTTTCATTTCGTTAAGCTTGATTATAATATGTCTTGTTTTTCTTTTGGGATCTATGTTGTGTGGCTTTCAACACTTATTGTGGATATCTATATTCTCTTCTTTCATAATTTCAGGGAAATTTTCTGTCAGCAACTCAACAACAATACTCTGTGTTTTCAGGTGTCCCTGCCTGTTCAGAAATTCCAGTTAATCGTAGATTGTTCCTCTTGATCAAGTCCCACGTGTTTCTTAATGCTTCTTCATTTTTCTTGTTTCTTTTCTCTGATTTCTTCCATAGAGACTGGTGTCAGATCTCTCTTCAAAGTCAGGAAGTCTATTTTCCAGTTGTTCAATTCTGTTTTCTTGGCTTTGAATTGAATGTTCTGTTTCTTTGATTGTGTCATTGATCTGTCGGATTTCAGAATGCTGGTGTTCCATCAGTTCAAATAGCTTGCTTAATTTTTCATTTTGCTGTGCTGTATTTTGTATAATGTGTAAGTATATGTTTTAGTCAGCTAGGCTGCTCTAACAGAAATACCACAGAGTGGATGGCTTTAACAAAGAAAGATTTATTCTTACACAGTCGGTAGGTTGCAAGTCCATATTCAGGGTTTCCTCTCCAGGGAAAGACTTTCCCCTTGTCGGCTCTGGAGGAAAGTCTGGTATTGTATCAGTCTTTGTCCAGGGAGCGTCCTCACACAAGAACCTCTGGTCTGAAGGACGCGCTCTGCTCCCAGTGCTGCTTGTTTGATGGTAGCGAGGTTCTCAAATTGTCCTTTGTTTCTTTTTCCTTTTATTCCTTGCAAGCTAAAAGCATTAAGGGTGGGACAAGCCATACTCCAGGGAAACTCCCCCCACAGCAGGAATTCACAGCCCCACCCTAATCCTTCAACATACAGGTTAGCAAAACCACACAATGGAGGACAGTCCCAAGATACTGGGAACCATATCCCAGCCATATGGCTGCACACATTTTTCGGGGGACACAATTCAAACCATGACAGTATATAATCCTTTTGTACTCAACCTCTGATAGTTTCAGATAAGCTTGTTCATCTGGGAAGTTCTTTGGTTCTTTCTGTTGGGAGCTTTCTGGAGCCATGGGTGGATTTTTCTTTAATTGTCTGGCCAAGGTTTGTTGCTTTTTGGGCATCTAGAGGTTGTTTAGTTTCTCTGGTGTTGCCTTAACAGGAGCTGAGGCTCATTCTGAGAAGGAAAGTGATCACCAGTCACCTCCCTGTACTCCAGTGACTAGGCCCAGTGGAATCTCTGGCGTAGCAGACTCCACCTCCTGGCTGGCAAAGACACGCCCCTATTATGGAGTCAGTGGGGGGGCCATCAGCTGACTCTATAATATGCATCAGTAGAGGCTGAAAGAGATTCCGTCAGGATGAGCCTAAGTTATTTCTCTAGATAGTCTTATTTTGAAAGGTAAAAGCAATCTGACAACTTCTGAAATCAGTCAGGCTGTCAGGTGTACAAGTCACTCTTTCCCCCTGGCAATATAGGCACCTCTATATCCGACCCCAGTTGCTGTAATCTAGTTCAAAGTATGGACAGGCTACTGCCCTGCTGTCATCCACTGCCAGGCCCCACCTATAAGGCTACACTGTGCTGAATGCAGCTTTTCTTCTGGGAAAGTGCTCCCCAGGCTGGCACTGGCTCCCAGCTCAGGAATTAGCCCCTGGTGAGGCCTCTGTTTAGGTAATTCCACATCCCTGTCAAACAAGATTGTGTCTCACACAATCTTTCCTGCCTGTGGTGAAATAGCCGGGTCAATGGTGAAAGTTTGGAAAGAAAGGGTAGAGGGGCCAAGGTGCTCAGAATCCAGAGCTATGCTCTCAAATGTGGCTATTCCGCTTGTTGCTTACGTCAGCACTGTGGCTGAGCTTTGCTGCCAATTGAGCCCAAGCACCGCCTGCCAGCTGAGATGAAGGAAAAGAAGGTACTAACGCCCGTTACCTTTAGTCTGTAAGAGCTGGCCATTCAACAAGGGCAGGGGTCAGCAAAAGGGAAGTTTCCTGTTCAGTGGCATGTGGTCCAAACTGGCAGCCCTATGCTGTGTCCTAGAGCTTACTGGTTGTCCAGAAGGCTCCATTTAATTATCAATCCAGGCCTTAGTTTTCAGAGGGAATTAAGGAGATGTGTGCCTAGTCAGCCAGCTTGACTCCTACCTCCAACAATTAACCTATGAAGAGAACAAAATTATTCTTGCGTAAAAGCTATCATTTTAAAAATATTTATTTCTTCTTTAACATATTTTTTAGATGTTTTCCTTTGTGTATTACTGCATAAGATATTAACATCTGTTCATGTTGTTATGTAAAGCAGGTTGCTGTATATTTTGTGTCATAGTGATGAGTGCATTCAACCTCTAACCTTTCATTTAGCAGCCAAATGCTTACTTATTGTGCCACCTTAACACAATAATGATATAGATGTATATTTTATGGAATGGTGTGTGTTTCAACATGTTATTATGACAAGAATGTGTGCTGAAAAAACCTTGGAGCCCACTACTGGAAACCACTGGCTTCCTCATTTTTTTTAAATGCACTTTTTTTTTTTTGGTTGTGTTTTAGATGAAGGTTTTCAGAACAAATTAGTGTCTCTTTAAACAGTTAGTGCACATATTGTTTTATGACATTGGTTAACAACCCTGTAACAGGTCAATACTCTCCCTTGTCAACCTTAGATTCTCTATCACCATTTTTCTGTCCCCTCCTGCCCTCTAGTCCCTGTCCCTGGGATGTTGTGCCCCTTTAGTCTCTGTCTCAGTCATCTAGTGCTGTTTCAACAGAAATACCACAAACGAATGCCTTTACAAAGAGAAATTTTATTTTATTTCTATTAAGCTGAAAGTCCAAATTCTGTGTGTCAACTCCAAGGAAAGGCTTTCTCTGCTGGCTCTAGGGGAAGGTCCCTGTTTTCAGTCTTTTCCTGGACTTGGAGCTTCTGAGGTACAGGGACCCTGGTTCTGAAGGACATGTTGTGCTCCTGGTATTGTGTTCCTGGTGATAGGATATCACCCAACTCTATGCTTGCTTCTCTTTTCTTTATATCCTAAAAAGATTCCTTCAAGGCACAAAACAGTCTTACATATTGAGTCCTGTCCTGCTGAAATGACTGTAGCCCATCATCCCACATTAACATCACAGAGGCAGGGTTTACAAAATGAATGAACACAACACAATACTTGGAATCTTGGCCTAGCCAAATTGCTACACACATTTTTCAGACACAATTCAATCCATCACAATCTCTTTTTGCTTTATGGGCCTGTGCAATGCTAAGCTAAAGAGTGAATCCCAGGAGTGACTTTATTACTGAGCAGACAGGGTGTCCAGGGGCCATACTCTTAAGGCTTCTCCCCTTTACAGGCCAGGCTCTGTCAGGTCACCAAGTCTATTCTTTCTTTTCCAGTTAGAATTTTGTTCTATGTTTTTTTGTCTGCTGTGATCCCTGTAAGAGTAGCCAGGCACCATCTTGTATTAGATTCAGTATGGTGGAGGCTATTGGAGATGTGATTCATTAGTTCTTTGGACTAAACTTGCCCTTGTTAGTTTTCTTCATCCTTCCTTGCTTCCAAAGGGGAAAGACCAGTGGTGTATCCTAGATAGTTGCTCACAGGCTTTTAAGGGCCAAGATTCTAATCACTAACGTAGAATGTCAAACATTTTCTTTATAAACTATTTTATACTAATTAAATTAGATGGTTCCCAAGACCATGGTCCCCACAGCCCTTAGCCCATTAATTTGAACTCTCAGGGAGTTTGGGTATGTTTGTAGAGCTTCCATGACTTTATCTTGTATAAGTTGTGCTGGCTTCCTCACAATTGTGTACTGTCTCATCCTTCCCCAAAGTAACCACTTATCTATTGTCTATATTTACTGTTTTTCCAGTCCCATCACCACCCTCCCCAGTAACCATCAAAGATTGCCTCTCTCTAAATATAAACTTTTTATGGCTTTTTGCAGTAGTAGTCTCATACAATATTTTTTCTTTTGTGATTGAGTTATTTCACTCAGATAATGCCCGCCAGTTTCCTCCATGTTAGCGATGTTTCACAGATTCACCACTGTTCTTTATTGTTGGGTAATATTCCATTGTGTGTATGTACCATGGTTTGTTTGTCAGTTCATCTGTTGATGTGTAACTATGTTGTTTTCAATGGTTTGCTCTTGTGAATAATGTTGCACTGAACATAGATGTACATATGTATGTTCCTTTGATGACTTATTTCTCTAGAATATATTCCTAGGAGTGGGATTACTGTCTTATATGATATTACTATTTGTAGTTTTCTAAAGAAGCACCATACTGTTTTCCAAAACAGTTGTATAATTTTGCATTCCCACCAGCCCTAAGTAAGAGTTCCAGTCCCCTGCACCCACTCCAACATTTATTTCCAGTTTTTGTGATTCGTGATGGTAATGCTGGGGTGAAATGGTATCTCACTTTGTTTTTGATTTGCATTTCTGTAATGGTTAGTGATAGCAAATGTTTCCCCATGTGTCTGTTAGTCATTTCCGTTGCTCATTGTTTTAGTCAGCTACTGCTGCTCTCACAGAAATACCGCACAGTGGATGACTTTAACAAAAGAAAGTTTACTCTTGCACAGTCCAGTAGGATACAAGTCCAAATGCAAGGTATCTGCTCCAGGGGAAGGCTTTCTCTCTGTCCACTCTGAAGGAGGGCCTTTGTGTTATATTAGTCTTTGTTCAAGTTACATCTTGGCACAGGGATCTCAGGTCTCAAGATCACGCACTACTCCTGGTGCCGCTTTGATTGTGTGATGTTCCCAACTCTCTGCTTGCTTCCTTTTCCTTTTATCTCTTGTAAGATGAAAGGATAAAGGGTGGTGCAAGCCATACTCCAGGCAAACTTCCTTTACAATGTAGCAAGGAAGTGATCTTATGAAGGGATTTGCAGTCCCACCCTAATCCTCTAGCATACAGCCTAGGAAAATCACAAAATGGAGGACAATCATAAAATACTGGGAATCATGGTGTAGCCAAATGGCTACACACATTTTGGGGGGAGCACAGTTCAATTCATGGTACTCATTTTTTAATTGGATTGTTTGTCTTTTTGTTGTACAGGTATTAGATTTTTTTGTAGATGTTGGATGTTAGACTGTATGATATATAAGACGTAATTTTTTTTTCCCAGTCTGTAGATTCTCTTTTTACTCTTGTTTTGAAGTCTTTGGATAGACATAAAAATAAAATAAGTGTTTATCTTTATAACTCAAACAATGGGCAACAGACATGGACAAACACTAAAACCAGAGGCTGAAAAAGCCTCCATGACAGGGGAGCTCAAAACTAGGGGAACCTGAAAGACATTGTTTCAGATCACCTCGACCAACCAAGGAAAGACATAACCTCCATACTGCACAAGCCCCAGGTGGTGACACTAGGGTGGGATCCTCTGTAGGCTCCCCTATAGATTCAGTGAACTACAGACAACAAATGAATCCTTTTGTCATGATAAAAACAAAGATAAAAAATCAAGCAGGAGGCCAGGAGGATAGAGAAGTAACTTGAGTTTAAGGTTATTGGCCAGACAGGCTAATACTGACTGCTTTGTTTTCACTGATGGCCAGTGATGGCGTGCGAGACTGTGAAGCACACCTCTGCCCGGTTGACTTCTACTCAGTCAACTCCCAGATGCTCCAACTGCACACATCATTCCTTACATCTGCGTGTGGTCTTTCCCTTTAAATACTCAGACTTTGGCTGACCAATTTGGACAGGCTTTTGAAGATGAAAATACTGCCCTGTCTCTTTGCAATGTCATCTTGGAAATAAAACCTTTGATCTCACCCTAAAAACTCCTGTCTCAGTAAATTGGCATTTTGCAGCAGGTGGCCGAACTCCAGGGCTTTTCCAGTAAAAACACTTCACCAAAGAAGACATCCAGGCAACTAAAAGACACATAAGGAAATGCTCATGATCATTAGCTATCAGAGAAATCCAAATCAAATCTACAATGAGATACCATCTCTCCCCAACAAAGCTGGAAATAATCCAAAAAATAAAAAAAAAGACATACTGGAGAGGTTGTGAAGAGGTTGGAACTCTCCTACAATGCTAGTGGGAATGCAAGATGGTATAACCTCTTTGGAAAGTAATTTGATGCTTTCTTAAAAAGTTAGAAATAGAAATACCGTATGATCTAGCAATTCCACTGCTTGGAATATATCCTACAGAAATAAGGGCTGTCACATGAACACATACATGCACATGAATGTTTGTTACAGCACTGTCCACAATAACAAATAGGAATCAACCTAGGTGCCCATCAACAGATGAACAGATAAACTATGGTGTATATACACATTGGAACATTATGTGATGATAAAAAATAATGATGATTTTAAGAAGCATCTTGCTGGGGAAAGGGTGGCCTGAAACAGATGCAAAGACACACCACTCCAAGGGTCCAGTAAAGTTTATTGGAAGAGAATGGGAGTGGGGTCTGAGCTGAAGGGCTTGGCCCACCTTTCCCTAGTAGGGCAGGTTTTTTATAGTTTTAAAATTTCATTGAGGTAGTGTGGGGTGAGGGGGTTTATGATTTGATAAGTAAAGACAGAGGAGTAGCAAGAAATTCTGGTTAGGGACTTATGGTCTAAATAAGGAAGAAGTGTTGGATTAGGAGGGGAAGGGCTAAGGTTTGTTTATGGTCAGGATTTTGATAGGAGAAGAGCTTTCAATTAGGAGGGTGGGGAAGACAGGCATAAAGTCACTTATGGTTATTCCAGGTGGAGCTTACCAGGCTGTTTTCAGCTAATGACAGGTCTCATCACTGGATAAGATGACATTCCTGAATTTTAAGGACAGAGTTCTCTCAATGATCCTGAATGTTAGGGACAGAATTCCCTTAACTCCCCACTTTTGGTTTAAGGACAGACAGGTGTTATCTTTTTGGCTACTTCCAGCTGACAAGGGTCATTGACTTGTCCTGGGGTGCATGGGGAATTGGGGGATCTTCTGACCTCCTAGCATTCTGTAAAGAGGGAGATCCATCTTCTCAAGTGTCTCAGGAAGCAGAATCTGATTCACTTGTTGATGGGTATAAGCTGGTGTTCTTATAGGACCATGAGTTTAACTTGCTATTGTAGTCTAGAAGCGGTAAAGTGAATTGAGGTATTAAGAATTAGAGGCTGAAAGCTGAGGATAACTGAAAAGATAAGGGAACTACCAGTGGCAATAATAGTGACATTAGCTGGACTGGTTTTATAGCCCATCTGTGTCTAGGGTGTAAGCTGGGGACAAATTAAGGACGGGGATCTGGAGTATTTCCTTTTGGGATCATAGCTGCTTGTCCCTTGGTTCAATTGCCCAGTAGCTCTCTGGTACCTCCATTGGAAGGACACATAGTGGTGGAAGTGAGACTTTCTGCACTTGTCCATGGGGTTGGTTGGATCTGAAGAACAACTTTGAGGACATTTACGCTGTTGTTGGGGGACTTATCTCAGTGTCCCAGAGCACAGTTAATATTGTTTGTCGTGAGTTTTAGCCACACCAGAAAGGCCCTCAGGCTCCCTGTCTTACAGCTGACTGTCGACAGAAGAGGTAATACATTTCTCATAAGGTTTCTATTGTGTGTTTCCCCACAGACTATTTTGCCTGCCTGAACTCTCAAACTGGTGATATAAACTGACTAAGAATTTCTTTTGGTATTTATCCTTCTGGTTCTTTAGTTTCTAACATATTAACCAACAGTATAGGTAATTCTTAGACCTCATTTCTTATCTCTAGTCGAGTTTTTTTAAATATATTTGTCCCAGCAATACAATAGGGCATTAAGGAATATGTAGAAAGGAATGTCTTACTAATTGCGACCCCATCAGACACAAAAGCAAGCTTTTTACCTTTGATTTTTAGTCAAAGCCAGTAATTACACAGTCCTGCTTGGAGAGAGGGCCTATTTAAGGTAGACTATGGCTTTTCATGTCTAAGACAAATTTAATCTCCTTAACTTCCATGTCAAGTGTAACCCTTGGTTTCCCCCTGGAGATGTCGATGATGTGGCCAAGTGCCAGGCATGTCTCAATGCTTGGTCTGTAATCTGTTTCTTCAGAGCCCTCTTCTGAGAATCATTATAGGAGGTCCTGTCCATCTGGACCTGCGGAAGGTCAGCTAGGCATCCAGGTTTGGGGCACTCAGGACATTCGACTTTCCTGGCCTCATGTTTTGACAGTACCTGTACTGATTAGGGTCAGTACTCATCAGCTGGTGAGGTGATCCCAGTCTTGGTCTTGGGAGCCAGTTGGGTTACCCTGAGGTGAGCATTGGAGGGCTATAGCCAACAATTGGGCCTTCTTTTTCTTTTTTTTTTTCCTGCCACCAAATCTGTCATACAGGCCTTCTCTACCAAATGTGGGAGTGGGGTCTGAGGTTCTGATAGAGGGTCATAAATAGTGTGTACATAGGGATCTTTCCATTTTCCCATATAAAACAGAAGGCCCAGAGTAAAACAGTCAAACTAGTTTTGTGGATTACCGTTTGACTTAAGTGGCTTTAGGAATCAGCTTTCTTAAAGCTCATCATAGTTTAAAAGGATATTAACTGAATACCCCCAAGATTTTAAGATCTCAAACATCACACAGTGATAGAGTAGAAACACTAACAGTATCAGGCCAGTTATCTGAAAGAACAAATGAAATTATGAACCTACCGTGCCCGAACAAGGCATGACGTTTATACACACATAGCGTCAGTAATCATTTTTCACATGTCTCAGCAGCAATTGCATTTTATAAAATCTCAGATTTCATGTTAATAAACCCATTAAATTAGTTTAGCTAGTTTATATAGAAAGTAGGACCTCAAAACATCAGCAATATTTTTACATAAAACTTAATAGCATATTAAACCCTGTAGATGACAAAAAATCAGCTACTGGAAAACATTAGACCATCACTACCCGTCTTTAAGGAACTTCAGAGACTATTTAACAATCTTGAAGTATACTACCACGTAGTCAGGATATAACAAGATTATTAAGTTTCTAAATGTTTATATAGTATAAAAATAACTTTATTAGCAAATAATTTGAATTTTCCAGTCAAAGCATTGTCTTTGATGATGTTACATTAAAGAATATAGTCAAGTTGGCAACTGAAACTGAATCAAACCCATTGTAGTATTGATTTTGATTTATAACAACCCCATAAACAGAGTAAAACTGTCCTAGAGTCTCTAAAGAAATTCCTGGTGGCCTTGAACTGTTGACCATGTGGCTAGCAGTGGTATCACCCAGTTACTGTGTGACCAGGATTTTTCTGATTATCAACAGATGACTTAATCTGTATTTGTTGAAAATAATATATGCTATATAAAAATTATATGTACATTTATATATTAGTACTATATAAATAAATATGTAAAAATAATAGAGGAAATAACCAATATAAATTTTAATCTAGTGAGAATCAGGCACCGTTTTCCATTCCAATTTGTGTCAAAACCTTTTACCCTTGTCTTTCAGAAAAGGCTATCCTTGGCATTTGCTTTTTCTCCACCTCTAAACCTCATGGCTTGGGTTTTGACTGAGGAATTTTATCTCAGTGAAAGATCAAATCTTTGTCTTTAAGGGAGATTATATAAGGAATAAGTTAACTGTTTACTCAGAACTCAGAGCAAATTGCAATTGAGCAGTGAAAATGCCAATTCTTTATAACATGACTGTTCTTAAAAATCTCACAAATTAAACCATTAAATTTTTGTTAGACAAACAAAACTTTGACCATGTCAAATAAATATTTTTTTTAATACACTTCTATGGTACAATCTCTTAAACAGCAAAAATAACCTCATTAAGACTTATGTAATAAAAATATATTTTTTTCTTGTTGCTTGAAAGGCAAAGAGTGTATAAATGTATATTATATATATCTGTTAAGTTTAATTACTGTAAAGTTCAGGACTGAAATAAAGCTTGCTTCATTCCAGGTCTTTAACTCTTAAAGGTTTATCAGCTGCCTTTTAGAAATTACGCAAGTCTGTGTTCAGCTGACTTGGAAATCACGAAAGTCCCATCCCTGATACTGACGTATCCCTAAACTCTCAGCTAGGTTTCAGAGTTGTCCTGCAACAGTCAGAAGTCTTTTTAGGATTTACCCAATTTATGATAATCAAAATAAAGCAGTAATCCTTATCTATTTTTGTCTTTAACAGAAGTTCTCCACCTAATTATAAAGATTTACAAAAACTTCCCTTGGGCTATGACCTGAGGCTAATTTCTGCTTTTCTGTCTGCTTTTTTTCTGAAGGAAAAATACAAAGTTATCCTTTTAACTAAGGGCTGTAAAGAAGTTCTTCAGCCCAGTGACAGTATGCCTGGATTTACTTGAAATTCAGCTTCTTTATCAACCTTAATTTAGTTCAAGCAAGACTCTGACCTGTTAAACAAGTTTCAAAAGGTAATGGAGGTCAACTCTTCAGATAGGAATGGATTGGACTTGGTGATACACAGTGACCATATCATGTGTGCACTTTATGGTTGTATCCATCTATAGGATGTGATCCTGCTGACCTCTTACTGGAGGCAGGGGAGTGGATGGAGAGTAGGGGATAGGAGATTACTGGGAGGATAAGACATGTATGGAGCAGAGAGGAAGAGTGTGCTGTCACCAGACAGGGAGAGCAGTGGGAGCTGCATATAGAGGGGCATGCAAATTTGTATGGGAATGTATATTTTCATTCAATCATAATAAAAAAAAGTTTTAAAAGAATAGGAAATACCTTAAAATTAGACACATTGGCAAAAACAAGACATACGACCCTCAACAAGCAAAGACTATTTTACAAAAACAGACATTGTAGAAGACAACTCTGGGGGAAAAAAAAACAATTATGAGGTTGAATTAAATTGTCTAAAATGTATAGCCCAGATTCAAACCTTAAGCACTTAGTCTACAGGAATCATACACTTCAACCAAAAATTATAAATCTGGAGTCGGTACAGCTTGTGTAACAATGACAAAGACATTTCCAAAACCCCACAAAGGCAAATGTGAAACCACACCACAAATACATTTATCTTATCAAATACACATGGAAGGCCTCACACTTTCACACACACACAGCTTCACTTTACTCAGCCTGTTTTCTTAGTGAGCTTAGCAAGTACTTTCTTGATTTTTAATTAAACAGCTCCAATAGCAGGATGGTAAAATAATTTTATGGATCCATTCAATTGCTAACTTTTCTCCAGAGTTTAGTTGGTACATTAGCCAGGCCAGTAATATTATAGTAGAACTTTATTTGATCTCCAGTCACAGATGGGCACACGTACCAAAACCAGACAGACAGAATCTACCACATCAGGCTTTTCTTAGGAACAGATGCCTTCTTTTCAACATTACAGAGTATACAGATATAGAGAAAATTTTCTTAGTTGGGACAGATGTTCCCTTCTTACCAGACAGATGGTCCCGAGACAGACAGAAGTTCAAACCCTAATGAGAACCTGAGTTCTCTGCATGCAGTCAGGATAAAGCACTTTAACCCTTTTTAGATTGGTGAATCAATGCCAGGCATGGATGGGCAGCCTTCAAAGGCTCTCAGAGTGTTTGGAAGTTGCACCTCCAGACCTGCCTGTCCAGGTGGACAAGGGGTACTCCTCCAAATTCCCTCTGTCACAGGTCAAGCCAAAGTGCAGAGGAGGCCAGAGAATCTGCTTTCTAATCGAAGAGGATAGCGGAGGTCCAGGGTAATGGGAGGTGTTATGCTTGGACCAATGTATACCTTATGTTGTGCAGAGTTTGTATTGCAGGGGGCAGACACTTTCCTCATCCACTCCGCACATCCCCTTATCCTGTCACGGAAGCCTTCCAGCAGCAGGTGCTCTTTGGCTCTTAAATGTCTGACCCGTGCCCACAAATTTTATGGACCTCATCCTCGGCCTTTGAATGGAACAGATAGGTACCCTTACCCATCCAGACCAGAATTACTAGGGCAGTATGAGCAGCTGAGCCTTCAGAAATTCACCAGGGAGTGCCCTGGTCAGAACTCTCCAATTGCTACAGCAGACAAACACTTCTTCACCGAGGGCTTTTAGAGACACAGCAGAAAAGTGGAGGGGAGAAAATTCAGCTCTTTCCTGGGAAAGGACTTACCAGAGGGGTCCCAGAAGTCCTGCCATGATGGCCAGAAATATGCTGCCAAATTAAAGCAAGTTCATTCCGCCTGTCACTGTAGCCGAAAATTCAGAGATGGCATGGGTTTCAAGGTGTTTTATTCCCAGATAGCCAGCAAATCTGGAGGAACGGTGAGGACTTCTCAAAAAGAAAAAAAAAAAAAAAACTGTTCTCAGACCTACTATGTGGAGGTTAAAGGGGGTGGGTGGAGAGTCAGAGGAGACTCCCAACAGGGTGATAGGTCATGGATTGTGAGAAGGGGAGGAAGGCTTGGCATAAAAGGAGAAAGCAAAATTCCAGAAGTGGAGGGAGAGTCTGCTGGAGCTGAAGGTAGAGGGGAAGTATAAGGAAGTGGAGAGGCTTGTCAGAAACATCAAAATCAGGTTCAGGAAGTGGTGGCTTAGAATGCAGAGATTTTTCATTAAGAAGGAGGAAAGTGGCACAGGTTTAGCAAAGAGAGGGATGATTACAAAGGAAAAAGAAGGCTTAGATAAGAATGGCACATGTTTAACAAAGAGAGGGGTGATGACAAAGGAAAAAGAAGGCTTAGATATAAGGGACCTCAGACCACTTGCATTGCGAGTCATGAATTTGACTAAATCATGGAGAATGTACCTAGGTGCCTAGATCTTTTAGGAGACACTCCAATGGTTAGGCTTAGGCTAGGTAGTCTCCGTAGTGTAGAGAGTAAGTAGGAGGAAATAGGGGAAGATTAGTCCTCCTGGGGCAAGGGAAGCAACCCCACCTCTCAGTGGGGACCCAGTTCTGATCCCAAATCACTGTCCAGGCATTCCTCAGGAAGTGCAGATGGAGGGGCAAGGAACCAATGTTCAAGTGCCCCTAAGAAAGCCTTGGCCCAGTGCTGGGGTTTGTGTGAAACAGAAACAAGAGAGAGATGGCCACGCTTCCCAGCAAAAGAAATCTCCCCTCCAACTTACCAATTTAGAATTTTGTCCATGTATTGTTGGTTAGTCAGATGCGGCAAGGGTCTGAGGGAAGGGAGGATCCTTAAGTTAGTAGTCTCATACACCTCTGTCCTGGGTATCAGTGAGGTAGTATGGGGTGAGGGGTTTAAGGTTTGATAAGGAAAGGAAGATAGGTAGCAAGAAATTCTGGTTAGGGGACTTATGGTCTGAATAAGAATGAAGTGTTGATTAGGAGGGGAAGGGCTAAGCTTTGTTTATGGTCAAGATTTTAATAGGGGAAGAGCTTTCAATTAGGAGGGTGGGGAAGACAGGCTTAAAGTTACTTATGGTTATACCGGGTGGAGTCTACCAGGCTGTTTTCAGCTGACGGCAGGTGTGATCATGGGATAAGACAACCTCCCTGAAGGACAGAGTCCTCTCAACGACCTCCCTGAATTTCAGAGTTCCCTCACATCTCATAACTTGGTATCAACTAGAAGATGTTATTCTGAGTGAAATCCGTCAGCTGCAAAATGACAGAATTGTATGAGACTATTACAAGGACCTATGCACAGAAGAAAAATCTCTTTGATGGCTACAAAGATGAGGGAGGAAGAGGATTGGGCATAGATTAGATAGTCGATAAAAATTTGGTTAGGTGAAGGGTGTGGCAGCACTCAGTGGAAGGCAGGTCAGCATAAATGGACTACACTGTAATGTAAAAGGTTTTTCTAAATTCAACCCAACATTTCAAAGGATAGATTAGTGGGGACAGGGGTCTGGAGACCATGTTTTCAGGGGACATCAAAGTCAATTTGCTGGTGTCAGGGGTCTTAAAAGCCAGCAAGCTGCCATCTGAGGAACATCAATTGATCCCAATTCACTGGAACAGATGACGACCAAGAACATCAAAGCCACAAGGAAAAATGAGCCTAGGAAACAAATGCACCCATATGATTGGAGACTACATCAGCATGAGACCACAAGAACAAGATGATGTCTGGCCCCAACCAAAATAGGGGACACAATGTCGACCCCCTGATGTAGCACAAGAAAGAGGTGTTCAGATCAAGTACTCTACTAAAAGTTCAGAGTTGATGGTCTCGCAACCCAGAGGTTCCCCTGGGAACATGGCCCCTAGACTTGCTCCTGCCCCAGACCTGAAACCAGTACTGAGGTCAACACTGCAGATGAAGTGTGGACTGAACAGAGTGAGTGTGTGGTGTGAGTGAGTGGTGTGTGTACTTTATGGTGTTATACATTTATAGAAGGCTGGTTTCTTTCTAGAGGGGAGGGAGAAGGTGGAGAGCAGGGGACAGGTGTTCATTGGGAGGCTACTAGAAGTAATGAGCGAAAAGGAGGAACGTGCTGTCACAGGGTAGGGATTGCAGATAGAATTGCAGAGAGGCAGATAGGCAAAATTGACTTAGATTGTTTACTTTCACTTAATCATAATAAAAAAATTTAAATAAAATAAGTGTTTATTTTTAGAAGATTCCAGTTATCTAGCTTATCTCCTGGAGTTTGTTATGGTTTGTATCCTGTGAATGCTGTGTTTAAGGGTAGAGTTCTCCAGTGAAGCTGTCTGGGCCAGGATTTTTTTGTTGCGAGTTTTTTGTTTCTTTTTTTTACCTTTTCAATCTCTTCTCTTGTTATGAATCTGTTCAAGTTTTCAAAATTATTTCATGTTAGCTATTTCATGTAGGTAGTGTGTTCCTAGCAATCTGTCCATTTCCTCTAGATTTTCAAATTTGCTGGAGTATAGTTTTTCATAATACTCTGTTATGATCCTTTTTATTTCAGTTGGGTCTGTTGTAAGATCCCGCGTGTGATTTCTTGTTTGAATTATTTGTATCCTCTCCTGTTTCTCTTTTGTCAGTTTTGCCAATGGGTTTGTCAGTTTTCTTGATCCTTTCAGAGAACTAGTTTTTTGTTTTGTTGATACTTTCTATTGTTTATTCTCTATTTCATTTGTTTCTGGTCTAATCTTTTTATTTTCTTTCTCCTGGTAGCTGTGGGCTTTTGCTGTTCTCCATGACACATAACTAATGTTTTAATTTTATCCACTTATTCTTTGTTGATAGTGTATCTATTGCTATAAAGTTGATGTCTGAGGACTGCCTTTGCTGTGCACCATAGGTTTTGGTATGATGTGTTTTCATTCTGTTTTGATTCTAGGAATTATTTTATGCCACCTTTGGTCTCTTTTACTGCCCACCGTTTGTTAAGCAGGGTGGAATTCAATTTCCATGTAGTTGATTTTTTTCCCATTGCTCTTCCTTGATGACACTGTAGTCAGAGATGATGCTTTGTATTATCTCAGTGTTTTGGATTTTGTTGAGGATTGCTTTGTGACCTAAGATACGGTCTGTTCTGAAGAATGTTCTGTGTGCACTGGAAAGGAATGTGTACTTCGCAGCTGTTGAGTAGAGTGTTCTGTATATGTGTATGAGGTCAAGTTGGGTGATTGTGAACTTTATCTCTTCTTTATCTTTGTAGAGTTTCTTTCTAGATGTTCTATCCTTAACCAAGAGTGGTGTGTTTAAGTCTCTTATTAACTATTGTGGAACTGTCCATTTCTCTTTTCAGTGTTAGAGGTTTTTGTTTTTTCTTTCTTTTCTAATGTATTTTGGTATCCTTTCGTTGTGTGGGAAACCCTGGTGGCCTAGTGATTAAGTGCTCTCATTGCTAAACAAAAGATCAGCAGTTCAAATGTGCTAGGCACTCCTTGGAGATTCTATAGGGTAGTTCTACAGTAACCTATAGAGTCACTATGACTCAGAATTGACTCAACAGCAGTTGAGTTGTTATTGAGTACACAGATGTTTATTATGGTTAAGTCATCTTGATGTATTGTCCCTTTGATCATTATATGGTGCCTTTCTTTGTCTTTTTGGTAGAGTTAATTTTAAAGTCTGATTTGAAACTCCTGCTGTGTTTTAGTAGCTATTTGTCTGATATTTTTCCCGTCCGTTTAACAAACTTATGCCTTTGTTTCCAAAGTGTGTCTCTTGTGGACACCATATTGATGGGGTCTGCTTTTAATGCATTCTGTCATTTTCCATCAATTTATGGGTGCATTTAGGCCATTTACGTTCAATGTAATTACTGATAGATGTGGGTTTATTGCTGTCATTTTGTAGAGCTTTTGTTTGTGGTAATGACAGTATCTTTGTTCCTTTTACTTCCCTGTGCTGAGTTCCTTTTGTTTATGGGCATGACTCGACGGCACTTGGCTTGGCTTGGCTTTCATTTCTTTTGTTTTTGTAGGTTTTGCCTTTATTGAGATTTTATGTTTTACCTCTTTATTTTGATGCCTAGGTTTGTTTCTTTTGTGGTTACCTTGAAATTTACCCTTTTCATCATAGGTTTGAATCAGTGTGTTATTGCTTGGTATTGCCTTGCCTTCCATTCCATTAAAAAGTTCTACACCTACACCATTTGTTCCCTGCTATTGTTCTGACATTGTCATTTACTGATGAACCTCTCTTCCCTGTTGTGATTCTTTTGATTTTGGATATTCTTTGAGAGCTCATTTCCTAGGCTTGGGTCTGGCTACTGCAGTATTGCATCCCAGATTCAGGCTGTGATCAGTTATGGTTTATTCTTTTGTTTTCTGTTGTTAATAAGCTATGTCAGTTTGCTTTGGTTCTTTACATTCTCGTCATTTCTGTTTGTCTGATGATGTCCTAATTTCACCATCATATTTGAATGAGAGTTTCTCAGAATATTTTATTCTTGGTTGGCAGTATCAAACCATTACTTGCATGGTTTCTGCTCTGTATGTGATGTTTTCTTTGTCTTAAGCTACCATCAGAATTGTGTGTGTGTGTGTGTGTGTCTTTTGTTTTAGCGATTGTGACATGCCTTGGTGATTTTCTTTTAGGGCCTACCTAAAAGAAAGAGCTTCTTGGATGATCAGCTTTTTATCCTTCTTAATATTAGGGAAGTTTTCTGTCAGCAATTCTTCAATGATCCTCTTTGCATTTTCTGTTTCCTTCCTCTGTTCTGAACTCTAATCACTTGCAAAATTTTGCTCTTGATTAATTCTCAAGGTTTCATTTTTCTTTTTTCTTTTCTGATTTTTCTTGTAATAGTTGTATCCAAGTGTTTATCTTAAATTTTGCTGATTCTACCTTCTGTTGTTTCCAGTCTGTTCCTCAGAAGTAGCACTGTCCATTTCTGAAATCTTGTTTATCTTTTGGTTTTCAATTTGTTTTTGTATGATAGCTACTTGTGACATTTTGTTCCTATGTTATTTTGGTTAGTTTGTCTCCCTTTTCCATAAATTTGTCTTATTTTTCCTTATTTGTTGTCTTTTTTTTTTTTTGCTTCAACTCTTGAATAGCTCTGAGTATTAGAGATTTGAATTTCCTGTCAGGTAATTCTAGTGCCTTTTCTTCTATTGGAAAGTCTTGTAGTGTTTTATTTTGGACACCTTCTGGAATCATCCTGTCCTGCTTTTTTAAAATATGTTTTGATATCATCTGCTGTCTTCAGTGATTTTCTTTGTTCATTGTTTGTATATGTCTTTGTTTCATCTTGCTTTTTATGTTTTATTTTGTTATGTGAGAGTAGACTGGCTATGTGTTGTTTGTTATTTGCTCATCTGTGGTCACAATATTTTTCATCTTCTTGTCCAATAGGCAGGGCCAATGGCTCAGTGCTATGGAGAAGCATGGCAGGTCCAGATGAAGGGGAAGGGCTAGAATGAGTTCTTTTGTGGTGTGTAGTAGGGCCCACAGAAAGGGTCATTAATCAGTGCAAGATAGGTTCCAACATGCCATGCTGTGCTCCTCAGGGGTGTAATGTTCAACACATAGTGCAAGTAAGCAGGAAGGAGCTAGGAGGTTTTGTGATGCTTGGACCTATGATGGGTATGGGGAAGAAGAGAATGGAAAGAAAGCAACAGTAGCCCAAAACAAACAAAAGAAGCATGCCAAGAGCTTGCCATCGAAGTGGACATAAGAAACTTAGAAATGGAGAAAAAGGAACAGAAAACTTTTAAAAAGGAAAAAGAAAAATAATAACTAGTTCAAAATCTAGAAAAGAGAAAGGAAAGGTCCTCAGGGTCTCATTGGTACTGCTGTGGAGCTCAGGGAAGTGTCTCCTAGGCTTCTCAGTACAGCCTGGATAGAAGGGTTATAGATGTTACATGGCTTCAGGTATTCAGGAGACAGGGAAAGAACGTAAATATAGAGAGATGAGAACTGTGAAATAAAAAAAGGAGGAAACAGAAGGAGAAAGAAGAAAAAAGAAATGTGCCCAGGGATCCCACAAATGCACAGATTTGGGGCATGAGTCCTAAGCTGTGCAGTACAGCCCCTCTAGAAGGGGCTCAAAAAGAAAACCTCAAAAAGAAAACACAGACAAAACAAAGCACAACAGTGCAAAAAGTTAAAAGCCCAAAAGATTCCACCAGCACAGGGTCACAGGCTCAGCAAATGGTTCCCCAGCTGAGGAGCACTTCACAGCCTTTCAAGAAGAAGGAAAGATGGCACATGGAGTCATGTGTTTTAGAGAAAGGAGGGAGAAGTGGTCAGAGGTACAGAAGAAACCAAAAGAAACAGAAAAGCAATACCAACTACAGACAAATGGCACTCAGAGCTGGCCAGTGGTGGGGGATGAATTCATGAGGCCCAGTCTAAAGAAGTTTCCTCCTGGCCAATAGACTGTGGCTGGTAGGTGTATAGAGGAAGCTGGGGGCGAGGCATGCAAGTTGAGGTTAAGAAAGTTTATATCACTGGTTACTGGTGATGTGTGTACTGCTGGGAGCTCCTGAAGGTACTTACACACACTCTCCATCTGCCAGTCTCCAGTGTCAGTGTGGGGCATGTGCATGCAGCGCAGATGCTGTACTTCCTGGCCAGACGTAGTGGGGAGAAGATCAGGGGATGGAAAAGTGTGTATCCCTGATTGCCAGGTACTTTGTCTCCTGCTGGGATTTCTGTAAAGCTGCCTTCCAGTGTGCCCTGTCTGCTGTTTTACAGGAATCCAGGATGGTGAATTATGCTGGTTAGCTGATAGGGGACTTCCAATTACATCTCTTCTCTTCTCACTGTTGTCTATCACTTTTTCGTTCCATTCAGTGTTTGGCTGAGGTTTTTGTGTTTTCATTTGATACTTTGGGTTCCAGGATTGATGTTGATCTCTGTTTGTTTAGTTTGGGGCGTCTTTGCCATGGAGGTACAGCATGCTGCTTCTGTATATGCCATGTTGCCCAGAAGTCTTCCAGATATTTAGGCCATACCTGGAATAATGAACATAGATGTGAGGAAGAGTTTACACAGTGGCTACACTCACACCCAATGTGAAACACAGACCCTGTCATGCAGATACACTCCCTGTTCCGTGCTGTGACTTTTTCATTCTGACACTGATCTTGCCTGCGGTGGCATGACTAGGATTAGTTATTATCCAGTGTAATAACTCACGATGTCACACCTCCCCATGGACCTCCTCCCGTACCATACCGTACCATACAGAATCCTTTGTAATGTTTTTTGTGCAGATGTTTATCATAAATTGTAATTTCTATATATCACTCCTTCTTATCCTTTAAAAAAATTATTAATATAGGTTCACAAATACTAATCACCACAGTATTGTAGCTAAAACCTCAGAAAATGTTTGCCATATCAGCCGCTATAAAAACACTGGCAACAACAAAAACAACGGAGTGTGATTCAAAGTGTCATTGTAATTGGGTAATAGGACAGCTCTGACAGGAATACATTAGAAGCTTCAAAAACTAAATTACTATACAATTTTAGCCTTGCAAATATATTGATACATACAAGCTGAATTTATGAAGAAAATGCTTTCCATTGTGGTAACTAACTACCAGAATATTTTTATTTAAAAAAATAATAAATTCCTGCTGCAACACTGTATAAAAATTTTATAGGCAAGTCATTTTGGTGATTCCATTGCCTGTCTGCAGAATTTGGCTGAGCCAGCTTCAGACCATATGGAAGGCAAGACCCAAGTCTTTCTGATACCAGGTAGTTCAGCCCCTGGGTATCTTTCTATCTCTTCTCTTCTGCCAACTGTGGTCTCTTAGAAGGAGTGGAATAAAAACAGCTGTGTCACTTGGCCCCCCTAGTGACTTATTTTGTAGATCACACTAACTTACCAGCCTTGCTTTCTCAGAAAACATCCAGGAGAAAGTGTCTGGGGGTCAGAGGCTCAGGTCCTACCCAGCATGGTCTCACTGCCCACTTGGGGCTGCAAGTGTTCTCAAGCTAGGGTTCTGGCAGTTTGAGGCTGAGAGATGTCTCAGAAGAAAGGCCTGGTGATTTACTTCTGAAAAACCAGCCACTGAAAGCTTGTGGGGTCACCATGAGTCAGAGTTGACTCCACAAGAACTGGCAGTTTCTGTCTTTCTTTAGTAATATCTGTTTGTTTCTCTTAATTGGTATCATCTGTATGTAAAATCTAGGCAAGTGTAATTGGCCATTTCATCTGTAATAATAACAATACCCACAAGTAGGTTATACTTTCTGAGGCTTCTAGGTAGCACATCCTCTCCCAGCCCTATGAATGGTGCCTCTAAAAGTGGTTGTTTCATTCCCATTTACAATGAGAACACTGAAGCACAGAGGTTGCTCATTCCTCTTGTGTCCCCAGCCATGTGTGTTAGATCTGCGACATAAACCAGGGTGTCTTTGTACGTTTTCATGTCAGTGCATCAGTGAATTGGTGAAACACACCCAGAACTCTTTCCCCTAGGCTCAGCACAGCGGGATCTGTACCATGCTCCTTGCTTGGGTTGAGTCTAGGCCAGGCACTGAGGCAGGAGTGGTAAACATGTAGTAGTCACAGAAGCACCCAATCACCAAGGTATCTCTGAATGCTTCTGCCCTGCCAGCTGCTGCAGACAGTACTTGCCCACAGCCTCTTGAGTCCTCAGGGTGAGGTAGGGGTCATCCCTGGTTAGTTTATTAGTTTCTGCGAGGCCATACAGCTACTGCATGCTGCTGTGCCAAGTCTGCAGCCTCCTCTCCTGCTTCTATGTGGATGCCACTCCCAGGCTGGCTGCCGTCTTCACCTCCTTACCCTGATGCTAAAGCCTTCTGCTGACCTTTGGGCCTGCATCTGCCCTCTTCAGGGCCCTCAGACTTTCCATTCATCTCCCTGTCCTGGAGAGCAGGAGGGCATACTAGAGGAAATGAAGTACCTCAGGGAGGTATCCAGCCCACTTAGCTTCCAGCATTCCAGGGAAGGTAGAGGCAGGTCTGGTGCTGGCATAGCTTAGGTGGCAAGGAATGTGCCTCAAAGAGAACTTCTGGGAGAGTTCCATTACCAGAAAAGGGCATGAGGATGACAGAGAAGCCTCTGTCTGTGATTGGAGAGTTCCACTGGTCAGGGTGTGATGCTGTGTCTAGAGATATGTGGGTCATTTGGTCGCTGTTACTTGATCTCAGTGATTTGTCTGGTATGGGGTGAGATGGCAGCCTGGTATAGACTGTCATGTTCCTGGAGTTGAGTTTGATGAAGTGAGATGGGGGTAAACAGATGGTGGCTTTCTTAGGACTAACTGAGGATCACATTTCTTCTCAGGCAGAAGAGGAGCGTGACGACATGGAGAAGGTCAAGCTGGACAACAAGAGGATCCTCTTCAACCTCTTGCCAGCCCATGTGGCCCAGCACTTCCTCATGTCGAATCCCAGAAACATGGTGAGCTCTGGTCTCAGCACTACCCCAGGCACAGAAGTACCTGGAAGTGCTCGTTAGCTGGGAGATGGCAGAGCTGTTACTCTTGTCACCATTTCTCCACGCCACAAATTACAAATCACAATGCTTGCTGCCTCTCATTTGCTTCCTGGCTGAGTGCATCCCCAGCCCTTGCCAACCCCTTTTGCCTGTCCAGAATGACAGGGCTGAGTTGGGTGAGGAAGGCTGTCTTGGCAAGTGGGGTTGGCAGAGCTGTGGAATTTGTTTGCTGTTACCTTTGCTCACACGAGGTGGAAAGCAGCATTCATGATCCCCTGAGAAGGTGGGCTTTGAGAAACCACAGCTACAGGGGAGAAAAAAGCACTTTATTTCAATGCCTGAGAATACTGAGTAGTGTTTCTTTTCCCTTATAGATAATTTTCAGCAAAATTGTGCCTTAAGCAATGGAATTGCCTGGCTATGGAATGATGTGCTTGCACATCCATTTAAACATATGTGTATTTGTCTTTATCTCCAGATATTTGGTATATTAGCTTCTTAATAGCCTTCAGCTACTGCAGTAAAGATCTCTTATTAGAGTATAGCACAAAGAAGCTTAAAAATGAAGATTCAAAGGCAAAATGATTTTGATCTACTTTTACGTACTAATGACACAGATGAAGCCCCTAAGTTCAGCTTACTTTGGCCTTGACTATTTCTCAGCATGAGTATCTAACTCAGCTGTGCTTCAGTCCATCCAGAGTGCACTGGTTTTCTACAATCACTTTTAGACACACTACCACCTTCTTGCCTAAGCACACGGCCGTAGTGCAGAAGACGCACCAGGCTTGGTGGTCACATCTGAGTTGAGTCCCATAGTTGGCTGTGTGACCTGGAGCAAGTTGTAGAATGTCTCTGAGCCCTTTCCTTGTGTGTAAAATGGGACCATAACTCCACCTGCAGTAGCATGAAATGGTGTCAGTGAAAGAACACAGTGAAGGGTCCTGTGCCCTGTGGCTCAGTGACAAGTGGAGTCTCCCAACCCTCCCTCACAGAGCAGGCCCCTCATGCCTAGAGATGCTGACAGTGCTCACTTGTTTGGCTTCTTCAGGACCTCTATTACCAGTCATACTCACAAGTGGGCGTCATGTTTGCATCTATCCCCAACTTCAATGACTTCTACATTGAACTGGATGGCAACAACATGGGCGTGGAGTGTCTGCGCCTCCTGAATGAAATTATCGCAGACTTCGACGAGGTAGTATTCCTCTGTGTTCCCTTGTCCTAAGCCCCATGTCTCCCGAGTGGTTTGTCTGTGAGTACTGTGTAGATTGAGTAGTTGTTCCTTTACCTAATGAAATCTTGTTTGTGTCCAGCAATATGTTACGTGCTCTACAGGTAGACTGGGAGGAAAATACATCCTATGTCCTTCCCCTGAGACTCAGCATTGACTGTGACAGATGAGAAAAGCAGTGTGCAGTTCTCCTTAGGATGTGGAAGGAAGACATCAGGCTGGGTGCCAAGGCACCTCTCCCTCTCAGTGACCGCACCTGGGCTAGGGACTGTGCTGTGGCTTCATCCACAGAGTAGGCAGCCAGATGTGTCCAGGAACCTACCCTGGGGTCCTGTGGGCTGTGTTATTCTTGGCTACATGTATGACAGCCACATACTTTGCCCTGAAGGACCTTGAGTTGTTATTGTTGTTGTTGTTAGGTGCTGTCAAGTAGGTTCTGACTCATAGCGACTCTGTGCACAACAGAACGAAACACTGCCTGATCTTGTGCCATTTCCAGAATTGGTTTATGCTTAAGCCCATTGCTGTAGCCACTATGTCAGTCCATCTTCTTGAGGGTCTTCCTCTTTTCCTCTGACCCTCCACTCTACTAAGCATAATGTCCTTCTCTAGGGACTGATCCTTCTTGACAACATGTCCAAAGTATGTAAGATGACAGTATTGCCACCTTTGCTCAGACAGATCTACTTGTTCTTTTGGCAGTCCATGGTACATTCAACATTCTTCTCCAACACCACAATTCAAAGTCATAATTTTTCTTTTGTCTTCTTTGTTCATTGTCTAGCTTTTGCATGCGTATGATACAATCGAAAATACCATGGCTTGCGTTAGATGCAATTCAGTCTTCAAGGTGCCACCTTTACTTTTCAATACTTGAACGAGATCCTTTGCAGCAGATTTTCCCAGTGCAATGCATCTTTTGATTTCTTGACTGCTGTTTCCATGGCTGTTGATTGTGGACCCAAGTAAAATGACATCCTTGACAACCTCAGTCCTTGCTCCATTTGTGACATGTTGCTTACTGGTCCACTTGTGAGTTTTGTTTTCTTGATGTTGAGGTGCAATCCATTATGAAGGCTGTGGTCCTTGATCTTCCTTAGTAAATGTTTCAAATCTTCTTCCCTTCCAGCAACTAAGGTGGTATTGTCTGTGTAACGCTGATTGTTAATGAGTCATCCTCCAATCCTGCTGCCTTGTTGTTTTTCATATAATCTAGCTTCTCAGATTATTTGCTTGGCATACAGATTGAAAATGTATGGTGAAAGGATACAACCCAGATGCACACCTTTCGTGACTTAAACCACGCGGTGTCGCCTTGTTCTGTTCACACAACTGGCTCTTGATCCGCATACAGGTTCTTTAAGAGCACGATTAAGTGTTTTGGAATTCCCATTTTACTGAATATTAGCCGTAATTTGTTATGATCCACGCTGCTGAATGCCCTCTGCAGAGTCAATGAAATAGCATCTTTCTTGTATTCTCTGTGTTCAGCCAAAATCCATCTGACATCAGCAGTGATATCCTTGGTTCCATGTCCTCTTCTGAATTCAGCTTGAATTTCTGGCAGTTTCTTGTCAGTATATTGTTGCAGTCACTTTTGAATGATCTTGAGCAAAGTTTTACTTGCTTGTGATATTAATGATATTGTTCTGTAATTTCCGCATTCCGTTGGATCACCTTTCTTTGGAATGGGCATAAGTATGGATCTCTTCCAGTCAGTTGGCCAACTGGCTGTCCTCCAAATTTCTTGGCATAGATGAGTGAAGACTTCCAGCACTGCATCTGTTTGTTGAAATATCTCAGTTGATATTCCATCAATTCCTGGAGCCTTTTTTTTTTTTTTTTTTTGCCAGTGCCTTCAGTGCAGCTTCGACTTCTTCCTTCAGTAGCATCAGCTCCTGATCAGGCGCTACATCTTTAGATGGCTGAATATCGACCAGTTCTTTCCTGTATGACTTGATGTATTCCTTTCATCTTCTTCTGATGTTCCCTGAGTCATTTAATATTTTCCCTTGTAGAATCCTTCACTATTGAAACTTGAGGCTTGAATGTTTTCCTTAGTTCTTTCAGCTTGAAAAATGCAGAGCATGTTCTTTCCTTCTGGTTTTCCATTTCCAGCTCTTTGCACCTGTCATTATAATACTTTCTTTTGTCTTCTTGAGGTGCCCTTCAAAATCTTTCATATAGGTCTTTTTCTTTGCCTTTCCTTCATTTTGCTTTAGCTGCTTGACATTTGAGAGCAAGTTTCAGAGTCTGTTCTGACATCCAGTTTGGTCTTTCTTTCTTTTCTGTATTTTTATTTTCTTCTTTAATTGTGATTAAGTGCAGGTATACATCCAAATCAATTTTACACGCCCGCATATTTGCACCTCTATTTACTCCTGTCACTGAGTGACAGCATAATTCTCCTTTTCACTCTCTATTTGTGTTAACCTCTTAACAAGTACCTGTCCACTCCTCTCCACCCTCTTCTCTCTCATCTAGAAAGAAACCAGTAGGACAGCATCCTATAAATGCATAGAACTGTAAAGTACATATAACATATGCTCACCTGGTGTCCCTGAGTCCAGTCCATTCTTGTCTGAAGAGTCGACCTCAGTACTGGTTTCTGATCAGGGGTAGAAGCAGGTCTAGGGGCCATGCTCTCAGGGGACATTCCAGGCTGTTGGACCATCAGTTGTAGTATTATTGTTTGTTTGTTTTTGACTTTAATATTTCTTTTTTTTAATTGAGATAAAGTGAAAGTATACAATCCGAACAAATTTTACATGCCCGCCTGTCTGCAGATCATTCTGATCTCTTTGCCCAGTGATACACTCCTCCTTTTCATTCTGTACTTCCACCATCCTCTTAACAAGCTCCTGTCCCCTCCTCTCCACCCTTTTCTCTCTCATCTAGAAAGAGACCAGTAAGACAGCCTCCTATAAATGCATAGGACCATAAAGTACACACAGTTATAGTCACACTGTGCTCCCAAGTCCAGTCCATTCTTGTCCGAAGAGTTGACCCCAATAGTGTTTTCTGCAGGGACAGCAGCAGGTTTAGGGGCCATGCTTTCAGGGGATCCTCCAAGCCATTAGACCATCAATTCTGGTCTTTTAGTAGAAGTCTTGAGCCGTACCCCTCTTTTTCTCGTGTTGCCAAAGGGACTTTACATTGTGTACCCCATCATGACTGTCTTTGGTGGTAGCTGGGCACCATCTGGTTCTTCATCTAGGTGCAACTCTCTCCGTCCCTCCTCACTCTTATAGCTGTCAAAGAGTCTCTTCTTCTGTATGTAAGTCTATTTTTAATTATAGCAGGGGTCTCGTACAATAATTGTCCTTTTGCCACTGACTGATTTCACTCACCATAATGTCTTCCAGTTGAAACCAGGTCATGAGATGCTTCCTAAAATCATTATTCTTTATAATTGCATAGTGCTCTATTGAGAATATGTACCATAGTTTGTTTATCCATTCATCTGTTGATGGACATCTAGGTTGATTCCATCTTTTTGCTATTGTAGCCTGTGCTGCAGTAAATATTCGTGTGCATATATCTGTTCATGTGACTGCCATTATTTCTGAAGGATATATTCTGAGCAGCGAAAGTACTGGATCAAGTGGTGTATCTGTTTTGAGCTTTTTGAAGAAACACGAAATTTCTTTCCAAAGCAGGGTAGGAGAGGTTTAATCTCTCCACAGCCTCTCCGTTTGTCTTGTGTCTTTTGCATTAGGGCAAAGCTTGTTGGGGTGAGATGGTATCTCATTGTACTTTTAATTTGGATTTCTTAATAGGGTTATTTAACTTTTTATTTTTGATATTTTGCTGTACCTTGTAGACTATGGAGATCAGGTGTCAGTACAACATTTAGTTACCCGATATCTTTTCCCATTCTATGGGTAAAAGTCTTTTAACTCTTTTGATAAAGTCTTTGGTGAGCAAAAGTGTTTGATTCTTAGTAGTTTCCAGTTATTTATTTTCTCTTCTATTGTTCGTGCTTTGTTTCTCAGATTTTGAAATCTGTCTAAGCCATGTATTAGAACTTCCATTGTTGACCCTGTGTTTTCTTGTAGGATCTTTACTGTTTTAGGTTTGATATTTAGATCTTTGAGTCAGTTTTTGTGTAAGATGTGAGGTATGGGTCTTGTTTCAGTTTTTTTGCAGATGGATATCCAATTCTGTGAACACTATTTGTTAAAGAGACTGTTTTTTCTCTAGTTTACAATCTTAGGGCTTTGTCAGATATTAACTGTTTGTAAGAGAACGGCAGCATCTGTGGGGTCTCGTCTGTCTTCCATTGGTCTATGTGTCTCTTTTTGTACCAGCACTAGACTGTTTTGACCACTGTGGCAGTGTGACAGGTTCTAAGTTCAGGTACTGTGACGCCTTCTGTTGTGTTCCTTTTCTTCCATAGTGATTTACTATCTGAGGTTTCTTCCCTTTCCAAACAAAAGTTGGTGATTTGCTTCTCCATTTCATTAAAAGTGACACTGGATTTTCTGTTGGTATTGCATTGTATATGTAGATTGCTTTGGGTAAAATAGACATTTTCACAATGTTAAGTCTTCCTATCTAAGAGCAGGGTAGGTTTCTCCATTTATGTAAGTCTCTTGGTTTCTTGCAGTAAGGTCTTGTAATTCTCTCTGTATAGGTCTCTTATTTCTCTGGTTAGATTTATTCCTAGGTATTTTACATTCTTGAGGGCTATAGTAAATAGTATTGATTTGGTGATTTCTTCTTGGAAGCTATCTTCATTGGTGTAATGAAATCCTACTATTTATGTTTATCTTGAATCCTGATACTTTGTTGAACTCTTCTATCAGTTCCAGTAGTTTACTTATGGACTCTTGGATTTCCTGCATATACAGTAATATCACCTGCAAATAGGGAGATATTTATTTCTTCTTTGCTCGTGCAGATTCCTTTTATTTCTTCATCTTATCTAATCACTCTGGCTAGAATGTCTAGGATAATGTTGAATAGAAGTGGTAAGGGTAGGTATCCTTGTCTAGTTCCTGTTCTCAGGGGGAAATCCTTCAGTCTCTGTCCATTCAGGATGATGTAGGTGGTCAGTGTTACATAGGAGCCCCTTATTACATTGAGGAATTTCCAATCTCTTCATATTTTGCTGAGAATTTTTAACCTGAATAGGTGTTGGTCTTTGTCAAATTCCTTTTCTGCATCAAGTGACAAAATCAGGTGATTCTCATCCTTTGTGTTTAATTGTTTTTCTGATGTTAAACCAGCCTTGCATCCCTGGTGTGAATCCAACTTGGTCATCACAAATTATTTTTCTGATGTGTTGTTGAATTCCACTGGCTAGGATTTTGTTGAAGATTTTTGCATCTAGGTTTATAAGTGATATTGATCTGTAGTTTTCTTTTTTTGTGGGATCTTTCCCTGGCTTTGGTATCAGGGTTATGCTGGCTTCACAGAATGAATTTGGGAGTATTCAATCCTTTCCTATGCTGTGAAATAACCTCAGTAGTGTTGGAATTAACTCCTCTCTAAAAGTTTGATAGAATTCTCCAGTGAAGTCATCTGGGCCAGGACTTTTTTTTGTTTGGTAGCTCTTCGACTACTTTTTCAGTGTCTTACTTTGTAACAGGTTTATTGAGTTGTTCTACTTCTTCTTATGATAATTTTGGTAGGTGATATGAATCCAGCGGTTTGTCCGTTTCCTCTAGTTTTTCAAATCTGTTAGAGTACAGTCTTATGTAGTATTCTGTTACGATACTTTTGATTTCACTTTGGTCTGTTGTGACATTTTCCATCTCATTTGTTATTAGGTTATTTGTTTCCTCTCCTATTTTTCTTTGGGAAATTGAGCAACTGGTTTATCAATTTTGTTCATCTTTTCAATGTACCAGCTTTTGGTTTTGTTAATTTTTTTCAGTTGTTCATCTATTCTCTAGTTTGTTTTCTCCTCCTCTAATCTTTTTTATCTGCTTTCTTCTGGTGCCTGTGGGGTTCCTTTCTTGCTCTTTTTCTACTTGTTCAAGCTGTAGGGTTGATTCTTTGGTTCTGCTACTTCTTCCTTCTGGATGTGTGCATTTGTAGAAATAATTGACCTCTGAGCACTGCTTTGTCTGTATTCCATAGGTGCTGGTAGGATATCTTTTCATCCTCATTTGACTCCAGAAATTTATTTGTTTTGTCCTTGATTTGTTCTATAACCTATGGCTTTTTGAGCAAGACGTGGTTCAGTTTCTATGAGTCCAGATTCCTACCTGTGTTTTTTCTGCTATTGATTTTGACTGCTATGGCTTTAGAGTCTAAGAAGACATTTTGCAATAATTCAGTGGATTGGATTTTGTTGAGACTTGCTTCATGTCCTAATGTGTGGTCTTTTCTGGAGAATGTTCCATATGCATTGGAATAAAAGGTGTACTTATCTATTGTTGGATAAAAAGTTCTGTGTATGTCGATGAGATCTAGTTGGTTGATTGTTGTAACAAGATCTTATATGTTTTTACTGAGCTTATTTTCTGGATGATCTGTCCATTACTGAAAGTGGAGCGTTGAAGTCTCCTACTGTTACTGTGGAGTGATCAATTTCATTTTTCAACATTGTCAGCATTTGTTGTATATGTTTAGGTGTTCTGGTGTTGGACCCACAAATACTTTATATTGTTTTATCCTGCTTGTCCATTGAACCTTCAGTAATAAATAGTAACCATCCTTGTCCACGATGGCAGAGCTTACATTAAGATCTACTTTATCTGAGATTAGTATTAACACTCCTGCTCTTTCGTGTGTTGTTAGTTTGGTATGTATTCTTCCATCCTTTGATTTTCAGTTTGTTCATGTCTTTGAGTCTAAGATGTGTTTCTTGTAAGCTGGCTAAGGTGTGTTTTGAACCAGACTGTCACTCTCAGTCTCTTTATTGAAGTGTTCAGTCTGTTTACATTCAGTGTAATTATTGATATGTATGTCTTTAGTGCTGTCATTTTGATGTATTTATTTTTGTATTGTTGATGTTTTCTGTGTTACTCTTAATATCCTCTTCTGGGTCATTCTTCTTTATGGGTTACCTTTTCATCTTTTTCAGTGTTGGTTTTGTATTCTTTGAGTCTCCTGTATTATGTTTCTTGTGTTGATATGTCACATTGTTGTTTTGCTTTGTTGCTACCCCACTATCCCCCTTAATATTCTGAGTTTAAACCGGACTTCAACTTCTGCATATATTTTTCTCCATCTGAAAGAGTTATAACTGCTGTCATATATCCCTCTTTTTAGTGTGATGATGTCATAGTTTTTGTGTTATGATCACTGGTTACCTTCTTTTAATGTTTGGTTTTAATTGAGCTTTGTGAATTCCCTGAGTATGATTCTGGATGCTGTGTCCTGCATTGCCTCCTTAAATATACACTTGATGTTTTTTGTTTTTCTAAACAAAGAGCTTCTTTCAGTGTTTCTTGTAGTTTTGGTTTTGTTTTACAAGGTCTCTAAAGCTTCTGTTTATTTGTGAGTATCTTAATTTCACCTTTATAGTTGAGAGACAGTTTTGCAGGATATGTAATTCTTGGTTGGAAATTTTTCTCCTTCACATTTTTGAATGTGTCATCCCACTGTCTTCTTGCCAACAGTGTGTCTGCCAGCAAGTCAGACGAAAGCCTACAGGGTTTGCCTTTGTATGTTAGCTTTTCTTTAAGCCTCTCTGCCTTTAACTGCCTCTCTTTATGTTTCATTTTATTAAGCTTAATTATATGTCTTAATGTCTTTCTTTTGGAGTCTGGTTTTTGTGGTGTTCAATAAGCATCTTGGGTATCTATGTTCTATTCTGTCATGATTTCAGGGAAGTTCTGTGTCAGCAACTCTACTACAACACATTTTTTATTTTCATCTATCCTTCCCTGTTCAAGAACTCCAATTATTCATTGATAATTCCTCTTAATAATGTCCCACATGTTTCTTAATGCTTGTTCATTTTTCTTATTTCTTTTCTCTGATTTATCCTTATAAATGCTGGTGTCAATGGCTCTATCCTCAAGCTCACTCACTCTGGCTTCCATCTCCTCAATTGTGTTCTTTTGGCTTTGGATTGAATTGTCTAATTCTGCAATTTTATTATTCATCCACTGGATTTTAGATTGTTGATGTTCCATCAGTTCAGATAGCTTATGTAACTTTTCATTTTGTTCTGCTGTGTTTTGCTTAATCTCTAGGAGGGCTGTATACATAATTCTTTTGTACTTAACCTCTGATAATTTCAGAAAGGCTTCTTCATCTCGGATGTGTTTTGAGTCTTTATTTTGGGAGTTTTCCAGAGCTATGGTGGACTGCTTGTTTAAGTGGTTCGATATTTATTGTTGTCTTTGCTCTTTCAAGAAGCTTTTCAGTTTCTCTGGTATTACTCCAACAGGTGCTGAGATGTAGTTCTAAAAGGGAGTAAGGGTGCTACTAGATTGGGTCACCAGATACCTCAGTGTTCTGTAGTGACTGCCCCAGGTGGACACTCTGGGATAGCAGGCCCCACCGCCTGGGTGCTAAAGGTGAGAATTACATGTGGGTGACTGTCTGTCATTACATCCATTGAGCCTTTTGTGTAGCTCAGGGAATGGAGGATGCCACGCCACTAGACTGCTCGAGACTGCTATGCTCTGTAGATGTTTTTAGCTTTAAAAGTGCTTATTTGCTGAGGGGGCGCTGTGCAGTGTACACCAAAAGCATCTGGGCTTTCAAAGGTGGCAGGATCCACCTCCTGACTGTCAAAGATGGTGCTCTACTTATGGAGTCACTGGACAGCCATCCGCTATTGCTGTGACATGGATCAGTAGAGTGGTGGAGTGGCTGCCACCCTGCTCAGCAGTCCATTTTCCAGGTGGTCTTAGTTTAAGAAGGTACTTTACTGCTGAGCAAAGAACTGTCCATCAGATTCCAAAATCAGTCAGGCCCTCAGGTGTGGCAGGCCCCACCTTCTTGCTAACAATAAAAGCACTTCATAAGCCAATCCCAGACACTATGACATGGATCAAAGAATGGAAGGCTTAGGGCCTTGCTGCCGTCCTCTGTCAGACACCACTGGTAACTCTAGGCACATTCGTCTTAAACAAAGCTTTTGTGCTGGAGAAGCAGTATCCAAACAGGAACTGCTGCTCAGCATTAGAATTAGCCCCAACTGAGATCTCAAGTGTGGCCAACTCACCTGTCAGTGGACTAAGGTGGCATTCTACCCGAGCTGCCTTTCCTGCTGTGAGTAAGCAGAATCTGTGGCACAGCTCAGTGAAGAGAGGGTAGTAAGGGCACTGGTGCCCTCAGTCGGCAGCTGAGTTCTCAAGATGTGGCTGTTGCAAGCACTGTCTCTCTGCTGCACTATACACTGTTTACTTAAGGACTGCAGTTCAGTGTATTAGCTGACTTATGCACAGTACTGCGTCCCAGATAACAAAGAAATTATCCGTACCTGCAGTCTGACCAAATGATGCATCAGCAGAAGCAGGATTCAGCCTTGTCTTCAAGAGAGGTTGTTTCTCCTGTACTGGTGCCAATCTGACTACCCTATGCCAGATCCTTGGGCTCCCAGGTTGTCCACACTGCTCCGTAAATTATCATTCCAGGCCTTAGTTCTCAGAGGGAATCAAGGAGATGTGTGTCTAGTCTGCCATCTTGGCCCTGCTCCTGGTTGTGCTCTTTTAGTAGAGTTCTTAAGCTACACCCCACTTTTCTCATGTTGCCTCAGCGACTCTACATTGTACCCCCATCGTGGGTACCTTTGGTGATGGCCGGGCACCATTGGGTTCTTCTGGTCTCATATTGATAGTTTTCCATCATATGGATCCTTCTGTCCCATGGGCTCTTTTTTCCTCATGTCTTTGTTGTTCTTGGTCATCATCTGTTCCAAATGAGTTGGAACTGTTAGGTGTACCTCATATGGCAGCTTGCTAGCTTTGAAGACCCCAGATGCCACTCACCAATATGAGATGGAGAGACTCTTAGCAAAAGACTAGTTGAGCCAGTTGTCCTCGATGCCCTCTGAAAACATGGTCCCAGACTCATCCCTGCTACTCTATCCCTTAAAATATCAGGTTGAGTTTAGAAAACCTTTCAGTTTATGGTGTGATCCAGTTATGCTGATCTGCTCTGTACTGCGTGCTGTTGCTGCTTTCACCTAAACAAATTCCAATCTACTATATAATCTATGACCAACTCTCTCCCTTCCTCCCACCCTTTTACACACCGAAGAGTCTTTTCTTCTGTAGATACATCTATTTTTAAGTGCTTATACTAATACTTGTCCTCTTGCCTATTACTGACTTCACTCAACCAAATGTCTTCTAGTTGAAACCAGGTTATGGTATGCTCCCTAAAATCATCATTATTCTTTATTATTGAATAGTGTTCTATTGTGTATATGTGCCATAGTTTGTTTACCCATGTTTATGGGCACCTAGGTTGATTCCACCTTTTTGCTATTGTTGACACTGCTGCAATAAACTTTCATATGCAATTACCTGTTGGTGTGACTGCCTTTATTTCTGTAGGATATATTCCAAACAGTGAGATCGATGGATCATGGGGTATTGCTCTTTCAAGCTTTTTATGGAAGCCCCAAATTACTTTCCAAAGAGGTTGTACCATTTTGCACTCCCACCAACACAGCAGAAGAGTTCCAGTGTCTCCATAGACTCTGCAGCATTTGTTGTTTTGTGTTTTTTGGATTATTGCCAACTGTCTTGGAGGTGAGATGGTATCTCATTGTGATTTTGATTTTGATTTCTCTAACAGATGATGATCATGAGCATTTCCTCATGTGTCTTTTGGCTGCCTGGATGTCCTCTTTGGGGAAGTGTCTGTCCATCTCCTTTGCCCGTTGCTTAACTGGGTTATTTACCTTTTTCTTTTTGATGTTTTGAAGCACCTTGTAGATTATGGAAATCAGATATCAATCCAACATGTAGTTGTGAAATATTTTCTCCAATTCTGTAGGTAGTCTTTTAACTCTCTTGATAAAGTCTTTGGATGCGTATAACAGTTTGTTTCTTAATAGTTTCCCATTTATCTATTTTCTTTTCTGTTATTCTTGCACTGTTGGTCAGATTTTGTAGTTTGTATAAGCCATGTATTACAACTTCCATTTTGATCCTACTTTTTCTGGTGTGATCTTTATTGTTTTAGGTTTGATATTTAGGACTTTGATCCATTTTGAGTTAGTTTTTGTGTGAGGTGTAAGATGTGGGTCTCGTTGGAGATTTTTGCAGATAGACACCTGATTTTACCACCACCATTTGTTAAAGAGACTATTTTTACCCCAGTTTACAATGTTTGGGCCTTTGTCGAATATCAACTGTTCATAAAAAGATAGTGACATTTATGGGGTCTCAATTCTGTTCCATTGGTCTATGTGGCTCTTTTTGTAACAGTACCAGGCTGTTTTGACTACCATGACAATGTAATAGGTTCTAAGGTCAGGTGATCTGAAGCCTCCCACTGCATTACTCTTCTTCAGTAGTGCTTTAAATATCTGGTGTTTCTTCCCTTTCCAAAGTCAGCAATTTGTTTCTCCATCTCATTAAAAAAAAACATTGGAATTTATATTGGGATTGCATTATATATGTAGGTCAATTTGGGTAAAACAGAAAGTTTCACAATGTTAAGCCTTCCTACCCATGAACAGGGTCGATTTCTCCACTTACGTAAGTCTCTTTTGATTTCTTGCAGAAAGGTCTTGTAATTCTCTCTGTATATGTCTCTTATTTCTCTGATTAAGCTTATTGTTAGGTATTTCATCTTCTTGAAGGCTATGGTAAATGGCATTGAGTTGATCATTTCCTCTTTCATGATTTCTTTGTTGGTGTAAAGGAATTCTACTGATTTACTTGTGTTTATCTTGTGTCCTGATACTTTCCCGAACTATTCTATTAGTTCCAGTAGTTTATTTATTGATTCTTTAGAATTTTCTGTGTATACAATCATATCTGCAAATAGGAATACTTTTACTTCTTCTTGGACAGTGTAGATGCCCTTTAGTTTTTTGTCTTGTCTAATTGCTCTGACTGGAACCTCTAGCACAATGTTGAATAGAAGTGGTGGGAGTGGGGATCCTTGTCTACTTCCCATCCTCAGGGGAAATTCTTTCAGTCTGTCTCCATTCAGGGTGATATAGGCAGTTGGCTTTGCATAGAGACCCCTTATTGCATTGAGGAATTGCCCCTCTATTCCTATTTTGCTGAGAGTTTTTAATATGAATGGGTATAGGTTTGTCAAATGCCTTTTCTGAATCAGTTAACAAAATCAGGTGATTCTTATCCTTTGTGTTATTTATGTGAGTGATCATGTTGTTTTTTTGATGTTGAACCAGCTGTGCATCCCCGGTATAAATCCCACTTGGTCATGATGAATTACTTTTTTGATATGTTGAATTCTGTTGGCTAGGAGTTTTTTGAAGATTTTTGAATCTAGGTTCATAAGTGATATTGGTCCTTAAGTTTCCTTTTTTATGGGATCTTTCCCTGGCTTTGGTATCAGGAATATGCTAGCTTCATAGAGTGAATTTGGGAGTATTCTGTCCTTTTCTGTGCTGTGAAATAGCCTCAGTAGTATTAGAATTAACTCCTCTCTAAAAGTTTGATAGAATTCTTCAGAGAAGCTCTCTGTGCTAGGCCTTTTTTTGTTTGGTAGCTTTTTGATCACTTTTTTCAATGTCTTCTTTTTGTGATGGGTTTATTAAAGTGTTATACTTCTCTTGATAATTTTGGTAGGTGATGTGAGTCTAGAAATTTGTCCATTTCCTTTAGGCTTCCAAATCTGTTAGAGTACAGTCTTTTGTAGTATTCTGTTATGATACTTTTGATTTCAGTTAGGTCTGTTGTGACATCTTCTGTCTCATTTCTTATTCAAGTCATTTGTTTCCTCACCTGTTTTTCTATTGTAAGTTTAGCCAGTGGTTTATCAATTTTGTTGATTTTTTTCAAGAACCAGGTTTTGATTTTGTTAATATTTAACAATTTTTTTTTATGTTTATTGAGTGAAAGCTTACAATACAATTCAAATTTGTGTGCCCGCCTATTGGCTGCTCCCTCTGCTCTTCTTGTCCACTGACATGACACTCCTCCTCTCTGTTCCGCACATGTCATATCCTCTTAACAATCTCCTGCCCCCTCCTCTCCATCCTCTCCACTCTCCTCTTGTAACAGGCCGGTAGGATGACATCCTATAGATGCATAAAACCATAAAGTGTACATACGATGTGGTCACTCTTGTGTCCCCAAGTCCAATCCATTCCTTTATGAAAAGTTGAACTCACTAATGATCTGCGATCAAGGGAAGCATCAGGAGCCGTGCTCCCAGGGGAACTCTGAGGCTTTTGGACTATCAATTGCAGTCTTTTAGTGGAGTTCTTAGAGCGGACCCCTTTTTCTCTTGTGTTACCACTGGAACTAACATTGTGAGTCCCACCACGGCTGTCGCTGGAGGTGGCCAGACACCATCTGGTTCTTCTGGTCACGTGTTGATGTAGTCACCCATTCACATGGGTCTTTCTGTCTTCTCTTCTCCCCATGTTATTGTTGTCATTGGTGATCAACTGTTCCAGCTGAGTTGGGACCATATGGTGTACCTAAGATGGCAGCTTGCTAGCTTTTAAGATCCCTGATGCCACTCACTAATATGGGGTGCAGAAGACTCTCTTAGCAATAGGCTAGTTGTGCCAAGTGGCCTGAATGTTCCCTGAGCTCATGGTCCCTGGACTCTTGCCCCTGCTACTCTATCCTTGCTGTATTAGGGTAAGATGGGAAGAATTTTCAGGTTATGTTGAAGTCCAGTTAAATTGATCTTCTTTCTAATGTGTGCTGTCACTGGTTTCAGCTAACCAAAATTCTGTCAACTATCAATTCTATAACAAACTCTCTCCCTCCCTCCCCTCCCTTAAAGCTGTCAAAGAGTGTTTTCTTTTATACATGAGTCTGTTTTTAAGTCCTTATAGTAGGGGTCTCATACAATATTTGTCCTTGTGCTGCTGACTGATTTAACTCAACACGATGTCTTCCAATTGAAATCAGGTTGTGAGGTGCTTCCTAAAATCATCATTGTTTTTATCATTGAACAGTGTTCCACTGAGTATATATACCATAGTTGTGTATCTATTCATCTGTTGTTGGGCATCTGCATTGAGTCCAACTTTTTGCTATTGTGGACTGTGCTACAATAAACAATCATGTGCATACATCTGTTCATGTGACTGCCCTTGATTCTGTAGGGTATATTTCAAGCACTGGGATTACTGGGTCAAATGGTATATCTGTTTCCAGTTTTTTAAGCAAGCGACAGATTGCTTTCTGAAGAGGTTGTACCATTTTCCAGTCCCACCAGCAGTGTGGGAGAGTCTCAATTCCTCCATAGCCTCTCCAGCATTTGCTGTTTTGTGTTTTTTGGATCATGGCCAAACTTTGGGTGAAGTGGTATTTCATCATAGTTTTTATTTGGATTCATTAATAACTAGTGATTGTGAGCATTTCTGCATGTGTTTTTGGCTGCCTGGATATCCTCTTTAGAGAAGTGTCTATCCATCTCCTTTGCCCAATGCTTAATTGGGTTATTTATCCTTTTCTTGTTGATATTTTACAGTACCTTGTAGATTACAGAGATCGGACATCAGCCTGATATATAGTTGCCAATTTTTTTTTCCCATCCTGTCCACCAAGCCAAGTGCCGTCAAGTCAGATCCAACTCCTGTAGGTGGTCTTTTAATTCTTTTGATAAAGTCTTTGGATAAGCAAAAGTGTTTGGTTCTTAGTAGTTCCCATTTATCTGTCTTCTGTTGATCATGTTTTGTCAGATTTTGAAGTCTAAGTTATGTATTCAGGATTCCATTGCTCATCCTATTTTTTCTTACATGATCTTTATTGTTTCAGGTTTGATATTTAGAATTTTATCCAGTTGGAGTTGGTTTTAGTGTAAAGTGTGAGCTATGGGTCTTGTTTCAATTTTTTTGCAGATAGGTATTCAATTTTGTCAACACCATTTGTTAAAGAGACTGTTTTAACCCGTTTACAATCTTAGGGCCTTTGTCGAATATCAATGGTTCATACCAGGATTGTGGCATCTCTGGGGTCTCAACTCTCTTCCATTGATCAATGTATCTCTTTTTGTACCAGTGCCAGGCTGCTTTGACTACTGTGGCAGTGTAATAGGTTTTAAAGTTGGGTAGTGAGAGGCCTACTAGTGTGTTCTCTTTCAGTACTGCTTTGCTTATCTGGAGTTTCTTCCCTTTCCAAACAAAGTTGGTGATTTGTTTCTCCATCTCATTAAAAAAATCTCACTGGAATTTGTTTCGGGTTTGCATTGTATATTTAGATTGCTGTGGGTTAAACAGACATTTTCACAATGTTAAGTCTTCCTATCCATGAGCAGGGTAGGTTTCTCCATTTATGTAACTCTCTTACTTTCTTGCAGTAAGGTCTTGCAGTTCTCTTTATATAGATCTCCTATTTCTCTAGTTAGGTTTATTCCTAGGTATTTTATCTTCTTGGGGGCTATAGTAAATGGTATTAATTTGGTGATTCCCTCTTGAATGGTCTCTTTGTTGCTATAAAGAAATCATGCTTGTTTACTTATGTTTATCTTGTATCCTGATACTTTGCTGAACTCTTCTATTAGTTTGAGTAGTTTCCTTAGGGATTCTTTAGGATTCTCTACATATACAATCATATCTGCAAATAGGCAGATGTTTACTTCTTTGCCAATGCAGATGCCCTTTATCCCTTTGTCTTGTCTTGTTGCTGTGGTTAGAACTTCTAGCACAGTGTTGAATAGGAGAGGTGAGAGTAGGCATCCTTGTCTAGTTCCTGTTCTCAAGGGGAATTCTTTCAGTCTCTCTCCATTCAGGATGATGTAGGTGGTTGGCTTTGCATGGATGGCCCTAACTGCATTGAGGAATTTGCCTTCTGTTCCTTTGTTTGCTGAGAGTTATTAGCATGACTGGGTGTTGGACTTTGTCAAATTCCTTTTCTGCATCAATTGACCAAATCAGGTGATTCTTATCTTTTTTGTTATTTATGTGGTTGATCACATTGTTTTTCTGGTGTTGAACCAGCCGTGCATCCCAGGTGTGAATCCAACTTGGTTGTGCTGAGTTATTTTTTTGATATGTTGTTGAATTCAATTGGCAAGGATTTTGTTAAAGATTTTTACACCTAGGTTCATGGGTGGTATTGGTGTGTGACTGATTCTCCTTTTTTGTTGGATCTTTCCCTGGCTTTGGTATCAGGTTTATGCTGGCTTCACAGAATGAAATTGGAAGTACTCCATCCTTTCTATGCTGTGAAATAGTCTAAGTAGTATTGGAGTTAACTCTTCTAAAAGCTTGATAGAATTCTGTGGTGAAGCCATCTAGGCCAGGGCATTTTTGTTTGGTAGTTTTTTGATTATTTCTTCAATCTCTTCCTTTGTGATGGGTTTATTAAGTTGTTCTACTTCTCCTTGTGATTATTTTGGTAGGTGATATGAATCTAGGAGTTTGCCCATTTCCTCTGGGTTTTCAAATCTGTTAGAGTATAGTCTTTCATAGTATTCTGTTATAGTACTTTTGATTTCTGTTGGATCTGTTGTGACATCTCCCATCTCGTTTCTTATTCGTGTTGTTTCCTTTCCTGTTTTTCTTTAGTAAGTTTAGCGAATGGTCTGTCAATTTCGTTGATCTTTTCGAAGTACCAGCTTTTCATCTTATCAAGTTTCTCAATTTTTCTTCTATTGTCTGGTTCAGTTAGTTCTGCCCTAATCTTTATGATGTTTTTTTTCCTGTTGCCTTAAGACTTCCTCTGTTACTCTCTACTTGTTCAAGCCGTGAGGTTACTTATTTGTTTTGGGTCCTTTCCTCCTTCCAAATGTGTGCATTTATAGAGATTAAGTGACCCCTGGGCACTACTTCAGCTATACCCCATAAGTTCTGGTAGGAAATGTTTTCATTCTTTATTGAATCCGTGAATTTCTTTGTTTCATCCTTGATTTCTTCTATAACACATGACTTTTTGAGCAAGGTGTTGTTCAGTTTCCATGAGTTCCAGTTTCTATCTATGCTTTTTTTTGCTATTGATTTCGACTTTTATGGCATTGTGGTCCGAGGAGTTGCTTTGTAATAATTCAGTGGTGTGGATTTTTTTGAGATTTGCTTTATGTCCTAACAAATAGTCTATTCTGGAAAATGGTCCATGTGCACTGGAGAAAAAGGTATAGTTATTTGTTGATGGATAAAAGGTCTGTATATGTCAATGAAGTCTAATTGATTAATTGTGACAATAAGATCTTCTGTGTCTTTACTGAACTTTTTTTCTAGAAGATCTTCCCAATAGTGAAAGTGGAGTGTTGAAACCTCCCACTATTATTGTGGAGTGATGTATGTCATTGTACAGTATAGTCAGTATTTCTTCAATGTATTTAGATGGTCTGGTATTGGGTTCACAAATATTTAATATTGTTAAGTCCTGTTTGTGTATTGAAACTTTCAGCAAAAGATAGTGACCATCCTTTTCCGCAATGGTGGATTTCACACTAAAATCTATTTTATCTGAATTCAGTATTGCCACATCTGCTCTTCTTTGTATATTGTTAGCTTGGTGTATATTATTCCATCCTTTAATTTTCAGTTTGCTCCTATCTTTAAGTCTAAGGTGAGTTTCTTGTAAGCCACATGTAGACGGGTCATGTCTTTTGATCCAAGATGTCACTCATTGTCTCTTTACTAGAGTGCTCATTTTGTTTACATTCAGTGTAATTAGTGATAGGTACATGTTTAGTGCTGTCTTTTTGATGCATTTATTTAGGCATTGGTGTTTTCTCTGTTGCTGCTAATACTCTGTTCTGGGTCATTCTTCTTTACGAGTTGATTTTTCATCCTTTTCCATGTTGGTTTTGTGCTTGTTGAGACTCCTATGTTACTTTTTTTTTTTTTTTTTTTTGATATGCTGCGTATTTGTTGTGCTTTGTGGCTAACCCTGTGCTCCCCCTTAGTACTCTAAGTTTAAACTCAGTTTTAACTTCCACTTATTAACTTCCTCTCCATCTGGAAAGACTGTAACTACTGTAGTATATCCCTCTTTTTGATGTGATGGCATCATAGATTTCATGATATGATCACTGGATCCCCTTTTTTTTTTTTTGATATTGTAGCTTTGATTGAGTTTTGTGCCTTCCCTAACTGAGTAGGTTTATGGATGTGTGTCCTGCATTGCCTCCTTCAATACAGAGTTAATGGTTTTGTTTTTCTAAGCAAAGAACTTCTTTCAGTATTTCTTGTACCTTTGGTTTGGTTTTTACAACGTCTCTAACTTTCTGTTTATCTGTGAATGTCTTGATTTTATCTTCATATTTGAAAGTCAGTTTTGCAGGATATATAATTATTGGTTGGAACTTTTTTTCCTTCAAGGCTTTGAATGTGTTATCCCACCACCTCTGTGCCAACATCATTACTACCAAGAAGTCATATGAAAGCCTACAGGGCTTTCTTAACTTTGCTGTGAGCCTCACTGCCTTTAAGAGTTTCTGCTTATGTTTCATTTTGTTAAGCTTGATTATAATTTGTCTTGGTGAGTTTCTTTTAAGGTCTAGTGTTTGTGGCATTTGATGTACATCTTGGATATCTATATTCTCTTCTCTCATAATTTCAGGGAAGTTTTCTGTCAGTGACTCACCACCAATGTGCTGTTTTCTCAGGTGTCCCTACCTATTGAGGAACTCCAATTATTTGTAGATTATTCCCACATGTTTCTTAATCCTTCTTCATTTTTCTTGTTTCTTTTCTCTGAGTTCTTCTCATAAATGCTGGTGTAAGTAGCTCTATCTTCCAGTAAGTCTAGTTTCTAGTTGTTCAATTCTGCTCTTTTGGCTTTGAATTGAATTGTCTACTCCTATAATTTGGGTATTGACCTGTCAGATTTCAGAATGCTTGTGTTCCATGAGTTTGAACAGCTTGCTTAACCTTTCATTTTGCTCTGCTGCATTTTGTATAATGTCTGTTAGGGGTCTTTATATAATTCTTTTGAACTCGACCTCCAGTAGTTTCAGAAAGGCTTCTTCATCTGGGAAGTTCTTTGGTTCTCTATTTTGGGAGTTTTCTGGAGCCATGGGTGGACATTTTTAAAGTGCTTTGCTAGAGTTTGTTGCTTATGGCACATCTAGAGGCTATTTAGTTTCTCTGGTGTTGCTTTAACAGAGGATGAGGTGCAGTTCTGAGAAGGAAGGTGATCACTAGTGACTTCTATATACTCTAGTGACTGGGCCCAGTGGAATTTCTGAGGTAGCAGGCTCTACTTCCTGGCTGGCAAAGACGTGGTCCTATTTATGGAGTCTCTCAGGGGCCATCAGCTGACCCTGTAGTATGGGTCAGTAAAGGCTGGAAGAGATACAGTCAGGCTGCACCAGAGTTATTTCTCTAGGTAGTTCTGTTTTAAAAGGTAAAAGCTATTTGACTGCTTCCAAAATCAGTAAGGCTGTCAGGTGTGGTAAATCCCTCTTTCTAGCTGACAACAGAGGCACCTCATCAGCTGTCCCTAGATGCTGTGATATGGTTCAAAGTAGGACAGGCTACAAGCCTGCTGTCATCCCCTTCTGGATCCCACTGACAAGGCTATACTGTGTTAAACACAGCTTTTCTGCTGGAAAAGTGCTCTCCAGGCTGGGACTACCTCCCAGCTTGGGAATTAGCCCCTGCTGAGGCCTCTGGTTAGGTATTTCCACCTCACAGTCAAACAAGATGGCATCCTCGTCAAGCAGTCCTGCCTCATGAAACAGCAAAATCTATGGTAGAGGTCGAAAAAGAGAGGTAGAGGGGCTGTGGTGCTCTGAGTTTAGAGCCAGGCTCTCAAAAACTGGCTATTCCACCCACTGATCACTTTAGCACTGCGCATCTGCTTAGCTGCTGGTTAAGTCCATACCCTGTCAGTCACCAACAGAAAGAAAGAAAAGTTTAAAAAGCCCGTTACCTTCAGTCTGCAGTAGCCGGCCAATTCAACCAGAGTGGTGTTTGACAAAAGACAAGCAGTTTTCTGTTCCATGGCATGTAGTCCAATCTGACAGCCTTATGCTATGTCCTAGGGCTCACCTGGTGTCCAGAAACCTCCATTTAATTACCAGCTCAGGTCTTAGTTTTCAAAGGGAATTAAGGAGAAATGCGTTTAGTCTGCCATCTTGACTCCACCTCCCTAAATTGTTTTTCTATTTTCTAATTCTTTTAGTTATGCTCTAATTTTTATGATCTGTTTTCTTCTGCTACCCTAGGGGTTCTTTTTTTTGCTTTCTCTTCTGCTTTCTCACGTTGTAGGGTTAATTCATTTCTTTGGGCCCTTTCTTCATTCCAGATGTGTGCATTTATAAGGATAAATTTACCTCTGAGCACTGCTTTGGCTGTATCCCATAGGTTCTGGTGGGGTATGCTATCATTCTCATTTGATTCCATGAATTTCTGTATTGCATCTTTGATTTCTTCTGTCACCCACAGATTTTTGAGCAAAATGTTGTTCAGTTTTCATGAATTCAGATTTCTACCTGTTTTTTTCTTCTGTTGATTTTAACTTTTGTGGCTTTATGGTCTGAGAATATGCTTTGAAATAATTCAGTAGTCTGGATTTTATTGAGACTTGCTTTTTGACCTAATACATGGGCTATTCTAGATAATGTTCCCTGCGCATTGGAAAAGAAGGTACACTTATGTGTTTTTGGTTAAAGAGTTATGTAAGTGTTGATGAGGTCTAGATGCTTGATTATCACAATAAGATCTTCTATTTCTTTACTGAACTTTTTACTGGATGATCTGTGTTTTACTGAAAGTGGAGTGTTGAAGTCTCCTACTAATTATTGTGGAGTGATCTGTGTTATTTTTCTATATTGTCAGCATTTGACATATTGAGATGCTCTAGCATTGGGTGCATAGCTATTTAATATTGTTATGTCCTGCTTATGTATTGAATGTATTGAACCTTTCAGCAATAGTGACCATCTTTGTCCATGGTGGTGGATTTTACGTTAAAATCTATTTTATTTGAGATTAGCATTGCCACTCCTGGTTTTCTTTGTATGTTGTTGGCTTGGTATATATTTTTTCATCCTTTGACTTTCCATTTGTTCATATCTTTGAGTCCAAGGTGTGTTTCTTGTAAGCAACGCGTTGATAGATTATGTTTTTTGATCCAAGCTGTTACTCTCTGCCTCTTTAATGGAGCATTCAGTCTATTTATATTCAGTGTAATTATTGATAGGTATGTGTTTAGTTCTGTCATTTTGATACCTTTATTTTTGTGCTATTGCTGTTTTCTTTGTTGCTCTTAATATTCTGTTCTGGGTCTTTTTTTTTTCATTGGTTTACTTTATACTCTTTGAGTGTTGGTTTTGTGTTTGTTGAGATTCTTGTATTGTGTTTCTTGTTTTGATAATGTCTCCTTGTTAGTTTGCCTTGCTGCTCCTCCTTTAGTCCCCTTTAACGTTCTAAGTTTAAACCAATCTTTAACTTCTGTATATCTTCTTAATTTCCTCTCCATCTGAAAGGGTTATATCTCTGTAATATGTCCCTCTTTATTGTATGATAATGACATAGTTTTCATGTGAAGATCACTGGTTCCTTACTTTCAATATTTTAGGTTTGATTAAGCTTAATGACTTCCTTGAGTAGGCCTCTGGATGCCATGTTCTTCATTATATCCTTAAGTATACATGTTATTGTTTTTTCTAAATGTGGAGCCTTTTTCAGTATTACTTGTAGCTTTGGTTTGGTTTTTGCAAAGCTTCTAAGCTTCTGTTTATCTGTAAATATCTTAATTTTACCATCATATTTGAGAGACAATTTTGCAGGATATATAATCCTTTGTTCAAATTATATATATAAGTTGGACCCAACTCAAAGGCAGTGTATATATAATTATGTTTTTTCTCCTTCAAGGCTTTGTATGTGTCATCCCACTGCCTTCTTGCCAATGTGGTTTCTGTGGAGAAGTCAGAGAAAAGCCTACAGGGCTTCTCTTTGTACATTAGTTTTGCTAAGCCTCACTGCCTTTAAGTGCCTCTCTTTGTGTTTTATTTTATTAAGCCAATTATAATATGCTTGGAGTCTTTCTTTTAGGGTCTAGTTTTTGTGCTATTTGATAAGTGTCCTTATCTATGTTCTCTTCTTTCTTGAGTTCAGGTAAGTTTTCTGTCAGCAACTCTTAACAAATTTGTCTGTATTTTGGGCTTCTGTCCCTGTTCAGGATCTACAGTTATTCATGTATTATTCTTTGTGCTTGAGTCCCACATACTTCTTAATGCTTCTTCATTTTCTTTGTTTCTTTTATATGATTTCTCCTCGTAAACATCAGATGGTCTGATGTGGCTCAAGGAGGGGAAGTTAGGACACTACTGTAGCCAGCTGCCAGCCCCAAATATGACACCTAGGTACTATTATCTTAAAAACAGCTTTTCCTCTGGGAGAAGTTCTATCTAGCCAGGCACTGTTGCTCAGAGTGGGAATTAGCCCAAGGTGAGACCACAGATGGGGCTAACTCTGCCTCTCAGCTGACCAAGATGGCATCCCACCTGAGCTGCTTTTCCTGCACTTAGCATTATCTAAGGTGTAGCACAGAAAAGAGAGGGGTTAGGGACACTGATACCCTCAGTCAACAGCCATAGCTGGGTTCTCTAGATGTGGCTGTCCCAAGCACAGTCTGTCTGCTGCAGAGTCCACTGTTTACTTAATCATTGCAGTTCAGCATGGTAGCCAGCTTGTGCCAGGCTCACAGCCTCGGTAGTCCCAGTCCCAGCCTCCCAGTTAACAAAGAAGGTGCTGCTGCCTTACTTCTGAAAGAGGTAGTTTCCCCCTTCCTGTTACCCAGTCCACTCTCACAACCCTATGCTAGATTGTAGGTCTCCCAGAATGTCCACACTGCTCCATTAAATTATTTTTCTAGGCCTTAGCTCTCAGAGAGAATCAAGGAGATGTGTGTCTAGTCTACCATCTTGGCCCCACCTTCTCTCTTTCCTGTTATTTTAATGACCTCTCACTCTCTTCATGGATAATATCTTTGAGGTCATGCCACAGTTCATTGGGGCTTTGGACATTAGTGATCCACTGATCAGATCTGTTCTTGAGATGGTCTTTATACTCAGGAGTGGTATACTCAAGGTCATATTTGGTTCTTGTGGACTTGTAATTTTCTTCGATTTCAGTTTGAATTTTCTTATGAGCAATTGATCTGTGACTCACTCAGCACCTCTTATTGTTCTCGCTGCTAACATAGACCTTTTCCATCATCTTTTTCCACTGTTGTAGTCTATTTTTTGTCCTGCATACACCATCTGGTGAGGTCGATGTGTATAGTTGCTGTTAGTGTTGTTTTAAATGGTACTTGCAATGAACAACTTGTTAAAAAAAAAAAAAAAAAGAACAGAACAAAATTCTGCCGTGGAGTCAGGTCCAACTCATAGCAACCCGAGAGGTCAGCATAGAACTGCCCTATAGAGTTTCCAAGGAACACCTAGTGAATTTGAATTGCCAACCTTCTGGTTAGCAGATTCTTGCAAAATTCAGTCATGTGGTCTCTGGCATTATGTTTATCACCAAGGCCGTCTTTTCCAACTACCAGTCCTTCTTCTTTGTTTCCAGCTTTGGTATTCCAGTCACCAGTAATTATCAAGGCATCCTGATTGCATGTTTGATCAATTTCAGACTGCAGAAGCTGGTAAAAATCTTCAGTCTTAGTGGTTGGTGCGTAAATTTGAATAATAGTCATATTAACTAGCTTTCCTTGTGGGCATATGGATATTCTATCACTGATAGCATTGTACTTTAGGTCAAGTCTTGAAGTGTTCTTTTTGATGATGAATGTAACACCATTCCTCTTCAAGTTTTCGTTCTCAGCGTAGTAGACCACATGATTGTTAACTGAAAATGACCAATACTGATCCATTTCAGTGCACTAAAGCCTAGGATGTTGATGTTTATGCTTTCCATTTCATTTTTGACCATTTCCAGTTTTCCTAGATTCATACTTTATACATTCCATGTTCCAGTTATTATGGATGTTTGCAGCTATTTCTTCTCATTTTGAGTTGTGCCACTTCAGCAAATGGAGATCCTGAAGGCTTTACTCCAACCACATCATTAAGGTCACCTCTACTTTGAGGAGGCATCTCTTCCCCAGTTCTCTTCTAAGTGCCTTCCAATGGGGGGGGGGCTCATTCTCTGGCACTATATCTGACAAGGTTCTGCTGATTTTCAGAAGGTTTTCCCTAGCTAATTCTTTTCAGAAGTAGACTGCTGGGTCCTTCTTTGTAGTCTGTATTAGTCTGGAAGCTCAACTGAAACCTGTCTACCATGGGTGACCCTGCTGCTACCTAAATAGCGGTGTCATAGCTTCCAGTACCACAGCAACAAGCATGCCTCCACTGATAGACAAGTGGGTGCTGCTCACTCGATCTTTACTCTTCCTATCACCTAAGGTACCCAAGCAGCCCAAAACTTTGCAGGGCAGAACAGTCTCTACCAGCTAAGATACCCAATCAGTGCAATAATCCAAGAACCCTAAAGAGCAGAACAGTCTCCTGCCAGCTAAGATACCCACAGTGCAACCAGGATCTTGAGTGCAGCCATGAAAATCAGAACTGTGTCTGTATGCTTCCCTCCGTGTTTCTTGTTTCAAAGCCCCTGAGTCCTACATATTTCAGTTCAGTCCCTAAACTCATCCAGTATCCCAGAACAGAGGAGGAAGATTGCTTTTCAAGATGTGTTTGTCCCTCTCTTGTTGTTCATGGCAGCTGATAACTGTTGTGAGTTGTCTAAAGTGTTATGTAATGCTGAATAGTTTTTATGTTTTAACCAAAGCTCATGGAGAAAGAATTTTATAAGGATCTAGAGAAGATAAAGACCATTGGGAGCACGTATATGGCGGCTGTGGGGCTGGCACCGACAGCAGGGGCCAAGGTGAGTGTTATGTAAATACCTGTAAATGCCTGTGGGGGGTTAGTCACTAGACTCCCATAGGCTTCCCTATGACAGTGAGCATACCCCACTCAACACCAGGACCTGGGTCTGCCCTCTGGATTGGGATACAGCAGCCACTTGCAAACTGTTCTGCCAGAGGACTCTCCCCAGACGTCCTTCTATGGATACTCAGCCCATAGACAGGTTCCAGAGAATTTCCCTGATATCTTGCCCCCAAGCTCTAGGTGGGTCTCCTAGCTGTTTACACACTGAAGATCTTTCCAGCATGACCATTCTGAGCTCCGTACTCTGGGTTTCTGTAGTGTGCTCCATACCAGTCCTGTTTGGTTGAGTTAGGAGGGTAGATGAAGATGACAGGGAATACCACAGAGGTCTCCAGTCATTCTGACCACTAACCTTTGCCCCTGCCTCTGCACTACCTCAATGTCACTCATCCTTTGCATATCATTTCCAGTTTAGGCACCACTTGAAACAGCACATCATTCCCCTCCTGGTAGTTCAGGGGTTGGCCCTTCAAGCATGCAACTGGTACAGATGTTGGATCCCCAGAGGAAAGCATTGTCACCCCCAGCCTCTTTCATGCTGGTTGTGGGGCAGTAAGATCCTTTAACAAATCCTGAGTGGGTGTGTTCCCTGTGGGACATTACTGCTCTTCTCATGGAGATAAATGGGAATGGAATGAGCACGGCCCACTAGACTTCAGGTCTAGTTCTGGCTGACTTCAGGTCTAGTTCTGGCCAACTCCAAGTGAAATGCTGCATTTGAGCAAGGCCTCGAATGACTGTGGATTATCCTTATACCTGGCTTCTGAGTGACACTATGCCATCTACCAAGTGTACCATAAACCTACGTACATGTTGGAGAAGACTGTATAGTCACCCTGAGAGTCTTCAAAATGTGCCAGGCAAGAGCAGGGGATGAGACGTGCTACAGGGGGCCAACCAGCAAGGCTCAGTATAGGTCAAGAAGGTGAAGGGTTGGCAGAAGGCCAGGGCCAGGGCCCCAGCCCTCATCAGACTTCTGGTCCTGGCACAGCTGCAGCACAGTTTGTCAGGGACTAGGGAGTTCCTGTAATAGGACTTGGTTACTTAGGGCAACTATAACAAAGTACTTCAGACTGGGGGGTTACAGCAACGCATGTTTTATTTTCTCACAGTTTTAGAGGCCAGGAGTCCAAATTCAGGATGCTGGCAAGGCCATATACTCTTTACAAGGGCTCTAGGGGAGAATCCTTTATTGCCTCTTCCAGCTGCTGGTGGCCCACACTGTGCTGAGGTCTTGGCAACATCACTCCAGTCTTTATATGACCTTTTCCACGTATACAAGGACTGCCAATTAAGTTCATGAACTCATTCTAGAAAAAGTGCTATATACCTCATCACTAAATATCACTAAAGTCACCTTTGAATTACTCCCTTTGGGAAGCTATGCACCCATGGCGGTGCCTAGTCCACCCTTCAAAGCAATTTTGTAACTGTTTTTCTGGAGTGGCAATCACATCTGTCTTCATATTACACTTAATGTCCTGAATGTCATCAAAATGTCTTCCTTTCAATATTTCCTTTATTATTGCGTAAAGAAAAAAAGTCATTAGGGGCCAGATCAAGTGAGTAGGGAGGGTGTTCCAATACAGTTATTTATTTACTAGCTAAAAACTCCCTCGCAGACAACTAAACAAATTAAGTTTGCAAACCTGCCACCATGCCACTGTGTACAATGGCCATTCCAGAAAGAGTGACAAATCACTTTGAAGGGTGCACTAGGCACTGGTGTTGATGCATAGTTTCCCAAAGGTGACCATAGTGATATTCAGCAATGGGGTATGTAAGACTTAGGACAATTAAGTTTGCGGACTTAATTGTCGGACGTCGTATCTCTTCCCCTCGTCTGAAGACATGAGTCATAAAGAGATTAGGGCAACTGTGATGACCTCACCATACTTATATGTGTAATAACTGTGGGGAGGTGGTCTCCCAGGAGACATCAAGCAGACAACAGGACCACCTTGGAGCAGTGAATTCACAAGACTCATCAGGACAAGACTTTTCATTGGTTCAAACCAAAGCAGCAGAGAAGAAAGGATCTTCCAGTGAATTTTCCTTGTAAGAAATATGTTGTAGTTAGCTTTGATGAAAAAGGAGAAAGGAAAAGCAAAGGCAGTGTGGTTTAGGACCATGTTCTCATCCGTGACTGTGGAGAGCATCAGCTGTCCTCATACCCCATCCTCACGAGCCAGATGGAATGAAGTAGAACCATGCCTGATTACTGGGGCACAGTAGCCTCTGCACCACAAACATGCTGCATGGTCTGGGCAGTGGCATCACAGGTAGTTGCTGTGTGTTCCCTGGATTGTGCCAGCCAGATATTAGGGTCATAAGTGTGATAGAAGGGATGATTGATGTTTCTCATGCAGCTGCAGGGACTTGTGTGTTAAGAGCAGCCTGGGCTCATAGGTGGTAACCGCTAAGATGCCCCTGTTCCTGCCCCACACATACTTTTCTTTCATGATCTTCCTCAGTGTGGGACCTTGGGCTGCCGATAACCCTGGCTCCCAGTGGGGATGTCACCATGAAAACAAGAAAAGAGGAAGGAAACTGACTCCTGACTGGCCAGCCTGAATCACAGCAGGTCCTGTGTCCAGGGAGTCTAGTGTGAGTTTAGGAGGGAGATCTGTGTTATTCCCAATCTGCAGCAGCCCAGGGGAGGGTGGCCAGCAGGGCCTGAGCAAGGAGCATGACCTGTTGCTCAGCCAGGGCAGAGGTTCCAAGGCTACTTAGAGAATGAAGAGCTGTGACTGAAGTCTTGGTGGATTTTCTGTAATGTGTTTGTTGACATGCATCATAACCACATTTTCAGCCCTAGTTTAGAGATTGCCATGCTGTCTCTGCCCACTGCCCACATTCTTTTCCCTCAATCACTCTTGCTCTATCCTGCCACTTCACCAAGGGAGGGACTCTGGAGGTGGCATGGTCACAGTGCTCACAGTGGAGCAGCAACCCCCCAAGGTGCAACCCTCAAAGTACACTCATCATCCACTGCCCTGAGTCCCTGTGTGCAGAAGGGCTCCTATTTCAGATATGAAACGGGAAGCAGGACTGCTTACTGGATTCTCTCTTAAGTCCCTACCCCACACCCACCCCTAGCATCCCCTATAGCATTTCTGAGAGCACTCTGTGAATCCACTGTAAGAAACTGGCGGAAAATACATTTGTTCCTGATTTTGAAGACTAGTAAAATTTCTGTAATGAAGAAAAACTAGAAAACCTCAACATCATTTTTAAAGGAAAGCTCTATAGGTGGTCACGCTTTCCTCAGAAGCGGTGCCTTCGGTTCCCAGTATCTTACCATGAGGCTGCTCTTCTCAGATGTTCCCTGACTCATGTGTGCTTCCCCACTGAGCATACCTGGGACAGAGTTTGAGCCTGCTTGTCTGCTCTTCTGTCTGCCCTGGCTGTATTACCCGATCCCAAAGAGGGGTTCTGTATAGGCAGGGAAGGGCTGCCTTCAAGATGAATCCAACTCTGCCTCTCCTGTGGTTCTCTACCTGTAGAGTAGGTTTAATGTGTCCTAGGACTCCTGGGAGATGGTGGGAAGTCATATCCAGAGATGAAAACTATTCAGGGCTGGTGCAGCTCAAATCTAATAACCCTCTTTGTTCCCACATAGGCTAAGAAGTCCATCACCTCCCACCTTAGCATACTTGCAGACTTTGCCATTGAGATGTTTGCTGTTTTGGATGAAATCAACTATCAGTCGTACAATGACTTTGTCCTCCGTGTGGGTAAGACATAGCTCTCACCTGTCCCACACCTTCCCTGTACCCTCAGGTCATAGCTTCCGGGATCCTGATGAGTCCCCTGGAATAAGGAACGAAACTAGATTCCTGGCCCCACAGGCAGGAGGGCGGTACCCAGGGGAGAATGTGGAGACGTAGCAACAAGGCACAGAGCCACCTAAGAGTCACCTCTGAAACCCAGTATGTAAGGGAAGATGCTTCAGTATCATGAAACACATTAGAAATCTGTAGGTTGTCTGAGACAGCTTACATGCAGCTTTGATTCCTTGGCTGGAAGAAAATTGCCCCTTCCCTGTCTGCAACCCTTGAGGAGAAGAGGTGGCCCAGGAGGAGGCCTGGAGGAGGGGAGGCCACTATGCCCACTCAGGTTACAGGATGTGTCTTCACTGGGCTCTCTTCTCTCTCTGCAAAATAATGAAAGAAATTATCTGATGTTTGTGTTCCTTTCTAGCTTTTACAAAACTATAGTTTATCAAACTTTAACTGCAAGCTCCTTTTTTTTTTTTTTTTCCTAGAAGGCAGAAAGTTTACCAGAAAAATCCCTGCTAGTCTTAGATATAATTAGAGGTTAATTTTTCTTGTCTGTTTTTGAATTCCAACACCTAGTGGCCTTAAAAAAATAAAACTGAGAGGTATGTTAGAGAGCTAATGATGGTAGAAGTTGATCCATTCCAGAGAGTTTGGAGTTTTCATGTTACTCTTGGCCCTGACTTGCCTCTGGCCTCTATGTGACTTCTCTTTAGAAGGTGTTGGCACCTGGGGACAGTGCTTGCAGTGCCCCACTTCCAGCACCAAGTTGATTTCCATGCCCAGCGTCCTCACCAACAAATGTACTAACATGACTAGAGAAGGCCTAACAGGGCCTCAGGAGAAAGTAAACCAGTACTAGTTGCAGTTGAGTCATGATGACCCATGTGTTTCAGGGGAGAACTGTATGCCCTGTAGAGTTTTCAATGGCTTATTATTTGAAAGTAGATCACCAGGCTTTTCTTCCAGGGTATCTCTGGGTGAACTCAAACCTCTAGCCTTTCAGTCAGCAGCCGAGTGCATTAACCATTTGCACCTCCAAGGGCCTACTTTCAGGGGTGGTTAAGAGCCCACCAACTATCCTTCTAAAAATAAATGCACGAGTGAGTATGGGAGATCTGACCGGTATGAGCCCAGGTGAGAACAGCTCAGCTGCAGAGGGGCACCAGTGTTACATCGGAAACAATCTACTTGTGGTACTGTCAGTCCTGTATGTTACAGGTTTTATTAGCCCCATTCTAAAATTAGGTAGTCTGAGACTCAGAGGTTAACATCTTTCTGAAGGCCTCACAAGTGCTAAGTAAAACCCATGTGTTCCTGGGTCACAGTGATGCTGTCTGGCACTGCAGCTTCCCAATGAACATAAAAAGAGGAGAGCCTGTCCATTCCCTCCCTTCACAGCATCCTAAACTGCTGTGATCAGTTCTGGCCCCTGCCCTAGAAGCGATGTGACTGAAGGGTCTGGAGCCTTATTTCTCTGGAAACAGGATGATATATTTGCTGGGATACACAGCTGTGGTCACTTATACTAGATGGTCAGACTTCTCAGGGACTCCGGGTGCAGCACTCAGCAGCACCAGCACTGAGTGGAGAAGCTGCTGCAGGAGACAAACCTTGTCTCGGGATTAGGAACATGAACCAGCAGTCTGCTTGCCCCACGGTAGCCTAGGCAGCATTGAGAGGGAGCAGTTACCTAAAACTGCATACCCACAGGGGTAAAGGTCCTTGTGATGCTCTGGACATTCTTGCTTTAGGAAGGAGGACTGGGTGAGACACCCCTGAGATTTTAGGACCTTGGAGAAATAGCCTCCTCCCTGGGGAACAATGCCCAGGAACAGGTACACTGGAATTGCAGTCTTTGTTCCTCCTGAGTTCCTGGCTAATACCACTGTGCTGCTGTCGTTTGCAGGCATCAATGTTGGCCCTGTGGTAGCTGGGGTGATTGGGGCCCGGAGACCTCAGTACGACATCTGGGGCAACACAGTCAATGTGGCCAGCCGCATGGACAGCACCGGGGTCCAGGGCAAGATTCAGGTCAGTTCAACCTGAGATTCTTAAGTCACAGGTGCCCATTTCACAGATGAGGAAACTGAGGCACAAGAGGTAAAGTAGCATACCCAAGGTCATAGGCCAGGGAGCAGCAGGGCAAAAATGAAGATGTGGTCCAGCTCCAAAGCAGGTGCCCTACACTACATCTTATCACCTGCTATGATGACTTTTAGTTACATAGCTTAAATGAGTCCTTGTGGGGGCCATGGCTAGTATTTTCCTGCTTGATTGGTCGTGTAATATAAGTTCTTCGGTCCCAGGGCTGGCCTCTGAGTGATGAATGTTTGTTGGTTGTTGCTGACTGTAGACCTGGGCTGGCTCAGAGGTGACTGCTTGTATGTTAGTTGGCAGCATGGTCACCTGTAGGTGACCTCGTATGTGTTGGTGCACTGTGTACGTAGCAGGGTCCTGACTCCCCCTCCAATGTCCCACCCATCTGCCCAGCTGCCACGGGGGTGGTGGGCTTTCTCCATAGTTTTTACTGTGCTCGCAAATTGTGAAAGGTGGTAGACAGGTTTCAGGGTGAACTGTGCTTGCAAAGCCCTGTCCCCAAGGAGGGACAAAGTCAGGGAGACCAGATTGCACTTATCCATGAAAAGTCAATGCTTAGTCTAAGAAGACTTCTTAAAAACATGGGTTGAATGGAAAAGGGGCCTAGACTCACAGGCCCACCATGGCCTGCCTGTATGCCCGTACCAGAATCCCTTTTCCTGATCTCAAGTGCCTGGTTGATCGGACACAAGTAAAGGTCTTTAGGACTTCCAGGCTATGTAAGGCTGCAGGGAATGAAGATACGGGGCAGTACTCATTTTCAAACAGGGTTGAGAGTCCTTTGCCTATGCTTGACATGTGTACCCCCATTCCTGGACCTGAAATTGTTTTTTTGTTGGTGTTGTTGTCACCAAGGTTCTCTGCCAGCTGGCTTAAGGCTCCTTTCTGTCTCTTTCCCAGCATGACTCATTCCACATGCACTAGCCTCCCTGAAATCCCAAAGGCACTCCCTGAAATGTCTCAGTGCTTGCAGGTTTTTCTGCCAAGAACTCGCTGCCAGCGTTCCCTCTTATTAATTCATTCTGCAGAATGCCCAACAGACAACCCTGGTCTTAGAGGCATGCCTGAGGTCCCTGCGCTTCCCTGTCCTTCACACTTCCCATTCCAGTGACATCCCTGAGCCTGTCCATGCTACACACCTAGTTACAAGGACTGCCAGTTAAGTTTGTGAACTCATCCTAGAGAAAGTGCTGTGTACCTCACTGCTGAGCATCACTGTGATCTCCTTCGAAGTACTCTCTTTGGGAAGCTGTGCACCATCACTAGCACCTAATCTACCCTTCAAAGCAGCTTTGGAACTCTTTTTCTAGAATGACCATCGTATTACCCTTAATGTCTCATCAAAACATCTTCCTTTCAATATTTCCTTTATCTTTAGGTAAAGAAAAAAGTCCTTGGAGGCCAGATCAGGTGAGTAGGGAGGGTATTCTAATACAGTAATTTGTTATACTGGCTAAAGACTCCCTCACAGCCAACTATACAGTTAAGTTTGTGGACTTGCCACTTTGTGCAATGGCCATTCCGAAAGAGTTCCAAAATTACTTTCAAGGGTGGACTAGGCACTGGCATTGGTGCATAGCTTCCGAAGTGGTATACTTCAAAGGTGACTATAGTGATATTCAGCAGTGAAATATGTAGCACTTAGAACTTGTGAGACCTCATATACTGAGGCCACCTGCTATCACAGGACCCGTTCGCACCATATTCCCCAGTTACAGTGATGCCTTCCACAGCCTCATGACCTGTCCAGTCATACCCATGGTTACACTGTCTGCCTGCTGGCATGGGTCCTGTTCCTGCTATACCCCCAGTTACACTGAGGCTACCTACTGTCACAAGATTATCCTACTGTACCTCCATTACACCAAGGCTAACAGCTGTCACAAGGCTCCACCCCACCATATCCTCAGTGGCCATTGCAGCTGCCTCATGGTCAGAATGCCATTCCCTGCTGCATCCTTGATGACCAGTAAATTTGCCCACTGTCACAGGGCCTGTCTCCTTTATGTCCAGTGCCTGCAGTTGTGGAGTCCTTTGCCCTGCTTGTGAACAGCCCCATGTCTCCATTTACACCCTGTGCAGCCCGTCTTCCTGTAACTGTAGTGTTACACCATGTTGAAAGGCAGGTAGTAGGGTGTACACCTAATTCCAGGGCCTCCTGTACAGCTTGATGTGGCGCAGACCTGTGGTCATGGTGCCCTCTGAAAGCTCTGGAAGCTCTGGAAGCTATCTGGGGGTTTGGCAAGCATTGGCCTCTACTCCTACCAGCAGAGGGAACTTGAGTAAGGCTCTCAGCATGTCCATGAATCTGTGACACTGATACCACCATCTGATGATCACTGTGACAGATCTCCGTGCTCAGCCCTGCTATATCCTGCCTGGTTGCTACAGGTTTCAGGACTTGGGAAAAAGGTGCCCCACTCACCAGGTGCATGACCTCTCAGGTATGTGATTGCAGACTGACCTCTGAGCACATGGGACACAGAAGCCCAGCTGGACAGAGCCCATGTCTCCTGCTCGCTTGCTTATGGCATCTCCATCCACCAGGCATTCAATGAGCACAGACTCAGGCACTCTGGTTGGGCCCTGGAATTCATCAGTTTAAGAAAAAATTGGTGCTGTCTAGTCAATTCTGATTCACAGCAACCCTGTAGGACAGAGACGAACTACCTCATAGGAATTTCAGTTCCCTCTGGGAATCAGATTATCAGATAACCCTCGGTGTCACCAGTAACACTATGAGTGATCCAGTCCTCCTGCTGAGCACATTCACTGGCCAACAAACTCCTCAACCCCGTGTTCCTATACCATGTCCCATGTGCTCAGAGGTCAGTCTGCAAATTTCAAAGAGTGGCTGGTGGATTTGAACTGCTCACCATTTAGTTAGCATTTGTGCTCTTGACCGCTGCACCACTACAGCTCCAGTTTAACAAAAAGACAGACCAGCATCTTCCTGGTACTTCATGAAGAAGTGAATGGCTATACCAGTAGTCCTCTTGAAAACAGAGGACCATGCCCTTTTCCTGCTGAGGGCCTAGACAGACACTGTGACACAATATCTCCTCATACTTATGTATTCTTTTCTTTCTTCCTTTTTTTCTGACTGTAATAAGTATATAGGTATCAAAACATTGCCATCTCAACATTTTTATGTATACAATCCAGTGACATTAGTTATGTTTATCATATTGTTCAATGATCACCATTCTCTATCTCCAGATTTTCCCTTCACCTGTAATAGAAACTCAGTGCCACCTAAACAGTAAGCCCCCTTTCCCTTCTCTGTCCTGCCCCCAGTAACCACTGGTAAACTTTAGTCCTTATACATTTGCCTGTTCTAGGTATTTCCTATTGGTCAGTTTATGCAGTATTTGTCCTCCTGAGATTGATTTATTTCGCTTAGCATATTGCGTTCTAGGTTCATCTGTGTTGTAGCACTTCCTTTCTCTTTATGGTAGTGGGACATTACTCAGCCCCTCTCTTAACATGATCAGAGTCCTACATTGTTCTACAGCCTTCCATGAGGCTGATCAGCCTCCAGAAGACCTTCTCCAGTCTTGCTCTGCACAGCTTTACTGCTGAACTTCCGTTCCTGAACTTGGATCCCACCTGCTTGCTCCTTGCTCAGAACCCTGACCTCTCCTTTCTACCTTTGTACACATGGAACCTGCGGGCCTGCCTGGGGCCTCCTACCTGTGCTGCTGTCACCCACTGGCATAAAAGCAGTGGCCCCTGGTCAGGCCCTAGGCACCCCTGCCACTCTGCTGGGCTCTTTCATGGCCTGTCCCCACCAGACTGGAGCCTCCTAGTTTGTATAACCTCTCAGGCCTAGACCTGATATGCCTGTTAGCAGAGCAGATGTTACACTGAGTGGCCACCTCTCGTAGTCAGCTGAGCCTGTGGTGCTGTCCAGGCTCCAGGGTGCTTGATATCTTCTCAGCTGCCCACCTCGTGGGGAAAAGGGGTCTCTGCTGTGTTGTCCAGCTCCACACTACCTCCTCTATTTCAAAGGGACTCCCACTGTGGCCACCTGCCAGCCCATTGCTGAGCCCTGTGGCCCTTCTCTTGTCTCTGAGTCAGGTCTTGCTGAGGTTCTCCTTCTCAGCTTTCTCTTGGACCCAGCTCCTTACCCAGTCCTGCCACAGTCATTTCACATGAATGTTCTTCCCCACTGTTTGAATAAGGTCCTTCAGGAGAGATCGATAGTGAGAATCACAGGCTGTGGAAGGCATAGGGGCATCTAGGCAGCCTGATCTTCTAGAAGTCTAGACAGACACAGGAGCCCTCTCCCCCATTGCATGTAGGCCATGTTCAATGGGTGAACCAAGTGCTAGTGGCAGTAAAGTGGATGCCAGCAGCTTCTGATCTTTGTCTTTGTGCAATTTTCTTTTCATTTCTCTGTGTTTGTTTTTTGTATAGTTGCTGAGACTTCATGTTTTGTTTTGTTTTTTTTTGATGTATAGAATTGTATATTTATTTTGTGGTTACTTCCATAGTCCCCTCTGTTAATCTAAAAGTAATTCAGTCTTTAATGTCTTTGTATTGCCTTGACTTCCTCCTCGTTTGAAAGATCTATGGATACATTAATTTATCCCTACTTTTCTTATAATGTAGTCATTTAAATCCTGAGAGCTCCAAATTTCTATTTTTTTTTTTTTTTTTGTCATTTGGCTTTGGATATCTTTGTAGATTTCCTGTCTGGATGGTATCTGGGTACTCTGTCAGGCATTGAGTCTTTGGGTATATCTGATGTTATTGATTTTTCTAATCAAAGAACTTCCTTCAGTGTTTCTTGTAATTTTGGTATTGTTTTTGAAAATTCTCTAAATTTTGTCTGTAAAAGTCCTAATTTAACCTTGATACTTAAGGGACAATTTTGCAGGGTGTATAATTCTTGGTTGGCAGTTTTTAATCCTTCAGGGTTTTGTCTATGTCATCCTACTATCTTCTTGCCAGCATGGTTTCCACTGAGTAATCTGAGGTTAGCCTTAATGGTTTTCCTTTCGTAGGTTCGACGGCACTTGCGTTGGCTGGCTTTTTACGTTATTTTTTCCTTAAGCCTAGCTGCCTTTAAAACCTCTCATTATCTTTAGTTTTATTAAATTTGATTATAATATTCTTTGGTGTGTTTCTTTTGGGATCTATCGAGTGGCATTCGATGAGCATCTTGAATGGATATCTTTTCATATTTCATGATATCAGGGAAATTTTCTGTCAGCAGGTCTTCAGCAATTCTCTCTGTATTCTTGGTTATTCCCCCTTGTTCTACTACTCTAGTCATTCATTATTATTCCTCTTGAATCCAACATAATTGTTAAGTGATTCTTCATTTTTATTGAATCTTTTATCTGAATTTTCCTTGTGTATGCTGGTGTTGTTTACTTTGTCTTCAGTCTTGCTAATTTAGGATTCCATTTCCTTAACCCTGCTCCTTTGACTTTTTGTATGGAGTTATCTAACTCAGTAATTTATTGTGCTGAATTTCAGATCATTGCTGCTCAAGCAATACTTGTAGTTTGTTTACTTTTTCAGTGTACTCTGCTGCACTTTACATGATCTCTTTCCTAATATCTTGCACCACTCTGTACATCAGTCTTTTGTATTCTAACTCCAATAATTGCAAGAAGTGTTCTTCATCTGAGAAATTTATCAATTCTTTATTTTGAGAGTTTTAAGAAGTCTTGTTAGTCTGCCGTTTTTGTCAGCTACTACTGCTTTCTTGATGGTATAATGTTCCCAATTTTCTGCTTGCTTCTGTTTCCTTTTATCTCTTATAGGATAAAAGGTGGCACAAGCCACACTCCAGGGAAACTGCCTTTACAATGAGCAGCAAGATGACTTTATGAAGGGATTTACAGACCTGCCTTAATCCCTTTAACATCCAGCATAAGAAAATTGCAAAATGGAGGGCAATCACATTATACTGTTAATCACAGCCCAGCCAAGTTTCTGTACATATTTTGGGGGTGACACAAATTCAATCCATGGCATCTGATTCTTTAGGTGATTAGAAAGTGATTGTTATCTCCAAGGCATCAGAAAAATCATTACAATTTTTTGTTTGGTTATTGTGGTTTAAGTTGTATCTATGGATATTCAAGACTTCTGAGCTGGTTTGATTTTTGGAGCCTTAATATTTTGGTTGACCTGTCTAGTGTTTCTCTTTGGGCCTGGATGGGTGTTTCTCCATGTGGTCTGGTGACCTTATTGCCTGCACTGTGGTTGACTGGTGAGCACAGCTCTCTCCAGCCGGGCCCAGCATGTGTTTGCCTGCCTGATCCTGTGTACTCCGGCCCATTCTCCTCTGTATTGCTGCCCTGGGCTGCACCTGCTCTGTTATTCCAGGTCTCCCAGACCTAAGCCCTTTGGACCTGTGTGGCTGTAGGCCCTGCCCACCCTCTGGGTCCTAAGGCCCTCCAAACTGTGTAGCCCTAAGCTTCTCTAACCTGTGTGGAGACCTTCAGCCAGGGCCACGTAACTTAAGCAGGGGCCAGTCTCATTTGCGGGGCCCAGTGATGCTTCAGTCCACATGACATCTCTCAGCCCTACACTGTGGCTTTATTTTGCCTAGGGAAGTTTTCCTCTGGCCAGCTCACCTCCAGCACCCGGAGTCTCTCTGCCTGGGTCTGTGTTGTTTTACTTGGGTGGCTGAATGCTCCTATGACCAGTGTGATCCTGTTTAACTCACTCCTGATTAGTTCACTGGTCCAGATACTTGCTAGTGGTACTCCTTTTCCTGTCATCCAGTTTACTCTTTCAGTTTTCCACCTGGTGTTCAGGCCTCCTGGAATTCTCAGTTTAACCAGTTTAGTTGACTTTCTAGTTCTTTGTTATTATACCACCATTTGGCCCTGCCTATGTGTCTCTGTGCAGTTTTGCAGATATTGTATTGTGTTTTCTTCCTCATGTAATAAGCCAATATCAGTGAAATGCAAGGCCTCACATAAAGGATAAGACTGAGCAATTTTGTAAATGTTTTACTTTGGAACTCAGGAGATTAACAAAAGTCCAGATCTCTTTGGCTTTGAACTGAAGAGTTACATGTTTTGGTTACTGCTATTGTTGCAAAATTGTGCATGTTACAACATTTACCAAAAATATTCCTCATTCTTGTATACTTCTTACTACCATCATTTATCTTGATCAAGTTGTACATACTTCCCATGCATTGCCTTACCAATAAACAAAAACAAGTCTGTGTTATCTAGAGAGTGATCCCCCCACTCTCACCCCTGATTACCATAAATTAATGTTTTCTCTGTGTGTAGCTATTCTTGTCTTCATAAGAAAGTGTGATCATACAATATTCGTCATTTGGTGATTGACTTATTTAATTCAACAGAATGTCCTCCAGATTCATCTACTTTGTAGCATAGTTTGAGAAATTTGTAGCGTATTTTTCTTTGTGGCTGAGTAGTATTTAATTTTTGTATGTACCATATTTTGCTATTTATTCATTGATTCACTGATGGACACTTAAGATTATTTCCATCTTTTTCCTCTAAATTTTATTTATTTTGTAGTTGTTGAGAATATGTACAGCAAAACATGCAATAATTTATTTTATTTTGTGGTTGTTGAGAATATACACAGCAAAAATACAATGATTTAACAGTTTATGGGTGTACAGTTTAATGACATTGATTTAATTCTTCATGCTGTGCAAGCATTCTCACTGTCTGAGTTGTACCTTGCTCATTAACATAAACTCACTTGTTCATTTTAGTTGCTGTTATGTATTTGATCTATATAGCCAAGCCAGCAACATGCCTTCAAGTCGACAGATAGTTCTTAAAAGAGCATATTACTGGAGAAAGATTCAATTGGTGGCCTAGTCGATGCACCACACCTTCTCTCTACAGCAGAGACTCAAGAAACAAACAGATGACCACCCTGGAACCCTGAGCATTAAATGAAAAGATACAGTAGTAGATCAAACACTGATTAGAAAAAGAAACTGAATGACAACAGCAAACAGGGAGAGATATAGATTAGAAGTGTCCTTCCAGACAGCCTAGCACAGTGGGGCCTTTTTGAGACAAAGCCAGCAATGACCCCTAGTGAGGAGCACAAGAAAACAACATCACTGAACTCTTAATAGGAGACCTAGAAGCTTACAGTGTACCCAGAGTGAAGCCAGGTGTGCAGAACATGAACTGGAGCCAAAGAGGGAAATGCAGGAAGCAGGAATAAAGCTTTAGAGATCACAAGATACACAGAGCAGAGAATGAGCTGGGACTCAGAGACAGCAACTGTCCAGCAGAAGGACTGGTGGCAAGCATACAGCAACAGACAACCTCCTGTTTTCGTCTTCTTTCCTGGCCATCTGTCTTGCCATTTCCTCCATGGAGAAAGCACCTGTGTGATCCCCAGCCTCCTACTCCACCCCTGATCTACCTAGGAGACCACCTGTGTTGACTCCTCACCAACTGCCTGACCCCTCTACTGTCATACAGAATGCCTGTGTGCTCCTGGTTGTGCTCCCTATCCACCCTCCAATGGAGGGAATCTGTTAGTTCCTTCCAAATGCTCACCTTTCTCATTGCCCATCACCTAGCCACCTGGTGAAAAACTGTGAGCATTCCTGTACAGCCAATTAGCACCCACTCAACAAACCCTCAGCTCTCTTCTGAATAAATAGTGACAAGGAATCACCCTGCCTACCATTGCCCATTCCAACTGGGGTCAGGAAGTGAATGTCCCTCTGCTGCCAGATGTGCAGTTACCAAAGAATGCCTGACTTGCCTAAAGTGATAAGTAAAAACAAGAATATCATAAATAAATAAGGAGGCAGAGTCAAGATGGCAGACTAAACACACATCTCCCTAAATTCCTTTGGAAACCAAGACCTGAACTGATAATTAAATGGGGCCTTCTGGACACCTAGTGAGCCCTAGGACACAGCGTAGGGCTGTTAATTTGGACTTCATACCATTGAACAGAAAATCTGCTCTCTTTCACTGACCCCTGCTGTTGGTGAGTGCTGGCTTTCACAGTCTGAATGTAACCCAACATTTTAACTTTTTTTCTCTGTCTTAGCCAGCAGGCAGAGCTAGGACTTGACTAGTAGCTATTCTCAGATGCACTACTGGTGGGATCGGCGGGCGAAATTGCCGTATTTTAAGAGCCCAGCTTTGGACTCTGTGCATCTTGGCACCTTTGGCCTCTCTTTCCACCTCCACCATACTATTGCCTGTGCCAAGGCATGTGGCGAGCTTGTGCGGGAAGCCATCTTGTTCCACTGGAGATGAATATAACCATACAGAGGTCTCGGTGGGACCTAGTTCCTAGGCTCAGAGGCAGCAGTGGCCTGGATGAGAGCACTTTTCTGGCAGAAAAGCAGTATTCTACACAGTGTCACCTATGGCTGGGACCTGACAGCAGAAGTAAGCAGGGAAGTAGCCTTTCTGTATTTTGAACTAGTTTATAACATCTCGGATTGGATATTGAGGTACTTATTTTGCCAGCTGGGAAGAGAGACCTCTACACCTGAAAACCTGACTGACTTTGGAAGTTGTCAGATGCCTTTTACCTTTCATTTTAAGACAACCTAGAGAAACAACTGCAGTCCATCCTGACAGCATCTCTCCCAGCCTCTATTGACTCACATGATGCCCCCAAAGCAACAAACTCTGGAGAAGACTGTAACCAAGAAATCACCCATGGCTTCAGAAGGCCACAAAAGAAAGCACCACAGAATTTCCCAGATGAAGAAACCTTTCTGCAACTATAGGAAGGTGAATACAAAAGGATTATATAGAGAGCCCTCCTAGACCTTATATAAAATGCAGCAGAGCAAAATGAAAACTTAAGCAAGCTGTTTGATCTGATGGAACACCAGGACTCTGAAATCCAACAGATCAAGAACAAAATCAAAGACATAGAAACTTCCATTCAAAGCCAAGAAAACAGAATGGAACAAACGGAAAAGAGACTTTCTGACTTGAAAGACAGAGCTACTGACTCCAGCATCTATGAGGAGAAATCAGAAAAAAGAAACAAGAAAAATAAAGAAGTACTAAGAAGCATGTGGGACTCTATTAAGAGGAACAGTCTATGATTTATTGGAGTTCCTGAACAGGGAGAGACACCTGGGAACACAGAGAGTATTGTGGCTGAGCTGCTGACAGAAAACTTCCCAGAAATTATGAAAGAAGAGAATATAGGTATCCAAGATGCATATCGAATTCCACTCAATATAGATCTCAAAAGAAAGACAACAAGACATAATCAAGCTTAAGAAAATGAAACAGAAACAGAAACTCTTAAGGGCAGCAAGACTCAAAGCAAAGCTAACATTCAGAGGGAGACCCTGTAGGCTTTCATCGGATTTCTCAGCAGAAACAATGCTGGCATGGAGACAGTGGCATGACACATTCAAAAACTTGAAGGAGAAGAACTTCCGATCATAAATAAATAAAACAGCACCTTAATACCTCAGACAACAGCTAATATCAAATTATATAATGAAATAAGCTCAGCAGATTCAACCAGATGACCAAAATAAAACCAAAAACCAAACCTCCTGCCATAATTTATTCAGACCATTAGGGACCCTATATGACAGAGTAAAACTGCCCCTTGGGGTTTCCAAGAAGTAGCTGGTAGATTTAAATTGCAAACCTTTTGGTTGGCAGCAGAGCTCTTAACCACTGTGCTGCCAGAGCTCTGACCAAAATAAAGGAGGAAAAAATCTTTCTGAAGAGGAGACAGTGGTGGAACTGCCTGATAGTGAATTTATATGGCTTACATATGATCCTCAAAGAGGTCAAGGAAATCACAGACAAAGCCATAGAACAAGAATTCAGGAAAACAGTACAAGAACAAAATGAAAATTTAGACAATTCAAAATTATACAAAAAACAGCAACTGTAAATCTAGAAGACTAACACTAAAATATGGAAAGACAGATGTAGAATTAAAATAATGGAAGAAAGACTGAAACAGAGGACAAACCCCTTGATACCAGTTTGTTTGAGGAACAATCTGAAAAAAAGAGTGTGGGGTGGGTGGAGAAGAAAGCCTGAGAGTTATGTGGAACACCATGAAGAGAATTGATTTACATGTGATGGGAATCTGAGAACAGGAGGAGACCAAAAAAAAAAAAAAGTACAGAGAGAATTTCTGAAGGTTTGCTGAAAGAAATTTTCCCTAATGTCATGAAAGATGAGAAGATTTCCATCCAAGAACTTCAGGATAGACCCTAAAAGAAAGTCACCAAGACATATCATAAGCAAACTTTCCAAGTCCAAAGACAAAGTAAGAATCCTGAGAGCAGCTCAGGAAAACTGAAATGTCACCTACAAAGGAATTCATCAGAGATCATGCAGGTAAGACAGTCATAGGATGACATAAATAAAACCCTGAAAAGAGAGAATTGCCAACCAGGAATCACATACTTGGCCAAATTGTTTCTCACCTGTGATGGCAAAACTAGTACATTTCCAGATAAATAGACTTCAAAGGAATCAGTAAAAACTAGATCACACTTACAACAAATATTAAAGGAGGTCCTTCAGATATAGAATCAGTGACAGCAGACAACAATCAGATAGCAAGCCAGATAGAGATATCTCAAAAGTAAAATAAAGCTACAGAACCAAAAACAGGGAACCAGCAATGTCAACCTGAAATTGACAACCGCTTAATAAAAATGAGGGAAAAAATGATAGAGTTATTGAACTTCCATGTGGTGAGTAAGTCAAGGTGGTATCTGAAAATAATAGTAACCACGTAGAAAAATAACACACCTACCCACAAAAATAAAGAGAAAATAAAAGACACAGGAAACATGAAATTGATAAAAATGGAGAAAATGAAAAGACAATACATGAACAGCAACAATAAAACTCAGTAGAGAAAGCAGAATAAAAAAATCTGTCAACACTACATACACAAAAAAGCATAACAAAATGACAGCAGTAAATTCATACCTATCAATAATCACACTGAATATAAACAGGTTAAATATACAAATAATGAGGCAGAGAGTGTCAGGGTGGATACAAAAACATGACCCCATTGCTGTGTTGCCAAGAAAAGATGTACATTCAACACAAAGACATAAACAGGTTAAAAAAAACAAAGAAGGAAAAAAGAATTATCCAGGAAACAGTAACCAAAACAAAGCATAGGTGGCAATACTGACCTCTGATAAAATAGAATTTAAATCAAACTTCATCATAAGAGACAAGGTAGGGCCTTATATAATGATTAAAGGATCAATTGACCAAGAGAATATAACCATAATAAATACCTATGTACCCAATGACAGAGCTCTAAAATGCATTAAACCAACCCTAAGAGAATTGAGGAAAAATAGATGGATCTACAACGATAGTAGGAAACTTGAACATACCACTTTTGACAATGGAAAAAAAACAACTGCAAAGAAACTCAACAAAGGTATGGAAGATTTAAATGACAGTCAACCAAGTTGACCTTGTAGACATATACGGACTACTCCACCCAACAGCAGCACAGTACGCTTTCTTCTCCAGCACTCATGAGTCATCGTCTAGAATACACCACATACTATAGGCCATAAAGCAAGCCTTAGTGAATTAAAAAAATCAAAATAATACAAAACATAGTCTCAGATCACAATACCATAAAGTTAGAAATCAATAACCAGAGGAACAAATTAAAAACCAAATACTTAGAAACTGAACAATGCCATGCTTAAAAACCACTAGGTAATAGACGAAATTAAAAAAAAAAAAAAAAAAAAAGAGTAAAAATGCATCATACCAAGACCTTTGAAAAACAGGAAAAAACAGTGCTCGGAGGCCAATTTATACCAATAAATGCACACATCAAAAAAGAAGGGTCAAAATCAATACCTTAACCCTACAACTTGACCAATTAGAAAAAAAAAAAAAAAGAGTAGCTGTTCCAGGCACTTAAATCAGTGGAGCTACAGAGCTTTGAAACACTTTCCCCAGTGGGGCAGATGTGGGCCTCAGGCCATGAAGCCATAGGACAAAGAACGTAAGAAACTGAGCTGCCTTAGTCTCAAAAGGGATGGCCATGACCTCAGGGGTTTGACCGGTGGAGCCATGGTTTCCTGTCTTTATAAGGGTGGAATTGCCACTCAGTCAGTGTTAGAGCATGCCTAAAGCTGAGGGAGCATATTTGCTGTCCCAGCAGACCTGTGACACACAGCCAAGGAACTTCCATTCAGAATCTGGAGAGTGTGGCCAGTATCTAGAGTGTAGAGGGCAGGGCCATTGTGTAAAATAGAAAATAGAAGATTGTTTTCACATCTTTGAGAGCTAATGCATTGTGTTCTGTTAACGTACTTGTTACTTGTTAGCTGTTTTGGCTTCTTTCTCCCATTTGTAATGAAAATGCCTAATTTGTGCCTGCCTGTTCTGCCACTGTATTTTGGAAGCAGGTAACTCAGGTTCTAGATTTCACAGCTGAAGAGGAATTTCTGGATTTTGGACCTGGACTACTTAAAGACTTTCACTATGATGGGGTGAATTTGTTTTGCATGTTGCAAAGATGTGATTTTTTTTAGGGAACAAAGGATTGATTTGTGTTCCCCCAAAATACGGGTAGAAATTTGGCAGGGCCAGGGTTCCTGGTATTGTGTAATGTTCCTCCATGTTGGAAACTTACCTCTATGATGTTAATGAGGGCAGATGGGTAGCAGTTGTGTTGGTTGGGCAGGACTCAATATGTAAGATTGCTTTGTGCCTTGAGTCAGTCCCTTGAGATATAAAGGAAAGAAGCTAGCAGAGAGATTTGTGGACTTCATACAACCAAGAAGCTGTGCTGGAAACTTAGCATGACCTTTGGAAAGGACCAGGGTCTCTGCACCACAGAAGCTTCCAGTGCAGGGGAACATTGACCACAGGACCTTCCTCCAGACCCAGCAAAGGAAACCTTCCCCTGGGATTGACACTTTTAATTTGGACTTTTCATCTGTTGGACTGTGACAAAATAAAATTTCTCTTTTTAGAGCCATCTACTCATGGTATCTCTATTAGAGTAGTGCATGATGTCTCAGACAGTGGCAATGTTGTTATCTGAAAAAACAAATCATTAGTCAAAATTCATTATAAGAAACAAAGAAGAATATTACATAATCATTAAGTAGTAATCATTTCACCAAGAAGACGTAACAATTAAAATATTTATGCATTTATTACCCTATATTTAAATTTTTGTATCTTGAAATAAAAATTATAAATATTTATGCATTATCCTATACTTAAAAATCTTTTATATCTTGAAATTGCCTTGATTTGCTTTCCGTATGAAAGTTCTATAACTACACCATTGATTCTTCTTTTTGCTTTGAAGGTGTCATCATTTACAACTTAATATCTCTGATTGCCTTTAATCAATTTTATGGCTTTGTTTTTCTTCTGTTTGTTTTTTGTTTTTCTGGCTTGGTATCTGTAATGCTGTCTGTCTATATCTCTGTTGTTATCTGATGCCATTAATTTTCTATCCAAAGGATTCTATTTAATATTTCTCATAGGGTTGATCTGGTGATTACAAATTCCCTTCATTTCTGCTTATCTGGAGATATCCTAGTTTTGCCCTCATTTTTCAAAGACAGTTTTGCTGAATATAATTCTGGGATGATGGTTCTTTTCTTTCAGAACATTGTATGTGTCATCCTATTTCCTTATTGCTTGCATGGTTTCTGACAAAAAAAAAATGGGTTTACTCTTATTGAAGCTCCCTCATAAGTGATATTTTGCTTTTCATGAGCTGCTGTCAAAATTATTTCTTTGCCTTTGGTTCTGGAAAATATGAACATGTTATGTCTTGGTGAATTTATTTTTGAGTCTATCCTGTTTCAGGTTCATTGAGCATCTTAGGTGTAAATCTTCTCATCTTTCATTATACATGGGAAGTTGTCTGTTGAATGTCTTCAGAAATTCTGTCTCTTTTTTCTATATCCTAGGATTCCTAACATGCATACATTATTCTTCTTGATGATGTCGTACATAACCCTTACAATTTCCTAGACTTTTTTCTTCAGTGTTTTTTTCTGATTGTTCTTTGAACAAAAAGGATGTAACCTCTATTTTGTTTATTTTTTTCTTAATTGTTTCATTTTTACTTGTGACCTTCCATTGAATCATCTGTATCAGACATTTTATCACTCTTCTGAATTTTTCTTTATACTTTCCGTTTCTCTGTTGAGTTTGCCAGTTTGTTCTTTATTTTCCTCAATTATTCTAGATTTTTTAAATATTTTCCTTGATAACTGTTTTTGTTATTGTTAGGTGCTGTTGAGTCACTTCACGGTGACCCTATGGACAATAGAACAGACCACTGCCTGGTCTTGCATCATGCCCACAATGGTTTTTATGCTTAAGCCCATCATTTCAGCCACTGTATCAATCCATCTTGTTAAGCATCTTCCTCTCTTACACTGACCCTCTACTCTACCAAGCAAGATGTCCTTCTCCAGGGATTGATTCCTTTTGACAATATGTCGAAAGTATATGAGATGCAGTCTTGCTATCTTTGCTTCTAAGAAGCCCTCTGTTGTACTTCTTCCAGATCAGATCTGTTTTTTCTTTTGGCAGTCCATGGTCTATTCAACATACTTCTCCAATACTACAATTTAGAGGTGTCAGTTCTTCTTCTATCTTCCTTATTAATTATCCAGCTTACATATGCATATGATGACATTGAAAATACCATGGCTTGGGTCAGGTACACCTTAATCTTCAAGGTCACATCTTTGCTTTACTGCAATTTAAAGAGTCCTTTGCCACACATTTTCCCAATGCAGTATACCTTTTAATTTCTTGACTGTTGATTCCGTGGGTGCTGATTGCAGAACCAAATGAAATGAAATCCTTGACAACCTGAATCTTTTCTCCATTTATCACAATGTTGCTTACTGGTCCAGTTGTGAGGATTTTTGTTTGCTTGATGTTGAGGTGCAATCCATACTGAAGTCTGTGTTCTTTGATCTTCATCAGTGTTTCAAATCTTTTTCACTTCCAGCAAGTAAGGTAGTGTCATTTGCATAACACAGGTTGTTAATGAGTCTTCTTCCAGTCCTGATGCCCTGTTCTTCATATCATTCAGCTTCTTGGATTGTTTGCTTGGCATACAGATTGAAAAGGTATGGTGAAAGGATACAACCCTGACACACATTTCCTGACTTTAAAACATGACATGTCCCTTGTTCTATTCACACAACTGCCTCTTGATCCATATACAAATTCCTCATGAACACAATTAAGTGTTCTGGAATTTCCATTTTACATGATGTTATCCATAATTTGTTATGATCCACAGAATTGAATACCTTTGTATATTCAGTGAAACATAGGTAAACATCTTTCTGGTATCCCCTGCTTTCAGCCCTGGTTTCACATCGTCTTCTGAGTCTGGCTTGAATGTGTAGCAGTTCCCTGCCAGTATATTGTTGCAGTTGCTTTTAAATTTTGCTGTCATGTGATATTAATGATATTGTTCATTAATCACCACATTTGGTTGGATCCCCTTTCTTGGGAATAGATATAAATATGGATCTTTTCCAGTCAGTTGGCCAGGTAGTAGGACTCCAAATTTCTTGGCACAGGTGAGTAATTCCAGCACTGCATCCGTTTCTTGAAACAAGCGGATCTCTTTGAGGACCCTAAATATTAGGCTTTCACTTCTTTGTCAGGTGAGTTTTATTATCAGTCCTTCGTCCAAAAGGTATTCCATTCCATTGTTTTTCTTGTGTACTTGAGCTGTTACCTTGTTTCTTCATAGGATTTGTAATTGGCTACATTAAGATTCTCTTATATTTGTTCATAGATTGCTTTATTGATTGTATTGTTTTAATGTATTTGGAGCTTAGCTTTCTTCCTTTCTCTTCATATTGTTTACCTTCCTTTTTATTGTTTTAATTGATCCTTGCTCTGTAGTATTGGTCTCTGTATGTCTATGGTGATGCTGGTTGGTTGGGAGTAATTTTTCTTACTGATAGGTATGATGGGTTACATTCACACAGGAGTCCTCAGACACTGGGCACACATGTCTTCCCGTGTAAGATTGCATGAAAATGTACAACCAGGACCCCTGTAGTGGGAGTCCAGTTGTTGAGTCGTCACAATCTCTCCACAGCTCTGGTGGGACTGTGCAGCCCTACTGCGTTGGCATGTGTTGTTACTATGTCCTTTTCTCTGCACCTGCCAGAGACTATGAAGCTCCCATCTACCTTCCTTTACTCTTATTTGTTCCACTACAGAATTTTATTCTGTCTTATCAGTCCCCTTTGTTAAAGCTTGAATGGTTCTGTGTGCTCCGCTTTGTCCAGTAACACTTCTTTATGTTTCCCTGGTTTCAAAGCTATGGAACTACCTCATACCTCCTTCTTGGAGACCCAGCTCATGACCTGTCTACCTCATTTATTTCCAGATTCATTCACTTGATATCTCTGACTTTAAATGTTTTTTCCTCTGGACCATCCAGCCAGATGTAAAGGCTCTGAGAATCCCTATCTTCTTGCTGATTCACTTTCTCTTTCCAACCAATGCTGTTAGTTAAATTCTTCAGCCTTCCCTTTGATGTTCAAGGATCCAGCGTCATTGTTCACATCTGTCTCACTTTTTTCCTCAAGTTGTTGTAGGGGAACATTAAGACTTATCTAAGACACCATCTTCATGTTGTTTCCCTCAACTCTATTAATAAAATATACAACAAAAAACTGAAAATCAATTCACTTGAGATTTAGATTATACTGCATGACGGCACTTGGCTTGGCTGGCATATACATAGCACTGTTGGGCACTCCGTATGTCTCTGCTAATGGATATAATTTTATTCTTATTGATTAGTTAGAGTAGAACACTAAGGGTTGGAAATCAGGAAAACCCCTTTAGCAGACCTCAGTGTGACACTCAAGGCCCGGCCTCACCCCTTTCTACCAGACCATCCTAATCATGTGAGCACATTATGGGTAGGTGAACGGTAAGCTGCCCACCTGAGAGACTCAAAGAATTTCAAATCATGGAGCCCAGAGTTGGTGCTGTACAGACATTCAGTCACAGGCATTGGAGAAGTCACTGGTGAAATAGAGAAACAGCACCCAGTGACATTTTCTGCAGGGCTGCCCCTTTCACACTTAGATTCCCAGAGCAGCAGATTTGTCTCAGAGTTCCTGGTAATTTCTCTACATCCCCCAGTGTGCCCTAGAACTGGTCTGTATTTCTTGCATTCAGCAAGTACTTCTAGGGTTGAGATAGATGGTAAGCACAACAGACAAGGTCTCCAGTGTTGTGCCACCTAAGGGGTTAGACAATAAGTATGCAAACATGCACACCAGGCTTCAGACCATGATATAAGTTAGGAAGAAAATAACACAAGGTATGTGTTCAGCTTTACACAAAAATAATGTATTCCTCTTACCCTCCAGTATGACTGAATTTGTGGAATGTAGAAGAGTGAGCTAGGAATGGATTGAATTGTTTCAACTAAAGAGGCTAGACTTTGGATGACTGAGGGGGAGCATTTGTTTTGGAGGAACATCTGTGAGGAGGGAGGACATCTGTAAAGAAGTGAGTAGGAAGGGCTGCTGCAGGGGGAAGGAAGGAGGAAGTTGGATTGGCAAGTGACTCCAAGATTTATCTTACCCGGTTTGAAGCAAAACCGAAACCAAACCCACTGCCATTGAGTTGTGTCCAACTCATAGTGACCCCAGAGGTCAGACTAGAACCGTCCCATAGAGTTTCCAAGGAGTTCCTGGTGGATTTGAACTGCTGACCTTTTGGTTAGCAGACACAGCACTTAACCCACTACACCACCACGAAGCAAAGAGATTCCAAATTATTATGTTCTTTTCTGTTTATAGTACTTTGTCTACTTTAAAGTACTGTCTTAGTTTCTTAGTGCTGCTGTAATAGAAATACCATAAAAGAATGTCTTTAACAAGCACAAACCTACTTTTTTACAATTTAGGAGGGCGAAAGTCAAAATTCAGCAGACTAGCTTAAGGGAGGCTTTCTCTACCTAGTCTAGGGGAAATTCTTGTCAGCTTCTAGAACATTCTTCTTGGCATTCCTTAAGATCTCTATGTGGCAGCTATCTTTATTCATGCCTCTTCTCATGCCTCTTCTGTGCCTAATCTGCACCTTTCGTGTCTCAAAAGTAATTGGTTTAAGGCAGCCCTATACTGATAATTGCCTTATTAACATAACAAAGGAAATTCTGCTCCCCAAAGGAATTACATTTACAGGCACAGGGGTTAGGATTCTAACACATATTTTGCATGGAAACAGTTCGGTCAATAACACTTTCTCATTCTTTACCTTTCTCTAACTTGGTGATGTAAGAAAAGAAATATTCCAAGTGAAATACTGGCTAAGAAACAGAATCAGAAATTAGGGAGGAGCACTTCCAACCAATAATTATATATCCTGCAACACTGTCTCTGAAATATGAGTGTGAAATTGTTATTTGCAGATAACAGAAGCTTACAGACTTTGTACAAAGCAAACCAAAACTACAAGAAATACTGAAAGATGCTCTGTTTGGAAAAACAAAAACAAAAAACTATACACATTAAGTGTATAGTTAAAGGAGGCAATGCAGGACACAGGATCCAGAATCCTACTAACTTAGGGAAGTCAGAAAGCGCAATCAAAACTACATTAAGAGAAGGCAACTGGTGATCATAACATGAAAACTATGATATAATCGCACTAAAAAGAGAGATATATTACAGTAGTTATAATCCTTTCAGATGGAGAAGAAATTAAAAAGATACTCAGAAGTTAAAGTCTGATTTAAATTTAGAATAATAAGGAGGATCAGAGGGGCAGCCACAAAGCAAATAACAATGTGACATATCAAAACAAGGCGCATAATACAAGACTCTGAACAAACACAGAACCAACAATGAAAAAGATGAAAAGTGAACTCATACAGAATGACCCAGAAGAGAATAGTAAGAAAAACATAGAAAACATCAACAACACAAAAATGAATGCACCAAAATAACACACTAAACACATAGCTATCAGTAATTACACTGAATGTAATCAGACTGAACACTCTAATAAAAAGGCAGAGAGTGACATCATGTATCAAAAGACACAAACCGTCTATATGTTCCTTAGAAGAAACACACCTAAAACTCAAAGATATGAACAAATTAAAAATCAAACCATGGAAAAATATATACCAAGCTAACAACATGCAAAGAAGAGCAGGAGTGACAATACTGATCTAAGATAAAATAGACTTTAATGTAAGCCCTATCATCATGGACAAGGATGTTCATTATTCATTGCTAAAACGTTCAATTCATAACCAAGACATAACAATATTAAATATTTATGCACCCAATACCACAGCATCTAAATACATCAAACACTGACAACATTGAAAAATGAAGTCGATCACTCCACAATAATAGTTGGAGACTTCAACACTCCACTTTCAGTAATGGACAAATCATCCAGAAAAAAGCTCAGAAAAGATGCAGAAGATCTTATTGCAATAATTAACCAACCAGACCCCATCGACATATACAGAACTTTCTGTCCATCAACAGATAAGTACACCTTCTTCTCCACTGCACGTGGGATATTTTCCATAATAGACCATGTGTTAGGACAAAAAGCAAGTCTCAACAGAATCCAAACCACTGAATTACTGCAAAGCATTTTCTCAGACTATAAAGCCATAAAAGTTAAAATCAAGAGCAGAAAAAACATAGGTAGAAATTTGAACTCATGGAAATGGAACAAAACTTTGCTCAAAAATCCATGGGTTATAGAACACATTAAGGACAAAATAAACACATTTACTGAATCAAATGAGAATGAAAAACATCCTACCAGCACCTATGAGGTACAGCCAAGGCAGGGCTCAGAGGACAATTTATCTCTATTAATATACACATCTGGAATGAAGAAAGGGCCCAAACCAATTAACCCTACAGCTTGAACAACTAGAAAGAGAGCAACTGAGGAACCTCTCAGGCACCATAAGAAAACAATGAAGATTAGAGCAGAACTAAATGAATTAGAGAATACAAGGACAATTGAAAAACTTAACAAAACCAAAAACTGGTTCTTTGAAAAGATCAACAAAATTGATAAATGATTGGCTAAACTTACAAAAGAAAAACAGGAAACAGATAACCTAAATAAGAAATGAAATGGGAGACATCACAAGAGACCCAAATGAAATCAAAAGTATCATCGTAACAGAATACTATGAAAGAGTGTACTCTAACAGATTTGAAAACCTAGAGGCAATGGACAAATTTATAGATTCATATCACCTACCAAAATTATCACAAAGATATGTAGAACAACTTAATAAAGCCATCACATATGAAGACATTGAAAAAGTCATCAAAAGACTACCAACCAAAAAAAGTCCAGGCCTATGTGGCTTCACTGGAGAATTCTACCAAACTTTTAGAGAAGAGTTAATCCCAGTACTCCTGAGGCTATTTCACAGCAGAAAGGAATGGAGTTCTCCCAAATTCATTCTACAAAGCCAGCATAACCCTAATACCAAAGCCAGGGAACGATCCTAGTAAAAAAGAATGTTAAGGACCAATATCACTCATGAACCTGGATGCAAAAATCTTCAACAAAATCTTAGCCAATAGAATTTAACAACATATCAAAAAATTAATTCATGATAACTACATTGGATTCACACCAGGGATGCAAGACTGGTTCAGCATCAGAAAAACAATTAAAGTGATCAACCACTTAAATAGCACAAAGGGTAAGAATCATCTGATTTTGTCAATTGATGCAGGAAAGGCATTTGACAAAGTACAACACCCATTCATGCTAAAACTCTCAGCAAAACAGGAATAGAGGAGAAATACAACAATGCAATAAGGGGCATCTATGCAAAGCCAACCATCTCCATCATCCTGAATGGAAAGAAACTGAAAGAATTCCCCTTGAGAATGGGAACTAGACAAGGATACCCACTCTTACCACTTCTATTCAACATTGTACTAGAGGTTCTAGCCAGAGCAATTAGACAAGACCAAAAAATAAAGGGCATCCACATTAGCAAAGAAGAAGTAAGAATCTTCCTATTTGCAGATGATATGATTGTATCTTCAGAGAATCCTAAAGAATCCATACTGGAACTAATAGAGGAGTTCAGCAAAATATCAGGATGTAAGATAAACATAAGTAAATTTGGTAGGATTCCTTTATATCAACAAAGGGCTCATCAAAGAAGAAATCACCAAATCAATACCATTTGCTTTACCCCAAAGAAGATAAAATACCTAGGAAAAAAATGTAACTAGAGAAATAAGAGACCTTTACAGACAGAACTATAAGACCTTACTGCAAGAAACCAAAACAGACTTACGTAAGTGAGGAAACATATCATGCTTATGGACAGGAAGACAACATTGTGAAAAATGTCTATTTTACCAAAACAATCTACATATACAATACAGTCCCAATAAAAATTCCAGTGTCATTTTTTTAATGAGATGGAGAAACAAATCAACTTCATTTGGAAAGGGAAGAAACCCTAGATAAATAAAGCACTATTGAAGAAGAGAAACACAGTAGGAGGTCTCATACTACCCAACCTTAGAACCTATTGTCATGGATTGAATTGTGTCCCCCCAAAAATATGTGTAGCCATGTAGCTGCATGTGACTGTCCTCCATTTTGTGGTTTTCCTTTGCTGTATGTTAAAGGATTAGAGTGGGACTGTAAATCCCTTTATAAGATCACCTCTCTGCTCCACTGTAAAGAGAGTTACCCTGGAGTATGGCTTGCCCCATCCTTAATCCTTTCATCCTGAAAGAGATTAAAGGAAAGGAAAACAGGCAGAGATTTAGGAACCTCGCACCATCAAGAAAACAGCACCGGAAGAAGAGCGCATCCTTCAGACCTGAGGTTCCTGCGCCAAGATGCTCCCTGGACAAAGACTGATGCAATACTGGACTTTCTCCAGAGCTGACAAGGGGAAAGCCTTCCTCTGGAGCAGACACCCTGAATATGGACTTGCAGCCAACCAGACTGTCTAAGAATAAACCTTCCTTTGTTAAAGCCATCCACTTTGTGGCATTTCTGTTACAGTAGCCCTAGCTGACTAAAACACCTAATATACTACCACAGTAGTCAAAACAGCCTGGTACTGGTAAAAAAAAAAAAAAAAAGAGAGAGAGAGAGAGAGAGAGAGAGAGAGACATAGAGACAAATGGAACAGAGTTGAGACCCCAGAATTGCCACTATCCTCTTACGAACAGCTGGTATTTGACAGAGGCCCTAAGATTTTAAACTGGGGTCAAAACAGTCTCCTTAACCAATGGTGTTGGCAGAATTGGATCTGCATCTGTGAAAAACTAAAACAAGACCCGTATCTCACACCTTGCACAAAAACTAACTCAAAATGGATCAAAGACCTAAATATCAAACCTGAAACAGTCAAGATCATGCAAGAAAAAGTAGGATCAATAATAAAAGTTCTAATACACAGATGAAACAGACTTCGAAATCTGCCAAAGCATGATCAACTGAAGAGAAAATAGATAAATGGGAACTACTAAGAATCAAACACTTTTGTTCATCCAAAGACTTTATCAAAAGAGTTAAAAGATCACTTATAGAATGGGAAAGAATATTTGGCAACTACATTTCAGACCAACATCTCATATCCATAATCTACAAGGTATAGCAAAATACTAACAAGAAAAAGGTAAATAACCCAATTAAGCAATGGGCAAAGGAGATGGGCAGACACTTCACCAAAGAGGACATCCAGGCAGTCAAAACACACATGAGGAAATGCTCACAATCATTAGCTATGAGAGAAATCCAACTCAAAACTACAGTGAGATAGCATCTCACCCCAGCAAGGTTGGCCATGATCCAAAAAGACAAAACAACAAATGCTGAAGAGGCTGTGGAGAGATTGGGATTCTCTTACTCTGCTGGTGGGACCAGAAAAGGGTACTACCGCTTTGGAAAGCAATCTGGCACTTCCTTAAAAACTGGAAATAGATATACCATTTGATCCAGTAATTACACTGCTCAGGATTTACCCTACAGAAACAAAGGCTGTCACATGAACAGACACATGCACGTGAATGTTTATTGTAGCACAGTCCACAATAAGAAAAAGATGGAATCAACTTAGGTGCCCATCAACAAATGAATGAATAAACAAACTATGGTACATACACTCAATGGAACACTAAGCAATGATAAAAAAAAAAAATGATGATTTTAGGAAACATCTCACAATCTCGTTTCAACTGGAAGACATTATGCTGAGTGAAATCAGTCAGCAGCAAAAAGACTTAAAAATAAACTTATATACAGAAGAAAAGTCTCTTAGAGGGCTGCAAGTATAGGCAGGGAGTGCAAGGGTTGGTCATAGATCAGTCAATAGAAATTTGGTTAGCTGAGAACAGTGGCTGCGCACAGTAGAAAGTAGATCAACTTAACTGGACTTCATCATAAATGGAAAGCTCTTCTAATCTTAACCCAACATTGCAAGGATAGAGTAGCAGGGATGGGGTCTGGGGACCATGCTCTTGGGGGACATTGAGGTCCATTGGCATAATTAGCCTCTTGCTAAGAGAGTCTTCTACACCCCATATTGGTGAGTGGCATCTAGGGTCTTAGAAGCCAGCAAGCTGCCATCTGAGGTACACCAAATGGTCCCAACTCATCGGGGAATAATGGTGACTGAGAATACCAAAGACGTGAGGAAAAAGGAACCCAGGAGATAGAAGGACCCATATGAATGGGAAACTGTATCAAAATGTGACCAGAAGAACCAGATGTTGCCCAGCTGCCACCAAAGACAGCATGATGGGGCACACAATGTAGAGTCCCTGTGGTGATAGGAGAAAAATAGGAGTACAGCTCAACCCTACTAAAAGACCACAGTTCATGGTCCAGTGGCCCGTGGGATCCCTTGGGAACATGGCCTCTAGACCTGCTGCTGTCCCTGTCTAGAAAACACTCCTGAGGTCAACTCTTCAGACAAAAATGGGCTAGACTCAGGGACACAGTGTGACCCTATGATGTGTGTACTTTACAGTTCTATATATTTATAGGATGCTGTCCTATAACTGGTCTCTTTCTAGATGGGAGATAAGAGAGTAGAGACGAGAGTACAGGAGCCTGTTAAGAGGATACAAGTACAAAATGAAAAGGTGGAGCGTGCTGCAATGGGGTGAGGAGAGCAGAAACAGCTGCAGATAGCTGGGCATGGAATTTCAGTTAATCACATTAAAAAAGAAAAGAAAATGAAATTGAGAGGCAGAGCCAAGATGGAAGTGTAACAACACATCCCTGCTAAATCCTCAACCAACTAAGAACCTCAGAGTTACTGAAATCCATCAAATACAGCAATCTAGAAGGCCTACTGTGCATAGAGATCCATAAGTACAAAGGTAGCAAAAGGAACATCCTAAGAACCCTGAACCACCGTGGATAAAACAACACAACCTAGATGGAGATTCTCTGGGAACTGAAGGGGAGAAAAACTACCTCCAGCAAATTCTAGTAACCAAGTGGAGCTGAGAAACAAGAGCTGGAACAACCTTGATTTTGACTAAGACACCTAACCCAGCCTAAGCGTCACAGCCTGCAGCCAAGACCTGAAGACCCCTATGCAGGTGAGAATACCCTGTGATGAGGCCATCAGTGGTCAGTGCCCCATAGGGCCCACTAGCCAGGCATGACTCAGAATGGCAAGGGGCCAGGATTCCTTGGGCCAAAGAGCGGGGAGATGTGGCAGGAAGTGCGGGGATGGTAGCCCATGGCTCCTGTATCCCAGAGTGATAGGATAGGAGAGAGCAGAGCTGACAGGAGCATAGAAATGTGCTGTGCACAGCAGGCCTTAGTCCTGTATGGCACTGGGAGGCCTGAGTCCATGAGCCCGATGGCAACAGAGTAGGTGATCGTGCGACCCGAGGGGTAGAGTGAAAAGCCCAGGTGCTGGCATATCTGGGACTGGCCTTGGAACCAATGGGTCAGGAAGCTCTGGGATTCACTGGCCTGGGTGGGGGACTGAGTGTAGAATTGGATAAGGATTGGAGCTGCATGCATCAGTGAGGCTGGGGCTCGGGTATCTAGGCAGGACTGGAGTGATCATCCCAGCAGATAGGCAGCCACTGGAACTGCATGTACTGGGGAAGAACTGGGCTCAGGTAACCACAGAGGAAGGGCAGTGAGCGCTAGTGGCTAGGCAGCCGTTAGTGCCTCGTGCACCAGGGTAGTCTGGGCTTAGGCAGTCTGGGAGGAGTGAAGTGACTGCCCCAGCGGCTAGACAGCCATTAGAGGCACATGCACCAGGGTGATCTGGGCTTAGGCAACACAGGGGTCATGAAGTGATCACCCCAGCAGCTAGGGAGCCATTGGTGCCCAGTATACTAGGGAGAACTGAGCTCAGGTGACCCTAGAATCACCCCAGTGACTAGGCAGCCAATGGAGACAAGTATGCTAAGGAGGCTTGGACTGTGGTGATCCAGGGTGATTGCTCCCACAGCTGGATACCCATTGGAACCAAGTGCACCAGGGAGGACTGGCCTCCTCAGGTGACCCTGGAGGAGTGAAGTGATTGCCCCAGCAGATAAGCAGCCATTAGAGCCAAGTACACCAGAGAAGCTTGGGCTCAGGTGACCTGGGGGGAGTAAAGTATCACCCTAGCGACTAGGCATCCATTGGGACCACATGCACTAGGGAGAATGGGGCTCAAGTGACCTGGAAGAAGGGGAGTGATCACCCCAGGAGCTAGGCAGCCATTGGAGCTAGGTGCACTGAGGTGGCCTGGGCTCAGGCAATTCAGAAGGAATTAGGCAATCACCCCAGTGGCTGGGCTGGCATTGGAGCCAAGTGCATCTGGAAAGCTTGGGTTAAGGTACTCCAGGGCAAGGGGAATAATCACCCCAGCAGCTAGGTAGCCATTGGACAGATTTCCCAGAGATTCCTACACAACCCAGAGGCAGCAAGAACAGTGACAGTGATTGTTGCTGCAGGTTGGGGAAGAAAGCACGTGAGACCAACCACTCCCTCCCTCTACACCTGAGGCTGAGGCTGAGGCTCCATGAGGGATCTTCCCTCGTGTCCTGCCCACCTTGGGGTGGCTGCAAAAGCTCAGTGCCTGTGCAAGCAACCCCTCCCCAGCCCAGAGGCAGAAGCCACAGTGGTGCTGCTGAAAGCAGAAGTGACTCCCCCACCCACAAGTTGTGCCAGCAGTGGCAGCAGACCAGTGCAGGGCAGTAAGAACAAGCAACAGAAACTAATCAGTCTGCATTGAGGGACTATGGCCCAGCCCTAGTAGAGACACTGGTTAGGCCAACCATGCTAGTAAGTATCTTTCACTGCAGTGACTCCCAGATGGCTGGGAGACAATGATCAATCTCTAACACTTAAAGAAGCAGACTACCATGGCTTCTGAAAACTCCCAAAATAAAGCATCAATGGATTTCCCAGATGAAGAAGAGTTCCTGCAACTATGAGAGACAGAATGCAAAAATTGATGTACAGAGCTGTGCAAGGTATCAGGAGAGAGTTTGGGCATAGTGCAGCAGAGTACATTGAAAAGTTAAATAAGCTGCAAGAAATGCTTGAGCAGCAATGCTCTGAAATTCAGCAGGTTAAAAATAAAATCACTGAGCTTATTAACAGAAAGTCAGAGGAGCAAGATCAAGGACATAGAAGGCAGAATGAGTGAGTCTGAACACAAAGTAAATGACACCAGCATACACAAAGAGAAGTCAGATAAAAGATTCAGTAAGAGTGAAGAATTGTTAAGGGTGATGTGGGACTGTATTAAGAGAAATAATGTTTATGTGATCGGAGTACCAGAACAAGGTGGGATAGCTGAAAATACAGAGTGAATAGTTGAAGACCTGCTGACAGGAAACTTCCCTGACATCATGAAAGATGAGAAAATCTCTATTTGGGATGCTTATCAAACCACACTCAAGATAGATCCTGAAGGAAATACACCAAGGCATATCATAATCAAGCTGAACGAAACTAGAGACAAGGGGAGACTACTGAGGGCAGCCGGAAATTAGCAAAAAATAACCTACAAAGGAAAATTATTAAGGTGATCCTCACACTACTCAGCTGAAATGATGCTGGCCAGAAGACAGTAGGATAACATATAGAAATCCCTGAAGGAAAAACACTGTCAACTGAAAATAATATATCCTGCAAAACCATCTCTCAAATATAAAAGTGAAATTAAGACTTTCACAGATAAACAGAAATTTAGAGAATTTGGAAGAACCAAACCAAAATTACAAGAAACATTGGAGGACATTCTTAGGTTAGAAAATCAGTAGCATTAGATATGTACTTAAACATCTAACACTCAACAGAGCATCTACATACCATCAGGAAAGGAAATCCAAAAAAAATATCCAAAACCAAACCACAGAAAATAGAAATTCAGAAACCTCAGGATATAATTGACAACTACAGTACATGAAAAAGAGGGTAAAAAAAAGGTACAGATGGACCTTCCAGATGTGGAGGAAGACAAGGAGATATGTAGACAATGAAGTTTGGACTACTTTTAGATTAATAAAAGGGACTAAGGGAGTAACTGCAAAAGAAACCTATAGTTCTACATATCAAAAAGCAACATACAAAATCAATTTCAAGAAAATGAACACTGAAAGCCACGAGAAGAATATACATAAAGAAAAAAGTCTCAGCACAGAAAATGGAATGCAACAGAGGTACTGTCCACAACACCACAAAAAAGGCATCGAAATGACAGCGCTAACATCATATATATCAATAATCACACGGAATGTGAATGGACTAAATGCACCAATTAAGGGAAGGAGAGCAGCAGACTGGATTAAAAAAATATGACCCATCTATATGCTGCTTACAGGAGACCCACCTTAGATTCAAAGACACAACCAAGCTACAACTCAAAAGTTGGAAAAAATATGTATCAGGCTAATAACATTCAAAAAAGAGCAGGAGTGGCAATATTAATCTCTGACAAAATAGACTTTACAATTAAATCCACCATACGAGATAAAGAGAGTCACTATCTAATGATCAAAGGCTCAGTTCAACAGGAGGACATAGCCATACTGAATATCTATGCACCCAATGACAAGGCTCCAAAATACATAAAACAGTCACTATTTACACTGAAAACAGAAATAGACAACTCCACAATAATAGTAGAAGACTTCAACCCACGTCTCTCAGTAAAGGACAGAATATCCTGAAAAAGGCTTAGTATACATACAGATGATCTAAACGCAACAGTCAACCAACTTGACCTTGCAGACATATTCTGAACACTTCATCCAACAGCAGACCAGTATACTTTCTTTTCCAATACTCATGGAATGTTTTCCAGAATTGGCCACATATTAGGCCACGGAGCAATGCTCAACAAAATTCAAACTACTGAAATAATACAAAGCTTCTTCTCAGACTACAAGGCCATAAAACTAGAAATCAATAATGGAAATAAAATGGGAACTGAGTGAGATTTTCCTCAAGAACGGTTGGGTAATAGAAGAAATCAAGGATACAATAATGAATTTCATAGAATCAAATGAGAATAAGACACATCCCACCAAAATCTAAGGGACACAACAAAAGCAGTGTTCAGAGGTCAGTTCATCTCAATAAATGCTCACATCCAAAAAGAAGAAAGAGCATAAATCAATGAATTAACAATTCAACTTGAGCAACTAGAAAGATCTCAGCAAAAGAACCCATCAGGCTCCAGAAGAAAACAAAGTATTAAAATTAGAGCAGAAATAAATGAAATAGAAAACAGAAAAATGATTGAAAGAGTAGGCAAGTCCAAAAGCTAATTTTTTGAAAAGATCAATGAAATTGACAAGCCATTGGTCAAACTGATGAAAGAAACATGGAAGAAACAAATAATCTGAATAAGAAATGGGATGGGTGATATCAAAACAGAGCCTGCTGAAATTAAAATAATCATAGAAGAATTCTGTGAAAAATTATACTCTAATAAATTTGAAAACCTAGAAAAAATGGACAATTTTTTTTTTTGTAAAATATCACCTACCTAAACTAGTAAAATCAGAAATAGAACAACTAAACAGATTCATTACCAAAGAAGTAACTGAAAAGGTAATTAAAAACTTCCATCCAAAAAAATCCCTGGCCTGGATGGCTTCACTGCAGAATTCTATCAAACGTTCAGAAAAGAGTTTGCACCACTACTTCTAAAGGTATTCCAGAACATAGAAAATGATGAAATACTCCCAGATTCATTCTATGAATCTAGTCTAACCCTGGTACCAAAGGCAGGTAAAGATGGCACAAAAAAATGAAAATTACAGACTAATATCCCTCATCAACTTAGACATGAAAGTCCTTAACAAAATCCTAGCTAACAGAATTCAGTAACATATCAAAAAAATAGTTCATTGTGACCAAGTAGGGTTCATACCAGGGATGCAGGGGTATTTCAACATAGCCAAGCCAGCCAAGTGCCGTCGAGTCGGATTTCAACATAAGGCAAACAATTAATGTGATCAACAGTATAAACAAAATAAAAAATGAGAACCACCTGATTCTATCAATCGGTGCAGAAAAGGCATTTGATAAAGTTCAGCATTCATTCATGTTAAAAACTCTCAGCAAAACAGGAATAGAAGGGAAATTATTCAGCATAGTAAAGGTCATCTACACTAATCCAACAGCTAACATCATCCTTAATAGAGAGAAGTTGAAAACATTCCCCTTAAGAACAAGTACAAGACTATTAACAAGGATGCCCGTTGTCACCAGTTCTATTCAACAGTGTTCTGGAGGTCCTCACCAGATCAATTAGAATATCATGGATAAAGAAATATGGGGCATCCAAATTGACAAAGAAGAAGTCAAAGTATTGCTATTTGTGGGTGAAAAGATACACAGAAAACCCTAAAGAGTCCACCAAAAAACTACTGGATCTAATAGAAGACTTCAGCAAAGTATCAGGATACAAGGTAAACATACATAAGTCAGTGGGATTCCTTCACACCAACTGAGACAACCACGGAGCAAATCACAGGATCATGACCATTTACTATAGCCACCAAGATGATAATATACCTGGGGATAAATCTAACCAGAGATATTAAAGACCTATACAAAGAAAACTACAAGACCCTACTGCAAGAAATGAAAACTGACTTACACAAGTAGAGAAACCTGCTTTGCTCCCGGTTAGGAAGACTTAACATTGTGAAAATGTCTGTACTTCCCAAAGCAATCTATGCATACAATGCAATCCTGATTCAACTTCCAATGACATTTTTTTAATGAGATGGAGAAACAAATCACCAACTTCATATGGAAAGGAAAGAAACCACGGATAAGTAAATTATTACTAAAGATGAGGAACAAAGTGGGAGGCCTCACCCTTCCTGGCCTTAAACCTATTACACTGCCAAAATAGTCAAGATAGCCTAGTACTGGCACAAAAACAGACATGTAGACCAATGAAACAGAATTGAAAACCCAAATATAACTTCATCCACTTGTGAACAGCTGATATTTGCTAAAGGCCCCCAAACTGTGAACTGGGGTAAAGACTGTCTCTTCAACAAAAGATGTTGGTATAATTGGATATCCATTTGCAGTAAAATGAAAAAAGAGCCTTATCTCACACCATGCACGAAAACTACTTCAAAAATGGATCAAAGACCTAAGTGGAAAAGCTAAAACAATAAAATTCTTGGAAGGAAAAATTGGGAAGACAATGGAAGCCCTAACCCATGCCATCGACAGTCTACCAAAAACCACCAATGACCTTCAGTCATCAGAAATGATTATAGATAATTGGGATCTCTTAAAAATTAAACACTTATTCTCATCCAAAGCCTTCATCAAGACTATAAAGACTGCTTACAGAGTAGGAACAAATATTTGCTGTCCACACTTCTGACCCTTGCCTAATCTCTCTAATCTACAAAACACTGCAAAACCTCAATGAGAAAAAGGCAAGTAACCCTATTAAAAAGTGGGTGTATGACATGACCAGACACTTCACCAAAAGACATGCAAGTTGCCAACAGATACATGAGGAGATGTTCACAACCTGTAGCTATCAGAGAAACTAAAATCAAAACCACAGTGAGATACCATCTCACCCCAAGAAAGATGGCAGTAATCCAAAAAACACAGAATAATAAATGCTGGAGAGGATATGGAGAGATTGCAACTCTTCTACACTGTTGGTGGGACTGTAAAACAGTTCAACCACTATGGAAATCAACTTGGCACTTCCTTAGAAACCTAGAAATAGAAATACCATATGATCCAGCAATTCCACTCCTTGGAACGTATCCCAAAGAAATAATGAACACCACTCAAACAGATACTTGCACACCAATGTTTATTGCAGCTTTCTCCGCAACTGCAAAAAGTTGGAAACAATCTAGAGGCCCATCAACAGAAGAATGGTTAAACTACGCAATGATAAGAAACAACGATGGCTTAGAGAAATAACTGTCAATGTGGGACCATCTAGAGGAAATTGTGCTGAGCAAAATTAGCCAGTCTCAAAAGGACAAATTTTTTATGAGACCATTATTATAAGGACACAAGTAATCATTTCAGACAGAGGAGATAAATATATGATGGCTACAAGGGTGGTGGGAGAGAAGGGAGAGGAATCTTTTACAAATTAGATAGTGGTTAGGATTAGAGATGGATATAGGATGTGTCAGCATGCACTAGAAGTGGGGTACCCACAACTACTCAACTTCAAAATCAAATTGTCCCCTTAATGAGGACCACCTCTTTGGAAGGATCTGGGGACCACACTCTCAGGGGACATCAAGACTAATTGGGATGCCAAGCTAATCTGTCCCTCTCCCAAGATCCATACATACCACTTGGGTGACTTGAGACTGGGGTCTTAAAAGCTAGCAAGCTGCCATCTAAATTCCACCTAATGGTCTCAGTCCACTTGGACCTGAAGTAAATCGTAGACATTGAGCACAAGGGAAAAATATGAGCCCACCAGATGGAAGGAGTTGTATGAGCCATAGCATGTTTCAGTATGGGACCAGAAGAACTAGATGGTGCCCAGACAACACCAATGACCATCTGGATGGGGGTACATGGAACAGAGCTCCAGATACAGCGGGTGATGGAGTAGAGGGCAAAGCTAGAACTCTATCGAAAGCCCACACTTGATGGTCTGTCTGAATGGAAGGTTCTCTGGGAGCATGGACTCAGACTGTCTAACCCCGGATTGCATCCAGCTCCAGGGTGAGCTCTCCAGACAAAGACTGACCTGGGCCATACAAAACACAGAGTGGTACACAGGCAAACAAACCTTTAGACATATGTATGCATGGGGTTGTCTCAGGGGCTGTCTGCTCCAGCCAAGTTGATTGGGTGAGGAGGGCCAGACCTTGGTCAAAAGGTCATGAGGAAGTTCAGAACAAAAGGGAAGCACGCTGTCCCTTGGGGTTGTCATTGAGGGGGAGCAGCTAGAATAGAACAGATGTAAAAGTTCTGGGTGTTATATGGCAAGATGATATAGACTGTAAACTTATTATTAATTCACAATAAAAAGAAAACAAAGAGAAGAAACTGAGAATCAGAAGTTAAATAACATATCTTGTTCTATCTGGGTGATTTATGCACCACCTTCGGCATGCTCATGGCTCCCTAAGGTGATGCCCCAGTATACTCGGCCTCCTGGGCTGTCACCAGATGTCCCCCACACTGGAAGATTCTGTCTCTGTCTCTGTGTCTCTCTTTCTCACACACACACCCCTGATTCTTCTTCTGGCCTCGCTTATCTTGGTCACCAAGGTTACTGTGTTCAGTGAGGAGGCTGGAGCTTGGACATTGCTCTGGACTTCAATCCCTTTGGCTCTCTTTCCAGCTGAGGATGCCCCTGCAGTCCTCAAGTCCTCACCACTCTGAGTGAACCTGAACTCCTGAGGCCCCCAGGGGTTAAGGTTGTGCTTTTTTGTTTCTGTTACCCGTCATCTGCAGCTGGCTTAGGAAGTATCTGGAAACCTAGCTAGTGGGACAGGCACTCTCTGCAGCTCACTCTAGATCCCGCTCTGTTTCCAGCCTGCGTAACCTCTCCCCGCTATCTGGTTTGCCCTCAGCCCCACTTTGCAACCATGCCTATTGAATATTGCCAAAGGCAGCACTCCTGTCAGTTCTCTATGAGGGCCTATGCTCCCTACACCCCCAAATGCAGGTGTTTTACCACTGTATCTTCAGGTCCCTGTCATCTTCAAGGGTGTTCAGGGAGAGGCTGCAGGACCTATCAGGGTGGAAGTGACATATGGGGAGAGCTATCTTGGTGGTCTCCCAGATGCTCCTGAGGCCCCACTCTCTGAAAGCCCTCTTTGCTGCCCATAACCAAGAGTAACCCACTTTTTCTGTTATGGCAGGTAACAGAGGAAGTTCACCGGCTGCTGAAAGTTTGTGGCTACCAGTTCGTGTGCCGAGGAAAAGTCAGTGTAAAGGGCAAAGGTGAGATGCTGACGTACTTCTTAGAGGGAAGGACTGATGGAAGTGGCTCCCAAACCAGGTCTTTAAACATGGAGCGAAAATTGTATCCTTATAGGAAAGCTGGCCTTCAGACCAGACTGGCCATCAACTGTCCTCCAGTGTCCACTGTGGCTGGCTTTGCAGTCCAAATGGGACTGGGGGCTCTGCAGGGCACAGGGCCCACCTCCCAGCCTACTCTTCAGTACCTTCCCTCCAGAGCAGCTGTGAAGGAGGCTTAGTGTGTCTGTGTCAGCAGGCAGGGGCTTCTTCCAGGGCACACAGAGCAGGAGCTCCACCCAGGACCAGCCTGACGAGTAGGCAGCTCACAGCACTACTGGGCTAGGAAAGGAGTGTTTGTTGTGTGTTGTCGAAGGGCCAGGATGCTCACAGAAACAGCATTTCCATGACTGTATGGGAGGAGGTGCTAGACCTGTGCAAGCATGCACACAGGCTCTTCTACCTCTGCACAAACAAGAGGCTTTCATAGCATCTGCAGCTGTTCAGTCTTCTCCTTCAGCAGCAGAGGGAAGCAGAGTCTCTCACTAGCAGGACTGCTCTGTTTGGCCAAGTTAGCACTGGGCACAGGAACTCCAGATACCCACCAGAATGACAGCAAGGAAGGTTCAGGCTGTCAGCTTAAGAGATGTGCAAGGTGCCTACGACAAACATACCCTGAGACTGACACCTGTCCATAGAGCCAAGGCCGCACCCCAGGGACCGGGTCATTGACCTAGCTGGCCCAGCAGAGCTGGAGTCCCTGACACACAACACAGAGCAGCCTGGGACAGGAGCTCTGAGAAGTTCTGCTCCTACTGCTGGGATACTAGTGGCCACGGGCCTTCTCTTTAAGGCCAGCTCTGGAACACCCGAAGTTTCTACAGGCACACTCACCCAGAAGCTACCTTCTCAGGAGTCTGTTGTGCTGTGCATCTTTCACCACCTACTCTGACAGCAGTTGTCTCCTGGAAACCTGAAGGACTCCTTCTTCATGGCAGTCAGTGCCTTGTCAGCACTGTTTCTTTTCTTCTTTGCGGGGCGGGTTGGGTTTCTGTATGTTTGGTGGAACAAGGCTTTGTTTATTGTGAGAACAAGTGAGCCTCACCATGTGGGAAACTATTTGATATATTGTGTTGTTTCTTGGGTAAAACCAGCCCTCCAGACCCTGGTATTCTAGAGGTAGCTAGTTGTCATAAGACCAGGCATCACGGTCCAATTTGAAGCTAGAGGACAGGAACATTCCTGTCTAGGGGATGTGAGTGAAGGCGGGTCATGCTGGTGAAATCTGAATCTCCAACCCAGCCTCCCCATGGATCACACTGGGGATCAACCCTGAAGATGTATGTCAGGTGTGCTGTGGAGGGATGATGGGTCAGGGAGGGCCTGGAGGGAGCGGTGGCAGTCATAGCCAGATGAAGGGGTCCAACTCAACAGACAGGTCAGACCTGAATCCCAGGAAGAAAGATTGCAAGTCAGATGCTGAACATACAGAGGCCCACAGCTATGAAGCTGAGCCAGAGAGATGTTGCTGGGCTAACTAAGCCCAGGAGGCTGGAGTGATCCCATAGTACCTCTCCTCACCACTCTTGAAGTCTCTGCACCTTCTTAGAGGCTCCAGCTTCCAGAATGGGGCAGAGCATGTTGTAGAACATTGTTCTTACCTGTCTTTCTGGTCAGGTAGGGCTGTGGTGGTTTCCTGGGCCACTTAAGGTCTATTAGACATGGCATTCCAATGCAGAGGAGTTGAACCCAGGCCTCCACAGTGGTGTTTAAGTAAGAGTGGGGTTAGGAAGGAGGAGAGGGAACTTTGAGTCCAGCAGTGGTAAACCCAAATCCCAAACCAGTTGCCATCGGCTGGATTTCAACTCATAGCACCCCTAAGGACCAGAGTAGAACTGCCCCATAGAGTCTCCAAGGAGTGCCTGGTGAATTTGAACTGCTGACCTTTTGGTTAGCAGATGTAGCTTGTAGCTCTTAATCAGTATGCCACCAGGATTTCCATACAGGTGATGGGGAACTTATAAGTGGAAGAGTGGTGTAGAAGAGTCGGGAAAGATGAAAAGCATGAGAGGGCCTTGAGTCACCACTGATGACTGTGAAGATGGAGGGACACATGAGCCTGGGAATGCAGGCGGTATCCAGAAGCTGGAGGCAGCCTCTGGCTGACAGCCACAACAAAACCGGACTTCACTACCACAACCACAGGAAATGAATTTAGCCAATAGCCTGAGTTAGCTCTGAGGCAGATTCTCTTCCAGAGCCTCAGGTGAGAGCCCAGCCCAGCTGGTGCCTTGTTTTGGCCTCATGAGCCTCAAAAGACAACCCACTGAGCCATGCTGTGTCTGGTCCTATGACCTGCAGAACTGTGAAATAACAAATGTGCAACCTTCAGAGCCACAGGTGCATGGTCATTTGTTCCAGCAGCAATGGAAAATACCTGCAGGTGACCACTGTGCCTTTTCTGGGCACTAGACTGTTCTGGAATGGCTAACACACAGCACCCTGGACCAGGGCTTCTGCTGAAGAGAGCAGGTGGCTCCTTCATCATAAGCAATTCCAAACCCCACATATTTCCTGTTAGAACAGGAACCATATTTAGCCATATGTTCTTAGGGTTTGGTGAAAAATACTGTCCTTTTGATTTATGATGAAACTGTATGATATGGCCTTATTTGTTTTTAATCTTGTAAAATATCCATGTACACACATTAGAGCCTCTGAAGTATGATTCTGTTTAAAGCGTTTATTTTAAGATGTTTTATAAATAGTGGACCGATTACAGGTGGTGCCTGTTCACTTGTACCAAAAAGGAAGAAAAACTCAACACCCACTGCGAAAGGTACAGTCTAACCAGATGCAGTGAAGTTTGTATGATGTCACAACCCTGTTTGTTTGGGTCATTTGGAAATGGCCCCTCGTGTGTCTCCTTAGCAGCCTTGCATGACTTGTATGCCTGACATCATCGAGTAGAACAAAGCCCAGAAATGCTTCCAGATGCTTCCACAGATAGCACCAACCCATGGCTGGCCCACTGCTACCCTGTTGTGTGTATACTCTAGAGCAGATGCCACTACAGACCGTAGTAACTCACGCTGCCTGTCTGTGTTTATCAGACACTAAAACTAACCAGTAACCTTGGACCACATTCTTCACTAGAAGCAATAACTCCAATTCTATGCTATAGAGGCAAGTTTATGTCACAGTACATATGTATTTCGGAGACAAGCCATGCTTACTTGTTTGCTCAAAGTATAGCATACTGGGGTGGGCTGAGGGTTCCAGAGTTCCATGCCCTCTCATGAAGACCTAGTTTGGGGCACTGTAAGTACCTTGGTTGGTTGTCAGGTTGTTTAAGGGTATGACATCTAAGTGTGAAGAACAGATAGAGCCCACTTCAAGCGCCTTGTCAGATCTCTGTCACTGTATCCTTGCTTTGGGGGTAGGAAAGGGTGGAAGGCAGGGTCAAAGACCCCAGTTCTCATTCTAAGACCTGTTCAGTGAATCCCAGTACTGTGTCTGACACATGGATTGAGGGTATAAGGCATAAAGTGTGCTGCAGAGAGTTCAAAAGATCAAGTCTCAAGGCTTACTGAGATACACTGTTGTAAAATAATTGCAGAGCACTGAAGGCTGTTTCTGAAGTAGTCATGCTTGTCCCTGCTCACCTCTCAGGGTGCTTTCTGGTAGGAGAAAGTCCTCTGGACAGGTTACATGAACAAGTGGAAGGATGACATTGAAAGCTGACCTGAAGGATTTGGGGTTGGAGTCTTAGACAGGATTCAGCCATCTTGCAGAACTGCTGTCCTAATAGCAACTTAGAAGTATTATTTAAATTACTTCTTCTAACCTGCCACTTTCCAAGGGAGGAAATTGAATTTGCGTATGTAGCCCTGTTTTGAAATGTTTGGGGGAACTGTGGACCCATCAGTGCTGGCTGTCAAGCTAGGCTTGCTTCCGGCATTCCATTCAGTCCAAGTAGATGCATGTTTAGACCTGTGTGGAAGGCACTCCTCAGACTCATGTGCACACAGGTTGTAAAATAGTGCTATGTAACTTGTGTACTTTATTTTACCTATACATTCTAGCCACCGAGAGTGAAAGGGATGCTGTAAATTAGGAACACCCTGATACCAGCTAAGTAATCGAACTGCTGTTAATACTTTTTACTTCAGGAAATTCGCAGCTGTGCTGGCCATCTATAAAAGTAATCTCCCAAAGCTGACTTGTTCATGGTCAGGATTCACTAAAGTATTTTGGAATGGTTTCAGCTAAAAACAAAACAAAAAAATCTTTAGAGGCAATTTGACTTCAAAACATTTGACTTCAAACAAAAAAAGGGGCCAAGTCACGCCCCCAGGCAAGGAGGAAGATGAAACACAGGGCTCCTTTCCTGAGTCCTGGAGCATCCTGCCTCCTTGGCAATAGTTGGCTTGGAAGCTTCCCATTTCATTTTTGAGTCCACACCCCCTGTATTTTACTTAAAGCTCCAGACAATATAGGCTGCAGGTGATGAAGAATGTGACCTCTTCTTCATAAGGTAACTGGAACTCTGTACTTATGTCCATAACTCTTTAGCCTCAGAGTAGGGGCTGCTAGGAGTGACTTTAAGTGAAAATCAGAAGGAGTGGAATGTTGAGGCCCAGTAGGTTTGGGGAACGAGGACATGGCCGAACACACACAGTGGAAATTAGTCAGGCTGAGGCAAGCCTTGAAATTGAGCTTGATGTAGAACAAATATACTGTTGTTATTTGAGAACATAGGTTGCCAGCTACTGGTACACTGAGCAGCCTAGTCTTTGTGCCACAAACAGAGGTAAGATAGTGTCCATGGTCAGCCCATTGCTGTTAGGATAGCTCATAAAGGTTGTGTCATTTGGACCGCTCATCTCTCAGGCCACATCATGCAATGCCCATGAAAGGCAGTACCCAAGAGCTGTACTAGGTCACCAACACAGAAGAAGAGAAGACCTCTGGGGAAGTGAAAGAACATGAGGACCGCCCTCTATCATCTGGCGGACCATCAGATGGACCATATTTACAAAAGAATGGAACCCAAGTGGAAAGTTTAGGAAGGCAGAGTTCAACTTAGCTGAAGGATCGGGGTCACTGTGAGTCGGAAGCCACTCAATAGTTTGGGTTTTTTGTTTTTTGTTTTTTTTTTTCTATGGAAAGATGCGCACCCTGCTGTTGGAGGTTGAATTTTGGCAGGGAAGTTCTGTCCTTCAAGAGGAGGGGCTTTCTGTGGTTCTGTATAAACTGTAATGGAATACTGAAGGCCGCATGTGTGCTGGGGAGAGAATATGTGCACCAAGATGCTGAATATAGGAATTTGGGAGCACGGGAAGGTTGAAAGAACACCTGGGTAGACAGAGAGACCAGGTGTGGCCAGCAGCACCACACCAATCAGAGCTGCACACACCAAGCCCACAGTTAACAAATTATCACAAGGCCTGGCCACTACCACAGTGGACTTTTAAATGCAGCCTGTGTCTATATTTCTCTCTCAGAGAGTCAGATGAGCCCTGTGAGCAGGATTTCAAAACACCTGTACACAGTGGGAACTCTTGTCTTTGTGATGTTCCGTTGCACTGAAAACAGTTTTCTTACTACTTTGTCTATTTTTTTCACACGTTTATTTGTGGCAGGTTGCATGGTAAGATATGAGGAAATATGTCATCTTCCTTTTACCATTCCATAAATACCACAGACCCTAATTTTAGATGCCACACCTCAGGACCAGAGGTTCTTAAACAATTTGACTTTATGGTAATGGCTCATAAACTTTTTTTCTTAACTGTCTTGAAAGTACCCATCCTGTTCCCCGTCAGAGTATTTTACTATGAAACAAAATAACTAGCAACATTGAACAACTCAGATCATCGTGTGCTGCAAAGCGTAATCAAAATAAAAATTATTTATTCCTTGATTAAGATAGATCCATATAAAGAAAAAAATTAAATTTGAATATAGCCAGATGACCCTCACTCAGAACAGTAGGCAAAATAGTCCCCAAGTTCTCTTTGCGTGATCTCACTAGGAAAATGCTGATTCGGGGAGTGGGGAAGATTATAACATATGGACTAGCACAGCTGTGAGACCAGCATCCCGAAAGCTTTGATTATGTGGTCCTATGCCTCACTCTTCAAACAAGGGCTAGCAAGAATAGGAAAGGCTCTATTTGTATTTCATTTCCTTAAAGAATATCTGTAAAACAGCCAATATGCATATCAGCTTGGTTAAAACCATCTTTCTTCATTAACAGTGGTATAAGAGAACAGCTAATCCCTAGCAAGGGAGAAAAATGTTAAGTTTAGAAAATCCGTATTTGTCTTACCCTAGTCTGTGTTCTACAGCTACTTTGAAGTCCAACTTATCATTGTGGCTAACGACCCACAGGGTCACCTTAAATGAAGAGGATCATTGCCTAATCTGTTGTGTGCAGTCTCTCAGACACCAAATAGAGAAAGAACTGAGGGTTTGATCACTCCACTCCAAACTTCTCGAAGTATAGCATGTTTCTTAATTTAAACTGAACCACGCCAGTCTCTTGTTCCTGGTCAGGAGATCGCATGAGCCTGGAAGGGTAGTTAGCTGAGTTTGTGATTCAAGGATCATTTTTGCCATGGAACCATTCCATACTACTGTCGTGTGCCAAGGGTGTGCTTTGCGTGGGCCAGTGTTCCCTTCAAGGCATTAGCATATTTGAAGAGCAGGCTTAACCAGGAGTTTTCAGAAGGCTGGAGGGGATTATGACGGATGGTGAGAAGTTTGGCAATGACCAGAGCATGGGATGTCCCTGGTCCTCCCATACATGCTACGGTCTTATAACTCTGCCTTTCAAACAGGATGGTTTCCAAAACCGCTTCAGCTGCTTATTGAGAGTTGCTGCATGCTGAGAGCATGGATGTGCTGCAGGAAGACAGGCACTGGTAATCACTAAGAAGGTTGAAAAGCAAAGGCTGGACATCTGGTCTAGGCTATTTGGTAAAGACTGTACTTGGTTCGGGGGGGTGCATAAACAGAGATTATGTCCTGGACTAAAAACATGGAATAACCCCAGGCAGGATAGGCTGCAGGGACTTGTCATTTAGTGGCCTTTCTGTGGCTCTATGCTTCTTACCAAATGTGCAGTGAGGAATTATGCCCAATGTCAGAAAGAACTTGCTTCTTGCCTACCACCAGCAAACACACTGACCCCTGCATCCCAGGCACATGAAGCACAAGTCTCAGGAGACCATTCTCACATCTGGGACCCCAAGGAAGCCCACCCCTACTCTTAAGTACATCGGGGAGTGCTGCTGTGCACTGGACATTAGTAACACAGGCACCCAGTGCTTTAGAGGTGGCAGTTTTGCCTTTATCCCTGTTGAAACTTTGTATATGCAAAGCATCTTGCACTCTGAAATTGCATGCAGAAATTAATTTCTGGTTGTGCAGAACTTAATTAGCTTGAACTGGAAAACATATAGCATACCCAAAAGATAGCTGAGGCTTACATGTAGGCTTGCCACAGAGCATCCAGTAAGCTTCGAGAGATTCTGCAGAAACTGGGCTTTGTATGGATCTTGCAGAATCTCCCTCTAACCCAGGCCCCCTTCTCCATCACTTCCTTCTTTGTATTGATTGCACACTTACTTGCACAGAAAATAATGTCATGATTGTGACCACCTCTTAGAGCTAGATTCCATTCTCATTTAAGGCAAACCTAAAGCCCACTCTTGAATTTTCTTGACTCAGAAGAGTTGTGTAAACTTTCAGTGTCCTGCTTTTGTTTGGCTAGATAGGATTATGTCACATAACAGAATGGAGAGTGTAGTGGGCAAAGATGTCATTTCCTACAGCCAATGTAACTCACAAAGGATGCTTCTGTAGAAATGGAAACAATATAGTTATGCTCAGAACCATAGTAACTCAGCATCACTGGGTAAATTCTCATGATAGATTTGTATAAATAATACGGGTCTATTTTTATGTAAAGTAAACACTGTAGATCTTCCAGTCTTTTTCAAGATTGTTAAAATGAGACAAGTAATTGAATAATTGTACTATTTTTATTTTTAAAAAGTGAATGGACTGAAATGTTAAATGTGAATGTACATTTCTTAATTGCAACTTTTCTACTAAGTGTTTGCACTATACTTTCTGGAATCTTACTTAACAAAAATAAAGGAAAAATCTGCTTGACTAAACTCTGCGGCCACTTTAGCTGAAAAGTGAATGATGATATGGATGCTTTAGGAATGACTCCTGCCAATCCACTTGTGTTTGGGGGAACCCACTAAAACTCACTACCATCAAGTCGATTTCAACTCATACCAACCCTATAGGACAGAGTGAAACTGTCCTGTAGATTTTGGGGGAAGTGTCCTGTAATGTCATCCACCTCCATCCTTTTTCAGAGAACTGGAGTGCACTTTGCTCATTTGTGGAGGATACCTGCAGAAGCCTTTGTGGGCTGAAGGTCTTGAGCATCACTCTGTGACAGATGGGAAGCAGATGGGTGGCTGTTATCTGTTGTCCTAAACAAGAGATTCCAGGCAGGATCCTTTGTATTCTTTTCTATTCCCCATGATTAATCCACTTCTGACTAAAAAATAGGTCTTCTTGCAGTATTAATCCTTTATGAAAGAATGAGATTAATCCTGCAGTTGAGACTCACTCCTACTGCTGACTGCTGTGTTCCAAGCCAGCTGACACTGATCCTGGACCCCTGGGTACATGACTGCCCCTTTCTAGGAGGCAGCAGAAAAATAGGATGCCTAGCAAGGTTGCCTGAAGCAGCACTTAGTATGAAATAGTAGCATAAAACCTTGTCACCCAAGGCTGTCATTTGTTCTTTTCATTGTGGTCTAGGAAGAAATATACCCAACTGAGGGAGGAGTACAACCTCATTTTAGCAGACCTGAAACTCAGCCAACCTTGGAAATTGTCCCTGGATCCCCTCTGCACCCTATGTCCTCTCTCAGGGCAGGGAGGACAGGTCAGGTCCCTAGCCCAAACCTTCAGAGAAGGCTGAGCCAGAGTTGCATTGGGGAATTGAGTAGGAAGCTGGTAAGGGCCAGAGAGAGGTATCGACATCATGACGAGAGGGCTGAGCTCCCTGGGGTGGGGGGTGGGGTGAAGAGAAAGCAAAGAGTGAGCCCATGGGAGAGGGTACCATGCTACCACTGGGCAGTGCAAGGCAGGAGCAACCTGTGACAGACCCAGGAAGCTCAGAGAGTATGTCAGCTGGAGGAAGGAGAGGCCTTCCCCCTTCATGCCTCATCATCCTCGATGAGGACTCAGTTGCGGAGTCACAGACTACAACTACCTCCCTTCATCCCTCACTCACCACGTAGCTGAGATGTCCACTACAGAGTGAGAGATCTGGGCAGGGGAAGAAAGGAGTCCAGGTATACTGGTGTCATGAATTGAATTGTGGCCCCCTAAAGTAGGTGTCAATGTGGCGAGGCTGCAGTTCCCAATATTGTGTGATTGTCCTGCATTTTGTGATCTGATGTAATTGTCCTATGTGTTGTAACTAGATTTATGTGGTAAGATAGTTATGCTAAAGAGGATTAGGGCGAGATGCAACACACTTGAATAACAGCCCTGATTTATTGTCAGAGGAGTTTCCTTGGGGTGTGGCCACAATTACCCTTTATCTTTCAAGAGATAAAAAGACAGAGAAGCAAGCAGAGAGAGACAGTGGGACTTCCTACCACCAAGAAAGAAGGGCCAAGAGGAGAGTATGTCCTTTTGACCTGGCGTTCCTTCTCTGAGGACCTCCTAGATCCAGGGGATCATTGATGCCAAGCCACATGGAGATCTCCAAGGACCATGGGACCCACAGATACTATAAGGAGACAAGGGCCATCTCCCAGAGCTGGCAAAGAGAGAAAGCCTTCCCCAGGAGCTGGCATTCTGAATGTGGACTTCTAGCTTCCTAAACTGTGAGAGAATAAATTCCTGTTGGTTTAAGCAATCCACCTGTGGTATTTCTATTACAACAGTGCTAGATACTAGGACTACTGGATAGCCTTTGCAAAACCAAGTCAGTCCACCAAGTGTCATGACTAACCACCTGCATCAACTTACTTCCTGTGACTACTTAGTTGGAAACATCTTGATTGGCATTATTCCCTCAAAATTTTCAGCCAGGCCAGTCTGATGCCAACAGCTAGGGCCTGTCGCAAATTCTTGAAATTGAATGGAATCTGCCTTCTCCTGTTTATACGCATACGTGAATCTTCATTGTGAGCAACACATGAAACTTACCCACCACCTCTGCCCACCCACACTTAGTCTCTTCTCTGCCTGCAAAGAGGTAAGTATAGAACAGACAGCTCAAGAAATAATAAATTGACTGTAATGTGTTTTCAATATCTTAACCTTAAACAAAATCACAAATTAAAAAAGACAGAGTTAAGACTTTCTTCACATTTGAGAAACTGATTCTAGAATGTTGAAGTCAAAATTCCAACAACAGCCAAGGCAGATTTGAAGCTCAAGGAGTGGAGTTTGCCCTCCTGGGCATTAAGACTTATGAATAGCCACTTACCATGGTACAACTGAGAGTCCAGACATAAACCCAAACATGCTAGTATGTGGCACTTCTGTATCTAGAAAGAAAGCACTGCACATCAGGAGAGGATGTTAATAAAATTGTCTCCCCAAGTGGCAGAAATTGGCTCACAATGTGTCCAACAATAAATTCAAGCTGAACTCAAATTTAACTGTGTCACAATAAAATATGAGAGAAAATCTCTCATCAAGGTAGGGAAGGATTGACAAGGCTAGCTAGGGAATCTGATTGCTGCTGCCACGTATTTTACTCCAAAATCTAATGCTTTCTGGGTTTAACAAAGGTCGTGGTTTACATTATAAAACACACATGGTACTGATAAAGTTATCACGGGAACCTGATCTACCACATATCAACAGTTCTCCCTGGCAGTTTGTTACACAAATATAAGTTCTTCCTGGCAGTTGTGATGCAAATATAACATTTCCTCCTGGCAATTTTGAAGTGGCTACAGTAGCCTCAAACCCAATCAAAAATCAAGTTACCTACCTCCACCTCCCATCAGTGACATCATCCCCAGCTTTTGCCAATAAAAAGCACCCTGAAAAATCTATGCTGAGTCTTCTTCCACTCCTGGAGACTGACCCATTCCCTCTTTGGAACATACTTTACCTTAATAACTTTTTCCATTATTTGTTACCAAAAGGGATGCGTCCTCATGTGCTTAGGGGGAGGCGGAGCCCAGTTTACCCACTCTCGGAGACTGGACTTGCCAGCTCAATTTCTGGAACGCAAATCAGGTCACTCGGGGTCTAATGAGTTACAGGACCTCAACAGGATCAACAGATATTTCAAAACACGGAAATGAACTCTTATCTAGCATGTTCTAAAGCTTCTTTTTATTCCTAATGACACTGTAATACTACAGTACATTATGATCTTCGTTTTACATGTACACATCACTTGAGTTATTTTTTTCTCCTGGACTGTTATACATACATTGATACTGGCAGTTCTAGGATACTGAGTGGCTGGAGTGTCCTAGGCACATGTGGAGTATGGTATTAACTTTACCCAAAGAATATGGTGTTTGTTCCCAGTTCCTGTGAGGTAATCTCTAAACTTTAGGAAATTTCCCACTGATTTGAGCCTTCGTGATTCATGCAGCAGTTCCAGGCCACATCTGCTTGACACCTTATACTTAGGTGACTCTTGAATGGGAGCTGGCCCAAGCCCCACCCCCCAAGAGACCCAGCAGGTAATATTAGCCTGACTTCAGGGGAGAACTGGAGGTGAAGTTCAACCATGGTGGACAATGACTCAATCAATCATGCCTAAATAGTCAGACCTCAATAACAACTCTGGGTAAAGAAGTTCAGGGAGCTTCCTGGTTGGTGATAAACATCACTGCATGGAGAGGGCACAAGGAACAGGGAATGTCCACCTTTAAGAACGTTCACAGATCTTGTCCCATGTGTCTCTTTATTTCCTTTTCGCTGTGATAAAACAATAATAATAATAATAGTGCTTTCCTGAGTTCTTTGAGTCTAATGAGAACTGCCTCATAGAGTTTCCAAGGAGTATCTGGTGGATTCGAACTACCACACTTTTTGGTCAGTATCCATAGCATTTAACCACTATGCCACCAGTGTCTCCTATGGAAATCCCCAGATTTGTAGCCAGCAGATCAGAAGTAATTGAGGAAACTGGGCTTGCGTGGAGGAATGGCTGAGTTCTTTCATGGTCACTGATATCAGTGCCTTAGATCTGCAGATATTAGATCATCACTAGCATCAAAAAAGCCTCTCTCATGGCCCCCATGGCACCTTCTCTCTCCTACCCAAGGCTAGCATTGTTTTATAAAATAACTAGGTTAAAGAATACAATGTTAAAATCTCTCTTGTAACCGGAAAATTTAATCTATTTGTCTTTATTATGATTATTGTATTTGAACTTGTTTTTGGCATCTCACTTTTTTATAGTTTCATCCTCGTTTTTATGCTTTTCCTTTCGTTGATTTTTAAATCTTATTTCGTGTTTCTCTGACTTGTAATTTGTGTACTCTATTTTTACTCTTTTATCAGTAACCGTTGACAGTGTTGCTGTGCACATTTACTATGTATCAAGACAGCCAGAGGGAAAATAAAATTTTATAATTTTATGATCAAAAGTATTAATGTGGTATCTCTACTTAAAATAACAGTCAAATTGTGGTCATTTTCCTTCGACATTATGTGTTATTCATAACCAGTTTTTTAGTTCTGTGCCTTTTGAATCTCACAGTTAAGACACTGCTGTGATTTTATTCATGCAATTTTTAAAAAATTTAGTATATATTCACCATTTTGTTTTCTCCCCAATCCTTCATGCATCTCAGACTATCCTTCTGGGATAATATTGGTTATTCCATCTTATAGAAATTCCTTTGACTTAGGTCTCAGTGACTAATCTTTTTATATTCATCTGTAAATGTATTTGAGGTCCTTGAATAGTACAAATCGTTTGCTTTTAGTTGCTAAAGTAAAGGTAGGTGATTCAAACCTAACCAGTGATTCCACAAAAGGAAGCTCTGGTGATCTATTTCCATGAAGATTATAGTCAAGAAACCCCAAAGGAGAAGATCTACTCTGTAACTTGTAGAGTGTCTTATTAGTTGGAACAGACTCAGTGGTAATAGGCTTGATCTTTGTTTTGTAAATCTCTCTCTCTTTTTTTAATCTCTGTTCTTAATAGGTTAAAAACTAAGTATATGATTAATTGTTGGCAGTTATTTTCTCTAAAAAGTTTGAAAATATAATGCTGTCCAACTTTGGTTGAATGGTAAAGAATGACTTCCATTGTTCTGCTGAGAAATCTGCTGTCAGTCTAATTCTTTGTCCATTGTATGTGATGCATAGATTTTTCTCTAGCTCTTATTTTAGTTTAAAATAAGATCAAATTTTAGTTAAAGGATGTTAAATAAAATAAAAATAAAAACATTATAAAAAGCACACTATCCCAGTAGGGAAACAGAAAGACACATATTGAGTTATTGGAGGAAAAATACAAGTAGCCAAAAAACACATGGATAGACATTCAAGGTAACTATTAATTAAACAAATTAGGTAACTATTAATTAAATAAATACAAAGCAAAAACAAAGTAGTGTCCTCAATCTATTAGACCAGCATTATCTCAACACCAAACCAAGACATTACACTAAAGGAAAATTACAGGCTAATGTATATCATGAACAGAAATGCAAAAATCTTCAACAAAATATTAGAAAATTGAATCCAGCTGTCTTAATCAACTAGTACTGCTGTAACAGAAAATACCACAAGTGGGTAGCTGTAACAAAGAAAAGTTTTTTCTTACACAGTCCAGTAGGTTAGAAATCTGAATTCAGGGTGCTGGCTCTGGAGAATGTACTCTGTCAGTTCTGGAAGAAAGTCCTTGTCTTGCAGCTGTTGTTTCTGACCTAAGCACATCTTGGTGCAGGAACCTCAAATCCAAAGGACATGCTCTGTTCTCAGTGCTGCTTTCCTGATAGTATGAGGTCCCCAACTCTCTGTGTGCTTCCCTTTCCTTTTATCTCTTCTAGGATAAAAGAATAAAAGATGGTGTAGACCACACTCCAGGGAAACTGCCTTTGCATTGCAGCAGGGAGGTGACCTTAGGAAAGATGTTACAGTCCCACCCTAATCCTCTCTAACATAATCTACTCTTTTAACCACAGGCAGAGGTTAGGATTTATAGCATAGGAAAATCACAAAATACTAGGAATAATGGCCCAGTCAAACTGTTACACAAATTTTGGGGGCACGTAATTCAATCCATGATACCAACAATACATTAAAAGAATTATGCACCACAACCAAGTGGGATTTATTCTGTATGTGTGATACCATTTCAATATTTGAAAATCAATTAGTGTAATTTATCATATCAACTGGATAAAGAGGAAAAACTATATGATCATATCAATAGATGCAGAAAGAGCATTTGGTAAAATCCAACAAAGATTCATATTAAAGATTAGTAGCAAACTAGGAATAAAGGGTAAATTTTTTGACTTGATAAAGATGATTGACAAAACCTACAGCTAATAATCATACTTAATAGTAAAAAACTAGATGCTTTATCTGTGGATTCGGAGTAAGATGGCATATTCAACATTGTACTGGAAGTGCTAATGCAATCAGACAAGAAAAGGAAATAAAAAATGAACAAATTGAGAAGGAAGAAATAACTGTGTCTTTGTTAGCAGATTATCAAAATCCCAAACCAAACTCACTGCTGTCAAGTTGATTGTGACTCATCACAATCCTGTAGGACAGAATAGAACTGCCCCATAGAGTTTCCAGAAAGAACAAACAGATCTGTTCTCGAAGAAGTACATCCAGAGTGCTCCTTTGAAACAAAGATGGCAAGACTGCACCTTGCACACTTTGGACATGTTACCCGGAAGTATCAGTCCCTGGAGAAGGACATCATGCTTGGTAGAGTGGAGGGTCAGCAAAAAAGAGGAAGACCCTTGACAAGGTGATTGACACAGTGGCCACAACAATGGGCTTAAGCATAGAAACGATTGCGGACATGGCACAAGACCGGGCAGTGTTTCATTCTGTTGTACATAGGGTTGCTATGAGTTGGAACTGACTCAACAGCACCTAACTACATAGTTTCCAAGGAGTACCTGGTAGATTCAAACTGCCAACCTTTTGGTTAGCAGCTGTAGCACTTAAAACACTACACTACCTGCAGGTTACATGATTGTCTGCGTAGAAAATCCCAGTGAATTGACCAAGAAACTGTTGGAACTAATTTTTGATTATAGCAAGTTCACAAGTATGAAGCTAATGTATAGTAGTCAATTGCTCTCTTATATATCAGCAATGCACAGTTGAAATTAAAAAACACAACACCACTTACATGGCATCTGTGAAATGCAGAAAGCAATCTGACCTTTTGTTCTGGGTTTCTGAGAGTCCTGAGGACAGATTTTACCTGGGGACCTGATGCTGATCGAGCTTCATGAAGCATAACAAATTTATTATGGCCATGGGTGCAGTCAATAAAGGCTTTGGAAGACAAAACTCAAAAAGTTTCCAGGTTGGAGAGAGCAAAACTCTGCTTGTGGGAGGGTAATCGTGTCCCCTGAAGACATAGAAGCTCTGTGCTGAAACATCTCCTAGGCATTGCCCTATGTAGCTCTTTTTTTCCTTTTTTGTTATATTCAAGTTTTTATTAAATCACAGACAGGGTGTCTGTTGTGGGTTGAATAAGTTCCCTAAAAAATCTGTAACAATTTGGCTGTGCCGTAATTCCTGGTCTTGTGTGATGTTCCTCCATGTTGGAATTCCTACCTCTGTGATGTTAATGAAGGTGGATGGGCAGCAGTTGTGTCGGTAGAGCAAGATTTAATGTGTAAGTTTGTTTTGTGCCTTGAGGCAGTATCTTGAGCTAAAAAGGAAAAAATCTGGCAGAGAGAATTGGGAACTTCATACCATCAAGAAAGCAGCATCTGAAGAAGAGCACGTCCTTCAGATCTGAGGTTCCTGTGCCAAGATACTCCCTGAACAGAGACTGATGCAACACAAGGCTTTCCTGCAGAGCTGACAAGGGGGACCGCCTTCCCTAGGAGCAGATGTCCTGACTTTGGACTTGTAGCCTACCAGACTGTGTGAGAGTAAACTTTTCCTTTGCTAAAGCCATCCACTTTGTGATATTTCTGTTACAGCAGCACTAGTAGACTAAAGTAGTGTCTCTTGTGAGCTCTGTGAGCTGTTCCAGAAAATTATCAGATCCAAAGGAGCAGGGCGAGCTGGCTGGTCTTAAGTTGAGCTTACTACTGGTACCTACTAACACAGTCCCATGTATCTGGAGATGGAAGAGACAGGTTGCATGGAGCTGCTACACTATGAAATGAACAGACATGGGAAGGTGAGATTTCCACAGGATATAGTTGGATATGTAGGGTGGACTTTGCTAGCCACCACACCATTGTGACTTCAGAGGTGGTTGATCTCAGCCTCCTCAGACTGTTACGCATAATTGCAGCAGCAAGCAGGGTACAATAGAGAAAACCCTGACTGCTTAGTAGCAAAAACGAAAGACAAAGAAATAGATATAAATCTAACAAAATGTGCCTAAGATCTATATGAGGAAAACTTTAAAGTGCTCATTAAAGAAAACAATATCTAAATAGATGCTCCATTTTCATAGCTGTGAAGACTCAAAATTACTTACAAATTAATTATTCCAATCTTGGTCTATAGATTCGAAGCATCTTCCTTTAACATGCCAACAAATTAGTTTTTGTATATCTACAAACTTATTCTAAAATTTGTGTGAGAAAATAAAAGCCCAGAAATAGCCAATGCAGTACTGGAGAACGGAATTGGAGGACTTCAAGATTTACTATAGTGTGGTACTGTACTGTGGATGAAGAAACAACAGAACAATGGAACAGAATAGAGAAATGGACCCACACAAATATAGTCAACTCGTCTTTGACAAAGGAACAAAGAAAAGTTAATGGGGAAATGATAGGCTTTTCAACAAGGGATTCTGTAATAACTGTGTATTCATATGCAAAAACATGAATCTAGACCCTGACCTTACCCTTTTCACAAAAGTTAAACTCAGTGTGGATCATAGACCTAAATGTAAAATGCAAAACTATAAAGCTTTTAAAAGATAATATAGGAGAAATATAGGGGCCTTGACTTTAGTGATGAGGTTTTAGATACAACAGAAAAAGCTTACTTTATGAGAGAAAAGAATTGATGAACAGGCAAAATAGAAGTTATAAAATATACAGTGTTATATATACAGTGTTACTTTAAAAGATTATAATAATAGCAAAACTATGGTGAAATCACACTAGTACTCTGCTCATAGTCACACAAAACAGAAGCCATGAAATGTCATCATCTTTTAACTCAGGAAACAGTATCTAGGATTCTGTCTTTCCAAATTAGCAGACATGAGAATGAAACTTTTTGTACAAAGATTGTTATCATAGGGTTTTTTATAATGATGAAAAGTTAGAAACTGTTGTGGATTAAATTCTAAAAATGCCTCCAAGACTGCATGCTCCATTCATCTCAGTAAACTTAAGAAGTGATATCACTACTGTAAAAGTTATGTTGTATGACATACTTGACTTTAAAAAAGTCAGAGGGCATGGCATTACCTAGGTGGGCCTAATCTAATCATATGAAGCAAACAACCTTCTCTGGTTGGTGGCAGAACAAGAAATCAAGAAGATTGGAGGAAATGAGAAGGTTTTCACCCACCACTACTGGCTTGAAGATGGAGGGAGGCCATATAGAAAAGAATGCTGGTAACTTCTAGAAAGTGTCACCTACCCTCAGCTGTCAGCCAGCAAAGAAACAGGGCCCTCAGTCCTACAAATAGATGCTGCCAACAACCTGAATGAGTTGGTAGTGGATTCTTACCTGGATTCTTCAGATCAGAGCCTGGTCTGGCCCATATCTTGGCTTTGGCCTAGTGAGGCCATAAGTAGGAAAGCCAACTAGGCCTGTCCCACTTCTGGCCCATGGTATTCTGAGCTCATAAACGTGTAGTATTTCGAGTTGCTAAGTTTGTGGGACTTTTTTTCTGATACAATGTAGTGTAACAGCAAGAAGTCCCTGCATACTAGATCCCTAGGGTGTGCTTAGAAATCAGAGAAACACACTGAGTGTATGAACATAAAACACAGAAACGATGCAAATATGATTTAAAAAAAAATAAAGATATTATTTAAATAAAAATTAGTTAGAATGACTTCTTAGAGTTTATGGGCCTTCAAGTTGTGTAAAAATGTCATTAAAAAGAAAAATGCATTTCCTTTCCTCATATTTTAAAACTTCATTTTTCCAAAAATATATGGGTTCATACATGTAATGGTGTCTTGGTTATCTAACACATTTATAACAGAACTGTCACAAGTGGATGGCTTTAACAGATGTTTTCTCTCATAGTCTAGGAAGCTAGAAGTCTAAACTCAGGGTGCCAGCTCCCCTGGAAGGGTTTCTGTGTGCTGGCTCTGGGGGAAGCTCCTTATTATCAATCTTCTCCTGGTCCAGGAGTTTCTCAAGACGCCCTGGTTTCAGCTGACGCACTGCCCTCCTGGTTTGTCATTTTTGGTGTTAAGAGGTCCCTCTCCACTCTGCCAAGTTTTCTCTTTGATATCTCAAAACATACTGATTCAAGATACAACCTAATTCTGTAGATTTAGTCCTGCCTCATAAATGTAGCTCATTGCCTCTAATCTTACCTCGTTAAGGTAATAGAGGTAGGATTCCAAACACGTAAGATAATCACTTCAAATCAGAAAATGGTCAACAACTCCACAATACTTGGAATCATGACCTAGCCAAGTTAACACAATTCAATCTATGACAAATGGATGGATGAAGAAAATTCTTTACATTCCCTGTAATAGTACTAGTTACATCTATGCTTATCTCTAAACAAGCTCCTTTGCTTTAATCTCCGAGTTATTGTTTATGGATTTCTTAAGATGACTGTGAATTTAATAATCTTATAGTTTATTGTCCCACATCTAACCTGAGATAACAATACTTGTGTCTCTGTCTGGGAATGTCCCAGCTCCTGTGTCCATCTTTTCATTGGTCCCATGTCCTCCTGAAGACATGGGAGCTATTAGAGAAAACAAATTTAGATTTCTTCCAACAATGTATCAAGGCAGCAGACAGCATGTTTCTTCTTCAGCCTACTTCCCTATGGGTATCTTTGTGTAGCCAGACATTCTCAATGCTATACTGTTAAACTTTCAAACAGCCAAGGGAACTGTGTTTTAAACACCTTAGCTAGAGTGCTTGTGCATTATTGCATATGCTCCCAGTTGTATAAATACATAATAATCCAATTTTGTTAATTCACAGAAAAGAAAATATAACAGAGATATCTAGGAAAGCATCTTATGCATGAAATTTATTCAGAGTAACTATAATTTCCAATCACTCAAAAAAAGTTTTCCTCAGGTCTCAATGTTTTCTTCCTGTGTGTGCTCATTCTGATTCTGAATTTCATTCTTTGCAAAAGATGGAGACAGCATTCATTTGACATGTGTCTGAATTATTTTACATCAAACACAGACTTTGAAAATAATTTTCATGAAAACAAAATTTGTTTTACATAAAGATTGAAAGGATTTGTTCTGAAGTAATTATGCCTGAGGTATGTATTTATAGGCAATTTTTCTACTTCTTTGGGCTTTGGTGCTTTCTAATTTGAAAACTCAGTAAACTTTTATCAGTTTTATAATCTATTAAAAAAGACTCATTCAATAATTGTTATAAAAAAGAAAAAAATTGAATAATTTGAATAGTCACTTTATAAAGAAATGACTCATAAAACCTATAAATCTAAGTAATAAATTCCTACCATACTGAATACATTCTTACTATACATATAAAACATCAAAAGGTGACGTTTTAAGCAACTATCCACATAATTTGCAGTGCCATCATGCAGCTATTCTTAAGTGATCTCAGAAAACACTTTCTGGGTCCAGTCACGAAGTGTTAGCCCCGTACTGGTGAGCACATTTTGCTGATGGAAAATTCTAGACAAATGTGGCTAGTCTAAGGACAGTTAGGTCTTTCATCTGGGATACTTTCTCTCCACCCTGCCACTTGAGAGTAAAGTAATTGTTTTGAAACTATATACTGTGCCTTACAAATATTTGTGGTAGTTACTCAGAGATGACAGTTACTTTTCCCAGATAGCTGAATCTCTGGATGTAGACCGCTACTCTGTAGTCAGCCAAAAAAAAGCCAAGTGCCATCGAATCGGATCCGACTCACGTAGTACTGTTACAAAAAATGTGTAAAAATGTTCATCAAAGTTAGCAGAAAGGTGAAAATTGGAGGCCTCCACCCTGGGAGGCTAAGCTGAATGCGGTCCTACATTTATCATAATTTAGATCACATTAAATCAGCTCATAATGAGTATAAACATTTCTACCCGTGTATTGAAAAACAGACTACCCTTAAGTACATTTAGGATTTATTATTTCCTGTTTTTTTAATTTACTCTGAGATTTTGTTCAAAGGTTCTCCTCTTTTATTCAGCTCTAGAATTAAACTTTTGTCAGCATCCTTTAAAAAGGCAGGCCCCTAATTACAGACTAAGGAAGCTCTGATGGTGTGGCGGTTAAGTACACTGCTTCCAACCCAGAGGTTAGTGGTTCACACCCACCCAGTGTCTCTACAGGAAGAAGACCAGATACATCTGCTTCTGTGAAGATTACAGCCAAAAAACTGTGGAGGAATTCTACTTTGTAACATAGGCTTGCCATGAGTAATAATTGCAGACTAGGTGGGGAGGGCCATGGATGTAAGTATAGAAATAACTAGAAATAGTACAATTTCTTTTGCTTTTAGAAAAATTCTTTTGTTTAAAGGATAAAAGATTTTACAAGAATAAAATCTAGCTCTATGTTTAGTCACCGTAACATGTCCCAAAAAAAGATAGCTCTCAAAGATACCTGGACTTGGAGGAATTGATGCTGACTTTCTGTGCTAAGCTGAAGCTCCTATTTTTAATTCCTTATAGGATAAAGGGAAATAAATAGACAGCACAGCACTTTTCTCTCAGCCATCCTAATCATGGACCATCATTTTGCTTCCTTGGGGAAATTCTTCTTGCCAGACTTCAACAGATTTTCCTGGAAGACCTAGATTTATTGACCCACCACAGTACAGAAAATCAGAACCTGGGGCTTCACCCCACACTCCCCATTCTTTACCATGACCTTGGTTCGTGATTTCAAAAGTTGTGTTAAACTCACCTGATGGGTGTGTGTATGTATGTGGTATGTGGCAGCGGTGGGTGGGGTGGTTAATTCAACAGCCTCCCAGTTAGTCCTGAGCTTCTGAGTGTTTATTGAACTTGACTCTGGAACTGCTCAAGGAACATCACAATCTCATCCTCTTCTAGACAGGAGCGCATGCTTCTGTTTCACAGAGTTTGCTCTGAGTGTCTTACATCTCTGATGAACTGTGTGGTCTTTGTTTCTTAAATATAGAAACTGAGGCTCGGACAAGCAAAGTGACACATGCAAGGCAATAGAGGATATGGAGCTCGAATTACCCAGTGTTCTTTCCTTCAAATCATTATAAAAATAAAAAACAAAAAAAACCCGTTGTCATCAAGTCAAGTCCAACTGACAGTGATCCTACCAGACTGAGTAGGTTCCAGTGATCCTACCAGACTGAGTAGGTTCCCAAGGAATGGCTGCCAGATTCAAGCTGCTGATCTTTTGTCTAGCAGATGAGCTCTTAACCACTGTACCACCAGAGCTCTCTTTCAAGTTATAGAATATGCAAAATCCTGTCTTCTTTCAACCTCCAGTTTTCTCCTCTCTGCCTCAGTGGGCATGTCTGAGATCTACATTTACAATGTGGGTGACAAATTCTTTTACAAGACCTTGACTAGTTCTTCCCCAGCCAACCCCTAACCTAAGAGGTGCAGTGAGTGGTTCTGTGGAGGCTGATCTTGAAGAGCCCTGAGAGGAGACGGTGTTTATTGAAGGTTGAGTCAGGCCCAGACAACAAGGTGTCTGAACAAATTAACTTTATTATGGGGAAGTGCTCACTCAGGTTGGATGGTTAGTTCATACTGGGCAGCCTCTTCAATGTTCTGAAGACTGCGGGCTTCCCACTGCCTCACTTTCTGCATCTGTTGAAAGGAAAGGCAGTTTTGAGAACAGAGTCTGTCCCATAAAAACACATATGTTTCATAAATATCAGAGCTTTCAATGTCCAGCTTACTTGGTAGGAGAAAATTCAACTCCCTACCCCACCCCACAGACCTTGGATCAGATCAGCCTTGCCAGTCCCACACGCTACATCACCAGGTACTATGACCGCACACCTAAGTCAGCATGTGCCCAGAGGACATAGTCTTGTCTTGTTTAGGAACCAGACAGCCAGATGTGTAAAATGAATGTGACAAGGGTCAGACTGGAGATTCAAGACCCATGACAAGGGCATGGAGAGAAGGCAGGTGGTCTAAAGAAGTAGAAGGGGCAGGAATCAAGTGCACTGAGGAGGAACATCAGGGACAAATCTGCAGAGTTTAGTTATAGCAAGTGATTTCCCAAGTTTATTCTAGAGCTCAGCTCGGCCACAGAGTCCCCAGAAGGGTGATGCAGTATAAAAGAACCAAGCAGATCCCCAGACTGCTCAGAGATGGGGAACAGGCTATTCCTGCTGCTCAAACAGTATCACAAGTCAAATGCTCTGTAGGACCCAAGGAACCCTGGAGGGATTTCAGGTGTTTGAGAGACCACTTGGGTTGCTGCATCAGGGGTGACAGAGAAGATGAAATTGGACAGAAGAGAGGGAAAAGTAGGAAGGTGAGTATACCATGGGACAGTACACCTCCCAGAGTATAAAATTAAAAGCCACCTGGCAGGGTGAGGAGGAGACGCAGTGCTGGCATTGCAGGGTGGAATGTGGACACGTAAGCAGCACCTGATTTAGCAGATCTGCAAGGGTTGAAAACCTGAGCCTCCCATCAGCGGGAGCTAGCTCCTAGGGTCAGTGAAGCCACAAGCTCCAGACACTGCTGCCAGACAAGCTGGAGATTGCAGGATGGGAGAACGTTTGTAAGGGGGTACCCATTTCCAGCTTTACTCCCTAAAGAACCAGCTACTGTCCACCCCAGCATCAGCCGGGGTCAGAGGTCAAGCTTCAGGAGCTGCTGGGCCAGAGTAGCCTGTGCCACCTCCTTACTCATACACGCTATGCAGAGGACATCATTCCCACTACAACCATCAGAGATTTGTGCAGTTGTCATAGCAACTGGCTGGTAGGTAGCTGTAAGGTACCTTGAGGGAGAGCCAATTGTTCCAATGTGCATAGAGCTGCCACATGGGCTAGGAGGAGTGCTACTCTGTCTTGAGAACACCACACCCAGGTAGGGGCAGGTGTGGTACTACCTTAGAAATAGGAGGGTTTCATAAAGATGAGATCCCAACAGGGAGGCCAGCAGATTCCTTCTTCAGTTTCTAGAAGACTCCTGCCAGGTTATTCCTCTGCCAGTAGGAGGTAGACAAAGTCATCCAAGGAACACTGACAGACAAAAAGAGACTTACCAGTACAGGTAGGTCTCAGACAGTAAAAGGCAGCTCATCAGCTTATTCACTATGGTATGGCCCCCTATTCAGCGACATGCAAGCTTCTGGGTAGCAGTGTAAGCCCTTTTGCTCGTATGAAAGGGCACTCAAACATGAGACTAGAGCACACACGGGGCATAGCAAGTGTCAGAAACACCTATCCCCCAGAAAGGTGAGCGACAAAAAGGAATTAAGACAACAAGGAACTTTGTGAGAATAGAAGATAAAATCATTGTGAAGATAAAACAGAATCAAGCCCAAATGAACTTTTCAAGAGCCAATTCTGACTCATCACCACCCTACAGGACAGAGTACAAATGCTCCACAGGGTTTCCAAGGCTGTAAATCTTTACAGAAGCAGACTGTCATACCTTTCTCGTGGGAAGTGATTAGTATGTTCAAACAGTTGACCTTTCAGTTCACCACTAAGTGCTTTAACCACTGCACCACTAGAGCTCTTTAAAACCAAGCAACTAGCCTAAAAAGTGCTATAAAAAGACAATATAGGAAACATAAACTGTAAGAGAATCAATCCAGGATGTCTAACACCTACCTAGCAAGAATTAGAGATGGAGAGAAGAGAGAAAATTGAGACTAAAACTATAAAGACCTACTGCATAAATAATGTCCCTAAGCTAGAGGGCCATGGAGTTCCCAGCACAGACTGCAAACTATCTCATGAAATATCATCACTGTGAGACTCAGTGACACCAAGAAAAAAAAGTAGGTCCTGTCAGAGGCTGGGAGCAAGGGGAGGGGAGGTGGAAAGTGGAGAAAGTGAGTCATATAAAAGGACCCAGAAGATGGTGGTACAACGTCTTCAGAATTCCAAGAAAAGTTCTCCAAACTACCTTCAATGTGCTGCCATCAGGTCGATTCCCACAAAGACTCTATAGCGCAGAACAGAACTGGCCCATAGGGTTTCCAAGGAGTGGCTGGTGGATTTGAACTATTAACCTTTTGGTTAGCAGCCTACTATTGATACAAAAAGGGAAGAACGCAAAAGAGCAATCTCCCGAAAGGTGCCCTTTCTCGGGAAGCAACTAGAAGATGCTGCTAGACCCATGGCAATCCCGTATGTGCAGAGAACTGCTTTGTAGGGCTTTTAAGACTGTGACCTTCTGAAAGCAGATCACTAGGCCTTTCTTCCAAGGCACCTCTGGAGGGGATTGAACAACTAACCTTTCAGTTAGTAGCCACTTGCTTAACCATTTGCACCAACCAGGACTAGGAGATAAGACCTATCAAAATGAAAGAATAGACCGATCCAGTGATCCGTGAGGCAAACAAGGGAACTTTCCAACTGATAGTTACCTGTACAGTCAATTAGAGCCATTTGATGCTAGAGGGTGGAATCGATCAGAAATATGTAGATAAGAAAAATAGAAGTTTTCTCTGTACTTATCTATCCCACTTCATCCTCACTACAACTGAGCAAGGCATTTGTAGACAAGGATTAAAGGCCATAGCATTTGGTTAGAGTTTTGGGACTGTAGGGAATTTTCCCTTCTCTGGTGGGGTTACATGGTTTGACGGTACAAACCAAGCAGATGGTGACTGTACACTCAGCCCATTAGTGCCCAGGTAGGAGGACACACACCGCATTTTCTGAGGTTTCCCTGCATAGCAGTGGGCCACTAAGACTGGCAGCATATCAGGCCAGCCTAGCTGGCCCTATGAATCACCCCGCATGCAACAGAGGGGTTTCTTTGTCCTCTAAGCTTCAACAGCTGAGTTCCTGCCAGGTACCAGATGCTGAGGTATAGATGGTATACTTGTCCTGTAGTATAATACTGAAAAATGCACAAGACAAGCATCTTTTCCAATTAAAAGATACAGACAGTCCTCTGTTCTGTCAGTTCGCTAGCCAAGGAAGATTGGGAGAGCCTGATAATAGTGAGAAGACATTGTTATTCCAATGACCTGTGCTGAGCACAGGACTTCAGGGCAGGGCAGAGGAGCCCCTTTCAATGATGCCCTCAGAGATCGACTGCTCCAAGAATATTTAACAACCTTCCTCTTCTCAAGGTTTCAGAACAGCTCAGAATAGAAGAAGCCAACAAGAGTTCAGTGAATGAGAGCAGATTTCTTCTAAAAAAAAAAAAAAAAAAGCAAATTTGTTATTTATAAAAGAGGTGTTTCCTGCCAGAAGAAGCCAACAAGAGTTCCAGTGAATGGGAGCAGATTTCTTCTAAAAAAAAAAAAAGAAAGCAAATTTGTTATTTATATAAGAGGTGTTTCCTGCCATCTCAGTGTTTCTGCTAAGGCCTCAAAGCTGGACAGAGCTGGCTCTTGGATTTCTGACAGCCAAAGATTGATGCTTGGGCAACTGGACCTGCTGCTAGTTTACAAAAGAAAGCAGGCTTGTTCCTGGAACCTCAGAGAATGCAGCAACTAAAGGCATACCTTAGGTTAGAGATTTTCCTGGGACAAATGTAAGGAAGGAAGATGATAGGACTGAGCAGGACAGCCTATGTCTGAGCCCTGAGTAACACTGACAAGCTCAACTTTTCCTCTGTCTGTGGAATGGGTGTGTGTCAGCCCACAACACCCAGGGCAGTGGAAGGGTGAATCTCTCACACAGCACAGGGCCTGTAAGCCCCTCCTGGTGTCTGCTTTCCTGTTTGCTAATAGGCCGTTCCAGGCATTTCTCAGTCTCAGACCCAGAGTTCAAGAGGGCAGGGATCAAGGCCTACCACAGCTGCCTTCTTCTTCAGGTTCCTCTTATTCCTCCCAGCTGCCCTGGTGTTGGGTATCCCAGGCCACCCTATATCTCTTGGCCAGCTCCGTGCATAGGGAGACACATGGTTCTGCTTCATGGCTAATGTGGTGGAGACGGGTGATTCTTCCTTGGGAGCCAGTGGGCCCCAGGTGGGCTCTGACTGGCCACTGTATTCTTTAGGGCCTGAGACGGTGGATAACCTCTTCTGCCTCAAGGTGGCCTTGGAGCTCAGCGCTGTCAGGTTGGATGAGAGGTCCTCAAAACAGGGTATAGGCATTGAGGATGCTCCTGCAGGCCCCCTGTCACTCAGGGAGGAACTCTCTCCCAGGGGCCTCGTGCTGTGGCTCTTCATGGTATCTTCAGGGGTGCTGTGCTTTATGAGCTTTCTCAAGGGTGACCTGGTTGCTAGAGACAAGTTGTCTTCCTCAGATGAGCTCCACCCAAGCATCTGCAAAGTGAAAACACAGAGCACAGTTTGCAGTGAGCCTCTAGATCAACATCACATCCCACTTGTGGAATAAGTGTTGTGCATGGCACCCTGCAGAATATTTTTATTTAGTTGTGATCACAACTTGAGGTAGTGGGTGAGTGTAATGTTGCAGTAATGAAAGGCAGTGAGATTCAACCCAGGACCTAGACAGTACCACACTCATCCTGCATTTTCCCTTCCATTATTATTTTTTGTCAAAACTTTAAGCATCAGTGGAACATGTTTGTTTTTGAAGGGCAGATGATTTTCAAGTAACAAAAATGTAAGAAAAAAATGAAAAATCATCTCAACATAAAAATACAAAACCAGACAAATGTTGCAGCTCTTGTGCATGTGTAAATGAAGTCATGAGGGGCAGGCAGCTAGTGCTGACAACTAGCAGGAAGCAGTGGTATAATTTACTTTAAAATGCTTTACTATTAAAACCCCAACCTAGTTATGACTATAGCATAATCAATCACAGCTAATTTTTTCTTACAAAATGAAACTCTGATTAAGCCATTCATTGTCCTGTTACTCACAACCATTTTTGAAATACCGAGGGACTATACTTAGCAAATCCATTTGTTTTCAAAATGAGGCATGTATCTTTGCAGTGTTCCCTCAGAACTTCTCAGGTCAAAACATTGTGACAACAGATTTCACAGTTCTGTTGTTTTTTGTAATGATGTTTCATCAATCTTTTAGGCACGTATGTTAAATCATGCTGTAAAGTAGCATTACAGTAAATCTAGCAAATGTAGAAACAATTGAAGTAACTTACAAAGCAATACCGGACTTTTTATTTTATGTCTAACTCAGTCTAATGGAACACTGATCAAGGAATTCATTCTTTGCAAAAATATCTTGGAAAAGTCACTACATCATTGGACTACTGTAACCTTCAATAGTTCCTTAGCAATGTCCCCACCACACTTCCCTGGCTCACCCAAGGTATCATTTGTAAATATGAGCCTCTATCTCAGATTGAGCAGAGGTTGTCTTGCTCATCTTCCTTGCTAGTTTTACATGATGCCCTGGGCAAAACATGTGTCTCAGTCCACTTAGAATCTGTCTACAGTGGGCATGGTAGAAAAATGAGGACCTCAACATGCTCTGTAGGTTGTACACAACCATTTTCTAGGTCATCTCAGTGGCATAGGTGAGGGAGGCAGCTCCTACAACAAACAGGAAGTGTAGAGACATGGACCATGACGAAGAAGCCAAAGAAAATACAGGCCCAAGGGCAGACCAGGACCAGAATCTGAGCTCACTAAGATGGCAAAGAGACTTAATTCAGCCTCTTTTCAGGAGAAAATTAAAGATGCTGAGAACAGGATCCACAGGTAGATTGTAGAAAAAGAACAGGTGATCAAGACTGTTTCTGAGGAAGGAGCTAAGGCCCTACCTCTTAAGGAAGGAACACAGGCAGGCAAATGAAGAGGCCATGCTTCAGAGAAACCATCCAGATCAAGTCAGACAAGAAAAATGAGCTAAAAAGTAAAAATTTAAAAATTCCGTCAGGAAAGATAATAAATATATTTAGGTGCTTTTATTAGTTTGATCTTAGTACATTTCTTAATTACATGTGAATGAGCAAACCTTAAAACTGGGGGTGGTGGAAGGCAAGACTAAGATGGTGAAGTAAGTTACATTCTTAGAGTGATCCCTCTTACAATAAAGACTCAAGGAAAAAAAAAAAGAATGGATTATGTAAGAATTCTAGGAGTCCTGAACATCAAAAGCAAAGTTGAGAAATCAGACTGAGCCATGGGGAGGAAGAGACGGTCCAGAAGCACCGAGGAAAGGGCAGACATTACCAGGCAGGAATTGGTGCCCCTCAGGTGAATTGGCTACAGCAAGCAGGGGTGTTAACTCACACCTCCAGAATCAGTGAAAAATGCCATTTGGTTGTCAAAAGTTAAATGATTCCATCTAACCTACTGTGTACAGATCAAAAACTTTGCTTTGGGATAAACCTGTTTCTCTTTTACTTACTGTCCCTGCTGCTCTGCACCGTACCTGAGTTCATTCCAGACACTGATGCATCCGCTGGGCCAGAAGTAGGACCTCTCACATGCTGTGAGCCCTACTCCCATTCTTGCAGACCAAAAAGAAACCCAAACCCACTGCGATCAAGTCAGGTCTGACTCAGAGAGACCCTATAGGCCAGTGTAGAAGTGCCCCACAGAGTTTGTAAGGAGAGTCTGGCAGATTTGAACCACCTACCTTTTAATTAGCAGATGTAGCACTTAACCCACTATGCCACCAGGGTTTCCTGGTCTTGGAGAGGTAACAAACTAACGGACAGAGAAAAAAACAATCTGTCAACTTCCCTAAGCCTGGAACTGAGGGCAGAAACAATTAATTCTCCTAGGCACAGACCTGAGGGGTCCAAGGTCTTTCACCCCTGCACAGACATGTGTGATCCCACTGAGACAGTACAGACCTTCATTAACACGGCAGAGTATATACCTGAACACTAATTTTACTGTATTAACTATATGGTGGTAAAGCAGATTCCTCACATTTGACACTGCTTTATCTATTCAGCAGGGTCTTCACATACACAAAGCAGGGGCCTAAGACTGGTGGCTCCATCCATGCCAGCTAGGCATGTGTGACAGGGGTCCAAGAATAAGTGGTATATTCCAGTTCTTACGGCTAACACATTGAGCACCCATAGTACAACCGTAAAACCTACTCTCCTAAGCCCTCTAAGGAACAGGGACACATTTTCCTCATGGACACACAGAGGTGGCTTTCAGTACTCTGCCTTGCTCAGCATGTGCAGCCAGATACCTAAGTCTACACCAATTACCTTGCCTGTTTAGGATTGTAGGGGAGAGTCTACACCACATACTTGGGGATCAACTACCTGGATACCTGAGCTGAATCCATACAATAGAAGTAAATGGACTCTTGTGCTCACATACACAGTAACAGCTCTAACCAACTGGTGACAGGATGTTAGATCTTCAAAGGCACCAGTAACCCAACTAGCTCACACAACAAGCGTATTTGGGCACTTTAAAAGAAAACTAAAAAGGAAGCTACAACACAAAAGCCAAATATAAAACAAATAAATATAACAACTTACTGATTGCTCAGAGACAATAGTCTATATCCAACCACTTAAAGAAGCAGACCATGATGGCTTCAGAAAGCTCCCAAAACAAAGAATCAAGGAATCTTTCAGTTGAAAAGAACTTCCTGGAATTACCAGATGTAAAATACAAAAGATTATACAGAACTTTTCAAGACATCAGGAAGGAGATCAGGCAAAATGCAGCAAAGTATAATGACAAATTGAATAGGCTCCAAGGAACCATAGAGAGACAGCAAACAGAAATTCTGAGCATTAACAATAAAATTTCAGAATTAGACAACTTAAAGGAGAAAAATTAAGGCACCAGAAGTCAGAATTAGTGAAACTGAAAACACTTAACACCAACATACTTGAGTAAAAATCAGGTGAAAGACCCTTATAAAACAAAGAAACCATGAGAATTATGTGGGACTCTATTAAAGGGAATAATGTACAAGTGGAGTAACAAAACAGAGGGAGGGAGAGATAACAGAGAATATAGAGAAAATTATTGAAGATTTGTTGACAGAAAACTTCCCTCATACTATGAAAAATGAGAAGCATCTATCGAGGATCCTCCTCAAACTCCACATGAGGTAGATCCTAAAAGAAAGTCACCAAGATATAATCAAACTTGCCAAAACCAAAGAAGAGAAGAATTTTAAGAGCAGCGAGGGATAAACACCCCCACTTGTCTGTCAGTTTGTCACGTGGAAGGAATACACAGCGTCATTATATCAAAAAGAATTGGTTGATGTTCAACCATTTCAAGAGGTTCCATATGATCAGGAACCAATGGTAGTAAACAAAGAAGTTGAAACTGCATTGAAGGCATCGGGGAAAAAAGAAGCCTGCAGGAACTAATGGAATGAATATCAATTGAAATGTTTCCACAAATTAATGCAGTGCTGGAGGCACTCACTCAACTGTGCCAAGAAATTTAGAGGACATACCTGGAAAAAGAATGAAAGAAATCTGTATTTGTGTCTATTCCCCCAAAAAGTGATCAAACCAAATGTGGAAATTATCAAACAATATCATTAATAATACACATAAGTAAAATTTTGTTGAAGGTCATTCAAAGCAGCTGCAGCAGTATATTGACAGGGAATGACCAGAAATTCAGGCTGGATTCAGAAGATGGATAAATGAAACAATAGAGATAGATAAAAAAAAAAAAAAAAATCTACAAAAGAGAGTCAATAAGATTAACCTTGTGGAACCAGGGATATCAATGCTAATGTTAGATGAATCTTGACTGAAAGCAGAGAATATCAGAAAGATATTCATCTATGTTTTATTGCCTATGCAAAGACGTCTGACTATGTAGATCATGGCAATTCCAGAACACTTAATTATGCTCATAAAGAATCTCTACATGGATCAAAAGACAGTTGTTCAAGCAGAACAAGGAAAGGTGTGTGCCAGGTTGTATCCTTTCAACATACATTTTCAATCTGGAAATCAAGCAAATAATACAAGAAGTTGGACTACATGAAGAAAAATGAGGTTTCAGGGTTGGAGGAAGATTCACTGACAACCTGTATTATGCAGATGAGACAACATTGCATGCTCTAAGTGAAGAGGACTTGAAGCACTTATTAATGAAGATCAAAATCTATAGTCTCCAGCATAAAATATACCTCAGCATCAAGAAAACAAACACCCTCACAACTGAATCAGTAAGCAACATCATGATAAATGGAAGAAAGATTGAGGTTGTCGAAGATTTCGTTTTACCTGTTCCCATGGGCAACATCCCATAGAAGCATCAGCCAAGAAATCAAAAGATGCATTGCATTTGGGAAAATCTTCTGCAAAGGACTTCTCTGAAGTGCTGAAAAGTAAAGATGTCACCTTGAAGACTAATACATAGAACAGCACTGAAAAGAAAAACAGACAGCTCCGTGATAATAGAGTAGGAAACTTCAACACAACTTTCTCTGAAAGACAGAACATTCAAAAAAGAAACTCAATAAAGACACAGAAAATCTAACTGCTGAAAGCAACTTGACCTGATAGACATATACAGAATACTCCACCTAACTGCAGACAAGTATACCTTCTTTTCCAGCATATGTAGAACATTTTCCAGAATAAATTATATATTAGGCTATAAAGCAAGCTTTAACAAAATTAAACATACTGAAATACTACAAAGCATCTTTTCTGACCATAAAGCCATAAAAGTAGAAATCAATAACAGAATAGACAACTCCCCTCTTCCTCCCAAAAATCAAACACATGGAAACTGAATAACACTTTGTTCAAAAACTACTGGTTTACAGAAGACATCAAGGACAGAATAAAGAAATTCACAGGATCAAATGAGAATGAAAACACATCCCACAAGAAAACTTGGGACACAGCAAAACAGCAGTGCTCAGAGGTCAATTTATAGTAGTAAATACATACATCCAAAAAGAAGAAATGGCCCAAATCAAAGCATTAACCCTACAACTCAAAAAAAGTAGAAAGAGAGCAGCAAAAGAAACCCTCAGGCATCAGAAGGAAGCAAATAACAAAAATTAGAGCATAACTAAATGGATAGAATAGAAAACAACTCAAAGAATTAACAACACCCAAAACTGGTTCTTTGCAAAGATCAATAAAAGTGATAAAACATTGGCCAAACTGACAAAATAAATACAGCTGAGGAAGCAAATAACCCAAATAAGAAATGAGATGGGTGATGTCAAAACAGGCCCAAATAGGGGAAAAAAAGATTATAACAAAATACTACAAAAAGTTGTATTCTAATACATTTGGAAATCTAGAGGAAATGGATGAATTTCTAGAAACTCATTACCTACTTGAACTAATATAAACAGGTAGAAAAACTAAATAAACCTATAACAAAAGAAGAGATTCAAAAGGTAACTTAGAAACTCACAACAACAAAAATCCCTGGCCTTGAACACTATCACCACTATTACTGAAGGTATTTCAGAGCTTAGAAAAGTATAGAATGCTCCCATACTTATTCTATGAAGCCAGCATAACCCTGATTCCAAAATCAGGCAAAGACACCACAAAAAAGGAAAATTACAGACCAATATCTTTCATGAAGTTAGATGAAAAATCATCAGCAAAATTCTACCTGTGGAGTGCCTAGAACACTTACACGCTACTGGTAGAAATGTAAAATTGTACAATTGATTGATTGATTTAATGTTTCCTTAAAAAGCTGGAAATAGTATACAATCCCGAAATTCTACTTCTAGAGAAATAAGAGCTCTCAGATGAGTAAATATATGCACACCAATGATCATGACTGTACTGTCCACAATAGTCAAAAGATGGACTCAGCTTGGGTGTCCATCAAGGGATGAATGAATAAACAAATTATGGTGCGTTCACACATGTGGAAGGCATTATCTTAAGTGAAATTTGTCAGTCATAAAAGGACAAAATGTGTGAGACCACTATTTTATAAGAAATCAAGAAGAGTTTTAAACACAGAAGAAAATAATTCTTTTACTCACAGTAACCTTACATACAATAGAATGTTACACTTTTTGGTCCTGTACCATTCCCACAACCAGTGTTGTACTTAAGCCCATTTTTGCAGTCACTATGTCAGTCCATCTCGTTAAGGGTCTTCCTCTTTTTTGTTGACCCTCACTCTGTCAAGCATGATGTCCTTCTTTAGGGATTGATCCATCCTGAAAACATGTCCGAAGTATTTAAGATGTAGTCTAGCCATCTTTCTTTTGAGGGAGTATCTACGTTTTACCCCTTCTGAGACAGATGTGTTTGCTCTTTTGGTAGTCTGCGGTACATTCAATATTTTCCTCTAACACCACAATTCGAAAGTATCAATTATTCTTCTATCTTCCTTATTCATTCTCCAGCTTTTGCTTGCATAAGATGCAATTGACAATACTACGGCCTCAGTCAGACACACCTTAGTTTTCAAGGTGATGTCTTTGTTTTCAACACTTTAAAGAGGTCTTTTGCAACCTGATAGTAAACAAGAATTATTTTGGAGGAGTCACTACAACTGGACTAAACCAGAAGCTAAGAAGTTTCCTAAATATAACTAAGCACTTTGAAGGATAGAATATTAGAAGTGGGAGTATGGGGTTTTATGGCATATCTAGATCAATTGTATTAAGAAAATGTTCTGCAATCCTCTTTGGTGAGTGGTGTCTGGGTTGTTAATTGCTAACAAGTGGCCATCTAAGAAGCATGCACCTGAAGCAAAGTAGAATGAAGAATATCAAAGAGACAAGGAAAGTATTAGCTCAAGAGACAGAAAGGTCCACAAAAACCAGAGACTACATCAGCTTAAGACTAGAAAAACTAGATGGTGCCTGGCTACCACCAAGGATTGCTGTGACAGAGAATTCAACAAGAGTCACTTAAGGAACTGGAAACATGTGGAGTACAGAACTGGAACTCTAACAAAAATATCAGATTTGATGGTCTGATAGACTACAGGGTCCCCAGAAGACATAGCTCCCAGACTCTGTGAGCCCAGAACTCAAACCTTTTCTGAAGCAAACTATTTAGACAGGGGTTTAACCAGTTGGAAACCCTGGTGGCATAGTGGTTAAACGCTATGGCTGTTAACCAAAAGGCCAGCAGTTCAAATCCACCAGAGGCTCCTTAAGAACTCTATGGGAGCAGTTTTGCTCTGTCCTATAGGGTTGCTATGAGTCCGAATTGACTCAATGGCACTGGGTTTGTTTTGTTTTGTTTTTTTAATAAAACGTAAAATGATCCAGATGAAGAGTGTGTTTCTTAGCTTAAGTAGATACAGGAGACTAACTGGAAAGCTCCTATCTGGCAGCACGACTAGGGATTGGAGGGGTCAGGAGCTGGTTGAATGGACACAAGAAATACAGGGTGTAGAGGAGGAATGTTCTGTCACGCTGTTGGCAGAGCAGCTAAGGTCACATAACAACGTGTGTGTAAGAAAACTGACTTGGATTGTAAGCTTTCACTTAAAGCAAAATTAAAGATGTCAAGAGAAAAGCAAAAACTAGGGCTGCTTGGCATGATTGTAATTTTTATTCCAAGACTTAAATTGATATTCTATTTTAAATGAAGCTGCAACTAGGTTTTAAGCTTGCGTTTGCCTTTTCTAAAACACAAGTTGGCTTCCTTTAAGTTTTAATTGCTCGTGTCACAAAGAGCGTAGAGGTCTTGCCTTTGTTGTTGTTGTTAGGTTCTGTGGAATCAATTCTGACTCATAGCAACCTGATGCACAATAGAGCAAACCACTGCCCAGTCCTGTGCCATGCCCATAATAGTTTATATGCTTAAACCCATCACTGCAACCACTGTGTTAATCCATCTTGTTGAGGGTCTTCCTCTTTTTTGCTGATGCTTCAACTCTACCAAGTGGATATCCATCTCTAGGGACTGATTCCTCCTGACATTCCTCCAAAGTATGTAAGATGCCATCTCACCATCTTTGCTTCCAAGGAGCACTCTGGTTGTACTTTCTCCAGAACAGATGTTTTTTTTTTCTTTTTTTCCACAGTCCATGATACGTTTCACATTCTTCTCCAACACCACAGTTTGAAGGCATCAATTCTCCTTCTGTCTTCCTTATTCATTGTCCAACTTTCACATGCATATGATGTGGCTGAAAATACCATGGCCTGGGTCAGGTGCACCTTAGTCTTCAAGGTGATGTCTTTACCTTTCAACCCTTTAAAGAGGTCCTTTGCAGCAGATTTGCCCAGTACAATGTATCTTCTTATTTCTTGACTGTTGCTTCCGTGGATTTTGATTGTGGAACCAAGTAAAATGAAATTCTTGGCAACTTCAATCATTTCTCCACTTATCATGATGTTGCTTAGTGGTCTAGTTGTGGGGATTTTTGTTTTCTTGATGGTAAGGTGCAGTCGATAATGAAGGCTGTGGTCTTTGATCCTCATTAGTAAATATTTCAAATCCTCTTCACTTCCAACAAGCAGGGTTGTGTCATCTGCGTAACAGGTTGTTGGTGAGTCTTTCTCCGACCCTGATGCCTCTTTCCTCTTCACATAGTCCAGTTTCTGAGATTATTTGCTAAGCATCAGATTGAAAAGGTATGGTGAGAGGATATAACCCTGATGCACACCTTTCCTGACTTGAAACCATGTAGTGCCTGCGGGTTCTGTTCTCATGATGGCCTCTTGATTCGTATATAGATTCCTCAAGAGCACAATTAAGTGTTGTGGACTTTCTATTCTCTGCAGTGTTATCCATAATTTGTTGTAAACCACCCAGTCAAATGCCTTGGTGTTTGTTTTGGTTGTTGGGTGCCATCGAATCAGCTCTGACTTACAGAGACCCTATGTACAACGGAATGAAACATGGCCCAGTCTTGCATCGTGTCCACTATTGTTTTTACACTTAAGCCTGTTGCAGCCACTGTGTCAATCCATCTCATTGAGGACAGTCTTCTTTATAACTGACCCTCCATTCTACCAAGCAAGATGTTGTTCTCCAGGGACTGATTCCTCTTGACAATACGTCCAACGTATAGAAGATTCAGTCTCACCACCTTTGCTTCCAAGGAGCACGCTCGGTGTATTTCCTCCAGAACAGATCTATTTGTTCTTTTGGCAGTCCATAGTATGTTTACTATTCTTCTCCAATGCCACAGTTCAAAGTTATCAGTTCTTCTTCTGCCTTCTTTATTCATTTTCTTGTTTTCAAATGCATATGATGCAATTGAAAATACCACGGCTTGGGTTAGGTGTGCCTTAGTTTTTTGTTTTTTTTTTTTTTTTTTTTTTTAACACTTTAGGGAGGTCTTTTTCAGTAGATATTCCCAATGAACAGTGTCTTTTGATTTTTTTTATTATTATGACTGAGTGAAAATGTACATTCCCATATAAACTTGCATGCCTCCCTATATGCAGCTCCCACTGCTCTCCCTGCCTGGTGACAGCACACTCTTCCTCTCCACTCCATACATGTCATGTCCTCCTAACAATCCCCTATCCCCTCCTCTCTACCGTCTCCCCTGCCTCCAGTACAAGGTCAGCAGGACAACATCCTATAGATGCATAGAACCATAAAGTGCACACGTGGTATGGTCACTCTGTGTCACTAAGTCCACTCCATTCCTGTCTGAAGAGTTGACCCCCATTATGATTTACGGACAGGGGCAGCATCAGGGCCAGGAGCCATGCTCCCAGAGGAACCCCAAGGCCCCTGGACCATCAACTGTGGTCTTCTAATGGAGATCTCAGGCTGCGCCCCTATTTATTCTTTTTTTTTCTTTTTATTTAATACGATTGAGTGAAAAGGTACATTCCCGTATAAATTTACATGCCCAACTATATGCAGTTTCCACTGCTCTCCTTGTCTGGTGACAGCACACTATTCCTCTCTGCTTCATACATGTCTCCAGCGAGACTGAACTTTGTGAGCCCCATCACGGCGATGCCTGGTAGTGGCTGGGCACCATTTGGTTCTTCCCGTCACGTGTTGATGTAGGCACCCCCTCACATGGGTGTCTCTGTCTTCTGGGTTCTCTTTTCCCTGTATTGTTTTGGTCCTTGGTGATCATCCATTCCTGCTGAGTTGACTGTTGCTTCCATGGGCATTGATTGTGGAGCCAAGTACAATGAAATCCTTGACAACCTCAGTCCTTTCTCCATTTATGATGATGTTGCTTACTGGTCCAGTTGTGAGGATTTTTGTTTTCTTGATGCCTTAGCTTATGTAAATATAATCTTGCAATCTGAACTGTTTACAGTAAATAGTTTGCTTACTCCCTCTTAGCTGGATGGGCAATGTTTACATTTCAAAAGCCTTCAAGTTGGAGCTGATCTAATTCTTTCACTAACCAAAACGTAACTTTCAAAGTAGTCCAACTAGGATTAAGCTGATCTACAATCACTCACTAAACCACTACATCAGGAATGTTTATACTTCTTATTTTAGAAACATTCCCTTAGTCAATTTGTACCGGGAAGTAAGAGATTCATATCAGCCTAGAAATTGATGTTAGGAAAGTTTGTACCTTGACAATCTGCTGTGAATTTTCCTTCCTCCTCCTACACCACATTGATGAGAATCCATTTTAAATGCTTGCTCTGCCTGATAAGTACTTCATCACTCTCCCTGCAAGCAAGACCACACACTTTTGCTTGAGTGCCTGTGTGTCTTTGCATTTCAAGAAATGATTTTAATTGTCTTTTTCCTTCACTAAAATTCGTGTTTTGGTCTCTAGCCGTGTGTCAGTCTAGTGTTTTCACTGGTACAAATGTCAGGGGAAATAACATTATAGCAAAAATGAAAGAATGAAAACATTTCTACATAAAAGTAATAATATGAAAACTAAGATAGGAGATAGAGAAGGTAAAAATGTGGTTTCCTCATTTTTCACCGTAGGAGATACATGGATCATGTTTAAGTCTGATAAAATTTCTACAATAATTATTTAAACTTATAAATGCAATAAGGAAAAACAATTTCATTGCTATTCAGTATAATGAATGCTAGAAACACATAGAGAAATAAGGATTATATGAACTTCTAACTTAGAAATAACCACTAGAAAAAAGAAAGTAAGTTTAAAACCCTTGAATTATTATACTGAAAATACACTGTCATAAAGCAAAATCAGAGTCTGCTTAAATAAATGTGTTTTTTTTGAGGGATAGAAAGAACTGTGATAGTACAGAGCAACAGAGTGTTACAGAGTTATAAACTGCCCCCAGCAGAGGCCACACAGGGCTTAAGTGTTAGTCCATCAGGAATTATCAGGAATTAATTAGTAAAAAATATTTTGATTGGCTAGCTGAAGTAATTTCTTCTCATTGGCTGTTTTTGGTAAATCACTAAGGACATGGCCAAGCCTAACTGAATACTAGTTAGGCTACTTTTAATGTCTTTATGCCTGATGGCAAGCTGTCTTCCCTTGCTTAGCCACCAATGTTCAAGGGTCAGCTTAAGAGGAAAAAAAATAGAGCCTAGGACAAACTGAAGTCAAACTTTGTGTAAATCAATTATGTCAAGGACTCCATATTTTGAGTGCTTTTACACAACACAAATTAAAAACAGGCCAATTATTGAAAGAAAAACATACACACCCTTACTAAAACTGTTGAACAAGAAAATTAGTAACAGACATCTTTGATTTTAAGGTTTTCTTATCTGTGAAACCATAAAATGATAGACTCACACTGCAAAGACCTGCAGAAACTGATCTATAGCAACACAAATTTACCTTATACTGCTAGAATAAGTTATTGTTAAACCTTTACCCCCCAGTTTAAATCTCAAGAAGTCTAAGGCCGCAAGTAGATGGAGGGTATGTAGATGGAGGGTTGAATTGTTAGCAGACAGGTGAGAAATAAATTGTTGCCAGCTGATCTCAGTAAAAGCCGAAAGCAAGGTTCAATCAACAATGTTAAGATTAGCCTATGTGGCTCAATGGTTAAGAACTTCACTGCTCACCAAAAAAAGGTCATCAGTTTGAATACACCAGTCTCCTTGGAAAGGAGACAGCTGTACTCTTTCCTATAGGGTTGCTATGAGTTGGAACTGACTGAGTGGCAATGGGTTCTTCTCTTTATAATCTCTGTTGTACCTAGCTCCTTTGAGTCATTTGTTTTCACTGGAATCAAAATACTCTCCCTACATGCACGTAGGATAACTGTTCAGAGTAAACTTTGTGTTCAAATTTCAGTGAGTTTTGATTATTTTTAACAAAATAAAGCTCTAAAAAACCCAGAGATGCCAGAAATAAAGGCCAAATATTTTGTCATATCAAGAAACACAGACAGAATAATAAACTCACCTATTAAGAGATTCTCAAATTGGATTAGGAAGCAAAAACTAAACATACTCTACAACCAGTAATATGCATCTAAAAAAAGTTTAACAAAAAAGTTACAAAGTGAAATAATAGGCAAAAGCAATACTAGGAAGGTACAAATGAAAAATAATCAAGGATGCCAATATTTATATCAGACAAGGTTGAATCCACAACAAAATACATTAAATAAGACCAAAAAAAGTACATTGCAGTAAAAGATCAATATCAAAAGGTATTGGTATTATGACTATCTTTGTACCACCAAACACAGTAACAACAGTCATAAAGCAAAAATTCTCGGACATATAAAGAGAAACAGAAATACAGTAATAGTTGAATGTAATTCATGCTAGATCACACAGGAAAGAGCTCTGTTGTCACAGTGGTTAAACAGCTCTGAAGGAGAAAAGATTTGTTGATCAGCTCCCTTAAAGATTATACTCTAGAAAACCATATGGGGCAGTTCTACTCTGTCGAATGGGGTCACTGTTGGTAAGAATCAGCTCCATAGTAGCTAACAACAGATCAAGAAGAAAACAGATCTAAAAGCATAAATTAGTATCCTTTTATCTGGAGGATAATTGGCATTTGTAAAAGATTTTAAATTCTGCTTCAATCAGGAGTCAAATTTCAGAGTAAAGAAATGGAAACGAGGAGACTGGGACCTTCAAAGAAAAAGAAACTGCAAGGTAAGATGAATATATTTTACTATCATTATGAGCTTTTCATAAACCTATTTATAAAAGTTAACTGAGAATTAATTAAATGTTGATAATTGTGTAGGACATTAATTATGCTGAGTGAAATCGGTTAGCAGCAAAAGGACAAATATTGTATGAGACGCCCACAAGGACTTAAAAAACAAAGACTCTGATGGCTGCAACGGTGGGGAGGGAGGGAGAGGGCTGATCATAGATTAGACAGTTGATAGAAATTTGGTTGGATGAAAGCAGCGACAGCACACAGTGGAAAGAAGAACAACTTAACTGGGCTTTGATATAAACCGAAAACACTTCTAGGCTCCACCCAGTATTGCAAGGATAGAGTAGCAGGGGTGGGGGTCTGGGGACCATGCTCTCAGAAGACACTGAGGACATTTGGCATAACTAGCCTATTGCTAAGAGCATCTTCTGTACCCCATGCTGGTGAGTGGTGTCTGGGGTCTTAAAAGCTAGCAAGCTGCCATCTGAGGTATGCCAAGTGGTCCCAACTCATCTGGAACAGATGATCACCAAGAACAAAGGCAGAAGGATAAGAGAAACCAGGAGACGAAACGGTCCATGTGAATGGGTGACTGTATCAACACGTGACCAGAAGAACCAGATGGTGCTTGGCCACCACCAAAGACAACCATAATAGGGCACACAGTGTTGAGTCCCGTTGGCAACATGAGAAAGAGAGAGGTATACCTGAAGAACTCCACTAAAAGACCACAATTGATGGTGTGGTGGCCTGGATGTTCCCTTGGGAGCATGGCCCCTAGACCTGCTGCTGTCCCTGACCAGAAAACATTACTGGGGTCAACTCTTGGGACAGGAATGTATTGGACTCAGGGACACAGTATGATCATATGGTGTGTGTAATTTATGGTTCTATGCATCTAAAGGATGCAGTCCTACTGGCCTCTTACTATAAGAGAGAGGAGAGGGTATAGAGGAGGGGACAAGAGATTAGTTAAAGAGAATACAATGTATATAGCACAAAAGAGAGTGTCACCAGGCAAGGAGAGCAGAAGGAGCTGCAGATAGGTGGGCATGCAAATTTAATTTGGATTGTATGCTTTCTCTTAATCACAATTTAAAAAAAAAAAGAATTAAATGTTGATAATTTGATATCTTCTGATAAAAGAATATTGTAACATTAAAATATACAGATAAAACAATTTGGTGTTGTTTTACAAATATATCCTCAAGATAGAGGATCCAGGAATATATACTGGAATATAATATGAAAAAAGATGATACTTCAAATGAATAAGGGGTTTCCTCTCCTTCACTGTCCTCCCACCCCACCTGCCTCTCATTATGTGTTGCGATTCTGACTGATTAGCTGTTTGGAAAAATAATTACAGTAATACTGAGTATCTGCCTCATACCTTACACCAAATGAATTATTAGAGATTGACAATTAATTTCTTCTTACAAATCTATAAATTACTCAGATAAAACATGATTTTTTAAAATAATCTGAGACAAAGTGTATCCTTACATCACACCATTTACCAAGATAAATGACAAATAGATTAAAGATGTAAGCAACAAAGCTACAAATGCGTTGGAAGGATATATGGGTGAATTTATTCTGTCAAGTTGTAGTGACTAAGGCTTTACTAATTCTGACTCAATCCAGAAGTTGCAATAACTTAAGAAAAAATAACACTTCTGTAAGCAAAAAACAAAAAGAACATATGCTGAATCAAAAGCTAAAATGCCAATTACACCTCCTGTAAGAGATACACAAGAGGCTATTTTACTAATATTTAGGAAAAATAACAGCACAATGGAAAATGCACAAAGAATTGCCAAATTTATAAAAACTGACCATGTGGCAAGCAGGTTCCAAATCTCACCCAGTAATATAAATGCAGATTAAAATGAAATCAAAGTACTTTTTTTGTTGTTATCTACCAGACTGATAAAAATCCCAAAGTATGAAAATCTTTAGAACTAAAGACAGGAAATTGCTACATCATATATAGAAGGGAACTTGGTAGCACTCAACTGTGTTACTACATACATCATTTGATACAGCCAATCCTCTTCTAGAAGTTTATTCTACAGAAATACATGTGAGAAATGGTGTGTGTACAAGGTTATTAACTGTATTGCTTTGTAAAAGAAGATTGGAAACAATCCAAATCTTGATCAGGATAGACCATTTAAGTTATGATACCTCAATTTAATGGAATACTCTACAGCTGTAAAAAAAAAAAAAAAGAAAAAAATGCAATTTAAATAAAAAATATCAGTAAGGAAAATTCTGTACCTTTCAGGTGCAAACTGAAGAAAAATCGTGATTTAAAGAAGTTTCAAGAAAAGAAACTAAAAGAGGTGATTACAGATGGTGTGGAGCCTCTGTAGAAGCAACAGGTCACTATAATTGCTTTAAGCTTTATTGTGTGGAAACTATAGAGCTATATTACTTATTTAAAAACTAAAAAGAATTCCTACTTTTCTGATGAAGAAACCGAGGTGCAAAGTGACTCCGTAAATCTTCCGACACAGTGTTACAAAGTGACTCCGTAAATCTTCCGACACAGTTGTTTGACGGGTAAGTGGCTAAGCAAGGATTCAAACTGGGAGGGACCTCTGCAGCTGGTGCTCAAGGGCAGTGATATAATTGTCAGTTTTCAGCTTCACCTGGGGATGGTTAACAAATTTGCACATTAGCTTTATTTATTTGACTGTACTTTAGATAAAAGTTTACAGAACAAACTAGTTTCTCCTTAAACAGTTAGTACACATACTGTTTTATGACACTGGTTAACAGCGCCATAACGTATCAGCCACTCCTTCTCAATTACCAACTTTCCTCTCCCTTCCTGCCTTCTAGTCCTTGCCCATGGGCTACTGTGCCACTTTAGTCTCTTTTTGTGTTACGGGCCTTTCCAATCTTTGACTGAAGGGTGAAACTCAGGAATGACTTCATTACTGAGCTGAAAGGGTGTCCAGGGGCCATCCTCTCAGAGTTTCTCCAGTCTCTGCCAGGACAGCAAGTCTGGTCTTTCTTTTTTGAGTTGAAATTTTGTTCTGTATTTTTTTCTAGCTCCACCTGGGATACTCTATTTTGATGCTTATCAGAGTAGTCAAGGTGGTAGAAAGGCACCACCTGATTGTACTAGACTCAGTCCGGTGGAGGCGTTGGTGAGTGTGGTTCATTACTGCATGTCAGTTTATTGTTTTGTATCTAGCACAGTGGCTTATGTTGAATTTCCCTGTTAGTTACGTACTCTATGGCTCCGAAATTCCACTGTCCTCACCAGGCCCCTTCTGGGAATCCTGAGACTGTGTGTGAACACAATCCAATAGGAAGATGAGCCCAGAAATGTTACACAAACTCCGTGTCTTCAAATCAGGAGGAGTTAAGGGAACAAAAGAACCAAAAAAACCACTGCTTTTGAGTCAATTATAGAGACTCTATAAGTCGGAGTAGACCTGTCCCATACAGTTTTCAAGGAGTGCCTGGCAGATACGGTCAAAAGTTTGGTTTGTCTGACAAAAGTTTAATGGTTTAATTTATGAGATTTTTATAAGAGCTTTAGTATTAGGGTCGCCATGAGTTGGATCCGACTCGACGGCACTTGGCTTAGTATTAGGATCCAACTCAACAGCACTTGGCTTGGCCTGGCTTAGTATTAGCACCTAAAACAACAAATTGGGGTTTTTGCTGTGAAAATAACAAGATTTCCTCTGATTCCTGAGACAAAAGGTTAATTTATTCTTTGTGTAGTTTCCCTTGAAGGCAGAGGTTTGAACTCTTTTTAGAATAAGATTCCTTGAGTCAAAACCAAGCCAGGAGGCTTGAGAAAGAAAAAGAAAAAAGCTAATGCTTTGACTTTAACATCTTTGCTTTTATTTAATAAATTACATGGAACAGATTGGAACAGGCAGAGTAAAATAGTGGCTGCATCTTGAGCATAATCTGCACCATTTTCTTCTTAATTTTGTCTCCAGCCATGAGTCCATTGTTTCCCTTAAGTTCTCTGAAGGTTAGGGACTAGTCTATGCTCTGACTCAGTGTTGTCAAGTTGATTCCAACTCACAGCAACCCTATAGGACAGAGTAGAACTGTTCCATAGAGTTTCCAAAGATCATCCAAAGAATTAACATTCTACAAATCCCTAGGACTCATTAAAATCTTATTCCATTTTCCTATAAAACCTTCAGCTATCTCCACTTTGGGGAGGTGGAATTTGGAGCAAGCTACCCCTCTGTCTCCTATGTACCAGTACATAATTAAATGTCTTGCTTCTCGTCTCATTCTGTTTGTGATCTACTGTTTGTGGGAGGTAGCATAAACTCTGCATAGGTTTGCAGTCACATTAGTGTCACTGCAGTCCCAGGAGGAGACAGCATGCTAAAGTTAGGGGATTCAGACCAGGGGATTATACCTCCTGTCTCTGAGAGTGCATCTGAAGGCCAAAGTGTCAGGGGACTGGGGATCAAAGAGGTGGACGCAGCTTGCTGGCTCCTGCTTGGGGTCAGGTCACTAAAGGGAAGCAGGGAATGGAGAATGAGGGCTCAGGACCAGGGGCACGTGTTTAGGGGGAGTTAAGAATATAGCACTACCCTTTCCTGCCTGTGCCATTTCCTATCCTCCCCATCTCTCACCAAGGACAGCCATCCTCACCTTCCTGTGCCTCCAGCTCCGTTGTACTGTAGCTAGGAGCTATAGCTATGGGTAACATTTAGAGAAGCCAACACAGGCCATACGGTATGTAGTATCCATCTGGGCTCATGTCTGCCTGATGCATACAAGGCTGCTCAGGCACAGATCAGAGTGCAGGTTCCTAAACCAACAGTTATCTACAGAATACTGTGTCAGAGACTGCTGTATCATTACAACAACCTGAAGGGATACACATTGTCACCAAAACTTAACCTACTAGGCAACTGAGGCCACATTTTCTACATGACAGTTCAAAGTAGGAAACTGAGACATGGCTCAGGACCACTGGGATCCAAATAATTATCACTGCTGCTGGTTCCCTGGAAATCCTGGTGGTGCACTGATTAAGAGTTCAGCTACTAATCAGAAAGTTAGCAGTTCAAATCCACCAGGTACTCCTTGGAAACCACGTAGGGCAGTCTCTGTCAATCAGAATCAACTCAAAGGAAATAGGACTTGGCTGTTTGGCTTTTGTGGTTTTCTTTCATCCTAGTCTGTCCACTGTAGTATTCCAGTTGTTCTCCCACACTAGCTGATCAGAATATCCTAGAGCCTTGTTACAACACCCTGTGCTGGGCCTTACCCCCAAATTTCTGATGTCATGCGTCTGGGTAGGGCTGATAATTTGCATCTGTGACAACTTCCAGGAGATACTGATGATTTACCAGTCCATGTTGGAAACTGTTGCATAAAAGAATGGTAACACCATAATGAATGGTAACAGTCTATATTAATATCCTACCAGGCCTTAAAAGGAGGGGGAACAAAGAGAGAGGACAGTCAAGAAACTAGAACAACTGCCACCCTGTTTTGTACTCCATATTCTAACCTTCCCAGCAACTGGGAGAGCAAGGTGCTTGTTATTCTAATGAAGGGAAGACAGCCCACAGAACTGGGACAAACTCAAGGTCACTTGGTGGTACTTAGGGAACCCAGGATTATGTGATCCCAAAATAAATGCCACTCTTTTCATTTTTTTAAAAATGACTATTTGCCTGAACATTCCTCTTATTGGTTGTTTTCTTTTTATAAAAGGGTATGATATCTGAGGGCTTTTCCAGCTCTGAAACTTCTGCATGTCTAGGAAGCTAAATGAGGGAAGCTCACATACAAAAATACATGGAGCACCCCAAGGCTCAGGCTTGTGTGCAACACAGCAGAGGTAACACAAAGAGAAAAGTGGGGAGGAGGCTCATGCTCACTCTCTCCATTCTTGGCTTTGAGAACATTTTGGTATTGTTGTTAAGTGCTATTAAGTCAGTTCCAACTGATAGCAACACTATGTGCAGTAGAATAAAACACTGCCTGGTCCTGTGCCATTCTCACAGTCCTTGTCATGTTTGAGTCTATTGTTGCAGCCACAGTGTCATTCCATCTTGTTAAGGGTTTTCCTCATTTTCTGTGGCACCCTACCAAGGACGATGTCCTTCTCCAGGGACTGGTCCTTCTGATAACAGGTCCAAAGAACATGAGGTGAAATCCAGCTGTCTTTGCTTCCAAGGAGTACTGTGGCTGTATTTCTTCTAAGTCAGACTTGTCTGTTCTTCTGGTAATCCACAGAGTATTCAGCATTCTTCATCAGCACCACAATGCAATCCACCTGAAGGCTATAGGCTTTGATCTTCAGCAGCAAGTGCATCTTTGTTGGTCTTCTTTATTCATTATCCAGCTTTTGCATGTGTGCAGGTATGAGGCAATTGAAAATATCATGGCTTAGATTAGGGACACCTTGGTCCTTAAAGTGGTATCTTTGTTTTTTTAACACTCTAAAGAGGTCTTTTGCAGCAGATTTGTCCAATGCAATAAGCTGCTTGTTTTTCTGACTGCTGCTTCCATGGGTATTGATTGTGGACCCAAGTAAAACAAAATCCTTGACAACTGCAATCTTGTCTCTGTTTATCATGATGTTTCTTACTGATACAGTTGTAAGCATTTTTATTTTCTTCATGTAGAGCTGCAATCCACTTGAAGGCTATAGGCTATGATCTTCAGCAGCAAGTGCTTCAAGTCCTTTTTGCTTCTAGCAAGCAAAGGTGTATCAGTTTCATACTCCTCATTTTTAATTAATCTTCTACCAATCCTGATGCTGAATTCTTCTTCATATGTTCCAGCTTCTTGGATTATTTGCCAAGCATACAGATCGAATAAATATGATGAAAGGATGCAATCCTGATGTACACCTTGATTTTAAACTACTCACTATTCTCTCGCTTGGTTCTAGTGATTGCTTCTTGATCTACGTACAAGTGCCTCATGACCACAATTAAGTGTTCAGGAATCCCCAGCCTTCACAATTTTATCTATAGTTTGTTATGATCCACAGAGTCAAATAACTTTGCCTAGTCAACAAAACACAGGCAAACGCCTTCCTGATAGTTCTCTTTAATCTCTGCTTTCACCCAAGATTCATCTGACTTAAGCAATTGTCTCAGTCATCTAGTACTGCTGTAAAGGAAATACCGTAGTGGTATTTCTTAACAAAGAGAAGTCTATTTCCTCATAGTGTAGTGGGCTAAAAGTCCAAATTCAGGGCATCAGCTCCAGGGGAAGCTTTTCTCTGTTGGCTCTAGATGAAGGTCCTTTCCATCAGTCTTTACCTGGACTCAAGAGTTGCTGAGGTGCAGAGATTCTGGGTCCAAAGGACACACTCTGCCCCGGCACTGTTTTCTTGGTGGTGTGAGCTTTCCCAACTCCTCCCTTGATATCTTTCTGTTATATGCCAAGAGATAGCCTCAAGGTACAATACAATCTTACAAATTGAGTGCTGCCTCACTAACACAACCACCACTCATCCTTTCCCATTAACATCATAGAGGCAGGATTTACAACATGTAGGAACATCACACAATACCAGGAATCATGATATTGCTACACCAAATTGCTACACACATTTTTAGGGAGACACAATTCAATCCACAACAGCAATAATATTCCTTTTTCCACGTCCTCTTCTGAATTCAACTTGAATTTCTGGCCATTCTGTTGCATCTGCTTTTGTGTGATTTTCAGCAGAATTTTACTTGCATGTGATATAAATTTATATGTGTGTGTATGTGTATAATTATGCTTTAGGTGAAAATTTACAACTCAAGTTAGTTTCTCATACAGAAATTCATATACACATTGTTACATGACCCTGGTTGCTATCCCTATAATGTGACAGCACATGCCATCTTTCCATGTTGGATTTCCATTGTCTCTTCAATCAACTCTTATCTCTTTCTGCCTTCTCATCTGGCCTCCAGACAGCAGCTGCCCATTTATTTTTGTGAATCTACTTGAATTAAGAAGTACACTCTTCATGAGTATCATTTAATGTCTTATAGCCTAGTCTAATCTTTGTCTAGAGAGTTGACTTCAGGAATGGTTTTAGTTTTGGGCTAACAGAGAGTCCCAGGTCATGTCTTCTGGTGTTCCTCTAGTCTCAATCAACTATCAAGTCTGATCTGTTTACATGAATTTGAGTTCTGTACCCCACTTTTCTCCTCCTCCAACAGGACTCTGTGATGTCTTCTCTGTCAGGCTTCCTTAGTGGTAGCACCATCTAGTTCCGGTTTCAGCGGACATAAATCAGAGGTTGATAGAATCTCTAATTTATGCCGCCCTTTCCATTTCTAGGGCTAATATTTTCCTTAAGTCTTTGGAGTTCTTCATTCTCTTTTGCTCCAGGTAGTTTGGGACCAATTAATGGATCTTAGATGGCCACTCACTAGCTTTTAAGATTCTAGATGCTGCTCACCAAAGTGGCATGTAGAACATTTTCTTAAACTTTGTTACACTAATTGACTTAGATGTCCCCTTAATCCCTGGGACCCAGATCCCTACCCCTGCTACTCTGTCCATTGAAGTGTTTGGTTGTGTTCAGGATACAACTTAGCTTTTGCTTTAGTCCAGTTGTATTGACTTCTCCTCTATTGTATGTCGTCCGTACTGTCACCATGAGTCAGCTCCGACTCGACGGCACTTGGCTGGCTGGCAAGCTAATTCTTGTCTACTATCTAGTTAGTGGAAAGCCTGGTGGATTAGTGGTTAAGAGTTTGGCTGGTAACTGAAAGAACTGAAGTTTGAATCTACCAGGTGCTCCTTGGAAACCTTATGGAGCAGTTATACTCTGTCCTATGGTGTTGCTATGAGTTGGATTGACTCAGTCACAATGGGTTTGATTTTGTTTTTTAGTATTCCAGTGTGTGACTATATAATAATTTGTTATCCATTCATCTGTTGATTCATACCTAGGTTACTTCCATCTTTTTGCTATTGTGGACAGTGCTGAAATAAACATGGTTGTACATGCATCTGTTTAGGTGATGGCTCTTATTTTTTCTAGGATATATTCCAAGAAGTAAAGTTGCTGGATTGTATGGTAGTTATAGTGTTTTTTAGGAAATGCTAAATTGACTTCCAAAGTGGCTGTACTATTTTACATTCCTACCAGCCATGTATAACCTCTCCAACATTTATTATTTTGTGTTTTTTGTATTAATGTTAGATTTGCTGGGGAGAGACGGTATCTTATTGTGGGTTTGATTTGCATCTCTCTAATGACTGACGGCACTTGGCGTTGGCAATGACTGATGATTGTGAACATCTCCTTATGTACTTATTAGCCACCTGAATGTCTTCCTTGGTGAAATATCTGTTCATATCTATTTTAGTCATCTAGTGCTGCTATAACACAGATAAAACAAGTAGATGGCTTTAAAAAGAGAATTTTACTTTGTCACGGTTCAATTGGTTAAAAATCCAGATTCAGGATGTCAGCTCCAGGGAAGGCTTTCTCTGCTGACTCTTGAGAAAAGGTCTTTGGTATCAATCTTCCCCTGTGCTGCTGAACTAACGCAAGTTTGTTCCACCCGTCACAGTAGCTGAAAATTCAGACAGCATGGGGTTCAAGGAATATCTTATTTGCAGATATGGGAGTAATCTGGGGGACAGCAAGCCACAACCTGTCCCCTTTTGGGTTATATTTCCATTGGTTTTTATAACCAGAATTCAAAGGGTAGATGTTTGTCACAGAACAATAGTCAGGAGTCACAAGATTTCATTACATCATAAGTTTTCGTTATATCTTATCAAACACTGTGAATTACCAAAATTTCACTATCTCTCTCTGAGGTTTTAATCAGTTTTACTTCCTTAGAGATAGGGAGAGGAATGCAGACCTGCTAATCTGAGGGTGGTAACTGAAGCAGAGGATGGAATGAAGCTGAACAACCTAAGTGACCTTTGTTAAATTCTTACATTTCTTACATTTACCACCACCTGGGCTGAAAGCTTCTGAAGGGCAAGGCCCTGAGTCCTTTCCAAAAGTTATGCTGAGCTCCAGGTACTACTTCTCAGTTATATGAAATCTCTGTGCTAGCTTCTTTCCATTGTATCTCAAAAGACTGCCTCGAGGCATAAAACAATCTTATACATTGAGTTCTTCCCCACCAACACAACTACTGTCCATCCTCCTTCATTAACTCTGTAGAGGTAGGGTTTACAATATAAAGGAACATCACACAACACTGGGAACCATGGCCCAGCCAAACTTCAACACACAGTTTATAGGAAACAAATTTCAGTCCATGACAATATCCTTTGCCCATTTTTCAGTTCGATTATTTGTCTTTTTGTTGTTCATGTTTTGTAGTATCTTGTAGATTTTAGACATTAGAACTTGATCAGATTTGTCATAGCCAAAAATTTGTTTCCAGTCTGCAGGCTGTCTTAAGTGTGTCTGATCTGGAAGAGCTCTCAGTTATTTATTTTATCTTCGGGTGTCTATGCATTGTTAGTTACGTTTTTTATTCTGTTTATGTCATGTATTCAGGCTCATAGTATTGTCACTATTTTGTCTTTCATGATCTTTATTGTTTTAGATTTTATGTTAGCATCTTTGATTCATTTTGAGTTAGTTTTCATGCAGTGTGAGGTATGGGCCTTGTTTCAGTGTTTTGCAAATGGATATCCAGTTATGCCAACAATGTTTGTTAAGGAGACTGTCTTTTACCCAATTAACAGACTTTGGTCATAGGTAGATGAGTTTACATCTCTATTCTCAATTCTGTTTCGTTGGTCTGTGTATCTATTGTTGTACTGGAACCAGACTGTTTTGACTACCATGATAGGTTCTAAAATCAGATAGTGTAAGCCAACCCACATTCTTCTTCTTCTTCAGTAATGTTTTACTTATCTGGGGACCTCCTTGCATGTAATATTAATGATATTGTTTAATAACTCCTGCATTTTGTTTCATTACCTTTTTGGGGATGAGGACAAATAGGGACCTCTGGTAGCACAGTGGTTAAGCATCTGGTTGCTAAGCAAAAGGTTGGCACTCCGAATCCACCAGCCAATTCATTATATCTCAAGAGACTGCCTCAAGGCACAAACCAATCTTACATGTTGAGTCCTGCCCCTACAATGGGCTTAAGCATAAAAACAATTGTGGACATGGTGCAGGACTGGGCAGTGTTTCATTCTGTTGTACATAGAGTCACCAGGAATTGGAACAAACTCAACAGCACCTAACAACAACAGGATTTGCCATCGACTCAACAGCAATGGGTTTCCAGTAGGTTGGTTAGGTAACTGGCCTTCAAATTTCTTGGTATGGACAAATAAGCACCTCCAATGCTGTATCAATTTGTTGAAACATCTCAATTGATATTCCATTAGTTCCTGGAGGCTTGTTTTTCATCAATGCCTTCAGTGTAGCTTAAGCTTTTTCTTTCAATACCATCAGTTCTTGATCATTTGCTACCTCTGAAATGGTTGTACTTCAACCAGTTCTTAGAACAATGACTCTCTGTATTCCTTCCATCTGCTTTAGATGCTTCCTGTGTCATTCAATATGTTGCCCATAGAATTCTTCAAAATTACAACTTGCAGATTGAATTTTCTCTTCAGTTCTTTCAGCTTGAAAAATGCCTAGTGTGGTCTCTTTCAGTTTTCTAAGTCCAGGTCTTTGCAAATCTCATTATAATATTCTACTTTTTCTTTTCAAGCTGCCTTTTGAAATCTTCTGCTCATCTGTTTCACCTTGTTATTTCACCCAGCAATTTTCTGGGCTTTCTCTGGTATGTGTTTTGTTCTCTTTTTCGTGTCTTTAAATGATTTTGCTTTCTTCATGTATGATATTCTTGATGTTTTCTCATTCTAGGTCATGAATATTCAATGTGTCCAATCTGTTCTTGAGATCATCACCAAATTCAGGTGAGAATGCTCAAGGTTGTGTTTTGGTTCTAATGGCTTGTTATAACTTTCCTCAGCTTCAGCAAGTGGTCTGCTCTGCAGTTAGCCCTTGGGGTTTTTCTACCTGACGATACTGATGTTTTCATTGTCTCTTTCCACAGATGTAGTTGGTCTGATACCTGTGTTTTCTGTTCAGTGAGGTCCTTGCATATAGATGCCATTTATGCTACTGAAAAAATGTATTTGAAATGAAGAAGTTATTGGTCTTGCAAAATTCTATGATGATATCTCTGGCATCATTTCTATCACCAACATTGTCTTAGGCTGGGTTTTCTAGGGAAGCAAAACCAGTAACACCTGGATGTACAAAGAAAGATTTGTATATATAAAGTACAAGGAAAGATATATATATGTGTGTGTGTGTGCATGTGTGTGTGTAGATATATATGTATGTGTGTGTATATATACATATATATATACGGGAAACAGCTCATGCAATTGCAGAAGCTGAATGTCCCAAGTCCTGGCACAAGCCTCAAGTGGCCATGGGAGCTGGTGAACCCAAGGTCAGCAGGTCAGAGACCAGAGTTCTAGATCATCGGTTGTGTAGGTCGGTAGGTCCCAAGCTGGCTGCAAGATGGAGCTGCAGAGGTTGGCGAACCTCTGCAGGATCAGCAGGTCAGGGAATGGGACTCTCAAGTGCCAGCTGTAAGGGTTGGTGAATCCAACAGCTGCTAGTTCAAGTCCAGGAACCAGACACTAGAAGAGAACAGGAGCTGCTGGCTATGTAAGCAGACCAGCAGTAGTTGGTAGAAGGCCAAGAGAAGAGAGCTAAGAGGCAGGAAGCCACCACTGGTGCCACCCTGCTGCTTAACACAGCAGCCAAACATGGAGTATCCAAGCTGACATAATGCTGACCACCATAGTCCACCCCTTGTCAACTTGGCATCTGTACACATCTCACATAACCATCCATAGTCTGTGAAGGAATACAATTACAAAGTCATGCTTATGTCTAACATGACATAACTAACACACATACAACTGAAAATGGATTAGCCCATTTACATCTTATGTTTCGGAAGTAAACAAAAATGTCTGATACACACACACAAAGCAGGAATACTCATAACAATTACAGTCCTCATTTCTGCAAGTGGTCACGTGGCTGTAACTGATATTTAGATCTACATTCTTCTGCAACCCATTCTGTATTCCCTTTGTCCTCAGCAAGCACCTCAGCTGGTCATGGTTCTTTGTCTGGTGAGGTGACCCAAACCTTCATTCCTGAAGGGTCTGGGCTATTAGCAGTCATTTTGGAACCGGGTTGCTGTAGTTTTCCATTGACCTTAATCACAGGACATGGTAGTACTAGAAGATATCCTAAGGGATCTCCTACATCCCACACATACTCTTCTTTACCTCTTTTATGTAATGTTAATCCAATTTCATCTTCATGGTTCGGATCAATAGCACCAGCCAGTTGTTGTAACTCCCTTCTTTGTTGATCCAGAGGCACAAGGAGCCAAAATGGCCTGGTGGAAATTTTAGCTTCCAATTCAGTGGAATTGTTGATGTGTCTCCAGGTGGCAGCATTCCTCCCTTTGGAACTAAGACATTTAACCTTTCAGAACATAAGGTCATGGGGACAGGAAGCAAACATCTTGCAAGTGAGTCGCTAGGGGTAACAGTGAGTGGTGCCACTCCCATTTCCACCCCTTGATTCCTGGACCCATGAATTCTGGCTACAAGAGAAACAGCATCATATATTGGATACTGGTTTAGAGCATATACAGCCTCCTGGAGAACATTTCCCCAACTCTGCAAGGTATTGCCACCTAGCTGGCAGCATAATTGTGTCTTCAGGAGGCCATTCCATCATTCTATGAAGCCAGCTGCTTCAGGATGACGGAGAACATGGTAAGACCAGTGAATTCCATGAGCATAGGTCCATTGCTGCCCTTCATTTGCTGTGAAGTGAGTCCCTTGATCAGAGGTAATGCTGTATGGGATACCATGATGGTGGATAAGGCATTCTATAAGTCTACAGATGGTAGCTTTGGCAGAAGCCTGTTGTGCCAGGAAGGCAAATCAATATCTAGAGTAAGTATCTATTCCAGTAAGGACAAAATGCTTTTGTTTCCATGATGGAAATGGTCCAGTATAATCAATTTGACACCAGGTTGCCAGCTGGTAACCCCAAGGAATAGTATCATACCGAGACTCAGTGTTGGTCTCTGCTGCTGGTAGATAGGGCACTCAGCAGTGGCTGTAGCCAAGTCAACCTTGGTGAACGGAAGTCTATGTTGCTGGTTCCATGTATAACCATTGTCCCTGACACTATCAGCACTTTGTTTATGAGCCCACTGAGCAATGTCAGGGGTAGCCGGGTAGAGAGGATGGTTGGTTCCCACAGAATGTGTCATCTTAATCCACTTAATTGTTAAACTCATCCTCTGTGGTGGTCATTCTTTGATGAGCATTCACATGAGACACAAATATCTTTACTTTGGCCCATTCAGAGAGGTTTATCCACATACTTCTCCCCCATAAATCATTGTCTCCAATCTTCCAATCATGTTCCTTCCAAGTCCCTGACCAACTGGCCAAGCCACTGGCCACAGCACATGAATCAGTATACAGCCGCACAACTGGCCATCTCTCCTTCCAAGAAAAGTGAGTAACAAGATGCTCTGCTTGAAGTTCTGCCCATTGGAAGGATTTGCTTTCACCGCTTTTCTTCAGGGAGGTCCCAGAAAGGGGCTGTAGTGCTGCTGCTGTCCACTTCCAAGTGGTGCCAGCATATGATACAGAACCATCTGTAAACCAGGCGCAAGTTTTCTCTTCCTTGGTCAGCTGGTCGTAAGGAATTCCCCATGAAGCAATAGGGGCATACTGGGAGATGGAATGTAATGTTACAGAATTGGAGACCATGGGCATTTGGGCCACTTCCTTGTGCAACTTACTTGTGCCTTCAGGTCCTGCACAAGCCCAATCTCATGCATACCACTTCCATTTAGTGATGGAGTGCTGCTGTGCTCATCCAACTTTATGACTCTGTGGGTCAAACACCCAGTTCACGATGGGCAGCATAGGATTCATGGTGACTCAGTGTCCCATGGTTAAGCATTCAGTCTCTACTAAGGCCCAGTAACAAGCCAAAAGTTGTTTTTCAAAAGGAGAGTAGTTATCTGCAGAAGATGGCAGAGCTTTGCTCCAAAATCCTAAAGGTCTGTGCTGTGATTCACCAATAGGGTCCTGCCAAAGACTCCAAACAGCATCTCTATCTGCCGCTGGCACTTGAAGCACCACTGAATCAGCTGAATTATATGGCCCAAGTGGCAGAGCAGCCTGCACAGCAGCCTGAACCTGTTGCAGAGCCTTCTCTTGTTCTGGCCCCACTCAAAAGTAGCAGCCCTTTTGTGAGTCACATGATAAACAGGCTGAAGTAGCACACCCAAATGAGGAATATGTTGCCTCCAAAATCCAAAGAGACCCACTAGGCGCTGTGCCTCTTTTTTCAGTTGTTGGAACAGCCAGGTGCAGTCACTCATCCTTCACTTTAGAAGGAATATCATGACATACCCTACTCCTTGACCACCACAAACATCATGTTTTCCAACTACCAACCCTTCTTCATTTCCAACTTTTGCATTTCAGTCAATGCATCTTGACTGCATGTTTGATCAATTTCAGACTACAGAAATTGGTAAAAATTATCAATTTTGTCATCTTTACCCTTAGTGCTTAGTGTATAAATTTGAACGCTTGTCATATTGACTGGTCTTCTTTGTAGGTATAGGTATTATTCTATCACTATCAGCATTGCACTTCAGTATAGATTTTGAAATGTTCTTGACCATAAACATGATACCATTCCTCTTTAAACTGTCACATAATAGAGCATATTCTAGTCAATTTCAGCTCACTAAATGCCTAGGAAATTAATTTTTATGCATTCCATCTCATTTTTTGGTGATTCCAGTTTTCTTACTCTTATACTATGTTCCAGTTATTAATGGATGTTTACAGTGTTTTTTTCTTATTTTGAGTCATGCCACATGATCAAATAAATGTCCTGCAAACTTGACTCCACCCATGTCATTAAGGTTGACTCCAGTTTGAGGAGGTAGGTCTATGCTGAGTAGCTTCGAACCCAAGGGGCTGCTATTCATAAAGTTTTCATTGGTTAATTGTTTTCAGAAGTAGACAGCTGGGTCCCCCTTCTTCCTAGTCTGTGATGGTCTGGAAGCTCAGCTGAAACTTGTCTGCCATGAGTGACCCTGCAGGTATTTGAATACTAGTGGCGTAGATTCAAGCATCACAGCAACATGCAAGCTCCCACAGTATGACAAACTGACAAACAAAGGAGAGGGAAAAGGAATTGATACCTTTGAGTTATGATATTGGTGAAGAATGTTGGCTATACTACAGATTGCTAGAGAACTGAATAAGTCAGTCTTGGAAGATGTCTTAGTCATCTGGTACTGATCTAACAGAAATTCCACAAGTGTATAGCTTAAACAAAGACAGTTCATCCTTACACAGTCCAGCAGTCTACAAATCTGAGTTCAGGATGTCCACTCCAGGGCGAGGCTTTCCCTCTTTGTCAGCTCAGGAGGAACATCCTTGTGTTGGATCAGTTTTGGGTCAGGAAGCATCTTAGTGCAGGAACTCCAGGTTTGAAGGATGTACTCTGCTTTCTTGATGGTATGAGGTTCCCATCCCCTTTCCACTCCTTATCGTTTGCCTAACTCTGGAATGTGGGCCCCATGGGAGTAGTGTAGTGTTCTTTTGTTTACCACCATCTCCTGAAAACTCAGTATTGTACATAGTAAGTGTTCCTAGAATATGAGTGGATGATGACAGGTGCTAAAGTGGTAACACCTGGAAAAATGTCTATGTGTAATCTTGATGGTATGCGGTTCCCAACTCTCTGCTTGCTTTCCTTTCTTTTCATCTCCTGTAGGATGAAAAGGTGGTTCAAGTCACACTCCAGGGAAACTCCCTTTACACTGGAGCTGGGAAGTGAGTTTAGGGAAGGTATTCCAGTCCCATCTTAATCCTCTCTAACATAATCCACTCCATTAGACACAGGCAAAGATTAGGATTTATAACATAGGAAAATAAAATAATGGAGGACAATCATGAAATATTGGGAATGATGACCCAGCCAAGTTGCTATATGTAGTTTTTGGGAGGATACAATTCAATCCATGACAGAAGAAGTACAGCCAGAATGCTCTGCTGAAGCAAAGATGGCAAGAATTAGTTGCACATACTTTGCACATGTTATCAGGAAGGACCAGTCCACGAAGAAAGACATCATGCTTGGTAAAGGAGATGGTCAGCGAAAGTGAGGAAGACCCTTAAAGCAATGGATTCACAGTGTGGCTGCAGCAATGGGTTCACACTTAACAACAATTTTGAGGATGGCACACGTTTGGGTGATAGTTCACTTTGTGGTATGCAGGGTCACTGTGATTTGGGACTGACTCAGCATCACCCAACCACAATAGGCTATGGTGCCTAGTTGTTTACCAAACCCTATTCAAGTTGCTATCATGAAGTACTTGCGTGAAATTAAATCAGTTGTCCGTAAGAAAAGCCGATACCTTCTGTAACGTGGGTGAATCTCAGCCTGTCAGACGAAGGCCTTAAGGGCATACAGTGAGTTTTTTTAGAGTGTGTTTATCCTTCAGATTATACATAGATGTTTTTCCAGGTGTCACCACTTTAGCACCTACCATCATCCACTCATATTGTAGGAACACTTGCTATGTATAATACTGGGTTCTCAGGAGATGGTGGTGAACAAAGGAGCACCACACCACACCCTTGGGGCCCGCATTCCAGAGTTAGGTGAACAATAAGGAATGGAAAGGGGGGTGCGAATGACAGTGTTGGTATGAGATTTGCTATTTCAATGAGAGTGATAAAGTAGAGGTTAGGAAGATGGATCAGAGAACTGAGCACAACAGTAGGATAAGGACTTTGAATGTAAACGAAAACATACTGTGTAGTCAAAGTAAAAGCACTGACTTCCTGAGCTGTTACGTGTATAAGGTGGTTCTTTGCAGTCTCAGGGTTTGTAATGGTAAAATATTAAAAAGGATCTAAAACCCTATTCTTAGGGACAGCCATTCTGGCCTATACATCTAATATAATACCTTGGAACTGCAACAAAAGACTGAGAAGTGCTCTGTATCCACTGCTATAGAAAAAGTAAGTGAAGCAAGTTAGACTAATGTGTGGCATGCCCCTCTGCAGTGTGGAAGTGGGAAGAAGACAGCATGCGTGTGTGCTTGCTCTTACAGGCATAGGCTACCTTCAGAATATACATGAAGGATACGCGGTCCTAGCTGATACCCAGGCAGAGGTGTGGCTGCTGGGAGGCTGGGCCAGACAGAGAATGTTCTTTATACATTTGGTACCTTTTTAAGTCTGAGTGTAAACAAATCTATTATTTGTTTAAAGGAAGAAAAGAAAATACTAAATTATTAACTTATCAAATTGCCACTTAAATAATTTAGAATCCAGAAAATGCTGCATATTCAGATAGCAGGATATGTTTTCTTTTACTAAAAACTGAGAATTATGAAATGTACCCGGTCTCCTCATAAAAAAGACCAAACCCAAACCCATATTGTTGCCATCAAGTCAATTCCAACTCATAGCAAGACTGTAGGGCAGAGTAGAACTGCCCCACAGGGTTTCCAGGGAGCAACTGGTAGATTTGAATAGCTGACCTTTTGGTTAGCAGTTGAGCTCTTAATTACTTCACCACCAGGGCTTCTTATAAAGAAAGAGAGATCAATTTAGAGCCCAGTTTGAGTAGCAGATTTAATTCCTGGTTATCCATCTCAACTGCCTTCATGCTTGTTTAGCTTCCTGAGGATTCTTGCTCTTTGCTACAAATCTGTTTGCAATTTTCAGGTCTGACCACAGGCAATTAGAAAAAAAAAAGTTGCCTGGTAGGACTCAAGGGGAAGCTGCTTCTCACCTCTCCTCTACCCGCAAACACACTCAGTACACCTTTAGCATGCTACAGTCTCTGAAGAGAATTACAGTGAAGATCTTAACCTTCAGCACACCTGTCTACCTTTGACGTATATGACTCCAAGCCCAGGTGTGTCCACAGGGAGTCCTCTCTATGCAGGGCCTTCAACAGAGGTTTTCCTTGGACACCTCTGCTGAAGCATCCTTACCAGAAGGAGGAATTTGAAGACCCTGTTCCCTGCTTTGACTCAGTAATCAAAACTTTCCTACCCTCCCCTACGCTGCAGGGTCCGCAGAAGAGCAGGAGCCTTTTGTCTGAGGCTTCCTTGGCAGTGAGATAGGTCCTCATACCTGTGCCAGTCCACCTGGATCTCACCTGGTGCTGTTCCTGGGGAAAAGTAGGATAGTGTGAGCTAGCACCTTGTGTGGGTTAGCCTCTTGCTTGTACTATTACGTGAGTGATTAAATTCTAGATTGTTATTTTCATTTTGGCTTGTTGGAATCAGCTATTTCGATATCTGACAACTCTGTTCTCCATTGCTCATTTCCCTTGATTTTCCCATTTCACTTGATTTTAGTTGTCCTGTTGTATAAGGACCATACTTGCTATTGACTCACTCCTTTATAAAGTTCCTGGGGTATGTGGGACACCTTATTAGGAAGTGCACTACGAGAGACACCCATGCCTGAGGAGGGGCTCTGGATCTGTTGGGGCCGAGCACCTATGTCACCTAGTTCAGCCTTTTCCCTTGTTCCTGTACTGGGTTTCAGAAAGGACTGGAGAGGCCATGCGTATACAGTGCTTGGAATTGGGCTCGACACGCAACAGGCTTGTATAAATACTGCTAGACGCTGAATCAGTGGGCCGTGGCCCCAGCCAGCCTCCTGAAGGACGTTCAGGGAGAGATGTGGAGGCTACACTCCCTCAGGGCTGGCCATTGTCTTCCAGTACAAATGGACGAGATATTTCTGGAGGAACAGAGGAGTCACACATATGCATTGTGAGGCCTTCTCACATTTCTCAGGGGTGTGAGGAAATACAAAGCCTGGATGGGGGCAGCCGATATCTAATAATGAGTCACTGTAGAGGGAACATCAAATCAGTTTTGGGACATTCAGTGTGTTCCACCTAGCGACTACTAAGTGAGACCAGCCCTAGCACAGGTTCTTCTGTGGGTAGGGCATCCCTAGTGCCTCATATTTGTTGTATAGATGAGGGAATGCTCTCAGGAAGTGCAGAGCACATTGCTATGTGCAGTGGCTGTGGAGGGGGTGGGGACTGGTTGCCCTATGTGCTCTTCCCCAGCAGCTTCTGTCCCTCAGGATCTCCCTCTCCATATCACAAATCCAGAAAAGATCCAGCAGAACTGAGATCTAGACCCATGGCCTCACCAAGGTGCGGGTGGTTACCCCGCACCACCATGTCTACTCATACACAATACTGACCACTTGACCAGGCCCTTTGTGTTTCTGATGCTGCCATTAAAAAGGCACACAACAGGTCCCCTTCTCCAGCCTCACCCCAGAGTCCTCTGAGGAAAACTGGGCAGATTGGAGGTGAAATGATAATTTTCTTAGAGTGTCTCAGAATTGCAGGTGTGTAACTCTGTAGATATGTGTCGGGGATCCCGGAAGTAGGAAAGGAGGAGGGCCTACAGTACAGGCTCACCAGTATCCCCACTTCATGAGGGGTTTTATTTTATTTTATTTTATTTTAAAGGGTTTTATTCACTCAGTCAGCAATAATTTTTTCAGTGACTCCTGGGGCTAGGCACTGGTCCACGTGTTTGGTTAGAGTGGGGAAAAAGGCACAGAATCTTTCCTGGAGGTGGGAGCAGATAGCATATATGGGGTGGCAGGAAAGTACATGATGGAGAAGCTGCATGGAAGTCAGAGGGCAGTGTACTATAGACCAGAGGCTATCAAGGGCACAGACCAGGCTGGCAGGCCTGAGGGCAGCAGAGCCAAGGCGGTGGAATGTGTAGTTGGGGCAGAGGTAAGGAGCAGACAGGGCTGGAAAGGGCCAGGGTCAGGCTATACAGTCTTCCTGAAATGAAGAAAGCCACAATTGACTTCCTTGTGTGGTCTGTGAGAACCTGGAAAAGAGAATGATAATAAAAACTGTTGCCATGAATCATCTCCCTTCACAGGTAAGGAAACTGGGAGATGTTATTTTAAATAACAATGACTTATGTATTAAAAATTCCTATTGGGTAGGTAACATCCTATTTTGCACATGAGGAAACTGAGGCACAGAGAGGTTGTATAGCCTGCCTAAGCTCCTGTGCTAGTGAGGACCAAGTCCAGACTGCAACTCAGTGTCCCTCTACTGCCTGTCATCTTCTGGGTTGCTCTGACCTCCTGGGACTCAGACACACTCTTTTGGGGCTTAGCATAAGCCACTTTTGTTTGTGTTGTGAATAACAATTGAGAAACTTGCAGTTTGTTTCCACAGAATCATAGTTTTCAGAAACACAAACGTCATTTGGTCATTTGTTGCAAGTGTCCTTGGCCATCTGGATTGGGCAAGAGGCTAAGAGGAACACGCAGGGCACCAGACAGGGCCTTCACTCAGGCTGTGAGCACAGAGCTGTACTCATGGGGGGGTGGCAGTAACACCCTCAAGCTCTGGGTCTTTACGATGAGCCCAGCCTGCTACCTCTCATTGGGTCCCTAGGGAAGCTGTGTGCCACAGGAATCCTAGTTACCCTCGCTGCACAATTAAGAAATATAGGCAATTGCCCCAAGATTGGACCTGAGTTTCACTTACTTCACAGCTTGGCTGCACAGTATTCCTTTGCTGATCACTGCCATGCTGTCACTGACATTGTGCTTATAGTCATGGTGCTTACAACTATAAAGAGGTGACTGCAAAGCTGGGTCCTTGTAACTTTGAAGGTGTGGGACATTGAGCAAGACACACCACCTTGAATATGAGAGTCATCTTACTGGATTTTGTGATAAAACTTAGAAAACTCTTAGCCTGAGGGTGTAAGAAATGGTAGCACATTTTATTATTAAAATTACCACCTATGGCACACTTATTAACATCCACTTCCAGGCCATGCTTATATTTTTTCTAAAATTAAAAACAGACACTGAGCTCCAGCACAACTAGTTACATACCAGTACTCTCAAGCTTGTCTTTGACCTTAAGAGATACATAAGAGACCAATCATTGGTATTCTTCTGCAAAGAACCATAGAGAAAAGTATGTGACCTTCATAAATAAGCACAAAATATCATCACACCGATATGGCTTTAAAATTGCTAAATTTATACACACACATACACCCCCAAAAGAAACTATCAAAATATACTTTTGGCACTATTGTGGTGGAACTTGTATTCTCCTACACTACGGTTAACAATAGAAACTGGAATGGAAAGCAGTCATCAATTCATCTTGATGAAAGAATTTCTGTCTTGGAAATTCATCCTCGTAAAATACCCCAAGGGAAGGAAAATTTGTTTAAAAGCTTAAGTTCTGAAAAATTGGAAGCAACCTGAAAGCGTAAGTGTGGTTCAACATAACTAATGGCATCCATCAGTAATGTGCTGCATTCCTAAAAAACAAAACAAAACAAAAAAAAAAACTGTTGCCGTTGAGTCAATTCAGACTCAGTGACCCCATCATACAGAGTAGAATTGCCCCCTAGGGTTTCCAGGCAGTGGTTGGTGGATTCGAACTGGCAACCTTCAACCTTTTGGTTAGCAGCTCAGCTCCTAGGAGGAGGCAAGCGAAGAATGAGAAAAGCGCTGAAGGTTGTTGAACTTGTAGGATTATAAATGGGTTTCATTCTTTTTGAGTCTTTGGCTTTCTGTTATTTCACAATGGGCCTTTGGCAGTTTAACCATGCCCGTCTTCACTTGCTGTGACTTTGCCCCTCCTGATAGTGGGTCTGGAGGCAGCCTTTGAGCTCAGAGCAGAAGCTAAGTACTGCTGTGCCTGGAGCTGGGCCCTAGTCCCAGTGCTTGGCTGGCTTTGCTACTGGGAGAAAGTTGCATCATCTCTGTATGCCTTCATCCTTTCATCTGCAGAATGGATTTGTTGTGAAAATTCAATGGAGTAAAGGATTGAATTGGTGTTCGTCAGGTACCCAGTGCCAGAGAGCAAGTGAGTGGGTGGCTAGTAGGGTGGTATGATACATGGCGACAGGGCAGCCCTGGTGAGAGCGGGCAGTTGCCTTGGCTGTGGTGGAGGCGGATGGTTGGAGTAAGTGAGGGGAGGGGAACAAGTGTTCTGCTGTCAGAGATGGGCAGTTCATGCAAACTTCATGCAAAAGAGGGAAATAATTTCTTGAGTGTCTGTTAAACCAGACCACTTATCCAGGAGATACCGAAATGCAACGGGAGCAGCCCCACTTGGAACACGGAAGAGTTACTTGTTCCCAAGATCACAGGGCCAGTAAGCAGAGGAGCCAGATTTGGCAGACTCTGGGTCATTTTTCAGTTCACCAGCCTTTCTGACAATATCAAATGGGTGTCAGAGCGGGGAGGATTTATTACAGTGTGGATGGTGGGCATTAAGGAGACTCGCCTGAATCTAACATCCTAGAATTGGGAAGGATGAGACCAGCCTGATGGGCCATATTGTGGCTGGGGTGAAGGGGCAGCCTGGATATTTGAGCAATGGGCCACTTAGGGTTCCTCAAAGCTCAGATTTCCAGACCTACCTCCAAGTTCCTGATTAAGGGGGTGCTTTGGGGCTAGCATCCGAATTGACAGCACTTGGCTTGGCTGGCTTGGGGCTAGCATAGGGCTAAATGCTATGTCTGCTAACCAAAAGATTAATGATTTGAATCCGCCAGGTTCTCCTTGGAAACTCTGTGGGGCAGTTATTACTCAGTTCAATAGGGTCACTATGAGTTGGAATCGACTCAGTGGCACTGGGTTTGGTTTTTTTCTTTTGGTTTACCAAGTTCTGTAGTGATGTTGGGTCTGGTCTAAACCATTACATATTAAACAGAAATCGGAGATTAGAAGGGTCCACAACTCTTGTAACCTCTGGCACAGGTAGTAGGGCGAGAGCAGATAAGAAGGAGAACAGTTTTTGTGTGTCTGGCACTTAAGACATATGATGGCCGCAGTTAATGTAATGCCGTCAGAAGCTCTCAAGGTGAAGGCAGAGAGGGTGATTTACTGGGGCTGTGGCTCTACCAGGAACCTGAACTGAAAATCTTGGTCTCTTGAGCTGGCACTGTGCACTGACCCCAGGTGTGCTGCTTCAGCTCCTGTGTTTAGAACCCAGGGTTTGTTGATGTGACAGAAGGTTGATGACTTTTCCACTTTGCTTAACAGGGATGGTAGGTGAGATCTCTTCTTCCAAACTTTACGTCAGCTCACCCAGTGGTGTCTTTCATCTGCCAGGAGATAAGGGAACTACCAGGTCTTTGCAGAGATTTGCATCATTCTTTGTGTTGGTCATGGAACACGGCTAGGGACATCTTTATTTTTTTTCCCTCCCAGGTTAAAAACAATTTCCCTTTTGAGGGTCCCCTGGATTACAGGGTTTTTCCTTTGAAAGTGTGACTTTGCCCTTGACTCTTGCATTAGTTTTCATAGCACAGATTGCTCAATTTTTTCCACTGCTGGTGAGTAAGCAGCACAGTGCATGAAGGTAGAATTGAAAACATGGTTACAGACACGTTGTCGGGTTTCATCATCTCCCGGGCAGCATGCTCCTTCCAAGGTACCCTAGCCCATACAGCTGAGGCATAGGGTGGAATCTTGGCCAAGAAACGCGACAGCAGAGCTAAAAATGACAATCCCAGAGCATGTTTATTAAGTGCTTATTTGTGCCAACCACTTCATTTTCTCCACTTTACATGTAGTAAAACTAATCTGGGGAGGTTATATGCTGTGCTAGGAAGTGGAAGAGTCAAAGTTCAAACACAGGCAGCCTGGCTCCAGAGCTACTGTGTTGACTGGCAATGACTTTCACGGCCTCCCCTTTAGTGGAGGAAGAAAATGCACCACTCAGCACTTGTACTTCCAAGTTCTTATGATCCTAAGACAAATAAATGTTTCACGAAGTACCTTTGAATTAGTGATGGAGGTGCTGTCTGTGGCTTCCATTCCTATAGCACCTCAGGAGTTACTTAATGGGATTGCCCAAATTATGTCACACTTCCCTTGTCATAGATTGTATTGTGTCGCTACAAAATATGTGTCAACTTGGTTAGGCCATGAGCCCCAGTATTGTGTGATTGTCCTCCACTTTGTGATTGTTGTAATTTTCCTGTGTTATAAATCTTAGTCTTTGCCTCCCAAGAAAACTGTTCGGGGGAGCAGAGCATATCTTTTGGACCTGAGGTTCTTGCACTGAGATGCTCCCAGAACAAGAAAGAGAAAGCCTTCTGGAGTTGATGCCCTGAATTTGGATTTCGAACCTACTAGACTGTCAGAAAGTAAATTTGTCTTTGTTAAAGTCATCCACTTGTGGTATTTCTGTAATAGCAACACTGGATGACTCAGATGCCCCCTTCTGAAATGTTACAGGTGCTTCTTTTGTGGAGAATTTACAACAGGACAAGAAGTGCTGGGAATGTGCCATGTCCTTGAGATTATCTGAAAGTTTATGCTTTTTTTTGCCTCGATGATGTTATGCAAATTCCACAGCTTGGCCTTCTTCCCCATATCCAACACCCCTAATTACCCCTGCCTCTCTCCTCCCACATTTGGCCCTACATCAGATGCCTATGTGGTTTGACAGAAAGGGCACACAGGCTTTGATGCTGGGTGATACCAGGCTTGACCACCTAGTTTCACCACTTCCAGATAAACTGTCCATTTTCCTACGTGACAATGTGAGGTAGGCCAACTGGCAGCAAATGGCATATCCAGATGTGGCTTCGCAGGAGCTAAATATAATCAGAAATATTGGGTCCCCGGCCCCCTAGTGCCACAGTCTGCTCTCTGTCTGTGCCTGTGTCCAAGGGACTCTCTACTTGAAGATTCAATAGTCACTTGTCAAATGTGTAGGGTACCTACAGGCATACTGTGCTTGGTGCTAGGGCAGAGAGGTAACTGGGATCCTGTCTTTGACAGCATTTATTGCAGGTTAATGTGCTATCACTACCTGTCTGTCAAACCAAAGATTGTGAGAAGGATGCAAAACCAGACAATGTTTCATTCTGTTATACACGAGGTCACCATGAGTCAGAGCCAACTCCATGGCAACAGCAACAATGTGGTATCATGGGCTAACATGTTATTCTTCATTGCTTTTCTTCTCAAGCTGGAAAGTTCTTGAAGGGAAGAGATATGTGTTGTTCACGGCTTGATTTGCAGATTCTCCTGGTGCCCAGCTCAACTGGGACTCTAACCAGCCAGAGAGGATCACTCACCCCACACACCCAGGGCCCATAGACATATGCCCAGCACAGAAACTGGGAAGGAGCCCATCTCCATTTGTTTGGACAGCATGTTGGGGAACAGGAGGAACTCTCAGTGTTCCATGGTGGTGGTTTGCGTGGTGGTTTGATTTTCTGTCATGAGGCAGGCAATGGAAACATTTGGGAAATTGATTGACGAGGAGAGGAATTTTCACAACATGCGGAAGGCGGGAAGCCACAGAGAATGAGGGCAGTGGACATACACCAGGCATGTTCGTAGCTAGGGAACCGCCCGAGCGGGGCCAAGTTTCTGAAATACAGTAGGTATTCCCCGAGTATTGATTAGATGGCTTTTTCCCAATGTTTCATTACGGAAATTTTACAAGCACAGATACTGTTCTTCCAGGCTATGTTACTGGGGATCAAGTTGAGGTAATCAGTGAGAAAATTCAAAGCAACAATTTTTCCTTTGGAAATAACATTTGTTCAGGCACTACATCAAAAAATGGCATTAAAATATGCAAAATCATTGGTCGTTTCATTACACAGATGCTAAAGATTATTGATGCTCTGTAAAGAATGACAAATGTGTTTATCAGTTTCCAACTACAACTATTTTCACATATCTTAATTTGATTGTTGCTGAAGATATATTGTAGTTATTGCTATTTACGGATAGATTACAGATTACAAAAAAGTAAACAAGTCAATCTAGGGAAGTCAAGTAATTTACTCAAGGTCATAGAATCAGTAAAGGGGCTAGATAGAAAAGTAGTCAACAAATTAATTATTTTATAAGTAATGTAAATATACAATGTAAATTCAGAAGTTTTAAAAAAGGATATGCAGTGAGAACACGATTCCCTTAAAGAAGGTTTACCCTCTGCTCCCAGAAGTAGCCATTTTACCAGTCCCGTCTATTCTTTTCCCAATTTGGCTGCAAATTTAAAATCATAGTTACATGTATATCCATATTACATTTTTATACACAAACAACAGCATATTCTAGACCTTCCTTTTTTTTTTTTTCTTATACACTTTGCTTTACTTGAATAGCTAAGTGAGATTGTTCCTTATCAGTAAGTAAAAAGTTGCCCCATTCCTTCTCCTGGGTGCTATGCTCTAGCGAAAGGAGCCGCGTTCTTCACTTATCCAGCACTCTCCTTGTTTGCAGTTGTTACAAACAACCTTTCATAGTAGAAGCTAGTTCACGCATCTTTTCATGCAGATGGGGTTGTATCTGCAGAAAAAAAAGAGCTGAGGGTGGGGTTGTTAATACAGAATTGTGCCCTCCTAGCTTCAGAATTCTTTCTTGTATCCCACACAGCCCCATAAGTGACCATCACAGCTGTAGAACTTCTTTCCTTTCTTCCCTTCTCCCTCCCTCCCTCCCTCCCTTCCCTTTTTCCTTTCTCTTTCTCTCCTTCCTGGGAAATCTTGATGGTGTAGTGGTTAAATGCTGTGACTGCTAACCAAAAGAACAGTACTTCAAATCCACCAGGTGCTCTTTGGAAACTTTATGGGTCAGTTCTACTCTTGTCTATAGGGTCACTATGAACTGAAATTGATTCAGTAGCAGTGGATTTTTATCTCTTCCTCCCTTCCTCTCTCATAGGAATTACCCAGCTTCCTAGGGTTAGGGGGTTTCTTAACTTGGGGAGAGAAGTCATTCTGTGCTCTGTCAAAATGGTACTCCTGTGGAGACCTGGGTTCTAAGCCAGTCCATATTCTTTCTCATGTGAAAACTGGTAGGTGGGCTGAATGTTTCTTATTTCTTGAACTTTCCCTAGTGGAAACTAAGAGCCCTTGTCGGGTAGTCAAGGTCCTTACACAAGAGCAAGCACCATCCTTCCACCTGGCAGAGATGCTTGTTGTTGAATTAGACTTTGGCTCCACATCACGGAACAAACACAAATTTGAAATTCAAAATCGTTTACCTTCTTTCCACCCACGGTTTGTGTAGGGCCTTCAGTACAACAGCAAGAGCAAAACGAACTTTGAGCATCCAGCTCAGAGAGCAAAGTGCTGTCAATCATTAACCACTTGATGCCGGTGGTTCTGCACCCTTCATAAGGCCCACGCAGCACCCACGGAACATCAGCCGCTTCCCACTGCTGCAACTGCGCCTCCAGCCTGCTGCCACTGCCTGTCATAGTTGGCTACTGCTCACCACCGGTGATGCCTGAGACCATAGCTGCCCGCCCCCAGCTGCTGCTGCTCCTGCTGGGCACCTTCTTTGGCATGGTTGTTGGCGCGCCCCAGCCCTGGCGCTGTGCGCCCTGTTCCGACGAGAAGCTGGCGCTCTGCCCGCCAGTGCCCGCCAGTTGCCAGGAGCTCACTCGCCCAGCCGGCTGCGGCTGCTGCCCAATGTGTGCCCTGCATCTGGGTGAGGCCTGCGGCGTGAGAACAGCGCGCTGTGGCCGCGGGCTGAGCTGTCGCGCAGCTCCTGGAGAGCCACGGCCCCTACACGCCCTCACACTCGGCCAGGGTGTCTGCGTGGCTGAGCAGGACTCTGCTGGTACTTCCCGCAATGCTGAGGCCACAGGTGAGCCTCTCACCGCCCCCTCTCCCCACTGAAGTAGGGTGGCGAGAGGGATTTTCTAAAGCCCCAGTGCATTAGTGTTCACCTGCTGCCAGCATAGCAGCTGAGCTTCTAACCAAAGAACCTCAGACTAGCTAGGTGAGCCCACCTTGGCCGGAGATACCCAGGGAGAACAGAAGGGACCGTGGCTGGTGAAACTTGTGAGGGTGGAAGAGAGGCCACAACACTTGTGTTCCACAGCCTAGTGACCTGTATAGATACTTGGACATTGCCTAGATCCTCGGGTGTGAGTAGTGCTGCCTTAGCAGGAAGAGGACATTGGTAGCCACATCCCCTTCTCTGTGACATGTGGGCAGTCTGAGAGCTGGAGCCTCTGTGAATGAGGAGGCATCTCTCCCATTCTTCTACCTACCCCCTCAACAAACTTGGAATGCCCTTTGTAATACATGTCCTGTGGCTACAGTATGTGTTTCCCAGATGTTTACAGAACATAATGTGAGATTTTATGCTAAACATCTCACTTCATTCATTGCCATAGAAAAGCAGTTTTTGGTATGTATGTTGCTATGGGGTCCTGAAAACTTGACAGCCTCTTTCCTGAGTTTAAGCAGTGCGTTTATTTGTGGTGGGAAGCCAAGGAAATTCCTCTTCCTGAATCCTGACTTCCTACCTCCCCATCCGGGTTGTATAGATTGTTGGAGGAATTTCATAGTTTCATGTCTTGATAGGGATTTGCCTTGAGTACATGATCCTTCCCAGGGGGACATGCTTCTTCTGCCCATTCTCTGTCCGTCAGACTAAATGAAATGTTTTCTGTAAAAGAATGGACACCTTCCTCTCCAGAAAGAAGGTGGTTCCAATGGTCGCCAAGAAGACTGATTCTTGGAGCAGACTCCTTTGCAATCAGTTCTTCGTGACTGTCTGCTCACTGCATTCAAACCCTTGGATTCTATCTACAAGCTGTCTTGTAATTTTCCAAAGGAATCATTTTTTTATGTGAGATGGTAGGAGCCATGGAGAAGAAGGGGTATAGAGCTGTGGGTCAGGAAGGCTGCATTTTAGACCCCCATCTATGAACCCTACCCTCCTATTCTTAGGACAGTGCTAAAATTCTCATTTTTTTGGATGAGAAAACCAAGATTCCAAAAGGATAAGTAACACAGTTAACGGAGTCAGAAATTAAGCCCTAATCTCTGCCTTCTTCAAAGTTTTTCAGTACCTCCACAAATATGATGCTGCTTTTTTCCCTTAGAAGCTACCTTAAGAAGCAAAAAATCACAAAACCTCTCAAGACTCTGAAACACATTTTTTTCTAGAACAGAATGGGTATTGCTTTTGCTACCACTCTACCCTGAAACCATTAGAAGTGCTTCTAGAAAGAGCTGGCAACAATCTGGATGAATGTGATCATCCTTATGCCCCAGGCTGGCTATGAGGAAAGGAAAGCATATTTAGGTCTGGTTCAGAAGTGATTCAGGGGGCAGCATGGTGCAGATGCTGGTGGAGAGCTCAAAGGAACTGCCTGTTCCATTTCAGACTTGAAGGACATCTCAGACCCCGAGACTGTGACTCCTGAGAGTGCAGAGATTACACAGGAGCAGCTCTTGGACAGCTTCCACCTGATGGTTCCTTCTGATGAGGATGGATCCATCCTCTGGAATGTCATCAGCAGTTACCAGAACATCAAGAATCACAAGATCACAGACATCAAAAAATGGAAGGTGAGGCCCTTCAGGTGGTAGGCACCTTCTCCATGTTGTAGCTTTGGGACCTCCTTCCTGGTCCTGAAGTCCTGAACGTAAAGTCTTCTCCTCCTACCCCCTAAAGCCTAGTAGAGGATTCTAAGCTTAGCTTTGCCAAGCATTTCAGCCTAAGAACTTTCAGCAATCTTTAAAGAAACTGGTTGGAGCAGCAAGATACTGCAATTCATCCTGTGTAACTTTAGATACTTTGTGTCTCTGAGCTCAATTTCTACAAAGAGAATGTCAGACTAGATTCTTTCTAAACAGCATCCAGTTAAACTATTTTAAAGCTCAGCATAAAGATCTTCCTCTGACCCTGCCACCAGTGCATCTGATTTTAATTTTACCACTTGAGGACAACATAAAAGAAACACTGAAGTGACTTGAGTTGCTTTGAGGGGATAAAAGAAAGAAATTTCACAAACATAGACACCCAGAAAAAAGGAGAATTGAACCAGCTTTCTGGATGCTTCAGACCCTTTGCCTGGAAATTGTAACAAATGAAGCAAAGTTTGTTCTTAAATTATCTACATCAAACCAAAACACTTGTCATTAATTTGATTCTGACTCATAGCAACTCTATAGGATAGAGTCTCATAGGGTTTCTAAGGAGTAGCTGATGGATTCGAACTCCTGAATCCTGACCTTTTGGTTAGCAGCCAAAGTCTTAGACACTGTGCCACCAGGGCTCTAAACTAGCACCTTATTTCCCACTTGATTTAGTTTGACATAACACTGTGGATTGCAGGAGAAGTTGCTTGAGACGGAGACATCTTCCAGTGAGAGAACTCTGCCCACTCTTATTTCATCCTGATATTTGTTGCCAGAGTTACTCAGTGGGTGACCAGAGGAGTCACGAAAGCTTTGTGGGGTCAGCTAGGCTAGGCTACTGCTTGGCCACCTCTCTCTTAGTGTAGGTGAATAAAATTCCTATTCTTTATTTTGACAACTGAAGACAGTGATTAACCACCCTTAATTACAGGTCAGACAGTGATCTCTTAATGATAATTCATTTTCTGTCTTCATTTATACTAATGCCAGATTTTTCTTTCAGAAACCATGCCAAAGAGAACTCTACAAAGTACTAGATAGATTGGCTGAGGCCCAACAAAAAGATGAAGAAATTTACAAATTTTATCTACCAAACTGCAACAAGAATGGATTTTATCACAGCAAACAGGTATGCAAGCCTTGCTGATGTGCAGCCTCGTAGGGATAGCTCCAGTTGTCCACATTGCTGAAAAGCTGTGGCTGTTCATCTCCAAGGTATTAGTCTTAGATATGCACTATGAGGGACTTAAAACTGTCATTTTAAGTAAAGGTCCCTACCCCTAGGGAACCAGGAGTAGCTAGCCCAAGATAAGCTAAGGACAGCTCAGTATTTCATAGCCAGTGGAAGAAAACCTCCTGCGATGGGGTGTGCTGGTGTGTGGGTGGGGTGGAGGTAGAGGGGTGGTGTCTGTGGTTGAGAATTAGGTTCATCACTTAGCAAACGTGTGGATGGGCACTTTGGACGGGACTCTACTATCCTACTGTTTTGGATCTTTCATTCCTCATCTAGTATATGAGAGGAATGAAACAAACTCTACTTAAGGAAAGTGAATACCTACTTGGATTTCTTTTTTTTTTTTTTTGATTCCCACAAAGGGAAAAGAGCTCTGCAATACAGTAGCATGTTTTTTGGATTGGCAAATAATAAATGAGATAAAACAAACCAAGATTTAATTTTGAGGGGGATTTTAGAATTCAACAAAACACAAACTCTGGATTTTCCTGGAGGAAACTGAAGACTAGGCATGCTTTATCACAGATGAGAAACAGTCGCTGTCTACAGCACAGCACTATTGGTCCCATGCAGGATGTGCCCTCCCCCGCCCTCTTCCCACCTGTTGGGCTCAGCTGTGCTAACATCAGGGCTATGAAAATGAACAGCTTTGCTATTTAACAAGCACATAAAGAATATTGCATTTGACACTTGAAAATGAGAAACAGAGCTTATCTGCTTTGCCCAGATATTTATAGGACATATACCCAGTTTCACTTGCCTGTGCTGCTCCTCATATTGGGTTTTGTCTTTGCAGTGTGAGACGTCCTTGGAGGGCGAGGCTGGACTCTGCTGGTGTGTGTACCCATGGAGTGGAAAGAAGATCCCAGGGGCTCCAGAGGTCAGAGGAGATCCCCACTGCCATCAGTATTTTAGTTTACAAAATTGAACACAAATGCAGCATAATATGTTACTTCACCCAAATATTTAAACATATTTATTCTCTCTATATATAGGGATGACATTTTATACTCAACATATTACTTGGTATATAAAGTTGTTAGTTTATTTATTCACTGTAACTTTATTTTTCTATACAGTAACTTGTAGTATCTTAATTTGTATATCATGAAATGCTTCATCACATTGTATGTAAATACTTGACATTTTGCACTTCTAAACCTCATGCTTCTGTTTTTAAAGAACATGAGAAAATACCAACTGGAAACCTCAAAATCAAATATGTGGCAGTGATTTTTTAAATGGATTAAAGAAGAATAATTAACATATTTCAGAATGACTTACTGTGTATATTTCATTGATCCACAGTTGATGCAAATTTGCAGTGAAAGTTAAAATGTCAGTCAAAACTCGATTATATTGCTACATTTTAAAAATATTTATTGGACATATCATCAAACACATTTACATAATATAAATACTTTCCCCGTGCCGTCGCACTGATTCCAACTCATAGAGATGCTATAAACAAGAGTAGAACTGCCCCATAGAATTTCCAAGGAGTGCCTGGTGGATTTGAACTGCCGACCTGCTGGGTAGCGGATGCAGCACTTAACCACTACATCACCAGGGTTTCCAATATAAACATATTTGGAGTAAATATTTCAAATGGAATATTTTGATGCAGTGGAGAGTTACTGAAATACATCACCATGTTTGTTTCTGAAATTCCTTGTCTTTCTGGACACAGCCTGTACTTCTGCTGTAGCAAGGTAATGTTTCTGTCTTAAGGTACTGTTTTAGTCAGCTAGGGCTGCTCTAACAGAAATACCACAGAGTGGATGGCCTTAACAAAGGAAGCTTTATTCTTACATAGTCTGGTACACTGCAAGTCCATATTCAGGGTGTCCATTCCAGGGGAAGGCTTTCCCCTTGTCAGCTCTGGAGGAACGTCTGGTATTACATCAGTCTTTGTCCAGGGAGCACTTTGGCACAGGAACCTCAGGTCTGAAGGAAGCGCTCTTCTCCTGGTGCAGCTTTTTTGATTATGCGAAGTTTCTGATTCTCTGCCTGCTTCTCTGTCCTTGTATCTCTCATAGGATGAAAGGATTAAGAGTGAGGCAAGCCATACTTCATGGAAACTCCTTTTACAGTGGAGCAGGGAGGTGATCCTATGAAGGGATTTACAGCCCCACCCTAATCCTTTAACATACAGCATAGGAAAACCAGAAAATGGAGGACAGTCACAAGATCCTGGGAATCATGGCCCAGACACATGACTACACATATTTTTGGGGGGACACAATTCGATCCATGACAGGTACATTTCCTGCCTTAATCTCCAAATCTCCCTGCAAACCCAAGTTCACTTCTCTTCCCAGTGGCTTTCCCCAATTTCACCTGGCTGGGTGCAATTCTCCTGAAACCTCCTTGCTCCCCTGACTGGGCTGAGTTTCCCTACAACCTTAGTTAGCCCCTGCCTCACCCTCTTGGTTTGCTCCTTCCCTTCAACTTATCAATAGCCTGTTTCATCCACTTAAAAACTGAATAGAAACACTTCCTGAATGCTCCTCATTTAACTTCCTGTCTCTTCTTTTACCACTGTTATTCTTGGTCTCTGACCTCAAACTGCTTTAAGTGCTAGGACAGTCTTCCTGTCACAGCTATTTAGATGGAGAAGGCTTATCTCACTGTTGTTTCTGCCTCCTTCTCCTTGTGATTATTTCTTCTTAAATCTTGTACCTGTCTGCCTTTTCCCTCTCAAGTCTCCCATACCTTGCTGACTGCTCCAGACCTCCCACATAATTCCCCGGACACTTCATCCATCCCAAAAGATTCCACTCCTAAGGCCTTTTGGCTGCCTCTAGTTTTCAACATAACTTCTTGGGAATCACATGTATCACATGTGGGAATCACCCTTCTACACATAGAGGCACAGATAATGTACATGCACCTCTCATACATACACACATGTATGTGTGTAGGCATACATTTGCACACACATACATACGTATTCATATGCATGCATATACACAATACACGTGCTCATGCACACATGTTGCACTTGTATACATGTGTACACGCACATCTACATGTGCACACATACCTGTACACACAGGCATGTAGCCTGTCCTCCGACAGTTGTTCCCCTGGATAAAGCTCATGCTTTATGTCTTGTCCTCTGTAAAGAAACCTCTTAGGAAACAGTAGAGGTGGTGGTAATCCAAAGTTCCTTCATCTCTGGCTCCATTTCTGTCTCTCTGAAACTTGCCCCAGTGACAGCTGTCAGACTTCCCTCTGCAAAGACCATTGGATTCATTGTTAAACTCATCTTTAAATTTAATCTTTATTTGTAAGAATTATCCTTATTAATATCATTATGGTTAGGGGAGGTGCATTCCAGGGGCTGAGTCAGAAAAGGCTCAAGTAGAGAATGCAGCATGGAAGCCACTGCAGAAGACTACGTTCTGAGGGTGTGAGTGGTGCCTCCCTCAAAGTGGAAACTTGAATGTAAAGTAAATCTGAAACAAAGCTCTTGGCCACCCCTCAGTTCTTCCACAGGAATGGAGCTGGGAAAGTTAATTGTACTTGTGTGAGATTTGAGCTCTGGGAAAAAATAGAGTGATCATTAAGCTTTAAAATACAACATGGCCTAGAGCTAGTTCTCTTTGAATTTTTATCCACCTTAATCAAGACACACTTGATTGGCTCATTAAAATGACACCATCATAGGGTGGAGTCAAGATGGTGGACTAAACACACATCTCCCTAAATCCATCTGGAAACCAAGACCTGAACTGATAATTAAACAGAGCCTTCTGGACATCTGGTAAGCCCTAGGACACAGCATAGGGCTGTTAATTTGGACTTCATACCACTGAATGGAAAACTTCCTCTATTTCACTGACCCCTGCTCTTGGCAAGTGCTGACATTCACAGACCGAAGGTAACTCACCATTTTAACTTTTTTTTTCTCTGTCTTAGCCAGCAGGCCAAGCTTGGACTTGACTAGCAGCTAATCTCAGATGCACTGCTGGTGGGATAACCAGGTGAAACTGCCATTATTTTGAGAGCCCTGCTTTGGCCCCTGTGTATCACAGCACCTTTGGCCTCTCTTTTGGCCTCCACCGTTCACTAGCCTGTACTGAGGCACGCAGGGTGCTTGTGCGGGGTGCCATCTTGTTCAACTGGGAGGCAGATATACCCATACGGAGGCCTCAAGAGGACTGATTCCTAGGCTGGGAGGCAGTGCCTGCCCAGAGGAGAGCGTTTTTCCGGCAGTAAAGCAGTGCTCTACACAGCGTCTCCTATGGCTGGGGCCTAACAGCAGAGGCCAGCAGGGCAGTAGCCCTTCCATATTTTGAACTAGTTTATAACATCTGGGGACAGATATAGAGGTGCTTGCTTACTTTGCCAGCTGGGAAGAAAGACCTGTACATATGAAAACTTGACTGACTTTGGAAGTTGTCAGATACCTTTTACCTTTCATTTTAAGATGACCTAGAGAAACAACTGTGGTCCATCCTCACAGCACCTCTCCCATCCTGTATTAACTCGCATGATGCCCCAAAAGCAACAAACTCTGGAGAAAACTATAACCAAGAAATCACCCATGGCTTCAGAAGGCTTCCAAAAGAAATAACCAAAGAACTTCCGAGACAAAGAAACTATTAGAAGGTGAGTACAAAGGGATTGTATATAGAGCCATCCTAGACCTTATGCAGAATGCAGCAGAGCAAAATGAAAAATCAAGCAAGCTGTTCGATCTGATGGAACACCAGGACTCTGAAATCCAACAGATGAAGAACAAAATCAAAGACACAGAAACTTCAATTCAAAGCCAAGAAAACAGAATGAAACAAATGGAAAGGAGACTTTCTGACTGGGAAGACGTCCTGGATAAGTAAAGCACTACTGAAGAAGAAGAACACGCTGGGAGGCCTCTCACTACCTGACTTTAGAACCTATTACACTGCCATAGTAGTCAAAACAGCCAACTCAAACTGGATAAAAGACCTAAATATCGAATCTAAAATGATAAAGCTTATGCAAGAATCAGTAGCAACAATGGAAGTTTTAATAAACACAACATAGACAAACTGCAAAATTTGACAAACAAATCACAATCAACAGAAGAGCAAATAGATAAACAGGAACTATTAAGAATCAAACACTTTTGCTCATCCAAAGACTTTAACGGAATTAAAAGACCACCTACAGAATGGGAAAACATATTTGTCAACTATATGTCAGACTGACACCCGATCTTCATAATCTATAAGGTACTACAAAATATCAATGCCAAGCTGAGTGCCGTCGAGTCTGATCCGAAATATCAATGCCAAAAATATCAATAAGAAGAAAATAAATCAACCAGTTAAGTGATACGCAAAGGAAACAGACGAACACTTCTCTAAAGAGGAGATCCAGACAGCCAAAAAACACATGCAAGCATGCTCATGATCTTTAGCTATTAAATAAATTCAAGTCAAAACTACAGTGAGATACCACCTCACTCCAATAAGGTTGGCCATGATCCAAAAAACCCAAAACAACAATTACGGGAGAGGCTGTGGAGAAATTGGAACTCTCCTACAATGCTGGTGGGATTGCAAAATGGTGCATCCTGTTTGGAAAGCTATCTGGCACTTCCTTGAAAAGCTGTATATAAATATACCATCTGACCAAGTAATTCCACTCCTCAGAATATATCCTAAATATATACTCCAGAATCAAGGCCATTCACACCACCTGATACATGCACAAGAAAGTTTATTGCAGCACAGTCCACAATAATAAAAAGATGGAATCAACCCAGATGCCCAACAACAGAGGCATGGATAGGTAAACTATGGTATATATACTCACTGAAACACTATGCAATGATAAAGAACAATGATTTTAGGAAACATCTCATAACCTGGTTTCAATTGGAGGACATTATGCTGAGTGAAAGTAGTCAGTGACAGAAGGACAAATATTGTATGAGACCCCTAAACTTAAAAACAGACTCACGCATAGAAGAAAAGACACGTTGAGGGCTGCATGGGTGGGGAGGGAGGGAGGCAGGGTGAGAGAGAGGGTTTAGATTAGATAGTTAATAGGAATTTGGTTGGTTGAAATCTGTGACAGAACACATTAGAAAGAAGACCAATATTAACTGGACTTCAATATAACATGATTACTCCTCACATCTTAACCCAGTAATACAAGGACAGAGTAGCTGGGGCTGGGGGCTGGGACCATGCTCTTAGGGGAAACTGAGGCCAGCTGGCACAACTAGTGTTTTGCTAAGAAAGCCTTCTGCATCCCACATTGGTGAGTGCCATCTGGGGTCTTCAAAGCTGCCAAGCTGCCATCTGAGGGTATAGCAAATGGTATCAACTCAGCACCAACAGATGATCACCAAGAACCAAAACGACATGAGGAAAGAGAACCCACAAGACAGAGAGACTACATCGAATTGAACTAGATGGTGCCCAGCCTCCACCAGTGATAGCTATGATGGAGCTCACAAAGTTGAGTCTCACTGGCAACACAAGAATGGAAAGGGGTGCACCCTGAGATCTCCACTAAAAAATCACAATTGATGATACAGGGGCCTTGGAGTTCCCTTGGGAGCATGGCTCCTGGTACTGATGCTGCCCCTGTCCATAAATCATAATGGAGGACAACTCTCTGACAGTAATGGATTGGACTTGGTGACACAGAGTGACCATATCATGTGTGCACTTTATGGTTCTATGCATCTATAGGATGTCGTCCTGCTGACCTCTTACTGCAGGGGAAGGGTGAGTAGAGAGGAAGAGATAGGAGATTGTTGGGAGGATAAGACATGTATGGAGTGGAGAGGAAGAGTGTGCTGTCACCAAGCAGGGATAGCAGTGGGAGCTGCATATTGGCGAGCATGCAGATTTACATGGGAATGTACATTTTCATTCAATCATAATTAAAAAACAAAAAATTAGCATAGTAGTAAATAAAATAAAATGATACCATTATAGCTAATATTTTTTTTAGCTTAAAACATACAGATACACATTTACGTGTTTCTTTGACCTGTGCCTAAGGCCAAATCCATTATCAGAGGTCTGGGTATTATCATGGATAAATCACATTCGGGAAAATGTCTATGATTTTCAGCTTCAGTTTCTTTAAAATGAATCAAGAATTTATGGAATTTGTGAAACAATATGAGTTGAGAATCCTTCAAAATTTTAATGTCTATCTTTCCCTCCAGTCTTTTACTGTTGCTACTCCACCTGACTTGCCAGCAATTCACAGATACAACTCTTTTCTTTTCATAGATGAATGCCGTCCATTCATGTGTTAATCAGGTATAGACCACCAACAGTAAGTGCTATGGGCACAAAAAGGTTTGAAGGAAAAGGGACTCATGGAGGCAGCCCCATTACTGGGAGTAGAACGTTAAGCCTGGTGGGCGTCAGCTCTCTTCTAGCAGGAAGAGAGAACACAAGCTCGTCTAGCTACTAAGTTATACGGAAGGCAACAGTGAGTTTCTTTCATATTACAGATGTGGTGGAGTTTGCAGTTCTATCAGCCCCTGAACTCCATGTCTTCCCCTTGCATTTAGTTCTCAAAGCATCAGCAAACATTCTCTGTCCCCCAAACAGCCTCGATAATCCCAATTGTAATGGCTTTGCTCATGTTAGTCTCAGCTGGGAAACCCCTTCCTCACTTCCAGGCTTGGGAGACTCACCTTCATTCTTCTCATCTGGCTTCTCCACATGAGCCACCACTCTGTGGCTGCTACTGGTGAGCACATAACCGTGAAACTGTGCATTAGGACTTTCTACTTACATGGAAAAGAAGCATTGTCTAAAACAAAAACAAACAAAAACTCTCCCACCCAAAGATAAAAATACAGTTGTGAATGTACTAAAAGACTGTTTAGAGGGTACCCTGTGAATATCACTAGTTTGGGAAAGTACTCCAGTGGACTCTGGAGTAGTGAAGACTGTGTCCCAGCAGACTTGGGCTCAAGTGTTTGTTCTCTGTGAGGGTAAAAACAATGGGCATGTACCTTCACCTCTCTCAGCATGTTGCCATATCACACCATGGGAGAATTAGTTACTGTGAAAGATTGTAGTAAAAATCAAATTGTACTCATCTATCTTGGTGTTTGACTTATAGCAGAGATACATTACATGGCAGCCATTCAGGACATCAAGGATAATATGATAACAGCTCTGATGGCCATTCCAGAAAAAGAGTTCCAAAACTGCTTTGAAGGGTGGCCTAGGTTCTGGTATCAGTGCACAGCTTCCCAAGGGGAGTACTTTGAAGGTGACCACAGTGATATACAGCAGTGAGGTGTGTAGCACTTTTTCTAGGATGAGCTCATAAACTTAGTTGTCAGACTTTATATGTATGCACCCAAAAAAAGAGTGTCAGAGTACACAAGACAGCAAAGGAAAATACTAGTCCAAAGGAAAAATGGCCCACATGAATCACAGTATCCCCCAGCCTGAGTCCAGAACTAGATGGTGCTCAGCCACCATAAATGATAGCTTTGACAGGGAACACACTAGAGGGTTCAGGATAGAATGGGAGAAAAATGTAGAATAAAATTTAAATTCACAAAAAATATCATATAAACTGGTCTGACAGAGACCGGAGGAATCCCCAAGTCTATGGCCTCAGACACCATTCTAACTTAGAACTGAAACCATTTCCAAAATTCACCTTTCAGCCAAAGATTAGACAGGCCTATAAAACAAGCAACAACACAAATGAAGAATGTATTTCTTAGTTCAATCAAGTATATAACACCAAATGGGAAACATCAAAAGCAAAGAAGCAAGCAACCGAAGGGAGTAAAGGGAAAAGAAGAGAGCGCTGACATATTGTAGAGATTTCAGCCCAAATCACAAAGCAATCTGTGTACAAGGTTTTGAAGGAGAAAGTAATGTGCACTGTAAACTTTCACTTAAAACACAAGAAATAATAATAACAAAATACATGAGACAAAAACTAATAAAACTATTAGGTGAGGTAGACATATCTACTGTTATGATGGAGACTTCAAGACTTCCTTCAATGACTGACAGAAACAGAAAATGAGTGAGGATATAGAGGGACGGCTCCATCAAGCAATTTGAACTCACTGACACTTATAAAATACCCCATTCAACAACAGCGGAATATGTATTCTTTTCAAGCTCACACGGAACACTCACAAAGATAGACCACATTCTGGATAGTAAAAGCACACGTATTAACAAATTGAAAAGGCTAAAAATCATGTAAAATATACTCTCAGATCACAACCAAATTAAACCAGAAATCAACAGCAGAAAACCCAAACCCAAACCTATTGTTGTAGAGTCAATTCTAACTCATAGCAACCGACAACAGAAAGGTATCTGGAAAATACCAAGATATTTGGAGACAAACATCAAACTTTTAAATAGAGGATCAGCAAACAAGTCTTGAGAGCAGTAAATAAGTAGTTTTAGCTAAGTGGAAATGGAAACACAGCTGATCAAAATTTCATGTGATACAGCTACAGCTGTACTTGTAGAGAACTTTATAGCAATAAATGCATATAGTAGAAAAGAAGAAATGCTAAGAACAATTATTTAAGCTCCCACTTTAGGACAATGGAGAAAGAAGTGCAATTTAAACCTGAAGGAAGTAGAATAAAAGACACAGTAAATCAGAAATCACTGAAACCAAAACCAAGAACACAATAAAGCAATGAAACAAAAAGATTGTCCTTTGAAGAGATAATAACAAAAAGAGAAAGAGAGACAGAGAGAGAATACAATGTTCTGATATTAGAAATGAAAGAGGGGTCATCATTATTGATTTCATGAACATTAAAGGATAATTAAGCAATGTCATGAAAACTCTATATCTGCAGATTGATAATTTAGATAAAATGGACTAATTTCTTGAAAGATGCAAACTTAAAATTCACATAAGTGGAATCTAAATAGGACTATATCTATTAAAATTAAATTAATGATTAATATCCTTCCAAAAAAGAAAACATCAGGTCCAGATGGTTTCACTTGTGAATTCCACCAAATATTTAAGAATACCAGGTCTTCACAAATCTCTTTCAGAATACAGAAATGGAAGGAATACTTCCTAACTCATTCCATGAGATAGTATTAATACTGAAACTAGTTAATATTTCAAGAAATGAAAATTATAGACCAATGTCTCTCATGAATATATACGTAAAATCTTGAACAGAATATTAGCAAATTATTTCCAACAAGTTAAACAATTACACCCCACAACCAAGACATTACACTAAAATCTAAGTTATGTTAAGACTACTGGTGGTCTTAACATTGATTGTTCAGTGGAAAACTGACAGGCTAAAAAACGTCTAGACTCCAGCTTTGGTTGTGTAAGGTAATGGGGCTGTGGGCTTAGAGGCAATGGGGCTTCCTCCTTCTTCTTTCCTCCTACAAAAATTGTTACACAGTTAAAGTACATTCATACAGAGAAAATACATTTATGATAAAAATAAAGAGCAAATATTTCCTTATAGAGAACCTTGACATAGGGCTCTATTATACATAAACACTGATACGTGATCTTTAAAAATGTCGTCAGAAGAGGATGGTGAAAGCTCAACAGATGGTAGTGGGATAGCATAATATTAACTTCATGAAATTAATATACTTAATTAATTATATTATATTAAGTATATTAATTATATTATATTAATTATATTAATTAATATACTTAATATACCCTGACAATATACTTAAAAAATTTGACTAGATAGTTAAATTTAAAAAAAATCATGTGAAACTCAGAGACTCATATTAATGTGGAAAACTTGAGGCTCTGCAGAGCTCAGTTTGCAAACCGCTGCCCTACTCCTCTCACTACTTTCATGGCTGCTTCAGGCAGTGTGTGCACTCACTGATGGCCTCTCCTTGCTGCTGTTTCTCTGACTGTGGAGATAAACTTTGCACGCCACCAGAGGGTGCCTTGCATACTGAGGTCTATGGACTCCAGGACAGGACATGCACAGAGAAGCTGTGTGACCAGTCCCCCAGCATGGTGGCTAAACACAACCCCACGCAGGAAGAATGCTGCTGGCTTGAGCTCCTTCGTCTGGAGAATAGAGTGGACCCAGTGGTTTGGAGCTGGAGCTGTTTACCTGCACCAGCATCTGAGTACCTGTGGAGCAAGACCGCTTGCAGAGACATAGGCCAAATCCACAGAAGCAGGGTAAATGGAAATGTGGGAGAAGGGGGACATGATGCCCCTATAGGGAGCTTCTCAATATTCAAAGGATGAAGTTTGGCATTTTATCTGAAAGATCTTGTCCATTTACCCTGTTTCTATGCTTCACAGTGTGGCATAAGGAGGCCCTCAGATTACATACACACTAGCTATAGCACACACACGAACAAATTTATCCCTTCCTTGAAAGAAACTGTATTTCATGCAGGGATAAACTAACCCACTCTCTGCTTTGGTGGTTTCCACTGGACTTGCAAAGTGATCATGAAACTCTTATCCGTCTTCTATTCTATGCTGGAACATTTATTTTTGTAGCAGTTTATTTCATAGCATTCCCACCTTGGCCTTCCATCACCCATCCTCAGAAGTTCAGCTTGCCAGATCCAAGACCCTGGTCCCTCTACCAGCTTCTTTCTCCACCTTTCGTATCTCTTGTTACTGGCAAAACCTACAACTTTTCTTCTGCATGACAAGGCTTGAACTGTGGTGTTGTTGTTCTCCCAGGCATCAGGTTAAATGGAAGGTAAGCTTTGGGGAAGGCATGAGTTCCAGCCCCAGCTCTTCCATGAGAGCTGAGTGTCCCTCTGCAGACAGCCCTGGAGTCACCTTCACATTAGGATTGTTATAAGTGTGAGACATGATACTGAAAAGTCCCTGTTAATAATCTTTCCTTGTTATCACTATCCATTGTGAAGTTTGACTCCTAGGCTTTAAAAAAAAAAAATTATAACTTACTTTTTATTTGGAAACCCTGAAGGCACAATGGTTAAGTGCTGTGGCAGCTAACAAAAAGGTTCACAGATCAAATTCACCAGGCACTCCTTGGAAACTTTGTAGAGCAGTTTCACTCTGTCCTATAGGGTCGCGATGAGTCAGAATTGACTCAGTGGCAATGCGTTTGGGTTTATTTTTAATTTCATTTTGAAACTTGATCTGCTACAGCTCCACGCCCTCTATCCAGAAGTAAGTACCTATAGTTCATTCACTCAGACTCCCATGGGATGCCTCATGTAGCAAATATATGACAGTTTATTCATTCAGGCTTCTGTTGATGGGAATTAGGTTATTTTCAGGTGATTGTCAACAGTGCTGAAAAAACATGTGTGTCTCAGATTGGGTTCCCAGAAAGCACATAATAAGACAAAGATGCACATGGAAGCAGTTATTAGAAAGCATTCCCATGAAAAATCAGTACGGTATGAGGGAGTGCGATTACTATGAAGGCCAAGCAGAGCCACACAAACAACTTTCACAGAACATGGCTTGGGCTCAGTTGTCTGTTGTAGTAAAATTTATTTTCACATTTTGCTCTCAAATTTGCCTATCATTTTTATACAAGATGATTTATTTTTGATGTTGTTGAGAATATACACGACAAAACACAAACCAGTTCAAAAATTTCTACATGTACAATTCAGTGTGTGCAAAAATGATCCCACAGGAGCTCACCGATGAACAGAAGTAAAGGAGAGTCAAAGTTTGACAAGACCTTTTGGAGAAGAAAAACAATGTTTTCAGCCATGTTATCAACAGTGATGAAACATGGGTGTAACAATATGAGCCTGAAGCAAAGCATCAGAGTGCACACTGGAAGTCAGCCAATTTCCCACAACCAACAAAGTGTCGCCAGCCCAAACCAAGAGTCACAACGATGTTGCTAACCTATTTTGATATCAGAGGGATTGTTCATTATGAATTTGTAACAACTGGACAAACAGTTAATCAAGTTCACTATTTGAAAGTACTGAAAAGGCTGTATGAAAAAGTTAGACAAAAACAACTTGAACTTTTCACCAACAACTCATGGCTCTTGCATCACAACTATACACTAGCTCTCATGGCACTGTCTGTGAGGGAGTTTTTAGCCAGGAAACAAATAACTGTGTTGGAACACAGTCTCAATTCACCTGATTAGGCCCCCAATGACTTTTTTTTCTTTATCCAAAGGTAAAGGAAATAGTGAAAGGGAAAAATTTTGATGACATTCAGGACATCAAGGGTAATATGACAACAGTTCTGATGGCCATTCCAGAAAAAAAAGTTCCAAAATTGCTTTGAAGTGCGGATTAGGTGTTGGAGTCAGGGCATAGCTACCCAAGGGGAGTGCTTCAAAGTTAACTGTAGTGATAATCAGCAATGAGGTATCTAGCGGTTTTTCTAGGATGTTTGCCAACTTAATTGTTAGATCTCATGTTCTCGTCCTCCTTTTCTGAGTTGTTCTTTCTCCACTAACATGAACTTGTTACTGTAGTCATGTGCCCTTCAAGTCAGTTCCGACTTACAGCAACCCTATGCACAACAGAACACTGTTCAGTCTTGCACCACGTCCACAGTCGTTTTTATGCTTAATCTCATCATTGCAGCCACTGTGTCAATCCATCTTGTTGAAGATCTTCCTCTTTTTCCCCAGCCCTCCGCTCTAGCACGCATGATTTCCTTCTCCAAGGACTGGTCCTTCCTGACAACGTGTCCAAAGTATGTAAGACTCAGTCTCACCATCTTTGTTTCCAAGAAGCACTCTGGTTGTACTTCTTCCAGAACACTTCTGTTTGTTCTTTTGGCAGTTCATTCGATACTGTTCTCTAACACCACTATTCAAAGGCATCAATTCTTCTTGTCTTTCTTATTCATTGTCCAACTTCTGCATGCATATGATATGATTGAAAATACCATGGCTTGGGTCAGGCACACCTTAATCTTCATGGTGACATCTTTACTTTCAACACTTTAAAGAGTTCCTTTGCAGCAGATTTTCCCAATGCTATGCATCTTTTGATTTCTTGACTGCTGCTTCCATGGGTGTTGATTGTGGAACCAAGTAAAATAAAATCCTTGACAACCTCAAGCCTTTCTCCATTCATCACAATGTTGTTTACTTGTCCAGTTATGAAGAGTTTTGTGTTCTTGACATAGAGATGCCATCCATGCTGAAGGCTGTGGTCTTTGATCATCAGTAAGTGTTTCAAGTACTCTTCCAGCAAGCAAGGTTGTGTCATCTGTGTAATACAGGTTGTTAATGAGTCATCCTCCAATCCTGATGGCTTGTTTTTCTTCGTATAGTCCAGCTTCCTGAATTATTTGCCTAGCATACAGATTGAAAAGGTGTGGTAAAAAGGTATAGCCCTGAAACACACGTTTTCTGTCTTCAAACTATGCAGTGTCCCCTTGTTCTGTTCAATTTCCTATCTAATCTTTTGAGTTGCTGTTTTCAATTTGATCCCAAACACAGATCTTAGAAGAACACAACACTCAGTGTAGACATCTTTTACTACTTAAGCTAAACTATTGTTTGGGTTTGAGAAGACTTCAAAGGATAATCTTGATTTAAGGTTTCAAGTTACTTCACAGCAAGAGTTTTGGGTATTTGTTCAGCTCCCATGACTCCATAAATTCTGATATCTGTGAGAATTTGACTACAGAAACCTGCCCCAAGCTAAGCATCATAGCCTGTAGCACAGTCCTTTGCCCATTTTATGATTTTTCATTGTTGAATTTATATATAGGTATATATATGTTTATATAGCTTATTAGATTTCTAGCAGGTATATGGTTTCTGAAGGTATTTTTCCAGCAAGCATGCTCCTTGCAGCACTGTTCTCTGGGCTCTCAGAGCCTCACATTCCCCTGGACTGGGAAAGTTGTTCTTCTTACTCAGTCCAGCCTCAGCTGCCTCAGTCCTTGGTCATCTTCTCTTTTCTTCCTCTGTTCCCTCCTTATGGGGATAGTAGTGGTTCTGTGGCAGAACTCTCACCTTCCATGTGGGAGACCTGAGTTCGATTCCTGGCCAATGCATCTCATGTACAGTGCATCTCATGTCCACTGACAGTGGAGGCACATGTGTTGTCATGATACTGAATAGGTTTCAGCAGAGCTTCCAGGCTAAGGTGGACTAGGATCAAAAGTCTAGTACTATACTTCTGAAAATCAGCTAATGAAAACCCTGTTGTTATGAATCAGACTTACTCGATAATATGAGGTGTATATTTAGGTAATTTGTGCTTTCTGGAAGTTTTACGTACAGCTCTGCCCACTTGTTTCTGTGAGGATGTCTAAGAGGCATCTCAGACTTACCTTGTATGCTTTTGGATCCTGATATTCCCTCTACAACCACATCCTCTTGTTGTCTTTTTCACCCGCAATCTGTTCTCTCAGAGGCTCAGGCTTTAAAACGTCTCAGTGTCACTCCACCACTTCGACTTTCCCTCTCCTACATCCAATCCATCTTCAATTATTAGGGCCCTATCTTCAAAAGATAGCCCACTCAGCCTCCTGCAGGCAGATGGGCTGATATCATAGGTCCTCTGGCTCAGGAGCTTGGACAGTCCATTACAGATCTTCTAGCACCAAACTCGTCTTCTGACCTTGTGACTTGTCAGGATGTCCCCATCTGCTCCTATCCTCTCATCCCCCAACTTCTATGCATAAAAGCCAAAGTCTTTCCTGTAATTGTAAGCCTCTACAGACCCCATACAGGCCTCCCTGATGCTCACTTTGACTTCTGTCTCATGATGTGCAGACCTCTAGCTTGGATTGGCCTGCCCCCAGACACTGGGCACCAACTGGCTCTCTTTCTCTCTTCACTCAGATCTTTACTCAAAGACTATCTTCTCAGTGAGGCTTACTTCTTCCAAATTGAATAAAGAAAGAAAAAAATAAGAAAGAAGAGTACTAAATAAAAATAAAAAAAGAAACCAGCAGCAACAATGCTAAAACCAGTGACAATTCATATTCTCCCTCCCTGCTTTATTATTTTCTGCACAGCACCTATCATGGTCTAACACACTCTCCATTCTACTTACTGATTCTGTTTGACTTTCTCCAAGAAGGCAGTAGATGGAACATAAAAGATACACAGCTCTAGTTTGAAGGTTTGAGTGAGGCTGGACAATGAAGATGGGTTGTTTACCGGGTAGAATGAAGCAGTGAGGACAATGTGCAGGGTATCCCTGGAGGAGATGCTGGGGCAGGTGAAAACGTGAGCTTCTTACTCTGCCATACAAGCTAGAATCAGGGCATCCCCAGAGTGGCACGTATTTCTGAATGAAAAGCAATACATTCATGTTCACTATAGGAAAGTTTAACACTGTAATAAAGTAGAAATAAATAAGGAAATCTTTTATGTTTACACAACTATGGTTAACACTGTGGTTTACTTTGTTTTAGTCTCTCTCTGTGTGTGTATGTATGAGTGCACAACCGCAGTATACTGGCATTCTGCTTTTCTGTTAGTCCATCATGAGCATTTTCTGATATTACTAACTATTATTCAAAAGCATTTTAATGGTGGCATGCTGTTCCCTTCTGTGTTGTGGTTGTTGTTGGGTATCACTGAGTCACTCCTAACTCACAACAGCCCTGTGTATAACAGGATGAAACACTGCCAGGTCCTGCACGATTCTCACCACCACTGCTGTTCCTGAGCCCACTGTTGCAGCCACAGCATCAGTGCATCGCTTTGAGAGTCTTCCTCTTTTGCGCTGGTCCTTCATTTTACCAAGCATGATGCCCTTCTCCAGGGACTGGTCTCTTTTGGTAGTATGTCCAAATTCTGTGACACAAAGTCTCATCATTCTTGGTTCTAAGTAGCATTCTTGCTGTACTTCTTCCAAGACAGGTTGGTTTGCTCCTCTGGTAGTCCTTTTAATACTCTTCACCACTCCATAATTCAAAAGCGTAGATTCTTCTTTGGTCTCCCTTATTCATTGTCCATCATATAAAGTGATTGAAAAACATCATTCATTGTCCCAGGTACATTTTAGTTTAAAATGTCCTTGAACTTAACTATTTGTGCACATCTGATTATACCTTTAAGACAAATTTCTGGAACAGAGTTACTGGTTGAAAGGCTTGACTCTCTTAGAGTGTGCAGCAGCATGGAGGCTAAGCACCCACTTCCTGGCACCCCAGCAGCCTCAGTGGTTGCTACTTTCCCAAAGAAGTGTCCATTGAATAGCCAACCCTAGGAAGCTACTGTGGTAGCATCTGCACATCATGTTCCTTGTGTGAAGAGAGTCCCTGCATGTTCAGTTCTTTGTATGTGGCAGGGTGGAGGGTCTGGGAAATCTTGGTGTGGTTTTAGTCTTCTGATCAGAAATGATAGCTAACACCTGATACAACAAATGGCCATGGGAAAGGCACAGGGAAAGACACAGCTCCCAGAGCTTCAGGTGGTAAGGAATGCAGGGGCAAGGTTAGTACAATGCAGAGCATGTACTGGAAACACTGCAGGAGGTCACTTCAAGGCAAGAGGAGACAAGGTAGCTAATCTGGTGGACTTACAAAGCAAGCCTTGTTGTCCACTCATTAATTCTTCAGTGAATCCAGATGGCCTGCCAAACTCCCACCCAATTTCCAAGATACATGGGCCTGGCCACCAGCCTACCTCTGATCCAGGATCTACCTACCCTGTTGCCCATTCACTCCTACCCATCACTTCCCACGCTCCTGCATGGCTCTGAAAGTACAGGCCCCCATGTGTCTGTTCCCTCATCTGTTCCTCCCATGGTCTGACTGATGATCATACCCTGCACGCTAGTTCTCTGAGATTTTACAGAACTCACCTGCTGCTCTTCACTTGGCAACCCTGGTGTGGGACCATTTTGGAGGGTTTATGAAAGGATCAGTTGTGACTATGCGCAGGTGTCTTTAGGACAAAATTTCTTGTAGTGTGGTTTATTGTTCATTGCCTCAGATTCACTGGCTCTGTGCTTCGCCTGCAGTTGCTGTGTGACAAATGACAACTGCTCAAGGTTACAGAGAAGGATGGAGACTCCAGAAAGACCCTAGTTAGCATCCCTCAGGGCCTCCCCCTTTCTCTTGCTTTTGTCAACTTCCCTTCTCAAAGACCAGCTATCACATCGACAGGATGCCTTGAGATTCCCTTGTTGTCTTGAGGAGAACTCTGGGTAGCGTATTGAACTGGTGGTTGTACAGCAGTACAGGACACTGTCTCCTCATGTGTCTCCTCCCTGGACTCACGATAAACTGGACATGGAGAGACAGTGATCTGTAAGGGAGAGTGGCTCCTGAGTATGGACCCTCCCCCATCATGGCTGTACTGGATCTACCATTTCTAACATCTCATTCACATTATCCAGCATGTTGTTGTTAGGCACTGTTGAGTCAGTTTAGGCTCAGAAAGACCCTAAGGAACAGAAAGGAACTGCCCCATAGGGTTTACAACGACTTGCTGGTGGATTTGAACTGCTGACTTTTTGATTATCTAGAATATACCTTCATTGTATTTGGAGTGTATTGTATAAAATGTTAAAAAAAAATAATTACAACATATCATTTCTGCATATATGTGCAAAGTATAAAATAAAATGGGAGAACTGTTCCAACGTCAACACAAGACTGTTCCCCAACAAACCAGTCATTTTTCTCTTTGAATAGATATACCTATATGTATTTTTTATGTCATGAGAATGATGAGATGAAAATAAATCTCCTTTGCCTTTAAGCAGTTTATTCTCAAAAAAAACTTTGTCTTGAGTTGTTCAACTGCGTAATAATAGCTTCTGTAATCACGAAGGGCTGTGCTGTTACTTGTGGTGTTTCTGAAAAAAGGTAGCTGACTGGTCCGGTCCACAGCCCTGCCTGGAGTAACGGCAAGGAGTGGGCCCACAATTAAGCCAAGTCTCTGGGAGCGCCTAACAAACAGGAGCCAGACACACCTGCCTGGATGCTCCCAGAGTTCCCTAAAATATTCTTAAACTTTCAGAAAATAAGGCCCTACTTTATTCTTTCCAATAGTTCCTTCCTAAGCAGTACTTGTCACTTGCAGAAATGAAAGATCTTCTTGGTTGAGAGACCCAGGTATATGATCAAAGGCCCTTGATCAAGGTTCGAAGGCACCGGAGGAGCATCGGGACATCCAGATGACAAGAGCACTGTGTTTTATATTCTCAAGAAGCTTTGTGTTCATTCTACAGCATGAGGACATTTGAGCACATACTCTGAGAAGCAGTATGACTGCCTTAGGAACGGAGTGCAGGGTGGCATTTTCATGAAGGAGAAGATGGATCTGAAAGGCACTGAGTCCGACGACACATTGCTGGAGATCATCAGTGTTTCCACATGGATCCACCAAAAATATCAAACAGCCCCTCATCTGCTATCGGACAGTAGAAAGGTACTCAAGCCTACCACTGAAAAGAACCACAGGTACTTCAAAATCTCTTTCCAAACTTTGTGGTTTTTTTTTTAAAGAAGATCAATTCACTACAAAAAATAATAGAAATCAAGGCTGTAGTAAGTTGCTGATGTCCTTGGCAGTCTTTTTTGCGAAATAAAGGTGTATTTGAGGTCCACATTTAACTATAAGGAGAATAAAAACAGATATATTGAAACAAGTGAAAAATAAAAAAGGCAAGGTGGTTCTGGGGTCACTGGGCAAGGTACTCAAGAAGCAGTTCACGAGCACAGGGTGGGCTAGGGCCTAATGCCTAGAAACAGAGCAAAGGACTCCTTTTGACACTCTTGGTCACTGTCAAAAAGTCACTCTAGAATCATTATTTTCTAACTTTCAAGGAAAAAGCCTTACATACAAAAATGAAAATTTCTTCTGTTTGTTAAATTTTTTCTTGAGAAAATAGAGGGAAACGTGTTTATTCTTTTTTTCCAATAGCCTTTCTTCTGTTATTTTTCTTTAAAGAATTATCTATTGTAATAGCACTATTAAAAATGGTTTAAAATTTCATTTTCATATTAGATTTAAATAACAGTTTATTAAACTTGTGTTATTCACAGATTAGCAGAATATTCATAATATTTTTCACAGAAAAAAAAAGCCATCTCTTTAATTTAGAAATGTGTTTCTTTAACAAGTGTTTTGGATTAAAACACTACCCAAGAAGATAAGGGAAGCAACAGGCTTTCATGGAAAAGATTTAACTTATAAAATCTTTACATTGTGAGTATACAGAGGTTTACGTGTTCCAATTCTTTAAAATAAAACTAAGTGTCTCTGAGATGGGCTTGGTCACAGGGCCTTCTTTTCCTCTGCGTCTCTGACATATCTGTCCTGTTTGCTGCTGGGGTCTGTGGTCTACATCCTGCTAGTAGGCCTGGGCAGCAGGGCTTGACTGTGCATTCCTCAAGGCTATAGTCTCTCTCACTTCCTCCTACCATCAGTATTACTGGGAGGAGGAGTTTGGTGGGGAAGGCTCAGCCCTTCAGCAAGGACAGAGATTTTGAAGGCTTACGTAGTGGCCACACTGAGTCCGGATGGCTGCGGAAGGCAATTACTTGCTCTCCATGTTATAGCAGTGGACATCACCTCTCCTCTTGGCATCATAGCCTGGGAGTGGCTGCCCATACTTGTCCACACACCAGCAGAAGCCTCGCTTTCTGCCTCTGGAAGGGCGGCACTGTGGAGAGGAACACAGAAGATAGAGTCAGAGTCCCCAGGCCTGCATGTACAGTTCTGAACAGCAGCGGGGCCAGAATGCTAAATTGACTACTAGTACTCCAAAGAGCATTCTGAACACATCTCTGCTATGTTAAAAGAGCAAACCAAACAAGCCAGCCAAGTCAAGTGCCATTGAGTGCCACTAAACAAACTGAAGTTATTTATTTATTTTAAGGTATTGTTTCTCTAAAAAATATTATTTATATTTTAATATTTCATTGTGCCTTAAGTGAAAGCTTACAGTCCAAGTCAATTTGCCACAGAAAACCCTGCAGACACATTGCTATGCAACCCTAGCTTCTCACCCCACCCTATGACAGCACCCTCCTCCATTCCACCTTGCAGTTCCCATATTCATTCTACCAACAACTCCTGTCCCCCTCCACCCACTTGTCTTGCCTGTGGACAAGAGCTGCTCAGACAACCTCACATATATACTTAAGCCAAGAACACTCTTCACCAGTATCACTTTATGTATTATAGTTCAGTACAGTCTTTGTGAACTTTGTTGAACTAGCTTCAGTACTGGTTTCAGCTCTGGGCTAACAGTGAGTCCAGGGGCCATGTCCTTATGGGACCCTTAGTTGAATCCTCAAGTCTGGTATTTTAATAGAGTTCTAACCCTGCACACTCATTTTTCTCCCACTATGTCAGGGACTCTACATTGTATTCCTTGTTAGGGCAGCCACTGGCAGTGGCCAGGCACCATCTAGTTCTTCTGGTTTCATGCTAATATAGTCATCAGATCATATGGCCCCTTCTGTCTCCTGGGCTCTCATTTTCCTCATTTCTTTGGTGTCCTTCATTCTCCTCTGTTCCAGGTGGGTTGGGACCAACTGATGCTGCTTAGATGGCAGCTTGCTAGCTTTTAAGATCCCAGATGCCACTCACCAAAGTGAGATGTCTTCAAAAAAAAAAAACCTTAAGTTATGGCAATTGACCTCGATGTCCCCTGAAGTCATAGACTCTCTGCCCCTGACCAAGGCTATTTAGAAACCACATATACATAGGTACCGGTGGGTATGCATGTGCATGCCCACACATTTGTATATTTAAGTTCCCCCGAAGAGCAAGGGTCACCATTTGAGTCTAGAATGGACAGTGCACCCTGGATGCTTTCAGGCACACCTACTGAAAGGGAACATATTTCTTCAGTCCTGGCAGACAATGAGACCCGTAAGATTGGGTCTATGTTAGATCTCACCTGTGTCCATCAGAACACAGACTGAGCCTTCCACAGGTAGGAGGGACTGCTAGGACACCAAGGTGGGAAAAAGAGACAAAAATGGTTGATGACTACAGGAAGAGACATAGGCTCTTTGTGGTGACCAACAGTGGAAACACTATGGGCAGTGCTGCTTAACTAGACTTTGTTGTGGGTGAGTCTACAGATGCCTGGTCTAAGGTGGCTGGTCAGAAAGCCAAACTAAAATACTGCCATAGCAAATATATAATCTATACAGACATCTTTACCATAACTTAAAATAAGCACATCTTAAATATCTTTGATCTTCTACAGTTCACTCATTTACAGGAAGACATTAATGTGATGCAGATCTTAGGGTAAGCTTGTTGTATGACTGTCACACTGCCTGGAAATTCTGGACAATAGATATCCTTAGAAATGTCCTGACACCCATGATGGGGCAGTAACAAAAGCACCCATGTGCCCCTTGATAGACTATAAAAGTCTCTCCCAGCAATCTCTTGTTTGCTCAGCAGGCAAGTAACTGAGTGCGCACAGTTGGGAGGAACCGTATTACATGAAAGGTTTAGAATTCTGGCTGGTCAACTTTCCTTGGGAGCAGTACATCACAGCAGCCCAGGCATCTGGTGTCTAAAATGAATACTGTGTCACCACAGCCACAGATGTTTCAGTGGGCTTGGGGTTAGTCAGGACCAGAGGAGCGTCTCGATGTCAGACATCAGTTTCCCTGTACCTCCACGGAGAACAGGGGAGAAAAAACACACGGAGGCTCTCACTCACTTGTTTTTTCTTATAAAATCCCTTCTTGTCACAGTTAGGAATGTGCACACCCCCGGGGCTGAGCACATTGAGGAATTTGAGGTGGTTCAGTGTGTCCTCCATTTCCCTCCGGCAAGGGCCCTAGAAAAAAAGGAGCACAGGGTGATGGAGTCTGTTACTACTCAGGTTTTGCAGTTCTTAAAAATCTTATCACAGACAGAGAAATACAACAAGTGGAACCTATAATGTGCTCCCCCACAATCTTTTGAGGCACGTTGGTGGTGCAATGCTTAAGAGCTCAAACTGCTAACCGAATGTTGGCACCCCTTGGAAATTCTACGGGGCAGTGCCACTCTGTCCTGAAGGGTTGCTAAGAGTGGGAATTGATTCAACAGGAATAGTGGTATCTTTGGCCTGATTTAGCAAGAAAGTCCATTAGGATGCTAACTCTCTACCTCCCTCTCTTTTTGATATAACCGGAGTACAATGCATAACCTCGTACAGAATAGGCAAGAAAGAGCTAACTTATCAAGGATGTCAACCAGAAAAACTTGGCTCTGCCAACGGGGCTCTTTTGAATAAAGGGTTAAATGGTTTCAGAAAGCCTGCTGTCCTTTGTAACACTCTGAGCACCAAGGCTAGGTGGTCTTTGCATCCTCCCAACAAGATGAAAAGTTCTTACATATTCTGTTTCCTGTTTGGCCTCAGAAGAGAAGTTCTGGGTGTCTGTGCTCTGAGATTCATAGTCTACTTTGTAGCGCTGGCTTTCCTTGGCATGCCCTCTCTTGATAATGTCTATCTTGGTGTGCAGGGGCTGGAATTTGGAGTCTGGCACCCGATGTGTGCTGGGGAGTGCTTGGTTTTCTGTGCTCCCGGCACTACGTTCTTCTTCTGACTCACTAGCATTTCCTGGAAAAACGAAAGGGAATTAAAACAAAGTAATGGTTGCCCACATTTAACAATATAGTACTGTTTGTAAAATTCTCCTGTTGAAACCAAAATAACCAGCTGTCACAGAGTTGACATTGACTCACGGTGAGTACTCCTGGTGTGCCAGAGTACAATTGTGCTCCCTAGGGTTTTTGATAATTAATTTTTTTAAAGTAGATTGCCAGTCATTTCTTTGGAGGCACCTCTTGGTAGACTCAAACCTCCAAACTTTCATTTAGCAACCAAGTGCACTATCTGCGCCACTCAGTTACATTTAAGGGGAAAAGTTATTTAACAATTTCAAATGTCTTTTTTCAATTTCTTTATTACCCCCAAATACCAATAGTAGTCACTTCATCAAAGAAAAAAATCTTTTAAAAATTAATCTTCCATGTGCTTTTACTTAGTAAGCACAACTAAACGAGATAAGAATATGCTTATGCTCTCAGCTTTAAAGCATTTTCCAAGACACGGTGAATGTAACACAACTTTCATAAACCACCAGCAGAGGGCAGACATGAGTCATGGAAGGCTCTTCTTGCTTTGAGCAGACCTCACAGTGCTCCTCAAAATTCGATACTGGTAGAAATGCACATTCTCCACCTCACTCTAGACCCACTGCATGAGAAACACTGGGAGTGGCGAAGCAATCTGCACTTTAACTGGTGATTACATTATTTTCTCTGAAAAAAAAATTTTTTTTTAAATACCATGCATTTTCAGTAAGTGAATGCATGCTTAATCATTGGCTGTCTCTGAAAATCTGGCAGGTATTACAAATACAGGAACATTGGCAGCAGAGTGGTAAAAGGCTGTGGCTGCTACCTGAAAGGCTGGCAGTTCAAATTCCCCAGGTGCTCCAGGGAGACTCTTTGGGAAGTTCTACTCTGTCCTATAGATTTGCTACGAGTTGGAATTGACTCGATGCCAACAGATTGGGTTTCGTTTAGGTATGAGTAATACATGGGACACCTATGTCCCTACAACCTCTGGTGAGATGCCAGGTTCACACAGTGAATGGCACCTGACAATGAAATAGTCACGCAACCGTGGAATCATGGAACCATGGCGAGCAACCCAATAATACACATGAACACAGAAATACGAGGTTATCTCCCACTAAAAAAGCCAAAATAGACAACAGTTTTGCAAAATCATACCTCTAGGATGCACCACCTTGTAAAAACAGTAATTTGTGCCACTTGGCCATTTGTTAGGTTCCAAACAGTTATACTGGCTCTAACTTTCATCAGCATGCACTGTAAATGAGAAAGCAGCTTCCCAAGAAACCCCGGAGGCATAAAATTTAGGTAGGAGCTATATTTATAGGTCATCAAAAGGTTAACAAGCCACTCAGAGGACTCTGTGGCTTGCTCAGTTTGACAAGCCTGTCTTCAGTGTTACCAAGTAAAAGCGTATGAATAACCTGTGTCTGGCACAGGTTGGGAGAGTGAATTCTTATCTGCACTATTCTACTGCATATACCAAGTCACTCAGGTATGTTAGTAGCCTGTTTTGTAAATCCCACTGCTGCTGAGTTGTTTCCAATTCATAGTGACCATATAGAACATGGCAGAACTGCTCGATAGAGTTTCCAAGGAGTGTCTGATAGATTTGAACTGCCTACCTTTTGGTTAGCAGACATAGAACTTAATCACTATGCCACCAGGTTTTCTAGAAGAGATACAAACGCACTGCTGTTGAGTTGATGCTGATTCATAGAGACCCTTCAAGACAGAGTAGAACTACCCCATAGAGTTTCCAAGGAGGACCTGGTAGATTTGAACTGCTCATCTCTTGGTTACTAGGTGTAACACTTAACCACTGTATCACCAGGGTTTCCAAAAGAGCTATACACACTGCAAATTCTTGCTACCTTCCTGGGTAATGTTCTTCCTACCCCTCGGTGGGCACATGAGCAGAAGGAATGCACTGGCATCAAAGCCCTATTTTTATCTTGTGTTTCTCTCTGCCAGGGCTTTCAAACCCTGAAAAAAGAGTAAACTTCCCTCCTGCAGACCTCGCTTTTACAATCAAAAATGCTAAATTAGCCAACCAAGTGCCGTCGAGTCATTAAGAAAGCCTAATATTTGACAGTGACATTGGAATGCTAACAATTTAACTGTGGTTTTAAGTGTACAGATTACATTTAAAGCTGGATTATGAGCAGGATTCTTTTTCGGTGCTTTTTACAAAACATACTTTTGAGTGACTACTAGAGAAGGGCTGGTGTCCTGTCCTTCCCTCTTGACCTAAGCCTCCTCTGGGAATGCTCATGGGCACTAGGCCACCTGCTTTCAAGGCCCTGGGAGACCCAGGGCTACATGTGGAGTAGATGCTCCCAGGGCAGGCTCACCCTTCGGTCACTGTCAGGATTTCTCCTAACTCTTAACAAGCAGAGGTTTAGCAAGCCGATACCCGTTTGGTCCTGATCTACTAGCCTGGGGTCCAAAGTTCCCCGGTCTTGTTGAATGGCTCTCTGCCCTCCAGGAAGGTGCCTTTTGGAAGGCTTAAAATCCTGGTGGCATAGTGTTTAAGTCTACAACTGCAAACCGAAATGCCAGCAATTCAAATCTACCAGGTGCTCCTTGGAAACTCTATAGAGAAGTTCTACTCTTTCCTATAGGGTCATTACGAGTCAGAATCAACTAGATAGCAGTGGGTTTGGTTTGTTTTGATTTTACTAGGGCCTCTGGCCGTATGCAGTGAGGAGGAGATGGCAGCTCTGAGAAGTATCCCAGCCTCTCGTCTCTCTCTGGAAAGTACCTCTGGGCCATAGGATGACCAGGCCATGTGGGCTGGGCTCCAGAAACAGGCAAGCACCTCTCCTCTCTAGATCTAGGTTTCCTCATCTGCTAAACAATACACAGGCCAACTGCAAAGTCCTCCAAGGTTCTTACTAAAGTGGGTTGCATAAATTCCAAGGGTCTGGCCCAGTGCCTGACAGACTAAGTTCTAACTTGGTAGGATTTGGTTTCAATATCCTTTATCTTTTTTATCCCTTTTCATGGAAGTACTGACACAAAGGAGGCAGTAAGAACATGTAAACAAACATATTTGCATTTTTTTTTTTTTCCCAAGAAGCCTGAGTCATTTCTTAAACTTCATTGGTTTCTTTCTAATGTTCAGATTGCTGACTTGGGCATGACAAGAGAAAATCATTCAATCCAAGCAAGAGATAACTGTGCCTTTTGACTTTCATTTCATTTACTAATTTTTTTTCTAAAAAGATTTTGGAAGTCACTTAGACTATTCTGTAACCTTATAACAAACCACAACAACCCATTATGGCATTAATTAGAATGTCTATTAAAGTCTAACTAAAAATGACAAAAGCACCTAGTGATTTTAAGTGTACAAGAACTAGTGCATGCTTTAGGTAATTGGAATTTTGCTTTCCCGTACTCCTGGAATGCCTTGCCTAGAAGAAAGTAGCCTTCTCTAGGTAGGGAGGTGAAGCTATGGGTCTGTTCTGATGGCCAAGGTTTGCCAGGGCAGTGGAGGGCTGACCCTTTTAGCCTTTAGCTTTGTAGGCGACCCTCTGATGGAACTTTCCATCACAGCAGAAAGGAAGCTGGTCAAACTTACTGGAGGAACACAGGCAAAAGTGCCAACTATACTCACACTTCTTTATTAAGGGAACAACGTGGTGTCCTCCAAGGAGCAGTGTTTGCCTGACAGCGGCTGAGCCAGGATGAACAATGCTTTACCAAACTTTTGCTTTTTTCCTCTTACAGGGCTACCTTAAAAGGAACCTCATTTTCCCTTTCAATCTGAAAAGAGAAATTGTGATGGACTTACTTCAACTCCCTCTCTTGTTCTGCTCACACTGCCTTGCAGCCTCCTACACTCGGGAGTTTGTGTAGGGGCCATGCAGGGATGGTAGCAGGTTGGGGCACACAGCGGGGATGATACAAAAGGAATCTGTGATTGAGTCTGGAAATGGGGTTCCAGTCCTACTCTACTCACCTTGGCCCCATTCTTCCCAACTGCAAAAGAAATAACAATACCGAATATCCACTTTGCCTGTCCTCAGGACACACACCAGGGCATGACATGGCTTGGCAAACCCTATGGTTGAGCAAGTTTTATTTTTATTTTTTTAGGGCAGGTACCATTTTCTATAAGATGCCTGTCTACATTCCGTGTTTGAAATACGCCCCCAGCTGCCTCCCTCACCCACACCAGCCACCTCAAATGGGCCTGCTGATGGAAACAGACGCCACATACAAGGGTTCTGCAATCTGTGCCAGTTTACGCGCGTTCCTCTGGTGCTGAGGCCTGGGAGAATCTCCTGTTTAGCAGTCTTTCCATTGACAGATAACCTCTGGGATTAGTCCCCTCCTCCCCGACGAAATCTTGTACCAATTTCGCTGACAGAGCTTTGCAACTGCCAAGTCTTACTCCCTGCTGAAGGAGGAAAAGTGCGGGCCTGGCGGCAGAGGGCTAGCTTCGGTGGAACTCCCCGGTCCGCGGAGTCTCGGTCTCCTGCGCTGGCAAAACCTGGGGCGGTGGGAACCTGAGCACCTTTGGTAGATGCACCGGCCACCCCACCTACGGACAACCAAGGCCCGGAAAGGAACGCGGCGCGGCCTCACCTGAGGCGGGCAGTCCCTGCAGCAGGTAGGCGCGTAGGCGGCCCAGTGCGCTGGCGTTGGTGCACAGCCCGCTGCCACCTAGCAGCGCCTGCAACGGGCGCGCCTCGCCCGGCTGCGGCTGGCAGCGTAAGCCAGCGCCGCAGCGCTCGGTGTACACGCCGCACGGCTGACCTTCGCGCAGCGCGCACGTCAGGCAGCAGCCGCAGCCGGGCTCCCGCACGAGCTCGGCACACGCAAGCGCGGCGGGCGGCGGCGAGCACTGCTCCAGCGCGCGCGCGTCGCACGGCTCGCAGCGGACCACAGGGCCAGCGCCCGCCCCGGCCCGCGCAGCCGGCGGCCCGCTCACGAGGGCCAGCGCGGCCAGCGCCGAGGCCCAAAGCACGGGGCGCGCCGACTCCATGGCCCGAGAGAACTTCTCGGGCGGCCTGGGGTGCATGCGGCGAGCTGGGCTGCGCGAGGCCAGGGCGCGAAGAGCCGGAGCCGGGGCCGAAGTGAAGGCGCGCGGCTGGGCTGTGGGAGCCGCGCAGTCACTGGCCCCGTCCTCACTGCAGGCACCGCCGTGCTTGCAGCTGGGCTGCCGCTGGACCTTAGGCTGCTATATAGAAGCCGGGCGGAGGACACGCCCCGGAACGGCGCGCCTGCGGTGTCAGGGGGGCTGGCTAAGGTCCTTGGCCTGCCAGGAGGCGATGGTCCGGGGGCTAGCGCTTCACGGATTTCCCAACGCATCTCACTCTTCCGAAGGCAGCGCAGGAGGCGCAGAGCGCCCGCTCCAGCGCGGCACCTGCTCCCGCGCGCGCCCCTAGCCTTGGTGACCAGTCGCCCAGCTTCCCCGTCGCCACTCGGTTCCTCCTGCTTGGCCTCGCGAGGGTCAGCAAAAGTGGGTTTGGCAAGTGGGTGGCTGCACCGACGAAGTTGCCCCGAGGTTACCGGATGAGCGCGTCTGCCCTCCTTATTTGCGGGCACTTTCCAAAATTCCAGTTCTTAGGGCGAGAAGTGGGGCATTTCTCAGTGCAGCTGCCCACTTCCCGTTGCGAGGTCGTGGCGAGCTGAAGCGCTCTGTGTTCACACCCCTGTAGGCCCAAGGACCCCTGCTGCTGTAAAGGGTCGCTTCTCCAAAAGGATTTCCATGTCAAATCCTCACTATTCAAGAGGGCCACCTGCCAGAGAGTTCCTAAAAGTTTAAATCACAACTGTTCTTTTTATTTCCCACGACAATAATAATAATGATAATAAAGATGTGGTCACGACTGAAGCATAATTGATAACCAGATAGTACTTAAAATGGATACTTTCCCACTATCCTTACATTTGTTTTAAAGGTCACTCTGCAACCCTGTATTAATTTCTTTCTGCTGCTTCCAGGTGAGGACTGTTCGGAACTCGTGCTATCTGTGTGATCTAGACACCTTGAAAGAGCCTAAATCTGCACCACGCAGTTGGGGGATGGAGGCTTCCTCGGACCTATTCTTCTCTTCCCAGGTGTGTCGGACTCTGATTTCGTTTTCGCGCTAATTCCCTCGTAACCGTCAGGAGGAGCCAGTGGCCCAGGACTGAACTGAGCCTGAAACTGTCCAGGATTTCCTTAAAGAGCAGTGAGAACAGCGGGTCAGCTTGGGACGGAGAAGATCAAGGAGGGAGAAACAGCCTCTGACGCTGCTGAGTAGGTTACGTGCCCAGCGGCTTTGAAAGCTGTTTTGGAGGGGCTCCTGGCAATTTGCTCTAGTAGTAGCAAATCTGGACTCCCTTCCACTCCTACCTCCACGCTGGAAAGACCGCTTTACAACAGATTAAATCGGCATTCGTGCACTCATCTCTTTTCAGCCATCAGTCCATCAGACTTTTAGAATGGGGAGACCCGTTGAGTTCCCTCTTTCTTAAAAAAACCTATTGCCATCCAGTCGATGCCAACTCAGAGCGACCCTATAGGCAAGAGTAGAACTGCTCTATAGGGTTTCCAAGGAGCACCTGGCAGATTTGAACTGCCTATCTTTTGGTTAGCAGCTATGCCACCAGAGTTTCCCCCCTTTTTCTTACTCATATAAAAATAAAATATACTGGAAAACATTCATTGATCCTCTGCAGAGGAAAAGAGATTTAAAAAAAGACAGAGAGCAGGGACTACCCACCCCTTGGGCACAGTGCCCTCACTTTCAGGATTTGTGCTGTGGCTAAAATCAGCCCTGTCTACAGTAAATGCTTGCTGCTTACATTCTCTTCTATTGCCTTGAAGCAACTGTATGTTAAGGAATATCTGCTTTGAGACTCAGATGAACAGAGTTGGAAATTTAAGTGAAACAAACCCCTCAGGGTTACATTTGTTCTTCAAATAGCCAGAAACTTTGACCTGAAATGAGAGCTGGGTTCTGTATCAGAACAATTCCGGAGGTCACAGGTCAGCCTTCCTGCTGAACATATTGTTAAATGTGGGAACCTGTGCTGACCAATGGTCAATGCAATATTTTTTTATCCAGGTTTATCATCTGCCTATGGTATGGGGGAAGGGTAAAAGGAAATGTCTTTTTGAAAATGATTAAAAAAAAAAGGTGCTTACTCTTGGTCTCTTCCTACTTAAATAATGGCGCAGTTCTCTTGCATTGCAGCTCGAAAAACGATGCCATTGTGAAATTCTAGAGGCTGCCACAGTGCCAGCGCCGAGCTTGCTGAACAAGCCAAGGATAATGAAAGAGCTCGAAGATACATTGGCATTTTCCAGTAACTTTTTATATAGACTGCCATCACCTTTGTCATGGAATGTTTCAGTAGAGAATTCTGTGGCATCGATGTGGTGATAGCTATTTTTAATATTCAGTCCTTTTATTTGACAAAACTGGAGGAAAACAAACAAACCTAAACATAATTGTTGTAGGAAGGATTTGAATGGGATAAAACTTAATTTTGTGACATAGTAGTTGATTTTTTCAAACTTGCAGTTGACCTGATATTTGTGGTTATTAAAATTAAGATGGTTTATGGTGATGACTTTTCTCTTGTTGAATAAGTGATACAAAATATATCCCTTTTCATTAATACAGTTCAGTTGACCTGATTGTAGTTAATGATGCCTGAGACCAGACTGGTTGTCATAACCAGATGACATAAACCACTCATTTCGTGAACTCATCATTCCCACTGATGATGTGGGTCCACAGCCCCTTTCAGAATCTCTCTGGTCATCAGGTAAGTATCTGACTTCTGGTTTTATTCAGCTTATGTCTCCCTCTGCACACCCATGGCCAAAAGGACCCACAAGCAGCAAGCCTTGCCTTCATCTCTGCTTGTCCCCAAGAGATATGACAGGCTTGGCTTGCCTACCATTCCTGGGCCCACTGCAGTGGTGTGGAGTGATTGAGGGATCAAGGCTCAGAGGTTCCCAGGAGCTCTCAGTGCGCTTTAGAGATGCTGAATGGTAATGCCAGCCAAGCCAAGCCAAGTGCGAATGGTAATAGGAAGGCTTATTTCTCTCCATTCCAAGAGGTGTGGCCTCCTACCTCCCACACTTCTTCCTACTCCTATGACCCCTAGCCTGAGGACTCGGTTATGAGCTTGGAGGAGATGAGACAGCCAGTGGTGGTCACGAAGGTGATAGTGGTGGGCCTGTTGACAAAACCCATGGGATAGATGGGAGCTATGTTCCACACCATCCCTCCACAAGGCAGTGACAGGAAGGTCAAATGTCTCCCCCTACCGCAGACCGGTTGTGATTTCTGCCAGGTTTCTTCACTAGACTTCCAGCTGGTCACTTTTAATACGTCTCATGTAGTAAGTCCACCCAAGACTCCTTGTCATGTTATAGACAGAGTCCCCGAGGCACAGAAATTATATCACGTCCTGGAAGCCACACTGTCAGAAAGCAACCAAGCCAGAATTTGAGCACACATGTCAGCTTCCACAGCTTGTCTTACTAACCCTTACTGATGGTGTGCCCTAGGTCCAGGCGGTGACCTAGAGACTACAGGGTCAATGGAGTTAATCTCTCTTCTGGCATAACTGCTTTGCCAACAAGGAAATCAAGGTTTGGAGCTACAAGTGCACTTCAGCAGATGTGTAAGGCACCTTTGGGTTAGATCTGAACGCACCAGCCCCTTTTGCAGGAGACAGTTGTGGCAGTATGCATCTGTAAAGATTTGTAGCCTTGGAAATGCTATGGGGCACTTCTACTCTGTCCTGCAGGGTTGTTATTAGTTGAAATTGATTGGATGGCAGTGGGATGTTTTTTTTTTTTGGACCAGAAACCTTATTTCCCCACTTGTGTTGAGTTGTTGCTACTGCAGGCCCTTCACTGTTGTCCTTCTCTGACTCTGAGCTATCCAGGGCAGGCGTAATGAAAAAGTGGTAACTCGTTGTCTTCTGACTCAGAAATTTCATTTGCTGACTCAGGAATTTCTCCAGATGCAGCCTGTGACATTAATGGGATTTGTACGAAAGGGAAGGACCACTCAGGAGATGTTGTTAGGTGCCATCTGTCTGGTTCTGACTCACAGTGAGCTTTTGTACAACAGAACGGACCACTGCCCAGTCCTGTGCCATCCTCATAATCACTGTTAGGCTGAAGCCCATTATTACAGCCATTGTATCAATCCATCTCATGGAGGGTCTTCCTCTTTTTTACTGACCCTCCAATTCACCAAGCACAATGTCTTTCTCCAGGAACAGGTCTCTCCTGATAACATAGCTAAAGTATGTGAGATGAAGTCCTGTCATCCTTGCTCAGGAAATAGTCATTCAATAGATGAATTTCAGGAGAAAACATGCATGTGCGGGCACATGAGCATACTTGATGTAGAGTAGCCATCCACTCTGACTTGGTAGGTCCTCACAACGACAAGGTGACGGTGTGGTGTTCGGGAGGGTTCACATGAAGCCATTGCCACTTACAGTCTGCTCCAGCCGCTCTAGAGTCCCCACAGGGTTGCCAGGGTAGGCTCTGGGACAGCCCACATCAAGCTCAACTCCAACCGTTCTTAACTGTATGACTTAGGAATTTATTTCACTTCCTAATTGTCAGATTGTCTTCATATAAAATCAGAAAAATAACAACTCTTACTTGAAAGGATCCTTGTAGGGAATGAAAGATATACTCCATTTAAAACTTGTAAAATGCATTAAAAAATCAACATATATTTAATATTATAGTGACTGTTATCCCATTACATAATAATCATGTGACATAGGTAGAGATGTGGAAACTGAGATTCATAAGAAAAAAGTGACTTGCTGATGGTCATCCTTTAGTAAGTTGGGGATTCAAACTTCATATATTTTAAACTCCAACTTTAGCACTCATTTCATCAGAAACTCACTCTAAAAATATAACTGCATCTAAAAGTGGAAGTTTTGCCTGCATTTCAAGTTCCGCAGATATAAAGTACTGTTATCATATTAAGAGTCTGTAGCTAAGAAATGTCAGAAACTTACTTCAGCAAAATTGGAGAGTGACCAGCTTTGGTGTAAGGCTCAGGTTCATTGCAAAATGAGCTGCACCGCAAGAGCAACTGTCTACACTTGTTTTAAATGAGTCCTTGAGTGGTGCAAATGATTGATGTACTTGGCTGCTAACTGAAGGGTTGGTGGCTAGAGTCTGCCCAGAGGTGCCTCAGAAAAAAGACCTAATGAGCAACTTCTAAAAAGTCAACCTTGAAAATCCTATGAAGCACAGGTCTGTTCTGACATAAGTGTTGTCTGGATTAGGAACAGACTTGATGGCAGTTGTTTTTCCTACACTCCTTTACAGTGAGTGTGGCCAAGTATCTCACTTTTGTAAATAAGGATGCAGTATATATGTGCTGGTTTCACTTAGCATGATAAAGTTCCTCTGAATTTTGAAAGTAATTTTTAGAATTGGGATGACCTGAAAGACAACACGTCATTGGGAATTAATCCAATGAGGAGGATGTTCCCTTTTGATCAGACTGTTGTTGTCTGTAATAATAAAGGAAGTTTTGCTATCAGATCTCACGGAGGATGGATTCTGTTTTAGGTGAAGATACTTTCCAGGGGAACGTTAAATGAGAAGTGTTGCAGTTGGTTGGGGTCATACTGCTAAGCTGGGAGGACACAATAGGAATGAAGGAATCCTGTGGGTGAATGGAGAGAGATGATTGCCAGAAAGGCAGCCCTGCTATGGCAGGTATAGACAGTGAACTCTAAATAGGAATGTTCAAACCCAAAGAGACAGCTGATTTTAGGGACTTATTTCCAGGGCTCAGTGACTCTCAGGCTAAAGCCTCAGTGTTTTCCTCTGCTGAGGACTGCTGGATAAGCCCCCCAGAGTTGTGTCTTTTAGGTTTCAGGGAGCTTATTTGGAAACACCAACTACTAACCTTAGTGCTGCTAACATTACAAGTAACTGTTACTCATAAGTGACACAATTAAGACTTCATTGGTCCATTGTGCCCACAAATGTTTGCCAAGTACTTTCATATGCCAGATGCAGGGTCTCAGAGGCTTGCTGGGTAGAGTGACCTGAGACTAGATAGTAGTGGGTAGTGTGATCAATGTGAGAACAGAAGCCTTTACCTAGTGCTTTCATAACCCAGGGGAGGTATAGCCCACCCTACCTGGTAGACTCTGAAAAAGATTCATAGGGACAGTGGCATTTCAATTAAGTCTTGATAGATGTGATAGCATTCAGCTGAGGGGAACTCAAGAAGAAGACAGGAGAAATAGTACTTGCATCCAAGAAGAGGCAGTCTTGTTCCTAGAGGGACAGGTAGTGGTGATCAGCAATGACAGCATTGTAACATCTGCTTTTGAGAAACTGACAAGCAAAAGATGTCTGCAGGTAACCTGAGGAAATGCATTGGAAAAGTTTCGTCTATGACACCGGAAATCCAGTGTATAGCCTGAGGCCCTTCAGAGTAGTACTGTTCTGTTTTGAACACAAGTATCTATCCATTCATTTGTGTTGTTACGTTACTAACTGTCATCCAGTCAGCTCCAACTCAAGATGACCTATGTTAACAGAACAAAATTTTGCCTGATTCTGCACCGTCTTCACAATCCTTGGTGTTCTGAAGCCCATCCTTGTGGCCACTGTGTTCTTTGCCTTCCAACCAGGGTTGGTCATCTTCCAGCACTATATTGGATGATATTGTGTTGTGATCCATAGGATTTTCATGGGCTAATTTTTGTTTTGTTTTGTTTTTTTCCCTAGTCTACTTTAGTCTGAAACTTGTCCACCGTGGGTGACCTGCTGGTATTTGCGATACCGATGATATAGCTTCCAGCATCGTAGCAACACACAGGCCACCACAGTATGGCTGATAGATGGTTAGTGGATCCATTTATTTAGACTCTTTTCAGTTTCTCTCAACAATGGTTGATAGTTTTTCAGTGTACATATCTGGCACTTTTTTAAGACAGATATATTCATAAGTATCTCTTTTTTTATCGATACTATTATAGAACCCTGGTAGTGTAGTGAGTTAAGTGCTATGTCTGCTTACTGAAAGGTCGGCAGTTCAAATCTGCCAGGCACTCCTTGGAAACTCTATGTGACAGTTGTGCTCTGAACTACAGAGTTGGTATGAGTCAGACACGACTCAAGAGCAGTGGGTGATTGTATATTGTATTTTTTAAGACTATATTTCTAAGCTTTTATTAGTATATATGAGTAGAATTAATTTTGTACACTACTTCTTCCCAACCTGGATGTTCTTTACTTTTTCATGGGCTTAAACACTGTCTAAGACTTCTAATATGATGTTTAGTAGGAATAGTGGAAAAGGACATCCTTGTCTCATTTCTGATCTTTCACATTCAGTCTATCATCACTGAATGTGATATTAGCTGTAGGTCTTGCATAGATGAGACATTTACAGGGTCAGAGAGCTTTTCATCAAGAATAGATTTTGAGTTTTGCAGTAGCTTTTACTGTGTCTACTGAATGATCATACAGGTTTTTTTTTGGTTATTAAATCAATGAATTACATAGATTATCAAGTGTTAAATCAACCTCTTATTCCTGCTATGACACCTCTCTCCACTTTTTGTCTTGTTGTACTGTTCTTTTGATGTATTGCTGAACTTCGTTAATTTTTTTTGAGAAGTTATGAATTACTGTGATCTTGAAGGATACTGATTTATAGTTTTCTTTAATATTCCTTGTTTTTTTTCCTGCAAGGGTTTGTGTCGATTGACGTTATTTATTTCAAGTGTTTTGTGGAATTCACTAGTGAAGCCATCTGGGCCTGCAGTGTTCTTTGTATAAACTTCTTTTTTTTATTTTTCTATTTAAAATGAATGTTTTGACTTTTTATTTATTTTTAAATTACTAAACAGTAAAATATGATTTGAATGAATATTTCTATGAACTTTAACTCATGTGGCTTGAAATGTATTTCCCAAAAAGATACATTTAAGTGTCAAACCTCGTGTGTGTGGCCTTATTTGGAAACAGAATCTTCATAAGTGTAATTAAGTTGAGGTTATATTGGATTAAAATAGGGTCTAAATCTAATGACTGGTGTCTTTATGAGGAGAGAGGTATTTGAGGAATACAGCACACAGGGCTAACTCCAAGAACTGGGACTGAATACATTCCTGTTGTTTTAAGCCACCCAGTTCATGGTAATTTGTTATGATGGCCATGATGTAATTTTAATGGGAGCTCTGTTTTCAAAGCCTTCACACACTGTTTGGATTTGTCCTACATGCACGGCATCCACTTGCCACCAGCCTAGGACCTGGACAGTGATATGTCCTTTAGTTCAGTTTTCTAAGTTTTTGCTATGTTGTTTAAGATTCAGTCTGTGCTTATGCATCTTAGGTGTAACCCCAGAAGTCCATACACAACTTTACAGGGTTGATTTCCCTGTTTGTTCCTTCATGATGTATTGCATACTTTCTAGGTTCTTGGGCTCTGATTTGGGCCCTCAGACTAGAAAGCTGTGGCTTTGTTTCCCATAGTATGCTGCAGCATGCTTCCCATGATTGTGTCTTACTTTGAGTCATGCAGCTAGAAATTGAGAGAGAGAAAAGCAACTGGAGTTGACCCTACCTCTTTTGGGCCACCAGTTCTTTGATTGCAAAGAATGGCTCCACTGTCCCAGAGTTGTATGTGTCTGTGGTCCTCTACTACTATTGCTGTCATTGTCACCACCTCTGCAACCCTAGGTTTACCCTGGGGGTTGGAGCAGGAAAGAATAGAGAGAAAAATGTGAGATTTCCCCTAAGTCCCTGTGTGATAAAAGATAAGAGTTACCTTTCCTGCTTCTCATGCCAACATTAGGGAAGGTACCCTGCATCTCTGTGCTCCAGTGCCCAATTACAGAATTTGGGATGCCTTGATTCCAAACTGGAAGATGCCAAAGACAAAATGGGAAAATATTTTGGTAGTATTTTGAGTTCTAGTCTTTCCAAAGTCCATTTGCTACTTTTTATTCATTTGGGTCCTCGGATATGTGCTCCATCCATTTTGTACTGTTTTTTTTTCTGCATTCAGTGGGAGATACAGGGTAGAGGGCTCTACGTTACTCTGAACTAGAACGATTCTCTTCGTGCTTCCAGACCCATTTGTATATATGAAAGTACAGCTCCTGGCCACACTGAAGCGGAGGTGGGTGGTCAGATTGTTTAGGCTTATGAAGGAAATATGGAAAGGGTTGGGGCTTTGCAATACACAGACCAACCATTTGCATTGGTTGTACATGTACCCAACAGCTTGTACACATCTTGCCTAGTGGTGAATCGAGTGTTAAACTCCTTCATTTTCTCCTCTCTTCCTGACACCATCTTGGAAAACATTTCTTTCAGTTTCTAGATCACTTTGTGGTGATGTTTTTACAAATTCAAATATGTGTGTGTATCTCAGAGTACTCCAGAGTAACAGATATATGTCTGTAGGTATACATACACATACATAGATGCACACACAAAGATTTACTTTGGAGAGTGGACTTATGCAACAGTGGGGAATAGCAAGTTGGAAATGGTCGTTCAGGTCATCAGGGTGAGAACTTGAAGGAAGTTGACAGTGCAGTCTAAGTCCAACATTTTTTGTCTCTGAAAAACCTTCGTTTTTGCTAGTAAGGTCTTTCAACTAATTGGATAAAGCTCAACTACATTGTTGAAGGTAATCTCTTTTATGTAAAGTCAACTGATTTTAGATTTAATCACGTCTATAATATTCTTCTACCCTGCCCTGTAGGGTTGCTATGAGTCGCAATCAACTTGACAACACTGGGCTTTTTTTTTTTTTTTTTTTTTTTAATAACATACCTCTGTGGTAACATCTAGATTCATGTTTGATTCAATAACTAGCCTAGACAAATTGATACATAAAAGGAAGTACCATAGTACATATTTAGGTTGTCTGTTTACTTTTTTTGTTTTGGCTAGATTTTTTACATTTTTGTTGAGATATGATTCACATACTGTAAAATTCATTCACTACTTTGAAGTATACAGTACAGTGATTTTTAGTGTATTCACAAATTTGTGCAACTGTCGACACTAATTCTGAAAGTTTTCATCACCACAAAGAGAAACTTGTACCACTTATGCAATCACTTTCTATAAATAATACCTCCCGTCCTGTAGGAATCAATAATCTATTTTATCTATGGTTTCTCGTATTCTAGATCCTTCATATAAGTGAAATCATGCAACATGTGTCCTTTTGTGTCAGGCTTCTCTAGCCAAGCCAAGCCAAGTGCTGTCCATAAAGTATAAAAATACATATAAAAAGATAAATATAAAATATACATATGTTAGTACTTTAATATGCTTTAAGTAAAAGTTTACAGTCCAAATCAATTGGTAGTCTCTTCGTTGGTGTGAAGGAATTCGACTGATTTACTTATGTTTATCTTGTATCCTGATACTTTGTTGAACTCTTCTATTAATTCCATCAGTTTTTTTTTTTTTTTTTTTTGGTGTGTGTGTATTTTTCAGGGTTTTCTCTGTATAAGTTCATAAGATCTACAAATAGAGATACTTTTATTTATTTCTTACCAGTTTGGATGCCCTTTATTTCTTTATTTTGTCTGATTGCACTAGTTAAAATGCCCAGGACAAAGCGGAAGAAGAGTGGTGACAGTGACCATCCTTGTCTGGTGCCTGTCCTCAAGGGGGAGTGCTGTCAGACTCTCTCAATTTAGGATGATGTTAGCTGTGGCTTTGCTTGCCAAACCCAAGTGTCATCGAGTCGGATCCGACTCATGGCGACTCTTTATTATGTTGAGGAATTTCCCTTTTATTCCTATATTGCTCAGAGTTTTAAACATCAATAAGAGCTGCACGTTGTCAAATGCCTTTTCTGCATCAATTGATAAAATCAAGTGGTTCTCATCTTTTGTTTTATTTATGTGGTTGATTACATTGTTTTTCTGATTTGAAACATCTGTACATCCTTAATATGAATCCTACTTCGTCATGGTGAGTTATTTTTTTGATGTTGAATTTTATTGTCTAGAATTTTGTTGATGGATTTTGCAACCAAATTTATGAGAGATATTTATCTGTAATTTTTCTTCTTGTGCTGCCGTGACCTGGTTTTGGTATCAGGGTTATATAGGCTTTGTAGAATTAACTTGTGAGTATTCCATTCTTTTCTGTTCTCTATAATACCTTTGGCGATATTAGTATTAACTCGTCTCTAAACATTTGATAGAATTCTTCAGTGAAGCCATCAAGGCTAGGGCTTTTTTCAGTTGGGAGTTTTTTGTGACGGGGTTATTTAGTTGTTTTACTAATATTTGTACTGGTTTTGGCAGATAATTTTCTAGAGATATGTTTATTTCTTCTAGGTTTTATAACTTATTGGAGGACAAATTTTCATAGCATTCTGTTGTGATTCTTTTCATTTCAGTGGGGTCTGTTGTGATATCACCCCTCTTATTTCTTATTTGCTTTCTCTCCTGTTTTTCTTTCATCATTTTGTCCAATGGTTTATCAATTTTGTTGATCTTTTAAGAAAAAAAAAACTGCTTTTGGTCTTGTTTACTCTTTCAGTCATTTTTCTATTCTGTATTTCATTTAGTTCTGTTTTTCCATTTAATTGTGAATTAAGAACAATTTTAAAGTCTATATGGTCTTACCCTCAACACTTAGATCTTTCATCTCTGTTCTATTCCAGCTGACCCCTCCATGCCCATGTGACAGCACACTTCCCCTTTTGTATGCAACTTCCTGTGACCTTTTGATAAAAGTCTGGCCTACCTCCGCCATCAACTCGGCTCCACAAAAGTGTCCCTCAAACATCCCCATGTACATTTTTACATGTTTACTTGCCTCCAATGTCACTCTGTGTTTTGTATGGTCCAGGTCAGTCTTTGTCTGGGGAGCTGGCCCTGGCACTGGATACAGTTTGGGATTAAAGAGTCCAGGGTCTATGCTCCCAGGGGGCCCTCTCTTCAGAAGGATGATCAAGTGTGGTCTTTTGGTAGAATTCTAGCTCTGCCCTCTACTCCATCACCTGCTGTGTCCAGAACCCCATTCTGCATACCCCATCTGGGCTGTCATTGGTGGTGGCTGGGCACCATCTAGTTCTTCCAGTCCTATGCTGAAGCATGCTGTGGCTCACATGACCTCTTCCATCTGGTGAGCTCACATTTTTCTCCTGACTTTGATGTCCTCTATTTGCCCCACGTCCAGGTGGACTGGGACCATTCAGTGATATTTAGATGGCAGCTTGCTAGCTTTTAAGACTGCAGTCCTCACTCAAGTGGTATGTGAAACAGTATCTTGAGAGAGGAAGAGAGAAACCTTGGGTATCCTGATTAGTCTCAGTGTCCCTTGAGAGTGTGACCCCCAATTCCAGACCCCATTTCTCTGTTCTTCCAAAGAGGTGGTCCACATTAAGTGCACAATTTGGTTTTGAAGTTGAGTAGTTGTGGGTACCCCACTTCTAGTGCATGCTGTCACATCCTATACCCATCCCTAACCCTAAGAACTATCTAATTTGTGAAACATCGTCCTCCCTCCCGCCTCACCTTGTAACTGTCAAATATTGGTTTCTACTGTGCTTACATGATTAGTTGTATCCTTATAGCAATGGTCTCACAAAATTTGTCTTTTTGTGTCTGGCTGATTTTGCTCTGCACAATTTCCTCTAGATAGTGCTACATTGACAGCTATTTCTCTAAGCTGTCATTGTTTCTTATCATTGCATAATATTCCATTGTATGAATATACAACAGTTTGTGTAACCATTCATCTGTTGATGGACATCTAGGTTGTTTCCAACTTTTTGCTGTTGTGGAGAGAACTGCAATAAACATTGGCATGCAAGTATCTGAGTGGTATTCATTATTTGGGATATATTCCAAGGAGTGGGATTGCTAGAACATATGGTATTTCTACTTCTACTTTTTAAGAAAGCGCCAAATTGATTTCCATAGTGGTTGAAACATTTTACAGTTCCAACAGTGTAGGAGAGTTCCAATCTCACCACATCCTCACGAGCAATTATTATTCTGTGTTTTTTGGATTATAGTCATCTTTGTTGAGGTAGGATGGTCTCTCATTGTGGTTTTAATTTGGATTTCTCTGATGGCTAGAGATGGTGAACATTTCCTCGTATATCTATAGGCAACCTGTGTGTCTTCTTTGGTGAAGTGCCTGGTCATGTCATTTGCCCATGTTTTAATTGAGTTGGGTTATTTGTCTTTTTCTTGTTGATGATTTGCAGTATCCTGTAGATTTAGAGAGATTAGGTGGCAATTGGAAGCTTGGTGGGCAAATATTCGTTCCCATTCTGTAAGTAGTCTTTTTACTTTTTTGATGAATGCTTTGGATGTGTATAAGTGCTTAATTTTTAGGGGTTTCCAATTATTTCGTTTCTGATGATTGAAGGTTGTTGATGGTTTTTGGTAGACTGTTGATGGCATGAATTAGCACTTTCATCATCTTCCCAATTTTTCCTTACAAGAATTTTATTGTTTTAGCTATTATATTAAAGTCTGATGGCACTTGGCTTTGGCTTATCCATTTATGTTTAAGTCTTCAATCCATTTAGAATTAGTTTTTGTGCATGGTGTGAGATAAGGGTCTTCTTTATTTTTTTGCAGGTGGATATCCAGTTATGCCAACACCATTTGTTGAAGAAACTGTCTTTGCCCCAATTTACTGTCTTTGGGGCTTTATCAAATATCAGCTGTTCATAAGTGAATGAAGTTATATTTGGATTTTCCATTCTGTTCCATTGGTCTATGTGTCTGTTTTTGTGCCAATACCAGGCTACCTTGACTACTATGGCAGTGTAGTAAGTTTTAAGGTCAGGAAGGGTGAAACCTCCCACTTTGTTCCTCTTCTTTAGTAATAATTTACTTATTCATGGCTTCCTTCCTTTCCATATGAAGTTGGTGATTTGCTTATCCATTTCACTAAAAAATGTCCCTGGAAGTTGAATTGGGATTGCATTGTATGTATAGATTGCTTGGGGTAGTATAGACATTTTCACAATGTTAAGTCTTCTCATCGAGGAGCAAGGTAGGTTTCTCCACTTATATAAGTCAGTTTTTGCTTCTTGTAGTAGGATCTTGTTTTCTTCGTATAGGTCTTTTACTTCTCTGATGAGATTTATCCCCAAGTATTTTATCATCTTGGGGGCTATAGTAAATGGTAATGATCTGGTGATTTCCTCTTTGTTGATATGTAGGAATTCCCCTGATTTAGGTATGTTTATCTTGTGTCCTGGTAGTCTTCTATTAGATCCAGTAATATTTTGGTGGATTCATTAGAGTTTTCTGTGTGTAAGATCATATCATCCACAAATAGCAATACTTTGACTGCTTCCTTGCCAATTTGGAGGCCTCTTATTTCTTTATCATGTCTAGTTGCTCTGGCTAGGACCTCCAGAACAATGTTGAATAGAAGTGATGACAGTGGGCATCTTTGTCTAGTACCTGTTCTTAAGGGGAATGTTGTTTTCAACTTCTCTCCATTAACGATGTTGTTAGCTGTTATCTTAGTGTAGAAGGCCTATTTTGCTGAGAGTTTTTAACATGAATCTATGTTGGACTTTATCAAATGCTTTTTCTGCATCTATTGATAAAATCAGGTGGTTCTTGTCTTTTGTTTTGTTTCTGTGGTTGATTATCTTGATTGTTTTCCTTATGTTAAACCATCCCTGCATCTCTAGTATCGATCCCACTTGTTAGTGATGAACTATTTTTTGGATGTGTTATTGAATTCTGTTAGCTAGGATTTTGTTAAGGATTTTTGCATCTAAGTTCATGAATGATATTGGTCTGTAATTTTCCTTTTCTTTGTGCTGTCTTTACCTGGTTTTGGTAACAAGAGTTATACTAACTTTATAAAACAAATTTGAGAGTATTCCACCCTTTTCTGTACTCTGGAATACTTTCAGAGGTAGTGGTGTTAATCTTTCTCTGAACGTTTCATAGAATTCTGCAGTTAAGCTATCCAGGCCAGGGTTTTTTTTTGGATGGAAATTTTTAAATTACCTTTTCAATTTCTTCCTTTGTAATTGGTTTGTTTAGTTGTTCTATCTCTGATTTTACTAGTTCAGGTAGGTGGTATTTTTTTTCCAGAAAATTGTCTGTTTCCTCTTGGTTTTAAAATTTATTAGAGTATACTTTTTGTAGTATTCAAGTGTCATCGATTGAATTGTATCCTCCCCCAAATAGGTGTAGCCATGTGACCGTGATTCCCTGTATTCTATGATTACCCTCCATTTTGTGATTTTACTGTGCTGTATGTTAAAGGACTAGGGTGGGGCTGTAAATCCCTTCAGAAGATCACCTCCCTGCTCCACTGTAAAGGGAGTTTCCCTAGACTGTGGCTTGCCTCACCTCTGATCCTTGCACACTGCAAGAGATGAAAGGAAAGACACGCATCAGAGGATTGGGAACCTCACATTGTCAAGAAAGAGCACCGGGAGAAGAGCACGTCCATCAGATCTGAGGTTCCTATGCCAATATGCTCCCTAGACAAAGACTGATACAATACCGGGCTTTCCTCCAGAGCTGACAAGGGGAAAGCCTTCCCCTGAAGCAGACACCCTGAATATGGACTTGTAGCTTACCAGACTGTGTAAGAATAAACTTCCCTTTCTTAAAGCCGTCCATTTGTGGTCTTTCTGTTACAGCAGCCCCAGCTGCCTAAAACATCAAGTATGATTCTTTTAATTTCAACACTGTCATTTGTGATATTGCCTATCTCATTTCTAATTTGAATTATTTGTTTCTTCTCCTGTTTTTGTTTTGTCAGTTTGGCCAGTGGTTTATCAATTCTACTGATCTTTTTGAAAAACCAGCTGTTGTACTTGTCTGCTCTTTCAGTCATGTTTCTATTTTCTATCTTATTTATTTCTGCTCTAATTTTAATAATTTGCTTTCTTCTGGAGCCTAATGCGTTCTTTTTGCTGAGATCTTTCTAGTTGTTCAAGTTGATGTGTTAATTCTTTGATTTATCTCTTTCTTCTTTTTGGATGTGTGTGCTTAATGAGATGAACTGATATCTAAGCATTGCGTTTGCTATGTCCCACAGATTTTGGTAGGATCTGTCTTCATTCTCATTTGATTCTATAAAATTCTTTATTGCATCCTTGATTTCTTCTGTTACCCCATAGTTCTTGAGGAAAATGTTATTGAGTCTCCACATGTTTTACTTTATTTGCGTCTGGTTGCTGGTATTGACTTCTAGTTTTATGGCCTTGTGGTCTGAGAAGCTTTGTGTTATTTCAGTATTTTGAATTTTGTTGAGTATCACTCTGTGACCTAATGTGTGGTCAATTCTGGAGAATGTTCTGTGTGTTGAAAAAGAAAGTCTACTCAGCTTCTGTTGGATGAAGTGTTCTGAATATGTCTGTAAGATCAGGTTGGTTGATTGTTCCATTTAGATCCTCCATGTGTATAGTAAGCTTTTTTCACAATGTTTTTGCCCTTTACTGAGAGTGGTGTGTTGAAGTCTCCTACTATTATTGTGGAACTGTCTATTTCTGTTTTCAGTGCAAATAGTGTTTGTTTTATATATTTTGGAGTCTTGTCATTGGGTGAGTAGATATTTAGTATGGTCATGTTGTCTTGATGAATTGAGCCTTTGGCCATCAGATAGTGACCCTCTTTATCTCATATGGTGGCTTTAACTTTAAGGTCTATTTTGTCAGAGGTTAGTATTGCCACTTCTGCTGTTTTTAGAATGTTATTAACCTGATATATTTTTTCCAACCACTGAGTTGTAGTTTGTGTCTTTGAGTCTAAGATGTGTCTTTTGCAGGCAGCATATATATGGGTCATGTTTTTTCATCCAATCTGCTACTCTCCTCTTGATTGGTGCATTTAGTCCTTTTACAATTAGTGTGATTATTTATAAATACGATGTTAGCAGTTTCATTTTGATGCCTTTTTTTGGGTGCTGTGGACAGTTCCTTTGCTGCATCCCGTTTTCTGTGCTGAGTCTTTTCTCTTTATGTATTTTCTTTTAGTGGCATTCAGTGTTTATTTTCTTGAAATTGTGATTTTGTATGTTGCTTTTTGATGTGTAGAATTACAGAGCTCTTTTGTGGTTACTTCCTTACTCTCTTTTAGTAATCTAAAAGTAGTCTAAACTTCAGTGTATGGAAGGTCTATGTGCACCTTTCTTTGACCCTCTTTTCATATATATAGTTGTAAGTTATGTCTTGAGATCTCTGAATTTCTATCTTTTTTGTGATTTTTTTTGGTTATCATTTTTGGATTTCTTTTACTGATGTTATCTAGATGGTGTGTTGAGTGCTGGATGTTTAAGTACACATCTAATGCTATTGATTTCCTCATCTAAGAACTTCCTTTAGTATTTTTATGATTTTGGTTTGGTTCTTACAAGTTCTCTAAATTTCTGTTTATCCATGAAAGCCTTAATTTCACCTTCATATTTGAGAGACAGTTTTGCAGGGTATATTATTCTTGATTGACAGCTTTTTTCTTCAGGGCTTTGTATATGTTATCCCACTGTCTTCTGGCCAGCATCGTTTCTGCTAAGTAGTCTGAGCTTAGTCATAATAATTTTCCTTCATAGGACATTTTTTTGTTTATTTCTGACTGTCTTCAGTAGCCTCTCCTTGTCTCTAGTTTTATTGAACTTGATTATAATGTGCCTTGGTGTATTTTTGGGGGGATCTATCTTGATGAGGGTTCAGTGAGCATCTTGAATGGAGATCTTCTCATCTTCCACAACATCAGGAAAGTTTTCTGTCAGCAGGTCTTCAACTATTCATGCTGAATATTCTGCTCTCCCATGTTGTTCTGGTACTCCAATCACATGGATATTATTTCTCTTAATAGAATCCCACGTCCTCTTAGGGATTCTTCACTCTTATTGAGCCTTTTATCTGTTTTTTCTTCATGTATGCTGGTGTCACTTACTTTGTCTTCAAGCTCACTAATTCTGCCTTCCATGTCCTCAATCCTGCACTTTTGACTTTCTGTTGAGTTATCAAGCTCAGAGATTTTATTGTTAATCTGTAAAATTTCAGATCATTGCTGCTCAAGCATTTTTTGCAGCTTATTTAATTTTTTGGTGTGTTCTGCTGAATTTTGCCTGATATCTCTCCTGATATCTCATACAACTCTATGCACCCATCTTTTGTATTATTTCTCTGATAGTTGTAGGAATTCTTCTTCATCTGTGAAATCCACTGATGTTTTGTTTTGGGAGTTTTCAGAAGCCATGGTATTCTGCTTCTTCAAGTGTTTAGAGATTGATTGTTTTCTCTGAGCTATCTGGAAGGTGTTGCAATGAAAGATACTAGCTAGTTCAATTGGCCTGACTGGTGTCTCTCCATTGGGACTGTGCCGTAGATTCTTCATGCAGTCTGAATATTTTCTGTTGCTTGCTCTTACTGTCGTGCACTGGTCTGTTGCTGCTGCTGGTGCAGCTCCTGGGTGGGGTAGTTGTGCCTGCCTTCAGCAGCACCACCACTGTTTCTGCCTGTGAGCTTAGGGGGTGGGTGGGAATCAATTGCACAAGCACTGCACTTTCATAGCCCCTCCAAGGTGGGCAGGACTCAAGTACTTCTGCTGTACCTGCCTCTGATTTGGGCAGATCCTTCATGGAGCCTCAGTCTTGGACTCAAGTGTAGGGAGAGGGAGTGGTTGCTTGCTTGTGCCTTTGGCTAGCTAGCTGCTGGGACAATCACTTCCCCTCCCACTGGTCTCCTGCTTCTAGTTTTCCCTGGTGCACATGGCACCAATACTTGTCTAGCCACTGGGGCCATCTCTCCCCTCTTCCTCGTTTGCCTGAGCTTGAGCCTTCCAGGTGCATGCAGCACTAATGACTGTCTAGCCACTGCCGCTCACTGCCCTACACCCGTGGTTGTCTGAGCCCAGATCTCTCTGGAGCATGCAGCTCCAATGGCTACCCAGCTGCTAGGGTGATGACTTCACTCCTTCCAGATCACTCGAGCTCAAACTTCCCTGGTGCTCTTGGCTCTAATGGCTACCTGATTGCTTGGGCGATGACTGCACTCTTCCTGGTTCACCTGAGCCAAAGATTTCCCAGTGCATGCAGTACTAACGGCTGCCTAGCTGCTGGCACTCACTGCTCTGCCTCCATGGTTGAACTCAGATCTCTCAGGTACACATGTCTCCAATGGCTGCTCAGCTGCTTGGGGGATCACTCTGGACCTGCCAGGTTGTCTGATCCCAAGCCTCACTGGCCCATGCAGCTCCAATCTTCTTCCAGTCATGAGTGCATGCTCTCATTCCCTCAACCCCCAGGCCATGGGAACTCAATGCTTCCTAGCCCACTGGCTCCAAGGCTGGTCCTAGGTCTGTGAGCAGCAGGGCAGTTCACTCCACTCTCCCTACTCAAGTGACTCCGTAGCTGTGCTGTGTCTGGTTCTCCTAGTCTCACACAGGACCATGGCCTGCTGTGTGGAGCCCACTTGTGTGCTCCCCAAGCTCTGCCCTCTCCTGCCCTATTGCCCTGGGATGCTGGGGGTCCTGGTTTCCTGTCCCCACCCCACCCCCTGCTCCTCCAGCTGAGGCCTCTCAGCCCCTTGCCGCTCTGGTTGCCTGGTTGCTTGGTTGGTGGGTCTGGTGGGGCACTGACTGATGCCCAGTCTCAACCCAGAGTGTTGTAACCTATGAGGGGGTCTTGAGGCCTGGGCTGTGGGCTGCAGCTGTGATGTTTAGGCTGGGGCAAGTCTCTGTAGTCAAATTCAGAGTTGCTCCAGCTCTTGTTTCTTGGTGCCACTTGATTGCTAAGATTTGCTGGAGGTGGATTTTCTCCCAGCCCAGTTTGCCTTCGGTTCCCAGGGAATCTCCACCCAGACCATGTTGTTTTATCTGAGGTGGCTCAGAGCTCCCCAAATCTTCCTTTGGCTCCCTTTGTACTTGGGGTTCTCTAAGCACAAGTTAGTCCTTCTAGGTTGCTATATTTGGTGGATTTCATTAGTTTTGAGGTTCTTAGTTGTTTGAGGCTTTAGCAGGGATGTGTTGTTCATCCACCATCTTGGCTCTGCCTTCTGACAGCTCATTTAATTCTCTAATTTTTATTATTTGATTTATTCTGGTGCCCAATGGTTTCTTTTGCTGCTCTTTTTCTGTTTGTTTGAGTTGTAAATTCTTTGGTTTGAGCCCTTCCTTCTTTTTGGATATGTACATTTGTTGTGATAATTTGACCTCCAAGCACTGCTTTTACTGTGTCCCATGGACTGTAGTAGGGTATGCTTTTGTTTTCATTTGATTCTATGAATTCTTTGTTCCATCCTTGATTTCTTATTTTGCTCAGTCATTTTTGAGCCAAATGTTCAGTTTTCAGGTTTTTAATTTATTTTCTCATCTTTCTGTCATTGATTTCTACTTCTGTGTCTTTATGGCCTGAAAAGATGCTTTATATTAGTTCAATACTTTGAATTTTATTAAGGATTGCTGTCTGGCCTAATATTTGGTCAATTCTGGAAAACGTTCCATGTACACTGGAAAATAAAGTATACTTGGCTGCTCCTGGGTGGAGTGATCTGTATAGTTCTATGAGGTCAAGTTCGTTGACTGTGGCATTTAGATCTTCCATGTGTTCACTAAGGTTTTTTTCTAGATGTTCTGTCCTTCACTGAATGTGGTGGTGTGTTGAAATCTCCTACTATTTTGGAGCTATTTCTATTTTCAGTGTGCATAGTATTTATGTTTTATGTATTTTGGAACCCTGTCATTGGGTAGATAGATATTTAATATGGTTAAATATTAAGGCATTTTGAGCCTTTTACCTTTATATAATGTCCTTAATTATTCAATGTGGTGGAAACCCTGATGGTGTAGTGGGTTAACTGCTGTGTCTGCTAACCAAAAGGTTGACAGTTCAAATCTGCCAGGTGCTTCTTGGAAATCGTATGGGGGCAGCTCTATTCTGATCTGCAGAGTCACTATGAGTCAGACTCGGCAGCAGTGGCATTTTTTCTTTTTAATTCAGTGTGGTGGATTTAACTTTGAAGTGTATTTTATCAGAGGCTAATATTGACACTCCTGTCATTTTTTGAATGTTGTTAGCCTGATATATTTATTTCCATCCTTTGAGTTGTAGTTTGTTCATGTCTTTGAGTCTAAGGTGTGTCTCCTGTAGGCAACATATAGATAGGTCTTTTTTTTTGTGGTGGTTATCGAATCTGTCAGTCTGTATCTCTTTATTGGTTCATTTAGTCTGTTTATATTCAGTGTGGTTGTTGATAGGTATGAGTCTAGTGCTCTCATTTTGATGTCTATATTTATATGTTGTAGATAATTCCTTTGTTCCTTTCAATTTCCTGTGATGAGTCATTTTTTGGAAACCCTGGTAGTGTACTGATTAAGTGCTATGACTGCTAACCAGAAGATCAGCAGGTGCTTCTTAGAAACTCTATGGATAGTTCTCTGTCCTACCGGGTTGCTATGAGTCACAATCAACTTGATGGCACTGTGTTTGGTCTTTTGGTTTGAGTCTTTTTCCTTTATGTGTTTTCTGTTCATCTTTTTCAGTGTTGGTGGTTTCATATTTGCTGGGATTTTGTGTTTTTCTTGTTTTTAATTTTGATGCATAGGATTTTTGGTTTCCTTAATATTTATCCTTACTTTTTAAAATTTAAACCAGTCTCTAATTTCTTTATATCACCTTGACTTCTTCCTCTCCATATGAAAGATCTATGACTATATTTTCTTTTTGCTTCCTGTTTTTTAAGATAATGTTTACGTAATTACATCTGTTTCCTTGTTTTCAGTGTTTTGCCTCTGATTTATATCTGTGATTCACCTATTTGGGTTGATATCCAGTTGCTCTGTTCTGTGTTGTTGTGTTTGGTTGTTACCTGGTCTTATTAGTTTTCTATCCAAATGACTCCTTTTAATATTTTCTGTAATTTTGGTTTGAGTTTTCAAATTCCATAAATTTCTGTTTATCCAGAAATTTCCTAATTTTGCTATCACATTTGAGTGACAATTTTACTGGATATATAATTCTTGGCTTGCAATTATTTTCCTTTAAGACTTTGTATATGCCATTCTATTGCCTTCTTGCTTGTGTGGTTTCTGCTGCTAGTCTGGGCTTAGTCTAGCTGACTCTCCTTTGTAGGATATTTTTTGTTTATCTCTAGTCATATTAAAAAGTGTCTTCTTATATTTAGTTTTGGAAAGTTTGATCATAATATGCCTTGGTATCTTTCTTTTGGGCTGTACCTTGTGTGGAGTTCAATGAGCATCTTGGATAGGTATCTAATCATATTTCACGATATCAAGGAAATTTTCTGTCGGCAAATATTTGACAGTTGTCTCTGTATTTTCTGTTATCCTCCTTCCCCTGTCCAGGTACACCAGTGACTTGTAGATTATTCCTCTTGATGGAGTCTCACATAATTTTTAATGTTTCTTGATTTTTTAAATTCTTGTATCTGACCTTTATTCAAATATGATGATATCATGTGCTTGATCTTCAATTTCACTAATTTGGGCTTCCATGGCCTCTGTTCTGCTCCGTTGAGCTGTCTAATTCTGTAATTTTATTATTAATTTTCTGAATTTCTAATTCATTTTGCTCAATGCTTTCTTACAGCTTGTTCAATTTGTCATTAAGCTCCGCTTCATTTTGCCTCATGTCCTTCCTGATATTTTGAAGAGTTCTAAGTATTAATTTGCATTCTACCTCTGATAATTCCAAGAAGTTCTCTTCTTTTGGAAGATTTGATTCTTTGATTTAGGAGCTTTCTGATGAGATCTTGGTCTGCCCTTTTAAGAGTTTGGATATGGACTGCTCTTTCTGAGTCATCAGTAAATTGTAGTTATTAATGTTATATTTGCCTGCTGTGTTCTAGCTTCTCATTTCAAAATGTACAGTTTACTTTTCTTGCTTGGATTTAGCTCAGGTATCTTGGTGGTCAGTTTTCCAGTGTGTGGTACATGTTCCCACCTACCATTGTACATGGGCAGGATGATTGGTATAGGCCCAGGAGTCTGGCTGCAGCTGCTGAGAAAGGCTGGGGGAATACAGCTGTCCCTGACTGTCTGTGAGGTTGGGATATCCCCTGTGGTGATCAAGATTGTGTTAACTTGGAAACTTCTTGTTTGGCTGCTGTATCAAGTGGCAGGGTGGGGCCTGTGGTGGCTTCCCTCCCCCCAGCTCTCATCTCTTCACCTTCCACAACATTTTAACTGTTTGATCACCTTGCCAGCAAATCCTGCTTTCTTCTGGTGTTTGCTTGCTGGACCTGAACTAGCAGATGTTGGATTCATCAATGCTTACAGCCAGTGCTAGAGAGTCCTGTTCCTTGACCTGCTGATCCTGGGTTTACCAGCCTCTGCAGCTCTGTGAGTCAGCAGAGACCTCGCAGCCTCATTGCCAACTTGGAATCTGCTGACCTACACAACCAGTGATGTAGAACTCATGTCTCTGACCTGCTGACCTTGGGTTCACCAGCTCCCATGGCGATGTGAAGCTTGTGCCACAACTTGGTACATTCAGCTTCTACAACTGCATGAGCTGTTTCCTTTGTAAATAAATCTTTCCTTGTACTTTGTATATAATTCTTTCCTTGTACATACGTGTGTTACTTCCCTAGAAAACCGAGCCTAAGACATCCTCTAATGTATGAATGTAGGTGAAGGCACAGTGTGATGGTCAGGATTATGTCAACTTGGCTACTACCTATTTGGCTGCTGTATTAAGTGGCAGGGCAGGGTTTGTGGTGGCTCCCTGCCCCTCAGCTCTCATCTCGTGACCCTGGACTACGGCTGCTGATTGCTCATGTGGACAGGAGCTCCTGCTCTCTTGTTCTAGCGTCTGGTTCCGGGACTTGAGCTAGCAGCTGTTGGGCTCGTCAGTCCTTACAGTCGGCACTTGAGAGTCCTGCTCCCTGACCTGCCAATCCTGCGCTCACCAGCCTCTGCCCAGTCCTGCTCCCTGACCTGCCGATCCTGGGTTCGCCAGCCTCTGTCACTTCGTCTCACCACCAGCTTGGGATCCACTGACCTACACAACCGGTGATCTGCAACTCTGGTCTCTGACTTGCTGACCTTGGGTTCCTCAGCTTCCATGGACACGTGAGGCTTGTGCCAGAGCTTGGGACATTCAGCTTCTGTGATTACGTGAGCTGTTTCCTATATCTGTATCTATCTATCTGTCTATATATATATATATTATAAATCTTTCCTTGTACCTACACGTGTTACTGGTTTTGCTTCCCTAGAAAACCCAGCCTAAGACACACAGTTTTTACTCTGATTTTCCGGCTTAGGAGAGTTAGCATACAAAAAACATTTTTTTTTTCTTTTTCTCTTGTGTCTTGAGTTTGCTCAACTATTTCCTTGTTTGAGTCCCAGAGAATAGCTCAGAGTAGACGTAAGGTATACTACTTCTGGCTCAGTTAATGGTGTCAGACTCCAGAGCCAGGAGCAGTACAGAAAAAGGAGGAGGATATTGCTGAACCGAAAGCAAGTTCATTCTCCCTGTCACTGCAATCAAATTCAGAGATTCAGGAAAAGGTTCAAATATGCTTTATTAACAGACAGGCATACAAGTCTGTGAGACAGTGAGAATAAAACTGTCCTGCTTCGTTTACAATTCCGGCAGCTTTTACAGCCAGATTGCAAAGAGATTTACATCTGGGAAACATCAAACATTGTCACAGGATAGAACAGGGAGCTACAAGATTCCATATATCTTATTGAACAATGTCATTACCTCCCTGAAGGTTTGAATAGCTGATTTACTACCCCAGAGACAAGTAAAGTCAGTCTGTTGATCCAGTTTTTGTTGTCTAGGTGATCTTGATCAAGTCCCAGCTACTACCAATGAGAATGGCTTAGGTTGGGCTTGAAGAGTCCCACTGTAATCCTTTAACATACAGCACAGGAAAATCACCAAATGGAGGATAATCACAAAATATTGGGAATCATCCCAGCGACATGGCTACACATATTTTGGGGGGTACATAATTCAATCTATGACAGATTATTTGCATATTAATAGTGTTAAGTCTTCTAATCCATGAACAGAGAATATCTTTTAGAACTACCAACCATTAGGTACTTGTGCTACTTAAGGACCTTTTCCATTTATTTAGGTCTTCTTTAATTTCTTCTAACAGCATTTCAGGTTTTAGTGCACAAAACCTGAAATGCTGTTAGAAGAAATTAAAGTTTTGTGCCTCTTAAATTTGGATTATTTATTGCTATTATATAGAAATGCAATTGAGTTTTGTGTATTGATTTTGTGTTCTGTGAACTTGCTGAACTCATTTTTAATGGACTATTTTTGGAATTCACCAGGGGTCTATATACAAAAGATCATGTTGTCTGGTAATTGTTGTTTTTAAGTGCCATGAAGTTGATCCTACCCCATAGTGATCTCATGTGACAGAGTAGTACTGCCTCATAGAATTGTCTAGGCTGTAATCTGTATGGAAGCAGAATGCCAGTTCTTTCTCCTACAGAGCCTTATGATGGGTAACCACCAATCTTTTGGATAACAACTGAATGCTTAACCACTGTAACCACAAGGCTCTTTGTCTGGTAACAGAGATAGTGTAATTTCCTTCGTCTTTTCCAAACTGCATGCCTTTTGCTTACTTTGTTTTTTCTTTTTCTTCCCTCTCCTTCCAATTTTTCCTTCCGCCATCCCTCCTCTCCTTCTCTGTTTTCCTTCCTTCGTCTCTCTCTCTCTCTCGCTCTCTTTTTTCCTTTCTATGTTGTTTTTTGTCTGGTTTGGCTAGAATGTCTAGTATGATAATGATTGATATGCTGAGAGTGGACATCCTCATCTTGTTCTTGATCTTAGGTGGAAATCTTTCCATTTTTCACAGGTAAGTATAGCTGTGGTTTAAGAAATTTTTTTTTTAATGTTGCTGCTAAGTGCCATGAAGTCAATTCTGATTCCTAGTGACCTTGTGTACAACAGAATGAAGCACTGCTTGGTCTCATGCCTTCTTCACAATCCTTGTTATATTTCAGCCCATTGTTGCAGCTACTGAGTATCTCATTGAGCATCTTCATATTTTTTGCTGACCCCTGCTTTAGCAAGAATAATGTCCTTCTCCAGGAACTGATCTCTCCTGACAATATGTGCAAAGTATGGGAGATATAATCTGACCATTCTTGTTTCTAAGGAGCCCTCTGGCTATACTTCTTCCAAGACAAATTTCTTCATTTTTCTGGCAGCTTGTGGTATGTTCAACATTCTTTATCAATAGTGTAATTCAAAAACGTCATTTTTTCTTTAGTCTTCCTAATTCATTGACTAACTGTCTCTTGAATATGAGGGGACCGAGAATACCAAGACTTGGGTCATGTGTACCTTAATCTTCAAGGTGATATCTTTGCTTTTTAACCCTTTAAAGAGGTCTTTTGCAGCAGATTTTCCCAATGTGATTTGTCATTTGATTTATTGGCCGCTGCTTCCAAGGGTGTTGATTATTGATCCAAATGAAATGAGATTCTTGATAACTTCAAACTTTTCCCCATTTATCATGATGCTACTTATTGGTCCAGTTGTGAAGATTTTTGTTTTCTAGGTGTTGAGTTATAATCCATACTGAAGGCTGTGGTCTTGTCTTTGTCAGTAAGTGCTTCAAGTCCTCTTCATTTTCAGCAAGAAAGTTGTGTTCATGTGTGTTCCTCTGATGGCCCATTCTTATTCATATAGTCCAGTTTCAGATTAGTTGCTCAGCCTACAAATTGAATAAGTATAGTGAAAGGATCCCGACTTTAAACCACACCTTGTTCTGTTGTAGTGACTGCTTCTTGATCTCTGTACAGGTTCCTTGTCAGCACAATTAAGTGTTCTGAAATTTCTGTTCTTCACAATATACTTATAATTTGTCATGATCTACACAGTCAAATGCCTTAGCCTAGTCCATAAAACAGAGGTAAACATCTTTATAGGGTGTTCTCTGCTTTCAGCCAGGATCTATGTACGTCAATAATGATATCCCTCATCCCGTGTCATCTTCTGAATCCTACTTGAATGTCTATGTACTACTGCAACTGCTTTTGAATGATCTACAGCAAAATTTTATTTGCTTGTTATATTAATAATAATGCTGGGTAATTTCCACCTTTTGTTGGATGTTCTTTCTTTGAAATAGGTATAAATGTGGATCTCTTCAGTTAGTTAGCCAGGTAGCTGTCTTCCAAATTTCTGGAGTTCCTTCAGCACTGTGTTGGTTTGTTGAAACTTCCCAATTCCTGGAGCCTTATTTTCCATCACTGTTTTCAGTGCAGTTGGACCTCTTCCTTCAGTACCATTGGTTCCTGATTGTATTGTATCTCCTGAAATGTTTAAGTGTAAACTAGTTATTTTTTTGGTACAGTGACTGTGTGTGTTCCTTCCATCTGTTTTTGATGCTTTCTGTGTCAGGTTGGGGAAGTCCCTTTCTAGCCCTAATTTGTTAAGAGTTTTTATCATGAACAGATACTGAATTTTATTAAATGTTTTTTTCAGTGTCTGTTGAGATGATCACGTGTGTTTTGTCCTTTATTCTATCAATTTTTTGTTTCAGTTGATTTTTGTCTGTTGAACTGATCTTGCGTAACTGGAATGAATTTCAGCTCTTCATAGCACATAATTGTTTTCATATGTTGCTGTATTCAATTGCTAGTATTTTGTTAGGAGTTTTGTACCTATATTTACGAGAGATATTGGCCTCTAGTTTTCTTTTTATTATTTTGGTTTTAGTATCAGGATAATACTGATCTTACAGAATACATCGTGAAGTGTTCTTTTTCATTTACTTTTGAAAGAGTTTGTGAAGGATGGACATTATTCTTTAAGTGTTTGGTGGTATTCATCAGTTAAGTTATATAATCTTGGACTTCTCTTTTGGAAAGCTTCCTGATTACTTATTAAATGTATTTTCTTGTTATAGGTTTGTTCTTATTTTCTATTTCTCCTTAAGTTGGCTCTGATAGTTGGAGTCATTCTATAAATTTTTCTATTTCATCTGAGTTGTCTAATTTGCTGGCATACAGTTTCACAGTGTTGATTTATAATCCTTCTTATTCATTTAAATTCTGTAGTAATGCTCCTTTCATTCTTAATTTTAAGAATTTAAGTCTTTCTTTTTTTCTTGATTAGTCAGCTGAGGATTTGTTAAGCTTTTTTGAAACTTTTCAGTTTTACTGTTTCTCTGTGTTGTTTTTACTATTCTCTGTTTCCACTCTCATCTTTATCATTTCCTTTCTTCTGATTTATTTGGGTTTAGTTTACATTCCCTTTTCCATTTCGTAAGACAGACGTTAGGTTATTGATTTGCAGTCTTTCTCCTTTTTAAATACAGGTCTGTACAGCTACACAGTTTTCTCCAAGTAATGCTTTAGTTGAATCCAGTAAGACTGATACATGAGATCTGACAATTGTGTCCATGAACTTCGTTGTTCTAAGTGCTACATAGTTCATTGTAATACAGTGTAATGTAATGTAAATGTTACTACAGTCACCTTCAAAGTACTCCCCTTGGGAAGCTATGCATCAATGCCAGTGCCTAGTCCACGCTTCAAAGCAATTTTAGAATTCCTTCTTGAATGGCCATTGCACATGGTGGCATGGCGGCAAATTTGGGAACTTAACTATATAGTTGTCTGTGAGGGGGTTTTTAACCAGTAAGCAAATAACTCTATTGGAATACCCTCCCAACTCACCTGATCTGGCCCCCAATGACTTTTTTCTTTACCCAAAGATAAAGGAAATATTGAAAGGAAGACATTTGATGACATTCAGGACATCAAGGGTAATATGACAACAGTTTTGATGGCCGTTCCAGAAGAATTCCAAATTTGCTTTAAAGGGTGAACTAGGTGCTGGTGTGGGTGCACACTTTCCCAAGGGGAGTAATTCAAAGGTGACTGTAGCAATATTCAGCAATGAGGTATGTAGTACTTTTTCTAGGATGAGTTCATGAATTTAATTGGCAGTCCTCCTATTATGTTTCTATTTTCATTCATCTCAATGTATTTTTAAATTTCTACTGGGATTTCATCTTTGACGTAGTATTTGTTTAAGAGCACATTGCTTAATTTCTACATATTTTTGCATTTCTGAAATTTATTTCTGTTATTACAATTTCATTCTATTGTTTTTTGAGAAGATATATTTTATGACTTAAGTCCTTTTTAAACCCATTGAGACTTGCTTGATGGCCTAACATAGATCCATCCTGGAACATGTTTCATATGCACTTAGGGAAGAATATATCTGTATGTTTATATTGTTGTTGTTGTTGGATGGGATGTTCTGTAGATATTTGTTAATTCTAGTTGTTAAATATCATTGTCTGATTTTTCTCTCTCCATTTAATCTTTTGTCTGGTTGCTGTATCCATTATTGAAAGTTGAATATTAAAATCTCCAATTGTTACTGTTGAATTATCTACTTTTCTCTTAAATTCTGTCAATTCTTGCTTCATCTATTTAAGACTGTGTTGTTAGTTCCACTTGTCTGTAATTCTTCTATTTTGTTTGACAATTAACCCTTTTATCACTATAAAATGTTCTTCGTCTCTAGTAACAGTTTTGCCTTAAAGTGTATTTTGTGTGATATTAATATAACCATTCCCATTCTCTTCTGTTTACTGCTTACATGCTATATCTCTCTCTTTTTACTTTCAACTATTTGTGTCTTTGAATATAAAGTAAATGTGTGGTACAGAATAGATAGGAGAATCGTGATTTTTGTTTATTCTCCCAGTCTTTTCCTTTTAATTGGAGTATTTAATCCACTTGCATGTAGTATAGTTACTGATACAGTAGATTTATATTTGTGATTTTGCTGTTTGATTTTTATATAACTTATGTGCTTTTTTTATTTCTCTTTTCAACCATTACTACTTCCTTTTGTGTTAGACATTTTCAAGTGTACAATTTTCATTTCCATGTCATTTATTTTACTATACTTTGAATTTATTTTTTAGTGGTCATCTTGGAGATTGCAGTCAATCTTTTTTTAGATTGTGATTGAGTGGAAGTGTACAATCCAATTTAAATTTGCATGCCTGCCTATTTGCAGCTCCCTTTGCTCTCCTTGCCTGGTGACAGCACATTCCTCCTTTCTGTTCAATACATACCATAACTTCTTGACAATCTCCTCTCCCTTCCTTTTCACCCTCTCCACTCCCCTCTAGTAAGAGGACAGGAAGACAGCTTCCTATAGATGCAAAGAACGATAACGTGCACACACGACGTGGTCACTCTGTGCCCCAAGTCCAACCCACTCCTCTCCAAAGAGTTGACCTCAGTAATGATTTATGATCAAGGGCAGCATGAGGTCTAGAGGTCATGCTCCCAGGGGAACCCCTTGGCCTTTGGATCATCAGTGGTGGTCATTTGGTGGAGTTCTTAGGGTGCACCCACTTTTTTTTCTCATGTTGCCACTGGGACTCAACATTGTGAGCCCCATCACAGCTGTCATTGGTGGTGGCCAGGCACCATCTGGTTCTGGTCACATGTTGATATAGTCACCCATTCACATGGGTCTTTCTGTCTTCTGGGCTCCTTTTCCCTCATGTCACTGTTGTCCTTAGTGATCATCTATTCCATTTCGTGTACCTCAGATCACAGCTTTCCAGCTTTTAGGCCCCCAGACGCCACTCACCAATATTAGTAGTGTGTTATTTAGCTCCCATATTTTTTTCCTTTTTATTTTTCCTGTGGTTGACTTCTAGCTTCATTCCGTTGTAGTGAGAGAAGATATTTTGTATAATTTCAGTATTTTAGAATTTATTGAGATTTGTTTTGTGTTCTAAAATGTGTGTTATTATGGAGAGTGATCGATATGCACTGGATATTATTGTGTTGCTTTTGGGTGGAGTTTTCCATGTATATCTTTTAGGTCCGGTTGGTTAATTGCATTATTCACATCTGTTTCTTGATTGATACATATTTTTTGTCTATTTAGTCTATTCATCATTGAAAGTGGTACACTAAAACCCAATACTATTATTGTACATCTGTTTCTGTCTTTAATTCTCTTAGAGTTTGATTTATGTATTTTTTTGAATTTCACATTAAGGGTATAGATATTTATAATTGTTATGTTTTATTAGTGGATTAACCTTTTATCATTATATAGTATTGGTCTTTGTCTCTTACAGCAGATTTTAACTTTGTCTATTCCTCAGATATTAACAATGCAATTCTTGCTCTCCTTTATTTACTGTTTGCTTGAAATATTATTTTTTTCCATCCTTTGATTTTTAACCTATATATATCTTTGTGCCTAAGAGGTGTTCTTTGTTGACAGCACCACAGATAGGTCACATTTTCTCATCCACCCTGTCACTCTCTGTTGACTATAGTGTTTGATCCATTTACATTCACTGTAATTAAGATTTGTATTAGCTATTTTATTGACAACTTTTTGTGAAATTAAAAGTAAAGTGTTATAATATATGCAAAGATCTGGAGGTAGACAATCAGAAGAAAAGAGCTTGTTCAGAATTTCTCAAGGTGAAAGAACTCAAGAATAAATTCAAGACGAGTTGCAATGTTAAAAGTTTCTACTGGAAAAATACTAAATGATGGAGGAAGCATTGTGAGCAGATGGATGGAATGCAGATAATCACTCTACCAAAAATAATTGGTTGACATTCACCCATTACAGGAGGTAGGAGATAATCTGGAACACATGGTACTGAAGAAAAAAGTCTAAGCTGCAGTGAAGACATTGATGAAAACAAGGGATTGACAGAGTGCCAAATGGGATGTTTCACAAATGGATGCTATGCTGGAAGTAGTCAATTATCTATGCCAGAAATTTGAAAGACAATGATCTGGCCAAGTGACTGGAAAAGATACATATTTATGCCTATTCCAAAGAAATGTGATCCAACCGAATGTAGAAATTATTGAACAATATTATTGCTATCACCTGCAAGCCAACTTTTGCTGAAGATCGTTCAAAAGTAACTGTAGCAATACATTGACAGAGAACTACTAGAAGATCAGGCTGGATTCAGGAGAGGATGTGGAACCAGGGATATCATTGCCAAGGTCAGATGGATCATGGCAGAAGGCAGAGAATACAAGAAAGATGTTTATCTGTGTCTTATTAATGCAAAGGCATTTGATTGTGTGGATCATGAAAAATTATGAAAAAATATTATTAAGAATGGGAATTCACAAGGGTGGGCAAAATAACAGAACAGGCACGTGTTTCTTCTGATCTCTTTAACTACTAAGACTGTGCAAAACAACTGAACAGAGCAAAAACAAATTCTAGGAGCCCCAAGACCAAGTGGAAACATGGGAGGCCAAAGTGAGCAATGGAAAGTGGAGAAACTATCTCTTTGTCAGAGGTTAAGCTAGGTTGTCTCTTCTGCTAACATGTTGGTGGAGAGGCAGCTTAGGTGGGGACACTAAGGCTAAGGCTGGAGCTGCTGTCCCTGGGAGCACAGCTAGGGTTGGCTGCTGTGCTGAGAGGAGGCAACTGACTGGAGAGTGTCTCTTTCAATCAAGAGGTTGAACTTGGGATGGCCAGGCCTGTGGAGTGTGGTGGTGGCTGGTGGCCAAGTGCAGTGGTGCCCTTCCCCTCTCCCTTCTCTGAGCTGAAAGCTGGAGGTGAAATTCTGGTGTACTACCTGGACTGGAAGTGGGATTGTATGTGAGTTCCCTGAGCTTCTCTCCCAGTCACAGAGGAAAACAAATGGAAGTGCTTAAGCAAACCTCTACTGAACCTGTACAGCTGAAGTCCAGAGCCCAAATGTAATCCTAAAGATTGTCTCAAGATAAGTGCTCATGCTTCTTCAGGGTTCAGTCCTCTCCTACATGCTGATTTCCCTCTTTATTGTCAGTGTTTCTGTCTACTTTCTCTGCTTTACACCAGAGGCTAAATTCTAGAGCACTACTCGGTAGGAAGTGGGACAGTTTACTTGTGTGCCTTGAGCTTTTCTACCAGTCTTGGAAAGGGAGTCAAAGGATGGGACAATGGACAAGTTCCACTGGCTCCTCTGAGCTATGAATGGCTATACCTACAGACTCACAGAAGAAGTTCAACTTTCGTGACTCAACTTTTCGTATGCACTGACTATGCTCCTTACATTCAGCCTATTGCCCCTCCATTCTCTGCTCTACACCTGACTCTCAATTCTAGAGTGCTACCTGTGCCAGTAGTGGGATATTTTATAGGTATGCTTGGAGCTTTTCTCCCAGAGTTGGGGAGGAAAACAAATTAAGAGCTGGAAGAAGAATTCTGTTGGCTCCCCTGAGCTGGAATTCTAGTACATTTCTCAGTGTAGTCATCACTCCAACCAGTGAGTGACAGGACATCCAAATTATTATGGCTCTAATAGCCACTCTGGCTCAAAAGACTAGACTGTTTGGATAGTCAAACTCAAATTACATTACATACACACATACACATATATACTTGGCTGGCTTTATACACATATATATGTTAGAGATTGACTGTTATATAAGTTTGACTGCAATAACCTAAAAATTAAATGAAAACAGCTTTCTGATGGGTCAGAGACAGCAATCAATCTCTAACCATTTAAAGAAGCATACCACCATTACTCCAGAAAGCTCCCAAAATAAAGAATAAAAAAAAAATTCTCTGATGAAGAAGACTTCCTGAAACTATCCAAGGTAGAATATGAAAGAATTGTGTATAGAGCCCTTCTAGATACTAGGATGGTTAAAGTGCAGCAGAGCAAAATGAAACACAAGCTGAATGAATTGTTAGAACAACAACGATATGAAATTCAGCAGATTAGCAATACAATCTCAGAGTTAGACAATTCAGTGGAAAGTCGAAGGAGCAGGATTGAGGAAATGGAATGCATAATTAGTGAGACTGAAGATAAAGCAACTGACACCAGCATTTATGAGGAAAACTCAGACAAAAGAATCAAGAAAAATGAAGACTCTTTAAGAGTTATGTGAGACCCTATGAAGAGGAATAATTTATGAATGATAGGAGTACCAGAACAGGGTGAGAGAGAAGAAAATACAGAGAGAATTGTTGAAGAGCTGCTGACAGAAAACCCCTGATATTATGAAAGATGAGAGATGTTAATCCAAGATGTGCATCAAACTCTACAAAAGGTAGATCTCCAAAGACACCAAGACATATTGTAATCAAGCTCAACAAAATGAAAGATAAAGAGATGTCCTTAAAGGCAGCTAGGCTTAAACCAAAACTAACTTACAAAGGAAAGTGTTTTAGACTGACCTCTGATTACTCAGCTAAAACCAAGTTGGCAAGAAGACAATGGAAAGACATGTACAAAACCTTGAAGGAAAAAACTTCTAACAAAGAAACTGTCAACAACACACAAATAAAGGCACCAAAATGACAGCACTAAATTCATTCTTATCAATAATTACACTGAATGTAAATGGATTAAGTGCACCAATAAAGAGACAAAGAATAACAAGTTGGATCAAAAAACATGGTCCATTGGTATGTTGCTTACAAGAAACATACCTTAGATTCAAAGATAAACTGAAAGTCAAAGGATGGAAAAATATATATACCAAACTAATGACATACAAAGAGGAGTAGGAGTCACAATAGTAACATCAGATAAAATAGATTTAAAGTAAAATGCTCCATGAGAGACAAGAATGGTCACTATTGCTTAAAGGTTCAATATATAAGGAAAATATAAATATTAAATATTTACACACCCAATATCAGAGCATCTAAATATGTTGAACAAACCCTGACAGTATTGAAAAATGAGATAGATCACTCCACAATAGTAGTAGGAGACTTCAACACTCCACTTTCAGTAATGGACAGAACATCTAGAAAGAAGCTCAATAAAGCTAGAGAAGATCTTATTGTGACAATTGATCAACCTAACCTCATGGATATATACAGAACTCTCCAGCCAACAACAGACAAGTACACTTTCTTTTCCAGTGCATATGGAGCATTCTCCAGAACAGACCACATATTAGGCAATAAAGCAAGTCTCAACAAAATCTAAATCATTGAAATGGTGCAAAGCATCTTCTGAGACCATAAAAAAATAGAAGTTGAATTCAATAACATAAAACACACTGGCAGAAAATCAAATTTATGGAACATGAACAACATCTTGCTCAAAAATTCCTGGATTACAGAAGAAATCAAGGATGTAATAAAGAAATTCATGGAAACAAATGAGAATGAAAATACATCCTACAAGAACCTATGGGACACAGCAAAAGCAGTGTTCAAAGGTCAATTTATCTCAATAAATGCTCACATTCAAAATGAAGAAAGGGCCCAAACCAGTGAATTAACACTAGGTCTTGAAAAAGTAAAGGGAAAAACAAGAGTCTCTCAGGCACCAGAAGAAAACAGATAATAAAACTTAGAGCAGAACTAAATGAACTGGAGAAAAGAAAAACAATTGAAAAAATGACCTAAACCAAAAGCTGTTTTTTGGGGGGTGGGGGTGAGGAGGAAGATCAATGTTTTAGTCAGCTAGCACTGCTTCTACAGAAAAACCACAAGTGGATGGCTTTAAAAAGAGAAATTTTGTTTGTCACAGCCCAGTAAGCAAGTCTAAATTTAAGGTGTCAGCTTCAAGGTGAGGCTTCCTCTGCTGGCACTGGAAGGTCATTGTCATCAATCTTCTCCTGGACTGGAAGCTTCTAATGCACAGGGAACCTAGTCCTTTCCAAAGGACGCGCTGAGCACCTGGCACTGCTTTCTTGGTGATATGAGATCCTTAAATGTTTCTGCTGGCTCCTCTCTTTTATATCTCAAGTGACTGCCTCAAGGCACATGTCATGGATTGACTTGTGTCCCCCCCAAATATGTGTAGCCATGTGGCTGGGCTATGATTCCCAGTGTCTTGTGACTATCTTCCATTCTGTGGTTTCTGTAAACTGTATGTTAAAGGATTAGCGTGGGGCTATAAATCCCTTCATAGGATTACCTCCCTGCTCCACTGTAAAGGGAGTATGGCTTGCCCCACCCTTAATCCTTTCATCCTATGAGAGATAAAAGGAGGACAGAGAAGCAGGCAGGGAATTGGGAACCTTGCACCATCAAGAAAGCTGCACCGGGAGAAGAGCGTGTCCTTCAGACCTGAGGTTCCTGAGCCAAGATGCTCCCTGGACAAAGACTGATGCAATACCAGACTTTCCCCTGGAGCTGACAAGGGGAAAGCCTTCCCCTGGAGCAGACACCCTGAATATGGACTTGTAGCTTACCGGACTGTGTAAGAATAAACCTTCCTTTGTTAAAGCCATCCACTCTGTGGTATTTCTGTTAGAGCAGCCCTAGCTGACTAAAACAGCACATAACAAACTTACACCATGGCAGGAATTCCAACATGGAGGAACTCCCACAACATCAGGAATCATGGCATAGCCAAATTCCTACAAACTTTTAGGGAACACAATTTAAGCCATGACAATCAACAAAATCAATAAACCATTGGTCAAATTCACAGAACACAAACAGGAGGAAACAAATAACCCACATAAGAAACGAGACAGAAGATGTCACAACAAACCTAACTGTATTAAAAGAATTGTAACAGAATACTATGAAAAATTGTACTCTAATAGATTTGAAAGCCTAGAAGAAATGGACAAATTTCTAAAATCACATTACATACCAAAACTATCTCAAAGAGAAGTAGAACAACTTAAAAAACACATCACAAAAGACAGACTGAAAAATTATTGCTTGAAAGCCACAGGCCAATATCACTCAGGAATCTTCAACAAAATCCTATGTGATAGAATTCAACAACATATAAAAAAAATAATCCATCATAACCAATTTGGATTCATACCAGGTATACAGGGCTTCTACATAAGGAAAGCAATTAATGTGATCAACCACACAAATAAAACCAAAAGATAAGAATCACCTGATTTTGTCAATTGATGCAGAAAAGGCATTTGACAAAGTCTGGTACCCATTCGTGTTAAAACTCTCAGCAAAATAAGAATAGAAGGGAAATTTCTCAGGGCAATAAGGGAGATGTACACAAAGCCAACCGCCAACATCATCCTGAATGGAGAGAGACTGAAAGAATGAAAACCAGACAAGGACGCCCATTGTCACCATTTCTATTCAACATTGTGCTGTAGGTTCTAGCCAGAGAAATCAGACATGATAAGGAAACAAAGGGGATCCGCATCTGTAAAGAAGAAGTAAAGGTATCTCTATTTGCAGATGATCTGATCTTATACACAGAAAATACTAAAGAATCCGTAAATAAGCTACCAAAACTAATAGAAGAGTTCAGCAAAGTGTCAGGATATAAGATAAACATAAATAGATCAGTAGGATTCCTTTACACCAAGGAAATGATGACAGAGGAAATCACAGAATCAGTACCATTTACTATAGCCCCCAAGAAGATAAAATACCTAGGAATGAGTCTAACCAGAGATGTAAGAGAGCTAGACAAAGAAAATTACAAGTCTGCACTGCAGGAAACCAAAAGAGACTTACATAAGTGGAAAATTTTGCCTTGCTCGTGGATAGAAAGTCTTAACGTTGTGACAATGTCTGTTATACACAAAGCAATCTATATATACAATGCAATCCTTATACAAATTTCCATGTCATTTTTTAATGTGATGGAGATACAAATCACCAACTGTGTTTGGAAAGGGAAGAAGAGGAACACAGCTGGAGGTTTCACACTACCTAAACTCAGAACCTGTTATACTGCCGTGGTAGTCAAAACAGCCTGGTATTGGTACAAAAACAGATATATAGACCAATGGAACAGAATAGAGATTCCAGAAATAACACCATCTACCTATGAGCCTCTGACACTTGACAAGGGCCCAAAAGTTGTAACCTGGGGTAAAAACAGTCTCTTTAACAAATAGTGTTGACAAAATTAGGTATCCACCTGCAAAAACTTGAAGCAATACCCTCATCTCACATCTTACACAAAAACTAACGTAAAATGGATCAAAGGCCTAAAATTCAAATATAAAATGATAACGATTATGGAGGAAAAATTAGGGACAACACTGGAGTTTATATTACACAGCTGAAACAGACTGCAGAATTTTAGTAACAGTGCACAAACAGCCAAAAAGAAAATAGATAAATGGAAACTACTAAAAATTAAACATTTATGCCCATCCATAGAATTTATAAAGAGTGTGAAAAGACTGGGAAATAATATTTGGCAATCACGTATCTGGTTGATGTCTAATTTCCTTAATCTACAAGGTACTGAAAAACATTAACAAGAAAAAGCCAAATAACCTAATTAAACAATGGGAAAAGGATATGGACAGATGTTTCTTCAAAGAAGACATCCAGGCAGCCAAAGGACAGATGAGGAAATGCTCGTGATCATTAGCCATTAAAGAAATTCAAGTCAAATTTACAATGAGATACCATCTCACCCCAACAAGATTGGAAGTAATCTAAAAACTCACCAAACACCAAATGTTGAAGAAGCTGTTGAGATATTGGAACTTTTTTGCACTGCTGGTGAGAATGTAAAATTGCGCAACCTTTCTGGAAAGCAATTTCTTAAAAAGCTAGAAATAGAGATTTTATAACATCCAGCAATCCCACTGCTTGAAATTTATCCTACAGAAATAAGGGCAGTCACATGAATAGATACAGACACGCAAGTGTTTATTGCAGCACTGTACACAAAAGCAAAAAGACAGAATAACCTAGGTGCCCATCAACAAATGAATGGGTAAACTATGGTATATATATAAAATAGAACACTACGCAATGATAAAAAAAAAAAAATGATGATTTTAGGAAACATCTCTTAACCTGGAACCAACTGGTAGATATTATGCTGAGTGAAATCAGTCAGCTGCAAAAGGACAAATATTGTATGAGACCATTATAAGAACTTAAGAAAGGACTTACGCACAGAAGAAACTATGCTTTGATGGCTACAAAGGTGAGGAAGGAGGAAGAGGGTTGTTCATAGGTTAGATGGTCAATATGAATTTGGTTTGGTGAAAATAGTGACAGCCTTCAGTAGAAGGCAGGTGAACATAACTGGACTATACCATAAGCTAAAAGTTTGTCTAAATTCAACCCAAAATCTTAAAGGACAGTGTAGCAGGGCCAGCGGTCTCGGGACCATGTTTCCAGGGGACATCAAGGTCGGTTGGTATAACTACTCATTTTCCAAGAGAGTCTTCTGCACCCCATATTGTTGAGTGGCATCTGGGATCTTAAAAGCTAGCAAGCTGCCATCTGAGGTACATTGATTGGTCTCTGCCCACTTGAAATAGATGATAACTGAGAACATCAAAGACACAAGGAAAGATGAGGACCCGTAAGACTGGGAGACTACATCAGCAGAAGACCAGAACAACCAAATGGTGCCTGGCCACCATGAAAGACATCCTTGATGTGGAACACAATGTAGAGTCCCTGATGCAGCAGAAGGAAAAGGGGTGTGCAGATCTAGAATTCTATTAAAAAACCAGACTTGATGGTCTGACAGCCTGGAGGGTCCCCTGAGAACATGGCCTCTGCAGTTGCTGCTAGCCCAGAGCTGAAACCAGGACTGAAGCCAATACTTCAGACAAACAATGGACTGGATTTGGGGACACAAAGTGATGCATTTGGTGTGTGCACTTTATGGTTTAATATATATATGAGGCTGTGCTACTGGTTTCTTTTTAGAGGGAGGCAGAGAAGGTGGAAAGGAGGAGACAAGTGTTTGCTTGAGTGGATACTTTAAGAGTGAAAAAGATGAGTGTGTTGTCACAGTGTAAAGAGAGCACATAGAGTTACAGAGAGGTGGGTACTTGGGGTTTTATATGGAAAATCAACTTGGATTGTAGACTTTCACTTAATCACAATAAATGATTTTAAAAAGTACATTTTGAGAAAAAAAATCAAGCTGTACAATATGTAATGTGACCCCCTCAGAATTCTAGTAAAATCTATATAGTAAAACAAACAAAAAGAGTAGGAATTCAGGAATGCTCAATTATGCTTAAGAGGAATCTGTACGTGGATCAAGAGGCAGTCCTTTGAACAGAACATGGGATACTGTGTGGTTTAAAGTCAGCAAAGGTGTGTGTCATGATTATAGAATTTTACACTTATTCAGTCTGTATGCTGAGCAAATAGTCTGAGGAGCTGGACTATATCAAGAATAGGACATCAGGATTTGAGGAAGACTCATTAAGAACCTGCTTTATGCATATGACAGAACCTTGCTTGCTGAAAATGAAGAAGACTTGAAACATTTACTGATGACGGTCAAAGACCATAGCTTTCAGTGTAGATTATACATCAACATAAAGAGAAAAAAAAAACAACTTCACAACTGCACCAATATGTAACATCCTGATAAACAGAGAAAAGATTGAAGTTGTCAAGGATTTCATTTTGCTTGGATCCACAATCAATGCCCATGGAAGTACCAGTCAAGAAACCAAAAGACATATTGCATTGGGCAAATCTTTTACAAAATACCTCTTTACAGTGTTGAAAAGCAAAGATGTCACCTTGAAGATTAAGATATACCTGACCTAAGCCGTGGTGTTTTCAATGACTTCATATGCATATGAAAGCTTGACAAGGAATAAGGAAATTCAAAGAACTGAGGATTTTGAATTGTGGTATTGGTGAAGAATGTTGAATATACCATGGACTGCCAAAAGAAAGAACAAATCTGTCTTAGAAGAAGTACAACCAGGAATGCGCCTTAAGAGCAAGAATGGGAAGACTAAGTCTCACATGTTATGGACACGTTATCCTGGAGAAGGACATCATGTTTGGTAAAGTAGAGGATCAGCAAAAAAGAGAAAGGCCCGCAACAAGAAGGATTGACACAATGGCTGCAACAGTGGGCTCAAGCATTAATGACTGCATGGATGGTGCAGCTCTGGGCAGTGTCTCTGTTGTACATAGAGTCAGTGTCTATGAGTTGGAACTGACTCAGTGGCACCTAACAATAACAACATTGGCTTCTTTGTTCCTATTTACCTTTAGTGCTGAGTTCTTTTTAAATGAAGGTACTCTTTTCTTCCGAGTTATCACTTCTACTTTATTATTGCTGAATCTTGTCGTTACCGTTCTTTGTTTTGGCAAATTGTTTTATTATTTTTGTATTTATCACGTAGATTACATTTAACATCCTACATTTAAAATGCCCTATTATATATTGAAATTGTCTTAACTTGCTCAACATACTAAAATTCTATATTTACAACAATTATCCTCTCTTTATTTTGATGTTGTTACAAATTGCAACTTTATTTTTTGGTTTCTCTGTAATCTAAGCTTAAATTTATTTTATTTTTTATATGAACTTGGGTGGCTGTCAGCATTGTTACTTTTCTTTCTAAAGAACTTTCTTCAATATTTCTTGTAGAGCCATCCTGGTATTAACAAACTGTCTTAATTTTTGTTTATTTGGTAATGTTTTTAATTGTACCCAAATCTTTGAATGATAATTTTTGCTGCATGTTATTCTCGGGTGACAGTTGTTTTCTTTCAGCATTTCTTATATGTTGTTCCATTGACTTCTTGCTCACATGGTTTATGAACAGAGTTTGGGACTTAATCTTATTAGGGTCTCCTTTTATATGATCACTTGCTTTGCATGTGCTGCCTTTAAAATTATGTATTTTCCGGTAACAGAGTCAATATGGCAGACTAGACACATCTCCTTAATTCTCTCAGAAAACAAAGGCCTGGATGGATAATTAAACAGAGCTGTCTGGACACCCAGTGAGCTTTAGGACACAACATAAGGCTGTTCGGCTGTCAGTTTGGACTACATGCCACTGAACCGGAAACTTCTTGTCTTTAGCTGAGCCTCACTCTGGTTGAACTGGCTGGCTGGGAGACTGAAAGTATCTGGGATTTTTAATTTTTTTTCCTTTCTGTTGGCTGGCAGGCAAGAATGAGCTTAACAAACAGTTATGCTAAGTGGCAGTGCTAAAAAGTGATCAGCTGATGGAACAGCCACATTTCGAGAGCCTGACTCCAGACTCAGAGTACCACAGCCCATCTACTCTCTCTTTTCAAATGTCTGCCATAGATTTTGCTGTTTTATGGGTATGGGACAGACTCACTGGTATGCCACCTTGTTTGACTGGGATGGGAAATTACCCAACCACAGGCCTCAGCAGGGACTAATTCCCAGGCTGGGAGGCAGACCCCAGACTGGGGAGTCCTTTCCCAGCAGAAAAACTGTGTTTAGCACAGTGTAGCCTTATAGGTGGGGCCCAGAAGAAGGTGACAGCAGGTGAGTAGCCTATCCTACCTTTCACTATATCACAGCATGTGGGGACAGCTGAAGAGGTGCCTCTGTTGTCAACTGGAAGGAGGGACTTGTGCTCCTGACACTGACAGATTTTGGTCAGATAGCTTTTACTTTTCAAAATAAGACTGCCTAGAGAAATAACTCTGGTGCAGCTTGAGGGGATCTCTTTCAGTCTTTACTGACCCACATCATAAGGTTGGCTGATGGCCCCCCAGTGACTTCATAAGTAGGGCTGTGTTTTTGTCATCCAGGAGGTGGAGCCTGCTATCCATAGATTCCACTGGCCCAGTCCCTGGAGCACATAGAGGTGGATGGTGGTCAACTTCCTTCTCAAAACTGCACCTCAGCTCCTGTTAAGACAACACCAGAGAAACTAAATGTCATGAAAGCAACAAACCCTAGAAAAACATTTAAAGAAAAATCAAGCCATGGCTCCAGAAAACTCTCCAAATAAAGAACTAGAGAACTTCCCAGATGCAGAAGCCTTTCTGAAACTATCAGAGGTCAAGTATAAAAGAATTAGATATACAGCCCTCATAGACATTATACAAAATGCAACAGAGCAAAATGAAAAATTAAGCAAGCTGTTCAAACTGACGGAATATCAGCATTACGAAATCTGACAGCTCAATGACAAAATTACAGAATTAGACAATTCAATTCAAAGCCAAAAGAGAATTGAACAACTAAAAACTAGACTTACTGACCTTGAAGACAGAGCTGCTGACACCAGCAGTTATGAGGAGAAATAAAAAAAAAAAAAAAAACAAGAAAAATGAAGGAGCATTAAGAAACATGTGGGACTCTATCAAGGGGAATAATCTGTGATTAACTGGAGTTCCTGAACAGCGAGGGATATCTGAAAACAGAGTACTGTTGTTGAGTTGCTGATGGAAAACTTTCCTGAAATTATGAAAGAAGAAAACATAGGTATCCAAGATGTGTATCAAATGCTGCAAAAATTAGACCCTAAAAGAAAGACACCAAGACATATTATAATCAAGCTTAACAATACGAACTATTCACAGAAACTCTTAAAGTCAGAGAGACACCAAAGCTAACATTCAGAAGGGAGTCCTGTAGGCTTTCATCTGACTTCTTGACAGAAATGATGTTGACATGGAGACAGTGGGATGACACATTCAAAGCCTTGAAGGAGAAAAACTTCCAACTGAGAATATGTCCTGCAAAACTGTCTTTCAAATATGAAGATGAAATTAAGACATTGTGAGATAAAAAGAAACTTAGAGACTTTGTAAAAACTAAACCAAAGCTACCATGAATACTGAAAGAAGCTCTTTGCTTAGAAAAACAAAGCCACTAACTCTATATTGAAGAAGGCAATATAGGACACAACATCCTGAAACCAACTCAGCTAGGGAAGGCTCAAAACTCAATCAAAGCTATAATATTAAAAGAATAGAGCCAGTGATCATATCATGAAAACTATAATAATATCACATTAAAAAGAAGATTATACTACAGTAGTTATAGTCCTCTTAGATAGAGATGAAGTTAATAAGATATGCAGAACTTAAAATAGGATTTAAACTTAGAACATTAAGGGGGATCATAGAGCAGCCACAAAGCACAATAAAGATGTAGCATATCGAGACAAGAAACGTAACACAGGAGTCTCAACAAACACAGAACCAACCCTGAAAAGGATGACAAATCAACCCATGAAGAAGAATGACCCAGAACAGATAAACAGCAACAGAAAAAACACCAACACCAAAATAAATACATTTAAATGACAGCATTAAACACATACCTGTCAATAATTACACTGAATGTAAATGGACTGCACCCTCCAGTAAAGAGACAACAAGTGACATCTCGGATGACAGGCACAACCCATGTATATGTTGCTTAGAAGAAACTCACTTTAAAGATATGAACAAACTGAAAATTAAAGGATGGAAGAATATATGCCAAGCTAACAATATAAAAAAAAGAGCAGGTGTAGCAATACTAATGTCAGATAAAATAGATTTTAATGTAAAATACACCATCACGGACAAGGATGATCACTATTTGTTGCTGAAAGGTTCAGTACACAAGCAGGACTTAACAATATTAAATATTTATACACCCAATAGTATAGCATCTAAATACATTCAACAAATACTGACTACAATGAAAAATGAAATAGGTCACTCCACAATAATAGTAGGAGACTTCAATACTCCACTTTCAGTATTGGACAGATCTTCTAGAAAAAAGCTCAGTACAGACACAAAAGATCTTATTGCTACAGTTAACCAACTAGACCTCGTTGACATATACAGAACTTTTTATCCATCAATAGATAACTACACTTTCTTCCTCAGTGCACATGGAACATTTTCGGGAATAGACCATGTGTTAGGACATAAAGCAAATCCCAACAAAATCCAAACCATTGAATTATCGCAAAGTATCTTTGATCATAAAGCCATAAACGTTGAAATCAATAGCAGAAAAAAAATAGATAGAAATTGGAATTCATGGAAACTGAACAACACCTTGCTCAAGAAAACGTAGGTTATAGAAGAAATCAAGATGGAATAAAGAAACTTATGGATTAAAATAAGAATGAAAACACTGTCTACCAGAGCAGCAAAAACAGTGCTTAGAGGTCAATTTATCTCTATACATGCACACATCTGAAAGGAAGAAAGGACACAAATCAAAGAATTAACCCTATAGCTTGAACAAGTAGAAAGAGAACAACAGAGGAAACCCTCAGGCACCAGAAGAGAACAGATCATAAAGATTAGAACAGAACCAAACAAATTAAAGAACAGAGAACAATTGAAAAAATTGATAAGACCAAAAGCTTTTTTTTTGAAAAGATCACCAAAATTGAGAAACCATTAGCTAAACTTACTAAAGAAAAACAGAAAAGGAAGCAAATAATCCAAATAAGAAATGAGATGGGAGGTGTCACAACAGATCCATCAGAAATCAAAAGTATCATAACAAAATAAAACAAAAGCATGCACTGTAATAGATTTGAAAACCAAAAGGAAATGGACAAATTCCTAGGTTCATGTCACCTACCGAAATTATCATAAGAAGTAGAACAACTTAATAAACCCATCACAAAGGAAGAGATTGGAAAAGTCATCAAAAAACTAACAGCCAGAGAAAGCCCTGGTCCAGATGGGTACACTGCAGAATTCTACCAAATTTTCGAGATGAATTATCTCCAATACTACTGAGTCTATTTCACAACATAGAAAGGGATGGAATACCTCCAGTTTCATTCTATGAAGCCAGCATAACCCTTATACCAAAGCCAGGGAAATATGCAGCAGTAAAGGAGAACTACAGACCAATTATCACTCATGAACCAGATGAAAAAATCTTTAACAAAATCCTCCTTAACAATAGAATTCAACAATATATCAAAAGAAGAATAATTCATCATGACCAAGTTAGATTCATATCTGGGATGCAAGTCTTGTTCATCATCAGAAAAGCAATTAATGTGATCAACCACATAAATAACACAAAAGATAAGAATCACCTGATTTTGTCAATTGATACAGAAAAGGCATTTGACCAAGTTCAATGCCCATTCACGCTAAAAAACTCTAAGAAAAATAAGAATAGAAGGCAAATTTCTCAAGGCAGTAAGGGACACCTATGCAATGCTAACAGCCTACATCATCTTGAACAGAGAGTGACTTAAAGAATTTCCCTAGAGAATGGGAAATAGACAAGGATGCCAACTCTCACCTCTCTTATTCAACATTGTACTAGAAGTTCTAGCCAGAGAAATTAGACAAGCCAAGCCAAAGCCAAGTGCCATCAAGTCAGATCGGACACATGGCGACAAGACAAGGCAAAGAAATAAAAGGCATCCATATCAACAATGAAGAAGTAAAAATCTCCCTATTTGCATATGAGTGTATACACAGAGAATCCTGAGGAATCTGTAAGTAAACTACTCAAACTAACAGAAGAGTTCAGCAAAGTATCATTAGCTATTAAAGAGATCCAGATCAAAACTATGAGGAGATACCATCTCACCCCAACAAGGTTGGCCATGATCCAAAAAACGACATAACAAATGCTGGGGAGGCTGTAAAGCAATTGGGACTCTCCTACACTGCTGGTGGGACCACAAACTCTACAACCTCTTTGGAAAGCAATCTGGTACTTCCTTAAAAAGCTGGAAATAGATATACCATTGGACCCAGAATCCCACTGCTTGGAATATATCCTACAGAAGCAAGGGCAGTCATACAAACGTATACATGCACATGAATGTTTATTGCAGCATAGTCCACAACAGCAAAAAGATGGAATCAACCCAGATACCCAGCAACAAATGAATGGATAAACAAACTATGGTACATATACTCACCGGAACACTTCACAATGAAGAAGAACAATGATGACTTTAGGAAGCATCTCATAACCTGGTTTCAGTTGGAAGACATTATGTTGAGTGAAATCAGACAGTGGCACAAGGACAAATATTGTATGAGATCCTTAGTATAAAGACTTAAAAACAGGCTCATATACAGAATAAAAGACTCTTTGATGTCTGCAAGGGAGGGGAGGCAAGGCAGGAGATGGCTGGTTACAGATTAGATAGTTGATAGAAATTTGGTTGGGTGAAATCAGTGACAGCACACATTTAGAAAAAAGATCGATTTAGCTGGACTTCAATATAACCTGAAAAGTCTTCCAATCGTAATTCAGTGTTGCAAGGATAGAGTAGTCGGGGTGGGGGTCTGGGAACCATGATCTCAGGGGACATCTAGGCCAACTGGAATAAATAGCCTATTGCTAAAAGAGTTTTCTGCGTCCCATAGTGGTTAGCGGTGTCTAGAGTCTTAAAAGTTAGCAAGCTACCCTCTGAGGTACACCAAATAGTCCCAACTCAGCTGGAACAGATGATCACCAAGGACAACAGTGGTGTCAGGGAAAAAGAGCCCAGAAGACAGACCCACGTGAGTGGATGACCATATCAATGTGTCACCAGAGGAACCTGATGATGCCAAGCCACCACCAATGACAGCTGTGGCGGGGCTCACAATGTTGAGTCCCAGTGGCAACATGAGAAGAAGAAGGGTGCACCCTAATAACTCCACTAAAAGACCACAATTGATGGTCCAAAGGCCTGTGAGTTTCCCTGGGAGCATGGCTCCTAGACCTGATACTGCTCCTGATCATAGATCTTTACTGAGGTCAACTCTTTGGATAGGAATGGATTGGACTCGGGATCACAGAACGACCATATCATGTGTGCATTTTATGGTTCTGTGCATCTATATGATGTCATTCTACTGACCTCTTACCAGAGGAGATTGGAGAGCATGGAGAGGAGGGGACAGGGGATTGTTAAGAGTATATGACGTGTATGGAACAAAAAGGAGGAGTGTGCTGTCACCGGGCAAGGAGAGCAGACGAGCTGCAGATAGGCAGGCATGCAACTTTGAATTGTATTGTAAACTTTCACTCAATCACAATAAAAAAAAGAAAGAAAGGAAAAAACAAATTATGTCTTTGTCCTTGGCTCTCAGGAGTTTGATTATGATATGCTATGGTGAGCTTCTCTTAGAATTTATGTTGTTTGGAGTTCATCTTGGGTGGGAAAATTCACATCTTTTGTGATGTTTCTGAAGTTTTCTAAGATTATTTGTTCAGAGATTCTTCTGGAATCTACCTCTCTGTCTTGCTCTGGAAACTCATTTTAAGTGAAGTATTCTTTTTCATGATGTCTCACATACCAGGTAGGCTTCATTCATTTTTCTTTATTCTTATTTCTATTTCCTTTTCATACTGAGCAATCTCCAAAATACTATCATTAAATTTGCTGGTCACCTTTTCTGTTATTTTAATTCTTTTCCTATGGCCTTCCAAGGTATTGTTCATTGCTATTACTTTTGAAGCTCTAGGAATTCTAATTTTTTTTAGATTCCAATCTTGTTAGTGAAGTTTTTGTTTTGTTCTCATGTTGTTTTTCTGATTTTCTTTAGATATTTAACCATATTATTATTTATGATTTTGACATTTTTAGTACTAATGCTTTGAAATCTTTGTTGGGTAATTCCATTATTTGTTTTTTCTCAGGGATTATTTCAGACTCCTTGATATCATTTCATAGTGACTGGACAGGACAGAGTAGAATTGTCTTACAGAGTTTCCAAGGAGTACCTGGTGGATTAGAATTACTGACCTTTTGATTAGCAGTCATTGCACTTAACCACTATGCCAGCAGAGTTTCCAGTGCCTATTTATTTATTTAAGTTGAGCTTTGTGAGTAACTTGGCATCTGTAGGGTGGGCAGCCCTGATCACCATTTTCTTACTATTTTGCTGCCACACAGCAAGAAGCAAAAGCATAGAACAGGAACCTGCGAGGTAGGGTCAGTCCATGAACATTAGAGTACACCCCACCACACCACCCCACCACACAGATCTGAGACCAACCAGGAATCTGGATCATCAGTATTTAGGAGGCATCTGGAGCTGCATGCCTATCCCTCGTATTAGCTTTCCTTTCCCTCTCTCCTCATCATTGAAGGATGAGACATCTTTGAGGCCAGCAGATGCAGTGTGTTGGATGCCTCAGAACAGCACGACTGGGACCTCTAATGGAGCAATGCCCTCTGATTAGTGACTAGGATGGGGGAATGAGAACTGTTGAAGGTAGTGTTCTGAGTTCCATATCTGAATTTCCTGTGGAGGTTTCTGAGTCTGAGCTTCGCTTGGCTGTGCTGATTAGTACCTTGGTACCAGTGAGACATGTAGCCTCCAGGGAGGTCCTGCCTGTCCCTAGGCGTGAGATGGGAACAAGCTGGTTGACAGCAGTGCTGAGCATTATTAACCTACTCTTGGCAATTTCAGGCCCCACAGGACAGGGAGAAGCAGATATTCTACAAAAGGCTGACTATAGAGAGGTATGCAAGTGAACAGCTTTCTCAGTGGCTAGATGAGAAAGCCAGCTGCTTATGCTCATTCCACCCTGGGAGAATTTTAAGCCTGGGCAAAACTCCATGGGCTGTTTAATTCCTCTTGGAGCAGCCCAGGGGTCCCCACACATGTCAGGTATTGCTGGGCTGCAGATTTGGTAGGAAGATGGCCTTTTAGAAACAGTAGTGATGTCGTTAGGATCCCAGATCAGGAGAGTCCTTCAAGAACTAGCTATTTCAGCCTTACCAAGGTCCCAGTGTTACCGCGGTTAAGTGCTACAGCTGCTAACCAAAAGGTCGGCAGTTCATATCTGCCAGGTGCTCCTTGGAAACTCTACAGAGTAGTTCTACTCTGTCCTGCAGGGTTGCTATGAGTCAGAATCAACTCGGTGGCAGTAGGTTTGGGTTTGAGGTCCCAGAGGAATCCCTGGTGGCATCATGGTTAAGTACCACAGCTGGTAACCAGAAGGCTGGCAGTTCAAATCCACCAGGTGTTCCTTTGAAACCCTATGGGACAGTTCTACTCTGTCTCTAGGGTCACTATGAGTTGGAAGCAGCTCAACAGCAGTGGGTTTGGTTTTGGGAGAGATTTTCAGTTCCCAGAAAGGTCCTGGTCACTGAAATGATTTGCACTTGACTACTGTCATGGATTGCATTTTGTCAACCCCCAAGTATATGTATTCATCTGACTTGGCTGTGAGTCCCAGTATGGTGTGATTCCTCCCGTGTGCTGTGAATCCTGCCTCTGTAACGTTGATGATGGAGAACTGGCAGCAGTTGTGCTGGTGAGGCAGGGCTCAACCTACAAGCTGGTGGGATGTAAAGGAGAGAAATGAGCAGAGTAAGTTGGGAACATCATACCACCAAGAATGCAGCACTGAGAGCAGAGTACATCCTTTGAACCTGGGGTTCCCGTGCCAAGATGCTCTCACTGACTTTGGACTCAACCTACTGGACTGTGAATTGAATGACCTGTAACTCGTAAATGGATTTGTGGCTTACCAGGCTTGACAATAAAGATTCTCTTCATGAAATCATCCACTTTGTGGTATTTCTGTTAAAGCAGCACTAGATGACTAAAACAACAGCTAACCTAACTAAAGACTGGTGGTTTGAACTCACCCAGTAGTGCAACAGAAGAAAGGCCTGCAGATATGCTTCCATTAAGATGACAACTAAGAAAACCCTATAGAGCAATTCTACTCTGTAACACATGAGATTGCCACAAGTGGGAATCCACTGGGTAACAACTATCAACAACACTAGAGGTCCCTGAAGGGCACATGGAGGTGTGGAAGTACATCCAGGAGCCTTGAGGTGCACTCTCTGAGTGTCCAGCTGCCCTTCCTCTCTGCCAACATAGTCCGGAGTCTCTGTTCCTTCTCCCCCAAACAGTGCCTCCAGGCTGTACTGAGGACAGGAAGAGGCCTAAACTCGCACATGGTATAAATCAGCTTCTCTGTCTGGGAATCTGCTTAGCTCTTAAGCATCAGTTCTCCAAGGTGCACCCCACATCCTTTGTGTTCCTCCTTGCTGTGCAGAGAATTGTCTTAATGGTTAGAGTGGACCACAGCTCTCCCTGGTCCTGGCTTTGGACCTCAGCACTCTGGGTACTTTCATTCTTTCTCTAGTATAGAGATCTGGTTTTCTTTCAAAGAGTTACCTCTAACCATCCTATTAAATAGCAGGTAGCTTTGGTTACTCTTGTAATAACTGTAATTGTCTTCACAAGGGCCCTCTAAAGACCAATCCTCTCAAATCTACTGCCACCACCAGTATTAGCATGAGCATTTTTGAGCTTGAACCAATTCAGAACAAACACTGCTGGGTGCATCAGGGAAGGATGACATTTCTTCTTTGAATTCTCTTTATAGCTTCGTGGGGGACACAGGACAATGAACTTCCAGGGTACAGAATGTGTGCTGGCACTTTGACTTGGGAAGTAGTGTGGCTCTGGAGGACTCCTAGCCCCCAGTGAGGTTTCCATCAAGTACAAAGGGTCTCTTAGAAGCTGTTGGAACCAGTCATGTATTTCTTATTGGGTAACACCTTACACAAGTATTACTCTTTGTGCTTTACTTAACATTTTACACATACCACTTCTTTTTATCTTCACATAATCCTATGTTTTCAGCTCCATTTATGGATGAAGAGAAAGACACAGAAGTTCTCTGAGTAGACCAGTTGCTTCTTTGCTATCATTGGACTTGGCCCAGGTCAGTGGTGGTGGGTAGGAGCTCTGTTGGGTGGATGGGTGGCTGGTGGCAACATTGGTGACATTTACTTTTTTCCTTTGATCTTCAAAGTTCTGTCTGATATCTGATCCCATGGTTTGAAAAGATCATGGTTGTCCCAAGTGATGGGTATCTCACAAATCCTTCTGGTCAAAGATCACACTCAAAGGCTAAAAGGGACATTACAAATGAGGCATTCAACAAGACTGAATAGCCCAAAGAAGCAATCAGAAATTTTCATAAAGAATGAGCCATAACTCTGAAGAGCCACCATCAAATAGAGAGACCTGTAGAAAGATTTTTGCATGCTTCTTTTGTTAGCAGAATTCTTTTGAGCTAGGAGCTTCAAGTCTTTAATGCTATCAGAGAGCTCTGGTTCAGGTTCTACTGTTTTTCTATCATTCTTGAGCAGGTTTATCTCGATTTCTTCCTATGTAAAGGGGATAATGGGAACTCCCACCCTTCTGGCCACTGTGATGTAATATGAAGCTGGAAATCAGTAGGGCCTGTAGATATCATTTGAAAAGCTACAGAGATTGTGTCAATACATTTGTTGCTGTATTTTTCTACAAGAATTATTTCATCAAATAATATGGGTCACAAATGGGCTGGACTAGCCCACAGGTAATTGTTTTGGGACATATAAGAACAGACAAATCAGAATCCCGGTGCCCTTTGACAGAGCTAGTGATTTCCAGTTTTGACAGAGTTGTAGACCTACCTGTTCCATGTTGAAGCCAGTTGCTGGCTCCTTGGCAGAGTTTGCCACACCTGGCCAGATCTTGGACAGTGCTGTGGTGTGTGGCACAGGAACCTGTATGCTTGTATTTTAGGTTACCTTTTGTGGGAACTGGGCCTTGAGCCACACTAGCCAAGTAGGCAACTGATTATGAAGTACCCCCTGTGAATTTGTCATTCCAGCCCCCCTCCAGTGTAGCTGTCTCTGATCGTCCCTTTTTATGTTTTGTTTTAGAAAGAGAGGAGAATATTGAGTTAGCATACGGTAAGCACCGTTAAGTACTTGCTGGTGATGTGGTAGCGGTCTTGACAGCATAAGTGGTTGTCCAAACAAACATTTGGAGATACAAGCTGAGCATCAAACAAGCAGAAAATATCTAGTTTGAATTCTGTCACTTGGTCGGGGATCCATGTCCAAACACATGACACAACTCTGGTAATTAAGAAAGTCATCAAAATTTCATACTGGATGACATGTGGGCAGCTCTCTAGTCTGATTTCTAATTCTATAACAATTAAAGGTACAGTGGAATACATTCAAATCCATTTTCTGTTGCTAAAAAACAAACCTGTTGCCACTGAGTCAATTCCAATTCACAGCAACCCTATAGCGCAGAGTCGAATTGCCCCATAGAGTTTCCAGGGATCAGCTGGTGGATTCAAACTGCCAGGATTTGGTTAGCAGCCAAGCTCTTAACCACTGTGCCACCAGGGTCCTGTCAGTCTGTAATACTTGAAAAATTACTTGGTATCTCTGAGTTGTTCTAGCTACACTCTCTCAGCCAGTAATGAATGAACTGCTGGAGTCTCATGTAGCAGAGGTGGACCCTGGAGAGTGTGGCAGAGCAAAGTTTCTCAGACAGTCAGTATCAATGAAGTATCTTTAGGCTGCAGCCACTGCTGTCGTTAACATTCTTTGTGGCCAGAGACCTGATCTTTTTTGTTTAATCAGTGCCTGTGTCTGCTCAGTGGTAGGGTCAGGGGTGGAGAGGTGCCTGCCCTGAGAAGTGGAGAAGGCCATGTAGATGGAGTCCAACCATCTGGACCAAAGCTATGACCATATCTAAACCTGAGACCCCTGGCAAGCATCAGGTCTGTGAGTGGATGGAGAGAGTTATAAGAGAAACCATTTCACTCCAGTGCTTTCTTCTGTTTATTATGTCTTTATTGAAATAACATTTTTTTCCTGTGTACCTTATATGCTAGGTTAGATGGGGAATAGAGATGGAAATAATTAAGTCATTGCCCCCAATTTCCTGGAGCTCACTGGTAATCAGGCCCATGCCTGGGCACCTCAGTCAAAAGTAGGGGGTGGATCCTAGAGTTGGGGGGTGCAAGATGTCCTCTGAGAAGCTTCACCAGGCTGAGGTCATGGAGTTAGTTGAGGGCAGGGAGATTACATAGGTGGTTGTAAGGTCTGGCTCTTGGAAGACTCTTGGTTTGTGAGGCTGCAGGAGAGGCAGCATAGCCCCTATGCAACTGCTTATCTTGCATCAAAACCAACTGCTTGTCTTGCATCAAAACCAATAGACTCCAAAATGCCACAGTAGAACTGTCGGTTTTTCAACGGCTTAGTTTTTAAAAGTAGATCAGGCTTTTCTTCTGAGACACCTCTGGGTGCACTTAAACCTCAAAACTTTCAGTTCGTAATTGAACAGGTTCATTGTTCGCACCACCCAAAGATTCCTTACGCTTTGCAGCCTTCAGTCAATCAAAGCCAGGAACGACATTTGAGGCTTGACAGCATATGGCTAATTGCCAGTTGTTTCAGTCATTTGGCACTGCTCTTAGAAACCCTGGTGGCATAGTGGTTAAGTGCTATGTCTGCTAACTAGAAGGTGGGCAGGTCAAGTTCACCCGGCACTGCTTGGAAACTGTAGAGCAGTTCTACTCTGTTCTATAGGATCGCTGAGTCAGAATTGACTCGTTGGCAGTAGGTTTGCTTTTTGCTTTTCGGTTCTAATAGAAATACCACAAAGCAGGTGGCTTTAGCAAAGGAAAGTTTATTCTTATGCAGTCTGGTAGGCCACAAGTCCAAATTCAGGGTGTCTGCTCTAGGGGAAGGCTTTCCCTTTGTTGGCTCTGGAGGAAAGTCTTTGTGCTGCACCAGTCTTTGATCAGGGAGCATCTTGGCGCAGCAACCTCAGGTACGAAGGATGTGCTGTACTTCCAGTGCTGCTTTCTTGATGGTGTGAGGTTCCCAGTTCTCTAGGATAAAGGGTGGTAGAAGCCATACTCCAGGGAAACTTCTTCACAAGGGTGTGGCAGTCTTAATCTTTTTTAATGTAATCACCCTATCCAGTAGCCACAGGCAGTGATTAGGATTTACAGCATCAGAAAATCACAAAAGGAAAGGCAACCACAAAATACAGGGAATCCTGGCCAACCAAGTTACTACACATAGTTTTTGGGGGATACAATTCAATCCATCACCCCAACCAATTTTATTATCCAGACAGACTATCTTAAATTGAGATATGGATGAGACAGATTTTTCTTCAGTATTAAAATTTTGAAAGAAAAGCAGGTAAAATCTGAAGATATTGCAAAGTTTCTAGGACCTGACTAATAAGTTGAGGGGCAGGTCCATTTTCAAGGCCTTTTCTGAATTTGTGTAGCTAATAGGGTGCCTTGGAGCTTTAGTGCAGTAGTTAAGAGTTTAGCGGCGAAACAAGAGTCTGGGAGCCTGAATTGACTGGAAAGCAATGAATTTGGGTTTTTTTGGATAAGGCCCTTTGTTAGGAACACAAGACCTCTAGCATGGCTCATTTCCATTCAAGAAAAAAAATTATTATCCTGAGAAGTCCAAAAAGCAAGAAAACCAACAATAACAACAACAACAAAAACAAACCCATTGCTAGTGAGTTGATTCCAACTCATAGCAACCCTATAGGACACAGTTGAACTGCCACATAGAGTTTCCAAGGAGTGGCTGTTGGATTTGAACTGCTACCCTTTTGGTTAGCAGCTACAGTGCTTAACTACTATGCCACCGGGATTTCCTCATGTTGTTGCTATTGTTAGGCGCCATTGAGTCTGTTCCAACTCATAGCGACCCTATGAACAACAGTATGAAACACTGCCTGGTCTTGTGTGATGTCCACAATCATTTTTATGCTTAAGCCCATTGTTGTGACCACTGTGTCAATGCACCTCGTTGAGAGTCTTTCTCTTTTTTGCTGACCCTCCACTCTACAAAGTATGATGTCCTTCTCCAGGGACTGATATTTCCTGACAACAAGTCCAAAGTACATAAGTCTCATACTTGCCATCTTTGCTTCCAAGGAGCACTCTGGATGTACTTCTTCCAGAACAGATATGTTTGTTCTTTTGGTGGTCCATCATACATTCAGCATTCTTCTCCAACACCACAATTCAGAGACATCAATTCTTCTTCTGTCTTCTTCATCCATGGTCCAGCTTTTGCATGCATATGATGCGATTGAAAATACCATGGTTTGTGTCAGGTGCATTGTAGTCTTCAAGGTGACATCCTTACTTTTGAATATTTTGAAGAGTTCTTTTGCAGCAAATTTTCCCAATGCAATGCATCCTTTGATTTGTTGACTGCTGCTTCCAAGGGTGTTGATTGTGGACCCAAGTAAAATGAAATCCTTAATGACAATCCTTTCTCCATTTATGACAATGTTGCTTACTGGTCCAGTTGTGGGGACTTTTGTTTTCCTGATGTTGAGATGCAATCCGTACTGAAGGCTGTGGTCCTTAGTCTTCATTAATAAGTCTCCAATTTTCTTCATTTCCAGCAACTAAGGTGGTGTTTGTCTGTGTAACACAGGTTTTTAATGAGTCATGTTCCAATCCTAATGCCTCATTCTTCTTTGTATAATCCAGCTTCTCAAATTACTTGCTCAGCATACAGATTAAAAAGATACAATGAAAGGATACAACCCTAATGCACACTTTTCCACACTTTAAATAGTGCGGTGTCCCCTTGTTCTGTTTGCATGACTGCCTCTTGATCCATATACAGATTCCTTAAGAGCACAGTTAGGTGTTCTGGAATTCCAATTCTTTGCATTGTTAGCCTTAATTTAGTATGATTAACACAGTCAAATGATTTTGCGTAGTCGATAAAACACAAGTAAACATCTTTCTAGTATTCTTTGCTTTCAGCCAAGATCCATCTGACATCAGTGATGATATCCCTGATTCCACATCCTCTTCTGAATGCAGCTTGAATCTGTGGTAGTTCCATGTCAGTATATTGTTGTAGTCACTTTTGAATGATATTGAGCAGAATTTTACTTGCGTGCAATATCAGCGATATTGTTCAGTAGTTTCTACCTTTGGTTGGATCACCTTTCTTTGGAATGGGCATAAATATGATCTCTTCCAGTCAGTTGGCCAGGTAGCTGTCCACCAAATTTCTTGGCACAGATGAGTGAGAATTTCCAGAGCTGAATCTGTTGAAATATCTCAATTGTTATTCAGTCAATTCCTGGAGTCTCGGTTTTTGCCAGTGTCTTCAACGCAGCTTCAACTTCCTCCTTCAGTACCATTGGTTCCTGATCATATGCTACCTCTTAAAATGGCTAAACATCGACTAGTTCTTTCTGGTATAATGACTTTGTGTGTTCTTTCCATCTTGTTTTAAAGCTCTCTGAGTCGTTTATTAGTTTCCATGTAGGATCCTTCACTATTGCAATTCAAGGCTTGAACTTTTTCTTCTGTTCTTTCAGCTTGATAAATGCAGAATGTGCTCTTCCCTTCTGGTTTTCCATTTCCAGATCTTCGCACATATAATACTTTCTTTTGTCTTCTTGAGCTGCTCTCTGAAATCTCCTGTTTAGGTCTTTTACTTTGCCACTCCTTCTTTTTGCTTTATCTACTTGATGCTCAAGAGCAAGTTGCAGTCTCTTCTGACATCCAATTTGCTCTTTTCTTTCTCTCTTGTCTTTCTAATGACCTCTTGCTCCCTTTATGGATGATATCTTTGATGTCATTCCACAATTCATCTCTTCTTCACAAATCTGTTCTTGAGATCGTCTTTAAACTCAGGAGGGATAAACTCAAGGTTATACTTTGGCTGTTGTGGACTTGTTCTAATTTTCTTCAGTTTCAATTTGAATTTGCATATAAGCAACTAATGATCGGTGCCACAGTCAGCACTTGGTCTTGTTCTGACTGCTGATATGGAGCTTTTCCATCATCTTTTTCCACAGATGTAGTGAATTTTGTTCCTGTGTCTTCCAGCTGGTAAGGTCCGTGTGTACAGTCACTGTTTTTGTTGGTTAAAAAAGGTATTTGCAATGAAAAAATCACTAGTCCTGTAAAATTTTATCATGCAATGTTTGGCATTATTTCTGTCACCAAGGCCATGTTTTCCAACTACCAATCCTTCTTTGTTTCAAACTTTTGCATTCCAGTCACTAGTAATTATCAATGCATCTTATTGCATGTTCAATCAACTTGAGATTGCAGAAGCTGGTAAAAATCTTCAGCCTCTTCATCTTTGGCCTTAGTGATTGGTGCATAAGTTTGACTAATAGTCGTATTAACTGTCCTTCTTTGTAGGCATATGGATATTACCTATCACTGACAGCACTGTACTTCAGGACAGATCTCGAAATGTTCTTTTTGATGAACACAATACCATTTCTCTTCAAATTTTCATTACCAGCATAGTATACAATTGTTGGATTCAGAATGGCCAGACCCAGTCCATTTCAGCTCACTAATGCCTCGGATGTCAATGCTTATGTGTTTCATTTCATTTTTGACAATTTACAGTTTTCCTAGATTCATACTTCGTACATTCCATGTCCCAATTATTAGTGGATATTTGCAGCTGTTTCTTCTCATTTTGATTCATGTTGCATCAGTGAAGAAGATCTTGGAGGCCTTACTCCATCCACATCATTAGGACAACTCTACTTTGAGCAGGCAGCTCTTCCCCAGTCATCTTCTGAGTGCCTTCCAACCTGGGAGGCTCACTTTGCAGCACCATATCTGACAATGTTTGGCTGCTAGTCGTAAGGATTTTCCCTGGCTAGTTCCTTTCAAAAGTAGACTTCTGGGTCCTTCTTCCTAGTCTGCCTTAGTCTGGAAGCTCAGCTGAAACTTGTCTACTGTGGTTGACCCTGCTGGTACCTAAATACCAGTGGCACAGCTTCCTGCATCGCAGCAGCAAGCAAGCCTCTACTGACAGACAAATGGGGACGTCTCACTTCCTTTTTGTCTGAATTGGGTAAAGAGGGTAACGCCATTAGGTAAGGAAGGTAATATCACCCGGTAAGGAAAGTAACACCATCAGATTAGGAGGTAATAGCACGAGACAAGGAGGGTCACAGCATCCGGTAAGGAGGGTAAAAGCATCAGGCAAGGAGGGTAATAGCATCAGGCAAAGAGGATAACGGCATCAGGCAAGGGGGGTAACAGCATCAGGTAAGGCAGATAACAGCATCGGGTAAAGAGAGTAACAGCACTAGGTAAGGAAGTTAATAGCATCAGGTAAGCAGAGTAACACCATCAGGTAAGCAGGATTTCCTGATAGGTATGGCAGCCAAGTGCTGTCAAGTTGGATCTGAGTCATGGTGACCCTAATGGCCAGAGAAGATCTTCCCTCTAGAGTATTCACAGGTAAACCAAAAAACCAAACCCACTGCAGTTAAGTTGGATCTGACTCATGGAGATCCTAGAGGTCAGGGTAGAACTGCCTCATAGAGTTTCCAAGGAGTGCCTGGTGGATTTGAACTACCAACCTTTTGGTTAGCAGACATAGCACTTAACCCATTACACCACCAGGGCACATGACCCAAATTTACCCATGACTGATGTTGCCCACAGATTTAGCATCTTTGGGCAACAGGAAAACTTGGTGTAGGTGACCCAGCTCAGTCCTGAAGGGAACACAAGGGATTCCCCCAAAACATAGGTGGAATAGACCTGGAACCAGAAAGCTCTAGTTCTGAATAATGTGTATTTTTGCTTTGATATGTGTTTAATATGAACTTTGACTCAATAAGCTTAGCCTAATCAAGGGAAATTACCCCTCAGGTATTTAAAAAAAAAAAAAAAAAAAGCTATTTTGTTTAACATAGTCCCTAGAAACAATTATGATGTGTTTTCCCCGTTCGTATAGAAACTTATGGTCTGGGTGGGATGGGGATATGGATGGACAGCTGCCTGTCTGGAGAGTACCACCACATGGGGCAAGAATCACTAGGAGGCTAGCAGAAAGTTAGTGTCTCAGAGATGATCTAGCTCAGCATTTTTCAGATTGTCTTAGTAGCACAAATATTTTTTGTCAAACAAAATCTGATATAGAACCCTAGTGTAAAAATAGGGACAGTGTTTTGTAAACACAAAAAAGTTAAGGCTGTTTTAGTGAACTCAGATATTTTCCACTGCTTCAGTTTTCCTCCTTATTGATTTTCCTACTACAGTGCCAAAAACACAAAACAAATCCCAGTTCACAAAGGTAAATAACAATATAATAATTTTTACAATTTTTTCTTCAATAGATATGTTCAGACTTAACCTGAAGGAAAATGAAAGAATCTCTTCATCAAAGATATACTTAAAGAATCTGAAATAGACTTGTACAGGGGTAAGGGAGGACTTTTTTTTTTTTAACCTTGAGGTAAAATTCATATAATATGTACCATCTGAACTGTTTACAGCTATGTAATTTTGGAATGTTTTCATTACTCCAAAGAAACACCCAGCCCATTAACAATTGCTCCCAGTCTTACTTTCCTCACTCTCCTGTAACCTGTAACTTGCTTTCTGCCTCTATGTATTTTGAGGTCTACACAAAGTGAATTCAGTTATAAGCAAACTTAGCATATCAAGGAGTTCCTGTTAAGTGAATTTCAATTCATGGGAACCCCACTGTCATGGATTGAATGGTGTTCCCCCCGCCCCCAAATATTTACAAAAGTTTGGCTGGGCTGTGATTGCCAGTGTTGTGTGATTTCTCTCCATTTTGTGATTTTCCTGTGCTGTAAACAGATAAGGTATAGATAGATAGGATGGATAGGGTAATAGGACTATATTAAAAGACTTATGGTGGGACTACAACCCCTTTACTAAAGGAGTCTCCCTGGAGGGTGGCTTGAACCACCTTTTATCTTTTCATCCTATGAGAAATAAAAGCAAAGGGAAGCAAGCAGAGAGTTGGGATCTTCATACCATCAAGAAAGCAGCACTAGGAGTAGAGTGCATCCTTCAGACCTGAGGTTCCTGTGCTAAGATACTCCCTGACCAAAGAGTGATGCAACACGAGGACTTTCCTCCACAGTCAATGAGGGGGAAAGCCTTCCCCTGAAGTAGATATGCTGAATTTGGACTTGTAGCCTATGGACTATGTAAGATGAAACTTTTCTTTGTGAAATCTATCCACTTGTTTTATTTCTGTTAGAGCAGTTCTAGATAACTAAAACACTCACATATGCAGAATGGAACTGTTCCATGGGGCTTTCAAGTTGTGACATTTTAAAAGCAGATTACCAGATCCATTTTCCAAATGTCTCTGGGTGGTGCTACACAATAAAATTAATAACAGACATCTTTTTTTTTATTTTAAGTGCTTGAGTGTTAACCAAAAGCTGATAGTGTGAATCTGCCATCCACTCTACGTGAGAAAGATGATGTGGCAGTCTGCTTCCATAAAGATTACAGCCTTGGAGCAGTTCTACTCCATCCTGTAGGGTTGCTATGAGTTGGAATCAACTTGATGGCACTGAGTTTGGTTTCAGTACTTTAGCCAAGCCAAGCCAAGCCAAGCCAAGTGCCGTTGAGTTGGATCTGACTGATAAGGTTTTTCTTATCCATGAAACCAAATATTAATCATAAAATGCCTGACCCAAAGTGAAAAAAAACTGTCAGAAACTGCTTTATAGCAATATAAATTTGTCTTGTCCTTCATCAAACTGTGGTGGTGTAATGGTTAAGTGTTATGTCTACTAGCCAAAAGGTCAGCAGTTCGAATCCACCAGGTGCTCTTTGGAAACTCTATGGGGTAGTTCTACTCTGCCCTATGGGGTCACTGTGAGTCATTATTGACTTGATGACTCTAGCTTTGGTTTTAAGTTTTCTTTCATCAAACCATTACAGCCTAATTTAAGCCTCAGAAAGTCTTATGACTTCAGGTGAGTGGAGGGCTAAATTATTAGTAGCCAGGACAGAAATAACCTGATATCAGCTGATCTTAATAAAAGGAGAAGATGGTATTCAATAAATCATATTAAGTTTGGCCAGTGGTTGATCTTCTATATTTCTCTTTGTCTTCTTTATAAACTTCATAGTACCTAGCTTCTTTTAATAATTTTCTTTTTCTGGAATCAAGATTTGGTTCGGGTTTGGGGTTTTTTTGGATAGGGTTCCTTTGTAGAGCTCAGAATAACCCTTACATTCAAATTTCGGTGAATTTTGGTTATTTTTAACAGTCATGAAACTGCAAACATTTTGGCTAGGAGCTGAACACAATCTTATTCTGGGGTCTGCACAAAATGTATTCATCTGGTATAAAGCACATTTAAGTGTGCATATTTTCATTAAAGTTTTAAAAATAGTTAAAATGCATTAAAATGAAAATGAACACAGATATTTACTGAAGCATCTCTGCGGAAACTTTACATTCCACTGAATCGAGCTTGAAGATCACTGTATTTATCCATTCTTCTATTTTGAATGTGGTGAAACTCAGAAGCAAAGAAAGAAAGAGACCTGAAACGTGAGGTTCAGCGTTGGAGAGCCTGAGTCTCTTCTTCTCCAGCTCTGTAAATGCCCCAAGGCAGCCTCCCATCAAGGGATGCTATTCTGAAGTCAGAACAGGATGTTCTTTTTCCAACCAGAAGAGATAACTTGGGGTGAGAGGAGAGGGCATAGATAGGTGCCTTGGAATACCCTGAAAATTGCCTTGAGAAAGGTATTGTCCTTCTCCAGGGCTAAACAGGTAAGACATAGGATAGGATCAGAAGACATATCACAAGAACAGTCACATTAGCCCAATCTGAAGATAACATTTCACCCAAATATATGTGTTCTATGGGCTATGTCTTCTCAAACCCCAGCCCAGTACCCTCTCCCCTCCTTTTTTGCTTTTCCTAACACAAGGTTGTTTTGAGTGATCTTTTTCAAGAAATCACAGCAGGTAATGGCTCTGTCTTCTAACCCGTTCCAAGCTCGATCTTGGAGCACACATGGATTGAGGAGATAATGTCATTCACTAGAGCCTGAACTCAATTATCTTGGGAAATAAAGGTATATTCCAGCCCACAGTTTCACCCTAGACCATTTGAAAAGTGAGAGGTCCCACCACATGGACATCTAGTGGAAGATGATGCAACATCTGGCCTCAAATGTGGACATCAGAGGGCTAAGAGTGAAGAGTTCTAGTACCAAACCCAACCCCAGAAGCCATTAAAACAAGAAGCTCCTTATCCTCTTCATGTTAGTGCATAAAGGTTACCTAGATTGCTGAACCAGATCAGTAGACTTGCATTCCTTTCACTGTCTCTGGGATGGTGAATTGGTTATTTAAAAAACTTCAGGGAGGTAATGATTTTGGGTAATTTACATTCTTCTATAAGATGTAACACAATCTTGTTACTCTTTGGTCTTTCTCTTTCAATCCCCTTTTGTAATCCGGCTATAACAGCTGCTGGAATTGTAACCCTAGCAAGATAGTCTTGGAGAGGCTATTCTCATTGTTGCCCACGGTTACATAGCTTGTCTGTTAGTAAAGCTTATTTTGAACCTTTTTCCTATATCTGAGATTGGCTGCAGTGACAGGCGGAACAAACTTACTTTTGGTTTGGCAACATTTCTGGCAAAGGGACTTCATGGACCTCCCTGGTAAGTTTTACCCAGGGCAGAGCTGACTTCTGTCTCTTGCTGCATTTCTGAAAAACCCTCAGTGAACAGGCAGGTGACTGGTGCAGCAACTGAGTAACTTGGACCAGGGCCACTCCCTGGTGAAGTCTGAAGACCTGGCTACTCGTGATGCCATGGCTACTCATGATGCCTGTAACTCTGGACTGGATGGGTGAGGGTATCTATCTGTTCTGTTCAAAGACCAAGGATAAGGTCCACAAAATATTTGGAGGCATGCATCAGTCATTTAACAGCCAATCAGGTGCCTGCCTCTAGAACACTCCCATGAGAGGATGAGGGTACATACAGTGGGCAAGGAACGTGTCTGCTCTCTGCAAGACAGACTTGTGCAATGTGAGAAATATATTGATCCAAGCAAAGCACTCCCCATCCCCTTGGACTTCCACTTCCTGGATAGGATAGAAGGCAGATTCCTCAGCCTCCTCTCCTTTCCTTCTTTCTTCTTCAGCTTGGCCCAGGGTAGAGGGAACTTACTTGGAGGAGTGCTGTCCACTTGGACAGACAGGACCAGAGGTGTGGCTTCTAAATGCTATAAGCAGTGCTGCCAAGAATCTTTTCCTTGGAAGGCCACTCATCTGCATCTACCATTGTATCACAAATCTAAAGTTTCAAGTGCTTTATTCTGATTGCATGCAGATAACTGAGGTTCTCATCAGAGTTCAAACTTCTGTCTTGGTTCTTCTGTCTGGTAAGAAAGGAACATCAGTCCTGACTAAGAAATATTTCTCTGTATTTTTGTACTCTGTAATATGGGAAAATAAGGCCTCTGTTCCTAAGAAAACCCCAGTGGGAAAGATTTTGCTTGTTTGATTTCGGTGTGGATACCCACCTATGACTAAAGATCAAATAAAGTTTTACTGTAACATAGCCTGGCCAATGTAACAGCTAAGATTCTGGGAAAATTGGCCATTTGAATTGCTCCATAAAATTATTTTACTATCCGGTAATTAGAGCTCTTTTGTCAAAAGTCAGGAAAGTGCTTGCTGAGTTCACTTTAGTTAGGAAAGGAACAGGCTGTGTGTGTTTCTAGTGAAGCTGGGTGTGTGTGAAAAAGTGAGGACTCCTTTGTGTTTGATAAGTGTATTTATAGTTTGGTTTTGTATTTGCCTTTGTGAGATTTTGGAAACATCTTTTTCATTGTTGTACTTACACAAGCTCTTTGTGGGGACCCCAAATCTAATTTTCTGTAAAAAGTATCTGATCCCTGTGGACTGAGTGCTTAGTGTCTGTGCAAGACTTTACAAGTTTGGCTTCAAGCCACACATTTCAGCCAATTCAACTTCAGGATTTTTTTCCCTCCCAATGTTGTCTTGTTCAGCATCTCTGTTTTCATGAGACAGTCCTTGTCCATTAAGTGTTTTATGTCTTGTCTTTGTCAGTGTATCTAATTTTAAGATACTTCTTGTTTTAATTCTTCAAGACAGACTTGGTTGGCAGGTCCGAAAAGATGTTGTGCTCAGATCCTCTTTACCAGGGGTGGGGAAGAGTGTTGCTTGAGTTAATGTGAATAAGAAAGCCAAATTTCAAGCAGATCCAGACATACTGTCACTGGGCTGAAAAAGCTAACTTTACAGCCCTTAGTTAAAAGTATAGTTTTGTCTTAAAGAGAAAGTAATGGTTCCAGAACAGTAAAAGGGAAATTAATGATCTTCTGCCCTTCAGGAAGAAGTAGAGGGCAGGGAAGAATCAACCTCCAGTCATAGCTCCAGAGCCAAAAGCCAAGTGCCGTCAAGTTTTGAAAAAAACCTTTATAATTGGATGGAGACCTTTTGAAGACAAAAAGCAGATAAGAATTACTACTTTACTTTGATTGTCAGAAGTTGTGTGGATCCAGATCTTAAAGACCTAAAATGTTTAAGCAAACTTTATTTCAGCTCTAGAATTTAGGGTAATTGAGTTAGTAGATACCTGGTATAATGTAAATTTATATACTGTTTGCTTTTTAAGCAACAAGAATATATACAAGCCTAATGAGTGAGTTTATTTTTGCTGTTTAAGGAATATGCTATAAAAGATTTTTGAAAATGTTTATTTGATCTGATTAAAAGTTTTTGGTTTGACTCATGAGATTTCTGAGAACATTAACTTTAGAAAAATTTGGTGTTTTTGCTACTAAAAAGCAAAATTTTCTGACTTATGAGTGAACTGGTTAATTTATCCTGTGAAGGCAAAGATTTGATATCCCATTAGAATAAGATTCTGGAATCAAAACTTAGCTGCAACGTGTGGAAGTAGATTTTGTCTCAGATTGGAATCAAAGGGTGCCCGATTCTTATTGGGTTAAAACACACACATGTATATTTTCTTCTTAATATTATCTCATGAATGCATAATATTAAGCTATGATTTTACTATTGCTTACTATTCCTGGTTACATAGTGATGAATGCTGTTTTACTGATAGGAAAGTCTGCAGTTAAAACCCACCAGCCACTGCCAAGCCACTAGGTGAGGCAATTCTGCCTTATAGGGCCTCTGTAAACAAATTTTTGATTGATGTATGCACCCCTCTGGAGTTGATTAGAAAGTTTACCTTGTTCAGACATGTTCAAAAGAACATCACTTATGGGGATATCTATAATTGGGGACCAGAAAAAGGACAAAGATATGTTTTTGATCCAGCTTGAGACTGTTAATCCTAGTGAAAACTATGTCAAATTTTCAGAGTACACTTCCTTCTGTTACAATCTTTTTTTTCTTGATTTGTTTTTTATTATGACTGAGTGAAAATGTACATTCCCATATAAATTTACATGCCCACTTCTATGCAACTTCTACTGCTCTTCCTGGGATGAGACATGTACGGAGCAGAGAGTAACAGTGTGCTGTTACAATCGTAATAACCGCACCCTCAAATGTAGCAAAAGTATAATAGTGTCTAATGCTAATAGATGTGTTAAGTTACCTAAAGGTAGTTCTTGCTGTGTGGAAATCAGGCCTTTGCATATGTCCCCACCAATGCTACTGGGGGGACCTTGTTCCTAGAGAAGTCTCACCCTGTTCCTGTCTCAGATTAAAGACATCCAACCTAATCATGCCCAAGCTATAAGAGATTAACCTTCTCTAAGCTTGCCATAGTGGCATATATCTGTTCATTCTGGCTGAATATGTATCCTTGTCCCTTTTTGTCATGCTTGCCTTGGTGATAGGTTTAAATATAAATTAATAGGCTAGCCTGTGCCATGGTTAAGGTGTAAATGCTGCCTTGCAGGCCATAAGCACTTTAGGAACTGAATTGGGACAAGTCAGAGAAGTAGTTCTAGAAAACTGGGCAGCTATAGACTACTTACTTAATCATGGATGTAAAGGTCTTAAGGGGATGTGTTGCTTTAACTTGTCTGGTAGTTCCCAAGTGATACAGAACAAATTAAGAATGGCAAAAGATATTGTAAATAACAGCGAACAGTGAGAAGGCTTCTTTGGGCTGAAGTTTGAGAAATTATTCTCATGGCTCCCCAACCTAAGTTAGCTGCACATGCTAATAACAGTAATCAGAATCATTATTATTTGTTACTGCACACATTGTGCACCCTGCCTCATAACTAACTGTACCCACAATCTGAGATTTGACCCTAGAGTTAATGCTACAAATCAAAACATCTATTTTCATTTAAAGCATATTTCACAGATGTGAAATTGGTGATTAAGAGTGGAGAATGTTTGTGAATGAAGGCAATCTAGAATGCCAAACCTGATCAGCAGACTTGCATTCTTTCCCTGTCTGGGGTAGTGAATGGGTTACTTCAGAAACTTCAGGGAGGTAATGATCTTGGGTAACTTATGTTCTTCATTAAGATGTAACAGAATCTTATGACTCCCTACCTCATGCAATCCCCTTTTGTAATCTGGCTATAACAGCCGGTGGAATTATAACCCAAGTCTTGGAGAAGCTATTCTCACTGTTCCCCAGGGTTGCATCCTTGTCTGTTAATGAAGCTTATTTTGAACTTTTTTCCTGTCTCTGAGATTGGCTGCAGTAACACGTGAACTTTTGGTTTGCCAACACTTAGACAAGGAGAACATATCATTAGGATTGCTACACCTGGTGTTCTTCCTTGTCTGTGCTGACAATAAACATACCATGTTGTTTCCCTTGCAATTAATGTCTGCCTTATTTTGAATGGCTACTAAGACAGGACAAGAACCTGAGTGGTGTTCAATTACATCCCCATCACTGCACCATGCTGAGAAGTGGTAGCGTAGTCTACTGGCAAGACTCAAGCATGGCGCCTGTGGTTGGACTAGGTAATCCCAAATAGGTCATTTAATTCCAGAACAATAGGGACTTACATTTGCTAGAGTTGAGCCTTTCCCTCTCATCTGCATTGGACAATGATTGCCTGTCATGCAGCACATACTCACGTTCAAAACCTTATTTTAGCCTCATACAATTTTCTTTTTCTTTTTTTGTATGGAGGATGTAAAATGTTTAACTCTAGCTCTGGTGTACCCAGATACAACAACTTTCTTGCCTATGCATCAGTCTTCGTTCTACATGTTAAGTCAATCATCACATCTTGATTAGAACTCTAAGTATTTATATTATGAGCCCCATTTACTTTATTCCCATGGCCATTCCTTTAGTTCAGATGCTTAGTAACTCTTACCAAGATGACTCCAATGGCCTCCTTACTGGTTGCCCTCACCTCTGTTTGCTATCCTTTAGTTTGCTGTAACTGTGACTTGTTCTGTTCTACTTTTTTTATTATTAATGTCCTTTAGATGAAAGGTTACAAAGCAAATTAGATTCTCATTAAATAATTGACACATGAATTGGTTTGTGACATTGGGTGCCAGTCCTATGACATCTCAACACTCTCCCCTTCTTGACCTTGGATTCCCTCATTACCGGTTTTCCTGTGTCCTCCTGCCTTCCTGTCCTTGCCCCTGGACTGGTATGCCCATTTAATCTTGTTTTGTTTTATTGGCTTGTCTCATCTTTGGCTGAAGGGTGAAACTCAGAAGAGGCTTCACTACTGAGTTATAAGGATATCTGGGGGCCATACCCCAGTTTTTGTCAGATCGGTAAGTCTGCTCTCTCTCTCTCCCTCTTTTTTTAGTCACACAACTTTCTAAGGTGGGCACATAATCCTTGTATCATAAAGAGTAGGTAATCATCTAAAGTCACAGTAAGGAAATCGCAAGTTAGAACTCAAACCCAAGTCTATCAGCCCCGGAAGCCTCGCTTGTTATGCTCCCCCTAAAGGTGTCTACTTTTTCTCAGTCCTCTCACTGCCCACAGAAGAATCTAGCTTAAGACACCCTGACCCTGAACCCAGCATGCTGTAGCATAGCAGAGGGAATTTTAAAAGGACTCTCTCTGCCTCCAGTTACCCTAAAGTGTCCAGATAGTGTTGGCAATTTCCATCAATCAGGTCTCCTGTTCTTGCAGAGACCTTTACTAACCCCTGGCTAACATAATTTTCCTCCATACTCCTCTACCTACACAAGGAGCCACACTCACGGCCTGATAGCCCCTCTTGCTCCATGAGAACATGGGCACCATGAAGCAGAGCTACTATCTTATTCACTAATTTCTAGAACAATCTCTAGCACAAAGGAAACATTCAACAACTGTTTGTAGAGTGAATGGTTTCTTTTCTGCAGGTGTTTGCATTCTAGTGGGGGTAAAGAAGCATAATACATAGACCAAAATAACTGAGATGATTTTAGGTTATTGTATATGCCATAAAAAGTAATGTTGAAGTAGGTGGCATAAAGAACTGAACAGGCCTTACTCCATTTCTTTCCATGTATACCAGTTTTTTCTTAAAGTCCTGGCTTCCTAGTGCCACCTGGTCCCATGGAGATTATACATTAATCTGTGACCCACTGAATGTGAAGAGAAGAGGTGATGCACTAGGCATGAGGTACAATAAAATCTTTGCAGCTGGTTTGTTTTAGGTTCTCTCTGTGTCATCAAATAGGTGGAGGCACCAGTCATTAGCCCTCTGCACAAGTAATCACCACTAGAGGATTCCCAACAGACCCCTTCTGGGTTCCTGATGCCCGTCTCCTGATAGACACTCTCTAGGCTCCCTCCACAAATCGCCCACTTTCTTCTGTGAGTACCATTCCCTGTATCTAAATGTTTATACTGAGACATTCAATAAAAACTCTCAGCTTGACTGAAGAAGGCAAACAGGCTTTGGGGACTTGATTCCCCCTGTCTTTTGTACATAGATATACAATAAATCTCTTAATCACCCACCTCACCTGGTCTCAGTATTTGCTTTGTTGGAAGGTGGCACAGATCTGTGTTTTATGGTAACAATGTGATGGAGAATAAGGGTAAGAGCCTATCTAATGATGGACCTCTGGTAATGTGAAGAAGTCAACCCTGTAAAGAACAAAGGAATGAGCTGATGACAGGTGAAAGAACCTTTGTAAAGTCTCTGAGGCAGAAATGAACTGGAGTGCTTTGAAAGGAATAAGCTCAGGAAGAATGGCAGTAGCCAGGCAGGGAAGTAGGTGATGGGGCCCTGGAGCTCAACTTGCCACGCACTGGACTCCCACTAACAGTGTCTGAGCTACAGGCCTGGGTGGAGCTGAGTCTAACGAGAGACAAACCAAAAAAACCCCATTGCCACAAACTTGATTCTGATTCCTAGACACCTTGTAGGACAGAGTAGAACTGCCCCATAATGTTCCTGACGTGTAGCTGGTAGATTCTAAATGCTCTTTTTGGTTAGCAGCCATCATTCTTAAATACCGAACCACCGGGGCTCCAAAATGACAGATAAAGTTACATACCCTGGAGATCGTGGTGAAGGACTGGAGGACTGATAATGAAAAACTCCCACAAAACTTGGGAGTTTGGCTTAGTTTCTCTTCAATACAGTTATTTAGCAACTTTGGTGTTCCTTTTTGACATTACAAATCTTGATTTCAGGAAACCAAGAGGAATCATCAAACAAACAAACAACAAAAAACCATGCTGATTTAAATGTTGTTGTCAGGTTGTCATTGGCATTTACCACACACACACACAGACACACATACACAGGCCCATACACACATACAAATCCTATTATCTGTTGGTTTTTTGGCAACAATCTAAAACTTTTTAGGAAGTGGATTTCATTAGTGCACTAATAGCAGGCAGCTAATGTGGAGACTGGGGTTCAGATGGCACAGTGGTTAAGAGCTGTGATGTGCTACGGCTGCTAACCAAAAAGTAAACAGTTCAAATCCACAAGCTACTCCTTAAATACTCTGTGGAGTGGTTCTACTCTGTCCTGTAGAGTCACTGTGTGTACAAACTGACTTGATGGCAATGGATTTTAACTGACCACCAAGCTAGTGACTCAACCTCTTTCCTCCAGATCCTAGAGATTCCTACCTCTGTGACTGTGTTAGCATTGCCAAAGATACTTCCCTTCACTGTGCTAGTTGTTCTTGATTAGTTAGCAGAGATCAATTTAATCATATGCTGAATAGAAATGCATGGACTCATCCTATCGGATGTTTGCAGAGTTAAGGTTCTTGGGTCTTGGTGATGGAAACTTGGATTCTGCATTGACTGCTCAGCACTATACATCAGGCAGACTCTAAAGCTGAAACCAAGTAAAAATCCAGCTGTCCAGGTGCACTGTGCCAAAATTGTTTGAAGGCATCTGTGTTTACAAGAGGATAGTGGCATAGTGGCAAGTGCTACTACTGCTAAGCAAAAGACTGGTGGTTTGAATTCACCAGGTGCTTGTTGGAAACTCCTTGGGGCTGTTATACTCTGTCCTATAGAGTCCCTATGAATTGGAATCAACTTGACGGCAATGCATTTGGTTTTAGTTTTATCCCTGGCCACAGAATACATGTTTTGGGTTTGGTAGACCCACTCAAGGAGGAGGTGGTTCTCCCACTCCTGGGGAGCAAGTTGACTAGGAAGAGGCAATCAGGAGGCAGATCAGTGTTAGAAACAAGTCCATAGGACAACAGACTAAACTAGAGCCTCTTATATACTGTAGGGCCTTAAGTGGACAGCTCACTTCTTACAAGTCTGTGTTTCTTCATCTGAAAATAGGCCTGATTATTGAACCTGATTTTCAATTTATTTAAGCTACGCTTGTCCTCAGAGTGTCCCTGGGTGGGGCGATCAGTTAAAGTGCTTGGCTTCTAGCCCAAAGGTTGGAAGTTAGAATCTACCTAGAGGCTTCTCAAAAGAAAGGCCTGGGAATCTACTTCCAAAAAATTAGCTATTGAAAACCCTATGGTACACAGTCTTACTCTGACATACATGAAGTTATCGTGAGTTGAAGTCAACTTGGTGGCAACTGATTGTCCGTAACCTCTGGCCAAGCTTGCTTGGGCAGCTAGGTTACAAACTACTCTGGGCCCCTACGTGGGGCTATCCTTACACCAAGCCTTCACCAGTTTTTCTCACTACCTACCCAGTAGGCTGCCTTTGTTGTCCAAGCACCTCAGATCAGGTCTGGATCTTTGTGCCCTGGTGGAATGTAAAGGTTCTTGGCTGTGGATGTGGTAGTCCCTGTGGGAGCCTCTGAGAATAGTTTCCTTCCTGTACCTCTTGTTTCAAAAGTCTGAACCACGTTTGAAATTCTAAATAAATGTTAATCAAAATAAATCATCTCTCCTGTGCCAAAAATTACAGCTTCTTTTTCTAAAATCTGTATTAATAGCCCCTCTACACCTTCAGGCACCGTGAGTCAGATCCGACTCAACGGCACTTGGCTTGGCACACCCTCGCCTGTAGGATGCCCTCTCTTTTACTGAATATCTGCTCCCAAACTGATATCTAACAAAGTGAAAACTCCCAAGAACTAAGAAGTCCAACATGGCTGAGAAAAAGACACAATTTTGTAAGAAAATCTGCAAAATATTTTTATTAGCTTCTTGAGTAATGGAATTTAGCTAGGACTTTAAAGAGACCCAAATTGGAAATCTGTTGTCATTTAATATTTTATTTAAAAAAATCTGCACTGCATTTTAAGCAACCGTTTAATATCAGCTCTCTTTAAAGATATTTCTGCTTCAGGAAAAATGAAAGACAAACCTAGCACAAACAACAAACTTAATGATTAGATAAGAATTTTGCTTAGAAATTTCAGAGGGATTCCAATGTCTTTTGGAGGAAATCTGTGGTCCAGAAATAGGCTTCTCAACTTTTAATCTTGTCTTTCACCATTCTCCTAACCAGTGCCTTCTCCCAAACAGCGCTTTCTCCCTTTTCAGGAAAATCACTCCTCCATGCCCCCCATGGGACACTTTGTGATCCTCCCAGCAAACGGGATCACAGGAGGCGTGTGAGCTGCCATTTTCCAGTGGCTTCTCTGGTATCAAGTTTCTCATATTACTGGGTTCTTGATGAAGCAAGAGCCATACTGCTCCCACTCCCTCTGGGTACACCTGTAGGCTGTAACATTGTTCAGCACCACAGAATTCCATAACTCTCTGCAGACTCTCCACCCCCTTCTGCTAGCCCATGGAGTTACTCTCTCTTCTACTATATGTGCTTGGGACAAACTGACTAATTGGAATGGGGTTCACTGTAGCTAGATCATCGTGCCAGACCTTCTCTTGCCTGTGTTTGATACCCCCACCCTTACCCACCCTCTTGGGAATATTGCTGACACTGGAATGAGAGTGGAATGGGGGGGGTCTACACCATGCTGATGAGTCTAGTCCCAAGCTCATGGATACAGTGAGGTCTGTGTAATTCAGTCAGCAGTTGAAGAGCAGCAAGTGAGTGCCATAGAAGAGAGATGTTAGCTAGAAAGCCACACTGTGGGTAATGGGTATGGCATGGATGATGCTGGTGGTGGATGGAGAGTTAGCACAAGGTTCCGAAGAACAGTCAGAGATATGTGAGCTGGCCTGCTGCCTGAACAGACGTGGGTGACGGGGAGGAAGATAATGTCCTTGGCACAGGTGGAATGTGGGCCTGCAAGAGGCAGCTAGTGGTGCTTGGCTACCTTTGAGTGCTCTCCAGACTTCCTGCCAAGGCTTGTCCCTAAACAAGCTGTCAGAAGCTCCAGATGGTTGAATGCTTAGGTTTCTTGCCACAAGGCCTATGTTCTGGAACATATTTGGGTAACTTGCAGTACACAGCACAGAGTTTGGGTGGAGTTAACCAGGGTGGTAGGGGAGGCTAGCCTGGTTTGCAAGAGGTCTAGGCCAAAGGAGGACAAACACTTTTAAGAGAAGTCCACCAAGGCCAGCAGTTCTTCAGTGCCCAGCTCCCTGTGGCTTACAAAGCACCTTCTCACTCATGGCAACAATCCAGCACAATCCAAGTTAAACAGTGAAAGAAAATGCTATGATGTAGAGGGTAGTGGGATCAGCCACAGTACGACCTAAAACTGGCAAGGCCGTGGCCTGCACTGCCTTATGGACAGGACTTTTCATGAGGAGTGGCTGGCACAGGAGCGCAAACAGACGTGTATGTTCAGGTGTCTGTGTGTTGCAGGGGGTGAATGGGATGTTACAGGATAAATGCTTGTTATGCTCTTATTAAGCACTTTCCTGGGCATTTCAGAAACAACCTTCCTAGAATTAAAATGATCCAAGTTAAAAATACAGTGGCCACACTCCCTTGCTGTGAGTGTGAGCTTATTTTTGGCAGAAGTAAACTCATTTTCCTGCTATTGGACCTAGGGCCAGCTTGAGGGTTTGAGAGAGCAGCTCTAGCAGCTGAAACAGCTGTTCTTCCCAGGCACTTTGTCTAACTATGTCTCAGGAGAGCTCTGGCTAGCAGAGGATAAGCGCCTCTTAATCTTTAAAGTTCACTGTGAGATGGAATATAGGCACTTGTAAAGGTATAATTATCTCTAAAGTGGATCATAACAAATTATAACTAACATTGAATAGAGCAGGAATTCCAGAACATTTAATTGTGCTCTTAAAGAATCTGTACATGGACCAAGAGGCAGTCATGTGAACAGAACATAGGGACACTGCATGGTTTAAAGTCAGGAAAGGTGTGTGTCAGGGTTGTATCCTTTCACCATACCTTTTCAATCTGTATGCCGAGGAAATAATCTGAGAAACTGGACTATATGAAGAAAAATCAGGCATCAGAAATGGCGACAGACTCATTAACAACCTGCATTATGCGGATCACATGACCTTACTTGCTGGAAGGGAAGATTTGAAACATTTACTGATGAAGATCAAAGACCAGACTTCAGTACGGGTTGCACCTCAACACCAAGAAAACAAAAATCCTCACAAATGGACCAGTAAACAACATTGTGATAAATGGAGAAAGGACTGAAGTTGTCAAGGACTTCATTTTAGTTGGGTCCAGAATCGATGCCCATGGAAGCAGCCGTCAAGAAGTCAAAAGATGTAGTGCATTTGAAAAATCTGTTACAAGGGACCTTTTTAAAGTATTGAAAAGTAAAGACATCACCTTGAAGGCTTTAAGGTATGCCTGACCCAAGCCATGGTATTTTCTATTGCATCATATGCATGTGAAAGCTGGACTGTGAACAAAAATGACAGAAGAATTGATGCCTTTGAATTATGGTGTTGGAGAAGGATGTTGAATGGACCATGGACCACCAAAAGAACAAACACAGCTGTTCTGGAAGAAGTACAACCAGAGTGCTCCTTGGAAGCAAAGATGATGAGACTACATCTTACATACCTTGGACATGTTGTCAGGAAGGACTGGTCCCTAGAGAAGGACAGCATGTTTGGTAGAGTGGAGGGTCAGCAAAAAAGAGGAAGACCCCCAACAAGATGGACTGACATAGTAGCTGCAATAGTGGGCTTAAGCATAAAAACGATTGTGGACATGGTACAAGACTGGACACTGCTTCATTCTGTTGTGCGTAGGGTCATTATTGAGTTTTCTTTTCATATGTGAAGCAAGTCTAAACCCTGGTTAAAAATTGAAATGTTTTCTTTTACAAATATTGTCCTAATTTTAAAAAAAATAGATTTTATTGTGATTTAAGAACAATTTTACAGACCATATCATTTTGCCATACAACATCCAGAACTTGAACTGCTATTCTGTTTTAACTGCTCCACCCCCAACCCCCTGTGACAGGAGGCTTCCACTTTCATCTCGAACTTCCCAGCAACCTTTTCATCAAACTCTGAAACTCCTCACTCAGTCACCTTGGCTCCAGTGACGATGAGCTTCTAAGATAGCCCCATGAACATTTGTAAGTCCAAAGATTTTTTCACTGTATGCTTTATATAGTTAAGATTAGTCTTTGTCTGGAGAACTGGCAATGGTGCTGGATACAGTTTGGGGTTAAAGAATCCTGGAGCCACCTTCCCAGGGAGCCCTCCAGTCAGGTGGACCATCAAGTGTGGTCTTTTGGTAGAGTCCTAGCTCTGTCTTCTACTCTTCCTGCTGTGTCTGGGGTTCCTGTCTGGGCGGTCATTGGTGGTGACTGGGCACCATCTAGTTATTCTGGACCAATGCTGAAGTGGACTCTGGCTCATGTGGCCCCTTCCATCTGTTGGGCTCATATTTTCATCCTGTCCTCTATGTCCACTGTTTATCTCCAGTCCAGGTGGACTGGAACCGTTTGATGCTATTTAGATGGCAGCTTGCTAGCTTTTAAGACTCCGTATGCCACTCACTCAGGTGGTATGCAGAGCATTTTCTTAAGAGAAAGAGAAAAAAAACTTGGGTATGCCAGTTGGTCTGGATGACCGCTGAGAATGTGGTTCCCTGACTCAGACCCGGTTTCTATGTCCTTCCAAAGAGGTGGGCCTCATTTAGGGAACAACTTAGTTTTAAAATTGAGCAGTTGTGGGTACCTCTCTTCTAGTACATGCTGTCACATCCTGCAACCAACCTTAATCCTAACCGCTATCTAATTTGTAAAAATCTGTCTCCCTCCTTCCCCACACTTGTAACCATCTGTTTTAGTCAGCTAGTGCTGCTCTAACAGAAATACCAAAAGTTGATAGTTTTAAAAAAGAGAAATTTTATTTTGTCACTGTCTGGTAAGCCAAAAGTTCAAATTCAGGGTGTCAGCTCCAGGGAGAGGATTTCTCTAGGCTAGCATTGGAGGAAGATCCTTGTTGTCACTCTTCGCCTGGACTGGAAGCTTCTGAGGTGCAGGAACCCTAGTCCTTTCCAAAGGATGCTCTCAGCTCCTGGCACTGCTTTTTGGTGGTATGAGGACCCCAAATATCTACCAGCCCCTCTCCTTTATATCTCAAGAGACTACCTCAAGGCATAAAACAAAGTTACACATTGCATATTGCTCTACGAACACAACTGCTGCCCATCCACCTCACTGACATCATAGAGGCAGGAATTCCAACATGGGGGAACATCACATAATACCAGGAATTATGGCTCAGCCAAACTGCTGAAGATTTTTTCAGGAGACATAAATCAATCCACGACATCCCACAACTTGTTCTCTGAAATATCACATCCTTGCAACATATAAAACATCTTCAATCATCATAGCACACGTCTTTTAGTTTGTGTGTGTGTGTGTGTATGTCTCTGTGTGTGTCTGTGTGTGTGTATTTGCGATTGAGTGAAAGTGTACAATCCAGTTTGAGTTAGCATGCCCGCCTATCTGCAGCTCCATCTGCTCTCCTTGCCTGGTGACAGCACACTCCTCCTTTCTGTTCTATACATGTCATATCCTGTTAATAATCTCCTGTCCCCTCCTTTCCACCCTGTCCATTACCCTCTAGTAAGAGGCCAGTAGGATGACATCTTACATAGAACAATAAAGAGTACACACAATATGGTCACTCTGTGTCCCTGAGTCCAATCCATTCCTGTCCAAAGAGTTGACCTCAGTAATTATTTGTGATCAGGGGCAGCATCAGGTCTAGGGACCATGCTCCCCGGTAAATCCCGAGGCCTTTGAACCATCTATTGTGGTCTTTTAGTGGAGTTTTCAGAGTGCACCCCTGTTTGTCTCATGTTGCCACTGGAACTTCACATTGTGAGTCCCATCATGTCTGTCATCGGTGGTGGCCAGACACCATCTAGTTCTTCTGCTCATATGTTGATGTAGTCATCCATTCACGTGGGTCTTTCTGTCTTCTGGGTTCTCTTTCCCCCGTGTTGTTGTTGCCCTTGGTGATCACCTGTTCCAGCTGAGTTGGGACCATTTGGCGTACCTCAGATGGCAGCTTGCTAGCTTTTAAGCCCCCAGACACCACTCACCAATATGGGGTGCAGGAGACTCTCTTAGCAATAGGCTAGTTATGCCAATTGGCCTCAATGTTCCCTGACAGCATGGTCCCCAGGCCCCCAGCACTGCTACTCTGTCATTGCACTATTGGGTTAAGATTGGAAGAGTTTTCAGTTTATGTTGAAGTCCAGTTAAGTTGACCTTCTTTCTAATGTGTAATCATAGCAAAAGTCTTAAAGTCCAAGTTCAAAATCCAGAAATTCCTCTTCAGCTGTGAAATCTAGAACACAAGTTATCTGCTTCCAAAATACAGAACAGGTAGGTACAAGTTAGACATTTTCCTTACAAATAGAAGAGATTACAAGGACAGAAGGCATTTAACAGGTACTCGACGGCACTTGGCTTGGCTTGGCAAGCAAATTAACAGAACATATCACACTACCTCTCAAGGTTTTGAAAATAATTATCCATTCTTTGAGACATTTTACACAATGGCCCTGCCCTCCAAGGTCTAGGTATCAGCCACCCTCTCCAGATTTTGAATGGAAGCCCTGAGCCCTGCACTACAGTTCTGCCTTCCAGGCCCACTCGGCCAGCAACCCTTGCTACCTTGGCTTCAGGCACACAATTTTTCAAGTCCACATGAGTGGCAACTCCACAGTTAGAAACATCAAGGGCTGTGGCTCCACCCTTTCAAACTCTTGAAGTCATGTGGAGTACTCTATCTCATTTTTGAATGTAGTCATTGTTTCTTTGGTGTTTTTAGGTGCTCTAATATTAGGTGCATAAATATTTAATATTGTTACATTCTGTATATTGAACCTTTCAGCAATAGTGTTCATCCTTGTCCATGATGGTGGATTTTACATTAAAATCTATTTTATCTGTGTTAAGTCTCACGGGTCTGTATTGGCTGATTGGTGCTGATGAAGAATGCCACACAGAAGACACTGGTGGTAAGGAGGACAGCCAGTATCTCTAATGCCCCAGACTCCGATTTGGGCATTACACAGCTCATATTTATTTAGTGAACAGAATTTATTTAGTGAACAGGTATGCACGCAGAAAAGCAGGTATTGAGCTGAATAGGGTTTGGGGGAAGGTCCTACCAAAGCAAACATTTGCCTTCTATCTAATCAGTATAACAAAGGCCAGGTCAGTCCAGCTCTTGAGGAGGAAAGCACATAGGTGTGGGTGCAGGTACAAAGATCACATTCAGCTAGCCCGACCCATCGTTTTCGAGGATCTGAAGTCATGCATTCCAGCTGTTTTCAGCTTTTATTCCTTCACTCATTCACAGGCTCACAAGCCTTGCACCCTAGCCGCAATGTTTGTCCTAAGTTTGGCCATGTTTCCCACAATCTGAGATTAGAATTGCCACACTTGCTCTTTTTTGTGTATTGTTAGCTTGATATATATTCTTTCATCTTTTAATTTTCAGTTTGTTCATATCTTTAAGTCTAACGTGAGTTTCTTGTAGGCAGCATGTGGACTGGGGTATGTCTTTTGATCCAAGATGTCACTCAATGTATCTTTACTGGAGCATTCAGTCCATTCACATTCAATGTAATTATTGATAGGTATGTGTTCAGTGCCATTGTGATATGTTTGGTTTTGTGTTGATGTTTTCTCTGTTGTTCTTATTAATCTGTTCTGGGACATTCTTCTTTGTAAGTTGATTTTTTACCTTTCTCAGGATTGGTTTTGTGGTTGTTGAGACTCCTATATTATGTTTCTTGATTTGATATGCTGCAACTTTATTGTGCTTTATGGCTGCCCCTAAGATCCCCCTTATGAAACTCTGTGTAAACCAAATTTCAATTACTACCATTCTTATCAACTTCCTCTCCATCTGGAAGGATTATAACAAATGTAGTACATCCCTGTTTTTAATATGATGACATCAGTTTTCATGATATGATCACTGGATTATTTCTTTCACTATTACAGCTTTGATTGAGTTTTGAGCCTTCTCTAACTGAGTAGGATTCTGGGTGATGTGTCCCATATTTGCTTCTAAAATATGTTAGTAATTTTTTTCTTCTAAGCCAAGAGATTCAGTATTTTTGGTAGCTTTGGTTTGTCTTTTAGAAATTCTCTGAGTTTCTATTTATCTCCAAATGTCTTCATTTCATTTTCATATTTGAAAGACAGTTTGTCCTTGGTTGGAATTTCTTCTCCTTCAAGGCTTTGAATGTGTCATGCCACCATCTCCGTGCCAGCATGATTTCTGCTGAGAAATCCAACAAAAGCCCACAGGGTTGCCCTGTGAATGTCACCTTTGCTTTGACTCTTGCTGCCTTTGCGAGTTTCTGCTTATGTTTCATTTTGTTAAGCTTGATTATAATATGTCTTGGAGTCTTTCTTTTGAGATCTATATTGAGTGGCATTCAATATGCATCTTGGGTATGTATAAACTCTTCTTTCATAATTTCTGAGAAGTTTTCTGTCAGCAGCTCGGCAACAATACTCTCAGTGTTCTTAGGTGTCTCACCCTGTTCAGGAACTCCAATTAATCTTACATTGTTCCTCTTAATAGAGTCCCACATGCTTCTTAATGCTTATTTATTTTTCTTGTTTCTTTTTTTCTGATTTCTCCTCATAGATGCTGGTGTCATTAGCTCTGTCTTCCAAATTAGAAATTCTCTTTTCCATTTGTTCCATACTGTTTTCTTGGCTTTGAATTGAAGTTTCTGTGTCTTTGATTTTGTTCTTGATCTGTTGGGTTTCAAAGTCCTGGTGTTCCAGCAGCTCAAACAGCTTGCTTAATTTTTCATTTTGCTCTGCTGCATTTTGTATAAGGTCTAGGAGGGCTCTATATATAATCTTTTTGTGTTCACCTTCTGGTAGTTTCAGAAACACTTGTTCGTCTGGGAAGTTCTTTGGTTGTTTCTTTTGGGGGCCTTCTGAAGCCATGGGTGATTTCTTGGTTACAGTTTTCTCCAGAGTTTGTTGCTTTGGGGGCATCATGTGAATCAGTAGAGACTGGGAGAGATGCTGTGAAGATGGACTGTACTTGTTTCTCTAGGCCGCCTTAAAATGAGAGGTGAAAAGTATCTGAAAACTTTCAAAGTCAGTCAGGTTTTCAGGTGTATAGGTCCCTCTTCCCAGCTGGCAAAGTGAACACCTCTATATCCAACCCTAGATGTTATAAACTAGCTCATAATACAGAAAGGTTACTGCCCTCTGGCCTCTGCTGTCAGGCCCCAGTCATAGGTGACACTGTGTAGAATACTGCTTTTCTGCTGGAAAAGCACTCTCCTGCAGACAGGCGCTGCCTCCCAGCCCAGGAATTAGGTCCAACTGAGGCTTCTGTATGTCTAATCAGCCTCCTAGTGGAACAAGATGGTGTCCCCCACAAGCTCACCACCTGGCTGGGACCAGGCTACCCTTTGGTGGAGGCAGAAAGAGATGCAAAAGGTGCTGAGATACAGAGTCCATAGCCTCTGTTGCTGGGCCCCCACTACAGGCAACAGCTCTCCCCTGGGCAGACACTGCCTCTCACCATAGGAACTAAGTCCAGCTGGGGACCCTGTATGGGTGTCTCCACCTCCCAATTGATCAAGATGGCAAGCTTGCCACCACCTCACTACTGGCTACTGTATGTTGGAGGCAGAAAGAGAGGCCAAGATGCACGGAGCCTAAAGCCAGGCTCTCAAAATATGGCAATTTCACTTGCCGATCCCACGAGAAGTTCATCTGGGATTAGCAGCTAGTCAAGTCCCAGCTCTGCCCACCAGCTAAGACAGAGAAAAACAAATTAAAATGGTGAATTACCTTTGGTCCATTCAAGCCTGAGCTTGCCTATAGTGGGGTCAGTGAAAGAGAGGAGGTTTTGTGTTCAGTGGTATGAAGTCCAAATTAACAGCCTTATGCTGCATCCTAGGGCTCACGTGGTGTCCAGAAGGCTCTGTGTAATTATCAATTCAGGTCTTGGTTTCCAGCAGGACTTAGGGAGACATGTGTTTAGTCCATCATCTTGACTCTGCCTCCTAACCCAACTGAGAATCTCTACAAAAAATTATTGCTCCTTCTAAGTCTCATCTGAAAGAATGTTCACTCACAGTGGCTTTACAAGGAATTTTTTTAAAGAAAAAATATTGCACAAAGGGAAATTATTTTTCCTGCATTTCAGTAATGTGTCTGTAAAAGCTGAGACATTTAGACTAGATGATTTTTAGATCACTGATGATATTTGTAGTAGGACATGGAATATCATTTATTATTGTAGTAGATTTCAATGGTCAAGTTTTACATTATGAAGGAGGGAGAGCCCTGGTAACATGGTGGTTGGAGAAGTACAGATGCTAACCAAAATGACAGCAGTTTGAATTCAACAGGTTCTCGGAAACCTGATTGGAAAGTTCTACTCTGTCTTACAGGGTTTCTATGAGTCACAATTGACTCAACAACATTGGGTTTGGTAACTCAAAAAGATGTTTGTTTCCAAAATATTTGGGAAGCTCTTGCTGAGCGATCATTGTATACCCAAATAGCGCTGCAATGAAGTAGTGTTTGATCACACACAACATGTCTGTGCATCTTTTTAGTGCTGTAATTCAGCTACCACATAGTGTTTTAGCTTATTACATTCCATGAAGCTCAAAAAGCAGAAGAGAATCAATTGATGAACTAAAGGTATTTCCAATATGCATAGTTTCACTGTCAGAACTTTTGTTACCTTAGCCTCAGTTAGCTATGACACACAGCTCTTATGGCTCTGAGCATTCCCCATGTCCTCTGGTGGCAAATTGCACCCAACTCAGGCGTTGGCAGGTGCTTGGAACACTCACTGTGTCTTTTCATGCACCTCTGCAGCATCGAATGCCAGGAAAGATGTGCTATGTGACAGCATTTGATAAGTTGCTATATCTCAAGCTTACCATTACTGGGAGCATCAAGTTTCTTCCCTATGATCAAGACAACTGCCTGCTCTATATGTGCAATTAGAGTTAGCCAAAAGTGGAGCTTGTAAATCACAGCCATGTGTCAGGTTTCAAGTGGTGGTGATCATGGAAGTGTTGTCTCTTGGAGATGGAAGTGACCCCGGAGGACATTTAATCCAATCCTATTCTGATGCAAGAAACTCTCGATGGAACTCTGTCAGGGAATGGGATCATGCTAACTTGAAACGTGGACACTGAGCTTTGAAATTAGTCACTGTTAACTCTTGGGAGTGCCATCCATATACACTCTGTGGAGTTGTGTGCCATGAGTCTGCACAGCTCTACCAATGCCTCCAGCGGACATTTTCTTACAAAGAATGAGAAACCTGTAAAAAATGTATTTATGTTTAAATTAAAGACCACCTACCCAAAACACAGAAGTCACCAAAGTGTGTGTTCACAGTCAATATCAGCATTCTTTGAAATAAGCATTTTTTTGCTTGATCCAACCATAAGGGAATGTACAGTCTCTTACTATTGCCTCAAATATGTCCAGTGATAAGAAAAACATTATTCTTTTTATCAGTGGTACGGTGAAAATGGTAGTCCTTGACTATATTTAGACAAGCACAATCTACTTTCTTCTGGCATTCACCTATTGGTCCTGATCGGCCTTGGATGGAGTTCTCCCAGAGAGAGACATTGAGCCAAGGTTACACATACAAGAGCTTTGTTAAGGAAATACTATAAGAAAAAAGATCTGTATGGGAGTGTGGAAAGATGGAGGGAAGAGAAGGAGTCAAGCAAGATTCAGGCAAAGGTCTGGACTGGGCCTGATCCATGAGAAGTTTGGAAGAGTCTCAGTAAATCCACAGTTTGTGTCCTTTCCTGCTGCCTCCACCAACAGCCTCAGGCAAAGAAGCTGGGCTTTTCATATTCCTGCATCAGTCAGGCATTTGTGGTGGCTATACAGGGATGTAAACTCCCAGACATTTTTCCCTCTCTGGGGAACTTGGCCCCAGTAGTCTAAAACAGTTCTCTGAGTAAAGCTACAGGTGACATCAGATGCTGAGGATGGGTACTTGGAGCTGAGATCTGGAGACTCTGAAAGTGTCTGCTACTCAGTAACTGAGTGTAGATTGAATACTGACAGATTTCAGCTTTTCAAATATTTGAATGCAGCTCACATATTCAGGTATAGTATTTGTATTTTGCTCAAAAACACTTTGATACACACAAACCTAGGAAGACTGAGGTTACAAACTTTTGTCTCTACCAATTCAGTTTGTGTAAAGTTCAAATGCTATATATGTATTTGTTATAAGAGAGCATCTGGAGTAGTCTTGTTGTTTGTAAAATGAAGGTAAGTCTGATTTGTGAGTTCTAAACTTAATGTTAAGAGACATGGTAGAGAATGGGCAAATTAGACCCCTCCCAGTGTTAGGAGTTGAGCTTCACAATAAATGTTGAATTCTAAAAGCACAAATTCAGACCTAATGCTGTCCTTTGCTTGTGCAGAGGTGTCAAACTGCAGCCCTGAGACCACACACATGGGGCTTCCAGTCCTTCCAACACTCAGATGTACTGAATTATCTGAAGAAGCAATTAGTTCTAATACTGTAAGAAAATATATACCACATGACCTTTTAAGAATGGAGAATAATTTTTCTATAACATTTAATTATCAATATGACTTAAAAAATGTTTTTTGGTGCCACCCAAAGTGTTGAGAAGTACAACAATGTAATTCTTCTGGTCTATGAGGAAGGCATGCATGGTTCGGAAAAATAGAATTGGATTTCTTGTGCCACAGGAATGTCTAACTAGGAAATTTTCTTCTCCAGGGGGTCCAGCAAGAAGCATGTCACTGGTAGGGTTACAGGCTTTCTAAAGGTGGACCCCATTGCCATCAAGTCAATTCCAACTCACACCGACCCAATAGGACAGAATATAACCTCCCCTATGGGGCTTCTGAGGCTGTAAATCTTTACATAGGCAGATTGACACATCTTTCTCTCATTGAGTGGCTAGAGAATTTGAACCACTGAGTTTCTGGTTAGCAGCCAAGTGCTGAATTAACCACTGTGTCAGCATGGCTCCTTTGAAAGGCAGAATACCAAACAAACAAACAAACAAACAAATAGACAAACAAAAAACCAGAAAAATTCAGAACAACAATTTAACCTACCCACGGGCCTCACAATAAAGGAATGAAGCTCTCATCACACTAGCCTCATTTTGTTTTTCGTCTCACTTGTTGTGTCTGCCTGGGATAATGCCTTTTAGGTCTTAGTTCACTGTATCTTTCTTCCTCTAATCTTTGTATCTAAAGCTGTCCAACATGTCTGTTCCTTAACAGTCACACAGTGTTCACGTTAGTTATCACTATCTTAAATTACATGAGAGTTTGTATGTGTATATGAAGACAGACCTGACTTTACTTACTCTTTAGGACTTGTGATCCACACGTTTCTTTCTTACTGCTTTGGTTTGGAGCCCTGGCCATACAGTGGTTAAGCACTTCACTGCTAACCAAAAGGTCAACAGTTTCAATCCATCAGCCACTCCTGTCTTCTAATCTTTGTTTTTGGACTGGTGTGCCAGTCTAGTCTTGTATACATAATTGGGCAACACAGTATGTTTTTCACATGTGTTATTGTTGGCCCTTTAAACCTGTGTAACCTTTAGGGATGAAGAGTGAGCCACTGGAGTGACGTCAGTACTGAGTTATAAGGGTTTCTAGGGCCATATTTTCTGAGCTTCCCCAGTCTCTGTCAGATCAGCAAGACTAGCATTTCTTTTTTTTAATTTTATTTTTTAATCTGCCCAAGCCAAGTGCCATCGAGTTGCATCCGACTTGATGGCACTTGGCTTGGGCAGATTTAATCTACAGATTTCTTAAAAGTTGAGAAGTGAGTTAGGGGGGTAAAGAGGAAATATACTAAGACAGTGTTTATAGAGGTAAAAACAGAAAAGGGATTATGTTTATGGCAAAGAGGGAGAAGATATGGCCACTTTAACAGTAAAAATAGAGAACTGTGTGAACTGTTACAACTCTATGTGAACTCAGATAACTAATGGAAATTCCCTAACCCTCAGCATCCTTGTTTGTCACTAGAGCTGTCCCACCTCTGTCACATGTGCAGCACTCTAATGTCTCTATCTTATATTGCCTGAGACATAATCTAAGGCAGCACATCCCATGACATGATAAATAAGGTCTTATTAAGATATATTGAGAACAACTGGTTTTAACTATGGTGCGACTGTTCTGAAAGGCAGTAAAATTTTGAATTATGTCATATAAGAATAAATATTGATATTAAAGTGCTATCCAATTGTGAAATATTAAGGTTTTGTGTTTATTTATCAAATAACATACTGTATTGGGCAAGTCTGCGGCAAAAGACCTCCTAAAGTGTTAAAAAGTGAAGATGTCACTTTGAGGACAAAGGTTTGCCTGACTCAAGTCATGGTATTTTCAGTCTCCTCATATGCATGTGAAAGCTGAACAATGAATAAAGAAGATGGGATAAGAATCAACACCTTTGAATTATAGTGTTGGTGAAGAATATTGAACAGAAAATGAACAAATGTCTTTGAAGAAATATAGCCAGAATGCTCCATAGAAACAAGGATGGCGAGAGTTTATTTCATGTACTTTGGGCAGTAAAAAAGAGGAAGACTCTCACTAAGATGGATTGGGATGGTGGTTGCAACAATAAGTTCAAGCATAGCAATGATTGTGAGGATGGTGCAGGACTGAGCAGTGTTCTGTTGTACATAGGGTCACTGTGAGTCGGAACTGACTCGATGCTACCTAACAAAAGCAGTGTTTATTGTGTATAATGTATTCTCATTTTTATATTTCTCCAGAGAATTAAGCTGGATAAGAAACAATCTATGAGAAAAGACTCTCATGAAAATTGTGGTCCATCATTTGAAGACAATATTAAATTTCATCTCACTCTTGTGTTTCTGAAAGTACACCAGATTCATCTCTGGGGTTTTGTTGCTTTTCTTAAACATAATTTCAGCTTACTTCCAAGAACACTGTGCTAATATTTGGAGGAATTTGGAGTGTTGCTAGAATAGTGCAAAGATATTTGTAGTAGTCACTGGTATCTAACAGTCAGGTCATATGTTGCATGAATATTTGTTGTCTAAGACTTCATGCTAGAGATATAGATAGTACCTGTTGGGTCTTGAAGAATGTGAGACATGGCCAGGCAGCCAGAGGGGATAATGTAAACGAGGATAGAGTTCCGGCAGGTAGAAAGAGGAAGGAAACGCCCAATTTGAGGGTGATCATACAAACGAAGCAGGGCAAATAAGGCAGCTGTCTCTTAGTAATATATGCCTTGAATCTCATTTTGCAACTGTGGGTTTTGATGCCAGGAAGGTTAATCTGAACATTTGTGCAGAGCTAACAACAGGAAGGAGGACCAAGAGAAAGTAAGATTAGGTAGACCATTATGGCAATATTCCTGGCAAAGTAGACACAGAACCTAAACTGAGCTAGGAAGAATCAAAAGAGTGGTGGGGGAGGAATATATGGAAATAATGTAATGAAGCTTGAATTTACACACATGGTGGCAAAGTAACAGGTTGGAAAATTTGCACGTCAAAGGGAGGTTTGGTTCTGTGAATTGGAGTATTTTCCAAAGAAGTCTGATGACGTTTGAGGAGAAATGGATTAGCAAAGGAAGAACAAGTACAGAACAAGTACAAGGAGTTTGTTTAATGTACGGCATATTGAGTTTGCAGGAGAAGGATCTTCATGTGCTTGCCTTCAGAGCCTGGAGTTCCAGAATTTGTGGATAGTTAGTGCATACCGTGTGAAGCTATTGCAGTGGAAGACCTTGGCCAGAAGACCTTGTTGTTGAGAGTGCAGAAAACAAATGAGGAATAAATTGGGCAACTCTATTGTGTGTAGCTATGTAACATGCATATAATATACACAGTGTATGTATACGTGTGTATATGTGTGTGTATCTCTCTCTCTCTGTGTATGTGTATATACCTACAGGTTTACATCAAGGAATTGATTCAGTCATTCTGAGGAACTGGCAAGTCCAAAATCTGTATAACGGGCAACAGGCTAGAGACTCTTGCGGGACTGCATCACAATATTCATATTCTAGAGGCAGAACACACCCTGGGGAAGTTTTGTTTTGTTTTAAACGAATTGATTGATTATATTTTATTATGTAACTGCAACTAGACTAGTATTTGGCCAAATAACTGGCAACTATAACCTAGTCAATTTGACACATAAAATTAACTATCACTTCCACACTTACAGGAGATGGTGAAGATGGGGATTTGGCAAATGAGCACTCAGAGAGATGGAAAAAGAGTCAGGAAAATGTGTTTAGGTGGCCAAAGGAGGAAAGTTTTCAGAAATAGAAAGTTGCAGCTGTAAATGTTTGTGAGGGACAGATAGTGAAGGAGGAACACTGTCTCCTGGTGATGGGGTACAGCATCAGTGACCTCTCTCCACAGAGCCTATAGCATCTGGTCACATGGCAGGGAATTTGATGCTAGCTTTGGCAGCCCTTGTGATGAAGGTGGACTATAGCAGAGAAATACTGGTGCCATCATCTCTTCCCCTTTGCGTGGTGGTCTCTCTAGAGAAAGAGATGTGCCTGTCCCAAACTCCAAGCTCTCTTAGCATGACTTGTTAAACCACATGCCTCTTGTAGTGAGATAGCCTAGTGTTACAGAGAACAAAGGGGAGAGGTAAGGGGACTGCTTGCTAGGTACTGCTGTTTTGGGCACTTATGGGTATAGGAAAAGACATTTCATCCTTTTCCCTTCCTCCCTTAATTCCTGCTCTAGGAACTCCCTGCTTCCCTGTCTGAGTAACCTCAAAAGGAGGAAAAAGGAGTTTCCTGACACATTAGAAAAGAAAGGACAATACGATGTAAACTCAAGAGGCTGAGTGCTCCTGGAGATGCTGGAAAAGAACTGAAAACCCACTGTTGTAGAGTCAGTTCTGATCATAATGGACCCTGTAGGAAGCACCATACTGTTTCCAAGGAGTGCTTAGTGGATATGAACTGCTGACCTTTTGGTTAGCAGCCATAGCACTTAACCACTATATCACTGGGATTTCCCTGGGAAAAGACAGAAGATAAAAATCACTGTTATTGTTTTCACTATAGCCTTTTCTCACCCAGTATCTCAGAATGTAGTTCTAGCCAAGCATCTTGATTCTGACATATTTTGAGAAAACAAACACAATTTAGAAATCTAAGCTTTTCATTTCTAAGTAAAGAAATTGAGGTCCAGAGAAAAGATTTGGGTGTTTAGCATTAGCCATGAACAGACCAGGAATCTCATCTTCTTCATTTTCCCGAGTCTGAGGTTTTCCCATTGTATACTAGCTGGGGTCAGGAAAACCTTCTTGGAAAGCTTCTGGTGTTCACTGAGTTTATTTTTAGACACTGGTGGTTCTGTGTTCACACACAGAGTGACACACAGTGTGTAATACACATACACACGATAATTCACCACACAGTGACCACATGCCCTCACACACAGTGATACCTCTCCACACACACCTTCACAAACTCACACAGTGACATCCACACACAATGAGTAGCACCCATACAAACCCATGCACTCAAACAGGGACATACACAATGACACAAACACACACACACAGTAACACGCAAAGTGACATTCACTGAAACACTCATTTATACATTCAAACAAGAAAACAATGACACAGTTACTCACACCGTAACACACACTTGGAAAAACACACACAGTGAGACATCCTCACACAGTGATATTTACAAATACTATCACATGTGTGTCACAGAGACACACGTGATGACACTCATCGGTACTTGCACACAGTCACATTAATACACACTCATACAATCATACTCACACAGTAACAATCACACTTTGATACACTCACACATACATACTAGAGTGCACGCCCTGGCTTCGCCAGTGGAGAATGGCTGAGAACAGTGTATTTTCATTTTGGCTCCAGCCTCCTCATCATCTCCTTTGGCCTTCTCTGATGTTTGTTCCATATGCTATGTTGTGGAGTTAGCCTAGCTTCTGCCTCAGTTTCCTAATTTAAGCCTGATCAGTGTCAGAGATACTTGGGAGGAGTGACTCAGACTAAGGAAATCAGGGAACCTCTTGTATCTTTATGCCTAGGAAAAGCTTTCATTTTTAAAAATGTCCGAATGAAGAAGCACAAGGCTTCTTTCAGTCTGTTACTGCATTTTAAAAGCTTGATGTTTAGTGATGTAGCAGTTAAGGAATATGCACTTATAGTACAGTTAATTGAGATGGAAAAAATTAAATGAGACAGATAATTGAGTTAGAAGTACTATCAACAAAAATCTTTTATGGTTTCATTGCACTTTCAAAAATGTGCTTATTTTTTCTTTTCAGACATAAGTCAGGCCTGTAAGGGAGCACAGTACAGCCATTATCTGTATCTTACAAATGAAGAAATAGTCTCAGAGATGGTGTTCCCAACCAATGGCTAAGGTGCTTCCTGCCCCAGTGACTCTCTGCCCTGGATACTATCCACTCCTTTCTGCTCAAGCCTATGGGATCACCAACAGTGGCTGTGTTTAATGAGAGGGACAGCCTTCTGAAGCAATGTTCTATTTCAGCCTCTCTCAATGATTGCCTCAAGAGTTCTGCCTCATTGCATTTACCATATATGCCCAGAAAACGTTCTGTTGGATGACAGGATCTCAGCTTAGACAAGGTACCTCAGTCAAAATCAGACAAATGATCTGCTTGGATCCATGAAAAGATGTAGAATGCAGCAGACAAGCTTGCTCAGTTATTCCAAGGATAAAATATGGTTTGCTGCCTTAGTCCTAAAAGGGAGTTTCTGGGTGGTCCATAACTTGGGTTTTATGCTTTGATTCTCCTTCTTATTTCATAGCCATATTCATTTTCTTTTCTTAACCTCAAGATGTCAAACTTGAAATGCAAAGCTACTGGAGAAGGGTTTAAGATATGATGACACTGTCTGAATGTATTCTTAATAGGTAAGGGCTGATTATAATTTCTAGTGTAGATTTCACTGGTCATTTACAGATCCACACGTATTTAGTTTGGACAAAGAACAGGTACCACATGACTTTCAGCAAGTATGTTACATTTCAGGAGGATGGATACTAAATTTTTTGTGTATGAATTTGTACCACTTCAAAGTAGAATTTAAAAATGAAATAAGTCAAGACTTCTATATTGAAATAATAGAATTGCCAGAAATATGTTTGGCTATAATTTGGACAGTCATTCGAGTCGGATCCAAATATAAGATTATTTAGTTATATACTTAGAAACAGTGTGTCTTTTATCAATTATTGTGTAAGAAATCTCTCCAAAAGTTGATACCTTTAAACAACCACCATTTATTTGGCTCATGATTCTGTGGATCAAGAATTGAGATTGCACTTATTTTCCTAATCATACCTGGGGTCACTCATGCAGCTATTATCACCTAGAACTGTGATACCACACAAAACAATTCAATTATAGAATATTGCTAACATCAGGAAAGTTCTACTAGACAACACTGATCTAGAGTCTTGACTTGAGCTAGATAATTCAAGACTTCCTTCTTAAGTCTGGTGGTTGGTACTGGCTGTCATCTGGGCTATATATTTCCTGAAAACTAGTATTAGCTTCTCATGATGGGGCTGGATTCAACAAACAGCAAGAAAGAAGGCAAGTCCCGGTGCCCATGGACTTGTAATGCTTTTGCTCACACTTGACTTGTTTATGTCCCATTGGCCAATGCAAGTCCCTTAATCTGGCCTAAAGTCAGTATGGGAATGGCCTGAACAAAGGTGTACTTTCAGACAAGTGTAATCCATTGTGGACCATGGATGTTTGGGGAATTATTAATAACCTATTTCTTTTGTAGAGAACTTCATACTGTCTAAAGCATTTTTCTTTGTTGTATAGTAGTCAGTTTTCCAAGGTTATACCGATGATAAATAATGCTAAAATCTAAAGGGTCTGAAGTTTTTTATTTCTCACTCATGCTGCATGTTAATTGTGATGGCTGTGCACCAGGCCATATATGCTCCATGTATCTTCTCCACCCAGGATCCAGGTCAATGCAACAGATCATATTTAGGACACACCATGCTCAAGGCTATGGGAAGACAGGAGGTTAAAACACACACTGGCTTGAAATGCTTCAGCTTGGATGTGACAGATGTCCCTCCATCTCACATTCCATTGGACAAAGCACATCATACAGCCAAGGTCAACACTCACGGGCAGGAGAATCTCCTCTTCCACGAGGCCCTGAAAGAAACATGTCATAGGCAGGGCTATAATGTTCCTATAAGCAGAGAAGCAGATAATTCAGAATGAGAGTTGAATCTACTTAAGGGCCTCAATAAAGGAGCATCTCTGTTTCTGTTCTGTTAATTTATATTATCTGTCTGGAACCCCATCTTTCAGGTCTTAGTGCATTTATTCCCCTAATCCTTGTGTCTGAAGTTGTCTAACAAGCCCACCACTTAACAGCCACACAATGTTCATGTTACTCACCACTATCTTAATGTATCTTCAAGTATATACAGGGGGCCCAAATCGTGGAGTAGTCAGCTTCCTGTGCTCCTTACAACAAAGACCTGAATAAAAGCAAGTAAACTGATTATAAATGACAAACTAGGTGCCCTAAACATCAAAAACAAAGAAGAATTGGACTGAGCATTAGGAGGAAGAAAAGCTGGTCCAGGAGCAGTGAGAACTTGGCAGACCTGACCCAGCAAAGAATTGACACCTTGGAGACTAGATCTACTCATGTGAGTGTGGTAAGGGAAAGACTGAATGGCCAGAGTGCCTCCAGAATCAGTGAAACGTAACCTGGAAACAGCCAAAGATAAGTACTTGGGTCTAACCTACCACTTTGACCAAAAAACATTCCTTTGGGAAAAACTTCTCTCCCATTCACCTGCCTCCTTCCTGTTCTGTACTGGGTCTTAGCTGGCTTCAGAGACTGATGCATCCCTTGGGCCAGGAGTAGGATGCCTCATGCACCTTGAATCATTCTCTCAACCTTGGAAACACAACAAATTAACAAACAGGCAAAATTAATCTGCTGTATCACTGAAGCCAGGAACTGAGGACAGAAACAGCTCCTTTGTCTAGGTGCATGCATAAAGGGTCCACAGACATTAAGTGCCTCTCAGCACTGCATAGACCTATGTGGGCCCATTACAATAACGTAGGCCCTTACTAGCACAGCACAACAAGGTGCATACATGAAGTCTAAATCAACTGTATCAGCTGTGCTGTGGAGAAGCAGATACTTGATATTTGACACCACTCTGCCTATTAAGTAGGATCCTTACCTACCAACATCAGGGCCTGAGGCTAGTGGCTTTACCCTTGCCACCTAGCCACTCATGACAAAGATCCAAGAATAAATGGTACCTCTCAGTCCTTATAGCCAACAATCTTGGGTACCCATAATCTGGTTGCAAAACCTAACAACATACACACTATAGGGAACAGGGACACACATGCCTCAATGGCTACTCACAGGAAGTTGCCCACTACCTTGTCTTGTTCAGTGTGTGACCACCAATAACACTGATATTGTGAAAGATGAGATGATATCTATTTAAGATTTTCATCAGACTAAAGGTGTACTTTCAGATAAGTGTAATCCATTGTGGACCATGAATGTTTTGGAAATTATTAATAACTTATTTTTTTTGTGGAGAACTTCATACTGTCTAAAGCATTTTTCTTTGTTGTATAATAGTCAGTTTTCCAAGGTTATACCATGATGATAAATAATGCTAAAATCTAAAGTGGAGCCAAAAGAAAGTCACCAAGACATATTACAGTCAAACATGCCAAAACAAAATACAGAGAATTTTAAGAGTAGTTAGGAATAAATGAAAAGTCATTTACAAAGGAGGGATCAATAATATTAAGTTTATACTATTCAGCAGAAACCATGTAGGCAAGAAAACAATGAGATGACCTATACAAAGACTTGAGGAAAAAAAAATTTCCAGTCAAGAATTATATCCAACAAAACTGCCTCTCAAGTATGATGACAAAGTTTGGACATTTCTAGACAAATAGAAGTTTAGGAAATTTGCAAAAAAAGCAAACCAAAATTAAAAGAAATACTAAAGAGTGTCCTCTGGTTAGAAAATCAGCAACATCAAATAACAAGACTAGAAAACAGGACAGGACAACAAGTTATCAACCTAGACAGGAACATCACATAAATAAATCAAAGATAGAACACTGAAAATAGGGAAACAAAGATGATATTAAAGATGACAACATTATAACAAAAAAAGGAATAAAAATGTAGTCATAGATCTTTCATATGGAGTGGAAATCAAAGCAATATAAGCAAATAACATTTATTTACACTTAGAAAAAAGGGGTAAACATTAAGTTTACCTGAACATTAAGTTTAACTGAAAAGGAAACTAACAATCATACACATCAAATTAAAAAAAAAACAAAAAAAAATACTCATCAATTACAAAGTCAGCAACAATGAAAGAAATGAAAAAGAAAATACATATGGAAAAACAACGCAGCACAGAAAATTAAAAGGAAAAAAGAAACTGTCCACAACACACACAAAACATAAACATCAAAATGACAGCACCAAACTCATACATATCAATAATTAGAATATAAATGAAGTGAATCAATAGCAACAGAGCAGTAGAATGAATTAAAAAACAAAATCCACCCATATGCTGCCTACAGCAGACACATTTAGACTTAAAGACACAAGCAAACTAAAATGAAAGGGACAAAAATAAATCAAGTAAACAACAATCAAAAAAGATCAGGAATGGTAATGTTAATCTCTGACAAAAATAGACTTTAAAGTAAAATCCACCACAATGGATAAGGAAGGACATTATGTAATGATTACAGGGTCAATACACCAGAAGGACATAGTCATATTAAATGTTTACACACCCAACAACAGGCCCTCTAAATACATACAACAAACTAACACCATTGAAAAGTGAAATAGACAGCTCCACAATAGTAGACTTCAGCACACCACTTTCAATGAAGGACAGAAAATCCAGAAAGAAGTTCAATAGGATGCAAAAGATCTAAATGCCATGATCAAGCAACTCAACCTCATAGACATATGTAGAATGCTCCACCCAACAACAACAAAAGCCCATGGAATATTCTCCAGAATAGACCACATGTCAGGTCATAAAGTATGTCTTTATAGACCCAACATATTTAAATATTACAAAGCATATTTTCTGACTGTAAAGCTATAAAAGTAGAAATTAATAAGAAAAAGCAAGGAAGAAAACCAAACAGAGAAGCTAAACAACATGTTGTTCAAGCTACTGGCTTTATAGAAGAAATTAAGGAATAAAGAAGTTCACAGAGTCAAATGAGAATGAAAATACATTCAACAAGAACCTTCGGGAAATAGCAAAAGCAGTGTTCAGAGGTCATTTTATCTCCATAAATGCATACACAAAAAATGAAGAAAGGGTGCCAAATCAAAGCATTATAACTCTAATAAGTAGAGGGCAGCAAAAGAAGACCTTGGGCATCAGAAAAAAACAGATAATAAAAATTAGAGCAGAATTAAATGAAATAAAGACTAGAAAAATAATTGAAGGAGATAACAAAACTAAAAGGTGGTTCTATGAGAAGGTCAACAAAACAGTTAAACCATTGCCCAGACTGACAAAGGAAAAACAGGAGAGGAAGCAAATAACCTGAATAAGAAATGAGATGAGCACTATCACAATATATCTAACAAATCTAATGAATCATTACAGAATAATAAGAAAAACTGTATTCTAACAAATTTTAAAACCTAGAGCGAATGAGTAAATTTCTAGAAACACTAACCACCTAAGCAACACACAGATAGAAAAATGAAATCAGTCTTTAACAACAGAAGAGATTGGAAAAGTAATTTTAAAACTAACAATGAAAAAAGGCCCTGACTCTAAAGGCTTCATTGGAGAACTCTACCAAATTTTTAGAGGGGAATTAACACCAGTGCTACTAAGTTATTTCACAGCGTAGAAATGGATGTAATACTCTCAAAATCATTCTATGAAGCCAGCATAACCCTGATACCCAAACCAGGTAAAGACATCACAAAAAATGAAAATCACAGACCAGTACTCCTTATGAACTTATATGTAAAAATCCTTAACAAAATTCTAGTTAATAGATTTCAACAATACATTCAAAAAATAATTCATCATGACCAAATGGTATTCATACCAGGTAAGCAGGGATAGTTCAACGTTAGAAAGACAATCAGTGTAATCAATCACACAAATAAAACAGAGAACAAGACTCTCATGATCTTATCAACTGATGCAGAAGAAACATTTGATAAATTCTAATACCCATTCATGACAAAAACTCTGACGGGGGGGAGCCCATGATGGTGGGACTAGACACACGTTTCTTTGATTCCCTCTGAGAACTAAGGCCTGAAATGATAACTGAATGGAGCAGTGTGGACATCCTGGGAGCCCTAGAATCTCACATAACATTGTCAGATTGGACTAGGCACCAATAAGGGGGGAGCTACTGCTGTCAAAGACAAGGCAACAGCATACTGAGTCCTGATTCTGCTAGCTCATTGTTTAGGAGGACTGCAGGAGTTCTGATGCCATCTTTGTTATCCAGGAAGTGGGGACTGGGCAAGAGCTGGCTAATACACTGAACAGCAGTGCTTAAGTAAACAGTAGAGACTATGCTTCGGATGGCCACGTATTGAGAGCCTGGCTGCTGACTGAGGGCATCACTGCCCCTCCACTCACTCTTTTCTGAGCTGCAACACAAGTTCTGCTGTTTCACAGCAGGAAGGGCAGCTTGGGTAGGACGCCATCTTGGTCAGCTAGTAGGCGGAGTCAGCCAGATGAAGTCTTAGCTGCAGCTAATTCTTACATTGAGCAGCAGCCAATGTCTGAAAAGTCCTTCTCCAGGAAAAATTATGTTTTTCTTAGAGTAATGGGTGCCTAGAGTTATGGATGGGGCCTGGCAGAGGATGGCAGCAAGGTCCTAACACCTCCCTCCTTTGAACCATATCATAGCATCTGGGGACAGCCTATGAGGTACCCTCATTGTCAGTTGGAAATTGGGGCTGGCCACACCTTAGGAAGTGACTGATTTCAGTAGCTGTCCAACAGCTCCTTGTTCAACAGTAAAGTACATTTTTAAAATAAGAACACTTGGAGAACTAACTGCTGAGCAGGTCAGCAGCATCTGCACCACCCTTGCTGATCCACCTCATAGTGTCGGCTGATGGCCCCCCAGTGACTCCATGAGTAGGGTGTCATCTTTGGCAGCCAGGAGGCTGAATGTGCCACCCTAGAGAGTCCACCTGGGATCAGTCACTAGAGTACACAGAGGCAACTGGTAACCAAAACTAGTAGTGCCCTTACTCTCCTGTTGTTACTATGCCTCAGCTCCTGTTCAGGTAACACTAGAGGAACTGAACAGCTTCCAGATGGCATGAAGACAACAATCAATAGCTAACTATTTGAAGAAGCGGTGCACCGTAGCTCTGGGAAACTCACAAAATAAAGAATCCAAAAACCTCCGAGATGAAGAAGGCTTTCTAAAACTATCAGTGGTCAAGTACAAAAGAAGTATGTATAGAGACATCCTAGAGATTAAACCAATACAGCAGAACAAAATGAAAAACTAAGTAAGCTATTTGAAAATTAGACAATTCAATCCAAAGCCAAAAGAGAAGAATTTAGGAGATGGAAGCCAGAGTTAGTGAACCTGAGGATAGAGCAACTGACACCAACATTTACGAGGAGAAATCAGAGAATAGAAATGAAACATGAAGAAGCATTTAGAAACACATAGGACTCTATTAAGAGGACTAATCTATGAATAACTGGAGTTCCCAAATAGGGACAGATAGTGAAAAATGTAGAGAGTATTGATGTAGAGTTGCTGACAGAATAATGATTTTAGGAAGCGTCTCATAACCTGGATTCAATTGGAAGACATTATGCTGAGTGAAATCAGTCAGCAGCAAAGGGACAAATATTGTATGAGACCCCTGCTATAAGGACTTAAAAATAGACTTATGTACAGAAGAAAAGATTCATTGATGGATATAAGGATGGAGAGGGATGGAGAGGGTTGCTCATAGATTATATAGTTGATAAAAATTTGATTAGGTGAAAGCAGTGACAGAAGATAGTAGAAAGCAGATCAACTTAACTGAACTTCACCATAAACCGAAAGCTCTTTTAGTCTCAATTGAATGCTGCAAGGATAGACTAGCAGGGCTGGGGCAGAGGACTATGCTTTTGGGGGACATCAACTCCAATTGGAATAACTAGCTTATTGCTAAGTCTTCTGTACCCCAAACTGATGAGTGGCATCTGAGGTCTTAAAAGCCAACAAGCTGCTATCTAAGGTACACCAAATTGTCCCAACTCATCTGGAACACATGATGACCGAGAATAACAGAAACACAAGGGAAAAAAAAGAGCTCAGGATACAGAAAGACCCATGAGAATGAGAGACTGAGTTAACATGTAGCCAGAAGAACTAGATGGTGTCCTGCCACCACCAAAGACAACCGTGATGGAGCACACAATGTACAGTCCCTGTGGCAACACGAGGAAAAGAGGAGTGCAGCTCAAAAGCTCTGCAAAAAAACCTAATATTGGTGGTCCAATGGCCTACAGGGTCCCCTGGGAGTGTGGCCCCTAGACCTGCTGCTGTACCTGATCAGAAAACACTACTAAAGTGGACTGAGCTGAAGGACACAATGTGAACATATCCTTTGAGTACTGTATGGTTCTATGCATTTACAGAAGGTATCCTACTGGTCTCTTTCTAGATGGGAGAAAAGAAGGTGAAGAGGATGGACAAGAGCTTGTTAAGAGGATACTACAAGTAGAGAATAAAAAGGAGGAGTGTACTGTCACCAGGTAAGGAGAACAGAAGGAAATGCAGATAGGTGGGCATGCAAAATTATTTTGGATTGTACACCTTCAGTCAATCACAATAAAACAAAAAACAGCAAAGTAGGAATAGAAATTTTTTAACATAATAAAGGACATTCATACAAAGCCAACAGCCAGCATCATGCTTAATGGATGCAGTCTGAAAACATTCCTCTTGAGAATGAGAACAAGACAACGATGGCCTTTGTCACCACTTTTGTCCAACATTGTGTTGGAGATCCTTGCTAGGTGAATTAGGGTAGAAAAAAGAAATAAAGGTTATTCAAACTGGTAATGAAGATCATGTGATCTTCATTTTTTGATCATATTTGCAGATCATGTGATCTTACAAACAGAAAATCTTAAAGAATCCCCGAAAAAGTTGGAAATAAGGATACATGATAAACATACCAAAATCAATTGGATTCCTCTACACCTATGAAGAAAATTTTGAGGAGAAAATGACTGAACCAATACCACTTACAATAATCCCTAAGAAAATAAACTACTTAGGACTACATCTAACAAGAGATGTGAAAGACTACAAAGACTACGAAATAAGACTACAAGATATTTTTTCAAGAAAAAAAGATATCTATCTCAGTGGAAAAAAATTCCCTATCTTTTCCTGGTTGCGAAAACTCAGCATTGTAAACCAAAGCCAACTACAGATATGCAATCCCAATCCAAATTCCAATAGTGTTTTTTAAAGAAACAGGGGGGAAAAAAAACTCATCGCCTTCATACAGAAAGGGAAGAGATCCTTGATAAGTAAAAAATTACTGAAAAGAAGAACAAAGTGGGAGGCCACACACTACCTTATTTTTCAACCTGTTATAGTGCCATAGTAGTTGAAACAACCTGGTACTGGTACAACAACAGATACATAGACCAACGGAACAGAATTAAGAAACTAGGCGTGAAGCTATCCATCTTTAAGGAGTTGTTATTTGGCAAAGCCCAAAGTCTGCTAATAAAAGAAAAAGAAAGAAACAAGACTCATACTCACACCATGCACAAAAACTGACTCAAAATGGATCAAAGACCTAAATATAAAATTTAAAAAATAAAGATTATAGAAGAAAATATTAGAGACAACATTAGGAGCCCTAATGAATGGCATAAACAGAATATAAAAGTTAACTAACAATGCACAAACACCAAAAGAGAGAATAGAGAAGTGGAAGTTCCTAAAAATCAAACATGCTCATCCAAAGACTTTACCAGAAGAGTAAAAATGAAAAATTTTTGGCTATCACAAATCTACACAGACTCTAATCTCTAAAATGTACAAGTTACTGCAAAACATTAACAACAAAAAGACTAATAACCCAATTAAAAGATGGGCGAAGGATATGAACTGTCACTTCATCAAAGAAAACATTCATTTAGGCAGCTAACAAATATATGAGGAAAGGCTCACAAACACCAGCCATTATAGAAATGTGAATCAAAATTACAATGAGACACCATCTCACCCTGTATAAGGCTAGCATCAATTCAAAAAAATACTGAATAAAAATGTTGAAGAAGTTGTAAAGAGACTGAAATAGGTACACACTGCTGGTGGAAATGTAAAATGATGTGACTGCTTTGGAAACGGATTTGGACCTTCCTTGAAATATAATCTAGCAACTATACTCCTTGGAATATATCCTAGAAAAATAGGAGCTGTCACATGAATAGGTGCATGAACACCCATGTTCTTTGCAGCACTCTTCACAACAGCAACAAGATCAAACAACCTAGATGCTCATCAACATATGAATGGATAAACAAATTATAGTATATTCACAGATTGGAATACTATGAAATGATCAAGAACAGCAAGGAATCTGTGAAGCATCTCATAACACAGAGGCATCAGGAAAGCTTTTTGCTGGGTGTAACGAGTCACAAAATGACAAGCATTGTATGAAATCACTATCGTAGGAATTTAAGAAAAGATTTATACACAAAAGAAAACATTCTTTTGTGGTTATGAAGGAGGGTAGGGAGGGAGAGGGATTAGTAGATCTAATTCGATAGGAGACGTGATTTGTTTAGATGAAGGGAGGGACAACACACAACACAGGAGAAGTCAGCACAGCTGGACTAAACCAAAAGCTAGGAAGATTCCTGAATACAACCAAATATTTCAAGGGATGGAGTAGGAGGGATAGGGGCCTGGGGACCATGGTTTTAGTGGACCTCTAGGTCAACTGGCATAACAAAGTTTATTAAGACAATGTTCTGCATCCCATTGACTAAAAGTGGCACCTGGGGCCTTGTCTTAGTCGCCGAGTGCTGCTCCAACAGAAAATACCATGACTGGAAGGCTTTACAAGGAGAAACTTTTATTGTCACAGTCTGGTAAACCATAAATTCATTCATAGGTTATAAGTCCATTCAACAAGAGAAGTCATCACAGTCTGGTGGACTGAGTTCAAATTCAAGGAACCTATCTAGGCACAGGATCCTCAGCTCCAAAGGGTGTGCCTGCTCTGAGTCATGCTGCTCTCTTGGTGGTGTGAGCTTCCCATTTCCTCTACTCACTTCTCTCCCTTATATCCCACAAGCTTGTAGCTTGAGTCCTGTCTCACTGATGCAACTATAGCCCATTTTTCATCATCGATATCAGAGAGGCAGGATTCATAACACATGGGAGGAAGGGCACCATATTGGGACTCCTAGCCAAGTCAAGTCAACATATAGATTTTTGGGGGGACACAATTTAACCCATGACAGGCCTCAAAAACTAGTATGCAGCAACCTAAGATGCGTCAATTTGTCCCAACCTACCTGGAACAAGGAGAATGAAGAACACTCAAGACATAAGGAAAATATGAGCCTTAGAGACAAAACAGTCCAGATAAACCCAAGACTCCATTAGCCTGAGACTGAAACAATTAAATGTTGCCTGGCTACCATGAATAACCGCTCTGAAAGGAAACATGATAAGGAATCCCTGATGGAATGGGAGAAAATTGGAATGTAGAGCTTAAATTCATGTAAACAGAAACCAGACTTAATGACCTGACTGAGATTGGAGGGATGCTGGAAGACATGACACCCAGACTCTGTTAGCCCAGAACTAAACCCATTCCTGAAGTCAGTTCTTCAGATAAAGTTTAGACTGGATTATAAGACATAGATTGATGCTGATGAAGACTGTGAATCTTAGCTCAGATACTAAATGGGCAACTCCTGTCAGGATGCAAGATGAGAGGGTAGAAAGGTATCAGTATCTGGTTGAATGGACATGGGAAATACAGTGTGGGGAGGAGGAGTGTGCTGTCACATTTTAGGGAGAGCAAACAGGGTCACAAAACAATGGGTGAGTAAGGTTTTGCATGAGAAACTGACTTTAGTTGTTAAAGAATGATTAAAAACAGAAAAAAGCATACACACATCTATGTAAATACACACGCATATATATCTTATGCTCTCTTCCTGAGATAAATAATTGTTTACCCTTATGTTGCCAGGTAGACAATCAATATTTGATAAACAAGTCCTGAATGAAAAAATAAATGTGAGATAGGCGGGAGAATTATTTTGTATTTTATTTGATGAAGAGAGTGTAGTGCAATATATAAATATGAAAAAGCAGAGTGATACACACTAAAGAAAAATCAGCATAGTCTGGCAACTTGCTGGAAACAATTTGTAACACTGTATTATGTTTTTACATGGCAAGTGATTTCTTTACATTTATTTACATGTTTTTACTAGCTTTCAATTGGAAAGAGTACTAGATGCTCAGTTTACCATCAGTGAACAAAACAAAGATTTCTACCTTTGTGCACTTACATTTTTGGGGGAGGGAGAAAACCAAACATAATAAGCAAGTGAATTATATGGCATGTTTGAAGGTAACTATTGGTATGGAGAACAGATAAATAGAAACAGATATGGAGAATTTGGAATACTTGAAGGCAGGGTGAGGATTTAATTTTAAGCAGTGTGTTGAGAATAAGGTGTTCACCTGATTAGTAAGATGACATTTATACAAAGTCTAGAAGAGGTGGAGGATTTGGGAAACAGCATTCCAGATAAAAGGAAAAGCTAGTACAATTTCTGTAGGTGAGAACACACTCAGTGAGGCTCAGGCACAGTCAAAGGCCAGTGTGACTGGAGATGAAGAATCCAAGGGAGAGCAGATAGGTCAGTGATGAAAGTGTAGAAGGTATAGGCCATATAAAGTCTTAGAGACTACAGTAAAGACGCTAGCTTTTTATTTGAGTGAAACAAGAAAATCTCAGGATTCAGAATAAAACGACTTGATCTTTCTCACATTTACAAGTTTCACACTGAATTAGGGCAAATATCTGTGTAGCTACATCTGTATCTTTTTTTTTTTATTCTATCTCTCCTACTTTTACCATTGAATAGCAAAAAAATCTTCTCAGAGAAACCATCTAAGATGTTGGTGCAGTCAAACATTTCACAATGTGTCCTCTGCATCAAAGACTCAAGAAAAGAAAGGAATTATATATAGATAACAACTTTGGAACCATCAGCATCAAATGGAAGTCTGAATTGGACCAAGCGCTAAATGAAAGAAGAGATTGTATGATGTCTGATGTCAGTCCCCTGCCATCTAAACCTACCCATTTGGACCATACTGAGACAAAACAAGCAGTGTTTCCAGTGGAGGCAAACAGAAAGTTAACTCCATGGAACCTACAACAAAAGGCAGAGGTAGCAGGTTAAAAAAATGGTGGAATGAAGCAAAGCGATCAGGACACAAACCAGATCAAAAAAGTGAAAGTACATGAAGAGCAAGAACCTCAGTAATCCTGGTGACCAGAACTAGGAAGAAGATCCAAACTACTCACTAGCAGTGGTGCCTGACCATTTGAAGAGAAATCCGTGGAGTAACACCTAGAGGTTACCCACCAACCCAGCCTCTGTGTAACACCTTGCCCCTACATCTAACCAGCTAAAGACTCCCATCACTTGGTGGTCACAAGCAAAAGTGCCCTCACACTCAAGTCCAGAGGCAGGTGGGGGGTTCCCTATCTGGCTAAAGTTAAGAATATTCACTGCAGTTGTCATGCCCTGCCACTCTACCTGCTGGAGGCCTGTGGACAATACTGCTTTTCCATACCCTTTCACACTGGTGTTACTACCCTGCCTGCTGTGACAGGGGATAACAGATCAGGGGTACCGCTCTCTGCTACCCAGCCACCTGCACTAGAGGTACAAAAAACTGGCAGCCTCTACACAGCCACCTACACTGGGGGTCTATAGAAAGACAGTTACACCCCTACCATGTCCTTACAGATTGGGGGCATGTCCCCTGAGATGTGCACCCTCAGACTAGTGCCACAACCCCCTGCCCTGACCCCAAACTGCTAGAAGCATCCACCACACCTAGTGCTGAATGACTGATGGTAATGTTTCTCCAAACTCCATCTAGTCAAGTTACCTCCCCTGCCCTGTCCCATTAGGTGATCAGCGGAAAGCACTCACCACACCCACCTCAGAGGACTTGTGTGAACATTCTCACACCCCCACCCAGTATTAGGCAGGTGGCTTACTTTCCTCTGCATTTCTCTAATCCCTCCTCCAAAGATTAGCAGGTATGATTTTCCACAGATGCACTAAGACTCTTATCTCCCCCCACTTACTAAGAAGCTAAGTTGAGTCTGCACAGAGAGATTTTACAGTACATTTTGGTAGCACCACCTCCATGTAGCTACAAGGACAACCTACCCTAGTGTCCAGTGGGCACATTAACTACTAACACCAAATCAGAAGGATGAGATTCTCCCACAATAGCTGTGGAGAGGCCCTGACAAGCTGATAACTGCCACTGAAGTCAACATCGGGAAAGGACCTGATCAAGCAACTTTACTCAATTCTGTAAGGCAATATATAAATACTTATAAATAAATAGCACCTTAAAGTTTGGGGGGAAAAAGGCAATAATAATATAAAGAAAAAGGGTAAGATAGTGCAAACAAGTGACCAAGACAAAGGGATGGAAAACCTTCCAGAGGAATGACTAATAACAGAACTACCTTACAAGGAATTTAAAAGGCTAATATTTAGGCTCTACAAGGAGATCAAGGAAAACACACAAAGAAAATAAAACCCTAGAAAAATTGAGGAAAGCAATACAAGAACAGAATGACTAACTCAAGACACAAATAGAAATCATACAAAAACAGCTACATGCTCAGAGGCTTAACAATAAAATATCAGAAATAGTAAACTCAGTGGAAGAACACAGAAGCAGTATTGAACCAATGGAAGAAAGAATCCACGAAATAGAGGACAATTCCTTTGATGCCGATTTGTTAGAGGAAAAATAAGAAAAAAGACTGAAGAAAAAATGAAGAAAGACCAAAGGTTATGAAAGCCACCACCACAAAGAATAATTTGTGCATAATAGGAATTTCAGACAGAAGTGGGTAAAAAAATCAGAGAGAATTATTGAAGATATACTGCAGAAAATTTCTCTAGTATCATAAAAGATGAAGTTTCTGTGGAAGTTGTCTAACAAACCCCTACAAGAAAAGCCCCAAGAGAAATTAACCAAGACATACCAGTTATAATCAAACTTTCCAAAACTAAAAACAAAGAAAGAATTTTGAGAACAGCTCTTCAAAAAACAAAATATCACTGACCAATGGGTATCAAGACTAAGCACTGATTTGTTGTCAGAAACCATAAGGCAAAAGGGCAATGGGATGGCATATATAAAGCCCTGAAGAAAAGAACTGTCAACAAAGTCATATATCCAGCAAACCTGTCTTTCCAAAACGAGAGAAAAATCAAGACATTTACAGACAGACAGAAATTATGGGAATTTGTAACCACCAGACCAGCCCTGAAATAAATATTAAAGGGAGCCATCCCTTTGGACAGAGATCCAATGACACCAAACAACCACCTGAGAAAGACACATGACAGCATCACCCAAATACTAATACAGGCAAAACTTTACAAAAGGAAAAGACCCCCAATTGACTGCAGGGCACCAGAGATACTCAGCTGTAAACAGTGACAACTTCAGAACAAAAAGGTGGATAAATAGTGTGGTTACAGAACTTCTTCTGTATGGAGAGATAAAAGAGACTGCCATCAATACAGGACAGTAAAGATAAATAACAGGATACCCACAAAGGAAGTTAATGAATCTACTCACTAACATAAGGAAGAATAAAATAAAAAGACTCAGTAAAAGAAAATAAAAACAATACTAGATGACAGAAAAAGCAGATCCAGATACAAAAAGAACTCAGTAACGAAAATTAAAAAGAACAAAGAAACTGCCAACAAAACACACAAAAATATAATAGAATGGCAACGATGAACCCATACCTATCAATAACCACACAAATGTTAATGGATTAAATGCACCAGGCAGGAAGTGATAGAACTGATTTAAAAAATCACCCATCAATATATTCTCTACAATAGCCAAACCTTAGACAGAAAGACACACATAGGTTAAAAATCAAAGGATGGAAAAAATATACCTAGCAAATTGTAGCAAAAAGAGAACAGAAAAGGAAATATTAGTTTCTGACATTATAAATTTAAAGTCAAAATACATTATGAGACAGACACTACATAATGATTAAAAGATCAATTTAATAAGAACACACACGCACACACACACACACAGAAATATTCATGCAACCAATGCCAGAACTCCAAAATTTGCAAAACAAACTCTAAAAGAATTGAAGACTGAAGTAGTTCTAAAATAGCAGTAAGAGATTTCAACACATTACTTTCAACAATGAACAGAAAAACTATAAAGAAACTCAGTAAGCCAAGTGCCATCGAGTCAGTAAAGATACACAAAATACTAACAACACTGTTAACTGACTCAACCTCGTAAGTATATATAGAACATACCATGCAGTGACAGCACAACATGTACTGTTCTCCAACAAACATGGGACATCCTACAAAATAAATCATATTTGAAGCCACAAAGTAAACACTAAACTTCAAAAGTTTAAAAGAATCTGAAGTATATTTTTGACAATAATATTTTAAAACTAGAAATCAATAGCAAGAATATCAAGGAAAATAAATACATAGAAACTAACATGTTACTAAAAAAGCTGGGCAATAAAAGAAATCAAAGCCAAGCCAAGTGCTGTCGAAAAGAAATCAAAAGTGAAATAAAATATACTTAAAATCAAATCAGAACAAAACCACAACATAACAAAATATTTGGAAAAGAGAAAAGCAGAACTCAGAGGAAAATTTGTAACAATAAATGCATATGCTAAAAAATAAGAGAAATCCAAAATCAATAACTTAACCCAACAACTTGAACAAACAGGAAAGGAAAAGCAAAATAAGACCAAAGCTAACAGAAGAAAGACAGAAATAAAGATGAGAAGAAATAAAGGAAAAACTAACAAACAAAAACCTGAAAACAATAGAAAGAATCACCAAGACTAGAAGTTAGTTCTTTGAAAGCATCCATAAAATCGACCAACTGCTGGGCAATTTGGGAAAGAAAAAAAAGAGAAAATACAAATGACTAAAGTAACAAATGAAACTGGAGACACTACAAGAAATCCAACTGAGATAGATGTTTATAACAGAGTGCTATGAAAAATTGTTCTCCAACAAATTTGAAAACCTAGAAGAAATGGACACATTTCTAGAAACACCTACCCATGTAACTAACCTAAACAGAGAGAGAAAACCAAACAGCCCTATAACAGAAGAAAGGATAGACGATGTCATTAAAAACAAACCAAACAAAAACACTCCCAACAAAAAAAGTTCTGGTCCAGATAGCTTCAATGGGGAATTCTATCAGTCATTCAGAGAACAAGAAATAATCACAAACTCACTCTATAAAATCAGTATCATCCTGTTACTGAAGCCAGGTTAAGATATCACAAAAAGGGAAATTAGACACGAATCTCCCACATGAACAAAGACAAAAATTCATGACAAAATTGTAGCCAACAGAATCCAACAGCATATATAAAAAAAGATGCATATATAATGCATCATTATCAGGTGGGATTCGTATCAGGTACATAAAGCGTTCACCATCAGAAAATCAATTAATGTACTTCATCATATAAATTTTTTTAAAAACCAAAATAACACATTATTATCTCAACTGATGAATAAAGGGCATTTGGTAAAATCCCAAACACTTTCCTGATAAAAGCTCTTAGAAAAGTAGGAACAGAAGGGAAATTTCTCAACATTACTAGAGGCATATATGCCAGGCCAACAACCAATGTGATTCTCAATAAAGACTGAGAAACTACCCCTTTAGAAAGTAAATGACATAAAGATGATCACTATCACTACTCTCATTCAGTATTGTACTAAAAATTCCAGCGAAAGCATTAAAACAAGAAAGAAAAATGAGAGACATCCAAATTGAAAAGGAAGAAGTAAAACTACATGTATTCACAGATGACATGATCCCATACACAGGTAGAACCAGAGATTCCACAAGAAAGCTACTGAATCTAACAGAAGGATTCAGGAAAATGGAAGGGCAAAGATCAACGCACAAAAATCAGTTGATGTCTCTGTATTAACAAGAACTCCAAAAAGCAAATCAAGAAAACAATACCATTTACAATATCCCTCAAAAGGACAAAAGATGTAGGAATAAACCTAACTAGGGATGCAAAAACTTGTACAACGAGAAGTGTAAAACAATACTGCAAGAAATATGAACGGAAAAACATACATGCTCATGGATCAGAAGACTCAACATCGTGAAAAATATCAGTATCTCTAAACTCAGGTGGGATATCCTCCAGGTCATACTTTGGCTCTTGTGGAATTGTTCTAATTTACTTCAGTTTCAACTTGAACTTGCATATCGGCAACTGATGGTCTATTTCAGAGTCGGCCCCTGGCCTTGTCCTGACTGATGATATTGAGCATTTCCATCATCTCTTTCCATATTTACGTCCATACGCTTACAAGGAAGACCAGCTAAGATGACCACTATTCAAATTTATGCACCAACTACTAAGGCAAAAGTTAAAAACATGAAGACATTTGCCAACTTTTACAGTATGAAATTGATTGAACATGCAGTGTGGATTCATTGATACTATTGATGATTATAATGTGAAAACTGGAAACAAAAAGAAGGATTGGTAGTTGGAAAATATGGCCTTTATGAGAAAAATGATGCAAGAGATCACAATAAAGAATATTGCAAAACCAACTTCTTTATTGCAAATACATTTTTCACCAACATAAACAGTGATTATACACACAGACCTCACCAGAGGAATACACAGGAATCAAATCAATTACATCTGTGGAAAGAGATGATGGAAAAGCTCAATATCATCAGTCAGGACAAGGCCAGGGGCCATCTGTGAAATAGACCATCAGCTGCTTATACGCAACTTCAAGTTCAAACTGAAGAAAATTAGAACAAGTCCACAAGAGCCAAAGTATGACCTTGAATATATCCCACCTAAGTTTAGAAACCATCTCAAGAACAGATTTGATACATTTAACACTAATGACTGAAGACCAAATGAGCTGTGACAGGACATCTTACATAAAGAAAGCAAGAGAGGGAAAGGCCAAAATGGACTTGAGAAGAGACTCTGAAACTTGTTCCTTAGTCAAGTATCTAAAGGAAAAGGAAAAACTTGTGAAGTAAAAGAACTGAATAGAAGATTTCAAAGGACAGCTTGAGAAGACAAAGTAAAGTATTCTGATGACATGTGCAAAGATTTGGAGACGGAAAATGAAAAGGCAGGAACACACATGGCATTTCTCAAGCTGAAAGAACTAACGAAATTCAACCATCGAGTTGCAATAGTGAACAATTATATGTGGAAAATATTTAATGACACAAGAAGCATCAAAAGAAGAAGGAAAGACTGCACAATCATTATACCTGAAAGAATTGGTCAATGTTCAACCATTTCAAGAGGCAGCACATGATCAGGAACCAATGGTACTGAAGGCAAAAGTCCAAGGTGCAGTGAAGGCATTTGCAAAAAACAAGGCTCCAGGAACTGACACAGTATCAATACAGATGTTTCAACAAATAGATGCAGTTCTGAAAGTGCTGGCTTGTCTTTGCCAAAAAATTTATGAGACAGCTACCTGGAACCCAGAAGTAAATCTATCCACTTATGGGCAGCTAGTCTTTGACAAACTGTCAAAGTTGATTCAATAGAGAAAGGAAGTGTCTCTTTCACAAATGGTGCAGAAAAAAACTAGGTATCCATTTGGAGAAAAGTGAAACAGGTTCCATATCAGAGGCCATGCACAAAAACTACCTCAAAATGGATGAAAGACCTAAATGTTAAAGCTCAAACTAAATTTCCTGGTAGACAACACAGGAAAAAAACTAGCAAACCTAATTTTTGGCATGAACAGTCTATCAAACACAACTAAAATGCATGAACAACAGATGAGTTACATAATTGTGGCTTCCTAAAACTTAAATGCTATGCTCATCAAAGGCCTTGACCAGAAGTCAAGACAAAACCAGAACAATTCAAGCAAAATGTGAACAAAGGACATTACTGAACACTTCTATAAAAAGAGGTCACTCAGGCAGCTGATAGACACATGAAAAGAAGCTCACAGTTATTAGCCATCAGCAACAAAGCTTCAGTGAGATTCCATCTTACCCCTGCAGAAATAGCATGGATCAACAAACAGAAAATACAAGAAACAAAACAGAAACAGAAAACAAATACTAACGAGGTTGTAGGGAGACTGGAACTCTTACACACTGCTGATGGGACTTTGAAAGGGTACAATCACTAAGGAAAATTTTAGAAAACAAGTAATAGTAATAACATGATCCTGAGATTCAGGCACTTTCCTGTGGCCATGTATTTAATGGGTGGCAAAGTCTGTGTTCAAAGTTCGTGTGCTTTCTCAGCTAGTTCGTCTAGGTTGCTGTGACACTTATCACCATACTTGTTTCATCATATGTGGAAAAGCTGACACATATCCAGGCAGAGTTCAGATCAACCAGTATGAAACTGGGAAGTTAAGTTTGCTGGAATCAGTTTACCTGACTTTGAAGGCTGGAAGACAGAGTCTGCCATGCATCTATGAAAGCTAGGTAGTTGTGAGAGTTGTGTAAAAATGCTCTTTCCAACTCATGTTGGCAGAAAGAGAATCAGAACGTACTTCTGTGTGTTTCATTTTCACAGGAGGTCTCTGTAGCTGCAGTTATTGCGTGCTTACTGCGTACCAGATACCACCTACCGGTTGTTAAGCACTCTGTACTGCATTTAATCCTGTGTAGAAAGTGAGTATTTAAGATGAGTAAGCTGTTGCTTCAAAATGATGAAGAACTGACCCAGGATAGCACTGAGTCATGGTACTTGGAGGACCACAAATGTCTGACCCATCCCCCATACCACCTCTAGCTTTCCAGTCTGCCTGGAAGTTTGGATAAAGCTGTTTCACCTTATAGCGATCAGCGAACTGCCTGATAGGTGCAGCCTGTGGGAATCTCAGGTGCTTGCAGTGGCCCACCCCACTGCAAGCACCTGAGATTCCCACAGGCTCCACCTCCCAGGCAATTAGCTGATCACTGCACAGCAGACTCTGTCTTCCAGCCTTCAAAATCAGTTAAACTGATTCAGGCAAACTTCTCAGTTTCATTCTGGTTCATCTGCTAATTGATCTCCCTACAACCTTGTTAGTTCTCCCTACAACAATGTTAGTTCTTTTCTTTTAAAAAAAAAAAATTATTTTTAAAAATTTTTATTGTGGTTAAGTAAAAGTATACAATCCAAATTTTCTTTCTTTTTATTTTTTTAAAGACAATGGAACACACTGCTGCTAGGTGCATCGCTTTGCCTTCTGGCATTTTGGACAGAGAAGATCACCTCATCTTCGCATCTGCAAATCTTGCAAAGAAATACTGTGCTGGAGAGCACAGAAGCAGTTGTTGCTGATAAAGGAGCACTGGAGTGGGGTTCTGTAGGATGATTGGGGTTCTGCTCTCATAATAGCTACAGAGTCACCTTGGGCAGGTCATTTGTCCTTGCTAAGTTCCACTTTATCATTTATAAAGCAGGGGTTCTGGTAACTCTTACATAGGGTGATTCAGTAGAAGGAGACTTAGGTTAAGGGCCCTCGCACATACTGCTAGAACAAGAGCAGTTGGTACGAAGGATGCTAAAGAAAATAGAGGCATGAGGACCATGTGGCACAGGTGAAACGTGTGAGATCAAGGAAAGGAAATGCTCACAGTTTCTGGGTGTTGTGCCCACCCTGTATCCTGGAGGCCATTCTGTAAAGTTATGCATGAAAAATAGTTATATGCTGAAACATGAGAAGTGGCCAGACATATCATGATGATTTATATTATTAAAGAAATTGCGGCCTGACAGAGTAAGCCCAATTTCTTATTTTTGACAGCGATAGTCTCTGGCTGTAGAGAGTTCCCAAAGGACTGCTACAATAACCAAGCCAAGCCAAGTGCTTTCGAGTCAGATCCGACTCGTGGCGACCCTAGGGGCCAGGGTAGAACTGACCCCCAGAGTATTCAAGGAGTCCCAGGTGGATTTGAACTTCTGACCTTGTGGTTAGCAGTGTTAGCACTTAACCCACTACACCACTAGGTTTCCCAGTACAGTAACAAATCATTAAAAAATAAAACTATGACTCATAAACCGTTTGCCACTGAGTGAGTTCTGACTCACAGCAAGCCTGCTGACAGTGTAGAACTGTCCCGTAGAGTTTCCAAGGAGCACCTGGAGGATTTGAACGGCCAACCTTTTGGTTAGCAGCCATAGCATTTAACCACTACGCCACCAGGGTTTCCACTATGTCTCTACTGTGACTCCTAATGACCCTATAAAGGTGGCAGTTTGAATCCACCAGTCACTATGGGACAGTTCTACTCTGTCCTACGTGGTTGTTACGATGAGTACAAGACTGTGAGGTGAAAAGAGGTATTTCCAAGAGAAAGGCTTTGAAGAAAGGCTGGAAAGCATAAGGAAAGACAGAGTCTGTTCTTAAAAGAAAAAGAAAGATTGCTGAGTACTACAAAATAGAAGGAAAATAACCCATGGAATTTGACTGTGAACACAGAAGAGGTTGCTTTCAGATGGTAAGCATTCTATAACACCTTCTTCTGTAGCATCTTTTTCTAATTTAGCATAATTTTTCAATACTTCCAAGTTACCTATGTGTATTTTATTTTGTTTAGGATAATGAATACATGGCTATGCAGTGAATCCTTGGCTACACAATTCTTAACAACTTTTGCCAAAAAAATAGCAATACCTGCTTTAATTTTAAAAGTACAGTTACAGAACCTGGAAGAAAAGTTTCAGGCTTTTATTTTAATAATTTTTTATCATAAGAATTTACTTGATTTTTCCATAGAAGTTATCATTGCACTTCACGGCTTTTGAATGGAAAATGTACTAAAGAAATTGGAAATCAGACATAGCATTTGCAAAATATGGTATTTAAGTACCTCATTTAATGAAATCAGATAATGCTAAGATTCAGTTTCAAAGACTTGCAGTGTTGATGACTCAGAGCAAATAAGTTTCCACTGTTTCAAGATGCAAGAAAAATGCTCAGTTGCCTTTTCATTCTTGTGGGAGGAGTATACACATGGCTCACGCTGTGAGTCAATTTAGAGACTCCTTCTCCCCCCCTTCCTTTCCAGTGAATCTTGGGATAGATTGGCATACTTGCCTCCTCACTGGTCTGACTCATAAACCCTTTGCCACTGAGGTGAAAACACATCTCAGTAGACTTTGTGTCACTAAGCGTCTGCTCATTAGATGGTGGTAGAAAAGAAATGTGACCAAACACAATCATGCTGTAATTACCACCTAGAGAAAGGGGTGCATATGCCTTAGGCTCACTACAAGTTGCAATTGACTCGAAGGTGATGTGTTTGGGCCTTTCTGGTGGCTGAGGAGAGGATGTTTCCTAGTTCTGGTGCTATGCCACTACCACAAGTATATATATAGTGCCAGCACAGATTTGTGATGTAAACTTGGACTAGAAGGCTTCTGAGGCTGGGATGATGCAGGTCCTAGAGATGGAATTAGAGTTTCTTATGGTTTCAGTTAAAAATCAGGGTGGTTGAGGAGAGGAGGGGAAAGGAGACTGTTGGGAGGATGGGACACATACGGAGCAGAGAGGAGTAGTGTGCTGTCACCAGACAGGGAGAGCAGTGGAAACTGCATATAGGTGGGCACGTAAATTTATACGGGAATGTACATTTTCACTCAATCATATCAAATAAAAAAAAAATCAGGGTGGTTGAGGGATCATTTCTGTCTGAAATGAGGCTACCTTTGAGATCCTGTAGTGGTTTAGTGTTTTAAGACTGCGGACTTCACAGACACACGTTTTCAGAGTGGATGCCATGCTTGGTCCTACATTGTGCAAAGCGAGATCCTCACTTGGGAAGCACCCCTGCATGACTCTTGGTGTGAGGCAGTGGATGCGCTGGCCCAAGCATGAGCACTGCTTTTTGGGTTCCCTGGTGCTCCTCATGGCTATGAGCTTTCCACCTAGGGCTCTGTCCTTTCTGTCTCCAGCAAAGGCTGAAGAAGCCTTGGCTAAGCACCCACTGGGCCAGAAGAAACACTCTGACAAAGGCCGCTAAAGGGCTTCTGGGATTTCCTCAGACCTCTGCTTCATGATCAGTAGATAGCTTGTAAGGTTCTGATTCAGCTGCATTTTCCTGAAGGAGCTGGTTAAATGGCCCAGCGTGTTTCTTACTAATGAGTATCAGAAAACTCTTTCAACCCAGAGAAGTTGTGGGATTCACTCTAACGGCTAAGTAAGTGAATGGAGTGCCAAGAGGAAGCTTACGGAAGTGAGCAAGAGGGGTTCTAGAGAGCATATGAGGGTTCCTTGTTCAGCAAAGTCATGGGACCTTGAAAGGAGGTGTCATTGCAGGCTCCGCTGTGGGGATGCACTACTGACCACGCACAGAGTCACCTTCAGAACTATAGATGAGGACCAGGTCAGTTATCAGGGGCTAGGTGTATCTCCTAATAGGCTACTTAAAGCACTGTGTTTTTTCTTATTTTCACAAATGTGCTGTTGACTGAATGGACCACAAGGCTCCATGTGTATCTGTTGTCTGCAAAGGGGAGCATAGTGAAGAGATAGCCAAGGCAATAGGGAAGCAGAGCCAGTGGGTACTAGTCACAGGAATGTATGTAGTAAAGTCAGCTGGATGGAAACAATGATCACCAAACAGTCATCAGACACAAGTAACTAGAAATTGGGATCTCTGGACTTTGGTCCAGAGGGAAAAGCTAATTAACTGGATAAAAAAAAAATAACAAGTTTTACGTTCTTTTCCTAAAATAACTCTGCTTTCTAGAAAACTTGAGAGTAAATAAACTACTTTTTCAGTTCATTTGCAACAAGATAATAAGATGATTATCAGTAGGGAGGACTTTGCCCCCCTAGTGTTTCCGCTCTGTATTACATTACATGTAAAAAGGGACTTCATAGATGGAATTAAGATGACATATTTTAAAATAGAAAGAGTATCCTGGATGATCTTGGTGGGCTTATTATGATCACATTAACAACAAAAGAGGAAGACAAAAGAGTAGTACGAAAGTGTCAGAGATAGGATGATGAAGAGACCAGTGAGATCTGAAGAAATGGGAAGATTCCACTGCTGTTGCTGGCTTTGAAGATGAGGAAAGGGGCCATGATCCAAAGAGCATGAGCAGTTTCTAGAAGTTGTAACTTCCTTCAGCTGACACTCAGCAAGGAAATGACGACTTGGGTCCTACAACCCCAAACAAAAGACTGTGCTAACATTGTGAGTGAGCAAAGAAACAGATTTTCCCATGAAGTCCAGAGTCCTGCAAACTCTGATTTTACATCAGTAAGACCCATACCAGGTTTCCAACCTCCAGAACTATAAGAGAATAAAAAATCTGTAAACCACCAAGTTTGTTATGACAGTCATAAAAAACAAATGCAGTGATTAGTACTTCCCATTCCCTAATGAGGCTATAATGGCTGGAAGACTAAGTAATGGATCAGTGTTGCACAGGGGTATAGTATGGAAGCCAAAATAAACTTGGCCACCCAGCTGATTCTCCTCTTCCCGTCTATACTTTGAAGGCTACACACAGTCTCTGATATGCATGAAGATCTTGACAGATTACTCTGCACTTAACTCAGGGACATTCCAATATACAGAGAGAAGGAACAGAGTGGGCTATTCTTTGATTTTATGCAGGGTAAGGCCAAAGATGTGATTATCCTTGATTTTTGTCATCTTAGGAACCAGCTGTATGTTCAAGAAGTGATGCAATTTGAAATTCAAGTAAAAAGAAAATTAACATTTGTTGATGACTATGATGCATCAGGAAGTCCTAGTGGTGTTGTCGTTAAACTCTAAGGCTGTTAACAAAAAAGTTCCCAATTCAAATCCATCAGGTACTCCTTGGAAACTCCATGGGACAGCTCTGCTCTGTCCTGTTGAGTCAGTGTGAGTCAGAATAGGCTTCCCACAAGCAAATATTTTGGTATATCTTGGTGGTGTCACTGAGAACCTAAGTGGAGTTCCTGCACCTACTTCAAACAGCCAACCTTTGAGAGAAGAATGAGATGGGAAGCAAGATGTTTATTTCACACCAGCAGGCAAGGACACAGAGAAGAGGGGATGACTCCTCCAAAATCTGCCTCCTCAAAATGGAGAATAAGGGAAAGAGAGAATAAGGTTCTAGGGAATTGTAGAAGGTTAATACTTGACTGGTCACAGTGGTCTACTTCCAGATGCATTGACATGTTAGTTGGTATTTTGGGCCCATAGGTGGGTTGGCCATCATACAAGTTGCTGGTCGCAAAGCAGATTACTTTCTCTCTCTTTTTTTAAGGTTTTTAGATTATTATCACTTGTTTTTCTACAGTCCTAAAAAGAGCATAAAATAGTCCTTAACCTTGAAAGAAACTGAAGGAGATGGTGAACTCCTGCTTGGAGACAGAATTAAAAAACAAAATGGTGCAGGTTTAGCTAAAGATGCAGTCACTTACTTTATTTTGCCTATGCCAGTGGTGTGAAAACTCTGGTGGCATAGCGGTCAAGTACTATGTTTGCTAACCAAAAGTCTAGCCATTCAAATCTACCAGGTGCTCCTTGGAAGCTCAATGGAGTAGTTCCACTCTAAATTACAGGGTCACTACAAGTTGGAATTGACTTGGCAGGACTAGGTTTTGTTTTCATTCCAGTGGTGTAGTGGTTAAGAGCTATGGCTACTAAGTAAAAGGCTGGCAAATCAGATCCACCAGCCAATCCTTCAAAACTCTATGGGGCAGTTTTACTCTGTCCTAGAGGGGCGTTATAAATTGAACCAACTTGATGGCATGTAACAGCAACTACACGATGCATCTGAGCCTAGAAGATACCTTCATTTCATTATTCCACTTCAGTTAGTCACTAAAATGTCATTAATATCCCCTTTTTTATTTACTCACTCAATTAATGTTTTCTGAGAGCCTTCTGAAGACAGATTATACACTGAGGGTTCCATAATATACAATTTACACAGAATGTACTTTCAAATGTGAGTAATTTCCTGAACTTATAATCAGTACGAAAAAGAGAAAGTCATTTCAGGTAGCGGTAACTACAATGAAAAGCCTGTAACAGGGTAACATGTCAGGTGGCAAGCACAGAGAGGGACCCTCCCTCTCTCTTGTCTCATCATGATGAGAATTAGAGAGCCTCACAAAAGTTCTAGACACAAGAAGTGGTATGGAAGAAAGTTACCATTTTCAAGTTGGTGTGTTTAGAAAACAGAAAGAAAGCCAGTTCATTAGAGTATAAGCAAAGGGAAGTCAGGGAAGGAAGGCAAAGCAAATCTTGTTGTTTTTTTTTTTATGATTGAATGAAAATGTACATTCCCATATAAATTTGCATGCCCACCTCTGTGCAGCTCCCACTGTTCTCCCTGCCCAGTGGCAGCACACTCTTTCTCTGTGCTCCATACATGTCTTATCCTCCCAACAAACTTCTATCCCCTCCTCTCTACCCGCTCCCCTTCCTATAGATGTATAGAACCATAAAGTGCGCACATGATATGGTCACCCTGTGTCGCCAAGTCCAATCAATTCCTGTCCGAGAGTTGACTTCCATTATCATTTATGGACAGGGGCAGCATCAGGGCCAGGGACCATGCTTCAAGGGGAACTCTGAAGCCCGTGGACCATCAGTTGTGGTATTTTAATGGAGATCTCAGGGTGCATCCCTTTTTATTCTTGTGTTGCCAGCAAAACTCAACTCTGTGAGCTCTATCACGGCTATCACTGGTGGTGGCCGGGCACCATCCAGTTCTTCCAGTTACAAGTTGATGTAGTCACCCACTCAACTTGGGTCTCTCCGTCTTCTGACTTCTCTTTCCCCCATGTCATTTTGGTCCTTGGTGATCATCCGTTCCTGCTAAGTTGGGACCATTTGCTGTACCCTCAGATGAAAGTTTGGCAGCTTTGAAGACCCCAGATACCACTTACCAATGTGGGATGCAGAAGGCTCTATTAACAAATGTGCCAGTTGGCCTCAGTTTCCCCTGACAGCATGGTCTCCAACCCCCTGCTCCAGCTACTCTGTCCTTGTAATATTGGTTTAAGATGGATGTAGTAATCATGTTATGTTGAAATTCAGTTAATATTGATTTTCTTTCTAATATGTGCTGTCACAGATTTCCCTTAATCTAATTTCTATCAGCTATCTAACAGAAACCCCCCCTACTTACCCTCCCTCACTCCCCACCGTTGCAGCTGTCAAAGTGTCTGTTCTTCTATGCATGAGTCTGTTTTTAAGATTTTTTTTATGATTGAATGAAAATGTACATTCTCATATAAATTACATACCCACCTATATGCAACTCCTACTGCTCTCCCTGCCTGGTGACAGCACACTCTTCCTCTCTACTCCATACACGTCTTATCTGCCCAACAAACTCCTATCCCCTCCTCTCTACCCACTCCCCTTCCTCCAGTAAGAGGTCAGCAGGACAATATCCTGTAGATGCATAGAACCATAAAGTGCACACCTGATATGGAGGAAAACTAGAGATGACACAGTGATGGCTGGTGACTGTGGACCAGGAGAATAATAGTGAAGAAACATTAACAAGTGAATTATGATGAGGAGGCTGGGGTAGAAAAAGGCATATAACTATCAAAAATATAAAGTAATAATACAAAGAAAAAAGAGCAATCTAAAGAAAACAGGAAAAAGCTAATCTCCCGATTTATCAAAGAAAGCTAAACAACAAATCCTTAATATCCCAAATCAACAAAACAAAACAAAAAAAGAAAAAGCAAACCAAATCCATTGCCACTGAGTTGATTGTGACTCATAGCCACCCTATAAGACACAGATAATTACAAAGCATATAAAGAATTAGGAAAGAATGGCATAAGCAAATGACCAAAACAAAGATAAATTGTTTCTGAGGAAGGACAGATACTAGAATTACTTAACAGGTATTTCAAGGTGGTAGTATTAAGTATGGTCAAAGAGAAGGAGCCTTGTGGAACAGTGGCTAAGTCCTTGGCTGTTACAAAAAGCCTTAGCAGTTAGAACCCATCAGCCACTGTGCAGGAGAAAGATGTAGAAGAATGCTTCTGTAAATATTACAGCCTTAGAAATCCTACAAGGCAGTTCTATTCTTTATATGGGATCATTAAGAGTCAGCATTGACTCAGTAGCAAAGGGTTTCAATATGTTTTATGTTCCAAGTGATAAAGGAAAACATGGATAGAAAGCTAAAGGAAATCAAGGCAAAAATACAAAAACAACAATGGGACTTCAATAAAAACACGTTAAAAAGAATTTCATAGCTTAATGGTAAAATAACAAAACTGAATAATTATATGTAAGGACTGAGTAGAACTGAAATGACAGAAAAAAGAATCAGCAAATAAAGAAGATAAGGTCTTTAAGTTACTCATTTGGAGGAGCAACCAAAAAAAAAAAAAAAAAAAGAATGAAGAAAAAAATGGACAATCTAAGGGATAGGTGCAACACTATCAAGATAAATAATATATGCATTGTAGGAGTCCCAGAAGGAGAAAGCAGAGAAGGACATTCAGAAAGAGTTTTTGAAGAAATGATGGTGGAAAAGCTCTCAAATACCACCAAAAAAAACATGAAATTTTACATCCAAGAAGCCTAACAAACTCCATATAGGTAAAATTCTAAAAGAAATGCACTGAAGTATATCATAACTGAACTCTGGAAAACCAAGGGCAAAGAGAGAATTTTGAGTGTAGGGCAAGAAAAACCAAATTTCACATAGAAATTTTCCTAATAAAATTAATTGTCAATATTTCATCAGAATTATGCAGGCAAAGAATCTTTTCTTCTATACATAAGTCTATTTTTGAGGTCTTATCATATGAGTTTCATACAATATTTGTCCTTTTGTCTCTGACTGCTTTCACTCAACATAATGTCTTCCAGTTGAAACCAGGTTATGAGATATTTCCTGGAATCATCATTATTCTTTATCATTGAGTAGTGCTCTGTTGAGTATATATATCATAGTTTACCTATCCATTCCAGGTTCCCCTGGGAGTGTGGCCCCTAGCCCTGATGTTGCCCTTGCCCATAAATCACAATGAAGGTCCACTCTTTGGACACGAATGGATTGGACTTGGTCATGCAGAATGACCATATACTGGGTGCACTTTATGATTCTTTTTTTTTTGAAATTTTTTATTTGATATGATTGAGTAAAAATGTACATTCCCATATAAATTTACATGCCCACCTATATACAGCTTCCGCTTCTCTCCCTGTCCGGTGACAGCACACTATTCCTCTCTGCTCCATACATGTCTCATCCTCCCAACAGTCTCCTTTCCCCTCCTCTCCAACCACTCTCCTTCCTCCAACTAGAGGTCAGCAGGCTGATATCCTATAGATGTATAGAAGCATAAAGTGCATTTTATGATTCTATGCATCTATAGGATATCATGCCACTGACCTCTGGCTGGAGGAAGGAGAGTGGTTGGAGAGGAGGGGAAAGGAGACTGTTGGGAGGATGAGACATGTATGGAGCAGAGAAGAATAGTGTGATGTCACCGGACAGGGAAAGCAGTGAAAGCTGCGTATAGGTGGGCATGTAAATTTATATGGGAATGTGCATTTTCACTCAGTCACAATAAAAAAATAAAAGAAAAAAAGAGAATTTATGCAGGCAGAAAAGCAATGGAATGCCATGTTTAAAGTGTTGGAGGAAAATAACTGTCAACCAAGTATAACGTCCACTATGCCACCAGGGCTCCAAGCACAACTTTGAATTGTCTTCAAAAATGAGGGAGAATTAAGACATTCCCAGTTAAGCAAAATTAAGGAAATCTGTTAACATCACAAGAGCTGTCTTAGTTACCTAGTACTGCTATAACAGAAACATCACAAGTGCATGGATTTAACAAACAGAAATTTATTTTCCCATAGTTTAGGAGGTCAGATTCGAAATTTAGGGTGTCAGCTCTAGAGGAAGACTTCCTCTGTCACCTGTAGGGGAAGATCCTCGTCTCTTTTTAGCTCTTGTTTTACAGTTATTTGATGATCTTCATGTAGTGTGACATCTATCTGCCCTATTGTGCTTTTTTGTTGCTAGTGTAATCTTTTATATCTCAAAAGAGATTGTCTTAAAACATACCTGACACTAATACTGGCTCATGAACATAACAAAGATAACCCATTCTCAAGTGTGATCATAACCACAGGTAATGGGCTTAAGATTTATAGCACATATTTGGGGGGGGGACACAATTCAATCTATAGCATTCCACACTGACCCTGTCGAAATCCTGTTCTTCCCACATGCAAAACACACTCACTTCATCACATAGTCCCAAAAGTCTCGAACAAACTCCAAGCCCAAAAAATCATCATCTGAATCACTGAACCCAAATACAGGTGATACTCCAGACATATTCCATCTGGGAGTAAAATTCTTCATCTGTGAACATGTGAAATCTAGAGTACATGTTATCTGCTTCAAAGTGCAATCATGGTGCAGGCAGAAGGTAGTCATTGCCATTACACATAGGAGAAATTGGAGAGAAAGAAAGGACAATGGGCACCAAGCAAGTCCAAAACCCAGCAAAAAGAAGTGTTTTAGCTCTTATAGCTTGAAAATAATTCTCTGTCATCTGAGACCATGTGGGCAATGACTCTTCAAACTCTGGATTCTTAGAGGAAACCCTTTGGCCGTGAGTTTCAGCCCCATCTTCCACTTCCACTAGGGCAGCTACTCTTCTCGTTCAGGTTTGGGCAAGCCCACTCACTGTGGAGGAGGATCACAATTCAATCCATAACAAGTATCAGTGAGAAACCTGCAAAGGAAATTGAGAAAACAATTCTATTTACAATAGCATCTACAAGAATAAAATTCTTAGGAATAAACAAGCTGGAATGTAAAAGGCTTATATGATGACAATTATAAAACACTGCTGTAAGAAACCAAAACAGACTAAGTAAATGGAAGAAGAGTCTGTGCTCGTAGACTAGAAGACTTAAAATTATGAAAATGCTAGTGTTATCCTATGTGAGCTATGCATTCACCTGAATCTTGATAAACGTTCTCACAGTATTCTATACATAAATGGAAAAACTAAACCCCAATTTAATACAGAAAGGCAAGACACCTCAAATAGTCAAAGTGATTTTGAAGCAGAAGACCAAAGTAAGAAGCTTCCCCAAACTGATACTTTTTTAATGATAGACACATATAACAACGGAATACAATTGGGAGCCCAGAAATAAATTTATACATCTATTATGATCTGATTTTTTTGGCAAGGATTCTAAGCCTACTCACAAAGAAAAGTATGGTTTTTTCAACAAATCATGCTGGGAAAATCGGATTTCTGCACATACACACACACAAATAAAGCAGTTTCCATTTCTTATACCACACATTGGAACAAATTCAAATGTAAACCAAGGACCGAAATGTTAAATTAGAAACCATAAAGTTCTTCAAATTAAATACAGAGGTGAAAGATTACCAAATACAACAATTGCACAAGCAACAGAAAACAGATAATTGGGATCTTATGAAAATTAAATACTTATATTCATCAAAGAACTTTATCAAAAGATTAAAAAGACAACCTATAGCATGGGGAAAAAAATCTTCTGGTACAATATATACTGTAAGGATCTAGTAGCCAAAATTTATGTAAAATGTCTACAAGCCCACAACAAGAAGATAATCCAGCCAAAAAATGGGCAAACATGAACAGACACTTTATCAAAAAGCACATTCAAGTGACCAACAAACAGATAAAAAGACGTTTATCTTCATTAACCATAAGATAGATAGAATCAAAGCTGCATTGAAATACCACCTCGCCTGTGCTTTGGTGATGATCAAAAAATCAGACAATATAGAATGTTGGTGAGGATGGGGTAGATTAGAAATTGAAACTCTTATCCACTGCTGGTGGGAATGTAATATGATACAACTTTTGTGTAAAACAGTATAGGGATTCCTCAAAATATTAAAAATTAAACTACTATATGCCTCAGAAATTCTGCTCCTATGTGTGTACCCTAGGAGTGCATAAGCAGCATCACAGACACATGGACACCTACGTTCATTGCAGCATTATTCACAATAGCCAGAAAGTGAAAACAAACCTAAGCACCCATCAACAGATAAATGCATGAGAAACATATGACACACACACATACAATTGAGTACTACTCAGCCACAAAATGAAATAAAATCCTAATATATGCTATGATATGGATGGACCCTGAATACACTGCTTAATGTGATAAGTCAATCACAAAAAGAAAAATATTTTGTGGTCTCAATTATATGAAATAACAAGAATAGATAATCAGAGACCAATGTTTGTTAGTGGTTACCTGGGGTATGAGGCAGGAAAGAGAGAGGGAAACATTTTCTGGGAAGTATTGATTTTTCTTTTCCCATGGTGATGAGACAATTGATGTCACTTAAGGGCAATGGCTATACAACTTGACAGATGTAACTGACCATCACTAAGCAGGATGCTAGAAAAAGGATGAAATAACTAATTTTATATGCAGAATAACAATAACAAAAATGATGCAGATGTTGATACTAAAGTACAGCTAAACACTGAGTGAGAGTAGGATTAGTTTTCTTGATTTGATGATTTATGGTCCTTGTTTCATGGAAAATCCTGTCAATTGGCCTAACATTGAATTAAAATTTCTGTTCTACTTCCTTGTTTGATAAATAGTGCCTGGGGTCTTCAGAGCTTGTGAGTGTCTATCCAAGATCTAATTGGCATTCATTTGCCTGGAGCAGCAACGGAAGAAGTTCTGAAGGACTGGAGAAGGAACTGGATTGCAGATCACAACTGTCTCCATGAACTAATGCCTTCTTTGCCGTGAGATCAGAACTGACAGTCCAGTAAAAGAGTTCAAAAATTGCTTTGAAGGGTGGATTAGGCTCTGGGGCCAATGCACAGCTTCCCAAGGGGAGCACTTTGAAGGTGTCTGTAGTGATATTCAACAATGAAATGTGTAATACCCTTTCTAGCATGAGTTTGCAACCTTAATTGTCTGACCTCATATATGTCATTCCATCACCTTCTTGCCTGCATAGCTTCTGCTGAGTAGTTTGGGTTTAGCCTTATTGACTCTCCTTCATAGACTATTTTTCATTTATCTCTAGCTGCTTGCAAAATTCTCTCTTCATTTTTGGTATTGGCGATTTTGATTGTAATATGTTTTGATGACTTTCTTTTGGGATCTATCTTGTGTGGCGTTCAGTGAGCATCTTGGCTACATATCTTCTCATCTTTCATAATATCAGGGAAGTTTTCTGCCCACGAAATCTTCAACAATTCTCTCTGTATTTTTTGTTATCCTCCCCAATCACTTGTAGATTATTATTCCTCTTCATGAAAGTTCACGTAATAGAGTTTCTTCAGTTTTTACAATTCTTTCACCTGATTTTTTCTCAAATATATCGAGGTCAAGTGCTTTATCTTCGGACTTCCTAATTTGACTTTCTCTGCCTTAGTTCTACTCCTCTGACTTTCTATTGAGTTGTCTAATTCTCAAATTTTATTATTAATATTCTGAACTTCTACTTTTCTCTATGGATTCTTGCTGCCTGTTCAGTTTGTCATTATGCTATGCTCTAAACTTCTTAAGTTCGTCAGTTACTGCATTGGTGTCTTGGCTGGTTCTGTATTTTGCCTGATCTCCTTCCTGATCTCTTGAATAATTCTGTAGTCAGCCTTCAGTAATTCCAGAATGTTCTCTTCATCTGGAAGATTTCTTGATTCTTTATTTCAGGAGCTTTCTGAAGCCCTCATGGTCTGACTCTTTATGTGATTTTATATTTATATTCATATTTATATTTACATTTACACTTACATTAATATTTACTGTTAATATAATTGTTACATTATTGTGTTTACTTATTTTGTTTTCTTACAGTGTCCTAGCTTCTTGTTTTGTTTTGTTTTGAAATGCCCAAATAGGCTGACACGTGTGCTAGTTTGATAACTGGCATCTCTGATTCGCTAATGTCCTTTCACCAGGTGGCTAGAGCTGTTACCAGGTATGTGAACCCAGGATTCCATTTACTTTTCTTGTGTGGATTCAGTTAATGTATGCAAATAGCTGATCTAACAAGTGTGTGATGCAATCTCTCACCTATAGACCTAGATGAGCAGTGATAATTGGTGGAGGCACAGGTATCTGGCTGTACACACTGAGCCAGGCAGTAGGCTAACAGCTACCCCTGAGTATCCATTAGGAAAGTGTGTTCATGTGCCCTAGAGCACACGGGTGGGTAGATTTTGCAGCCAGACTGTGGGTTCCCAGTGCTGTTGGCTGCAAGAACTGGGAGACACTGTGTATTCGTGCACCCTTCTCATGAGTGGCTAGGAGGCAATGGTGGAGCCACGAGTTCTCAGGTCCTTATTGTGGGTAGGTGAGGACTGTGCTTAATATGCAGCTCAGTGTCAAATGTCAGGAGCCTGCCTTTCTCTTATATTGTTGATACAGTAAAATCAGGGTTCAGTTATATACTCTATTGTATTCTGCTAATGAAGACCTATGTTGTTGTAGTGGGCCCACATATGTCTATGCAGGAGTGAAAGGCATTCAAAGGCTATGGGTCCCTTATCCCTGTGCCTATGCCAAAAACCTGTTTCTGCCCAGAATTTGCAACTAAGAGGTGTCAGAAGATTGCTTTTTACCTGTTAGTTAATTTTATCCCTCTCCAAGGCTGAGAGAATGGCTCAGGGTGAGTACCTACCCACTAAACCTACTGCCATCAGGGGTCCTAATTCTTTGTGTCTGTGTGTGTGTGTGCGTGCCCACACACGGGTGCGATTAAGTGAAATTGTACAATTGAAATCAGTTTTGCATACCCACCTATCTGCAGCTCCTCCTGCTCTCTCTACCCTGTGACAGCACAGACTTCCTTTACATTCCATGCTTCTAGTGTCCCCTCAACAAGCATCTGTCCCCTCCTTTCCACCCTTTTCTTTCCCATCTAAAAAGAGACCAGTGAGTCCTAATTCTTGTTCAGGTAATGTGCCACTCTCTTGAGCTGGCTTGGGCTCAGTGCAGAGCAGGAGGAGGGCAGGTAAAAATGAAAGAGTATTATCCCAAAGAAGAGGGTTTCTAGCCACATGTGGTTGGTTAGAAGCAAGTTACTTATCTTTTGACAATCTAGTGCTGATTTTCGCTGATTCTGGAGTGGACTCTACTGCAAGTTATCTCTTGATATTGAAGACATGTTTTGAATGTTATCTCTTGATATTGAAAACATGTTTTGAATGCCACTGCTCACCTCTCTGCACTGCTGGCCTGTGGGGTGCTGATTTCCATCGAGTCAGAACTGGCCCCTCCTCACTGCTTGTGATACTTTTCTCCCTTTCCTGCAACTCACTTGGGTTTTGCAGCTTTGCCTTTGATGTTCAGTGCTTCCAGAATGTCATATATAATTGACTCTTCTGTTTTGGGGGGTCTTTGTTGTAAGAGGGATCTGGCATAGTGGCCCTATGCTCAGCAGCCAAACTCTTAACCACTGCTGCCCAATGCTCTAATGATTACACAATATTTATCAAACTATGAAAGATCATATTCTAGCCAAGGTAACGCATAGTATTAAGTATCACAAGCATTACTGCACATTAGAAAACCATTAAACTTGATTTGAAAAATGTAAAATATGCCATCCCAGTACTCTGACAAAACCTCTTACTGACACATAAGTTTATTACATTCAGATGATAAGTATAGACATAGGAAAATGAAAATGTGAGTTTATAGTGAATATATGATCTTGTATCTTGCTTTTAAGGACATTGCATCACTTAGTTGACAAGCATTTTTGCATATTGCTATTTTTTATGGGTCTCATTTTAAGCATTTATCTCTCAGGCTATCAAACTGTCACTCACTTATTTTAGCCAGACTGTGTTCCTGAATCCCAGCTTTTACGTTCAAATATTCAGCATGTACACATACTTGGATGTTCTCAAATGTCTGAAACCTAAAAGATTAAAAACGTGACTTTCCTCCCCTCTCTTATTTTGCGGCCATTTTCCCAGTGCACGGAGTACCAAAATATCCAAATCAGCACTCTGGGTCTTTTGTTATTGCTTATCCTCACAGTCCTTGTCCATTACTAAATTCTGTGAATTCACCCTCTTAGATGTCTCTTTACTATCTCCACTTTTCACTCCACACATTCTAGGTTATGACAGCCTTTCAGTTGTAGTACTACAGATTGTTCCTCTCTTGTCCTGAGTCTCTGGTCTTGTTTGCCACAACACATCCATCATTCCTTTTTACTCCCAAGGCCTGAAACACAGGAACCTTCCTAAAACATGTATCTGAAAATCTTGAGGTGATACACAGTGACATTATTATCAAACCTAAAGTCCTTAACTTGCCTTGAAAATGTAATTCATGATCTGCTTATCCCTACTACTTACGATCTTCACCTATTTTTACCATACTTCTTTAGTTCTTGTAAAATTCAATGGGCATTCTTGACTTTGCCTTCAAACACACATCATCCCTGAGTTTTGAAAGTCCTCCTTTGCTTTCTATTTCCTTTTCTAAAAAAATTCTTTACTGTGATTTACATGAACGTTTACTATCCAAATCAATTTGTCACACAAAAACTTGTTCACACACACTGCTATGTAACTCTAGCTACTCTTTCTACTCTGTGACAACACACTGTTCCTTTCTACACTGTATTTCCCATGTCATTCAACTAGTTCCTGTGCCCTTCTGCCCTCTCATCTCACTTCTGGACGGGAGCTGCCAAGTCAGTTATTCATATACATAAGGATTAAGTTTGTGAACTCATCCTAGAAAAAGTGCTACATGCCTTACTGCTGGATATCACTATGATCACCTTTAAAGTACTCCTTTTGGAAGACATACATCAATGCCCATGTCTAGTTTACCCTTCAAAACAATTTTGGAACTCTTTCTAGAATGATCATCACAGCAGTCATCATATTGCCCTTGATATCCTGAATGTCATGAAAATGTGTTCTTTTCAATATTTCCTTTATCTTTTGGTAAAGACAAAAGTCATTGGGGGCCAGATCAGTTGGTAAGGAGGGTATTCCAATACAGGTATTTGTTTACTGGCTAAAAACTCCCTCACAGACAACTATGCAATTAAGTTTGTGAACTTGCCACCGTGCCACCATGCACAATGGCCATTCCAGAAGCAGTTCCAAAATTGCTTTGAAGGGTGGACAAGGTACTTACATTGGTGGGTACTCCCAAGGAGAGTACTTTGAAGGTTATCATAGTGATATTTCATCAGTCAGGTATGTAGCATTTAGAACAATTAAGTTCTCAGACTTAATTTTTAAATCTTGCATACCTAAGCCAACAAGCACGCTCTTCTCCAGTATCATTTTATGTTTTATAGTCTAGTCCAATCTTCATCTGAAGAATTGACTTTGGGAATGGTTTCAGCTCTGGTCTGGCAAAGAATCTGGGGGGCACATCTTCCGAGGACTTTTGTTAGACCACAGTGTTTGGTCTTTTTAATAGAGTTCTAGTTCTTCATGACCGTTTTGGCTCCCACTGCATCAGGTACTGCATGTTGTATTCCCTGTTGGGGGAGTCATTGGTGGTGGCCAGGGACTGTCTAGTTCTGGTCTCAGGCTGATGTAGTCTCTGGATGATATGTCCCTTTCTCTCTTTTGGGCTCATATTTTCCTTATGTTCTTGATGTCCTTCATTTTCCTCTGCTCTAGGTGGGGTGGGACAAATTAATGCTACTTGGCTGCTTGCTAGCTTTAAAGACTCCAGACACCACTCACCAAAGCGGGATGCAGAATATTTTCTTAAAAACGCTTTGTTACATTAATTGACCTAGTTGTCGCCTGAGACTATGGTTCCCAGATTCCTGTCCCTGCCTACTCTGTCCTTCGAAGTATTGTGTTATATTCAGGAAGCTTCTTAGCTTTTGGTTGAGTCCAGCTGTAATATCCTCCAGCTGTAATATCCTCCCTTCTACTTTGTGTCACCCCTCCTTTTACCTAACCCAGTTGTTGTTGTTGTTAGGTACTATCTAGTCAGTTCCAGTCCACAGTGACCCTATGCACAGCAGAACAAAACACTGCCCAGTGTTGCACCATGCCCACAATCGTTTATATGTTTATATGTGTTAATCTGTCTCCTTTAGGATCTTCCTCTTTTCATTCACTCTATATTTCACCAAGTGTGATGTCCTTCTCCAGGGACTGATCCCTCCTGACAATATATCCAAAGTATATTGGATGCAGTCTCACCATCCTTGCTTTCAAGGAGCATTCTGGTTGCACTTCGTACCGAACAAATCTGTTTGCTCTTTTGGCAGTCCATAGTGTATTCAATATTCTTCTCCAGCACCGCAATTGAAGGGCACCAATTCTACTTCTGTTTTCATTGTTCACTGTCTAGCTGTCACGTGAATATTATAGGATTAAAAATACCACAGCTTGGGTCAGATACACCTTAGCGTTCAAGGTGATGTTTTTACTTTTCAACAGTTTAAAGAGGTGCTTTGCAGTAGGTATTCATAATGCAATGAGTCTTTTGATTTCTTGACTGCTGTTTCAATGGGCATTGATTGTGGAACCAAGTAAAATAAAATCCTTGGCAATCTCAATCTTTTCTCCATTTGTCACAGTGTTGCTTATTGGTCTAATTGTGAGGATTGTTGTTTTGTTGATATTGAAGTACAATCCATACTGAAAGCTATGGTGTTTAGTCTTCATCAGTAAGTATTACAAATCCTATTCACTTCCAACAAGCAAGGATGTGTCATCTGTGTAATGCAGGGTGTTAGTGAGTCTTCCTCCAACCCTGATTACCAGCTCTTCTTCATACATTCCAGCCTTTCAGATTATCTACTCAGCACACAGATTGAATAGGCATGGAGAAAGGATACAACTCCGATGCACATCTTTTCTGACTTGAATCCATGCAGTGTTCCCTTGTACTGTTCGCATGACTGCCTCTTGATCCATATAAAAATTCTTCATGAGCACAAGTAAGCGTTGTAGAATTCTCACTCTCCACAATGTTATCCATAATTTGTTAGACCCACACAGTAGAATGCCTTTGCATACTCAATGAAACACAGGTAACTATCGTTTGGTATTCTCTACTTTCATCCAAGATCCATTTGACATTAGGAATAATATCCCTGGTTCTGCTACTCCTTCTGAATTCAGCTTGAATTTCTGGAAATTCTCTGTCAATATACTACTGCAATTGCTTTTGAACAATTAGCAGAATTTTACTTACATGCGGTATTAATGATATTGTTTGATAATTTCCAAATTTGATTGGATCATTTTTCTTGTTGCTGTTGTTAGTTGCTGTCGAGTCAGTTCTGACTCATAACTACCCTATGCACAACAGACCAAAACTTTGCCCAGGCTTGCACCATGCTCCCAGTTGTTTTTATGCTTAAGCCTTTTGCTGCAGCCACTGTGTCAAGCCATCTTGTTGAAGGTCTTCCTCTTTTTTGCTACCCTCCATTCTTCCAAGCATGATGTCCTGTGTAAGGGACTGATCCCTCCTGACAACATGTCCAAGGTATGTAAGATGCAGTTGCTCCATCTTTGCTTTCAAGGAGCAATCTGATTGTACTTCATTCAGAAAAGACCTGTTTGTTCTTTTGGCAGTCCTTAGTACGTTCAATATTCTTCTCCACCTTTCTTAGGAATTGGCATAAATATGGATGAGGACAGGTAGCTGTCCTCAAAATTTTGGGGCATTGATGAGTGAGTTCTTCCAGCAGTGTATCTATTTGTTGAAACATCTTAGTTGACATTTCATAACAGAGTCTTGTTTTTTCACAATGCCTTCAGTGAAACTTCTACTTCTTCCTTCAGTACCATGGGTGCATGGTCATATGCTACCTCTTCAAATGGTTGTACATTGACCAGTTCTTTCTGGTATGATAACTGTATATTCCTTCAATTTTCTTCTGATGCTTCCTTAGTTGTTTAATACTTTCCCTGCAGAATCGTTTATTGATGCAACATAAGCCTTGAATTTTTTCTTCAGGTCTTTCAGCTTGAGAAATGCTAAGTGTGTTTCTCCCTTCTGGTGTTCTCTTTCCAGCTCTTTGCTCACGTCATTATGATACTTTACTTTGTCTTTCTGAGCTACCCTTTGAAATCTTCAATTCTTTTACTTCATCATGCCTCTTTTTATTGTTGCTTTAGCTATCTGATGCTCAACAGCAAGTTTCAGAATCTCTTCTGACATCCAGTTTGGTCTTTTCTTTCTTTCTTGTCTTTTTGATGATCTTCTGCTTTCTTGATAGGTGGTGTTTTTGATGTCATTCTACAACTCATCTGGTCTCTAGTCATTAGTGTTCACTACATCAAATTTGTTATTGATATGATCTCTAAACTCAAGTGGGATATACTCAACTTACTTTAGTTCTCATAGACTTGTCCTAATTTATATCTGACAGTGTTCTGCTGTTAGTAATAAAATTTTCAGCGGCTAATTCTTTTCAGAAGTAGATTACCGTGTCCTTTTCCCTTGTCTGTCTTAGTTTGGGAGTTGGGTAAAAACTGTCCACCATGAGTGACCTTGCCAGTATCTGAATACTTGTGGCATAGCTTCCAGCATCACAGGAACACGCAAACCCCCACAGTATGAAAAATTGACAAGTGGGGAAACCCAGTTCCTATATACTACCTAACCAATGAATAACCCTTTGTGTCCCTCTCTAACCTTGTAACCATCAAAGATCATTTTATTCAGTGTTTAAACCTTTTCTTGAAATCTTATAATGATGGTTTTATACAATATTTGTCCTTTCGCAACGGTTTAATTTCATTTAGCATAATGTCTTTCAGATTCTTCCACATTATGACATGCTTCCTATGATCATCATTACTCTTTATCATTTTATAATATTCCATTGTGTGACTATATCAGTGTATGTTTATCTATTCATCTGTTGATGGGCACGTAGGTTGAGTCCAACTTTCTGCTATTGTGTATAGTGCAGCAATAAACATTGGTGTGCATGTATCTGTTCATGTGGCAGCCCTTATTTCTCTAGGATATGTTGTAAGGAGTGGGACTGCTGGACTGTATTGTATTTCTAGTTTTTTAAGACAGTGACAAATCAATATCTAAAGAGGTTGTACTATTTTAAATTCCCAGTTGTGTGTAAGTGCTCCAGTCTCCCCACAACCTCTTCAACATTTATCATTTTGTGTTTTTTGGATTAATGCTAGCCTTGTTGGGGTGAGATCATATCTTGTTGTAGTTTTGATTTGAATTTCTCTCACTCTTTATAATTTTTTTTATTGTGTTTTAAATCAAAGTTCACAGTCCAAGTCAATTTGCCTTACAAACCCCAACTCTTCACTGCTATATAACTCTAGTTGTTCTAGTCAGCACACTCCTCCTCTCCAACTTGTATGTCTGTATTTCCAAATTCATTCAACCAATTCCTGTGCCTCCCTTTTCACTCTCAATCTTGCCTCTTGTCAGAAGATGTTCTGACAGCCTAATGTATATGAAGTCTCACAATTAAGTCCATGAACTTAATTGTTCTAAGTGCTACATACCTCATTGCTGAATATCACTATGGTCATCTGTGAACTACTCCACTTGGGAAGCTATGCACTGATGGCAGGACTTAGTCCACTCTTCAAAGCAATTTCGGAACTCTTTCTGCCATTACTCACGGTGGCAACATGGCAAGTTCATGAAATTAATTATGTAGTTGTCTGTAAGGGAATTGTTAGCCAGTAAACAAATAATTGTATTGCAGCACCCTCCTTATTCACCTAATCTAGCCCCCGATGATGTTTTTCTTTACCAAAGATAAAGGAAACATTGAAAGGAAGACATTTTGATGACATTCAGGACATCAAGGGTAGTACAATGACAGCTCTGATGGCCGTTCTGGAAAAACAGACCCCAAATTGCTTTGAAGTGTGGATTAGGTGTCGGCATTGGTGGATACCTTCCCAACGGGGATACTTCACAAACAATCACAGTGATATGAAGCAGTGAGTTATGTTGTACTTTTTCTAAGATGAGTTTGTGAACTTAATTGGCATTCCTCATATATTTAAACCAACAAGCACCATCTTCTCTAGCCTTACAGCTGTCTTATAGTCCAGTCCAATCCTTTTCTAGAGAGTTGGCTCAGTACCAGTTTCAGCTCTAGGCCAGCAGAGAATCTGGGGGCTATACCTTCAGGATACTCTCCAGGATTCTAGACCATCAGTCTGGTCTTTTAACAGAGTTGTAGATCTGCACCACAATTTTTCTCTGGCTACATCAGGGAGTCTATGTTGTACTCCCTGTTAGGGCAGTCATTGTTGATGGCTGGCCACCATCTGGTACTTCTGCCTTCACGCTGATGTCATTTAGGAATCATACAGCTCCTTTTGTCTCGGGCTCATGTTTTCCTCTTGTGCTTGATGTCCTTCTCCTCTGCTCTAGATGGACAGGGACAAATACCCCAGATATCACTCACCAAAATGGGATGTAGAACATGTTCTTAAAAAAAAAAAAAAAAGCAACTTAGTTATATGACTTGACCTAGATGTACCCTGCAACCACATTCCCAAGACTCCTGTCCCTGCTACTCTTCTTTGAAATGTTGGGTTATATTTAGGAAACCTCTTCACTTTTGATACAGTCCTTTCAACTGTGTGCTGTCACTCCCTTCACCTAATTCTATTCCTGTCTACCATCTAATTAATGAATATCATTTTGCTTCCCCTCACTCCTTTGTAACCATGAAAGATTATTTTCTTCTGTGCTTAAACCTTTTCTTGAATCCTTGTAACAGTGGTCTCATACAATATTTTACCTTTCACAACTGACTAATTTCGCGCAGCATTAATGTCTTCCAGATAACTCCATATAATCAGATGTTTCCCAAGATCATCATTGTTCTTTATTATTGTGTGATATTCCATTGTGTGTATCCTATATACCATAGTTTGTTTATCCATTCATCTCTTGGTGGGCACTTAGGTTGATTCGCTCTTTTTGTTATTGTACACAGTGATGCAATAAACATTGGTGTGCATATATCTGTTCTTGTTATAGTCATTATTTCTCTAGGATATATTCCAAGAAGTGGGATTGTTGGATCATATGGTATATCTATTTCTGGAGTTTTAAGACAGTGCCAAATCTATTTCCAAAGTGGTTGTATGATTAGACATACCCACCAACTATGTAGAAGAGTTCCAGTCTCTCCGTGACCTCTTCAGCATTTATTATTTTGTGTTTTGGGATTAATGCCAGGTTTGTAGGGGTGAGATGATATCTCACCATAGTTTTGATTTGGATTTTTCTGATGGCTGATGATCATTCATAAGCATTTCTTCATGTATCTCTTAGAGGCCTGGATGTCATCTTTGGTGAATGTCTGTTCATATCCTCTGCCCAGTTTTTAATTGGATTATTTGTCTTTTTCTTGTCGAGGTTTCACAACATCTTTGAGATTACGGAGACTAGACTCCAACAAGAACCTTGGTTTCCAATAATTATTTTTTTTATTGTGATTAAGCAAAAGTGTGCAAACCAAATCTGTTTTGCATGCCCACCTATCTGTAGCTCCTTCTGCTCTCCCCATCCAGTGACAGCACACTCCTCCTTTTCCATTCTGTATTTCTGGTATCCTCTTAACAAACATCTGTCCCCTCCTCTCCACCCTCTTCTCTCCCGTTTAGAAAGAGACCAGTAAGACAGGCTCTTATAAATGTATAGAACTATAAAGTACACACACTGTATGGTCACACTGTGTCACTGAGTCCAGTCCATTCCTTTCTGAAGAGTTATGTCATTACTGGTTGCCACTCGGTGGCAGCAGCAGGTCTAGGGGCCATGCTCCCTGGGTATCATCTGGGCTGTTGGACCATCAATTCAGGTATTTTAGCAGAGTTCTTAGGCTGCACACCTCTTGTTGGTGCTGCCTCAGGGGCTTTAAGTTTTGTCCTCTGTCACAGCTTTTTTTGGTGATATTCAGGCACCATCCTGTTCTTCTGTACTCATGTTGATACAGTCTCTCATTCATTTGGGTTCTTCTCTCTCCCAGGCTCTTTTTCCTTTGTATCTTGGTTGCTATGAGTGATCATCTGTTCCAGAAGAGTTGGGATCACTTGGTGTACCTCAGATGGCAGCTTGTAAGCTTTTAAGACTGAAGACAACATCCACCAATCTGGGGTGCAGAAGACTCTCTTAGCAATAGACTAGTTATGCCAATTGGCCTTGATGTCCCCAGAATACATGATACCTAGACCCAGTCCCTGCTATTCTATGCTTTGAAATATTGAAAACCTTTCAGTTTATGTTTAAGTTCAGTTTAGTTGTTCTACTCTTTAATGTATGCTGTTGCTGGTTTCACCTAATCAAATTTCTATTGACTAGCTAATCTATGACCAACCTGTTTCTCACTCCCCACGCTTGTAGCCAGCAGGGACTCTTTTCTTCTGTGCAAACGTCTATCTTCAAGTCTCATACAATGTGTCCTTTTGCCACTGACTGATTTCACTCAGCATAATGTCTTCCCATTTAAACCAGATTATGAGATGCTTCCTAAAATCATCATTGTTCTTTACTATTGCATTGTATTCCACTGAATACATGTACCGTAGGTTATTTATCTATTCATCTGTTGATGGGCATCTATGTTGATTCCATTTTTTTGCTACTGTGGACAGTGCTTCAATAAATGTTTGTGTATGTATCTGTTCATGTGGCCACCTTAATTTCTCTAGGATATATTCAAAGCAGTGAGATCACTGGATCAAACAGTATATCTATTTCCAGCTTTTATAGTAAGAACCAACTTGTTTTCCAAAGCAGTTGTATCATTTTGTAATCCCACCAGAAGTGTAGGAGAGTTCTGATCTCTCCACAGCCTCTCCAGCATTTGTTGTTTTGTGTTTTTTGGATTACAGTCAGTCTTGTTGGGTTGAGATGGTATCTCATTGTAGTTTTGATTTGGATTTCTCTAATAGCTAATGAACATGAGCATTTCCTCAAGTCTTTTTTGGCTGCTTGGATGCCTTCTTTGGTGAAGTGTCTGCCTATTTCCTTTGCTCATTGCTTAATTGGGTTATTTACCTTTTTCTTGTTGATATTTTGGAGTACCTTGTAGATTATGGAGATCAGATGTTGGTCCAACATGTGGTTGCCAAATATTTTTCCCGTTCTGTAGGTGTCCTTTTAATTCTTTTCATAATCTTTCAATGAGCAAAAGCATTTGATTCTTAATATTTCCCACTTATCTATTTTCTCTTCTGTTTTTTGTCCTTTGTTTCTCAAAGTTTGAAGCCTGTCTAAGCTGTGTATTAGAACTTCCATTGTTGACCCTATTCTTTTCTCAGATGATCTTTGTTGTTTTAGTTTTGATATCTAGGTCTTTTATCCATTTTGAGTCAGTTTTTGTGTAAGGTGTAAGACATGGGTCTTGTTTCAGTTTTTTGCAGATGGAGTTTCAGTTTTGCCAACACTATTTGTTAAAGAGACTGTTTTATCCCCAGTTTACAACCTTTGAACCTTTGTTAAATATTAACTGTTCATAAGAAGATGGTAGTAGTTCTGGGGTCTCAGTTCTGTCCCATTGGTCTGTATTTCTCTTTTGTACTGGTACCAGGCTGTTTTGACTACTGTGGTAGCCTAATAGGTTCTAAGGTCGGGTAGTGTGAGGCCTCCCACTGTGTTCCTCTTCTTCAGTAGGGCTTTACTTATCTGGGGTTTCTTCCATTTTCATACAAAGTTGGTGATATTTTTTCTCCATCTCACTGAAAAATGACACTGGAATTTGTATTGAGATTGCACTGTACATGTAGATCGCTTTGGGTAAAATAGACATTTTCACAGTGTTAAGTGTTCCTATCCATGAGCAACGTAGACTTCTTCACTTATGTAAGTCTCTCTTCGTTTCTTGAAGTAAGGTCTTGCAATTCTCTCTGTATAGGTCTCTTGTTTCTCTGGTTAGATTTATTGCTAGGTATTTTATCTTCTTGGGGACTATAGTAAACGGTATTGATTCAGTGACTTCTTCTTTGATGTTCTCTTTGTTAGTATAAAGGAATCCTACCAATTTACTCATGTTTATCTTATATCCTGATACTTTGCTGAGCTCTTCTATTAGTTCCGTTAGTTTACTTATGGATTCCTTAGGATTCTCTGTGTATACAATCATCTCATCTGCAAATACTTCATCTTTGCCTATGTGGATGAACTTTATTTCTTTGTCTTGGCTAATTTCTGTGGCTAGAGCCTCTAGAAAAATGTTGATTAGAAGTGGTGACAGTGGGCATCCGTGTCTAGTTTCCATTCTCAGGAGGAATCTTTTAGTCTATTTCCACTCTGGATGACTCAGGCAGTTGGCTTTACATAGATGGCGCTTATGGCACTGAAGAATTTCCTATCTGTTCCTATTTTTCTGAGAGCTTTTAACATGAACGGGTGTTGGACTTCGTCAAATGCCTCTTTCTGCATCAATTGAAAAAATCAGGTGATTCTTATCCTTTGTGTTATTTTTGTGGTTGATTATATTAATCATTTTTCTGATGTTAAACCAGGCTTGAATCCCTGGTATGAATCCAGCTTGGTCATGATGTACTATTTTTTCTGATATGTTGTTGAATCCAACTGGCTAGGACTTGTTGAAGATTTTTGCATCTAGGTTCATGAGTGATACTGATCTGCAATTTTCTTTTTTTTTTTTGTGGGTTCTTTCCCTGGCTTTGGTATCAGGCTTTCGCTGGCTTCATAGCACGAATTTGGGAACATTTCATCCTTTTCTATGCTGTGAAATAGCCTCAGTGGTATCAGAATTAACACCTCTCTAAATGTTTGGTAGAATTCTCCAGTGAAGCCATGTGGGCAAGGACTTTTCTTGGTTGGTGACTTGGTTTGATGACTTTTTCAGTTTCTTCCTTTGTGATGAGCTTATTAAGTTGTTCTCCTTCTCCTTGTGATAATTTTGGTAGGTGATGTGAATCTAGAAATTTATCGATTCCCTCTAGGTTTTCAAACCAGTGAGAGTACAGTCTTTTGTAGTAAATACTCTGTTATGATACGTTTGGTTTCGATTGTGTCTGTTGTACCATCTCCCATCTCATTTCATATTCAGGTTATTTGTTTCCTCTCCTGTTTTTCTTTTGTAAATTTAGCCAGTGGTTTGTCACTTTGTTGATCTTTTTGAAGAATCAGCTTTTGGTTTTGTTACTTCTTTCAGTTGTTCTTCTATCCTCTAATTCATTTAGTTCTGCTCCAATCTTCATTCCTTGTTTTCTTCTGGTACTTAAGGGGTTCCTTTGTTGCTCTTAACTGTAGAGTTAATTCTTTGGTTTAGGCCCATTCTTCACTCTGGATGTGAACATTTCTAGAGATAAATTGACCTCTGAGCTCTACTTTTGCTGTATCCTGTAGGTTCTGGTGGTTGTGCTTTCATACTCATTGGATTTCATAATTTCATTATTGCATCTTTAATTTCCTGTATAACCCATAGATTTTGGAGTAATGTGTTGTTTGGTTTGCATGAGTTCAGATTTTCACCTATGTTTATTCTGTGACTGATTTCAATTTTTATGGCTTTATGATCCAAGAAGATGTTTTGCAATACTTCAATAGATGGGATTTCGTTGAGACTTGCTTTATGTCATAATACGTGTTCTATTCTGGAGAATTTTCCATATGCATTGGAAAAAAAGGTATAGATGTCTGTTCTTGGGTAACAAGTTCTTTTTTTTTCGATGAGGTCCAGTTGGTTGATTGTTCCCACAAAAGTTTCTATATCTTTATTAAGGTTTTTTCTGGATGATCTGTCCATTACAGAAAGTGGAGTGTTGAAGTCTCCAAATATTATTGTGGAGTGATCTATCTCAGTTTTCAATGTTGGCAACATTTGTCTGATGTATTTAGATGCTCTGGTATTGGGTGCATAAATATTTAATATTGTTATGTACTGAACATTTCCATAATAAACAGTCTTATTCATAATGGTGGACCCTACATTAAAATCTATTTTATCTGAGATTAGTATTGCCACTCCTGCTCTTAACTGTGTGTTGTTAGCTTGCTATGTATTTTTCCATCCTTTGATGTTCAGTTTGTTCACATCTTTGAGTCTAAGGTGTGTTTCTTGTAAACAACATGTAGATAGATCGTGTCTTTTGATTCAGGCTGTCACTCTCTGCCTCTTTAATGGAGCATACAGTCCATTTGCATTCAGTGTAATTATTGATAGGCTGTGTGTTTAGTGCTGTCATTTATTTTTGTGTTGTTGATGTTTTCCGTCTGTCTCTTAATATTCCATTCTGTGCCATTTTTCTTTATGGGTTGACTTTTCATCTTATTCAGTGTTGGTTTTGTGTTTATTGAGACTCCTGTATTACATTTCTTGTTTTGATAAGTCACATTGTTAGTTTGCTTTGTGGCTACCTCTTTGATCCCCCTTAGTATATTAAGTTTAAACCAATCATTAATGTCTGTATATCTTCTTAACTTCCTCTCCATCTGAAAGGGTTATATCTACTGCAATATATCCCTCTTTATATTGTGGTGATGTCATAGTTTTTGTGTTGAGATCACTGGTTCCCTTCTTTTAATACTTTAGCCTTGATTGAACTTTGTGACTTCCATAGCTGAATAGGGTTCTGGGTGCTGTGTCCCAAATTGCATCCTTAAGTATACATTTGTTGTTTTTGCTTTTCCAAACAAAGAGCTTCTTTCAGCATTTCTTGTAGTTTTGGTTTGTTTTTTGTAAAGTCTCAAAGCTTCTTTATCTGCACATGTCTTGATTTCACCTTCATACTGGAGAGACCGTTTTGTACGATATATAATTCTTGGTTGGAACTTTTTCTCCTTCAGATCTTTGAATGTGTCATTCCACTGCCTTCTTGCCAACATGGCTTCTGCGAAGAAGTTATGTGAAAGAATACAGGGCTTCTCTTTGTACATTAGTTTTGTTTTACGTCTAACTGCCTCCAAGTGTCTCTCTTTTTGTTTCATTTCATTAAGCTTGATTATAATATACCTTTGTATCTTTCTGTTGGAGTCTAATTTTCATGGCATTCAATAGGTATCTTGGATATCTACTTTGTCTTCTTTCACAATTTCAGGGAAGTTTTCTTTCAGCCACTCTTCAACAATTCTCTGTATATTTTCAGCTATACCTTCTTGTTCAGGAACTCCAATTATTTGTAGATTATTCCTCTTGATAGACTCCTGCAGCACTAATGCTTCTTCAATTTTTAATATCCCTTCTCTGAATTCTCTATAAATGTTGCTGTCAGTTACTTTATCTCCAAGTTCACTAACTCTGCCTTCCAATTCCTCAGTCCTGGTCTTTTGGCTTTGCATCGAATTGTCTAAATCTGTGATTTTGTTATTGATCTACTGTATTTCAGATCATTTGGTGTTCCAGCAGTTCATATAGCTTACTTAATTTTTCATTTTGTTCTGTTTCTCTTGGTTTAATGTCTAGGAGGGCTGTATACATAATTCTTTTGTATTCTACTGACAATAATTTCAGAAAGTCTTCTCCATCTGGGAAGTTGTTTGAATCTTTATTTTGTGAGTTCTCTGGTGCCGTGGTGGTCTACTTCTTTAAATGGCGAGATATTAATTATCACCTTTGTGCCGTCAAGAATCTGTTCAGTTTGTTTGGTGTGATACCAATGAGAGCTGTGGCATAGGTCTAAGAATGGAGTGAGTAAGGGGTCTGCTTGTTTTGGTAGCTGGTTGCTGCTGTATTCTTTAGGTGCAGCTGACTTACATATAGCTTGTCTGGCAATATAGATTCTGTCAAGCCTTGTGGTGCTGTTTGGCTTGGTAGCTGGCTCCACCTAGGCCCTCAGAGGTGGCAGACCCTGCCTCCTGGCTGAAAAAGATGTTGAGCTACATGTCCAAAAAAGCACCTTTTCTCAGTGTAGGAATTATTCTCAGTTGAGCCCTCAGGCGAGGCTGATTCTGCCTGTCAGCTCACCAAGTGGCATCCCACCTGAATTGCCTGTTACTGAGAGTCAGCAGAATCTATGGCACAGCTCAGAGAAGAGAGGATGAGGGTCACCAGCATCCTCAGTCACTCACCACATCTGGGTTCTCTAAATGTGGCCAACTCAAGCACCGTCTTTCTGCTGTGTGACATGCTTTTTACTTAGGTATTGCCTATCAGCAATGCAGCCAGGCTGTGCCTGGCTTACAGTCTTAGCAGACCCAGTTCCAGCCTCCTGGCCAGCAAGAAAGGTGTCCATACCTACAATCCTCCCAGGCACTGCATTAGTAGAAGCAGTACTCACTGTGCTGCTGTCTTGCCCCTCATAACGTATTTTCCCTCTTCCTGTTGTGCTGTCCCATCTCCTGACTCTGTGCCTGATCTTGGAGTTCCCAGAGTGTCCACAGTGCTCCTTTCAATTTCTGTTCTAGGCCTTAGTTCTCAGAGATAATCAAGAAGAATTGTGTCTAGTCTGCCATCTTGGCCTTGTTCCTCAGTTTCCGATATTTTTTTCCCAGTCTGTAGTTTGTCTTCTAACTGTTTTACTGAAGACTTGGATGAACGTAAGTGTTTGATTTTTAGGGCGTTCCGTTTATCTATTTCATCTTCTGGTTTCTCTACATTGTTAGTAGCATTTTGTAGTCTATTTGTGCCATGTGTTAGGGCTCCTAGCACTGTGTCAATTTTTTCTTCCATGATCTTTTTCATTTGGGATTTTATATTTAGCTCTTTGATCCATTTTGATTCAGTTTTTGTTCATGGTGTGAGATATAGACCTTATTTCATGTTTTTTCAGATGGATATCCAGTGTTGCCAACACCATGTGTCAAAGCGACTGTCTTCCTCCCACCCCCCGGCCTTTGGGTCTTTGTCAAATATCAGCTGCTTGTAGGTGTATGGTGTTATATCTGGATTCTCAACTTTTTTACATTGGCTTATGTGTCTGTTTTTGTAACAGTACCAGGCAGTTTTGACTACTGTGGCAGTGTAATAAGTTCTAAAATCAGGTAGCATGAGGGCTCCTGCTATGGTCTTGCCCTTCAGGAATATTTATTCAGAGTTGGTTCCCTTTCCATATAAAGTTTATGATTTGTTTCTCCAGCTCATTAAAAAATGACATTGGAATTTGTGTTGGGATTGCATTGTATATATAGATTACTTTGGGTAGAACAAACATTTTCACAATGTTAAGTCTTCCTATCCATGAGCAAGGCAGTTTTCTCTAAAGTAGGTCCCTTTGATTTCTTGTAGTAAAGTCTTTTAATTTTTCTTGTATAGGTCTTTTACATGCCTGGTTGTATTTTTTAAGTATTTTGTCTTCATGGTGGCTCTTGTAACCAGTACTGGTATGGTGATCTCCTCTTTGATGGTCTCTGTTGATATAAAGAACTATAAGTGATTTATGTATGTTTATGAGGTCTAACAAGTTCAAGAACTTGCCACTGTTCACTTATGTTGGCAGCACTGTACAAGCAACTCAGTAAGGTTTCAGAATCTTGGTATGTCAGTGTTTCCCAGATGTGTTTGTGTTGATGTGTGGCAGTGTATTGTTGAGCAGCATTCATTTTTGGTGTAGTGCGTTTTTGTGTGCTGTTGTGAGAATCTAGGAACTTGAATTAGAGCAATGAACAAACATTAAATTTCTTGTTAAACTTGTCAAAAGTGAAAGTGAAGTCAGGGACATGTTATTTTAGTTTATGGGGATAATCCCCATGAAAAAAATGGCAGCATATAAATGAATTAAACACTTTTCTGAGGGGAGAAATCATCACTGATGCAGAGAGGTCAGGGCAGTCAGTAACAGTTGATGAAAACATTGTAAAAATTCACTTAATTGGGCATCAAAAGCATCAGCTGACTGTAAGAACATAGCAGACCAAGTAAACATCGATAGAGAAACAGGAAAATCTTAACTGAAAATCTTGGCTTGAGAAAGGTGTATGCAATAATTGTTCCAAAGGATCTCACCAATGAACAAAGTAAAAGAGAGTCAAAGTTTGTCAAGACCTTTTGGAGAGGCAAGATGATGTTTTGGGCTGTGTTGTCACTGATGGTGAAACATGGATGCACCAATCATGACCCTGAAACAAAGTGTCAAAGTGTGCAATGAAAGTCAGACAGTTCTCCACGACCAAAAATTTCCATCAGTCCACATCAAGAGCCACAACAGTGTTGCCAACCTCTTTTTTGATATCAGAGGGGTTGCTCATTATGAGTTTGTCAAACTGGACAGTTAACGAAGTTTACTGTTTGGAAGTGCTGAAAAGACAGTGTGAAAAAGTTAGACAAAAATGGCCTGAACTCTTCTCGAACATCTCATCATCTTGCATCGTGACAATGCACTAGTTCACATGGCACTCTGTGAAGGGGTTTTTAACCAGTAAACAAATAACTATATTGGAACACCCTCCCTGCTCACCTGATCTGGCCCCAGTGACTTTTTCCTTCACCCAAAGATAAAGGAAGTATTGAAAGAAAGACATATTGATGACATTCAGGACATCATGGGTAACAGGGCTACAACTCTGGTGGCCCATTCCAGAAAAAAAGTTCCAAAATTGTTTTGAGGGGTGGGCTAGGTGATAGCATCAGTACATAGCTTCCCAAGAGTGCTTAGAAGATGACTGCAGTGATATTCAGCAACAAGTATGTAGTACTTTTTATAGGATCAGTTTGTGAACCTAGTTGTCAATCCTCAAATCTTGTATCCTGATGCTGAATTATTTTATTAGTTCCAGTAGATTTTCTTCTGAATTCTTTTGGGTTTTTGATGTACAAGATTATATCGTCTGAAAATACTTTTCCCCTACTAGTTTTGTCTTGTCTGATTGCTCTTGCTAATAGCGACAATGGGCATTCTTGTCTGGTTCCTGTTCTCAAATGGAATGCTTGCAGACTCTCTCCATTTCGAAGTATGCCAGCTGTTGGCTTTACATGTATGCCTCTTATTATGTTGAGGAATTCCCTTCTATTCCTATTTTGCTGACAGTTTTTGAGATGAGTGTCTGTTGGACTTTGTTAAATGTTTGTTCTTCATCAATTAATGAAATTAAGTGATTGTTTTACTGATGTGGTTGACTATTATTGTTTTTTCTTATGTTGAACTATCCCTGCATCCCTGATGTGAATCTATACAGCTCATAGTGAATTATTTTTTGTATAAGTTGTTGAACTCTATTGATGGGAAATTTTATTTATTTATTTATTTATTATTATGACTGAGTGAAAATGTACATTCCCATATAAATTTACATGCTCACCTATATGCAGGTTCTACTGCTCTCCCTGCCCGGTGACAGCACACTATTCCTCTCTGCTCCATACATGTCTCATCCTCCCAACAGTCTCCTTTCCTCTCATCTCCACCCACTCTCCTTCCTCCAGCCGGAGGTCAGCAGGATGATATCCTATAGATGTATAGAACCATAAAGTGCTTCCAATATATGGTCACTCTGCATCACCAAGTCCAGTCCATTCGTGTCCGAAGAGTGGACCTTTATTGACTAGAAATTTATAAAGAATTTTTGCATCTGTGTTCATAAGAGATACTGGTCTGTAATTTTCCCTTTTGTGTGCAGTTTTAATATTAGGGTTATGCTGGCCTCATAAAATAAAGTTAGGAGTGTTCCATCCTTTTCCATGCTGTGAAATACCTTTGGTAATAGTGGTATTAACTTTTCTCTAAAAAATGGGTAGAATTCTTCAGTGAAGCCTCTGGGCCAGTACTTTTTTTGTTTGGGAGTTTTAAAATTATTTTTTTAATCTTTCTTTTTGTCATTGGCTTATTAAGTTGTTCTGCTTCTATTTTTGTTAGTTTGGTTATGTAGTGTGTTTTTGAAGTTTGTCTATTTCTTCTAGGTTTTCATATTTATGATAGTACAGTTTTTCACAGTATCATTATGATTCTTTTAATGTAAATGGGTCTGTTGTGATATTACTCATCTAATTTCATTTTCACATGATTTGCTTCCTTTGCTGTTTTTCTGTTGTCAATTCAGGCAACAGTTTTTCAATCTTATTGAACTTTTCAAAGAACCAGCTTTTGGTTTTGTTAACTCTTTCAGTAATTTTTGTATTTTCTAATTCACTCATTTCAGCTGTAATTTTTATTATTTGCTTTCTTTTGAACTGCTCTCTCTCTGAGTTGTAGAGATAATGCTTTGTTTTGGGCCCTTCCTTCTTCTTGGATGTTTGCATTTACTGAAATAAATTGACCTTTGAGCACTACTTATACTGTATCCCAATGGCTCAGGTAGGCTATGTTTTCATTCTCATTTGATTCTGTGAATTTCTTCATTCCATCCTTGATTTCTCCTATAACTCTGTAGTTTTTCAGCAAGGTAGTTTTCAGTTTCTGTGTGTTTGATTTTTTGTTTTCTTTTTCTGTTACTGATTTCTACTTTGAAAAGATGTTTTGTAATATTTTGATACTTTCAGTTTTCTTAAGGCTTGCTTTATGGACTAATATGTGATCAATTCTGGAGAATGTTCCATGTGTACTGGAAAAGAAAAGTATAGTGGGTTGCTGCTGTTGGGTGGAGTGTTCCATATAGGGTTATGAAGTCAAGTTGGTTGATTGTGCTGTTTAGATCATTCATGTGTTTACTGAGCTTTTTTCCTGAATGTTCCGTCCTTCACTGAAACTGGTGTGTTGAAGTCTCCTACTACTATTGTGAAGCTATTTCTGAATTCAGTGCCGTTAGAGTTTGTTTCATGTACTTTGGAACCCTAGCATTGGGTGAGTAAATATTTAATATGGCTATGTTGTCCTAAAGTACTGACCCTTTAATCATTACTTTAAAGTGTATTTTATCAGAAATTTATGTTGCCAGTCCTGCTTATTTATTTATTTATTTTGAATGTTGTTTGCTTGATATTTTTCCCATCCTTGGAGTTTTAGTTTGTTTGCATCTTTAAGCATAAAGTGTGTCTCCTGTAGACAGCATATAAGTGGATCTTGGTTTTTTAATCTGATCTGCCCCTCTCAGTCTCTGTATTCGTGTATTTAATCCATTTACATTTAGGCTAATTATTAATAGGCATAAATTTATTGCTGTTATTTTGATGTGCTTTTGTGTATTGTAGAGAATTCCTTTGTTTTGCTTAATTTTATTCGCTGAGTTGTGTTTATGTGATTTCTTTAATGTTTTTCATTGTCAGCGGTTTTGTATTTGCTGAGACTTTTTGTATTTGTCATTTTGATGCCTAAGACTAATAATTTCCTTTGTGGTTACCTTGATGTTCAGCCATATTTTTCTAAATTTAAAGCTGTCTTTAATTTCTGGATATCACCTTGCCTTCCTTTCTATATGAAAGAGCTGTAACTACATTTTTTAAAAAAATATTCAGATAATGACATCTCTGTTTCAGTGTTTTGCCTTGGATTTATTTTTGTGATTTCCCTATTTGGGTTGATATCCAGTTGCTCTGTTCTGCATTCTAGTCTTGAATAGTGCCAAAGATTAAATTGTGTTCCCACAAAATTTGTGTAGGAATTCAGCTAGGCCCTGATTCCTGGTATGTGTGATGTCCTCCATGTTGTAAATCTTGCCTCTATGATGTTAATGAGCGTGGATGGGAAGCAGTTCTGTTAGTGGGGCAGGACTCAATGTGTAAGATTATTTTGTACCTTGAGACAGTCTTTTGAGATGGAAAGGAAAGAAGCTAGAAGAGACATTTGATGACCTCACACTATCAAGAAAGAAAGCAGTGACGACGGCTGAGCATGTCTTTAGGAAAGGACTGGGGTCCCTGTGCCTTAGAAGCTTCCAGGGAAGACTGATAACATGGACCTTCCTCCAGTGCCAGCAGAGAAAGCCTTCTCCTGGAACTGACACCCTGAATTTGGAATTTTAGCTTACGGACCGTGACAAATAAAATCTCTCTTTCTAAAGCCATTCACCTGTGGTATTTCTGTTAAAGCAGCACTAGATAACCAAAACAGATTGTTATCAGATGTTACTGATTTTTCTAACCAAAGGCACACTTTAGTATTTGTTGTAATTTTTGAAGGTTTTTTTTTTTTTTTTTTTTGCAAATACTCTAAATTTCTGTTTTTCTGGAAATGGCTTAATTTCACCATTATATTTGAGGATAATTTTACTGGATATGTAATTATTGGCTGGGAATTGTTTCCCTCGAAGGCTTTTTACATGTCATCTCATTGCTTTCTTGCCTGGGTGGTTTCTGCAGATTAGTTTGAACTTAGTCTTGTTGACTTTCCTTTGTAGATGATGTTTTTGTTTATCCCTAGTCACAATTTAGTTTTGGCAAGTTTGATCATAATGTGCCTTGGTGTCTTTCTTTCAGGACCTACCTTATGGTGAATTCAATGAGCATCTCGGAAAGATATCTTCTCATATTTTGTGATATCAGGGACATTTTCTTTCAACAAATCTTTGACAATTCTCTCTGTATTTTCTGTTATCCACCCCTAACCTCCGTTTTCCGGCACTCCAATTGTTCACACATTATTCCTCTTGATGGAATGCCACATAATTCTTAGTGTGTTCTGATTTTTTTTAATTCTTTCATTTGATTTTTCTTCATACAGGTTGATGTCACATGCCTGATCTCCAGTCTCACTAATTCAGCCTTACATTACCTCACTAATTCAGCCTTACATTATCTCAATTCTTCTCTTTCTACTTTCTATAGAGTTATCTAATTTTGTAAATTTATTATTAATTTTCTGAATTTCTAATTCTTGCTGACCAATGTTTTCTCTCAACCTATTCAATGTCATTATGCTCTGCTGCATTTTGCCTCACATCGTTCTTGATCTCTTGAAGAGTTTTAAATACTAATCTTTTGCATTCTACCTATGGTAACTCTAGGAAGTCCTCTTCATCTGGAATATTTCTTAATTGTTTTTGGAACTTTCTGAAGCCATAATGATCTGCCTCCTTAAGTAGTTTGATACTGACTGTTGTCTCTGAGCCATCAGTAAGTTGTTTATTCATTTACTTTATGTTTACCTACTACATTCCAGGTTCTTGTTTTATTTTGTTTTGAAACATCCAGATAGGCTGGTTGCATGTGCTAGTTTGGTTATTCATGCTCCTGAAGCTCTGTGTCCTGTCACCAAGTGCTTAGAGCCATTGCTACATTTGTGAGTCCAAGAGTCATTTCATTTTTGTTATACGGATTCAGCTCAGGTGTCCAAACAGTTAGTCATCAAGTGTGTGGTACAGGCTCTTCTACTGGGATGGGCAGAGGTGATTGGTGTAGGTATAGGTATCACACTGCGTTCACTGAGAAAGGAAGGGGCTAAACGCTGTCTCTGTCTGTGAGGATGGCATATCCCCTTATGTCTGAATCTAGAAGAAGAAATTGTTTCTGCCCTGAATTTTCCTGCTCAGGGGAGCTGGAAGATTTTTTTTTCCCTTCCCCAGTTTGTTAAACTATTCCCTCTCCAAGTCTCAGAGAATGGTTCAAAGCAGGCTTAAGGAGTCATACTTCTGGCTCAGCTAACGGCATCAGACTCCAGAGCTGACAGCAGTGCAGAGAAGGCAGGTGGAAGTGCTGGGAGAAGAGCAAGAGGTTTATCATGAAGGAAAGATTTATCTGCCCCTGGCAAGTTGGAAATAAACCACTTAGCTTTTGGTGATCTAGCACTGTTTTTCACTGATGCTAGAGGCATGAGTGGTTTCTCTGGTCATTTTCTCCTGCTGAGGAGGAGTTCCTCCAATCATGATTGCTCCATTCACCATGCTGACTCAGCAAATTCCCTTTGAGTCAGGTCTGGGCAGTTCTAGGTAGTCTGGATCTACTCTCGCTTCCCTGTTGCACAGTTTGATTTTTCAACTTTCCTGTTGATATTCAGGGCTCTTAGTATTTTATATTGTTTTAGTCATGTACTGCTCCTTTTACAGATATACCACAAGTAGATTGCTTTACAAAGAGACATTTTAGTTTTTCACAGTCCAGTAGGCTAAAAGTCCAAATGGAGGGTGTCAGCTCCAGGGGAAGGCTTTCTCTGCTGCATCTGGATTAGAAGCTTCTGAGATGCAAGAATTCCAAACATTTCCAATGGATGTGCTCAGCTTCCAGCACTGATTCTTGGTGATATGATGCCCGCAAATCTCTCTGTTAGATTCTTTCCTTTGTATCTCAGGAGACTGCCCCAAGGCACAAAACAATCTTACACATTAAGTCCTGCCCCACCAACTCAACTGCCATCCACGCACCCTCATTAACATCACAGAGGCAGGCAATACAACATGAAGGTAGTCACACAATACCAGAAATCACGGCCTAGCTAAATTGCTACACACATTTCTTCTGAGGAACGCAATTCAATCCATGGCACAAATGTAATTAATTCATTGTTCTTTTTGGTCTTATGGTCTTTATTGTTAGAGGGATCTCAAGAAGCATCTGATGACTCCACCAGCCTGGTGCCGCCTCCCCTCTTCCATTTATACCTTGTACTGCACTCTCTCAGATGTTGCCAAACCAAAACCAAGTTCATTCTGCCTGTCACTGCAGCCAGACTCAGAGATGAAGAAAGGTTCAAGCAATGCTTTATTAACATATAATCATGCAAATCTGGGAAACAGTGAGAACAGTTTTCCCAAAACTGTTCCACTTGGGTTACAGCAGCTTTTATAGCTGGATTACAAAATGTCAAACCTTGTCGTAAGATTCCCTTACCTCTAATTGAACAATGTAAAACCTTGTCACAATGTCAAACCTTGTCGCAAGATTCCCTTACATCTTCTTGAACAGTGTAAATTACTCACAATATCATTATATCCCTGAAGGTTTGAAATACTCTATTTACTACCCTAGGGACAGTGACGGGAATGTAGTTTAGCACTCTAGGCAACCTTGATTAAGTCCCATCTACTAACACAACTTGGCTATAACTTGCTATGGTGGAGCCCTTCCTGATGGCCAGCTATATAGTTAGTGTTATAGTTAGAAATTGTGCCCTTCTTATGTTTTTCAGAGAAAGAATTTATGAAAGTTTTTTTTTTTTTTTTTTTTTTGCAAACTGGTATATTCTTATTCTTCTCCCTTTTCACAGAAGCACAAAAGAGAAAACAATTGCAAGACTCTGCTTGCAGATTGTCTGCCAACACCTGATTGGCCAAGGCTGGTCATAGCACCAAGCCTAGGAGTAGTGTGTTGAAGAGTAACTAGGACACATAGCCGGAGGCCTGTAAAAATTCACAAAGCAGGCAGTATGAATATCCTGGATATAGATTATGTTGAAGAATTTGCAATCATTAATGCAAGTTATTACATCTAACCATTTTTGCCTGTTGTACATTTTCAATTTTACTGTATATTTTATATTTCATTTTTGATTTAATGTAAAATTTCTTAAGGGAACATCTTATTTACATTTATAGACAGACATAAGTTTACTATCACTACTGTAATCTTTCTGTGCACCTTCTCTTTTCCCTACCTGCTTTTGCACTGTGGAATATAATTACGCTTCTATTATTCCAATATTCTAGAAGTAATCTACTTTTTTCAACTATAATAGTAAACTCTGTCTTCTATCGATGAATATTAACTATATAAACCGAAACCAGATCCTTTGCCATAAAATCCACTCTGACTCATAATAACCCTATAGAACAACGCCATACTTCCTCATAGGACTTCCAAGGAACAACTGGTGGATTTGAACTCTGTTCTTTTGGTTAGCAACTAAAATTTTAACCATAGGTTATATTAAATTCTTCCCACTACCCAATGTATGAAGCCCTGGTGGCCCAGTGTTAACAGTTTGACTGCTGATGAAAACATGAGCAGTTTGAATCCACCTGCTTCCCCTTGGAAACCCTATGGAACAGTTCTACTCCATCTTATAGAGTTGCTATGACTCAAAATTGACTTGATGGCAATGGGTTTACTCAACATATAACATAAAGAATTTTAGCAAGATATTATTTGCCCAAATCATTACTTCTCTAAACCATTACTTTGTTCTATTAGCATAATATTAAGTAGCATATTTTGCATGGAAACCCTGGTCATGTAGTAGTTAAGCGCTACATCTGCTAATCATAAGTTCAGCAGTTCAAAGCTACCAGGCTCTCCTTAGAAACTCTATGGTGCAGTTCTACCCTGATGTATGGGTTCCTATGAGTTGGAATCAACAGCAGTGGGTGGGTATTTTTTACATTATTTAACTTCTTTGTTAAGAATCATTTTGGAGGAGAGAATTCAAGATGGTGGACTAAATACATGTCTCCCTAAATCCCTCTGGAAACAAATACCTGAAATGATAATTAAATGGAGCCTTTTGGACACCTAGTGAGCCCTGGAATGTGGCATAAGGCTGTTAATTTGGACTTCATACCACTGAATGCAAAACCTCCTCTCTTTCACTGGCCACACTCTCAGTGAGCACAGGCTTGACAGACTGAATGTAACTCAGCATTTCGATTTTTTTTTCCTCTGTTTTGTCCCACAGGCAGAACTGGGATTTAACTAGCTGCTGGTCTCGGACACACTGCTGGTGGGACCAGCAAGTGTAATTGCCAGGTACTGAGACCCTGGCTTTGGAATCTATACACCTGGGCTCTTCTAGCTTATCTTTCTGCCTTCACGATGTGGTAGCCGTACAGATGCACCTGTGTGGGACGTCATCTTGATTCACTGAAAAACAGAGAAGCGCAGGCAGAAGCCCTAGCTGGATTTGGTTCTTAGGCTGGGAGGTGGCACCTGCCAGGAGGAGAATGATTTTCTGGCAGGGAGGTGGTGTCTTGTTCAGTGTCACCTGGGGCTGGGGCCCAGTAGTGGAGGCTGTGGACTCCGAGCATTTCAGCACTCTTGGCCTCTCTTCTGCAAGGACACTGGTCATGGCCAGCTGGCGAGCTTGTGCAGGATGCCATCTTGTTTTGCTAGGAGGTGGAGTCATCCATATGGAAGCCTCAGCTGGACCTAACTCCTGGGCTAGGAAGCAGTGCCTACCCAGAAGAGACTGTGTTTCCAGCAGAAAAGTAGTGTTCTACACAGTATCGCCTACAGCTGGGGCCTGACAGCAGAGGCCGGGAGGCCAGTAGCCTTTCTGTATTTTGAGCTAGTTTATAACATCTGGGGTTCAATATAGAGGCTTACTTTTCCAGCCGGGAAGAGGGGCGTATACACCTGAAAACCCGACTGACTTTAGAAGTTATCAAATACTTTTTACTTCTTATTTTAAGACAGCCTAGGGAAACAACTGTGGTCCATCTTCAAAGCATCTCTCCCAGCCTCTATTGACCCACATGAAGCCTAAAAAGCAACAAATGTTCTAGAAGACAGTAACTTGGAAATCATCCATGGCATCAGAAGGCCCCCAAAAGAAACTACCTCTGAACTTTCCAGACGAAGAAGCTTTTCTGAAACTCTCAGAGGTTGAATAAAAAAGGATTATATAGAGAGCCATACTAGACCTTCTACAAAATGCAGCAGAACAAAACGAAAAATTAAGCAAGCCGTTCAATCTGATGGAACATCAGTACTCAGAAATCCAACAGATCAAGAACAAGATTAAAGATATAGAAACTTCAATTCAAAGCCAAGAAAACAGAACACAACAAATGGAAAAGAGAATTTCTGATTTGGAAGACAGAGCTACGGACTCCAGCATTTATGAGGAGAAATCAGAAAAAAGAAACAAGAAAAATGAAGAAGTATATGGGACTCTATTAAGAAGAACAGTCTATGATTAATTGGAGTTCCTGAACAGGGCAAAACACCTGAGAACACAGAGAGTATTGTGGCTGAGCTGCTGACAGAAAACCTCCTAGAAATTATGAAAGAAGAGATTATAGATATCCAAGATACATATCGAACAGCCCTCAATATAGGTCTCAATAGAAAGACTCCAAGACATACTATAATCAAGCTCAACAAAATGAAACATAAGCAGAAACTCAAAGGCAGCAAGACTCAAAGCAAAGCTAACATTCAGAAGGAAACCCTGTAGGCTTTTGTCAGATTTCTCTGCATAAACGATGCTGGAATGAAGACAGTGGCATGACACATTGAAAGCCTTGAAGGAAAAGAACATCCAACCAAGAATTGTATATGCTGCAAAACTATCTTTTAAATGTAAAAATGAAATCAAGACATTTGCAGATAAACAGAAACTCAGGGATTTTGTAAAAACCAAATCAAAGCTATAAGAAATACTGAAAGAATGTCTTGACTTGGAAGAACAAAACTACTAACTTTGTGTATTAGAAGAACAAATTATCCAGAATCCTACTCCGTTAGGGAAGTCTCCAAACACAATCAAAGCTGTAATAGTGATAGAAACAATCTAGTGATCACATCATGTAAACTATGATATCATCATATTAAAAAGAGGGGTGTACTTTAGTTATTATAGCCATCTAGATGGAGAGGAAGTTGACAAGACTGGTAGCAATCAAAATTGGGGTTATGTATAGTTTATTAAGCGGGATCATGGGGCAGCCGTAAAGCACAACAAAGATGCAACATGCCATATCAAGAAATGTAACACAGGAGTCTCAACAACCACAAAACCAACTCTGAAAAAGGTGAAAAATCAACTTGCAAAGAAGGTCACAAAACAGATTAATAAGAACAACAGAGAAAACCTTGACACAAAAATAAACAAATCACAATGGCAGCACTAAACACGTATCTATCAATAACTACATTGAATGTGAATGGACTGAATGCTCCAGTAAAGAAACACTGAATGACATCCTGTATCGAAAGACATGCCCAATCCATATGCTGCCTACAAGAAACTCAAATTAGCCTTAAAGATAGGAAAAAACTGAAAAGTAAAGGATGGAAAAATATATACCAAGCTAACAATCAACAAAAACGAGAAGATGTGGCAATTCTAATCTCAGATAAAATTGATTTTAATGTAAAATCCACCATCATGGACAAGGATGGACATTATTTATTGCCAAAAGGTTCAATACACAAGCAGGATTTAACAATAGTAAATATTTATGCACCTAGTATAGCTGGAGAACCTAAATACTTTGAAGAAACACTGACTACACTCAAGAAGGAGATAGATTGCTCCACAATAATAGTAGGAGACTTCAACACTCTACTCTTAATGTTGGATAGATCGTCTAGAAAAAAGCTCAGAAGACACAGAGCACGTTATTGCCACAATTAACCAACGAGACCTCATCGACATATACAGAACTTTCTATCCATCAGAGGACAACTACACCTTCCTCTCCAGTACACATGTAACATTCTCCAGAATAGACCATGTGTTAGGGTGTAAAACAATTCTCAACAAGATCCATACCACTGGATTAATGCAAAGCATCTTCTCAGATCATAAAGCCATAAAAGTCAAAATCAATAGCAGAAAAAACATAGATAGAAAGCAAAACTCATGGATACTGAACAACACCTTGCTCAAAAAACCATTGGTTATAGAAGAAATGAAGGATGAAATAAAGAAATTCATGGATTCCAATGAGAACCAAAACACTTCCTACCAGAACCTATGGGATACAGCCAAAGAAGTGATCAGAGGTCAGTTTATCTCCATAAATGCACACATCTGGAAGGAAGAAAGAAACCAAATCAAAGAACTGATCTTACAGCTTGAACAAGTAGAGAGAGAACAACAGAGGAACCCCTCAGGCACCAGAAGAAAACAGATCGTAAAGATTACAGCAGAACTAAACAAATTAGAGAATAAAAGAACAATTGAAAAAACTGAAAAAAACCAAGAGCTGTTTTTTTTTTTTTAAAAGATCAACAAAATGGACAAAGCATTGGCCAAACTTACTAAAGAGAAACAGGGAAAAAAAACAACCCAAATTAGAAATGAGAGGGGAGTTGTCATAAAATATCCAGCACAAATAAAAAATATCATTAACAGAATACTAAGAAAGAATGTACTGTAACAAATTTGAAAACCTAGAGGAAATGGACAAATTCCTTGATTCATATCACCTACCAAAATTATCACAAGGTGAAGCAGAACAACTTAATAAACCCATCACAAAGGAAGAGATTGAAAAAGTCATCCAAAAACTACCAACCAAAAAAAGCCCAGGCCCAGATGGCTTCACCACAGAATTCTACCATGCTTTTAGAGAAGAGTTATCTCCAACACTCTTGAGACAATTCCACAGTATAGAAAGGGATGGAATACTCCCAAATTCATTCTATGAAGCCAGCATAACCCTGATACCAAAGCCAGGGAAAGACCCAACAAAGAAGGAGAACTACAGACCAATATCACTCATGAATCTAGATGCAAAAATCTTCAACAAAATTCTTGGCAAGAGAATACAACCATGTATCAAAAAAATAATCCATCATGACCAAGTTGGATTCATACCAGGGATGCAAGGCTGGTTCAACATCAGAAAAACAATTCATGTGATCACCCACATAAATATCACAAAGGACAAGTATCACCTGATTTTGTCCATTGATGCAAAGAAGGCATTTGATAAAGTCCAATGCCCATTCATGATAAAAACTCTTAGCAAAATAGGCATAGACAGCAAATTCCTCAGTGCAATAAGGGCCACTTATACAAAGCCAACTGCCTACATTATCCTGAATGAAGAGAGACTGAAGGACTTTCCCCTGAGAACAGAAACCAGACAAGGATGCCCACTCTCATCTCTCCTATACAACATTGCTCTAGAAGTTCTAGCCAGAGCAATTAGACAACACTTAGAAATAAAGGGACATCTGCATCGGCAAAGGAGAACTAAAAATCTCCCTATTTGCAGATGATATGATTGTATATGCAGAGAATCACAAAGAATCCATAAGGACACTACTCAGACTGATAGAAGAGTTTGGCAAAGTCTCAGGATACAAAATAAACATAAGTAAATCAGTACGATTCCTTTACATCAACAATGAGACTGTTAATGAAGAAATCATCAGATCAATACCATTTACTGTAGCCCCCGAGAAGATAAAAATACTTAGGAACAAATCTAACCAGAGAAATAACAGAACTTTACAAAAAGAACTACAACCCCTTACTACAAGAAACTAAGAAAGAGTTACATAAATGGAGAAACCTACCCTACTCATGGATAGGAAGACATAACATTGTGAAAATGTCTATTTTAACCAAAGCAATTTACTTATATAATGCAATTTCAATACAAGTTCCAGTGTCAGTTTTTAATGAGATGGAGAAACAATCACCAATTTTGTTTGGAAGAGGAACAAGCCCCAAATAAGTAAAGCACTGCTAAAGAAGAAGAACATATTGGGAGGCCACTCATTACCTAAGTTTAGAAGCTATTACACTGTCACAGTTGTCAAAACAGCCTGGTATGGGTACAAAAAGAGACAGATAGATCAATGGAACAGAATTGAGACCCCAGAGATGACACCATCTTCCTATGAACACCTGATATTCGACAAAGGCCCTGAGACATGAAACCAGAGTAAAAACAGTCTGTTCAACAAACGATGCTGGCAAATTGGATATTCATCTGCAATAAATTGAAACAAGACCCTTATCTTATACCTTATATAAAAACCAACTCTAAATGGATAAAGGACCTAAATATCAAATCTAAAATGATAAAGTTCATCCAAGAAAAAGTAGGAACAACAATGGAAGGTTTAATACACAACATACACAGACTTCAAAATCTGTCAAACAAATCACAATCAACAGAAGAGTAAACAGATATATGGGGACTATTAAGAATCAAACACTTTTGCTCATCCAAAGACTTTATTAATAGAATTAAAAGGCTGCCTACATAATGGGGAAAAATACTTGGCAACTATATGTCAGACCGATGCCTGATGTCCATAATCTATGAGGTACTACAAAATATCAATAAGAAGAAGATAAATCATCCAATTAAGCAATGGGCAAGGGAGATGGACAGACATTTCTCTAAAGAGGAGATCCAGGCTGTGAAAAAACATATGTAGACATGCTCATGATCTTTAGCTATTAAAGAAATTAAAATCTAAATGACAATGAGATACTGTCTCAGCCAACAAGGTTGGCCATGATCCAAAAAACAGAAAACAACAAATGCTGGAGAGGCTGTGGAGAGATTGGAACTCTCCTACACTGTTGGTGGGATTCTAAAATGGCCCAACTTCTCTGGGAAGCAATCTAGTGCTCCCTTAAAACAAAGGATATAGCTATATCATTTGACCCAGTAATTCCACTGCTTGGAATATATCCTATAGAATCAATGCCATTCACACCAACTGATACATGCACACAAATGTTCATCGCAGCACAGTCCACAATAGCAAAAAGATGGAATCAACTCAGACACCCAACAACAGAGGAATCAACAGGTAAACTATGATATATATACTCAATGGAACACTATGCAATGATAAAGAACAACGATGATTGCAACAAACATCTCATAACATAGTTTCAATTGGAGAACTTTCTGTTGAGTGAAAGTAGTCAGTGATAAAAGGACAAATATTGTATGAGACTCCTACGATAAGAACTCAAAAACTGACCTATGCATACAGGGAAAGACTCTTTGACGGCTGCAAGGGAGGGGAGGGCAGAAGGGCGAGGGGGGAAGGGGGGAGGGTTTAAGTTAGTTGACAGAAATTTGGTTGGGTGAAATTACTGACAGCACACATTAGAAAGAACAATATTAAGTGGTCTTCAACATAGCTTGAGTACTCCTTCTATCTTAACCCAGCATTGCAAGGATAGAGTAACTGGGGCAGGGGCCAGGGACCATGCTGTCAGGTGAAATCGATGCTAATTGGCACAACTAGCATTTTGCTAAGATTGCTCTATGCACCCCTCATTGGTGAGTGGTGTCTGGTGTCTTAAAAGCTGCCAAGCTGCCATCTCAGTGTACAGCAAATGGTCCCAACTCAGCAGGAATGAATGATAACTGAGGACCAAAATGACATGGGGAAAAGAGAATTCAGAGGACAGAGACCCACATGAGTGGGTGTCTACACTGAATTGTGACCGGAAGAACCAGATGATCCCTGGCCACCACCAGTGTTAGCTGCAATGGAGCTTACAAAGTCGAGTCTCACTGACAACCCAAGAATATAGATGGGTACATCCCAAGATCACCACCAAAAGACTGCAATTATGGTCCAGGGGCTTTGGGGTTCCCCTGGGAGCATGGCCGCTGGCCCTGATGCTGACCCTGCCCATAAATGATAATGCAGATCCACTCTTCAGACAGGAATGGACGCAGAGGGACCATATCTTGGGTACACTTCATGGTTCTATGCATCTATAGGATATCATCCTGCTGATCTCTTACTGGAGGAAGGGTAGTGGGTGGACAGGAGGGGAAAGGAGACTGTTGGGAGGATGAGACACGTATGGAGCAGAGAGGAAGAGTGTGCTGTCACCGGGCAGGGAGAGCAGTGGAAGCTGCAAATAGGTGGGCATGCAAATTTATACGTGAATGTACATTTTCATTCAGTCATAATTAAAAATAATAATAATAATAATAAAGTGGCTAAGGAATATTCTGTAACATGCTTCTAAAGTTTGTAAATGTTCTTTCATACCACCTTCAGTAGCAAGTAGTAATGATTTACTTGGCTGATTATGTAAAAATATCACTTTTTTCTTTTCCCAAGGACATTACCATGAGGACACATGGTCAGGTCCCAAATAACCCCTTTAGAGAAGTTTTATATTGTTAGGTTTAAGAACTCATTATATAAGTTCCTGCCACCCAGATACTTGTCTTCAAACCCAAGGCATCATGATACTCTATCTAAAAATTATGATCCGACTTGACGGCACTTGGCAGTGATATTTAATGTTTACATATTAGTTATTGTCACTATTCCAAACACTCAGGCAGAATGAGGCATTTTTCTTTGTTCTTGGTGTACCTGTAAGTGATGGATTTTTCTTTTCTTTTTTTTTTTTGCGAAGACCTATTGTTTCCTGTTCATTGCAAACAACTGTTATCTCTTTAGTTCCATTGTTATTTTTAGAGTGATTTAAATAATCAGAAAAACTTGCATTATAAATCAAATCCCAAATTTGTATATTATTAGAAATTCCTTCTCAGTCTTTTGTCTAAAATCACCTAAATACCATCAACGTAAAAGTACATTTGTAGTGTGTAGTGTCTCATCTTTAGGGATTTTTGACATGTTTTCATCATTATAATATCACGTAAGTTATCCCTCAACAGACACCAAGGTATATCCAGAATGAGAGAAAAATGAACACATCTTAGTCCTCACCTGATAAAACAACTGAGGTCCCAGGAGTGAAATGCTTTTCTAAGGGTCACACAATGATTTCATGGCAGAACCAGAGCCAGAACCCATGAATCTTAGTATCCACTCCACTATAAGGAGGTAGTACATCCCTGCTGGTGGACAGGTTAGTTGATACAGTTACTTTGGAAATCTCTTTGGCATTATCTACTACAGCTGAACATATGGTCACTCTACTAGCCTACATTCGCAGTATGAAGTATATGATTAACAGACACAAATACATATATTTACCAAAAAGCATTACAAAAATTTTCATATTCACATGAACAGTATTAAACTAGTTCCCAGATTAGAAAGTCTACAGTGTTTATTAACAATGTAATTTCAAATAATCATACAATAGACTGCTACACACAGTGAGAAATAACAAATTACTGCTTACCACAATGACTTGAACCCATATCAAAAATGTAATGTTGAGAGGGCAGAGTCAAGATGGCGGACTAAGCACACGCATTCTTATATCCCTCTGGAAACCGAGACCTGAATTAACAATCAAACAGAGCCTTCTGATCACCTAATCAGCCTCAGGACACAGCACAGAGCTGTTAATTGGGACTTCATACCACTCAGCTGACTCCCGCTCCTCGCTAGCCCCGGCTCTCAGGGACGGAAGGTAAACGCACCATTTTTACTTTTTTTCCCCTCTGTCTCGAATGGCGGGAGGAGCTGGGTCTTGCATGGTGGCTGGACTGAAGACACGCTGCGGGGGGGGTGGGATAGGCAGGCGAAATTCCCATATTCTGAGAGCCAGGCTTGGGACTGTGTTTATCTAGCCACTTTGAGCCTTTCGTTTTGTAGCTGCCTCAGTGGGGTTTGTGCGGAGCTTCGCAGTCAGTGTGCGGGACACCATGTTGGTACTGAGATTTTAGCGGGACCTCGTTCTTAGCCTGGGAGCCAGCACCTGGAAACAGGACAGTGCTTCTCTGACAGAAAAGTAGTGATTTGGCACAGTGCTGCCTATGTTGGGGGCCCTGCAACAGAAGCAGAGGAATCACTGCCTCTTGGCACCTTTAGCCCCTTTGTCTGCTGCCTGTGTGGAGGATGCCATCTTGGATATGGTGCCCGCAGCTGGAACTAATTCTTAGCTTGGGAGCCGGAGCCTGCCCACAAGAGAGCGCTTTTCTATCAAAAAACCAGTACTCGACACAGTGTTGGCTAAGGCCAGGCCCTGTCAGCAGAGGCCAACAGGGCAGTAGCATTGCTGTATTATGAACTAGTTTGTTATCATCTGGGGTTGGTCATAGTGGCACTTATTTTGTCAGATGAGAAGAGGAACCTCTACACCTGAAAACCTAACTGACTTGTGAACTGGTCAGATACCTTTTGCTTTACATTTGAAGACACCCTAGAGAAACATTTGCAATCCATCCTCACAGCACCTCTTCCAGCCTCTATATACTCACATGGGACCCAAAAAGCAACAGAAAATTGTGGCATACAAGCAATCACACATGGCTTCAGAAGGCTCCCAAACAAAGCAACCAGGGAGTTTTCCAGGTGAAGAAACTTTTATGAAAGCATCAGGAAGTGAATACAAAGTGATTATATACAGAGCCCTTCTAGACCTTATACAAAATGCAGCAGAACAAAATGAAAAATTAAGCAAGTTGTTCGACCTGATGGAACACCAGTACTCTGAAATCCAACAGATCAAGAAGAAAATCAAAGACATAGAAACTTCCATGCAAAGCCAAGAAAACAGAATGGAACAAATGGAAAAAAGAATTTCTGACTTGGAAGACAGAGCTACTGATGCCAGCGTCTATGAGCAGAAATCAGAAAAAAGAAACAAGAAAAATGAAGAAACATTAAGAAGCATGTACGACTCTATTAAGAGGAACAACCTTCGATTAATTGGAGTCCCTGAACAGAGTGAGACATCTGAGAACACAGAGAGTATTGTTACTGAGCTGCTGAAAGAAAACCTCCCAGAAATCATAAAGGAAGAGAATACACACATCTCAGATGCATATCATATGCCACCAAATATAGATCTCAAAAGAAAGACTCCAAGACATATTATAATCAAGCTTAACAAAATGAAACATAAGCAGCAAATCTTAAAGGCAGCAAGACTCAAAGCAAAGCTAACATTCAGAGGGAAACCCTGTAGGCTCTCGTCAGATTTCTCAGCAGAAACCATGGTGGCACGGAGACAGTGGCAGAACACATTCAAAGTCTTGAAGGAGAAGAACTTCCAACCAAGAATTATATATCCTGCAAAACTATCTTTCAAATACGAAAATGAAATTAAGACATTCCCAGATAAACAGAAACTCAGAGACTTTGTAAAAACCAAACCTAAACTACAAGAAATATTGAAAGAAGTTCTTGGCTTTGGCTTAGAAGAACGAATTCACTAACTTTATATTTTAGAACGACACACTACTCAATACTCTACTCATTTAGGGAAGACTCCAAAGTAAATCACAGCTTTGATATGGAAAGAAGCAATCCAGTGATCATCATGAAAACTATGGTGTCATCATAATAAAAAAAGGGATGTACTACAGTCATTATAGTCCTTCCAGATGGAGAGGAAGATGACAAGACTGGTAGTAATTAAAATTGGGTTTCTAAATAGTTTATTAAGGGGGTTCATAGGGGCACCTGTAAAGCACAACAAAGATGTATCATACCATTTCAAGAAATGCAACATACGAGTCTCAACAACTACAAAACCAGCTCTGAAAAAGGTGAAAAATCAACTCACAAAAAAGAGTGTCTCAGAACAGACTAATAAGAACAACAGAGAAAACATCAACATAAAAATAAACATATCACAATGGCAGCAGTGAACACATACCTATCAATAATTACATTGAATGTGAATGGACTGAATGCTCCAGTAAAGAGACACTGAGTGTCATCTTGGATCAAAACCCATGACCCATCCATATGTTGTCTACGAGAAACTCACTTGAGACCTAAAGACAGGAACAAACTGAAAATTAAAGGATGGAAGAATATATATCAAGCTAACAATGAACAAAGAAGAGCAGGGGTGGCAATTCTAATCTCAGACAAAATCAATTTTAATGTCAAATCCACCATCGTGGACAAAGATGGACACTATTTATTGCTGAAATGTTCAGTACACAAGCAAGACTTAACTATATTAAATATTTATGCAACTAATGTCAGAGCACCTAAATATGTCAAAGAAACACTGACTACGCTCAAAAGAGAGTTAGATGACTCCACAATAATAGTGGGAGACTTTAACACCCCACTCTCATTACTAGACAGATCATCTAGAAAAAAGCTCAGTAAAGATACAGAAGACCTCATTGACATTATTAACCAACTAAACCTCATTGATATATACAGAACTTTCCACCCACCAGCAGACAACTACACCTTCTTCTCCAGTGCACATGGAACATTCTCCAGAATTGACCACGTGATAGACCATAATGCAATGCTCAACAAAATCCATACCATTGAATTACTGTAAAGCATCTTCTCAGATCATAAAGCCATCAAAGTTGAAATGAATAGCAGAAAAAACATAGATAGAAAGTGGAACTCTTGGAAACTGAACAACATCTTGCTCAAAAAAGCACGGGTTATAGAGGAAATCAAGGATGAATTAAAGAAATTCATGGATTCCAATGAGAATGAAAACACTTCCTACCAGAACCTATGAGATACAGCCAAAGCAGTGCTCAGAGTTCTGTTTATCTCCATAAATGCACACATCTGGAAGGAAGAAAGAAACCAAATCAATGACCTAACTCTACAGCTTGAACAAGTAGAAAGAGAACAACAGAGGAACCCCTTGGGCACCAGAAGAAATGAGATCATAAAGACTAGAGCAGAGCTAAATGACTCAGAGAATAGAAAAACAATTGAAAAAATTGAAAAGACCAAAAGCTGTTTTTTCAAAAAGATCAACAAAATTGATAAACCACTGGCTAAACTTACTAAAAAAAAGCAGGAAAGGAAACAAATAACCCAAATTAGAAATGAGAGGGGAGTTGTCAGCACAGATGCAACAGAAATCAAAAATATCATAACAGAATACTATGAAAGACTGTACTCTAACAAATTTGAAACCTAGGGGAAATGGGGAAATGGACCAATTCCTTGACTCATACCACCTACCCAAATTATCACAACGTGAAGCAGAACAACTTAATAAACCCATCCCAAAGGGAGAGATTGAAAAGGTCATCAAAACACTGCCAACCAAAAAAAGTCCGGGCCTAGATGGCTTGACGGCAGAATTCTACCAAGCATTTAGAGAAGAGTTATCCCCAATACTGTTGAAACTATTTCACAGTATAGAAAGGGATGAAGTACTCCCAAACTCATTCTATGAAGCCAGCATAACCCTGATACCTAAGCCCAGGAAAGATCCAACAAAGACAGAGAACTACAGACCGATATCACTCATGAACTTAGATGCAAAAATCTTCAACAAAATTCTTCCCAACAGAATACAACAACATATCAAGAAAATAATCCATCATGATCAAGTGAGATTCATACCAGGGATGCAAGGCTGGTTCAACATCAGGAAAACAATTAATGTGATTAACCACATAAATAACACAAAAGGCAAGGATCACCTGATTTTGTCCATTGATGTCAAAAAGGCATTTGATAAAGTGCAACACCGATTCATGCTAAAAACTCTTAGCAAAATGGGCATAGATGGCAAATTCCTCAACACAATAAGGGCCATTTATACAAAGCCAATTGCCCACGTCATCCTGAATGGAGAGAGACTGAAAGACTTTCCCTTGAGATCAGGAACTAGACAAGGATGCCCACTCTCACCTCTCCTATTCAACATTGTGCTAGAAGTTCTAGCCAGAGCAATTAGACAAGACGAAGAAATAAAGGGGATCTACATCGGCAAAGAGGAAGTTAAAATCTCCCTGTTCGCAGATGATGTGATTATATATTCAGAGAACCCCAAGGAATCTATAAGTAAGATACTCAAACTGATAGAAGAGTTCAGCAAAGTCTCAGGATACAAAATAAACGTAAGTAAATCAGTAGGATTCCTTTATACCAACAACGAGACTGTTAAGGAGGAAATTATCAAATCAATACCATTTACGATAGCCCCTAAGAAGATAAAGTACCTAGGAATTAATCTAACCAGAGAAACAACAGACCTTTACAAAGAGAACTACAAGCCCTTACTACAAGAAACTAAGAGAGACTTAGATAAATGGAAAAACCTACGCCGCTCATGGATAGGGAGACTTAACATTGTGAAAATGTCTATTTTACCCAAAGCAATTTATTTATATAATGCAATCCCAATACAAGTTCCAGCATCATTTTTTAATGAGATGGAGAAACAAATCACCAATTTTGTTTGGAAAGGGAAGAAGCCCCGGATAAGTAAGGTACTACTAAAGAAGAAGAACACACTGGGAGGCCTCTCATTGCCCGACCTTAGAACATACTACACTGCCACAGTGGTCAAAACAGCCTGGTACTGGTACAAGAACAGACAGATCCATCGGTGGAACAGAATTGAGACCCCAGAGATGACACCATCTGCCTATGAGCAGTTGATATTTGACAAAGGCCCTAAGACATTAAACTGGGGTAAAAACAGTATCTTCAACAAATGGTGCTGGCAAAATTGGTTATCCATCTGCAATAAACTGAATCAAGATCCATATCTTACACCTTATACAAAAACCAACTCTAACCAGATAAAAGACCTAAATATCAAACCTAAAACGATAAAGCTCATCCAAGAAAAAGTAGGGACAGCAATGAAAGTTTTAATACACTATGAGGACAGACTCCAAAATCTGTCAAAGAAACCTCAATCAACAGAAGAGAAAATAGATAAATGGGAACTATTAAGAATCAAACACTTTTGCTCATCCAAAGACTTTATTAATAGAATAAAGGAACACCCACGGAACGGGAAAAAATATTTGGCAACTCTATGTCAGACTGACGCCTGATCTCCATAATCTATAAGATACTACAAAATACCAATAAGAAAAAGATAAACCATCCAATCATGTGATGGGCAAAGGAGATGGACAGACACTTCACTAAAGAGGAGATCCAGGCAGCCAAAAAACACATGCGGACATGTTCACAATCTTTAGCTATTAAAGAAATTCAAATCAAGACAACAATGAGATACCATCTCACCCCAACAAGATTGGCCATGATCCAGAAAACACAAAACAACAAATGCTGGAGAGGCTGTGGAGAAAGTGGAATCCTCCTACACTGTTGGTGGGGTAGCAAAATGGTCCAGCCTCTTTGGAAGGCAATCTGGCGCTTCCTTAAAAAAATGGATATCGATATACCATTTGACCTAGTAATTCCAACTGCTTGTAATATATCCTACAGAATCAAGGCTTTTCACACCAACGGACACATGCATCAGAATGTTTACTGCAACACGGTTCACAATAGCAAAAAATGGAATCAACCGAGATGCCCAACAATAGAAGAATGGATAGGTAAACTATGGTACGTATACTCAATGGAGCACTATGCAATAATAAAGAATAACGATGATTCCAGGAAACATCTCCTAACCTGGTTTCAACTGGAAGACATTATGTTGAGTGAAACTAGTCAGCGACTAAGGGACAAATACTGTATGAGACCTGTATGATAAGATCTCAAAAACAGACTTGTGTATAGAAGGAAAGACTCTTTGACAGCTGCAAGGGAGGGGAGGGAGGGAGTGAAGTTGGGGGGGGAGGATTTAGTTTAGATATGTACTAGAAATCTAGTTGGGAGAAAGCGGTGATAGCACCCATTAGAAACAAGAACAACATTAAGTGGACTTCAGCATAACTTGAGTACTCCTTCCATCTTAACCCAATACTGCAAGGATAGAGTAGCTGGGGCGGGGGTGGGGTGGGGCGGGGGGACCAAGCTCTTAGGCGAATTCCAGGCCAATTGGCACAACTAGCGTTTTCCTAAGAGAGCTCTCTGCACCCCACATTGGTGAGTGGCGTCTGGGGTCGTAAAAGCTGCCAAGCTGCCATCCGAGGACACAGCAAATGGTCCCAACTCAGCAGGAACGGATGCTCACTGAGGACCAAAATGACATGCGGTAAAGACAACCGAGAAGACAGAGAGACACACAAGAGTGGGTGCCTACATCGACTTCAGACCGGAAGAACCGGAGCGTGCCCAGCCACCACCAGTGATAGCCACGATGGAGCTCACAGAGAGGAGTCTCACTGGTAACACAAGAATAAAAATGGGTGCATCATGAGATCTCCACTAAAAGACCTCAGTCGATGGTCCAGCGGTTTGGGGGTTCCTCTGAAAGCATGGCCCCCAGCCCTGATGCTGCCCTTTCCCATAAATGATAACAAAGGTCCACTCTTTGGACAGGAATGGATTGGACTTGGCAATGCAGAGTGACCATATATTGGAAGCACTTTATTGTTCTATACATCTACAGGATATCATCTTGCTGACCTCTGGCTGGAGGAAGGGGAGTGGACAGAGAGGAGTGGAAAGGAGGCTGTTGGGAGGATGAGACATGTATGGAGCAGAGAGGAATAGTGTGCTGTCACCGGACAGGGAGAGCAGTGGAATCTGCATATAGGTGGGCATGTAAATTTATACGTGAATATACATTTTCACTCAGTCATGCTTAGTAAAAAAAAAAAAAAGTAATGTTGAGGAAAATAATCATATTGTATTATACCATTTTTTCAAAGTGCACATAAGTCTTGAGTAGTCCCATGTGAAGAGCCTGAGGAATGATTACCTCTGAGGGGCTTAGTCATGGAGGGGAAGCACTGATTATGTCCTTAGTCTTAATTAGGTGGTGCTCAGCTGTGTGTTTTTGAGTTGTATACTTTTCTGTGTGTATGTTGCACTTTAATATACATGATTTACACACATAATGCTTACAAGAAAGTCATTCTGTAAACCTTGTCCAACAGCTTTCCTCTCTGGACTTGAGATCTCCTCTGTCATGGATTGAATTGTGTTCCCCTAAAAATGTGTGTGGCAGTTTGGTTGGACCATGATTCCTGGTATTGTGTGATGTTCCTACATGCTGTAAATCCTTCCCCTATGATGCTAATGAGGAAGGATGAGCAGCAGCTGTGCTGGTGCAGAAAACTCAGTGTATGGAATTGTATTTCACCTTGAGGCCATCTCTTAGATGTAAAGGAGAAAAGCTACAGAGAGACTTGGGGGCCTCATACCATCAAGAATGAAAGCAATGCTGGGAACTGAGCATACCCTTTGGAAAGGACCCAGGTCTCTGAGCCATCAGTAGTTTCTAGTCCAGAGAAATACTGACAAGGATGTTCTTCTAGAGCTGGCAGAGAAAGCCTTCCCGTGGAGCTCACATCCTGAATTTGGACTTTTAGCTTACAGAACTGCAGAAAATTTCTCTTTCTAAAGCTATCTACTTGTGGTATTTCTGTTAACACACATGTTAACATGTTAACACATGTCTAAAGTGAAATATATACAGTAGGTCACTTCCCAAAGCTTGTCTTTCTCTAACCACCCATGATCCTCTGTTTACAGCTCAGCTGCAGAATTTAATGGGCATTCTCCCAAGTGTTCGTAACACAGAAAGAGTAAACCTGATAGCTGGTGGGCAGAGCTCCTTGAAAATATTTGTCCTCAGTGTAATGCTTGAATCTTGTCCCCAAAAGGCACCCACTTGACCTGATTTAGAAATAGGCATCTCTTTATTTTAGAAAGAAGTATCATTGTTTTTGGAATTGTTGTATTTATCAAAAAATTGTAATATTTAAAAATTTGGAATCTTCCCTCTTATTATTGAAGGGAAATGATGCCTGCAGTCTGCACTCTGCATTCTTGTTGGTGCTGGAACAGCTAAGTAGGTTCCCCCATCTTCTGTATCAGGCAAGTGTCATTCCCAGGCTGTATGGCTCGGCTTCACTCTTATCCATCACACACCACTCTGCTGCCTCTCCTCATGGATACTCCTGGTTCTGGAAAATCCTGGATGAGTCTTCATCCCTACAGAAGTTCTCACATTTCTCATGGTTCAGCAGAAATGCCTCTACCCTTCTGCCCCGAACTTACTCCACTCCCTTATGTCTACTCATCATAACTTCTTCATCAAATCTAGATGAGTGTGAAAATAACCATAGAATATCACGATAATAAGAAAAAGAGCTTGTCATCCTGTGTTGTTCGTATGTATTACTGTGCATGCACTGGGTGTGTCCCACTAACAAGGAGATGGCCTCCTGTCCACTTACCCCCACCTCCACTGCTCAGCACAGTTCTAGGCACAGAAAACGTGGCAGCAAATATTTGCATACTTAAATCACAGTGTGGCTTTGGTGGGGTATTTTCCCCTATGAATTCACAATTCATGGATTTTCACAAAGAAAATGGGAGAGATGGAGTAGGTATGTTGAAGTGTGGTAGAAGATAGAGGGAACATGTGGGCAGCCTAGCTTGGAACTAGGGCCACACTCGTGCCATAGCTCTGCTTCTTGCCTCCCATGAATGCTGGCTCTTCTCTTACATTTCCTCCTCTGATTTAAACAAGATAACTTTCATGCTATCTTCTAATATCATCTTTACTCAACTGTTCTGTTGTATGCCAAGACCAGAGTACAATTCAGATGATTCTTTCTCCTTACCACACCAATTAATACAGGTGTTAAGATGCAGTGCCACCCCAGAGGTCTTTGCTTCTTTTTGCCTCCTGGCTGTGACAATGACTGGAATCTAAGAGACCATTTAAGTATTACAGGTAAATTGCAAATTTAGGATGGCCTAGAAATAGTACCTAATTTTTGCTTTTAACTCCAAGGAGAAAGACACCAAAATTGACCCAGGGAAGAGCCAGTCATTTTTAAATGGCTCTAAGAAAGCATTTTCTCAACTAGATTGAGAAAAGCAGCTTAGTTTGTTTTAATAGTGAAGAAGATACCAAATTCCACCTTTATTTAAATCCTGCTTTATACATTTTAATTCACTATTATAGTAAATATATAAGTAACAAAACATTTCTATGATTTTCAAATGTACAGTTCAGTGACTTTAAATACGTTCTTCACCTTGTTCATCTGTGACCATTAACTGTTCCCAGATTTTTCCATTACCTTTAACATTTTTATTCGTGTTTCCTTTTTTAAATTGAAACTAAAATCTGAACTCCATTAAATAAAAACATACTCCTCTTACAGAAATCACCTATAATTCCTACATTTTGAAGTAGACATTATTGTCATCTCTCTCAGGTAAGCACATTTTCCTATAATTGAGAAAATAAAATACATACCAGTCTACATTTCATTTTTACTTAAATGTTATATAAGATAGTTGCACATAGTCTTTATCATTTTCTCTTCTGACAAAATTGTTACTTATTCTTCCTGGCAGTCCCTCCCAGCCTCCTCAGCGGGCTCGTAATTGGACGTTCCTCTATGTCCACCTGTTGCATTTGTTTATTAGTCGGCATTTGCCTCTAGAGTCTGTTTATCAAGTACCTTGCGTGGGGCAAATGATTAACTGCTCTACTACTGTCAAAAAGAGTGGCGATTGGAACCCACCCACAGACACCTCAGAAGACAGACCTGGCAATCTGTTTCTGAAAGGTCACAGAGTTGAAAACCCTATAGAGCAGTTCTACTCTGGCACACATACAGTTACCATGAGTCAAAGCTGTCTCAACAACCAACAACAACCACATCATGTTCTACCATCTTGTAAATGACCATGCTGTTCTTTAGCTTTTTAAAATTAAGTGCTATGTAGGCATATATGCATATAAAGTAAAACGTAGTTTTTGTTGTGTTCTGTCAAGTTGGTTCCCATTCAGACAACCCATACTAGTGTGAGAAACATTGCCAGGACCCCAGACACCACTCTGGTTCCTCTTGGCAACTGCTGGGCTGGTATAAACTCCCAGCTAGGACCCTGCCTATATGGTCAAGGTGGGCCACTTTATCCCTTATGAGATCACTGATAGGCAGTTACCAGTGTCCTTTTCTGAAGAACATTCAAGAAGTCTAACTCAAATCCAGTTAGTGAGAGAAAGGCTTTATTAGTTGATTTTGCAAAATCCGGTGCCCGAGCCCACGTAGGAGACTGGTCAGAAAGGTATGCCAGACAGTTTCTTACAAGCTCTTTTTATCTTCTAATGGATGAGTCCCTTCCCCTGTTCCTCACTGACTGAGTACTATGGAGTGAACAGTCTCTCCTGGATGTCACCTGAGTCTTAATATTCCGTTTTCTTTTGTGGTTATAGCTCCTATTTCCCAAACAGCCTCATCCCATCCCCACCATTTACACCTTCTTTGGGTTAACTAGTAATTTGTTATCTTGACCTTTGTTCTGAAGATGAAACATTGTGAGTTTTATTTCTCACAGGTTCCCTTGTTTTTCTGCTTGTTGATCTCATCTTTGTTAACTTTTTTCAAATCTCTCTAGTGTCTGCTGACTTTCTTCCTCGTAGAGAGTGTCATCTGTGTTGGTTTTTAATAGTAGTAGGCTGGTTTCTGGGTGTGTCATGAGTGTCTGCTAACTGATGGCCATTTAGTTTAGTCTTTGGGCTAGCCCTTGGACACAAGGTATAATACAACATTCAGCAACTGTCAAAAATCTTGCCACTATGATGAGAGAGGTCAGGATGGAGACAGCTGTATTTTTCCATTTATCAAACCACCTTTCTAGCCAATCAGCAATAGAGTCCCTGATTCCAGCATTTTCTGCCAGTTCATTGGCTAGAGTATTTAATCCTTGTAGGGCTTTTGTGATGGTTCCATCAGGAGCTGTGTTGTGAGAGATAAAAGTACAGCACTTGCCTCCCAACATCACACTACTCCTCCCTTCTCTGCCAGCATCATCTCTAATGCTATTCTATTTTCCCAGGTCGTCTGGTTAGTGGCATCTAATTGGCTGGCTACTCATTGTGTGGTTTATGAACCTTTGTTGGCTGCAGTAAATGCAGTTAATCCAGTTTACATTTTTGTTTATTGTAGACCACCACAACAGTGTGCTCTCAATCCCTGCAGCTATTTGATTTCTAGCCTTAAGCTCATTGGCTACCCACCTAGAGGCCCTGATGGGATCTATTTAAATACGTGGATCAAAGGATCCAGGGAAAGCTCTCTGGTTCCAGGGTATTTTATCATGTTCAGGCCTCTCATGGAATGCTAGAGTGAAAGGAATTGCTAGCTGGACCAGAGAACACATCCCAGTCCAATTGGATGGCAGCATATCTCGGAGGTTCCCCTTTCCTCAATACCAGCAGACATCTGCCTGGGGTACTCTGAGAGCTGAATAATTGCCACTGCTAGGCTCACTGGTGACATTTTGGATGCGGGTACAGGTTGTCAGTTTTCCTACGGGCACTGTGAATTCTGCTCTCTGCTGTGAAAGACAAGAAGAGTGGCTCGTCCTCACTATGGGGAATGAGGGACCGCTGTTGGGTCTGAATTTTGTAATGCAGGAAAGAGCAATGACAAACTCTTACAGGTGTAATTTCCCCAAGTATCCTTGTCTTGGTATAGTGCCAACACGTAGTGCTTTCTCATCAGATCAAAGTCCCAACTGAGGAGAAAGGGAACTACCTGTGTTTGTGGTCAACCGGCTGCACAGGCATAGCAATCACTTTTATTGAGAGCTTGCACTGAATATTTGACCCCTTCTACCCAAGTGTTCATATTTCCATATCCTGTCTCTATCTCTAAAGTTTGTCTTAAGTCTTTTATTTCAATTACTTCTACTCTTTTCAGGTTGTTATAAAGTGATCGGGAAGCATCACTTGTCAGTGGAGTAGTGGCCTAGGGAACAGGTATTGGAGCAGTAACTAGTTTTAGCATTAGCTTACCCAGGGGGTCCTTTCCCATTATGTCTGCCCCTAATCCACATGTCCAAGTAGCAACTGGTCTCCAGTGAGCTAAAGTGTTTGGGGTATTAATGGATAGCAGTAAAGGGTTACAGTGTATTTCCTTACAGTTGGGAGAGGTTTCACCCTTATAAAGATACATGTTTTTTCTTTAATCCCCTCCAGGATCTGGAAGTTGATGGACTGTTTGTAAATCTCCCAGGTGTAGTTGTCCACCACACATTGGATGAACTGGGGCATGGGAATGCAGATTTTCTTTTGTTCCAACTTTTAGAGCTATCTTCAAGGCATAAATATTTATCTGAGTCTGTCAGCTGTCTTTAATAGTTTAAGTCACCACAAGACCAGACCTGACAAGCATCAAATTTGAGGATTAGGGCAGATGTAATTTTGGTCACATTAATTACTAATAGGTGGCTTGGGCTTACAATTTGTACTATTCCCAATTTTTTCCCAGGAGCAAAGTCTTTTCATTGTGGAGGGGTAGTTTTGGAATATCTTTTCACGCCCTTCTCAGAGTCATTTTGAGGGGTTCCCTGGGTGAGGGATGTGCCTCCCAACAATGACCACTCCTCTCCTGGGGAGTCTTTCTCAACCAGGCCTTTCACTCGTGTGAATTGAAGGGGAGGGGTTTGAGCCAGCAGTCCTTTTAACCTGAGGGTTGACAAAACAGAGGAAAGAGCCAGTACATAATTTTTTAATTTTTCCATGGTGGGCAGATCTGTGGTCTTACCCAGGTAATGGATCCCATATAATAGTTCATAAGGGGATAACCCTAGATCCTTCCTCGGGGCCATTCTGATTCTGGGGAGGGCTATGAGGAGGCACTTGGTCCATGGTAATTTAGTTTCTCTAAGACTAATTTTGTGATTTGTTGTTTAAGAGTTTGATTTATTCTTTCCACCTTTCCTGAGGAGGGAGAGTGCCAAGTGGTGTGGTAATCCCAAGTGATATTTAAACTTTCCATTACTCCCTTTAGTACTCCAGAAATCAAGTGACTTCTCTAGGGTCACCATGAGTCAGATCCAACTCGACGGCACTTGGCTTGGCTGGCTCTGTTGTCTGAGTCAATTATTTTCTACTAGACCAAACCTAGGTATAACCAGTTCTAGGATGATTTTATGACACTGTTAGTAGTAGTAGAGGCTAAAGGGAAGTCCTTGAGCCAGCCAGAAAGGTGATCCACTATTACCGACAGATATTTCAGTCTTTCTACTCTGGGTAATTCTGTGAAATCCACTTGAGTGTTCTGGAATAGCCTCAGCTCCAGAAGCCTTTCTTCCACGGGATGTCTTCTGAGTATCTTCTTATTAACTTTCTGACAGGTTATGCAGCCCCCACATATCTGCTTGGTAATTGTGTAGATGCCCATACACCCGTAGTTTCTTAGTATGGTATTGCACATAGGTTGGGGACTAGACAACCGTTCCCTCATTATGGGCCAGCTTATCATTACCCTCCCATCCAGCAGAACTCACTGCCCAGCCCCAGTCTGGGTGGTCCCAGTTTTGGCTAATTCTTGTTCTTCTGGAGTGAATTCGGATTTTATTGCCACCTCTGGGACACTTGGTATTAGAATGAGAAGTTGCGATTTCTTCCTCTAGGGAAGCCTGTTTGGCCATTTCTTCTGCAAACTGGTTTTCAATAGCCTCCAAGCTTCTTCCTTTTTGGTGACCATTCACATGGACCATTGCTATTTCTGTAGGGAGCAAGAGACTGTCTAGGACTTGTCTAACCAAGTTTCCATGGATCAGTTCTTTTCCTTTGCTGTTCATCAGCCCTCATTCTTTCCAAGTTTTTCCAAAGGTGTACATGACCCCCCCAAGCACATTTTAAGCCTCTGTAAATGGTGCCTTCTAGACCCTTGAAGAGTTTGAGGGCTCGATCAAGGGCATAGATCTTGCAAGTTGGCACTGACCAGCTTTAGGCAGCCTCCCCTTTTCTTGGAGGGACCCATTCATCCCATCCACTACTGCATAATCATTATATCTCTTTCCTTCAACCACTCATGAGGATCCATCTACATGTAGCCTGCTTCCTCTATGTAAGGGAATCTCCCTTAGGTCTTGTCTAACTTTGGTTTGATATTCTGTATTGTTTAGGCAGCTATATTCTGGAGTCTTGGGGCTTCCCTCCCCTTTCCACAGGAAACTAGCAGGGTTTAGGCAATCCTCAGTGGTCAAGACCAGGTCATCCTTTTCTAGTAGTATTACCTTGTATTTTAAAATTCATGAGTCTGCCAGCTATCTCTCACCCTTTGATTTAAGATGTTTCTGACTTGGTGTGGAGTGCTCACGACTAAGATCCCCTCAAAGGTCAGTTTCTAGCTCTCCTCCAATAAAGCAGTCGTGGCTACCACCTGGACACTTTCAAGCCACCCTCTTGAGACAGGATCCAATAGTTTGGAGACAAAGGCAACTGGCTGCTTCTCCCCACACACCCCCTCTGCCCACATCTGTGTGAGGACCCCAAGAGCCACTCCTTGATCCACCACAGCAAATAGGTGAAAGGGCTCGTAGGGCTTATCTGGTGTCATCACTGGGGCTATAATCAGGGCATGTTTTAAGTCCTCCACTGCCTGAATCTCAGGGGAGGATCAAACTAGGGGGTTAGGCTCTACTTCTAAAAGCTTGAGTTAAAAGATTTTTGTTCTTTGGGCATAGGAATCAACCCACAGCTGACAATAACCTGTTAATCCTAATAGTTTCTTGAGTGCTCTCTTTGTCTCATGTAGAGGGAAGTTCATAATCCCTAAAATTTTCTCTGGATTTACCCTCCACTTCCCATCATTAATCTGGTGTCCTAGGTATTTCACCTCTTTTTCTACAAATTGTAGTTTGCTCTTAGAGATCTGGAGCCCATTTTTAGCGAGGAAATTGAATAGATTAATAGTACTTTCGTGTACCTGACTCTTATTTTTTCCTGAGACTAATAAGTCATCTGCATATTGTAATAACTGCTTTTCTGTATGTGGTTGAAATTCTTCCAAAACTTTTTTTCTTTAGAACCTGGCTGAATAAATTTGGGGGCTTGGTGAAGACTTGTGTTAGCACTGTCCAACAATACTGTTGTTTTCTTCCAGTCTGGGGGTTTTCCCACTCAAAGGTGAAGAGGTCTCTGCTTTGGGGGTCAAGAGAACAGGCCCAGAATGCACCCTTTAAGTCTACCACACTAAACCATTTATGTTTATATGGGATTCTGCTGAGGAGGGTGTTTGGATTAGGAACAACTGGATGACTGGTGCAGACAATTTGATTTACGGCCCTCATGTCTTGTACTAGCTTGTATGTCCCATCAGATTTCTTGACTGGGAGGATTGGGGTATTGTAGGGTGACATACAGGGTTCTAAGAGACCATCTTTCACCAGGCCCTCTATCACTGGCTGTAAGCTCTTCTTCCATTCAAGGGGGATAGGATATTGTCTTCTACAGACCACCTTTTTTTGTTTCAGTTCTCCTCTTAATGGTGGATCTCCAGTCCTCCCCTGTTTCCTTCTTTAATCCGTATTCAGGGGTCAGTCTTTTCCTCCTCCTTAGTCAGATGTCTCATCATTACCTTTACTTGTCCCTCCTCCACTCCCAACCCTACTTCCAATCTTACAGTTAGGTCTCGCCCTAAAAGATTTACTCCTGCCTCTGGGATGTAGAGGAGTCTCTCCTGTCTCTATTTGATCGTGTCCTCTCCTTAGCAGCATTTTCTGAAATATGGGAACCTGAAAGTCTTTGCCCTTAACTCCCCGCACTGTCAGCCTTTCTGATAATAACCTAGTACCCTTCGGTAGGCAGATCAGAGAGGATTGAGTGGTCCCAGTGTCAACTAAAAAAGTTATCTCCTCATCTTCAGGTCCCACCCTCAAGTTTATTAAAGGTTCCTGGTGGGGCTTAATCATGTGGAATCCCTGGCCCCCTGTAATCCTCATCAAAGGTCATGAAGGGAATCACCTTTTCTTCTTTCTTTAACTCTGGGCACTCTCTCTTAAAATGACCTGTTTTTCCACACTTGTAACATTCACTCGTGGTCTTGGAAACTTAGCCTAGGAAGCCGTTCCCAGTTCTTTGGAGAGGTCAGCCACTTTCCCACTTCCTTCAAAGAGTGGGTTTCTGTTCTAGCCTCTTAATGACTGCCTTTTCCACAGTAGATACCAAGATTTTGGCTTTTTGTTTTTGCTTCTCTTACTCTCTCTTAACAAAGACTTTATGAACTTCTGTTAATAGTTTCTCAATGAGTTTGTTGCTCCATCCCTCAATCTTTTGTAATTTCTTGCTGATGTCAGGCCAGTTTTTGGACACAAAATCAGCTTTTAAGAGTCCGTGTCCTACATGGTCCTCTGGATCTAATTCAGAATATTTTCTCATTTGATCTCTAAGTCTCTGGAGGAACACCTATGGGGTCTCCTTCTTTTCTTGTTGGACCCCAAAGGCCTTGCCCACATTTTGGGATCTGGGAATCAATTCCTTTATTCCTTTTATTATCATCTCCCTGAGGTCTCACATTTGCCATCAGTCCTTGAGATCATTGTTGTCCCATTTTGGGTCAACGTTGGGGAATTTTTGTTTGGAGGAAGGGACATCCTGCCCCTCCCCCCCAGGGGAGTGCTCCGTCTCCCAGACTGACGTGGCCATTCTTCTAATCATTCCCCTCTCTTCCCCTGTAAACAAAAATGATCATTATGGGCATCATTTCTATCCAGGTATAATACTTGGGCCCTAGAAAGTGATCCAGCTCCGACACCAGGTCAAGAGGACCTTCTAAGAGAGATTTCATTTTCTTCTTAAAGTTTCTGACTTTAGTACTGATGAGGAGAACATTAACATATCCAATCTCCCCTTGTCTTATCAGGACCTCCCAAAGAGGAAATACCTGTGGTTTAGTGGGAAGGGGAAACTGCTGGAGGTCTTTCTTGCATTGTTTCATTTCCTTTCTCAGACCAGGATACGAGGTAACAGTTGGTTCAGTTCCCTCACTGCTCTCCGTTCTGGCCTTTTTGTGTCTGTCTCCCAGTGTGGTGTAAGGCAGTGGCTGAGACAAGTTGGCCTTACCATCAGACTCGCCATCAGAAAGTGGTTGAGGCAAATCGGATCCACCCTCAGGAGGTGGCAGGCAAGACAGAGGGTCCCAGGGTTTTGATTTAGGACTCTCTTTACCATCCTTAAGGGGAAACATATGTTGGGCTGATTTTGATCCCCCTTCCACCAGCAGAGGGCATAGGTTACTTCCTCTTGAGAAGGTGGCCTTCTATCCTTCTCTTTGAGGACTAGGGCCTGACAGACCCAGTCCTCATCAGAACCAAATTGGGGACAGAATACTGGTGGTCTACAGATTGGTTCCTTGGGTCAAATGAAGCAGCAGTATTTAGTCATCTTTTGTTTCTCCTCATCCCAGACTCAAGGATTATCTCCCCACAGTCTCAACATCCTCCCCAGAGGACTGTCAGAGAGAATGTTCTTCTCCTGCTCCCTTCCTTCTCCCCTCTGTAGGCCTAGAACTCTTGTTTCCCATTTTCTATTGGTCTCAGTGTTAGGTGCCTGAATTTCCCCATGTGCTCCACTTCCCTTTCCCGCAGGTTTCTTGCATACCCCAAGATTTGCTTATTCCGTCTCAGGTAGTCTCCCTCACAGGAGGATGGAACTGCAGATCGGGTTTCCACACTAGCTTCGTATCCCAGATATGTCTCAGTCACATGCACACACTCGACCTCCAAAACTGTCTAACCACCAGGGTCATACTTCCAGTCTGATCTTCCTCCCTGGCCCGTTCGCGGGTTTGCCTGGTTGCCACGATAGTTTGTTTTCACTCCATCGTGTCACCCTCGCCAACTTCCACACAATGGCCTTGGGCTTATTCTAGCTCTCCCGAGAGGCAGAGCCCCTTGGCAGAACAGGCTGCCAAAACTGAGGCGGGACACGCCTCCTGGACACGCCTCCACCTTCACCATGGCCGTCACTCCAAGTGAGCAGAATTTATCCTGGACAAGCCCTCAAGATTTGTGAGAAATGTTGCTGCACCCCGGACATTGTTCTGGTTCCTCTTGGCAACTGGTGGGCTGGTAAGACACCCTAGCTAGGACCATGCCTCAATGGTGAAGGCAGGCCGCCTTAACCCTTACGAGATCACCGATAGGTAATTGCCAGTGTCTTCCGCAGGAACGCTCAGGAAATCCCATTCAAATCCAGTTAGTGAGAGTGAGGCCTTATTAGTCACTTTTGCCAAATCCGGCGCCTGAGCCCACAAAGTAGACTGTTCAGAAAAGGCATGCCAAACAGTTTCTTACAAGCCCTTTTTATCTTCTAGTTTGCAAATCCCTCTGCCATTTCCTTACTAGCTAAGTACCATGTGGAGAACAGTCTCTCCCAGCGTTAACATTCCATTTTCTTTTGTGGTTATATCTCCTGTTTCCCAGTCTTCCCTGCTCCCTATCCCCCCATTTACCCCTTCTTTTGGGTTAACTAGTAGCTTCTTATCTTGGCCTTTGTTCTGAAGACGGACCATTTTGAATTTTATTTCTCACAGTAGGACTGCCCCTTGGGGTTTCCTAGGCTTTAATCTTTATGAGGAGCTCTGATGATACAGGGGTTAAGAGCTTGGCTGCTAATCAAAAGGTAAGCAATTTCAATCCATCAGCTGTAACTTGGAAACCCTGTATGAAAGTTTTGCTCTGCGTTATGGGGTCACTGTTTTAGTCACCTAGTGCTGCTTTAACAGAAACAACACAAGTGAATGGTGTTAAACAGAGTAAAGTTTCTTTTTACACAGTCCAGTAGGCTACAAGTCCAAATTTAGGGTATCCAGTCCAGGGAAAGGCTTTCCCTGTTCGCTGGCTCTGGAGGAAGATCTTTGTGCTGCATTAGTGTTTCTTTGGTCAGAGAGCATTGTGATTCAAGAATCTCAAGTCTGAAGAACTCCCTCTGTTCTCAGTGCTGCTTTCTTAGAGATATGAGGTCCCCAAGTCTCCCTGCTACCTACTTTCCTTTGTATCTCAAGAGGCTGCCTCAAGGCACCAAACAATCTTACACACTGAGTCTTGCCACATGAACTCAACTGTGGCCCATCTTTGCTGATTAACATCACAGAGGCAGGGTTTACTATGTGGAGGAAAATCACACAATACCAGGAATCACGGCCTAACCAAAGCACCACATGCATTTTTGAGGGGGACACAGTTCAATCCATGAAAGTCACTATGAGTTGCAATAAAATAAATGATAGTGGGAATCTTTATGACACCAGATCATCAGGCCTTTTCTCTCACAGAGTGGCTGATGAGTTTGAACAGCAGGTCTTTTATAAGCAGCCAAGTGCTTAACCATTATGCCAGCAAGGCTCCTTACAGTAAAACTAGGTCCTTGAATTTCTCACAAGAGTGTCTCCTGTGACAAATAAATGCCCTCCAATTTTGTCCTGGATTCACAATAAGAAAACATCTGGAAGAAAAACGAAAATTGAAATTAGAATCATCACAGTGTTTAGTCTGAATCCTACCCACTCTGATTCCTTGACTTTACAAGAATTGTTTTGGCATTGTTGAACTGAATTGGGAGAGACCCTCCGTTGAGACTCCCATCCTTAGCTCTCTCATTTGGACCATCACCACCGTCTTCATCAATCAAAACTGAAACATCAATCAAAACTGAAACACTATTACCGAGTCCTGTTCATCACTCTTCTCACCTAGCAGGGAGAATGGTCAGAGAACAAGGCTCACAAATACCACTGTTGGCCAAGCCAAGTGCTTTATGTTGACCACCAACAGCATTAAATCAGTGAACTCATCCTGGAAAAAGCACTACATACCTCATTGCTGACTATCGCTATGGTCACCTTCAAAGTTCTCCCCTTGGGAAGATGTGCACCAATGCCAGCACCTAATCTGTCCTTCAAAGCAATTTCTGGATGGCCATCAGTGCTATCATCATGTTACCCTTGATGTCCTGAATGCCATCAAAATGTCTTTCTTTCTCTTCGGATAAGAAAAAAATCACTGGGGGCCCAATCAGGTGAGTAGGAAGGGTGTTCCAGTACAAGCATTTGTTCACTGGCTAAGAACTCCCTCACAAACAACTAGACAATTAAGTTCACAAACTTACCACCTTGCCACCATGTGCAATGGCCATTCCAGAAAGAGTTACAATATTGCTTTGAAGAGTGACTAGGTGCTGGCATCTGTGCATATCTTTCCAAGGGGAGTACTTTGAGGGTGGTTGTAGGAATACACAACAAGGAGGTATGTAGCATTTAGAACAATTAAGGTCATGGATTTAATTGTCAAATGTCATGTTACTATTATTACTTAACTTTTAATTTGTCTTCATATTAATTATGAAAATGATCTACCTCAAATTTTATATAAATTCAACATATTGTCATTTGCATTTTCCTCTTAAATGAAAGGGGAATTTTAATAATTAAATAGGATTTTTCCTCTTCAAAATAAATAGGAATTTAACTAGTTTTTAGAGAGGTAACTGCACAGTGCCTAGGGAAAGGATAGGTTAAGGGATAGGAGACTTATATTTGACTTGCACTTTCTGTTTTTTGTTGTTTGTTTTTACTTAAAATAGCACACTTAAAGGGACTGAAGACGTGTTAATATGCCAGCAATATTAGTAACAGTCGCAGACACCTCTAGCGTGAAAACACTTTAACCAAAACCAAACCAAACCAAACCAAAACCATTGCTTTCAAGTCAATTCCAACTCCTAACGAACCTGCAGGACAGAGTAGAACTGTCCTATAGGGTTTCCAAAGAGCATCTGGTGGGCTTGAACTGTTGACGTTTTGGCTAGCAGCTGAGCTCTTAACCAGTGCACCACAAGGGCTCTTCAAATGGTCTCCAATGCCCCTGAAACCACTGATGGGGAAGGTACCCAGTAGCTGCTGAGAAGAACTCCTTAGTCTTTTGGATCTTCTTGTTGGTAGATTCTCAGCAGGCAATGATGAGTTGCTGCCAGTGTTGGTTTTAATGTTAACTTGAACTTTGCACTATTTCCTTGCAGCAAGTGTAGCCTCATTCTGCACACCTCAAGGTGCATGACTTGCTTAGCTCAACTCTGTCTAATAGATGTTTCAAGACAAACAATATAGTGGGCTGCTAACTGCTACCTGAGATTCACCAACGAACCAAGCAACAGAACCTATATCACCTGGGAGCAGACTTATGATGTCTGTATCTGCATTTTATTACAATACCCACAGGAGAATCGAATACCCAATGAAGTTGGAGAAGCACACTAATATATTGCAAGCATGACCACACATCATTACTTTATCAGTTCAAATTAGTTAAAACCAGGTCTGTTTTTATTAACTTAAGGATGCTTTTCACTTAGATCATAGGCTTGGTTTTGAAAGTTGAGCAAATATATTTATATCTTGAAATACACAGAAACAGTGAAAAGAAAAAATAGTACAAATACAAATGACTCAAATGAGAGCAATACCTAGAATCACTAGAACCACGTTTCACACAAATAATGGAGCAAGGGAGTTTTTTGTAATGGAAGATGACAAGTGAGTCACAGATGTCTAGGAGGCTTCCTGGGAAATAACCTCATTTCCAACCAGTAGAAAATGATGTGGAATACAGATTCTAACAAATACTTGAGCAATTTATTTCGCTAAAGAAGGCGTTGCAAATCACCTAAATGGCAGAGTTTGGGCTGAGTTGCACCCAAAAGAGAAGTCCTGTTAAATTTACATCTCGAGGGTGGCCCATCTGTGTTTTTAACCAACACCTCAGGTGGTTTTAATGCACAGCCAGACAACTGAGTTTGTTTCTCAACTGTATTTTCCCAACCTATTAGAGTTCTACCATACAAAGCTAACAGAACAATTCCTCTGCTCTGCATTCTAATATAGCTATAAGGCTGCTTCACTTCTCCATTACGGATGGGGCCAGACTATACTTTTTTAAAAAACAAACTTCTAATTTTATATTAGTTTTAGGTCTTCAGAAAAATTGCAAAAGATATCTCATATATCTCACACCCATTATTAACATCTTACATTCCTATGACATATTTGTTACAATAAATGAACCAACAAGAATGATGTTAGGTGTGTGTGTATGTGTGTGATTTAAATACTCTTTTAAAATCATGTTGAAGATGTTTCCCTCTATTTCTAGTCTGCTAAAAGTTTTTGTAATGAATGGGTGTTGAATTTTGTCCAATGCTCTTTTGGCGCTTGTTGATATAATCATGATTTTTGTTTTCTTTGTCCTATGTACATAGTGGAAATCCTGGTGGTTTAGTGGTTAAATGCAATGTCTGCTAACCATAATGTTGGCAGTTCAAACCTGCCAGGTGCTCCTTGGAAACTCTAGGGCCAGTTCTGCTCTGACCTATAGAGTTGGTCTGAGTTGGGATCAACGAGATGGCAGTGGGTTGGCTTTTTTGGTTGATATACGAAACGCACAATGGAAACCCTACAGAAAGTTTAGAACCTGTTTTGAGTAAACAGTTGGGAGTAAGACAGAGAGCATGAGGGCCTTTGAAAATAATGTGACTGAAACTATCAACAAGTAATAAGAGATACAAGGATCCAGTGATTAACTACATTTGGGACACTGAGATGAGTTCCCAAACAATTGTGTAAGCTTCCTTAAAGTTGTTTTCCAGAAGGAACCAGATGGAACCAACTCGGGGACATGCCCAGAAAATTCCAATTTGACTGCTACATGTCCTTTCAATGGGAGCACCAGATAGCTACAATCAGGACCAGAGAACTGAACAAAGGGAGCAAAAACCCCATTATAAGTCCTGCTACCAGTCCCAGAAGTCCCTGTGGCCAAAAAAAGGAAGCACTTCAGATAACCATTGCTATTTGTTGTCCCCAGCTATACCATGGTTGTAGATGGGCTATAAAAACTCAACCTTGAACTTGCTCAGAGGCCAGCCTACAGAAGTGCTATACGCTCTGCTGTTGCTCCACTTTAAAGTGCTTTCATTTTCCAATCATGCTTTCTCTAGTGGTCCAGGCAAGTACCCCCAAGTAATTCTTTCTCACTAGTCTGACCAGGACCCTTGAGGGTCAACAGAGACCCCCAGTAACAGTAGACCTCATTAACTAATTTTAAAATATTGAATGAGGCTTGCATATCTAAATAAATTTCATTTGGTTGTGGGGCAGAATTTTGTTTATATGTTGTTGGATTCAATTTACTAATATTTTGTTGACAGTTGTTGAGTCTATGTCATGAGAGATGCTGGTATGTAATTCCTTTTGTTGTAATGTCAAAATATGGTTTGAGTTTTAGAGTGAATTTGGTCTCATACAACAAGTTAGAAGGTATTTCCTCTGCTTCCATTTTCTGAAACAGGCTGTGGAAAGTTTGTATTATTTCTTTCTGAAATGCTTGGTAGAATTCACCAAAGAAAATATTTGGGTCTGTTGTTTTATTAATTGGAAGATTTTTAATTATTAATTCAAAGTCTTTAATACATGAAGGACTTTTAAGGTTATATATTTCTTTTTTTTCTTGTGTTTTTCTTTTCATTGTACTTTAGATAAAAATTTACAGAACAAACTAGCTTCTGATTAAACAGCACACATACGGTTTTATGACACTGGTTAACCATTCGACAGCAGGTTAACGATCTCCCTTCTCAACCTTGGGTTCCCTATTACCAGCTTTACTGTCTATACTGCTTTCTATTCCTGCTCCCTGGACTGGCTGGCATTTCAGCTTTGTTTCATTTTCTGAGCCTGTCCAAGTCTTTGGTGGAACGGTGAACCTCAAGAGTGAATTCATCATTGAGCTAAAAAGGTGTCCAGCAGATGTACTATCAGCGTTTCTCTGGTCTCCGTCAGGCCAGCAAGTCTGGTCTTTCCTTCTTAATTTTTTTTTAATTGTGATGGTGAAAGTTTACAATCGAAGTCCGTTTTCTGTATCAAACCCTGAGCATCTGCCTCTCTGTAACTCTGTATGCTCCCCTCACCCTATGACAGCAAACTCTTGGTTTCTCTTCTTTACTGCTAGTATCCATTCAACCAACACTTTTCCCTTCCCCTCTACTATCTCCTTATCCCAGCCTTGTCTGTATTAAACCATAAAGTACACATATCACCTGCATCACTCTGTGTCCCCAAGTCCAGTCCATTCTCTGTCTGAAGTACTAGTTTCAGCTCTGGTCTAGAAGAAAAGTCCAGGGGCGATGTTCCCGGGGGATCCTTCAGGTTGTCAGACCATCAACTCTGGTCTTTAATAGGGTTCTTGATCTGCATACTCCTTTTTCTCACGCAACATCAGGGACTGTACACTGTACTCCCTGTCAGGGCTGTCTTTAGTGGTATCTGGGTACCATCTATTTCTTCAGTTCTCTTGCTAATACAGTCTCACAGTCATATGGGTCCTTCTGTCTCCTGGGCTCATTTTTCCTCATGTCTTCGATGTTCTCAGTTTTCATCTGTTACAGCTGTGATGGGAGTAATCGATGTTCCTCAAACGGCAGCTTGCTGGCTCTTAAGACCCCAGGCACCATTCACGAGTATGGGGTGCAGAACACTCTCTTGGAAAAAGACTAGTTATGACAGTTGATCCCAGTGTCTCCTGAAAATATGGTCTCCAGACTCCTGTCACTGCTCTGTGTCCTTTGAAATGTTGGGTTGAATTTAGAAAACCTTTTAGCTTACGGTACAGTCCAGTTATGCTGACCTGCCTTCTACTGTGTGCTGTCACTCACTTTATCTAACCAAATTCCTATCAACCATCTAATCTGTGCATAACCCTCTCTCTCCATCACAACCCTTGTAGCCATCAAAGGGTATTTTCTTCTGTATGGAAGTCTTAAGTCCTTATAATAAGGGTCTCATACAATATTTGTCCTTTTGTACCTGACTGATTTCACTCAGAATAATGTCTTCCTATTGATTACAGGTTATAGCATGTTTCCTAAAATCATCATTGTTCTATATCATTGCATAGTGTTCCATTGTGTATACACAAGGTCTGACAATTAAGTATGAGGATGTAATTGTTCTAAGTGCTACACACCTCATTGCTGAGTATCACTACAGACACCTTTCAAAGTACTCCCTTCAGGAAGCTGTGCATCAATGCCAGCACTAGCCCATCCTTCAAAGGGATTTTGGAACTCTTTCTGGAATGGCCGTTGTACATGGTAGCAAGGTGGCGAGTTTGTGAACTTAATTGTCTAGCTGTCTGTAGGAGGGTTTTAACCAGTACACAAATAACTGTATTGGAACGCCCATGCTACTCAGCTCATCTGGCCCCCAATGACCTTTTTTCTTTATCTAAGAATAAAGGAAATATTGAAAGGAAGACACTTTGATGAGATCTAGGACATAAAGTGTAATATGACGGCAAGTCTGATAGGCATTCAAGAAAGAGTTTCAAATTGCTTTGAAGGGTGAGCCAGACGTTGTTGTCAGTGCATAGCTTCTCCAGAGAAGTGCTTCAGAGGTGACCATAGTGATACTCAGCAGTGAGGTATGTAACACTTTTTCTAGGATGAGTACACAAACCTAATGGGCAGTTCTCACGTACTATAGTTTATCCATTCATCTGTTGGTTGGCACCTAGGCTGATTCTATCTTTTTGCTATTGTGGACAGTGCTGCAATAAACATTCATGTACATGTATCTGTTCATGTAACAGCCATTATTTCTGCAGGATATATTCCAAGCAGTGGAATTTCAGGATCATATGGTGTTTCTATGTCTAGGTTTTTAAGAAAGTGCCAAAGTGCTTTCCAAAGAGGTTGTACCATTTTGTATTCCCACTAGCAGTGTAGAAGAGTTTCAGTCTCTCCAATATTTATTGTTTTGTGGTTTTTGGATTAGAGTCAACCTTGTTGGAGTGAAACGGTGTCTCATTGTAGTTTTGATTTGGATTTCTCTAATGGCTAATGATTGTGAGCATTTCCTCATGTTTCTTTTGGCTGTCTGGAAGTCTTCTTTGGAGAAATGTTTGCTCATATCATTTGCCCACTAATTTATTGGGTTATTTGTCTTTTTCTTGTTGGTTTGTTGCAATACCTTGTAGATTATAGAAATTAGATGTCAATCAGATAGGTGGTTGCCAGATACTTTTTTCTAGTCTGCAGGCAGTCATTTTACTCTCTTGATGAAATCTGTGGATGAGTATATGTGTTTGATTTTTGGTAGTTCCCATTTGTCTATTTTCTCTTCTGCTGTTTGTGCATTGTTAGTGATATTTTGTAGTCTATTTAAGACATGTATTAAAGCTTATAGTGTTGTTCCTGTTTTTTCTTCTATAATCTTTATAGTTTTAGATTTGATTTTTAGGTCTTTGATCCATTTTGGGAAACCATGATGGCTGTGTGTTAAGTGCTACGTCTGCTAACCAAAAAGTCAGCAGTTCAAATCCATCAGGCACTCCCCAGAAATTCTATAGGGCAGTTCTACTGTGACCTCTAGGGTCTCTATAAGTTGGATCCAACTCAGCATCAGTGGGTTTTGTTTTTCTGGTTTGAATCCATTTCGAGTTAGTTTTTGTGTAAGATGAGATATAGGTCTTGTTTCAGTTTTTTTTCCAGATGGATATCAAATTTTGCCAACACCATTTGTTAAAGAGACTGTTTTTACTCCAGTTTACAACCTTTGGACCTTTGTCAAATATCAACTGTTCATAGGAGGATGGTGATATTTCTGTCTTCTCTATTCTGTTCCATTGGTCTATATATTTGTTTTTGTACCAGTACCAACCTGTTTGGACTACTGTCACAGTGTAATAGCTTCTACAGGTCAGTAGTGTGAGGCCTCTAACTGTGTTCTTCTTCAGAAGTGTCTTACTTATCCGGAGTTTCTTCCCTTTCCAGAGTTGGCAGTTTGTTTCTCCATCTCATTAAAAAATGACACTGGAGGGGTGGGACCAAGATGGGAGACTAGGCACTCATCTCAATTTCCTCCAAGAACTAAGGCCTGAATAAATAATTGAGCAGAGAACTCTGGACATCCAGGAAGCCCTAGTGTATTGTATAGGGTTATCAGATTGGACTATGCACTACTAAATGGGAAACTACTTTTCTCTGATGAGGCAGCATGTGCTGAGCACCACTCCTTTTGACTCACTGCTTGAGCAGACTTCAGGTACTGATGGTGCCTTTGTTATCTGAGAGGCAGAGGATGGGCATGAGCCAGCAAACATATTGAACTACAGTGTTAAAGTAAACAACATATAGCACAGCAAAGAGACAGCATATAGAATAGCCACATTTTGAGGGCCCAGTTGCTGACTGAGGACACCACTGTCCCGCCACCCTCACTTTTCTGAGCTGCACCGTAGATTCTGTGGTTTCACATTGGGAAGTGTAGCTTGGCTGGGACACCATCTTAGTTGGCGAGGAGGCAGAGTCACCCAACTGGAGGCCTCTGCAGGGCTTAATGACAAATCTGAGAAGCAGCACCAGACCAGACAGCACTTTTCCAGCAGAAAGGCTCTGTAGGACAGTGTTACCTTATGGGAGTGAGGATGGCAGCAAGGCCACACTCTTCCCTATTTGAACTACAGCATACCATCTGGGGATAGCTGAAGAGATACTTCTGTTGTCAACCAAAGGCTGGGACTGCCACACCTGATGGCTTGACTGATTTTGGCAGCTGTCAGTCAGCTCCCAGTTTCTTGAAGTAAGACTACCTGGAGAAACAACTGCTGAACAGCACAACAGCATCTCTTCCAGCCTTTACTGACCCACATTATAGGGTCTTTTGATGGCCCCCCAGTGAATTCATAGGAGGAGCCATCTTTGCCAGCCAGGAGGTGGAGCCTGCCACCCCAGGGATCCCACTGACTCCAGTCACTTGAGTACACTAGAGATGGCTGGTGACCAACTCCCTTCTCAGAGCTATGCCTCAGCTCTTGTTGAGGTGACACCTGAGAAACTAAACAGCCTCTAGATGGCTCAAAGGCAACAAACCATTCCTAACCATTTAAAGAAGCAGTCCATCATAGCTCCGGAAAACTCCCAAAATGAAGAATCAAAAAACTTCCCAGATGAAGAAGACTTGAAACTATCAGAGGTTGAGTACAAAAGAATTACATACAGTGCCTTCTAGAGATTAAACAAAATGAAAAACTAAGTAAGCTCTTTGAACTGGTGGAACAACAATGATCTGAAATCCAGCAAAGCAATGACAAAATTACAGAGATAGACAAATTCAATCTAAAGCCACAAGAGCAGAACTGATGAGATGGAAATCAGAATTAGTAATCTTGAGGACAGAGCAACTGACACCAGCATTTACGAGGAGAAGTCAGAAAAAAGAAATATGAGACATGAAAAAGGATTAAGAAACATGTGGGACTCTATTAAGAGGAATAATCTGGTATTAATTGGAGTTCCTGAATAGGGAGGGATAGCTGAAAACACAAAGTATTGTTGTTGAGTTGCTGACAGAAATATCCCCTGACTTTATGAAAGAAGAGAACATAGATGTCCAAGATTTGTATCAAATGCCACAAAAACTGACCCCAAAAGAAAGACAGCAAGACATATTACAATCAAGTTTAATAAAATGAAAAATAAATAGATTCTCTGAAAGACAGCAAGGCTCAAAGCAAAGCTAACATTCAGAGGGAAGCCCTGTAGACTTCTCACTGACTTCTTGGCAGAAAGGATGTTAGCAAGGAGGCACTGGAATGACACATTTGAAGACCTGAAGAAGAGAAACTTCCAACCAAGAATTATATGTCTTGCAAAAGTGTCTCTCAGATATAAAGATGAAATTAAGCCATTCAGAGATAAACAGAAGCTTAGAGACTTTGTAAAAGCCAAACCAAAACTACAAAAAGTACTGAAAGAAGCTATTTGCTTAGAAAAACAAGATCATTAAGGGTATATGTAGTGAGGCAAAGCAGGACACAGCATCCAGAATCCTACTCACTTAGAGAATTCACAAAACTCAGTCAAAGCTACAATATTAAAAGAAGTGATCCAGTGATCATATCATGAAAACCATGACACCATTCCACTAAAAAGAGAGATATACTACAGCATTTATAGTCCTTTCAGACAGAAAGGAAGTTAAAAAGAAATGCAGAAGTTAAAATTGGGTTTAAACTTAGAATATTAAGGGGGATTATACAGGTAGCCACAAAGCACAATAACAATGTAACATATCAAAACAAGAAATGTAGCACAGGAGTCTCAACAAACACAAAATCTATACTGAAAAAGATGAAAAATCAACCCATAAGAATGACTGACCTACAACAGAGTATTAAGAGCAACATAGAAAACACCAGCACAAAAATACATAGATCAAAATGACAGCACTAAACACTTATCTATCAATAATTGCACTGAATGTAAATGGGCTGAACACTCCAGTAAAGACAATGAGTGACATCCTGGATAAAAAGACAGAACTCAACTATATGTTCCTTACAAGAAGCACAACTTAGACTACAGGTATGAAAAAACTGAAAATTAAAGAATGGAATGACATATACCAAGCTAACAACATACAAAGAAGAGCAAGAGTGGCAATATTTATGTCAGGTAAACTAGATTTTAATGTAAAATTCACTATCATGGACATGGATGGTCATTATTCATTGCTGAATGGTTCAATATACAAGCAGGTTTTCACAACATTAAATATTTATGCATCCAATACCAGAGTATCTAAATACATCAAACAAGCACTGACTACACTGAAAAATGAGATAGGTCATTTCATGGTAATAGTTAGAGACCTCAATACTCCCTTTTCGGTAATGGACAGACCATCCAGAAAACAAGCGCAGTAAAGACAGTAGATCTTATTGAGACAATTAACCAACCAGACTTCGTCGACATATATGAAATCTTTATCCACCAATAGACAAATACACCTTCTTCTCTAATGCACATGGAACATTTTCCAGAATAGACCATGTGTTAGGACATAAAGGAAGTCTCAACAAAATCCAATCCATTGAATTAATACAAAGCATCTTCTCAGACCATAAAGCCATAAAAGTTGAAATCAATAGCAGAAAAAAATAGATAGAAATTGGAATTCGTGGAAAATGGACAATACTTTGCTCAAAAAGCCATGTGTTACAGAAGAAATCAAGGACAAAATAAAGAAATTTATGGATTCAGATGAGAATAAAAACACATCCTACCAGAACCTATAGGATACAGCAAAAGCAGTGCTCAGAAGTCAGTTGATCTCTATGAATGCACACATCCAAAAGGAAGAAAGGACCCAACCAAAGATTAACCCTACACTTGAGCAAGTAGAAAGAGAGCAACAAAGGAATCCCTCAGGCACCAGAAGAAAACAGATCATAAAGATTAGAGCAGGACTAAACAAATTAGAGAATAGAAGCACAGTTGAAAAAATTAACCAAACCAAAAGCTGGTTTTTTTAAAAGATCAACAAAATTGGCAAACACTGGCTAAACTTATAAAAGAAAAAGAGGAGAGGAAACAAATGACCTAAATAAGAAATGAGATGGGAGATGTCACAACAGACTCAGCTGAAATCAAAAGTATCCTAACAGAATACTACAAAAGACTGTACGCTAATAGATTTGAAAACCTAGAGGAAATAGACACACTTCTAGGTTCATGCTGCCTACTAAAATTTTTATCACAAGGAGAAGTAGAACAACTTAATAAACCCATCACAAAGGAAAAGACTGAAAAAGTCATCAAAAAACTACCAACAAAAAGAAGTCCTGGCCCTGATGGCTTTACCACAGAATTCTACCAAACTTTTAGAGAAGAGTGAACTCCAATACTACTGAGACTACTGCACAGCATAGAAAGGGATAAAATACTCCCAGATTCATTTTATGAAGCCAGCATAACCCTGATACCAAAGCCAGGGAGAGATCCCACTAAAAAACAAAATTACAGATCAATATCACTCAGGAACCTAGATGCCAAAGTCTGCAACAAATCCTAGCCAATAGAATTTAACACATCAAAAAAATAATTTATCGTGACCAAGTTTGGTTCATACCAGGCATGCAACATCATACATGAACATCATACAAATAATTAATGTGATCAACCACTTAAATAACACAAAATGTAAGATTTCTCTGATTTTGTCTATTGATGCAGAAAAGGCATTTGACAAAGTCCAACACCCATTCTTGCTAAAAACTCTCAGCAAAATAGACATAACAGGAAAATTCCTGAACTCTATAAGGGACATCTATGAAAAGCCAGCTGCCCACATTATCCTGAATGGAGAGAGACTGAAAAAATTCCCATTGAGAATGGGAACTAGACAAGGATGCCCACTCTCACCACTTTATTCAACATTATAGTAGAGGTTCTAGCCAGAGTAATTAGACAAGATAAAGAATAAAAGGCAACCATATCTGCAAGGAAGAAGTATAAATCTTCCTATTTGCAGATGATATGATTGTATACACAGAGAATTTCAAAGAATACTAAAGTGAACTACTGAAACTGATAGAAAAGTTCAGCAACGTATCAGAATATAAGATAAACATAAATTAATCAGTAGGATTTCTTTACACCAACAAAGAGATTATCAAAGAAGAAATCACCAAATCAATACCATTTACTAGAGCCCCCAAGAAGTTAAATACCTAGGAATAAACCTAACTAGAGAAATAAGAGACCTATACAAAGAGAACTTTAAGACCTTATTGCAAGAAAGCAAGAGAGACTTAGATAAATGGAGAGCCCTACCCTTCTCACGGACAAGAAGACTTAACAATGTGAAAATGTCTATTTTACCCAAAGTGACCTACATATACAATACAATCCCAATACAAATTTCAGTGACATTTTTTAATGAGATGGAGAAACAAATCACCAACTTTGGAAAGAGAAGAAATCCTGGAGAAGTCAAGCACTACTAAGAAGAGAAACATAGCAGGAAGCCTCACACTACTCGACCTTAGAACCTATTACACTGATTTGACAGTACCTATTACACTGTTTCACCAGTAGTCAAAACAGCCTGGTACTGGTACAAAAAGAGACATATAGACCAATGGAACAGAATTGAGGCTTCAGAGATGTTACCATCCTTTTATGAACAGCTGCTATTTGGCAAAGGCCCTAAGATTGTAAACTGGGGTAAAAACAGTCCAATTTTGCCAGCAAAATTGGATATTGATCTGCAAAAAAGTTGAAACAAGACCTGTATCGTACACCTTAATCAAAAACTAACTCAAAATGAATCAAAGAGCTGAATATCAAACTTGAAATGAAAAAAGATCATGCAAGAAAAAATAAGGTTAACAATGGAAGCTTGAATAATTTAGACTTCAAAATCTGGCAAAGCATGACCAACAGAAGAGAAAATAGATAAATGGAAACTACTAAGAAACAAATACTTTTCTTTATCTGGAGACTTTATCAAAAGAATTAAAAGACCACCTACAGAATGGGAAAAAATATTTGGCGACTACATGTTGGACCAATGTCTAATCTCCATAATCTATAAGGTGCTACAGAATATCAACAAAAACAGATACTTAATCCAATTAAACAACAGGCAAAGGAGGTGGACAGACACTTCACCCAAGAGGACATCCAGGCAGCCGAAAACACATGAGGAAATGCTCATGATCATTAGCTATTAAAGAAATCCAAATCACAACTACAGTGAGATACCATCCCACCCCAAGATGATTGGCCATGATCCAAAAAACAAAAAACGACATATGCTGGAGAGGCTATGGAGAAACTGGAACTCTCCTATACTGCTGGTGGGATTCCAAAATGGTACAACCTCTATGGAAAGAAATTTTGTGCTTCCTTAAAAAGCTGGAAATAGAGATACCACTTGATCCAGTAATCCAACTGGTCAGATTTTATCTTACAGAATCAAGGGCAACCCAGATGCCCAACAACAGATGAATGGATAAACAGATTGTGGTGCATATATACAATGGAACACTATGCAAATGATAAGGGATAACGATGAGTTTAGGAAGCATCTCATAACCTGGTTTCAACAGGAAGACATGCTGAGTGAAATCAGTGGCAAAAGGACGAATATTGTATGAGACCCCTACTATAAGGGCTTAAAATAGACTTAGGTACAGAAGAAAAGACTCTTTGATGGCTGCAATAGTGGAAAGGGAGGGGGAGGACTGGTCATAGATAGTCAATAGAAATTTGGGTGAAAGCAGTGACAGCACACAGTAGAAAGATCAACTATACTCAGCTTCAGCATAAACTGAAAACCCTTTTAATCTCAACCCAATATTTTAAGGATATAGAAGCAGGGGTGCAGATCTGGGGACCATGCTCTCAAGGAATATCTAGGCTAGTTGGTATAACTAGCCTATTGCTAAGAGAGTCTTTTGCACCCCGTATTGATGAGTGGTTTCTGGGGTCTTAAAAGCTGGTAAGCTGCCAGCTGAGGTACACCAAATGGTCCCAACTCATCTGGAACAGACAATCACTAGGAACAACAAAGACTTGAGGGAAAAAGACTTCAGGAGATAGAAGGACCCATGTGAATGTGTGACTGTATCAACGTGTGACCAGAAGAAACAGTTGGTGCCTGGCTACTTCCAAAAACAGCTGTGATGGGACACAAGATATTGAGTCCCAGTGGTGGCATGGGAAAAAGAGGAGTGCCCCTCAAAAACTCCACTAAAAGACCACAGGATGGTCCGGCAGCCTAGGGGTTTCCCTGGCAGCGTGGCTCCTTGACCTGCTGCAGCCACTGATCAGAATACATTACTGACGTCAACTCTTCACACAGGAATGGACTGGATGTGGGGATACAATGTAACTGTAAGATATGTGTACTTTATGGTTCTATGCATCTGTAGGATGCCGTCCTACTGTCTTCTTACTGGAGGGGACAGGAGAGGGTGGTGAAGAAGGGACAGAAAATTGTTAAGATGATACCACACGTATAGAACGAAAAGGAGGAGTGTGCTGTCACTGGGCAAGGAGAGCAGAAGGAGCTGCAGCAGGCAGGCAGGCATGTTTCATTTGGATGGTATACTTTTACTCAGTCACAATAAAGTATTAAAAAAATAAAATGAAAAAAATGACACAAGTTTGTATTGAGATTATATTGTATACATAGATTGCTTTGGATAGAATAGACATTTTCACAATGTTAAGTTTTCCTATCCATGAGCCAGGTGAATTTCTCCACTTGTGTAAATCTCTTGGTTTCTTGCAGTAGGGTCTTGTAATTTTCTTTGTATAGATCTCTTACATCTCTGGTTACATTTATTCCTAGATATTTTATCTTTGGGAGCTATTGTAAATCATGTTGATTTGGTTATTTCCCCTTTGGTGGTCTTTGTCAGTGTTAAGGAATCCTACTGATTTATTTATGTTTATCTTATATCCTGACATTTTGCTGAACTCTTCTATTAGTTCCAGTAGTTTATTATGGATTCTTTAGGGTTTTCTGTGTATAAGATAGTATCATCTGCAAACAGAGATAATTTTACTTCCTCTTTAGTGATGCCGATGCCCTTTATTTATCTTGTCTGATTGCTCTGCGAAAACCTCCAGTGTAATGTTGAATAAAAGTGGTGACAATGGGCACCCATGTCTGGTTCCTGTTCTCAGGGGGAATTGTTTCAGTCTCTCTCCATTCTGGATGATATTGGTTATAGGCTTTGCATAGATACCCCTGATTACATTGAGGAATTTCTCTTTTTTTCTGTTTTGCTGAGAGTTTTTTAACATGAATGTGTGTGAGACTTTTTCAATTGCCCTTTCTGTATGAAATGATAAAATCAAGTGATTATTATCTTTTTTTTAAAAAAATGTAGTTGACTATATTAGTTATTTTTCAATGATTGAACCAACACTGTATCACTGGCATGTATCTTAGTTGGTCATAGTGAATTATTTTTTTGGTATGTTGTTGAGTCTTATTGGCTTTGATTTTGTTGAGGATTTTCACATCTAGGTTTATGAAACATATTGGTCTGCAATTTTCTTTTTTTTTATGTTATGTTTAACCAGCTTTGGTATCCAGGGTTATACTGACTTCATAGAATGAATTTGAGAATTCTCCACCCATTTTTTATGCTGTGAAATAGATTCAGCAGTATTGGTATTGAGTGTTCTCTAAATGTTCAGCAGAATTCTCCAGTGAGGCTGTCTGGGCCACAACTTTTTTTGGTTGGTAGTTTTTGATTACTTTTACAATATCTTTCTTCTGTGATAGTTTTAATAATTTGTTCTACTTCTCCTTGTGATATTTTTGGTAAGTAATGTAGTTCTAAATATTTGTCCATTTTCTCTAGGTTTTCAAGTCTATTCGAGTACAATTTTTCATATTATTCTGTTATGATTCTTTTAATTTTGGTTAGGTCTGTTGTAGTATCTCCCATCTCGTTTCTTATTCAGGCTATTTGTTTCCTCTCCTGTTTTTCTTTTGTGAGTTTGGCTGATAGTTTATTGATTTTGTTGATCTTTTCAAATTATCAGCTTTAAAGCTGTTAATTCTTTCAATTGTTTTTTCTGTTTTCTATTTCATTCAGTTCTGTTCTAATTTTTATTATCTGTTTTCTTCTGGTAGCTGAGGAGTTCTTTGGTTGTTCTTTTTCCACTTGTTTGGTTTGTAGGGTTAATTCTTTGGTTTGGAATCTCTCCTCATTTAGGATACGTGAAGTTATTGAGATAATTTGGCGTCTAAGCACTGCTTTTGCCATATCCTACAGGTTCTGGCAGGATGTGTTTTCATTCTCATTGGATTCCATGAATTTCTTTATAGCATCCTTCATTTCATCTATAATCCATGAATTTTGGAGCAGGGTGTTCTGTTTCCATGAGATTCAGCTTCTATACATCTTTTCTACTATTAATCTCAACTTTTTTGGTTTTATGGTCTGATAAGACACTATGCAATATGTCAATGATTTGGATGCTGACGAGATTTGCTTTATGGCCCAATACTTGGTCTGTTCTGGAGAATGTTCCACGTGCGTTGGAAAAGAAAGTGTACCTGTCAGTTGTTGGGTGGAGAGTTCTGTTATGTCTATGATATTGAGTTGGTTAATTGATGCAGTAAGATCTTTTGTATCTTTATTCAGCTTTTTCTCTGGATGTTCTGTCCATTACTGCAAGTGGAGTGTTGAAGTCTCTTACTGTTATTGTGGAGTGATTCATCTCACTTTTCAATGTTGTCAGCATTTGTTTAATGTATTTAGAAGCTTTGACACTGTCTAAATATTTAATATTGTTACACTCCCCTCATGTGTGGAAACTTTAAGCAATAGTAACCATCCTTGTCTATGACGGAGGATTATACTCTAATGTCTATTTTAACTGAGATCAGTATCGCGACTCCTGCTCTTCTTTGCATGCTGTTAGCTTGACATATATCTTTTCATCCTTTGAATTTCTGGTTGTTCATATCTTTGAGTCTAAGCTGTGTTTGTTATAAGCAACATACAGATGGATCATGTTTTTTTTATCTAGTCTGTTACGCTCTCTCTCTTCATTAGTGTATTCAATCTATTTATTGATAGGTATAAATTTAATGCTGTCATTTTGATGCCTTTCTTTGTGTATTATTGACAGTTTTTGTTCCACTTAATATTCTGTTCTGATTCATTTTTCTTTACAGGTTTTGCTTTCATCTTTTTCAGGGTTGGTTTTATATCTGTTGAGACTTCTAGACTGTGTTTCCTGTTTTGATGTGTAGTAGCTTTGCTTTGCAGTTACCCTGCTATTCCCCCTCCCCGATGTTCTAAGTTTAAACTAGTCTTTAATTTCTGTGTATCTTCTTGGCTTCCTTTTCATCTGAAAGATCTATGTATACATTAATATGCTCCTCTTTTAGTATAATGTCATAATTTGCATACTGAGATATCTGTTTCCCTAATTTTACTATTTCAGCTTTGATTGAACTTTGTGGCTCCCTAATCAAGTAGGATTCTGGATGCTGTGTCTTGCATTGCATATATCTGATGTTATTAATTTTCGAATCAAAATTTTCCTTTAATATTTCTTGTAATTTTGGTATGGTTTTTGCAAAGTCTGTATGTCCTAATTTTGTGTAGTGTGACGATGTTTGTGTGGCAAGATCCACTAATCTGAGACTGTGTTTTCACAACAGTCAGTGATAAAGAGGGGAACCTGCAGAACTTAGGTATCTGACTGAGACCCAGGATCTACATGAGCAAGGAAAACATCTCTTAAAAACAAAGGAAGTAAAACCAAGCAGGAACAGAAGAAAGAAAAGAACGGACTCTAGTTGTAGGAGTTGCTAGAGATATAAGACTTGAGAGAAGGAATACTTTTTGTGAAGATTTCTTGTAAAATTCCAGGTCTCCTACAGAAATCATGAGTTACCGGTGATGACTGAAATTGTTGGGAAGCCAACAAATGATAACACTTGTATACCAACAGAGTCCATTTACATGAGTGGAGTGGGGAACTGGTCAACTGATACCTGAGCTCTTTAAGGATCACTTGCAATGTCAGAGTGCCTCCTTAGACTTAAGAGAGTAACTTGAAGGTGAAGACTTTACATTTTTTATTGCTCGACCTTTTCCTTCTGTCAGAACCAGTGACAGAGAGCAGCTCAGGAAATGTTTGCTAAATTAAAAGAATATTTAATTTCCTTGGTTCTACCTTTCCTGGATCTCATAATGCACAATGTCAAAGAGATTAAACTACATACTGCTGATATCCAGGGAGATAGTCAATGGTTTTAAATAATGAAGAGTCATGACAAGAATGAATGTAAACACTATGCTCTTGGTAGAACTGGATACTCAATATTTTTAATTCTCTTCTTTGATCAAAGTTTCCACTGTCTTGCTAGTAATACTGTAGTGTTCAACTATTTGCTTTATAACAATAGCAATAAAATGATGCAGAATAATGCAGAAAAATTAATTTTGGGGTTTTATGCTTACCACAAATGAAAAAATAAGGACAGGCAAAACTGAATCTCTGAATGTCCTTGAAAAATATGGGCATTTTGCATTTATTAAATGACCTATTTTCTACATCAGTTCTACCCTGGCCCCTAGGGTCACTATGAGTCAGATCCAACTCGACGACATTTGGCTTTCTACACCAGAGTGGTTTTTGTAGTTAGCCTAGGAAAAGCTGTATGCTACTTCCTATTGCTGCTATAACAAATTGCCATTAGCTTAAGTAGCTTAAAATAATATGAGTTTATTCTTTTACAGTTTTGGAGGTCAAAAGTCCAGTATTGATTTCATTGGCCTAAAATCAAAGTGCCAGCAGGGCTGGTTCCTTCTGGAGATTCAGAAGATTAAGATGTTGAAGTTTTGGTGGTCATTATTTAGGCTGCTACATGTTTAGAACCCTTCAGCCTATGGTAATTCTCATTTATTGGTGAAGAAATTGAATATGAAGATATAATAGGCTTCATTCAGGTCACGTATCTCTTGAGTCACAGAACAAAGAAAAAATTAGATTTCCTGATTATGAGTCTCAGGTTCTTTGCAAAATACCATTGCAGCCTTACAATAAATAACATTGGTATGCACCTCTAAGTATCTTTCATAAAGTACTTTCATAGCTCACAAATTTAAAATGACTTTGTGAGAATGATGAATAAAGACATTTATGCCATGTTGTATAACACTATATTATATAGTGTTATACTAAGGTGCTGCCAAAATGTTGTTGTCAAGTGCCATTGAGTCAGTTTCAACTCATAGTCACTACATGCACACCAGAAAAAAAACATTGCCCCATCCTGTACCATTCTCACAATTGTTGCTATTTTTGAGCTCATTGTTTTATGCATTGTGTCAATTCATCTCATTGAGAGTCTCTCTTTTTTGATGACCCTCTGCTTTATCAAGCATGATGCCCTGCTCTGAGGACTTGTCTCTCCTGAGAATATGTCCAAAGTACGTGAAATGAAGTCTTGCCATTTTCACTTTTAAGGAATGTTCTGGTTGTACTTCTTCTAAAGTATACTTATTCATTATTTTGGAAGTCTGTGATGTATATTCAATATTTTTCACCAACATCATAATTCAGAGGCATCAGTTTTTTTTTGGTTTTCTCCTTCGTTGTCCAGTTTTCACATGCATATAATACAATTGAAAACATTGTAACTTGAGTCAAGTACACCTTACTCTTCAAAGTGAAATTTTTGCATTTTAACACTTTTTAAAGAGATCTTTTCATTGGATTTGCCCAATACAATGCATCATTTGATTTCTTGACTGCTGCTTCCATGAGTGTTGATTGTGGGTCCAAGTAAAATGAAATTCTTGCTAACTTCAGTCTTTCCTCCACTTGTCATATGCTAATTATTGGCCCCAATGTGAGGATTTTTGTTTTCTTTATGTTAAGCTGCAATCCATGTTGAAGGTTGTAGTTTTCTATTTTCATCAGTAAGTTTCTCAAGTCCTCTTCACTTTCAGCAAGCAGGATTACACCATCTGCATAATGCACATTTTTAACTAGTCTTACTCCAATCCTGACAGAGCTTTCTTCTTCGTATAGTCCAAGTTCTCATCATAGAGACATATGGTGAAAGGAGACAACACTAACACATACCTTTCCTGACTTTAAACCAGCAGAACTCCTTGTTCTGTTTAAACAATTTCCTATTGGTCTAGGTTCCTTTTGAGCATAATTACGTGTTTTTGAATTCTAATTATTTTTTTAATTTGATTAAGTAAAAGTATACAATCCAAGTCAATTTTGCATGCCTGCCTATTTGCACCTCCTCCTGCTCTCCTTGCCCGGTGACAGCACACTCCTTTTCATTCTGTACTTCTAGTATCCTCTTAACAAGCTCCTGTCCCTTCCTCTCTACCTTCTCTCCCATCTAGAAAGAGACCAATAGTGCAGTCTCCTACAAATGCATAGAACCATAAAGTACAGATGCCATATGATCACATTGTGTCCGCGGGTCCAGTACATTCTTGTCTGAAGATTGGATTTCACTAGTGTTATCTGCTCAGTGGTAGCAGCAGGTCTAGGGGCCATGCTCCTAGGGGATCCCCCAGGCAGTTGGACCATCAGTTCTGGTCTTTTAGTAGAGTTCTTGAGCTGCACTCCTCTTTTTCTTGTGGTGCCGCAGGGCTGAACATTGTGAGCCCCATCACAGCTGTCTTTGGTGGTAAACAGACATCGTCTGGTTCTTCTGGTCACATGTTGATACAGTCACCCATTCACATGGGTCCTTCTGTCTCCTGAGCTCTTTATTTATCTTGTCTTTATTGTTTTTGGTCATCATCTGTTCCCAATGACTTGGGACCATTTAGTGTACCTCACATGGCAGCACGCTAGCTTTTAAAGACCCCAGATGTCACTCCCCAATGTGGGGGGCAGAAGACTCTCTCAGTAATAGGCTAGTTATGCCAGTTAGCCTCAATGTCCCTTGAAAGTGTGGTCCCCAGAGCCCTGCCCCTGCTACTCTATTCTTGCAATATTACACTGATATCAGAAGAGCTTTCAGTTTATGGTACAGTCCAATTAAGTTGATCTACTTTTTACTATGTGCTGTCACTGCTTTCACCCAACCAAATTTCTGTCAAATATCTAATCTATGTCCAACCCTCTTGCTCCCTCCCCACCCTTGTGCAATCAGTCTTTTCTTCTGTATGTAAGTCCATTTTTAAGTTCTTATAGCAAGGGTCTTATACAGTATTTGTCCTTTTGCTACTGACTATACTAAGCATAACGTCTTCCAATTGAAACTAGGTTATGAGATGCTCCTAAAATCATTATTGTTCTTTATCACTGCACAGTGTTCCATTGAGTATGTGTACCACAGTTTTTTATCCATTCATCTGTTGATGGGCACCTAGTTGATTCTATCATTTTACTATTGTGGACTATGCTGCAGTAAACTTTCAAGTCCATGTATCTGTTCGTGTGACAGCCTTAATTTCTGTAAGATACATTCCAAGCAGTGGGATTACTGGATTGAATGGTATATCTATTTCTGCATTTTTAAGGAAGTGCCAAATCTCTTTCCAAAGAGGTTGTACCATTTTGCAATCCCACCAGCAGAGTAGGAGAGTTCTATCTTTCCATATACTCTCCAGCATTTGTTGTTTTGTGCCTTTGGGATTGTAGTCAACCTTGTTGGGGTGAGATGATGTCTCATTGTGGTTTTAATTTGGATTTCTCTGATAGCTAATGAACAGGAACATTTTCTCACGTGTCTTTTGGCTGCCTGGATGTTCTCTTTGATGAAGTGTCTGTCCATCTCCTTTGCCCATCACTTAATCGGGTTATTTACTTTTTTCTTGTTGATATTTTGCAGTAGCTTACAGATTATGAAGGTCAGACATGTAGTTGTCAAATGTCTTTCCCCATTCTATAGGTGGTTTTTAACTCTTTTGAGTAAAAGTGTTTGATTCTTAGAAGTTCCAGTTTATCTATTTTTCTCTTCTATTGTCTGTGCTTTGTTTCTGAGATTTTAGAGTCTGTCTAAGCCATGTATTAAAACTTCCATTGTTGACCCTATTTTTTGTTGCGTGATCATTATGGTTTTAGGTTTGATATTTAGGTCTTTGATCCATTTTGAGTTAGTTTTTGTATAAGGTATGAGATATGGGTCTTGTTTCAGTTTTTTTGCAGATGGATATCCATTTTGCCAACATCATTTGTTAAGGAGACTGCTTTTACATCAGTTCACAATCTTAGGCCCTTTGTCGAATATCAACTGTTCATAAGAGGATCGTGACATCTCTGGGGTCTCTGTTCAGTTTCATTGGTCTATGTGTCTCTTTTTGTGCCAGTACCAGTGTGTTTTAACTACTGTGGTAGGGTAATGGGTTCTAAGGTCAAGTAGTGTATGACCTCCCACTGTGTTCCTCTTCTTCAGTAGGGCATTACTTATCCAGGATTTCTTCCCTTTCCAAACAAAGTTGGTGATTTGTTTTTCCATCTCATTAAAAAATGTCACTGGAATTTGTATTAGGACTGCACTGTGTATGTAGATTGCTTTGGGTAAAATGGACATTTTCCCAATGTTAAGTCTTCCTGTCCATGAGCAGGGTAGGTTTCTCCACTTATGTAAGTCTCTTGTTTTCTTGCAGTAAGTTCTTGTAATTCTCTCTGTATAGGTCTTTAATTTCTCTGGTTAGATCTGTTCCTGGGAATTTAATCTTCTTGAGGGCTATAGTGAATGGTATTGATTTGGTGATTTCTTCTTTGACGATCCCTTTATTGGTGTAAAGGAATCCTGCTGGTTTATTTATGTTTATCCTAAATTATGATACTTTTGCTGAAGTCTTCGATTAGTGCCAGTAGTTCACTTTATGGGTTCTTTAGGATTCTCTGCATATATGATCATATCATCTGCAAACAGGGAGATTTATACTTCCTCTTTGCTGATGCAGATGCCCCTTATTTTCTTTGTCTTGTCTGATTACTCTGGCTAGAATCTCTAGTACAATGTTGAATAGAAGTGGTGTGAGTGGGCATCCTTGTCTGGTTCCTGTTCTCAAGGGGAATTCTTTCAATCTCTCTCCATTCAGGATAATGTAGGTGGTTGGCTTTGCATAGATACCCCTTATTGCACTGAGGAATTTCCCCTATCTTCCTATTTTGCTGAGGATTTTTTAACATGAATCGGTGTTGGACTTTGTGCAATACCTTTTCTGCATCAGTTGACAAAACGATATGATTCTTATCTTTTGTGTTATTTATGTGTTTGATCATATTAACTGTTTCTCTGATGTTAAAGCAGCCTTGTCTCCCTGGTATGAATCCAACTTGGTCATGATGAAGTATTTTTTTGATACATTGTTGAATTCTATTGGCTAGGATTTTGTTGAAGATTTTTGCATCTAGATTCAGGAGTGACACTGGTCTGTAATTTTCTTTATTTGTGTCATCTTACCCTGACTTTGCTATCAGGGTTATACTGGCTTCATAGAATGGATTTGGGAGTGTTCCATCCCTTCCTATGCTGTGAAATAGTCTCAGTAGTATTGGAGTTCGCTCTTCTCTAAAAGTTTGGTAGAATTCTGTGGTAAAGCCATCAGGGCCAGGACTTCTTTTTGTTGATAGTTTTTTTAATTGCTTTTTCAATTTCTTTCTTTGTGAATTGTTTATTAAGTTGCTCTGCATCTCCTTGTGATAATTTTGGTAGGTTATATGAATCTAGAAATCTGTCCATTTCTTCAGGTTTTCAAATCAGTTTGAGTAGTCTTTTCTAGTATTCTGTTATGATACTTTTAATTTCAGTTGGTTCTGTTGTGAGTTGATATGTTGCATCATTATTCTGCTTTGTGGCTACCTCTATGATCCCTCTTAATACTCTAAGCTTAAACTAGACTTTATCTACTGGATATCTTTTTAATTTTCTCTCCATCTGAAAGGGTTATAGCTAGTATAGTGTATCCCTCTTTTTAGTGTGGTGACATCATAGTTTTTGTATTAAGATTACTGGTTCCCTTCTTTTAATATCTTAGCTTTGATTGAGTTTTCTGACTTCCCTAACTGTAGGATTCTGAATGCTGTGTCCTGCATTGCCTCCTTAAGTACACACTTGATATTCTTCATTTTCCTAAACAAAGAGCTTCTTTCAGTATTTCTTGTAGTTTTTAGAAGGTCTGTAAGCTTATGTTTGTCTCCAAATGTCTTAATTTCACTTTCATATTGGAGAGACAATTTTTCAGGATATATAATTCTTAGTTGGAAGTTTTTCACCTTTGAGTCTTTGAATGTGTCATCCCACTGCCTCGTTGCCAACATCGGTTCTACCAAGAAGTCAGATAGAAGCCTCCAGGGCTTCTCTTTGTATATTAGTTTTGCTTTAAGCCTTGTTGCCTTTAAAATCCTCTGTTTGTGTTTCATTTTATTAAGCTTGATTATATCTTGGTGTCTTTCTTTTGTTGTCTAGTTTTTGTGTCATTTGATGAGCGTCTTGGGTATCTATGTTCTCTTTCATAATTTCAGGGAAGTTTTCTGTCAACAACACTGAAAAAAACTCTGTGTTTTTGTTTATTCCTCCCTGTCCAGGAACTCCAACTATTCATAGATAATTCTTAAAGAGTCCCCTACGTTACTTAAGCCTTCTTCGGTTTTCTTATTTCTTCTTTCTGTTTTCTCCTTATAAATGCAGGTGTCAGTGATCTGTCCTCAAGCTTGCTATCTCTGGCTTCCATCTCCTCAGTTCTGCTCCTTAGACTTTTGATTGAATTGTCTAATTGTCAACTTTATTATTAATTCCCTGGATTTCAGATCACTGATATTCTATCATTCAAATAGCTCAATTTTTCATCTTATTCTGCTGCATTTTGTTTAATCCCTAGAAGGGCTTTATATGTAATTCTTCTGTACTTGACCTTCGATAATTTCAGAAAGCCTTCTTCATCTGTGAAGTGTGTTGATTCTTTGAGAGTTTTCCAGAGCTGTGGTGGACTGCTTCTTTAAGTGGCTAGACATCAATTGTTGTCTTCATACAGTCAAGAAGCTGTTCAGTTTCTCTGATGTTACCCTAACAGGATCTGAGGTGTAGTTCTAAGAGGCAAGTAAGTAAGGGAACTACTAGATTTGGTCACCAGCTGCCTTTGTGTTCTCTGGTGACTGGGCCCGGGTAGACTCTGTTGGGTGGTAGGCCCCACCACCTGGCTGATAAAGGTTGGAGTTACTTGTGGTGACACTCTGTTGTCATGCTAGTCAATCCTATGATTTAGCTCAGGGAATGGAGGAGAGAAGTATGCCACCCCACTTGGCTGCCTAGCGCCGCTGCACTCCCTAGATGTCTTTAGCTTAAAACATGCTTATTTGCTCAGTGTGGCACTGTGCAGCATCTACCATAAGCAGCTGGGCTCTGAGGGGTGGTAGGGTTTGTCTCCTGGCTGGCAAAGATAGTGCCCTACTTATGGAGCCACTGGGGGGCTGTCAGACAACACTACGATGAGGGTCATTGAAGGGTAGTGGAGATGCTACCACCCCACTCAGCAATCAGTTCTCCAGGTGGTCTTATTTTGAAAAGGTGCTTTACTGCTGAGTGAGAAGCCGTCCATCAGCTGCTGAAATCAGTCAGGCCCTCAGGTGTGGCAGGCCTCACCTATGAAAGAACCTCATAGGCTATCCTCAGAGGCTATAACATGGTTCAAAGAAGGGAGGGATTAGGGCTTTGCTGCCCACCTCTGCCAGGCCCCACCTATAACTCTAGGCATGATCATCTTACACAGAGCTTTTCTGTTGGAGAAGCACTATCCAGACAGGGATGCTGCTCAGTGTGAACACTAGCCAGAGCTGAGACCTCTGGCATGACTGACTCTGCCTTTCAGACTAAGAAGGCATCCTGCCTGAGCTGGCCTGCCTGCTGTGAGTCAGCAGAATCTATGGTGCAGCTGAGAGTAAAGAAGGTAGAGGGGCAGTGCTGCCCTCAGTTTGCAGCTGGGCTCTCAATATGTGGCTATCCCATTCACAGTCTCTCTGCTGCACTATACGCTGTTTTACTTAATCACTTTGAATTCAGCATATTAGCTGAATCGTGCCCAATTTCCATCTCCTAGATAACAAAGAAGGCATCAGTACCTGCTGTTCTGCCAAATGATGCATCAATCAAAGTAGGACTCAGTGTGCTGCTTTCTAATCTTCTAGAGAAATAATTTCCCCCTACTGGCACCTAGTCCAATCTGACAACCCTATGCCACATACTAGGGCTCCCAGGATGTCCATGCTGCTCCATTCAATTGTCATTCCAGTCCTTAGCTCTCATAGGGAATCAAGAAAACGTATGTCTAGTCTGCCATCTTGGCCCCAACCCTGAATTCTCATTCTTTGCAATGTTTTCCATAATTTGTTACCATTCACAGAGTTGAATGCCTCTTTGTATAGTCAATAAAACACATGCAAACATCTTTCTGGTATTCTCTGCTTTCAGCCACAATCCTTCTGATATCAGTAGTAATATCCCTCATTCCATGCCCTTTTCTGAATCCACTTTTAATTTCTGGAAATCCCCTATTGATGTTCTGCTTGAATCATTTTGAAGTACTTCCTGTACATTAAAAACAGTAGATTAAGAAATTCAACCAATAAACAAAAAATTCTTTGTAATGCAATCTTAAACAACCCTAATTTGGGGATAAACAAGAGGAAAATAGAGCAGGCAAAGGTTTGCCTAAAATAGAAGTACCTGGCATCGAGATAAAAGCTGCAATACCAATATATCAACTCAAGTCATTCTAGATAATTCTCAGAACCCCAGTGGCTTATGGAATGAAAGTTGGCCCTGCTCTAATTTCCTGATGACCCATCTTTGCCTCTAAAACTTTTTAATAAGACTTGTGAAACATGGGAAAATACATTCACAAATCCAACCCCTGTATTCAACTGGTATTACCCATGAAATTACTGAACTAAGGCCAGAGTGGTTTTGTTCACTCTTTAGTGCATCTCCCCTCTGTATGTTAGTCTTAGGATTTCAGAATGTATCAAGCTCTACACTTCATTACAGAATGATGCTTATTATAGCAAAAGTTGGTGCACGGCTGCGTAGATCCTGTGTTTTCCTGATTGCTACCCTAGGAATCTTTCTACAGTAAATTTTCTCAACTTTACATCTGTTTTACAAATTAAAAACTGTAGTTTTCTGGAGAATAAGTTGCTCCCTGAGATGATATGGATATTGATGACAAATAAACCTCTTTGAGTTTTATTTACTGTTCAGTGAAACCTTCTTTAAATCATCCTAGGACTCATTGGTATATGCAATGTTAAAAAGGCAAGATAAAGTCATGTGTTAAGTGAACAACTTAATGTGAAGCCCTAAGCTCTGTTCCCTGAAGTCTTGCTCTTGAATTCCAACTATTTGGACTTTGACCCGGGTTCAACCATGTTCTTGCCCTCAGTGACTGTCTCTGCTAGTCTGCCTGCATGTGTGCTTCTGGCTCTGATCTTGAACTTCCTTCCCACTTTGTCCTGAGTATTTCCAGCTGGTGTCTCTGGTTTTCTTTCAATTTATATTTATTCTTGCATTAATTATTTTATTTATATAGAGTAGTTAGCACTTACTCTATGCCTGTCTTTCTGTTAGAGCTACAGGAATGCATGTGACACAGAGTTCTTGGAGAGGTGCTCATATTTAAAATGCTTAACTCTTTAGTGACTATTAGTTTAACAGTATACCAGCCACTTTTTATTCATCTGGACTTGTAGATATTATGTTATGCTGATTCTAATGCATTTAGTGTCAAGGTGGGTCCCTAATGAAATGCATGAATCTCAGCAGACCTGAGTTGGAGCCTCACTGCTGTTTGGGTTGAGCATTCTGCTAGGTGGTGCTTCCTGAATGAGTTAATCTTGCAAACTTTTGCTTTTTTTCCCCCTTTAGTTCTGTAAGATAAGGCTTGCAAGTTTAATTATGTATGGCTTTCCTGTGTGATAGTTAGGGAGACGTCATGGGTGTTTTGTTTTTTCTGTATCAGATATGGAAAACTGAAGTTTACCCATGTAACCTATTTTGTTTTCACTGATATGTTGTCACACCACAGATTGGTGATGCTAAAGTGCCACTAACCTTATTGGTGGCATTTTTTTTTTACCAGATTGTATTCCTCAAAATCCATGTTACCAAGCAAAAATTTAAATACACTTAGGTCAGATCCGACTCGACGCACTTGGCTTGGCTTGGCTTAGGAAGTATGTATTCCAATACACAAAATACTTACCATCCAAAAAGTAAATAAATAAAAACAAATAAAAATTAGATAACTAAAGAGCTTTAATGAACAACAAGCACAGAGTCACTCACACCACTTAGGGTCATGGGAGAGGTTTCCAATGGCAATCTAAAGACAACTCCAAAAAGCAAAATGTAAAAAAACACTTTATAAATAAGTAGTGGATTATATAAATACTTAGAAGCATGTAGGAAGAAGCAATGTTCAGAAAATCATGAGCTCAGAGTGACTGAATTGGAGGACTGGACAATGAGAGGATCTGGGGCTGTAGAAACCACATTGACAAGACTATGTGTTTTACAAGGTATAAGGACCCCTGGTGGCACAGTGGTTAAGAGCTCAGCTGCTAACCAAAAGGTCAACATTTCAAATCTATCCACTTCCCCTTGAAAAACATATGGGGTCACTGAGAGTCAGATTGACTCCACAGCAAAGGGTTTTGGTTCTTCTGATGTATTCATCACTCCCCTCCTTAGGCTTGGTTTTGTCTTTACCACGTGATGGATCATGTGCCAAGCCCAGATGTATTCTGTAAGATAGCCCTAGAATATTTCTACTGTCTGGTTCTAATCTCCCAGTCACTGGTCCCAAACAATTGCTTGGTCTTTGCTAATTTCAGAGATCCTTGAGAAAATCTTTCTTCTCTGGGATTTGTGTGGACAAAGGCCCAGGGCCTCCTAACTGTCCTACATGTGATTAGAGTAGAAAGCCATAACATTGTAGACTGGTGTCTGTAGAGAGTGTAGAACAAAAAAGCCAGAGTGTTGTTCCTGTCTGGGAGAGTCCGCTTCAATCCAGACAAATCCATTAAACTGTTTGTTTATGTCAGTCTTGGGAGCTCCGCCAGTACAATGTGCATGGCATTCACTTGAATAGAATTTTATTTCAAGGATAAATATAAAATTACCTGTTAGGTGAATCCTTATTGTCATTAAAAACTTGACTTCTGGTTAGTATTTTAGTCTCTTGGATGTTAGTAAGAGTCGGTCTGTGCTCTGAATTTGGGGACCTGAAAAGTTATGATCCAGACTCTTGTGAGGAGAGCCCAAGGAGGGGAATTCAGTGAGGTAGATATTGACTAAATCAGTTTCCTAAACTGAAGACCTCAAAATCTGGGGACAGGCAGGTCTTTGGAGTCTGGCAAAAACAAAAGTAATTTCTATTTCCACCTTGCATGATAGTAAGTAGAGTCTCCACTGTGGAATTCCAAGTGTTGTACTGTAACAACATGAGAAACATTGAATAAACATTGAGAAGGAGTTACATGTACTTTCCATTTCCACTTTTGTTTTATATGTTGAAACATGTGGCCTTTTTAGGTCATTTTGGACAATGAGACCAACATGAATAAACTTTTTGGTTTTTTGGTGAACTTTCCGATGTGACAGGTTTCAGTCTTGGATTATAAATGGACAAATGAGTTGGCCAGGGGTATAGACACAAGCAATATTGATTTGTAAATGATAGGCAAACTCAAACAGCCCTTAGTCAATAAATGAAAATCTACCTTCAAATATTTTCTTTCTTAAAGTATCTGTTTTGGATTAAAGATTTTCTCCCAATTATCATCGAAAGGTGTTGAAATATTTTCCAATTATTTTGCATTAACTTGTCAAATTATTTTTAAGTGCTCATGCTAGTATGACTGACAAGGCAAGAATGATAGCTTACTTGTGAAAAATAAAAAGTGCTTTTTTTTCTGTGAGGAGTGGTCAGTAAAATTCCTTCAACATAAGATAGTTGGAATTTTGCAAAACTTTGCTCTACTGGTGTGTGTGTCCATAGGCGTAAGGTATGCATTCCTGTGTGTTGTACGTCAGAACATCTCAACTGTAATAGTATACTAAATACACCAACTTACATCTTTAAAGTTTTTCAAATCCCTTCAACATTAATGTTTCACAACAAGCCTTTGTTTCCCACAACAAGCTTTCTTTTTATAATATTCCTGTATTACAGTTGAAGAAAGGGGATCACAGAAAAGGGCATCGATATACTAAGTTGTGGGGTGCTTTGTGGAGTTTCCTATTCCTGTTTCCTGTTCAGCCTAGGGGTTTATCAAACGTTGGTTAAAACAGATAAAATTAAGTCACTAAAATTAAGTCATATGTCTCCATTTCCTCCCTATGGCTGGTATATACAGCAATAACACAAATGTCATACACAGGACAGTTACATGTTGAGTCCAAGATTGGACACTGAATCCTAGAGGTGAACTTTCATTTCTGGAGAGGAAGCACTGTCCTGAGCCCCATGTCATGCTGGATTATTCCTCAGCAATACGTCAGTAGCAACTGAAGCAGAGGATATGTGATCAAGTTACAAGTGGCTTTCAGAAACGTTCCTGTGATTTTTCTGAAAACATTATTTTGTATTCACCTGAAGCTAGTTTTTCAAAAACATTTTAGAAATATTTTACCAACATTCTGTGAGAACCTAGAAACCAAAACCTACTGCCATCAAGTCAGTTCTGACTCACAGTGAGTGTCATGGATTGCATTGTGTTTCCCCCAAAATGTGTGTACTGATTCGACTCAGCCATGATCCTCAGTAAGATGTGATTCTTCCCATGTGTTGTGAATCCTGCTTCCATGATGTTGATGAGGGAGAATGGGCAGCAGTTGTGTTGGTGAGGCAAGTCTCAAACTACAAGCTTATGGAATGTAAATGGGGGAGGAAGTTGGGAGCCTCATTCCACCAAGAAGCAGCACCACGAGCACAGCATGTCCTTTGGACCTGAGGTTCCTGTGCAGAGATGCTCTCCTTGAATTTGGGCTCAGCCTACTGGACTGTGATAACTCCTCTTATAGAATGGACTTGTAACTTGTAAATGGATTTGTGGCTTCCTGGACGCTGACAATAAAATTTCTCTTCGTGAAGATTTCCACTCTGTATTTTCTGTTAGAGCAGTACCAGATGACTGAAACAGCTACCTTATAAGACAGAGAAGAACTGCTCCACAGAGTTTTCAAGGAGTGCCTGGCAGACTCAAACTACCCACCTCATTGTTAGCAGACGTAGCACTGAACCATTAAGCCATCGGGGTTTCTTAGAACCTAGAAGGTGTACACTAACTTGGAAGGAATATTTATTTAAGTATATTAAATGTTTCAAGTTGAAAGACATTTTGGAAGTGACCCTTCACATAATCCTTCTTAGATTGTAAAGTATTCAGGAAAAAACTTTCTGAGAGTTGTCATGATGCCAAGAAATCCATCAGTATCTCTGGATTAAAAAGAAGCATCCAACACCAAAGTACCCTCTCAAGCTCTCTAAGAAGTCTAGAATCTCTAGGCAACATTTATGCTTCTGCATTTCTCAGGCACTTTCGTGCTTTTACTGTTAAGGAAAACTAATGTGTGCCATATTCAATTAATTTTCAAATGTTTTGTTCTATTTTCTACCGAATTGTTATTTCTATGGGAGCACATTTATTTATGAAATACTCAGTAATTTTACCAAATGTCATATTTTTTCTATTTGTCCATTTCTTTTTATGTATTCATTGTGATGTCATACTGCCTGCAAAGCAATGATAGTGTTAGATCTTCTTTTCCAATATTTAGTTTTTCTGTTTTAACTGAATCACTATGATCTCTAATAGTATACTAAATAATAGCAGTGTAGCTTTATTTTGTTGTTGTTAAATATCTCTCTCAGCAAAACTCTTAGGGATTAAATGATAGCTTTTTCAAGGAGGACGATCTTGTACATGTACAGAGAAAAATTCATTTATAAGGATATAGGAATACAGCAGCTATTTTTCGTAGATTATTTACATTTATTCTAAAAAATGAGGACATCATTGCCAAATTTTCAGATGAGGGAATGTAGACGAGAGAAGTTCAGACTCTTGCACAAGATTACACAGCTGGTAAGTGGTGAGGCCAGTGGTCTTTCTTCTTTCCTCTCATCCTCCTTCAATGCAGCATGTATGAGGAGAGGTGAGACAGATACAAGCTATTGATTGTAAGACAGTTGTGAGACAAACAGCTAATTCAGATAAAGAAAAGAAGGCTGTTGGAACCTGGGAAAAGGAAATGATTAACCTTGACTTGAGATCAGGGGCTTTAATGAACAGAAAAGCATTTAGCCTGAACCATGAAAGACAGGTAGAAGAGCAATAGGCTCAGCTAAGGAAAGTTTTCTAGAAGAAGGAGCTATGAGCAACGTTTTTGAAAAACAGAATTACTTGATGACTCTCAAGCTTGATTTCAGTGCAGAATGCAATGTGTAACCTTGTGATGAGAATCACTCACTCCCCATAGCCCATGGGACTATGCTTGTCAGGCTTGGAATCTGGGAGGCACTGCATGCTTTTAGCAGCTCTCTGATCAGATCACATCAAGATTTTAGACAAGTGACTGAAGAGGATGATCCTCAGGTCTGTACCAGTTAGCAAGATGTTGCTTTAGAAAGGATAATAAAGAATTAGAGATTATACTGCATTAATGGAAGTGGTATCAAAAAGGACCTAGAGATGTGTGGGGCAGTACCAAAGAAAATCAGTTCACTCGTTCATTAAGTCTTCAAGGTGACATCTTTTCTTTTCAACACTTTAAAGAAGTCCATTGCAGCAGTTTATCCCAGTGCAATGTTTCTTTTGATTTCGTGACTGCAGCTTCCATCAGCATTGATTGTAGAACCAAGTAAAATGAAATCCTTGACAACTTCAATCATTTGTTCATTTATCATGATGTTTACTGATTCAGTTGTGAGGATTTTTGTTCTGTTTACGATGAAGTGCAATCCATAAGAAAGGTTGTTGTCTTTAATCTTCATCAGTAAGTGTTTCAAATCTTCACTTCCAGCAGGCAGGGTTGCGTCAGCTGCATAACACATATTGTTAATGAGTCTTCCCCCATTCCTGATGGCTCATTTTTATTATATTGTCCAGCTTCTTAAATTAGTTGCTCAGCATACAGATGAAAAAGTATGGTGAAAGGATACAACACTAATGCACACCTTTTCTGACTTTAAAATATGCAATACCTATTTGTTCTGTTCAAACAGCTGCCTCTTGATCCATTTACACATGAATAAAATTAAGTGTTGTGGAATTTCCATTCTCTGCAATGTTATCCATAATTTGTTGTCTTTATTGAAATTTCATTTCAATACAACAGAGGTGGACATCTTCTTGGTATTCTCTGCTTTTAGCCAAGATCCATCTGATATCAGTGATGATATCCTTGGCTCCACATCCTCTTCTGAATCTGGCTTGAATTTGTGGCAGTTCCTTGTCACTATACTGCTGCAGTTGATTTTTAAAGTCTATTCTAGGTATTAGTTGTTACTGATAACATACCTTGCTGCAAATACTTTCTCCCAGTCTCCTTTTCTTTATATGTTACTTAAGATACCTCTCTATTTTTCTGCAAAAGGGCTCTTTCTAATGGGTTAAATTTATCCCTATGGTGTATGTCTTTTTTTAAGTATTGTCTAACAAATCCTACCTTATCTTGAAACCAAGTATTCTTCACATAAATATTTTTTCTTTGAAAGTCTTTGTTTATGTATATATATTATCTTTACTATTTATTGATTAGTAATTTCACCTCTAAGTTAAATGTCAATATCTATGTCTGGATGACACATTTACATTATTAAAGTCATTTTCTGTATTCCAGTGTTCAGAGTGATTCGAGTCTTGCTATGGATTTAGAAAATAATATTGGAATCATTATTCCCCATCCTTGAGAATGTGATCTAACTGGAGGTGGGCCCAGAAGGATTCATGAACTGGGCCCTGAGATACAGACAATAGCTACAGTAGTCTTGTAAAATATCTCTTTTTTATTATGATTAAGTGAATGTGTACAATCCATATCAATTCTGTGTGCTCAACTATCTACAGCTCCATAACAAGTAGGACCGTCTTCTATAAATGTATAAAACCGTGAAGTATACATACCATATGGTCACACTGTGTCCCTGATTCCAGTCCATTTATGTCTGAAGAGTTGACCTCAGTACTGGTTTCAAGTCAGGGCCAGCAGCAAGTCTAGAGGCCATGATCCCAGAGGACCCTCCAGGCTGTTAGACAATTAGTTTGGGTCTTTTAGAAGAGTTCTTGAGCTGCACAGCTCTTTTTCTCATGTTGCCTCAGGGAGTCTATATTGTGTTCCCCATAACAGCTACCTTTGGAGGTGGCCGGACATCCTCTGGTTCTTCTGGTGTCGTGCTGATGCAGTCTCCCATTCACATGGATCCTTCTGCCTCCTGGGCTCATTTTTCCTCATGTCTTTGATGTTCTTGGTCATCATCTTTTTCAGATGGGTTGGGATCATTTGGTGTACCTCGGATGGCAGGTTGTTGCTTTTAAGACCCCAGATGCTGCTCACCAATGTGGGGCACAGAATACTCTCTTAGCTAAAGACTAGCTATGTCAACATCAACATCCACTGAAAACATTGTCCCCAGAGCCCTGTCTCTGCTACTTTATCCTTTGAAATATTGGGTTGAGTTTAGAAAACCCTTCAGTTTGTGGTTTAGTCCAGTTAGGCTGATCTGATCTATATTGCATGCTGTCACTCCCTTCTGAGTTCCTATTGATTATCTAATCAGCGAATAACCCTCCTCTCCTACCCCACCCTTGTAGCTATCAAAGAGTCTTTTCTTCTGTACTTAAGTCCATTTTTAAGTCCTTACAGCAGAGGCTTCATATAATACTTGTCTTTTTGCAACTGACTGATTTCACTTAGCGTAATGTCTTCTGGTTAACACCAGATTGTGAGGTGCTTCCTAAAATCATGATTATTCTTTATCATTGCATAGTGTTCCATTGTGTATATGTACCATAGTTTGTTTATCCATTCATCTGTTGATGGGCACCTAGGTTGATTCCATCTTTCTGCCATTGTGGACAGTGCTACAATAAACATTCCTGTACACATATCTGTTCGTGTGATAGCCTTTATTTCTGTAAGATACATTCTGTGCAGCAGGATTTCTGGATCATATGGTATTTCTATTTCTAGATTTTTAAGGAAGTGTCAAATTGCTTTCCAAAGAGGTTGTACCCATCTGCATTCCTACCACCAGAGTAGGAGAGTTCCAGTCTTTCCATAACCTCTCCAACATTTGTTGTTTTGTGGGGTTTTTTTTTTTTTGGATTATGGGCAACCTCACTGGGGTGAGACAGCATCTGATTGTAGTTTTGAGTTGGATTTCTCTCAGAGCTAATGATTGTGAGCATTTCCTCATGTGTGTTTTGACTGCCTGGATGTCCTTTTTGGTGAAGTGTCTGCCAACCTCCTTTACCCATTGCTTAATTGGGTTATTTACTTTTTTCTTGTTGATTTTGCAGTACCTTGTAAATTTTGTAGATTATGGAAATCAGACATGGATCTGATATGTAGTTGCCAAACAATTTTTCCCATTCTGTAAGTGGTCTTTTAATTCCTTTGATAAAGTCTTCGGATGAGCCAAAGTGCTTGATTCTTCACAGTTCTTAAGTGTCTATTTTCCATTATTCATGCCTTGTTGGTCAGATTTTGTAGTCTGTCTAAGCTGTGTGTTAGAACTTCCATTGTTGACCCTACTTTTTCTTGTATGATCTTTATCATTTTAGGTTTGATATTTAGATCTTTGATCCATTTTGAGTTAGTTTTTGTAAGTTGTGACATAGGGGTCTTGTGTCAGTTTTTTTGGAGGTAGATATCTAATTTTGCCAACACTATTTGTTAAACAGACTGTTTTTACCCCAGTTTACGACCTTTGGGCCTTGGTCGAATATCAAATGTTCATAAGACATTTCTGAGGTCTTATCTCTGTTCCATTGGTCTATGTATCTTTCTCCCAGTATCATGCTGTTTTGACTACTATGGCAGTGTAGTAAGTTCTAAGGTTGGGTAGTGTGAAGCCTTCTGGGTAGTGTGTTCCTCTTTTTTAGTAGTGCTTTGCTTATCTGGGGTGTCTTCCCTTTCCAAACAAAAGTTAGTGATTTGTTTCTCCATCTTATTAAAAAATGACACTAAAATTTGTATTGGGATGCATTGTATGTGTAGATTGCTTTGGGTAGACTAGAAATTTTCACAATGTTAAGTCTTCGTATCTGTGAACAAAGTAGAGTTCTCTACTTTTGGTTTCTTGCAGTAGGGTCTTGTAATTTTGTTTGTATAGGTCTCTTACATCTCAGGTTAGATTTATTCCTAGGTATTTCGTTTTCTTGGAGCCTATAGTAAACGGTATTGATTTGGTGATTTCCTCTTTGATGATCTCTTAATTGGTATAAAGGAATCCTACCAGTTTACTTATATTTATCTGATCCCCTGATCTTTGCTGAACTCTTCAATTAGTTCCAGTAGTTTACTTATGGATTCTTTAGAGTTCTCTGTGTATATAATCATATCATCTGCAAAGAGGGATAGTTTTACTTCTTTACCACCACAGATGCCTTTATTTCTTTGCCTTTTCTGATTGTTCTCACCAGAACCTCTAGCACAATGCCTAATACAAGTGATGACAGTGGGCATCCTTGTCTAGTTCCCATTCTCAGGGGGAATTTTCTCAGTCTCTCTCCATTCAGGATGTTGTATGCAGTTGTCTTTGGGTAGATGCCCTGTATCACATTGACGAATTTCTCTTCTATTCCTCTTTTGCTGAGAGTTTTTAACATGAATGGGTGTTGGGCTTTGTCAAAAGCCTTTTCTGCATCAATTGACAAAATCAAGTGATTCTTATCCTTTGTGATATATACGTGGTTGATCACATTAATTGTTTTTCTGACATTGAACCAGGTTTGCACCCCTGGTATGAATCCAACTTGATCATGATGAATTATTATTATTTTTTGATATGTTGTTGAGTTTGATTGGCTAGGATTTTGTTGAAGATTTTTGCATCTAGGTCCATGAGTGATATTGGCCTGTTATTTTCTTTTTTTGTGGGATCTGTCATGGATTGAATTGTATCCCTCCAAAATTACATGTAGCCATGTAGCCATGAATCCCTGTATTTTATGACTGTCCTCCATTTTGTGATTTTTTTGTGCTGTGTGTTAAGGGATTAGGGTTGGACTGTAAATCCCTTCAGAAGATCCCCTTGCTGCTCCACTGCAATGGGAGTTCTCCTGGAATGTGGCTTGTACCGCACTTAATCCTTTCATCCTGCAAGAGATAGAAGGAAAGCAAAGCAAGCAGAGAATTGGGAACCTAACACCATCAAGAAAGTAGCACCGGGAGAAGAGTACGTCCTTCAAACCTGAGGTTCCTGCACCAAGACGCTCCCTGGACAAAGACTGATGCAGTACCATACTGTCTTCCAGAGCTGACAAGGGGGAAAGCCTTCCACTGGAGCAGGCATTCTGAATTTGGACTATGTAAGAATAGAACCCCCTTTGTTAAAGCCATTCACTCTGGTATTTCTGTTAGAGCAGCACTAGCTGACTAAAACAGGATCTTTCCCTGGCTTTGGTCTCAGGGTTATACTGGCTTCATAGAATGAATTTCAGAATATTCTGTCTTTCTCTATGCTATGAAATAGCCTCAGGAGTTTTGGAATTAAGTTTGGTAGAACACTCTGGTGAAGCCATCTGGGACAGAACATTTTTTGGTTGGTGGTTTTTGTGATTACTGTTTAAATCTTGTCGTTTGTGATGAGTTTATTACATTGTTTTACTTCTCTTTGTGATAATTTTGGTAGATGATGTGAGCACAGAAATTTTTCCATTTCCTCTAGGTTTTCAAATCTGTTGGAGTATAATTTTTCATATTCTGTTATAATACTTTTAATTTTAGTTGGGTCTGTTGTGACATCTCCCATCTCAATTCTTGTTTGGGTTATTTGTTTCCTCTCCTAATTTTCTTTTATAACTTTTGCCATTGGTTTATCAATTTTGCTGTTCTTTTCAAAACACCAGCTTTTGCTTTTATTAATGCTTTGAATTGTTTTGACATTGTCAAATTCTTTTAGACCTGTTCTAATTTTATTATTTGTTTTCTCTGGTGCCCATGGGGTTCTTTGGTTGTTCTCTTTCTATTTATTCAAGCCACAGTGTTTCTTCATTTCAGGTGTGTGCATTTATAGAAGTAAACTGACTTCTGCACACTGCTTTTGCTGTATCCCACAGGTTCTGGTTGTATGCATTTCCATTCTCATTTGATTCCATGAATGTCTTTATTGCATCTTTGATTTCTCTGTAACACATGAATTTTTGAGCAAAGTGTTGTTTAGTTTCCTTGAGTTCAAATTTCTACTATTTTTTTCTGCTGTTGATTTCAACTTTTATGGCTTTATGGTCAGAGAAGATGCTTTCCTATAACTTAATAGTTGGGATTTTGTTGAGAATTGTTTTATGTCCTAATATGTGGTCTATTCTGGAGAATGTTCCATGTGCATTGGAAAAGAGAGTGTACTTATCTGTTGTTGAGTGGAAAGTTATGTACATGTCAATGAGGTCATGTTTTCTTTCTTTTTTTGAAATTATGATGATGAGGAGGAGGAGGACTGAATAAAAATATACATTGTCACATAATTTGCATGTCCACCTATATGCGTCTCCCAACTGCTCTCCCTGCTCGGTGACAGCATACTCTTCCTCTATGCTCCATACATGTCTTATCCTCCCAACAAACTCCTATCCCCTCCTCTCTACTCACTCCCTTTCCTCCAGTAAGAGATCAGCAGGACGACATCCTATAGATGCATAGAACCATAAAGTGTGCACATGATGTGGTCACTCTGTGTCACCAAGTACAGTAGATTCCTGTATGAGAGTTGACCTCCATTATGATTTATGGACAGGGGCAGCATCAGGATCAGGGGCTATGCTCCCAGGGGAACTGTGAGGCCTGTAGACCATCAAATGTGGTATTTTAATGGAGACTTCAAGGTGCACCCCTTTTTATTCTTGTGTTGCCAGCGAGACTCAACTTTGTGAGGTCCATCACAGCTACCACTGGTGGTGGCTGAGCACCATCTGGTTCTTCCAGTCACAAGTCAATGTAGTCACCCACTCACATGGGTCTCTCTGTTTTCTGGGATCTCTTTCCCCCCCTGTCTTTTTGGTCTTCGGTGAGCATTTGTTCCTGCTAATTTGGGACCATTTGCTGTACCCTCAAATGGCCACTTGGCAGCTTTTAAGACCCTGGACGCCACTCACCAATGTGGGGTGCAGAAGGCTCTCTTAGAAAAATGCTAGTTGTGCCAGCTGGCCTTGGTTTCCCCTGAGAACATGGTTTTGGGGCCCCACCCCAGCTACTCTGTCCTTGTCATTCTGGATTAAGATGGGAGGAGGAATCATGTTACGTTGAAGTCCAGTTAATATTGATTCTTTTTCTAATGTGTGCTTTCACAGATTTCACCCAATGAAATTTCTATCAGCTACCTAATTTAAACCCTGCCCCCTCACCGCCCCCACCCTTGCAGCCATCAAAATGTCTTTTCTTCAGTGCATGAGTCTAGTTTTAAGTTCTTATCGTAGGGGTCTCATACAATATCTGTCCTTTTGTCACTCACTACTTTCATTCAACATAATGTCTTCCAGATGAAACCAGGTTATGAGATGTTTCCTTAAATCATTGTTGTTCTTTATCATTGCATAGTGTTCCATTGAGTATATATACCATAATTTACCAATCCATTCTTCTGTTGTTGGGCATCTGTGTTGATTCCATCTTTTTTGCTATTGTGGACTGTGTTGTGATACATATTCACGTGCATGTATCAGTTCGTGTGAATGCCTTTAATTCTGTAGGATATATTCCAACCAGTGGAATTACTGGGTCAAATGGTATACCTAGATCCAGCTTTTTAAGGAAGCACCAGATTGCTTTCCAAAGAGGTTGGACCATTTTGCAATCCCACCAACAGTATTGGAGAGTTCCAGTTTCTCCACAACCTTTCCAGCATTTGTTTTGTGTTTTGTGGATCATGGCCAACCTTGCTGGGGTGAGGTTGTGTCTCATTGTAGTTTTGATTTGAATTTCTTTAATACCTAACAATTATGAGCATGTCCACATGTGTTTTTTGGCTGCCTGCATCTCCTCTTTAAAGAAGTGTCTGTCCATCTCCTTTGCCCAATGCTTAATTGGATGATTTATCTTTTTCTTGTTGATATTTTGCAGTACCTTATAGATTATGGAGATTAGGCATCAGTCTGACATAGAGTTGCCAAATATTTTTTCCCGTTCTATAGGTGGCCTTTTAACTCTTGTGATAAAGTCTTTGGATGAGCAAAAGTGTTTGATTCTTTGTAGTTCTCATTTGTCTATTTTCTCTTCCGTTGTTTGTCGTTTGTTTGACAGATTTTGAAGTCTGTCTACATTGTGTATTAAAACTTCCATTGATGTTCCTAATTTTTGTTGTATGAGCTTTATTGTTTTAGATTTGATATTTAGGCCTTTTATCCAGTTCGAGTTGGTTTTTGTATAAGGTGTAAGATATGGGTCTTGTTTCAATTTTTTGCAGATGGATATCCAATTTTGCCAGCATCATTTGTTGAAGAGACTGTTTTTTCCTCAGTTTAATGTCTTAGGGCCTTTGTCTAATATCAGCTGTTCATAGGAAGATGGTGTCATCTCTGGGGTCTCAGTTCTGTTCCATTGATCTATCTGTCTCTTTTTGTAAAAGTACCAGGCTGTTTTGACTACTGTGGCAGTGTAATAGATTCTAAAGTTGGATAGTGAGAGGTCTCCCAGTGTGTTCTTCTTCAGTAGTGCTTTACTTATCTGGGGCTTCTTCCCTTTCCAAACAAAGTTGGTGATTTGTTTTTCCACCTCACTAAAAAATGTTACTGGAATTTCTATTGGGATTACATTATATAAGCAGATTGCTTTGGGCAAAGTATACATTGTTGCAGTGTTAATTCTTCCTTACTATCCGTTAGCAGGGTAGATTTCTCCATTTATGTAAGTCTCTCTTAGTTTCTTGTAGTAAGAGCTTGTAGTTCTCTTTGTAAAGGTCTTTTATTACTCTGTTTAGATTTATTCCTAGGTACTTTGTCTTCTTAGGGGCTTTAGTAAATGGTATTGATTTGGTGATTTCTTCATTAATAATCTTGTTGTTGGCATAAAGGAATCCTCCTGGTTTACTTATGTTTATCTTGTATCCTCAGACTTTGCTGAACTCTTCTATCAGTTTGAGAAGTTTACTTATGGATTCCTCAGGATTTTCTGCATATACAATCATATCATCTGCAAATAGGGAGATTTTTAGTTCTTCTTTGCAGATGCAGATGCCCTTTATTTCTTGGACTTGTCTAACTGCTCTGGCTAGAACTTCTAGTACAATGTTGAATACGAGACGTGAGAGTGGGCATGCTTATCTGGTTACTGTTCTCATGGGAAACTGTTTCAGTCGCTCTCCATTCAGGATGACGTAGGCAGTTGGCTTTGTATAAATGGCCCTTATTGCATTGAGGAATTTTGCATCTGTGCCTATTTTGCTGAGAGTTTTTAGCATGAATGGGTGTTGGACTTTATCAGATGCCTTTTCTGCATCAACAGACAAAATCAGGTGATTCCTGTCTTTTGTGTTATTTATGTGGTTGATCACATGAATTGGTTTTCTGATGTTGAACCAGCCTTGCATCCCTGGTATGAATCCTACTTCGTCATGATGGATTATTTTTTGGACATGTTGCTTTATTCTATTGACAAGAATTTTGTTGAAGATTTTTCTATCTAGATTCATGAGTGATATCAGTCTGTAATTCTCCTTTTTTATTGGGTCTTTCCCTGGCATTGGCACTAGGGTTATTCTGGCTTCATGGAATGAATTTGGGAGTATTCCATCCCTTTCTATACTGTAAAATAGTCTCAGTATTATTAGAGATAACTCTTCTCTAAAAACTTGGTAGAATTCCATGATGAAGTCACCAAGGCCTGGGCCTTTTTTAGTTGGTAGTTTGAGGATGACTTTTTCAGTCTCTTCCTTTGTGATGTGTTTATTAAGTTGTTCTGCTTCAGCTTGTGATAATTTTTGGTAGGTAATATGAATCAAGGAATTTGTCCATTTACTCTAGGTTTTCAAATTTGTTAGAGTACAGTCTTTCATAGTATTCTGTTGTAATATTTTGGATTTCTGATGTATCTGTTGTGACAACTCCTCTCTCATTTCTTGTTTGGGATATTTGCTTTCTTTCCTGTTTTTCTTTAGTAAGTTTAGCCAATGGTTTGTCAATTTTGTTGATCTTTTCAGAAAACCATCCTTTGGTCTTTTCAATTTTTTCAATTGTTGTATTTTTTAATTCGTTTAATTCTGCTCCAATCTTTATGATCTGTTTTCTCCTGGTGGCTGAGGTATTCCTTTGTTGCTCTCTTTCTACTTGCTCAAGTGTAGGGTTAATTCTTTGGTTGGGTCCTTTCTTACTTCTGGTTGTGTGCATTTATAGAGATAAACTGACCTCTGAGCACTGCTTTGGCTGTATCCCATAGGTTCTGGCAGGACATTTTTTCGTTCTCATTGGAATCCATGAACTTCTCGACTTCATCCTTGATTTCTTCTATAACCCATGGTTTTTTTAGCAAGATGTTGTTCAGTTTCCATGAGTTCCACTTTGTATCTCTGTTTTTTTCTGCTATTGGTTTAGACTTTCATGGCTTTATGATCTAAGAAGATGCTTTGCATTAATCCAATGATATGGATTTTGTTGACAGTTGCTTTATGTCCCAACACATGGTCTATTCTGGAGAATGTTACATGCATACTGGAAAAGAAGGTGTAGTTGCCTGCTGACAGATAGAAAGTTCTGTATGTGTCGATCACGTCTAGTTGGTTAATTGTGGCAATAAGGTCTTCTGTGTCTTTATTGACCTTTTTTCTAGATGATCTGTCCAGTATTGGGAGTGGAGTGTTGAAGTCTCTCACTATTATTGTGTAGTGATCTATCTCATTTTTGAGTGTAGTCAGTGTTTCTTTGATGTATTTAGGTGCTCCAATATTAGGTGCATAAATATTTATTAATTAGGTGCATTACTATTATGAAGTCCTGCTTGTATATTTAGCATTTCAGCAATAGTGTCCATCCTTGTCCATGATGATGGATTTTACATTAACATCAATTTTATCTGAGATTATAATTGCTACACCTGCTCTTCTTTGTGTATTGTTAGCTTGATGTATATTCTTCCATCCTTTAATTTTCAGTTTGTTCCTGTCTTTAAGTCTAAGGTGAATTTCTTGTAGGCAACATATGGATGGGTCATGTCTCTTGATCCAGTATGTCAATTGAGGCCTCTTTAGTGAAGCGTTCAGTCCATTCACATTCAGTGTGATTATTGATAGGTATGTATTCAGTGGTGCCATTGTGATATGTTTATTTTTGTGTTGATGTTTTCTCTGTTGTTCTTATTAATCTGTTCTGGGACATTCTTTTTTGTGAGTTGATTTTTCACCTTTTTCAGTGTTGGTTTTGTGGTTGTTGAGACTCCTGTATTACGTTTCTTCATTTGATATGTTGCATCTTTATTGTGCTTTATGGCCGCCCCTAAGAACCTCCTTAATAAACTATGTATAAACCCAGTTTTAATTACTACAATTCTTATCAACTTTCTCTCAAACTGGAAGGATTATAACGACTGTAGTACATCCCTCTTTTTAATATGATGACATCATAGTTTTCATGATATGACGACTGGAAAATTTCTTTCACTAGTATAGCTTTGATTAAGTTTGGAGCCTTCCCTAACTGAGGAGGATTCTGGGTGATGTGTCCTGTATTTGCTTCTAAAATATAAAGTTAGTGATTTTGTTATTCTAAGTCAAGAGATACTTTCAGTATGTCTTGTAGCTTTGCTTTGTTTTTTACATATTCTCTGAGTTTGTTTCTCTGTGACTGTCTTAATTTCATTTTCGCATTTGAAAGATAGTTTTGCAGGATATATAATTCCTGGTTGGAAGTTCTTTTCCTTCAAGGCTTTGAATGTGTCATGCCACTGTCTCTGTGCCAGCATTGTTTCTGCTGAGAAATCTGATAAAAGGCTACAGGGTTTCCCTCTGAATTTTACCTTTGCTTTCAGTCTTGCTGCCTTTGAGAGTTTCTCCTTATGTTTCACTTTGTTAAGCTTGGATATAATATGTCTTGGAGTCTTTCATTTGAGATCTATGTTGAGTGGTTTTCTATATGCATCTTGGATATCTATATTCTCTTCTTTCATAATTTATGGGAAGGTTTTGTCAGCAGGTCAGCAACAATATCTCTGTGTTCTCAGGAGTCTCACTCTGTTCTGGAACTCCAGTTAATCATAGAATGTTCCTCTTGATACAGTCTCACATGCATCTTACTGCTTCTTCATTTTTCTTGTTTCTTTTTTCTGATTTCTTCTCATACTTGCTGGAGGCCCCAGCTGTAGACAACACTGTGTAGAATACTGCTTTACTGCTGGAAAAGAATTCTCTGGGCAGGCTCTGCCTCCCAGGCTAGGAATTAGGTCCAGCTGATGCATCCATATGGGTATATCCACCTCCCATTGGAACAAGATGTTGTCCCGCACGAACTCGCCAGCTTGCTTGGACCAAAAGAGAGGCCAAGGGTGCTGAGATGCACAGAGTTCACACCCTCTGTTACCGGGCCCCAGCCGTAGATGGCGCTGTATAAAATACTGCTTTTCCACCAGAAAAGCACTCTCCCCCAGGCAGGTACTATCTCCCAGCCTAGGAACTATGCCTAGCAACTAAGCCTCTGTATGTGTGTCTGTCCACCTCCCAATGGGACACTACAATGTCCTGCACAAGCTTACCACCACCTCAGTGCCAAATACTATATGGCAGAGGCAAATAGAGTGGTCAAAGGTGCTGAAATGCACAGAGTTCAAAGCTTGGCTCTCAAAATACAGCAATTTTGCTTGCCAGTCCCACCAGCAGTGCATCTGAGATTAGCAACTAGTCAAGTTCTAGCTCTACCTGCTGGCTAAGCTGGAAAAGAAATTATAACAGTGAGTTACCTTCAGTCCATTAAGCCAGTGCTCACCAAGAACACAGTCAGCAAATGAGTGGAAGTTTTGTGTTCAGTGGTATAAAGTCCAAATTAACAGCCCTGTGCTGCATCCTAGGACTCACTAGGTGTCCAGAAAGCTCTGTTTAATTATCAGTTCAGGTCTTGGTTTCCAGAGGGATTTAGGGAGATGTGTGCTTACTCTGCTATCTTGACTCCTGAGGTCTTGTATTTTGATTGTCACAATAAGATCTTCTGTATCTTTATTGAACTTATTTCTGGATATCTGTCCATTACTGAAAGTGGAGTGTTGAAGTCTCCTACTATTCTTGTGGAGTCATCTATCTCATTTTTCAGTGTTGCCAGTGTTTGGTCAATCTATTTAGGTGCTCTGGTTTTGGGTGTTTAAATATTTATTACTGTTATATCCTCCATACATACTGAACCTTTAAGCAACAAATAGTGACCATCCATGTCCATGATGGTGGATTTTACTTTAAAATCTATTTTGTCTGAGATTAGTATTGTCAGTCCTGCTCTTCTTTGCATGTTGTTAGTTTGGTATATGTTTTTCCATCCTTTAATTTTCCGTTTGTTCATTTGTTTGGGTCTAAGGTATGTGTCTCATCAGCAGCATATAGACGTATTGTATGTTTTGATCCAAGCTGTTACTCTCTGCCTCTCAATCAGAGCATTCAATTATTTTACATTCACTGTAATTATTGTTAGGTATGTGTTTAGTGCTGTCATTTTGATGTCTTTATTTGTGTATTGTTGATGTTTTCTTTTTGTTCCACTTTATAGTCTCTCCTGGGTCATTTTTCTTTATGGGTTTTCTATTTTATTTTTTTCATTGTTGGTTTTGTGTCTGTCAAGACTCCTGTATTATGTTTCTTGTCTTGATAGGTACTGTTAGTTTGTTTTGCAGCTACCGCTTTGATTCCCCTTGATGTTCTAAGTTTAAACTGTTCTTTAACTGCTGTATACTTCCATAACCTCCTCTCCATCTGAAAGGGATATAAATACTGTAATATATCACTCTTTATTGTGCTCCCTACTTTTAATAAGTTAGCTTTGATTGAAATTTGTGACTTCCCTAACTGAGTAGGATCTGGATGCTGTGTCCTGCATTGCATCGTTGAGTATACATCTGATGTTATTGATTTTCTAAAGGAAGAGCTTCTTTCATTATTTCTTGTAGTTTTACTTTAGTTTCTGAAAAATCTCTAACCTTCTGTTTATCTAAGAATGTCTTAATTTCTCCATCATATTTGAGAGACAATTTTACAGGATATATATTTCTTGATTGGAAGTTTTTTTCCTTCAAGACTTTGTATATGTCATTCCACTGCCTTCTTGCCAACATGGTTTCTGCCAAGAAGTCAGAGGAAAGCCTACAGAGCTTCCCTATGTACATTAGTTTTGCTTCAAGCCTAGCTGCCTTTAAGTGCCTCTCCTAATGTTTCATTTTCCTAAGCTTAATTATAATATCCCTTGCTGTCTTTCTTTTGGGGTCTACCTTTTATGGTGTTCAATAAGTATCTTGAATATATATGTTCTCTGCTTTCATGATGTCAGGAACATTTTCTGTCAACAACTCTAACAATTCTCTGTGTATTTCCTGCTATCCTTCCCTGTTCTGGAATTCCAATTATTCATAGATTATTCCTCTTCATAGAGCCACACATGCTCTTAAAGCATCTTCATTTTTCTTGTTTCTTTTCTCTGATTTCTACTCATAAATGCCGGTGTCAGTTACCTTATCTTCAGTCTCACTAATTCTGCAATCCATTTCCTCAATCCTGCTCTTTTGGCTTTGCAATGAACTGTCTAACTACGTAATTTTATTATTAGTCTTCTGGATTTCAGATCACTGATGATCTAGAAGTCCATATAACTTGCTTGATTTTTCATTTTGTTCAGCTGCACTTTGTTTAATTTCTTGAAGGGCTCTATACATAATTATTTTGTGTTCTACCTCCAGTAATTTCAGAAAGCCTTCTTCACCTGGAAAGTGTTCTGATGCTTTATTTTGGGAGTTTTCCAGAGCTATGGTGTTCTACTTCTTTAAAGTTTTAGATATTGATTGTTGTCTTCGTGCTATCAAAAAGCTGTTTGGTTTCTCCAGTATTACATGGATGGGAACTGTGGTGTAGCTCTAATAAGAGTGTGAGTAAGGGCATTGCTAGACTTGGCCACCCACCACCACTATATTCTCAACGTGCAGCTGACTTACGTACAGCTTCTCTGGTGATGCAGACGCTGTCCAGCTCCACAATACTGCTAGGCTTAGCAGCTAGCCACAGTTGGGACACCAGGTGCAGCAGTCCCTGCCTCCTGGGTGGTAAAGATGTTGACCTACTTTTGCTGACTCTCTCGTGTTGTGCCAGTTGAGACTATGGTATAACTCAGAGAAGGGAGGGGAGAAGGATGTGTTCACATTTGGCTGCCAGGGACCATTGAGTTCTGTAGATGCACTTATCTTATGCTTTTCTGCTGAGAGGGCCATTGTCCAGTGGCAGCTGAAAGCAGCCAGGCACTTAGGGGTGGCAGGCCTCACCTCTTGGCTGGCAAAGATGGTGCCCTATTTATGGAGACTCTTGGGAGCCATCAGCCAATGCTATGACATTGCTCAGTGAAGGGAGGTAGAAATGGTGCCACCACACTTGGCCACCAGTCACTGCTGCCTTCTCTAGATATGCTTATCTTAAGAACTGTTTTTCTGCTGGGAGAGGCATTGATCAGTGACAACCAATAGCTGCCGGGCCATCAAGGGTGGCAGGCCCTGCAGCCTGTCTGACAAAGGTGGTGTCTTACTTATGGAGTCTCTCAGGAGGAGTCAGCCAATGATATGAGACGTTTCAGTGAAGGGAGGTGGAAATTGCACCGCTACACTTGTCAGCCAATCACTGCTGCATTCTGTAGATGTGCTTACCTTAAAAATTACTTTTCTACTGAGAGAGGTGTTGACCACCAGCAGATGATAGCAGCAAGTCCCTCCAGAGCAGCAGGGTTGCCTCCTGGCTGACAAAGATGGTGCCCTTCTTGTGGAGTGTCTTGGGGGCCATCACAGCATATGCTATGACATGACTCTAAGAAGGGAGGGGTTAGGGCAAAGCCACCCTAGGGCACCAGCTGTCTGTATGTTCTCTAGGTACTATTGTCTTACAAACAGCTTTTCTACTGGGAGAAGCACTGTCCAGACAGGTACTGTTGCTCAGCATGAGAGTTAGCCCTAGCTGAGCCCTCAGGTATAGCTCATTCCACCTCTCAGCTGACCAAGGTGACGTCTTGCCTGAACTGGGTCTCCTGCTCTGAGTCAGCAGTATACACAGGGGAGGGGCACTGGTTTCCTCAGCTGCCAGCTGCCGCTGTTATCTCTAGGTGTTACTGTCCCAAGCACAGTGTCTCTGCTGAGGGATATGCTGTTTACTTAGGCACTGCAGCTCAGCATAGCAGCTGGCCTCTTAGGTTCTTAATCTGAGCACATCCAAATCTGAGTCTCTCAGTTTACAAAGGTGTCTGTACCTGTAATCTGCCCAGCCATTGCACCAGCAGAAGCAGGACTCACTATACTTCTGCCTTGCCTCTGAAAAGGTAGTTTCTCCCTTCCTGTCTTTCAGTCCTATCTCACAACCATATGCCTGGTCTGGGGGGTCCCAGAATGTCCACACTGCTCTGTTTCATTATTTTCTACACTTTAGTTCTCAGAGGGAACAGAGGAGACATGTGAGGCCCCACCTCCAGAAAATATCTTATAGGAACCTTACAAATAAACCCTTCAAACAGAATACAAAAGACTTCCCAATCATCTTTTCATATTAGCATTTAGTGAATATAAAATCCAGAGCTGAAATCAGTACTAAAGCCAACACTTTAGACAAAGAATACACTGGACCTGGGAACACAGAGTGATGCAGATGGTGTGTGTACTTTACAGTTTAATGTATATATGAAGCTGTCTGACTGGTGTCTTTTTAGAGATGAGAAAAAAAGGTGGAGAGGAGATGGATAGTGGAAATAAAGAATGGAAGAGTGTACTGTCACAGGATGAGGAGAGCAGATGGACTTGCAGAGAGGTGTTTCCTTGGAGTTTTATGTGGTAAATTGTCTGGGATTATAAACTTTCATTTAATCACAGTTAAAAAAAATACGGGTGGTGTTCTCAAGGGAAAGGTTTCCAGCCTCTCTCCATTGAGAATGATTTTGATTCTTGATTTTGCATAGATACGCTTTATTATGTTAAGAATCTTCTCTTCTTTACCTATTTTATTGAAAGTTTTTTTTATTAGAAATGAGTGTTGGACTTTGCCAAAGGTCTTTTCCACACCATTTGAGATGAACATATGATTCTTTTCTTTCATTTTGTTTACGTGGTGGATGACATTGATTGATTTTTATAATGTTAAATCTTTTTTAATGTTAAACCACTCATACCTGCTGTGAAGCTCACTTGGTTTATGGTGTTGCTATTATTTTTTTTTTTTTAATATGGTGCTGAATTCTATTGGCTAGAATTTTGTTGACGGTTTTGGCCTCTACATTCATGAGAGATACTGGCCTGTAATTTTCTTCTTTTTAGTGGTCTTTTGCCTAGTTTCGTATCAGGGTTATGCTAACTTCATAGAATGAATTTGGAAGTATTCTTTTCTATGTTCTGAAATAGTGTTAGCAGTGTTGGTGTCAGCTCTTCTCCTGAATGTTTGGTAAAATTCCTGAATGAAGCCCTCTGGGCCAGGGCTTTTTCTTGGTGGGAATTTTTGTTTGTTTTTTTACTGCCTTTTAAATCTGTTCTCTCTTTGTAGGTCTGTTCAAATTTTCAACATCATTTTGTGCTAGTGTAGGTAGATAGTGCGTTTCCAGTAACTTCTCCATTTCCTCTAGGTTTTCAAATTTGTTGAAGTATAATTTTTCATAATATTATGTCACAAATCTTTTTATTTCAGTTGGGTCTGTTGTAATGTCCCCTGTATCATTTCTTTTTTGAGTTATTTGGGTCCCCTCCTGTTTTTCTTTTGTCAGCTTAGCCAGTGTTTATTTGATTTTAATGATTCTTACAAAGAACCAAACTTTGATTTTGCTGAAACTTTCTATTCTTTATTTCTGCTTTGATCTTTATTATTTTCTTTCTTCTGGTGGCTCTGGAATTCTTTAGCAGTTCTCTATTTGTTTGAGTTGTGTAGTTAATGATTTGATTTTGTTCTTTGTTTTAGGTGCACACCTATTGCTGTAAAATGATTCCTGTGGACTGTCTTTGCTGTGTCCCAAAGGTTTGTTGTGATGTGTTTTCAATCTCTTTTGATTCTAGGAATTTTTTATTCCATCTTTGATTTCTCCTATTACTCACTGGTTTTTAGTCAGGGCCTTGTTCGGTTTTCTTGTAACTCATTTTTTTTTCCCTTGTTCTTTCTGTTGTTAATTTCTACTTTGATGGTGTTGTGGTCACAGAAAATACTTCAAACTTTCTCAGTGTTTTGGATTTTGCTGAGGGTTGCTCTGTGGCCTAAGTTGTGGTCTGTTTTGAAGAATATTCCATGTGCATTGGAAAAGAACCTGCATTTTACATCTGTTGAATGGAGTGTTTTATATATTACTGCAGATCTAGTTGGCTGAATATGCCTTTTAGTTCTTCTGTATCTTTGTTGATTTTCCTTTTAGATGTTCTCTCCTTCACCGAGACTGGTTTGTTGACATTTCCTACTGTTATTGTAGAACTGTCAATTTCTCTTTTCAGTGTTGTCAGAGTTTGCTTTGTGTATTTTGTTTACATGTTATGATTAAGTCTTTGTGATAGGTGATATATTACCCCTTTAATCACTTTCTAGTGTTCTTCTTTGTCTTTTATGTTGGATTTTGTTTTAAAGTCTATTTTATCTGAGATTAGCATTTCTACTCTTGCTCATTTTGGGTAGTTCTTTGCTTGATATATTTTTTCTATCCTTTGATTTTTAATAAATTTATGTATTTGCTTCTAATTTGTGTATCTTATAGATAGCATAATTGATGGATTCTAATTTTTTAAATCCATTCGTTCACTTTTTCTGTTTATGGATGCATTTAAGCCATTTACATTTAGTGTAATTATTGATAGGTGTGAGTTTTTTGCTGTCGTTTTATAGATTTTTTTGTGTTTTTGACATTTTCTTTGTTCCTGTTTAATGTGCTGTATTCCTTTGGCTTATGGGTTTCTTTTTCATTTATTTTGTTTTTATGGTTTTTATTTTATTTTATTTTGAAACTGTTTTCCTTCATTTTGATGAATAGGTTTAACTTTCTTTGTGATTGCAATGAAATCTAACCTTACTTTCTTAAGTGTGAACTAGTCTATTATTACTTAGTGTTGCATTTCTTTCCACTCCTTTAGAAAGTTCTCTATCTATACTGTTTATTCCCTCTTTTATTGTTCTGATGTTTTTTGTCATTTGCTGATTATCCTCTCAGGTTTCCTTTTATAATTCTTTTGTTTTGGATAGTTCTTGAGAATTAATTTCCTATTCTCATATTTGGCTGGTATAATTTGCATACTAGATTCAGGCTGTTGTCTGATGTTTGTTCTTAGATTAAAGAACTTCCTTTAATAATTCTTTCATTTTTGTTTGTTTCTTACATACTCTCTTAATTTCTAGTTTTTTCTGTTAATTTCCTAATTTCACTGTCATATTTGAAAGAGAGTTTGCAGGCATATTATTCTTGGTTAGTTATTCTTTTCTTTTAAGGTTTTGTATATGTCATCCGATTGCTTTCTTGCCTGCATGGTTTCTGCCAAATAATCAGCACTTAGTGTTACTGTTTCTCCTCTGTATGTGACTTTTTGCTTTCCATCAAGCTGCTATCAGAAGTTTTTCTTTTTCTTTAGTTTTATGTGTGATTTCGGCATGCTTTTGTGATTTTAGTTTAAGATCTGTCTTACATGGGGTTTGCGAGCTTCTTGGAAGGTCACCTTTTTATCATTCATTATATTAGGGATATTTTCTGTCAGCAATTCTCCAATAATTCTCTTTGTGCTTGCCATTTTCTCTCCCTGCTATAGAACTCTGATCCCTCACAAATCGTTTCTTTTGCCTGTATCCTCATTTTTAGTTTTTTCTTTTTTTTCATGTTTCTCCATTTTTTTCCTGATTTTTCCTCATACAGAATTGTATATTAGTGTTTGTCTTCAATTTCTCTGATCCACTCTTTTCCATTAGTTCACACCTGTACCTCATCCCTTTTGTGGCACTGTTGTTTTCAGAAATTTTTTTTTTTATCTCTTGGATCTCTATTTTTTTGTTTTTTTATGATTTCTAGTTGTAAATTTATTTTGGCATTTTGTTCCCACAGTATCTTCCTGAATTGTTCCATGAATTTGTCTGGCTTTTTCTGGAACTTGTCTATTATTCCCCTCCTTGTTGTCTGCATTTTGCCTCACATTTTAGAGAGCTTTGAATATTAGTAGTGTGAATTCCCTGTCATGTAATTCTAGTGACTTTTGTACTGAAAGGTCATCTAATTTTTAATTTTGGATACCTGCTGGAACCATCCTGTCCTCCTCCCTTCCCACCTTTTTCTACTTTCTGCTGTCTTCAGGCCATTCCATAGTCATTTTCTTTATTAAATGCAGATCTGTTTGTTTCAGTCTGCTTTTTTGTTTGGTTTGGTTATGTCAAAGCAGGTGAGCTGTGCATTCTTTGTTGCTTGCTTGACTGCAGTCACAGTTATTTTCACCTCCTTGTCCAATGAGCAAGGCCAGTTGCTCCGCTATGGTGAAGGACAGGTCCAGCTGAAGGGAAGGGGCTGGAATGGATTGTTTGTGGCACTTACTAGGGCCCATAGGGAGGGCCAGGAGTCAGTGCTGGGCAGTTTCCAGTAGGCCATTCTTGTGCTACTTGGGATGTGATGTTTCATGCACAGTGCCTGTAGGCAGGAAGAAGGGAGAAGCTTGTGATGTATGTAGCTGAGTATGTAAAAGGGGGGGGGTGACAACAGCAAGAAAAAGAAGGCTGCTAAAGGAATTTGCATTGCAGTGGAGTAATTAGAAAACAAGACACGGAGAAAAACAAAAATAAAAAAAGAGGAAAAGAAAAGCAATAGCTAATGAAAGATTTAGAAAATGTGGGGAAAAATAAGGAGAAAGAAATGGGCCCTAGAGATCTCACAGTTGCAATTGCAAAGAGACTAGGGATGTGTCTCCCTAGCTGCACACTATAGCCTGGCTGTAAGGGGTATAAAAGTCACACATTACCAGGTATTCAGTGGACAGGAAAAGAATGTTAAGTGTAGAGGTATGACATCTGAGAAATAAGTAAAGACAGAAAACTGAAAGAGAAAAAAGAAAAGAAAAGAAATGTCCCCAGGTAGCTCGCTGATGTAGTTGTGCAGACTCGAGAAGTAGCTGCTATGCTCTGCAGTGCAACTTAGCTAGAAGGGGCTCTCAAAAGCCACAGAAGAAACAGAAAACAAACAAACGGAGAAATCAAAACAAAGTGAAGCAAAACAAAACAAAAAAGCCACAAGGATCCCACCAGCATGGTGTCACAGGCTGGGAGTATGGTTTCGCATTTGAGCAGTGCCTCACAGCGTCTTAAGAGGAAGCAAAGATGGCACACAAATGAGGTGTTCAACACAAAGGAGGAGGTGGTGGTTGGAGGCACCAAAGAAACAAAAGAAATGGAAAAATATATCAGGTACATACAGATAGCACTCAGGGAGCAGGCCAGTGTGTCAGGGTGATTCCAAGTGGTCTGACTGAAGTGCTTGCCTTCTAGCTAAGAGATTTCATCCAGAAAGCAGTGGAAGATAGGTAGTTGGAGAGAAAGTGTTAAGGCTAGGAAAATGTATACAGCTGGTTACTACTTTGGGAGAATTGTAATATATATTAATATATTAAAAACTCTAAAGAATTATACTCTAAGTAACTTATTTAATTTTGCCCTATCACTTTTTTTGAGAACTGTTTTTGGCTTCTCAAAAACTTGTTACCTATTTTCTTGTAACAATGGAAGCAGAGCCGCTTCTTGTCTATTGTTAGGCTTATTCCTGGGAATACAGTAGCATGAGAATTCTCACAGATTTGGGGTGAGGAAGGTAGGCATAGGATTAAAAATAAGGAAGAAAACCAAACCTATTAATTTTGAGTTGAGAAGAGAACTGTTCCACACAGTTTCTAAGGAACACCTGATGGATTCTAACTGCCTTAGCTGTTAACCACTGTGCCACCAGGGTTTCTGGCATAGGATAGATGTAGGGGCACTGGATAGGGGTAAGGTTAATCATTTAACTACTGCCAAGCCAAGTGCTGTTGAGTCGGATTTAACTATTAATAAACTTAAAATCCTCATATTACAAAGCCAAGTCAAGTGCCATTGAAAACAAAATGCAAAATACACATTTTGGATTATTTAACAAATATGTATATGGTATGACTTACCTTATGCAAGACCTTGTTCTCAATATATGGAAACCCTGGTGGCATAGTGAGTAAGTGCTAAAGATGGTAATCAAAGGGTTGGCAGTTCAAATCCACCAACCATTCCTTGGAAACTTTATGGGGCAGTTCTACTCTGTCCTGTAGGACAGTCAGAACTGACTCAAGGGTAGTGGGGTTTTTTTTCTTTGTTTGTTTTATTTTGTTTTGTTTGGGTTTGGTATGGTTTTGGGACCATACTTGACTGACCACCAGGATAATCCTTACAAAACTTTATGACAAAAAAGGCATCACTGTTGTTATTCTCATTCTCTAGATGAGGAAATGCAGACAGGAGACATTAAGTCACTTCTGTAAGCTCTCTCCATAGTGTACTGAATTAGACTCCTGACTGTTAGTTAATTTTACTACTCCCATGAAATTTTGAAACAAAACCTCTATTGTTGATGGAGACTCCAAGCCATGCTTATCTCAACTTCATAGCTAAGAAACAAAAGACCAAGGTGGCAGATCATATAGGAAGCTTTATTTTATTACACAAGAAAAGAAATGGTCAGGGCTGGTGCTTCCAACACTGTTTAAGGATTAGGTTTAGGGAGGCTGATTTTGGATGGCTTACAAACAAGGAGATCATGTAGATTACATAAGCAACATTCTTAATTGTGCTACCCCAAATAAAGTAAGAGTAAAATATAAAGTGTTCAAAAATTGTGACCAATCTCCACCTAAGAGGTGAAGTTCCTATGTATGAAATCCTTAATGAGCTAAAATTTTACCTAAAATGTGAACTTGCTTGAGGCAGTGGAATTTTCCAAAACCTGTAGACCTCAGTCTTGTTAGCATGTTTTGCACTTTCAGAAGGCTACTTCAGCTGGTTCCTCTCAGCCATCTTGAAGGTGTGAAAACTCATCCCACTCAGTCTTTTGCTTTATTTTTGAGGTCTTTCTGGAGAAGCACTCATCTGGAGGATTCCTCTTTTGGTATCTCCACCTATCTGCTTTTCCTTTGAGTTAATTACATCAATTTTCATCCCCCAAAAGAACAGGAACTACTTCAAAATCCTTGTCTTTTCTCCACTAGATCACAGGTGGCTATGTGTTACAATGTCCCTGCTCACCTTGGTGTGAGTAACTGTCAATGGTAGATGCCTGTTGATATTCTGTGTACTTCTCAGACATTTCGATGTTATGTATTGAACTCTTAAATTATTCCAGCTGATGGGTTTGAAATATCATTGGTACAAGAGCCCTCACATCTATAGCAACTTCTCCAAGAATGCATGGGGGGGATGGAGTCAAGATGGCAGACTAAACGCATGTCTTCTTAAATCCCCCTGGAAACCAAAACCTGAACTGAAAATTAAATGGAGCCTTCTGGACACCTAGTAAGCCTTAGGACACGGCATAGGGCTGTTACTTTGGCCTTCATACCAGTGAGTGGAAAGCTTCCTCTCTTTCGCTGACCCCTACTTTTCGTTAGTGCTGGCTTTCAAGGACTGAAGGTAGCTCACAATTTTAACTTTTTTTTCCTCTGTCTTAGTGGGTGAGCAGAGCTGGGACTTGACTGGAAGCCAATCTTGGAAGCACTGCTGGTGGGATTGGTGCGTGATATTGCCATATTTTGAGAGCCTGGCTTTGGACTCTGTGCATCTGGGCACCTTTGGTCTCTCCTTCCACCTCCGCCATTGACTGGCCTGTGCCAAGGCAGGTGGGGAGCTTGTGTGGGATGTCATCTTCTTCCACTGGGAGGTGGGTATACCTGTACAGAGGCCTAAGTGGGACCTACTTCCTAGGCTGGGAGGCAGTGCCTGCCCAGAGGAGAGTGCTTTTCTGGCTGTAAAGTAGTATTCTACAGTATTGCCTACGGCTGGGGCCCAACAACAGAGGCCAGCAGGGCAGTAGGCTTTCTGTATTTTGAACTAGTTTATGACATCTGGAATTGGATAGAGAGGTGCTTACTTTCTTAGCTGGGAAGAGGGGCCTGTAAACCTCAAACCTGACTGACTTTGGAAGTTGTCAGACACATTTACCTCTCATTTTAAGGCAGCCTAGAGAAACAACTGTGATCTATTCTCAAAATGTCTCTCCCAGCCTCTATTGACTCACATGATACCTCAAAAGCAACAACTCTGGATAAAAGTGTAACCAAGAAATCACCTGTGGCTTCAGAAGGCCCTCAAAAGAAACAACCAAAGAATTTACCAAAGAAACCTTTCTGAAATTATCAGAAGGTTCATACAAAAGGATTATATATAAAGCCCTCCTTGCAATGGCACAAAGTCTAGACCTTATACAAAATGCAACAGAGTAAAATGAACAATTAAGCAAACTGTTCAATCTGATGGAAAACCAGTACTCTGAAATCCAACAGATCAAGAACAAAACCGAAGACATAGAAACTTCAATTCAAAGCCAGGAAAACAGAATGCAGCAAATGAAAAATAGCCTTTCTGACTTGGAAGACCAAGCTACTGACTCCAGCATCCATGAGGAGAAATCAGAAAAAAAGAAACAAGAAAAATGAAAAAGCATTAAAAAGCTTATGGGACTCTATTAAGAGAAACAATCTACGATTAATTGGAGTTCTTGAACAGGGTGAGACACCTGTGAACACAGAGAGCATTGTTGCTGAGCTGCTGACAAAAAACTTCCCATAATTATGAAAGAACAGAATATAGGTATCCAAGATGCATACCGAATGCCACTCAATATAGATCTCAAAAGAAAGACTCCAAGACATATTATAATCAAACTGAACAAAACAAAATGTAACCAGAAACTCTTAAAGGCAGCAAAACTCAAAACAAAGATAACATTCAGAGGGAAACCTTGTAGGCTTTCATCGGATTTCTCAGCTGAAACAATGCTGGCACGGAGATAGTGGCATGACACATTCAAAGGCTTGAAGGAGAAGAACTTCCAACCAAGAATTATATATCCTGAAAAACTGTTTTTCAAATATGAAAATGAAATGAAGACATTTGCAGATAAACAGAAACTCAGAGACTTTGTAAAAACCAAACCAAAGCTAGAAGGACTACTGAAAGAATCTCTTGGCTTAGAAGAACAAAACCACTAACTTTATATTTTAGATGCAAATACAGCACACATCACTGAGAAACCAATTAGTTAAGGAAGGCTCCAAACTCAATCAAAATTATAATAGTGAAAGAAATAATCCAGTGATCATATCATGAAAACTATGATGTCATCATATTAAAAAGAGGGATGTACTACAGTCATTATAGTCCTTCCAGATGGAGAGGAAGTTAATAAGACTGGTAGTAATTAAAATAGGGTTTATGCATAGTTAATTAAAGGGGAACTTAGGGACAGCCATAAAGCACAATAAAGATGCAACATATCAAATCAAGAAACATAATGCAGGAGTCTCAACAACCACAAAACCAACCCTGAAAAAGGTGAAAAATCAGTTCACAAAGACGAATGTCCCAGAACAGATTAATAAGAACAACAGAGAAAACATCAACACAAAAATAAACATAACACAATGTCAGCACTAAACACATATCTATCAATAATTTCATTGAATATGAATGGACTGAACGCTTCAGTAAAGAGACATCTAGTGACATCTTGGATCAAAAGACAAAACCCATCAAAATATTGCCTCCCAGAAACTCACCTTAGACTTAAAGATATGAACAAACTGAAAATTAAAGGATGGAAGAATATGTATCAAGCTAACAATGAACAAAGAAGAACAGTTGTGGCAATTCTAATCTCAGATAAAATGGATTTTAATGTAAAATCCACCATCATGGACAGGATGGACACTATTGCTAAAGATTCAATACCCAAGCAGGACTTAACAATAGTAAATATTTATGCACCTAATATAGAGCAACTAAATGCATCAAAGAAGCACTGACTGCACTCAAAATTGAGATGGATCACTCCACTAATAATAGTGGGAGACTTCAACACACCACTCTCAATATTAGACATATCATCTAGAAAAAAGCGCAATAAAGACACAGAAGAACTTATTGCCACAATTATCCAACTAGACCTTATCTACACATACAGAACTTTCTGTCAGTAGACAAATACATCTTCTTCTCCAGTGCACATGAAACATTCTCCAGAATAGACCATGTGTTAGGACATAAAGTGATTCTCAAAAAAATACATACCATTGAATTAATGCAAAGTGTCTTCTCAGATCATAAAGCCATACAAGTGGAAATCAATAACAGAAGATACATAGATAGAAACTGGAACTCATGGAAACTGAACAACGTCTTGCTCAAAAAGCCATGGGTTATAGAAGACATCAAGGATGAAATAAAGAAATTTATGGATTCCAATGAGAATGAAAACACTTCCCACCAGAACCTATGGGATACAGCCAAAGCAGTGCTCAGAGGTCAGTTTATCTCCATAAATGCACACATCTGGAAGGAAGGAAGAAGGAAACCAAATCAAAGATCTAACCCTACAGGTTGAACAAGTAGAGAGAGAACAACAGAGGAACCCCTCAGGCACCAGAAGAAAACAGGTCATAAAGATTAGAGCAGAACTAAATGAATTAGAGAACAGAACAATTGAAAAAATTGAAAAGAACAAAAGCTGTTCTTTTTGAAAAGATCAACAAAATTGACAAATCATTGGCTAAATTTACCAAAGGAAACAAAACAACCCAAATAAAAAATAAGAGGGAGTTGTCATAACAGATCCAACAGAAATAAAAAATATCATAATAGAATACTATGAAAGACTGTACTTAAACAAATTTGAAAACCTAGAGGAAGTGGACAAATTCCTTGATTCATATCACCTGCCAAAATTATCACAAGCTGAAGCAGAACAGCTTAATAAACCCATCACAAAGGAAGAGATTGAAAAAATCATCCAAAAACTACCAACCAAAAAAAGCCCTGGCCCAGATGGCTTCACCGCAGAATTCTATCAAGCCTTTAGAGAAGAGTTATCTCCAATAATCCTGAGATTATTTCACACTATAGAAAGGGATGGAATACTCCCAAATTCATACTACTAAGCCAGCGTAAGCCTGGTACCACAGCAAGGGAATGAACCAACCAAAAGGGAGAACTATGGACTGATATCACTCATGAAGCTAGATGCAAAAATCTTCAACAAATTTTTTGCCAATAGAATATAACAACATATTCAAAAAATAGTCCATCATGACCACATGGGATTCATATGAGGGATGCAAGGATAGTTCAACATCAGAAAAACAATGTGATCCACCACGTGAACAACACAAAAAATAAGAATCACCCGATTTTGTCAATTGATGCAGAAAAGGCAAATGATAAAGTCCAACACTGATTCATGCTAAAAACTCTCAGCAAAATAGGAATAGAAGGCAAATTTCTCAATGCCATAAGGGCCATTTATACAAAGCCAACTGCCTACATCATCCTGAATGGCAAAAGACTGAAACAGTTTTCCTTGAGAATGGAAACTAGACAAGAATACCCACTCTCACCTCTCCTATTCAACATTATACTAGAAGTCCTAGCCAGAGCAATTAGACAAGACCAAGAAATAAAGAGCATCTGCATCGGCAAAGAAGAAGTAAAAATCTTCCTACTTTCAGATAATGTGATTGTATACACAGAGAATCCTGAAGAATCCTTAAGTAAACTACTCAGGATACAAGATAAATATATCAGTAAGCAAAGTCTCAGAATACAAGATAAATGTATGGATATGAGTAAGATTCATTTATACCAACAATGAGATTGTTAATGAAGAAATCAGCAAATCCATACCATTTACTATAGCCTCAAACAAGATAAAGTACTAGGAATAAATCAAACCAGAGAAATAACAGACATTTACAAAGAGAACTACAATTTCTTACTACAAGAAACTAAGGGGGACTTACATAAATGGAGAAACTTACCCTGCTCATGGATAGGAAGGAAGACTTAACATTGTGAAAATGACTATTTTAACTAAGCTATCTACCTATATAATGAAATCTCAATAGAAATTCCAGTGACATTTTTTAATGAGATAGAAAAACAGATTATCAACATTGTTTGGAAAGGGAAGAAGCCCCAGATAAGTAAAGCACTACTAAAGAAGAAGAACATACTGGGAGTCCTCTCACTACCCGACTTTAGAACTTATTACACTCCCACAGTAGTCAAAACAGCCTGGTACTCTTACAAAAAGAGACAGATAGATCAATGGACTTGTGGCCAATCCATTCCTGTCCAAAGAGTGGACCTTCATTATAATTTATGGGTAAGCGCAGCATCAGGGCTGGAGGCCATGATCTGAGGGGAACCCCGAAACCACTGGACCATCAATTGAGGTCTTTTAGTGGAGAACTCAGGATGCACCACTTTTTATTCTTGTGTTGCCAGTGAGACTCCTCTCTGTGAGCTCCATCGTGGCTATCACTGGTGGTGGTTGGGCACCATCCAGTTCTTCCAGTCCCAATTCGATGTAGCCACCCACTCTTGTGGGTCTCTCTGTCTTCTAGGTTGTCTTTACCGCATGTCATTTTAGTCCTCGATGAGCATCTGTTCCTGCTGAGTTGGGACCATTTGCTGTGTCCTCGGATGGCAGCTTGGCAGCTTTTAAGACCCCAGAAGTCACTCACCAATGTGGGGTGCAGAGAGCTGTCTCAGCAAAATGCTAGTTGTGCCAATTGGCCTTGATTTCGCCTAAGAGCATGGTCCTCTGCCCCCTGCAACAGCTACTCTATCCTTGCAATATTGGGTTAAGATGGAAGGAGTACTCAAGTTATGCTGAAGTCCACTTAATGTTTTTCTTGTTTCTAATGTGTGCTATCACCGCTTTCTCCCAACCAGATTTCTAACAACTATCTAAACTAAACCCTCCCCCCTCATCCTCCATCCCTCGCCTCCCTTGCAGCTGTCGAAGAGTCTTGTCTTCTATACACAAGTCTGTTTTTGAGATCTTATCGTAGAGGTCTCATGCCATATTTGTCCTTTTGTCGCTGACTACTTTCACTCAACATAATGTCTTCCAGTTGAAACCAGGTTAGGAGATGTTTCCTGGAATCACCGTTATTCTTTATCATTGCACAGTGCTCCATTGAGTATATGTACCATAGTTTACATATCCATTCTTCTGTTGTTGGGCATCTGGGTTGATTCCATCTTTTTGCTATCATGGACTGTGCTCCGATAAACATTCTGGTGCATGTGTCCATTGGTGTGAAAGGCCTTTATTCTGTAGGATATATTCCAAGTCATGGAATTACTGGGTCAAATGGTATATTGATATCCATTTTTTTAAGGAAGTGCCAGATTGCTTTACAAAGAGGATGGACCATTTTGCAGCCTCACCAGCAGTGTAGGAGGGTTCCACTTTCTCCACAGCCTCTCCAGCATTCGTTGTTTTGTATTTTCTGGATCATGGCCAATCTTGTTGGGGTGAGATGGTATCTCATTGTCGTCTTGATTTGAATTTCTTTAATAACTGAAGATTGTGAACATGTCCACATGTGTTTTTTGGCTGCCTGGATCTCCTCTTTAGTGAAGTGTCTGTTCATCTCCTTTGCCCAATGCTTAATTGAATGGTTTTTCTTCTTCTTACTGATATTTTGTAGTATCTTATAGATTATGGAGATCAGGCATCGGTCTGACATAGAGTTGCCAAATATTTTTTCTCATTCTGTGGGTGTTGTTTTAATTCTATTGGTAAAGTCTTTGGATGAGCGAAAGTGTTTGATTCTTAACAGTTCACATTTATCTATTTTCTCTTCTGTTGACTGGTTTCTTTGACAGATTTTGGAGTCTGTCCTCATTGTGTATTAAAACTTCCATTGTTGTTCTTACCTTTTCTTGGATGAGCTTTATCGTTTTAGGTTTGATATTTAGGTCTTTTATCCAGTTGGAGTTGGTTTTTGTATAAGGTGTAAGATATGGATCTTGATTCAGTTTATTGCAGAGGGATAACCAATTTTGCCAGCACCATTTGTTGAAGATACTGTTTTTACCCCAGTTTAATGTCTTTGGGCCTTTGTTGAATATCAGCTGTTCATAGGCAGATGGCGACATCTCTGGGGTCTCAGTTCTGTTCCATTGATCGATCTGTCTGTTCTTGTACCAGTACCAGGCTGTTTTGACCACCGTGGCACTGTAGTCTGTTCTAAGGTCAGGTAATGAGAGGCCTCCCAGTGTGTTCTTCTTCTTTGGTAGCACCTTACTTATCCGGGGCTTCTTCCCTTTCCAAACAAAATTGCTGATTTTTTTCTCCATCTCATTAAAAAATGACGCTGGAACTTGTATTGGGATTGCATTATATAAATAAATTACTTTGGGTAAAATAGATATTTTCACAATGTTAAGTATTCCTATCCATGAGCAGGGTAGGTTTTTCCATTTATCTAAGTCTCTCTTAGTTTCTTGTAGTAAGGGCTTGTAGTTCTCTTTGTAAAGGTCTGTTATTTCTCTGGTTAGATTAATTCCTAGGTACTTTATCTTCTTAGGGGCTATCGTAAATGGTATTAATTTGATAATTTCTTCCTTAACAGTTTCGTTGTTAGTATAAAGATATCCTACTGGTTTAATTATGTTTATCTTGTATCCTGAGACTTTGCTGTACTCTTCTATCAGTTTGAGTAGTTTACTTATAGATTTTTGGGGGTTCTCTGCATATACAATCATATCATCTGCGAACAGGGAGATTTTAACTTCCTCTTTGCCGATGCAGATGTCCTTTATTTCTTCGTCTTGTCTAATTGCTCTGGCTAGAACTTCTAGCACAATGTTGAATAGGAGAGGTGAGTCTCTCTCCATTCAGGATGATGTGGGCAATTGGCTTTGTATAAATGGCCCTTATTGTGTTGAGGAATTTGCCGTCTATGCCCATTTTGCTAAGAGTTTTTAGCATGAATAGGTGTTGGACTTTATCAGATGCCTTTTCTGCATCAACGGACAAAATCAGGTGATCCTTGTCTTTTGTGTTATTTATGTGGTTAACCACATTGATTGTTTCTCTGATGTTGAACCAGCCTTGCATCCCTGGTATGAATCCCACTTGGTCATGATGGATTATTTTCTTGATATGTTATTGTATTCTGTTGGCAAGAATTTTGTTGAAGATTTTTGCATCTAGGTTCGTGAGTGATATTGGTCTGTAGTTCTCTTTCTTTGTGGGTCTTTCCCTGGCTTAGGTATCAGGGTTATGCTGGCTTCATTGAATGAGTTTGGGAGTACTCCATCCCTTTCTATACTGTGAAATAGTCTCCGTAGTATTGGAGATAAGTCTTCTCTAAAAGCATGGTAGAATTCTGCAGTGAAGCCATCTGCGCCCAGATTTTTTTTGGTTGGCAGTGTTTTGATGACCTTTTCAATCTCTTCCTTTGTGATGGGTTTATTAAGTTGTTCTGCTTCACATTGCGATAATTTGGGTAGGTGATATGAGTCAAGAAATCTGTCCATTTCCCCTAGGTTTTCAAATTTGTTACAGTACAGTGTTTCATAGTATTCTGTTATGATATTTTTGATTTCTGTTGCATCTGTGGTGACAACTCCCCTCTCATTTCTAATTTGGGTTATTTATTTCCTTTCCTGCTTTTCTTCAGTAAGTTTAGCCAGTGGTTTGTCAATTTTGTTGATCTTTTCAAAAAACAAGCTTTTGGTCTTTTCAATTTTTTCAATTGTTTTTCTATTCTCTAATTCATTTAGCTTTACTATAATCTTTATGATCGCATTTCTTCTGGTGCCTGAGGGGTTCCTCTGTTGTTCTCTTTCTACTTGTTCAAGCTGTAGGGTTAGTTCCTTGATTTGGTTTCTTTTGTCCTTCCAGATGTGTGCATTTATGGAGATAAACAGACCTCTGAGCACTGCTTTGGCTGTATTCCATAGGTTCTGGTAGGAAGTGTTTTCATTCTCATTGGGATCCATGAATTTCCTTATTCCATCTTTGATTTCCTCTATAACCCATGTTTTTTGAGCAAGATGTTGTTCAGTTTCCAAGAGTTCCACTTTCTATCTATGTTTTTTTTGCTGTTGATATCAACTTTTATGGCTTTATGATCTGAGAAGATGCTTTGCAGTAATTCAATGGTATGGATTTTGTTGAGCATTGCATTATGGCCTATCACATGGTCAATTCTGGAGAATGTTCCATGTGCACTGGAGAAGAAAGTGTAGTTACCTGCTGATGGGTGGAAAGTTCTGTATGTATCAATAACGTTTAGTTGGTTAATTGCGGTAATGAGGTCTTCTGTATCTTTACTGAGGTTTTTTCTAGATGATCTGTCTAGTATTGAGAGTGGAGTGTTGAAGTCTCCCACTATTATTGTGGAGTCATCTAACTCTCTTTTGAGCGTAGTCAGTGTTTCTTCAACGTATATAGGTGCTCTGAAATTAATAAACATATATATATAAATATAAATATTTAATATGGTTAAGTCTTGCTTGTGTACTGAACCTTTCAGCAATAAATAGTGTCCATCTTTGTGCATGATAGTGGATTTGACATTAAAACTGATTTTGTTTGAGATTAGCATTGCCACTCCTGCTCTTCTTTGTTCATTGTTAGCTTGATATATATTCTTCCATCCTTTAATTTTCAGTTTGTTCCTCAAGTGAGTTTCTTGTAGAAAACATATGGATGGGTCATGTATTTTGATCCAAGATGACACTCGGTGTCTCTTTACTGGAGCATTCAGTCCATTCACATTCAATGTAATTATTGATAGGTATGTGTTCAGTGCTGCCATTGTGATGTGTTTATTTTTATGTTGCTGTTTTCTCTGTTGTTCTTATTAGTCTGTTTTGGGACATTCTTTTTTGTGAGTTGATTTTTCACCTTTTTCAGAGCTGGTTTTGTAATTGTTGAGACTCGTATGTTGCATTTCTTGAAATGGTATGATACATCTTTGTTGTGCTTTACAGCTGCCCCTATGAACCCCCTTAATAAACTATTTATAAACCCAATTTTAATTACTACCAGTCTTGTCATCTTGCTTTCCATCTGAAAGGACTATAACAACTGTAGTACATCCCTCTTTTTATTATGATGACACCATAGTTTTCATGATGATCACTGGATTGCTTCTTTCCTTATGAAAGCTGTGGTTGACTTTGGTGCTTTCCCTAACTGCGTAGAGTTTTGAGTAGTGTGTCATTCTAAAATATAAAGTTAGTGACTTCATTCTTCTAAGCCAGAGTCAAGAACTTCTTTCAGTATTTCTTGTAGTTTGGGTTTGGTTTTTACAAAGTCTCTGAGTTTCTGTTTATCTGGGAATGTCTTATTTTCATTTTTGTATTTGAAAGATTGTTTTGCAGGATATATAATTCTTGGTAGAAAGTTCTTCTCCTTCAAGGCTTTGAATGTGTCATGCCACTGTCTCCATGCCAGAATGGTTTCTGCTGAGAAACCTGACAAGAGCCTACAGGGTTTCCCACTGGACGTTATCTTTGCTTTGAGTCTTGCTGCCTTTAAGAGTTGCTGCTTATGTTTCATTTTGTTAAGCTTGATTATAATATGTCTTGGAGTCTTTCTTTTGAGATCTATATTGGGTGGCTTACAATATGCATCTGAGATGTCTATATTCTCTTCCTTCATGATTTCTGGGAAGTTTTCTTTCAGCAGCTCAGCAACAATACTCTCTGTGTTCTCGGATGTCTCACCGTGTTCAGGGACTCCAATTAATCGAACGTTGTTCCTCTTAATAGAGTCCCACATCCTTCTTAATGTTTCTTTTTTCTGATTTCTGCTCATAGATGCTGGCATCAGTAGCTCTGTCTTCCAAGTCAGAAATTCTTTTTTCTATTTGTTCTATTCTGTTTTCTTGGCTTTGCATAGAATTTTCTATGTCTTTGATTTTGTTCTTGATCTGTTGTATTTCAGAGTACTGGTTTTCCATCAGATCGAACAGCTTGCTTAATTTTTCATTTTGTTCTGCTGCATTTTGTATAAGGTCTAGAAGGACTCTGTATATAATCATTTTGTATTCACTTCCTGATGCTTTCATAAAAGTTTCTTCATCTGGAAAACTCCCTGGTTGCTTTGTTTGGGAGCCTTCTGAAGCCATGGGTGATTTCTTGTATGCCACAAGTGTCTGTTGCTTTTTGGGTCCCATGTGAGTATGTAGAGGCTGGAAGAGGTGCTGTGAGGATGGATTTCAAATGTTTCTCTAGGTTGTCTTAAAATGTAAAGCAAGAGGTATCTGACCACTTCACAAGTCAGCTGGGTTTTCAGGTGTAGAGGTCCCTCTTCTCAACTGGCAAAGTAAGCACCACTATATCCAACCCTAGATGATACAAACTAGTTCAAAATTTAACAATGCTACTGTCCTGTTGGCCTCTGCTGACAGGGCCTAGCCTTAGACAACACTGCATCGAGTACTGCTTTTGTGATAGAAAAGCGCTCTCCTTTGGGCAAGCTCTGGCTCTCAAGCTAAGAATTAGGTCCAGCTGTGGCCACCATATACAAGATGACTTCCTCCACACAGGCAGCACATAGAGGGGCTAAAGGTGCTGAGAGTTAGTGATTCCTCTGCTTCTGTTGCAGGGCCCCCAACATAGGTGGCACTGGGTAAATTACTGCTTTTCTGTCGGAGAAGCACTGTCGTGTTTGCAGGTGCTGTCTCACAGGCTAAAAATGAGGTCCTGCTAATATCTCCATACCCGATGTTGCGTCCCAGCATCACAGCACACTGACTGCAAAATTCCATACAAGCTCCACTGAGGCAGATATAAAACAACAGGCTCAAAGTGGCTAGATTAACAGAGTCCTAAGCCTGGCTCTCAAAATATGGGAATTTTGCCTGCCTATCCCCCCAGCAGGTCTAGCCACTAGGCAAGACCCAGCTCCACCCACCGGTCAAGACCGAGAGAAAAAAAAGTCAAAATGGTGCATTTACTTTCAGTCCGTGAGAGCCAGGGCTAGCCAGGGCTGGGAGTCAGTGAAAGAGAGGAGGTTTTTCGCTCAGTGTTATGAAGTCCAAAGTAACAGCCCTGTGCCGTGTCCTGGGGCTGATTAGGTGATCAGAAGGCTCCATTTGATTATCAATTCAGGTCTTGGTTTCCAGACGGATATAAGGAGATGTGTGCTTAGTCTACCATCTTGACTCCACCCCCAGAACATTTTCTTTAAAAAAAAATTAGTTATGCCAGTTAGCCTAGTTGTCCTCTGAAAAGTGGTCCCCAGATCCTGTTCCTGCCACTGTGTCCTTCAAAATGTTGGGTTGTATATGTAAAATATTTTAGCTTTTGATGTAGTCCAGTTGCGCTAACCTCTCTTCTACTGTGTGCTGTCACTCACTTCACTCAACCCAAGACCTATCTACTGTCTAATCCATGAATAGCCCTCTCCCTTCCTCCCCACCATTGTAGCCATCAAAGATTTTCTTTTGTGCTTAAACTACTCCTCAAGTCCTTGTAACAGTGATCTCATACAATATTTGTGCTTCTGTAACTAATTCCACACAGCATAAGGTCTTCCAGATGATTCCATGTTATGAGATCCTAAGATTATCACTGGTCTTCATCAGTGCCTAGTATCCCATTGCATGCATATGCATGCCATAGTTTGTTTATTGATTCATCTGTTGATAGGCATCTAGTTTGATTTCATCTTTTTGCTGTTATGGACAGTGCTGAAATAAACATTTGTGTCATGTATCTGTTTGTGTGACAGCCCTTATTTCTCCAAGATATATTCCAAGTAGTGGGATTGCTGAATCATATAATATTTATATTTCTAACTTTTTAAGAAAGTGGGAAATCAAAGATGGCAGAGTAAATAAAGGCTCCTGCAGTCCTCTGATAACAAAGTCCCAAAAGAACAAGTGAATTCAATAATATGACATCCTATACGGACTGAACATCAAAAGGAAAGTTGAGTAATTGGACTGATCAAACGAAAAGGGAGAATTGCACCAAGAGTGCGTGGGATTCCAGGGACCTGACCTGCTAGGAAGAAGCTGCATGGTGGGTACAGCATGGAGGTGATTGTCTGCAGAATCCACTCATACCTCCAGAACCAGCGAGGAGCAGCACCAGGTCCTTGAAAGCTAGACATTGCACAGAACCTGCTGAATGCAGATGCCAATCATTCCTTCCATTTGGCCTTGTCTCTCTTCTCCTGGTGCTCCACCCTTCCTTATGTGAACTGTGGCTGGCACTGGAGTATGACACCATTGACTGAACTCAAAAGTAGGACCCTTCAAGTTGGCCCTGAGCTGTTCTCTAAGACTCAAAGAGGGAGACAAATTAACAAACTCAAAGGGGTGATGGAGAAAAAAAGAGACTTTTTTTTTGTTTTCCTGCCAACCCCATTTAAGCTGGGAAATCAGGGCAGAAAGCGTTCCTTCACCTAGATTCACACTAAAGGGATACTCCAACCCTACAGACATGTGGGGGTGATTGTTAACCCTTGACATTTCTCAGCAGCTTCAGTTAGACTACTGTGCCTATACCAATCATCCTTGCCCATCTAAGATACCAAGTGAAAGCCTATATCATATACTGGGAAACTGATCCAGGACACTTGAGCTGAATCTGTGTGAGAAAAGTAAAGCATACGTTTTGAAACAAGAAGCTAGAACACATCAGAGAAACATATATTAATAACTACAATCTATTAATGATGGCTCAGAAACAGCAGTCAATATCAAAGCACTTAAAGGGGCAGACCATGATTTCTTCAGAAAGCTCCCAGAACAAAGAATCAAATTTTCCAGAGGGGTAAACTTATTAGAATTATCAGAGGTAGAATACAAAATATAAATATTTAGAACTTTTCAAAAGATGAGGTAGGAGAAGAGGCAAAATACAGCATAGCTTGATGACAGAGTCAACAAGCTGCAAGAAAGCATTCAGCGGCAAGAATAAGAAATTAAGAAAATTAATAATAGAATTACAGAATTAGATACCTCTGTAGCAAGCAGAATTGAGGCAATGGAAACCTGAATTAGTAACAGCAAAAACAAAGAAGATGATATCAACATATTTGAGGAATAATCAGATAAAAGACAAAAGAAACACCAAGAATTATATAGAACTATAAAAAGAAATAATATCTGAGCAACTGGAGTAGTACCAGAATGGCGGGGGGGGGGAGGGGGGAGGATAACAAAATATGGAAAGAATTGTCAAAGATTTGATGACAGAAAACTCCCCTGATAATGTGAAAGATGAGAAGACGCCTATGCAAGGTGCTCGTTGAACTTCACACACAATATATCCCAACATTGTGCTAGAGGTTCTGTCCGGAGCAATCAGACAAGACAAAGAAATAAAGGGCAATTGCATTCTGTAAAGAACTGAAAGTGTCCCTATTTGCAGATGATGTGATCTTATACAAAGAAAACCCTAAAAAGTCCATAAATAAACTGCTGGAACTAATAGAAGAGTTCAGCAAAGTATCAGGATATCAGATAAATATAAATAAATCAGTAGGAATCCTTTACACTAACAAAGACATCATCTGAAAGGAAATCACCAAGTCAATACCATTTACAATAGCTCCCAAGAAGATAAAACACCTAGGAATAAATCTAACCAGAGATGCAAGAGACTTATACAGAGAAAATTACAAGAGCCTACTGCAAGAAATCAAAAGAGACAAATAAGTAGAAAAGCCTACCTTACTCACGGACATGAGACTCAACATTGTGAAAATATCTATGCTACCCAAAGTGATCTAAATATGCAGTGCAATTCCAATACAAATTCCAATGTGATTTTTTAATGAGATGCAGAAACAAGTCTCCAGATTTGTTTGGAAAAGGGATAAACCCTGGATAAGTAAAACACTACCAAAGAGGAATACAGTGGGAGGCCTCATACCACCTGACCTTAGAAACTGTTACTCTGCCATAGTAGTCAAAACAGCTTTGTATTGGTACAAGAAGAGGTATATAGACTAATGGAACAGAATAGAGAATTCAGAAATGTCACCATCCTCCTATGAACAGGTTATATTTGACAAAGGCCCAAAGGTTGTAAACTGGGGTAAAAACAGTCTCTTTAACAAATGATGTTGCCAAATTGGATATCCATCTGCAAAAAACTGAAACAAGACCCATGTCTCACACCTTACAGAGGAACCAACTCAAAATGGATCAAAAACCTAAATATCAAACCAAAATGATAAATATTCCAGAAGGAAAAATAGGCACAATAACAGAAGTTCTAATACATGGCTTAGGTTTACTGCAAAATCTTACTAACAATGTACAAACAACAGATGAACATAGATCAGTGGGAACTAATAAAAATCAAACACTTATGCTCATCCAAAGACTTTGTCAAGAGAGTTAAAAGACTGTCCACAGAATAGGAAAAAAATATTTGACAACTATGTATCAGATAGTTGTCTAAGTTCCATAATCTACAAGGTAATGAAAATATAAACAAGAAAAAGACAAATAACCCAATTAAACAATGGGCAGAGGAGATGGACAGACACTTCATTAAAGAAGGCACCCAGGCAGCCAAAAAAACATATGAGGAAATACTCATGATCATTAGCTACTGGAGAAATCCAAATCAAAACTACAATAAGATACTGTCTCACCTCCACCAGGTTGGCAATAATCCAAAAAACACAAAACAACAAATGTTGGAGAGGCTGTGGAGAGATTGGAACTCTCCTTCACTGCTGGTGGGAATGCAAAATGATATAACCTCTTTGGAAAATACTTTGGTGCTTTCTTAAAAAGCTGGAAATATAAATACCATGTCCCACAGAAATAAGGGCTATCACATGCACTAAATATTTATTGAAGCACAGTCCATGATAGCAGAAAGATGAATTGACCTAGGTTCCCATCAGCAGAAGAGTGGATAAACAAGCTATATACACAATACTGTTATACTATACTATTATAAAGATTTTAGGAAGCTTCCCATAACCTGGTATCAACTAGAAGATAATATGCTGAGTGAAATCGGTCAGCTACAAAACCGCAAGTAATATATGAGACCACTATTAGAAGAACATAAAAAAGGACTTATGCACAGAATGCAAGACTCTTTGATGGCTACAAGGGTGAGGAGGGGTAGAGAGGGTTATTCTTAGATTAGATAGTCAATAAGAATTTGGTTATGTGAAGGGTGTGACAGCACTCAGTAGAAGTCATAACTGGACTACACCATAAGCTAAAATGTTTTCTAAATTCAACCCAACATCTCAAAGAATAGAGTAGCAGAGACAGGGGTCTGGAGACAATGTTTTCAGGGGACACTGAGGCCAACTGGCATAACCAATCTTTTGCTAAGAGAGTCTTTTGCACCTCATATTGGTGAGTGGTGTCTGGGTTCTTAAAAGCCAGCAAGATACCATCTAAGGAGCCTCAACTGGTCCCAAGCTACCTGGAACAGATGATGATGGAGAACATCAGACACAAGGAAAAATGAGCCCAGGAGACAGAAGAACCAGTATAATTGGAAGACTACAACAGCATGAGTCCAGAAAAAACCAATTGACATCTGGCCGCCACCAAAGACAGCTTCATTAGGGGGCACAATATAGAGGGTCCCTGATGTAGCATGAGTAAAAGAGGTGTGCAGCTCAAGACCTCTACCAAAGGACCAGAAGTGATGGTCTGACAACCTGGAGGCTCCCCTGGACACATGGTACCTAGACTTGCTGTTGGCCTAGACCTGAAACCAGTACTGAGGTCAACATTTCAGGAAAAGCATGGACTGAACTTGGGGACACAGAGTGAGCATGTGGTATGTGTATTTTATGGTTTCATACATTTATAGAAGGCAAACCTGTTGGTTTCTTTCTAGAGTAGAGAGAAGAGGGTTGAGAGGAGGGGACAGGTGTTAGTTAACCCGATAGTAGAAGTAAAGAGTGAAAAGGAGGAGTGTGCTGTCACAGGGTGAGGAGAGCCGATATAGTTGCAGAGAGACAGGTGTGTAAAAATTGTTTTGGATTGTATTCTTTCACTTAATCATAAAAACATTAAAGAATTGTTTAAATTTAGAAAAGTAGAGGTAAATATTAACGTGAGTACTTTGCATCAAAATAAAAAATAAGAAAATCATGTAGGCCCTCTCAGCAAATACAGAACCACCAACACTGAAAATACTGAAAAGAAAACACATAAAGAAAAAAGAATCACTTCAGAATATTAGATGGGACAAAGGAATTGCCTGAAACACACACAAAAGGATATCAAAATGACAACACTAAGCTCATACCTATTGAAAATCACACTGAATGTAAGTTAAATGGACTACATGTACTAATAAAGAGACAGAGAGTGGCAGATTGGATTTAAAAAACAAAACCTTAAAAAAAGACCAATATGCTGCCTAAAGGAGACACTCCTTAGACTCAAAGAAATGAAGAAACTACCACTCAAAGGATGGAAAAAATATCTATATCAGGCTAACAACATTCAGAAAACCAAAAGGGTAGCAATATTAATATCTGGTAAGGTAGACTTTAATGAAAAATCTACCATATTGGATAAGGGAGAACATTATATAATGGTTAAAGGCTCAGTACTCCAGGAGGACATAAACATATTAAATATTTCAGCACCCAATGACAAGGCTCCAAAATACATAAAACAAATACTATCTGCCTTGAAAACAGAAATACTCAGCTCCACAATAATAGTAGGAGACACCACTATCAGTGAAGGATAAAACATCTAGGAAAAACTCAATACACAGAACATCTAGATGTCACAGTCAACCAACTTGACCTCAGAGAAGTACAGAACTCTCCAATCAACAGCAGTCAAGTATGCTTTCTTTTCCAATGCACATGGAACATTCACTAGAACTGATCACATATTAGGCCACAGAACAATCCTTAACAAAATTTAAAGTACTGAAATAATACAAAGCATCTTGTCAGACCATAAAGCTGTACAAGTAAAATCAATAACAGAAAAAAGATGGGGAAAAAAACATTAAAAATATGGAAACTGAACATTTCATTCAAAAAGTCTGGGTAATAGACAAAACAAAGGACAGAATAAAGAAATTTACAGACTCAACAGAGAATAAAAACACATCCTACCACAATCTATGGGACACAGTAAAAGCACTGCTCATTGTTAGGTGCCATCAAGTCGGTTCTGACTCTGAGTGACATTGGGAACAATAGAATGAAACACTCCCCTGTCATGCATTGTGCCCACAATCTTTTTATGTTTAAGCTGATTGTTGCAGCTGCTGTGTCAATCCGTTTTGCTGAGGGTCTTCGTTTTTGCTGACTGTCTACTTTGCCAAGTATGATGTTTTTCTCCAGGGACTGGTCTCTCATCACAGTCTCACCGTCTTTGCTTCCAAAGCGCATTCTGATTGTACATCTTCCAAAGCTGTTTGTTCTTTTGACAGTACATGGTACATTCAATTTTCTTCTCTAACATCATAATTCAAAGTCATTAATTCTTTTTCTGTCTTCTTTACTCAGTTTCCAGCTTTTACATGCATATGAGGCAATTGAAAATACCATGGCTTGGGGCAGGTGCAACTTAGTCTTCAAGGTGACATCATTACCTTTCAACATTTTAAAGAGGTCCTTTGCAGCTGATTTTCCCAATCCAAAGGGTCTTTTAATTTCTTGACTGCTGCTTCCATAGGCATTGATTGTGTAAACAAGGAGAACATCAATCCTTTCTCCATATATCATGATGCTGATTACTGGGCCAGTTGCGAGGATTTTTGTTTTCTTGGTGTTGAGGTGCAATCCATACTGAAGGTCTTTGATCTTCATCAATAAGTGTTTCAAATCCTCTTCACTTTCAGCAAGCCAAGCTGTGTTATCTGCAGAACTCAGGCTGTTAATGAGTTTTCCTCCAATCTTGATGCCTTACTCTTGTTCATATAGTTCAGCTTCTTGAATTATTTGTTTTTCATGTAGAATAAATAGGTACAACAAAAAGATACAACCTTGATGCACACCTTTCCTGGCTTTAAACCATGCAGTGTGCCCTTGTTCTGTTCACACAACTGCCTGTTGACTCACATACAGATTCCTCACGAGCACAATTAAGTGTTTTGGAATTCCCATTTTCTGCAACATTATCTACAGTCTGTTATGAGGCACACAGTCAAATACTTTTGTATAATTAGTGAAACACAGGTAAACCTCTTTCTGATATTCTCTTCTTTCAGCCAAGGTCATCTTACATCAGCAATGAATGATATCCCAGGTTCCAAATCTTCTTCTGAATCTGGCTTGAATTTCTGTCACTTACTTGTCAATATACTGTTGCAGTAACTTTTGAATAATCTTTAGTAAAATTTTACCTGGTGTAATATTAATGACATTGTTCAGTAATCTCTGCATTCAGTTGAATGACCTTCTTTGGGAATAGGCATAAATATTCTTAGCCAAGCCAGCAGGTCAATTTATCTCAATAAATGAACACATCCATAATGAAAAAAGGGCCCAAAATGAAAGAATTAACTCTGCAACCTGCAAAAGTGGAAAGAGGACAGTAAAAGAACTCTTATGACACCCAAAGAAAGCAACTAACAAAAATAGAGAAGATCTAAATGAAATAGACAGTAGAAAAACTATTTAGAGTTAATGAGATCTAAAGCTTTTTTTTTTTTTTAAAGATCAACAAAATTGATAAACTACTGGACAAACTAACAAAAGAAAAACAGAAGAGGAAGCAAATAACTCTAATAAGAAATGAGAAAGGCGCTATCACAACACATCTAATTGAAGTTAAAAGAATCACAATAAAATACTATTAAAAAGTGTAATATATTTTAAAAGCCTAGAGGAAATGGACAAATTTCCAGAAACAGGTTATCTACCCAAACTAACACAGACAGAAGTAGAGAAATAAACAAACCCATCACAAAAGAAGAGATTGAAAAAGTAATTTAAAAATTCCAAACTAAAGAAAGCCCTGGCTCTGAAGTGTTTTAGTTATCTAGTGCTGCTTTAACAAAAGTACGCAAGTGGATGGCTTTAAAAAGAGAAATTTCATTTGTCACAGTCCAGTAAGCTAAAAATCCAAATTCAGGGTGTCAGCTCCATGAAAAGGCTATCTCTACCAATAACAGAGGAAGGTCCCTGTCGTCAGTCTTCCCTTGAACTGGAATCTTCTGAGGTACAAGGACCACAATTCTTCCCAAAGGATATGCTCAGCTGCAGGCATTGCTTTCTTTCTGATGATATGAAGTCCCTTAATTTCACCTCTCTTTCTTTTGTGTCCCAGAAGGCTGCTCCAAGCCACAATATAATCCCACATATTAAGTTCTGCCCAACCATCACAACTGCAGCCCATCTACCCTCATTAACATTATAGTGGCAGGAATTCCAACATGGAGGAACATCACACAATGCCAGGAATCCTGGCCTAGCTAAATTGCTACACAGATTTTTGGGGGAACACAGTTCAATCCATGACAGATGGTTTCACTGGAGAATTCTACCAACTGTTCAGAGAAGAGTTGACACCATTACTACTAAAGGTATTACAGAGCATAGAAGAGGATGGAACACTCCCAAATTCATTCCAAGAAGCCATCATAACACTGTGCCCAAACCAGGCAAGACAATCCAAAAAAGGAAAACTACAGACCACTATCTGTCATGAATTTAGAAGCAAAAATCCTCAACAAAAATCTAACCAATAGAAAACAACCACATATGAAATAAATAACTCATCATGACCAAGTAGGATTCGTACCACAGATGCGGGGATGGTTCAACATTAGAAAAATAATTACTGTAATCAACCACATAAATAAAACAAAAGACACAAACCACTTGATTATATCAATTGCTGCAGAAAAGACATTTGATAAAGTCCAATATCCACTCATGCTAAACACATTCAACAAAATAGGAACAGAGGGATATTCCTTAACATAATGAGGAGCATCTAGGCAAAGCCAAGAGCTACCATCTTTCTAAATGGAGAGAGCTGAAAACATTTCCTTTGAGGACAGGTACCAGATAATGATGCCCTTTGTCACCACTCTTATTCAACATTGTGCTGTAGGTTCTATCCAGAGCAATCAGACAAGACAAAGAAATAAAGGACATCCAAATTGGTAAAGAAGAAGTTACAGTGTCTCTCTTTGCAGATAATATGATCTTATACACATAAAACCCTAAAGCATCTGTACTGGCACAAGTAAAAGAATTCAACAAATTACAAGGACACAGACAAACAAAAATAAATCAGTTGAATTTCTTTACTCCAATGAAGTGACCATCGAAGAGGAAATTAACAAATCAATACCATTTACAATAGCCCTCAAGAAGATAAAATAATTAGAAATAAACCTAAACAGAGATGTAGAAGACCGCTACAAAGAAAATTACCAGACTCCACTACAAAAAATCAAGAGAGACCTACATAAGTAGAGAAACCTATCTAGCTCACAGATCAGAAGAGTTAACATTGTGAAAATGCCTATTCTTCCCAAAGAGATGTATAGATACAATGAAATCCCAACACAAATGCCAATGTCATTTTTAATGAGATGGATAAATAAATCATTAACTTCATATGGAAAGAGAAGAAGCCCTGGATAAGAAAAGTATTACTGAAGAATAACAAAGTGGGAGGCCTCACATTACCTGACTTTAGAATCTATTACACTGCCACAGTAGTAACAACAGCCTGTACTTGTACAAAAGCAGACACACAGACCAATGGAACAGAATAGAGAATCCAAATATAACATCATCCACCTATGAGCAGCTGATATTCGGCAAACACCTGAAATATTTAAACTGGGGAAAAATCTGTTCCTTAACAAACAGGTTTGACAAAACTGGATATACAACTGCAAAAAAACGAAACAAGAACCACACCTGAAACCATACACATAAACTAAGTCAAAGCAGATCAAAGACCTATATGTAAATTCTGAAACAATAAAGATCGTGGAAGAAAAAAATAAATAAAAGGCTAGAGCCATAATACACAGCATAAAAAAACTACAAAAAAATCACCAACAATGCACAAACACCAGAGTGGAAATAAACAACAGGGAACACCTGAAAATCAAAACTTATGATAGTACAAAGACTTCACCAAAAGAGTGAATAGACTATCTACAGACTGGAAAAAAATACTTTAGTGATCACAAATCTGACTGGCATCTAATCTCCATAATCTACAGGGTACTGTAAAACTTCAACAACAGAAAGACAAATAACCCAATTAAAATTATGGACAAAGGATATGAACAGGCACTTCACCAAAGAAGACATCCAGGCAGATAACGGATTAGTGAGGAAATACTCATGATCATTAGCCATTAGAGAAATTCAAATTAAAACTACAGTGAAATGCCATCTCACTCCAATAAGGCTGACTTTGACCTCCCAAAATACTAAGTATTGGAGAGGTTGTAGAGAGACTGGAATTCTTCTGTACTGCTGGCAGGAATATAAAATGGTGCAACCACATTGGAAATTTGGTTTGGTACTTTCTTAAAAAGTTAGAAATACCATATAATTCAGCAATCACACTGCTTGAGATACATCCTAGAGAAGTAAGCACTGTCACACAAATAGATACACGCACAAGAATATTTATTGCAGCGCTGTCCACAATAGCAAAAAGATGAAATCAACTTAGATGTCTGTCAGCACATGAATGGATATACAGACTACAGCATATTCATATAATGGAGTACTATGTGGTGATAAAGAATGATGATCTTGGGATATATAACATGGAGTCATCTGGAAGACATTATGCTGAGTGAAATTAGTTAGATGTAAAAGGATGCATAGTGTATGAGACCATTACCATGAGTACTCAAGTAAAGGTTTAAGTACAGAAGAAAATAATCTCTGATCGTTACCTGGAGAGGAGGGAGGGAAATGGGTATTTACAGATCATATGGTAGAAAAAAAACTGGTTATGAGAATGTGAAGGAAGTGACAGCATGTAGTAGAAGGCACATTAACACTGAGGGAGCATGTCAAAAGTTGAGAGGTTTCCTAAATACAACACAGCATTTTGAAGCTCAGAGTAGCAGGTGCAGGGGTCTGGGAACCGTGGTGTCAGGAGATGTCTAAGTCAATTGACATAGCTGATTATTTTTTCCTTTTTTTTTACTTAATTTTTTTTTATTGTGACTAAGGAAAAGTTTACAATCCAAGTTAATTTTCCATATAAAACCGTGAGTACCTGCCTCTCTACAACTCTGTCTGCTCTCCTCACCCTGTGACAGCACACCCTTCTTTTTCATTCCTTACTTTCAGTATCCTCTCACACAATACTTGCCCCGTACTCTTCACCCTTTCTTCTCCCCTCTAAAAAGAAACCAGTAGAACAGCCTCATGTATGTATTAAGCCATAAAGTACGTACACCACCTGCATCACTCTTTGTTCCCAAGTCCAGTCCGTTCTTTGAAGTGTTGGTTTCAGTGCTGGTTTCATCTCTGGGCTAGAAGCAAGTCCACAAGACGTGTTCTCAGGAGACCCCCCAGGATGTCAGACCATCACGTCTGGTCTTCTAATACAGTTCTATATCAGCATACATTTATTATTATTATTATTGTGATTAAGTCAAAGTGTACAATCCAAACTTGTTTTGCATGCCCACCTATTTGCACCTCCCTCTGCTTGCCCCACCTGGTGACAGCACATTTTATCATTTCATTCTATATATCTAATATCCTCTTAACAAGCAACTGTCCACCCCGATTCTCTTCTCTCCCATGTAGAAAGAGACTACTAAGACAACCTACTGTAAATGTATAGAACCATAAGATATGCACACCACATGGCCACACTGTGTCCCTGAGTCCAGTCCATTCTTATCTGGAGAGCTGACTCATTACTGGTTTCCAGTCAAGGGATAGCAGTAGGTCTAAGGACTCTCCAGGCAGTCGAACATCATTTCAAGTCTTTTAGTAGAGTTCTTGGGCTGCACAGTTCTTTTTCTTGTGTTACGTCAGGGAATCTACATTATGTCCCCCATCACAGCTGTCTTTGGTGGTGGCCGGGCGCCATCTGGTTCTTCTAGTCTCATGTTGATACAGTTTCCCATTCATATGGATCCTTCTGTCTGCTGGGCTTTTCCCCTTGTGTATTTGTTGTTCATGGTGGTCATCCGTTCTGGACAAGTTTGGACTATGTGGTATACCTCAGGTGACAGTTTGCTAGTTTTTAAGACCCTGCACCAGTATGGGGTGCAGAAGACTTTTAGAAATAGACTAGTTATGCCAACTGACCTTGATATCACCTGAATAAATGTTCCCCAGACCCCTGTCTCTGCTACTCTATCCTTTGAAATATTATGTTGAGTTTAGAAAACCATTCAGTTTATGGTGAAGTCCTGTTAAATTGGCCTACTCTCTAATGTGTGCTGTCACTGCTTTCACCTAAACAAACTTCTGTCGACTACCTAATCTATCACCAATCCTCTCCCTCCCTCCTTCCCTCCCTCCCCTCATAAGCAACAAAGAGTCTCTTCTTCCTTGCATAAGTCTATTAAGTCCTTATATCAAGGGTCTCATACAATATTTGCCCTTTTGCCACTGACTGATTTCACTCAGCGCAGTGTCCTCCAGTTGAAATCAGGTTATGAGATGCTTCCTGAAATCATCATTGTTCTTTATCATTACATAGTGTTCTACTGAGTATAAATACCATAGTTTGTTTATCCATTCATCTGTTGGTAGGCTCTAGGTTGATTCCATCTTTCTGCCATTGTGAACAGTGCTGCAATAAATATTTGTGTGCATATATCTGTTTGTGTGACTGCCTTTATTTCTGTAACATACATTCTGAGCAGTGGGATAGCTGGAACAAATGGTATTTCTATTTTTATCTTTTTAAGGAAGTGCGAAATTGCTTTCCAAAGAGGTTGTACCATTTTGCGATCCCACCAGCAGTGTAGGAGAGTTTCAGTCTCTGCAGCCTCTCCAGTATTTGTTATTTTGTGTTTTTTGGATTACGGCCAATCTTACTAATGTGAGATGGTATCTAATCATAGTTTTATATAGATTTCTCTAATAGCTAGTGATAGTGATTGTGAGCATTTCCTCATATGTCTTTTGGCTGCCTGGATGTCTTTCTTGATTAAGTGTTTGGCCAACTCCTTTGCCCTTTGCTTAATTGAGTTATTTACCTTTTTTTTGTTGATATCTTACAGTACCTTGTAGATTATGGAAATCAAATCTCAGTCAGGCATTTGTTTACCAAATGTTTTTTTCCATTCTATATGTAGTCCTTCAACACTCTTGATAAAGTCTTCGGATGAGCAAAAGTGTTTGATTCTTAGTAGTTCTCTCTTATCTATTTTCTCTTCTGTCTGCATTTTGTCTGGTTTTGAGTTCTGTCTAAGCTGTGCATTAGAACTTCCACTGTTGACCCCATTTTTCCTTGCTTGATCTTTATCGTTTTAGATTTGATGTTAAGGTCTATGATCCATTTTGAGTTAGTGTTTGTGTAAGATGTGAAATACGGGTCTTGTTTCAGTTTTCTGCAGATAGATATCCAACTTTGTCAACATGGTTTGTTAAAAAGACTGTATTTGTACCCTAGTTTATGACCTTTGGGCCTTTGTTGAGTATCAGTTATTCATAAGAATATGGTGATATTTCTGGGGTCTCTATTCCATTCCATTGATCTATATGTCTGTTTTTATACCAGTACCAGGCTGTTTTGACTACCATGGCAGTGTAATAGGTTCTGAGGTCGGGTAGTGTGAGGCCTCCTGCTGTGTTCCTCTTCTTCAGTAGTGGTCTACTTATCCAGAGTTTCTTCCCTTTCCAAACAAATTTGAAGATTTATTTCTCCATCTCATTAAAAAACTTCAGAATGTTAAGTCTCCCTATCCATGGGCAGGGTAGGTTTCTCCACTTATGTAAGTCTCTTTGGTTTCTTGAAGTAAGATCTTGTAATTCTCTCTGTTTAGGTCTCTTGTTTCTCTAATTAGATTTATTCCTAGGTATTTTATCTTCTTGGGGGCTATAGTAAATGGTACTGATTTGGTGATTTCCTCTTTGATGTTTTCTTTGCTAGTGTAAAGGAATCCTACTGATTTACTTATGTTTATCTTATATCCTGATACTTTGCTGAACTCTTCCATCAGTTCCAGTAGTTTACTTATGGATTCCTAGGATGCTCTGTGTATATGATCATATCATCTGCAAATAGGGAGATTTTTACTTCTTCTTTGCCAATTCAGATGCCTTTTGTTTGGCTCGTCTAATTGCTCTGACTAAAACGTCTGGAACAATGTTGAATAGAAGTGGTGACAGTGGTCACCCTTGTCTATTTCCTGTTCTCCGAGGGAATTTTTTCAGTCTCTCTCCATTCAAAATGATGGTGGCTGTTGTTGGCTTTGCATAGATGCTACTGATTCCATTGAGGAATTTCCCCTCTATTCCTATTTTGTTGAGAGTTTTCAGCATGAATGGGTATTGGACATTGTCAAATGCCTTTTCTGCATGAATTGACAGAATCTGGTGATTCTTATCCTTTATTTATGTGGTTGATGATATTAATTGTTTTTCTGTTGCTGAACCAGCCTTACATCCCTGGTATGAATTCAACTTGGTCACAATAAATTATTTTTTTTGATATATTGTTGAAGTCTATTGACCGGGTTTTTTTTTTTTTTTTTGAAGATTTTTGCATCTAAGTTCAGTTGTAATACTGATCTGTAATTTACTTTTCTGTGGAGTCTTTCCTTGGCTTTGGTATCAAAGTTATTCTGGCTTCATACAATGAATTTGGGAGTATTCCATCCTTTCGTATGCTGTGAAATAGCTTCAGAAGTACTGGATTTAACTCCTCTCTATAAGCTTGGTAGAATTCTCTAGTGAAGCCATCGGGGTCAGGACTTTTTTTGGTTGGTAGTAGTTTGGTTACTTTTTCAATCTCTTCTTTTGTGGTGGCTTTATTAAGTTGTTCTACTCCTTCTGATAATTTTGGTAGGCAATGTGAATCTAGAGATGCATCCATTTCCTCTAGGTCTTTAAATTTGTTACAGTCTTTCATAGTATGCTGTTATGATACTTTTGATTTCAGCTGGGTCTGTTATGACATCTCCCATCTCATTTATTATTTGGGTTGTTTGTTTCCCCTCCTGTTTTTCTTTTGTAGCTTTAGCCAGTGGTTCATCAATTCTGTTGATCTTTTCAAAGAACCAGCTTTTGGTTTTGTTAATATTTTTAACTGTTTTTCTATTCTCTAATTCATTTTAGTTCTGCTTTATTCTTTATTACCTATTTTCCTCTAGTATCTTCCATCAGTTTTGAATTTTCCACATCCAGATGTTGTACAGGAAACCAGTGGTGTAGTAACTGCTAACCAAAAGGTTGCAGTTGAAATTCACTAGGTACTCCTTGGAAATTCTATGGGACAGTTCTACTTTGTCCTGTAGGTTTCCTTTGAGTTGGAATTGACTCAATGGCAATCATTTTTGTTTTGTTTTGTTTTGTTTTTTTAGATAAAATACATGATTTTTTAAGTATATACTTAATTGTTTCATTTTCCCTGGAATGATTAAAAATTGGAATTGGATTGTTAATCAGTATACACATATTCATTGTTAGTATATAGGAATGTGGTTGCTATTTTTTGTATTGATTTTGTAAAATGTAACTCACAGAAGTTCTTTTGTATATTTTTGGGATTGTCTACAGAATAATCATGACATCTACAAATAGAAACAGTTTTATTTCTTTTCAATCTCTCATGCCTTTAACTTCCCTTATTACTTATTGAAATGTCTAGCATGATGTAGCTGTCAGTTTTCACAGATATGTTTTATCAAGATGAAGAAGTTTCTCTTCCCAGTTTTATGAGATGTGTTCCATCTAGGACTGGTATTGAATTTTGTCAAATGTATTTAAATTTTTCTTTATCAGCTAGTATGAAATGTGATTTTTCTTCTTTAACTTGTTGATATGCTGAGTTACACAGATCAATTTTCTAATGTTGATCTAATCTTATATATATGGAATAAAATTCACTTTGTCACAACCAGAAAATCTTTTTATACATTGTTGGATTCTGTTTGCTAGTGTGTACATGTGGAGAAAGAGAGAGAGAGAGAGAGAATAAGCTTATCTATGTATATAAAAGCAGTCCTAGTGGCACAGTGGTTAAAAGCTGTGTTGCTGAGTAAAGTTGGCAGTCAAAATCCATATATATATATATATATATACATACATGTATATATATGGATACACACACACACACACACACACACACACACACACGTACATACTCTGGGGCAGTTCTACTCTGACCTCTAAGGTCACTGTGAGTCAGACTCGATCCAATGGCACTAGGTTATGCGTATATGTATATATATGCACATAGACTTTTTTTTTTACAGGAAGTTCAATTTACTGGTTGGAAATATTGGAGCAGAAGGATCAATTTATTGGTGGTCATTGGTCAGGTGGGACAGTGCTGCCAAGGCCCTTATAAATGCAAGGCCAACCATTTGTCCAAAGGGTCATGACTGTGCATGAATTTGTCACCACAATCATCTGGGCAGTTTTTAGTCACCATGTCTTCAAACTCATCAGCATTAAAGTTGATAAAGCCTCATTTCTTAATAGATGTGCTTCTGGCACCCAGGGAACTTTAAGTTAGTCCTGTGTAGGACCTCCTCATTTTGAAGCTTGGCAAAGATGGATGTAATGACTTGGCCCATGTGGAGCCTGGCCACTGCACCCTGGGATTTCCTAAAAGCACTTCATATACTTGTCTGGAGCTTGCCAGCCCCCACACAGGACAACATCTTGTTGATATGGATGACATGGAAGAGATAGATCAACACTTTTAGATATGAAAGCCATCTTTTCCACAGTTTTTCACTGTATGCTTAGCAGTCTTCAGATCTTCTAAGAGCTGCTCATATTCATTAGACGCCATGTGGCTACAGAGTAGGAACATACCCATGTTACAGTCTTCCAATCCAGATCAAATCTTACCATCAGGGCTACCTCCGTAGAAGCAGAATTTTGGGTAAGGCTTGTTCTGAAAACACTGATAACAACAGGTGGGGCTGTGGCCCATGGTGACACCAGGATCTTTACGGTATGCTGAAGTGTTGATATTTTATTGAAGACTTTTTTGTACCTTAGTTCATGGGAGACATTAATCTTTAGTTTTCTATTTTTTTATTATCTGTTCCTGGTTTTCATATCAAAGTGGTATTGGCTTCATAAAATTAGAAAGTGTTCATTTTCATGAAGAGATTGTGAAAAAAAAAATATTCAGTATTGAATTTCCAGTGAAACCATCTAAGTCTGGAGAATTTTTTCTCAGTTTTTTTGTTGCTGTAGTCATTGGTTTAGATTTTGTTTGCTTTAAAGAATTTAGTTTCTTTAATGAGTACAGAGGAGTCCTTGGGTAGTATGAATAGTTAATAACTAGACTACTAACCAAAAGATTGGCAGTTCAAATCTGAGTTACTAAGGGACACCTCATGAAAATGGTCTGGCAATCTGCTTCAAAAAAGCCACAACCTTAAGTACAGTCCAACATATGCAACACACAGCTTTATCATGAGTTAGGACCAACTTGACATTAACTGATTTGGTTATTTTGGTTTTAATGTTATAGAAATATTGAGATCATTTATTTTATGTCAAAGCTGTATGACTTTCAAGGCATTGTCAAGCTGTCAAATTTGTAAGAGTAAAATTGTTTGTACTGCCCTTGTAAGTTCTGGAATTATGAACATCCAACTTAAGGAAACTAATACTTTCCCTTTAATTTTATGTAAATTTACCCTCACCTTGAAACAACTGAACCAAACCGTACTCAACAACAAAGTTTTCAACACAGCCACCTTCACTTCTTGCTTGTGCAGCTTTTAAAACCTGAAAAGACTTCAAGTCTTTTCTTGTACTAAACCAAAACCTATTACAGTGGAGTCAATTCCAACTCATAATAATAAACCTATAGAACAGAGTAGAATAACTAACCCCGTAAGGTTTCCAGGAAGCAGTTGGTTGATTCAAGCTGCTGACATTTTGTTTAGCAGCTGAGCTCTTAACTTTCATGCAATCAGGGCTCCTCTTGCACTAAAATAAGGCTAAATAAGAACTCTATGTGCATATTCTGACTTACCTACAAATTTAAAGACATATTTAAGAGCAGCTCTCATTCATAAACTGAGGACTGCTTGTATATCCTTATTACATATCTTTTTCTCTAAATTTTGTTTTTTCTTCCCTTTTTCACTGTACTTTAGATGAAAGTTTACAGAATGAACTAATTTTTTATTAGACATACACATCTTGTTTTATGTCATTAGTTAACAACCATACAACATGTCAACACTCTCCCTTCTCAACCTTGAGTTCTCTATACCAGCTTTCCTGTACTCTTCTGTCTTCTAGTTGTCCCAGAGCTTATCTTTAGTTTTGCTTTGTTTCACCCATCCAATCTTTGGCTGAAGGATGGACCTCAGGAATGACTTCATTATTGAGCTGAAAGTGTTTGGGGAGCCATACTCTCAAGGTTTCTCTAGTCTGCTGCAGGACAGCAAGTCTGGTGTTTCTTTTTGACTTAGAATTTTGTTGTACTTTTTCTCCAGCTCTGTGTGGGATCGTCTAATGTATTCTCTATCAGAGCAGTCAGTGGTGGTACCCAGGCACCATATAGTAGTATTGGACTTGGTCTGGTGGAAGTTGTGGTAAATGTGGTCCATTAGTCCTTTGGACTAATTTTTCCCTTGTTTCTTCAGTTTCCTCCATTTGTCCTTGCTCCAGAGATTATATAAGTGGAGTATTCCAGATGTCTGCTCACACAGGCTTTACAGAAGCCAGGTGCTAGTCACCAAAGTAGAATGTAGAACACTTCCTTTATCAACTATGTTATGTCAGTTGAGCTGGATGTTTCCTGAGCTTATGGTCCCCATATGCTTCAGCCTGGCAGTCCAGTCCTTCAGGGAGTTCAGACATTGTCTATGTAACTTCCAAGGCTTTGCCTTTGACAAGTTGTACTAACTTCTCCAGTATTGTACGCTGTCTTACCCTTCACCAGAGTTACCACTTATCTATTGTCTACATAGTGTTTTTCCAGCCCCACCCCTATCTTCTGTGGTGACCATCAAAGATTGTTTCTTTTTGTGTGTAAAACTTTTCATGAGGCTTTACAGTAGTCTTATACAGTATTTGTTCTTTGTGATTGACTTCTTTCATTCAGCATAATGCCCTCCAGATTCAACCATGCTGTGAGATTCTTCTCAGATTCATCGTTTTTCTTCAGCGCATATGTGTGCACCATAGTTTGCTTATTAATTCATCTGTTGGTTGGCATCTAGGTTGTTGTGAATGATGCTGCAATGACCATGGGTTTGCATATGTCTGTTCATGTGACTGATATACTCCTAGGAGTGGGATTTCTGGATTGTATTTTATTTCTATTTCTAGCTTTCTAAGGAAGTGTGGTATTGTTTTACAAAATGGTTGCATCCTTTTGCATTCCCACCAACAGTATATGAGCATTCCTATCTTCTCACAACCTCTCCCACAGTTGTTATTTCCTGTTTCTTTGATACATGTCAGTAAGAATCTCAAGATAGAATCTCACTGTTGTTTTGATTTGCTTTTCATTTGAATGAGAGCTTTGCAGGATACATGATTCTTGGTTGACTGTTTTTTTTCTTTCAAGATTTTATATATATTACTGCGTTGCCTTCTTGACTATGTATTTCTGCCAAATAATTAGAGCTTAATCTTATTGATTGCCTCCTGCAGGTGACTTTTTGGTCTTCTTGAGATGCTCTCAGATTTTTTCTTTTTTTGTCTTTGGTTTTAAAGAGTAATTATAATATTTCCTGACAATTTTCTTTTATGGTCTGTCCTATATGGGGTTTGTTGAACTTCTTGGAAGGTCAGATTTTCAACTTTCATGATATTAGGGGAGTTTTCTGTCATCATTTCTTCAATGATTGTCTCTGTGTTTTCCATTTTAGTCCCTGTTCTGGATTTCTGATCACTCACAAATTTTTGCTTTTCATTGTATCACACATAATTTTCAGAGTTTCTCGATTTTTCTTCATTTTTTTTCCTGATATTTCCTGGGAGTTGTATCCAAATGTTTGTCTTCAACTTTGCTAATCCTATTTTTCATTATTTCAAACCTCTTCAACCCTTTGATGACACTGCCTTTTTCAGAAATCTTGTTTATCTTTGAATTTTAATTTTTTAAAAATGATTTATAGTGATGAATTTATTTTGGCATATTATTTTCCCAAATTCTTTCATGAAGTTATCTGCTTTTTCCATGAATTTGTCTATTTTTTTTCCTTTTATCAGTTTTTTGCTTCCACTCCTAGAGAGCTCTGAATACTAGAAATCTGAATTCCTTGGCAAATAGTTCTAATTCTAGGGCCTTTTCTCCTGTTGGGAAGTTACCTGGTATTTATTTGGGTACCAACTAGAACCGTTCTGTCTTTATTAGTAGTATTATTTTCATGTTTTAATAACACCTGCTGTCTTCAGGGCATTCAAGTAGTTATTGTATTTATAGATTATAGATCTGTTTGTTTTGTATTCTTTGTTGTTTGCTCATTTCTGGTCATGATACTTTTCAAGTCCTTGTCCAATAGGCAAGGCTAGTCACTCAGCTGTGGTGCAGGAGGTTAGGTCCATGTGAAGGGGTGGGGTTGGGATGGGTTGCTTGTGACATGTACTGGGATTAACAGTGAAGACCAGGTATCAGTGCTGGGCAGGTTCTTATAGGCCATTCCTGTGCTGTTCAATGCTCAACGCAGGTAGGCAGGAAGTGGGGAGGAGGTTGTGATCTGTGAGCAAAGATGTGCATGGGAGAAAGAAGTGAGATGAGAGAGAAATAGGAGCCAAACGTAAAGACACAAACCAAAAAGGGTTGTAAGTTTAGGCTGCTCTTGGAATAGAAAAATAAGAAACTGAGAAATGAAGAAAAACAAAAAAAGAACAACGTTGAAAGAAAAATATATGAAAAGATAAAAATTTACTGGAGCATTCAGTCCATTTACATTCAATGTGATTCTTGATAGGTATATATTTAGTGGTGTCATTGTGATATGTTTATTTTTGTGTTGATATTTTCTCTGTTGTTCTTATTGATTTGTTCTGGGACATTCTTCTTTATGGATTATATGAGTGTTGATTTTATATTCATTGAGACTCCTGTATTGTGTTTCTTAATTTCAAATAATGAATTATTAATTGTTAATTAATTATTAATACATGGCTACATGTATTATCCCCCTTAACATATGTTTATTAAAATCAATTTTAACTATTTTATAAGTTTGAAACTTTCTCTGCATCAAAAACAACTGTAACTATTGTAGTGTGTCCCTCTTTTAATGTGATGGTGTTATAGTTGTCAGGATCATGGATTCCATTATTATAATACTGTAGCTTTGGGCTTGATTTGGTGAAGTTTTGTGCCTTCTTAACTGATTAGAAATTTGGATGAAGTGCCTTGAGTTATCACCTAAAATATACATTTAGGGGAGAGCTTCTTTCAATATTTCATTTCATTTTGGCTTAGTTTTTATGAAGTCTTTAAATTTCTCTTTATTTTCAAAAGTCTCAATTTCACCATGATATTTGATAGACAAATTTTGCAGGATAAATAATTCTAGGATGGAATTTGTTCTCATTCAGGGCTTTGAATGTGTCCGCCCATTGTTTTCTAGCTAGCATTGTTTCAGCAGAAATGTCAAATGAAAGTCTACATGGTTTCCCTCGAATATGAGTTTTGATTTGAGCCTTGCTGTCTTCAGAAGCATCTGTTTGTGTTTTAGCTTATTAAGCTTAATTATAATACGCCTTGGCATCCTTCTTTCTGGATCTAACTTTTGCAGTGTTCAATAAACATCTTTGCTCATAATGTCAGGAAAGTTTTCTGTCAGCATCTCTACAGCAATACTCTCTATGTTTTCATTAATCCTCCCTTGTTCAGGAACTCCAATTAAATGTAAATTATTCCTCATCGTGGGGTCCCATATGTTTCTTAATGTTTCTTCATTTTCTTATTTCTTTTCTCTCATTTCATCTCATAAATGCTGGCGTTAGTTACTTTGTCTTCTAGGTCACTGATTCTAACTTCCATCTGTTCAATCCTACTCTTTTGGCTTTGGATAGAATTATCCAATTCTGTAATTTTGTTATTAATCTGATGTATTTCAGATAGTTGATGTTCTAACATTTCAAATAGTTTACAAAATTTTTCATTTTGTTCTATTGCATTTTGTTTAATCTCTAGGAGGGTTTTATATATAACTCTTTTGTTTTCAACCTCAGTTAGATTCAGAAAGGCTTCTTCATCTGGGAAATTTTTTGAATCTTTAGGGAATTTTCTGGAGCATCTGAAGGCTGTTTATTTAAATAATTAATTATAGTCTGCTGCCTGTGTGCCATTTAGATACACTTTGATTTCTCTGATAATGGATCCAAGAGAATTGTTGGTCACCAGCTGTCTGTATTACTCTAGTGATTTATTTGCCCCAGGTGGACTCTCAAGGGTGGAAGACTCTGCTTATTGGATAGCAAAGAGGCTGCTCTGTTTATGGAGAAACCAGGGGCTGTCAGCCAGTCTTACAATGTGAATGAGAGGAAAGAGGCAGGTAGAGTTGAGAGTTTTTCAATAGAGAAATGTTCAGGGGAAATACAAGCCTCTCAGCCTTAAAAGTAAACTGCACTTCTATGCAGGGAGCTGTCCAGGTGCTGAACTGGGAGCTGGAAGCTGTCCAACAGACTGGCCTGAACAGGCGGTTGGGAACAGACTTCACCTGTGAACTTATAATGAAAGTATGTTGCCGTTACTGGCCATTTGTGGAAGCTGCAGTTCTCTGTTACAATGAAGCAGCAGAAGCAGAGGTCAGATGGTCACTGGATTGTTTTTGAGAGGAGAAGATTAGTCTGATACCGTTGCCCAGTCAAATATATTAGGTCTGAAGGCTCCCCAGATATTCAATGCTCCGTAAAAAATATCATCCAGGCCTTAGTTCTCAGAGGGAAGTTAGGAGACTTCTGTTTACTCCACCATCTTGTAACAGAATAGCGAGTGATATCCTGGATCAAAAGACATGTCCCATCTATATGTTGCTTACAAGAAACACACCTTAGACTTAAAGATAAGAACAGGTTGAGAATTGAAGGTTGGAATAATGTATATCAAGCTAACAATACACAAAAAAGAGCAGATGTGGCAATATTAATCTCAGATAAAATAGATTTTAATGTAAAATCCACTATTGTGGACAAGGCTTGTCACTACTTATTGCTGAAAGTTTCAGTACTCAAGCAAGACTTGACAATATTAAATATTTACGCACCCAATACCAAAGCACCTAAATACATTGAACAAATACTGACAGCATTGAAAAATGAGATTGATCATTCCACACTAATAGTTGGGGACTTTAACACTCCCCTTTCAGTTAAGGATAGATCATCCAGAAAAAAGTTCGGTAAATAAAAGAAAGATCTTGTTACAACAATCAACCAACTTGACTTTATCGACATATACAGATCTTTTCATCCATCAGCAGATGAATACACCTTCTCTTCCAAAGCACATGGAACATTCTCCAGAATAGACCATATGTTAGGTCATAAAACAATTCTCTATAAAATCCAAATCATTGATTTATCGCAAAGTACCTTCTCGGACCACAGAGCTATAAAAGTTGAAATCAATAACAGAAATCTCATAGGTAAAAATTCAAACTTGTGGAAACTGAACATTTTGCTCATTAAGCCTTGGGTTATAAAAGGAATTAAGGAAATTTATGGGCTCAAATGAGAATGAAAATATATCCTACCATAATTTATGGTATACAGCAAAAACAGTGCTCAGAGGTCAGTTTATAAATGCAAACTTCCAGAAAGAAGAAAGAGTGCAAATCTAAGAATTAACCTCACAGCTTGAACAAGTAGAAAGAGAGCAACAAAGGAACCCCTCAGCCACTAGAAGAAAACAGATTATAATGATTAGAGCAGAACTAAATGAATTAGAGAATAGAAAAACAATTGAAAAAATTAACAAAAATTAACAAAACCAAAAGCTGGTTCTTTGAAAAGATCAACAAAATTGATAAACCATTGGCTAAATTTACAAAAGAAAACACCAGAAGATACAAATAACCTGATTAAGAAATGAGGTGGGAGATGTTACAACAGACCCAACTTAAATAAAATATAACAGAATGCTATGAAAAGCTATACTCTAACATGTTTGAAAACCTAGAGGAAATGGACAAATTTTTAGATTCATATGACTCACCAAGATTATCACAAGGAGGAACAGATCAACTTAATAAATCTATGACAAAGGAAGAGATTGAAAAAGTCATGAAAAATCTACCAACCAATCCATTTGTGTCCAAAGAGTGGATCTTCGTTATGATTTATAAAAAAAAAAAAAATCTACCAACCAAAAAAAGTCCTGGCCCATACAGCTTCACTGGAGAATTCTCCCAAACTTTTAGAGAAGAATTAACTCCAAAACTATTGAGGCTATTTCACACCATAGAAAGAGATGAAATACTTCCAAATTCATTCTATGAAGCCAGTATAACCCTCGTACCAAAACCAGGGAAAGATCCCACAAAAAAAGAACATTTCAGACCAATATCACTCATGAATCTAGATGCAAAAATCTTCAACAAAATTCTAGCCAATAGAAGTCAACAACATATAAAAAAAATAATTCATCATGATCAAGTTGGTTTCATTCCAGAGATGCAAGGCTGTTTCACCATCAGAAAAACAATTAATGTAATCAACCACATTAATAACACAAAAGATAAATATCACCTGAATTTGTCAATTGATGCAGAAAAGGCATTTGACAAAGTTCAACATCCATTCATGCTTAAAGCTCTAAGAAAAATAGGAATAAAGGGGAAATTCCTCAATATAATCAGTAGCATCTATGCAAAGCCAACTGCTTTCATCATTCTGAATGGTGAAAGACTGAAAGAATTCCCTTTGAGAATGAGAACTAGACAAGGATGCCTGCTCTCACCACTTCTGTTCAAAATTATGCTAGAAGTTCTAGCCAGAGCAAATAAAAGGCATCCATATTGGCAATGAAGAAGTAAAGATTTCCCTGATTGTTTATACAGAGAATCAAAAGAAATTCATAAGTAAACTACTGGAGCTAGTAGAAGAATTCAGCAAAGTATCAGGATACAAGATAAACAGAACTAAATCAGTAGGATTTCGTTACACCAACAGTGAAATTAGTAAAGAAGAAATCACCAAATCATTTCCATTTACTATAGCCCCCAAGAAGATAAAATACCTAGGAATAAATCTAACTAGAGAAATAGGAGATTTTTACAAAGAAAACTACAAGATCTTGCTACAAGAAACTAAGAGAGACTTACATAAGTGGAGTAATCTGCCCTGCTCATGGATAGGATGACTCAATATTGTGAAAATGTCTATTTTGCTCAAAGCAATCTACTTATACAATGCAATCCCAACACAAATTCCAGGGACATTTTTTAACGAGATGGAGAAACAAATTATCAGCTTTATTTGGAAAGGGAAGAAGCCCTGGATAAGTAAAGCACTACTGAAAAAGAAGAACACACGGGGAGGCCTCCCCTACCTGACTGTGAAACCTATTACACTGCCACAGTAGTCAAAACAGCCTGGTACTGCTACAAAAAGAGACATATAGACCAATGGAACAGAGTAGAGACCCCAGAGATACCACCATCCTCCTATGAACAGCTGATATTTGACAAAGGTCCTAAGATTTTAAACTGGGATAAGAATTGTCTTTTTAACAAATGGTGCTGGCATAAATGGATATCCATCTGCAAAACATTGAAACAAGACCCATATCTCACACCTTCAAGAAAAATCGACTCAAATTGGATAAAAGACCTAAACATAAAATCTAAACTGGTAAAGCTCATCCAAGATAAAATAGGGTAAGCAATGGAAGTTTTAATACACAATATAGACTGACTTCAAAATCTGACAAACAAAACACATTCATCAGAAGATAAAATAGATAAATGGGAATTACTAAGAATCAAATACTTCCGCTCATTGAAAGACTTCATCAAAAGAATTAAAAGACCAAAATATCATAACAGAATACTATGAAAGACTGTACTCTAACAAATTTGAAAACCTAGGGGAAATGGACAAATTCCTTGACACATACCACCTACCCAAATTATCACAACGTGAAGCAGAACAAATTAATAAACCCATCACAAAGGAAGAGACTGAAAAGGTCATCAAAGCACTGCCAACCAAAAAAAAGTCTGGGCCCAGATGGCTTCACGGCAGAATTCTACCAAGCATTTAGAGAAGAGTTATCCCCAATACTACTGAGACTATTTCACAGTATAGAAAGGGATGGAGTACTCCCAAACTCATTCTATGAAGCCAGCATAACCCTGATACCTAAGCCAGGGAAAGATCCAACAAAGACAGAGAACTACAGACCAATATCACTCATGAACCTAGATGAAAAATCTTCAACAAAATTATTGCCAACAGAATACAATAACATATCAAGAAAATAATCCATCATGACCAAGTGGGATTCATACCAGGGATGCAAGGCTGGTTCAACATCAGGAAAACAATTAATGTGATTAACCACATAAATAACGCAAAAGACAAGGATCACCTGATTTTGTCCGTTGATGCAGAAAAGACATTTGATAAAGTCCCAACACCCGTTCATGCAAAAAACTCTTAGCAAAATGGGCATAGATGGCAAATTCCTCAACACAATAAGGGCCATTTATACAAAGCCAATTGCCCACATCATCCTGAATGGAGAAAGACTGAAAGACTTTCCCTTGAGATCAGGAACTAGACAAGGATGCCCACTCTCACCTCTCCTATTCAACATTGTGCTAGAAGTTCTAGCCAGAGCAATTAGACAAGATGAAGAAATAAAGGGCATCTGTATCGGCAAAGAGGAAGTTAAAATCTCCCTGTTCGCAGATGATATGATTGCATATGCAGAGAACCCCAAGGAATCTATAAGTAAGCTACTCAAACTGATAGAAGAGTTCAGCAAAGTTTCAGGATACAAGATAAACATAAGTAAATCAGTAGGATTCCTTTATACCAACAACGAGACTGTTAAGGAGGAAATTATCAAATTAATACCATTTACGATAGTCCCTAAGAAGATAAAGTACCTAGGAATTAATCTAACCTGAGAAACAACAGACCTTTACAAAGAGAACTACAAGCCCTTACTACAAGAAACTAAGAGAGACTTAGATATATGGAAAAACCTACCCTGCTCATGGATAGAAAGACTTAACGTTGTGAAAATGTCTATTTTACTCAAAGCAATTTATTTATATAATGAAATCCCAGTACAAGTTCCAACATCATTTTTTAATGAGATGGAGAAACAAATCACCAATTTTGTTTGGAAAGGGAAGAAGCCCCAGAGAAGTAAGGTACTACTAAAGAAGAAGAACACATAGGGAGGCCTCTCATTACTCGACTTTAGAACATATTACACTGCCACAGTGGTCAAAACAGCCTGGTACTGGTACAAGAACAGACAGATCGATCAATGGAACAGAATTGAGACCCCAGAGATGACACTATCTGCCTATGAACAGCTGATATTTGACAAAGGCCCTAAAACATTAAACTGGGATAAAAACAGTATCTTCAACAAATGGTGCTGGCAAAATTGGTTATCCATCTCCAATAAACTGAATCAAGATCCATATCTCACACAAGATCCATATCTTATACAAAAACCAACTCCAACTGGATAAAAGACCTAAATATCAAACCTAAAACGATAAAGCTCATCCAAGAAAAGGTAGGAACAACAATGGAAGTTTTAATACACAATGAGGACAGACTCCAAAATCTGTCAAAGAAACCTCAATCAACAGAAGAGAAAATAGATAAATGGGAACTATTAAGAATCAAACACTTTTGCTCATCCAAAGACTTTATTAATAGAATTAAAAGAACACCCACAGAACAGGAAAAAAGTATCTGGCAACTCTATGTCAGACCGACGCTTCATCTCCGTAATCTATAAGATACTACAAAATATCAATAAGAAGAAGATAAGCCATCCAATTAAGTGATGGGCAAAGGAGATAGACAGACACTTCACTAAAGAGGAGACACAAGCAGCCAAAAAACACATGCGGACATGTTCACAATCTTTAGTTATTAAAGAAATTCAAATCAAGACGACAATGAGATACCATCTCACCCCAACAAGATTGACCACGATCCAGAAAACACAAAACAACAAATGCTGGAGAGGCTGTGGAGAAAATGGAACCCTCCTGCACTGCTGGTGGGGTTTCAAAATGGTCCAGCCTCTTTGGAAGGCAGTCTGGCGCTTCCTTAAAAAAATGGATATGGATATACCATTTGACTCAGTAATTCCACTACTTGGAATATATCCTACAGAATCAAGGCCTTTCACACCAACGGACACATGCACCAGAATGTTTACCGCAGCACAGTCCACGATAGCAAAAAGATGGAATCAACCCAGATGCCCAACAATAGAAGAATGGATAGGTAAACTATGGTACATATACTCAATGGAGCACTACACAATGATAAAGAATAACGATGATTCTAGGAAACATCTCCTAACCTGGTTTCAACTGGAAGACATTATGTTGAGTGAAAGTAGTCAGTGACAAAAGGACAAATACTGTATGAGACCTCTACGATAAGATCTCAAAAACAGACTTGTGTATAGAACAAAAGACTCTTTGACAGCTGCAAGGGAGAGGAGGGAGGGAGGCTAAGGGGGGGAGGGTTTAGTATAGATAGTTACTAGAAATCTAGTTGAGAGAAAGCGGTGACAGCACACATTAGAAACAAGAACAACATTAAGCGGACTTCAGCATAACTTGAGTACTCCTTCCATCTTAACTCAATACTGCAAGGATAGAGTAGCTGGGGCGGGGGGCGGGGGACCATGCTCTTAGTTGAATTCCAGGCCAATTGGCACAACTAGCATTTTGCTAAGAGAGCTCTCTGCACACCACATTGGTGAGTGGCGTCTGGGGTCTTAAAAGCTGCCAAGCTGCCATTCGAGGACACAGCAAATGGTCCCAACTCAGCAGGAACGGATGCTCACCGAGGACCAAAATGACATGTGGTAAAGACAACCGAGAAGACAGAGAGACCCACAAGAGTGGGTGCCTACGTCGACTTGGGACCAGAAGAATCGCATGGTGCCCGCCCACCACCAGTGATAGCCACAAAGGAGCTCACAGAGAGGAGTCTCACTGGCAACACAAGAATAAAAAGGGGTGCATCCTGAGATCTCCACTAAAAGACCTCAATTGATGGTCCAGCAGTTTTGGGGTTCCTCTGAGAGCATGGCCCCCAGCCCTGATGCCCTTTCCCATAAATTATAACAAAGTTCCACTCTTTGGACAGGAATGGATTGGACTTGGCAATGCAGAGTGACCATTTATTGGAAGCACTTTATGGTTCTATACATCTATAGGATATCATCTTGTTGACCTCTGGCTGGAGGAGGGGGAGTGGATGGAGAGGAGGGGAAAGGAGGCTGTTGGGAGGATGAGACATGTATGGAGCAGAGAGGAATAGTGTGCAGTCACCGGACAGGGAGAGCAGTGAAAGCTGCATATAGATAGACAGTTGTTAGAAATTTAGTTGGGTGAAATTGATGACAATTAGTAAGAAGATCAATATTAAAGGGACTTCAACACAACTTGTGTACTCCTTCCGTCGTAACCCAATGTTGTAAGCACAGAGTATGTACACTTTCATTTATTATTTAAAAAAAAAAAAAAGAAAAGAAAGAAAAGATAAACATTTAGAAACTAAGTCCCCTAGTGTGTCCACCAGTGCAGCTGCAAAGACCTGGGAAGTGTCACCCAGCCTGCATGGTATAGCCTGGCTAGAAGGGGTATAGGTGTCATACTGTAGTAGGTATTCAGGAGGCAGGAAAAGAATGTAAATATACAGAGATGAAAGCTGAGTAATGAAGAAAGACGGAGAAGGAAAGAGAGAGAGAGAGAAGGAAATGTCCTCAGAGATCCCATCCACATGATTACTCAGTCTGAGGAAGTAGGTCATGAACTGGGCAGTACAGCCCAGCTAGATGGGGCTTCCAAGTTATGAAAAGAAAAGAAAACAAAGAGACAAAACAAAACACCTTAAAACAAAACCAAACCAAGCCAAAAAAACAGCCCTGAAGATCTCAGCGAAGTGGCGTGTTGGACAAGGGGAGTGTTTCCACCACTGAGTGGTGCTTTACAGCCTTTCGGGAAGTGCAAAGATGGCACAGGGAGCCAGGTGTTTGAGAGAAAGGAGGGAGAGATGTTAGGGGATAAGGAAGAATCCAAAAATGTGGAAAAAAGCAGCACCAGCTACAGACAAATGACATTCAAGGAGCTAGAGCTGGCCAGTTTGGGCAGGATGAATCCAAATGGGGTGAAAGGAATTTCCTCTTGGACGAGATACTATGGCTGGTGGGAAGCAGAGGAGGCTGAGTTTGGGGATAGGGTATATATTACTGGCTGCTGGGAGATCTGTGTCCTGCTGAAAACTCCCTGAAGCTGCTTATATGTATCCCTGTCTGCTGATCTCCATTGTGGAATGGGCAAATCCAAGCAGCGTAAACACTGCCTTTTCAGTCAGCGAAGCTACTGCAGCCAGCCAGGAGGTGCTGTAGCAGTAGACAGAGGATGCAGGAGGGAAAGTACATTTCACTGGTTACCAGGTACTTTGTCTCCCACTTTGATTTCCATGCAGCTGCTTTCCTGAGTTCTGACTGCTAATCACTGACAGAAATCCAAGACGGCCAATTCCAGCTGTGTTAGCTGATGCGGGGTGCTCTGCTCTTCCCTCTCCTCACTTTCTGTTCTCTGTCAGTTTCTTATTCCCTTTAGAGTTTGGCTGAGTTCTTTCACTCTTTGCTGGATGCTTGAGGTTCCAGGATTGATATTTACACTTTACTCAGTTTTGGAGTTCTTGCTGTGGAAAGATGGTACAGTGCTTCTGTCTATGGTGCCATGTTGGCCAGAAGTCTATATTTTGCATAGCACTAGTATCTGTACTCCCTATTTCAACGCTGATATTGGTGTTCTTTTTGTTTTGTCAACATTTCTAGAAGTTTATCAGTTTTATGGATTTTTGTTTGAGGAACTAGCTTCTTGTTTCTTTGCTTTTCTCTTGTTTTCTTATTTCAATTTTATTGATTTCTTTTCTTTATTATTTACTTCATTCTTCTTGATTTGGACATATTATGCTCTTTTTTTACCTAGCTTTTTGGGGTGAGAACTTAGGTTACTGATGTTAGGCCTTTTATTGTTTCTAATATAAGCATTCAATGCTATGAATTGCTCTCCCAGCATTATAACCCACATATTTTGATGTTGCACTTTTTATTTTTGTATAGTTCTATGTATTTTTTATTTCCTTTAAGACTTACTCTTCTACTCAAAGACTATTTAGAAGAGTGATGTTTGCTTTCCAACTATTTAGAAACACTTTTTGTCTTTATATTATTGATTTCTAGTTTTATTCCATACAATCAGATGACACTCTATGATTTTTTTTAATTTAAAATTGACGAGATTTGTTTTATGACTAAAGATACAGTTGATATTGGTGAATGTTTCATAGGAAGGTATGTAGCTAGAGTATAGTCTCTCTCTCTGTGTCTAGACACACAAACACAATGGTGTGGTTCATATCTAGCTGATTTTCTAATAAGTAGATGCCACTTTAAGGACTGAGGGCACCTGACACAAGCCATGGTATTTTCAACTGCCTCATATAGATTCAAAGGCTGGACAATGAATAAGGAACACCGAAGAAGAACTAATGCCTTTGGATGATGCTGTCAGTGAAGAATACTAGATACACTATGGACTGCCAAAAGAATGAACAAATCTGTCTTAGACGAAGTACAGCCAGATTTCTCCTTAGACTCAAGAATGGTGAGCCTATGTCTCACACACTTGGGACGTTATCAGTAAAGAACAGTTCCTGGAGATGGATGTTATGCTTGAGAAAGCAGAGGGTCAGTGAAAAAAAGGAAGTCTCTCAGTAAGATGGTTTGATACAGTGGCTGCAACAGTGAGCTCAAGCATAACAACAATTGTGAGGATGGCACAGAACTGGGAAATATTTCATTCTCTTGTGCATAGATAGGGTCTGTATGGGCCAGAATTGACTCAAGAGAATGTACCAGCAATAGCAACAGTTACATCAGACTCTGAGAGTGGGTTTTGATATTGCCAAGTACTATTGTTGATTTGCCTATCTTTCTTTTGAGCTCTATTAGTTTTTGATTCATTCGGATCCGACTCAGTGGCACTTGGCTTGGCATTTTAAAGTTCTGTTGCTTGATATGTGCATATTTAGCACATTTAGGTTTGTTCTTTCCTTGGTGGCTTGATTTGTTTTTTTTTAGTCATTGTGTAATATTGCTCTTTGCCTCTTCTAATTTTCTTTGCTATGAAATCTACTTTATTAGATATTAATATAACCATGTTTGCTTTTATTTTTTGACTAATTTTCTAACCCTTTGCTTTTCATTTACCACATTGTTGAATTTGAACTGAGTTTCTTATAAACAGCATGCAGTTGTTGTCATGGTTAGAATTGTATGTCAAGTTGGTTGGATCAAGATTCTCAGTGTTTAAATGAGATAACTCCCATGATTGTATCTGTTGTGAGTAACCAATCAATTTTAAGGGGGTTTCTTTGGCAATGTGGCCTGCATCTGTATATAAGCAGACTTTCTGGCTTTTAACTTGCTCTGTAACCCATGGCTGCCTCTTGTTAGTCTGACTGCCACCTCTTGGGCCTTGAACTATCAGTTTCTCTGCAGATCTTGAGATTCATCAATCTTAACAGCCTAAGAGCAGGAACTCTACTCTCTGAACTGCCAGTCTTGGGGATGTCTCTATCCTGATCCATGAAATACAGATAATCCAGTCTCTACAATAGTGAGAGCTGTTTGCTTGATGTAAATTTATCTATTTGTAATCTTTACTGGTTTTGCTCTCTACAGAACTCAGCCTAAGATAATCTTATTGTGGTATTTTAATTCACTCTGTTAATACAAATATTTAATTGGTGTATTTAGATCATTCATATTAAAATAATTATTGATATGCTAACATTTAAGCTGAAATTTTATTGTTAGTTATTTTCTCTGATTTTTTCCCGCCATTTTTTATTTCCTATCTCCCCATGAGTTGCTTAAATGTATTTTAATGATCCATGTTTATTTACAGTATATCTGTTTGTGTAATTTTCATGGCTGTCATTTTGTCTGTTACAATGTACATATGTGACTAACCACTGTTTACAATGGATCTGTAACTATTAGAGTAAATGAAAAAATATTTAAAATATTCATATATACAAAAAAGTTGCATTTATATTAAGCGGATTCTGTTAAATATTCCAAGTAATGGAAAATGTATATATTTCCAAATTAGTTTTAAGAGGCTAGTACAGTTGCAATATCAAAATCCAAATTTAAATATATAGAAAATAACAATTATAGATCAAGCTTATTTATGAACATAGAGGCCAAAATTCTAACAGAAACTATCAAAATAAAGTTGGCAATGTATATAAAAGATAATTCCAGTTTGGCTTCTTCCCAGGAATGCAAGGGTGACTCAAGATTAGACTATCTATTTATGTGATTCACTGTTTTAAAGATTAAAAAGAATAGTCTCATGACTTCTATAGATTATGTGAAAAATCATTTAATATACAAATTAAAAACTTGTATGTTACATTGGAAATCATATTAAGACATCAACATGAAAAAGCTGCTGCATTCTAACAGATGTCCTAAATCACACAAATTGTCAAAGAATAAAGTCAATGATAATCTACACTATTCCGTAACTCCGTGATCTACCGAAAGGAAAAATAATGAGGCTAGAGTCTCCCGTATGCCTAGATGCAGAAGAAAACTGTGTATAAATAGGAACTGTAGTTTATGTCATGTATGGCCAAGCTTGGTAATAATTGGGAAATGGGAATTAAGTGCATTTGTTAATGTTTCTGCTACATAAGCCAAAAATAAAATGAGCTTCAGCAAAATAAAATATTGTTGCAAATGCAGAGCAAGAGGAACAATAATGCTTTGCAAGTATTTTTCTAAGTTGAATTCTGGAAATTTGTGAAGTATTAGTACCCACTAAACTGATTGCCATTGAGTTGGACTATTGAGTAAATTAGAAAACTGTAGTTATCATATAACCCAGTCACTACACTCCTATGTATTGATCCTAGAAAGGCAAACATGAACATAAAAAGACATGCTCAGGAATGTTCCTGACACCTTCCTACACAATGGCAGAAAATGGAAATGTTCCACATCTAGCAACAGGAAAAAGCCTAAATAAATCGGTCTTTCTTCAGTCCATAGAGTATGATAAGAAGCAAAAATAAGTGCCTTAGAAATGCATGTATTGCTATGGAAAGTAATAAAATGTAAAAAAAAAAAATTAAAAGTTTGGAAAAGAGCTAGAGAGATAGAGAGGAGGAGAATGGGGATGGAAAAACACAAAATAGGAGGTTTGACAAGTCATCAAACTTAATTGTTTGGAGTGCTACAGACCTCACTGTTGACTGTTACCATGGTCATCTTTGAAGTACTCCCTTTGGTAAGCTATGCACCAAGGCCAGCACCTAGCCCATCCTTGAAAGCAATTTTGGAACATTTTCTGGAATGGCCATTGCCCACAGTGGCAAGATGACAAGTTTGTAAACTTAATTGTGTAGTTGTCTGTGAAGGAGTTTTCAGCCAGTAAACAAATAATTGTATTGGAATACCCTCCCTACTCACCTGATCTTGCCCCCAATGACTTTTTTTCCTTACACAAACACAAAGGAAATATTGAAAAGAAGACATTTTAATGACATTCAGGATATTACAGGTAATACAATGACAGCTCTGACGGGCATTCCAGAAAAAGAATCCCAAAGTTACTCGCAAGAGTGGAGTTGGTGCTGGCATCATGCATAGCTCCCCAAGGGGAGTACTTTGAAGGTGACCATAGTGATATTTAGCAATGAGGTATGTAGCAATTTTTCTAGGATGAATTTGTGAACTTAATTGTCAGAACTCATAGACAATAGATAAGTGGTTACTTTGATGAAGGGCAAGATAATACAAAATACTGGGGAATCCAAGGCAAGAACCACGGTCTTGGGGAACATCTAGCTCAACTAGTAGTTTATAAAGAAAATGCTCTATATTCTACCTTGGTGCACAGCTTCTGTAGTCTTAACAGCTTGAGAGCAGTCATCTAAGATATTCCACTTGGCTAACCCTCTCGGGAGCAAGCAGGAATGAAGAAAACCAGAGGAAAAAAATTAGTCCAAAGGACTAATGGATCACAATTGCTAAACCTCAACCACACTGAGTTCAGCACGCCTAGATAGTGTCAGGCTACCACCACTGACTACTCTGAGACAGATCACAATAGAGGGTCCCAGACAGAGTTGGAGAAGAATGTAGAACAAAATTCTAACTCACAAAAATGGATCAGGCTTACTTGCCTGACAGAGATTGGAGAAAACCTAGGAGTATAGTGCTCTGACACACTTAATCACTCCTGAGGTTCACATTTTCACTGAAAGTTAGGTTAGCTCATAAAACAAAATGAGATTAAAGGGGCATACCAGGCAAGGGGCAAAGAGTAGAAGGCAGGAGGGGACAGGAAAACTGGTAATAGGGAGCCCAAGGTTGAGAAGAGAAAGTGTTGACATGCCATGGGGTTGGTAACCAATGTCATAAAACAGTATGGATACTAATTATTTAATGAAAAGCTAGTTTGTTCTGTAAACCTTCATCCAAAATGAAATAATAATAATAAACCATACCCATGAAAGAAAAAATGTAAAATGAGATTCATAAAAACTAAAAAACTTTTGTTCTGCAAGTAACCCTGTTAGGATAATAAAGAGATGAGCTACAGATGATGAAAAATATTTGTAAACATATATCTGACAGATGACTCTCAAAACTCAACAGTAAAAGACAATCCAGTTAGAAAATGGGCAGAAGACATAAAGAGATCCTTCACTGAAGAGTGTTTATTTTTCCACTGCTGCCAGGTCGGGTATGATTCACAGCGACCCTAGAGGTCAGAGTAGAACTGCCACACAGAGTTTCCAAGGAGCACCTGGCAGATTTGAACGGCTGACCATTTGGTTAGCAGACAGCACTTAACCCACTACACCACCAGGCCTTCCTGAAGAGGACCTATGGAAGGTAAACAAACCCTGATACGCAGTATCACTAGCCATTAGGAAAATACAAACTAAGAATATAATGATGTAGTGCTATATACCTATCAGAACAGCTAAAACAGAAAACAATGACTAGAACAAATGCTATTAAGGATGCTAAGACTAGATCGCTCATATATTGCTAGTGTGAACTTAAAATTATACAGCTCCTCTGGAAAATAGCTTGGCAGTTTCTTATAAAACTATACGTACTCTTGCCACATGACCTAACAACTGCACTTTGGGACATATATTTCCGAGAAATGAAATCTGTTCACACAGAACCTGTGCACAACTTTTCATAGCAGATTTCTTAGTGATAGAAAAAGCCTGGAAACAACAAATACGAGATCCAACGATTAAGTCTGCAAACTTAATTGTTCTAAGTGCTATATACCTCATTGCTGAATATCACTATGGTCACCTTCGAAGTACTCCCCTTGAGAATAGCCATTGTGCACAGTGGAATGGTGGCAGTTTTGCAAACTTAGTTGTATAGTTTGCAAACTTAGTTGTATAGTTGTCTGTGAGGGATTTTTTAGCCAGTAAACAACTAACACTTCCCTACTCCCCTGATCTAGCCCCCAATGACTTTTTTCTTTACCTGAATATGAGGAAAATATCGAAAGGAAGACATTTTGGTGTCATTCAGGGCATGAAGAGTAACACATCTAAATGTTGTTGTTGTGTGTCATCGAGTTATTAGTCCCACTAGCTTTTTTTTTCCTTAAGGATCTGAGGGAGGTAACTTACATAGTCTTTTTACATATCTCTTTGCATTCTTGCTCTCACTTTTCAGTTTAACCTGATCTAATAGGATACGTATACTACTATTCTATATATTTTTATATTAAAAATATTGAAAATTACTATACATCTTTTACCTCTGAAAGGAGACAGGGACTTGTGATCACTGAAAGCTTGTGGGTAATTTAAGTGCAATATTTCATTTTTTTAATTTGTTGTTGCGGAAGTAATGATATTTATATATTTATGTGTATGAATATGACATTGTTCATAACAAAACAAGAAAAAAAGCCAGTTTTCAGCTTTCACTGAATCTATGATTCTACTGCCTAGAGAAAAATTATGAATAGCTTCATACATATGCTTCTAGAAATTTTCCATCAACTTACATACCGAAATGGCTCCGTCTCTCTGTGTGTCTCTATAGCTCTATAGCTCTATCTATATGTATCTCTCTAGTTCTAACTCTTTCTGTAGCTCCCTATCTCTGTATTTTTACCTATATTTTAAATAGCATGCTGAAGATGCTGGTTCTATACCCTGCTTTTTAATTATGTAATATTAAATAATTAATATTTAATAATGTTCTCTGAAGTATTTCCATGTCAATATGTGCCAGTCCAGTTCATCTGTTCATGATTTTTATGGAATGCATAGGTCATAATTACTTTTATAGGACTTTACTGCAATTGTAATTAGGTGCTTAGTAATTTTCTTTTGCTATTACAAAAAATATTTTATAAGTCTGCAAATTTGTGCAGAGAATTTGTAAGATAAATTCAAAGTTCAGTTGCTGTATCATAGAAGGTTTTAATACTTAACAGAATTTTACAGTAATGAAAACTTTATGCTGATATTCTTGCTGAACCAAAAGCAAGTTCATTCCTCCTGTCTTGGTAGCCAAATTCAGAGACAGCGAAAGGTTCAAGCAGTGCTTTATTAACAGAAAAGCATGTGAGTCTTGGGAACAGCGGGAATAGTTTCTCTAAGACTGTCCTGCTTGGGTTACAATTTCAGTGGCCTTTATAGCTAAATTACAAAGGGATCTGCATCTGGAAAATGTCAAACCTTGTCACAGGATAGAACAGGGAGACACAGATTACTTTACATTGTATCAAACAATATCAGCTGCAAGCCTACTGATATAGTTTGGGAGAGTGATAACAAGACAGAAGTTGGAATCTAGGTGACCTTTGTTAAGTTCTGTAGCTACTAAACATTCCTCACTCTTAATCATAAATTTCATTTCTATGGCATAGATTTTGAATGAAAATAGTTGTTTTGATTTACAGTACTAACTCTAGGATGAAATCTCAGATTGCAGGCTAGCTCTTTACAGGATGTGGCATAGTTAGTCACAAGGCAGGGTGCACACTGTATGCAGAAACAAATAATAATGATTCCAATTACTGTTAATAGTCTTCAGCCAACCTATGCTGGGGAGCCATGAGAATAATTTCTCAAACTCCTACCTGAAGAAGACTTCCCACTGTTTGATATTATTTATAGCATCCTTTATCATTTTTAATTTGTTATTCATCAATTGGGAGCTGTCAGACAAGTTAAAGCAACACATCCCCTGAAGATCTTTACATCCATGATAATGTCAGAGGACTAAGTAGTCTATAGCTGCCCAGTTTTCCAGAACTGCCTTTCTGACTTGTCCCAATTCAGCACCTAAATTGCTTATGGCCTGTGAGGTAGCATTTAGGCCTTAACAATGGCCTATTAAACCTATCACCCAAGCAGGCATGACAAAAAGGGACAATAATATTGTTTCAGTCACATGGCATTTCTCTAACAGAAAATACTGTGGGTAGATGGTTTCATGAAGAGAAACTTTATTGACACAGTCCAGTAAGCCACGAGTCTATTTATGTGTTATAGGTCCATTCAATAGGAGAAATTGTGACAATCCAGTAGGTTGAGTCCAAGTTCCAGGAGAGCATCTCTGCACAGGAATCTTAGGTCCAAAGGATGTGCTCTGCTCTCAGTCTTGGTGGTATGAAGTTCCCAACACTCTGTGCTCACTCCTCTCCCTTATATCCCATAGCTGGTAACTTGAATCCCCCTCACCAGCACAACTGCTGCCCATTCTCCATCATCAATATCACAGAAGCAGGATTCACAACACTTGGGAGGAACTGCACCATACTAGGATTCATAGCCAAGTCAAATCAATACATACATTTTGGGGACAACACAATGCAATCCATGACAGATATGTATTCATCTGGACAGAACAGGGGTGTATAACTACAGCAATCTTCAGGAAGGTTAATCTCTTATAGTTTGAGCATGATTAGGTCAGATGTCTTTAATCTGGGGCAAGAACAGGATGAGCCTTCCCAAAGAGTAAGCCCCATCCCAGAATTGGCAGGGACATATGAAAAGGCCCGATTTCCACACAGCAAGAGCTATTCTTTAGGTAATCATATCAGAGTCCATGCTTGCAGCCACTGTGTTTTCCAGCACCTTGAGAGTTTCCTTTATTTTCTCTGACCTTGTACTTTACCAAATATGCTACCTTTTTTTTAACACCAATTTTTCTTTCCTGATGATCTTTCCAAAGTTTTCCCTCTGACATTCTACTTTACCAAACAGAATGTCCTATTATACTAATTTATCTCTCCTGAATAGTTTTTCCAAAGTAAGCAAGAGGAAGCCTCACTACTACCAAATTTATAAAGCAAAAATGCTATGTTTTTTATTGCTTCAATATTGAAAGATACTCTTCCACCAAAAGGATGTTCTGGTGGATTTTGAAATAACATTTATTATTGGCCCAAAATAGTCACATAAATACATTAGAAGTAGAACAAATTAATAGTCCTTACACACTTTGATCTCAAAGTGTGCTGTGCAGGTACAGTAATCAAAATGGCCTGGTATCTTCTGAATGATAGACACATAAACAGGTGGAACTGAATTGAGAATAAAGAAAAAATTCCATCCATCTATGCACAACAGATTTTTGACAAGGGATCAAACTCCTTTTAGTTGGGAGAAACAGTCTCTTCAGCACATGGTCTGTTAAAACTGGATGGTCATTCACTGAAAAAAGAAACAGGACCTATTCTAACACCATACATAAAAACTAACTGAAGATGGATCAAAGACCTAAAACTATAATTATCTTGGAAGAAAACAAAGACAAAACTATGGAATCTAATTATTTTGTAAAGACAGATTATCAAATTGAACTATAAATGCACAAATAACGAAAGACAAATTAGATAAATGGAGAGTTGTAAAAATGAAATACTTAAGTTCATCAAAACATTTTATCAAAAGAGTAAAAACACACAGTGCAGACTGGAAAAAATCTTTAGGAACAACAGATCCACTAAGGGTCTAATTTTCAAAACTTCAACAGCTCAGCAATAAAAAGGCGAATAATCTGATGAAAATTGGGCAAAGGACATTATGAACATACACCTCAACAAAGAGGATATTCAAGCAGCCGACAAACAAGGCAAAGATGATTTCCGTCATTAACCATTAGAGAGAGGAAAATCAAAACTATGATGAGATACCATTTCACCCTGGCCACAATAGCACTAGTTTAAAAATAATAATAATAACAAAAAGTGTTGGTGAGGATGTGGGAGATTGGAATCCTTATTCACTGCTGATGAGATTGTAAAAATGTTACAACCACTTTGGGAAATGGCATGGCGCTTCCTAAAAATTTAGAAATAGAACTAACTTACGATCCAGCAATCTCATTCCTAGAGTACAATGAGATGGAAATACATCATGCCAAAACTTTTGTAAGACAGCAAAAGCCATGCTGGAGGTCAGTTTATACCAATGAACACACATAAACAAAAAAGAATAGGTTAAAATCAAAATGTTATCCTGACAAACACATAGAAAAAGAACAGCAAGAAGCCTGAAATCTCTGGAAGAAAGAAAATAATAATGATTAAAGCATAAATAAATGAAATTAAGAAGAAAAAAGCAATTTTAAAAAATCAAGATCAGAGCTGGTTCTTCAAAAAGACTAGCAAAAGTGACAAGCCAGTGGCCAAACTGGCAAAAGACTAATGGGAGAGGAGGCAAATAACCCACACAAGAAATGAATTAGGGGACTTTACAATAAATTTAAAAGGATCATAACATAATGTTATGAAAAATTATACTTCAACAAATTCTGGAACCAAAAGTAAGTGGAGAAATTTCTAGAAGCACACTACCTGACCAAACTAACACAAACTGAGATATAAAAAGACTCTTCCCCTCAGAAAGGGAACTAAAGACCTAATGATAATAAAAACAACAAGAAAAAAGCTCTGACACAGATGTGTTCACCAGAGAAGTCTACAAAACATTCAGTAAAAAGCTCACAAAAGCACTATTTGAACTATTTCAGAACAGAGAACATGAAGGGATATTTCCCGAATCAGTCTATGAAGCCAGCATAATCCTGATACCAAAACCATGTAAAGACAAAATAAAAAAACTATGTACAAATATCACTCATGAATAGAGATGCAAAAATTCTCAACAAAAGCGTAGCCAATAGAATTCAACATCATATCAAAAATAATACACCATGACCAAGTATGATTCACACCAGGAATGCAGGAATGTTTCAACACTGGAAAATCAATTAAAATAATCCACCACATAAAGAAATGAAAAAAAATTACATCATCATCTCAACTGATGCAGAAAAGGCATTTGACAAAGTTCAAAACCCATTGTTGATAAAAATTCTCTAAAATAGGTTTAGGAGGAAAAATTTCCCAGCATATTAAAGGGCCTCTACACAAAATCAAGGGTCCAAACATTTTTCTTGAGAGCATGAACAAGATAAGGATGCCCATATCATCACTCCTGTTTAACATCGTGTGGGAAGTCCTAGCTATAGCAATAAACTAAGAAAAAGAAATAAAAGGCCTGCACAAAGGAAAGGGAGAAGTAAAACTATCACTATTTTTTGATAATATGAGCTTATGCATACAGAGCCCCAAAGGTTCCACAAAAATACTGTTGAAAAAATTCAACAATGCGAGGTATAAGATTCATGTACTAATACAAGTGGGATTCCTATACACCAGAATGAGAACTTCACAAAAGAAATCAAGAAAACAATGCAATTTGTAATAGACCCTAAAAAGATAAATACTTACAAAAATATATATAATTAGGGACATTAAATTCCTATTTAATGAAGACTACAAAATGCTATTGCAAGAAACCAAAAGAGATCTATATACCACACTCATGGATAGGTAAACTCCAATTGTGAAAATATTAATTCCACCTAAAGCAATGTACAGATATAATACAATTCTGATCAAATAGCTACAGCATTTTTTGCAGAGATGGAAAAACTAATCACTAACTTTATATGGAAAGGAAAGAGGCCCAGGACAAGTAAAACATTACTGAAGAAAAAAGAGCAAGGTAGGAAGTCTTACATACCTTATGTCAGAACCTACAGTCACAGTAATCAAAACAGCCTGGCACTGGTACAAGGACATACGCATAAACCAATAGGTCACTCATGGTGACCTTATCTTTGACAAAGAACCAAAGCCCATTAAATGGGGACAATATAGTCTCTTTAACAACTGATACGGGCAAAACTGGATGTCGATTTGCTGAAAAAAATCATACCAGAGACAAACCTTACACCATAGGCAAAATGGACCTAAGACCTAAATAAAATGATAAAAATCATAGAACAACAAGTAGGAAAACTCTAGGGTCCCTAATACATGGCATAAATTCAATATGACCCATAACTAACAATTCACAAACATCAGTAGATAAACTAGATAACTCGGAGCTCCAAAAATTAAAAACTTATGCTTCCCCAAAGTCTTCACCAAAAGAGTGAAGAGAACCTGTGGACTGGGAAAAAATTATGACTATGATATAGCCTATAAGGGTTTAACCTCTAAAATCTATAGAACACTTCAATGCCTCAACAACTAAAAAGTGCGTAAAGTGTATGAACAGATACTTTACCAAAGATACTCAGGCAGCTAACAAACATGTAAGGAAACACTTTGATAATTAGCCATTAGAGAAATGTAAGTCAAAACTACAATAAGATAGCTTCTCACCTCAACTTTTCTTGCAGGAATCAAAAAATATGAAACAAAACAAAGTATCAAATGTTAGATAAGTTGTAGGAAGTTTGGAACACTTATGCACTACTAGTGCAAATGGAACATGGGACAATCGCTATGGAAAATGATACAGCACCCTCTAAAAAATCAGAAATAGAAATACTGTATAATCAGCAATCCCACTCCTGGGAACATACACTAGACAAATAAGAGCCATTACACAGACATATGCACACCCGTGTTCATGTTGCAGCATTGTTCATAACAGCAAAAAGATGGAAACAATCTAAGGGGCCATCAACAGATGAGTGGATAAACAAATTATGGTACATACACATAGTGGCATATTATGGAAAGATAAAGGAAAATGGTGAATCTGTGAAACATCTCACAGCATGTATGAATCTGAGGGGCTTTGTATTAAATAAGTCAATCACAAAAGAACAAATATGTATAAGACCGTTATAAAAACTCAAGAGAAGGTTTACACACAGGAAGAAAAAAAACCTTTGATGGTTATGAGGGTGAGGAGGCGTGTGAAGAGGAAATCATTAATTAAAGATTAGCGAAGTAGTAATTTTGGTGAAGGAAAACACAACACACAACATATACGTGGAAGTCAGCACAACTTGACAAAAGCAAAGACATAAAATCTTCCTAGACACACTCAAGCACCTTGAAAGATCAATTTACTGGTACTGAAGGCTGGGGGCCATGGTCTCAGGCCATCTAGGTCATTTAGCATAAAGAAAATGTTCTACACCCTACTTTGGTGACTAGCACCTGGTGTCTTAAAAAATTTCAAGCAGCCATCTAGGATACATACGTTGGTCCTATTCTATACACAGCAAAGGATAATGAAATTCAAAAACACAAAGGAAATATATTCCATGGTTCATGATCCCATGAACCATGAACCACAGCCTCCATCAGCCTAACCAGGAAGAGCTAGATGGTGTCTGTCTATCACCACTGACTGCCCAGGCGTGGATCACAATAGAGGGATCTGCAGAAGCAGGAGAAAAATGTTGAAAAAATTCAGTATCACGAAAAATGGCCAAAATTGTAGGTCTGAAAAAGTAGAACAAAACACAAGATGATGGCTCCTGGACACACTGCTAACTCTGAAGTAGTGTCATTCCTAAAGTCTAACTTTTAGTAAAAGATTAGACAGGACTGTAAAACAATAATAGAAGTGAGAAATGTGCTTCTTAATTCAATCAAGTATATGAGACCAAATGGCCAACACCTGCTCAAAAGCAGAGAAGTCAGGAAGGGACAGGATGTCTGGAGGAATGGATACAGGGAATCTGGGATGTAAAGAGAAATGCTGACACATTGCAGGAATTGCAACCAATGTCTCAAAACAATTTGTGTTCAAATTTTTGAATAAGCAACAAATTTTAGCTGTAAAGTTTTCACCTAAAACAATAAAATTTAAAAATTAAATATAAAAGATGTTTTGGTAAATGCTGTTGTTATATGTAATTTTGCAACAATAAGAAACACCAGAATACATATATGTATACATAGGGGGAGCCCTGGTGCCAAAATGGTTAAGAGATCAGCTGCTATGATGAAATGAATTATGCCCCTCAAAATATCAGCTTGGCTAGGTCATGATTTCCAGTATTATATGATATTCCACCATTTTGTAATCTGATGTGATTTCTCTACATGTTTGCAAATCCGATCACCATGATGTAATGAGATGGATTAGGGGCAGTTATATTGATAAGATCTACAAGATCAGATAGTACTCTAAGCCAATTTCTTTTGAGAACTAAAAGAGAAAAGCCAGCAACCTTGTACCACCAAGAAAGCAGTGCTAAGATCAGAGCATGTCCTTTGGACCTGAGATTCCTGCTTTGAGGTACCCTGAGACTAAGGAAAGACTGAGGCATCACGAGGACTTTCCTCCAGGGCTGACACAGGTAGCCTTCCCCTGAAGCTGGTGCCCTGAATTCAGACTTCTAGTCTACTGGACTGTGAGAGAATAAACTTCTCTTTGTTAAAGCCATCCTCTTGTGCTATTTCTGTAATAACAGCAATGGATGATTAGGACAGTTGCTCACCACTTGGTTAGCTATTCAAGTCCATCACTCACTACTCAGAAACCCTGTAGGGGCAGTTCTACTCTGTTCTGTAGAGTTGCCGTGAGTCAGAATCAATGTGATGACAAAGGGAAAAGTGTATATAGATAGGCATATATGTGTGTATATACATATATATTTATATGTGTATATATGTATGTATATAATAAAATAAATAAAGGTCACAAAATTTGATATTTTTTTTAGACATAACCAGTCATCACAAGGGATAAGCTTTCTTTTTTGGAGACCTAGAGCCATAAACCCAGGAGACAACTTGGTTAATCGGCATAACATAAAGTTTATGTTCTACATCTTAGTGTGATGTGTAGAATCTGGGATCTTAAAAGCATGCAGAAGACTTCTGGCCAACATGATGTCATAGAAAGAAGCATGATGTTGTCCTTCTGTAGCAAAGAATCTGAAAAACTAAGTAAAACAGAGAAAAACTTAGATCCTGGAACCTAAAATATGAGAAGATCTCAGCTAAATACTGAATGGAATGGGAAACTGACACAGAACAAGAGTAAGAGATACAAGTGGAAGAGCCCTATCAGCTATTGTAGCACAGATTCCCAATCTTGGACTTCTGTCGGAGATCAGCAGAGAGCTCAGGAAAGCAGCTTCATAGAAATCCCAGAAGATAAAGCATCCGGTAGCCTGTAATATATGCTTTCCTGTTCCTCATCCTTTCCGTACTACTCTGCCTCTGACACTTTCTAGTTACCTGTGGTGTCTCTGACAGCCAACAAACGCAGGACTGTGCTACTTGGATTCACCCCACCCACATCAGATATCAGTGAACAGGGACTACACAAAAGCAGCTTCAGGAACTCCCAGCAGGACACAGATCACTTGGAAACCAGGGATATATGGAGTCCTGACAGTTAAGTCCATGAACTTAATTGTTGTAAGTGTTAAATACCTCGTTGCTGAGTATCACTACAGTCACCTTCAAAGTATTCACCTTGGGAAGTGCAGTGGTTAAGACTGTGTCAACTTGGCAACTCCATGTTTGGCTGCAGTGTCAAGTGGCAGGGATGGGGCTTGTGGTGGCTTCCCACCCCTCAGCTCTCATCTCTCTGCCTTCCACCACCTACTTCCTGTCTGTTCACATTGCCCACAGCTCTTGCTCTCTTTTTGGGTCTGGTTTCTGGACCTGAACTAGCAGCTGCTGGATTCATTAACCCTTACAGCCAGTATTTTAGTAATCTAGTGCTGTTCTAACAGAAATGCCACAAAGTGGATGGCTCTAACAAAGGAAAATTTATTCTTAAACAGTCCACTAGGCTACAAGTTCAAATTCAGGATATCCACTCCAGGGGAAGGCTTTCCCTCTTGTTGGTCTGGTGGAAAGTCCTTGCGTTGCATCAGTCTCAGGTCGGGGAGTATCTTGGTGAAGGAACTTCAGGTCTGAGGGACATAATTCTCCTGGTGCTGCTTTCTTGATAGTGTGAGGTTCCCAACTCTCTGTTTGCTTTCTGTTCCTTTTATCTCTTGTAGGATGAAAGGAAAAAGGGTAGTACAAGCTGCATTCTGAGGAAACTCCCTTTACAGTGGAACAGGGAGGTGATCTTATGAAGGTATTTACAGTCCCACCCTAATCCTCTCTAACATAATCTACTCTGTTAATCACAGGCAGAGATCAGAATTTACATCATTGGAAAATCACATCATGGAGGGCAATTACAGAATACAGGGAATCGTGGCCCAGCCAAATTACTACACGTATTTTGGGGGACACAAAATTCCATCCATGACAGCTGGCAAATGAGAATCCTGTTCCCTGACCTGCTGATTCTGGGTTCACCAGCTCCCGTAGCTCCACAAGTCAGCAGAGACCTTGAAGTCTCTCCTGTCAGCTTCGGATCCACTGACCTGCACAGCTGGTGATCTAGAACTATGGTCTCTGACTTGCTAACCTTGGGTTCACCAGCTCCCACAGCTGCACTAGGCTTGTACCAAGACTTGAGACATTCAGCTTCTACAATTCTGTGAGAGGTTTCCTTTATGTAAATCTTTCCTTGTACATATACTTGTTACTGGTGTTGCTTCCCTAGAAAACCCAGCCTAAGACAATTTTGAAGCTCTTTCTGGAATGGCATTGTGCACAGTGGCACAGTGGCAAGTTCATGAATTTAATTTTATTTTGTCTGTGAAGATGTTTTTAAAACGGTAAACAAATGCCCTCCTTACTCACCTGATGTGCCCCCTAATGACTTTCTTCTTTACACAAAGAAAAAGGAAACATTGAAAGGAAGACATTTTGATGACATTCAGTACAGCAAGGGTAATGCAACAACTCTGATAGCCATTCCAGAAAAAGAGTTGCAACATTGATTTGAAGGGTGGATTAGGCACTGGCATCGGCGCATAGCTTCCCAAGTGGAATACTTCGAAGTTGACCATAGTGATATTCAGCAATGAGCTATGCAGCACTTTTTCTAGGATGAGTTCGTGAAATTAAGTGGCTGTTCTTGTATGCTTTCCTAACATTTACCCCTTCCCAGCCTCCTATGTTTTCTGGTCACAGTCAGAAAGAAAATTCCTTCAGCCTTAGCTGACTTCAAATTGACTCATCCACACTGGCTACTCCTTGGCTGCTGTTTGTCTATAACTGGTATTGTTTTTTTTCCCATTTCTTCTGGTTTCTTCTATGCCTCCCAACACCTCCCCTTTCTTTCTCTCAAACAACTGGCTCCATGTGCCATCTTTGATTCTTCTTGAAAATCTGTGAATTGCCTCTCAACTGAGGAATCACTTACCTAGCCTGTCACACCTTGTCACAATCCACCTATGACCTTATTTATTTATTGCTTTGCTTTTTATTGTCTGTTTTACTTTTCTTGTCACAGCTTGGGAGCTCATTATAGATGCATTGTACTGCATGCCTGAGGACTCACTTTCCCAGTCTGCACAACCAAGTTAGTGGGATTCCAGAAGGCATTTCTTTTTCCGTTTTATATTTCTTGTCTTTCCTCATTTCTCCATTCTTGTCTCTGCATATTTAATTTCTTTTCTTCACTCTGAATACTCGAAACTGTGTGATATTGATACCCCTTCTAGGCAGGCTGTACCTTGCAGTTTGGGAGATGCTCGACAGCACTTGGCTTTGGCTATACATTCTTTGTAGCAGAACTAGTGAGAGCTCTGAGAACCTTTCATTTTTCCCCAATACATCATTTTTTCTTTTTGTTTTGTTTTTTCTCCACCCTCAGTTTCTCATCTTTCTACTCCAATGGCAAACTCTCTTAACTTCCTTCCTTCCTTTCTCTTTCTTTTTTCCTTCTTTCTTTCTCTCTTTCTTTTTCTGTCTTTCTTTCTCTCTTTCTTCTGTTTCTCTCTCCTGTTTTGCATATCATTTTAGCTACATACATCACAATCTCTCACCTCCTTTATACCTACATGCATCATACAGTGAACATAACCCCCACAAACAACAAAAACATAGCTTATTGACACATGTACAGTACTGATTCTTGCCCTCCTTGTTGGCCCTAGTACATGCCATAAACAACTTGTCTTGATCTCAACTTTTCAGCTGGAACTGTATTCCTACACCATAGCTGAAAAATGGCCCTGTTCATTGGGCAAGGAGGTGAAAAGTATCTCAACCACAAATGAGCAAACAACAGAGCACAGCCTTCCTGCTTTGACATAATCAAATGAAACAAAAAAATACAAAAAAGTATACAAATATACAATCAACAAACAAATAAAATAACTGTTATATGTGGCAAATACAGCAGATACTATCAAAATATGTATCTATTTAATTTTTTTTCTTCACTTCTTGATTTCCCATCTCTCCACTCCAAAGGCAGGTGCCCTCAGAACTTTTTTGGCTCCTCTTTCCTGTCCTCGGTATCTTCTTTTCCATATTCAAACTAGTGCCACACATGACAACTCACCACACACATTTCTCTCCTTCCTACCTGCACTGAGTACTGAACAAGGAACCCATAAGCAACACAGGCACTGCTTACCAGCACATTTCCTGAGCTAAACACTCAGCCCATTTTCTCGGCCCCAGTACATACCACCAACAACCCACTGCAGTCTGTATGCATCAAATAAACCTGCTCTGCTACAGCATAGCTGAGTGATGGGCCTTGCCTGTTGGACAAGGTGGTAAAAACTACATAGACAAGGAAACAACAAAGAACACATAAGCCACCTGTTCTGATATAACTGAATAAAACAAACAACCCCCTCCCCAAAAACAGGGCAAAATAAACTTACAGTCGATGAACAACAACAGCAACAACAAAACTGCTGAATGTGCCAAAGACAGCAGACATTATCACAACATGCTAAAAAAAAAAAAAAAAAAGACATGATAGTTCCAGGAGGTGTCCAAAATAAAATGCCAGATGAATTTTCAGCAGAAGAAAGGTCACTACAAGTATCTGAAAGGGAACTCAAATCTCTGCTATTCAGAGGTATTCACAAGTTAAAGCAAAAAGCAAATTTTAAAGAAATGAGGAAAAAACAAACAAATTCATAGAAAACACAAACAATTGATGGAAAGTACAGACCAAATAAATGGAAGATTTGAGGGAAGCGATACAGGAACAAAATGTCAAAGTAAACACCAAAAAACAAACAACAACAAAAAACAATGCCATTGAGTCAATTCTGACTCATAGCAACACTGTAGGTAGAGTAGATCTGCCCCACTGCTGACCTTCTGGTTAGCAGCTGTAGCATTTACCCACTATGCCACAGGGGTTTGTCAAAATAAATATATAACAAAATCATGCAAAAAAAATTAAAAATCCAAAACATAAACACTAAGATTTCAGAAATGGACAGTGTTATAAAAGGGCTGAGGAGAAGGTTTGAAGTGAAGGAAGACGGGATCAGGAAAATGGAAGACAAATTCTTGGATACAACACTGAGGAAAAATCAGAAAAGGAATGAAGAGAAATGCATCCCTAAGAATTATGTTCAATACAATCGAAAGCAAAAATTTGTGAGTGATCAGAATTCCAGAACAGGGGGAGAAAATGGAAAACACAGAGATGGTTATTGAAGAATTACTGACAGAAACCTTCCCTAAATATCATAAATATGAAAAGCTGACCATTCCAGAATCTTAATGGACCCCATATAGGAAAGACCCTAAAAGCAAACCACCGAGGCATAACATAATCACTTGCTAAAACCAAAGAAAAAATTCTGAGAGCAATTCAAGAAAAACAAAACTCACACACAGAGAAACTAAAAGACTAAGCTCTGACTGCTTGACAGAAAACATGCAAGCAAGAAGGCAACAGAATGACATATATAAAACCTTGAAAGAAAAATGTTGCCAACCCAAAATTACATATCCTGCTAAATTCTGATTCAAATATGATGATGAAATTAGGACATTTCTAGGTAAACAAAAATTAAGGAAATATGTAAGAAACCAACCAACTTTACAAGAATTATTAAAGGGAGTCCTTCCATAGGAGAACAAACAACTTCTGACCACAGACTGAATCTAGGACACAAGATGATACCAGATAGGTAGGTAACAGTCTAGGAAAATAACTCTTCAAAGGACTGTCCAAAACCAAAAGAATTACAACAGGGAAACAGAGAGGTCAATCAGCAAATGACAAAAATGTCACAACAATTAAAAGGTGTATAAATGGTGTAGGCATAGAATTTTCTGATGAAGTGGAAGGTGAGGTAATACCCAGTGATAATAGACTAGTTCAAAGCCAGGAAGATAAAGATAAATTTCAAAGTAACCACAAATAATGTAACCACAACCTCCTCATCAAAATGTAGAAGAAAAGCAAGATTTCAATAAAAAACAAAATCTATAAAAATGAATGAAATGACAACAAAATCCACAAGCCAAAGAATTCAGCACAGGAAAGAAAGCAGAACAAAGAAAACATCACCACACACACACACACCCCAAAACAAGCCCTGCAAAATGGCAGCAATAAGCTCATGTCTATAAATAATCACTGAATGTAAATGTCTTAAATGCACACATAAAGAGACAAGAGAGTGAAAAAGTGAGTGAAAAAACAGGATCCATCCATATGCTGTCTATAAGAGACACACCTTAGAAACAAAGACATAAATGTATTAAAAATCAAAGGATGAAAACAAAATACTTCATATAGATAACTACCAAAAAAGAGCAGGAGTGACAATACTAACCTCAGATAAAATAGACTTCAAAACAAAATCCACCATAAAGACAAAGGAGGACACTATATAATGATTAAAGGGACAATACATTATGAAGACAATCATCATAAACATCTACATACCAAAATATGGGGCTCCAAAATACATAAAAGAAACTGACAGCACTAAAAACAAACAAACAAAAACCCTGACAGTTTCACAATAGCTTCAACACATCAATCTCAGTAAAGGACAGAACATCCAGAAAAAAACTCAACAAAGATACAGAAAAGTTAAAGGGCACAATCAGCCAACTCAACTTCATAGATATATAAAAAAGACTTCACTCCAATGCTGCAAAGTACACACTCTTTGCCAATACACATGGAACATTTGCCAGAATATATCACATCTTTGGCCACAGAGCAACCTTAACAAAAGCCAAAGCACTGAGATAATTCAAAGTATCTTCTGTGACCACAACACCACCAAAGGAAGAACAAGGTGAAAAAAATCAAATGCATGGAAACTGATTAACACTCTGCTTAAAATCCATTGGGTAATAGAAAATTTCAGAGATGGAATGAAAAAATTCCCTGAATCAAACAAGAATGAAAGCACATCATAGCAAACCCTTTAGAACACAGCAAAAGCAGTCCTCCGAGGTCAATTTATAGCAATAGATGCACATATCCAAAAAGAAGAAAGGGACAAAATAAAACATTAATCTCACAACTTGAACAAACAGAAAGAAAAAAGGAACAGAACCCATGACCACCAGAAGAAAGGAAACAACAAACATCAGAGCAGAAGTTAAATGAAATAGGAATAAAAACAACAGAAATCTCAACAAAACCTAAACTGGTTCTTTGAAAGGATCAACAAAGGCAACAAACCATTAGACAAGTTGACAAAAGAAAAACAAAAGAGGACTCAAATAATCCAAATAAGAAACAAAATGGTTGATATTACACCAGACCTAACTGAAATGAAAAGAATTATAATAGAGTATCATGAAAACCTATATTCCAGCAAACCTGAAAACCTACAGGAAATGGACAAATTTCTAGAAACATGCTACCTACCCAAACAAACACCAAATGATGTTGAAAATCTGAACAGACACACACCAAGAAAAGAGATTGAAAAGAAAGGTAACAAACAAAGAAATAATAAAACATTTCAACATGAAATGCCCTGGTCCAGATGGCTTCACTGGAGAATTCTACCAAACATTCAGAAAAGAGCTTATACCAGTACTACTTTAACTATTTTAAAACATAGAAAAGGAAGGAATACTTTTTATCTTTTTTTCTTACTTTTGAAAAAAATGTACTTTAAGTGAAAGTTTACAGTTCAAGTTAGTTTCTCATACAAAAATTTATACATATATTGTTATGTGAGCTACAATGTGAGCTTTATTGTTAAGGAACTACAATACAACAGCACACTTCTTTTCACTTTAGATTTCTCATGGCCATTCACCCAGCTCTTTTCCCTTTTAGCCTTCTCATCTCACCTCTGGACAGGAGCTTCTCATTTAGTATCATGTATCTACTAGAGTCAGGAAGCACTCTTCACAAGTATCATTTTATGTCTTATAGTTCAATCTAACCTTTGTCTGAAGAAAATTGGCTGTGGGTATAGTTTCAGTTTTGGGCTAATAGAGAGCCTGGGGCTATGTCTTCTGGGCTCCCTCCAGTCTTGGTCAGACCACTAAGTCTGGTCATTTTACTAGAATTTAGTTGTGTACCTCACTTATCCCCTTGTCTGTCAGGGACTTTCTGCTGTGTTTCCTGTCAAGATCATCATTGATGGTAACCAGACACCCTCTAGTTCTGGTCTCAAGTTGATGGAGCCTCTCATTTACATGGCCATTTCTGTCTCTTGGGCCCATATTTTCCTTGTGTCTTTCGTGATTTTCGTTAACCTTTGCTCCAGGGGGCTTGGGATCAACTGATACATATTAGAGAAATACTTGCTAGCTTTTAAGACCCCAGATGCCACTCACCAAAGTGGTATGCAGAACATTTGTTTTGATATACTTTGTAATCACAATTACCTAGATGTCCCCTGAAACCATGGTCCCCAGATGCCTACACCTCGAAATGATTGGTTGTATTCAGGCAACTTCCTAGCTTTTGCTTTAGTCCAGTTGTGCTGACTTCCCCTGTATTGTGTGTTGTCCATCATGGGCAAGGATACTTCTGAATTCATTCTATGAAGCCAACATCACCCTGATACCCAAACCAGGAAAAGACCCCCCCCCAGAAAACAAAATTACAGACCAACATTTCTCATGAAGATACATAAAAAATTCCCCACAAAATTCTAGCCAACTGAATTCACTATCATAGCAAAAAAAGGAAACAGTACTACTAAGTGGGATTCATGCCAGGCATGCAAGGATGGTTCAACATTAGAAAAATCATTAATGTAATCCACTATGTAAGTAAACAAGAAAGAACCACATGATCTTCCCAACTGATGCAGAAAAGGCATTTGACAAAGACTAGCATCCCTTCCTGATAAAAATACAGAAGGGAAATTTCTCAACATGATTGAAGTCATCTATACAAACCTAGGAAACCCTGATAACACAGAGATTAAGTTATGGCTGCTAACCAAAAGGTCAGCAGTTTGAATCCACCAGCTGCTCTTTGGAAACTACACGAAGCAGTTGTATTCTGACCTATATGGTTGCTATGAGCCAGAGTTGACTCAATAGTAACAGAATTTTTTGTTGTTGTTGCTTTGTTTTAACACAAATCCAACAACCAACATCAACTATAGAGAATGATTGTAAATATTCTCGTTGAGAACAGGAACAAGACAAGAATGGCCCCTATCACCATTCCTATTTAACATTGTGATTGAAATCATAGCTAGAGCAGTAAGGCAAGAAAAAGAAATAAAAAGGATCTGAATTGGTAATGAAGAATTGAAACTGTCCCTATTTGTAGATGCTATGATAAAATACATAGAGAATCCAAATGACTCCACAAGAGAACTGCTGGAACTAACAGAGAAACTTGTCAGAGCAGTAGGATACAAGATAAACATACAAAAATTGGTTGGACTGCTGCACTATTAGAGTGATGATGAAAAGGAATGATGAAAAGGAAATCAGGAAAGTAGTATCTTTTATAATAGCTCCTGAAAAGTAAAATACTTAGACATGGATCTGACCAAGGATGCAAAAGACCTATGTAAAGAAAACTGCAAAATGCTGCTGCAAGCAACCAAAAAAGATTACATGAATGGAAAAACATACCATGCTCATGAATAGGCAGACTCAACACTGAAAATGATACTACTACACGAAGCAATCTACAAATATAGTGCAATTCCAATGCAAATACCAACAACAGTCATCAAAGAGATGAAAAAACTAGTTAATTTTATATGGAAAGGGGAGAGGCCCAAGTTAAGCAAAGTGCTATTGAAGAAGAAGAAGGAAGTGGGAGGACCCACGCTACCTACCTTAGAATCTACCAGACAGCGAAGGTAGTCAAAACAGCCTGGTACTTGCACAATGACAGATAAGTTGACCAATGGAACAGAATGGAGAACCCAGATGTAAATCCATTTATTTACCATCACTAGATCTTTAACAAGGGCCCAACATCCATCTGATGAAGAAAATGGTGCTGGTGGGACTGAAGGTTCATGTGGGGAAAAAAAAAAAAGTTGAAACAGTACCCATACTTCACACCATACACAAAAATTAATTCAAAATGAATCAAAGACATAAATATAAAACACAAACTATAAAGATCAAAGGGGGAGAAAAAAAAAGGATGAACAGTAGAGGTCCTAATACACAGCATTCACAGAGTACAAACCATAGCTAATGACATACAAACTCTAGAAGATAAGCTAGATAACTGGGATCTTCTAAAAATAAACACTTAGGCTCATCTACGCTTCACCCAAAGAATAGAGAACCTTACAGATTGGAGTCAAAGATATGCTATTACAAATCTGACAAAGGTCTAATGTCTTAAATCTACAGGAAAATCCAATACCTCTGTGATGAAAAGACAAATAATTCTGTTTAAAATGGGCCAAAGAAGTGAGCAGACACTTTACCAACGAAGACATACAAATGACCAAAAGGCACATGAGGAAAAGCTTGTAGTCATAGGCGTTAACCACAGGAAAAAAACAAAATGAAAAAACAGTGCTGCTGAGTTGGTTCTGACACACAGTGACAGGAAAGTCAAAACCACAATGAGACAACATCACACCAGGGCATTACTCTCAAGAATCACAATAACAGGAAATAACAAATGCTGAATAGGCTACAAGGAGATTGGAATGCATATGCACAGCTGGTGGGAATGCAGAATGATACAATCACTTTGGAAAACAATATGGCACTTCTTTAGAAAGCTGGAGATAGAAATACTGTATATTCCAGGAATTCCACTTCTAGGAAAATATCCTGGAGACATAAGAATTGTTGCATGAATAGACATATACATACCCTTGTTCACTGCAGCATTGTTGACAATAGTAAATAGATGGAAACAACCTGGATGCCAGTCAACAGATGAATGGCTAAATGAACTGTGGTACATTCACACAATGGAGTATTATGCAATGATAAAGAACATTGATGAATTTGTGAAACATCTTGTAACATGGTGGACACAGGACAACCACAAAAGGATAAATGTTGTTGTATGAGACCATTACTAAACTCATGAGAAGGTTTCCACACAGAAAGAAACAACATTTGATAGTTGTGTGGCAGTGGAAAGGTTGGAAGGAAAAAAACATTAGACAATAGATAAATGGTGACTTTGATGAAGTGTAATGCTGTACAAGATATTGAGGGACCATCAGAACTGGTCCAAGGCAAGGTCGTGGAAGCTTCATAGACATGTCCGAACTTCATTAGTGACTGATATGATGGGCTCAGAGATTTAAAGACTATGATGTCTGAGAACATTGACATCAATTGTCATAGGGTTCTTTTTTTTTTTTTGTAAAAGAAATATTGCATGTTCCATTTTGATGATTAGCATGTAGGATCTTAAAAGCCAGAGAGCAGCTATCTGGGGTACTCCACTGATCTTACCCTTCAGTAGCAAGTTAGTACAAATAAAATGAAAGATCCAAGGTAAAGATTGATCCAAAGAATTAGTGGAGCATATGGACAACAGCCTCCAACAGACTGAATCCACTATTACCACTGACTATTCTGACAGGGATGACAACAGAGTTTCATACAAAGCTGGAGAAAGATGTACAGCAACTTTTTTTAGACTTCAAATGACAATTTCTTCTATTCTAAAGGTTTTACATTTTTTCTTTCAGCAAACACGATGCATGCTGTCTAACAACAATGGCTAACGAACTCACATGTCAACAGTCTTTCCTCTGAACCCTAGGGTCCCTGTCACCAGCTTTCTTGTCCTTTCGTGCCCTCCAGTCCTTGTCCTTGGGATGCCATACTCCTTCAATCTTCCTTTCTTTTATAGGCCTGTCCAATATTTGCCTGAAAGGCAAAATTCAGGTGTGACTTCATTAGTGAGCTGAATGGGTATCTGAGGACCACACTATCAGTGTTTCTACAGTCTGTCAGACCAGTAAGCATAGTGTTTCTTTTTAAGCTAGAATTTGGTTCTACATTTTTTCACTAGCTCTGTCTGGGATCCTCTGATGCGACCCTTGTTGCATCAGTCAGTGGTGGTACCCAGGCACCACATGGTTATACTGGACTTGGTCCAGTGAAGGACGTTGTACATGTGTTCCATTAATCCGTTGGATTAATCTTTCCCTTGTATCTCTAGTTTTCTTCATTTTTCCTTACTCCAGAAAGGATTAGAACAGGAAAGTATCCCAGATGGCTGCTGTTAAACTTTGAAGACCCTGGATGCTACTCAACAAAACAGAATGTGGAACATTCTCTTTATAAACTATGTTAGGCCAGTTCAGCTATACAGTACCAAAGCCATCATCCCTGCAATTCAGTCCCTCATCCCAGCAATTCAATCCTTCAGGAAGTTTGGACGTGTCTGTGGCTTTCCATGCCTTATACAAGTTGTGCTGACTTCCCTAGTGTCATGTGTTCTTACCCTTCACCAAAATTCCCACTTTTCTATTGTCTCATATTTAGTATTTTTCCATCTCTACTCTTATTGTTCCTCATAATCATCAAAGATTGTTTCTTTTTGTGTGTAAATGTATTCATGAGTTTTTGCTGTAGTGTTCTCATGCAATCACCCTCAGGTCTATCACTTTGGTGTGCTGTGGTGGATTGCAGATTGCTGTGATGCTGGAAGGTATGCCACAGGCATTCAGATACCAGTAGGGTCACCCAAGGTGGAAAGATTCCAGCAGAGCTTCCAGAGTAGGAGCCAAGCCAAGTGCTGTCAAGTCGAATCTGACTCATGGTGACCCTAAAGTAGGAGAGACTAGGAAAAAAGACCTATCAGTCAAAATCTGAAAAGAAACAGCCAACGAAACCCTTATGAGAGGCAGTGGAATATTGTCCGATGTATTATTGTCAGAGGATAAGTCTCCCCCCAACACCTGGTAAGGAGACACTCAAAAGATGACTGAGGAAGACCTGCCTTCTCAAAATGAAGTTGCCCTTCATGACACGGATGAGGTCAAGCATTCGGGACCTTTATCTGCTGATGTAGCATGACTCAAAAATGAAAAAGAAAAAACAAACAGCTGCAAACATCCATTAATAATCAGAACATGGATTGTACAAAGGACGAATCTAGGAAAATTGGAAGTTGTCTAAAGTGAAATGGTACACATAAACATTGATATCCTAGGCATTAGTGAGCTGAAATGGACTGGTACCGGCCATTTTCAAATGGACAATCATATGGGATACTATGCTGGAAATGACAACTTAAACAGGAATGACACTACATTCACCATCAAAAAGAATGTTTCAAGATCTGTCCCAAAGTATAATGCTGTCGGTGACAGAATAATATCCACAGCCTACAAGGAAGACCAACTAATAAAATTATTATTGAGACTTACACATTGAACACTAAAGCCAAAGATGAAGAAATTTTACCAACTTCTGCTGTTTGAAATTGATCAAACATACAATCAGGATGCATTTATAATTACTTGGGGTTGGAATGCAGATGTTGGAAATGAAGAAGGATTGGTAGTTGGAAAATACGATCTTGACAGTACAAACAATGCCAGAGGTTGTGTGACTGAATTTTGCAAGACCAAGGGCTTCTTCATTGCAAATAATTTTTTTCACCGACATAAATGGTGACTATGTACATAGATTTCACCAGATGGACTATGCAGGATTCAAATTGACTACATCTTTGGAAAGAGACAATAGAAAATTTTATCATCATCAGTCTGAACAAGGCCAGTTGCTGATTATGGCATAGAACATTTGTTGCTCATAAACAAGTTCAAATTGAAACTGAAGAAAATGAAAAAAGTCTACAAAAGCTGAAGTACAACCTTGAGTGTATCCCACCTGAGTTTACAGACCATTTCAAGAAAGGATTTGATGCATTGAACACTAACGCTCAAAGATCAGATGAGTTATAGAATGACATCAAGAACATGATGCATGAAGAAACAGGAGGTCATTAAAAAGACAGAAAAGAAAGACAAAATTGTATGTCAGAAGCTACTCTGAAACTTGCTCTTGAATGTTGAGTATCTAAAGCAAAAGGAAGAAATAATGAAGAAAAGGACCAGAACAGAAGATTTCATTGGGTAGCTTGAGAACTCAAATATATATGTATATACATATATATATGCATATATATATATGTATATATATATATATAATGACACGTACAAAGAGCTGTAGATAGAAAAACAAAATAGAAGAACACATCATGCATTTCTCAGGCTGGAAGAATTGAAGAAAAAAAATGATTCTTGAGTTGCAATAGTGAGGGATTTTACAGTGAAAACATTAAACAACTTAGAAAGTTTCAAGAGAAGATGGAAGTAATATGTGGTCATTATACCAAAAAACTACTCAACATTCAACCATTTCAAGAGGAAGCATCATCAACAAGTGACGATATCGAAGGAAGAAATCTTACCTGCATTAAAGGCCTTGGATGAATAAGGCACCAGGAATTGATGGAATATCAGTTGAAATGTTTCAACAAATGAATGCAGTGCTGGAAGTGCTTAGTATCCCAAGAAATCTGGAAGACAGCTGCCTGGCCAATTGACTGGAAGAGATCCATTTTTATGCCTGTTCCCAACAGAATGCAGAAATTATCAAAAAATTCCATTAATACCACAAGCAAGTAAATTTTGCTAAAGATCATTCAAAAGCAGCTGCAGCAGTATATTGCCAGGGAACTAACTACCAGAAATTCAGGCCAGATTCAGAAGAGGAGATAGAACCAAGGTCTATCACTGCTGATATCAAAAGGGTCTTAGCTGAATGCAGAGAATACCAGAAAGATGTTTATTTCTATTTTATCAGCTATACAAAGGCATTTGACAATGTAGATCATAACAAATTATGGATAACTTTGAGAAGAGTGTGAATTATACAACACTTGATTGTGCTCATACAGAATCAAGAGGCAGCCGTTCAAACAGAATAAGGGAACACTTCATGGTTTAAAATCAAGGAAGATGTTCATGAGGATTTTATTCTTTCACCGTACGTGTTCAATCTGTATGCAAAGCAAATAATCTAGGAAGCTGAAATATAGGAAGATGTGGCATCAGGATTGGTGGAAGATTGTTAACAGTCTTGCTTGCTGACTGATGAAGATCAAATACCACGACCTTCACTATGGATTATGCCTAAACATCAAGAGAACAAAAATCCTCACAATTGGACCAATAAGTGACATCTTCTAAATGGAGAAAAGTTTCAGGTTGTCAACACTTTCACTTTACTTGGATCCACAATTAACATCTATGGAAGCAGCTGCCAAGAAATCAAAAGAAACGTTACGTTTGGTAAACTGGCTGCAAAAATCCTCTTTCAAGTCTTGAAAAACAAAGATATCATCTTGAAAACTAAGGTGCAACTGACGCAAGCCATGGTATTTTGAACCAAGTCATATGCGTGCGAAAGCTGGACAATGAATAAGGAAAACAGAAGAAGAATTGATGCCTTTGAAGTGCGGTGTTGGAGAACAATATTGAATGTATGATGGACTGTCAAGAGAATGAACAGATTTGTCTTGGAAGAAGTACAACCAGAGTGTTTCTTAGAAGCAAGGATGGCAAGACTTGTGTCTTACATACTTTGGACTTATGTGAGGAGGGATAAACCCCTGGAGAAGAATATCATGCTTGGTAAACTAGTGGGTCAGCAAAAAAGAGAAATACTCTCAATGAGATGGACTGACTCAGTGACTGCAACAATGGGTTTCAAGCTTATCAATGATTGTGGGCATGGTGCAAGACCAGGTAGTGTTTTGTTCTGTACATAGGATCAGAACTGACTCTCTGGCACAAAACAACAACAACAATTTCATACAATTTTTGTCCTTTTTTGAATAACTTACTTCGCTCAGCATAATGCCTTCCAGATCCTCCATGTTATGAGATGACTCACAGATTCATCTTTGTTCTTTATTGTTGCCAGTGTTTGGGATTTTGATGAGGGTTGCTCTGTGGCCTAACATAGGGTCTATTTTTGAGAAATTTCCATTTGCCTTAGAAAATAATGTGTATTTTGCAGCTGTTTCATTGAATGTTCTATTAATATCTATGAAGTCAAGCTGGCTGTTTGTGCCCTATAGCTAGTCTGTATCTTTGTTGAGTTTCTTTTTAGATTTTTTTTTTTTTTTTTTTTTTTACCAAGAGTGGTGTGTTGAAGTCTCTATTATTTTGGAATTGTCGATTTTTCTTTTCAGTGCTGTTAGACTTTATTTTATGTATTTTGGGGCCCTATCGTTGGATGAACAGACACATGACACATCATGACACATCATTGTCTGTTTAATCACTATATAATGATCTTCTTTATCTTTTATGGTATATTTTATTTTAAAGTCTATTTTCTCTGGTATTAGTGTCACCAGTAATACTAATACCTTTTTGGTTGCTATTTATTTGATACATTTTTTTCCAGGAGACCAGGAATCAGTGCTGGGCATGTTCCAACTGGGTGTGCATGTGCTCCTTGGGGGTGTAATGTTCCATACATGGTACAATTAGGCAGGAAGGAGGTTGAAGTTTGTGATACGTGGAGCTAAGATGGGTATGGCTAAGAGGAGATAAAAGAGAAAGAAACTAGAACCAAAAACAAACAAAAAAGATTACTAAGGGAGCTTGCTATTGGAGTAGGAAGATGAGAAAGGGAGAAACGGAGGAAAAAAAAAAGAAGAAGAGGGAAAGAGAAAATATTAAAAGAAAACAAAGTCTAAATAATATTTTAGGGAAAAAAGACCTCCAGGGTCCCATCGCTGTAGCTTCCAAGACCAGGGAACTGTCTCCTGTGCTGTGTAGTATAGCCTGGCTAGAAGGGTTATCGATATCACACAGCACCAGCTATGCAGGAGACAGAAAAATAAGGTATAGGGATTTGAGAACTGAGAAATAAAGAAAGAAAGAAAAAAGAAGGCAAAAAGACAGTGCCCCCAGGGATCACACTGGGGAAGTGTGTCCTAAGCTGTGAAGTAAAGCCTGGCTAGAAGGGGCTCCAAAGCAGAAAATTAAAAAAAAAAAAAAAAAAACCAGAATAAACAAAACATAATAAATCAAAACAAAACTAAGTTAAAAAAAAAAAGGAAAGATAATATCCTGAGTGTCCTCCCACCAGAGTGGCGTCAGGAGCCAGAGTAGTGGTTTCTCCAGTTGAAAGAATGCTTAGCAAGCTTTCAAGAAGAAGCAAAAATGAAATTCCAAGTGAAGTGTTTGAGAGAAAGGAGAGGGATTTGATGGTTGACATGGAAGAATACAACACTAGCTACAGAAAATGGCATTCAGGGAACTGACCAGTGTGGGTGGGGTTAACCCAATTGGCAGGGGCTGAAGACAAGAGACTCCCTACCAAGAGACTATTGCTGTTGGGAAACAGAGGAAGGTGAGAGGGCTAAAAGTGTGAGGGCTATGAAGTGGTTATATCATTGGCTACCCAGTTATCTGTGTCATCCTGGGAGCTCCCTGAAACTGCTTTCACACATTCCCCGTCTTCTGATGTCCAGTGTGGGTGGGGTAAATCCAAGCAGCGCTGATGGTGCACTTCTCAGACAGCCAAGCCACTTCAGCTAGCCAGGAGGCACTGGAGGTAGAGAAGTAGGGAGAAGACAGGAAGTGGGAAAGGACGTACCGCTGGTTACTGGGTGCTTTTCCTCCCACTGGGATTCCCATGAAGCTGCTTTTCCAGTACGATGTTGAATAGAAGTGGTGACAATGGACATCCTTGACTGTTTCCCATTCTCTGGGTCATTTCTTTCAGTTTCCTCTTGTGATAATGTTGGCTATTGGCTTTGCATGCCAAGCCAAGTGCCGTTGAGTAGAATCTGACTCATGGTGACCCTAGATGCTCCTTATTTTGTTGAGAATTCTTCCTTTTATTTCTATTTTGCTGAGAGTTTTTAACATGAATAGCTGTATGACTTTATCAAATGACTTTTCTGCAATAATTGATAAAATTAAGTGATTCTTACCTTCTGTTTTATTTATGTGGTTGACTACATTAATTGTTTTTCTAGTGGTGACACATCCCTGCATCCTTTGTGTGACTCTTACTTGGTAGTAGTGAATTATTTATTTGATACATTGTTGAATTCTATTGGCTGGAATTTTGCTGAGGATTTTTGCAGCTACGTTTATGAGAGATACTGGTCTATAGTTTGCCCTTTTGTGCTATGCTTACCCGGTATCAGGGTTATGCAAGCCTCATAAAATGAATTTAGGAGAACTCCTTTGTTTTCTAGATTGTGAAATACCTTTAATAGTAAGATATTTAGTAAGGTATAATAGTAAGGTATTTAACTCCTCCTTGAAAGCTTGGTAGAATTCTCTAGTGAAGTCATTTGGGCCAGGACTTTTTTGATTGGTAATATTTTTGTTTTATTATTTTTCAGTCTCTTCTTTTTGATGGGTTTATTAAGTTGCTCTCCTCCTGTTTGTGTTAGTTTGGGAAAGTAATGTAACTCTAGAAATTTGTCCATTTCCTCTAGATTTTCAAATCTATTAGAGTACAATTTTTCATAATAGTCTGTTATGACTCTTTTAATTTTGATTGGGTCTGTTGTGAAATCACCCATGTCATTTCTTTGTGAGTTTGGCCAGTGGTTTATTGATTTTGTTGATCTTTTCAAAAAACCAGCTGTTGGTTTTGTTGGTTCTTTCACTTATTTCTGTATTCTGTAATCCATTTAGTTCTGCTCTAATTTTTATTGTCTATTTTCTTATGGTGCTCAAGGTGTTCTTTTCTTGGTCTCTTACTTGTTTGAGTTGTAGGGTTAATTCTTTGCTTTGAGCCTTTTTTTCATTTTGGATGTGTGCATTTATTTTTTTTTATTTTTGTTTTAGGAAACACCTTTTTTATTATGATTGAATGAAAATATACATTTTCATATAAATTTTCATTCTCACCTATATGCAGCTTCCTCTGCTCTCCCTGTACAGTAACAGTACACTCTTCCTCTCTGCTCCATACACGTCCTATTCTCCTAACAGTCTCCTGTCTTCTCCTCTCAATCCACTCCCCTTCCTCCAGTATGAGGTTAACAGGATGGTATCCTACAGATGCCTAGTGCCTTAAAGAGCCTACAAAATATAGTCACTCTGTGTAGCCAAGCACAATCCATTGCTGTCTGAAAGGTTGACTTTCATTATGATTTATGGACAGGGGCAGCATCAGGGCCAGGGGCCATGCTCCCAGGGGAACCCCAAAGCCCCTGGACCATCAGTTATGTTCTTTAAGTGGAGATCTCAGGGTGCACCCCATTTATTCTTGTGTTGTCAGTGAGACTCAGTTTTGTGAGCTCCATTGTGGTTATCACTGGTGGTGGCTGGGCACCCGTCTGGTTCTTTGGGTCACAAGTCGATGTAGACATCCACTCATGTGGATCTCTCCTTCTTCTGGGCTCTCTTTCCCCTGTGTCATTAGGAACCTCGGTGATCATCTATTCCTGTGAAGTTGGGGCCATTTGTTGTTCTCTCAGATGGCATCTTGGCAGCTTTTAAGACCCCAGAGGTGGATGTGTGCACTTACTGAGATAAATTAACCTCTGAGCACTGCTTTTGCTGTATTCCATATGTTCTAGTAGGATGTGTTTCATTCTCACTTGATTCCAAGAATTTCTTTATGCCATCCTTGATTTTTTTTCTTTAAAGCAGAAGTTTTTGAGCAAGATGTTGTTCAGTTTTTGTGAGTTTGAGTTTCTGCCCATACTTTTTTCCTATTGATTTCAAATTTTATGACTTTATTGCCTGAGAAAATGCTTTGCAATATTTCAGTGGTCTGGAATTTTTTGAGACTTGCTTTATGGTCTGTCTTAGGCTGGGTTTTCTTTAGGGAAGCAAAACTAGTAACATGTGTAGATACAAGGAAAGATTTATAATATAGATAGATGGAGATATAGGAAACAGCTCATGTAATCACAAAAGCTGAATGTCCCAAGTCCTGGCACAAGCCTCACGTGGCCACGGAAGCTGAGGAACCTAAAGTCAGCAGGTCAGAGACCAGAGTTCTAGATCACCGGTTGTGCAGGTCAGTGGATACCAAGCTGGTGGCGAGACGAAGTGACAGAGGCTGGCAAACCCAGAATCGGCAGGTCAGGGAGCAGGACCCTCGAGTGCCGACTGTAAGGACCTATGACTACAACAGCTGCTAGTTCAAGTCCCGGAACCAGACGCTGGAAGAAGGGAGCTCCTGGCTGCGTGAGCAGACCAGCTGTAGTAGTGGAAGGTTGTGAGATGAGAGCCAAGGGGCGGGGAGGCACCACAAACCCTGCCCTGCCACTTAATACAGCAGCCAAATATGGAGTAGCCAAGTTGACATAATCCTGCCCAGCACATGGTCTATTATGTGGTCTATCCTGGAGAATGTTCCATGTGCGTGGTAGAAGAAGGTATACTTGTCTGTCATTTGGTGGAGATTTCTGTAAACACCTGTGAGGTTGAGTTGTCTAATTGTTCCATTAAGATCTTCCATATCCTTATTGAGCTTCTTTTTGGTTGTGGTGTGTTGAAGTAGCTGAACATTGCTGTGAAGCAATATGTCTCTCTTTTCAATGCTGTCAGTGTTTGTTCAATGTATTTAGAAGCTCTACTGTTGGGCTTGTAAATATTTAATATTGTTATTTTCTCTTTATATATTGATACTTTAAGCAGTAAATAGTGTCCATCCTGTCCATAATGTTGGCTTTTCCTTTAAAGTTTATTTCCTGTAAGATTAATATTGCCACTCCTGCTCTTTTTTGCATGTTGTTAACTTGGTATTTGGTATAGTTCTCCACCCTTTGAACTTCAATTTGTTCTTATCTTTGAGTCTGAAGTGTGTTTCTTGTAAGCAGTGTATAGATGGATAGTGTTTTTTTTTTGTTTTTTTTTTTTTTTTAATCTAACCTGTTACTGTTTAACTATTGGCACATTTAACACATTTACATTCAGTGTAATTATTTATAGGTGTGAATGTAGTGCTGTCATTTTGGAGCCTTTTTGTGTGTATGTTCTTGACAGTTTCTTTGTTCCACTTAATATTCTGTTACGAGTCATTTTCCTTTTCATCATTTTAAATGTTGGTGTTTTATCTGGTGAGACTTCCCGACTGTGTTTCTTGTTTTGATGCATAGCATTGTTAGTTTGATTTGCAGCTACCTCAGTATTCTCCTCAGTGATCAAAGTTTAAGCCAGTCTTTAACTTCTTTGTATTGCCTTGACTTCGTCTCCATTTGAAAGGTCTATAAATACACGGATTTGTTGCTCTTTTTAGTATAATGTCATAATTGACACACTGAGATCTCTGTTTTCCTATTTTTTTTTACTATTTTAGCTTTGATTGTGCTTTGCGGATTCCCTGTCCAGGTTGTATCCTGGATGCTGTGTCCTGAATTGTATGCTTGAGTATACATCTGATGTTATTGATTTTCTAATCAAAGAACTTCAGTATTTCTTCCAATTTTGGTTTGGTGTTCGCAAATTCTTTAAACTTCTGTTATCAGGGAATGTCTTAATTTCACCATTATATCTAAGAGACAATTTTACAGGATAGATGAATATCTGCTGTTATGAGAATTATTTTATTGCTTCATATTCTAGCTTATGATTACTACATAAGGATTTATCCATTTTTGTATATTTATTTTTTGACTAATAATATTACTAAATTGGTTTTTAGTTGTAAGATTTTCACATTCTTCTCTACAATCTTCCAGGAGGCCTGTGACATCATCTGCAAGCAGCAATCACTATTTGCTTTTGGAATTCAGTTCATTTAGTCATTGCTTTTATCTTTTATTTTCTAGAATTTTAAGGATAATATTGAAAATAGCAGCACTGGAAGATCATTTCTGCTGTCTGGCTGTTACATAGTTTTGTACTTACGACTGCTCTAGATAGTAAAAAACTGTTTTGCAGAAGTAGCATTTCATTTTTAACTTTTTGTGTTATTATCTAGGATGGTTGCCAAGCCAAGTGTTCCTGAGCCTAATACCTTCTTGGGAATTGTCTTTTCTTTATGGTACTTCAAGTCCTAGAAACACTGAACTTGTCTTGGTGTTATAGGGAACTATAAATGTTAAGCACTAATAATCTTTCAGGGTCATTTTGAGTAGTCTCTTATCTAATGTTTAAATTCTCTGTACATTGTCCACTGTGTATATGCCCCATCAGAGAAATATTTTGTTCCATGACTAACTGCTCCAGAAACCATCTAAGAATTGATACAGGACTTTTGTTCATTCTAGCTGGTTGTGAGAGATAGCAACTCTTCATAAAGTGTATTTCATGGGAAGGCAAAATGAGTTTCCTGGAAAAAAAAATACATTCAGGACATGTTAGGTGAGACAGAACTAAATTTTTCTTTTCTAAAATTGTAGAAATCCCTAGAGCCTTCAGTTTTCAATGTTCTTTACAAATCACTAGGAGCAAAATGGCATATACAAGCTTCCCACACTGTATCAGGGAACATCTTACAATAAAAGTATTCAGAAAGGCACTCCTTGGTAACATCTAATATTGAGAAATTGGCTAAAAAACATTAACAAAGTGGAGGGATAGTGTAATAAAATTTATGTGTATGGACCTACAGTTTCCAAAGCATACCCTGAGAAGATTTTGCATACTACACTTCATTTCATCAAAAACAGTCCTAAAAGATCATCATGCTGATGGCCGCTGTGCTGACACTGAGAGAGGTGAAGTACCTTGGTCAACATTACAAAACTCAAAATGATTGAGTTTGTATCTCACCCTGTCTCTTCCACCATCCGTCAGTTTGTTATACTGTGGTTATTTGTGTGTTGCTACGATGCTGGAAGGTATACCAGTAAGGTTATTCATGGTAGATAGGTTTAAATGGAGCTTCGAGACTAACAAAGACTATGAAGAAAGCTCTGATGCTCTATTTCCAAAATTAGTCAATGAAAACTCTATGGATTACAAGAGAACATTGTCCTATGTAGTCCTAGACAACAAGCCCCCTAGGTTGGAAAGCATTCAAAATACACAGTGTCCACAGTAATGGATTCTAGAGTACCAATGATCATAAATATGGTACAGGATTAGACAATGTTTTGATCTGTTATACATAGGGTCACTATGAGTCAGAGCCAAATCCACAACTAACAGTTGTCTCCAGACTCCCAGACACTGAGCAGTGAGCTCAATAGTACAGCAACTGTTTATTTTCATGCCTTTTTGTCTGACTGAATTCTTCAGTGGAAGGGAGTTTTGTTTTAAGTTTCTTTTTATCCCTAACAACGAACTCAATGCCTAATCCAGAGCAGGACTTTCATATTCATTTCTCATCTAATCAAATTCATGTTTGAATTTAGCTACAGCATGCTGCATCACCTAATTCAGCACCCTCTAACTCCTGAGTTCATTTCTTCAGTGATACTGTTACAAAGGCATTATCACCAGCACCTACTCTGTGTTTTTTAGTAGAAAAGTGGTATGAAATCAGAGGCCTCACCAGGGTCAGGATGTTGAAAGTGTTTGCAGAATATAGTTAGCCACTCTATATATATCCTACACAAGTGTGAGTCTTGAGTCAACATGCTCATCTCTTAAGCACAAGCTAGAGAGCATCCCGTCTGTATACATCCTAGAGATAAGTATTCCTGTGCTATCTGTTGCATGGCTCTCTGCAGAAGGCTGTCCTTGGCTCTTTTATGATACTAGCTTTCATAAAAAGATAGTATCTGACCTCAGAATCATTTTTCTGTGTGTTCTATTCATCAACTTCTTCTTCACAATTCACCCCTAAACTTAACAATTAAAGCAAGAGTTAATTGCCATTGCTCGTAGTACTATGGATTGACTGAGTTCAGTTGGACACGTTTGGCTTTGAGTTTCTCATTGAGCTGTTGCCAGAATGTCAGCTGGTGAGCAGATACTGAAGGCTTGATTGAGCTTCGTGTCCTAAATGGTTTACCACATGCTTGTCAACTGGTGCAGACTGTCAGCCAAGGTGATTAACTTTCCTGGTTTGCCTGGAGTGTCCCAGTTTTAGCATGCAGGGCCCCATGTGTCAAAAAAACCTCTTCATTGAAAGAAAAAGTCCTGGTTTTTGTGATGTGTATAGAAGATTGAGAAGAAACTATGAAACTCATACAGCAGTACAAAAATTCTGACATGGAAAAGACATAAATTTTAGTACTAAACCAACAGCCTGAATTATCTGCCTTTCATAGTGTTTTGCTGCTATTTCTCCTCTGATGGCTGAGGTTGGCAACCTTAAGTCTCAAAGGTGTAAATACTGCTGCATCACTTCTTGTGTGCAGCATAGGTGAACTATAATTGTGAATGTTAGCAATCTACCTTTGATCTTGCTGGTGCATTAACTGTCATGCTTTCTATCAAGATAAACCAAAAACCAAACTCGCTTCAGATGAGCCAATTCCAACTCGTAGTGACCCTATACGTCAGAGTAGAACTGCCCCACCGAGTTTCCAAGGAGTGCCTGGCGTATCTGAACTGCTGACCTTACACCTATTAACTGAAACGTAAGCAGTCTGAATCCACCACATGCTCCTTGGAAACCCTGTGGGGCAGTGTACTTTTCTGTATAGGGTTGCTATGAGTCAGCATTGACTCATTAGCAGTGGATTCTATCAAGATAGTGCTAGTTAATTATTAACATTATGACTATTAGGAGTATGCTAATAGTTCAGATAATAAATAATGACAACAGCAATACTAGTGTGACCTAGACATTACAAAAAAAGAAGTGAAATGTATCAATTTAAGAAGAGATAGAATCACATATACAACTGGACTAGAAACGTAAATGACTAAAGAGAGAAGAATACACAATATGCAGAAAAGAAGTGGGATAGGGTGTGGTAAAGAAGGTGATTTAAAAGCACATTTTAAAACTGAATCACATTAAGTATGTGATGAGACAGTCACATTTTTAAAAGTCAGTTGAAAGTTGTATCGTTTCTCAAAAGAAATCAATTCTTAATTAAAAAAACAGTGACTTCTGAAATAGTTTAGTCATACTACACAAACAAACACGCATAGCTGTACTGTTTCCTTGATTGCACTATGAAATGAAGTAGTTACATTTCTTGTTCAGAAGTTGCAACTAAAATGGCTGGTGGGTGAACAAAAGGGGGGACTTTTATAATAGATTTGCCAGTATTTACAATTAGAGCAGATTTTGTCTGATTTTACTAATGACCAAATCATACATTCTACAACCGATGCCTTGAATCATGACAATGAAAACAATGAAAATATTCCCTGGCTCTTAGACATTCTGACTTGAGCATGAAGTTCCAAGTTATCATTATTATTTCTAAGAAGATTTGAATGAAACAGCTGAAAATATAAAACACAAGATTGTTGATGTCCTTTCCAAAGACAAATGAGACATCGCTCATGTGTCTACATACTCAGCAGACAGTGACCATGTAAATTTTGGCAATTCCATTTAGCCTGTTAAATTATTGCCAAGCCGGCCAAGCCAATGCATCTTGCATATCTTGTACACAGCACTCCTGAAAAGAGGTGTAATTTGACAATATAATTCCCTTGTTAGTGGCACAAATTCATAAAGGATGATTAGAAGATTTCCTCAAGGAAGCAGAAACGTAACTGTTATCCTGGCTTTGCTATAACTCTGCAGATGTCCCAAAATCTTTACATATTTCATCTTATTTTGTGCTAATATTAATTCCTTTTTACAGAAATGGATTCTGAGGTATAGAGAAAGGTAAGAGACTAGACTAAGGAGACTGAAGTCACACAGCTACCACACGGTAAGTTTGGACTCATAACCTAGTAATGATTCCACAGCCCACAATTACTAAACTGGACAAACACACACATACTTTCACACGTACATGCAAATACACCCATGCACATGCACCCACACATACAGATACATACACACTCACGCTCTGCACCTGTAGATTCAGTGTCTTCAGATCTTTCAAGCCATGTTGATCAAGAGATGATTCCAAGAAGTTATATTACTTGAAAGGTTAATACATTCTTGTATTCTTTCCTGTAGGCAAGGGATCACATTGTCAAAGAGAGCTAGGTATACAAATTCAGCAATGACAAAATCTTCTGAAAGCATTAAGATGTTACTAAGTCAATAAGCTTGAGAAAAATATTAAATTGAGATCCCTACTTCACAATTTACCAGATAAAGTGCATACCGTGGAGAGACAATGATCATTCCACATCTACTAACCAGGAAGAAACCATTTTAAACACTGATCAGTGTTAAAATTAAAAACCACAGGTGTCCCACTCCTCATAAACAAAAGAAAAAAATGCTGAACTCAGAGAAACCTGTGTCACACTCAGAGACAAATACATAAGGGTGCAATCTAAAAATAAAATGTAAAGAGACAATGACCAAAATAATGTTCAATTTCACTGTCACTCAAAGTAATAGTCTTCTGTATTCCATTTCACCTTTCAGAATTTAGTTTATTTGTAAAATTACACAGTAGTGCTAATTTTGTAGGTCTAATTTAAGAATATAAATGTACTTTTGTAACTTCTTTTATTTTTTATTAATTGCAATAAAAGAATAAAATTTATAACATCTATCAATTAGCTCATCTATGATAAACCCACACCCACCCATGTAACCAACACAATCATTTTCTTCTACGGATAATTCTCTTGTTAAGCCCTTGTAACAAGGGTCTCATACAAAATTTGTCCATTTGACACTGATCAATATCACTCAGCATGACGATCTCTTACCCATGAGACCATGTTATGAGATGTTTTCTAAAATTGTCATTGTTTTTTATCATACCATAGTGTTTCATTGAGTATATGTACCATAGTTTGCTTATCCATTCATCTGCTGGTAGGCATCGGGGTTGATTCCAACTTTTTGCTATTGTGGACTGTGCTGCAACAAACATTCATGTACATGTGTCTGTTCATGTGACAGCCTTTGTTTCTGAAGGATAAATTCTGAGCAGTGGAATTACGGGATCAAGTGGTGTATCTATCCAACTTTTTAAGGAAGTGCCAGACTGTTTTCCAAAGAGGTTGTACCATTTTGCAATACCACCAGCTGTGTAGGAGAGTTCCAATTTCTCCACAGCCTCTCCAGCATTTGTTGTTTTGTGGTTTTTGGATCATTGGATTTAAACTTAGGTACCAGCATGCTCAACCATGGTAGATAAATTTAGGTACCAGCAGGGTCAACCATGGTAGATAAGTTTCAGCTGAGCTTCCAGATTAGGAAAAAGGACCCAGCAGTCTACTTCTGAAAGGAATTAGCCAGGGAAAACCTTATGAATAGCAGCAGAACATTGTCATATATGCTGTCAGAAAGTGAGCCTCCCAAGTTGGAAGGCACTTAGAAGATGACTGGGAAAGAGCTGCCTCCTCAAAGTAGAGTCAATCTTAACATGTGGATGGAGTAAGGCCTCCGGAATCTTCATTTGCTGATGTAGCATGACTCAAAATGAGAAGAAACAGCTGTAAACATCCATTAGTAATCAGAACATGAAATGTATGAAGTATGAGTCTAGGAAAACTGTAAATTGTCAAAAATGAAATGGAACACATAAACATTAACATCCCAGGCATTAGTGAGCTGAAATTGACCAGTTTGGGCCATTTTGAATCCGACAATCATATGGTCTACTATGCTGGGAATGGTGTTACATTCATCATCAAAAAGTACATTTCAAGATCTGTCCTGAATACCATGCTGTCAGTGATAGGATAATATCCATATACCTACAAGGATGGCCAGTTAATATGACTATTATTCAAATTTACACACCAACCACTAAGGGCAAAGGTGAAGAGGTTGAAGATTTTTACCAGCTTCTGCAGTCTGAAATAGATTGAACATGCAATCAGGATGCATTGATAATTACTGCCGACTGTAATGCAAAAGGTGGAAACAAAGAAGAAGGATTGATAATTGGAAAACATGGCCTTGGTGATAGAAATAATGCAGGAGATTGCAGGACAGAATTTTGCAAGACTAATGATTTTTTCATTGCAAATAACTTTCTTAACCAACACAAACAACAACTGTACACATGGGCCTCACCGGATGGCATACGCAGGAACCAAACTGACTACATGTGTGGAAAAAGATAATGGAAAAGCTCCATATCAGCAGTCAGAACAAGACCAGGTGCTGACTGTGGCACAAACCATCAATTGCTCATATGCAAATTCGAACTGAATCTGAAGAAAATCAGAACAAGTCCACGAAAGCCAAAGTATGACCTTGAGTTTATCCCTCTTGAGTTTAAAGACCACCTCAGGAACAGATTTGATGTATTGATCACAAATGACCGAAGACCAGACGAATTCTGGAATGACATCAAAGACATCATCCATGAAGAGAGCAAAAGGTCATTAAAGTGACAGAAAAAAAAAAGGCCAAATTGGATGTCAGAGGAGATGTTGAAACTTGCACTTGAAAGTTGAGCAGCTAAATCAAAAGAAAGGAATGGCCGAGAAGACATAAACAGAAGATTTCAAAGAGCAGCTTGAGAAGACAAAAGAAAGTATTATAATGACATGTGCAAAGAGTTGGAAATGGAAAACCAGAAGGGAAGAACACATTCTGCACTTCTCAAGCTGAAAAAACTGAAGAAAAAATTCAGGCCTCGAGTTTCAATAGTGAAGGATTCTACAGGGAAACTATTAAATGACTCAGAGAGCATCAAAGTAAGATGGAAGGAATACACAGAGTCATTATACCAGAAAGAACTAGTCGATGTTCAGCCATATGAAGAGGTAGCATACGATCAGGAACCAATGGTACTGAAGGAAGAAATCAAAGTTGCATTGAAGGCATTGGCAAAAACAAGGCTCCAGGAATTGAAGGAATATCACTTGAGATATTTCAACAAACAGATACACCACTGGAAGTGCTCTCTTGTCTGTGCCAAGAAATTTGGAGGATGGCTACCTGGCTAACTGACTGGAAGATATCCATATTTATGCCCATTCCAAAGAAAGGTGATCCAACTGAATGTAGAAATTACCGAACAATACTTTTAATGTCACACAGAAGTAAAATTCTGCTCAAGATCATTTAAAAGTGATTACAACAATATATTGACAACACATGCAAATTAGGTTCAGAAGAGGACGTGGAATGAGGGGCATCATCCCTGATGTCAGATGGATCTTGGCTGAAGGCAGAGAATACGAGAAAGATGTTTACTTATGTTTCACTGATTATGAAAAATCATTCGACTATGTGGATCATACTAAATTATGGCTAATGTCAAGAATGGGAATTTCAGAACACCTACTTGTGCTCTTAGGGAGTCTGTATATGGATCAAGAGGCAGCTGTGTGAACAGAACAAGGAGACACTGTATGGTTTAAAGTAAGGAAAGGAGTGTGTCAGCGTTGTGTCCTTTCACCATACCTTTTTCATCTGCATGCTGAGCAAATAATTTGAGAAACTGAATTATACGAAGAAGAAGGAGGCATCAGCATTGGAGGACGACTCATTAACAACCTGTGTTATGCAGACAACACCACCTTACTTGATGGAAATGAAGAAGATTTGAGGCATTTGCTAATAAAGATCAAGGACCACAGCCTTCAGTATGGATTGCACCTTAACAAAAATCCTCGCAACTGGACTAGTAAGCAACATAGTCATACATGGAGAAAGAATTGAGGTTGTCAAAGATTTCATTTTACTTGGGTCCACAATCAATGCCCTTAGAAGCAGCAGTCAAGAAATCCAAAGACGCATTGCATTGGGAAAATCTGCTGCAAAGGACCTCTTTAAAGTATTCGAAAGTAAGGATGTCACCTTGAAGACTAAAACGCGCCTGACCCATACCATGGTATTTTCAATTGCATCACATGCATGCAAAAGCTGGATTATGAATAAAGAAGACAGAAGAATTGATATCTTTGAATAGTGGTGTTGGAGAAGAATGCTGAATGTACAATGGACCGCCAAAAGAGCAAACAGATCTCTTCTGCTCTCCTGGAAGTACAGCCAGAGTGCTCCTTGGAAGCAAAGATGACAAGACTGTGTCTTACATACTTTGGACATATTGTCAGGAAAGATTAGTCCCTGGAGAAGGACATCATATTTGGCAGAGTGGAGGGTCAGTGGAAGAGAGGAAGACCCTTGACAAGATGGATCAACACAGTGGTCGCAACAACCAACTTAAGCATAAAAACTATTGCAGACATGGCACGAGACCGGGCAGTGTTTCCTTCTGTTGTTCGAAGGTTCGCTATGAGTCGGAACTGACTTGACAGCACCTAATAATAGCAACATCTTCATGAGGAATAATGACCTGCAATTTTCTTTCTTTCTCTTTCTCTTTCTTTCTCTCTTTGTCTCTCTCTCTCTTTTTCTGTGTTTCTTTCTCTCTCGTGTTCTTTCTTTCTCTCTCTCGCTTTCTTTCCCTCTTTCTCTCTCTGTCTCTCTCTTTCTCTCTGTCTTTCTCTCTCTCTCTCTCTCTCTTTCTTCTTTCTTTCCTTCCTTCCTTTATTTCTTTCTGTCTCTCTCTTTCTCTCTTTCTTTATGATGCCTTTGCCTGATTTTGGTTTCAGGATTATTCTGGCTTTCTAGAAAGAGCTTAGTAGTGTTTCTTCTTCTATATTTTTGAAATGATTAGTAAGACTGATATCAACTCTTTGTGTTTTGTGGAATTCTCCAGTGTGGCCATCTGGTTGTGGACTTTTCGTTGTTGTTGACAGTAGTTGTGGATTGAACTGTGCCCCCCCAAAAATGTGTGTAGTCATTTGGCTGGACTATGGTTCCAAGTATTTTATAATTGAACTATGTCCACCGAAAATGTGTATAGTCATTTGGCTGGGCCATGATTTCAAGTATTTTATAAGTGTTCTCTGTTTTGCGATTCTCCTATACTGTATGTTAAAGAGGATTAGGGTGAGACTGTAAGTCCCTTCCTGCAGTCCCCTTTCTGATTTACTGTAAAAGGAGTTTCCCTGGAGTGTGGTTTGTACCACCTTTTATCCTTTCGTCCTATGAGAGATAACAGGAAAGGGAGCAAGCAGAGAGTTGGGAACCTCGTACCATCAAGAAAGCAGCACCAGGAGAAGAACACATCCTTCAGACCTGAGATTCCTGAGCCAAGATGCTCCCTGACCAAACACTGATGCAATACAAGGGCTTTCCTCCAGAGCTGACAGCGTGAAAGCCTTCCCCTGTGGCAGTCGTCCTGAATTCAGACTTGTAACATATTGGACTATGTAAGAATAAACTTGTCTTTCTTAAAGATATCCACTGTGTGGTATTTCTTTTAGAGCAGCACAAGGTGACTAAAATATAATTTGGTGCTGAGAGTGGGGTGCTGTGCTAACGAATACACAAAATGTGGAAGTGTCTTTGAAACTGTGAATGAATAGAAGACTTAGAAGGAACTGAGGAGAACTATTAACACCAAAGAAGGTGCAGGTGGTAAGAAACAACAGCAGCAGAACCAGACCAGTATGAAACAGTGCTGGAACTGACCCACAGAACAAAAAAGCTAAGTGCCTGTGCAGAGAGGTTTCCTGCCAGATAGGGTGCCTCCGGTCATTGAATCAGTGGAGCTAGGCTTGCTGACCCATGGAGCAAGAGGTCTGAGTGCCTGTGTAAAGCAGGCTTCCTGACAGAGCAGGATGCCTCTGGGTACTAGAATCAGTGGAGCTACAGAGCTTTGGAACACTTGCCCCAGCAGGGCAGATGTGGACCTGAGGCCTAGGCCATTAGGCCATAGGAAGCAGAAGCTGAAGAGACAAAGAAAAGAGCATGAGAAATTGAGCTGCCTCAGTCTCAAAAGATATGGCCATGACCTCAGGGGCTTGAAAAGGGGGAGCCCTGGCTTCCCATATTTGTAAGGGTGGAATTTCCATTCACTTGGGTTTAGGGTGTGCCTAAAGCCAAGATAACTGAGTTGCTGTCCAGGTAGGCCTAGAAGGCAGCAGAGTTGTAGCACAGGGCTGGGGGTCTCCACTCAGAATCCAGAGAGTATGGCCAATACCTAGAGTCTGGAGGACAAGGCTAATGTGTATAATGTCTTGGAGAACTGAAGATTATTTTCAAAGCTTTGAGAGCTAAGGCAATGTGTTCTGCTGACTTGCTCGTTGCCTGTTAATGCCTTCTTTCCCTACAATTTCTCCCGCTTGTAATGGAAATGTCTGGCTTGTGCCTGCCGGTTTCACCGCGGTACTTTGAAAGCAGATAACATGTATTCTTGATTTCACAGATGTAGAGAAATGTTTGTATTTTGGGACTTGGAACTGATTTAAGACTTTTGGTATCACGGGTAGGACACATTTTTGCTATGACTTTTGTGATAATGGGATGAACGTGTTACCAGTTTCAAAGATACAATTTTTGGGGAGCCAAAGGATGGAATGCCACGGATTGAACTGTGTGCCCCCAAAAATGTGTGTAGCCATTTGGCTGAGCCATGATTCACAATATTTTATGATTGTCCTCCATTTTGTGATTTTTCTTTGCTTCACGTTAAAGAGGATTATGATGGGGCTGTAAATCCCTTCCTACAGTACCCTCCATGATTCATTGTAAAGGGAGTTTCCCTGAATTATGGCTTGCACCATCTTTTACCCTTTCATCTATGAAAGATAAAAAGGAAGGGAGCAAGCAGAGAGTTGAGAACCTCTTATCATCAAGAAAACAGCACCGGGTCCTTCAGACCCGAGGTTCCTGCACCAGGACGCTCCCTGACCCCAAACTGATGCAACACTAGGACTTTCCTCTAGAGCTGACAGAGGGAAAGCCTTCCCCTGGAGTGGGTACCTTGAATTCAGACTTGTAACCTACTAGACTGTGTAAGAATAAACTTTTCTTTCTTAAAGCCATCCACTGTGTAGTATTTCTGTTAGAGCAGCACTAGATGACTAAATATTTGGATGAGATCTTTACTCTCTTCTTCTGTAGTGGGTCTGTTTAAATTTGTCACCTGTATTTGTATCTGGGGAGGTAGTATGTTTCTAGGAATCTGTCAGTTGCTTCTAGGTTTTCAGATTTGTTGAATAGTAATCAATTATAATCTTATCTCTTTTGGATTGGTTATAATGTGAGCCATTTTAATTCTTAATTTGGTTATTTGCCTTGCCTCATTTTCTTCTTTTGTCGTGCTAACCAGTGGCTTGTCATTATTTTTTACCCCTTTGAAAAAGCAACTTCTGATATTGCTAATTCTTGCAATTGTTTTTCTATTTTCTATTTCATTTATATCTGCCTTGATTTTTATTCATTCTTTCTTTGTCTTTTCTGGTATCCTTTGGTTCCTTTTGCTCTTCTCTATTTGTTCAAATTGTCAGTTTAAGGAATTGGTTTTGAATCTTTCTTCTGTTTTATAGCAGTTATTTATTGCTATAAATTTCCCTCTAAGAACTGTGCCCAAAAGTTTTAACATGTTGTATTTCACTTTCAATTGATTCTAAGAATTATTTGCGTTTTACTTTTGATTTCTTCTTTGACTCAATAGTTTGTTTTCTTTTTTTTTAAATAGTGTGCTACTTAAATTTCCATAGATTTATTCTTTTTTGCTTATCATGTTGTTGAATTCTATTTTCATACATTTATGGGCAAAGAAGATGATTTGTATGCTTTCAGTGTTCTTCAACTTGTTGAAACATGTTTTGAGTCTATTCTTGAAAACAATCTATGTGCACAGAAGGAAAATGTGTATTGTTTTAATGTTGAATTATTTTCAGTGTTGGTCCAGGGAGTTCTGGAGGCTTGGTCTCTGGAATTCAGTATGCACACACAAGATGTGAGGATTAGCTGGTCACAGATGCTGGCATATATGGTTGGACTTGGCTCTCCTTGGTGGCAGTGGAGGATCCTCTGTGTCTTGCCTTCACTGGTACCACTGCATATGCAATCTCACAGTGTCCTACTGTGGTCTACTTTCTGTGCAGTCTGTCATTCTGAAGTATGTCTCTCATCCTGCTGTGCTGGTAGTTCCTCTTCGTCCTGATGACTGTCCTTATTGGACCTTAGCAAGATTCATTGGCATTCTTATGTAGTACCACATTCCTCATTTATGTAGAACCAGTTGTAGAACCCACATACTGCCACAGCAAATTTGTACCACCTTAAAAAAAATCATGCTACAGCTTCCTCAGATAGCTTATTTTCTATGTTCCCTGTTTGGAGTGTTACCCAACCTTGTCCCAAAATGTCTGTGATGAGTTAGTATTTCCAATGCTAGCAGTAAAATCTACATTCTGTGCTGACTCCTTTCTTCTGGATTCACTCTGTAGGCTCTAATACCTCAACTACTGTTTCGAGTTCTGAGATCTCAATTAATGCTTGTTTTTACTTGTTGTTAACTGAGATTGTTGCTGGGGGAATAAATGGAAATGTTCACACAGGTTGCTCTACCTCTTTTATAGCCTCGTAATACAAGAATTTAAAGTTATAATTAACTTTCCTTCAAAGTATTAGTTACATCTAATTTATTTTCATATATTTAGTAATACCACTATTTTAGTTTTAAATATTTTATACTCCTTGCTTTATTGTGGTTGGAACCCACCAGCTGCTCCTAAGGAAAAAGACCTGGTGATCTGATCTTTTAAAGATTTAAGCCTAAAATGTCCTGCATAGCCATTCTACTCTATCCTATATAGTCACTATGAGTTGGAATTGACTCAATAGCACACAATGACAATTTTTTGTTGATTGTGTTAACTGAATTACCTGTTTAGTTTTGAATGTCTCCATTAATTATAGAATAAATTTATTTAATAGTCCAGAAATGATGGTTTGCCTTCTATTTTCTGTAATTCTTTGTTTTTTATTTACATATTCAAAAATGTAACCAGATCTCATATAATGAAGCTTATTAATATTCTATTAAGTTTTTAATTATTACATTTTTTTAATTAATGTATCTTTTATTAGTTTGACTACCTGTATATGTATTGCCGCTTGGCTGGCTCTATTCTGAAACTACTGATATTGATACTCCACATTTATTTAGATTACAAGTTTATACTGTGGTTAAAAAATGGGAATATCAGGGATCCTTTGACTACCATGTAACTTACAATTTATTTATTCATTTATTTATTTGGTCTTGTTTTGGATACTTCACTTACATATAGCACAGAGTTAAAACTGCTTCAGCAAATATTTTCAAATAGTATTTTTTCTTTAGCAACTGTTTATAGTGCTTGCTGTTTTATTTCTGTATATTTAAAGTTGTATTTCCTATGAAGATTGCATAAGCATATTATGTGAATATATATATGGTTGTTGTTAGTTGCAGTCAAGTTGATTCTGATTCCTAGTGACACCATATACAACAAAATGAAAGAATGCTTGATCCTGTACCATTCTCATAATAATTGTCATGCTTGAGCCTGTCTTTGCTCAGAAGCATCTCTAGACTGTAAAAATATTGAAGAAAAGTTAAGACAAATGAGTAAAGTAAGAATACTAACTGTGAATCTTATTAAATTCCAAAGGAGAGAATAGAATAAATGAGTGGACACAATATTCCAAGAGATATGAGTGAAAATTTTACTGAATTTATGAAAATTTTAAAATTCAGAATTTCATTGTTTGAAAAAATTACCCTTTGTATGGAGGTGTTACAGTTTTCTAACAATATATTTACTGTAAAAGTTTGGGAAAAAATATATACCAGGCAAACAACATGGCTTATTACTGCTGCATTAACCAGTGATTTTAAAAATACTCTTTGATATTCTGTTGAAATGCATTAAGTTTCATAGAAGTTGTTAAACTGAAAACTAAGCTCTTGCTGCTTAGCTTGGAGACAAAGGACATGTTCTAGAATGAATACTGAATTAAAACTGATGTGCTTTTCTCTTGTAGGTTGGGAGTGAAATAAATCTTCATCAAATGATCCTTATAATGAATATTTTGACTCATAACACTCAACTATTATTTTTACTATCCTTCCAAAAACATAATTTTTGATACTGTAGTATTTTTGGAAACCTACTGTAGTCAGGATGAATTCTCACATACATAAAAAACAATTACTTGGTAAATGTTGCATGTTTATATTGCTCTTGATGTCAAATCTTAATTTATCCATTTTTGCAGGAAGGCATCACTGTGCTGATCATGAATTATGCACCTCCACTGCTAATATAGTCTATGACAAAATGATCACAAAGTAATAGTAGCATAGTATCCTCTATATGCTGTCTGCATGTACTGTGACAGAGGAACAATATGTAGCAAAAATAATTCATTAGAAACACACGCAAGTTTGATATCAGCTTGCTTAAAATTGGAAACTCTGTTGGAGTAAGTGGTTAAGTGATGTGAAAAATATTACCACCATTGAATCAAATATTTGTGAAGGACAAGATTCAGGGTGATCATGTATTTGACACTATTCAACATTTTTGCCAAATTTGTAAGTGTAATGAAGCTGGTAGGTTGGTCCTACTTTCTTTTTTATTTTGATTGAGATTAATTGAAAGTATACAATCTAAATCAATTCCGCATGCCCGCCTATCTCCTTGCTCAGTGACAGCACACTCCTTCTTTCCATTCTACACATGTAATATACTCTTAACAAGCTCCTGTGCCCTCCTCCCCACCTTCTTTTACCTCATCTAGAAAGATACCAGTAAGACAGCATCCCGTTAATACATAGAACCTAAAAGTACACACACCGCATTGTCATGCTGTGTCCTAGAGTCCAGTCTGTTTTTGTTCAAAGAGTTGACTTCAGTAGTGTTTTCTGGTCAGTGGCAGCAGCAGGTCTAGGGTCTATGCTCCCAGGGGATTCTCCAGGCCTTCGGACCATCAGTTGTGGTCTTTAAGTAGAGTTCTTGAGCCGCACACCTCTTTCTCTCATTTTGCCATAGGGACTCAACATGGCATGCCCCATCATGGCTGTCTTTGGTGGTGGCCGGGCACCATCTGGTTCTTCTGGTCACATGTTGATACAGCCTTCCATTCACATGGGTCTTCTCTGGAGCTCTTTTTTTCCTTGCTTCTTTTTGTTATCAGTCATCATCTGTTCCAGATGAGTTAGGGCCATTTAGTGTACCTCAGATGGCAGCTTGCTAGCTTTTAAGACCCCAGACGCCACACAGCAATCTAGGGTAAAGAAGATTGTCTTAGCAATAGGCTAGTTACACCAATTGGCCTTGATGCCCCCCCAAAACATGGTCCCCAGATCCCACCCCTGCTATTCTATCCTTCCAATGTTGTGAGATTAGAAGAGCTTTCATTTTATGATGAAGTCCAGTTAAGCTGATCCTCTTCCTACTGTGTGCTGTCACTGCTTTCACCCAACCAAATTTCTATCAACTCTCTAATCTATGACCAGCCCTCTTCCTCCCTCCCCTCCCATGCAGCCATCAAAGAGTCTTTTCTTCTGTACATGAGTCTATTTTTAAGTCCTTTTAGTAGGAGTCTTGTACAATATTTGTCCTTGTACTACTAACTGATTTCACTTAGCAATTGAAACCAGATTATAAGATGCTTCCTAAAATCAATCATTCTTTACCATTCCATAGTATTCCACTGAGTATATGTACCACGGTTTCTTTATCCATTCATCTGTTGGTGGGCATCTAGGCTGATTCCATCTTTTTGCTTTTGTGGATTGTGCTGCAGTGAACATTTGTGTGCATGTATCTGTTTGTGTGACATTTCTTTCTTTGGGATATATTCCAAGCAGGGGGATTATTGGATCAAATAGTCCATCTATTTCCAGGTTTTTAAGGAAGCGCCAAATTGCTTTCCAAAGAGGTTTGTACCATGTTGCAATTCCACCAGCACTGTGGGAAAGTTCTGATCTCTTCATAGCCTTTTTAGCATTTGTTGTTTTGTGTTTTTTGAATAGTGGCTAAACTTGTTGGAATGAGATGGTATCTCATTGTGGTTTTGATTTTGGTTTCTCTGATAGCTGATGATCATGAGCGTTTCCTTATGTGTCTTTTTGTTACCTGGATGTTCTCTTTGGTGAAGTGTCTGTCCATCTCCCTTGCCCATCACTTAATTGGGTTATTTACCATGTTGATACTTTGCATTAGTGCTTTCAAGGGGTTCATCCAGCCTCCATGGCACCAGAAAGCATGAATTTCATGTTTTGTTCTGTGTTTTTCTCCTTTCTGATGAAGATTCATTCAGACAATCTTTGAGCAAATGTTCATTAATGGTACTCAGTTCTTTTTGGTTTCATGGCAAAAAGAGTATTTGTTCATGGAAGCAATTAGACGCACATTCCATTTTGTCCTCATTTTCTGGCTCACCCTCTTGGTGTTTTCAGTGACTACAGACCAATTGGAACTTGGATCACCACTTGCAAGTTTTAAGACCCAAGCACTACATAATGAACTAGGAGATCCCAAAATGATACTAAGCCAATTACCTGGGGTGTCCTTGTGTTCATCATACTTTCATTGACATTTAAATTTTAAAATAATTTTATACTCTCATCAACAATGCTGCCAGAAAAATTTTCACCTATATTTCTGCAGAATCATGTATTTATGTCCAGAGGCTAGATTCACAGATGTGGATAGCTGTTTCCATATGCGAAAATTTAATGCTGACTTTCAAGTTACTTCCTAATTCACACAGCCACCAACATATGACAATTCCTGTCTTCCTGGTTCTTCTTTAATCATATTACCAGCTTCTCCACATTTTATCCAAAATAAGAAAATAAAATTTATTTCTATAGTGAAGTTGTGAACTTATTTTATCAGCCACTTGCATATCTTTGCTATAAATTCCTGTTTTGTATTTTTCACATTTTCAACTGGATTTTGTATGAGTCAAGATAGGCTATAGTAACAATCCCAAATTTTCACTGGCTTAAAATAGGTAGCAGTTTTTGTTCGTTTGTTTTAGTAGCTACTCACATTTAAGTTTCTAAAGTAAGGTGCACATTCATGTTAACTTCAAAGAGTAAACAAAAAGGAAATCTTATCGGAAGCTTGGATAAAAGAAAGTTGGAAATGTTAAATGATTACCATAGGATACTCCACTATTTTTATTTGCTTTTGATAATTAACCTTTTTGCCATGTGTATTATATGTATGTGTGTGTGTTGTGCACATATACATACACTCAAACACAAAAAAGCATGTGTGTATGTGTATGCACACGTAAACTCAAACACACGTAAATACAGTTGTAAAACTCCTCATTTTTTTTAACTTTCTTTGTATTAGTTCTATTGCTATAGCAACAATTACAAGTAATATTTCATTCTGCTGTGCATAAGGTAGCTCTAAGTTGGAGCCAAGTTGACATTACCTAACAACAATATTCTTATTCAGAAAAGATGTTTACTCCATAGGCTTTAAATTATTTTCTTTAATTTTTAGTTGACCTTTATACATTTTTAAAAATGAGATACATTACCTTGTGTCATAAAGAAAAATACCTTTTTAAAAATATGTAGTTAAATATTGCAACTTATTTATTAAATTATCCACCCAATTTACCAGATTTGAAATGTTACCCTACATTACATTTCTATATATTTGAACCTGTTTCCAGATTCTGTATTGTTCTGTTGGTTGGATATTCATAATTACCAAGCAGAATTCCACTGGTTGGTTTAAATGTTGCTAAACCTGCAGGAGCTCTCTAAGTGACACTGAGTCACTGGGCCACAACATTGTTCTCAATGCTGACTCTGAATGCTTGTCTAACTTCTCCAAAGTCACAGAGCTGTTACTGTGGAAATGAGCCAAAATGCCTTTTTTTTCTGCTATCACATCAACCAGTCTTTCTCTTATACATAGTTTTCTTAGTTTCTCTCTGTGGATTCTATGAATTTCTTTATTGCATCTTTGATTTCTTCTCTAATCCATGGATTTTTGAGCAAGGTAGTGTTCAGTTTCCATGAGTTCAAATTTCTGTCTATGTTTTTTATGCTATTGATTTCAATGTTTAGGCTTGTATTAAACTTATGTTTTAGTCTTTGTGAAACTCTGCTCTTCCACAGTCATATGCATGTGTATGCATGCATCCCAGGTTTGTATTCCATTATGATACACTTATTAATATTTGAAAATTATACTCCCAAAGGATTATCTAGAAAACGTAGAAATTTATGATGGAATTTTTCCCCTTGACATCATGTTGTTTGTTTGAAAGTTATCCTCACAATGAGAAGGACAGAGGCTTGACTGTGTCATACTCATTAATGCTGCATTTACAGACACCAGCTGCAAGAGATAACAATCGAAAAAAGTGCGAAAGAGAAAGAATTTACAATGTTTACTCTCTCCAACTCAGATATAATTCTCAGTTTATTTACAAAATAACATGATAGAGGGCCCTGAATCCTTGGACCAGATCCAGTGGTTCTGTGTTTATTTGATTTAAAGTAAAATAGAGTCCAATCTTGGGTGGATGCTTTTGGAAACAGCATCCGAGAACTCGTTGCTCCTTGACTTCTGCCCTGAACTTTCAATACACATGACTCATCAAGCCAAGAGCTTCCATGAAGTTCAGCATGCTTTCAGCCTTCACAATGACTGGAGAGATACACACAAGCAGAGGAGGAGTGATGCAACCCCCAGTTTTCTGGGTAGGCTACCACTGGGCAAAGGCCAGATATGCTCAGTTGTCCTGGCTGGTGAATTGCTGGGAGTTTAATACACAATTACAAGAGAGGATGAAACCTGACAGTAGTGCAGAAATTGGGACAGTCCACACATTCTACAAGGCTTTTATTCAGAAAGTCTACTAAAAAGACAATAGAAAAGAAAAGAGAAAATTTTAAGAAAGGGTTTCCTGTAGTACATCCCTAGGGAAGGGGCATAGCAGCTTGTGCAAAATGGAGATGAAATACTATCTGGACTCATCTTTCATGTGGATTTGCTCTGTGGTACAAAATCTTTAATTACTGGGGGAGTCCACCAACACTACCTGGCTTTGTGCACAAGTAAAAACCGATTGCAGCAGATAAAAGAAAACACAAACCCTAGGGATGTCCAGAAAAAACATGTTGGACTTACATAAAAAGTTGGAATATTGGCAGAGGTGGTTGTGTTACTAGGAGCGTGCAAGGGGTGCAGACCACACAGGGTGACACTGTCCAAGGGGATGACACCAAAATGAATGTCGATAAAAATAACTCTGTAGTTAGTTGTAACAACAAAAACCTTTGCTGTGAGCCCAGCTTACATGGATCAGTATACACACAAAGCCAACACTCCGTTAAGTTACTTACTGAACCTTCTGCATTCCAGTCAAAGCTCTCATTACCCAGTTATAGTGATGTTTCAAATCATGTACTTTTGTCTGCATGTGCTATAAACATTCACTGTTGTTTTCATTGCCACCGGTGTTTCTGTAGTCACTGACATTGTCAAATTTCCTGATGTTTTAGCTGCAACATTGTGGTAGTTGGCATTTGTGAACCTATATCAATAACTTTTGAGAATAAAGTAGTAATTAAAGGAAAAGAAGAAACAGTATATAACAATTATGATTTATGAGTAACATCAGTACAAAATAACATTGCTAAGTATTTGGTATGGTCTGGTGGGGAAGGAGGTTTATGCAGGGGTGAAACTATGAGTTACTGCGTTTGGTGAAGCCAACCCTAGTGACGCCACTGGACTGGTACAATAAGTCTCACACCTCTGAGACCTGGGACTGATGTTTAATCAGAGTAACAGTAAACATCTCCTCTCCTTGCTCATCACTTTCACTTCCAGGCTAATTGATTGAGAACTATAATGGGAGACAGGAAGGAGACGAAGAATGTAGAAAGAGATCCATACTAAAGTCTAGCGCAAAGAGAAGGCTTCAAGCTAAAAGTGAAGGACCTACTGAGAAAAATAGAAGAAAAACTCTGCACTCCACAACAGCAAAAAATACATCAAACACTTCACACTTCTAAATAATCCATAGGTCATAAAGCAAAACTGAAGGTAAATTAAAAAGATACATTGAACTGAATGCAAATAAAATGTAGTATATAAAAAGCTGTGAGACGCAACTAAGTATTGACAGGGAAATTTATAGCATAAAATTATTGTATTAGAAACAACGAAAAGACTTATCGTTTAAGTTCCTACATCAAAAGCTAGGAAAAGATGAGCAAAGTAAAGTTAAATGAGATGAAGAAAATAAATAGCAGAATCAATGGAAATTGAAAACAGAAAAAGAATCAGTAAAGAGGTGGATCTTTGAAACAAATGACTACAACAAACATTAATAAATAAAAAATTTTACAATGTAGATGAAATGAATCAATTCCTTGAGAAACAATCACCACTTAATCAAAGTAAAATAGATAATTTGAATAGTCCTATTCTGTTAAGTCAATTCAGTTACTAGTTTTAAAACCCTGAAAAAGAAACATAGTGGCTCAGATGATCTCACTGTAGAATTCTGCCAAATGCTTAAAGAAGGATTAACACCATTATTAGACAATATCTTTCAGAACACAGAAAAGGAAGGAAAACTTCACAACACATTGTATAATGCTAGTACTACTTTGATAACAAAAATCAGACATTTGACATGAGTACAGATGGAAAACTTCAGAAAATTTTAGCAAATAAAATTTCACAGTATACAAAAGGAATTGTACACTATGACCAAGGAGGATAAATTCTGGGTCTACAAGACTGATTCAATTAGTCCAGAAAATTGACAAACTTAGCAACAAAAAATATACATTTATTATTACAGACTAATTGACTTAGGTAAAACATTTGACAAAATTCGGGACCTGTCCATGATAAAAACTCAGTTAAGTTAGAAATAGAGACTTCTTCAACTTGATAAAAAGCATTTGCAAAAGCCTACAGCTTACATTATACTTAGTGATCAAAGACTGTGTACTTGAATACTTGACCCCAAATATCAAGAATAAGACACTGCTTTCATCACTTTTACTCAACATAATACTAAACAGGAGTGTGGAAAGAGATCCACATCAAAGTCTAGCACAAAGATAAGTCTTCAAGCTAACAACGAAGGACCTATACTCAATGCTTTACTCCCTGTTAACCTAACTATACTAGGCCCCTCTTCAGCAAGCCAAATGTTAAATGAATTTCTATTTCCTGTAAATGCCTTACCTTCCCAGAAGCTAAAACCAAGCCCACCAGTTCATGCTCACTGCCTCAGCTACAGCTGTATCTGACTATTAAAGTTTGCAAAATGCCATGTAGGGAAAATAGCTTTGAACTAACAAATTATTTTTTGGCCACTATTGCTTCTTTCTTCCTGTGTGTCTATTGCCTATAAAATGATTTTATTATGTACTACTCTTTGGAGCTCCAGTTTGACATTCAAACTAGTTGCTGTTCATTCATGAATAGCTAAATAAAACCAAGAGGTCAAAGAAAAATTAGTGTTTTACTTGAAACTTCTTCCTTTATTTTAATTATGATTAAGTGAAAGTACACAATCCAAATCAATTTTACATGCCCGTCTATCTGCAGCTCCATCTATTCTGCTCACTCAGTGACATCACATTCCTCCTTTTCACTCCGTATTTCTAGCATTCTCTTAACCAGCACCTGCCCCCTCCTCTCCACCCACTTCTTTCCCATCTAGAAGAAAACCAGCAGGACAGCCTCCAATAAATAATAATCTTGCTATATAAATCCCATACATATCACGAGAAAACCAAACCACTGCCATTAAGTCAATTCCAACTCACAGTGACCCTGTAGGATGGAGTAGAACTGCCCTACAGAGTTTCCAAAAAAGAAAACAAAACACTGTTGTCAGGTCTGGCCCAACTCATAGCAACTCTAGAGGTCAGAATAGAGGTGCCCCACAGAGTTTCCAAGGAGGATTGGAAACTCCTGCTGGATTCAAACTGCCGATCCTTTGGTTAGCAGCCACAGCTGTTAATCGTCACACCACCAGAATATTCCCCACACAGACACCTCTGTGAAACTCTAGCTGCTCTCGCATTGCTGTGACACTACTCTTCTCCCTTCTACTCTGCACTTTCCATATTCATTCAACCAACTGTTGTCCTCTCCACCATCCCATCTCATTTCTATAAGTGAGTTGTTCCAACAGCCTCATGTCTTACAGTTCAGTCCATTTTTTGTCTGAAGAGCTGTCTTTGGTGCTGATTTCAGCTCTGCGCTAGAAGCAAGTTCTAAAGCCACGCTCTCAGGGGACTATCCAGGATGTCAGACCATCATATCTGGTCTTTTAATGGAATTCTAGATATGCATCCCCATTTTTCTCCTGCTACTCCAGGAAGTCTACTTTGTATTGTCTGTCAAGGGAGTCATTGGATACCGTCTAGGTTTTCTGGTCTCATGCTAGTGTAGCCTCTGGATCATTTGGCCCCTTCTGTTTCCTGGGCTCACGTTTTCCTTCTGTCTTTGATGTCTTTCATTCTCCTCTGCTCCATGTGTATTGATGCCTCTTATGTGACAGCCTGCTAACCTTAAAGACTCCAGATATCACTCACCAAAGTGAGTTGCAGAACATTTTCTTAAAAGATAAAATTAGTTACACCAATTGACCTAGATATCCCCTGAAAACATGGTCCCCAGACTCCTGCCCTTGCTACTCTGACCTCCTAAATGTTTGGTTGTATTTAGGAAATCTCTTAGCTCTTGGTATAGTCTAGCAGTGTTGATCTCCCTTCTACAGTGTGCTGTCACTTCTTTCACTTAACCCAGTTCCAATCTAATATATAATCTATGAATACCCATCTCCTTTCTCTCCCCTCCCGGTAACTAATAGAGATTATTTTCTTCTGCACTTCATCCATTTCTTGAGACCTTATTATCATGGTTTCACACAGTATTTATCCTCTTGAGTTTGACTGGTTTCACTCAGCGTGTCTTCTAGATAACTCTGGGTTATCAGTTGTTTCTAAAGATTATCATTTTTCTTTAACATTGCATAGTATTCCGTTGTGTGAATATACCATCATTTATTTACCCCTTCTTCTTGTTGATGGCCACCTAGGTTGATTCCATCTTTTTGCTATTGTGGGCAGTGCTGCAATAAACATTATGTGACAGCCCTTATTTCTCCACGATATGTTCCAAGAAGCAGGATAGCTGGATCATATGGTATTTCTATTTATGGCTTCATAAGAAATCACCAAATCAAATTCCAGGGTGGCTGTACCATTTTACACTCCCAAAAGCAGTATGGAAGGGTTACAGTCTCTCTAAAGCCTCTCCAAAGTTTGTTGTTTTGTGTTATTTGGATTAATGCCAGCTTTGTTGGGATGAGATGGTATCTCACTGTAGTTTTTATTTGGATTTCTCTAATGGCTAATGATTGTGAGCATGTCCTCCTGTATCTGTTAGCTGCTTGAATATCTTCTTTGGAGATATGCCTGTTCATATACTTTGCCTATTTTTGATTGGGTTATTTGTCTTTTTTCTTGTCAAAGTTTTGAAGTACTCTGTAGATTACGGATATTTGATGCTGATCACATTCTTGGCTGCTAATATTTTCCCAGTCTGCAGGAATTCATTTTACTCTCTTGATGAAGTCTTTGGATGAGCATAATGTTTTATTTTCAGAAGCTCCCGTTTATCCATTTTTTCTTCTGGTGCTTTGTCCATTGTTTGTAATATTTGCAGTCTGTTTATGCCATGTGTTAGGACTCTCACCTTTGTCTCTGTTTTTTTTTTTTTTTCCAAAATTGTCATTGTTTTAGATTTTGTATTTAGGTTTTGGATCTTTTTTGATTTAGTTTTTCTTTGTCCATGGTGTGCTATATGGGTCCTGTTTCATTTTTTCACAGATGGATATCCAGTTTTGCCAACACTACTTGCTAAAAAGACTTCTTTTTTCCCCCTATTTCATGGACTTTAGGCCTTTGTCAAATATCAGTTGCACATAGGTGGTTGGAGTTATATCTGGGTTCTCTATTCTATTCCGTTGATCTGTGTACCTAGATTTGTACCAGTACAAGGCTGTTTTGGCTCCCATGGCAGTGTAAGAGGTTCTAAACTCAGGTAGTGTGAAGCCTCCCACTTTATTCTTCTTATTCAGTAATGCTTTACTTATCTAGAGCTTCTTCCCTATCCCTATGATGTTAGTGATTTGTTTCTCCATCTCATTAAGAAATGACATTGGAATTTGTATTAAGATTGCATTATCCACCAGGTGCTCCTTGAATACTCTGGGGGTCAGTTCTACCCTGGCCCCTAGGGTCTCCATGAGTCGGATCCGACTCGACGGCACTTGGCTGGCTTGGCTTATACGTATAGATCACTTTGGTTTGAATAGACATTTTTGCAATGTAAAATCTTCCTATCTATAAGCAGGGAAGTTTCCCATGAATACATCTTCAACAATTCTCTTTGTATTTTCTGTTATCCCCCTCTGTTTTGAAACTCCAATCAGTTGTAGATTATTTCTCTTGATAGAGTCCCACATAGCTCTCCATAGTTCTTCATTTTTTAAAAATCTTTTATGTTATTTTTCCTCTAATACATTGATACCAGTTGCTTAATCTTTAATGTCACTGATTCTGTATTCTACTCCTTTGACTTTCCATTGAATTTTCTGTCTGTAATTTTGTTGTTAATCTGCCCAAGTATTTCTTGCACCCTGATTAATTTTTCAGTATGCTGTATTGTATTTTTTCTAATTTCCTTTTAAATGTCTATGAGAGCACAAAATATAACTCTTTAGTATTGTACCTCTGATAATTGTGCTAATCTTCAACTGGAAAATTTTTTAATTCTTTGTTTTTGGAGTTTTCTGAAGCCATGGTGATCTGCTTCTTTAAATCATTTGAGATACACTCTTACCTCTGAGCCATCAGAAGATTGTTTTAATTCCACTTACTGTGTTCCAATCTGTGTGTGTGCATAGACATTTAAGTGTCCTGGTAGAGTAGTCAAGTGCGCTGTTTTGTCAATTGGAGCAGCAGAAACTTCAAAACCCTATCACCGGGTTGCTAGTCCTGTAGCTAGGCATGGGGCCCCAGCATTAATTTATATTTCTTGGCTGTGTTCAGGTGCCCTAAAGTGTGCAGTGTCTGTGGTGAAATATTGACTGTTGTGGGCTGTAGTTGTGAGGTGTGCAGTTAACGAAAGGTAGGGTGCCCACCCATACCCAGAAAGGTTAGTAGTCAGCAGATCTGAGCCTGGAGAAATGAACTGTTTCTGTCCTGAACTTCTGGCTCAGAGGCACCAGAAAACTTCCTTTTCCCCCTCCTTTTGTTAGGGTTCTTGTCCTCCACTTCAGGTACTACCTCAGAATCAGGTGCCTGGCACAGTACAGAAGAAAAAGTGAGAGAGTACTGGAGTGTGGAAGGGATTTTGTGCCCCAGAGAAAAAGTTTTGTTTCACACAGGACCATGCGACTTTATCTTTTGGTGTTCAGATAGAAGAATGCTGCTATACTGTAGGCATGTCTGTCCAAAGCTCCACTTCTCTGCTGAGAAAAAGACTCTCCAAATGTGGCTTTGTTTGCAGTGCTGGTGTAGGTGGCCTCCCAAGGAGTGCAGATTCCCACCAGCCCACCCTATGTTGACTACCCTACACTCACTCTTCCCCCTCTGTCCGCCAGCTCTTTCGTTAGGCTTCCTCCTGGTGATCAGGGCTCCAAGAATGCCCTATTTAATCTGTTTAATTGTTCTTTGCGGGGAGGAGGATTTGTTGCTAGATGGATTGAAAGATGATTCTGGTTATTCTGCTATGTTAGCTCCACCTCTCTTTTGTCAGTTCTTAATTGGGTTATCTTCTTATTAAGATGTAGATTTTTCTTATATTGATTATTAGATCCTGATTGAATATATGGTTTCTGAAGTTTCCTTCAGCAATGTTTTCTCATCTTCATTACAATCACCTTTCACATCTGTGGTTAGACTTACTCTTAAAAATTATGTTCTCTTAAATGCTATTGTAAATGGAACTGTTTTCCTAATTTTTGTTTCAGAGTTCTCATCGTTGTAGTTGATTTGTGCTTGTTGACCTTGTACCCTGCAACTTTGTTAAATTCCTCTATTAGTTTTAGAATGTTTCTTGTAAATTCTTTGAGATTTTCTATCTGTAGGATCATAAGGGAATAAAGATAATTTTGCTTCTTTATTTTCCAATCTGGTTATGTTATATTTCATTTTTTACTGCTCTGGCTAGGACTTCTAATACAATATAGAATGGAAATGGTGAGAGTGGGCACTTTTGCCTTGTTCTTGAATTTAAGGGGAAAGGTCTCAGGCTTTGTTCATTAAATATAATGTTGTCTGTTGGTTTGTCATATACGCCCTTAATTATATTAAGGAAATTCCCTTATATTCCAATCTCCTTGAGAGTTTCATCAAGAAAGGTGTTGGACTTCATCAGTTGCTTCTTTCTGCATTCATAGAGGTGATCATGTAGTTTTTTTCCTTTGATGTATTGATATGGTATATTAAAATGGTTGATTTTCTAGTGTTGAACCATTCCTCAATTCCTAGAATAAGTCCCTGTTGGTGTATAAGTCTTTGGATACACTGCTGGTTTCCTTTTATCAGTATTCCGTTGAAGATTTTTATATCCATATTCATAAGGGTTATTGATCTTAGTTTTCTTGTCTTGTGGTATCTTTCGCTAGTTTTGATATTGGGGTTAGCTTTCATAGAGTAAATTTGAAAATTTCCTTTTTCTTATCTGTCTTTTGAGGAAAATTTTAACAATTTGGTGTCAATTCTTCCCTAAATGTTGGGTAGAATTTTCCAGTGAAAACATCTGGTTCAAGATTTTTTTTTTCTTGAGATTTCTTTACTTGAGATGGATTTCTTTGAGATTATCTATTTCCTCTTGATTCAGTTTGTGCAGATTGTGTGCCACTGAGAATCTGTCCATTTCTTCTAGTTTGTCCAGTTTGTTGTTGTACAATAAATCTTAAACAATTTATGTTAAACTCTGACCCAGTCATAGAAGTTTTTCATTGTTTTATTTTTTAAGGTAAAACAAGGTTTCATTATTTTTTAGTTAATAAGACAGTTACTACGGAATAAAGCATCAAGATGACTATTGAAACATTTTCTAAATATTATTCAGAATTAGAAAATTCTTAGGTCCATGATGAGTTACAAATGTTATTTCTCCCAGAAAAATCTAGCACAGTACAATTCATGCGCTTTTTATCACATGCTAGTCATAACTATGATTTTACAGGGGCCACCCAAAGCTCTCAGTACTCAATATTACAATTCTGGATCAAAGTAACTATTTATCCACAAATCATACTGCTATTTTGCTAAGATTTACCCTCAAAAGAAGGTGGAAGGAAGCCAGAGTTTTTATAACAAAAAGAATTGGTAGACCTTCAACCATTTAAGGAGGTAACATATGATCAGGAACTAATAGTACTGAAGGCAGAAGTCGAGCTACACTGAGAGCATTGGTGGAAAACAAGGTTCCAGTTAATGGAATGTTAATTGAGATGTTCAACTTACTGTTGCAGTGCCGGAAGTGTTCACTTATCTATGTCAAGAAATTCATAAGACAGCTGACTGGGAAACCACCTAGAAGAAAAAGGTGATTCAATCAAATGTGGAAATTATCAAACAATGTCATTAATATCACACACAAGTAAAATCTTACTGAGGCTCATTCAGATGTTGCTGCAGCAGTACATCAACAGAGAACTACCATAAATTCATCCTGGATGCAGAAAAGGATATGGAACTGGAGGTATCATTGCTAACATCAGATGGATCCTGGCTGAAAGCAGAGAATACCAGAAGGATGTTTTTTATTGACTATGCAAAGGTATTTGACTTCATAGATCATAACAAATTATGGATAATATTGCAAAGGATGGGAATTCCAGAACACTTATTTATGCTCATGAGGATTCAGTATATGGATCGAGAGGCAGTTGTGTGGACAACACAATGGGCTACTGGATATCTTAAAGTCAAGTAAATATGTGTCAGGGTTGTATCCTTTCATCATGCCTATTCATTCTGTATACTGAGAAAATTATCCAAGAAGCTGGATTATATGAAGAAGAATGGGGCATTGGGACTGGAGGAAGACTCCTTAACAACCTGCATTATACAGATGATACAACCTTGCTTGCTAAAAGTGAAGAGGATTTGACTTACTGATGAAGATCAAAGACTACAGCTTTCAGTGTGGATTGTACCTCATCATCAAATAAACAAACATCCTCACAACTGGACCAGTAAGCAACATCATGATAAATGGAGAAAAGACTGAAGTTGTCAAGGATTTCATTTTACTCATATCCATAATCAATATAGTGACAATACACTCTTCCCTTCCACCCAGTACTTTCAATATCCACTCAACTTGTCCCCTTCTCTGATCTTTCAATAGACTTATAGATCTGCTCTCCTCTTTTTTTTGTGGTACTTCAAGGTGTGTACACTGTGTTCCCTGTCAGTGCAGTCTTCGGTGGTGGACAGGAACCATCTAGTTCTGGTCTCATGCTGATGTCATCTCCCAGTCCTATGGAACCTTCCATTTCCTGGGCTCATATTTTCCTCACGTCCTGGATGTTCTTGGTTTCAACTGCTCTAGGTGAGTTGGGACCAGTTGGTGTTCCTGAGAAGGTAGCTTGATGACTTTTAAGACCCTAGGCACTACTCACCAGTATGGTATGCAGAACAGCTTCTTAGAAAAAACTAGCTATGTCAACACCTGTCCTTGCTTCTCTGACCTTTAACATGTTGGGTTGAATTTAGAAAACCTTTTAGCTTATTGTGAACTCCAGTTTTGCTGACCTCCTTTATGCTGCATGCCGTCACATCCTTCACCTAACCTAATTCTTGTTGACTATCTAATTTATGAATAACCTTCTCACTCACTCCCTGCCATTGTAGCCATCAAAGATTATTTTTTTCTGTGCATAAGACTTTTCTTAAGTCCTCATAACAGTGGTCTCACATAACATTTGTTATCTTGCAGCTGGCTGATTTCACTCTATGTAATGTCTTGGAGATGAGAGATGCTTGTTATGAGATGTTTCCTAAAATCATTGTCGTTCTTTATCATTGCATAGGATTTCATTGTGTATATGTACTATAGTTCGCTTATTCATTTATCTGTTGATGGGCAGCTAGGTTGATTCTATCTTTTTGCTTTTGTAGACAGTGCTGCAATAAACTTTTGTGTGCATGTATTTGTTCACGTGACAACCCTTATTTCTCTGGGACACATTCCAAGCAGTGGAATTTCTGGATCATATGGTTATCTCTATTTCTAGCTTCTTAAAAAAACACCAAATTGCTTTCCAAAGTGGTGGCACCATTTTACATTTCCATCAGCAGTGTAGAAGAGTTTCAATCTTTCCACAGTCTCTCCAAAATTCTTTGCGTTTTTAGATTAATGCCAGCCTTATAAGGGTGAGCTGTATCTCATTGCAGTTTTGATTTGGTATCCTCTAATAGCTAATGATCACAAAAATTTTCCTGATGTATCTTTTGGCAGCCTGGATGTCATCTTTGGAGAAGTGTCTGCCTATATCATTTGTCTATTGTTGAATTGTGTTATTTGTCTTATTCTTGTTGATATTTTATAGTACCTTGTAGATTACGGAGGTTAGGTGTCAATCAGATATGTGTTGCTAAATATTTTTTCCCAGTCAGTAGGTGGTCTTTTTCTTCTTTTGATAAAGTCTTTGGATGAGCATAAGTGTATGATTTTTAATAGGTCTCATTTATCTGTTTTCTCTTCTGTTGTTTGTATATTGATAGTAATATTTTGTAATCTGCTTATGTCATGTATTAGGGCTTCTAGTGTTGTCTCCCTTTATTTCTTCCATAATATTTATCTTTTTAGATTTGATATTTAGGTCTTTGATCCATTTTGAGTTAGATTTGTGCAAGATGTGAGATATGGGTCTTGTTTCAGTTTTTTGCAGATGTACATCTAGTTTTGCCAACACCGTTTGTTAAAGAGACTTTTCTCCCCAGTTCACAGACTTTAAGCCTTTGTCAAATATCAGCTGCTCTAGGTGGATGGTGTTATTTCTGTTCCATTAATCTATATATCTGTTTTTGTACCAGTACCAGAGGCTGTTTTGGCAACTGTGGCAGTGTAACAGGTACTAAGGGCGGGGAACAAGAGCTTTCCACTTTGTTTTTCTTCTTCAGTAAAGCTTTAGTTATCCGGGGTTTCTTCTCTTTTGAAATGAAGTTGGTGATTCATTTCTCCATTTCTTAAAAAAATGACATTGTGATTTGTATTGAGATTACATTGTATGAATAGATTTATTTCTAGGTGCTTTATCTTCTTGAGGGCTATTGTAAATGGCATTGAATCGGTGATTTCCTTTTTGATGTTCTGTTTGTTGGTGTAAAGAAATCCTACTGATTTATTTATGTTTGTCTTACATCTTGATATGTTGCTGAGCCCATCTGTTAGCTTCAGTAGTTTTTTTTAATGAATTCTTTAGGTTTTTCTGCATATAAGACTGTATCATCTGTAAATAGAGATACTTTTACTTCTTCTTTACCAATGTGGATGCCTTTATTTCTTTATATTGTTTGATGGCTTTGGTTAGACCCTCCAGCACTATGTTGATAAAATTGGTGACAATGGGCATCCTTGTTTGGTTTGTGTTCTCAGAAAGGGAATTCTTTCAGTCTGTCTCCATTCAGGATGATGTTTGCCGTTGGCTTTGCAATTATGTTGAGGAACTTCTATTTTTTTTTTCTGAGAGTTTTTAACTTGAATGTGTGTTGGACTTTGTCAAATGTCTTTTACTACATTTGATCATCAGTTGATATAATGAAGTGGTTCTTCTTTCATTTTGTTGATATGGTTGACTGTATTAATTGTTTTTCTAATGTTAAACTATCCTTGCATCCCGTGTGTGAATCCTACTTGGTCATGGTGAATTATTTATTTGATATAATGTTGAATTTTATTGGTTAGAATTTTGTTGAATATTTTTGCATCTAAGTTCATGGGAGATCCAGTTTATAACTTTCATTTTTGAGTGTGTGTGTGCTGTCTTTATCCAGTTTCGGTATCAGGGTTACACTGGCTTTGTAGAATGAATTTGAGAGTGTTCCATCCTTTACTACTAGTAGTGTTAACTCCTCTCTAAAAGTTTGGTAGAATTCCCCAGTGAAGCTATCTGGGCCAGAACATGTTTTGGTTGGTAGCTTTTTGATTAATTTTTTAAACTCTTCTTTTGGATTGAAAAGAAGAATAAAAAATGGTTTTGCATAGCCTTCAATCTTGTTATGGATTGAATTGGGATCTCTCAAAATGTGTTAGAATGTTAAACTCTATACCTGTGAATGTAATGTAGTGCAACTAAGCTGAATCTAATGCACTGTGTAATCTAATCAACTTCCACAATGCACACTAATGTGACATGGTCCATTATCTGAGTTCATATTAGTTAGGATAGGTTCTAAACCATATCACTTCTGAGTTATATAAAGACCAATACAGAGACAGAGACATAACCACATACTGGGGAAGACAGACAACATTTGAGGTTTGCTTTCGAATCAAAGAAACAAGGTATGCATAGGAATACAACAAGGAAGGAATCAACACTACTGAGACCCTGATTTTAGACTCCAGTACTTTGAGAAACTAAATTTCTATTCTTTGTGCCACCAACTTGTGGTATTTCTGTTATGGCAGCAGTAGGAAACTAAGACAGATTTTAAGGCAGGTAGACATTGTAAGAAAGCTCTAAACTCTAAGTATTAAAACATGTTATGTTCATCACACACTACTTTTGTGCAGGAAACTTCATAAACTATTTCATTTCATTATCACAACTACTTTGGACAACTAAGATATAGCTAGACAACCTATGGTGAGAGCCAAAGGTCACCAAGTTATCGAGGATAAAATCTGGATTTTAGGCTCATCACTCTAACCCAGAAGTCTGCTGCAGTCATTTGTCACGTTTTCATGACTTCTGTTGTATTCTGAGTACCAATTTCCCCTTCTTGTCAAGTTGATTCCAACTTGGAATGACCCTATGGGACAGAGTAAAACTGCCTTATAGGGTTTCCAAGTCTATAATATTTATGGACGCAGACTGCCACCTCTTTCTCCCAAGGAATGATTGGTAGGTTGGAATTAACAGCCTTTTGTTTAACAGTCATCTGCTTAGGCAGTGTACCAAGGTTTCTCGTATTTTGAGTAACCAGTCTATATTTATGTGGACTTCTCTAATTAGCCTTCTCTAATGTCCCAGATGATAAATAACTTTATGTTGATATCAGAAATCATATCTTTCACATCCCTTGCCTCCACAACTCTATTGTTTAAGACCCAAACTTTGATTCTACAGGGGATTCTATAAAGTAATAAATCCCTGTTAGGTAGAAGAGCAGGATTTCCATGACCACATTACTGAAACTTTTCAGAGATCTCAATGTCATGTAAACATGTCAGGCAAGGTGGGAGTGCTGATGGTAGCAGCAACAGTTGCAGTCAAGTTCCTGACATTTGATAGTAGTGGTGGAGTGGTGACTAGTTTCTTATATGTGGCATGAGTTTGGTATGGACCCTCAAAAGCTTCCTGAATTACCTCTCCTACTTAAATATCACTTCTCTTCTTAAAGTAGTCATAATTGATTGTATCTGATTCTTATAGTTAAGAATCTTGGAATTCCAATAGCTGCTTCTTATGAAAGAAGACTAAAAAAAAAAAAAAAAAAAAAAAAAAATGAGCTCACTGTTGTCGAGTCAGGTCCAACTCATAGCAACCCTAGAGGTCAGAGTAGAACTGCCCCATAGAGTTTCCAAGGAGCACCTGGCAGATTTTAACTGCCAACCTTTTGGTTAGCAGATGTAGTACTTAACCCACTATGCTAACAGGGTTTTGTCTTGTGGAAGAGTGAGGCCTAATTCTTATGGAATTACAGCCTGAGGGCTGGCTAAGCAAAGCCAGAGCAGCTGTGGCCAAATAGAGCCATGAATAGGATCTCATGAATGATGGTGCACTGAGTCATCATATCTCAACTGCAGACGCTGGTCCATATTTCAGGTGATGCTTTCAAGGAAAATATTAGAACAGATTTCTGAGAATTTATAAATTAAATGGTAATCATTTAGAACCTACTTGATAAGAAAATATTCATGATTGCTTCCCCTTTCTTCTGTAGTCATTGTACAACCTGTGCAAAGAATTGTGAGGATAAACAGCCATTAGCTGTTGAGACCTTGCTGTATGTATTGGGCTAGCCTGGTAAACTGGTATGTGCTATAACATGGAGCTGCATCCTGACATGTTGGGGAAAGGTAGATCCTTGGACTCACATGGAACCAGGTTTGGATACCAGTTCTACTATCCCTGACTAAAAAGGTGACGTGAACTCCTTCAACATCATACACTTCTGTTTGTTCATTTGCATGGATATTGTGAGTCATGACCATGGTTTAAAATATGTTCAAGAATTCCTCTTTCTGAGAAATCATTAAAGATATAACTGATTTCTTCATAACTATACCATTTGCTATAGCCCCCAATAAGATAAAATACCTAGGAATAAATCTAACTACAGAAATAAGAGACCTAAACAAAGACAACTACAAGACCTTACTGCAAGAAACTAAGAAACACTTAAATAAATGGAGAAACCTACCCTGCTCATGGATAGGAAGACTTAACGCTGTGAAAATGTCTATTTTGCCCAAAGCAATCTACATTTGCAATGCAATCCCAATACAAACTCCAGTGACATTTTTTAATGAAATGGTGAAACACATCACCACCTTTGGTTGGAAATGGAAGAAACCCTGGATAAGCAAAGCACGACTGAAGAAGAAGAACACAGTTGGAGACCTCTTACTACTCGACCTTAGAAGCTATTATACTACCACAGTAGTCAGACCAGCCTGGTACTGGTACAAGAAGAGACAAATAGACCAATGGACCAGAGTTGAGATCCCAGAGATGCCACCATCCTCCTATGATCAGCTGATATTTGACAAAGGCCCTAAGATTGTAAACTGGGGTAAAAACAGTCTCATTAACAGATGGTTCTGGCAAAATTTGGTATCCGTCTGCAAAAACTGAAACAAGACCCTTATCTTACACCTTACACAAAAACTAACTCAAATTGGATAAAAGGCCTAAATATCGAACCCAAAACGATAAAGATCAAGCAAGAAAAAGCAGGGTCAACAATGGAAGTTTTAATGTACATCCTAGACAGACTTGAAAATCTGACCAACAAAGCATGATCAACAGAAGAGAAAATAGATAAATGGGAACTACTAAGAATCAAACACTTTTGCTCATCCAAAGACTTTATCAAAAGAATTAAAAGACCACCTACAGAATGGGAAAACATATTTGGCAACTATACATCAGATCGAAGTCTGATCTCCATAATCTACAAGATTCTGTAAAATATCAACAAGGAAAGGGTAAATAACCCAATTAAGCAATGGGCAAAGGAGATAGACAGACACTTCACTACAGAGGACATCCAGCGAGCCAAAAGAGACATCAGGAAATGCTCACCATCATTAACTATTAAAGGAATCCAGATAAAAACTACAATAAGATACCATCTCACCCCTACAAGGTTGGTCATGATCCGAAAGATACAAAACAAAAAATGCTGAAGAGGCTGTGGAGAAATTAGAACTTTCCTACACTGCTGGTGGGATTGCAAAATGGTACAACTGCTTTGGAAAGGAGTCTGATGCTTCTTTAAAAAACTCAAAATAGATATATCATTTAACCCAGCAATCCCACTACTTGGGCTATATCCTACAGAATCAAGGGCAGGCACATGAACAGAGATATATGTTCACAAATGTTTATTGTGGCACAGTCCACAATAGCAAAAAGATGGAATCAACCCAGATGCCCAACAACAGACGATTGGATAAACAAACTGTGATATATATACTCAATGGAACACTATGCAATGATAAAGAACAATGATGATTTTAGGAAACATCTTATAACCTGGTTTCAATTGGAGGACGTTATGTTGAGTGAAATCAGTCACTGGCACAAGGACAAATAGTATATGAGACCCCTACGACAATGGCTTAAAAACAGACTCATGTACAGAAGAAAAGACTCTTTGACAGCTACAAGGGAGGTGAGAGAAGGAGGGAGAGGGTTGGTTATAGATTACAGACAGCTGATAGAAATTTGGTTGGGTGACAGCAGTGACAGCACACATTAGACAGAAGATCAATTTAACTGGACTTCAACATAACCTGAAAACTCTTCGAATCTTAACCCAATATTGCAAGAGTAGAGCATCAGTGGCTGGGGTCCGTGGACAATGCTCTCAGGGGACATCCAAGCCAATTTGCATAATTAGCCTATTGCTAAGAGAGTTTTAGGCACCCCATATTGGTGCATGGCATCTGGGATCTTAAAAGCTAGCAAGCGCCTATCTGAGGTACACTAAATAGTCCCAACTCAGCCAGAACAGATGATCACCAAGGACAATAAAGACATCAGAGAAACAGAGCCCAGAAGATGAAAGGACCCACATAAATGGGTGACTGTATCAACCCATGACCAGAAGAACTAGATGGTGCCCGACCACCACCAAAGACAGCCATGATGGGGCACACAATGTCGAGTGCCAGTGGCAACACTAGAAAAAGAGGGATATGCCGCAAGAACTGCACTAAAAGACTGACTGCATCTGATGGTCCAAAGGCCCAGGGGTTCCCCTGGGAGCCTGGCCCCTAGACCTGGTGCTGCCCCTGACCGGAAATCATTACTGAAGCCAACTCTTTGGCAGGCATAGATTGGACTCGGGGGCACAATGTGACCATGTGTTGTGTACACTTGATGGTTCCATGCATCTGTAAGATGCTCTCTTACTGGCCTCTTACTGAAGTGAGAAGAGCAGATGAAGAGGAGGAGAGAGGAGATTGTTAAGAGGATATGACATGTATGAAACAGAAAGGAGAGATTTGCTATCACTGGGCAAGGAGAGCAGAGGGAGCTGCTGATAGGTGGGCATGCAAATTTAACTTTCACTCAATCACAATAAGAAAAAGAAAAGAATTCCTCTTTCTGTATGCATTATTGACTGAAGATTGCATTGCTTCAATGTTGAAATATATAGCGATTGAACTCTGGGTCACTCAGGAGGAGCAATTCTCTAGGCCTAGTGTTTATGTTGGCTGTTGCATGGAGAAGCAAGAGGGAAGTCCTGGGACATACATTCCACCTTTCCAGAGCAAAGAGACTTGACTGAATAGTACAGTGTACAAAGCAAAGCAAAATTCAAACAAACAAAAAAAGCCCAGAATTTCTAGAGTCCTAGTGCCCTACCTGCTACTGGCCGCGTGGCTTCCTCATGGGGCTTCCATTTCTCAATGTTTATATGAAGACCACAAGGTGGTCTTCCCACGGGGCTCATGTGAGAAATGCCGGTGATCACATACGTATAATCAGAACACTTTGAAAATGTTTGTTGCCCTTCTTAGGGATCAGCTGAGCCAAAGAAATAGCTGCACACTGGGTAAAATCAAACAAAAGAACTAGAAAAGAAATTACTTTTTCTCTGACCATTAAGTGACCAATTTCATAACATATCAGAATCATGATTTATTTTACAAATGTGACTTGGGGACCACCAGGCATTCTGCAGACATTAGTTTTGGAATGTGAGAAGGACAGGGTCACAATCTTTACCACTGGTATAGGAGTGATTGCCCAGTGTAAGAGAAAAAGTGGTAGGAAAATGGGCAGAGTCCTGTGACATGGAGGCTGAGGAGACGGATGTTTTCAAAGGGAAGATGAGGTGGAAAAAGGAGATGTATAGAGCTATGTCTAGGAAGATGAGGACAGAACAGATTCTAGCCTGCAACACTGAGCGTGGAAGCAGTTTTTAGAGGTGCCAAGAAAGAAGAGTGTTTTGTTTCAAGAATAGTACATGTGTAGAGAAAGATAAGGAAATACTTAGAGACTGGGTAAGGTTTATGTGTTTGCTTGCTTTTTGTTTTAAGGCAAAATAACTAAGTGCTCATGTACTCTAGGGTGGGACAAATAACAGACACTTAATGTGAAGTAAAATTTAGATGGAAGTGGGGATCATGAACACTGATGGAGACTGGGTTTCATACTGATCTGATTATTTCACTTACTTAAGAAAAGACCTAAAAGAAGAAAACTTTTTAAAAAAAAAACTACTATAAGCTAATGTCATCCCTAAAAACAAGGGTTGGAACTTCCATAGCAAGATACTTGCTCATGTAAAAATATCACACCCCTAAGCATCCTGTTAGACTTTGATTTCAGGATCTAAAGAAATGTCTATTTTCAGTAATCATTTATCTTTTAAGGTTTTATGTAAGTCTTTTCTGCTTAATTCCATTTTAGCTGACTTAACTTTGAATACTTCAAAACACACACATTTATAATTAAAGCCAATAGTAACCCCAGACCAGTAGCTTCCCAACAAACTATGCTTCAGCCAGCGCAGAAAGTGAGGCAGGCAGTCACTTGGGCTTTGGGTTAGCAATCTTCGCCTTCTCTGAGCTGCTGAGAGTCAGGTTGTATGCAGGCTGTATGAGCCACATAGGCAGAGCACAGCTCTCTCCTAGATTTATGGCAGGTATACCTCAGTCAGGGTGGAAGCACTGTGAGTTCTTCAACTCTCGCTTTAATCACTGACCTTTTTCCTCCACTCTGAAGAAAAGGGTGCATCAAAATGTAGTTAAAATACTTAAGGGAATGTTTTATAACCTCAGGAAAATGTGAAGTTGATTCTAGTTCCATCTGAACTGATTGCATATTAAAAAGCAGCTTGGATTTTATAAACTCCTTCACATCCTGAGATTAACAAAAGTAAACAACTTGTGCAATACATAAGCATGTGTGGGGTTAGCCATAGCCTAGAGGTTAAAGAACATGCAGAGGATGGGATAACAGGGGAAAGATATTTAGCAAATTGTTTCCTTTAGAGAAATCAAATCCAGCACCAATGTCAAGCACAGAAATCCTAGCTGAATGAATTTTCCATTCTTAGAATCATCCGTTTAATAAAAGAGGCTTCGTGAGACAGACATAAACAATTTGTGATGCTTACATTCTAGATGGGTCCAGGAAAGCTGCAGAGCCAATGGAGAGAGATTTTCTTAGGCTCCTAATACATTGTTAACACACTGTTTCCTATGTCTGCATGTGGTTGTTCCCTTTAAATACTCAGACTTTGCCTGACCAATTCGGACAGGCTTTAAGGATGAGACTACCTCCCTGTCCGTTACAATGCTGGCTTGCAAATAAAATCTTTTAATCCTCATCCAAAGCTCCTGTCCCATTGAATTGGCTTTTTGCAGCAAGTGGCCAAACTCCAGGGTTCTTCTGGTAACATCTTTGTCTTGTTCCTGTTCTCAAAGGGAATGTTTCCAGCCTTTGTCCATTAAGAACATTATTGGTCACAAGTTTTGTGTAGATGCCTTTTATTATATTGTGAAATTTTCCTTCTATACTGGTTTTATTGAGAGTTTTCATCAGGAATGGGTTTTGAACTTTGACAAATGCTTTTCCTGCATCAATTGAGATGATCATGTGATTCTTTCATTTATGTGGTAGATTATGCTAATTGACTTACTAATACTGAACCATCCTTGCATATCTAATATGAAGACTATACTTGGTAGTAGTGTATTATATTTTATTATAGTGCTGAATTCTGTTGGCTAGAATTTTGTTGAGAATTTTTAAACCTCAATTCATGAGAGATTTCTTTTGTGGTGCTTTTCTGATTTTTCCTTAAAGTTGTATCTAAGTATTTGTCTTCAATTTTGCTAATCCTTTTTTCCTTCATTTCAGCCCTTCTCCTCAGCCCTTCTATGACAGTGTCCATTTCCAAAATCTAGTTTGTCTTTTGGATTTCTAATTTTTGTATGATTTCTTATTATGGGCTTATTTTGACATTTTGTTCCTGTATTATTTTTATGAATTCTTCCATTAATTTGTCTGTGTTTTCTTTGAATTTATCTATTTTTTTCTCTTATTTTTGTTAGCTTTTGTTTCAACTCTTTGGTAGCTCTGAATACTAGAGATTTGAATTACCTGTCAGGTAATTCTAGTGTCTTATGCTGGAAAATCCCCTGGTGTTTTATTTTGGACATGTACTAGAACCTTATGTTTTATATATTTGGTACTGTCCACTGTCTTCAGGCCATTCATTAGTTATTTTCTTTGTTTATTGATTTTAGATGTGTTTTGTCCTGTTTTTCTTGTTTCATTTGGTTATGTCAGAGCAGGCTCACTCTGCATTCTTTGTTGTCTGTTCGTCTGTGATCACTATATTTTTCACCTCCATGTCCAGTGGGCATGATTAGTCACTCTGCTATGGCGCAACAAGCAGCATAGATCCAGCTGATGGGAGGTAGGAGAGGGGCTGGTATGGGTTGTTTGTGTCATTTAGTAGGACTTACAGACAGGCCAGAAATCAGTGCTAGTCAGGTTCTGATAGGCTGTACCTGTGTTAACTGGAAATGTGATGTTTAGTACATAGTTCATGTAGTCAGCAGGAAGGAGATGTTTGTGATGTGTGGAGCTAAGATGGGTATGGGCAAAAGGAGAGAGAAGAGAAATAGGAGCCAGAAATAAACAAATAAATGAACATACAAAAAGAGTGTTAAGGGTCTTTGATGCTGAATTGAAGAAATGAGAAACCAATGAATAGAGAAAAACAAAATGGAGAGGAAGAAATGAAAAAGAAACAACAAAATAAAAACATGGAAAACTAAAAAAGGTGAAACAAAAGAAAATAAAACTCCCCACCCCCGAAAGGCCCCAACAGTGGTGCTGTGAAGATTGAAGAAGTGTCTTCCAGGCTGTGTGTTGTATCTTGTTGAAGAAGTACAGATGTCATATTGTGTCTGTTATTCAGGAGACAGGAAAATAAGGTAAGTGTAGAGAGACAGGAACTGAGAAATGAAGAAAGACAGGAAACTAAACAGATAAAATGAAATGCCCCCCAGGAACTCCACTGACATGGTTGCACAGACTAGCGATGTGGGGCCTAAGCTGCTTAGTACAGCCCAGCTAGATGGGACTGACAAACTTTGAGAAGAAGAAGAAAAGAAACAGACAAAGCTAAATAAAATAAAGGGGGTAGGAGAAGCCCTGAAGATTCCACAAGAGTATTGTCATAGGTCAGAAAGTTGTTCACCGGTTGAACGGTATCTCACAGCCTTGCAACTAGAGGCAGAGACGGTACACTGAGCCAGATGTTCAAGAGGAAGGAGGAGGATGTGGCAAGAGGAATGGAAGAAACAAACAAAAACAGAAAAAATCAACACCAGCTACAGACAAATAGCAGCTGGACAGTGTGGGTAGGGTGAATCCAAGTCCCTGTGGTTGAAGGTATTTCTTTTGGGCCACAAGACTGTGGCCAGTGGGAAGGGAAGAGACATGGAGCAGGGTGAGATTAGAATACACCAGTGGTTACTGTGTCATCTTAATTCTGCTGGGAGCTCCTGAAACTGCTTTTGCATTCTCGATATCAGCGGGTCTCTGATGTGAGCAGAAAGAATCCAAGTGGCATAGATGTTGCACTTCCTGGCTGGCTGAGCCACCTAAGCTGGCCCACAGGCATCAGAGACAAAACAGCAGGGAGAGGATGAGGGGTGGGATAGCAAGTATCATTCTTACTAGGTGCTTTGCCTACTGGGATTCCTGTGAAGTGTCTTTCTCACGCTCCCTGTCTACCAATCTCTGACAGGAGTCTAAACTGGTGAATCCATACTGGATTAGCTGATAGGGGACTTCTGCTTGTATCTTTTCTTGTTCTTCATTCTTTGTCAGTTTCTTATTTCATTCAGTATTTGGATGAGATCTTAATCTATTCATTTGATACATTCTTGTTCCAGGACTGATGATTGTCTCTGTTTTATTAGTTTTTCAGATCTTTGCTCTGGAGGGTCCACATGGTGCTTCTGTGTATAGTGCCATGTATGCAAAAAATTTATTTTATTCATTTTTATTTGCTTATTCTTTCTTCTGATACTCTAAAACAAATTTTGAACCACCTAGGAAATTTTCAGTTTTAATTATCGTACTTCACATTTACATAATTGCTTTTATTCATTTTTATAAATCCTATCTCTTTACTGATATCCTTTATCTGATGTGACATTTTCATGATATATTACATTAGCTGTTTAATCTTTGTTTTTTTAAGTCTATGAATAAGTTTACTATGGCCATTTTAAAGTATTTCTGATTAACTCTAACATCAGGTCTTTCTTACTGGCAGTATTGTTGCCTGCTATTTTCAGTGCATTGGGTCATACTTTTCTGGATATTTTTAGTTGGAAATTAAACATTTTAGACAATGTGACCACAACTCTGGGTACTGATCCTTACCCTACAGTTTGGTATTATTATTTGACTTTTCATTTGTTTCTTGATTTATTGGATTATTTTTTTAAGTCTATTCTAACCACAAGTTCCCTTAGGATGAAAACTATGCTCAGCTACTGACATAAAAGTTGGTAGTTCAGAATTGTTCCAGCAGCACTGATAACCTACTCGCACAGGGTTTACAGACAAGAAAAGCCTATGGAGCTCAGTTCTGCTTGGTAACGTATAGGATCACCATGATTTGGAATAGACCCAACAACAAAGGATTTTTTACTTTATTCTCACTACGATGTTCAGTCTTTTATGTTTTATTCACAAGGCACAGCTTTGGGAATGTCACAGGAATATTGGAATAACAATGATTTTAGTACGGTTCTGGTTTTCTCTTTTCATAACTGCATCCCTCTGTTACATTCAAGCAATTACTACCATTTTTTTCTTTTTGTATAGAAATACTCTGAAGCATAAATTTTAAACCAACCTGATCTGATTTTGACTCCTTTGAAAGAATGATTTCTGAAATTAGTGACTGATTGTTTTCTGACCCAAGGAAGACTAATTCCATCTGTCTTAATCCCATTTTATCCCCTCTAGCTAGTAAGCCTGGAAATCCCGGTGGCTTAGTGGGTTAAGTGATACGTCTGCTAACCAAAAGTTCAGCAGTTCAAATTCACCAGAAACTCCTTGGAAACTGTATGAGGCAGTTCTCCTCTAAACTCTAAGGTCGCTATGAGTTGGATCAGACTTGATGGCAGGGTTTTGTTTTGTTTTGTTTTCAACCTGGTAGTCCTACAGTGTAGTCCTCCCTTTTGTATCAGTTAATAGTTTTGTTATGTAGTGTTTTGTATATACGTTTATTTAAAGTATCTATTTCTTCCACTTGATTTCTTTATTGACCTACACATTATTTAGAAACATATTCATTAATATCCAAACATACAAGTAATTTCCTAACTTCTTCAAATTAAGAATGGATAGTTTAATTGCGTGATTCAGTCCTTTGAAGGTTATTGAAAATTGCTTTATGGTCTAACATTTGGCTAGTTGTGAAAATATTGGCACTTCCTAATTCTATACATAAAATGATGTTTAATATACACCTATCCTCACTTATCAACGATCTCATCGTCTGACATTTTTTATTTTCAACGATAGTGAATAATCTCCTATTTTGCCTATTGATGATATATGCCTGGCACTAATGAATGCCTGTATGAGAGGCAAGAGTAATTCTACTGTGATGGTTAAGGTTATGTGTCAGTTTGGCTAGGCCATAACTTCTAATGGATTGGGAGATATGTAGCGATATAACTTAGCAATTATGTGATGACATAACAGCATTATATAAAGACATAACTTGTCAATTATGTAATATTGTCATCCTCCTCCATTTTGTGTTTTGTTGTGGTATTTCTCTGTTTTCAAATAACACCAATTTTTTTAATTAATTAATTTTATTTTATTATGCCAAGCCAGCCAAGTGCCGTCGAGTCAGATCCGACTCTGAGTGAAAATGTACATAGAAATTTACATGTACATATAAACTTACATGCCCACATATATGCAGCTTCCACTGCTGTACCTGCCCAGTGACAGCACATTATTCCTCTCCGCTCCATACATGTCTCATCTTCCCAACGGTTTCCTTTCCCCTCCTCTCCACACACTCCCCTTACTCTAGCCAGAGGTCCACAGGATGATATCCTATAGATAAGTAGAACCATAAAGTGCATCCAATATATGGTCACTCTGCATCGCCAAGTCCAGTCCATTCCTGTTCAAAGAGTGGACCTTCGTTATGATTTATGAGCAAGGGCAGCATCAGGGCCAGGGGCTGTGCTCCCAGGGTAACCCCGAAGACCCTGGACCATCAACTGTGGTCTTTTAGTGGAGATCTCAGGGTGCACCCCTTTTTATTCTTGTGTTGCCAGTGAGGCTCAACTTGGTGAGCCCCATCGTGGCTACCACGGGAGGTGGCCAGGCACCACCTGGTTCTTCCGGTCCCTAGTCGATGTAGGCACCCACTCACGTGGGTCTGTCTGTGTTCTGGGTTGTCTTTCCCCCATGTCGTTTTGGTCCTCAGTGAGTTCCTGCTGAGTTGGGACCATTTGCTGAAATAAGACCAATTTTTATATGACTGTCTGTTCTTTGGAAACTAATGATGCTAGGTGAGAAGTGAGTGTAATATGTGTTTTGCAATTGTTGAGTACAGTATTCTGTATACGTCCTACAGGTCTAGATGGTTGTGTATTGAAATATATTATGTCGTTACTGCTCTTTATATTTTTTCTAGGAATTACTAAGAGACATGTTAATATCATCCAATATGACTATTATGCTGTTCATTTGTCCCTTTTCTTATGTCAATATTTGTTTTAAAGATTTTGTATTATATACTGAGAAGTACAGGCCATCCTGAGATTACGAATGAGATCTTTTCCTAAGTGTGTCTTCAAGTTGAATTTATAGGGAAGTTTCAACAGGTACATATGTTTCTTAGCCTTAGCGTAGTGCAACAGAAGGCTTGAAATCTGTTCAGTTATTTCAAAACAGTGTGTGCTATATGTTAAAATGACTGTGATGAAGAATTTGTTGTGAATAGAGATTGGTTCAAATGGTTCAATGTGATAGAAAATTTGCATAACAGTAAAAGAAAAATTCAAGTTACCTACCAGTTGAACATTCATGACCTGTGGATTTATTGTATGCTGTGAATTGAATTGTGTCCCCCTACACCAAGAAATGTGTGCATCAGTTTGGCTGAGCCATGATTCCCAGTATTGTGTGACTTTCTGATATGTTCTAAATACTGCCTTTATGATATTAATGAAGGAGGATGATGGCAAGACAGTATTGGGTCTTGAGGCAATTTCTTGGGATATAAAAGAAAAAAAGGAGCAGAGAGACAGGGTACCTCATAACATCAATAAAGCAGTGCTGGGAGCAGAGTGTATCCTTTGGATCTGAGGGCCCTATGCCTGAGAAGCTCCTCAACCAGGAGGAGATTCAGATCAAGGACCTTTCTTCAGAGTTGACAGAGAGAGAAATCATTCCCCATAAGCTGATACCCTGAATATGGACTTTTTTCCTACTTTGCTGTAAGAAAATAAATTTCTCTTGTTAAAGCCATTCATTTGAGATACTTTCTGTTACAGCAGCACTAGATGATGTTTACTTGCAAATATTTATTATAACATTCATGCAAATTGAACATATAGGCTTTATTAAGCATCTCTTCTCTGTTTCTAATCATTTTTTTTTCTGTCTCAGCATTTACTTTAATTAAATAATTAATGCATGTACTCGGGGATCCTGCGGGAAATGTTTGTATTCTATGTCCTTTTCTTCCTTGCAACCTTTCTGTACAGTTATGTGTTGTTATGACTTTTATTAATTGAAGTTTTTACTGAGATAATTATAGGCTCACAGACAGTTGTGAGGAATAGTACAAAGAAATCTTTTGTATATTTTGTTCAATTTCCACCAATAGCTACATTTTAAAAACACTATTATAATGTCACAACTAGAATTTTTACATTGGTACAATCTACCAATCTTACTCAGGTTTTCCAACTTCGCATGTACTCACTTGTGTGTCTACATATCAAGTTCCTATAAAAATCCGTCACCTGTGTCGGTTTGTATTTCCACCAATAAAGCAAAAATAAAGAGCAGTTTCAACTATAAACTTTTTATAACCTTACCAAACTTAATTCCACATCTCCCACTCCTAGTTTTTGGCAACAGCTAATCTGCTCTCCAGTTATAATACATCATCATTTTAAAAATAGTATATAAATGGAACTTACTGTATTATTGCTCAACCAAATAAACAGAGCCAAGCCAAGAAGTGATGATTATTACTACATTATAAATGTAGGATATATTGAGGTCAAGGAAGGTAAATAACTTTCCCAATATCCAGAAGTGGCAAAGAAGGAGCAGTATTTTACCCATCTCCTTGAGTACATTCTTTCTCTTTATCATGGGCAAAACATATGACTTAAGCACTTTACAGGAATTTGCTAGGTACTGGACTTTTCTAATAAGCACAGTCAGTATCTTTTTTCTTTGTCTTTCAATCTAATTTCACACTTTCTGGATATTTGGATTTTCCTGCAGAGCTCCTCTAGAAATCTAAATGTCATTAAACTAACAAGAATAGGAAAAAAATAATAAAAAATAAAACTGTCCAATCTTACTTTTAGTGTTTAGCTTTTGGCATTCATAAACTAAAAGGTACTTTGAAGTCTATGAGGTTCCAGAAGTTAAGTTTGTTTGGTAACACACTGCAGTAAGTGGAGTCCAGATGATCCACTGTGGCCCTCATATGTAAGCTGCAGATGGAGAGACAACAACCATCTCTAGAAACATCAAACTTTCCAACATAAGTGAGTGCCAAGAATTTGACAGAAGTTGAGAGAAACATGGATGAGGCAGCCAATATCTCCACAGGGTAAGAGACTGGAACTTGTCCACAAAGAAGTCAAGCTTTTGTCATTATTCTGTAAAGTTCACATTCTTAGCAATATTCTGTTGCTTACATCATATGTATTTTTTTCAACAGAGAGTTTCTTTCCTTACTTCCTTCACAGCTCTCATTCAAATTGCCTTTCAACTCTAATTCTATTAATGGCATTTTTGAGGCAATCTAGACTCTTACTACTGATATTGTTGTTGTTAGGTGTCATTGAGTCAGTTGAAACTCATAGCAGCCCCATATACAACAGAATGAAACAATGCCCATTCCTGTGCCATCCTCACAATTGTTGCTATGTTTCAGCCCATTGTTGCAACCAGTGTCAATCCATCTCATTGAGGATCTTTCTCATTCTTACTGACCCTCAGCTTTGCCAAGCATGTCATCCTCCAGGGACTAATGCCTCTTGAGAACTTGTCCAAAGTATATGAGATGTAGTCTCACCATTCTTGCTTCTAAGGAGCATTCTGGTTGTACTTCTGAGACAGATTTGTTCATTTTTGGGCAATCCATGGTTATGGATTACTAACACCACAGTGCAAAGTCATCAATTCTTCATCAGGTTTCCTTATTCGTCATCCAGCTTTTTCATACATATGAGGTGACTGAAGTCATCATGGCTTGGGTCAGGCACACTTTGGTCCTCAAGGTGGCATCTTTACTTTTTAATAATTTAAAGAAGTCTCTTGTAGATGATTTGCCCAATGCCATGATTCTTTTGATTTTTTGACTGCTGCTTCCATGGTTGTTGATTGTGGATCCAAGTAAAATAAAATCTTTGACAGTTTCAGTCCTTTCTCCATTATCACGGTGTTGCTTATTGATCCAGTTGTGAGGATTTTTGTTTCCATGATATTGAGGTATAATCCATGCTCAGGGCTGTGATCTTTCGTCTTCATCAGTAAGTGCTTCAACTCTTTTATCTTTAGCAAGCAAGGCTGTGTCATTTGCATAATGCAGGTTATTAAGGAGACTTCCCCTGATCCTGATGCCTCATTCTTCTTCATGTAGTCCAGTTTCTTAGATTATTTGCTCTTCATACAGTTCAAATAGATATTAATCATCTTACCATTATTTTAGCCTTTATCCATTACTGTATTTAAAAACTGTTTCCGTATTTTAGGTCTCTATTGTAAAAGCACCCCCACTTCTTGGTATCAAATTCTATCTTATATCTAGCTCTACAATAGCAAAAATACCACAAGTCAGTGGCTTTAACAAACAGATGTTTACTTTCTTTCAGTTTAGGAGGCTAGAAGTCTACATTTAGAACTCTGGCTCAAGAGGAGGTCTTTCTCTCTTATGGACTCTGGGGAAAGTTCCTTTAGTCTCCAGTTTCTAATCTCTGGTTCATTGGAAATCTCCATGTGTCTTCACATCTGTCTTACATCATCTCTCTCTGTCTTTCCTGGCTTGCTTAATCTCTTGTATCTCAAAAGAAATTGAATCAAGATATATCTTATGTTAATCTTGCCTGATTAAGAATTCAGCTAACTCATTCCCAGATAGGATTATAATCACAGGCATAGCCAGCACAGGCATAGAGATTTGTGTTTATAATACATATTTGGGGAGAAAATAATTCAATACATAACAGTGCTTACGGAAATTATTCAATTTCAATATTATCTTGTTTTTAAATCAAGAAGTAGTCTCCTCGTATTTTCATTTGTGCTAATACATTCTGTTGCAAAACAAAAATAAAAGGAAATATTATTTATGGCAACTTTACCTCTTATTTCTGGAAGATTGCAATTACACAATATTAAAGAGTAATGTAGCTTACAAAGTATGACAGATAATCATTCTGAGAAGTTGGACATGAGAGATGCTTTTCTATAGTATAAAATCAAATACTTCCCATTTACTATTGAGTTGATTCATACACAAGTCACCCTATAGGGTAGTGTAAAATTGCCCCATTGGGTTTCTAAGGAGTAGTTAGTGGATTAGAACTACCAACCATTTGATTAGTAGCCGAATACTTAACCACCAGTGCTCCTTTCTAATGTTTAACCGGGAGAATTTGTGAGTGAGTTTGAGTTGCTTCCGAGTCGATGGCACTTGGCTTTGGCTCTACAGAACCCATCTCATTATTTATGTGGGATAGTGGATACACCATGGAATTTCACTGATGACAAAGTTTATTTCTGTTCCATATGCCACTCAGACGACTTTGGGCAAACCAGTAGATGTTTCTCTTTTTTTTTCCAGTAAATATTTTACTGCATTTTTGATGAACATTTATACAACAAATTAGGTATCTATTTAATCACATCATTCAAAGACATTGGTTTCATCTTCCACATTGTGTCAACGTTCTTCATGTTTCTGTTCTAGTTGTTCTGCTTCTATTAATCCAGCTTCCCAGGTACTCCAGACCTTTTCTGCAGATTAGGGTAAATTTTAACCATTTGTCTTGTATAGATGATTTCTTATTTTTTAAAGTCATTCAGGATTCAAGTGTGATATTATTTTATAAGCCAGGCTGGTATTTAGCTGAAAGACATCCTCCAGGTGTGGCCTCATTCAATTTGTACATTAAAGTGTATCTCAAGGTGCTGGTTTGGAAGTTCTTCTTGACTCTACTGGTCCAATAAATCTTAATTTTTTTTTCTTTTTTTTAAAGTAAGAATTAGGATTTTGTTCAACAATTTTTTCCCATTCTATCTTGAGCCATCTATTGTGTTCCTGATCAGACTGGTCAGTAATGTCAACCAGGCACTATCTAGTTCTTCTGGTCTCTGGATAAATTAGGTCATAATTCATGTAGGTGATTAGTCCTGTAGTGTAGAGTTTTCTTTGAGTTTTACATTTTCTTCTTTCTTTTTTGCTCCAGATGAGTATAGACTAACAGTTGTAGCTCAGATAGCTGCTCAGAAGATTTAAGACACCAGATGCTACTCATTAAGAAGCTGTATTATCTTAATTGAACAAGTCCTACTGGGTCCTAAATCTTCAACCTCAGTAAACCAATCCTGCGAGGTGTTCACATCTGGGAAGTAAATATGACTATGTGCTCTATTATATATATGAATATATGTGCAGCACACACAAATGTGTATAGTGCTAGACCTATGCCTACAGATACATAGGTACATACACACACATATGTTGCTATTTGTATATATGTATATATGTCTACCTAAATAGTAACCACTCATGCATTTTGGGGTTGCTACTGCTATTGTAGCCAAAATATGAAGGTCATAGCATTTACCAATAAGGTCCCTTAACAATGTTTATTTCTTATTGTCATCATTTACCTTGCTTAAGCTGTGCACACTTCACTCACTTCTGACATTGGCTTTCCTATCCCCCCAAATGCCAAGCGTCTAATGTTCAGAGAGTGATCACAAAATAATGTTGCATATACACCTATTTTTGTCTTTTTTCTAAAAGTGATATCATGTAATATTTGTCATTGTGCTTGACATGGAATTTTTTTCTGTTTACATAAAAATAAAACACAAGGGGGTAGAGTTGAAGTGGCCAACTAGACACACGTCTCCTTAATTCTCTCTGAAAACCAAGGCCTAGATTGACAATTGAATGGAGTGTTCTGGACATCTAGTGAGCCCCGGGACATGACATAGGGCTGTCAGTTTGGACTACATGTCACTAAGTGGAAAACTTTCTCTCTTTCACTGAGTATGCTCTTGATGAATGGCCAGCTGGCCCAAACCAAAGATTTTAGTGGTTTTAACTTTTTTCTTTTTGTTGGCTGATAGGCAGGAGATGGGCATGAGCCAGCAGCTATATGGAGCCGAGCCACAGTGCTGAAGTGAACAGTGTGTGCTGCAGATGGGAGACAATGAGTGGGGTAGTCATGTTTTGAGAGCCCAGCTGTGGACAGGGGCACCACAGCCCCTGTAACTCTCTTTTTGGAGATCTGCCATAAATTTGGCTGTTTCACAATGGGAAAGGTAGCTTGACCATGACACTATCTTGTTTAGCTAGGAGGTCGAGTCACACAGCCAGAAGCCTCAATAGAAGCTAATTCCCAGGCCAAGAGTTAGTGCCAGTCTGGGGAGCACTTTTCTAGCAAGAGGGCTGTGTTTAGCACAGTGATGCTGTGTGGGTGGAGCCCAGTGAGTGATGATAGCAATGCAGTAGCACCTCCCTACTTTAAACTATATCACAGTACCTGGGGACAGCCTAAGAGGTGCCTCTGTTGTCAGCTAGAAGATGGGGCCTACCACACCTAACAGCCTGACTGACTTTAGAAGCAGTAAGATAGCTTTTAGCTTTTTAAAATAAGACTGTCTAGAGAAATAACTGCCATGCAGCCTGATGACATCTCTTCCAGCCTTTATTGACCCACATCATAGTGTTATTTGACAGCTCCACAGTGACTCCATAAGTAGGGTGGTATCTTTGCAAGCCAAGAGCCTGCCACCTTAGAGAGAACCCTGGGGCCAGCCACTAAAGTACAAATATGTGGCTGGTGATCAACTCACTTCTCGGAGCTACACCTCAGCTCCTGTTGAGGGAACACCAGAGAAACTAAATAGCCTATAGATGTCCCCAAAGCAACAAACCATTGCCAAGCATTTAAAGAAAAAAAACAACCATGGCTCCAGAAAACTCTCAAAACAAAGAATCAAAAAACTGCCCAGATGAAGGAGCTTTTCTGAAGCTATCAGAGGTCGAGTACAAAAGAATTATATAGAGTGCTCCTAGAGATTAAGCAAAATGCAGCAGAGCAAAAATTAACATTCAGAGGGAAGCCCGGTAGGCTTTTGTCTGACTTCTCAGCAGAAACAATGTTGGCACAGAGTCAGTGGGATGACACATTCAAAGCCTGGAAGGAAAAACCTTCCAACTAAGAATTATATATCCTACAAAACTGTCTTTCAAACATGAAGATGAAAGTAAGACATTTACAGATAAACAGAAGCTTAGATACTTTGTGAAAACCAAACAAAAACTACAAGAAATATTGAAAGAAGTTCTTTGCTTAGATAAACAAAACCATTAAATGTATATTTAAGGAGGCAATGCAGGACACAACATCCAGAAACCCACTCAGGAAAAGCACAAAACTCAATCATAGCTAAAACATTAAAAGAAGGGAACCAGTGATCATATCACAAAAATTAGGATACCATCAGATTAAAAAGAGGTATATACTACAGTAGTTATAGTCCTTTCAGATGGAGAGGAAGATAATAAGATATGTAAAAGTAAAAATTGGGTTTAAAATTAGAATGTTAAGGGGGATCATAGGGATAATCACCAAGCGCAATAACGATGCAACATATTAAAAAAGAAATGTAATGCAGCAGTCTCAACAAATACAAAATCAACATGGATAAAGATGGTAAGTGAACCCATGAAGAAGAATGTCCCAAAACATGTAATTAACAGTAAGAGAGAAAACACCCAAGCAAAAATAAATACATCAAAATGACAACACTAAACACATATTTATCAATAATTACACTGAACGTAAATGGTATGAATAATCCATAAAAGAGACAACAAGTGACATCTTGGATCAAAAGACCTGACCCAACTACATGTTGTTTATAAGAAACTCACTGTAGACACAAAGATATGAACAAACTGAAAATGAAAGGATGGAATAATATATATCAAGCTAACAATATACAAAGAAGAGCAGGTGTGGTAATACTGATCTCAGATAAAATAGATTTTAATGTAAAATCGACCATCATGGACAAAGATGGTAACTATTGATGAAAGGTTCAATACACAAGCAAGACTTAACAATATTAAATATTTATGCATCCAATACTAGAGTACCTAAATACATCAAACAAACACCATCTACATTGAAAAATGAGATAGATCACTCCATGATAATAGTTGGAGACTTCAACACTCCACTTTCAGTAATGAACAGATCTTCTAGATAAAAGCTCAGTAAAGACACAGAAGATCTTACTGTGACAATTAACCAATTAGAATTCATCGACATATGCAGAACTTTTTATCCGTCAGCAGATAAGCACACCCTCTTTTCCAATGCACATACAACATTTTTCAGAATAGACCATGTGTTGGGACATAAAGGTGCCATGTCCAGCACCCCAGGGATCAGCACTGGGAAAAGCTCATGTCCGAGGGAGACAGAAAGGGGATTGGAAGAAAAAAAAAACACTCACACAAAAAACACATCACACAAGATAAAACTGGGGCCAGGTGGGACCATAGTCTCTGATGGAGAATCATGGACCCCGATCCTCTTTCACAAGCTTTATTTATAGGTTTAACATGTAGGAAGTCAATAGGGTGGTACATAGTGAAAAATGGTAATAATCTTTGTTACAGAGCCACTGAAGTCATCTTCAAAGGATGGGAACATGCAAATAATTTTGACCTGAGCCATTATGCTGTAAACAGTTTCAAGGAAATAGCTCTTAGCTTTGGGCTTACTATTATGCAAATACTTTAGTATGGGTCATTATACTACAAACAGTTTCAAGGAAACAGTTTTAGCTTAGAGCTTATTGTACTGCAAGTAGTCTCAAGGCCTCAAGCAGAGGGGTTCAAGCATGGGAGGGGGAGGAGGGCAAGGGGGCTAGGACACAGTAGCTCCCAGCCCAAAGCAAAAGCAAATCTCAACAAAATACAAACCACTGTATTATTACAAAGCATCTTCTCAGACCATAAAGTCATAAAAGTTGAAATTGATAGCAAAAAAAAAAAAAAAAAAAGACAGGAACAGAAAATCATGGAAACTGAACAACACCTTGCTCCAAAAGCCATGGTATAAAGAAGAAATCAAGGATGAAATAAAGAAATTTAGGCATTCAAATGAAAATGAAAACACATCCTGCCGGAACTGATGGCATAAGGCTAAAGCATTGCTCAGAGGTCAAATTATCACTATAAATGCGTACATCCAGAAAGAATAAGGAACCCAAAACAAAGAATTAACCGTACAGCTTCAATAAGTACAAAGAGAGCAACAGAGGAACTCCCTCAAGCACCACAAGATCATACAGATTAGAGCAGAACTAAATCAATTAGAGAATAGAAGAACAATTGAAAAAATAGATAAAACCAATAGCTGTTTTTTTGAAAAGATCAATAAAATTGACAAATCACTGACTAAACTTACTAAAGAAAAACAGGAGAGGAAACAAATAACCTACTTAAGAAATGAGATGGGAGATGTTACAACAGATACAACAGAAATCGAAAGTATCATAGCAGAATACTACAAAAAACTATACTTTAACAGATTTGAAAACCTAGAGGAAATGGTCAAATTCCTAGATTCATATCACCTACAAAAATTATCACAAGGAGCAGGAAAACAACTTAATAAACCCATCACAAAGAAGAGATTGGAAAAGTAATCAAAAAACTACCAACCAAAAAAAGTCCTCTCTGAGATGACTTCACTGCAGAATTCTACCATGCTTTTAGAGAAGAGTTAACTCCAATACTACTGAGACTACTTCACAGCATAGAAAGGGATGGAATACTCCCAAATTCATTCTGTGAAGGCAGCATAACCCTGATACCAAAGCCAAGGAAAGATCCAAAAAAAGGAGAACTACAGTCTAATATCACTCAGGAACCTAGACGCAAAAATCTTTACAAAATCCTTGCCGATAGAATTCAAAAACATATCAAAAAAAGATAATTCAACATGACTAAGTTGGATTAATACCTGGGATGCAAGGCTGGTTCAGCATCAGAAAAGCAATTAACATGATCAACCACATAAACAACACAAAAGATAAGAGTCACTTGATTTTGTCGATTGATGCAAAAAAGGCATTTGACACAGTCCAACACCCACTCATGCCAAAAACTCTCAGCAAAACGGGAATATACGCAATTCCTCAACACAATAAGGGGCATCTATGCAAAGCTAACTGCCTACATCACCCTGAATGGAGAGGGACTGAAAGACTTCTCTTTGAGAATGGGAACTAGACAAGGATGCCCACTCTCACCACTTCTATTTAGCATTGTACTAGAAGTTCAGGCCAGATCAAAGAATCCATAAGCCAACTACTCAGACGTATAGAAGAACTCAGCAAAGTATCAGGATACAAAATAAACATAAATAAATCAGTAGAATTCTTTCAGAATGATGAAGAGATCTTTAAAGAAGAAGTCGCCAAATCAGTACCACTTACTAAAGCCCACAAGAAGATAAGATAACTAGGAATAAATCTAACTAAAGAAATAAGAAAAAAGACAACTACAAGACCTTACTGTAGGAAACTAAGAGAAATTTACATAAATGAAAAAAATCTACCCTGCTCACGGATAGGAAGACTTAACATTGTGAAAATGTCTATTTTATCCAAAGCAATCTACATATACAGTGGTATCCCAATACAAATTCCAGTAACATCTTTTAATGAGATGGGGAAACAAATCACCAACTTTGTTTGGAAAGAGAAGAAAGCTTGGATAAGCAAAACACTACTGAAGAAGAAGAACACAGTGGGAGGACTTTTACTACCCAACTTTAGAAACATTACACTGCCACAGTAGTCAGAACAGCCTTGTCTTTGTACGAAAAGTGACATATAGACCAATGGAACAGAGTTGAGACCCCAGAGATGCCACTATCTTTCTACGAACAGTGGGTATTTCACAAAGGCCATAAGATCATAAACTGGAGTGAGAAGTCTCTTGAACAAATTGTGCCAGCAAAATTGGATATCCATCTACAAGAAATTGAAACAAGACCTGTATCTCACACCTTACACAAAAACCTACTTAAGTTGGATAAAAGACCTAAATATCAAACCTAAAATGATAAAGATCATGCAAGGAAAAATAGGTTCAGCAATGGGAAGTTTTAATACATAACTTAGACTTCAATATCTGACAAACAAAACACAATCAACAGAGGAGAAAATAGATAAATGGAAACTACAAAGAATCAAACAGTTTTGCTCATCCAAAGACTTTATCAGAAGTATAAAAAGAACACCTACAGAATGGGAAAAGCTATTTGGCAACTATATGTCAGATCAACATCTGATCTCCATAATCTACAAGGTACTATAAAATATCAACAAGAAAAGGGTAAACAGCCCAATTAAGCTCTGGGCAAAAGAGATGAGCAGATACTTCACTAAAGAGGACATCCAGGCATCCAAGAAACATGAGGAAATGCTCACAATCATTAGATATTAAAGAAATCCAAATCAAAACTACAATAAGATACCATCTCGCCCCTACAAGGTTGGCCATGATCCAAAAAAACACAAAACAACAAATGCTGGAGAGGCTGCAGAGAAATTGGAACTCTCCTGCACGGCTGGTGGGATTGCAAAATGGTACAACCTCTTCGGAAAGCAATCTAGTACTTCTTTAAAAAGCTGGAAATAGATATACCATTTGACCCAGTAATCTGACTGCTTGAAATATATTCTATGCATTCAAGTGCAGTCATATGAACAGATAAATGTGTATGTATGTTTATTGAACACAGTCCACAATAACTAAAGAATGGAATCAACCCAAATGCCCAACAACAGATGAATGGATAAACAAACTATGGTATATGTACTCAATGAAACACTATGCAGTGATAAACAACAATGATGATTTTAGGAAGCATCTCATAACCTGGTTTCAACTGGAAGATACTCTGCTTAATGAATCAACCAGCGGCACAAGGACAAATATTATATGAGACTCCTGCTATAATGACTTAAAAACAGACTCATATGCAGAAGAAAAGACTCTGATGGCTGCAAGGAGGAGAGGGAGGGGTGGAGAGGGCTGTTTATAGATTAGATTGAAATTTGGTGGGCAAAAGCAGTGACAGCACGTATCAGAAAGGTCAGCTTAACTGGACTTCAACATAAACTGAAAACTCTTCTAATCTTAACCCAATACTGCAAGGATAGGATAGCTGGGGTGGGTGTTTGCAAACCATGCTCTCAGAGGACATCGAAGTCAATTGGAATAACTAGCCTATTGCTAAGAGTCCCCTACACTCCGTATTGGTGAGTGGCTTCTGTGTTCTTGAAAGCTAGCAAACCGCCATCAGAAGCACACCAAATGGTCCCAACTCAGCCAGCCAGAACAAGTGATCACAGAGAACACAAAAGAGGGAAAGAGCCCAGAAGACAGAAGGACCAATGTGAATGGGTGACTGTATCAACATGTGAGCAGAAGAACCAGATGGTGCCCAGCCACCACCTATGACAGCCATGATGGGGCTCACAATGTCGACTCCCAGTGGCAACATGAGAAAAACAGGGGTGAACCTCAAGAACTTCACTAAAAGGGAGAAATTGATGGTCTCAAGGTGTGGGAGTTCCACTGAGAGCCTGGACCCTAGACCTGCTGCTGTCCCTGATCATAAATCATTACAGAGGTCAACTCTCCAGACAGGAATGATTGGACTCGGGGACACAAAGTGACCATATTTTCTGGGCACTTTATGGTTCTATGTATCTATGGGATGGGATGCTGTCCTATTGGCCTCTTACTAGAATGGAGAGGAGAGAGCGGAGAGGAGGTAACAGGAGATTGTTAATAGGATACGACATGTATAGAACAGAAAGGAGGAATGTGCTGTCACTGGGCAAGGGCAACATAAGGGGCTGCAGTTAGCTGGGCATGCAAATTTAACTCAGATTGTATATTTTCACTCAGTCACAATAAAATAAATAAAACCTCAAATGAAACTGATTACCATCAACTCAGTTCTGACTCAAGTGACCCTGTAGGACAGAGTAGGACTGCTCACAGAATTTCTAAGAGCACCTGGTGGACTGAACTGCCGATGTTTTGGTTAGTAGCCGTAGCACTTACCCACTACACCACCAGGATTCCATTTATGTAGGTATTTTTTATTTCTTGCAATATTGTTTTATAGTTTTAATTGTATAAGACTTTCAAAATTCTAGTTAGGTTTATTCCATATATTTCATCTCACTGGTGGCTGTTGTAAATAGTATTGTTTTCTTGATTTCCTTTTTAAGATTCTCTTAGTGTAAAGGAACCAAACTGAGTTTTGTGTGTTGATCTTATACTCTTTCACTTTCTTGAATCCTTCTTCAGATTGTGGGACTTTTCTAAGTGTGGGATTGTTTTCGTCATCTAGTACTGGTACAACAGAAATACCACAAGCAGATGGCTTTAACAAAGAGAAATTTTATTCTGTCACAGTCCCATAGGCTACAAGTCCAAATTCGGTGTATCACCTGCAGGAGAATTTTCTGTCTGATTGCTCTAGAGAAAGGTCCTTATCATCAATATTCCCCTGGACTGGGAGCTTCTGTGGCACAGAGACCCCAGATCCAAAGGATGTGCTCTGCTCCTGACACTGTTTCTTTCCTATTGGTATGAGGTTCTCAACTGTCTGTTTGCTTCCCTTTCTTTTATATCCCAAGAGATTGTCTCAAAGCATAGTATAATCTTTTTATTTCAGCTCCAGAAATCTTTTTTTTATTATGATTGAATGAAAATATACATTCCCATATAAATTTGCATGCCCACCTATATGTAGCTTCCACTGCTCTCCCTGCCCAGTGACAGCACACAATTCCTCTCTGCTCCATATATGTCTCATCCTCCCAACAGTCTCCTATCCCCTCTTCTCCACCCACTTCCCTTCCTCCAGTAAGAGGTCAGCAAGATGATATCCTACAGATACATAGAACCATCAAGTTCCAAGAAAATACGGTCACTCTGTGTTGCCACGTCCAATCCATTGCTGCCTGAAGAGTTGACCTTCATTATGATTTATGAACAGCAGCAGCATCAAGGCCAGGGGCCGTGCTTCCAGGGGAACCCCAAAGCCCCTGGACCATCAACTGTGGTCATTTAGTGGAGATCTCAGTGTGCACCTCAAGGCATAGTATAATCTTATGCACTAAGTCTCATTAACATCAGAAAGGGAGGATTTACAATATACAGGAGCATCACATAATACAAGAAATCATGGCCTACCCAAACTACTTCACACATTTCTTGGGGGACACAATTCAATCCATGACTAGGATTATATCATCTGTCAATGAGATAGTTTTACCTTGTCCTTTCCAATTTGAATACGCTTTATTTCCCTTTCTTACCTTCCTACTCCGGCTAGAATGCCAATAAATATTGAAAAGAAGTAAGGATGGTTGGGCATCCTTGTCTCATCCTGTTCTCAAAGGGAATGCAACTATATCCTTAATTATGAGATCTGATAATGAAGTTTGCAAACTTTCCCCCATGTGCTTACCTTGGCAGCACTGTACAAACAACTCTGTAAAGTTTCATAACCTTGTTATATCAGGCTTTCACAGCTGTGTTCATGTGGATGCATGACGGTGTCTTGCTGAGTGGTGTTCATTATTGTTGCGTGTTTTTGCGTGCTGTAGCAAGAATGTCTAGGCTTGATGTAGAGTGATGAACAAACATTAAATTTCTTGTTAAACTTGGCAAGAGTGGAAGTGAAATCAGGGACATGTTAGTCCAAGTTCATGGAGATAATACCATCATGAAAATGGAAGTGTACACAAACAGATTAAATATTTTTCTGAGAGGAAAGAAAGCGTCACTGATGAAGAGAGGTCATGGCAGCCAGTAACAAGTAGAACTGACAAAAACATTGCAAAAATTCATTGAGTTGTGTGTTGAAATCATCAGCTGACTACGAGAAGCATAGTAGGCCAGTAAACATCAACAGAAAAAACGTTAGGAAAAGCTTAATTGAAAATTTGGCATGAGAAAGGTTTCTGCAAAATGGTCCCAATGGAACTCTTCAGTGAAAAAAACAAGGGCAGTCGAAGCTTGCCAAGACCTTTTGGAGAGCCAAGATGATGTTTTGGGCTGTGTTATCACAGATGATGAAAGGTGGATGTACCAACGTGGGCCTGAAACAAGACATCAAAGTGCACAATGGAAATCAGCATATTCTGTACTACGAAAAATGTTCCATAAGTCCAAATCAAGAGTCAAAATAATGTTGCTAAACTTTTTTGATATCAGAGGGATTGTTTACTATGAATTTATACCAACTGGATGAACAGTTAACCAAGTTTACAATTTGGAAGTGCTGAAAGGGCTTCATGAAAATTAGATGAAAACAACCTAACTTAAAAAAAAAGACCTAACTTTTTGCCAGCAACTCATGACTCTTGCATCACAGCAATGCCCCAGCACACATGGTATTATGTGTGAGGTAGTTTTTACCAGTAAACAGGTAACTGTATTGGAACACCCACTCTACTCAACTGATTTGGCACTGAATTAATTTTTTTCTTTACCCAAAGAAAAGGAAATATTAAAAGGAAGAGGTTCGGGACATCAAGGATAATATAATGACAGATCTGATGGTCATTCCAGAAAAAGAGTTCTAGAACTGCTTTGAAAGGTGGGCTAGATGCTGAGGTTAGTGCATAGCTTCCCAAGGTGAGTACTTCAAAGGTTACCATAGTGTTATTCAGCCGTGAGGTATGTGGCACTTTTTCTAGCATGAGTTTGTGAACATAATTGCTAAATTTGTATATTGAAGCATTTGCCTTCTATTCTTATTTTACTGAGAGTTTTTAACAGGAAAGTATGTTGACTATTTTTTCAAAGGCTTTTTCTGCATCTGTTGAAGGGATCATGTGGTTCTTTTTCTTTGTTTTAGTTATGTGGCAAATTTACATTTTTTATTTTCTAATGTTGAATTACCCTTACATTTCTGGTATGTATCCCACCTAATAATGATTTATAATTTTTCTGATACACTATTGAATTTTGTTGTCCAGAACTTTCTTGAGAATTTTTGCATCTATATTCATGAGTGATATTTTTCTGTAATTTTTCTTTCATGTGGTGTCTTTACCTGGTTTTGTTATCACAGCAATGCCTAGCTTCATGCAATGAGTTGGGAAGTATTCTTTTCTATGTTTTGGGAGAGTGTGAATAGAACTGGCGTCAACTCTTCTCTGAATGTTTGGTAAAATTTCACAGAGATAACATCAGGGCTGAGACTTACTTTTTCTTTGTCATCTTCAAAATCTTTTATTGTGGGTCCATTTGGATTTCTTTCTTTCTTTCTTTTTTTATCCATTTGGATTTCTACCTCTATCTGTGTTACTGTAGTTCTTGTTAGGTGCTGTCTAGTCAGTTTCAATTCATAGCAATCCTATGAACAACAACAGAACAGAACACTGCCTGGTCTTCTACCATGTCCACAATCATTTTTATGCTTAAGCCCATTGTTGAGGCCACTGTGTCAGTCCATCTTACCAAGAGTCTTCCTTTTTTTCACTGACCCTTCACTCTAGCAAATCTGATATCCTTCTCAAGGGACTGATCCTTCCTGACAACATGTCCAAAGTATGTAAGATACAGACTTGCCATCTTTGCTTCCAAGGAGCACTCTGGTTGTACTCCTTCCAGAATAGATCTGTTTTTTCTTATGGTGGGCTATGGTAAATTCAACATTCTTCTCCAACATCAGAATTCAACGGCATCAGTTCTTCTTCTGTCTCCTTTGTTCATTGTCCAGCTTTTGTGTGCCTGTGATGCAGTTGAAAACATCATGGCTTGAGTCAGGCACACTTTGTGCTTCAAGATGACATCTTTACTTCTCAATACTTTAAAGAGATCCCTGGCCACAAATTTTCCCAGTGCAATGTGTCTTTTGATTTCTTTCCTGCTGCTTCCTTGGGTGTTGACTGTGGACCCAACTAAAATGAAATCCTTGACAACCTCAATCCTTTCTCCATTTATGATGATGTTGTTTACTGATCCAGTTGTGAGGATTTTTGCTTTCTCGGTATTGAAGTGCAATCCACACTGAAGACTGTGGTCCTTGATCTTCATCAGTGTTTCACATCTTCTTCACTTTTAGCAAGTAAAGTGATGTAGGCTGTATAACCCAGGTTGTTCATGAGTCATCCTCCAGTCCTAATGCCTCATTCGTCTTCATATAGTCCAGCTTCCCTGATTATTTGCTTGGCATACAGATTGAAAAAGTATGATGAAAGAATACAACACTGATGCACACCTTTCCTGACTTTAAATCATGCTCTGTTTGCACAATTGCATCTTGATCCATACACAGTTTCCTTAAGAGCATAATTAAGTGTTCTGAAATTCCCAGTCTCAGGAATGTTATCCATAATTGTTATGATCCACACAGTCAAATGCCTTCGTGTAGTCAATGAAACACAGGTAAACATCTTGCTGATATTTTCTGCTTTCAATTCAGATCCATCTGACATCAGCAATAGTATCTCTGGTTCCACATCCTCTTCTGAATCCAGCTGAAGTTTCTGGCAGTTTCTTATCAATATACTGTTGCAGTCACTTTTGAATGATCTTCAGCAAAATTTTACTTGCGTGTGATATTAACGACATTGTTTAGTAAATGCCGCATTTGATTGGATCACCTTTCTTTGGAATGGGCATAAATATGGATCTCTTCCAGTCAGTTGGCCAGGTAGCTGTCTTCCAAATTTCTTGGCATAGATGAGTAAACACTTTCAGTGGGGCATCTGTTAGTTGAAATATCTTAGTTGATATTCCATCAATTCCTGGAGCCTTGTTTTTTGCCAGTGCCTTCAATGCAGCTTCGACTTCTTCCTTCAGTACCATCGGTTCTTGATCATAAACTACCTCTTCAAGTGGCTGAATGTCCACCAGTTCTTCTGATACAATGACTCTGTGTATTTGTTCCATTTCCCTTCGATGCTCACCAAGTCATTTAATATTTTCCCTGCAGAATCCTTCACTATTGCAACTCTAGGCTTGAATTTTTTCTTCAGCTGTTTCAGCTTGAGAAATGCAGAACATTTTCTTCCCTGCTGGTCTCCATTTCCAGGTCTTTGTGCGTGTCATTATAATGCTTTATTTTGTCTTGAACACTCTTTGAAATCTTCTGTTTATGTCTTCTACTTAGCTATTCCTTCCATTTGCTTTAGCTGCTTGACGTTCAAGAGCAAGTTTCAGAGTCTCTTCTGATACCTAATTTGGTCTTTTCTTTCTTTCCTGTCTTTTTAATGACCTCTTGCTCTCTTCATGGATATGTCTTTGGTATCATTCCACAGTTTGTCTGGTCTTCAGTCGTTAGTGGTCAGCACATCAAATCTGTCCTTGAAATGCTTTAAACTCAGGAGGACTATACTCATACTCATACTCATTCTTTGGATCTTGTAGAATTGTTCTAATATTCTTCAGTTTCAGTTTGAATTTGTATATGAGCAGTTGATGATCTGTACCACTGTCTTCACCTCATCTTGTTCTGACTGCTGATATGGAGCTTTTCCATCATCTTTTCCCACAGATGTAGTCAGTTCAGTTCCTGTGTATTCCATCTGGTGAGGTCTATGTGTACAGTCACCGTTTGTGTTGGTTAAAAAAAAGTACTTGCAAAATTCTATCATGGGGTGTCCAACATTATTTCTACCACCAAGGCTACATTTTCCAACTACTGATCCTTCTTCATTTACAACTTTTACATTCCTGTCACCAGTGATTATCAATGTATATTGTTTGCATATTCAATCAATTTAAGACTGCAGAAGTTGGTAAAAGTCTTCAGTCTCTCCATATTTGGCCTCAGTGGTTAGTACATAAATGTCAATAATAGTCATATTAGCTGGCCTTCCTTGTAAGTGTATGGATGTTATCCTATCACTGACACCATTGTACTTCAGGAGAGATCTTGAAATGTTCTTTTTGATGATGAATCCAACACTGTTCCTCTTCAAGTTTCATTCCCAGCATAGTAAACCACATGACTGTTGGATTCCAAATGGCCCAAACCAGTCCATTTCAGCTTACTAATGTCTAAGATATCAATGTTTTTGCATTCCATTTCATTTCTTATTTTTTCCAATTTTCCTGGATCCATACTTCGTACATTCCGTATTCTGATTGTTACTGAATGTTTTCAGCTACTTCTCATTTTGAGTCATGCTGCATCAGTGAGCGAGGATCCTGAAGGCCTTACTCCACTCATTAATGTCAACTCCACTTTAAGGTGTCAACTCTTCCCTAGTCATCTTCTGGATGCCTTCCAGAATTGGGGGCTCACTTTCTGACACCATCTCTGACAATGTTCCACTGCCATTCCTAAGGATTTACCTGGCTAATTCTTTTCAGAAGTAGACTGCCAGGTCTTTTTTCCTAATTTATCTTAGGGTGGAAGCTCAACTGAAACCTGTCTACAATGGATAACCCTGCTGCTACCTAAATACTGGTGGTATAGCTTCCAGCATCACAGCAACAAACAAGACTCCACTGACAGACAAGTGAAGGTTGCTCACTCTGTCTTTATTTTCCTTACCTGATGCTGTTATCCTCTCTACCTGATACTATTGCCCTACTTACCTGATGCTGTTATCTTCTTTACCTGATGTTATTAGTTTAGGTAGTATGAAATTTTTCTATTTCTTTTAGGTTTTCAATTTTTTTTTCACAGTAATCTGTTATGATCCTCTCCTGTCAGTTGGAGATATCATTTCTTATTTTGGTTGTTTGCATCCTCTTATTTTTTTTCTTTGTCATTTTGGCCAGTGATCTGTCAATTTTATTGATCCTTTTGAAGAAATGGCTTTTAACCTTGGGTATCCTATTATCAGCTTTCCTGTCCCCTCCTGCTTTCTAGTCCTTGCTCCTGGGCTGGTGTACTCAGTTATTTTTGTTTTGTCTTATGGGCATGCCCAATATTTGGCTGAAGAGCGAACCTCCGATATTATTTCACTATTGAGTTAAAAGGGTATCTGGAGATCATGTTCTTGGGGTTTCTCCAGTTTATGTTAGGAATTTAGTCTGGTCTTTTTTGTAAGTTAGAAGTTTGTTCTACATTTTCCTCCAACTCTCCAGGATCCTCTATTGTGATTCCTGTCTTGCTGTCAGGTCAGTCGTGGTAGCCAAGTTGTACCAGCTTCAGACTGGCGGAGGCTGTGGTAGTTGTATTTATGTCTATTGGCTTTTCTTCTATTAGGTCTCTAGGGCATATACAATGCATGACAATTAAGTCCACAAACTTAATTGTTCTAAGTGCTACATACTTCATTGTTGAATATCACCAAGGTCATTTTCCAAGTACTCCCCTTGGGAAGCTATGCACTGATGCCGGCTCCTAGTCCACCCTTCAAATAAACTTTGGAACTCTTTCTGGAATGGCTATTGTGCATGGTGGCACAGTGTCAAGGTCACAGACTTAATCTGTATAGTTGTCTGTGAGGGAATTTTTAGCCAGTGAACAGATAACTGTATTGGAACACATTCCCTACTCACCTGATATGGTCCCCAGTGACTTTTTTCTTTACTCAAAGATAAAGGAAATATTGAAAGGAAAACACTTTTTATGTTACTCCTTTGATGTGCTATCAAGGATAATAGGATGACAGCTCTGATGACCATTCAGAAAGACAGTTCCAAAATTGCTTTGATGAGTGGACTAGGCACTGGTGCCAGGGCATAATTTCCCAAGGGGAGTACTTTGAAGATGACCATAGTGGTATTCAGTAATAAAGTATGTAGCACTTTTTAAAGGTTGAGTTCAGGAATTTAAATTGTCAGAACTGTATTTAGGAGCAGATCTGTATTTAGGAGCAGAACTGCTGCATCTTATGATATTTTCATTTTCAGTTTTTTGAGAAATTGTCAGAGTGTTTTATGTTCCCACTAGCTGTAAGAGATCTGATTCCATTGTAATCTTACCAGCATTTGTTATTTTATGGTTTTGTTTTTTAAATATTTGCCATTCTAGTAGAAGTGAGGTGGTATCTTATTGTAGTTTTGATTTACATCTTTCTAACAGATACTGATGATGAAAATCTTTTCATGTGTTTGTTGGTTCCTTAGATATCTTCTTGATGAAGTTTCTGCTTATGTCTTTTGCCCATTTTTTGTTGGATTAGTTTTTTAGTTAAGACAGAAATTTTAGGTATATTTTAGATAGCAGGTGCTTATCAGATTTGTGGTTCCCAAAGACTTTTTCTAGTCCTTGATAAAGTCCTTGAATATAAGTATTTAATTTTTATGAGATCATATTTATCTATTTTGTTTCCTGATCCTTGTGCATGTTAAACTAGAGGGTTTATTATCGTTATTATTAAATAAAAGTGTTCAAGTCAATTTTACATACCTGCCTCTCTACAGCTCTATCTGCTCTCCCACCCTGTGACAGCACACTTCTCCTTTTCACTCTTTACTACTAGTATCCTCCCAATTAACACCTGTCCCCTCCTCTCCACTATCTCCTCTCTGCTGTAGAAAGAAACCAGTAGGACAGTCTCCAATAAATGTATAAAGTATATAAGTGCACTCACCATTTGTTCACTCTGCATCCCTGAGTCCATTCCATTCTTTGTCTAAAGTGTTGACATCAGTACTGGTTTCAGTTCTGGGCCACCAGTAGGTCCAGGGGTCATGTCCCCAGGGGACTCTCCAGGTTGTCAGACCACCAATTCTGGTCTTCTAGTAGAGTTCTTGGATCTGTGCACCTCTTTTTCTTGTGTTATGTCAAGGACTCTATATTGGGTACCCTATCCAGGCTGTCTGTGATAGTGGCGGGGCACCATCTGGTTCTTCGGGTCTCATGCTGATGTTGTCTCCAATCATATGGGTCCTTCTGCTTCCTGAGCTCACTTTTCTCGTGTTTTGATGTTCTTGAATGCCAGCTGTTGCAAGTTGATTGAGAAAAGTTGATGTTTCTCAGATGACAGCTTGCTGGCTTTTAAGACTCCAGAAGCCACTCAACAATATAAGGTACAGAAGATTCTGCACCTTAAAAAGCTAGGAAGCAAAAGGCTAGTTATGCCAATTAACCTTGATGTTCCCTGAAAACATGGTCCCCAGACCGCTGCCCCTGCTACTCTTTCCTCTGGAATGTTGGGTTGAATTTAGAAAACTTCTTAGTTTACACTGTAGTCCTTTTATGCTGATCTGCTTTCCACTGAGTGTTGTCATACCTTTCACCTAACTGAATGTCTTCATTGACTAACTAATCTATGAATAATCCTCTCCCTCCATCCCCACCCTTGTAGCCACTAAAGATTCTTCTTCTGTGCATACATCCTTTTTAAGTCATTTTAATACTGGTCTCCTGCAATACTTGTGTTATTACAGCTGACTGATTTCACTCAGCATAATGTCCTCTAGTTGATTCCAGGTTAGCAGATGCTTCTTGAAATTGTTCTTCATCATTGCATAGTGTTCCATTGTGTGTACATACCATAGTTTGTTTATCCAGCCATCTGTTGATAGGCACCTTGGTTGATTCCGTCTTTTGCTATTATAGACTGTGCTGAAATAAATGTTCATGTGCATGTATCTATTCATATGACAGCCCTTATTTCTGTAGGATATATTCCAAGCAGTAGGATTTCTGGGTCATATAGTTTTTGTATTTCTAGATTTTAAACAGTGCACCAAATTGCTTTCCAAAGAGGCTGTACCATCTTGCGTTCCCACCAGCATTGCAGAAGAGTTCTGTTCTCTTCACAGCCTCTCTAGCTTTTGTTGATTCATGGTTTTTGGATTATTCCCACCTTATTGGAGTTAGGTGGCATCTCATTGTAGTTCTGATTTGGACTTCTGTAATAGCCAGTGGTCATGAGCATTTCCTCATGTGTCTTTTGGCTACCTGAGTGTCTTCTTTGCTCCTTTCTCTCCCTGTCCTTTGATCATTATTTAATTGTAGGTTATGAAAATTAGATATTAATATGACGCATAGTTGCCAAGTATTTTTTCTCATTCTGCAGGCAGTCTTTTAACTTTTTAGAGAGTCTTTGGATGAATGCGTTTCAGTTTTAGTAACTCTCATTTGTCTATTTTCTGTTCATGAATTGTGAGATTTTGTAGTCTAATCTATGTATTAGAACTTCCGTTGTTGTCCCTATTTTTTCTTGCATGATCGTTTTAGGTTTGATATATAGGTCCTTGATCCATTTTGATTTAGTTTTTATGTAAAGTGTGATACATGGGTCTGGTTTCGGTTTTTGCTGATGGATATTGAATCTTATCAACACCATTTGTTAAAGAGACTGTTTTTACCCCAGTTTACAACTTCTCAGCCTTTGTCAGAATCGGATCCGAATCGACGGCACTTGGCTGGCATAGGAGAATGGTCATATTTCTGGATTCTCTATTCTGTTCCATTGGTCTATAAATCTACTTATGTAACAGTACCAAGCTGTTTTGACTTCCATGGCAGTGTAATGAGTTCTCAGGTTGAGTAGCATGAGGCCTCCCACTGTCTTCCTCATCTTCAGTAGTGTCTTACTTATCCAGGGTTTCTTCCCTTTCAAAACAAGTTGCTGATTTGTTTCTCCATCTCATTAAAAAATGACACTGGAATTTGTTTTGGGATTGCATTGCATACGTAGATCACTTTGGGTAGAATAGACATTTTCAGAATGTTAAGTCTTCCTGTCCATGAGGAGGGTAGGTGTCTTCACTTGTGTGAGTATTGTTTGTTTTCTTGCAGTAAGGTTTTGTAATTTCCTCTGTGTAAGTCTCTTACATCTCTGGTTAGATTTACTCCTAGGTATTTTATCTTCTTGCAGGCTTTAGTGAATGGTATTGATTTTATGATGTCCTCTTTGATGACCTCTTTGTTGGTGTAAAGGAATCCTACTGATTTACTTATGTTTATATTATATTCTGATACTTTGCTGAACTCTTCTATAAGTTCCAGTAGTTTATTTATGGATTCTTTAAGGTTTCTATGTATATAATCATGTATCTGCAAATAAGTTCTTCTTTACTGACGTAGGCCCTTTATTCCTTTGTCTTCTCTGATTGCTCTGCCTCTTGCATAATGATGAATAGAAGTGGTGACAGTGGGCATCCTTGTCTAGTTCCCATTCTCAGGTGGAATTCTTTCAGTCTCTGTCCATTCAGGATGATAGTGATGGTTGGTTTTGTGTATGTGCCCCTTCTTGCACTGAGGAATTTTCCTTCTATTCCTCTTTTGTTGGGAGTTTTTAACATGAATGGGTGTTGGAATTTGTCAAATGACTTTTCCATGTCAGTTAATAGAATCAGATGATTCTGATTGTGTTATTTCTGTGGTTGAATACATTGTTTTTCTTGTGTTAAACCAATGATGAATTGCTGGTATGAATCCAACTTGGTCATGATTTTTTTTTGATGCCAAGTGCTGTCGAGTCAGTTGTTGAATTATATTGGCTAGGATCTTACTGAAGATTTTTGCATCTAGGTTTATAGGTGATGTTGGTATGTAATTTTCTTTTTTTTGTGGGGTCTTTACCAGGCTTTGGTATCAGGGATATGATGGCTTCATGGAGTGAATTTGGGAATATTCCGTCCTTTTCTATGTTGTGGAATTGCTTCTACAGTATTGAAACTAACACCTCTCTAAAAATTTGATAGAATTGGCAGGTGAAGGCGTCTGGGCCAGAACTTTTTATAGTTAGTAGTTTTTTGGTTATTTTTCAGTCTCTTCTTCATGATGAGTTTATTAAGTTGTTCTATTTCTCTTTGCGATAATTTTGTTCAGTGATCCGAATCTAGAAATTTGTCAGTTTTCTCAAGGCTTTCAAATTCGTTAGAGTACAATTCATAGTGCTCTATTACGATACATTTAATTTCATTTGAGTCTGTAGTGACATCTCCTGTCTCATTTCTTATTTAGGATTTTTGTTTTACTTCTCCTGTTTTTCTTTTGTGAATTTAGCTACCAAAAAAAAACCAAAAAACAAACCAAAAAAACCCAGCTTTTGGTTTTGTTAATTTTCAGTTGTTTGTCTAGTCTCTAATTCATTTAGTTCTACTGTAACCTATTTATCTGTTTTCTTCTGGTGTCGGAGGGGTTCTTTTGTTGTTCTCCCTCTGCTTGATCAAGTTGTAGGGTTAATTCTTTAGTTTGGGACCTTCCTTCATTTCCTAATGTGTGCATTTATATAGACCAATTGACCTCTGAATACTGCTTTTGCTGTATCCTATAGGTTCTGGTAGGATGTGTTTTCATTCTCATTTGATTCCATGAATTTCTCTACTGCATCCTTGATTTCTTCTATAACCCATAGATCTTTGAGCCACGTGCTCTTCAGCTTCCAAGAGTACAAATTTCTACACATCTGTTTTCTGCTATTGATTTCAACTTTTATGGCTTTACGGTCTGAGAAGATGTTTGCAATAATTCAGTGCTTTGAATTTTGTTCAGACGTGCTTTATGTCCTTACACATGGTCTATTCTGGAGAATGTTCCACATGCATTGGAGAAGAAGGTGTACTTATCTGTTGATGGGTAAGAAGTTCTGTGTATGTTGATGAGGTCTAGTTGATAATTATCACGATAGGATCTTCTGTATCTTCACTGAGCTTTTTTCATTACTGAAAGAGGATTTTACAATGTTGTGTTATTCAATGTATTTAAATGCTCTGGCATAGTGTGCATAAATATTTAATATTGTTACATCTTGCTTATGTATTGAACTATTTAGCAATAAATAGTGACCATCCTTGTCCATGGTGGCATATTTGGCATTGAAGTCTATTTTGTCTGAGATTTGTATTGCCACTCCTGCTCTTCTTTGTGTGTTGTTGGCTTGGTATGTATTTTTCGATCCTTTAACTTTCAGTTTGTTTGTATCTTTGAGTCTTAGGTGTGTTTCTTGTAAGTGACATGTAGACTGGTCATGTCTTTTGATCCAGGACAACACTTGCTGTTTCTTTATTGGAGTGTTCAATCTGTTTACATTCAGTGTAATTATTGGTAGGTATGAGTTTAGTTCTATCATTCTGATGGCTTCATTTTTGTGTTGTTGATGTTTTCTGTTGGTCTTAATATTCTGTTCTGGGTCATTCTCTATGTGCTGACTTTTCATCTTTTTCAGTGTTAGCTTTGTGTTCGTTGAGACTCTTGTCTGATGTTTTGTGTTTTGATGTCACATTATTAATTTGTTTTGTGGCTACTCCTACTATTCTAAGTGTAAATCAGACTTTAACTTCTGCATATCTTTTTAAATTCCTCTCCATCTGAAAAGGTTATAACTATTACAATATATTACTCTTTTTAATGTGATGTCATAGTTTTCATGATATGAAAACTGGTTTCCTTCTTTTAATATTATAGCTTTTTTTTTGAGCTTTGTGACTTCCCTGACTGAGTAGGATTCTGGATACTTTGTCCCGTATCACCTCCTTAAGCATACACTTAAAGTTTTGTTTTTCTAAGCAAAGAGCCTCTTTCAGTGTTTCTTATAGTTTGTTTGGATTGTATAGATTCTCTAAACTTCTTTTTATCTCTGAGCATTTTAATTTCACCATCACGTCTGAGAGAGAATTTTGCAGTATATGTGATTCTTGATTGGAAGTTTTCTCCTTCAAGGCTTTGAACGTGTCATCCCACTGCCTCCTTGCCAACATCATTTCTGCTGAGAAGTCAGACAAAAGCCTATGGGACTTCCCTCTGAATGTTAGCTTTGCTTTAAGCCTCACTTCCTTTCAGGGCCTCTGTTTATGTTTCACTTTATTAAGCTTGATTACAATATGTCTTGATGTCTTTCTTTTGGGGTCTATTTTTTGTGGTGTTCAATGCACATCTTGGAGATCTATGTTCTCTTATTTCACAATTTCAAGGAAGTTTTGTGTCAGCAACCCTACAACAATACTCTCTGTATTTTCAGCTTTCCCTCTGTGCTCAGGAACTCCAATTATTCATGGATTATTCTTCTTAGTAGATTCCCACATATTGCTTAATGCTTCGTTTTTCTTGTTTCTCTTCTCTAATTTCTCCTCATAAATGCTGGTGCCAATTTCTCTATCCTGAAGCTCACTAACTCTGTCTTCCAATTTTTCAATTCTGTTCTTTTGGCTTTGGATTCAATTGCCTAATTCTGTAATTTTATTATTGATCTCCAGGATTTCAGATCATTGCTGTTCCATCCGTTCAAATAACTTGCTTAATTTTGCACTTTGTTTTGCTTCATTTTATTTAATCTCTAGGAGTGCTCTCTATGCAATTCTTTTGTACTCAACCTCCAATAGTTTCAGAAAGTCTTCTTCATCTGGGAAGTATTTTGATTCTTTATTTTTGGAGTTTTCTGTAACCGCGGTGGACTGTTTCTTTAAATGGTTAGCTATGGACTGTTATCTTCATGCTCTCTAGAAGTTGTGTGGTTTGTGCAGAACTGAGCTGTAATGCTAACAGGGGAATGGGCCACTAGCCGCCTCTGTATGACTAGCCCCAGGTGGGCTCTCTGAGATGGCGGGCTCTGTCTCCTATGTGGACAGAGATGATGTCCTACTTTTGGTGTCACTGAGGGGCCATCAGCCAATGCTGTGATGTGACCAGTGAAGGGTGGAGGAGATGCTGCAGGCTGCTCAGTTGTCAGGTATCCAGTTGATAGTATTTTAAAAAGGTAAGGGAGGAACTGTCCAACAGCTGCTAAAATCAGTCAGGCCCTCAGGTGTGGCAGGTCCCACCTTCCAGCTGACAATGAAAGCACCTCATAGGCCATCCCCAGATGCTTTGATGTAGTTCAAAGTAGGGAGGGGCCCTTCCTGTAACTCTAGAGACTCCACTGTCATAAACCCAGCCCTGCTTCTCCACATGAATATTAGACCCAGCTAATGCCTCTAGGTTAATAATTCTGCCTCCCAGCTGACCAAGATGGCATCCCACCCAAGCTGCTTTTCCTGTCATGAAACAGCAGAATCTACAGCACAGCTCAGAAGTGAGAAAGTGGAGGGGCAGTAGTAGTAGTGCCTGAGTCAGTAGCTGGGCTCTCAGTATATGGGTATCCACACAGCCTCTCTGCTGCACTGTAAACTGTTTACTTAAACACTGTAATTCAACATATTAGCCAACTCATACTCAGTCTCCACCTCCCGTGTAACAGAAGATACCAGCGTCTGCAGTCCTCCCATATGGTGAGTCAGCTGAAATAGGATTCAACATGCAGTCTCATATTAGAGCGAGGTGGTTTCCCATATACTAGTGCATAATCCAATCTGACAACCCTATACTGGATCCTAGGGCCCCAAATGTCCATGCTACTCTGTTCAATTTTCAGTCCAGGCCTTAGTTCCCAGATGGCTCCATCTTGGCTCCACACCTTTATTTGCAATTTTTATTTATATACATATATATTACATAAAATGTACCACAATATATAACATTTCATTTATATATACATGTTTACAAACACGTAATGAGTTCACATGACATGTTTTATAATTTACTCATCACTTTTCTAAGAATAGATAACTTGTGCAAGTGAATAAATATACCATATATATAAATGAAAATCAGTAGTTATAAAAATGAAAATTGTCCCCAAATTGATCTGTACATTTAGGGTTTTGTTTTTTTTCTCTTAAATCAAAATCTCCATGAAATATTTTTAGATTTTCATAGACTCATAATAACTTTTGTATAATAAACAAAATGGAAGAGCAAAGAAATTTCTGAAAAGCATGGGTCTTCTGAAGAAAATAATTTATCTAGACTTTAAGATGGTATAAATTTATGTAGGTTAAAATAATATCAAATTAGCTTAGGAAAAAAAAGACCAATGATATAGAATAACATCCTGCTGTAGTGTAGTACCAGATTAATTTTAACATGAAAAAAAAATCAGTGAGCAAGGGTGGATAAATTAATTTAGCTCAAATAAAACTTACTTGCTCATAACTTAATTTTAAATTTTATATCCAATAATTTTATAGTTTTTAATTTATGCTCATGAATACATTAGGCTTCCAATTTTCAGATGTGACTATTAATTTTTTACGTGTGTTAGCAAGTAGAATAATGAAGCATAAGGCCTTTTCTAACATTATAGAAAGTTTTCTATATTTTTCTATGCATAAAGCTGTCCAAGTAACTTGGTATTTACCTGTTTTTTGATGGTCTGATATAAATGACAACTCTTATTTTGCCATTTCTCCTTGAAAAGGTTTTGTGATTCACTACCAGTTATTTCATATCTTAGTATTCTCATATTTCAGTTTCTAGTTTTTCATTTCTCATTTGATGGGATCAAATTTAATTCATAGATATGTGTACATACACACATTTATACATATACACACATATACATGGATGCTATACTTTATAATGTGTTTTGCAACTAATATATGTCTACTTTGCCTGCACGCATGAAAGGTAATAAGTCAGTGTGGTACTTTTCTAAATCTTTAGCTATTGCTGCTAACCAAATGTTGGCAGTTTGAGTCCGCCAGGCACTGCTTGGAAACTCTATGGGGCAGTTCTACTCTGTTCTATAGGGTCACTATGAATCAGAATTGACTTGACAGCACTGGATTTGTTTTGTTTTGGTTTATTGTTTCTTTAACTTCTGATAATTTAGTGGTGTTAGAGAAAACACATAAAGCGGAACAAGGTTTATTCCTTTTGGTCAATGTTGGCATTTTTCCCTACTTGGATGACAGATTTTTCCTCATTCTTCTGCTTAAATGTTTTTACAAGAATAGTAGTGATTTTCATGGGTTTTGTCTACTATGTGTCAAGTTCTTCATTTTTTTCCCCTTTCATCTATGTATCAATATCTGTCTTATTTTAATGTGTATATTCTTATCCTTGGTGTATGGAAGACATGTAGGGGTATGTCAGAGCGTTTCTTAACTGGATTTTCTACTGTATGAATTCTATCATTGTACACCTCTGAAGTGAGTTTTATTTATTTATTTAAATATAAAACAGATGCATTGTTGATGTATGTTACCAGTGTATCTATTACCACACTGTCATTATTACTACTTGATTTCAACAGGTGTTAGTATCTGAAATTGGCAATTGGCAATTCTACACATTTGTTCTTTGCAAGTTTTACCTTCACATTTCAATACAAATGTTTATAATAGACAAGCTAATTTCCACTAAAAGAAAAAAAAACTGCTGGTGTTTTTGACTGAGAGTGTACACGGAATTTTACATTTAATTTTTTGTTATAGTTGTTTTTACTTTGCCTATCATCTCATAATGTGGTTTTTATTTGATCCATCCACTTAGCTAACTTTTTAACTTCTCTATTCTTACCTCTTTTGGTATTAAACATTTTATTGTGCCATTTGCCTTCTCTTTAAACTTGATAATTTTGTACTATTTTCCCACTCTTTTGTTGTAATCCTAGAGATTAGAAAATTCAAAGTGTTATGCAAATTACTACTTTCACTACTTTCTGATATTCTTAAATTCTTTAAGCCTGTAATTCTATTTGCCTCTCCCAGTTCTTTGTTTTAGGTTGCTCATCAATTTGAATTATTATCACATTAAACCTTTAGGTTCCTTTTAATGTGTGTCCACTTAGTATTCATTTGTATTTGCCTACATACTCTACTGTCCCATTGCTTTGAGAGATAAACTGTTTAATTTCATTTTTCCAGCTTAAAAAAAAAGAATCCCTTTCCTTCTAACTGTTTTAGCCTTTTTGTTGTTGGTGAACTTTTGGTTTTTGATAGTTTGATGTTGATGTACCTGGGGAGAATTTTCTTTATCTTGTCTGGGGCTTGTTGAGCTTCTCAAATGTATGGCTTGGTGTTATGCATAAGTTTGGGGAAATTTTTAACCATTTTAATAATACTATTCCATTTTCACTGTCTTCTAGAATTTCAATTATATGACTATTACACCTTTTAACTATGTACTCTTCTACTCCTTTGCATAATTTCAAAAAAATAAAAATATTCTCTCTCTGTATTCTTTTTGGATATGTTTCTGTATACTTTGTTTGAGATTATCAAGTCTGTGTTTTCCTGTAACCAATTTTCTATGTGACTCATATAGCCAGCCAAGTGCCATCGAGTTGATTAAGTCCTTAATCTCGTGTATGTTTTATGTTTCTGTTATAGAATACGCATTTTATCCTATTTCATAGTTGTTTCATGAAGCAAAAGCAAGTTTGTTCCTCCCAAACTCAGAGATGGGGAAGGGTTCAAGCAATGCTTTATTAACAGATGCTCATGTGGATCTGGAGAACAGTGAGAATTGTTTCTCCAAGACTGCTCTGCTTGGGTTACACTTCCAGCAGCTTTTATAGCTAGATTACAAAGGGTTTACATCTGGAAAATGTCAAATCTTGACTTGAGGGCACTGGGTTTGTCATAAGATAGAACAGGGATTCACAATGTCCCTTTACATATTATCGAACAATGTAAATTACCCGAAATATTATTACCTCCCTGAAGGTTTGAACTAATCTATTTACTACCCCAGAGACAGGGAAAGGAATGCAAGTCTGTTGATCCAGTTGGGACCGGAAATGGAATGTAGTATAGCAGTCTAGGCAACCTTAACTAAGTCCCATATACTACCATTCTCCATTTTTTTATCTTTTTAATTTTTTATTACAGTAAAAGAATAAAATTTGTAACATAATTATCTCACCTATAATAAATCCTCAGCCTCCTACCCACCCAGGTAACCAACAGTCATTTTCTTTGGCTAATTCTTTTGTTAAGTCCTTATAACAGGGGTTTCATACAAAATTCGTACTTTTGACACTGATCGATTTCACTCAGCATTGTCTCTTCTAAATGAGACCATGTTATGAGATGTTTTCTAAAACTGTCATTGTTCTTTATCATAGCATGGTGTTCCATTGAGTATATGTACTATAGTTTGATTATTCATTCATCTGTTGATTGGCATCAGGGTTGATTCCAACTTTTTGCTATTGTGGACTGTACTGCAAGAAACATTCGTGTACATGTGTCTGTTCATGTGACAACCTTTGTTTCTGAAGGATAAATTCCACGCAGTGGAATTACAGGATAAAATGGTATATCTATCTCCAGCTTTTTAGGGAAGCTCCAGACTGTTTTCCAAAACGTTTGTATCATTTTACAATCCTACCAGCAGTGTAGGAGAGTTCCAATTTCTCCAAAGCCTCTCCAGCATTTGTTGTTTTGTGTTTTCTGAATCATGGCCAACCTTGTTGGGGTGAGATGGTATCTCATCATAGTTTTGATTTGAATTTAACAGCTAATGATTGTGAGCAATTCTGCATGTGTCATTCAGCTTCCTGAATATCCTCTTTAAAGAAATGTCTGTCCATCTCCTTCACCCATCACATAATTGGATTATTTATCCTTTCTTGTTGATATTTTGTAATACATTATATATTATGGAGATCAGACATCAGTCTGACATAGATTTGCCAAACATTTATTCCCATTCTGTAGGTGGTCTTTTAATTCCTTTGATGAATCTTTGGATGAGCAGAAGTGTTTGATTCTTAATGGTTCTCATTTATCTATTTTCTTTTCTGTTGAATGTGCTTTGTCAGATTTTGAAGTCTGTCTACATTGCATATTAAAATTTCCATCGTTGATCCTGTTTTGTTTTGGATAAGTTTTATTGTTTTAGATTTTATATTTAGGTCTTTTATCCAATTTGAGTTGGTCTTTGTGTAAGGGGTGAGATATGGGTCTTGTTTCAATTTTTTGCAGCTAGATATCCAATTTTGCCAGCACCATTTGTTAAAGAGACTGTTCTTACCCTAGGATAAAATCTTGGGGCCTTTGTCAAATATCAACTGTTCATAGTAGGCTGGTGGCATCTCTGGGGTCTCTACTCGGATCCGTTGGTCTGTATGTCTCTTTTTGTACCAGTATCAGACTGTTTTGACAACTGTGGCAGTGTAATAGTTTCTAAAGTCAGGTAGTGAGAGGCCTCCCAGCGTGTTCTTCTTCTTCAGTAGTGCTTTACTTATCCAGGACATCTTCCTTTTCCAAACAAAGATGATGATTTGTTTCTCCATCTCACTAAAAAATGACTGTGGAATTTGTATTGGGATCACAATATATAAGTAGATTGCTTTGGGCCAAATAAACATTTTCACAATGTTGAGTCTTCCTGTCCATGAGCAGAGCAGATTACTCCATTAATGTAAGTCTATCTCAGTTTCTTGTAGTAAGGTCTTGTAGTTCTCTTTGTAAAAATCACTTATTTCTCTAGTTAGATTTATTCCCAGGTATTTTATCTTCTTGGTGGCTACAGTAAGTGGAATTGATTTGGTGATTTCTTCTTTAATAATTTCACTGTTGGTATAAAGGAATCCTACTGATTTACTTATGTTTATCTTGTATCCTGATACTTTGCTGAACTCCTTTATTAGTTACAATAGCTTATTTATGATTCCTCTGGATTCTCTGTATAAACAATCATATAATCTGCTAAGAAGGAGATTTTTACTGCTTCATTGCCGATGCAGGTGCCCTTTATTTCATTATCTTGTCTAATTGCTCTGGCTAGAACTTCTAGCACAATGTTGAATAGAAGTGGTGAGATTGGGCATCCTTATCTAGTTCCCGTTCTCAAAGGGAATTCTTTCAGTCTTTCACCATTCAGGATGATGAAAGCAGTTGGCTTTGCATAGATGCTACTGATTCCATTGAGGAATTTCCCTCTATTCCTATTTCTCTGAGAGTTTTAAGCATGAATGGATGTTGAACTTTGTCAAATACCTTTTCTGCTTCAATTGAAAAAATCAGGTGATTCTTATCTTTTTTGTCATTAATGTGGTTGATCGCATTAATTGTTTTTCTGATGTTGAACCAGTGTTGCATCTCTGGAATAAAACCAACTTAATCACGATGAATGAATGTACATTTTCACTCAGTCATAAAAATAGTGAATGATTTTTTTTTATTTGCTGTTGAATTCTATTGGCTAGAATTTTGTTGAAGATTTTTGCATCTGGGTTCATGAGTGATACGGGTCTATAATTGTCTTTTCTTGTGGAATCTTTCCCTGGTTTTGGTATCAGGGTTATGCTGGCTTCATAGAATGAATTTGGGTGTATGCCATCCCTTCCTATGGTTGCAAGAAAGCATATGGAGACAGGAAATAGAAATTCAGAAAATTAATAATAAAATTACAGAATTAGACAGCAGTATAGAAAGTCAAAGGAGGAGAACTGAGGTAATGGAAGACAGAACTTATAAGACTGAAAATAAAGCAAATGACACCAACATATTTGAGGAGAAATCAGATAAAAGAATTGACATCAAGAAACATTAAGAATGATGTGGGATTCTATCAAGAGGAACCATATATGAGTTACTAGAATGTCAGAAGAGAGGGGCATAACAGAAAATACAGAGAACAGTGAAAGATTTGTTGACAGAAAACTTCTCTGATATCATGACATTTGAGAGGATTATCTACCCAAGATGTTTATTGAACTCCACACAATATAGACTCCAAAAGAAAGACGCCAAGGCAGATTTATAACCACACTTCCCAAAGCTAAAGTACCAATTTGAAAGTGGCTAGGAAAAAACAAAAATCATTTACAAAGGATAGCCAATAAGACTGCTTGGACTACTCAGCAGAAACCATACAGACAAGAAGACAATGTAATGACATGTACAAAACCTTGAAGAAAATAGTTAACTAGCAAAGAATTATAAATCTAGCAAAACTCTCTCAAATATGATGGCAAAATCGGGATATTTCCACAAACACACAAATTTAGGGAAAAACTTAAATTACAAAAAATGCTAAGGGGGGTCTTTTGCTTATGAAGTAAATAACAACCCAAGATTGTAACATAAAACAGAGAAACTGGATATCAACCCAGATATGGAAATCATAAAAACAAAGCAAAGACAAAACACTGAAAATAGGTAAGCAGAGTTGTGATTATGTGAACATAGCCAAAAATAGGGGGCTAAAAATTACAGCAAAACATTGTTCATATGGAGAGGAAGTCAAGGCAATATGAATAAATTAAAGGCTGATTTAAATTAAAAAAATAATGGTTAATATTAAGGCAACTGTAAAGGAAATTAACAATTTTATACATCAAAATTTTAAAAAAAGACAATTGTATTATTTATCCTATGTCCTTGGCATGCATCTCAGGGCCTGGTAAAGGTGGTACACACTTGAGGAATTTATGGTGAATAAAATGAATAAATGTGTTTGTGATACCTGGGGACTTAAACACAACTAATGCTTAAGGAATGAAAGCAAGTGAAAGTGAAGGGCTGAACACATTTAGACAAATGTAAAAAAATTACATTAAAAAAGAAAGTCAAGTTGAAGATTGAGGCCAAGAGTGTGAAGAGCCAATATTTTCCAATATCTATCTGATACTCTCTGACAGAACACATTGATGATCATTACAAAAATTCCAAAATTGTAGCACAAAGTATTAAAAAATATTTTAGAAAAGTAGAAGGAATTTATTGGTAAAGACCCATTGCAAGCCCACTTTATCTTGTTTGTGAGTTGTATGCCCTTTGAAAACCACTCAGTGCTCAGAAAGATCAGAAAAAGAAATGGTCACAATCTAGTTACAAAACCAGTGCCTGGACAAAGCAAGATAATGGGTACAAACTAGAATTGTTAGATGGAAAACTTTTACAAATGTGATTGCTAAACAGTTTTTTTTTAAAGAAATTTATGATTGATACTTACTGACAAGTAAATAGTTTTAATGATACGCATGCTACTGAAGTGAGTTCTACAGGTGGCACTCAAAGTGGTGTTTTTCTGTAGTAAACCAAGATGTAGCAATGATGATGCTTTGACTATAGCTAAAAGAAATGAATGGCTGGTGGGCTAATGATAATAATAAAGTACAACCTAAGAAGAATTGTTTGTTGGGACATTTTCCTTTGTGTCACCTTGACTTGCACTGTATACAAAAGATCTATGACTACATTTTTCTTAGTTCCTCTTGTTCACTATGTATTTGCTATAATGTCATGTTTTACATACTTAACATATTGACATCTATTTCCCTGTTATCCGTGTTTTAACTTTATTTTTGTGATTTCCCTGTCAAGGCCAATAATCTGCTTTGTCCTGCATTCTAGTCTTCGGTTGTTATCTGATGTTGTTATCATTCTAAGCAAAGGACTTCCTTTAGTATTTCATGTAACTTTGGTTTGGGTTTTGCAAATCACCTAAATTTCTGTTCATCTGGAAATATCCCAATTTTAGCATTATATTTCAGAGAAAGTTTTGCTGGATGTATTATTTTGGACTGACAATTATTTTCCTTCAAGGCTTTGTGTATGTTATCTCACTGCCTTCTTGCTTCTGTAGTTTCTTCTGAGTAGTCCTGGCTTAGCCTTTTTTTTTTTTTTAATTGTGATTAAGTGAAAGTATACAATCCAAATTAACTTTGCACACCCACCTATCTGCAGCTCCTTCAGCTCTCCTTGCCAAGTGACAGCACACTCATCCTTTTCATTCTATGCTTGTCATATCCTGTCAAAACTCTTCTCTCCCATCTAGAAAGAATCCAGTAGGACAGCATCCTATGAATGCACAGATCCATAAAGTACACACACCATATGGTCACATTATGTCCTCGAGTCAAGTCCATTTTAGTCTGATGAGTTGATCTCAGTAGTGTTTTCTGGACAGAGGCAGCAGTAGGTCTAGAGGCCATGATCCTAGAAGATAAATCAGGCTGTCAGACTGTCATTTGTAGTGTTTTAGCAGAGTTCTTGAGCTGCACCTGTTTTTCTCTTAGTGACACAGGGACTCAACATTCCATGCACCATCACAGCTGTCATCGGTGGTGGCTGGGCACCATCTGGTTCTTCTGGTCACATGTTGATATAGTCCTCCACTCACATAGGTCCTCCTGTCTCCTGAGTTCTTTTTTCCTCGTGTGTTTGTTGTTCTTGGTGATCCACTCTTCTAGATTAATTGGGACCATTTGGTGTACTTCAGATGGCAGCTTGCTAGCTTTTAAGAACCCAGAGACCACTAACCGATATGGGGTGCAGAAGACTCTCTTAGCAATAGGCTACTTATGCCAACTGGCCTCAATGTCCTCTGAAAGCATGGTTCCCTGACACCACTCCTGCTACTTAATCCTTGAAATGAAGCATTGTGATTAGAAGAGCTTTCAGCTTATGGTGAAGTCTAGTAAAGTTGTTCTACTTTCTACTGTGTGCTGTCACTGCTTCCACCTAATGAAATTTCTATCAACTGTCTAATCTACTTCCGGAAACCCTGGTGATATAGTGGGTTAAGCACTACATCTGCTAACCAAAAGATCAGCAGTTCAAATCTGCCAGGCCCTCCTTGGAAACTCTGCAGTTCTACTCTGATCTCTAGGTTTGCTATGATTTGGACCCGACTCAACAGCAGTGTTTTTTTTTTTTTAATCTAATCTATGACTAAACCTCTCCCTCCCTCCCAACACTTGAAGCCATAAAAGAATCTTTTCTTCTGTACATAAGTAAATTTTTAAGTCTTTGTAATAGGAATCACATATAATATTTTTCCTTTTGCCACTGACTGATTTCACTCAGCTCAGTGTCTTCCCCTCGAAACCAGGTTATGAGATTCCTCCTCAAATCATCATTGTTTTTCATTATTGCATCTGACTCGACAGCACTTGGCTTGGCTATAGTGTTCCATTGAGTATATGTATCACAGTTTGTTTATCCATTCATCTGTGGTTGCACATCTGGGTTGATTCCATCTTTTTGTTATTGTGGACTGTGCTGCAATAAACATTTATGTGCAAGTGTCTCTTCATGTGACAGCCATTATTGCTGTAGGAAAAATTCCAAGCAGCAAGATTACTGGATCAAATGGTATACCTATTTCTAGCTTTTTAAGAAAGCACCAGATGGCTTTGGAAAGAGACTGTACCATTTTGCAACCATTAGCAGTGCAGGAGAGTTCCAGTCTCTCCGCATGCTCTCTAGAATTTGTTGTTTTATGTTTTTTGGATTAAGGCCAACCTTGTTGGGGTGAGATGGTATCTCACTGTAGTTTTGATTTGGGTATCCCTAATAGCTAATGCTTGTAAGCATTTCTTCATGTATCTTTTCGCTGCTCGGATGTCCTCTTTGGTGAAGTGTCTGTCCATCTATTTTGCCCATCACTTAATTGAGTTATTTACCTTTTTCTTGTTGATATTTTGCAGTATCTTGTAGATTATGGAGATGAGACATTGATCCTACATGTAGTTGCCAAATATTTTTTTCCAGTTCTGTAGGCGGTCTTTTAACTCTTCTGATAAAGTCATTGGATTAGCAAAAAAGTTTGATTCTTCACGGTTCCTGTTTATCTGTTTTCTCTTCTGTTGATTGTGCTTTCTCAGATTTTGAATTCTGCCTAAGCTGTGTATTAGAACTTACATTGTTGACTCTATTTTTTCTTACATGATCTTGATGGTTTTAGGTTTGATATTTAGGTCTTTGATAGATTTTCGAGTTAGGTTTTGTGTAAGGTCTGAGATATGGGTCTCGTTTCAATTTTTTTGCCAATGCATAACTAATTTTGCCAGCATCATTTGTTAAAGAGACTGTTTTCACCCAAGTTTACAGTCTTAGGGGCTTTGTCGAATACCAACTGTTCACAATAGGATCATGTCATTTCTGGGGTCTTGATTCTGTTCCATTGATCAGTATGTCTCTTTCTGTACCACTACCAGGCTGTTTTGACTACTGTGGCAGCGTAATAGGACCTACAGTCTGGTAGGGTGAGTACTCCCACTATGTTCCTCTTCTTCAGTAGTGCTTTACTTATCCAGAGTTTCTTCTCTTTCCAAACAAAGTTGTTGATTTGTTTCTCCATTTCATTAAACAATAACACTGAAATTTGTATTGGGGTTGCACCATACCTGTAGATCACTTTGGGTAAAATAGACATTTTCACAATGTTAAGTCCAATCATGAGCTGGGTAGATTTCTCCATTTATGTAAGTGTCCTTCAGCTGCTTACAGTAAGTTCTTGCAGTTCTCTCTGTATGGGTCTCTTATTTCTGTAGTTAGATTTAGTCCTAGGTTTCATCTTCCTGGGGGCTGTAGTAAATGGTATTGACTTGATCTCTTCTTTGACGATCTCTTTGTTGGTATGAAGGAACCCTACTATTTTACTAATGTTTATCTCATATCCTGATACTTTCATGAACTCTTCTATTAGTTCTAGTAGTTTACTCATGGATTCTTTGGGTTTCTCTGCATATATGATCATATCATCTGCAAACACAGAGATTTTTACTTCTTCTTTGCCAGTGTGGATGCCCTTTATTTCTTTGTCTTGTCGAATTGCTCTGTCTAGAATCTTTGGTACAGTGTTGAATAGAAGTGGACCGTGCACTTCCTTGTCTAGTTCCTGTTCTCAAGGAGAATTCTTTCAGTCTCTCTCCATTCAGGAGGATGTGGGTGGTTGGCTTTGCATAGAAGCCCCTTATTGCATTGAGTAATTTCCCCTCTGTTCCTCTTTTGCTGAGAGTTTTTAGCATGAATTGCTGTTGGACTTTTGTCAGTCTTTTTTGCAGCAATTGACAAAATCAGATGATTCTTATCCTTTGTTCTGTTTATTTGGTTGATCAAATTAATTGTTTTTCAGATGCTGAACCAGCCTTGCATCTCTGGTATGAATCCAACTTGCTCATGATGATTTATTTTGTTGATATGTTGTTGAATTCTATCAGCTAGAGTTTTGTTGAAGATTTTTGCATCTAGGTTCATGAGTAATATGAGTGTGTAATTTTCTCTTTTTTGTGAGGTCTTTCCGTGGCTTTGGTATGAGGGTTACGTGGACTTCATAAAATGAATTTGGGAGTATTCTATCACTTTCTATACTGTGAAATGGTTTCAGAAGTATTGGAGTTAACTTCTCTCTAACAGTTTGAATTCTCTGGTGAAGCCATCTGGGCCAGGACTTTTTTTTTAGTTGGTAGTTTTTTGATGACTTTATCAATCTTTTCCTTTGTGATGGATTTATTAAGTTGTTCTACTTCTCCTTGTGATAATTTTGGTAGGTAGCATGAATCTAAAATTTGTCCATTTCTTCTAGGTTTTCAAATCTGTTAGAGTACACTCTTTCATAGTATTCTATTAGGATACTTTTGATTTCACTTGGGTCTGTTCTGACACCTCCCATCACATTTCTCATTCAGGTGTTTCCTGTTTTTCTTTTGTAAGTGTAGCTGGTGGTTTACCAATTTTGTTGATCTTTTCAAAAAACCAGCTTTTGGTTTTAATTTTTTCCATTTTTCTTCAGTTCTCTAACTCATTTAGTTGTGCTGTAATCCATATGATCTGTTTTCTTCTCATGCTTGAGGGTTTCCTCAGTTGTTCTCTTTCTACTTGTTCAAGCTGTAGGACTGATTGTTTGGTTTGGGTTCTTTCTTCATTCTTAGTGTATGTATTTGTACAGATCAGTTGAGCTCTGAGCACTGCTTTTGCTGTATCCCGCAGATTCTGGTAGGATGTGTTTTCATTCTCATTTGACTCCATACATTTCTTTATTTCTCCATGATTTCTTCTATAACTCATGACTTTTTGAGCAAAGTGTTGTTCAGTTTCCATGTGTTCAAATTTCTACCTATGTTATTTTCTGCTATTGTTTTCAACTTTTATGGCTTTATGGCCTGAGAAGATGCTTTGCGATAATTCAGTGGTTTGGATTTTGTTGAGACTTGCTTTATGTCCTAACACATAGTCTATTCTGGGGTATGTTCCATGTGCATAAGAGAAGAAAATATACTTATCTATTGATAGGCAAAAAGTTCTGTATATGTTGATGAGGTCTAGTTGCTTGATTGTCCCAACGAGTCTTCTGTATCTTTACTGAGCTTTTTCTGGATCATCTGTCCATTACTGAAAGTGGAGTATTGAAGTCTCCAACTATTATTGTGGAGTAGTCTACCTCATTTTTCAATGTTGTCAGTGTTTGCTTGATGTATTTAGATGCTCTGGTACTGGGTGCATAAGTATTTAATATTGTTATGTCCTACTTACGTATTGAACCTTTTAGCAATAAGTAGTGACCATCCTGTCCACAATGGTTGATTTTACATTAAAGTCTATTTTATGAGATTAGTATTGCCTCTCCTGCTCTTCCTTGTATGTTGTTGGCTTGGTATATATTTTTCCATTCTTTAATTTTCAGTTTGTTCATATCTTTGAGTCTAAGGTGTGTTTCTTGTAGGCAACATATAGACATATCATGTCTTTTGATTCAGGATGTCCCTCGCTGTGTCTTTATTATTCAGCATATATATTGATAGGTATGTGTTTAGTGCTGTAATTCTGATGCCTTTATTTTTGTGTTGTTCATGTTTCGTATGTTGCTCTTAGTATTCTGTTCTCTATTCTTCTTTATGGGTTGACTTTGTGTTTTTTATGACTCCTATATTGTATATGTTGTTGTGATATGTTGCATTGTTATTTCACTTTGCGACTACCCCTATGATCCCCCATGAGTCAGATCCGACTTGACGGCACTTGGCTGGCATGATCCCCCTTACTATTCTAAGTTTTAGTCAGACTTTAACTTCTGTATATCTTTTTAATTTTCTCTCCATCTGAAAGAACTGTAACTACCATAATGTATCTGTCTTTTTAGTGTGATGATGTTATAGTTTTTGTGATATGATCACTGGCTCCCCTCTCTTAATGTTGTAGCTTTGATTGAGCTTTGTGACTTCCCTAACTGAGTGTGATTCTGGATGCTGTGTCCTGCATTGCATCCCTAAGTACACACTTAATGTTGTTGTTTTTCTAAGCAAAGAGCTGCTTTCAGTATTTTTTGTAGTTTGGTTTAGGTTTTCAAAGTCTTTAAGCTTCTCTTTATCTGTGTCTTAACTTCATCTTCCTATCTGAGAGACAATTTTGCAGGATATGTAATTCTTAGTTGGAAGTTTGTCTCCTTCCACGTTCTTTGAATGTATCATCCCACTAACCTCTTGCCAATATCATTTCTGCCAAGAAGTCAGACGAAAGCTTACCGCGTTTCCCTTTGAATGTTAGCTTTGCTTTAAGCCTCACTGCCTTTAAGGGGCTCTGTGTATGTTTCTTTGTATTAAGCTTGATTACAGTATGCCTTGATGTCTTTTGGGGGGTCTGTTTTTTTGTGGTGTTTGATAGTCATCTTGGATATCTATGTTCTCTTCCTTCACAGTTTCAGGGAAGTTTTCTGTCAGCAACTCCTCAGCAATACTCTGTGTATTTTCAGCTATCCATCCCTGCTCAGGAATTCCAATTATTTGTAGATTAATCCTCTCAACAGGGTTCTACATGTTTCTTAATGCTTCTTCATTTTTCTTATTTCTTTTTTTCTGATTTCTCCCCATAAATATGGGTGTCAGTTGCTCTATCTTCAAGCTCCCTAACTCTGTCTTCCAGTTTCTTAAGTCTGCTCTTTTGGCTTTGGATTGAATTATCTAATTCTGTAATTTTATTATTGATCTGCTGGATTTCAGATTGTTGATGTGTCATTAGTTCAAATAGCTTGCTTAATTTTTCATTTTGTTCTGTTACATTTTGTTTAATCTCTAGGAAGTCTCTCTATATAGTTCTTTTGTACTGAGCCTCTGATAGCTTCAAAAAGGCTTCATCTGGCAAGTTTTTTTATTTTTTATTTTGGGAATTTTCCGTAGCAGTGGTGAACCATTTATTTAAATGGTTAACCATGAGTTTTTGCCTTTGCACCATTTAGAAGCTGTTCTGTTTGGCATTTCCACAGCAGGAGTTGAGACATAATTCTAAGAAGAGAGTTGGTCACCTGCCACCTCTGTATACTCTAGTGACTGGCTTCAGGTGGACTGTCTGGGGCAGCAGGCTCTGCCTCCTGCATGGCAGAGACACCACCCTACTTATGGAGTCACTGGGAGGCCATCAGCTGGTGCTATAATGTGGATCAGTGAAGAGCGGAGGGGATGTTACCAGGCCGCTCAGCAGTCAATTCTTCAGGCGGTCTTATTTTGAAAAGGTACTTTACCACTAAGCAAGGAGCTGTCCAACAGCTGTCGAAGTTTGTCGGGCCCTGAAGTGTGACAGGCCCCACCTTCTAGCTGACAACAAAAGCACCTCATGCTATGACATGGTTCAAAGTAGGGAGTAATTATGGGATTGTTGCCATCTTCTTGCCAGGCCCCACCTGTACCTCTAGGCACCAACATCCTAAACACCACTTTTCTGCTGGAGAAACACTTGTGACTTCACCTCCCAGTTAACAAAGATGATGTCCCACCAGAGCTACCCTGCCTGCTGTGAAACAGCAGAATCTATGGCACAGCTCAGTAACAAGAGAGTGGAGGGTCAGTGGTGCCTTTGGTCAGCAGTTGATCTCTCAATTTGCGGTTATCCCAAGTACAGTCTTTGTGATGCACTATAGACGGTTTACAGAAACACTGCAGTTCAGTGTATTAGCTAGCTGATGCCTAGCGCCCATTTCCAGATAGCAAAGAGGGAGTCAGTACCCACAGTCCTCCCAAACAGTGAGTCAGAAGAAGTAGGACTCAGTGTTGTCACTACATTGTCTTTGAGAGGGTTGGTTACCCTGTTATGGGTGGCTAGTCCAAGCTGACAGTATGCCAGATCCTAGGGCTCCCAGGACATCCTTGCTGCTCCACATTGTCATTCCAGGTCTTAGTTGTCAGAGGGAATTGAAGAGACGTGTGTCCAGTCTACCATCTTGGCCCCACCTCCTCTAGCTTAGTCTTACTAATTCTCTTTTTGTTTGTTTGTTTATTCCTGCCTTTAAAGTTATCCCCTTATCTTTAGTTTTGGTAAGTTTGATTATAATATGCCTTGGTGACTGTTTTAGTCAGCTAGTGCTGTCCTAACAGAAATACCACAGAGTATATGGCTTTAACAAAGCAAAGTTTATTCTTACACAATCCGGTAGGCTGCAAGTCCAAATTCAGGACGTTTGCCCCAGGGGAAGGCTTTCCCCCTTGTCAGCTCTGGAGGAAAGTCCGGTATTGCATCAGTCTTTTCGCAGGAACCTCAGATCTGAAGGACACGCTCTTCTACCAGTGCTTCTTTCTTGATGGTGTGAGGTTCCCAATTCTCAGTCAGCTTCCCTTTGCTTTTATCTCTTCTAGGATGAAAGGATTAAGGGTGGAGCAAGCCATACTCTAGGGAAATTCCCTTTACAGTGGAGCAGGGAGGTGGTCCTATGAAAGGATTTACAGTCCCACTCTAATCCTTTAACATACAGCACAAGAAACTCACAAAATGGAGGACAATCACAAAATATTGGGAATCATGGTCCAGCCACGTGACTACACTTATTTTGGGGGGGACACAATTCAGTTCATGACAGTGTCTTTCTTTTGGGATCTACCTTGTGTGGAGTTTAATGATCATCTTGGATATTTTCTCATCTTTCATGATATCAGGGAAGTTTTCTGTCAATCAGTTTTTGACAGTTCTCTCCGTATTTTCTGTTTCCACTTTATCCCATTCTGGTACTCCAATCTCTCATGTAAGATTCCTCTTGATAGAATCCAACATAATTCTTAGTGTTTCTTCATTTTTTAATTTTTTTCTTCAAATATGTTGATGTCAAGTACTTTATCTTGAGTCTCACTAATTCTGCCTTTCATTGCCTCAGTTCTGCTCCTTTGACTTTCCTTACAGTTTTCTAATTCTGTAATTATATTATTAATCTTCTGAATTTCTGATTGATGTCTCTAGGTTTTCTTGCATCCTATTCAATTAGTCATCATGCTGTGCTGTGTCTCATCTGTTCTCCTTCCTGTTACCTTGAAGAGTTATAAATATTAATCCATTGTATTCTAGCTCTAATAATTCCAGAAACTTCTCTTCCTTTGGAAAATTTCTTGATTCTTTATTTGGATGCTTTCTGGAGCCATTGTGGTTTGCTTCTTTAAGTGATGTTATATTTACTGTTGTCTGTGAGTCATCAGTAAGTTGTTGAATTTATGTTATTTTGTGTTTGCTTATGTTCTAGTTTCTTGGCTTTATTTTGAAATGTCAGAATAGGTTGATCGTGTGAGTTAGTTTAATTACTGGAGCCTCTGATGTTCTTAAAACTTTTCATCAGGTGGTTACAGTTGTTACTAGGCATATGAGCCCAGGTTACCATTTGCTTTCTCTTGTAGTATTCAGCTCCAGTGTCCTGATATTCAGTCACTCACTGTGTGGTGCAGGTTCTCTCCTGCAGTCATAGATAGGCAGGATGATTGGTGTCGGCACAGGTATCTGGCTGCACAGTATCAGTGTTTGTGAGGAAGGTATGTTCCCTGATACTTCAGCCTAGGCAAAGGAATTGTTTCTGACCTGAATTCCTAGCTTACAGAAGTTGGCAGATTATTTTTCCCCCTTGTTTGTTAAAGTGTTCCCTCTCCAAGTCTAGGAGAATGACTCAGGTCATGTGTATGGAGTCCTACTCACTGCCTAGGTAACAGGCTCTGCAGCTGGGTGCAGTGCACAGAAGGGAGGGGAGAAATTCTGGATAAAGGGAAAGGTTTATCCTGAAGGAAAGTTTTAGACATTTGTGAGGTAGATTAGATACAAGCTACTTAGTTTTTGATGAATGAATGCTGTTTTTTCACTTAATCTGGGAGCATGAGTAGGTTCTCAGTCAGTGAGGTAGATGCCACAGCCTTCTGCCTGCAGGGTGCTCATTCCTGTCGGGTTAGGTCTGGCCAGTCATAGATACCTCTGGACTTATTGTCTCTTTAGTCACTCCAGTTTCTCAACTTTCTCTTTGATGATCACAGCTCCTATAATGTTATACATAATTGATTCATTTGTTTTTTTGTGTCTTTGTTGTTAGGTGCATCACAGGAAGCATCCGACTGCTCCATCATCTTAGCCCCATGAGTCTATTATTTCTTCTCCAGGGACTGATCCTTCCTGACAACATGTCCAAAGTATGCAAGATACCATCTTACCATCTTTGCTTCCAAGGAGCACTCTGATTGCACTTTTTCCAGAACAGATCTCTTCGTTCTTTGGTGGTCCATGATACATTTAGCATTCTTCTCCAACACCACAATTCAAAGGCATCAGTTCTACTTCTGTCTTCTTTGTTCATTGTCCAGCTTTTGCATGCATACAATGCAATTGAATATACCATGGCTTGGGTCAGGTGCACCTTAGTCTTCAAAGTGACATCTTTTCAGTACTTGAAAGAGGTTCTTGGCAGTAGTTTTACCCAATGCAATGTATCTTTTGGTTTCTTGATTGTTGCTTCCATGGTCATTGATTGTGGACTCAAGTAAAATGAAATCCTTGACAACCTCAATCCGTTCTCCATTTATGATGAGGTTGCTTACAGGTCCAGTTGTGAGGATTTTTGTTTTCTTGATGTTGAGGTACAATCCATATTGAAGGCTGTAGTCTTCGATGTTCATCAGTAAGTGTTTCAAATCTTCTTCACTTTCAGCAAGTAAGGTGGTGGCATCTGCATAAGCAGGTTGTTAATGAGTTGTCTTCCAGTCCTGATGCCTCATTCTTCTTTATATAACCCAGTTTCTTGGATTATTTGCTTGACATACAGATTGAGAACATGTGGTGAAAGGATACAACCCTGATGCATAACTTTCCTGACTTTAAGCCAGGTAATGTCCCGTTTTCCTGTCTGCATGACTGTCTCTTGATCCATATACAGATTCCTTAAGAGAACAGTTAGGTGTTCTGAAATTCCCATTGTCCAAAATGTGAGCCATAATTTATTATGATCCACACGGTTGAAAGCCTTTGCAAGGTCAATGAAACACAAATAAACATTTTTCTGTATTCTGTGCTTTCAGCCAGGTTCCACCAGACATCAGCAATAATATCTCTTGTTCCACATCCTCTTCCGAATCCAGGTTGAATTTCTGGCAGTTTTTTTGTCAATATACTGTTGTAGTCACTTTTGACTGATCTTCAGCAAAATTTTGCTTGCATGTGATATTAATGATATTGTTCTGTAATTCCCACATTCAGTTGAATCACCTTTCTTTGGGAGGGGCATAAATATGATATCTTCCAGTCAGTTGGCCAGATAGCTTTCCTCCAAATTTCTTGGCATAGATGAGTGAGCACCTCCAGTGCTGCTTCCATTTGTTGAAACATCTCAGTTGATATTCCATCAGTTTCTGGAGACTTGCTTTTTTCAATGCCTTTACTGCAGCTTCGACTTCTTCCTTCAGTAGCATCAGTTCCTGATCATATGCTACCTCTTCAAATGGCTGAACATTGACCAGTTCTTTCTGGTATAATGACTGTGTATATTCCTTCCACTGTCTTTTGATGCTTTCTGAGTTTTTTAATATTTTCCTCATAGAACCCTTCACTATTGCAACTTGAGGCTTGAATTTTTTCTTCAGTTCCTTCAGCTTTAGAGATGCATAACTTGTTCTTCCCTTCTGGTTCTCCATTTCCAGCTCTTTGCACATGTTGCTGTAACACTATATTTTGTCTTTTTGAGCAGCTCTTTGAAATCTTCTGTTAGGTCTTTTACTTCACTATTCCTTCCTTTTGCTTTAGCTGCTCGACATTCAAGAACAAGTTTCAGAATCTCTTCTGACATCCAGTTTGCTCTTTTGTTTCTTTCCTGTCTTTTTAATGACCTCTTGTTCTTTTCATGGATGCCTTTAATATCATTCCACAGTTTGTCCTGTCTTCGGACATTAATGATCAACACATCAGATCTGTTCTTGAAGTGGTCTTTAAGCTCAGGAGGGTTATACTCAATGTCATACTTTGGCTCTTGTAGATTTGTTCTCATTTTCTTCAGTTTCACTTTATAATCTGCATATCAGCAACTAATGACCTGTAGAACAGTCAGCACTTGATCTTTTTGTGACTGCTGACATGGAGCCTTTCCAGCATCTTTTCCCGAGGATGTAGTCAATTGGGTTTCTGTGTATTCCATCTGGTGAGATCCGTATGTGCAGTCACCACTTGTGTTGGTTAAAAAAGGTATTTGCAGTGAAGATGTCATTAGTCTTGCAAAGTTCTATCATGTGATCTCTGGTGTTATTTCTATCACCAAAGTCATATTTTCCAACTGCCAATCCTTCTTTGTTTCCACCTTTTGCTTTCCAGTCACCAGTAAATTATTAATGCATCCTGACTGCATGTTTGACCAATTTCAGACTACAGAAGCTGGTAAAAATCTTCAATCTCTTCATCTTTGGCCTTCATGGTATAAATTGGAATAATAGTTGTATTAACTGGCCTTCCTTGTAGGTGTATGGATATTTTCCCATCAAGTTTTCATTCCCAACATAGTAGACCATATGATTATTGGATTCAGAATGGCACAAACTAGTCCATTTCAGCTCATTAATGCCTAAGATATCACTGTTTATGCGTTCCATTTCACTTTTGAGAATTTCCAATTTTCCTAGATTCACACTTTGTACATTCCACATTGTGATTATTAATGGATGTTTGCCACCTTTTCTTCTCATTTTGAGTTCTGCCATGTTAGCAAGCAAAGATTCCAAAGTCCTTACTCCATCCACATCATTAAGGTTGACTCTACTTAGAGGAGGCAGAGCTTCCCCAGTCTACTTCTGAGTGCCTTCCAACCTGGGTGGCTCATTTTCTGGCATGATATCTGACAGTATTCTGGTGCTAGTCATAATTTTTTCCCTAGCTAATTCTTTTCAGAAGCAGACTACTGGGTCTTTCTTCCTAGTACTAGTCTGGAAGCTCAGCCAAAACCTTTCTATCATGGGTGATGCTGCTGGTACCTAAACACCGCTGGCAAGGCTTCCAGGATCACAGCAACAAGAAAGCTTCTGCTGACAGGCAAGTGGGGCTGCTCACTCTATCTTTAGTAGAAAGTACATATGTGTAAATACAGATCATATCAAGTAACTGCAAAGTCGAGCCCAACCTGTACACAAAATTTGTGCAGAGTAAGGTGTAGTCACTTTTTCTGGTAGTTTGCAAGATTTCTCCCATAGGAGAGATGTCTGAGCTAGCAGGCAGGACAGAGGAAAAAGATCTGAGGAGGAGACAGGCAGCAGGGTAGCAGTATTTTCAAAAGCTTGCATTTACGAATATTTCCTTTTATTGTTGAGTAGATTTCTTTGGGAGAAGGAATGAAAGTATGGTCTAGGGAAGCTGGATATCCAGTGAGGCAGCTGGTGAGAAGAATGATGTAGTTTCCAACTGGACCTGATGACCTGCAGGAAGAGAAGTGCACAGGGCAGCAGAGCCAGAGTTTATTGGATGTGGACTGAAGAGAGAAAAGGGAAGCATCAATGGATTCTTCTCAGCTAGTAAGCTGTTTCCAGGAAACGTAATCGGATAAAGGAAATATACCACTGAAAGAGAAAATATAACAATTTAAGTAAAAGCAAAAATCTGTTGGTGCAAGTTGATTCTCACTTGAATAGAACACTGAAGTTCATGGACGGGCATGCCATAGAAACATGATCTGAAATCCCTCCTCTGTTACTGACTCGCAAGAGAGGAATTTTATAAACCTAACTTTCCTTACCTGAGAGATGAATGAGGTTATACATGTGCATTGGTTGGTACTGTTAGCTAGAACTTACTCCGTATTCTCTTATGATTTGCCCTCCAGGGACTACACAGAGCATTCATTTTACTAAACATTTTACTAAACAACCTTTGATCAAACATTGTCCCTGGGCTTTCTAGATTTTATGTGCATAATCTAATTATGGCACAAAGAAGAAACTCCCTGATGGGAATGCCAGTCCAGACCAGGAAGTTATAGACAAGCTTGGTATACCAGGCATGAAGTATTTGCATTCCATGCTACAGTTCCGAAGTCACTCTCTCAAAATTTTCTTCAAGAAAATTCTGATATTTCAGTTTTATCAATGAGGAATCAGAGGCTGAGAAACATTAAGTGACTATATTTGAAATTCCGCAGCCAAAATATCTGTAGCTTATACCTGATTTAGCCACTTTGCAGTTAAAAGGACCCTTCAATTTGAAGTCTAGTATTCTTCCCCACCATACACACCCCTCCAGAAATGCTGTAGAAGCTCCAAGACTCCTATTGGCCTGGGGGAAAAAAAGGAGGTAGAGGAATTCCTGGGCAAATAGTTTTAACAAAGTGCTCCCTACCAATTCCCAAGTCCTCCTTCAAATGCACTCCTCATTAGCATAGTAAAAGCACAGTAGTACTTCCTAAGAGAAAAACACTGTAACTTTGATGTAACATTTCCTGAAATCTTTTTTCTTTTATGCCAGATTAAGCAATTTTAATTGCCACTGGTTAATGTTTACATTTAACAAAAAAGTGAGTTGTATATGCCATAATATTACACCTTCCTGTTTTGTATGTAAATCTCCCTGCTGTTACATTGTTTCTGATTCATAATGACCCAAAAGAGTTTCCAAGGATGTAAATCTATGTGGAAACAGACTGTCACATATTTCTCCTTCCAAACCACCAGTGGCATCAAATCATATATATGGTTTGTGTGTGTGTGTGTGTGTGTGTGTGTGTGTATGAGAGAGAGAGAGAGAGACAGTCTTTTTTTAGTTCATGAATTTCGTCAAACGAATTCTCTTCTTATTCTGAGTTTTATTTTACTTTTCAATGAAAGGATAGTTTCCCACCTAAGTGAAAACTGTCCTTATAGACTGCAGGATTATTTCATTCTCTCATATCTAAACAAGAATGCATGTCTACTAAAACATAAAAGTACAAAATTTTGAACAAATACATATTTTAAACTATATATATTCTCATCAGATTCATGGTGGTATCTTTTGTTTTGTACTGATTTCTTTCCTTAGGATGATACTTTTGCCAGATTCAGCTTCCATCCTTAGATTTTGAATTCAGATCCCATTTAGTAGCAGCCAGTGAGTGAAATTTTAAAGTGACATTGTCAATAAATTAATTTGCTAAATGTAATATGTAATATTTTTAACTGACAGTAAACTGTACTGAGACCTAAGTGTTAAGGCAGACTTGGAAATATAAAATAGAATATTTTAAATTTGGTCATTGAAAGAATCACAGACCATAGTTGAAATTATTGCAGGATGTTGGTAATATTTACTAGGTACACGACCTTCTCCAAGGCACATTTCCAATGTTTCTAATTTTTTGCATCCTTCTAAAACCTTTCGATTTTACCCTTTGTTATTTTTTTCTCTTAATAGCCTCACTTTCTGGTTTGTTTATATTTGCAACATACGTCTGCTTTGTTTTGTTGGCTCTGATCATGTTACCTATGTTTTGTGTGTTCTGTACCTTATCACAGTATTCCATCCACACCTAATGTCAGCATCAATAGCCAAAGAGACACTCTATATGCAACGTTCTGGATCTGAAGAATGCAAAGCCTCGAACAACTAACCTGAGCCTTGGGAGGGCCTTGACACTTTTCCTACAGAGAAGACCTATTGCTTTCCAATTGCTTGCTTTATCATGCATTCAGTACCCATTCAGCAAATATTTATTGATAGTTGTTGCATTAGCTCCTGATCTGGGAATAGTATCAGTGAAATATGCAAGCTGGGGCAGCTGCCTTCTTATAGTTTATGGCCAAGGGAGAGCAATAGATAACATATGACCCAAAGGAGTAGATACAGTGCTTTAGGTGGTGATAAGAATCACCATGGAGGCCAGACAGATGGTGTGTTACTTACCTAGGGTCGCTATAAATAAAATACGACAGGTGGGTGTCTTTAAGGAACAGAAATTTATTTTTGCACAGTTCTGGAGGCTAAAAGTCCAAATCAGGGTTTTAACTGTGTTGAATCTTTCCTCCACGTCGACAGCTGTGGCTTTTCCTTAGCAATCCTCACATGGCATCTACTTCTCTCAAGTTGTTCCCTCCATTGTGTCTAATCTGCTCTTCTTATAACTCAGTGGTGATTAGGTTTAGGGCAGACCCTGCATTGTTATTGCCTCATCAATATAACAAAGAAAGCTCTATTTCTTAACACGATTACATCGAAAGGATCAGTGGTTAAAATGCCAACACAGATTTTATAAGAACACAGTTCAGTCCATCGTATGTGGGGAATGAAGGTGATGGTTTCAAAACGTAATTGATGTTATTGATATTTCTGAATTGTACACATGGAAATGTTAAATTGGTAAGTACTGGGTTATTTATATTTTTACAACAAAAAACAGAAATTGAAAAAAGGTACAAAAGACATCTGTTTTCCTTGCGTCATTCCTAGCTCATAGTGACCCTAAAAAACAGAGCAGAACTTCCTCATAGAGTTTCCAAGCAACAGCTGGTGGATTCCAACTGCTGAACTTTTGGTCAGCAGCAAGACTCTTAACCACTGTGACTCCAGAGAAAACAGTAAGTAGAAAACAGCTCTGTGGATAAATAGAAGAACACTCTTCAGTTGAAAAAATCAGTGTGTAAAATGTGCTGGATAGACCTGCAGCAGAAGGACGTCTGGGAGGCAGAAGATAATAGCATCTGAGGTAGGATTCTGTAGCACCTTTCAGGCCACTTATACTGAAGGAGATGCAGAGACACAGGGATTTCAGAGCAGAGAAGAAACCTGATTAGTCTGAAATTTCTGCAGAATGATTCAGACGGCTGTGGGACATATAAACTGTAGAAGAGCAAGGGAAGGAGCATGAAGACCATTCAGAGGCTATAGGCATGACAGAAAAAAGTAGCTGGAAAGGAGTGTAGCACTAGATTGAGGAGGAGTCATACATATGTATAAGGCAGAGATGGCATTTATCTCATGATATAGCTGTGGAAGAGTTTTGACCAGATCTTTTCTGGGCAAATGTAAAACTAAATGAGCCACTGAGATGAAGAAGATTGTGCACAGGAACTATAGAATTTGAGATGTTTCCAAACATTTTAACACAAATCCATCATGCTGCCACTAAAGGAGAACTCTGGAGAAAGCCACCTAGAGAAAAGAGTTTATCTATAGTTCTCAGAATGTAGACTATTCCCAGCATATCCATTGCTGAGGAAACTGTTAGCTAAATGCATCTTCCATTTGTAAAACTACATCCACACATTTAATTCTATTCTCTATTCAACTCGATGGCACTTGGCTGGCTGGCCAAAATCAAAGAATTTTAAAAGGAGCTAAGGATAAACAAAAAAATAATCTACAGAAGAGAGTCAATAAGACAAAGATTGAACTACTCAGCAGAAAGCATGCAGGCAAGAAGATAATTTAATAACTCATATAAAGCCTGAAGGAAAATAATCGCCAGCCAAGAGTTATATACTCAGCAAAACTCTCTCTCAAATATGCTGGGGAAAGCAGCACATTTCAAGATAAACAGAAACTTAGAAAATTTCCAAAAACCAAACCAAAACTACAGAACTACTAAAGGATGTCATTCAGTCAGAAAATCAGTAACACTAGATAACAACCTAAAACTAGAATGTGGGGCAAAACAGCAAGATATCAAATCAGATAGGAAAAAATCAAAAATAAACAAAACTCTATCATTAAAAATAGAGAAACAGAGACATCGTTATGTAAAAGATGGTAACATTATAATAAAAAAAAGAGCTACTAAATAGTGTAGTCGTAGAGATTTCGTATGAACAGGAAGTCAAAGACACCTAAGGAAATAAAAAAATCAGTTTAAACTTAGAAAATATGGGTAAATATTAAGGTAACAACAAAGCACACTGACAATTCTACACATCAAGAAAAAGACAAAGATTCAGAAAATATAAAATCAACAACATTGAAAAAGACAGAGGAAAACAAAGAAAACTGACTCGGCACAAAAAATTAAGTGGAACAAAGAAAGTGTCTACAACACACACACACAAAATCAAAATGACAGCACCAAATTTATACCTATCAATAATTATACTGAATATAAATGAACTAAATGTACCATTAGAGAGGCAGACAGTGGCAGAATGGATAAAAAGACAAAATCTATCTATATGAAGCTTAAAGAGACACATCTTAGACTTAAGGACACAAACTAGAACTCAAAGGATAAACAAAGTTATATCAAGCGAACATTCTACAAGAGCAGGAATAGTAACATTAACTTCTGAAAAATAGACTTTAAAATCCAGCACAAAAGATAAGGAAGAACACTGTACAATGATTAAAGGTCAATATACCAGGACCATACAACCATATTAAGTATTTACACACCCAACAACAGGACTGAAAATATGAAACAAACTCTAACAGCATTAAGAAGAAAGATAAATAGCTCCATAAATACAGTATGGGACCTCAGCACACCAGTTTCAGTGAAGAATAGAATATCCAGAAAGAAGCTTAAATAAAGACATTGAAAATCTAACTGCCACAATCAACCACCTTGACTTCACACACATATACAGAACATTCTACCCCACGGCAGCCAGATACACTTTCTTTTCCAGAATCAAACTCATTTAACCATACAACTTGAACAAATAGAAAGACAGCAGCAAAAGGAGTCCTTGAGCCAGAGGAAAGCAAATAATAAAAATTAGACCAGAAATAAATGAAACTGACACCAGAAAAATAATTGAAAGAGGTAACAACAACAAAAGCTGCTTCTTTGAAAAGATCAACAAAATCAACAAACTACTGGCCAAAGTGACAAAAGAAAACCAGGAGAGGAAGCTAATAACCAAACAAGAAATGTGGTAGGTGATATCACAACAGACTACATGAAATTAAAAAGAAATAATAATAAAAATCCTAAAAGAATACTATGAAAAATTGTACTCTAATCAATTTGAAAACCTAGGGAAAACAGAAAATTTCTAGGAATACATTACTTTCCTAAACTAACACAGAGCTGCAAAAACTACATAAACCTGTAACAAAGTAAGAGATCAAAAAAGTAATTCAAAATACTCCCAACAAAAATACCCTTGCCACTGACAGGTCTATTCTCTTCGCTGGAGAATCCTACCAAAATTTTACAGAGGAGTTAACACCATTGCTACTAATGGTACTTCAGAGCATAAAAAAGGATGAAATAATTCCAGTTTCATTCTATGAAGTTAGCATAACTCTAATGTCAAGACCAAATAAAAACACCACAAAAAAAGAAAATCACATGCCAATATCAAGACCAGGTGCTGGCTGCAGCAGAGACTGTCAATTGCCCATATGCAAATTCAAAATGAAATTAAAGAAAATTAGAACAAGTCCATGAGAGTTAGAGTATGACTTTGAGTATATCTCACCCGAGTTTAGAGAACATCTGAAGAACAGATTTGATGTGTTGACCAGTACTGACCAAAGACCAGATGAATTATGGAATGACATCAAAGACACTATCCATAAAGAAAGCAAGAGTTCATTAAAAAGACAGGAAAGAAAGAAAAGACTCTGAAACTTGCTCTCAAACTTAGAGCAGCTAAAGCAAAAGGGAAAGAATGATGAAGTAAAAGAACTGAATGGAAGATTTCAAAGCACAGCTTATTATGACAAAACAAAGTGTTATAATGACTTGTGGAAAGAGCTGGAAATAGAAAACCAAAACGGAAGAACATTCTGTACTTCTCAAGCTGAAAGAACTGAAAAAAATTCAAGACTTGAGTTGTAATAGTGAAGAATTCTACAGGGAAAATATTAAACAACTTTTACAGCATCAAAAGAACATGGAAGGAACCAACAGAGTCATTATACCAGAAAGACGTAGTTGATGTTCAGTCATTTGAAGAGTAGCGTTTGATCAGGAACTGATAGTACTGAAGGAAGAAGTCAAAGCTGCACTGAAGACATTGGTGTAAAACAAAACTCCAGGAATTGATGGAATAACAATGGAGGCATTTCAACAAACAGATGTAGCACTGCAGCTTGCTTGTCTATGTCAAGAAATTTGGAGACCAGCTACCTGGTCGACTGACTGGAAGAGATCCAAAGTTACACTTATTACCAAGAAAGGTGATCCAACCAAATGTAGAAATTATCAAACGATATCATTAATATCACATACAAGTAAATTTTTGCTGAACAGTATATTGATAAAGAACCGCCAGAAATTCAGGCCACATTCAGAAGAGAATGTGGAGCCAGGAATATCACTGCTGATGTCAGATGGATCTTGTCTGTAAGCAGAGAATACCAGAAAGATGTTTACCTGTCTTTTATTGTCTATGAAAAGACATTTGGATCATAACAAATCATGGCTAACATTGTGGAAAATGGGAATTCCAGAACACTTAATTGTGCCTTCAAGGAATCTATACATGGATCAAGAGGCAGTTGTACGAACAGAATAAAGAGACACTGAATGGTTTAAAGTCAGAAAAGGTATGTATCAGGGTTGTATGCTTTCACCACATCTTGCAATCTGTATGATGAGCAAATAATCTGAGAAACTGGATTATATGAAGAAGAATGAGGTGTCAGGATTGGAGGATGACTCATTAACTACCTGTGTTACACAGGTGAGACCTCCTTAACTGCTGGGAGTGAAGAGGATTGAAACACTTACAGATGAAAGTCAAAGACCACAGCTTTCAGTATGGATTGAACCTCAACATAAAGAAAACAAAAATCCTTACAACTGGACCAGCAAGCAACATTGTCACAAATACAGAAAGGATTGAGATTGCCAAGGATCTCTCAATCAAAGCCCATAGGAGCAGCAGTCAAGAAATCAAAAGATGGATTGCACTGGGAAAATCTGCTGCAAAGGACCTCTTTAAAGTATTGAAAAGTAAAGATGTCACCTTGAAGACTAAGGTGAGCCTGACCGAATCCATGGTATTTTCCAATTATGTCATATGCATGTGAAAGCTGGACAATAAATAAGGAAGACAGAAGAAGAACTGATGCCTTTGAATTGTGATGTTGGAGACTGCCAAAAGAACAAACAGATCTGTTCTGGAAGAAGCAGAACTAAAGTGCTCCTTGGAAATACAGATGGCTAGACCATGTTTTACATACTTTGGACATGTTATCAGGAAGGATCACTCTTTGGAGAAGGACATCATGCTTGATAGAGTGGAGGGTCACAAAAAAAGAGGAAGACCCTCAACAAAGTGGGTTTACACAGTGGCTGTAATGATGAGCTTAAGCATCAAAATGATTGTGGACATAGTGCAAGACTGGGCAGTGTTTTGTTCTGTTTTTCATAAAGTTACTATGAATCAGAACTGTCTCAAAGGCCCCTAACAACAACATCTCTTTTGAACTCAGACAAAAAATCTTCAACAAAATTCTAGTCAATAGAATTCAACAACATACCAAGAAATAATTCACCATCACAAAGTAGGATTCATACTAGGTATGCAGGGATGATTCAACATTAGCAAAATAATTAATGTAATTTTTCACATAAATAACACAAGACAAGAACCACATGATCTTATCAACAGATACCAAAAATGCATTTGGTGAAGTCTGACATACATTCATGATTGTAACTGTCAGCAAAATAGGAACAGAAGGTAAATTCCTCGGTATAACAAAGGGTATTTTAAACAAGGCCTACAGCAAATACCACCCTAAATGGAGTGAGTCTGAAAACAAACCCAGTGAGAATGAGAGCCAGACAAGCACTTCTCTTATTCAGTATTGTGCCAGAGGTTATAGCAAAAGCAGTCAGGCTAAGAAAAGACATAATTGGCACCTAAATTGATTCGGCAGAAGCAAAAGTATCTCCATTTGCTAATTATAAGATCTCATACATAGAAAACCCTAATAAACCCACAAGGTAACTGGAACTAATGGAAGAGTTCAGCAAAGCATCAGGATAAACATCCCAAAATCAACTGAATTTCTTTACATTTACAATTGCCCCCTGAAAGACCAAATACTTAGGAATAGAGCTAACGTATACTGTCTGTACTGCAAGAAACCACAAGAGAGCTTTATAAGTAGAAAAACGGACCTTCCTCTTGGACAGTGTCTTAGTCATCTGGTACTGCTCTAACAGAAATACTGTAAAGTGGATGGCTTTAAAAAGATAAATGTTTTTCTTACACAGTCCATTTAGGCTACAAGTCCGAATTCAGGATGTCCACCCTAGAGGAAGGCTTTTCTTCTGTTGGCTCTGGAGGACAGTCCTTATGTTGCATCAATATTTGGTCAGGGAGCATCTTGTTGCAAGAACCTCAGATCTGAAGGACTCATTCTACTCCTGGTGCTGCTTTCTTGCTGGCACAAGGTTCCAACTCTCTGCTTTCTTCCTTTTCCTTTTATCTCTTATAGGATAAAAGGAAGGGCAAGCCACACTCCAGGGAAACTCTCTTTACATTAGAGCAGGGAGGTGATCTTAGAAAGAGTTTACAGTCCCACCCTAATCCTCTTTAACATAAATCCTATGTATTACCCACAGAGGCAGAGATTAGGATTTATAGCAAAAGAAAATCACAAAATGAAGGGCAACAACACGATGATGGGACTCACTGGTCCAGCCACATTACTATACACAATTTTGGGGGGATGCAATTCAATCCATGACTGACAGGAAGACCCAGTGTTTTAAAAATGTCTTTTTCACCCAAAGTGATCTATAGATATAATGCAATTCCCATCCAAATGCCAATGATATTTTTTTTAATGAGATGGAGAAACAACTTTCCAATGTCATATTTAAGGGGAAGAGACCAGAGGAAAGTATAGCATTACTGAAAAAGATCAAAGTGGAAAGCCTCATTTTAGAACCTTTTATACCACCAAGGTAGTCAAAACAGCCTAATACTAGTACAACCGACACATAAACCAATGGATCAGAATTGAGAATCCAGACACAAAATCACCCACCTATAAGCAGCTGATACTTGACAAAGACCCAAAATCTACTAACTGGAGAAAAGATAGTATCTTTAACAAATTGTGTCAGTATAAGTGGGTATACATCTGAGGAAAAAATGAAAAAAATGTCCATACCCCACAGTGCACACAAAAAATAACTCAAATGGATCAATGATGTCAACATAAAATCTAAAATAACAAAGATCATAGTAGAAAACATAGGGACAATGCTGGGGGCCCTAATACATAGCATAAACAGAAGACAAAACACTAGTAACTATAACAAACACCAGAATAGAAATCAGGTAACTGGGAGTTCCTAAAAACCAAACACTTACGCTAGTCTAAATACTTCACCAAAAGAGTAAAAAGACAAGGTAAAGGCTGGAAAATATTTTTGGCTACAACAAATCTGATCAGAGTCTAATCTCTAAAATCTAAAAGATATTGCAAATATCTAAATATTGCAAATATCTAAAAGATATTGCAAAACCTCAACGACTGAAAGACAAACAACCTAGTTATCAAAATGGGAAAAGGTATGAACAGTTAATTCACCAAAGAAGATAATTCAAGACAGCTAAGAGATATGTGAGGAAATGCTCGAAATCATTAACCCTTAGGGAAATGCAAATCAAAACTACAGTGAGCTACCATCTCACTCCAACAAGAATTAAATTGTGCATTACATTGTGTCCCTCCAAAAATTGTGTGTAACAATTTGGCTAGGCCATGATTCTTGGTATTGAATGATATTCCTCTATGTGATAAATTCTGCCTCTATGGTGTTAATGGGGGAGGATGGGTGATGGTTGTGTTACTGAGACAGGACTCAACATGCAAGATTGTATTACGCCTTGAGGCAATCTCTTTGGATACAAGAGAAAAAGAATCACGCAGACAGTTGGGGACCTCATACCATCAGGAAAGAAGCAGTGCTGGGAGCAGAGTGTCCTTTGGATGTGGGGTCCCTCCACCTCAGAAACTCCCAGTCCAGGGGAAGGGTAATGACAAGGACTTTCTCTAGAACTGACAGAGAAAGACTTCCCCTGGAGGTGATTCTGTGAATTTGGACTTGGAGCCCACTGGACTATGACAGAACAAGATTTCTCTTTTTAAAGCCATCCACTTGTGTTATTTCTGTTATACCAGCTCTAGATGACTGAGACAGCTTGCATTATTCCAAAAAACACAAAATTATCAATGCTGCAGAGGTTTTGAAGAGACTTACACACTTATACACTGCTAGTGGGAATCTAAAATGGTACAATCACTTTGGAACTGGATTTCACACTTCCTTAAAAAGCTAGAAGTACCATACAATCTGCAATCCCACTCCTTGGAATATATCCTAGAAAAATAAGAGACCTAATGCAACTAGACACATGAACACATTGTTCATTGCAACACTGTTCACAATAACAAAAATATGGGAATAACTTAGGTGCCCGTCAGTGGATGAATGGATACACAAATCATGGTGCATTCACACAATGGAATGCTGCACAATGATAAAGAACTATGATAAATCTGCAAAACAACGAAGAACATAGATGAACCTGGAAGGCATTACGCTGAGTACAATCAGTCAATTGCAAGAAGACAAATATTATGTGAGACCATTATTACATTAACGTAAGGAGAGTTTAAACACAGTAGAAAACATTTTTGCTTTTCACTAGAGCGTGGAGGTAGGGAGAGTGGTATTGACTAACTAGATATTAGACAAGAACTGTTTTAGGCGAAGGGAATGACAACACACAATACAGGAGAAATCATCACAACTGGACTAAACCAAAATCTAAGAAGTTTCCTGAATATCATCAAACACTTTGATGGGCAGAGTAGCAGGGGCAGATTTCTGGGGACCATGGTATCAGGGGACACCTAGGTCAACTGGTCTAACAAAGTTTATCAAGAAAATGTTTGCATCACAATTTGGTAAGTGGCGTTTGGGGTCTTAAAAGGTAGGAAGCAGCCATCTAAGATGCATCCGTTCGCACCAACCCACCTGGAAGAAAGGAGAATGAATATCAAAGGCACATGCAAAATATGAGCACAGAAGACACACAGGACTGCATAAACCAGAGACTTCATTAGCCTGAGACCAGAAGAATTGGATGGTGCCTGGCTACAACAACTGTTGCCCTGACAGGGAATACAACAAGCAGTCTATGATGGAGTGAGAGAAAAAGTGGGATGCAGAACTCGTATCCTAGTAAAAATACCAGACTTGATGGGCTGAGAAAGCACCCCAGAGGACGTAGCCTCTGGATTCTCCGTTAGTCCAGAGCTGAATCCATTCCCGAAGCCAATTCTTCAGACAGAGATTAGAGTGTAGGATAGGACATAAGATTATACTGGTGAAGAGTGTGCTTTTTGGCTCAAGTAGATACATAAGAGTAAATGGGAAGTGCCTGTCTTGAGATCAGATAAGAAGGCCAAAGCAAACAAGAGCTGGATGAGCTGACACAGGAAAAACAGGGTTAGAGAGCAACTGGGGTTGTATAACAACTTGTATGTAAATTTTTGTATGAAAACCTGACTTGAATTATAAATTTTCACTTAAACTACAATAAAACAATTGCCGTAGTATGGTGTTTTTCCAAACATAGTTGAATTAGAGGATTTGGTATCACCCAGGTTGGTTGGCATCAGGTTCACCCCAACTCATGGTGACTGCATGCACAACAGAACAAAATGTTGTTTGTACATTCCTGCAGCATACTCATAATCACTGGTATTTCTGAGTCAATTATTTTGGCTGTCATATCAATCTACCTCATTGATTATTTCTATGGGTTTCACTGGCTCTCTACCAAACATGATGTCCTTTTCTAGCAAGTGGTCTTTCCTGATGACATGTCCAATGTAACCAGTAGTGTTTAGGAATATAATCTGGGGGCCCAAACCAGGCTTAGTGAAACAGAACCTCTGGGACAGAGTCCAGCAGTATGTTTCATCCAACTCTCCAGCTCATTCTGATGCACTGAACTACGTGCACAAATACACACAGTTTGCCTCAAAATGACAAGCAACAATAAGTCTGCTGGGATGAGGACTTTACTATTTGATCTCATTGGGTCATGCACAGAAAACACTCATAAAACATTGGCAATTGAAAGCAATTATTGTTATTTCTAAAAGTTAAATAGTGAACAAGAACAGATTATTTACAGAAAGCAAACAATAAACAACAGGAAGAGATTTGAGAGATTCCATCCCTTTCACTCTTACGAATACCCCATTTGTATTATAGGAGAGCAAGCCATTTATTTCTCAAAAAGAGTGCACACACTCTTCCAAAATTACTCATGTCCATTTCTATGTCACTAGGTAGGCATGTTGTAGATCAGGTGTCAGCAAGTATCCCTCTCTCAGTATCTGTGTCATCACTTGAGGTTAGGTGCAGTGTGGCTGCTTTCAATCTCTTTTCATGGCTTTTTTTGGATGGATCTGGCCCTGTGTGCTTACTGGCCCAGCTCTGGGACAGACAACCTTGGACCAATGCCAGGGTTAGACTGTGACAGCTTTCTAGGCAAAACTTTGTTTTATGCACAACTCGTACGTGGTGTATGCCCAAGCCTTCATAATGCTTCTAATACCAAGAAACCAAACCCACTGCCATCAAGTCGTGTCTGATTCATAGTGACCCCAGAGGTCAGAGCAGAACTGTCCTGTAGAGTTTCTAAAGAGCGCCTGGTGGATTTGATCATCCAGCCTTTTAGTTAGCAGACGTAGCACTTAACCCACTATCCCACCAGGGTTTCCATCCTTCTTATAGTCCCCTCAAAATAGGCATTGCCTCATCCCTCTCAAAACAGGCTTACTCTTGACCGTCAGGATTGGCTTCATCCTAGCCTTAAGGTTACAACTGTCAGCACAACGGTGGTGTCTGCCACTGTCAAAGGGCGTCCAGCTGGGCCCTCATGCTGCATCCACCTCCGAGGCCCTGAAATGAAACTGCTTTCCCATTATGGGGCACCCAGCAATGTTCACGATGTCCTGCCTAGAGGAGCACAGTTTCATGGGCAAACTCCTGACCAGCTGTGTTCTGTGGGCTGTGCAGCCCACCATTAACATTTATCTGTCTCCTGGCTTTCCATTGCCCATGCCACTGCCACTATTACCCTGCCACAAGATTCTGCTGTACTTGTTGCCATTTCTTTTGGTCCCCAGTGTTATCAGATCAGTGTTACAGCTCTTGACTGAACCATAGCTCTTTTATTTGGGTCTATAAGTTTCTCAGTAGAGAGACCTCAAGTGCAAAAGACGCAATCCTCGTCATGCTCTTGTTAATGAGGAGGTCTTGCTTGATTCTGTGCATTTTAGGGTTTTTATCAGTCACCGTGTAGGTGCCAAGCTAGTTCTAGTAAAGATCAGCCTCAGTGGGGCTTCAATAAACAATCAGCCTAAATGTCAGACTTTGTGAAGTCACCTGGCCCATCCCAGTAAAGGTCTGCTGCCGGACAGGGCTCTCCAGCCAATCTATGTAAAGGTGGATAGCAAACTGACCAATCCTAACAGGCTGTGGCACAGCAAATCATTTTGGGAGAACTACAAAGTCAGGGCCAGAGAGGCCATATAAAAGAAAATCTGTTGTATGAAGGTAGAGTTGAGTCTGAGAAGCACTATTGTATTAATGGCACAAATACTATAGCAAAGCAGACTTGGTATACAAGTGATGAGAATAAGGGAGAAAAACTCAGCTGAGACACGTATGTGTCTATAAAAGGAAAAAATAAATTTTTTTTAAGACCACAGAAATCATAGAGCTCAGTGGCTGTTCAGGAGTGCTGAATTGCTTGCAGAAGTTAACACTGTCAGTTAGCATTAAAAATTTTAAAACACATCCGGAATGAGTTTTGAATACAAAAGTGAAAAGTAGAATAATGAATGTTACAGAGTAAACTATTCAAAATGCTAAAATTTGTTAAAGAACCTAAAGAAGAATTTCTCTGGCAAAACAATATGACTTGCTTCTCCTCTACCATTCAGTACTGAACTATGTTTATATGCTGTAAAATGGTACATAAGACTCAGATCATATAAATAGCTTAAACTGTAGTGACCACTTAAAACTAGTTTTTGTATGTTGATTCTGTTGACAGCACAGCTGAGACTCATCTCCTGTGTTTGTTGATACTTTCAGCAAGAAAAAGAGGTCACTCTGGTAATTATAAACGAGAAAAATATAAACAAATCATTATTTACTGAATTTCAGGTTTTATCTTTCATAAATACCATCCTTATAGGATGCAAATATTCTCACCACTGATAAGAATGATATTTTTGGAAGCAGGACAAAGATGGTAGAGTGGGCAAATGCTGCCTCTGAACTCTGTAACAGCAGAGACCCAAAAGAACAAATAAGTCCATTACATATGACACCCTAGGAGCCCAGACTATCAAAGGGAAAGTTGTGAAATCTGACTGAACAACAGGGAAGGGAGAGTAAGTAGGATTCACCAGATCTGACCCTCTGGGAAATAGCTGCAGCTAGTGTGGTGAGCTGAGCATGGTATTTGGAGGGCATCCTCCCCAGCAGGAGAAATCGGTTGGAGAATCCCTCACACCTTCAGAACCAATGAAGAATAGCAGGAGATCGTCAAAACCTAAAGTTTTTGTGAGTAACCCATCGCACACACGAGTCTAAATCTTTCCCTTGGAATACATCTTTTTCCTTCTTCTAGCACTTCCCTCTCCCTTCTCTGCACTGTGCCAGGCTCCAGAGTCTGATGCCATTAACTGAGCCAGAAGTAGTACTCCTTAAGCCCACCCTGAGCCATTCTCCAAGACTCAGAGAGGGAACAACTTAATTAATAGAGTGAAGGGGGAAACAAAAGAGAAAAAAGCAACTTCTGACTTCCCTGAGCCAGAAATTTAGTGCAGAAACTGTTCCTTTGCCTAGATTGAGACGTAAAAGGACACAGCATCCTCACAGATACTCAGGGACTTAACTTCCTGTCTTCTCAGCAGCTGCAGCCAGGTATCTTTGCTACAGCAATAAACTCTGCCAATCTAGGACAGAAGGAGAGAGCCTACACCACACATTTGGTGGCTGACTACCTGGACACCTGAGCTGAATCCGTACAAGAAAAGCAAAGGGACTCTTGGGCTCACATGACTAGTAGCAGCTCTAACCACCTGGTGACAGGCTGTTAGAACTTTAATGCATAAATAAACAAACTAACAGACATGACCAACCTATTTGAGAGACTATTTTGCAGGATATATAATTCTCAGTTGGCATTTTTTGTTTTGTTTTGTTTTTCTTTCAGGGGTTTGTATATATCATCCCATTGTCTTCTTTCCAGCATGCTATCAGTTGAGTAATCTGAGATTAATCTTAATAATTTTCCTTTGTAGGTTATTGTTTGTTTAAGCCTAGCTACCCTTGTTGATGTCTCCTTACCTTGAGTTTTATTGATTATAAATGTCTTGGAGTCTTAAAAGGGAGATTGATTTTGAATGAGGTTCTATGAGCATCCTGAATGGATACCTTCTCATCTTTCATGATTTCAGGGAAGATTTCTGTCCTCAGGTCTTCAACAATTCTCTGTATTTTCAACTACCCCCCTATTCTGGTATATATTATTTCTACATCATATTCATATATTATTCCTCTTGACAAAATCTCACGTAACTCTTAGTGATTCTTCATTTCTATTATAATCTTTTATCTGATTTCTCCTTGTGTATGTGTGTTATTTACTGTCTTCCATCTCACTAATTCTGCATTCCATATTCTTGATCCTGTTCCTTACACTTTCCATTGCATTATCAAGCTCAGTAATTTTAATGTTAATCTGTCTAATTTCAGATCATTGCTGTTAAGCATTTCTTGTAGCTTGTTTAATTTTTGGGTGTGCTCTGCTGCATTTTACCTGATCTCTTTCCTGATACCTTGCACTTTTCTGTACATTGAATCTTTTGCATTTTACTTGTGATAATTGCAGGAGGTCTTCTTCATCATTGATTCTTTGTTTTGGGAGTTTTCAGAAGCCAATGTAGTCTGCTTCTTTAGATGTTTAGAAATTGATTGTTGTCTCTGAGCCATTAGAGAGTTGTTGCAATTTTTCATTTGATCATTGTGGTTTAAGTCATATTTATGGATATTCAGAACTTTGGAAAGGCTTGATTTTTGGAGACTTAATAATCTGGTTTATCTATCTGGTTTTCCTTTCGGGCCTGGGCTGATGATTCTCCATGCAGGTAAATGACTCTCTGTTCTGATATTACCACGCTATGCTGTAGTAGACCAGCCAACCCAGCTCTCTTCAGCCTGACCTGGCACTTGTTTGCCCACCTGATTCTATAGTGCTCTGACCTGTGTTATTCTGCACTACTGTTCTCCGGCTGTGGGCATCACCCACAACACCACTGCCACTGCCCATGGGCCAGGTGCATCACCTGATCCACCATTGCCCTGGGCCATGATCACACCCACACTACTGTCTGAATTATCATGTCTTCCTGTGTTGTTGCTCCAGGTCAGTCAGACCCAAGCCTCCTTGCCCTGTTTCGTTTTAAGGCCTCCCATGTCACTGGCTTGTTAGGCCCTCTGATCACTGACAAAACTGATCTCAAGTGCCTCTGACCTGCATGAAGGTCTTCAGCTCTGGGCTGCTTTATTTAGGCTGGTATTGATCTTCTTTTCTGGTCCAAGAGAGCTCTAGCCCACATGGTGTGTCTTAGTCCTGCATAGTGAATTTTTTTTTTGATTGGGGACTTTTACTCTGCCTGGCTCACCTTCAGCATGTGGTGTCTCTCTGCCCATTACTGCATTGCTTCATCCAGGTCAGCCCAGTTCTTTTATGGTCTTCCTGTCACCCAATGTGTTCTTATATTTTTATACCACCTTTTCAGGCCTCCTGGAATGCTTAATTTGGTTGGTTTTATTTGTTTTCCAGTTCTTTGTTGATAGAGGGTTTAGCAAGGTCTTGAGGCTATGCCACCATCTTGGTCCTGAATATGTTGTCCCTATTTTTTTTCCATGATCTTCTTTATTTTAGATCTGATATTTAGGTCTTTGATCCATTTTGAGTTACTTTTTGTGCATGGTGTAAGATATGGGTCTTCCTTTGTTTTTTTTTTTGTTTGTTTTTTTTTTTTTTGGAAATAGATATCCAGTTTTGTCAACATCATTTGTTGAAGACACTATAGCTGTCCTTGCTTTCTTTTTCTCTATTTCATAGACTTTGGGCCTTTGTCAAATATCAGCTACTCATAGGCTGCTGATGTTATATGTGGGTTCTCTATTCTGTTGCATTGATCTATGTATCTGCTTTTGTACCAGTACCAGGCTGTTTTGACTACTGTGGCAGTATAATAGCTTTCAAAGTCAGGTAGTGTGAGGCCTCCCACTCTGTTCTTCTTCAGTAATGCTTTACATATCAGTGGCTTATTCCCTTTCCATATGAAATCAGTGATTTGTTTCTCCATCTCATTAAAAAATACCGTTGGAACATATATTGGGATTACAGCAATGTATAGATAAATCACTTTGGGTAGAATAGACATTTTCATGCTGATGTCTTCCTATCCATTAGCAAGTTATTTTTCTCTGTTTAGGTAGGTTTCTTGCAGTAGACTCTTGTAATTTTCTTTGTATAGGTTGTTTACATTTCTGGTTAGATTAATTCCTAGGCAATTTATCTTCCTGGGTGAGGAGGAGTATTGTAAATGATAATGATTTGGTGATTTCTTCTCTGATGGTCTCTCTGCTGGTGTAAATGGATCTAACTGATTTATATGCGTTTATCTTATATCATGATCTTTCGCTGAACTATTAGTTCCAGTAGCTTTTTTATGTGAATTCCTTAGGGTTTTCTCTGTATAAGATCATGTTGTCTGCCAGTAAGAACACTTTTGTTTTTTCCTGACCAACTGTGATGCCCTTTTTCCATTTATCTTCTCTGATTTCTCTAGCTGGAATCTCCTGAATAATGTTGAATAAAAGCAGTGACAAATGAGCATCTTCGTCTGGTTTCTGTTGTCAAACCCTCTCCACTTAGGATAATATTAGCTTTTGGTTTTGTGTAGATGCCCCTTCTATGTTAAGAAATTTCCCTTCTATTCCTATTCTGCTGAGTGTTTTTTAACATGAAAGGATATTAAGACTTTGTCAAATGCCTTTTCTGCAGCTATTGATAAAATTAAGTGATTCTTATCTTTTGTGTTATTTGTATGGTTACCAATATTAGTTGTTTTTCTAATGTTGGACCATCTCTGCACCCCTGGTATGAATCCTACTTGGTCATGTTGATTATTTTTTTGATATGTTGTTGGATTCTCTTGGCTACAGTTTTCTATGTTCATGAGAGATATTGATCTGTCATTTTCTTTTTTGTGATATCTTTACCTGGTTTTGGTATCATGGCTATTCTGACTTCATGGGATGAATTTGGGAGTATTCCATCCTTTTCTATGCTGTGAAACACCTTTGGTTATAAAGACGTTAATGCTTCTCTGTAAGTTTGGTGAAATTCTTCAGTGAAGCTGTCTGGGCCAAAACTTTATGACTGTGTGTTTTAAAATTACTTTTTCACTGTATTTTTTCATGATGGATTTATTAAATTGTTCTACTTCTGTTTGTGTTAGTTTTGGTAGGTGTTGTATTCTGGAAATGTGTCTATTCTGTCTAGGTTTTTTTAAATTTATTGGAGCACAGTTTTTCATAGTATTCTCTTATGATTCTTTTAATTTAAGTTGGGTCTGTTGTAATGTAGCTTATCTCACTTCTTGTTTGAGTTATTTGCTTCATCTCCTGTTCTTTTGTCAGTTGGAGCAATGGTTTACCAATTTTGTTGATCTTTTTAGAAAAGCAACATTCAGTTCTGTTAACTCTTTCGGTCATTTTTCTATTCTCTAATTTGTTCAGTTTGGCTTTCATTTTAATTATTTGCTTTCTTCTCATGCTCAAAGTGTTCCTTTGCTGCTCTCTTTCCACTTGTTTGAGTTGTAGGGTTAATTCTTTGATTTAGGCCCTTTCTTCTTGTTGGATATGTACATTTATTGAGATCAATTGACCCCTGAGCATTGCATTTGCTGTGTCCCATAGGTTCTGGTAAGGTTTGTTTTCATTCTCATTTGATTCTATGAGTTTCTTTATTCTTTCCTTAATTTCTTCTATAACCCTGAAATTTTTTGGTAAGGTGTTGTTTAGTTTCCATATGTTTGTTTTTTATATTTGCTTTTTCTGCTATTGATTTTGAATTTTATGGCTTTATGGTCTGAAAAGACACACCACAATGTTTCATTGCTTTGGATTCTGTTAAGTCTTGATTTACAGCTTAAAATGTGGACTATTGTGGAGGGTATTCCATGCACATTGGGAAAGAAGATATACTTGTCTGTTGTTGGTGGAATGTTCTTTATATGTCCGTGGGATTGAGTTGGTTGATTGTGCTATTTAGATGTTCTATGTCTTTATTGAACTTCTTTCTGGATGTTTTCTCCATCACTAAAAGTGGAGCTGTTATTGTGGAGCTGTCTATCTCACTCTTTAATGGTGTTAAAGTTTATGTGACGTACTCAGAAACTCTGTCTTTGGGTGTGCAAATATTTAAAATGGTTTTGTCCTTTTGATGTATTGACCCTTTAAGCAATGTATAGTGATTTTCCTTTTCCTCTGTGGTGGGTTTTACATTAAAGTGTGTTTTATCTGAAGTTAATTTTACCACTCTTCTTTTTTCAATGTTGTTAGCTAGGAATATATTTTTCCATCCTTTGAGTTTAAGTTTGCTTGTATCTTTAAGTCTAAGATGTGTCTCTTGTAAGCAGCGTATGGAGGGACCACACTTTTTAATCCATTCTGCCACTTTGTCTCTTTATTGGGGCATTTAACTCATTTGTGTTCAAAATAATAATTTAATTTTTTTTTTCCTTTCTAGCATTGTTAACTTATATAACTTTAAAACCAATGTAAAATTTGGCAGGTTTCCTTCACATCATAGAGAATTTTATCCCTCTTGGTGCCACCACAATGGCTGGAAAGCTGGGGATTGTGCACTAGGCCAAGAGAGCCAACTAAGTGCCGAGGACCTGCCAGATGAGTAGGAGACCTGGATACAGAGACCCTAGAGGAACATGAATAGATGAAGTTTGGAGCTTAAGAAAGCAGATAAGCTGGCAGCAAGGGACCACAACACAATAACTGGAGCCACAAAAGGACTCAGACCCTTGTGGGCCAAAGCCCAGGACAAGAGATGAGGAATCAGGCAGAAGCAATGAAATAGGGAAAAAGCGGGAGGAACTGTGTGGAAGGAACTTGTTCCTTGTCTCAGTTCTGGACTTTTATCTGACTCCCCTGGGACAGGGAACAATTTCAGGTGGGTGGCATTAGGTTCTGAATGTGGGGACAAGAAACCAGTGACATTGGCTACAGTGAAAAGACCAACACAGGGTCCCTGGAGCTCCTGGTAGCAAATCTAGACCAGTGTTCATAGGTTAACCTCCTTCCTTCCCCAGCCTTACCACCAGGGAGGCTACAGTGCCATAATTCTAGTCTCAGTATTACCTTGACTGGACAAGTAGCCTTGGGAATGTCCCTTCTCTTCTCTGGCCTGTGTTTCTGACTGCTGCAATGAGAGAGTTGGTCTAGACATTTTCTAAGGACTTCCCAGTTCTAAAACATGATGGCTCTGACTCTCAAATATCTTCTTCTTTTTTCTTTTTTCAAAATGATTATTGGTATGTGTGAATTTAGTGCTGTCGTTTTGGTACCTTTTTTGCGTGTTGTTGACAGTTTCCTTGTTCCACTTAATTTTCTGTGTTGGGTCTTCTTTCTTTATGTGTTGTCTTTTCATCCTTTCCATTGTTGTTAGTTTTATATCTGTTGAGACTTTTTGATTTTATTTCTTATTTTGATATGTTGGATTGTTAATTTTCTTTGTGGTTACCTTAATGTTTACCCCTAATGTTCTAAATTTAAACCAGTCTTTAATTTCTTTCTATTGTCTTAACTTTCTCTCCATCTGAATTAACTGTGAATGCTTTAATTTCCATCTCTTTGGTACAATGGTGTCATCATGTGCATGCTGAGATTTGTTTCCTTATTTTTAATGTTTTCATTCTGATTTATTTTTGTTGTTTTCTTGTCTATGCTGATATTGGTATGCTCTGTTCTGTGTTGTATACTTGAGTATATATCTGGTGTTATTGCTTTTGTAATCAAAGAACTTCCTTCAGTGTGTCTTGTAATTTTGGTTTGTCTTTTGCAAATTCTCTAAGCTTCTGCTTATTTGGACATGTCCTAATGTTATCATCATGTTGAGAGGCAATTTTATAGTATATATAATTCTTAGCTGGCAACTTTTGTTTCTCTTCAAGGCTTTGTATACGTCATGCTATTGGCTTCTTGCCCAAATGGATTCCACTGGGTAATCTGAGCTCCGTCTTAGTAACTCTTCTTTGTATGTTATATTTTTTAAGCCTAAAAAAAAGAAAAGCCACTGCTGTCAAGTCAGATTTGACTCATAGCAACCCTAGAGGTCAGAGTGGAACTGCCCCATAGAGTTTCCAAGGAGTGCTTGGTGGATTTGAACTCCCTACTGTTTTTGTTAGCAGAAGTAGCACTGAAGCTACTATGCTACCAGGGTTTAAAATCTTATCTTCAGTTTCCATAAGTTTAATGATAATATGTCTTGGTGTCTTTCTTTTGAGACACACCTTGTGTAGAGTTTGATGAGTATTTTGGGTAGATAGCTTGTCTTTCATCATATCAGGCAAGTTTTCTGTCAACATATATTCAATAATTTCCTCTGTATTTTCTGTTATTTACTATGTTCTGATTCTCCAGTTATTGTAAACTATTTCTCTTGATAGATTCCCACATAGGTCTTAGTGATTCTTCCTTTTTAAAAAATTCTTTTATTTGAATTTTTTCCTCACATATATTGGTTTCAGTTACTTTACCTTCAGTGTTAGTAATTCTGCATTTCATTACCTCATTCCTGCTATTTTGACTTTTCTGTTTGAATTGTCTAATTCTGTCATTTTGTTGTTAATCCATTGACTTTTCGGTTATTGTTGCTCCAGTATTTCTCACAGCATGTTTAATTGTTCATTATGCTCTGTTTTACTTTTCCTAATCTTTCTCTGGTTGTCTTAAAGAGTTTTGAACATCACTCGTTTGTATTCTACCTCTGAATATTGTGGGACGTTCTCTTCATTTGGAAAGATTTTTGATTCTTTGTTACAGGTCTGCTTCTTTAAATGATTTGAAATGAATTGTTGTTTCCAAACTTCAGAAAGTTCTTGTAATTTATTTATGTGGCTTTGCTTGGCTTGATTATTGTCTTCATATATGTATATAAATATATACAGCTTTGGAGTGTCCAAACAAACTGTCTGGTCATTTGAGTTAGTTTGATTTTTGGAGCTTTAGAGATTCCAATGACTTGTACTAAGTGGTTAGAGTTGCGAGCATACTGAGAAAGGTAAGAGTTGCCAGCTCAATGGAACCAGTAGAATTTCCCCCACCCCCACCCTTTTTTCCCTGTCCAAATCTGGGAGCATAGCTCAGGCCACACTTGTAAAGTGTCCCACTTCTGACCCATATTGAAGTTTAGCACCTGGTGCACAGCAAGGAAGGGAGAGCAAAGTGCTGGGGAAAAGGAGAAAGAAAGCTTCAAAACACTACTGCAAGAAACTAAAAATAATATATAAATGAAAAAAATATCCCATGCTTATGGATAAGTAGAATCAACATAAAGAAAATGGAAATTATACCCAAACCAACTTAAAAATACAATGCAGTCCTGGTCCAAATATCAATAGCCTTCTCTAAAGAAATGGAAAACCTTAAACATTAACTTTATACAGACAAAGAAGAGGGCCTGGATAAGAAAAGCACTATTGAAGAAAAAAAAATAAAGTAGGAGGACTTGAACTACCTACCTTCACAACCCACACTATACAATTAAAACAATAACAGCAAAAATCCACTGCCATTCAGCCAGTTCTGACTCATAGTGGCATTATAACCTAAGATAGTCAAAATAGCCTGGTACTGGTACTATGACAGATACATTGATCCGTGGAACAGAACCAGTAACACAACTATAAACCCACCCACCTACAGTCACTTGATCCCAAAGTCCATCAGGTGGGGAAAAGAAAACCTTTCTAACAGATGGTGTTAGCAAAACTGGATGCCCATCTAGAAAACAATGAAACCTGACCCATGTATCACACCATACACAAAAACTAATCCCAACAAAGATGTAAACATAAACCTCCCCCAACAAAATGGAAATATCATAGAAGAAAAATAGGATAACACTAGAGGTCTTAATTCCCAGCATTAACAGCCCACAAAAAACACAAAAATAACATACAAACTTCAGAAGATAAACTAGATAACTGGCCAGCCAAGTGCCGTCGACATTGGGATCTTATAAAAATTAAAAACTTATACTCATCAAAAGACTTCAACAACAGAGGGAAAAAGAGAACTTATAGATGGGGGGGAAAATACTTATTACAAATCTGACCAAGACAGAGTCTGTGAGATCTACAGGAAAATCTGAAATGTGTACAACAAATAATGCAATTTAAAATGAACAAAGGATTTCTGTGTTATAGGAAAAAGATTTTGTTACAGGAAATAAAATTATTTCCAATTTTGTTATAGGAAATAAAAGGATTATTTCATTACAGGAGAAACACCTGTTACAAATCTGACAAATACCTATTACAAATAACATTGTTTCCTATTTTGTTATAGGAAATAAAAGGGATATTTTATTATAGCAAAAATACCTATTACAAATCTGACCAAGACCAAGTCTCTAAGATCTACAGAAAAATCTGACACTTGTACAACAAATAATGCAATTTAAAATGAACAAAGGAAATGAATAGACACTTCACCAAAAAAGACATTCAAGTGTCTAACAGACACATGAGGAAGTACTCATGATCACTAGACATTAGAGAAATGCAAGTCAAAACCACAATGAGGTATCATTTCAACCCAGCATTACTAGCACAAATCAAAGACCAGAAATCTTGGACAGGCTGTCTGGTGACTGGAACTGTTACAACCTGTTGGTGGAAATGTGAAACGATACAACCATTTTGGAAAATGATAAGGTGTCTCCTCAGAAAGCTAGAAAAAGAAATATCATATACTTCAGCAATCCCTCTCCCAGAAATATATCCTAGAGAAATAATAGCTGTCACATCATTAGACATATGCACACTCATGGTCATTGCAACAATGTTTGCAATAGCAAAAAGATGGAAACAACTTAGATGCCTATCAAAAGATGGATGGATAAACAAACTGTGTAAGATACACACAACGGAGTATTATACAGTGATAAAGAATAATGATGAATCTGAGAATTACAGCATGGATGAATCAGGAGGGCATTATACTAAGTGAAATAAGTCAGTCACAAAAGGGCAAATATTACATGAGACCACTATTATAAATACATATGAAAATGCTTATACACCAAAAGAAACATTTGATGTTTAAGAGACAGCAGAGGGGTGAAGTTGGAAAAATACTAAGTAAGCAATTGGTAAGTGATAATTGTAGTGAAAGGTAAGACAATAATTACAAGGCAAGGTCATGGGAGCTCCATAGAGTCATTCAAACTCCCTGAGAGATTGATTTACTGGACTGAGGACTGTGGGAACCACGGTCTGTGGGGCACATCTAGCTCAATTGACATGTCATAGTTTATAGAGATCATATTCTATGTTCTTCTTTGGTGAGGAGTGTCTTCAGTCTTAAAAGACTTTGAGCAAACATCCAAGTACAAGAGGGGTCTCACCCCCTCTGAAGCAGTGGATAATAAAGATCACTCTACAGGTACAAGGACAAGATTAGTCCAAAGGACCACAATGACCATGGCCTCTGCCACAATGAGTATAACTAGTGATATCTGTATATATCAGTATCTCTATATATGTATCTGTATATATCAGTATAACTAGGTGATATCTGGCTACCACACCGAGTATTCTGACAGGCATCACAAAAGAAGCTCCTAGACAGAGCTGTAGAAAGATGTAGAACAAAATTCTAAATGATCTATCAATATATATATAAAGCAACCAAACTCTCTGGCCTGACAGAGACCTGAGAACCCCAAGATTATGACTCCTGGGTATCCTTTTAACTCAGTAATACAGTCACTCACTAGGTATAAACTTCAGCCAAAGACTAGACAGATATATAAAACAAAACAAGGCAAAAGGGGCACGCCAGCCCGGGAGAAAGGACTAGAAGACAGCAGGGTTCAGGAAAACTGGTAATAGCCAAGCCATGTGCCGACTGGTAAGGGGGAACTGAAATTTGAGAAGGGAGAGTGATGGCAATGACAATAGGGTTGTTAACCAATTTCTTAAAACAACATAGCCAAGTGCCATCGAATCTGCTTAATGGGAAGCTAGTTTTTTTTTTTTCCCTGCAGAACTTTATCTAATGTACAATAAAAAAGAAGAACAAATATTGCAACAATAATGTGTAGCGTAGGTAATATCTTGAAACCCTGATGGCATAGTGATATAGTTGCTAACCAGAAGAGTTGGCAGCTCAAAACTACCAGGCACTCCTTGCAAACTCTATGGAGCAGTTCTACTCTGACCTATAGGAATGCTATAAGCCAGAATCAACTCAATGAACAGTGAGTTTAAGTTTCATTGGAGGTAACACCTAAAATTTAAAAAAGTAATTGTTTTATCATTCTGGATTTAAAACTGTCAGAGGAGACTCTGAAACTAGCTCTTGAAAGTTTAGTAGCTAAGTAAGAGGAAGAAATGATGAAGAGTTAAACACAACATTTCAAAAGGTTGCTCCAGAAGACAAATAAACATATTACAACAGTGTGCAAAGAACAGGAGATAAAAAGCCAAAAGGGAAAAATATACTCAGCTTTTCCTGAGCTGAAAGAGCTGAAGAGAAAATTCAAGCCTTGAATTGAACTGTTGACAGATTCTACAGGGAAAAGATCAAATAATGCAGAAAACATCAAAAGAAAATGGAAGAAATACACAGTGTTACTATACTAAAAAGAAGTAGCCAATGGCCAGCTTCTTCAGTAAGTAGCATATGATCAGGAACTGATGGTAATGACGGAAGAAGTCCAAGCTGCACTGAAGGTATTGGTGAAAAACAAGCCTCCAAGAAGTAGCGGAATACCAACTGAGATGTTTCAACAAATGGAGGCAGCTCTGGAAGTGCTCACTTATCTATGCCAAGAAATTTGGAAGACAATTCCTATACTTAAGTCCATTCCCAAAGAGGGTGTTCCAGTGAACAAAATGCAGAAAATTATCGAATAATATCACATGCAAGTAAAATTTTGCTAAAGATCATTCAAAGTTGGCTCCAGCAGTATATCAGCAGTGAATTGCTAGAAATTTAAACTGAGTTCAGAAGAGCATGCGGAATCAGGAATATCACTGTTAGTGCCAAATGGATCCTTGCTAACAGCAGAAAATATCAGAAAGGTATTTATCTGTGTTATATTGACTATGCTAAGCCTTTCAACTATATGGATCATAACAAATTATGGATAACATTGCAAAGAATGTAATTTCCAGAGAACTTAATTGTGCTCATGAGGAACCTGTACATATGTCAAGAGGCAGTCATTTGAACAGAACCAGAGAATACTATATGCTTTAAAGTCAGGAAAGGTGTGCATCAAGTTTGTGTATTTTTACCATATCTATTCAATGTGTATGCTGAGCAAATAATCCAAGAAGCTGGACTATGTGAAGAAGAATAGGGCATCAAGATTGGAGGATGACTCCTAAACAACCTGAATTATGCAAATGGCACAACCTTGCTTGCTGAAAATAAAGAGGAACTGAAGCACTTTATTGATGAAGATCAAAGACCACAGCCTTCAGTATGGATTACACCTCAACACAAAGAAAATGAAAATTCTGACAACTGAACCAATAAAACAACATCATGATAAATGGAGAAAAGTTTGAAGTTGTCAAGGATTTTATTTTACTTGGATCCACAATCAACATCCATGGAAGCAGCAGCAGTAAAAAAAATCAAAAAACACATTGCACTGGTTAAATATGCTGCAAAAGACCTGTTTAAAATTTTGAGAAGCAAAAAGATAATCTTGGGGAATAAGGTGCACCTGACCCAACCCGTGGTGTTTTCAATCACCTCATTTGCATGTAAAAAGCTGGACAATCAGCAGAGAAGACTGAAGAAGAACCGACCCCTTTGAATGGTTGTGTTGGTGAAGGACATTGAACATACCGTGGACTTTTAGAAGAATGAAGAAATACATCTTGGAAGAAGTACAACAAGAATGTTCCTTAGAAACAAGGATAGTGAGATTACATCTCACATATTTCAGATGTGTTATCCAGAGGAACTATTCCTGGAGAAGGACATCATGCTTGCAAAGCACAGAGTGAGCAGAAAAAAGCAAATTCTTCAATAAGATGGACTGATTGACACAGTGGCTGCAACAATGGTCTCAGGTATAACAATGATTGTGAGGACAGTGCAGAACCAGGTGACATTTTGTTCTAATGTACATAGGGGCACTATGGGAAGAACTAATTGGCCCATATCTAACTTCAGGTTAAAAAAAAAAAATGGAAGGTTAATATGAAATTTAAATCCATTGTTCCCCTCTCCTTATTCCATTATAAACCCAGAATCCAAAGAAGGCTTTTGTACCTTTTCAGCAGCAAGGAGTTTGGGAGCAATTGTCATAATACCAGTGTCACCTTCACAGACACATTATGAAAGCACCTGTTTCTCTGTACAACTAATAGTTTATTCCAAGTATTTTAATCCTCATAGGTAGAGAGTTTTACATGTAATTTTAATTTTAATTTTTTATATGTGTTGTTTATTCATTTTTGTTTTGCAGTTACCAATTTATTTCCTTCATTTTTTTTTCCCCCCCGTCAGGTTATCTATCTGTGCCACATCAGTTTGGAAGATCATCCTATATTCATGAATGTTCATAAACATTGTCATCAAATTGCTGAATTCCTTAAATTTTTATTTGATTTAAAAATTTTGGTAATTTTTAGGAGAAATGACTTCAAAATACTATGAAATCAAACAATCCATCTCTTCCTCTATGTTTTCAGTCATTTGAGACATGTTTGGATAGACTTTCACATCAACTTTACATAAATATTCACATTTATGTTCCTGTCATATTTTTATATTGCAATATTGCATCATTCTGAATGTATTTTAGTATAAGTTCTAAGGTAGGGATCTAATTTAATGCTCCTCCCAAATATTGTCTAGAGAAATGCCCATGGAGTCTCCAACGAGTACCTGGTAGGTTCAAATTGCTCACATTTTGGAAAGCAGCCCTAGCACTTCTTAAGTGCCCGTCTTTCTCACACTTCTCATAGGGTATACCTCTATGAATTAACATGGACCTTAAGTTACTCTGTCTAATTCTGAACTTGTTTGTTTTATGCCTGGCACATGGCCATTGGCATCTGGGTGAGTGGAGACATTTGCTTCCCTATTTGCCAGCACAGATTTTCCTGCCCCATTTTTATATTACTTTCTTCACTAAGTCTCTCTAAAGACAGCAGAAACTTACCTAACCTGGAGTGTCTTCAATCTGTGTCCAGTACTGTCCTTTGAATTTCTATCGCAGGCCAAACTCCCTGTAAAAGCCCTGTATGACTCTTAAACTACAGGTTGTTCCTCTTCTCTTACTTAACATAATGAGGTGGGTTTTTTATTTTATTTTATTTTTTATTTTTTTATGTGTAGGTGTCGAGGTGACGTAACTTATTGATTAGACCCCAGTGACGTGGTTCCGGTTCCGGAGGTCAAGCTAGCAATTTTCATCTCCTGACAGGTGGCAAACTGGGCTGCCCCTCCCCCAAAGCACACAAAGATGCATCCTTTTCAGTAGCAAATGATAGAAAAGTATTAAGAGAAAGTGCCTTCCAAAGAGGGAACTGATCAGTCTCCGCGAGTGGAAGAAGACCCCGTATAGATTTTGGGGGTACTTTTTATTGACAAAAGCAAGGGGTAATGTCATAGATGGGAGGAAGTGGTAGTTAACTTGGGTTTTTGATTGGGTTTGAAGCTACTGTAGCCACTTCGCAACTACCAGTAGGAATCTGTGTCACAACTGCCAAGAAGAACTTACATTTGCATCTCAAACTGCCAGGGAGAGCTGTTGAAATATGGCAGGTCAATTTCCCTCGATAACCTTACCAGTACTGTGTATGTTCTCTAATGTAAGCCATGACCTTGTTATGCCTAGAGAATGTTATATTCTGAAGTAAAATATGTGGTAGCAGAGACCAGCTTCACTAGCTAACCTTGTCATTGGGCACATTTGAGATGTTTTGTGTTCATTGCTTCAGTTCATTCTCCAGCAGTACTGTGATGTTGGTATTATTATTGCACATATTACACAGATGGGGATACAAAGTCACAAAGAAAGTAATTTGTCCAAGGTTACGCAATAGGCACATGGACATGAGATTCAAATTTATGTTCTTTGTTCACTGGAACACTTCACCACTGAGCTCCTTTTATGATTCTTTCCAGAGGGATTTGGAACTTTTCCTTCTTACAACAGTTAGAGTATAATTTGGAATCAAGAGAAAAGCAATAAGGAAATGTGATTAAAGATCTTGTCTTTGTGATTTTGGGAATCTATTTTGGCTCTTTGAGCCTCAGTTTATTCTTTATAATAGGAATAATAGTAATTATCCTATAGTAGCTAGTTGTAAGGATAAAATAGCACATTGAATACCAAACTATTGTGTAAACTGTACAGTACTAAAAAGTCACAATCACAATAGCTTTTTCTATAAAGTCATTCTCAGGCTAAATTTTCATTCATTATGAATTGTTCTTTTTGCTGGTTTCTTACCATAAATAAGAGTGCAATGCTATAGGAATTCTTAATTATGTAAATAATATAATTAAAATTAGCATGTCAGGATATTAAAAATACATGAAATATGTTATGTTAAGGTATGAATATAATATGAAGCAATAGGCCACTCTTCTAATGAACAACATGATAGTCTTGCAATGATGAGTAGGGGGTTTACAATGAGTAGAGATGCAAAGGAAGGAAGGAAGGAAGGGCAAGGAGAAGGCACAAAGAGTGTGAGAACACACATGGCTCATTTCAATAACTTCGAAAGTCCACTTCAGTAGTAATGGGCTTTCCAAGATGGAAAGCCTAGAGATTAGCATACCAGTTTCCTCCAAAAGTTGTGCTAGCACAGATTTTCTAAAAAAAATCTGTTGTTGTCAAGTTGATACTCACTCATAGTAACCCTATAGACAGAACAGGACTGCTCCATGGAGTTTCTAAGGAGCTCCTAGTGGATTTGAACTACTGACCTTTTGATTAGCAGCTATAGCATAGCACTGGTTAAAAATAAAACTCAGTGAAATTTGAACATAATTTATGCATGCCAAGGCATGAGGAAACATTTTTTTTTTTTGCTTTCCCAGCTTCCTTTATTATTTTTCCCTTTATGCAAATGAATTTCTAGCTGTACTACAAGTGGATTTCTAGCTCAACCAGTGGCAAGGTTTATAACCTTGAGCAAGCCTCTTTACAGTAACGTCACTTAGCTCTACTTCTCAGTTTTTTTTTTTTCTTTCTTTCTTTTTAAATCGTGTTTTAGGTAAAAGTTTACAGCTTTAGTTAATGCCTTGTTCAAAACTTTCTATATAGATTGTTTTATGACATTGGTTGCAATCCCCACAATGTGGCAACATACTCCCCCTTTGCACCCTGGGTCCCCTGTGTCCACTTGTACAGTTCCCATCCTTTGCTTTCCTCTCATCCTGCTTTTGGGCTGTATCTACCCATTTCTTGTATGTTTGATTAAGCTAAGACACACATTCCTCAACTGTATTGTTTGTTTGTTTTATACAACCCCGTAAAATATTTTGCTGCTGTCAATTCCTACTCTTAGTGGTGCTGCAGAACAGAGTAGAACTGCCTCAAGAGGTTTTGATGGAGCAGCTGGTAGATATCAACTGCCAACCTTTTGAATAGGAGCCATCGCCCTTGTTTTATAGGCCCGCCTAATCTTTGTCTGAGAAGTAGTCTTTGGGAATGGTTTCAGTTGGGGGTTAGCGGAGCCTCTAGAGGCCACAGTTTCAAGAGTTCCTCCAGTCTCTGTCAGATCATTAATATTAGTCTTCTTATATGAATTTGAATACTGATCTACATTGTTCTCTTGTTTTGTCTGGGACTTTTTGTTATGTTCCCTGTTAGGATAGTCTTTGGAGGTAGCCTGATACCATCTAGCTCTTTAGGGGGAGGAGGTCATTTTCATATCAGAGAAAAATAAATGGAAATGGCTCAAAGCAGGTAAGTACAATGAGGCTTATATAGAGAAGGGAGAAATACAGAAGACCCACAATCAACCAATCTTAACATCATTGATTGAACTTCGTATTCCCTCTTTTACTGGGATAAAAGGTTACAAAGATGGTTTTGGACCTCCACTCGGCCATATCTTTTGAAATTCCATTTTAGCAAGCCTGGCTTCAAATACGAAAGAAAATATTTGCAACTTGGATGAAAGAAAAGCCACTGGCTGATTAATTTCAGTTAGGAATTTCTTTAAAGTGAATATTTTGTTTCTTGGTTAAAAAAATCCCAAAATCAAAGCAAGATATCTGTCAACAGTTTCTTTCTTTGACATGCTGCGGAGGTGTTTGGGATATTAGGTATCATCTGGTCCAAAATCCTCATTTATATGGCCTCATAGCTAGTGAGAAGATAGATATGTCTTAGGTCACACTGCTAATTAGTAGTAGAACTGTGTGGCAACACAGAGAGGCGGACAGAAGAGTTGATAATATCTACCCTCCTCTAACTTCAGTTTCCTAAGGTTCACATGTTATCAATCTGAAGTGCATATGCCATTGAAATAGATTTGAGAATCATATTATTTTTCATTTATTCTGTATAAAAATAATAGGGCCACATTATAAATATAAGTCAAAACTTGATACTTTTACTTTTCTAATTTTCCTCTGAATGGCCTTTCCATTGAGTAAAACTTCCCCAACACTCAAATGATATTCTGCTAGGTTACTACCGTTTTTCTTCAATGCTTACGTGGCTCAGATTTCAGACATCCAAAATAATGCTTTTCACAGTTGGAACAAACATGCACATACATGTATGCTGATGATAAAACCATTTGACAGAATAGATGAAATGCAAATTGGGCCAGTATGGTAAAGATGGAATCAAGTTTACACCTAGAAATGGAAAGGCATCATATGAAGTGCTACAAAAGAAAAGTGGGCAGACCATGGTTTCAGGGAATATCAAGCTCAATTGGCGTAACTAGTCTTTTTCTAAGAAATTATTCTGCATTCCATATTTATGAATGGTGCCTAGTGTCTTAAAAGCCAGCAAACTGCCATCTAAGGAAAATTAATTGGTTCCAATACAGTGGGAACAGTTGAAAACCAAGACATGAGGAAAATATGAGCCCAGGAGATAGAAGGGTCCATAAGATTGGGAGACTACATCAGCATCACAGCAGAATTAGATGGTGCCCACCCACCACCGAAGACAGCCCTGTCAGGGAACACAGTGTAGAGTATCTGACATAGCATGAGAAAAAGGAGTGGGCAGATCAAGAACCCTATTAAATGAAGACCAGAGTTGATTCTCTAACAACCCAGAGAGTCCTCTGAAAACATGCCCCCTCGATGTGCTGCTAGCCCAGAGCTAAAACCAGTACTGAAGTCAACACTTCAGAGAGAAGATTGGACTGGGGGACTCAAAGTGATGCAGGTAGTATGTGCACTGTATGGTTCAATATATATATGATGCTGTCCAATGAGTCTTTTTTTAGAGGAAAGGATAGGGAGGAGGGGACAAGTGTTGGCTGAGTGAATACTGGAAGTAAAAAGTGAAAAGGAGGAGTATACTTTCACAGGGTGAGGAGAGCAGCTAGAGTTGTATGGGGCAGGTACTTAGAATTCAATATGGCAAATTGACTTGGACTGTAAATTTTCACTTAATCGCAATAAAAAAAAATTTAAAAAAGAAATAAAAAAGATAAGCAACAAGATTTCAGAAATGGACAATGTAATAAAAGTTTTTTGGATAAAATTTGAAACAATGGAAGACAGGATCAACAGAACTGAAGACAAATCTTTGGATATTAATTTGAGAAAAATAAAAAAAGAATAAAGAAAAATGAAGAAAATCTAAGATACAAACAGATGTGCTTATGATCTGAGTTCCAGAGCAGAGGGAGAAAGTGTAAAACACAGAAAAGATAATTTGCTGAGTGTCAATGGAGCACTATGCAATGATAAAGAAAAATGATGATTCCAGGAAACATCTCATACCCTGGTTTCAACTGGAAGACATTATGTTGAGTGAAAGTAGTCAGCGACAAAAAGACAAATATTGTATGAGACCCCTATGATAAGAACTCAGAAACAGACTTATGCATAGAAGAAAAGACTCTTTGATGGCTACAAAGGAGGGAGAAGGAGGGAAGGCGAGGGGGGAGGGTTTAGATTAGATAGTTGGTAGAAATTTGGTTGAGTGAAATCGGTGATAGCACACATTAGAAACAAGAGCAATATTAAGTGGACTTCAACATAACTTGAGCACTCCTTACATCTTAATCCAATATTGCAAGGACAGAGTAGCTGGGGCAGGGGGCAAGGGACCATGCTTTTAGGGAAAATTGAGGCGAGCTGGCACAACTAACATTTTGCTAATAGGGCTCTCTGCACCCTTGGTGAGTGGCATCTGGGGTCTTAAAAGCTGCCAAGCTGCCATCCAAGGGCACAGCAAATGGTCCCAAATGGTGAGCAGGAACAGATGCTCACCAAGGACCAAATGACATGGGGAAAAGACAACCCAGAAGACAGAGAGACCCACATGAGCGGGTGCCTACAACGACTTGAGACTGGAAGAACCGGGTGGTGCCCGGCTACCACCTGTGATAGCCGCAAAGGAACTCACTAAATTGAGTCTCACTGGCAACACGAGAATAAAAAGCGGTGCACCCTGAGGTCTCCACTAAAGGACCACAGCTGATAGTCCAGCAGCTTCAGGATTCACCTGGGAGCATGGCCCCTGGCCCTGATGCTGCCCTTGCCCATAAATCATAATGAAGGTCTACTTTTCAGACAGGAATGGATTGGACTTGGTGACGCAGAGTGACCATATATTGGATGCACTTTGTGGTTCTATGTATCTATAGGATATCATCCTACTGACTTCTGGCTGGAGGAAGGGGAGTGGGTGGAGAGGAGCAGTGGAAGCTGCATATAGGTGGGCATGCAAATTTATATGAGAATGTACATTTTCACTCAGTCATAATAAAATAAAAAAATTAAAAATATAAAATTTGCTGAGTGAAAATTTCCCTAGTGTCATAAGAGACGAAAAGTTGGATTAGATTGCAGCTTGCATTGAACTGTGATTCCCAACCTCCCCTACCCCCATTACCCTCCCTACCCCCACACAACAAGAAAATGTGTCAAATAGGCTAGGCCACAATCCCCAGTATTACATGAGTATGCACCATTTTGTCATTGATATGATTTTCCTATGTGCTGCAAATTCTACTTGAATGATGTTGATGAGGCAGTCTACCGGTAGTTACGTTAATGTGGTAGGACTCAATCTTCAAGATTAGGTTGTACCTTGAATCGATTTTTCTTGAGACATAAAAATGAAAAGCAAGCAAAGAGACAAGTGGATCTCTTATGCTAGGAGCAGACTACATCCTTTGGACCTGTGGTGTCTGTGCTGAGAAACTGCTAGACCAGCAGAAAATTGGTAACAAGGAACTTAGCCCAGATCCAATAGCGATGAAAGTCTTCCCCAGGACCTGGTGCCCTGAATTCATATTTCTAGCCTCACAGACTATGGGACAATAAATTTCTGTTTGTTAACCCTCCTGTGTCCCTCACAAAAAAAGTGGACAGCAGTTGTTTTTAAACTTAAGTAAACATTTACACATCTGGTGCGAGGAGTAAATGGTTTGCTTATCTGAGTTCTGCCAACTAAAGATTATGTATAATCTGGGTTTGATAGAATAATTTACTTTTGCCCAAGGATATTATCTCACTTGACTTCAAAGACTTCTTGAGTCTCTTCACAGCCCCCTTCCATATTCAGGTTCAGTCGCTCCCCAGTGTCTGTCAGGTTTATTCTCCTTAGTCATTCTACACTTCTTGAAGCAGTTATTCTGTGTTCAGCCTCACTTTGAGAGTTGAATGAAAGGACATGCAAATTCTGACTATCACAGCATTTCAGGGTTGTACAAAAGTCACTTAATTTAGCTGTATACTTTTGTGGGTGGGTCACTTAATGGCACAATCCATGGTAAGACCTTGTCCAGATCATCTACTTCTGTTCACAGACTTGTGCTATCTTTCCTTATCCTTCTTACTGAATAGGCAGAAACAATCTGTATTCAATAATGTGTCATCACAAGACATGACGGTCTCCTTTCCCTAATTTAGGAAAACTCAGAAGGGGCATTCCAGACCTTCTCTGGGGATTAGCAAATGCCTTTTTGTGATTGAGTTGCAGCCTAACTTCTTCCTCTGCCTGATCATATTATTCTTCCTGCCTACACACATGTCAATCCTGAGGGCACTCTCCAATAACCTTTCTGTACAATGATCTCTGTCTCAGAGTCTGTTTTCAGACAGTTCCTAGCCTATGAAAGCAGAATGAATGTTGACATGCCTCAACTACTGGGCCCCTAGGACACCCCTGTCATGACAACCCCTGATCTTCTGTAGGCTATGTCTCCCTCCCAGCCACTGGCAGAGCCACGAGTCAAACTTTACCGGATGTTGCCTTCCAATTTTGCTCTGATTTCTCTGATTATAGGGAATATTTAGGAAAGATAAAAGCATTCACCACTTCAGTAGCTACCTAGCTACTTACCAGATGCCAGGGGCTCTTGATTTTATTCAATTAAAATAGCCACATCTTGTACTGCAAACGTGATCACCATTCCCACCTTATTGGGGCCTGTCTTCATATGTTGTTTGTTCATCACAAGTCTGGCACTACCATCTCATTAAGTTTGGCTTAATGAGCTTGCAAAACATCTCACTGACTTCCTATCTGATGCCTGCTCCTGCCTCTGAGGAATCTAATCAGGTCACCATGTAAACCAACCTGCCATTTCTCTACCTCAGGCTGGGAAACAAGAGAATTTTTAAAAGCAGCACCAGCTACGCAACCCCCCACCCCACCTCATGTGTTTAAGGGAAATAATGAAGTCTAAGAAGTTGTAAAGGACCTTGCTCTGAGAATGGAGGGTCTAGCTTCCTCTTAAACTTGGAAGCTTCTTGTTTTTTGGGTTTTTCTCATTTTATGTGACTAAACTGGCTTTACAATAGCACAACAGGCCAAGAAAGTTATGGGAGATCGTTGTGCAAAACACCACTCCTGCATTTGTCAAATCTTTTATTAGGGTGCTCATTAGGGCCAAAGACCTCTATATAGTAGTGAAAAGCAGAGATGTTACTTTGAGGATTGAAGTGAACCTGACCTAGTCCATGGGGTTTTCAGTTGTCTCATATGAATAAGAAAACTAGACAACAAGAAAGGAAGACTGAAGAAGATTTGATGCCTATGAATTATGGTGTTGGTGAAGAATATTGAATATACCATGGAGTTCCAAAAGAATGAACAAGTTTTTCTCAGAAGAAGTACAGGTAGTGTGCTCTTTGGAAACAAGAATGGTGGGATTTCATCTCACATGCTTTGGACATTTTATCAGGAGGGATAAATCCCTTGAGACAGACAAAGTAGAGAATCAATGAAAAAGGGAAAGGCCCTAGCAAAGACTGACACAGTGGCTGCAACAATGGACTCAAACATAGCAGCAGTTGTGAGGATGTTGCAGGAACAGGCGGCATTTTATTTTGTTATGGACAGTGTTGCTATGAGTCAGAACCGTCTCAACAGCACTAACAAAAAAAAAAAAAACTTTTACATTGTCTCAGTTGTCATTGTGAGCTATACATAATGGAATGCTGTTAGCTACACACAGTGGAATGACAAATTGCCTTATCCTTCCCAAGTTCCATGTTTGGTTAAGGAGCAGAAAATTACAATTCATAGGATTTTCTCTTTCTTTTTAAAAATACTTTATTATAAGTATTTAAGTGAAAGTTTATAACCTAGGAAAATCTGTCATGCAAAAACTTGCACATACCCTGCTATGTAATTCTAGTTGCTCTCTTCACTTTGTGAAAGCATATTCCTACTTTTCACCCTGTATTTCCCCTGTCCAGTTAATCAGATTTGGCCCCCTCAAGCCTCTTGTCACCCCTCTGGACAGGAGCTGCTCAGCCTCGTATATATACTTATGCCAAGAAGCCCACTCTTCACCTGTATCTCTTTATGGCTTATAATCTAGTCCAAACTTTGTCTGAAGATTTGACTATGGGAATAGTTTCAGCCCTATGCTAGTCCTGGGGCCATGTCTTCTGGAGACCCTCCAGTGTGTCTGACAGGAAACTCTGGTCTTTTTAGTAGTTCTAGTTCTGCACATCAATTTTTATCTCACTACGTCACAGACTGTATGTTGTATTCCTTGTCAGGGCAGTCGTTGGTGGTGGCCGGGTACCATCTAGTTCTTCAGGTCTCATGCTGATGTAGTCTCTGGATCATATGGCTCTTTCTGTCTCTTCCGGCTCATATTTTCCTTATATCTTTGTTACAATTCATTCTCTTTTGTTCCAGGTGGGTAGGGACCAACTGATTCTCTTAGATGGCTGCTTGCTAGCTTTTAAGAACCCGGATACCAGTGATCGAAGTAGGATGCAGAACATTTTCTTAAAAAAAACTTTGTTATGTCAATTGACCTAGAAGTCTCCTGAAACCATTGTCCCCAGATCCCTGCCCCTGCTACTCTGTCCTTCAAAATGTTGTGTCATATTTAGGAAATCTCTTACTTTTTGGTTTAGTCCAGCGCAGACACCTCCCTTTTACTGAGTGTTATCTCTCCCTGTCTCTAGCCCAATTCCTACCTATTTCTAAACCAACGACTACCTTTCTCCCTTCCTTCTCTCCGTTTCCACCCTTGTAAGCATCAAAGAATCTTTTCTTCTGTGTTTAAACCTTGAATCCTTATAATAGTGATCTCATACAATATTTGTACTAATTTTACTTAGCATAATGTCTTCCGGATTCCTCCGTGTTATGTTCCCCAAGATCATCTTTGTTCTTTATCATTACATAGTATTAGATCGTGTGAGTATGAGGTCTGACAAGTCCACAGACTTAATTGTTCTCCATGCTACATACTTTATTGATGAATATCACTACAATCACTTTTGATGCCAGTGCCTATTCTACCCTTCAAAACAATTTTGGAACTCTTTCTGCAATGGCCGTTGCACATAGCAGCACAGTGACAAGTTTGCAAACTTAATTGCATGTATGTCTGTAAACAAATAAATGTACTGGAACATCCTCCTTGCTCACCTTATATGGCCCCCAATGACTTTTTTCGTTACCCATAGATAAAGGAAATACTGAAAGGAAGACATTTTGATGACATTCATGATATCAAGGATAATTCGATGACAGCTCTGGTGGCCAGTCCAGAAAACGAGTTCCAAAATTGCTTTGAAGGGTGGACTAGGCTCTGGCATTGGTGCATAGCTTCCCAAGGTAAGTACTTGGAAGGTGACAGTAGTGATACTCAACAATGAGTCATGTAACACTTTTTCTAGGGTGAATTCTCTAACTTAATTGGCAGTCCTTGTATACCATAGTTGTGTTTGTTTGTTTGTTTTATCCATTCATTTGTTGATGGTACCCAGGTTGATTTCATTTTTTTGCTATTGTGGACAGCGCTGTCATGTACATTGGAGTACATGTGCCCATGCTCTAGGACGTATTACAAGAAGTGGGATTGCTGAATCCTTTGGTAGTTCTATGTCTAGCTTTTTAAGAAAGTGCCAAATCGATTTCCAAAGTTGTACCATTTTACATCCCACCAGCAGTATATAGAAATTCAGAAACTTTCCAACATTTATTACTTATTTGTGTTTTTGGAATTAATGCCACCCTTTTATGATAAAATGCTATCTCATTGTAGTTTTGATTTGGATTTCTCTAATGGCTAATGGCTGTGTACATTTCTTCATGTGTCTGTTGCCACCTTGATATCTTCTTTGGTGAAGTGTCTGTTCATATCTTTTGCTCATTTTTATTGAATTGTCTTTTTGTTGTCGAGGTTTTGAAGTATCTTGTAGATTATGGAGATTAGATGCTAATTAGATTTGTTCTAGCCAGTTTTTTTCCCTCCAATCTCTAGGTTGCCTTTTTACTCTTTTAGTGAAGTCTTTGGACAAGCATAACTGTGAGTTTTAGGAACACTCAGTTACCTACTGTCGTTTCTGGTGTTTGTGCACTGTTAGTAATGTCTTGTAGTCTGTTTATGCCATGTATTAGTGCTCCTAGCATTTCTCCAATTTTTCTTCCATAATCTTTATTGGTTTAGATTTTGTGTTTAAATCATTGATCCATTTTGAGTTAGTTTTTGTGCATGATGTGGGGTACAGGTCTTGTTTCATGCCTTTTGCAAGGTATATCCAGTTCTGACAACACCATGTGTTAAAGAGACTGTCTTTTCCGTAATTTATGGGCATGGGCCTTTGCTAAATATCAGCTGCTTACAGATGGGTGATTTTATGCCCAGATTCTCAGTTCTGTACCACTGGTCTAGGTATCTTTTTTTCTACCAGTACCAGGCTGTTTTGACTACCATGGCAGTATAACATGTTCTAAAGTCAGATCATATGAGGTCTCCCACTTTCTTCCTCTTCTACAGTGATGTGTTGCTTACCTGGGGCTTCTTCCTGTTCTGTACAAAGGTGGTAATTTGTTTCTTCATGTCATTAAAAATGCCACTGAAATTTGTATTGGTATTGCACTGTATCTATAGATGGCTTTGGGTAGAAGAGGTATTTACATGCTGTTGAGTCTTCCTAAAAATGAGCAAGATGGGCCTCTGCACTTATGTAGGTCTCTTCTGGCTTCTTGCAGCAGTGTCTTCCACTTTCCTTGGCATAGGTCTTTTCCATTTCTGACTAGATTTATTACTAAGCGTTTTATCATTTGGGGACTATTGTAAATAGGATAAATTCTGCGATTTCCTCTTTGGTGTTCTCTTTGTTGATGTAAAAGAATACATTTATTATGTATTCTTATGCTTTGCTGAACTCTTCTATCAGTTCCACGAGTATTTTGTGGATTCTTTAGGGTTTTCTGTGTATAAATAGTATTATCTTCAAATACATGCGTAAGATATTATCATAAAATATAGATACTTTTACTTCTTTACAATTTGGAGACCCTTTATTTCTTCTTCTTGCTGGATTACTCAGGCTGAAAACTCAAGCACAATGTTGAATAGAAGTGGTGACAAAGGGCACCTGTATGTGATTCCTGTTCTCAGACGCAATGCTCTCAGGTGAAGATGTTTAGGATGATGTTGGCTGTTGGTTTTGCATAAATACACTTTATTAGGTAGAGAAATTTCCATTCTATTCAAATTTTGTTGAATGTGTTTAATGTGAATGGGTGCTGACCTTCTTGTCAAATGTCTTTTCTGCATCAAGTGAAAAACTCAAGTGATTCTTGTCTTTTGTTTTATTTATGTGGTTGATTATATTGATTGTTTTTCTAATGTTGAACCAACCCTGCATCCCTGGTATGCATCGCACTTCATCATGGTGAATTATTTTTTTGATATTTTGTAGAATTGTTGTCATGGGTTGAATTGTGTCCCCCCAAAAATATGTGTAGCCATGTGGCTGGGATATGGTTCCCAGTATCTTGGGACTGTACTCCATTGTGTGGTTTCGCTAAACTGTATGCTAAAGGAGTTGCAAATTCCTGCATAGGATTACTTCCTTGCTTTGCAGAATGGGGAGTTTCCCTGGAGTGTGGCTTGCCCCACCCTTAATGCTTTCAGCTTGCAAGGGATAAAAGGAAACAGAAACAAAGAGAATCAGGAGCCTGTTACCATCAACAGAGCAGCACCGGGAGAGGAGCGCTTCCTTCAGACCTGAGGTTCCTGCGCCAGGACACTCCCTGGACAAAGACTGATGCAATGCCAGACTTTCCTCCAGAGCCGACAAGGGGAAAGCCTTCCCTGGAGCGGTCACCCTGAATATGGACTTGCAACCTACCAGAACCTACCAGACTGTGTAATTACCCTGAATATGGACTTGCAACTACCGGACTGTGTAAGAATAAACCTTCCTTTGTTGAAGCCATCCACTCTGTGGTATTTCTGTTAGAGTGGCCCTAGCTGACTAAAACAATTGTATTAGCTAGACTCTTGTTGAGCATTTTGGCATTTACATTTATGAGAGATACTGGTATGTAATTTTCCTTCCCCATAGCGTCTTTAACTGATTTTTGTATTGGGATTATAGAAGCTTCACAGAATGTTTGGCAATATTTCATCCTTTTGTATGTTCTGAAATACCTTTACTAATACTGGTTTAAATCTTCAATAAAATTTTGATAGATTTCTCCAGTGAAATCCTTTGAGCCAGGGCTTTTGTTTGTTTGTTTGTTTGTTAAGGATTTTATAAATTACCTTTTCACTCTCTTCTTTTGTGATGGATTTGTTTAGTTGTTCTGCCTCTGTGCTTGTTCAGGAGGGTAATCTGTCTCTGGAAATTTGTCCATTTCCTCTAAAAAAGAGAACCACAGACCAATATCACTCATGACTCTAGATGCAAAAATCTTCAACAAAATTCTTGCCAATAGACTACAACCATGTATCAAAAAAATAATCCATCATGACCAAGTTGGATTCATACCAGGGATGCAAGGCTGGTTCAGTATCAGAAAAACAATTCATGTGATCAACCACATAAATATCACAAAAGACAAGAATCACCTGATTCTATCAATTGATGCAGAAAAGGCATTTGACAAAGTCCAACACCCTTTTATGTGAGAACCTGAACCGCACACTTCGTGACTGACTCTTTGGACACCTGAACCGAATCCATGTAAGAAGAGTAAACTGTACATTTCAAAGAAGAGAGAACACAGTTGTTAGGTGTGGTTGCGTCAGTTCCAACTCATAGCGACCCTAAGAACAAAAGAATGAAATACCATCTGATTTTGCTCTATGTCTACAATTGTGTTTATGCTCAAACCCATTGTTGTGGCCACTGTGTCAATCCATCTTGTCAAGGACCTGCCTCTTTTTCGCTTACCTTCCGCTCTACCAAGCATGATGTCCCTCTCCAGGGACTGATCCCTCCTGACAATGTGTCCAAAGTATAGAAGATGCAGCCTTACAATCTTTGCTTCCAAGGAGCACTCTGCTTGTACTTCTTCCAAAACAGATCTGTTTGTTCCTTTAGCAGTCCATTCAACATTTTTCTCCAACACCACAATTCAAAGGCATCAAGTCTTCTGTCTTCTATGTTCCTTATCCAGCTTCCATATGCATACGGTGCAATTGAAAATGCCATGGCTTAGGTCAAGAGCACTTTAGTGTTCAAGGTGACAGCTATACTTTTCAATATTTTAAAGAGGTCCTTTGCAGCAGATTTTTCCAGTGCAATGCATCTTTTGATTTCTTGACTGCTGCTTCCATGGATGTTGATTGTGGATCCAAGCAAAATGAAATCTTTGACAGCATCAATCCTTTTACCACTTATGACAATGCTGCTTACTAGTCCACTAATGAGGATTTTGCTTTCTTAATGTTGAGGAGCATTCCATACTGAACACCGTGGTCCTAAATCTTCATCAGTGTTTCAAATCTTCTTCATTTCTAGCAAGTGAAGTGGTGCCATCTGCATAATGCAGGTTATTAATGAGTCATCCTCCAATCCTGATGCCTCATTCTTCATATTGTCCAAGAATCTGGATTATGTGAAGCTTCTTGGATTATTTTCTCAGCATACAGATTGAAAAGTTATGATGAAAGGACACAATTTTGACATATACATTTTCTGACTTTAGAACATGCAGTGTCCCCTTGTTCTGTTTGCACAACTGCCTCTTGATCTGTGTACAGATTCCTCATGAGCACAATTAAGTGTTCTGGAATTGTCATTTTACACAATGTTAGTCATCATTTGTTATGACACACAGTTGAAGGCTTTTGTGTAGTCCATGGAACACAGGTAAACAATCTTTCTGGTGTTCTCTGCTTTCAGCCAAGATCCATCTGACATCAGCAATGATATCCCTGGTTCCTCATCCTCTTCTGAATCCAGCTTGAATTTCTGGCAGTTCCTTGTCAATATACTGTTGTACTCACTTTTGATTGATCTTCAGCAAAATTTTACTTGTGTGTAATCTTAATAATATTGTTTGATAATTTCCACAGTTGGTTGGGCCACCTTCCTTTGGAATGGGCATAAATATGGATCTCTTCCAGACAGTTGGCCAGGTAGCTGTCTTTCTAACTTCAGTGCTGCATGTGTTTGTTGAAATATCTCAATTGATACTCCATCAGTTACTACAGCTTTATTTTTGCCAGTGTTTCCAATACAGCTTTGACTTCTTCCTTCAGTATCATCAGTTCCTGATCATATGCTACCTCTTCAAATGGCTGAACATGAACCAATTCTTTCTGGTGTAATGACTTTGTGTATTCCTTCCATCGACTTTTGATGTTCCCCGAGTCATTTAATATTTTCTTTGTAGACACCTTCACTATTGCAACTCGAGGCTTTAAGATTTTCTTCAGTTCTTTCAGCTTGAGAAATGCAGAATGTGTTCTCCCTTCTGGTTTTCCATTTCCATCTCTTTGCATATGTCATCATAATACTTGTGTCTTCTCAAGCTGCCCTTTGAAATCTGTTTAGGTCTTTTACTTGCCATTCCTTCCTTTTGCTTTAGCTGCTCAACGTTCAAAAGCATGTTTCAGAGTCTGTTCTGACTTTCAATTTGGTCTTTTCTTTCTTCCCGTCTTTTTAATGACCTCTTGCTCTTTTCATGGATGATGTCTTTGATGTTATTCCACAATTCATCTTGTCTTTGGTCAGTAGTGGTCAACACATCAAATCAGTTCTTGATATGGTCTGTAAGCTCAGCAGGGATATACTTAAAGTCATACTTTGGCTCTTGTGGACTTGTTCTAATTTTCTTCAGTTTCAATTCAAATTTGCCTATGAGCTATTGATGATCTGTGCCACAGTCAGCACCTAGTCTTGTTCTAACTATTGATATGGAACTTTTCCATCATCTTTTTCCACAGATGTAGTCAATTTGGTTCCTGTATATTCCATCTGCTGAGGTCCATGTGTATAGTTGCTGTCTGTGTTGGTTAAAAATGAAGAAGTCATTAGTCTTGCAAAATTATATCATGCAATGTATCACCAAAGTCATATTTTCCAACTACCAGTTCTTCTTCTTTGTTTCCAACTTTTGCATTCCAGTCCCCAGTAATTATCAATGCATCCTGATTGCATGTTCGATCAATTTAAGATTGCAGATGCTGGTAAAAATCTTCAGTCTCTTCATCTTTGGCCTTGGTGCTTGGTGCATAAATTTGAATAATAGTTGTATTAACTGGCCTTCCTTGTAGGTGTGTGGATATTATCATAACACTGACAGCATTATAGTTCAGGACAAATCTTGAAATGTTCTTTTTGATGATGAATGCAACACTGTTCCTCTTCAAGTTTTCATTCCCTGCATAGTAGGCTATATGATTATTAGTTTCAAAATAGCCAGTACCAGTCCATTTCAGCTCACTAATGCCTAGGACATTGATGGTTATGCATCCTATTTGATTTTTGATGATTTCCAACTTTCCTAGATTCTTACTTTGTACATTCCATGTTCTGATTATTAATGGATGTTTGCAGCTGTTTCTTCTCCTTTTGCGTTGTGGCATATCAGCAAGTTAAGATCTTGAAGGCTTTACTCTATCCATGTCCTTAAGGTCTAGTCTACTTTGAAGAGGCAGCTCTTTCCCCATCATCTTCTGAGTGCCTTCCAACCTCCAAGACTCATTTTCCAGTGCTATATCTGACAATGTTCCTCTGCTATTCACAAGGTTTTCCCCAGCTAATTCTTTTCAGAAGTAAACTGCCGGGTCCTTTGTCCTAGTCTGTCTTAGTCTGGAAGCTCAGCTGAAACCTGTCTACCATGGGTGACCTTGCTACTACCTAAATGCTAGTGGCATAGGTTCTGGGATCACAGTAACAAGCGACCCTCCACTGACAGACAAGTGGGGCTGATATTCCAATGCAGGAATAAACCTTTTTCAAATACTCACAAGTAGATATGCTAAAGTTTATGCTAACTTTTTTTTATAACAGCAAAAAACCTGAATCAACAGAAGAATAAGTAAATAACAATATATCCAGAGAACAATACTACGCATGAATTTGAAAGTTCTCATCAGTAAAGGTGGTTATCAAGAGATAATCGTGAGTTTGTGAAAAAGGAAGTCATAAAGTAATTCATAATGTATGATTCCATTTATAGATATTTCAAAAACAGGCAGAACTAAATAATGTGTTGTTTACAAGCTGCACTTGTGATAAAATTATAAAGAAAATAAGGCAATAAGGGAAAAATATTCATGAAACTAGTAATCTCTTTAGTGAAAGATTGGAGTGATACGACATAAGTGATATGACAGGAGTTCATACAGACTTCAAATGTTTTAGAAATGGGTTATTCTTAAATCAGGTGGTGAGGATAGGGTTGTTTCTTCATGTGTCAAACTGACTACACTATATTTACCAGCTGTGTGATCAAACTCTAGTCTAGATGTTTCTGTGAAGGTGTTTCGTGGATGCGAGGGGAAGAAGTATACGCATCTCTGCTTGCAGGTGATATGGTTTTATACACAGAAAAACCTAAATAATAATAATAATAAAATATTGTAATTAAGAAGAGTTCAACTAAGTATCAGGATACAAGATAAACACACATAACTGGGTTGGATTCCTCTACACCAAAAAAGAAACCACCAAAATTGAAATCACCAAGTCAATGTCATTTACAATAGCTCCCAAGAAGGTAATACCTAGGAATAAATCTATCCAGAGATGCAAAGGGCCTATGCAAAGAAAATTGCAAGAGTCCACTGAAAGAAACCAAAAGAGACTTATGTAAGTGGAGAAACCTACCTTGTTTATCACTGTAGGAAGATTTAACATCATGAAAATATTTGTTCTACCCATGTGGTCTATAGATACAAATGTAATTCCAATACAAATTCCAATGGAATTTTTTAAAGAGATGGAGAACAGATCAACAACTTCTTATGGATATGGAAGAAGCCCCAGATAAGTAAAGCATTACTGAAAATCAAAGTGGGAGGCCTCACATTACCTAACTTTAGAACCTACTACACTGCCACAGTAGTCAAAACAGCTTGGTACATAAAACAGATACATAGATCAATGGAACAAAATTGAGACATCAGATGCAACAGCATCCACCTATGAGCAGCTGATATTTGACAGAGGTCCAAAGTCTGTAAACTGGGGAAAAGAGAGTCTTTTAACATAATGGTATTAGCATAACTGGATATTCAACTACAAAATAATGAAACATGATCCATATATCTCAATATGCACAAAAACTAACTCACAGTCAACCAAAGACCTAAATATAAAATCTAAAATGATAAGGATCATGAAAGAAAAAACAGAGACAACACTGGCATCCCTAATATATGTCATGAACAGGCTACAAAATATTACTTACAATGTGTAAATACTGGAAGGAAAAAATAGATAACTGGGAACTCTTAAAAATCAAAGGGTTATGATTATCAAAAGACTTTATCAACAGAGTAAAAAGACCACATATAGACTAGGAAAGAATTTTTGGCTACCATGAATCCAATCAGAGTCTAATCTCCATAATCTACAAGTTACTCAGCCAAGTGCCGTCGAGTTGGATCTGACTCATGGCCTCCTTACTGTAAAACCCAAATAAGGAAAAGACAAATAACCCAATTTAAAAATGGGCAAAGGATGTGAACAGACATTTCACCAGAGAAGACATCCAGAATACCAACAGATACGTGGGGAAACACTCATGGTCATTAGCCATTAGGGAAATCTGAATCAAATGTACAATGAGATATCCTCTCACCCTAGCAAGGCTGGCATTAATCCAAAACAACAGGAAATAATTAACGATGGAGAGGTTGTGAAGAGACTGTAACTTGTCTACACTCCTGGTTGGAATGTAAAGTGGTACAACCACTTTGGAAATCGATTTTCTGCTTTCTTTAAAAGCTAGAAATAGAAATACCACATGCTCCAGCAATCCTACTGCTTGGAATATATGTTAGGGAAACAAGGACTGTCACATGAACAGATATGTGCACAGCAATGTTTATGACAGTACTGTCCACAAAAACAAAAAGATGGAATCAACCTAGATATCCATCAGCCGATAAATGGATAAACAAACCACGATATATTCATACAACTAAATACTACACAGTGACAAAGAAAAACAATGATCTTGATCTAGAAGATAATATGCTGAGTGAAATTAATCAGCTGCAACAGGATAAATACTGTACTAGACCACTATTATGAGGACTTAAGAAAAGTTATAAGTGTATAATAAAATAATCTTTGATGGTTATAAGGGTGAGGAGGGAGGGAGAGGGTTGTTCATAGATTAGATAGTAGATGAGAATTGGGTTATTTGAAGGATGTGACAGTACATAATAGAAAGGAGTTTCACACAACAGTATTACTTTGTGTTTTCTAAATAAAATTGCATTTTCTAAATACATTCCAACATTTTGAAGGACAGAGAAGCAGGGATATGGGTATGAGTATCTTGGTTTTAGGAGACATCTAGGCTAATCAGCATAACTAAGTTTTCCTTTTGGGGAAATATTTGCATGCCACTTGGTGAGTGGCATTTGGGGTCTTAAAAGCTAGCAAGCTGCCATCTGAGGTGCACCAAATGGTCTCAACTCAACCAGAACAGATGATCACCAAGGACAACAAAGAGATAAGGGAAAAAGAGTCCAGAAGACTGAAGGACCCACATCAGTGGGTGACTGTATCAACCAGATGGTGCTCAGCCACCACCAAAGACAGCCATAATTGTGCACACAATGTCAAGTCCCACTAGCAACACAAGAAAAAGAGGGGTGTGCCTCAAGAACTCTACTAAAAGACCACAATGGATGGTCCGAAGGCCTGAGGGTTCCTCTGGGAGCGTGGCCCCTATATCTGATGCTGCCCCTGACCAGAAATCTTTACTGAGGTTGATTCTTTGAACAGGAATGGATTGGACTCAGAGACACAATGTGACCATGTGATGTGTGTACTTTATGGTTCTATGCATCTATAAGATGCTGTCCTTCTTACTAGAGGGGAGAGGAGAGCTTGGAGAGGAGAGGACAGGAGATTGTTAAGAGGATATGATATGTATAGAATGGAAAGTAGGAGTATGCTGTCACTGGGCAAGGAGAGCAGAAGGAGTTGCAGATAGGCAGGCATGCAAATTTAACTTGGATTGTATACTTTCACTTGATCACAATTTAAAAAAAAAAGAAAACTCCTTTGGGGAGCTTGCCATACCAACATATAATGAATATTTTATTATCATTGTGCAAACTTCCAGGGAAGTACATCGGGACTGTTAGTGTGTAATGCCAAAGGTTACTGTCAACCTTAAATTATACAGTGAGAGACAGATCTAGGTTAATAATGAGGTAACAGCACAGATATGTCAAGGGTCAGGAAAGGTCAGTAAAATAGTACAAGGAGATATCTGGGATCAAAGTTTGATTAAAAAAACAAAACGAAAACAAAACACTGCACGGACACTAGGAATTGAAGATTGATTAAGAATTGTACAGTGGTCATTGAGTAACACAATTCTTTTGTTTTATTTTTGTGATTGATTACATTGTTTTTCTAATATTGAACCATCCCTGGGTCCCTGGTATGAATCCTACTTGGCCATGGTGAGTTACTATTATTTTTTTTAATATGGTGCTGAATTCTATTAGTTAGAATTTTGTTGAGAATTTTTGCATCTGTATTAATAAGAGTTACTGGTCTGTAAATTTCTTTTTTGTGGCACCTTTACTAGGATTTGATACTAGGTTTATACTGGCTTCATAGAGTAAATTTGGAAGTATTTCTTCTTTTGCTATGTTCTGAAATTGCGTAGTAGTGATGTAAGCTCTTTTCTGAATGTTTGGTAGAATTCTTCAGCAAAGCCATCTGGGCCACAGCTTTATTGTCAGAACTTTTTTTCTTATCTCTTCAGTATCTTATCTTATTATGGTAGGTTGCTTATTTCTAGAAATTTGTCCATTTCCTTTAGGTTTTCCAATTTTTTGGAGTATAGTTTTTCATAACGCTTTGTTATTAGCCTTTTTATTTAAGCTGCATCTGTTGTAATGTCCCCAAGTTCATTCCCTACTTGTGCTGTTTTCATCCTCTCCTGTTTTTCTTTTGTCAGTTTGGTGAGCGGACTGTCAATTTTTTTGATCCTTTCAAAGACACAAATTTTAATGTTGTTGATTCTTTCTACTGTTTTTCTATTCTCTCCAAAAATGTTTTTCTATATTCTCCAAAATGTTTTAGCATGATTATTTTCATTCCTGTTTGAGTCTTGGAAATTTTTTATTCCATCTTCTATTTCTTCTGTTACCCAGTGATTTTTAAGCAGAGTGTTATTCAGTTTCCAAGTGATGAATTTCTCCCCCTACCAGTTCCCCCCTCCCCCCACCTCACTCCCGTTGCTCTTCTCATTGTTAATTTCTACATTGATGGTTCTGTGCTTTGGAATTTGTTGATAGTTACTCTATGTTCTATGACGCAGTGTATCCTAGAGAATGTTCTATGTGCACTGGAAAAGAATATATAACTTGTAGCTGCTGATTCTTTATGTCTATAAGGTCTAGTTGGCTGATTGTGTCCTTTAGGTCTTACGTATCTTTGCTAAGTTTATTTCTAGATGTTCTGTCCTTTACTGAGTGTGGTGTATTGAAGTCTTCTACTATTATTGTGCAAGTATTTCTCTTTTCACTGTTAGAGTTTGTTTTATGTATTTTGGAGCTCTGTCACTGGGTTCTTAAGTGTTTATTATGATGAATGATCCATTTATTCACTATATAGTGTCCTTCATCTTCTTTATGGTGGATTTTGTTTTAATGCCTATGTTTTCTAAGATTGATATTGCCACTCCAGCTCTTTTTTTGGTAGCTGTTTGATATGCAATTTTTTTCCATCTTTTGATTTTTTAATACATTTTTGTCTTTGTAAGGAGAGTCTCTTGTAGACTTACCTTGGATCCTGTTTTTTTATTCAGTCTATCATTGCCTCTTTAAGGGTGCATTTACACAATTTATGTTTAGTGTAATTATTGATAGGTGTGAGTTTATTGGTTTTATTTTTTAGTTCATTTTATTGTGGGCTGATATTTTTTTTGTTCCTCATACTCTCTTGTGCTCAGTTTTTTTTGTTTGTGGATTGTTTTCATTTGTTTTGTTTTCATAAATTTTGTTTCTACTGAGAATTTATTTTTCTTCTTTATTTTGATGAATGGGTTTGTTAGTTTCTTTGTGGTTACCTTGAATTTACCCTTATCCTTCCACATTTGAACCAGTCTATTATTGCTTGGTATCACTTCCCTTTCTCCCCTTTAGCAAGTCTTATACCTATACCTTTATTTCACATTTTATTGTTTTGAAGTTGTTGTCATTTACAGATTAACCTCTCTGGTTCCCTATTGTAAATCTTTTGACTTTGAATACTCCTTGAGAGTTCATTTCCTGGGTTGGTATCTGGCTGGTACAATATTGCATCCTAGATTCAAGCTGTAATTTGATGTTGTTTATTGCATCCTAGATTCAGGCTGTAATTTGATATTGTTTATTCTCAAACAGAAAGACTTCCTTTAATAATTCTTGTTAAGATTTGTTTGACTTTTCCATATTCCTTTAGTTTTTGTTTATCTGGAAATACCCTAATTTCCCCATCATATTTAAATGAGAGTATTTCAGGATATGTTATTTGGTTGATAATTTTTTTCTTCAAGGTTAGCCAAGCCAAGTGCCGTATAATGTATAAAATTTCATTGTGTTCTTGACTGCATGGTTTCTGCCGACTAATCAGAGCTTAATGTTGTCTCCCCTCTATATGTGACTTTTTGCTTTTCTTGAGTTGCTCTTGGGGTTCTTTCTTTGTCTTTGGTGATTTTCTTTTGTGTTCTATCCCATGCTGGGTTTGCTTAGATTCTTGGATGGTCAGCTTTTCATCTTTCGTGATTTCAGGGAAATTTACTGTCAGCAAATCTTTAGTGATTCTCTGTGTTTTCTGTTTTCTCCCTTTGTTCTAGAATTCTGATCACTTGCCAGTTCTCTGGGATTCACCAGTTTTCTTTGCTCTTTCTCTGATTTTGCCTCAAATAAAGTTGTATCCAATGATATGTGTTCAGTTTTGCTACTCTTGTATTTCATTGTTTCAAAATTGCTCTTCAGCCCTTCTGCAGTACAGTTTATTTCTGAAATCTTGTTTACCTTTTGAATTTCTAGTTGTTGTTTTAGTGTGCTTTCTAGTTGTGAATTTATTTTGACATTTTCTTTCTCTATTATTTTCCCAAATTCTTTCATTTTTTGTTATGTATTTTCCATGAATTTGTCTATTTTAGACTCGACGGCACTTGGCTTATCAGTTAGTTCTGATGCCCTTTTTTCTACTGGAAAATCGTCTGGCATTTCATTTTGAACTCCTATTGGGTCCATCCTGTCCTGTACTTAAAAAAAAAAAAAGTTTTCATACTGTGTGTTGTCTTCAGGACATTCAGTAGTTATTTTATTTGTTTATTAATTATAGATCTGTTCGTTCCATCCTTTTTTGTTTTGTTATGTCTGAACAGGCAGGCTCTGTGTTCTCTGTTGTTTACTTGTCTGGGGTCATGATCCTTCTTCTAAGACAGATTTGTTCATTCTCCTGGCAATCCACTGTGTATTCCATATTCTTTGTCAGCACCATAATTCAAATACATCAGTTCTTCTTCAGTTCTTTTTATTCATTGTCCCACTTTCACATGCATATGAGGTTATTGAAAATACTATGGCTTGGGTTAGGCATACCCTAGTCCTCAAAGTGACGACATTGCTTTTCAACACTTTAAACGAGTCTTTTGAAGATTTGTCCAATGCAATACATCATTTGATTTCTTCACTGCTGCTTCCATGAACATTAATTTTGAATCCAAGTAAAATGAAATCCTTGACAACTTCAATATCTTCTGTATACATGATGTTGCTTATTGATCCAGTTGAGGGAAGTTTTGTTTTTTTTATGTTGAGCTGTAATCCATACTGAAAATTAGTCTTTGATCTTCATCAATAAGTGCTACATGTCCTCTTTATTTTCAGCAAGCCAGGTTGTGTCATCCGCATAGCTCAGGTTTTTAATTGGTCATCCTCCAACAGGTTGCTGCCTTCTTTACATAATACAGCCTCTTAGATTATTTGCTCAACATACAGATTGAATAAATATGTGAAAAGATACAATTCTGATGCACATCTTTTCAATTTTAAACCAGATACTATTCCCTCCTTCTGTTTGAACAACTGTCTTTCAGTCTATACATAGGTTCTAGACGTGTACAAGTAAGTGTTCTAGAATTCCCATTCTTCTCAATGTCATCTGCAATTTCTGTGATTCACAGTACCGAATGCCTTTGAATAATCAATAAATCACAGGTAAACATCTTTCTAGTGTTTTTTCTTTCAGCCAATATCCATGTAACACTAGTAATGATATAGTTCCAAATCATCTTCTGAATTGAACTTGAATTTCTAGCAGCTCACTGTCTCAAGGTCCTGCTGCAACTGTTTTTTGATTATTTTCAACAAAGTTTTACTGGTGTGTAATAATATTGTTCAATAATGTCTACATTCTGTTGCACCACCTTTCTTTCAAATGGGCAGTAGTATGGATCTCTTCCAGTAGGTTGGCCAGGCAGTAGTCTTCCACATTTCTTAGCATAAATAAGAGAGTGCTTCCAGCTTTGCATCCGTTTGTTGAAACATCTTAGTTGGTGTTCCTGGAGCCTTATTTTTTGTCAGTTCTTTCAGAGCAGCTTCGACTTCTATCTTCAGTGAAATTATGAATATGGATAATTTTTTTGTCATATTTAAAATGACTTTATACATTCCTTCCATATTTTGGTGCTTCCTACATTGTTCAATTTTTTTGCTCTTAGAAGCATGTACTTTTACAACAAGAGACTTGAAGTTTTCTTCAGTTCCTTCATCTTAAGAAATGTTGACTGTGATCTTCCCTTTTGGTTTTCTGACTCCAGGTCTTCGTGCATTCATCATAATACTTTGTCTTCTTAGCTGCCCGTTGATATATTCACTTCAATTTTTTTACATCACGTTTCCTTCTGTTCACTTTAGCTGCTTTATATACAGTATTAAGTTTCAGAGTCTCTTTTGATATTCATTTTGATCTTTTCTTTCTGTTATGTCTTTTTAATGACTTTTTATTTCTTCACACATAGTGTCCTCGATGTCAACAAAAAACTCTTCTGATCTTTGATCATTTGGGTTCAGTGCATCCGGTCTGTTCTTGAGATGGCCTTTAAATTCAAATGGGGTGTGTTCAAAGTTACAAATTGGCTCTTGTGGACTCTTTCTCATTTTCTTCAGGTTCATCTTGAACTTACATATAAGCAACTGATGGCAGTTTGAGTTTTTTTGGACTTTTTGCAGTCAGCCCTTGGCTTTGTTCTGACTAATAACACTTTGAACTCAAGAGGCACCTCTCAGGCACCACAGCATTTCATGTAATAGCTTGAGAGGCTCCTTTCAGGCATCCTGGCATTTCACACAATAACTTTAGAGGCCCCTCTCAGGCAGCACAGAGTTTCACAAAATAACTTGAGAGGCACATCTCAGGGAATCGAGCAGTGACAATTGTTGTTTTTAACCAGGATGATCTTAACAGATAGAGAGGAATTGCCAAGCAAAAAAAAAAAAAATCCACAGTAACATATTGAAAAGGTAGCATTCTACTTCTGGTGTGGAAAGATAAAACGACCATCACTTGTTCAACCACTTGGGATAACACAGGAATGATTACCTTAAAAAGGATTTCATGAGGTGGTGTGGAAGTCAACGTTGAGAAACCTAATATTATAACAAACTACACAAAATACATGGGTGACATTGATCAAGCAGATCAATATGCCTCGACATAATTGTTTTCTGTGAAAATCTTTAAGTGCTTTTGTGCAGGAGGCTTTCTAACAAGAATGGAGCTACAGAGCTTTGGAACACTTGCCCCGGTAGGCCAGATGAGGGCCTTTGACCAAAGACCATGTGGCCATAGGAAGCAGAAGCTGAAGAGCCAAAGACCCCGAGAAGCTGAGCTGCCTCAGTCTCAAAGGGTGTGGCCATGACCTCAGGGGTTTCAAAGGGTGGAACCAGGGCTTTCTGTGTTTGTAAGGGTGGAATTGCCACTCAGTTGGGCTTAGGGTGCACCTAAAGCTGAACGGGCAGAGTTGCTGTCCAAGTGAATCTTTCTAGGCAGAGTTACAGCACAGTACCAGATGTCTCCTCTCAGAATCCATAGAGTATGGCCAATATCTAGAGTCTGGAGGGCAGGGTCATTATGTCTCAGAAAATGTAAGAGTATTTTCAAAGCTTTGAGGGCTAATTCATGTGTTTGTTATTGTGATACATGTCCTTACATACCGAGGATGCACCCCTAGGATTATTTAATAAAATGCCATGCAAAAAACAATTACAGACTGTAATGTTTTAAAGATTTTGTTTTGCAAGATGTAGAAATATATAAAATGTTAAAACATATGTATTCATTTGTTTGAGTATAAAATCATTTTAAAGTAGCTGTAAGAAACTTGTGTAATATATGCAAGATCGTATTGTGTTGCTGGTTTGCCCGAGGGCAAAAGTTCCAAGTACAAAGGGATAATATTGAGCTTCTCTATTGTCTGTTTCCATAGATGTAATTGATTTGATTTTTATGTGTTCCAATTGGCATGTTCCATGTATATTGTTGTTTATCTTGCTGAAAAAAGACATTTCCAGTGTTTAAGTCCGTGTTCTTCCAAATTCTATCCTGTGATCTTTGCCATTGTTTCTGTCACCAAGGCCACATTTTTCAATAACAGTTCCATCTTTTTTGTTGTCAGCTTTCACATTCCAATCACTACTTATTATCAATGCATCTTGATTGCATGTTTGATAAATTTCAGACTGCAGAATTTAGTAAAAATCTTCAATTTCTTCATCTTTGGCATTAGTGGTTGGTGCATGTCTTAGTCATCTAGTGCTGCTTTAACAATGATACCACAGGTGGCTAGCTTAAAAGAGAAATCTTATTTTGTCACAATCTAGTTGGCCAGAAATCCAAATTCAGGGTGCAAGCTCTAGAAGAAGGCTTTCTCTGCTGGCTCTAGAGGAAAGTCGTTCTCATCAGTCTTCATCTCTACTGGAAGCTTCTGATGTGACATGTAAGAACCCGAGAACCTTTCCAAAGGATGTGCTTAGCTCTCAGCACTGCATCTTGGTGATATGAAGTCTCCAACTCTCTGATTTCCTTTCCTTCTTTATATCCCAAAGTGCTATCTAGTGGTACAGTACAATCCCACACAGTAAGTCCTGCCTCACCAACACAATTACTACCCATCCTCCCTCATTAATATCATAGAGGCAGGGTTTGCAATATAAAGGAATAGCACACAATACCAGGAACCATGCCCAGCCAAATTGCTGCACACATTTTTGGGTAGACACAATTCAATCAATGACAATACGTAAATTTCAATAGTAGTCATATTAGTTGATCTTCCTTGTAACCATATGGTTATTATCACTGACAGCATTTTACTTCAGGATAGACCTTGAAATATTCTTTTTGACAATGAATATGATGCTGTTGCTTTTCAAAATTTTTCATTCCTCATATGACAGACCATATGGTTGTCCAATTAAAAATGTCAAGTAACAGTCCATTTCAGTTCACTTTATGCCTTCCATTTCATTTTTGACATCTTCCTATGTTTCTATGTTCATACTTTGTGTATTTCGTGCTTCAATAACTAGTGGAGGTTTGCAGTTGTTTCTCCTCATCTTCAGTTATGCTACATCAATAAATGAAGGTCCTGAAAGCTTTATTCCATTCACTCATTAAGGCCAATCCTATCTGAGGAGGCAGCTCTTCCCCTGTTTATTTTGAATACCTTGCAAACTAAGTGACTCATCTTACATTACACTGAACAAAGTTTACCTGCTATCCGTAGCATTTTCACTCATTATTTAATTAATTTATTTATTCTTAAATAGATCACTATGTCCATCTTCTTAGTCTTGCTTAGTCTGGGAGTTCACTTGAAATTTGTGCATGAATTGTTGCTGTAAAACACCTATATGTACTACCTACTGCAAAGCCAATATTGAGACATAGTTGAGGTGAGTGATCAAGAGGTGAAGGGGTATAAGCCCTCCAAAGCCCATCTGACTTCTTTCATTGAGCTGAGGGTTTTTACTGAGTAGCTAAGGGTGAACAAAAATGGATGGTTTCCTGTAAACATTTAGGTATGTGGATAGTAATCGAGGAAGAATGTAGGTATTCATAGAGGGGATCTGGAGAGGGATGTCTAGAGCCCACAGGTTGTTTGTCTGGAGTTCTTCCAGCTGTCCTCTGGTGGTGGTTATCTGGACATGGGATCAGTTGTTGGTGCCTCTGCATCTTCAGCGCTCTGGAGAGAACCCGAAACAAACCAGCTGCGAAGATTTTATCATAGCTGTGCCTAGCACATCACCTTCTCTCCTCATAGTTTCTGTGGGTTGTAAATTAAGAAAAACAGGTATACATGGAAAATAATGAAGTCCCATTCAGTTCTTTATGCTACCTCCTTTTGAATGGCAACACTCTTTATATTTCAAATACCAGTCATATACCTCCCAGCATTACAGTAACATTTAAGCCACCACAGTACAACAATCTGACAGACAAGTGGTACCAAAAAATAATAAATGATAATTAAGTAATGCTGTAAATATTAGGATAATAAATTGAATAGCTTAATGAAATGAAGACATTGTTTGAAAGATATGGTTTAGGAAATAACAATTATTTAGGACATAAATAATATAAAGACAATAGCTAGGATAATCTTGGAAATTACCTTTTAGAGAAGAATAATAATCTTTTAGGGAATTACACATGAAACATTCAAACAACATGAAAGACTTTCTGTTCTTATCTTTTTCTTACGATCTGGTGAATAGAAAATGTATTGGACCTATGAAGACCCTTACTGAAACTTGTACCAATGATTATTAAGAAAGACAACTCAAAATGTAATTTCACAGTTTCCGGCCAATCTATGAAAGGGTGAAGTTTTCAGCGTTTTTTGTTTTTCCCCATTTGTAATGTTAATATATACTAACAGTTATGTAACATTCCTTGGACTCAGGCAGATATGGCTATGCCAGCATCCTTGTCTGTTTTCTCATTCTTTCTTATTCTGTAATATTCCTTGGACTCCAGCATACATGGCTCTGGCAGCATGCTTTGTACACTTCCCACTTTTGCTTTTTGAACATATGCTGAATAAAATTTTCTTTTTGCTTTACTAAATTTTGTGACTTTTTTCCCCCGTAACAGGTCCAAATTACCAAAACTGATTCAAGAAGAAATAGGAAAATCTAAGTAGGCTTATGTCTATTAAAGAAACTGAGTTTTGGTTTAAAAACTTTTCCACAAATCACATTATACACCCACATGACTTCTCTGGTAAGTTATATCCAATTTTTAAGAAATAAGTTACTATTTCCACAAAAGCTTCAGAAAACAGAGGAGTAAAACTTTACAACTCATTTTATGAAAATGATGTTAATCCACTATCAAAATCAGACCAAAAAGAAAAAGAGAGCTGAATAATTAAAACAAACAAAAAACCCACGACTATATTCTTGTATAGTTTGGCAGGACAATTATTTAGAAATGTTAGCTAATTGCATCCAGTAGTGCATTAAAAAAAAAAAAAAAAAGACTATACAGCATGACCTGGTGGGATTAATTCAAAAAAACAGCATTTGGTCTTTTCAATTTTTTCAATTGTTTTTCTATTCTCTAATTCATTTAGCTCTGCTCTAATCTTTATGATCTCCTTTCTTCCGGTGCCCGAGGGGTTCCTCTGTTGTTCTCTTTCTACTTGTTCAAGCTGTAGAGTTAGTTCCTTGATTTGGTTTCTTTCTTCCTTCCCGATGTGTGCATTAATGGAGATAAACAGACCTCTGAGCACTGCTTTGGCTGTATCCCATAGGTTCTGGTAGGAAGTGTTTTCGTTCTCATTGGAATCCATGAATTTCTTTAATTGATCCCTGATTTCCTCTATAACCCATTTTTTTTGAGCAAGATGTTGTTCAGTTTCCAAGAGTTCCACTTTCTATCTCTGTTTTTTCTGCTATTGATTTCAACTTTGATGGCTTTATGATCTGAGAAGATGCTTTGCAATAATTCAATGGTATGGATTTTGTTGAGCATTGCATTATGGCCTATCACGTGGTCAATTCTGGAGAATGTTCCATGTGCACTGGAGAAGAAGGTGTAGTTGTCTGCTGAGGGGTGGAAAGTTCTGTATATATCAATGAGGTTTAGTTGGTTAATTGTGTCAATGAGGTCTTCTGTATCTTTACTGAGCTTTTTTCTAGATGATCTGTCTAGTAATGAGAGTGGAGTGTTAAAGTCTCCCACTATTATTGTGGAGTCATCTAACTCTCCTTTGAGCATAGTCAGTGTTTCTTCAACGTATTTAGGTGCTCTGACATTAGGTGCATAAATGTTTAATATAGTGAAGTCTTGCTTGTGTACTGAACCTTTCAGCAATAAATAGTGTCCATCTTTGTCCATGATGGTGGATTTGACATTAAAGTTGATTTTGTCTGAGATTAGAATTGCTACCCCTGCTCTTCTTTGTTCATTGTTAGCTTCATATATATTCTTCCAACCTTTAATTTTCAGTTTGTTCCTGTCTTTAGGTCTCAAGTGAGTTTCTTGTACACAACATATTGATGGGTCATGTCTTTTGATCCAAGATGACACTCAGTGTCTCTTTACTGGAGCATTCAGTCCATTCACATTCAATGTAATTATTGATAGGTATGTGTTCACTGCTGCCATTGTCATATGTTTATTTTTATGTTGATGTTTTCTCTGTTGTTCTTATTAGTCTGTTCTGAGACACTCTTTTTTGTGAGTTGATTTTTCACCTTTTTCAGAGCTGGTTTTATAGTTGTTGAGACTCGTGTGTTAGATTTCTTGAAACGGTATGATACATCTTTGTTGTGCTTTACAGCTGCCCCTATGAACCCCCGTAATAAACTATTTATAAACCCAATTTTAATTACTACCAGTCTCGTCATCTTCCTCTCCATCTGGAAGGACTATAACGACTGTAGTACATTCCTCTTTTATTATGATGACACCATAGTTTTCATGATGATCACTGGATTGCTTCTTTCCAAATCAAAGCGGTGGTTTACTTTGGAGCCTTCCCTAAATGAGTATTGAGTAGTGTGTCTTTCTAAAATATAAAGTTAGTGGTTTCATTCTTCTAAGCCAAAGCCAAGAACTTCTTTCAGTATTTCTTGTAGTTTGGGTTTGGTTTTTACAAAGTCTCTGAGTTTCTGTTTATCTGGAAATGTCTTAATTTCATTTTCGTGTTTGAAAGACAGTTTTGCAGGATATATAATTCTTGGTTGGAAATTCTTCTCCTTCAAGACTTTGAATGTGTCGTGCCACTGTCTCTGTGCCAGCATGGTTTCTGCTGAGAAATCTGACGAGAGCCTACAGGGTTTCCCTCTGAATGTTAGCTTTGCCTTGAGTCTTGCTGCCTTTAAGAGTTGCTGCTTATGTTTCATTTTGTTAAGCTTCATTATAATATGTCTTGGAGTCTTTCTTTTGAGATCTATATTGGGTGGCGTACGATATGCATCTGAGATGTCTATATTCTCTTCCTTCATGATTTCTGGGAAGTTTTCTTTCAGCAGCTCAGCAACAATACTCTCTGTGTTCTCAGATGTCTCACCCTGTTCAGGGACTCCAATTAATTGAAGGTTGTTCCTCTTAATAGAGTCCCACATGTTTCTTAATGTTTCTTCATTTTTCTTGTTTCTTTTTTCTGATTTCTGCTCATAGACACTGGCATCAGTAGCTCTGTCTTCCAAGTCAGAAATTCTTTTTTCCATTTGTTCCATTCTGTTTTCTTGGCTTTGCATGGAAGTTTCTATGTCTTTGATTTTCTTCTTGATCTGTTGGATTTCAGAGTACTGGTGTTCCATCAGGTTGAACAACTTGCTTAATTTTTCATTTTGTTCTGCTGCATTTTGTATAAGGTCTAGAAGGGCCCTGTATATAATCAATTTGTATTCACTTCCTGATGCTTTCATAAAAGTTTCTTCATCTGGAAAACTCCTTAGTTGCTTTGTTTGGGAGCCTTCTGAAGCCATGAGTGATTGCTTGTATGCCACAATTGTCTGTTGCTTTTTGGGTCCCATGTGAGTATATAGAGGCTGGAAGAGGTACTGTGAGGATGGATTGCAAATGTTTCTCTAGGCTGTCTTCAAATGTAAAGCAAAAGGTATCTGACCGGTTCACAAGTCAGTTAGGTTTTCAGGTGTAGAGGTCCCTCTTCCCATCTGACAAAGTAAGCGCCACTGTATCCAACCCCAGATGATAACAAACTAGTTCAGAATACAGCACTGCTAGTGCCCTGGTGGCCTCTGCTGACAGGGCCTAGCCTTATCCAACACTGCGTTGAGTACTGGTTTTGTGAAAGAAAAGCACTCTCTTGTGGGCAGGCTCTGGCTCCCAAGCTAAGAATTAGGTCCAGCTGCGGCCACCTTACCCAAGATGGCGTCCTCCACACAGGCAGCAGTCAGGAGGGCTAAAGGTGCCCAGAGGCAGCGATTCCTCTGCTTCTGTTGCAGGGCCCCCAATGTAGGCAGCACTATGCAAAATCACTACTTTTCTGACGGAGAAGCGCTGTCCCGTTTGCAGGCGCTGGCTCCCAGGCTAAGAACGAGGTCCTGCTAAAATCTCGGTACCAACATGGCCTCCCACACCCTGACTGTGGAGGTCCACACAAACCCCACTGAGGCAGCTACAAAACGAAAGGCTCAAAGTGTCTAGATTAACAGAGTCCCGAGCCTGGCTCTCAGAATATGGGAATTTCGCCTGGCTGTCTCCCCAGCGGCGCGTCTGAGTCCAGCAGCCGGGCAAGGCCCAGCTCCACCCGCCAGCCGAGACAGAGGAAAAAAAAGTCAAAATGGTGCGTTTACCTTCCATCCGTGAGAGCCGGGGCTAGCCAGGAGCGGGAGTCAGCGAAAGAGAGGAGATTTTTCGCTGAGTGGTATAAAGTCCCAATTAACAGCTCTGTGCCATGTCCTGAGGCTGATTAGGTGCTCAGAAGGCTCTGTTTGATTGTCAATTCAGGTCTTGGTTTCCAGAGGGATAGAAGGAGACATGGGCTTAGTTGGCCATCTTGACTCCGCCCCCCTGGTGGGATTAATTCAGAAATACAAAGCTTTTCTCTCTTTTATTTAACCTCTTATTTTGGAATAATTGTAGATTCATGAGAATCTACATGCAAAAATAGTACAGAGAAGACTCATGTATACTTCAGTGCTCCCACTGGTTATGTCTTACATATTTATAGTGCCATCATTATGATGTTTAAGCTATGTCAGCAAGGTCACTGGTGATGGGCATAGCTCAGTCGGGTTTCCAGACTAAGACTCGGAAGGAAGATCTGCCATCTCCAAAAATTAGTCAATGAAAATTAGAGATTGCAACAAAACATTGCCTGATACCCACCAAAACCCCGTGCCATTAAGTTGATTCCCCTTCATAGTGACCTTGTTGACAAAGTAGAACTGCCTCATAGAACTTCCAAAGAGCACTTGGTGGATTTGAACTACTGACCTTATGGTTAGCAGCTGAAGCATTTAATCACTGTGCCACCATGGTTGCCTGATACAGTGCTGGGAAATGAGCCCTAGATTGGAAGGCATTCAAAATATGACTGAGAAAGAGCTGCCCTTCTCAAGATAGAGTCAACTTCAGTTACACAGATGGTGTAAAGCCTTCAAGATCTTCATTTGTTGATATGGCGTGATTCCAAATCAGAAGCAACAGTAAACGCTACAGCTGCACCACTGGACTCAAACAAACCTACTACCATGAAGGTGATGTAGGACCAAACTACATTTTGTTGTGTTATGAGTAGGATAACTCCGAGTTGGGGCTGACTCAAAGACAATTAATGAAAACAACAACATCCAAACCAAGAATCTGACATTGTGTATACGTACAGTTCACATTATATCACCATCAATAAATGTTCTGGCTTAAAACACACAAATGAAGAGTGGAGTAAGAGCAAAATAACTAAATGTATTTTTTCTGTCTCCATTCTGTTATGAACTAGCATAAACTGTTGAACATTAGAATGTGTTCCATGCTACACTATACAGTGAGTTATTTCATATGTATTAATATTATCTAGTTTCAACTTATATTTTAAGGAAAGTATAATTTATATTTACACAGTTTACTACTGTAATTTATTTTTACACATTATGTTATTTACACATTATTTACATATTTAGTACTACATAATAGTAAATTAAGTCTTTATTGAATACAGCTATGTGTACACAGACTTACCAGTTACGTCAGGGGTTTAGATTCTGTATTTTTATGTGTATATTACTAACATGAGTTGCAGTATATTTTTATTTACTCAAACTTGTAGAAATTAATTTTAATGTGACTTCAGTGCATCAGAAACTTGAATTTTGTTAGACACAGAGGTAAACACTGATGTGCTCTTTGGTAAGTTCTTGTGGGAAGTCTTTAAGTCAAAAGCAAGATCATAAAAATGAGCTCATTAACTTTCAAAAAACAGATACTCTTGCTCAGATAAGATAATAAATGTCCCAAGTCTTCACTTTAAACTCGTACTGAACTATGTCTGAACTCTGGGAGGTTTGGATTCACAATCTTGCATTGTCTTTATTTCTCTATTTTTTTACTTCCTGGTTAGAGCCAGGTGTCATTATGCCAGAAACTTTCTATTGCAAAACAGTGTCCTTCACTGTCTCTTGAGCCACATATGAACATGCAACTGCTGGGAGTCCTTACGGCTGGTTCTTACTAACATTTCATGTGATTTCACCTGACACTGCAGGATGAGTTTATAAAATTGTACACTCCAAAATTATTTTAGTATTTAAAGATTAAATGCTGCATCTTGGTGTGGTCAACTTTTTAGCAACAATTTCCCAAAACCAATTTATACTCCTAAACATGACATATAAGACTTTCAGTAATCTAGCCCTTCTAGCTTCATCTTGAACAGTACCTCCACATACTTAACTTTGTGAGAGCAAGACAGTTTCAGTCCTCTGAATGTGCTTCAATAATCTTCACATGCAACTTTTTGAAAACTGTTTTGTCTATGATGAAAATATTCATCCCTTTAGTTCTGCCCAATAGTGGTTCACAGATTCACTTCGTCACACATCACTCTCTCAATTCAAGTCTGAGGTAGATATGTAAATACATACAGAGCCTGGATCATTCATCTGACCACTCTGCTGGCCATGAAATGGAGGATATACTTGGCATACACAGGATATACATGCAAGTGGATACTGCAGGTCAACTTTGGGGACTACTGAGGTGTTGGGTAGAGACTCACAGAATTTGAATGATGTAAATTACTGAGATAGTTTAGACACCAGAACTGGCAAGGCTTAGAGACTGACTGCAGGCAGGAAGTGAGAAAAGATATCCTATGACCTAGCTTAAGATTCTTGACTTGTGAAATGGGGGTCAGTGGCATGGACTTCCACTGAAATAGGAGAGCCAGGTTTCCTGGAATGAATGTGATTTATTTGCGAATATGGTCCAGTTTTTGACATTCCTATATAGTGTTGGAAACCCTGGTGGTATGGTGGTTAAGTGCTACATCTTCTAACCAAAAGGTCCACAGTTCAAATCTTCCAGGTGCTCCTTGGAAATTCTATGGAGCAGTTCTACTCTGTCCTATGGGGTCACTGTGAATCAGAATAGACTTGATGGCAGTGGGTTTGCTGTTTTTATATAGTGTTGGGAAACCTTGGTGGTGTAGTAGTTAAGAGTTATGGCTACTTACCAAAAGGTTGGCAGTTGAAATCTACCAGGCACTCTTTGGAAATTCTATGGGGTAATTCTACTCTGTCCTTTGGGTTTCTATGAGTTGAAATTAACTTGATGGCAATATGTTTGGCTTTGATTATCCAGTATTCAGGGTGAAATACCAAGTGAGAGGTTGGATATAATGAGCTGGCAATTATGACAGTGAAGTGGACTTGAGACAGAGCAGCTATGTAAAGCCCACCTCCATTCATTGCTGCTAGACTCTGATTGCAAATTATTTTGCTACACTTAGTATCATGAATCACTGCTGGGATCTACATTTCAATTTGCCGGGAGCCAGCCCCGACACTTTTCAGGGTCCCGCATGGAGGGAGGGAGAGGCGTCAGCTGGAAAAGAATTAAGAGAGACAGGAAAGAGTTTTTTGGTTAAAGGCAGCCCAACCAAGAGAGAGAGCTGTCTGTCTTTATTATTTTTATAGATGAGGTGACGTCATTTTCACCCTATTTTCTTCATCATATAAACTATTGGTTAACAAGAAATCAACCCATCATTATTGGCCAACAAGAAACTGACCCCTCGTGGTCTTCTTTTTCTAGTTAATTGCCAAGGCTTTTTGGATAATGGTCTGAGAGAGGTATTTATGGTGGTAGATGTCAGTGAACACAATTAATGGTTTTATTCATACCTCAAAGTGGAAGGTACAGAAGGGTAGACTCCTCAAAACCTCACCAGTTGGCTGTTTCCATTTGTTTCTCTAAGTTTTTATTTATATCTTACTGTGCAGATAGTGTCTGCCATCCCCTAATCCAACCCAGCTGCCCTAAGAAAGATGTTTCTTCAGTGTTTATTTATTTGCCATACCAATTATAATGGACTTGGTAGTTTATCTGTCTTTCTGCTGTAGGGAGTGAAATGCTTGTATAGCTTTAATGGCTATGTGGAGAATTGTCCTTGGAAGCCTCTCAGGGGTTTCTTTGTAAACCTGTGTCTGTGGAGAAAAGGGAGGGGGGAACGCAATTAGGGGGAAGTCAGCGAGGCTGGGCAGGACTCAGTGCTTTCAGGCATGCTGTATTGAAATCCATTCCTCCAAGCTCTTTTCCCTAGAAATTCCTGGTCAGATTTTCCCAACACAATTTCATAAACCGAGGGGGTAGTAAAGCCCCAGGGTCAACTCTCCACATCAATTTAAAAGAAACATATAGATACTGTGGTAGTCAGGACTGTACCAACTTGGCAATTCTATGTTTTGTCTGCTGTATCAAGTGGCAGGGAGGGGCCAGTGGTGGCTTCACTCCCCTCAGCTCTCATCGCTCCACCCTCTACCACCTACTTCCTGTCCGCTCCCATTGCCAGCAGTTCCGGCTCTCTTCTGGTGTCTGGTTCCTGGACCCGAACTAGCAGCTGTTGGATTCATCAATGCTTACAGCCAGCGCTTGAGAATCCTGTTCCCTGACCTGCCGATCCTGGGTTCGCCAGCCTCTGTAGCTCCATGAGTCAACAGAGACCTCGCAGTCTCATTGCTAGCTTGAAATCCATTGGCCTATACAACCAGTGGTCTAGAACTGCTGTCTCTGCTGCTAGCAGATTGGGCACTCAGCAGTGGCTGTAGCCAGGTCAGCTTTGGTGAGTGGGAGTCCATTTTGGGGTGCCAGAGGGTGGGATGTCATGGATTGAATTATGTCCCCCAAAACATACGTGCAGCAATGCGGCTGGGCCATGATTGTCAGTATTTTGTGATTGTCTTCCAGTTTGTGATTTTCCTATGCTGTATAATAAGGGTTAGGGCGGGACTGTAAATCCCTTCATAGAATCACCTCCATGCTCCACTGTAAAGGGAGTTTCCTTGGAGTACGGCTTACACCATCATTAATCCTTTCATCCTACAAGAGGTAAAAGGAAGGGGAAACAACAGAGAACTGGGAACCTCACACCATCAAGAAAGCAGCACAGGGAGAAAAGTGCATCCTTCAGACCAGAGGTTCCTGTGCCAAGATGCTGCCTGGACAAACACTGATGAAAAACCAGACTTTCCTCCAGAGCCAACAAGGGAGAAAGCCTTCCCCTGGAGTAGACATCCTGAATTTGGACTTGTAGCTTACTAGACCATGTGAGAATAAACTTTCCTTTGTTAAAGCCATCCGCTTCGTGGTATCTCCGTTAGAGCAGCGCTACCTGATGAAAACAGATACTAACCACTTTTCACCCAGAAAGGTGTCTCTCTACATACTAACGTTATCTTTCTAAAGAGTCATCAACAAAAAAAGAGCAGATGTAAAATTACTTTTCACTACACAGGGGCTTAAATGTGAAAATTGGGCATATTTTGGTTTTAGAGGAGAGAGCACTGTTCAAGGAGACTTGTGACTGTCTCAGAGAATGTGGCTATGAAAATTTCAGAATCTGAACATGGTGAATTGGTGGAATGAGAATGTGCGCTTCCTTGACATATCTTTGAAGTGAATTCCATTTTTCTCAGACATCTAATGAAACCTGAATGCTGAGCATGATCTAAAGACAGTTACGTAATTTTTTTCTACTTGTAATGTTATTTGCTTATCAGCATCTACTGGTTTTCTTCAGGCTTCATAGGCCTGATCATACAGGACACATTTGACATAGTGTATGCAGGCAGATGGCAAGAGATGAGAGTTTCACCTGTATAACCTGGAAGAATTTATGCACTTAATCACATTACTTCATACATGTTTAATCATAGTTCTGTATGACATGCAAGAACCACATGAAAGTAAACAGTAGTAGTACTGTAGCCCCTTCCTGGGACTTCATGAACAAAATAACAAAGGGAAATCTTCCCAGTAGAAAGGAACTGAAACAGTGAATCTGGTTGTTCACTTTGCTTGGAAGAAGTAATGACTACACATGCAACTGTACACTGATTCATGGTACATGGCCAATGATTTCACTGGATAGTCAAAGAGTTGGAAGGAACAGGATTAGAAAACTAGTAAAAAGGAGATATAGAGAAAAGGTATGTGGATATTTGTATTTCATGTGAATACTCACCAAAAGGTGACCTCAAAAGAGGAGTATTTTAATGATTAAATAAGTAGGATGATGTGTTCTTTGGAAACTAGTCAGCCTCTTTCCCTAGCCACTCTTGCCATAGCTCAGTGAGCTTATTGGCAAAGTAGCCATGGTAGCAGGGATGATTGTTATACATGGGCTTAACAACATGGACTTCCACTCACCAAAGTTGACTTGGCCACCAAAAACCTCACTGCTGTGAAGTCGATTAGACTCATAGCGACTTGGCCACAGCCACTGTTATTTGCCTATTCTGCCATAGCAGAGGCCACAATGAGTCCCTCAAATAGTATCATTCTTCAAGGCAGTTAGCCAGCAACCTTATGGTAGGTTGGTTACTTGGGCATTTCCATTATGAAAAGAGCAGCTTTTTGTTCTTATTAAGATACTTCGCATACAGATTTGCTTCCCTGCACACAAAATTTCTACCAAAACTACTATCTATGGCCTTCATAATGACTTATTCTCAGGCCTGATATTCTGTACAACATTGACTTGGATCAAGGAGTTCACGTCACTTCAAATAAAGTACAACATTTTTCCAAGTTCACGGAATTCATTGGTCTTACTGTATTGGAAAATCTGCTGCAAAGGACCTCTTTAAAGTACTCAAAAGTAAAGATGTCACCTTGAAGACTAAAGTGCACTTGACCCAAGCCATGGTATTTTCAATGGCATCATATGCATGCAAAAGCTGGATGAAGAACAAAGGAGACAGAAGAATTGTACAGTGGACAAAAACTGTACAGAATTGTACAGTGTCATTCTTTTGTCCATTGATGCAGAGAAGGCATTTGATAAAGTCCAACACACATTCATGCTAAAAACTCTTAGCAAAATAGGCATAGATGGAAAATTCCTCAAAGCAATAAGGGCCATTTATACAAAACCAACTGCCTACGTCATCCTGAATGAAGAGAGACTGAAGGACTTTCCCTTGAGAACAAAAACTAGACAAGGATGCCCACTCTCACCTCTCCTATTCTCCATTGCACTAGAAGTTCTAGCCAGAGCAATTAGACAAGATAAGAAATAAAGGGCATCCACATCGGCAAAGAAGAAGTCAAAATCTCCCTGTTTGCAGATGATATGATTGTATATGCAGAGAATCCCGAAGAATCTATAAGTGAACTACTCAAACTGATAGAAGAGTTCAGCAAACTTTCAGGATACAATATAAACATAAGTAAATCAGTAGGATTCCTTTATACCAACAAGACTGTTAATGAAGAAATCGTCAAATCAATACCGTTTATTTTAACCCCTAAGAAGATAAAGTACCTAGGAATTAATCTAACCAGAGAAATGACAGACCTTTACAAACAAAACTACAAGCCCTTATTACAAGAAACTAAGAGAGACATAGAGAAACCTACCCTCCCCATGGATAGTAAGACTTAACATTGTGAAAATGTCTATTTTACACAAAGCAATCTACTTATACAATGCAATCCCAGTACAAGTTCCAGCATCATTTTTTAATGAGGTGGAAAAACAAATCACCAATTTTGTTTGGAAGGGGAAGAAGCCCCGGATAAATAAGGTACTACTAAAGTAGAAGAACCCACTGGGAGGCCTCTCATTACCCGACCTTAGAACGTATTACACTGTCACAGTGGTCAAAGCAGCCTGGTACTGGTACAAGAACAGACAGATATATCAATGGAACAGAACTGAGATCCCAGAGATGACACCATCTGCCTATGAACAGTTGATATTCTACCAGGTCTAATAAGCTCAAGGTACATGAAACAACAATTTAATGGAGAGAGAGAGGTAAAAAAAATTAGCAATTCTTTGAACCATGTCTCTAAAGGGTAACTACTAACATGAAGAAAATCAGATAGAAAAGATTCCTAATAAATATTTGAGATAAATGCCAAATTTAGATAAGATAGATTGTGATTCCTAGGGGCATAAAGTGATCCATCAGCCTTCCAAGTATCTATGGGCTGAGGATGGACTGATAAAGCTTCCCAGGCATCAGGGATGGCATATGCCCTAGAGGCCACCTTAAGGATAATGGAAGGGAAGGGTCAGTTTTCCAGAGAGCAAAGTCCAGGTCCTTGAGGAAAAGTAGACAAAGGTGGTTTTCATAGGAAAAGGATTCTAATTAAGAAACAATCTGAAATAACTGTTCTAATTCAAGTTGCTGCATACTGGAATGTCTTTATATGGCTTCTATTAATACCCTTTATACAATGGGGATGTTTGTGGTGGTTATTCAAATCCTCTTCCATCCTTACTAACTGAACATGTTATTGAAAGCACAAGCAATTGTGTCTTTTTAACTCTTTAATAAATTCTTTGTGGCCCCAGTGACTCAGCTGTTGTGGCTTGGGTAATAATGGATAGAATTTTTGTGATTATCTTTGGTTAGGGAGATGGTGAGTGTGTGAGACAGTGAATCAAGAAGACAGACCATGGCAGTCAGCAGTACTGATAGTCTTCTTCCAGACAAATGATAAGGTTGTAATTTTTTGTCTCTTACAGTTAAGCAAGCTGTGTGGCCACCTGTCTTGCTTCGGTGAGTGAAATACAAGACAAAATGAAATTTATCACTCTGGGTGAAAATGTTTGAAAACAGGTGTATGTGACTTGTCACGTTCTCTTTTCCTTATTGAAGCAACCAGTAACACACCAGATAGTAGGGTATTTTCTGCTTATCTCTCCAAGTATGTATGGTATGGAGCAACATCAGAAGATAATTTGAGATAGGCACTGTACGATAAATAATGATTGGATAAATAAGTAAGCAAAACTTTATTTTCCCAATCCATTAAGATTTAGGGGTTGTTTATTCCCGTGAAGTAATGTTAATATTTAATGCAGAATTAAATACATCGTATGTTGATATAGAAAAGTTCAAAGGTTAATATATAGGGAGTGTAGGGAGTTCAGGAAGACTACATTAGACGACTCTCAAGCTATGTATGAACTCATATCCCAACACAGAAATCTAAGATAAACGTTAAAAGATAATTCTGATCTTTTTGCTCTCATGTACTATATCAATTCCATCAACCCAATGTAGGATCTTAAAGCAGATACGACCATGTCATACTCCTTCACTTTTACCACTGTTTAATCTCTATTTTGTACAGAATGTACCCAGCAAATATAAATATATATATAATAAATATAGCCATTATATATATATTCAGTGGATATAACCATTATATATACATAGGTATATATATTCAGTGGATATACCTATTATATATGTATGTGTATATAGATTCACCGGAAACCCTGGTGGTGTGGTGGTTAAGTGCCATGGCTGCTAACTCAAGGGTTGGCAGTTCAAATCCACCAGATACTCCTTGGAAACTCTGTGAGAAAGTTCTACTCTAACGGGCTGTGATGTGTCAGAGTTGACTCAACAATTTTTTTTTTTTAATAAATTCAGTACTGACAAGGTGCCAAACACAGAGCTACACAGCGGAGTAAGAAACAATACTGGAGGTGAGACACAGGACTACACAGAAATTCTTCTCTGGCCATCCTACCTCCGACTTTTCTCTGAGCTTCTTTGACATCAGACATTTCCCCATTACCAAAGTTCCATCCTTTTCTTTCACTCTTGTCCGTACAACAGCTTTTTCTTTATGTGGAAATAGACCTGCTTCTTTTTTACCTAATTATAATATATCTCTCAGACTCAACTTATACATGTTTTTCCTGAGCCTTTCTTATGGAGTCTGGCTCCCACCGCACTCTGAACTTTCTGGTATTACAATCCTCATCACCCTGTGTTACTGTTACACCCTTACTCTTGAGGTAAGAGGGTTAATTCTTGCCCTTCTATATAGCAATCCAGTAACTTATAGGGTCTGATAAAAGCAGGTATCAATAAGTCAATGGTGAAAAAATTCCACATTTGGAGACAGGGTCTGGGGAGTTTTTATAAATGGTTTTGCAAAGAACACACCAAGTCAAGAACATGTTTTGCTTCTAAGTGCTGTTGAAGAAAATTCCAAGGAAGACAATTCAATAGTCCATATCCCTACTGACTGTCTCCCTGTTGTAGCTCCACTGCCCGGTGACCAGAATCGTGATGGGAAGAGCTGCTGTCATATACACCACTGCTTTGTTTTCCAAGAGCACATGATTTTCCCACCAGCTCCCAGAAGGGAAAGAGAAAAGCCCTATTGCCTTTAAGTCAGCTGAGGAAACATTGGAATTTTTCAAAAAGAATTTTACATGGATACAATGAGGTCCACAAAACAAACTCCAGAATCCAGGAAACACAAAAGTAGAGAGAAAAATGGGTTTATGGGGTTCTCCCCTGCCCCCTGCTGTTGAGAGTCTGGGGGCATGGCCAGCACCCCCCACATAGCATTGCCTCCAGTGATAAGGGGCTAGAAGTCCACCAGTATAGCTGACATTATAAAAGGAAGATTTAAACAAACAAAAAACAGCTCTCTGAGTTCAGGAGGAGAGCAAGAGAAAGAAAGAGAGAATGGGAGAGCAAGAGGGAGAAGGCAAAGGGGGGACAGGGAGAGCGGGAAGAATAAAGAGAGAGAAGGAAAGAATGGGGATAAAGAGGGAAAGAGAGATAGAGGCAGAGAAAGGGAGAAAAGGAGAGAGAGAAAGAGAATGCAATCCCATGGGGAAAGACCTGAAAATCCCTTCATCAGCTTCCAGATCCTGCTCACTTTCCTTGTGAGCTGTGGAGCAAGGAGGAAGTAGGAAGAAGCTCCAGAGTTAGGTAGTCTAGGTTCACATTCAAATCTGCCCCCACCGCCAACTAACTCAGTGATGTTGAGTTGTAGCCTAGCATTACATCAAAGTCTCCTCTACTGTAAAATGAGAATAGTAACGTTTATATCATGTGGTTGCTGTGAAGAGTAGAAGCACCCTGTCAGTGCTAGCTGTTGTTTATCTGGTTGGAGAGACCAGAGGAAGCAGGAGGTACAGAGGTTGGACCTAGTAAGATAACTGCTGAGGACCAGGAGGGGCTTAGATTCTAGTAGGAGAACTTCCCTAAAATGCCCAGGGGGCCAGATTCTAAGAACAGGAAGCTTCCAGGCCACTGCAAGGCACATGGCAAATGCAGCTGAGGGCACTGGAAAGGCAACATGACTCTCCTCTGCAGGCAGACATTCTAGGTCCCTGCACATAATGTTGAGGGCTTCCTAAGGAGATAGGAGAGGAGAGGGAGGAAATAACCAGGAATAAAGCAAGTGTGTTTCCAGATGTGCTCACAGATACGTTAGCCTCTTAGTCTTTGCCAAAATTCTGTCACTTGAAATGTTGGCACTTTTCACAAATAATAGAAGTCTGTCCCAGAATGTTTCTAACTGTAAAATTCAAAGATATTAAGAGCCATGTGCTTATAAAGGAAAACCTGGTGGCATAGTGGGTTAACTGCTACATCTGCTAACCAAAAAGTCAGCAGTTCAAATCCACTAGGCACTCCTTGGAAACTCTATGGGGCAGTTCTGCTCTGTCCTCTAGGGTTGCTATGAGTTGGACCTAACTCCATGGTAGTGGATTTGGCTTTTTGTGGTTTGTGCTTAGAAAACCAGTGGGGGGGGGGGGCAGTTCTTGAGGTTCTACCACCCTTCCTAAAATACACACAAAGCAAAGCAGATTGATTCATCTGAGAGGTGTTATTTGAAACTATTTGCAACCCTACTACCAAAAAACATCCAGGCAGCATTCAAAAACTGTACCTTTTTTTCTTTCCTAGAAACCTAGGAATATACCTTCATAACATATGCTTGTATGGAAAATGATTTCAAATACAATACATGTAAATAGCCTGGTGTATAAATTATACACCAAAGTTAGACTTTTCACTCAATTCATATCCATTTGGGATTGCAAATTATCTTAAAAGCCAGCAGTAAAGAAAAGGAGAGATAGAAAATGTTTTAGTCAGCTAGCGCTGCTCTAACAGAAACACCGTGAGTGGATGGCTTTAACAAAGGAAAGTTTATTCTTACACAGTCTAGTAGGTTGCAAGTCCAAATCCAAGTTGTCTGCTCCAAGGGAAGGACTTCTCTCTGTCAGCTCCGGAGGAAAGTCCTTGTATTGTATCAGTCTTTGTTCAGGGAGCATCTTGGCACAGGAACCTCAGGTCTCAAGACTGTGCTCTATTCCCGGTGCTCCTATCTCGATGGTGTGAGGTTCCCAAATCTCTCTGCCAGCTTTTTCCCTTTAGAGCTCAAGAGACTGCCTCAAGGCACAAAACAAACTTACACGCTGAATCTTGTTCTACCAACACAGCTGCTGCCCACCAACCCTTTTTAACATCATACAGGCAGGAATTCCAACATCACACAATAGTAAGAATTACGGCACAGCCACAGATTTTTTAGGGAACACATTCAATCCATGTCAGAAGAGGGTACCATTCCTGCAGAAAGAACCCCTGTTAATCATACCCCTGTGCTCTTTTATCTAGTGCTGTCTTGTTGTTTCTTCCTCAGCGTTTGTTGGCTTGTTTCCTGTTAAAGATCTATTTTGGGAAAGAAGGCTTGTCTGGATTTTCCTGGTCTCCAGGACTCTTTAATCATGTTTCTGTCCATGTCTTTTTACAGCAGTACTTTCTCTTTCTATAAACGGACTCTAAGATCTACTATAAAAACCAAATCCAATCCACCACAGTTGAGTCAGTTCAAACTCACAGAGACTCTATAATACAGAGTAGAACTGCCCCATAGAATTTCCAAGGAGCACCTGGTGATTTGAACTGCTGAGCTTTTGGTTAGCAGATGTAGTACTTAACCACTATGATATGAGGGTTTCCAACATCTATCATAGGTCCCTAAAAACTAAAAGCAAATCCATTGCCATCGAGTCAATCGTGACTTATAAAGACCCTATAGGACAGGGTAGAACTGCCTCATACAATTGCTAAAGGGCATCTGATGGATTTAGGGTAGCAGTCATAGCAGCTATAGCTCTTAACCATTCTGCCACCAGGGTCCCGGGTGGTGCAATGGTTTGTGCTTGACTCCTTATCTAAAGGTTGATGATTTGAACTCAGAGTAATATGGAATAAACACCTAGCAATCTGGTTCTTTAAAAAATTACAGTTCAGAAAACTCTTTGGAATAGTTCTACTCTTTAACACAAAATGAACTGAAATAGACTCAACTGCAACAGAATTGATTTGATTTGGGTTTTAACATATATATCATGCAAAGAGAGATACTAGTAGCAACAGCAGTAGAGAAGCCTCCAGGGAAGCTTCCCGCATGCTGCGGTGGTTCCTCCCCTGTGTCAGCCCACCAAGCTGAAATTTGTAATTAGTTTGCTCCCATTGGGCAGATGCCCCAACTGCTACCTGAATTTGGCACCAAAATCCTGTGCAAACAAAGATATCGGAATACATGTGAGACCTGAAAAGCTATGTCTTGAACTTGACCCCAGATTTGAACTTCGCTGGAGTGGAAGATATTTTCCAGCATACAGCAGTGACTGGGCCCTTTTGAAAAGCAGAAGTTCCCTTCCTTTGCAGAATGACTTAGCACCCAGAGCTCCAAATACAGGTGTGGGAGTGCTCATGGTTTTAGATTTCAGGCACCAATTCTCATACCCTGGGGACTGGAGGCCATTTAAAATATCCCAGTTCCATAGGTCAGGGAGCCAAGGTCTTTCTGCTGCTGGGCCACATGTTATTCCTTGTTTGTACAAACAATAGAAGTTTCCACTCTTTTTTTTTCCTTGCAACTGTTGTTGTGCCGTCTGTCTCATTTCAGTTGTCTAACAGCATTGGACAAGAATCTGTGGTCAGTTGCAGTGGCATTCACGGTAGTGGTAGTAATGGTGATTTGATGTAGCTGTCCTACCTGATTATTGTAGTTTAAAAACACACTGATATAATAATCACTTTAATGGTTAACATATATAAATCCTTAACATATGCCAGGTATTAACCATGTTTAAGTAATCTTGTTCTCATAAAAATCTTATAGGAAATTACTTTTACCATAATCATTTTACAGAAAAGAAAACTAACACTTTTAGCAGTTAAGCAATTGGCCCAGGATTATAAAGCCATTGAATAATGGCAGTCTAAAACTAGAAAATAGGCCTATGTGTACAGCAAAGCTGGTGCCCATGTCCTCCATACCACACCCACTTTCACAGAAGTATCTGAATGAAAACAAAGAAAACCAAACCCAATACTCTCAAGTTGGTTCTGACCCATAGCGACCCTATAGGACAGGGTAGAACTGTCCAATAGAGTTTCCAAGGAGTGCCTGGTAGATCAGAACTGCCAGCCTTTTGGTTAGTGGCCAAAAGCTCTTAACCACCATGCCACCACGGTTTCCACATGAATGAAGGAACCTGGATTATTGTATTGGAGAAGCCTGTCCAGGTAGTTCTGAAGCATTCCCTAATTCAGTTCTGAATCAGAGAAATCACCTAAGGATAAATTGATTAAATATCAGCTTTTCCTCTAAAAATGATTCTGATTTAACAAATTTATTCACAAGAACTCTATGTGAGTCTTACAAAGTCAGAGCAGTGGTTCTAGTGGCTAGAGCAGAGGCTGTCGAAGTCTAGCTTAGTCAGAAGCTTGTTAGAACTTAGGTTGCTGGTGTTTGCCCTAAGACTATCTAAGGCTGTAGATTGAGGCTGAAAATTTGCATTTCTAGCAATTTCTTGTTAAGTCCAGTGCTACTGTTCTGGGACTACTTAGAGAGTCACCAGACTAGAAAAATGGTTCTTCTTTCCTTCCCATATCTACCAAATATCATCAATCTTGCACACATTATGGAATAAAACAGAGGCTTCATTCTATGATGTTGGCATACCCAGAGGACTAGTTTGTGGTGAAGATAAGTGCCCTGGAGTTCAAGAATGCAATGCCTGGTCCTTTCCATCACATGTATTCTGTTAGGATGCATGATATAGTTTTATCAGTAACATTTTTCTCTCCCTCTAGGTACAGATAAAGCAAGCCTGCAGTTCCATGGTTACCTGTGCACAAAGCTAACTCTGCCCATACCTATGTTACTTCTTATTTGGTAACTCAGTTGCAAGCCCAAATGGGTCAGGGAACTTGCATGAGCCCCTTCCTCTGTAGAATGGTTTTGTCCTTCCTCTCTGCCAGTAGCTTCACAAAGGACTAGGGGGATGTGCAGACTGCACCTTCTGACACTGTCAGAAGAGTTGACACCAAAGTGACTCCAAAGTCTGCAGCAGCAGTGATGTCTGGGGAAGGGGCTGCCAAGGCAGTGGTCTCACCACTCCTCTTCCATACCACCAATCAAGGTGCCACCCAACACTGAGCAGAGAAAAGGGTCTCTGCCTTGGCTGATGGGAGAGGGAGAAATTGCAGGGACCCGCATGGGGCAGGAGGGGTAGAGGCAGGGCTGGTCTCCTTCTTCCACCAGAGGAATGTTAACTGCCCAGCAGTTAACAACAACCCAAGCAGGAAGGGGCAAGACAGGGGTGTGTGTGTGTGTGTGTGTGTGTGTGTGTGTGTGTGTGTGTGTGTGTGTGTTTGTGTGTGTGTGTTGAAAAAACCTCCTTGGACAGAAAAACCTTTGCCTTTCATGGTTCTAGCATCGTTACTAACAGAACTTTGTCCTCAGGAGCTGGCCTGTTCTTGAAAACAGTAATTGAGTCACAGTCTCTGAAATCTTTAGCACAGAAACCAACACTAGTAGATTTTCTATAAACATTTATTGAATTAGTAAGTCCATGCCTGGGGGGGGTGGGGAAAGCATGATAAATTATTCAAAGAAACATTTAGTGTTTCTCTCCCAACTGTGGGCACCATGGCCAAGCTTAGGACAAACATGTGGCCTGGGTGCGGGGCTTGTGAGCCTTTGAATGAGTGAACGAATGACAGCCGTAAACAGCTGGACTGCATGACATCAGACCCTCCCAAACGATGGGTGTGGCCTGCTGAATGTGATCTTTGTACCTGCGCCCAGGCCTACATGCTTTCCTCTGCAAAAAGTGGATTCACCTGAGGAAGTGGCCTTTGTTATACTTATTAGACAGAAGGCACAAGTTTGCCTTGGGAGGAAATTTCCCTAAAACCCTACTCAACCCCAATACCTGCTTTCCTGCATGTATACCTATTCTGTTTGCTAACTAAATATGAGCCTTCTAATACCCAAATCGGAGTCTGGGGCTTTAGAGATACCAGCTCTCCTCCTCAACACCAGTGTCTTCTGTGTGGCATTCTTCATCGGCATCGATCAGCTGCAGGCAATACAAACCCGCAAGACTCAACACCAACCAATTGCCGTATTTCTTGCTAGTACATAAAAGAGCTATGGAAGGCATTTCGGCATCGATCAGCTGCAGGCAATACAAACCCGCAAGACTCAACACCAACCAATTGCCGTATTTCTTGCTAGTACATAAAAGAGCTATGGAAGGCATTTCGGCATCGATCAGCTGCAGGCAATACAAACCCGCAAGACTCAACACCAACCAATTGCCATATTTCTTGCTAGTGCATAAAAGAGCTATGGAAGGCATTCCCCCCCCCCCCTTTTACTGTGTTTATCAGGATGCTGAAAGATAAAGACTTACTTCAGAAACTGAAGTTTCTGAAATCATTGTGAACCTGTTTCCCTTTGTTAGGATTTTCTCTCTTTTATTCTAGTGCACAAGTGAAATAAATAGGCAGTATATTAATAACTAGCTCCACTTTCATGTGTTTTCTTCAGTTGTATCTCCTTTTCTTT